>OW026452.1:39003884-44003884 GCA_932274525.1 Podabrus alpinus | reverse complement strand
GAGTAAGATTAATTTAAATAATTATTTATGTAATATTTTCCCCCGATTATTTTATTTAAATAGATTAGTTAATATTATTCCATGACTATTATTTAAAAGGTACACCCCAATTTAAGATCCCAAATTTAGGCAGAAGGGCCTAAATACAACAATACTGCGGGGACCAAATACAGGAAGCATATTCTAAATGTGATCGGACCAAAGTGTAAGCGAGTGTAGGCGAGACACAGCATCCTTGTTTGACACCTTTGTTTGTTGGTATCTCTTGAAACAACTTTTCTCCCAGGTCTAGGACTATACTAGTGTTATTGTATAGGCTTTTAACTGTCTTTATTAGGTGTTGTGGGTGACCTTGGTGTTCCATTATTCCCCAAAGCTGTTCTCGAATTAGATTGTCAAAGGATTTTTAAAAGTCTATAAAAGCGATATGGGTTTCTTGATTAAATTCCCGTCGCTTTTCTATTATTTTTGCTTTAAGGTAAAGATCGCATCGGTAGTCGATCTTCCCTTTCTGAAGCCCATCTGTTCTTCACCTAGAATATGTTCGGATATTATTTTTAAGCGTTCATTAATTATTCTAGCGTACAGCTTATATCCGCTGTTCAACAGACTAATTCCTCTGTAGTTTCCACACTCACTGCGACTTCCCTTCTTAAATAGTTGTATAATCTTTGATTTTTTCCAGTTCCGCGGGATTTCCAGTTTCTTCCAACACATATTATATAAGTGTAGCAGCCGCAAATGCAGTAGATATCCGCCATACTTCAATAACTCCATATTTATTATACCAATACATTCCAGTAAAATCGGCAAAACAAAGTAAAATTACTACATCTGACAGTATTTACAAATTCAAAATGATAGAAGAATAACTCACCACTATCGTAATAATAATATTCCTAATAACTTTTATAAAACTCAGTACACTGTCGCAATTTTCCGTTTAGACGTCCACACAATAACTGTCAACGTACTAAATGTAACTTCAGCTTTGAAAAGGCGGCAATTTGAAAAATAAGGCGTTTGTGTCAAGGTGGCCCACTCTCCCCTACTCACTTTTTACCCCGATTTGCGGGTGTAAAGGAGCACTTTTTTACCCTGGGGGAGTAAAGTTAAAAAATAGGGGAAGCGGGGAAAAAAACTTTTTTGCTCTAGGGCAATAAAAAAGTCACTAGATTGCCACGTGATCGATGGGGTTTTCTTCGCGTGACTTTTGGCCCAAAAGTGTATTACAAAATTTCATCAATTTCGTAATAATTGAATTTATTTTAATTCAAATCCTTACTTTTAGCGCCACTTATGCAACGCCCTGTATACGAACGTGATTTGACCGGAAAACGAGACGCGCATGCTAAATCAATCAGTCTGGTTTGAGAAAAGCTAGCGGGCAGACGACATATTGGTGTGATCCCATTTTTGCAATCGATTTACTTGTTCGATTTTCGATCACCATTAGTTGTTTTTTCTCGTGCGTATTAGTGTGTTCACCGTGCAACGGATATTAAGAATATCATACGTAGCGACCCGTTACCAGCCTTTTCTACTGTTTTACAAGATAGCCAATCTTTTTTTATCGCCATATTTTTCAATTTGCGATATTTGCCACGCAGTGTTACCAACTGTCATTTGGTGCGATCCGGCTAGTAATTATTTTGACAGCCAACAAGTTTGTTGTCATTTAATATTTGAATGATCAAATATTTGTCACGATCATCACTTACATTTATTTGGTTTGCTGAGTATACCATCCGACCACACATCTTACTGAGGGGCGCAGTTCCATCAACATTCATCCGGCCTAAAGCTGTTGTACGTAACATCCCGTCGGTGCTGAACAGTCGAGGAGTCGAGAGGGGAAGCCGTAGTGTCAGGATTCACAGCCGCCTACTCATTCAAGGAGCCTTTGTCATCTATAAGTTTGTAAACTTACCGAGCTCGGGTAAAGTATTGAATTTATTCTTGTTTGTTTATGGTGGCATAGATAATTTTGTTCAATCGAAGCCAACGTTTATTTTGGCTGGGTTCACCTTCTGGGTTCCCGAATTGGATAGTACCTTTGACGTGGCGTGTATTAAATTTATTATTAACGTGCAATTTGTTGTTCGCACGCCACGACCACGTTCGTTTCGTAGTAGTGTTGCTATTAAACATAGTCACCTTAAATCTTGTTTTATTTCAACGGAGACGTATCCTTTTACTATTTCAGCAGTGTACCTACAGAGTTGAATCCACGATCCTCGCTTCCAGCTACAGCGAGTTAGTTTATAAAAAAACATCAGGGCAACCACGTAATAAAAGTAGGAGCGTTAAACCTTCTGCGTGGTTTGTTTGCTTTTCCAAACCGTTCTCCCATTAGGAACGGAAAGGAGGGAAAACATAACACTGGCGCCCAACGTGGGGCTTATTTTTTTGATTTTATTAACTCTGTGCATGTTGAGAGGTACGTTTCCGAATTACGAATCTACGGCGAAGCGACCGTGGTTGTATATAGTTGTTTTATTATTGCAGCAGTTTTTGTGCAACTGGAGGACGTTGTTGGACTGGACGCTTTACTCAGTTGTGTGGTTTGGTATACGATTAATTGCGAATTAAGCTGTCAAGGTATTACTCGTACCGGCGAAAAACCTTTTTACATTGGTAATTGCGATAAACAAGCTCGAGAGGTTAAAGAGCGATATATCCTTTTGTTGTGCTCTCGTTTTATTTATTTTTGCAATATATATATTATTTTTAATTATTGCTTGCGAGTGACGCTACGCCCATTTTCAAAATTCTCACCGGCGAGAAACCATTTACATACACTATAGGAATAATAGCTTATTATAATTTGTGCGTTCCCTTCAATTGCTTTTCGACGGTATTTGTTTTGTCGCGCAATTAGGAGTCGTGTATACGCACTATTTATTTTTTTATTATTCAATTCTTAGTACGATTTATTTTCGTGTTGTATCGAACGCTTACATTTTTTTACTTCGTCTTTGTAAGGTTAACTTTATTATGTCTGAAAAAGCTTACGTGGCAGCCTTATCTAGAGAGGAGATCGCCGTTGAATTACAACGACGTAAAGGCAATGATTTACCCGGAATACCTGAACATTTAGCTTCCCGTCGTAAATTACTATGTCAGTTGATGCGCGACGATTTAATCATTAGCTATGATTAAATATAAACCAGTTGACATACCCTCCGAACTAGAAATATGCGAAAAGTCTCTTTCAGTAATCAGTAAAGAGATTGATGATTTGTCTATTAATGTTGACGATAAACGTTTAGAAATATTAGATCATCGACTGGCGCATTATAGCAATCGTTTAGATTTAATGGAAGGAGTTGGTTTTGACGACCCAGAAAGAAATACTTTAATTCTTATGTGTAAAACTTTACGTGAGAAGCTCGAATCTTTAATAAAAGATTCAGATGCGCTGGAAAGCGAGGAGGTCTTACCAATCACGAACTCTCCGGTTCAAGCAAGTAATTTTCAACCTTCACGTAGGTCCACTCTTGCCGATTCAATTCCGATTAATCCAGACATTAGCACCGCCTTGACTAATATTTTATTAAACCAATCGCAAAATCGGGTATCTGTTCACAAATGGGGTCTTAGCTATGATGGCAAGGGTAATTTTAAAGCCGTTTTTGATTTTATTGAGCGCGCACAAGAGCTTGCACGTTCGCGAGGGGTTAAAGAAGACGAATTATTTAGAAAAGCTGGGGAATTCTTTTCCCAGGGCGCTACGAAATATATTGCCAATTGGAAAAAGTTGAATTTCAACAAAATTCAACGCTGTTACGAAAGTGCAAAAATTTCGCAACAAGTGTCACTTTGCTCCCTTGGTGCATAAAGTACTATTTTTAATAATTTTTGGTTACTCCCTCTAAAAAAGTCTATTATATGATAAAGTCTATTAATATAATACTCTATATATTATAAAAAATATTTAAAAAAAATTTTTATTATAAAAAAAAGTCAGGTCAAAATCGAGCGTCTTTGAAATTTTCAAAAATGTGCTCTATTTAACAGTGCTGGCGCCCAGCAACAAACTATTAGACTTAGAGAAAAATAACTTAGGTAGAAGTTGTAGTAAATTTTATTCTCTGTAAGATTTATAGAAGTCGTTTTCGTCCTAAAGTCAACTGGTAAGGAAATATTGCGAGGAAACATTTTGTTTTCGCCATTTTTTTTTAAATTGCGGCACTTCCGGGCACTCGCCGAAGTCACCAACCCAGAGTTTTTATTAGGACCGCAAACCTTAAATATCCAAAAATTAGAACCCCCTGACCATTTTTACGAAACTTCTTTTCATGATTTCGAGGATGTTCTTGCCTGCTAAAAGTAAGTAGGTACCTTTACATTCTTAGAGTTTGCATAGGATTTTGTATTAGATTTGGTCTAATGTAAAAATTTTCGTGTTTACATTGCACGATTTTACATCGGACTTCGTCCGTTGGATTTTGCATTAGACTTTTACATAGGATTTTTAAGAATAGAACGGTGTCTATTTCAACAAATCCTATACAAATATCCAATAGTGTAAACGCGTTTAGATTCGAGCATAGGATATAAAATCCTATACAAATATCGAATACAAATGTCCTATGCAAAGTCTAATAATGTAAAGGTACTTTAGGGGCCGTCCATAAATGATGTCACACAATTTAGGACCAAACTAAAACCCCCCTCCCCCTTGTCACCCTTGGTCACAAAATGTGAGACCCCCCCCCCCAGAAATGATGTCACAAATTTATTTTTACCCCCCCCCCCCTCACGAATCCCATAATACATAATATTCTGCAAATGAATTACTCCGGAAAATTCATAAAAATTTATGATAAAATATTTTTATTGTTAAAATAATATATTATTCTTTCACAAACATAACTGCACTACTGGGCATTGGTCCATGGGTATTCAATATATAGAATTTAAATTTCAAATCTCAAAGGTGAACAAGGCCGCAATCATGACAGGGCCGGTAAGATACAATGTATAAAAAATAACTAAGGACGTGACGTCACAAGGAAGCATACCCCCCCGTACCCCCATGTCACACTTTGTCACAAGTTGATGAACCCCCCCCCCAAATGTGTGACATCATTTATGGACAGCCCCTTAAGGCAAAATAGTATAAGTGCAAAAATGTAGTTTATAGAGAAAATGATGGTTTAACATTTTATGGCTGCCGTACTGTTATTGTTTGGCATAATTAAAAAGTAAATACACCAAAAGAATTTAAATAGAGATCTGGTTTCTAAGAAAAGATATAAACTGTATCTGCTTATAAGCTTATATTTCATTCTGCCTCTGGAAAGTTTGTCGCTTATAATGGTTTGGCATTTTAAAACAACCGACAACCAATAGCATATCACCGTTTGCGATGGATTTAAAATAGGAAAGAGTCAACATAACTTACAACCGACTACAGCACTAGAAAGAGCAGGATGAAAATAGTAGATGTGATATAAAACCCTAATTTTTTTTTTAATTTGATTCAATTATATTTACAATCTGTTCTTAACAAACAATAAGTAAATGAGATGATGAAAGAAAATTTGAAATTTTTCACATATATATACTATTTTGCCGAAATACATAATTTTCACTCCTTCATAAAAAATTTCAACTGCAGACGAAGAATTCGGTAAGAAGCTCAGGGTTCCGAGAGGACGTTTTTTAGTATGTTAAAGTACGAACAATTACCTAACTAAATCCGTCGAAAAATTGCAGAAGACCGATTTTGTTTTTTTTTCTTACATTTTCTTTAATATAAAATAAACATAATATCTTCATTAATTTCACTTTTAATGTTTAATATCTGCCTTCTCATTGGGTAATAATTTATCTTACGTTAGATTAGTGAGGCGCGGGGGGGGGTACACATTTTCTTATTTTTCTTACTAGGGGAAGGGGGGAGTCTAAAAGTAGGAAAAAACGTCTTACGTAATTCGTAATTTACATTGAACAAACGCCACCATGTGGGAGAATTTCAAATTAGTAAATGACGTATTAAATGAAAATAAAACTTCGTTCTTCAGGCTCAAAACAAAACAAAATCAACTAATTAACAAAACAGAAAGGAACTTTAAATACGCATTTAAAAACTCACACTGCGGAAACACTGTTTGCCTGTGAAAAATGCAGCTGTAAATTTGCGCATAAATGGAATTTAAAAGAGCATTTAAAAACTCACACCGGCGAAAAACCCTTTGTTTGTGAAATTTGTGACTATAAATGTGCACAGAAAGGAACTTTAAATACGCATTTAAAAACTCACACTGGGGAAAAACCGTTAGCCTGTGAAATATGCAGCTGTAAATTTGCGCACAAATGGAATTTAAAGGATCATTTAAAAATTCACACCGGCGAAAAACCGTTTACTTGCGAAATACGAGGCTACAAATGTGCAAGGATATCAAAGTTAAAATATCATTTAAAAACTCATACTGGCCAGTAAAAGTTAGTACGTAGATTGATGATTGATATGATGAGCTGTTGCGGTCAAGGATGTAAATTAGATATTGCCGGACAATGACGTCAATGTCCATTTTTGATAGCCGTTAAGGTTTTGCCCGATCTTTGACACGATTACCCGTTGAAGGTGGGCAATGATGTAAATATTTTATAACAACGTAATTATCCAAAGCGAATGGAACTATCTCTTGATATCATAACTTTGTGAAAAATGTGTACTGTCCGATTGCATAGAAATTTTTCGTTTGGGAACGTCTGTTTTGCACTTGTAACGATTCGGAAAAATTGTTTCGTCAACATCGTTTTGTAAAATTTAGGTTCCACTTAAAGGCCTGTATCAACCACCCCATATACGTACTAACTACTTTTAAGCCCAGTAGATAATATTTACTTTATTTAAAGAACCCTTTAGTTAACTAACCAACAGAAAATAAAAAAAAAAGTTAAATATGCGATAGTTTTGATATTAGAATTAATATATGATTAATATTAATTAATATCTGCAAATTGATATTTTTTTAAATTTCTACGTAAGGGAGTTCTGTCGTTGTACAAAATTAATAAAAGAGTATTTAAACTTTTACTACTTCGTATTTATTGTTCCATGCCTATAAAAATATATTTTTCAAATCTTTCGCCGTTTAAAAAAGGAGACAATTGTCTTCAAAATTGTGCATGTATGCAGATTTCCTACTTAAGGGAGTTCTGTCGTTGTACAAAATGTGTATGAAGGTATTTAAATTAATTATGTACTTGGAAAGAATTTTGAGTGTATAAAAGTTTGGAGACCTGTGACGGGCCAAATTGGTTCCGTCAACAAACTGTGATCACACAGGTGAATGTGTGGCACCTACCTGGATTTGTATTGGATGCCGCTAGCTCAATCGCGTGGGTCGTGGTGCTTAAATCACTCCAATAACAATCCGGGACGGCAAAATCAAGGGAAGTCACAATCGGGTATTAGGGCGCCACTGAATTTGTCATAAACTTACCCCAAAAGTAATTCAGAACTTACCTATATAGAAATAGGGGGGGGAGTCGAGAGTGAAATAAAATATATCCAATAACGAGTAACAATATTTTAATTAAAAGACTTAATTTTGGTGAAGCTAATAAACTAATATGTGAATAATAATGACGGCGATTTTGACAATTTATGTAGATTAATAATAATAAACGTTGATAAGATTGTAAAATAATGAAATATGAATACGGTAAATGGTTGTCGGATTTAAATACTAATAATACACAATAATAAAATAATGATATAAAGAATAATAATACTTATGCTAAAGGTGAACATAAAATGTTCAACACACTGTATATATAACCTAAACACATAAAAGAACATAAATGTAATATAAACAAGGTTTCGGTCAGTCGAATCGAGATGAAAATTGACTCGGGTAGTATCCCACTAAAACAACACCTCGATTCCACGTTCGAGAACCAAAAAAAAGGGTTAGTACTTAAGATTATAATTAAATATATGAACATTTGATAAACTAAATAATGTTGAAAAGTTTGACGTGAAGATAACTAAAATGTTTAAAATATCGAATTACACAATGCACTACACCTGGGTACGGACCACAAGTGTTCACGAGATTTATGCTGAAGGTGAACGCAAAATTGTTTGAATAGCAACTCCGAAACACAAAAACTAAAGGGATGGGCGAAACACTTCATTCGGAGTTCAATTGTTTAAAACCGGTAGAATAAGTGATGATTAATTTATATTTAATTTGACGTAATTTAATGTTTGTAATATTTAGAATCGGTAGCGGGGTTAATTAAAATAAACTGATAAAAAGTACTTACGCAAAATTTAACATAAACAATAAATACACATTGACGATGGGGCGAAATACGGTCCTGCATTCAGGAATGTGCGAACAAAGGAATGGCGTCATCAAAATACATCAGCTTCGAATACCACAATATTTAAGGAAGAGATCGAACCTAATTTTGTAGCAAAAACTTCACGGATTGATTGAATTGCGTGGTGATTGGTTTTGTCGTTAAAACTCCAGTAACATAAATTTGCATAAAGCTGTTGATTGCATAAAACCAAATATGCATCTAATATAACCAATTATTGGCGATCGTAATAATTGTCACAAGGACGGCCTTTTTCATTAACACCCAGATGAACGAACAAAGGAATTACGCCAATTCGGTAATTTTTACTAAGTTTTCAACCACACACAAATCACAAGCGTCCTTCCTACTACGCCATTTTCGTCAAGCCCCTGTGGTTGTGCGCGCGCCGCACGACACTCAACAACCAACTATTTCTGTCAACGCTAGATGGCGGACTTAAGAATTCAAAAATTATCGCGGGAAAAACGTAATTAGACGGGGAAAAAAAGTAAAATATCATTACATCACCCGGGCTGGAAGAACAAAAGCCTCTTTTGTTCTTACGAACCAGAGCTTAGCAAACAGTAACATACATCGCCAATATAACATAAGCACTTAAAAGATAAAAGCTAAAGCACATAAAACACAAAATACATAAATATTATTATACAGTGAAAGGTTTCAAAAGCGTAAGCGGAAGCAAAAAAAAACATACATATTATATACAAGTTCATTTATCTGTCGGTATGGCCTAACCGCATCGGTCCACGAAGCGAATCAGTTTCCTAATTCAAATCTCATCAAATTGGTCAGAACAAAACGTTAGATAAACAAGACAAATCAGGTTTAGCAAAACGCTCTCTTCGTAACTCAAGATACATTTACTAAATTATAGTCGCAGTTGGGGTTAGTTAACGCCCTCTGCATAACTCAAGGTACGCTACTAATATGACTTACTCGGGAGCGGATTTAAGATCTTTGGCATTCCACACGCCTTGGGAAGTTCCAGATTCATCAGAAAGCTCATACGTGGCATAAGAAACTTTCTTTCTGATGTAAAAGGGTCCACGAAATTTGGGAGCTAATTTCGCCGTAAAATATTTTGACGCGTCAGATAACACATAATTGCGTCGCCACACCGAATCTCCTACTTCGAAAGTAGCAGCTCGACGTCTTAAATCATAAGAACTCTTGTTCTTTTCATAGGCTACTCTAAGCCTTCTAACAATATCGTCATACAATTTGTGGAGAGCCTTAGGTTTACCTTGTAGGTATAACCTATCTCCAAACGAAATATCCGCATCTCCTGTCAATTCAGAAGAGCCTACGGTACCTCCATCTAAATTAATTTCTCTACCAAAATTCGCAAAATAAGGCGTTACTCCAGTTACTTCGTGTACTGCTGTGCGCATGGCGCAAGCAACACGGGCTAAATATTTATCCCAATTCCTATGATTGTCCGCTACATAGGAGGACAACATGGTCTTCAAAACTCTATTAACCCTTTCGACCGGGTTAGCTTGAGGGTGATAATTGGCGTTATAAGTAATTTTAACATTATACAGGGAATTCATGTTTCTAAATTCACGGCTACGGAATTGTACACCGTTATCACAAAGTAAAATTTTGGGAGCACCATAAACTAAAATTACGTCTTCTTCGATTTTACGAGTAACAGACGCAGCAGTGGCAGATCGTAAAGGAAAACACAAGGAATACTTAGTAAAGTAATCTGCTACAACTAGGATATACACGTAGCCACGGGTTGAGCGTGGTAAGGGACCTACTAAGTCAACAGAAATCATCTGCCAAGGACGAGTTACATTGGGATGGGAAGTCATAAAACCAGCGGGCTTTTTCTGTTCTGGTTTGTGGGCAATACAAACGGGACATCTATTTACATAACGGGATACTGAAGATTTCAACAAAGGCCAATAATATTTTTGAGTTATTCTACTTAAAGTTTTGCGAATTCCGAGATGACCAGCAGTAGGTTCATCGTGACAAGATTTTAGAATGTCATTTCGTCGAGAATTTGGAACCACTTCCTTCCATTCCGCCTTCTCACGAAGTTCAGGATAATCGGGAGTTACATATTTAAACAAAAGGTTGTTTTCGATTCGCCATAGGGGAAATTTATCTGGTTTGTTCTTAACCTTACTTAACATGGACTTATACCATTTATCGTTAAGGTTACTTACAGGATTGGGATTGGAGTCATGATCATCATCATTGGACTCATGAAGAAGCTCATGATCCTCGTCGCTATTATAACCGGAATGATCGTCGGTTATTTCACCAATCTGTATTGTTTTAGGAGCATTAGGGATCTTATTTACATTCTTATTTTGACTAAATTTGGGAGTAATCGAAACATTATCAATCACGGGAACGGATCTTGATAACGCATCCGGAACTACATGATCTTTACCTTTTCTATGCGTAATTTCGAAGTCGTACTGTTGTAATCTTACCATCCATCGAGCTAATCTACCACTTGGTTGAACAAGATTATTTAACCAAACAAGACTATAATGGTCAGTGATTACACGAAAATGGGAACCTTCCAAATACGGTCTTAGTCTCTCAATGGCCCAAAGAACCGCGAGACACTCTCTTTCCGTAACAGAGTAATTTCTCTCTTGACGCGTAAGTGAACGACTTAAATAACATACTACGTGTTCAACTCCATCAATTTCTTGAGTGAGGACCGCAGCGATGCCAAAGCCTGAGGCATCGGTTTGAACAACAAAAGGTACATCAAAATTTGGACAAACTAAAATAGGAGCATTAACCAAACTATCTTTAACCAAACTTAACGCAGTGTCACAATTTTCGTTCCAAATAAATTTCTGGTTCCTCTTTAAAAGAGCGGTAAGAGGTGCAATGATTGTTGAAAATTCAGGTATAAATCGCCTATACCAAGATGCCATACCAATTATAGTGCGTACATCACTAACGCTTTTGGGCGTTGGTATTTTTAAAATAGCTTCAACTTTACCGGGGTCAACCGCAAGACCTTGTTGATTCACAACGTAACCGAGATATTTGAGCTCAGGTTTACAAAAATAACATTTTTCCCTACTCAACGTAAGACCTGCATCTTTTAATCTTTTTAAAACATCCGTAAGAATTTCAATATGTTTGTCGAAAGTTGGAGCACAAATAATTACATCATCTAAATACACAAATACATAAGGTTCTAATTCTGGACCAAGAATTTTGTCAATAAAACGCTGAAAGGTCGCCGGGGCATTATGTAAACCAAATGCCATACGGGTAAATTGAAAAAGACCTCTACCAGGAACAGTGAAAGCAGTGTAAGCTTTCGATTCTTCAGACAATGGGATCTGCCAATAAGCTGATTTTATATCCAAGGACGTTATAAATTTTGCATCGCGCAGGCGATCTAATATAGCGGACACGTAAGGTAAGGGATATGCATCACGTTCAGTAACTTGATTCAATTTTCTAAAATCTATACAAAATCTAAATTTTCCGTCTTTCTTCTTGATTAACAAAACGGGATTCGACCAAGCTGAATGACTTTTTTCTACTACACCAGACTTTATCATTTGGGTTAATTCTGCGTCTATTTGAGCTTGAACATTAGGGTTCACCGGGTAATATCTTTGCTTAATAGGAGGGGACTTTGTAGTAATAACATGTTCCACACCTAAAGCACATCCTAAAATTTCTGACTTACTAATATCTTTAAAATTAGAACTGATTAAATTATTTAAAATAGCTCCCTGCTCACGGGATAAACTTTGTTCAGAGACCAATTGTGTTTGTTCGTCCTCTAAAGACACCAGCGACAATTGTTCAGGCTTCGAAAAATTCCACTCACCACGAATAACATTAGGCACAAAGCCAATAGCCCTCCAAAAGTCTATTCCTAAAATTACCGTGTGTGTAACATCAGGTACTATCAAAACATTAATCACAATGGTTTTGTGACGTAGCTTAATCGGTAACGAAACCGAACCTAAAATATTTATTTGGCTGCCATCAGCCAAAGCGCAATTCGACTTAACATTATTTACATGAAGGCCTAAATTAGAGATTCGATTCCAACCTTCAATTCCTAAAATTGTCCTAGAGGCACCGGAATCTAAAAGTGCTGCAAAAGATTTACCAAAAATTTCAACTGTCACATAAGGACGTTCGTCATATTTGGAATTTTCCAATATATAATTCAACATAATTTTATTTTTATCATAAATTAAATTTCGATTATCGACAAGATTACTTAAACAACGGGTGGAATTATAAAAAATCTTCGAGGTAGCAATCCCGTCTTTTACTGACCTCGACGCTCGTTTCCCGAAACAGAACATTTGGGACAAGTACGTATCGTAAAATTGGGTTTCCCACACTTAAAACAATAGTTTCCTTTCTTCGGCACGGTACATTCTTTTGAAAGGTGTTGGTTGGAATTACAATTCCAACAGTTTCTAAAATTAAGACTAGCATTATTTGTTGAATTTCGAGAATTTTGAACATTATTATTAAATTTCGTAAAAGTACTAAAGCGTGGATTATTATGATCGTTAGAACGAGAATTCGTAAAAGTATTTGAACGATAATGGGCATAACTATTTTCATTTGACAAACTTGCCTTATAAGGGTTTGAATAAGATTGACTCATTAACGGGGTAGGTTGTGAAGAATTTTTCTCCACTTCTTTGACCGTCTCAACGTTACATGAAACATCAACAAAAGCTAGTTCAGGTTCTAAATCATTCTTCTTTTTCACAGGGGGAACGTAATTATCAATCGCAATTCTTCGTTCTTCGATGATTTTGCAATACTTAATTAATTCGGGGATAGACGTAATTTTTGCAAGGCCTAATTGAGTTTGATACGACGGATGTAAATTTTTATTTATAATTTTTAATTGTTTGGCTTCAGATAATTTTTCAACTAATCTAGAAAATAAACTTTTCATGACTGCAACAAAAGTACCAATCGATTCCGAAGAAGCTTGAGTTCTTCGTTCAATTTCTCGAATTAAAACATCATCATAATCCGGTGGTAAATATTCTTCTCGTAAGGCCGATTCGATATCACTCCAAGTATTAAAATTTTCACGATTTGCTCTAAACCAAATCAAAGCCTTCGAACTGAAGAGTTCGTATGATTCGCGAAATAATTGTATTTCCGAAACATTTCTGGTAATACTATACTCCCTAACACGTTCTAAAAATGCATTTAACGATTGGGTTTTGTCACCCGAAAAAGTAAATCCCCATTTAAAAACAGGTACAGAGTTCTGTACGTCCGACATAACATTACTCATTCTTGAGTTAACAGGAACAGGGGGAGTCAAAATTGTAGATGGAACACAATAAGTACTAGCTGGCATAACATTTTGCAAAGCAGAAGTAGAAGCAGCAAGCATTAGAGGGTTAGTAGCATCATTTTCTAATTTTAGATTAGCAATTTTTAACACAGGGGTTTCACTAGCGGTATTTATCACGGGAACATCTAGCGAGAGTTTGGAAGTTTTCAACGCAAGTTCATAATTTACTATCAAATCTTTAACCACATTCACCCAATCTAATTTTATGTTATTTTCCTCATCATTACTGGGATTTGAATTTTTAATGCGATGAACTAAATGTAAAATTTTAGTTTGAATTAAGGGGGCCGATTTATCTAAATCGGAAGTCTCGATTAAGGAACTAAGATTTTCAATCATAAGATTGATGTAAACTGAATCATTCGAAAAGGTTTTTGAATAGGGGGGGCGAACAAATTTTGGGTCAGTCATTTCCTTTTTCAGGACTTTTCTTAATAAAGTTCGTAGGGCTGGAACATCACCTACTGACTGCGAGCCTCGAACCTCGAGTTCATAGATTAATTCTGTCTTGATAAGTCGTTCTACAACCAACTTATAACTGGCAGTTAAATTTTCAAATTCGCACTCCATGGCGTAAAAGTAAATAATCGTAATAAAAATAAAAAATTATAAAATCAAAAAGGGACTAAAATAACCACAATGGTTTCGGAAGAACTTGAAGATGACTTAACAAAGCCAACACGATAGGGGTCAAATTTTGTAGTGGTCGGGCCTAAACGTCGGCCTAAACGTTGGGGTCAAATTCTTAATCGAGGCTACCACGTTGGGCGGCAAATTTTGTAACGGTCCAAATTGGTTCCGTCAACAAACTGTGATCACACAGGTGAATGTGTGGCACCTACCTGGATTTGTATTGGATGCCGCTAGCTCAATCGCGTGGGTCGTGGTGCTTAAATCACTCCAATAACAATCCGGGACGGCAAAATCAAGGGAAGTCACAATCGGGTATTAGGGCGCCACTGAATTTGTCATAAACTTACCCCAAAAGTAATTCAGAACTTACCTATATAGAAATAGGGGGGGGAGTCGAGAGTGAAATAAAATATATCCAATAACGAGTAACAATATTTTAATTAAAAGACTTAATTTTGGTGAAGCTAATAAACTAATATGTGAATAATAATGACGGCGATTTTGACAATTTATGTAGATTAATAATAATAAACGTTGATAAGATTGTAAAATAATGAAATATGAATACGGTAAATGGTTGTCGGATTTAAATACTAATAATACACAATAATAAAATAATGATATAAAGAATAATAATACTTATGCTAAAGGTGAACATAAAATGTTCAACACACTGTATATATAACCTAAACACATAAAAGAACATAAATGTAATATAAACAAGGTTTCGGTCAGTCGAATCGAGATGAAAATTGACTCGGGTAGTATCCCACTAAAACAACACCTCGATTCCACGTTCGAGAACCAAAAAAAAGGGTTAGTACTTAAGATTATAATTAAATATATGAACATTTGATAAACTAAATAATGTTGAAAAGTTTGACGTGAAGATAACTAAAATGTTTAAAATATCGAATTACACAATGCACTACACCTGGGTACGGACCACAAGTGTTCACGAGATTTATGCTGAAGGTGAACGCAAAATTGTTTGAATAGCAACTCCGAAACACAAAAACTAAAGGGATGGGCGAAACACTTCATTCGGAGTTCAATTGTTTAAAACCGGTAGAATAAGTGATGATTAATTTATATTTAATTTGACGTAATTTAATGTTTGTAATATTTAGAATCGGTAGCGGGGTTAATTAAAATAAACTGATAAAAAGTACTTACGCAAAATTTAACATAAACAATAAATACACATTGACGATGGGGCGAAATACGGTCCTGCATTCAGGAATGTGCGAACAAAGGAATGGCGTCATCAAAATACATCAGCTTCGAATACCACAATATTTAAGGAAGAGATCGAACCTAATTTTGTAGCAAAAACTTCACGGATTGATTGAATTGCGTGGTGATTGGTTTTGTCGTTAAAACTCCAGTAACATAAATTTGCATAAAGCTGTTGATTGCATAAAACCAAATATGCATCTAATATAACCAATTATTGGCGATCGTAATAATTGTCACAAGGACGGCCTTTTTCATTAACACCCAGATGAACGAACAAAGGAATTACGCCAATTCGGTAATTTTTACTAAGTTTTCAACCACACACAAATCACAAGCGTCCTTCCTACTACGCCATTTTCGTCAAGCCCCTGTGGTTGTGCGCGCGCCGCACGACACTCAACAACCAACTATTTCTGTCAACGCTAGATGGCGGACTTAAGAATTCAAAAATTATCGCGGGAAAAACGTAATTAGACGGGGAAAAAAAGTAAAATATCATTACATCACCCGGGCTGGAAGAACAAAAGCCTCTTTTGTTCTTACGAACCAGAGCTTAGCAAACAGTAACATACATCGCCAATATAACATAAGCACTTAAAAGATAAAAGCTAAAGCACATAAAACACAAAATACATAAATATTATTATACAGTGAAAGGTTTCAAAAGCGTAAGCGGAAGCAAAAAAAAACATACATATTATATACAAGTTCATTTATCTGTCGGTATGGCCTAACCGCATCGGTCCACGAAGCGAATCAGTTTCCTAATTCAAATCTCATCAAATTGGTCAGAACAAAACGTTAGATAAACAAGACAAATCAGGTTTAGCAAAACGCTCTCTTCGTAACTCAAGATACATTTACTAAATTATAGTCGCAGTTGGGGTTAGTTAACGCCCTCTGCATAACTCAAGGTACGCTACTAATATGACTTACTCGGGAGCGGATTTAAGATCTTTGGCATTCCACACGCCTTGGGAAGTTCCAGATTCATCAGAAAGCTCATACGTGGCATAAGAAACTTTCTTTCTGATGTAAAAGGGTCCACGAAATTTGGGAGCTAATTTCGCCGTAAAATATTTTGACGCGTCAGATAACACATAATTGCGTCGCCACACCGAATCTCCTACTTCGAAAGTAGCAGCTCGACGTCTTAAATCATAAGAACTCTTGTTCTTTTCATAGGCTACTCTAAGCCTTCTAACAATATCGTCATACAATTTGTGGAGAGCCTTAGGTTTACCTTGTAGGTATAACCTATCTCCAAACGAAATATCCGCATCTCCTGTCAATTCAGAAGAGCCTACGGTACCTCCATCTAAATTAATTTCTCTACCAAAATTCGCAAAATAAGGCGTTACTCCAGTTACTTCGTGTACTGCTGTGCGCATGGCGCAAGCAACACGGGCTAAATATTTATCCCAATTCCTATGATTGTCCGCTACATAGGAGGACAACATGGTCTTCAAAACTCTATTAACCCTTTCGACCGGGTTAGCTTGAGGGTGATAATTGGCGTTATAAGTAATTTTAACATTATACAGGGAATTCATGTTTCTAAATTCACGGCTACGGAATTGTACACCGTTATCACAAAGTAAAATTTTGGGAGCACCATAAACTAAAATTACGTCTTCTTCGATTTTACGAGTAACAGACGCAGCAGTGGCAGATCGTAAAGGAAAACACAAGGAATACTTAGTAAAGTAATCTGCTACAACTAGGATATACACGTAGCCACGGGTTGAGCGTGGTAAGGGACCTACTAAGTCAACAGAAATCATCTGCCAAGGACGAGTTACATTGGGATGGGAAGTCATAAAACCAGCGGGCTTTTTCTGTTCTGGTTTGTGGGCAATACAAACGGGACATCTATTTACATAACGGGATACTGAAGATTTCAACAAAGGCCAATAATATTTTTGAGTTATTCTACTTAAAGTTTTGCGAATTCCGAGATGACCAGCAGTAGGTTCATCGTGACAAGATTTTAGAATGTCATTTCGTCGAGAATTTGGAACCACTTCCTTCCATTCCGCCTTCTCACGAAGTTCAGGATAATCGGGAGTTACATATTTAAACAAAAGGTTGTTTTCGATTCGCCATAGGGGAAATTTATCTGGTTTGTTCTTAACCTTACTTAACATGGACTTATACCATTTATCGTTAAGGTTACTTACAGGATTGGGATTGGAGTCATGATCATCATCATTGGACTCATGAAGAAGCTCATGATCCTCGTCGCTATTATAACCGGAATGATCGTCGGTTATTTCACCAATCTGTATTGTTTTAGGAGCATTAGGGATCTTATTTACATTCTTATTTTGACTAAATTTGGGAGTAATCGAAACATTATCAATCACGGGAACGGATCTTGATAACGCATCCGGAACTACATGATCTTTACCTTTTCTATGCGTAATTTCGAAGTCGTACTGTTGTAATCTTACCATCCATCGAGCTAATCTACCACTTGGTTGAACAAGATTATTTAACCAAACAAGACTATAATGGTCAGTGATTACACGAAAATGGGAACCTTCCAAATACGGTCTTAGTCTCTCAATGGCCCAAAGAACCGCGAGACACTCTCTTTCCGTAACAGAGTAATTTCTCTCTTGACGCGTAAGTGAACGACTTAAATAACATACTACGTGTTCAACTCCATCAATTTCTTGAGTGAGGACCGCAGCGATGCCAAAGCCTGAGGCATCGGTTTGAACAACAAAAGGTACATCAAAATTTGGACAAACTAAAATAGGAGCATTAACCAAACTATCTTTAACCAAACTTAACGCAGTGTCACAATTTTCGTTCCAAATAAATTTCTGGTTCCTCTTTAAAAGAGCGGTAAGAGGTGCAATGATTGTTGAAAATTCAGGTATAAATCGCCTATACCAAGATGCCATACCAATTATAGTGCGTACATCACTAACGCTTTTGGGCGTTGGTATTTTTAAAATAGCTTCAACTTTACCGGGGTCAACCGCAAGACCTTGTTGATTCACAACGTAACCGAGATATTTGAGCTCAGGTTTACAAAAATAACATTTTTCCCTACTCAACGTAAGACCTGCATCTTTTAATCTTTTTAAAACATCCGTAAGAATTTCAATATGTTTGTCGAAAGTTGGAGCACAAATAATTACATCATCTAAATACACAAATACATAAGGTTCTAATTCTGGACCAAGAATTTTGTCAATAAAACGCTGAAAGGTCGCCGGGGCATTATGTAAACCAAATGCCATACGGGTAAATTGAAAAAGACCTCTACCAGGAACAGTGAAAGCAGTGTAAGCTTTCGATTCTTCAGACAATGGGATCTGCCAATAAGCTGATTTTATATCCAAGGACGTTATAAATTTTGCATCGCGCAGGCGATCTAATATAGCGGACACGTAAGGTAAGGGATATGCATCACGTTCAGTAACTTGATTCAAT
Source organism: Podabrus alpinus (assembly GCA_932274525.1). Taxonomy (NCBI): domain Eukaryota; kingdom Metazoa; phylum Arthropoda; class Insecta; order Coleoptera; family Cantharidae; genus Podabrus; species Podabrus alpinus. The sequence goes on along the minus strand of OW026452.1, from coordinate 43,984,869 downwards.
TTTCTAAAATCTATACAAAATCTAAATTTTCCGTCTTTCTTCTTGATTAACAAAACGGGATTCGACCAAGCTGAATGACTTTTTTCTACTACACCAGACTTTATCATTTGGGTTAATTCTGCGTCTATTTGAGCTTGAACATTAGGGTTCACCGGGTAATATCTTTGCTTAATAGGAGGGGACTTTGTAGTAATAACATGTTCCACACCTAAAGCACATCCTAAAATTTCTGACTTACTAATATCTTTAAAATTAGAACTGATTAAATTATTTAAAATAGCTCCCTGCTCACGGGATAAACTTTGTTCAGAGACCAATTGTGTTTGTTCGTCCTCTAAAGACACCAGCGACAATTGTTCAGGCTTCGAAAAATTCCACTCACCTCGAATAACATTAGGCACAAAGCCAATAGCCCTCCAAAAGTCTATTCCTAAAATTACCGTGTGTGTAACATCAGGTACTATCAAAACATTAATCACAATGGTTTTGTGACGTAGCTTAATCGGTAACGAAACCGAACCTAAAATATTTATTTGGCTGCCATCAGCCAAAGCGCAATTCGACTTAACATTATTTACATGAAGGCCTAAATTAGAGATTCGATTCCAACCTTCAATTCCTAAAATTGTCCTAGAGGCACCGGAATCTAAAAGTGCTGCAAAAGATTTACCAAAAATTTCAACTGTCACATAAGGACGTTCGTCATATTTGGAATTTTCCAATATATAATTCAACATAATTTTATTTTTATCATAAATTAAATTTCGATTATCGACAAGATTACTTAAACAACGGGTGGAATTATAAAAAATCTTCGAGGTAGCAATCCCGTCTTTTACTGACCTCGACGCTCGTTTCCCGAAACAGAACATTTGGGACAAGTACGTATCGTAAAATTGGGTTTCCCACACTTAAAACAATAGTTTCCTTTCTTCGGCACGGTACATTCTTTTGAAAGGTGTTGGTTGGAATTACAATTCCAACAGTTTCTAAAATTAAGACTAGCATTATTTGTTGAATTTCGAGAATTTTGAACATTATTATTAAATTTCGTAAAAGTACTAAAGCGTGGATTATTATGATCGTTAGAACGAGAATTCGTAAAAGTATTTGAACGATAATGGGCATAACTATTTTCATTTGACAAACTTGCCTTATAAGGGTTTGAATAAGATTGACTCATTAACGGGGTAGGTTGTGAAGAATTTTTCTCCACTTCTTTGACCGTCTCAACGTTACATGAAACATCAACAAAAGCTAGTTCAGGTTCTAAATCATTCTTCTTTTTCACAGGGGGAACGTAATTATCAATCGCAATTCTTCGTTCTTCGATGATTTTGCAATACTTAATTAATTCGGGGATAGACGTAATTTTTGCAAGGCCTAATTGAGTTTGATACGACGGATGTAAATTTTTATTTATAATTTTTAATTGTTTGGCTTCAGATAATTTTTCAACTAATCTAGAAAATAAACTTTTCATGACTGCAACAAAAGTACCAATCGATTCCGAAGAAGCTTGAGTTCTTCGTTCAATTTCTCGAATTAAAACATCATCATAATCCGGTGGTAAATATTCTTCTCGTAAGGCCGATTCGATATCACTCCAAGTATTAAAATTTTCACGATTTGCTCTAAACCAAATCAAAGCCTTCGAACTGAAGAGTTCGTATGATTCGCGAAATAATTGTATTTCCGAAACATTTCTGGTAATACTATACTCCCTAACACGTTCTAAAAATGCATTTAACGATTGGGTTTTGTCACCCGAAAAAGTAAATCCCCATTTAAAAACAGGTACAGAGTTCTGTACGTCCGACATAACATTACTCATTCTTGAGTTAACAGGAACAGGGGGAGTCAAAATTGTAGATGGAACACAATAAGTACTAGCTGGCATAACATTTTGCAAAGCAGAAGTAGAAGCAGCAAGCATTAGAGGGTTAGTAGCATCATTTTCTAATTTTAGATTAGCAATTTTTAACACAGGGGTTTCACTAGCGGTATTTATCACGGGAACATCTAGCGAGAGTTTGGAAGTTTTCAACGCAAGTTCATAATTTACTATCAAATCTTTAACCACATTCACCCAATCTAATTTTATGTTATTTTCCTCATCATTACTGGGATTTGAATTTTTAATGCGATGAACTAAATGTAAAATTTTAGTTTGAATTAAGGGGGCCGATTTATCTAAATCGGAAGTCTCGATTAAGGAACTAAGATTTTCAATCATAAGATTGATGTAAACTGAATCATTCGAAAAGGTTTTTGAATAGGGGGGGCGAACAAATTTTGGGTCAGTCATTTCCTTTTTCAGGACTTTTCTTAATAAAGTTCGTAGGGCTGGAACATCACCTACTGACTGCGAGCCTCGAACCTCGAGTTCATAGATTAATTCTGTCTTGATAAGTCGTTCTACAACCAACTTATAACTGGCATTTAAATTTTCAAATTCGCACTCCATGGCGTAAAAGAAAATAATTGTAATAAAAATAAAAAATTATAAAATCAAAAAGGGACTAAAATAACCACAATGGTTTCGGAAGAACTTGAAGATGACTTAACAAAGCCAACACGATAGGGGTCAAATTTTGTAGTGGTCGGGCCTAAACGTCGGCCTAAACGTTGGGGTCAAATTCTTAATCGAGGCTACCACGTTGGGCGGCAAATTTTGTAACGGTCCAAATTGGTTCCGTCAACAAACTGTGATCACACAGGTGAATGTGTGGCACCTACCTGGATTTGTATTGGATGCCGCTAGCTCAATCGCGTGGGTCGTGGTGCTTAAATCACTCCAATAACAATCCGGGACGGCAAAATCAAGGGAAGTCACAATCGGGTATTAGGGCGCCACTGAATTTGTCATAAACTTACCCCAAAAGTAATTCAGAACTTACCTATATAGAAATAGGGGGGGGAGTCGAGAGTGAAATAAAATATATCCAATAACGAGTAACAATATTTTAATTAAAAGACTTAATTTTGGTGAAGCTAATAAACTAATATGTGAATAATAATGACGGCGATTTTGACAATTTATGTAGATTAATAATAATAAACGTTGATAAGATTGTAAAATAATGAAATATGAATACGGTAAATGGTTGTCGGATTTAAATACTAATAATACACAATAATAAAATAATGATATAAAGAATAATAATACTTATGCTAAAGGTGAACATAAAATGTTCAACACACTGTATATATAACCTAAACACATAAAAGAACATAAATGTAATATAAACAAGGTTTCGGTCAGTCGAATCGAGATGAAAATTGACTCGGGTAGTATCCCACTAAAACAACACCTCGATTCCACGTTCGAGAACCAAAAAAAAGGGTTAGTACTTAAGATTATAATTAAATATATGAACATTTGATAAACTAAATAATGTTGAAAAGTTTGACGTGAAGATAACTAAAATGTTTAAAATATCGAATTACACAATGCACTACACCTGGGTACGGACCACAAGTGTTCACGAGATTTATGCTGAAGGTGAACGCAAAATTGTTTGAATAGCAACTCCGAAACACAAAAACTAAAGGGATGGGCGAAACACTTCATTCGGAGTTCAATTGTTTAAAACCGGTAGAATAAGTGATGATTAATTTATATTTAATTTGACGTAATTTAATGTTTGTAATATTTAGAATCGGTAGCGGGGTTAATTAAAATAAACTGATAAAAAGTACTTACGCAAAATTTAACATAAACAATAAATACACATTGACGATGGGGCGAAATACGGTCCTGCATTCAGGAATGTGCGAACAAAGGAATGGCGTCATCAAAATACATCAGCTTCGAATACCACAATATTTAAGGAAGAGATCGAACCTAATTTTGTAGCAAAAACTTCACGGATTGATTGAATTGCGTGGTGATTGGTTTTGTCGTTAAAACTCCAGTAACATAAATTTGCATAAAGCTGTTGATTGCATAAAACCAAATATGCATCTAATATAACCAATTATTGGCGATCGTAATAATTGTCACAAGGACGGCCTTTTTCATTAACACCCAGATGAACGAACAAAGGAATTACGCCAATTCGGTAATTTTTACTAAGTTTTCAACCACACACAAATCACAAGCGTCCTTCCTACTACGCCATTTTCGTCAAGCCCCTGTGGTTGTGCGCGCGCCGCACGACACTCAACAACCAACTATTTCTGTCAACGCTAGATGGCGGACTTAAGAATTCAAAAATTATCGCGGGAAAAACGTAATTAGACGGGGAAAAAAAGTAAAATATCATTACAGACCTACGACCTTTATTTGTGCAATTAGGTGAAAAATTTGTCGGTCTAACCAATATCAAACTCAGGAAATGTGCCATTTCTATCTCTGGTAAATGTTAAAAATTAAGTATAATATACATAGCTATAATAAGTATTTTTTCTTTGCTAGGTAATGCACAGTCAAAGGTTGAATTTACCATGTACAGAAACTTGTTGCACCATAAAAAAAACATGAAGAATACTGACGAGTCACTGTGACTGTATTTCAGAACATTGATGCTGTTTATTAATTAAATTACTTACTTACTTACCGCTCGAATGCGATCTAAGACCTACGTATTGTTTTGCGGAAACGCGAATCCAAATTTGAGGCAGTCGCGATGCGACCCAAAAATCGAAATTTTAATCTCCACCAAAAAGGTCGAGGTTTGAAATCGAAATTTTTCAAAATTTGCATTACTGCAATTTTCCGGCTTATCGGACGTCCGACGAAAAAAACTGATACCTTCCAAAAGGCGGGGTTCGATAGATGTCGCCCGAAACCGTTTTCGAAATTAAAAATTTTTTCGCGTTGTCGCTCCAGGACGGCATTAAGGTGGAAATTTTGAGAATCCTTCAAACGGCCACAGGGTCCTTATTTACGGGGGGATTTTTAATTTTTAACCGGCAACCGAGGCACATTCCGGGGATGCACGAAATTGCATTTATAGCTTTTTTTCGTATCTCGCATCGTACGGTTATAAAATGAAAAAGTAACTTTCCAAATTAATTTCCTTGTACCTTCAAAATGGAATCGCAAAATTTTTTTTTTTATATAAAATTTTAACGTCAACATCGGATTTGGCGAGCAATTTTAATAATTTTTGATGCAAAACTTGTTGGGAAATTATTCATCCTTAAAGTTGTCGGCGTACATGCAGGACTTTGATTTGTTTGGTCCGGCTTTGGCTTCTCGACAACGGTGAAACGAACACGAGTCGGCCTTCGGTCTCCCAATTGCTTGTCACAATACGGGTCGGCCGTTGACCTCCCACCGGTTTTTTAAAATACGGGTCGGCCTTCAGCCTCCAACTTGCTTACGGAGCCGGACAAATGGACGCGGCCGAAAGGCCGCGACCGAAAGGACGCGAGCGTTTGGACGCAGACCCAAAAGGACGCAGACCCTAAAGGACGCAAACCCAAATGGACGCGGGCCATAAAGACGCAGACCCAAAAAGACGCAGACCCAAAAGGACGCGGCCTAATAGGCGCAGACCCAAATAGACGCGGCCATATAGGCGCAGAACCAAAAAGACGCGGCCATAATAATAAAACTAAATTAAAAACAAACAAATCTCTGCGTAAAGTTAAATCTGCCGCAAAGAGGTGAATCTGCCGCGAAGAGGTGGATCTATCGTTAAGTTAGTGTTAGTTTTTGATATTTCTTTAGAAAACTAATTGAAATCAAATAAATCTCCGCGTAAAGTTAAATATGCCGCAAAGAGGTGGATCTGCCGCGAAGAGGTGGATCTGCCGTTAGGTTAGTGTTAGTTTTTGATATTTCTTTAGAAAACTAATTAAAAACAAACAAATCTCCGCTTAAAGTTAAATCTGCCGCAAAGAGGTGGATCTGCCGCGAAGAGGTGGATTTGTCCTTAGATTAGTGTTAGTTTTTGATATTTCTTTAGAAAACAAATTTAAAAAAATTGGTTAAATAAAATTTAACCAATTGACACGTTGTTTAAGTAGTGCAACTCGATAGTAACCCTATCACCATTTTCAAAATATTGGTATATAATCAGTATAAAATCTCAAAATAATTTTTTGCGTCTATATGGTCGCGTCTTTTTGGGTCTGCGTCTTTATGGCCCGCGTCCTTTTGGGTCTGCGTTCTTTTGGGTCTGCGTTCTTTTGGGTCTGCGTCCTTTTGGGTCTGCGTCCTAACGCTCGCGTTCTTTCGGTCGCGTCCTTTCGGCCGCGTCCATTTGTCCTAGACCCAACTTGCTTATAAGTATACGAGTCGGCATTCGGCCTCCCACTTGCCTTTATGAATACTGGTCGGACTATGGCCTCCCACTTGCTATTAGGAGCACGGGTCGGCCCGGTACACGTCGTTTCGACGAAAGCAATTCGGCACGGCCAATTCGGTTATGGTAGTTTCGGCGATTCCAATTCGCTACCGGCATTTCGGCGACAGAAAATTCGACTACGTCGATTCGGCGACGGGAAATTTATTTATGTGTTGGAATTTATTAAAAATGTAAATAAATTTATTCTTTATTTTTAAATGAAATACGCTTAAAAAGTCCGAGTTAAATTACTCTACTTCAGAAAAGGAAATGTTAGCTATCGTGTATGCATTTACTAAGTTAAAGTTTTATTTAATCGGAAACCATTTCGAAATCCATACGGATCATTCTGCGTTAACATTCCTAATGCGTATGTTTGACCACTCGCTTTTGAGTAATCAAATTGTTTTCTGCAATTTACACAGTGTGTGCAAATCGCCGTTTTGGCAGTGGACTGTATGTTTTGCTGGTAGACTGAAGAAGGTACGTCTTCCTTTCAGTCTCTCGGTCGATGCACTTATACTTTACTGGAAGAATGCGGTGGCGCTGTTCTTCAATAATGATATAAGGCAACACAGAAAAATGCTTGATTAAATAAAGTATTTTATTTAATTTGATACAATGTTTGAGTTACAACGGTGTTCGCTCGTCGAGCGTCTTGTGTTAACTGTCTTTGGAATGAAAGAAGGGATGCACTATAAGTCGAGCTACATAATAGTGGGAACAAGTGACGCAAACCCAACATAAACATATATGTACGAGGTGTACTCAACAAATATAATAATTCAGAAGGCGTTCTGAACATGCCGCCCCCGTTGAAATGAAGAAGTCATTTCTAAATACTAATATGCCTATAACTAAATACATGGTACACATAATCAATACAATTTGAAAGTAATGTCATTAAAGTCAAAAAATAAACAATTATTCAAGTAAAATAGAAATGAAATGGAGAAATGCAATTCTCGTAAAAAAAAGGAAATACCAAACACTCGCGTAACAGGCACTAGAAGCACAAACACGAGAAGATGTTGTTATCAATCAGTAGGTAGGGGACAAATCTTTGCGAAAGATCTGCGTATTACGCTACTTGATGTTTGGAGGGTAGCAACCCGGTTGCATCCATCGGCACCAGGATGAAGGCTTAGCACTCGGGCTAACTTCCATTTGAATGGTGGCAAGTTGTCATCTTTCACGAGGACAAGTGCACCATCAGCCAAGTCGGAATGATGTGCCTTCCATTTAGTACGTTGTTGCAGCTCAGAGATGTACTCTTTATTCCAACGTTTCCAAAAATGTTGGTGCAGGCTTTGAATACGTTGGAAGTAGTCAAGCCGATTGTCAGGAATACATGTGACATCTGGGTCCGGAAAAGACGTAAGAGAACGACCGATGAGGAAATGTCCAGGAGTCAAAGGTTGTAGGTCGTTTGGATCGGAGGATAATGGAGCGATAGGTCGGGAGTTGAGTATTGCTTCAATCTGACATAACAAAGTACAAAGTTCCTCGTAGGTTAGAAGTGAAGCACCTAAAATTCTCTTTAAATGAGCCTTGCTCGACTTAACACCTGATTCCCAAAGGCCACCAAAGTGGGGGCTATGGGCTGGAATAAAATGCCAATTTATTCCCTCATTGGAAAAAATATTAGTTATGGAAGATTCGTGCTCTTTCAAAAATTTTCCCAAATCGCGTAATTTAGAGTTGGCTCCAACGAAATTGGTTCCATTATCTGAATGTATGTTAGAAGGTTTACCACGACGAGCAATAAATCTTCTTAATGCTAGTATAAAGGTATCGGTAGACAGATTGGTTACCAATTCAAGGTGAACAGCCTTGCTGGCAAAGCAAATGAAAATGCACAGGTAAGATTTGTCAATCTTTGAACCTCGACCTTTGTTGAGTTTGTATGGTATAGGACCAGCGTAATCAATGCCGGTAACGTTAAATGGGTTGGAAGGAGTTACTCTTTCTAACGGTAAGTTACCCATGATGGGTCGCGTGATTGATGGAGATGCTCTAAAGCATGTCACGCATTTATGCACAATTTGTTTGATTAAATTTCTGCCGGAAGTGATCCAAATTTTATCGCGCAGTGAACATAGCAAAAGTTGTGGACCGGCGTGCAACAGTCGTAAGTGCTCTCGTCTAACGATGAGCTTTGTCAAATAATGCTTTCCGGAAATAAGAAATGGATGTTTTTTATTAAAGGGATGATTAGAATTGATTAACCTTCCACCTACTCTTATCAATTTATCAGAATCTAAGAAAGGATTCAAAGACAGTAATGATGAAGTGGTTTTTAAAGGCTTTCCTTTGGAAAGTTGTTTGTATTCGTCTGGAAAAGACTCTAGTTGAGATAACTTAATTAAAATTTTAAGCGAATTTAATAGTTCATTAGCAGTTATAGGTCCAATTGTTCTTTGCGCCTTTGCAAGAAAACAATTTTTACGAAAGCGTAAACAATATGCAATTGTTCTCTCAAGCTTGTTTAAATTTGAATAATTTTCAAATGGAAATGATTGTTTGTTATTGACAGCAAGTGCATGTACAGCTTCTTTAAATTCAGGAAGCTCACCAGATTGGCATTTTGAAAGTGGCCAAGAATTTTCTTCTTGGAGAAGCCAAGAAGGCCCGTTCCACCATAAGGTTGAAGTTTTTAACACTTGAGGTGTAACTCCCCTAGATAATAGATCAGCAGGGTTAAACTTTGTGCTAACATGTCTCCATTCAGCGTCGGATGTGTGTTCCTGAATGTCTGCGATACGATTACATACAAAAGTTTTTAATAGGTTTGGACTGGTTTTTAACCACCCAAGTACGATAGTCGAATCTGACCACAGAAAATATTTTGAAATTGACATTTTTAGTGATTTTCTGACTTGCTTTAAAAGCTTAGATAGTAAAACGGCTCCGCATAATTCTAGTCTAGGTATCGTAGTTGGCTTCAAAGGAGCAACCTTAGATTTAGAAGTAAATAATTTGATGTGTATTGAATTATTTGAGTCTTTGACTCTGTAGTAAATGCAAGCACCGTATCCTTTATTGGATGCGTCACAAAATCCATGAATTTGAACTTCAACTGGATTGATACAAGTTACAGATCGCGGTATGCGTAAGTCATTTAAGTTTAGTAAATCGGTGCGATATGAGATCCACCGTTTTTCAAGTTCGTTAGGAACCGATTCGTCCCAATCTAATTTTTCCAGCCAAAGACTTTTTAGGAAAACCTTTGCAGGGAAAATGCATGGAGCAACTAAACCGAGAGGATCAAAGATTTGCGAGATGTCTGCTAGCATTTTCCGTTTGGTTATTTTTTCTGTTTTAAGTTCCGATATGTGAAACATAAAATGATCATTTTGAACGATCCAAATAAGCCCTAACGTTCTAGCGTGTTCGCGATCACCAAAATTGATTAAACTTGGACTGAGGTCTGACGTGGGAACGTTTTTCAAAACTAGTGGGTTGTTCGAGATCCACTTGCGTAGTTTGAAACATCCCGAATTTAAAATGTTATGAAGCTCTGAACAAATGTGTTGAGCCTCGTCAATATCGTCGGTTCCGCTTAGTAGGTCATCCACATAAAAATCGTTTTTTATGATTGATGAAACTGTTGGTGAACTGATTTCACATTCAACGCCTAGTTGAAACAAAGATCTTATCGCTAAATATGAAGCGGAAGCGGTTCCATATTGCGATATCGAGATACCACGTCAATGGAAGTACGTTATTTAAGATTCAAAAAAATATTGTTATTATTAAAGCATGTGACCTATCAAAGTAATCAGAAAAACTTCGTCCGATACCAAGAAATTTAGTTCAAAGTCAAATGATTTGTAAAAAAAAGGACATAAAGCAGGTTTGAATAAAATAAATTTAAAATGTATCATTTAATAATTGTCTTTGTTGAAAATGTTAATTTATAGTAAATGAAAGATTGTTAGTAATAAGAAAGGTATTTCAAAAGTTAGAAATTTGTTAATTGATTGATTAATGTAAAAATTTATGTTATCGTTAAATTTAAATAAGTTTGTTAAATCATTACGTGAGTTCGACGTGTCACAAGTTAATGAACTGTGTATGGAAATTTCATGTCCAGCATCTTTATTTATTCAACCACGAAGCACTTAGGAAGAAGTCAATCCAATCTGAAATTATAAAAATTTTACTTATAAAATTTCAACGAGCCACAATTGGCTTAATCCATACCTGTACTGTGAAACTTCCGATAATATTGATTTTTTCGATCAACCAATAAAATGCGTCTATGCAAACATCGAGATTGCGATGAATTTCGAGAGAGAAAATTAAAAACAATCAAAGAGAGCCTGGTGTTAGATTTCACACGTGAATGGTGGCGAATTTTAATCGTCCTAATAAAAAATTGATTTTATAGTGAAAATAATTAGTGAAAGTATAAAATACGAGTGTAAAAATCAGCAAAATAATTACTTACCTACGTAAAACTAAAAATAAGTTGAAAAACGTAAAGGATTGAAATTATTTCTGAAGAATTAAAAATCACCACAAAACGAGGTTAACAAACTGCAGCTGGAAGCTTTTCATGGTAATGAACCCATTGAGTGTATTTTGGTGCGCAATTGTACCATCTCCAGTTCAAATAAAGAAAAGATTCCTGAATTTACTAAGGTAACGTGCACATTAAAGTACAATTTTAAAATAACTAAGTGAAATTTTCGGACTCCATACGACACGTGTTTTTCTTTATTTAACGTTCAGAATTTTGATAATAGATTTAATAATAGAACTTTTTAATATAACAAAACCTTTATTTACATTTGTGTGCTAAATAAAAACATTAATATTTTTGTAACGAAGGATATTTATTTTGACCTGTTCCGCGCCATAATTTTATTTACAGTATTGGTAACGGAACGAACTCACCCTGTACAAGGTAAGACACATGCACTACGAACCAGCTAAGCTGAGGCATATTATTTCCATTAAATTGTATTTACTAAATTTCACATACTTTTCCATTGACGGGGTACATTTACGTACACCCATATAAAACATTAACAAATAGAACCTTTAACCCCATTAGCGAGGGTGTTCATAGCAATTTTGTAGCCCAACGTGTGGCTCTCTTAAAGGACTACGTCCATTCACAGCAATATGTAACGGTGTTTAAATTAAAGGATTGTATAGGCTGTTCAGCTGATGAACGCCACAAAATTCGTTGCAGGTGTCTTTGATCAGGATCAATTAACACCTGACGAAACATCTTCTCTATGTCAGCAGAAATGGCATAGAGGTGTTGCCTGAATCGTAATAAAATGGTAAAAAGGCTTTGTTGTATTGTTGGTCCGACCATTTGCAAACTGTTCAACGAATGGCCTGTAGTAGTATTTGACGAACCGTTGAATACAACTCGGAGTTTAGTCGTTAGGCTAGTCTCCTTTAAAACGCCGTGATGCGGCAGATAATAGGCTAATTCGCTTGAAGGGTTAATTTGAGTCATATGATTTAATTCAATATACTCACGCATGAATGACGTGTACATACCTTGGAGTTCCAAATTTACATTTAAACGCCTTTCGAGTGCTAAGAAGCGCTTTTATGCAATAAAATAGGAATCTCCTAGTAATTGAGGTGTTTGCTTGAAAGGAATTTTGACTACGAACCTTCCCTCTGAATCCCTACGCGTATTTTCTAAAAAATGGGCTTCGCAAGCGTTTTCCTCAACAGAACGTACCTTTTCTGTAGGATAATTTTCTAATTCCCAAAATTTACTAATCTGGTCTTGTACGCCGATTGTGTTCAGATGGCATCGTACCTGGGTAGCTAATGCCGTGGTGGTAGGACCAGCGACGACCCAACCAAAGTGAGTTCGTTGCAGCATAGGAAGGTTAGGCCCTAAGCTTCTTTGTCCGATGCAAAGTAACTTAAAAAAGGCAGGTGAACCTATCAGTAGATCAATTTCACCAGGCTTGTCGAATGATGGGTCAGAAAATACAATATCATTTGGTATATTGAGACATTCACGATTGACTTTAAAACTTGGCATACTACCTGTGATATTGTCTATTACCAAGCAGGTTAAGTTAATTTTGTACGAAGAGTGGTGCGCATTAACTTCTAATTCGCACTGATATTTTACTAATGAATTTGAATTATTTATACCACAAACGGTCACGTTCGTAGGTTTTGACGGCAAATTTAACATTTTGAACATTTTGGCACTTAACAGGTTTGACTGGGATCCGCTATCAAGCAAAATTCGAATCGTTCTGGTGATCCCATTTGAATCAAGCACCTTGGCCGAGGCCGTAGGTAATAGAACTTTTACCGTGTTGGAGCAGAATGTCGATATGCTTTGGATAGGCTCTGCAGGAGCCTCTTCCTTAGCCTCACAGACTTCTGGTTGGACCAGAGTCGCAACTCGTGAATTGGTGTGAAGCAACGAATGATGTCGCTCTTTGCACGTCTTGCATGCATACTTAGAGGTACATGCATTTTTAAAATGATTACTTGACAAACAATTAAAACATATTTTTAGTTCTTGCACCTTGCTAGCACGCGCTTGTGCAGTTAGTTTGATAAATTCGGGGCACAATGAAATGAAGTGTTTACCTTTGCAGTATGTACAAGTTGTATTTTTAACAAAAAATGACTTTGAACTAAATTTGGGCTTTTCTTGTTGTACTTTTGAAGTTCTTTTTTCTACATTTTCTAAAAAGTTTGCATGGCTTATTAAAAATTCTTTAAACTCTTTTAATGTGGGTAGGTTATTAGAGCTTTTATTAGCAACTAATTCCCATTCTCTGAAAGTTAAACCGTCAAGTTTTTGCGTAACTATATGAACTATTAGAGCTTCAAATAGTTGCTCTGTTGTTGCAAGGGTAAGGGTCGACGCTATGTGCTTCGAAAGCGTGTCACTAATATTGCGAATTTCCTTTGACGATTCTTGTTTGAGTGTTTTTAGGTTTATGATTGCTGATAGATGGTTTTTTATAATCAGTTTCGGTTGATCATAACGCTCCTGAAGCGTGTTCCATGCTACATTGTAGTTCTCAGCTGTGAAGTCCAAAGATTTGACAATCTCAGCTGGCTCGTTTAAAAGTGAGGCTTTTAGATAATGTAACTTACTTATCTCGTTTAAATCTGTATTGTTATGTACCAGGCTTTCAAATATTGCTTTGAAATGTAACCAATCGTCCACCTGGCCATTAAATTTTGTTAAATTAATCTTTGGTAAGTTAATTTTGTGGTATCCCGTATTGTTATGATTAGAAATGTTATCGCTTGAACTTGTATTGCTTGCACAACTTAAAGCAGAGTTTCTGCCTTGTGTACGAACGTCGTCCGTTGCAAATTGTGTCAATAAACAATTTGCTGTCGCGATTTTCTCATAGTAAGAATCTTCGAATGTAACTAATTGAAGATCATCTTCCTTTGTATTTGCAGATTCCAAAATGATTTTAAAATGAACATTTTGGTATTTCTCTAGTAATGCAGTAGCATTTTCGATGCGCGTTTTTAATTGACTAATTTTTTGCTGTTCAATGATTAAATTATCGGTATCATTTATAGTATCAAAAATGTACCAAAACGCGTGAGTTGACCTTTTATTTGACCCCTTTCAGCTATTAAAATATTCATTTTGAATAATCAAATACGTAAGACAATTTAAAATAATAAAGATCGTATGTTTCTGAACCTTTTTGAATCAGGTATAAGCTCGCATAAATTAAATACGCGAAACTTTGTACTTTATTATATCGTTGCAATACACACATGCACAATATTAGAAAGGAAAGATAAGGAATGTTTCTTACTCTCCCGCCGTTAACCAGTAGGTTGCTGTTGAAAGTTTTCGTTCCTAGCGCGTTGCTGTGGTTGCTACCAAGCGCTTTGATTGTTCGCGTCCGGTTGCATACGAGTTGATCCGCTTCAGTTTGTATGCTCGCTCCGGTTTCCTTGGCTTTGTATGTTCGCATACGGGCAGCGTTTGCTTCTATGTATGCGGTTCGAATGGACCATATGTTTGACCACTCGCTATGAGTAATCGAATTGTTTTCGGCAATTTACACAGTGTGTGCAAATCGCCGTTTTGGCAGTGGACTGTATGTTTTGCTGGTAGACTAAAGAAGGTACGTCTTCCTTTCAGTCTCTCGGTCGATGCACTTATACTTTACTGGAAGAATGCGGTGGCGCTGTTCTTCAATAATGATATAAGGCAACACAGAAAAATGCTTGATTAAATAAAGTATTTTATTTAATTTGATACAATGTTTGAGTTACAACGGTGTTCGCTCGTCGAGCGTCTTGTGTTAACTGTCTTTGGAATAAAAGAAGGGATGCACTATAAGTCGAGCTACATAATAGTGGGAACAAGTGACGCAAACCCAACATAAACATATATGTACGAGGTGTACTCAACAAATATAATAATTCAGAAGGCGTTCTGAACAGCGTACAAAATTTACAAATAATAGAATTTATCGGTGGAGTTTACTCATCATGTCGTAGCAGACGCATTAAGTCGGAAAGATAACCCGGTTAATAAACCAAAAGAAATTTTAATTGCACTTAACAGATTGCATAACGATGAGAGGCAATTCACAATTCATGACGTTTTATTGGCACAAGCGAATGAATGTTTTGATCGGCTAAAATTAAAATTAGAAGCTAACGATGAACGGACGCTACAATCATTTAGGTATACAGAAGACGTTATTATAAAAGATTTGAGAAATTTAGAACTATATGTGGTGGACGAGCCAACCACAGTGAAAATTACAAATGCTTTACATGTTATGTATGGTCATATGGGGATTAGGAAGACGTGGCTCTTATTTAGAGAAAATTATTTTTGCCATAAAGATTTAAAAATTATAAAACGGACCATTAATAAATGCACTCTATGTCTAATGGGTAAATATAAAAACTTTCATAATCAGAACGTAATAACAAGTGTAAAATTAGAATACTACATAGGCAATTTAATACCCAGTAGCAAATTCCGTAACATTTTTGTCGTTGTGGATGCATTCACCAAGTTTGTTCGGCTATACCCAACGGTAGCTTATACGACCGACATTTCACTCGAGCATTTAGACCAGTACTGCAATGAAATCATTTAAGCCAACGAGAATCTTAGCGGATAATGCTACTTACTTTGATAATCAGCGATTTCGCCAACATTGGGATGAACGGGGTGTAAAGGTGACTTATTGCTCCATAAGACATCCACAGGGTAATATTTGTGAGAGGTATGTCCAGGAAACCATTAAATTTCTCAGGTTGTTAGTGCACAATGATCAGCGGTCTTGGCACGTTAAACTTCCATTAGTGGAAAACTGTATTAATAACACTTCTATTACGGCTACGGAGAGAACGCCTTATTTCCTCATGACGGGTCAACAACCAGAAAGACCATGGGTATACGACCAAACTGAAAAAGAACACAACTTAATCATAGAAGAGGTTAAAGAAAAATTAAAAAGAAGAAGTGAAGCGTACACAAGTAGAATGAACGCGAAAATAAAAAAGAAATGTAATTTTGAAATAGGAGACTGGGTAATAACGAGGAGTTTCAAGATTGGGACGCAGAGACCGCAACCAATGCCAAAAGTTGCAGCTCCCATATGAAGGACCGTTTGTTGTGGACAAGAAAGTGGGAGATTCCACATATCAGTTCATGCACCCAGATTCAGATCGCATAAGAGGAAGATTCCACGTAGATATAATTTATCACTGGAACGACGAAATAATTTTAGATGACAATGACGAGACCTATGACCAGGATGGGGATGAAGAAGATGAAAATGAAATATAAACAATTTAAAAACTCTACGTTTAAAGAGAACATTTAGTAAATTCAATAAAGGAAAAGTTATTGAGAATTCGGTTCATTTAATAATTCAATTTAAAAATGCGTTTAATGAAATAATTTATTTGGTTAAATCTGAGAAAGAAGTTTATATTAGGGTGAGATAAAAGAAGTTAAGTTAATAATAAAAGAATAATTGTGTAATTTAGAAATAATGAAAAAAGTTTTTCCAATAGCATAGGTATTCAATATTAAAGATTATGAAATAAATGGGGGGTAAATAATGATAGTTAACTCAGACGGAGTAACTAGATAAATGATATGTGGAGTCAGACACCCGAAGGAACTGAAATAAGAGTCACGGGTGTAAGTGTATTAAAATGTATTATTGAAGACCCAAAAAGGAGGTCATAAAGATTTAATATGGGGAATTTAAAGTAGGTAATTATGGAATAAAATGAAATAAAGAATACCAAAAGAAAATTAAACACAATTGTTAAGAATTACAAGAACAAAGATGTTAGAATCACCCAAGGAAAAGATAGTTAAACTAAAAATAGTACAACATAGAAATCATAAACATAGGGTTAAATAATTAAAACAGTAAAAATTTTAGTCTTGATCAGGCACGCCAACATAATTTAGTTAAATATGTTAATCTTGAGTTTTATTATTAGTTAGTTATTTTTGAATTAGTTTAGTTAGTTGGTTAGTTGTTTGTTAAATATGAGTTAATATCAATTAATAAATTTCTTACAAAACTAGTTATTTTTGAATAAATTATACCAATTGATAAGGGGGCTAAAGATAGGGTGATATCTGGAGGAGACGTCACTCGCAATACGTACATTCAATTTGATTTAATAGAAAAGTTATAATGCATGGAAACTGTTAACTTAAAGAGGAGCTTTACCATTACAAAGTCAATATAAAAGGAAACGTTTAAATAATAATAATAAAGAATAAAAGGGTTAAGAAAATAAAATTAAAATATTCAATAAAAATCCGTAATGACATAAATTGTTAAAATAGTATAATAAAAATTGTTTAGTTGTAAGAGATTTATAAACTTCATATAAAATTTATTAGCTAAGATGCGTTAGAAATAATTTGTTAAAACGTTACGTATAAAAATTAAACATTATTACGTGTGCGTCGTCAAAATTAATTAAAAACAGAGTGATAGGTCATCCGAGAAACCATCGGTGAACAATTCAAGTGATAACCAGAAACTAAGTGCTTCAAATCAACCAAAACAATAAGAAGAATAAATTAAAAGACAATTTTGAATTTCGCGCCACTAAAAGATGGTGTCAACTCAGCTACAAAATTTATGGTTATAAAATCAAGTAGTAATAAATTTGTATCACCTTGACGATATAACAAACAAAAGAGGTCTTCCTAATATTTGCAAAGGGCACGCACGTGTAATTTCAGCGGCTCCAATAATAATTAATTAATGGTATAAAAAGTATTACAAAAAGGGAAGATCTGTAAAACTAAAGTGATTAAAGATTAGTGAGAACATAAATAAGGTAAAAAACAGAAATTTTACTTACCAATTACGAATATTTTTGAGAAAATAAAAATTTGACCACGAGGATTAAAATTATCGAACCAAAGATTGATCTAAAAATATCGATGCGAGTACGAGGCAATCGACACCAAGAAAGAACGATCACGACTCATGCGCGGCACCAAGAAGGTGCATACTACAAGATTTTTACCGAGTTAAGCGAAATCTTTACAAAAACCTACATTCGTACTAGTGCGGGAAATTTAAAATTACGACGCTGCGCTTTAAATTTAACGTGGGGATTTAGATAATAAGGAACTGTTAAGATTTGTACATGTTTATTTACATCAAAATTATTTATAATCGTAATAATAAAAATACAGTCGTCATTACAAAACGGATTATTTTTGGGATTCTTGTATTCCCGGTTATTTATTTTTCAGCTCAAAAAGAATCAACACAAAATTTCCTAAAGAAACCACTACTGAGGTAAGAAACTTCCATGCATAAAAACCTAGCTAGCAGTGAAAAGCATTAACAACAAAAAATTTATAAATTTGCGATTGACGGGGTCCATCCGTACCTGATCATCGTAATATATCGCATTTATTATTGTCGGGTTTAAAATTGTATTGAAATTTTGTTCATATTTTTTTTGTTGGAGTTTTTAAACAGTGTTGTGGGGTTTTTTCTTTTGATTTAATTGGAAGTAGTCAAATTTACAGATGAACCTTTACTAGTTAGTATGAGTTCTTAAATGCCTTTTCAAGGTTTTTTTCTCTGCACACTTGTAGTCACATAAATTACAAGAAAACGGTTTCTCCCCAGTGTGAGTTCTTAAATGCACTTTTAAATGTTCTTTCTTTGCACATTTGTAGTCACATATTTGGCAAGAAAACGGTTTCTCCACAGTGTGAATTCTTAAATGGCTTTTTAAATGGTGTTTCCATGTACATTTGTAGTCACATATTTCACAAGAAAACGGTTTCTCCCCCGTGTGAGTTCTTAAATGCGCTTTGAAGTTTTCTTTCTGTGCACACTTGTAGTCACATATTTGACAAGAAAACGGTTTCTCCCCAGTGTGAATTCTTAAATGCGCATTTAAAGTTCCTTTCTGATTACATTTGTAGTCACATATTTGACAAGAAAACGGTTTCTCCCCCGTGTGAATTCTTAAATGCGCTTTGAAGTTTTCTTTCTGTGCACACTTGTAGTCACATATTTCACAAGAAAACGGTTTCTCCCCAGTGTGAGTTCTTAAATGCGCTTTTAAATGTTCTTTTCGTGCACATTTGTAGTCACATATTTCACAAGAAAACGGTTTCTCCCTCGTGTGAGTTCTTAAATGCGCTTTTAAATATACTTTTCGTACACATTTGTAGTCACATATTTCACAAGAAAACGGTTTCTCCCCAGTGTGAGTTCTTAAATGGCTTATCAAGGTTTGTTTAACTGCACACTTGTAGTCACATATTTCACAAGAAAACGGTTTCTCCCCCGTGTGAGTTCTTAAATGCGCTTTGAAGTTTTCTTTATGTGCAGCCTTGTAGTCACATATTTCACAAGAAAACGGTTTCTCCCCCGTGTGAGTTCTTAAATGCGCTTTTAAATGTTCTTTCCGTGCAGATTTGTAGTCACATATTTCAGAAGAAAACGGTTTCTCCCCCGTGTGAGTTCTTAAATGCGCTTTTAAATGGTCTTTCTGTGCACATTTGTAGTCACATATTTCACAAGAAAACGGTTTCTCCCCCGTGTGAGTTCTTAAATGCTCTTTTAAATGATATTTGTGTGCAAATTTGTAGTCACATATTACACAAGAGAACGGTTTCTCCCCCGTGTGAGTTCTTAAATGCTCTTTTAAATGATATTTGTGTGCAAATTTGTAGTCACATATTACACAAGAAAACGGTTTCTCCCCCGTGTGAGTTCTTAAATGCCTTTTCAAGGTACTTTTCCCTGCACACTTGTAGTCGCATATTTCACAAGAAAACGGTTTTTCCCCAGTGTGAATTCTTAAATGCACATTTAATGTATGTTTCCGTGTAAATTTGTAGTTACATATTTCACAAGTGAACAGTTTTTTATCGGTATGAATTTTTACATGCTTGTTGAAAGCAACCTTAAGAGAACACCCGAAACCACATATTTTGCCACAGCCAAGTCCAGGTATTTTACCAGCCAGTCTAGCTCAGCGCTACTTCTGGAGGCCTACCGGCCTCCACAACTTCCAACGCCAGATGTCAACCCAGATGAAGGAGAAGGAAGGCTACGCGGTGATGCTCCATAATGGTCATTCCAGAAAACAGAAAAAAAACACATATTTTGCAAAGAAATTGTTTCTCATCCACAAGACATTTTTATTGTAATTCTAAAATAAGAAAAATTATAATGAACAGTTTAACGATTACACATAATAATCTGACTAAAAGGTAGTTGTTCAGTTTGGGTTATCTTTTAATCTGGGTTATTTTCTATAGAAATAATTATTCCAAGAGCGGTGAAATACAAAGGAATATAAATGTTTTCTTACCCGTTCTTAGAGCGCTTTGCAAACTTTTATGAAATTAATACAATTAATTAATGTACATTAATGTCATAAATTAATTCATTTGTCACTTTGTAACTTCATTTTTGGTAATTTTAAAAATATTGTGCAACGCTACTGACTATCTGTCAATTTCATTTAATTTTTAAGGTTAACATTATTATGTCAAAGTTGTGCCCCCTATTCTCGAGCCGCTACTGACTATATGTCTGTCAAAGTCATTTATTAAATTTCTAGTGTCAAAATCGCAACGTAACTATGACAACGACGTTGACCTGAAGTGTTTAATTGCAGATGACCGTCTTATTTAATTTATAAAAACCAAAGTACTCAACCGATTTTGATGAAATTTAAATGGGACCAATCTGAAACTATATCCTTTCGAATTGTGAAAACATTTTGAAAATCGGTTAATAAATGACGGAGTTATGAGGTAACAAACATTAAAAAAAAAAAAAAAAAAATACAGACGAATTGATAACCTCCTCCTTTTTTGAAGTCGGTTAATAAAACATAGAATTTATTTTAAGTTACTATTATTATCGATAACGGTGCACAACAAAATATTTTAACAAGTTACTTTAGCTTAACACATTAAAGTGAATAAACTTGGACACTTTTGTTTGCAAAAATATTCAAAGTTTACCGACTTTAACTTTTTCTTTTTTTATCTAATATTTTTTAGAGCGATTGTTAGACAATGTATTGTAATACTACGATAAGCCCCAAGTTTTAAGTCATCTTTTAAGACGCGAGAAATGCTTCTTTTCGAAATATGAATTTCCTAGCCATAATTTTTTGTTTCCTTAAGATATTTCTTTTCATATTTTTACTCCAGAAGTTTCATTCTACCGTTGGATAGTCAAAAAAAATTTTTGTAATCCTTAACTTTTTTTAACGAATTTAAAATTGCACTTATGCTTTTATCATAGTTATGTATAGAAATTACAGCAATACGATTATCGTTGACATCCGAATTCATGTTTACTATTTAAGACTTGAATTTCAACTGTCGCCCTACCTGCAAATGATCTTTCCAAAAATACCACTAGCAAATCTCATCCCTTAATAGTAAAAATGAACGGTACTTTGTTAGTATCAGAACATATGGCACGATTAGGTATATGTAATTCCTAAAGTAAGGGTAGGGTATTATTAGGTATTTTCAAGAAGACTGATATGCAAACAGCGGTTCTTGAGTTACCAAACCTACATGATAAATTTCTAAGCACTGCGGGATTGTACTAAAAGAGGGAATATAAAATAAATTTGTCATAAAATTATTCAAACTTTGTGATACTACCCCTGAACCTTCAAGTACCCCAAAATTATTACAAAATTATTAACTATTTTAAAGTTAAAAATAGTTTAAAAGTTTTGAAAATTTCCAAGTATGCCGACCCAGCAAATATTCTTTAGTATAAACACATGAAAATGAATGTAATATTTATTAAAATTAGAATGGAAACAAGCACTTACCTTGGGAAGATGGGCAGGTGATTTCTGAAAACATTTCCAAGATGGTTTTCGCTCATCCATACTCAACCACCCATAACCAAACTGTAGTAACCCGGGGCCGTCTGTGCTGTTGTTATTACCTGCCACCGGCACTATTATAGAATCCCACGGTTGGATTTTGGGGATTAGCTGCCACCAGATTATTTTTAATTAATATGAGAACAATCAAACTCATCGGTAGTCGTGGATCGGTAAATTGAAGACGTAGGGGATAAACTCGTTTGCCAAATTAAACACAGCGATGAATTTAATGGGGGTTTATTAATAATAAAAAAACAGTAATAAAAGAGATACACAAAACAAAATAATGGCACGAAATATAATTAAATGGTGTAAATAAAGAACAAAAATGAGCCGATTCTCTTACCTTGTTAGAAATAATCCTAAATAATTTGTATGTCGGAGTCGCGACACTAATAATATTAAAGAAATCGATTTTTTTTTATTTATTTTATAACTTAGAACTTATGTTTTTGAAAACGAATACTTCAATAAAAACACTTAATTTAAATTCAAAAATTTAGTAGTAGTAGGCGTGAAGTAATTAGCTAGTAGAAAAATAAGACGCGACTGGCCGTTTGACTAAATTTTGAGTTGTATTTACTTATGAGAATTTCATCCCTTAGTGGGAGAACTTATCATATGATGAATTGGTCTTTAGGTTGAATACTGACCGTTGGGGTCGTATTTCTGTCAAGTTAATTTCCTTTTTAAGGAAGAGAATCGATTTGGGCTTAAATTTAATAATTTGTGTGACATCACTCCTATGATAATAATTGGTTAAAAGATAAAAACAGTCTCTTTTAATTGATTTTGTCGTAATTGTAAATCTTAATTTGGTGAAAATAATGCAATTTCACCGGTTGTTAATTTCTAATTGTTGATTTATTACTTCTAAATATATTAATTGCATCTTTGCTAATATTTTTGATTACTCAGTGATCTTTTAAAGTTCATTAGGGCGAGAATCGCATGAATCCCATAAAGATAAAAAATATTTTAAGAAACTTTCGTGACAGTTCGAATGAATTAAGAGAGATTGTGGTAGGTCGTAAAAATTAATGGGCTTTATTAAACATATTCAGGGTGGTTACTACAAAACTATTTGAATGTGGGGTATGTAATATTGTATTTACCAATAAATCGCAAATTATAGAACATGTAAAAATTCACATCGTAGCGAATCCACCTTCCAGTACCAGTGATGGTGGTAAATTTCCCATTACAGCAACATCCTTACCGTTTGCAGATAACTCGGAAGAGAAACCGTTTCAGTGTTCAATTTGCGACTTGAGATTTAGCAAGGCCGATGTTAAAAGTCATTTGCTAACTCATATCGGCGACTTTATATATCAGTGCAAACAGTGTGACTTTCAAAGTCGCTTGGAGCAAAACCTACTGGATCATGTAGAAACTCATAGGGACGAGAAGCCATTTGCTTGTAATATTTGTAACTTTAGATGTTCTCAAAAGAATAACTTAAAAAGTCATTTGCTGATTCATGGCGACATGAAGTTGTTTGGATGTACAATTTGCCTCACGAAATATTCACGTAAAGATAGTCTGCAAGACCATATGAGAATTCATCAGTTCAAGAAAATGTTTATAACGGCTGTAGAGCAGAAGTCGGTAGAAATTCCTATAACAACAAGTCGTGTTGACGAGAAGGAGTTTGAATGTAAATTTTGCGCTTTTACATGTTCTTCAAATGGAATGTTGATAGATCATATAAGAACTCACATCGGCGAGAGAGAGAACTAGTTGTTGAAATGTAGATTTTGTGGCTGGAAAACTAATACACATGAAGGCTTGAAATCGCATTTGGAAAATCACGCCAGTATGAAACCCTATGAGTGTAACATTTTCGATTATACAGGTATTAAATGAATTTTTTAAATTCTTGTTCTAAATGAATGTGGCTCCAGTTGGAACCTCGAAAATTTAATTTAAACAACAAATGACAAAATGGCGAAGATTTAAAAAAAAACTTCGATTTTTACAACAAAATATTTACTTTTCACGGCCTGAAAAATGGAAATTTTAAATATATTTTGGATATTTTAGATTCTGACTGGAGCCTGAAATATATTCTAAATGCTTAAAAAAATCAAGTTAATCCGCCAACTAGTTTGTTTGGAAAATGTGCGCCCGACTTCAGAAATGTAGTTTTGAGATAAATCTTTTAAACTTTTTCGTGCTGTAATGAGGTGGATAGTGGTTGATATTCGTTACCTACCCTTAATCGGGTATACTAGGGCCATGCAGAATACATTCTTTGGCTTCGAAGAAGTGAAATTCGGCACTTATTTCTTCTTTTGTGGCAGTTCTCGCCTTTTTAGAATAGTACGACGCTCGGTGATTAGACGGTATGATGCGGTCGCCGTCTCTCTTATATGCGTAAATTTTGGCCTTCTCGCCGATTTTTACATAATATACTGCGATGTTTCGAAAGGGGTTGATTTATTTAAAAGACACTTTCATTGTTCAAAAGATAAGCTGGTATGAAACCATTATTTGGGTTAATAAATAAATTGTACCAAGATATTGAAAAGGCCTATATTTTGCGAGCTGTTTTGTTCAGATACCAAAAGAACAAATGAAATCTTTTTAAAAAAGACATAGATACCTAAAAAATGTACGAATCAACTCATGGGTTATTCATAAATTATTCAACTTATAAAGAAAAAATTAAGTGATTCATTCATAGAGTTAGGTAAAATAAATAAACGGTAAATTTTGTGAAATAAATTCAGTGAAGTTATGGAAAAGGACGGTTTAATTTTGGAAAAGAACAGAGACGAATGACTGCGCACTCGCCGGAGGTTTGGAAGAAAAATTATGATTATTTTGGGATTTGGAAAGGACTCACGGTGTGTCCATCGGAGCGTGAGGGCGTATTAGTTGAATAATTGATTTTGATAGATTTTGGCTTCATGTTCATGGAGAAGCAAACAAGTAGTATTGTGTGATTTGTTAATGGAATTCCTTAGTGTCCGAAAAAGCGGAAGAATGGAATATTTTTAGTAATTGATTTGGAATTGGTAAACTGTCCGTCATAACGTGAAGACGTGCTGTTTGATTTTGATTTTGATTTTGAATGGAGAAGATTTGCATGATGGGAATTATATTTTTTGAATATTTTGTTAATTATGAACACACAAGAATTTCGTAATGAAAAGTTTGGTTGCCGATGGATTTTATGGTTCATTCAACGAAGAAAAGCAAAGGAGTCCAATACATCAGGTTTTGTTCGTTCGTCGACTGAAAGAGCCGGTAAGCTAGACTGTGCACACGTAGTTTTTTTATAAATTCTTAAACAATCGTTAAACATTTAAAACTCTGTTTTTATTAGAGCGAATAACTCGGGAGGGGACGTTATTTTAGTTTGAATTGAATGTAAACTTAATTTGTTTAAATGTACATGATTTGTTTCACATATAGTTTGTTTTGGTATAATAAATGAACAGGTTTTTTCTATTGGAAAGATTTTATTTGATATTGTTTCATTTATAATTTACAGCTTAAGGTATAAGTCAATATTGTGGTACAAAATCAATTCGTTATTTTTTCAATGATTGATGTGTTACGAATAATCCGTAACCCAATGAAAAGTGCTTTTATCGAACCCTTGTAACGCCCATAAAAAAGAGTCCCAATATTAAGCTAGTCCGGAGCAGTAAAAAAGTGCCGTACATTTTCCCCGCTATACAAATTAAATAAATACAGTAGCTTATCACGGCAATACGTACGTATACCTCGGTTTTTATCCCGTCTTTATTTACAAAAAGACGTGTATTTTTTAGGAGCTCAAAAGTCACTGAAATTTTCCTATCAGAACTTTTTTTTTTATTAAAGAACCAACATATTGCTATGGTCTGTTATGACTCAATAAATAATCATAAGACTGCTACAATAGAGAATAATAAGGTTCCGTGAAACATGTCGTTTCCGATATAAAATATCCACCCCATTTTGAAAAACCCTGAGTTTAATGAAATCGTCCTAAACTGAAAGATGTTGTAAAAACTTGCTATCCACACTCATCTAATGATTTGCCATGTCAAAAATCTCAAAAATCGATCAATTAATCTAGAATGAGTTAATTTGTAAATTTGTTTACATGAAAACATAACCTACCATTTTGTAATTTTCAAACATGAATTTCTTTGTAAAAAACATATTCTGTGTAGAATGAATTATGTCAAAAATTCGACCATGTATTAAACTGTAAGGTAGTCGTAAAATTGTGTACGAGGGTTGTTTTATAACACAAATAAAACTACCATATTTTGGGCAATGTCAATTCTTTTATTATCTTTAATATTCTTGTTTGAGGAATTTAACCTGAAGCAATGATTTACCTAAATCGTGACCTAATAAATCTGTAGATTTAATTACCCTGAAAGTCGATTTGTTTTAAATCGCTTTATGTTATTTTGATAACTTTTAAATTACTTGTTTGGATTCAATCCTTTGGATTGTAATAATCTTTTCTTCATGTACTTAGTACATTTACTGTACTGTAGCTGTTAATGGAAAAATACCTTTTAATCTACCTTTAAATAACCACCCTTGAATTACAATTTACTACCTAATTAATTGTAACTTATTTAAACTCAGTTGAAACAATTACTTATATTTGGCTTGCTGGTTTAAATCAAAATTAAGGGAAGATCAAGGAATCCTTCGTTGGTTTTATAGTGGCTAAAATATTATATATATATCGCCGGGCCCAACGTTCTGCTAGAAACAAAGAGGTACAGCTGTTCAAATACAAATTAAAATCACAACCTAATTCAAACAAGTTCAACCATCCTGTATTTGAATAATAAAGATACCTAATTTACCAATATTAAAACCCAGATCTATGTTACTACCACTTAAATGAATACAAGTCTTTGGGAACGGTTTAATGTAAACTGGCTTGTATTCTTTGCCTTACGTGGCATTGTAGTCCTGAGTTATTTATCTTCCAGGCTACCACGGTATTTGGGGTTCATTCATACAAGAGTCTTCGAAAAGCTAAATTGTACTTAAGAAACCGAAACCAAAAACATTGTATTACATAAGTCAGTCATTTACCAAGATAAAGCTTTGTTGACTGATCGTACCATATCTTAAACCGTTGTGTGCGATTTAATCAATGACTGAATTCATCTAACTAATCTTCATAATCGTAAACAATAAGTAACCACATCGACGAAACACCCTGTATATGATAATAAATTAATTTACTAGTAGTGTCTCTA
The DNA here is from genome assembly GCA_932274525.1 of Podabrus alpinus. Classification (NCBI taxonomy): domain Eukaryota; kingdom Metazoa; phylum Arthropoda; class Insecta; order Coleoptera; family Cantharidae; genus Podabrus; species Podabrus alpinus. Next base: position 43,957,949 of record OW026452.1, on the reverse strand, counting down.
TTTTAACTAATAAAACCTTTCATTTATAAATTCAAGGTGATTTGAATTTAAGAACATCCTGTATATAAATAATTACTACATTTACTTTGTATAGTTTGTTTCAGATTAATTGGAATTAAAAAAAGTCTAGCATCAAATTACGTTGTTATAAAAACGTACAAACTATGCAAGGAAATATAATATAGAGATAAGATTATCGCGCCAACATTTGTCAGCATATGCATTGCTAAAGGTACGTATTCAGGAAATTGTAAAACTTTTAAATTGAAAGAATAAAATACAATAACTCAACTTACATTTGAACTAGTCACAATCTTCCATTTCCATGTTGGTATGTAATTCCAAAACTTATAAGAGATTTACATGTCATTATCATAGAAATCTGTATCACTGTCACTATCGGAATTCGATATAAAAATATACTAGATTAGAAAATCGGCATATAATTTGCTTGGATATTTTATCCTTTCAATTTAAAAGTTTTACAATTTCCTGAATACGTGCCTTTAGCAATGCATACGCGTTATCTTGGCTGGCGCGAGATTAAAATAATTAACCTGATCTCTATATTATATTTCCTTGCATAGTTTACAACGTAATTTGATGCTAGACTTTTTTTAATTTCAATTAATCTGAAACAAACTATACATTTTCATACGTTGCTTTTTACGAATGTTTATTCTTAGCGTTTCAAAGAATGTTATCTTTGTGCTTATGATGCAACCTTGCAGCCTACCCACATCTCTAACATGTAACAAAGAACGCATCAAATGAGTTCATGACCCTAACACATTGTAATAATTTTACCGCGTAATAAATATTTCTATAACTGAAATTATTTATCTTTACCTAATAATTAATAAACTTTAACTGTATTTTAATGTAAGATACAAAAATAAACTTGCAACAAAGTTTTGTTGTAATTATTTGAAATACCATAAAATAATGTAAAATCAAATCAATTAACCTCTTTACCATTGCCAAAATATATAGAACAATTAACAAATTATAAATTTTAATATACATGGACATTTAAAACACAAAACACTGAAAGAATTTATTATAATTCAAAATAACGTGCCCGCTACGTTGAACGTAAACTTCACAAGTGAAGTCACCCGTCCCCACATAACAAAACTTTTACCGCGGCTCTTTATAAAGATAGGTGTCGCTAAAAAATGTACTATTTAACATTCACATATACAGGGCAACCTAAAATATTCTCAAAACAGCGGTAAATTTGAAATTACATTAATTTCAAAATTGCAATCTTACACATGAATATTATTTTTCCAAAAAAGTGCCAATATTGACTCGGTATTTTTAAATTTACGAAAATTGGAGCTATGCGCATCGACTTTAGTTGAATTTTGGCAGTCGAGGTCGACGGTTGAAATATAATGGTTTCCTCCACAAAATAGAAATTTAATGTTATTGAATTTAAATCCAACATGGCGACCGGGTTTCTACAAATCACCGGTTAACGTCGGATGCAGAGAGTCAACTCAATTTATGCAATGCCGAATTATTAATTAATACGAATGTTTATTTACCTGGTCATCAACAACAACAAAATATGGTCCACAATTATCTCAAGTTCAGTGAATTTTTGTTTTCTTTAAATTAATGTGCGAAGTGTGTGATCACGTCAAAATCATCACAGCCGACTACAAAGATAAGCCAATCTTAGGTACCGTTCACATAAGACTGAATGGATAACGGATTAACTTTTACCAAGGTATCGTAAAATTATTATTTAGACTTAAAAGTGGTCTTCAACGTTTAAAATATAGGGCGTAAAGTGATTGTTCAAGGACAGTTACGATACTACCCTTTTGCTATAATTATTCTTCAATAACAAAACAATTTTTTTATAATTTCGACGCAACGACAACAAACATTTAAATATAAAATTTTACTCGTTAATTGGACAACGAAAAGTCTTAATGGTAATGAACCATTAAGCAGAAGAAGGAAGAAAGAAGAATCTTCGATTTGTTTTTGATTATTTTATTTGTAAACCTTTTGGGTACAGATTTCGATCTGGATTTATTTGTAAAACTTTTATTTGTTTTTATTGATATCACATGCGATTTATTTTGAATTAATAGAAACTTATTCTACTTTAATTACATCTTTTATTGAATCAAAAGAGCAAGTTATCTTTCAGAATTTGACGATTGGTCACAAATCAGTTAAGTATTCATTTGCCGAATACCAATTTTAAACATAACCTTAGAACTCGCTAACTATCAAGGGTCTTACCGATTTGAGCTAGCCAGGTAAGCATAAAAGGGTACTGGATATTAAACATTACAAAAGATCAGTACAATATTTTTGTAACTCATATTATTTTATCAGGTTTTACTGAAAGTAGTTTATTTTGAAACACATTTAAAATAAAAATTAGCATAATAAATTAGAGTCAAAATAGATTAAAAAAACAAACAATTTTAGGGATTTTGTACCTAACATTATTTGTTTGTGCAAGAAATGTGTCAGTTGAAAACCTTGTATAGTAACTGTACCCATAAAAAACATAGCAATAAATTAGCTAACAACCCCAGATGTTCCTGGGGGGTTTCAATTTGTAAGAAAAAACTTTTAAGCTTCATTTTCACAATCAATTCGATTTTAAGGGTGGACTAAAACGTCGATTTTTAATAATTTTCTTTGTAACAATTTTTTTAATTTTTTTTTGGTTTTTTGGACTCCTAAAGACAATTACAAACAGCTACAACTTAATTTGTTGAATTTATTTTTGTATAAAGTACAAAATACAAAGAGTAATTCCGTTTTAAAATGTAATTATGATTTAAAAAGTTTTAATAATGAACTCCATTACAGAAAATCCGTTATAATTCAGGTAATTTGATGAATTTTACTTTAATATTTTTTGGACACATTTTCAAGACCCCAAACTATAAAAATATGTAATAAAAAAAAATCAAAAAAATTTATTGGTCACCAAGCGCCACCAAGCGGGAGAATTCACAACGAGTAAGTAACATATTAAATAATAATACGTTCTTTAAGCTCAAGATATAACAAAGTTAATTAAATAATAAATTTAGCAATGTGCAATGCACTCCTTTCTCCCCATAATTGTTGTGACCTATAATTTCCCAATTGTTTACAAAAACAGCTGAGGTTGTTTTATTCAAATTTTGCTTTATTTTTTTTTCATTTTCTGCGATGCTTTGAATTGTTGTAATTTTATTATACATTACATAAGTGTGTGGCGCCTTTTTAATTGGTTCCAGTTGAGCGCAGTCATAGCGTCCCTTTGGAGACTAGGAAGTATAGATAGGTGTTTAGTGCGTTAATGAAATAACTTTTGTGTCAGAGAAAAATTTTAACGTTGCATCTTCACAAACCCGTCCTCTTCGTACTTTTGAGGCAATTTATGCATTACCTACTTCATAGTAGTTTTTGCTGTATGTAGCTCCAGGCGAGGTATTCGCGCTTTATATTAAAGAAACGCTACCTATTTATTGGGGAAAAACAAATATTGAATAATAAAAAAATGAAAGTCCAATGTACACAAACACACATTTGCAAATATAATAAAAGTCAATTAGAGTTGCAATATTATTACAAGTTAATTTCATACATTTTTGTAAATTATTGTCGATTGAATACTTTGCTACCTTTCAAAGCAATATCTTGACACTTATTTAATACGATAATGAAATAAAAAAAAGAATTGCACCATCACTTTAATTTTTGGTACAGATTTACAGAAATTTTACAGATACGTTTGATTCACGGATAAGATAATAATATACAAAATCTACTTATCTGGCATTTTAAGCATTTGACAGTTAAACTACAATCTGTTGTTTTACTTCTAAATAATAAATGAATTTTATTTGTTTCTAATCTATTTTCACTCTCTTCAATCGTAATTTTTTTTTAAATTTGTTTTAGTAAATGAATACTTCGCTAGTTATACAGGGCGTTTACACATACACGTATGCACTATTGCCAATTGATAACCGAGATCCGTGTTGGTCACCTTTTTTTATTAGAATGACAAAAACAACTCGCATGAAATAAATTAGATATAACTAAAATTTCAATTTATAAATCAAATTTAAACAATACAATATCTATTCAAGTTCTATTCTCTGCACATTTGTAGTCGCATATTTCACGAGTAAACGGTTTCTTCCGAGTGTGAGTTCTTAAATGCTTTTTCAAGTTTTCTTTTACTGCACATTTATAGTCACATATTTCACAAGAAAACGGTTTCTCCCCAGTGTGAGTTCTTAAATGCGCTTTGAAGTTTTCTTTCCGTGCACACTTGTAGTCACATATTTCACAAGAAAACGGTTACACCCCAGTGTGAGTTCTTAAATGCACTTTTAAATTTTCTTTCCGTGCACACTTGTAGTCACATATTTCACAAGAAAACGGTTTTTCCCCAGTGTGAATTCTTAAATGCACTTTTAAATGTTCTTTCATTGCACATTTGTAATCACATATTACACAAGAAAACGGTTTCTCCCCAGTGTGAGTTCTTAAATGCCTTTTCAAGTTTTCTTTCATTGCACATTTATAATCACATATTTGACAAGAAAACGGTTTCTCCCCCGTGTGAGTTCTTAAATGCGCTTTGAAGTTTTCTTTCCGTGCACACTTGTAGTCACATATTTCACAAGAAAACGGTTTCTCCCCAGTGTGAGTTCTTAAATGCACTTTTAAATGTTCTTTCATTGCACACTTGTAGTCACATATTTCACAAGAAAACGGTTTCTCCCCAGTGTGAGCTCTTAAATGCACTTTTAAATGTTCTTTCATTGCACATTTGTAATCACATATTTGACAAGAAAACGGTTTCTCCCTCGTGTGAGTTCTTAAATGCGCTTTTAAAGTTGCTTGCTGTATACATTTGTAGTCACATATTTGACAAGAAAACGGTTTCTCGCCAGTGTGAGTTCTTAAATGGCTTTTCAAGGTTTGTTTAACTGCACACTTGTAGTCACATATTTCACAAGAAAACGGTTTTTCCCCAGTGTGAATTCGTAAATGCACTTTTAATGCATCTTTTCGTACACATTTATAGTCACATATTTCACAAGAAAACGGTTTCTCCCCAGTGTGAGTTCTTAAATGCGCTTTGAAGTTTTCTTTTCGTGCACACTTGTAGTCACATATTTCACAACAAAACGGTTTTTCCCCAGTGTGAATTCTTAAATGCACTTTCAAGGTATTTTTCTTTGCACACTTGTAGTCACATATTTCACAAGTGAACAGTTTTTTATCAGTATGAATTTTTACATGCTTGTTGAAAGCAACCTTAAGAGCACACCCGAAACCACATATTTTGCAAAGAAATTGTTTCTCATCCATAGGAGTTCTTAAATGCAGTTGTAATGAAGGTTTCTCCTGCATTAATTGTTCAGTACCGTCCTCTTCTTTAATATCGATGGAATGATGCAAGTCTTCTAAATTAAATTTGACATCATTCAATTCTTCGGTTTTAATGTCCTCGGATATATGTAAAGTTTCTAAATCTTGCCTGTCCGTTTCCACATTTTCTAACTTTACCGAAGTATTCATTTTATCGCTATGTGTAGCAAATTTCATTAGAAGGAATTAAGACTGCTCTTGGAATGGTACAAAATCACTTTTCTAGCAATTACACGTTGTTCTACGTCGACAAGTTTAAAATGGCGACTGTCATTAAAAATTTAGCGCCATCTACTGCTAGGGATAGGCAGCTTCCTTGTTAATGATTCATAAAATTTAAAATTATGTTGTTGTTTTAATATTTTAAGTTAACTGTAAATACGATTGCAAAATGCAATAAAACAATAAATTGTTTTTTGTTACATGGTTTTGTTGACATTTCGGTATTACGAAAAGTATTGGGTGGTTTGCTGCCCTCCCCCACGATATCCCCAACAAAAATACAAAGATAAATTGGATGATGAAGTGAGGAAGAGATGTACTATAAGGTCTGTTTGTTTGCTTGGACTAACTTGAACTGATCAAGTTAGTTCAAATAAAAGCGTTCGTTTGCATGAACTGATTAAACTGAACGTTGTTCGTTTGCTGTTCGGAACATGTACCGAACCTGAACTTTTCCCACTACCAGCAAAGGAGGAGCAGGCAGTGGGAAATATTCAACCGTGAAAGATAACCTAAAATAGTTGACAGTTTTGTTTAGTATTGGTCTTGTGTTTACAAAACGCAAAAGTGAACATAAAAATTAATGAAAATTCAATTAAAGATATACCTTTATTCAAAGAACTATTGGACGAGGATTTATTCCTCACTCTATGTAATAGCTCTAGTGAAGATGAGGCCGATTTTTAATTTGGCAGAAAAATTTCAGGGCGTATTCAAGGGCTAAAAGTACCTTTACATTATTAGACTTTGCATAGGATTTTGTATTAGACTTGGTCTAATGTAAAAATTTTCGTGTTTACAGTGCACGATTTTACATTGGACTTCGTCCGTTGGATTTTGCATTAGACTTTTACTGCTTTTACATAGGCTTTTTAAGAATAGGACGGTTCTATTTCAATAGGATTTTGCATTAGATTTTATTGGTGAGCATGCGCAGTGCGATTGTATTACTATAATCTGTCATGATTTTGTTAACCTCAAATTTTTAGAAATTAATTTGTTCAGTTTTAGTCTAGTTTTGTGCATATGTACTTTATTGACTACTTAATCACAAAAACTAAATCTAACCAAAGATTTTAACATAATTTTTATTCTCAGCACTGTGAAATGTCATTAAAAATCCTACAGGTACAAATATCCAATAGTGTAAACGCATTTAGATTCAAGCATAGGATATAAAATCCTACATAAATATCGTATACAAAAGTCATATACAAAGTCTAATAATGTAAAGGTACTTTAAGATCAGTCCAGAAAAACATATTTTAATATTTATGTGGTTTGCTGGACACCAAACACCTTCTTTTCAGGATGTTACTGACCGATTTGATGTTTGTCTTAGTTCTCTATACAATGTGATTACACGTGTTATGATGTTCATCAGCTCTATGGCAACTCAATTTATCAAGTTTCCCTTGGAACAAGGAAAATCCGAAACAAAAAGTTTTTATAGAACGCATAAATTGTTTCCCAATGTAGGAGGCTCAATAGATGGCTGTCACATTCGAATTGACCGACCCACTGACTACTTTAATCGCAAAGACTATCATTCTATACATGCTATAAAATGAACTAAATGCGTTCGTTTGCAATTTTAAAAACTGCTGCTCGACGTTGCACGAAGTTGAACTGATGACGTCACGCGGACATTTTTAGAACCGGTTAGAGCATAGCAAACGAATAGAAAACAAAAGTTAAAATTTAAAAAAAAGATCCTGTGTGCAGAATGATTTTATTGCTTACTTCGGCATGCTATTCTTACTCATTACTCATCAAATAAAAGTAAATTATCTTGTTACCGCGTTATCAAGTTAAAAAAAAGTGTATAGCCCGCATTTCATTGAGGCTTCTGAAGCCGGGCTGGTGAAGCCCGGCTTGTAAAGCCAAGTTTGTAATGCATTGCCTTATAATATGAGACTACACTCACTAGGGCTGCTGCAGGAAGCTGATAACAGGTATCGAGTTTCACAAGCCTGGCTGGTAAAATGCTAAAGCAATATAAATTCATCTTCTATGCGAATCCTCGTGGACCCGTGTACTTCCCCTCATAAAAGATAAATTTCTATACCTGCCCGGCTTCTGAAAGTAATCCAGAAACTTATTCTTCCATAGAATGGGGGGGGGGGGGGTGAGTCAAGAGTAAACTATTCCACAAACAGTGAACAAAATTTAATAAGATATGGATTAAAGTTGACTAATGAATACAATATTTGAGAATATTAAAAATAATATTTCTTAAAATATAAATTTTGTGGCATAAACCAAATTAATAGAATTTGGGTCGGATTACCTATTGTTGACCATCCCAAAAAAATTGAAAATTTCCTATTGCAAAGAGGAAGGTTTATATAGTATAATGACATAATTTTCACAAGCGAAGATATAATCAAAATTTCGAGAAAAATCAATTTTAAAATAGCATAATTTTGCATGTAAAATGCATGTCGAAGCCACGCTCTAGCCGAGGTTATAAATATATGTTGCGGTCGCTCGATACCGACCGCATTTGTCAGTCGACTGCCGTGCGTAAAACATGGCAGCAATAACTATGAATGCTAATAGTTGGCCTAGTAATTATAAAGATGTGGAGTGGTTAGTGGTTTTTCGATCGTAGCGACCACGAATTAATTGATCTTTTACAAAACTGGCAATTAATTAAGAGTAAAAAGTTGTGTACTAAAAGAAATTGTCGACGATTGTGTCGGGTGGTGCATAACGGTCATTACTGGCTGAGACATTGCTACAGGTGTCCGGGTTGCAGACGGGTCTACCCTATCAACGCCGGATCATTTTTTGAAGACAGGCGTCTCGACCCGAGGCTAATTTTTATGATTTTGTGGGATTGGGCGTGCTGCATGCCGTCTGGAGCAACAGCTATGAACTGCGGAGTATCCCCGAAAACTGTTTACAGTTTGTACCGGGATTTCCGCACCATTTGTACCTGGAAGTTGCAGCATAACCCCGAGGATCAGCTGCAGCTATGGTTGTGGAGCGATCATGGCCTTTATAAACCGCTAGCCGTGAAGTCAGCAGGCACTCTGAAAGCACTATCTTCGAAATGTGTCGCGATCTTTAGTGCTTCATTCAATTTTCAGCACTAGCTTTGGCTGCGGAGATATCGAGGTTTGACGTATAACGTTAATTCATTCTATGCTTTCTATGCGTTCTATGCGCGCCAGTGAAGTCAAACCGCGATATCTCCGCAGGCATAACTGTTGCTAAAACAATAAATGAAGCCCTACTGAGGTACTAACGATTGCGATATAATTCGAAGATTGTGCTTCCAAGGTTCCCTTGACAGAGCCCCCCATTTATAGGATTCACTATTCTCAATAATACTTAACGTGATAGTTAAAGTCCATTCATAGACGGAAGAGGCTATCCGAAGCAGACATAATTGCTGTAATCTTGAGTAAAGCGATCGGTGAGAAACCATTTAACGAGACACGTCGCTGTAGTGTGGGTGCTTCCTAAGGGTCGACCTGGGCGCTCGTGCTGTCGCAAGCGTGACGTAGAATAATAGAAATCACAAATGGAAATCGATTAAAGATGACCTAACGCCAGAAAATAAAGAGGCGAAAAACTATCCAAGTACCGGCCAAATGAATAAGAGTTATACTGACCGAAAAAGATTCGCGACAGCTGCTCATCTACAAAGGAGTACACAAAGAGAGCTAGAGAGGAAGAAGAGAGCTAGCCGAAATTGTCTTAATTAAATCCTGACGAGACGCAAATATTCCAAAAGAGTAGAAAGACGTTAAAATCCCCGGTTAAAGACAATCAGATTCCAGTCCCCAGAAGTGATAGAGGCAAAATGGAAGAATTACGAGAGATGCTATCAGGCTTGTCAAAGGCTGTTGATACTGGATTTAGAGACAGCAACCAGGAAATGAGAGAAATCAAAGGAAAGCTGGAGAAAATGGAAACGAAGTAGAATTGCAACATTAGAGGACCAAATAGAAAAATATGAAAAAGACAAGAAAGCGGCTATTGTCATCATTAAGAATGCACCCTTTTTGGAGCCAATGGCTGAAGGAATCACTACATACGAAGGTTGGGCTAAATAAGACGGCAACGCAAATTGAAAGGAAAAGAGATGGACATGCAAAAAGAAGTAAAAGGAAGGGAAGAAGAATGAAGAGTAAAATGGGTACTTTGTAGCAAGAGAGATGGAAAGACAAATATTACAATTCAAACCAATCGATGGAAGAATGGCTTACTTAAGAATCAAGTCGAACCCAACAAATATATCGATTATAAATGTCTATGCACACATTGAAGACAAATGCGACGGAGAGAATGACAGTCTATATAGCCAATTAGAGAAAGAAGTCGATAAAACACCGAAAAATGACACACTAGTATTGATGGGAGATTTTAATGCACAAATAGGTAAGGAAGACTACGTAAGCGAGGTGGTTGGAAAGTACACAGTACACGACGCGACTAACAACAACGGTATGCGTTAGTGTAACCTAGCAGCCTTAACGAGACTAACACTTAGTAGTACAAGATTTAATCACAAGGAGTTGCATAAGATAACGTGGGCAAAACCTGGAGGAAAGAATAATGAGGGAAGTCAGATCGACCACATAGCGACGAATATGAGAAGAGCAACCGTTATAAGAGATGTCAGATCGTATAGAGGGGCAGATATAGGTTCGGACCATTTTTTGGTGGTGGCGAAAATGAGACAAAAAACGATAAATTATAATAAGAAAAACACCATAGGGAAAAGATGGAATATAGTATAAGGTTTTAGAAACAAACTAACAAGAGAAAGATACTTAGATGAAATTAGTAAAGCAATGAAAGATGGGAGAAGAGGCAGTAATGTTGATGAAGAGCGGGATAACATAAAAGAGGGATTGAAGACAGCAGCAGAAAAAACAATTGGACGTAAACAAACTAGAAAGAATAAATCATGGTTTGACAAAGATTGCGAAGAAAAAATAGATATGAAGAGAAATGAAAGAAAATTATGGTTAAGAACAGATAACCCAAGAAATCTCGAACTATATAGAAAAAGGAGTAAAGAGGTCTTCAAAATTTGTAAGCAAAAGAAGAACAAGTGGCTAAAGGACGCAATGGAAGAACTCGAACAGAGTAGCAATACAAACAACACGAGAAAGTTTTACAAGCATATAAAAAAACAAAAAAAGAATCATGGACTAAGAACTAGAGCAATGAAGACCCGAGAACGAAAGATAGAAAGCGACGAGCGAGAGATTAAGGAAATATGGAAGAAGCATTTCCAATTGTTATTGAACAATGAAGTAGAAAAGATTCAGGGTGTACAAGATGGCGACAGCCCCAACGTACCAGGAAGTGACTAATGTAATAAGAAAGGCTAAGAATGGAAAAACACCTGGATACGATGGAATTTGTATGGAGATGGTAAAAAATGGAGGAGATATTCTAAAAAGAAGAATACATGAGCTAATGGAGAGAGTTTAGAAGGATGAAAAGATTCCGAAGGAGTGGGAAATAGGTCAAATAGTGCCGGTATATAAGAAAGGCAAAATAGAAGAATGCGACAACTATCGGGGAATAGCGCTACTGCCAATGATATACAAGATACTGTCATCCTTGATACTGGAAAGAGTGAAGGAACATACTGTGAAGGCAATTGGCGAGTACCAGTTCGGGTTTAAAGCGGGGAAGTCGACAGTGGATGCGATACACATCATGAAACAGATAACACATAAGTTCTGTGAGCACAACATGGAGCTGCATCTCCTGTTCATTGACTTTAAGCAGGCTTTTGACTCCGTAAACAGAGTAAAGTTATACACGATAATGAGACAAATTAAAATACCAGAAAAACTAGTAAGAATGGTAAAAATGACTTTAACAAACACGAGAGCAACAGTCAAAACCAAACATGGAGAGACAGACGTTTTTGATATCAACGCCGGGGTCAGACAAGGAGATTCATTGTCGGCGGAACTGTTCAACCTGGCCATAGACGGTAACGGACAATTGGGCGCGACCGATTGGACGCGGCCGATTGGGCGCGGAGACAACCGGGCGCAAAGACAATTGGGCGCAAAGACTATTGGGCGCAAAGACTATTGGGCGCAAATACAATTGGGCGCGAGGAAAATTTTATAAAACTATTATTTACATATTAGCTTCGTTCCAACAAGCAGTTCTGTTATTGTTCACGAGCAATAAATATTCAACAGAGTTGTTGCTATCGTCCCAACTACAATCATAAGAAAAAAAATTGCATAGGAAATGGCAGCGTTTTAAAAAAAAATTGAAATTTTCTACATTTCCTCATTTTTTAAATTTTTTACTAAATTCTTTCACTAACATGTTCCAGAAAGATTCCAGATTAATAATAAGTATTATATAAAAAAAATGTATTTTTTTAAGTGAAAATAATGGAATTATTCTTGAATCTAAAATTTAGAATGAAACAGTTGCTGTTGCAACAAATGAACACGATCTGTAAACAAAGTTTAAACTCGTTTGCGAATTCGCGCACGCGTATCCACTTTAAGAACGCTTGGTTCTTGCTCTAGACTCTAGAGCAAGAATCGTTTGAACTCGTTTGGCCGATAATATTACTGATTCTAAACTTGTCGGAACTGCAGATTTATAGTAAGGGGCCGTTCATGTATTATGTAAGACGTTTTTTCCTACTTTTAGACTCCTCCCCCACCCCCTAGTAAGAAAAAATAAGAAAATGTATAACCCCCCATCCCCACACTAATCTTACGTAAGGTAAATTATTACCCAATGAGAAGCCAGATATTAATTATAAACAGATATAACAGATAAAAACAGTATTGTGTTTCACATTAACATTAATACCAACAGCACCTAAATTAGATTAAATAATTTTGAAATTTTGAAATTTAATTAAAAAAATAAAATATTACGTAAGAAATTGTCTTGACCCCCCCTACCCCCGAGTAAGAAAAAATAAGATGTCAGCTACCCCCCCCTCCCCCTAAACGTCTTACGTAATACATGAACGGCCCCTAATCTAGAATTCCGTCCTAGTAGTTCTAGTCTGTGGGAACGACATTTCATGAATGCGCTTGCGTTGTAGTAATATTACTGGAAATAATCGTTGTTGGAACGAAGCTATTATAACAATTTTGTAAATTATTAACTAAATCCAGAAATGTTTATTTAGGCAATAAAAAGTTATAATTAAAAATTTAAAGAAAAAGTTTTTAAAATGTTTATTCCTTCTAACAATTACAAATAAAATAAAAATGTCTATTAATAAAGTACCTAACTAATCACGGATTCATTTCATAATTATGGGAAATGCCCCGCAAGAAGTCTATAATATTTCTATTGGCGTAATCCTCTACTAGATTTCTGATGCGCACATCAGCCTCCAAGTATTTCCTTTTCTTAACAGGTGGATTGTTGCCGGCAAGTAATTGCTCATAAAAAACATCTCTCCCATGTTGAATGATTTTTAAGCTAGAAATTAATTTCCAAATGTTTGGGTGATCAGTTATAATAATTAATACGTAACGGATAAATTTTTCCTCGCGCCCAATAGTCTTTGCGCCCGGTTGTCTCCGCGCCCAATCGGTCGCGCCCAATTGTCCTAGACCGTGGCCATAGAGTATATCATGAGGAAAGTTAATTGCAGAGGAACAATAACAACGAAAGAAGCACAAGTACTAGCTTACACAGATGATATTGTGATCATGGTTAGGACAAATAGAATACTGGTGGAAATTTAGGAAAAAATGGACATACGTGCAAACGAGATGGGCCTGACAATAAACGAGAAAAAAAACCAAGTACATGGTATGCAGCAGTAGGCGGAAAGGCAGGTTACTAAGTCTCCACACAAGTAAGCACAAATTTGAGGAAGTTCACAGCTTTAGGTATCTGGGTGTCATGATAAACAGTAGAAGTGAAATACACGAAGAAGTGAATGAAAGAATACAACTGGCCAATAAAGCGTTTTATGTTAATAACTACTTGCTGGGAAACAGAAATATAAGTCTAAGAACCAAAATAAGAGTATATAAGAGCTTGAAAAGACCTATTCTTATGTACGCTGCAGAAACCCTGTGCTTTACAAGAGATGAAGAGGAAAATTTGAGGATATTTGAACGCAAGGTAATTAGAAAAATAGTAGGCCCCGTGAAGTTAAGTGGAAATGAACTCAGAATAAGAACAAATGCAGAATTGAGAACCATAATGAACAATGAAGACGTAGTGAAATGCATTAAGGCCCAGAGAATAAGATGGATGGGACATGTACTTACAAGAAATAAAAAGGAAACAGTAAGAGCAGTAGTAGAGTGGAAACTATCTGGTGAGAGAAGAAGGGGAAGACCAAGAATTAGATGGTGGGATGGAGTGGATGAAGATTTGAAAAGGATGGGAATACAGAATTGAAGGATGAAGTGCGGTAATAGGACCGAATGGAGGAAGATCGTTAGCGAGGCCAAAACACACAGACAACTGTAAGAATGGAAAGCGATGAGGAGTAATCCACCTCAAAATAAGGATTGCAAAAACTTCGTTAGAAGTGGTTATATTCCGTCAGGAATGATACCCGGATTCATTCATTCATTCTCAATAATAAAATTCATGTTTGCTTTAATACATTTAATACACTAATATATTGTTGTGATTTTTAGGGTGCAACTACTGTATCGCCCAAATGCTGCTTTGATAATCACAAAGTCCAATACCACGGCTAGCTCTAGAGCATTAACTTTACTTTTATACTCTTTTATGCTTATGATTTGTTGTACTAGGATAAATCGCTTCAACAAATACAACGCTTGATCAGAATTATTTAACTTAACTGACCTGTAATTCCAGGTATAAATGCTAATATGTTGGTGTACTCTGATTAATTTACTATAACTTTCTAGTACCTCTCTATCGATGTAGCCCCCTTGGTTGAGATTAAAAAAATAAATCAATCTGTAGTAAACAATAAATTTGGTTTTATTCACAATACCAAAAGAACAAATGTTATGGTAATTAAAAATTGATAATTTCAAACTTACTAGTAAATGTAGCAAATAAACACTTTCAATAATGTACAAATATTGTTCGCCAACAAATAATACAAAAATGTTTTTATAAAAGGGTAATACAGTTTTTAAGATAAATTTATAAGCTTGCTCACCTAAATGTACGTCACTGCTTTTTATTAGATTAGTTTCGTGTAGAAATGATGACGTATCGATCACAACCTCGCAGATAAGTTTCGTAACCACAACTATACGGAAAGCCTTATTATGATTTGCTGTTGATTCAGGTACGTAGAATATAATCTCCAACTTGTAGATTAGTGCTTTAACGGAAATAACCAGACTTAATTTTTCAGGTATTATTGAATTGTGAACATCATCTATATATATAAAATTCAATGTATGTATGTGTGTTTTCTATACAATTCTACACCGTTTGACCAATCTCTACCAAATTTGGTGTAGAAGCTATTTACAATGCTACGAAAAACATAGGCTACTTTAGAATCTTGCCGCGAACTTTGGTCAAGCGCTGTATTAGCTTGACCAACGTGAGTGCGGATCAACGTTTCAACGGATCAACGTATTAACGAACGATATTTTTCTATATATTGCCATGTAATCCTGTAAACTTGTAGATTGTTATCCACAAAATTACGGTGGCACTTATTAAAATGCGCCAGCTAGCTCATGAGATCTTATCAGGGTCAAAGGTGAGTTCCTATACTCAATTGCAACGCTCATGTGTCTACTTACTTAAAATCTTTCTTATAAAGATTAATTGATGAAAAGAGATTACCCAGAATTGTATCTGTTTTCTTTCCTGATCTTTACTGCAATTAATATGAAATGAAAAGCAAACGTTATCAAAACGAAAAATAATGGACTTTATTCAACACAATAAGAATTTTAAACAAAATATTGGTTTTCTCATATTCAAACAAATTAAATTTTACAAATAAATGTGCAATAAAACCCCCAAATGTTTATGCGCGCCCGAAATTTTAAAAGAGGACGATTTGTCTATTCTCAAAGAGTAAATGCGTCACTAAACAAAACTCTTACCGGAGTATGATGTCTTTTCGAAGTTTTTCAATGCGTTCAGTATCGTGTGGAGCATAGGAGCGTGAAGATTTTTGTTGGCAAACAGCTTCCGATCTTGTATCAAACAAGAACAGGCAGGAACGACAAATGAACAAGTATCTTCTTTAGAATCGTGCAACCAATGACATGTTAGAAATTCGGATGATTTCCTCCAATAAATTAACATTCAAAACTTTATCAAAAACGTATTTCCAATCACTTAATTCCAAGAAAATTAACATCCAAAACGTTATTCAAACTTATTTTCAATAACTTAATTCCAAGAAAATTAACATCCAAAACGTTATTCAAACTTATTTTCAATAACTTAATTCCAAGAAAATTAACATCCAAAACGTTATTCAAACTTATTTTCCAAAATACTCATGACCCGTCTTAACACTTTGACGGCTCCCTCTCGAGTCTCTCGCTCCGTTCTCCTTATCCAAAAACTTCACTAAATTCCCCACTCGCGCACTCGCAAATTTCAAAATCGTCACTTCTTTCATTTACAAAATCCTACATTCACAAATAAACAAAATTAAATCTAATTTGTTTCTTATTTTATACTGAACCAAACAACCAACAATAATTTTGTTTTTTACAATTTCATTCCATCTTTCAGATCTTAATAGCGTTTGCATCTTTATGGTTTTTGAGGCAAAGCAGTTAATTAATTTACTAGATCATGGAAAAATCAGATACAACTAGTTTTCTACCTATTATGGTTTGACTGAATAAAAAGGACCCTATGAGTGTTCCAACTTGTACAAATGACCCAAAATCATCCCCTGTACCAAGCAGATCATGACAATATATAAAATTCAATGTATGTATGTGTGTTTTCTATACAATTCTACACCGTTTGACCAATCTCTACCAAATTTGGTGTAGAAGCTATTTACAATGCTACGAAAAACATAGGCTACTTTAGAATCTTGCCGCGAACTTTGGTCAAGCGCTGTATTAGCTTGACCAACGTGAGTGCGGATCAACGGATCAACGTTTCAACGGATCAACGTATTAACGAACGATATCTATATATATAAAATTCAACGTATGTATGTGTGTTTTCTATACAATTCTACACCGTTTGACCAATCTCTACCAAATTTGGTGTAGAACGTGATCAACGTATTAACGAACGATATCTATATATATAAAATTCAATGTATGTATGTATGTAAGAAGAACAGGAATTGGCAATATCGCTGCGTGCTTTCGAAAATTCCTTATTAGAAGACGAAGGGGAGGAGGAAAAGGAAGAACACAAAGAACAAGTGTTGTTGGCAAAAATAAAATAAAGTAAAATTAGAAATTATTGTGGGTTTTGTGAATACTTAACAGTTTTGTTAAAGTTTTTTTTATTAAACCTTGATTTGTATTTTTTATTACTTTATTTATTTAATCCTTTTTTAATACGTTTGGTATTTGCAATGACCAAATAAGTCGCAAGGTCATTATGCGGATTGGATCTAAAAAATAGATGTAGGCAAATATTGAAATTTGGGCAGGACAACGTCTGCCGGGTCAGCTAGTGTGATTATAAATGTGCCTGGAAATCAAATGTAAAAGTTCATTTAATGACTCATACTGGCGAGAAATCGTTTGCTTGTGAGATATGTAATTATAAATGTGCGCACAAATTCAATTTAAAAGAACATTTGAAAACCACACTGGCCAGAAACAGTTCTCTTGTGAGATATGTGATTTTAAATGTGCACATAAACTAAGTTTAAAAGCTCATTTAATGACTTACACTGGCGAGAAGGCGAGAAACCATTTGCTTGTGAGATATGTGATTATAAATGTGTCGGGAAATCAAGTTTAAAAGTTCATTTAATGACTCACACTGGCGAGAAATCGTTTGCTTGTGAGATATGTGGTTATAAATGTCCAAGAAAATTCGATTTAAAACGTCATTTAAAAACTCATAATAGCTAGTAAACATGGGTTTGAATTTTACAACTTCAAATGAAATGAAATAGAGCTTGGTGATTGCTGAGAAACGCTTGCTTATGTTATTTATGTCCAACAAAGTATCCATTAACTGTATGTGCTTTAAGGAATTAATATTTTTGTGTTCTTAATAAATTGTAATATTATTTGAGATTGATCATAATTTTTATTTAGGCATCTTTTAAAGAAATTACCCTTTCATATATATATTTCTATGTGCCGGTCTCTTCTTTAACGGGTCACATGCAAATTTAATGAGTTTTAAAATATCAATTAAACTTTTATCTTTGTCAATATTCCCGTTGCTAGCTCTTTGAATAACACTAATTATTTTGCATGAGTAACCTCTTACCTCAGCAGCAGATTCCTTTTTGCTTATTCTGGAAAAGTAACGTTGCAGGAATATGAAATTCCTGAATGATACGCCTATGTTCAAAAATGCCCATTTAATTTTATCAAACATGAAATATTCAAAAACACACAAAATCTTAAAACTATAAACATTAAATAATCAAAAAACAAATAAATAAACAATTCTTAATCTATGCGTTCCCCCAAAAAGTTCATTACGTGATGCTAAATCCCGTTTAATGTTGTTTGAAAATTATCACTCGCGGTTTTTTTTAAATAATTTAAGTTCGCTTACCACCGACAGATGTCTCACTTTTGAGTTGTTTTCATACGTGAAATCAGGATATCCAATTTGATCCCGGTTTTTGTGATACTCGTGCAAAATCGCCTGTTTGTTCTTGGGGGCCGTTCATGTATTACGTAAGACGTTTAGGGGGAGGGGGGGGGTAGCTGACATCTTATTTTTTCTTCCTCGGGGGTAGGGGGGTCAAGACAATTTCTTACGTAATATTTTATTTTTTTAATTAAATTTCAAAATTTAAAAATTATTTAATCTAATTTAGGTGCTGTTGGTATTAATGTTAATGTGAAACACAATACTGTTTTTATCTGTTATATCTGTTTATAATTAATATCTGGCTTCTCATTGGGTAATAATTTACCTTACGTAAGATTAGTGTGGGGGGGGGTTATACATTTTCTTATTTTTTCTTACTAGGGGGTGGGGGGGGGAGTCTAAAAGTAGGAAAAAACGTCTTACGTTATACATGAACGGCCCCTTGGATATTTTCTCCAGTGACCAATTCCAAGATAGATTCACTCCAATTATTCACAATCACTTTCGAAATGTTCATAGGTAAGTGAATTTTTACACTTATGGTTATTACTAACCTCACTTTTATTATTTCTAAATATTAATTACTTTGCCTTTTTAGGTCTATGTTACTTTTGGAGTTATTTTTTAATTAAATAACCGACTTTCTCTGGAGCCGAGTATTTTTACATCAATGCCCAACGGCATTCGGTTCAGAGACCTCGTTTATTTATTTTTTCGTATCCCTGGTTTTGATCAATTTCCTGTTCCTCCTACTTGGATTCCCTTTTTAAGGTAAGACCATATAGCACTTTTGATAAATAATTAATTAATTTAACTGTCATTAAATTATTTATGCAAAGTTTTTTATGTCAATTATTGTTTTAGCGTTGGCCGTCCGAAACATCCATCACTCCGAAAACTGTCCGTTCGTACAACATTGAATGCCTCGGATGAACACATCTGTAATTATTGTCCCTCCGATTTATTAAATCACGTAATCATTTAATTATTTGTCAACGCACCTCTTAATATTCCTATTTATACAATTTTATTTAAACTAGAAATTCTTACAACTAACAAAATTTTATATGTGCATTAAAAATTTTTTATAGTAGTCTATTACATTGTATTAATATCATTCAGGAATCCATTTACTCTCTACCTGTATTATTTTAAACCCGAGTTCATTTAACTTTATTGCAATTTGCTAAAACCTTCTACTTTGTAAGAGATTATTCATGCCATTATCAGTAAATTGAGCTTATTTAGTCGCAATTTTCTTATTGACGATTATAACACCGTAATATATACTTTTACAATTAGGCATTTCCAAGTACGTCACAGTGACGTCATTGGCTCCATCCCGAACAGCTGATCCGATGGAATTCTTGAATAAACAAACGCCCTCAGGGATGCCAGTACACAGAGTGCACTTGAAGGTTGGAAGTGTGATTATGTTGCTCAGGAATTTGAACACTAAATGGTCTTTGTAATGGGACGCGCTTAACTGTTCAATCGTTGAAGCCCAATCTAATCGTCGCTGAAGTCTTGACATGAACTGCTAAAAAGGAAACTGTTTTTATTCCGCGCATAGATTTAGTCCCAACAAGTACAGACTTGCCATTTGTTTTAAGACGGCGAAAGTTTCCAATTAAACTTGCCTTTTCCATGACGATCAACAAGGCTCAGGGACAGACGTTAGAAAAAGTAGGAATATATATGCCTGAACCGGTGTTTAGCCACGGTCATCTCTATGTAGCAATGTCAATGTTGATAATAATTGTTGTTTTATCAGCGGAATTTACAATTGGACAGGTTGATGAATAAAATAACGAGACAGAATAAACTATAATACGATTGTTTATTGAATAGAAATAATAGAAAAAGAATCACTTGAGTTACTACTACTAACATTAAGTAGTTACAAAGTGCAACTAACAACTCACTGTATAAATACAAAAGTGTAACTCACTACAATGCGAAAGAATGCAATGTACATCGTATAAGCGTGTTGATGACCTGCGCATAATCACTAAAATTAATACATAGAATTTACATTATAATGTACAAGGTGCTACAACATGATTGTTACATTATTATTCAATACTTCCACCAGTTCTTTGTATTCCTTTTAGGTCCTTAAATCTTAAAAAAGAAAATTTTTAAACATTACTAATAGTTGATTACAATAATAGCAAAACATAGAAATAAAATAAAAGAAATTAATTCAAATTAATTTGTACAGCCTTGATACTTTTCATGCCTAAATTTGATCTCAAATTGCAAAATGTTTGTTTACTCAAAGGCTGAGTAAAAATATCAGCGTACTGTTCTTTTGTGTCAACATAGTCAATAATTATTTCCTTGTTTTCAATTTTTCTCGGATGTAATGGTATCTCACATCGATGTGTTTGGTTCTTTTGTGAAACTCGCTATTTTTTATTAACTTTATTGTACTTTGATCGTCAACTTTTAAAAATGTTGGTGTTTTTTGAATTTCACCAATGTCACTTAACAATTGTCGTAACCATATGATTTCTCTTGTGGCCAAAGAGGCGCTTACGTATTCGCTTTCTGTGCTTGATAGCGTCACGATAGATTGTCTTTGACTTAACCACGTCACGGCGCCACTGTTCATTTTAAAAAGGTAACCGGATGTTGATTTTCGCGTATCTATGTCACCCGCAAAATCCGCATCTGAAAACCCTAACATTTGGTTCGCGT
Source organism: Podabrus alpinus (assembly GCA_932274525.1). Classification (NCBI taxonomy): domain Eukaryota; kingdom Metazoa; phylum Arthropoda; class Insecta; order Coleoptera; family Cantharidae; genus Podabrus; species Podabrus alpinus. The sequence goes on along the minus strand of OW026452.1, from coordinate 43,936,904 downwards.
TATTGGTTTTTCCATCGTATAGGATACCGATATCGTTCGTATTTTTTAAATATCGAATTATTTGTTTCACGGCGTTGCAATGAATTTCACTGGGATTTTCGAGGTATCGGCTCCCTATTCCCACTCCGTACGAAATATCTGGTCGGGACACAATGGCTGCAAAAATTAGTGACCCCACGGCTTCGCGATAAGGAAATTTTATTTTATTTTTGTCATCAAGGTTTCGTGTGACCTTTACGTTCGGATCAGCTGGAATGTTTGCTGGTTTCGCATCTTGCAGATTAAATTTTTTAATCAGCTTGTTCACATAATTCGTTTGATGTATAAAAATAGTTTTATCTACGCGATTGCGTATCACTTCCATACCGACAAAATATTTTAGCTCGCTTATCGTGATTTCGAATTCATTTTTTAATTTATTCAGGAGTTCTTTATAATGTCTTTACACATAATTAAGCCATCATCTACGAAAATTATAAGCAAAATTTTTGTATTTTTAATTTTTCCGGTGTAAACACATTTATCCGCGTTAGCTTGAATAAACCCGAAACTTTTTAGAAAATTGTCGAACTTTTTGTTCCAACACCTGGGTGCTTGCTTAAGTCCGTATAAGCTTTTTCGGAGACGACAAATAAGGTTGCTGCTGGTTGTCATCCCCGTGGGTGGTTCCATGTAGATTTCTTCATCCAATTCACCATACAAGAATGCGGTCTTGATGTCGAATTGCATGATTTCGAGGTCATTTTTGTCGGCGACCGACAAAAGAATTCTAATGGAATCATACCTTGTTGTTGGTGAGAATGTTTCTTTGAAGTCAATACCTGCTTTTTGCGCAAACCCTTTTGCACACAGGCGTGCTTTGTATCGCTTCTTACCGTCTGGGTTATTTTTGATTTTGAAAACCCATCTACAACCTATGACGTTTTGCTGTTGGTTTCTTTCCGTTAGTAGTTAAACAAAGGGGATACTGCGACCAAGAAATTTTTAAAAATTTTCTAAGTCCAAGAATTTATGAAAATTTTTCTAAGTCCAAAGAATGCGTGGAATTTGTTAAAATTTTCTAAGTGGAAGAATGCCGGCAATTTTTGTAAGTCGAAGAATTTTTAGAAAGTATGATAATTGCTAATTAATTAGTAATATGTGTGTATAAAATGCTATAAATCGACATTAGTAAAATTAAAATTAATTTTGTAATCTAATATAAGTTATATTATATGATGTTATGCAATACTTTTTTAGGCTTTATAATGTAATCAATTTTATATATTTTGGAAACTTTTATAACCCCTTCCGGCTGGCTTAGCTCGCGGGGGTGTCGACGTGAGGCTGAAGCGTGATTCATATAATGTTTAAATAACCAAAAGCGTACTTCCCTATACGGGGGCATAGAGCATGAAGCATTGTACGATCAATAATAATAATTAAGTTATTTTTTATTTAAAACGCTATATTTGTTTATATCATCTGACATTGACAAGGGCGTATTATAATATATATTTGATTAGGAATTTTTAACATTATCGAATTAAGTGTTGGTAGTAGGAAAAAAATTGTGGTACATTCTCCTCCTCCTAAATAAAGATGGAGGTGTCACTTAGTACCCCTTCATCCTTTTCGCTTATAAATATTGTTTGTCCATTACCGTGATTAACTGGTTTCGACAGTAGACGCCATACCCCTTATGATTAGTCTATCTTATAATATTTTTAAAAATAATAAATTATCATATATTCGAGCGTATTAGACCAATAGGCTATTAAACTTGAGCTTTCGTTTCGCAAATACCATTGAGGTTGTCCTTTTGAAAAATGAGAATTATTATAATAAAATAGGTTTTTAACAATTAATACCACACTGTACTATATAAAATTTTATTTATTTGGTTCCACTTTTATACAGACATATGAATTTAAAAAAAAAATACAAATAAACGATTACATTTATAATTCTGAAACGCAACATACTTTTTATTAATAATTTATACATTTTGTAATTACAATATTGAACCATCCGTATATTTATTAGCTTTTCTATTTAAAACGATCAAACGTTCATTTAAATTATCAATTACCATTGGATTATTATTAAGAAAACGCTTAATTATTTTTAAAGCATATTTTAAATTAACGTTATTAAAATAATTTGCACCTTTCACATGTTTAACATATTCATCTGTCACTCCAAAATGCGTGTTCTTCCCAAGGATTATCATCTTTCGTCCAACTATCCAACATTATACTGCATACTAAACAAGTAACTTTATCAAAATTACCAGTATACGAAAACCCTGCATTTATCAATGCCAGTTTGAAAGTTTCATTATTATACGGCAACGTTTGAAATGTTTTGAAACGATTACTCAATTTACTTGTATCATGCGATTTACCTGCATCAATATCACATAGCCCACTTTTTCCATTTTCATTATACTTTTTGAAAACACCAGTTAAATTTGAAATGTTAAAATAATTTATATAGTTATATCATAAAAACTTGTTTGTATACTAAATTATCGTTTTGTATTCTTTTAACAAAATTCGCAATCATTTTTTGCACTTAATTTACTTTGATTGTAATCGAATATGTAATAAATGTTACAAGACATTGTTAAGTAAAATACGTATTAAACTTTATTTAAAAAGTTAGAAATAAAATAATGCTGTACATAATATTATAACATATAATAATCATAGATTTATATTATTGAAATAATTTTCAGTGTACGATCCAAAAAAACCAACTTCAACTGCAGAACAATGCACCGGTTTTTTGTTTTTTAATGGTTGATGTCTTCCGCACGATGAATAATGTTTATTTGGAAAACGTTCAATAAGCACTTCAAATTTTGGACACTGTAAATTTTCGATGTTATATCCGATTCCTCCATATTTAGTAATAAGATCTCGTTCAATATGACCTCCTTTGTATCCAATACTTCTGTTTTCACTATTAGCACTATCACAAAGCTCCAATATATAAGCTTCCATTTCCTTTTGTTCTTCATCACCTTTTTGATTCCCATATCGAAATTTGTTTGAAATTTGTTAACCATGTGGTAGTCTTTCTATCTTTATCACTTAAATCACGAAAATTTCCCACTTTGTAATGTTTGATGTTAATATTTTGGGTATCAACATCGTATATACCCATTTCTTTCACCATAAATTTTCCATTAATTGAAAAACCATCTAAGTCAACGATATATTTTAAAAATTTAGCATCCATATTTAAAAAAAATTTTTATTACAAAAAAATAATAGATATTGTAATTGCGTATAACAATTGAAGAATACTAATTAAATCTAAACACACTATATATATTTATACAATTTTACAAGTTTTCTATTTTAATGACTACCTAGAATAGTAAAATATGTGTTGAAGTCATTTAGGATCATTAAAATTAAATATATAATAATTACTTATCGTAGGTATTTTTTGAAATTAATAATTAAGTAAATATATTACAATACGAAAAGGTATTTTGTAAAAATGTAATTATCTAACTTTCTTTTCTTTAATGATACACAGTTATAAGGTATATATACCATTTATATTTAAAATTTTTTTATAAGTTTACTTGAAGTTCTAACGTAATCAACTTGATCAATAATGGACACTCAAGTGGAAGTTAAAACTTTGAAGAGGTCTACAAAAGCAGTTCAAACGAGTAAGTTATATAAAAATTAGTAGTAACTTAAATAACTGTTGGGTAGGTATGTGTTCTTAGATCCTAAGTATACATATACTGTAACGATTTTTTTAGGTCGTTCAAATTGCCTTTTTGGGTAGCCAGGGTTTTTAGGACGTCTTGTCGATTTTTGCACTTACTTCTTTTTAAACTCGAGCGCCAAAAGTTTTTATAGGTAAACTTTAAACTAATAATAAAACAATGAGTTGTTTTCGGAAAATGTAACATAGGATTTATTGAATGAATTATATACAATATATTTTACTTTAAATAAAATGGTTTTCACAATTTAATTACTTTATTCTGAAATTGAAAATTAACAGAGTACGACCCTGGAGTATTTTATGTACATACAAAATAACATAACCTTTAATAATGTTGACAGTTAATATTGAATTTAAATCAAATCAGTTTGCTACTTGTGAGAATGAAATAAAACAATTTAACTTTAATCGGAGATTATTTGACGGCGGAATCTGTTTCAAGCTACTGAAGATTTCGGTAAAAAGATTAATCGGGAAAAATCAATACAAGTGATTTTTCTTACTCGGAACTTTGAAAGTTTTACGTACGGTGGAAGTCAATAAATTAACTCCGGAAGCAAATTAGATTTGCTTATCACAGGTAAATACTAATTCTTGACGAGAACTAATTATTCAACAGGATTTTTTTCGTAGATGGACATGAATGTCTAGAGACGTAAACAATCACTTGGATGGGGTTTACTAACGTCTAGAAACTTAAACGCAAGCTAGGATCGGAGCAGCGAGTATGCTTGTCTAGAACTTTAAACAACCACGTGATGGAAATTACTAACGTCTAGAGACATAAACGAAAGCGGAGGATTTGGAAATGTCGAGTACAATGTCTAGGAACATAAACAATGCATCGGCCGGACGGATGATCTTTCAGTTAGATACTTTCGGACGGATATCTAACTTTCGGATCGGAATCGGTTACCGGTATCCTTCAATTGACCTCGGCTTCGGAAATTGGACGTTGAATGCAATGTTCAGAATCGTAAACAATACATCGACCGGAAATGGTTACCTTCAGTCTGATAATTTTCGGACGGATATCAGACCTCAGATCGGAAATCGGATGTCGAATGTATTTGTCTAGGAACGTAAACAATGCATCGACCGGAAAAGGTGATCTTCAATCGGCGAACCAACTTAAGATCGGAAAGGTGATCTCTCATCGGCGAACCGACCCAAGATCCTTTCTGCAAAAATTTTATGACCCTTCTTGTAGGAAGGGTGAAGATTTCAGAAAGTCAGCCTTTCACCAACTGCCTCTGTATATTTAAATGTTAAACATAATTGCATGCTTTGTTTTATCAGATTCTAATTTGCAGCAAACTGTAATTTTCAAAACGCCTGGGGCGGTATGCAACCAATCGTGCATTATGTTAAATGCTATTATTTAAAAATTCCATGATTTTAAAAATGCATTTAGATTAAACATAATATATCTTTACAGCTCGGAGGGTCCAAAAAAAAAGAGACCGTAACTGTATGTAAAAAATGATAATAAAAATAAAAGAACTTTGTATGTACACATACCTCTCACCAGTAATAAAAATTAAAAAATAATAAAATTTCTCAGCCGTTTTTAATTGGTAGCGTTCTTGAGCAGCCGTTTCAATCTGCGGGCGCGCAACTCCCGGAGCTGTCCATCACACAGCACGATGGAACGATAGGGGCCACTCTTCTTCATCCCGTCGTCGAGGATCCGTTGAATTACCCCGATTGTGGTGACGAAGGGTGGTGAGGTGATGATGTAGGCCTCCGGGATGGAGGCGCTGCTCGGCTTCTCCGGAACGGCTATGAGGGGTTCCACTCTCCTGGGCTCCGGCTGATCCTGGAGAATGGGTAGGACCCAAGAGTCCGGAATGGCGGAGTCGGGGACCTCTCGGATAATGAGGTCTGCTACCTCCTTCTTGGTTGACGGTTGGGTTTCCCGTGCGACTCGGATTGTCCGGGGTACACCTAAAACATGCCGATTTGGTCGGCGAAAAGTCCGGTACTTACCTGGCTCTTTTGTGCAGGGAAGGACTGCTGGTTTCCTAGTGGTCGTCTGGACCACTGACTTTCTTCCTGGAAGATTCACCTTGGGTGTGGTCAGGTCCAGTTGGGCCATCTTCTGCAGTGTTTCCTCGAAATTGGGTCGGGCTGTGGGGGTGGAGGTCCTGCTGGTGACCAAGGTAGGTCGGGTAGGTATGCGACCCCATGGTGCTCCTACGGTAGGAGGGACCTGCAGTCTTCTCCTCAATACTTCGGCGTCTCGGTGGGATCTCCTCCATAGGTTTCCGGTATTTTGGCCGGGTTTCGCCTTCCTTTGGGTGCGGATCGGTGGCATCTTGCAACGAAACACTTCGAAATCTTGTAAGCAAATACGTCGTTTCTGAAAGTTTTCCACCATTTGTTTGATAAAATTTCTCCTATCTTGCAAGGTCTTTTGCAGGAGATTGAAATTTTCGAAATCTTTTACAGGGTTGTCCTAGGAAATTTTTGTTTACATGGCGGGCTGTTGATTTGTTCGCACTTTTCGGGAGCCTTCCCATCTCCACTACTGGGTGATTCGTCGGCAGCTTCTTTTACGGATCGGCGGAAAGCTGACGGTTGAATCCGGAATTTGTAGCGGACGATGGTTGGCTATACGGGGGGGAAATCTTTCTCCGAAGGATTTCCTTGGTGTCGAACTCCCTTCTTCGGTTGCCTTAGGATATCGGATTTTATTTCGGTGGTTAGTTTAACGACTTTTCGGTCGTAACCCATCGGTATTGTAGGGTTTATTTCAGCGTTTAGTTTAGCGACTTCTCGGTCGTAACCCAGCGGATTTATTTCGGTGCTTTAGTTTTCTTTTAGTTTATCGACTTCTCGGTCGTTTACCAATCGGATTGGTCGGCAGGATCTTGGCCTTTTAGTTTAGCGACTTTTTCGGTCGTTTGCCAGCGGATTTGTCGGTCGGATCTTGGCTTTTTAGTTTAGCGACTTTTTCGGTCGTATGCCAGCGGATTTGTCGGTCGGATCTTGTTTCGGATTGGGCCTTCCTCATGGTTCTTCTGATGTCGGGAACGGAGTCGCCTCTCGGAAAACGAACCTAGTCGGCGGATGCCGTTTCGCCCACACCTCTCTTCGGATGTCTTCCAGTCCCAATTGCCATTGATTCGTCGACAATCCTTGATTTCGGAATCGGCGGAGGATTGACGATCGAATCCGGGATGTTGTTCGCAACTGGGGGGGACTGGTCGGCCATATGGGGGAGAAATGTGGTCTTCAAGCCGGCTCCGGTCGTCCAGGCTCAATTGCGACCATCGGGTTTATCAGAAAGAACCATTTCGGTCGGCACCTGTCGGATTCCCTATCGGATGGAATCATCGGACCTAGTTTAACGACTTTGCGGTCGTTTGCCATCGGGTTGTTCTCGGCTTTGTAGTTTAACGACGTTTCGGTCGGCTTGTAGTTTAACGACGTTTCGGTCGGCTTGTAGTTTAACGACGTTTCGGTCGGGATCCATCGGTCTTAATTGGTCCTTTTTTGGTTTCCTAGTTTAACGACGTTTCGGTCGGTTGCCGTCGGGTTGTTCGGTCGGCTTGTAGTTTAACGACGTTTCGGTCGGTTGCCGTCGGATTGTTCGGTCTTGTCGGGTTTGGGCCTTCCTAATGGCTTCTGATGTCGGAAACGGAGTCGTCTCTCGGAAAACGAACCTAGTCGGCGGATGCCGTTTCGCCCACACTTCTCTTCGGATGTCTTGCAGTCCCAATTGCCATTGATTCGTCGACAATCCTTGATTTCGGAATCAGCGGAGGATTGACGATCGAATCCGGGATCGAGTTTGCAACTGGGGGGGACTGGTCGGCCATATGGTGAGAAGTGTGTTCTTCAAGCCGGCTCCGGTCGTCCAGGCTCAATTGCGACTATCGGGCTCATCAGATTTACCATTGCGGTCGGCACCTCACGGATTCCCCATCGGACGGATTTATCGGAATTAGTTTAACGATTTTGCGGTCGGAATCCCTCGGTTTTGTCGGTCGGGATTCCTCGAAGTTAGTTTAACGACGTTTCGGTCGGTTCCATCGGTCTTAATTCACGGTCGGTAATTCTCTCGGCTCCCAGCAATCCATCGGACTGGCCATCTCTATTCGGTCAGCATGTTTAACTTCGGTTCTACGGTGAGATTCATTTCTAAAACAAAAAACTTTAATCGGGGATCGGAGGGAGATGGGTATCAGCTTGATTCCCTTGACCGAAAACAGTAGCTTCAAAACTCGGTGTAAGTGACCAAAAAAATGTCCCTGCACAGGGCGTCAAAATTTGTAACGATTTTTTTAGGTCGTTCAAATTGCCTTTTTGGGTAGCCAGGGTTTTTAGGACGTCTTGTCGATTTTTGCACTTACTTCTTTTTAAACTCGAGCGCCAAAAGTTTTTATAGGTAAACTTTAAACTAATAATAAAACAATGAGTTGTTTTCGGAAAATGTAACATAGGATTTATTGAATGAATTATATACAATATATTTTACTTTAAATAAAATGGTTTTCACAATTTAATTACTTTATTCTGAAATTGAAAATTAACAGAGTACGACCCTGGAGTATTTTATGTACATACAAAATAACATAACCTTTAATAATGTTGACAGTTAATATTGAATTTAAATCAAATCAGTTTGCTACTTGTGAGAATGAAATAAAACAATTTAACTTTAATCGGAGATTATTTGACGGCGGAATCTGTTTCAAGCTACTGAAGATTTCGGTAAAAAGATTAATCGGGAAAAATCAATACAAGTGATTTTTCTTACTCGGAACTTTGAAAGTTTTACGTACGGTGGAAGTCAATAAATTAACTCCGGAAGCAAATTAGATTTGCTTATCACAGGTAAATACTAATTCTTGACGAGAACTAATTATTCAACAGGATTTTTTTCGTAGATGGACATGAATGTCTAGAGACGTAAACAATCACTTGGATGGGGTTTACTAACGTCTAGAAACTTAAACGCAAGCTAGGATCGGAGCAGCGAGTATGCTTGTCTAGAACTTTAAACAACCACGTGATGGAAATTACTAACGTCTAGAGACATAAACGAAAGCGGAGGATTTGGAAATGTCGAGTACAATGTCTAGGAACATAAACAATGCATCGGCCGGACGGATGATCTTTCAGTTAGATACTTTCGGACGGATATCTAACTTTCGGATCGGAATCGGTTACCGGTATCCTTCAATTGACCTCGGCTTCGGAAATTGGACGTTGAATGCAATGTTCAGAATCGTAAACAATACATCGACCGGAAATGGTTACCTTCAGTCTGATAATTTTCGGACGGATATCAGACCTCAGATCGGAAATCGGATGTCGAATGTATTTGTCTAGGAACGTAAACAATGCATCGACCGGAAAAGGTGATCTTCAATCGGCGAACCAACTTAAGATCGGAAAGGTGATCTCTCATCGGCGAACCGACCCAAGATCCTTTCTGCAAAAATTTTATGACCCTTCTTGTAGGAAGGGTGAAGATTTCAGAAAGTCAGCCTTTCACCAACTGCCTCTGTATATTTAAATGTTAAACATAATTGCATGCTTTGTTTTATCAGATTCTAATTTGCAGCAAAATGTAATTTTCAAAACGCCTGGGGCGGTATGCAACCAATCGTGCATTATGTTAAATGCTATTATTTAAAAATTCCATGATTTTAAAAATGCATTTAGATTAAACATAATATATCTTTACAATACCTACCCCTCATATTATATTTATATTTTCTGTATTAATTTTTTATATTATATTTTCAGAAGATACTACGAATAAAGCACCTAAAATAATTCATGAGAAGAAACTAGCACTAAATAAATCTGAATCAAAATTTATATCTATAGGTGTTGATATTGAAAACTGGACACCGCTGTTACGACTCAGCGGCGTAAATAATATTAGTGTACCTATTAGTTGTCAGGATTTGGATATTTTAACCAACGATGATAATATCAAGCGAATCAAGATTTTTTTTAAAAGTGGTAGTTTGATTCCGATGGAAAGTGCTAGCAGTGGATTGAAAATCACTGGACAGCTATTCAATAAGACCAATATATTACAATTTAAAAAAAAAAATTTTTATGTTTGTTTAGCAGAAAATTCTATGATGAGATTGTTAGAAATTTTACCATTAATAAATATGTATATTAGAGAAATTGAAGGACTCAATTTAAAAGAATTTTATAATGAAGTACTTGATGGATGTATTCAAATAGGGGGGGATGAATTCGATAATTTTAAGGCAGTTGCACAATCTTTAGCATATCATCAAGGTATAAATTTGTTATATGTAACAGAATTATTATATATGTACCCTGAAGTAATTAAGCAAAATTTGTATGATTTAATGCAAGATTGAAATATGTATTGTAGAAAATTATTATAGAAGAAATAAAACAAAATTATAATCATGATTTGTCTATTTTATTTATTTCGAATATCAAAAAAGTTACAAAATAAAAAAATTTTTTTAATCATATAAAGGTTACCAATCCGGAGATTGGATCATATTTAAAAACAGAATCATGTAAAATTAATTATGAGTTATCCAAGACATTCAAGTATAAGGATGGTATGTATGGGTTGAATTATCTATTACTAGGTCTGAATAAGATACGTCAGCGAATATATTTTGAAGTGCATGCTCTTCCTGCATTATTATAATATTTATTTATTACTCGATACCCTAAACTTTCCAAAAATCTTATCTCAGTTGATGTGAGCACTTTAACATTCTGAGGTATAATAGCCATTAAAGTATTATCAGCCTTATTCATATTGTTATTAAGATTTAAGCCCATTATGTTTTAACTCTAAGCGTATAGTTAAAGGTTCATCACCAAAATCTACTGCTTCGCCGAGCTGATTCACTAACCTTAGGGTGATGTTATGAATAGTATTTAAAGTAACAGGTAAATATATAACTGTTTATAATATGACACCAACACCTATGATACCGTTCACAGAAAATTCGCAAGAACCACCCACAGGTTAAACATCATCATCTTTATAAAAAATTATTATAGTTATATAATTCGTATATAAGTAAACATACGCAGTGGATGGGATATTGAAAACTTGTATGGATATCTAAATACTCAATTCAATTCAATAATAATTAATATTATTATTATACTTACTATATATGTGAGATTTTTTTGAATAAAACTAGAATAATAAACGACTTATATTAATTTTTTATTTATTTTATTATTTTTTGAATCTATAATGACCCCAGGCTGTGGTATCTGAGGTATGAGGAAGTATACATCTCTTATCATCGTTTGAACTTAAAGCAATTTTTGTTTGCATAACACTATACTATACAGTATGGTTTACGGATCTAATACTATTCTGATTCCTTAAAATTAACTTATTATTAATTAAACTATCTATATAATCATTAAAAGAAATGTTATTTTTTACTACATAATTTTTAACACCCTTAGCCTTTTTTATCACATCTTTACCTTCTACACGTATACTATACATTTTAGATCTAAGACCTACAAACTCAGTCATAATTTGACCATTATTCTCGTCTTTCATTAGCCCTGGTACTTTTTTATTTACATGAGGTATACCGAATTGATTTTCAGGTTTATAGTCGCTAGTATCAAACCTATGAATATCTCTTTTGATGGTGTTGTACACATCTGTACATCTAATTTCATAAACGAGCGAGTCGGTGTCACAGTAGAGCACTTTGGATGGAAAGTTTTTACGCATGTAAGCATAATGAAATTCATATAACTTGGTTTTAGATATATCTGATATACTCATACCTATATACAAAGGTTTATTCATCATAATCTCCGTCTTATTTAACCGACATGAATATTTGTAGACTTAATAATTTGAACATTTAAATCAGATTCATGCTTAACACCTGACTCTAATTTCTTTTTAGAAAAACCTAACATACAACCTATGTTATTAGGTTTCGTAAAATCAATTTCGAAATGTGAAAAAATTTCACATATTAATGTATTATTATTAGCTCATAAGTTGAATTTTTCATATTGAACGAGATCTTATTACTAAATATGGAGGAATCGGATATAACATCGAAAATTTACAGTATCCGAAGTTTGAAGTGCTTATTGAACGTTTTCCAAATAAACAATATTCGTCATGATTTTAAATAATATACAGGATTAATACTACAAATGAATCGATGAACGTGAACTTTATTTTACTTCCATTCATAGACTTATTAAATGAAATGTATGCAGATTGTTTAGTTAATAATAAGGAAATTTTAAAACTTCAAAATAGTATAAGATCGACTAATCATAAGGGGTACGGCGTCTACTGTCGAAACCAGTTAATCGCGTTAATGTACATAAACAATATTTATAAGCGAAAAGGATGAAGGGGTACTAAGTTACACCTCCATCTTTATTTTGGAGGAGGAGAATGTACCATCTCAAACTATGTTGACTCCTGCTAATGTTACTGAACGGTTGTCATTAAGCTCGAGAAAGTTATGTAATTACATTTTTCAAAAATACCTTTTTGTGTTGTCTCTAATTACCGTAATTAGATAATTTTCTGCATTTTTGTTAAACTTTGTATTTAATTTAAATGAGCCTACAAATTATATTCGAATAAGTTTACATTTAAAAATAGTAATTTTTAAAATGTCATTCAAATTAAATATATGATAATATTAAGGTATGTATAGAAAATATATCATTTAATTCGTTCACTTCTACGTTTCAACGTTTTACAGATTTACGTGCTTTAATTTTTTAGTCAATTCAATCTCATCTGTATCCATCTTAGTAAAAAATCGACTTATAATAATAATAATAATTGTATGACGTGTACTACAAGTCACGCACTTAATTTCTTTTTAGAAAACCACTTCTGCTGGATTAAGAATATCAGCAGACTGGTTAATCAGAAGCTGAATAAAAATAAGTGTAAAAAAATGATATGTCTTTATCATATTATAGATGATAATACTTTAATGGCTATTATACCTCAGAATGTTAAAGTGCTCACATCAACTGAGATAAGATTTTTGGAAAGTTTAGGGTATCGAGTAATAAATAAATATTATAATAATGCAGGAAGAGCAGGCACTTCAAAATATATTCGCTGACGTATCTTATTCAGACCTACTAATAGAATCGAATTCATCAACTCCGTTTGATAAATTTGTGATTCTTTTAGTCACGCTCTTTAGTAAGTTTAAATCCTACACCTGTATCACCCTTAGGACCCTCTTTTGAACGTATTTTACTTAAATGTTTTAATTTTTTCTTTAATGATGTTAGTTACTTAATAGTATCCACTATAGGTTTTATATTTCTCTTCAGAAATTCTTTGAATAGCTAATTGATCACGTTGTAGTTCCATAGTTTACTATGGAACTTCTTAATTGTGTACTTCGAAGTTATATTTGCATAAATACGCAGTGCAATTCAAAAATTTTGTATTAATTAAATTCTTGTTTTTTTGCTTCTGGTATTTAGACATTCATGTTCAAGTTTATAATTTATTATAATCTTTTTGAATGCAATTCTTTTAAAACTAGATTAAAATTTTCCAGTAAATAATAATATTATGTATAGCTTTAAATATCGAAATTATTCGTAAGATCTCTTAGCGTTCGATCAACTGCTTCGATAGTGAACTTATGCATCATCGGAAGCTCATCCCATACAATAAGCTCAGATTCGATTAAAAGTTTCGCTTTCACTGACTGTTTCTTGATATTGCGAAGACTAATTTCTTTTATATTCAGTGGTATTGCAAACCTACTGTGAGCTGTCCTTCCTTTAAACAACAGAATGGATGCGATTCCGGAAGACGCAACAGCTAAAGCGATTTTATGTTCGGAGCGTATTTTAGCCAAAATTGTGTGATAAAGGAAGGTTTTGCCTGTTCCTCCTATCTATTTCTTTCTTGTTGTTCTTTTCTATCAACTATTTTTATCTTCAGATCTCCGTACTCTTGACTATTGAATAATAATGTAACAATCATGTTGTAGCATTATAATGTAAATTCTATGTATTAATTTTAGTGATTATGCGCAGGTCATCAACACGCTTATACGATGTACATTGCATTCTTTCGCATTGTAGTAAGTTACACTTTTGTATTTATGCAGTGAGTTGTTAGTTGCACTTTGTAACTACTAATGTTAGTAGTAGTAACTCAAGTGATTCTTTTTCTATTATTTCTATTCAATAAACAATCGTATCATAGTTTATTCTGTCTCGTTATTTTATTCATCAACCTGTCCAATTGCAAATTCCGCTGATAAAACAACAATTATTATCAATAGGTTATGGTAGCCCTGTTAACGTATGCAATTGAGACAAAACGCGCGGGAACCCGGTTCAAGCAAGTTCTAGCAAGTGTATGTTTAAAGTGCGTGATCGAGTGAACATTAAAACGGAAAACACTTCAGTGATAAAACGTAAAGTAGTTTTAAATAAAAACACTAAGTGCATTAAAAGCGTAAAGCAGTTTTTAAGAATAGGAACAAGTTTGAAGCGTAACGAAGCTTCAGGAAAAGAAGTGTGCAAGCAAAATGGCCGACAGAATTGACATAAGCGTCATTTCAAAGTTTGATAGAAAAAACTTCAAACAGTGGAAGTTCCAGATGATGTGCGCCTTAAGGGCGAAAGGGGTTCTAGAAATAGCAACCGGAGTGACGCCACAACCGCCAACAGGCTCCAAAGAAGCGTGGGATAAGAAAGACGCCATTGCCATGTTTACGATTACCTCAGCAATGGACATATCCCTAATAACCCTTGTAGAAAATTGCGTAACAGCAAAAGAAGTTCTAGAAAAACTTGACCTAGTTTACGATCAGAAAACTGAAACGAATAAAATGATAAACCAGGAAAAGTACCACAGTTACAAAATGGATAAGAATGATTCGATTGCAATTCACATTGCAAAAATCGAAAGTTTAGCAAAAGAAGTAAGAAATTCAGGTGAGACCATAATCGATACGTCAATAATGACAAAAATCCTACTTGGACTACCTGAAAAATTCAGAAACTTCAGACAAGCTTGGTTATCCGTTGACGAAAGTAAACAAACTGAATAATCTAACAGCGAGATTGTTAGACGAAGAAAAGAGCTTGACAACAATGGAACAGAGCGACGATGCGTTCACAGCCCAACTAAAAAAGAAAACAATTATTCAAAAAAAGCCGAAAACGACAATTACATTCTTCAATTGTCAGAAGAAAGGGCATTTTGCAAGAAATTGTAGGGCACCAAGAAAGGAATGTAGAAACGATGAACGTTCAAGACAAGATAACGGTTCAAAAACAAATGAAGGAAATTTGTCAGCATTCGTGACAAACGATGAAAAACAAAACGAAGAAATCCTAATAACAGCCGAAAATGATGAATGGGTCATGGACAGTGGGGCATCCGCCCACATGACGTACATTAAAGAAAGCTTTTCGACTTATGAAAGTTTTACCGAAGAAAACACAGTCAAATTAGGAAATGATAAACTTTTGAAAGTACACGGAAAAGGAACAATAAAAATTCGTAAAAAGATAAACGAAATATGGTACGATGCTATAATCAAAGAGGCATTGTATGTACCAGATTTAAGACGGAATTTATTTTCTGAAGGAGTACTTACAAAAAACGGCTATAAAATCGTGAAAGAAAACAAATTCGCTTCTGTATACGAAAAAGGTGATAAGCTAGCAGCTGTTGCCGTGAGACGTTTAAACAATTTGTACACCATGCAATTTAAAACTGTCGCTAATCTCGAAACAAATTACGTTGCAACCGACGCGGAAAAATTGTCTATGTGGCACAAAAGGCTCGGACACGTAAATATTAAAACAATAAAAAGTCTAATCAACAAAGGTGAAATTACGGGTATAAATTTAACAAAAACAAAAGATTTGAAATGTGAAAGCTGTATTTACGCGAAACAACACAAATTAAAATTCGGTCGTGTATATCACCAAATAAAGCCAGGAGAAGTAATCTTCAGCGATGTGTGTGGTCCATTTACTGTACCTAGGATCGGAGGTGCAAATTACTTCCTCCTATTCAAAGATGAGTCAACGGGCTACAGAGTAATCTCTTTTATCAAACACAAAAGTGACGTACTAGAAGCTTTCAAAACATTTGTTAAATTGTGCAAAAATAAATTCGGGCACCCAATAAAAACATTACATGTTGATAACAGGACGGAATTCATCAACAAAAATTTCCAAGACTTTTTACGCGATCGTGGAATCGAGATGGAAAGAACAGCACCGTACACACCAGAGCAAAACGGACGTGCGGAACGCGAAATGCGAACGGTAGTTGAAAGTGCGCGAGCTATGTTGTATGAAAAAGACTTAAAATCGGAACTATGGGGAGAAGCGGTCAACACCGCAGTGTATGTGTTAAATAGAACACCTAATACAAATTCAACCGAAAAAACACCGTATGAACTATGGACGGGCAAAAACGCAAATCTGTCGCACATAAGAACATTCGGGAGTGTAGCGTACGTTCACATACCAAAACAAAAACGTACGAAGTTAGAATACAAAAGTAAAAAGACAATTTTAGTGGGTTACGATGGAAACTCAACAAATTATCGCCTACTCGATTTAGAAACCAACAAAATCACAATCTCCAGAGATGTAATTTTTAATGAAGATTTGGTTGGAACAATCGAAAGAAAAAACACCGTGCAAGTCGATTTGGACAACTACGACGAAGACAACGACGTAGAAGAAAATCAACAACAATTGGAAATTCCAGCAGCCGAGGAAAACGAAGACGAAACGCCAGTGGTGGAACAACCCCGATACGAGCTACGCGCAAGAGAAGGCATCCCAGCACCAAACAGGTACGATGACTTCGAAGTAAATTTTGTTACAGAGGAACCAAAAACTTACGAAGAAGCGATGTCCTCCAACGACGCAGTGCAGTGGCAAGATGCGGTGGAAGAAGAGCTCAAGGCCCTAGAAAAATTTCCACATGGGAATTAACGGAAGTAGTTAAACAAAGGTGATACTACGACCAACCCTTTTGCACACAGGCGTGCTTTGTATCGCTTCTTACCGTCTGGGTTATTTTTGATTTTGAAAACCCATCTACAACCTATGACGTTTTGCTGTTGGTTTCTTTCCGTTAGTAGTTAAACAAAGGGGATACTGCGACCAAGAAATTTTTAAAAATTTTCTAAGTCCAAGAATTTATGAAAATTTTTCTAAGTCCAAAGAATGCGTGGAATTTGTTAAAATTTTCTAAGTGGAAGAATGCCGGCAATTTTTGTAAGTCGAAGAATTTTTAGAAAGTATGATAATTGCTAATTAATTAGTAATATGTGTGTATAAAATGCTATAAATCGACATTAGTAAAATTAAAATTAATTTTGTAATCTAATATAAGTTATATTATATGATGTTATGCAATACTTTTTTAGGCTTTATAATGTAATGAATTTTATATATTTTGGAAACTTTTATAACCCCTTCCGGCTGGCTTAGCTCGCGGGGGTGTCGACGTGAGGCTGAAGCGTGATTCATATAATGTTTAAATAACCAAAAGCGTACTTCCCTATACGGGGGCATAGAGCATGAAGCATTGTACGATCAATAATAATAATTAAGTTATTTTTTATTTAAAACGCTATATTTGTTTATATCATCTGACATTGACAAGGGCGTATTATAATATATATTTGATTAGGAATTTTTAACATTATCGAATTAAGTGTTGGTAGTAGGAAAAAAATTGTGGTACATTCTCCTCCTCCTAAATAAAGATGGAGGTGTCACTTAGTACCCCTTCATCCTTTTCGCTTATAAATATTGTTTATGTCCATTACCGTGATTAACTGGTTTCGACAGTAGACGCCATACCCCTTATGATTAGTCTATCTTATAATATTTTTAAAAATAATAAATTATCATATATTCGAGCGTATTAGACCAATAGGCTATTAAACTTGAGCTTTCGTTTCGCAAATACCATGCCACCAGGCCACCCAACCCGAAGCCTCAACAAAGTCAATCATTGCGTATATAGTCGATGGGGAGTAGGGGTGATTTTTATTACCCTGTTTGACATATTAGATCAGGTCAAATCAGTGGGACCGCCAGCTTATCGTGCCCTCCGAAGCACGGAGACGGTCATTGAAGGAAAGAAAGTCCGAAAGAAAATTGACTCCTACTGGACTCGAACCAATGCCTTCACTCTAAAAAATTTCAGGGGAATTTTACACCAAAAATAGGTGGCCACTATGTTACCTCCTATTTTAAGTGTAAATTTACACTATTGGTGTAATACTTACTGCGTAAGGTACAAGTACACGTATGATGGCAATTCTACCGAGTAAAAGTACCTCACATGTGTTAATTTCGCTCGGTATGGTGTACTTCTACATAGTAAAATTACACTGACGTAAGTAATTTTACACAGGCAATGGAATTTCACTAGGTAGAAGTACACTGTTCCGAGTAAAATTACATTATAAGTTTAATATTACTGTCCCCAGGGTGATTTTACCTAGTAAAATTACACCGTTACCGAGTGAAATTACATATGCGAGGTATTTTTACTGGGAAAAGTTATCTTCATATGTGTAATTGTACTTTCACACAATTACACGCAAGTATTATACTAATGGTGTAAATTTACACTCAAACTAGGGTAACATAATGGCCACCTATTTTTTGTATAAAAATTCCCCTGAAACTTTTAAAAGCAATAATTTTAGTCAGTAAAATTATTTGCTGGAAAAGTATGTATTTGTTAGGCACCACTAAAATAAACAACAAATACTTAAAATTGATCACCTTTCACGTTTTTGGATGTTCCGTTTCCAATTTTCTTTTATTTCAATTCCTTTAGAAATTTGTCTGGTCCAGACTCTTAATGTTATTAATTTTAACGTTTTAATTAGTAGTACAAGAAATTATTCAATTGTGTAAGTTATACGTTCAAGCAAAATAACAATTTGTAGTTTTGTAGAAGTAGCTGTAAATTCGTTTTGCAACAGGCAGATGACACGGCTATAGCCCCAGATAAAAAAATGTCGAAGCCACACATCCAGGCGCCATGTGTTTTGTTTGTGTCATCGTCAGGTTAATATGAACAGAATTGTGACTTTACCTCAAATTTAATTAATAGATATATATTGTTGTGTCCACTATATGCTAGCTCCCTCATAAATGTGTACGTGATACGCAGTCAAGATAAGAGGGAGGATATGTCAACATTGTTTAATCAAAATTTGTTCAGTATGAATGTGTTTATTAAAAATTAAAAATTTTACTAGATTTAAGTTTTGTTTGTGATGAAATAAAAAAGAATAGAGGTAGTATAGTGCGGCCTCTTAGAAGAAAAACATAAGAAAAAAAAGCAAGTGGTAACCATGCCAAGTGATAATAAAGAGCATGAAGACAGTTGAGAATTAAACGACAGATAGACGAGTCGTGTTTATGAAAGTTGCAAAATAGAGGACCTACAGACCGGTCGTGTTAAGAAGTTAATAAATAAATGATATGCAGACCAATTGTGTTTGAAGAAGTGGATGAATAGACAACACGCAAACCAATCGTAGTTTTGCAGTTCAGAATATAAAGAGAATTAAGTGTTTTGCAGGTCAAAATTATACAATTGTGTTGGAATCACATAAATAGAAGGAGAGTTAATTGGATAGCAGTTCCAAAATAAAGGGTGTTGCAGAATTGGACAAATTTGAATAAATAGAATTGGTGGATTTGGTCCAGCATTGGATAACGGAACGCGAGAAGCAAGTACGTGGAGGAATATAGGGGAAGGAAGAAGGTGTATAAAGTTCGGCAGTGCGTGAGAATACGTGCGATGAAATTAAGTTCGTTTTACGGAAAGAAACAGATCAAGGTAAAGCTTTACAATATTATACAAAAATTGCAGTAGGGATTCTAAGTTGTTAATTATCTGTTGATTTTATTTAGTAATTTAATTGTATTGTTGTTTGTGGTTTTATGAGAATGTTTGTTAATAAATTATGTTCGATGTATCCTGTATCTTATTTTGATTGTGTGTCACGTCTGAAGAATCTTCACTAATAAACGACCTGAGAGCGAAAGAGGACACAAAAATATATTCGTATCGTACGTTAACTGCCCATTACAAAAACTAACTACAATAATTATCGAATAAAAAACATCATGAAACAAATATAGAGCTATTTTATTATGAAACTAGATGATACCCCGTCCGAGGACGGGCAGCTAGAAGGACGGGCAGCTACCCAAGGTCATATGGCTTTTGGATTGCACTGAGAGCTTTCCTTAATCTTCATTCAACTTAAGTTACCTTGGGTAGCTGCCCGTCCTTCTAGCTGCCCGTCCTCGGACGGGGTATCATCTAGTTTAAAATAAGTAAAAAAATTTTAAATATTGATTAAGTTTAATTTAATTTAAAAAAATATATGTAAGTTTTTTGTTTATTTATTTAATGTTGTTCTCATTTCTTATTATAAAAAACCAAGTCCTTCCTTCCTTCTGTCTGTCGCACGGAAATACCCGAAGCAAACCGAACCGAACGCATAACGGACAATTTCATAACCAATCGGATGAACGTATCATCGTATCAACGTATCAACATATTTAAATTTCCTATATAGGTGAAAAATCTCTTATTATAAAAGGCCAAGTCCTTCCTTCCTTCCTTCCTTCGGTCTGTCCCACGGAAATACCCGAAGCAAACCGAACCGAACGCATAACGGATAATTTCATAACCAATCGGATGAACGTATCATCGTATCAACGTATCATCGGATCAACGTATCATCGGATCAACGTATCGCATGGGACCGAGCGTCAGCAGCTTGCCGCGCTTGAGTTTCTTCAAAAGTTTCACGTTGTTGACGTATCGCATGGGACCGAGCGTCAGCAGCTTGCCGCGCTTGAGTTTGTTCCAAAGTTTCACGTTGTCGACGTATCGCATGAGACCGAGCGTCAGCTTGTCGCTGTGATCGAAGCTGTTCTTCTGTGTTATTAGCTCTTGTACGTGCTTTTCTCTCACGATTCAATCGCCGTCGCTTTGCAGCAGGATTTTCAAAATTTTCATTATCCATTATGGAAGTTCACATAATGCTTTTTTGGAAATAGCTGTCCTATATAGACAAAATGATACGATGATACGTTGATACGATGATACGTTGATACGATGATCCGATGATACGTTGATCCGATGATACGTTGTGCGTTCGGTTCGGTTCGGTTTGCTTCGGGTATTTCCGTGGGACGGACAGAAAGAAAGAAAGAAAGAAAGACTTGGCCTTTTATAATAAGAGATATAGAACAAATATAGAGTGGCGATTTAATGGCACACTAAGCTACTACCGAACTAAAATACTAACACACTAAAACTAAGGAAAACAAAAGTCCAAGAACTTAAATAAAATGAAAAAAAAACACATTAAGCTACTATACGAGTACTAAACTAAAATACTAACACACTAAAACTAATGAAAACAAAAAATCCAGGCACTTATATAAAATGTAAACCTGTCTCTCTTCATCATAATATCTTCAAGTGATTGTAAATATCTACAAAACGTTGATAGGTTATTTAATTTGATTTAGGTTAGATATATTACTAAGACTCACCATCATTAAAAGTCTCTCAGTTTTGTTAGTAATGCAATAATTTTGGTCTTACTCAGGGAACCTTTTTTATTTTTGGTACCTTGGTCCGGGTGTATTTTAAGATAGTATCTCTGCATACTTTCAAATGAATTAGCAGCTGATTTTGGGTATTCTAAATTAAGCATGTAATAAAGTGCGAACACCATCTCTAATCCCTCTTTAAATGAGGAAACGTTCACAATTTGTTATCGCTCTGCCACAACCCAGTAAGAATCTGCAAAGCACATAACACATAAGATTATAATATTTTGAGAATATATTATATAATACAGGGTGATTCACAAAATATACCGAAACTCACAAAATCTAATTGAAAGGCTCAGTGCAAGAACGAGCTATGTACCGCATAAAACATATAGTTTTGAGAAAGAAAAAACTATCTGGGTGCAAAATAATAGTGTTTTATTGACAATTAATGATTTATAAAAGGTAAAAATAAAACCATTTAAATAAATTTTTTAATTAATTTACTAATTATCAAGATACGTGAACGGGTCCTGGACCAAACGGTGCAGCCTATTTTTGGTACGTGAAAAGTTATTCAACTCATATTGAGTAAAATTGGCGTTTAGTCGGTTATTGCACCAAGCCCTTCAATTATAATAATTCTTATTAGATACAATCATTATTACCTGATTGAAATTGTAGGATGTAAGGAGCATTGTTTTTTTTTTCCCTGTTTTCTCTCAAGAGAGAGAGAGTATATTCATGCAATTCGATACAATCTTAACAATAAAAAAACTTAAAACTTAACAATAATTGATTAAACTAAAATGGTGGTGATGAATGTTGGTGAAATTAATGTTGATGAATTAAATATGATAATTAATAACTGGATAAATATTAAATTATAACTAGAAAGACAAACGAGCATTACAACGGCAGCGGGTAAAAGACAAAAATTAAATTTTAAGATAAATTTGAAGTTGTTTGAATTTTAATTTAAATTTAAATTTGAACTGGGTTTGGTTAGTTTAACAGTTTTTTTTTTATTTATGTAACATCAGTGGGGCATAAATCCATTTTAGACAGACTAAGGGGGGGTGTTAAATTGTTTTAGAGTGTTGATAATTGATTTACAGAAAGTTATAAAAATTTGGGTGATGAATTTATTTGATATGATTTCAGAAATTGTAAAAGGTGAAATATTTAAAAAGGAACAATGTGAAGTGTAGGTATGGCGTTGTTGGACGTATTTCGGGCAGGAAGACAATAAATGATGCAGAGTCTGCCTACTTTTTGAATCGCAGGGGCACACGTCAACAGGACTGATCTTGAATCTGTATAGATACTCGCGCGCAAACGAGTGACCCGTCAATACCTGCGTCATTTCAAAGGAGGTATCAACGGCACTTCGGAACAAGCGAACATCATGTAGCGTAGGTAAATGCTGCCGGGTGGTCGAACCTTGGACGGCATTTCTGTACTCGGTATCCCAAGTACATGCCGCCTCAAGACGAATCACCCTTCTTGCATAGCTAAGAGGGAACTGGTTGTATGTGTTACCAGGAAGGATGGTAGTCTTGATACCCCAAAAAAAAATTTTTGCCTTGCCCGGCTACTTACTGTCCAGTAGAATCTACTTATGGCAGCAGCTCTTATCCCGTCCTTCAGGGGTGGTTCTTACACTTATTTGAGCGAAGACAAGATGAATAAAAAACACAATATGCAAAATATACATTTAATGAATTAATAAATTTGATAACCTGTACAAATGCGATAAAATTTAGCATTGCAAAATATTTGTTTCCTTATCAATTAAATCATTCACACCTTTCATACCGTTTTAAAATTAGTGACAAATTATTACAATTATTGTGATAAATCACAATATTTAATACATTAAAATAATTAAATGAAATCAACTTTTTGATAATTTATACATTCGAATACAAAATTTGTTCCATATGGAATTTAAATACCTTTTTGTGAAGGTTGGATAACACGGTAAAACATGAGAACGAAGCGTGGGTACCATTCAATGCTGGCGATGTCATCCCCTGATGTCGATGTGCCGCTCCATATGAATGAACCAAGTTGCTGCCGAAGTCAGCAGTTTACGCTTTTAGTCGCACTTTGTGATAATTTATTAACTTGCAAATATAGACTGATTGTAGTTTATAATGAATTTCTTATTGGTTTATTAGGATTAGGCACCATAAGTTCACTTATAACCGCAATTTTATTTAAATGGTTCCACAAAGTTACTCCAAAATTGTTATTTTGTATTTAATTTAACGATACGTAATTTAAGAAAGTCAATCTTATTTTAACTTACGCGAATTGTTCTTCACAATGATGTTTAAAATTATTCGTATTAAAGATTTATTTAACCTTTTATTTTATTTGAATTTGTTACTTTGACGATGCACTTATAATGAAATTTGTTAGTTTGTTAACAATAAACACATGTAGATAATTTGGCACTTGCAGGTGTGTTCGATAATAAGATAATTATGGTTGACTGAATCGTTTCTTTTATTAATTTTAACATTATTTTAGAAAACAGATAATTAGGTAAGATAATTGAGTGTTACTTCTTTGTTTGTTCTGCATACACTGAAGATTAAATTATCCCCACCCGTCAAATTGCATTTCGCAGTACAGTTCTTTATAAATTTTATATTTCAAGGCTTTAATAAACGAAGAGTAAGTAGGATGAAGTGAACTAACGATAGTTAGTAACAGCATTTTGCTTAGTTTACTTTTTAGGGGATTTACTTAAAGTCAAGCGGAGAAAATATTACATCATGTTTTTAAACAATTTTTAAAATTGTTTACCACAACCATATTTAATTTAACATTTAGAATTATTTTCTTGGATTTGATTTTAGTTTTTAACATTAATATTGTGGATAGACAGGGAAGCTGTAACACGCTCACTTGTTTTAAAAAAACAAAAAAAAAATGAGGTATTGTACCTATATTTTTTTCAAATATGGGATGAGTATACTTATTTACTCTTAAGCTAAATTAAAACTACAAGAAAGGAAAGTTATGGTACGCTTATTAGGAAGAATTATTATATGATTAATTAAGACCACTCATTGTCTTCGGCTTGACTCAAAGTACGATGGTGGTTGATTTGTTGTTGGACGCCACTTGTTCTGGATTATTCTTCAGGAGTAGAGCAAGAAACCTCTTGAAGAGTTGAGGGGGTTTATGAGATACAATCATTTATGAAATCAATCCTTGGTTTTAGGGAACCGAAAGTCAAGCGCTCTGCTCGTGCGAGGATGAGCCTTAACGCGAATCCGGGTCATCGTGTCAGGTTATTCATACAGGCTGGGCGGGGGCGTAACTCAAGGTAACTTCAAACGAGGATGTTATTTTCTAATGACTAGTACAACATAAACGAGATAATTCAATGAATCAAATTTACAAATTGAATTATCAATGGGAGGACTACAAATTCAACAGATCATATTTACAAGTTGAATTGTTAATAGGAGGACAAAAAGTTCAACAGATCATATTTACAAGTCAAACTTCGAATTGATTTATTTTATTTACAAATGGAATTATTAAAATAATTCTCGAAATTTCAACTCATCAAATTTACAAGTTGAAAGTCGGTCGGTTGAAAGGATTAAACAGTAAGTGAAATTAAAGAATTTCATTTTCATTTTTCTAACCAGGCAAGTCAAAATTGTCTGTATGAAAATTTCTTACTTTCCTTATAAGACGTTTATAGAAAACAATTATTTTATGTTCAAAATGGCGAAAGCATTCATTCAGCATTCAGGAAGGACAAAGTTCAATGAGAACGGGGCTTGATGGGAATCCGAGTCATCCCATTAGCTTGACCGCACAGATTTTAGTTTCCCCCTCTTTAAATGGTTGAAGATAGTGCAACCAAGATGAACATAACATTCCAATTGGAGTGTCTTAAAGAAGACTTTCCCTAGAAATGCACAGAATCTTCGTTTTACAAAATGAATGTAGTTGATTTCATTTTTTTTCGAAGAGAAAAATTGTCCAAACGACACACCGTGTTCTTAACCGTATCCTTTTATAATACTCCGTCCTATTTCATTCAGTGATTTTAACATCGATATCACGGCTGAATTCTAGGTTGGACTGCGTAATCTATTCTGTTGGGGCTGAACCAACGCAAAATAAACAGATGCAATCACACTGTTAGCTTATACGATACAAAGTCAAAAACAAACTTAACTCATTATGTAGATACGATTATATGCTTATTGAGATACGATAAAATTATTAGGTAGATACGATTATTTGCTTATTGAGATACGATAAAATTATTAGGTAGATACGATTATTTGCTTATTGAGATACGATAAAATTATTAGGTAGATACGATTATTTGCTTATTGAGATACGATAAAATTATTAGGTAGATACGATTATTTGCTTATTGAGATACGATAAAATTATTAGGTAGATACGATTATTTGCTTATTGAGATACGATAAAATTATTAGGTAGATACGATTATTTGCTTATTGAGATACGATAAAATTATTAGGTAGATACGATTATTTGCTTATTGAGATACGATAAAATTATTAGTGTAGATAATGATATTCACAACCGTAATTAAAAATATTAAATAATTACGGGGTACTATATAAACAGGGTAGTAGTTTAAAATTTCAGAAGGGGGGGGGCCTGGTTTTTCAATTTTCCGCTGGTTAAACTCAGGAAAACTTACGATCATATTACTTATCAAACAGACATCGCACCAATGTCACAGCTCATATTTACAATCGGGACTATGGGAGTTGCTTTGACAGTAATAACTTATTATCTCTTGACTGTTTAAAATTACCTCATCCTTGAGGTCTTTTGTAAAATTGTTTATTACTAGAATAGTTAATTATAAGTATTTACTTATTAAAAATAGATTATTTTATTCTGAGACTTATCACAGTTAAATTAAAGCGTTTGGTTATGTATTAAGGATTATATATAAGTAAGTAAATATTATAAATAGCGGTACCATAAAACTAAAATAACTAATCAACATTCATACTAAGACAGAGTGCTTATTTACATAATACGTTTCTAATTGGTTGGCTCTTGGTGCAACCTCGGAAACGGGAACTCAGGGTTCTATATTTATTATTAATCAAAAATAAGGCCTGCCTGAAACCTAGTGCTTGCGCACAGAATCAACCCAAACCTTTAAACTCTATGGAACACATGGTTTTTAAAGACCTATGCGACCAGAGTAAATGTACGAATACATATAAACAAAAAAATTATCTTGGGCCAATTGCAGACACCGTCTGCTGAGCGTTCCGCACTCAGTCAGAAGAGGGCCCGGAATTGGCTTTAACTTTATCCATCATGAAGAGTAAGATACGAAACGAAAACAGTAGAGATATAGGAAAGAACCTAAGGAAATATTAGGTGTTATGTCCCATACGGGAGCCATAACGAGATTGAATGATATTTAGTTCGGATTTCCCGACAAAGTGGTGTGAAAGAAGGAAAGTTAGAATTAGCTAAGAATCGTAAGAGAATTTCTATTTAACCTGGGAGAAACTGCAAAAAAAACCAGCAGCAGCTTAACTAGCCCCGTTAGTCTCAATCATAGGGGAAGCCGCTCAGTGGACGATCACCTATACCAGACACTAGGCCGTCTTACACTATGGATCTAAAGGACAACATTGCCCAGGTGGGACAATAACACGAAAGTTTAAAATTTATTCTAAAATTTTGATAAAAGAAGAAAATATTAATGATCCAAAAATTCTGATAGTTCAAAGATAAAAAGGCATTCATACAAGTCAAGTTCGGTATTATAATGAGGATGACTTTTGACAGGGTCGAATTTCCTGTATTATTTAGTCAACTCATTTTTTTTTATAAATAATTTGTCAAAATCATATACTAAATACTTGGGGTTAATAATAAAAACACGAATCATATTTACATGTGAAATCATTAGAACACCAATACAAATAGTAATCTGTCGTTCAGTATGCGGCGAGCTTTAGTTCGAGTTATTATTGAAATTATAAATTGTGGTATTTTTATTAAATGTTATAATGAGTCATTCATTTTAGAGAGATGATTTAAATTAATTGTTAATAAATTTATCCTATTGATAATACGGAATTTTGTCTACGAACATTTTATTTAAAGAGATTTAAAAAATTATTAATTTTACTGTCATAAATTCGAGTGTCTTTAAAAAGTATAATTATTTTAATTTATTGTATTATTTACGCTTATATTTTACTTGTACCAAAAAGTTTTATTGTTAACACAAATTATAATATTTACTTTTGTTTATTAGAAAAGAAAAGACACGTAAAGTTTGATAACATTTCTCAAACAAAATTCTTCATTCAAAGCCATGACTCATTATACTTCGTTAAGGAGGTACAACGTAGATTACATACGAAGAAAAATAAAAAATTTTTTCATATCAGTAATTACTTTTTAGACATTTTTAATAAACACAAATCATAATTACCAATGAAATTAAAAGCTCTCTGAAGTAAGTAATTATTTACCAATTTTTTATTGGCAAGTCATAATTAGGATTTGAAGAGCCAAGAAGTCGTATTACTTCAATTATTCTTTCTTAAGAGTCATTTATTAATTTAGATTATCAACGGAATCTTTAATTACTTGTGGAATGGTAATTTAACATGGTATATTTTTAAGAAAAACAGTTTATTTAGATAATAATAGTCTAAGTTGTTCCTAAATTTGGAAAACAAAAAAAATTTATTAGTTATTCTTAGTTATATTTTATTTATACGAATTTAATGAGAAGAAACTTTATTTTAATTTTATTATCATAACGATGATTGTTAATAATTTTTTTTTTTAAAAATATACCAGACACTTTAAAGTGAATAAATTCGTCATAGCAAACGCCTTGTTTACTTTAATGACATCATCGTCAGGGATGTACAAAGCAAGGATAATTCTAAAAAAAATTTCATAGTTGATAATTTTCTTTATAGCAAACGCTTTGTTTATTTTACTGACTTTGTTGTCAGGGATGTACAAAGCGAAAATAATTCCAGGTAAAATAAAATTTTATTTCAAGACCCATAATAATATGCTCTAATAATCAAAATTAGCGGGTTCTTCTTTTCTTGTATTCGATCGGCATTGAAGTGTAATTAAAAATTTATTCGTAAATTGTTTGATAACAATTATTTAGTTAATTATTTGTAGTACACAATTTTAAATTCTTTAGTAATTTAATTTTCATTAGATAAAAAAATATTTCTATTTCAATGTGATCGTAATTTTTTTTCACGAAAAATTAGAAAGAAACAAATTACTATTCAACTCATAAGTTTTATTATTGCTGCATTGATAAGCGACACTTTTATCATACAAGGTCAAACAGGTTTGAACTCGACATTTTACTCTTCCTTATTTAACATTTAGTAGGAGGTAAAAATTTTCACTTATTAAATTATTAATTTGTATCAATCGAAGTATGTTGTAATATCTTAATTTTATTTTGTAACTGTAGTTACTTTATAACATTTTTAAGCTTGTATTTTTAAATAAATTCATGGTTCTACATAAAGTATATACTTTTTCTAACTGGGTAGTAGAATAATGTAATGAATTATCAACACTTCATTCTTTGCTTTTATAATTCGTTGCTGCGATCACCTAGCAGTTGTTTATTTTGCATTGATTACATTTTAAAACCCAGTTGTAATAATATCGAGTTCCTTTTTGACCATACTAAAAGTTTAACTTCATTATTTCATATCATAATCAATTTATTCACTTAAGATTACCTGTTAATTTAAATATTACCAAATTAATTTTTTCAAAATCGTGATTTAGTTTTTAAATCTTTTACGTTTATTTAATAATTAATTAGTTTATGTATTTTAGATAGTTCAACGTTAAATATATTACTTTAAGAAAGATTTAATTGTTATCTTTTATTTTTGATTCATATGCAAGCTATTTTAAACTCGAGGTCAATATAAGTGTAAATGCGATTTCTATACTGAAGTTGTTCATGATTTACCTTGCATAACAACTAGCAACAATTATTTATAAAAAACTTAAACTTCTGAGCTATTTAATAACTTTTTTTTTTTTTTTATTATAACAATTACATGTCATTAAGGTTATTTAACTCATTGCGGAATAATACATCTTATTTGAAAGAAATATTTTATTTTAACAGTCAACTGCTATTTGTCTTAATTACGTTATTCTATTAATTATTCACTTTAACTTGCTCAAAAAAAATAATTTGTTTGATTTAGTAATAACTTTTTAATTTTACATATTAATTCATAGGCGAATTGCTGTAATTGCTACTACCTTTCCTTAACATAATTTATCAATTTCTGGAAGCATCGTGAGACAAAAATAAATTGAAGGTTAGCTATTCCTTCAACAAAATTTCTATCATGCACTAAATTTTCCACAAATCTAGTTAATTAGCTATTTTAACAGATTCGCAAAAAATCCTTTCGCCACCAGATTTAATAATTTGATTTTGGTCTTGCTAAAAAAAACTTAATTTAGTCGCCAAATCGGTTACATTATTAAATAGTGATTTTTGTTTTTTATTTAAAGCAAGTTTATGAATTACTTTCCAACACGGTTGTGATTATTTTTTCAACCTTAAATTCAAAAGATAATTATGGTTCTTTATTTCCAGAACTCAACAAAAGATAAAAGATAAATATTCCGTTTTGGAACAATTAATTAAGATATCAATTAAAAGACAAAATTTAAGGTTAATTCATAATAAGATAATTAGGTACTTGATTTTTATAATTCTGTAAATTGTCTTTTTGACAGTACCTTCAAAAGATAATCGATAAATGTTCCGTTTTGGAACAATTAATTAAGATATCAATTAAAAGACAAAATTTAAGGTAAATTCATAATAAGATAATTAGGTACTTGATTTTTATAATTCTGTAAATTGTCTTCTGTTTAACAGAACACGTACTACAATGAATCCGCAAAAAAGTAACTGCTGGTCATTTGTTTAAGGTTGTGAACCAATTTAGAGTTATATTAGTCTTGAGTAACTTGTCACCCTTGCCAATTCTGTTATAATTGGATCACTTCTTTTGACCAGTAACTTTTATAGTTCAAAAACATAGACAAGATAAAGTAAGGACCTTTGATTGGAATTTTCCAACTAGTAAATTTAAATTCAATTTTATGGATTGATTATTTTCTTTAGATAATATGCAGGCCAACACCAAATTTGTAATAGATAAATTGCTTATACAATTTTATTATTTAAGATTATTAATTCATAAGACAAAAAATTTTAACTTGATAATATAAACTTAGTGATCGATAATTGTAGTTGACGTTCGTTTAATAAAATAATTTTGGTTTTTAAATTAACACCCATGGATTTATTTGTTAATAATAATTAGAATAATTTTAAATTTTAGATATATTTTACGTTAACGACCTTTTGGGCGGGATGTAGTTTTGTGTCTTACCCAGGACATTAACATTATATTATTAAAAAATTTAAGGGCTGTGAACTTTCTTAAGGTCCTTAATATGCCAGTTGCCTATATTTTTACCCTTTGCATCTTGTAATTCATAAGTTACATTACCTACTTTTCTTATTACTTGGCATTTGACAAATTTAGGCGCTAGTTTTGCCATGAATTTATTACCTGCGTTTGATAAAACATAATTTTTTTCCCAAACGTAATCATTTACTTGGAAAGATAAGGGTCTTTTTCTCAAATTATAATTATGTTTTCCTTTATTGTAAGCTTTAGTTAAAGATTGTCGAACATTTTGAAACAATTCTGGTAATTGTTGTTGATTTTTATCCCAACGAATCTGTTTATCTTTATTATTAATATCGATGTCTTTTAATGAATCTCCATAATAATCACCCGAAATCGGTATATAACGTCCGAATACAAGAAAAGAAGGTGAAAATCCTGTTACTTCATTTTTTGAAGTATTTATTGCAAAGGCAATTGATTGGACATTTTCATCCCACTCAGTATGATCTTCCTTTATATAGGAGGATATAGCCGTTACTAAAATACGATTTATTCTTTCAGTGGGGTTATTTTGAGGGTGGTATTTAGCATTATAAAGGGTACTTTGGATTTTAAATTCAGCTAGACATTCTTTAAATTCTTTAGAAATAAATTGGACACCATTGTCACAGATAATCATTTGAGGCACACCAAAGGTGGTAAAATAATGATTTTTTAGGTAGTCAATAATTTTGCTAGAGGTAGCTTTTGTTAGCGGATGAACGGTAACATATTTGGTAAAATAGTCTGTAACCACTAGTAGATGCTGATGGCGTTTCTTTTTTGACATTGGTAAAGGACCTAACAAGTCCATTGAAATTACTTGAAAGGGATATGACACTTTTTTCTGTTGACCCATTAACCCAGGCCGAGCGCTTTGCGAGGATTTTTGCGAACTGCAAATATCACAGTTTTGAACATACTCTTTTATATCATGGGCCATTTTTGGCCAGTAATACAATTCGGACACACGAGCCATGGTTTTGAAAATACCTAAATGGGCGGCCTTTGGATCATTGTGCAAAGTTTTTAAAATGTCTTTTCGATGGGCTATTGGAACGACTATTTTCCACTCAGATAAGTTAGCTGAATTTACTAAGTTAGTAGGAACGAATTTATAAATGATATTCTCTTGAATTTTAAATGACGGATATTCCTTTGGAGTGGTTGTTATTTTCTCGATTAATTCATTATACCAATGGTCTTTTTGTATTAACTTTAAATCCAATGAGCAAGAGTCACGAGATAACATGTCAGGAACGATATTTAATTTACCTGGCCTATGTTGTATTTCAAAATCGTATTGAGCCAATTTTAACGACCAGCGAGCTAATCGTCCGGTGGATTGGTCAAATTGTTTCAACCATTTTAGCGCTGAACAATCTGTAATTAATGTAAATTTTAATCCTTCAATATAACCCCTAAATTTATTGATTGCAAACAAGACACCTAAAAGTTCACGTTCTGTAGCGTGGTATTTTTGCTCTGTGGACGTTAACGCGCGTGAGGCGTAGGCTATTGGATGCTCTAACCCTTCTTTCTTCTGAAATAAAATAGCCCCGCAACCTACTCCGCTAGCGTCCGTTTGTATGTAAAAAGGCTCAGAAAAATTGGGAGATATCAAAATAGGAGCTGTAGATATTAATTGTTTAATTTGCTCAAAAGATTTTTCGGCTTCTGGAGTCCAATCTATAGTTTGGCCTTTCTTTTTATTTTTTATCAAAGCAGTAATAGGAGATGAGATGGTAGATAGTTGTGGCATAAAAATTCTATAATAACTTATAAGACCAATTAAACGTTTAACTTCAGTAGTATTTTTAGGAGTTTTGAATTTTTGTATTGCTTCGACTTTTGCCGGATCAGTTTGCAACCCTTTTTCTCCTACGATAAATCCCAAGAAGGTTAGTGATTTTTGACAAAAATTACATTTTTCGAGATTAATTCGAAAGCCTGCTTCTTTTAATTTTTCAAATATTTCAGTTAAGGTTTTTAAATGTTTCTCAAAAGTGGGAGAAGCAACAATTATATCGTCTAAATAGACGAACGCTTCCTCCTTGTGTAAAATAGGGCCTAAAATTTTATCCATAACCCGCTGTAACGTCTGTGGGCTATTACTTAATCCAAAAGGCATCACGACAAACTCATATAAACCTTTGCCAGGTATACAGAAAGCTGTTTTTTGTTTACTTTCGTCGTCTAATTTTATTTGCCAGAAAGCCTTACGTAAATCGATGGAAGAAAAATATTTAGAATCACGCAAACGAGTCAATATACTATCCGTTCTAGGCAAGGGATACGAATCCTTGACAGTCACCGAGTTAAGTTTACGACCATCGAAACAAGCACGAAATTCACCATCTTTTTTTTTTACTAATAATACGGGAGACGAATAGGGGGAATGTGATTCTTGAATTACTTTATCCCTTATCATTTTATCAATTTCTCGAGTTAAATGTTCTTTCATCATAGGACTCAAAGCGTATTGCCTTTGTTTGAAAGGTAGAGAATTTCCAGTATCTATCCGATGCGTAACTCCTATGACGCATCCAGTGGCAGCTTTAGATATTGATTCTAATTTATTAATTACTTGTTCCAATTGACCCTGCTGTTTATGAGTTAAAGACATTTGATTTGTTTCTGTTATACTATTTATTTGAATATTTTTTGGAATTTTCCACGAAAAATTGGAAAAATCGATTGTTAAGTTAAATATTGAACAAAAATCTGTTCCTAATATTATGGAACTATCAATAGTAGGTACCAAATAAAATTTTACATTACGAATTACCTTATTTATGGTGACGGCCAAATAAATTTCTCCGATAATTTCAGCAGGGGCACCATTTGCTACGCTTATATTTTTGACATTTGATTTATTTATTTTTAAAGAAAATTGTTTAATTAGTTCAATACATTTTTTTCCTAAAATTGAGACATTACTACCGGAATCTATCAATGCCATAAATGTTTGACTACAAACTTTAAGTTGTAGATAAGGTCTATTATCGAAAGGTTTTTTCGAAAAAGTTGTCGAGACTTTTTGAGTTTCTTTTTGTTTTTTAAAAAATAAATTTATTGTTTGCAACCAGTTGTTCCACTGAGTGGTGTCGCAATTAAAAGTGGAATTACTAATTACTTTTGTTCGGGATTGAATCTTCCGCGCCGTCCTCTTCCACGACCGCGAATTGATCTGACCGACCTGAAGGGTGTAATTCTTATTCCAGTTGGTTCGAATTGATTTACAGGGCTGGGTAGTGTAGCTTTTTCGACACTCTCGCCCTGTTTTGGAGTCCCGAATTCTGAGTTTTTTGTCTTAATGGGGGAAGATATTTTGGATTTACAAGTTGTACAATCTTGTTTATAGATTCCGGGTGACCCGCAACCGTAACAAAATGGTTGTCGTTTTCTTTCGGAACATGAAAAATAAACATGACCGGTTTGTTGGCAATTCCAACATGTAGGATTTACCTTATTTATTTCACTTGGAAGTGCTGTAGAAGTACTAGGTTTTGAGGAATCTACTTGAACTTGGGACATTCTTTTTGTTAGGTAATTAATTTTATTATTAGTTTTTACTGGATAAGTTAAAGTCTGATCTTGAAGCTCTTGTATTTTCTTACATTTAGATTTTAAGTCAAACAAAGTGTTATTATGCTGTAATACTACATGGTTAGCAAAAAAAGGGTTCAAATTACGAACGATCTGTTTTACAATATTTTTTTCAATTGTTGGTGTTTCAAATCGACTATATAAAGATACTATATTGTCTATAAAGGCTAACACATTTTCATTTGGGTTTTGTACCCGCTTATTAATTTGTTGCTGTAACTGATATTCATAATCCGAGGGCAAAAATTCAAGTTTGAACAAATCAACAAATTCTTTCCATGTAGTACTTTTTGCTTTAGCACTTCTACAAAATTTAATTCCCTCCCCCGTAAATAAATCATGGGCAGAAGTAAATAATTCATCTTCAGTGACTTGTCTAGCTATACGAAGATCTTCTATTCGTTCAAGAAAATTCATAGGGTCTTCTTTTGACGAATGACCGGCAAATTTAATATCCCATTTATAAATTGGAATATTTTTTATTGTTTTTACTTTTAATTTATTGACTGATAGATCTTGAGGTTTATTTTGTTTTGATTTTATTATATAATTGTTTAATTCTTGTTCCATATTCTCAATACATTTTTCATAATCCGCGATTTCGTCATCATTTTTATCAAGTGTTTCTTTTTTTATTATTGAAACGCGTTGATCCGCATGTAGTAACCGAGCTTTAGTTGCTTCTATATTATTCGCCGTTAACCCGCCTTGAATAATGTTAGCTATTTCCGATAGCGTCGTATTTAATTGATCTGTGTTAATTTTCCACGTATTCGGTACACTAGTAATTGGCACATATTGCTCCATTAACCCTATCAATAATTGTTCGTTAGCCATACGCGTTACGTGCGATTGCCCATTACGAATTTCAATTTCGAATTTCAATTCGTCATTTGTTAGATATGTCGGGTCCATTTTGCGTTATTTTATTTTTACTTAATTATTATTAACAGACAAAAAATTCTTTTGCTGAAAGAAAAAGTTTCTCATTCATCCACCTTCAGCTCAAATAAGCTTTTTCGTTTTTTCTTTAAAAATTCGAAGCCCACACGTTGGGCGCCATTGTTACCAGGAAGGATGGTAGTCTTGATACCCCAAAAAAAAATTTTTGCCTTGCCCGGCTACTTACTGTCCAGTAGAATCTACTTATGGCAGCAGCTCTTATCCCGTCCTTCAGGGGTGGTTCTTACACTTATTTGAGCGAAGACAAGATGAATAAAAAACACAATATGCAAAATATACATTTAATGAATTAATAAATTTGATAACCTGTACAAATGCGATAAAATTTAGCATTGCAAAATATTTGTTTCCTTATCAATTAAATCATTCACACCTTTCATACCGTTTTAAAATTAGTGACAAATTATTACAATTATTGTGATAAATCACAATATTTAATACATTAAAATAATTAAATGAAATCAACTTTTTGATAATTTATACATTCGAATACAAAATTTGTTCCATATGGAATTTAAATACCTTTTTGTGAAGGTTGGATAACACGGTAAAACATGAGAACGAAGCGTGGGTACCATTCAATGCTGGCGATGTCATCCCCTGATGTCGATGTGCCGCTCCATATGAATGAACCAAGTTGCTGCCGAAGTCAGCAGTTTACGCTTTTAGTCGCACTTTGTGATAATTTATTAACTTGCAAATATAGACTGATTGTAGTTTATAATGAATTTCTTATTGGTTTATTAGGATTAGGCACCATAAGTTCACTTATAACCGCAATTTTATTTAAATGGTTCCACAAAGTTACTCCAAAATTGTTATTTTGTATTTAATTTAACGATACGTAATTTAAGAAAGTCAATCTTATTTTAACTTACGCGAATTGTTCTTCACAATGATGTTTAAAATTATTCGTATTAAAGATTTATTTAACCTTTTATTTTATTTGAATTTGTTACTTTGACGATGCACTTATAATGAAATTTGTTAGTTTGTTAACAATAAACACATGTAGATAATTTGGCACTTGCAGGTGTGTTCGATAATAAGATAATTATGGTTGACTGAATCGTTTCTTTTATTAATTTTAACATTATTTTAGAAAACAGATAATTAGGTAAGATAATTGAGTGTTACTTCTTTGTTTGTTCTGCATACACTGAAGATTAAATTATCCCCACCCGTCAAATTGCATTTCGCAGTACAGTTCTTTATAAATTTTATATTTCAAGGCTTTAATAAACGAAGAGTAAGTAGGATGAAGTGAACTAACGATAGTTAGTAACAGCATTTTGCTTAGTTTACTTTTTAGGGGATTTACTTAAAGTCAAGCGGAGAAAATATTACATCATGTTTTTAAACAATTTTTAAAATTGTTTACCACAACCATATTTAATTTAACATTTAGAATTATTTTCTTGGATTTGATTTTAGTTTTTAACATTAATATTGTGGATAGACA
Organism: Podabrus alpinus; assembly: GCA_932274525.1. Classification (NCBI taxonomy): domain Eukaryota; kingdom Metazoa; phylum Arthropoda; class Insecta; order Coleoptera; family Cantharidae; genus Podabrus; species Podabrus alpinus. The sequence goes on along the minus strand of OW026452.1, from coordinate 43,899,989 downwards.
GGGAAGCTGTAACATATGCCATGCGACTGTGTGAAACAGCCGCATCTTTGGCACATTGGTCTGCAACCTCGTTCCCTTCAATGCCGCAATGAGCCTTTACCCATGCAAACCTGATGATCGTTTGGTCCTTCAGTTTGAGCAGTGAACGATGGATGGATGTGACCAAAGGTACGGTGCTACTCCTATTAGCGATGGTAACAAGCGAAGAGAGGCTGTCGGAGAAAATACACACTGAGTGTAACCTCCTGGGGGAGATCCAAGTCAGGGCGGCGTCAATCGCATATAACTCGGCTTGAAACACGCTACAAGTACCGTTTAACCGGTACTTGTGGGTCTCTTGCCGAGCTTCAAGGTATATGACGATTGCCGCGCCGACCTCCCCACCTTCCTGCTTGCTGCCATCGGTAAATATAGCAACATCGACCTGGTCGCATATTCGATCGACTTCCAGCGAGTCGTTTGCTTTTACGAAACTGATCGTTTGTCTATAGCGGGGATGTAACATCTCCGCTGGCGACGTACGATTTTGCAAGACGACGTCGTCCGGAAGTCGATCGAAAGTACCATCCATTTTCACTTGCTCTACCCTTGCCACCTCCTTTATCCTTAGCTCGATTGGAGTAAATCCAGCTAAGGCCAACGCAGATATTGCCGAGACCGTATGAAATGCGCGCGTAGCCCTGACGGCGAATGCCCGCTGAAAAGATCGCAACCAACCCAGCACGTACTTGTATCTTAGCACTCCACTCCAAATAAAAGAACCGTAAGTAATGGTCGGTTCGATGACCGCGTGGTATATTGTCTCCACATTTCGTGGATTAATACCCCACGTGGGCCGTACGAACCGACATAAAGATTTAAAAATTTTGTTGGCTTTGACTATGATGTGTCGAACGTGTTCATTGAATTTCAAGTGTTGATCTAAAATAATACCTAGAATTTTAATGTGAGGCTCATAAGTCAAAACAGTGTTGCCGAAGGAAATTCTACAAAATTTGGTTTTTGGAGTGAAGGCTATTGCTTGAGTTTTCGGAGCGCTAAATGTTAATTTAACACCTGCGCCCCACTCACTAATCGCAAGTAGAGCTGCGTTGGCACGACTTTCCATCTGCATTACACTGGGCGAACTCACGATTAGAAGGACGTCATCCGCGAATGCTTGCAGATGACATCCCTCCGGTAAACCTACATCGAGAAGTTCATCCAGTATAATGTTCCAAAAAGTAGGTCCGCAAACAGAGCCTTGGATGCATCCTTTGGTCATGGTCTTGCGCGACTTCCCGTCAGCGTAGGCCAGCTCAACAGACCGATCGGCGATATAACATTTAATCAAGTTATATATGTTCCGCGGGCATGAAATGTTTCGCAGTCTGTTGAATAGCGCTGGCCACCAAGCGTTGTCGAACGCCGCTTTGATATCCAAGGATACACCAAGTACCAGACATTTACGACTTTTCTCACGGCGGATAATCGATATAGCATCATGCAGGGCGTTGATCGTAGAGGTCTGTTCCCTGAATCCATACTGTTTAGGACTCCATGCCTGACGCTGAACACCAAAATACGTTAAACGCTTGGTGAACAGCTTTTCCAGCAGCTTTCCGAAGACGGGCAATAGTCCTATGGGCCTAAAAGCCGATAGGTCCGTTGGATCGGACCTATTCGGCTTGGGCAAGATCTTCACATAGGCACTCTTCCACGGCTTCGGAAAGTGGCCGGTTGTCAGGCACGAGTTCATTAGTTTAGTAATGAATTCAGGGTAGGCCTCCGCGACCACGCCGCATATATCCGACGTGAGGTTGTCAATGCCCGGCGCCCTGTTTGGACTCATGGAATTTAATGCGTCCAATACCTCTCCCTCTGTGAACTCCTCTTCATCCGGTGTATCACACACGTAGGGCGAATTAAACATATGTCGCAGTTCTCTGTGTCTGAGTCTCGTATCGACGTCGTCGTCGGGGTAGAAATGACGAAGCAGTCTAGTGGCCGTTTCGTCGCTGGTATCAGTAAATCTGTTTTCGCACGTTAACGTAAACGGAGGGCGCCTAACGGGTGCGTCCTTAATCAGTCTGTTTGTCACTGACCACACACTTTCTTGGTGCTGCCCATTACAAAATATTCGAAAATTCGCGGTAGAAGTGGAGCGTATCAGATCACCATATTCTTGCCTTAGCTCCTTTTGGTCTTCTAAGAGCCATGAAATGTCAAGGCCCTGTCGAAGACCGGAGTGAATAAGGTGATGTACTCTGATACACTTCTTTTTTAATACTTCCAACTCCTCGGACCACCACGGGTTATACGGTTTAGCGTTACCACGTATTTTCATCGAGGAGAAGCATGATTTGCGTATGTCCTCGGTAAGAGTCTCAACCGTGTGGTCTAAGTCGTTGGAAGTAATATCCGCGAAATTGGTGTTTAGAATTTTGGATTTCTTAAAGTTTTGATCAAGGTTTGTTCTAAAAGTTTGCCAATTGGCGATTTTGTTTCTAAAAATATAAGTCGAGTTATTGATGACCGGATTTACGCGGTCATCAACTGAAATTTGGTATGTGAGGGCATTGTGGTCAGATGACTGGCAGACTGATTTATCTACACACCAAAGTGACAAGCAGGTGGTGATGCGCTCGGAAGCCATCGTGACATCTATGATTGATGCTATGAGGTTGCCATTTCTGACAACCTCGAATGTCGAAGTACTCCCTTCGTTGCATATGTTTAATTCATGTGAATATGCAACGCTCAGGACATCATCACCGCGCTTATCACTTCTGATCGAACCCCATGCGGGATTCGAACCGTTAACGTCCCCGCCAACAATAACGTGTGATCCTTTGATCTTATCTAGGAAGTGGTTCAGATTTACCAGAGTACTGTTGTCGTCATGGTCTGGCTCGATGTACACGCTTCCAACATACAAGAACCGTTGTCCAAAGCCGATCCTGATCACGCACAGGTTAGTGTCACAGTACTGAGACATGCCCAGTACTGCCCCCAACCTCTGCTTGACCAGAATACAGCTCTTGACTCTGGGTTTATTCAGGCGGTTCTTGTTGCTTTGGAAGATATGTACACCGTCCACACCTTGCATCTGGTTAATTCGGCCAACGTATGGCTCTGTGATAAGAGCGACATCTCTGTCGCTCTTCATAAAGTAAGAGAGGAATTCACGGTGAGAGGCATAGGAGCGCCTTAAATTGCATTGCACAAAATTTATTGCCTTACCAGCCGTACTCAGTTTTTTCCCTTAGTCTGCCTTCCATTGTCTTGTAAATATTACAACTAGTGGACGTTGCCGAATGGCAGGTGTTAAACTTTGACTTATATTTTTTATTGTTCATTGAACAGTTGCAGCAATTTGGAATGTCTTTAATTTTGTTGCATTCTTTATAGCAGTGGTCCCCACCGCAGTGGGAGCAAGATAGCGCCTTCTCGGTACAAAATTTGCGGAGATGCCCATACTTGAGGCAGCCGAAACACTGCCTCACGTTTACATACTCCGCAAAATGTACCCTGCTGTAGTCTACATTAATTTTGTCCAATTTCATTATAATACAAAAAATTTTAGGTGAAGTTTCTAGAATGACATTGTATAATGATTTATTTTTATTATTTTTTAAAAATTTAATTTTTAGATCTTCTGATATAAAGTTAGGTTTTATTGTATGGTTTTGAATGACGATTAAATCAATAAGTTCACCCGGGTCAACCTCCCTGGGAACGCCTTTTAATATTATGTTTGGTTTAAAATTTATAGGCTCTTCTATTTTTAATTTTGTATTCTTAGAGAGTATATTTTTAATTTCTTCCTTTTGGGTCGAATTTTCTACTGTAATTTGGAGCATTGTTAGGGCAGGTTGTAATAGTAAACTGTTACTACGCTTCGCTCAGCGAAATAGTTTATTTTTTAATCCTTATTTTTGATACCTGGATAGGTCGATTTATTTTTACCATCTTAAAGTCGACCGAATTTAATTAAGGATTAGTGTATTTCTACGCCTGTGGGTTAGGTCACCAAAATGACGGTCGGAATTTTTCCAAATTATTTCAAAAAGGTCGGTAAAGCAGTTTACAAAAAAGAGGTCGATAAGATTTTGTAGTGCAAGGCAGGCGTGTGAACCTTCGCTCTGCATATTTTTGCAATTTTACGAATAATTTTAAAGTGGTAAAATTTGATTTTAAGTGCGGAAGCAGGAGTGCATTTCTTTTTAGCGAGAGCCCAAATTTTTGACGCTTCCTGACCGATTTTTTTTTGAACTGATGTCCATATGAGGGATCGCTATCATTCTACCATATTAGGAAAATTCTGGCCGCATTTTTACTTTAACGACCTAACCAGACGACTCCAGATATGTTTGTATCATTTTGCTTATGTTTAATTGTTTTTTTATTATTTAACATCTTGGTTTACTTTGCCTCGCACGTTGGCTACGAACGTTTTTTTTTTTGGCCGAAGTTATCGTCAGTGTGCAAGCTTGCGCTTTTGTTTCGACGTGATTAAAGGCCGATTAATCTTTTGCGTTCGCAGGCGTCGATAAATGCGATATGTTCAAACCTTTGTATTTTAAAATTGTTAATCATTTTTTGAATTTTGAATTAATAATTATTTGTTTGAGTTTGAACGTCGCATTATTTTCGATGAATGGTATCGAACGGCGCTGGCTGAATGTGTTGGCATGGGAAGTCCGAACTGGTCGTAATACGTTCGAATCTTGAATTTGAAATTTTTACATTCGACATTTTTTTATGTGTTTATTTTTATTTATGTGTTTTTTTGAAAGTAATCAGCGATGTAGACCAACGTACAAGGTGTTTGATTTTTGTCGTCGGCGCTCCCGCTGTTCGACTGCGAAGTTCGCTAGTGGTTCCGCTTGGAGGGATCTTTATGACCACTCCAACGTTCGGCTGATCGATTTTAGGGAGTAGTTTTCGGTGATGGTATCCAAGCTTCCGTATGGGTTTTGATCTGCAAACATCGCAATTTTCTCCACGTTAAGGCAACGACCATCTTGTTGCCACTTTATGTTTGTTTTTATTGATTTTGATGTGTTGTTAATTTTGATTTTTATGTGGTTACTAGATGATACCCCGTCCGAGGACGGGCAGCTAGAAGGACGGGCAGCTACCCAAGGTCATATGGCTTTTGGATTGCACTGAGAGCTTTCCTTAATCTTCATTCAACTTAAGTTACCTTGGGTAGCTGCCCGTCCTTCTAGCTGCGCGTCCTCGGACGGGGTATCATCTAGTTTAAAATAAGTAAAAAAATTTTAAATATTGATTAAGTTTAATTTAATTTAAAAAAATATATGGAAGTTTTTTGTTTATTTATTTAATGTTGTTCTCATCTCTTATTATAAAAGGCCAAGTCCTTCCTTCCTTCTGTCTGTCCCACGGAAATACCCGAAGCAAACCGAACCGAACGCATAACGGATAATTTCATAACCAATCGGATGAACGTATAATCGTATCAACGTATCATCGGATCAACGTATCATCGGATCAACGTATCGCATGGGACCGAGCGTCAGCAGCTTGCCGCGCTTGAGTTTCTTCAAAAGTTTCACGTTGTTGACGTATCGCATGGGACCGAGCGTCAGCAGCTTGCCGCGCTTGAGTTTGTTCCAAAGTTTCACGTTGTCGACGTATCGCATGAGACCGAGCGTCATATTGTCGATGTGATCGAAGCTGTTCTTCTGTGTTATTAGCTCTTGTACGTGCTTTTCTCTCACGATTCAATCGCCGTCGCTTTGCAGCAGGATTTTCAAAATTTTCATTATCCATTATGGAAGTTCACATAATGCTTTTTTGGAAATAGCTGTCCTATATAGACAAAATGATACGATGGATGATACGTTGATCCGATGATACGTTGATACGATGATACGTTGATCCGATGATACGTTGTGCGTTCGGTTCGGTTCGGTTTGCTTCGGGTATTTCCGTGGGACGGACAGAAAGACTTGGCCTTTTATAATAAGAGATTCCACAAGCTAAAATACGTTTTAGTTTGCCGTGGATCTTATGGGAGGTTGGTTGGGTAATGTTTGTCTGCTTACTGGTTCAATAACATCATGAATCAGGAGAATCTGCTAAGGTTCGTTCACTTACTGGTTTCATAACATCATAAACCATTTTATCATTTTATTTTTTCATAACTAGGTACCCCAACATCTAGGTACTAGTTATTCCATCTTTACAACGGATAATGGCTCTGCTTTAGCCTTGGTAGCGAGTTTTTTTGTTAGTTAATTAGTTTAACTAAGTAAGTTTTGGAGTTTGTTCTTTTTCATGAGAAGCATTCCGCTTATCTACCATGAGCTATAGTAGAGTCTATTTCACATCAGTGTGTGCTCAGGTATTTTTTTGGTTCATTTATTATTTTCTTTTTAGTGTTGATTTAAGGGACTAAGAGGTATCTGAAATCTTTTATTTTTTCGCTTGGCACCCTGGGCACAGTTATTTTAGCAAAGCAGATCAATTATTTTTAAACGAACCCACGAACGCTTTCGAGCGACCCAGCGAGCTCCGACACTGGGTAATTCCTATGAGCTAGCTGTCTTGTACCCTTCACCTACAGACGTGACAAGCGGCGGATGGAGCGAGAATTTAACGGTTTTCGCGACAAGGTCTCTATTTGTTCTTCACCCTGAAAACAGAAATACATATTTATTATTGACAAATAACACAAATTAACAGGAAACTTACATTCGCTTGTAAAAAAATGTATGTAATATTTTCTTTAAAATACTTGATAAAAATTTCGACTATCATTTTCAAGTTATTGTCAACATCATCTTCATCCATCGGATTAGCAGTTCTTCAGATTTTCCTACAAATTCCTTCAGAGCAACCTTAATGTCTTCAACCGACTTTTCAATGATGTCAGGTTGCCAATTTTTGCAACCTGCTTTGGCAGATAGCATTTTCTTCTTCGCCCCCAAAGCAATATTTTCTATCGGAACACCAGTTCTTTTGTGTGGTTTATTCAAATATTTTAAATGCTCCTTAAGTTTGGCATAGACAGAATGCGATCCATCTCCCAAGACCACGCCATCTTCATCGAAATCCTGGAAGATTTTTGGATACTTTGAGATTAATTTATTTGCAGCTATTTTGATAGCTTTTGAGGGTATATTTTTAGATTTTACTTCGCGCATAGCGTCTGCAATGACATGAATAACGTCAGAAATGCTGCGTTTATTTCGGTTTTCATTTTGATAATCTTTCAATGTTTCAATCTTCATTTTATACCATGGTATCGTAAATGCGTGCCATGAATATTCCGACGGTGCCTCACTCGGTGCCTCGTCGTCTTCTAGGGACTCAGTTGACAATAATTGCTCAGGTATATCTGAGGAACTGAATGAAGTGCTGGGCAATGTTAATGTGTCTGCTGATGCACTTGATGATTGTTTTAGCGGTTGTCGTGCAGGACGCCACACTTCCCCTGGCTGCAATAAAATTAAAGTTTCATGTGCCATTAACTTCAGGACCGTTGCATCATCTATGTCGGTGCCATCTGATTCAAGGCAAATCGTTGAGCCAATTATTTGCATCTTTTCAGATGCTAAAATTAAACATATTAAAGATCATCAGGTAAAAAGAGAATACTACAATCATGGGATCCGGACAATTAGGCGCGGCCGATTAGGCGCGACCGATTAGGCGCGGCCGATTAGGCCCGGACTCAATTAGGCGCGGACCCAATTAGGCGCCGTGCCAATTAGGCGCGGATACAATTAGGCGCAGACCGTTTAGGCGCGGGCCCATTTAGGCGCGGGCCCAATTAGGCGCCGGCCATTTAGGCGCCGCCCACTTAGGCGCCGGCCATAAACAAATTAAATTGTTAATCTGTTATAAGTCTGTATTGTATTTATTTTAAGAAAAAATCACAAAAGTCCATTAATAACTTATGGGTTTTCCATGAATTACTACCGAATTCAAATTATTAAAAAAAAATTTTTTTACTTATTTCCACAATATAAGGAAATATAGAAATACATAATATGTTGCAATAATTTACATGACATAATTATGCGAGACCCCACGAAGAAATTCTACGATATTACGATTGTCGTAGTCCATTACGAGGGTCTTGATACGTTTCAAAAATTCTATATACTTCCGGAATGACCATGGATATCTTCTAACATTAATGGTGCAGGAGGTACAACATTAACTTGATTTCTTTTTCTGCGAATTGTTTTCTTTAACGCCCTATCATTCGGTAATTGTGCTTGTGCAAGGGGATAGTTTATTTAGTTTTTATAACTATTTTTAGGGTGGTAAATAAATAAACGAAATAAACTACCCCCTTGCCCAATAACCAGAAGAAAAGTCACAGGGTAGGTAAAAAACCAAGCTATAATGATTTAAATAACTATTTTTATTTTTAGTGTGGTAAATAAAATTTTATATATAAAGAGTATTAAAACTAATAAACAAAAATAAAAACCAAAATTAATTAATCGAGAATAACATATTAAAATAACCAAAAGTACAATTTATTACAAAATGGAAGTGGTTTCGGAAAGAGGAAATGAAAAACTTCATATTGACGGGCATTGCTTCGTTTTTGATAAGCTCAGTGCATGTGGTTCCAAAAGGTTTTGGCGATGTGATCAAAAAAACAACGGTTGCAAAATGAGAGTTCATACAGTAAATGGTGCCATAGTGAAGCAAATGAATCGACACTCCCACGACAGTAACGCGGCCAAAATTGAAGCTGGCATTTTGGTTAATCGTATGAAGAATCGTGCTGCAACTACTGTTGAATCAACCGCCCAAATTGTCAATGCTTGCCTCAATAGTCAAATGTCACGGGCAGCACAAGCACAATTACCGAATGATAGGGCGTAAAAGAAAACAATTCGCAGGAAAAGAAATCAAATTAATGCTGCACCTCCTCCTGCACCATTAAGGTTGGAAGATATGGTCATTCCGGAAGAGTATAGAATTTTTAAGGGAACGGATTGGTAGAAAACTTTTTAGTGGCCGACAGTGGACCAGGAGCGGAAAGAATTTTACTTTTTGGACGAGAAAGCCATGTACATGGAATTTTACGTGAATCGGAGCATTGGTTCGTGGATGGAACATTTTCAACTGCGCCCCACTTGTTCTACCAAGTGTATGTAATTATGGCAGAGAGATTTGGCGGCGTCCATCTAGTAATCTACGCGTTACTACCAAATAAACAAAGTAGTACTTATAGAAAGATGATAGAACTTCTAACACAAGTGGAGCCAAATTTAAACCCTCTAAGAATTTCGTGCGATTTTGAGTTGGCAGCAATTAATGCGTTTAGGGAAGCATTTCCAAATTCTGAAATTTTGGGATGCTTTTTTCATCTTGTGAAAAATATGAGAAAGCATTTAGGTGATCTTCACCTACTAAGCCGCTACAATAACGAAGGCGATTTTGCTTTAGAAGCGCGAATGGTGACGTCATTGGCATTTGTACGGATTGCGGACTTGGACACTGCTCTTGATGCATTATCCAATGAACTTTGCCTTGAGTTGCAACCATTATTACAATGGTTTTAATATGTTAAAACTCTTTCGTGAACAGACCATATTTCAGGAGGAAACATAGGGCGACTTCTTCCATTAGCTCTACGATTTGGTCGCCCTAAATAAGTGTCCTCAAACCATTGTAATAATGGTTGCAACTCAAGGCAAAGTTCATTGGATAATGCATCAAGAGCAGTGTCCAAGTCCGCAATCCGTACAAATGCCAATGACGTCACCATTCGCGCTTCTAAAGCAAAATCGCCTTCGTTATTGTAGCGGCTTAGTAGGTGAAGATCACCTAAATGCTTTCTCATATTTTTCACAAGATGAAAAAAGCATCCCAAAATTTCAGAATTTGGAAATGCTTCCCTAAACGCATTAATTGCTGCCAACTCAAAATCGCACGAAATTCTTAGAGGGTTTAAATTTGGCTCCACTTGTGTTAGAAGTTCTATCGTCTTTCTATAAGTACTACTTTGTTTATTTGGTAGTAACGCGTAGATTACTAGATGGACGCCGCCAAATCTCTCTGCCATAATTACATACACTTGGTAGAACAAGTGGGGCGCATTTGAAAATGTTCCATCCACGAACCAATGCTCCGATTCACGTAAAATTCCATGTACATGGCTTTCTCGTCCAAAAAGTAAAATTCTTTCCGCTCCTGGTCCACTGTCGGCCACTAAAAAGTTTTCTACCAATCCGTTCCCTTCAAAAATTCTATACTCTTCCGGAATGACCATATCTTCCAACCTTAATGGTGCAGGAGGTGCAGCATTAATTTGATTTCTTTTCCTGCGAATTGTTTTCTTTAACGCCCTATCATTCGGTAATTGTGCTTGTGCTGCCCGTGACATTTGACTATTGAGGCAAGCATTGACAATTTGGGCGGTTGATTCAACAGTAGTTGCAGCACGATTCTTCATACGATTAACCAAAATGCCAGCTTCAATTTTGGCCGCGTTACTGTCGTGGGAGTGTCGATTCATTTGCTTCACTATGGCACCATTTACTGTATGAACTCTCATTTTGCAACCGTTGTTTTTTTGATCACATCGCCAAAACCTTTTGGAACCACATGCACTGAGCTTATCAAAAACGAAGCAATGCCCGTCAATATGAAGTTTTTCATTTCCTCTTTCCGAAACCACTTCCATTTTGTAATAAATTGTACTTTTGGTTATTTTAATATGTTATTCTCGATTAATTAATTTTGGTTTTTATTTTTGTTTATTAGTTTTAATACTCTTTATATATAAAATTTTATTTACCACACTAAAAATAAAAATAGTTATTTAAATCATTATAGCTTGGTTTTTTACCTACCCTGTGACTTTTCTTCTGGTTATTGGGCAAGGGGGTAGTTTATTTCGTTTATTTATTTACCACCCTAAAAATAGTTATAAAAACTAAATAAACTATCCCCTTGCACAAGCACAATTACCGAATGATAGGGCGTTAAAGAAAACAATTCGCAGAAAAAGAAATCAAGTTAATGTTGTACCTCCTGCACCATTAATGTTAGAAGATATCCATGGTCATTCCGGAAGTATATAGAATTTTTGAAACGTATCAAGACCCTCGTAATGGACTACGACAATCGTAATATCGTAGAATTTCTTCGTGGGGTCTCGCATAATTATGTCATGTAAATTATTGCAACATATTATGTATTTCTATATTTCCTTATATTGTGGAAATAAGTAAAAAAATTTTTTTTTAATAATTTGAATTCGGTAGTAATTCATGGAAAACCCATAAGTTATTAATGGACTTTTGTGATTTTTTCTTAAAATAAATACAATACAGACTTATAACAGATTAACAATTTAATTTGTTTATGGCCGGCGCCTAAATGGGCGGCGCCTAAATGGCCGGCGCCTAATTGGGCCCGCGCCTAAACGGTCTGCGCCTAATTGTATCCGCGCCTAATTGGCACGGCGCCTAATTGGGTCCGCGCCTAATTGAGTCCGCGCCTAATCGGCCGCGCCTAATCGGTCGCGCCTAATCGGCCGCGCCTAATTGTCCGGATCCCTTCGCTTGGATAAAGTGATTGCACTAAACATATACGGTGCAATTAACATTGATCCTTCGACACGGATTCAAAATTGGTCGATCGACACAGATTCAGTGGATTACAATCAAGATTCACCACAAGGTAAATTGATCAAATTTATTTGGCGCCAAAGAAACCCCATTGTTCCTGTACAACGGAGCAAACAGCTGACACACATAGCTTTTACGTGTTATTGATAAGTGTGGGGTTCCAAATATCTAAATCACCTATTACTAAGATTTCACATTTTAAGGGTAATTTTAATTTCAATAGTTCAATTACATTTCATCACGACTGTGATAACAAAAACTTTCAATCATGGAATCATTAAACCGTGAGAGGGGTCTTTTGAAAGGCCCCCTAACCAGATTCATAACATTCATAACAAAGTTAAATGAACAAGTTCAGGAAGTTACCTCTGAACACATTTGTGAATTGCAGGAAAGACTAACAGTAATTTCAGATATCCTAAGCAAATTCGAAAGGATTCATGCTCAAATCATTACCGTACAGGAATCGAATGAAGCTGAAGAACAGCTCATTCGATTTGAAAATTCATTTTATGAATACACGAGCATTGCAAAAATCATGATTCGTAAGCACATGCAGAAATCAACTGTAGATTTACGAGAAGGCATTTTGCCAAATTCATAACAAATCAGGGAGTCATCTCCTACTCCTAGTGAAGCAGGTTCAGTACACACAGATATAAGCAATAAATCTTGTGGCAGAAATGAACGTGCTAAGCACTACATTAATTTGCCAAAAATCAGCCTAGTCAAATTTAACGGAAATATAGAATCATGGTTAGAATTCAAAGCCATATTTTTAAATTTAATACATGAAAATGAGGACTTGAGCGAAACTCAAAAACTTCATTATCTAAAATCATCTTTGACGCACGATGCGTCAGCAGTCATTGGTTCGCTGGAATTCACAGCATCCAATTACCAGGTTGCGTGGAAGGCGTTAATTGCTCGCTTTGACCAACCAAAGCAAATAATCAAAAACCATTTAGATCATATACTCAATTTTGAAACACAAAACAAAGAATCTTCTGTAGGTCTGAGGAAAACAAATGACATTTTGTTTAAGCATATTTCCGCAGTCAAATCGCTTGCTACAAACGAACAGCTGTTCGAATATGTTGTAATTTATTTGGTGTTAAACAAATTAGACAATACCACCGTGAGGGAGTGGGAAGTATGTTTTAACAAAGGTGCATCTCCTTTACCTACTTTAGAGGAATTCAAAGAATTTTTAAATAACCACGCAAATCTCCTAGAAGGTCTTGAAAGACGTCAGTCAAAACGAGACACAGAACCAACAATTAAATATAAATCAAAGGTAAAATCATTCGTAACTAGCACTGCTACATGCATAATGTGCAATCAGAGTCATTACATAAATCAGTGCGAAGAATTTATAAAATTAAGTCAAAGAGCCAGATCAGACAAGGTCACAGAACTAAAATTATGTTTCAATTGCTTGTCCACAAGCCATGTTAAGAGCCAATTCAAATCCAAGTATTCATGTAGGGTAAGTAAAGCTAGGCACCACACGCTCCTTCACTTAAATCGGCAAAACACCTCTACTACGGTGCCTCCAGTTGCAAATATTGCTACGGTTGCCCCACCAGAGGAACCAATTCAAATTCTTTCCGCTTTTTGCATAAGCACAACGCAAATTCTATTGCCTACCGCTACGGCTAAGACCCCTGATCATTTAGGAAACGTCCAAAATATAGATACGCCTTCTGCTTGACTCTGGGTCTCAAAGCAACTTCATAAAACTTGATGTATGTAAAAAACTCAATTTACCGATATTCAATGCTAACATTTCTGTGTCTGGATTAAACAATTCAAACACACACATCAAATCGAGATGTGATGTCGAGTTACAGGCTCATCACTCTGAATTTAAAATAAAACTTTCATGCCTGGTCATCGACGAGATAACGAGTACCTTACCCAGCTTTAGCGTAGAACGTAACGCTATTCAAATACCTTCAAACATCCGTTTATCAGATGCGTCCTTTGATAAACTAGGAAATATTGATCTTTTGGTAGGATCACCTATATTCTTTGAACTCATGTGTATTGGATAAGTTCGGTTAGGCCCCGGATTGCCCATACTCCAAAATACCAAATTAGGTTGGGTCATAGCTGGACCTACAGGTTTTAACACCAATGTGCAGGTGCAATGTCATTTCAACATTGCAAGTGACATCGAACACCAGCTAGCCCGTTTCTGGGAAATAGATACATATCCCACCGAAAGAGTTTTCTCAAGCGAAGAAAACAATTGCGAGTCTCACTTCAAAAAGACTACAACACGAGACGCCAAAGGGAGATTTATTGTAACTATTCCATTCGAGGAACCACCTCAAATTCTAGGCGACTCTCTTTTCGTTGCAAGAAAACAATTCTTATCATTTGAAAAGAGACTAATCGTCAACGAAACACTTCAAAGGGCATATTGTGACTTTATGCACGAATATATTGACTTGGGTCACATGTCGCTTGCTGATCCAACAGTAAAAATCTGTTATTATCTTCCGCATCACGGAGTTCACATGATCAACAGCCTGACCACCAAACTACGGGTGGTATTCAATGGTTCGTCTCCGACCACTACCGGTCATTCGTTAAACAGCATTCAGATGGTAGGACCTACCATCCAGCAAGACCTGTTTACTATTCTCATAAGATTTAGGCAGCATTCGTATGCGATATCAGCCGACGTTGAAAAAATGTATCGGCAAGTTGAGGTTCAACCTGCTCAAAGATCACTCCAAAGGATTTTATGGCGATTTTCTCCCGAAGATCCCATTGAGCACTATGATCTCAACACTGTTACCTACGGTACCGCTTCGGCTTCTTACTTAGCAATCAGATCTCTCACCCAATTAGGTTATGAATGTGAAAAAACATCACCTAAAATCTCAAAAATTATCAAAAATGACTTCTATGTTGGCGACTTGCTCTCCGGTGCGTCAAGCATAGAAGAAGCGCGTCAACTATGCTTACAATTATCAATTATTTTAAAATCAGGTTGTTTTAATTTAAGGAAGTGGATTTCCAATGATCCGAAAATTCTTACCGGCATACACCACAATGACGTCCACCCAGGTGTACATGAGTTTGGCGATCATGAACAATCGCGCACACTCGGCCTCATTTGGTCTTTCCAAGATGACCATTTTATGTTTTTCATTTCTAATCGACATTCCGACAAAATAACGAAACGTCAGATGTTATCTGACATTTCTCAGATTTTCGACCCACTTGGTCTTTTATCGCGTTGCACCTTTATTGCAAAATTATTCATGCAAAACTGAGGCTGGAAAAGCTTGCATGGGACGATCCAGTCCCAAATGAAATAGAAAGACGTTGGTTAATTTACAAATCAGACCTAATAGGCCTAAATGAATTAAAAATTCCTAGGCACGTCAAATGTGCTGAGCCCACACTTATACAAGTGCACGGTTTCTGCGATGCCTCAATCGAAGGCTACGGCGCCTGCGTGTATATTAGATCTACCGATTCAAACAATAAAAATTTCATAAATTTGTTATGCTCTAAATCAAGGGTTGCTCCCTTAAAACCCATAACTGTACCAAAATTAGAATTATGTGGTGCTCTGCTTTTAAGTAAATTAATTCATAAGGTATTAAAATCAATAAATTATCAAAATTCGTCTTGCTTTCTCTGGTCTGACTCAACAATAGTATTGGGATGGCTTAAAACTAGTCCCAACTTATTAAAAACATTTGTATGCAACCGCGTAGCTGACATACAAAATCTCACCGCTAACTCTTCTTGGAGGCACGTCCCTACCAATTTTAACCCCGCCGACTTGTTGTCCAGGGGAGCCACTCCTCAAATGCTTAAGAACTCGACTTTGTGGTGGCATGGACCAACTTGGCTTCAGGAAGAAGAACCTTCTTGGCCTAATCCACAATTTTGTTCTAGTAAACTTCCAGAATACAAAAAGGACATAAAGGCTCTCATTAGTTTAAACAAAAATTTCATTGAGTTTATTAACTACTCTAATCTACATTGTCTTGAAAGAGCAATCGCCGTATGTCTGCGTTTCGGTAATAACTGCTTATTATCTAAAACTAAATTATATGGACCTCTTACTCCTCATGAATTAAAGGTATCACCCAAAAGGTTGATAAAATTATCTCAGTTAGAATCGTTCAATATTGAATTTAATTTACTATCACAGAAAAAACCGATCATATCATCATCTCCTTTGATAAATCTCAATCCCTTCGTAGACGAAGAAGGATTAATTCGAGTAGGAGGCAGACTTAAAAACACTAAATACTCATTTGATAAAAGACATCCAATAATTATTGACGGCAAGCATCACTTAGCCAAATTAATAGTTCATGCAGGACCCCAGCTCCTTTTATCTACCCTACGTGACAAATTCTGGTTTACCTCGGGTAGAAATTTGGTGAAACAAATCGTACACAAATGTGTTAGATGCTTCAGATTTTCTCCATCCATTACGAAGCCCATCATGGGTGAATTGCCTTCTGCCCGTGCAGAGGAATCTTTTCCATTACAACATGTTGGAGTTGACTACGCTGGCCCTATCAATTTAAAAGATCGTAAAGGTCGCGGAGCCAAAACTTTAAAGGCTTATATCTGTGTGTATGTTTGCTTTGCCACCAAGGCAATTCACCTGGAACTGGTCACCAGTCTCTCTACGGAATCCTTCATTATGTCCTTCAGACGTTTCGTATCAAGACGAGGTATGCCATCGCATGTCTACTCTGATAATGGCACTAATTTTATTGGAGCCAAACATGAACTGTTTGAGCTTGGTAAATTCTTGAAAACCCAGGAATCATCTATTCCGACTATAGTCAGCATTGACCAAATTACTTGGCATTTCATTCCTGCTTATAGTCCCTACTTCGGAGGATTATGGGAAGCAGGTGTTAAATCTTGTAAGTTTCATATTAAGCGGGTAATAGGTGAACAAATCTTAGCTTATGAGGAACTTTGCACTTTTCTATACCAGGTAGAAGCTGTCCTCAATTCCCGTCCCCTCTCTGCCTTAACTGCGGACCCAAGTGACCTGCAGCCGTTAACACCCGGGCACTTCTTAATTGGGCGTACCCTTTCGTCATTGCCCGATCCTGACGTTACGATGCTAAATGAGAATCGGCTAGACTCGTTTCAACGCATACAAAGATTCCAACAACATTTTTGGAAGCGATGGAGCCTGGAATACATTTCTGAACTCCAGCAGCGAGTTAAATGGAAGACGCATCATACAGATCTGACAGCAGACACTCTAGTACTGATAAAGGACCAGCATTTACCGCCATTAAAATGGAAATTAGGAAGAATTGTTGCATTACATCCCGGTTCGGACGGGATTAATCGTGTCGCGACTGTACAAACAGCTAGTGGGCTCATAAAAAGAGCTTTCGCGAAAATCTGCCCGCTGCCTAGTGCTGACCAGAACTAATAATACAAAGTGCAACGCTTGTGTTTGCTTACAGTAATGAAGAGAACATTATTTATTCGTTTTTGTTTTAGCAACATTTAATTTTCCATTTTTTAAAACATGAATTGATTTTACTTCACTTGACTGTTAATTTAATTTTTATTACTATGCCATTAGCTATAAGTTTGTCTCAATGTACAACCATCTTATATTGTAACTTTCACGTTATTCTTTAAATGCTTCACATTTCAACCCGGCCGGTATGTTCAGAATTGCAAACATTTTGCATTTCATTTTGTTTTGCGACCGTTTCTTAGTTCGGTTGTGAGGCAACAAGAAAGTTACAAAATAAACATAGTCACATCAAGTACCTAAAAACAAGTAACAACAATATCTTGTCAACTGAAAAAGAAAAACATTTTCAACATTACAAAAGGTTACAAAAATATACAGTTGAAAAAGGAAAGAACCGTGTTTTATTCAACCAAACCAAGATACAGTCCATTTGCTACAAAAAATATCCAAGATTCTTCGCTTGGATAAAGTGATTGCACTAAACATATACGGTGCAATTAACACCAGCACTATCTGTTGTTATCCAAATTTTTCAATGTCTGTGTTCACGCAACTGTTCCAGCTTATTTTCTTCTCAATTTTTATTAATAATTCCAAACTTTTTGAAAATTAAAATGTGTTTTCTTTTCGATCAATTCCCAGTGAATACATTAAAATAAAAAAAAAGAACTAAATTGCATCTGTACTTAAACACAGTCGCCATGCGAATCTTGATTCAAATTCCACTAAGTCCATACGCTTTTGCGGACACAACTCGAATGTTCCATTTTCCTTATCTCCCTTTTCCCCCCAAAACCTTTCTGAACCAACGTAGTCGTTCATTTTCCATTCTTTTCAAATTTATGTTGTCCTTTTCCATCAATTCACTTTAGTTAACACATACCGTTTATTACGCGTTTGTTTACTTTAACAGATTAATTTATTTAATTTGTTTTATCTTTTAAAGTTTGAAAAATCTATCCACATTTTATAATTTGCCCCCTTACACTTTTAGGAATCAGCGCCTGTTGACAAGACTTCATTTGAGTTCTCTAAGAAATCTGAACAAACAGCTTTTCAATATAATAGGCATTTGCAAGACCCTGGTACAGTTCGACAACCAACTTAAGCAGGGGTGGGCTGCCAAATTTTGAACAACCGGCTCGCTATTATTCCGAAGCAAAAAAAAACGGTAAATGAGTACATTGTCTTCATTTATTTTTGTACAGTATAAAATATATAATATAACTATATAACAAAACAAAACATTTATTGCACAAAATAACTAAACAAAACATTTATTGCACAAAAAAACTAATAAATTCCAAATTTAACATACTATACTATGTATATGCATAATTAATTAATTAATGTAGAGTCAATATGCCTTGTTCATTTGCAGAAACATCATTATTGTGCCCTTTTCTTACCCTTGTTTCTGTTGCTAACCTGTGATTCTGGTTCATCCAAGATGTAATAAAAGAAATGGCATCGTAATTGGCTTATTTTTTTGTTTTAGGGGTAATTTAACAAGCGGCTCGCCGAGTTTCAAACATTTTAACAACCGGCTCGCGCGAGCCGTACCGAGCCGGCTCCAGCCCACCCCTGAACTTAAGTAGCCTCTCAATTTAGATTTTAATATAATGAGTGTCTTTTCTTAATAGGGTTATTGCATGAATTTCTAAGTATTTTTTTTATAAAGTTTAAGTATTGTTCAACAGTACTGTATATATCAAAAGTCTAAGAAGACTTTGGTTTTCCGTAAAAAAATTATTAAAAAAGTATTAATTTGAAACAGGAATTTCGCTCGAGTGACGTCACACTCTAGTTTTGAAAACATCTGGCAACATAGTAGCAGTTAGCTGTCAAGTTGTTTTGTCATAGCCTTATAAAAAATTTAAACTTCAATAAAAATGAGTTCAAACAAACAGATTAAAAAGTGCTTATAAAAATGTGCACAATAGGAAGATTATCCGAACTAGCTTTTACAAAATTTGAATCCAAAGAAGCCATTTTTAATAAAATAATTACTTAGAACAATAACCAATAACCTTACACTAAAAAGCTGTCAAACGCTTTAAAATTTTTTCAACTGCAACGTTGTCAAATAGATGATAAAATGATTCGGCAAAACGCGTGTGACGTCAGAGAGGGGCCGTCGGCAAACCGAACGTATTTTGAATTTTAAATTCGATTTTCACGTTCAAAGACACTTTTTAAAAAATTTTTGTTTCTTGTTATAAGTTTATCTTTCTATGTTTTACAAGGAATAATAAGCGTCATCGCTAAATTCGATATCATGCAACAACCCTATTGCCTTTCCAAATTGAAACACTGCAATATATACTACGTCACGTCACCTGTCACAACAGCTATCATTTAAAACTACATTTAAAAATTCATACCGGCGAGAAACCTTTGCAATGTGATATTTGTAACTGTAAATGTTCACGACATGAGAATTTACGAAACCATTTAAAAACTCATACCGACGAAAAGCCTTTTAGTTGTGAAATTTGTGACTATAAATGTATATAACGTAGTAATTTAAAAAGGCAATTAAAAACCCATACCTAGCTAAACAAAGGAAATAACTTCCTTCCTTAGACATTCTTGTTACGACTTGTTAGAATATTTTAATTGCCCTGTATACTTTCATTTTAAAAATAGTACTTATTAGTGACACCTATTATTTTATAAAAATAGTTTCGGTAAAGTAACGTAGTGGGGAGACGACGCGGAGTGGAACAATGGCATGATACTATAACTTTAAAGATATGCTCACGCGCACATCTGCATTATTCATACGGTGTCTTTTAGGGCGAAATTTGCGTGTGGGGCACGCTATGACGCGATGCGCGCCCGCGTTCTAAATTCGTTCACCAAGTGATCATATCTTGGAGTGTATGCTCACGCGCACATCGGCATGAATCATACGGCGTCTTTTAGGGCGAAATTTGCGTGTGGGGCACGCTATGACGCGATGCGCGCCCGCGTTCTAAATTCCTTCACCAAGTGATCATATCTCTAAAGTTATAGTATCATGGAACAGTGGGAAGTCGGTCGAGGAGTCACTTGTTGCGTGAACTTTCGTAGTAGCGGATCGATTTATTTTGAATTCTTATAAATTCTTTGTGTTTGTTTACTTTTGTTTATCAGGTATAAATTTATGGAAGACGGTCATGGTCTGAACGTTAGCGCGATCAACTGCTAACGTACGGCGCCCCGGTTCGACTCCGGGTATTGTCTAAAAATTTCTTGGCCGTCTTCCGTGTTTCGGAGGGCACGTTAAGCAGGCGGTCCCCCTGTGTTAATGATTTGCCATCATAACAATAAAAAACAGGGTGCAGGCATATCGAAAAAACTAAATGTAAAAACCAAACTGCTCATAGAACCAACAGTGCCTTGAACAGAGGCACTATAGTTGGGAAGTACAGGACGTAGTCCTAGAGGAAGAACAAGAAGAAGAAGAAACCATGATCGTAAGGCAAGTTTACATTGAACTGTTCCCAAAGATTTGTATGTATTTAAGTTTTGGTAACTTAGATCTGGTTTTTAATAATGGTAAATTAGGTAAATTAATTATTCAAATACAGGATGGTTGAACTTGTTTGAATTAGGTTGTAAAGATATATTATGTTTCATTTAAATGCATTTTTAAAATCATGGAATTTTTAAATAATAGCATTTAACATAATGCACGATTGGTTGCATACCGCCCCGGGCATTTTTGAAAATTGCAGTTTGCTACAATGAAAATTTGATAAGCCAGGCATGCAGTTGTGTTTAACATTTAAAAATACAGAGGCAGTTGGTGTAATGCTAACTTTCTGAAATTTCCGCTCTTCCTACAAGAAGGGTCATAAAATTTTTGCATAAAGAATACCGATTCCGATCCGAAAGTTAGATATCCGTCCGAAAATATCTGACTGAACGATCAACCGTCCGGCCGATGCATTGTTTATGTTCCTAGACATTGTACTCGACATCCCGAAATCCTCCGCTTTCGTTTATGTCTCTAGACGTCAGTAACTTTCCATCACATGATTGTTTAAGTTTCTAGACAAGCATACTCGATCTCCGATCCTCACTCTCGTTTAAGCTTCTAGACGTTAGTAAACCCCATCCAAGTGATTGTTTACGTCTCTAGACATTCATATCCATCTACGGAAAACATCCTGTTGAATAATTAGTTCTCATCAAGAATTAATATTTACCTGTGTTAGCAAATCTAATTTGCTTCCGAAGTCAATTTATTGACTTCCACCGTACGTAAACTTGTCAAGTTTCGAGTAAGAAAAACCACTTGTGTTGATTTTCCCGATTGATCTTTTTACCGAGATCTTCAGTAGCTTGAAAACAGATTCCGCCGTCGAATAAATTCTGATTAAAGTAAAACTGCCTTATTTGTTCTCACAAGTAGCAAACTAAAATTGATCTAGATTCAATATTAAACTGTCAAGTTGTTGAGGTTATGTTATTTTGTATGTACATAATCCAGTGCCGTATCCTGTTAAGTTTAAATTCAGAATAAAGTAATTAAATTGTGAAAAACCATTTTTTTGAGGTAAATTATATTGTATATAATTCAGTAAATAAATCCTGTGTTAAAGTTTCCGAAAAATCAGTTGTTTTATTTTTTTAGTTTAAAGTTTTACCTATAAAAACTTTTGGCGCCTGAGTTTAAAAGAAGAAGTAAGTGCAAAAATCGACAAAAACGTCCTAAAAACCCTGGCTACCCAAAAAGGCAATTTAAACGACCTAAAGAATCGTTACAAGGTTGTGATTTTAATTTGTATTTGAACAGCTCTCACTCTCACTTTTTCTAGAAGAACGTTGCCCGGCGAGGTATAGAAATACTTTAGCAGCAAAACAACGATGAATTCCTTGATCTTCCCTGAATTGACCTTAAAACAGCAGGCCAAATATAAATTATTGTTTCGACTGATTTTAAATAAGTTACAATTCAACAGGTGTAATTTTATTTAAAGGGTGGTTATTTAAAGGTAGATTGAACAAAAGTTAAGTTTCCTTACCCGCTAGTATTTTAACAAAATCACATAGCCTTTAAACAATCTTAAATAATAATAAAAGTCCATGCATAAAATATTATCACAATCCAGAGTATTGCATCCAAATTAGTAATTGAAATTTATAGAAGTAACATAAAGCCGATTTAAAACAAATCAACATTCAGGGTAATTAAATATACAGATTTGGGGAGTTACCAACCAAGTGATATAGTGATACACGTTTTTAGTGAGCTCACAGAAATTCATCAAACAAGGTAAAATACTATAAAGATTTTAATACAGACAATTTTAAAATCATCCCAAATCACTACGCAAGTAGTGGAAAATTGAAAATAGCCGACCGACTAATGTATTCCACTAATTTGGAAGCAAAATAAATTAAGAATCAGCTGTCACACAAAAGGCTGAGTGTCAAAGTGACAGCTAAACACCTTTAAATCCAACAAAATGGAAATTCCATCAAATTCTCAAACTTCACCGACAAACAAAGATTCAACTTACTCCGAAAACATCTCCTTCGCAGATAAAGCAAAAACCACTAACATTTTCCCATCTAAAGAACAAGCAATAATTATCCAAGCTGAAAATCAAATCCAATTGAAATCATACGTTACAGCAGTCGGACAAATAATCTCCCCTAAAAGCATACTATTTGCATCTCGACTATCAAATGGACGAATTTGCATTTACCTAACAAACAATAAACTGGTCGCCAACTTCGTAAACAACCATCCCATCTTGAAAGTAGAAAATACTCTTGCACAAGTACGACGATTAATTACCTACTCCAACCAAAAGAATTGTTATCTCCAATGTATGCCCTTCAATCCCCCACAGTATCATCGCAGAAGCACTTAACAAACACAACCTCAAGACAATATCACCAATTAATTTCCTAAGAGCAGGGATGTATGAAACGGAGTATTCACACATTTATAGCTTCAGACGCCAAGTTTACATAGCGCAATGTGAAGACAGTCAAATCCCATCCTCCATAATCATTAATGATGAAAACATTGAATACAGAATATTTCTAGCTACTGATACGCAACCCTGTTATAAATGCAAAAAAAAGGGCACCTGGCACAGAACTGCCAAAACATCACTCATGAACTCCCCCTAACAGCTCCTGAAACAGTGTCCAACCTAGAAACCACAGTAATACATCATCAAATGACAAGCCTGAACAGCTTGAACTCAATGACTCGTGCACAAAATTCTGAAACCATCATCAAACAAAAAGCACTACCAAACCAACAAATTGCAAATCCCAATGATAAAACCACTAAAATGTCCATTGCAGAAGACGGTGAAACAGCTTCCGCCAACTCAATCCAAAAACAGGAAACTGACAAATCCAAAAAAGCCATAAAACGGCCACTGTCTCTCTCTTCTCCCGAAACAACCCCGGATGCAATCAAATCAACATCTATGACAACAGAACCACTTGCAGTAGCAATAGCACAGAACAGCCTAGCTCCTCAAAAAGAATCTAGCACCGACTCAGAAAGCAACTCCAAAACAGAAGAGAGCTTTAAAAAACCAAAAGCAAAAAAACCAAAAAATACCAAAACTGAAACCCAATGCACAACAGAAATTTTACTAAAACCGATAGAAAGTCTATTATTATCAAATCCCATAAATTATCCATTCAACTTCAGAGAATTCAAACAATTTTTTGAAGCAATAGCAAAAAGTTCAACTCCATTAGAAGAAGCAAAAAAATTAAACAAGGACATAGAATCATTATCAGCTATTCTAAAAGACTTTAAACCATTAGTCCGTAGATCAATAAAATATAGACTTACAAAAATTATAAGCCTAATTGAGAAATCTATAGAACAAAATATAGAAAACGACTCGCCGCACGAATCTAACCTCGACACCGAATAAAAAAAGAAATAAACCCCTGTAAACAACTACTAATCTAAAAACAACCCAATGAGTAATTGTTTCATTCTACAATTGAATATTAATAGCCTAATAACACGACTCCCAGAAAGTAAACAACTAATATCCCACAAACAACCAAGAATCTTATGCTTCCAAGAAACCCGTACAACTCCATCAACCAAAATTAGAATAAACGGATACTCAGAATTTAGGCAAGATTATGATGGAGGCCTTATTGCCTCAGGAGGCACAGCTATCTACACACACTACAGCACCATTACACAAGATGAACTAAGAAACAATTAAATAGCAAAATCAAATAATATGTATGTTACTAAGCGTAATGACCGTAGCAGTTAAAAACGCAATTTTCAAATAAAAAAAAAATATATATATACAGATTTATTAGATCACGAATTAGGTAAATCATTGCTTCAGGTTTTATCCCCAAACAAGAATTTAAAGTTAATAAAAGAATTGACATTACCCAAATTTGTTAGTTTTATTTGTGTTGGCAGTTAATGGTTGTCTCTTTTTCGGAGCGATCATTTGTTTTGTTACAGTTGTTTTTGACATTATGTTTTGTACATCGGAAGAAAGAATTTGGTTACCAGATGACGATCGTGGGAATTTCACAACGTGGTGGTCCAAGTTATTTTTCCGTGTCGTCGAGGAAGTGTGATTTTAGGTTTGAATTTTGTTAGTTCTGGAGAGGACGTTGGCGCGAAGTTCAAATTCTAAAGCTACAGCTTACAACTAAGACCTCAAAATATAACATCAGGATTTGCCTCGCATTTGTTTTAAGCTAAAAATAGATTGATTCAATAAAGTCAATTAAATAATTGCATTTTGAGGTTTAGATTATGTTAAAATTCGAACTATGCGACGAAACATAATATGAGGCGTCTACTTGCAATACCGGCTGCATCCACTTAAAGTAAATTTATAGAATGGTCTATTATTGTTCAAGGGCGTACCAAGGATTTGAGCTAAGGGGGGGCAGACCTCCCAATGATTCATGAACTCGAGGAATGTATGAGTGTCCCCCCTCCCACCATACCACTAAGTTGGAGGAATGTTATTCTTTAGGAAAAAATGTTTAAATTCACCCATTATGAATTCACGTTTAAGTTTGAACATTTAATAGTTTATTCTTTGTTTATCAAATACCATTACCTACTGTATTGATAATATGAGTGCTATAATCAATTCTTGAATTTTGTAAAACCAATTGACGTTTGAACTATGAGCAACACTGAAAATTTGTTTAATATAACAAGAGGTGATATTATTAACCAAATTCATCTTAAAATAAATTATTAATAAGGTCAATAAGGACTAGGGAGAAAATATAACTCCAGTTATGAAGGAAAAGCTTTTGTAATTAGAGATAATAACGAAAACTATACAAGTGCACATGAACAACTCATACACATTACATCGTATAGAACAATAAGCTATATACATTTACGAACAAATTTATTCAATTCACACATACTGTTGGTTGTTTTTACTTCAATAATAATCTTCTAGGATTGGATGCAAACTTATCCAATACTTCCTTTGAAAACTTGCTTTTATTTTCTTGTACAAATTTTCTGTGGACGCTCATCAAACACAGTCCACTGAGTCTTTCTTCTCCCATCGTGCTTCTAAGCCAGGTCTTAACTCGTCGCAAGGTGCTAAATGATCTCTCTACTGTAGCTGTAGTAGCTGGGATAGCCAACAGAATTAAAAGAGCTTGTTTGACTGATGGGTAAAATAGGTTGGTTTCTGTGTACAGATCCACAATTTCCAGTTCCTTCTGGATTAGTATTCTGTATTATAATTCTGTATTAGTCGACTTGCAATAAAATAATTGAACATGCTTAAAAAAAGTCTTTGTCTAGGGGGGGCAGCTGCCCCCCCTGCCCCCCCTGCCCCTCTCTGGGTACGCCCATGTTATTGTTATTGTATCTCTTATATAGCAAAGCAGAATTTTTTCAACAATCTGTATCGTTAAAAGCTTATTTGAATGGGATCTAGACGTTTTTGAAAGGATCTGAGTTTAACACAAGAAAGATCAGATATTATACTATAGTTTTTCATTGTTGGATAAATATTCAGGATGGATGTAGACGGTATTGCAAGTAGACGCCTCATATAGAGATAAAATTATCGCGTCAACCAAGACAGCATATGCATTGCTAAAGGCTGGTGCGAGATTAAAATAATTTGTTTGCATAGTTTGTACGTTTTTATATCAACGTAATTTGATGCTATGACTTTTTTTAATTCCATTTATAGTGAAACAAACTATACAATCATCAATGGTAGCTGGTTCAAGCAAGCCTAATTTCAGGCAGGGTCAAAGTATTTTGTGTAGTTAATTATACATTAACTCTCATTATACATTAACTCCTGGTGAGAACCACTGCCATATAGGTTATGTAACTAAAAATTTTTATTAATGTCTATTAGTTTTTCAAGTACTTAAGAAAATCATTTAATACTATAGATAATATTTGTTACGTACATTTTTCATAACTTGCTGCGCTGTATTAAAATATCGCAGATTATGGCTCGAGTATTACCCTTGGAAGATTTACAAGGTATGCAGAACAACGGCAAATTTTTGGAAACTCCATGTAATTCGAGTAGCTGTGATGAAGTTAAACAAGAAGAGTTGGAAGATGTGAAATTCAATTTAGAAGATTTACATCATTCGATTGACATTAAAGAAGACTACGGTACTGAACAATTACCACAGGTCTGTTCAAATTTATTCGAGTGTGTTTCTTACCATATGTGCTGAGGGGAGCCCTATGGCTGTAATCGTATGTAACAGCACTAGGGCTAAAGTTGTTAGCATGATGCGAGTACAGTTTTTTTTGCCTTGACAGCACGAGCGCTTGCGCGAGGGCTGTCGCGCAAAATAAAACTGTACGAACATCATGCTATTTTAGCCCGAGTTGCTGTTTTGGAGAGTAGATCCCACCGAAAAAGGCGGGGCGAAAATTCGCAATGATGGTCCTTATCATTACTTCACACGAAAAGTTGACCAAATTTGCTAAATGTGGCGCCATCTTTCGGTATTCCCAAAAAAAGAAATTCAATTTATTTTCGCATATAATTCATCCTTATCATTACTTCGCCTGAAAAGTTGACTAAATTTGCTAAATGTGGCGCCATCTTTCGGTATTCCCAAAAAAATAAATTCAATTTATTTATTTATTTTTTTTTCTGTTTTCTGAAATGACCATAATGGAGCATCCCGGCGTAGCCGGCCTTCTCCTTCATCTGGGTTGGCATCTGGCGTTGGAAGTTGTGGAGGCCGGTAGGCCTCCAGAAGTAGCGCTGAGCTAGGCTGGCTGGTAAAATACCTGGACTTGGCTGTGAAAATGAATATTGAAAAGGGGGAAGTATTTAAATACGTTACCGCTATAATAGAGTCCCTTCAATTTATTTTCGCATATATTCGTCCTTATCATTACTTCGCACGAAAAGTTGACTAAATTTGCTAAATGTGGCGCCATCTCACGGTTTTCCAATAATAAAAAATTGTGACTTTTTGTCACAATTTACTCGCATAAATTCATCCTAGTGACTTTTAAACGTCAAATTAAACGTACTTTATTTTACTTTGAATAAATTTTTGTTTATTACATTGAAATTTTTGGTTTTATTTATTTTCGTCCTAATTCGGGTAGGTCATTCCGCCAGATGGCGTTACGTTTACTACTAGCAAGTCAACTTTTCGTCATCGAGTAATATATAGGGGTACATTAGCATTTTTAGTCGGCATTTTTGCCGACCGCCCGGATGCAACTTGTGTCCTCCCACTCTTGCACTCTTTGGTGGGGGGGCTCTTGTATCCGCCGGAACTGTATGCTCCCACTCCGTTGTGAGAGCGTCTTTTTGGAAACGGCCGAGTACAACTTGTATGCTCTGTCTCACTCTATTGTTGTACTCGATAGATAGCCGGCAGCTTGTTGTACTCAACTTAAATTCTCATTTTTGATAGGCCCATGTGGACCACGGCGGGATATACTCGTTATGACATAGTAGGTTCTATCAAGAAAATTTAAAAAGCATGTAATTAAGCCTACTGTAAACCTAATGTAGAACAAGTATATGAAAAAGTATACAATATAAAAGTATATTTTATGCAAATATCTATAAAATATACCTTCATTAAAATTTTTTTTTAAATTCAATTTTTAATGAAAGTGTTATAGACCTCCAGAGGTCGCGCAGTGAGGGAATCGCTCACATTTCAATACACCACTTATCACGACGGTCACAAACGAAAAACAATTGGTTCAATTTTTACAACGAGGTTCAAATATTGTAAGGGAAGGTGTAAAACTCAGCTAGTCCCGGGTAAGCAGTTAGTCTTTGAGTCATTCAAAATTACCAGCACTTCAAACTAACACGTGAGCGATTTGCTCATAGCGCGACCACTAAAAGGTTAAAATGAAATTAATTTTTATCAGTTTGAATCCCGTTTTGTTACAGCCCTATTAAAGACGAAAAGGTCGTTCTGCACAATGCATTCCTCCAGAGTCTACGATGTCGTGCCAAATGCGGGAGCCCAGTCGCCTACACCCACCAGCTGCCACTGCTTAACAGAGGAAGAAACGCCAGATATTTCTCACAACCAATAGATGGCGCTTTGGCAGTTTACCATTATAAAATGGCTTCGGTCACCATTACGAAGATTTGTCAGTCGCTGATTTTATTCAACCTTAAGTAAGGTATTATCAAAAATCAATACTCCATTTTGTTGTATTATAAGAGAGGTGTGTTTAAATAATCAATGAGCACTCTTACGTCCACAAAATTAATACAAACTGGTTTGAACAATATGGCTCAAGTGTCGCTCCCGGAAGATTTACTAATTAAGGAAACCGACGGTAAGTGTTTAGAAACTCCGTATAATTCGAGTAGCAATTGTGAAGTTAAAAAAGAAGAGTTGGAAGATGTAAAATTTAATTTAGAAGATTTGCATCATTCCATTGACATTAAAGATGAGGACGCCGATCATTTAACACCAGAAAGTTCAAATTTATTTGAGTGTGCAGTATGTGGTTATCAACAAACACGTAGGCAAGCGTTAATACAGCATTTAAGAACTCATCGTGCTTCGTTTACTTGTGCAATTTGCAAATATCAATGTGTTGAAAAATCACTTTTAAATGAACACTTAAAAACTCATACCAGCGAGAAATTGTTTAGTTGTAAAATTTGTGCCTATAAATGTAGACAAAGTTATACGTTAAAAATACATTCAAGAATTCATACCGGCGAGAAACCTTTCTGTTGTGAAATTTGCGACTATAAATGTTCACAACGTTCACATTTAAAAGACCATTTAAGAATTCATACCCGTGACAAACCTTTCGGGTGTGAAATTTGTGACTATAAATGTTCACTTCGTTCAAGTTTAAAAGACCATTTAAAAATTCATACCGGTGAGAAACCTTTCGGGTGTGAAATTTGTGACTATAAATGTTCGCAACGGTCAAGTTTAAAAAACCATTTAAAAACTCATACCGGCGAAAAACCTTTCTGTTGTGAAATTTGCGACTATAAATGTTCACAACGTTCACATTTAAAAGACCATTTAAAAATTCATACCGGTGAGAAACCTTTCGGGTGTAAAATTTGTGACTATAAATGTTCACTTCGTTCAAGTTTAAGAAACCATTTAAAAATTCATACCGGTGGGAAACCTTTCGGGTGTGAAATTTGTGACTATAAATGTTCGCAACGGTCAAGTTTAAAAAACCATTTAAAAACTCATACCGGCGAAAAACCTTTCGGTTGTGAAATTTGTGACTATAAATGTTCAGAACGGACAAGTTTAAAAATGCATTTAAAAACACATACCGGCGAAAAACCTTTCGGTTGTGAAATTTGTGACTATAAATGTTCACAACGTTCACATTTAAAAAACCATTTAAAAACTCATACCGGCGATAAACCTTTCGGTTGTGAAATTTGTGACTATAAATGTTCACAACAATCACATTTAAAAAGCCATTTAAAAATTCATACCGGCGAGAAACCTTTCGTTTGTGAAATTTGTGACTATAAATGTTCACATCGGTCAAGTTTAAAAATGCATTTAAAAATTCATACCGGTGAAAAACCTTTCGGTTGTGAATTTTGTAACTATAATTGTTCACATCGGTCAAGATTAAAAGACCATTTAAAAATTCACACCGGCAAGAAACCTTTCGGTTGTGAAATTTGCGACTATAAATGTTCAGAACGGTCAAATTTAAAAAGGCATTTAAGAATTCATACCGGCGAGAAACCTTTCGGGTGTGTAATTTGTGACTATAAATGTTCAGGACGGTCAAATTTAAAAAGGCATTTAAAAACTCATACCGGGAAATGACCTTTTAGTTATAGAATTTTCCATAAATGTGGAGGAACGCGATATTACTGACAGACTTTTGACGAGACGCCACTGACGAACGCAGCAAGATGGCCATTGACTGAAAGAAAGACGCATCAAGATAAAAAAGAATAATGTGTATCTTATATATTAGTGTATTAAATGTATAAAAGAAACATGGAATTTATTAAAATATTTGTAGATTTAATTGACTAATTTTTGCTAAATGAAAAAATTGTTATTGGGTATAGGGGAGATATATTAACGATGGTGCGCTGTAAGCAACATCAACGTGACGTCACGCTAATGATATAACCTCGCTTGACCTCGCTCAGAAATACTTTGATTTGGTTTTGAACGATAATAATACATTACAACTAAGTAATAAATAAATAATTTAATAAAAAATAATAAATTTAACGTATTTTAATTGAATTTATTACAGCCACCAGGGTGCGTACAGTTAATATTTTTCTCCTATAGGTCTTGGTAATATTTTAATAATATTGTGCAACGTTATAGTCATTGTCAATTACTTTCAATCCAAAAGTGTTCAATCTGTCAATTAATAGTTTATTTATTTGTTAGCTCTGAAAATGGGCCTAATTTAAACGGCCTGAAACGTTAGACTTAGACAATATTATTAATATTATCAAGACATACGAGTACGGTTAAAGTTCCTTATTCGCGGGGGATACGTTCCATAACTATGCCGCGAATACAGAAACCGTGAATATGGAATGGTAATTTGTATGGGAATATAGGGGATACGTTCCAAGTTTAGAAAATAAAATAAAAATATATCAAAATAAATGCAAGAGACACGTGTTATTTAATCAAAGTTCATGCAACGAATGGCAAGTTAAACAATTCAACAAGTACGATAGCGGCCAAGACAGCTTATATCAAATGATAGCACCTTGTCGGCAAAAATTTTGCTTTTGTCCAAGAACGTTAGGTTTAGCCACAATAATATTTTCTCTCTATAAATACTTGGACGCCTACTTGTTTGTTTTGATAGGTGAGTGGTGTTAATTTGTAATTGAATATCTTGCGAATCACTTTTAGATTTGTTAATAATAAGCATTTCTTTAGAAAAAATGTATGATATCATTTCTCGTAAGTATGTAATTATGTTCCAACACAATTTTGCAATGCAAGTGTCTGAATTCTTTTAGATAAAATACACAGCATGTATAGACCTGTTCAGTTTCCCTTTTTTCTTCTTCTAAGTGGACTGTATGTGGTTTAATCAACAAAACAAATCTAATACATAATAACTTTAATTCCTTTTTGTCTAGCAACAATTAGTACTATACAAACAACTTCAAAATATAATTATTGCTAGACCTTTAATGCACATAAAAACGTCTTTTCGACAATGTAACTTACATGCGACTGCTCGTTACTATTGCCTCGCGGTCGCCCCCACCAACTTGCGAATATCCACCCTCGATAAAGGCTTTACCCGCTTTTACAATTTAAGTTGGCGCGAACATGGCCCCAACCTTGAAAGGATTCCTTTCAAAAACATAAAATAAAAAAACTAATTGAACAAAATGAAACTACTAATCTAAAAGGTTCTTAACTGCTACTTAAACTGAACACCTGCTTGATCGTCTTGCAATGGTAACACACAAATTTTAACTGTTGGCCGTTTTAAAACAGCTATTCTCGTCTTTAGCGTCACTGCGCGCACCACACCATCACTTCCAGGATGAAGAGTTTGTATGCGTCCTAATTCCCACTTTAACGGAGGGAGATTGTCCTCCTTTATCACCACTAAAGCACCAATTTTCAAAAGTGAGGGTTGTTGAACCTTCCATTTGGTTCGAACTTGCAACTCAGAGATGTATTCTTTGGACCATCTTGTCCAAAAATGTTGTTTTATCTGTTGAACCATGCGAAACCTTTTTACCAGATTGACTCTTTCTGATTGAAGCTCGGGTTCCACCAAACCAGTTATAGGTTGTCCGATTAAGAAATGCCCCGGTGTCAAGGAGCTAGGGTCATTTGGATCACTGCTTAAAGGACTTAAAGGACGGGAGTTTAAACAACCTTCAACCTGTGTTAACATAGTGACAAATTCCTCGAAAGTTAATTTGGTATTCCCAACTACCCGATTCAAGTGATACTTGAAACTTTTTACGCCTGCCTCCCAAATTCCTCCAAAATGAGGAGCGCGTGGCGGAATAAAGTGCCAACGAATTTTGTCAAAACATGAAATATTTTGCATTGCGGTTTGTAGTTTATAAATTTCTGCTTTTGCACCTACAAAATTCGTACCGTTATCGGTGTAAATATTTAAACAAATACCGCGCCGCGAAACAAACCTGTGTAGCGCAGCCATGAAAGCGTCAGTGGTTAATTCACTTACGAGCTCTAAATGAATAGCTTTAGTAGCCAAACAAACGAAAATGCTGACATAAGCTTTCAAAGTGTTATATTTCCGCGCTTTTCG
Source organism: Podabrus alpinus (assembly GCA_932274525.1). Classification (NCBI taxonomy): domain Eukaryota; kingdom Metazoa; phylum Arthropoda; class Insecta; order Coleoptera; family Cantharidae; genus Podabrus; species Podabrus alpinus. Next base: position 43,867,129 of record OW026452.1, on the reverse strand, counting down.
GTCCTTTAGAAGAAAAGGTCCCGCAAAATCAATTCCGCAATTTACAAAAGGTCTAGAAGCAGTTATGCGTGCCTTAGGTAAGTCTGCCATGATATGACCTGAAGGCACGGGTTTTGCTCTAAAGCAAGCGATACAATCTTTGTTTACCTTTCGAACAAGGTTACGCGCAGCAACTATCCACACATGGTCACGTAGCGATGCCAAAACAGCTTGAGGTCCGGCATGCAATAATCTCTCGTGTTCGGCTTTAATCAATAAAGTGGATAGGATGTGTTTCGCATCTAATACCGCAGGATACCTTTTGTCAAAATTATATTCGGAGTGTTTTAAACGACCACCCACCCGTATAACATCATCTTCATCTAAAAATGGGTTTAATGTCAAAAGTTTGCTCGAACCTTTAACCCCCTTTCTCTTTTTCAAATCGCGAAGCTCTTCCCCGAACGTTTCGCTTTGAGACAATTTTATTAGAGACGTCGTTGCCCGCGCTAATTCATCAGTTGTTAAACTGCCTGTTTGTCGATCTTCTCTCAATTTCTTTAAGTTCGCGCAAAACCTCATGCAATAAGACCAAATCCTTTGCAATTTTTTCAACGAAGACCATTTGTTGAAAACGTGCAATGGCTCTATGTGCGTCATTAGAACAGCCTTCAGCGTTTTGGATTCGTTTTCGAATTCCTCCATTTCGTACTTAGTTTTCAAGTTGGCTTCGCTTACAAGGGGCCAAGTATCTACTTCATTTAATAACCAAGGCGGTCCGTACCACCAAAGTGAGTATTCTTCGAGCTCGTTAGGCTCGATGCCTCGGGTTAGCAAGTCGGCTGGATTACTTCGTGTGTTTACATAATACCAATCGCTTACCTTAGTTAACCTTTCTATTTCGGTTACCCGGTTTGCTATAAATATCTTTAGCAAGTGTGGAGATGTTTTGATCCAAGCGAGGGCAACCTTTGAGTCGCTCCAATACGTTCGTCTATCAAACTCGATGCTTAAAGCTCGCTCGACCTTTGAGCTTAAGTTGGCTAGCAAGAGAGCCGCACATAGTTCCAATCTTGGAACCGTCAAGGTTTTTAGCGGAGCCACTCTGCTTTTTGCACAAAGTAAGTTACAGCTAATACTTCCTTGAGCATCTGTACTCCTAATGTAAATGGCCGCTCCGTACGCGGATTCGGACGCGTCCGCGAAACCGTGTAACTCGATTTTTACTGGTTTCTTACAAATAACGTGTCTTCTTATTTCTATCTTGTTCAACGATGGAAGTTGCTTCTTGAATTTATTGAAGCTTTCATTCAAGTCATCGGGAATTAACTCATCCCAGTCTAATTTAATTTGCCAAATTCGTTGTAAAATAATCTTTGCTGAAATAATACAAGGTCCCAGCAAACCCAATGGATCGAATATCTTTGCGATGATTGACAACACCGCTCTCTTTGTGTTAATTCCTCCAACATCCTCTATGTTAATGGAATATTTAAACTTATCTTTAGCCGAGTGCCAGGATAAGCCAAGCGTTTTAGTCTCGCCAACTTCACCCATGTTCAAAATTACATCTTTGCTTGAGCCTTGAATTTCTTCTAAGAACTTGGGATCGTTGGAACCCCATTTGTTTAACGAAAAACATCCTGTCTTTAAAATGCTAGCCACTTCCCTTTTTGTTTGTTCGAATCGTTTTATAGCCATTTGTCTGGATTCGCCCAATTTATCTGCGGAATATTTTAAAGGATATCGCACGATGAACCGTCCGGTTTGCATGCGCTTTGTGTTTTCTTTGAAATCGTTTTCGCAAAATAATTCTTCGGGTGATAAACTCTTTCGATCGGGACAACTATCAAGTTCCCAGAATCGAGTTAATCCTTCATTTACATCTTCGTTAGTGACCAATCCGCATTGTATGTTATTTGTAATTCTTCTGGTTGGTACTTCCCCTGCTACAATCCAACCCAACACTGTTTCTCGTACTACCGGCCTGCTTTTTCCCAAATTGATCTGACCTGGTAGCAGCAATTGCCAAAACAGTTCGGCACCTATTAAAACATCTATTTTTCCTACCTCGTCAAACGTTTCGTCTGCTAGCTTAACAAAGCTCGGTAATTTTAAATTCCATTTTTCGACCGGTGCAGAAGGAATGTTCCCGCCTATGTTCGGTACGACCAAACAGGAAATGTTATTTTCGTAGCTTTCATTTATCGCTAGGAAAACTACCTCTGCCTTTCGTTTAACGGTTGTAGCAGCGTTTATACCTGTGACTTTGAAATCGATTTCGCTCGTCGGTAATTGTAGTTTGTTTACCAGTTCCTGCGTTATGAAATGGGATTGAGATCCCGAATCTAACAGTACTCTCGCTTTGTGAGTTTTTCCCACTTTATCTATTACCATTATTATGGCGGTGGATAATAATACTTGTGTCGTTCCGCTGAACGTACTGCACATAACATGATTACCGCTACTAGTAGCATTTTCTACCTCGATCTTATTCGCGCTAGTATTTACCACGTATATTTTTGCAGGAGTTTCCTCCAGCTTTTCTTTACCTTGTTCACCTGTCTTACCTCTGGTAGGATAGTGTAATAGCGTACTATGCTTTTTTTTACAAATTTGGCATACGCTGGCCTTGCAATCGTAAGCCCTATGGTTTTTTCTTAAGCAGTTCAAACATAAACCAAGTTCTTTAACTCGATTATATCTTTCAACTACCGCGAGTTTGGAAAACTCTTCGCATTTAAACATCGTATGCTTTCCATTGCAATGAAAGCATGCAGTGTCAGCAATTGCAATAAAGTTGCTAACGTTATTTTTCATTTTGCATGGCTTGTTGACTTGGTGCATGGAGTTGGCACCCAAGTTTTCCAACATCCTGCATTTTTCATTTAAGAAATCTGTGATGTTTTTTACTGTAGGTAACTCATCACGGTACTCCTTTTCTAATTCTTTGCGTGTAACGCTATCTAATTTGGATGACAACACATAACCTATTGGTGTGTCCCACTTTTCTACAGGTTGACCAAGAGTTTTCAACGCACGAAGATGTTTGGTTGTACCACCTAATATGGACCTTAAATTTGTTACGGTTTCTTTTGGGCTTTCTGGAAGCTCAAATATCGCTTTGATGTGACTTAAGATTAACCGTTTTTTGTTATTGAACCGTTCGTTCAATAATTCCCACGCGTGCTCGTAGTTGCTACTCGTAACCTCTAACGATTCGATTACGTCAGCTGCTTCATTTTTTAATACCGATTTCAGATAATTAAATTTTTGAATCGGCGCTAGCGAATCGTTTGAGTTGATTACCGAATCAAATGTCTCTTTGAATGATAACCATTCGTCCAGCCGTCCGTCATACCTTGGCAAACTTAATTTTGGTAAATGCACGTTCTGAAACCGTATATTATTTGAATTTTGTGACTCGGCGCTAGACAGGTTTACTTCGCCTACACTCGCACTGATTTTTGCTTCGGCCCTTTTTAACGCCGAATAAAATTTGTTTTCAAACTCTAATCTTTCAGATTCGTCCGTTCCGTCTAAGTCTAACAGGTCGATTTCTGTTTGAACTTCATCGAAATTTTGCAAACTCCGATTTATGTCTACCAAACGCAATCTGATATTTGCTACGTCGTTTAGATCGGTTTCCAAAAACGTAACAAATCTTGTTAATTTTGCCTTTATGAGGCCGCGTCTTTTAACTAATACTTTTAGCTCTTCCATAATCCTAAATTAATTAATAAAGCTTAAAACCCAAGTATTTTAAATAATGTCAATTCTACTAGTAATTTCAACTATGCACTCAAATCGCGATAGTTGAGAATACCAGCGCGATAAGCAATTGCAAACATAAGATAATATCGTGATACAAGTTGAAGTGTTTTAAATAAGGGAAGATAAGTAAGGATAGCAACTGACCTCGGACTTCTTATCCGCTATGTCGTGGTGTCGATCCAACCTTGTACTGTGGTTAACGTAATTTTTCAATATTTTCCACATCCAAATTTCCAAATTTTTCAACTTTCCAACTTTTCGACTTTCCAACTTTCCAATTTTCCAACAACCATTCGGCCGATGGACCAAATTTATGTATAGACCTGTTCAGTTTCCCTTTTTTCTTCTTCTAAGTGGACTGTATGTGGTTTAATCAACAAAACAAATCTAATACATAATAACTTTAATTCCTTTTTGTCTAGCAACAATTAGTACTATACAAACAACTTCAAAATATAATTATTGCTAGACCTTTAATGCACATAAAAACGTCTTTTCGACAATGTAACTTACATGCGACTGCTCGTTACTATTGCCTCGCGGTCGCCCCCACCAACTTGCGAATATCCACCCTCGATAAAGGCTTTACCCGCTTTTACAATTTAAGTTGGCGCGAACACAGCAGATATCATTTTAAAAGTGCGAAATTGTAATTTTAATTATAAATCTTTGAAGTAGTACAAACATTGTATATTGTTAGTTTTTGATCCGCGAATAACGAAATTTTCAACCGCGAATACAAGAAGTGGTTGCATTTTTTAAATCCGCGAATACTGAAAACGCGAATAACGAAACCGTGAATAAGGAGCTTTAACTGTATACCTACACAATGAAAATGTTATCATTTATGGATTTTATTATTGAGAATAGTGAATCCTATAAATTGGGGGCTTAACCGAGGATTTAAACCCGGCAGTTAAATAAATGTGTTAGGAACTAATAATAATGGGGTACCAACAAAAAAATTTAGTAGCGTATTTTTACATAAATACGATCCTTATGATGTACTTTGCCATGTAATGGGGTTAGATTGTTCTACAAGCGAATCATTTCGATGTAATTAATATAAATTTTTATTATTTGTTCAATCTATCATTGGTTAGCAGATCTTGCTTAGAGATGGTGTAGTGGAAAATGAAAGAACGTATAAATACTATTTTTATTATTTATTAAATTATTGTACTCTTACTGGGCCCATGCTTCACAACTGATCACAACTACTCTTAACTTAGATCTTCTTACATAGTAGTTATCTAACTACTCTTAAACTTAATCTTAAAAAACTGAAACTACTACTTATTACTACCTTTTTATATTAATTTCTTGACTTACATTAAGTGTTAGGATTAGTAATTGCAAAGTAGGCATCCTACATTTTGCAATTACTAGACGCCAGTCAGCATAATCTAAATACCTTAAATTTATTACAAATATATTATACTATTATATAGGACACTACTACATCTCCCTTTTTGCAAGAATGACTTTCAGTATGTACGATTTGAAAGGCATTCTCAAAAAAATTAGGAACATTAAAATTTAAATCTAATATTACATTAAAATATTACATAAATATCTTAACTCATTAATTATTTACAATTGCATATTATGTATAAGTAGATATTATGTATAAGTACTGCAATGTGCCGATCTCTCTCTTTATTTATTCAACGGGCCACATGCAATTATCATGAAATTTAATTTATGAATTGAAAATTTTTAGCTCTTTTTGATTTTGTTATTATTGGGCAAAAGTGAAATCTTACCTCAGAAGTGGCTTCTTTGTGCTTATTCTGAAATTGTAATTTTGTGGGAATATTAAATTCCTGAATTATACGCCTTTGTTCAAAAATGTCAATTTAATTTTATCAAACATGAACTATTAAAAAAAAACACAAAATCTTAAACTACAAAATTAAACAATCAAAAACAAATAAATAAACAATTCTTAAGCTACGCGTTTCCCCAAAAGGTTCATTCCGTGGCGCATTAACCGTGTAAGTGTTATTCGCAACTCGCACTCCCGTGTTCATAAATAATTAAAGTTCGCTTACCAACCGTATGTGTTGTGATTTTTGTATTCTCAATTTCGCTTTGACTTGGTCTGCTGAACAGCTGTCCAAAATTGATCTTCTTTTACACCCAATTCTATTTTGTGTATTTATTCTTCAATTATTGTTATCACAAACTGCTTTTTTCCAATTAGCATCTCTATCCAAATTATCCAAAGTAAGTAATCTCCAGTTACCTTTTATATCAACCTCCCTTCTTCTTTATCACAATTTTTACTAGTAATTATTTACTTTTCAGATTCGTGCACCTTTTTACGTTTTATCTCTAATCAAACAACAAACTTTATTTGGAGCCGACTAATTGACGTCTTTTTCCAACGGCATTCCGTTTTTTCTTTCTATTTATTTATTTTTTTGTTTCCTTGGTTTCGGAACGATCTCTTGTGTTTTGTTTATCACATTTCTTAAGCTATCCTATTTTTAACAATATTAATTAAACTAAAATATCTTACAATTAATAAATTTTATGTGTATTAAAATTTTTATACTGTTTTAATCATCTTTGTGCGTATCATTCAGGAACCCTATTCCTTTTCTTGTATTTTGTCAAGCTGGGTTCATTTAACTTTTTTCATTTTAATTTGCTCAACTTTCTATTGGGTAAGAGATCACTCGTGCCGTTAAAGTAAATAACATTGCAGTACATATTATGAATAAGTACTGTAATGTTCTTTGCTTGGCTGTAGTGGCAAGTCAAAAGGATGAACAAGTTTGTAAATAAAAAATTTAAATGAACATTAAGTTATTGAAAGAAATCATGGCAAGATGATAAAACGATTAACTCGTAAATGAAATTAAAATTAGATCATGTAAAAATAATTATTAGTTGTTAGTTAAAATTTGTTAGTTAAGAAATTGTTGTAAAAACTAGGTTAATTTGTGATTAATTGTGTTATGAGCACTTAAAAAAAAGGTTTCTCGATGACATTTGTCACAATTTGGTGCAATAAACTAAACGGACGATTTTTCGCTTCAAAATAAACATTCAAAGTACCTGCCAATAAAAACTTTACAACATAATAACTTAACAGGCGTTGGAAATTACAAAGAAGGTGATATCCTTGGTAACGTGTTTGTTGACCTTAACAACGTAATAAGTTAACCAAGATGTGCACGTAAATTTGGTGGTTCCAGAGATTTTTATAAAAAATTGTGTTAAATAACCCGGAGTAGGGTTAAGTGAATGTGAATTGCCCTAAAAAGAGGTTATATTACGTGATAAAGGTAAAATTTTATCAGGGTACTCACCAATTTGTAAAAAAATATGGTATTCACGGCTGGGATGTAAATGGATTTTGCGAAGGTTAAATGATTAAACACACAAAGATAATTTGTAAAAGATTTATGGGTGAACGACCGACAATCGACGTAAAAGGAGGAGAAATGATGCAATCGGAAAGTGGGGTTAAAAGATTTCATGATACAGTGCGGGAATTTTGAACAATAAAGGTCAGAAATCTTTTTTATTTATAAACATTTATTTGCATAAATCACATTAATTTTAAGAAATTTGTTACAATTAAATTTTAAGGCAAGTGCGTAAAACTTTCTTTGTTTCTATGACGACCATTTATGAAAATTTCATTAAAAATCAAATTACCATGATAAATTTTATTTTCAATTTAAATCAAATAAATAAATCTTGTAAAATTATGAATCTTGTTCATTTGTAAGATGAGCGAATGCAGTAAAGAAAATTTATTAACAATAAAAGAATTTTTCTATATAAAATTAAGAGCTAGCCGTGGTGACCTACAAAAATTTATCCACAAAAGTTATCATTGTGGGATAAGCATCCAGGTAAGGGCAAATTTCATCGAAAGCATAATTTAATTAATAAGGTGAGGGGAACATTGCATATTTATTTGTCGGTCCAACGTAGAGGAGATTAAGAGGCGCGATACATTACAGTACATATTATGAATAAGTAGCTACTTATTTTACTATAATTACAAATTTACTATTTCACGAGATTTATTTCAATTTAGTTTTAATTTATTTATTCTTAATTAACATCTCGATTTACATTATTTTTTCTTCTTCGCTGGTATCCTTAATTATTTTTGGGATCCATACCAAATATAATTCTTAAATTCTTGAGCTCATTCATTCGATCCTATTTCCTCAAATTTATTTATTTTTGTGCACCTTTTAAACATAGGATCATTCATACTTGGTTTCACTTTATTGACCACAAATTACCGGCCTCGAATCTAGCCTAGACAATATTTTCTCTAAAGAAAAATTATCATTAGTAACGAGCCTTTTGAGTAAAAACCAGATTTACCACGTTTTCCCATTATTATCCTAAGATAAGTGGGCTTAATTTTTAAAACTGGTAAATTTATTATTTCATCAACAAATTGAAGTTTCTTGAACCATTGAGATCATCTTTATACTTTTAAAATTGCTAATTTAGTTGCTTTGGAATATCTGCGTGACATCGCCTTTTTTAAATTATTTTATTTATACCACGAATTCTTGATGTTGACCATACGGCTGCTCCATACCAAGTTTTCTTTCACACCGTAATGTTTTTTTAAACACTTATTTTCATACTTCGACACAAACACTAACACTGTGGTTAAAATGATTTTCATGTCTTTTTGTCCACTAACCACTTGCTTGTCCATAATTACTTTAGTTTTCACAACATCCATGTTGGTAACTTCTGCTTCCTTTTATTTGTTGGTTTGGTTTACTATTTGTTAATTAACACACTTGCACTGTCCAATTTTTGAAAATTTCTTTCTTTTTTTTCATTTTGACACTTCACACAATTACCAATATTTCACATAATCAGAAGATTCTCTTAGGTCCGTTTGCAGGATCGCCATGCAGTGGAAATGAAAGAACGTATAAATACTATTGTTATTTATTCATATTTTGCTCTTACAGGGCCCATGTCTCACAACTACTCTTAACGTGTCTTAAAACTGAATCTTAAAAAACTGAAACTACTACTTATGATTACTACCTTTTTATATTAATCTATTGACTTACATTAAGTGTCACGATTAGTAATTGCGAAGTAGGCATCCTACATATTTGCAATTACTAGACGCCAGTCAGCATAATCTAAATACCTTAAATTTATTACAAATATATTATACTACTAGCTGGAAAGCCCGTCCACGGACGGACGGGCAGCTAGACGGCGCCGGTGGGTCTCTATTTTATTAATGATCTAAATAAAAACAACATTGTTTCCTAATATTGCCAATTTTAATTGTTCATCCTCGCGTTGAAACGTTAATTTTAATTTTTTTTATTTGTTAATTAAGAAACAATTATTGTAGCAAATAAAATCTTAAGCACTGCCTACTGCGTTAGTACTTCCTTATACTTCCTTGTACACAACAGTTTTCGTGTACACTGCCTGTGAACCTTCAATCAATTTCCCTTGTTCTTTTCCATCAACTATTTTTATCTTCAGATCTCCGTACTCTTGAAATTGCTACATAGAGATGACCGTGGCTAAACACCGGGTTATAAGTTTATAAGTTTTAACCATTCAATAAGTCCGTAGGATAAGTAAGAAAAAACAAAATTTTGACAAAACTCGATTTTATTATTCAACATTGTTGCCTTCGAGGGTGTTACAACGAGTATAGCGATTTTGCAACTTTTAGATACCACTTTTATAGTACGATTTCTCTTTCTCGTCAAAATAGACCTCAGTTGCAGCGATTACTTCATCATTGGACTTAAATTTCTTTCCAGCAAGCATTCTCTTGAGATCTGAAAACAGGAAAAAGTCGCTGGGGGCTAAATCCGGAGAATACGGTGGGTGGGTAAGCAATTCGAAGCCCAATTCATTCAATTTTGCCATCGTTTTCATTGATTTGTGACACGGTGCATTGTCTTGGTGAAACAACACTTTTTTCTTTTGCAAATGTGGCCGTTTCTTTGCGATTTCAGCCTTCAATCGATCCAAAAGTGCACAGTAATAATCGCTGTTGATGGTGGTTCCTTTTTGGAGATAGTCGATGAATATTATTCCGTTCGCATCCCAAAATACAGACGCCATCACCTTACCGGCCGACTGTTGCGTCTTTGCTCGCTTTGGATTCGGTTCGTCGACTGCTGTCCACTCAGCTGACTGTCTTTTGGATTCTGGTGTGTAATAGTGAAGCCATGTTTCATCCATTGTCACATATCGACGATAGAATTCGATTTTATGGCGGTTTAACAGCGCCAAACACTTCTCTGAAGCATCAATTCGTTGTTGTTTTTGGTCGACTGTGAGCTCACGCGACACCCACTTTGCACAGAGCTTTCGCATACCCAAATGTTCGTGTAAAATGGTAAAAACACTACCATCTGATATCTTTACAATGTCAGCTAGCTCGTGCACCTTCAATTTGCGATCGTTCATAACCAATTTGCGGATTTTTTTGATGTTTTCTGGAATAACAGCCTCATTTGGGCGTCCACTGCGCTCTGCATCATTTGAGCTGGTACGACCACGTTTAAATTCAGCAATCCACTTCTCTACCATTTGTCTCGATGGAGCAGAGTCCGAATAATGTTTATCAAACCATTGTTTGGTTTCCACTGTATTTTTTTTCATCAAAAAGCATTGCTTTATCAAAACTCGAAATTCCTTTTTATCCATTTTTTTTCAATAACACAAGTTGCTTCACACAAAATGCTATAACTCACGAATCAATAGTCAGATTGCTGTCAAATTTATACACGTATCGTTTGAAGGTTAGTACTAAATAAACAAGGTGGAACTCGCTTTAGCGGCAGTTCTTAGGCTTCTATACAGCTACCTTTCTGGTGTGGAAAGTTGTTATTATCTGGTTATTTTTGATCGCCATATAATGTAACACCACATAATCAGATAATCTGCACCAATTAAATTTTTTGCGATTGGTAATTATCATTTACTATATAAGTAATAACAATCAAACTTTTCCATTCTATTAGAAATTTTACTTCTCTGTAATGTATGGTCCTTTTTTTGAGGTGGACCAATCCTCTCCTTTCTCTTTTATTTATAACTTAACTTCACTAACCACATCAATAAAAAATTATTTTTTCACATCAAAGTAAAACAAGTAGTTTATATAGGGAGACCTCTTCGAAAATATCTTTAACTTTGTAATTCTTTCGAACATTTGCGTATTTATAAATTGCATTAGTGAATCGAAGCAACGGATTAACAGATTAACGCAATACTATATAGACGAAGTATCTCTTATTATAAAAGGCCAAGTCTTTCTTTCTTTCTTTCTTTCTTTCTGTCTGTCCCACGGAAATACCCGAAGCAAACCGAACCGAACCGAACGCACACCGTATCAACGTATCATCGGATCAACGTATCATCGGATCAACGTATCATCGTATCAACGTATCATCGGATCAACGTATCATCGTATCATTTTGTCTATATAGGACAGCTATTTCCAAAAAAGCATTATGTGAACTTCCATAATGGATAATGAAAATTTTGCAAGTCCTGCTGCAAAGCGACGGCGATTGAATCGTGAGAGAAAAGCACGTACAAGAGCTAATAACACAGAAGAACAGCTTCGATCACAGCGACAAGCTGACGCTCGGTCTCATGCGATACGTCGACAACGTGAAACTTTGGAATAAACTCAAGCGCGGCAAGCTGCTGACGCTCGGTCCCATGCGATACGTCAACAACGTGAAACTTTAGAAGAAACTCAAGCGCGGCAAGCTGTTGACGCTCGGTCCCATGCGATACGTCAACAACGTGAAACTTTAGAAGAAACTCAAGCGCGGCAAGCTGTTGACGCTCGGTCCCATGCGATACGTCAACAACGTGAAACTTTAGAAGAAACTCAAGCGCGGCAAGCTGCTGACGCTCGGTCCCATGCGATACATCGACAGAAAGAAAATCGATACCAAAGTCAAGCAATTCAACTCCAAATAAGAGCATTGAGATTTGATGAATCTCACGTTACTCGACACGATTGTGGAGAAATGAATTCCATCTGTCAGTTCTGCGGCTCCAAGAATTTTGCCAAGGAGCGTCCAGTTGATAAACAATTTAACAACTGCTGTCATAAAGGAAAAGTGAAGATTCCGCAACCGCTCGATCAACATGGGAATCTATTGTTATATCCCGAATTTCTTCGCTCTATGCTTTCAGATTCAGATAATCCATACTACAAGAACTTTCGTCAGCACATCCGCTCTTACAATTCCTCGGTTTCTTTCGCTTCAATGGGAGCAGAGATTGTTTCAATGCCGGGTAACGGACCATACGTTATCAAAATTCATAGACAGACGTACCACAGAACCACAAACCTGTATCCACCTGAAGGACAAACAAGAAAGTTTGCACAACTGTATGTAATGGACACGACAGAAGCGGTCAATGAACGAGTAAATCTGCCTGAGAATAGAGGTTGTCTACCTGAAGTGATTGAGAAAATCGATCGTTTCTTCCGCGTCAACAATCGTATCGCAGCTTCATATTGCCTGATCAAAGAAATTGAGCAACGCGTGTACGAGCCGAAGAAGAAGGACAACCAGTTCCGGTCGTCAATATGGTGATGCGGCGCGATCGGCAGTCTGATCAAAGACGTTACAATGCTCCAACGTCCAATGAAATTGCAATGGTGTTCGTAAATGATGACGGCGAACCTCCATTTGAACGTGATATCCGTATCTATCCTCGAAATCCCGTAGACAATGCAAATACCCGAAGCAAACCGAACCGAACCGAACGCATAACGGATAATTTCATAACCAATCGGATGAACGTATCATCGTATCAACGTATCATCGTGTCAACGTATCATCGGATCAACGTATCATCGGATCAACGTATCATCGGATCAGTTAATCCGATTATCCTACTCAAAATTACTAGTATATAAGCAGAATTACATTATAACGAAACTAGCTGATAGCCCGTCCGAGGACGGGTAGCTAGAAGGACGGGCAGGCAGCCAAGGTAACTTAAGTTGAATGAAGATTAAGAAAAGCTATCAGTGCAATCCAAAAGCCATATGACCTTGGCTGCCTGCCCGTCCTTCTAGCTACCCGTCCTCGGACGGGCTATCAGCTAGTTTAAAATATAACAACGTATCAGTTGATCAACGTTATGATTGGCTCTGAAACATGCGGACGGACACGAAGCCAGACCATAAGGCTTCTTTCTATACCTTGTATAGAAGCCTAAATAAGGCTTCTTGTTATACTTTGTATAGAAGCCTATAAGTAGCGCACTGGCTACCCAGTTCTTAGACCTCTATGCACACAGAGTATTTCCAACACGATTTGAAACGCTCTGTATGATTTTGAATTATGAGGACGGACGGACGGACAGACGGACGGACAGACACGGAGCCAGATCATAAGGCTTCTTGTTATACTTTGTATAGAAGCCTAAAAGTAACTAGAATTTTTGTTGGTAAAACCGTGTAAAACTAGCTTTAACTGATTTCGCGGAAAAAAGTTAACCTTAAATACATACCAAAAACAAATGTCAATAATAATTATAACCTACAATATTGACACATAAAAATATTACTTATCAGTCTGTTACCTATGTTGACAGCCCAATATTGCTCTGTTAACTTATCAGACGACTTGACAGACTGGTAACTGCTAAAAGTCATTGGTGAATACAAATATATCACATTAACAGACTGTTATTGACTTGACTCTCTATTAGCAACTTAACAGAGCTTGGTGAATACGGCTGTAAATGTCACTGATTACATTTTTGCTTGGAAAAACAAAAACACGTCTGGACTAGTCGACTGTTTACTCGCGACACCGGCAGGCCGCTTGTGTTAAATTAATAATTATTATTAATAATATTAAAATTAATTATTAATAATGAAATTATCATCTTAAACCTAGTAAAACACTTAAATATTAGTGGGATATTCGAATGTTTGAATATGCCGTAGTTGGTAATTTGTTCGAGAGAAATTCGTCCAACTCAGCATTTGTACGACTGAACATTTAATCGACAGGGCATTTTCAAACAAATTTCTGTCGCACATAACGCTGTCGAACAAATGACCTAGAATCGAGTATTCGAATACTCGATTTCCCAGCCCTCGTAGATATAACACTACCATAACACACCAGCTACAAGATTTTTTTTTAATTAATTTGATTTTGATTAAAAAATATTAGTTTTTTGATATCTATGATATCAAAACCCTAAAATAGCATCGTCCGAACCAAGTAACGTGATATAACATGCTTCGAAAATATTATTTTTAAAGCATGGTATATAAGTTACGTTCGTAATATAGATTGTACCATAATTGCTGACTTTCGATGTGATAAATACTGAAGAAAGATATGATTTCGCGCTATGCTGAAGAAAAATTGGTCACAAAGTTGCTAATGATTGTAATTTTACATACAATTTCTTAACGGTGTGGATATATTGTTCAAAAGATAAAAATACAAATAACGGATAAGCAAATAATGCAATAATTGGATAAACAGATTAACGGATCAACAGATCAACAGATCAGCGGATCAATGTATCAACGTATCAATATATCAACGTATCAATGTATCAACGTATCAATGTATCAACGTATCAATGTATCAATGTATCAACGTATCAATGTATCAACGTATCAATGTATCAACGTATCAATGTATCAACGTATCAATGTATCAACGTATCAATGTATCAACGTATCATCGTATCAACGTATCAACGTATTTAAATTTCCTATATAGGTGAAAAATTATGTAAATAAAATATAACTTATATTTGGTCTGCATTGAAAAAAAAGTTGTTATTTTTGGTCGCCATATTATTATAATGTAATATCAGATAATCTGCACTAATTAAATTTTTGCGGTCACAATCACAATTTCGAAGGTTCTGATTAGATTTGAATTATGCGGACAGACAGACGGACAGACGCGGAGCCAGATCATAAGGGTTCTTGCTATACTTTGTATAGAAGCCTAACAAGTAGTTTATATAGGGAGACCTCTTTGAAAATATCTTTAACTTAGTAAATTTCTTTCGAACATTTGCGTATTTGTAAATTGCATTAGCGAATCGAAACAACGGATTAACAGATTAACGCAATACTATATAGACGAAGTATTTACAATATAACAACGTATCAGTTGATCAACGTTATGATTGGCTCTGAAACATGCGGACGGACACGAAGCCAGACCATAAGGCTTCTTTCTATACCTTGTATAGAAGCCTAAATAAGGCTTCTTGTTATATCGTACTTTGTATAGAAGCCTAAAAGTAGCGCACTGGCTACCCAGTTCTTAGACCTCTATACACACAGAGTATTTCCAACACGATTTGAAACGCTCTGTATGATTTTGAATTATGCGGACAGACAGACGGACAGACGGACGGACGGACGGACACGGAGCTAGATCATAAGGCTTCTTGTTGTACTTTGTATAGAAGCCTAATTCTTGTTATACTTTGTATAGAAGCCTAAAAGCATTATGTGAACTTCCATAATGGATAATGAAAATTTTGAAAATCCTGCTGCAAAGCGACGACGATGACGACGAGAAAGTGACGGGTGTTGGTGCATCCTAATATTAACGAACAATAATACAAGATGTCGTTGTACGAGTCATCCAATCTACCTGGGTCCTATGGATTATTATAATTGTAGAGTAAGATTAATTTAGATAATTATATATGTAATATTTTCCCCCAGATTATTTTATTTAAATAGATTAGTTAATATTATTCCATGACTATTATTTAAAAGTTACACCCCAATATAAGATCCCAAATTTAGGCAGAAGGGCCTAAATACAACATGGTGGAGGTGCAGGCTTTTTTCCGAAATTTATCAGCGAATAAATTTCAAAATTTAAAATTAAATTTTTTTGTTTGTTGAAATAATTAAATAATGGTCATTAATAAAGTTTTAATTCTATCAATAATAGGAAATTAGGGCGTCGAAAGTAGGTAAATAAATTTTAGGTAAATAATTTGAGAATAAATTATTCGAAATAAAATAAAAAGGTCGTCGAAATTGGTTTAATGATGGCAATAAGTTAAACAAAGAATTTTCTGATGGTAAACTTTATTAATTTGTATAAAAATTTTTCCATAACCGAAGTCCATACGTTGAAAAAATTATGCCGATGGTAAATGAAAATAATTTTTTTAAAGTGGTAAGGTTAAGTCAAGAATGTTTGGGAAATAATTTAAAATGATTTTTGTTGGTAAATATAATTAAATTTTAGTTTCGTATACGCGGAATGGATTTCAGGCGAAAATAAAATTTTGGTTGTATAAAAAAATTTACAGTTTTTTGTATTGAGGAAGGCATAAAACCTCGAAATTAGTTATGGAGGCCCGTAATTAAGATACAAAAAATGTAAAAAATTGTCTACGAAAACAAAAGGAATTTTTAAATAAAATTATTTTATTGCATTTCAACAAAGTTTTTAAATAAATAGTTGCTATTTTAATGCATCAACGACAAATATTATTAGAGTCACTTTTAAAGAGTGGAAAAGTTTTGTCAATCAAGTAGAACATGGAAAATTTAATTTAATATTTTAATGAGAAATTTTAACTAGAACATGGAAGGAACTACGATACTTTAAATAAATTTAAAATAAAATTCAAACGCAGTCAAATTAAATAAATTTTAATAATTCATTACGTGAAATAAATTGACTATGCAATATTTTGTTATAGGATAAATTTTAAAAATAATTCCCAAATTATGGATTAGGGAAGGTAAATTTCGTTTTTATTAATAAAAAGTTTTATATTTACATGTTATAAAGGTTAACAAACGGACTTTACATAAAATGCATTATAATGCAACTCTTCAAAGTCTAGCAAGTATGCAGATATCACATTTAAATGAAAGATTTTATTAAAATCATTTTTGGGCATAATTATACAATTAAATAACAGTTTTAAGATTTAATTTTTGAAAGGAAAAGTAGTGATTCAGCTGTGAAAAGTAAAAACAAATTTTAATTGTAATATTTTAAAGTTTAATAATTATTTTAACATTGTTATTTAAAATTCAATAATATTGAATTTGGTTGGTTAAATGAAAATTAATAAATTTTTGAATCAAGTATTTGCATATCGACTAAAAGAATTTAAAAATTTTATTAGAAGTATTCAATTAGGTAAAACGAAAAAATTAACACAAGTTTTGTTTTAACATTGGTATTGAAAATTATTTGCTATATCGACAAGTTAAGAAGGAATTCTATAAAAATAAGACGATGCAAATTTGAAATTAATTATTATAAGGTAAAGATTAAAATGCATATTTTAAAGAAAAAGTTATAAAAGTAAATTTAACAATTTCAAATTTTAATAAATCGTATTAATTTAAAACAATAGGAATTAACAATAATTCCGAAATAGTAATATTTTAAATGGGTTTTATTAATAAACACAAAAATGTATTTAAATCGTTCATTGCCATTTTCAGCACAAAAGTTCATTAAAATGAAAAAGAACAATTTCGGCAAAATATCTTGTAAAGTAATTTTATATGAATTCAAAGTTTAACAACACGAAGAAAAAATTTGCTGATGGATATAATTTTATTAAACATAATATATTAAATCAAATGCTTAAGTTGGAATGCATTGAAAACTAATTTTTCAAAATATGAAATTTTTTATTGCATTAATTATAATGTCGAAAAATGTCTTTTAAAAAGGACAATAATTGTATATGGAAGTAAATTATAGTAAATAAATTGTAACAGCGGTACTAAAACGACATAAAAGCTCAAATTTTAAAAGAATCGGCATTAAAATAAATTAAAAAAAAAAAACTATTCATCACAAAAAAGCAAATTTAGCAAATTTAAAAGATGAAATAATAAGTGTTCAAGAATTTAATAAAATCAAAATTTAAATTTGGGAAAAAAGAAATTTTATAATAATGATATTTTAAGAGGGTAATTTTATTTATAATTTAAGCAATTGTCTTAATTTTTTAATAAACAAACTTAAATTTTATTATTGTAGTAATAAATTATATAAATAAATAATTAGTAATAAAAAATATTGGTTATAATTTCACGAAACCATTGTTTCAAAATTTTATCGTTATTAAAATTAAAAATGCGAACAATATATGATTTACTTATTTAAATGGGAAATTAAATTTAAAAAAAAATTTGGGTGGAAAAATTGAATTTGAGATTGAATAATAATTTATAGGATAATTTAAAGGGCAAGGGGTTTATTGATAAAAGAGGTATCCCAATGAATATAAATAATTATGAAACAAAGGAGAATTATTATGATGAATTTGTAGGAATTTTATGGGGAGCCCAAAATGACTAAATAAAAGTTGAGGGTTTAAGATGTATTATGAAGTATTAATAGGGCCAAAGGTGGTCAAAGGTGAAGTTGATTTAAGGGAGAAAATATGGGAATACCAGTTAAAAAGTATAATTAAAACCAATTGTCGCAAAATAGCAAATAAAATTATATGAATCATAAAATAAATTGTAGCCACCCAAATAAAGAGAATTGATTTGAAAGTTCGCTTGAAAACAAAAGATAGGAATTTGAATTTAAAAAAGTTAGAAAAGTAAAAAACAAGTTATATGTTAATAAATAAATATTGGTAATTAAAATAAAAACATACTGTACATAAGATAGCAGAATAATATGAATACACTGTATATGTACATTTCCGGATAAACAAAACAGAATTGCACATTCTTTAGTTGACATAAAAACAAATAAAACCGTAGGTCAAGAAAGTGCAGAGTATCACAAAAAATAAAAGGAAAAAAATACAATAGTTATTTTTAAAATATACATTCAGTTTAATTAAAAATGAAATAGAATTTAGGGACCCAAAGAAAAATAAAATATGCATTAAAAAATGCATTCATAAATGTAAACTAATTATGAATTGTAGATATCTCCAAATAACTAGAGGACAACAAATTCAAACGACCGTAAAAATATCAACTGGCGTAATATGGAAAAAATTACCACAAGTTATAACATTTTTCTGATTTTAGATAAAAAGCACTTTCAAGAGGGATGAGTGTAATATTGGATGGAATGGAATGGATAACAACAAATCAAATGGAACTGAGATGAACAATCGAATTGTGGAGGAATGGAATGGATAACAACAAATCAAATGGGACTGAGATGAACAATCGAATTGTGGAGAAATGGAATGGATAACAACAAATCAAATGGGACTGAGATGAACAATCGAATTGTGGAGAGATGGAATGGATAACAACAAACCAAATTGGACTGAGATAAACAATCGAATTATGGAGAGATGGAATGGATAACAACAAATCAAATTGGATTGAGATAAACAATCGATTTATGGAGAGATGGAATGGTTAACAATAAACCAAGGTGGTGTTGCCGATTGTCGGGGAAGCCACAACTGTATAACAAGAAGTAGAAAAATGGAAATCATTTACTCAAACTACAGTGGCGTTACAATTAATATATTCAGTAACTTCCAAAAGTGCACGTTTGGGAGTTATACGAATAAGTAACGAAGGCGTACATTCAAATGGAGGAAAATATACGTAATTATGGGTCAACCAATTTGGGATGTCTCAATCATCACCATACACACGTAATCCAGTTCAGTGAAATAAACAGTCAAAATATTAATAAAAGTTGTAAGCCGACTAACCAAGTATATCAAGTTTATAAGTAAAGAAAGGACCCCTGAACATTCAAAAATTAAAGTAAAATTAAAGTGCCGCGCGAAAAGTTTAGAAGATTTCGAAAAAACCCAAAATGTGAAAGAAAAAAAGTCTAAGCAAATAAGACTATCCGGTCAAGGAGAAAGAAGAAAAAGCTTCAAAAAGGAAAAATAATAAAGTGCCTAAAATGGAAAAGTTAGTGAAAAGCAGAGCAAATAAAATAAAGTGATGCCTAAAACACGGAGCAATAAAAGTACCCAGGTAACATTTCGTGACGAAAAAGCGACTGAAAATGTGACGTTTTTATTTGTCGTGAGTTAAACGAGATCCCGAATTCGTGAATAAATTTCTGACTAATACGTGATAAAACCGCTCTAAACTTAACCCCCGAATTTGTCACGCTAACGCGACGTTTGAACGTTGGATAGTCGTTACGAAATCTTCGAAAATTCGCGAGTTCTACCTGTTAAAAAATCGTGACAAGTTAACCCCCGAATTCGTCACGCTAACGCGACGTTTGAACGTTGGATAGTCGTTACGAAATCTTCGAAAATTCGTGACTTCTACCTGTTAAAAAATCGTGACAAGTGAACCCCCGAATTCGTCACGCTAACGCGACGTTTGAACGTTGGATAGCAGTTACGAAATATTGACGAAATCTTCGAAAATTCGTGAGTTCTACCTGTTAAAAAATCGTGACAAGTTAACCCCCGAATTCGTCACGCTAACGCGACGTTTGAACGTTGGATAGCAGTTACGAAATATTGACGAAATCTTCGAAAATTCGTGACTTCTACCTGTTAAAAAATCGTGACGTTAACCCCCGAATTCGTCACGCTAACGCGACGTTTGAACGTTGGATAGCAGTTACGAAATATTGACGAAATCTTCGAAAATTCGTGACTTCTACCTGTTAAAAAATCGTGACAAATAACCCCCGAATTCGTCACGCTAACGCGACGTTTGAACGTTGGATAGCCGTTACGAAATATTGACGAAATCTTCGAAAATTCGTGACAAGTGTGCAACTAAACCGTGAAGATATCGATTTAAATAATGTGAAGATATCGTGTTATAAAACGTGAAGATATCGTGTTAAAAAACGTGAAAATATCGTGTTAAAAAACGTGAACCTATCGCGTAAAAATCATAACTTATTAGTCACGATATTTTCACGTTCATAATTATTATGAACGTGAAAATATCGTGACTTAAGCGTGAATTACATTATACATTTTTCAACTAGAAACTTGTACAAGTTTCATCAAAGCCCGAGTTACATTATACTGTATTTTATAACTTATAGTTGAAAATAGTATAATATAATAATAAAATAAAAATCAGGCTTTGATGAAACTTGTCAAAGTTTCTAGTTGAAAAAAGTATAATGTAATTCACGCTTAATAAGTTACGATTTTTACGCGATATCTTCACGTTTAGTAGATCTAGCGAGTGCCCCATTAATTGTTGACGTAGCCTCTCTATTTCTGAAATAACTCGAGAATCAAAATATAGGTTATTGGGTTAGTATTGAAAAAAAATATAATATGCATATACATCAAGAGAAATTTTATTAAAAAAAAAGTAAGGGGTACAAATACAGTATTTACAATAATTATAAAAAAAAGTAATTAATTAAATTACGGTAGTTCTTAAATTCTTGCTTCATTCCTTTGTGCAGCCTAAAAGTACCACGTATATTTAGTGAAATAAATCATAATATAAAATACTAATTCTTACCTTGTTCCTGTCATATGTATGTTGAAACAAATATTTTAGATATGCCTCCATTTCTGCTTTTGTAGATTTATTGTGTTCATGGAACACAATTTCTAAAATAACTTCTACCAATTTAGTTTCTTTTAATCGGTATTTCCCATTTGCACCTGTCCAGTTGCATTGTTTCTGCGTTTCAATTGTTAGTACATTTTTAATAATATTCGATAAAGATTGTTTTGAGTCTTTTCCCCCTGTACGTTTTAACTTGTTGATCTAAAAAACATTAACTTAGCAAACTTTTTATTGGCTATCGTAGAAGTTAACTTACAAAAAAGGTTTCTCCGGTTCTAATAACGTCTCATTCAAAACCTGCAAATCGTCTATACACTTCAAGGGTATGAGCTCCTGAAAGAATTGCTCTAATTCTCGGTTTACTGGGTTGATTACTTCTTGATCGCTTTGGCATGCGAGCGACAATTTGATCGTCTCCCACTGTCTTTTACTTTGAACGATGAATCGCTCTGGAAAGTAGTTCATAATAGTTAGTTAAATTTATCAAAGTCTAATTTTAGTAAAATATGTTATTACCGATTAAATTTGAGTTTTCTTTTACCTCGCGTTTAACCTCATTGAGTAAATTTTTTACTTCTGAAAGCTCTGATTTTAAAGTGCTTACTTCTGTATTCAATACATTTTTAATTTCTACAATCACATTAATTAATAATTTTCACTACAAAAAAAAATTGTCTTACCATCACATTTGCATATTGGTTCTAACGTAAAGTCAGTTATTAGATTATTAATAGATGTATCAGTATTTACGTTTGGTGAACTGACCCCACTAGCATGGCCAACAATAATCTTCGGTACCTCAACAGATCTGCGACATTGCAAATCCTCTTCTGATTGTATCAGCGTTTTATCACCTTCACTGGCTGGTGATTGTGGGAGATCATCAATATCTCTGTCATAATAATACTCATAATCTGGCAGTCTATTAGTACCAACCCTTTTCCGATTGTGACTTTTTGAGACCTCTTCATTATGATCAGAGGAATCAGTTTGATACAGTAATATGTCACATTTCTTCGAAGCCTCTTCATATTTTTCTAAAACACAAGTAAACCTTTGTTTAGTTACCTATACAGGGTGTTTCGTAACCATA
Source organism: Podabrus alpinus (assembly GCA_932274525.1). Classification (NCBI taxonomy): domain Eukaryota; kingdom Metazoa; phylum Arthropoda; class Insecta; order Coleoptera; family Cantharidae; genus Podabrus; species Podabrus alpinus. The sequence goes on along the minus strand of OW026452.1, from coordinate 43,844,777 downwards.
CCGCAACAAACTTCCAAAACTTGTAAAGGTCATCAACACGATCTTTTTTTTTAAGTAAACCAATGTCCGTTGTAGCAGTACATTTTATTGTAACTTTGCTAACAGAGTTGTCCATAGATGTATGTAATTAGGAAACTCGGTAGCGTTAAAACGGTTAATTTGAGAACATGGGTTTATTTAAAAAAAAGATCGTTTTGATGATTTCTAGATACTACTTCTAGAAGTTTGTTGGTGTGTTTATGGAACCTGTATAAAACATAATACTAGGTACATGTTTCGGAAACAATTTTATAAACAAGTACAAACAGCAAACTTACCGAAAACAATATCCTTAAAGCGCGTTATACATTTATAGGTCTTCCATGAAGATTTTGGTTGCAATTTTTTTTTTGCGTACGTTTTAGGAATATTTGCCCAAGGAACCTAGAAAATGCTGTATGTAGAAAAAAATTAAAAATATTGTTATTGGTGTTACCTGATCATTTATAATCCAAAATGCTGGGACAACTTCGACTTCCCCGCTCTCAAATTCAATGACTTTATACATAATTCTACAATATTTATTAACATTAATAATAACAATATTTAACAATATTTTTATTTAAAATCTTTATAAAAACGGTGAAAGTAAATCGTTAAAAATAGTGGTATGAAAATACGATTTAGATTTTAAGTAAAACGTCGTCAGAAAATAGATGACGATAAAACGTGACAAATGCGTCAACAAAATTTTCCAAATTTTCGATTATGAAATTATTTTAAAAGAATCGGTGAAGATTTTACGTAAAACGTCGTCAGAAAATAGTTGACGATAAAACGTGACAAATGCGTCAACAATATTTTCCAACTTTTCGATTATGAAATTATTTTAAAAGAATCGGTGAAGATTTTCCGTAAAACTTCGTCAGAAAATAATTTATATTTAGTTAGTTAGTTATTGAATTTGGTAATTGCCTTGTTTATTGTAATATAATGTAGTGAAACTACTACTAGAAATGATTATAATATAATATTTTAATTTTAATTAATGCACACGTGCGAATTTAAGGTTATTAAATTCGCACGTGTGTCGCATGCAACAAGTATGTTTTAAATAAACAATATTCAAATTAGCAAATAAATAGATAGCACATACTTACTGCTATGTCCTCCTGCCTATAAATGCCGGGCACAGGAAGGTACACACATTACTGCCCCTTCTTACTAAACTCCCGGTAATGAGTCATTCAAGGTGTGGGTCCCTGGTGAATCAAGATTAGAGTCGATGTAAAAGATGTTAATTGGCTCTCTCGGGATGTTTTAACTTTGCTTTCCTTTTTTGAATAAAAAAGAAATAAAAAACTTTCATCAACTCCCATACAATTTTTATTATAGTAAAAAAAAAGAAAATTAATACAAATAATTGTTCGAAACAAAGAGGTTTCCTCTCTTCGTCCCAAGTTGCTTGATTTTTAAGCCAATCAAGACTTTCGCTTTACATTAGCGGGCTTAAATGTTTATAAATTTAAATTTGTTGCTTATTTTAAAGCTAAAAATATTTTTGACGAAAATTGTAAAACTTTTGATTATATTTAACTTATCACTTAGGGTATCAAAGAATACACTCTGTTAGAAGTCTTTTCCCCAAATCCTATTATTAACACGCTGAAGGCAAAATTTTAACAAATTATAGAAATCATAAATTCACTGTACCTGGCTCCTGAATATATCGCAGTTTTTATTTTTTTTTTTAAAAAGGATATCATTTATTCGCTGTTTGTGTGTGTGCCCTGCTTTAATCTTTATTTGTAAAGATTCAACTTTACTCCACCGGTCATCACTTTGCTGGATGTCATTTGAAGTGGTACTTTACTTTGACTAGTGCTGAAATTTGTGCTCGTATTTGCATCCTTCCCATTGAGAATCTCCAAAAATATTGAGGTAAGTTGTTCCATTAATTTGCAATGATTTTCTTGTCATCCAGAAAATTTTTATATGTAAATTACAACATCTTCATTGCATTTGTTTATGTCCTTGACATCTATTTTTAGAATCGACGTTGGACAAACGAAACTTTCTAACCTCTCCGAAGTCAAATGAATTTGATTAACCTCCAAATTCGGGTAAATAATATTTTTCGGAGAGCATCGAAAAATGCGTGCACACAGCGGAGTTACTAGAGGTGAACTGATTTTTGATCGAAAATCGATACAATTGGTATTCTTGTTTGAATTTTGTGAGTCAAATCCATGTATTTTCGAATTTATTTTACTCTAATAAATTATTTTTATTCTAGATTTTTCTTCTGTATCAACCTCGATTTCGTTTGGAACATCTTCCCGAGCAGTTTGATTGGTACATTCCATTTTTATCAATTTTATGGATTGTTGATTGATTCATTTTCGTCTTTCTTGGTTGTTTACAGGGGCGTTACACAAATATGACCCTTATTAACTAATTTGTTGATTTATCCGTTGAAAATATACACATTAAATGCATGAAACAATTACATAATTTTTGATATGTTTACATTTTTACAGAGAATGTTATTTGTAGAGTAAATTAGTTTACAAATTCTTAAATTTTTCTAGGTTATCATGATTAATACATTTTTACAAATTTTGAGCTAATTAAGTTTTTTTATTCATTTCTGATGTGACAATCATCAGTTTATTTAGATTTAGCAATCTTTGTCATGTTTCATTCATCCTGAGAGACTCAAATAAATTTAGAAAATTGAAATTTTGAAAAATAAAAATTTCTCGTAGAGCAAATTTTTTAAAGTGTCTTTCGACTTAGAATTTTGTGCTTGTTTCGAATATATGATTCATTTTGGCATCGGGAGCCTTTCTTATTCATTTTAACACACAGCATTACGTTTAGGTAAAATTTTTGCACCAGCAAATACTTCAAAGTATGAAAAAAACAAAATTATATACTATGTAATACTGATGGAGTCACTACTGGTCACTACAAAATAGAACAATGGAAGTAATATAATTAGAAGCAGTGAACCCCACATGAAAACATAAAATTCCCCAGATAACCATTCCCGCCTACATTTTCAAATTTAAATTAAATGTTATTTATTAACTATTTTTTTAATTAAAACTAATAATTTATACTTACAGTTAGTTTTATTAGATGGTATGAATTAGGGGTATGATAACGAAATTATCTTCCTGAGGCAAAATAACCATTTTTGAAATAATATCGGTGAAGTTATACACGGCTTCTTCATCAGAAAATTTCGGTATTCCAATAAAGAATCTTTAATCCCGTGGTAACTCCTTGTGACCATTTTGTATTAATATCAATAATAACTCATTTAAATGAGATTGTTTAATTTGATTTCTAAGAGCCCACTCAGAAATCTCTTGTTTAAATGATTTTCTTTCGGGGCTGTTAATAAATGTGGTATCGAAACAAGAAATTTCATAGTTTTTGTTGGGATCTTGATCATTTTTACTTTCACAATAATTATAAACATGATGGACAGTCTCACAATTTTTGCTAACGTCATTTACGTTCGTGATGGTATGGTCTGCTGAATCACCATTAACCTCAGACGAGACAATCATTTTCTGACGAAGTTTTACGGAAAACCTTCACCGATTCTTTTAAAATAATTTCATAATCGAAAAGTTGGAAAATATTGTTGACGCATTTGTCACGTTTTCACGTCAACTATTTTCTGCCGAAGTTTTACGTAAAATCTTCACCGATTCTTTTAAAATAATTTCATAATCGAAAAGTTGGAAAATAATATTGTTGACGCATTTGTCACGTTTTATCGTCAACTATTTTCTGACGAAGTTTTAGGGAAAATCTTCACCGATTCTTTTAAAATAATTTCATAATCGAAAAGTTGGAAAATATTGTTGACGCATTTGTCACGTTTTCACGTCAACTATTTTCTGCCGAAGTTTTACGGAAAATCTTCACCGATTCTTTTAAAATAATTTCATAATCGAAAAGTTGGAAAATATTGTTGACGCATTTGTCACGTTTTATCGTCAACTATTTTCTGACGAAGTTTTACGAAAAATCTTCACCGATTCTTTTAAAATAATTTCATAATCGAAAAGTTGGAAAATATTGTTGACGCATTTGTCACGTTTTCACGTCAACTATTTTCTGCCGAAGTTTTACGGAAAATCTTCACCGATTCTTTTAAAATAATTTCATAATCGAAAAGTTGGAAAATATTGTTGACGCATTTATCACGTTTTATCGTCAACTATTTTCTGACGAAGTTTTACGGAAAATCTTCACCGATTCTTTTAAAATAATTTCATAATCGAAAAGTTGGAAAATATTGTTGACGCATTTGTCACGTTTTATCGTCAACTATTTTCTGACGAAGTTTTACGGAAAATCTTCACCGATTCTTTTAAAATAATTTCATAATCGAAAAGCTGTAAAATATTGTTGACGCATTTGTCACGTTTTATCGTCAACTATTTTCTGACGAAGTTTTACGGAAAATCTTCACCGATTCTTTTAAAATAATTTCATAATCGAAAAGTTGGAAAATATTGTTGACGCATTTGTCACGTTTTATCGTCAACTATTTTCTGACGAAGTTTTACGGAAAATCTTCACCGATTCTTTTAAAATAATTTCATAATCGAAAAGTTGGAAAATATTGTTGACGCATTTGTCACGTTTTATCGTCAACTATTTTCTGACGAAGTTTTACGAAAAATCTTCACCGATTCTTTTAAAATAATTTCATAATCGAAAAGTTGGAAAATATTGTTGACGCATTTGTCACGTTTTCACGTCAACTATTTTCTGCCGAAGTTTTACGGAAAATCTTCACCGATTCTTTTAAAATAATTTCATAATCGAAAAGTTGGAAAATATTGTTGACGCATTTGTCACGTTTTATCGTCAACTATTTTCTGACGAAGTTTTACGGAAAATCTTCACCGATTCTTTTAAAATAATTTCATAATCGAAAAGTTGGAAAATATTGTTGACGCATTTGTCACGTTTTATCGTCAACTATTTTCTGACGAAGTTTTACGGAAAATCTTCACCGATTCTTTTAAAATAATTTCATAATCGAAAAGCTGTAAAATATTGTTGACGCATTTGTCACGTTTTATCGTCAACTATTTTCTGACGAAGTTTTACGGAAAATCTTCACCGATTCTTTTAAAATAATTTCATAATCGAAAAGTTGGAAAATATTGTTGACGCATTTGTCACGTTTTATCGTCAACTATTTTCTGACGAAGTTTTACGGAAAATCTTCATCGATTCTTTTAAAATAATTTCATAATCGAAAAGTTGGAAAATATTGTTGACGCATTTGTCACGTTTTATCGTCAACTATTTTCTGACGACGTTTTACTTAAAATCTAAATCGTATTTTCATACCACTATTTTTAACGATTTATTTTCACCGTTTTTATAAAGATTTTAAATAAAAATATTGTTATATCGACAGTTCGTCACGATTTCGTGAAGTCTAAAATTTTGTCGTCACGTAATGTTACCTGGGTAAGAATGTATAATAAATGAAAAATAGGCTAAAGTGCTAAGAATAATAATTATTTAAAGAAAATGGCTAAATATTGTAAATGAGGTCTGTACCTCAAATCTATAGTCTGTACTATAACAAAGCCATTAGGAGTAAGGACGTCCCAATGTAGCGAAAATTTATATAAGAAAGTCAGTAACAACCTAGGAAAATAAGATCAAAATACCACTTTCTCGTATAAGATTTCTAAACATTAAGAAATTATGTAACGGAATAATCTGTATTATTCTTGTATAAAAACGTATCGAAAGGATACGGTGTAATAGAATTATTTATTGTGAAAGAATTGTAAAAAGGCACTATAATCAGAATAATCTGTATTATTCTTGTATAAACACGTATCGAAAGGATACGGTGTAATAGAGTTATCTATTGTGAGATATTGTAAAAGGGCACCATAATCGGAATAATCTGTATTATTCTAGTATAAACATGTATCGACAGGATACAGAATAATGGTAAATTATAGTTAGATCAAAAAGGGTCAAAATAAGGGTTGTTTAAAGTAATAAGAAAAGATATACTAAAGGTATTAGGCACACTAATAAGAAATTAAAAGAGAAACTTATCAAAAAAAACGGTCAAATTAAAAAATTGGAGAATAAATAAAGAAAATTTTTTATTATTGTATACGAATCCTCAAAATGTAAAGTAACAATTTGGAACGATTAATCAAAATAATTATTGAGAAAATGCACATTGAAGGTCACAACGTAAAACACTTTCGGTAGACAAAATAAATACATTAAGTAAACCTAATACATAAATGTAGTAGTACGGCAAAAAATTGCTTAAATAAGTATATTACAATTGGATAGGTCAAGACTTAATTAACGTTTAATAGCAGTAAATTCAACAATATTAAGATTGATACACTGTAATATTATATACGTCAATATACCATAAAGTTAATATAATTCAGAAAATTCAAATAAGAATTAAAATCAAAAAATAAATTTTTGAACAAATTTTTACAAAATCTGGGATTTTCAATGTGTAAGTACGAATTAGTAAATAGTCAACTAAAAATTGTGTGAAAAAAGATTTTTTGGAGATTCAAAGTGCAATTATAAATGAATATGAGAGATACAACATATAAAAACATTAGAAACTGGTTATTGTTAAAAAATTTTTTTTTGATAAGAATTAGAAGAGGTCCCTAAAAGATGTATAAAGAAAATTAAGAATGTGTTTGTAATATATTATATAAGGAATATGTTTAATTTAATGTTTAAGGTTAACGATTAATTAGTTAAATATAAAATTTTCAATTTTTTAGTGGTGGAGCAATTCTCGTGTAGAAACCGTGACTTTATTTTAAAAACAAAGGTTTGGGCCAACCTTTAATTCAACGGGGGGCATGTCACAAATAGATAATTAAATTATATTAAAATGGCCAGTATATAAATATCACCCTGTAGAGTAAATTTTATAATTATGAGTTGCTAAATAAAGAGGTATTGCAAATACACACACGAGCATTGTGAAGTCGCTAAAGTCAGCATTAAATAGGGCTTAGGAAAGATACCACGAAAAAGTAGTACAACTAAGAGTTATTAAATATCCGAAAAGGAGGATAGAACAGTTAGTTGTCATTTGGACTAATAAGTGAATCGGTTGAAAGTGACGGGTGTTGGTGCATCCTAATATTAACGAACAATAATACAAGATGTCGTTGTACGAGTCATCCAATCTACCTGGGTCCTATGGATTATTATAATTGTAGAGTAAGATTAATTTAGATAATTATATATGTAATATTTTCCCCCAGATTATTTTATTTAAATAGATTAGTTAATATTATTCCATGACTATTATTTAAAAGTTACACCCCAATATAAGATCCCAAATTTAGGCAGAAGGGCCTAAATACAACAGTTTCATCGGATCATCGTATCAACGTATCATCGTATCATTTTGTCTATATAGGACAGCTATTTCCAAAAAAGCATTATGTGAACTTCCATAATGGATAATGAAAATTTTGAAAATCCTGCTGCAAAGCGACGGCGATTGAATCGTGAGAGAAAAGCACGTACAAGAGCTAATAACACAGAAGAACAGCTTCGATCACAGCGACAAGCTGACGCTCGGTCTCATGCGATACGTCGACAACGTGAAACTTTGGAACAAACTCAAGCGCGGCAAGCTGCTGACGCTCGGTCCCATGCGATACGTCAACAACGTGAAACTTTAGAAGAAACTCAAGCGCGGCAAGCTGTTGACGCTCGGTCCCATGCGATACGTCAACAACGTGAAACTTTAGAAGAAACTCAAGCGCGGCAAGCTGCTGACGCTCGGTCCCATGCGATACATCGACAGAAAGAAAATCGATACCAAAGTCAAGCAATTCAACTCCAAATAAGAGCATTGAGATTTGATGAATCTCACGTTACTCGACACGATTGTGGAGAAATTGTAACAGGCTTCTGTTATCTCGTTTTCAAAAAGAAAACTTTATTCTTTATTCTAGGGTTTGTAAATTTTTCATTAAATAATTATGTTATAAATTTCTAAATAGGTATGATTTTTTTGACCAGCTTTGTATTAAACAAAGCTGACTTTATTTTTATTAATGTGATTTACCATTATATATTTTATTTTTATAAATAATAGCACTTTCTCGAACATCTAATAAACAATTGATTATTACTTATCTTTCTCACCTATAATCAATGGTCTTTTAATAAAAGGTCGGTAAAATAGATCACTAACCTTCAAGGTTGCATCGATTTTGCTTCGGCGCAAATTCGATTAGCAAAGCTCTCTTGCCAAACCGATTTAGTAACGTCACACAAAAATTTCAGCTCCGTAAAATTATTAATTTTATTATTATTCGATTTAGTATTATCGACCCAATTAACGAGTTTATGACAAGTAAAGTCACTACGAGTGAAAGTGTTATTTTTTAGATTCGCAAAGATCAATATATGATCCCGAAAACCAATTTTTATTTCGAAAATTGAAATCATTGTCCGAACACATGTGCAAAGTCGATGCGACTCCATTCTTCTAAATCCGGAAAAGATCGCAAAACACCGCAGCCAATATATCGAGGTGAATCATTCTTTTATAATATTGATCCTAATATCATTGGACAAATCTGGAGAATTGAAAAATTTCCAATAAGAAGAAAATTCGAAAACCCGCCAACACATCTGTTCGTTTCATTTCAACAACGAACAAATCTCCACCATTTTGGGTCAGCGAGAATCGCCGCTTTGCCAACCATCTGCCAACCTTTCCCAAGTTTCATGTGTGTAAAGACAATCCCTATTTCAAATATTACAGGAGGAACAAAACGCAAAATTGGTGACAAAAACGAATTTAATTGCTTATTTAAATAATTCAAATAATTTGCTACGCTTCTTATGGTTTTACAATAACGTACACTGTGTTTTTAACTATATTTTAGATCAAACATTGCCATTCAAAATCCTGACGATTTTGACCAGGAGTGATAACGGACCATCAGATCTGATCGTACATTATCCAGTAACCATTTCAACAGAAACCGTAAGTAGTTATAAACACTATTTACTGTATGAATTGTTTAACAAATATCAAGCACGTAGTAAACATTTTGCAAACCTGCTTATCCGAAACTAATCTACCTTCAATAAACGTAGTTAGCATTTCCTGCTTTTTTGGTAGTTTTAGTGCGATTTTCTTTCGCAAGCATTTTGTAAGGCAATTAAGTTCGTAGAGACGACAATCCAAGTGCGAAGGTTCTCTCCGTTCGACATTCCAACCCCAACTCATCGACATCTGTCGGTTCGCTCTGCGTATCAAGTATATGTATTTATGTTCAACATTATTTGTAAACAATTATCAATTTTTATATTTTATTACAAACATTTACTATTCATATAATCTGTGTAAACAAGAATCCTCTTATGTTATTTACGATTAATTTCAAATTAATTTATATTAAAAGTGTGTGTTCAAAACGAGTAAGTTTTTTATTTTCTACTTTGATTTGTTTTTGTATCGATAAGGATAACTAAGACCCCTGAACGTCCGTATTCGATACTGGCGCCCTTGCGGAGAATATTACTACGCAAAGAAGAACTTATGCAAGAATCCACGAAAGCGACCCGTCGCTACCCAGCTCTCAGGACTTAGTACCAAACGTACAAAGCTAAGCCGCTCCGTTAATTACATCTACGAGCATAAAAGAGGCAATTGGAACTGGAAGCACTAGTTTTTACTTTTACTGTTCTAAAAGTGACTTCCACCGTTTCAAAATGAATTCCATCTGTCAGTTCTGCGGCTCCAAGAATTTCGCCAAGGAGCGTCCAGTTGATAAACAATTTAACAACTGCTGTCATAAAGGAAAAGTGAAGATTCCGCAACCGCTCGATCAACATGGGAATCTATTGTTATATCCCGAATTTCTTCGCTCTATGCTTTCAGATTCAGATAATCCTTACTACAAGAACTTTTGTCAGCACATCCGCTCTTACAATTCCTCGGTTTCTTTCGCTTCAATGGGAGCAGAGATTGTTTCAATGCCGGGCAACGGACCATACGTTTTCAAAATTCATGGTCAGACGTATCACAGAACCACAAACCTGTATCCACCTGAAGGACAAACAAGAAAGTTTGCACAACTGTATGTAATGGACACGACAGAAGCGGTCAATGAACGAGTAAATCTGCCTGAGAATAGAGGTTGTCTACCTGAAGTGATTGAGAAAATCGATCGTTTCTTCCGCGTCAACAATCGTATCGCAGCTTCATATTGCCTGATCAAAGAAATTGAGCAACGCGTGTACGAGCCGAAGAAGAAGGACAACCAGTTCCGGTCGTCAATATGGTGATGCGGCGCGATCGGCAGTCTGATCAAAGACGTTACAATGCTCCAACGTCCAATGAAATTGCAATGGTGTTCGTAAATGATGACGGCGAACCTCCATTTGAACGTGATATCCGTATCTATCCTCGAAATCTCGTCGACAATGCAAATACCCGAAGCAAACCGAACCGAACCGAACGCATAACGGATAATTTCATAATCAATCGGATGAACGTATCATCGTATCAACGTATCATCGTATCAACGTATCATCGGATCAACGTATCATCGGATCAACGTATCATCGGATCAACGTATCATCGGATCAGTTAATCCGATTATCCTACTCAAAATTACTATATAAGCAGAATTACATTATAACGAAATAATAAGTGTTGAACGTCAACGAAAAATGTTTTCAAGTGAATTAATAAAGGATGTGGAACAGGCGCTAAAGAGGGCCTTATCGTTCGGAAAATACGAAGATTTTGAAGTCAGAGTAGAATTCAAACGAGCTACTATTAATTCGTTAAAGGAGGCACTTCGTGAGTTTAGCAGCAATGGAATGCGTAAAATTGATTTAAATATTGCGAAAAAAAAAGTGGCGGCAAAACGTATAAGAAACAGAAAAAGAGTGGAGAAACTGATTGCTGCCGAACAGAAAAAGGAAGAAGCTGAGGAATTTTCAATATCGCTGCGTGATTTTGAAAATTCCTTACTCGAAGAGGAAGGGGAGGAGGAAGTAGTAGTAAAACTTAGTTTTATTATTAGTTATTAAATTATTATATAAATGTTTCATTAAATAAAAAAAAACTTCTAAATACATAAATGTTTCATTAAATAAAAAAAACTTTCTAAATTCGTATAAAAAAGTTAAAAACGAGCTGTAATATTAACTAGATGATACCCCGTCCGAGGACGGGCAGCTAGAAGGACGGGCAGCTACCCAAGGTAACTTAAGTTGAATGAAGATTAAGGAAAGCTCTCAGTGCAATCCAAAAGCCATATGACCTTGGGTAGCTGCCCGTCCTTCTAGCTGCCCGTCCTCGGACGGGGTATCATCTAGTTATGTAAATAAAATATAACTTATATTTGGTCTGCATTGAAAAAATAGAAGCCTTAATAAGGCTTCTTGTTATACTTTGTATAGACGCCTAAAAGTAGCGCACTGGCTACCCAGTTCTTAGACCTCTATACACACAGAGTATTTCCAACACGATTTGAAACGCTCTGTTTGATTTTGAATTATGCGGACGGACGGACAGACAGACGGAAGGACAGACAGACACGGAGCCAGATCATAAGGCTTCTTGTTATACTTTGTATAGAAGCCTAAAAATAAAAAAGATTTCAATAGCTTGGAAAGAAATGTTTATATTCATATAAAAGTCGCAAAGCGCAAATAAACAAATGGTTGTACAAATAATTGCAGATCAAAGATCTACTATCAAAGAATGATTCACAAATAAAATATCTAAATTTCATAAAATACACAAGTCGAAAAAGATCTCTTTTTTCTTCTTAATTGCTTAATTAATTTGAATTAATTAAGTCTTTCGCTGTCCAATAGCGCGTTAAATGTTTGTAAATAATAAAGTTGCTTTTGTTAAAGCTCAATACTTACATATAAATGAGAAATCTTGCGAGTTATAAAACTTCTTTCCATACGACATTTGTTATGTCGCTTGTACTTTGAATTTGTATTCCATCCTTTGCTCGACATCTTGATAATGCTACATATCTACTCTATATATATAAAAAGATAAGGGTTTTTATGCAACGTTTTTATGCAACGTTTTATGCAACGATTTTATGCAACGTTTTCGATAATGGGATAATCTGATAACCAACAAAAAAATCTATTATATAATTCAACTGCAATATAAATTAACAAGGTGGAACTCGCTTTAGCGGCAGTTCTTAGGCTTCTATACAGCTACCTTTCTGGTGTGGAAAGTTGTTATTATCTGGTTATTTTTGATCGCCATATAATGTAACACCACATAATCAGATAATCTGCACCAATTAAATTTTTTGCGATTGGTAATTATCATTTACTATCTCTTATTATAAAAGGCCAAGTCTTTCTTTCTGTCCGTCCCACGGAAACACCCGAAGCAAACCGAACCGAACCGAACGCACAACGTATCATCGGATCAACGTATCATCGGATCATCGTATCAACGTATCATCGTATCATTTTGTCTATATAGGACAGCTATTTCCAAAAAAGCATCCCTAGTAACACAAACCAAAAATAGACGCAAAAAAACCTAATATTCTACCATAAATAGACGATTTATACCAGATATAAACGATAAATAAACTATAGTGTGTTACTTGGGATTATGTGAACTTCCATAATGGATAATGAAAATTTTGAAAATCCTGCTGCAAAGCGACGGCGATTGAATCGTGAGAGAAAAGCACGTACAAGAGCTAATAACACAGAAGAACAGCTTCGATCACAGCGACAAGCTGACGCTCGGTCTCATTCGATACGTCGACAACGTGAAACTTTGGAACAAACTCAAGCGCGGCAAGCTGCTGACGCTCGGTCCCATGCGATACGTCAACAACGTGAAACTTTAGAAGAAACTCAAGCGCGGCAAGCTGCTGACGCTCGGTCCCATGCGATACGTTGATCCGATGATACGTTGATCCGATGATACGTTGATCCGATGATACATTGATACGATGATACGTTCATCCGATTGGTTATGAAATTATCCGTTATGCGTTCGGTTCGGTTTGCTTCGGGTATTTCCGTGGGACAGACCGAAGGAAGGAAGGAAGGAAGGAAGGACTTGGCCTTTTATAATAAGAGATTTTTCACCTATATAGGGAATTTAAATACGTTAATCCGATGATACGTTGATCCGATGATACGTTGATACGATGATACGTTCATCCGATTGGTTATGAAATTATCCGTTATGCGTTCGGTTCGGTTTGCTTCGGGTATTTCTGTGGGACAGACAGAAGGAAGGAAGGACTTGGCCTTTTATAATAAGAAATGAGAACAACATTAAATAAATAAACAAAAAACTTACATATATTTTTTTAAATTAAATTAAACTTAATCAATATTTAAAATTTTTTTACTTATTTTAAACTAGATGATACCCCGCACGAGGACGGGCAGCTAGAATGACGGGCAGCTACCCAAGGTAACTTAAGTTGAATGAAGATTAAGGAAAGCTCTCAGTGCAATCCAAAAGCCATATGACCTTGGGTAGCTGCCCGTCCTTCTAGCTGCCCGTCCTCGGACGGGGTATCATCTAGTATAAGTAATAACAATCAAACTTTTCCATTCTATTAGAAATTTTACTTCTCTGTAATGTATGGTCCTTTTTTTGAGGTGGACCAATCCTCTCCTTTCTCTTTTATTTATAACTTAACTTCACTAACCACATCAATAAAAAATTATTTTTTCACATCAAAGTAAAACAAGTAGTTTATATAGGGAGACCTCTTCGAAAATATCTTTAACTTTGTAATTCTTTCGAACATTTGCGTATTTATAAATTGCATTAGTGAATCGAAGCAACGGATTAACAGATTAACGCAATACTATATAGACGAAGTATCTCTTATTATAACAAGGTGGAACTCGCTTTAGCGGCAGTTCTTAGGCTTCTATACAGCTACCTTTCTGGTGTGGAAAGTTGTTATTATCTGGTTATTTTTGATCGCCATATAATGTAACATCACATAATCAGATAATCTGCACCAATAAAATTTTTTGCGATTGGTAATTATCATTTACTATATATGTAATAACAATCAAACTTTTCCATTCTATTAGAAATTTTACTTCTCTGTAATGTATGGTCCTTTTAGGCTTCTATACAAAGTATAGCAAGAAGCCTTATGATCTGGCTCCGTGTCTGTCTGTCCGTCCGTCTGTCCGTCTGTCCGTCCGTCTGTCTGTCCGCATAATTCAAAATCATACAGAGCGTTTCAAATCGTGTTGGAAATACTCTGTGTGTATAGAGGTCTAAGAACTGGGTAGCCAGTGCGCTACTTTTAGGCTTCTATACCAGGTATAGAAAGAAGCCTTATGGTCTGGCTTCGTGCCGTCCGCATGTTTCAGAGCCAATCATAACGTTGATCAACTGATACGTTGTTATATTGTAAATACGTCGTCTATATAGTATTGCGTTAATCTGTTAATCCGTTGTTTCGATTCGCTAATGCAATTTATAAATACGCAAATGTTCGAAAGATATTTTCAACGAGGTCTCCCTATATAAACTACTTGTTAGGCTACTATACGAAGTATAGCAAGAACCCTTATGATCTGGCTCCGCGTCTGTCCGTCTGTCTGTCCGCATAATTCAAATCTAATCAGAACCTTCGAAATTGTGATTGTAAACACATCGTGTACCTATATATAATTAAATAAAATTTGTATTAAATTTAAAATCGACTTTCTAGCCACGTTCTGTAAAAAATTTTTTTTTATGATTTAAGAAATGAAATGTTCTGGGATTTATATTGGAACTTAAAATGCTATTTTTTTGTTTTAGGCTTCTATACAAAGTATAGCAAGAAGCCTTATTTATGTGAAAAAATAATTTTTTATTTATTTTAACCATAGCAGTGGCTTGATGATGTGATTAGTGAAGTTAAGTTGTAAATAAAAGAGAAAGGAGAGGATTGGTTCACCTCAAAAAATGGACCGTCCATTACAGAGAAGTAAAGTTTCGAATGGAATTTAAAAGTTTGATTTTACTTATATAGTAAATGATAATTACCAACCGCAAAAAATTTAATTGGTGCAGATTATCTGATTATGTGATATTACATTATATGGCGACCTCCAAAAATATTCAATATTTACTTAGAGTATGTCTTGGGAGAGTGGAGAAGAAGCTGGGGTTAGACATATAATTCACCAAGTTTAGGAAGTTGATCGTATCGATGTCAAAAATATTCGGAAAAAGAATTTAATTCCAATTTGCATTATTATTATATAGAATTTTAGTTGGCAATGATCACCAACTTAAAAAAACAGATTATCCGTTAATTTAGGGCTCTATACAAAGTATACACCGAGAAAAAAAAATTAAGTAGGAATTTGTCTTGCAACAATTTGAAATAATTTCTCTTCACAGAGAAAAAATTGTTTTGATTTGAAGTATTTTTTTACTTCAAATTGAAGTGCAAATTCGTCTCGCATCAATTTGATGTCAATTTTACAAGAAGTGAAGTAAATTTGACAACAATTAATGTAATAATTATTTCAAATTGTTGCAAGACAAATTCCTACATAATTTTTTTCTCGGTGTGTGTAGAAGCGATATAATCAAAGTATAGAATCTTATCAACGTATCATCGGATTAGCGGATCAACGTATCAGCGGATCAACGTATCAACGTATCAGCGGATCAACGTATCAGCGGATCAACGGATTAAAAGTTGTATAAGTGAACGTCGATAATACAAACGGTATAATTTTTAAATCTTCAAGCTTATTATTTATATAATATAAAGTAAATAACACACCTCAAAAAAAAACGGATCAACATAACAACGGATCAAATTATCAACGTAGGGTAAGTGATACAGTCATTGGCCACTTAAGCATATTTGTGAACTTTGAAGTCATAAAAAATAAGGTTTAAAAAAATTCTAGCTAAAAAATGTATCACATTAGACGCTAAAAACACTATAAAATCAGATAGTCCTACTAAAAGAACATTAAATAAACATTTTGATAACAATTTTAACATTCTCATTCAAAAATTCGAAATGGGTCAATGATTGGCCATCGGGAGATAGTTATTGGCATATGTCTTACATAGTGATTGGCCATCCGTGATTTAATTTTCTTTTTCTAGTTTCTTGGCCGTTTTGTTTATATTATCAATATAAAACTAAAAAATAACTACCTATAGGTAATATATCTTATATTAATTGAGAATAAATTGTATACACAACCTACATAATTATTTATTTAAATTTTAAACATAAAGCACACCTAAAATATTCATTCTTAACCTTATTATCCATTTTGCTTTTAATAATGCAGAAAATGTGGTAAGTTCTTCGGCAAGAAATGCATTTTACACCTTTCTGTAGCATAGTAATAATATTAGTGCAAGTAAAGCACATTCCAGTATGTATGGGAATATTCTTGAAAGCGTTAGTACTGGAAGTTTGAGGTTTTTGCTCTTCATGAGTAAAGCACATTTCAGTATTTATGGGGATATTCTTGAAAGGGCCAGCAATGGAAGTTTGAGGTTTTTGCTCTTCATGAGTAAAGCACATTCCAGTATTTATGGGGATATTCTTGAAAGGGTTAGCACTGGAAGTTTGAGGTTTTTGCTCTTCATGAGTAAAGCACATTCCAGTATTTATAGGGATATTCTTGAAAGGGTTAGCACTGGAAGTTTGAGATTTTTGCTCTTCATGAGTAAAGCACATTTCAGTATTTATGGGAATATTCTTAAAAGGTTCAGCACTGGAAGTTTGAGGTTTTTGCTCCTCATGATCCGTACGATTTCTTTCACTTCTTGTCAAAACAATATCTGAAATTATATTAATTTTTTTATTACTTTTTGAGCCACCATCTTCAAAATCCCCCAAAAGATTCTTTGGGATCTTAGGGATCAGCTCTTTTCCTTTTGAAGACTTAGGTATTATTTTATTTTTTTTGTCTAATTTGTCTTTTTGTTTCTTTTGTTTCTCTTGTACTCTTTTCTGTTGCTTTTCAATTCTCTCGATTTTTCGTTTTTGTTTTAGATATTCTTCTCGTTTTGTTTTTGCTTCCTTTTCTGCTTCTGCCTTTTTCCTTGTAGAAGAAGTTAGTACAAATGGCAACCTCGCAATTTGCCGTTTTCCTTTTCTTTCTGGGGTTTTTGGCCAAGTGAGATATGAATTAAAGTCATCACCGCTTGTTGATGTGGATGGCATCGCATGAAGAGTGCTTGAAGCAGCTTCACATTCGGACAATACTGATGGCATTGCATCTAACAAGGCTTCACTGCTGTCCAATACATTACTGACTGGCATTTCAGTAAAATCAGATACTATAACGGACATATTTTCTATGTCAAAGAAATTATCATCTGATGGTTGCGATTCAATGTTATTATCGTTCAAATATAAATTTTTGTCTTTAAGATACAATTCGATATCCGTAAACCATTTCTTTAAGTCTTCTTCAGAAATATTGGAACTAGCAGCCGTAATGGCTTCAGATGTTCTTAAAGAAATTTTAGGATGACGTCGCAAAAATGCCCTCATCCAGCCACGGCTTGGAAGATTACCGGTAAATGTGTTTGGCCTTGGATTATTGTCGAGAAATTTTTTTACCGATTGTTTAACATCGTCGTCTCGAACTGGGAAGCCTTTTGAATGGCATGTAAATATCCAATTTTCTAACTTTGTCTCTTCTTCTTCTGTTAGGATTGGTTTAGGACCAGGTGTTATTTTATTTCCAAACTTATCACTTCTTCTAAATTGGAGGGTTGCCCGTGGAACATGGTACATTAATGAAGCATTTCTCTGCGAAATTCCATTTTCCATTGCTTGCAATGCTTTATGGACGTCATCTTCTGTATAATTCTTATTGTAGTCTCTACCCTTCTTTACTTTTACCATATTTTTACAGCAAACTGTAAAAAATACATTTTTGTAGTTCTAGAATCTAGATTAACCTGTATGGTTAAAGATATTACCCTAAAATCATTTAACATTGAGTAGCTAAAGATTCTTTACCTGCATGGTGGCTTTGTGATAGTGATTGGCCACCTTAAGTTATAATTATTAGCCACCCGGCCAACATCTGTGACCGCAGGTTAAAACATAAAAATTTTTTTAAGAATATTTTAAATAGCACTAAATTAGGCTATATCAACATTAATATGAAAAAATTAAAAAATTCTAATTGTATCAGTTATTGGCCACTGCGGCCAATAGCTAATACATGTAACTTTTGAAGTCACAGTTGTTGGCCAGCTAAAATAACTGACAAAAAGTTAACCAAACTTTCTAAATTAAACAGAAATTAATCAGAAAGTTTAATTACTAATATATAAAAATTTAATAATATTTAAATTTTTACCAGAAGTGCCACTTTATACAAAATCACTGAACACAGGTGCTTAACAGATTCTCTAATTTTTCTTCACACTAGTACAAACTCAACACACTACTAATATATTTGGCGGTAATTAACCAGGTTATCAAATCTAACGGAATACAATTTTACTAGTAGATTAACCAATGATGCCAACAAACATATTTATTACAGAAATCATCAAGAAAGCAAGGTAGACTTTATAATTTAACAATTTTAGTAAACAGGCCAATGACTATCACCTGGCCAACAACTGTACCCTTTACCCTATAAGGTTTATACAGGTAGTAACTTATATAACCAATTTTCGCGCCCTTATCCATAATGCACATAAACATTTACCAACCGTAAAAATCGTCATAGTCCTCAAGATTTGCGATGAAATCGTCATTATACGCTCAGCTGTCATACCGCATAGACCGCTTGGACAAAAGTGTGTTCATCGAGATAATTTCGCTACAGCTATTTTGTTTTTATTATAAAGTAGGTTATTATAAATTATCGAGAGTCGACTGTATAAGGTTTATACAGGTAGTAACTTCTATAACCAATTTTGGCGCCATTACCCATAATGCACCTAAACATTTACCACCCGTAAAAATCGTCATAGTCCTCAAGATTTGCGAGGAAATCGTCATTATACGCTCAACTGTCATACCGCATAGACCGCTTGGACAAAAGTGTGTTCATCGATATAATTTCGCTACAGCTATTTTGTTTTTATTATAAAGTAGGTTATTATAAATTATCGAGAGTCGACTGTATAAGGTTTATACAGGTAGTAACTTATATAACCAATTTTGGCGCCATTACCCATAATGCACCTAAACATTTACCAACCGTAAAAATCGTCATAGTCCTCATGATTTGCGAGGAAATCGTCATTATACGCTCAGCTGTCATACCGCATAGACCGCTTGGACAAAAGTGTGCTCATCGATATAATTTCGCTACAGATATTTTGATTTTATTATAAAGTAGGTTATTATAAATTATCGAGAGTCGACTGTATAAGGTTTATACAGATAGTAACTTATATAACCAATTTTGGCGCCATTACCCATAATGCACCTAAACATTTACCAACCGTAAAAATCGTCATAGTCCTCAAGATTTGCGAGGAAATCGTCATTATATGCTCAGCTATCATACCGCATAGACCGCTTGGACAAAAGTGTGCTCATCGATATAATTTCGCTACAGCTATTTTGTTTTTATTTTAAAGTAGGCAAAACAACACAATTTCATAATGCCTAGAAAGCAGTTGACACCTGAAGAGCGAAAAGCAGCAGCTGCCCGTCGACGCCAGAAGGACGCTATCAGGAAACATACCATTAGACAAGATCCTTCGTTTCGTTTACAGGAACAAGTTCGCGACTCCGAAAGCCATCGTCAAGCCCGTCAAGATCCTTCGTTTCGTTTGCAGGAACAAGTTCGCGACACCGAAAGCCATCGTCAAGCCCGTCAAGATCCTTTGTTTCGTTTGCAGGAACAAGTTCACAACACCGAAGGCCATCGTCAAGCTCGACAAGATCCTTCGTTTCGTTTACAGGAACAAGTTCACAACACCGAAAGCCATCGTCAAGCCCGCCAAGATCCTTTGTTTCGTTTACAGGAACAAGTTCGCGACACTGAAAACCATCGTCAAGCCCGTCAAGATCCTTCGTTTCGTTTACAGGAACAAATTCACAACACCGAAAGCCATCGTCAAGCCCGCCAAGATCCTTTGTTTCGTTTACAGGAACAAGTTCGCGACACTGAAAACCATCGTCAAGCCCGTCAAGATCCTTCGTTTCGTTTACAGGAACAAGTTCACAACACCGAAAGCCATCGTCAAGCCCGCCAAGATCCTTTGTTTCGTTTACAGGAACAAGTTCGCGACACTGAAAACCATCGTCAAGCCCGTCAAGATCCTTCGTTTCGTTTACAGGAACAAGTTCACAACACCGAAAGCCATCGTCAAGCCCGCCAAGATCCTTCGTTTCGTTTACACGAACAAGTTCACAACACAGAAAGCCATCGTCAAGCTCGTCAAGATCCTTTGTTTCGTTTACAGGAACAAGTTCGCGACACTGATAACCATCGTCAAGCCCGTCAAGCTCCTTCGTTTCGTTTACAGGAACAAGTTCGCGACACCGAAAACCATCGCCAGGCTCGTCTTGATGAAGACGTGCGCATCCACGAACATAATCTCCGTAGAATTCGTGAGCAAGGCTCATGGCAAGATGAAATAAATCGATTTGAAGCTGAAATTCGCAAAGGCTGCACTCACGTATGTCATTCATGTGGGGGACCCCTTTTTTCACTACTCCATTAAAACTCACAGCATGACCGAACTCCTTTTAGCTGGAAAGCAGCAATCCTTCATTGACTCAGTAATTATAGTCCCACCCACTTCAGACCTCGCTGAATTTTGCTCAACTTGTCACAGAACTATCCAACAAAACCGGATTCCACGTCTCTGTCTCTCCAACGATCTGCAGTTTCCCTATGTTCCACAAAGTGTAAAGAATCTGACACGTTTGGAAGCCCGTTTGGTCTCAGCTCGACATGTGTTTCAGTCCATTTGGGCTATATATGGAATGCATGGACAGATGAGAACAAAAGGACGAATTATTAACGTCCCAGTCTCCATAGACAATACCATTCAATCCCTTCCGAGACTCCCGAATCAGGACGATGTTTTACACATCCGACTCGCCCGTCAAATTGAAGTTCCGAGAAATTATACAGCTGGTAACATTCGTCCGGCTTGCGTGATGGATGCCGCTAAAATTCTTACCCGATCTCCGCTTTACCGTGAATACGGAATCACTCTTTCAAGCAATTGGACCGAGATATGTCAGCATCAAATTGATGTGGCATTACACGAAAACCCAGAAGAAATTGCGATGGATGTTCAAGAGGAAGAGGAAGTCGATGACGTAAATCCTGGCAGAGGAGAGACTTTAATTACTAGTGATGAGGGAATCCGGATGGCTCCAGCGGAAGGAAACCAACCAATCTCTATTCTATATGATCCTGACTCGTATTTTCTTACGTTTCCTCAAATATTTGCTGGGCACCGAATGAAGCCATCCGATAGTAATGGTAAATTACTAAGCCGCTCCGAATTTGTCAAATCAATGGCGCGTAACAGTGATCGCCGTGCCGTTGAAAATGTCGAGTTCTTACTGTTTTTGGCCAAATCGCTCGAAATTCAGAGAATTTCTGATAATCGCAAGGTGTGCCTTCGTAAACGAAGACGCAATGGAGAGTTAATCCGAGTCACTGCGGAACAAGTTAGTCATTCTAATTTTGTGGATGGGTTAGTGAATGATGATAATGCTTTCAAGGTTTTACAAGGAGTACGAAACTCATGTCATCACTGGCATCAAGAAGGCCTTAAAGTCCGAAGGATGGTCAGTCAGTTCAATTTGCCTCATCTCTTCATCACTATTAGTGCCGCTGAGCTAAAATGGAACGAGTTGATTGTGATTCTCAAGCAAATTCTTGACAAAATTACAATTTCTGAAGAAGAAGCACAAAATATGTCAAAGAATGACAAACAATTACTTATTCAGCGCGATCCCGTGACTTGCGCTCGATATTTTGAACATCGTACTTCTGCTCTTTAAGCATTCCTATCATCGCATTGAGTTCCAACATCGAGGAAGTCCACATGTCCATATGATCTTGTGGATTGATGGCGCACCAAACTTTGATGCTTCCAACTCATCTTCTACTCAAGATGTTTGCCGGTTTGTTGACGAAATTATAACTTGTTCCTTAGACTGGCCTGAATATGATCCCATTCACCAGCTTTTGGGTCTTCAAACTCATCGACACACCCATACATGCAGAAAGAAAAGCCACAAAGGAGTCAAATGTCGGTTTGGAATTCCATTTTTCCCAATGGACGAAACCACTATTCTCCATCCATTCGAGGAGCAACAGGAGGAAATTGAGATTTTCCAACGCGATTACAAAAAGATTCGTGACTATCTTGATACGAATGAATTGCCACTTTCTTCAGATATGACATTTGCGGGGTTTCTACAAGAATTATCCATGACACGAAATCGTTACATTTCTGCTATTCAAAGCTCCTTGAAAAAACCTAAAATCCTCATTCGGAGGCGGCCATGTGAGACTTACATAAATCCATATAGTGAGAAAATCCTAAGACTCCAGAAGTCTAACATGGATATTCAGTTTATTTTAGACGCCTATGCTTGTTGCTGTTACATCATTGACTACATTAACAAGAGTGATCGTGGAACTAGCGACCTCTTGCGTAAGGTTCTTGAAGATGTCAGAAGCGGAAACAAGTCTTTGGCTCAACGTCTTCAGGCTCTTGGTGCGGCTCATCACATGAACAGTGAACTCTCTGCTCAAGAGGCCGCTTACAATGTGCTTCAGATTCCAATGAGCCGATGCACAGAGGCATGCATTTTTATACCAACAGGTCCAGCCGATCAACGAACCAGAATGATTAAAACTAATATTCAGTTAGAAAATCTCAGTCCGGACTCTGAAGATGTCTTTGTAGACGGACTTTTACAACGATATAGTTCACGACCAGATGCATTATCTAACCTTAATCTTGCACAATTTTCAGCTTGGTATGATTTTTCATTAAAACGAGGAATTACACAGATGGCCCAAGAAAACGATGATATTGTAGAAACTGAAGACGTACAAAGTATCGATAAATATTTTCCGCTAAAGAATGGCAAATCAGGATACGTTTGGAAGCGAACATTTCCAAAGATTATTCGCCACGTCCGCTACAACAAGAATAAAGATCGTCACAACTTTTTTCGCGAACAAGTGATGCTCTATCTTCCTTGGAGGGATGAGGAAACCGAAATTATAAATCAAGATTGCGAGAAGATAGCGACTGATAATATAGAAGCAATTTCTGCCAATCGTCGCGAATTTAATGCCTTTCAAGAAGATATTCTGGATGTCGCTATGGATAGCGCATTGAGTGAGGATCGTCAATCTGACGATGACAAATCTGATAGCATACCGGAAGAGATTCAGGAGGAATTCGAATTAATCGACCCCGTTGTTGCTGGTGCCATTGACTTTGGTGGTGACGTGATACGCCCAATGTCTGAAAAGTTTACGCTTCCTAATCGAATTCCCAATAAAGAGTTTGAAGAATTATTCTCATCGCTGAATACTCAACAACGGGATTTTGTAACTCACCTACTTGATCATTTCAAAAGGTCTCCCGATATCCCCATCTACACCTACTTGAAGGGAGGTGCCGGTGTAGGAAAGTCTCATGTAATTAGAACTCTATACCAAGCATTAATCAGAGTGTTCA
Source organism: Podabrus alpinus (assembly GCA_932274525.1). Classification (NCBI taxonomy): domain Eukaryota; kingdom Metazoa; phylum Arthropoda; class Insecta; order Coleoptera; family Cantharidae; genus Podabrus; species Podabrus alpinus. The sequence continues at coordinate 43,821,043 of OW026452.1, read as the reverse complement.
ATGCTAAAGTTAATTCGAATCCCGATAAACCTTCTGTCCTTCTGACGGCTCCTACCGGATTAGCGGCATTTAATATCTTCGGACTCACAATTCACAACGCATTCCAACTTCCCGTGAACCAAAAAGAAGCTAGCAAGCTCTCAGACAGCGTCTCTAATACAATGGCCACTCTCTATTCAGAACTTCGGGTTCTTATCATAGACGAGATTAGTATGGTTGGTCAACATATTTTGGAAATGATCGACAAACGATTGAGAGACCTCTGTGACGGATGTAAACCTTTCGGTGGTATATCGGTCATAGCTGTTGGCGACTTCAGGCAGCTGCCACCTGTTATGGCAACATCCCTTCTAGCTGGAACAATGTCGAATTCGATTTCGTCGCTTTTCAACAAACCCTTATGGCACATGTTTACTGTTCATGAACTGACCACAATTATGAGGCAACGCGATGATGCAGCTTTTGCTCTTGCATTAAACAATATGGCGTCAGGGACGATGACTGATGATGATTTGAAACTGTTCAAATCTCGTGAGTTTCCAAGTACGCCTGCAGAAATAGTAAGCCGACGGCCTATTCATCTTTTCTACACGAATGAAGCAGTTGATGCCCACAATAGTTTTGCGTTATCCTGTTTGCCAGGAAATCAAGCCATCTCAACCGCCAAGGATTCCCTTTCTGCTTACACGAGCGAGGCATCCAAAGTTGCACTCCTCAACTGGATAGCATCTGCACCTCTATCTAAGACACAGGGACTTCACACAAACCTCTTCCTCAAAGAAGGTGGGCGTTACATCATGACAGTGAATGTAGACACAAGTGACGGTTTGGTTAACGGTGTGGGATGCATTCTGAAAAGAATTGACTTTGGTATTAGTACTTTGGATGCATCTAGACAAAAGGCTCTTCGTCTCTGGGTCAAGTTTGAAAATTCCCGAAGTGGACAGAAGCTTCGTTTGCGCAATATTAACCTCAGTCAGCAACTTCAAATTGATTCGGAATGGACTCCCATCTCACCATGTACGGTCGTCATCCAGCCACGATCGAATTCGGCCACAAAGGTAACAAGGACGCAATTCCCACTTAATGCAGCGGAAGCTCAAACTATACATAAATCCCAAGGATCCACATACGAGCTCGTTGTTGTCCATTTTACTCCTGGAATCAAGCGTGCTCTTCTGTATGTTGCATGTTCACGAGCAACAAAAGCATCAGGTTTATTTCTTATTGGAATCATTAAAAAGACAAAAATGCCGCAAGAGAATGATCCCATATCTATTGAATTCAAACGACACCAGGAGATGAAGCTAATTCCTTCATTTGAACATTTGCGAATTAGGGATGATAGCAACAGACAAATACAAGTCATCTTTCATAATGTCCAGTCACTTCCTGCTCATTATAGTCTCTATGCATCGGATGAGGTCTATAAGAGTTCGGATATCATCCTTATGGCGGAGACATGGACGCTTTCAAGTGACAATTTTCCGCTAGGAGATCATCTTCTTGCTGCATCAGTAGATAGTAACGATGTCCGTCGACCGATTGGTGTACGTGTGTATTGTTGTCCGTCTGTTCATGAATGTATTATAGACACCAATTCCGAAATAGAATACGACTCACGAGGTTCCTGCAGTGTTTCTTCTATTGTCTTCTCTAACATCCGAATAATTGTCGTTTACAAGTCACCAGGGTTTAATTGTAACACAATGATCTCTTTAATAAAAAAGCAGATGTCTCGCTTATACTTAGTACCACGTAGTCTGGTTACTGGAGATTTCAATGAGGATTTCAGCAAGGAAGAAAGTAATGGCCTACAACATGCACTTAGAGAACTAGGACTCCAAATTCGGTCGCCAGCGATACCCACTACGCGGAATGGCACGCAAATTGATGCGATTTTTTCCAACTTTGAAGTGTCAGCAACCGGAATCTACACATTGATTTCCTCTTACCATGAGCCGCTTTGGGCCAGAATTAACATAAACTAATTTGCGACAGACATCTTCGGACGTGGAATGGATGTTGTTGGTATAAATGATGGCATCAATTACTATATGCCATCCGATGCACATAGTTATTTACATAGTGTTGCTCGTGCAAGTCGTTTTGACTCTGTGGGAAGAGCTATCACGTTTGTTTTCAGCGATGAAGATGCCAAATTATCGAACAAAGTTCAAACTCGGTTCCAAGTGAAAATTCAAATTTTCGACCTAACCTATCAATCTTTTAATCAAATATATATTTTGATTGTAAATATTTCTGTTCAAACTTATTTCTATTCATTACCTTATCCGGGAGGATAAGGTAAAGGGGTGTAGGGGTTATGCTGCAGAGGTAGAACCTAGTACCGGGATGGTCACATCGAGCGTGATAACGAGAGATGGTCCTTGGTAACGGGTCCTTGCAGGATACCCAACTCTCACTTATGGCTCCACGTGCCACACCCTGGGAACTGCGTTGATCCGCAGGCGAAACTAAGTGAGGAGAGCCAGATATGGCAATAACCGAATGTGGTTGCCGGTATAAACAACTGCATTAATTTTATTACCAATAGCTTCGGATGCATGAACAAGCAAATATAGGGCACTTTCCTGTCCTTGGATAGAGAAATCATTCCTAAACACGGACGAACCAAGCAATATGGCGAACGGCATAGAATGAAGATGGCAACGGAAAACTTTCTTCTTCACTTCGCGGTGTAGGCGTTATTGCTTGTTTCGGTACCCATCCTTTTCTCGCTCTTCCAATACTTGTTTTTCCCCGTGGTTTATATCGCTATGCTGCTAATGGCAGTCCCCTTCTGTCATTCTTTCGAGGTGTTCGCTCTATGGCTTGTTATTTGTCCGTCCGTCCGCCGGTCTGTCCGCACGTTTCAAATTATTTTCTATTAAGTTGCTAATAATTCAATTTTAGGCTTCTATACATAGTATAGAAAGACGCCTTATGATCTGGCCCCGTTGTAACAGAATTCTGTTACTCTGATCTCACTGTAAGAACCTATCTTTATTTCTAGGGTTTATGAATTTTAATAAATAATTATGTTACAAATTTTAATTATGTATGATTTTTCGACCAGCTTTGTATAACAAAGCTAATTTTATTTTTTATTATTATGATTTACAACTAATTGCTACAATTATTATTATAAATTAGCAACACTTATTAATAACTCGATAAAAACCATTGATTAAAACACATCTTTTCTTACTTACTTAATCAATGATCTTTTAATAAAATGTCGGTAGAGTAGGTCGCTAACCGCTAACATTCAAGGTTGCATCGAACGCTTCGACTAAAAATCTCTCTCTTGCAAACGGATTGTAGTAACGCAAACACGCAAAATTTAAGCTCCACAAGATTTATTAATTTTAATGTTATTCGATTTAATAATATCGACCAGTTTATCGAGTTGATGACTAGTAAAGTCAATACGAGTGAGTGTTATCTTTTAGATTACCTAAGATCAATATATGATCAAGAAAACCGAACCCGCTTATTTGACAGTTTATTACGACCATCGAAAATTTGTCGAAACACACGTGCAAAATCGAGCGACTCCATTCTTTATAAATCCGGAAAATACCGCAAAACACCGCAGCCAATCTATTGAGGTGAATTATTCTTTTCTAACATTGATCCTAATATCATTGGACAAATCCGGAGAAGTGTAAAATTTCCAATAAGAAAAGAAAACTCGAAAAGCCACCAACACATCTGTTCGTTTAATTTCAAACACGAACAAAACCTCCACCATTTTGGGTCAGCAAGCATCGACGCTTTGCTAAACATCTGCCAACCTTTCCTAAGTTTCATGTGTGCAAAGACAATCGATATTTCAATTACAACAGGAGGAACAAAACACAAAATTGGTGACAAAATCGAATTTAATTGCTATTTCAATAATTCAAATATTCAATTTATTGCTACACTTTTTTATGTTATTACAATATCGTATATCGTGTTTTAACTATATTTTAGGTCAAGCTTTGCCATTCAAAATCCTGACGATTTTGACCAGGAGAGATACACGATTATCAGATCTGATTACGTACTATCCAGTAATAATTTTCAAGGGAAACCGTAAGTAGTTATAAACACTATTTACTATATGATTATTGTCTAACAAAAAAATACCAAGCTTGTAGCTAACATTTTATAACCTGCTTGCATTATTCTACCCTCAGTAGACGTAGCTAGCACTTCCTGCTTTTTTGGTAGTTTTAGTGCGATTTTTGTCGCAAGCATTTGATAAAGCAATTAAGTTCGTAGACACGGCAAACCAAGTGCGAAGGTTCTCTCCGTTCGACATTGCAACCGCAACCAAGCGACATCTATTGATCCGCTCTGCATGTCAAGTATATGTATTTGTGTTCAACATTATTTGTAAATCATTACCAATTTTTATTTTTTAATACAAACATTCAATACTCATATAATCTGTGTAAGCAAGAATTCTTTTATGTTATATACGATTAACCCCAAATTACTTTATATTAAAATTGTGTGTTCAGAACGAGAAGTCTTTTTATTTTCTACTTTGATTTATTTTATATCGATAAGGATCACTAAGGTCACTGAACGTCCGTATTCGATATTGGCGCCCTACCGGAGAACATTACTACACGAAGAAAAGCTCAACAAGGAACCCACGAAAGCGACTTCGTCGCTACCCCGCTCTCGAGTACTTAGTACTAAACGTACATAGCTAAGCCGCTTCGTTAATTACAACTACGAGCATTAAGAGGCAAACTGTAACTGAAAGCGCTAATTTTTTTCTTTTGCAATTCTTTAAGTGACCTGCAAGTTACACCGTGTCCGTCCGTTCGTCCGTCTATTTAAACATGCTACCGCTTTTCTAAACCTTGATCCCATTAGGGTGTACACTTTTCGTGCACACACACACACACACACACAATTTTCAATCCACATTTTTTAGGCTTCTATACAAAGTATAACAAGAAGCCTTATGATCTGGCTCCGTGTCTGTCCGTCTGTCCGCATAATTCAAAATCATACAGAGCGTTTCAAATCGTGTTGGAAATACTCTGTGTGTATAGAGGTCTAAGAACTGGGTAGCCAGTGCGCTACTTTTAGGCTTCTATTTGAATTATTATAAGTTACTTAAGTTCCTTTTTTCTTTCTAAATAACGCTGAGCACCCTGTTTACAGCTTTACGGTGCGAGATACGAAAAAAAGCTATAGAGGTAAAATTGTTGAGGCCCTTCCGATGCCGGTGGAAAATTAAAAATTGCTTCGTAAATAAGGACGCTATGGCATGGCCGTTTGAAAAATTTTCCATATTTCCACCTTAAAACCGTTGTGGCGCGACGACTATGAAAAAATTTTGAATTTTAAGAACGGTGACGGATGGCATTCTTCGAGCGCGAATTTTTCGAAATGTATACTTATTTTCGTGCGGCGTCAATTAAGGTGGCAAATTGTAAAAACCCATATTTTGAAAATTTTCCATTTGAAATCGGTAGGAGAAGTAAAAATTTCATTTTTCCAAATTTTTTTTCAACGTCCCCACATAATATGCCGAAAGGATTCTTACATTCATGTTGAATTTTTAACGGGTATGCTTCATACTTACAACAAAGTAGGTATTGGGATAACTTCTGAAAATTTTACATCGCATCCCGAAATAATTTTAGCCTTTTAGTTTGTGATTTTGTACAGTTTCTGGAAGTGCTTCTATATTTTGCAAAATTTTTCCGCTAAAGAAAATTAATTTTTCTAAATGGTTTACATTGATTATTATCTATGCAAATACAGGCCAAATCCAAATCCGACGTTAAATATTTATTTCGAAAATAAAATTCAGCCTTCGAAAAATTCGAAGAAAAATTTTTACTTTTATGCATACTCGACACCCCACTAGGATGGTCCATTTTAGCTAATTAGTAGAGATGAGATTTTTAACTAAATTGTACAGTTAAAAATAAAGGAGTGCATCAGTGGATACACTTCTACATGTTATATTCATTTCATCAAATTTACTTATTGTTTGCGAGCAGATTATAAATATTAATTGAAGACAATAAAAAAAAAAAAAAAATTTTGTTTCGTGGAAAACTATGTTATATAAGCCCTATTTGTTTTGACTTTTTTTGGCTTTTTTTTGGCCTTTTTTCATTTTTACGACCTCTTTTTACATTTTGGAAACTTTGCAGTTGAAATTGAGAAAATGTTTTATTTAATTCAAATTAATTTAAATTTTTTTTATTTTTTTTTTTCATTTAAATTTGGTCCCCGGTGGTGCAAACCCACCATGTACCAACCTAAAAATTTTTTAACACGCTGGGGCACGTGGTTAAGTGCAGCAATTTTTTATTGATGTGGTTAGTGAAGTTAAGTTGTAAATAAAAGAGAAAGAAGAGGATTGGTCCACCTCAAAAAAAGGACCATACATTACAGAGAAGTAAAGTTTCGAATGGAATGTAAAAGTTTGATTGTTATTACTTATATAGTAAATAATAATTACCAACCGCAAAAATTTATTATAATGTGATATCAGATAATCCGATAATTCGGAACCGAGAGTTACCAACTTAAAAAATATTCTATATAAGTAAAATTTAGTGACAAAACATTTAGATTTTCACACCAGAAAAGTAGTTGTATGTATAGAAGCCTAGGAACCGCTGCTGAAGCAAGTTCCAACTTTTTAATTTGCGATTCTTTGGTTTTATTAGGCTTCTATACAAAGTATAACATGAAGCCTTATGATCTGGCTCTGTGTCTGTCTGTCCGCATAATTCAAAATCATACAGAGCGTTTCAAATCGTGTTGGAAATACTCTGTGTGTATAGGGTCTAAGAACTGGGTACCCAGTGCGCTACTGTTAGGCTTCTATACAAAGTATAGCAAGAAGCCTTATAATCTGGCTCCGTGTCTGTCCGTCCGTCTGTCCGCATAATTCAAATCTAATTTATATATTAAGATAGGTTACAAAAATATTCTGTGCTTTAAGATTGTAATTTTCAACCTATATAGTAGACTTAATCCGATGATCTGACCGATCAAGGTATCAACGGATCTAGGTATCAACTGATTAAGTTATGAAATTAACGGATACAATTTATTGTCATATTTTATCTACTATATTTTTCTGAAAAAAAGCTTTTAAAAAAAGGCTTCTATATACAAAGTATAGCAAGAAGCCTTACGATCTGGCTCCGTGTCTGTCTGTCCGCATAATTCAAATATAATCAGAACCCTCGAAATTGTGATTGTAAACACATGGTATGTATAATAAAACAATAATTTGTTTTAAATTTATTTATTGTTAACCACAGCAGTGGCTTGATGTAATTGGTGAAGTTAAGTTGTAAGTAAAAGAGAAAGAAGAGGATTGATCCACCTCAAAAAATGGACAGTACATTACAGAGAAGTAAAGTTCCGAATGGAATGGAAAAGCTTCATTATTATTAGTTATATAGTGAATGATAAATCGTCGCCTCAAACCAGAGTATTCTATCTCCATTTTTATAAATTTTACAGTACAGCTGTTTAAAGTTTCTCTATTGCATTACTCTTCATTAGGATATTTTGACATAATTTCAATTGAAAAAGTTATAATACACATTTTGGCAATTTTTATTGCATTATGCTGTAGAGAAATGAACATAGAATAAAATGGCATAAATAACTCAATTTATCAAAAAAATGGAGATAGAATACTCTGGTTCTGAGGCGACGAAATACCAACCGCAAAAATTTAATTAGTGCAGATTATCTGATATTAATATTACATTATAAAATTATGGCGACCAAAAATAACAACAACTTTTCACACCAGAAAAGTAGTTGTATAGAAGCCTAGGAACTGCCGCTAAAGCGAGTTCCACCTTGTTTTGAGGTGGACCAATCCTCTCCTTTCTCTTTTATTTATAACTTAACTTCAGTAACCACATCAATAAAAAATTATTTTTTCACATCAAAGTAAAACAAGAAGTTTATATAGGGAGACCTCTTCGAAAATATCTTTAACTTAGTAAATTTCTTTCGGACATTTGCGTATTTATAAATTGCATTAGCGAATCGAAGCAACGGATTAACAGATTAACGCAATACTATATAGACGAAGTATTTAAAATATAACAACGTATCAGTTGATCAACGTTATGATTGGCTCTGAAACATGCGGACGGACACGAAGCCAGACCATAAGGCTTCTTTCTATACCTTGTATAGAAGCCTAAAAGTAGCGCACTGGCTACCCAGTTCTTAGACCTCTATACACACAGAGTATTTCCAACACGATTTGAAACGCTCTGTATGATTTTGAATTATGCGGACGGACAGACGGACAGACAGACGGACACGGAGCCAGATCATAAGGCTTCTTGCTATACTTTGTATAGAAGCTTAAAATACAAATAACGGATAAGCAGATAATGCAATAAATGGATAAACAGATTAACGGATCAACAGATCAACAGATCAGCGGATCAATGTATCAACGTATCAATATATCAACGTATCAACGTATCAATGTATCAACGTATCAATGTATCAACGTATCAATGTATCAACGTATCAATGTATCAACGTATCAACGTATCAATGTATCAACGTATCAATGTATCAACGTATCAAAGGATCAACAATTTACTATATAGGTTACACTTTGTATTTAAAATTTAGGTAATACTTTTGAAAAGGAATCGATATAGCAAGTACCACTAATTTATAAACATGAACAACTCAAGCAATTATTCTAGCAGCGACTTTTCCGATTCCGATTTTGATTCTGATGAAAGCAATACAAAACATCATCTAACCTGTAATAATAATAAATTGCATTAGCGAATCGAATCAACGGATTAACAGATTAACGCAATACTATATAGACGAAGTATTTACAATATAACAACGTTTCAGTTGATCAACGTTATGATTGGCTCTGAAACATGCGGACCGACACGAAGCCAGACCATAAGGCTTCTTTCTATACCTTGTATAGAAGCCTAAAAGTAGCGCACTGGCTACCCAGTTCTTAGACCTCTATACACACAGAGTATTTCCAACACGATTTGAAACGCTCTGTATGATTTTGAATTATGCGGACGAACAGACGGACAGACAGACGGACACGGAGCCAGATCATAAGGCTTCTTGCTATACTTTGTATAGAAGCTTAAAATACAAATAACGGATAAGCAGATAATGCAATAAATGGATAAACAGATTAACGGATCAACAGATCAACAGATCAGCGGATCAATGTATCAACGTATCAATATATCAACGTATCAACGTATCAATGTATCAACGTATCAATGTATCAACGTATCAATGTATCAACGTATCAATGTATCAACGTATCAACGTATCAATGTATCAACGTATCAATGTATCAACGTATCAAAGGATCAACAATTTACTATATAGGTTACACTTTGTATTTAAAATTTAGGTAATACTTTTGAAAAGGAATCGATATAGCAAGTACCACTAATTTATAAACATGAACAACTCAAGCAATTATTCTAGCAGCGACTTTTCCGATTCCGATTTTGATTCTGATGAAAGCAATACAAAACATCATCTAACCTGTAATAATAATAAATTGCATTAGCGAATCGAATCAACGGATTAACAGATTAACGCAATACTATATAGACGAAGTATTTACAATATAACAACGTTTCAGTTGATCAACGTTATGATTGGCTCTGAAACATGCGGACCGACACGAAGCCAGACCATAAGGCTTCTTTCTATACCTTGCATAGAAGCCTAAATAAGGCTTCTTGTTATACTTTGCACAGAAGCCTAAAAGTAGCGCACTGGCTACCCAGTTCTTAGACCTCTATACACACAGTATTTCCAGCACGATTTGAAACGCTCTGTATGATTTTGAATTATGCGGACAGACGGACGGACGGACAGACGGACAGACACCGAGCCAGATCATAAGGCTTCTTGCTATACTTTGTATAGAAGCCTAAAATTATGAAAATAAAATATAACTTATATTTGGTGTGCATTGAAAATAGATAATCTGCACTAAATATATTTTTGCGGTTGGTATTTATCATTTACTATATAATCAATAATAAGCAAACTTTTCCATTCCATCCGGAACTTTACTTCTCTGTAATGTACGATCCATTTCTTAAGGTCGATCAATCCTAATCTTTCTCTTTTATTTACAACTTAACATCACCAATCACATCAAGCCACTGCTGTGGTTACAATAAAACCGGATCAACGTATCAACAGATCAACGTATCAACGGATCAACGTATCAACGTATCAACGTATCATCGTATCAACGTATCAACGTATCAACGTATCAACGTATCATCGTATCAACGTATCATCGTATTTAAATTTCATATATAGGTGAAAAATTATGTAAATAAAATATAACTTATATTTGGTCTGCATTGAAAAACAAGTTGTTATTTTTGGTCGCCATATTATTATAAGGTAATATCAGATAATCTGCACTAATTAAATTTTTGCGGTCACAATCACAATTTCGAAGGTTCTGATTAGATTTGAATTATGCGGACAGACAGACGCGGAGCCAGATCATAAGGGTTCTTGCTATACTTTGTATAGAAGCCTAACAAGTAGTTTATATAGGGAGACCTCTTTGAAAATATCTTTAACTTAGTAAATTTCCTCTGGAACACTTGCGTATTTGTAAATTGCATTAGCGAATCGAAATAACGGATTAACAGATTAACGCAATACTATATAGACGAAGTATTTACAATATAACAACGTATCAGTTGATCAACGTTATGATTGGCTCTGAAACATGCGGACGGACACGAAGCCAGACCATAAGGCTTCTTTCTATACCTTGTATAGAAGCCTAAATAAGGCTTCTTGTTATATCGTACTTTGTATAGAAGCCTAAAAGTAGCGCACTGGCTACCCAGTTCTTAGACCTCTATACACACAGAGTATTTCCAACACGATTTGAAACGCTCTGTATGATTTTGAATTATGCGGACAGACGGACAGACGGACGGACAGACGGACAGACGGACGGACAGACACAGAGCCAGATCATAAGGCTTCTTGTTATACTTTGTATAGAAGCCTAAAAACCAAAATTGGAAAACATCGATTTATCAATTTAACAAGGTAGTTCTCCAAGATTTTCTTCGTTTTAAAATATAAGGTTGGGAATCCCTTATCCATAAAAAGTTTTGCAATATCATTGGCTATTGGTTAAAAAAAAGAACCAATCACTAATTTGATTTAAAATTGTTATTCAAAAACGTTCCATGAAAAGTTTGCACATAAAGTTTTATGTTTTACTTATATAGAGTAAAGAGTACGGATTATCTGACCCGTAATCAGATTATTGCTTTCATCGTATCATCGGATCATTGGATCATCGTATCATCGGATCATTGGATCGTCGTATCAAGAAGGAGAAAATTATTGACACTAATCCGCCCTGACCAAGGAGATTATCCTTATTAAAGGAGATTATCCTTATTAAAGGTGTACCAACTAAAACTAAAAACACTATATAAGAAAACTACATTATTGAACTAAAAAAACAACCTAATAGAAACCAAACCACCACGACCACTCGAATTAAACCTGACATAAAGAATTAAATCGACGTTACGTTACTTTTAGTAACATTTGCCGAATTAACTTGCGATCATATTTCATCGAAAGTGCGATTATTACCGATTTTCTTACATATATTCATATCTACTCTATATATATAAAAAGATAAGGGTTTTTATGCAACGCTTTTATGCAACGTTTTTATGCAACGATTTCATGCAACGATTTTATGCAACGTTTTCGATAATAGTATAATCTGACAACCAATAAAAAATTCTATTATATAAGTCAAAGGGAATGCAATATAAATTAAAAACCAAAATTGGTAAACATCGATTTATTAATTTAAACAAGGTGGAACTCGCTTTAGCGGCAGTTCTTAGGCTTCTATACAGCTACCTTTCTGGCGTGGAAAGTTGTTATTATCTGGTTATTTTTGGTCGCCATATAATGTAACATCACATAATCAGATAATCTGCACTAATTAAATTTTTGCGGTTGGTATTTATCAATCTCTTATTATAAAAGGCCAAGTCTTTCTTTCTTTCTGTCCGTCCCACGGAAATACCCGAAGCAAACCGAACCGAACCGAACGCACAACGTATCATCGGATCAACGTATCATCGGATCATCGTATCAACGTATCATCGTATCAACGTATCATCGTATCATTTTGTCTATATAAGACAGCTATTTCCAAAAAAGCATTATGTGAACTTCCATAATGGATAATGAAAATTTTGAAAATCCTGCTGCAAAGCGACGGCGATTGAATCGTGAGAGAAAAGCACGTACAAGAGCTAATAACACAGAAAAACAGCTTCGATCACAGCGACAAGCTGACGCTCGGTCTCATGCGATACGTCGACAACGTGAAACTTTGGAACAAACTCAAGCGCGGCAAGCTGCTGACGCTCGGTCCCATGCGATACGTCAACAACGTGAAACTTTAGAAGAAACTCAAGCGCGGCAAGCTGCTGACGCTCGGTCCCATGCGATACGTTGATCCGATGATACGTTGATACGATGATACGTTCATCCGATTGGTTATGAAATTATCCGTTATGCGTTCGGTTCGGTTTGCTTCGGGTATTTCCGTGGGACAGACAGAAGGAAGGAAGGAAGGAAGGACTTGGCCTTTTATAATAAGAGATTTTTCACCTATATAGGAAATTTAAATACGTTGATACGTTGATCCGATGATACGTTGATCCGATGATACGATGATACGTTTATCCGATTGGTTATGAAATTATCCGTTATGCGTTCGGTTCGGTTTGCTTCGGGTATTTCCGTGGGACAGACAGAAGGAAGGAAGGACTTGGCCTTTTATAATAAGAGATGAGAACATTAAATAAATAAACAAAAAACTTACATATATTTTTTTAAATTAAATTAAACTTAATCAATATTTAAAATTTTTTTACTTATTTTAAACTAGATGATACCCCGTCCGAGGACGGGCAGCTAGAAGGACGGGCAGCTACCCAAGGTAACTTAAGTTGAATGAAGATTAAGGAAAGCTCTCAGTGCAATCCAAAAGCCATATGACCTTGGGTAGCTGCCCGTCCTTCTAGCTGCCCGTCCTCGGACGGGGTATCATCTAGTTACTACATAAGCAGCGATGCCAACCCGTACTATAATTGTAGTACGCATACTATAATTTTACCTTCTGTGCTGTACAACAGAAGGTACAAATTATAATAATAAATTATAATAAATTATAGTACGGTTGGCATCGCTGTACATAAGTAATAATAATCAAACTTTTCCATTCCATTCGTAACTTTACTTTTCTGTAATTTCCGGTCCATTTTTTGAGGTGGATCCATCCTCTTCCTTCTCTTTTATTTACAACTTAACTTCACTATCCACATCAAGCCACTGCTGTGGTTAAAATAAAATAATAAATAATTAGTGCAGATTATCTGATTATGTGATTTTACATTGTATGGCGACCAAAAATAACCAGATAATAACAATTTTCCACACCAGAAAGGTAGCTGTATCGGCAATTTACATTACCGTTGGTAGCGCCACCAGCAACAACAACATGGCCGTGTTTAGACGTATATTTCGAAATTCAAAATCATATTCTAGTGAAAATTTGCAACATTTCAGTATGGTATTAAATTTATTATAATATGTTGTGTTAATTAGTTGATTTTGTTATGTCTTGAGCCTGAAGAACGAATTTTTATTTTCATTTAATACGTCACTTACTAATCTAAAATTCTCCCGCATGGTGGCGTTTGCTTAATGTAAATTGCGAATAGAAGCCTAAGAACTGCCGCTAAAGCGAGTTCCACCTTGTTTAATTTTTGTTATCTGAAAACAGCTGTCATACAATAAGTCAGGGGCGTACTGGATCAAGTTATTCACGAGGGCTTAGATTTTTCATATTGATCGTCAGCTATAGCGGTTAAGTGCGTTGTTGCTAATGCTGAATGCCTGGTTACACTCCGGGCTCAGTAAAACTGTATTCTGGCCATGTTTATTACTTTATAACTTTATTCTGACCATATTCATTGTATGTTTACTACAATGTGTTACACAAGAAAACATTTTACATCTGTTTTGAGAGGTGACATATTTTACATTCGATTTGTATTTTTTCGCTTGTTTATGTACATTTTTCTTTATTACAGTCTTGAAAATGACCCCGATAGAGGGTCGCAACTAGTCGATTCAAAACGTAGTCTTTCTTTAACACGTCCCCTGATATCCAATATCCCAGTAAATCATATCCTTGGAACAATAGCTTATCTTCACTTTATTCTGGCCGTTAATCCCTGCGGCAGTTAGACCAGTAAGCCACGTATCAAAGAATAATTGGATCAACGGACAATCGTATCATGGTATAATCGTATCAACGGATCATCGTATCAACGGATCATCGTATCAACGGATCATCGTATCATCGTATCATCGTATCATCGTATCATCGTATCATCGTATCATCGTATCATCGTATCATCGTATCAACGGATCAACGTATCATCAGATCAATTTGCTTATATAGGTCATCGCCCTATGAGTATAGTAGATGTAACAGTTTGGCTAATTTTTCGCGCGTTAAGTAAAAGTAAATTATTAACAATGGCATTAATCGAGAACAAATCTGCTTTCAAAACTGTAAAGAATGTGCAATTTGGCATTTTTAGTCCGGAAGATATTCGTAGCATGTCTGTCGTCCCAGAAGGTATACATCATGTAGAAATTATGGAAGGAAGTCTTCCAAAAGTGGGCGGCCTGATGGATCCGAGGATGGGAGCGTTTGACAGCACTTTACCATGTCAAACATGCGAAGGCGACCTGGACACTTGCCCCGGTCACTTTGGTCACATCGAATTGGCCAAACCGATCTTTCACGTTGGCATGATTAAAGATGTCATGAAAGTTTCACGCTGCGTCTGCTTTAATTGCAGTAAATTGTTGGTGAACCCAAAGAAACAAAACCACTTCGAACACGCTCAGAAGATAACTGCAGACGATTCCAAAAAACGCTTAGAACTAGTGTACGGTTTGTGCAAAGAACAAACAATATGTCACGCGGATGGTGGATGTAGAAATCATCAACCGGTAATTAGAAAATCGGGTATCGATTTGACGGCCGAATGGAAGGAATCCGACGGAAAGGTTCCACAAGAAAAAAATTTGTTGTTATTTTTGGTCGCCATAATTTTATAATGTGATATCAGATAATCCGATAATTCGGAACCGAGAGTTACAAACTTAAAAAATTTGTTATTATCTGGTTATTTTTGATCGCCATATAATGTAACATCATATAATCAGATAATCTGCACCAATTAAATTTTTTGCGATTGGTAATTATCATTTACTATATAAGTAATAACAATCAAACTTTTCCATTCTATTAGAAATTTTACTTCTCTGTAATGTATGGTCCTTTTTTTGAGGTGGACCAATCCTCTCCTTTCTCTTTTATTTATAACTTAACTTCACTAACCACATCAATAAAAAATTATTTTTTCACATCAAAGTAAAACACGATTTGAAACGCTCTGTATGATTTTGAATTATGCGGACGGACAGACAGACGGACGGACAGACGGACGGACAGACACGGAGCCAGATCACAAGGCTTCTTGCTATACTTTGTATAGAAGCCTAAAAGTACACAGCAGTATCAACAGATCAACTTATCAACAGATCAACGTATCAACGTATTTAAATTTCCTATATAGGTGAAAAATTATGAAAATAAAATATAACTTATATTTGGTGTGCATTGAAAATAGATAATCTG
Source organism: Podabrus alpinus (assembly GCA_932274525.1). NCBI lineage: Eukaryota > Metazoa > Arthropoda > Insecta > Coleoptera > Cantharidae > Podabrus > Podabrus alpinus. The sequence goes on along the minus strand of OW026452.1, from coordinate 43,805,217 downwards.
CACTAAATATATTTTTGCGGTTGGTATTTATCATTTACTATATAATCAATAATAAGCAAACTTTTCCATTCCATCCGGAACTTTACTTCTCTGTAATGTACGATCCATTTCTTAAGGTCGATCAATCCTAATCTTTCTCTTTTATTTACAACTTAACTTCACCAATCACATCAAGCCACTGCTGTGGTTACAATAAAACCGGATCAACGTATCAACAGATCAACGTATCAACGGATCAACGTATCAACGTATCATCGTATCAACGTATCAACGTATCAACGTATCAACGTATCATCGTATCAACGTATCAACGTATCATCGTATCAACGTATCAACGTATTTAAATTTCCTATATAGGTGAAAAATTATGTAAATAAAATATAACTTATATTTGGTCTGCATTGAAAAAAAATCTGATGTGGCCAGCACATGACTTCCCTATAAGGAATCATTCCTTTATCGTTCATCTAAAGATTCGCAGAAATATTATTTAAATTTTATTTTATTATTCATTTATTGTATTATACATATTATGCATTCATTTATTATTCAAGTAAAGTGCTACTTCCGGTTTAGGGATTTCCTCCAAAATCACATGGTGCTTTAGTATACTGATTAAAGTGTTAAATATGAAATTTGGTTACTAGATAACAATTCTTTCCTGAGATATTTAAGAAAAACCATTTCGTCCTTCAAGTGAAGTGCTACTTCCGGTTTAAGGATTTCCTCCAAAATCAAATGGTGCCTTTGTATACCGATTAAAGTGTTAAATATGAAATTTGGTTACTATAACCTGTGAGTCTAAAGTAGCTGGACAGAATTCAAACGATAATTATCGATTATCGATAAACGATAAAAAAAGTTGGTTATAGAAAATTTAAAATTAATTAATTATTAATAAAGCACAATATATTGGGAACACAAAAAAAACTTTAAAAACATAATGGTCCATTTTCTTCAATTGTTCGCACTTTTCTTTTAACACCTTCCATCATATGCCGGAGCATTTTCAGATCAATTTTTTTGGCACAGGACATAATTCGTTTTTTCAATTGTTCGGCTGATGTTGCTTCCCAACCATTCTTATAAACTAATTGCGATAAAATTGACCAGAAAGTTTCAATCGGACGAGCTGTCGGAATATTTGGGGGATTCGCATATTTTGGCACAAACGGTATATTTTGACCTTCTAACCAATTTAAGGTTTTTTTGCATAATGGCAAGATGCCAGATCTGGCCAAAAGATGATTTTATCATTTTTATGGTTTCTTTTAACAAAATTAACCATTTTTGGTAAACAATCTATATATATAAAAATGAATTGCCAAATATGTATGCATCATCATCACGTGAGAACGGCTCGACGAATTTGGCTGATTTTTTGATGAGTTGTTGCCTATATCTTCGACAAGGTTTGTGTGAAAAAAAAATTGGAAAAGTTGCCCGGGAAGTTGAAAAATTCGGGAAAAAACTGAAATTGCGTTTAATGTCGTCAACAGGTGGCGCCGCCATATTAAAAATGAATTGCCAAATCTATATTATTTATATAAAAATGAATTGCCAAATATGTATGCATCATCATCACGTGAGAACGGCTCGACGAATTTGGCTGATTTTTTGGTGAGTTGTTGCCTATATCTTCGACAAGGTTTGTGTGAAAAAAAAATTGGAAAAGTTGCCCGGGAAGTTGAAAAATTCGGGAAAAAACTGAAAGTGCGTTTAATGTCGTCAACAGGTGGCGCCGCCATATTAAAAATGAATTGCCAAATATGTATGCATCATCATCATGTGAGAACGGCACGACGAATTTGGCTGATTTTTTGGTGAGTTGTTGCCGACAAAGTACCTGTACCCTCTATCTATGTATATAAAAATGAATTGCCAAATATATATGCATCATCATTATTGTATTTTGTGTCAACTCGTGTATTAGGAAGATCATCTGTAAAGATAACGATATTGTTGTGATTGGTAATGCCGATGATCCTAAGTTTAGTATATTTAAAGCGGAAGAGTATACGAAGAGTTGAAGAGAAGTAGTAAAAGTAGTAGTAGTAGTCAACAGGTGGCGCCGCCTTAACCTGTAATTAATTAAGTTTCCATCAGTAGAGTAGATAGAAAACCCGATCCGGAAATATTGGCAATTTAAGGTTTATTTCTTTGGAAAAAATGCCAGCCCAAAAACCTAATTTTTGGGCCCATTTATGAATGGGAAATTTTTCAAAGCCGGGTGGGATCTGCCGTGCTATCCCCTTTATAATGCTTGCACACTCCGCATTCGCTAGATGGTGCTCTTAATGTATCATATAACCCTATATGAACTGAAATTTATTTTGGAGTTGACGTTGGTCGACATGAAATTCCGACTTAATTTTTTTCTAATTGTTTTTCAAACCACCGTTTGAATTAGATCCAGAGGTACCCTTGCAAGCAACTTCAGTAAATACATCCGAAACTGTCAGGATTCGATATTACTACTTTTAATGTAAATTTTTTGTTTTTTTCATAATTTGTTTAATAGTTTCGAATCTAAATATATAAAAGAGAAGATCTGTTTGCGTGCGTGTTTGTTTGCGTGTTTGTTCGCTATACGTTCCTAGACCCGTGGACCGATCTCAACCAAATTTTGCACAGTTATTTTGTAGCTCCAGGCGCAACTAATCTCGCATATATGGAGAAGAAATTCGAGCGGAGAAAAAAGTTATTCGCTTTTTTCGAAAATCAAATCACAAGTTTGACAAAAAATTTAATTTGTCAAATAATTAATCTGACGTACAGTCAGTGATTCAAAATACTGTCAACAGATGGCGGGAGGGCGGCTTTAATTCGAAAAATGAAAAACAACAAACAAATTAATCTGAAAGCCGCGAATAAGACCGGAGCACTTTATATAGGTCGCAGAACTCGCCGGAATTGTGCAAGAAGACGCAGATCCACCTCTTCGTGGAAGATCCACCTCCTTGCGGAAGATTTAACTTTACATGAAGATGTAACTTTACGTGAAGATTATGTATGTATGTATGTATGTATGACAGATGACGGATGACAGATGACGGATGACGGATGACAGATGACAGATGAATGCCGAACAACTTTGGCCTTCACGGATCTATTATGGTTCGGTCTGTGAGGCCGAAGGCCGAACAACTATGGCCTTCACGGATCTATTATGGTCCGGTCTGTGAGGCCGAAGGCCGAACAACTATGGCCTTCACGGATCTATTATGGTTCGCTCTGTGAGGCCGAAGGCCGAACAACTATGGCCTTCTCGGATCTATTCTGGGTCTAGATGGCTAAGGGCGGCGGACGCCGCCCGTGCCAGTTAGTAATTTATATTTGGATAAACAATTCTTTGAGTGGCATAAAAATTAATTTCGGGCAGGACAACGTCTGCCGGGTCAGCTAGTTTTTTATATAAGTGTCTGTGTTAACAGCAATACCAACTTGGGTTTGAATAAAAAAATTTGATATGCCTTTAACTGATATCGCACACCACGCTAACACTTTTGGTTCGAATTTTGATTTTCTTATGAACTTTACATTATCAGGAACTGTATTTTTATCGGTGGTATAAAATCCTTTATTTGCAACATCACAACTGTTCGCAAAAGTGAAGTACTTTTCATCGTCCATAATGATCACTGTATCGCCTGATAAAAAATGTTGTCTCAGAAGACGGCACTTTCCGGGTATTTCCACTAATTGTTTATCGGTATATTTTGGTTTAACGTTTCTCTTATACCTTTTCACATTTAATTTTTTCAAATTTCGGCAAATTGTAGTTTGTGAAACTTTAAATTTTCTGGATAGTATGCGAGTACTCACTCCAATTTTGTTTTCAGCAGCTTTCTTCAAGGAACTTAGCCGAGATTTTTTTAGAATTGATTTTCTTCCGCTTTATTTTTATTTTCAGGACCAATATTGTTATTACATCTCGAAATTATCGAATAAATGGTACTTCGACTGAGGCCTTCATTTATAAAATGATGTAAAACATGACTTTTATTTTGCTGGCCAAGCATTTTGAAAACGCGTTTACGCAAAAAATTCTGTTCGCACACTTTCATATTGACAATTCAAACTAAACTACTTCAATTGACATTAAACAAATGAAAGAAGGTACAGTAAAAAAACAAAAGGATTGCTAGATTATAACTAATGATTTGATGCGATTGAAATTTGTCCAGCTACTTTAGACTCATACGTTATAACAATTTGTTCCTGAGATATTGAAGAAAAACCATTTCGTCCTTCAAGTAAAGTGCTACTTCCGGTTTAGGGATTTCCTCCAAAATCACATGGTGCTTTAGTATACTGATTAAAGTGTTAAATATAAAATTTGGTTACTAGATAACAATTCGTTCCTGAGATATTTAAGAAAAACCATTTCGTCCTTCAAGTGAAGTGCTACTTCCGGTTTAAGGATTTCCTCCAAAATCAAATGGTGCTTTTGTATACCGATTAAAGTGTTAAATATGAAATTTGGTTACTATATAACAATTCGTTCCAGAGATACAGAACTTACAGACATTTTGCGTTACATACATCCATACATCCATACATACATACATACATACACACATACATACATACATACAGACATCATTGCGAAAGTAGTCAAAACGGATTCAGAAATGCTCAAAACGGATATTTCCGTTAAAATATCGACATCGAATTTTTTCATGATTACAATACTTCCTTATAGGGAAGTAAAAAGTTGTTATTTTTGGTCGCCATATTATTATAATGTAATATCAGATAATCTGCACTAATTAAATTTTTGCGGTCTCAATCACAATTTCGAAGGTTCTGATTAGATTTGAATTATGCGGACAGACAGACGGACAGACTCGGAGCCAGATCATAAGGGTTCTTGCTATACTTTGTATAGAAGCCTAACAAGTAGTTTATATAGGGAGACCTCTTTGAAAATATCTTTAACTTAGTAAATTTCTTTCGAACATTTGCGTATTTGTAAATTGCATTAGCGAATCGAAACAACGGATTAACAGATTAACGCAATACTATATAGACGAAGTATTTACAATATAACAACGTATCAGTTGATCAACGTTATGAGTGGCTCTGAAACATGCGGACGGACACGAAGCCAGACCATATTAAGGCTTCTTTCTATACCTTGTATAGAAGCCAAAATAAGGCTTCTTGTTATACTTTGTATAGAAGCCTAAAAGTAGCGCACTGGCTACCCAGTTCTTAGACCTCTATACACACAGAGTATTTCCAACACGATTTGAAACGCTCTGTATGATTTTGAATTATGCGGACGGACGGACAGACAGACAGACAGACAGACGGACACGGAGCTAGATCATAAGGCTTCTTGTTATACTTTGTATAGAAGCCTAAAAGGTAGTTCTCCAAGATTTTCTTCGTTTTAAAATATAAGGTTGGTAATCCCTTATCCATAAAACGTTTTGCAATTTCATTGGCTATTGGTTAAAAAAAAGAACCAATCATTAATTTGATTTAAAATTGTTATTCAAAAACGTTCCATAAAAAGTTTGCACATAAAGTTTTATGTTTTACTTATATGGAGTAAAAGAGTACGGATTATCTGACCCGTAATCAGATAATCAGATTATTGCTTTCTTCGGATCACCGGATCATTGGATCACCGTATCATAGGATTATAGCCTATATATATATTTATAGGACGTTGATGTCTATATATTAAGTAAGTTAAAGAAGTTGTACTATCACGATCACAATTTGGAGAATTAAGTACTATAAAAGTAATTGAAGTAAAAAATAATTTAATACTATTGTCCAAAAATTACTACCATTCTACCTTTAAATTCAATAGCTGTTCGAGAGTTAACATCTAATCATTACCTTTCAACTTTGATCATATCACAAAATTTAATGAGATCCTGACGGTTAATACATAGTTTCGGCTAGAGATGAGGACTCATTTAAAAGTTATCTTTAACCAAAAAAGGATTTTACGTTTTCCGACTGTTATAATTAGCGGAGCTTCTTTAATTCTAAGAACAGATGGAATAAAAGCAAACAAAGGAGTGCGACCACAACGGGATACATCCTCAGATACTGAAAGTACACAGAAAGAAAAAAAAAGACGAAAAACATCTACTGAACGTTCGAGAAAACACAAAACTCGACAGCAACAACTACAAGAGAAATAAGAACCTTCAACAATCAAGACCACCAGCAACAACTTCAACTGAAAGAAGCAGAAAAAGAAGAACGCTACAGCAACCATCGACAAATCTGGCTACTGTTTTAGAATCGGTACAATTACAAGAGGAACAAGAACCTTCAACATCAAACCCACCAGCAAAAACTTCAACCGAAAGAAACAGAAAACGAAGAGCGCTACAGCAACCATCGACAGATCTGGCCACTGTTTTAGAATCGGTACAACTACAAGAGGAACAAGAACCTTCAACATTAAAACCACCAGCAAAACCTTCAACTGAAAGAAGCACAAAAATAAGAGCGCTACAGCGATCATCGACAGATCTGGTCACTGTTTTGGAATCGTAACTCCTCATGATGCGGGTGAAATGACCGAGAAATGTTCAAATTGTTATGCTATTTTTTGGAAAAATGAATTTTGCAAGAAAAGTTTTTGTCATAATGGAAAAGTTAAACTGTCCAAATTATCGCCAGGATCCAAATTGGATACTGGCGATACATCTGCAAGCGGATTACCATTTGTACTACATAGACGACAATTTCCGATAGTGTTGGCATTCGCTATAACTATAAATAAATGTCAAGGGCAGAGCTTTGACAAAGTTGGTATAAATGTCGATAGGCCTTTGTTTAGTCACGGACAGTTATATGTAGCATTATCAAGATGTCGAGCAAAGGATGGAATACAAATTCAAAGTACAAGCGACATAACAAAAAAATGTCGTATGGAAAGAAGTTTTATAATTCGCAAGATTTCTCATTTATATGGAATTACGAGGTGGCGAAATGGGGGTGGCCAAGAAGGTCATTGGCCGAGTAGTTAGAGCAATCGACTACTGATGCTAAAGGCATTGGTTCGAGTCCAGTAGGAGTCAATTTTCTTTCGGACTTTCTTTCCTCCAATGAACCGTCTTCGTGCTTCGGAGGGCACGTTAAACCGGCGGTCCCCCTGATTTGAGCTGATCTAATATGTCAAACAGGGTAATAAAAAAAAATCACCCCTACTCCCCATCGACTACGCAATCGCGGAACTTCTCAGAACTCGGTCATCGAACGGACGTCCCTGGTTCGTGGTGCCGGCCATTGTTGGGGAGTTTTGGTCGGTGGTGAGGGCGAGAGACCGCCTAACGGCTGCGGTCATACTTAGCAGTGTCGACATTGTGGGTCAGGCTGGGGGTGAGCAACAAAGTGGAAGCAGTACAATGGGCCCGGTAGAGTGGCCTAAGTTCGTGCAGGTTAATACTTGCCACTCCCCCTCCCCCGAAATCCAAAATCCAATGGGGGTGGTTCAACCGTAAACCGGCCGGGAATATTGGGCTGCGAAGCGGCCCAAGGGGGTTGGGCCGCCGAAGGCGGCCAGGGGGGCGGAGCCCCCCTAGTATATTATAACTGTCCATGACTAAACAAAGGCCTATCGATATTTATACCAAGTTTGTCAAAGCTCTGCCCTTGACATTTATTTATAACTAGCTGATTGGGCAGGCAGCCAAGGTCATATGGCTTTTGGATTGCACTGAGAGCTTTCCTTAATCTTCATTCAACTTAAGTTACCTTGGCTGCCTGCCCGTCCTTCTAGCTACCCGTCCTCGGACGGGCTATCAGCTAGTTGAGGTAATAATGGATTAGAATACTTTTTGCTTGGCCAGCTAGTTCTAACTAATGCTTGGCGAGTTAATTAATGCTTAATTTTAAAGTCTTTCAAAAACTTCCCGGAACACTACATTTTGTGTAAACCAGTCTGTAGCTCTAAGTTGTCCTTGTCTAGAATTGTCTTTAATTAGGATTTTTATATTTTGTCGAAGTCGAGATCGCGAGAGAGCTACATAGAGTTGTCCGTGTGAAAATACCGGTTCAGTCAAACTAATTCCGACATGTTCGTATGTTTGCCCCTGCGACTTGTTTATCATTACGGCGAAAGCGGGAATTATCGGAAACTGGCGTCTTTTAAGAGTAAAGGGCAAATTACTGTCTGAAGGTGCAATGTCAATTCGTGGAAGGATAACAATTTGCCCTCTGTGCGACTCTGAAATTATCTCGCACGTAATGGAACGCCGATGCATATTTCAAACGACCATCCTGGTACCGTTACACAGCCCTTTTCCGGGATTTAAATTTCGAAAACTGTTCTGTTTTCCCTCCTTTCCGTTCCTAATGAGAGAACGGTTTGGAAAGGCAAACAAGACCACGCAGAAGTAAAACTCCTACTTATATTCGTGGTACCCTGATGTTCGTATAAGCCAACTCGCTGTAGCCTGGAAGCGAGGGTCGTAAGTCCAATGAAAATTCCACTCTGTGTTGTGCCGAAAAATGCGAGGATACGCTTCGTCGAAAAATAAAACAATGGTTAAACAATAACGTTTTATTGAAAATTAAATCGATATCGACAATGATAAACGCTTGTGGTAGTGACGTGCCAAGAACAGGAAGCACGTTAATTGATTGTGACAACGGTACGTCAAAGGTGACACAATACGGGACACCAGAATGGTATACCCGTCAATACAAATAATTGACTGTGATTTATTACCACAATACCACAAGAAAATCCAAACAAGAATATTAAAATTTGTCTCACCTGAGCTCAAGATGAGTTTACAATATAATAACGACAGCAATAATCCTTGTGTGGAACGTAGTGGTTGGTGTTGACTTCCAATGGCTCCCAATCTAGGATCCTCGGACTGTTGTACACCGACGTAATACTCGACGAGCAGGTTCTGACAGGCGGATTCGAAGATGGACAGGCGGCACTCCGCTGCGTTGATAGTATGGTACACGATGGCGATTCAAGTAATATAATGTGATCGTCCAAAAATATACGATCATAAAAACTGAAGCTGCGATGACAATAACAATCGACTTCCAAAAGGTAAACACAGGCAGCTGTCAAAATCGTCACCAGACGAATGTTACCAAATAAAATATAGTTGGCAATGCTTTGTACTTTGATTAAAGATATAAAATGGACGTTCGAGATAACGAATCGAATACTTTTCCATAAAATGCTTGAACTGGCTAAAACAAAATAGCTACGCACTGAATTCACGAAATCCGTAATGACGGTGGAATTAACTATTGCGTATTACTAATTTTGTAACGAAAATCAACCGATAAAATATCGATTTTCACACGATCAATAAATATCGACCTGTCGTATAGCACTTCAAAACCAAAGTCAATGTCTGACGGCGCGCGTGAGCGTTCGTACCCTGTACTATCAAGTACGTTGTAAAAATGAAATGAGAGATGGCGCTTGGAGTAACAATTTGAATAATTTATTCAATATAGGTGATTATATTTTATTATTATAAAATAGGCCATTATAGGTGACAAAAATAGATAAATTTTGTTACAATTACTATAGCTCCGCGTTTTAATATTAATTCATGTGGAGGTACTCCTGATGGCGTTTGGCTGTTGAGAAATTCTGGAGGTTAATAATTATTAATAAGATCATTACTGTCCTCTGTAATGATCGAGTCCGAACTATGATAAATCTGACTCTCCCCATTTAATTGCCGAATGATATTGTTGTTGATTTCGAGCGTTTATTTGTTGGTGGTTGCAAGAATCACCCGCTTGGAAAGCTCATCAACAGAGAGTTTCGCGATCGAGTTTTCGAATATCTTAAAAATAATGTCGCCTTGAACAATCATATCTGTCGGAATCTGGATGGCGTCCTCCGGGAGTCCCTCAACGGATGGCAAACTTCCATTACCAATATTGAGCAACCACTGGTTGAATTCATTTTGGTCTTCACTTCTCATATTGGAAATCAAGGACAATTGTTTGAAGTATTTCCAAAATGGACTCGACGTTAAACACGCTTCAATAACATCAATTCGTTTTCTCTTTGGCATCACCGGGAGTGTTTGGCGGAAATCACCTCCAATAACAATAGATTTACCCCCAAATGGACTGTTATTATTCATGAATTCCCGCAATAATAAATCAATGGCTCGAATTCCATCCTTTGGCAACATTGTTATCTCATCCATAATGATAAGCGCGGCTTCTCTAATTTTCTTGGCTTCAGCTGTTGTTTGCTTCATTTTGGAGACCGATGTATCGTCCAACGGAACAGGCAATTTAAATCCACTATGGATTGTGCGTCCACCTTTCATTAGTGTTGCAGCAATTCCTGTTGAGGCAAAAGCGACCACCGTTTGACCACGCCCTCTTAAGAAGGTTATGAAAGTATTATAGAGGTACGTTTTCCCCGAACCACCTGGACCGTTAAGGTAATGCAGTCGGTGATTGTCCCCTAAATCAATTCCATCTATTATGCTCTGGAACGCAATAAGTTGTTGAGGATTCAATGTCGCGATCAGCAATTGAGCTTGTACTGCTTCTTCTTCCCGATTGAATTCTTCTTGTTGAGTTATTGCTTGTTCAGGTAATGCAGTCGGTTGTGGTAGTCCAAAAAAAGAGCAAGACACTCCGTGTTGCTGAAAAACATGTTCTATATCATTTAGAGCCAGGTTAAAAGATATGCCTTCATCATGGTTACTGAGGAAATCGACAGCCATGTGTCCTTGTAACCGGCAACCGTCCTTTGGAACACTTTTCCTAGGAACGGTTGGAGTTATTAAAAAAAAATAAGCAAATTTACTGATCGAACACAAAATCCCACTTAGGCACTTATCGATCTACTGAGAATATTTATAGATTATACTGCCACCACCGTTCGACCGATTAGGCCCACCGTAGAATTCTGCTCCCCAAAAAAAAACCGCCCTATCAATTCGGTAAGCGACTTCCTGGTAATGAGTCCCAGACACTCCCCGTTCTGACGTTACGTCCCCCGGCTAAATGTTGAAGTTGAAACTTCGGTGCGGGCAAAACGACACTAAGCTCGGCACTGAAAATAAAACGTCCTTTTCCTCAACAGGAAAAACGAAAACACTGAATTTTCAAAACAATATTTATTAATAATGGATAAAGTTAAAACAAATACATACACACTTTAAAATCTCCCTTACAATTTAGGGTGGCCCTTTTAAACACATATAAATATACAACCTAAAATAACTATCCAAAAAAAATATACCATCCTTCTGTTAGTAAAGAATTCAAAATTTTACTTACATAGGTGATATAATTTATCCTTCTACCTTGGATCTCCAGACAATCCAATACGGCCAAACAATGCCTTATCTATGGTCCCAAAACAACGACAAATTCGTAACAAATGTCTCACACTAGAGAACACACAATCTATTTACGGGTTTAATGAACAAACTATTTGACCTTTTAAACACTTAGAATACACAACCCCGACAATTCGGCAAGACACTCCCTTGTCTTATTTGCCCAAAACACAATCAAAACTGATAATCCGTCAAACCGTTCCGTACGCGAGAATCTACCACAGCCTCCGGCGAACTCACTGAAAAGACTTCCCTTTAACATTAATCCCGAAAGCCCATGGCCCCCGGCCGCAGCTCAACGAGCGCACCCCGACTTCTAACTCTACGGGCTCACCCCCGGCTTCTGACTCTACGGGTTCACCCCCGGCTTCTGACTCTCGACTAATTGATTCAACCATATTTATACCTTTTACTTTCCATAGCGTGAGAATTGCATCACTGACAAATTTCATTTATAGACAGATACATCATACATCGATTTTTTTTAACGGGAAGCAAATGTCTACTGATTGCTTTAATAATGCAATCAAGTCTTGATTATTTCATCAATGAAATCGCGTCGACTGCATTGAAAATATCCAGTCATATTAGCGCTACTTCACTGTTGTCTGAAATTAATAGTTCCAGACACAGGAAATTCGCATGCAAACGAATATTGATAAAATACATTATCAATACTCGTTCGCGTTATGAAACTTATCTCTTCCGCTGGTGATAAATATGGTTGATTAACAATCATCAGTTATTATCGCAATAATAATTTATAAATACGATATCACAATTTAAAATATTAAAATTAATTTTTATGACTTAAAATCCCAGTTTGTTACATTCTCTAAATTTTTCCCACAGCAGCAAAGGTGTTGCTGGCAAACAATAAATGCAGATAAATGCAAAAGTTTGCCGCATTTGTGGTGGCAGCTGGAAAATAACAACTTCGTCCAGACATCTCTCCCATTGAGGAAAGAAGATTTCGATGAAAAGCAGCTTCTTGGAACGTTGCATATTGGACATCGTCAACTGTTCGAAGAAATTCATAGCTTGTTGCACCCGGAACATGAAGCAACAATAATCGGAGATGGAATCGTTCCAAATCATTTATTCCCACCGTGTACATGCGAGTTACTATTTTTTCGCTTCCACGCTGCCGCGCTGTCCATGTACTTCTATTGAATACATAATGGTACGGAATTTCTGTATATAGAAACTGATTAGCTGTCACATCGTTTCGATTTAGTTGAAACCATGCCGTGAGCTTAGTGTTTCCACCAGACGCTTGATCAATAGCTTCTTGCTCATGACCGGCTTCAAAATAAATTCTCTGTTGGCGATATAAATGAACGGGTAGTCGATAAACAACATGCGCTCGGTCGTGCATTTTAGATTCAAGCAAACGCCACATAGCTTCTGGAGCACTTACGTATCTGGTGTCAATAAAAGATGCAACTTCATCATGAATCAATTGTTGATCGTCTCCAGTACCAATAACGACGTTCGCGCAATCATGTCCTTTGTAAATGTATTTGTAAATGTACTTAATGGCCCTTAGTGATGTGCAAACTTCTACATTGATATGAGCGTCATACTTAAGTACCAAAAACTTGTTGTATGGAACAACAAACCGATTATCCATCATCTTTCCTCTAACTTCCGTCGTAGGTTCCACTCGTCGACGATAGCGCGGATAGCCGTTAATGTTAGTTTACCAACCTTATATTTTAAAACGAAGAAAATCTTGGAGAACTACCTTGTTAAATTAATAAATCGATGTTTTCCAATTTGGGTTTTTAACTAATATTGCAGTCCCTTTGACTTATATAATAGGATTTTTTGTTGGTTGCCAGATTATCCGATTACCGAAAACTTTGCATAAAATCGTTGCATAAAAGCGTTGCATAAAAACCCTTATCTTTTTAATATATAGAGTAGAAGAGTAGATAGAGTAGATATTATGTAAGAAGATCGATAATAATCGCACTTTTGATGAAATATGTTCACAAGTTAATTCGGCAAATGGTACTAAAAGTAACGTAACGTCGTTTTAATTCTTTATGTCAGGTTTAATTCGAGTGATCGTGGTGGTTTGGTTTCTATTTGGTTGTTTTTTTAGTTCAATAATGTTGTTTTCTTATATAGTGTTTTTGGTTTTAGTTGGTACTCCTTTAATCTAGATAATCTCTTTGGTCAGGGTGGATTAGTGTTATTAATGTTCCTCGTGCTAGCTCTGAATTATTTAGTTTTTTTATTGGGCATGAAATCTCTTTTTCCCAGGAGTAGATTGCTCGACGTCTTACCTTTATTTTCACTTTTATTCTAAGAATAAACTTACTAGCGTCGTTGAATTCAAAATAATACCAGATGAAAGGATTAAATAATAAATAAATTTTATTGTAACAAGTTTTAACATAAATGGTAAATTAATGAAACGTAGCAAAAATTCAAAATGTATTGCTAAAAACTTAATTTCTACCCCAATTGTTTATTATTCGCAAAAATATTAGTTTTTATAATTACGCGGCACTATTAGTTTTATTTTTAATTGATAGAGTGAGCTCACCTAAATTCGTAGTACTCCTATTTTGTCACCGCTTGATTACTCAGTTTCAAGTTGTCCTTGAAATTTATCCCGTTCAATCGTGTTTATTTTTGACTCATCAAACACCAATCTTCTCGTCAAGTTGTTCTTCAATAGTGAACCAACCATCCACAACACACATTTTCTAATCTTTCCAAATAGGTAAGTCTAAATTCTTGATTTTTATATTCCGTAATGACTTTTTACCAACACACGTATTTTTATCGATAAATTAATCTTTTAACACCTTTCAGATATCTCCCGTCGAATTCGGATCATTAGATAATTAACTTTTACACGGAACCCGTAATTTATACGTCCGTTCTTCGAATCACCCTTTTTGGGAATCTTTATTATTATTTCATCACCCGGGTTATGCAAAATCATCCTGTTTTTTGCTATCCTGATTTTATGTTTTAAGTAAATGAGAATTTCCTATTGGTAAGTTCAAATCCCTTATTTAAATGTTTATAACTTTGTTGACACACTTTTGATTTGTTTTAGTTTGCCTTCCGATTTACACTTGTCTCAACGGTGAACTATTTGTTTGGTTCCCTCGCGGAGCCTCGGATGTAACGTACCGCTGCACTATGTTGTCCCGATTTACAAACCACGTAAAATATCCTTTTTTTAATTAGTATTCGCCACTTCTTAAAAATTAACAAATTTATTTTATATTACAAAATTCTTACAACTAACATTTTTATTTATAAATTGTGAACATGTTTTAAAGAAAATAATTTGTTTTCATCTGGTACCTTTATTTATTCTTTGACCTGTTTATTTTATGTACAAACAATTTTTATGGCATTATTATTGTAAGTTCTCGTAACCTCGAGAAATCTTTCCTTTTCAAAAGAACTTTCATGTTGTTCATACCAGCCTAAGAATAAATTCTTTCTTGTCCATTTGAATCATAGCAATATATATCGTCGCTATCAAAACGTAAAGGCGTATCTCGATTTTCCTCACTTTACAGGAGAGCGAAATAAAGAAATGTATTACCGTTCTTATTTTCTTCATAACTAAAATACTATTGAATATATTGTATTTCTTTTTACACAGTTATTGCTAACAATATTAATAATCATTTCTAATATTTCAAACTGTGATTGGCTTTATTATTAATGTTACTTTTTAGCGTTTATTTGAGATCGGCCTGGAACTTATTTTGGCTATAAAATGCAAACGGTACATAATCGAGATGTGCCTTTTCGTCACATCACGGAGATCATTATTCAGCAAGTAATGGCATATATAACTCATTTTTGACAAAAAATGAGATACGCATTTACGTTTTGATAGCGACGATATATAGACATCAACGTCCTATATAGGCTATAACTCGATGATACGACGATCAAATGATCCGATGATGCGATGAAAGCAATAATCTGATTACGGGTCAGATAATCCATACTCTTTTACTCGATATAAGTAAAACGTAAAACTTTATGTGCAAACTTTTTATGGAACGTTTTTTTGAATAACAACTTTAAATCAAATTAATGATTGGTTCTTTTTTTTAACCAATAGCCAATGAAATTGCAAAACTTTTTATGGATAAGGGATTACCAACCTTATATTTTAAAACGAAGAAAATCTTGGAGAACTACCTTGTTAAATTGATAAATCGATGTTTTTCAATTTATATTGCAGTCCCTTTGACTTATATAATAGAATTTTTTGTTGGTTGTCAGATTATCCGATTATCGAAAACGTTGCATAAAATCGTTGCATAAAAACGTTGCATAAAAGCGTTGCATAAAAACCCTTATCATTTTATATATATAGAGTACATTTACATAATTTTTCACCTATATAGGAAATTTAAATACGTTGATCTGTTGATACGTTGATCCGTTTTTATTGTAACCACAGTAGTGGCTTGATGTGATTGGTGAAGTTAAGTTCTAAATAAAAGAGAAAGATTAGGATTGATCGACCTTAACAAATGGATCGTACATTACAGAGAAGTAAAGTTCCGGATGGAATGGAAAAGTTTGCTTATTATTGATTATATAGTAAATGATAAATACCAACCGCAAAAATATATTTAGTGCAGATTATCTATTTTCAATGCACACCAAATATAAGTTATATTTTATTTTCATAATTTTTCACCTGTATAGGAAATTTAAATACGTTGATACGTTGATCCGTTGATACGTTGATCTGTTGATAAGTTGATCTGCTGATACGTTGATTCGTTGATCCTTTGATCCGTTGATCCTTTGATTCGTTGATCCTTTGATTCGTTGATCCGTTAAGACGTTGATACCTTAAGACGTTGATACCCTAATAAGAATTTATCTCGAAAAATTTAATTGGTGCAGATTATCGAATTATCTGATGTTACATTATAAATATTGTGTCGACCAAAAATAACTAGCAACAACTTTTCACACCAGAAAGGTAGCTGTATAGAAGCCTAGGAACCGCTGCTAAAGCAAGTACCAACTTGTTTAAGATTGATTCCTACTTAGAGTTTTGTGTTCTTTTTGAATATATCATTCATTTTTAAATTTTATGCCTCTATAGAGCATTTTGGAACACAGCAGTAGATACGATCCTTAGGATGTCCTTTGCCATGTAATGGTGTTAGATTGTTCTACAAGCGAATCATTTCGATGTAATTAAAATAAATTCAAATACATTTTAATTATTTGTTCAATCTATCATTTGTTAGCAGAATTTGCTTAGAGATGCAGTGCAAAGCAGCATTGTTTGTATTGTAAAACTGCTGTAAATCATAATATTTTACGGAATTCGGCATTTGGAACATTAAGAAAACGTTTATATTTCTTTATGCAGACGTATTTCTACAGGATACCATGCGGAAGAATTTCAAATTAGTAAGAGACGTATTAAATGAAAATAAAAATTTGTTATCCAGGTGCAAGGCATTACAAAATCAACAACAAACCATACTACAATAAATTTAACAACATCCTGCAATGTTTGAAAATTATGATCTGAATATGACATTGAATTTTTAAATATATGTCCAAACCAATGATATATTAATAGGACTAGATACACCCTAACGTATGCCGAGTTGAACGCGGATTGACCAGTAACACTAGAGGGAGATGAAGCTAACGCGCATATTCGTGTACGAGAGAAAAGCAGCATTTCGTACCACGTGACATTGGGATTTCTCTCTAGTATGACTCGTTTGAATATACTTATAGTGCTGTTAACTCTAAATAAAAAATTGTTTTTGAGACGTACAAAAGAATATAAACAAATTACTTTGTTAGGAAATGCTTCTTAAAATATCATTATATTATTTTGAACACTTTTTAAAATTCAATTTAAATCATTTATTGAAATAATACTTCTCAAACCAAATTGAAATGGTTTTTGTATTTAAGTACCTAAGTATTTTGGATTTTTCAAAATCACAAATAATTTATCATTAAAAAATTTGTACTATGGGATTATTAACTTTTGCAACAAGCAATGATTTTGCCTTCAAGGTTAGTAATGTTGTGGATTTTAAAAATAAAAGATCAATAACTGTATTTTTAAAAAAATTTGTTTAATAAAAAAAATTAGATTACAAAATAATTGTGCTTAGTACACGTTTTAAGAGAAAAAAAAGTTCTTTTCACATTCATATTAACAATAAAAAATACAAGTTTAATTGAAGTTAAAAGTAAGAGAATTTTGTTTATTGATTTTTGAAAAGAATTAATTTGGAATATTTATGCCGGATTCTGTCTTTGGTTTCGTTTAAGGTACTATTGCGATGATGGATTCTTATTGTGAAATACAGTTTGTATATTAAATTTACTAATTGCAACAAATGATTATTTATTGGGTTTTGGTCTAAAATGTGGTCATCAAGGTTCCTAAAAATTGATTTGATATTTAAATTTTTTTTTTTGCATTATAAATCAAATATGAATAATTGTACTTACGTACCTATGGAATATAATGTTTGAACCTTTTTTGCTTTGTTCTTGCAGCCATAAACCGTACAATAATTCACCATTGTGTTAAATTTTAATAAAACTGAATATATTCAAATAGTTTTTGTGGTACCTCGAAACTAGTCGCAATAGGGTTATTGCATGAATTTCTAAGTATTTTTTTTTATAAAGTTTAAGTATTGTTCAACAGTACTGTATAGATCAAAAGTCTAAGAAGACTTTGGTTTTCCGTAAAAAAATTATTAAAAAAGTATTAATTTGAAACAGGAATTTCGCGCGAGTGACGTCACACTCTGCTTTTGAACACATCTGACAACATAGCAGTAGTTAGCTGTCAAGCGTTTTGTGATAACCTTATAAAAAATTTAAACTTTAATAAAAATGAGTTCAAACAAACAGATTAAAAAGTGCTTTGTCGAGTATTGTGGTAATACATCAAAGGCACACCCCAATAAAATATTTGTTAGTGTGCCAAATAATTTGAAGTTAAAAACAGTTGGTTTGAAGCAGTTCGAATAAAACTCCAGCTAATATTTATAGTAAAACATCACATTATTGTTGTGAAGATCATTTTGATGTAAGTAGATACAGATTACAAAATTTTGATAAGTCATTATATTAATTTATTTTAGATACAAAATGACATGGAAAATTATATGTATTATCGTTGTGTACCAAATTCAAAAATAATAATGAAGCACGGAGTGATTCCACATAAATTTAACTGGCCTGAATCAGAAAGTTCCTTAGCTTCAAGTACAAGCAGCACGTGGACAGTGAACGTTTCACAACAGACAGTTGAAATGGAAACTTTTTTAAAAAAGGATGTTGGCGTTTTGGTAAAGCCTTCCTTACGAAGCTATGCGACTTCATGCAATTTGCCAAAATCTAATGTGAATAACAAGAAAGTGGGAACTTCAGATCATAATAATATCCATCATACATCATCACCTGAAATAAGAGCGAAAAAGAGGAAATTTCTTGATACACAACCTTCAAGCAGTGAATTTATTCCCACAAGTCAAGAAGTAACTGATAATGTTAAGAGTGAGACTCAATCGGAAAGTGAAAATAAATTTGACTCTGAAAAGAAAATGGCGTTAGATGTGACGATTAAGTCTATTGAAAAATATCCAAAACGGTATATGGGTATTCCAGATAAGTGGTTAATAATTTTAACATCAGAATTATCACAAGTAATTCCTCGTGAAGAACTGTATATGTGCTTGATGAAAATTAAACTAAACGATACATTAACACGATTAGCCGATCAATTTGGATATTCTGTTTCACGGGCATCCAGAATATTTTAAAAAAACATTTTGATTATTGAGCACCACTTAAAACCGTTCATTTTTTGGCCTGAAAAGAAATTGATAAAAAAACATTTACCTATTCAATTCAGAGCAAATTATAGTGAAGTGCAAAGTATAATTGACTGCTTGGAAATAGAAATTGAAAAGCCATCAAATCCAGTTATGCAAGCAATGACCTGGTCGGAGTATAAAAAATGCAATACCATCAAATACTTAATTTCTTGTACACCTGAT
The DNA here is from genome assembly GCA_932274525.1 of Podabrus alpinus. Lineage (NCBI taxonomy): Eukaryota > Metazoa > Arthropoda > Insecta > Coleoptera > Cantharidae > Podabrus > Podabrus alpinus. The sequence goes on along the minus strand of OW026452.1, from coordinate 43,785,824 downwards.
GGATTCATAAATTATGTTTCAAAAGGTTACGGAGGCAGAACAAGTGACATATTAATTACGGAAGTAAGTGGTTTTCTTCAAATTGCACTTAACAATTGCAGTATAATGGCCGATCGTGGTTTCAAAGGCATAACAAAATTTTTAACACCAAAAAATTGTGTGCTAGTGAAGCCACCTAGCGTGAGTAGCAAAGAAAAACCTACGAAAGAAGAAGTCTTATTAAGTAAACGCATTGCAAGTGTGAGAATTCACATTGAAAGAGTTATAAGAAGAGTTCGTGAATTTTCATTCTTGAAGCCTCACTCCGTCATACATCATCAATTTATTGGTTATACCGATGCTGTTATGATTATTGCTTGTGCTCTGATAAATATGCAATCCTTCTTAATAAAATCATAGTTTTAGTTTGAGATATTTTTAATGAAATCATAGTTTTAGTTTTAAAAAATACATTTTAACCTGCTGTAAATAATTTTTTAAATATACATTTTTTCCAAAACATTTCTGCATAGTTTTTTACACTTTCAAAAAAATCTTCATCAAAATCTACATACAGTTCTTCAAATTCTTTGCTATTTTCAAAATTAGGTTTAGCAACACAAAATAGAGCTTTTTTCTTTCTTGCTAAAAACATCTGCAAATGTACTTGAGCCTTATACATATTTGTTATTTTACCGTCTTTTATGTAATTTAAATAAGTAATTTCACTAATTGGGCATTTAATTTCTACCACGAAATCGTTACAAATGCCGTCCGGAGATGCACCAAAAATTGGGTATAGTGGATTAATAATCAATCCAGTTTTATCCACACGAATATGCAACTTTTCCTGTACTGCATTTATTACAGCAGCTTCCAGTTTTATTCCTCTCTCCATGGCCTTTGTAGTTCCTTGTTGTAAAACCTTCTGCAGTTTTACATTTTGCTGCTTCATAAAATTTGGAAGCAGTTATTCTTCCATATCTTAACTCATGCCACATTGGAGAATTATTTTGATCAATTGTTGTACTTTGGGCAAGCAAACATGCATCTTCAGAGATTTCTTTCGTTGAAAATTTTAAAAATTGATCAACCGAATCACCTCCTGCATCTTTAAATAAGCTCATCAAATAATGTAGAGATAATATTTTTAAATTTTCTTTTTTTGAAGTTGACGGAGAAGCAGATGAAGAAACATAATATCATGTAACATGGCTTTTTATGTTTTGATGAATAGCTGCATCCATTATTCTTTTAAAAACTGCAGTGTTATCACATAACTCAGGTAATTTTTTATTTTTTGGTAAAAATTCATTCACTTCAACATACTTTTTAGCAGAAGGTATTGTTGATAAACGTGCTTTCTTCCAGTAGCATGTTACTTCGGTAGGTGAAGGTTCTTCACTTCTACGATGCAACCACATAAGGAAAGCTAATGCATGTTTACATCCTCCGGAAGCAGCAGCACAATCATAACATTGAATATTCCGAATTTCCTCTTTTGCTTCATCAATTATTACTTCAACGGTGTAGCCTTTATTTCTGATTTTGTGTTCCGGGCAAACTTTACAACGAACAGTGCAAATTTCTACTTCACGTTTAATTTCCACAAATCCGATTGCATTGTCTCCGTAATGTTCACGCTGGGCACTGTTAATGAAAAAATATAAGTTATTTTTAATCATAAGTACAACAATTTTAGTAATCAATTTTAACTTACTTGCATGCTTTCACGCCTCGTATTTCAGCTGCATTAAACCTATCATCACATTTTAAAAATGTATGTACCATAAAAATGTGCACAATAGGAAGATTATCCGAACTTGCTTTTACAAAATTTGTATCCAAAGAAGCCATTTTTAATAAAATAATTACTTATGGCGTTTTCTACTCGACATTTGAGTGCGCACTGAGTGCACATTTTACTGCACTTTTTTCATGTAGCGTTTTTCACTCGCGTTTTTAGTACACGCCCATTTTGCACCGACACGGTGTTTCGTTTTCTACTGGGCTATAAAATTGCACTCAGTTCAATTGCAGTGCAAAATTTCTGCCCCGGCTCGTAGGGTCAGTGCAACAGTTTCAGTGCAAAGGCGTGGCCTACGGTGTTGATAAACAACATAAAAATTTGTGGTTATGTTAATAATTTTAGTGAATGTAATCATCGAAATAAGGTAAAACTTTAAGTTTTACCTTACCTTTTAATTGAATATAAGTGTAGTGATCGGGCGCTTCTATGTCTACCATTTTATTATTTATTAAAAATTGAACGACGAGTCTCGTATCTTCCATCATAATTATTTACACTGATGGATATCAAATAATAAATTAAAATATAAACAAATAACCGAAATAAACAAAAACTCCGGAGTTTTTAAATATACAGAGCAAAATAATGCACTGAAAACGAAGTTTATGTTTCACTGGCGGTGCAATTTTATGCACGGTAATCAAAACTAAAGAAGTGCAATGACGTATGAGCACTTATCCAGTGCGCACTGCACATTAGCGAGTAGAAAACGCCATTAGAACAATAACCAATAACCTTAAATTAAAAAGCTGTCAAACGCTTTAAAATTTTTTCAACTGTCAATGAAGTAAATATTAAAAAATTCAACGTTGCCAAATAGAACAGAAAATTATTCGGCAAAACGCGTGTGACGTCAGAGCGGCCGTCGGCTAACCGAACGAATTTTGAATTTTAAATTCGATTTTCACGTTCAAAGACACTTTTTAAAAAATTTTTGTTTCTTGTTATAAGTTTATCTTTCTATGTTTTACAAGGAATAATAAGCGTCATCGCTAAATTCGATATCATGCAACAACCCTATTGGTATATATAAAAAATTATTACACACTATAATAACGCTATTCAATTTATTTAAAACTGAATAAAACAAACACGGTATGAAAAAATTACGTTTAAATGCAATTAATGCAATGATAATGAATGCAACAAGATGCAAATAACTGTAAATAGTCCCAATGTCACCTGATGCAGTCAATCCATCTCTTTTGTATGGTTCAGGCAATTGCTCTCGCTTTACAGTGTATCTAGTCCTATTAATATATCATTGGTCCAAACACAGCCATGTTGTTGTTGCTGGTGGCACCACCAACGGTAATGTAAATCGCCAATACAAACAATGCCGCTTTGCACGCCATCTCTAAGCAGAATCTGCTAATTAATGTTGATGCGACGTCACGGATTGAATAAATAATACAGATTTATTTGAATTTCAATATGTAATTACTACGAAATGAGTCTCCTTTAGAGAATTCTAACAATAGACAAATCTTTGTCGTTCCCAAAAAGAAAGATAAACTCGTTTCAAATCATTCTTTGTAATTATAAGTCCTTTGAAATATAATTCGCGAATAAAATTTTATTCGGCTGTCGGACCGTATCACATCACACAAATCACATTTAAACGACCATTTAAAGACTCACACTGGCGAGAAACCCTTTATTTGTGAAACATGTAACTACAAATTTGCACGTAAATCACATTTAAATAGACATTTAAAAACTCATATCCACAATAAAAGAAGAAATCGAAAGGCGGGTACGTCGTGAGCGTTGGCAACAAATTAGATTCCCAGGTGATAAAACCAACCTTAAAAGAATTGCATGAAATGTGATTAGATAACAAAGATTAAGGAATCCAAAAATTTTTGCAAAGCCTGGGTGCTTCGAAGGCCTCCGATTATTCTTTATCGAAAGCAACTAGAAACCTAAGTAGATCACAGCAGACAATTTCCCTAGTCAAAAACGGAAATAACCAGTGCACAAGGAACGAGTGTTTTCGGAATACATCTGGCTAATACATTTTAACCACTTCCATCTAGAGCTCTAAAAGAAGAAGAAAGTGAAGTGCAACAATACCTCAGTGTTCCATTCGGAATGGATTCTCCTATGCGGAATTTTGGACCGACTATCTTTTGGTTCCTTACAAATTTCTTCCATAATCGGTGTAACAACCCGCGATAAGCTCTGATTATTTATATACCGACCACGAAATTGTAATACGTAAAGATGAATTTATCAATGAAATTTAAATGAAAGTAAATATTAAACCATGTTATAAATTAGACTATAACCATTAAACCATATTATGTGTAAACTATTTAGTTTATAACTATTGAAACATATTAGTTAATAATAAATTAAGCCAGTGTGCAAATTGTTTGAGAAGCGCTGGAATTCTCGACCCAACGTTGTAAACTTTACAACCCTCTTCTTAAGAAATTGTAAAAATGAATTAAAGAAACTTTCATGTATAGGGGAAAAATATTAATTGTACGCACCCTGGTGGCTGTAATATCAACTAAATATTTGACGTCACGATGATGTGAAAATAAAACTTTTATTGTTTTCATATGGGTTTTATACGGTAGTGATTATTGTTTATCCTGGTGAAATAATATTAATATGTAAGTATAACAAAATTTTTAATGTGTATTCATATTGTACGTCACCATATTCAAAAGTTAACCTTACTATTTTTGTTTTACTTAAAATACGTTAAATTACTTAAAATACGTTAAATTAATTATTTATTACTTAGTTTTTGTTTAAACGTGTTTGTTATGTTGCAGTTTTAAGTTATGAATGCCAAAGGAAATACGTGCAGGACTTGTTCGCAAAAATCCCAACTTAAGTTTTCATAATTTTCCGAATCCGGGCAAGTATGCTCTTTACACTTCACATCAGAAGATTATTATTATGCAGGTAAGGAAGAAATTAACGTTATAAAGAGAAGTTATGACTGTTACTGATTTTTAGAATGGGTTGGTCATCATCGACGATTATTACCAAATGCCGTTATTAATAACACGTAAATATAAAGGCCCATATTTATTGGGGGGTGCTGTTTGTGAAGATAAAGTTATTAATAAACGAACATTAAAGCTGCATTTAAGAACCCATATGGATGACAAACAGTTTCTTTGCAAAATATGTGGCTTTGAGTGCGTCCTTGAGGTTATTTTCAACAAACATTTAAAAACTCACACTGGCAAGAAACCATTTGCTTGTGAGATCTGTGATTATAATGATGATACCATTAATGATGTGAATGGGTTGGTCATCATCAATGATTATTACCAAATGCCGTTCCTTCACCGGGCAAGTTCACGTAGGAAACGTGCAGTTGCACGAGCAAAATTAAACGACCATATTGTCGGCATACAATCAAAAGTGACCATCTGCAAAACCCTAGTTTTACAGTAGAGCAGTTTTTAAGTTATACTGCGCCTATAAAATCAGATATACAATTCTAAAATTCAATAATTTTAGACATAAAACAATTAACAAAGTTTAATAATAAAGATGGGAATTTTTCCTTGTAACCGTACTGGTTATTCAATCCCATTTAGTCAATTTTCTCATTTTCAGCATTTTTGTAGTTGGTCACTTTTGCTTGTATGCCGACGATATTATGTTGGACAAAAGATTTAGGATCGAAGAGGTTACTCGTAATCATGGAATTAAAGTTATCCAGCCTCCATTCTTAATAAAGAAAAAACAATTTTCTGCAGAAGAAGCACTTATGAAATAATCATGTAAATTATAATTATTGTTTTTTTTCTTTATTTTTAATAGGTTTTTATTAACAATCAGTATAAATAACAAATAAATAAGTTTTATTAGTGGGAATAATTGTTCAACATTGCTACCATGGTAGGGACAAGTATAATTTTGTTTGTTTGTTTTTGTTTTAGCTCATGCAGGGAGGTGAGAATCTCGTACGAGACACCAACTCGATCTGAGTTGGTAGTGTGGGACTTCACCCACTAAACTCACCCCCCCTATCATCGAGAATATCTAAAAACAAAGAAAAAAAATATTAGTACCATAAATAATAAATTATATAAACAAATGTAAATATTTTGAATTTGAAATATAAATTAAAACGTTTGTAGCTAAATAATTACCATTTCTGCATCGTGATACTGAATTCTGAAAATAACATTTCGAACGCGTCCGTTACATTAACCTGTGCTTGTATTTCTTCGTTTAGGAATCTCTCTACTTTTTCTTTCGTTACGTCTCCTGCCAGTGGCATATTCTTTATAATAACATTGGTTATTTTCTTTTCTCTTTCAAACTTCTCCATTTGTTTTTCCAGAGTTGTTATTTTTTCATCCTGCTTATTTACTTTTTCCTGCAGTTTTGCATTTTCTTCTCTCATACCTTGTATCTCTTCTCTCCAGCGTGTTTCCATATTTTCAAGTTTCTCTTTTACTTCTTTTACTTCTCGGAAGCCATTATTAACTACTCCTGTAAGGTTGTTTAACATTTCCTTCAGTTCCTCCATCCCGCTCTCGCTTGATTTTTGTTGTTTTTCCATTTACCGACAGTTGTATGTTTTCCGCTTTCTTGGACGTACTGTTTATCTTTGAAGTCTGTTCGTCATCCACCAACGGTTATTGTCTTTTATATTTACTCACGTATTCAACTCTTCCCTGCGACAATACGGATATCCGGTTCGACACCATTCGCACTACAGAGAACTACTTGAATGGTTTTTCTTTTATGGTGGGCTTCACCAACGGTTTGTATTATCGGGCAATTTCCCAATCCAAGTACACGGGATTCTTAATTAGGTGTTTTAAACCGCTAAATAGCTTTCCGTCCTTCTATGAGGTTACGTACTAAGTGCGGTTAGTGTGTGGTTCCTAAAAATAAATTTCTTTTAGATACTGTTCAAAATGCTAATCATTTCAGCGCAGAAGCAAAGCAATAATTACCTATATACGGGCACTTGATTTCTACCAACTTTTTTGGTTTTCCATCTCCATCCAGAACTCGCATCACTCGTTTTCAAACACAATGCAAGTGTTTTTACTACTTGATCATCTGTACTGTTAACCTTACCAAACGCAATGATGTGTCTTGCATTCAATACATTTTCACCCTCACGGCTACACCGGGAAAATACATCGCAATTTAGAAACCTGTAGATTTCTTTGAGCGAAAGAAACTGCGAGTTCATTGCCATCATAAAACCACTTATCCAACTAAACTATTTAAAATACAAGGTTAATAACTGTTCAATATTTACACGTGATAAACCACGTTATTTTAAAACACAACAAAAATATACTGTTCAAATAACTTTCGGTATTTAAGCACGTATATAACCACGTTATTATATTATAAAAGCGAGGTTAGGTTTTCACATCATCGTGATGTCACGCTTATTATTGCATACAGCGCCACGATCGGTAGTATTTCATCCCTATTGTAATCTAGAATTTCAGAACTAGTGAAAAAGCTTTCAACAAAGATTTGTAAATTGTAAAAAGTCATAAAGCAATATCTATATATACTGCTATGATGTAAATTGGCAATAAAGATTTAATAATTGAATATGCTCATACGTTAATGAAAAATCACATGAAAGTTCTTTTTTGAGGAGAAAGTTTCTCGAGGTTACAAAATCATCACAAAATTGCAAGTAAATCATTTAAAAGTAAACAAACGGGTAACATAAAGAAAAGGTCCCAGATGAAACAAATTATCTTTCAAAAACATGTTCAAAATTTAATACATAAAATGTTAGATTTAAGAAATTGGTAATATAAAATAAACAATTGTTAATTATTAAGGAGTGACTCGTAAATAAATAAAAGGATATTTTACGTGGATATTAAATCGGTCCAGTGAAATGCAGCGGTGAGGTTTCATCCGAGACTACAAATACGGCCAAGTGGTGCGTCACTGATTGAACGGGAGTGTAAATCGGAACGCAACTAAAAACAATCAAAAGTGTTTTAATCAATTTGTAAACATAAATAAAGGATAAAGATTATCAACAAGGCGAACAGAACTTACCAATGAAAAAAATGGATTCAATTAAAAACTCAAAAATCAGGAATATGCAGGAACGGGATATTTTCTGATAACCCGGGTTACAAAATAATAAACGGGGTTCTTTCACAAAAAGTATAAAAAGGTGAACGCGTATTAAATTTCGTGTGCCGTACAAATTTAATTAATTAATGAATTTAATTCATTTCGGTGGTATCTGAAAATAAAAAGAAAGAATAAATTGCGATTCGACCACGTGTGTGGTGAAGAAAAATAATTATAGGAAATAGAAGTCAAATTGGGACTTACCTGTATAATATTAATAGAAACGAAAGTTTATGGATAGCCGATGAACGAATTTCACACAATCCGATGATAAATAATTGGATAATTGAAGCAAAAGAAACTCGAGTGCGCAAAGTTAACTTAGAGGTTAATTGGACCGGATACAAAAGGATTTGTAACCAAGAAATACAGTAGGCGAGTCGAAGCCAAGGTGAGCTCACTCTACATATTAAAGTTATAACTGAAAAATAACGTGGCGCGTAATTACGATTTTCGAAAAAGTATTTCGCGAACGAATAAATAAATAAATCATATTATTGTTATAATAAATTTTTTTATTTACCAATTAACGTTTCATCTGGCATTTTTTAAATTCGACGACACCAATAAGTCTATTCAGAGAATAAAAGTGATAAGTCAAGGTAAGGCGTCGAGGAACTTGCTCCTGAGAAAGAAGTTTCATGCTCTATAAAAGGAATTATACCCAAAGCTAGCACGGAAGATATAATATTTTTAATCATTCATAAAAATTTCATTAAATTTACATGTGTCCCGTCACATTAAGGATCGGCACATAGTAATACGTACGTCCTGCATCGAATGTGCACAAACAGTTGGTAAGAGTTGCGTATACACTTTTCGTAACATTAAGTTCGCGCGTGATTAAAAATTTTGTTTTTTATTAAACATTTTAGTATTAGTTAATTTCTTGTGAATTTTGATTTAATCTTATAATGAAAATTTCTCTTTTGTCTTATTTGATATTTCTGTTTATTAATAAATGGCATTCTTGTTGTACATTAGTTACATTCGTTTTTGATTTAAATACAGCAGGAAGTAAAAGAAAATAAGGTGCAAGATAACAAGTATATTACGATTTTTATGGAAGTAATTTATTAATTACAATTTGTTTGAGCATTTACTGAATTGACGACCCACTTTTGACCCTGAAAGAGTTCTCATTGCTGGCCGAGGAAATTTAAAAAAGTGCCGTTTGTTTTACCCTCGCTATAATAAAATAAAAATTCAGTAGCTAGACACGGCAATATATAAAGCTTATAGCCTGCACGTGGACAGTATCCCTTTGAAAAAAAGCGAAGTTTCTCTTTTTATGAAAAAACGCAACGATTTCTAATTTTTAGAAATCGCTCGAAACCGTTAGATTTTCAGAACTAAATCGGGTAATAAAGCAACCCTTAAAAAACTTTCGAATAATCTCTACGCAGGGACCCAAATTAAGAACCAACGTACGAATTTTTTACCACTTCCACGAGAGGAAGTGATTCAATAAATAAGGGCCGGAAACCCAAAATAAACAGTCGTCAAACATCACGCGATTCAAGTCAGTTGCTAGTTATCAAGCCCTCACGCGAAAGGCAGTCGCCCACCGCCACGCGAAGTTGTCGATCATCACGCGAAAGTCAGTTGTCAATCGCCACGCGAAAGTCGGTAGTCAGTTTTTAGATCAACACACGAATTAAGTTAGTTGTCATATCTAGTCATTTTATCAATCACCACGGAAATTAAGTCAATATCATTTAGTTGCAAATTAGTGACCATATAAGAATTTCGCGAGTGTCAAAAGTTAAATTAAGTAAACTCAATTATAATCACTCGCGGTGTGTGCCTTTTCACGAGGATTATTTTTACAAAGAAAGGATTTTGTCCCGAGAAACCGGCAGGTGCAATTTACAGGTATCATTTAATTCTATTTACGTCTTTTACAAATTGTTACACTGTTGGCATATAATGTACCTAAAAATAGGTTGAGTTGTAAATCATTATACCTAGACGGTTAATTTTCTAGAAATTGCTTGTTATTTAATTTTTCAATTAAAGTTTAATACATTTGTTATTTGAAATAAATGAGTCTTATTTTTGTCGTAATTTTCTATAAGTAATTAATCATCTGTCTTAAAGATTTTTCCTACGTCCTCTGAAGAACGGTCTACCTACCTAAATAAGTAATTAAGAAGTAAGTAAGTATTCATATTGTTTATCACGAGTTAGAATCCAGACTCTTACGTTAATTAATTAAATGGATTCTGGTGGCAGCGAATTAAACTAGTCAATTAGAAGTTCAGATCAGTTTTGTTAGAATAAAGCGACCAATTAATTATTAAATTAAAGGCGCGTTTTGTTAGATCGGCACGTAAGGTGCTAGAGAGCAAACTTGAGTCAATCGAAAATTTTACTTTTCATTTCTTACCGTTTTTGGCAAGAATGTAAAATGGTTTTTTAGAATATCAGATAGGAAGAATAAAAATTGCAATATCAAGTTTTTTGATTTATTTTAACATGTTTAATCAGTGGCGGCTCGTGAGAAATATGTTTGGCTGTTCTGCATTATAAAAAAAGGGAAGGTATCAGCAAAATGCTAATCTCAAAAAATAAACTTACTTATTGCACGTTTTTAAGCATTAATGGAATGCGCCGGTGCTTGCTTGTGGCAAACTTAACTTATCAATAACTTTTTCGTTGAAATTCAATATTCCCGAGATAAATTTTTTTACTATTGACAATATCGAAAGACACAAACGGAAAACAAAACAAAGCGTTCTTATGTTTACAGCCACAAATCCATTTGTTCCGTAAATAAATATTCGTATTAAATTGTCTTTTATACATTTTACCTCGACTTGTATATACCGGCAATTTCTTATCACTAATTGTTCTTGATAACTAAATTTAAAAATTACATTCATTTTTAAAAACGACCTTCTTTGTAAGAGATTTTAAAAACGACTAAATAAAATGCCTTAGTTAGCTTATCACGTCATAATAATTCTGCATAATTGTTATTTTAAAAATAGAACTTATTACTTTGTAATTTAAACAGCCCTTTGTGTTCGGTTCGAAATAAAACAAACGACGCAAACATTTTTGTAACAATAAATTTTATTTAAGCGCACAAAAAGTTTTGAAATTGTTAACTTATTTTCGAAAAAATCCTACTTTTACGGGTTATTATGAGAGAAGCTGAGTTAATAAATAATATGAGTAATGTTCCATTTCGTAATGTGAATGCAGAAAAAACCTAAGTCCAAATTTCTTGATCTACATTTTATTACAGAAAATTATAGTTTGAGAATTGTTTTACAATGCAGAAAAATCTCAAGTCCAAAATTATTATAAAATTTTATTAGGATTAGGAATATTAGTAAATTCATAAGCATTCATTTTATCTAGTGGGTATAAAGGACATTATATCCATAATTTCAATTAAAGTTTATAATACAAGATCTTTCTTTAAAATATTTGCATGAAATGCTAGCACCGGTTATATAGTACTAGCTGGAAAGCCCGTCCACGGACGGGTAGCTAGAGGCTGCTAGTGGGTCTCTATTTTAATGATCTAAATAAAAACAACATTGTTTCCTAATATTGTCAATTTTAATTGTTCATCCTCGCGTTGAAACGTTAATTTTAATTTTTTTAGTTTGTTAATTAAGAAACAATTATTGTAGCAAATAAAATCTTAAGCACTGCCTACTGCGTTAGTACTTCCCTGTACACAATATTTTTCGTGTACACTGCCTGTGAACCTTCAATCAATTTCCCTTGTTCTTTTCCATCAACTATTTTTATCTTCAGATCTCCGTACTCTTGACATTGCTACATAGAGATGACCGTGGCTAAACATCACGGTTGATCGTCATGGAACAGGCAAGTTTAATTGGAAACTGTCGCCGTCTTAAAACAAATGGCAAGTCTGTACTTGTTGGGACTAAATCTATGCGAGGAATAAAAACAGTTTCCTTTTTAGCAGTTCCTGTCAAGACTTCAGCGACGATTAGATTGGGCTTTAACGATTGAACAGTTAAGCGCGTCCCATTACAAAGACCACGTTTAGTATTCAAATTCCTGAGCAACATAATCACACTTCCAACCTTCAAGTGCATTCTGTGTACTGGCATCCCTGAGGGCGTTTGTTTATTCAAGAATTCCATCGGATAGTTTTCCCTATCGTTATCATCACTGTCGTCAATGGAATCACTACTTAGATAAGTTAAAATGCTGCCGTCTAAAAGGTCCAAAACTTGCTCGTTTATAGCGTCAACGTCAGTATTTTTTGGGCAAAGTATTGCCATTTTGGAATATTTTTTTACATCAGCAGCATTAAAGCTTTCTCCAAAAAATTCTTGGATTAGGGAAGTTTCGCATATACAATTATGCGGAATCTCAATTATCCCTTCAGACAGACCTTTGTCATTTGTAAGCTCCCCGTTGCCCAACTTTATCAGCCAATCACTGAATGCGGAATCAACGGACCGGACATTTTGACTTAATTTCAATACTATAAATTTACTCCACATATCATTAAATTTAATGCTTGAATGAATAATTGTTGACCTCATTTCATGAGGTACGACAGGAAGAGTTTGTCTAAAATCACCACCAAGAATTAAAACTTTACCGCCAAAAGCTTTGGTGTTTTATATCAACGTATCAATGTATCAACGTATCAACGGATCAACGTATCATGGGATCAACGGATTAAATGTTTATATAGGTTGTCGTCGATAATACAAACGGTATATTAAATGTTCAAGCTTATCAACGGATCAACGTATCAACATATCAACGTATCAACGGATCAACTTATCAAGCTGTTTTGATTTGAACGACTATGGATCAGTAAGTCCCTTTCGAGAGGAGGTTCGCCGTCGGCATTTTGAAAAATGACAGCTACTTCATTTCTTGTTGGAGCATTGTATCGTCTAATATCGGATTTACGGTCTTGGATAATTGCCATGGTAACTGTTGCTGGCTCAACGCCATGTAGAGCGGCGTCCTTGATGCTTTCTTGTTCCACTTCATAAAGCATTTTGCATGCGGCAGAAAAAGGATTATTCTGAGACATGAAAGTGCTTAACTCACGCATCTGACTTGGATCGCACCGATCGTTTCCCTTAATTGTCATCCTTTGATCAGCAGCCTCATCCGGGTCCAATATATATAGTTGAGCAAACTTGCGTTGGTTTCCATCTGCCGGGTGCAAAGCTCCTGCTCGATGGTAAATTTGTCCGTTTATTCGGAAACAATAGGGTCCGTATCCAGGAGGCGGAATAATGTTAGCTCCCATTGACGCAAACGCTAAAGCACTATTTATCGATCTAATATTGTCTATGAAATTTTTCGAATATTGATGCAGTCCTTTCAATAACTGTTCAATAACAGGGGCTGATCTTATAGCTTCTAAGATGACTTTGCCTTTCTGACAGCATGTCGTAAAAAGTTTGTCAGACGGCCGCTCTGCTGAAAAATGCTTTGCACTGCAAATATTGTCCATAAAACCACAGTTATGAACGTCGACATTTGGTTCTACAACGTTATCTACTTCAAGAACAGCTGCGTTTTTACTTCGTGGATTTTGTCGGCGAATTGCATTACTACGTGAACGATGTAATATTTGCGAAGGGGTCATGTTGGCAATTTGATTTCGTTCGCGATGTTGAGCAATTTGTTCTGACGTCATGTTGGCAATTTGATTTCTTTCGCGATGTTGAGTAATTTGTTCTGACGTCATATTGGCAATTTGCTTACGTTTGCGATTTTGTTCAATTTGCCCAGGAGTCATATTTTCCATACGATTCCGACAACATTCTTTTTGGACATCACTCATATTTTTACGACGGGTTTTTTCTCGCTTCGCCTTCCGTCGTTTTACTGTTTCCTGCTGGGCGTCTACTTCCTCATCAGATTTTCTTTTAACACATTTTCGAGCAGCAGTAGGAACATATGAGGAACAAAGAGTAACTACTTGAATATCCTCCATTTCGGACATTTTCGCTTTAGAAGTTTCTGAAGTTGTGAAGTTATTTTCAATGAAGGTAACTCTCACACCACGTACCTATATAGCGCACAGTGATACGTTGATCCGTTGATAAGTTGATCCGTTGATACGTTGATCCGTTGATACGTTGATACGTTGATACGTTGATACGTTGATACGTTGATTCGTTGATACGTTGATCCGCTGATACGTTGATACGTTGATACGTTGATACGTTGATACTTTGATACGTTGATACTTTGATACGTTGATACGTTGATACGTTGATCCGTTGATCCGTTGATACGTTGATCCGAACCAAAAAAATGACACGCTGGAGCAGCGAGCTGGTATTTTATATATTAGGATGTACAACTCGTATAAATACATATCTAACTGCAAACTGGCTGCGTCTGAGTGCAGCTAGTACATTCGACTGTACATACATTCGATGCGTGTACGTATAAGCTTAATAATAAATATAAATAAAAAATAAGCTTAATAATATATAGCTTAAGAATTATTATTGTATAAAAATACATAAATTTTAATTTTATGTATTCATAATTTTATTTAAAGTTGCAAAATCCGTCAAAAAATAATTTAACTGCTGTTTTGCTATAAATATGTGCAAGAAACTTGGTGTAATTAAAAGTTCTTAAACAATTTGTTGCTTATGCCCTAATTTCACTGCAATTTGTTTAACAATTGATGAACTAATATTAAAATTAATTTTTCTTTTCAAAATTCGAATTCTAAACTACCTCGAAACAAAATCGTAAAAGATATACCACTTACCAATTGCTAGCATTGTAGTCTGCGTTTCATTACAGCTCGGCTGCGCACAAGTGTATAGCGTTCAAGTTAGACAAACATTTTCATAGCGGACTGGACGTGTATTTATTATTACACTATTTATGTGACTAGCTACGAAATTATAACTGATATGCTAGCGAAAATAAGAAACACGCTTCCAAAGCAAAGCTGATAATGCACCATTCTTTATAATAATTTAAGTCTGATTAAGGTTATAATTATATAATTAATTATGAAAGTATTGGTATTTTTATTGTTATTTTTGGTGCTTCTGCAGCTCTGTAGATCCTATGGTAGAACCGCCACTGATGTAAATTATTGCTATTTCGTAATCATGAATGTTTTATGAATTCTTATAGTAATGTATCCATTTGTTAATCTACATTACTCGAAGGATTTATAAAACTTTTCATGATTGTGAATTCGTTACTTCAAAAAAATATACTAATTTCAAATAAGAAGCCTCCAAACGGTTTCCTAGTCTCCAAGCGGGTACCAAAATAATGTGCACCCAAGCGGATAGATGGCGTTGAAAGACGGAGTTTTCCATAACATCTCCACCTCTTGTTGTGATAACGGTTTGAGTGCAATTGTTGTTCCATTCATCCATAAAATTAGTGTGTATCGCTTAATCTATCTTCTAGGTAAGTTTTCATGTAATTATCCAATCTATTTCAGCTTTAGATAACTTTATTTTCAGATTCAGAAGTTTTGTTACGACATAAACAAACTTTTACGTTGGCTAGCAGAATTTCTTGGATTTCTTGTGCCAACTTCAAAAATCTCGTTTTAGTGCTATTAGATGGCGGTAAAATATTACACGCAATCACTTCTGACTCGGTCAATGTCGCCATTTTATAATTTCGTCTAGTAGTGCTTTGTCAACAACTATAGCAGTAGTTTTCTAAATCATAACATATAATCAACGCCTTCAATTAAGAAAAGTGATTTTGTACCTGTACAGTTACAGTGCTCCATCCTCCAAATGGAACCAGTTACCGATTTACTTGCAGCTCAAGCGCTACCTTCGGAAGAATCACAAATTGTAGAAATCAAGGGTATATTTTTGGAAACTCCTTATAATTTAATTGGCAATTTCGAAATTAAACAAGAAGAGGTGGAAGATGTGAAATTTAATTTAGAAGATTTGCATCATTCCATTGATATTAAAGAAGATACCGACACTACACAAACAACGCTGAACAGTTCAAATTTTTTCGAGTGTGCAATTTGTGGTTATAAACTTGCTCTTAAACAAACTTTAATACGTCATTTAAGAGCTCATAAAAAAAAGGACAGGAATCCATTTATATGCAATATTTGTAACTTCAAATGTGCCTACAAATCACGGTTTGAAATCCATTTAAAAACTCATACAGGCGAAAAGCCGTTTAGTTGTGATATTTGTGAGTATACTTGTGCACAGAAATCAACCTTACGAAGACATTTAAAAACTCATACTGGCGAAAATTTAGAGAAATCAGGCATACAAAGGCATATAAGTACTCATACAGGCGAGAAGCCATTTAGTTGTGGTATTTGTGAATATACTTGTGCAGTGAAATCAACCTTACAAAATCATTTAAAAACTCATACCGGCGAAAAACCATTTAGTTGTAATATTTGTGAGTATACTTGTGCACAGAAATCAACCTTACAAAGTCATTTAAGAACTCATACCGGCGAAAAACCATTTAGTTGTAAAATTTGTGAGTATACTTGTACACACAAATCAAACCTACTAAGACATATAAGTACTCATACAGGCGAGAAGCCATTTAGTTGTGGTATTTGTGAGTATACTTGTGCACAGAAATCAACCTTACAAGGTCATTTAAGAACTCATACCGGCGAAAAACCATTTAGTTGTAATATTTGTGAGTATACTTGTGCACAGAAATCAACCTTACAAAGTCATTTAAGAACTCATACCGGCGAAAAACCATTTAGTTGTAATATTTGTGAGTATACTTGTGCACAGAAATCAGCCTTACAATCACATTTAAGAACTCATACCGGCGATAAACCATTTAGATGTGATATTTGTGAGTATACTTGTGCACAGAAATCATCCTTACGCAGGCATTTAAGAACTCATACTGGCTAAAAACCATTTAGTTGTAATATTTGTGAGTATACTTGTAAGATGCAACTTTTGAATTTGAACTTCGCGCCAACGTTCTCTCCAGAAAAACCGCCATCTATTGAGAACTAACAAAGTTCAAACCTAAAATCACACTTCTTCGACGACACGGAAAATAACCTGGACCACCACATTGTGAAATACCTACGATCGTCATCTAGTAACCAAATTCTTTCTTCCGGTGTACAAAACATAGTGTCAAAAACAACTGTAACAAAACAAATGATCGCTCCGAAAGAGAGACGAACAATAATTTCCAACACAAAATAAAACAATCAAATTTGGGCATGTCAATTCTTTTATTATCTTTAATATTCTTATTTGAGGAATTTAACCTGAAGCAATGATTTACCTAAATCGTGACCTAATAAATCTGTAGATTTAATTACCCTGAAAGTCGATTTGTTTTAAATCGCTTTATGTTATTTTGATAATTTTTAAAATACTTGTTTAGATTCAATCCTTTGGATTGCAATAATCTTTTCTTTTTAAAAATTCTTATTTTTATTTAATCCTTAGGATTGTAATAATATTTTCTTCATGTACTTAGTACATTTATTGAAGATTGTGGAAAGCTATGTGTTTTTATTTAAACACTAGCAGGCTTACTTATAAAAATGTCTTATATCGGGGTTAAATCGCGATATAGTTATACCGAGCATAACGAAGATATAAGTTAAAATTATTTACGTTACCTATAAACGAGATATAACGTTGTTATAGTTATATCAGTGACGTCACGGCTTTCGTTGTCTATTGTATAGTAACGTTGACATTTAAATTTTGTCGGCTTCATTTGTCGAATCCATTTCTAAATTGCACTAACTTGCAATAAAAGTCAAATTTATATGTTATAGTTAGAATTTTTATTAATATAATTTCGGCTAACATCCAGAAAATGAGATGTGTCGCGATCTAGCTTAAACTTGGCGGATAGATGCTTCTAAACATGCTTGTTGCGAAAACGTAAAAATTGTTTTACGGAAATGCATAATTTCGTCATAATTAATTATTTTATAGTGTTGTTACTTCGAACGCGGTTGTGACAGCTCGCGATTACTTCTTTGCGTTATACCACAGCTATACTATCCCTGACGTAGGTATAAGGTGGCGTAGTTTTACCAGATATAGTTATAACAGGGCTATACTACGGTTGGCTTATACACCGTTTATAGGTAGTGACGCTTGGTATACCCGTGTTATAACCGTGATATAAAGTTGTACTACGTTTATAAGTAAGGCTGTAGCTATTAATGGAAAAAAATACCTTTTAATCTACCTTGAAATAACCACCCTTGAATTACAATTTACTACCTAATTAATTGTAACTTATTTAAACTCGGCTGAAACAATAATTTATATTTGGCTTGCTGGTTTAAATCAAGGAATCCTTCGTTAGTTTTATAGTGGCTAAAATATTTTATATCTCGCCGGGCCCAACGTTCTTCTAGAAAAACATAATAGTTACAGCTGTTCAAATACAAATTAAAATCACAACCTAATTCAAACAAGTTCAACCATCCTGTATTTGAATAATAAAGATACCTAATTTACCAATATTAAAACCCAGATCTAAGCTACGACAACTTAATTAACAACAAATCTTTGGGAACAGTTCAATGTAATTTGCTTTATGGTTTGCATTTAAGCATTAGTGATAGTGTGTAATTTATTTTCCACCTCACGAGGGTTGTTTATAATCTTTTACCCAAATCGGAGAAGCTAAATGTACACAAACGTACCCAAAACCATTGTATTAAATAAGTCAATCATCTACCACGATATAAAGATTTGTAAACTTATCGTACATCATTACTCAGCCTTGTGGGGACTTAGTAACAGATTGAATGCATTTATCAAGTCTTTTTACCTGCAAACAATTGGCAATAACTTTGACGCAAACACCCTGTATATAATTATTTACTTTACTAACAGATTACCTATTTTAAATAATGAAAACTCTTATTTATAAATCTAAGCTTATTTGAAATTAAAAACCCTGTATATAAGCATACTTGCATTTTCTTTGTTTGAATAAAACAAGTTACCATTAAGGTTGACCTCGACATTCCTAACATCCCTTACCGTTACGCTTCGCTTACAACCTTGGCCAACAGCTGCCAAACAAAGAAATGTGTCCCTTATTTGAAACTATAAAATTTGACCTTGCAACTAATTTGTTTCTAAAACAAACAATTTACACCTACTAATAGTTAATAAATTATTGACTGTATTAGTTAATTTATTTAATGAATATAATTGATGCAATTATGTTTTAACCAATAATTAAAATAAAAACCAAACAGATCAAATTAACGTTATTGCCCAAATTTGTACAGAAAACCTTATTAAAATAATGCATAAATTATACCTGTACAATAATTAAATCCCAACACTGAAAGCAAGCTAAAACAGAATTATTTTGAGTTCAAAATAAATAACACCTTTACGTTAACACAGTTCACCCACAAGTGAACCTTCTTTTTCCGTAACAAAAGAAGTGACGCTCTTTTAGCAAATTTGACCCTTAAGAACCTGTTGTCAATAGGTGTCGCTTCCAAATATGACTAAAATTGTGAATATACAGGACGTCTAAAATATTCTAAACCAAAACAAGCGGTAAATTAAAATTTAAATTAAATTTCAAAATCTCAATATTACATACTTGTGCACGGAAATCAGCCTTCAAATCAAATTTATTTATTCAAATTTTACATATTAAAACATTTAAATGTTAACAAAATCATTAATTAAAAGTCATCTATTGTTAGGTTTAGCCCTTTGTTAGAATTAAATTATTAAATAGTAGTTATAATTTTTAATGAAATAATAATAATAACTTAGTTACAGGATAAAAAAATTTTAAAAAAACCTGATAATTTTATTAAAATAAAATAAGGAAAAAAAAACAATTGAGAAGGAGAGGGTAGATTGATACCATAGGTAAAATTGTAAACGTATCAGAGACTCCATGCCAAGGATGGCGTAGTCGTAGAAATTGAAACTTCTTGATAAAATTGTTTTCAATAATTTACTGTTATTTTTCGACAAGGTATCGTCAGCAAGGTCATAGTTCCCTACGCCTCGAACCATCTGGTTTGCATGCTTTGAACAATTTTTTAATAGTTTGTTGGTAGTCTCTCTAATGAAGTCCCCGACGAATTCAATCATGTTATCGTCGTGCATATGATTAATGGTTGTGTATCTTGGGTAATTTCCGATGATTTTAAGATACTTATTCTGAGCACGCTGGAGATTCACTGCAAGAGGGTTGTTGTCAATTTGTTGTTATCCATTTAGGGTAAGGTAACGCTGGGGCATATCGCTCTCCGCAGAGGTTGAGATTTGGCTTCGTTTACCCTAATTCGGCATCTCCTTATCCAAGCAATAACCAAGCAAAACCAAGCAAGCGTATTGTGGAATCTGTCTAGTTTGGCGCACCGGTTCCAGTTTGGTCACACAACTCATCAGTTTTGTTAAATCATAAATTTTCTTATTATTTTCCCTGGGCTCCAGCTCGACGAAGAACATGGGTAATGGTTGTTTGTCTCTTGTACTTTTAATATTATAGATGCCTTTTACTTCGTGTTCATAGGTGGTAATTTCATCTTTCAATTCTTGAATATTTGCAGAATAGTGAAGTCCTTTAATTACCGCTCTAAAACTTCTTTTATTTTTAATTTGGTATGAATGATGTTTTACGTCTTTTTCTGTTAGGGCTGCGATTGTACCTTTATAACAAGTTTCATCGTCAGCCATTATTTTAACTCCACCTATTGATAACACTTTTAATAAATATTTTCCTTTAGCGTCACTTTTATAATTTAGTAACGCTATTAATCCACTAATGTCTTTGAGGTTATGTCTCTATCGCATTTGTGGCAAATCCATTGTTCGATCATTCCACTTCTATTTAGTTCACTTATGCCCGATTTCATAAATATTGCCTTGATCGTCGGTTTACTAATCGAATGTCAATTTTGGGAAACCATTAAATGTTGGAGTGTTTCATAAAGTACATCTCGTGTTAAATCAACCAACGAAATGTCACTAGATTCTACGTTAAATATTTTTAGTAACATTTGATTAAACACCAAGTTGCCTAACTTCAGTTGTATTTACAAAAATTGACAGTTACAACTTTAATTTAAATTTATGTTTGTGAACCAATCAGAACATTGAATTAAATTAGTTCTTTAATTATGAAGTTGGTACAAGTCGTACAAGTGCCGATTATGACCTGGCCGGTGTATAAAATTATTAGGATTGTTGAAATTGTGAATCACAGTGAACAAATTTTAACAATAATGTTATCTGTGCCTAAATTTAAACGCGGTTCGAATTACACCGCTCAAGAAAAAGAAGAGTTAATAAGAATCACTAGAAAGTATCCCATAATCGAAAATAAACAAACAGATTTGACTTCATCTACAACCAAACACGTGGCTTGGGCAAATATTACTATTGAATACAATACCCTTGGATATCCACCAAGAACTAGTAAGCATTTAAAACATGCTTATGATAATTTAAAACGAAAAACAAAAACCACATTGGCTGATAATAAGGTATGTACTGTCTCTATTTTTTAATACTTGATTAAATTTGAAATACGTACTTCGTTGTAGGTTAGTGTCTATAAGCAAAATCATGCCAAAGAAGCAGGAGGTAGTGCCAATCCGTCTGTCGAACTTGCAACCGGATCATGTTTCGAAGAAGCATCAGCTAAGCCTGTAGTCGAATTTGCTATACCTTCAATCGAAGCTGCTAAAGCAGCTTATCGACGAGATCAAGTCGAGCTAAAGAAAACCGGAGGAGGACATTATGTACCAAAATTAGGAGATGAACAAGCTCTAGTGTTAGCAAGCATTGCAAAGGAACAATTTCTTCCATTACAAAATACATTTGATTTAGATATCAGCTATCACACAGGTATTTAGGATTTTATTAAAATATTTAAATTGCTGTTAACGAACTCATATTTTAGAAGAAAATTTTAATTACTCCGATATTGAAATTGAAGAAGCAGCGATGGATAATACGCCGCAGCCAGTGGCCAAAAAGGAAATTCCAAAAACTTTTAAAAGTGGTATGTCAGCAGTTAGGACTAAAAAAATTGAAAACTTAGAAAAAAACTTGACAATGATGCCAGGCAGAGGTATTACGAATTTAAATTGGAACATGCTAAACAAAAGGGCGTACAGGAAATGGAACTGCTAAAATTAAATATTGCTATAGCTAGAAAGAAATTATCGAGTTCTGATGTAAATAATTTATTAACATTTAATTAAACTACACTTATTGAAAAACTGTATTTATTATACGGTTTCTTGCCGAATTATTATCGTCGTCACCTTCATATGCCTCCACAACTGGTTGCTCCATTGGGGCTTCATTATTTTCCTCGAGTGGTAAATCTTCATTCAAATCGATGGCAATATTGTGCAAAGTGAATTTGTTATAAACAAATTAAGTAAATATAAATTACATACATTAATTTAGTTACGAATCTCTTTAGTTATCATTTATTCACAGGTTATAATATATTATTTTATACTATTTTGTATATTATTTCAACAAGCGTCAATTTATGAGGTAAACAGTTGAAACTTTAGGTTAGAAATCTTTCGTTAATCGTTTGCTAAGCGCTTAATGAACGATATTTGACGCAATTAAGTTTAACAATTGATTAATGCTAACAAACCTTTTATGGTACTCAGATTTGCACTTAGCGGATTGTTACCTGCTTAATGGTTTGCTAAAGGTTTTATGAAATCGGGCATTAATGTCTCTATGGACATCTTAATACACCGAGTATGGTAAACAGCTTTACATTTAATTTTGCATTTAATGCAATCCTCATATCTAGTCGCAATACTTCTACACACACCACACGTCAACATCATGCAGGTCCGGACTGAATAATCATTGAAAATTAAAAATAATTTATTACAGAAAATATTGGAACAAAGTGAAAATTTATTTGTATTTCAAAAATAAAATATAATAAGATATTAAAAATTATTTAGTAAATAACCGCATTTTAGTATGGCTCTTAACCTTATTTTTTAACATGTTAATCCATTTCTTGACGAGCACTTCTAACTAAAGTCTTACTAATATCATCACGTATTTTACTGGCTTGTCGATCTTGAATTTCTTGACATATGAGCAATTCTGGTTGACCATCATTAACTGCATCTTCAAGTTCAAATGACAAATTGTCATCAATTGATAAATTATGAAGTAGGTACACAGCATGCTCTTATGAAATGGCATATACGTTGCGGTCCTTTAAGTTTTAGGTGGTACAATTGTGGAAATCTCTGTTTTAATAAACCAAAAGCATGTTCGATGGACACTCTGCAGGAGCTTAACTTAGTATTGAAGTTTTTGTGCACTAACGTTAAATGTCCATTATCTCTGTAAGGTGTAACTAATTTCGTTAAGAGAGGATAAGCGCTATCGCCAAGTATATATTCTTCTCCACTACAAAATTCCTTCAATTTTGTATAAAGTGATGAGTTTCGAAAAACTCGTGCATCATGGACAGATCCTGGGTACCCCACACATATATCCAGAAATTTCAACTTCTCGTTGCACACTCTTTGAAGAACTATAGAATTAAATGTAGTATTAATGGGGATATAGGATTGGCAAAAATGAAACACTCATTTAATCTATCGTCGACGTTTCGCCGCGACTCATGGCTTCTTCAGGATTATAGATCAACAACTTGCCTCACAAGTCTCTATAGTCCTGAAGAAGCCGTGAGTGGCGGCGAAACGTCGACGATAGATTAAACGAGTGTTTCATTTTTGTCAGTCCTAGTATATCCCCATTAATACTACATTTAATTATTACACAAGGACAATATTACAGGAGAGTCTTTGGGCTAGGTGTATGCCGATTTTTAGATTTTTTTTCCAAAAAATCTAAAAATGGTTATTAAAAAACAAAATGGGGGCCCATATTCGGGCCTTCTCCTCTACTATTTTTCTTTAGAGCTTTCTTTCTTTGTAATTCTTTCAATTCTACTTCAAAACTTTGACGTTGCGCGATCTTTATTATAGCGGTAGAAGCGGTCTCCAACTCACTTGGCATTATACTTCCCGTCTGCCTGTCTTCCTTACCTGCCCTCGCATTGTTTAAAAATCTTATGCAATAGGCAAAAGTTCGCTGCACTTTCTTATATGAAGAGTACTTCTTGAAGTCTTCAAACTCCTTTTTTATTTCCGGTAGTACCGGATAGTCCCAACTCAGCTCATGCTGCCACAACCGTTGTAGCATTAGCTTAGGGATTATGACGATTGGCCCGAGTAGACCCAATGGGTCAAATATTTGTGCCACAGCGGATAGTAGCTCACGTTTGGTCAACTCTCCCCGGGTTTCACTCAATTTCACGTCATATCTAAATTCATCGCGTTTCGCGTACCACGATAACCCTAGCGTTTTTGTTTCTCCCTTTTCTCCGATATTCAAAACGACGCCCGGAATGTGATCTTGTATTTTTTCTAACACCTTTGCATCATTTGAACCCCACTTGTTCAATTGAAAACAACCCCTACTCATGACCGTGGAAATATCTAATTGTAGTTGCATCACTTGTTCCCGCGATTCGCCGCCCGTGAGCAGGTCGTCCATATAAAAATCTCTTTTTATGATCGCGCTAGCTATTGGTTTTTCTGATTGACTTTCGTCGGCCAGCTCAATCATGCATCTTACCGCGAGAAACGAAGCGTCGGCCGTACCATACGTGACCGTATTGAGCTGATAACATTCGACTTCTTTTGTAGCTTTATTTCGCCACAAAATTCGCTGTAGCGGCCTTTGCTCAGGTTCAATTAAAATCTGACAATACATCTTCGTCACGTCCGCAGTTAATACCACCCGCTGTTTCCTGAATCGAAGAATTATAGAAAACAAATCCTGTTGCAAGATGGGTCCTGCTACTTGCAGGTCGTTCAGTGATACACCGCTCGTCGTTTTTGCCGAAGCATCGAATACCACGCGAGTCTTTGTCGTTAGACTATCCGCCCGTATTACGCATTGATGCGGTAAATAGTAAGCCCCCGCGTCCTGTGGGTTTTCTATTTTTGTCGCGTGCCCTAATTCTTCGTATTCTCTTATGAATCCCGCATATTCCTTTTCCAATTCTGGATTTCGTTGTAACTTTCTTTCAATTTGCAAAAGTCGCTTCATTGCTATCTGCTTGGACTCACCTAACTTCTTAACAGTATCCTTTAGTGGGTACTTCACCACAAAACGACCGCTGCTCAAGCGCGTCGTGGTTCTTTTAAAATTCTCTTCGCATAACTCTTCCTCAGGAGACCGAATCACGTGATCCGGACAAGATTCCACTTCCCAAAATCGGGCAATCTGCTCGCTTTAGGAACTGCTCGGTTGCAAACCCGCAATGGACGGTGCTTGCCTTCGGTGGCCTCACCGGCACTTGCCCGGACACGATCCATCCCAACGCCGTGTCTCTTAAAACCGCTTTATTCTTTGCCAATACGATTTGTTTAGCGCGTACAAGATGCCAGAACTGCCCCGCCCCTATTAACAAATCTACCTTTCCCATTTCGTAAAACGACTCGTCAGCTAACTTTAGGTCGCTTGGGATATTAAGTGTTTTCTTCTCGACCCGCATCGCCGGAATACATCCTCCAATGTTGGGTACAATTAAACATGAAATATTCGCCTCGTAATTGCCGCTAGTGGCTTTGAATCTTAAAGTGGTCTGCTGCTTAACCTCTGTACTTGACTGACTCAGTCTCGTGACATTGCAATCCACCCGCTGACTTGGCAGTTGTAGCCTTTCAGCTAATTCTCGCATGATGAAATGCGACTGTGCTCCGGAGTCGAGCAATGCTCGAACTTCGTGCTCGAGCCCGTTTCTGTCTAAAACGTTGACTGTGGCAGTGGACGGACTTGCGACAGTCCGTTAAAAGTCGAACACATAACCGTTGCTGACGTGCTCGGGACTTCTACTTCGGTAGTACCAGAAGTTTCCGACCTCTCAGCTACCCGCTCGTTTGCCTCATGGAGTACAGTATTGTGCCTCATTTTACATTTATAACAACCGCGCGTTTTGCAATTCATGGCTCTGTGGCCCTTCTTTAGACAATTTATGCAGAGACCCAACTCTCTTACTCGCGCGTATCTTTCTGGCGTTTTTAATTTTAGAAATAATTCGCAATTATATAATGCGTGCTTCTCGTTACAATGAAAGCATTTGAACTCATAAGTTGCCACGAAGTTGGCGCTACTCTTGGTGGGCTTTTGACTTGCGCCGTTTGGTTGCAAGTTCAACCTTTTCTTTTATGAATTTACTTAACTCTTCCACTGTTGGAATTTCGTTATGATACTCCCTTTCTAATTCGCGTCTGGTCACCCCGTCCAGTTTACTCATCATGACGTATGATATTAGGGTGCCCCACTGAGCTGTCAGTTGCTCCAAGGATATTAATGCACGTAGGTGCTTGGATGTCCCATCTGAAATTCCCCTTAACCCGCTGGGAGTTTCGCGCGTAATTGTTTGTAATTCAAATATTGCCTTTATATGGCTCAATACCGCTAATTTTTTATTTGAATAACGTTCTTTTAGAAGCGCCCACGCCTCTGCGTAGTTGGCCCCTGTGACTTCCAACGACTCTATTACTTCGGCGGCTGTGCCTTTTATGCACGATTTTAAGTAATGAAACTTTTGAATATTCGCGAGCCCTACTTTATTATTGATCATTGAATCAAAGAATTCCTGAAAACATTGCCACTCCGAGGGCTGTTTTCCATCGAATATAGGCAAATTTATTTTCGGGAGATGTATATTTCCCCCTCCTATTCCCGAATTACACAAAGTGTTTGAGGCATCGCCGGTTTGCGACCGTGGCGATTCAGGGCGTGATGCCTCCCTTTCATTTGACGATCTGGTAGACCGTCACCTGCCATTGATGATTGGGTTTCGCTTGCAACTGCACTTTCTCTAATAATTTTTTCCCCGTCCCTTATCGCGGCGTAATACCTTGTTTCAAACGCGTCCCTCTCATCCTCGAATTCTTTTATCGATTCAACCGGGCTTTTTAATTCGATTTCCCACTGAACCTCGTTAAACTGCTGCAAGGTTACATTTACGTTTGCAAGTCTCAATCTTATATCCTCATAATCGCTTTCATTTTCTGACATAAATTTAATAAAGCGCGTCAATCCGCTTTTTATAACCCCTCTACGGTGTATAAGTTCTTTTAAATCCATTGCAATTAAGGACATTATTTTTATGCGCAAAATTTTTTTTAAATATCTTAAATGCTACAGAAACTTGTTTTAGAACTACTGGAAGAGTAAGAAATTTATAACTGACCTTGTTCAACTTTACGTAGTTTTGACCCTGCGTACTGGTGCTTTTCTTTTGGAGAGGTCGTTTTCCATTTGACGGCTTTAATTTCGATGATTTCTTCTACTTGAAATCGAATTTCTTATTTTCTTAGGAACTGCTTTATTTTGATACCTTTTCTTGTTCGTAAGGAAATATTTTACTTCGTGACTTATCTTCTTTGTTGTATGCTCGACCACCATTTGCTTGCTTTTTATGTGACGGCGTCACTTGTACTTTTTGATTTTATTTCGTCTTCTTGCCAATTCTTCTATGTGGCTCAAAGGCTTATATTATAGCCGGTTCTTCTAATTCTTTTTGTTGTAGTGGACTGTACTTTTAATTAAAACCAACTTTAACATAAATTTATTTATTACGACAATAAAATCACTGCTTGAACAACATTCAATCTTATAATCCTTTATGCAGGGGTGGCCTGCCAAATTTTGAACAACCGGCTCGCTATTATTTCGAAGCAAAAAAAACGGTAAATGAGTACATTGTCTTCATTTATTTTTGTACAGTATAAAATATACTAGCTGATAGCCCGTCCGAGGACGGGTAGCTAGAAGGACGGGCAGGCAGCCAAGGTAACTTAAGTTGAATGAAGATTAAGGAAAGCTCTCAGTGCAATCCAAAAGCCATATGACCTTGGCTGCCTGCCCGTCCTTCTAGCTACCCGTCCTCGGACGGGCTATCAGCTAGTTACATACAGTTGTGCAAACTTTCTTGTTTGTCCTTCAGGTGGATACAGGTTTGTGGTTCTGTGGTACGTCTGTCCATGAATTTTGAAAACGTATAAACGTAAGCGCCAAAGTAAATTAAGTTAATCAAAATCATATAATTATCTTATCCATCTCTCTCAGAAACTCACCGACGCGACAGTCAAGTAGGCAACATAGATATATTTCATATATCTTTTCAATGTTCCGACCCACGACGGTCGGACATCACCACGACATCAAGATGAGTGATGAGATAAAACGATCCACTTTTGTTTTTGAATGATCTTAAAAATTCAGAATACTAACCTGTAAAAGTTTAATGATAATAAAAAGATTGGATTAATTCAGAAATGCTTTTATATTCAAAATAATATCGCAATGCGCAAATAACAAAATTTATACAGATAGTTACCAGAATGTTTACAATAATCAAAAATCAAAATAACGTAGAATGACGATCCTCTTCTTCCTTCTACCTTCAAATGCTTAAATAAATTTAAGTCTTGCCGCTGTACAAAACGGCTTAAATGTTTATGTAATAAAATTTGTTGCTCTTGGCGAAGCGTAGAAAATTAAATAATAAAAAATGTTTTGTTGATGAATGTTTATAAAGTAGGGTATCCAAAAATTCACCTGCTAAGGTCTTTTCTTGGCATCCTTTATGTAAAATGCTGAAGGCGTAAAGTTAATAAAAATAATAATTTTCAAATACCTTTGAATTCTTTAATCCTGACTTGTTAATAAGTCTGCGTAGATAATACACAATCTTCGTTATCACTCGCGCACTATGTGACACTTCCAATCTCAGATGTTGAATGGATACCCATTTGATGTGACGCTTCCAATCTGCTCCCGTTTGAATTGAGTTGTTGTGGTAGTAATCATCCAAATTTGACTTTCTAATTGTGTTATTTAATTAGATTATATGCTGGTAAGTAATTTCGAATTAAATTATTCTCAGATATTCGAGATTTGAGTTTATTCTTAATTTTCAGTTGATGCAACTAACATTTGCCATCTTGGATTTCTTATCGACCAAGTTTTGATAAAATTATTGGATCACGCTGCACGTCTGTCCACTTCAAATATTCTAGTCCAACTAACTTTGCTTGCGCAAAATACTAATTTGATGAGAGAATAGGATGTTGGGATAGAGGAGACCAAATAAAACTAAAAGTTTGCTATAGCCAACGTTTCGGCGTTATTATTACACCATCTTCAGGGCTAGAAGATACAAAATGTTACACTCAAAACAAACACCACTGAGAGGCAGACTCACCAAGCAAACCAAGATGAAAAATGTTTCTGGTCATATGTTGGTATGTCGAGATGAAAAACGGTATGGAGGATATGCCTACACTACAACTATCGTCAAAGTTGTTAAAAATTACATAAAAATCATATTGTAACATAACAAATTTAAAAAGAATAAACGGCAGTAAGCCGTTATTTGGTCTCCTCTATCCCAACATCCTATTCTCTCATCATTGACCTGGGAAGAAATCTAATATCAATCATACTAATTTGAGTTGATTTTCAACAACTTGTGAGTCAAATTTATTCCTTTTGTAAATTTTATTTTAATGTTTTCTGCAATTTTCAGAGTCGGTTCCATTATTGGAGAGATCACTTATATGCTGCTTTTCTGTTGATTTCCATCACAGTAGTCGATTTGGAAGCCATTTGAAGTAGTGGATTTGAGTATTTCCGTTATCACATTTCTCTTATCAAACTTTAATGGATTTTGAACCTTATTTACCTTTTTACAAATTTCGGAGATCAATTTATGGTTATTACATACAGTTAGATATGACATAATTTTGGTTGTAAACAGATTTTCACATAATTCGTTATTTACAGAGATATTTCAATTTAAAGTTCACAAATGTAAAGGTTATGTTTTACAGATAACAAAATTGTAACAAATTTCATCATTTCTGATTTAAAGTATCTTATTAGAAGATTTTGGCTTGTTCATCTTCAAATTGAATCTATTTAGCAGGTTTAATATAGCATTCTTATATTTAAAGATCTCTATTGGTCTACAATATCATAAAATAAGTTGGATGTGTTTATCTGTTCAATCTAAAGTTAGAAGTTAGCTTAATTTTTCTTAATATGTCAATTAATTCAGATTTACAACTATTTGCGTTGTGTGGGGTCATTTTAAATCACAGCAATATGTATAAGGTTTTTTCACAGTTATTAGATTAATTTTGACAGGTGTCAATAAGTTGCATGGAAAATTGTGCTACCAAAATGTTTCAATCAATAAATTTAAATTTCAACAATCAAAATGTTGGCTTAGGCGGCTTCTGCAAATATAACTCAAGGAAAAAAATAATGTTATTAGTCTAATAATTAGACGTCAGCCAGAACAATATTTAGATATGGGTAAATCTGTACTGGTTTTATTTTACAACTGACCAGGACCAATGCCAAAAAAACCAGTACTGTACTGGTAAAACCAGTACGAATGGTCACCTTAGGAACGGCATTTGGTAATAATCGTCGATGACCAACCCATTCTAAAATCAGTAACAGTCATAACTTCTCCTCTTTAAAACGTTAATTTCTTCCTTACCTGCATAATAATAATCTTCTGATGTGAAGTGTAAAAAGCAAACTTTCATATGCTGTGGAACCTTTTTGCCCATTTTTAATTTTAAAATCCACGCTTCCCTCCTATCAATAACTTCAACATTGCCATAAGCATTTTGAATTTCTACTTTTTCTTTGCCCGGCTTCGGAAAATTATGAAAACTTAAGTTGGGATTTTTGTGGCGTATTGATTTACAACCATATACACAACAACTTGTCTTACACGGTTTTCCTTTGGCATTCATAACTTAAAACTGCAACATAACAAACACGTTTAAACAAAAAACTAAGTAATAAATAATTAATTTTAAGTAATTTAACCTCGAATTCATTACACGTGTATAATACACAACAAAAGAAAAATTGCAAGGTTAACTTTTGAATATAGTGAGTACAACATGAAAACACATTAAAAAATTTGTTATACTTACATAATATTAATATTATTTCGCCAGGACAAACTATAATCTCTACCGTATAAAATCCAATGAACAATACTGAACAATATGAAACAATAACAATTCTTTTTATGACGTCACATATTTAATTGATATTACAGCCACCAGGGTGCGTACAATTAATATTTTTCTCCTTTTTGTCATTACAAATTATTTTCTACAATATATTGCCATGTGCTACTGTTCATGACACTTAGTTAAATGCACCGACTAGCTAACGAGAACTCTTTCAGGGTCAAAGGTGGATTCATGTAATTAATCGGAACACTCATCTCATAAGTTAGCTCACTTGCAATCTTTCTCATAAAGATTATTTTGACAGGAAGGAAATATCAAATGTGTATCTGTTTCCTCCTTGATCTTATACTGCGAAAAATTGAAATTAAAACTCATTCACTACCAAATGAAAAATAATTGAATTTATTAGACATAATAAAATTAAAACAAATATTGATTTTTCTTATTCTAAAACAAATTAAATTGTACAAAAATTTTATTATTAATACCCCAATGTTTATGCGCAACCGAACTATACCGTAACCGATTCGTCTATACGCGAATAAAAAATGTAACGCACAAAACAACTCTTACCAGAGAATTTACGTCCTTTTCGCACTTTCTCTCTCTCTCGGAATTGTCGCACGTGAAGTGTTGGTGTCGCCGTGAATGGAAACAGCTCCCGAATTTGACTGGAATAAATCAACCAAGAAGAACCATTGAATAATTTCTTTCTTTGAACCATACAATTAATCGTGGTTAAGTACCTCGAATCTCTTCTAGTATAATTTAATATCCTCTTAATTTTCATTAAAAAACCATAACCATCAAAATTCCCAGTGGTTCCAAAAATTGCACATAAATTCATTTTTCTTCCAATTCTCAATCATAAATAATAAATACCATCGAATTATTTAAATTAATTATCCCAAAATTTTCTCTTTCTTCAAATCCTCGATACTTTTTACCAAATTCACTAATTATTCTAATATTAATTAAATCAATCATACAACGTGGACGTTAACCAAGTCCTCAAATTCTGTCGTCCCTATTCCTGGACGGAACTCAAAAATTACGTCTTAACGTCACCGTGGACGTTGCTCAACTCT
The DNA here is from genome assembly GCA_932274525.1 of Podabrus alpinus. Taxonomy (NCBI): domain Eukaryota; kingdom Metazoa; phylum Arthropoda; class Insecta; order Coleoptera; family Cantharidae; genus Podabrus; species Podabrus alpinus. The sequence continues at coordinate 43,753,750 of OW026452.1, read as the reverse complement.
CCTTTCTTCTTATCAATTTCCAAAAATTGTCCCACCAACGTTATCATTCGCGCATGCATTTTTCCGCGAACCGCCACTTAATTTAAATTCAAATCCTATATTTACAACTAAAATAAATTAATTTAATTTGTTATTAAATTTTATGAACATCATAATAACCAATATTTTTCTCTTACAATTTTTTCTTATTTCTCAGGGTTTTGGTAGCGGATGCATCTCTTGTTTTTCTGAGGCAAAGCAGCTAGTCAAATTTCCAGATCATGGAAAATTCAGATACAACTATTCTACTACCTATTATGGTCTGATTAAATGAAAAGGACTTTATGAGTGTTCCAATCTTGAACAAATGACCCAAAATCATCCCTTTACAACAAGCAAAACACGACAATATAAACATGTCTTTTTGTTTAAATACGGACCTGTATAATTTTATACGTAAGCGCCAAAGTAAATTAAGTTAATCAATTTAAAGTAATTAAAAATAATAAAGTTATAAAAATCTACGGCGATAGCACGATATACCGCACCGCGATTTTAAAAAGTCTGTAGATATTCGGAAAGCTGAAGGTTTATATAGTAGAAATAAACAAAACACTTTGCGGAAAATATATGTTTAACCGGGCGCATGTATGTAAATTTCGTCCCGCGGTCACTATTTTCGAAGGTTTTTGAAGTGGTAAGAAAAAGGTACGGGTAAATTGCGTCCCGAACGCAAGTCGGATTACAGGTAATACCTAACGGATTACAGGTAATACCTAACATACTTAGAAAGAAGATATTAAATTAAATAAAACACTTGCTTATAAAATAATTTATTATACTTATAAGAAATTGTAATTTATGTTGCAATACTTATGTGATAAATTACAATCACAAACTAAATTATGAGATTCAGAAAGCTGGGGGTGTGATTAGTAGATCCACAAAAAATCCGCGTATTACAGGAGTACCCAATACCAAAAAATAGTGACGAAGTAAAACGTTTTGTAGCTTTTGCCAATTACTACAGAAAATACATACAAAAATTTGCTGAAATGGCAGCACCGTTAAACAAATTAACTAGAAAATATGCAAATTTCGAATGGACAGATGATTGCCAAAAATCTTTTGAATTTCTGAAGAATGCCTTAACAGAACCATCAGTACTAGCGTATCCAGACTTTTCGGAGGAGAACGAATTTATTTTGAGAACGGACGCATCAGGAAGTGCCATAGCAGGAATTTTGTCGAATAAGGATGATAAACCAGTAAGTTTTGCAAGCAGAGGATTAAATAAAAGCGAGTTGAATTATGCAACTATCGAAAAGGAACTTTTACCAATAGTATGGACAATCAAATATTTTCGACCTTATCTATTTGGCAGATATTTTAAAATTTTAACAGACCATAAACCATTGCTATATTTATTTAACCATTCAAATCCGTCCAGTCGATTAACAAAATTTAGGTTGTTATTGGAAGAATATGATTTTCACGTCGAATATGTGAAAGGAAAAAATAATGTGACGGACGACGCATTATCAAGAATAATTATAACATCTAAAGAATTGACAGATATGAGTAAAAATATCCTAAATGTAATCACAAGAGCGCAAAGTAAAAAGAAAGCAGAAGAAGAAATTCGTAACAGGGAAGTAGAGTCACCAAATTCAAATATTTCTATGAAAGATAGGAGTCATGAACCTAAACTTGTAGAAATACTTAAGAAACCAAAGGATAGCGTAGAGTTCGTACTAGAAACGACAAGAAAAATAGAAACCTTAAGAAAGATGGAGCACATAAGCACAAGAAGGAATATATTAATATATTGCTATGAGCAATCACCTTTAATAGAGCTCTTCGTTGAGCTGACAAATTATGCTCTGAACGGGTGAACACGGATAAACCCCGTCAATAGAAATGTTTATAAATTTAATGTGGATAAATATAAACCTCGGCTAGATGTATTGGTGAGCATGAAACTTACCTTATCTCGGCTTGGATTCGTTCCAGCTTACACGGTTAGTGTCCGGGGTTTAAAGTCATCTCAAGCCAACCTCGATTTTGTTAAGTATATTTATGACTTTAAATCTGCCGACTTTAGTGCAATCAATGATTGCTTGTCGGGAATTTACTGGTCAAATTTATTCCAATCCAATAATATAGATGAAGTTGTTGATCAATTTTATTGCTTGTTATGGCGAGTCATCGACGCCCATGTGAGTCTTAAGACAATATCGCTTTCAAAGTTTCCTGCCTGGTTTTCACATGAATTGATTAATCTAATCACCCAAAAGAAAATTATGCATAAGAAATTTAAGAAAACTCGTTGTTTGAAGGTCTACTATGAATTTGGCCAAATACGCGATCAAGCCAAGAAGCTCAACCTATTGCTTCATCGGAACTATATCAATAGGATCGAAGACGAGATTGTTGCTAATCCCAAATCGTTTTGGCGTTATATTGAGGACTGTAAGAGGGTTAAAGGCTATCCGGCGTACATGTACCTGGGTGAGGATGTGTGTTCTTCCAGACAAGAGTGTGTCGATCTGTTTGCGAAGCAATTTTCTAGTGTGTACTCCAGAAATGATGCTACTAATTCCAGTTACGATTCGATAAATGTTATTAACTGTAACTCAATTGAAGTTACATTAGAAGAAGTTTTCGATACCATCAAGAATTTATCAGATAGTTTAAATTGTGGTCCGGATGGAACCCCAGCCTTCTTTATAAAAAGGTGTCAGTTTTCATTATCAACTCCAATTTTTAGAATGTTCAAGCTATCGTTAGAATGTGGTCGTTTTCCGAGTATATGGAAAAATAGCTACATCACTACCATCTTTAAAAAAGGTGATCGGGGTGATATTTCTAATTACAGGGGTATTTCTATACAGTCGGCTATACCTAAGATGCTTGATAAACTAGTGTCAGTTCAATTAATGAGGGCTAGCAGTAATTATATTGTGGATAATCAACACGGGTTTCTTCCTGGTCGCTCTACAACTACCAACTTGTTATCCTTCGTTACTCACATTTTAGATTCCTTCGAGGATCATAAACATGTGGATGCCGTGTATACGGATTTTTCGAAGGCCTTCGATCGTGTTTGCCACTCGGCCCTTCTGTACAAACTGGCTTCGCTTGGTTTTGGACCGAATATAGTTAAATGGTTGGAAAGCTATCTGAGGGATAGAATTCAGAATGTACGGATTCAGAATTTCTTCTCCGATGATATTCCGGTTTACTCCGGTGTACCTCAAGGATCTCATTGTGGGCCCATCTTGTTTTTGATCTTTATCAACGACATTGGCCTATATATAAAGTCTTGCTCGTATTTGTTATTTGCAGACGACTTAAAAATCTTCAAAACTATTGGTTCAGAGGATGACTGTAGATTATTACAATTGGATCTTAACAACTTACATCGATGGTGTGCCGATAACAAATTGTGGTTTAATTTCGATAAATGCTCTGTTACAACCTATAAAAAACATAAATGTAATATGTTTAATTACAATATAAATGATGTCGAACTAAATAGAGTCTCAGAAATTGACGATTTGGGTGTTCGTTTGGATGCAAAGTTGACTTTTAAGAGCCACATCGTGAAGATATGCAATAAGGCACTTCGCACGTTGGTTTTTGTTCGTCGTCAAAGTAGGTATTTCTCTGCCAATACAGTGAAACTACTGTATTTTACCCTGATCAGATCACAGCTTGAATATGCGTCACCAGTATGGTCGCCCTTCTACCAAACTGACATCTCGATGTTGCACAAGGTAGAACGAAGGTTTCTCAAATATTACCACTTCAAATGTTCAGGGAAGTGGGAGGAGTTCTGCTACGAAGATAGCCTAACGCTTTGTAGGTCTAAATCCTTAGAGTAGAGAAGATTCACATCCGACTTATGCTTTGCGCACCGATTGCTCAATGGTGGTATCAACTGCGTAGCTCTGCTGGAGAGATTTCAAATACATGTTCCGACTTATCAAACCAGGCTGAAAAGATTATTTTCAATTGGTCGACATACTTCCAATTATGGACTTCATAATCCAACAACACGGATGTGCCGCTTAATAAATAAGCTCAACGAGTGTGCAGATTTTGACATATTTTGTCAATCATACACTAACTTCAAAATGACGGTTATGTGGACAATTGACATTTCAAAGCTCTAATGTTATAGTTGTTAATTTTGTTGTTATTGTTGTTAATTGTATTAACTTCTTCTAGTTTTGTTTTCATACATATTGCTATGTGCCGGTCCTTCTATTAACGGGCCACACGCATTTGTAATGAAATTTGAATATAAAATTGGAATTTTTATTATTCCCTTTTGCTAGCTCTCTTTTTATCTTATTAATTAGCATGGACACAACCTTACCTCAGAAGTCGGTTCTGTGAGAAGGACTCTTTGCTTTTCCTGAAATTTAAATGGTGTGGGGATAAAATTATTCCCCAATGATACGTTCATGGATTTGGCAAATGAAAATAATTTATTAAACATGAACACAACAAAGAAAATGCAAACTTATACTAAAATTGAAATCAAAAAGTTTAACAAATAAAGATCTTAACATTACGCAAATTAGAGTTTTATTTTGATACGCGGTGTTGTTAGTTATTTGAACCGTTCACTTTCATCACGAAAAAGTTAAATAAGTTGGTCTTACCAAACACAGGTATCGCCGTTATGTTTCTTAAATTCTTTGTTAACATCAAGTCATCTAAGCTCGGTGCTGAATCTTGACTTTTCTTGAGAATCACCTCGTGGAATTCTTGTTAGTGCTCCAATATCCATTTACAGCAAATCTTTGTTCCAATCGCTTATAATCACTTCACAAATTATACGAGGTAAGTACCTTTACTTTTTATCAAAACTAATCTCGTTATACTTGATGCAAATTTTTGCAAAATCATGTAATTCTTTTTCTCTTTCAGGTTTACACACTTCGAGTTGGATTTTTAATCCAATTTAACACTTTTATACGGAGAGGACAAAAATACGTCCGTCTCGCGCCGCACTAGCGTATCGAACCTTATTTATTTTTTATCGTTTCCAAGGTTTCTGACGATTTTATTATACCATATTACTTGGATAATTTCTTTTTTAAATGTAAGTTTCTCGCACCTCTGATAATACTTATCATTTTTAAACGTCATTTAATTATTTTAAATTTTGATTCCAGCGTCGCTATACCAACCCGCTGTAGATTGTTCACACGTAACACGTTCCAGCTTCGGATGACCTAACGTTGCATTTCGTCTTCACCGATCTAACAACAACCACGTAATCTCATAGTTTATACCGCACTTACTTAAATTAACCTAGTTTTAACAATCCTAAATTATTATTTTACAACATTAAACAAATTTTCTGTGAATATATTAATTTGTGGTACTCATCATTTTTGTTCATATCATTGGTGAATACCTTCATTCCTCACCTATTTTTGATTATATGACTTCACTAGAGTCTTTTGATCTACCTGCCGGAACCTTCCTTCGTTGCTAAAGAGTCCTCATGCAATTAATGATAAATCGAGTGCTTAATTAAATTTATTCCTGTTATTGAATATTTAAATCACCGTAATATGTAAAAAGGTATAATCCGTTTAATAAATAAATAGATAAATCTGTTGATACTGAAATTGAAGATTTTGGGTCGGAACAAAGGTGACAAAAATAATTCTCCGTTTCGATGAAAATGTAATTTTATTATATAAATTTTATGGATGTGTGATTAATTAAATAAAAGTTCTTAAGATTATCAACAAATTCTTATTTTACCCCAACTATAAACGAATAACGCACGCGGTTGTAAAAGTTTTAAAGTCTGCACCAATGTTTATCAAAAATAAAGTTTTATGTGAAATTACCTTTAACATCTAGTGTTTTTCTTGTTCGTATTACCATTTACCATGAAACTGCAGGCTCGTACTTTGTCGATGACCTTGTATTCTTACAATAATTTCAGATTGGTTTTTACACTGCAATTCTACCACGTGTAATTTTTGTTCGGTTTTATTTAAAAATATCGATAATCGGTGAATATTTTCTTCTTAATTTATATCTGTGGCACGTAAGTAAAATAGTTTTATAATATTATTGAATTTTCTTTTCGTTTTAATTAAATTTTTCACTAAATTACACTAATTTTCTAGTAGCACGCAAAATTACAACACGCCATTAGCATAAATCGAACGTGAACCTTCTTCAATTGTTTGGATAGCAATCGCACCGCAAATCCACGGCAATCTTGATTATTCGCATTTGTCAATATAAATAATCAATATTTTTCCAGGTTAGTTAACCGCGAATTTTAAATTTTAAAAATTTAATAATTTTTATATGCATTTCAGGTTAGTTCAATTTTCCACATCATTCTTCGTTGTTCATTGATAAATTGGTGAACATGGATCATCGTATCACTGTCCATTTATTCTACGAAGCACTTCGACGTTATTATGTAAAGTTTTCAATTAATAATTTTAACGTTAACAAATTTTGTACTAATTACACTACTAACAATATTTTGATTTGAATTAAGGTTACTTATATTTAAACAAATTGATTTTAATGATATTAACAACATTTTTATGATAACGGATATTAAAAGTTTACATTGTTAATTTATGTTTGTTGAACCTGTGTCCCGTGAATGTATTTTAAAATTAATTTTGATATTGAACTATTGTATTTGATATCGGATGAAACCTTTCCATTTGATTTAAATAAGCTTCATGCAAAACCTTTTTATTATTAATCAAATTTTGAATTTTGACGTACGCATTTCTATTGGCGTGGTCAGTGCAGAACACCGTAATATGTACCGTCTCTAGAAGCTATTTATATGGATCCAAAAACCTACTCAATGACAACACGAGATGTTTTATTGAAGGATTTGGAAATTCTATGTAAAAAAGCAAATATTCCGGAAATTGTAATAATTAAAAATGAGAATAATGGAAAGTTTATAAAAGAAATAAGCGCTATTATAAAAAGCAACTCCAATCGGACCGGACGCGGCCCACGAATATGTATAGTACAAGCAGTGCAAAGAATAAGAAATAGAGACTCGAAGAAAATAATTTTAAATAATTTCCATTTATTACCGACCGCAGGTCATTGTGCTTTTCAAAGAATGTTGAATAATATTAAAAAACGATTTTATTGGTCAGGCATGGCAGAAGATGTAAAAAATTATGTGAAAAAATGTGACAGTTGTCAACGGCAGAAACACAACAGACACGTTAAAGAACCAATGGTTATCACAAGTACCGCAAACTCAGCATTTCAAAAAATATTTTTAGATCTAGTGGGTCCAATAGAAACAGATTGCAACGGATTTTCATATATATTAACATTGCAATGTGATTTAACAAAATTTGTAGAAGCTTATCCCATTAAATCAAAGGACGCGTTAACCGTAGCAAAATCATTTGTAGACAATTTTATTCTAAGGTACGGAATTCCCAACGAAATCGCTACAGACAGAGGAACGGAGTTCATTTCAAGTACGATCCAAGAAACTTGCAACTTATTAAAAATTAATCAAATTTCAAGTACTGGCTACCATCATGAAAGCATCGGTAATTTTAGAAAATTCACATAAAGTTTTAGGCGCATTTTTGAGAACCGTTACCAAAAATCAAAGTTTTTCATGGAGCGAGTGGCTTCCTTATTATTCATTTGCTTATAATACAACAGTTCATACGGAAACGAAATACACTTTCGTTTCCGGACTCTGCGCGATTTCCGAGGAAACAACCAAACGATGGGAGGTGCTCTGATACTTCTTGCGGGTGATTTTCGCCAAACTTTGCCCGTTATACCTCGATCAACGCCCGCAGATGAGCTGAACGCTTGCTTAAAAGCATCATATTTATGGAACCGAGTTGAGAAAATTACCCTCTTGTAACACCCTGTACACAACATTTTTATATATATATAACACCCTGTACACAATATTTTTATATAAATATTAGCTTGCAGGAAACATCAATTGTAGGTCGCAGGCTTGCATAAAAGTATTTGTGGTATGAAAAATGTTGTGTACCGAAGTAGTTTTGAAGCCACACGCATCCGGCCCCAAAAGTCAATAACTGCCTTTTTGGTGACTGCGGAATGAACTCTTTGCAAGGGTCATTTACAGCTCAAAGGGGGGGGGGGAAGCTTGATGGTCGGGGAAGGAGTTAACGGATTTTGGAGAAGTCAGTCAGGTTTCAGTTGTTCTTTGGAAAGGACAGAATCTGTTAACTCCGCGCGCGAACGCGTTTTTTCTAAATTATATTTGTGCATCTTTTATTAATTTATTCCGAGTTCGATAAAATAGAGTGGTCACAATTTCGACCAAGGGCTTCAGAACTACTTCAAGGTAAGTGGTAAAATTTTATGTGATTTACTATAAGTACGTGTCAGAATCCGACGCCAGAATCCAAGGCCAGCATTTTTGTAATAATTTATTAATATCAATTAATATAATATTTAGTCTACTTTGCTGTCTTTTATTGAGGAAAGTTGGGAGTAGAATTATACATCTTCGAAGAGATCAAGAAGAATAACCCTCTCTCTCTCTTGAAAGTGTACAAGGGGGTAGAGGTTACAATGGTGGCAGCTCAATCCAGGGTAGCAGTTTAGACGGCAGCGCAAATCCCGAAAATCTACTCCTAAAACTAAATAAAAATATTTTTTTCTTTCCCAAAATTTACTTAAAGTTTTTATTTAAATTTTGACAATTTTAAAGGATCACGGAAATAATTATAAATAAAATGTGTGTTTTGCAAAATTAACAAATTCCATATTAAAAGGTAAACTATGGTAGAATATGTGTGTCAATAGTTTTCTGCTGAGGTTGACATACGCACAGTTCATTAAGGTCAAATTTATTTTTAATACGTAGAAATTCTAAATAAATAATCTCCAAGTTTAAAAATAAAATTAATTAATAATAGGGTAATACGAAGCAAATTTTTTAAAAATCATTTGTAATACAGAAAGGCGTTATTACAGTTAATTGGTTCCAAAATTGGCAAAATTATTGAGTAAATTTTTTATTTTTCTGTGTTTGTATGGTACTATATAAGGTATCAAAAGGTTAATTATATTTAGAACATATCAACTTGAATTTGAAACAAAGTTGGTGGCAAAAATTTACGAAATTACAATTAGCAAAATTTATTACAGAGTTGCCGAAAATTAATTCTTGTGTTGTATAAAATTTCCAGCAATAATACTTGTGGTTTAAAAATTTTTTTATAGATAAAGTGTAAAAAGAATTTATCAAAATGTCACTAACAACGGCAGATAGAACAAACGTAACCCAAACAGCTCCTTTGCAATCAATGGCAAGTGGTTTTACCCCATTTATGACGTTAGGGATGACGGTGATGACATTAGAATCATTTTCAGGAAAACAAGATGTTAAGGAATATTTTGAAAAAGTTGATAGTAGAGCAGAGTTAGATGGCTGGACAGAAGAAGTTACATTAAAATTGGTTAAATATAGATTAGCTGGAGAAGCATATAAATTTTATAAGTCGGACGCAGCAGTTTTTAACGAAATCAGTTACAAGGAATACAAAAATAAATTTTTAGAAAAATTTACACATTCTAAAATTCCAGGTCAAGCTTTAATAACATTAAGTAAATGTTACCAGAGGCATGACGAATCGATCTCTAATTATGTAATTAGACTAAAGTCGTTAGGTGCTGAAATTTTATCAGAAGATTTAAGAAAAGCGCCAATAGAAAATATTCCAGGTTTAAAACAAAAAAATTTGGAAATGGTATTGAACCAATTTCGCGTAGGTATCAAGAAAGAAATGTTGAAAAATTTAACCCCATTATTAAAACCATCCGTCAGGCGCGGTCGGAAATTCAACCAAATCGGGCGCGGTGTATCAAAATGATCATAATGTTTTATAGCTTGTTTTTAACAGGAACTTTTCAAGTACAATAATTTATTTTATGACGAATACATATTTTATTGCTTTCTAATTATTATTCGATTGATTTTACTTAATGTAGAATAAAAAAATTTGATTAAATTTAAATTTTAAAGTACAAGTACAAAATATGCAGTAAACAATAGAATCGAAACAAAATGGAATTTGTAGTTGTAAAATCACTCAAACGAAATCTATAAAGTACATAAAAGTCCAACAAAACGTATCATTATTCAGATTCCTCATCATAATTTAATAAATTGTTGTAAACCAATTAATGGTTGACAACAGTCATTACAAAAACTCTCTACGTGTTGGATACAAATGGGTTTTTCGCATTTTTTACAACTCGAAACACCTCTTATCAGGTATATTGGTGGGACACAGGAAGCTATCTTTGACAAGCAGTCGCTAGTGTCCGCGATTTCCGGATGGTCATCATAAAAGTTCAACGTGTATCATTTAGATCAGCTGCGCCCGACGCACAGTGGGGCAAGAGAGCTAAAACGTGCTATTAAATCAAATACCATTTGAATGGATTTCTAAGTTGCATATATATTTTCAGGGTTGTTAGTAGTATTTAAAAAAATCGATAGATACAGTTTTATCATATTCCTTAACCGAAAAACAGCTTATTTGGTTTAGCAACAAATTTTTTTTTAGATCGCCCTGTATGAACTGCTTCCAAAAATAAACAAAATTGCATCTAGTGAAGCGATTATAGTATTATATCTAAATAAAATTTTTTCTTTCATGTTTTTAAAATTCCCTTTATTAAAAATAATATAAAAATAAAAAGTATTATTAATTTTTTATTAATTAACGCTTACCGAAAACAAGATTAATCTACAAAATCTCCGAATATGTTCTCATCATAATCCTCATCATCTTCACTGTTATCATAATCATTATCCCGATTACGAATGACCATGACCGTTGGAGATTTCAATAATTGGTCCGATCTTATATGGATTATCCTTTAAATTTTTTTGGACCACCCTGTATGAATTGCTTCCGAAAATGAACAAAATTGTATCTAGCGAAGAGATTAGTAAAATTTAGTACAATGTTTAAACGCGACTGTTTTCTTATACTCAATACCCATTAGGGGAAAAAAAATCAAAGCTCAATATGCTTTAAAACATAACCAAAAACCCCAAAAACTAATTAAACTTCAGATTTCAACAATACCGTTCCGTAGCGTACTTTTATAAATTACATGCTCTTTAATACAAGTTTAGAATTACTAAAATGTCACAATATACTTCAATTTCAAAGTTTCAAACTAAATATTTCAATTCTTAAAAATGCTTCCGGTAGAGAAAAATCGCGCTAATCCGGGTCACGGAGGGCCCACCGAAAATTTAGTAGTGTTCTAGTGTGCGTGGGTTAGTGGTGTATTCATACATTATGGACAGGAATCTCTAAATTGCATTTAATTTTTTCATTTAATAGCACGTTTTGGCTCTCTTGCCCCACTGTGCGACGGATGGTTAATGCGTACGGAAGGATTAACACTTGAAATAGCAGAAAATTTCGCTAAGCAATTAGAATTATCGGATATGATGGTAAACAATAGAACTCAAAATGCAACCACCGTATTTTCTATACAGCAGCGACAGTGTTTTTACTGTGGAAGAAATAATCATAATTCAAGAGATTGCAGATTTAAGGGCCAAAATCATCAAAATTTTTATAACAACAATAATTCAAATATTAGAACGTCGAATTTTAGAAATAATCTAAAAAATTACAGTTACAAAAACTACCCACGAGAAAATAATCCAGTTAATAACTACACAAATTTCTATAATGGTAATAAAAATAACCCCAATTATCAACCAAGAAAATATAATTTTTCAAATCAAAATAATTCAAATTATAGAAGCAACCAATAAAGATCGTCAGAAAATTTTAATTCAAATACGCCAAATTACTACAACGCAGCAAGAAAAAATGAAAGTACAAGTAATTTTAGATCTACAAGAAACAGCAATAATGGAGATTTTAAGGAACAATAGAACCGCAATAATAGACCGAAACGGGAATTTGGACAGAATAGTACTAGAAAAATGCAAGTAAATCAGGTCGAGGCTTTAAACATGGAAGGGCTCTCCTTAAATCCTCGAAGGATGAGCCTCTTGTAATTGCAAACAAAATCAAATCACCGCCAACCACATTTCGAATTCCACAGTTAAATAAATATCAGGCAATACAATCTCCAAGCATTGTATTTTTATATGTTAATGGCAAGCAGAAGAAATTTTTGTTGGACAGCGGTTCAGCCATAACAATTATTAAGGAAAACGCGTTAGAAAACGTGAATAATGCAGATGCAGGTGAAATTTTCTTAGCAGGTATTGCTGTCTTTTATTGAGGAAAGTTGGGAGTAGAATTATACGTCTTCGAAGAGATCAAGAAGAATAACCCTTTCTCTCTCTTGAAAGAGTACAAGGGGGTAGAGGTTACACTCTCAACAAACATGCGTGTGCATTTAGTGCAAGATGCGTCTGCCCAAACATTTTCAAAGCAACTTTTGGACATCGGAAATGGCAAAATTCCAATTGATCGCGCAACAAATGAGATTTCGTTTCCGCCCAATTTTTGTAAAATGCTGCCGAATATTCAAGCCGTTGTAAACGAGGTATTCCAAAATTTAACCAGCAACTACAAAAATCTAGATTGGCTGTGCGAACGTGCAATTTTAGCCCCCAAAAATGATGATGTCAAAAAGTTAAATGAACAAATTCAATTGAAATTGCCCGGAAAATCAATCAAATACAAATCAATAGACACAGTGATGGAGCAAGAACAAGCAGTCAATTACCCAACCGAATTTCTAAATTCACTAGAGCCACCTGGAATGCCACCACACATATTGACATTGAAAGTAGGGTCACCGGTAATACTCATTCGCAACTTGAACGCGCCAAAACTGTGCAACGGAACCAGACTGACCATAAAGAAATTGACACCTAATTTGATCGAGGCAACAATCATCAGTGGTAAATTCAAAGGAGAAGATGTGCTGATTCCACGGATACCGATGATTAGCAATGATTTACCATTCGAGTTCAAGCGGCTTCAATTCCCCTTGCGTCTTGCTTTCGCGATTACAATCAACAAAGCACAAGGGCAATCATTAACTATTGCTGGCTTGAATTTGGAGAATTCGTGTTTTTCACATGGCCAATTGTATGTTGCTTGCTCCCGAGTTGGCACACCAAAAAATTTGTACATTTATTCGCCGAATGAAACTACCAAAAATATTGTGTATCCTTTAGCATTGCAATAAAATAAAAGAATTAAATTTAATACATGCGTTTTTTTCTTGCGCGTAAGTACCGCTAATGACATTTGCTATTAAATACATAGTAGGTAGTAATAAAAATTATTTAGATATGGTTGTTCGGTCTTCGGCGTCACTCAGGGCAATCGTAACCATACTGAGTGTGTCCGAACAACCACCATATCTTCCACGCGATTTCCCTGGGTGAGGCCGAAGACCGAACAATCTTCGATATAAATAAAAATGAAATGCTGTTCGTTGGTAATCCCATCACTTCAAAACGGGTTCAACTGTATGTGGGATGCTCCAGAGTAGGGACATCCAACAAACTATTTGTATACGCTCCTTCTGGAAAAACAAGAAATGTGGTTTATTCTGAAGTTTTGTAGTGAATGTTGATGGATCGATTTATGTTATCCGGGGGAGGTTTTAGTAAGTACTATGACGGATTTTGGATTCTACATCCGTCATGATCAACCCTCAGCATTTAATTTGTTTGGCCACTGCCATTTATTTCAAATTTATTGGGATGGTAGTGTAGAGACTTCCATTATTTTTTTCGTGTAGCGCATGACCGAGCCGCGCGGGGTATTGGAAGTCATGGGTGAGCTCTTGAACGAGAAGGTCGATTTTGGATGTGCTGTGAAGTGATGATGGGGTTGGTTCCGAATTTAACAAGAGATGGTTGCGATTTTGTGAGAGGTACCGTCCAACAATGCGAATGATTTTGGAATATTGTTTGCGCTCCAAACCCAGTAGGGGATTTTAAATTCGTTGTTGAAGGATGGTGGTTGTTCCCCGGATCGTAATTTTTTGTCGGACTCCCATTGCCAATACTTTCTGTGAAAGATTTGTTTTCGTTCACATTGGTAAGACACTTAATTTGTGCTAATTGCTTCACAGATACTCTTTAATCGACTTGGCCAATTTTGCTCCGAACACCTGGAGTTCGATGACGATTGAATCCACCCGTGGCTGATTCATGTTTTTAGGCTTCTATACAAAGTATAGCAAGAAGCCTTATGATTTAGCTCCGTGTCTGTCCGTCCGTCCGTCTGTCTGTCCGTCCGTCCGTCCGCATAATTCAAAATCATACAGAGCGTTTCAAATCGTGTTGAATATACTCAGTGTGTATAGAGGTCTAAGAACTGGGTACCCAGTGCGCTATTATTTTGGAAATAGCTGTCTTATATAGACTTATATCTGTTTTTTCAATGCAGACCAAATATAAGTTATATTTTATTTACATAATTTTTCACCTATATAGGAAATTTAAATACGTTGATCCCTTGATCCGATGATACGTTGATCCGATGATACGTTGATACGATGATACGTTGATACGATGATACGTTGATCCGATGATACGTTGATCCGATGATACGTTGATATTCGGTTTGCTTCGGGTAATGTAATTGTATTTTGCTCAGCCCTATTAATATTACAACTCGTTTTTGACTTTTAGGCTTCTATACAAAGTATAGCAAGAAGCCTTATGATCTGGCTCGGTGTCTGTCCGTCTGTCCGTCCGTCTGTCCGTCCGCATAATTCAAAATCATACAGAGCGTTTCAAATCGTGTTGGAAATACTCTGTGTGTATAGAGGTCTAAGAACTGGGTAGCCAGTGCGCTACTTTTAGGCTTCTATACAAGGTATAGAAAGAAGCCTTCCCACATAGCACAATAACGTATTTTGGACGTATCGAGGACGAATATTTTCATCCAACAGGACGTACCATGTACGTACCGTTATGTAAGATGGACGTACTGTATACGTACACAGTACGTCCATTATGCACAGTGTTGTACGAATCGGGTACGTCCATTATTCGTACAAATGTGTACGTACTTTGTACAAACTATGTACGTACCTCGTACGAATGAGGACGTGACTCGTACGAACGGGGACGTACCTCGTACGAACCAGAACGTACCATGTTCGTACATTATTCGCACGAGGTACGTACAATTTACGCCCATTATTCGTCCATTACGTACGTCCATTATTCGTACAAATGTGTACGTACTTTGTACAAACTAAAATTTACCAAATTAATTCGTAAATAAAATTTATTTTTAATTTATAGAACATTCTTTATTAAATTTATATACATACTTATTATATTATATACATATTATATTACACTTTTTTCTTTTCTCCCCCTTTCGGTACATCTTCGAATCCATTTCGAAATTATCGACTCGACATCCTTGACAGTTAAATTGGGAAAGCTTCTCATGGCAGATTCTAAAATAAAAATTACATTAAATTATATCAAAATGAAATTTTGTTACTTACTTGTTAACAATTCGTTCAACTTAAGCACATGGAATGCTTTTTTATCCCTCTTTCCAATATAACTGTATTCCGCTCCACAAAAGCGGTTTGTAATGAACTTCTTTGAAGCTCGATTGATCAAATCGTAAACGTCGTTACCACCTAAAGATGATATTTCTTCAACCTACAAAAAATAATAATATTATTACTCCATATAATAAAAAAGAAATTTACTTACGGCATTCTTCATGTTTTCTTCAACCGACAGATAATTTTCAAATTCTACCAAATTTATATCACAATTTATCGGCAGATATGATACCGATGTGTATAATGAGCTGCGCTCTTCGTCTTCTCGTCTACGGTCACTCGAATTGACCAACTTTGCGTCTATGGCATCGATACGATTGCTCATATCTGTGGGTATCGGTGTTTGTGGGTTCGAATGACTAGCAGCAGGCACTGATTGTTTTTGACTAACTGAAAATAATTAAATTGTATTATTTATAATGTTATAAAATAATGTGTAAACATAAAATACTACAAATTACATAAATAATATTTAAGTACCTTGTGCACTGAAAAAATTATTGTACATAATATTAATAAACGGTAATGTTTAACTGGCATTTCCTTAGTACAATGAATTTATTCATTGGTATAATAAAATATTGCGGAAAGTTTTTAATTGATTTATCACAGCATTTATTAATATTAAGAATCCATGTTTATTAATATAACGAAACTTTTTACATTGGTCAATGTAAAATATTTTTTCTAGCAGTAAATTTTACATTGTGTCAATGAAATTTTTATTTGTGTCAATAAATTCGTTTATAATTCACGTTAATAATATTTAGTAAATTAATTCTTTGTACCAATGCATGATATTATTGAATAATAAACTGTACGTTGAGGCAATTATTATTCAATTGCAGCCCCAATGTATGAGTTACATAGGTTCATTAAAATTATTTTAATATTAAGAAATTTGTTCATTGACAAAATGAATCCGTGTTAACAATCGAGAATCGCTGTTTCATCGTATGGGATACATTAATTAATAAACAGAAGTTTTTAAGTCAACGAAACTGTTACATTGGGTTAATAATTCTTAACACTGCAATCCATGCGTTTCTCATAAAAAGTGCTGATATGCAGTTCGTCTTATATAAAGAGGAAGTCAGTTATAAGAATGATGATTAGACATTATCTTAGGATATTATTATATTATTTGTTAGTGAACACGGTTAGTGAAGCATTTCAATTTTTATAATCAAGTAAGTGTCTTCGTATATTATCATAGTTTGTTACGCAGCTTACTTCTGTGTGGTATATTTTATAAAAGTCAGGTATGTATCTCTATTTGTTTTCTTTAAATTATAATTTACAATAGATATCTTTATTTATATCGTAGTCAGAGGACAACTGCATAATTGCAGCCGTGAGTGCAGCTATATTTCTTCAGAATAAGGTAAACTGCCAATTTTAAATACGTAGTTTATTAAATTTCAAGCAACAAAAATAATTATAGTAATCGACTTAAAATGTTATGTTTTATTTGTAAGAAAACTTTTAATTGTTATTATATTTAGGGTTAATAGGCGGAGTAACATTAAATTGCACTTGTTCTTTTTTAAAGTAAATTTTTTTTTCAATTTGTGTTTATTAATATAAAACCTTAATATTTATTAGAATAAACGAATAAAATCTAAATATCTAAATCAATATTTAAAAGTTATGTTCCTACAGATGGTCAAAATGCAGCATTATTTTGGGCATTACCTGGCTACTTTGTACCTACCAGTAAAGTAGTATGCAAAAATGCTGCAACCGGGAAAAATATGACTAAAAAATTTACCAATCTTTCATGTTTATTGGGAAAACACACCAAGAAATTGAAGACAAAATTTTATATTTGAAGAACTTGAAGACGTCCATCCAACCATTTATTTATTGCATTGGAGAAGAATTAACATCAGTAAAAGAAATAGTTGTTTATTTTGATGAAATTAGATATAAGTTTAATAATTTTCTAAGAGCTGTAGATATTTGATTTAAAATAATTTATTTGTTTGATTTAGATTTTCTGACTGAATCATTAATGTTTTATAATTTTATAGAAACTTATTTTTACAAATTAAAATCAAAGAATTCATTTCCAAAAGTACATATTTTGTCGGAAAATCTAAAATTAACAAAGAATGCTTGCGAATAATAATAGTACCTATATTGTATATACCTTAATATTCGTATGTACCTATATAATCACAATTTGCAGTAGTCTTAATAGTTTAAATATTAACCAACGTTTCGGGCCTTTTACATGTGCTCCATTTTCTATGCTATATATTAATTAATTATAATATAATTCTATAAATTGTAGCGCTTTTTATGAAATTAGTTGATAATGTCAATTTAATAACTATCAATAATTGTGTGTATAAATATACTGTAGTAATAAAAATATTAAGCATAATTTTTTTTCTATACCCTTGTCAATAAATTATTTAATGGCTGCAATAAATCAAAATAAATCAAAATCAATAAACAGAGTTCGCTAACGCAATAAGTCAAATAATTTATTTGTTATGAGAAGAAACAGTATTCATTAATTCAACGAAAGGTTGCGAAAGTTTATACGTTGCGGCAGCGTATTCTTTGATTACGCAATAATCAGTGTTCGTTCATACAACAAATCTAAATCGCTAACTGTACACAATGCTTGACGAACTTTTATTAATTAGTATAATGAACTATTTGTTATTTAATAAACCTGATTATTAATTAATTAAATATAGTTCGTTGTCTGAATTAAATCGTTTGTTGGACCAATTTTAATAAATTTATTGCTTGTCTCAAACAACTTTTTCATTATATTTATGTCGACTTTTGGTTCAGTGTGACGTTTGCAATGGAGGAAACCTTGGAAATTTATTCTTCCTCTTTATTAAGTCTTTATCCGAATCACTTTCACTGCTCGACGAATAGTTTTTTCTCCTCCGTTTGTTGCTCAACGCAGCATCAGATTCCAGCTCGCTGGTCACCATCGCCTTCTTTACTTTATTGTTGGCTTCTCTCAAAGTGTCTAAAATTATAAGTACTGTAAATAAACTACAAATTGACTATTAGTAAATTTATTACCATAAACATTGTTCCGAAATCCTGTAAATCTATACTTTTTCCACGTTTCTTCTGGCGACTCACACTTTTCAATCGCCGTTAGTACCTGCTTATTTGTATAATTTGATGGCCAAAAGCACATACTATCTTCATGCAGCAACCATGAAGTTGGCACAGCAGACACATATTGTTCATCATCAAAAGTGATCACCGTCCACGTGTTGGTATTCATTGTTTTATTCTGTATTACTTATTTATTATTATTACACTATATTATTATTATACACTATTATTGTTCTTACACTAATATTATTGTTATTACACTAATATTATTATTACACTAAAAGTATTACACTAATAATGACCACGCGGTGTGTTATCACTTCAGTAAAAATTAGGAAAGTGTTTTAGTTCCTCCTACATTCGTTGTGGCCATGCGTTGTGGCGCTGTGTACGGAGTTTTAAAATAAGCGGGAAGTTTTAAAATTTACGAGACAATCTATGTTTTGGCATCTTAAAATTAAAATCCTACAAAAACAATGTTATAATTATGTTATACTTTTCTGAACAAATAAAGAAATAAAACTTACCTTAACTTTTATTAGATATTTTATGTAATATGAACAAGTTGAAACTTATTTAATATTATAATATTGAAATGTTGGAATATATTTTTTTAAATTATAAGTTACACTTATTAATATCACTAATTTTAGGTAATTAAAGTTGCACCGATCGTACATAAATTTTTACAAACAGGTAAATTTTGACGGTTAACTGACTATTATAATGCGCGTACATTGGCATTCTCGGTAGATCGTTATTGTGACCCTTTTTACCGATCAAGTTAGTACCTTTGATCAAGTTCAAAGTACCTAATATGTACGTCCACTTGAGGTACATACCCGCACATACGATGTACATCCTTCAAAGTACAGCGTCTGTACGTCCACGTGTGGTACATAAACGAATGTACATACGATGGACGAAATACGTACGCAATATGTACGTACATACTCTTACGTAAAAGGTACGTACATTAAAGTACCTAATATGTACGTCCACTTGAGGTACATACTCGCACATACGATGTACATCCTTCAAAGTACAGGGTCTGTACGTCCACGTGTGGTACATAAACGAATGTACATACGATGGACGAAATATGTACGCAATATGTACGTACATACTCTTACGTAAAAGGTACGTACATTAAATTACGTTATATGTACGTCCGAGTTTCGTACGTGGACGAATGTACATAAAAAGGACGAACTTTGTACGTACTGAGGACGAAGTGTGCTGACTGGGTTATGGTCTGGCTTCGTGTCCGTCCGCATGTTTCAGAGCCAATCATAACGTTGATCAACTGATACATTGTTATATTTTAAATACTTCGTCTATATAGTATTGCGTTAATCTGTTAATCCGTTGCTTCGATTCGCTAATGCAATTTATAAATACGCAAATGTTCGAAAGAAATTTACTAAGTTAAAGATATTTTCGAAGAGGTCTCCCTATATAAACTACTTGTTTTACTTTGATGTGAAAAAATAATTTTTTATTGATGTGGTTAGTGAAGTTAAGTTATAAATAAAAGAGAAAGGAGAGGATTGGTCCACCTCAAAAAAAGGACCATACATTACAGAGAAGTAAAATTTCTAATAGAATGGAAAAGTTTGATTGTTATTAATTATATAGTAAATGATAATTACCAATCGCAAAAAATTTAATTGGTGCAGATTATCTGATTATGTGATGTTACATTATATGGCGATCAAAAATAACCAGATAATAACAACTTTTTCGTATAGGTATCTGAAAAAATAATTTTTATCCGATAATAAAGATACTAATCTGAAAATCTAAATGTTTTGTCCGGGGGGTGAATCACTGGGTTTGAAAATGTACACTATACTGCTATAAATACTGCCTAAGGCTGCATGCAGATTGATAAAGCAAAACTTTTGTTGCATTAAAAAGCTTTTTGTTTAATCATGAAACTTATTGCTTGATCTGAAAACAACTTTTTTGCTATGATCAGTTTGTTTTCAGATCAAGCTAAACGTTTTAAGACAAAATAAAACACTGTAAGACAAAACAAAACATTTGTTTTTAGATAAAACAAAATGATTTGTCTTAAAACGTTTTGCTTTATCAGTCCGCATGCAGCTTTATACTGGCGATACTGCCTGTACTGCTACTTAAGTGTACACTATACTGCCACAGTGATTCACCCCCCGGTTTTGTCACTAAAATTTACTTCTATAGAATATTTTTTAAGTTGGTATTCCTCGGTTCCGAATTATCGGATTATCTGATATCACATTATAAAATTATGGCGACCAAAAATAACAACAACTTTTCACACCAGAAAAGTAGTTGTATGTATAGAAGCCTAGGAACCGCTGCTGAAGCACGTTCCAACTTGTTTTATTCGAATTTAGAAAGTTTTTTTTATTTAATGAAACATTTATGTACTCAGAAGTTTTAGGCTTCTATACAAAGTATAACCAGAAGCCTTATGATCTGGCTCCGTGTCCGTCTGTCCGTCCGTCCGTCCGCATAATTCAAAATCATACAGAGCGTTTCAAATCGTGTTGGAAATACTCTGTGTGTATAGAGGTCTAAGAACTGGGTAGCCAGTGCGCTACTTTTAGGCTTCTATACAAGGTATAGAAAGAAGCCTTATGGTCTGGCTTCGTGTCCGTCCGCATGTTTCAGAGCCAATCATAACGTTGATCAACTGATACGTTGTTATATTTTAAATACTTCGTCTATATAGTATTGCGTTAATCTGTTAATCCGTTGCTTCGATTCGCTAATGCAATTTATAAATACGCAAATGTTCGAAAGAAATTTACTAAGTTAAAGATATTTTCGAAGAGGTCTCCCTATATAAACTACTTGTTTTACTTTGATGTGAAAAAATAATTTTTTATTGATGTGGTTAGTGAAGTTAAGTTATAAATAAAAGAGAAAGGAGAGGATTGGTCCACCTCAAAAAAAGGACCATACATTACAGAGAAATGTTGCAAAATAACCAAACTCCATACCATTCTTTTCAGCTCAAACAGGACCGGAGTTTTAAGGTGGTCTTGAGAAATATGCATCCCTCCTGTGACACCAAAAAAATCCAGAAGGAAATCGAAAGTTACAAACACAAAGTCACCAGGATTTCTAATATCATAAAGGACAAAAGAGCAACCCCGCTTTTCCACATTGAATTGGAACGAAGAGAAAATAACAAGGATATTTACAAAATTCAAGCCTTGCAGAGGCAAATAGTATCCTTTGAGCCCCCATATCAGAGACGCGAAATACCTCAATGTTCTCGCTGCCAAAATTATGGTCATACGAAAAAGTACTGCTCTCGCCAACCACGTTGTGTCAGATGTGGTGAACTTCATCTCACCAAGCAATGTATAAAGACAAGAGATACGCCAGCTACCTGTGCCCTTTGCACAGGTTCACACCCAGCGAACTATAAAGGTTGTCAAATTTACAAAGAAATAAGAAATAAAAAATATCCACCGCTACGACAAAAACAACAGATTGACCAAGCCCAACTTACACAACGAGATAAATTGATCGAAAAGACAACCAATATAGTAGCAAATCCAGTGATTTCCCACTCCACATCTATTATACCCTCCTACAGCCAAACGGCAAATTCAGTAAATCAAACCCAGCTTGCAAACACCGCCCAACTAAATATTCCTGTAACAAATCAAAACCATGCAAATAAATTGGAACTAATGATGATAAAACTCATGGAGAGAATGGATACCATGTTGAATCTTCTAACTCTCATAGTCAACAAAACCAACAATGCATAAAAACCTTAAAATTGCAGTCTGGAATGCCAACGGCTTGGCTCAACATAGTCAAGAAATAAAAATATTGATAAAAACACACAATCTGGACATTGTATTAATCTCCGAAACTCATTTTACTAATAAAAGCTTCATCAAAATACCTTATTATACAATCCATCAAACAAACCATCCCGATGGTACAGCACATGGAGGAACCGCCATTATAATTAAGAACTCCATAAATCACAACGAACTGGAAAGCTATAGTAAAGACTACCTGCAAGCGACCTCAGTCAAGATTAAAGACCAGAGAGGCTCAATAGTTATCTCGGCAATATACTGTCCACCAAATAAAAGAGGGCAGGAAGTCATCAAAGAAGAACATTTCTCGCGATTCTTTAACTCACTCGGTATCCGTTTCCTAGCAGCCGGGGACTATAATGCGAAACACTTCCAATGGGGGTCCAGATTGATCACCACAAGAGGACGTGAACTGCACAAGTCAATAGAACTTAATAAACTGCACCACTTATCCACAAGTCAACCAACCTACTGGCCAACGGATCCACAAAAAATTCCGGACGTCCTCGACTTCTGCGTGATCAAAGGTATATCTGAGTTATACACCGAAATAAAACCTAGCTTCGATCTTTCATCCGATCACTCGCCACTGTTGGTAACATTAAGTACCCAAGTTATCCTAAAAGAAAAAACACCGTCGCTACATAACAAAAAAACCGACTGGATATTATTCAGAAAAATATTAAATGAAAAAATATCGCTAAATATAAGGTTAAAAACGACAGTAGAACTGGACGACGCTGTTAACTACCTAACAAGTACGATACAAGACGCCGCATGGTCTGCCACCCCAAATTACTCAAGCGAAGTAGCAGATAAAGACAACTATCCCATCGAAATAATGACAGCCATATCAGAAAAACGAAAAATTAGGAAAAACTGGCAAACTACCCGAGATGTGAATATCAAGAAAGAGCTAAACAAAGCAACAAGAGAACTCAAAGACAAGTTAAAGCACTACAAAAATCAAACGGTTCGTAACTATCTTGAAAATCTGACTCCAACGGAAGCTACTGATTATTCCCTCTGGAAGGCCACAAAACGGATTAAACGACCTCAACAAGCAATTCCCCCCATTCGAAAATCAGATTCAACATGGGCAAGAAAGAGTAAAGAAAAGGCAGATGCATTTGCAGATCACTTTGCTGATGTCTTTAAACCATATCCAAGTGAAATAAGTACGGAAGAAGAACAACAAATGCAAAACTTCCTCGATACGCCCACCCAGGGGACTACTCAAATAAGGCCAGTCAAAGTCAACGAAGTATCTCTAGGCATTCAGCAAACAGCAAAGTCCAGAAAGGCTCCCGGACACGATCTTATAACCGGAACAGTGCTTAAACACTTACCACTAAAAGCAGTCAAGCTAATTACATACATCTATAACGCAATGCTTCGATTAAATTATTTTCCGCTACTATGGAAAGTAGCTCAGGTCATCCTGATTCTAAAACCAGGTAAACCACCCGAACAAACGCAATCTTATAGACCTATAAGCTTACTGCCCATCCTTTCAAAGCTGTTCGAACGCCTATTGCTTAAACGACTTCGACCCGTCTTAATGGAAAAACAACTTGTTCCGGACCATCAGTTTGGCTTCCGTAATCATCACGCCACTGTCGAGCAGATTCACAGAGTAGCTAAGCAAATTAGACAAAATCTGGAAGAAAAGAAGTTTTGCTCAGCCGCCTTCATTGACGTTACTCAGGCGTTTGACAAGGTCTGGCACGATGGGCTCCTACACAAAATTAAACAACAGTTATCGACAAGGTACTTCTATTTATTTAAATCGTACTTAACCGAGAGAATGTTCCAGGTCAGAGTTCAGGACGAGTGCTCTGCACTTGTCCCGATAAATTCGGGAGTCCCACAGGGTAGTGTTCTGGGCCCAGTACTGTACCTCCTGTTTACAGCAGACTTTCCTGTTTCCAGCAACGTCATGGTGGCGACCTTTGCAGATGATACGGCAGTCATGGCGTCTCATACAAATCCTGCCATGGTCTCAGATATGCTCCAATCAAACCTTGACAGGATTCAAAAATGGATGAAAATCTGGCGAATCAAAGCAAACGAGAAAAAGTCTGTACACGTCACATTTACAATGCGAAGAGAAACTTGCCCGACTGTCACCCTAAATGGCAACGTTCTTCCCCAGGCAGAAGACACAAAATATCTCGGGATGCACTTAGACCGAAGGTTGACTTGGAGGAAACATATATGGTCGAAGCGGAAACAGCTCGGCATTAAACTATTCAAATTAAACTGGTTAATCGGTCAGAACTCCCAGCTATCGATGAATAATAAAGTTCTACTATATAAAACCATCATTAAACCTATCTGGTCATATGGAATACAGCTCTGGGGTTCGGCTAGTAACTCAAATGTGGAAATCTTACAACGTTTCCAATCAAAAACGCTTCGAAAAATAAGCAACGCGCCTTGGTATATCACAAATGAAGCCATCCACCGTGACCTGGGAATAAATACCATTAAGGAAGAGATACGAGCCAGTAGTGCTAGGTACTATCGTAGGCTGTCCAATCATCCAAACATTCTTGCCTCAAATCTGCCAGACAACACAAACCAAATCAGGAGACTCAAAAGAGCTGATTTTCTGGATTTGCCAAAAAGGTCATTTTAACACCACAACAACAAGCAATACACGGGTCTAAATGTAATTAATACTAGTGTTGTAATTTGTAGTCGTGGCAACTGTTATTGGATAGTATGCCCTTCGAGTCAAAAGCGATAAAACTTACTAAATGTACAATGTACAGATTGTAAATAAATAAAAGGATTTCAAACAAAAAAAAAAAAATACATTACAGAGAAGTAAAATTTCTAATAGAACGGAAAAGTTTGATTGTTATTACTCATATAGTAAATGATAATTACCAATCGCAAAAAATTTAATTGGTGCAGATGATCTGATTATGTGATGTTACATTATATGGCGATCAAAAATAACCAGATAATAACAACTTTTTTAAGTTTGTAACTCTCGGTTCCGAATTATCGGATTATCTGATATCACATTATAATAAAATATGGCGACCAAAAATAACAACAAATTTTCACACCAGAAAAGTAGTTGTATGTATAGAAGCCTAGGAACTGCTGCTGAAGCACGTTCCAACTTGTTTTGTTGTGTCTTGTTATATTAGGTTTTCTTTTGTCATGCATTTTTTGATTAGAACGTTTTTGGCCGAAGTAATCGATAAGTCGCATGCTTTACCTTTCTGCTCGAAGCGATTACCTGTAATCTTATCCGACGTTCCCATACGTGGATCTTAATGCCAATGTTTTAAGCTTTACCTTGGATAAACTAATTAATTATATTAGATTTTTATGTTTTGTTTAATTGAGTTTTATTTGTGCATTTAATTTCCACTAGGTAACATCGGACGGCGTTGGTCAAATGCAATGGCTTTGGAATTCCTACGCGTTTGACATGGGTTCAAATCTTATATTTGAAATTTTATGTTGAACAATTTTTTTGTGTTTATTTTTTTGGTTTTTATGTTTCTTTTTTATGAAGGCTGCTATGTGAGACCTATGTGCAGGGTGCTGCATTCCATCGAGGTCGCTACCGTTTCATTTTATCGTTGGAAGTTCGATGTGGTGCCACCTTTTGTGGGATTTTTTATATGACCACTCGAATGTTCCTTTGGTTGATTTTCGGGGGGTGATTCTTGGTGGCAATGTTGTTGCCACTGTACTGGTTCTGGTCGGCTAATACACTATTTACATCCG
This sequence comes from Podabrus alpinus, assembly GCA_932274525.1. Taxonomy (NCBI): domain Eukaryota; kingdom Metazoa; phylum Arthropoda; class Insecta; order Coleoptera; family Cantharidae; genus Podabrus; species Podabrus alpinus. Next base: position 43,727,483 of record OW026452.1, on the reverse strand, counting down.
ACATCGCTTATATCATTGCCTTCCGACAATGAACATCTTATTGTTAATTTTATTTTTGTGTGTTAGCAAAGCTGTTTCCTTGATGTTCTCCGGGGCGTTCTTTTGACACGACCCACGGCCTTCGCCGCCGCTATTAACGAGCTAGTTTATACCCAAGGTCAGGGCCCCACGCAAATTAAAGTAGAGGGTTTACCTTCTGCGTGGACATTATCTGTTCCGAGCTATCTTCTCATTAGAGATAGTGAGGAGAGATTTTGTTTCAATACAAATCTCACAGTACCACCTCATTCTGAGGTGGTGTCTTTTGAAGATTTGCTCCTCCCTTTTGGTTTTTTTTTGTAAGAGTTCATTTTTGGTTGGTGATTTATTTGGTAAAACCCTATATGGTTTTACCCTATATGGTGGTACATATTTAATTACATATTATATTTGGATGGACAATTCTTTTGAGTGGCATAAAAATTAATTTCGGGCAAAACAACGTTTGCCGGGTCAGCTAGTTTAAAATATCTATAAAACAATGGTAGTCAATAACATTAAAATCCTTGCAAGAATGCAATTCAACAGATTAACTTAAATGCAAAACGATAATGACATGATAAAAGGTGTCCAATTAGATCGCGCCAAAACACAAACTTCGAACTCCCGCACTATTGACCGCAACCAATAGCAACAAATGACGAAACAAAACTTGTTATCGCCATCTAAGCAAAACTCGCAACCCTAAAAGTAAACAAAAAATTGTCATACGGCAATCCCACACTGTGTAACCGCCCCCCCCCCCCCGTAGCACCAAACGTCAGGAAAAAACATTGATCATGTTCAACGCGTCAACCACCTCTGCACCATGTTCTCCCCCAGCATCCTTGAAATACCCATTGTATCAAGTTAAAAGTACAAATTTCTTCCTCAGCTAATTGATGAAAATAACTTCTTTTTGGGTGTGTTAGTGACAAAACATTTAGATTTTCAGATTAGTATCTTTATTATCGGATAAAAATTATTTTTTCAGATACCTAGAAGAAAAATCTAGCATTTTAAGTTCAAATATAAATCTCAGAATATTTCATTTTTTTTATCTGTGGTAATTCTGATAATCTGAATTTTTAATACCTACCAAGCTAAAAAATATTCTAGTATAGTATAAGTAAATAAGCAGCGATGCCAACCCGTACTATAATTGTAGTACGCATACTATAATTTTACCTTCTGTGCTGTACAACAGAAGGTACAAATTACTTATAGAATGCCTACTATAATAAATTATAGTACGGTTGGCATCGCTGTACATAATAAGTAATAATAATCAAACTTTTCCATTCCATTCGTAACTTTACTTTTCTGTAATTTCCGGTCCATTTTTTGAGGTGGATCCATCCTCTTCCTTCTCTTTTATTTACAACTTAACTTCACTATCCACATCAAGCCACTGCTGTGGTTAAAATAAAATAATAAATAATTAGTGCAGATTATCTGATTATGTGATTTTACATTATATGGCGACCAAAAATAACCAGATAATAACAATTTCCACACCAGAAAGGTAGCTGTATCGGCAATTTACATTACCGTTGGTAGCGCCACCAGCAACAACAATATGGCCCTGTTTAGACGTATATTTCGAAATTCAAAATCATATTCTAGTGAAAATTTGCAACATTTCAGTATGGTATTAAATTTATTATAATATATGTTTTGTTAATTAGTTGATTTTGTTATGTCTTGAGCCTGAAGAACGAATTTTTATTTTCATTTAATACGTCACTTACTAATCTAAAATTCTCCCGCATGGTGGCGTTTGCTTAATGTAAATTGCGAATAGAAGCCTAAGAACTGCCGCTAAAGCGAGTTCCACCTTGTTTAATTTTTGTTATCTGAAAACAGCTGTCATACAATAAGTCAGGGGCGTACTGGATCAAGTTATTCACGAGGGCTTAGATTTTTCATATCGATCGTCAGCTATAGCGGTTAAGTGTGTTGCTGCTAATGCTGAATGCCTGGTTACACTCCGGGCTCAGTAAAACTTTATTCTGGCCATGTTTATTACTTTATAACTTTATTCTGACCATATTCATTGTATATTTACTACAATGTGTTACACAAGAAAACATTTTACATCTGTTTTGAGAGGTGACATATTTTACATTCGATTTGTATTTTTTCGCTTGTTTATGTACATTTTTCTTTATTACAGTCTTGAAAATGACCCCGATAGAGGGTCGCAACTAGTCGATTCAAAACGTAGTCTTTCTTTAACACGTCTCCTGATATCCAATATCCTAGTAAATCATATCCTTGGAACAATAGCTTATCTTCACTTTATTCTGGCCGTTAATGCCTGCGGCAGTTAGACCAGTAAGCCACGTATCAAAGAATAATTGGATCAACGGACAATCGTATCATGGTATAATCGTATCAACGCATCATCGTATCAACGGATCATCGTATCAACGGATCATCGTATCATCATATCATCGTATCATCGTATCATCGTATCATCGTATCAACGGATCATCGTATCAACGGATTAACGTATCATCAGATCAATTTGCTTATATAGGACATCGCCCTATGAGTATAGTAGATGTAACAGTTTGGCTAATTTTTCGCGCGTTAAGTAAAAGTAAATTATTAACAATGGCATTAATCGAAAACAAATCTGCTTTCAAAACTGTAAAGAATGTGCAATTTGGCATTTTTAGTCTGGAAGATATTCGTAGCATGTCTGTCGTCCCAGAAGGTATAAATCACGTAGAAATTATGGAAGGAAGTCTTCCAAAAGTGGGCGGCCTGATGGATCCGAGGATGGGAGCGTTTGACAGCACTTTACCATGTCAAACATGCGAAGGCGACCGGGACACTTGCCCCGGTCACTTTGGTCACATCGAATTGGCCAAACCGATCTTTCACGTTGGCATGATTAAAGATGTCATGAAAGTTTTACGCTGCGTCTGCTTTAATTGCAGTAAATTGTTGGTGAACCCAAAAAAACAAAACCAATTCGAACACGCTCAGAAGATAACTGCAGACGATTCCAAGAAACGCTTAGAACTAGTGTACGGTTTGTGCAAAGAACAAACAATATGTCACGCGGATGGTGGATGTGGAAATCATCAACCTGTAATTAGAAAATCGGGTCTCGATTTGACGGCCGAATGGAAGGAATCCGACGGAAAGGTTCCACAAGAAAAAAAGTATTTGTTGGCGGAAGAAGTGCTGCATATCTTTAGACAAATTAGCGACGCAGATTGCAGCGCCCTGGGAATGGATCCGAAATACTCACGACCCGAGTGGATGATCGTGACGGTTTTACCGGTTGTTCCTCCTTCCGCGAGACCCGCAGCTTTCATGGGCGATTCGCCGAAGAAACGTCAAGACGATTTGACAAATAAATTGGCCCTAATCATAAATATACCTTGTATAGAAGCCTAACAGTAGCGCACTGGCTACCCAGTTCTTAGACCTCTATACACACTGAGTATTTCCAACACGATTTGAAACGCTCTGTATGATTTTGAATTATGCGGACAGACAGACGGACGGACAGACGGACGGATAGACAGACACAGAGCTAGATCATAAGACTTCTTGTTATACTTTGTATAGAAGCCTAAAATGATGGAATTTATTCAACATAATAAAATTATTAAGACAAATATTGGTTTTTCTTAAAAATTAACAAATTAAATTTTATAAGTGGATATTTGAAATTATAACCCCCAAAGTTTATGCGCAACCGAATTTTACGTAAAACGATTCGTCTATGTGTAACGGTCTTCCGTTAATTTCCTTTGGAAAAGAAAATCTTCTTCTTTCATCTCGATGGTTTATCAATTTTCAGAGATCAATTATGATTAACAATTTATTTATGTGTAATTTATCTAGCAAACTTTATTCAACGAAACAAATTTTATATTTCTATTAACATGAACTTGAATTAAATACGTATTTTGAATTATTCGCGCCTATGGGTTAGGCTACCCATCGATCGATGGGAATCTAACATTGAATTTCAATGAAAAAATCAAGGTATCAAAAATCCCTAGGGTAACCGAGGTTTTTAGAACGAATGTTTTTAAAGCAAATACGTAAGATTTATGAATCGAAGAAAAAACTAAAGTTATTTGAACAATTTAATAATCAGTTAATGTTAAAAACCCTTCTAAAAAGGTTGGGCGATAGTCCTGAGTAAAAGACAGCATATTTGAAGATAGTTTATCTAGTGATAAACCAAATTATAATCATTAGCGGTGGACTTGTGATTCAGCCATTTTAGGTTATACGAATGGTGCAAATAATGTTCAAACGGTGTCGATCGCTTTGACTCCTGCCGAAATCATTGGTTTCAAAAATACGAATAGTCGGCCAAGTTCTGAGTTGTTCTATTACGAAGAAAAAAATCCTTTTTGGATATTATTTATTCAAACACCAGGTCAGAAACCGCACGTGCTATTAACGAATTACCCCACCAGAATAAGCCTTAACAATAGAAAAAAAGATGTGTGTGTTAAACAGCGAACTATTAAAACAATTTGTGTATAGGAGCCAGCAAAACGTATTGGTATCTAAAAACTATTTATCTTATGTTATTACGAATTTGTAATTAGAATTATCCTCAATAATTCGTTTGCCTTCAAAAAATCTGCGAAATTATTCGCATTGTTTGTACCTCATATAAGTGTGTTCTTTCCAATTATTTCTAGCTCCAAGCCAAAAGGAGGATTCATCAGCTCACGGACCATCCCTATACACGCTCGTTCGAACGATCGGAAGGAGGCCGCATTTATCAACACGTAAGTAATTGGAAAAGTACAATTACTTACTGTATGAGGTCAAACCAAAAAGTTTGTACGACATTTATTCATTTGAAATTACAAATTTATGATACACATAAAAATCCGGTGCAACTATTCAGTTTTGCATTTGGCATCCGGATTAATAGCATTTCAATCATTCCATTTAAACTGTACCGGTCAAGGAAAGCCTTGCTGGCTAAGACTGACCTCGACAGATTGATTATTGAAGTAAATAGTGGTTGGTTGATTAATAACCCTAAATCGACCATAGTGCTGGTTTATTTATTTGTGTTATCAGTTGCCTTGTTTAATTTAGTTATTAAAATATTTTATTACGAAGTTAAAGATAATGTCAGTAATCATAAAAATCACCATTGTTTATCCATAAGACATCTGTTATCACTTCTATAGTTCCTGTTTATAATAATTTATCAAGTTGTCTATTTATAATAATTTATCAAGTTGTCTATTTATAATAATTTATCAAGTTGTCTATTTTTAATAAATTATCAAGTTGTCCATCTACAATAAAATGTCTAATTGTCCATTAAACGAGAATTTTTGCTAATCATTGTATTATTGTGCCTACTTGCGTATACTCGTTTCAATTTTGTTTATTTTAATTTTGTTGAGAAAGCCAAGTATCGGAGCTCTTCTCGATATCTTGTCCTTCTCATCTGGCGCCCTGGCTTTGCTATCACGGTAAAAGAAGGATCGACAAAGTTTAACGATCCCACGAAGGTTCGAAACTACACCACGAACCACCCTGCTCTCCAACACAAGAATAAAAATCTATGGTCTAGCCGACACGTACAGGAAACCTACGGTCAAGAAAAGCGGCACTTAGAGTCGCAACAAGCATTTGTGGCTATATATGTTCGAATAGAAAATGCGACACACAAAAAAAATCTCTTACCGGAGTATATCGTCCTTCAGTAATTCTCCGATTCAACCTTTGTCGTAAGTGGAACGTGAGCGTTGTCGTAGATAAAACAGCTTCTGATTTCAACCCAAAACAAACCAGGTAGGAATGAACAGCGAATAAATCTTCTTCTTCGGATCGTGTAACGTTACTTTTGTCGTTACATACTCAGTAATTCAATTCTCCATATCTATCTCCATAAATAATTTTTCTTTTCAACCATTTCAATTATTCCGTCCGTGTAATTATAACGCACTCGGTATAAAAGCGGATAGGAGATAAGAGGAACACGGCGACTCGAGGCTTTTTGGTTTGGTTAGCGTAGCGATAGCACGCATTTTTGAAAAATATAAGTTTTGTGACGAATATTTCGATTGATAAACCACAAATTGGGCCCGAATCCCTATTATGCAATTGTATGGTCTAGCTACCGGTTTTTTGAATTGACGTAGTGAATGTGGAATAGTTTTTACTACCGTATATTTTGGAAAATTTTGACAATTTTAAATACAACGAATATTTCGAAGTCGCTATTGTTGATAATAACACCTTGGGCTGTTGATACCATATTATCTAGGTAATAAATACCAATTGATTTCCCATATTTTTGGAAAGTGGCTTCCATCATTGTTACTGATTAGGAATCCGGATTGGAGGATAGTGCTGGTTACACCATTAAATCTGTCTTTTATCAACTGGATCAACACTGGGAAATTTTCCATTTAATATTAATTGTCAGTTGGCTGTGTTTTTGATATTTTGAGTAAGGCTGTAGTATATACTTTTGCTACTGATTTTTTACATCAATAAGCTTAGTCGGATATCTGTTGATTTTGTTTGCTTGTGTGTGCTTACTGTTGTAGCGATTTTCATCAATAAGTGGCCATTATACTGGGAATCCGGGATAGGGCTCTGTCACGGAGTTGCAGTTTGCACCAAGGTTCCAGACGTTTATTTCATTGATCCAGCTGCAGGGTAAGTTGCACATTTGAATTTATTATCAGCTTGTATCTGACAACATTAAGCTTTGCTTTATATACCGCACTCCATAGCAATTTGGGCTATTGCCAGTAGCAATTTGTTTATGCTGGGGCCTTACTTCAGAATAGTTAAAGGACCTTCAGTCCAGAGTTGTTAAACACTTTTGCCTTCAGCAATATTTTTGTATGGGACCTTTATGGTCCGTGAGCGGAACTCTCACCACTGTATATTGTTTGAAAATTACAGAACCAGAATATATTTTTTCCTGGTTTTGAATAAACACCCCTTTATTCCTATTGTGCGTTTTATTCAGGCCTGGCGCCTGTTGAGCTCTTTAATTTTTAGCTGGGCACTGCAGAATACTTTGGAAGTACATAATAAGCGTATAAACGAGCCCACGAAGATTGCTAAAATCTCCCACGCTCTCGGTCTGTATTTCGGAAAGAATAAAGCTACGCCGCCTTAACATCGAAGGCATAAGAGGCTGCCTTGTCAATAGTACGTAAAGTTGCGACAAGAGTTTGACGCCCAACTAAGGGGCCTCATTTTTTTAGAAATTCAGTTAAAGAAATTGTACGCTTTTTACTTTTTGATTTATACGATTTTAATAACAACATATTTGCTTCATTTATTCAAATTATGCTTTACAACTACAGTGCTCAGCGAAATCTATTTCTTCTTTCTATCCCCTCTCGGTTATTGCATTTTCATACGGTTATAGTGGTGATACCAATATTTATTAAAATAATTGTGACAAATTTAGATTTTAAAGATGATTTCGAAACATATTAATCGTTTGAAATCAGATGAATTGAAATGGGAATTGTCAGTACGCAGTAAAAATACTGATAACGCAGGGGTTGATACTTTAAGAGCAATGCTTCGTGAAGCAATAAGGGAGGCCAATTTAGACCCCAGAATAACTACCACCTACCCTAAAGTGAAAATTAATTTAGGTGATCAACTAATAATATGCGATGGGAAGCTTCAGACACTAACCGATAAGGTTGAAACTTTCAAAAAACAACCCACCACGAACGGGGGTGAGGTTCTAACAGCCCGTCTTACGCATCTATTAACACGATTAGGGTATTATTTACAAGACGAATCTTCTACTAAGGAAGATATCATTGTCATCAAAGGAAATTCTCCGATCACGGCAGAAAATGATCTTACCCTAGCTTTATCGGAATCACGAATTAGACTAGGTAACCAACCTAATAATGATCAGATTATTGCGAGTGCAGGTGGCTTGTTATCACCTAACAATGCCGCTTGTGCTAATCCTCCTGATTTGCCTGCGGAAGACAACCCATTACCTTCGAATCATTTTTATAACTCTATGATTGACCATCAGTCAAAGCAGGTCGGCCTTCAGCTGCTTACCTTGGAACGGGACCTATTGGTATGTCTAGTCCTAAGAACGCGCCGAATATCGCCAAAGACCATCATTATCTGTCACCTAGCGCTAATACCCACTCCTACGGTTGTAAACCGGACACGGTCAGTAAGTGGAATTTGAAGTTCACTGGTAACCTGGCAGTACTTGGAGTTAACGAATTTTGTGAACGGGTGGAAGAATTAAAAATTTCGCGAAGGGTTACTGATAATATCTTATTTGACAGCGCATATGACCTTTTCGAAGGCAGTGCTCTAGTATGGTTCCGAGCAAATAGAGCCTTGGTTAGCACTTGGCAAGAGCTGGTGTCCTTGCTTAAATATACGTATTTACCTCGTAATTATGATGAATCACTATGGGATGAGATTAGGAGTCGGAAGCAGGGGCAAAGAGAACCACCTCTTATTTTTATTGCATATCTGCAAAATTTAATGGGTAGATTAAGTGAAAAGCCTTCGGTACCAAAACAAATTCGCACCATTTTACAAAATCTTCAACCGAGATATAGCGATAAATTAATTTTTCAGGAATTTCATTCAATTAAGTCAATTTCATCAGCTTGTAAGAGTATAGAAGAGGCAGAAAGGCGAGCAGAATTTTTAGATTACATAGATCCACGCTTAATCCTTTGGAGCCTGACTTAGCCGTCCCTCACAATTATGCCGGTGGCTCAAAGCAAATCTTTACGACACCTTTCATGCAAGCGAATCCGAATAACTATTCTCATGTCATGCCTTCTCATAATGCACTAGTAATTAATTCATTACAAACCAATACTCATGCTTATAAGTCCCGTACATTTGAAGGTATAGAAGGTTCATCCCAAATTTTTCTACGATTGCTGCACCAATTTTAAAATTTCTTAAGGGTAAAGACAAGCGTCAACGTGTGTTGTGGGATGAAGACGCCGAATGTGCATTCCGTACTTTAAAAAATAAATTGATAACAGCTCCAATTTTGAGTAGTCCAGATTTTACGCAACCCTTCTACATTCAGACTGATGCCTCAGATGCCGGTTTGGGTACTATCCTCATACAAGGGAAGGGGGAACATGAAAAGGTGATTGCTTATGCCAGTCGTACACTTATTAAACACGAACGCAATTACCATGCCATGGAGAAAGAGTGCCTAGCAATTTTGTTCGGAATCGAGAAGTATCGACCATACATTGAGGGAACTAAGTTTACTGTCATAACTGATAATCAGGCTCTCCGTTGGCTTGGTTCTATTCAATCTCCTTTAGGAAGATTAGCCCGTTGGTCAGTTAGACTGAACCAATATGATTTTGATATCGTTCATCGGAAGGGTAAACTCAATGTTGTGGCCGATGCTCTTTCTCGAGCCCCGATGAACATACACGCGATTTCGTTAAAACCCGAAGACAAAAGTATATGGTACCAACGTGTAATTGATAAAATTCATTCTCACCCTGATCGCTATCCGAATTTTAAAATTGAAGACGGATATGTTTACAAGTTTGTTCCAAACAAACATAATATCGTTTCAAATTTAGTGGAATGAAAATTATTGGTACCAAAGTCTCGTCGTCGCGAAATCTTACAGGATTGCCACGACAATCCGTTAAGTGGGCATTTAGGCGCTTTTTAAACGAACCCACGAAGATTGCTAAAATCTCCCACGCTCTCGGTCTGTATTTCGGAAAGAATAAAGCTACGCCGCCTAAACATCGAAGGCATAAGAGGCGGCCTTGTCAATAGTGCGTAAAGTTGCGACAATCGTACAATTAATAATCGGTAAGTAAGCTGAATGCTTTTATCCAATATTTCAATTAAATTCACCATCAAAACATAACCATAAAATTATTTCCAGTGGTTCCAAAAATTTTCACCATAACTTAATTTCAACCTTCCAAATAATATCAGTGTCAACCATCAATTATTAACACCTTCCAATTTATTATCTTCGTAATTATCAGTACGTCTTCCGTTGTTGAAAACTAACTTCAAAAATTCTTAACTAAATTCTCAAACTACTTTAATTTTACTATTTTATTTTTAATCAATTCAAACTAAATTTTCAATTAAACAGCGCGTCCGTATTCTATGACCGCTGGCTAGAGAGTCCTCAAATCACGTCTCCACGGACGCTAGCAGAGTCCTTTCTTCTCGCTCCGTTATCGCTCTCCACAATATCCCACCAAAGTTCTCACTCGCGCATGCATTTTCACAAACCGCCACTTTACTCATTTTACAAAATCCTACATTAACAAATAAATAAAATATTAATACTACTTTCTTCCTCAATTAATTAATGTAAAAAACTACTTACATTCCTTTACACCCGAAAAGTAGTTTTTTACATTAAATAAATAAAATAAATTTAATTTTTTTTCCTATTATTACTAATGAGCAAAACAACTACCAATATTTATCTCTCTTACAGCTTCATTTTATCTTTCAGGTTTCAACAGCGTATGCATCTTCTGGTTTTGTGAGGCAGAGCAGTCAACCAATCTTTAAATCAAGGAAAACTCAGATACAATTAATAATCACCTGTTATGGTCTTATTTTTTTATTTAATAAAAATTATGAGTGTTTCAATTATTGACTCAATTACGTCATACTACCCCCTATGATCAACAGGACACGACAATATATTGACGTGTTCTTTTTGTCCACGGCCAACCATTTATTTTTTTTTTTGAAATCCGTAATTTCAAATTTTTCTTTACACTTTATTTTTCTTTTCCAAAAAACACTTTAATAAAACACAAATCTTACAATTTTAAACCAAAACTTTCTTTTTCTTTATTTACAACAAGTTAACTTTACAAAATTTTCAATGGACTCGCTCAAATAATAACGTCCTATCCGCACGACTCCTCGGCGTAGACTGCCTCTTCCTTCTTTCAACTCAAAAGTTCTTCGTCTGCGCACAAAGATATTTATCCAAATCCAAATTCCCCTTTCTTCTAATTATTTTTGGTTTACAATAATTCATTTACAATTTTATAATTTTACATGCTAATTTTTTAATTTTAATTTTTTGATATTTTCGAAATTTGGCTAGCCTTGAAATACAGTTCAATATATAACTAATTTTAATTCAAAGATGGGAAGAGTGTCATAACAACTGTCACCCCAAATCATTTCAAAATTTTTTTATAGCAAAAGGAACCTTATTAGAGTGTACTGTAAAAATTTCACTCGAGATGATATACATAAAATTTCGAGAAAAATCAATTTTAAAAAAGCTAAATTTTACATGTAAATCGCAAGTTTAGGCCACGCCCCTAACCGAGGTTATAAATATAAGTAACGCTCGCTCGGTACGTAGCGCATTTGCCAGTCTACTGCCGTGCTTATAACATCGCTAGCACGGTCGCCAAACTGAATAAAAAAACGGTTCTTTTCAGAACCATAAATATTTTAAGAAGAAGGTCTCTAAATAAACATAAAAAACTATGGGGAAAACCTATTTTTTTGATGGTGCAAATTACTTTTTAGGGTGGATCCGGCCCGGCCATATTTGGGCGCATCAAAAAACCTACCCTACGCCCCTCCGGGGCTCCGGGCGGTTTTTCAATCGCGTACGCCGCTCTGCGGCGAAGCTAAACATACGAGAAGGCGCCACCCATCAAGCAAACCGAGATGAAGGCAACCGGGATCTTAAACCCCCAAAAAATCGCATACAACAAAAAATAATCGATGTTACAAGTACGAGAGACGAGCTGCATCTGCCGGTGCGAAATACTCTAAGTGTTAGGGTCATTCATATTGCACGTACCGTCCACAGAATGAGCGACGCGCGGGAATCTCGTTAATTTTACCACAGAATCTCGTTAAATTTGCTAACTTCAAAATCGATTTACTCAAAATTTTGATAATGCATTCTCAGAATTTTTTTGTAGTAGGGGCCTATATAAACCTTCATCTTTGCAATAGGAAAGGTTACAAGTTAGTTCGTAATGACAGTTGTTATGACACTCTCACCTCAAAGATTTATAAAACAAACGTCTCTGGAAATTTTTATAAAGTATTCAAATGGATCCCAAAGCGAAGATTCGTATGCAAAACAGAGAAAAGCAAAGAAAACGGCGATCACAGGAGACTTCTGTAGAAACCGTTCGAAGATTAACTAAAGACAGACATCTACACTATTACATATATAATTTGAAAGTGGCTAAATTCAGGGCAGCGACAAATATATGACGAAATTATCAATTCTGTTATCAATAAGGTGGGCAAAGTTTTTTTGTTGAAGGACCCGGAGAAACAGGCAAAACCTTCCTTTATAACACAATTTTGGCTAAAATATTACGCTCCGAACATAAAATCGCTTTAGCTGTTGCGTCTTCCGGAATCGCATCCATTCTGTTGTATAAAGGAAGGACAGCTCAAAGTAGGTTTGCAATACCGCTGAATATAAAAGAAATTAGTGTTCGCAATATCAAGGAAACAGTCAGTGAAAGCGAAACTTTTAATCGAATCTGAGCTTATTGTATGGGATGAGCTTCCGATGATGCATAAGTTCACTATCGAAGCAGTTGATCGAACGCTAAGAGATCTTACGAATAATACTCATACTCCTTTTGGTGGTAAGACTGTTGTATTTGGACCAGGCCACCCAACCCGAAGCCTCAACAAAGTCAATCATTGCGTAGTCGATGGGGAGTAGGGGTGATTTTTATTACCCTGTTTGACATATTAGATCAGGTCAAATCAGTGGGACCGCCAGCTTATCGTGCCCTTCGAAGCACGGAGACGGTCATTGAAGGAAAGAAAATCCGAAAGAAAATTGACTCCTACTGGACTCGAACCAATGCCTTTAGCATCAGTAGTCGATTGCTCTAACTACTCGGCCAATGACCGTCTGATGATCGGTATTCATCAATATGATGATGTAGCATACGTCAGACATCAAACTAACATAATGAATCAATGCATTAACTTGATGTATTTTTCATTCTTTCGCTTACCGGGAAAGATTTTGATTTTGATGAAATTGAAATCTTCGTATTGATGAAGTGTTCATCGAACATAAAAATATCGGTGTTCATCAATATTATGTAGATACTAACCTTTTTTCAGTGTAGAGGGAAATGGTTGGAAGACTTTTTCCAAATGTTTGGCAAATCCTTCAGCTTTCCCTTTATGGTTTCTAGTTTATTTACAAATTAAAACCAATTTACGAAAACACTCAAGAGAACGACCTCCCACGTGTACTTTTAAAGAATATCTCTGGGCAACAATTTCACACGCCCACGGATTCTCGCCGGTGAGTCGCTAAATGACTTTTTCAAGTTGATTAGTGTGAAGATTTGTAGCCACATATTGCACAAATATTCACTATGTTAAGTGTATTTCAATAAAAATAGTGAACCTTTGGAATAAGTAAAGTTGACAAATGTCGGATGATTCTTGAATTGGTCGAACTGGAAGGCTGCGATTTGAATTTGCCGCCCAAGTTTTGCTGACGGTAAAAGGTCGAGTCATTCGGTCGGTAAAGAAGATACGAGAGAATAGAATAAGTCGTGTAATCATTTTTATTATACGTGCACCGAGTGATCCTCACAATTGTGATTATTTTGAGTCATTGTGACAAAATTTCTCTAAAAATTTATAAACGAAAGGCTAGTTCATTGTACTCGCCGCTATAACCAGACGGAGCTATCCTGGCGTTAGTAGATGGTTGACCATCCCCGACGGTCGCCATTTTAAACTTACGCTTCCTTTTTTCGAGTCTGGTACAAAAGTTTTTTTACACAATATAAGGAATAAACAATTTAATTTCATTGATAAATAAACCAAAGCTATTGTGCGCCGTCCCACATACAGTCTTAATTTCATCTAATGCAATTCATTACAGCTATGGATAAAATGCCAGCTTCGGTAAAATTAGAAAACATGGAAACCCACAGCTCAATTTTAGAAACATCGTATATCCCTAAATACTGTAACGAAATTAAAACCGAAGAATTGGAGGATATGAAATTTAATTTAGAAGATTTGCATCATTCTATCGACATAAAAGAAGACAGCGATATCGAACCATTAACCCAGGAGCAACCTTCACGTACATATAAAGGCCCAAATTTATTTGAGTGTGCTGTTTGTGAGTATAAAGTTATTAATAAACGAACATTAAAACTGCATTTAAGAACCCATATGGACGAGAAACAGTTTCTTTGCAAAATATGTGACTTTGAGTGCGTCCTTGAAGTTACTTTCAACAAACATTTAAAAACTCACACTGGCGAGAAACCGTTTGCTTGTGAGATATGTGATTATAAATGTGTCCGGAAATCAAGTTTAAAAGTTCATTTAATGACTCACACTGGCGAGAAATCGTTTGCTTGTGAGATTTGTGATTATAAATGTGCACAAAAAGCACATTTAAAAGCTCATTTAAAGACTCACACTGGCGAGAAATCGTTTGCTTGTGAGATATGTGATTATAAATGTGCACAAAAAGCACATTTAAAAGCTCATTTAAAGACTCACACTGGCGAGAAATCGTTTGCTTGTGAGATTTGTGATTATAAATGTGCACAAAAAGCACATTTAAAAGCTCATTTAATGACTCACACTGGCGAGAAACCATTTGCTTGTGAGATATGTGATTATAAATGTGTCCAGAAATCAAGTTTAAAAGTTCATTTAATGACTCACACTGGCGAGAAATCGTATGCTTGTGAGATATGTAATTATAAATGTGCGCACAAATTCAATTTAAAAGTGCATTTGAAAACCCACACTGGCGAGAAACCGTTTTCTTGTGAGATATATGATTATAAATGTGCACAAAAACCATATTTAAAAGCTCATTTAAAGACTCACACTGGCGAAAAATCGTTTGCTTGTGAGATATGTAATTATAAATGTGCGCACAAATTCAATTTAAACGTTATTTAAAAACTCATAATAAGCTAGTGAACGTGGGTTTGAATTTTACAACTTCAAATTAAATGAAATGGAGCTTGGTGATTGCTGAGAAACGCTTGCTTATGTTATTTATGTCCAACAAAGTATTCATTAACAATATGTGCTTTAAGGAATTAATTTTTTGTGTTCTTAATGAATTGTAATATTATTTGAGATTGTTCATAATTTTTATTTAGGCATCTTTTAAAGGAATTACCCCTTCATATATATTTTAAAGTCATTCAGTCTGTGTACTTTTACAATTCAGTTAAGATAGTTACGAAATGATTTAAAAGAAATTTTGGAAATGATAATATTGTAGTATACCGACCCTCCTTTTTTTAATATTATTTTATTATTGTATATTGTGTTATTAATTATTATCTATAATTTTTCTTTTTTTTGTCATTACAAATTATTTTCTACAATATGTTGAACTGTATGTCAATGGTTAGCCAAAATTCGGTAAATTTCAAAAAAATAAAAATATTAAAAATTAACATGTAAAATTCAAAATGTAACAAAAATTATTGTAAATTAAAATTAGAAGAAGGGGGAATTGGAATTTGGATAAATGTCTTTGTGCGCAGACGAAGAACTTTTGCGTTAAAAGGAAGAAGGAGGGAGCAGTCTACGCCGAGGAGTCGACTGAATAGGACGCTTTGATCGAGTCCATTGAAAAAATTTGTAGAGTTAATTTGTTATAAATAAAGAAAAAGAAAGTTTTAGTTTAAAATTGTAAGAGTTGCGTTTTATTAAAGTGTTTTTGGAAAAGAAAAATAAAGTAAAAAATAAAAATTTTGAATCACGGATTTCAAAAACTAAATGGTTGGTCCGTGGACAAAAAGAACACGTCAATATAAGCATGTCTTTTTGTTTAAATACGGACCTGTATAATTTTAACGTAAGCGCCAAAGTAAATTAAGTTAATCAAAATCATATAATATTGTCTTATCCGTTTCTCTCAGAAACTCAGCGACGCGACAGTCAAGTAGGTAACATAGATATTCAGTGCTATTCCCATCACCTTAGTTATAACCAATTGTTGGCAATTTGACGTATGACGTATAAATGACATTTGACAGCTACGGGTTATTCAAGATGCACCTTAGTTAATGTCAATTATTGGCTAAATTACATTTTCACTACCAACTTTTAGTGAAATTCTTAAGGGGTGTTTACATTATAAGATTTTCCTTATGTCAGAGCTTAGGTGAAACGCGTAAGATTTTTCTTAAGATTGCTAATAATAACAAAAAACATAAGGTTACCTGGTTTTGTGTTTACATTGTATGACAAGTGTTAAGAGTCGCCAACAGTTTATTTGACAGGTTGTATTGTTTGAACATAACCTAGTAAAAAAATTACGATTTGTTAAAGAACAATTATTAAAATGCTTTACTTTAACAACTTTATTATTGTTAAATCTTGATAAAAAAAAATCTATATATATAAAATTCAATGTATGTATGTATGTATGTATGTATGTATGTATGTATGTTTTCTATACAATTCTACACCGTTTGACCAATCTCTACCAAATTTGGTGTAGAAGCTATTTACAATGCTACGAAAAACATAGGCTACTTTAGAATCTTGCCGCGAACTTTGGTCAAGCGCTGTATTAGCTTGACCAACGTTAGTGCGGATCAACGTTTCAACGGATCAACGTATTAACGAACGATATCTATCTATATATTGAACTGTCTTCAACAAAATTACAATTTACAAAAATTTTTCAATAAAAAATAAATTCAAAATTTAAATAAAATAATTTTAACAGGTCAATATTATAATTTCGTTATGCACAAAAATCTTTGATAGTCAAAATTTTAACAACAAAATAATTCTTCAAATTTATTAAATTTAAAAGTCTGGAGTATGTTCCGAAAAGGACTAGATTTGTTTTTTATTAAAATGAATCAAAAATATTAATTGTATTTAAAAATTTTAAATTTAAAATGATGTGTTTAAAGTCATGCGTGAATTTTAAAAAACATAAGTGCGCGAACCGACACTCGCAAGATTTGGAAAATTTCGTTACGTCCATTACCAGGACACATTTTGAAATTATGAGCCGGGATCAGCCGGGTAAGCCAATCAGAGGACGTGAATCAAAAATTGCGCACGCGTGGCAAAGAAATTTCGGCTACAAAGTTGGCATGGACGTATTCGTTCTGGAATGAAAAAGATCAAGCGGTGATTTTTGAATCAATGTGTGGATTTTTAACAAGCGGATTTTTAAAAGTGGATATCCAAAGAAAAGTTTCAAAGTGGATCCTGTAAATGGTTTTAAGAAGTGGAAGCTTCAGAATATTACAATTAAGAGAAATAACAAGCGGTCAATGTTAATGAAAATCGATGGTTGCAAAATTAACAAAAATTTATTTGGAAAATTCGATTGTGGATTTGGTTTACATGAAAAATTGGTTTGGAAAATTGGAAATCAACCTACGTATAAAATTGGTATGTTTATCGGGTGTTATAAACAAAAATTAAAACAAAAGACAAGGTATTTAGATTTTTGAAACTTTAAATCAGTGAAAATTATTACTTTTAAAACATGTTACAAACGCATGTGTGTTTGTAAACTGAATGACTTTTTTTATCTCTGAACAATTTTATAGAGGTGCAATTATTTCTTTATGTGTAAAAACAATATTTCATTTAATAACCCATATTTGTATTGTAAAGAAATTTTATTAAAAAAAAAATTTGATAAAATTGAAGAATTGAGTTATTTCAAAACAAAAAAGTTATCACATGATAAAAAACTGAATTTTGAGTGTAACGAGAAATAAAAGTTAAAAAAAATTAATTCTTTCAAAATTTATATCTGTCGTGGCTTCGAATTCAACGAACGGAACACCACAATATATAAAATTCAATGTATGTATGTATGTATGTATGTTTTCTATACAATTCTACACCGTTTGACCAATCTCTACCAAATTTGGTGTAGAAGCTATTTACAATGCTACGAAAAACATAGGCTACTTTAGAATCTTGCCGCGAACTTTGGTCAAGCGCTGTATTAGCTTGACCAACGTTAGTGCGGATCAACGGATCAACGTATTAACGAACGATATCTATATATATAAAATTCAATGTATGTATGTATGTATGTATGTATGTATGTATGTTTTCTATACAATTCTACACCGTTTGACCAATCTCTACCAAATTTGGTGTAGAAGCTATTTACAATGCTACGAAAAACATAGGCTACTTTAGAATCTTGCCGCGAACTTTGGTCAAGCGCTGTATTAGCTTGACCAACGTTAGTGCGGATCAACGGATCAACGTATTAACGAACGATATCTATATATATAAAATTCAATGTATGTATGTATGTATGTATGTATGTATGTTTTCTATACAATTCTACACCGTTTGACCAATCTCTACCAAATTTGGTGTAGAAGCTATTTACAATGCTACGAAAAACATAGGCTACTTTAGAATCTTGCCGCGAACTTTGGTCAAGCGCTGTATTAGCTTGACCAACGTTAGTGCGGATCAACGGATCAACGTATTAACGAACGATATCTATATATATAAAATTCAATGTATGTATGTATGTATGTATGTATGTATGTTTTCTATACAATTCTACACCGTTTGACCAATCTACCAAATTTGGTGTAGAAGCTATTTACAATGCTACGAAAAACATAGGCTACTTTAGAATCTTGCCGCGAACTTTGGTCAAGCGCTGTATTAGCTTGACCAACGTTAGTGCGGATCAACGGATCAACGTATTAACGAACGATATCTATATATATAAAATTCAATGTATGTATGTATGTATGTATGTATGTATGTTTTCTATACAATTCTACACCGTTTGACCAATCTCTACCAAATTTGGTGTAGAAGCTATTTACAATGCTACGAAAAACATAGGCTACTTTAGAATCTTGCCGCGAACTTTGGTCAAGCGCTGTATTAGCTTGACCAACGTTAGTGCGGATCAACGGATCAACGTATTAACGAACGATATCTATATATATTAAATTCAATGTATGTATGTATGTAAGAAGAACAGGAATTGGCAATATCGCTGCGTGCTTTCGAAAATTCCTTATTAGAAGACGAAGGGGAGGAGGAAAAGGAAGAACACAAAGAACAAGAGTAATTGGCAAAAATAAAATAAAGTAAAATTAGAAATTATTGTGGTTTTTGTGAATACTTAACAGTTTTGTTAAACTTTTTTTTATTAAACCTTGATTTGTATTTTTTATTAATTTATTTATTTAATCCTTTTTTAATACGTTTGGTATTTGCGATGACCAAATAAGTCGCAAGGTCATTATGCGGATTGGATCTAAAAAATACATGTAGACAAATATTGAAATTTGGGCAGGACAACGTCTGCCGGGTCAGCTAGTTAATTAATAAAAAAAGGAAGTTGAGAAGAAATTTTTAAAATTTATTGTAACTATGTACTACATAATAATATGTAAATCAATAAAAATTTGTTATAAAAACTATAAATCTTAACTATAATCCATACGTGCCTCGTCATATCTTCATTCCACACAACCTGTAGTAATTAAATAAACACAATATTATAATATTACATATTATTACAAACTTAATTTCATTATTTTTACATTACCAAATAAAGAAAATTCGCCAATATACTGAATATTAATTTAAAACAATAATCATTGACATAACCTTATCTGATATAACGGATATAACCAACAAAAAGTCAATATAAACACAACACTAACCTCAAAACGTCAAAAAATCTTAAGAAAATAGGTACGTCGCTATTCGTTATGTTTGCTAAAATTCCTTATGATAACCGCTATGTTTTTCCTTAAGAGTCGGCTCTTAAGGAAAATCATAAAGTGTAAACAGCGAAATACCGTCTTAACCGTGTCTTACGTAAAATCTTAAGCTCTGACATAAGGAAAATCTTATAATGTAAACACCCCTTTAAGTTATGTCAATTAACCTCGAAAATAGCCAATCTTGACAAATTTTGCGATTAAAAACAGCAAGTAAGTTCTTACTTATAAGTAAGAACTTGGCATTAGCCAATTGGCTGCAGGCAACACCTATACATCACTTGCTGGGATTGACATTAGATATAAAATCAAGTTTTAATCCGTAAAATTGTAAATTATCGCACTAATTTTAAATTTTTAATTTAATTAAATTAAAATTTAATTTTTAATTAAATTAAAATTTAATTTTTGATTAAATTAAAATTTAATTTTTAATTAAACTAAAAAAATTTAAATTACAATAAAAAATTTTAATTGAATTAAAATTAAAAAGAATGTAATAGGTAACTTCAAGTTGTAATTTTTTTATATCATTGGTTGCTGTTGCAAACAGGGCATATGAAAGATAGTCAACAGTATTCTCACATTCCGAAAAGCATCAGAGTATAAAATTTTATATTTAGAAAAAGGTGAATTATTTATATAGGTTTGAACATTTTAGGTATTTGCAGCTTTACAGTTTATGGCACAAGGTTCATATCAAAAAGGTGTGGGGCAGGATTTTTTATACAGCATGTCGCAAAGTTCGGTGAGTCGATGTATCGCAGAGGTTATTACTCGATAAACATTATCGTGGAGCATTTGGGGTACATTATTCATTTACAGCATATTTTTTAATCCTTGACTTCATCTTCACTCCTGATATTTCACCATCGAGTGTGGGATATAGAGTAATTTATTTTCATGCTATTTTTAATTATAGAGGAAGAGAACAACGACAATGAGCAAATAGGCGTTAGCGATGATGCTAACGGTCGCACTGTTAGAAATGCAGTTAACCAAAATCATTTTTGATTAATCGTTTATTGTATCATCACTACATTAAATAAAATTTGTATTTTAGTTTTTCAATTTATTTAGCGCCTCTTTTACCATATTCATAGCATCAGCAATTTTTTGTAATAAATTGATAATAAATAAATTTTTTTCTTGGATTTCTTCAAATGTTGGGTCTAAAATTTTACGAAAAATGGAAGATAACAAATTATTATAAGAAACTTACTAAATAAATGTAGGTACTTACTCAGTAGAATTGATGTAATGTTTTATAACGTACGTGGGAAATCCTGTTGAGGTCTTTTTTTGGTAAATGCAAGCTCAATTATACTAGGGTTAATTTTGAATTAAATTTTGATAAGAAAAACACTTCTGTATTCTGTAATGACGCTGCAAGATGAAAGTTTGGTTATTATTCTAACCAAATTCTAACAGCTGTCAAATTAAAATTATGCGCAGATGCTAGTAACATTTCTTTAAATATGAACAAAATGTTGGTAACAAAATATTGAAATCGGAATTGACAACTTAGCCAATTGGCTAAGAACTTGGTAAATTACCAATGTGATGTGAATAGCACTGATTTTATATATCTTTTCAATGTTCCGACCCACGACGGTTAAAGAGTGAACTTGACTTATATAATGCCCGTATGCACCAACTACAAATAAATCTGCAAATAACTATTGGATGAATAAAGTTTATTCAATGAATAACTATAGTCCATCTGGTTTTGAATTGCAGTAGAGGTCGCCTTGAACGGCAAGTCAGATTTACACTGGGAAACGTCAAATAATTAAAGTGCACGAGTGACAAAAACCAAATGTCACTTATTTGATACTTGAAATAATCGAGTTAAAAGTATTTTTTTATCAAATAGCAATTTATCTTGTACAAATTATTTAAATTTGCCAGAAACTTTTAGAAAAAAATATTCGTGAGTCATCAATCGCAAATAAAATTTTGGGAGTGTAAACCTGTAAAAATTTTAACCAATCACGTTCCGAGTTCACAATTTTAGTACAATCTAGTTCTGCATTCTTAAAACGGATGGACTATAATGTTGGTATTCACCAACCACTTGTCAAGTATAAATAACTATTTGTAGAATAAATTTAAAGTAGGTTGGTAGCTCATAAAATTACTAGGTAAATTTAAAATCTTAACCTATAAAAGTTCTGTCATAAGTGAAAAACAAATGCGGCAGCAAAAACATGAAGCCGAACTAGCTGTGTTAAAAGCAAGCAAAGAAAAATATATTGCAGAAACTGACAAAATAAAATCTGAAAATGCCATTCAGTTACAACTTCTTCAAGTTTTAAAGGAAAAGGCTGAAATTGATATGAAGAAGAAAGCTAGACAAAATGTTGCTACCCATAAAGTAAGTTTTAATAATATATTTATGCTGCAACAAATGTAATTAATGTTAATAACAAACTCGTAGGTACAGCTTTATAAAACTGGTGGGGGATCCTTTACCCCTTCGTTATCTCAATTGGATGAACGAATTGTGTCGGCTAATAAAGAGCAATTTTTACATAAAACAAATATATACGATTCCAACAAAGGTGGTCCATCAAATAGAAGTACGTTGGATTTATTGAACATAGATGAGGGCGATACACCTAACAGAGATGTGATTGATACATCGTACCGAGATGTGTGTGATACATCGTACCGAGATACGCATCATGTAGAAGTACATAATGAAATTTATGATGTAATCGACGACGTTTTTGTCGAAGCCGAGCTTGTAAGAGATTCAATTCACAACTGTAAGTTAAATTTACAATAATTATTATTTATAACAGAAAACATAACATGTTTATATTTTCAGTAACATATAACGAAACTGGATACACTGGAACGAATAAAAAAATTCCTATCATAAGTGAATAAAAAAACAGTAATTTAAATATTTTGTATTTTTTTTTAAATAAAACTATCTATTAAAAAAGGTATTGATTACAGCATTTCTTATTGCAAAATTCTGATTAACAATATTTTCATTTCCAATGTTAAAAATTTCTTGTATTTCATTGTGAACGATGTTTTCATCAGGTGGCATTTCATCTCTTCTATCTATGGCAATGTTATGCAACACTGTTGTGGCTACAATTATCGAGTCCACTCGATCAAGAGCAACACGAAGTCCAAGAGAAAGACATGGAAATCTTCTTTTGAGAACACCGAAAGTTCTTTCCACTGTGTTTCTAGTATGAATATGGCTTCTGTTGTATCGCATTTCTGCAGGAGTTGTTGGATTATGTAACGGTGTTAATAAATACTTCTTACAAGCATAAGCACTGTCGCCTAGCAAACTTGTAGCTTTTAAATTCACTCCAATTAAATTTAAAATATTTTCCACAGATGCTTTCGAGAAACGAAATCGCATCTTAAAATCTATATCATCAAAAGTTTCTATAAAATTAGTTCTGGGACGAACATTTCGGGAACGTCGGCAATTTCTATTTTCATTTTCAATTGGAATAAAATGTAGAGGCAGCAATAAATTGTAGCTAAAAACAAAGTAAATTTTATTATACAATAAATTACAATAATCTTATGGGTAACCGGACAGAACAGAACATGAAAGAACAGAACATGAAAAACAGAACACGAAAGAACAGAAAATGAAAAAACAGAACAGTGAAAAAACAGAACAGTGAAAAAACAGAACAGTGAAAAAACAGAACAATGAAAAAACAGAACAATGAAAAAAGAGAACACTGAAATAAAAGAACATTGACAAAACAGAACATTGAAAATTCAGAACAACGGGAAAATTTAAAACTCGAAATTAATTATGTCATCAGTATAATAAATAATTAATATACCTACTACATAATAATGATATTACTAAATTTGTAAAAGTTTGCATTAAAATTATTACATGGCATAAAACTAATTAAATAATATAAAGTTCTATTCTAAATGAAATATATTTCAAAAGATAATATAATACTAGTATATATTTATAAATTATTTTTTAGTAGTTGGTAGGAGTGGTAGTGTGTTGGTTGGTATTATATATTTGAGAATTTCAGTATATAAAGAACTTGAATATACAATAAATAGTATAATAGAAATTAATCGTGGGAACTCCATTGGCATTCAAGTAAGTACAGGATTTATCAATATAATTTGACCAATATAACCAATTAGAATGGAACATTTACTCACGCAGAAAGGAAATCGAGTTCTTCTGTATCAAGGATACGAATATAGCAAGTTTAGAGAGAACCAGAGTGGAGTCATCACGTGGAGGTGAAGAGTCTACTTTTCGACCAAGTGTAAGGCCTTCTTAAGGTCCCAGGAAGACGTTATAATCGGTGAGGTTCCACAACATTGTCATGATTCCAAACCGCAAGTCGCGCAGGCTAACATTATTAAGACCAAAATGAAGCAGAATATGAAGGCAGTTGGTGCAACTGCAAGAAATGTATTGGGACAAGCATTAAGTAACGTTAGTTCCAATGTATTAGAACATTTGCCCAAAAAATCTTCCATGACCCGAAATCTATTCAACTACAAGAAAACGGCACATATTCCGAATCCGATCACAACAAATTTTTCGATCCCAGAAAATTATGCGGACTTAATTTTGCACGACACAGGAGACGATCTAGAAAGAATTTTGGTGATTGGGAATGGTGAGCTACTGGGAGAACTGGATAAGACCGTAATCTATGGAGATGGAACATTTGACAAAGCCCCCAGCATGTTTTACCAACTATATACATGGCATGCTAAGGTCGGAAACTCCTATCCACCTTGCATTTATTTCCTGCTGCAAAAGAAGACCAGTGATATGTTCACAATTTTGAAAGAATTGGTGCCCAACATCGCACCCCTGAAGATTTTAATTGATTTTGAGACACATCTGTGTCAAAGTTTGCTAAGGTTTAACAGTGCTGGTTTGAAAATCGAATATGAATCTGACATTGACGTTAAATTAAAACTTAAATCATTGGCTGCTCTATCGTTTGTACCAGCACAGGACGTGCGCTCCGTATTTGACGACCTAGCTGAAACATTTCCCGATGATGATCGCTACAATGACGTGTTGACGTATTTCTTCTCCACATATGTAGCAGGCGTTGCAGGACGATCACCACAATTTCCTATCGCGCTGTGGAACCATTTCGAAGCCGCTGCGGAGAAAAGTCCAAAAACAACAAATTGTTGTGAAGGTTTCCACAACGCTTTAAACTCAATCTTCCACTGCAGCCACCCTAGCGTATGTAATTTGCTGGACGGATTAAGGCGAGACATTGCTTGCCAACGTTTGTTACTAGCCAATGCACAAACTGGTCGCCCAGAAGTACAGAAAAAGAAGTATGAGAACCTCAACAATCAAGTGGCAGCCGTTGTACAAGAATACGGAAATTATGAGGATAAGCTGAGGTTTTTGCGGCGAATGGCAAATCTGCAGTAATTTAATATAATAATAATAAACTAATTTAAAATTAATAAATCGTGTTGCATTAATTTAAGCAATTTTTTTTAATTGCAAAATTATACAAATTTAGTAATATCATTATTATGTAGTAGGTATATTAATTATTTATTATACTGATGACATTATTAATTTCGCGTTTTAAATTTTCCCGTTGTTCTGAATTTTCAATGTTCTGTTTTGTCAATGTTCTTTTATTTCAGTGTTTACTTTTTTCATTGTTCTGTTTTTTCATTGTTCTGTTTTTTCACTGTTCTGTTTTTTCACTGTTCTGTTTTTCACTGTTCTGTTATTTCATGTTCTGTTCTTTCGTGTTCTGTTTTTTCATGTTCTGTTCTTTCATGTTCTGTTCTGTCATGGAATCATATTATGTACTTACATTAAATTTAAATCGTCCATTACTCTTTCTAATTATGAATATTATGATTATGATGTACACAAAAGCATGTTTGTTTACAAGTTTGTTTATAAAATGCACGTACCTTGCAAATTTTAAGGTTATAAATCGACAAATAAGGACTTATTCGACCAATTATTGCGAATAACTTATTGGAAGTTTATTCGATGAATAAACCTTATTTTATGTTGGTGAATACCAAATAGTGACTTTATTCTATGAATAGTGTTATTTGTTGTTGGTGAATACGGGCATAAATGTAATGAAAGTTATAAAAAGCTACGGCGATAGGCGATAGCACGATATACCGCACCGCGATTTTAAAAAGTCTATTATTAGTCGAACGCCGTATCTTGTGATTTCCAGTAAAAATGTTGACGGTTTGACATCCACCCTAAAGGTATTCGATAGAGACAAAATAAAATATGACTTTCTATAATAGACAAGAAGGTGCTATTGCAACAAAAAAAATAAAAACATACGCAAGTTAAAAAAAAAATTCGACCTATCTTTATGACATCCACTGTATACCATATATACATTTTTATTCCACATTTCGTGTGACATCCGTAAAAAATTTACCGACCTTGTAACATCCGTTACAGCGTTGCCAGTTTGAGTCAAATGAATCACAATCAAGTAAGATAATGGCGTTTTCTACTCGACATTTGAGTGCGCACTGAGTGCACATTTTACTGCACTTTTTTCATGTAGCGTTTTTCACTCGCGTTTTTAGTACACGCCCATTTTGCACCGACACGGTGTTTCGTTTTCTACTGGGCTATAAAATTGCACTCAGTTCAATTGCAGTGCAAAATTTCTGCCCCGGCTCGTAGGGTCAGTGCAACAGTTTCAGTGCAAAGGCGTGGCCTACGGTGTTGATAAACAACATAAAAATTTGTGGTTATGTTAATAATTTTAGTGAATGTAATCATCGAAATAAGGTAAAACTTTAAGTTTTACATTACCTTTTAATTGAATATAAGTGTAGTGATCGGGCGCTTCTATGTCTACCATTTTATTATTTATTAAAAATTGAACGACGAGTCTCGTATCTTCCATCATAATTATTTACACTGATGGATATCAAATAATAAATTAAAATATAAACAAATAACCGAAATAAACAAAAACTCCGGAGTTTTTAAATATACAGAGCAAAATAATGCACTGAAAACGAAGTTTATGTTTCACTGGCGGTGCAATTTTATGCACGGTAATCAAAACTAAAGAAGTGCAATGACGTATGAGCACTTATCCAGTGCGCACTGCACATTAGCGAGTAGAAAACGCCATAAGATTAACAAGGTCAAGTAAATGCAAAGCTACTTTTTAATCGCAAAAAATGCGATTTTGTGCATTTATAATATTCTAATAGAACTACTACATATTTTAGGTAATATTTATGAATAAAAATAAATTCTAAATGGTTAGGGGAGTAGCACGGATTCCGGTCCCCGGAACTGACAAATGCCCTATACAGATTCGGAAAGCTGCTTTTATACATTTTTTTAAAAAGTTTTCATAGTTGATTTAACCCTGAAACGGTACACCGGGGTCTCAGAAACCCCAACCGTCATATTAGTTAAAGCCACATGTGCTGTAATGCTTTTTTTAAATTCCATTCTTTTAAATTAAGGTCATAGTAGTTATCTCAGTATGTAAGTGTGAATATCCGTTGGTGCCTTTTAGTCATTGAGCGAAGTACAACAATTGAAAATACATTTATATGGGTATCTCAGACCCCAGTGTGCAGTTTACGTATAAGGTAGTGGTGGCGAATATGGCCCGGCGTTAAATATGGCCCAGTATTGATAAATTTCAAATTTACCGCGGAATATTTGACTTTCTCAAGTTTACAGGGTCATCATGGCATATAAAGCACCATCTGTTAAAATGATGCGAAACTTTCAACTGTTAGCAGAAATTTAAAGCAGTTTTTATAATACCGCACAAATAGTTTGACTTTTATAAGGTTATATCGTATCAAACGTGTTTTGTGAAAACAGAAAGCAAATTTGCAGTGTTGATTTAACATTGTGAAGAATCATTTGCAAAGGTATGTCCTACATAGTAGTATATTTAGTTTACTTTAGTAGGGTCGTAGAACAATTTTTTATGCAAAACAAATGAGTCCTGCTTAATTGGTAATATGGCCCAGCAATAGAGTTTCCATTATGCCGTGGTACTGCCCAGTGTGTAAAGATGATAAACAGTTGGACATGCGTATTTGTGTAAAATGTTCAACTTATTATCATGAAGAGTGTATTGGATTAACTGTATAACTGCGTTTGAATTCATATTTTCTTTGTAATAAGTGTTAATTTTACTATTTTAGTTGTATGGGCCATATTTCCAAACCGGGTTGATAAAATGGCCCAGTAGAGGTTTATTGGAAAATTGGAATTTTTCCGGTTTTATGTAGCAATACGTTTATGATTATTTTTTTATCAGTTATATAGATAACTAAGTTTATGTTTTCTTAATAATTTTGTTTTTCTGAAATAAACTTTACGAAAAAATAATTTTTATTTTTAGGTGGGCCATATTTGCCGCCACTACCTTATTTTTAAAAGTCAACATTAAATTAGTTTAATGTAATATTATCTTTATTTATTGCCTAATAATTACTGATTTATATCAAAGGTAGTTTTAGAAATACGACTTAATTAAAAAAAATTAAATTTGACAAAAAAAACTCAAATGCTGCATTTTTACGTTTCCTAACAATGCGTCGTAAATATGTACAATAAAACAAATAAACTCCAAGTTAGTTGTTCCTAATTTTTTTAGCTTTATTTATGGTCAATAGGTCTATAATTATTAGAGATTTACATGTAACAATAAAATTTTTGAAATATGATTTCTTTGAAAAGGTTAAATTTGAAGCGATGTTGGACTTAAAAACAATAAACTTCACGTTATTGTTACGAAGGGGTACAAAATTTTTGGCCTAATAGGCATTATTAGACAGAACCTGATAAAATAAAGTCGAATACAAAAAAAAACTTTACGTACATCGCTTCACCAAAAAATTGCCGAAATTTTGGAAATTCAAATTCCTCATGCCGATAATGTTGATGTAAATTTACCCTAGAATGTTAAGCGTGGTTTCTGCCCAAGAGGAAGGACAGAAAACCTAGTTTTCTTTGTTCAATACGCCGTAAGCCGTATTGTTTGCAACACCGAGCGAAGCTGTGTTACGAATGTGAACGGCAATGTTGACAAGCTTGGATAAGGGTAGCCAGCACATTTTTGCAGAATCAGAATTATGTGTAAATTATGTGCATTTTAAAAATCCATATCTCGAAAGTTTAGCTCTGAACCCAGCAGAAGTTTCAAAAGCTCCGAGCAAGTTGCGCGTGGGAATATTCAATTTTAATTCGATTTTATAAAATCTATCTCTAAGTTTTTGAGGTTGATAATGAAGCCAAAATATATACTATATCAGTAGTAAACTAGATATTGCGTTAAAATTTTAAAAAAATACTAAAAGCGAGAAAATTTAGAAAAATGGCAGGCAGATTTCGAAAAATACGTAGATTCAAAGTTTAGTTTGAAACAATTTTAAAATACAAAAAAGATTATGTGAAGATCTATAAAATTGTAACAAAAAGCGATGGTATTTGGAAAAATATTAGACAAGCACTGCATGACTTTCCTAACATAAACAACCTTCACATGTTTGTGGTTTTTAATCGATATGACGTTAAAGATGCCCTCCTAGTTGTATTAAGTCAAAACACTTATTATTAAATTTAAATTTTTTTTAAATAAATCGCTCAAACAAGACACTTTTGTAAGCCAATATCTTTTTGTTAAATTATTTTATTTATAATTTAATATCAAACATTTCGTAATCTCCCCACCCCAAATTCGCTTCTCCAAAAAATTAAAACCAATGATTTTCAAATAAAAGTGGGATACAATTTTACTGTCAATATGTTTTATTATAAATAATGGATGAACTGTTAGTTCTTCATGAAACTGATTCCGCATCAACTTTTAAGTCATGTAACTTAACCCAGTGTTTGGAGTCCCTAAGGCATATCCCACATTAATGTCCAATTTGCACTTTTGGTGCAGCAGTGGATTCCGGAAGTTGAAAATGGACAACTCCTTTAAGTTTGCAATTCGATAGAAATCTCATATTGTTTCATTCTTCCGGAATATTAGTAAGCGATGTTTCGGAAGCACATTGGGATTTGATGAATTATAAATTATTTCTAAAGCTACAAAATTCCCAACTTTATAAATTATTGTATTTTCAAAATCTGAACAGCCTCGTCGTCCATATTTCATGTTCAATATTTATATTATATTCTTCATCGAGAAGAGCTGTTTCACTAATTTGAATATCTATGTTTGGAAAGTCAGGCAGTTCTTGTCTAATATTTTCCCAAACACCATCGCTTTTTGTTACAATTTTATCGATCTTCACATCATCATTTTAAAATTGTTTCAATCCAAACTTTGATTCTATTTTTCGAGATCTACCTGCTATTTTTTTAAATTTTCTCGCTTTCAGTGATTTTAACATGGAACATGTTTTTACCGTCGTTACCTCGTAAAAATTGACACCAAAAACCGACACCAAATTTCTACACCAAAATTCGACACAAAAATTCGACAGCAAAATTCGACACCAAAAATCGGCACCACATATTATATAATTCAAATTTATAGTTTTTTAATTTTAATAGAGTAGTGCAGTAGATTATCGGCATAAGTAGGTTATCTTATTAAATCAATTGTCGAATAATTCAATATAACATCTTCCCATTCACAATAATGAATTTTCAAAAACAAAATTTTCATTATCAAAAATGTAAATCCGAAATACGCAATATCTAGTTTATTGATATAGTACTATATATTTTGGCTTCATTATCTACGTCAAAAAATTAGAGAAAAATGTTATAAAATCAAATTAAAATTGAATATTCCCACGCGCAACTTGCTCGGAGCGTTTGAAACTTGCTTTACTTCTGTTGAGTTCAGAGGTAGTAAATTTTCGAGATATGGATTTTTAAAATGAACGTAATTTACACATAATTCTGATGTACTTATTGTTTTGTAGCATTACGGATTACCAGCTTACTAAGGTGGGCGTGCTGAGTTTATGTAAAGCTAGCACCCTCATCATTAAAATGGTTATAACTTTAAAACCATACGCGCACAAAATTTTCTGAAAGTGCACTAAATTTACACATAATTTGCACATAATTATAGACTATTTTATTTTTTAGCTTGAGAAAGTGGGAGTGCTAGCTTTATACAGGTGTAATTTTTGGGTGTCCATCACACTTTTTACGTTCAACTTGGAAAAAAATTCTATGGCGCGACAGATTCGAAATTCATTAGATACGATATAAACGGATTTAGCACGGGGAGAGCACGGATTTGCCAACCAGGAAATCGAAATTTTCCAATTGCGATGATGAAATAATAAAGTCTAAAATGTATAATGAAAGAATAAAATTTGCGGTAAACGCAATTTTGGACAATTTTTTTCGATATTTAGAAATAAGTCACGTCCCCCATCAAATTTAATAAAAATTGGCGTAATTTTCGATCTTTTTGGGCATTTTTCGGTCCGAACATCGTTGCGAGCGTTCAACGTTTACGAAAAATCAAAAAAATCCGAAAAAAAAACGAAAATTGGAAACTTTTAATACTAGGAGAACTTGTCGCTATAACGACAGGCCGGGCTAAGTGCATTGACGGTCCCCGGTCGGTAAGATGCAAAATTTTCGTCCGGAAATTGAAATTTTCGCAGAGATTCGAAAAGCTGAAGGTTTTAATAGTCGATTTAGCGAGAAATTTTAGCAAAAATATCATCAACTACTCATTTATTAAGGGTTAAATGTCGGCCACGCCCACCATAAAATTCGTGTAATTTTGGAGTTATTTTGACTGATATGATTATAAATTATGGGATGCGATGCAGACGGTTAGGTCGTTTTAAAAACGGGCGGTTTTTTTAAACGCTACCACAAGGGCTAAACATACTTGTAAGGCCTTCCATGAAGAAAACCGGGATTCGAGAAAACCGGGATATAGCATTTAAAATCATGTAATCGGTAGTAATTTTTCGTAATTAACTAATCAAATTTTTTTTGCCAGTTATCCCCCCTTGAATCGATTTCTCAACTTTTTTTTTAGCTCACTTAATCGATTATAATGTGTTTTGTAGTCATATAAAAAGTTTTGGTTTCGAATTTATTTTTCAAGTAGAACTCAAACTATGAAATGCGCACAAATATTTCAATAAACGCACATCAGAAACTATTTTCATTCTCAAAAGAACCGATTTTTTATTGTCCTGGCATACGAAACAATTGCAAATTTTAAATCCACATTTAGGGGAATCCCAAATTTAAAATACACGTACAGAATGATGTTGTAAATCACCCGATAATTTAATGCGAGCTTATGTATGGTTGAGTTAATGGAAAACCATGTATCTTACTACACTTTTAATGCTTTCTTAAGGGCCCTAGTATTATTTATCCTTAAATTTTACCCTTTTTTACCTCTACCCATGTAAGATAATTGAAATTTCATAGTACATCTATTAGTATTTTTTATACTTAATCCCCAATATTTTTTTCATATAAGTTAATAAATAATAAATTTCTATAACTTAATTAAACTACAAGCTTTAATGCACTATTGCCGTTTCTCGATGATAAGAATGCGCGTCAAATCACATATGATAAGAACGTTCTGCACCTGGATGTCACAAAATGTAGAGAATAAATTCACCTGTTGTATAATAATATACAGCACCAACTGTCACGCGCGCCGCCAAACAACGAACGGTGTAAACTTCATATACAAATTGAATTTTACATCCCTTCGTTGTGACATCCGTGTGAAATTTCCTCTAACCCCTCCTTTCCGGTGGGTAAGGCGATTTAACACGTAAAACTTTGTGACATCCGAAATCAGATGTCACAACGTCAACGGATGTCACAGAGATAGGAAAATTTTTACAACATGATGTCACAACGTCGGTTGGATAAAAATCCCGTAACGCACCACATTGTAAACAAGTCTTTAATGCGTTAATCGCTTACTACCAACTTAAAAATTATACTATATAAAAGAAGCGGATCGGAACCAAATTTGGCACAGTTATTTTGTAGGTCCCTGCGCATGTTTTTGTATTGAAATAGTGACCCACGGCATGTCGATGCCCACCGTACGGTCGAGTTAGAGAATTCCGCGAATTTTCACTCTGCACTGCATATGTAAATATTTACTACAAATAGTCTTATGTTTTATGTTTTTTCTTTAGTTTGTTGATGTTTGTTATGTTCTTTTTAATAAGAAAATAAAAAGTACAGTCGACTCTCGATAATTTGAACACTCGTTAATTTGAATCTCTCGATAATTTGAATTTTTTCCCGGTCCCTTGAAAAATACTCGATAAATTGAATAAAATCAGTATTACATTTTTTTAGAATTTCTAAATGAAATTAGAAATTTTCCTCTGGTCCCTTGAGTTTCAATTTATCGAGAGTCGACTGTACTTACAATACACCTTTTTTTTATATTTATGTGCTACATTTATAATGTTTGCACACTCCGCATTCGCTAGATGGTACTCTTAATCTATCCAAGTGACGGTGGAATACTACAACGATGACAGCGGCGGCCTACCACAACAATATTACATTTTGTTATTGTATTAAAAAAACTTCACCGCGAACCTCTTCATTAATTTGTGACCCTAAAATTAAATGGGAAAGTTATGCAATGTTCACATAGCCAACATAGCATCTGCACTTTTGTTGATTGTACGAATTGTGGATTCGTTTAGGTTGTACAACCGTGCAACGCTGTTAACTTTTTGACCATTTAACATTTGAATTATATTCAACTTGACCTATTTGTCGTTCTTTTCTTGATCATTTTATCTGTACCTCTTGTAGTAAGGTAATGCAGGGCAATTATTATGTATCGTGTGAGACCGGCATTATTGTACCGCACGTGTATTAATTAGTAAGTAGAACAGTATAAGATTGCTAATAATGCTTAATATACAAATAGAACATAGTTGGTATGCAGACCACTATTTGTTAACTAGCTGATAGCCCGTCCGAGGACGGGTAGCTAGAAGGACGGGCAGGCAGCCAAGGTCATATGGCTTTTGGATTGCACTGAGAGCTTTCCTTAATCTTCATTCAACTTAAGTTACCTTGGCTGCCTGCCCGTCCTTCTAGCTACCCGTCCTCGGACGGGCTATCAGCTAGTTGAGGTAATAATGGATTAGAATACTTTTTGCTTGGCCAGCTAGTTCTAACTAATGCTTGGCGAGTTAATTAATGCTTAATTTTAAAGTCTTTCAAAAACTTCCCGGAACACTACATTTTGTGTAAACCAGTCTGTAGCTCTAAGTTGTCCTTGTCTAGAATTGTCTTTAATTAGGATTTTTATATTTTGTCGAAGTCGAGATCGCGAGAGAGCTACATAGAGTTGTCCGTGTGAAAATACCGGTTCAGTCAAACTAATTCCGACATGTTCGTATGTTTGCCCCTGCGACTTGTTTACCGTTACGGCGAAAGCGGGAATTATCGGAAACTGGCGTCTTTTAAGAGTAAAGGGCAAATTACTGTCTGAAGGTGCAATGTCAATTCGTGGAAGGATAACAATTTGCCCTCTGTGCGACTCTGAAATTATCTCGCACGTAATGGAACTCCGATGCATATTTCGAACGACCATCCTGGTACCGTTACACAGCCCTTTTCCGGGATTTAAATTTCGAATCAACATTACTATAGTTCCGCGTTTTAATATTAATTCATGTGGAGGTACTCCTGATGGCGTTTGGCTGTTGAGAAATTCTGGAGGATAATAATTATTAATAAGATCATTACTGTCCTCTGCAATGATCGAGTCCGAACTATGATAAATCTGACTCTCCCCATTTAATTGCCGAATGATATTGTTGTTGATTTCGAGCGTTTCTTTGTTGGTGGTTGCAAGAATCACCCGCTTGGAAAGCTCATCAACAGAGAGTTTCGCGATCGAGTTTCCGAATATCTTAAAAATAATGTCGCCTTGAACAATCATATCTGTCGGAATCTGGATGGCGTCCTCCGGGAGTCCCTCAACGGATGGCAAACTTCCATTACCAATATTGAGCAACCACTGGTTGAATTCATTTTGGTCTTCACTTCTCATATTGGAAATCAAGGACAATTGTTTGAAGTATTTCCAAAATGGACTCGACGTTAAACACGCTTCAATAACATCAATTCGTTTTCTCTTTGGCATCACCGGGAGTGTTTGGCGGAAATCACCTCCAATAACAATAGATTTACCCCCAAATGGACTGTTATTATTCATGAGTTCCCGCAATAATAAATCAATGGCTCGAATTCCATCCTTTGGCAACATTGTTATCTCATCCATAATGATAAGCGCGGCTTCTCTAATTTTCTTGGCTTCAGCTGTTGTTTGCTTCATTTTGGAGACCGATGTATCGTCCAACGGAACAGGCAATTTAAATCCACTATGGATTGTGCGTCCACCTTTCATTAGTGTTGCAGCAATTCCTGTTGAGGCAAAAGCGACCACCGTTTGACCACGCCCTCTTAAGAAGGTTATTAAAGTATTATAGAGGTACGTTTTCCCCGAACCACCTGGACCGTTAAGGTAATGCAGTCGGTGATTGTCCCCTAAATCAATTCCATCTATTATGCTCTGGAACGCAATAAGTTGTTGAGGATTCAATGTCGCGATCAGCAATTGAGCTTGTACTGCTTCTTCTTCCCGATTGAATTCTTCTTGTTGAGTTATTGCTTGTTCAGGTAATGCAGTCGGTTGTGGTAGTCCAAAAAAAGAGCAAGACACTCCGTGTTGCTGAAAAACATGTTCGATATCATTTAGAGCCAGGTTAAAAGATATGCCTTCATCATGGTTACTGAGGAAATCGACAGCCATGTGTCCTCTAAATTTTTCCCACAGCAGCAAAGGTCTTGCTGGAAAACAATAAATGCAGATAAATGCAAAAGTTTGCCGCATTTGTGGTGGCAGCTGGAAAATAACAACTTCGTCCGGACATCTCTCCCATTCATCATCTGAGGAAAGAAGATTTCGATGAAAAGCAGCTTCTTGGAACGTTGCATATTGGACATCGTCAACTGTTCGAAGAAATTCATAGCTTGTTGCACCCGGAACATGAAGCAACAATAATCGGAGATGGAATCGTTCCAAATCATTTATTCCCACCGTGTACATGCGAGTTACTATTTTTTCGCCTCCACGCTGCCGCGCTGTCCATGTACTTCTATTGAATAAATAATGGTACGGAATTTCTGTATATAGAAACTGATTAGCTGTCACATCGTTTCGATTTAGTTGAAACCATGCCGTGAGCTTAGTGTTTCCACCAGACGCTTGATCAATAGCTTCTTGCTCATGACCGGCTTCAAAATAAATTCTCTGTTGGCGATATAAATGAACGGGTAGTCGATAAACCACATGCGATCGGTCGTGCATTTTAGATTCAAGCAAACGCCGCATAGCTTCTGGAGCACTTACGTATCTGGGGTCAATAAAAGATGCAACTTCATCATGAATCAATTGTTGATCGTCTCCAGTACCAATAACGACGTTCGCGCAATCATGTCCTTTGTAAATGTAATGGCCCTTAGTGATGTGCAAACTTCTACATTGATATGAGCGTCATACTTAAGTACCAAAAACTTGTTGTATGGAACAACAAACCGATTATCCATCATCTTTCCTCTAACTTCCGTCGTAGGTTCCACTCGTCGACGATAGCGCGGATAGCCGTTATTGTTAGTTGTTGTCTCGAGTTGAAAATCTTTAGGAAATTCTTTTTTGCATTTACCATTCTCCGTGCATGGCGCAAATGGATGTTAAGCACCGCAAGGACCGTGCATCATACATCGAGTAACAATTTCGAATAATCGTGGGTTTAGTGCGATGTCTGGTATCTCGGCACTAACTACATCGTCGATACGTTCAGATGTTTTGAATTTATCATCATCATGGAGCACAATCAGGATATGAGCATGAGGAAGACCTCGTTTTTGGAATTCAATGGTATAGGCAAATGCTTTGCATCGCCCTAAAACATGAAGAATAGTTAAATCTTCCATTAAGGCCTTCAACTTTAGCTTAAAGACCCTGGCAACTAAGTCAGGACGATCTGATGTCGATTCTCCCCGTCTTAAATTAGTTGTTATTTCTGGCCACTTTGGATTTGCAGTAAATGTGATGAAAAGGTCAGGTGGGCCGTATTTTCCAAAAATTGACATTGCATCTTGAAGTCTTTGCCGCATGTTTCTCGGAGAGCCTTCGAAAGAGGAAGGAAGAATAACCGACAAACCAGCTTGCACTCCAGCATCGTGTGCTGCATTTTGAATATGATCGGATAGACCTTGATACAATTCAGTACGCAATTTACTTTGTTGATATCGTATGTAGTTCAAATTATTGGCTTCCACTTGCAAATATGATAGACAATCCACTGTTGCGTAAGTTTTCCCGCACTCATGATCGGATTGAAATCGTTTATAATTGCTGTTTGCGCAACTTTAAATTGTAACATGCTGATTTTATTACGGGATTGCCGATATCCTTCGCAACTCCAATTGGGTTGCCACCCCGGTTCGCCAAACGGATAAAGAATGCCATAAGTCAT
This sequence comes from Podabrus alpinus, assembly GCA_932274525.1. NCBI lineage: Eukaryota > Metazoa > Arthropoda > Insecta > Coleoptera > Cantharidae > Podabrus > Podabrus alpinus. The sequence goes on along the minus strand of OW026452.1, from coordinate 43,690,167 downwards.
AGGGTCAAGATTTGGACTGAGAATATTGATACGAATGAATTGTTGTGCATTGTCGACGGGATTTCGAGGATAGATACGGATATCACGTTCAAATGGAGGTTCGCCGTCATCATTTACGAACACCATTGCAATTTCATTGGACGTTGGAGCATTGTAACGTCTTTGATCAGACTGCCGATCGCGCCGCATCACCATATTGACGACCGGAACTGGTTGTCCTTCTTCTTCGGCTCGTACACGCTCTTGTTGCTCAATTTCTTTGATCAGGCAATATGAAGCTGCGATACGATTGTTGACGCGGAAGAAACGATCGATTTTCTCAATCACTTCAGGTAGACAACCTCTATTCTCAGGCAGATTTAAGGTACGTTTCCTATGCTGCGGCGGACGCACGCGGCTGACGGATCGCGTCAGGCGCTTATGGTTGACGCAGGTTTTGTGTTTCCTGTGGCGCGTCAGTTGCTTGCGAACTTTGATAGAAAGTGGTCAGTTACTTACGATAAAAATAAAATTTATCATGAGCAATAATAATAATGACGTCTTATTGTCATACCTTTTATTGGAAGAAATCGACGAAGAGCAGGAAATATTGATGCAACTAAACAATGAAAAAAAAATTGCTGAAGTCCATCCCATGTTCAAGAGTAGAACTGAAGAGGGATTTTTCAATATCCTCATAAATCAACATTTATTGAAAGATGAGAAAAAATTTCGGGAATTTTTCAGGCTGAACATTGCTCAATTTAATTATATTCTGGATATAATAAAAGAAGATATAACGACAAATTCGTCAAATAAATATCCTTATCCCATAACCCCACAGGAAAAACTAGCCGTAACTTTACGGTAAGTATTATTTATTTATAACTTATAATTAGGACATAGTATAGATACGTTATTATAATAATACATCAAATCTTATTGCGTTTTTCACTCAGTCCATTTTGTGTTATATTATTTAAAATCGGTTTTTTGATCTCCCCGAATGCAGATGGCATGATGTCTGACGTCACACTTGCGTACAAACATTCGACACATCCGTTGTGAATATTAGTTTTAAGCCTGATGAAGGTAGCGTGGCTACCGAAACATATTTTAAACATGCCACCTGCGCTCGGGGAGATCGAAAAAACCAATTTTGCTTAAAATACATCAAAGGTTTTCATATTGTCCCGAGTTATGCATATAAAAATCTGGTTCTTGCATGTTCGAAGGTAATGGTTGCACTGGCGTAATAATAGTAACTGGCGGTGGCGAAGGTGAATAAAAAAAACTACTTCGAGAATTCGATCCTGATAGTGACATTGTAGGCGTTTTAGTTGTAGGATTGTTATTAAGTTCTTCTAACTCAATAACCATTTTCAAACTACGCAATTTCGCTTCGTTTTGGATCTCTCGCTTGAATTTTTTTACGGACATAGCAATACTTTGAAAAAAAATATCGATTTCATCCTCGTCTTTTTTTGTTAATAAATTGATGATTTTGGCTCGTTCGTTTTGTCTTTCCTCCAGCATCCGAGTAAGATTGTCATTAATTTTTTGTTTTTTACTTGAAGGCTGTGAACGTAAACTTTCATTTGGAGTGTTCCGTTTTGGAGTAGAACTAGTTGCTTCAAAAGTAGATGGTGTCTTAGAGGTAGTAGGTGCATCAGAGGTGAAATGTGAATTTTCAAGCTCATGAGGTAAAAAGGGTGTTTCTGCTATTGTGGTTGTATTTTCGGTAGAGGCAGTGTCTTCTTCATTTTGTGTTTCTTGCTCTTCGATGTTTGATGTGCTTCTACATTAAAAAAATGCGGTATTAGTTATAAACAATCGAAAATCTATTAATAATATACTAACAGTCGTTTATGATCCACTTGTTCTAGAAAAGACAACATTTCCAACAGGGGCCAAGGCTTTGATTTACTGGTCGCAGATCCAGTTGGAGCCTTTCCTTTTTTTTTCTTTTTCAAATAGGTATCCTTAATGTTGCGCCATCTTTTCTTACAATCATCCCCTGCAAAAAATGTTAAAATAAATTAGGAAATAAATTTTTATGTTTCTATGTTTTCTGCTAACAAATAGGTAAGAAATTTAATCTTTTTTTACAGATTCATGGCGACTGGCGAATCATACCACTCACTGGCATTTGCATTTAGAATATCGCATAGTTATATAAGCAAAATTGTAAAGACAACACTTTTAGTTTTACGGCAGAAATTAATGCCAATCTTTCTACCACCAGTGACACAAGAAGATTTAAAAAAAAAGGCCGAGATGTTTGGACAAAAATGGAATTTTCCCAACTGTTGCGGAGCTATAGACGGCAAACATATACGAATTTTTTGTCCCATGAAAAGTGGATCGTTGTATTTTAACTACAAAAATTTTTTCTCCATAGTTTTACTTGCTGTTGTCGATGCTAATTACAAATTCATATTAATTGATGTTGGATCCTATGGTAAAGAAGGTGACAGTGGAATCTTTGACAAAAGCAATATTGGGAAATTTTTTAGAAGCGGAAATATGTTTCCGCCCTCTTGTACCCTACCAAACTCAGACATTATGATGCCCTTTGTCTTAGTGGGTGATGAAGCATTCCGATTAGAAACACACATGATGAAACCCTTTTCTAGACCAACTGCAAGTGCTGATAGTAAAAAAGCTATTTTTAATTATCGACTTTCCAGGGCCAGGAGAGTTTCTGAAAATTCATTTGGCTTGCTGTCTCAAATTTTTCGCGTATTCTATACACCTATTGCTTTGAAGCCAGAGACAACTGACGATTTAATTATTGTAGCATGCTGTCTTCATAATTTTCTTAGAGAAGCTCATTTAGAAGCTCAAAAAAGCCCTTACTACGAATTTGATCCAGCTGAGCTACCACCATCAGACAATTTCATACCGTTAGCTAGGAGGGGAGGTTTTGCAAATATTGACGGTTTTGCTGTAAGAGATTGTTTCATGGATTACTTTAATGGGGACGCAGGATCTGTCATGTGGCAAGATCAACATATCACTAGAACTACATAGAAATATTGTGTGTATTTACTTCTTATAATAATAATAAAAAAAAAATGTTTTTGATTTATTATAATTAATATCTTACCTGATCTTATAAATATGTGTATTTACATTTTTCTTATAATAATAATAAGAAAAAACAACGTTTTTGTTTTATTATAATTTATTAATATCTTACCTGATCTTCCTAGAAACATGGCAACCTCTTTCCATGCATTATCTTTAGTTAATTGGTTTTTGTACGAAGGATTTGCCAAATCAAATAGGCAAGGGAACTTCGATACCACTTCCACCAAGTTTTCGTCTTCCGTGCATGAAAATAACACTTTTCCATTGTTTTTAACAGCCATGTGTGAATTTTTGCTTTTAATAACAAACACAAAACACAAGAAATGCTGCACTACCGTTCTCTGCGGCTGCGGCTAGACTGCTTGTAGAGAGGTACTGACGCAGCACTGGTCCCGATCTGCGTCAGCCGCACCAAACGCACAGCGGCGGACGCGCTAAAGGAAACGATTGCATTTAATTCTAATTGCGGCATAGAGTTCCGTCAGACGCAATCCGTCAGCCGCGTGCGTCCGCCGCAGCATAGGAAACGTACCTTTACTCGTTCATTGACCGCTTCTGTCGTGTCCATTACATACAGTTGTGCAAACTTTCTTGTTTGTCCTTCAGGTGGATACAGGTTTGTGGTTCTGTGGTACGTCTGTCCATGAATTTTGAAAACGTATGGTCCGTTACCCGGCATTGAAACAATCTCTGCTCCCATTGAAGCGAAAGAAACCGAGGAATTGTAAGAGCGGATGTGCTGACGAAAGTTCTTGTAGTAAGGATTTTCTGAATCGGAAAGCATAGAGCGAAGAAATTCGGGATATAACAATAGATTCCCATGTTGATCGAGCGGTTGCGGAATCTTCACTTTTCCTTTATGACAGCAGTTGTTAAATTGTTTATCAACTGGACGCTCCTTGGCGAAATTCTTGGAGCCGCAGAACTGACAGATGGAATTCATTTCTCCACAATCGTGTCGAGTAACGTGAGATTCATCAAATCTCAATGCTCTTATTTGGAGTTGAATTGCTTGACTTTGGTATCGATTTTCTTTCTGTCGATGTATCGCATGGGACCGAGCGTCAGCAGCTTGCCGCGCTTGAGTTTCTTCTAAAGTTTCACGTTGTTGACGTATCGCATGGGACCGAGCGTCAGCAGCTTGCCGCGCTTGAGTTTGTTCCAAAGTTTCACGTTGTCGACGTATCGCATGAGACCGAGCGTCAGCTTGTCGCTGTGATCGAAGCTGTTCTTCTGTGTTATTAGCTCTTGTACGTGCTTTTCTTTCACGATTCAATCGCCGTCGCTTTGCAGCAGGATTTTCAAAATTTTCATTATCCATTATGGAAGTTCACATAATGCTTTGTTGGAAATAGCTGTCCTATATAGACAAAATGATACGATGATACGTTGATACGATGATACGTTGATCCGATGATACGTTGATCCGATGATACGTTGTGCGTTCGGTTCGGTTCGGTTTGCTTCGGGTATTTCCGTGGGACGGACAGAAAGAAAGACTTGGCCATTTATAATAAGAGACTAGATGATACCCCGTCCGAGGACGGGCAGCTAGAAGGACGGGCAGCTACCCAAGGTCATATGGCTTTTCGATTGCACTGAGAGCTTTCCTTAATCTTCATTCAACTTAAGTTACCTTGGGTAGCTGCCCGTCCTTCTAGCTGCCCGTCCTCGGACGGGGTATCATCTAGTTTAAAATAAGTAAAAAAATTTTAAATATTGATTAAGTTTAATTTAATTTAAAAAAATATATGTAAGTTTTTTGTTTATTTATTTAATGTTGTTCTCATCTCTTATTATAAAAGGCCAAGTCCTTCCTTCCTTCGGATAATTTCATAACCAATCGGATGAACGTATCATCGTATCAACGTATCATCGGATCAACGTATCATCGGATCAACGTATCGCATGGGACCGAGCGTCAGCAGCTTGCCGCGCTTAAGTTTCTTCTAAAGTTTCACGTTGTTGACGTATCGCATGGGACCGAGCGTCAGCAGCTTGCCGCGCTTGAGTTTGTTCCAAAGTTTCACGTTGTCGACGTATCGCATGAGACCGAGCGTCAGCTTGTCGATGTGATCGAAGCTGTTCTTCTGTGTTATTAGCTCTTGTACGTGCTTTTCTCTCACGATTCAATCGCCGTCGCTTTGCAGCAGGATTTTCAAAATTTTCATTATCCATTATGGAAGTTCACATAATGCTTTTTTGGAAATAGCTGTCCTATATAGACAAAATGATACGATGATACGTTGATCCGATGATACGTTGATACGATGATACGTTGATACGATGATACGTTGATACGATGATACGTTGATCCGATGATACGTTGATCCGATGATACGTTTTGCGTTCGGTTCGGTTTGCTTCGGGTATTTCCGTGGGACGGACAGAAAGAAAGACTTGGCCTTTTATAATAAGAGATACTTCGTCTATATAGTATTGCGTTAATCTGTTAATCCGTTGATTCGATTCGCTAATGCAATTTATTATTATTACAGGTTAGATGATGTTTTGTATTGCTTTCATCAGAATCAAAATCGGAATCGGAATAGTCGCTGCTAGAATAATTGCTTGAGTTGTTCATGTTTATAAATTAGTGGTACTTGCTATATCGATTCCTTTTCAAAAGTATTACCTAAATTTTAAATACAAAGTGTAACCTATATAGTAAATTGTTGATCCTTTGATACGTTGATACATTGATACGTTGATACATTGATACGTTGATACATTGATACGTTGATACATTGATACGTTGATACATTGATACGTTGATACATTGATACGTTGATATATTGATACGTTGATACATTGATCCGCTGATCTGTTGATCCGTTAATCTGTTTATCCATTTATTGCATTATCTGCTTATCCGTTATTTGTATTTTTATCTTTTGAACAATATATCCACACCGTTAAGAAATTGTATGTAAAATTACAATCATTAGCAACTTTGTGACCAATTTTTCTTCAGCATAGCGCGAAATCATATCTTTCTTCAGTATTTATCACATCGAAAGTCAGCAATTATGGTACAATCTATATTACGAACGTAACTTATATACCATGCTTTAAAAATAATATTTTCGAAGCATGTTATATCACGTTACTTGGTTCGGACGATGCTATTTTAGGGTTTTGATATCATAGATATCAAAAAACTAATATTTTTTAATCAAAATCAAATTAATTAAAAAAAAATCTTGTAGCTGGTGTGTTATGGTAGTGTTATATCTACGAGGGCTGGGAAATCGAGTATTCGAATACTCGATTCTAGGTAATTTGTTCGACAGCGTTATGTGCGACAGAAATTTGTTTGAAAATGCCCTGTCGATTAAATGTTCAGTCGTACAAATGCTAAGTTGGACGAATTTCTCTCGAACAAATTACCAACTGCGGCATATTCAAACATTCGAATATCCCACTAATATTTAAGTGTTTTACTAGGTTTAAGATGATAATTTCATTATTAATAATTAATTTTAATATTATTAATAATAATTATTAATTTAACACAAGCGGCCTGCCGGTGTCGCGAGTAAACAGTCGACTAGTCCAGACGTGTTTTTGTTTTTCCAAGCAAAAATGTAATCAGTGACATTTACAGCCGTATTCACCAAGCTCTGTTAAGTTGCTAACAGAGAGTCAAGTCAATAACAGTCTGTTAATGTGATATATTTGTATTCACCAATGACTTTTAGCAGTTACCAGTCTGTCAAGTCGTCTGATAAGTTAACAGAGCAATATTGGGCTGTCAACATAGGTAACAGACTGATAAGTAATATTTTTATGTGTCAATATTGTAGGTTATAATTATTATTGACATTTGTTTTTGGTATGTATTTAAGGTTAACTTTTTTCCGCGAAATCAGTTAAAGCTAGTTTTACACGGTTTTACCAACAAAAATTCTAGTTACTTTTAGGCTTCTATACAAAGTATAACAAGAAGCCTTATGATCTGGCTCCGTGTCTGTCCGTCCGTCTGTCCGTCCGTCCGTCCTCATAATTCAAAATCATACAGAGCGTTTCAAATCGTGTTGGAAATACTCTGTGTGCATAGAGGTCTAAGAACTGGGTAGCCAGTGCGCTACTTTTAGGCTTCTATACAAAGTATAACAAGAAGCCTTATTTAGGCTTCTACACAAGGTATAGAAAGAAGCCTTATGGTCTGACTTCGTGTCCGTCCGCATGTTTCAGAGCCAATCATAACGTTGATCAACTGATACGTTGTTATATTTTAAATACTTCGTCTATATAGTATTGCGTTAATCTGTTCCCAAGTAACATCAACGTCGGTTTTATACCGGTATACCATTGAAGTATAACGAATATGTACATATATTTTCATACCTGAAAATTAAGTACCAAAGTGGTACCTAAGCGGCACATAAATTATAGTTCATATTTACACTGTACTGTTTAGGTATAGTTTCAATGTACATATTTTCGCACCGTTATTCTGAAGGCAATTGTTGTATCGGATCGGCATTGAAATTTTATTAGCTAAAATATATTTGAACATACGGTACCGTTTAGGTAATGTTTTGATCGTTTTGTTTTGTTACTATAAAAGCGATATCTAACATGTACATGTATTTTATAAGATGGAATGTACGATATTTCCATCACCGGTTTGATACCTTAAAATGCAGTTTAAATAGTAATGTTTTAGTTGCTACAATTCCGGTATATAATATGTAAAGATGCTTTATTGGTTAAATTTTACGATTTTTACCTCACCGTTTTGATATTGTTCAACATAATAATATTTGTCCATGACAGGTTTAATAAGTACATAATAACATATTATGAAATATATTATATAATATAATAATTTTTATTAATATTAAAATGTGAAACATACGTAACATTAAAATATTTATTATAAAAATAGGTAATTTAAAGATCAATGAATTTTAATTACTTTTTAAAACAGTTTTAACCAATCAGAACGAAGAAAAATTTCACCGTTAGCAAAACTCTTGTTTCTCATTGGTTATAAATTATTATACGCATTTTGTATTACAATTATTACCTGAAAATTAAGTACCAAAATGGTACCTAAGCGGCACATAAATTTTAGTTCATAATTACACTGTACAGTTTAGGTATAGTTTCAATGTACATATTTTCGCACCGTTATTCTGAAGGCAATTGCTTTATCGGATCGGCACTGAAAGTTTATTAACTAAAATATAGTTGAACGTACGGTACCGATTAGGTAATGTTTTAATCGTTTCGTTTTGTTACTATAAAAGCAATGTCTAACATATACAGGTATTTTATAAGATGGACGGTACGATATTTTCATCACCGGTTTGATACCTGAAAGTGTAGTTTAAATAGTAAAGTTTTAGTCGCTTACAATTCCGGTATATAATATGTAAAGATGATTTATTAGTTAAACTTTGTGATATTTATTTCACGGTTTTGATATTGTCCATGACTACTTTAATAAGTACATAATAAAATATTATGAAATATATACTCGTATAATATAATAATTTTGTAAATAAAAATCCGTCTTATTCTCCAAAGTCCCTTTTTATTAAATTAAATTTCGAGACGCGCTTTTTATAATTTTTATTAATATTGAAATGTAAAAAATATGTAACATTATAGTTATTTATGTATCAAGATTATGTATAAAAAAAAAATTTCGCCGTTAGAAAAACTCTTGTTTCTGATTGGTTACAAATTATGATAAGCATTTTATATTACAATAATTATTATATGAGATATTATTGGAGTAAGAAGGGCGGTCAAATTTCTAAATTGGGGGCGGAAATTTTAAACCTCTTACGTCCGGTATTATCAACCCATATAAAAAGCCCTTTAGTTAACTAGCTAATGTAAAACGTGTATTTTAAATATTTTATGTTTTCTAATAGCTAATTAACTAAAGGCCCTTTTAAAGTTTTAAGACCGATAAATAACTGTGTTTATAATATTTATTAATAAAAATATTAAAAAATTAATTAATTAGGAAATTTATTTTTAAAATAACTTTGCCGGCTTGGGAGTTGAACCACTGTACAACGGATTGCCAAAGGTGCCATCGTGCCTATTTACCATTACGCCATCGAGATTTCTTACATTCTCCAATATTTTTTTGTCTTATAATGAGAAAGGAATAATATTATAGTTGGGGAATCGGTCTTTTATGTCTTTCTAGTAATCATAAATCTTTATTTCAACTATGTATCAAATTTTTGATTTTCTAAATATTGAAAAAGTTTCTAACTTCGTTACTTCAATACGGATTTTTAAGAAAAACTACGGCGCAAATAATAACAATCAAAAATCTTCGAAAATCTCCAAATTTGAAATAAAAATTCTGGAAATTAAAAGTCAGGAAATTAAAATTTAATAAATTTAAATTAAATAAATTTAATCCCACCACCGCTGTCGATTCGAATTAAAGTGACGTCGGTGTCGTAGCATTTTTCTTCAAAACACGTGCAAAATAACAACTTTTATTTAAAATAATTCATAATGTAATAAATTTTAAAGTACCAAAGCAAAATATTTGATTTATTTTAATTCAATATTAGGTAATATTTTTAATCTAAGAATTGAAAATAAAATTGACCATCAAATAAGAAATATCATAGTTTATACCGTATACCCAAGTAGTCGAGTTGGCTAAGCAGTTGGTTTTCAGACGTATAGGTACAGTACAGCATAGGTTCAAAACCTGGCCTCGGAAAAAAAAAGTAAGTAAAAATTATCACATTTATAATGTCAATTTTCAGATTCTGGCGCAGACAAACAAAAATACATACAGGGAAACAATTTAGCAGTATGTAAAAAATAGAAATATTCAAAAATTTTATCTTTTATAAAAATTATTTTTTCTATTAAATAAATATCTCGTTCATAAAAAATCAACACATAATCGGTATAAAAACGAGGTACTAATACAGTAACTGCAAAAGGGGCAAATCAATGCTGAACCGTTGCAAAAATACCTGTAATGTATATGTACATAAATGATACATCAATACAGTAACTGCAAAAGGGGCAAATCAATGCCGTACCGTTGCGAAAATACCTGTACCTTATATGTGCATAAATGATACATCAATACAGTAACTGCAAAAGGGGCAAATCAATGCTTTACCGTTACGGAAATTTCTGTAAGGTATATGTACATTTATGACGGTAAAATGTTACTTGGGTTAATCCGTTGCTTCGAATCGCTAATGCAATTTATAAATACGCAAATGTTCGAAAGAAATTTACTAAGTTAAAGATATTTTCGAAGAGGTCTCCCTATATAAACTAGTTGTTTTACTTTGATGTGAAAAAATAATTTTTTATTGATGTGGTTAGTGAAGTTAAGTTATAAATAAAAGAGAAAGAAGAGGATTGGTCCACCTCAAAAAAAGGACCATACATTACAGAGAAGTAAAATTTCTAATAGAATGGAAAAGTTTGATTGTTATTACTTATATAGTAAATGATAATTACCAATCGCAAAAAATTTAATTGGTGCAGATTATCTGATTATGTGGTGTTACATTATATGGCGATCAAAAATAACCAGATAATAACAACTTTCCACACCAGAAAGGTAGCTGTATAGAAGCCTAAGAACTGCCGCTAAAGCGAGTTCCACCTTGTTTTATTAGGCTTCTATACAAAGTATAGCAAGAAGCCTTATGATCTGGCTCCGTGTCCGTCTGTCTGTCCGCATAATTCAAAATCATACAGAGCGTTTCAAATCGTGTTAGAAATACTCTGTGTGTATAGAGGTCTAAGAACTGATTTTTTATTTTACTTTGATGTGAAAAAATAATTTTTTATTGATGTGGTTAGTGAAGTTAAGTTGTAAATAAAAGAGAAAGGAGAGGATTGGTCCACCTCAAAAAAAGGACCATACATTACAGAGAAGTAAAGTTTCGAATAGAATGGAAAAGTTTGATTGTTATTACTTATATAGTAAATGATAATTACCAACCGCAAAAAATTTAATTGGTGCAGATTATCTGATTATATGATGGCACATTATATGGCGATCAAAAATAACCAGATAACAACAACTTTTCACACCAGAAAAGTAGTTTTATGTATAGAAGCCTAGGAACCGCTGCTGAAGCAAGTTCCAACTTGTTTTAAATGGTGGCACTTCCGGGCGGTCGCCGAGGTTGCCAACTAGGAGTTTTTATTAGGACCCCAAACCTTAAAACATATCCAAAAATCAGAACCCCCTGACCATATTTAGGAAACTCTTCTTTTCATGATTTCGAGGATGTTGTTAAAATATTTTAAGTGTTTTTAATTTTTTTAACGAGTTGTATGATTACAATATAGCTGAAATAGAAATTCGTTTAAAAATATTTTGCCAAAAAACATAATTTTCACTCCTTCATAAAAAATGTCAACTTCAGACGAAGAATTAGGTAAGCTCAGGGTTCCGAGAATACGTTTTTTAGTATGTCAAAGTACGAACAATTACCTAACGAAATCCGTGGAAATATCGCAGAAAACCGATTTTGGATTTTTTTGATCAAAATGTGCCCAATTATCGTACACTAAAATCGCAGTATTGGATCTCCAATATCCATGTTTTCGTCAGCTTTTTCATTTAACCACGTAGACGGGGTAATATATTATTCTTTATCAAATCTGTTGATATATCGATACGTGGCTACCACTCGCCGTTCCGACACATCTGTAGCACGCAGGCAAAATATGGGCTACTTACCTTAATCAACATGGGATGCCACTAACTCGAGTCGAGCTGGTCATGGATACTCCACAGATCCGATGTCAATTAGGGAAGACAAAATAGGGAGGGGAAGTCACAATTGATAATATTATGGGGGCGCCACTGAATTTTTGTATAATCACCCTCCGAAAGTAATCCAGAAACTTATTCTTCCATAGAATGGGGGGGGGGGGGGCAAGAGTAAAAGATTCCACAAACAGTGAACAAAATTTAATAAGATAAATATTATGTATTAATTTTGACGAATGAATACAATATTTGAGAATATTAATTATAAAATTTAAATAATATTTCGTCGCCGAGCTGCGAAAACCTCCAATGTGACAAATTTTGAAAATCAGGTTTTTGTATCATAATTATTCTACGATCAATTCTGCATAGGTTGGTAATCTATTCAATGTGAAAAACCATAGAAAACATGCTTCAAAAATATATTCCTCCAATGTGACACCTTGCTAAAACTGGGATGGACAATTCCTCCAATGGGCTATTTTTCATTATTTATTTTAATTAGAATCTATAATTTACATGCAATTTAGTAATCTATATAGATTTGTTCTTGCAAAGATATTAAAAGAAAAATTTTGGATATATCTTTATTATTTCTCTAAAAAACTAGTTTTTTGCCTCTACTGTAAAATTTATGTTTTGCTACATTGGAGGTATTCGCAGCTCGGCGACGATTTTTCTTAAAATATAAATTATGCTGCATGAACCCAATTAATAGAATTTTACGCTTTAAATCAAGTTTGTCAAATTTCGTGGTTAAAATAAATGTGGACATCCCATAAATGCCCTCCACTTGAAAGTGTCAGTATAACAACCATCCAGTAAATAAAAATTAAAACGGAATAAATTAACCTCCGTACGTTGTGTTCAAGGGAAATAGTGACCGGAATAAATATTCCACAAGCACCTCAAGTCGAACGGTTGAGATTCAAAATAATAGGTTAATAAATTTAAAAATACTTAATGCTAAACAAAAATAATAGAATTATTGAGGAAATTAATAATTATAACTTTTACAGATATTTAGTGCATGGCTATATGCAACAAACTTAGGAATTAAAATAAGACATTGTTGATAATCAACACACAAAGTTTTAACGTTAATTTTTCCAACACGACACTGAGTTTCCGAATTTCCGATTCAACTAAGTCGTACACTGAATGTCTATTAACATTTCAGTTCAATTATGAAACGTTAGTTATAAAAATATCTAATTTAAAATAGAAGATAAATCATTATTTGAACTTTAGTTAAATCATTTACAAGAAATAACCACTTCATTAAATTATTATCTTACATTCATTTAATAATAATTATACAATTTATAGAAAACTAATTTAATGATTTACTATAATATCAGTAGAATTTTCATCTATGTTTTTGAATAAAATATATAAATCATTTTGAAGATTTTGCTATGTTATTCTTAAATTTATTTAATTAAATTATACCTTTAATTAATAATACCTGCACCTTGCCAGCTTTCTTTCCACCTTTTTGGTGGTCTTTCAGGCAGTCATTTTCCATAGACAACTTTCCCATCTCTGACAATTCGACCAATTCTATTGTTGTTCACATGGTTAACATGTTCGTTCCATTCTCTTCTTCTTTGTCTGATCTATCTTACTACATCCATCTTACTTCACCTGCATCTCGAATTACTTCAACGAAAATTTGTTATTCTGTATTATTTCTCTCAGGCATCCCGACACGGCACCTACATTTACAATCTGGTTAAGTACCTCCTTTATGAGGTCTCACAGATAGACAATATTATTGAAATATTTTCAGTATAAATATAACAATATTAAATAATTAAAAACCTGCAGGTCAAATTGACGAACATTTCTTTTTGTATTTGCGCTAAAGTTTAAAAATTCATTTTAAAAATTTTAATTTTCTTTAGGCTTATATTTGAGTGGACCTGCGATCGAATTGTAAATTGTTTGAATTATTTGACCTATAATAAATATAAATCGACCGTAAATTCCCACAAAAAATGCAAATTGAAACATTAAATAATATAAATTTAAAAATATCTGTAAAATTTCAAATTTATTACTAAACAGCTCAAGTTGTTTTTATTTTTCAAAGAGTCTCATTGCGTACCAAAAGTTAGAGCAGAGCATCTTGGTTAAAAGATTCTGAAGTAGTTTAAACACGCAGACGGGGACATAACAATATTTAACGCAAAAACACAGCAAAATATCGCTGTATTTCATACCCCAAAATTTGTCATTTTTACTGGAAGAGAAATATTATAATTTGAATGAAGCGCTACTGATGGAAGTAAGATAAGCACATTGCAGAACAGTGCCATGTAAGTGAATGGACGAGGGTCAGATACTACTCCATATGAGATTTTAAATGCTTTTGCAATTGCGATTTTTGTACACATTTATAGGCGCAACTATAACAACAGAACGGTTTATGGCCGGTATGAGTTTTTAAATGTCTTTGTAAGTCTGCTTTCCGTGCACATGTATACTTACAAAGATGACAACTAAACGGTTTTTCGCCGGTATGAGTGCTTATATGAATATGTAAGGCTGATTTCTGTGCACAAATATACTCACAAATATGACAATTAAACGGTTTTTCGCCGGTATGAGTTTTTAAATGACTTTGTAAGTTTGCTTTATGTGCCGAAGTATACTCACAAAAATGACAACTGAACGGTTTTTCGCCGGTATGAGTTTTTAAATGTCTTTGTAAGTATGATTTATCTGCACAAGTAAACTCACAAATATCACAATTAAACGGTTTATCGCCGGTATGAGTTCTTAAATGTCTTTGTAAGTTTGATTTATGTGCAGAAGTATAATTACAAATATCGCAACTAAACGGTTTTTCGCCGGTATGAGTTTTTAAATGACTTTGTAAAGCTGATTTCTGTGCACAAGTGTACTCACAAATATAACAACTAAACGGTTTATCGCCGGTATGAGTTTTTAAATGTCTTTGTAAGTATGATTTATCTGTACAAGTATAATCACAAATATCACAATTAAACGGTTTATCGCCGGTATGATTTCTTAAATGTCTTTGTAAGTTTGATTTATGTGCAGAAGTATAATCACAAATATCGCAACTAAATGGTTTTTCGCCGGTATGAGTTTTTAAATGACTTTGTAAGTCTGATTTCTGTGCACAAGTATACTTACAAATATCACAATTAAGTGGTTTCTCGCCTGTATGAGTTCTTAAATGTTTTTGTAAGTCTGATTTCCGTACACAAGCATACTCACAAATATCACAATTAAATGGTTTCTCGCCGGTATGAGTTCTTAAATGGATTTCAAACTGTGATTTGCTGGCACATTTTAAGTTACAAATATCGCATAAAAATGATTTCCTGTCCTTCTTTTTATGAGCCCTTAAATGACGTATTAAAGTTTGTTTAAGAGCAAGTTTATAACCACACATTGCACACTCGAAAAAATTTGAACTGGTCAGAGTTGCTTGTGTAGTGACGGTATCTTCTTTAATATCAATGGAATGATGCAAATCTTCTACATTAAATTTCACATCTTCCACCTCTTCTCTTTTAATTTCGTAATTGCTAATTGAATTATTTGGAGTGTCCAAAAATTTAAATGCGTTTTCTACAATTTGTGATTCTTCCGAAGGTAGCACTGGAGCTGCAAGTAAATCGGTAACTGGTTCCATTTGGAGGATGCAGCACTGTAACTGTACAGGTACAAAATCACTTTTCTTTTTTGAAGGCGTTGATTATATGTTATCGATTTAGAAAACTACTGCTACAGTTGACAAATCACTACTATACAAAATTATAAAAAATGGCCATCGTGAGAATGGCGACATTGATGGAGTCAGAGGCGATTTATTATAATATTATTATGTGCATGGGGTGGCAACTCTCATGTTAAGAAAAAATCCGTCTTTCAGCGCCATCTATCCGCTGGGGTGCATATATTTTTGGTACCCGTTTGGAGACTAGGAAACCGCTATAGAGGCTTTTTATTTGAATTTATATTTTTTTGAAGTTGTGAATTCATACTCATGATAAGTTTATAAATCCTTCGAGTAACATATCCACAAAAGTAATAATAATTAACAAATGGATACATTACTATAAGAATTCATAAAACATTCATGATTACGAAATAAATAGCAATAATTTACATGAACTCAAAGAAAACCTTCTAAATTGAATAACATTTTATTAAACTTAAAAAACTATATTACATTTAATATTAAATCACTCCTTATCGTTCCACTGCTTCTTTTTAACATCATCTTTAACTACATCAAGTACATTTATAAAAAATATCAAATAAATGTTAATTAGATCCTTCTAGACCGTGTAAATATTAACACTGCATCCTTATATTATATAAAATGAGCATTTTCATGACATCTCTCGTCTTTTCCCAACATAATATTATTTAAAGTTTTGATGTTATGAAATATTAAGAATTTTGTTAAGGAAGTAATTACCAAGTCTTCCTATGCTTTATCCGTGATAATTTTAGTAATTCTTTGCAAAATATTTTCCAAATGCACATATTTTAGGGAACACGTAGTTAAAAATATTAAATATTGCTTAAATAATTAACAAACTTGGTATTACAATATTGCAACCCTCTTTTTCCATCATATTCTTTATGCATGGTGAACATTTGTGTTGCTTCGTCCACACTATTTCCTTTCTACGGTTTATCAAAATCGTTTTCTTCAGTCAAAAAGTTTTTCTTACAAATTTCACAATTTGAAATTTTAGGCAACACCTTTTTAGAAATAAAACCACTGACGTAATGTAGGTAATACACTGGTTTCCAATTTTCGTAGCTTATTGAACATTTGACTAATTTCAATGTCATTACTGAAGTCTCCAATCTGTGGCTGAACCTGACCCTTTACATCCTAAAAACATTATTCAATTAAGATAGGTAATTTAAGCTTATTCAAAATAAAGTATTTTACCTACCTCCATCAAGTTAGCGCCCCTTCAATCGAATTTTTAACTTTTTCTTATGCCAAACGTTTGGTAATCGTTAGGTAAGATTTGGTAGTTTGATTAAAAGTTTTGGTAGTTTTTTGTTTTTTCGTAATTAACCAATCAAATTTTTTTGTCAAGTTAGCCCTCCCTTCAATCGATTTTTTAACGTTTTTTAAGCTCATTTGATCGATTATAATACGCAGAGGTTTGGTACCCCAATAAAAAGTTTTGGTAGTTTCTAATTTGGTGGTAAATAATTAATTAAGTTGGAAGTTTACTTATACGCACGCGCTAAACTTCATGTGTATACAACAATAATTGTTTATTGCCAATTTGGCCTAATTTAAACCATTTTTTAACCTTTTTTTAATGCCAAACGATAGATCATCATCATGAAAGGTTTATTAGTTCGATTAAAAGTTTTGGTAGTTCTTTGTTTTTTCGTAATTAATAGTTAACTAATCAAATTTTTTTGTCAAGTTAGCCCCCTTCAATCGATTTTTCAACTTTTGTTTAGCTCATTTGATAGATTATAGGTAATATGTAGAAGTATGGTAGCCCTATAAAAAGTTTTCGTAGTCACTAATTTGGTCAAATAATTAATTAATTTTGAAGTTTTACTTATGCGATATACATACAATGTATAGCGCAGATTGTATTTCTTATAATCTTATTAAATCATCTTATTAGAACGCAGCGCAAACTTCTTGTATAATGCATAGTTACATTTTTCATGTTTGTTGTATAAATGATTCATCTTATTTACGATATATTTTTTTTGAGTCATCAAACATGAAACAAGGTGGAACTCGCTTTAGCGGCAGTTCCTAGGCTTCTTAACAGCTACCTTTCTGGTGTGAAAAATTGTTGTTGCTAGTTATTTTTGGTCGACATAATATTTATAATGTAACATCAGATAATCCGATAATCTGCACCAATTAAATTTTCCGAGATAACTTCTAACGGCTTTTTCTAAGAAAAATTAGGAGAACGTCATCATCAACGTCCTAAGGTATCAACGTCTTAACGGATCAAACGATCAACGGATTAAAGGATCAACGAATCAAAGGATCAAAGGATCAACGGATCAAAGAATCAACGTATCAACAGATCAACGTATCAACAGATCAACGTATTGAAAATTTCTTATATATAGGTGAAAAATTATGTAATAAATAAAATATAACTTATATTTGGTCTGCATTGAAAAACAATTGATCGTCTAAAAATGGATTCATCTTTACTACGTGAACGCGAATTATTTAAAAGGACAAGCCACTGCTGTGGTTAACAATAAATAAATTTAAAACAAATTATTGTTTTATTATAACATACGATGTGTTTACAATCACAATTTCGAGGGTTCTGATTAGATTTGAATTATGCGGACGGACAGACACGAAGTCAGATCATAAGGCTTCTTGCTATACTTTGTATAGAAGCCTATAAAATCAATATCAAAACAAAATTAAACAAAATCAAAATTATACAAAAGCATAATATTATGATAAGAGAACAAAAAACTTAAATCCTTTTACAGAAAGAAATACAGTAATGTACAAAAAGATGCCTAAAGACTAGGTATGGGTGAAAGGAAAGGTAATACAGGAATGTGAACAACCACGTTCATATAAAATTATTGAGAATGAAAGAGGAGAAAGGTTTAGGAGAAATAGGCAACACATGATAGAAAATAAAACTTACAGTAGTTTTGGAAGGGAAATTAGAAAGCCAGTTAAATTTAAGGATTATGTTTTAGATGTTTAAAAAGTATTAAAATGTAAAGATGCTTAAAATAATTTAGGATGTATCTCTTATTATAAAAGGCCAAGTCTTTCTTTCTGTCTGTCCCACGGAAATACCCGAAGCAAACCGAACCGAACCGAACGCACAACGTATCAACGTATCATCGGATCAACGTATCATCGGATCAACGTATCATCGTATCAACGTATCATCGTATCAACGTATCATCGTATCAACGTATCATCGGATCAACGTATCATCGTATCATTTTGTCTATATAGGACAGCTATTTCCAAAAAAGCATTATGTGAACTTCCATAATGGATAATGTAAATTTTGAAAATCCTGCTGCAAAGCGACGGCGATTGAATCGGCGATGAATGAAAGAGAAAAGCACGTACAAGAGCTAATAACACAGAAGAACAGCTTCGATCACAGCGACAAGCTGACGCTCGGTCTCATGCGATACGTCGACAACGTGAAACTTTGGAACAAACTCAAGCGCGGCAAGCTGCTGACGCTCGGTCCCATGCGATACGTCAACAACGTGAAACTTTAAAAGAAACTCAAGCGCGGCAAGCTGCTGACGCTCGCTCCCATGCGATACATCGACAGAAAGAAAATCGATACCAAAGTCAAGCAATTCAACTCCAAATAAGAGCATTGAGATTTGATGAATTTCACGTTACTCGACACGATTGTGGAGAAATGAATTCCATCTATCAGTTCTGCGGCTCCAAGAATTTCGCCAAGGAGCGTCCAGTTGATAAACAATTTAACAACTGCAGTCATAAAGGAAAAGTGAAGATTCCGCAACCGCTCGATCAACATGGGAATCTATTGTTATATCCCGAATTTCTTCGCTCTATGCTTTCAGATTCAGATAATCCTTACTACAAGAACTTTCGTCAGCACATCCGCTCTTACAATTCCTCGGTTTCTTTAGCTTCAATGGGAGCAGAGATTGTTTCAATGCCGGGTAACGGACCATACGTTTTCAAAATTCATAGACAGACGTACCACAGAACCACAAACCTGTATCCACCTGAAGGACAAACAAGAAAGTTTGCACAACTGTATGTAATGGACACGACAGAAGCGGTCAATGAACGAGTAAATCTGCCTGAGAATAGAGGTTGTCTACCTGAAGTGATTGAGAAAATCGATCGTTTCTTCCGCGTCAACAATCGTATCGCAGCTTCATATTGCCTGATGAAAGAAATTGAGCAACAAGAGCGTGTACGAGCCGAAGAAGA
Organism: Podabrus alpinus; assembly: GCA_932274525.1. Taxonomy (NCBI): domain Eukaryota; kingdom Metazoa; phylum Arthropoda; class Insecta; order Coleoptera; family Cantharidae; genus Podabrus; species Podabrus alpinus. The sequence goes on along the minus strand of OW026452.1, from coordinate 43,670,386 downwards.
AGGACAACCAGTTCTAAAAAAAACCGAACCGAACCGAACGCATAACGAATAATTTCATAACCAATCGGATGAACGTACCATCGTATCATCGGATCAACATATCATCGGATCAACGTATCATCGGATCAGTTAATCCGATTATCCTACTCAAAATTACTATATAAGCAGAATTACATTATAACGAAACTAGATGATACCCCGTCCGAGGACGGGTAGCTAGAAGGACGGGCAGCTACCCAAGGTCATATGGCTTTTGGATTGCACTGAGAGCTTTCCTTAATCTTCATTCAACTTAAGTTACCTTGGGTAGCTGCCCGTCCTTCTAGCTGCCCGTCCTCGGACGGGGTATCATCTAGTTTAAAATAAGTAAAAAAATTTTAAATATTGATTAAGTTTAATTTAATTTAAAAAAATATATGTAAGTTTTTTGTTTATTTATTTAATGTTGTTCTCATTTCTTATTATAAAAGGCCAAGTCCTTCCTTCCTTCTGTCTGTCCCACGGAAATACCCGAAGCAAACCGAACCGAACGCATAACGGATAATTTCATAACCAATCGGATGAACGTATCATCGTATCATCGGATCAACGTATCATCGGATCAACGTATCATCGGATCAACGTATCGCATGGGACCGAGCGTCAGCAGCTTGCCGCGCTTGAGTTTCTTCTAAAGTTTCACGTTGTTGACGTATCGCATGGGACCGAGCGTCAGCAGCTTGCCGCTTTTGAGTTTGTTCCAAAGTTTCACGTTGTCGACGTATCGCATGAGACCGAGCGTCAGCTTGTCGATGTGATCGAAGCTGTTCTGTGTTATTAGCTCTTGTACGTGCTTTTCTCTCACGATTCAATCGCCGTCGCTTTGCAGCAGGATTTTCAAAATTTTCATTATCCATTATGGAAGTTCACATAATGGTTTTTTGGAAATAGCTGTCCTATATAGACAAAATGATACGATGATACGTTGATCCGATGATACGTTGATACGATGATACGTTGATACGATGATCATAGAATTGTATTTTAAATTTTGAAGTTATTGATTTAAAAGTAAAAATCAAGTAACGTTGATTTAAAATAAAAACAAAAAAAAGGAGGAGGTAACGGGGGAGATGAAAAATAAACAAGTGGGATTCCGAAGGGTTTTCCAAACAGAGAATACGCAAATTAAGTTCGTCTTCAAAATAAGTAATTTAAAGTGTTTCAATCAACGCAAAGGAGTGTGGGAGATTGAAAATTGAATAAAGAAAAAAGTTCTCGTATGAGAGAGATCGTGTTCTCAAAAAGTGAGTTACGTGCAGATATTTAAACGAAGGAGACGTAAAGTCTTCAATTAAAGTCTTCAATCGAGAAACCAACTGAGTACATTGGATTCGAACACCGGTGGCTGATCAAAGTGGACGAAGCCAAAGACACAAAAATTTTCGACCGAACAGAACGAGTAATAGTACAGTGCCGACGATCATTCTAGTGGGTGAATGTTAAAGAATTGGAACCAACAAAAGCAAATCCAATTTCTTGTCTGTGACGAGAACCGCTTGAACGAGGTCAATTCTAAAGGAAGTAGGTGCATCCAGTTCGCGAATTGCAACGTTTTAGTGCTACAAATACGTCTTCCAAACAGTGAGCGAGGTATTCGAATACATACGCCAAAAAACTAAGGTAAATTTTAATTTGTAGTTGTATGTGTTTCCTTTTGTTAGTTTTAAGTTTGTTCAATAAATATGAATTTTGAAATTACATCTTTGTCTGTGTTGTTCTTTGTTCATCGTGCCTCTTAAGCAAAATACTGACCCTGAGATTAAGTCAACCCAATAAGTAGGTCTGCTCTTACAAGGTGGCTAACGCAACAATACATTTGATTTTAAAACTTAAATTAAATTAATTAATTACGACCAAATTAGGCACTACCAAAACTCTTTAAATGACTATACCAAACCTCTACACATTATAATCGATCAAATTAGCTAAAAAAAAGTTGAAAATCGTTTGAAGAGGGGCTAACTTGACAAAAAATTTGATTAGTTAATTAGGCAACAACGAAAAAATACCAAAACTTTTAATCGGACTACCAAACTTTACGTATCGATTACCAATCGTTTGGCATTAAAAAAAAGTTACAAATGGTTTAAATCAGGCCAAATTGGCAATAAATTGTTATTGTTCCATTTACGTGAAATTTAGCGCATGTGCATAAGTAAACGTCCAACTTAATTAATTATTTACGACAAAATTCGGGACTACCAAAACTTTTTATAGGACTACCAAACCTTTACAGATTATAATCGATCAAATGAGCTAAAACAAAGTTGAAATATCGATTGAAGGGGGGGGCTAACTTGACAAAAAAATTTGATTAGTTAATTACGAAAAAACAAAGAACTACCAAAACTTTTAATCGGACTACAAAACCTTACCTAACGATTACCAAACGTTTGGCATAAAAACAGTTAAAAATTCGATTAAAGGGGTGTAACCTTCGATTCCAGACATAATAATGTTAGTTCGAATCCATTGATTGTTTCAATACATTTATTGAAATTGGCGGTAAAATTTATGTACCCATTTGTATTTTTGATAATTTCCTAGTGGAATTAAAATTTCCCCAATAGTTTTGAGGAAGTGACGTCGAATTAGAGAGATACCAGATAGATACGAGTGAGATACTGTGTTAGTATAATTTTTACCTGCAAAAAATTCGTGTAAAGTTGGATAATTAAGTCAAGAATTGGAAAATTATTATTCTGTACCAGTATATTGGGATCATTGACGATTTATTCGAGTTTGGAGGTATATTGTTATGTTTTTGGTTGATATAATCCATAGCCACATAGTGGGATACTTTACGATACACCAATTTGAGCTGGTCGAATTATTACGGACCCATCACAATATTGTATTTATGGTTCTGGTACGTCATTTTGAATAATCTATACTGGTTTTCTATTCACGGCGTGGCTTCTTTGATACTGTTGGACGGAAGCTCAAGTTTCACTAGTTTTTTTGGAAGATAAGATAAGATACGATTTTACGATTTGGAGGTTAGAAATATTAGTCTTACCTATTTAACCCAACAAAAGTTAGTTCACTAGTCAACTTAATTATTATCGTCAAGTGGTTCGATCGAGATACCGTTTGGGAGTAATCAGAAGTTCTCCACCCTGTTGTTGGCCTTTTTTTGCGAGTTCAAGCAGTTTCGAGGTTTCGAGGCACAAGCACCATATTCGAAGATTCGTGTTCAATTTGTTGTTTGGGAGTCCAGTGGCGTGCGATTTCCAGCGGCGTAGGATCAAAATATTGAGATAAGTGATTATTGCTTTTGTTCTATTATTCGTTTAAAAAAAACTGTCTATTTGCGCTACCTAATTCACAACCTAACGACAATTTTTTTTCTGTTTGCTCGATAAGTACGCCGAAGCGTACTTGTAAGATTCGTGTTAGCGCCAACAGATCTGTCAGCGTTTATTTGATTGATTTTTGATTATTTGATTCATAATTTGAACTTTTTTTGATTTGCTATACCTTTTTATTAGCTGTTTGATATTTTAATTTTTTATAACTGATTGACTGATATTTTTTAATTTTTTTAATAAATTATTGTAGTACTTTGTATGTGCTTTTGTTTGATTTCCATTTCCATAGCTTTCACGATTAGGATAACAGCAAGAGTTGGGAGCGGGAAAAATCGTGTGGCGCCGGCGCCGGGTAAACTATTTCACTTATTTTTGAGCCACCTTCACCCTGAGCTCGCAATAGCTAGCTGAAGCTCCGCTCCCAGAATAAAAGCGTTATCTGGAGACACTACAATTTTTTTATATAGCCACACGTTTTTATACGTAGCTAGTGGTGACCCAAGTTACGCTATAGGGGGGCTAACTTGATGGAGGTATTTTACCTGCGTTTCAAATCTTTGTAATATTAAAATATCTTCTTTATCATTTTCGCAATGACAGCTTCTTGATTGACATTTAGTTAAGTTGTTTACCAACACATCAAACATAAACCACCCACAAATAACACAACAAGCAATCCAAGGACATACCCAATGGATACCAATACAAGGTTCCCAATCTAGTGACTTGAAGGATCAGAATAGTGACATGGACTGTGTAACAATTTTTGCCACTCCAAGGAACGACAAAAACTGGCCCGACGATCTTTGTTGATAACTCAGGGGATCGCCGGACAAAGATAGAAAATGCCACGAAGTGCTAGCTCAAGCACGGACCATGAAGAAAACGGAACCCCACTTCTCTCGGTGATGTTACACAATTATACGGGATGACGCTAAGGATACATAAACGTAGCAAAAAAGGTGTTGGTCTGGGCGCCATGTAATTATATTCACCCCGTATAAAGAGAGAACTTAGAAACACAAAAATTACAATTTGTGCTTCCGAAAATAAATAACCAAAGGTCGGAGGCAGCCCCCGTGACCGGAAAAATATATAGCGAGTCGTCGAACGGCACCACCTCATCTGTGTTAAAATAGCAAGATCGACCGCTACCAGAATACACAAAAAACAAACCACCAACAATCGATTAGAACTCCTGTTAGAAGCGAGCAGGTAATGCGACGTCATATCGTCTGCTTACTGGTAAAACCAGGTAACTGCCATAACCATAGTTTTGAGATAATAGCGTTTGAAAGTTTAACGTTTAATAACTAAGCAGTATTAATATGTATTGTGTTGTGTAATTTATTTCTAAGAATGATTATAGTTTTAGCAATGCCATAATACTTTAAATTAATGTGTAAGATAATAAATAAATAGTAAAAATCCCGATAATTTAAGAAAAGGGAGGTAGTTATCATGTTCTGCCTGTAAAAATTAAAATATCTATTTCTGCCCAATAATTAGATTTATCATAATAATTTAGTCATAACAAGACAACTGTTTTATGAAAGTATTTGCATATACAGCATTTTGGCATGGAGAAAACAGATAAAAATAGATTTTATGAGTAAATTTCAAGTTTTTGTTGAAGTTATTTGGTTTTGCCTGTAGGCTTTCTAGAAAATCTAACAGTTTAAAGAAAGTAATAATTAATACTTTTAGTCTTACCACAACTATTAATTTGCCAGTAGTCTAATAAAATGTATTTTATTGTATTTTTATTAATAAAATTAACTCATAAAAGTTACAATAGTAAAAATTATATTAAAAATCTTCGTCCGATTCTTCATCCTGAGCAGGCTCTGGTAAGCGATCCACAACGTCGACAGTTCTCAAGCTCCGATTACAGCCATGAAACTCTTCTCGTATGACACCCTTGTCGCAAAGATTCAAAAGGTCTTTTTTCTTTGCCAAGCTAATTGGTAACGATTCCTGATAAAGCTGTTTTAATTCATCAGGCTGCGAATCCAATGTTGACGCCTTGTTTCTTCTAGTCCGTTTTCGTGTTTGAGTGGTATGAACATTGAAATATCGAAAATCTTCGGACATGTCGTAGTTAAAGAAGATTTTATTCGTTTCCGCTTTTATGTATTTCAATCTTTTAATTTTTAACCACATCAATTGCTTCCCATCACTATCTTTCACACGGTTATTTATTAACTTCTTTGATAAATCTTTCAAATCATAGAACTCATTGTATTTGAATTCTTTGGTTTTGTACGCCTCTTTGCGTACTTTTTTTTCCATCTATTACAACGTTTTTCGGAGCCCTCGCGCGTTGAAAAATTGATTTATAATCTAGCATACAATAAACAGAAGAATCTTTCTTAGCAGATTCGATGCTGTTATGCATAGAATCTACTTCCATGTAACTGTGTCCCGACTCTAACAACTTGTGCTCAATTACCTGTAAATGATCTATTTTCTGCACAGCCCATAATAGCAATGCTGAAACATATTGGTTTCTGTTCTGACCTCCACAGGTATCAGAAAATAAAATAATTTCAGATACTTCTTTGGACACGCAATTCGACAGATAATAATAAAGTATGCTACCGATTTCTGAGCTCCCTCTTTTCCCGTTTATTTCAGAGCATGGAAAACAATACGCCGAGTTAGGTAAAGCAGATTCATAGATGCAAAGATTATAGACGCATATTTTTCTACAGTAGTATAATTGACCAACTAAACCGCTTGGAATTTGTAATACAGCTTGTAAATCAAAAGTCACAGAACTGAAATGTTTCTCGTTAGTTGCCCTTTCTTTATCCTGCTGTTTTTCTTTATTACAATTCTCTTTCCTTTGAATATGTTGTTTATAATTTTCTTCCATTTCTTGTTTACCTTCTACTTCTAACCTAGCATATTTAGAACACACTACACATTGATCTTTCTTCGGTATGAAGAAGCTTAGATTATATTCGGTTGAAAATATTCTTCGATACGTTATTTCGGATACTGGTTCAATTTTGTCTCTTTTAGAATCTTCCTTATAAAGATCATGCATTTTCTTAATGGAAAGGGACGTGTCTAAGTACTTTCGTTTTGATGTCTGTCTTATATAGTGGGGTTCCATAGTCGGAAACGATTCAATGTGGGCCTGCACTAACTTTCGGCTTGCCTCACTAGTTTTATTAGGTGGTTCATGTGTACCTCTCTTGTCAATGTTTGCGTAGGATCCGGTATCATTTGTATTTTTTATGGCGTCTGTAATAACCGAGGGAGAAATACAAAGTGTTTTGCAGAGAAACTTCTCACAAACTCAGTACTTCTTAAAATCTTTAAGAAAGTAACATTTTTTGGAATATTGTCTTCGGTTTTTCGATCCTTTTGGATTGGCAACAACCATTTTTGGTGGTTCACATTCAATACGAACAATTATGAAATTTTTTTGGCCTTTAAAATCTAAGTTCCAATACTCTCGGCATATTTGATTTCTTTGATCTATAGCGAAAGTCTCATTGCATTTGAATGTACATTTAGTGCAATCAATTTCTTGCGGTATCTTTGCAGGTCTTAGATTTTTCCTAATTTGATAAGCTGCGCCATCCGAACGCTTCCTCTTCGCCACGTTTACAGCCCAATCTTGTGGATTTGAATTTCTCCAGCGCTTTAATGGACGTGTACTCTTCCACACTGCATTTAGCAGCTCATTGCACATCCAACTTGCAACAGAATGTGCATCAGAACTTTCAGCTGTCGATATGCCAGAGAGTACCCCAATTTCTGGTTCACCTAAATTCTCTGTTAAAGAATCATCTATGCCAAAATCATCCTCATTAGGTAGGTAGGTAAGATCTTCGTCTGAAAAATCACTATCGAAAATGTCTAACATTTCTTCAACGGTCCTTTGCTGACAATCTCCAAGCACGCTTTCATTGTTTTTTAGAATTTGCTTCCGTTATATAAGAAATCTTACTGTTCGGATTATCTTATTGAAGATAATCCATGAAGATTTAAATATAAACCATATTTATGTGGTTTTACCTGTAGGAATCAAACACTGATATCTGATTGTTCATTCAAGCAAAAGAAGTTAAGTACCTTTACCCTACTTTAATTCTCCTTTTCTACTAGCAGATAAGAATAAATGCATTTAACTGTTTTTGCTTGTATACATTCTTGATTAATACTAAATAAACGACATTAGTGTATTTCACCTGATATCAAATATATAAAAAGTAACATTTAATTGTTTTTCATACGGCATAACTTTCGAACGGGGGGAGGTATCAATTAACTTGTTTTGCCAGTAGAAAGAGCGCAAAAAACTTAACATGCCGATATATTTAACTCATTTTCGAAAATTTTGCAGTTACTTGATTTTACCAGCAAGCAGACGATATGTGATTTGCTAATAGCAAATATAAAATCCACAATCATCCCACTCATGCTTACCCCTAGATGGTAATCGTATTTAAATACACACAATATTAATAAAGCTAAATAAGAAAATACAATGCTTAAATATTTAAAATTACTTAAAATATTTAACATTTAACATAACGTATCCAAGTTATTCACAAAGATTCTCTCTCAGAAAGTGATCGACGTGACCGGAATAAGTGATGAACAACAAGGTTTCCGTCAAAATAGATCTACTATCGACGGAATATTCATAATACGACAATTAGTGGAGGGATCAATTGAGTATGATAAGCCTCTGTTTCTGTGTTTTGTTGATTTTACACAGGCATTCGAAAGAGTGAGACTGGACGATATACTAATGATCCTAAGTAATAACAACGTCAACGAAAAAATAATTGACATAATTAAAGAATTGAACACAAACACTAGAACAAGAATAAAAGTCAAAGGTACTCTTACTGAGGAGGTCCCGATCGCAACTGGAATCAGACAGGGTGATAGCTTGAGTCCCACACTATTCAACCTTATTATGGAACAGATCATAACAGGTATTAAAGACACTGACTTTGGCTATGAAGTAGGGGGTAGCAAAATACAGATCGTGTGCTATGCTGATGACGTGGTCCTAACGGCCGAAAATGAAGACGACTTCCTCCCTCCGAAATGGTATTGCGCCGAACTGGCTACGCCGAATCGGCGACGCCGAAAAGTCCCATTCCCGTCTCGGCATTAGGTCCCCTGTAGGATCTTACATCTTGCACTCGTGACTTCAGTTTATTTGTTACGAATACATTATCTATCTGGTTTCCGCTACCTTTCTCTGCACCTGGCCATACCCATGTTATTTTGTGCATCTTCTTGTGTTTGAACCTTGTAGAGGAGATATCCATGTTTGTCGCTGCCGCCAAGTTACACAGTCTGTTACCATTGTTGCTTGTTATGTCGTGTATTGTGTGCTTTCCCGCTACATCGCCAATATACTCCTTACCAATTTTTGCATTGAAGTCGTCCACAAGCAGTAAGATGTCTTTCCTTTCAACTTCTTCACATAGATTCTCCAAATCTTGATAAAATGTATCCTTTTCTTCTTCGTATTTGTCTTTTGTTGGGGCGTAGGCGCTAATGTTCGACATATTCAATTGTTTCAATTTAATTCTTACATATGCCAGTCTTCCACTAATCGGTCTGAACTGTATTATGTTTCCTTTACCTTTATTATTTACCATGAAACCCACCCCATTTCTTCCCTGTTCGCTTTCTCCAGAGTATAATATTGTGTGGTCTTTTCCCATTACTTCCCCCTGCCCCCTCCATCTGATTTCCTGAAGGGCAGCCACGTCTATATTGTATCTGTCTAACTCAGTCTCGACTTCTTTCATTTTACCCGCCCTCAGCAACGTTCTAACATTCCATGTGGCTATTCTAACTGTAAATTTTTTTTCTTTGTCTTTCCTTCTTCCCCCGATATTACTGCGGTTACCATTTTTCCATTTTTTCCGTGTTTTCTCGTTTGTTCCTTTTCTTTGCGGTGTCATCGTCCTTTGCGTTTTCCATTTTTCATTATTCGTTCTTCCTTTTACTCGCCGGTCCGCCAAATTTACACTTTTCAATCCGTATGCATTTAGTTTATTGGTAACGGGTCAGGGGCTTCTAGCCTCTTCTCTACTAATTTTCCATCGTTCGGATCCCATACCACAACGCAATCGGGCATGAACAGCTTTAGATGGCCTGTTTTAACTTTCTTCCCTTTTTATTTCTCGATTTTTGCTCTTCCTCTTATTTCTTTCATAATGCGTCTCTCCAGAGCTGTGAGGTCGCTGTCAATGTACATCTCGGATCCAATTAACTTGAATTTGTTCTTCAATATTTGCATTTTATCTTCAAAACTGTACATCTCGACTACGCATCTCTTCCCTACTATCTTGTACGCATTCATTATCTCTACATGCGTTCCCATTTTCTCGCTAAAAAGGTTTTCCACCGCTGTCTTCAACTTGCGCGTGTCTCGTTCATATATGGATATTCCGCTCAGTATTAAGTTGTTTCGTACTTCTTCTCTCTCAAAGTTCTCCATCTTGTTCTCCAGCTCTTTATTCCTTTTCTCAAGCCTTTTCACTTCCTCCTTCATCTCGATCGTGTTTTGTTCGTTCTCCCTTTTCATGAGCAGCAGGTCGCTTTCGGTCTTTTATGCTCTTTTCTTGGCCTCCTGTATGTCTTTTTTTAAGGTACCCATTTCACTCTTAATATCAGCGACGCTTGTCTTGATGTCATTGACAAAGCCAGCCATCATTTTTGTTAGCTGACTAATTTGTTCCTCAAGCCCTTTCGTATCGCTTCGTTGTTTACTTCATTTGGTGTATCTAGCGGAGTCGCTACTTTCAATATCTGCTCCGTCTTCTTCGCTCCCAGGGCCACCTTTTTGAACCGGAGATCTATTTATCTTTTTACTCCGTCTGAAGATATCGTAACTGGCTGTTCATTTCTTATTGCCTTCATCCGTTGTTGTGCCTTCGCTAGCAAGCTTGTCGACATTAATAGTGAAGATATAATCTTCTGCCTGCGGCCTACCTGGAGCTGGAATTGACAAATGAATTTAGTGCTATAGACGCACATATGCCCGTTTCATAAAACCGTTAATCCGTTAAAATTAACGCACAAATTTTATTAGCCTGATCGTACCAACAGACGTTTCCTATTCGTTAGTTAAATTTAACAGCTCGATACAAGTTTTATGAAACTCAGCAGTAGTAGATTAATAAAAAAGTAACTTTAAGCATTTCTTCGGAACACACTGGAAAATAAACTTGCAAGAGGGGGCCAGCGTTATAATGAACAGAGTTGTTTATTCCAATTAAAAGGGGGGGGGGTAACAAGTTTATTTCGCGAATCTTTTACCTGGATCGGGGTTGTTTAACTAACCTGCTCATCAGTTGAAACTCGTGGTTTGAAATAATGGCTAAAATAATATTTTCACTTTCCAGAAAAGTATTGCAAATTTGTGCCACCATTTATAGTTCAAGTGGCGCCTTATTGTCCAATATTCGACGGCATTAAAATGCAGCTTGAAGTGCATGTTTTTATCGTAGTTTTAAGTAATAACCAGATCATAAGGCTTCTTGTTATACTTTGTATAGAAGCCTAAAGTGATATTTAAAGTGATTGTGGTATTATTTAATCTCTTTCACAGCAACTTGTTCTTATTGTGAATTTATTCTCTTTACGTAAATCGATTTAAACCGCCACATTTGTTACATTTGCAGCGCCCCCAACGTTAAATTCAGTTCCCAATAATGATTGCAACATATTACGGAGAACTCCATAAAATCGAAGAATTTAATTATGAATTTTGAATTATATATACTGCGATGGTCTAAAATAGCCCATACGGTAATTCAAGTTATTCAGTAACACAAACAGGAGATTTCTCAATGATTGTCTTTTTCCGAGCATTCAATTCCTGCGATTAGTAGTATAAACATTATAAAAGCTTTCTAACTCTAGAAGATAACATTTAGACATGCTTCTTCTTAAAGTACCGTATCCGCTCAGCGAACGTTGGTTATCAACTTGACCGAAGTCAAGATGACTTAACTATTAGGGAAAGAAATTTAATGGGGTGGTTTCGCGTTGCCTTCCCCATAGCCCATAGATTTATATTGGGCTTGAAGATCACAGCAGTATATCCGGCGCGACTAGGTATAGAACCACGGTTTCCCGCTCGCTAGTCTGCCGGTGTAAGCTTAACGCCACATTGCTGGTGTGGCTTAAAGATCTCATTCAAGAATCTGTCATTTCAGATTTACCTTAAAGGATACGTTTGAATTGTAAAGCAGTAAATTTGTAAAAATATTCGCTTATCAATTTAACCTAAAAATGTTATAAATTTGTTTTGCGAATTACTTTCAAAATAACAATTTTTGTATAATTTTGTGTACTATGTAATTCCTAATTTTTTGTGTATTTTGGATTGTATAAATACGGCCTCCGCGAAGCCAATTTTTAGTATTTTCTAAACATTCAAGTTGTACGTTTGAAGCTCGTCAATTTTCCGTTATCGATCAAGGATCGATAATTTTGAGGTTATAGATGTCAACCACACCTCGACACTAAATTTGGTTATCATGTTACGATGAGAATTCAAAGAAGATATTCTTCTTCTTCTTTCGTAGCGCTACAACCCCGGGTGGGTCTTGGCTGACTTAACAATTGCCCTCCACGCCTCTCGATCTTTCATCAGATTTAGTGCCTCATTGTATTGTAAGCCTAGTGTTTCCACATCAGATATGATATTATTCCTCCATCTTGTTCTCGGTCGTCCCACCGGTCTCTTACCACCTGGAGCACCATCCCATGCCAATCTGATTAGCCTACTATCTGGTTGTCTCTGGACATGTCCGGCCCAACGCAACCGTTGCGCCTTTATTTCCTGTACTATATCCGGATCGGTAAATATTTCTTTTAGATCTCTAGTTGTCCTTATCCGGTATTACTCCTCTATATGGTAACCATATTTTATGGTGAAGATAGATAGGCGCATCATAAACGGATTAACTTATTCAAGGTATTTCTTATCATTTTACAATTATTTCAATTTGAACTTTAAAGGCGTTGCAATGGTTTTAAGGAACTAATTTGTAACTATCAGTAACAATTTAAATTTATAAAACTTTTATTTAAAAACATTCATTAAAACAATTTAAACCAATTTAAATCAAGAACAATAATACTGAAAGTACATTTCTGTACAGTGAAGGCCCTGTTTTAAAGGAGGCACGCGTAGCGGACTTCATTACGAAAGTCACTCGAATTGTTGAGGATAAACCATCAAACGTAACCCCACACAGACATATGGGGTTTAGGCAGAATTTATTAACCATTCCCGCAGAACATTTAACATAAAAATGTAGTCACAACCAAATCATTCCAACAACGACAGACATGTTTCGATCTTATTAGATCTAAATATACGCCACTGAGGAGATCTAATAAGATCGAAACATGTCTGTCATTGTTGGAATGATTTGGTTGTGTCAACATTTTTATGTTAAATAGTTAAATCAAGAACATTTTACATCTGTGGTTGATAGTATATCACCACAGGAAGAAGAAAGAAGAACTAGAAGACGTTCGTCATCTTTATTAACCTTTTCTATATGTAAGGGTAAAACCCATTATTACTTTTGTAAACATTTGATTATTTCAATTTTCTGCTACCAGGGTATATTTTTTGAAAATAATAGAAACATTTTTCAGTACAAACAATATCTTTTATTTGCATATAAATAAAAGCAAAACAATCTACCAGAGTTCTACTGCTGTCATCATTCTATTCGATGAGATAAGTTATTTACAATCCTGCTGAATGTACTACTGAGTGGAGTCTCTCCGAACTGAGCTAGTTAGGTATCTTTAGGTGTGGTGAAGTAAAATCATTAACTGATTTCACTGCAATACATTAGAATATTAGAAAAAATATATAATGAATTACTCTAATGAACAACAAACCAATCCGTTGTGCACAAAAGTGGAACGTGAAACATTGCCCCCTACACCCATAAGCAAGAGAAACGATTGTTGTTAGAGAACGTTAGTGTGATGAATTAAAATCAGCTTTCATTTATTTATTTCTCATTGTTAGGTTTCTTTAATAAACTATCTAGTTATAGTGTTATTATTGCCAGGTGCCGCCAGGCGCTGCCTGTTTATATTATTACATAATTTTTCACCCCCAAAGGTGATCTATTAAAGTAAATTTTTTTAAATTTATTTAATTGGTATGTGTTGATACCTTCTATAAGAACTTTATTGTTTAATTTTAAATTTAAAAATAATTTGCTTGATTTTAGGTTTGAGTATAACTTCAGCCCCGTATTATTATTACAGCCTTACTTATAAACGTAGTACAACTTTATATCACGGTTATAACACGGGTATACCAAGCGTCACTACCTATAAACGGTTTATAAGCCAACCGTAGTATAGGCCTGTTATAACTATATCTGGTAAAACTACGCCACCTTTATACCTACCTCAGGGATAGTATAGTGGTGCTATAACGCAAAGAAGTAATCGCGAGCTGTCACAACCGCGTTCGAAGTAACACCACTATAAAATAATTAATTATGACGAAATTATGCATTTCCGTAAAACAATTTTTACGTTTTCGCAACAAGCATGTTTAGAAGCATCTATCCGCCAAGTTTAAGCTAGATCGCGACACATCTCATTTTCTGGATGTTAGCCGAAATTATATTAATAAAAATTCTAACCTATAACATATAAATTTGACTTTTATTGCAAGTTAGTGCAATTTAGAAATGGATTCGACAAATGAAGCCGACAAAATTTAAATGTCAAACGTCACAAACTGTGACGTTACTATACAATTAGAGCTGTAGCGAACCGTATGTATTCGTTACTGAGTAACGGGTGCGCCATCTAGTACCGAGTAACGAAACGTTACACTCGAATTTATTTCGTTACTCGCATTTTTCGCATACGCGCGCTTATTCGGTGAATTTAAAAACGTACGTTACAAAGAAGGATGTTTGTTTATTAAGTATAATTTGGAAATTCGTCGTCCAAGTTTTTTACTGTTTATTAAGGGAGTGAAAACGCAACTATGAACCAATACGAAAAACTACACCTTCAATTTTCTCGCTTTTCTATCAAAATAACGATCGGATGAACAAAAATAAAAATGTATCCTAAAGTGCCTGTTAGCTGTAGTAAATTATAATCTTATAATCTTATAAACTACATGTAAAATTTTAACGATTAAATTAAAAAGGCCATAAAATATACAAAATTTTGAAAATTCAAGAAAGTTTTGTACGCCTTCAAATTGATGTCAAACGATAGACAATTACAAGAGAAATTCCTTTATTATTTGGACCATGTTATGCAATAACAGACCAAACGCCAATATTACCAAAATTAAGTTATTAGTGCCATCTGATGAAGAAATAAAAAATCTATCTAAAAAAAAAATGGTATGGCATTATATGCTAATCCTACCTTAAAATATTCAAAAAACCTAACCGCCAAATAGCGTACTAACTAGTTTTAGTTTTGCATTAAAAGACTATCCTATTTTAATAATGCAATCAACGACCAAGTATCACAGAAGTGTCGTTTGGTCTACTAATGCAAAACAAAATCAGTTGTATAGAGTGAAACAGCACAGTCGCGTTTTACAATAAAAAACCAAGTATCACAGAAGTGGCGGTTGGTCTATTAATGCAAAATAGTGATATGTTGTTGTATACAGTCGACTTTTACAATATAAGACCAACAACCACAAATTGCGCCTGTCCAGCCAATAATAAATACGTATAATGTTCTGTACTTCCCCGAAAACATCACATCAAAAAGGGCGCAAAAGAAAGTATCCTGAACAGTCAAGGGAAGACAGGCAGCAAAAATGTAGGCTTATGTCAGTGCGAAAGGTAAACTTGTGGAAAAAAGGGAATTTAGGGATTATCGCTGCAAGTGCAAATGTTATGAAAAGATTTGCTTGGAAGATCGTCACAAGGTATATTTAAAGTTTTGGGGTTTGGAAACCTATACCGAAAAATGTCTATTTATATGTAATAATATTTCCACGAAACCTGTGGCAAGAAAAAGAGTAAAAGGACCAACAAATCGTAAAATTACACGAACTTATTCCTTATTAAACGTGCCAGTATGCAAAGGACTCTTTGTTGAAACATTGAGAATTTCCAGTTGTCGAGTTGATTCATACTTAAAGAAAAATACAAACCTTGAACCAATAAAAGACAAGAGAAGTATTAACTGTGGTGGAAAGAATAAGATATCTCAAGCTGACGAAAATAACGTTATAGAGCATATACAAAAGTATCCCAAATACAAATCCCATTATTGCCGTGAGAAAACGACGGGGAGGGAGTATCTTTCAAGTGATACTACTCTTGCAGTTATGTATAGTATGTACTCGTACAAAGAGGAATATCCTAATCCCGTATCTTTGTCAAAATATAAAGATGTTTTTTATAAAAAATTTAATTTACACCGAAAACCACTACATAAAGATACATGCAACAAATGTGATTCACTATCGGCTCAATCTGCTTCAACTACATCCGCCGAGTTGAAACTTGACCTACAGAAAAAACATAAGGAACACCTCGATGATGCAAACAGGGCACGATCATTGATGAAAGCTGATCTGAAACGAGCAAGTGAAAATGAAACTCTTGAGGTTTTAACATTTGACATGGAAAAGACTTTACCACTACCGCGCATACCAACTAACATTGTCTTTTACAAAAGACAGTTATGGCTATACAATCTAGGTATACACTCAGGCCAAACCAACCGTGGATATTGTTATGTTTGGTTAGAAGGAGAAGCTGGAAGGGGTGCACAAGAAGTTGGGTCTTGTATCAGAACACATGTAAGAAAGCACCTAAGTGAAAAAGTAAAGGAACTGATTGTATGGTCAGACTCATGTGGAGGGCAGAACCGTAACATGAAAATTGTTTTACTATTTAAAACAATTTTAGAGACCCACCCTGACATTGAAAAGATTACCATGCGATATCTTGTACCGGGACATACATATCTACCCAACGATTCAGATTTTGGTGACATAGAGTGTGCTCTTAAGCTACACAATAGATTGTATACCCCAGATGATTACATTAATGTAATGATGGGCGCAAGAAACCGAAATAAATTTATTATTACTCGTATGCAGAAAGAAGATTTTGTTAGCGTTTCTAAACTGGAACAGGGTATAATATATAGAAAGAAAGATTGTAATGGTGACAAAGTTAGCTGGTTGATGACTAGAGAAATAGTAATAACAAAAAATATGCCGTTCACTGTTGAACTATCTAAGACCTTCGAAGGGAAGTCTCAAATGCTGAACATCGAAAAAGAAAGTTCACGCCGTACAACTCGTGGAAGGCCACGGAGAATACCTCTTGAACCAATAAATGTTACTGAATCACCAGATGGAATACCTGCACTCTTTAAGCAGGAGCTAGATCCCCTTTGGCCAAATGGAAAGCCAATTTCTGCACCAAAGTTGGCTGATTTAAGATCAATGCTTCATCTCATTCCAGGTGATGCTCAACAGTTTTACTTCAGTTTGACTGCAGATAATGCTATTACTGATGACATTGATGGCTATGATGGATATGTTGATTTTAACGTAGAGTTAGAGTAAAGAACAGTTCTATACGTTTAAAATAATAAATAGTTTATTGCGTTTTATTTACGTTCATTTGTAATATTTTTAATGTAAAAAATAAAATTTGAGTTTCTTTAAATGCGTTTATTAAAAGGTAACAGTATTTTTTATTTCATAAGCAGCACTGCAGCAACTCTTAAACGATTTTTGGTTCTTGGTCTTTTATTGCTTAACTGAAATAGCCCTATGTCGGAAAATTTTCCGCTTGGTTTATTATTGTATATCAGAAACAGGTCCATAACTAGATTTGTAATACAAGACCAAGCACCAAAATGCTGATTTTTCATGTTTATGTTTAATATTTTTGTTTGAAAATAAACCCAAAAGCACAGTTTTACAATATCTATAGATTTGCGAAAAAACAATTTGAAAATATCAATTTGAAAAATTATGGTAAGGTAAAACACTAAAAGTGCTCTCCTGAAAACTTTGGTAAGTGGCGCTTGGTCTGTTATTGCATAACATGGTCCATTTTAACTCTGTACAGAAACAAAATTAATAATTAAATTAATTTTTTTTAATAATTACGAAAGTTGTAAATAAACTCAAAAAACCCGGGACAAGAAGCAATATGTACATATTAATATTGCAAATCGCCAGTCGGTACTTTTTGAAAAGCGATATATCACATTCCTGGTATCTTATTAGATAAAGATAAACCGAGTGTTTTATAATAAAGTCGATTCTATTTATTATAATTTTACTTTCGTTGTTTTATTTAAATGTAAATTTAAATGTACATTTAAATGTACGTTGGCTCCCGAAAATAAAAACTTTTTGTGTTAAAAATGCCGAAAACGGTTTTTGAAAAAAGTCGTATTATTATTATACCTATCCGTTTCTAATATAAACAAATTCGGTCAGATTTATATAAAAATGATTTATTTAAAAATTTAATTTTTTCATTTATTTAAATTAATAGATAATTAAAAATCCAGCGAGATATAATAAAATGCATAATCATTCGTAATATGATAAAGAGTCTATTAAACACAAGTCTGGTTCAAAATACGGAAAAGTGAGAAAATGCACCTTACGCAGCTTTGTACATATGTAATGTAGGTACTATAAGTATGTTTCTACAAATTACGAAAGTAACGAGTAACGTAACGATATGATAGTAACGGGTACTAATTGTTATAGTAACGAATACATACGGGTATGCTTTTTTTCGTTACTTTTACACCTCTATATACAATAGACAACGAAAGCCGTGACGTCACTGATATAACTATAACAACGTTATATCTCGTTTATAGGTAACGTAAATAATTTTAACTTATATCTTCGTTATGCTCGGTATAACTATATCGCGATTTAACCCCGATATAAGACATTTTTATAAGTAAGCCTGTAAAATATAATATATTAACCATAACGCCACATGTTCCTTGACGGATAACGTACTAGATGGCGCCAGGGAGCTCAATATAAAATGGCGTCAGTCACCATTTTGAGGCGTTCATCTTCGAGCCACGTAATTAATAAATGTTATTTGATTTGATTTTGAGGCGTTAGTAATTGTGCATTCAGTAGCATTGTTAAATAATAAGACAAAATCCAGAACCAACATAATAATTTGTTGGATTAACAAGGGTCCTTTCGTATCAATTTATAGACCAACCAACTTATAAAGAATATGGCTCAAGTGCCCCCACAGTTGAAAGATTTGCAAACTAAGGATACCGAGGGTAAATGTTTGGAAACTCCAAATAATTCGACGATAAACAGTTATGAAATTAAACAAGAAGAATTGGAAGGTGGGAAATTTAATTTAGAAGATTTGCATCATTGCATCGATATCAAAGACGAACACGAAACAAAAGAATTAATACAGAACAGTGCAAATGTATTCGAGTGTCTAGTTTGTGGGTATAAAGTTTCACGTAAGCAAGCATTAATATCACATTTAAAAAAACACTTTAAAATTCATAACCCCAGGAAAGAGTTTATTTGTGAAATTTGTAACTATAAATATTCACAAAGCTCAAGTTTAAAACTCCATTTAAGAATTCATACCGGTGAGAAACCTTTTTGTTGTGATAGTTGTGACTATAAATGTTCGCGACGTTCAGGTTTAAAAAGCCATTCAACAATTCACACCGGCGAAAAACCGTTTAGTTGTAAAATTTGCGACTATAAATGTTCAGAAAGTTATAGGTTAAAACGACATTTAAAAGTTCATACCGGCGAGACACCATTTAATTGTGAAATTTGTGACTATAAATGTTTGCGCAGTACAAGTTTAAAACGCCATTTCAAAATTCATACCGGCGAGAAACCGTTTAGTTGTCAAATTTGTGACTATAAATGTTCAGAACGTGCAAAGTTAAACAGCCATTTAATAATTCATACCGGCGACAAACCTTTTTGTTGTGATATTTGTGACTATCGATGTTCACGTCGTTCTAGTTTAAAATTCCATTTACATATTCATACCGGCGAAAAACCCTTTAGTTGTGAAATTTGTGACTATAAAGGTACACATCGTTCAAGCTTAAAAAGCCATTTAAAAATTCATACCGGCGAAAAACCTTTTATTTGTACAATTTGTGACTTTAAATGTTCACATCGTTCAAGTTTAAAAAGCCATTTTAAAATGCATACCGGCGAGAAAGCTTTTAGTTGTAAAGTTTGTGACTATAAATGTGCTTATCGTTCAAGTTTAAAAAGCCATTTAAAAATTCATACCGGCGAAAAACCTTTTATTTGTGAATTGTGTGACTATAAATGTGCACATCGTTCAAGTTTAAAGAACCATTATTTAAAGATTCATACCGGCGGAAAACCTTTAACCTTATCACTGCTTTAACAAAATTCTTCACTCACTGATAATAATTATTAATTATTTTCTAAATTTTAAACCCTCCCTTTTAAATTTAAACTTTTATTTTTATAAAAAGAAATTTTTTTTTCAAATGCCTGAAAATTTGTTTTATTTACATTAGTGTTTATTATTGCATAGTTTTGCACTCCCGAAGGTGGTCTATTAACTTAATATTTACTTAAATATTTTTAGTTAGTATGTATTGGTATGTTCTATATGAACTTTGACCGCATTCGATTTGGAGCTAATTTCGTTTCGTGGCGCCAACAAACACTTTTTGCCCGTTCGGTTTGGGACTTTTACTCGCCATGAAACGCTATAGCTCCGCCCATTTCAGAAGCTTTCAACGCTTTCTTGAAATAGGTCGGGTAGCAATAGCGCGGCGCTGCGGTGGTAAAATTTAAAATTAATATTTGAATTTAAATTTTTGTTTGAATTGTGGTTGGTAACTTTATTTTTTAGAAGAAATCCACAACTGCTTTCAATATATGCATTGTCGTGTTTTGGGGTCATAATAAGGGAATACAACGTAGTTAAGCCAGGATTGGTGGCTGAATGGATAGACTAGTGTATTACGGAGCGGGCGACATAGTTTCGAATCCCGTATCCGCAATTGTTAGAATTAAGGTTTAAAATATTATAATTGATTACGTTTATAAAATAATAAGAATTTAAAATTTTGAATTTGGAGACGCTCTGGGTAGCGATCAACGAGTATAAAGTGTTGGGAGAGAATATTTTAAGTGAGAAAAATAAACGTTTTTTGAACAAGAAAAACGTACTAAGATTTAATTTTCGTAAAGTGGAATTTATTGATTGGTTTATCAAATTTATGGAAAGTAGAATAAAGTTCATTAATTCTTTTGGAATGAGAGTAAAAAGTTTTGAAACCACTGGTTGTGATTAGTTTTTATGGTTATGATATGGAATTGACAAGCATTAATTATAAAATTTTTTGGAATACTTACTCAAGATCCAACTGGTAGCAACTGTGTTAGCAAGGATCCATGGTGTGTCGTCGTATTGGTTCTTCACTACAACTACACAAATAAGCAGGCCGTTTTATGAAACACCGCTCCTAGAAACCGACTTGCTATCGTCGAACGTAATTGGTAAGACTGTGTTTATTTGTTGAGAGCTCTTTTGTTCGGTAAAAGACGTCACTAACGCGAGTAACAATTTTAAGTGCGGGAAGTTTAAAATTGGGGTTTTTATTTTAGTTTATAAGGATTTGAATTTGTATGCTTAATTTGTTTCATTTTGCAATTTTATGGTTTGTTTCGATTTAAAATCAATAAAAAACAGGTATTTTGTTGAATAGATTTATTTTGAGTATTTTTGGTTTTCATATTTACAGCACAGGAACAGCGTAACATTTGGTATAGTTCTAAGTTTTGAATTCATTAAGATTGTTAATGCATAATAGCATTTTGCAAAGTGTCTTTACTCTGTAGCTGGACCATTTACCCACCTTTTGACCCTGAAGAGTTCTCATTGCTGGCCGAGGCAATTTAAAAAATCTGATGTGGCCAGCACATGACTTCCCTATAAGGAATCATTCCTTTATCGTTCATCTAAAGATTCGCAGAAATATTATTTAAATTTTATTTTATTATTTAATTAAATTATAAAATTTCGTCCTTCAAGTAAAGTGCTACTTCCGGTTTAGGGATTTCCTCCAAAATCACATGGTGCTTTAGTATACTGATTAAAGTGTTAAATATGAAATTTGGTTACTAGATAACAATTCGTTCCTGAGATATTTAAGAAAAACCATTTCGTCCTTCAAGTGAAGTGCTACTTCCGGTTTAAGGATTTCCTCCAAAATCAAATGGTGCCTTTGTATACCGATTAAAGTGTTAAATATGAAATTTGGTTACTATATAACAATTTGTTCCTGAGATATTGAAGAAAAACCATTTCGTCCTTCAAGTAAAGTGCCATTTCCGGTTTAGGGATTTCCTCCAAAATCAAATGGTTCTTTCGTATATTGATTAAAGTGTTAAATATGAAATTTGGTTACTATATAACAATTCGTTCCTGAGATATTGAAGAAAAACTATTTCGTCCTTCAAGTAAAGTGCCATTTCCGGTTTAGGGATTTCCTCCAAAATCAAATGGTTCTTTCGTATATTGATTAAAGTGTTAAATATGAAATTTGGTTACTATATAACAATTCGTTCCTGAGATATTGAAGAAAAACCATTTCGTCCTTCAAGTAAAGTGCCATTTCCGGTTTAGGGATTTCCTCCAAAATCAAATGGTTCTTTCGTATATTGATTAAAGTGTTAAATATGAAATTTGGTTACTATATAACAATTTGTTCCTGAGATATTGAAGAAAAACCATTTCGTCCTTCAAGTAAAGTGCTACTTCCGGTTTAGGGATTTCGTCCAAAATCACATGGTGCTTTAGTATACTGATTAAAGTGTTAAATATGAAATTTGGTTACTAGATAACAATTCGTTCCTGAGATATTTAAGTAAAACCATTTCGTCCTTCAAGTGAAGTGCTACTTCCGGTTGAAGGATTTCCTCCAAAATCAAATGGTGCCTTTGTATACCGATTAAAGTGTTAAATATGAAATTTTGTTACTATATAACAATTCGTTCCAGAGATACAGAACTTACAGACATTTTGCGTTACATACATCCATACAGACATACATACATACATACATACATACATACATACATACATACATACATACATACATACATACATACAGACATCATTGCGAAAGTAGTCAAAACGGATTCAGAAATGCTCAAAACGGATATTTCCGTTAAAATATCGACATCGAATTTTTTCATGATTACAATACTTCCTTATAGGGAAGTAAAAAGAGTCGTAAGCTAAACCCTCGCTATAAAAAAATTATTCAGTAGCTAAACACGGCAGCATATAACCTTGATTGTTCATTTTACTAAAATTTTATTTAATTGAACTACAAATTAATATGTAATAATAATAAATTATTTGTTTTTACGCACCAGTCGTTTTCGATCACAACTTTTGTATTAAACACTAATAAAGTTCAAAATACAAATCAAAGTTCGCTCAATCTCGAATCAAACACGCTCAACACGCTATAACAAATAAGTTAGGTTAAAATACAACCTCAAGTTTAAATTTTAAACACCATAGCGCTAAAACCCCCGTTCGGTTTGGAACGCATTCAAAGCTCGGATTTTCCAAACCGAACGCAAATTTTGCACGCTTTTAGCGTGAAGGCGAAAATAGTTCCAAACTGAACGCGGTTTTAATTGATTAATTATTAATTTAAACGAAAAAATAATAATATTAACATTTTTACCTTGATTTAACTGATCTCCTGAAATTAGCTTGATTGAGTTTGAGTATAACTTCAGCCACGTATTGTTAAAAGACAATAACGTAATATATTAAGGTATTAACTTCACCATCAATTTGAAATGCTTACCCCTTCGCTGGGGTAGGACTCTTTAAAATGTAAGAGTCAGCGCGCATTGTCCAAAGAGAATTTTAAGAGCGAACCGAGAAGTTTCAAACTAGGACAGTAAGGGGTTACTTTCATACACCCCTGTTTTATTATTAGTTTTTGTTAGTATTATCCTGTTTAACAATACAAAATTTTAAATTTCTTCCCAAGATAAGTTTCTAAAATATGCCGTATGGGGGGGTATATTAACCTTGACGGGCACCGCACGAGATGGCGCTTTGGGGTGGCTTAATATAATATGGCATCGGTCACCATTTTGAGATGTTATAATAATAGTTTTGCATTCCGTAGCTTTATTTCCAGGGTCATTAACCTTGTTACGACTGGTCTGATATTCGAACCCGGAGTTATTGCTCTGCACTTCAGCCAGCATTCACTCGGGCCACCCCTGTGGACTCCGTAGCTTTGTTAAATGATACGACCAAATCAAGAATCAACATAATATTTTGTTGGATTAACAAGGGTCCTTTTGTACCAATTTATGAACGCTCTTATCAATATACCTTTTTGAAGCTATGCTTCTTATCGCACGGGCAGTTAACTGAAAAAAATCGTACGTCACACCACATTGTTAACGAAAATAAGTAACGCAAATGTGTAACGCAATTTCGTCACACAAATTTCGACCAATGAAAAGAAAAGTATTTTAAATCAAGGAGGTAATTACTTTAAACGTCAAAATCTCAATTATGCAATCTCAAAGTCAAAAATTATACAATCTTATATATAAAAATGGATGTATGTGTGTATATATGTGTGTGTGTATGTTCCGCATAGACGCCTAAACCCCGTAACTGTGCGCGTTGAAACTTTCACGAGATCTGGCGACATTCAAGAGTGACATTGACATATTATAGTCAGTAGCGGCTCGACAAATAGGGGGCACAACTTTGACATAAGAATGTTAACCTTAAAAATGACATTGACATATACTCAGTGGCGTTGCACAATATTTTTAAAATTAGCAAAAAACAAAAGTTTTTTTTGGAACTTCATCGATCATCACCAAAATTGATATCTGATTCCCCCTAATCATCTAAATGAATATAAAGCTGAGCGTGACACTCACTCACTCACTGACTTACCATTTACAGGGCATATCTACGGACGTCGTAGAGAGTTGAAATTTTGCATACCCGTGTGGTTTTACGAGGATTGAACGGGAAAATTGTCCGTTTTTAGATGGGACATAAGGGAGGGGGTGAAATGGCGGTTCAAAGTGGTCTCAAAACTTGAGAATTCATTTTGAAGAGTTGAAATTTTGCAGGCAGCCCCGGGCGAAGGTCGAGGGGGCGAAACAATTTTTTTTTTTCGAAATTTTTTTCCGAGCGCTCGGCAAAACGGCTCAGCGCGGTTTTTCGTATTTTTGACACTTTTTCCGGGGTTTTCGTCCGATCGACCTCAAATTTTCGGGAGGGGTGGGGGCGACGAAAACGAACAATCGCTTGGGGCCAAATTTTCGAATTTTTGTCCCGTTTCCGTCTTAGGGGGAGGTGCGCGTTTTTTACTTTTTTTTCGCCCACCTCCCTTATTTTCAGATTAAAGTTTCGATTTTTGGTCTCATTTGGATCCGCCCGAATTTAGATTTGCATTTCTGCAAAAAAATACGTAGGTCTTAGATCGATTTAGACCGCTAAGCGAGACGACGATTTTAATAACATTTTTTTTCGCCGTTTTTTGAGGTACGCCGGGCGGCGTCGAACGGATCGCGAAAAAAATATGCCGTCGTCGAGCCGACCTTATGCCCGACAAAATTTGTGGAAATACTTTTTCTCGCAAAATGGACCGGTTTCGAGTAATCGTGATAAACAAATTAAAAAACGGCAAATTTTAAAAATTCATTGAAATTACATTTTGACGGCTCACATAATTTCGGTAAAATCGATGGGTCCGTGCTAATGAAATTTTGACGGAGCAAAAATGTGGAGGCCGAAGGCCGACCCGTGTTTTCTAAAAGCAAGTGGGAGGCCGTACGCCGACCCGTGCAAGCGGGAGGCCGAAGGCCGACCCGTACTCTTAAAAAACGGGGGGAGGCCAAAGGCCTCCCCCGTTGGGAGGCCGAAGGCCGACTCGTGTTCGTTTCATCGTTGTCGAGAAGCCAAGGCCGGACCAAACAAACCAAAGTCACGCATGTGCGCCGACAACTTTGAAGTGATTTTTTTTTGATCGAGGAAGGATAATGTCCCAACAAGTTTTGCATCAAATATTATTATTAAAATTGCTCGCCAAATCCGGTCCCGACGTTAAAATTTTATATTAAAAAAAAAAATTTTGCTGTTCGATTTTGAAGGCACTCTCCCATGGAAATTATTTTGGAAAATTGCGCCATTTCGAAATCAACACTTTTTTCGTCGGACGTCCGATAAGCCGGCAAATTGCGGAAATGCAAATTATGAATAATTTCGATTACAAACCTCGACCTTTTTGGTGGAGATTAAAATTTTCGATTTTTGGGCCGCATCGCGACGGCCTCAAATTTGGATTCGCGGTTCCGCAAAGCAATACGTAGGGCGTAGACAAAGTATTCGACAGGTAACTAGAAGTAAGTTGTAGCTTTTTTTTTTTTTTCCACAAGGTCAAATGACGATATTGCGCTATCGTGTGCAGATTTCTCCGGCGACCCAGATTAGGTCTTTCGATGTTTTTCGTGCGACAGCGCGGTGACGCTTACGTGCCCTTCCGACTCTTACCCCGGATCTGGGAGAACTTGAAATGCGCGACATCTTATTGCCCTTGCGCAGTTATTAAATGCACCTTCATTTTGACCCTGAAATCTCTTTCGAGGGCCCAGTTACGGCCCTTAAGGCGAATTTTAGAAATTTTACAAAATTGCCCAAATTAAGGTTCTCGATAGACACCGTCGTTGGCTTTAAATTGTTCCAAGACACGTGACCTTGAAAATTATTTTTAATGCCGAAATTTGTCGCCAAATCGAATTTTGAATTTGTACCACCTTGAAATGCGCGACATCTTATTGCCCTTGCGCAGCTATTAAATGCACCTTCATTTTGACCTTGAAATCTCTTTCGAGGGCCCAGTTACGGCCCTTAAGGCGAATTTTTGAAATTTTACAAAATTGCCCAAAATAAGGTTCTCGATAGACACCGTCGTTGGCTTTAAATTGTTCCAAGACACGTGACCTTGAAAATTATTTTTAATGCCGAAATTTGTCGCCAAATCAAATTTTGAATTTGTACCACCTTGAAATGCGCGGCATCTTATTGCCCTTGCGCAGCTATTAAATGCACCTTCATTTTGACCTTGAAATCTCTTTCGAGGGCCCAGTTACGGCCCTTAAGCGAATTTTTGAAATTTTACAAAATTGCCCAAAATAAGGTTCTCGATAGACACCGTCGTTGGCTTTAAATTGTTCCAAGACACGTGACCTTGAAAATTATTTTTAATGCCGAAATTTGTCGCCAAATCGAATTTTGAATTTGTACCACCTTGAAATGCGCGACATCTTATTGCCCTTGCGCAGCTATTAAATGCACCTTCATTTTGACCTTGAAATCTCTTTCGAGGGCCCAGTTACGGCCCTTAAGGCGAATTTTTGAAATTTTACAAAATTGCCCAAAGTTCTCGATAGACACCGTCGTTGGCTTTAAATTGTTCCAAGACACGTGACCTTGAAAATTATTTTTAAGGCCGAAATTTCCAAATCGAATTTTGAATTTGTACCGCGGATATGCAATGGGATGTCGGATCTGCAATATTCGAAAGTAAATCGGAGGCCGAAGGCCGACCCGTAACAGAAATAACAAGCTGGAGGCCGAAGGCCGACCCTTATTATTAAAAGCAATCGGGAGGCCGAAGGCCGACTCGGGTTCGCTTCACCATTGAGACGTCAAATCCGGACCAAAGAAACCCGGGATCTCACATGCAAATCAACACTCGACCATGGAATCCTTAAAAGTTCCAAAAACCGGTCTGTAAGCCCATAAACAATCGGGAGGCCGATAGGCCGACAGCGAGGCCGCAGGCCTCGCGCCTCGCAGAGCTAGCCACGAAAATCGGCCGAAAGGCCGATTTTCAAGTGGCTAGTCTAAATGAATAATACGAAAAAAAATTTTAAAATTTATCCGCAAAACAAAAGTTTTTTTTGGAACTTCATCGATCATCACCAAAATTGATATCTGATTCCCCCTAATCATCTAAATGAATAATACGGAAAAAAATTTTAAAATTTATCCGCAAAACAAAAGGCCGACCCGTATTCTTAAATGCCAGTGGGACGCCGAAGGCCGACCCGACCCGTGTTCTCTAAAGCAAGTGGGAGGCCGAAGGCCGACCCGTATTCTTATAAGCACGTTGGAGGCCGAAGGCCGACCTATATTCATAGATGCCAGTGGGAGGCCGAAGGCCGTCCCGACCCGTGTTCCTGAAAGGCAAGTGGGAGGCCAAAGGCCGACCCCCGACCCGTAGTTTTATAAGGAAGTTGGAAGCCGAAGGCCGACCCGTATTCTTAAATGCTGTCCTTAAAGAGTCTCCAATTTTCAATGATTTCAAAATCGCATTTTCCAGATCTTCGGAATATTCTTTCGTCTTTACCATGATTGTTTAAGCAACTACTCTTTTTGGACGCTGAATAAAATATAATTCAAACAAAACAAAATAATGTTCGCAGATTTTGACGTTTAAAATTTTATTAAATTGGTCACAATTTATTAAAAGGCCACAACTATGGCCTTCACGGATCTATTATGGTTTGCTCTGTGCGTAACGGTCCGACGACCGCTCTCATTTTTTTTCTAAAATACGCCGCAAGTGAATATCGCACTATAGTCTATCTGGTTTTGGATTGCAGTAGAGGTCGCATTGAACGGCAGGTCAGATTTACACTGGGAAACGTCAAATAATTAAAGTGTATGAGCAGCAAAAACAAATGTCACTTATTTGATACTTGAAAAAATCGAATTAAATGTATTGTTTTATCAAATAGCAATTTATCTTGTACAAATTTTTTAAATTTGCCAGAAATTTTTAGAAAAAAATATTCGCGAGTCATCAATCACAAACAAAATTTCGACACTGTAAACGGGAATAAATTTTAACCAATCACGTTCCTAGTTCACAATTTTAGTACAATCTAGTTCTGCATTCTTAAAACGGATGGACTATAGATGGCGCCAGGGAGAAGCTCTATATAAAATGGCGTCAGTCACCATTTTGAGGCGTTCATCTTCGAGCCACGTAATTAATAAATGTTATTTGATTTGATTTTGAGGCGTTAGTAGTAGGACATTCAGTAACGTTGTTAAATAATAAGACAAAATCCAGAATCAACACAATATTTTGTTGGATTAACAAGGGTCCTTTCGTACCAATTTATAGACCAACCAACTTTTAAAGAATATGGCTCAAGTGCTCCCACAGTTGAAAGATTTGCAAATTAAGGAAATCCAGGGTACTTTTTTGGAAACTCCAAATAATTCGACGATAAACAGTTATGAAATTAAACAAGAAGAATTGGAATATGTGAAATTTAATTTAGAAGATTTGCATCATTCCATCGATATCAAAGAAGAGGATGAAACAAAAGAATTAATGCCGAACAGTGCAAATGTAGTCGAATGTGCAGTTTGTGGTTATAAAGTTTCATGTAAGCAAGCATTAGTACGGCATCTAAGAACTCATTCTTCTTCGTTTACTTGTGCGTTTTGTAAATATAAATGCGTTCGAGAATCACATTTAAAAAAACACTTAAAAATTCATAATCGCAGGAAAGAGTTTATTTGTGAAATTTGTGACTCCAAATATTCACAAAGCTCAAGTTTAAAACGTCATTTAAAAATTCATACCGGCGAGAAACCGTTTAATTGTGATATTTGTGACTATAAATGTTCGCGAAGTTCAGGTTTAAAAAGCCATTTAAAAATTCATACTGGTGATAAACCGTTTAGTTGTGAAATTTATGATTATCAATGTTCACATCGGTCTAGTTTAAAATATCATTTAAAAATTCATACCGGCGAGGATCTCTTCAGTTGTGAAATATGTGACTACCAATGTTCTCGTCGTTCCAATTTAAAAATTCATACCGGCGAGAAGCCTTTTATTTGTGAAATTTGTCACTATAGTTGTTCAGAACGTGGTAATTTGAATAGACATTTAAAAATTCATACCGGCGAGAAACCATTTACGTGTGAAATTTGTGACTATAAATGTTCTCATCGTTCAAGTTTAAAAAGCCATTTAAACATTCATACCGGCAAGAAACCTTTTAGTTGTGGAATTTGTGACTATAAATGTGCAAACAGTTCAAATTTAAAGAAGCATTTAAAAATTCATACCCGCGAGTAACCTTTTAGTTGTAAAATTGTTGACAATTCTTTTTGCAATTACAAATCAGCTTTATCCAGATATGCTCACTTAAACGTTTAATCATGTTTTATGTAAGATATATCCATGTATTTAGTGTTGCCTACGCAACCAATGTATTATAATGTAACATAATGTATATTTCTATAATAAACAGTTCCTACTCAGCTGTCTAGCTATGAACACAAACCCTCGAAAATCCCACTCGCAAACTCGCAATTTGCGAGTAGAAATCAGGTGCTTGCGAGTGGAAAAATTCACCGCTATTTTTAGATCGGCAGGTCAACAAATTCGAGAAGCTTCGAGACGTTAGTTGCGTTTGGTTTGTGCCATGTGTTAGGTGCGAGTGTTGTGCTGTGATAAATTAAAATGAAGCAAACGAACTTATCTTTCTTTTTTAAAAAGGCTAGTGGTGTTGATAACGTTACACCCGCCTGTAGACCGAATGCAAATGCAGATTTACCCGCGCAAGATGTTGTCGAACCTACCACTTCAAATATCAACGAAGAAGAACCAAGAAAAACGAAGAAACAAGGTGGATTTCTGCAACAGTGGTGTCGGGATTTCCCGTGGTTGAAATTCAATGACAGTACGAAAGAAGCATCGTGCGACGTCTGCTCTAAGAATGCGAAGTTGTCTGCAGAGAAGTGGGCAGTAGGGTTTCCTGGCCCATACAAAAAAGAAACTTTCCTGTGGCATTCAAAAAGCAAAATGCACCGTGATAGCGCGATTTGCGATCGAGTTGCTCAGAACCCAGAAACTTCTGCCATGGCGAAGTGCGTGAAAGAAATGGAGAAGTCGATGTTTGAGCACCTTACGCATTTATTCCATATTGCGTATTTCATTGGCAGGAATGAAAAACCATTCACCGTCTTTCCGAGGCAAGTGACACTGGCACGCCGTTTACAACTGAACATTAAAGACCAGTATGTCAGCGATAAGGCATGCCAGTCGTTCATCGAATTCATCGCGCTTGACCTACTCGAAGGTGTGATTGAAAAAGTGAAATTGTCGCCATATTTCAGTGTTTTGATTGATGGGTCGACTGATAGGTCAGGCGATGACAATGCTGATGTGTATGTGCGTTATCTTTGTGAGGGCGAAATAAAAGAGGATTTATTAGGTTTAGTAACTTTGGAGAGCGGCACCTCAGAATCATACTACTTGGCTTTAACAACATTTTTGGATAACACTACGATCGAGTGGCGAAGACCAAACTATATGGTTAGCCTGGGGACGGATGGCGCATCTTCTATGGTCGGTCATAAATCCGGCTTAGTGACACTGTTGAAAAGTGATGTGCCGAACTACGTAAGTGTTCATTGCGTGGCTCATCGTTTGCAGCTGGCCATTCTGGATGCAACATCGAAGATTGCATATCTCAGCGAATTTGACAAAACTGTTAAAAATGTATTTCGCTTCTATCGAGGCTCAAATAAAAGACTTCAGAGCCTAAGAAAAACAGCATCGGTGCTAGAAGTAGAAATAGTAAAACTGGGCGACATTCACGCAATCGGTGGGTGTCAAGCAAAAGCGATGCAATGTTAGCGCTGAAGAAAAACTTTGTCGCTGTTATTGTTAATTTGGAATCGGTTGCCTCCGACACCAAAACACCTGGCAGTGGTGAAGCAAAGGGCATCGTGAAAAATATGCTAACGTTAAAGTTTGCAAAAACTCTGTTCTTTCTGATCGATCTTTACTCGATCCTCGACCCTTCGTGCAAAATTCTTCAAGAGAAGCAATTAATCTTGTCTCAAGTAAAAAACAGGATCAATGTTGTGATTGACTTGCTGGAGGAGTTGGTTGACAATGAAGGAGGGTCAGTAAAATCGTTTGTTACAAAGCTCGTTTATACCGGCAACAATGTGTCGTTCGAGGGACTCGCAATGACTCATGCAAAACTAGGCGAAGAGCAGTACCAATTGTTGCGTAAAACCGTGATCGAAAACACATGCCAATATTTGCGCGAAAGACTACATTCGACCAACAATGTTATTGGTGAAAACGTGCACATTCTCGACCCAATGAATTATCCCAGCGCCGACAACCAGAATTTCAAATCATACGGGAATGAACAAGTTGTCGAATTAGCTCGCCACTTCGATTTGTTGGATGACAACGAAGAAACACTAATCGCCCAGTGGATGGAGCTCAAGTATACAACCCACGATCTTGGACTGCAAATTCAGGGTATTTTGAAGCGGCTTAATGCCAACCCAACAAGATACTCAGTTTTGCACCCGGTTTATGAAGCAGTAGCATGTGTTGCCGTGTCCACTGCCTCTTGCGAACGAGGCTTCAGCTACGTTAACCGAATTAAGACCAAAACTAGACTCTCACTAACCACTGGAAGTCTGCGCGACCTGATGCAGTTAGCTGTGAACGGACCCCCTCCAGAGATTTACGACCCCAGTGCGGCCATAGACAAGTGGTATTTTACTGCTCCTGGGAAGCGCCATGTTAGCGGCCACAAGCGCAAGTGGGCCGTCGCAGATTTATAGGTAGGTAATGTGCAAAGACGTATAATATATAATGAGAGGTCGCGATGCCAAATTTTATACACCTGCAAATGCCGCCACCAATTGGGCGAGTTTTGCTGCTAGTATAGGTATATTTATGAATTTTTGTCACCCCCCCTCCTTAATTAGCTAGCGAGTGTAAATTTCCATTTGCGAGTTGATTTAGGCACGAATTTTCCAGGGTTGCGTCAGATGGCCATTAGACGGCTCATGACGGCTAGTAAACAAACATGATACAATAAAGTTTGGTACCAATATAAAAGTAAACAAAGTTTTAAGCAAAGTGTATATAAACGAAAAAGAGCATGAAACAAAGTGTATATTTTTTATTGTTGTGAAATTGTGAGTAATAATGCGGTGTGCTGTGTTTGGATGTAATTCTGACGATCAAGCTAAACATTTTAATAAGGGTGATTTCAAGTTTTTTCGCTTTCCGACCGACACTACAATTTGTAAAGCTTGGGAAATAGCTTGTAGTCGTAAAGACGATTTTAACTCGAAAACTTCTAGAGTGTGCTCGAAACATTTTAAAATGGACGATTATAAACGTAATTTAAAATATGAGCTTTTGAAATTGAGTGTACCAAAGAATTTTCGGCTGATTAAACCAGAAGCAATTCCTAGTGAAAACTTACCGAAACAATCTTCTTTCGTTACTGGATCTAGTACTTCCCAAAGACAAGAGCGGATAGTTAAAAGAAATCGGTCCAAATTGGTTGATGATATTTTAAAAGAATGGAAGGTTGAATCAATGTAAGTACTTATGATAAATGCATGAAATAGCTTACATTATAAATTATTTAGAAATACGGATGACGGTGGTAGTAGAAACTCTTCAGGAGGTGAAGGTATAATTAATTTAGATAATAGTATTATAGATGTCGATAAGAATATTATGACTAACAATAGGGGGTAAATATTATAGTAAATCTAATGTTCACATATTTTCTAAATATTTTTTCTTTCAGAAGTCAGACGGTAGTCGATGATCGAGATGACATTATTGCAGAATTAAAGAAGAAAGTAAAACTTTTGGAAAGCGAGGTTGAAGCTCTGAAAAAATTATTTTCTTCAAACCAGATCAAGAAGCTTAAAAATCCCAAAGGACGTATACGATGGTCAATTGAAGATGTTTCAAAAGCAATTGTCATCCATTCAGCTGGTCCCCGAGCTTACAGATTGCTTCTAAAAAGAAGCTATCCATTTCCAGCTGCATCGACACTTCGATCGTGGTTGAAAAATATTAAAATTTCACCTGGTATATTAAAACCTGTATTTAATATAATAAAATTAAAAGAGATGAACAAGATGGAAAAAGTGTGCATATTGTCATTCGACGAACTAAAAGTTCGAAAAATCTATTTGTACGACAAGGCTAACGATGAAACCTTAAAGCCATCAAGCTATTGTAACCTCTTGCTCCCCTATGTGTTTAATTTAAGAGAGAGAGGGTTGTTCTTCTTGATCTCTTCGGAGACGTTATAAATCTACTCCCAAACTTTTCTCCAATAAAAGACAGTAAGGTGAACTAAATATTATATTAATTTGATAATAATAAAATTGTTACAAAGATGCTGGCCTTGGATTCTGGCGTCGGATGCAGACACGTTCTTATATTATATATTACATAAAATTTTTACCACCTACTTTGAAGTAGTTTTGAAACCCTTGGTCGAAATTGAGACCACTCTAATTAATCGACTTCGGAATATAATTTAATAAAAGTTTCACAAATATACAATTATAGAGACCACTCTAATTTATGAACTCGTAATAATTAATAAAAGATGCACAAATATAATTTAGAAAAATCGCGTTCGCGCGCGGAGTTAACAAATTCTGTCCTTTCCAAAGAACAATTCAAACTTAACTAACTCGTCCAAAATCCGTTAACTCCTGACTTCGACCATAAAGTCTCCCCCCCCTTTTTCGGCTGTAAATGACCCTTGCAAAGATTTCAATTCCCAGTCAGCAAAAAGGCAGTTATTGACTTTTAGGGCCGGACACGCGTGTCGCTTCAAAACTACCTCAGTATACAACTATTTTCATAACACAATCATTTTTATGCAAGACTGCGACCTACAATTTATATGTTTCCTGCCAGCTAATCTTTATATAAAAATGTTGTGTACAGGGTGATATATTTATATGAAAATGTTATGTACAGGGTGTTACACTATGCACAAGTATGTATGTATGTTACGAGGACTGTTTTCGAATTGGAAACAACCAATCTTCTATGATTATGACTGCAAGATAACCAAGGATCTTTAGGAATACAACAAAAGGTTGTAAAATAAATTTATATGTTAAATCTGTTTATATTTATTGAATAAAAGTCGACACTTTCAATTTTCTTCTCCTTAATTTATGTTTTATTTGAATAGGTGTCATAAATTTTTTCTATTTTAGTGCATTATTAAATAAATATTATTTTATACCTTTATTATGTGTATTATTTCAATAATTGTGATTTAAAGTAAAAAATAATCAAGCATTTTCATTATTTTTGTCAAATACCTATTTGAATACATAAACATCGACTGGCCGTGTGACGTCATGCGCAGAAACGTACGTAATTTGAACTCGATAGTGTCATACCTTGTAACTTATTGTATCATGATGTTGTATTAACACTGAAGCCTCGAGAAAACAACTCCAAGAAATTTCGAATGGTACACAAAGCTACATAAATAAGGGTTCAATGACTTCATCAAATCCAGAAGTAGACGCAATTCGTAGAAGCTCCCAAGCGAACCAGTCAAGAACAAATCAAAAAGGCTCAAATTCAACAAACGCAGACCAGAAGCGGGCAAAAGAAATCAACAATTGTAGAAGATGTGGACGCAATCACCTCATCAATCAATGTCCAGCTTATGGTAAGAAGTGTACAAAATGTAATAAAATTAATCATTTTGCCAATGTTTGTAAAATAAGTAACAAAAATTATAAGCGGGTTAACCAAATAAATCAAAACAATGAAATTGAACAATTTAACCAAATAAATCATAACGATGAAATTGAACAATTAATAAACATAAATTCAATTAATGTTACAGACAATTTAAATAATAGTTCTAGTTATAAACTCAACTTAATAGTTAACAACAACAGCGAGAATCCGATACAATTTAAAATTGATTCAGGCGCAAGTGCGAATATAATCAAATTATCAGAACTAAAAAGAATTAAATTCAATTTAAATAAAATTCAAAAAACAAATGAAATTTTAACAACATTTACTAAATAAAAAATACCTATTCTAGGAAAATGTAAATTAAGTATCAAATTCAACGACAAAGTAATAAATGATGAATTCTTTTTTGAAGCAAACGGTCTAGGATCAATTCTAGGTTTGAGAGCATGTAGGTACTAATTTAGGCATAATAATCATAAATGATAAAAATTTAAAACCAACTCTTATTAAAAGAAAACAGTATAATGACAAAATCAAAACTGCTCAAATAAATGCTAAAAAATACTACGACAGCAAAGGTACTGTTAATAGACCAGATTTTCAAATCGGTACACCCATATGGTACCAAGAAAGACCAAAGAGTATTTGGAAAAAAGGAATAATTAAAGAAAAACTCAAAAGCAGAACTTTTAAAATAAAGAGAAATAATCAGGAATAAATTCTACATCAAATTTAGAAAAATAAATGACACAAATAATCTTCCAGCACAGGACGAAAATACATATTCAAACTATGTAGCACCGATACCTTTAAATAAAAGTGAAAATGCAAATGACAATAATTGAAAACATAGTTAACAATGAAGCCACAAATCAAAAAACAGTGGTACGCGTAAATCAAACTGAAATAAATAAAAACAATGTTGAATCGGCAAATAACAACAGTGCAATTAATGAAAGTGTAAATGAAAATGCTAATATAAATAATGACAGTGTAATTAATAACAATGCGCGAACCTCCAATAGAAGAAGAAAAGTGTCAAAGAAATTCAGAGACTTTGTAAAACATTAATTCACTATTATAAAATTTATATTCAACATGTTTCACTAGTTATTGAAATTTGTATGCTAACTAAATTTAAGAACAATTTTTGTAAAATGAATTTAAAAAATTAATATTGTTATAATAAGGGAGATGTAAGATACATCCATGTATTTAGTGTTGCCTACGCAACCAATGTATAAAACGTTGTAAGATAGATTTTTATAATAAACAGTTCGTTCACAGCTGTCGAGCTATAAAGACACCATATAATAGAGCAGTTCGGAATATTATAATTACAAAAGAAGTTTCAACATTGTGCTTCTGGCCCTAGTAGACAGTGACTACAAATTTGTATACGCTGACATTGGAAGTCAGGGGCGAATTAGCGACTGTGGGGTGTTCCGCAACAGTTTCTTATGGCACCAAATTTGTTCTAACGATCTTAACTTACCACCATCAGCCCCATTACCAGGTTCGACAAGAGATGTTCCCTATGTGTTTTTGGGAGATGGCGCCTTCGCTCTTAGCACACACATCATGAAGCCATACCCAAGTGATCACAATGCAGGATCACCTAAACGTGTGTTCAATAATAGTCTTTCATCTTCTCGGGTAGTAGTAGAGAACGCTTTTGGTATATTGGCATCAAGATTTAGAATTTTCCGGAAGCCTATAACACTAAATCCAGAAAAAACCTCCGCTTTAACTATGACATGCATATTGTTGCACAATTTCCTCCGGAAAAGTGCAACTTCATGAAGAATATACACATGTTAATGAACAAATGATTCAGCCTGGTACTTGGCGAAATGAAATTACAGAATTTCAAGAAACTGTTGCAATAAGGTCTTCGTCACATATACCACGAAGGCCTACACTTAATGCGAATCAAATTCGAGAAGAATTCACGACATATTTATTTAATAATAAAAATGTTAATATTAATATTTAATAATAAAACTTACTTTATTTACAGTGTCTCTTGATTTCTTGCATTCGTATAACCTTGCCAAAAAAGAATTCGTTAACTCAAAAGCAAACCACACTGGTTTGTACACTTCTTCCGATCCCGCACCAGTGTGTAAAGAATTCTTTAATTTTTTTATGTATGCTCGATAGGTAGCCATAAGCGAATCCTTTTTCTTTTTCAAGTCCGCAATAGAAAATCCACTTTCCTCACTAATACGAACCCATGAATCATGCAAATGTTTCCTATCTTTGTGGAAGCTGTGACTAGGATCCCATAAAACAGTTTCCATTTGATATAATTCCAAAAAGTCTAATTCCAATTCATTGCTCCACTCCATTTTCTGAACAAAACGTTTTTAATTTTATTTCACAACGCGTCTTTACTACCATAAGGCACAAACGAGACTAAGGGATGCGAGGTATATATTCGGCGGTCGGGAAAGACCCTTTGATACGGACCAAAAGTACCGACTCGAGATGGAGAACAAGCGAGGCACCCCGAGACCCTCGAAGCGAGGCGAGAACTACCATTCACACTCCTGTTCTCGCCCTTCCTCGTTATGTCTCGGCGAGAGTGTACAGCCGGCATAAGATTTTGCTTAAGATTGCTAATAACAACAAAAAACATAAGGTTACCTGGTTTTGGATTTACATTGTATGACAAGTGTTAAGAGTCGCCAACGGTTTATTTGACAGGTTGGATTGTTTGAACATAACCTAGTAAAAATTAAAAATTAGTAATTAATAACAATGCGCGAACCTCCAATAGAAGAAGAAAAGTGCCAAAGAAATTCAGAGACTTTGTAAAACATTAATTCATTATTATAAAATTTATATTCAACATGTTTCACTAGTTATTGAAATTTGTATGCTAACTAAATTTAAGAACAATTTTTGTAAAATGAATTTAAAAAATTAATATTGTTATAATAAGGGAGATGTAAGATACATCCATGTATTTAGTGTTGCCTACGCAACCAATGTATATAAAATGTATTTAAGATATTTCGATAATAAACTAGTTCCGACTCAACTGTCTAGCTATCAATACAACGTATAACAGGCATTACTTGTACAAGAGTTGTCTTTTGATATCATTCACATAAAAGGCAAGGACAATATAATAGCTGACGCTTTAAGTCGCAAGGATAATCCAAAATCCGACACGAAGGAATTTTTAATTACTTTGAACACAACGTATAACATTTTATAAATCAGGATTATATTAATTTTGGTAATTTATCATTCAAGGTTGAACTTCATTATATTATGTAATAAAATACAATTATTTAAACTGTTTTGAATGTTTCTTGTAAACATTGTATTTATTTAAATAACTGCAGTTAATGATTTTTGGTAATAAAGACTAGTGGTACATTTTTAATTCTGTCCTATTATATTAACCTTTTAAGAATATTATGTAATGATTATTAGATTAGGTGTTTTATAAGGGAAGCAGAAGTCAGGTATGTGAGTTCATGAACTGATAACGGCAAGGTTAGAAATAACTATCATATAAATTTTATATTATGTTCGAAGTAAATCTAACAGTCAGTCGAGTTTATAATTTTGAATTGTAACTAGTTAAAAATAAACGCCACTTTTCTTTATATTTAATTGGAATTACGTATTATTCAACAAACCTCTATTCGTAATTTCGGAAATTAACAATCGAAATTACTTAAATATTCAAAACATTTATTTATTTTTCACATTATTTTATTAATTAATAATATTTTAGAACAATAGAGACATAATTTATTGTAAAATAGAATAATAAATCATTTACTCTGTGTCACTATTACGTTCACTATATTTGAAAAGATCTTCTAATGCTGGTTCTGATGTTAATTCTTGAACATGATTATCAGCAGGTAGTGAATCGTACCAAAGTTGTAATTCAGGTGATATTGTATTTTTTTCAAAAGTTTCAGTAGGTCTGCTTTCTTTTTAGAACTTATTGGAAGCTGCGCATCATAAGCATATTTTATCTGTGTTCCAACATTCTGGCAACCTCTTCCGCATGCGTTTAAAATAATGTAGAGACCATTCTATCCATAATGAAATTTTATTTCTCTTTGTTTTATTTTGGAGATTTCAAGTTCATCAGTAAGAAACTCTCCTTTTACAGCTTGTTCATCTTTATTGCAGACAATGCATTGACTTTTTTAGGGTACACAGAAAGACGGGTTACAAGGTGTACAAATAATTTTTCTGTATCTGTAGGTACCTCTCTCCACTACCAACACCTGCCAAAGAAGGATGGAAATTAGTAACCAATAGAAAAAGACAAAGAAGTCTAGAGGCTAGCAATAGGTCCCAAAGACAAGCAAAAATAAAAGACTACTGGCTCGGAGCAACTGCTACTACTACTGGCAACAGATTCAGTGCATTAAAAGATAATCAAGCAGAATCAAACAAGAAACGAACCAAAAACTGGTGAAGCTTATTAAAAAATTACTAAAGCCCTAATAAAGAAAGAAACTCAATATCACACTTACAAACCAAAGATAGAAAGAATTTTTCGTGTTGTTTTGAAAAATATGCATGGCTCCACGGACATCGGGAAAGTAAAACGCAATGTAGAAGCTCTCGGTCACGAAGTAACAAATGTTTGGAACGTGAAACAAAATAGAACAAAAATATCGCTACCAATGTTCTTTATTGATATGAAACAAAAGGAGAATAATAAAGAAATTTACAAAACAAAATTATTTATGAACACATCTGTAATAATTGAAGCTCCTCGCACAAAAAGAGTTATTCCGCAGTAAACCAGGTGCCAGAGGTATGGCCACACAAAAAACTTTTGCAACATGAGCCACAGATGTGTAAAATGCGCAGAATTACACCGAACTACCGATTGTCCGAGAAAAGAAAAAGATATACACTTTAAGTGTGTAAATTGCAATGAAAACCGCCCCGCAAATTACAGAGGTTGCATGGTACATAAGCAATTAGAACAAAAACTGTATCCCCAATTGAGAAACAGACTTTCAACAGGAAACCAAGACGCAAACATACAACAGGGAATTACTTATGCCCATAGGACAGCACCAACTGTCCAGCTACCTCAAACCAACCAATATGTAAATCAACCAACAACCGACACTGGAGTAATTCATCATGTTCAACAATAAGAGGACATAAATGTGTAACCTCATTACAGCACTGGTCATCAGAACAGTATAATGACACAACAACTATTGAAAATTGGTGTGTGGAACGCCAACGGCTTGTGCCAACGAGTACAAGAGGTAAGACATTTCCTACATAACAACGCAATCGACGTTTTACTGATCTCAGAAACACATTTCACTCAAAAAAGTCATATCAAGTTTGATAAGTACAAAGTATATCATACAAACCACCCGGATCGAAAAGCACACGGGGGGCACGGCAATTATAATTAGAAATAACATCAATCATTACGAATTAAATAAATACGATAAAGAACACCTACAATCAACTACCCTAGCAATAAAGGAAAAAACGACTACATTGAATATCTCAGCTGTGTATTGTCCACCAAAGCACATCATTAAAAAAGACGCATATCTCGATTATTTCTAAACATTGGGCAATAGATTTATCGCGGGAGGAGATTTCAATTCAAAACATCAACAATGGGGATCAAGAATAACCAGACCGGGTGGAAGACAAATGCTTGCAGCAATGAACGAAAATAATATGGACTACATATCCACGGGAGAGCCTACATATGGGCCAACAGATCGTAGAAGGAAACCTGATCTTATCGATTTCAGTATTACCAAAGGTATAAACACCAGACAGTGTGAAACAACATCATGCTACGAACTAGCAGCAGACCACTCAGCAATTATAGTAACTATGTACTCACAGGTAATACTAACAACAAACCAACCAATGCTCAGCAACAAACACACAAACTGGGAACTAAATACCCTCACTAAAAGTATCCAAAGGGCTGCATGGGAAGCGACCTCAGAAATTAAAAAGAAAACTAAAGAAGAAAATTGTCCCATATTAAAGACATGATTGCTGAAAAACGACGAATCAGAAAACGCTGGAAAAATGCAATAACCGACGAAAATAAAAGGGCCCTCAATAAGGCTACAAAAACCTAAAAAAAACTAATGCTGGACCTAAAAAATCCGGAAAATCAGAATTACCTGGAAAACCTGACGGCAAACGAATTAAATGACTATTTGCTTTGGAAAGCAACCGAAATACTAAAGAGACCACAACTGGAAATTCCTCCCATTAGAGATAAAGATGGAAAGTGGTCCAAAAACAATAAAGAAAAGGCTGCTACATTTGCCAACCACCTGGCAGGGGTATTCAAACCCTTCCAGAGTGAATCGCCTGCAGAAATTGAATAGGAAATTTGTGACTATCTTGAAATTCCTTATCAGATGAGCCTGCCAATGAAAAAGATCAAATCTAGCGAGGTAAAACAAACAATCAAATCAGATATAAATCCAAGAAAGGCTCCAGGTTTTAACATGATTACGGGAGGGATCCTGAAGGAATTACCGACGAAATCCATTCAGGTTATTATACAGATCCTAAACGCAGCCATCAGAATTGGTCACTTTCCAAATGAGTGGAAGATCGCGCAGATCATCGCAATGCTGCCTAAGCCCGGAAAGCCAGCAGAAGAGGTCAGCTCGTATAGACCAATTAGTCTACTGCCAGTCTTGTCAAAGGTTTTTGAAAAAATTCTAATTAATAAAATGAAACGAATTATTAATAAAAATGGACTTATTCCGGATCACCAACGGTTGAACAGGTTCACCGTGTGAGAGCAAAAACCTTCTCCTGCGGTTGCAGGATCGTGAATTCTCCTCCCACGCGAAGTGGAAACCACCTCACTTTTTTAACGTGGGGAGCCCTGGATGTAATAAGCTAGCTCTTATGATGTAAACGTCGGTCTGCGAGGGACGTGGGTCCAAATCTCGATCTCTCACTAAAAAGGTTAGATGTACCCCCTCTTCCAGGGAAATAAAATACGGTTTAGTAACAACTGGTTTAATGAGCACACAAATAATCAAAAATAGTACACAAAAATAACAAATGGCAACAACCTTTCGGTGGTGAATACAAACAATTGCTGACTTCTGACGGAAGCCAGCCAAAAAAATGCAATAGCGTGAAACAATCCTCTCCGTGGGGGAGATCCAGCGAACTAAAAACTAAGGTGTCAAATAATACACCTCTTAATGACGTTAAACAAAATACTCGTGGAATAAATATAGCAATCACAATCCAAACAAAATTAGAAGTAAAATTGTCTCACCTGAGCGCTCGGTAAGCTCACAAAATATCGGTGACAGGTACCCCAAATCCGCCTGGATGGATTGCTCACGAGAATGGAAGTTGAGTTGTTGTCCGCCAAACCTCGATCCACTAGGAAGGACTGCACGCCTTGAGTGATGGTGTTCTCGCAGCGACCCCACGACTCGGCAGCAAGACGATGGCTGGACTATGTGTTGTTAAACCAATGGTGGTTCCAGAGTGAAATCTAAATCCACCAGCACGTAGGACGCAGGCTCGCTCGGTTTATTGGCAGGTCGTGCCACAACAAATAATACGGTTCGAACGACAATTGGCAACGGACACGACGATCAGGACTTATGCACGGATAACAAAGCGGGTGGATGTTATCAGAAAAAAAATAATTCGGCTGAGCTTTTGTTGACAAAACTTGTCACCATCAAATTCCCCTAGAGGGCGCTCAAGCATGCGCAGAGATGCAATCGGATGGAACAGATAAGCGAGTACAAAATATGGTGGACGGCCAAATGTCGAAACGAAAAATGATACGGCAACTTCCGTATTCGAAAAAAATATATGCCGGTCTCACCCCTGTGTACTCGATGTTGAAGTAGGATAACTCGGTGTACTAAATTATACTTGCACCCGCAATTAAATCAACTTTGACCACAACACTACACACGCTTACGAACTACACGCTTCGGTCTCCAGAACAAAAGTGAACTTATATCTATCATGGCAGCGGTCATGCGCTATCACGAAAGAAACGAAATATAAAATGGATGTGATAATGGAAGTGTATACGGAACCGTCTCAATAATTTTGAATAAGAATGGCAGTGGCCAACAAATTATTGTGGTAGGTTGATCAATGACGGAAGTAAAATCTAAAATCCGTCATACGTGTTGTCAATAAAATCAATAATGATCTGAAGGGAAAGAGATATTTCTCCGCCGCTTTCTTAGATATAACACAGACTTTTGACAAGGTTTGGCACACTGGCTTATGCTATAAGCTGAAAAAACACCTCCCACATTATATCTACGAACTATTGAAATCGTACTTATCTGAAAGATGTTTCCTAGTTAAACATCAAAATGAGTATACCGACCTTCAACTAATATCATCAGGTGTACCGCAAGGAAGCGTGCTGGGACCAACACTATACTTGCTATATACTGCAGACTTGCCTACGACGAGATTAACCACAACTGCAACTTTTGCAGATGATACGGTTGTTATAGCATCACACACTAATCCTGTAATGGCTTCAAGAAATCTGCAGGCTCATCTTGATCAAATTCAACAATGGTTAACAACTTGGGGAATTAAAGCTAACGGAAGCAAGTCAATACACGTTACATTCACGATGAAGAAAGAAGATTGCCCGGCGGTTTCACTGAATGGGAAACAGCTCGTACATTCAGAAAGTGCAAAATATCTTGGCTTACACCTGGACCGAATTGGCAAAAACATATATTTACAAAAATAAAGCAGCTTGGTCATAAACTAAACAAACTGTACTGGATGATAGGTAGAACATCACAACTATCTCAAGATAATAAATTACTGATATACAGGGCTGTCCTGAAGCCGATCAGGACGTACGGTATTTAGCTTTGGGGTACAGCGAGCAATTCAAATATATATATCCTGCAACGGTTTCAGAACAAGATGCTTCGAGTAATAGTGAACGCGCCCTAGTACGTGCCAAACCTAACTGTTTTGCGATGTAGTGGACTGTATTTTTGATGTTTATACCTTTTTGTACTAGTCGTGGGTTCGTTTGATTTTCCTTGCACTTTAAAAATTGGTAAGGTACAAATAAATGAAACTAAAATTGAACATTTAATTTGTAAAAATGTGTTGACGCCTTCAACAGTTGTCGAACAATTGTAATCTACTAATGCACATGGACGCCGACGTTCGCGCATGTGCTCTATCCGTAAGCACAATTGAAAAATGGTATAAACCAGTGCCGTACACTTTCTGGTTTAATTACAAATTTTCTTGAACATACTCCCCACTTTGAACGCACATGGGGTTCAAAAACAACAAACAAATGCACACAATTAAAATGATACAAAAAAATTTATTGCAACTTAAATAGTAAATAAAAAATTTGATACATTGATTTGAAACTAACCTAAGAACTAAACTTAGCATAAAGATTTGTAAAAAAGAAAAAAAAACATATTGAGTCTGATAACTTGTCTTCTACACCTTAGTCTGTTAATACCGGAAGTGGACACACTTTTGTTACCGCACGTTTAAAAATTCCTTTTGCGGTTTTACCCGACACAACACGAACTACACCTTTTTTTATCGGAATGTAGCTCCACTATTCGACCCAACGGCCAACTGCAAGGTGGTGCATTGTCAATTCGAATATCAACCATTGTGTTGATCGCTAAGTTAGGTGATGAGGTCTTCCACTTACCTCTTT
This sequence comes from Podabrus alpinus, assembly GCA_932274525.1. NCBI lineage: Eukaryota > Metazoa > Arthropoda > Insecta > Coleoptera > Cantharidae > Podabrus > Podabrus alpinus. Next base: position 43,625,620 of record OW026452.1, on the reverse strand, counting down.
GCTGCAATTGTGTCAAGTACTCTTGGGACCATCTTTTCCAAAAACCTTGACTAATGGTTTGCAGTAGTTGATACCTAGACAACCTTCCAATAGGCAACTCCATCAAGTGTGAATCTGGTACAGCCACCAACGGACAACCAATGAGAAAATGTGAAGGAGTGAGGGGTTGGTAATCATTAGGATCAGATGAAAGAGGACATAAAGGACGTGAATTAAGCATTGCCTCAATATGTACCAGTATGGGATTGAATTCCTCATAAGTGAATTTTGTTTCACCTATAACTCGTGAGAGGTGATGTTTTGCGCTTTTAACGCCTGACTCCCACAACCCTCCAAAATGGGGCGAATTGGGAGGTATGAAATGCCATTTTATATTTGCTAAATCAACATTTGAATTGAGTAAAATATTGTGCAAGCTTTGCAATTGTTTCTGCGCACCAACAAAATTTGTTCCGTTATCTGAATAAATATCATTTGGTTTTCCTCTACGTGAAGAAACCTTCGTAACGCGGCAATAAAACTTTTACTTGTTAAGTCAGTAACCAACTCAAGGTGAATTGCTTTGCTAGCAAAACAAATGAATAAACTAACATATTGCTATGTCCCCCTGCCTATAAATGTTAGGTACAGGAAGGTACACACATTATTGCCCCTTCTTACTAAGCTCTCGGGATGAGTCGTTCAGGGAGTGGGTCCCTTATAGTTCGAAATAATTAGAGGCGATGTTATAATGCTTATTGGCTCTCTCAGGATATGTAACTTATGCTTTCCTTTTGTATGAAAAAAGAAATAAAAAACTTTCATCAGCTCCCATACAAATTTTATTATAACAAAAAAGAAAACCTATCAAATTGTCTTTCATGAAAGAATATTAATACAAAAATAAATCTTGGATTTAAAATCCAATGTGAAAGAACCTTTAAAATTTTTACAATTAATACAAAGAATGATTCGAAACAAAGAGGCTTCCACTCTTCGTCCCAAGTTGCTTGATTATTAAGCCAATCAAGTCTCTCGCTTTACATTAGCGGGCTTAAATGTTTATAAATTTAAAATTGTTGCTTATTTAAAGCTTAAAATAATTTTAACGAAATTAGAAAACTTTTTAATTTTTGACTTATCACTGAGGGTAATGAAGAATGCACTCTGTTAGAAGTCTTTTCCCCAAATCCTATTTTTAATACGCTGAAGGCAAAGTTTAACAAATTATAGAAATCATAAATTCACTGTACCTGTCTCCTTGACATATCGAAGTTTTTATTTTTAAAAAGGATATTATTTAGTTGTTGTTCGTGTGTGCCCTACTTTAGATTTGCCCATATCAATGATTCAACTTCACTCCAGTTGTCATTATCTTGTTTGATGTCATTTGAAGTGGTATTTTACATTGACTAGTGCTGAAATTTTGTGCTCGTTGTTGCATCCTTCCTATTAAGAATTTCCAAAATATTGAGGTAAGTTATTTCATTAATTTGCAATGATTTTCTTGTCATCCAGAAAATTTTTATATGAATAGATTTTCATAAATTACAACATTATCCATTATCACCATTGATTATGTCCTTGACATCTATTTTTAGAATCGGCTTTGGACAAACGGAAACTTCTAACCTATTCGAAGTCGAACTGAATTTGGTTAACCTCCAAATCCTGGTAAATAATATTTTTCGGAGAACATCGAAAAATGCGTGCACTTGGTTGAGCTGCCCGAGGTCAACTGATTTTTGATCGAAAATCGATACAATTGGCATACCTGTTCGAATTTTGTGAGTCAAATCCGTGTATTTATGAATTTATTTCTTTCTAATAAATTATTTTTATTGTAGATTTTTCTTCTATATCAACCTCGATTTCCTTTGGGATGTCTTGCTGAGCAGTTTGACTGGTACATTACGTTTCCATCAGTTTTTTGGATTCTTCATTGACTTATTTTCGTTTATCTTTGTTGTTTACATGGGCGTTACACAATTTTGACCCTTATTTACTAAATTGTTAATTTATCCTTTGAAAGTATACACATTAAATGCATGAAACAATTACATAATTTTTGATATGCTTACATTTTTACAGAGAATGTTATTTATAGAGTAAATCGGTTTACAAATTCTTAAATTTTTCTAGGTTATAATGATTAATACATTTTTACAAATTTTGAGCTAATTCAGTTTTTTGTTTCATTTCTGATGTGACAATCATCAGTTTATTTAGACTTAGCAATCTTTGTCATGTTTCATTCATCCTGAGAGACTCAAATAAAGTTAGAAAATTGAAATTTTGAAAAATAAAAATTTCTCGTAGAGCAAATTTTTAAAGTGTCTTCCGACTTAGAATTTTGTGCTTGTTTCGAATATATTATTCATTTTAGCATCGGGAGCCTTTCTTTTTCATTTTGAGACATAGCAATATGCTTTTATAATTTTGCATCCAGGCCCCTTTTTATTTTTGATAAGCAAAGGTCCTGCATAATCGACTCCAGTTTTACTGAATGGAAAATTTGCGGTGACTCTATCAGCAGGAAGACTTGCCATTAATGAAACAATTGATATTGGCTTGAATCGAAATCATTTTACACAATTGCGAACAATTTTTTTTGTAATAGTCATTCCTGATGTAGGACAATAATTTTGACGTACTGTAGATAGTAACAACTGCGGTGAAGCATGGCACAACTTGAGGTGCTCATGTTCTATAATGAGCTTAGTGAGATGGTGTTTACCATCCAGGAGTATTGGGTGCTTAGCATTAAATTGGAGCTGTGAGTTGTTAAGTCTACCCCCTACTCTTAAAAGTCCTTCGTTGTCAATAAATGGACATAACATTGATAATTTACCCCTTTTATTAACTGAAGAATTTGTAACTAATAAATGTACCTATTTCGTTTGAAAAACTACTTAATTGTGACATCTTAACTAAGGCATTCATACTTAGTGTTAGTTCGTCTACTGTTAACTGACCTTTCTGTCTTTCGTGAGCGACCCGTTTGCTATTGTTTATAAATCGCAGAGAATAAGCCATTATCCGTTTGACTCTTACCCAGTAGCCAGTAGCCACCCAGTAGCCACAATTTTGAATTGATTAGGCTTTCTGGAAGCGCACCACGAGAAGCTATGTCAGCAGGGTTTTCAGCCGTATTGACATAATTCCAATCACATGACTTGCTGAGTGATTGAATTTCTGACACTCGATTCCCTACAAAAGTTTGTAACAAATTAGGTGCTGTTTTTATTCAGCACAATGCTACCTTTGAGTCACTCCAATAATAACATTTAACCTGAATGGTTAAACTGACTTGGATTTTCTTTAGTAATCGTGCCACCAATAGAGCACTACATAGCTCGAGTCGTGGTATTGTAAGTACCTTAATCGGAGCAACTTTGTAAGTTTTTAACTTTTCTAATAAATTTTTTTAAATTTAATTTCATTTCTTAGCTTTAATAATTAGTAATAATTGTAAAAAATCGTTGTTTTTGAATTTACAACTTCCTCCGTTCGTCTTCATGATTTGTTTTGGTTATTGATAAGTGAGGTTAGAGGTAAAAATTTTCAAAAACCTGATGGTGAATGCTAAGAAATAAATAATAATTTACTCTCTGTTAAGCAAATTTCAACCGAAGTAAAGAACAATATCCAGAAAGAACTGAAAGGAAAGTTTATACCCCAAAAATCAATAACAGATGTTGAAGGACAAATACACACATTTAGACAAGCGGTGGAAAGCATCACAAGAAAAATTTCAAAACCGGACAAGCTTATAAAAAGGAAGACCTGGATTACGAATGAGATTGTTAAACTCGTGGAAAAAAGAAGACGCCTGAAAAACATAAATGAAGGAGAATATAAAACGGTTAACAGGGTAATTGTCAAAAAAATAAGAAAAGCAAAAGAGAAAGAGGTGAGAGAAAAATGCGAGGAAATAGAGCTGCTCCAGGCTAAATACGACAGCTTTAATGTGCACCGCAAGATCAAAGAACTTACAGGCAGATACCGAACAAAATTGGTGGGAAAATTCCTTGACAACAGTTTGGCAGAATTATAATAAACAAAGACGACCAAAAACATGTATGGGAAACATTCATAGAACAACTTTTCCACGATGAAAGATTGGATCGACCAAGAATAGAAAGCGACTCAGGGTTAAATATCTTAAAAGAGGAGGTGACAGCTGCCATAAAACTAATGAAAGATAGTAAGGCTCCAGGACCTGATCAGGTACGGGCGGAGTTTTTTAAACTCATGGACGAAGATGGACTGGAATGGATAACTAGGATATTTAATATAATCTACGACACCGGAAGGATTCCACATGAGTGGCTGAAATCAGAATTTATTGCAATTCCCAAGAAACAAGGTGCTAAAACATGCGGGGAATACAGAACGATTAGTCTGATGAGTCATTTTTTGAAGCTATTTCTAAAGATTATACACAGACGAATATACAAACTGTGTGAAGAACAAATTACACCTACACAGTTTGGATTTCGGGATGCAGTTGGAACAAGAGAAGCCTTATTTAGTGTTCAGGTCCTGATCCAGAGATGTAGAGACGTAGGCGGATTATTAAGTCCTTAGAATGAGAAAGTAAAAAGAATTTTTTTGGGAAAATTTCATTTTATTTTTCAATATGGTCTCCTTTTAGGTCGACACACTTGATCCAACGCGGTTCAAGTTTTTGGATGCCATCGGTAAAGTAAGAATTCTCAAACTCTCCAAAATAAGCATTTGTTGCATCTATCACTTCTTCATTTGACGTAAATCTTCTTCCTCCGAGCCATTTCTTCAAGTTTGGAAACAAGTAGAAATCACTAGGAGCTAAATCTGGTGAATATGGTGGATGTGGAAGCAATTCGTAGCTTAATTCATGCAATTTTGCCATTGCAATTCTTGATGTGTGAGCTGGTGCATTGTCGTGATGAAACAGGATTTTTTTCTTGTTTAAATGAGGTCTTCTTGGATAGCAGTATTTAATTTGTCCAATAATTCAGCATAGTATTTCCCTGTTATTGTTTTTCCTTTCTGGAGGAAGTCAATTAACACTATTCCATGAGCATCCCAAAAAACTGTTGCCATAACCATTCCAGCTGATGGAACTGTCCTTGATTTCTTTGGAGCACTTTCACCAGCTTCCATCCATTGTTTTGATTGTTCTTTCGTTTCTGTGGTATAGTAGTTTGTAAAGAAGGAATATTATGTTCACTTATGATGTTTGCTCGGTTGAAATCGTGTTCTTTGTATAGCCAATGCAAGGACCACAAAATGTTTGCTCGGTGGAAACGTGTTTTTGTAGATCCAATGAAATTCGTTACAAAGAACCTTATGAGCTCTTTTACTTGGCTGGATGTTAACTTCTAATTGGTAGACAAAAAGTTGTAAAGCGAGTGGACTGTATTGTTTTTATTCATGGAATAAAAGATTAGCAATTGTAAAAAACATGTATTTTGACAAAAACAGTAATTAAATTCTGACTCGTAAAAAGCATGCAACGTAATCATGGCAATGAAAACAAACATAAAAATTGGAACATTAAAAGGGCTGCCATGGACAGTCGCAGTACAAACTAGACCATGATCTTAACATATCGCCCGGGTTGAAATGCTGAAGGGATTTCAAGAAAGAAAACGAAAATAATAACATTGAACAGTTACTTAAATATTAACATTACACATAAAGGACATAAAGTTTACGTATAAACAAAATAAATAAAGTCAATATTAGTTTTTTAGGTAATAACACTCGCGATCGAAAGCAAGACATTAATCGTCAATCGATGCACTTGTTTACCGAACTTGGTAGAGGGCAAATTTTAGAAAATGCTCTTTTCACATGTCCATTAGAAGTCCGAATGGTCGCGACGCGATTTATACCATCGGAACCGGGATGCACGGAGATAACTCTACCCATTTTCCATTTTAAAGGTGGAAGGTTATTTTCCTTTATTAGGACGAGAGTGCCAGACGAAAGCTCTGATTGGTGCAGTTTCCACTTCACTCTTTGCTGAAGTTCAGAAACATATTCTTTACTCCACCTTCGCCAAAGATGCTGTACAAATCCTTGAATTCTTTGGAAAGCATCCAGTCTATTTTCAGATATAGATGTAACATCTGAATCTGGAAGTGAAGTAAGTGGTCGCCCAACCAAGAAATGACCGGGTGTCAACGGTTGCAGATCGTTGGGATCGGTTGATAAGGGAGCAAGAGGTCTGGAGTTCAGAATGGATTCTACCTGATATAGCAAAGTACAGAGTTCTTCATAGACCAAAATATGCTCACCTATTACTCGTTTTAAGTGATATTTACAGGATTTAAGACCTGCTTCCCATAAGCCTTCATAGTGAGGGCTATGAGCTGGTGTGAAATGCCAGTGAATTCCTTCGCAAGCAACAATTTCTGGAATTGAAGATTCTTGTTGCTTAAGAAATTTTCCTAATTCAAGCAAATCGTTATTCGCGCCTACGAAGTTAGTACCGTTGTCTGAATAAACGTGTGATGGTTTGCCTCTTCGGGAGACAAATCGGCGAAAAGCCATGATAAAATGATCAGTTGAAAGACTTGTTACAAGTTCTAAATGCACTGCTTTAGTTGCAAAGCAAACGTAAATGCAAAAATAAGCTTTTGTGGTTTTAGACCCACGACCTTTTCGATCTTTAATGTTTATGGGACCGGCATAATCGATGCCAACGTGTTGAAAAGGAAATGATTCTTCAACACGAGCTGATGGCAGGTTACCCATTATAGGCCTAGTGATAGAAGTAGTAAATCTGAAACACTTTACACATTTATGAACGATGTGTTTGACTACATTCCTACCGGATGTAATCCAGAATCTGTCACGTAAGGTAGACAGAAGGAGTTGGGGGCCTGCGTGAAGCAATTTCAAATGTTCACGAGAAGCGAGAAGTTTTGCTAAAGGGTGTTTCCCATCAATTAGAAGTTCAATTAGTTCAATAATTAGATCAATTAGTTCGTCATCAACGAACGGGTTTAAACTAACTAGAGAAGAAGAGGTCTTTAAGGGTAAACCTAAAGCAAGCAACTTTATCTCATCATTATAAGAGTCCAATTGCGAAAATTTGATTAATTTTCTTAACGAGTTGGTAAGCTCTTTTTGTGTTAAAAATCCATAAATTCTATTGGTTTTAGAGACAGAGCAATTGTTTTTAAACCGCAAACAAAATGCAAATATTCGCTCAAGGCGAGTTAAATTAGAATAATTGTTGAAAGGAAATGATTCTTGTTTAGAAGAAACGAGAACCTTGACTTCCCTTTTGAATTCAGGAAGTGCAGCGTTACCAAGCGCAAGATTTGGCCAAGAAGTTTCGTCTTCCTGTAGCCAAGGGGGGCCGTCCCACCATAATGTGGATTCATTTAAAAATTGAGGAATTGGATTGGATTTCGTAGGCACATGCCGCCAAACCGCGTTAGCAGTGACATTCTGAATGTCAGCAACCCTGTTGCAAACGAAAGTTTTAAGAAGGTTTGGGGTTGTCTTTAACCATCCTAGTACGATGGTTGAATCGGACCAAAGAAAACAAGAAGTAGGTTGTAAATCTACAGCTTTTAAAACAGTTTTTAGTAATTTACTTAACAGTAATGCTCCACAAAGCTCAAGTTTGGGGATAGTAATCGGTTTTAAGGGTGCAACCCTTGACTTTGAACATAATAATTTTTGGTAAATTTGATTATGGACATTTTTTGAACGCAAATATATACAGGCGCTGTAGCCTTCCATAGAAGCGCCGCAAAATCCATGAATTTGGATAGATATTGGATCGACACATGTGACGTGTCTTGGTATTTTAAGGTCATTAAGACCTGACAATTCAGATTTGTAAGAAAGCCATCGTTTTTTCATATCGATTGGAACTTGCTCGTCCCAATCAAGCTTTTCAAGCCAAAGCCTTTGCATGAAAATCTTGGCCACAAACGTGCAAGGGGTAATTAACCCTAATGGATCAAAGATTTGAGAAATCTCAGAAAGCATTTGCCTTTTAGTAATTTTTGAAGAAGATTGATGTGAGATTGAAAACTTGAAATGGTCTGTTCGGAATAACCATGTGAGGCCGAGAGTATGTGATTGTTCACGGTCTCCAAATTGTAGAATACCGGGGTGTAGACCAGCATGAGGGATGCTAGCTAGTACGTCGGGATTGTTTGAAATCCACTTTCTAAGTTTGAAACAACCTGCACTTAGAACTATTGAAATTTGCGAACATATTTCACGTGCGGTTTCTACGCTGGAAGCACCAGAAAGTAGGTCATCAACATAGAAGTCTCGCTTTATAATTTTAGAAATTTCTGGTAGCGAGCTTTCGCATTCGATACCTAATTGTGTTAAGGATCGGATGGCAAGATAAGATGAGGAGGCGGTTCCATAAGTCACGGTATTTAGGTCATAATGTTCTATGGGGCTTGCGATTGAAGACCGCCACAGTATTCGTTGGAGTGGCCTTTGACTAGGCTCTATTTCCACTTGTCGGTACATCTTCTCGATGTCCGCAGCGAAAGCGTAAGGATATTTCCGGAAACGAATTAAAATTGAGAATAAATCTTGTTGAATAGTGGGACCAACCATTTGGATACTATTCAACGAATGACCTGTTGTGGTTGCAGAGGAACCATTAAAAACGACACGAAGTTTTGTAGTTAAGCTGTCGGATTTATGGACCCCGTGGTGTGGAAGATAATAAACCATCTTAACTTTGGGATCTGATATCGACATGTGACCCAACTCTATGTATTCTTTCATGAAAGCACAGTAGCTTTCCTGAAGTTTGGGATTGGCTTCTAATTGCCGTTCCAGAGAGAGAAATCTTCTCTTCGCTGTCAGAAAGGAATCACCTAAAAGAAGGGGGGTTTCCTTTAAAGGAATTGAAACTATAAAACGCCCTGTAGCGCTTCGTTTTGTGGTTTGCATGAAATGCGACTCACATTGGTTTTCTTCAGATGAGAAAACCTTTTCTGTGGGATAACTGTCGATTTCCCAAAATCGAGTTATCTGATCTTGAAGATCGTTTGATCTATTGAAGTGGCATTGCACTTGTGTGAATAAATTGGCGCTAGTAGGACCAGAAATAATCCAACCTAGCTGGGTTTTCTGAAGTATGGGAAGTTCGGGACCTAGCCTAATTTGCCCAATACACAGAAGCTCGAAAAAGATAGGAGAACCTATTAAAATATCAATTTTTCCAGGTTTATCAAAACAGGAATCTGATAAGCGAATGTTGCTTGGAAGTTGGAAGCTGTCTCGATTCAGATTGAAACTCGGGACACTTCCTGTAATTTCATCAATGATTAAACAAGAAAGCTTGATTCTGAAATTACCGTGATGTGCTTTTAGCTCAAAGTCACATCTTGATTTTACATGATGAGTGTTTGAATTGCTCAAACCTGCAACTGTAATGCTTGCACTTTGAGTAGGCAAGTTTAACCTTTGGCACACGTCGGTGCGAATGAAATTCGATTGTGAACCAGAATCGAGTAATATTCTGACGGATTGGAATTTTCCAAATGCGTCAAGAATCTTTGCGGAAGCAGTTGGCAGTAAAACTTGTGAGGCTGTTGTGCAGAAAGCAGAGATAGTTTGAATGGGTTCAGGTTCGGGAGAAACCGAAGAGATTGCTACTAACGGTTGAACAGAAACATTCGAACTTTGTAACGGAGTGTGGAGGAGAGTATGATGTCGTGACCTACACGTTTTACAAGAATATTTTGATTGACATTGATTTTTTAAATGACTTTTAGACAAACAATTAAAACATAACTTAAGTTGTTGAACTTTATTTGCTCTCTCTCTTGCATTTAGTTTTAAGAACTCTGAACATTGACCTAGGTAATGACTTTTATTGCATAATGAACATGACGGATTGTTTACTAAGAATGATTTAGTTTTAAATTTGCTTCTATCAACATAATTTGCCTTTACTTCCCGTGTGTGCCCCTTTTCGATATTTTCTAATAAATTGGCATGTGATTTGAGGAACGTACCGAATTCCTCTAAAGAGGGTAAAGTGGAAATAGTTTTGTTGAATGTTAATTCCCATTCACGTCGCGTTATGGAATCTAATTTGTTTGAGACCAACATAACTAAGAGAGTTTCAAAAAGCGCCTCTGTCTTTGCTAGGGATTTAGCAGCAGAGATGTGCATACATAAGGAGTCGTTTATTTTTCTTAAGCCTTGAGCTGATTCCTTTGTTTGAGTTTCAAGCTCCAAAATGGCATTTAAATGATTTTTAATAATTAATTTAGGTTGATCAAACCTTGTATTAAGCGTTTTCCACGCCACATCGTAACTGTTGGCTGTGAATTCTAGAGAACCTATAACTGACTTAGCGTCATCAGTTAAGGTTGATTTTAGATAGTGAAGCTTTTGGATTTTGGTTAAATTATCATTATCATGTATTAAACTTTGAAAGATTGATTTGAATTCTAACCAAAATTTAATATCACCGTTAAACTTTATTAAATTTATTTTCGGTAAATTGATGTAATGTCTTGCGTTATCATTACCATCATGAATTCTTGAGGCGGAATTGCGTTTTGAACGATTGCTTGAATTAAGACTTTCAATTGAATTTACACTTTCAGCAGGAGATACTGGTCTAGATGGATTATTTGAATCTATTGCAGATTTTTGCGTAAAATTGTTTATTAAGGTTTCTGCAATGCTTCTTTGCTCAAAATAAACATTTTCAAAATTTGCCAAAGATTCATCTTCTTTGTTTTGATCATAATTATCATTTTCTAGACATGAAATACTAATTTGATTATGTAGCTTTTCAAATTTTGACAACAGGTTTGACATTAGGTCAAGCCTTATCTTTAGCTCGCAAATAACCTCATTGGTTACGCTTTGGTTCGTAACCTTTTGAATGAATGTTTTAAACCTTGTTAATTGACTTTTTAACGCAGTTCTTTCATATCGTAAAGCTTCCATTATAAATAAATGAATTAAATCTGAATAAATAAATGGCAAGTGAGAAGTGAATGCAATTTTATCCTTTGTATTGCCCTGTACTTTGTTACACAAGCAAAACACATAAAATAAGTAGGATTGAATTTGTTACCAACTTGTTAGATATTTCTTCGGGATGGCGTTGTAGCACTGTAGTTCCAGAGAAATTCCGTGATGTTGGCGTGAATTTAATTAGTTGGATATTTCTTCGGGATGGCGTTGTAGCCCTGTAGTTCCAGAGAAATTCCGTGCGGTTGGCGTAACCTTAAGTAGATGACGCAGCTCAAATGTATTGTTGACAATTTTTTCGGGAAAATTGTCTCGTAATTTTATCTACAATTTTAGCGATTTAGATAATTGCAATAAAATTTACTTAGCTGCGCGATGAGTGCTGTTTATCCTTTTTTGGATACCAATTAATCTTGTAAGGTGTCTTATGAAGACGAAATACATCTAGGTTCGAAGGACCAAAATGTTTGCTCGGTTGAAATCGTGTTCTTTGTATAGCCAATGCAAGGACCACAAAATGTTTGCTCGGTGGAAACGTGTTTTTGTAGATCCAATGAAATTCGTTACAAAGAACCTTATGAGCTCTTTTACTTGGCTGGATGTTAACTTCTAATTGGTAGACAAAAAGTTGTAAAGCGAGTGGACTGTATTGTTTTTATTCATGGAATAAAAGATTAGCAATTGTAAAAAACATGTATTTTGACAAAAACAGTAATTAAATTCTGACTCGTAAAAAGCATGAAACGTAATCATGGCAATGAAAACAAACATAAAAATTGGAACATTAAAAGGGCTGCCATGGACAGTCGCAGTACAAACTAGACCATGATCTTAACATATGATTTATTTTCAAAAATTTACTTTTCAAAAATCAAACATCAGAATATTGTGGGAGTACTGTTGGTTGCCTAAACAACCAACCAAATTTATTGTTAATTATAGGAAACTGAATTTAATTACAGTACACTGAATTTCATGTCAATACATTCGGATAGATGACAATGGTGGAATTACCACTTCCTTAAGTCTTTGTCATTTCTGCAGGAAGCCTGTTGAAATTTTGAGATCAGGGCCCGACCGACCGTTATCCTGTATTCCGATCCGAGCTTTCCTACGAAATTGCTTACGATTCTAGGCAATTTTTCCAGTTACCAAACCTTCTTTTGGTTACGATTCTAGCCGAAGGAAACTTTCCGATTACACCAGCGACAAGCTTACGGATCTAGGCTTTTAGCTGAAAGTATAACATAACCTATAATCAACTACTTTCCGAGACTGCCCCTTACCTGTTCTCAAAAGATTCAATCTGCTCCCGTATTTTAAGCCAGCCACTGGCTTCCTCCGTTTCCGATTACACAAATTGGATCTTCTAATCTAAAAGTTCAGTAGTCCCCGTCAAGTAATTTCATTTTTATTTCTTTAGTTGTTTTGAAAATTCAGTAACTTACCTTAAGTAATTGCTGAGTTAAGATTAACCGCCACCGGAAAAATTCAGTTTCCTTTTAACGTAATAAGACCACTTAAAAATACAAACTCCGATAATTTCCAAACATAATTTTTTAAAGGTTATGTTGGTTATGCTCTGTCTTATTCCAGTGTCGTGCTATTCAATTTTGTCATAAGGTATCTCATTCAATAAGATTTTGAAGTCATTTAAATTTGTAAATAAAATAAATTATTAAACCGCTTCCGTTTATGTTAAGTTTCCATTTATTATTCATTTGCTTCCGTTTTTTTTTCATTGTAAATATATTGCTTCCATTTTTTTCTTTTTGTAAATATAGTAAAATAAATATTTTAATTTAATATCAACATTTTTTTTATTCTTTTATTTTAGTTTTAAAGTTTTCCCTTAAAAAAACTTTTGGCGCCCGAGTGCATATTTTTAAAGTGTCAAAGAAATCGACAAGACGTCCTCAGCCCTGGCTACCCAAGGGGCAATTTGAGCGAGGCCAAAATATCGTTACAAGTTAATCCATGTTTCATCGACGGTTATGAATCGGCGCAAAAATTCTTTGGGATTACGCTGAAATAATTCCAAACTTTGCTTTGAAAGATCCATTCGATTGCGTTTCTGATCGTTTGAAAGCAAACGCGGCACCCATCTCGCAGACAACTTTTTCATATGCAGTGTTTTATGTAAAACATCCCAAACACCTTTATACGTTATTCCACATAAGTCAGCTATCTCACGCAATTTGACTCTTCGATCATTTAATACAGTACGATGGATTTTTTTGACAATGGCTGGAGTAACAACGTCTTTTGGACGTCCTGGCCTTTGTTCATCACTTGTGCTTTTACGACCACGTTTAAATTCATTATACCAATTATAAACAGTTGCAGTCGACGGAGCAGATTCACCCAACACTGAGTTCATATCAGTAACTATTTCTGAAGGCGTTAAGCCTTTGAGATACAAGTACTTGATAACCGCACGATTTTCGTTTTTCTCCATTTTATCAAATTTATACAAATTGTTCACTTTAAATGACTATCAAAATTCAACGATTTGACATAAATGGATGAAATTAGAAACTTTAACTTTCCAAGGTTGGTACTTCTCAAAAATAACACTAAATTGGCCAGAGTGGTGACATCTCTGTTTCATTCTAAGTACTTAATAATCCGCCTCGTAAACTGCGATGTGTGTCTATGCTTTATTGAGGGATCCGGACAATTAGGCGCGGCCGATTAGGCGCGACCAATCAGACGAGACCGATTAGCCGCGGACTCAATTAGGCGCGGACCCAATTAGACGCCGTGCCATTTAGGCGCGGATACAATTAGGCGCAGACCGTTTAGGCGCAAAGCCATTTAGGCGCGGGCCCAATTAGGCACCGGCCATTTAGGCGCCGGCCATAAACAAATTAAATTGTTAATCTGTTATAAGTCTGTATTTATTTTTAAAAATCACAAAAGTCCATTAATAATTAAAAACAAAAAAATCTTCGCAAAAAGTTAAATCGCCCCAAAGAGGTGGATCTGCCGCAAAGAGTTGGATCTGCCGCGAAGAGGTGGATCTGCCGGTAGATTAGTGTTACTTTTCGATATTTCTTTAGAAAACTAATAATTAAAAACAAATAAATCTTCGCAAAAAGTTAAATCGGCTGCAAAGAGGTGGATCTTCCGCGAAGAGGTGGATCTGTCGTTAGGTTAGTGTTAGTTTTTGATATTTCTTTAGAAAACTAATAATTAAAAACAAATAAATTTCCGCAAAATGTTAAATCGGCCGCAAAGAGGTAGAACTTCCGCGAAGAGGTGGATCTTTCGTTAGGTTTGTGTTAGTTTTTGATATTTCTTTAGAAAACTAATAATTAAAAACGAATAAATCTTCGCAAAACGTTAAATTGGCTGCAAAGAGGTGGAAGAGGTGAAATAAATACAGACTTATAACAGATTAACAATGTAATTTGTTTATGGCCTGCGCCTAAATGGCTTGGCGCCTAATTGTATCCGCTCCTAAACGGTCTGCGCCTAATTGTATCCGCGCCTAAATGGCACGGCGCCTAATTGGGTCCGCGCCTAATTGAGTCCGCGCCTAATCGGCCGCGCCTAATTGACCTAGACCCCTTTATTGATTACCAGAAAGCATTCGATAGAGTGAGACATGATAAAATGATAGACATACTACAGAGAATTGGTCTGAATGGAAAAGATCTAAGAATAATAAGTGACCTATACTGGAGACAAGAAGCAAGTTTACGGTTGGGAGAAGATCACACGGAAATGGTGAAGATTCTGCGAGGAGTGAGACAGGGGTGTGTTTTGTCCCCCTTATTGTTCAATCTCTACTCCGAATAAATATTTAGGGAGGCACTTTATAACGTAGATGGGAATTGTGCTGAATGGAAATTGTATAAATAATATCAGATACGCTGATGACACGGTAATTCTTGCTAATAATCTAAGAGATCTACAAATATTAATGAGAAATGTGACAGCTACTAGTAAGCAATATGGACTAGATATAAACCTAAACAAAACAAAGTTAATGATGATTAGTAAAAATAATATACCAAACTGTCATCTGGTGAACAACCAGCACATAGAAAGAGTCAGCAAATATACATATCTCGGCACCAATATTAACGAGCAGTGGGATCACTCAATTGAAATAAAGATTCGAATAGAAAAGGCGATAAGTACGTTTATTGGAATGACGCAACTCTTTAAGAGTCATAATACTATAACACTGGAGACTAAAATAAAAATGATACGCTGCTACGTGTTTTGTACGTCTTGGACATTAACGGAAGCAACGACAAAGAGATTACAGGCTTTCGAAATGTGGATTTACCGCAGAATCTTGAGGGTTTCGTGGGTGGAACACGTGACTAATGCAGAGATACTTAGAAGAATGACGAAACAGACGGAAGTGGTCAACACAGTCAAGATGAGAAAATTGCAGTATTTAGGACACATCATGCGAAACGGGAATAGATATCATCTTCTGCAGTGCATATTACAAGGAAAAATAGAAGGAAGAAGAAGCGTCGGTAGGAGAAGAATTACATGGCACAAGAACTTGAGAACGTGGTTTTCGATGTCGACGATCCAGGATCTTAATAGCCAGGATGATAGCCAACACCCGGAACGGATAGCCACTTGAAGAAGAAGAAAGCAAATTTACATATTCAAAACCAAACCAGCAAGGAACCAATAACAATTAATAAATTAACACTGATAAACACAAATTAATAATCTGGTAAATCTGAGTATGCGCCAGGGTGCGCGGAAATAAAATTTGATATTTTAAATACGATTGAAAATTATTCGAATTTTGTGCATGTACAAAAGAGACGCAACTGCGCATGTAAATAAAACCGTATCCCAAGTCACTCCCTTTACGAATAAGTCAGACGAACCAAGACGACTAAAACGATTCAAACCATCAGACCTAACTACCAGATTTAATTTGGTATAATTATTGTATTGGATTCAAAATTTGTTTAATTAATTAATTTTGCACATGTAAGTAAATTAACTTGATTGTTATTGTACGGTATAGCTCTAAAGGAGGACGACCACTGGGTAGTCATCACTCCACACTAAATTTCGTCATATCAAGTACTTATTGTCAAAGTAAAGACAAATCGTATGGTTTTGGAGTCAATAAAAAAAATCTGATGTGGCCATCGCATAACTTTCCGAACAGACGCAAATTTTTACATTATATTTTTAAATAAAATGGTTACATAATTTCAACTGTAAATCGATGAAAAATTTCATATTTTGCCAAAATAGGAAGAAAAAAACTTTTGAATGCCTATATCTTGCAAACGAAGCATTTTTGGACCCATGTTATTAGAAACTTTTCATCTTATTTTCGTTAGTAGAATACGGTTTACTATTTTATTTACAAATACAAAAATTTTTACAAATACAAAAATTTTTGAAACGCCCTGTATATTTTAGAGAAAAACTTGTAGGACAAAAATGTAGGAAATTCCATAGCGCTAATTTTTTGTTATTAATATTTTTACATATTTAATTTCGTTTAGAAGTTATGACGCATAATGTCATAATAGCTCTAGGTAAACCCCCCTTTCCCGTTACACGATTTAAATTATTTTCATCTGGCTTCGTCCTACGACAGGAAAAAGCTTATATGCAAAATTTGGAATGATTTGCTTGCTTCGTTTAGACGCTATCGTGTTCACAGACGTACATACACACACACACACACCCTTACATGTACGTAAATGTTTGTGACATCTGTGAAATAGACCAACTTGTGACACTAGTAAGAAACAGCATACTATGGGATAGCTTGAAAGTGTATAAAAATTTGAGCTTAACTTTCGCCTTTATACACCCCGTAATAAGGTTTCTATGATCTCCTATATATGCATGCATTAACCACATTAGTGCCATCAGATGCCACATATATGTTTAAAAACTGATATCGGTGTATGAAGGTGTGTGCTGTGTAAAGATGTCATAATTAATCTAAAAATAAAATTGCGTTCAAAGCTTTTTACTTTTTTATATAGGAAACGTTTTCGCGCCAGTAGTGAAGTGCATAATATTATTTCATACTTCATATGAATTTATGAATCAGTAGGTAGTACTTAGCACCTAGTTTTTATTATTGTGAATAATTTATTATTATAAAGTTTTAATTATAGGTAAGTAATTATTAATTTATTGTTTTCTTAATAATATTGTAGGTCTACAATGTATACTAATATTTATCTGAAGTAGTCGGATATTTAACTTTAAATTTAATAATAGAAGATTAATGTTCAAAATGACCGTTGATAAAAGTGATTTTCATCACTCTTTAAACAACTACGTAATTTTCGGCAATTTATTTTTAAAATCGAAAAAATTAATCTGTCGTTTTTATAAAATTATTCGTAAATAATTTTAAAGTTAAAAATAGGTACTTAGCAAATTTTATATCTTACAGGGCGACCAGTCACCCGATATAACTTCCCTCTCATTAAATTTCTTTATATTAACACTAGGTTTGCAAATTCTTTCACCGAATATATTTTGAAATTTTTGTCAAAGAATTATTTGAACTTTCATTGAATGGAATATCATCTTTTACAGAGGTGTTGTGATTTTTTTTAAATTTTGAAATTTTCAAACTCTCTGAGCAAGTTACGTGCAGGATAAACCAACTTTACGAACATGGCTCTAATATTTGCTCGTACCGTTATGCATGTCCTGTATATTTTTATTAATACTTACAGAAAAACATAGCAGGATGGAAACAAGATCGGCAAGAATTATGGCAATGGCAAGCAAGGTTTTGGAAAGAAAAGATAGAATAAAATTGCAAGATTTAGATATTCCTTATTATGAATCAACCAAAGGAACAGATTCGTCAGAAAGGGATCTAGCTATACAAGGTATTTATTCCATTTGTTATTTGTGTTTGAGTAAATTCGATTAAAACAGAAACACGACGATTTACATAAGGGAAAGTTTAAAAACCATCCTGTTGGAATCTTAAATTTCATTACTCCCCCCCTAAAACTATTTAGAACTATTTTAAAACTATAAAAAAAACTATATTTTACTGTACTGTTTTACGTTTGAAGAGAGATATTGCGCAAAAATTGATTTTGGCCGCCATTTTTTCAAGATGGCACAGCGAGCTATGCGTCCAAGAATATTTAAACTGAGAATATTATTCAGGACTTCTCAATTGTAAATTTATTATTAATTTTTTTCATTAGGATACTACAAGAATATTACAAACTTAGAATCTCCTAAACCGGTTTGTATAGTGAGTCCATGGAATTCAAAAATTAAGGAAACCAATCAGGATATGAATGCAGCTCCAAACCACTCAAGAGCCCGAGTAAATTTAACAAGAATCTTTACAGATGAGATGAATTTACAATTTCCACATACTTCCACATTCACTTCAAACGAATTGGTTTCAGTAGCTTCACCAGACGCGCCAAGTGACATATCGGACCCTTATTATGATTCAGGAAGTGAATATGTTCCTTCTATTGTGTCAAGCATCAGTGATGCAATAATGGAAAGTAATGATGAAAATTCTGACATTATATTAGAAAAACAACTTCCCATAGTATTTAATACTAAAAAACAAAAATCAAAGGAAGTTATGTCCAGAAAAAGGAAACATTCATCAGTATCAGAAGACATCGAAGAAAATTGTGAAGATGGAAGTTCTGAAAATGTGAACATAAAGCCTGCTCAAACTGTTAATGGCAACAGAGTCAGAGATAAAGGCCATTCATGCTATTTTTGCCATCAATTTGTAATAAATAATTTAGCTCGTCATTTTGAAATCAAGCATAAAGATGAAATGGACGTGGCCAGAATTTTAACGAAACCGAAAGGTTCTAGAGAAAGAAGAGATGCGTTTATGGTTTTGGCGAGAGCTGGTGATTTTTATCACAACTGCAGTACTCTTGCATTAAAAAAGGGAGAACTCATTTTATCTAGAAGACCTAATAAAAATGAGATTAAATATTCAACTTATACAGACTATGGTCCATGCCCTGAGTGTTTAGGCTTTATGATAAAAAAGCATATTTGGCATCATTTGAAATATTCTTGTAAATCCATACTAATTAAGAAAACTAAAGACACAGACTACCAAAATAGAAATATGCCTACAGCAGAAAGCAGTGCATTATTAAATGGTATATTAGGGACAAACGTGACAGCTGAATTTACCATGAATATTATTAATAAATTCAAAAATGACGACATAGCAGTTGTGTGTAAAGAAGATAGTACCATAGTTAAATTTGGTGCTTTTTTATTTGAAAAATACGACACTACTCAAAGTGAACTCATTCGGCAGTCTATGCGACAACTTGGGAGATTAACTATAGAGTTAAGAAAACTTCATAATGGTGTTGCAGCTCTAAAAGAATTTTTGGTTCCTGAAAAATTTGACATGATTGTTAATGCAACAAAGCAGATATGTGTAACTACAAAAGAAGTAACTAAAAGGCCAGAGTTTGCGATTCCATCTCTAGCTTTAAAGATAGGCTACGCTTTACGAAAATGCATTTCCATTGAAAGAGGACAAGCTTTAAGAGCAGGAAACTTAAAAAGTGATAAAAACTTTCAATCGTTTTTAACTTTGCTCGATCTTGAATGGAGTGTACGAATATCTTCAAATGCTTTACAAACTTTGTATACTAGGAAAAAAACTGCCACAGATTTATTACCAATTACCAGTGACTTGGTCAAACTAAGTAATTTTATAGACAAAGAAATCAATAACATTAAAAATAGTATTTCTAATATGACTTTTGCCAACTGGACCAAATTAGCAAGTTTAACATTAAGCCGAATAATTCTTTTCAATAAAAGACGTTCAGGAGAAGCAGCCAGAATGACTATGATAGATTATGCTTCTCGACCATCTTGGGACAGTAGCGGAACACAAGAAATGAAGGACTCTTTAACATCTTTTGAAAATAAGTTAGCTTCTACATTAACTATTGTTAGAATAACAGGAAAACGTGGCCGAATAGTTCCAGTTCTTCTAACAATGGAAATGAAAGAATCGCTCGATACACTAATATTAAATAGAGTAAAATGTGGAATTGCTAATGAGAATCCGTATATATTTGCTTTAACGAATACTTCCGCAAGTCACATGCGAGGACATGACTGTTTAAAAAAATGGTGCATTGAAGCCGAACTTGAATCACCAGATCTTATTACAAGCACGAAGTTGCGAAAATATGTTGCAACAGTTTGCCAAATATTTAATTTAAGTGAAAACGAATATGATTGGTTAGCGCGACATTTGGGCCATGATGTACGTGTTCATCGTGAATTTTATCGTTTACAAGAAAACGCTGTCGAACTAACAAAAATAAGCAGGCTCTTATTAGCTGTAGATCAAGGAGAAGCTCACAAGTATTCTGGAAAGGAATTGAAAGATATAAACATAGAAGGTATGCTTTATAAATGAATGCTAAATATATGACAGCAAAATTAATATGATTTTTTTATAGACTTGCCGAATATCGTTGATGAAAATAATAATAAAAAAGATAATAACGATGATGAGGAGGAAGAAGATGATAGAAATGAAATGGAGAATGGAGATGATGATTTGAAAATAATAACTGCAGATCTAATACAAACAGAAAATTCACGTAAAAATTTAAAAGAAATGAAAAAATCGAAAGGTAAATAATGAGATAGGTACCTACCCATATTTAAAATATTAAAATTTATTAATCGGTGTTAGTACTGTGACCTTACCGTATCAAGTTGAATTTTTTCAAATTCGCAAATAACCAAATAAGTCAAACTTACATTAATTTAATCAAGTAACGATAATATCGGAATATTGGAGCGCAATAAAACAAATATGATTGTCAGTCGACGTTTCGGTTTTATTTACTAAAAACCAATTTTTTATTTCATGTTTTACAATAATTTTAATTGTGACTTGGTTGAAAGTGTTGCCCGACTGTACCATGTTCTTTCTCCTCCGAATTGCATTATGCGTTATAACAATTTTATATCTGTATTGTTAGGTGAGTTTGTTTTGATGATTGTTACCGGTTTTTGACTTTTTGTCTATCCGCTTTTAGTCCTGAGGATGGTTTTTAGTAAATAAAACCGAAACGTCGACTGATTTTCATATTTGTTTTATTGCGCTCCAATATCCCGATATTATCGTTACTTAATACAACATTGGACGAGAATTTTCATCTCAATTAATTTAATCGATGTACGAGTATAGAAATTAATATATTCGTTTTATAAAGAACGGTAAAACACCTAAAATTCTTTTTAATTATAGTAATGGAAGTTACTACTACACAAAGGTCTAGAGTTATATTCTGCATGCTCTTTTGTCACGAATTTTCTCTTAGTTATACCCTTTTTATGCTTATCTCTATTTCCAAAGTATATACGTAAGTATATTAGATAAAATATTAATTTAAAAACTAAGTCCTTGTCATAAACACGAACTTTTTTAATATTTAGGAAAGCAAATAAGAAAAAGACCAGATAGCAGTGGAAAAAGAGACTACTCGGGAAGAAAACCATGGTCCACAGAGGAAAAAGAAATCATTTTGAAAGAATTTAGAAACTTCATAAAATCCAAAAGCCTTCCTGGCAAAGACAAATGCTGTGGCATTATTGCCAAGAATCCTGGCATCTTCATTGGAAGAAAATGGTCGGATCTTAAATATTATATAAAAAATTATTTATCAAAGATTAATAAAACAACTTCACATGCCGAATGAATGAATGAGTTTTTTTTTCACTTGTTTTTTTTTTTAATTTACTTTAATTAAGTTAATTTACTACCTATTTACTTTTTAATTTACTAGGTTAAAACTTAAAAAAAAAAATTTTTTAATAATTTTTATGTAATAATAATGTTTAAAAATGTATTATAGTTAAATAAAATTTAATAATAAACTTTTATTCAGTTAGTTAAAATTAATCTTGAGATGTTGGAAATCGCAATAAAAACTATAATAAGTATTATGATTATCAGTGACGTTTCGGTTATATTAACTACATAATATACCATCTTCGAGACTACAAAATGAAGATTTAATACAATCGATAAAATATTATTGGTCTCACACTTACCTAACAATACATGATAAAATATGTTTAGCGAAAAAAAATTTACGAGGAGAAAACTATAGCACCACATTGTAAAACATAATTTTATTCAGTTGTTAAAATCTATTCGAAATTTGAAGAAAAATCAAATTCATATTTTGCAATGATATGAATTTAAAGACAAAATTGCATTAAAATATTTGGTATAATAATTAGGTTTTTATAACTTGTAAAAATTATTTTAAAAGATTTTTTAATCTGAATTAATAAAAATAAAGCAAGCTACGAGTATAATAGTACTAACTTAGACAATCATCAATTTTAAATATTGCAATTTGGAATCTGTTATGCGTAGCGCTAGGATAATATTGATATTATTCAGTCACGGAGTAGTACAAATAAAAAAGCGTGTGTAACATAGGGGGCGCCAGTACTCAACGATGTCACAATTGGGTCTAAAAGTTATAGGTTTTAAAACCAAATTGTGACACACTATACACAACTCGAAAAATGCTATATACCGTGATTGGTTCATTTTATGTGGAAAGGAACCTCCCAAAAGCGCGGAAAATTTTAAAATGAACTATAAAATTGTCTGAATTACGAAGTAACTATAGGTTTTGCTGTGACATCGCGGTGTATGATGCCACAAATCAAAAAGATGTCACAGTTCAGCTTTATGTTCACACCTGATGCCACAACAAATGCAATACATAAACACCCTCACACACACATACATACAGACATCCTTCCAAAAATGATAAAAATGGATTCAGGGGACCTCAAAACGTGAACATCTGTCAAAAAATTGGGGGGTCAAATTTTGACTGATAACAATACTTTCCTTACCTAGGGGTTCGGAAAGTAAAAATTGCATGACAAATTGGGAGTTTGGTCGTTATCTACACAATTTAAAGAAACTGATAATTTTCATAATTTTCTGATTGTTGACATATCGTCAACGCTTCTTTATTAGTTCTGTTTAGTATTATCTTTGATTATATAGTATTCAGATTGGCAAACCTTATGCAAGTTATGGAAACGCTTTGTGTAATTCAAAAAATTATAAGGGATGGCGCTGCATGTAACAAATTTAAAAAGTCTAGTTGTAAATCTTGACACCAGGTGCCAATTTTACATTTCGTCGCATGACAACGAAAACCCTTAACTACAGGAACCATAGTTTTGGGTATAAAATAAAATACAATAAAAAACAGTTTGTTGCCTGGGAAATAAAATACCAACATTTTTTTAATAATTTCAGCTTTAATTATGTATCAGTTTAAAAGTTTAAATAATAACAAATGAAAAATATTAAAAAAATATGTAACAAATAATTTTTAAACTAAAAAAAAATTTATTCATAAAGGTAGCTTCCAAGTTCTGAACTCGCTCTTTTTCATTCAATTCCGTCCAGCAAAAGCAAAATCCATTTTTTGGAACCGTTGCTTCGTAAATCGTTAGGTTATTCATTGAAATCTATCAGCTGTAATACATGAGACTACATCCGATGATGGAATCTGCAACTCTGATTGTAAATCAAACTTAAGAATTTTGGGTGGATTCCTGCTCTTTCCTTATCAATTCTTTTGGCTTCATTACATTCCTCTTTGCTTAATTGATGTTGATCGTATTCTGCTTGTAAAGCATTCACATTCTTATCGCCTAATGCTTTGTTGACGGTGGGACGGTCATCAGCTTAAGCGATTAAGTGCGTTGCTGCTAATGCTGAATATTTGGTTCGACTACGAGCTCAGTAATACCTTATTCTGACCGTCTCCTCTTGGTAGGCAATGGCAAACCACCAAAGTATAATCTGAGCCCGCGTTAAGCAGTAGGTCCCCTACGTGTGCGATAAAACTTCAAACGCACAACACATAGTACATAGCTACATAGGAGAGAGGTCGCCTGCGCCTGAAACCAGGCACGGCACTTGAAGAAGAAAAAAATACTTTGTTAAATTTGGCGCAAAAAGCACATTGATCTTTCTTCGGGGGGGGGGGGGCGATGACAAATTATAGTGATTCCCAAATATTCTGCAGTATATTATAGCAGAACAAAATTCCTTATTTTCTGTTTTACACATTTTAACGATCAATTCATAAATTTTTGGGGTGCTTAAGTATACTTTCCAAATAATTTCTCTGGCTCAATCATCTGCAGTAGTGTGATTTACAGTGGGAAAACTTTCATTTTAGAAACAATTACGAAAACAAAATGTTTCTTCGCAATATTTTCTTACCAGTTGACTTTAAGACGAAAATGACTTCTATAAATCTTATAGAGAATAAAATTTACTACAACTTCTATCCAAGGTATTTTTCTCTTAAGTCGAATAGTTGCTGAACGCCAGCACTGTTAAATTTTTGAATTTGTTACATTTGTCGAAACATCTGTTATTACATTTGAGAAAATTTCAAAAACGTTCGATTTTGACCTGACTTTTTTTTATAATAGAGTATATATTAATAGACTTGATCATATACCTAATAGACTTTTTTAGAGAGAGTAACCAAAATTTATAAAAAAGTCAGAGCAATTTAGAGCGTTTTTGAAATTTTCTAAAATGTGCTCTATTTAACAGCATATTTAATTGCTGGCGTTCAGCAATTATTCGACTTAGAGAAAAATACCTTAAGCGCACATTACACGCGGCCTTTTTCGGTTGCAGCAGCCGATCGCAGCAGCCGAACGCACGTGCAACCGAATGCATATGGCTATGCGATGCATAGCCGTGGTGCGATTTTCGTATTTTAACAATTTATCACAAATTTTAACTCACAAAAAAAAATTAACAAATTTAACCACACAACATAAAAGTACAATATTTTTACGTCAATTTTATCTATTTTTATATCTTCAATAACATCAAATGTTAATAGAAATCACTAGATTGCATGAGAAAGCGCATATTAAAATAGAACGAGTTCTATTTAAAGCCATGCCATCTAAAAAGGCATGTGCAACCAATTGCTGAATGGGTTGCCTAAGCGATTAGCTGATTAGGTGGCTTGTGCAACCGATCGCATAACAAAAACGCCGTGTGTAATGTGCGCTTTAGATAGAAGTTGTAGTAAATTTTATTCTCTATAAGATTTATAGAAGTCATTTTCGTCCTAAAGTCAACTGGTAAGGAAATATTGCGAAGAACCATTTTGTTTTCGCAATTTTTTTTAAAATGGTGGCACTTCCGGGCGCTCACCGAGGTCGCCAACTCAGAGTTTTTATTAGGACCGCAAACCTTAAAACATACCCAAAAATCAGAACCCCCTGACCATTTCTAGCAAACTCTGCTTTTCATCATTTCGAGGAGGTTGTTAAAGTGTTTTAAGTGTTTTTAATTTTTTTAATGAGTTATATGATAACAATATAGCTGAAATAGAAATTTGTTTAAAAATATTTTGCCGAAAAACATAATTTTCACTCCTCCATAAAAAATTTCAACTTCAGTCGAAGAATTCGGTAAGAAGCTCAGGGTCCGAGAGAACGTTTTTTAGTATGTTAAAGTACGAACAATAATTATCTAACGAAATCTGTCGAAAAATCGCAGAAAACCGATTTTGGATTTTTTTGATCAAAATGTGCCCAATTTTCTTACACTATAATTGGTCTTTGAAAATAAATTTCATATTTAAATGGCATTTTCGATTTTGTTTTACCGTAACGCGATTATACACTCGACAACTGATTAATTAATTACGTTTAAACGAGTTTACAATAATTAATAATTGGTATGGTAAACCATTAATTGCAATTGATGCAAACCATATGTTTTTAGTGTATTAAATTGAATTTTTAAATGTACCAATTTAATACATATTTTTAAAAGATAAGTGAAATTTTGATGGAGCAAAAATTTGGAGGCTGCAGGCCGATCCGTGTTTGTAAAAGCAAGTGGGAGGCCGAAGGCTGGCCCGTATTCTTATAAGCAAGGTGGAGGCCGAAGGCCGATCCGAATTCTTAAAAATCAGTGGGAAGCCGAAGATCGACCCGTATTCTTAAAAGCAATTGGGAGGCCGAATGCCGACTCGTGTTCGCTACACCATTGTTGAAAGGCGAAAGCCGGACGAAAGAAACCAAAGTCCTGCATGTATGTACGCCGACAACTTTGAAGTGATTTTTTTGGTCGAGGAAGAATAATTTCGTGAAAAGTTTTGCATCAAAAATTATTCAAATTATTCTCTAAATCCGATTTCGACGGTAAAATTGTATATAAAAAAAAATTTGCAATTGGGTTTTGAATGTACAAACCCTTGGAAATTATTTTGGAAAGTTTCTTTTTCATTTTATTGCCGTACGGTGCGAGATATGAAAAAAGCTATAAATGCAATTTCATGCATCCCCGGAATCTGCCTTAGTAGCCGGTAAAAAATTAAAAATCCTCCCGTAAATAAGGACCCTGTGGCCATTTGAAAGATTTACAAAATTTCCACCTTAATGCCATTCTGGCGCGGCGACTCTGAAAAAATTTTTAATTTTAAAAACGATTTCGGGCGACATTTTTCGAGCTTCGCCTTTTCGAAAGTAATACTTTTTTTCGTTGGACGTCCGATAAGCTCGCAAATTGCAGAAATGCAAATTTTGAAAAATTTCGATTTCAAACCTCCACGATTTGGTGGAGATTAAAGTTTCGATTTTATGCGCAGGTATTAAATGTATTTTCATTTTGACCTTTAAATCTTTTCCGAGGGCATAGTTACGGCCTTTAAAGCGAATTTTATAAATTTGACAAAATTTCCCAAATAAAATTCTCGATAGATACCGTCGTTAGCTTTAAATTGTTCCAAGAGATGTGACATTGAAAATTATTTTAAAGACCAAAATTTGTCGCCAAATCGATTTTTGAATTTGTTCCACGGATATGCAATGGGATGTCGAAATGGGATGATATTCGAAAGTAAATCGGAGGCCGAATGCCGATCCGTTACATGAATAACAAGCGGGAGGGAAAATGAAGAGAGTCAAGCTTTAAGTATATAAATTTCTTAAATGGCTTAAAACATGCATTCTACATATTTTTATAATAAATTTTAATTATATACCGCACGCATCCAAACCGAGATAATATTCAAATGTATTCGTAAAAATGTTATTCTTGTGTGGTCATTTTTCCACTATGGCGGAAATTTTATATGGATATTTTCGAAAATATCAAAAACATTCGATTTTGCTCTGATTTTATTTATAATTTTGGTTACTCTCTCTAAAAAAGTCTATTTTATGATAAAGTCTATATAAAGAGAGTAACCAAAAATTATAAAAAAATTCACAGCAAAATCGAGCGTTTTTGAAATTTTCTTGTCGAAAACTTAATATTTAAGAAATTTTTAAATTAAGCGTGATAATAGATCTTTCTAAATTTACACTGGCTCAATTTGCACTGGCACTGGTCAATTTACAAAATTGACAGTTTAAAACATAATTTGTAATGAAATGTGTTAATTGCACCGATATGTTTAGTGCAATCACTTTATCCAAGCGAAGAATCTTGGATATTTTTTGTAGCAAATGGACTGTATCTTGGTTTGGTTGAATAAAACACGGTTCCTTCCTTTTTCAACTGTATATTTTTGTAACCTTTTGTGATGTTGAAAACGTTTTTCTTTACTTGACAAGATATTGTTGTTACTTGTTTTTAGGTACTTGATGTGACTATGTTTATTTTGTAACTTTTTTGTTGCCTCACAACCGAACTAAAAAACGGTCGCAAAACAAAATGTAATGCAAAATGTTTGCAATTCTGAACATACCGGCCGGGTTGAAATGTGAAGCATTTAAAGAATAACGTGAAAGTTACAATATAAGATGGTTGTACATTGAGACAAACTTATAGCTAATGGCATAGTAATAAAAATTAAATTGACAGTCAAGTGAAGTAAAAATAACTCATTTTTTAAAAATTGGAAAATTAAATGTTGCTAAAACAAAAACGAATAAATAATGTTCTCTTCACTACTGTAAGCAAACACAAGCGTTGCACTTTGTATTATTAGTTCTGGTCAGCACTAGGCAGCGGGAAGATTTTCGCGAAAGCTCTTTTTATGAGCCCACTAGCAGTTTGTACAGTCGCGACACGATTAATCCCGTCCGAACCGGGATGTAATGCAACAATTCTTCTTAATTTCCATTTTAATGGTGGTAAATGCTGGTCCTTTATCAGCACTAGAGTGTCTGCTGTCAGATCTGTATGATGCGTCTTCCATTAACTCGCTGCTGGAGTTCAGATGTATTCCAGGCTCCATCGCTTCCAAAAATGTTGTTGGAATCTTTGTATGCGTTGAAACGAGTCGAGCCGATTCTCATTTAGCATCGTAACGTCAGGATCGGGCAATGACGAAAGGGTACGCCCAATTAAGAAGTGCCCGGGTGTTAACGGCTGCAGGTCACTTGGGTCCGCAGTTAAGGCAGAGAGGGGACGGGAATTGAGGACAGCTTCAACCTGGTATAGAAAAGTGCAAAGTTCCTCATAAACTAAGATTTGTTCACCTATTACCCGCTTAATATGAAACTTACAAGATTTAACACCTAATTCCCATAATCCTCCGAAGTGGGGACTATAAGCAGGAATGAAATGCCAAGTAATTTGGTCAATGCTGACAAGAATTTACCAAGCTCAAACAGTTCATGTTTGGCTCCAATAAAATTAGTGCCATTATCAGAGTAGACATGCGATGGCATACCTCGTCTTGATACGAAGCGTCTGAAGGACATAATGAAGGACTCCGTAGAGAGACTGGTGACCAGTTCCAGGTGAATTGCCTTGGTGGCAAAGCAAACATACACACAGATATAAGCCTTTAAAGTTTTGGTTCCGCGACCTTTACGATCTTTTAAATTGATAGGGCCAGCGTAGTCAACTCCAACATGTTGGAATGGAAAAGATTCCTCTGCACGGGCAGAAGGCAATTCACCCATGATGGGCTTCGTAATGGATGGAGAAAATCTGAAGCATCTAACACATTTGTGTACGATTTGTTTCACCAAATTTCTACCCGAGGTGAACCAGAATTTGTCACATAGGGTAGATAAAAGGAGCTGGGGTCCTGCATGAAGCATTCTAAGGTGCTCACGTCTAACTATTAATTTGGCTAAGTGATGCTTGCCGTCAATAATTATTGGATGTCTTTTATCAAATGAGTATTTCGTGTTTTTAAGTCTGCCTCCTACTCGAATTAATCCTTCTTCGTCTACGAAGGGATTGAGATTTATCAAAGGAGATGATGATATGATCGGTTTTTTCTGTGATAGTAAATTAAATTCAATATTGAACGATTCTAACTGAGATAATTTTATCAACCTTTTGAGTGATACCTTTAATTCATGAGGAGTAAGAGGTCCATATAATTTAGTTTTAGATAATAAGCAGTTATTACCGAAACGCAGACATACGGCGATTGCTCTTTCAAGACAATGTAGATTAGAGTAGTTTATAAACTCAAAGAAATTTTTGTTTAAACTAATGAGAGCTTTTATGTCCTTTTTGTATTCTGGAAGTTTACTAGAACAAAATTGTGGATTAGGCCAAGAAGGTTCTTCTTCCTGAAGCCAAGTTGGTCCATACCACCACAAAGTCGAGTTCTTAAGCATTTGAGGAGTGGCTCCCCTGGACAACAAGTCGGCGGGGTTAAAATTGGTAGGGACGTGCCTCCAAGAAGAGTTAGCGGTGAGATTTTGTATGTCAGCTACGCGGTTGCATACAAATGTTTTTAAGAAGTTGGGACTAGTTTTAAGCCATCCCAATACTATTGTTGAGTCAGAGCAGAGAAAGCAAGACAAATTTTTATAATTTATTGATTTTAAACCTTATGAATTAATTTACTTAAAAGCAGAGCACCACATAATTCTAATTTTGGTACAGTTATGGGTTTTAAGGGAGCAACCCTTGATTTAGAGCATAACAAATTTATGAAATTTTTATTGTTTGAATCGGTAGATCTAATATACACGCAGGCGCCGTAGCCTTTGATTGAGGCATCGCAGAAACCGAGCACTTGTATAAGTGTGGGCTCAGCACATTTGACGTGCCTAGGAATTTTTAATTCATTTAGGCCTATTAGGTCTGATTTGTAAATTAACCAACGTCTTTCTATTTCATTTGAGACTGGATCGTCCCATGCAAGCTTTTCCAGCCATAGTTTTTGCATGAATAATTTTGCAATAAAGGTGCAAGGCGATAAAAGACCAAGTGGGTCGAAAATCTGAGAAATGTCAGATAACATCTGACGTTTCGTTATTTTGTCGGAATGTCGATTAGAAATAAAAAACATAAAATGGTCATCTTGGAAAGACCAAATGAGGCAGAGTGTGCGCGATTGTTCATGATCGCCAAACTCATGTACACCTGGGTGGACGTCATTGTGGTGTATGCCGGTAAGAATGTTCGGATCATTGGATATCCACTTCCTTAAATTAAAACAACCTGATTTTAAAATAATTGATAATTGTGAGCATAGTTGACGCGCTTCTTCTATGCTTGACGCACCGGAGAGCAAGTCGTCAACATAGAAGTCATTTTTGATAATTTTTGAGATTTTAGGTGATGTTTTTTCACATTCATAACCTAATTGGGTGAGAGATCTGATTGCTAAGTAAGAAGCCGAAGCGGTACCGTAGGTAACAATGTTGAGATCATAGTGCTCAATGGGATCTTCGGGAGAAAATCGCCATAAAATCCTTTGGAGTGATCTTTGAGCAGGTTGAACCTCAACTTGTCGATACATTTTTTCAACGTCGGCTGATATCGCATACGAATGCTGCCTAAATCTTATGAGAATAGTAAACAGGTCTTGCTGGATGGTAGGTCCTACCATCTGAATGCTGTTTAACGAATGACCGGTAGTGGTCGGAGACGAACCATTGAATACCACCCGTAGTTTGGTGGTCAGGCTATTGATCTTGTGAACTCCGTGATGCGGAAGATAATAACAGATTTTTACTGTTGGATCAGCAAGCGACATGTGACCCAAGTCAATATATTCGCGCATAAAGTCACAATATGCCCTTTGAAGTGTTTCGTTGACGATTAGTCTCTTTTCAAGTGATAAGAATTGTTTTCTTGCAACGAAAAGAGAGTCGCCTAGAATTTGAGGTGGTTCCTTGAATGGAATAGATATAATAAATCTCCCTTTGGCGTCTCGTGTTGTAGTCCTTTTGAAGTGAGACTCGCAATTGTTTTCTTCGCTTGAGAAAACTCTTTCGGTGGGATATGTATCTATTTCCCAGAAACGGGCTAGCTGGTGTTCGATGTCACTTGCAATGTTGAAATGACATTGCACCTGCGTATTGGTGTTAAAACCTGTAGGTCCAGCTGTGACCCAACCTAATTTGGTATTTTGGAGTATGGGCAATCCGGGGCCTAACCGAACTTGTCCAATACACATGAGTTCAAAGAATATAGGTGATCCTACCAAAAGATCAATATTTCCTGGTTTATCCAAGGACGCATCTGATAAACTGATGTTTGAAGGTATTTGAATAGCGTTACGTTCTACGCTAAAGCTGGGTAAGGTACCCGTTATCTCGTCGATGACAAGGCATGAAACTTTTATTTTAAATTCAGAGTGATGAGCCTGTAACTCGACATCACATCTCGATTTGATGTGTGTGTTTGAATTGTTTAATCCAGACCCAGAAATGTTAGCATTGAATATCGGTAAATTGAGTTTTTTACATACATCGAGTTTTATGAAGTTGCTTTGAGACCCAGAGTCAAGCAGAAGGCGTATATTTTGGACGTTTCCTAAATGATCAGGGGTCTTAGCCGTAGCGGTAGGCAATAGAATTTGCGTTGTGCTTGTGCAAAAAGCGGAAAGAATTTGAATTGGTTCCTCTGGTGGGGCAAGCGTAGCAATGTTTGCAACTGGAGGCACCGTACTAGAGGTATTTTGCCGATTTAAGTGAAGGAGCGTGTGGTGCCTAGCTTTACATACCCTACATGAATACTTGGATTTGCATTGGCTCTTAACATGGCTTGTGGACAAGCAATTGAAACATAATTTTAGTTCTGTGACCTTGTCTGATCTGGCTCTTTGACTTAATTTTATAAATTCTTCGCACTGATTTATGTAATGACTCTGATTGCACATTATGCATGTAGCAGTGCTAGTTACGAATGATTTTACCCTTGATTTATATTTAATTGTTGGTTCTGTGTCTTGTTTTGACTGACGTCTTTCAAGACCTTCTAGGAGATTTGCGTGGTTATTTAAAAATTCGTTGAATTCCTCTAAAGTAGGTAAAAGGGATGCACTTTTGTTAAAACATACTTCCCACTCCCTCACGGTGGTGTCGTCTAATTTGTTTAACACCAAGTAAATTACAACATATTCGAACAGCTGTTCGTTTGTAGCAAGCGATTTGACTGCGGAAATATGCTTAAACAAAATGTCATTTGTTTTCCTCAGACCTACAGAAGATTCTTTATTTTGTGTTTCAAAATTGAGTATATGATCTAAATGGTTTTTGATTATTTGCTTTGGTTGGTCAAAGCGAGCAATTAATGCCTTCCACGCAACCTGGTAATTGGATGCTGTGAATTAGCTAAAGGACGCAATGGAAGAACTCGAACAGAGTAGCAATACAAACAACACGAGAAAGTTTTACATGCGGATAAAAGAACAAAAAATGAATCATGGACTAAGAACTAGAGCAATGAAGACCAGAGAAGGAAAGATAGAAAGCGACGAGCGAGAGATTAAGGAAATATGGAAGAAGCATTTCCAATTGTTATTGTTATTGAACAAAGAAGTAGAAAACGATTCAGGGTGTACAACCAATGCCTAGATAAAGACTATGACAATATGGCGACAGCCCCAACGTACCAGGAAGTGACTAATGTGATAAGGCTAAGAATGGAAAAACACCTGGATACGATGGAATTTGTATGGAGATGGTAAAAAATTTAGGAGATATTCTAAAAAGAAGAATACATGAGCTAATGGAAAGAGTTTAGAAGAATGAAAAGATTCCGAAGGAGTGGGAAATAGGTCAAATAGTGCCGGTATGTAAGAAAGGCAAAATAGAAGAATGCGACAACTATCGGGGAATAGCGCTACTGCCAATGATATACAAGATACTGTCATCCTTGATACTGGAAAGACTGAAGGAACATACTGTGAAGACAATTGGTGAGTACCAGTACGGGTTTAAAGCGGGGAAGTCGACAGTGGATGCGATACACATCATGAAACAGATAACACATAAGTTCTGTGAGCACAACATGGAGCTGCATCTCCTGTTCATTGACTTTAAGCAGGCTTTTGACTCCGTAAACAGAGTAAAGTTATACACGATAATGAGACAAATGAAAATACCAGAAAAACTAGTAAGAATGGTAAAAATGACTTTAACAAACACGAGAGCAACAGTCAAAACCAAACATGGAGAGACAGACGTTTTTGATATCAACGCCGGGGTCAGACAAGGAGATTCATTGTCGGCGGAACTGTTCAACCTGGCCATATACGGTAACGGACAATTGGGCGCGACCGATTGGGCGCGGCCGATTGGGCGCGGAGACAACCGGGCGCAAAGACTATTGGGCGCAAAGACTATTGGGCGCAAAGACTATTGGGCGCAAAGACTATTGGGCGCAAATACAATTGGGCGCGAGGAAAATTTTATAAAACTATTATTTACATATTAGCTTCGTTCCTACAAGCAGTTCTGTTATTGTTCACGAGCAATAAATATTCAACAGAGTTGTTGCTATCGTCCCAACTACAATCATAAGAAAAAAAAATTGCATAGGAAATGGCAGCGTTTTAAAAATATTGAAATTTTCTACATTTCCTCATTTTTTAAATTTTTTACAAAATTCTTTCACTAACATGTTCCAGAAAGATTCCAGATTAAGATTCCAGACAAATTACGGTTAGTGTTGTTTAGTAGTTCATCTTCCTGCAGTTAAATAATATATACGGTTAGGTGAGTTTTAGATCGCTTATTTTTGACGTGGGGTTTTATGTTTAATTTTTAAAATTTGCAGATATGTCAGAATCTTACGAATTAAGATTAAGTCTTCTTGACTATCTCAAATATTTAGAGGGGTCTGAAACATCTAGATGTGTTTATGAAGGCGAAGCAGTTTTAAACGCAGGGCAGGTTGTTCTATGTGGTAAAACATTAATAGAAACGAAGCAGAACAAAATAAATATTGTAGCATTGTGCATCCAATCTTCTGCAATAAATTTACTCCCAATTTATTTACCACGAGGGTCTTCAGCCGTGGGGAATATCAGCGGCGATCCGTGGTCAACAAAACCGGTGAGGCCAGGGTAAATAAACAACGATTTTAAATCGAATCGAGACATACTTTGCAATGCTGGGTGAGGCCCGGCCTCACCTGCCTCATGCCACGGATCGCCACTGGGGAATATATGAAAACTTAACTCCGGATTTTTCTTTGCCCAAGATGAACATTGAGGCACTGAACAATATTGATTAACGCTCATATCGAAGTATATTATTAGAAAATTTTGTTAATCGTCGAAAACTTTTAAATTCGCCACTAGAACATACGCAAAATTGCGTAAAATAAACGATACTAGTCATTTAACTAAGTTCGCAAAAATTCCGCTAGGTGCCGTGTTGCTTGTCACTCATCATGCTTGTCACTAGTTCCCTATCGAATAATCACTTCCCGTCATTTTTCCACAACAGTTACCAAAGACGAGCGAAGAATTTTAGCTACAAAAAATGGCCGACCGTTCCTCAACATGTTGGGAGATCGAGCAGGTAGCGGACGTTCAGCAGAAAAATCCCCAACAGTTATACAACTGTTACCTCTGCTGAATGCCACCAATGCATGATACTACCAATGCATAGTGTAATACCAGCATTATACTACTAAAGTCCGCGCCGGATTCTGTTAAGCGCCCGCATTTACAACCATAGTTACCGGTCCTAGCCTTCTACGTCCATGCTCCGGTCTAAAGCATTTAAAAAACAGGTTTTTACCGACTGTAGCAAAAACGTTTTGTCTTCATGTGTTTTTGCTTTATTCGTCTGCACGCAGCTTTAAGTTCCCTAGTCTAATTAGATGGACATCGCACTAGATGGCGCCTTGGAAGAGACTTCATATAAAATGGCATCCGTCACCATTTTAGGTTGTTGATGGTTTGTGCAATCGGCAGCTTTGTTAAACGATAAGACAATCAAGAATCAACACAATATTTTGTTAATTAAGAAAGGTAATTTTTCACCAATCCATGAACATTCTTACGTCTTCAACAAAATATTAAATTAATATCTATTACAGTTAAGAAAATATGGAAAAGAACGGTAAATTTTTGGAAACTCCAAATATTTCGACGGGAAGCAGTTATGAAATTAAACAAGAAGAGTTAGAAGATGTGAAATTTAATTTAGAAGATTTGCATCATTCCATCGAAACCAAAGAAGAAGACGAAACTGTAGAATTAACACCGAGCAGATCAAATTTATTGGAGTGCGCAGTGTGTGGATACAAAGTTTCACATAAGCAAGCATTAATACGGCATTTAAGAACTCACTCTTCGTCATTTACTTGTACAGTGTGCAAATATAAATGTGCTCGAAAATCACTTTTAAAAAAACACTTTCAAGTTCATAACTGCATCAAACCATTTATTTGTGTAATTTGTGATTTTCAATCTTCACATCATGGAAGTTTGAAACGTCATTTAAAAATTCATACCGGCGAGAAACCGTTTAATTGTGAAATATGTGACTATAAGTGTTCACGAGGTTCAAGTTTAATGCATCATTTAAAAATTCATACCGGTGAGAAACCTTATCATTGTGAAATTTGTGACAAAAAATTTTCTATACTTTCAAATTTAAAAAACCATTTAAAAATTCATACCGGCGAGAAATCATTTAATTGTGAAATTTGTGACAAAAAATTTTCACAAAGAGTACATTTAAAAGAGCATTTAAATATCCACACCGGCGAGAAACCTTTTTATTGTGAAATTTGTGACAAAAAATTTTCACTACGTTCAAACTTAAAAGACCATTTAAAACTTCATACCGGCGAGAAACCTTTTCATTGTGAAATTTGTGACAAAAAAGTTTCACGAAGTTCACATGTAAAAGACCATTTAAAAATTCATACCGGCGAGAAACCGTTTAATTGTGAAATATGTGACTATAAGTGTTCACGAAGTTCAAGTTTAATGCACCATTTTAAAATTCATACCGGTGAGAAACCTTATCATTGTGAAATTTGTGACAAAAAATTTTCTATACTTTCAAATTTAAAAAACCATTTAAAAATTCATACCGGCGAGAAATCATTTAATTGTGAAATTTGTGACAAAAAATTTTCACAGAGCACATTTAAAAGAGCATTTAAATATCCATACCGGCGAGAAACCTTTTCATTGTGTAATTTGTGACAAAAAATTTTCACAAAGAGCACATTTAAAAGAGCATTTAAAAATCCATACCGGCGAGAAACCTTTTCATTGTGAAATTTGTGACAAAAAATTTTCACTACGTTCAAACTTAAAAGACCATGTAAAAATTCATACCGGCGAGAAACCTTTTCATTGTGAAATTTGTGACAAAAAATTTTCACGAAGTTCACATGTAAAAGACCATTTAAAAATTCATACCGGCGAGAAACCTTTTAATTGTGAAATTTGTGACAAAAAATTTTCACAAAGAGCTCATTTGAAAAGACATTCAAAAATTCATACCGGTGAATAACCTCTTAGTTGTAGAATTTGTCAGCATAAAAGTGTAGGAACGTGACACATTTGGCGAGACATCACTGACGGACGACAATATAGGGGAGAGGAGGGCAAGATGGAAGGTCTAACTTTGGGTAGTAAAATAAAATAAAATACGTAGCTTAAATCTTTTATTTTAAGCAGTCTTGACAGATAATCAAAAAATGAAATAAACTTCTAATTAACAATAATTTATATTTGGTCAAAAATTAGTTATGACTCGTAAAGTAAAATCTTGACATATTCCATTTTGCCTTCATCTTTAGGGCAAAATGGAATTTATAGGATAAGCTTAAGTTTTGCAATTTATACATAAGAAACAACCATTTTCTGAATCACTACACAGCTCATGTGCCCATTCACAACACGATGGACATTGTAACCAGTCTTCTGTGGGTGGTTCCTCGTATTTTTCTCCACAAAGCAGACAAAACACATTTCGCTGTGAAGACTGCTTCGCATTTTCATTTTTATTATTTGCTTCATCGGTTTTCTTTGTCCTTTCCTGCTTTTCCTTCTCTTTTCCTCTTTTCATTTTGCCCTCAACTTAAAATTTCCAACTTGCCCGTACGCTGGTCATAGTAATAATATCAACACAACTATAACCTAAAAATTATTATGTGTTGGTAAAAGTATCAATTCGTACACTCAATTTGTAGCAGATTCTTATTGATGAAACAAAACAGTCGTATTTCTTACCTTTTTCAAACAATTCCACTGCAAAAATCTTATGTTTTTGTAATAATTCACAGTCAAATAAACAAATCACCTGCACGCTTCACTGGTTGGCGCGAACGGATCTGAACTTCGTTCTCGAGTCCACTGTGGCCGCGTGTCTCTGTGTGCGTAGCGGCGTCCGCCACAGATCACGTGTTTTGCTTATGTAGGTAGTTTCCATTTTGCCCGCTCCTTCCATTTTGCCCTCCTCTCCCTACAGCAAGATGGCGATATGATATATTAAGACAAAACAGAGTGTTAAGAAGCAAGTTGTATACTGTGTATCTTGCATATGAGTGTATTAAATGTATTAAAAGAAACATGAATATTATTATTGAGAATAGTGAATCATATAAATTGTGGGTTAAACTGAGGATTTAAACCCGTTATTTAAATAAATGTGTTAGGAACTAATAATTACAATATTAATTTAAATAAAAACTTTTATTGATCATTTGATTTCAGTGGTTTAATGATTACGCTCGTTAATTTTGCTAACTCTAAATTTTATTTTAACTCTATAACAATGCTTTCCTTTACTACATAAATGGGAAAGTAAAAGAGGCGGTCAGTGGCGTAGTAGTTGGAGTGATCAACTATTGGTCCGAGTCCGGGAAGAGCTTTCAGACTTTCTTTCCTTCCAGGACCGTCTTCCCTACCAACCCACATTGGCCTGCGTGGTAGGGTATGGTTAAAAACCCTTCTCTCAAGGGAAGGAGGTCTGCTCAGTAGTGGGCAAAGATGACTGGAAGTGAATTCTAAAAAATGAGCATCCCTCGAACGTACTTAGGAACGGAGTAAAAATTAAGAATGAGCGAGTATGCGGTACACTCTTTGTCAAACTAATGACATAATAATAATAATAATATTTATTTGTGCTATTACACAGAGAGGTGCCTTACACAGGTCATAAAAAAGAAACGATTAATCATTCAAATAACATCAGCAAAGTCCACGAATGTGCTCTGCAAAAACTCTTCTGTGCTATAGAAAGCCATTTCCGTGAGGTAGTGTTTAATTTTGTACTTGAATCTGCGTTCATCCAGCCCTCCGAGGTCACCAGGAAGGTTGTTGAACATCGCAATAGCCAAGAAGCCGACGCCATCTCGGGTACGCTGGAGTCTGTGGAAGTCTGCTCGTAGATCTTTGGCATTTCTCGTAGGATAATTATGATAACTACTGTTTGTCGGTAGAGTGTTGATATGTCTCCTAACATACATCAGGCATTCCATTATGTAGACACACGCCGTAGTCATAATTTTCATTGATTTAAAATGGGTTCGGCAATCCTCACGATACCCCACTCCAGCCAGCATTCGCAGACATCGTCTCTGGATCTTGAACACTTTTTCAGTGTGAGCTGAATGGCCCCAGTTCAGGATGGCGTAGGACATGTTGCTGTGGAACAGAGCAAAGTAAGCGAACCTCAGATATTTCTTCGAGAGACAGTTCTTCAGCATTCTCAGACAGAAGATAGCTTTTGATAATTTCGTATTTAAATAGTTGATATGCGGCTCCCAGGTTAGAGAGCAATCCAGGTATACGCCTAGGTACTTCACCGGTTGGTTTGCATTATCATCAAAGGCTCTTCGAAGGGCGAAAATTATTTTTTGCAATTTATCTTCATTGGAGCTCAATTTATTGCATAAAAACCAATTTTTTATTTGCAATTCAGCTGATTGTGCACTGTCTTGCAGGTCAGCCGGGATAGAGCAGCTTTGAATTTTGGCAGTATCATCGGCAAATTGAACAAAATCAGATTCAGGACTGGCGTTATTTATGTCATTGATGTAGATCAAGAATAGTAAAGGGGCGAAAACTGAGCCCTGTGGTACACCCATGTCGGCAGTCAGCATCCGCAGTGATAACTGTCGGATAGCGTCTGTTCAACTCTCTCATGGAAACCAAATTTTCGCGTAAATTTTGGAGGTCGGAGTTATACCAGTGTATCACTGGTTTCTGTCGTGCGATGGATCTAGTTTTGGAAGGGAAGCAAATTTCCATACTCATTGAGATGGTGTGTAGGAACCAGTTCACTTTTGTGTCTATGTCGATCGTGGGGCTTTTCACAAAATCCCAATCGACAGATTCCAGAGAGTTATAAAGACTGTACAGTCCATGCTCGGTGATGGGTGAAAATGAAATCTTCTCGTTCCGTCCTCTGGTATTCTCAGTAGGCATTGAGCGTAGATCGAATATTAAGCCAAAATGGTCCGAGTTAATCGCACTGTCAAGCTGAACCTGGGCTGATGATCGGTGGGCGTTGGAGAAGAAATTATCCAAGCAAGATTCCCGACGTGTGCGTTGGAAATTAAATTGCGACAGGCCGTATGATTTCATAAGATTTTTCAGAGCATTAGTGGATACGTCGTTAGATAGAAAGGCAACATTGAAGTCGCCAGATATCACGATAAGTGGGAAATGAAATAATTTGTCCAGAGCCTGAGACAGTGAGTTCAGAAAGGCATTAAAATCTCCCGAGGGTGATCTGTACACTGTAACTATTGCCATGTTATTATATTTTACCGCCGCTAGTTCGATATCAAATTCCTTGTTGTACTCGCTGAGGTCAAT
Source organism: Podabrus alpinus (assembly GCA_932274525.1). Classification (NCBI taxonomy): domain Eukaryota; kingdom Metazoa; phylum Arthropoda; class Insecta; order Coleoptera; family Cantharidae; genus Podabrus; species Podabrus alpinus. The sequence continues at coordinate 43,585,607 of OW026452.1, read as the reverse complement.
AGGAGAGCACTCGATATTAGTGCGAGCAAAAATCGCAACACCCCCGTGTTTGCTATGTGATCTACAAAAATGAGAAATTAAATTAAAGGTGTCGATCTTAGTATATACCAATTCGTCGGATGACAGCCAATGCTCATTGATGCAGAGAAAGGATACACCAACATCGCCCATTAGTAGTTCCAATTCCAGGGTCTTCCTTTTAAGGGATTGTATGTTTATATGGAAAATTTTGAGGGAGTCATCCATTTTTGAGATGGGTTTGGATGACTTAATCTGTGTCGATTGTTGGTTGTTTATTTCGAAGCCGCTGTTGTGCTTCGATTGTCTAAAAAATTTCTTCCCAGACCAAAGTCAAAACGAGCCCAGGCAACACCAGTAGGCCAGAAATCAGGTTTGTACACGTCATCCTTTATTGCAAGATCCACTCCCACCATAAATGTTTGGTTGTCCTTCATTGTTGACGAAATTTTAGATGTTAAAGTCTTCACATACACGTTCATATCTGGAATTCCACTTTTGGCTTTGATGTAGCTGGATATCATCTCTTCAGTAACATGATCTTTTGTTCTTGATATATATAACCACGCCTTTCCTCCGATTTTTTCTCTTCCAGAAAAACCATTCTTTTCTTCATTTGACAGTGATGCACAGCCCAATTGCATTTTCTTTTTTTTGTACACAAATGGCTTCTGGTTGTTATTAACCATTGTGGTGTTTCTCTCCTGTTGTGAAATTATTTTCGGTATCGCACCGCTATTTGTAGAAGGGTTGGTCACTCGATTAGGTGCTCGCCGCATTAGTTGGACAGCAGATGCGTAGTTCCTTTTAGCTGCACCATCTTTTGCTTCGTCTTTCCCTCGCTGATCGAGCTCCAGAGTATTCGATTCATTTGTGTTTGTGGCACATGTCGGTGGTGGAGTTTGACTATTTATTGGGAGTCCATTAACTTTCAGATTATTCGAATCACTTGTGTGTGTGCTTGATATCTTTGCGATTTCACGTGTAATCACCTTGTTATCATTCACATGTAAGTTTAAGTGACGCAAGTTACCAGTGTTCTTTGTGTTGCCTACTGTATCAGCTTTGTTTGCTTTATTATTACATTTTGATAATTCACTTTCTAAGTAACATCAGTGCCGATTTATCCATTAGGCGAGGAAGGCAGCTGCCTAGGGCGGCAGTCTTTTAGGGGCGTCAAAAATAATTATTAATTTTAATAAAACATTTAACAAATAAAAATTAAACATAATGAAATTAGTAGAACCGCCACAAATACATTAAAATATTATATAAAAACAATTATTATTTTATTTGCTAAAGTAACATACTACATAAATAAAACTTTATTGTAAATTTTACTTATTTAAATATCTGGTTACTCAAGAGAAAGAAAAATATCTCGTATGCGTCATTTCGTTTGTATTTGTTATGTAGTTTGATCCCACAAAATAGACATTGCTTCGAATGTACATACTAACTATAAAGTCGTTCTCTGACTGTATTCGGCACGTAGGTAATGCTGACTTAGCGTCTGTAGCAATAATTGCTGTGTCGAGATTTACTGACGCCAGACTGATGAAAATTATTAAAATATTTAATAATCCGTTAGTCTTGTATGTATAATAAACGCATTATACGATCAGTTCTTTACCACGGTAATTTGTCCATAGCTTTAAAAAATTAATTAGTAACGTTTTCCGATTTGGATATTTGATAAGTGAAAATTTTATTATTTAATTGGTGGTGTGTAACTTAAACAATTTTTATTTAGTAAATTAAAAATATGGAAAAACGGAATCGGCTTAGTGGTGCGGCTTATAGAAAGAAGGCACAAGAAAAAATCGAAAATGAAAGATCACTTCTAAACAAAATTCCAAAGATTAGTTCGTTCTTTACTTCTGTATCTACACCTATTGAGCCATGTGCGTCTACCTCAACCGAATTAAAAATACAAAACAAAAATGATGAAACACAATCACAGACTATGGACGCTGGCGACATTGAAAATATAACAATAGAAACACAAATCTCACCTTCATCATTAGCAATAGGATATGTGTTATCTGAAGATCCAGCTGATTGGATAATTAACGATAGTACTATAGAAGCGGTTATTAGGAATCCCCCAAAACAAAACCCGAATATCAATTTTGTAGACTCTGCTGTTAAAGAGCATTCTACAGGGGTAAATAGGTATTTAACCAAAACACATTTCTACAAGAAAATGCTAAATGGGGAAAAACAATTTCGAGATTGGCTACTTTATTCCCCATCAAAACGTTGTGTCTTTTGTATACCTTGCCGTTTATTTCTCCAGCAAGAAGAAAATTCTTTTACTACTACAGGATTCAATGACTGGAAAAATGCAAGCGCGAGACCAAAACAACATGAAGAATCACACAATCATAGATCCAGCATTTTATGTCTATTTTCAAGGAGTAAAATGGTTAATCGTATAGATAGCTCCCTTACAAATGCATATAGAAATGAAGTGCAATACTGGCGTGACGTTTTAAAACGTGTCATCGCGACTATTGTTACATTGACAACCAGGGGACTTGCACTTAGAGGTGAAAATTCAAATATTGGATCAATTCACAATGGAAATTTTTTAGGCTGTTTGGAACTCATTGCTGAATTTGATCCGTTTTTGCGTGAACATCTTGCCGAGTTTGGAAATGTGGGCCAGGGAAATTGCAATTATTTGCCAAATAGTATATGCGAGGAATTAGTAATTTTAATGGGGACAAGGGTATCAAAAACTATTATTGATGAATTAAAAAGATCAAAATATTACTCTATAATAGTAGATTCAACACCAGATGTCTCACATATTGATCAACTGGCATTTTTAGTCCGATATGTCTCGTCTGAAGGTACACCCATTGAAAGGTTTCTTAAATACATTCCATCGGCTGGTCACAAATTTGCTGATTTGGAAATGGCAGTAACCTCTGCGTTAGAAGAGTATGCTCTAGATATTATGGATTGTCGCGGTCAGTCGTATGACAATGCATCGAATATGTCCGGGGCATATTCAGGACTGCAAGCCAGGATTAAAAATTACAACAAACTTGTAGAGTAGGTACATACCTTGTTCTGCACATTCGCTCAACTTGACAGGATCTGTTGCAGCAGAGTCATGTCAAAACGCTACTTTGTTTTTTCATTTTTTGCAAAATCTCTACACGTTTTTCTCAGCTTCAACATACCGATGGGAAATTTTGTCAAGGAATTTAAAGACACCGGTTGTGAAATCCCTATCAGAAACTAGGTGGTCTGCAAGGGCAGATGCTACTAAAGCTTTGTATTCTGGGTATAAGGAAATTAAAAATTCACTTTTCGAGCTGAGCAATGATGAAAGTCAAACTGGAGCTGTAAGACACGAAGCACATTCAATCTTTGAAAAAATGGATGAATATGAAACTTCTTTACTTGTCGTCATTTGGCATCACATTTTAGAGAGAATGAACGCATCAAATAAATACGTGCAAAATCCTGCGCTTGACCTGGGCTCTGTGGTTCGAGAATTAGAAGCACTTATAAAATATTTAAACTCGATAAGAAACAATTTTGCAATTTACGAAGAAGAAGCCAAAAATATATTACAAAATCATTCAAAGACATATAAAGAAGGTAGATTGAAACGAAGAAAGGTTCAGTTTGGTGAGAGTGTTGGTGATGAAGAACAGTTTTCAGCCAGAAATGAAATGAAAATCGGGACATTTTATATTATTATCGATACACTTACTTCAGATCTAAACCGACGGACGCCTAGGCGCTTACCAACGTGTCTATGAGCGATTTTATGTCCTTACAAATTTTTTAAATTTAGACAATGAAAGAATAGTTAAAGAAGCGCAAAAGTTAATGCATATTTACGAAAACGATTTAGATTCTGCGTTCGTTCATGAATGCATTCATTTAAAAGTGCATTTAGAGAACAAAATTGCATCTCCACTGGAAATTTGTAAATATTTGAGAGAAACTGGATTAAGAGAAACATTTCCCAATTTCTATATCGCGTTGAGAATATATTTGGCAATTCTAGTTGCTAACACGTCGTCTGAAAGATCGTTTTCAAAATTGACAAGGATTATAAACAATTTTAGATCGACCATGAACCAACAACGTCTGAATGCCTTGTCCATTTTGTCTTTGGAATGCGACATCACAAAAAATGTAAGTTATGATGAAATCATAAATGATTTTGCTGAAGAAAAGTCTAGAAAAAAAGCTCTTAAAATATAATATTTACTTTTATATAGTATGTATGTACATCATATTTTAATATTGAGTCACCTTTTACCAAAGACCAAAGTTAAAAAGTAGTAGGAGTATATTATATTGTTTCCTTTTTCTTTATTATAAATATTATAAAATGTTTTTGTCTTTGTTCCAAGAGTTTTTACTTTTTTTGCTAATAAATATATACTGTTATTATAATTTCAATTTTTAATTATAAGGGGGCGGCAAAAAAAATATGCCTAGGGTACTCGCATGCCTAAACGCGGCACTGAGTAACATACTCTATCTTTCAAAAGGTTTCCGTTTTCTATCAGTAATTTATTTTTGTCTTCTAGCTCCCGAATAATTCTTTGCAGAAGCTGAACTTCGGTCTTTTGAAATTTTTCATATGTTAGTAATGCGTTGGTTGTTCCATGGTGGGAATTCTCGTTATATTCCATTCTGATATTTGAACCTTCGTTCACACTTTCCTGTTCCGCACTTAAAATTACGGCAGTTAATTTATCTTCTGGTTTTGAGGTTATGCACATGTCACACTCCCATCTTCCGATTTGGGTGTTTTCCTGTTTCTGGGAATCTTCGATTCCAAGACACAACATGTGATACAAAACTTTGCACCCTGCGCATTGTATCTTATCATCGCAGTTCCTGTCTATAGATTTTTTGCAAATAGAGCACAATGAACCACGTCCGCCCGCCATGCAGTAATTTATAATTTTTGACTGGAAGTACGTCCAATCCTAGTTTGGGCCGCTTACATTTTTTTTGTTGCTGCCGTTCTCTGTTGTGGCTGGAGGGCGAAGTTCTTTTCCGTCGATTGGCCACGGCCATCATCGGATCTGCGTGCTCGGCGGAGGGTTCCATTATGAGGTCGCCTCTTGCCACCTGAGTGGGTGCTACTTGTGCATTTTCTGCGTCTTCCTCATTTTCATGATGGTTATTACCAATATTTTACTCTACGAGCTGCCGCTGAATTGAAAACTTGTAGTAGGTACATAAAATCGCTTTAAAAATAAACTAAAAGTGTTGAAAACGAAAAATCAATAACTTCGGTGTTGTGCTCATTGGAAGGCAGAACTTAAAAAAAATTAATTTGACAAATTTTTAGTCAACGGTTGTGGGGACACCCTGTATATTTTTAACTATAAAAAATAATAATATTTTGTTAATTAAATTACCACTTTTAAATAAAAAAGTGCTTAAAATTTAATTTTGTAGTGTATATTATTTAATTTTGCTTTCAGATTCGTGATAAGCTTATACATATAGTAATACAATTTAACAACAAAATACAACGCGACTTCAAGGACTTTTAACTTTGTCAAGAAATTTTACGTTTTTATAGATTTATGTAGCAAAATGCTGGCGTATAAAATTCCCATTTTCAAATAGGACCTGTTCAGTTGAACGGGAATGACCGTATTAATTTTTATTGTTTTGTAATTTAAATTCGCCAGGATGACGCATTTGAAAACATAGTAGCAAATAATGCCGCTTATGGGCATTGAAGAAACGCGAATTTTGCATTTATATAATTATCACGGACGGATAATAACGTCCTTATGCCCACCTGACTATTTTAATAAATTCTCGGGTTGTAAATTTTTGAGAAGTAGGAAGGTGGGGCAGAACGGGGGTCGATGTGGTTGGGACAGTATTTTAAAGGTGTAAATAAAGAGGTAAAAATTTATTATAGGGGAAAAATATTAATTGTACGCACCCTGGTGGCTGTAATATCAACTAAATATTTGACGTCACTAAAAGTAAAAATAAAACTTTTATTGTTTTCAAATGGGTTTTATACGTTAGTGATTATTGTTTATCCTGCTGAAATAATATTAATATGTAGATAAGTATAACAAATTTTTTAATATTATTTCACCAGGAAAATTCGAAACGACAGCAAAGAATTAAGGTTATAAACCTTAATGTCACTCCATGTGACGTCATGTTTGTTGTTGCATGCAGCGCTCCATCGGCAATATTTATTCCCTATAGTGTGAATAAATTTATTTAACATCTCCGATGTTCAAAATTAAAATAATGAAAATACTTGTATTTATTTTAAACGTTTGAAAAAAAAGGTTATATCCCGTTCTGCCCCATGCATGGGGCAGAACGGGGTATTCATTAAAAGGTGAAACAAAATCATGTTTTATGGCTGGCAAAGTTCACAGATGAATTGTGATTCATCATCGTCAGTATCAATGCCGGCACAGGAATTATGGGCCCATTTTTTACACTGTATATGCATGATATCCAGCTTTCACTCGATTTTGATTATAAGTCGTTGCAATATAAACAGGTCGCATGGTCTTCTTCATCTGATTCTACGCTTTGTTTCCGTGGTTTTTTGTTAACAATTTTCTGTGTTTTTTTCTTTCCTATTTTGTTAACAATTTTCTGTGTTTTTTTCTTTTCTATTTTGTTAACAGTGTTCTGGGTAGGACCCCGTTCTGCCCTACCCCGTTGTGGCCCAAGTGTTGGTAAACCAAACATCGCAAGGTTAGCGACAGCCATGTTACTTCTCCAAGACATGTTAACACGTGAAAAGACACTTTAAACAACGCTTAATTCGGTAGACTAAATTGGAATAACGAAAAGTAATGTGAAATATATCTTACCTTGTTTTCAAATATTCATAAAGTTGTAGTTTTATACAGATTTCAGGGAGGTGTTTAATTAACAAAGGAGAAACACTTGGTAATTCACAACGACCGTTCTTATCACTGCACAGATGCAGATGAAGGTGTATAGAGAGTTGCAGCGAACTGCAGTGCTACTATCAGCAAATAAACCTGATCCCCCGTTCCGCTCCACCTTCCCCTACTACGTAAAATTTTACTAAAATTTTGTTCCACATTTGTAATTAAATTATTTCAAGATTAATTAATTTTTAATAAAAATCCGATATATTTTTAAGATTCTGATTAGGAATTATTTCCAAAAAAAGCTGGAAATCGTTGAAATCGCATTTTAATGAGATATTTCACAAATATTTCGTTTAATGTTGATTTTAGGGAAAAGTTAGTAAATATTTATATTATTCGAGATAAAATTCTCTACAAAAAAGATTTAAACAAATTTGTCGTAAAATCAACCCTTTCCGAGTTATAACAACGATAAATACAGTTTTATTATTGATAGCTTTGATACTCGTTTAATTCAGTGGCGGCTGGTACGGGTAGCGCGATAGGGCGACGAAAATTAATACAGGTAATTTATATTTTGGCGTCCTCCCATTGAAACAAGTCACGGGCCGCTATAGTGGTTTAACAATAATAAATTTTTATTAATTACTACATCTACATAGACAAACCCTGTGGGAATTTTGGAAACACCTGGTGGAGTTCAAAGAGTTACCAACAGATGGCGCCACAAAATTGTAAGGTGAAATAAATAGGCCTAGCACCAATCGCGAACCTCTTGAAGGTCCATAAAGAAAACTTATAATAATGAAGCAATTTATTACGACTTCAAATTAAGTTGCGCCATCTGTTGATTGTTTTTTCAACTAAAAATATGTTTCCAAAACTTCAGAAAAGTGTGAAAACTGCATACGCATTATAACCAAAATTGAAAATAAAACCAATTCGTGACTTCGCGATTGTTGAGATTTCTTCGACAAATTCACCTCTGTTCCATTCCGAGTCAAATGTCAAAAACTTAGGAAGTATTTTCCGATGCCAAACTAAAGGGTTTAGGCAAGAAAAATGCGTTTATAAAAATCGGCTGAAGATTCTCGTTGCTATATCTCGGAAAGGGTTTATTTTACAAAAATAAGCCTAGAACCTTTTTTGTAGAGAATTTTATTTCTAAAAATATATATTATAACAGACTTAGTCGTAAAATCAACTTTTAACAAGATACTCGCGATAACTTGAATTTAGGGGGGGGGGTATAGTACGTTGACTATGGCTTTTAAATAAAGCGATTAAAATAATCTGCAGGTTTTCATAATATTATGAGAAACGGGCAACGTTACGGGTTGTTTCAGTGTACTCCGGGAAAAGTTTATGGAAAGGGAGGATCTGGCAGCAGACGAATTTCGTGGCTAAAAAACCTAACAAAGTGGTTTTCAACAGTTGCCGTCAATAAAGTCATGATAGCCAATATGATCATCAATATCCGGTAACGGATAGGCACCAGGGGCGGCTCGTGACTTATCTCAAAAGGAGGGCACGAAATTTAAATAGAAAAATAAAATGTAACTTCTTTCGCGGTTTTAAGAATATTAATACTCTTCATTTCATGATGAAATACTCAAGTCAACAATAAAGAGTGTAAATAGAATCCGAGGCAGGGAAGGGGGTGGGGTGATGTGATTTCTGAATCCAAAACAGAATTTTTTTTAATGTAGTAATATCGTATACAACCAGTGCGGCTTTTAAGCCGAAATGGAAGTGAGATTTTTACAGCCAAGCAGTACCGCCATGGTGAACGCATTTGTATCTTTCGATTGGGGTGGGGGGGTAAACAAATTTAGTTTCGGAAATCGTTTACCTTCGGGAGTTAACTAATGTGGTAATCAGTCGCAGCTCGTCGTTTACTATAATAGGGAAGGGGGGTGATACTAGAAATTGAACTTTTCACTTTATTCGTAAATTATTTTAAATCTGTGCCATCGTTTACGGTTCAATCAACGTAGAATTGTCCAATATTTAGCCACGTAACTTAATTCACATTAAACAACATTATTTAGAATTGATATTCTGGTTTGGGAGGGTGGCTCCCCGCCGTCCTCCCCGTACCAGCCGCCACTGATAGGCACATGAAAAAGGAGAAGGCGAATAGAAAAACTTTTAAGAGTTAATAATAGTAAGAATACATAGTGCTTACCTGTAGGCGACAATTCTAGAAATAGGGGGGGACCGTGGGATCTGGAATACCGACACGGGACACGTAAATTATAAAACGAAATGTTACAAATTTATAATCCTCAGTCATGCCACTATGTCCTTACGTAGGACAAAAGAAGCTGAGGGAGAGAATCCTCAGTATCATGTGATCAAAAAGCAGTAATATTTTCTAAATAATGCAAAAAGATCGCAACAGAATCAAGCATATGATGTATGTGTATACCTGGGGGTTTTCCACCCCCGCCTTCATGTGCAAAATCCTCTGAGATAATTTCTTCTAGAAACCGGAGAGGTCTGGGGTATGGAATACTATGGGTGGGGCTTAAGCCGAAATAGGTGGTGCTTAGGCCTTAGTGGGCGGAATGGGGGTTATAATGGGGTCTGTGTCGGTGTGGTTAGCAATAGGCGGAGCTTTGATGAGTGGTTGTGCAGGGCTTAGGCGGGGATTACACTTTTAACCGATAAAACTCCGAGTACGATAACTTAAGACATTAAAATTTTGTATTACTGTTATTCCACTTGTTATTAATTATTTACTTAATTCACGTAAGAGGCGATTCTCGGGGTGCCTGATCCCTAGGGAACGCGTCCCCAGGTGGCGGATAGGGGGTGCCCGTCCGATAACCAAACAGGGCGTCGGAAGGGCTGGAGGGAAATAAAATACCTCCCGCGTAGATGGACACTCCGATATCAAACCCCTGCGGCGAGTTCCTGGACATATTCTGGGGCGAGGTCAAGAGCAGTGCTGTGTGCTTTGGCTGGAGTACGCAGAAGAGATGGCGCCGGAAGAGCCCATAGAGGCTAACGGCGGCGCTCACGTCTCGAAGCAGGCGACAGTCTTGGCGTCAGGTGGCAACCGGCCGTATAATTAAAGCCAATCACATCCTCCTCGTTAAACATGAAAAGTACAACCAAAAAGAGAATAAGTTCAACTGTTAGGGCGTACCCCGTAAGCGACGCCAACCTATCTAATGCGACACATGCGAATCCAAATGAAAATAATGTTAGGGCGTCCCCCCGAAGCGACGAACACACCGACAAGAACAAAACATATTCGCTTACATGTAAAAATATCAGACTTGCAACTTGGAACCTCGGTACCCTCACCGGCAGAAGCCAAAAACTGTCCAGAGTACTGCAAAATAGAAATATAAATGCATGCTGCCTGCAAGAGACGAAATGGAAAGGTTCCAAGTCCAATGATATAGGACAGGGCTACCAACTCATATACCATGGCACCAAGAATGGAGTAGCTATACTCCTTGACCATCAATTCAAGCAGCGCAGCGGATAATCAACATCGAACTCAAAAGCGACCGACTGATCGCCGCCAAACTGACCATGGAACAACAGCATATAGTCGACGTGATGGAGTGGGGCGTCTGACTGCATGTTACACTTATCTGAAGTAGTTACAAGTTGCAAGTTGCACGAGTAACGTTAGCCCTCGATGTACTTATGTGTTAAAATCTAAATAAAATTTATGTTCTTTTCTCAACTCAATTAGTTTTATTTCTTTAAGTTACGACGTAGTATTGAGAGCGATGAGTCATACTACAAACAGCCCATTAATATCATCTCGGCATACGCACCACAAATCGGATGCTAAGAATCCGAAAAATCAGGATTCTGGGAAGATTTCGATGACCTCATGAATATGATACCCCCCGAAGAAACGAAGTACATAGGCGGTGATCTCAACGGACACATTGGTGCTGGCTGCAAATTCGTCCTACCAAAACACCCATGGAGGACATGGCTACGGCACGCTAAACAAACCTGGAGAGGAGATTCTGGACTTTGGCACTCGTCATAACCTGTCAATAGTAAACACATATTTCCAGAAAAAGCCTGAGGACTTAATAACATATAAAATCGGGGGGAAAAGCACCCAAATAGACTACATACTTGCAGATAGAAGATTACTGAAATACTGCAAGGACTGCAAAGTTATCTCAGGAGAGGCGCTAACAACACAACACCGATTATTGGTCTTAGTTTTGAATCTACCCAAACCCATTAAAACAGTAGTAGACAGGACCCCAAGAATTAAATGGCGCCAATTGTATAGCGAAAAGGGCGAAGAACTTACATGCCAGATAAAAGCATACATGGGCAAAGATATGACCAATGAACATAACAGCGATGCAGACAGTATGTGATCCAACTTCGAGAAAAAGTGTAATGAGGAAGCAGCAAACATTCTAGGAATGTCAAAGGGTGGGCTTAGTAATAATAAAGACCCTACATGGTGGACGGATGAAGTAAAACGGCTTGTGAAAGAGAAGAGAGACCTATTTAAACTATGGCAGAATAGTCAGCTCGAGGAAGACCGTATGGAATACAAACTTGCTAAGAAAATAGCCAAGAGTAAAGTGGCACAGTCAATGGCGGAATCCAAGGAGAACCTTTATAGCAGACTGGAACAAGCACGAACAGATAGCGAAATCTTTAAGATTGCCAAACAACGCCCCCGGTCTACGCTAGATATAAAGGTGAACAAATACATCCGGGATAAAGATGGGAAGCTTTTAACATCGAACGATAAGATCAACGCCAGATGGTGCCAATATTACCAGGAACTGTTAAACGAAGAATTTGTAACAGCTTTCTGTTACTTCGCTTTGCGATTCCTTTTTCTTTTCATTTTTATTTATCGATGTATCTTATTTTGCAATTTTTAATAATAATTTGAAATTTTAATTTTAAAAAGGTCAACCTTGGGTTAATATTTAATTCAACATTTATTTTTACCATTTTGTTTAGTAAAGCAATTACTTTTTGTTTTCAAAGTTTGAATAAAGCAAATCTTATTACCACCTCTGAACCGACCGATGCTAATCATGAATTTTAACGCCTGTCGAGTATGCGACTTTGATGCCACTCAAAGTATTTTCAATATTAATTGAATTTGCCGATATTGCAGTTTCCTAGTTGAGGTATTTCTCGATATCCCACCGGCTCGCTTAGGAAGCCGAGGTCGACGAAACGCTTTCGTACAGTTAACACGTACAAATTTCAGTGCAGTAGAAAATCAATATTTTAACGGTTTAAGTATTTCTGCTAACCGAAATTTTAAGAGCACGTGCGACTCGAATCGACACGAAAAACGTGAAGTGTTGTTTTTTAGACATATGATCTATTTAGAGATCAAAAATCAATTTTACTATTAATACCGAACCGACGCCACGATTCCGCCATATTGGATTTCGTTTTACAATCGCACAAATTTTCATTGCGAGCCATCCAAACTTAGAATTTTCGCTAGGCAGTCCAGTCAAACGGTCAATCCTAATCAAATCCTCCAGAATTACTCAAGGGCGAAGACTAACGTCATCTTTAGAATCAAGCATTCTCAATCTTCTGACCACATGTGCAAAATTTTACTAGGGCGAAATATCATAACGACGGTCTTCATATTAAAACTGGTAGTATTAACGAGAATTTTAATTACTGATGCAATTTAGAATATTCAGAGCTATATATACATGGTTCAAGCAAATAAGTACATGTGTTGTTTTCATTTATTTTTTAGAATAACCATTTTTCGAAAGAACAGATGTTTCTTTGACAACCAATCCAAGGCGCGCCATAGATTGTCGTCCATTTTTGAAGATCCTAGCAAGGATAAAATACAAACCGTATGTGTATTTTTTATGTGTGCTCCGGGGGTTGCTGATGGCGGCCCTCTTCATTGCTGTCAGGTATTTCCTGGGTGGGTCGTGCTTCGTGGATTCTTCCTTAGGGGAATAATCCGTTTCCTTGGGTTCCCGAACCTTGAGGAGGTTCGGGGGGTTGGACTCTGCCAAATTTTTCTTAGGTGGGTTTTGCTTTTTGGGTTCTTCCTGAGGGGAAGAATTTGTTTCTTTGAGTTCCCGGACCTTGAGGAGGTTCGCGGGGGTGGCAGGGGCAGGAACCGCCTCTGCTGTATTTACTTTGGACGGGGGAAGGGTGGCTGAAGGCTCACCCGTCCCTCGTTTGTTGTTATTGTCCTTCAGTATGAATAGTAGAAGTTTGAAGGTGCTTTCTTTCATATCTTCTAAATTTTTTAGTGTGTTTTTCCTTTCGTCGAGTTCTTCTTTGCTTAATATGATGAATTTCATTATTTTATGCGTGGCTTTCGATATGTTGGAAAATATTTCTTTCGCCCATTCTGTTATTCCCAAATGGCTTTCACTTGGTGTTTCTGTTTCTTCTATTCCATGTTCTTCTTTATTTTCTTGCATCGCCTGTAGGATTCTGGACAATGTTTCGATCAGCTCTGTGGATGTTTCCAAATTGTATTCACTTTGTGTCTTTTCAGTTTCATAATTTTTTCCTTTTGTTTCATTACTGTTTTCACTTAGCGTTTCTGTCTCTTGTTTTTCATGTTTTTCTTTTTCTTGCTTCGCCAATCTGGCACGTTTCCTTTGGTTTTTGTTTGGTTTCTTTTTTGCTTCCTTTTGAATTTTTCCTTGTTTTTCGTTGTCCGAGCTATTGTTTTCTTCATTTCAAGTGTGGACCATTCTTTGGGCCACTCGTGGGGACTTTCTTCTTCGTCTGTCTCAGGATTGTTTCTACGTTTCTTTTCATTTTCTTCGATTTTTGCTGATGAGGCCATATTAGACGATTTCGATTTTCTCTGTTTCTTCTCAACGAATACATCAGAGGAAGTTACAAGGTCGCCCCCATCGCCAACAAGGTCAAGGAATCTCGCATAAGATGTTACGGGCATGTCATGAGACGCGACCAAGACCATGTCGTGAAGAAAGCCCTCGCACTACCGGACAACAAGAGAGGCAGAGGTCGCCCGCTTGCTACGTGGTGGTCCACCATATCAAAGGACTTGAAACAGGCCCAGTTGAACATGGAGACAACCCAGGATCGACCGACCTGGCGCATGAGAACGAGGAGGGCCGACCCCAAATAACAGAGGAGGCACGGAAAGAAGAATTCACGTAAGAGGCGGGGATTCGGCCGAAATTAGCGGGGCATAGGTCTCAAGCGATCCATTAGATTGTTACGGCGATGCCGTATATTTTAAGCTATCATAAATTATCCATTTCAATAATATTAAATAATAATCAGAAATGTCATATTTTCAACATAAACATAGAATTTGTTAATGAAAATAAATTCGAGTCAATGAGATCCGACTGTAAATGTTAATATTTGAATATTATGCCAATCGACATTCTCTATTAAAAGATAACTACAAATTATTACATTGAAGAACAAATGTACAAAGTAATACAGCGCACCTGTGCTGATATGAAATACGCAGTCCGCTTACCGCGAGAAAATTATTATCAACAAAATTATATTTTCGAGGTGATAAAATCCTCATATGACTAGGTTCTATTGAAATCGAGTTAATTTGTAGAGAGTTACTTTGTAATAATGTCGTATTCAAACGAGTACCGCGCTAAGAAACAAAGGAACTGTTTAAAATGCATTTTTGTAAATAAAACTCATATAGAGATAACAAATTAATTCCTACCCAAATGATCTCATCAAGGGAAAGAAATTTGAAAGGAGGGAGGAAAAAATGTAGGCAGTCTCTCAAAATCAACCAGCAAAATAACTTCTACCTAAAACTTATCTATTATCTACCAAAGTGTAATATTTTTTTACTTTCCGATCCGGAATAATACCATCATCAAATAATTTATTACGGTCGTATCAAGAAATTATCATTGATCAACCACATAAATTAGTGACAACAAAAACGTAGACATCCGATTAATTCAATTTCGAACAATTTGTATAAAAAAAATTAAATGTCGACACAAGTAACGGAGATTCTACCGAAATAATCATCAAATAATATTAATACTAAACCGGTGAACCAACAAATACATTTAATTCGGTGTAACGATCGAGTACAATTTAACTTAAAAAGAACTACGAAAGTGAATCGAATTAATATTATATAGGAAATAATCTATAAACATTTAAGAATTCCATTTCCAACGAATACCAAATAGAAACAACGCGAGTGAATCATAAATTTTGTGCAACACGCGATTAAAAACACGATGTGAAGTTTTAATTTAATAAAACAAGTTAATCGGCGACGTGTTACTACAATCAACAAGAAGGTCAACCCAACGTTGAATTCTTTCTAACGGCGAAACAAATTTTGGGACGATCACATCTTTATTGGAACAATCACATCTTTAAATATACTACAATCAACTAATTTGTGGATTACGTCGCATTTCAAGGTAGAAATTTGGTCTAACCAAAATCACTGTATCTATTCTTGAATTTTCTGTAACAAAATTGTCAATTTTCTTCCTTGTACAAGATTTTAACTCAAATACTGAGTTTTAAATGGAAATATTCCGTAAGTTCATGCGAGTAATGTGTTGCTTCATTAAAATTTAATTATTAGTTATCAAAATCCACATTCGCATAAATTTATTATAATTTCCTAATTTACATACTAACAACCTTAACAATTAATTTCTTAGACATTAAGTGTCTTTATTTTGTGTATTTATGTGAACTAATGTATATTCGACTGCTATATTTATGAATTAATATATGTATATTCGACAAATTGATTTTTTTCTTACGAATTTAAAAAAAATATAAGCAAATTTCTAAATAAGCACCTACACCCGAGATAAGAGCAAGAAGTCCGGAAGTTTACCTGTCCAACTGAGCGAAGCCACGGAGCTAATTTCGTCTATTTCATAAAATACCTAAATCTATCTGTTATAGGCTTAACAAGATATCCATAAATCCATTAATTGTGATTTCACTGGTTGTTCATTTTGGTTATTTAAATAAAAATCAAAAAACATAATAGCAGCTTTAAAAAAGTGCGGAAGGTAATTTTTTAGTGGCTTAGGACGAAATGGGCGGGGAAATTAGTTGGAAATAGGCATGGCTTGAGCCGAAATGGGCCCCATAAACATAATTACAGCTTTAAAAAAGTGCGGAAGGTAATTTTTTAGTGAGTCTTAGGGCGTAATAGGCGTGGGTTAGGACGAAATGGGCGGATTTTGAGGCATCACTGAAAAAAAAATTTTTTGCTCTATATTTGTTTGCTGTTTGTTTTCTAGTTAATAAATAAATTCTAGAAGAATGGAAACCGGGGGGGGGGGGAAGAAAAAAGAAGTAATGTTTAAAATAATGCAAAAAATTGCGGCAGAATCAAATACATACTGTTGTGATACGCGCTATCCATGTCGAGGATAGAGTCGTACCAACAAGGAGAGAACTACAGTTGGGGACCGGAGGTTCAAACACATTTGTTTACATGTGTTTGTTTTTTTTTGTCGTTTGAATTTAATTTTAAGTTTGTTCGCGTTGCATGTTGTATGTAAACATTATATACAACATGCCAAAACTAATCAAACGTGCAGAAACCGTCGGCCATATATAAACAACCAGGAATATAAGAAGCTCCATTTTAAAAACAAAATTTCTATGTAACTCAAGTTACATAAAAGTAAATAAACAGTTCGATCAAGTTCACGAAGCGCGACAGTCGCATTTTCGTTACAGCGAGATACAGTAGTGCGGATAATTGCTAGAAAATTTAAATATAACTGAAATAGATTATATACGTGAACGTGATACGGAGGCATTAACCAAGAAGATATTTTCCTTGGAAAATTTAAGATACTGCAAAATAGCAGATAACAAGTTAGTGTTGGCATCGAAGGTTGAGTTCGAGATCGTGTCTAATAGATACGTGAGGAGATACGAATACCAGGTTATTCGAGATTGGAGATTGGGGATTGGAAGTGGAACATTGGAAGAAAGAAGATAGTGCACGACAGATCACAGGTTAGCTACCTTTATCATACCCAGTGCGTAGAATAGTAGTGTTTATAAAGATTATTTGATTGTTTGAATTCTGGTTACATGTTTAAATTTGTTGAATTAATTAAAAACTTGTTAACGGAATTCCAACTGTAGTTTTATCTTTGTTGGAATCAAGAATTCGTTTTAGTACCATAAGCTCGTATAAAAGTGTTGGTTGAGTCCGATCCCGACGCAAATTATCCTGAGAAATAAGAGTCGATTGAAGGTAGGTGTCGCAAACCGATTGTGTGCGTACTCGTGCATTTTTTATAAGCATCAGACGTTACATAAAAGTGGCACCTCAACGATAAGGGGCAAGAATTCAATTCAAATCAGAAATATACGAGCTTAAATCCAACAAAGATTAAACATGAATACGCGCAGTAGAAATGCAAGGGGGCGAGTAAATGTGGGGAATGAAAGCGATGAAGAGAGTGTAAATGTTGGATATGAAAGTGACGGGGATAGGGGAGACACGGGAGATGTACCGGAGGTTTCAACCGTAATAGAAGTTCCGGCGGTGTCAGTACCCGACGTGAACCCGGTGATGGAAATGTTGAGAATGATGAATGCAAGTATGAATGAAGTGAGGGAACAAATTGGGGTTGGAAACGCCAGTATGAATGCAAGCATGGGGGAGATGAATGCAAGTTTGAGGAAAGAGATTGGGGATATAAACACAAGTATGAATGAAAAGGGGGAAAAAAGGGATGCAATGATGGGGGAGAGAATGGAGGAGATGAATGCCAAGTTGAATGAAAGTTTGAGTGGAAAAATTGAGGCTGGAAACGCCAGTATGAATGAACGATTGGATAGGCAGGAGGTCAAATTGACAAGTATGCATGTCAGTGTGGAGAAAATGCAAGGGGAAATTAATAAAATCAACACTAAGGTGGATACAAAAATCACCGAGGTGGTAAATACGATGGATAAGAGGTTAAAAGAATGCCGGCAGGAAAATGAGAAGGGGGTTATTAGTTTAGAGAAAGGGGTGAATAAAAGATTCGAGACGGTGAATGTGAAAATCACGGAAATCGAGACAAAGGTAACAGACGGGTTTGTGGCAAATGAGAATGCGATCGGCTCCATGCGAGAGGAGGTCAAAAATATAAATCGCACTCAAAATGACAAATCGTTGGGGGACCTGGTGGAAGAATTAAAAGGTCATAGTTACCGGGACGGCGACATGGACAAGTACACCAAATTCTACAATGACGGGAAAATTAATCCTAAAATTTTCATCAAAAATTTAGGAAATAATTTAATCCGCATTCGGGACGAAGTCCGGCAGAAGAATATTATCCGCGCCACGATGAAGGGGGATACAGAAATTTGGTTTAGTATGGTAGAGGAGAAAATCAAAAATTTCGAAGATTTTAAGATACTCTTTCTAAAAAAATACTGGGGCGATATGGACCAAAATAAGGTAAAGGAGAAGGTTAATGGGGGTAAATACCGAGGAGGACATGGGGGCACTCGGGAGAATTATGCAGTCAGTTTGATTAATCAAGCACAACAGGTCGAGCCACGATATGAGGAAGTGCTGTTAGTCAGAGCAATCGGGGGGCATTTTGAGAAAGATGTCAAAGCCCGGATTGGTATAGAAAAGGTCGAGACGATTGAGGGTTTCCTCGAGCTGTTAAAAAGATTCGACGAAAGTGTCGACTTTAAGGACGAGGAAATGCGACAATCAACCGTCCCGTATGTGCGACGGGAAGAACGCGACTGGCGGGCGTCACCGCATGAGTCACCGGACCAGCGGATCAAGGGGAACGAACCAGCAAGGAATGGTTTCGAGAATACGCGAAGGGGGGGATACCAGAATCACCGCGGGATAAATCGGAGAAGCTGGTCACCACGCAATCAGGAAGACGCGCCGGGCAAAGACGACAATAAGGATGTAAATCGGATCGAGCTCGATACCATTCGACCGATACCATTCGATCCGCTCCATTTGCATTCGGGGTCGAACTTTCCTTAAGCGGAAAGCACACGCAGGGGGGGTTAATACCTATGTACCCCGGGAAGAGTACATAGAGGCGTGAACAAAGAAACGGAGAATCAAGTTTAGGTTCACATTAGAAAATAAAACAATCATCTTTAGGCCCACATTTGAATCCAATAATTAACAATTCCATTGTCGGTAAAACATGGAAAAATTATCAA
The DNA here is from genome assembly GCA_932274525.1 of Podabrus alpinus. Classification (NCBI taxonomy): domain Eukaryota; kingdom Metazoa; phylum Arthropoda; class Insecta; order Coleoptera; family Cantharidae; genus Podabrus; species Podabrus alpinus. The sequence goes on along the minus strand of OW026452.1, from coordinate 43,566,534 downwards.
ACCGTCAGGAAAATGACAAAGTCAAAAACAATCAATTTTAGGCCAAAGTTTGAATATTAAAAATGTAAAATGTCACAAACCGTGTGAAAGCAGTTAATTCGCAACCATTTTTAGGACCAAGGTTGAAAACGAATACAAATTTCACAAACCATGTGAAAGCATTGATGTATTTCCATCGGAGGAAAGCGAATGGGGGCACGAACAAGCAGGTTGGAGCTCAGTTGAAAAATTAGTCAGAATGTAAATGTCAACGAATTCGAAAATGTCAATGTCATATGGGGTTAAATTTTGCATCCGGGCAAAATAACCGGCGAAATGAGGCACCAACGCATTTCATCGGAAGAAAGCGAATGGGGGCACGAATAATCACATTTAGGACCAAGTTTGAAATCAAAATAAAATAAAATTTGCACAAAGCAGATGAAATCTAACGATTATTCAATTTTAGATCCAAGTTTGAAAACCAACAATTTAAAGTTCATTAAACATCCGAAACCAATAATTTGGGATCCAATTCGGATCCAAATGGAAAATCCAAATAAGTTGATTACATCCACACGGTACGGAACAAATAAAAGGAGATCCTTTATAAAGTCAAGCAAGTTGTCAGATGAATAGCATCTCGGACATGAAGACATGCAACAATAATTTCAAAGACATCTCGGAAATGCTTCTAAGAACCATCGACGCACATACAGGGGGTGGGGAATAAATGTAAGTGACTACTGCAGGTTATGCAGGTCCATTAAGAGGGAGGTGTACGCACCAACTTAGCCCGAGGGTATGTTAGGGTAAGACTGCACAGTACAGGGTAACGTAAGAGGCAAGACAATGGTCAGTCCAGTTGGGGAATATTAATTAAGCGTCGAAGAGAATGGTAAGAGAGCTTGAGGATGGATGAAGTTGAGAGAGGGAAGCTGGGGCAACAAAGTTTTGATTAAGCGGTACTGAAGGAGAGACAAGTGGATGTTGAATGACGGTTAGGATGAATGAATGATAGCTAAGTTGTCGTTAGTCGACAACTATTCGAGTTTAATTCGAGTTTTAACGTGTATATTATAGCATATCAGGGGGGAGAAATTCGGGGAAAATTTCACATCAACCTGCTATACCCATACGTTGCGGACCCGCAAGAAGAAGAGTCACCATAGGGAGATAAATTGACTGACTAACAGTACCTCATGCATCGAAGTAAAATAATTTTACACGGGTAATCTCGTGCGCATTCTCAAGTTTATGTTTACAAACCACTGACGCTACAAAGGGAAGGGAAGGGATAAATGTAAGTGACTACTGCAGGTTATGCAGGTCCATTAAGAGGGAGGTGTATGCACCAACATAGCCCGAGGGTATGTTAGGGTAAGACTGCACAGTACAGGGAGAATGTAAGAGGCTTGGCTAAAGCCAGTCCAGTTGGGGATAAGACATCGCAGAGTTTGAGGACCCTAAGTCGATGCAAAAGAATAAAAGCGTTAGGAACAGGTGGTGATTGGAGCAAGAGAGAGAATGAATGAAGATGTTAGAGGGAAGTCAGGGTCAATTGAATGGTTTGAAAGGGGGTCATGTATGGAAGAAGGGTGTGAAGTATGAATGAAGATGTTGAATGAATGCGAAGATTTACCAAGCTAGTTGCATTGCACTACTGTGGGTAAACTTAGCAGGGGGCATTTGTTGTGATACGCGCTATCCATGTCGAGGATAGAGTCGTACCAACAAGGAGAGAACTACAGTTGGGGACCGGAGGTTCAAACACATTTGTTTACATGTGTTTGTTTTTTTTGTCGTTTGAATTTAATTTTAAGTTTGTTCGCGTTGCATGTTGTATGTAAACATTATATACAACATGCCAAAACTAATCAAACGTGCAGAAACCGTCGGCCATATATAAACAACCAGGAATATAAGAAGCTCCATTTTAAAAACAAAATTTCTATGTAACTCAAGTTACATAAAAGTAAATAAACAGTTCGATCAAGTTCACGAAGCGCGACAGTCGCATTTTCGTTACAGCGAGATACAGTAGTGCGGATAATTGCTAGAAAATTTAAATATAACTGAAATAGATTATATACGTGAACGTGATACGGAGGCATTAACCAAGAAGATATTTTCCTTGGAAAATTTAAGATACTGCAAAATAGCAGATAACAAGTTAGTGTTGGCATCGAAGGTTGAGTTCGAGATCGTGTCTAATAGATACGTGAGGAGATACGAATACCAGGTTATTCGAGATTGGAGATTGGGGATTGGAAGTGGAACATTGGAAGAAAGAAGATAGTGCACGACAGATCACAGGTTAGCTACCTTTATCATACCCAGTGCGTAGAATAGTAGTGTTTATAAAGATTATTTGATTGTTTGAATTCTGGTTACATGTTTAAATTTGTTGAATTAATTAAAAACTTGTTAACGGAATTCCAACTGTAGTTTTATCTTTGTTGGAATCAAGAATTCGTTTTAGTACCATAAGCTCGTATAAAAGTGTTGGTTGAGTCCGATCCCGACGCAAATTATCCTGAGAAATAAGAGTCGATTGAAGGTAGGTGTCGCAAACCGATTGTGTGCGTACTCGTGCATTTTTTATAAGCATCAGACGTTACATAAAAATACATATTGTAGTGAGCTACGGGTGGGATAGGTCATCTACTCTCAAATAAATATTATTATTACCTTTTGGAATGTCCAGGCTAGCTCGGGTTCTTAATTGTAGCATGAAATCTCTTACCTCAGTAGTCGGTTCAAATGAAATCACGATGGCTTTGAATTCCTAATTACTTATTAGTGAATCATCCTTAAATTTACCCTGTTGTTGAATCCAATTTAATAAATGTAAGAACTTTGAATAATAACACATTTGTTTAATTAACAAACATTTAATTGAATCTTGCTGTTGTAGCACTTATTTCAGTTTTTACACTTTGTAATGCTACAAAAAAATTATAACATCTTCAGACCACCTAAATAGTTCAGTATTATAGATTGTTAAATTTGTTCAATTTACCTTCTTACACTCTTGTAGTACCCTGTATATAACTTTTGCATTTTTGAAAATTTTCTATTGATAAATTAGCAAGGTCGTACTGACAATCAGGGAAGTCTGATATAAGCAAGCAGATAAGTGTGTTTTACGAGTAGTTCGTAGTAGTTTTTAGGAAAAAGTAGACAAGTTTATAAGCCGATATCTGGGTCTTTCTACGATTTGATAAGTAATCAGTTACTGTTGTAATTTACTTAATCGGCAGCGTCCGGGATTAACGTAGAAGACCAAAAGTAATTTAACCTGGTGGAATTACGCGAAGTTTCAGTACCACCTGTTAATATTTTCCCTCAAGGAAGCTAAAAAGGATCACCGTTTATAATCACGTTTACCTCGATCAACCACTTACCGCTATTTTGGAGCACTCGTTTGTTATTTTTGGATGTTTAATGTCAACCTGATAAAACCGCTACTGTTTGGCACCTGTTCGACTCAACTTTGTTATCAATCGTTCAACCTGATCGCTAATCAATACTGCTACATAACCTCTACAGCGACGTGAATTCGAGAACACCATAAGTTTGGTTACAACAAGGTCAAGCTCCAGTGCCGTCCCGAGACGAGTTTGGTTAAGGGTGAGAGTTTTTTTGATACGTTTAATTTTCGTATGGGGTTTGCGATACCGCCACAACAATTGTTTTCGTCCTGTATTGGTGCGCCATCTACTACCATCCTAACCTATATTTTGTTTGCATTATTAGGGGTGAATCCCCTATGTTATTTTGGTATTTATTTGATGATAACAGTTGTTATCGACGCCAACATAGTGCTGTGACCTCCCTTATCTTTCTCAAGCCCGATGTTGGCTAGACAAAAATGCTATGTTTAACTTATTCAAATAAATTTTTAGTTAAGGGATGTTTAGCACTTATGCCCCTTTTTACTAGCTCAATCAATGACACTCTCAGAAGTCGGTTCCTTGTGATTTTAATTAGAGGTAATCGTTGAAATTGATTTAATTTGTTCTCTCTGGATAGGTTGAAATTGCTTTTATGAAGTGAAATTAAAAAGGTTTCAATAGCTTGAAAGAAATATTTATTTTCATGTAAAAAAAATCGCAAAGCGCATATAAACAAATGGTTATGCAAATAATTGCAGATCACAGATCTACTATCAGATAATAGTTCACAAATAAAACATTTAAGTTTCATAAAAATACACAAGTCAGAAAGATCTCTTCTTTTCTTCTTAGATTTGCTTAATTAACTTTCATTAATTAAGTCTTACGCTGTCCAATAGCGCGTTAAATGTTTGAAAATTATAGATTTGCTTTTGTTAAAGCTTAAAAGTTGAAAAAGTAAATAATAATGTTTATGAATAAAAAACCTTTCAAAATTAGGGTAGTCAAAAATACACTTCCGTGAAAGTCTTGATCCAACGTCCTTTATTTTAAATGCAGATGGCAAAAGTCTATAAATGTTAAAATAATAATGATTCACTGTACCTTAAGTATCATCAAAGTTGTAAGTTCAAAAATAATTGAGCTAGATCATAAGGCTTCTTGTTATACTTTGTATAGAAGCCTAAAAGGATATGTGTGTGTTGTCGCCTTTAAATAACTTAGCAATAGATAACCAAAACACATGCGCACTGTTGATACACTTGTAGATCGTCGAAGCTGGATGACATAATCTGGCTTCGTGTTGTTGTTGAGTTTGTTCCAAAATTTGTGTTTATCAAAGTTGTTTACGAATTTAGTTGGTACCATAAAAGTTACTTCTGGTAAGTTGAATGAATCGATAATTACTCTTGATTGCAGTGAATTACGAGTTGATTGCAAAAGTTGCAATGTTGCAGACTTGCTACTTGTTGTTAGCCATCTTAATTTTCTAACCTTCCAAAATTTGCATTAAATCCTGGACACAATAAAAACACGTCTGCGTGGTTCCAACTTTCGGGATCAACTGATTTATGCATCGAAAATCGATAAATTGGTATGCCTGTTGTTCAAAAGTAAGTCAAATTGTTGTATTTTGAATTTTTAATTTTCTTAAAATAATATTTCTGTTCCAGGTTAATGGTCCACATTGAAATTGTGTTTCAAAAAGATGTTTTCGATACAATTCCATTCGTATATGCTATTTTTATGGTTTAATTCGGAATGTTTCTGACTCAGCTCACGCCATTTTATATAATTTTCAAATTTATGCGATTTTCACCCTTATTCACAACTTTGTCGATTTTTGTCTCTAAATTACTTGAGTTACACAGTTGAAGAGATTACATAATTTTTGATATGAACAGATTTGTACAAAACATGTTATTTTAGAAGTAATTTGGTATCAAAGTTTTACATTTTTAGGTTATTGTAATATTCAAGATAACAATACAATATTAATTAATTTCTAGCTAATTAAATCTTTTAGTTACATTTTGATGTGACAATCATCAATTTAATTATTCTCAGCAATTTTTCACATGTCTTTCTTATCCCGAGAGATTCAAATACTGTCATAAGATTGTAAATTGAGAAGGTTTTGAGTTTCTCGTAATCTGAAATTTTTAAGTGTATTCTTACTTAGAATTTTGTGTTCTTTTTGAATATATTATTCATTTTTGAATTGTGTGCCTCTATAGAGCATTTTGGAACACAGCAATAGGTAACCATTTGTACGGTGCAACCATTTATTTATACTGTGCAACCATTTATTTTTCTTATTTTGAATTCGACACTGATAATTATATGTTTACTTGTACTCCGGCGTTTTATTTCCACTAGCTTTTGCCCTTTCAGGAGTATATCTTTTTTGTTGAGCTTGCTGTAGCGTCGCTTCACGATAGTCACCGGGAGTGCAGGTAAGGATAGCATATTATTATTTAGTTTTTGAGGACTGGTGCTCAGGTGGAGTAGCCAGGTCGCACTGTGTTAGTAAATTTGAATTGATTATAACAAATATTTTTTTTATGTAACCTAAATATTTTATATTTGCAAGTTTTGTAATTTTGTTATTAAATAATTTAATATTAAACATGTAATCTTATTATTAGTAATCTTAAATTTACCCCAAAATCATCATCGTGAAATTGTTTTAAAAACGGGTCATTTGATTTTTATAACTTGTAACGATTTTGTAGGTCGTTCAAATTGCCTTTTTGGGTAGCCAGGGTTTTTAGGACGTCTTGTCGATTTTTGCACTTACTTCTTTTAAACTCGAGCGCCAAAAGTTTTTATAGGTAAACTTTAAACTAATAATAAAACAATGAGTTGTTTTCGGAAAATGTAACATAGGATTTATTGAATGATTTATATACAATATATTTTACTTTAAATAAAAATGGTTTGCACAATTTAATTACTTTATTCTGAAATTGAACATAGTACGCCACTGGAGTATTTTATGTACATACAAAATATAACATAACCTTTAATAACGTTGACAGTTAATATTGAATCTAAATCAAATCAGTTTGCTACCTGTGAAAATGGAATAAAACAGTTTTACTTTAATCGGCTTTTTACTTGACGGCGGAATCTGTTTCAAGCTACTGAAGTTTTCGGTAAAAAGATTAATCGGGAAAATCAATGCAAGTGATTTTTCTTACTCGGAACTTTGAAAGTACGGTGGAAGTCAATAAATTAACTCCGGAAGCAAATTAGATCTGCTTATCACAGGTGAATACTAATTCTTGATGAGAACTAATTATTCAACAGGATTATCTTTTCGTAGATGGACATGAATGTCTAGAGACGTAAACAATCACCTGGATGGGGTTTACTAACGTCTAGAAACTTAAACGCAAGCTAGGATCGGAGCAGCGAGTATGCTTGTCTAGAGTCGTAAACAAACAAGTGATGGAAATTACTAACGTCTAGAGACATAAACGAAAGCGGAGGATTTGGAAATGTCGAGTACAATGTCTAGGAACATAAACAATGCATCGGCCGGACGGATAATCTTTCAGTTAGATACTTTCGGATCGGATATCTAACTTTCGGATCGGAATCGGTTACCGGTATCCTTCAATTGACCTCGGCTTCGGAAATTGGACGTTGAATGCAATGTTCAGAATCGTAAACAATACATCGACCGGAAATGGTTACCTTCAGTCTGATAATTTTTCGGACGGATATCAGACCTCAGATCGGAAATCGGATGTCGAATGTATTTGTCTAGGAACGTAAACAATGCATCGACCGGAAAAGGTGATCTTCAATCGGCGAACCAACTTAAGATCGGAAAGGTGATCTCTCATCGGCGAACCGATCCAAGATCCTTTCTGCAAAAATTTTATGACCCTTCTTGTAAGAAGGGTGAAGATTTCAGAAAGTCAGCCTTTCACCAACTGCCTCTGTATATTTAAATGTTAAACATAATTGCATGCTTAATTTTATCAGATTCTATTTGCAGCAACCTGTAATTTTCAAAAAGCCTGGGGCGGTATGCAACCAATCGTGCATTATGTTAAGTGCTATTATTTAAAAATTCCATGATTTTAAAAATGCATTTGAATCAAACATAATATATCTTTACAGCTCGGAGGGTCCCAAAAAAAAAAAGAGACCGTAACTGTATGTAAAAAATGATAATAAAAATAAAAGAACTTTGTATGTACATATACCTCTCACCAGTAATAAAAATTAAAAAATAATAAAATTTCTCAGCCGGCTTTAGTTGGTAGCGTTTTTGAGCAGCCGTTTCAATCTGCGGGCGCGCAACTCCCGGAGCTGTCCATCGCACAATACGATGGAACGATATGGGCCACTCTTCTTCATCCCGTCATCGAGGATCCGTTGGATTACCCCGATTGTGGTGACGAAGGGTGGCGATGTGATGATGTAAGCCTCCGGAATGGAGGCGTTGCTCGGCTTCTCTGGAACGGCTACGGGGGGTTCCACTCTCCTGGGCTCCGGCTGATCCTGGAGAATAGGTAGGACCCAAGAGTCCGGAATGGCGGAGTCGGGGACCTCTCGGATAATGAGGTCTGCAACCTCCTTCTTGGTCGACGGTTGGGTTTCCCGTGCGACTCGGATTGTCCGGGGTACACCTAAAACATGCCGATTTGGTCGGCGAAAAGTCCGGTACTTACCTGGCTCTTTCGTGCAGGGAAGGACTGCTGGTTTCCTAGTGGTCGTCGGGACCACTGACTTTCTTCCTGGAAGATTCACCTTGGGTGTGGTCAGGTCCAGCTGGGCCATCTTCTGCAGCGTTTCCTCGAAATTGGGCCGGGTTGTGGAGGTGGAGGTCCTGCTGGTGACCAAGGTAGGTCGGGTAGGTATTCGACCCCATGGTGCTCCTACGGCAGGAGGGACCTGCAGTCTTCTTCGTAATACTTCGGCGTCTCGGTGGGATCTCCTCCACAGGTTTCCGGTATTTTGGCCGGATTTCGCCTTCCTTTGGGTGCGGATTGGTGGCATCTTACGACGAAACACTTCGAAATCTTGTAAGTAACTACGTCGTTTGTGAAAATTTTCCACCATTTGCTTGATAAATTTTCTCTTATCTTGCAAGGTCTTTTGCAGGCGATTGAAATTTTTCGAAATCTTTTACAGGGTTGTCCTAGGAAATTTTTGTTTACATGGCGGGTTGTTGATTTGTTCGCACTTTCGGGAGCCTTCCCATCTCCACTACTGGGTGATTCGTCGGCAGCTTCTTTTACGGATCGGCGGAAAGCTGACGGTTGAATCCGGAGTTTGTAGCGGACGATGGTTGGCTATACGGGGGGGAAATCTTTCTCCGAAGGATTTCCCTGGTGTCGAACTCCCTTCTTCGGTTGCCTTAGGACATCGGAGTTTATCGACTTCTCGGTCGTTTACCAATCGGATTGGTCGGCAGGATCTTGGCCTTTTAGTTTAGCGACTTTTTCGGTCGTAACCCATAGGTAATGTTGGGTTTATCGGAGTTTATGGTTTTCTTTAGTTTATCGACTTCTCGGTCGTTTACCAGCGGATTTGTCGGTCGGATCTTGTTTCGGATTGGGCCTTCCTCATGGTTATTCTGATGTCGGGAACGGAGTCGCCTCTCGGAAAACGAACCTAGTCGGCGGATGCCGTTTCGCCCACACTTCTCTTCGGAGGTCTTGCAGTCCCAATTGCCATTGATTCGTCGACAATCCTTGATTTCGGAATCGGCGGAGGATTGACGATCGAATCCGGGATGTTGTTCGCAACTGGGGGGGACTGGTCGGCCATATGGTGAGAAGTGTGATCTTCAAGCCGGCTCCGGTCGTCCAGGCTCAATTGCGACTATCAAGATTATCAGAAATAACCATTTCGGTCGGCACCTATCGGATGGAATCATCGGACCTAGTTTAACGACTTTGCGGTCGTTTGCCATCGGGTTGTTCTCGGCTTTGTAGTTTAACGACGTTTCGGTCGGCTTGTAGTTTAACGACGTTTCGGTCGGGATCCATCGGTCTTAATTGGTCTCTTTTTTGTTTCCTAGTTTAACGACGTTTCGGTCGGTTTCTTGCGCTAACAGGATTAGTTCGGGTACGGTGGAGAAGTCCTTTCTCCTTATCGTAATTTTAAATTCGGGCCGTAGGTTGTTATGGATGATCTCGGCTTGATCCGTCGGCGAGTATCGGCCATACCTTCTCATCAGAGTCAGCATATCTGTGATATAGTCCAAGACTGGCTCTGTGGTATGCTTTTTATTGAGTATGTCCGCTCCCAGTTGTAAGCGATTATGGTCGGGACAATAATGTTGGCGAAAGGTGGCCAGAAATTGCTGCCAATTGGTCCAGTCGGTTCGGTTATTTCGATACCACAGCAGGGCCTTGCTATAAAAAAGTTCTGGCAGTGCTGATAGCAGCTCTTCCTCTGGCCATTGGTAGCTCTCTTTTAGCTCTTCTACTCTTTCTAGAAAAGAGATGGGATCCTCTTTTCCATCAAATCGGAGATTCCACTTCCGGACAGTGTTGCATACTTCGGCGGGATTCATACGGGATCTTGTTATCTCGGCGGGTTTGTTGGTTTCTCCTGGAAGAGTAATGGTGGGTCTCTTTCCTTTCCCGGTTAGGAAGCATTCTTTTACTCTTTCCTTCAATTCCGGTATGGTACCGTAGGGGACGAGTCCGCAATCGGTAGCCAAACCGACAAGAGACGGCTTCTTCAACACATTCAACCATGCGAAGTTGGTTTCGGCGGGATTCGGTGAGTCCAGAGGGTTGGCTTCCTTTCTCTGCGGTTCCGGGGTCTTCAGCATGATTAGATTTGGTTCTGCAGCGAGACTCATTTCTAAAACAAAAAATTGTAATCGGGGATCGGAGGGAGATAGGTATTAGATTGATTCCCTTGACCGAAAACAGCAGCTTTTAACTCGGTGTAAGTGACCAAAAAAATGTCCCTGCACAGGGCGTCAAAATTTGTAACGATTTTGTAGGTCGTTCAAATTGCCTTTTTGGGTAGCCAGGGTTTTTAGGACGTCTTGTCGATTTTTGCACTTACTTCTTTTAAACTCGAGCGCCAAAAGTTTTTATAGGTAAACTTTAAACTAATAATAAAACAATGAGTTGTTTTCGGAAAATGTAACATAGGATTTATTGAATGATTTATATACAATATATTTTACTTTAAATAAAAATGGTTTGCACAATTTAATTACTTTATTCTGAAATTGAACATAGTACGCCACTGGAGTATTTTATGTACATACAAAATATAACATAACCTTTAATAACGTTGACAGTTAATATTGAATCTAAATCAAATCAGTTTGCTACCTGTGAAAATGGAATAAAACAGTTTTACTTTAATCGGCTTTTTACTTGACGGCGGAATCTGTTTCAAGCTACTGAAGTTTTCGGTAAAAAGATTAATCGGGAAAATCAATGCAAGTGATTTTTCTTACTCGGAACTTTGAAAGTACGGTGGAAGTCAATAAATTAACTCCGGAAGCAAATTAGATCTGCTTATCACAGGTGAATACTAATTCTTGATGAGAACTAATTATTCAACAGGATTATCTTTTCGTAGATGGACATGAATGTCTAGAGACGTAAACAATCACCTGGATGGGGTTTACTAACGTCTAGAAACTTAAACGCAAGCTAGGATCGGAGCAGCGAGTATGCTTGTCTAGAGTCGTAAACAAACAAGTGATGGAAATTACTAACGTCTAGAGACATAAACGAAAGCGGAGGATTTGGAAATGTCGAGTACAATGTCTAGGAACATAAACAATGCATCGGCCGGACGGATAATCTTTCAGTTAGATACTTTCGGATCGGATATCTAACTTTCGGATCGGAATCGGTTACCGGTATCCTTCAATTGACCTCGGCTTCGGAAATTGGACGTTGAATGCAATGTTCAGAATCGTAAACAATACATCGACCGGAAATGGTTACCTTCAGTCTGATAATTTTTCGGACGGATATCAGACCTCAGATCGGAAATCGGATGTCGAATGTATTTGTCTAGGAACGTAAACAATGCATCGACCGGAAAAGGTGATCTTCAATCGGCGAACCAACTTAAGATCGGAAAGGTGATCTCTCATCGGCGAACCGATCCAAGATCCTTTCTGCAAAAATTTTATGACCCTTCTTGTAAGAAGGGTGAAGATTTCAGAAAGTCAGCCTTTCACCAACTGCCTCTGTATATTTAAATGTTAAACATAATTGCATGCTTAATTTTATCAGATTCTATTTGCAGCAACCTGTAATTTTCAAAAAGCCTGGGGCGGTATGCAACCAATCGTGCATTATGTTAAGTGCTATTATTTAAAAATTCCATGATTTTAAAAATGCATTTGAATCAAACATAATATATCTTTACAAACTCAATGAAATTTTGCGTCTCTCTTACCGATTGTAGATTTATTGTTTACAGCTGCGATTTCACCTTGGACGGTAAAACTATCTCTGCTCATGTACCAATTTTCTTTCTTTATCCAAATCTCTGCTTCGATCGACAAATTTATCGATTAATATCAAAAATATCGTGTTTTACTCATCCAAAATTTACCATTGCCAACGGTAAGTTTTTTAATATGATAAACTTTTCTATTTATACAACGTAATTATATCTTTTTACTTTTAACTATATTTTTAGGTTATACGAAGAATTTCTTCATGAAATAATTTAATTATTAATACATAATTTCGGACTGCACCGCAAACACGTCTTCACACAACATGATTTACATGAAGAACCTTTTACTCCTCCTGATGTTTCTGGGTTGCCATAGCATTGTTCAAAAATAACATGAGGCGATGATGATTGACTTATTGTTTTTCAAAAATCCTACCTTGATTTTTATGAAATTTCCCACTCACAAATATTAGGTAAGATTCACACACTTGTTTTTCTTGTTTATTATAAAAATCGATAATTATCACGTGATTCCTTTTCAGCCGCCACTATGAATTAAATCGTGATTGACGGAAACCTCCCGTTTTGAAGTAAACCTTATTAAGATTATTTTATAAAACTAATTAACTATATCTAAACTTATTACTAACATGTTTATATTGGTTATGTACAATTTTATTCAAAAATTAGTTATTTAATTCAAAGTTTTTGCATTTTGTTCTGTTACGATGTTCGCATTTCATCTCATTTTAATTTATTAATTGGTAATTTTTATTTGGGGATTGATTCACTTTGACTTTTATTGTATAATATAATTAATTGTTACTTATTGGACCTTTTATTTAACGGAATCGACTACTTCGATTGAAATTTCATATTTTAAAATTGTTATCATTTAATTGCTCTTATCGGTAGCATTCTATCCCTCGTATCATCGCAAAATGTGTACCCCAGACCCCCCTCCCCCCACCGTTTCACAATATGTTTTCTAAATATTTTACTTCAGTGGAAATAAAAATAATTATTTTCGGTAGGTACCCCTTGCTCTGAAAGATGTAACTTTGTAACCGAGCCATCAACAAGAAAAACGAATAAGACTTTTTTTATATTGCCGTATAAATAATATAATTTTTTGCACACGTTGGGCAGTCAATAAAGATGCCGTGAATTTAGCAAAAATTAATTACTTAATTTATATAGCAGGTGTTAAACCTTTTCTAAATCATCGAAATGCTGAACGAAAGATCAATACTGGTAGCAGTTCTGAAAGGCTCTTGCGGCCAATCGATCCTAAGTACAAATCATCAAAATGACCCAGCTATGTTAGGGATCTGTAGATGAAGTCAAACCTGCATCGACAGCATTACGGACAGCGACTGCTTGTATCTCCCTGTCAAAGAATATTCACGCCATTTTCGTCGAGCATCGAAGGGGGGTGTTAACGCGCCTTTATGATTGATCTAACAATTAAGTTGGTAACAATTTATGGTGCAAACAGGCAACATAAAAATAAAAAATAAATCAATACCCCTATACCCTCATGAAATAAAAGACGTGTGTGAAGAGATGTGATGAAGAACAAGAAAGCCTGCGTGCTACCTTATGGAAGAAGAAACAAGAAAGCCTGCGTGCTATACAATCGAAGAAAACAAGGAAGTGTGTGCCAAAATTCAAGAACTAAGTGTAAATATTGTAAAAATTGTAAATTATAAATAAAATCGAATTATTAAATAAATCATCGGCAACGGCCGAAACATTGGTCCATCGAGCCAAATTTGAACCAGTGGCTATCGAAGAAACTGGTAAGTATAAACATTTTTGTACGTTTTATTTTAAAAAGACGTGCTGGTCCTTCGAAGAAAAGTTGCGATAAAAATTAGATCAAGTATGGAAATGGAAAAAGCGTCATTAGTCAAGAAACGCGCGATAGTGAAAGGATTGTTTACAAGAATCGTCACGTTTTATGAAAAAGTCAAGGAAGAGGTCGATCCAGTTGCGTTAAGCCAATTAAAACAAAAGATTAATGGTACTCGATGAAATAATAAAAGATTTCAAAAATATACAAATACAGTTAATGGAACATGCAAGTACGGAGGATGAAATTGAAAAGGTTATAAACGAGTTAGGAGAATTTGAAGACAAAGCATCGGAAATTAGAGCGAAAGTCGAAGTTTTGATAAATTCGGTTGAAAAAAGTGAAGAATTTCAAACAATTAAGAAAGAAGATGAATCACACAGCAGCAATAATATGACCATTAAGTTGCCACAAATTAAACTTCAAACTTTCGATGGCGAATTCGATCAATGGATGGATTATTACGAGTCATTTCGAACCCTTATTCACGAAAACAATCAAATAGGAAATATTCAGAAGTTTCAATATCTACGAGAATCATTGAAAGGCTACGCACTGAAAGAAATACAATCAATCAAACTTTCAGAAGATAACTATGAAATAGCAATAGAACAGTTAAAGGAGCGATATGACAATAAACGCCTAATCATAAAGAAGCACGCGAATGCAATATTACAACAACCCAGTATGGTCAATAATTCTATGGATTCGTTAAGACAGTTAATATCTGATGTATGTACAAATGCGCGTTAGATCGTTGAAAGGGTTAGGAGAACCAGTTAATCAGTGGTCGACTTTATTGGAAAACATAATCACTGCAAAACTATACTTTGCAATCAAGGAAACCTGGGAGTTACTAGCGCAGAAAACTGAAGGAAAGAATTTATTTTCGGAACTTATGACATTTCTCAAGTCAAAATGTAAGAAAATGGAAACCATTTATGAATCAAATCACTCATATGATAATTCGCGTGGAAATCTTCAAACAAAGAAACAATATACTAATATTATGCTATCAAATCAACTAAAATGCTTATATTGTAATGAAATAAACCATCAGATTTACTACTGCAAGAAACTGATCGATTTGCCTATTCACCAACGATTAAAGGTTATAAGAAATCTCAACTTATGTTTAAACTGCTTAAAAGAAAATCATTATGCTGTACAATGTCGTTCTAAAGGATGTCAAAAATGCTTCAAGAAACACAATACTATTCTACATGGTATAACAAGGTTTGATTTTGTGGAACGAGAAAACAATACACAAGAACCTGAAAATAATAAAGCCGAAGAAACCGCAGAAATAGAGAAATTTCAAGACATAAATGAAGAATATTTTAATGGGCATGCAGCTACAAGTACTCTAGTACTACTTTCGACAGTACAAGTAATGATCGATGACAAATATGGTAGGTCTCATAAAGCAAGGGCGCTGCTAGATTCAGGATCACAAAGTAAGCTTATATCAAATGAACTGTGTGAAAAAATGGGTTTAAGTATGCAAAAATGTGAAATATCGTTAATAGGAGTAGGTTCACACTCAACCAATATACAAAATGTTTGTAAGGCAAGAATTCACTCAAGTGATTTAACAAAATGGATCAACTTAAAAATGTTAGTGGTAAAAAACATAGGAGGAAATTTACCGAATACGCTCATTAATTGTCAAGATTTGAAAATTCCCGAACACTTAAAACTCGCTGACCCTGAATTTAACGTACCTGGAAAGATAGACATTCTGATTGGAACTGAGTATTTCTACGATGTATTGCTACATGGACGATTGAAATTGGGAAAAGGAAAGCCCACGTTACAAGAGACGATCTTTGGCTGGGTAGTATCAGGAACGCTTGCAAAAATATCAAAAATGCTTCGACATATTGTGGTTTAGTTACTAATTACGACTTACAACAGCAACTAACTAAATTTTGGAAAATCGAAGAGTTAGATGGTAAAACAAGCTCATCACTAGAGGAAGCTGAATTTGAAGCTCAATTTAAGAAAAACACAGTACAACAAAGAGATGGCCGTTATATAGTAAGTATCCCGTTGAATGATATGGTTAAACAATTAGGACACTCAAAAGAAATGGCAATACATCGATTTCGTGCTCTTGAACGTAAGCTAGAAAAAAATAATGGTATGCGTAAAGCGTATATGGATTTATGGACGAATATATGAAATTGGGCCACATGACGCAAGTTACTAATCCAAACCATTCAAGTTATTATTTACCGCACCATGGAGTGATTCGCGAAGATAGCGCTACTACGAAGCTGAGTTGTATTCGACGGTTCTGCAAAAACCAGCAGTGGTTTAGCGCTTAACGATGTTCAATTGTGTGGCTCTGTGACTCAAAAGGATTTATTCACGATTTTAATACGATTTAGAAGGCACATCTACGCTATATGCGCAGATATAGAGAAAATGTATAGGCAAGTATTGGTGCAACAAGAACAAAGAAACCTTCAACTGATTGTTTGGCGGGAACATCGAAAACAAGATCTGAAGACGTATCAATTGAATACGGTAACATATGGAACAAAAGCAGCATCGTTTCTGGCTATTAGATGTCTGTTGGATATAGCGAATACAATTAAGGAAACTAATCCAAAAATCTCCCAAATAATTGAAAACAATTTTTATGTGGACGATCTTCTCATTGGAGCAAATACTGTTACAGAAGCTAGAACATTAGTATCAGAAATTCACGCCATATTAAGTAAGAGACAATTTCATTTAAGAAAATATGTATCCAACAGCAGAGACGTATTGAGTGATTTAAATACCAATAGTACTAACCAAATTATTGACTTGGACAAGGATGACATTTCGAAAACGTTGCGCTTAAACTGGTCAACGAAAGATGACTCATTTTCATTCGAAATTCGGTTAGACAAGCAATTAAAGATCAACACCAAACGAGAAACACTGTCGTTAATTTCACAAGTATTTGATCCTTTAGGACTATTAAGTCCTTCCGTTATAAAATTAAAAATAATCATGCAAAACTTGTGGCTTGAAAAGCTTGATTGGGATCAAAATATCCCAAATACAATAAAAATTCAATGTAAAAAACAATTCGAAGAGTTATCCATATTACGGAATCTAAAAATACAAAGAAAAATTGTAGCTAGGGAATGCAAATATATTGAAGTTCATGGATTTGCAGATGCATCGCAAGAAGCGTACGGAGCGTGCGTATATATAAGATCTGTCAGCAGAGAGGGAAGAATAACGGTTCAGCTTCTTTGTGCAAAAAGTAAAGTTGCGCCTTTAAAAACAATTACAATTCCAAGATTAGAATTATGTGCGGCATTACTACTCGCTTGACTAATTGCAAAAATAAGAAAGGAACTTGATATGGAAATTCAGTCATACACGATGTGGAGCGATTCGACCGTTGTATTAGGATGGCTAAAAACTCAACCCCAGAGGTTAAAAAGTTTTGTTGGAAACCGCGTGGCAGAGATTCAAAGAAACACCGAAAATGATTTGTGGAAGCATGTACGTACAAAATGTAATCCAGCTGACTTAATAAGTAGAGGAGTTTCCGCAAGTATGTTAATCGAATCGAAATTGTGGTGGCAAGGTCCCGATTGGTTAAGTCAGCCAGTTTCTCAATGGCCAGATTCAAAACACGATGAAGTCGAGTTACCAGAATTTCGCAAACATTATGTAACTCTTCTGGTAAATGAAACAATGGGCACGTTCAGCCGGGCCCAGCTGCTGGGTTGCATCAGTAAAGCAGCTGGGTATGCTTTATTGCAGCGGAAAGAATTCGGCTGAACGGTACGTTGGGAGTTATCAGTTTACATAACCTAAAAATATGGCAAACAATTTTTTGAATTTTATAATTCTAGAAGAAATAATGGATGAAGACTTGAATTATAACATTCTAGTTGAGGGAGCACAACTGTTAGTGCAGCCACTTGCTGTTGTTGCTCCGGTGAGAAATGAGGATTACTACGAAATTATAATTCCAAATTATAATTTGGATGATTTTAAGGCTCATTTCAGAATGTCCCGAAGAACATTTCAGGTAGGAGAAGATTTATTGCTCGCTGTCTATTAAATTATTGTTAAAAATGTTAATATTCCTTGTTATTATAGGTCTATGTCAAACGATCGTGCCATAGGATCGTGCTCAAACGGATAAATTCGTAACCGCTGGCTAACAAAGCGTAGATTTTTACCGCTGGGAAGTTTACCCAGCTGCTGGGTTACAACGTATACCCAGCGTACCGTTCAGCCGGGACCGCTTTCCCAGCAGCCCAGCAGCTAAGCCCGGCTGAACGTGCCCAATACCTTTCGAATTTGAAAATTATTCCAACATAGTTAAATTAAATCGAATAATTGCTTATTGTTTAAGATTTATAACGAATTGTAGAAAAAAACAAACAAAATTTCATGAACTTTTAACAAGGAAGGAGCTGAAATTGTCAATGGTCCGAATTATAAAACTGGTTCAGGAAAGAGTATTCGAAAGTGATATAAAATCCACATAAAACGAAAAGGTGTGGTGAAGAAGGATAGCGAAATAATGAATCTGACGCCGTTTCTGGACGATGATGAAATCCTCAGAGTAGGGGGAAGATTATCGCGATCCGAATTCCCTTTTGACAAGAAATATCCTATATTGTTACCCGGTAATCACCATATAACGAAACTAATAATGAAGAACGAACACGAACGAAATATGCATGTGGGATCCAATGGTTTGCTCGCAACGGTCCGAGAAACCTACTGGCCAATATCGGGACGAAATCTAGCTCGAAAAATAGTACACAATTGCATAAGATGTTTTAGAGTAAAACTAAAGGTAACTATCCATACATGAGCGATATGCATCCCAAACATCTAAAACCAACGGCACCTTTCACGATTACTGGAGTAGATTACGCAGGTCCAATCCTTATGAAAGAAAAAAGAGGACGAGGAGCGAAGAATATTAAAGCCTACGTATGTGTATTTGTGTGTTATGTAACCAAAGCAATACATTTAGAACTTGTTACCTAATTAAGTTCAGAGTTGTTCATTTCAATGTTTCGACGGTTTGTGTCAAGAAGAGGAAAGCCAACAACAGTATATTCTGATAATGGAACCAACTTTAAGGGAGCAAATTCAAGCTTAAAGGAATTAAATGAGTTTATAAGGAATGAACGGCAACACCTAAGCGACAGCTTTGCTCAAGAAGACGTGGAATGACAATTTATTCCACCGTATTCACCACATTTTGGAGGATTATGGGAAGCTGGTGTGAAGTCGATGAAGAATCATTTACGACGTGTGATTGGAAACTCTGTACTAGTTTATGAAGACTTGAGTACGGTACAAATAGTACAAATAGAGGCGATATTAAATTCTAGGCCATTGTCAGCTCTTAGCAGTGACCCGAATGATATGAATCCACTAACGCCGGGTCATTTTTTAATTGGACGCTCTCTTGTATCACTCCCAGACCCAAGAGTGATAGACATAAAGGTACAACGTTTAAACCTTTTCCAACGATTACAACAGATACAGCAACATTTTTGGAAGAGATGGAGTAAGTAACCGAAATTCAAGTTCGAAGCAAGTGGCACAATAAAGGCGACAACGTTCAAATTGGAGATTTAGTGATAATAAGAGAAGACGCTTTACCACCAATGAAATGGAACCTTGGCAGGATTATTAATACATACCCCGGAGAGGATGGACATGTCAGTGTAGTGGCGTTGAAAACTTCAAGTGGAATAATTAAAAGAAGCGTAGCTAGGATATGCGTACTGCCTATGGGTAATTAAAAAAAACCGTAACAAATAACAATTGCGAAACAATGTTTCACGGGGGGCAGTATATACTGGGTGTTCATTTTAAAACTTCCAGCAATTAATATCTCAAAAACCAAAAGTCAGATGAAAAAATGTTTCGAACAAAAGTTGTATGATAGCGTGGGGGAGAGAATATGGGATAATTGTTTTTTTGCCATTCCGGGGGTAAAGTACTCACTTTTTACCCCGGTTTGCGGGTGTAAAGGGGCACTTTTTTACCCTGCGGTAAAAAAATAGCCAACTGCTATTTCTTAGTAATTTTTAGTAGTATAGTTGGTAATATTACTAGTGCTATTTTGCGATTTATCGACCACGTGTAGGTATTATAAAAAAAAGCGTTAAATTTTTGCTTTAAGTTTCTAAATAGGCGAAGTTCCTACTTTACCTCCCGGAATGGCAAAAAACAGTATATGCACGACGGTAGTAAAGTGACTTTTGGCCCATGGGTAATTGTTTCACTCGGCTGGCGCCTCGTGTAAACAATCCTTTACCCTCGGGCCAAAAAAGTGTCACTTTGCTACCTTGGTGCATAATGTACTATTTTAATTTATTGACCTTTTCAAGGTCATTTGAAGGTCTACTTTGTTTTTTTAAATGGCACCTTATATATTTTTTAGCAGATTCATATTTTTCATGAATAAATAAACAACTTTTGTTGGAAAATTTTTTTTATCCGACATTAGGCTTCGAGTAAGATGCGTTGAAACAAAATAATATAATCAACATTGTTAATCAAAATTTAGTATTTACAAGTTTTAGAAGGCTATTTACTAGTATTAAACAGTGGAAAAAAGTCAAAACCCAATCCTGTATCCAAATCAATAAGGTGCGTGGCGCACCAGCTATTACGAAGGTTGTGATGGCTTAGCCAGGAACACCACAAACTAATACATGATTCCGATTCCGTCTTTGTCTAGAAGAAGAAAAGGAGCTAATGCAACTGCTCCATAGTCGACAGGCGGCGGCGCCTGAAAATCCCAAACAAAAAACGATTCTGAAAAGGAAGTGATTATCATCGTGAAAGTCTGTCCTTGCGCCATTTTGTGTTCGGCTTTTAAACTTTTTCTCAATATTTTCAAGTCATGTTTGCCTTGTAGGCCAGTCGACAAGTGTTTTATTGGGTACAAAAAATGGGGGCAAGCAGGAATAAATTTTATTTTCTTTGCATTTTGCACCCTCTAGCGACCGCGCATTTCGTCGCCACAAAGGAAAAACCACACGAAAAATGATATTTTTACGAATATGTATAAATATGTGAATATCTCGGTTTCGGTGCACATTGGAGCTAAATGTGTATGAGTTATATTCACTACGTTAAGTGCGTTTAAATCCAAGTAGTGACCCTTGGGAATAAGTAAAGTTGACAAAAGTCTGCTGGTTCTTGGTTTGATCAAACTGTTATGCTACGATTTGAATTTGCCATCCAAGTCGTGTTGACGTGAAGGTCGAGTCATTCGGTCGGTAAAGAAGATAATCATTTCGTAACTATCTTAACTTAATTGTAAAAGTACACAGGCTGAATGACTTTAAAATATATATGAAGGGGTAATTTCTTTAAAAGATGTCTAAATAAAAATTATAATCAATCTCAAATAATATTACAATTTATTAACAACACAAAATAATTAATTCCTTAAAGCACATAATGTTAATGGATACTTTGTAGACATAAATAACATAAGCAAGCGTTTCTCAGCAATCACCAAGCTCCATTTAATTTAATTTGAAGTTGTAACATTCAATTCCAACGTTTACTAGCTATTATGAGTTTTTAAATGACGTTTTAAATTACATTTCTGCGCACATTTATAATTACATATCTCACAAGCAAACGATTTCTCGCCAGTGTGAGTCATTAAATGAATTTTTAAACTTGATTTCCGGGCACACTTATAATCACAAATCTCACAAACAAATGGTTTCTCGCCAGTGTGAGTCATTAAATGAGCTTTTAGATTTTGTTTATGTGCACATTTACAATCACATATCTCACAAGCAAAAGATTTCTCGCCAGTGTGAGTCATTAAATGAACTTTTAAACTTGATTTCCGGGCACATTTATAATCACATATCTCACAAGCAAAAGATTTCTCGCCAGTGTGACTCTTTAAATGAGCTTTTAAACTTGCTTTTTGTGCATATTTATAACCACATATCTCACAAGCAAACGATTTCTCGCCAGTGTGAGTCATTAAATGAGCTTTTAAACTTGCTTTTTGTGCACATTTATAATCACATATCTCACAAGAAAACGGTTTCTCGCCAGTGTGGGTTTTCAAATGAACTTTTAAATTGAATTTGTGCGCACATTTATAATTACATATCTCACAAGCAAACGATTTCTCGCCAGTGTGAGTCTTTAAATGAACTTTTAAACTTGATTTCCGAACACATTTATAATCACATATCTCACAAGCAAATGGTTTTTCGCCAGTGGGAGTCATTAAATGATCTTTTAAACTTAGTTTATGTGCACATTTATAATCACATATCTCACAAGCAAACGATTTCTCGCCAGTGTGAGTCTTTAAATGAGCTTTTAAATGTGGTTTTTGTGAACATTTATAATCACATATCACACAAGCAAATGGTTTCTCGCCAGTGTGAGTCATTAAATGAGATTTTAAATGTGCTTTATGTGCACATTTATAATCACATATCTCACAAGCAAAAGATTTCTCGCCAGTGTGAGTCATTAAATGAGCTTTTAGATTTTGTTTATGTGCACATTTATAATCACATATCTCACAAGCAAACGATTTCTCGCCAGTGTGAGTCATTAAATGAACTTTTAAATTTGATTCCCAGGCACATTTATAATCACATATCTCACAAGCAAACGATTTCTCGCCAGTGTGAGTCTTTAAATGAGCTTTTAAATGTGGTTTTTGTGAACATTTATAATCACATATCACACAAGCAAATGGTTTCTCGCCAGTGTGAGTTTTTAAATGTTTGTTGAAAGTAACCTCAAGGACGCACTCAAAGCCACATATTTTGCAAAGAAACTGTTTCTCGTCCATATGGGTTCTTAAATGCAGTTTTAATGTACGTTTATTAATAACTTTATATTCACAAACAGCACACTCAAATAAATTTGGGCCTTTATATTTACGTGAAGGTTGCTCCTGGGTTAATGGTTCAATATCGCTGTCTTCTTTTATGTCGATAGAATGATGCAAATCTACTAAATTAAATTTCATATCGTCCAATTCTTCTGTTTTAATTTCTTTACAGTATTTAGGGATATATGAAGTTTCTAAAATTGAGCTGTGGGTTTCCATGTTTTCTAATTTTACCGAAGCTGGCATTTTATCCATAGCTGTAATGAATTGCATTAGAAGAAATTAAGATTGTTCGTGGAATAGTCCACAATCACTTTGGTTAATATATCAATGAAAATACCTTTTATTGTATAAAAAAAACTTTTGTACCAGACGTGTTAAAAGCGTAAATTCAAAATGGCGACCGTCGTCGTATCGGGGAAGGTCAACGAACTACTGACGCCAGGATAGCTCCGTCTGGTTATAGCGGTGAGTACAATTAACTAGCCTTTCATTTATAAATTTTAAGAGAAATTTTGTCACAATGACTTAAAATAATCACAATTGTGAGGATCACTCGGTGCACGTATAATAAAATAATAAAATTGATTACACCAACGATTACACGTCTTGTTCTAGTCTATCGTATCTTCTTTACCGACCGAATGACTCGACTTTCTCCCGTCAACAAAACTTGGGCGGCAAATTCAAATCGCATCCTTCCAGTTCGACCAATTCAAGAATTATCACAAAATTGTCAACTTTATTTATTCCAAAAGTTCACTATTTTTATTGAAATACACTTAACATAGTGAATATTTGTGCCATATGTGACTACAAATCTTCACACAAATCAACTTTAAAAAGTCATTTAGCGACTCACCGGCGAGAATCCGTGGGCGTGTGAAATTGTTGCCCAGAGATATTCTCTAATAGCACATGTAGGAGGTCGTTCTGTTGAATGTTTTTGTAAATAGGTTTTAATTTGTAAATAAATAAACTCTTTTTCCAATGTTACCTTACTATTATTACACTAATGGCCGGTTTCAGGAACGATAAGTGAGGTTTAAGGCTATTCGGTATAGAACAGGCTGTTCAAAATTAAAATATTACATTTTGTTGTTATTGAATAAAAAGCAAGGAAATAAATAACGCTTAAGATGTGTACCAGTTTTCTGTCACCGCACCTGAAAATCCTCCTTAGGGGCCGTTCATGTAAGGTATAAGGGGGTAATACGGCCCACCTAACAAACTATTTTTTTTTTTTAAACTATGCTTATTTTTTCAACTTTTATTAGTTTAAAATGGTAATAAACATACAAGGTTATTATAAAAAAATTAATATTAAAAAAACAAAAATGTAACTTGGTTAAAATTAAGAAAGTTAAAAGTACCACAATGGGCCTTAATATCTGTCACTGCAGAAAATAAAGCCCATGCTATTCCTATGAACAAAACATTGAAATAATAAAAAAAATTCAAACAATACACTATTTACAGCATACAATCTGGACATAAGAAGTCATCGTCATCATCAGCTACCAATCCTACACATTCTTCATGGACCCAGAATCCGCAATGACCACATCTTCGCATATCGGCCACAAAGTCCATAAAACAGACTGTACATTCCCATTTTTCGCCGGCTGCAGAAGAAGGTTTTGATTTTGGGGATGCTGTAGTCTCTTTGGACAATTTCTGGGAACACATTGGAGACTCGGTATTATCGTTTAAAAAGATTTCCCGTTTTACTTCTATAGCTTTATAATTTATTGCTTTACGTCTTGGTGTTGCATTCTTTTTCTTAACCACCTGTGGTGACGGCAATACTATTGAGAATGAATTCTTAGCTTTCACTACTTTTTCACGCAATACAGATAACGGTAAATCGTCATCAGAATCATTGTCAGAAGATATGTTGTGAACTTCCTTGGTGGCTATGGTATCTTTCGGTATTTCACTTGGCAAACTGGGAGCAAATGCCTGAATTGGTAGGACATCTTTGTCATATGGAAAAATTCCTGTGGCTCGAAATCCGCTCGTGATGTTTGAGATGGTCATAGTTTTTTCCCATGTTGGCAAGAAAACGTCAGAAAACCTTTCTCTGTTTAAATCTCGGGTCGGATATTTATCCCAGTACTTTATTAATTCATCATCCCAATATGCTTCAAAAGCCCTAAAGACTGCTTTGTCCATTGGTTGAAGTTCATGGGTAGTATTGCTTGGCAGACAATACAGATAGATTCCATGGTCTTCAGCTTTATCAGCAATTGCGATATCTAAGTGGCATTTAGCACCATCAAAAATTAGAATAACCGGAGGAGGAGCCATGAATTCAATAAAATGGTCGATCCACTTGCTAAATGTTTCTACATTCATTCTCCCTTTTGGGGTCATCATAACTTTGGATCCGGTGGGCAATCCATCCGAGTAAGTCGGTTTCATGCGTTTCCCTTTAAAGAGAATTGTGGGGGGAATAGCCTGACCAAGAGCGTTAGCACATGCGACGATTGTCACGTTTTCTGCATGTTCTTGAGACACAAAATGAACTCGTTTAGACCCTTTAGCAGCTAAAACCTTTTGCTGGTGGTGAAGCATTAGACGGCAACCCTTCTCGTCCATATTATAAATTTTTGAAGCCGAGTTTTTCAAACCAGTTCTTTCCAGTAATTTACCTAGTTTCTGGAAATGATCGTTGACAATATGGTGGTTAAGCTTTTGAGCTCGGGCAGGATTCATCATTTGAGCCTTTCGTTTGGAAATTCGAGGATGATTTTTTAAAAAAGTCCTTAACCATTCCCTACCGGCCATTTCATTTTTTTTGTTGAAGGAAATTTTTATATTTCTCTGCTGTGCATATTTATAAACACTTCGTTTTAAAGTTTTTGGGGTTAGTGGAAAGCCTTGATCGGCGAGTTTAACAATTTTCTGTTGTAGGTCAGTTTCCTCTTCTTTAGTTAAGATTGTTCTTCTTCCCAATTTTCTCTCTGAACTTTGAGTTTTTATATGATTTCTTAAAGTTCTTCTCGGTATTCCTAAACATTTTTCAACATATCGCTGAGATTTGCCCTCTTTAATTAGAGCTAATGCTCTTTCCATGCTTTGTTTTGTCCATTTTGCACGAAGTCCTTTATTTATTTTACCTATACTCTCTATAAGAAAAAAGTTAATTTTAGCCATATCCATTTGTTTTAATGTTTACCAATTATTTATTTTGTTTTAAGATTATAGAAAAAAAAGGAAAAAAATCAATTATAATACTTCTGAAACTAAATAAAAGGTTTATTAAAGTTCCAATTGTGGTATTTGTGATGTATGGAAAATATTGCTTACTATTTTTTTCACTTCGCAGAAAATAAAGCCCGGGCTTTATTACCTGCAATGATGTATTTTTTTTACTTTGAGCTTCTAAAAGCAACAATAAGAAATTGATGATAAAATTTATGGATAAACTATTTACAAGGTCCATATATATCATCCCCATATACGCAAAACAAAAAATTTTTACATTAAACGGGTTTAACAACTTACCAAAATATTGCTTTTCTTAGAGCGGGACACTTGTATAAACTAAGGTTAGAATAACTAACCACCCGCCGGTCGGAAGAAACTCATTTTACCAGGTCGGGACCTTGGTGTAATGTATATCCGATAGATGTCCTTAGATACATTTAAAATTTACTTTTTCTTATAAATATTGCGATGGGCCTTATTATATGCTGGGCCTTATTACCCCCTTATACCTTATTACGTAAGACGTTTTTTCCTACTTTTAGACTCCCCCACCCCCTAGTAAGAAAAAATAAGAAAATGTATAACCCCTCCCCCCCCCACACTAAACTTACGTAAGGTAAATTATTACCCAATGAGAAGCCAGATATTAATTATAAACAGATATAACAGATAAAAACAGTATTGTGTTTCATATTAACATTAATACCAACAGCACCTAAATTAGATTAAATAATTTATAAATTTTGAAATTTAATTAAAAAAATAAAATATTACGTAACAAATTGTCTTGACCCCCCTTCCCCCGAGTAAGAAAAAAAAAGATGTCAGCTACCCCCCCCCCTCTAAACGTCTTACGTAATACATGAACGGCCCCTAATCTAGAATTCCGTCCTAGTAGTTCTAGTCTGTGGGAACGACATTTCATGAATGCGCTTGCGTTGTAGTAATATTACTGGAAATAATCGTTGTTGGAACGATAAGCTTTTATAACAATTTTGTAAATTATTAACTAAATCTAGAAATGTTTATTTAGGCAATAAAAAAAATTATAATTAAAAATTTAAAGAAAAAGTTTTTAAAATGTTTATTCCTTCTAACAATTACAAATAAAATAAAAATGTCTATTAATAAAGTACCTAACTAATCACGGATTCATTTCATAATTATGGGAAATGCCCCGCAAGAAGTCTATAATATTTCTATTGCCGTAATCCTCTACTAGATTTCTGATGCGCGCATCAGCCTCCAAGTATTTCCTTTTCTTAATAGGTGGATTGTTGCCGACAAGTAATTGCTCATAAAAAACATCTCTCCCATGTTGAATGATTTTTAAGCTAGAAATTAATTTCCAAATGTTTGGGTGATCAGTTATAATAATTAATACGTAATGGATAAATTTTTCATCGCGCCCAATTGTATTTGCGCCCAATAGTCTTTGCGCCCAACAGTCTTTGCGCCCGGTTGCCTCCGCGCCCAATCGGCCGCGCCCAATCGGTCGCGCCCAATTGTCCTAGAGTATATCATGAGGAAAGTTAATTGCAGAGGAACAATAACAACGAAAGAAGCACAAGTACTAGCTTACACAGATGATATTGTGATCATGCTAGGACAAAAAGAATATACTGGTGGAAATTTTGGAAAAAATGGACATAAGTGCAAACGAGATGGGCCTGAAAATAAACGAGAAAAAAACCAAGTACATGGTATGCAGCAGTAGGCGGAAAGCAGGTTACAAGTCTCCACACAAGTAAGCACAAATTTGAGGAAGTCCACAGCTTTAGGTATCTGGGTGTCATGATAAACAGTAGAAGTGAAATACACGAAGAAGTGAATGAAAGAATACAACTGGCCAATAAAGCGTTTTATGTTAATAAATACTTGCTGGGAAACAGAAATATAAGTCTAAGAACCAAAATAAGAGTACATAAGAGCTTGATAAGACCTATTCTTATGTACGCTGCAGAAACCCTGTGCTTTACAAGAGATGAAGAGGAAAATTTGAGGATATTTGAACGCAAGGTAATTAGAAAAATAGTAGGCCCCGTGAAGTTAAGTGGAAATGAACTCAGAATAAGAACAAATGCAGAATTGAGAACCATAATGAACAATGAAAATGTAGTGAAATGCATTAAGGCCCAGAGAGTAAGATGGATGGGACATGTACTTAAAAGAAATAAAAAGGAAACAGTAAGAGCGGTAGTAGAGTGGAAACCATCTGGTGAGAGAAGAAGGGGAAGACCAAGAATTAGATGGTGGGATGGAGTGGATGAAGATTTGAAAAGGATGGGAATACAGAATTGGAGGATGAAGTGCGGTAATAGGACCGAATGGAGGAAGATTGTTAGCGAGGCGAAAACACACAGACACCTGTAAGAATGGAAAGCGATGAGGAGTAATCCACCTCAAAATAAGGATTGCAAAAACTTCGTTAGAAGTGGTTATATTCCGTCAGGAATGATACCCGGATTCATTCATTCATTCTCAATAAAAAAATTCATGTTTGTTTTAATACATTTATGACACTAATATATTGTAGCGTCTGGTGCCTTGCAGATACACGAGTACGCACACAATCGGTTTATGGACACCTACCTTTAATTCGACTCTCACTTCTCAGGCTAATATGCGTCGGGATCTGATTCAACCAACACTTTTTTATACGAGCTTATGTCGAACGAATTCTGGACTCCAACAAAGATAAAACTACAGTTGGATTCCGTTAACAAGTTTTTAATCAAATAAACAAATTCCAACATATAACATATAATCCAAACAATCAAACAATCTTTATATAAAATACTACTCTACGCACTGATTAATAAATGGTAGCTAACCTGCGATTTGTATCGTGCGCACAATTTTCTTTCTTCTATTTTCTAATTCCCAATCTCGTCACGATCCAACTCTCGTGCGGATCTAATCGTTCCACTCTTTCTAGAACTGCTTCTCCTAGATCGGATAATTTGGTATCCGGATCTCCCTTACGTATTTGTATGACATGATCTCGACCACAACCTTCGTTGCCAACACCTTTCGTATCCCGCTATCTTACGGAATCTTAAATTCTCCAAGGAATTAATCTTCTCTGGTAGCACCACCGTATTTCGTTCACGAATATAATTTATCTCAGTATATTTAAGTGAATCTCACTTGAATTCGCGAGTTTATCTCACAGTACTAAATACACGACCGTCACCTTTCGTGATCTCGATGATACTCCCTTATTTACTTTTATGTAACGTGCGTTACTATATATTTTGTTTAAAAACCGGAGCTTCTTATATTCTCGGCTTGTTTGTACATGGCCGACGGTTCTCTGCACGTTTGATTAAATTACACATGTTGTATATAATGTTTACATACAACATGTAACACGAACAAACTTAACATTAAATTCAAACGACAAAAAAAAACAAACACATGCAAACAAATGTGTTTGAACCTCCGGTCTCCAACTGTACTTCTCTCCTTGTTGGTACGACTCTATCCTCAACATGGATAGCGCGTATCACAACAAATGCCCCCTGCTAAGTTTACCCACAGTAGTGCGGTGCAACTAACTTGGTAAATCTTTGCATTTATTCCCATCTTCATTCATTCTTCATACCCTTCTTCCATACATGACCCCCTTTCATACCATTCAATTGACCCTGACTTCCCTCTAACATCTTCATTCATTCTCTCTCTTGCTCCAATCACCACCTGTTCCTAACGCTTTTATTCAAATGTTATACATAAAATTGTGATGTTTTAAAAATTATGAGCAGATTATATTATCTTTTGGCAAACTGCATGACTTGCATAAATTAAGGGTTACTATAATTTCTCATGACTTGCATATTCTCAACACATTTTGAATTGCAATTTTTTATGATTATACTTATTAAATAGTGTTTTCTGGGAGGAATTTCTAAATTAAAAAAACGTGTTAAAATATAGTTTTCACCGAGGTTTCCAATTTTGCGACAACTACCTACATTTTATTTCAACTCTTTTTATTTAAATTGATTAATTTAATTAATTTAGATTTTTCTCTATTAACTAAATGTTCAAAACCTCATATTAAAATGACGTCACGTGAAATTTAAAAATTAAATTTTCGGGCTAATACGAATTATTAAAAACAATTGCATTCTCAATGCATTTTTGTTTTTCAGGGAGGAATTTCAAAATAAAAAAACGTGTTAGATAAACTTTTAAATTTCTATAAACTTTTTATTTTTCAACTATGGAGAATTACTAATAAATACATAATGTAGGTAAAGCTTTCTTAAAATTAATGTAAAGAAATATTTTTAAAAGGAATCTTAATCCACATAAGTACCTGAATATAATACCGAAAAGGTGTTCTATTGTCATCTAACGGTACAATTTAACTAATATTCTTGAAATACTTGCCAAAAAATTATTCGCAAAAATGGATAAATGAACAAAATCACGTATAAATGAATGTAGAATTTTTAAAATTGTTAAAAATTTGTTTATAGAAATAAAAATTCTGTAAAACAATAACCCGTTTAAATTTTTGCAATGTTGCAATGACCTATTAGATCAAAACTCAACGGACAAAATTTGTTCTTATTTCTATTAATAGCGCAATTTATTAAAATTATATTATTTTAATGTATTTAATTTGTTTAATTTAATTAAGTATCGAATTGGTTTCGATACTACAGTATACTACAGTATCGAAACCGATTAGGAACTGTCGCAAAATTTACCACGTGTATGTAATGTCGAAACCGCGTGCTATACGAGGGTTATCTCTATATTATTTTTATCACGTCTTCTGAATGTAGTACTTTTTCTAAATTTTTGCATTACTTCCATTAAATCATTTTGCGACCATTTAGATTTAGATTTATTTTTTAAACGATAATTTTCCATTTCTTCTTAAAGCTGTCATTTGGATGACTGTACTAATTGTGAGAATTTAGCCCTAAAAGAAATTCAAGATGTGTTTATCGTTCACGGTAAAAAATGTGCGGACTTTGGACTCCCCACTCCTCCGGCCAATCTATGCGTTCCTTTTGCAACTGCCTATAATACCCAGCAAGAAAGAGAAAAAAGTGAAAGAATGAAGTCGTTACTGAATCCACAACAGAAGGTAGCATACGATGAAATAATTTCTGCCGTTCAAGATGACGAAAGAGAAAGCAGGTGCTTTTTTCTTGATGGCCCAGGTGGCAGTGGTAAAATATTCATGTACAGATTACTCCTCAGTACTATACGAGGAGAAGGAAATATTGCACTTACTACAGCATCAACAGGTGTTGCTGCAAATCTCCTTGATGGTGGCAGGACATACCATTCCCAATTTAAAATACCCGTTCCTGTATTTGAAAATTCCACTTCGAAAATGACGATGACCAGCTCCGATGCCGAGCTTATTAGGAAAGCCAAAATTTTAATCTTGGATGAAGCTACAATGGCCCCGAATAACGCACTAAATTGTATTGACAAACTCCTTCAAGAGATCATGAAAAACACCAAAGCTTTTGGCGGTAAAGTTTTAATTCTTGGTGGTGATTTCAGACAAACTCTTCCTGTCGTACCTCATGAAAAGAGGTCAGCAATTATTCATTCAAGCATTAAATTTAATGATCTGTGGAGTAAATTTAAAGTATCGAAATTAAGTCAAAATGTCCGGTCCGTTGATTCCGCATTCAGTGATTGGCTGATAAAGTTGGGCAACGGGGAGCTTACAAATGACAAAGGTCTGTCTGAAGAGATAATTGAGATTCCGCATAATTGTATATGCGAAACTTCCCTTATCCAAGAAATTTTGGAGAAAGCTTTAATGCTGCTGATGTAAAAAAGTATTCCAAAATGGCAATACTTTGCCCAAAAAATACTGACGTTGACGCTATAAACGAGCAAGTTTTGGACCTTTTAGACGGCAGCATTTTAACTTATCTAAGTAGTGATTCCATTGACGACAGTGATGATAACGATAGGGAAAACTATCCGATGGAATTCTTGAATAAACAAACGCCCTCAGGTATGCCAGTACACAGAATGCACTTGAAGGTTGGAAGTGTGATTATGTTGCTCAGGAATTTGAATACTAAACGTGGTCTTTGTAGTGGGACGCGCTTAACTGTTCAATCGTTCAAACCCAATCTAATCGTCGCTGAAGTCTTGACAGGAACTGCTAAAAAGGAAACTGTTTTTATTCCGCGCATAGATTTAGTCCCAACAAGTACAGACTTGCCATTTGTTTTAAGACGGCGAAAGTTTCCAATTAAACTTGCCTTTTCCATGACGATCAACAAGGCTTAGGGACAGACGTTAGAAAAAGTAGGGATATACATATATGCCTGAACCGGTGTTTAGCCACTGTCATCTCTATGTAGCAATGTCAAGAGTACTGAGATCTGAAGATCTGAAGATAAAAATAGTTGATGGAAAAGAACAAGGGAAATTGATTGAAGGTTCACAGGCAGTGTACACGAAAAATATTGTGTACAAGGAAGTACTAACGCAGTAGGCAGTGCTTAAGATTTTATTTGCTACAATAATTTATTGTTTCTTAATTATTAACAAATTAAAAAAATTAAAATTAACGTTTCAACGCGAGGATGAACAATTAAAATTGACAATATTTAGATCATTAAAATAGAGACCCACCGGCACCGTCTAGCTGCCCGTCCGTGGACGGGCTTTCCAGCTAGTACTATTATATAATTTGAAAGCGTCTGTCACTCTCGACAATCGGATCATATATAGAAAACTTTTACAGGTGGTATCTAATGATTATCCGATAATCCTATAAAAATTACGGGTCGAATGATCTATTGTTGACCACTCCAAATAAATTGAAAATTTCCTATTGCAAAGAGGAAGGTTTATATATAGTATACTGACATAATTTTCACAAGCGAAGATATAATCAAAATTTTGAATAAATCGAATTTGAAGTTTGCAAATTTACATGTAAAATTAACGAGATTCCCGCGCGTCACTCATTCTGTTGACGGTACGTGCAATATGAATGACCCTAACACTTAGAGTATTTCGCACCGGCAGATGCAGCTCGACTCTCGTACATGTAACATCGATTATTTTTTGTTTTTATGCGATTTTTTGGGGGTGAAACGTAATAGTTTACTGCCCCATACCGCAACTATACTTTTTAATGCTATTTCAAGGGTCTCTAAGCTCCCGGTTTCATTTATCCCGGTTTTTTTATGGGAGGCGCCTTCTCGTATGTTTAGCATAGTAATCAGAGTCAAAACCGCCCTGGAGGGGTGCAGAGCGGAGCGGAGCGCAGCGGCGCCCAGAAAGGGTAGGTTTTGACGATGGATAAACCTCCCTATCGAATGTACACCCCAAAAATCGATTAAAAATGCGCTAAATTTACGTACTTTCAAATTGATTTTTCTCGAAATTTTGATTATATCTTCGCTTGTGAAAATTATGTCAGTGTACTATATAAACCTTCCTCTTTGCAATAGGAAATTTTTAATTTATTTGGAGTGGTCAACATTAGGTAATCCCCCCCAAAATTACTATATATTACGATGGTCCAAAATGGGGGTGATTTTGAGAACTGACACTCTTGCATTTATTTTAGTCAAACGCTATATTTAGTTTAGTCAGCTGTATCAGATTTTGGAAAATCTAAATTGATTGACATGCTGCTGCTTCAGATCTGTTTATGAGACCGAAATCAATTACCTTGCATGAACGCTGTACCTGTAAAAATGAAATAATGTAAGAGACACAACATCAAATTATCAGTTTCAGTAATTATAAGGATGTAAATAAATTGTATAAAAAAAGAACAAATTGGGTAAAATTTTTAATAATTTGTTAATTTGGGCGAAGCGCAATAAATAATTTAAGTGCTAATGAAAGTGAGAAAAGGACGGGACGATATTCCGGTGTAAATTTTGGAAATTTGGTAAAGCGCGCCTGCTCGGGAGGATTTTGGAAAAGGAGATTACAATGGGAGTCGACTCACGTCTTTTGTAAAGGACGGACGTAAATTTTGGTTTGAGTCGAGGAAACGTTTGAAAATTTAAAGTGAAAAGTTTGTATCTGTTGATGAGATTATTTTTAATTTACAAAAGAAGTCAATTAAGTAAAGATAGAACAAGAAGAAAATAGTAAGCAGATTATTTTAACAATTTTAAAGTGGATCAAGCAAGGTGAAAATATTTGGTACCACTGGGTTCAAGGATTTTTTTGGTTATGTTACGAAGAAATGGTGAAATATTTTACAATACTTACGTTATATTCCACTTGGAGTAATTTATGAACAGCAGTCTATGGTTGATCACGTTTCCAATTCATTTTCGAGTCCAGAAGAATCAAGCAGGCACGTTATTATTCAACACGGTTCCGGAATCTTACACAGCGGGCATCACAACGATAACTTTTGGTAAGACACTTTAAGTGATATTTTAGTTCGAAAAAACGATACGTATGCGCGTAATAATAAACGATAGTGCGAAAATATATCGGAAGGGGTAGAATATTTTATTTTATGAATTTTTGTATGCACAATTTGTTCTATAATATAATTTTATGTTTTGGTCTCAAGATTAATAATAAAAAACAGGTTCAAAATTTAATTGATTTATTTGGATACATTTATTTTTCAATATTACAGCATAGATAGAAAGAAATTTGATACAGAGTTAAGTTTTGAGTTCACGTAAGTTCTTAATGCAAGCAAGGATTGTGCCAGAGTGTTTTGTCTGCATAGTCTACCCACCTTTTGATCCTGAAGAGATCTCAATAGCTAGCTGTGGTAATTTAAAAAAGAATCGTAAGCTACGCCTCGCTATAAAAAAATAATTCGGTAGCTGAACACGGTAATATACGATAATCCGATAAAAATTACTATATATTGCCATGTAACGCTATTGTAAATTCACAATTTTGATTTCTATAGCGTGAACGATGATAAGGCACTTAATTAATTATGCACCGGCCAGCAATGCATGAAACTCTCAGGGTCAAAGGTGGGTCGCTAATTCAGTGTAATGCTCAATCAAATTGTATTTACTAAATAACTTTCATAAAATCAAATAATAACTTGTTATACCTTGCACCTTATTTCTTTTACTTACTGCTGTAATTAAATCAAACCAAATGTAACTACTGTACAACAAGAATGTAATTTATTAATAAACAGAAATTTCAGAAGGAACAAAAGAGAAATTTTCATTATAAGATTAAATCAAATTTTACAAGAAATTAACTAATACTAAAATGTTTAATAAAAACCCCAAAATTTTAAAATCGCGAGCGAACTTAATGTTTCGAAAAGTTTAGACGCAACTCTTACCGATTTGTTTGTGCACATTCGACGTAGGACGTACGGCGGGCAACCAGGAAGATGTTTTGAAGTGTTAACCAGATCCCATAACACGAAGAATTCCAGGATGTGTAGTTGATCGATCGAATATCGCCTATTGACTGGGTGAACGTTCAGGTAGGTTGAATTTTCAATAAACTTTCCTATTTTATATGATTCGAAAACATAACCATCAATATCCTCGACCATACCAATTTGCAGTGGTCACAAAAGTTTTCCAAATTTTTCTCAAAATACTAAATCTTCTTGTTCATTCCCAATTTGATAACTTATTGAACCATACTCATGTAACTTCAACTAATACTCAGAAATTTTCAAGACAAATTAAATTCAACTCTTATTTAATCAATTTTCAACATGGACGTAACAAGACTTAAAATTACGTCCTCCATATTTCGTGGACGGAACTGGACTCCCAAAATTATATTCTTCTTTCATGGCCCCACCAAAATTCTTTATCAGCCCGAGCACTCGCTTCAAAGATCACAACTATTTAAACAATTCCCTACGCCTTTACAAACAAATTTTATTTTTGATTTAATCCAAAACCTATTTAAAATCAAAACAACTAAATCTTCTTTTGTCCCTTACATAATTTTAATTACATCTCTTTGCACAATTAGTCACATTTGTTATCTTTCAGGTAAAATGAAGCAAGCAGTTTATCAAAGAGCATCACGAAACTGTCGGTGCAAGTTCTTATCTATTCTCATGGTATATGAAATGACTATCCCAATATGAGCATTTCACGGAAAAACACCCAATTACACTAGACCTACCCTTATGATAAAGATAACACGACAATATATAACTAATTTTAATTCAAGGATTTATAAAACAAACGTCTCTGGAAATTTTTATAAAGTCTTCAAATGGATCCCAAAGCGAAGATTCGTATGCAAAACAGAGAAAAGCAAAGAAAACGGCGATCACAGGAGACTTCTGAAGAAACCGTTCGAAGATTAACTCAAGACAGACATCTATACTATTATATAATTTGAAAGTGGCTAAATTCACGGCAGCGACAAATATATAACGAAATTATTAATTCTGTTATCAATAAGGTGGGCAAAGTTTTTTTCGTTGAAGGAGCCGGAGAAACAGGCAAAACCTTCCTTTATAACACAATTTTGGCTAAAATACGCTCCGAACATAAAATCGCTTTAGCTGTTGCGTCTTCCGGAATCGCATCCATTCTGTTGTCTAAAGGAAGGACAGCTCACAGTAGGTTTGCAATACCGCTGAATATAAAAGAAATTAGTGTTCGCAATATCAAGAAACAGTCAGGGAAAGCGAAACTTTTAATCGAATCTGAGCTTATTGTATGGGATGAGCTTCCGATGATGCATAAGTTCACTATCGAAGTAGTTGATCGAACGCTAAGAGATCTTACGAATAATACTCATACTCCTTTTGGTGGTAAGACTGTTGTATTTGGACCAGGCCACCCAACCCGAAGCCTCAACAAAGTCAATCATTGCGTAGTCGATGGGGAGTAGGGGTGATTTTTATTACCCTGTTTGACATATTAGATCAGGTCAAATCAGTGGGACCGCCAGCTTATCGTGCCCTCCGAAGCACGGAGACGGTCATTGAAGGAAAGAAAGTCCGAAAGAAAATTGACTCCTACTGGACTCGAACCAATGCCTTTAGCATCAGTAGTCGATTGCTCTAACTACTCGGCCAATGAGCGTCTGATGATCGGTATTCATCAATATGATGATGTAGCATACGTCAGACATCAAACTAACATAATGAATCAATGCATTAACTTGATGTATTTTTCATTCTTTCGCTTACCGGGAAAGATTTTGATTTTGATGAAATTGAAATCTCCGTATTGTTGAAGCGTTCATCGAACATAAAAATATCGGTGTTCATCAATATTATGTACTAACCTTTTTTCAGTGTAGAGGGAAATGGTTGGAAGACTTTTTCCAAATGTTTGGCAAATACTTCAGCCTTCCCTTTATGGTTTCTAGTTTATTTACAAATTAAAACCAATTTACGAAAACACTCAACAGAACGACCTCCCACATGTGCTTTTAAAGAATATCTCTGGGCAACAATTTCACACGCCCACGGATTCTCGCCGTTGAGTCGCTAAATGACTTTTTCAAGTTGATTAGTGTGAAGATTTGTAGTCACATATTGCACAAATATTCACTATGTTCAGGGCTGGGCAAAATACATTTCAAATGTATTTGAAATACAATTTACAAAATACATTTATGAAAATACAAAATACAATTGACAAAATACAATATTTAAAATACAGGATGTAGTTTTTGAAATACAAAATCCATTTATTCATGTCATTATAACATATACTATGTTATTATTATGTTATTATAACATAATACTGCATCTTGTATTTGAAATACTGTATTTTGTCAATTGTATTTTGTATTTTCATAAATGTACCTATTTTGTAAAATTAATGTATTTCAAATACATTTGAAATATATTTTGCCCACCCCTGACTATGTTAAGTGTATTTCAATAAAAATAGTGAACCTTTGGAATAAGTGAAGTTGACAAATGTCTGATGATTCTTGAATTGGTCGAACTGGAAGGCTGCGATTTGAATTTGCCGCCCAAGTTTTGCTGACGGCAGAAGGTCGAGTCATTCGGTCGGTAAAGAAGATACGAGAGAATAGAACAAGTCGTGTAATCATTTTTATTATACGTGCACCGAGTGATCCTCACAATTGTGATTATTTTGAGTCATTGTGACAAAATTTCTCTAAAAATTTATAAACGAAAGGCTAGTTCATTGTACTCACCGCTATAACCAGACGGAGCTATCCTGGCGTCAGTAGATCGTTGACCATCCCCGACGGTCGCCATTTTAAACTTACGCTTCCTTTTTTCGAGTCTGGTACAAAAGTTTTTTACACAATATAAGGTATAAACAATTTAATTTCATTGATAAATTAACCAAAGCGATTGTGCACCATCCCACAAACAGTCTTAATTTCTTCTAATGCAATTCATTACAGCTATGGATAAAATGCCAGCTTCGGTAAAATTAGAAAACATGGAAACCCACAGCTCAATTTTAGAAACATCGTATATCCCTAAATACTGTAACGAAATTAAAACCGAAGAATTCGAGGATATGAAATTTAATTTAGAAGATTTGCATCATTCTATCGACATAAAAGAAGACAGCGATATCGAACCATTAACCCAGGAGCAACCTTCACGTAAATATAAAGGTCCAAATTTATTTGAGTGTGCTGTTTGTGAGTATAAAGTTATTAATAAACGAACATTAAAACTGCATTTAAGAACCCATATGGACGAGAAACAGTTTCTTTGCAAAATATGTGGCTTTGAGTGCGTCCCTGAGGTTACTTTCAACAAACATTTAAAAACTCACACTGGCGAGAAACCATTTGCTTGTGAGATGTGTGATTATAAATGTGTCCGAAAATCAAGTTTAAAAGTTCATTTAAAGACTCACACTGGCGAGAAATCGTTTGCTTGTGAAATATGTAATTATAAATGTGCGCACAAATTCTATTTAAAAGATCATTTGAAAACCCACACTGGCGTGAAACCGTTTTCTTGTGAGATATGTGATTATAAATGTGCACAAAAACCACATTTAAACGCTCATTTAAAGACTCACACTGGCGAGAAATCGTTTGCTTGTGAGATATGCGATTATAAATGTGCACATAAACTAAGTTTAAAAGATCATTTAATGACTCACACTGGCGAGAAACCATTTGCTTGTGAAATATGTGATTATAAATGTGTCCGGTAATCAAGTTTAAAAGTTCATTTAAAGACTCACACTGGCGAGAAATCGTTTGCTTGTGAGATATGTAATTATAAATTTGCGCACAAATTCAATTTAAAAGAGCATTTGAAAACCCACACTGGCGAGAAACCATTTGCTTGTGAGATATGTGATTATAAAAGTGTCCGGAAATCAAGTTTAAAAGTTCATTTAAAGACTCACACTGGCGAGAAATCGTTTGCTTGTGAGCTATGTGATTATAAATGTGTCCGGAAATCAAGTTTAAAAGTTCATTTAATGACTCACACTGGCGAGAAATCGTTTGCTTGTAAGATATGTGATTATAAATGTGCGCACAAATTCTATTTAAAAGAGCATTTGAAAACCCACACTGGCGAGAAACCGTTTTCTTGTGAGATATGTGGTTATAAATGTGCACGAAAATTCGATTTAAAACGTCATTTAAAAACTCATAATAGCTAGTAAACGTGGGTTTGAATTTTACAAATTCAAATGAAATGAAATGGAGCTTGGTGATTGCTGAGAAACGCTTGCTTATGTTATTTATGTCCAACAAAGTATCCATTAACAGTATGT
Source organism: Podabrus alpinus (assembly GCA_932274525.1). Lineage (NCBI taxonomy): Eukaryota > Metazoa > Arthropoda > Insecta > Coleoptera > Cantharidae > Podabrus > Podabrus alpinus. The sequence goes on along the minus strand of OW026452.1, from coordinate 43,527,117 downwards.
GCTTTAAGGAATTAATTTTTTGTGTTCTTAATAAATTGTAATATTATTTGAGATTGATTATAATTTTTATTTAGGCATCTTTTAAAGAAATTACCCTTTCATATATATTTTAAAGTCATTCAGACTGTGTACTTTTACAATTAAGTTAATAGTTACGAAATGATTTAAAAGAAATTTTGGAAATGATAATATTGTAGTATACCGACCCTCCTTTTTTTAATTTTATTTTATTATTGTATATTGTGTTATTAATTATTATCTATAATTTTTCTTTTTTTGTCATTACAAATTATTTTCTACAATATATAAACATGTCTTTTTGTTTAAATACGGACCTGTATAATTTTAAACGTAAGCGCCAAAGTACATTAAGTTAATCAAAATCATATAATTATCTTATCCATTTCTCTCAGAAACTCAGCGACGCGACAGTCAAGTAGGCAACATAGATATATTTTATATATCTTTTCAATGTTCCGACCCACGACGGTTAAAGAGTGAACTGTACTTATATAAATGTAATGAAAGTTATAAAAAGCTACGGTGATAGCACGATATACCGCACCGCGATTTAAAAAAGTCTATTATTAGTAGAACTCCGTATCTTGTGACTTCCAGTAAAAATGTTGACGGTTTGACATCCACCCTAAAGGTATTCGATAGAGACAAAAAAAATATGACTTTCTGTAATAGACAAGAAGGTCTTATTGCAACAAAAAAAATAAAAACATAGGCAAGTTAAAAAAAAATTCGACCTATCTTTATGACATCCACTGTATATTTATTCATTTATTTATTTATTAATAAACAACAATTTTAAAAAGAACAAAAGATAAATTTTTCATTATTACGATTAAATCAAATTTACAAGAAATTAACTAATAATAAAATGTTTAATAAAACCCCGAAATTTTAAAAACACGCGCGAACTTAATGTTACGAGAAGTGTAGACGCAACGCTTACCGCTTAGTTTGTTCACAATCGACGTAGAACATACGGCGGGCAACCAGGAAGATGCTTTGAAGTGTAATCCAGATCCCATAACATGAAGAATTCCAGGGTGTGTAGTTGATCGATCGGATATCGGCTACTGACAGTGTAAACGTTCAGATAGGTTGAATTTTCAATAAACTTCCTTAATTTAGATAACTCGAAACATAACCATAAATACCATAGACTATAGACTATACCAATTGCAGTGGTCCCAAAAATTTTCCATACAAATTTCAAAAATTTAAATCTTCTTTTATTTTCACCATTAATACTGCATAAATTTGTACTTAATTAATCTTGATTTACACACGAAAACTTCCAAAATAATTCTCAACTCAATTATTAAATACTTTTCCAATCTTCTCATGGACGTGTAAATCGTTCCCAAATTTGCAATTTTAAACGAAAAATTACGTCTTTTCGCCTCCAATTACTTTACAAGCCTCCCAAACTACGTGTTAACGTCACCACATTCGGAACGAGACTCTCGTATTCTTCCTGGCCCCACCAAATACTTTATCAGCCCGCGCACTCGCTTCAAAAATCACAACTATTTAAAACAATCCCCTACACTTTTACAAATAAAGCCTATTCTTGATTTAATCATAAACTTGTTAACTTAAAAGAATTAAATCTTCTTTTGTCCCTTACACAATTTCTATTACATCTCTTTGCACAAATAGTCACATTTGTTATTTTTCAGGTAAAATGAAGCAAGCAGTCTATTAATGAAGTATCAAGAAACTGCAGGTGCAAGTTCTTTCCCTTCACCATGGTATCCGAAATGACCATCACGATATGAGCATTTCACAGAAAAAACACCCAACTGTGACAGAGCTACCCTTATGCTAAAGAAATCATGACAATACATTTTTATTCCACATTTCTTGTGACATCCGTAAAAAATTTACCGACCTTGTAACATCCGTTACAGAGTTGCCAGTTTGAGTCAAATGAATCACAATCAAGTAAGATAAGATTAACAAGGTCAAGTAAATGCAAAACTACTTTTTAATCGCAAAAAATGCGATTTTGTGCATTTATAATATTCTAATAGAACTACTACATATTTTAGGTAATATTTGTGAATAAAAATAAATTCTAAAAGGTTATGGGAGTAGCACGAATTCCGGTCCCCAGAACTGACAAATGCCCTATACAGATTCGGATAGCTGCTTTTATACATTTTTTTAAAAAGTTTTCATAGTTGATTTAACCCTGAAACGGTACACCGGGGTCTCAGAAACCCCAACCGTCATATTAGTTAAAGCCACATGTGCTGTAATGCTTTTTCTAAATTCCATTCTTTTAAATTAAGGTCATAGTAGTTATCTCAGTATGTAAGTGTGAATATCCGTTGGTGCCTTTTAGTCATTGAGCGAAGTACAACAATTGAAAATACATTTATATGGGTATCTCAGACCCCAGTGTGCAGTTTACGTATATTTTTAAAAGTCAACATTAAATTAGTTTAATGTAATATTATCTTTATTTATTGCCTAATAATTACTGATTTATATCAAAGGTAGGTTTAGAAATACGACTTAATTAAAAAAAATTAAATTTGACAAAAAAAACTTAAATGCTGCATTTTTACGTTTCCTAACAATGCGTCGTAAATATCGATGGCGTCACGGTAAAAAGGCGTAAGCGACAAAAATCTGAAATAAGGATTATTATGAATATTAAGTCGTAAGAGTCAAGCCACTCCTTTAACATTAGTGTTGTATCCACCAAAACATCGAGGTTTGTTAAAATTGAAGTTGAAGTAGCGTAAGCGACAATTTCTGTTATAGAATAAGTTAGGTTAATGTTAATAAGCGCCAAGTTGCATCAGTGTCAGTGCGGTTACGCCCAGCAGCAATTATTGATGCCCTTACAAGGTAAACATTTTAATATATTGTAAATTTTGTTGTAGCAATAGTAAAGCTCAGTTTACAATAAAATTATTTGGCACACATAATTAAATTATGAAGAAAAATGCTCGAAATAGATTTTGTCGCTTAGGATTTTTACATGTTTGATTTTTGATAGGCTTAAGCGCCATTTCCCCATAAGTATCTTATGCTACTTTTGAACGCATTTTTCTATAAAACTTATGTACAGATCTCTAAAATGTTTAAACTAATTGATTAAACCTCTATTATAACGTTTAAAAAATTATTTAAAATTCAGTAGAAATTGAATGAGAGTCTGTAAATTGAGTTTTAAATTTCGTTTTGATATTATGTCGCTTACGACTTTTATTTTTCTAGATGTCCCGTGGCCAAAAAATTTTGGATTTGTTAAAAACTGCTACAGTTAATAATAATGTCGAGGTAATTGAGGCCATAGAGGTTAGAGTTAGAGCTTTTGATAATAATGGTAATACACTATTAAACCAAGCCTTGCAAAATGACATTTTCATTCTGGACAGTGATGTTATTCTGGAATCTGTTGCCGATTCTCACTGTTTTTCAACTGTAATAAAAAACAAGACTGTAGATTATACAGACAGCGTAGAAAACTCCGAAACCTTCCAACATGGATCTTCTGAACCAGATGGAACATTGTACTTAGAAAAAGAGAATGATAATGAAGTGATCGTAATTTAAGTGAAGATGGTAGTTCAAGTGACTTTCCTGCATTATCTAAGAGCGGTTCATTTACCTCAAGTGGGTCAAGCGAAAAGATTAAAGGAAAAAGATGTAAGAAAAAGGAAAGCAAATCGAATAAATATAAAAGACGTCGACATTCAGGTCTATCGTATTTGAATTACAAAAACGAAAAAGTAGGAAATAAAAACATATTGAAAAATCCGTGCCTTAATAAAAAATGCACCAATGGATGCAATACATTTACAGAAGATGAGAGAAAGCAAATCTTTTCATTGTTTTGGAATATGGGAAACAATTTGGAAAAAAGAAGTTTTATAAATGGTTGCGTAAACATAATTCCAGTCAAAAGAAAAAGAACTTTGGCTCAGGATTCTAGACGAAGCCTAACATATCAATATTTCTTTATAAAAGGGGATATTCAAGTACGAGTATGTCTTCAGTTTTTTGTGAGTACCTTAAACATAACGCAGAAGCTGGTTAGGAACTCCGAACTTCCAGAAACCGACGTCGACGATGCTATAGAATAGTCATTTTAATTTTAATAATTATGTTTAATTTTAAAAAGTTTTTATGTTTAATTTTAAAAAGTTTAAAAATAAGTATGTAGTTTATGTTTGAAAATATGGATTCTTAATCGTTTTTTTTTAATTAAACAACTCTTTCTTTATATTCGTATAATTTTTTTAAAAAGGCGTAAACACCAACTATCTAAAATATAAATGACAAAAGTAGTAAGGCGTATGTGAGACTTAAGCGCCATTCCGAGCCGGAAATTTTAGAGAACAATCGGCTTAAGTGACAGCAAAGAAGGCGTAATCACCAAATACTAATTAAAAAAAGGCTTAAGCGACAAAAATATTAATAAAACCGACATTAGGTACTTAAATTTATTTTTTGTTATATAAAAATCACTATTATCAAGTTTATTGCTAGTTAAACAAAAAAAAGCGGAACATTGAATAACATTTGAAAGTTTTTCGCAATTTTTGTATCTCCTGAACAATATGGTAAAAGCCGCTTACGCCTTTTTACCGTGACGCCATCGATATGTACAATAAAACAAATAAACTCCAAGTTAGTTGTTCCTAATGTTTTTTTAGCTTTATTTATGGTCAATAGGTAATAGGTCAATAATTATTAGAGATTTATATGTAACAATAAAATTTTTGAAATATGATTTCTTTGAAAAGGTTAAATTTGAAGCGATGTTGGACTTAAAAACATTAAACTGCACGTTATTGTTACGAAGGGGTACAAAATTTTTGGCCTAATAGGCATTATTAGACAGAACCTGATAAAATAAAGTCGAATACAAAAAAAAACTTTACGTACATCGCTTCACCAAAAAATTGCCGAAATTTTGGAAATTGAAATTCCTCATGCCGATAATGTTGATGTAAATTTACCCTAGAAGGTTAAGCGTGGTTTCTGCCCAAGAGGAAAGGACAGAAAACCTAGTTTTCTTTGTTCAATACGCCGTAAGCCGTATTGTTTGCAACACCGAGCGAAGCTGTGTTACGAATGTGAACGGCAATGTTGACAAGCTTGGCTAAGGGTAGCCAGCACATTTTTGCAGAATCAGAATTATGTGTAAATTGTGTGCATTTTAAAAATCCATATCTCGAAAGTTTAGCTCTGAACCCAGCAGAAGTTTCAAAAGCTCCGAGCAAGTTGCACGTGGGAACATTCAATTTTAATTCGATTTTATAAAATCTATCTCTAATTTTTTGAGGTTGATAATGAAGCCAAAATATATACTATATCAGTAAACTAGATATTGCGTTAATATTAAAAAAAATACTAAAAGCGAGAAAATTTAGAAAAATGGCAGGCAGAATTCGAAAAATAGATTCAAAGTTTAATTTGAAACAATTTTAAAATACAAAAAAGATTATGTGAAAAATTGTAACAAAAAGCGATGGTATTTGGAAAAATATTAGACAAGCACTGCATGACTTTCCTAACATAAACAACCTTCACATGTTTGTGGTTTTTAATCGATATGACGTTAAAGATGCCCTCCTAGTTGTATTAAGTCAAAACACTTATTATTAAATTTAAATTTTTTTATAAATAAATCGCTCCAACACTTTTGTAACCCAATATCTTTTTGTTAAATTATTTTATTTATAATTTAATATCAAACATTTCGTAATCCCCCCACCCCAAATTCGCTTCTCCAAAAAATTAAAACCACTGATTTTCAAATAAAAGTGGGATACAATTTTACTGTCAATATATTTTATTATAAATAATGGATGAACTGTTAGTTCTTCATGAAACTGATTCCGCATCAACTTTTAAGTCATGTAGCTTAACCCAGGGTTTGGAGTCTCTAAGGCAAATCCCATATTAATGTCCAATTTGCACTTTTGGTGCAGCACTGGATTCCGGAAGTTGAAAATGGACAACTACTTTAAGTTTGCAATTCGATAGAAATGTCATATTGTTTCATTCTTCCGGAATATTAGTAAGCGATGTTTTCGGAAGCACATTGGGATTTGATGAATTATAAATTATTTCTAAAGCTACAAAATTCCCAACTTTATAAATGATTGTATTTTCAAAATCTGAACAGCCTCGTCGTCCATATTTCATGTTCAATATTTATATTATATTCTTCATCGAGAAGGGCTGTTTCACTAATTTGAATATTTATGTTTGGAAAGTCAGGCAGTTCTTGTCTAATATTTTCCCAAACACCATCGCTTTTTGTTACAATTTATCGATCTTCACATCTTAATTTAAAAATTGTTTCAATCCAAACTTTGATTCTATTTTTCGAGATCTACCTGCTATTTTTTTAAATTTTCTCGCTTTCAGAGATTTTAACATGGAACATGTTTTTACCGTCGTTACCTCGCAAAAATTGACATCAAAAACCGACACCAAATTTCTACACCAAAATTCGACAGCAAAATTCGACACCAAAAATCGGCACCACCACATATATAATTCAAATTTATAGTTTTTTAATTTTAATAGAGTAGTGCAGTAGATTATCGGCATAAGTAGGTTATCTTATTAAATCAATTGTCCAATAATCCTATATAATATCTTCCCATTCACAATAATGAATTTTCAATAACAAAATTTTCATTATCAAAAATGTAAATCCGAAATACGCAATATCTAGTTTATTGATATAGTACTATATATTTTGACTTCATTATCTACGTCAAAAAATTAGTGAAAAATTTTATAAAATCGAATTAAAATTGAATATTCCCACGCGTAACTTGCTCGGAGCGTTTGAAACTTGCTTCACTTCTGTTGAGTTCAGAGATAAATTTTCGAGATATGGATTTTTAAAATGCACATAATTTACACATAATTCTGATTATGTGGAAATCGAAATTTTCCAATTGCGATGATGAAATAATGTTTCTATGACAGGTGACCACATGACAAGTGAACGCACGACAAGTGAACGCACGACATCCGAACACATGACAACTGACCCCACGGACAACTGAACATAAGGACAACTGAACACACGGACAACTGAACACACTGACAACTGAACACAATCTTAATTTTTAAATTTAAATATTTGTTATTTATTTTTATAATCATGAAATAGTAACTTTGAGGTTTACGATTTTATAATTATTGACAACTGAACACAATCGTAATGGATCTAGCTTTTTGGGGTAATTATTATTATTTTTGAGTCCATTCTCACATTTTGCGTTTAACTTGGACAAAAGTTCGAGGGAGCGGTAGATCCACCTCTTTGCCGCAGATTTAACTTTACGCGGAGATTTGTTTGTTTTTAATGAGTTTTCTAAAGAAATATCAAAAACTAACACTAACCTAACGGCAGACCCACCTCTTCCCGGCAGATTCACCTCTTTGCGGCAGATTTAAATTTACGCGAAGATTTATTTGTTTTTAATTCGTTTTCTAAATAAATATCAAAAACTAACACTAACCTAACGGCAGATCCACCTCTTCGCACAAGATCCACCTTCTTGTGGCAGATTTAACTTTACGCGGAGATTTATTTGTTTTTAATTAGTTTTCTAAAGAAATATCAAAAACTAACACTAACCTAACGGCAGATCCACCTGTTCGCGACAGATCCACCTCTTTGTGGCAGATTTAACTTTTCGCGGAGATTTCATTGTTTTTAGTCAATATTTATATGCATAATCAACTCGATCTCGAATTTAATATCTACAAATTTTCATTTTTTGCAATTTATCACGTTAACTGATGTTACATGTAAACTTAGCGCTTCGCGCCTCGCCAGGGGGATTGGCCCCCTTTCCCCAATTTGAGGTTTACCCCATTACCTACAACAGCTAAAACATCCCTGTAGATGATCCATACACCCCACCGGGATCTTTAACTCTTGGAAACTAAATCGGAAGTTTTTATTTTCAAAAATTGCTATTTCGGAATAAGCGTCTTCAGTGAGCATTTTCGTAGATAACCGATGTAAAAAATTTGGAAAAATTAATTTTCCTTTGTGCAAAAATTTTGCAAAATGTAGAAAGCTCTTCCAAAACTGTACAAAATCACAAACTCGACGGCTAAAAAGTATTGCGGGATGCGATGTAAACTTTTCAAAAATTATTCCAATACTTTGTTGTAAGTATAAAGCATCCCCGTTAAAAATTTAACATTAATCCAACAATTCTTTCGGCACATTATGTGGGGACGTTGAAAAAAATTGTGGAAAATTGAAATTTTTTTTCACGTACTGCTTAAATTCGCCAAATAAAACGGAAAGTGTTCAATAAAATTTTTCGAAAAACCAACTCGTTTCGTTTAAAATTGCGCGCAAATATTTATATGCAAAAATGGGTCCGATTTCAAATCGAAATTTTTCAAAATTTGCGTTTTTGCAATTTGCCACCTTAATTGACGCCGCACGAAAAAAAGTATACATTTCTAAAAATTCGCGCTCGAGAAATGCCACCCAATACCGTTTTTAAAATGAAAAATTGTTTCATAGTCGTCGCGCCACAACGACTTTAAGGTCGAAATTTACAAAATTTTTCAAACGGCCATAGCGTCCTTATTTACGAAGGGATTTTTAATTTTCCACCGGCATAGCAAGTAGACCCCGGGCCTAAACAATTTTACCTCTATAGCTGTTTTTCGTATCTCGCACCGCAAAGCTGTAAAATGAAAAACAAAATTTTCAAATTTTTTTTGAACATTAAATTGCAAAATTTTTTCTTCGAAAATCGAAATTTTAACGACGAAATCTCATTTGCCGAGTAATTCTAAGCATTTTTGTCGAAAAACATTTAGTAATATTATTCTTCCGCGACCCAAAAAAATGACCTCAAAGTTGACATTTTTTGAAAAAATCTGAAATTCGCATCTCTTTGTTGTGACATCGATGGCGAAAATGAACGAAAGTTGAGAGATCTCGTTGCAAAATTGTCGAGGAACAATGCAAAATCGGTTTCAAACCTTATTAGCTAAAATGGAGCATCCTTGTGGGGTGTCATTTTGAAAATAATCATTTGAAAAAAAGAATTGAAAAACTATTGGCTATTTCTAATTAGCATGTAAAACAATAATTGTAAAATCGTAAACCTCAAATTTACTATTTCATTATTATAAAAATAAATAACAAATATTTAAATTTAAAAATTAAGATTGTGTTCAGTTGTCAGTGTGTTCAGTTGTCCATGTGTTCAGTTGTCCGTGTGTTCAGTCAGGGCCGTGCCTGGGTATATGGCCGCCTGCGTGCCAGTCTGTATGGCCGCCCCCAGGATAACATTAAAAAAAACTACTTTAATTTTTAATGTTTATTATTATACACAGGGCATCAAACCGGGAAAAAAATCAGTTTTTGGTTAACCGAAATCGAGAACGAAAAAAAATATTGGTTTTGTTCCCAAAACCAATCTTCACGAAGCAATTATTAAATAAAGTACATATTAAAAGTTAATCCTACGGGATTTTTTACTGACAAAATCGTCAATTGCTTCGTGAATATTTAAAGATTCAGCAATTTCACTTTCAATCGCGATAATTGAAAGATTGCTCATACGTTCTTGCGTCATGGAAGTACGTAGGTAATTTTTTATGATTTTCAATTTAGAAAAACTACGTTCTCCAGACGCAACTGATACAGGTATGGTCAATAATAGTTTTAAGCTTGTAGATACATTTGGAAATGAATTTTGTAAATTGTGTTTGTACAAATACTTTAGGAGTTCTTCGGGTTGTTTCCTATCTTTTATAATTATTTTCAATGAAATTAACTCTTCGTATAATTCTGCTCCGTTTATGTCGCACGATTCGCCATCCTTGAATTTATTATGAAAGTCGAAGCAACTTTTTTTTATGTCGTCCTCTCCTATTTCAACAAATTTATATAAAAATCCGAAAGACTGTTCGAAATTGGATAATGTTTCAAATCGGGTAGTAACAGATGAAATGGCTGTATCCAATATTACATAGAAAAAATTAATTTTGAAATTTTCTTTAGCAGTTAACTGAATATCCTCATCTCCTTCATAGTCAAATTGTTTTCGCTTATGGCGTCGACGTAGATTAATTTCAACAGGAAATTCCGGTTGTATTTCAAGTGATTCACATAATTCATCAGCAATTTTCAAATACTTTTCGAAATTTTCATCATTTCTAATACTTTGGAAAAAAATTAAAATATTATTAATAGATTCAGCACATGAAGTAAGATTCCAAGAAACGGTCTGCATCATTTTACTAATAATATTTACTTTTTCTAAGATTTCGTACCATATTACTGTGGAACAAATAAATTTGTACGATTTAATTTTCATTGCCAAACATTTAGCTTCATGTTGACCTATTGGTGTTGAACATTCTTCCGCTAGTTCTATTAGGCTGTCATAAATTTCACCTAATTCATGACGCAGTGGTCTAATCGCCTTAATCCTTGATTCCCACCGGGTTACGCTAACTTGTTTTACTGTTAACGATTTTACATGTTTTTTTAAAATTTGCCATCGAAAAGGTGATCCGGAAAAGTAATTGTATATTGCTGACACATTACTAAAAAAATCCACAGTTGAAAAAGAAACTTTCGCTGCATCATTGACGACCAAATTTAATGTATGCGCGTTGCATGGCATAAACAAAGCTCGTGGATAATTGTCCAAAATTCGTTTCTGCAATCCAATATGTTTTCCAGCCATATTTGATCCATTATCATACCCCTGGCCTCTCATATCGTTAACATTTAATTTAAGAGAGCTTAATTTTTCAATTAAAAAGTCGTAAAAAGCTTCTCCAGTACTTTTTTGAGCTGGAGAAAAACCAACGAAATTTTCTCTCACTTCTACTTCGTCATTTTGAATATGCACATATCTCAAAATTATTGTAATTTGCTCGACATGTCCCATGTCCGGCGTACAATCCAAAATTACTGAAAAATATTTGGCGTCTTTTATTGCTGACAAAATATATTTTTGAATTTGCGCTGCAAGGATACTAATTATTTCATTTTGGAAGCGATTTCCCGCATAATGTGGCATATGGTTCTTTAAAGCAACTGATTGTTGAATGCGATTTATGTGATCTGCCATAACATCATCAAATTTTCCTATCATTTCAATTGCTTTTAGAAAATTTCCATTATTGTTTTCATACAATCTGCTCGAGCTACCTCTAAACGCTAAACCCTGTACTGCCAGAAATTGTACCACAGATATCATGCGTACGACAATTTGATACCATCGTTTTTTCTCTGCGTCATAATACCGTTGCAAATTTTTATCAATTGTAGCTTTGTTTTTTAAATTTAATTCCAAATTTTTCCAATTGGTGCAATTTCCGATATGCAGCGATGTTTTTTCATGACGAGATAAATTATCAGATGTGTGTTGCCAATCATTGAAGCCTTCATTAACTAATTTTATTTCTTGTTTGCCAAATAATTTACAACAGAAGCAAAATATGGAATCCGTTTTTGGAGAATAGATTAACCACTCACGATTAAATTTTTCACCATTTGGCATTTTTATATAGAAATAAGTTGATGAAAATGATCTTCCCAATTCATTAATTGGATATGTAGATTGTTTATTTTGTATGGGTCCTTTTTCGATTAATATATCCAATATTTTAGTGGTAATTGTTAAAGGCCAGCTAGCTGGATCATTTAAATCCATACACATAGCAAAATATGCTTTATCAATTTCAGCGGTATCGGTATTGTATAGATCGATATCCTTATTATCTTCTGTTTCCATTTCGTCGATACTACTAGTATTGTCATTAGCCTTTTCATTTTCGACAGATAATTCATTTTCATTTTTATCGCAAAACAAATCATCAATTGGATTTAATTGGCTACTACAACTACTTTCCGGTTCTGGCGATTTTACTAAAAACTTTGTTAATGAGCTAAACATTTTTTTAGCTTCATTTTGCTTTTCCTCTCGCTTTCTTTTATATTGCGCTCCAGACAATCTTTTCGTTTTCCTTTCAGACATTCGTAGGCCTTTAAAAATGTAAATGAGCAGTGATATTAAATTTTAGGGTAGACTTTCACTTTCACACGAACACACAACTAAAAGTTTTCAGGAATTAAGCAATTTATTTTTATTCGTTAAATTAAAGACTTTAATAATATCGGATCACACACAGGACACAAATAACGATTTATCCTCGCTAGTCTATAGACTAATACGACTAATAAGACGAATAAGACCGCTTACGCGACGCCGGTCAATTGAAAAAACTATTTCGGCTCGTCGCTCGTGCAATGTTCGAAAAAATTCGGATTCGCTGCATGACTAGGTATATAAATACTACAACGACCTAATCAGTTTTTATACATTTCTTATTTCTGAGAAACTCTTTTTAGATAGATTAGATTAGAGAAACTGTTTTTACTTCGTATCTTAATGAAAACAAACCGATTGTATTTTTGCCCAGTAAACAACTTGTAACGATTTGGCCGCCTCTTAATTTCGGCCGCCTGCGTGCGGTGCACGCAATGAACGCCCGTCAGGCACGGCCCTGTGTTCAGTTGTCCGTCGGGTCAGTTGTCATGTGTTCGGATGTCGTGCGTTCACTTGTCGGCCACGCCCACCATAAAATTCGTGTATTTTAATAAAAATAGTGAACCTTTGGAATAAGTAAAGTTGACAAATGTCTGATGACTGGAAGGATGCGATTTGAATTTGCCGCCCAAGTTTTGCTAACGGGAGAAGGTCGAGTCATTCGGTCGGTAAAGAAGATACGATAGAATAGAACAAGACGTGTTGTCGTGTGTCGTGTAATCATTTTTATTATACGTGCACCGAGTGATCCTCACAATTGTGATTATTTTGAGTCATTGTGACAACATTTCTCAAAAAATGTATAAATAAAAGGCTAGTTCATTGTACTCGCCGCTATAACCAGACTGAGCTATCCTGGCCTCAGTAGATCGTTGACCATCCCCGACGGTCGCCATTTTAAATTTACGCTTCCGTTTTTCGAGTCTGGTACAAAAGTTTTTTTACACAATATAAGGTATAAACTATTTAATTTAATTGATAAATTAACCAAAGCTATTGTGCACCTTCCCACGAACAGTATTAATTTCTTCTAATGCAATTCATTACAGCTATGGATAAAATGCCAGCTTCGGTAAAATTAGAAAATATGGAAACCCACAGCTCAATTTTAGAAACATCGTATATCCCTAAATACTGTAACGAAATTAAAACCGAAGAATTCGAGGATATGAAATTTAATTTAGAAGATTTGCATCATTCTATCGACATAAAAGAAGACAGCGATATTGAACCATTAACCCAGGAGCAACCTTCACGTAAATATAAAGGCCCAAATTTATTGGAGGGTGCTGTTTGTGAATATAAAGTTATTAATAAACGAACATTAAAACTGCATTATTTAAGAACCCATATGGACGAGAAGCAGTTTCTTTGCAAAATATGTGGCTTTGAGTGCGTCCTTGAGGTTACCTTCAACAAACATTTAAAAACTCACACTGGCGAGAAACCATTTGCTTGTGTGATATGTGATTATAAATGTGCGCACAAATACCGGTTAAGGGCATTTGAGAACCCACACTGGCGAGAAACCGTTTTCTTGCGAGATATGTGATTATAAATGTGCACGAAAATTCGATTTAAAAGAGCATTTGAAAACCCACACTGGCGAGAAATCATTTGCTTGTGAGATATGTGATTATAAATGTACCAGGAAATCAAGTTTAAAAGTTCATTTAATGACCCACACTGGCGAGAAATCGTTTGCTTGCGAGATATGTGATTATAAATGTGCACGAAAACCACAATTAAACGCTCATTTAAAGACTCACACTGGCGAGAAATCGTTTGCTTGTGAGATATGTGATTATAAATGTGCACATAAACTAAGTTTAAAGGCTCATTTAATGACTCACACTGGCGAGAAACCATTTGCTTGTGAGAAATGTGATTATAAATGTACCCGGAAATCAAGTTTAAAAGTTCATTTAATGACCCACACTGGCGAGAAATCGTTTGTTTGTGAGATATGTAATTATAAAAGTGCGCACAAATTCAATTTAAAAGAGCATTTGAAAACCCACACTGGCGAGAAATCGTTTGCTTGCGAGATATGTGATTATAAATGTGCACGAAAACCACATTTAAACGCTCATTTAAAGACTCACACTGGCGAGAAATCGTTTGCTTGTGAGATATGTGATTATAAATGTGCACATAAACTAAGTTTAAAGGCTCATTTAATGACTCACACTGGCGAGAAACCATTTGCTTGTGAGAAATGTGATTATAAATGTACCCGGAAATCAAGTTTAAAAGTTCATTTAATGACCCACACTGGCGAGAAATCGTTTGCTTGTGAGATATGTAATTATAAAAGTGCGCACAAATTCAATTTAAAAGAGCATTTGAAAACCCACACTGGCGAGAAATCGTTTGCTTGTGAGATATGTGATTATAAATGTGCACGCCAATTCGATTTAAAACGTCATTTAAAAACTCATAATAGCTCGTAAACGTTGGTATTGAAGTTTACAACTTCAAATTAAATGAAATGGAGCTTGGTGATTGCTGAGAAACGCTTGCTTATGTTATTAATGTCTAACAAAGGAATTAATTTTTTTGTGTTCTTAATACGCTAGTTGCGTAGCTCCCAAAAGCGTACGAAGCGCCGTCTCGTGGATAAATTTTGTCAAAACTGGGATGGCCGAATGTTCATGTTTATATGGTAATATTAGCAAAAATATTAATTATTTTTATTAATTTAAAATATTTTATTATGTAATAGTTATTATAAACTGTACTAGTCGATCCTTTAATATAAGTTTATGTTGATACATAACCAAGATGAATTTTACTATATAAAATAAAATAAACAATGTTTTGTTATCAAAATTTACAAGTTGCAACTAGCGTATAAACCCAAGTGTTTAGTTGAAATAATTCGCTTTTCACATTATGAATTTAGTGTCAGTTACTATTCAATGTGGTTATCAAAATATAAACATTATTGACTTTTTTCGTGGTGGTAAATCGTTATCAAAAGGCAAGTAAATATAATTACAATACAAATTAATCTGGTAAGGTCTTCCAGGAAAGCGATAAAATGTTAAATCAGGATTCTTATTCTCTGATTTATTGCATCCAACTACACAACAATACCTTTTTGCACTCATTTTTAAATCAACTTTTCTATGTGAATCTACTACTTATGTCAATTTTTAAATCACATAAAACCGTCAGCACTACCAACTATAATGCTATTAAGTTATATAGGGCATATAGAATATTACTAGGAGGAGCCAGGTGACAGATTAACATTTAGTTTTACTTTCTTTGAGTACTGTACACGGGAAGCACTTTTGAAATATACCGAGAGGATTTTTGCAATATGCCACTTGACACCGCTTAAGTTCGTCAAATAAAACGGAAAGTGTTTAATAAAATTTTTCGAAAAACCAACACGTCTCGCTTAAAATTGCGCGCAAATATTTATATTCAAAAGGGGTCCGAATTCAAATCGAAATTTTTCAAAATTTGCGTTTTTCCAATTTGCCACCTTAATTGACGCCGCACGAAAAAAAGTATACATTTCGAAAAATTAGCGCTCGGAAAATGCCATCCGATACCCTTTTGAAAATTAAAAATTTTTTCATGGTCGTCGCGCCACAACAGTTTTAAGGTGGAAATTTTGAAATTTTTTCAAACGTCCATAGCCACCTTATTTACGTAGAGATTTTTAATTTTCCACCGGCATCGGAAGTAGACCCCGGGCCTAAACAATTTAACCTCTATAGCTTTTCTTCGTATCTCGCACCACAAAGCTGTAAAACGAAAAACAAAATTTTAGAATTTTTTTTGAAGGGTACTTTGAAACTCAATTGGAAAATTTTTTTTTAGAAATTCGAATTTTTAACGGCGACATCTCATTTGCCGAGTAATTCTAAGAATTTTTGTCGAAAAAAATTTAATAAAAATATTCTTCCGCGACCCAAAAAAGTGACCTCAAAGTTGACGTTTTTTGTAAAAATCTGAAATTCGCATCAACGTGTCGCGACGTCGATGGCTAAAATGAACGAAAGTCGAATGCTCTCGTTGCAAAATTGTCTAGGAGCTATGCAATGACGTTTTCGAACCTAATTAGCTAAAAGGAACCCTCATTGTGGGGTGTCGACTGTGCATAAAAGTAAAAATTTTTCTTCGAAATTTTCGACGGCGAAACGTTTTTTTCAAAATATAAATATTTAACGTCGGAATTGAATTTGGCCGGTACTTGCTAAGATTATCGATGTAAAAAATTTAGAAAAATTATTTTTCCTTACTGAAAAAATTTCGTAAAATGTAGAAAACGCTTCCAAAAATTGTACAAAATCGCAAATTCGAAGGCTCAAAAGTGCCACCGGATGCGATGTAAAATTTTCAAAAATTATCCCAATACTTTGTTGCAAGTATGAAGCATCCCCATTAAAAATTTAACACTAATCTAACAATTTTTCGACACATTATGTGGGGACGTTTAAAAAAATATTTGTAAATTTTGAAAAATTGAAATTTTTTTTGCACGTACCGCTAAAGTTTGCCAAATAAAACGAAAAGCGTTTAATAAAATTTTTCGAAAAACCAACTCGCTCCGCTTAAAATTGCGCGCAAATATTTGTATGCAAATGGGTTTGATTTAAATCAAAGTTTTTCAAAATTTTCGTTTTTGCAATTTTCCACCTTAATTGACGTCCCATGAAAAAAAGTATACATTTCGAAAAATTCGCGCTCGGAAAATACCATCCGATACCCTTCTGAAAATTAAAAAATTTTTCATGGTCGTTGCGCCACAACAGTTTTAAGGTGGAAATTTAGAAATTTTTTCAAATGTCCATAGCCACCTTATTTACGAAGGGATTTTTAATTTTCCACCGGCATCGGAAGTAGACCCCGGGCCTAAACAATTTTACCTCTATAGCTTTTCTTGGTATCTCGCACCACAAAGCTGTAAAACGAAAAACAAAATTTTCGAATTTTTTTTGAAGGGTACTCTCTTTGAAACTCAATTGCAAAATTTTTTTTTCGAAATTCGAATTTTTAACGGCGACATCTCATTTGCCGAGTAATTCTAAGAATTTTTGTCGAAAAAAATTTAATAAAAATATTCTTTCGCGACCCAAAAAAGTGACCTCAAAGTTGACGTTTTTTGTAAAAATCTAAAATTCGCATCTCTTTGTTGTGACGTCGATGGCGAAAATGAACGAAAGTCGAATGATCTCGTTGCAAAATTGTCGAAGAACAATGCAAGATCGGTTTCGAACCTAATTGGGTCAAACGGACCCAATTAGGACCGTCAGAGCAGTTTCGATTTTGCATCGAAACAAAATTTTGTTTGCAAAATTTTGATAATTGAATTTTTTTTTCGAAAAACCCCTCGCATCGCGGAAAAGAAGAGGAAAACTATTATAAACTTTCGTGCTAAAGTCCTTCCTTTACGTTGTAAATAACAATTGTCGGCCTGCGGGATGTGCAAATCGGTTGAAATTTTTAGTTATCAAAGTGCTTTCGGCAGATGCAATATCACATTTCTCACTATAATTTTGTATCTAAAACGAAAAGAAGATAAAAATTCACGTTTTACACAAAAATTTACAACGAACCTTGAGTGTTGGAAGTTGGAAAAAGAACTACCGAATGTAATTCCAACGAAAGATACTGTTGTAAAATTTTCATTCCTCAGCACGTAACGATACGAAACAACTTTTCAATTACATTTGTGCGATGCTCACAAAGCGATTCGGCCCCCCAAAAAGGCTCAAAAAGTTGAAATTTGTAAAAATTTTTATAGATTTAATTTACCTATAACCGCACTTTTGAATATAACCACCGGCTTTTCGGAATCAGCGTATCGTGCCAACACATAAAATAACACGAATTATATCCGTATTGAACGTAGAATGAAATTTGTCACCTCAAAATGTATCCAAAATTCTTAAAATTTGGGATTTTTCAATTTTCGTATGAAAAAAATACATATATGTAAGTTTTTGACAGCAGCTGACAGATAAAAATTAATTTATTATTGTTATGAAATTTAAAAATCATACGTTGTTTTCCGTCTCACTCGTTTAACTACACGGTGACCTGTATCAAGAGAGTGACAGACATACTAAAATTTAAAAACGTACAAAATTATTAAGCAGCACTTTTCAGGAACAAATCGAATTTAATTAATTTATCGATCTAATGTGCTATGGGGATGACAAAAACTATCCTATTTGTTGTAAAAATATGGTCTTTTTCGATTGGCGGCTCGTTACATTCGCCAAAATGTTTTAAAAAAAAGTTTTTAAGAAAACCAATAAAATCCAATATGGCCGCTACGTGTTTAGTATTATAGGGATTTAAATTCAAATTTACTTCTTAATTCTAATTCTTAATGTTTAATTCGTAATTAAACTATTACTTGTATTTAAAACCGTTTGCGCTCACCATCCCAATTACGCTAAATTTGGCCACCAGGGCAGCGCCACTTGAGCTACGCAACTAGCGTATAAATTGTAATATTATTTGAGTTTGATCATAATTTTTATTTAGGCATCTATTAAATAAATTACCCTTTAATATATATTTTAAAGTCATTCAGCCTGTGTACTTTTACAGGCTGTACTTTTTTAAGTTAAGATAGTTACGAAATGATTTAAAAGAAATTTTGAAATGATAATATTGTAGTATACCGACCCTTTTTTTATTAATTTTATTTTATTATTGTACTAGCCACTTGTTTTCGTGAATAGCTCTGGGAGGCCTGAGGCCTCACTGTCGGCCTATCGGCCTCCCGATTGTTTATGGGCTTACCGACCGGTTTTTGGAACTTTTAAGGATTCCATGGTCGAGTGTTGGTTTGCATGTGAGATCTCGGGTTTCTTTGGTCCGGATTTGGCGTCTCAATGGTGAAGCGAACCCGAGTAGGCCCTCGGCCTCCCTATTGCTTTTACTAATAATGGTTGGCCTTCAGCCTCCCCGTTGTTATTCCTGTAACAGGTCGGCCTTCGGCCTCCGATCTACTTTCGAATATTGCAAATATTTCGGATCACCAAAATTCGATTTGGTGACAAATTTCGGCCTTAAAAATAATTTTCAAGGTCACGTGTCTTGGAACAATTTAAAGCCAACGACGTTGTCTATCGAGAACCTTAATTTAGGCAATTTTGTAGAATTTATAAAATTCGCCTTAAAGGCCGAAACTGGGCCCTCGAAAGAGATTTCAAGGTCAAAATGAAGGTGGATTTAATAACTGCGCAAGGGTAATAAATATGATGTCGTGCATTTGAAGTTCTCCAAGATCCGGGGTAACAGTCGGAAGGACACGTAAGCGTCACCGCGCTGTCGCACGAAAAACATCCAAAGACCTAATCTGGGTCGCCTAACAAATCTGCACACGATTACGCAATATCGTCATTTGACCTAATGGACTAAAAAAAAACGACAACTTACTTAGTTACCTGTCGAATACTTTATCTACGACCTACGTATTGCTTTGCGGAACCGCGAATCCAAATTTGAGGCCGTCGCGATGCGACCCAAAAATCGAAATTTTAATCTCCACCAAAAAGGTCGAGATTTGTAATCGAAATTTTTCAAAATTTGCATTTCCGCAATTTGCCGGCTTATTATCGGACGCCGACGAAAAAAAGTGTTGATTTCGAAATGGCGTAATTTTCCAAAATAATTTCCAAGGGTAAGTGCCTTCAAAACCGAATAGCAAAATTTTCTTTTTATATAAAATTTTAACGTCGGAATCGGATTTGGCGAGCAATTTTAATAATTTTTGATGCAAAACTTGTTGGGACATTACATATTCTTCCTCGATCAAAAAAAATCACTTCAAAGTTGTCAGCGTACATGCGGGACATTGGTTTGTTTGGTCCGGCTTTGAAAAACTCGTAAAATACAACAGAACACAAGCATCGCTGTCACACGAATGTGTTTTAACTTAGTTCACATTTTTACCCAGCGGCGCTGCGATCTTAATCTCATATCCCTATAGAGTTACTAATTGAAGGGCCTAGTGGAAAAAGTAGTTAAGTCACTTTTTTTCAATTTGTAGTTGAACACATTTTCACATTGCGGCATTTATTCTCTACAAATTAGTATAAAAATCACATCTTAAAAGTGTTGGTAAGTCGGTCATATCGCGCATCAGCCGGCCCTGCTATCATCGCGTTCGGAGTACAAAAGTAGGCAAGTCAGACTTAAGGGTTAAGGGTGCGAATGAATGTATAAATATACGCTATACAGACCCTTAGAATTTCGCTATTCTAAGAAAAACTATATCATATATGACATTTAGCAAATCAGGATCCAGTAGAAAAAACTATGATCTGTGTTTCTAGAGATGAATTATTAAAATTGTGCCTAAAATATAGTCATAAAAATAAAAACTGTAACCTAAAAAAAAAATTCCAAACCAAAATGTCTTTCTCTAGAAACACGAATACACTCGTGAAGTTTACAGATTATCAAATTAAATTGATAAAAGTTTATTTATAACAGTTATAATCAATCTACAATTTCGTTTATCATTACTACCATTTTAGGCAGTTTTTGCGAAAAATAATTCACGGTGTGTCATGGTGATGGCGTTGTACTCAGTCGGACTGGTCGGATCGGAATTTACCTGCATATTTTTAGTTAAAATATTTTATATGAGCATATTTTAATTGAACATAATAGAGGTAGTTCCTCTATTATGTTCAATTATTATGAACATAATTTTTGTCTTTGTCACTAATGTACATTGAAACAAAATCTGTCCTCACTATCTCTAATGAGAAGATAGCTCGGAACAGATAATGTCCACGCAGAAGGAAAAACCATCTACTTTAATTTGCGTGGGGCCCTGATCTTGGGTATAAACTAGCTCGTTAATAGCGGCGGCGAAGGCCGTGGGTCGTGTCAAAGGAACGCCCCGGAGAAACTCAAGGAAACAGCTTTGCTAACACACAAAAATAAAATTAACAATAAAATAAACAATAAGATGTTCATTGTCGGAAGGCAATGACATAAGCGATGTCGGATGGAACGTGTATTAGCCGACCAGAACCGGTACAGTAGCAACAACATTGCCACCAAGAATCACTCCCCAAACAATCAACCACGGAACGCTCGAGTGGTCATATAAAAATCCCTCAAAGGTGGAACCACATCGAACTTCCGACGATAAAATCAACCGGTAGCGACCTCGATGAAATGCAGCACCCTGTACATAGGTCGCACATCGCAGCCTTCATAAAAAAGAAACATAAAGCCAAAACTAAACACAAAAAAAATGTTCAACATAGAATTTCAAATACAAGATTTGAACCCATGTCAAACGCATAGGAATTCCAAAGCCATTGCATTTGACCAACGCCGTTCGATGTTTCCTAGTGGAAATAAAATGCACAAGTCAAACTCAATTAAACAAAACATAATCATATAATATAATTAATTAGTTATCAAAAGGTAACGTTTAAACATTGGCATTCCATCCCACGTATGCGAACGTAAGATTAGATTATTTATAATCACGTCGAGCAGAAAGGTGAAACCTGCGGCTTATCGATTATCTCGGCCAAACGTTCTAATAAAAATGCAAGACAAAAGGAAACCTATTTTACAAGACATCACAAAAAATAAGAAACAGCCAAGGGCGAATTCAAACGTCAGCGAACTCCAGGTGGTCTAAGTAAAAATTAGCCAATTCGACTAATGTATCCACCTGTGAAGCAATTAGCTCAAATTAAGGGACTTACCAATTTGAAAAAAAAATCCTTCACAGAAAGTATTGTCAAAACCTGAAAATCAAATAATAATTCAATTTAAATATTTGACGATACGCCCCTGGTTAGTGAAAGAATTAAAAGTGTCAAGTATTGCAGAATGATTAAGTTCAGAAAGTAGGCATACACGTGCAGGATGTGTGCTAAGGATTTTTTGAGGTGATTGGACCCAAGTGCGTAGGAGAGGAAATGGTGGTTACTTAGAAAAGTCAGTATTGTATGGACAGTGAAAATGAGAGGTCCTGAGTTATAAATAGAATGTAGTGTAAAAGTTAAAATAGGGTTGTAATGGATTGGTTAAAATAAGGAAGAAATATTTAATAATCAAAGGATCCATAAATTAAGGAATACGTAGTTTGTAAGTTGTATTTGTTATTTTGTTCTAATATTTTATTCTTTAATCGTTATTTAATATATGTGTTAAAATGATCTTCGGTGGAATTTTATTTAAAACCATCTGAGTTTACACTACCCTTCGTCGACGACATTTAGGGGTCGTGACAGTATGGACAACGGGGGTCCGACAAGAAAATACGGTACGGGAAACATCCACCATCCTACAACCACGAATTTTAAAATCCCCTACTGGGTTTGGAAAACAAACAATATTCCAAAATCATTCGGATTGCTGGACTGTAATCCTCACAAAATCGTAACCATATCTTGTAAAATTCGGAACCAACCCCATAATCACTTCACCGCACATCAAAAATCGACCTGCTCGCTCGAGAGTTCACCCATGACTTTCCTCATACTAGCATGCGCATGTCTGAATTTCTGTCAATCACGCTCGCTATACAGGGCGTTACGAAAGATGTTGCTAAATGTAATTAGTTGAATTTAAGTAAATTCAAGTTGTTGCGAAAGTGAAAAAATTTCGTAACAACATATTGGTGTGACATCTGTTGGAAATGAATACCACAAAGGATTATTCCAAAAGGTGTGAAACTGAATTAAATTAAAAATATTTTCGAAAATAGCGACGTTGGCGGCCATTTCCCCGATGTTTGTCAATTCCCCACCTTAACTACTTTTTACCCGAATGAAACACCAACATCCAGTGAAAAAAAGCAGTAAGTCATGACTAAGACCGCGTTCGGTTTGGAACTATTTTCGCCTTCACGCCTTGACGCTAAAAGCGTGCAAAATTTGCGTTCGGTTTGGAAAATCCGAGCTTTGAAGGCGTTCCAAACCGAACGGGGGTTAGCGCTATGGTGTTTAAAATTTAAACTTGAAGTTGTATTTTAACCTAACTTATTTGTTATAGCGTGTTGAGCGTGTTTGATTCGAGATTGTGCGAACTTTGATTTGTATTTTGAACTTTATTAGTGTTTAATACAAAAGTTGTGATCGAAAAACGACTGGTGCGTAAAAACAAATAATTTTATAAAAAAATAAACAAAAATTTAAATTCAAAAATTCAAAAATTAAATTTAAATTTTACCACCGCAGCGCCGCGCTATTGCTGCCCGACCTATTTCAAGAAAGCGTTGATAGCTTCTAAAATGGGCGGAGCTATAGCGTTTCATGGCGAGTAAAAGTCCCAAACCGAACGGGCAAAAAGTGTTTGTTGGCGCCATATAGCGCCAATAGCTCCAAACCGAACGCGGTCTAAATGAGATTATCTGTCAATTTATTGTTTGCGATTGGTAAAATAATAATAATACTATGTTGCTGTGGTCTGTTATGACTCAATTAATGATCGTAAGACTCCTTAACGAAGGAATTATAAGGTTTAGGGAAGCATCAGTTTTCAAATACAGTGATTCCACCTCTGATTTCAGAAATTGTGAATTTAATAAAGTTGTCAAAGATTGAAGGATTATTTTGAAACTTGCAAGCATTATCCACATTGAGATTTATCATGTCAAAAGTCTCCAGAATCGTTTAATTAATCTAAAATTAGTAAATTTGTAATGTTATTGCACATAAACGATAACCTATAAAATTTGTTACTTTCAATGTCTATTTTCTATGAAAAAAACATGTTTTATGTAAAATGAATTGTATTAGAAATTCGAGCATGTGTTTCTCCAGAGAATCGTCATAAATTTGTGTATGCGAAGTGTCTTATAGCATAAGGTCCAATGTTCTATGCCACCAGAGATTTCTTCATAGATTATTCGATGTCAGTCAAAACAAATTCCAATTTAAGACATAAAAATAGCTCCTGTAAACAAAATACAGAAATTATAGACCATTTCATTTTAGCAAAACTCATTGGCGCATGCGTCAAATCAGCTGACGATTTTCGAACCAAGTGTGGATATGTCCATATAACGTAGTGCTAATTATTTAATCATTTATTGTTAAAATGGGGCATAAATTGAATAAAAAACGTGTTGGTGCCATTAAACATTGTGTTTAGTGTTAAAAAAACATTATTTGCTGCAATATTTGGATTTTTTAATGTTGCTCCATTCACTTAATTTGACTTGTCTATGGGGTATATCACTAGGGGCACTCATCTTGGGCAAAATGGTGGTAAAAAATATTGTTTAAAACCTAATAACACAAAACTATAACAAAATATCTAAGACGATATTAGCATGCGTTTTAACGTAAAAGTTTTGACATGGTTCGAAAAACAAACAACAGCTGTTGGCTTCGCGCAAGCGCTCTCGTTGCGTGAAATGATTTATTAGTGGAAACAACATCTTACAAATTACTGAATTTACCAACACATAAAATTATTTCGAATAAAATAAAATTATTTTAAAAATGTTGCATTTTTGACTCGATAATTGGTGATTTTACAATATTCGTCAATTGCGCATCGATCACCAGTTGAATTTTGGCAGTCTTAGTCGACGGACGTAAATTTCGTTCCATCCACATTTTAAAAGTTCAATAACATCGTCACCCTAATTCTAAAACCTCGTAAGTCTAGTAAATCAAATTTTACAGGAGGCTGAAAAAAGTGAATTTTAAGAAATATATTATTAGTATTGACTTGATTTTACACACTTAATAGTTTTATAGATGTCACAATAAGTATAATTTTTTTATTACGAGGTTTTAGAACGATGTATTTTGGATTTCTCTATATCATACAACTAAAATCTCAAAATCGCATAAATTTGGAGTTATGAGGTTTTAGAATTAGGGTGACGACATTGAACCTTGGATCCAACAATGGCGAACGAGTTTTTAGAGGTTATCTGTCAGCATTGGGTGTGAAAATTCAATTCAAATTATACGATACTGAGTTATTAGATAGTACAAAATATTCGCTTACCTGATTTATCAACAACGAAGGATGGTCAACAATCGTCTACAGTTTAATACATTTTTGTGTTCCTTTAAAATAGTGTGCAAGTGCGACGTAAAACATCATAGCTGATCGGCTGCATTAGTCAACTTTGTGCACCTTTCACAACGAGCTAATTAAATAGCTGGATAATAATTCGTAACAAGGTATCGTTTTTTTTATTATTTTCATTTAAATTCATTATTCAACATTAAACAAAGGGGGTAGGGAAAGGATTTTAAAAATGCATTCAACGCTACCCTAGTTAAAGTTCTCATAAACAAAACATTATTTTATTTATACTTTTCGATTGCAATCATTTAATAAAAACATTTTCAATTTAAAATTTTACTCGTTATATAACAACGAAAAGACTTAGTGACATAAAAGCCACTAAGCAGAAGAGAGAAAAAGGAAAAGGTTCCGTTTTTGGCTTTTGGTTAATAATATTGTAAACCATTCTTGGTGTAGACTCCGGTCTTTGTGTTAACATTTATTATTTTGAACCAATATAAAATTATTTTTGATTAATTAATATCTTTCATTGAAATAAGAATAAGCAAGTTATCTTACAGGATTTGACAATTAAAAGCAAAGTTAAGTATTCATCTATCGGATACAAATTTAAAACATAACCTTAGAATTCGCATCTTGTAAAGAGTCTTACCGATCAGAGCTAGCCAGGTAAGCATAAAAGGGGACTAGATAGATTATCTTACAACAGATCAGTACAATATAATGGGAGGTTGTAGACTGCGCCCGATGGTTGAAGGGTCTCATAATCTAGCATGCAGATTGCGCCGGGTTCGGTTAGGGTTAGTATGTAGATTGCGCCGATGGTTAATTAATAGGTAATCTTTTTGGGTAACGACGGGGTGAAAATCCCATTAGAGGATTAAGGTACTTAATTTATTACAGGAGTACTATACATTATGTGCGATTTTTAATTATGTTAGTAATTTGATGAGGTTATTTTTAAATAACTGCATTATTTTGATTCTTTCATTATTAAAAACTTTTATAACACAAATTTATAACTACGATTATTCCATTCCTATTTCAACAACCAATCGAATTCACAAATGTGTTTTGTTTCGACCAATCACATGTCATTTTGAAGTTTTGCAAGTGATTAAACTCTCTCTCAACATGCGATTAAATTCGATTAAACTCGATGTAGCTTTTTGTGTGTAGTAGCCTTTGGTAACAACTGTCATAAGTCATAATTGCAAATATTACCATGGTAATTATTTATTTAAACAATATTGTAATAGAGAAAAATGTGTTCTAACAATGTTCTGCGTTTTAATAATTATTCCGATATCGAAATTAACGATGCTATTGAAGAATGTGTTCCAAAAAACACAAGGAAAACGAAAGCTTCCATTTGGAAACAATTTGAAATTTTCTGTGCCGAAAGAAAGTATACCCTTCAGCAGTTTACAACTTTGACTGAGATTGGCAATATATTAACGGACTGGGCATACAACATGAAAAAAATCAATGGAGAAGACTACAAAGAAGGAGTTGTTAAAACTATATGGAATATAACGGCAAAAATGATACAAGAAAAATATTTCTCGGAGTTTGGCAAAAATTTCGACCCATTTAAAGATCTGGAGTTTAAAAAGGCAAGAGATGCTAAAAATGCTAATCGAAAACGTTTGCAAGCCATTCCAGAAAAACGAAGACAAAGCTCAGTTGCCCTTACAAACACAGATATAAAAAAATTATGTACCTATGGAATGAGGACACTCCCGATGGGCTTCAAAAACGATTCTATCATATAGCAGCATACGAACTAGCTTGGAGAGGTGGAGAGGCATCAAAATGTAAGACTTTTTATTTCAAGTTTGAAAAAAAATCCGACGGGACTTTAACAGATCGTTTGGAATATAATACTATATTCTCAAAAACATGCCAAGGAGGTGAGAAGAAATTAAGTGACAGTAAGTGGCTTACTCGAAATTTAGATGACCCTACAATTTTCCCGATTCGGTTATTTAAAAAATTAATTAGTAAGCGTACAGAAAAAATTAAAACTGATCGATTCTTTTTAACACCTAATCCCTCATGGAATAACGAGTATTCTAGTGGATGGTTTAAAAATATGCCTCTAGGAGAAAATCAAATTTCGAAGTGGATGCAACATTCAGCAACAAAAATTAGATTAGATGTTAAAAACAATAAAATAACTAATCATTCAAACAGGTCTAGTGCAGTGTCAAATTTAGCAAAAGCAGGAATTTCTAGTGAAGAATTGATCAAAATTACCGGCCATGCCAATACAAAATCAATTGATCCCTACCTGCAGCTGGACGAAAGTCACCATACAGATTTAGTTTCTAATTTAAGATGCCATGAAAGTACATCTCGTAATTCTGAAAATTCTAATCAAAATTTAAAATTGGTCAATCATGCTGAAGAGTCAACTAGTAATACTATTAACTATAACAATTGCACATTTCACGTACAAAATATGATTTATGGTAAAGATTGTAATAATTAAATTCTAATAGCATTTTCCACTTATTAAAAATTGTAAAATTTCGAACAGTGTTTGTTTTTTTTATAAGGAATGAAATAATCTCCCTATAATCTACGCGAGGTTCACTTTTTATTTGGATAAAATTGTTTTTGATTGACTCAAATATGGATAGCCATAAGGTAATAACTCTCGAATTAAGGGATCTACAAAAATTGCTCAAGCTACGCTTTCGCAATTTTTAAAATCCCCTTAATTCTCGAGTTATTTCCATGGCTATCCATATTTTAGTCCAAAAACAATTTTATCCGATAAAAAGTGAACCTCTTGTGGATTAACCCCCGAGAAATTTGCAATTTCGAGACAATTTGTGCATGATTCTGTTGGTCTATAATTTTGGGGGTGAAACCTTATAATTTACTGCCCCATACCGCAACTATACTTTTTAATGCTATTTCGAGGTTCTCTCACATCCCGGTTTCATTGATCCCGGTTTTCTTGATGGGTGGCGCCTTCTCGTATGTTTAGCCTAGTAACCAGAGTCAAAACCGCCCAGCAGGCGAAGCGGCGCCCCGGAAGGGTAGGTTTTGACGATGGATAACTCTCATTATCGAATGCATACCCCAAATATCGAAGAAAAAAAAATTTAATTTTTTCACTTTTTCGGCAATACACCGGTTATTTTCCATTTTTTGATAATATTTATTATTAATATTGTTGTGATCCCCACTTAGCTATTTGAGGAATAACCAAGAAAAGGATTCCCACTTCGAAACTTCTCTCTATCTCAGGGTTTTAAACTCGCTTTGAAACGTCTTATAAGCCAACAGTCAAAAGAAAACAATCGGATAACCAAAACACATTTAATAACATCAATTAAATTAACAAAATCAACAACAACATAAACATAAAAATCGAACAACTTAATTAAACAAATTTTATGCTAACCTTTTTTATATGGATGATAACTCGGCTAGACTCGCACACAATAGCGCACATTCACTATCTTCTTATCACGAATCGCCTGGTCCAATTTGTCCTGCTTTTTCTTTAAATTTCTGATCTGCAACAATCCCAGTCCACTTGTGGCTCTCAAATTAACTCTCACTTTTATTCTTCCAATGGTGCTACACACCCGAACTCCAGTTTTCAATTCAATTTTTGAAGTGTATTTAATTCGACTGTTTCTACTACTTTCTTATGCGACTATCATTGTCGTCTCATCAATTTGCACTCTTTATTATAATTGTGCAACTCACTTTCTCATCAATTTGCACTCTTTATTATGATTGTGCGACTCACTTTCTCATCAATTTGCACTCTTTATTATAATTGTGCGACTCACTTTCTCATCAATTTGCACTCTTTATTATAATTGTGCGACTCACTTTGTCGCATCATCAAATTAACTCCAGATTTGCCACTATCTTGTTCGCTTCATAAAAACCGACCCCCTCAATTATTGCCTTGGCAACCCCTCTCGCTTTTATTTTATTCACCCTTTTGATTCTCCTCTCTCATTTGGTTCAGTCTTTTGTGTTGCCTATCCAAGTTATCATTCGGCGTTTAATTTTATAAACACAAAACTTAAACTAACAAAACTTAATTACTACCAAAACTTAAATCTAACAAAACTTAATCTAACATTTACAAGGGAACCGACCGTTCCCTTTTGCACTGTTCGCCCATAATAGGGGTAACACGGTGGACACAACAATATCAACTAATCACACCCCCACCTATCCGAATTTTAAAGAAAAATTCAAATCGGAGCGAAAAAATTTCACTCGATTCGAAGGGAACGTGATGCATTTCATCGCGTCTACCTGGGGGGCGCGGCCTATTCGATGCTCATTTTCCCTACTTTTAAAAAGTCGATTTTGGGGTTGTTTTTCCAGGGTTCACGTAAATTATTATTTCTATAGACTAAAATAAGCCTGTTCTTTAGTGTGTAGCTGAAGAAATTTTTCTTCAGCCAGCCAGGGTTACATAACTCGACCCCGAGTATGTGCCGGACAACAAATGCGTGCGAGTCGTTTCATAACGTATTTAGTTCACATTTTTATAGCCCCCACCCAGCGATTTACACCTTTTTGGAGAAATTGAAAATGATGCAAATTAAGACATATATCACCATAAACAGTATAGGTACGGCTAAGATGCAAAAAACCGATGCAATTAGTAAGAAAGCTAAACTACGGCATTTGATCGACTTGTATGCTAGCAAAATAATGTCAAGGTTGGAATTTATAAAAAGTATCTGCAATAAGTATTGTCATATTAATGATAATTAGGTACCGCAATTTAATTTTTTATTAATATTTAATAAACTGATTTACAATAATAACCCCATTATGCCTTAGTAATACTTTTTAATCCCTCAGGTACACCATCGGCGCAATCTGTATGTTACCCTTAATGACCATCGGCGCAATCTACAGGTTGCCCATGGTCATTTACCAAAAAAAAAAGGATTAATTTCTGACCATCGGCGCAGTCTACATATGTCCGTATGGAGGGGATCAATATAAACCAGCGTCGAATGTCGGCGTCGATGAAGAAGAGTACGAATAGTATTAATTTATTGTTTTTATACTTGATTTTAGTATTAATATTTTTATTAAAATAAATTAACGCAATTCCAAAACTTTAAAACCAATTTTTTAAAAAATTCCATTATATGACTTAATGACTTCTTCCACTAAGTCCTTCAATTTACCTACTTTACTGAGGTGTAGTGGAAAAAGTAGGTAAGTCATTTATAATTTTTTCCGCTTATCTACATTATTTTTTACCAAATGTATCTTTTTACTCTTGAAATACATTCTTTAAGCTCATATCTATCCATGCCCTGCATTGAATTTAAAAAATTCCGAATAAAAAGTATTATAAACGCAATTCCAAAACTTGTGACGAATTTTAGATTCGTCAACGTCAACTTTTCACTGCCGTTATCTTGCGGTCTGGCGTTGCTTGAGACACATCCTAAATAACCTCGATCTTGGCGCCTGGAGTTTCATTTTTGTCCGCTTAGTGGAGGGGGTGATTTCCGTGTCACTTTTGGTGTAGTTTCTCGCGAGTGAAGACGTGTTTTGGTTAGCGTGCGTAGTACAGAAAAATCTGAAGATAATCGTTTTACTAAATCTTAAAAATCATTTGTTATATTCAGCAAGCTATCAAAGTGCATTTGGGTACGACGATATTTGCGTGCTACTGCAGAAATTACAAATCGTTACGTTGTAATTTTGCCAGATTCGATTTCGTTATCAAGAACACGTTTTCCATCTAATTGGTGTTATTGCGCACGCCTGAAGCCAGTGGAGGATTTATTGACCATAGTTGGTAACATTGTTAGTTCCTGTCAAATTCTTTCAATTAACCTCAAAGTCTCGCGAGAAATTAAGCTGCACCAAATTCTATTTGTGAATCCGTTGGTCTTCAGTGGTTGTGTCCGTCTAAATTAATTGTCTAAAGTGCGTATTAATTACCATCACAATCTACCGCCCGAGGTTTTGTAGAAACCGATATATTTTTTAAACGTTTTGGTCACTCAAGTGAGGGTTCAACTCTGTCCTTGGTTGCGTTTCCGACACCATTTTTTTACCTGTCTGCTGTTCGACCAAACCTTCGCCGAAGCATTGGGGTCGCTCGATCACGAACCATCCAAGAAGGCGTTACCTGTCCGTCCGGTGACCGGAAGTGTTTCGAAGTAGCAAGTCACATCTCAGTCTCGCAGCAGTCTCCGGCATTGGAGTGTTTCGTTGTCTGTCTTGGCCGGGGTAAGTCGATTTACATTTCCATTATTTTGGGGATTGTATGTTATTGCGAGATATTTTTTATCAATTAAATAGAGGGTATGTGTTGTTTTTACCACCTTCATTGTTATTAGCTCTTCGAGGCAACGTTCTGGTTTACCGGCGACAGTTTGATCGTACGCTGTTGTTTTAATTTGTTTGGTTGACTCCCATCAGGAGTCAGCATTTTCATAATTGTATTGTGCCACTAATTTGCCTGTTTAACCGTTGTCGTTATTGTTGACTACCATTTTGTGTGTCATTAAATTGTTAACTTTACTACCGTTTTTTATTTCCCTTGTAGAAGGGTATTCTTTTATAAAGCTTTCAGGGGTAGCTTCGCAATCGGAATCCATGGCTCTCGCACACCGACGTTACCAACTAAAGAGCTAGCTTAACTTCCATCTGGGCTCACCACGTTGTAAAGTGGAGTTCGTCACTTCACGTGGGAGGAATCCTTCTTTCTCGTTTCTGAGATTTTAATGCACTTTTAAAGTCGATTTGTATGAAAACTTATTGGAGCATATTTCACATATAAACGGTTTCTCGCCTGTGTGAGTTATGAAGTGACGCTTTAAATTTGTTTTTCGTGCAGTCTTATAGTTGTATATTTCACAAGGAAAGGGTTTCACAACGGTGTGGGATCCAAAATTACATTTTTGTGCACTATTGTAATCGCGTATTTCATATGCAAGCGGTTTCTCATCGCTATGAATTTCTAAATGTTGAGTGAAAGTATCCTCATGGTAAATTTCACAGTTGGATAAATTTTAGCCGTCAGATTTTCTCTCAGGTTCCTCGAGTGACAATTGTTCAGTATCGTTCTTTTCTTTAATGTCAATCGAATTATGCAATAGTTCTAAAATAAATTTTACGTCTTCCAACGGTTCGGTTTTAATTTCGCAACTGTCATTTAAATTATATGAAGTTTCTAAAACCTCGCTGTTGCCCTCTTCTTTATTTTGTAGCTTTTCTGCTGTTGACATTTTATTCATACCTATTGCAAATTCCATTATAAGGAAGCATGAAGGAAGTAAGGGTGCTCGTGAACTGGCACACGATCAATACTTTTATTAACCTAACATATACAAACAAGGTGGAACTCGCTTTAGCGGCAGTTCTTAGGCTTCTATACAGCTACCTTTCTGGTGTGGAACGATTTGAAACGCTCTGTATGATTTTAAATTATGCGGACGGACAGACAGACGGACAGACGGACGGACAGACGGACAGACACGGAGCCAGATCATAAGGCATCTTGCTATACTTTGTATAGAAGCCTAAAAGTACACAGCAGTATCAACAGATCAACTTATCAACAGATCAACGTATCAACGTATTTAAATTTCCTATATAGCTGAAAAATTATGAAAATAAAATATAACTTATATTTGGTGTGCATTGAAAATAGATAATCTGCACTAAATATATTTTTGCGGTTGGTATTTATAATTTACTATATAATCAATAATAAGCAAACTTTTCCATTCCATCCGGAACTTTACTTCTCTGTAATGTACGATCCATTTCTTAAGGTCGATCAATCCTAATCTTTCTCTTTTATTTACAACTTAACTTCACCAATCACATCAAGCCACTGCTGTGGTTACAATAAAACCGGATCAACGTATCAGCAGATCAACGTATCAACGGATCAACGTATCAACGTATCAACGTATCAATGTATCAACGTATCATCGTATCAACGTATCAACGTATCAACGTATCATCGTATCAACGTATCAACGTATCGTCGTATCAACGTATCAACGTATCAACGTATCATCGTATCAACGTATTTAAATTTCCTATATAGGTGAAAAATTATGTAAATAAAATATAACTTATATTTGGTCTGCATTGAAAAAAAAGTTGTTATTTTTGGTCGCCATATTATTATAAGGTAATATCAGATAATCTGCACTAATTAAATTTTTGCGGTCACAATCACAATTTCGAAGGTTCTGATTAGATTTGAATTATGCGGACAGACAGACGGACAGACGCGGAGCCAGATCATAAGGGTTCTTGCTATACTTTGTATAGAAGCCTAACAAGTAGTTTATATAGGGAGACCTCTTTGAAAATATCTTTAACTTAGTAAATTTCTTTCGAACATTTGCGTATTTGTAAATTGCATTAGCGAATCGAAACAACGGATTAACAGATTAACGCAATACTATATAGACGAAGTATTTACAATATAACAACGTATCAGTTGATCAACGTTATGATTGGCTCTGAAACATGCGGACGGACACGAAGCCAGACCATAAGGCTTCTTTCTATACCTTGTATAGAAGCCTAAATAAGGCTTCTTGTTATATCGTACTTTGTATAGAAGCCTAAAAGTAGCGCACTGGCTACCCAGTTCTTAGACCTCTATACACACAGAGTATTTCCAACACGATTTGAAACGCTCTGTATGATTTTGAATTATGCGGACAGACGGACGGACAGACAGACACGGAGCTAGATCATAAGGCTTCTTGTTATACTTTGTATAGAAGCCTAAAAACACCAACACTGTACAATACCACAATTCTCTGCGGGACTAGAATTTGAAAATGGCGACCATTGTCAAATGACGATATATATTCTACATACAGTGCCATCTCGTGCAGTAGAGAGAAAACAGAAATCTGTAGCAGCATTCCATTAGTGCGATTGAACATAAAGCCCAAGTCCCAACTCAGCGAATTAAATTATTTAATATCATTAATCAAAAATCGTAAGTACTGATAAGAGGTATCCTGGTTAAGGAGATATAATTATTTTAGATAACTACTATCTTTCGCATAAACAAATAAAGCTTAAGTAGTGTTAAGGAAATTCCATCAGCACAGTACATGAACTCATCCAAAGGATCCCGTCGTCTAAGTCTTCTTACTTGTGGTGGGTTTAGTAAACTTGCGGCTTCAAGGTTTGGATGAGCTTGTAGTCTGCATTGATATCGCTCGCTATGACTTCTTATTACCTCTTGAATTATTGGAATGTTCAGTTGTTCGTGAATTACTTTGTTGGGATAATATGAGGGCACGTTGGCAATTATTTTTAATACCTTATTTTGGTAGGTTGGGTACGGTCCGCTATCTTTGGCGACTCCAAATAAATTGAAAATTTCCTTTTGCAAAGAGGAAGGTTTATATAGTATACTGATATAATTTAAACCTGCGAATGTATTATCAAATTTTGGAGTAAATCGAATTTGAAGTTTGCAAATTTACATGTAAAATTAACGACATTCCCGCGCGTCGCTCATTCTGTTAACGGTACGTGCAATATGAATGACCCTAACACTTGGAGTATTTCGCACCGGCAGATGCAGCTCGTCTCTCGTACATGTAACATCGATTATTTTTTGTTTTTACGCGATTGTTTGGGGGTGAAACGTAATAGTTTACTGCCCCATACCGCAACTATACTTTTTAATGCTATTTCAAGGATCTCTAAGCTCCCGGTTTCATTTATCCCGTTTTTTTTTTATGGGAGGCGCCTTCTTGTATGTTTAGCATAGTAACCAGAGTCAAAACCGCCCTGGAGGGGTGCAGAGCGGAGCGGAGCGCAACGGCACCCCGAAAGGGTAGGTTTTGACGATGGATAAACCTCCCTATCGAATGCACAACCCAAAAATCGAAGAAAAATGCGCTAAATTTACGTACTTTCAAATTGATTTTTCTCGAAATTTTGATAATACATTCGCAAGTGAAATTTTTACAGGATACTCTATAAACCTTCCTCTTTGCTATAGGAAATTTTCAATTTTTTTGGGGTGACCAAAGTTAGGGGACCGAAGTTACTGCTGGGCAAGCCTCCCTTCTCAGTGTAAAAGTTATATGGATTGACTTGCTTTGATCTATCCCTATTCTCCATAGCTTAAACCACTTACAGATTTTGTTCAAATGAATTTGTAGGAGCTGTACAGCTATTCTGATCTCTTCGCTGGAGGCCATCACAGCGGTATCGTCGGCAAATGTTGCTAGGGTGGCTTTTTCATCGGTTGGCATATCTGCTGTGTAAATGAGGTATAGAATTGGTCCTAGGATACTTCCCTGAGGTACACTTGATTTAATATTAAATAATTCCGAAGTGTATTCTTTTTGTTTTACATAGAAAAATCTATTCTTAAGGTATGATTCCAGTATTAGAAAATAAGTGTATGGTACACTATTTTTAATTTTATAGAGGAGACCATCATGCCACACCCTATGAAAGGCCTGAGAGACGTCCAAGAAAACCGATGAGCAATATCTCTTTCTTTCCAGGTCAGATCTTATCTTGGTCGCAATTCTATGAACCTGTTCAATGGTGGAGTGTTGTTGCCTGAATCCAAACTGGTGGTTCGATAGGATTTTGTTTTCAACAAACACAGGTTGAAGTTTTTGGAGCAAGATCTTTTCCAAATACCTTTGAGAGTAACGGGAGTAAACTGATGGGTCTATATGATGAGACTTCATTTTCATTTTTGCCTGGTTTTTGAATCATAATAATTTGTGAGAGTTTCCATTGAAGGGGAAAATCACCCACCCTCAGAACGGCATTAAATATCATAGTCATCATCCTGATACCGCAATCCGGTAGTTTGTAAAGATTTATTATGTGTTAATTAATTTATTTTGCAAAATATTACATTTTTGAAAATTTCATCACATAATGTCCGGTGTATGGTTGCATACCAGCCAAGTATTATTTGCATATCAAAATTACAGGTAACTAGTTCAAATATAAACAAACATTTGAAAGCTGCAAACAGAGGAAGGTAGTAAGGTAATTGATTCCTTAAGTTTCTGCCTTTTTTACACGAACGGCTGACTGAAATTTCGAGAAAGGGTAGTCGAATCGACCACCAATCCGATCAGTCTGTCGTCGAATAGACCACCGATCCGGTCGTCGAATCGACCATCGATCCGGTCAGTCCGAGATCGGACATCCGATCCTCCGATCCGATCCGAGCTCCGTTCCCGATATATCCTGCCTGATTCATTGCTTACGTTT
Organism: Podabrus alpinus; assembly: GCA_932274525.1. Lineage (NCBI taxonomy): Eukaryota > Metazoa > Arthropoda > Insecta > Coleoptera > Cantharidae > Podabrus > Podabrus alpinus. The sequence goes on along the minus strand of OW026452.1, from coordinate 43,490,743 downwards.
CTAGGCAATAATCAAACTTCCGAACCGTTTTTGATTACGTTTCTAGTCAAAGACAAAATTCCTCCGTCGAGAATAGCGAAAAGCTTACGTTTCTAGGCTTTAGCTGATACCAAAACATTCCAGTAGATAATTCTCATCAAGAATTATTACTTAGCCGATTTAGAGATTCAATAAACTTCCGTATAAGAAGTCACTTTCTGACTTCACCCGTTCCGAAAATACAGTTGGATTTTGCTAATCGAAAAATTCAGTAGTCCCGTAATTAATTGATTTTTCTCCGTAGTTACAAAACTTGTGATTAGATTCAATTAGTTAAACATTATTCCCCACCTGTTTCAAGTAGCTGTTATTATTTTAGAAACAGTAGTAATATAGTAACCGTAATTTTCAATTCACTTGCAAATACATTCAAGTCAATATAAATATTCACAGATTATGTATGTTCCATTTCCGTCACCAGTGCCGTACTCATTAAATTTTGACAGTGTAAATATTTAAATATTGAAATCATTTTTTCTCTAAATTATTAATTATTCACTTAACTTGTAAATATTTTTTTTAAATAAAATTTTTGTTAATTTACTCAGAATTCTTTTTTTTTACAAGTTTTAAAGTTTTTTCCTTTGAAAAAGCTTTTGGCGCCCGAGTTTAAAGAAAAGCAAATAAGTGTCAAACAAAAATCGACAAGACGTCCTCAGACCCTGGCTACCCAAGGGGCAATTTGAACGAGGCCAAAAGTCACGCTACAAGTTCTTGTAATATTTTACCCGTGATGAGATTGAATCCCGGTGCTTTTTTAGAGGAAATTTGGTGGCGAACAATATTGTACACTTCTGCTTTTTTTACTTTTTTGATTGGTAATGCCATTTGGTAATGAGCACTAAGAAATTGGTATATAAAGTCTTCTTGATTGGGGTCAGTCTCTCTTGGTAGAGGCGAGAATACACTTGAGAGATGTTCAGCAAAGGTGTCCGCCTTCTCCTTATTACTTCTTGCCCATTGTCCGTTTTAATGGGAGGAATATTTACCTGCGGCCTTGTCAGTTTTCTGGTGGCTTTCCATAGGGAGTATTGCGTGTTTTTTGTGGGTGTTAGATCTTGTAGATGTTGTTGTAACTCTCTATTCTTCAGGTCGTAAAGAGACTTTTTCAGTTCTCTGGTGGCACGATTATATCGGGTTTTATCCATAGGATTTAGGGTTGTCTGCCATTTTTTCTGCAATTTTCGTTTCTTTATAATTAATTCCTTGATAAACATTGGGCATGCCCCCTTAGTCGATCCATCATCCAAATCTGGGGTCGAGTTCCATGTAGCTTCTTGAATGGTTCTTGTGAAATATTCAACGGCATGATCAATTTCTTCCTCATTTTTCAAAGTAACTCGTTGGTTTAGTGATTGTATTATAATGTCCTTGTAGCAATCCCAGTTAGTTTTTTTATTATGAAGTATTAGGGGTTTATCTTCATTTTTGATTTGGGTTGTGAGGGTGATTATTATAGGCGTATGGTCTGACGAAAGGTCCAAAGAAGATTTAATGGAGAAATAGTTTGTTGAAATTCCTTTTATTATGCAAAAATCGAGCAGATCGGGGGTTTTATTATGGTCTGTTGGCCAATGAGTGGGCTGACCAGTTGATATATAGTGAAGATTATGTGTCGTTATTGAATGATATAGCTGTCTGCCTCTTGGGCTTATTAGTCTTGATCCCCAATGAGGGTGTTTTGCGTTAAAATCACCACCCACGATAAAACGTCGTCCAAGAGTTTCAAAAAATTCCTCAAAATCCTTTTTACGAATTGTTATGTTTGGAGGACAATATATCGCTGAGATTGTTATTTTACCGTTCCAATCTTCCACTTCTATACTGGTTGCTTGTAAATGTCTTACAGAAAAACCTTCTCGTTCGTGATGTTTGATTGAACTTTTTACAATAATTGCTGTGCCCCCTCGTGCTCTTGCGCCAGGATGATTAGTGTGATAGACGTTATACTTGGGTATTTTGAGGTAGCTTCTGTTGGTGAGATGCGATTCCGAAATTAGAAAAATATCTATATCTTCATTTATTAGGAATTTTTTAACTTCCTGAATATGTTGGAGTAAACCGTTGGAGTTCCATACAGCCATACGTAACGAACGACCCATTAATTCATTTTACAAATTAATGTAGTGAGGAAATTTAGGATTGAATCCATTCTCTCCATTACTTTTGACATCATCGCTTCAAGGTTGTTTGGCTGATAAGCTGGAGTATTTATATTTTGGTTGACCGCAGTATTTTGTACGTATTGAATAATATGACTTGCCATTTGAGCATAAGAGGTTTCTGAGTTTCTGTTTGTCATTGAGGGAGTGTTTCTTTGTTGATTTATTAATGTGTTTTGTCTAGGTCGGAGTGGAGGATATCTTAGCAATTGGAGTTGCTTTATGTAATTACATCCTCTGTAATTAGCAGGATGATTTCCCCCGCAGTTGACACACGCAACGTCTGCGTTAATTTTACTTTTTTTGTTACAGTCACGAATAAGATGATCACCATCTTATGTATTGTTTCTAAACTCTCGTGTATTTGGGGCAAAGGGGTTATTGTTGTTATTATTCTGCGTATGTGATGAAAAGGGGTTTCTTTGTTGATTTATTAATGTGTTTTGTCTAGGTCGGAGTGGAGGATATCTTAGCAATTGGAGTTGCTTTATGTAATTACATCCTCTGTAATTAGCAGGATGATTTCCCCCGCAGTTGACACACGCAACGTCTGCGTTAATTTTACTTTTTTTGTTACATTCACGAGTAAGATGATCACCATCTTATGTATTGTTTCTAAACTCTCGTGTATTTGGGGCAAAGGGGTTATTGTTGTAATTATTCTGCGTATGTGATGAAAAGGGGTTATTAAAATTTCGCGAATTCTGAGAAAAAGGGTTGTTGTTAAAATTTTGCGAATTTTGAGAAAAAGGGTTGTTATTAAAATTTCGTGGATTTGGTAGAAAGCGATTATTGTTTGGGTTTCGCGAGTTTGGTGTAATAGTGTAAGAAAATTGGGCACATTTTGATCAAAAAAATCCAAAATCGGTTTTCAGCGATTTTTCGACGGATTTCGTTAGGTAATTGTTCGTACTTTAACATATTAAAAAACTTCCTCTCGGAACCCTGAACTTCTTACCAAATTCTTCGTTTGAAGTTGAAATTTTTTATGAAGGAGTGAAAATTATGTTTTTCGGCAAAATATTTTTAAACAAATTTCTATTTCAGCTATATTGTTATCATACACTGAAAAAAAAATCGTTTGATTCAAAAGGAATCGTTTTATTTCAAACAGTTTTACGCATTACCTATGGCGAAAAAATAATTACTTTTCAATTAAAACTTTTTTTCTTTTAAAGATTTATCTTTTGAATTAAAACGGTCTAGTTTTATTTCAAACCACAATGGTTTTTATTTTAAACTATCGTTTACCTACTGATCGTACAGTCACACAAGAACGTTGCAGAATAAAAATTTGCATTAAAATTTTCCTCTGTTAAGTCGTGCCTGAAGCGTTCGACAGTATTCGGTTTACAATTCCGGTAATTCCCCTATTTAAATTTTAGTTTAAATATATTGGGAAGGTTGGCAGTAGACAAGAGAATAAATACAACAATCACAACATAAACAATTTAATAAGAGCACATTGGCAATACAACTTTATAAACAAACAATGGATAACATCACTAACCTGGTTGTGGACTCGTACTTGAGTGATTAAAAGCAAGTAAGCAAGCATGATTCGCGAAGCGAAGCATTTGGAAGGCAAAGCCTTCCTTCAATCTCCTCCATCTCATTATGGGGTTTACGCGCGTTGGTTAGTTTTAGTGGGACTAACAACCCGGTGGTGGCATTGGAGCCGAATCTCAATGGTGCTTGGGAGGTGGGTGTGAGGAAGGAGAGAGGAATTGGGTGGGTGGGAGAGGGGGATTAGTGATTAAAAGTACAACCCAGGTGTCTTTATATTCAGCATTGGTATAAAGATAACTAGCTACATAAATATGTCGCGCCATCTATCAGTCACATTGTAACTTACATACCAACAAAATAAGAAAATGATTTGATTTAAAACGTCTACTTTAAAAGAAATAAAGTTTTGTTTTGAAACAACAGATACTATTAAGTTAAATAAATTACTATTTATTACAAAACGATTATTTTTAAACCAAAAAATAACATTTTAAAACGAATATTCGTTTAGATTTAAAACGTCATTTTTTTCAGTGTATAACTCATTAAAAAAATTTTCTCTTGGAGTTTTAGTTTTCACATACAATCAGTTTATCCACCCCTTGATACTATTTATAATGTTACAGGATGACAATTTTAACGAACTTATTCTATAAAACTTTATTTTTCACTGGGTTTACGTTTAATATTTTTAACCAATTACCGTTTGTTCTTCCCGATTTTTGTTAGTTATTTTTGTCATAGTTCCATTCAATAGGTACGCAAACCTTTATTATGCAAATTTTTTAAGGATACGTTGACCTCAAAAATCAACTATTTCCCTGTGCACGTCTAAATTTATGTACATAGGCGTGGAATTTTCCAATTGCACCCTTTTTTTATCAATTACGTTGTCTTTATAATCAATATCGATTCATATAACTTTTCCAACATTTTTCATACATTAACACATTTATTGCACATGCAATTCACTTCTGTAATTTTTGAATTACAATAATTTTCACAATCCAAAGTATTTTCTCGCTATTTCGCCTTTTATGGATTAATCCGCACATCGCAATCACATTGATCATTAATTTCTCTCGAAATCAATGTAAATTATCGAGTTTTACAAATCATTGTAAAAACCCCTTTTTGCGTCTTTTATCGCAATTGACATCTCTCTTGATTCGTTTTCCTTTGTTTTTCCTTTTTGAATTTTCACACACTTATGATCTACGTTATTTATTTTATTTTCATTGTTTAAAATTTGGTTTTATTTCATAATTAAATATTTAATTTTGTGCATTTGAAAACACACTTCAATATGAAGGGGTAATTTCTTTAAGATGTCTAAATAAAAATTATGATCAATCACAAATAATATTACAATTTATTAAGAACACAAAAAAATTAATTTCTTTAAGCATATAATGTCTAAATTAATATGAGGGTGGCAAGAAGTACCCTTCTTAATTTAGGTGATGTGAGTAACCATTCAAGTCGTAAATTTAAATGCTACTGGTTTATTAAGTTTTAAATACAGGTATTTATACAAAAACTTAATAGCTAGGTTATCACATTCCAATTAAATTAAAGGTATTAATCTGATGACTATGATATAAATTTTCCATTATAATAATTTTAAATGCATTACTTGCTGATGATTAATTGTTTTGAATGTTGACAATGCGGAAATGAATTATTTTAATTGACCTACTGAAAAGTGTTAGTATGCATTTTCGCTTTATTTACTTTTCTACGTAGGTTTTTTACAATATTTGCTTAAATTATTTATATACAGGATGGTTCTAAACTATAACAATCAACCAACAAAACCCTGTTAAATTTCTAAATTAAACATATTGCCACCTCCAAAATAATGGCGTCTGGGATGTGTTGTGTCTTGCGGATGTCTTTTGTGTATGATGTTGTTTTTGGAACTGCAATTATCCATTGAAGTGCTTAAGACGTTCCATTTGGTGTTGTTTATGTATTTTTAGGCTATTTTTAGATATGCCCGTTTGATCGACGTCTTCTCTTTTTCCAGCTTCTTCTCCATCGTCGTACCATCTCTCTGACGTCTGGGTTGCCTTGAATGTTGGTCTTCTTGCTTAGTGATGTGTCTAATCTTTTCCCGGACTGATTTGCTATCCATTTTTGTTTCCTTGCAAAGGAAACCAACCGACTAATTAAAACCCTGTTTAATTTTAGATTAAACATATTGCCGTCTTCAAACGAATGTGTTGTGTTGCCTGTATCTTTATTTTGAGGTTCCAGTTTCATAATGTCCAAAATTTCGTTGTCTTGTTGACTTTGTTTACGTATTGCTGCTTCTTTTATTTTCGTCGCCATGGGTTTCCATGATATTGGTTGTACATCTTCTTCATCTTGCATGCTTCGGACTCGTAACTTCTTTTCCTCTCCCTATAACGGATTTTTATATCTTAGATCCGTTATCGATCAACCTAAATCAATAATTTGTTGACCACTGCCAATTTTATTCAAAATTATTGAGACGGGTCCATACACACTTCCACTCCCATTTTTCGTTCTTCCGTGAATACGCATGACGAGTCCGCCATGTTCAATGTAAGTTCACTTTTGATCCGACGGCTGAAGAGTTGAGTTCTAAAGTGTGTGCATTGCTGCAGTCTAATTATTTTTATTGCGATTTCAAGTGGAAATTCTTACATCGAGTTATTGAATATCTAAAACGAGTACACGTGGGTGAGATTGATATATATTTTTTTGATACGGAAGCCACCGTAGCATATTTCACTTCGACATCTGGATGTCAATCACCATCTTTTTGTGCTGATTATTTTATCGCTCGACTGCACTTTGCGCATGCTTGAACGCCCTCTAGTGGGATTTTAATGGTGACAAGTTTTGTCAACAAAGCGTTCCGAATTATTTTGAGATACCATCCTCCTGCTTTTGCCAGTCGTGCAAAAGTCACATCGTCGTGTCCGTTGCCATTTGTTGTCGTCGTACTGCGTTAATTTTTTTGTGACACTTCCTGCCGATTAATCGAGCGAGCCTGCGTCAACCGTGCTAGTGATTTTGGATTTCATTTTGGAACCCAGCATTACACCAGAGTATTTTGGAATAACTCTTTGGGGTGGAAGAGACCAGAGTATTTTGGAATAACTCTTTGGGGTGGAAAAGTCCAGCCATTGTCCTATCACCGAGTCGTGGGGTCGCTGTTGGAATCATTCGAGGCGTGCAATTCTTACTGGTGGACCGGGGTTTAGCGGACGACAATTCAACTTCCGTTCTCGTGGGCAATCCATCCAAGCAGGTTGGGGTACCTGTCATCTTCGATTGTGTGAGCTTGCCAAGTACTTAGGTAAGACAATTTTACTTTCTAATCTGTTTTGGGTAGTGGTTGCCTTGTTTACATTACGAGTATTTTAATTAACGTCACAAAGAGGTGTCGTATTTTGACATCTCTGTTTTTTTTGTTCGCCGGACCTCTCCACGGGAGGATTGATTCACGCAATTGTTTTTTATCTGGCTTCCTTCAGAAGTCAGCAATTCTTGTATTCGCCACCGAAAGGTTGTCGCCATTTGTTACATTTGTTACATTTGTTACATTTGTTTGTGTAATATTGATTATTTGTGTGTCATTAAATCAATTAAAATCATACCGTATTTTATTTCCCTGGAAGAGGGGATATTTATAACCTTTTTAGTGAGATATAGAGATCTGGACCCACGTCCCTCGCAGACCGACGTTACCATCAGTAGAGCTAGTTTATTACATCCAGGGCTCCCCACGTTAAAAAAAGTGAGGTGGTTTTCCACTTCGCGTGGGAGGAGATTTCTCAATTCTGCATCTGCAGGAGAGAGGCTTTTCACTTCTCATCCCCTTATCCATCTCTTTTTCCATCTCCATTAATTTTGTTTTGACATCTTCTTCCTCTGGCGTTTGTTTCGAACTTGCCTCTATTTCGTCCATCTCTTCTTTCATCTCTTCCTCCATCTCCTCTTCGAATTTCATGTCTATTGATTTTGTTGTGACCTCTTCTTCATCTGGTAATTGCTTTGGACCTGTAACTTCTTCTTCAATTTTCATTTCCATTGATATTGGTGTTCCATCTACTTCATCTGGCATGTGCTTTGGACCTGTAACTTCTTTTTCTTTTTCTTCCATCTCTGCTTTTGCTATGGCTGCCTTCAACATTTTTGATTTTTCGTCAAATTCGTCGTATATTTCCTCATCTTCTTCTTCTGGTATTTGGTTATAACTTGTTTCTTTTTCTTCCATCTTTGCTTTTGCTATGGCTGCCCTCAATAATTTTGTCTTTTCTTCAAATTCGTCGTATTTTTCCTCATCTTCTTCCTCTGGCATCTGTGTCGAATTTGTAACTTTTTCTAATTCCATCTTCTCTTCCATCTCCATTTTTGATAATTCTGCCATCAATATTTTTGTTTTTACAATGAATTTGTCGTCGATTTTTGGTGATTTTTTGTTTGGTTCGCTAGTTAAAATTTGCTTTGTTTTCTGCTCCAGTTCTTCCATTATTTCGTCGTATTTTTCGTATGCATTTGTGAATTGATTTTCAGTGAAATATTCATCTTGTTTTTCCTCTTCGTAAACCATTATATCTAAGTTTGAATCCATAATTGCTTTCCATTGGGTTTCCAATTTGTTCTTGATTCGTTCAACTGTGATTTTGATAACTTCTTCTTGTAATTTCTTTTTTGCGAATTCCATAGCTTCATTTAAGTAATGTAGTCTAAGTTTTTGTTTTTTAATTCGTAGTACTTGATTCATCTCCATGTCTTCTTGATTCATCTCCATGTCTTCTTGTGCTGGTCCTTTCGATTGTATTATTTGATTGATGTTTTCTCTACTGAATGATTACTTCTTCTCTTCTAAAATGCTTGTCTTCTTCTTGCTTCTTGACTGCTCGTTGCTTGTATTTGCTTGTGGCTTCGCTGTGGACCATTGTATTTTGATTCTTCTAGTGGCGTCGCTGTGGACCCTTATATTTTGATTCTTCTAGTGGCGTCGCTGTGGACCCTTGTATTTTGATTCTTCTAGTGGCGTCGCTGTGGACCCTTGTATTTTGATTCTTCTAGTGGCGTCGCTGTGGACCCTTATATTTTGATTCTTCTAGTGGCGTCGCTGTGGACCCTTGTATTTTGATTCTTCTAGTGGCGTCGCTGTGGACCCTTGTATTGTAATTCTTCTGTTTGCTTTGGCGTCGCTGTGGACCCTTGTATGTTGATTCTTCTGTTTGCTTTGTCGTCGCTGTGAACCTGTATGTTGATTGTTTGGACCGTTGCATTGGACCGTTGTTTGTTTTATTCTTTCTTCTTCTTCTACGTGGACTGTATTTCTGTCTGCTGATTTATCTTCTTAAGGTTCGAAGGACCATGTCTAAATTAAGATGAGGGTGGCAAGAAGTACCCTTCTTAATTTAGGTGATGTGAGTAACCATTCAAGTCGTAAATTTAAATGCTACTGGTTTATTAAGTTTTAAATACAGGTATTTATAAAAAACTTAATAGCTAGGTTATCACATTCCAATTAAATTAAAGGTATTAATCTGATGACTATGATATAAATTTTCCATTATAATAATTTTAAATGCATTACTTGCTGATGATTAATTGTTTTGAATGTTGACAATGCGGAAATGAATTATTTTAATTGACCTACTGAAAAGTGTTAGTATGCATTTTCGCTTTATTTACTTTTCTACGTAGGTTTTTTACAATATTTGCTTAAATTATTTATATACAGGATGGTTCTAAACTATAACAATCAACCAACAAAACCCTGTTTAATTTCTAAATTAAACACATAATGTTAATGGATACTTTGTTAGACATAAAGAACATAAGCAAGTGTTTCTCAGCAATCACCAAGCTCTATTTAATTTACTTTGAAGTTGTAAAGTTCAATATCAGCGTTTACTAGCTATTATGAGTTTTTAAATGACGTTTTAAACTTGCTCTCAGGGAATACTTATTATCGCATATCTCACACGCAAACGGTTTCTCGCCAGTGTGAGTCATTAAATGACCTTTTAACCTTGATTTCATTCAACGTCCGGCTGTGTTAGAGAGCGGTTGTGTTTTACGAGCGTGCGATAGTGCATCCGGTGACGTGACGTGATATTAAAAATTGTGCAATATTTTTAAAATTTTAGTATAGTGTTTAATTTAATTAGCGAAATTGAGGCTAAATTACTAATAAATAAGAACAATTGCGCTAATGCAGCGCATGTGATAGACAAATTTTTGGAAGTTTGCGAAAGCAACTTTGCGAGCCCAAATGAGATGTCTAAAAAACACAAATTAAAACGAGGTAATAGTTCCCTAAGTTTACCAGGTATCAGTAAAGATACTGAAGATAAAAACATGTCGAAGAAGTCCAAGAAGGATTCAGATAAAACCAATTCTGACAAAACAATATATAACGTTGACGTCACAAACAAATTTGGTTTATTACAAAATGATGAGACAATGGAAAGTTCTGATGTAACACCAGAGTCACTTTGTGCTATTGTTCCTAATAGTATAAAGCCAAAACCAATTGTAATCACTAAACTACCAAAAAATCATATAAATTTTACAAATGTAATAAAAGGCATAGTGAAAAAGAATTTCCACTTAAAATATCTCGGTGACAAGTTAAAAATTGTTACCGAAGACATTGAAGATTTCCACAGATTAAAAGAGGATCTAACAAAAAATAATACCGAATTTCATACATATAGTCTGGCCAATGAGAAAAAGTCCATGGCTGTTCTCAAAGGCGTACACCGCATGAATGAGGAGGAAGTTCTGGCAGCCTTACAATTGCAAAATGCAAAAGCGGTGAGCTGCAAACTACTCAATAAGGATAATAAAATGTATCCTAAATATAAAGTTGCGTTCGAAAACGAAATAACGTTCACCGAAATTCAGGGAATAAGATATGTGGCGAATACAAGAGTTTATTGGGAGAAGTACAGAGCCAGAAAGGGGCTTACGCAATGTTATAGATGCCAGCAGTATGGGCATGCAGCTAATAACTGCAATATTAAGATGGCTTACCGAAATTGTGCTGGAAGTCATTTGACTCGAGACTGTACAAGTTTGGGTCTCACAACCCCAAAATGCGCGAACTGCCACAGGACACACATAGCAAGTTCGAGAGATTGCCCCGTTTTCATTAAAACTTTAAAGAAGGTAATCAGACCACCCACACCAAAGGTAATTACATCCAGAGGCTACCAAATGCATATGAAGGAGTTTCCAGAACTTCGAAAACAACGAACAGTAGTACCCGACATTTCATATACATCGGTACTACAAAACCCACAATTTGAAACACCTGCACAGGTAATGAATACTCAAGGTCATACAAGAGGCCAAGCAAGCCAGGTTGTCCAATATCCGGTAAATTATGTTGGTACATCCCGAAATAATAATCCAGTAGGTATGGATAACTTGGATTCACTTTTTAGTGAAATGAAAAAGTTAGAATCGTTGTGCAACTTGGATAAAATGTTAAACGCTCTTCGCGAGTTAAATCGTGTCATGGCAAGTACCGTGGATGGTGCTGCTCGAATGTCGGCATTCATTAAATGTGCTAAAGAGTTTAATGGGTAGTTACGACCACGAAACACTTAATATAATGACGTGGAACGCTACAAGCGTTGTAAACAAAATGCAAGATCTAGAACTATTTTTAGAAGAAAATAATATTCATATTGCTCTAATAACGGAAACCTGGCTACAGGCGAGCGATAAATTAAAATTTAGAAATTTTCAAGTATTCAGGAAAGATCGATTGACAGGCAGGGCAGGTGGTGTTGCTATTTTCATTAAAAAAGGGTTGCCATACGAATCGACCGCACAACCCGACGTAACGGCTGAGGTGTTAGTACTAAAAATAAATCTAAACAGTCCTTTTTATGTTGGTGCCATGTACGTTCCACCATCCACAAATTTAACATCAACCGAGCTTGATAATATCATGAATAAGTACGATAAGATCATAGTTGGAGGAGACTTTAATTCCAAACACTCCCAATGGAACTGTAGATACGCGAATAGAAACGGCAACACTTTAAAAGGACATAACGACGTCAACAACTATCTGCTGCTATATCCACCTACACCTACCTTTAGCCCGCCGGGGTTACAACAATCCACCATAGATTTTTTTCTTGTGCAAGGAATAACGTCTTATTCCCAGCCCGAAACAATCAATGACCTAAGTTCCAATCACTGGCCTGTGTTGATGACTCTGCTTACTAACCGTATTCCGCCAAACTATGTCATACCCAATACTAACTGGCAAAAATTCAAAATAGAATGCAACAACAGAATGCGAATATCTCCAAATATCAACAGCTTTCAAGATATCGACAACGAAATTGCCAAGTTCACTAAAGCAATTAATGAAGCTCATAAAGTTGCAACTAAATTTAAAGCAATTAAAAATATTTTTATGCAGATATTGAAATTGATGATCTTAAAAGAAGACGTAATAAAGCGAGACGGATATGGCTAGAAACGGGTCAAGTTGTATATCGGTTTGAAAAAAATCAGCTAACGGAAGAAATTCAAACACGGATTAAAACCATTCGACGCCAAGAATGGTTAAATAAAACCAGAACCCTTACCGCACAGGACAATTCATTATGGAAAGTCTATGGCGCGTTGAGAAGAAAAAATGAACCAACACCCGCATTAAGTCATGCAAATATAAAATATTATACCAACCAAGAAAAGGCAGAGGTCATTGCCAATATTTTCGAAGAGGTACACCGGGTGACAACGAATCTTACCTCTCCATTAGAGGACCAGGTAAATGCGAGCGTGAACCTACTTCAAGGTACTGAGGAAACATATCAAATTAACATCACTCCTAAAAGAATACGGCGAATTATTCAGAGCCGAAAAATCAAGAAAGCTCCGGGTGGAGATGATATTACCAACAAGCACCTGAAGTACCTTCCCAAAAAGGGCATTGTACAGATATATTATATATTCAGAGCTTGCCTAACATTGTGTTACTTTCCTACGTCGTGGAAGACTGCAAAAATGCACGCAATTCCGAAGCCAAACAAGGACAAAGCCGAAGCCAAAAACTATCGCCCGATAAGTCTACTTTCTTCCTTAAGCAAAATTTTGGAGAGAGTAATACAAGAAGAAATAGTCGACCATCTGACAAACCATAATTTAATAATAAATGAGCAGTTTGGGTTTCAAAAGGGGCACGGCACCATTCATCAATTAGCCAGAGTAGTTGAGGATGTAGTGATGGAATCCAACAACAACAATCACACTGGAATGGTTATATTAGACTTGGAGAAGGCGTTCGACACGGTCTGGCACGAGGGCCTGATATATAAAATGATTAACCTGCGCCTTCCTGCGTCCTTGACAAGGATTGTCAAGAGCTATTTGACTGGTCGCAGTTTCAGTGTTGCGATTGGCGATTCAAGATCTGTGCAAAAATGCATACCGGCTGGTGTTCCGCAGGGCTCCATTCTTGGACCCACGCTATTTAACATTTATATAAATGATATTCCGAAGCACGAACATACTAACATCGCATTATATGCCGACGATAGAGCGATTTACTCGTCGTGCCTCTATAAAGAGATTATAATTGAAAATATCAATGAACATCTTCTGTCAGTGTGCAAGTTTTTGAACGACTGGAAATTAAAATTAAATGTTGGTAAGACTGAGGCTATCATGTTTACGGGAAGCAGAATACGTCCTGCAGTCGACATTAAAATAAATCATACCGTTATAGAACTGCAGAAAGAGATAAAGTATCTAGACTTAATCTTAGATCAACGTCTTACGTGGAAAAAAACAATAGCTGAAAGAGTCAAAAAGACCAACTACGTGCTACACCTGCTATATCCACTCATTAAGTACGACGTGTACTTACCAAAAGAGCTGAAGCTAATGCTGATCCGTACATGTGCCAGGTCAGTCCTTACATATGGTTGCAGTATTTGGGGAAGTGCCGCAGACAGTAATATAATCGCAGCTCAACGTTGTATAAATAAATTCCTTAAAATCGTGAACAATTATCCCCGCTACACTACGATTAAATTTATGCACGAGGAGAATAATTTTGAATATGTCGGAGATTTTATCAAAAAATCCACTGAAAAGTTTCTGAAAAGCTGCTCGTATCATGATAATGAACTAATTAGAAAAATTGGAGACTACAATCTAGACAATTTGAATTCAAAGAATAAGGGCAAACTTTTAAAATCAGTCTTGCTGCGAAAATATGATTTCTACAATCACTGAAGCTGCGTCGGTCTCGCTCGGTTCTTGTCATGAAGGGAAGACTAGAAGTGTTGTGATAGTGTTGTGATTGTGATAGTGTTGTGAAGTGATATATTTTATTTTAAATGTGTCGTTTATATAATTCCATTTCCAACTCCTATAAATGTTAACCCACCCTATCCTACATCATATTCCTGTGACCCCCTTTTATATCAATTGTGTAAAAATAATTAACAGGTTTTTGAAATTTTTATCCTGTATTTAATTTATGTATTTACTATAAAAATTATAATAACTGTACATATATAAAATATCTAACAAAGGGCTTAACCTAGTAATAGATAATGAATTGTAATTTGTTACATATTAATGTTAATATTGAAAATTGAATAAATATTATATTATTATAACCTTGATTTGATTGAAAATTTATAATCACATATCTCACAAGAAAACGGTGCCTCGCCAGTGTGGGTCATTAAATGAGTTTTTAAAGTTAATATACGTGCACATTTATAACCACATATCTCACAAGCAAACGGTTTCTCGCCAGTGTGGGTTTTCAAATGCTCTTTTAAATCTGAATTGCGTGCAAATTTAAAATCACATATCTCACAAGCATACGGTTTCTCCCCAGTGTGGGTTTTCGAATGCTTTTTTAAATCTGATTTACGTGCAGATTTATAATCACATATCTCACAAGCAAACGGCTTCTCGCCAGTGTGGATTTTCGAATGCTCTTTTAAATAGCATTTGTGCGTACATTTATAATCACATATCTCACAAGCAAATGGTTTCTCGCCAGTGTGAGTTATTAAATGAACTTTTAACTTTGGTTTTCGTGCACATTTATAATCACATACCTCACAAGCAAATGGTTTATCGCCAGTGTGGATCATTAAATGAACTTTCAAACTTGATTTCTGGGCACATTTATAATCACATAACCCACAAGCAAATGGTTTTTCGCCAGTGTGAGTCATTAAATGAGTTTTTAACTTTTCTTTAGATTCAACGTCCGGCTGTGTTAGAGAGCGGTTGTGTTTACGAGCGTGCGATAGTGCATCCGGTGACGTGACGTGATATTAAAAATTGTGCAATATTTTTAAAATTTTAGTATATTGTTTAATTTAATTAGCGAAATTAAGGCTAAATTACAAATAAATAAGAACAATTGCGCTAATGCAGCGCATGTGATAGACAAATTTTTGGAAGTTTGCGAAAGCAATTTTGCGAGCCCAAATGAGATGTCTAAAAAACACAAATTAAAACGAGGTAATAGTTCCCTAAGTTTACCAGGTATCAGTAAAGATACTGAAGATAAAAACATGTCGAAGAAGTCCAAGAAGGATTCAGATAAAACCAATTCTGACGAAACAATATATAACGTTGACGTCACAAACAAATTTGGTTTATTACAAAATGATGAGACAATGGAAAGTTCTGATGTAACACCAGAGTCACTTTGTGCTATTGTTCCTAATAGTATAAAGCCAAAACCAATTGTAATCACTAAATTACCAAAAAATCACATCATTTTTACAAATGTAATAAAAGGCATAGTGAAAAAGAATTTCCACTTAAAATATCTCGGTGACAAGTTAAAAATTGTTACCGAAGACATTGACGACTTCCACAAATTAAAAGAGGAATTAACAAAAAATAATACCGAATTTCATACATACAGTCTGGCCAATGAGAAAAAGTCCATGGCTGTTCTCAAAGGCGTACACCGCATGAATGAGGAGGAAGTTCTGGCAGCCTTACAATTGCAAAATGCAAAAGCGGTGAGCTGCGAACTACTCAATAAGGATAATAAAATGTATCCTAAATATAAAGTTGCGTTCGAAAACGAAATAACGTTCACCGAAATTCAGGGAATAAGATATGTGGCCAATACAAGAGTTTATTGGGAGAAGTACAGAGCCAGAAAGGGGCTTACGCAATGTTATAGATGCCAGCAGTATGGGCATGCAGCTAATAACTGCAATATTAAGATGGCTTGCCGAAATTGTGCTGGAAGTCATTTAACTCGAGACTGTACAAGTTTGGATCTCACAACCCCAAAATGCGCGAACTGCCACGGGACGCACATAGCAAGTTCGAGAGATTGCCCCGTTTTTATTAAAACTTTTAAGAAGGTAATCAGACCACCCACACCAAAGGTAATTACATCCAGAGGCTACCAAATGCATATGAAGGAGTTTCCAGAACTTCGAAAAAAACGAACAGTAGTACCCGACACTTCATATACATCGGTACTACAAAACCCACAATTTGAAACACCTGCACAGGTAATGAATACCCAAGGTCATACAAGAGGCCAAACAAGCCAGGTTGTCCAATATCCGTTAATTATGTTGGTACAACGCGAAATAATAATCCAGTAGGTATGGATAACTTGGATTCACTTTTTAGTGAAATGAAAAAGTTAGAATCGTTGTGCAACTTGGATAAAATGTTAAACGCTCTGCGCGAGTTAAATCGTGTCATGGCAAGTACCGTGGATGGTGCTGCTCGAATGTCGGCATTCATCAAATGTGCTAAAGAGTTTAATGGGTAGTTACGACCACGAAACACTTAATATAATGACGTGGAACGCTACAAGCGTTGTAAACAAAATGCAAGATCTGGAACTATTTTTAGAAGAAAATAATATCCATATTGCTCTAATAACGGAAACCTGGCTACAGGCGAGCGATAAATTAAAATTTAAAAATTTTCTAGTCTTCAGGAAAGATCGATTGACAGGCAGGGCAGGTGGTGTTGCTATTTTTATTAAAAAAGGGTTGCCATACGAATCGACCGCACAACCCGACGTAACGGCTGAGGTGTTAGTACTAAAAATAAATCTAAACAGTCCTTTTTATGTTGGTGCCATGTACGTTCCACCATCCACAAATTTAACATCAACCGAGCTTGATAATATCATGAATAAGTACGATAAGATCATAGTTGGAGGAGACTTTAATTCCAAACACTCCCAATGGAACTGTAAATACGCGAATAGAAACGGCAACACTTTAAAAGGACATAACGACGTCAACAACTATCTGCTGCTATATCCACCTACACCTACCTTTAGCCCGCCGGGGTTACAACAATCCACCATAGATTTTTTTCTTGTGCAAGGAATAACGTCTTATTCCCAGCCCGAAACAATCAATGACCTCAGTTCCAATCACTGGCCTGTGTTGATGACTCTGCTTACTAGCCGTATTCAGCCAAACTATGTCATACCCAATACTAACTGGCAAAAATTCAAAATAGAATGCAACAACAGAATGCGAATATCTCCAAATATCAACAGCATTCAAGATATCGACAACGAAATTGCCAAGTTCACTAAAGCAATTAATGAAGCTCATAAAGTTGCAACTAAATTTAAAGCAATTAAAAATATTTTTATGCAGATATTGAAATTGATGATCTTAAAAGAAGACGTAATAAAGCGAGACGGAAATGGCTAGAAACGGGTCAAGTTGTATATCGGTTTGAAAAAAATCAGCTAACGGAAGAAATTCAAACACGGATTAAAACCATTCGACGCCAAGAATGGTTAAATAAAACCAGAACCCTTACCGCACAGGACAATTCATTATGGAAAGTCTATGGCGCGTTGAGAAGAAAAAATGAACCCACACCCGCATTAAGTCATGCAAATATTAAATATTATACCAACCAAGAAAAGGCAGAGGTCATTGTCAATATTTTCGAAGAGGTACACCAGGTGACAACGAATCTTACCTCTCCATTAGAGGACCAGGTAAATGCGAGCGTGAACCTACTTCAAGGTATTGACGAAACATATCAAATTAACATCACTCCTAAAAGAATACGGCGAATTATTCAGAGCCGAAAAATCAAGAAAGCTCCGGGTGGAGATGATATTACCAACAAGCACCTGAAGTACCTTCCCAAAAAGGGCATTGTACAAATATATTATATATTCAGAGCTTGCCTAAAATTGTGTTACTTTCCTACGTCGTGGAAGACTGCAAAAATGCTCGCAATTCCGAAGCCAAACAAGGACAAAGCCAAAGCAAAAAACTATCGCCCGATAAGTCTACTTTCTTCCTTAAGCAAAATTTTGGAGAAAGTAATACAAGAAGAAATAGTCGACCATCTGACAAACCATAATTTAATAATAAATGAGCAGTTTGGGTTTCAAAAGGGGCACGGCACCATTCATCAGTTAGCCAGAGTAGTTGAGGATGTAGTGATGGAATCCAACAACAACAATCACACTGGAATGGTTATATTAGACTTAGAGAAGGCGTTCGACACGGTCTGGCACGAGGGCCTGATATATAAAATGATTAACCTGCGCCTTCCTGCGTCCTTGACAAGGATTGTCAAGAGCTATTTGACTGGTCGCAGTTTCAGTGTTGCGATTGGCGATTCAAGATCTGTGCAAAAATGCATACCGGCTGGTGTTCCGCAGGGCTCCATTCTTGGACCCACGCTATTTAACATTTATATAAATGATATTCCGAAGCACGAACATACTAACATCGCATTATATGCCGACGATACAGCGATTTACTCGTCGTGCCTCAATAAAGAGATTATAATTGAAAATATCAATGAACATCTTCTGTCGGTGTGCAAGTTTTTGAACGACTGGAAACTAAAATTAAATGTTGGTAAGACTGAGGCTATCATGTTTACGGGCAGCAGAATACGTCCTGCAGTCGACATTAAAATAAATGATACCGTTATCGAACTGCAGAAAGAGATAAAGTATCTAGGCTTACTCTTAGATCAACGTCTTACGTGGAAAAAAACAATAGCTGAAAGAGTCAAAAAGACCAACTACGTGCTACACCTGCTATATCCACTCATTAAGTACGACGTGTACTTACCAAAAGAGCTGAAGCTACAGCTGGTCCGTACATGTGCCAGGTCAGTCCTTACATATGGTTGCAGTATTTGGGGAAGTGCCGCAGACAGTAATATAATCGCAGCTCAACGTTGTATAAATAAATTTCTTAAAATCGTGAACAATTATCCCCGCTACACTACGATTAAATTTATGCACGAGGAAAACAATTTTGAATATGTCGGAGATTTTATCAAAAAATCCACTGAAAAGTTTCTGAAAAGCTGCTCGTATCATGATAATGAACTAATTAGAAAAATTGGAGACTACGATCTAGACAATTTGAATTCAAAGAATAAGGGCAAACTTTTAAAATCAGTCTTGCTGCGAAAATATGATTTCTACAATCACTGAAGCTGCGTCGGTCTCGCTCGGTTCTTGTCATGAAGGGAAGACTAGAAGTGTTGTGATTGTGATAGTGTTGTGAAGTGATATATTTTATTTTAAATGTGTCGTTTATATAATTCCATTTCCAACTCCTATAAATGTTAACCCACCCTATCCTACATCATATTCCTGTGACCCCCCTTTTATATCAATTGTGTAAAAATAATTAACAGGTTTTTGAAATTTTTATCCTGTATTTAATTTATGTATTTACTATAAAAATTATAATAACTGTACATATATAAAATATCTAACAAAGGGCTTAACCTAGTAATAGATTATGAATTGTAATGTCAATGTAAATATTGAAAATGGAATAAATATTATATTATTATTATTATAACTTTTCTTTTCGTGCACATTTATAATCACATAACCCACAAGAAAATGGTTTCTCGCCAGTGTGAATCATTAAGTGAGTTTTTAACTTTTCTTTTTGTACACATTTATAATCACATATTTCACAAGCAAATGGTTTCTCGCCAGTGTGAGTCATTAAATGAGTTTTTAACTTTGCTTTTTGTACACATTTATAATCACATATCTCACAAGCAAATGGTTTCTTCCCTGTGTCAGTCATTAAATGAACTTTTAAATTTGATTTCTGGGCACATTTAAAATCACATATCTCACAAGCAAATGGTTTCTCGCCAGTGTGAGTCATTAAATGAGATTTTAACTTTGGTTTTTGTTCACATTTATAATCACATATCTCACAAGCAAATGGTTTCTTGCCAGTGTGAGTTTTTAAATGTTTGTTGAAAGTAACCTCAAGGACGCACTCAAAGCTACATATTTTGCAAAAAAAAATGTATCACGTCCATATGGGTGCTTAAATGCAGTTTTAATGTTCGTTTATTATTAACTTTATGTAACCACTTTAACTTAAATAATCTAACCAAGGATAACCACTTCCTCGTTAGTCGTTACAAGTCCACTTTGATAACCGTAGATGTTCAACAGGTTGGCTAGCTCGTGGTTTTTTACGCCTTAGTCGTAGAGCGAGGGTTACTCTGGTGTAATTCGAGTGTTCGGGGTTCGGTATTCTCCTGCTACTGGTACTAAATGCTCGGGGCGCCAAAAAGGTTAATAAACAAACACCGATGCTTAATCGTTCAATAACCATTTAATAAGAAAACATAAAAAAATAAAATTCTTGAGTGAACAGAAAATAACGTACACTTTGTGTAACTTAAAATGACAATATTTGAACTAAACGAAATCTCTTGGTACAAAATGAAAAACTTAATACTACGATAATTAAAATATTTACAAATAATTGAGTGTTCGTCTGAAAAGATCGTATCCTCGTCTTGACGAAGTCGTGACGATACACTAAAATGAAGCGATTCACAGATCATAAATTATTGTTACTATGCTACCAAAAAGCAAAATACAGATAGCTACGGAAGCGATAGTAATAGGTGTTAGCACACTAACAGAATTAAAAATTGTTAACACAAAGCGAACCAAAATTATATAGTGAGCAATGCAATTACTCACGTTTGATGGGCACAAATGTATGTAGCTGGAACTCACAGATCTGTCGTTCCTCCCTTGATACATTCAATTTCTGAAGTGGGTTCTAAAAGAATATTACACATATACAATTTGATTAAACCAAGCGTTAACAGCAAACTACGAACTTTATAGTTCTTTTCTGAAATCTGAATAAAAATAATAAAATATGATACTGCTTTTGTTGATGTTGATATTTCCCAATAGATGAATGATTGAAATTAGCTTCTGCCTCAATTGATTTGAATTGATTGTCGTCAACGTCTTTCTCAGTTTTTAATATCCAAAATTTTGTTATTATATTTATTTGACAGTACACCATGAGTTCGATTGCGCGTAGCCAGGATAATTCGGTTTACTACTGCGTCTATCGATTAAAAATTGTGATGGCGTCTATATTGATTTCCAATCTTTATAAATCGATATTTCGATTATAAAAAAATCGCTGGTTCCAAAAAAATATACTCGAACTGTCACTGGACATTCGGTGAACGTAATTGCACAAAAAACTGGTAGTAATTATTAATAATTACTTTAAAAATGATTAAAAACTTGGAGCACAAAATTGTATGTCTAGTAGGTGCGACTCGCTGAACGCTAACCTCTTCATTCCGCCAAAAAAGAGTAGGCGAGTAACTTTAACCGACGCTTTTTAATACGCCATGGAAACTAGTACCGTATTGAAATTGATGGCATTTGATTTTTTTGGATCTTTTCATCAGAAATAATAAATATATACATAATAAGGAAATTAGTTAAATGTCTTTTGACAAAAATCGTTAAATAAAAATTACAAAATTCGAAAATAAATTTGATCAAGTGGTAATTGATCATAGATGACAACAGGGTTGGCATCAGTAACATTTGAAATGTTACATTTATACTCACAAACAGCACACTCCAATAAATTTGGGCCTTTATATTTATGTGAAGGTTGCTCCTGGGTTAATGGTTCAATATCGATGTCTTCTTTGATGTCGATAGAACAGGCTCGTAGCCAGGGGGGGGCACCTGGGGGCACGTGCCCCCCCTCGAAATGTTCAAAAGAAATAAAATTTTTTTTTGGAAATTAAAAAATTTAAATTTCGAAAATGAAATAGCTGTATTTTAAAGTGGGAAAATTTTTTTTCCAAGTTTATTTGCCGTAATTCATTGTTATTTACCTTGTCGGCTTATAGGTCAACCCTGCTTATCCCTTTTTTTACCTGAAAGCCATAGAATTAATTTAATATAAAAACCATGTAATGGTAAACATAATAGCTGTTAAGAATAAAATATAAACTCTATTCATGCCTGACCAGTGCAGGATTGACGTATAAGCTACACAAACTATAGCTTAGGGCCGGCCCCCACTTTCTTGGGGGCCCCAAAAATATTTTTCCGAGTGAGCAATTGTCATATCAAGTCATATATACTTAAATATATTTATAAAGGGCCCGGTATCTCAAATAGCTTAGGGCCTTATCAAGTGTAAATCCGGCGCTGGGCCTGACTCTGTTTAAAATTTATTTTTGGAATTTTCCACATTTTTTGTAATTATTTGGTTGGTATTTGTAACATTATCTAAATATATAAAAGAGAAGATCTGTTTGCGTGTTTGTTTGTTTGTTCGCTATACGTTCCTAGACCCGTGGACCGATCTCAACCAAATTTTGCACAGTTATTTTGTAGCTCCAGGTGCAGCTATTCTCGCATATATGGAGAAGAAATTCGAGCGGGGAAAAAGTTATTCGCTTTTTTCGAAAATCAAATCACAAGTTTGACAAAAAATTTAATTTGTCAAATAATTAATCTGACGTACAGTCAGTGATTCAAAATACTGTCAACAGATGGCGGGAGGGCGGCTTTAATTCGAAAAATGTCAACAGATGGCGACTGGTGAAGAAAGGCTAAACGGTCTAGCACTCATGAATATTCATAGGGATATAAATATTGATACTGATATTATAATAGATAATTTTGCGATGAAAAAAGAAAGGCGCTTAGAGTTTAAATTATAAAGTAGAGAGTGAATAAAGTCTTCATGTAATGTTTGTTTTAGATAAAAATAAATTTAATTTTTTTAAAATAAATTAAGATAAATAAAATATTGAAAAAATTTGTTTGTAATAATATAAATTCCCGGAAGGGGAACCCCCGAAAATTTTACTTTTAAAATTTTTTTTAAAAAGTAGTTTAATATATAAATAAATAAAACTTAAAAAAAATTGCAATAAAAGGGGGAACCCCCAAAACTTACTTTTTACAAAAGACTTTTTACAAGTGCCCCCCCCGAAATGAAATCCTGGCTACGGGCCTGCGATAGAATGATGCAAATCTTCTAAATTAAATTTCATATAGTCCAATTCTTCTGTTTTAATTTCTTTACAGTATTTAGGGATATATGAAGTTTCTAAAATTGAGCTGTGGGTTTCCATGTTTTCTAATTTTACCGAAGCTGGCATTTTATCCATAGCTGTAATGAACTGCATTAGAAGAAATTAAGACTGTTCGTGGAATAGTCCACAATCACTTTGGTTAATATATCAATGAAATTAAATTGTTTATACCTTATATTGTATAAAAAAAACTTTTGTACCAGACGTGTGAAAAGCGTAAATTTAAAATGGCGACCGTCGGGGAAGGTCAACGAACTACTGACGCCAGGATAGCTCCGTCTGGTTATAACGGTGAGTACAATGAACTAGCCTTTCATTTATAAATTTTTAGAGAAATTTTGTCACAATGACTCAAAATAATCACAATTGTGAGGATCACTCGGTGCACGTATAATAAAATAATAAAAATGATTACACCTACGATTACACGTCTTGCTCTATTCTATCGTATCTTCGTTACCAACCGAATGACTCGTCTTTCCCCGTCAGCAAACTTGGGCGGCAAATTCAAATCGCATCCTTCCAGTTCGACCAATTCAAGAATTATCACATAATTGTCAACTTTACTTATTCCAAAAGTTCACTATTTTTATTGAAATACACTTAACATAGTGAATATTTGTGCCATATGTGACTACAAATCTTCACACAAATCAACTTTAAAGTCATTTAGCGACTCACCGGCGAGAATCCGTGGGCGTGTGAAATTGTTGCCCAGAGATATTCTTTAAAAGCACATGTGGGAGGTTGTTCTGTTGAGTGTTTTTGTAAATTGGTTTTAATTTGAAAATAAATAAACTCTTTTTCCAATGTTACCTTATTATTATTACACTAATGGCCGGTTTCAGGAACGGTAAGTAAGGTTTAAGGCTATTCAGTAATGAACCAACCCCGATTATTGTTTAAACAGGAAAGGCAATAAACAACAGTCGGAGACATTCCATCAACCATATATGTTCCGTTAAACTGAAGTTTCAACGAATGGGTTTGCCTTCGCGATTTTGTTGCAGTGATGCTGATTAATTAACTTGAAGACACTGTAACGGCTTTCAAACTAATGATGGCGCTCCATTCGTGGTTGTACATAAGTGAGACCACATTATTACCTAGAGCAGTGGTCGGCAAACCGCGGCTCGCGAGCCGCATGCGGCTCTTTGGCTCGCTGTGTGCGGCTCTGCCAAGAGTTCTGGTTAGACCACCTGTCTCTCAGACCAATTCTCGGCATAGGAAAAATTTTTTGCTCGGTTTTATTGGTGGTAGGGTTTGTTAGTCCGCCTAGCTTCAGTCAAAAGATGTACCTACAGGCGCGCGAGTTGTTGTTCGGTCGCGGAGAACGGGGCGGGAGACGAAATACCCCGCGCGCCCTTTTCTCCTCCAACGAGTGTGTCGGTGCGGTGTCTGTCACTCAATCAGTTTCACTCAGTTGGCATTGTGCAATAGTAGGAATGCGATGCGTCGTCGCGTCGTTGTCTCGTCTTATCCAGCGAAGTTTGTAAAACGCACACAAGAGGCGAAAGTACCTATTCTACTCCAAATCAAGTATAAACTGCAAATTCTACAGGTAGGAACATATTTATTTAAATGAGAAACTTAACTATTATGATTTATAAGTTTTATGATACATCATAAAGTCAATATTGGTTCTTCTTCTTCTTGTTCGGCACGCCCGTATCCGGGCATCGTGGCATCATTCATGATAAACAGTTGTTAACTGTATCTCTCCATCTTTCTCTGTCCATTGCGTTGTGTGCGCATTGCTGCACTGTTGAGCCAGTCATTTTCTTTATTTGGTCAACGTACCGAGAGGGAGACCGACCTCTTGGTCTCTTACCCTCTATCTTGCCCTGGACCACGAGTCTCTCGAGCGTTCCATCCCCGCGTCTCATAATGTGTCCGAAATATTTTAATATAGCTCTATTTATGGATGTGCTCAATCTTTCCTTGATGTTAAGTTCCTTCAGGATGGACACATTTGTACGCCTCTCCGTCCATGACACCCTCAGCATTCTACGCCAACAGAACATCTCAAAAGCCTCTATTCGTCGTCTATCTGCCGCTTTGATTGTCCAGCTTTCCGAGGCGTACGTCCTTATTGGGAAAATCAGAGATTGGATAATTCTCATTTTAGTGGACTTCGATATTCCTCGATCTTTCCATATTCTCGTCAGTTTTGCCACTCCTGTCTTTGCCAGCGTGATTCTGCGTCTGATTTCGCTTTCGCATTCTCCAGTTCTTGTGATGCGGACGCCCAGGTATACTATACCCTCCACAGTTTCAATCCCGCCTATTTCTCCGATATTCCGTTGATTCTCACTTGCCCTATCCACAATCATCACTTTACTCTTATTTGTATTTATTTTGAGGCCATATTCTTCGCTTGTCGCTTTAATTCTCTCCAGGAGCTCTGTCAGTTCTTCTTCTGACGCCGCTAGCAGTGCCGTGTCATCTGCATATCTTAAGTTAAATATTTTTCTTCCGCCTATCGATATTCCTCCTTTCCATCCCTCTGTAGCGACGCGCATTATCCATTCTCCGTATATATTGAATAGAATCGGCGAGATAATGCACCCCTGTCTCACTCCTCTTCCTACTTTGAAAGTCTTTGATAGTTGGTCATTCACTCTGACTTGTGCCTCGTTAGAAGCGTATAGTTTGCTGATGAGGCAGGTAAGGTGTGGGGGGACGCCAAGTATTGTATTAATGTACCAAAGTTTGTCCCACTCCACGCAGTCGAAAGCCTTCTGATAGTCTAGGAAGCAGAAGTATCCCTTAGTGTTGAATTCTCTGAGTTTCTCGACAATTTGTGTAACGTTTAGAACCTGTTCTCTTGTGCCTCTGCCTGGCATAAATCCGGCCTGTTCGTTCGGTATTTGTGGATGTATGTAGGCTTTCAGTCTCTCGTTGATGATCCACAGTAACACCTTACTGGCATGCGAGATAAGGGCGATTGTTCTATAGTTGCTACATTTATTTTTCGCTCCTTTCTTGTGGATTGGCACGAATATAGACTTTACCCAATCGTCAGGCCATCTTCCCGAATGCCACACTTTGTTACATATACAGTGCAGCATATCAATACCCTGTTGTCCGGCTGCCTTAATCATTTCTGCCACGATTTCGTCATATCCTGACGCTTTATTTCTTTTAAGTGCCATTGTGGCCGCAGCGATTTCGGATTTGAGAATGTCTGGTTCATGTTCCGCGTTTTCCATATTTTCGATGTTTGTCTGTGCGTCCGCTTTTCCCTTCATTAGATTTTCGCAGTATTGTTTCCATCGTTCGAGAACTCCCTCGAAGTTGGTTATTGCTATACCTTTTTCGTCTTGTATGGTATTTGTCTTTGGTTTGAATTCTCGAGCAATCGTGCGTATTTTTCGGAACATATCTCCAGTCTCATTTCTGCTCGAGTGGGCCTCTACTTCCTTGCACATGTCACTGAGATACAGTTCTTTATCTTTTCGAG
This sequence comes from Podabrus alpinus, assembly GCA_932274525.1. Classification (NCBI taxonomy): domain Eukaryota; kingdom Metazoa; phylum Arthropoda; class Insecta; order Coleoptera; family Cantharidae; genus Podabrus; species Podabrus alpinus. The sequence continues at coordinate 43,464,160 of OW026452.1, read as the reverse complement.
ATTCTTTTTTTATAGTTTTGCAGTATTCGGTGTAAGCCTTGCAGTTATTTCTTGTCATGCCTAGAGACTTTAATTTCTTCCTTTCTTCAATGATCTTCCATGTCCTATCTGATATCCATGGCTTTCTGTTGTTGTTGTTGCTATTGCCCTTTCTTGTATTGTCCTCATTTGACTTTTTTGCGGCGTCATTTAATTTTTCTTTCATTATCTCCCATAGATCATTTGCATTGAGAGCGTTCTTGCGTTCATCGGGTATGTTTCCCAGGGTCTCCTGTGCTTCGATTTTATACCTTTCGTTTTATATTGGTTATTTACACATAAATATAATTATTAAAGCTCTAAATATAACTGTTAAAGACTTAATTATTTTGCAAATATTTGTGTTAAATATATAGTATATATTGTTGTGATACGCTCTATCCACGTTGAGGATATGTTGTTACCAACAAGGAGCGAACAACGATTGGAAACGGTGAGTTCAAACACATTGTTGACATGTGTTTGTTTTTTTGTCGTTAAGTAATTTTAAGTTTGTTCGTGTTGTATATTTTATGTAAACGTTATATACAACAGGCGAAAATCAAAGGTGCAGATAACCGGCGGAAATATGTAAACAAACCGGAAATAATATGAAGCTCCGGTTTGTAAACAAAACGGAAATGGTAACGAAAGTTACGCAAGATAAATAAAGTAGTAGCATCGCGATTCCTGAACGGAATAGTCGCATCAAAGTTACTGCGAGAAGCAGTCGTTTGAATAATTGCTATTCAATTTAAATATAATTGAAATAGATTATATTGTGGAGTAGCATCGAGATTCCTGAACGGAGTAGTCGCATAAAAGTACTGCAAGAAGCAGTCGTGTGAATAATTGCGATTCAATTTAAATATAATTGAAATAAATTATATTAGCGAGTTATAAAGTGGTGCTACAAGGGAGAATCATTTTCCCACGTAATTTAAATTCCTTGAAATAGTGGAAGTCGGGCGGTTTCGGCAACAAAGAATATTGTTAGTCGAAAATCCTACGGTACGGGTACGTACGTGAGACCCTGATAAAATATATCAGGTCTAGTGGAAGAAATTGCTGGAATAGTGGAACGATAATATCAGAACGAGTGTGGATTGTGGAGTCCAGATTGGGAGAAGAATAGAGATTGGAAGAAACAAGAGCGAAGAACCAAGATTGTGCGCACGGTGCGATATAGCAGGTTAGCTAAGATCAATTATTTCAGTGCGTAGAATTGTAGTATGATAAAGATTGTTTTGAGTTGCATGATTGAATGTTAAAGTTTGTTAGATTATTAAAAAACTTGTTAACTGAATCCAATCGTGTTTTGACTTTGTTGGCATCGAGAATTCGTCAATTCCTAAGCTCGTATACTAAAGTGTCGTTGTTAGAGTCAGATCCCGACGCATTTACCCTGAGAAGTAGAGTCGAATTAAGGTAGGTGACCGAAAGCTATTGTGTGTGTTCTCGTGCATTTCTCAAGTGCACCAGGCGCTGCAATATATATATTTAATGATGTTAAGTATAAATAAATAACTTTAAATGTTTTTATGTTGTCGGTGAAAAATAAAACAATGTAGAATTTACCTAAACACGCGTCTTTTACTGCCATATATCCTGTCGGAGATGAAAGAAAGAGGGCTGTTGAGGAACTGCTCAAGAGTCAAAAACAAGTTCTGTGTTTAATTCATGGATGCAATCTTCCAACAATGTTAATATTGCAAGTTTCGTAATTAGTCAAGAGATTGCCAAGAGAGGTAAACCATTCACAGACGGTGAATACTTAAAAAGTTGTTTTTTAAATGCATCTGAAGAATTATTCCGAGATTTTAAAAATAAAACAGATATTTAAAAAAAAAATTAAAGATATTCCATTGTCTGCTAAAACAGTAAAAGATAGAACACTCAAAATGTCTTTGGATATAACTCACCAGCAAATTGAAGATCTGAAATTGGTTTCTGTTTTATCTATAGCAGTTGACGAGTCTTGTGACATTAATGATATAGCGCAAGTTTCACTTTTTGTGCGATTTATTTTATCATCAGGACCTAAAGAAGAGCTTTTAGGATTATTGCCACTAAAAGAGGCCAAACACGTGGAGAGGATATTGCAAATGCTGTTATAGAATGCTTGGAAAAGCACCATATTCCACTCGATAAAATTGTATCCATTTCTACAGACGGCGCGAAAAGTATGACTGGCACAAAAAAAGGATTTGTTACTATCATGAAAGAAAAAATTAATCCCGATGTGCTTGCATACCATTGCATCATTCACCAAGAAGCGCTTTGTGTTCAAACATTTCCCGAAGATATTTGCAAAGTTATGGAATTGGTTATTAAAATTGTCAACTCTATCATCGCTAAAGCTCTTAATCATCGCCAATTTAAAGAATTTCTAGTTGAAATGCAGAGTGAGTACGCAGATCTTCTGCTGCATAACAAAGTACGTTGGTTATCAAGAGGAAGTGTTTTGAAACGTTTCGCTGCTTTATTATCAGAAATTAAAGCATTTCTTCTTGAGAAGGGTATTCATCATCCCGAACTAAATGACGATCAGTGGAACCAAAAATTTTATTTCATGGTAAATATTACGTGTCATATGAATCATCTCAATCGTAAATTACAGGGAAAAGGAAACACAATTTTTACCATGTTAGAAGAAGTCATTGCATTTGAAAACAAACTGTCCCTTTTTGCTGAAGACCTTGAAAGAGGAACTTTTAATTCATTTTCAAGCCTGCTAAAATATCGCCAAGATTGTAATTCCGATATTGATCTTTGCTATTTCAGAACTGTAGCTTTAAATATGAGGGAAGCTTTTCTCAATAGATTTCAGGAGTTCCGAAACAGCAAATCAATCCTCGCCTTTGTTAAAAAACCTCTAAGTGTTACAGTATTAGAGTTAAATTGGTCTCCCTTTAATATTAACATCGGCGACTTTGAAATGCAGCTACTGGATTTAAAAAACAAAGAAATTTGAAGCTCTAAATTTGAACGTCTTTGTACTCATTTGGAAATATTGGACAAAAACAAATGTGAACTTAGTTCACAACATAAATGGTCTGCTTTGAAAGAACTGGAAAAGGAAGATATGATAATTTTTAACACCTGGAACAGTATTCCCGATTCATATGATCAGTTGAAAAAACTTGCATTCTCAGTTCTATCCCTTTTTGGTTCTACATATTCATGTGATCAATCTTTTTCCAGCATGAACCTTATAAAAAGCAAATTGAGAAATCGACTTATCGATGAGAATCTGGAGGCGTGCTTAAAATTAAAAACGACAACATACAAACCTGACTTACCAAAACTTTCCAGGGAGATGCAAGGCCATTGTTCACATTAGTGTTTGTCTTAATTTCAGTTCATAAAGGTAATTATTAAATAAAGAAAATATTAAAATCATATCTTTAATTTTTTTTAATTGACACCATAGTACCTTTTTCAATTTCATGCAAATCAATAATGCAAGGTTGCCTTCTAACACTTCGCAACGTGTTATGGCAGCGGGGAAGTGAAAATTAAGTTTGGCTCTCAAAAGAAATCTTAAGCATTAATGTGTTGACATTTGGCTCTGTCAGCTAATAACTGTTGAATAATAATGTGACAATTATGTTGTAACACCATGTACATTATAATAATATTTCTGTGTATTCATGTAGCAATTAAATGCGCATGTCATTAGCATACAACGACACGAATTAATTGCAATGCTCTTGCATGAGTTAGTTGCACTTTTGTATCCATGCAGTATTGATGTGTACTAATGACTACTTAAGCAAACTACGTAATGTTAGTAGTAGTAACTCAGTGATTCTTTTCTATTAATTAATCTATTCAATAAACGTTCGTATTATAGTTTACTTTGTCTCGTTATTTTATTCATCAACCTGTCCAATTGCAAATTCCGCTGATAACAACAACAATTATTATCAACAGGTTATGACGCCCAGTTAACGTATGCAATTGAGACAAAACGCGCGGGAACCCGGTTCAAGCAAGTGTATGTTTAAAGTGCGTGATCGAGTGAACATTAAAACGGAAAACACTTCAGTGATAAAACGTAAAGTAGTTTTAAAGAAAAACACTAAGTGCATTAAAAGCGTAAAGCAGTTTTTAAGAATAGAAACAAGTGTGAAGCGTTACGAAGCTTCAGGAAAAGAAGTTTGCAAGCAAAATGGCCGACAGAATTGACATAAGCGTCATTTCAAAGTTTGATGGAAAAAACTTCAAACAGTGGAAGTTCCAGATGATGTGCGCCTTAAGGGCGAAAGGGGTTCTAGAAATAGCAACCGGAGTGACGCCACAACCGCCAACAGGTCCCTCCAAAGAAGCGTGGGATAAGAAGGACGCCATTGCTATGTTTACGATTACCTCAGCAATGGACATATCTCTAATAACCCTTGTAGAAAATTGCGTAACAGCAAAAGAAGTCCTAGAAAAACTTGATCTAGTTTACGATCAGAAAACTGAGACGAATAAAATGATCAACCAGGAAAAGTACCACAGTTACAAAATGGATAAGAATGATTCGATTGCAATTCACATTGCAAAAATCGAAAGTTTAGCAAAAGAAGTTAGAAATTCAGGTGACACCATAAGCGATACGTCAATAATGACAAAAATCCTACTTGGACTACCTGAAAAATTCAGAAACTTCAGACAAGCTTGGTTATCCGTTGACGAAAGTAAACAAACTGTGAATAATCTAACAGCGAGATTGTTAGACGAAGAAAAGAGCTTGACAACAATGGAACAGAGCGACGATGCGTTCACAGCCCAACTAAAAAAGAAAACAATTCCAAAAAAACCGAAAACGACAATTACATGCTTTAATTGTCAAAAGAAAGGGCATTTTGCAAGAAATTGTAGGGCACCAAGAAAGGAACGTAGAAACGATGAACGTTCAAGACAAGATAACGTATCAAAAACAAATGAAGGAAATTTGTCAGCATTCGTGACAAACGATGAAAAACAAAACGAAGAAATCCTAATAACAGCCGAAAATGATGAATGGGTCATGGATAGTGGGGCATCCGCCCACATGACGTACATGAAAGAAAGCTTTTCGACGTATGAAAGTTTTACCGAAGAAAACACAGTGAAATTAGGAAATGATAAACTTTTGAAAGTACACGGAAAAGGAACAATAAAAATCCGAAAAAAGATAAACGAAATATGGTACGATGCTATAATCAAAGAGGCATTGTATGTACCAGATTTAAGACGGAATTTATTTTCTGAAGGAGTACTTACAAAAAACGGCTACAAAATCGTGAAAGAAAACAAATTCGCTTTTGTATATGAAAAAGGTGATAAGATAGCAGCTGTTGCCATCAGACGTCTAAACAATTTGTACACCATGCAATTTAAAACTGTCGTTAATCTCGAAACAAATTACGTAGCAACCGACGCGGAAAAATTGTCTATGTGGCACAAAAGGCTCGGACACGTAAATATTAAAACAATAAAAAGTCTAATCAACAAAGGTGAAATTACGGGTATAAATTTAACAAAAACAAAAGATTTGAAATGTGAAAGCTGTATTTACGCGAAACAACACAAATTAAAATTCGGTCGTGTAAAACACCAAGTAAAGCCAGGAGAAGTGGTCTTCAGCGATGTGTGTGGTCCATTTACTGTACCTAGCATCGGAGGTGCAAATTACTTCCTCCTATTCAAAGATGAGTCAACGGGCTACAGAGTAATCTCTTTTATTAAACACAAAAGTGACGTACTAGAAGCTTTCAAAACATTTGTTAAATTGTGCAAAAATAAATTCGGGCACCCAATAAAAACATTACATGTTGATAACGGTACGGAATTCATCAACAAAAATTTCCAAGACTTTTTACGCGATCGTGGAATCGAGATAGAAAGAACGGCACCGTACACGCCAGAGCAAAACGGACGTGCGGAACGCGAGATGCGAACGATAGTCGAAAGTGCGCGAGCTATGTTGTATGAAAAAGACTTAAAATCGGAATTATGGGGTGAAGCGGTCAACACCGCAGTGTATGTGTTAAATAGAACACCTAATACAAATTCAACCGAAAAAACACCGTATGAATTATGGACGGGCAAAAAAGCAAATCTGTCGCACATAAGAACTTTCGGGAGTGTAGCGTACGTGCACATACCAAAGCAAAAACGTACAAAGTTAGAATACAAAAGTAAAAAGACAATTTTAGTGGGTTACGATGGAAACTCAACAAATTATCGCCTACTCGATTTAGAAACCAACAAAATCACAATCTCCAGAGACGTAATTTTTAATGAAGATTTGGTTGGAACAATCGAAAGAAAAAACACCGTACAAGTCGATTTGGATAACTACGACGAAGATGACAACGTAGAAGAAAATCAACAACAACTGGAAATTCCAGCAGCCGAGGAAAACGAAGACGAAACGCCAGTGGTGGAACAACCTCGCTACGAACTACGTCCAAGAGAAGGCATCCCAGCACCAAACAGGTATGATGACTTCGAAGTAAATTTTGTTACAGAGGAACCAAAAACTTACGAAGAAGCGATGTCCTCCAATGACGCAGTGCAGTGGCAAGATGCGGTGGAAGAAGAGCTCAAGGCATTAGAAAAAAATTCCACATGGGAATTAACGGAAAGAAATCAACAGAACAAAAAGTTTGATAATTTTCTAAAAAGTTTCGGGTTTATTCAAGCTAACGCGGATAAATGTGTTTACACCGGAAAAATTAAAAATACAAAAATTTTGCTTATAATTTTCGTAGATGATGGCTTAATTATGTGTAAAGACATTAATATCGTTAAAGAAGTCCTGAATAAATTAAAAAATGAATTCGAAATCACGATAAGCGAGCTAAAATATTTTGTCGGTATGGAAGTGATACGGAATCGCGTAGATAAAACTATTTTTATACATCAAACGAATTATGTGAACCAGCTGATTAAAAAATTTAATCTGCAAGATGCTAAACCAGCAAACATTCCAGCTGATCCAAACGTGAAAGTCACACGAAATCTTGATGACAAAAATAAAATAAAATTTCCTTATCGCGAAGCCGTGGGGTCACTAATTTTTGCAGCTATTGTTTCAAGACCAGATATTTCGTACGGAGTGGGAATAGCGAGCCGACACCTCGAAAATCCCAGTGAAATTCATTGCAACGCCGTGAAACAAATAATTCGATATTTAAAAAATACGAACGATTTTGGTATTCTATACGATGGAAAAACCAATAACGCGAACCAAATGTTAGGGTTTTCAGATGCGGATTTTGCGGGCGACATAGAAACGCGAAAATCAACATCCGGTTACCTTTTTAAAATGAACAGTGGCGCCGTGACGTGGTTAAGTCAAAGACAATCTATTGTGACGTTATCAAGCACAGAAAGCGAATACGTAAGCGCCTCTTTGGCCACAAGAGAAATCATATGGCTAAGACAATTGTTAAGTGACATTGGTGAAATTCAAAAAACACCAACATTTTTAAAAGCAGACAATCAAAGTGCAATAAAGTTAATAAAAAATAGCGAGTTTCACAAACGAACAAAACATATCGATGTGAGATACCATTACATCCGAGAAAAGTTTGAAAACAAGGAAATAAATATTGACTATGTTGACACAAAAGAACAATACGCTGATATTTTTACCAAGCCTTTGAGTAAACAAAGATTTTGCAATTTGAGATCAAATTTAGGCATGAAAAGTATCAAGGCTGTACAAATTAATTTGAATTAAATTTCTTTTATGTTATTTCTATGTTTTGCTATTATTGTAATTAACTAGTATTAGTAATGTTTAAAATTTTCTTTTTTCAAGATTTAAAAGACCAACAGGAATACAAAGAACTGGTGGAAGTGTTGAATAATAATGTGACAATTATGTTGTAACACCATGTACATTATAATAATATTTCTGTGTATTCATGTAGCAATTAAATGCGCATGTCATTAGCATACAACGACACGAATTAATTGCAATGCTCTTGCATGAGTTAGTTGCACTTTTGTATCCATGCAGTATTGATGTGTACTAATGACTACTTAAGCAAACTACGTAATGTTAGTAGTAGTAACTCAGTGATTCTTTTCTATTAATTAATCTATTCAATAAACGTTCGTATTATAGTTTACTTTGTCTCGTTATTTTATTCATCAACCTGTCCAATTGCAAATTCCGCTGATAACAACAACAATTATTATCAACAATAACTTTGCCGACCACTGACCTAGGGTTTCGCGAACCCCACTTTGAGAAACCCTGGACTATAGTATCCGTATAGAGCTCAAAGTGCATACACGTATTTTGTGTGTAGTGAATAATTATGGATTAAAAATTAAATAAATCCACGAGGTGTAAAACCTTCGTATAACCTAAAAATAAAGATAACTATAAAGAGTAATAATTACGTTAAAGAAATGGAAAAGTTAATAATATCCAAAAACTTACCTTTGGAGATGAATTTGGATTCGTAAAAGAATTTATTTGGTATTAATCGATCAATAAAAATTGTCGATCGACGCAGATTTCGATCGAACAAGCAATTTGGTTAACGCGCCGAGGTATATTTACCATTCGAGGTGAATATAGCAGCTGCAAGCCGGTTAGCAATCATAGATTTATACACGTGGTAAGAGACACAAAAATCATAAAATTATAAATAAAAAGTGACCGTTTAAAAACGATTCCGCGAACTACGATTTTGGGGTAGATTAAGTTCATATTAGTAATTAAAATGGGCCAGAAGCGATGGAGAGAAGGCTGACGTCTTTGCCAAGCATCTGGCTAATATTTTTCTACCCAACCCACCCTCCATCCCTGAGGCATGGATTACGTCTGCCTTCTTCTGAAGAAGAAAAACAAATAGAAGAATATCTTGAAGCCCCTTTTCAAATGGATCTCCCCATCGAGTGTTTCAAAGTAAAGGACGTCAAAAGAACCATTAAAGAACTACATCCAAAGAAGGCTCCAGGATTCGACCTAATTACTGGAAGGGTACTACAAGAATCAACTCATAAGTGTATCAAAGCCATCACTCAAACTTTCATTGCCATCATCAGAATTAACAAAGTCCCCAACCAGTGGAAAATAGCTCAAGTGGTAATGATTCCAAAACCGGGGAAAAAACTAGAGGAAGCTCAATCATATAGGCCGATTAGCCTACTCCCCATAACGTCCAAAGTTTTTGAAAAGTTACTACTTGGCCGACTGAAACCTATTATTGAAAGCCGAAGAATAGTACCCAACCACCAATTTGGTTTTCGTGACCGGCATGGAACAGTAGAGCAAGTCAATCGTGTAGTTAAAAAAGTCAACGAAGACTTCGAAAATAAGCGATACTGCTCGGCGGCTTTCCTGGATGTGAGCCAGGCATTCGACAAGGTGTGGCACAAAGGATTATTTTACAAGCTGAAAAAGGCTCTACCGTACCAGTTTTACCAGATCATCAGATCATACTTGGGTGACAGGCACTTTTTGGTTAAGCACGGAAGTGCGTATACTAACTTATTTACCATCAACTCAGGCGTACCGCAAGGAAGCATCCTGGGTCCAGTCTTATATTTAATATGATGAACTGGAAATTTAGTTTTTGTAAATTTGACTCATTCTCGGTTACCATCCGAAGAATTGTTCATTGTTCGGAAAGGAACAAATTTACTATTTTTCTGGTAGGTACATCTCTGTGGATCATTTGGTAGCTTTGTTTTATTTAATCAATTCAGATCAGTGGCATCTGATTAATCATCTCTCGTGGATAGTTTTGAGACCCATTTGTAACTCGGGGTCGTTGACCTGAAAATAATTATGGTTATATTTAATTATTGTATTTTATCATTATGGAAATTGGGGACGGTCCCCTAACTTTGGCAACGCCAAATAAATTGAAAATTTCCTATTGTAAAGAGGAAGGTTTATATAGTATACTGTAAAAATTTCACTTGCGAATATATTAGCAAAATTTCGAGAAAAATCAATTTTAAAATAGCATAATTTTACATGTAAAATGTATGTCGAAGCCACGTCCATAGCCGAGGTTATAAATATATGTTACGGTCGCTCGATGCGGAGCGCATTTGTTACTCGACTGGCGTGCGTATAACATCGAAATAATTATGCATAAAAAAACGGTTCTTTTCAGAACCACAAATATTTTAAGAATAAGGTCTCTAAATAAACATAAAAAACTATGGGGAAAACCTAGGCCTTGCGGGGCTGGTTTTGATGGTGCAAATTACTTTTTAGGGTGGATTCGGCCCGGCCAGAACTGTGCGCATCAAAAAACCTACCCTACGCCCCTCTGGGGCTCCGGGCAGTTTTTCAATCGCGTGCGCCGCTCCGCGGCAGAGCTGAACATACGAGAAAGCGCCACCCATCAAGAACACCGGGATGAAGGAAACCGGTATCTGAACCCCCAAAAAATCGCGTAAAAACAAAAAATAATCGATGTTACATGTACGGGAGACGAGCTGCATCTGCCGGTGCGAAATACTCTAAGTGTTAGGGTCATTCATATTGCACGTACCGTCCACAGAATGAGCGACGCGCGGGAATCTCGTTAATTTTACATGTAAATTTGCAAACTTCAAATTCGATTTACTCAAAATTTTGATAATATTTACATTCGCAGGTTTAAATTATATCAGTATACTATATAAACCTTCCTCTTTGCAATAGGAAATTTTCAATTTATTTGGAGTTGCCAAAGTTAAGGGACCGTACCCTGGAAATTCGTACTTACATTTTATATTATTGTTATCTTGTATTATTTTATACTTGCGATAGTTTTTGCGCTAAAAATTGTAAATAGGTAATAAGGTCGAAATTCGCAAAATGTGTACTTATGGTTGTAGCCTTTAAACAGAAATTTTAAAAATTAGTGCTTTTGTAAAATTGTAAGTGCTGTGAAGATTTAATAATGAAAAGAAGATTTACCACATATTTTTAGAATCCAGAAAATCATTATTTCCATCAGTAATTTGGAAAATTTTTCAAATTGAACGTTGCCATTTTCGGAAGATAAGCGGAGGCTATAAAAGGAATTGAAATTTTTCAACCTGTCTCAGTCGATTTTATTAGATGCCACAGTAAACATCGTCAATAAGTGATATTTTTTGGAGATTTGAATTTTTGTAGTTGGTACTGGTGTGGAAAATTTTTGATGGTTGGTCAACATTTTTGTACTTTTGGAAAAAGTTTTGGAAATTTATTCGATTAATATTGTTGATGCCAAGTTTGAATTGTTACTTTTACGACAATTAGCGGAATTTATAGCGATTGTGTGCATCAAGTGTGCTACGGCTAGGTTATGTTTAAAGCCTTTTTCTTAGTCGATGGTGGAAGTTTGAGGTTATATAAAAAAGGAAGTTTTGTTTATGCAATTAATTTGGAAATTAGTCAAGTAAATTTGGATTAAATTTTACGTACCTGAATTTGTTGGATATGTGGAATTTTTCGTACAAGCGTTGCGTTGATAGATGGATGCAAAGACACTTCTGAAGCTGCAACTAGTGAGTCATCATTTTCGACCGAAGTTATTTGTGTAAATTCCAGTAGCGTGGATATTGAAGGTAAAAGCACTTACAAAATTTATTATAAAACTGTTTTACATTTTTCTGACTATATTATCGCGGTGTATATTAGCGGACAATATTTTTATTTAGAAATTTTGTATTCATTGTATAATTTCATAAGTTCGAATTTTCATATTATTGGTAACCATAGTTATTATTCATTTGGTGTTGTAAATAAAACCAATTCAATTGTTTACGAGAGGTTGATTTATTTCTTCAGTTCCAACGAAGTGGGCTACATGTTGTAAGAATTTAATATGGAAGATAAAGTCATAAGACACGTTTCAATAGTTTTATTAATAATACGTTCCGATAGGATCTACACTACACGCCATGCGGCTTGATTACATATACTACACAGTACACTACATAGGTGTCGTTCAGAATACAATATATACAGGGTGATTAGATATAACTTCAACACTCCCACTATATCAAAGCATCCTGAATAATAAGCTTTATTAAACCTAGCTTTTCCAGAAACTTATAATGTTTCACTACATTTAAACCTTTTGTAAGAACATCTGCTGGCATTTCATCACTTTTCAAATATTTAATAACAATTAAATTCTTAGCAATAGCCTCCCTTACAAAATGATACCTTACATCAATGTGTTTTGACCTTTTATGCAAAACTGGATTCACCGAAAGCTTTTGAGCACTTTGGCTGTCATTATACAATACTACACAATTTAAATCTCCTGTTAATTCACAAAGTAAATTACGTAGGTACATTGCCTCTTTTGAAGCTTCACAAATTGCCATATATTCAGAATCAGTACTTGACAAAGCCACTGTCTGCTGTTTCCTACTTTCCCAAGAAATTGCTGATCCAGAAAACTTAAAACAAAATCCTGTATAAGATTTTCTATCGAAAGTGTTACTTGCCCAATCGGCATCTACATATCCTTCTAGTTCAGCATTATCTTTTACAAATTTCAAACAATAATCTTTTGTTCCTTGTAAATATTTTAGAACCCTTTTGGCATGTTTCCAATGAGACTCATTATAACAATTGTTAAACTGACTCAAAAAACTTACACTAAAAGAAATATCGGGCCTTGTTAAAACTGCTAAATACATTAAACTACCAATTAGCTGTTGGTAAGGAAAATCCTTATTACAAATATTATCATCAAGTGTTTCCAAATTCAATTTACATTCCATTGGTGTACTAACTGTACTACAATTATTCATATTGAATCTTTTCAACAATTGATTAATATAATCCTTTTGATCCAACGTAATACTACCCTTATTCTTATCAATAACAATTTTCATCCCTAAACATTGTTTGGCTTCTCCCAAATCTTTTATTTTAAACTTTGAACTCAATTCCTCTTTTAAAATTTCAGTTTCTGTTTTGTTATTAGAAAAAATTAAAAAATCATCCACATACAAAGCTACAATGATTAACAAGTCATTTACATTTTTAATATATAAACATGGTTCAAATTTAGATTTTTTATAACCAAAATTTATCAAAACCTCATCGACTTTCATATTCCAAGCTCGTGAACTCTGTTTCAATCCATAGATTGCCTTCTTTAATTTTAATACCTTGTTTTCAGATTTTTTAAAACCTTCCGGTTGCATCATATAAACCTTTTCAATTAAAATTCCATTTAAAAATGCTGTTGTTACATCTAAATGTCTAATCTCTAAATTTAATTTTACGGACAAAGCAATTAACAACCTTAATGTGGAATGTCTAACTACTGGTGAAAAAGTTTCTTCGAAATCTATTCCCGGTCTTTGCGTAAAACCTTTCGCAACTAACCTTGCTCTATATCGCACTTGATTTCCACTATCATATTTTCTTTTAAAAACCCACTTACACTGCACAATATTTTCTTTTGCTGGTACGTCCACCAATTCCCAAGCTTCGTTTTCTTCAAACGACTGAAGTTCTTCCGTCATCGCTTGTTTCCACTTTTTCTTATCGGGTCTCGATAAAGCTTCTTTTACCGTCATTGGTTCATCGTCCAAGTCAATATTTTCTGTACACATGTATGTTACGAAATTATCAAACTTCTTCGGTTTTGGTTTTCTTTCCGATTTTCTCACCGTTTCGATAACTTCTACTTCGCTTTCAGGTATATAATCAGAATCCCCATCGCTATCTTGTATTTCTAGATTTTCGATTTCTGTTACATCTCCCACTGAATCTGCTAGTACTTCCTTGTCTTGATTTATTTCTATACTAATAACTTGATCGATTTTTGACTTCGTGTTTTCCATTATGATAACATCTCTACTTGTTCTTACTGAATTGTTACTTGGATTGTAAATTCGGTAACCTTTTGTGGTTTCGCTATAACCTACAAAAATCTGTTTGTTACTTTTCTTGTCCCATTTCAATCTTTTTTCTTTGGGAACATGAACCATTACAGTACTTCCAAAAATTCTTAGATTATTAACATTTGGCTTCTTACCTGACCAAATTTCAAGAGGTGTCTTATCATTTAAACATGCTGCGATTGACCTATTTTTCAAATATGCTGCTGTATTTATAGCTTCTGCCCAGAATTTCTTAGGTAAATCTGCATCAAATAATAAACATTTTGCCTTTTCTACTAGCGTACGATTTGATCTCTCTACCAAACCATTTTGTTCCGGCGTATACGAATTTGTCTTCTGATGAATAATTATCCCATTTTCTTTTAAAAATATTTCAAATTGTTTACCTGTGTACTCGCCACCATTGTCAGTCCTTAAGATTTTTATTTTTCTGTTTTTCTGATTTTCAACCATATTTTTGAATTCTTTGAAATAATCCAATACTTCATCTTTTGTCTTCAAAAAATATACGAATACCATTCTGCTGAAATCATCCTGAAATAACAAAAAATACTTCGATCCACCTATTGACATGTTTTCCATTGGTCCACAAAGATCTGAATGTACGACATCCAATAAACCTTTAGCACGTGATCCTACTTTTGGAAATGTTAACCTTGTCTGTTTGGCTTCACAACACACAATACAATTCTGTTTACTGATTTTTTTTTCATCATCACAAATTAGTCCTTCTACTGCACCGTTTTTCATTTTTACCAAATTTTCAAAATTTAAATGAGCATAACGCCGATGCCAAGTTTCACTTGTAACTTTTGTTGAGTTTACTAACAAACATTGCTCAGATTTTCTTACATTTAATTTGTAAACATTTTCAACCAAATCTGCCACTGCAATTAATTCTTTGTTACTGTAAATTTCACAACCATTTGCATTAAATTTCACTTCATTTCCTTTTGCTATTAACTGACTTACTGATAGTAAATTTGTTGTTAAGTCCGGAACGAATAATGCATCTCGAACTCGAACATTAAAACTTTCTTTACCGACTACAGTTGTGATTTTAACTTCACCTTGTCCTAGCACTGGAATTTTTGTTTTATTTGCTACCATTATTTCTTGCAATTCTGCATTGTTCGACATTTTGTTCATTAAGTTTTTATCTGCTATTAGATGTACACTCGCACCGCTATCAATGTACCAGTCTGTTTTATTGAATTTTCCACTTAAAAACACTACACTAAAAGCATGTTCAGATCTGCCTTTTTTGTTGTCTTTATTTTCGGTGGAAACTGCATTACTTGTACACTTATTTCTAAAATGCCCGTACTGTTTACATTTGAAACATTTGACGTTTCGATTACTGTCATTTGAACTAAAACTGTCATTTGGTTTTCTGCGTTGCCAACTTGCTTTGCTCGCTTTGCTAGCAAAAGCGTTTCCTGCTGTACCGACAGCGTTATCTTGCATATCTAGCAATTTTGTTTTTATCGCATCTGCCGTGATTTCAATTCCCGAATGTTCAATAGCCATGATCATCGGAGAAAATTTACTCGATAGATTCGCTAGTAACAATGAACCAACCCATTCTTCGCTAATATTAAAACCTGTCGCGCGTAACCTTTGTGAGGTTTCCACGATTTTGTTCACATAAGCGATCATTGAATCACTTTCTTCCAATCTCGTTGAAATAAGCACTCGAAGTAAACTAATTTTTCTTGTGAAACCCGAATCACTAAATAATGACTTTAATTTGTTCCACAATTCTTTTGTCGTCGTTGCTGACTTAATATGTGGATAGAGTGAAGCATCGATCGTTAAGATTAATTTTGCTTTAGCTCTCACATCTTTAGTCAAGTCCGTTTCCGTACCATCGATGCATTTAAGCATTCCGTCGATTATTAGGAAATTTTCTGCTGCAAAAGACCAATCATCGTAGTTCTCTCTTCCTTTCAACTTCGGAACATTTGCAATATAACTTTGAGACATTCTGTGTTCACTTATTAACTTTATTCTCGTCACTGGAGCACATAACCTGTTGTAAGAATTTAATATGGAAGATAAAGTCATAAGACACGTTTCAATAGTTTTATTAATAATACGTTCCGATAGGATCTACACTACACGCCATGCGGCTTGATTACATATACTACACAGTACACTACATAGGTGTCGTTCAGAATACAATATATACAGGGTGATTAGATATAACTTCAACACTACATTCACGGAGTTGTATTAGAAATTTACATCAAACAAAGCGGGGTATACCTACATATCGTCTGCATTCTTATTTTAAGTTATAGAGTTGATTTACCAAATAATTTAAAGTCTGCGTTTGATTTACAAAAGCTATCCACTGCAATTCAATATTATAAGAAATTAAATATTAAAGAGTCTCAAATTAAAGCAAAAGCTCTGAAGCTAACCGAGGTAAGTGAAGTTGTGATCGTCAATTTCTTGGGCGATACAATTGCCATAGTGCAAATATCACAACAATATACTGTAGCGTCTGGTGCCTTGAAGAAGCACGAGTACACACACAATCGGTTTTCGGTCACCTACCCTTCTTTTGACTCTTACTTCTCAGGGTAATATGCGTCGGGATCTGATTCAACCAAGAACACTTTATTATACGAGCTTATGTCGAACGAATTCTTGATTCCAACAAAGATAAAATACAGTTGGATTCCGTTAACAAGTTTTTAATCAAATGAACAAATTCCAACATATAACATATAACCCAAACAATCTTTATATGAACTACTTTTATACGCACTGATAAATAAATGGTAGCTAACCTGCTAATCGTATCGTGCGCACAATTTTCTTTCTTCTCTCTTCTAATTTCCAATCTCTTCACGATCCAACTCTCGTGCGGATTTGATCGTTCCACTATTTCTATGACTTCTTCTCATAGATCGGATAATTTGGTATCCGGATCTCCCCTACGTATCTGTATGATACGATCTCGACCACAAATCTATGTTGCCGACACCTTCCGTATTCCGCTATCTCAAGGAATCTTAATTTCTTAGAGGAATTATTTTCCTCTTGTAGCACCACCGTATTTAGTTCACGAATATAATTTATCTCAGTTATATTTAGGTGAATCTCAATTGATTTCGCGACTGTGTCTCACAGTACTAATTTGCGACCGTCACGTTTCGTGATCTCGATTATACTTTTGCACAGTACTAATATTTGCGACCGTCACGTTTCGTGATCTCGATGATACTGTCTATTTACTTTATGTAACTTGCGTTACTATATAATTTTTGTTTTAAAACCGGAGCTTCTTATATTCTCGGTTTGTTTGTACATGGCCGACGGTTCTCTGCACGTTTGATTAATTTCCCCATGTTGTACATACAACATGTAACACGAACAACTTAAAATTAAATTCAAACGACAAAAAAAAACAAACACATGCAAACAATGTGTTTGAACCTCCGGTATCCAACTGTAGTTCTTTCCTTGTTGGTACTAACCTATCCTCAATCTAGATAGCGCGTATCACAACAATACATATTGCTATGTCCCGTTCCCTTCTACGGTGATCGCATATTTTATAAATGGTAATATTTAATTGATGATTGATTTTTAATTTTATTGAAATTAGTAATTTCCCAATGCTAGCTCTTTTAAATATTTTTGTACCTGGCATGAATAATCTTACCTCAGTAGTCAGTTCTTTGCTCTTTCTGAAAAATTAAACGTTTTGCAGGAATATAAAAATCCCCGAATGATACGCCAATGTTTGTTAACAAATACCAATTTAATTTATTAAACATCAAAATAATTCAAAAACAAATCTTATGCTAATAAACAAATAAACAATCAATAAAAAATAACAAATCCTTAAATCTACGCGTCCCCAAAGTTAATTACGTGGTGTCGCAAAACCCGTATGAATGTTTTTAAATTTCGCACTCGCGTTGTTATAAATATCAAAGTTTCTCTTACCACCCGTAGATGTCGCTCTTTTTGATTTAAATTCTCGCTTGGAATCACGTTGTCCAAGTCTCCACTAATTTTCATAAATTTTCTTTAATTATCGCCTTTGGATCTGTGCATCTGTGCTCCAGTGACCATTATAAGATTGATTTATCCAAATCACATATCATCGTTCACCAATATTTTCCAGGTAAGTACCATTCACTTTTTTATTAACCTCACTTAAATTTCTTTGTCACTTTTACTAATAATCATTTACTTTTTTAGTTCTGCACACTTTTCTTATTGATTTGTAATCAATAAAGAAAATTTTCCTGGAACCGTAATTTTCACGTGCTCCACGCTTCGGCGTTCGTGTGGGAAGCATTGTTTATTCCATCGTTGCTAGGCTTTTGAAAAATATTCCTTTTTTTCATCCCTACTTTGATATCTTTCCATTCTGGTAAGTTTGGATCGCACTTTTGATAAATTTATTTGCTTGCTAATTGTCATAATTATTTACAGTATTGTTTTTGGTTTTAGCGTTCAACTTTAATACCCGTGTTGCCGTGCCGATCTTTCGAACCTTTTGAAGAAGCATTGTTGCATTATTGTTCAACCGAATTTTAATACTCACGTAATTTCTGATTTCTAACTCACAACTTAATCTAATCTAATTATACATTTTTTTTATTTAAATAACAATTTCTTACAAACTAACAATTTTTATATGAACTAATTTGTGGAGATTTAATTATATTTTGCAGTATCATTCTTGAATCTTTCTATTCCTTACCTGTATTTATCAATACCCGAATTCATTGAAGTTTTTGTAACTTTGGAGAACCTCCTAAGTTGTGAAAGAATGTTTATGCCATTTGTAATAATTTAAATGCCTGCCTAATAATTATTAATTTATTTATGAACGATCGCATCACCGCAATATGATATACCAACGACAAGATCCACAACAGTTGCCACCTTTGCGGATGACACCGCCATCCTGGCTTCTAACTCCGATCCAATAACTGCTTCTAGGAACCTCCAAGTCAGCTTAACTGCTATCGAAGATTGGCTAAAGAAATGGCGCATAAAGGCCAATGAAACAAAGTCGGTTCATGTAACCTTTACCCTAAGAAGAGATACCTGCCCACCCGTCAAATTAAATGGTAGACAAATACCGCAGGCAGAAGATGCTAAGTATCTGGGAATCCATCTTGACAGAAGGCTCACATGGCGCAGACATATATTCACAAAAAGGAAACAGTTAGGATTTAAACTCAGACAAATGTATTGGATAATAGGCAGGGGGTCACAACTATCAACAGAAAATAAAATATTACTCTATAAGGCCATACTTAAGCCGATCTGGAGCTATGGCATACAACTCTGGGGCTCGGCATCAAACTCCAATATCGAAATACTCCAGCGATTTCAAAACAAAGTGCTCCGCATAGTGGTTGATGCACCGCGATACGTACCCAACACTGTCATACAACGTGATATACCTCTAGGCTCAATCAAGGAGGAGATTAACAGTTATAGCGTGAAATATCGAGACAGACTTTCCAATCACCCAAATACACTCGCAAGAGAACTATTTAATGTGAACTACAGTGAAAACCGAAGACTACGCAGATTTACACCTGAAGACTTGCCAGATAGACGAAGGACAACACAATAAGTTTACCAACTTTCAAACAACTTACTACTACATTCATATTATAATAAAATAAATTGTTAATTATTTATAAGAAATACGGAGATTACTTGCTGAAGTAATTCTCTACTTGTCATTAGCATTGTATCCAAAATTAAAGATTAATGTATTAATACAGATTGCTCGTATAACAAAGGAGTTAAATAAAAAAAAAAAAAGTAATTAAAAGATTTTATGTTTTGTGTAAAACAATTTATTATAGGAAATTTACAAATCTTGTAGGAGCAAACATATTCAGGTTAAAATATTTGTTACAACCATTTATTCAAATTTAATAATACGATATCAAAATTCAATTAAATGTTTATCACCGAAACAAATGTGTTATCATTCAAAGTTATTGCATTTATTAAATTCAATTAAACAACAGGGTAAATTTAAGGGTGATTGGCTAAGAAGTAATCAGAAATTCGAATCCATCTTGAATTTCATTAGAACCGACTACTGAGAAAAGAGATTGCATGTTACTAAACAATTTTAGCTAACCTGGACATTCCAAAAGTGGAGTAAGTAAATTTTTTTATAAGAGTAAGTGACCTACCTACCCTTAGCTCACTACAATATGTTGCCTAGTTCACCGTCGCGTCGCTGAGTTTCTGAGAGAAATGGATAAGATAATTATATGATTTTGATTAACTTAATTTACTTTGGCGAATACGTTTAAGATTATACAGGTCCGTATTTAAAAAAAGACATGTTTACTTAATTGTAGAAAATAATTTGTAATGACAAAAAAGAGAAAAATTATAGATAATTAATAACACAATATACAATAATAAAATAAAGTTAAAAAAAAGAGGGTCGGTATACTACAATATTATCATTTCAAAAATTTCTTTTAAATCATTTCGTAACTATACTAACTTAATTGTAAAAGTGCACAGGCTGAATGACTTTAAAATATATATGAAGGGGTAATTTCTTTAAAAGATGTCTAAATAAAAATTATCATCAATCTCAAATAATATTACAATTTATTAAGAACACAAAATAATTAATTCCTTAAAGCACATAATGTTAATGGATACTTTGTTAAACATAAATAACATAAGCAAGCGTTTCTCAGCAATCACCAAGCTCCATTTCATTTAATTTGAAGTTGTACAATTCAATTCCAACGTTTACTAGCTATTATGAGTTTTTAAATGACGTTTTAAATTGCATTTCTGCGCACATTTATAATTACATATCTCACAAGCAAACGATTTCTCGCCAGTGTGAGTCATTAAATGAATTTTTAAACTTGATTTCCGGGTACATTTATAATCACATATCTCACAAGCAAACGATTTCTCGCCAGTGTGAGTCATTAAATGAGCTTTTAAACTTCCTTTTTGTGCACATTTATAATCACATATCACACAAGAAAACGGTTTCTCGCCAGTGTGGGTTTTCAAATGCTCTTTTAAATTGCATTTGTGCGCACATTTATAATCACATATCACACAAGCAAATGGTTTCTCGCCAGTGTGAGTTTTTAAATGTTTGTTGAAAGTAACCTCAAGGACGCACTCAAAGCCACATATTTTGCAAAGAAACTGTTTCTCGTCCATATGGGTTCTTAAATGCAGTTTTAATGTTCGTTTATTAATAACTTTATACTCACAAACAGCACACTCAAATAAATTTGGACCTTTATATTTACGTGAAGGTTGCTCCTGGGTTAATGGTTCAATATCGCTGTCTTCTTTTATGTCGATAGAATGATGCAAATCTTCTGAATTAATTTTCATATCCTCCAAATCTTCGGTTTTAATTTCGTTACAGTATTTAGGGATATATGATGTTTCTAAAATTGAGCTGTGGGTTTCCATGTTTTCTAATTTTACCGAAGCTGGCATTTTATCCATAGCTGTAATGAATTGCATTAGAAGAAATTAATACTGTTCGTGGGAAGGTGCACAATAGCTTTGGTTAATTTATCAATGAAATTAAATTGTTTATACCTTATATTGTGTAAAAAAACTTTTGTACCAGACTCGAAAAACGGAAGCGTAAATTTAAAATGGCGACCGTCGTGGATGGTCGACGATCTACTGAGGCCAGGATAGCTCAGTCTGGTTATAGCGGCGAGTACAATGAACTAGCCTTTTATTTATACATTTTTTGAGAAATGTTGTCACAATGACTCAAAATAATCACAATTGTGAGGATCACTCGGTGCACGTATAATAAAAATGATTACACGACAACACGTCTTGTTCTATTCTATCGTATCTTCTTTACCGACCGAATGACTCGACCTTCTCCCGTTAGCAAAACTTGGGCGGCAAATTCAAATCGCATCCTTCCAGTTTGACCAATTCAAGAATCATCAGACATTTGTCAACTTTACTTATTCCAAAGGTTCACTATTTTTATTAAAATACACGAATTTTATGGTGGGCGTGGCCGACATTTAACCCTTAATAAACGAGTAGTTGCTGATATTTTTGCTAAAATTTCTCGCTAAATCGACTATTAAAACCTTCAGCTTTCCGAATCTCTGCGAAAATTTCAATTTCCGGACGAAAAATTTGCATCTTACCGACCGGGGACCGTCAATGCACTTAGCCCGGCCTGTCGTTATAGCGACAAGTTCTCCAAGTATTAAAAGTTTCCAATTTTCGTTTTTTTTTCGGATTTTTTTTATTTTGAGTAAATGTTGAACGCTCGCAACGATGTTCGGACCGAAAAATGGCCAAAAAGATCGAAAAATACGCCAATTTTTATTAAAATTGATGGGGGACGTGGCTTATTTCTATATATCGAAAAAATTGTCTAAAATTGCGTTTACCGCAAATTTTATTCTTTCATTAGGGGCCGTTCATGTATTACGTAAGACGTTTACGGGGAGGGGGGTAGCTGACATCTTATTTTTTCTTACTCGGGGGTAGGGGGGTCAAGACAATTTCTTACGTAAGATTTTATTTTTTTAATTTAATTTCAAAATTTTATAAATATTTATTTTAATTTAGGTGCTGTAGGGCGCTCGCCGAAGTCACCAACCCAGAGTTTTTATTATGACCACAAACCTTAAATAACCAAAAATTAGAACCCCCTGACACTTTTAGGAAACTCTTCTTTTCATGATTTCGAGTATAAATATTTTGCCGAAAAACATAATTTTCACTCCTTCATACAAAATTTCAACTGCAGAAGCTCAGGGTTCTGAGAGGACATTTTTTAGTATGTTAAAGTACGAACAATTACCTAACGAAATCCGTCGAAAAATCGCAGAAGACCGATTTTGGATTTTTTTTCGCAATTTTCTTACACTATAAAGTAATTTGTGTGAATATCATTTTTTTTATATAAAATGAACATAATATCTTCATTAATTTCACTTTTAATGTTCAATATCTGGCTTCTCATTGGGTAATAATTTATCTTACGTAAGATTGGTGTGGGGGGCGTATGAGGGGGGAGTCTAAAAGTAGGAAAAAACGTCTTATGGTTGATTTATACTAAAAAAGTAACGTAGCGGAATACAACGTAGAATGTAATGTAAGAGATGCACTTATGCACTGCGGACTTTTGTCTTTGTCGTTGTCTGGACAACGACAAAGTGCATCTCTTACATTACATTCTACGTTGCATTCCGCTACGTTACTTTTTTAGTATAAACCGACCATTACGTAATACATGAACGGCCCCTTATACATTTTAGACCTTATTATTTCATCATCGCAATTGGAAAATTTCGATTTCCTGGTTGGCAAATCCGTGCTCTCCCCAAAGCTAGATCCGTTTATATCGAATCTAATGAATTTCGAATCTGTCGCGCCATAGAATTTTTTTCCAAGTTGAACGTAAAAAGTGGGATGGACACCCAAAAATTACACCTGTATAAAGCTAGCACTCCCACTTTCTCAAGCTAAAAAATAAAATAGGGTGAAAGTTACCTAACTCTGACTACTCGAAACTAAATTTCTTCTGCTACACACTAAAGAACACAGTTAATATAACAAATTCTCAAAATATGAAGGGTGAATTTATTATCAAAATTTTGAAATAACCGAATTTGAACTTAGCTAATTTTCATGAAATTTTAGGTGGATTAACGAGATTCAGGGGCGCATCAGCCATTCTATCGTCGGTCCGCGCGCTATGATATACTCTAACACTTAGAATATTTCGCAGCGGCAGATGCAGGTCGACCATCGTACATGCAACATCGATTATTTTTTGTTTTTAGGCGATTTTTAGGGGGTTTCAGATCCCGGTTGCCTTTATCCCGGTGTTCTTGATCGGTGGCGCCTTCTCGTATGTTTAGCTCCGCCGCGTTAGCGGCTCTCAGCATGAAAAACCGCCCGGAGCCCCGGAGGGGCGTAGGGTAGGTTTTTTGTTGCTCATAATTCTGGCCAAGCCAAAAATTAGAAGGCAAATTTTTTTTTTATTTTTTCACTTTTTCGGCAATACACGGGTTATTTTCCATTTTTTTGATTTTATTTATTACTAATATCCACTAATCACACCCCCATCTATCCGAATTTCAAAGAAAAATTCAAATCTGAGCGAAAAAAATTCACTCGATTTCAAGGGACCGCGGACGAAATATGTATGTGGCAGCGACCGGGGTCAACCGCATACATTTTGCTACTTTTCCCTTCTTTTCAAAAGTCGATGTTTTGGTTGTTTTTACTCCGTTCACCCTTTTTTTTTGTTTTATTAGACAAATATAAGCCTGTTCTTTAGTGTGTAGCTGAAGAAATTTTTTTTCAGCTAGTCAGAGATACATAACTCTCGCCTAATAGTCTATAATTATGTGCAAATTATGTGCAAATTTAGTGCTCTTTCAGAAAATTTTGTGCGCGTATGGTTTTAAAGTTATAACCATTTTAATGGTGAGGGTGCTAGCTTTACATAAACTCAGCACCCCCACCTTAGTAAGCTGGTAATCCGTAATGCTACAAAAAAAATAAGTACATCAGAATTATGTGTAAATTATGTGCATTTTAAAAATCCATATCTCGAAAATTTACCTCTAAACTCAACAGAAGTGAAGCAAGTTTCAAACGCTCCGAGCAAGTTGCGCGTGGGAATATTCAATTTTAATTCGATTTTATAAAATTTTTCTCTAATTTTTTGACGTAGATAATAAAGTCAAAATATATAGTACTATATCAATAAACTAGATATTGCGTATTTCGGATTTACATTTTTGATAATGAAAATTTTGTTTTTGAAAATTCATTATTGTGAATGGGAAGATGTTATATTGAATTATTCGACAATTGATTTAATAAGATAACCTACTTATGCCGATAATCTACTGCACTACTCTATTAAAATTAAAAAACTATAAATTTGAATTATACATGTGGTGTCGATTTTTGGTGTCGAATTTTGCTGTCGAATTTTGGTGTCAATTTTTGCGAGGTTACAACGACGGTAAAAACATGTTCCATGTTAAAATCACTGAAAGCGAGAAAATTTAAAAAAATAGCATGTAGATCTCGAAAAATAGAATCAACGTTTGGATTGAAACAATTTTAAAATGATGATGTGAAGATCGATAAAATTGTAACAAAAAGCGATGGTGTTTGGGAAAATATTAGACAAGAACTGCCTGACTTTCCAAACATAAATATTCAAATTAGTGAAACAGCCCTTCTCGATGAAGAATATAATATAAATATTGAACATGAAATATGGACGACGAGGCTGTTCAGATTTTGAAAATACAATCATTTATAAAGTTGGGGGCTAGAGGACACTATTGTTGGTCACTCCGAATGAGTTGAAACTTTGCAATCGCAAAGAGGAAGGTTTATATAGTAACTGACATAATTTTCACAAGCGAAGATATAATCAAAATTTTGAGTAAATCGAATTTTAAATTTGCAAATTTACATGTAAAATTAGTGAGATTCCCGCGCGTCGCTCCATTCTGTTGACGGTACGTACGCTATGATATACACTAACACTTAGAATATTTCGCACCGGCAGATGCAGCTCGACCGCCGTACATGTAACATCGATTATTTTTTGTTTTTACGCGATTTTTTGGGGGTGAAACGTAATAGTTTACTGCCCCATGTAATATTCTTTTGAATATTTACGAGTTTTAATTTAATTTAAGTACGTACGTTCCTATTAACGCCCTCTAGTGCGATTGCTTCACAATTGCATTAGGTCGATAATTATCATTGTCGATCATTATCACGGTCGGTAATGATGATGGTCGATAAAATAGACATTGTCAAATAAGTACGCTTGGGTGGTAGTTGTTGACAAGCAAGGTGTGTGTGATTTTTTTCAATTTCCTTGAGGTATCCCAAGGCCGGTTCCATTCCGTTACGTTTGTTTGTTTGTTGGAACTGTGCTACTTGCTAATTGCATCTTTTGGGTGGGATACTCGTTTGGAATTAGATTCGCCGTATGTTTATTTGGCGGGGCGTCGTTCGCCATTTGTAAGAAAATCCACCATTGCCCCTGCAAATCCTGTGCCATCCACAAATTCCGCTGGACCATCAAGCGTTGTACAATCGAAACGACCAAGGTATTGTTCAAAGACAACGACGAAACCTGTAGGAACGGACTTTCGATAAAGTCACGAAGTAAGTGCGATTGTTTTTTTGTCACATTAACTTATCTGTGTATTTTAAATCGCGTAAGTTGTACGTTCCTGTGTGTACCTTTTTTTACATTGGGTAAATTTGAATTGCATTACGTACTGAAAAGTATTGAGGGTCAGACGCCCCTAGTGTTTTTGACATTAACACCGGTGGCGTATCCATCTTGTTTTGACACCAGTGGCGGACCCAACTTGTTTAAAACCCCAGTGATGTAGCATCTACGATTTGGTGTTAAACACCAGTGGCGTGTTTGTTTGTAGACTACGTTTTTTTTATTTTTAATTTTAGTTATTACTGTCTCCTTTGTTATCTTATTTTATTTTATGTTGTTGTATTTTAGCAATTAAGTTTATTGTGTAAGTGCGTAAGCGTCATAACGCGTGTGCTGGCAGGTTGTTGTTGTCGAGCACAGTAGCCTCTTAGAAATTTAGAAATT
The DNA here is from genome assembly GCA_932274525.1 of Podabrus alpinus. Taxonomy (NCBI): domain Eukaryota; kingdom Metazoa; phylum Arthropoda; class Insecta; order Coleoptera; family Cantharidae; genus Podabrus; species Podabrus alpinus. The sequence goes on along the minus strand of OW026452.1, from coordinate 43,437,639 downwards.
GATACGCTCATCAATTTTGTCGTCAAAATTATTTTTATGTTTTTGTTTAATAAATGTGCCACGCGATTTAGGCGGGTATTATTTACAAAGCCCTTTCCTTGGGAAGACGTCGTGCCTTATTTAGGTTTTTCAACGCATTGTCCTGGTCCTTTCGATTGTAAATCCGGCGCGACAACGTATCCCGGCGTAAGTACCAGAGCGACCTTCAAGGTAAGTTTTCTTACGTTTTCCCTTTAATTAGACCTAGGTGGCGCCCTTATTCATACATTTTTTCATTATCTCGACCCCCCCTCTGCAGTACAGTGTCCGTGGAATATTATACATATTCAATAAACCCCCCCCCCCCCACTGGCTAGTTGGCAAACTGTTTCTGCGGAGGTTTCCGCCAATTCCCTCCCCGTTATTTGGGAATTAGGCCGTTTACGGGGCAATTTGTTGTAGTTTGGGGATTCGTTCCCAACCCCAACGAGTTGTCCGTCACACCCATACCGCAACTATACTTTTTAATGCTATTTCAAGGGTCTCTAAGCTCCCGGTTTTTATTTATCCCGGTTTTCTTGATATGTGGCGCCTTCTCGTATGTTTAGCCTAGTAACCAGAGTCAAAGCCGCCCTGGAGGGGTGCAACCCGGAGCGGAGGGGCGCCCCGTAAGGGTGGGTTTTGACGATGGATTACCCTCCTTATCGAATGCACACCCCAAAAATCGAAGAAAAATGCGCTAAATTTACGTACTTTTAAAATTGATTTTTCTCGAAATTTTGATTATATCTTCGCTTGTGAAAATTATGTCAGTACACTATATAAACCTTCCTCTTTGCAATAGGAAAGTTTCAAGTCATTCGGAGTGACCAACAAGAGCATCCTCGACCCAAGTTGGGAATTTTGTAGCTTTAGAAATAATTTATAATTCATCAAATCCCAATGTGCTTCCGAAAACATCGCTTACTAATATTCAAGAATGAAACAATATGACATTTCTATTGAATTGCAAACTTAAAGGAGTTGTCCATTTTCAACTTCCGGAATCCAGTGCTGCACCAAAAGTGCAAATTGGACATTAATATGGGATATGCCTTAGGGACTCCAAACCCTGGGTTAAGTTACATGACTTAAAAGTTGATGCGGAATCAGTTTCATGAAGAACTAACAGTTCATCCATTATTTATAATAAAATATATTGACAGTAAAATTGTATCCCACTTTTATTTGAAAATCAGTGGTTTTAATTTTTTGGAGAAGCGAATTTGGGGTGGGGGGATTACGAAATGTTTGATATTAAATTATAAATAAAATAATTTAACAAAGATATTGGGTTACAAAAGTGTCTTGTTTGAGCGATTTATTTAAAAAAAATTTAAATTTAATAATAAGTAGTGTTTTGACTTAATACAACTAGAATGGCATCTTTAACGTCATATCGATTAAAAACCACAAACATGTGAAGGTTGCTTATGTTAGGAAAGTCATGCAGTGCTTGTCTAATATTTTTCCAAATACCATCGCTTTTTGTTACAATTTTATAGATCTTCACATAATCTTTTTTTATTTTAAAATTGTTTCAAACTAAACTTTGAATCTATTTTTCGAAATCTGCCTGCCATTTTTCTAAATTTTCTCGCTTTAGTATTTTTTTTTAATTTTAACGCAATATCTAGTTTACTGATATAGTATATTGAACTGTATTTCAATGGGTAGCCTAAATGCGGAAAATTTTAAAAATAAAAATTAAAATTAACATGTTAAAAAATTCAAAATGTAACAAATATTGTAAAATTTGATGAAAAAGAAGGGGGAATTGGATAAATGTCTTTGTGCGCAGACGAAGAACTTTTGCGTTAAAGGAAGGAGGGGGCAGTCCACGCCGAGGAGTCGTGCGGATAGGACGTTGTTATTGAGCGAGTGAATGTATAAAATTTGTATAGTAAATGTTGAAATTAAATAAAAGCGAAATTTTAGTTTAAATTTGAAAGAGTGCGTTTCATTTAAAGTGGGTAAAGAAAAAAAAGTGTTTTGGAAAAGAAAAATAAAGTTAAAAGTAAAAATTTTGAAATCACGGATTTCAAAAAAATAAATGGTTGGTCCGTGGACAAAAAGAACACGTCAATATATTTTGGCTTCATTACCAACCTCAAAAAATTAGAGATAGATTTTATAAAATCGAATTAAAATTGAATATTCCCACGCGCAACTTGCTCGGAGCTTTTGAAACTTCTGCTGGGTTCAGAGCTAAACTTTCGAGATATGGATTTTTAAAATGCACATAATTTACAAATAATTCTGATTATGCAAAAATGTGCTGGCTACCCTTAGCCAAGCTTGTCAACATTGCCGTTCACATTCGTAACACAGCTTCGCTCGGTGTTGCAAACAATACGGCTTACGGCGTATTGAACAAAGAAAACTAGGTTTTCTGTCCTTTCCTCTTGGGCAGAAACCATCACGCTTAACCTTCTAGGGTAAATTTACATCAACATTATCGGCATGAGGAATTTCAATTTCCAAAATTTCGGCAATTTTTTGGTGAAGCGATGTACGTAAAGTTTTTTTTTGTATTCGACTTTATTTTATCAGGTTCTGTCTAATAATGTCTATTAGGCCAAAAATTTTGTACCCGTTCGTAACAATAACGTGAAGTTTATTGTTTTTAAGTCCAACATCGCTTCAAATTTAATCTTTTCAAAGAAATCATATTTCAAAAAATTTATTGTTACATATAAATCTCTAATAATTATTGACCTATTGACCATAAATAAAGCTAAAAAAACATTAGGAACCACTAACTTCGAGTTTATTTGTTTTATTGTACATATTTACGATGCATTGTTAGGAAACGTAAAAATGCAGCATTTGAGTTTTTTTTTGTCAAATTTAATTTTTTTTAATTAAGTCGTATTTCTAAAACTACCTTTGATATAAATCAGTAATTATTAGGCAATAAATAAAGATAATATTACATTAAACTAATTGAAAGGTTTCTCGCCGGTGTGAATTTTTAAATGAGATTTGAAATCAAAATGACGAGAACATTTATAGTCACAAATTTCACAACTATAAGGTTTCTCGCCGGTATGAATGTGTAAATGGGATTTTAAACTAGAACGCCGTAAACATCGATAGTCACAAATTTCACAAATAAAAGGTTTCTCGTCGGTATGAATTTTTAAATGTCTTTTCAAATGTGATTTTGTTGAACATTTATAGTCAGAAATTTCACAACTGAAGGGTTTACCGTGCTTATGAATTTCTAGATGTTATTTTAAATGTGATTCTCGAACACATTTATATTTGCAAAGTGCACAATCAAACGACGCAGAATGAGTTCTTAAATGGCGTATTAATAATGCTTGCTTACGTGAAACTTGATACGAACAAACTGCACACTCGAATACATTTGAACTGGTGTGTGTTGGTCCTTCAATATTGTCTTCTTCTTTGATGTCGATCGAATGATGTAAATCTTCTAAATTAAATTTAACATCAAACTCTTCTTGTTTAACTTCGTTAATGTTTACTGTGGAATTATTTGGAGTATCCAAAAATTTACCATCCTTTTCCATATTTTGTAAATCTTTCGAGGTTGGCGGCACGCTAGCCATATTCTTGATAAAACTATTCGTTTGAAGAAGACATAAGAATGTTCATGAATTACTACAAAATGACCCTTCTTTAATAAACAAAATATAGTGTTGATTCTTGATTATGTCTTTTATCATTTAACAAAGCCACTGAGCACACAAGTTACAAACTACTGACATCTCAAAATGGTGACTGACGCCATTTTGTGTAGAAGGAACTTTCAGTACGGTCGTCATGTTCTAAAAAATTAATCGATAATTTCCAATCTCTGCATACTTTTAGTGGGATACTTTAGATGGCGCTGTAAAATCAATTTAAAATAAAATTAACCTTTTCCAATGTACGTTCACATTTTAATGATAATAATTTATTAGAAAAACAGTACGAAATAATTTTCTCTAACGTAGCCATCATATTTAAAAAAAACCTGATCGACAACAAATACCTTCAAACAAACGGAAAAGGTTGTGGTGTAAAGAGTGGTTAATGAAAATTCATCAATTTTCACATACATTATAAAATATTATGATCTTAAATATGGAGCAGTGGCGGCTCGTGACTTGTTTCGATGGGAGGGCACAAAATATACATCATAAAAATGAAAAATATAAATTTAAGGATTTACTTTCTAACAATTTTAATTCCAAAGAAAATTATTCGATAACCATTTGAATAAACTCGAACTTCAACGAAATGCACTATTCCAAATGCTGAGCATAGATCGAAGATCAAGAACCTCGAAAAATCAGCCAACATCTAACGTTACTTTGAAAATATTATTATTCTTAATTTTTATGGCCACATCCTGATCCCCATGGGCTAGGGGTATGGAATAACCCCCAGACGCCCCGGTCAATTCAGCCACCAATTTTTTAGAACTTTATATACCACTAGGAGGTTATGGATGTGTAGCCTGTATATGTTGCAAATTAAAAAATGAATCAACGACAGGGACAGGTGCATTAGGAAAAGCTAAATTTTCCAAAAAAAAGGTGTTGATATTTGTAGTAAAATACTCTTTTAGAGGAATATAATTTTATTATATTCCTAATTAAGTTGACGATGACGATCCGTTCCGTCAGTGCGGCCTATAGGCTGCACAACCTAGGCTCTATCACTAATCAGTGCGACGTTAATATAACAATTTTGCCTAGCTGTTTGTTCATCATGCATCTCATTCATTAGTTTATGTTTTAGTCACCAACCTAAAAAATGTTTAGATGGGGCCTTTAGGCCGCACAACCATGATAAGCTTATACTGGTAAAAAAGTAATAAATAAATGAGAAAATAATAAATTCATATAATTAAAAATAATTTCAACGACATTAATAGTGAAGATCTAATCTTCTGCCTGCTGCCTACCTGGAGCTGGAATTGACGAATAAATTTAGTGCTATAGACGCTCATATGCCCGGTGCAGAATGAATGACCCTAACACTTAGAAAATTTAGCACCGACAGATGCAGCTCGTCTCTCCTACATGTAACATCGATTATTTTTTGTTTTTACGCGATTTTTTGGGGGTGAAACGTTAGCGGAGCGGCGCCCCGAAAGAGTAGGTTTTGACGATGGATAACCCTCCTTATCGAATGCACACCCCAAAAATCGAAGAAAAAAAAATTTAATTTTTTCACTTTTTCGGCAATACACGGGTTATTTTCCATTTTTTTGATAATATTTATTACTAATATCTACTAATCACACCCCCACCTATCCGAATTTCAAAGAAAAATTCAAATCGAAGCGAAAAAATTTTAAGCGATTTCAAGCGACCGTCTTTGAATTGTATCGCGTGTGCCTGGGGTGTGCGGCATATTTGATGCTAATTTCCCTTACTTTTCAAAAATCGAAATTTTTTTTGATTTTTTCAACCATATTCATACAAAATATTATTTCTACAGACTAAATTAAGCCTGTTCTCTAGTGTGTAGCTGAAGAAATTTTGTTTCAGGCAGTAGTGGTTACAAAACTGGACCCTCCTAAATTTTTCGAGAGTATAATTACGGATATTATGTATAATGCTGTTAAAGATATGATTATAAACGAACAGCATGGCTTTTTCAAAGGCAGATCTACCTCCACAAATTTATGTATCTTTACACATTGTACGTACCATGGACTCGGGCTCGAGTATTGATTGCATTTATACAGATTTTACTAAGGCCTTTGACCGTGTTGATTTGCATAGGTTGATACAAAAATTAAATATTATGGGGGTGGGTGTATCGGTAACTAAATGGCTCACTTCTTATCTATTTAACAGAGTGCAAAGAGTTGGAATTGGAGGGAAATTCTCCAAGGTGATTATGGTTAAGTCGGGAGTGCCGCAAGGTTCCCACCTTGGACCATTATTATTCACCTTATACATTAATGATATTATCAATGTTTTTAAGTATTGTCGGTTCTTGCTATTCGCAGACGATATGAAGATTTTCAAAAAAATCAACACGATTTCTGACTGCCAACTAATCAGGAAAGATTTAGTTGCTCTGGAATCTTGGTGTAAATATAACAACATGAAGCTTAATATTTCTAAATGTAAAGTCTTGAGTTTCACACGAAAACGAACTAACTGCAACTTTCCGTACAGTCTCTCAGGAACATTACTGGAAAGAGTAGAGAACATCACCGACTTAGGTGTTTATCTTGACAGCAAGTTAAGTTTTTCCGGACATATCAATAGTATGGTAACCAAAGCGTCGAAAATGCTTGGCTTTATAATTAGGCAATCTACTGACTTCAAGGATCCCCGAGTGATTAACTTACTCTATGTGTCACTGGTTAGATCGGTTCTGGAATATGGCTCGATTGCATGGAATCGTCATTACAATAAATATATTGATCGTATTGAAAAGATTCAGAGAAAATTTGTCAAGTATCTTTGTTACAAATCTGACATATTGTTCCAAAAGGCTCTAACTATGAATACATATTAAGCTATCTTAATATGGCAACTTTGGAAAAACGAAGATCGTTTTTGGAGTTGGTTTTCCTATTCAATGTTATAAACAACAATGTCGATAGCCCTGATCTTCTGAGTTTGATCAATTTTTCAGCCAAGCCTCGCATAGTGAGAAATCCATTACTGTTTACAGTTGATTTTCACAGGTCTTCATATGGTAGGAATTGCTCACCAATAACTAGGATTTGCAGACGGGCTTATTAACTGGATGTTAACTTTTTCGCTAATTCAAAACTGGGAATTAGAAGAGATATCAAGAACAAATTAAACATGTAAGAAGTTTCTATCTCTGATTGCTCTGATTCTTGGTTAATTTATTAGTGCTATTAGGTTTGTTTCATCGCGAACAAATTGAATAGTTCTAGAACTACCGATTCTAGTTCAGAATATTCTAATACGCATGCGTTCGTAATAACTACCTTAGAACTAGTATGAACTAGTAGTAAGAAAAAAGTTTGATGAAACAGTTTTAAGAACTGAAAGCAACAAAATTCCTAATTTATATTACAGTTAATGAAAATACCCAACTTACCTTGCACTTCGTCCATTTTAAAATAATATTTTGGCTTTATAAGATTATTTAACAATATTTATGTAGGTTCTATTATAAGAATATTAATTTAACCGCACGTAAGGTTATCTCAGCTTATGTTAACAAATTTTGTATGCACTATTGGCGGTAAATACACGTATTCGTACGAGTACGTCTTCAGTCGGGATATTATGGGCGGTCGCCTTTTCGAGTAACTACTAGTTCTTTCTGGTTCTTGCTTCTGAACAAGTACTGATTTGAACCGTTCTGAACTGTTCTAGAACTCACAATTAGGCTGATGAAACAGCGGACTAGCAGTTCGTAGAACTAGTAGTTTATATTTTAACGTTTGATGAAACAGATTTTAGTTAAAGAACATGCGCATAGCTCTAGAACTAACGAGAACTCGTCGATGAAACAAACCTATTATTTCTTTTATGTATTATTTTTAGTGTATAATATTTGTATTATACATAATATTATATTGTATTGTGTAAAGGAGTTCTCCGTTAATTAATTAAATAAAAAAAAAATACCAATGATAATCAGAATTTTCAATTTTCCGAGTCTACAGAAAATTATCAAAATTCTGAGCTTACAGAATCTTCTCAATTTTACAATAATGACAATTATCAAATTAATTGCGACAATAATGAACAATTTTATGAAACAGATGAAAACAATTTTACAAATTACGAAAGTCAAAACGAACAAAGTAATATCGATATAAATTTTCGGGAAAAATCGCCTCTCGAATCATATAACATAGACTTCAAAATACGTCCCGATTTACCTTACATTTTAATCCCATCCTTAAATGCGAAATTTCTTATAGACACCGGTAGTACGGTGAATATCATAAAACCCTCATTAGCGAAAAAATATTTTCCTAATCAAATTGCTAATAATTATAGTGTAACCGCCGACCGTCCTTCGGAACTACTTTTCCTAGGAACGTGTAACCTGGGCCGACTCAACGCAGAAAAGCCAACTGCGCAGGCACCAGTTCAGAAACGGCCTCAATCTGAAACAAAATGTTCCACGAACAACGACTTAAAAGCGACGCTACGGCTAGCCTTTGTTCGAGAAATAATAGGGGGGGGGTCAAAGAAGTCACTGACTCCGACCTATCAAACAAAAGCCAAGTCGCCACGTACTTATTGTCGCACGACCGATGATGTTCTGCCTGAAAGTACGAAAGCTCTGGATGATAATAAATAAAACGCGTTGTCGTGGTAAACAAAATATAATTAAATAAAATCAAACAAAAGGGGTGCTGAGGGCATTTATATACACAAAACAAATAATCAAAAGTAGTCAGACGCAGCTGAAAAAAATAATATAGTGTCGTCGTCAGATATCTGATAACGCTCCCAATGTCAATCAGGCTCCTGATTGGGGCGGTTTATTTACCTCCTCATTGTACCTATCATAATTACTGGTCATTTACGGCTTCAGCTGAGTTTGTGTGCGATGCTTTCAGTGGGGACGGGTTGGATGTTTTTCGGATGTTTTTGTAGATTTCAATCTTCCCAACGTTGAGTGGCACAATGACGATAGTGGCTTGTACGTTACTGGCTCTCACTTAGCCGGTGATATTGTTGCTGAAACTTTTGCTTTCTTAAATTTCTACCAACTAAATGACACACGGAATGCTCATGGTTCGATGCTAGACTTGATTTTTTCAAACGTTTTAAACGATACGGTGATGATCGCATCGGAATTGCTGGTGCCTTGCGACCTTTACCATCCGGCATTAATGATTAGTGTTGCGACAAAGAAGCCTGCGACAACTCTTCAGTACTGCTAAACCGTTTACAACTATAAAGCTTGCGATCTTGAAGCTATAAATGACGACTTCTCTGGTGTAAATTGGGAAATGCTACTTGCGGACTCTTTTAATCTGGATGACTCAATATGTAATTTTTATAACGTACTCTATGCCATGATAGAGAAACATGTCCCAATAATTAAAATTAAAAACAAATTTAAGTATCCCAAGTGGTTTAGCGCAGAATTCAAACAAAATATTTTGCGTAAACGAAGGGCTCATAACTTATATAAACATAAACGCACTCATAATGAATCCTCTTACCAAAAATTTTTCCTATTGTAAAATAAAATTAAGGAGAAGGGGGAATTTGGAAAAACATCCTTGTGCGCACATAACAAGGAACTTTTGCGATGGAAGAAAGAGGGGGTCAGTCACCTCCAGGCAGTCGACCGTAAAGGACGCTTGAGGAGTGAACGCCAAGCAGTGTGGTGCGTGTAGGACGCTTGAGCTAGATGTTAGTAAAAATTTTGTATAGTGAATTATTGTTGTGAATAAAAAAGAAAAATTCAGTTTAAATTGTAAGTGTTTAGTTTGATTTAAAGTGTTTTGGAAAAGAAAAATAATTTAAAGAAAAATTTTGAATTCACGGATTTCAAAAAAATAAATGGTTGGTCGCTGGACAAAAAAAACACGTCAATATATATGAAGGGGTAATTACTTTAAAAGATGCCTAAATAAAAATTATGATCAATCTCAAATAATATTACAATTTATTAAGAACACAAAAAAATTAATTCCTTAAAGCACATAATGTTAATGGATACTTTGTTGGACATAAATAACATAAGCAAGCGTTTCTCAGCAATCACCATGCTCCATTTTATTTAATTTGACGTTGTAAAATTCAATACCAGCGTTTACTAGCTATTATGAGTTTTTAAATGACGTTTTAAATTTGATTTCACGGCACATTTATAGTTACATATCTCACAAGCAAACGATTTCTCGCCAGTGTGAGTCAGTAAATGAGCTTTTAAATGTGCTTTTAGTGCACATTTATAATCACATATCTCACAAGCAAATGGTTTTTCGCCAGTGTGAGTCATTAAATGAATTTTTAAATCTGGCTTGCGTACACATTTATATAGTCATTGCCACGAAAGTTGACGTCTCGTCATAAAAGCATAATCGTCTGAACTAAGCCAATACTCCCTAGTCAAATGAAGTGTATTTTAAAATAAGAATATATTGGTTATCTTTTTTTTTTAATTTTCTTTCTCACTTTCCTTTTAGTTTAACAAATTTGAACTTGTCACCTGTCAAACCAAATATAGGTTATGCTGAAAGGAAACTTTTATGTTTTTATTGTCGCTTACCAAATTTATTTATTTATTAAGCAATAGTTATGAACAAATTCAAAATAAGACACAGCATAAGTATAGGTATACAGCACCTGTGCAATGCAAAAGCAAAACAATGAATGGCAAAAATTGCGATTTTGAGATTTTTGTACCGTTGCGTTGATAATTTCTTTGTCAATCTGTTCAGAGCTTTACTCAAAACTAACTTTTGGCAATTACATTGTTTTGCCTTTTCACACAGACCTGAAGAAAAACAAAATTGTGTAACACCCCACGGCGTTAAAGAGTTGAATTAATTGAAATTTTTCGGATTAACTGCCACCACATCGAAAATTTTTGGTTACTTTACCTGAAACCTGAGCTTTACGATGAACACTCAATTTGGGAATACGTAGCGCTGACCATGATCGAATTTCGGAAGTCGTAGGATGATTAAGATTAAACAACGTCTTATGGCGTTTTCTACTCGCTAATGTGCAGTGCGCACTGGATAAGTGCTCATACGTCATTGCACTTCTTTAGTTTTGATTACCGTGCATAAAATTGCACCGCCAGTGAAACCTAAACTTCGTTTTCAGTGCATTATTTTGCTCTGTAGTGTGTTCGTATATTTAAAAACTCCGGTTTGTTTATTTCGGTTATTTGTTTATATTTTGTAAATAATTATGATGGAAGATACTACGAGACTCATCGTTCAATTTTTAATAAATGATAAAATGGTAGACATAGAAGCGCCCGATCACTACACTTATATTCAATTAAAAGGTAAGGTAAAACTTAAAGTTATTACAGTAATAACTCGCTTATAACATAATTGACAAAAACAAAAATAATATTATGACGAGGTGACGACGAACGAATGAGTAATTCCCCGGGTTACACAATACATACTATACGCGTTGCCCCGAAAAATGAACATTGCGTCTCAACCATCTAATTATTGAAAATTAAGAAATTCTGATGGTTATGACGTTAACATTTTGTGGCAAGACATTAACAATAATTCTGTTAACGTACCGATTTTGACAAAAGCATCCCAATACAAACGAAGTGTTACTGTGTTGATCTAAATAGAACACATTTTTTTACAGAAAATGATTCTTATGCTGTTGAAACCATCAAAGAGCTAATATTGAATAAAGCCGTTCAATTAAATGAAGAGGAATTCCTACAAGATATATATAAATTTGCTGATGCGAACGACAGGTAAGTTTATTTTTTCAGAATTGCAACTACAGTGGTGTAAAAAAATAAAATTACGTATGTACATCTACACGTGTAAAAAGTAATATTATTTTAGAAAAAAAGCAGCGACTGCTTATTATTAAAAATTTGCACTTGGGCTGAAATTTTGTGCTTGTAATATACACATTTTAATGAAAAGGCGCGAAAAATTGAGGAGCATTCAAACAAAAGTGGGCAAAGTCACTTTTCTCATTTGTTGGAAATTAAACTTTTTTTATAGTCCGGTCAATTTAAACATTCGAGGTTGCAATAATTCGCAGCCAGCTGAAAATTGGTAGGATTGTTCAAAACACCATCATAAATGAAATCTAAAAAGTCCTCATCGATCCGACACCTGGAAAAAAATTTATTCGGGGTCAAAGGTCACTAAAACGGGGTTTTCGCGATTTTCAGCAAAACGGTAAGTTTTATCATAAAATTATCTCATTCAAAAATTGTAGATCAGATAATTATCTACAAAAAGTGTCTAAATACTTTTTTTCCTAAGAGCCACCGTTTTTGAGATATAACGATTCGAAGAGTTGTAATCGTCATAATATGGGGTCCGTTACTTTGGCCCTCCCCGGTTAATATTTTTACACCAAAAGCAAGCACTGGGATCCTTAGAGCTAGCACCCAAATATGAAAGCTAGCACCATTACAGTTTTTTCACAAATCGACTTTAAAACCGGGGGGGCCAAAGTAACGCTAGCCCCCCCGGTTAATATTTTTACCCATAAACCTAGCACTGGGATCCTTAGAGCTAGCACCAGCTAGCACCCAAATATGAAAGCTGGCACCATTATAGTTTTTCCACAAATTCATTTTATTTATTTGCACCTAAATGACGATTACAACTCTTTCAACTTTTCGAATCGTTATATCTCAAAAACGGTGGCTCTTAGGAAAAAAAGTATTTAGACATTTTTTATAGATAATTATCTGATCTACAATTTTTGAATGGGATAATTTTATGATAAAACTTACCGTTTTGCTGAAAATCGCGAAAAACCCGTTTTAGTGACCTTTGACCCCGAATAAATTTTTTTCCAGGTGTCGGATCGATAAGGACTTTTTAGATTTCATTTATGATGGTGTTTTGAACAATCCTACCAATTTTCAGCTGGCTGCAAATTATTGCAACCTCACTCCTATTTTTTGGTCTAATTTGACCGGACTATTAATAAACTGGCTTGTTATTAAATTTGTAGAAGATAGATTTTCTTAAAAATATGTAAATAATTCAAAATTTTTAAATTACCAATATGGAAATTTTTTGGCAGTAATATGGTGGAAAATCAAAATTTTCCACCAAATGGAAAAAAATTTTCGTTGGACTTATCCAATTTTGCTTGATTTTCTTGGACTTGTTTACATTTGTTTGTCCCATTTACTGTGGGACTTGTTCACTTTTCATTGAAAATAAGTGTTGCAATCGATTTAGATCAAAATTTGAAGTCCGAAAATATGTGTAACTCAAAAATGACAATGGACTTGTCCACTTTTGTTTGAATGCTCCTCAATTGATATCAATTTAAATAATAAGTTAAAATCGGCCAGAGAAATTACAGAAATATTTTTTTATAATTTATACTTAAATAATTTTAATTCAAAACGTGTTAGGTAACGAATACTTTTTTTACACTCACTGTATTTATTATTTTACAATTATTATGTAACTTATTATGGCAGTTGTAGTTTAATCAAAATATATCCCAACAATCTGGAGGAAGATGCCAGTGTTGCAAAAGCGTTTACATGCGGGTCCACTAGTAAATCTTCAATGTCTCAAAAATGTGGTTAGTAGAAAATTACTTTTTATTTTGTCTTTTTAACGTAAAAACGTTTTCAGATGGAGCTTGGAGTGTCCAAGAGACCAAATATATGTTAGACAAATACGAATTGTATTTGTCAATGGTTGGACCCATGAAAAAGTTTAAAAACAAAAAGAATATGTGGAAACAAATTTCAGATGATATTCAAAACATCTTTGGCACTTTTAAAACGGATGTACAGTGCGAAAATAGATACAAAACAATTCTAAAGCGGAAAAAGAACATCGATGATAACAATCACACTTCTGGATCTGTAAGAATGAATAATGAATATGAAAGGGAATTAAAAAACATTTCCGCAATAGATGACAGTATTGAACCGGAACAATTAAGAGGTGTCGGGAAATGCATTTCAAAAACCATTAGTGCAAGCACTTCTGCTATGGAAGAAATGATTGTTATATCGGACATCGAAAGTGAAAATGAAATAAAAAGAAAATCTTCTGAAGAAAAAATCAGAAGCAAGAAGACAAAATGGGCGGATCTCAGACTAGAAATCCATAGGGAAAAAGAAGAAAACAGAGAAAGAAGACACAAAGAAAAATTAGCGATGGTAGAAAAACTTATTGTGGCTCTCAACAAAGGGAATCCAGATTAGTTTTACTCGATTTGCTATTTATGTACTTTATTTCTTTTTTTTAATTTTTTATTATTACTTAATTTAATTTTAATTTTTCATATAAACGTTTACTTTATTAATTCACAAATATTATTTCTTTTAATTTCTCCCAAATGTCGTAAAACTTCTTCTCGCTCGTTTTCATTATTTGGCACAATAGGGTCATCTTCCAAATTTAAATCGTACTCTACCAAATCATTGAAATCTATGCATAAATTATGTAGTACACAACAGGCCAAAATAAATTTTGTAATTTTATCAATTTTGTGAAAGTCTAAACAAATTAATTGACGAAATCTGCCTTTCAATAATGCAAATGCGTTTTCAATTACCACCCTTGTAGAACAAAACTTGTAATTGTAATTTCTTTGAGCGTCTGTTAATGCACCATAATCTTTAAAAGGGGTTAATAAATATTCTCTTAAATAATAAGCATTGTCTCCAATAATGTGATAAGTTTGACCACAAATATTTTGTAACTGGGAACTGATAAATGATAATCTAAAAACTCTCGAGTCGTGCACTTTTCCTGGAGGTCCAGTGAACACATCCGTAAACTTTCTGTTGTGGTCACAGATTGCTTGAAGTGTTACAGATGGAATGTCGTGCCTGTTTACATATGTGGACTTTATTTTCTTAGCCGGTGTTCGAATTGTAATAGAAGTCCCATCTATGCATCCAATTACACTGGGAAAGTTAGATTTTTTATGAAATTCATGAGCCAAGGTCTCTTTCTCAGCAGTACTTGTAGGGAATGTGATAAATTTTGGAGCAACCTCCACCAAGTATTCCATCACTCTAACGATTTGACGGAAGCAAGTGGATACACCTATTCCGAATCTTTCAGCAACATCTCGTAAGCAGCACTTATTACTGGCAAACCAAAGAAATGATAGGACATGATTTTCAGCACTTGTCGGGTTAGTACCCCCATGACCATAAATCTCAGAGTAAAATTTGGAGGTTGAAAACGAATTAATTAAATAATCCGCCACAGAACGCCCAACACGAAAAGTATTTTTAAATTGTTTGTCTGTGTAACGATAGACTACATCTTGGATATAATTATTTATTTTGGGTAGGACCTCTTTAGTTGCGTATTCATCATCTTCGGATTCGGATGATGAAGACGATGACTCCAACAATTCTTCAACAATAATTGATACAATCTCTTTGTCCATTCTTAACTAATTTCGATGATTAAATTCACTAAAATTATTAACATAACCACAAATTTTTATGTTGTTTATCAACACCGTAGGCCACGCCTTTGCACTGAAACTGTTGCACTGACCCTACGAGCCGGGGCAGAAATTTTGCACT
The DNA here is from genome assembly GCA_932274525.1 of Podabrus alpinus. Taxonomy (NCBI): domain Eukaryota; kingdom Metazoa; phylum Arthropoda; class Insecta; order Coleoptera; family Cantharidae; genus Podabrus; species Podabrus alpinus. Next base: position 43,422,432 of record OW026452.1, on the reverse strand, counting down.
GCAATTGAACTGAGTGCAATTTTATAGCCCAGTAGAAAACGAAACACCGTGTCGGTGCAAAATGGGCGTGTACTAAAAACGCGAGTGAAAAACGCTACATGAAAAAAGTGCAGTAAAATGTGCACTCAGTGCGCACTCAAATGTCGAGTAGAAAACGCCATTAATTATTTCAATAAAAAAAAAAGAATCGCTCTAATTTAATTATTTATTAATTATCAAACAAAAATAATTAATGTTTTGGACATAAAAATTGTACATATTATATATTGCTGTATGCTGACGTAGCCTCACGTTGGGCTAGCCAAAAAGTGTAATGAACGGAGTCCTTTAATAATGCCACACGTTGGGCTGTCAAAAAGTGCTGTATACCCTCGGAGCTTTACTAGGGCTGCACGTTTTATATTGATGTTGTGTACGAGTGTACGTAAATGTACCTCGTCAATAAAAATGATTGTAAAATTATTTGATAAATTGCAATAAAATAATTTTTCACCTCGGCTTTGACTATATCGGAGAGCACTGACTTACCTAATCTCACGTTGGGTCCTTTCCTTGACCAAGTTGTGTTACTGAAATATAAATTACTGGCCGTTGGAAAATAAGGTTGTACAAACAAATTATGCTCCGTTGTTAAAAGAATAATAATTTTATTTTAAATAACGCAAATGAAAATAGAAAAATGAAATAGAAATGTTTAAATCTATTGACAAAATCTTAAAATTAAAACTTTAAACGGGCTAACGCACGCGTATTTAAGTTTCCAAAAATTTTCACTAAATTTTTTTGTAATAACTTTTAATGTGCATTTACCTTAATAAATGTAGGGAATTTCTTATTCCTAGTTGTTAACAGCATACAATAGGATGGTTTTGCCTGGCCGATGACCTTCAGTTACTAATAATAATCCAGATAAGTTTTCTTATGTGTAGTGTTGAACCACGTTTTTATGCAGCACCAAATTTTCAAAAATAAACACAATCACTTTATAAATTCAACGAAATTGACTCTTTAAACACGTAAGTACTTTTGCTTTAATGATCTCTTTACTTTTCATACGGTTTTTTAACAATTTTCTCACTATTTATTTAATTTTAGGAGACGCAAATTTTTACCACCATTGAATTCAAGAATCAACTTATTAATTTTTTTCAACAATCCATTGTTTTTCCATAGTTACCTGTCTTTGCAAGGCAAACCTGATTTCGTTCCATTTGGTCGATATAAAAATCAATATATTTTACGTACAATTTCCAGGTTCGTACTTGGCCCAAAATACTTTGTAAAATTTTTAATAAAATTTTTATGTTTCAGATTTATTTGAAGTACCAGCCTCTTCTGTGATCATCCAGTAAAGTTTTTGAAAAGAAAATGTTTTTCTCGTTCGTGGTACATTGAGTTACGAAGCATTTTTAACACATGTAAATTTTTGTTATTTTAAAAGTTTTACGTTTTAACACATTTTTATAACTAATGTTTTGAACAATTATTTTGATTTCAAATTACATTTCTTATAACTACTTAAATTAATTTACAATTTTAACAAACATTTTTATAACAGAATCAAAACGTTGCATTTGAATTTATTTTGTCCTCTCGTTCCGCGACCTTATATTTACATAAATTATGACGTTAAAGTAGATTCTTGGTGTCAGATGAAACCTTTACTTTCGAACAGATAAGTCATGTGCTATCTTTATTAATAAATACAACCTTGAATCAAAACGTGATCATTTCTATTGACGTGGCCGTGGTACATAGCAATATATACAATAGCACTACAGGCCTAGCAGGCCCAGGGCTTGATTCACCACCTGGCTCCATTTCTTCCTGTCTTTTGCTCTTTCTTCCCAATCTCTCACGTTTATCTCGGATAAGTCTTCCTGTATCTCATTGTTCCATCTTGTTCTCGGTCTTCCTCTTTTCCTTACGCCACCGAAATCCGATTTCCACACACTCTTTGGAGTTCTTCCGTCACGCATTCTTATTACATGGCCCAGCCATCCAATCCTCCGCGCCTTTACTATGTTTACGATATTTGGTTCGCCATACAATTCGCTCAGTTCATTGTTTGTTCTTCTCATCCATCTGTCATCCATCCGCTTTCCACCAAATATCCTTCTCAGGATCTTTCTCTCCCATACCTCCAACATCACTTTTTCTTGATTCCTCAGCGTCCACACCTCGCAACCGTAAATCACTGTTGGTCTTATATAACCTCAGCTTTAATGACCTAGAGAAAATTTTACCATTTAGCACCGACTTGATCGCAAAAGCACTTCTCGTTCCCGCCGCCAATCTTGCCTTCACCTCAATCTCGTTTCCTGGCTTTTTTGAGATGACCGTCCCCAAATACGTGAAAAACTCCACTTCCTCAAAGGTTAATACTTTGTCTTCGTTCATTTTGATACTCAGTGTATTTTTCTCAAAAGGCCTCTCTTCCCATACCATGTACTTGGTCTTGTGCTCATTTACCTTTAGACCTATTTCACCTGCTACACTTAACAGTCTTTTTATATTATCTTGCAGTTCATTCTTTGTTCTTGTCAAGATCGTCAGGTCGTCTGCAAAAGCCAAGCACTGGTGTTTCCGCTGGTAGATTGTTCCAGTTCTATTAATTTTTGCTTTCCTTATCACGTTTTCTAGTGCAACGTTAAACAAAAGTGACGACAGTGGGTCTCCCTGTCTCAAGCCTACCTTTACTTCAAAGCCTCGTGATATATATCCATCTACTTTTACCTTATTTTGTGTATCATTCAGGGTCATTTTCACCACCCTGATCAACTTTGATGGTATTCCTAACTCATACATTGCTTTGTAGAGTTCTTCTCGTATGATACTATCGTAGGCTTGTCTGAAATCTAGAACTCTAGAAATCTATGTACATATTAATTAGCATTAATTAGCAATAAATAATAATTCTACAACAAAATTTCTCGTATAAAAGAGGTGGAGAATTTAATTCTCTACAAATTTGGTTCTCACCATTTTTAGCGAGAAATGCAAAATACTCCTGCAAATTACAAAACAAAAATAAAAACAAAAATCCAAAATTCCGGAAACAATCAGTCGTAATCACTTTCTTCAGAATCACTGGAGCCATTAGCATGGATGATAAGTTCATCGACCGTTATATCTAAAGCCTTTTCTCGCTCATACCAATCTTGTATTACCTTTTCGGTGTGACAAACACAGTTTTTCCATACTTCAGGAGAACAATTTTCTAATGCTTCATTCCACATATCAATTACGTTTTCATTACCATAACCATCTCTTCCAATGTGCTTGTTGTAGTAAGTTTTACAATGAGCCCATACTAATTCAATTGCATTGAATTCACAATGGTATGGTGGTAACCGTAAAACTTCATGTCCGTGGCTTCTTAATAATTCGTCCACTTCGTAGCGTTTTTCTTTTTTATGTAGTTTAGCTAGAGCTAGCAATTCTGGTTTAAAGCAGGACGGTTCAAATTCAATATTGTTTGCAGTTAACCATGCTGCAATATTTGGTTTTGTCCATGCCGAAGTAGGCATTTTTTCTACTACAGTAGAATGATACGATGCGTTGTCCATAATTATGAGAGATGGTTCTTCTAAATTGCATATTAATTTTTCAGCAACCCATTTTTTAAACAGTTCACCATTCATTTCACCGTGGTAATCCTCTTTTTGCGATTTTGAAGCAAACACTAATGAGGTATTATTAATAAATCCAGATTTTGACCCAGCGTGAAGTACAATGAAACGTTTTCCATCATAACCTTCTGGTTTCCTAACGCTTTTTGTAGAGCCATCTTGCCACGACATTCCAGGATTACCTTTAGAAAAAATCCATGTTTCATCTAAAAACATGACATCACGTTGAAACTGAGAATTTAAATTATTTCTATAATTCTGAAAAAAATGAATTCGATCTATTGCAATACTGCTTTTTTCGACCAATGCTCTTCGATTATTTTCTTTAGCAAATTTAAAACCAATTTCGTGCAAAACACGATTTAAGCTCCTGTTGCTTAGTAAAATATGCAGCTGTTCAATCTCCTTGTTTAACAAAGCAACGGTTAAATGTCTTTCTGCAAAAAATACACAAATTACATTTTGTGTTAATTATAAATGACAACGAAACTTACTTTGACTGTACATGTTATAAATTGTGTTTCTAATGTTCATTTTCGATGATTCTGGTAAATCGCTAGTTTTAACTTTCCTACGTTTTCGGTTTTTACCGGGACTTGATAATTCTGGATTTAGTGAACTACGGTTTCTAATCCGGGCAACAGAAGATACACTGATTCCTAAAGCATTGGCAACACGCTGCAATTTATAAAATATTTTATAAATATAAAATTAATGTAAAGTAATCTTTTTATATTCACCTCTTGAACACACTGTAATGGAATTAAACTGCCCCCGTGCTGTTTTTCAAGTTCAAAATAATTTAATAAATTTAAAATCAACTGTTGCGATTGAGATTTTAATGTTCTTCCACGTACAGAACTAGACATTTCGAGAGTTCTGAAAAGAACTAATTTTGTATTTTGACTAATTTTGACAAGCTTAAATCCACAAACCGAAAACTTAAACCACGAAAACTCCAAACTTCAAAAATACTAAAAGTGACAGAAATTTTATATAAATTACTACGCGAATCAAATTCTTTTTCCGGTACTAGTTACGACATGCTATGAGTATATCTGTCTTTTACTATCGTCTAACAAACGCAACAGCGTATGTCGTTACTGGAAACACGTGCAATATATTTTCGTGCTTTGTCATATCAATACAAAATGACTGGTAATGCTCATAAGCAATACGTCGTTGCTATATTCAGTCAATCTATGACGAGACGTCTTCTTTCATGGCAATGACTTTAATCACATAACACACAAGCAAATGGTTTCTCGCCAGTGTGAGTCATTAAATGAACTTTTAAACTTGATTTCTGGGTATATTTATAATCACATATCTCACAAGCAAATGGTTTCTCGCCAGTGTGAGTGATTAAATGAGCTTTTAACTGTGGTTTTTGTGCACATTTATAATCACATATCTCACAAGCAAATGGTTTCTCGCCAGTGTGAGTCATTAAATGAATTTTTAACTTAGCTTTTGCTGTACATTTATACTCACATACCTCACAAGCAAATGGTTTCTCGCCAGTGTGAGTCATTAAATGAATTTTTAACTTAGCTTTTGCTGTACATTTATACTCACATACCTCACAAGCAAATGGTTTCTCGCCAGTGTGAGTCATTAAATGAGTTTTTAAATGTGATTTGCGTGCACATTTATAATCACATATCTCACAAGCAAATGGTTTCTCGCCGGTGTGAGTCATTAAATGAACTTTTAAACTTGATTTCTGGGTATATTTATAATCACATATCTCACAAGCAAATGGTTTCTCGCCGGTGTGAGTCATTAAATGATTTTTTAACTTTGCTTTTTCTACACATTTATAATCACATATTTCACAAGCAAATGGTTTCTCGCCAGTGTGAGTCATTAAATGACGTTTTAACTTTGCTTTTTGTGCACATTTATAATCACATATCTCACAAGAAAACGGTTTCTCGCCAGTGTGGGGTTTCAAATGCTCTTTTAAATTGCATTTGTGCGCACATTTATAATCACATATCACACAAGCAAATGGTTTCTCGCCAGTGTGAGTTTTTAAATGTTTGTTGAAAGTAACCTCAAGGACGCACTCAAAGCCACATATTTTGCAAAGAAACTGTTTCTCGTCCATATGGGTTCTTAAATGCAGTTTTAATGTTCGTTTATTAATAACTTTATACTCACAAACAGCACACTCAAATAAATTTGGACCTTTATATTTACGTGAAGGTTGCTCCTGGGTTAATGGTTCAATATCGCTGTCTTCTTTTATGTCGATAGAATGATGCAAATCTTCTGAATTAATTTTCATATCCTCGAATTCTTCGGTTTTAATTTCGTTACAGTATTTAGGGATATATGATGTTTCTAAAATTGAGCTGTGGGTTTCCATATTTTCAAATTTTACCGAAGCTGGCATTTTATCCATAGCTGTAATGAATTGCATTAGAAGAAATTAATACTGTTCGTGGGATGGTGCACAATAGCTTTGGTTAATTTATCAATGAAATTAAATTGTTTATACCTTATATTGTGTAAAAAAACTTTTATACCAGACTCGAAAAAAGGAAGCGTAAGTTTAAAATGGCGACCGTCGGGGATGGTCAACGATCTACTAACACCAGGATAGCTCCGTCTGGTTATAGCGGTGAGTACAATGAACTAGCCTTTCGTTTATAAATTTTTAGAGAAATGTTGTCACAATGACTCAAAATAATCACAATTGTGAGGATCACTCGGTGCACGTATAATAAAAATGATTACACGACAACACGTCTTGTTCTATTCTATCGTATCTTCTTTACCGACCGAATGACTCGACCTTCTCCCGTTAGCAAAACTTGGGCGGCAAATTCACATCGCATCCTTCCAGTTTGACCAATTTGTCAACTTTACTTATTCCAAAGGTTCACTATTTTTATTAAAATACACGAATTTTATGGTGGGCGTGGCCGACATTTAACCCTTAATAAACGAGTAGTTGCTGATATTTTTGCTAAAATTTCTCGCTAAATCGACTATTAAAACCTTCAGCTTTCCGAATCTCTGCGAAAATTTCAATTTCCGGACGAAAAATTTGCATCTTACCGACCGGGGACCGTCAATGCACTTAGCCCGGCCTGTCCTTATAGCGACAAGTTCTCCAAGTATTAAAAGTTTCCAATTTTCGTTTTTTTTCGGATTTTTTTGATTTTTCGTAAATGTTGAACGCTCGCAACGATGTTCGGACCGAAAAATGGCCAAAAAGATCGAAAATTACGCCAATTTTTATTAAAATTGATGGGGGACGTGGCTTATTTCTAAATATCGAAAAAATTGTCTAAAATTGCGTTTACCGCAAATTTTATTCTTTCATTAGGGGCCGTTCATGTATTACGTAAGACGTTTAGGGGGAGGGGGGTAGCTGACATCTTATTTTTTCTTACTCGGGGGTAGGGGGGTCAAGACAATTTCTTACGTAAGATTTTATTTTTTTAATTTAATTTCAAAATTTGATAATTATTTATTTTAATTTAGGTGCTGTAGGGCGCTTGCCGAAGTCACCAACCCAGAGTTTTTATTATGACCACAAACCTTAAATAACCAAAAATTAGAACCCCCTGACACTTTTAGGAAACTCTTCTTTTCATGATTTCGAGTATAAATATTTTGCCGAAAAACATAATTTTCACTCCTTCATACAAAATTTCAACTGCAGAAGCTCAGGGTTCCGAGAGGACATTTTTTAGTATGTTAAAGTACGAACAATTACCTAACGAAATCCGTCGAAAAATCGCAGAAGACCGATTTTGGATTTTTTTTCGCAATTTTCTTACACTATAAAGTAATTTGTGTGAATATCATTTTTTTTATATAAAATGAACATAATATCTTCATTAATTTCACTTTTCTCATTGGGTAATAATTTATCTTACGTAAGATTGGTGTGGGGGGCGTATGAGGGGGGAGTCTAAAAGTAGGAAAAAACGTCTTATGGTTGATTTATACTAAAAAAGTAACGTAGCGGAATACAACGTAGAATGTAATGTAAGAGATGCACTTATGCACTGCGGACTTTTGTCTTTGTCGTTGTCTGGACAACGACAAAGTGCATCTCTTACATTACATTCTACGTTGCATTCCGCTACGTTACTTTTTTAGTATAAACCGACCATTACGTAATACATGAACGGCCCCTTATACATTTTAGACCTTATTATTTCATCATCGCAATTGGAAAATTTCGATTTCCTGGTTGGCAAATCCGTGCTCTCCCCAAAGCTAGATCCGTTTATATCGAATCTAATGAATTTCGAATCTGTCGCGCCATAGAATTTTTTTCCAAGTTGAACGTAAAAAGTGGGATGGACACCCAAAAATTACACCTGTATAAAGCTAGCACTCCCACTTTCTCAAGCTAAAAAATAAAATAGGGTGAAAGTTACCTAACTCTGACTACTCGAAACTAAATTTCTTCTGCTACACACTAAAGAACACAGTTAATATAACAAATTCTCAAAATATGAAGGGTGAATTTATTATCAAAATTTTGAAATAACCGAATTTGAACTTAGCTAATTTTCATGAAATTTTAGGTGGATTAACGAGATTCAGGGGCGCATCAGCCATTCTATCGTCGGTCCGCGCGCTATGATATACTCTAACACTTAGAATATTTCGCAGCGGCAGATGCAGGTCGACCATCGTACATGCAACATCGATTATTTTTTGTTTTTAGGCGATTTTTAGGGGGTTTCAGATCCCGGTTGCCTTTATCCCGGTGTTCTTGATCGGTGGCGCCTTCTCGTATGTTTAGCTCCGCCGCGTCAGCGGCTCTGAGCATGAAAAACCGCCCGGAGCCCCGGAGGGGCGTAGGGTAGGTTTTTTGTTGCTCATAATTCTGGCCAAGCCAAAAATTAGAAGGCAAAATTTTTTTTTATTTTTGCACTTTTTCGGCAATACACGGGTTATTTTCCATTTTTTTGATTTTATTTATTACTAATATCCACTAATCACACCCCCATCTATCCGAATTTCAAAGAAAAATTCAAATCGGAGCGAAAAAAATTCACTCGATTTCAAGGGACCGCGGACGAAATATGTATGTGGCAGCGACCGGGGTCAACCGCATACATTTTGCTACTTTTCCCTTCTTTTCAAAAGTCGATGTTTTGGTTGTTTTTACTCCGTTCACCCTTTTTTTTGTTTTATTAGACAAATATAAGCCTGTTCTTTAGTGTGTAGCTGAAGAAATTTTTTTTCAGCTAGTCAGAGATACATAACTCTCGCCTAATAGTCTATAATTATGTGCAAATTTAGTGCTCTTTCAGAAAATTTTGTGCGCGTATGGTTTTAAAGTTATTACCATTTTAATGGTGAGGGTGCTAGCTTTACATAAACTCAGCACCCCCACCTTAGTAAGCTGGTAATCCGTAATGCTACAAAAAAAATAAGTACATCAGAATTATGTGTAAATTATGTGCATTTTAAAAATCCATATCTCGAAAATTTACCTCTAAACTCAACAGAAGTGAAGCAAGTTTCAAACGCTCCGAGCAAGTTGCGCGTGGGAATATTCAATTTTAATTCGATTTTATAAAATTTTTCTCTAATTTTTTGACGTAGATAATAAAGTCAAAATATATAGTACTATATCAATAAACTAGATATTGCGTATTTCGGATTTACATTTTTGATAATGAAAATTTTGTTTTTGAAAATTCATTATTGTGAATGGGAAGATGTTATATTGAATTATTCGACAATTGATTTAATAAGATAACCTACTTATGCCGATAATCTACTGCACTACTCTATTAAAATTAAAAAACTATAAATTTGAATTATACATGTGGTGTCGATTTTTGGTGTCGAATTTTGCTGTCGAATTTTGGTGTCGGTTTTTGGTGTCAATTTTTGCGAGGTTACAACGACGGTAAAAACATGTTCCATGTTAAAATCACTGAAAGCGAGAAAATTTAAAAAAATAGCATGTAGATCTCGAAAAATAGAATCAACGTTTGGATTGAAACAATTTTAAAATGATGATGTGAAGATCGATAAAATTGTAACAAAAAGCGATGGTGTTTGGGAAAATATTAGACAAGAACTGCCTGACTTTCCAAACATAAATATTCAAATTAGTGAAACAGCCCTTCTCGATGAAGAATATAATATAAATATTGAACATGAAATATGGACGACGAGGCTGTTCAGATTTTGAAAATACAATCATTTATAAAGTTGGGGGCTAGAGGACACTCCTCTAGCCCCAACATTGTTGGTCACTCCGAATGAGTTGAAACTTTGCAATCGCAAAGAGGAAGGTTTATATAGTATACTGACATAATTTTCACAAGCGAAGATATAATCAAAATTTTGAGTTAATCGAATTTTAAATTTGCAAATTTACATGTAAAATTAGTGAGATTCCCGCGCGTCGCTCCATTCTGTTGACGGTACGTACGCTATGATATACACTAACACTTAGAATATTTCGCACCGGCAGATGCAGCTCGACCGCCGTACATGTAACATCGATTATTTTTTGTTTTTACGCGATTTTTTGGGGGTGAAACGTAATAGTTTACTGCCCCATACCGCAACTATACTTTTTAATGCTATTTCAAGGGTCTCTAAGCTCCCGGTTTTTATTTATCCCGGTTTTCTTGATATGTGGCGCCTTCTCGTATGTTTAGCCTAGTAACCAGAGTCAAAACCGCCCTGGAGGGGTGCAACCCGGAGCGGAGCGGCGCCCCGTAAGGGTGGGTTTTGACGATGGATTACCCTCCTTATCGAATGCACACCCCAAAAATCGAAGAAAAATGCGCTAAATTTACGTACTTTTAAAATTGATTTTTCTCGAAATTTTGATTATATCTTCGCTTGTGAAAATTATGTCAGTACACTATATAAACCTTCCTCTTTGCAATAGGAAAGTTTCAAGTCATTTGGAGTGACCAACAAGAGCATCCTCGACCCAAGTTGGGAATTTTGTAGCTTTAGAAATAATTTATAATTCATCAAATCCCAATGTGCTTCCGAAAACATCGCTTACTAATATTCAGGAAGAATGAAACAATATGACATTTCTATCGAATTGCAAACTTAAAGGAGTTGTCCATTTTCAACTTCTGGAATCCAGTGCTGCACCAAAAGTGCAAATTGGACATTAATATGGGATATGCCTTAGGGACTCCAAACCCTGGGTTAAGTTACATGACTTAAAAGTTGATGCGGAATCAGTTTCATGAAGAACTAACAGTTCATCTATTATTTATAATAAAATATATTGACAGTAAAATTGTATCCCACTTTTATTTGAAAATCAGTGGTTTTAATTTTTTGGAGAAGCGAATTTGGGGTGGGGGATTACGAAATGTTTGATATTAAATTATAAATAAAATAATTTAACAAAGATATTGGGTTACAAAAGTGTCTTGTTTGAGCGATTTATTTAAAAAAAATTTAAATTTAATAATAAGTGTTTTGACTTAATACAACTAGAATGGCATCTTTAACGTCATATCGATTAAAAACCACAAACATGTGAAGGTTGTTTATGTTAGGAAAGTCATGCAGTGCTTGTCTAATATTTTTCCAAATACCATCGCTTTTAGTTACAATTTTATAGATCTTCACATAATCTTTTTTGTATTTTAAAATTGTTTCAAACTAAACTTTGAATCTATTTTTCGAAATCTGCCTGCCATTTTTCTAAATTTTCTCGCTTTAGTATTTTTTTTAAATTTTAACGCAATATCTAGTTTACTGATATAGTATATTGAACTGTATTTCAATGGGTAGCCTAAATGCGGAAAATTTTAAAAATAAAAATTAAAATTAACATGTTAAAAAATTCAAAATGTAACAAATATTGTAAAATTAAATGAAAAAGAAGGGGGAATTGGATAAATGTCTTTGTGCGCAGACGAAGAACTTTTGCGTTAAAGGAAGAAGGAGGGGGCAGTCCACGCCGAGGAGTCGTGCGGATAGGACGTTGTTATTGAGCGAGTGAATGTATAAAATTTGTATAGTAAATGTTGAAATTAAATAAAAGCGAAATTTTAGTTTAAATTTGAAAGAGTGCGTTTCATTTAAAGTGGGTAAAGAAAAAAAAGTGTTTTGGAAAAGAAAAATAAAGTTAAAAGTAAAAATTTTGAAATCACGGATTTCAAAAAAATAAATGGTTGGTCCGTGGACAAAAAGAACACGTCAACAAGAAAATTGTCGCCCAGAAGTGGAACTCGAACCCACGACTACGAAACTACCCTCATATTAGGAGTAACTCATGCTATCATTAGTAAATCAACAATAGAAATTTGGCAACCCAAAGTGGAGATTCGAAACACCACGACCTGAGATTAACTACCCTGAGGTAAGAGCAATTATTGCAACATTATTAATAAAGTGAATAAAACGTGCATAAAAAGTAAAAACAACATTTGGTGGAAAAATTTAAGGTCTGTTATGATAAATAACCACATTTAACATTTGCGAACAATAAATTAAAAACAACTGTTGCGTTGGAACATTCGAAAACGCAGATGCCGCGTTCACGTGCAAATAAAAGATAAAACATTTGAAATTGATAAAAATAACCACATGGAGATTAATTTGGTAATATAAAAATTTATTTTATAATAAAATTAAATTCACGATACAAAATGAACTACGAGGACCACATGATAGAAATGTTACAAGCTATAATAAAAGGACAAGAAGAAACTAACAAAAGACTAGATGAAGCTAACAAAAGACTGGAAGAAAAAATAGATAACAATTTCCAAATGGTATACGATGAAAATTTTGAGCAGGTAAAAGAGGCAGGAATTGAAATTGAAGATGACATTGAAGAATTTGTAAAATATGAACAAAATTTAATTAACCAATCACTACAAGAAGCAAAAATCGAAATCGAGGAAAATTATAAAGAAACATGTAACGTTGATGTTTCGGATGAATTGTTGAACGAAAACAAGGAAACACGTAACATTGATGTATCAACGGAATTAATTGACGAAAAATTTGAAAACGTGAAGCCAATTGAAGTAAGAGAACATCTAAAATTTAACGTGGTAGAAGCAAGAAAAAGTTTCAAGCGGATATACTTGAAGATTAGAAAATTATATGCAAAACGAAAACATAAAACTAGAGGCATAAGAACAAAGAAGAACAGAAAAAATTTAAGAGATTCCAGATTACGAAAATTCTAAAATACAAACAGAAACAAAAAGAAACAGAAATTTGAATAGGGGTGTAAACAAATTTAAAATAAAAACAATAATTAAAAATAGCAAAACCTTAAAATGTGGTAAAGTGGAAATAAAAACCAAACAAGCAGATTTCAATGGACAAAATAATTTAATATTACAAAAACTTCTAGTAAAGAAAATAATATTGAAAAACTTTAAATTAAAAAAACGACTAAGGGATAACGATAAACAAATTAAAAACGTGAAATTTAAAAATCCGACTTGTAATAAAATAAAAAGTAGAGGGCTGTACAAGAATAAAAAATTGAAAACGCCCAAACAAATAAAAATACAAGCTACTGATTGGAAAATAAACTTTTATAATGAAATTCAAATAAAAAAAAATTGGATTATCAGCATGAATTTATTCAAGCATGTACGTTTCAAACATGTTTAGAACAAGAGGATTGATTGATTAGAAAAGAAAAAAATAGATAACGACGAATTGTAAATTTGATAAATCAGCGATAGCACATGTATAATGAGAAATTATGGACACTTAAAAATTTAATCCGAAAAATAAAAAAAAAAGGTGAATGACTAAAAAACTTAATGGGCGTGTGAAAAATTTGAAAATTAAAGAAATTTAATTGACTGAAAAATCAAAAATGGCGTGTGCAAAACCAATAAAAAAATTGGTGGATTGAAAAAACAATAATAGGCGTGTGCGAAGTATAAAAAAAAAGTTTGGTTGACAAAAAAACTAATGGGCGTGTGAAAATTTTGAAAAATTGAAGAAATAAGACATTTTAAAAATAAAACATGGATTAATAGGTGTTCCTGAAACAAAAAAAATAAAACATGGATTGATAGGTGTTCCAAAAACATAATAAAAATGGATAAAGAAAAGTTGGAAGAAGCTACAATCTGATTGGGTAAAGGTGAAAAATTTGAAAGCGAATGAATGGACAGAAAAGGATTATAAAACTGTAAAAAAATTGACGACTAATTACGACAGTGAATATATTTTGATATTTAAAGAATTAATAATGAGTGAATTTAAAATAAATGGGGAATTAATAATGATAAATAATGAAGTTGAATAGATGAGATAAATGGAGAATTGATGGAGAATGCCATTAATAATAAATTAATGAAGAAGGGGGGGGGAAATTTAAAGTTATAAATGAAGAAAAATTGAATTTATTGTTACAGAATTAGTAAAAAAATTAAAGATACGATGAAATATTTACGGAAAAGACGTTCATAAACGGAAGAAGAAAAACATAGAAGCCCGATGAGAAAGAAAAATAATCCAACAAATATTTATCCAGCAAAAATATTAATCCAAATTTTAAATAACAGTCAAAGAAAAGATAATACGCCTGAAATAGTCAATTAGAAAACTCAGATTAAAATGCAGTGTGCATAAAATTTTTAGAAAAGTTAATTTTATTTTCGATATTATTATTTGATATTTATCATTCATAAATAAAAACATTTAGTTAAGTTAAAAATTTGTAAATAATTGATAGATGATTGTTAAGATAAATGAATAATACTTTTGTTAAAAATAATATTTTAGTTAAAATAAAAATGTAAATTTGATAAAAATGTCACAAATTCGTATCAGTGTAAAGTCATTGAAATCCAATTAGAAAGATTTCCAGCAAAATTACTAAAATTAGCAATGTTACTTAAAAATCTAGAGGGCGTTGAACTGTATTTCAATGGGTAGCCTAAATGCGGAAAATTTTAAAAATTAAAATTAACATGTTAAAAAATTCAAAATGTAACAAATATTGTAAAATTAAATGAAAAAGAAGGGGGAATTGGATAAATGTCTTTGTGCGCAGACGAAGAACTTTTGCGTTAAAGGAAGAAGGAGGGGGCAGTCCACGCCGAGGAGTCGTGCGGATAGGACGTTGTTATTGAGCGAGTGAATGTATAAAATTTGTATAGTAAGTAAATGTTGAAATTAAATAAAAGCGAAATTTTAGTTTAAATTTGAAAGAGTGCGTTTCATTTAAAGTGGGTAAAGAAAAAAAGTGTTTTGGAAAAGAAAAATAAAGTTAGAAGTAAAAATTTTGAAATCACGGATTTCAAAAAAATAAATGGTTGGTCCGTGGACAAAAAGAACACGTCAATATATTTTGGCTTCATTACCAACCTCAAAAAATTAGAGATAGATTTTATAAAATCGAATTAAAATTGAATATTTCCACGCGCAACTTGCTCGGAGCTTTTGAAACTTCTGCTGGGTTCAGAGCTAAACTTTCGAGATATGGATTTTTAAAATGCACATAATTTACAAATTATTCTGATTATGAAAAAATGTGCTGGCTACCCTTAGCCAAGCTTGTCAACATTGCCGTTCACATTCGTAACACAGCTTCGCTCGGTGTTGCAAACAATACGGCTTACGGCGTATTGAACAAAGAAAACTAGGTTTTCTGTCCTTTCCTCTTGGGCAGAAACCATCACGCTTAACCTTCTAGGGTAAATTTACATCAACATTATCGGCATGAGGAATTTCAATTTCCAAAATTTCGGCAATTTTTTGGTGAAGCGATGTACGTAAAGTTTTTTTTTGTATTCGACTTTATTTTATCAGGTTCTGTCTAATAATGTCTATTAGGCCAAAAATTTTGTACCCGTTCGTAACAATAACGTGAAGTTTATTGTTTTTAAGTCCAACATCGCTTCAAATTTAACCTTTTCAAAGAAATCATATTTCAAAAATTTTATTGTTACATTCATATTGTCATGTTTTGTTATGAAAAGCCAATGAAGAATTACCTTAACCAAACCAAGAATCAAATAATATCACCCAAATATTTCAAAAACAAGTGAATAAATAAATAATCACACTAAAGATGCGATATTTTTAACCATACTGCATGACATCACATAAAAATTGTTTTGCATTGTAAAATAAAATTGTAAAAATGTATAAAGGCTTATTGGTTAATCGAAATAACCATTACTTATAATTTGAATTATTATATTATTTGTATTGTTATAATTAAATCACATCATAATTTAAACAAAGTGGATTGTTCGCGTATTTACGCAAAACAACAAAAAGTGTATTTAAAAGCGACGAAATTACCTGAATTCAAATTCAAAATTCAACACAGCATTGAACGAAAATTGATTCGTACGCAGGAATTATCAAAAATACGAAGAAAGACCGAAGAACAATTCGTATAAACGGAGAGTTGATATGCAGAGCTCCGTCAGATTGGACGTAAAACCAAAACTAGAATAAAAATTGATTAGTTATAAAATGTGCGAAGAAGTTTAATTAAATTTGATAATTAAGAAACCTATCAATCCAGGAGGAAGAAATTAAATATTGTGGTAAAAAGAAAGGAAACAATACGTACCTCCAATAAAATCGTATTTTGGAGTAATTGCGTTGCGAATGGATGCAGATGGGGAAAGAGAGAATTTTGGAATGAAGAACATCAAATGGAATGCACACACCACTCAACATTGAAGTCAACAAAAAACCAGGTAGCAAATAAACTTTTCAAAAATTTTAGTGCGCTTTTTATAAAATTAATACGGGAAACGGACAAAATAAATTTATGATGATGATAAACAATTTAATTAAACAAAACTACATGCAATTGTTAACAAATAACGTGTTGATTTTATTTTGGATGATTTAATGTACCTATTATAAGCAATTAATCAATGATTTGAATGTAATATTAGAAATTAAAAATAACGCAATTTTAATGGTCGATTTTATTTTTGATAATTTCCACAAAGGGTTGATTCAAGGTGAAGGAAAAGGCAATTCAAATAATATAGGGAATCACCAGTGTCGTGGAACCTGCGAAATGCTTGATCTCTGAGAGCCCCTGATTGATTTAGAGTAATTAAAGTGGTGTGTTTCCAGGGGTGGAAATTTATCTTAATTTACCTAAGGGAACATAGCAATATAAATCTCTAATAATTATTGACCTATTGACCATAAATAAAGCTAAAAAAACATTAGGAACAACTAACTTCGAGTTTATTTGTTTTATTGTACATATTTACGACGCATTGTTAGGAAACGTAAAAATGCAGCATTTGAGTTTTTTTTGTCAAATTTAATTTTTTTTAATTAAGTCGTATTTCTAAAACTACCTTTGATATAAATCAGTAATTATTAGCTAATAAATAAAGATAATATTACATTAAACGAATTGAAAGGTTTCTCGCCGGTGTGAATTTTTAAATGGGATTTGAAATCAAAATGACGAGAACATTTATAGTCACAAATTTCACAACTATAAGGTTTCTCGCCGGTATGAATGTGTAAATGGGATTTTAAACTAGAACGCCGTAAACATCGATAGTCACAAATTTCACAAATAAAAGGTTTGTCGCCCGTGTGAATTTTTAAATGGCTTTTCAAATTTTTTTTTTTAAACATTTAGTCACAAATTAAACAATTAAAAAGTTTCTCGTCGATATGAATTTTTAAATGTCTTTTCAAATGTGATTTTGTTGAACATTTATAGTCACAAATTTCACAACTGAAGGGTTTACCGTGTTTATGAATTTCTAGATGTTTTTTTAAATGTGATTCTCGAACACATTTCGACACCCCCAAGGAACAAAGCCGTAACTCCAGTTACCACAAATTTGAGTTATGCTACCACTGTAATCCTGACAAAAATATCTTTCTTTTGGTAAAAAAAATTTTAATTTACGACAAATATTTACAGAGATAATCAGTGGAACAAAGTTGTAACTCAGCGTTTTTATCGCTTTTTTTAACTTTTTGAAACTTTCAATTGGCTCTCCTGCAAAATAGGTAAAAATGAGTTACGGCTTTGTTCCTTGGGGGTGTCGATTTATATTTGCAAAGTGCACAATCAAACGACGCAGAATGAGTTCTTAAATGGCGTATTAATAATGCTTGCTTACGTGAAACTTGATACGAACAAACTGCAAACTCGAATACATTTGAACTGGTGTGTGTTGGTCCTTCAATATTGTCTTCTTCTTTGATGTCGATCGAATGATGTAAATCTTCTAAATTAAATTTAACATCAAATTCTTCTTGTTTAACTTCGTTAATGTTTACTGTGGAATTATTTGGAGTATCCAAAAATTTACCATCCTTTTCCATATTTTGTAAATCTTTCGAGGTTGGCGGCACGCTAGCCATATTCTTGATAAAACTATTCGTTTGAAGAAGACATAAGAATGTTCATGAATTACTACAAAATGACCCTTCTTTAATAAACAAAATATAGTGTTGATTCTTGATTATGTCTTTTATCATTTAACAAAGCCACTGAGCACACAAATAACAAACTACTGACATCTCAAAATGGTGACTGACGCCATTTTGTGCAGAAGGAACTTTCAGTCGTTCGCTGTGGCGCACCTTTCATAGACATGTTCTAAAAAATTAATCAATAATTTCCAATCTCTGCATACTTTTAGTGGGATACTTTAGATGGCGATGTAAAATCAATTTAAAATAAAATTAACCTTTTCCAATGTAACATTATTTTCACATTTTAATGATAATTTATTAGAAAAACAGTACGAAATAATTTTCTCTAACGTAGCCATCATATTTAAAAAAAACCTGATCGACAACAAATATCTTCGCTAGACGTAAAATTTTAGTGTCATTCGTTCAATAGGGTGAAAAGAAAAACAAACGGAAAAGGTTGTGGTGTAAAGAGTGGTTAATGAAAATTCATCAATTTTCACATCTTATATATAAAAGTGGATGTATATATATATGTGTGTTCCCTATAGACGCCTAAACCGTTTCACAGCTAGCGATGAAACTTTCACGAATTGTTGCCGGGAACAGTAAGCAGTTTTTCGTCGTCTTAAATGTTAATAATTCGCTATAATAAGCTGGTCATCTTGAGTTGCACCATTTACGAGAAGGTAGTTGTCATGGTTTTGAAAAATTTGGACGAAAAAAATTAATTTGACAAATTAATCTGACGTTAACATTAAAAGTTATACAGGGTAAAACAAAAATGGTGAAGCGACTTTGACATTAAAAGTTTAACCCTAAAATTCTGACATTGGCATATGATGTACAGGGTACAACATAAATAGTGCGCGTTTTAGCAAGGCTCACCCCCCAACTCCTTTCATAATAACCTAGAGTGACCCTTAGAGTGTTGAGTACCCCCTGGGCCCCCCGATAGTGTCAAAGTGACGGAATTAACTGTATAACCTAAAAATCATTTTGCATATACAGGGTAAAACATAAATAGTGCGCGTTCTAACTAAGGGCCCCCCCCTTTCCTAACACCCAGTGAGACCTGCTCTTTGGTGTAGTGTACCCCCTTGGCGCCGCACCCCCCGGATAGTGTCAAAGTGACGGAACTAATTACATAACCTTAAAATCATTTTGCACATACAGGGTAAAACATAAATAGTGCGCGTTTTAGCAAGACGGGCCCCCTTTTCATAACCTAGAGTTACCCTGATAGTGTCGAGTACCCCCTGGGCCCCCCGATAGTGTCAAAGTGACAGAATTAACTACTATCGTAACACAGTGAGACCTCTTTGGTGTAGAGTACTCCCGGGCCCCCTGATAGTGTCAAAGTGACGGAAAGTGAAGTGAAAAACATACGAGTGATACTAATAAAGTAAAGTGGAAATAATACACATGCAGAGTACCCCCGGGCCCCCTGATAAGAGTCAAAGTGACGGAAAGTAAAGTGAAAAACATACGAGTGACACTAATAAAGTAAAGTGGAAATAATACACGTACAGTACTACCCGAAATAAATTTCACACCTAAGATTATGTGACCCAATTACAATACAACGTCAGGGAAAGCCAATTGTTCTATACCCCTACGCCAAAGTCCAAATCAAATTCTTCTTTGTTTCTAATAAAATTCACATATTGGTGGTCTTTAGACACGCCCTTTTTAAAAGTGGAAATTTTTTTTGACATTTACCCCCACTTAAAAAGTTTTTACTAAAGTCTAGAATAAATTCTTCATATTTGGTATATCAATAGGTAACATAAAACAATTTTATAAAAATAAATTTTTCCCCCTCCACCACAAAATTTTGGACTACAGACACTCAGAAATTTAAAAAAATATATATCTGATTCCCCCTAATCATCTAAATGAATAATACGAAAAAAAAATTTTAAAATTATCCGCACAAAAAAAGTTTTTTTTTTAACTTCATTGATCATCACCAAAATTGATATCTGATTTCCCCTAATCATGTAAATGAATAATACGAAAAAAAATTTTTAAAATTATCCGCACAAAAAAAGTTTTTTTTTTAACTTCATCGATCATCACCAAAATTGATATCTGATTTCCCCTAATCATCTAAATGAATAATACGAAAAAAAAATTTAAAATTATTAGTAAATACATCCGAAACTGTCAGGATTCGATATTACTACTTTTAATGTAAATTTTTTGGTTTTTTCATAATTTGTTTAATTATTTCGAATAATTTATATTTGAATAAACAATTCTCTGAGTGGCATAAAAATTAATTTCGGGCGGGACAACGTCTGCCGGGTCAGCATATACAAGTAAAACATAAATACTGCGCGTTTTTCGAGATTTATCAGGGCATGCTGGTTTCTTTCTCATAAATTAAAATTGACGTTGACAGAAAACTTCGTCACAGTTTGTGTAAAATTAATTTTGCAAAATATACATAAAATGCCACCTAAAAAAGCATTTATTGGAAATAAAACATTAAAAACAAAGGCTAAGAAAGTGAGTGAAAAAAGAGACGCCGAAACGGAGGTAGAACGTAAGCCGAATTCGGCTTGAAGATAAACGCGACAAAGCTTCAACGTCAAGAGCTGCCGAAACGGGGGTAGAACGTGAAATTCGGCTTGAATAATTACGCGACAGAGCTTCAACTTCAAGAGCTGACGAAACGGGGATAGAACGTGAAATTCGGCTTGAAGAATTGCGCGACAGAGCTTCAACTTCAAGAAATTTGCCGTTGTTCAAACGGCAAATGTTTTGCCATCGCTGATTGATCCACCTGAGCCGCTTCTAAGTTACCTTACTGGCACCACTGCAATTTCGAAACACTTCCTGTTAAACATTCGCAAGTACAACTCATGCTTTCAAATGACTTCATTCGGAGCAACAAACATTTTGAGCAACGCCGGATACATACCCACATTCAAGGTTTGCAGTGTGCTTAATAATTAAAGTAATAATATTTAATAAATCATTCCTCTGCAGGTTCAAGGCCAAATATATCACCAAATCGGTTCTTTGCTTCCATTACCAGAAGAAAATCCGAAGTTCCTCCAAATATATTTCACTGGCAATGCAGAAAGAGAAGTTGAACTGCGCTGCGCGATTAGTATTGCAACCAGACGCAAAATCATTTCAAACTTACAAGCGATGTTTCATGAAAGCAACAATTTAATTCGTCTATTCAAATCAGCTATAGATCAAATGCCATCAGATGACTATACTGTTATTATAAGACCAGACAAAACACCGCCTGGTGAACATGAAAGACGATATAATGCACCGGTGATAGGTGATGTGGCAGTTGTTATGGTCGGTACCGAATTCAATCGACGTGACATAGTCATCCACCGCCGGAATACAGATTTACAACGAGTTGCGGAAACACATCGATCGTACGATGCACTCCAATATCCAGTGCTGTTTCCGCGGGGAGAAGATGGCTACCATTTTAATATCATGCAAATCGACCCCATCACGAATGTAGAATTGAGGAAGAAAGTTTCCTGCATGGATTACTACGCATGCCGCATTATGATTCGTCCAAATGAAACCAATCACATATTGAAATGCCGTGAACTATTTCATCAATACATTGTGGACATGTATGCGAAAATTGAAAGCGAACGTCTTCTTTTCATTCGGCTAAATCAACAGAAGCTGCGCGTTGAAGATTACGTCCACTTGCGCGATGCAATTGCCAATGATGGAGACGTTGCTAACATTGGGCAAATGGTGATCTTGCCAGCAACATTTGCCGGAAGTCCACGCCACATGCATGAATACGCACAAGATGCCATGACGTATGTTCGAAAATATGGACGTCCAGATTTGTTCGTCACCTTTACATGCAATCCAGCACGGAGAGAAATCACAGATCTGCTTTTCCCCGGTCAAAACTCATCGCACAGACATGATCTTCTCGCTCGAGTTTTCAAGCAAAAGCTGATCAGACTGATGGACGTCATCACCAAAAACTGCATTTTTGGAGAAACCCGATGCTGGATGTATTCAATTGAATGGCAAAAAAGGGGCCTGCCGCACGTTCATATTTTAATTTGGTTGAAGCAAAAAATCGTACCAACACAAATTGACAGCGTGATTTCGGCTGAGCTTCCAAATCCAGAAGAAGATCCGATACTTTTTCAACTGGTCAATACATCCATACATACAACAACAATACATTTGTAAATATGTTAACAAGGGCAGTGACATGGCAGTATTCGGGCTAGCAAATCAAGGCGATGAAATTACACAATTTCAGATGGGACGCTACATCAGCAGCAATGAAGCGGTTTGGCGGATATTATCTTTCAACATTCATGAACGCTATCCAACACTTCAACATCTCGCCGTACATCTGGAAAATGGTCAGCGAGTCTATTTTACTGTACAAAATGCACAAAATAGAGCTGAGCAACCACAAACACAACACTCACCGCCTTCTTTCAATTGTGTGAATCCGATGATTTTGCTAAAACGTTGCTGTATCACGAAGCACCTAAATACTACACTTGGAATACAACCACAAAGAAGTTCGTGAGAAGAAAGCGGGGTGCAATTGTTGCAGAGTATGCTGGTGTACGTTCGTCGGATGCATTAGGACGGGTATATACAGTACATCCGAATAACGCTGAATGTTATTTTTTGCTATTATTATTGCATGAAATCAAAGGTCCTACATCATTCCTTTCCTTGAAAACCGTCGATGGGTTGGTATGCCAAACGTACAGAGAAGCATGTTTCAAATTGGGCTTACTTGAAAATGATCAGCATTGGAACACAACACTAACAGAGGCATCGCTTACATGTCATCCAAAGCAAATACGTACTTTGTTTGCGATCATTTTAACAACTTGCGCACCATCAAATCCCATAGAACTGTGGGAAACGCATCGCGAAAGTCGCAGTGAAGACATTCTCGGGCAAGCATGTGCAACCGATCCAAATCAGGAGTATTCGGACGACATTTTTAATGCAGTTCTAATATTGATTTTTTTTTTTCCTGTTTCCCCATTGGGTTAAACCACCCAACGGGGGAGTATACTCTGCTATTGGATACAGACATATCTTAAAACTAATTAATTGACATGTAATTAATGTAATATAAACGCAAACTTATAACTAGGGAAAAATGGAAACACTTATTTGGTAGAACTGTTAAAACTAAAAATTGATAACACATGGTAATTAGAACAAATTAAACAAACACATATTAAGGCAAGAGATTGACTGTCCCTGCTCTGTATGTGTTTAGTGTGTATTGGTGTTTAAATCTGTAGAGATGAGTCAAGGTGTGAGCCATGACCAGAACGAGAGAATGATAGATTAAAAAAACAAATATTCACTTCGGCCCTTTAATATTCGATGTTGGTATGAGCTCAAGCTCAGGGTGGATTATTAAAATCTTTAAGGGTTGAAATTATATGTTTTATGAAGGTAGTGAAAGAAATAACTAAGGAAGGATGTTTAAGAATTTGAAGGAGGTCGAGTGGGGATACTGAGTAGAAATTACAGAGAGTAAGATGGTTAAAACGGGAAGATCCATAGCGTGGGCAATCGGACAACAAATGTTGTAGAGCTTGTCTACTCCTTGAATCGCAAGGACACACATCAGTAGGGCAGATCTTAAATCTAAATAGATACTCGCGCGAATACGAATGTCCCGTCAATATCTGCGTCAATTCAAAAGAGGTGTCGAAGGCACCTCGGAACAGTCGAACATCTTGCAGAGTAGGTAAGTACTGCCGGGTGGTTGAACCTTGAACGGCATTAATGTACTCAGAATTCCAAGTACTTGCCAGTTCAAGGCGAATCACCCTTCTTGCGTAACTCAGAGGGAACTGGTTGTATGCCAAGCGACTGTGCGACACGGCCGCATCTTTGGCACATAAATCTGCAACCTCGTTCCCTCCTATACCACAATGAGCCTTTACCCACACGAACTTGATGGTCAACTCGTTCCTCAGACGGAGAAGAGAACGATGGATGGAAGTGACCAGGGGTGAAGTACAGCTTCTGTCGCTGATGGAAACAAGCGAAGATAGGCTGTCGGAGAGGATACACGCTGAGTGCACTCTCCTGGGGGAGATCCAATTCAGGGCAGCGTCAATCGCATATAGCTCGGCCTGATAAACACTACAAGTATCGTGTAAGCGATACTTGTGTGTTTCAAGCCGAGACTCGTGGTATATAACGATTGCAGCGCCGACCTCCCCGCCTTCCAGCTTGCTGCCATCAGTAAAAATAGCCACATCCACCCCGTCACAGATTCGATCGACTTCCTTGGAGTCGCCTACCCTGTCGAAAACTATCGTTTGCCTATAGCGGGGATGCAACATCCCTACAGGCGGCGTACGAAGTTGTAGGACGACGTCTTCCGGAAGGCGATTAAAGGTACCATCCACCTTTACCCTCTCTACCTCCGCCACCTCTCTGATCCTTAGCTCTATCGGAGTAAATCCAGCTAAGGCTAACGCAGATATCGCCGAGACCGTACGGAATGCGCGAGTGGCCCTAATGGCGAATGTCCTTTGGAATGAGCGGAGCCAGCGCCGCGCGTAGTTATACTTTAGCACATCATACCAAATATACGCTCCGTAGGTTATGGTAGGTTCTACGACCGCGTGGTATATCGTTTCCACGTTTAGTGGGTTGATACCCCACGTCGGGCGCACATACCTACAGAGGTTGTTAAAAATCTTGCTAGCTTTCGCAATTACGTGTTTTACGTGGATGTTAAATTTCAAATTATCATCCAAAATAATGCCCAAAAATTTTATAGATTTTTCAAAGTTTAGCTGGGAGTTGCCGAAATGAATTTTGCATAGCTTGGTTTTTGGTGTGAATGCTAAAGCTTGCGTCTTTGGAGCGCTGAATGTTAATTTAACACCAGCGCCCCAATCGCTTATAGAACGTAGCGCAGCGTTGGCCCGTTCCTCCATCTGCATCACACTGGTCGAACTTACGATTAGGAAGACATCATCTGCAAAACTTTGCAAATGACATCCTCCTGGTAAGCCTACATCTAAAAGTTCGTCCAGTATGATGTTCCAAAAAGTAGGCCCGCAAACAGAGCCTTGAATGCATTCCTTCGTCATCCCCTTGTGCGACTTTCCGTCAGCGTAGACCAGCTCAACAGATCGATCTGCTATATAACTCTTTAAGAGATTATACATGTTACACGGCAAAGCAATGTTACGCAATCTGTTGAATAATGCTGGCCACCAAGCGTTGTCGAACGCCGCTTTGATGTCCAGGGATACACCCAATACTAAACATTTACGACTTTTCTCACGTCGGATGATGCTGATGGCATCACGTAGTGCATCCGTTGTGGAGGTTTGTTCCCTGAATCCATACTGTCTAGGATTCCATGCCTGGCGCTGTTGACCAAAGTAGGTCAAGCGTTTTGTAAACAACTTTTCCAGCAGCTTCCCGAATACCGGGAGAAGGCCGATCGGCCGGAACGCCGATAGATCATTTGAATCCGACCTATTCGGCTTCGGCAAGATTTTTACAAAAGCCCTCTTCCACGGTTTCGGAAAGTGGCCGGTTGTCAGGCAGGAATTCATTAGTCTAGTAATGAATTCAGGGTACTCCTCCGCAAAAGAAATGCAGATATCCGACGTGAGATTGTCGATGCCGGGCGCTCTGTTTGCGCTCATTGTAATCAATGCCTCCAACACCTCTTCTACGGCGAAATCTTCTTCGTCGGTCGTGTCACATACGTGTAATATTGATTGAGGACTTATGCATATCAATCAACAACAAAGTCCTTTGTCAACTTGGTATGCCGGCATCTATACGAGACAGAAATGACGTGCAAGACAGAGACCTGGTGCGAGAACAGCAATTCGACGTAGACCAGCAACAACATTTTGTGGAAACGCAAACAAGACTTTTAGTTGCTGATCAAAAAATTGCCTACGACAAAGTCATGCTACGTGTAGCCAATGCAAATGGCGGAATTTTTTTCTTGATGCTCCAGGTGGCACAGGAAAAACATTTCTTTTGAATTTGATATTGGCATCGATTCGAATGCAGAATCACTCAAGCTTCCGTTGAATTTGAACCTGACCGAAACGCCAACATGTAACATCAGCAAAAATTCCGGTATGGCCACAATCCTTAAAACGTGCAAAATCATCGTTTGGGACGAATGCACTATGGCCCATAAAAAATCGCTCGAAGCGCTTGACCGGACTCTTCGTGATTTCCGAGGAGAAAATCGAGCGATGGGAGGCGCTCTGATACTTCTTGCGGGTGATTTTCGACAAATTTTGCCAGTTATACCTCGATCAACGCCCGCAGATGAGCTGAACGCTTGCTTAAAAGCATCATATTTATGGAACCGAGTTGAGAAAATTACGCTCTCAATAAACATGCGTGTGCATTTACTGCAAGATGTGTCTGCCCAAACGTTTTCAAGACAACTTTTGGACGTCGGAAATGGCAAAATTCCAATTGATCGCATAACAAATGAGATTTCGTTTCCGCCCAATTTTTGTCAGATGCAGCCGAATATTCAAGCCGTAGTAAACAAGGTATTCCAAAATTTAACAAGCAACTACAAAAATCCAGATTGGCTATGCGAACGTGCAATTTTAGCCCCCAAAAATGATGATGTCAACAAGCTAAATGAACAAATTCAATCGAAATTGCCCGGAACATCAGTCAAATATAAATCAATAGACACAGTCATAGAGCAAGAACAGGCAGTCAATTGCCCAACCGAATTTCTAAATTCATTGGAGCCACCTGGAATGCCACAACACATATTGACATTGAAAGTTGGGTCACTGGTGATACTCATTCGAAACTTGAACGCGCCAAAACTGTGCAACGGAACCAGATTGATCATAAAAAAATTGACACCTAATTTGATCGAGGCAACAATCATCAGTGGCAAATTCAAAGGGGAAGATGTGCTGATTCCACGCATACCGATGATTACCAACTATTTACCATTCGAGTTTAAGCGGCTTCAGTTCCCTTTGCGTCTTGCTTTCGCGATTACCATCAACAAAGCACAAGGGCAATCATTAACTGTTGCTGGCTTGAATTTGGAGAATTCGTGTTTTTCACATGGTCAATTGTATGTTGCTTGCTCCCGAGTTGGCACACCAAAAAATTTGTACATTTATACACCCAACGGAACTATCAAAAATATTGTGTATCCTTTGGCATTAAGATAAAAAGGGCAATGATTAACTGTTGCTGGCTTGAATTAGGAGAATTCGTGTTTTTCACATGGCCAATTGTATGCTGCTTGCTCCCCGAGTTGGCACACCAAAAATTTGGACATTTATACACCGAACGGAACTACCAAAAATATTGTGTATCCTTTGGCATTTTTATATTTAATGTTTAGTTTTTTTCAGTTATTAGTTTGAAGGAACCGCCTACCAAATGGATTTGCAGCTGTTTCACCAGTGGATTAGGCGGTTGTGTATTTGCAAAAGGTCAAGCGTACGTGGTTCTGAGTCGTGTTAGGACTTTGCAAGGTATAGAAACATGCAATTATCACTAATCACACATTTTTTTGTTTTTTCATAATTTGTTTAATTATTTCGAATAATTTATATTTGGATAAACAATTCTTTGAGTGGCATAAATATTAAATTCGGGCAGGACAACGTCTGCCGGGTCAGCTAGTACATTATAAAATATGATCTTAAATATGGAGCAGTGGCGGCTCGTGACTTGTTTCAATGGGAGGGCACAAAATATACATCATAAAAATGAAAAATATAAATTTAAGGATTTACTTCCTAACAATTTTAATTCCAAAGAAAATTATTCGATAACCATTTGAATAAAGTCGAACTTCAACGAAATGCACTATTCCAAATGCTGAGCATAGATCGAAGATCAAGAACCTCGAAAAATCAGCCAACATCTAACGTTACTTTGAAAATATTATTATTCTTAATTTTTATGGCCACATCCTGATCCCCATGGGCTGGGGGTATGGAATAACCCCCAGACGCCCCGGTCAATTCAGCCACCAAATTTTTAGAACTTTATATACCACTAGCAGGTTATGGATGTGTAGCCTGTATATGTTGCAAATTAAAAAATGAATCAACGACAGGGACAGGTGCATTAGGAAAAGCTAAATTTTCCAAAAAAAGGTGTTGATATTTGTAGTAAAATACTCTTTTAGAGGAATATAATTTTATTATATTCCTAATTAAGTTGACGATGACGATCCGTTCCGTCAGTGCGGCCTATAGGCTGCACAACCTAGGCTCTATCACTAATCAGTGCGACGTTAATATAACAATTTTGCCTAGCTGTTTGTTCATCATGCATCTCATTCATTAGTTTATGTTTTAGTCACCAACCTAAAAAATGTTTAGATGGGGCCTTTAGGCCGCACAACCATGATAAGCTTACACTGGTAAAAAAGTAATAAATAAATGAGAAAATAATAAATTCATATAATTAAAAATAATTTCAACGACATTAATAGTGAAGATCTAATCTTCTGCCTGCTGCCTACCTGGAGCTGGAATTGACGAATAAATTTAGTGCTATAGACGCTCATATGCCCGGTGCAGAATGAATGACCCTAACACTTAGAAAATTTAGCACCGGCAGATGCAGCTCGTCTCTCCTACATGTAACATCGATTATTTTTTGTTTTTACGCGATTTTTTGGGGGTGAAACGTTAGCGGAGCGGCGCCCCGAAAGAGTAGGTTTTGACGATGGATAACCCTCCTTATCGAATGCACACCCCAAAAATCGAAGAAAAAAAAATTTAATTTTTTCACTTTTTCGGCAATACACGGGTTATTTTCCATTTTTTTGATAATATTTATTACTAATATCTACTAATCACACCCCCACCTATCCGAATTTCAAAGAAAAATTCAAATCGAAGCGAAAAAATTTTAAGCGATTTCAAGCGACCGTCTTTGAATTGTATCGCGTGTGCCTGGGGTGTGCGGCATATTCGATGCTAATTTCCCTTACTTTTCAAAAATCGAAATTTTTTTTGATTTTTTCAACCATATTCATACAAAATATTATTTCTACAGACTAAATTAAGCCTGTTCTCTAGTGTGTAGCTGAAGAAATTTTGTTTCAGGCAGTAGTGGTTACAAAACTGGACCCTCCTAAATTTTTCGAGAGTATAATTACGGATATTATGTATAATGCTGTTAAAGATATGATTATAAACGAACAGCATGGCTTTTTCAAAGGCAGATCTACCTCCACAAATTTATGTATCTTTACACATTGTACGTACCATGGACTCGGGCTCGAGTATTGATTGCATTTATACAGATTTTACTAAGGCCTTTGACCGTGTTGATTTGCATAGGTTGATACAAAAATTAAATATTATGGGGGTGGGTGTATCGGTAACTAAATGGCTCACTTCTTATCTATTTAACAGAGTGCAAAGAGTTGGAATTGGAGGGAAATTCTCCAAGGTGATTATGGTTAAGTCGGGAGTGCCGCAAGGTTCCCACCTTGGACCATTATTATTCACCTTATACATTAATGATATTATCAATGTTTTTAAGTATTGTCGGTTCTTGCTATTCGCAGACGATATGAAGATTTTCAAAAAAATCAACACGATTTCTGACTGCCAACTAATCAGGAAAGATTTAGTTGCTCTGGAATCTTGGTGTAAATATAACAACATGAAGCTTAATATTTCTAAATGTAAAGTCTTGAGTTTCACACGAAAACGAACTAACTGCAACTTTCCGTACAGTCTCTCAGGAACATTACTGGAAAGAGTAGAGAACATCACCGACTTAGGTGTTTATCTTGACAGCAAGTTAAGTTTTTCCGGACATATCAATAGTATGGTAACCAAAGCGTCGAAAATGCTTGGCTTTATAATTAGGCAATCTACTGACTTCAAGGATCCCCGAGTGATTAACTTACTCTATGTGTCACTGGTTAGATCGGTTCTGGAATATGGCTCGATTGCATGGAATCCTCATTACAATAAATATATTGATCGTATTGAAAAGATTCAGAGAAAATTTGTCAAGTATCTTTGTTACAAATCTGACATATTGTTCCAAAAGGCTCTAACTATGAATACATATTAAGCTATCTTAATATGGCAACTTTGGAAAAACGAAGATCGTTTTTGGAGTTGGTTTTCCTATTCAATGTTATAAACAACAATGTCGATAGCCCTGATCTTCTGAGTTTGATCAATTTTTCAGCCAAGCCTCGCATAGTGAAAAATCCATTACTGTTTACAGTTGATTTTCACAGGTCTTCATATGGTAGGAATTGCTCACCAATAACTAGGATTTGCAGACGGGCTTATTAACTGGATGTTAACTTTTTCGCTAATTCAAAACTGGGAATTAGAAGAGATATCAAGAACAAATTAAACATGTAAGAAGTTTCTATCTCTGATTGCTCTGATTCTTGGTTAATTTATTAGTGCTATTAGGTTTGTTTCATCGCGAACAAATTGAATAGTTCTAGAACTACCGATTCTAGTTCAGAATATTCTAATACGCATGCGTTCGTAATAACTACCTTAGAACTAGTATGAACTAGTAGTAAGAAAAAAGTTTGATGAAACAGTTTTAAGAACTGAAAGCAACAAAATTCCTAATTTATATTACAGTTAATGAAAATACCCAACTTACCTTGCACTTCGTCCATTTTAAAATAATATTTTGGCTTTATAAGATTATTTAACAATATTTATGTAGGTTCTATTATAAGAATATTAATTTAACCGCACGTAAGGTTATCTCAGCTTATGTTAACAAATTTTGTATGCACTATTGGCGGTAAATACACGTATTCGTACGAGTACGTCTTCAGTCGGGATATTATGGGCGGTCGCCTTTTCGAGTAACTACTAGTTCTTTCTGGTTCTTGCTTCTGAACAAGTACTGATTTGAACCGTTCTGAACTGTTCTAGAACTCACAATTAGGCTGATGAAACAGCGGACTAGCAGTTCGTAGAACTAGTAGTTTATATTTTAACGTTTGATGAAACAGATTTTAGTTAAAGAACATGCGCATAGCTCTAGAACTAACGAGAACTCGTCGATGAAACAAACCTATTATTTCTTTTATGTATTATTTTTAGTGTATAATATTTGTATTATACATAATATTATATTGTATTGTGTAAAGGAGTTCTCCGTTAATTAATTAAATAAAAAAAAAATACCAATGATAATCAGAATTTTCAATTTTCCGAGTCTACAGAAAATTATCAAAATTCTGAACTTACAGAATCTTCTCAATTTTACAATAATGACAATTATCAAATTAATTGCGACAATAATGAACAATTTTATGAAACAGATGAAAACAATTTTACAAATTACGAAAGTCAAAACGAACAAAGTAATATCGATATAAATTTTCGGGAAAAATCGCCTCTCGAATCATATAACATAGACTTCAAAATACGTCCCGATTTACCTTACATTTTAATCCCATCCTTAAATGCGAAATTTCTTATAGACACCGGTAGTACGGTGAATATCATAAAACCCTCATTAGCGAAAAAATATTTTCCTAATCAAATTGCTAATAATTATAGTGTAACCGCCGACCGTCCTTCGGAACTACTTTTCCTAGGAACGTGTAACCTGGGCCGACTCAACGCAGAAAAGCCAACTGCGCAGACACCAGTTCAGAAACGGCCTCAATCTGAAACAAAATGTTCCACGAACAACGACTTAAAAGCGACGCTACGGCTAGCCTTTGTTCGAGAAATAATAGGGGGGGGGGTCTAAGAAGTCACTGACTCCGACCTATCAAACAAAAGCCAAGTCGCCACGTACTTATTGTCGCACGACCGATGATGTTCTGCCTGAAAGTACGAAAGCTCTGGATGATAATAAATAAAACGCGTTGTCGTGGTAAACAAAATATAATTAAATAAAATCAAACAAAAGGGGTGCTGAGGGCATTTATATACACAAAACAAATAATCAAAAGTAGTCAGACGCAGCTGAAAAAAATAATATAGTGTCGTCGTCAGATATCTGATAACGCTCCCAATGTCAATCAGGCTCCTGATTGGGGCGGTTTATTTACCTCCTCATTGTACCTATCATAATTACTGGTCATTTACGGCTTCAGCTGAGTTTGTGTGCGATGCTTTCAGTGGGGACGGGTTGGATGTTTTTCGGATGTTTTTGTAGATTTCAATCTTCCCAACGTTGAGTGGCACAATGACGATAGTGGCTTGTACGTTACTGGCTCTCACTTAGCCGGTGATATTGTTGCTGAAACTTTTGCTTTCTTAAATTTCTACCAACTAAATGACACACGGAATGCTCATGGTTCGATGCTAGACTTGATTTTTTCAAACGTTTTAAACGATACGGTGATGATCGCATCGGAATTGCTGGTGCCTTGCGACCTTTACCATCCGGCATTAATGATTAGTGTTGCGACAAAGAAGCCTGCGACAACTCTTCAGTACTGCTAAACCGTTTACAACTATAAAGCTTGCGATCTTGAAGCTATAAATGACGACTTCTCTGGTGTAAATTGGGAAATGCTACTTGCGGACTCTTTTAATCTGGACGACTCAATATGTAATTTTTATAACGTACTCTATGCCATGATAGAGAAACATGTCCCAATAATTAAAATTAAAAACAAATTTAAGTATCCCAAGTGGTTTAGCGCAGAATTCAAACAAAATATTTTGCGTAAACGAAGGGCTCATAACTTATATAAACATAAACGCACTCATAATGAATCCTCTTACCAAAAATTTTTCCTATTGTAAAATAAAATTAAGGAGAAGGGGGAATTTGGAAAAACATCCTTGTGCGCACATAACAAGGAACTTTTGCGATGGAAGAAAGAGGGGGTCAGTCACCTCCAGGCAGTCGACCGTAAAGGACGCTTGAGGAGTGAACGCCAAGCAGTGTGGTGCGTGTAGGACGCTTGAGCTAGATGTTAGTAAAAATTTTGTATAGTGAATTATTGTTGTGAATAAAAAAGAAAAATTCAGTTTAAATTGTAAGTGTTTAGTTTGATTTAAAGTGTTTTGGAAAAGAAAAATAATTTAAAGAAAAATTTTGAATTCACGGATTTCAAAAAAATAAATGGTTGGTCGCTGGACAAAAAAAACACGTCAATATATATGAAGGGGTAATTACTTTAAAAGATGCCTAAATAAAAATTATGATCAATCTCAAATAATATTACAATTTATTAAGAACACAAAAAAATTAATTCCTTAAAGCACATAATGTTAATGGATACTTTGTTGGACATAAATAACATAAGCAAGCGTTTCTCAGCAATCACCATGCTCCATTTTATTTAATTTGACGTTGTAAAATTCAATACCAGCGTTTACTAGCTATTATGAGTTTTTAAATGACGTTTTAAATTTGATTTCACGGCACATTTATAGTTACATATCTCACAAGCAAACGATTTCTCGCCAGTGTGAGTCAGTAAATGAGCTTTTAAATGTGCTTTTAGTGCACATTTATAATCACATATCTCACAAGCAAATGGTTTTTCGCCAGTGTGAGTCATTAAATGAATTTTTAAATCTGGCTTGCGTACACATTTATAATCACATAACACACAAGCAAATGGTTTCTCGCCAGTGTGAGTCATTAAATGAACTTTTAAACTTGATTTCTGGGTATATTTATAATCACATATCTCACAAGCAAATGGTTTCTCGCCAGTGTGAGTGATTAAATGAGCTTTTAACTGTGGTTTTTGTGCACATTTATAATCACATATCTCACATGCAAATGGTTTCTCGCCAGTGTGAGTCATTAAATGAATTTTTAACTTAGCTTTTTCTGTACATTTATACTCACATACCTCACAAGCAAATGGTTTCTCGCCAGTGTGAGTCATTAAATGAGTTTTTAAATGTGATTTTCGTGCACATTTATAATCACATATCTCACAAGCAAATGGTTTCTCGCCGGTGTGAGTCATTAAATGATTTTTTAACTTTGCTTTTTCTACACATTTATAATCACATATCTCACAAGCAAATGGTTTCTCGCCAGTGTGAGTCATTAAATGAGTTTTTAAATGTGATTTTCGTGCACATTTATAATCACATATCTCACAAGCAAATGGTTTCTCGCCGGTGTGAGTCATTAAATGAACTTTTAAACTTGATTTCTGGGTATATTTATAATCACATATCTCACAAGCAAATGGTTTCTCGCCGGTGTGAGTCATTAAATGATTTTTTAACTTTGCTTTTTCTACACATTTATAATCACATATTTCACAAGCAAATGGTTTCTCGCCAGTGTGAGTCATTAAATGACGTTTTAACTTTGCTTTTTGTGCACATTTATAATCACATATCTCACAAGCAAACGGCTTCTCGCCAGTGTGGGTTTTCGAATGTTCTTTTAAATGGAACTTGCGTGCACATTTTAAATCATATATATCACATGCAAATGGTTTCTCGCCAGTGTGAGTTTTTAAATGTTTGTTGAAAGTAACCTCAAGAACGCACTCAAAGCCACATATTTTGCAAAGAAACTGTTTCTCGTCCATATGAGTTCTTAAATGCAGTTTTAATGTTCGTTTATTAATAACTTTATGCTCACAAACAGCACACTCAAATAAATTTGGGCCTTTATATTTACGAGAAGGTTGCTCCTGGGTTAATGGTTCAATATCGATGTCTTCTTTGATGTCGATAGAATGATGCAAATCTTCTAAATTAAATTTCATATCCTCCAATTCTTCGGTTTTAATTTCTTTACAGTATTTAGCAATATATGAAGTTTCTAAAATTGCGCTGTGGGTTTCCATGTTTTCTAATTTTACCGAAGCTGGCATTTTATCCATAGCTGTAATGAATTGCTTTAGAAGAAATTAAGACTGTTCGTGGGATGGTGCACAATAGCTTTGGTTAATTTATTAAATTGTTTATACCTTATATTGAGTAAAAAAACTTTTGTACCAGACTTGAAAAAAGGAAGCGTAGTCTAAAATGGCGACCGTCGGGGATGGTCAACGATCTACTGACGCCAGGATAGCTCCGTCTGGTTATAACTAGCCTTTCATTTATAAATTTTTAGAGAAATTTTGTCTCAATGGCTCAAAATAATCACAATTGTGAGGATCACTCGGTGCACGTATAATAAAAATGATTACACGACAACACGACTTGTTCTATTCTATCGTATCTTCTTTACCGACCGAATGACTCGACCTTTCCCGTCAGCTAAACTTGCGCGGCAAATTCAAATCGCATCCTTCCAGTTCGACC
Organism: Podabrus alpinus; assembly: GCA_932274525.1. Taxonomy (NCBI): domain Eukaryota; kingdom Metazoa; phylum Arthropoda; class Insecta; order Coleoptera; family Cantharidae; genus Podabrus; species Podabrus alpinus. The sequence goes on along the minus strand of OW026452.1, from coordinate 43,387,166 downwards.
AATTCAAGTATCATCAGACATTTGTCAACTTTATTTATTCCAAAGGTTCACTATTTTTATTGAAATACACTTAACATAGTGAATATTTGTGCAATATGTGACTATAAATCTTCACATAAATCAACTTTAAAAAGTCATTTAGCGACTCACCGGCGAGAATCCGTGGGCGTGTGAAATTGTTGCCCAGAGATATTCTTTAAAAGCACATGTGGGTGAGTGTTTTTGTAAATTGATTTTAATTTGTAAATAAATAAACTCTTTTTCCAATGTTACCTTATTATTATTACACTAATGGCTGGTTTCAGGAACGATAAGTAAGGTTTAAGGCTATTCAGTAATAAACCAGCCCCGGTTATTGTTTAAACAGGAAAGCCAATAAACAACAGTCGGTGACATTGCATCAACCATATCCGTTCCGTTAAACTGAAGTTTCAACGAATGGGTTTGCCTTCCCGATTTTGTTGCAGCGATGCTGATTATTTAACTCCAAGACACTGTAACGGCTTTCAAACTAATGATGGCGCTCCATTCGTGGTTGTACATAAGTGAGACCACATTATACCCTAGAGCTAACCAGATGTGGTAAACAAATATGCCGCAGTACTCGTTATACTAGTCTAGATTAGCAATTTGTGGCAATGCCCCCCTCCCTGGTCTTTAACTACCAAGGATAGTTTATTTGACCACTCGTAATTGCTATTGAACAAGGGAAGGTGTCTGTTAAGGTGAGTCGGGAATACCCGACCGAAACCGGTTCTAGGACAGTTCGCTACGGGACATTTCGTGCCCGGTCATTTCGTTCCCGGACATTTCGCTACCAGGACATTTCGCTACCAGGACATTTCGCTACCAGGACATTTCGCTACCAGGACATTTCGCTACTAGGACATTTCGCTACCGGGGACATTTCGCTACTTGAGTTTGCTACCACTTTTACCATATTATTTCTCATTATTTTTATGTTATTTTTCGTATTCGTCATTTACGGTTTTTGTATGCACCCGGGCTTTACATACTCGATTTTCGCATATCCAATATTGTTTCGAGCCATCTAAATTCTCTTTTCTGGAGTTCATTCGCCAATGCATTATACCAAACGCCGCTCGATGTAATTACGTGGAAATAATACTCAGCTTAAATACATTTAATCAAAACATTATATAATCAAATAATTATTAATTAAAATAATTATATCAAACACAATATTCAAACCTCAAGCTATCTCCACGCATGCAAACGTAAATGAGATTAGATTGCCTCAATCACTACGATGCAGAATCGCACAACCTGCAACGCAATCACAATCTCGACAACCACTCTGCAATAAAAAAATGCGAGACAAAAGAAACCCAGAATTTTACACATAATTAAAATAAAAAAACATGCACAAGCCAAGGGTGAATCTGATATTCATCGAGCTCCTGATGTAAATATATTGGCCAATCGATTAACAGGTATCTGTGAAGTAATTGCAAAAGAATCATGTTACTCACCGATGCTAACGGATAATAATCCTTCCCAGAAATTATGGGCCAGTGTGGTCCGACAAGAAAACATGGTACGGCCAAAAAATCCATCATCCTTCAATCACGAATCAAATCCCCTACTGGGATGGAAAACAAACATATTCCATAAAATATTCGGATTGTCGGACTGTAATCCCCACAAAACGTAACCATGTCCTGCAAAAATCGAAACCAACCCCTTAATCACTTCACAGTACATAAAACGTGACCTTCTCGTACGAAATTTCACCCAAGACTCCCCGATGTCTCGCGCAGGTCGATTGCGCTCAGGAAAAAAGATAACAAATGGAAGTGTCTACACCACCATCTCAATCAATTTGAAATGAAATGGCAGTGGCCAAACAAATTGATGGTATTAGGTTGATGATAACGGATGTAGAATCCAAAATCCGTTATAAAAGAAAAAATTGAAATCGAGGTGCGAAAACAACAGGATCGGCAAGCACGTGCACGTGTAACCCCAGTTAAGTTGACAAGGTTAGTGTTCCTTAACATTATTATCCTAATTCAAACAAGTTCAATAATAGTAATACAAAATATATAATTGCGTTGTTTTATAATATATAAGTAACTTATTAAATAAAAAAATGGAATTGGGTGATCTTACACGTAAGCGCGGGGTGGTAAAGGGCATGTTAACGCGGTTCATAAAATTTTTAAATGACAACCCACAAGACAAAGCGGGCATAAGGTTGCGGCTTGCAAATGTAAATAACACCTTGCAGCAATTTAATGATATTCAGTGGGAAATAGAATTTTTGAGCACAGTTGACGATTCAAAAGAATCATAAAAAGAGCGCGACGATTTCTAAACTAAATATTACGCTGCTATTAGGGATGCAGAAGAAATCCTGGTCGCGCATAATTCTGGTCGTGAGGCAAGCCCGTCTGATGCAGACGGATCGTCGGTACGGTCATCGTCTTCGTCGCATCACGATTGTCACATCTCGAATAAAGTAACAATAGGCACATAAGGAGGCAACATACACCTCCCTAAAATACAATTGCCTACGTTCGACGGCAAGCAGCCAGCAAAATGGCAAACTTTTCGCGAGTCATTCGATTCAATGATTAATAACAGGGCCGGGTTAGCAAACATTCAAAAATTCCTATATTTGAAATCCTGCGTGAAGGGTCAAGCGGCCGAGGTCATAAACTCGTTAGAAGTTTCAGGAGCTAACTACGCCGAGGCGTGGGAACTCCTGGAAGAAAGGTATGCAAACAAAAAACTGGCCGTATTGAGTCACATTAAAGCAATTTTTGAGATACCCATGAGTAACCGCGAGACGCCGAACGGATTGAGAACTGTATCGGACGGGATCTCGAAGCATTTACGCGCGTTGAAAACATTAGGGCAACCGACGGCTCAGTGGGACACCCTAGTTGCGTACGTAATGATGAGTAAATTGGATGGGGCTACAAAACGCGAGGTCGAAAAAGAATACCCTACCGAGGTGCCTACAGTAGACGCATTGAGCAAAATGATCAAGGAAAATGCTCAAATATTAGAAAACTTACAAGCTAACGCGAGCAGCTGTGCGCCTCAAAAAATAAGCAAGGGTACCGCGAATTTTGTAGCAATGTATGACTTCAAATGCTTTCACTGCGAAAAGCAACACGCGTTGTACAATTGCGAAGCATTTAAACTATCAGAAATTTCGGAGAGATACGCGCGGGTAAGAGAACTAGGGTTATGCGTAAATTGTTTTAGAAAAGGCCATAGGGCAGTTCATTGCAAATCGCGCGGATGCGGTAAGTGCAAAGGAAGGCACAATTCGTTGCTTCACGATTCTGAGCGCGAAAAGAAGATAGAGAGCAAGCGGCTCCAGAACCAGTAGAAAGTCCAAGTCCCACGACCACGGTAATGTGTACAACATGTCCCGAAATTTATTGGAAAAATTAAGGTTGCCAAGCACAAGAATCGAATTAAAAGTAACAGGACTGAATCAAGTGGGTACGGATGTGAAGCGGCAAGTCAATATAAAAATTCAAAGCACAGACGGGTTGTATGAAACCATCATATCTTGTCTGGTAGTATAATAGTTTGTTTCAGAATAATTGAAATTCAAAAAAGTCATAGCATCAAATTACGTTGATATAAAAGCGTACGAACTATGTGATAAGATATGCTGTCGACCAAGCATATGCATTGCTAAAGGCTGGCGCGAGATTAAAATAATTAACCTTATCTCTATATATTTCGTTTCGTTTATAGTTTGTACGTTTTTATATCAACGTAATTTGATGATATGACTTTTTTTAATTTCAATTATTCTGAAACAAACTATACCAAACATAGGAGGAAACATTCATGCTATAACGGTATATGAAGAAAATCTTAAGATTCCCAATGGAATAAGGTTAGCGGATGAAACATTTAGTAAGGTCGGCAAAGTAGACTTATTAATAGGGGCCGAGAAATTTTGGTGTCTTGTCCGCGCGAGGCAAATTTCATTGGGACGTAACAAACCCATTTTACAAGATACTGAGTTAGGATGGATCGTAGCTGGACAAGTCCCGATAAAAGTGCCGAAGGCGAGCGCCGTTTATTGCGGGTTTGTATCGAATCAATTGTTGAGTGAACAGGTCGCAAAATTTTGTGAAGTAGAGTCTTGTCCAGACCGGGAAATTCGTTCCCCCGAGGAAGAATTATGTGAAACCAATTTCACAAAAACCACAACCCGCTTGAGCAGTGGTCGATTTGTAGTAATGTATCCGTTAAAAGATACCCCCGACAAGTTAGGTGATTCAAGGCATATTGTTATGAAGAGGCTTATGCACATAGAAAGGCGTCTCGCACGAAACCCAGGCTTAAAGGAAGAATACGCCAAGTTCATAAAAGAATACGAAGATTGGGTCATTCAACAAAAATTAAGGAAGCCCAAGATGCGGGAGCATATTACATGCCGCATCAATGCGTTGTGCGCCAGGACAGCCTGACAACGAAGGTACGCGTCGTGTTCGACGCTTCTGCAAAGAGCAGCAACGGTGTGTCGCTAAACGACATACGAGTAGCTGGATCCACCATCCAGCAGCATCCTTTTTGGCGGTACGGTGCATGATCCAGCTAGCAAGAGAGAACAAAGAAAGGCACGCTGCCAGCTCTATTATAGAAAAGGATTTTTATATGGACGACCTGCTCACAGGCGGCGAAAGGCCGGAAGAAGTGATGCAATTGTAACAGGACATTACTGCAATTATGAGTCAAGGTTGCTTCCAGTTAAATAAATGGAGCTCGAATAACGCAAAAGTGTTGCAGAGAATTCAAGATCGTGTTCCGAACGTTATTTTGAATATCGGTGAAAAAGGTGAAATCAAAACGTTAGGGTTAGCTTGGTACGCGCAGCGCGACGAATTCCGTTATAACGTAAAATCAAAAGAAACGAGCGAAGAATTGACGAAGCGCAGTCTTATCTCGGCAATAGCGCAGATTTTTGATCCGTTGGGGTTGCTCGGGCTTATCGTTATAACTCCGAAGTTAATGCTGCAGAGATTGTGGCAATATGAGCTGCAATGGGACGACCCAGTGCCCCCAGAGATGAATCACGAATTTAAAACATTTAAAGAACAACTGCCTATGGTAAATGAAATAAAAATCGACAGGCATGTTGTGTGTAATAACCCTCGTCGAATCGAATTACATGGATTCTCGGACGACTCAGAGGCTGCATACGGTGCGGCTATTTATATAAGAAGCATCGCGCAAGGGGGCGAAATAAGTAGCAATCTACTTTGTGCTAAGAGTCGCGTAGCACCTCTGAAGACGTTTAGCGTACCTCGTCTCGAATTGTGTGGCGCATACTTATTGGCGAAATTATACGTCAAAGTTTCAAAAGCATTAAACATGAAAATTGATGAAGGTTACTTGTGGCGTGACTCTAAAATAGTGCTCGCATGGATAGCGGCGTCCCTACACTTGTTAAAGGTCTTGTGCGCTAACCGGGTCAGCGAGATACAAACCTTAACTATCGCTGAAAATTGGTGGTATGTCAATACAAGTGACAACCCAGCTGATTTGCTGACAAGAGGAGTAGAACCAAAAGATCTTGGGGGTTTGGGTAAATGGTGGCACGGGCCTCCGTGGTTGCTAGAGGAAATGCCGAAATGGCCCCACTTCGAAGAAGAAAACAAAGAATCTGAGTCAGAGGACTAACAGAAAGAGATCAAAAGGGTGAAGGTTGCACTGGTCACCATTCGCATCGAAGTTGACGAGTTCAAGAGGTTTTCTTCGTACAAGAAATTGCAGCGAGTGTGGGTTTACTGCGTAAGATTTCGAGACAACACGAAAACTGCCAAGGAAAATAGACAATCGGGAAATTTAACACCCAGTGAATTGGAAGACGCTGCTACCGCTTTGATAAGAGCCGCGCAACTCGAGAGTTTCGGCGAAGAGTTAAAACATTTGAAAAAGAAAAGTTCACTCAAAAGGGGTAGTAAGTTAATTGCGTTAGATCCGTTCTTAGATGCGGCCTCGGTAATTCGCGTTGGTGGTCGGTTAAAACGGTCCGAGTACGAATTTGGTAAAAAGCATTGTTAGATGCAAAGCATCACTTATCGACCTTACTAGTAAGATTCCAGCATGAGAAATCGTTACACGCGGGAGCACAGGCGGTATTAGCATCGCTGAGGGAACGGGTTTGGTTGATCTCTGCGCGAAATCTGGTTCGAAACGTCGTGCGGAAATGTGTAGCGTGTTTTAGGGCGAAACCAGTAACAACAGATTACATTATGGGTGACTTGCCAAGGGTACGCGTGACTCTGTCGCGACCATTTTCTAATTGCGGAATAGATTTTGATTAAAGGATAAAAAAGGTAGGAAATACAATGTCACAAAGGCTTATGTTTGCCTCTTTGTGTGCTTATCCTCCAAGGCGGTACATCTAGAGCTCGTTAGTGAGCTCACTACGGACGCGTTTATGGCTGCGTTACATAGGTTTGTCTCACGACGTGGCAGTTGCGTTAACGTATATACTAACAACGGAACGAATTTTGTGGGGGCTAAAAGGGAGATTTACAAGTTGCAAGACCAAATTAAGGGACAACCCCAGTTTGAACACGTTAATTGGCATTTTATCCCCCCAGGGCTCCGCATTTTGGGGGCATTTGGGAGGCAGGTGTAAAGAGCTTTAAATTCCATTTTTATCGGGTAGTTAAAGATACGAGGTTAACATTTGAAGAATTTGCTACAATGTTAACCCAATGTGAAGCTTGTTTGAACTCCCGACCACTCTACCCCTTGAGTCCTGATCCCAACGATCCCGAACCTCTCACCCCGGGTTACTTCTTAATAGGTCAATCCTTAACTGGCATGGCAGAACCGGAGCTGGAGTCGACCAAGGTCAACCCGATGAAACGATTCAGGCTGATACAGCAAATGAAGCAATCGTTTTGGAGTCGTTGGTCGAAGGAGTATGTGTCAGAGCTACAAACTCGGTGCAAATGGCGACAACGAGGTCCTGAGCTTTTAAGTGTAGGTGCAATGGTCATCATAAAGGAGGACGGGCTCGCTCCGTTAAAATGGGAACTTGGTAGGATCCAAGAACTTTATCCCGGTAGTGACGGTGTTGTTCGGGCGGTGATGATAAAGACAAAGAACGGTCTCATCAAAAGACCGACAGTTAAAGTGTGCGTTCTTCCATTGGCGGACTCATAGTGCGGTCAAGGATTGTTCGAGTTATATAAGTTCGATAAGCCATCGGAACCCTTTTTGTATTATTAAAGTGTTTAGTTTAACATTACATTGCTCCAAGTTTGTCATGTAGACATGTTGCCTCCATTCGCCAGATGCAAGAGTTACATTAGCTGTATTTTCATTATCCAATTCAAATAAGTACCTTTTGCCATCTTTTTGCTTTATATAATTGTGCAATGCACAACAAGCCAATGTGATACTCTGTACCTTTTCTACATCCAGATTAATGTCCCTTTGTAGTACTTGAAATCTATTGGCTAAAATACCAAAGGCATTTTCCACCACTCGTCTAGCACGACTTAACCAGTAGTTAAAAACTTTATCTTCTGTGGTAGTTGTTCGTCGTCCGTAGGGTTTGATAATTCTATTAGATGATCGAAAAGCTACATCGCCAACTATTACATATGGAACCTTAATATCCGTATTTGGGAGATAATTATTCTCGGGAAAATTTAGAAGATTTTTCTGTATTGCAGCACTTAAATTGCAATTGCTATACACACCACCATCGCTTACTCTGCCATTACAACCGACATCCACATATACAAAATTATAATTTGCATCCACAAGTGCCATTAACACGATACTGTTAAATCCTTTATAATTGTAATAAAATGAACCGTCTTTTTTTTAGCTCTAAATCCTATGTGTTTGCCATCTAGTGCCCCAAGACAATTATGAAAATTCCAACAGTTCAGAAATCCTTTTGCAATATCTAGCCACTGTTTTTTTTGTAGTCGGAGTACTCAAATAATCACTTTTCAACACATTATGAATTTCATTAATTGTTTCAGGTATAATATTTGATAACGAGGGCACAGATATCCTGAAGCTGTAACTTAAATTAGCAAAAGTTTCTCCCGTGGCTAAATATCTTAGAGTAACAAGTAATCTGGAAAAATATAAATATAATTAATTAAATTATTCTGGACCACCTTGTATATTTAAATGTACCTGGTTCTTGCAGAAATACTGTCTCTGAAAAAAGTGTCTTCTCGTTCTATACGTGGCTGTACTTTTTCCAGTAAATCTTGAAATGTTTTTACAGACGTTCTGGTGTAGTTTTTAAAACTTTTCCTATCTTCTACTGCTAATTCGTCGAATATCAGACTTGAAATTCCGCGTCCACAATCTCTTCTTTGAAGCCACTTTCTCATCCAAAGTGTCCTCTTTCGACGTTGTCTTAATCTTTTTCTTTCGTTTTTATTTTCTTGCAATAACAGCAACATCGTGGTTAGAAGTGTAGCATTACAAATATACTTTCGTAGCACAAAATTGCTAGTTAAATAATTGTTACTATTAACGCTGTTATTCATCGCTCCGAATAATCTTTTACAAAAGTAGGGTTAACTCACTTAAAACCAAAACAAACTCTTACGTCAACTCTTTTACAAACTCATAAAGATGTGAACGTAAATCTTGAAAAACATACAGTTTAGCCAACCCCGAGAGAAATCGTATGTTTTCTCATATGAGAAGTCATGTGTGAAAACATAGAGATGTAAACAGGCTTTAATGTAGAAAAAGTATATGAAAAAGTATACAATATAAAAGTATAGGGGAAAAATATTAATTGTGCGCACCCTGGTGGCTGTAATATCAACTAAATATTTGACGTCACGATGATGCTAAAAAAAATGAATTCGAGGTTAAATTAATTAAAATACATTAAATTTATTATTCTTTATTAAATTATTTATTTATTACTTAGTTGTAATGTATTATTATCGTTCAAAACCAAATCAAAGTATTTCTGAGCGAGGTCAAGCGAGGTTATATCATTAGCGTGACGTCACGTTTGTTGTTGCTTACAGCGTACCATCGGTAATAATTTATCCCTATATTTTATGCAAATATCTATAAAATATACCTTCATTAAAATTTGTATTTAAATTTAATTTTTAATGAAACTGTTATAGACCTCGAGCGGTCTCGCAGTGAGGGAATCGCTCACACTTCAATACACCACTTATCACGACGGTCACAAACGAAAAACAATTGGCTCAATTTTTACAACAAGGTTCAAATATTGTAAGGGAAGGTGTAAAACTCAGCTAGTCCCGGGTAAGCAGTTCCTCTTTGAGTCATTCAAAATTACCAGCACTTCAAACTAACACGTGAGCGATTTGCTCATAGCGCGACCACTAAAAGGTTAAAATGAAATTCATTTATATCAATTTGAATCCCGTTTTGTTACAGCCCTATTAAAGACGAAAAGGTCGTTCTGCACAATGAATTCCTCCAGAGTCTACGATGTCGTGCCAAATGCGGGAGCCCACTTCCCCACGGTGTAATGAATTTTTAAGTAAATGTAAAATTTTAAAGTTCCATTTTTAATTTTGAGAAAGGAGCAGTCAGAATAAAATAATTTCGTCCCTGAATGCGCTTTAATCGTTCTATCTACATCATGAAACAACATAATTTTGAGTCCCCCTAGAAAACAACTTATGGACGCCCATGAGTTTCCAAAAAAAGTATACTTATGTACTGCAAGTTATATATTTCCATAAGATAATTGTGTAACTTTGGTAACTTTCCTAACTGACGCAATAGGAAATGGTAATGCTAATTAATTATTTCACTGTTGATTTAGCAAAAGGAAATTTCCATTAAAATATTCTATTATTGAAAATTTTCGCTTAATAAACTATTTGAACTTTATAAAAACGGATGTCGCTAAATAAAAAGTCAGTATTATATAAGTTTATGTTTAAGGTGTAACTATGCTAGTTTTATAATTGAAATTCGATAAGTTAAATAAATTAATTGTGGAAATTAATATTCAATAAAAATAAATAAAGAAAATTTTAAGTGTTTTTATAAATTAGTGTATTAGTTTAACCATCATTACTGGCGCAGTCGTTAAAGGATCGAAATTTTTGGGAAAATTGGAATAAAAATCGTCCAAGAATTCCAAAAACCACGAAAACTGCAAAATTTCAATTGAAGCGAACAAAATCGTCGCAACATTTGAAAACAACCACGGACAAAAATAGCCGTAAACAAGATTTCAAATTGAAAGCGAACAAAAATCGTCGTAAACATTTTGGAATCAACCCTAATTTTAAGAAGAGGATCCAACAGCCGAAAACGTAGACAAGCATCGCTACAAACAAGCCGTGGATCAACCAATTAATTTTAAGGAGATAAGAAAATTATGAAGAAAATTATTAAACGTGAGTAAAAGCTCAAATTTAAAAATTCCTAAATCCTAAACAATAAAACCTAATTAATTAAAATAATTAAATTGAAAATAGTCATATACGAGAAATAAATTTAAATAAGCAAGAATCTACAATTTACATTTTAATAATAATTTAAATTACATCACACGTAGTAGGATTATTCTATTTTTAAAAAGTAAGTTAATGAACTGATATTTTTACATTACTCGACAAGTTGCATTTGCAAAACGATACCGGAAAACGTAACCCATGTAGCACACATTGTTGGCGCAATATTGGTCCAATATTGAAAATCAATATTGGGCCAATATAGAGATGTGAACATTCTGCTATATTGGTCCAATATGGATTTTCAATATTGTACCAATATTGATTATCAATATTGGACCAATATAGCAGAATGTTCACATCTCTATATTGGCGCAATATTGATTTTCAATATTGGCGCAATATTGATTTTCAATATTGGACCAATATAGCAGAATGTTCACATCTCTATATTGGCGCAATATTGATTTTCAATATTGGCGCAATATTGATTTTCAATATTGGACCAATATAACAGAATGTTCACATCTCTATATTGAACCAATATTGATTTTCAATATTGGCGCAATATTGATTTTCAATATTGGACCAATATTGATTTGCAATATTGGACCAATATTGATTTGCAATATTGGACCAATATTGCAAATAAATATTGAACCAATATTGCAAATAAATATTGGTACAAAGAAAAAAAGATTTAATTTAACTTTTTACGTATTTATTGTGATAGATACCTAATCATATAAATATTATTTCAGTCTGGTTTTTTCCTAATTTGTTATGTTGCTACCTTTTCCTAATGTTTGTAATGTTGTAAGTTTTGAGCCTCCACTAAATGATATAGTTGTATCTATAAATTATTAATTATAATTTTTTCTTTCTTTCAAGTATCCTTTGATTGTTGTAGTAACCGAAACATCATATAAATCTGAAATTAAATTAAATTTAAAGATTTTTTTTTTTTACTTACCTGCCGCTATCGGGGTTCGAACCCATGACGTTCCTTTGAATGTTTCCATAAGGCTCCACAGGTTACCATTTACCTATAGAAGCTTACTTATTTAAATTTATTTGCTCTCGTGATTTATGGTGTATATCAGGGGTGCCCAACTTTTGTGTACGTAAAATCTACTTATTATCTTAAACGCGATCTTAGTTGAAAACATATTTAAAAGAGAAAACACGAATAACGTAAAAACTTGAAAATCTTGACTCAATTTATTTCATTCGTAATCCGACGGCTCTTGCCAGATTGGGCTCGCGACCAGTCATTTTTCTTCTTTTTAAATTTTCTTCGTCTTGAATAAAAACCTATAGTTATTTACAAGAACTTATTTATCAACCAAAACCAATTAAATGATAATAATTATCACTTAATCTACGTTAGCCCGTAAAGTTTTGTATACACCTAGATTACCTGCTATTTTTCGAAGTATGTATAATCCAGGACCAATGTCGTGCTATATACAGAAAGGCGACCGTATCAGGCGGACCGTAAGGGGGTGACATAAGCAGTGGAAGCAAAATATAATTTGAACCATTTTACTAACTTGAGATGTTAAAATTTGTAGTAGCACGTGTTGCCTTGACCATGGTCAAACTTTGACTATTTAAATTAAACCATAGATAAGAAAAGACTTATAGACACATCGTGACGTTTTCAAATGCGTTTGAAGCTAACATGATAATCTGCGCATAATAGCAATAAATTTTGTTTTGGAAGCATGAACAAAAAATCATATTTCATTTACTTTTCTAGCCTAAAATTAATATTAATAAATATTGTGGAGGGTAATATATAACTTTATGACACAACAATATAATGATTAACAAATTTTATTTATTTCATATAAATAATGAATTTTATAAAATACAAGACTTGTTCAAAATAATATTAAAGCAATTTCTGGTAGTCTCATTGGGGGTCGTTCATAAATTACGTCACGCAATTTTCAACAGTTTTATACCCCCTCCCCCCCCAATCGTAACAAATCTTGCGCGGAATCTCATATAAAATTCCCGCGCGTCGGTCGGCTTTCACATGTTAAATTTGCTAAGTTCAAATTCGATTTATTCAGAAGTTTGGGCCCTTTTCTCGAAAAATATTTTTACAATCTACTATATTATAAACCTTGTTCTTTAGTGTGTAGCACACGAAAATTTGATTTGAGTGGGGCTACTTATCGAACACTAGCCAAAATTTATATTTATAGCAAAACCGTGTTGTAGTAAAGCAAATTTTGAGGAATCTTACAACTTTTAGGACAAATAATTGTCCTTTATAATCGCGGCCCTAAATAAAATAATAATTATGAATACATAAATTAAAATTTATTATTACATTTTACATTGAATGTTGGTTTCAACAACTAAGCAAAACTTTTACGCATTATTTAATTATTTCAAAATTAGTCATATTTTGTAACTAAAATAACGTGTTTAGTTACAAAATATAACTAAAATAGTTACAAAATAGGCATATTATGTTTTTATTACTTGAAATTTTTTTGAGTTGATAAAATTTTTACTAACCTAGTTTTGGTTTAGTGGCTTTTGTCAATTTCACCAACTTTTGGGTGATTTTGCCAACTTTCTAAAATATGGGGGAGGAGGAGGAGAAGTACGAACATACTTTTTGCAGATCTACTTGTTTTCAACATTTTTCTTTTTCTTTTCTCTACTCTCTTCGATAATACGTTGGTTGTTTCAGTTCTTATTCGATTCTATAGCCTCGTATATGTATGGTTTCAGTTGGTACTCTCCTAATCTTCTTAATTAAAAAATGCGCATTAAGCAATGGCAATAAGTTTTGTTTTGGAAGCATGAACAAAAAATCATATTTTATTTATTTTTCTATCCTAAAATTAATATTAATAAATATTGTGGAGCGTAATATAACTTATGGTACAACAATATAATTATTAACAAATTTTATTTATTTCACATAAATAATGAATTTTATAAAATATAAGACTTGTTCAAAATAATAGTAAACCAATTTCTGGTGGTCTCATTGGGGGTCGTTCATAAATTACGTCACGCAATTTTCAGCAGTTTTATACCCCTCTTCCCCCCCCTCATCATAATGCTTCGTCACAAAAATCTAAACCACCTCCAAATATTACGTTACGCACCCTTGAAACCCCCATATTTTATTATTTACCTTTTTAATAAAGCCCAAACAACGAAAAAGTTATTACCGACTAGAAAATAGTTAATACTTTTAAAAGAATTTCTCAAAAATAAAGTGCAGGATAAATGTCCGATTTTGTAACATACAGAACCCCCTTAAGGAGAAGTTCGGAAAAGTAGGACATTTACCCTTCACTTTTTTGAGAAAATTTTTATACAGAAATGATTTATATTTAATTTTGATTAGGATAAAACTATCCCGAAATCCCAATGTTGATTATTAAAATATTAGCCTAATTTTAGTGGTATTTGAAAGGTTTCCTGTCAAAATTGGGATCTTGGGATAATTTTATTGTAATCAGAATTAAAAATAAATAATTTCTACATAAACATTTTCTCAAAAAAGTGAAGGATAAATGTTCTACTTTTTTAGGCTTCTATACAAAGTATAGCAAGAAGCCTTATGATCTGGCTCCGTGTCCGTCTGTCCGTCCGTCCGCATAATTTAAAATCATACAGAGCGTTTCAAATCGTGTTGGAAATACTCTGTGTGTATAGAGGTCTAAGAACTGGGTAGCCAGTGCGCTACTTTTAGACTTCTATACAAAGTATAGCAAGAACCCTTATGATCTGGCTCCGCGTCTGTCCGTCTGTCTGTCCGTCTGTCTGTCCGCATAATTCAAATCTAATCAGAACCTTCGAAATTGTGATTGTAACCGCAAAAATTTAATTAGTGCAGATTATTTTACTTTGATGTGAAAAAATAATTTTTTATTGATGTGGTTAGTGAAGTTAAGTTATAAATAAAAGAGAAAGGAGAGAATTGGTCCACCTCAAAAAAGGACCATACATTACAGAGAAGTAAAATTTCTAATAGAATGGAAAAGTTTGATTGTTATTACTTATATAGTAAATGATAATTACCAATCGCAAAAAATTTAATTGGTGCAGATTATTTCTAAGTTGGCAACCATACAGAAGCGTGACGTCACGCATTTAGAAACCCCCCTCTCCCCAGCGCCACAAATAATCTCGCAAGTTTGAATCCCCCCCCCCCCCGTGCGTAACGTAATTTATGAACCTTGGTGCATGACGCCGATGGCGTCACAAGAAACCATGCGCAAACTTTTAATGTTGGTTTTACAGCAGAACCAGTATAAGATAGCATTCGGCGTGTCTGTATAAGTGTATGGTATAAGGTTAAAAATGTAGTAAAATGTTACCATCAAAACGCTATAAATTTTGTTACGAATTAGGGTCAAACAATAAGAATAGACATCCATTAAATCTCAAACGTTTCTCAATCGATTGATAACAATTTCATATTTAAAAATATTTAAGGGGGGGGGGGAGAAAATCCGTTAAAATATTGAAGCTTCAAACAGCTTCTCACTACTGATTTTCCAATAACATTTATTAACTGTTCATAACATTATGAGTTTTTAATAATTAAAAAACTTATATTTTTAGTTTTTAAACAGTGAAAATATTCAGGATTCAAATATCTTCGATCTTCGATTTAAGGTGATTTTAAATCGAACGCACATCACATGCATAGAAAGAGATGGGTCACGATGCTTCTGTCAAAGAAGCATCACGATTGAGGAGAGAGATCTTTGAAACAAAGCGGATTTTCAAAAATCATCAAAGTAAAAAATATTTTTTAGAATATTCTTGAATATTTTGTACCCTTTTTGTAAATGATAATAGCCCCTTTAAAATTTTCGCGGACTAATTATTTGCATTCTTAGTTGCACTTAAACTTATAATGTAAAAATTAATGGCGCAACATCCAATTCGGAGCAAAACAAATTCTGGACCAACATTTGTGTAAAAAAATTGTTTGATGCAATATTTCAGCAGCCTTCAATATTTTCTTCGGTAATATTGGTTGAAGTTTGGCAGTCAATATTGGTTCAATATTGCAGCAAGCTTCAGCCAATATTGGCGAAATATTGATTTCCTATATTGGCGCAATATTTGAAATAAATATTGAACCAATATTGGTTGAAGCTCGGCAGTTAATATTGGCTATCAATATTGGTTCAATATTGCATCAAGCATCAGCCAATATTGGCGCAATATTGATTTCCTATATTGGCGCAATATTTGAAATCAATATTGAACCAATATTGGTTGCAGCTCGGCAGTTAATATTGGCTATCAATATTGGTTCAATATTGCATCAAGCATCAGCCAATATTGGCGCAATATTGATTTCCTATATTGGCGCAATATTGGAAATAAATATTGAACCAATATTGGTTGAAGCTCGGCAGTTAATATTGGCTATCAATATTGGTTCAATATTGCATCAAGCATCAGCCAATATAGGCGCAATATTGATTTCCTATATTGGCGCAATATTTGAAATCAATATTGAACAAATATTGGTTGAAGCTCGGCAGTTAATATTGGCTATCAATATTGGTTCAATATTGCATCAAGCATCAGCCAATATAGGCGCAATATTGATTTCCTATATTGGCGCAATATTTGAAATCAATATTGAACAAATATTGGTTGAAGCTCGGCAGTTAATATTGGCTATCAATATTGGTTCAATATTGCATCAAGCATCAGCCAATATTGGCGCAATATTGATTTCCTATATTGGCGCAATATTTGAAATCAATATTGAACCAATATTGGTTGCAGCTCGGCAGTTAATATTGGCTATCAATATTGGTTCAATATTGCATCAAGCATCAGCCAATATTGGCGCAATATTGATTTCCTATATTGGCGCAATATTGGAAATAAATATTGAACCAATATTGGTTGAAGCTCGGCAGTTAATATTGGCTATCAATATTGGTTCAATATTGCATCAAGCATCAGCCAATATAGGCGCAATATTGATTTCCTATATTGGCGCAATATTTGAAATCAATATTGAACAAATATTGGTTGAAGCTCGGCAGTTAATATTGGCTATCAATATTGGTTCAATATTGCATCAAGCATCAGCCAATATAGGCGCAATATTGATTTCCTATATTGGCGCAATATTTGAAATCAATATTGAACAAATATTGGTTGAAGCTCGGCAGTTAATATTGGCTATCAATATTGGTTCAATATTGCACCAAGCATCAGCCAATATTGGCGCAATATTGATTTCCTATATTGGCGCAATATTTGAAATCAATATTGAACCAATATTGGTTGAAGCTCGGCAGTTAATATTGGCTATCAATATTGGTTCAATATTGCACCAAGCATCAGCCAATATTGGCGCAATATTGATTTCCTATATTGGCGCAATATTTGAAATCAATATTGAACCAATATTGGCTAAAGCTTGCAATATTGGGCCAAGATTCAATATTGAGCCAATATTTGTCCAATATTGCGCCAACATTGTGTGCTACATGGGAAATGTTAAATTAAATAACTCAATACAATTTAATAAAATTTAAATCAAATTCATTCGCCTCCAAAATAAAAAATGTCAAACTTCCATCATTTTAATACACCTCAACAAACTGCAAATTTTCAAAATTTTAGACCAAATAGTTTAACCATTCATGTAAATGATAATTATGACACGACAGGACGTAATCTGATATTTATATACATTCCGGAGATTCAAAGCAAAATTTTTAATCGAAACATTCAGTGAATATAGTCTAATAAGCTCAGATTTGGCTTTAAGATGTTTTAAAAATTACATAAAAACCGAAAATTTCCAAATTCAAATTTCGGATAAATTATCACAACAAAACAAAATATTATATACCCCGTTACCTAAAATTTTCAGAAATAATGAAAAATGCAAATTTTATATTTCCAATTTTTCAAAAAAATACGACGGTTTGATAGGACGTGATTTGCTACGTCAACTAAAAGTACGACTTGATTTTGTAAATGATATTTTCGTTGCACCCCAAGCAAAATTACCACTTTTTATAATTCAGCCCACTAAAACTTCCAACGTGAAAAATTTAAATACAATCAAAAATCATCATTTGCCACACCCAAAAAAACCTACCAATTCTTTAGAATCCACAAATTTTAAAGAAAACAAAATTTTTCAAAAAATTGATTTAACTACTGATTTTATGAACGCACATGTCACAAACCTTCCAATTAACCAAAATTTTAAACCTAATAATTTTCAACAACCACAACATCTCCAAAATTTTAGACATAATGATTTTCAAACACCAAATCAAAATTTCAATAACCCTTTTCAATCTGTACAACCAAATTTCCAAAATAGTACATCAAACTTTCATAATTCAAACACATATTTTCAAAATAATAATTCAAATTTCCAAATGAAAGATCTAACAAGAACATCGACTTTTAATTTGACACCTACGGAAGTTCATTGCAATAAAATTACAATCAGCAAAACGATGCAAAATAACTCGCAAGCATTATATCACGAAAATGTAAGCACACAAAAATTTGATAACTATGAACAAAATTTCCCAAATATTAAACAAAATTATGAAAATCAATCCCAAGTAACACGAATGTTGATTTTGTGCCGGTATATCATTGAAGAATGAATAATATGTACATATTTTTTCATAACTGAAAATTATGTACCGAAAAGGTACCGAAGTGGTACATAATTTTTAATTCATATCCACACTGTACTATTTATGTGCAGTATCAATGTATACATTTTCATTGCGTTTTTTTGAAGTAAATTTCGATGCATAATATGCACATAGCATTTATTAACTAAAAAATATTTAATTTTAGTTACGAGTTTCAATGCATACATTTTCGTTGCGTTTGTTTGAAGTAAATTTCGATGCATAATATGCACATAGCATTTATTAACTAAAAAATATTTAATTTTAGTTACGAGTTTCAATGCATACATTTTCGTTGCGTTTTTTTGAAGTAAATTTCGATGCATAATATGCACATAGCATTTATTAACTAAAAAATATTTAATTTTAGTTACGAGTTTCAATGCATACAGTTTCGTTGCGTTTGTTTGAAGTAAATTTCGATGCATAATATGCACATAGCATTTTTTAACTAAAAAATATTTAATTTTATTTAAGAGTTTCAATGCATACATTTTCGTTGCGTTTGTTTGAAGTAAATTTCGATGCATAATATGCACATAGCATTTATTAACTAAAAAATATTTAATTTTAGTTACGAGTTTCAATGCATACAGTTTCGTTGCGTTTGTTTGAAGTAAATTTCGATGCATAATATGCACATAGCATTTTTTAACTAAAAAATATTTAATTTTATTTAAGAGTTTCAATGCATACATTTTCGTTGCGTTTGTTTGAAGTAAATTTCGATGCATAATATGCACATAGCATTTATTAACTAAAAAATATTTAATTTTATTTAAGAGTTTCAATGCATATACATTTTCGTTGCGTTTGTTTGAAGTAAATTTCGATGCATAATATGCACATAGCATTTATTAACTAAAAAATATTTAATTTAATTTAAGAGTTTCAATGCATACATTTTCGTTGCGTTTGTTTGAAGTAAATTTCGATGCATAATATGCACATAGCATTTATTAACTAAAAAATATTTAATTTAATTTAAGAGTTTCAATGCATACATTTTCGTTGCGTTTGTTTGAAGTAAATTTCGATGCATAATATGCACATAGCATTTATTAACTAAAAAATATTTAATTTTAGTTACGAGTTTCAATGCATACAGTTTCGTTGCGTTTGTTTGAAGTAAATTTCGATGCATAATATGCACATAGCATTTTTTAACTAAAAAATATTTAATTTTATTTAAGAGTTTCAATGCATACATTTTCGTTGCGTTTGTTTGAAGTAAATTTCGATGCATAATATGCACATAGCATTTATTAACTAAAAAATATTTAATTTTAGTTACGAGTTTCAATGCATACAGTTTCGTTGCGTTTGTTTGAAGTAAATTTCGATGCATAATATGCACATAGCATTTTTTAACTAAAAAATATTTAATTTTATTTAAGAGTTTCAATGCATACATTTTCGTTGCGTTTGTTTGAAGTAAATTTCGATGCATAATATGCACATAGCATTTATTAACTAAAAAATATTTAATTTTATTTAAGAGTTTCAATGCATATACATTTTCGTTGCGTTTGTTTGAAGTAAATTTCGATGCATAATATGCACATAGCATTTATTAACTAAAAAATATTTAATTTAATTTAAGAGTTTCAATGCATACATTTTCGTTGCGTTTGTTTGAAGTAAATTTCGATGCATAATATGCACATAGCATTTATTAACTAAAAAATATTTAATTTTAGTTAAGAGTTTCAATGCATACAGTTTCGTTGCGTTTGTTTGAAGTAAATTTCGATGCATAATATGCACATAGCATTTATTAACTAAAAAATATTTAATTTTAGTTACGAGTTTCAATGCATACAGTTTCGTTGCGTTTGTTTGAAGTAAATTTCGATGCATAATATGCACATACCATTTTTTAACTAAAAAATATTTAATTTTATTTAAGAGTTTCAATGCATACATTTTCGTTGCGTTTGTTTGAAGTAAATTTCGATGCATAATATGCACATAGCATTTATTAACTAAAAAATATTTAATTTTATTTAAGAGTTTCAATGCATACATTTTCGTTGCGTTTGTTTGAAGTAAATTTCGATGCATAATATGCACATAGCATTTATTAACTAAAAAATATTTAATTTTAGTTAAGAGTTTCAATGCATACAGTTTCGTTGCGTTTGTTTGAAGTAAATTTCGATGCATAATATGCACATAGCATTTATTAACTAAAAAATATTTAATTTTAGTTACGAGTTTCAATGCATACAGTTTCGTTGCGTTTGTTTGAAGTAAATTTCGATGCATAATATGCACATAGCATTTTTTAACTAAAAAATATTTAATTTTATTTAAGAGTTTCAATGCATACATTTTCGTTGCGTTTGTTTGAAGTAAATTTCGATGCATAATATGCACATAGCATTTATTAACTACAAAATATTTAATTTTAGTTACGAGTTTCAATGCATACAGTTTCGTTGCGTTTGTTTGAAGTAAATTTCGATGCATAATATGCACATAGCATTTTTTAACTAAAAAATTTTTAATTTTAGTTACGAGTTTCAATGCATACATTTTCGTTGCGTTTGTTTGAAGTAAATTTCGATGCATAATATGCACATAGCATTTTTTAACTAAAAAATATTTAATTTTAGTTCCGAGTTTCAATGCATACATTTTCGTTGCGTTTGTTTGAAGTAAATTTCGATGCATAATATGCACATAGCATTTATTAACTACAAAATATTTAATTTTAGTTACGAGTTTCAATGCATACATTTTCATAGCGTTTTTTTGAAGTAAGTAAATTTTTGAAGTACATGTGCAGGAGTGAAGGCCATTAAACAACAGGGGGTTTGCACAATAACATCCCTTTTTAGTTTTTAGTATTGTCATAGAATTGTTAAATGTAAAATGACCTGCCTAAATTTATATTATACTTCTATTTACTTCGACATTTCCACTTTCCTAATTTATATAATAGCTGGATTTAACTATCTTATTAATCATTATTATTTATCATTTTGGTTTTTAATTACAATATACTTATTTAATTTTACCTAATTTTAAATTAAATTTGTGCAAAAATACCTAATATAACCTTTAAGATTGTTTGTAATTTGCCTGCAAATAAAGTAACATAGTTACGACAGTATCGATGCATCAGAATTTAAATTATTAATAAATTAAAGCTCAAATAAAGAAATATACCGATTAATTATTTTATTATTTAATAACTCGAATAAAAATATCTACGAATATAATTGAAATTTTTGTAACTAAAAAAGAATACTTTTATTATCTTTATTATTTTACATTACTTTTATGTTTACTGGAAAATAATAATTAATGACTAATAGAGTATTTATTATTGTGCCGTTTCATCAAATTTATGAAAAATTTGCTTTACGAAAAATACGGCTTTTGTACTAATTATTTAATTTAAAAATGTTTCAAATTCATTAATAAATAAATGTAATATTAATTATAACAAATTTATAATAATTTTGATGTTGAAATAATATAATTGTTATAGTAGACCGAATATTATGTATTTAAACCATGTTTCCTCTAAAAGGTTGTATGCAGGCTAGAAACACATGCTCAAATTGCTTTAAAAATTGAAAGGGTCATAAAACTTTATAGTCATCTGAAAATGGACACAATTGTAAAACCGTAACAAAAATTCAAGGTCTGATGAGAGTAACGATGAGTAACTGCTTAAGCAGTTTACATTTCATAATAAAAGGAACTTGCAGTTTGTAAAAACCACATTTCGCGCTTTTTGTAGTTACGTATTTTGAAAAAAATTCTTTCACATCACAAATGATGTTAAATTGATGAGATTGCGACATATATTTAAAAGCAATGTTAAAACATAATATATTTGATTCTACGAATAATAAATGCTTATTACTACCCTTATTTGATTCGAAATCTAAATTGTTCTGTATACCTTCGTGTAATTATAAAAAATAGCGTATTTTATTTTATTGTATTTTTTAATATTTGTGTAAATAAATAAATATTTTATTCAATTCTGAGGAATTTATTGCGATATCAACGCACTGTAATATTTTAAAGTAAAGCTGTAAAACTTGAAATATTCAATAAGTAATGTTTGAAACTAAGCGCCCCGGATAGCTTGGTGCTTAGCAGCCGGACTCCCAAGCAGAAATTCCAGGATCGAATCCCACATCGGCAGTTAGTAGGTAAAAAAAAAGTAAGTAAAATTTGTATAATTTAATGACAAATTTTCAGATCCTAGCATTGCAAACAAATGGAATCAAGAATAATATTATAAGGCAGGCTTATTTATATGACAATTTAGTATTAATAATGTAATTAATAAAACATAACAATAAATAATTGACTGTAAAAAGTTTCAAATCTAAATAAAAATTACATTTATTTTTAATTATTATTAATAATTATAAAATTTTACTAAATGCTTATAATTAATTAAAAATAATTTTTTTATATTAATATTTATTACGTTTGGTACATAAATTATTAGTGCCGTATCGGCACCTAAATTTTACGTATTGAGACGTATTGAAACGTCATCGAAAAAAACGTCACAATACCGTAACGAAAATATGGGCAAATCAATGCCGTTTAGTTAAGAAATCGTTACGAAAATTTATTCAAACGATGCATATAATACTGAAACGGAAAAATCAATGCCTTTTAGTTATGAAAATTCATGTAACGCACATGTACATAATCCATGAATAAAATACCGTAACCCGTAACGGAAAAATCAATGCCGATTAGTTAAGAAATCGTTGCGAAAAATTATTTAGCGAATATGTACATAAACTATACATATAATACCGTAACGACAAAGTGGCCAAATCAATGCAATATCGTCACGGAAAAATATGTACAGAATATGTGCATTTCTGACGGTCTTGTGTTGCTTGGGATACTACCCAAATTCTGAATCATCCGAAAATTTTGAACAAAAAATGCAAACGTTACGAAACCAAATTTCAAAACTATATAAAGAACATCAATTAATTAAACAAAATTTAGGAACAACAAAATCGGAAATTGATAAAAAGCATTATGAAATTTTGATGAACCAAATTCATAAAAAAGTAAATTTACTACAAAAAACAATGTCCGAAAATAAAAGATTAAGTCAATTAAAGGAACAAGAATCACCTGTTCAATTAGAAGAACAAAATTTACCAATTCCATTAGAAGAACAAAATTTTGAACAAACTTTCCTACAAAATTATGAAAATCAATGCTACCCAAACGAAAAAATAACCGGAAATTTTCACTTAAAACCATTTAAAGTAACAAAAAATTTAAACATAATCGAAAACTACCATTTGCCATCACACCCGCATGATTTAATAAATTCTTTAAAACCCAAAATTTTTAGAAAAAACAAAATCTTCAAAAAAGGTAATTTAAACATTGATCTTACGAGCAAACAAATTGTAAAATTTCCGACCAACCAAAACTTTAGACGAAATCGTTTTAAAACTCAAGAATCAATCAAAAAATATGAACCCTTAATAGCTGACAGTGTTAATGAATTACGAATACTACAAAACCAAGTTTCAAAATCCAAACTAATAATAAAACAAAATTTAGACTCAACAAAATTAGAAATTGACAATTCAAATAATAATACTAGTATCAGTCATGTTGATCATTCAAAATTAAATTTTAATGACATTGAGACAAATAATTTATTGTTGAAATTAAATAATTCTAAAACTCTTAACCAAAGTCATAAAAAATTAATATTGCCGCAAAAGACAATGTCAGAAAACGTACAATCAATAACTCAATCAAAAGATCAAAATTTAAAACTACCATTAATGAATTCACATTATTTAAAACTAATAAATTTCCCAAAACAAAAACCAGTTAGAAATTTCAAATTATTTTCAAATAAATTCCAACAAATTTTCGAAAAACGAAATCTAGTTAAAAATTTCAAATACATAAATAACATTTCGATTTGGATCAATAAAGGAAATCAATTTAAAAATTTCAAATTATTTATAAACAAATCAAAACAAATTTTAAAGATCAATAACCGAAAAAAAAAAAATTAAATAACCATTACAAAAATCAATCATCAATAAACCAATCAGAAATTCAAAACTTAAAATTGTTAAATTTCAAAAGACAAAATCTAATTAAAACTCTTGAATACAAAAGAAAACATTTTAAGATTTTCAAAATCTTTATAAATAAATCATTACAAATTTTAAAAATCGACAACCGGAAAAGGAAAAAACCAAGTAACCATTATATTGACCAATACTCACTTTTGGTACCTCCAAAAACCAAAACAGCAAATTTTCTTTTTCACGTAATTCCACAATATGCAATTTTAAATAATTAAAATAAAACTTAAATAATTCTAAACTTTTCAAAATTTCTAAACTTCAAATTTTACATATGAAACTACTTAAATACACTAACAAACATATTTAATGATTATACATTTACCAAACTGACACAAAAGTAAATTCAAAACAGCCAAAAATAATAAATTCAAAATCATTCATTTCAATTCAGATTTCTAATATACTAGCATCGGCAAATGAACTAAATTACATTAAATGGCAAATATCCTATATCTAATATTATTAAAATATTGGACAATTTAGGAAATGCATAAATCAAAATTCTCATCTTAGACGTTTAATCAAATTTTAATATGCAACCTTTTTATAAATCAATTTCACCCTTTAGAAAAACAATATAATTTCATAAACCTCACAATTCATAACATTACAAAAAAGAAAATCAATACAAACAAGAGTTTATAAAATCAATCGAAATCAAAATTTTAACCTGTCAACATTTTTAAATTCTATGATGTCAACAAATTCAGAATTAATAAGTAACTTTCGAATAATCAATAATTTGGAAATAGCAATTAGTTTTGCAAAAATTAATGTTTTTCATAAATAAATAATCACACCTATGAACCTTTTAAAATAAATGAAACTTGTAAACAATAAATTACTATTTGAACCAAATTTAGAAATTATCTTACTGTTTGAAAAATTTTTATTAATATTAAAAGATTATTCAAAATTAAATTAAAAACATATTTCTATTCGATATTCCAATTGTTGAAATTGAAAAATATGACTATCTTCAAATTATCCTTTACCAATTCCTAGTTCAGAAAACAATTTTAAAATGACCCTTCCAAATTCAAATTTCCTTATCATAAATGAGCAAAATTACTCCAACTTCGAAAAATGTGTCAAAATAAACCATTAAATTAAACAACATCAAAATTCGAGAATGGAAAATGGATAGTGATATCAACAAAACCGATGATTGGACATTCAAAAGTGAAAAAATTAATAAGTAAACTTTTTTTTTTTGGGAACATATTGCTATGTAATTTCAATCGAAATTTGCACACCCCGGGTTTGTGTTGAGCGCCAACTTTCTGAATGAAAGTAAATTTATAAAATTGAAAAATGAAATTTCCAGGGGTGCAATTTCTCAAGAAATGCACGATCCTTGTCCCTCTTATAGCTCAGTCGTGGAGATTCACTCAAGGTTTGGTAGGTTCAGGTCAAACTCAATTAAGGGATGCTTATTAAAATTCAGATAAATGTCTTGTGGATTGAAAATTGTTGATGTTGTGATATTCGAAGATAAACTAATTCGCTTTTGTTGTGATGATCTTTTAAAATTGAAATGCTTACTGTCTTTGAATTGAATCAAAAGAATAAAAGATTATATTTGAATCAAAAATAGTTTTATATTTACCAAAATAATTAAATCGCTTGCGAACACATCGTTCAGATAAATTTTTATCTGAGAAAATGACAATGTTAAATATCAAATAAATCAAAAATGAGTACATCCAAAATTTCTTCTTCCTCTTCTTGTCGGTTTGAATAAATTCAAAACCTCTGCTGTCCAGTAGCAGTTTAAAATGTTTGTAAATAAAATGTTATCGTAGAAATTAAATAATTGCAAAATGTTTATTGAAATTCGTTGATGAGGATAGTGCTACTAGTTTAGTCACGTCCTATTTTTAAATGCTTAAGGCAAAAATACAAATTGTAAATAATAAAGTTTTCTTATACCTGATTTTTAAATATCCAACCTTCTAATAAAAGGCTTGCGCACAAACACAATTTAACAGCGCGGTCACTTAACGGCGTTTCACTCAACTTGCGTCGCGTTGATGTTGTTGATAAAATTATTTGCTCCTGTTTCGTAATCGTACGGAGTTGATTTGCCAGTTGACACTTGTTGATTGTTTGCATCAAATTTGTGGAGTACCAGTGAATTGTTATTGATATTCGTCTTCAAGTTATAAGAAAGGTGAGTCTTATTTCTAACACGTTGTTCGTGATGATATTCAACAGAAGGTAGCCATTTTATGTAATTTCTGCTATCTAATTTAGATTAATATTGGACTGGTCGAACATCTGGGTGTTTGGATTGAATTGTTCACCCTGGAGGTATACACGTCTTGTAGTTTCAAGAGCTAAAAATAGACTGTTTGATTTTATGGACACACCTGTCCGTCCATTTTGATTATTTTTGGAAAACTTTCATTATTATGAGCCGCACATCCGTCGTTTTGAAGCGTTCGAGGAAGACTGACTTTCTGCCTGCGCCGTATTCCAAAATCGGTCGAATTTTCTTATCAGTAAGTCAAGTTTGTCACCTTTTTAAATTTTATATTAACCAAATGTTTTTATATTTTCAGGACAGCTTCCAAATATGATGACTTGATTTATTGAGTAGTTCCCAGACGTCTCGTGAATACAGAAGCACTTTGTAGGCAAGATTTTGATGGACTTTTGACCTTTTTCTTATCATGAAACTCGTTATCAACTTTGAAGCGAAAATGAACTCTATTTACCTTTTTGTAGATTCACAGTAGCAAATTATAACCATTAGAAAGAGTGGATTATTTAACAAATTTCGATATAATTAGTTTTACACAGTATTTGTTATTCATGGAATGAATTCCATTTTTGTAACGTACAATTTTTGGTTATGTTTTTGTGATAACAGTTTTCATCAAATTTACCGTTTTTGACTTAAATAATCTTTTTTACGAAATTTTGAAGTGGCAATAACCTTCATGAATCTATTTTACAGCTTTATTTCATATTTATCAATCATTAAAGATCTTTGTATGCTCATAATATAGAAAATTTGCGAAATTGGTTTATCTTTCTTATCAGTAAAGTTTTAATTAGGTCAAATTTTATGTGATATTTTAATTTGAGTTGGAAATTCAATAATTTGCATTGGCCTGGTAGCTTGAGTCACAGCAATATGTGATCGAATTAACTAAATTCCGCGAGTTAAAATTAAACGACATCAAATTACCAAAATTTAAAGGAACTTATAGTGCTAATACAGAAGTGAACTTAACAAAATTCAAAGTGAATTTAATAACTAAAGGATTCAAAAAAAATTTATTTTACAGTGATACAATTTAAAGTGTTTGGACAATTTTAAATTATTTTGTCATTTCTATTTTATCATTTTTTCATTTATTGTTAATTGTAATTTATAAAATTTTCATTTGTGTAAAAAGTATAGATTGATATTATCAGCCTGAAAAATCAGATCAAATCATAACATCAAGAGACCCAAAACATCATCGAAATCCAAATGGACATTGCTGAAAAATTAGTCACCTATAAGCTCCGAATTTTTCATCTAAAGGGGGGAGAAGTTATATTCCCATAAGATAATTGTGTAACTTTGGTAACTTTCCTAACTGACGCAATAGGAAATGGTAATGCTAATTAATTATTTCACTGTTGGTTTAGCAAAAGGAAATTTCCATTAAAATATTCTACTATTGAAAATTTTCGCTTAATAAACTATTTGAACTTTATAAAAACGGATGTCGCTAAATAAAAAGTCAGTATTATATAAGTTTATGTTTAAGGTGTAACTATGCTAGTTTTATAATGGGGAACATGCATGAAAAAAAATTTTTAGTTAAAACAGTATTTTCCGATTAATCCTATATAGTAAATATCAAATCAGCAAAAATAACTTCTATTTATTGTATATTGTTATAAATAATCCATTTTAAAATTCAATAATAATTTAAAATAAAACATGTGACCTTAAACGCAACGAAGTCACCGACACAATAACAATAACCTCACTTTCATGTTTACAATACTCGTGTAAAGTACTTTTTTAACTTTCTTGTTTTTAATTGATTTAATTATGATAAATAACAGCTTTTGACACTAACAAACTTCAACTTTCAAAGCACAAAACCACAGAAAAATAATATAAATGAATGTAAAATTAAACTGTGACGTCACACGTTCTGTGGCAAATTGCGCGGTCGTTTCGTTCAATTCAAATTGACGGATTTTTAAATATTTTTTAAATTATTATCAAAACGAAAATAAATAAATTAAATAGCATTAATTAGTATATTTAGTTATTTTTGATCCAACTACGCTATAAAAAAAATTTATGCATCTTCCCTATTGAAATTCGATAAGTTAAATAAATTAATTGTGGAAATTAATATTCAATAAAAATAAATAAAGAAAATTTTAAGTGTTTTTATAAATTAGTGTATAAGTTTAACCATCATTACTCTGCAACACTTACCAATAAAGAGATCACACTTGATTGTTTCGCAGAAACTGAAGTTTCTACATGTCGAATAACTCTCGCAGCTATGACCGAATTTCGTATAAGCTACGACATATTCACACTTCCTACAAATTCTCATTACTCCATGCATTACTCCTATATTTTGCTTTGTCACCAGGCGACACTGATGCTAATTAAAATAGTCAGC
Source organism: Podabrus alpinus (assembly GCA_932274525.1). Taxonomy (NCBI): domain Eukaryota; kingdom Metazoa; phylum Arthropoda; class Insecta; order Coleoptera; family Cantharidae; genus Podabrus; species Podabrus alpinus. The sequence goes on along the minus strand of OW026452.1, from coordinate 43,358,256 downwards.
AGAATTGCATGCGTGTATTGTAAATTAACGAAATTTTGCAATTTTGACCGTTTCGAGCAAAAACCTGTTTTCTTAAATCGTCTTTGCTTTATCGGTCTGCACGCAGCCTTAATTAAAGTCCATAGTCTAATTAGACGGACGCCGCACTAGATGGCGCCAGGGGGACACTTTAAGTAAAATGGCGATAGTGACCATTTTAAGATTGAGTTTGTGCGGTCAGTAGTTTTGTTAAATGAAGACACAATCAAGAATCAACACAACATTTTGTTAATTTAATAATTTTGTACCAATCCATGAGCACTCTTACGTCTTCAACATTTACAAAACGCTTTATCAAGATTATGGCTCAAGTGCCGCCAGCCTCGAATGCTTTAGAAATTATGGAAAACGACGGTAAATTTTTGGATATTCCAAATAATTCGATGGTAAGCAGTTATGAAGTTAAAGAAGAAGAGTTGGACGATGTAAAATTTAATTTAGAAGATTTGCATCATTCTATCGACATTAAAAATGAAGACGGTGAGGAATTAACCCAGAATAGTTCAAATGTATTCGATTGTGCGGTTTGTGGTTATAGATATGTATACACATAAGCAAGCATTAGTGCGCCATTTAAGAACTCATTAACTCATTCTTCTTCATTTACTTGTGCAGTTTGCAAATATAAATGTGTTCTAGAATCACATTTAAAAAAACACTTAAAAATACATAACCGCAGGAAACTGTTTATTTGTAAAATTTGTGACTTCCAATCTTCATATCGTACTAGTTTAATAAACCATTTAAAAATTCAAACCGGTGAGAAACCTTTCGGGTGTGAAATTTGCGACTATAAATGTTCACGACGTTCAAGTTTCAAATCAAATCAAATTAATTTATTCAAATTTTACACATTAAAACATTTAAATGTTAACAAAATTATTAATTACAGTCATCTATTGTTAGGTTTAGCCCTTTGTTAGAATTAAATTATTAAATAGTAGTTATAATTTTAAATGAAATACAATAACTTAGTTACAGGATAAAAATTTTTTAAAAAAACCTGATAATTTTATTAAAATAAAATAAGGAAAAAAAAACAATTGAGAAGGAGAGGGTAGATTGATACCATAGGAAAATTGTAAACGTATCAGAGACTCCATGCCAAGGATGGCCTAGTCGTAGAAATTGAAACTTCTTGATAAAATTGTTTTCAATAATTTATTGTTATTTTTCGACAAGGTCTCGTCAGCAAGGTCATAGTTCCCTACGCCTCGAACCATCTCGTTTGCATGCTTTGAACAATTTTTTAATAGTTTGTTGGTAGTCTCTGTAATGAAGTCCCCGACGAATAGCATAGAGGGACCATAGCATCTATCTTAGGGCCGATTCTGTTGTACAGAAGCCGTTCCATCAGTTTGTAGCTGACGCTTAGAAGTGCGATCGGCCGGTAACTCTCTGCTTGATTGGTCGGCTTTCCCGGCTTTAATATCGCTATCGTTTTCGTTCTCTTAAAATGCTGGGGTATATTTCCCGATGTTATGATGTCAGAGTAGAATTCGCAGAGCCACTTTCTGGCGTTTTCTCCCATATTCCTAATAAATTCTGGGTATATTTCGTTTAGGCCAGCCGCCTTTCCCATCTTGATGGACCTGATGGCAGTGTCGAGTTCACACAAGGACACCGGATGGGCGAACTCGGAGGTCTCAGGAGTATCACGTTTCATCTCCGTAAGTTTTTTTCGGATTGCTGTTGAATGCGTTTTGTTAGATGGTGCTCTGGATAGGGACACCAATCGATCCGCAACAAGGCCGGGGCTGATATCACAATCTTTTGTCATTGGCTTCCCCTCTCCGAGGCGGCGCATGAGCTGCCATGCCTTTCTGCTAGAATGGTTAAAATCAAGACTCTCGGTTGTTGTCCTCCATCGCTCGGCCCTAGCCTGATCCAAGGACTTTAGCAGGTTGTCTGCAGTGACTGGGTCTCTCGTTCTGAGAAATTCCTTATATAGTTTTTCGCAGTCTTCGTTCCAGCAGGGGACATAGTTCTTGCGATATCCTCGGGGTATGGTCTTCTTGCCATTATCAATCACCACCTTTACAAATTTGTCGTAATTTCGAGCCAACGGGGGGATGGAAAGTACATCAATGTCGAGGCCGCTTCCAAATGCACTCCAGTCGGCCTTACGGAGGTTCCATCTCGGACGTTGAATGCCGGGCATGGATGTGATTTGGACCGCCATCTCGATAATGACTGGGCGGTGCTGGCTATGGGGAAAGTCGGGAAGTATCGTTCGAGTGCATTGGGAGGCGCGATGATCATTTTCGCCTCTCGATACGAAACACAGATCTGGGTTATACCCCCTCTGCCAACGGGCTGATCGGAAAGTGCTCATGTCTTTAGCGTCGAACTTGAGGTACAGATCGTTTGTTTCAGCCCAGTCCATGAGAGCGTGGCCATTTCCATCCGTCGCGTTATATTTCCACATTGTGTGGTGGCTGTTAAAATCGCCGATATACACGACAGGGTGTTCATACACTGGGAGCACATCTGCGGGCCAGGATACATTTGGAGGTTTGTATATATTAACAATCTTTAGTGATTGCATGACGATTGTTATGATCGATATCTCATTAGCAGAGCCAGCATGGACGACCTGGATATTATTTAGACTATTTTTTTAGTATGTCGCGATTCCATGAGTTTTATGGTTAATTGAGGCATTCAGCCTGTAGCCGTGTATCACACCCCTGCGTCTCAGTTGTTCGTCATCAGGCGTGTGAGTTTCCTGGATGACCGCTATATCGATGTTGTTGTCGTGGAGTATTCTTGCCAAGAGGTCGCTCTTCGGTCGGCTTATCCCTTCTATATTCAGCTGACAAATCTTGACTGAAGGTCCAAGACTTCTGGTTAACTGGCGCTGAAAAGCGCCGTTAAGTTGGGGTATAGCTTTGTACGCTGCCATTGGTACTTGATGTGGCATCCGTTGTGATAAATCTTTAGCCGTCTTTATCTAAGACGTTGCCCAGGAGACACCACGAGGAGGCGATCTATCGTTGTCCCCCTATCGGATTAAAATCTTGAGTGGTGTTTTACGTTCTTTATCTTCGATCAGTCAGGTCAGAACCGGCCTTAGCGTTAAGCTGAATTTATAGTTTGACGTACTGTAAGCGTAGACGCACTGGATACGTAAGAAACGGACTGTAAGAAATTTTCAAATTTATAAATCGACGGAACGTAATTTTCGCGCATGCGTAGAGGTGATAATAGAATATAAAGAGAGTGATATTCAACGATTCAACATAACCTACAAATTATACAAATCGTGAACAGCATTAATTGTGTTGCTTTGAAGTTTGAACTTTTGAAATTACAATGGATTATGAAATACACGAAGGTATGCTTCTTGGTGCCGCTGTGTGCAGTAGCATTGGAAAAGTGTCGACAAACTCGAAGATCAATAATTAGGCAACCAAGACGCTATAAAACAAGACCCATAAACCGTAACAGAAGAGCAGAAACACTAATTATTATTTTTTTAAGCATGTATAATTAATAAAATAATAAATCAAAAATAATTTTATTAAGTGTATCGAATTAAAAAAAAAAAGAAACAAACATGTACTTCTGTTATTTATACTTTCAATACGATATTACAAAATTATCATTTCAATAGTTGTTAGAATTTTCCGCTGATCCGCACCCCTAATGGGAGGGTGCCTAACGAAGAGCAAAAGATTCCTCCACGTGAAGAAGGATTCCTCACTTTTCAAACGTGGGTACCCTAGATGTTCTTTTAAGCTAGCTTTTGATGGTCTCGTCGGTATGCGAGGGCCGCAAGTCCAGGTCACGAGCTTATCCTGCAAGGTTATAAAGTAGTCCCCTCTCTCGAGGAAATAAAATACGATTTGTGATTTACTGTATTTAATATAACGTATAGATGTTACACAACAAAACAAAACAAGACAGGTGACAGACAAAATGGTGTCGTGAATAATATTACTGGCTTCTGAAGGAAACCAGCCAAGTTGATCTTCGGCGTGAAACAATCGTCTCCCCGAGAATACCTCGTGAACGGGTAATATACAAACTATGTGCGTAACAAAATTGCACAACTATTACGTTACTAATATTATTCGTAAATAATTAAATGGCAATCCCACCCAAAAGAATACAAAATTTGTCTCACCTAGACGTCCGGTGAGTTACACAATATTGGAGACAGCAACTGCAACCTTCAGGCGGACTGCCTACGAATTCGATCTTGAACTCCTTCACTCGGCTTCCCCAGGAAGTACGACTGCACACCTCTCGGTTGACGATGCCTCAGCGACCCTCGACTGGCGCCGGAACACTGGACTGGACTGGTATTCCAACAGACTGATAACGCTTCGAATGGCTTCTCGCCGACGGAAAATTCTAATGTCGTGGTTCAACAACAACCATTAATCGGACAGGCACAAAGACGGACAGACCTGACAACGTTAAGTGACTCTCGGAATGAGCGATGATTAAAGTTGGATGAGGGTAAAAGCAGTAAGTAACCCTCAGATTGTTGACATAAAATACTTCAATCAATATCCCATAGAGGGCGTCTGACGTCGCGCGCGGAACAAGCTATAATCAGCGAGCAGATACAAGATGGCGATCCCCAGACACGAGGGAGATAAAGAAAAAATGTGCACCCACTTCTGTAAACGCAGAGAACAGGCTTAATCCTACCTCCAACGCACCGGCGAATCTTTAGTACAAAGATGGTATAATATTCTAATGCCTAAGGCAATTAAATTATTCACTAAAAGCACGCGCGACTAGACGACACTCTCACACGGTTTCCAAACCAAAAGTGACTTTTCCAGCCCGCATCCTGCGGCAAGAATACCAACTTCCCAAAGGAAGTGTCTCCACTCCCATCTAAATTATTTCAAATATAAATGGAAGTGGTCGATGTGAAAATAATTTGTTAAGGTTGATACGTGACGATCTCATAGCCAAAAAATCGTCACATAGTGTACACGTAAAATTTATGTATCGATAGCATTAACATAATATGTTTGTTTTATAATAGCATTCTAGGGTTAATCGTCATCTTCTAAAACATTAAGAAGTCTTCGCCTTTTAATTTTTTGTTGCTCAGGAGTCATTTCTTTTAAAATACTGGCAATATACTCCCCCAACACATCTGCTGACGATTTCAGCTCTTGCTTTTTTTGGGCAAGGTTTTTTAAATGTTCGGTGATGGACTTTATGGATTAAAAATTAAATAAATCCACGAGGTGTAAAACCTTCGTATAACCTAAAAATAAAGATAACTATAAAGAGTAATAATTACGTTAAAGAAATGGAAAAGTTAATAATATCCAAAAACTTTCCTTTGGAGATGAATTTGGATGCGTAAAAGAATTTATTTGGTATTAATCGATCAATAAAAATTGTCGATCGACGCAGATTTCGATCGAACAAGCAATTTGGTTAACGCGCCGAGGTATATTTACCGTTCGAGGTGAATATAGCAGCTGCAAGCCGGTTAGAAATCATAGATTTATAAACGTGGTAAGAGACACAAAAATCATAAAATTATAAATAAAAAGTGACCCGTTTAAAAACGATTCCGCGAACTACGATTTTGGGGTAGATTAAGTTCATATTAGTAATTAAAATGGGCCAGAAGCGATGGAGAGAAGGCTGACGTCTTTGCCAAGCATCTGGCTAATATTTTTCTACCCAACCCACCCTCCATCCCTGAGGCATGGATTACGTCTGCCTTCTTCTGAAGAAGAAAAACAAATAGAAGAATATCTTGAAGCCCCTTTTCAAATGGATCTCCCCATCGAGTGTTTCAAAGTAAAGGACGTCAAAAGAACCATTAAAGAACTACATCCAAAGAAGGCTCCAGGATTCGACCTAATTACTGGAAGGGTACTACAAGAATCAACTCATAAGTGTATCAAAGCCATCACTCAAACTTTCATTGCCATCATCAGAATTAACAAAGTCCCCAACCAGTGGAAAATAGCTCAAGTGGTAATGATTCCAAAACCGGGGAAAAAACTAGAGGAAGCTCAATCATATAGGCCGATTAGCCTACTCCCCATATTGTCCAAAGTTTTTGAAAAGTTACTACTTGGCCGACTGAAACCTATTATTGAAAGCCGAAGAATAGTACCCAACCACCAATTTGGTTTTCGTGACCGGCATGGAACAGTAGAGCAAGTCCATCGTGTTGCAGATAAGTACATTTTTGTACTTTTGGAAAAAGTTTTGGAAATTTATTCGATTAATAATAAATTGTTGATGCCAAGTTTGAATTGTTACTTCTACGACAATTAGCGGAATTTATAGCGATTGTGTGCATCAAGTGTGCTACAGCTAGGTTATATTTAAAGCCTTTTTCTTAGTCGATGGTGGAAGTTTGAGGTTATCTAAAAAAGGAAGTTTTGTTTATGAAATTAATTTGGAAATTAGTCAAGTAAATTTTACGTACCTGAATTTGTTGGATATGTGGATGGAATTTTTCGTACAAGCGTGGCGTTGATAGATGGATGCAAAGACACTTCTGAAGCTGCAACAAGTGAGTCATCATTTTCGACCGAAGTTATTTGTGTAAATTCCAGTGGCGCGGATATTGAAGGTAAAAGCACTTACAAAATTTATTATAAAACTGTTTCAAATTTTTCTGACTATATTATCGTGGTGTATATTAGCGGACAATATTTTTATTTAGAAATTTTGTATTCATTGTATAATTTCATAAGTTCGAATTTTCATATTATTGGTAACCATAGTTATTATTCATTTGGTGTTGTAAATAAAACCAATTCAATTGTTTACGAGAGATTGACTTATTTCTTCAGTTCCAACGAAGTGGGCTACATTCACGGAGTTGTATTAGAAATTTACATCAAACAAAGCGGGGTATACCTACATATCGTCTGCATTCTTATTTTAAGTTATAGAGTTGATTTACCAAATAATTTAAAGTCTGCGTTTGATTTACAAAAGCTATCCACTGCAATTCAATATTATAAGAATTTAAATATTAAAGAGTCTCAAATTAAAGCAAAGGCTCTGAAGCTAGCCGAGGTAAGTGAAGTTGTGATCGTCATATCATTTCTTGGGCGATACAATTGCCATAGTGCAAATATCACAACAATATACATATGATATACATACCAACGACAAGATCCACAACAGTTGCCACCTTTGCGGATGACACCGCCATCCTGGCTTCTAACTCCGATCCAATAACTGCTTCTAGGAACCTCCAAGTCAGCTTAACTGCTATCGAAGATTGGCTAAAGAAATGGCGCATAAAGGCCAATGAAACAAAGTCGGTTCATGTAACCTTTACCCTAAGAAGAGATACCTGCCCACCCGTCAAATTAAATGGTAGACAAATACCGCAGGCAGAAGATGCTAAGTATCTGGGAATCCATCTTGACAGAAGGCTCACATGGCGCAGACATATATTCACAAAAAGGAAACAGTTAGGATTTAAACTCAGACAAATGTATTGGATAATAGGCAGGGGGTCACAACTATCAACAGAAAATAAAATATTACTCTATAAGGCCATACTTAAGCCGATCTGGAGCTATGGCATGCAACTCTGGGGCTCGGCATCAAACTCCAATATCGAAATACTCCAGCGATTTCAAAACAAAGTGCTCCGCATAGTGGTTGATGCACCGCGATACGTACCCAACACTGTCATACAACGTGATATACCTCTAGCCTCAATCAAGGAGGAGATTAACAGTTATAGCGTGAAATATCGCGACAGACTTTCCAATCACCCAAATACACTCGTCGCAAGTGAACTATTTAATGTGAACTACAGTGAAAAGCGAAGACTACGCAGATTTACACCTGAAGGCTTGCCAGATAGACGAAGGACAACACAATAAGTTTACCAACTTTCAAACAACTTACTACTACATTCATATTATAATAAAATAAATTGTTAATAATTTATAAGAAATACGGAGATTACTTGCTGAAGTAATTCTCTACTTGTCATTACGTCATTAGCATTGTATCCAAAATTAAAGCTTAATGTATTAATACAGATTGCTCATATAACAAAGGAGTTAAATAAAAAAAAAAAGAAATTAAAAGATTTCATGTTTTGTGTAAAACAATTTATTATAGGAAATTTACAAATCTTGTAGGAGCAAAAATATTCAGGTTAAAATATTTCTTTACAACCATTTATTCAAATTTAATAATATCAAAATTCAATTAAATGTTTATCAACGAAACAAATGTGTTATCATTCAAAGTTATTGCATTTATTAAATTCAATTAAACAACAGGGTAAATTTAAGGGTGATTCACTAAGAAGTAATCAGAAATTCGAATCCATCTTGAATTTCATTAGAACCGACTACTGAGAAAAGAGATTGCATGTTACTAAACAATTTTAGCGAGCCTGGACATTCCAAAAGTGGAGTAAGTAAATTTAGTAAATTTAACTATCTTAACTTAATTGTAATAGTACACAGGCTGAATGACTTTAAAATATTGACGTGTTCTTTTCAGTCCACGGACCAACCATTTATTTTTTTTAAATCCGTGATTTCAAATTTTTCTTTAAACTTTATTTTTCTTTTCCAAAACACTTTAATAAAACACAACTCTTACAATTTTTAACTAAAACCTTCTTCTTTTTTATTTATAACAAATTAACTCTACAAAATTTACAATAGACTCGCTCAAATAGCGTCCTATCCGCTCGACTCCTCGGCGTGGACTGCCCCCTCCTTCTTCCAACTCAAAAGTTCTTCGTCTGCGCACAAAAACATTTATCCAAATCCAAATTCCCCCTTCTTCTAATTATTTTTGGTTTACAATAATTCATTTACAATTTTTATAATCTTTCTCAATTTATTTTAACATGTTAAGTTTTTATATTTTTATTTATGAAATTTACCGAATTTTGGCTAACCATTGAAATACAGTTCAACATATATGAAGGGGTAATTTCTTTAAAAGATGCCTACATAAAAATTATGATCAATCTCAAATAATATTACATTTATTAAGAACACAAAAAAATTAACTCCTTACAGCACATAATGTTAATGGACACTATGTTGGACATAAATAACATAAGCAAGCGTTTCTCAGCAATCACCAAGCTCCATTTCATTTCATTTGAAGTTTTATAATCCAATACCAGCGTTTACTAGCTATTATGAGTTTTTAAATGACGTTTTAAATTTGATTTCACGGCACATTTATAGTTACATATCTCACAAGCAAACGATTTCTCGCCAGTGTGAGTCTTTAAATGAGCTTTTAAATGTGGTTTTTGTGCACATTTATAATCACATATCTCACAAGAAAACGGTTTCTCGCCAGTGTGAGTCATTAAATGAGTTTTTAACTTAGCTTTTTCTGTACATTTATAACCACATACCTCACAGGCAAATGGTTTCTCACCAGTGTGAGTCATTAAATGAGTTTTTAAATGTGATTTGCGCGCACATTTATAATCACATATCTCACAAGCAAATGGTTTCTCGCCGGTGTGAGTCATTAAATGATTTTTTAACTTTGCTTTTTCTACACATTTATAATAACATATCACACAGGCAAATGGTTTCTCGCCAGTGTGACTCATTAAATGAGTTTTTAACTTTGCTTTTTGTGCACATTTATAATCACATATCTCACAAGCAAATGGTTTCTCGCCAGTGTGAGTCATTAAATGAGTTTTTAAATATGATTTTCGTGCACATTTATAATCACATATCTCACATGCAAATGGTTTCTCGCCAGTGTGAGTATTTAAATGTTTGTTGAAAGTAATCTCAAGGACGCACTCAAAGCCACATATTTTGCAAAGAAACTGTTTCTCGTCCATATGGGTTCTTAAATGCAGTTTTAATGTTCGTTTATTATTAACTTTATACTCACAAACAGCATACTCCAATAAATTTGGGTCTTTATATTTACGAGAAGGTTGCTCCTGGGTTAATGGTTCAATATCGCTGTCTTCTTTTATGTCGATAGAATGATGCAAATCTTCTAAATTAAATTTCATATCCTCCAATTCTTCGGTTTTAATTTCGTTACAGTATTTAGGGATATATGATGTTTCTAAAATTGAGCTGTGGGTTTCCATGTTTTCTAATTTTACCGAAGCTGGCATTTTATCCATAGCTGTAATGAATTGCATTAGAAGAAATTAAGACTGTTTGTGGGATGGTGCACAATCGCTTTGGTTAATTTATCAATGAAATTAAATTGTTTATACCTTATATTGTGTAAAAAAACTTTTGTAGAAGACTTGAAAAAAGGAAGCGTAGTCTAAAATGGCGACCGTCGGGGATGGTCAACGATCTACTGACGCCAGGATAGCTCCGTCTGGTTATAGCGGTGAGTACAATGAACTACCCTTTCGTTTATAAATTTTTTGAGAAATTTTGTCACAATGACTCTAAAATAATCACAATTGTGAGGATCACTCGGTGCACGTATAATAAAAATGATTACACGACTTGTTCTATTTTATCGTATCTTCTTTACCGACCGAATGACTCGACCTTTCCCGTCAGCTAAACTTGGGCGGCAAATTCAAATCGCATCCTTCCAGCTCGACCAATTCAAGAATCATCAGACATTTGTCAACTTTACTTATTCCAAAGGTTCACTATTTTTATTGAAATACACTTAACATAGTGAATATTTGTGCAATATGTGACTATAAATCTTCACATAAATCAACTTTAAAAAGTCATTTATGCCCGTACTAATAGTCGAGAATTGATCTCGATTCCGGAATTAATTCTAGTTTCTACCAATCAGATCACTGAAATTTATGCCGTATCATAGCAACAGCAGAATTAATTCCGGAATCGAGATCAATTCTCGACTATTAGTACGAGCATTAGCGACTCACCGGCGAGAATCCGTGGGCGTGTGAAATTGTTGCCCAGTGATATTCTTTAAAAGCACATGTGGGTGAGTGTTTTTGTAAATTGATTTTAATTTGTAAATAAATAAACTCTTTTTCCAATGTTACCTTATTATTATTACACTAATGGCTGGTTTCAGGAACGATAAGTAAGGTTTAAGGCTATTCAGTAATAAACCAGCCCCGGTTATTGTTTAAACAGGAAAGCCAATAAACAACAGTCGGTGACATTGCATCAACCATATCCGTTCCGTTAAACTGAAGTTTCAACGAATGGGTTTGCCTTCCCGATTTTGTTGCAGCGATGCTGATTATTTAACTCCAAGACACTGTAACGGCTTTCAAACTAATGATGGCGCTCCATTCGTGGTTGTACATAAGTGAGACCACATTATACCCTAGAGCTAACCAGATGTGGTAAACAAATATGCCGCAGTACTCGTTATACTAGTCTACATTAGCAATTTGTGGCAATGCCCCCCCTCCCTGGTCTTTAACTACCAAGGATAGTTTATTTGACCACTCGTAATTGCTATTGAACAAGGGAAGGTGTCTGTTAAGGTGAGTCGGAAATACCCGACCGAAACCGGTTCTAGGACAGTTCGCTACGGGACATTTCGTGCCCGGTCATTTTGTTCCCGGACATTTCGCTACCAGGACATTTCGCTACCAGGACATTTCGCTACCAGGACATTTCGCTACTAGGACATTTCGCTACCGGGGACATTTCGCTACTTGAGTTTGCTACCACTTTTACCATATTATTTCTCATTATTTTTATGTTATTTTTCGTATTCGTCATTTACGGTTTTTGTATGCACCCGGGCTTTACATACTCGATTTTCGCATATCCAATATTGTTTCGAGCCATTTAAATTCTCTTTTCTGGAGTTCATTCGCCAATGCATTATACCAAACGCCGCTCGATGTAATTACGTGGAAATAATACTCAGCTTAAATACATTTAATCAAAACATTATATAATCAAATAATTATTAATTAAAATAATTATATCAAACACAATATTCAAACCTCAAGCTATCTCCACGCATACAAACGTAAATGAGATTAGATTGCCTCAATCACTACGATGCAGAATCGCACAACCTGCAACGCAATCACAATCTCGACAACCACTCTGCAATAAAAATATGCGAGACAAAAGAAACCCAGAATGTAACACATAATTAAAATAAAAAACATGCACAAGCCAAGGGTGAATCTGATATTCATCGAGCTCCTGATGTAAATATATTGGCCAATCGATTAACAGGTATCTGTGAAGTAATTGCAAAAGAATCATGTTACTCACCGATGCTAACGGATAATAATCCTTCCCAGAAATTATGGGCCAGTGTGGTCCGACAAGAAAACATGGTACGGCCAAAAAATCCATCATCTTTCAATCACGAATCAAATCCCCTACTGGGATGGAAAACAAACATATTCCATAAAATATTCGGATTGTCGGACTGTAATCCCCACAAAACGTAACCATGTCCTGCAAAAATCGAAACCAACCCCCTAATCACTTCACAGTACATAAAACGTGACCTTCTCGTACGAAATTTCACCCAAGACTCCCCGATGTCTCGCGCAGGTCGATTGCGCTCAGGAAAAAAGATAACAAATGGAAGTGTCTACACCACCATCTCAATCAATTTGAAATGAAATGGCAGTGGCCAAACAAATTGATGGTATTAGGTTGATGATAACGGATGTAGAATCCAAAATCCGTTATAAAAGAAAAAATTGAAATCGAGGTGCGAAAACAACAGGATCGGCAAGCACGTGCACGTGTGACCCCAGTTAAGTTGACAAGGTTAGTGTTCCTTAACATTATTATCCTAATTCAAACAAGTTCAATAATAGTAATACAAAATATATAATTGCGTTGTTTTATAATATATAAGTAACTTATTAAATAAAAAAATGGAATTGGGTGATCTTACACGTAAGCGCGGGGTGGTAAAGGGCATGTTAACGCGGTTCATAAAATTTTTAAATGACAACCCACAAGACAAAGCGGGCATAAGGTTGCGGCTTGCAAATGTAAATAACACCTTGCAGCAATTTAATGATATTCAGTGGGAAATAGAATTTTTGAGCACAGTTGACGATTCAAAAGAATCAGAAAAAGAGCGCGACGATTTCGAAACTAAATATTACGCTGCTATTAGGGATGCAGAAGAAATCCTGGTCGCGCATAATTCTGGTCGTGAGGCAAGCCCGTCTGATGCAGACGGATCGTCGGTACGGTCATCGTCTTCGTCGCATCACGATTGTCACATCTCGAATAATGTAACAATAGGCACATAAGGAGGCAACATACACCTCCCTAAAATACAATTGCCTACGTTCGACGGCAAGCAGCCAGCAAAATGGCAAACTTTTCGCAAGTCATTCGATTCAATGATTAATAACAGGGCCGGGTTAGCAAACATTCAAAAATTCCTATATTTGAAATCCTGCATGAAGGGTCAAGCGGCCGAGGTCATAAACTCGTTAGAAGTTTCAGGAGCTAACTACGCCGAGGCGTGGGAACTCCTGGAAGAAAGGTATGCAAACAAAAAACTGGCCGTATTGAGTCACATTAAAGCAAGTTTTGAGATACCCATGAGTAACCGCGAGACGCCGAACGGATTGAGAACTGTATCGGACGGGATGACAAAACGCGAGGTCGAAAAAGAATACCCTACCGAGGTGCCTACAGTAGACGCATTGAGCAAAATGATCAAGGAAAATGCTCAAATATTAGAAAACTTACAAGCTAACGCGAGCAGCGGTGCGCCTCAAAAAAATAAATATTTTAAAAAACGTAATTTAAATCCTGGTAAAGCATTTTCTCTTATCTTTTAACCCTTTTCTCTTAACCCCCAGATCCCCGGATTTTTACCTTGTTACAACGCAAGTCACTGAATTACTAAAAGAGTGATATTACATAGGATCTTCAATTTTAAATTACTGATTATTACTCCTTAGATAATTTGGTTTTAACATTTCAAAAAACCTCTAACCTACCCCTTCCCCACCCCGCTCTAAATTGCTATATCAAAGTTTTTAAGTCTACAGAGTTGTGGCATCGAAAGATGTACTATATTACAATTTTAACCAATAAACGTTGTCATTCAAGGTTGCACAATTGTAGACACTTTTCAATATTTTTGTTTTCATACATTCTTGGTTTTTGAACGGATTCTTTGTTTCCCTTCAGATATTGCGTTTGTTAAAAAAGTAACAAAAAGATGTCAGAAAATGAAATAGTAAAGTCCATGGGGTATAAAAATAAAACACAAACATAATAAATTTAGGTCAAGTATGAATATGCAAACATAGCAATTCGGGTTGTTGTAATTTCTTGAAGATCGTGCACTGGGGGGTATGGAATACTCCCTCAGATCCCCGGTTATCGAATGCTTTCTTTGTCTTTATAGACAATGAGGTGATACATTTTGGAAGGTCTGTCTCAGAAATATCAAGTTTGAACATGCAGACAGAGAAATCCAGGTTTAAGTTGTTGTAAAATCTTGAAGATCGTACACTAGGGGGTATTCCATACCCCCCGGTTAGCGGCAGCTTCCTTTGTCTTATTTACAGTGAGCTGGTAAATTTTGGAAGGGCTGTTTTAGAAAATCCTCGGACACGTGAACTTTATGTCACTACTAAAATGTCACATTTTCAGTCATTAAAATCACAAAATGTCAGAAAAATATGTCTTCGAAAAGAAAAATTTTCAACGTAATCGGCCCCAAAAAAATACATGGAAAGCTAAAGTGAATACCAGCATCTTTTCGTAATTTAATAATCGTCGATTAATCAAAATTTTGAAGACACCTAGTGATCTATAAAATCCCCCCTTCCACAAGAATGGTAGATAGAACCCTAAAAATCGACGCAGAAGGCTCAAATTGCTACATGTATGTATTTCGCCCTCTTGGCTACTTGCGCAGATTAGGGTTCCTGAACTTTGAATAAAAATCAGCGCAGAAGGCTCCAATTCGTATATGTGTATATTTCGTTCTCTTGGCTCCTCCTCGCGCAGATTTGGGTTCTTGAGCTTTAAAACTATCTATACGTGTTTTTCTTACAATTCTGGGGGGCGGGGGAAATTTTTCTTTTATGTTTTGTGAATTTGTTTCGGTTACCATGGCAACCAACCACGGTACATCAAATTTTCCTTCGAAGTTTACTTCGGTAATAGTCGTAGAAACTGAGGGATTGCTATCATTTGATAATCAGCTGTATTAAATTTTCATTTTAGTTTTGCATTATTTCAAAAATTACACCTCTTGATCGCCTATGCTGGGGAATATTACCCCCCCCCCCCTTCCTTCATATATATTCTTGTTTAAGGAGAATTCAACCCCACGAATTATTCATGAATAATAATATTGGGGAAAGCCCGGATTTGCAAACCCAGAATTTCAAAATTTCCTATAGAGATTCGGAAAGCTGAATGCCTGAATAGTCGATTAGCAAAAGAATTTGCGGAAAAATCAATTTCTCACGGTTTTTTCGATCGTTAAAGATAGACCACGCCCTCCAACAAATTTAATAAAAATTGGTGTAATTTTCGGGATTGTTCGGCATTTTCGGTCCGAATGTGACTCTGACGCCGATGCAAGCTTTTAACATTAACGAAGAATCCATAAAATCCGAAACAAAGTGCGAACATCGCCAACATTTCATACCAGGTGATACATATCACATATTTTATACAGAAGGAGGCTCGGCGCTCATGTATATTGCGTTGTCAAAACCGCCCGGAGCGGATCCCGGGTCAACCGGGATCCTAGAAAATCTGGATATAACTCTTAAAATTATTGTTGGCGGGGACGTTAACGGTTCGAATCCCGCATGGGGTTCGATCAGAAGTGATAAGCGCGGTGATGATGTCCTGAGCGTTGCATATTCACATGAATTAAACATATTCATTATGCAACGAAGGGAGTACTTCGACATTCGAGGTTGTCAAAAATGGCAACCTCATAGCATCAATCATAGATGTCACGATGGCTTCCGAGCGCATCACCACCTGCTTGTCACTTTGGTGTGTAGATAAATCAGTTTGCCAGTCATCTGACCACAATGCCCTCACATACCAAATTTCAGTTGATGACCGCGTAAATCCGGTCATCAATAACTCGACTTATATTTTTAGAAATAAAATCGCCAATTGGCAAACTTTTAGAACAAACCTTGATCAAAACTTTAAAAAATCCAAAATTCTAAACAACAATTTCGCGGATATTACTTCCAACGACTTAGACCACACGGTTGAGACTCTTACCGAGGACATACGCAAATCATGCTTCTCCTCGATGAAAATATGTGGTAACGCTAAACCGTATAACCCGTGGTGGTCCGAGGAGCTGGAAGTATTAAAAAAGAAGTGTATCAGAGTACATCACCTTATTCACTCCTGTCTTCGACAGGGCCTTGACATTTCGTGGCTCTTAGAAGACCAAAAGGAGCTAAGGCAAGAATATGGTGATCTGATACGCTCCACTTCTACCGCGAATTTTCGAATATTTTGTAATGGGCAGCACCAAGAAAGTGTGTGGTCACTGACAAACAGACTGATTAAGGACGCACCCGTTAGGCGCCCTCCGTTTACGTTAACGTGCGAAAACAGATTTACTGATACCAGCGACGAAACGGCCACTAGACTGCTTCGTCATTTCTACCCCGACGACGACGTCGATACGAGACTCAGACACAGAGAACTGCGACATATGTATAATTCGCCCTACGTGTGTGATACACCGGATGAAGAGGAGTTCACAGAGGGAGAGGTATTGGACGCATTAAATTCCATGAGTCCAAACAGGGCGCCGGGCATTGACAACCTCACGTCGGATATATGCGGCGTGGTCGCGGAGGCCTACCTTGAATTACTAAACTAATGATATAGCGTAACTTGGGTCACCACCAGCTACGTATAAAAACGTGTGGCTATATAAAAAAATTGTAGTGTCTTCAGATAACGCTTTTATTCTGGGAGCGGAGCTTCGGCTAGCTATTGCGAGCTCAGGGTGAAGGTGGCTCAAAAATAAGTGAAATAGTTTACCCGGCGCCACACGATTTTTCCCGCTCCCAACTCTTGCTGTTATCCTAATCGTGAAAGCTATGTAAATGGAAATCAAACAAAAGCACATACAAAGTACTACAATAATTTATTAAAAAAATTAAAAACTATCAGTCAATCAGTTATAAAAAATTAAAATATCAAACAGCTAATAAAAAGGTATAGCAAATCAAAAAAAATTCAAATTATGAATCAAATAATCAAAAATCAATCAAATAAACGCTGACAGATCTGTAGGCGCTAACACGAATCTTTACAAGTACGCTTCGACGTACTTATCAATCAAACAAACAAATTATCGTTAGGTCGTAAATTACGTAGCGCAAATAGACAGTTTTTTTTTAATCGAATAATAAAACAAAAGCAATAATCACTTATCTCAATATTTTGATCCTACGCCGCTGGAAATCGCACGCCGCTGGACTCCCAAACAACAAATTGAACACGAAACTTCGAATATGGTGCTTGTGCCTCGAAACTTCGAAACTGCTTGAACTCGCAAAAAAAAGGCCAACAACAGGGTGGAGAACTTCTGATTACTCCCAAACGGTATCTCGATCGAACCACTTGACGATAATAATTAAGTTGACTAGTGAACTAACCTTTGTTGGGTTAAATAGGTAAGACTAATATTTCTAACCTCCAAATCGTAAAATCGTATCTTATCTTCAAAAAAACTAGTGAAACTTGAGCCTCCGTCCAACAGTATCAAAGAAGCCACGCCGTGAATAGAAAACCAGTATAGATTATTCAAAATGACGTACCAGAACCATAAATACAATATTGTGATGGGTTCGTAATAATTCGACCAGCTCAAATTGGTGTATCGTAAAGTATCCCACTATGTGGCTATGGATTATATCGACCAAAAAAAATAACAATATACCTCCAAACTCGAATAAATCGTCAATGATCCCAATATACTGGTACAGAATAATAATTTTCCAATTCTTGACTTAATTATCCAACTTTACACGAATTTTTGCCGGTCAAAAATTATACTAACTCAGTATCTAGCTGGTATCTATCTGATTATATTGTCACTTCCTGAAAACTAGGAAATATTTTTAATTCCCCTAGAAAATTATCAAAAGTATGGACAGAGATAATTTTACCGCCAACTTTTACAAATATAAATAAGTATGGAATCAAATTAAAACCCTTATGAGGTGGAAATATAAATTACAAAATGAACCTGGTCTTATAAATGTACCCTTTCCTCCCTATTACTGAAGGTAACTAGTTATTATCCGTTAAGGTGTGTAATCGAAGGTTACAATGAACTCGTGCCTTGTAACGAATTTTTACATCCGTCACTAACTTTTGCAACACCGTGTATATAAGATTTTTGAAATCGACCGATTTTCGTTCGATTTCCGTGACCGCTCGGTGAAGCGACCATCTTGATTTTGGTTTCTGATCAAGTTCGACGTAGTCAATTTTGTCCTGACTAAATTTCGTTAATTAGACGACTAATTAATTGATTTTCTCATCTAGAATAGTAGATGGTTGTTTTACGCGATTGCGGATTATATATAAAACATCTAATTTTCGTAAGTAACTTGTTGATATAACTTCTTTAAGTGATTTCGTTCATTAATTTTTAGACCACATGTGTTTGTTAACACACATTTTCGCCAGGGCTGTTTTTAAATCGAATGACAAGGTCAAATTTTCGATTTAACGATTGATGTATCAATTATTGCGGATGTCTAGTAATTTATCGAATATTAATTATAATTACACATTACAAGTTAACGACTTCAAGAATAATATTCAATCTTTGAGGTTCTCTGTTAACCAATTCATTCCTTGGTGTTCCAAGCTGTCAAGTTCAACTGTCTTCATACGATCAGTGGAGCCGATCAAAACGTATTCCATTCATCTTACTGGTGCTACAGAAATCAATTTGGAAGTCCGCTTATTTGTCGAGCGAGTATTTTGTATGTTTTATTTCAGACCACAAAAGTACTTTTGGGTAAGCATAATTTGTAAGATTTTTAACTTGATTCTGTACATTTGAACTACACCATTTATATATTTTTTTATTACGTATCAGCTTGCTGATTTTGTGCATGAATAGTTGTTACGATTACTACCACAAGTATTGTACAGATATTTCACGATTATATTTTGGTTATCACTATTTGGTGTTTAATTTATTTTGATCTACATCATTTTGAAGTACGATCCACAACCCTAGCTTCCGCTAAATACGAGCTGGTTAAAACGTCCATCAGGGTATCTGTCAACAGCGAATTTTACTGTCAATTATAGTTTAGTTGGCAGATGTATCTTTGATACCCTGTAATTCCGTTGACCTCATTAGTCTTCTGAATTTACAGGAGTAGAAAAGTTTACAGCCTGACAACCGGCCACTTTCCGAAGCCGTGGAAGAGTGCCTATGTGAAGATCTTGCCCAAGCCGAATAGGTCCGATCCAACGGACCTATCGGCCTTTAGGCCAATAGGACTATTGCCCGTCTTCGTAAAGCTGCTGGAAAAGCTGTTCACCAAGCGTTTAACGTATTTTGGTGTTCAGCGTCAGGCATGGAGTCCTAAACAGTATGGATTCAGGGAGCAGACCTCTACGATCAACGCCCTGCATGATGCTATATCGATTATCCGCCGTGAGAAAAGTCGTAATTGTCTGGTACTTGGTGTATCCTTGGATATCAAAGCGGCGTTCGACAACGCTTGGTGGCCAGCGCTATTCAACAGACTGCGAAACATTTCATGCCCGCGGAACATATATAACTTGATTAAAAGTTATATCGCCGATCGGTCTGTTGAGCTGGCCTACGCTGACGGGAAGTCGCGCAAGACCATGACCAAAGGATGCATCCAAGGCTCTGTTTGCGGACCAACTTTTTGGAACATTATACTGGATGAACATCTCGATGTAGGTTTACCGGAGGGATGTCATCTGCAAGCATTCGCGGATGACGTCTTTCTAATCGTGAATTCGCCCAGTGTAATGCAGATGGAAAGTCGTGCCAACGCAGCTCTACTTGCGATCAGTGAGTGGGGCGCAGGTGTTAAATTAACATTTAGCGCTCCGAAAACTCAAGCAATAGCCTTCACTCCAAAAACCAAATTTTGTAGAATTTCCTTCGGCAACACTGTTTTGACTTATGAGCCTCACATTAAAATTCTAGTTATTATTTTAGATCAACACTTGAAATTCAATGAACACGTTCGACGCATCATAGTCAAAGCCAACAAAATTTTTAAATCTTTATGTCGGTTCGTACGGCCCACGTGGGGTATTAATCCACGAAATGTGGAGACAATATACCACGCGGTCATCGAACCGACCATTACTTACGGTTCTTTTATTTGGAGTGGAGTGCTAAGATGCAAGTACGTTCTGGGTGTTTTGCGATCTTTTCAGCGGGCATTCGCAGTCAGGGCTACTCGTGCATTTCATACGGTCTCGGCAATATCTGCGTTGGCCTTAGCGGGATTTACTCCAATCGAGCTAAGGATAAAGGAGGTGGCAAGGATAGAGCAAGTGAAAATGGATGGTACTTTTGATCGACTTCCGGACGACATCGTCTTGCAAAATCGTACGTCGCCAGCGGAGATGTTGCATCCCCGCTACAGACAAACGATCAGTTTCGTAAAAGCAAACGACTCGCTGGAAGTCGATCGAAAATGCGACCAGGTCGATGTTGCTATATTTACCGATGGCAGCAAGCATGAAGGTGAGGAGGTCGGCGCGGCAATCGTCATATACCACCGTAAGGCTCGACAAGAGACCCACAAGTACCGGTTAAACGGTACTTGTAGCGTGTTTCAAGCCGAGTTATATGCGATTGACGCCGCCCTGACTTGGATCTCCACCAGGAGGTTACACTCAGTGTGTATTTTCTCCGACAGCCTTTCTTCGCTTGTTACCATCGCTAATAGGAGTAGCACCGCACCTTTGGTCACCTCCATCCATCGTTCACTGCTCAAACTGAAGGACCAAACGATCATCAGGTTTGCATGGGTAAAGGCTCATTGCGGCATTGAAGGGAATGAGGTTGCAGACCAATGTGCCAAAGACGCGGCTGTTTCACACAGTCGCATGGCATACAACCAGTTCCCTCTTAGCTATGCAAGAAGGGTGATTCGTCTTGAGGCGGCATGTACTTGGGATACCGAGTACAGAAATGCCGTCCAAGGTTCGACCACCCGGCAGCATTTACCTACGCTCCATGATGTTTGAAATGACGCAGATATTGACGGGTCACTCGTTTGCGCACGAGTATCTATACAGATTCAAGATCAGTCCTGTTGACGTGTGCCCCTGCGATTCAAAAAGTAGGCAGACTCTGCATCATTTATTGTCTTCCTGCCTGAAATACGTCCAACAACGCCATACCTACACTTCACATTGTTCCTTTTTAAATATTTCACCTTTTACAATTTCTGAAATAATATCAAATAAATTCATCACCCAAATTTTTATAACTTTCTGTAAATCAATTATCAACACTCTAAAACAATTTAACACCCCCCTTAGTCTGTCTAAAATGGATTTATGCCCATTAATAAAAAAAAAACTGTTAAACTAACCAAACCCAGTTCAAATTTAAATTTAAATTAAAATTCAAACTCAACTTCAAATTCATTTTAAATTTTAATTTTGTCTTATACCCGCTGCCGTTGTAACGCTCGTTTGTCTTTCTAGTTATAATTTAATAGTTATCCAGTTATTAATTATCATATTTAATTCATCAACATTAATTTCACCAACATTCATCACCGCCATTTTAGTTTAATCAATTATTGTTAAGTTTTTTTTTATTGTTAAGATTGTATCGAATTGCATGAATATACTCTCTCTCTTGAGAGAAAACAGGGAAAAAAACTGGCATTTGGATTTGTAGAGGCCCAGGGTTGTGGCTGTGGCTACCTGGGTGGATTGAACTTGGTTTTCTAGCTGTGGGTGAGTAAATTTGGAAAGAAATTGTTAATTAAGCGTTTATAGGAACGATAGAACATTTGATGAATCCTTGGTGGAAGTGGCTTCGTCTTCGTTGCGAGAGTCAACTTTGACGACTGGTGTAGTTGAAATGGGGTTTGACGAGTAGTGTACGGCACACATATCATCAGCAGAATGGATCTGTGGTTCGAGTGGGGCTGGCTGATGATTTTTGGCCGGAGCGAAAATTTCTAAGCGTTACGGTATATCAATCCACGCGTACCGTCAATATAATGGACGAGATTCCGCAAATCGTCCTCATGCGCGTCACTGAATGTGTAAATTTTTAGAACTTCAAAGTCGATTTATTCAAAAACTTCTGAATATTCCGCAATTTCTTTTTTTTATTCTCTTCTTCTCAGTCCTTTTACCCTAATGAGGGTTTGGTGACCCATCTCGTTCTATCTCTTTCTATGCATATGATGAGTGTTGAACTTTTTCAATTTCTTCAATTATTTTTATTATACTATGGCCGTGTTCGGTCTGGAACTTTTTTTTGCCTTGAAAGTTTGACGTTAAAAAGTGCAAACTTAGCGTTCGGTTTGGAGAAAAGCTCGGTCACGCGCGTTCCAAACCGAACGGTGTTTGAGCGATGTGATGTTTGTAAAATGTATTTTATGGTCTATGTTTATACAGAAAGTGAAATAAATAGCGTAATCTTACGTTTGGATTGAAATAGATTCCATACTACGTCTATATATTTTATACCTGTCAATAAATTAAGCCCACCATAAATATTTTAGTTTATAGGATAATTATTATTATCAAATTAATTGGATTGTTTTTACATTAAATATTTCTTTAATGAAAATTTAATGTTAGTAAATTATTTTTAATATGAAATTATTGTTCTAACATAATATTTTATTATATTTTTGTTTCTTCAAATTTCAATTGAAATCAAATTCATTCGCAAATTTGCTACTACAGCGCCACGCTTTCTCTAACCCACCTAAATTGAAAAAGCGTTCTAAGCTCCGAAATCGTGGGGAAAGGGGCGGAGCTAAAGCGTTTGAAAGCACGCATAAGTCCCAGACCGAACGGTGAAAAAGTGTTCGACGGCGTTTGAAGCGAAAAAAGCGCCAGACCGAACACGGCTTATATAAATCGTTAACGTACCGAATCTCTAGTTAATTTTGAAATTCTGGGTTTGCAAATCCGTGCTCTTTCCCTTATAAATTAGAATTTACTCGATTTGAAAAACTAAGGCAATCGATAACGGTTTTATGCTGAAATAATTGGGGAACAACTGAAATAAATTTTTGTGTCACTATTTGGCATTTATTTTTACCGCTAAATTGGAATAACCGCGCATAAAATACAGTTCATTATGAAAAATAGTGAATATCTCGGTTTGTGTTCACTTGAGAGAAATCTATCAAGTAATTAAAAATAAAGTAGACAAAATTCTGTACAGAAATTATCTGACTCTTTTGTTTGTTAATCGATCAGGTGCAGAGTTACTGCCACCAGAACACGCGGTATTTAACCGATTTGTATTTATAATATTAATTTTTGACCAAATCCAGAGTCGCTAGACCGTAACATAATTGAGGGCCGGCTTTAAAAATTTTATTATCTATATTTGGACGTCCAAAACGATTCGGCCGCCAGATGGGAATTTGAGGGCGTAAGAGCAATTGGCATAGCAGACGCTACAATCCCTGGAATATCATAAATGGACATCGTCCTTCCTGGATGGTTTCGCATCCATACATCGCAGGCTGAATTTACAGCTTTCTTCAAAGGGCCATATGCAGATCGATCAAGTGGCTGGAGTCTGTGAGAGCAGTGAGGAGGAAAAGATAGTAAAATAATTCCACTGTTTTTGCAAAAGTGTAGTGCGTGAATATGAACGTGTGAAGAGTGATTATCGAGCAGAAGTAACACCTTATGTGACGGAGATGCATTTGTATGTTTTTTAAAGTGTTCCAAGAAATGCATAAAAGTTTCATCCTGCATCCAGCCAGAGGGGTTGGCAGCTCCAGCGGAGCCTACGGGTGCATCCCTAATAAAATGATATTGGTAACGCACTCGCGGGAAGACGAAGAATGGCGGAATTACATTTCCGATGGCATTCGCGGCAAAGGCAACTGTGACCAATGTACCTCTTTCCGCTGAAGTTACTGAACCTACTTGATGAGCGCCACGTCTAGCCAGCACTCGGTCGGGCTTTTGAACAGTGGTTATGCCTGTTTCGTCAGCGTTATAAATGTCTTGAGGCTCAATCTTATGACGGTCCATGACAATGGTCAAATTGTCATAGAAAGAATCAACATTGGTTTTGTTGAAGCTAGTTGCCCTGGAGAGGCTTGTAGCTTGCGCTACGCGTAGAGACAGAGTTCGGGGTTTCTTCTCATAAACATCCGAAACCATTCTTCACCTGCTAGCTTATTGTCATCCCATGTCTGAGGTCGTGATAAATTATATTGAACTGCAAGTTCATAGGACAATTTCCTCACCTCCTTCTTAGGTAGGCCATAATATATATCTGCACATCGAATCAAATACTTTGAAAGCTCTCGCTCTTGCTCCTCATTAAAAACTCGGTTGTGTGCTTTATACCCCATGTCTTGATTTTCTTTCTCGCCAGATGCATCTCGCTTTCGAATATATCGTAGGAGCGCACAGTGGTTTACTCCGTGCTTCTCTGCCGCTTTTCGCAATGAAACTCCTGCTTTTACTTCCTCATAAGCGTCTTTGTACTTCGACAAGTCTATTTGTCCTCTCGAAATCTTTCTTACGCGTACTCTCGGCATCTAGAAAACAAGAAAAAAGTTGATTTTGAGTAGCCTGCCTTCCTTTAAGGAATCTCGATAATCCATTAATGCGCGTCCCTAATAAACACAATGTTTTCAACCGTACCAAAAAAAAAAAGTTTCAACCGTCCCCAACTCGTACTTCAGGTAAAAGGCAGTTATAGTAATTGTGACAACAATGATACATAAAAACTAGTCACCGTGCCATATTCTACGAGCTTTATTTCAAACAAATACACACAGTCAATACTCTCACTTAAATAGAAATCACAATAATTAAAAACTCTGCGAGCAAAAATACTTACTTACTATTGGCTAACAAAACACATTAGGGTCTTCTAAAAACGGTTAAAGCGTACGGAGAGCGACGCAACACTGAGGTTCGTGTTCGGACCGGTCGTCCGCTTTGTTCTCCCCTTAGACACCGCACCCTCACGCCAACGGTTTGCGATTTATTCGTGTTGTTTCTATTGTACGTTCTGATGGCTTTAACTCTGCAACCGATCGATTTACAAGAAAAACATATCAGATCTTTTCTCTAGAGAATTCAGTTTTATTTATTTTCGATTACCCACTATTTTGCTCTAAAATGACCACAAATTGAGATATTCACGATTATTTCGTTTTTTTTGCGTAACTGATTTCCATGTAATTAAAAATTGAAATAAAAATCTAAAAATTTGCGCAATAATTATTATTGTTCTACTCAACAACATAATTTCGAAGCTTTTTATTAGAACTGAATGAACATTCTTTGTGGAGGCACAATTTCCAATCGAAGCATTGCATTGAACAATTATGCCATCAATCTCAGCCTTCTCGGGAAGCTGCTGTATTAGCTGTTGCTTGATTTAGTCTGACTTTATCATTAAGATGTCTCGTGTTCTGCCAGATTCTCCTGAATTTCTTCTTCTACGCGATTGCCCTCATTATATTCTCTGAGTATTGTTTTTTCCGGGGTGCTTACACCAAAAGATTTATCTTTATCACCCATATTAACAAAAAAGCTGTAATCTCAGGGCTAAAGTAAGTCCAAATTTTAATCCCACCCCACGCAATTATTGGTCAAATTTTCCTTACCGTGGTTATGAAAAAACAGCGTCACGTTGGGCCAGCCGATTTAAAGTTCTCGTGTTCTATACGACCTCTAAAAAGGTTCACCAAGATAATTTCGAAAAACTTTTAATCATATCACTATTTTCAATAAGGCAATCATTATTTTTCCAATTCAATTTTATTTTTAACTTAAAAATACCACACTAAAACTTGCCGTCCGCTTCGCGCGTGCCCGCCTACACAATTTTCCCTATCTTCTTCAAACTGATGTCGCCAAATTCAATTGTCCATCGCAAGTTAATTTAATTTTAAACCATTCTGCTGCAATACAAATATGCAAAATAAAAAATTATTTGAGGGAGGAAAATAACAGTTCAATATATTTTATTTCGGTAATGTACAATATATAAATGTAGTTTTACATTCGTAATGTCAAGAAGTTGGTAAATTTACATTCTTTTGTGTAGTTTTTACGTTTTCTTTTCTAAATTCCAAGGTAAAATCACATGTACAAGGAAAATTACAGAAGAACCGTAATTTCACACTATTGTAAAATTACACGTGTTTTAATGTAAATCTACGTGCATTTTTACAGTGCAGCTATGGTTGCGGAGCGATCATGGCTTTTATAAACCACTAGCCGTGAAGTCAGCAGGCACTCTGGAAGCACTATCTTCGAAATATGTCGCGATTGTTAGTGCTTCATTCATTTTTCAGGACCAGCTATGGCTGCGGAGATATCGAGGTTTGACTACACTGACACGCATTCAGCGCGAAGGTATTAACTAGATTCCTAGATATTACATGTTTAGTATAACGTTAATTCATTCGCGTTCTATGCGCGTCAGTGAAGTCAAACCGCGATATCTCCGCAGGCATAACTGTTGCTAAAATAATAAATGAAGCGCTACTGAGGTACTAACGATTGCGATATAATTCGAAGATTGTGTTTCTAGGGTGCCCACTTGACAGAGCCCCACATTTATACGATTCACTATTCTCAATAATAAAATTCATGTTTCTTTTAATACATTTAATCCACTAATATATACGATACACAACAAGTCTTTCATTGTAACGGGTCCTTCTTTCAGTCTGTATATCTTGGTCTTTCAGTTGCGTCTCTTCATATGTCTATCAGTTAATGTCTTGTTACTACGCATTTAAGGTGACTAATTTTACAACTAAACGGTTACTCGCCGGTATGAATTTTTAAATGTCTTTTCAAATGTGCTTTTTGTGAACATTTATAATCACAAATTTCACAACTAAACGGTTTCTTGCCGGTATGAATGATTAAATGGGATTTTAAACTAGAACGATGTGAACATCGATAGTCACAAATATTACAACTAAAAGGTTTGTCGCCGGTGTGAATTTTTAAATGCCTTTTTAAACTTGCCGGATATAAACATTTATAGTCACAAATTTCACAATTAAAAACTTTCTCGCGGGTGTGAATTTTTAAATGGCTTTTCAAATATGATTTTATTGAACATTTATAGTCACAAAATTTACAATTAAAAAGTTTCTCGTCGGTATGAATTTTTATATGGCTTTTCAAATGTGATATTGATGAACATTTATAATCACAAATTTCACAACTATAAGGTTTCTCACCGGTGTGAATTCTTAAATGGATTTTTAAGTCAAAACGACGACAACAATTATAGTCACAAATTTCACATCTAAAAGGTTTCTCGCCGGTGTGAATTCTTAAATGGGTTTTTAAATCAAAACGACGAGAACATTTATA
Source organism: Podabrus alpinus (assembly GCA_932274525.1). Classification (NCBI taxonomy): domain Eukaryota; kingdom Metazoa; phylum Arthropoda; class Insecta; order Coleoptera; family Cantharidae; genus Podabrus; species Podabrus alpinus. Next base: position 43,330,726 of record OW026452.1, on the reverse strand, counting down.
GTCACAAATTTCACAACTGAAGGGTTTACCGTGCTTATGAATTTCTAGATGTTTTTTTAAATGTGATTCTCGAACACATTTATATTTGCAAACTGCACAATCAAACGACGCAGAATGAGTTCTTAAATGGCGTATTAATGCTTGCTTACGTGAAACTTGATACGAACAAACTGCACACTCGAATACATTTGAACTGGTGTGTGTTGGTCCTTCAATATTGTCTTCTTCTTTGATATCGATCGAATGATGTAAATCTTCTAAATTAAATTTAACATCAAACTCTTCTTGTTTAACTTCGTTAATGTTTACTGTGGAATTATTTGGAGTATCCAAAAATTTACCATCCTTTTCCATATTTTGTAAATCTTTCGAGGTTGGCGGCACGCTAGCCATATTCTTGATAAAACTATTCGTTTGAAGAAGACAAGAATGTTCATGGATTACTACACAATGACCCTTCTTTAATAAACAAAATATAATGTTGATTCTTGATTATGTCTTTTATCATTTAACAAAGCCACTGAGCACACAAGTTACAAACTACTGACATCTCAAAATGGTGACTGACGCCATTTTGTGTTGTGATCTCGGCATACTTTTAGTGGGATACTTTAGATGGCGCTGTAAAATCAATCTTATTAAATCTTATGTATAAAAATGCTTGTATCTGTGTGTGTGGGTATGTGTGTACCGCATAGACGCCTAAATCCCTTAACTGTGGGCGTTGAAACTTTCACGAGATCTGGCGAGGATCAAGAGTAAACTTTTCGTCGTCTTTGATTTTAGTAATTCGCCACCATAAGACGGTCATCTGATGTTAAACGCTTCAGGTCAACGTCGTTGTCATAGTTACGATGCGATTTTGACACTAAAAGTTTAATTAAATGACATTGACATATAGTCAGTAGCGGCTCGAGAATAGGGGGCACAACTTTGACATAAGAATGTTAACCTTAAAAATGACATTGACATATACTCAGTGGCGTTGCACAATATTTTTAAAATTATTATATAACCTAAAAATCATTTTGCACATACAGGGTAAAACATAAATAGTGCGCGTTCTAACTAAGTGCCCCCCCCCTTTCCTAACACCCAGTGAGACCTGCACTTTGGTGTAGTGTACCCCCTTGGCGGCGCGCCCCCCGGATAGTGTCAAAGTGACGGAATTAATTACATAACCTTAAAATCATTTTGCACATACAGGGTAAAACATAAATAGTGCGCGTTTTAGCAAGACTGGCCCCCTTTTCATAACCTAGAGAGTGACCCTGATAGTGTTGAGTAGCCCCCATGGGCCCCCCGATAGTGTCAAAGTGACGGCATTAACTACATAACCTGAAAATCATTTTGCATATACAGGGTAAAACAAAAATAGTGCGCGTTTTAGCAAGACGGGCCCCCTTTTCATAACCTAGAGAGTGACCCTGATAGTGTTGAATAGCCCCCATGGGCCCCCCGATAGTGTCATAGTGACGGCATTAACTACATAACCTAAAAATCATTTTGCATATACAGGGTAAAACATAAATAGTGCGCGTTCTAACTAAGTGGCCCCCTTTCCTAACGCAGTGAAACCTGCTCTTTGGTGTAGAGTACCCCCTTGGCGCCCCCCGATAGTGTCAAAGTGACAGACCTAATCACATAACCTTAAAATCATTTTGTATATACAGGGTAAAACATAAATAGTGCGCGTTTTAGCAAGACGGGCGCCCTTTTCATAAACTAGAGTGACCCTGATAGTGTCGAGTACCCCCTGGGCCCCCCGATAGTGTCAAAGTGACAGAATTAACTACTATCGTAACACAGTGAGACCTCTTTGGTGTACACTCAAAAAAATCCATTCTTACCAGCTAGAATAACGAACTTTAAATCAAGAACAAACGTTCTGGAAATTGACCTAATCATGCCGGGTACTTTGAATCGAGAATAATTTAAGAATGGCAAGCTTATTGTTAATTAGGGTTGTAGAAACCCTAATACTTAAGCAGGCATCCTCTATTTAAACATGCCCATTCTTAATTTATGCTAATCACACCCGAGGTTTATTTCAAAGCGAACACATTCTGGTTCCAAGATTTAAGAAGTTATTAATTTTAGAATGACCAGTCTTAAAACAAATAACAAAAATAATAACAATTATTATTATTCCAAAAAATCATACAATCAAATTCGAAATGTGGACTAGTTTCAAACTTTCGAATCCGGCTACGATTGAGGCATTGGAGGCCAATATTACTCGAGTCATTGGCCAAATACCACTCGAAAAATACTCAGAATGGACCTTCTAAACCGTAGTCGCGGACAACATTTGAAAGAAATTACTTTAAGAAATAATTGTAAAGAATGGTTCTTTTGTATGATTATAAAGATTATAAAATAAAATTGTTTTTATTCATTTTTTTTATTTAAAAAAAGTACCTCTAAATGAATCACCCTTTATTTAATTAAATAACTGCAGTTAATGATTTTTGGTAATAAAGACTAGTGGTACATTTTTAATTCTGTCATATTATATTAACCTTTTAAGAATATTATGTAATGATTATTAGATTAGGTGTTTTATAACGGAAGCAGAAGTCTGGTATGTGAGTTCATGAACTGATAACAGCAAGGTTAGAAATATCATATTAAATTTAGCGATGTGACGAGTCGAATACTTTTTGTACTCGAGTAACTCGTATTCGGAATATTTTCAACTCGAGTTTTTACTCGAGTCAGGTGACTCGGCGAAATTACAGAATAACAGAAGGAACAGTATTCGCCGGTAATAATATTATATAATATGCTTACGTTACGAGTTGCGTTAAGCTTTAATATGACTCGAATAAACTTTTCGTTCACCACGCACGAATTATATTCGATTCGATTCGACGTTTAATAATCTAATACCCTTCGCATTCGCATTTCATTCATGTTATTTAATATTTATTTACTCTTGCATTTTTGCATGCGCGCAAAAATGGATGCGACTGTTCGCATCCTAAAACTCGAGTTGCACAAAAAATAACTCGAGTTGACTCGAGTTATGCTTTACTCGAGTTAACGAGTTAAAATACTCGAGTCGTCACATCACTAATTAAATTTTAGGATACTGTGCCATAAGTCTGACCACTCGAAACAAATTTTCTTCAGCTACACACTAAAGAACAAAGTTTATACAGTAGATTTATATTATGCGAGAAAAGGGCCCAAACTTTTGAAAAAAACGCATTTGAACTTAGCTAATTTTCATGTAAAAACTTAACGAGATTCCGCGCGTCGCTCATTTTGTTGACGATACGCGTGGAATCAATAACCCTAACACTTAGAGTATTTCGCACCGGCAGATGCAGCTCGTCTCTCATACATGTAACATCGATTATTTTTTGTTTTTACGCGATTTTTTGGGGTTGAAACGTAATAGTTTACTGCCCCATACCGCAACTATACTTTTAATGCTATTTCAAGGGTCTCTAAGCTCCCGGTTTCATTTATCCCGGTTTTCTTGATGTGTGGCGCCTTCTAGTATGGTTAGCCTAGTAACCAGAGTCAAAACCGCTCTGGAGGAGTGCAACGCGTAGCGGAGCGGAGCGGCGCCCCGGAAGAGTAGGTTTTGACGATGGATAACCCTCCTTATCGAATGCACACCCCAAAAATCGAAGAAAAATTTATGTATCTTTATCGAACATATTGTACGTACCATGGACTCGGGCTCGAGTATTGATTGCATTTATACAGATTTTACTAAGACCTTTGACCGTGTTGATTTGCATAGGTTGATACAAAAATTAAATATTATGGGGGTGGGTGTATCGGTAACTAAATGGCTCACTTCTTATCTATTTAACAGAGTGCAAAGAGTTGGAATTGGAGGGAAATTCTCCAAGGTGATTATGGTTAAGTCGGGAGTGCCGCAAGGTTCCCACCTTGGACCATTATTATTCACCTTATACATTAATGATATTATCAATGTTTTTAAGTATTGTCGGTTCTTGCTATTCGCAGACGATATGAAGATTTTCAAAAAAATCAACACGATTTCTGACTGCGAACTAATCAGGAAAGATTTTGTTGCTCTGGAATCTTGGTGTAAATATAACAACATGAAGCTAAATATTTCTAAATGTAAAGTCTTGAGTTTCACACGAAAACGAACTAACTGCAACTTTCCATACAGTCTCTCAGGAACATTACTGGAAAGAGTAGAGAACATCACCGACTTAGGTGTTTATCTTGACAGCAAGTTAAGTTTTTCCGGACATATCAATAGTATGGTAACCAAAGCGTCGAAAATGCTTGGCTTTATAATTCGGCAATCTACTGACTTCAAGGATCCCCGAGTCATTAACTTACTCTATGTGTAACTGGTTAGATCGGTTCTGGAATATGGCTCGATTGCATGGAATCCTCATTACAATAAATATATTGATCGTATTGAGAAGATTCAGAGAAAATTAGTTAAGTATCTTTGTTACAAATCTGACATATTGTTCCAAAAGGCTCTAACTATGAATACATATTAAGCTATCTTAATATGGCAACTTTGGAAAAACGAAGATCGTATTTGGAGTTGGTTTTCCTATTCAATGTTATAAACAACAATGTCGATAGTCCTCATCTTCTGAGTTTGATCAATTTTTCAGCCAAGCCTCGCATAGTGAGAAATCCATTACTGTTTACAGTTGATTTTCACAGGTCTTCATATGGTAGGAATTGCTCACCAATAACTAGGATTTGCAGACGGGCTAATCAACTGGATGTTAACTTTTTCGCTAATTCAAAACTGGGAATTAGAAGAGATATCAAGAACAAATTAAACATGTAAGAAGTTTCTATCTCTGATTGCTCTGATTCTTGGTTAATTTATTAGTGCTATTATTTCTTTTGGGTATTATTTTTAGTGTATAATATTTGTATTATACATAATATTATATTGTATTGTGTAAAGGAGTTCTCCGTTAATTAATTAAATAAAAAAAAAATACCAATGATAATCAGAATTTTCAATTTTCCGAGTCTACAGAAAATTATCAAAATTCTGAGCTTACAGAATCTTCTCAATTTTACAATAATGACAATTATCAAATTAATTGCGACAATAATGAACAATTTTATGAAACAGATGAAAACAATTTTACAAATTACGAAAGTCAAAACGAACAAAGTAATATCGATATAAATTTTCGGGAAAAATCGCCTCTCGAATCATATAACATAGACTTCAAAATACGTCCCGATTTACCTTACATTTTAATCCCATCCTTAAATGCGAAATTTCTTATAGACACCGGTAGTACGGTGAATATCATAAAACCCTCATTAGCGAAAAAATATTTTCCTAATCAAATTGCTAATAATTATAGTGTAACCGCCGACCGTCCTTCGGAACTACTTTTCCTAGGAACGTGTAACCTGGGCCGACTCAACGCAGAAAAGCCAACTGCGCAGGCACCAGTTCAGAAACGGCCTCAATCTGAAACAAAATGTTCCACGAACAACGACTTAAAAGCGACGCTACGGCTAGCCTTAGGGTACGTTTATGTTGGAGCTGCGATAAACGATAAGAGCGACGATACTAGCGAAGCAAAGAAAATGATGTCATTATTTTATATGCAGGTGTTTATATTGGAGCGAAGCGTTGAGCAACGCTTGGCAGCAGAGCAACGATTAGGGTACGTTTATGTTGGAGCTGCGATAAACGATAAGAGCGACGATACTAGCGAAGCAAAGAAAATGATGTCATTATTTTATATGCAGGTGTTTATATTGGAGCGAAGCGTTGAGCAACGCTTGGCAGCAGAGCAACGATTAGGGTACGTTTATGTTGGAGCTGCGATAAACGATAAGAGCGACGATACTAGCGAAGCAAAGAAAATGATGTCATTATTTTATATGCAGGTGTTTATATTGGAGCGATGCGTTGAAACACGCTTGGCAGCCGAGCAACGATAAGAGCGGCGCTAATTGTACTGCCTATTTTCTTTGCTTTTATCAGGTGTCATTAGCCGCTTTTCGGATAAAATTGGTCCACTATGACAATTTCTCCATCTTTTTTCAATCCCATCAGAGATGTGCGAAAGTATGTAATCAAAGGTATCTATTCTCATTCTCATATATTCCATAAATTTTGCAGGGTGTTGCCTTAATTGTTTGCAAAGATGATGATATTCTCCAAACATGTACCTTTGGGTATTTATAGGGTGCGCAGAGCATTTGCGCTTTTTATTAGCACTTTCAACAATATAATACTTTACGGCATTTGAAGTTAAAAGTATTTCTTCTTCAGAATCACTCATTTTTAAACAAAATATTTTTAATTAATTGGTTTGATTTAGATAATAAATGAAACATCACCTACAAAGCAGAGATCGTCGCTATTGTCGAAGCTCCACTATAAACTACATATCATAGAAATGAATTTTGCGCTGCTCTTGTCGCTGTTCTCATCACTGCTCTCATCATTTATCGCAGCTCCAACATAAACGTACTCTATAAGAGCGGCGCTAATTGTACTGCCTATTTTCTTTGCTTTTATCGGGTGTGGTCGGCATGGATATCGACAGCTTAATTAGTGAAATATTTGTTAGATCCCCCTTGTGGGATCAAAAAGATAAAAATCATCATAACAGATTTGTTCTCGACAAATTATGGGATTTGCGCTTTTTATTAGCACTTTCAACAATATAATACTTTACGGCATTTGAAGTTAAAAGTATTTCTTCTTCAGAATCACTCATTTTTAAACAAAATATTTTTAATTAATTGGTTTGATTTAGATAATAAATGAAACGTCACCTACAAAGCAGAGATCGTCGCTATTGTCGAAGCTCCACTATAAACAGCATATCATAGAAATGAATTTTGCGCTGCTCTTGTCGCTGCTCTCATCGTCGCTCTTATCGTTTATCGCAGCTCCAACATAAACGTACCCTAAGTTCGAGCAATAATAGGGGGGGGTCAAAGAAGTCACTGACTCCGACCTACCAAACAAAAACCAAGTCGCCACGTACTTATTGTCGCACGACCGATGATGTTCTGCCTGAAAGTACGAAAGCTCTGGATGATAATAAATAAAACGCGTTGTCGTGGTAAACAAAATATAATTAAATAAAATCAAACAAAAGGGGTGCTGAGGGCATTTATATACACAAAACAAATAATCAAAAGTAGTCAGACGCAGCTGAAAAAAATAATATAGTGTCGTCGTCAGATATCTGATAACGCTCCCAATGTCAATCAGGCTCCTGATTGGGGCGGTTTATTTACCTCCTCATTGTACCTATCATAATTACAGGTCATTTACGGATTCAGCTGAGTTTGTGTGCGATGCTTTCAGTGGGGACGGGTCGGATGTTTTTGTTTTTGGAGATTTCAATCTTCCTAACGTTGAGTGGCACAATGACGATAGTGGCTTGTACGTTACTGGCTATCACTTAGCCGGTGATATTGTTGCTGAAACTTTTGCTTTCTTAAATTTCTACCAACTAAATGACACACGGAATGCTCATGGTTCGATGCTAGACTTGATTTTTTCAAACGTTTTAAACGATACGGTGATGATCGCATCGGAATTGCTGGTGCCTTGCGACCTTTACCATCCGGCATTAATGATTAGTGTTGCGACAAAGAAGCCTGCGACAACTCTTCAGTACTTCGAAACCGTTTACAACTATAAAGCTTGCGATCTTGAAGCTATAAATGACGACTTCTCTGGTGTAAATTGGGAAATGCTACTTGCGGACTCCTTTAATCTCGATGACTCAATATGTAATTTTTATAACGTACTCTATGCCATGATAGAGAAACATGTCCCAATAATTAAAATTAAAAACAAATTTAAGTATCCCAAGTGGTTTAGCCCAGAATTAAAACAAAATATTTTGCGTAAACGAAGGGCTCATAACTTATATAAACGCACTCATAATGAATCCTCTTACCAAAAATTTTCTGACCTGTGGTCGCTTTGCAGGGCCCAGGCATCAATTTGTTATAAATACTATATTTCAGAAGTTCAATCTAATATCAAGCACAATAGCAAAGCATTTTGGAATTATGTAAATAATAGGAAAACTGAGAACGGCCTTCCCGACTCGATGCAATTGCGAGGTGAAAGGGCGTGTGACGGTGCGAGCATCGCTAATTTATTTGCAAGTCATTTCTCTTCTGTTTTTCCTCTCCCAACGGCAAGTTCCGTTGCGGCGATGTGGTGGAAGTCACCAGCCCGAACTTGCACTCATATCGAGTAAATGAGGTTCAGGTCTTCGAGAGGTTGAGATTGCTCGATGGTGACAAAGGAGCTGGTCCGGATGGTTTGCCTTCAGCATTCTTAAAGGGCTGCGCGGTGTCGCTGGCCTTTCCTCTATGGCTTCTTTTTAATAAGTCACTTGCACTGGGAATATTTCCTGCTGAATGGAAAGAATCCTTTGTTGTGCCAATTTTTAAATCGGACTCCAGGGACTCTATTGAGAATTATCGCCCCATAGCGATATTATCTCACATCCCTAAGATCTTCGAAGCAATAGTCAATGATTATCTGTCATCTGCATTGAAGGGCGTTATGTGCGACAGTCAGCATGGTTTTACTGGCGGGCGCTCCACCACTACAAATTTATTGGTGTTTGTGGACTTTATTATCCGCCCTTTTCACTCTGAGGTTGCAGTGGATGCGATCTATACGGACTTCGCTAAGGCTTTTGACCGTGTCGACCATGTTATATTGCTGCAGAAATTGTTGTCAATCGGGATAAACGGCTCTTTATGGCAGTGGCTTTACTCCTACTTATCTGGGCGATCTCTAATTGTCAAAATTAAAAACTTTTTTTCGCTACCTTTCATTGCTACGTCTGGCGTTCCTCAGGGTTCTCATTTGGGCCCTTTGCTATTTAAGATCTTCATAAATGACATAGTTCACTGTTTCTGGTATGCACGCGTCTTGCCTTTTTGCGGATGATATGAAAATTTATATCAGAGTTTCTGACAACATCTCTGTTCTTAATATGCAATCGGATCTTGATAGGCTGAGTTTATGGTGCAAGGTAAATAGACTCAATTTAAATATTACAAAATGCAAGCACATTCGTTTCCGCCGCCATCGTTGCGGCGCCCCGAGTATCTATTCGTTAAGTGGCATTTCGTTGGAGTCGGTTCCCAGTATCCGGGATTTGGGTGTCACGATGGACACTAAATTGTGCTTTACTGAGCATACAGCAAATGTTTGCAACGGTGCATTGAAAGTACTTGGCTTTATAAAGAGAAATACAAGCGACTTTGACGACCTTTTTGTACTGAAATGTTTGTATACTTCACTTGTTAGGTCCCGTCTGGACTACGCTTCTTGCGTCTGGTCTCCTTACTACTAATCTGATATCGATAGATTAGAGAGGGTACAGAAGAGATTTCTTAGATACATTGCCTTTAAGCTGGGTATTTCGCACCGCGATGTCTGCTATGAGAGCTTATTGCATAGACTCAGTCTTACCACGCTTGCGGAGAGAAGGAAGGCGACTGATGTTCGGTTCATGGTTGGCCTTGTGAGTGGTTCTGTGGACAGTGCGGAGCTTTTGTCGAGAATTAACTTTTATGTTCCTCAAAGATCACTGAGTTATTCAGTCACTTTTTATATAGAGCCTTTCTCAAGGTTATACTTAATGTTCTCGGCGGTCAGCAGAATGGCTCGCAATGCGAATGAATGCCAACATATGTTTTTTTACGTTAATTCGTGTTTAAAAAAGTTTTGTTATCAGTTTAATTCAAGCTTGTAATTGTTTTTGTTTGTACTATTAGTATGGCGAAGCTTTTTCTCCGATGTAAATAGAAGAGAGCTTTTTCAGCTCGCCCATGCTGGCAGTAATCTGCTTGTATTTTTAACGACACATCATGTAATTGACTCTTTTGTTGTTTGATGTATAAATAAATAAATAAAATAAAATAAAAAAATAAAAATGTAAAATACATGCACGATTAATATCGTACGTTTTGCAAAACAGTTTACTTAAATTAGGATGCGATTTAATTTTCTTAACGTTGACGACGAACAAATTGGAAGACGTTATGTAATGACAAAAACCATAAATAATAAAATGACTTGCTCACCAAACAAACGTAGATACGGCACTGGTGCAAATACGGTGCGCCACTGAACTCGACCATAGACAAATGACATAACCTCTAAGTGCTGATTGTGTAGGTTAAAAAAAATAACACAAAAAATTGGCTGTAATTACAGGTTGTAATTGAACGGTAGCCTCTCTATCGCTGGGTGAACGCAGTAGTTCGTAATTTTGTGCAATCGTGGTTCGTATAGAAATAAGTAATTCTACAATAACTTGCCTCGGTGTAATTATAGGTCTGCAAACAAACGTACTGGGACTTCGGGTGTCTCCACAAAACTTGGTTTTAATAACGGTCGCAGTTTTATATCCGCCAAAGCGATATCGGTAACTGATTTCCGAAAGAATAAACCAAATGTCAGTCCACCGAAAATAAAAGTCAAACGGTTCCAAACTCCGGAATACGGTATCAAGGTGTAAATATACTCCACTACTTGAATTAAAACTAGAATGACTCACTGGTTCCAAAATCTCAACCAATTTTCAAAAATTCACCGCAAAAGTTCAAATATGGCGTCTCTAATCTACCAGTTATCCCTTATCTCCTTTCTTTTTAAATTTTATATTCAAACTACGATGTACAGGGTAAAACGAAATACGCAGCTGTAAACTAATACCAAAACGAAGGTTACAAACGGTTGGAGTTATTTAAAAAAATAAACAAATCTGCTGATCGAACAAAATTCCACTTAGACGCTTATCGATCTACTAAGAACGTTTATTGATTAAGCTGCCACCACCGTTCAACCGATTACGCCCACCGTAGAATTTTGTTCTCAAAAATACACACTGTGACGGGCCTAAATTGACCCAAAGAGAGAGTAAGCGGACACGGGACCAGTTGCACGACGGCTGGCTCAGTGGAGTGGTCGTGGTCGATTTGGTATTTGAAAAACCCGGGGGAACTGGCCGGCGCGTAAGGGACTTACCTCTCTTTCTATTAAATGGGGAATAAGGATGGGCGCCACCAAGACGATGTAATTCGCCCACACTTCCCAACGGTCCTGCGCTCGCCGTCCTGGGTGCGAACGAAGGGGAAAAGCGTGGACTAACGAATAACTATTAATTTAACGACGGTAACAAAATTTATTAACAAGCACAAGAACTTAAATTAACGGACTAAAATTACCCGAACTTATACTACCAAAAATGTAACAAGATTAACAAACACAAGAACTTAAATTAACGGACTAAAATTACCCGAACTTATGCTACCAAAAATGTAACAAGATTAACAAATAAAATAACTAGTGAACATAATAATCCAAAACTAAACGAGAAAATAACATTGGTTAACGACTAATAACTACGGAACATAATAACACTAACTAAACAATTTGGATTTCAAGGTTTAACAATTTTTTTTAAAAACAGAATTCACGATACCTTATAGATGTAGAGCCGCAGTGACTTTTTATTCTCCACAACTTGGAGTAGGTTACCTACACGTAACCGGCGAGTACCGTGGGAACGACGAACTTCGGTGATAACTTTTGCGAAACGCAACCACCCCACATACACAAGACAAAAACTTGCCGTTCCCGCACTCCCTTTTACAATTGCACTGCCCCTCAAAAAAACTAATCACAAACCTTCCTACAAAACAACGACCTTAATTTTCTGACTTTTATTATCCTTCTTTTTTTTTCCTTCAAATCCCAGCCCTCCCATTTTTTTTTATTAAATATGAAAATGTGTCCCAAAAATTGAAACGAAGGTCACACCCCCCTTACCAAAGAAACACTTCGGCGGGGTAGGAGCAACAAAAGGGACGAAACAACCTAAACTAAGGAAAATTAAAATAAAATGACGACGGGACTAATCTTCCGGGGTAGGCTTGAGGTCTTGTGCATGCCAAACACCACGAATATCTCCGGATTCATCCGAGAGTTCGTAAGTCGCGTTTGACAGCTGTGACTTGATAATAAATGGGCCCACAAACTTGGGGGCAAGTTTCGCATTATAGAATCGCGAAGCGTCTGACAGGACGTGATTGCGACGCCAAACCGAATCCCCAACACGGAAATTTGCGGGTCTACGACGAAGGTCGTAGTAATGCTTATTTTTCTCATAAGCGGCCTGTAGCCGCACGACAATATCGTCATATAACAATTGGAAGTCTTTAGGTCCTTTCATCCTCGAACGATCTCCAAACGACACTTCTGTCGCTTCAGAGTCATCCGGCTCTATTGCGCTACCGTTTATGCACATCTCCTTACCGAAATTCGCGAAATAAGGCGTTACGCCGGTAACTTCATGAACGGCGGTCCGCATCGCGCAAGCAACTTGTGCCAAATATTTGTCCCAAGTGCGGTGATTATCAGCGACATAAGAAGCGAGCATAGTTTTGAGTACGCGGTTCACTCTCTCAACTGGATTCGCTTGAGGGTGATAAAGAGCACTAAAAGTAATCTTAGCTTGGTAACGACGTACCATGTTCTGGAATTCACGACTCCTAAACTGAACACCGTTATCACACAATATAATTTCTGGCACACCAAACATCAGAAAGACTTCCTCTTCAACGCGTCGCGTCACGGCAGCAGCAGTAGCGGCACGCAAGGGAAAACATAGCGAAAATTTTGAAAAATAATCCGCCACCACCAAAATATAACAATATCCGCGTGTAGACCGGGGTAAAGGCCCAACAAGATCTACAGAGATCATCTGCCACGGTCTCGTAACTACAGGATGGCGAACCATTAAACCAGCCGGCTTCTTCTGCTCTGGTTTGTGAGCAATGCAAATGGAACAGCGATTCACATACTTAGTGACAGTATATTTCATTTTTGGCCAATAAAAATTACGAGCAACCCGATCTAAAGTTTTCCGAATGCCTAAATGACCTGAGGTAGGTTCATCGTGACAAGACCGGATAACATCGCGTCGGCGATGGTCAGCCAAGACCTCTTTCCAAGTATCAACCTCTTCTCGTAAGTCTGGATAATCGGCAGGAACGTGTTTATAAAGAACACCATTTTCTACTTTCCACTTCGGAAATGAATTCGGTTTATTCGTGATACGCGCAAGCATGGACCGATACCACTTGTCGGGGCCAGCCACGCGATCCATATCAGTCGCATTTATAATGTCAATCGCACTCACTGAAGGTTCTACAACAACTGTTCTGTCCGACACAGCGGCGAGGACCGGAACTGCACGCGACAACGCGTCAGGCACTATATTGTCTTTGCCCTTACGGTGTATGACTTCAAAATCATACTGCTGTAGCCTCACTGCCCATCTACATAAACGACCAGTAGGCTCTTTTAAATTAGCCAACCAAACAAGACTATAATGGTCCGTAATAACTTTAAAATGCGACCCTTCGAGGTAAGGACGCAACTTCTCCACGGCCCACATTACCGCGAGACACTCTCTCTCAGTGACCGAAAAATTCTGCTCTTGTTTCGTTAAAGAACGGCTCAAATAACTAATGACCCTCTCGTCCCCATCGACTTCTTGAGTCAACACGGCCGCGATTCCGTACCCGGATGCGTCGGTCTGAACAGAAAAAGGGAAAGAAAAATCGGGACAAGTAAGGATGGGAGCACTCACTAAATTGTTCTTAAGGGTCTTTAGCGCAAAATCACACTCTTCTGTCCATAAAAAGTGGTGATTACGCCGAAGCAAGGCAGTCATTGGTGAGATTATCGATGAAAAGTTCGGGATAAACCGGCGGTACCACGATACCATACCGATAATGCGACGTACTTCTGTCACGCACTTAGGTGCAGGGACACGCAAAATCGCGTCTACCTTTTGAGGGTCAACCGATAAACCTTGGTCACTGACTACATAACCGAGATAAGTCAACTGAGACAAGCACCAATTACACTTGTCTTTACTGAGGGTGAGGCCGGAGTCTCTTAGTCTTTTTAACACCTCGCGCAAAACATCCATGTGCTTCTCAAAAGTTGGGGTGCAGATGATAACATCATCTAGGTATACGAACACAAACGGTTCGAGCTCAGGGCCCAAAACCTTGTCCACATAACGCTGCCAAGTTGCAGGTGCGTTATGAAGACCGAAAGCCATGCGGGTAAATTGGAACAATCCTCGACCAGGGATGGTAAAAGCAGTGTACTGCTTGGAGTCGGGATCCAATGGAATCTGCCAATACGCAGATTTGATATCGAGGCTGGTAATGTACTGGGCATTACCCAAGCGATCCAAAATCGACGAAACATAGGGGAGGGGATACGCATCACGTTCGCTGACAGCATTGACTTTTCTAAAATCCACGCAAAATCGGAATTTTCCATCCTTCTTCTTCACTAGAAGTACGGGACTAGACCAACCACTGTTCGATTTTTCCACGACGCCCGCATCGAGCATCGTCTTCAATTCTTCGTCGATCTGGCGCTGTACAACAGGGGACACAGGGTAGTAGCGCTGCTTGATGGGTGGGGAAGTAGTTACAATCCGGTGCGACACATTAGTAGCACATCCAAGAATGTTAGGGACAATCGACGGAAAGGACTCATCTATTAAGGAGCTCAACTCCATTTTCTGTTCGTCAGTCAACTTTGACACAGGCGTTACCGTAGACGATACAGACATCACAGTGGCCGCATCAGGATTCGAAAAGCGCCATTCTCCACGGAACACATCAGGGACAAAGCCTATGGTTTTCCAAAAATCGATACCTAGGATCAGCAGCGGAGATACATCAGGGACAACAAGGGCAGTAATAATTACGGTTCGACCGCTTAAATTGATCGGAAGATCGACGGCACCGGCAACCAAAATTGAACGTCCATTGGCCAACGCACAACCAGAACGAAAACGACGATTCATACTAAATCCGGTTTGAGACAAAATATCCCAACCTTTTCCACCAATAATAGTGCGCGTAGCACCAGAGTCCAATAACGCGAAAATCCGAGTACCGCAAATGTCTACAGTAACATACGGACGTTCATCGTCGCGCGCATGTTCGATGATAAAATCCAACAACACTTTATTTTTAATAAACAGTCTATCGCGTTCCGACAACAACTCATGAACGTAACGGGACGAATTTCGAAAGACATGCGAGGTAGCGAGCCCGTATTTCACTGACCTCGACGATCGTTTCCCGAACTCGAAGCACATTTGGGGCAGGTAAGCACCGTGAAGTTTGGCTCACCGCAACGATAACAATACAGGGAAGCTTTCCTCGGAGCCGTACACTCCCGAGCTAAATGACGGGGTGAATTACAGTTCCAACACAATGAAGGCTTGGACCTATGCAACGATTGCGCGACGTCACGGGGTGCAGGAGATGTAGTCACCGCAGCAAAACGAGCAGAAGGCGCCGCAGGAGAGGATGAAGGACGATGGAAGGTTTTTCCCATCCCACTGTCTGAGAATTCACCATAAGTGTCTAAATAAGCAAGGTCTGGCTCTAAGTCAGACTTACGTTTAACCGGGGGCACATAATTTTCAATTTGGGAGCGTTTCTCCTCAATCGCCTTACCCAATCTTGCCAGATGGCGAAACGACGTAATTTCAGACAAACCCAAGTGCGTCTGATAAAAAGGAGTGAGATTTCTACGCACGATTTTCAACTGCCTAGCTTCAGAAAGTTTTTCGGTTAATCGCGAAAACATGTTGGTAAGAATCGCGACATACATCCCTAAAGACTCGTTAGCACCTTGAGTGCGACGCTCAATTTCTCTTAACAACACATCATCGTAATCCGGTGGTAAATATTCATCGCGTAACGCGGTAGCTAGTTCGTTCCAATTTCGACAAAGTACTTTGTTGGCACGAAACCAAACTAAAGCTTTGTCCTTGAAAAGGTCAAAAGATTCCCGGAACAAACGTTCCTTAGACACATTGCGAGCTACGCTAAGCTCTTCAACTTGTTCTAGAAACGCGTTAACTGATTGGGACTTATCACCTTTAAAAGAAATACCCCATTTTACCACTGGGATAGGTTTGACATAATCTGAACTCGGCGATGAAACCGAAACCAATGGGGGATCCGAAACGGACTGATTGTTTGATGTAGGAGCGATAGTAGCCAAAACAGCACCAGGGGCCGTTACATTTAACGCCGAAGGAGCAGCCTCAACAAAAGCAGAAGAGTTTATCACAGGTGGGACGGCAGCATCGGTCGTAACCAACTCTTGTGAAACCGACATATTCAACTTTGCTAAACCCTCAGCCAAATCTGGGGTATCAGTAACCGCAGCAGAACTATCTAGTGATAATCGAGCAGTTTCAAAGCCCGAAACATAATCACGAAGCGACACGAACCAATCCGCCTTAAGCAGAGCCTGCGCACCGTTTTCCGGGACCGAACTTCTAATTCGATTGAAAACATGAACTAGTTTTGTCTCACAGATAACGGCCGCTTTACTTAAATCCGCAGTATCAAACAAAATAGTTAACGACTCAAATGCATTGCCAATGGCCGCGGCATCTGTCTCAAAACTAAACATATGTTGGGGACGAAATATGTTTGGGTTGTCACGCTCGGCGTTCAAAGCCTTACGCAGCAACTTCCTCAAGTTAACAACGGTGGAGTCCGAGGGGATACCACGAACTGAAAGTTCAAAACTTAGTTCTGACTTCAGCAGTCTATCCACATTAAACCTATATCCGCTCAACAAAACCTGGAGCGTGTTCTCCATCGCCGACTTAGGCGAAGCTAAAGACATAATTTAAATTTTCCAACAAATACGCAAGAAGACTTGGTTAACTGCAAAAATAAGCAAACTCGAGGGCCCCACGTTGGGCGCCAAATTTGTGACGGGCCTAAATTGACCCAAAGAGAGAGTAAGCGGACACGGGACCAGTTGCACGACGGCTGGCTCAGTGGAGTGGTCGTGGTCGATTTGGTATTTGAAAAACCCGGGGGAACTGGCCGGCGCGTAAGGGACTTACCTCTCTTTCTATTAAATGGGGAATAAGGATGGGCGCCACCAAGACGATGTAATTCGCCCACACTTCCCAACGGTCCTGCGCTCGCCGTCCTGGGTGCGAACGAAGGGGAAAAGCGTGGACTAACGAATAACTATTAATTTAACGACGGTAACAAAATTTATTAACAAGCACAAGAACTTAAATTAACGGACTAAAATTACCCGAACTTATACTACCAAAAATGTAACAAGATTAACAAACACAAGAACTTAAATTAACGGACTAAAATTACCCGAACTTATGCTACCAAAAATGTAACAAGATTAACAAATAAAATAACTAGTGAACATAATAATCCAAAACTAAACGAGAAAATAACATTGGTTAACGACTAATAACTACGGAACATAATAACACTAACTAAACAATTTGGATTTCAAGGTTTAACAATTTTTTTTAAAAACAGAATTCACGATACCTTATAGATGTAGAGCCGCAGTGACTTTTTATTCTCCACAACTTGGAGTAGGTTACCTACACGTAACCGGCGAGTACCGTGGGAACGACGAACTTCGGTGATAACTTTTGCGAAACGCAACCACCCCACATACACAAGACAAAAACTTGCCGTTCCCGCACTCCCTTTTACAATTGCACTGCCCCTCAAAAAAACTAATCACAAACCTTCCTACAAAACAACGACCTTAATTTTCTGACTTTTATTATCCTTCTTTTTTTTTCCTTCAAATCCCAGCCCTCCCATTTTTTTTTATTAAATATGAAAATGTGTCCCAAAAATTGAAACGAAGGTCACAACACTATCAATTTGGTACGTGACTTTCTGGTAATGAGCCCCAGATACTACCCGTTTTGGGGTTACGTTCCCCGACTAAATGTTGAAGTTGAAACTTCGGTGCGGGCAAAACGACACTAAGCTCGACACTGAAAAAAAGACGTTCTTTTCCTCAACAGGAAAAACGAAAACACTGAATTTTCAAAAACAATATTTATTAATAATGGATAAATTTAAAAAACATATGTACACATTTAAATATCTCTTACAATTTAGGGTGGTCCTTTTAAACACATATTTATACAATCCAAAAAAATCAAACATGGTACTTACCACGTCAATAAACAAAACTATATTTGACTTTTGAAACACAAGCAAAACAAACTCAACAAAGACACTCCCTTATCTATTGCTCAATACAAAATCACAATTACCAAACTCATAAAATTGTCCCGCACAAGAGAATTTACAATACTCAATTTAACTACATATTAACATTAATCGCGAAAGGCCCTTTGGCCCCTCGACCGTGGCTCCGACTGATTAACTCAACTAATTAATATTCATCCCGAAAAACCCATGGCCCCCGGCCGCGGCTCTACGGGCGCACCCCCGGCTTCTCACTGCCGACCTCTGACTTATTAATTAATTCAACCATATTTATACCTGTCACAAAATTATCATACTCCTTCCAGAAACCCCGAGGTTTGACCTTCCATAGCGTGAGAATTTGCATCACTGACAAATTTCACCTATAGACAGTTACATCCCTATCGCCTTTTAACGGGAAGCAATGTCTACTGATTGCTTCAATGCAATCAAATCTTGATTGCTTCAATGCAATCAAGTAGACTGCATTGAAATATTCGGTCAAATTGGCGATACTCCACTGTTGTCTGAAATTGCACAGTTCACCTGAACAAAGAATAGTGTAAAAGTCATCTTCAGACGCAGGAAGTTCGCACACAGCTGAAAAGAGATAAAATCCATTATCAATTCTCGTTCGCGCTATAAAACTTATCTCTTCCGCTGTTGATAAATATGGTTGATTAACAATCATCAGTTATTATCGCAATAATAATTTATAATTACATCTGAATTTAAAATACGAAAATTAATTTTTATGAATTAAAATCCCGTTTTGTTACAATAGCACTCACGTTATATCATTTAATAAGTCTACACCACTCACGGAACAAGTATTAATTCCATTACTCTCAGATTTCGGTTTATATGACGTTATGTCTTGTTTACTTCACGAATTCCACCCATATTTTGACGGAATTATCGGAGTTCCAATAATAAAAAAATTTCAGTTTAAAATAGATATAACAAATAAGATTATATTCAATGACCATTATGTAATCCCCATTTTTAATTATATACCTTTAAGTGATTGTTTAATTTAAAATTAAACAGGTTTTCTTTTCAACCATCCTGTATATAAAGTAAATAAAGCAAAAATGCCTTCATCTCACATTTAGTAGGTCAAATTAAAATACATGTAATTCATTTAAACTATAAATAAGCAAAATGCACTTCCGTACTGTAAGCATATCATAGTTAAAAACATTTACTCACCGGGTCAATTAAATTTAATTAAGCATAAATGCATTTCAAATATTATAATATTTGAATTAATAACTTTAATTTAAAATATAGCATGAAAATTTGATAATTTAGCAATTAAGTTTTGTATAAATAGTGTATTTAAACTTAATAAAATTAGTATCATTTAAACGTGCAATTTGAGTGTTACTCAAACCACATAAGTTAGGAAGGGTACTTCTTGCCACCTTCTCCTAATTCATTCATGGTCCTTCGAACCTTAAGAAGATAAACCAGCAACAGCAACACAACAAATACAACGGTACAAATAAGAGATCGAACAGCAACACAACAAATACAACTGTCCAAACAAGAGACCAAACAGCAACACAACAAATACAACGGTCCAAACAAGAGATCAAGCAGCAACACAAACAAATACAACGGTCCAAACAAGAAATCAAACAAAAAAAAATACAAGGGTCCACAACGACACCATAAGCAAATACAACGGTCCAAACAAGAGATCAAACAATCAACAAAGCACAAAGGTCCACAGCGACGACAAGAAGTCACCAAATACAACGAAATAAATATAAGCCACACCGAGGCTCCAACGAAAACCATCCAAAAAAGTAAAGAGGCAAACAGAAGGAAGAATCATTCAATATTTGTTAAGAGTTCAGTATATTTTGTGATACTGAAAAAGCCGAAATTCGGGCAGTATCATAAAATTATTGTATAATAACTGTAATTCCTTTTTACGGGAGAAGACTAAAAAACCCCATCGCACGTCTTTGAGTCTGAAGTACGTGGTAGAAAGCAAAAGTAGAATCTACTACGAAAACAAATCAAATCATCAAGTACCAAACTCGTCAAAAATAAGAAGACAATAATTGAAAATGAAAAAATGGTAACCGCAAATGAATTAGCAAAGGTACAAGAAGAAATTGGACTAAAAATCAAATCACTACTACAAAACAGCAAAAAGGACTCTCCCAGTCGAAAAACAGAAGAATACATCCAAAGGAAGAACCAAGAATTATTAACATTAATTCTAGAAGCAAGAAGTAACCACAAAATATTCTTACAATTATACGCACCAGAACACGTATATTGTCATGTTCTGTCCATCAGAGATGAGGGGTTTGACGTAATTGGGTCAGTCTATTAAAGCACTCATGACTTTAATTAATTAAATATAAGACCATAACAGGTAGTTATTAGATTGTATCTGAGTCTTCTCTGGTTGAAGGATTGTTTAACTGTTTTTGCCTCAAATATCTGGAATATGCAAACGTTAATGAATCTAAAAATATACCTGTGACCCGTATGTATAGATACAACTTTTGCAACTGTTAAAACTTTATTTTGCAGAACAAAAATGAAAAATTTTTTTAATCGCAGTAACCCGTTAGGATGTTTTGATATTATATAAAACAAAATATTCTCATATAGTTTGTTATAGTTGCTTCAATCAAACATGACAAGTCTACGCGACATTATTGTTAATAAATTTAAATCAGGTGTAACTAGAGGTGATATTTTTCGGCAAGTAAAGCATTTAAAAGTGACTCGAATTTATGTTTATCGTACTACAAAAAGACTTATGGACACAAGCCCTAATGAAAACCGAAAAAACCGGAGGAAAAAATCAGGCATGACACCATAAGCAATTAAGATTGTACGTGAACGTATCAGACGGAATTGTGACCGCGCGGCAAGGAAAATGGCTCAAAATCTTCAAATAAACCGCGAATGTCTTTGAAAAATACTTCGTGGAGACCTTACACTAAAGCCTTACAAGAAAAAAAAAGTTCATGGGCTTACAGATGCTACTGCAGTGAAAAGGTTCGAAAGAAGTAAGATGTTGCTATCATGGCACGGTGGTGACGAAATAATATTCTCAGATGAGAAATTATTTATTTTACAAGCGACCTACAATTCTCAGAATAGTGTAACGATAGGGTCTGTATTGATTCGCTTAAATATGTTCCTAAAAACAAAAAAATATGTTTCACGTTTTTAAAATGCATCATCGGAAATGTTTAGGGGTGCTATATGCAAAAGAAGACTCTGCCACTGGTATTTATAGAAAAAAGGGTTAAAGTGAATACAAAGTGTTATTTAGAAGACGTTTTACAAAAACATATTGCGATGGTTCAAATGGTCAATAAAGAAGTAATTATTAGGTATGCTCATAAACTTGTACAAATCGCATGAAAGTTCTTTTTGAGAAGTGGAAGGTTTCTTTCGTAAGGTTTCGGTTGTAAATAAACAAAAAGGTAAAAGAATAAAAAGGTCCCAGAAGGAACAAATTGTATTTGAAATCATGTTCACAAATCAATAATAAAAAAATGTTAGATCTTAAGAAATTGATTATACATATAAAAAATAATTGTTAGTTAAGAAGTGTTGCGTTAATGAAAAAAAGAGATTTTACGTGGGTTGTTAAATCGGTTCAGCGAAGTGCAGCGGTAACATCAATCCGAGGCTTCGGAAAAGCCCAAACAATAGGTCACCGTCGGAACAGAAGTGCAATCGGCAGACAACTAAAAACAATCAAAAGTGTATTAATAATTTTATAATATTTAAATAAATGATAACGATTATCAAAAAGGCGAATAATACATACCAATGAGAAAAGCTGATTTAAAAATAACACCAAATCAAGTTTGGCCAGAAAGGATATTTTTTCGGATAACCAGGGTTACGGAAAAATAAATAAGAGTCTCCCACCAGCGAATAAAACGGAAAACACGTAGAATTTCGTGTTCCGTAAAAATTATTTAATTGATCAAAGAATCAATTCAGATTGTGGAGATCTAAAAAGTAAAATTGTGATAAGACACGTGTGTGTAGAAAGAATATAATTAGTGCAAATTACAAGAAAATATTAGCACTTTTGGAAGCATCGGTTTATGGAAAATGTATTCGATGTTCTTAAGTAATCCGGTGATAATTATTGGATTTATGGAGCACAAGAAAGGCGATTGCACGAGCTTAAACTTGGAGGTTATGGTGCAACTTATACCAAGGAAGTTGCAAGCCGATTAACAGTAGGCGTGACGAAGATTAAAGGTGAGCGCATACTAAATACTTTTGTGACGCGTGTTTCGAAAATAAATAAGTACTTCGCGACTAAACATTTGAATGGGGGTAGAATTAAGGAATTTGATCAATTAGAATTTATTACGTTTCATGATTATAATTTGTGTTGAATATTACTACAATAAAATATTGTTCACTAATTAATGTTTCTTCTGGAATTTTTGAATTCTGCGACAAATAAATTTATTCACAGGATAAAAGTTATAAGACAAGGTAAGGCAACGAGGAACCGACTACTGGGAAAAAGAATTTTCATGCTTAATAAAAATCAATTAAGAGAGCTAGCTAAGGTAAATAAATAACATTCAATTAAAATTCAATTTCTGTTAAAATTCAAATAAGAAAAATTGTGCGGGCAACGCAAGTAGAGAAGACACCGCAATATGTTACCAGCAGTTCAAAAAATGTATGGTGATGAATATTATTGCTTCCAGCAAGACGGAGCCCCATTGCATACCGCTGGTATAATGTAAGCTTGGTGTCAAGATAATTTGACTGATTTTATAGCTAAGAATGAATGGCCACCAAGCTTACCAGACTTAAAAATGCTCTGGATTTTTCCATTTGGAGATATATGCTACAACAACTTAAGCATAACAAATATCGAAATCTGGAAGAATTTAAGCAAGTTAATCAAAATATGAGCATTAATACCACTTGATATGTAGCGTGCAGCTTGTAATAGCTTTGAAGAGAGACTCTGATTAGTTGTGAAGGTAAAAGGCGAAGTAATTGAATAATTTTTTGTTATACCTAATCCTACTTATAATTCCAATGTATCATCAAAAAAAAAGTTAAATTAGTTAAAAACTCTTGAAAATATAGCCAAAATCATTTGTATCAATACATACAGGTCACACGTAATAGAAAATTGTAGAAGATAAAATATTGGTGGTTGATTTTGTCAATGAAATATGAGAAAACAAATTAACTTTATTTAGTTTATTTGTTAAATTAGGATTTTCCGTTAAATTTAATGAAAGTGACAATTCGTGAGATTAGTTTATGCGCGAGTTGGAGAGAATTTAGTGGGGTTTTGAAATGATAAGGGAGCAGTAAGGATTCTCGAGTCAGCCGTCGGAGAGTCAAGACGTGCTGTTGGGGTTTGAAAACTAGTTTTTGGATTTTAGAGTTTATGAGTCAGCCGTCATCGAGAAAAGACGGATTATTGATGATAGAAGAGAAATGTATAAGTGATTTTTTTTTAGATTTGGATATTGTTTTGACATTGTTTGGAAAGTAAATTTAAATACAGTCAAAAGTGGATATTGCGTTTGATTCACTAATTTATGGAAAGTTTTGGGACCGCTGATGTTAATTTTTAATGGTTATGTTTTATGGTTTTGTGAATGGTAGAATATTGAAAGCAATTGGTTTGATTACTTACCTGTGATTGATTATACGATTTGGAGGAAGAAAAATATCCACTGGTCGTTCCTACCTGGTTTTTTGGTTCAAGATTCGAAGCTGATTTCAATCTTAATCTCCTACGCTTGGTTACTGCGACATCATATCGGCCACATCGGTAAACTCCGGAAAAACATTCTAGTTCGGTAAGAGTTTTGTGTCGCACTGATTATTTTAAATAAATAGACAAAACGTTTAAAATTCGGGCGCGTAAATTTAATTTGGGGATTTGTTGCTAATATTTTATTTTGTTAAATTTAATTTGTTTAGGTTTAATGAAACTAATATTTTGTCTTGGTAAAATTTTTATTGTGTATAATAAATAGCATTATATTTGGTTCTTATAACGTTTGCGTTTAATTTAATTTATCCATAGCAGTAGTAAATCAAAGAAAAAGCAGATACAAATTTCAATTTGGTTTAGTTATCTTTATAAGAAAGATCACTAGTTTAAGGTGACGTATATGAGTGTTTTAATTAATCTGGATGGACCCAAGTTACGACCATACTATCGAGTCTTTCGTGCATAGCTAGTCGGAGCATAAGTGAATTAAGTGCCATTAGTATTCCCCGCTATATAAGTCAAAATTTAATCTGTACAGTAGCAATACATGGCAATATATAAAATATATCTATGTTGCCTAATTGACCGTCGCCTCGCTGAGTTTCTGAGAGAAATGGATAAGATAATTATATGATTTTGATTATCTTAATTTACTTTGGCGCTTACGTTTAAAATTATACAGGTCCGTATTTAAACAAAAAGGCATGTTTATATATTGTAGAAAATAATTTGTAATGACAAAAAAGAGAAAAATTATAGATAATAATTAATAACACAATATACAACAATAAAATAAAATTAAAAAAATGTAGGAAATTCCATAGCGCTAATTTTTTGTTATTAATAGGTTTGTTTCATCGACGAGTTCTCGTTAGTTCTAGAGCTATGCGCATGCTCTTTAACTAAAATCTGTTTCATCAAACGTTAAAATATGAACTACTAGTTTTACGTACTGCTAGTCCGCTGTTTCATCAGCCTAATTGTGATTTTTAGAGCAGTTCAGAATGGTTCAAATCAGTACTTGTCCAGAAGTAAGAACCAAAAAGAATTAGTAGTTACTCGAAAAGGCGACCGCCCATAATATCCCGACTGAAGACGTACTCGTACGAATTAATTACGAATTAAATTAATTCTGTTAAATAAAAGCTAAAATATTATTATAAATATTTCTTGAATATGGACGAACTGCAAGGTATAAGTTGGGTATTTTCTTTAACTGCAATATAAATTAGGAATTTTGTTGCTTTCGGTTCATAAAAATGATTCAATTTTAATCACTAGAGATATTGTCAATATCATAATCGAAATCACTGAAATCTGAATCGCTAATTTTTTCAACTTAAATGATTATAATTAAATGTAAATAAATATACATTTACGTATGTTTTGCGAAAACAAATTTAGGTTAGGTTTTAATAAATACGTCAACTTAAAACCCGAGTCAATCCTACGTCCGAGTTTTTCCGAATAGTGTAAAACTGTTTCATCGCACTTTTTTCTTACTACTAGTTCATACTAGTTCTAAAGTGATTATTGCGAACGCATGCGTATTAGAACATTCTGAACTTGAATCGGTAGTTATAGAACTGTTCAATTTGTTCGCGATGAAACAAACCTAATATTTTTACATATTTAATTTCGTTTCGAAGTTATGACGCATAATGTCATAATAGCTCCAGGTAAACCCCCCTTTCCAGTTACACGATTTAATTTATTATCATCTGGCTTCGTCCTACGACAGGAAAAAGCTTATATGCAAAATTTGGAATGATTTTCTTGCTTCGTTTAGACGCTATCGTGTTCACAGACGTACATACACACACACACACACACATACAGACATCCTTCCAAAAATGATAAAAATGGATTCAGGGGACCTCAAAACGTGAACATCTGTCAAAAAATTGGGGGGTAAAATTTTGCCTGACAACAATACTTTCCTTACCTAGGGGTTCGGAAAGTAAAAAGGAGTCGGTAAACTACAATATACTCATTTCAAAAATTTCTTTTTTTCGTAACTATCTTAACTTAATTGTAAAAGTACACAGGCTGAATGACTTTAAAATATTGAACTGTATTTCAATGGTAAGCCAATTTCGGAAAAATCTAAGAATTAAAAATAAACAATACTTTCCTTACCTAGGGGTTCGGAAAGTAAAAAATTAACATGTAAAAATTGAAATGTAAAAAGTATTGTAAAATAAAATTAAGGAGAAGGGGGAATTTGGAAAAACATCCTTGTGCGCACATCACAAGGAACTTTTGTGATGGAAGAAAGAGGGGGTCAGTCACCTCCAGGCAGTCGACCGTAAAGGACGCTTGAGGAGTGAACGCCAAGCAGTGTGGAGCGTGTAGGACGCTTGAGCTAGATGTTAGTAAAAATTTTGTATAGTGAATTATTGTTGTGAATAAAAAAGAAAAATTTAGTTTAAATTGTAAGTGTTTAGTTTGATTTAAAGTGTTTTGGAAAAGAAAAATAATTTAAAGAAAAATTTTGAATTCACAGATTTCAAAAAAATAAATGGTTGGTCGCTGGACAAAAAGAACACGTCAATATATATGAAGGGGTAATTTCTTTAAAAGATGCCTAAATAAAAATTATGATCAATCTCAAATAATATTACAATTTATTAAGAACACAAAAAAATTAATTCCTTAAAGCACATAATGTTAATGGATACTTTGTTGGACATAAATAACATAAGCAAGCGTTTCTCAGCAATCACCAAGCTCCATTTCATTTCATTTGACGTTGTAAAATTCAATACCAGCGTTTACTAGTTATTATGAGTTTTTAAATGACGTTTTAAACTTGATTTCCGGGTACATTTATAATCACATAACTCACAAGCAAATGGTTTCTCGCCAGTGTGAGTCATTAAATGAGCTTTTAAATGTAATTTGTGTGCACATTTATAATCACATATCTCACAAGCAAATGGTTTCTCGCCAGTGTGAGTCATTAAATGAGCTTTTAAACTTCGTTTATATGCACATTTATAATCACATATCTCACAAGCAAACGATTTCTCGCCAGTGTGAGTCATTAAATGAACTTTTAAACTTGATTTCCGGGTGAATTTATAATCGCATATATCACAAGCAAATGGTTTCTCGCCAGTGTGAGTCATTAAATGAGCTTTTAAACTTAGTTTATGTGCACATTTATAATCACATATCTCACAAGAAAACGGTTTCTCGGCAGTGTGGGTTATCGAATGCCTTTTTAACAGGTATTTGTGCGCACATTTATAATTACATATCTCACAAGCAACCGATTTCTCGCCAGTGTGAGTCATTAAATGAACTTTTAAATGTGATTTTTGTGCACATTTATAATCACATATCTCACAAGCAAACGATTTCTCGCCAGTGTGAGTCATTAAATGAGCTTTTAAATGTGATTTTTGTGCACATTTAAAATCACACGTCTCACAAGCAAATGGTTTCTCGCCAGTGTGAGTCATTAAGTGAGCTTTTAAACTTAGTTTATGTGCACATTTATAATCACATATCTCACAAGCAAACGATTTCTCGCCAGTGTGAGTCATTAAATGACGTTTTAAATTTGATTTTTGTGCACATTTATAATCACATATCTCACAAGCAAATGGTTTCTCGCCAGTGTGAGTCATTAAATGAGTTTTTAAACTTAGTTTATGTGCACATTTATAATCACATATCTCACAAGCAAACGATTTCTCGCCAGTGTGAGTCATTAAATGAGCTTTTAAATGTGATTTTTGTGCACATTTATAATCACATATCTCACAAGAAAACGGTTTCTTGCCAGTGTGGGTTTTCAAATGCTCTTTTAAATTGAATTTGTGCGCACATTTATAATTACATATCTCACAAGCAAAGGATTTCTTGCCAGTGTGAGTCATTAAATGAGCTTTTAAACTTAGTTTATGTGCACATTTATAATCACATTTCTCACAAGAAAACGGTTTCTCGCCAGTGTGGGTTTTCAAATGACTTTTTAAATCTGATTTTCGTGCACATTTATAAACACAAATCTCACAAGCAAATGGTTTCTCGCCAGTGTGAGTCATTAAATGACGTTTTAAACTTTGTTTATGTGCACATTTATAATCACATATCTCACACGCAAATGGTTTCTCGCCAGTGTGAGTTTTTAAATGTTTGTTGAAAGTAATCTCAAGGACGCACTCAAAGCCACATATTTTGCAAAGAAACTGTTTCTCGTCCATATGGGTTCTTAAATGCAGTTTTAAAGTTCGTTTATTAATAACTTTATACGCACAAACAGCACACTCAAATAAATTTGGGCCTTTATATTTACGTGAAGGTTGCTCCTGGGTTAATGGTTCAATATCGCTGTCTTCTTTTATGTCGATAGAATGATGCAAATCTTCTAAATTAAATTTCATATCCTCCAATTCTTCGGTTTTAATTTCGTTACAGTATTTAGGGATATATGATGTTTCTAAAATTGAGCTGTGGGTTTCCATGTTTTCTAATTTTACCGAAGCTGGCATTTTATCCATAGCTGTAATGAATTGCATTAGAAGAAATTAAGACTGTTCGTGGGATGGTGCACAATAGCTTTGGTTAATTTATTAAATTGTTTATACCTTATATTGTGTAAAAAAACTTTTGTACCAGACTCGAAAAAAGGAAGCGTAAGTTTAAAATGGCGACCGTCGGGGAAGGTCAACGTTCTACTGACGAAGACGTCAGGATAGCTCCGTCTGGTTATGGCGGCAAGTACAATGAACTAACCTTTCATTCTTAAATTTTTAGAGAAATTTTGTCACAATGACTCAAAATAATCACAATTGTGAGGATCACTCGGTGCACGTATAATAAAATAATAAAAATGATTACAGCAACGATTATACGTCTTGTTCTATTCTATCGTATCTTCTTTACCGACCGAATGACTCAACCTTCCCCGTCAGCAAGACTTGGGCGGCAAATTCAAATGGCATCATTCCAGTCCGACCAAGTCAAGAATCATCCGACATTTGGCAACTTTACTTATTCCAAAGGTTCACTATTTTTATTGAAATACACTTAACATAGTGAATATTTGTGCAATATGTCACTACAAATATTCACACAAATCAACTTAAAAAAGTCAATTAGCGACTCACCGGCGAGAATCCGTGGGCGTGTGAAATTGTTGCCCAGAGATATTCTTTAAAAGCACATGTGGGAGGTCGTTCTGTTGAGTGTTTTTGTAAATTGGTTTTAATTTGTAAATAAATAAACGCTTTTTCCAATGTTACCTACCTTATTATTATTACACTAATGGCCGGTTTCAGGAACGATAAGTAAGGTTTAAGGCTATTCGGTATAGAACAGGCTGTTCAAAATTAAAATATTACATTTTGTTGTTATTGAATAAAAAGCAGGATATAAATAACGCTTAACATGATGAACTAGCAAGAGATAAACCTGAACCTGCATAATATTGCATGCAGGGTTGGGCAGTATTTGAAATACAATTTGTATTTTGTATTTCAAATACAAATTATAAAATACTTCACAAAATACTTTAAAATCTAGAAGGAACCTGTTAGTTAGTGAATAGGGGCGTTACAAGTCAAACCGTTATGTTTCGGATTGTTAAAAACCGTAAAGTTTGATTTACACCCCATATTTTAAAATTGAATTCTTTCTTCAAGCTGTAAT
The DNA here is from genome assembly GCA_932274525.1 of Podabrus alpinus. Taxonomy (NCBI): domain Eukaryota; kingdom Metazoa; phylum Arthropoda; class Insecta; order Coleoptera; family Cantharidae; genus Podabrus; species Podabrus alpinus. The sequence continues at coordinate 43,301,196 of OW026452.1, read as the reverse complement.
TTTACATGTAAACCAAACTTTACGGCTTTTAACGTTTAGAAAAATAACGATTTTAGTTAGAAAATAGAAGTGTTGATCTGTATTACCCACTACCAACCTTATCAAATTTTTTCTAAATACACTACCGTGCAAAAGTTTGAATACACCTAAGATGTTTTTATATTTAATAAAAAATTTTTATTTTTCGTAAATCAAGAGCATCAAAGCTGATACCTGTTATTAGGGCTTACGTGTAGAAAATACTATTCATGACAAAGTTTGTAAAATAAAATTAACCACAATTGGTAGGTACCTAAATATCTTAAACTACCCTTATTAAGTACATACTTTACGACCGCATTAAACACAGTTGATTTATTATTACCGAAATTTGTTAAGGGATCAGAAAAGGGTAATACAAACAGGTACTTTTGACGACCTCAGAACACATTTTTTGCAAAATTTACACAGGAAGGAGAAAAAAGAAATCAGTCGATTCTTACTACATAAACGAACAAGGTTCATTTATTTATTAAGAAGGGTTGTTATTATAATGGCTAAAACAAACCAAATTATAGTCCATCCGGTTTTGGATTGCAGTAGAGGTCGCCTTGAACGGCAAGTCAGATTTACACAGGGAAATGTCAAATAATTAAAGTGTATGAGCAACAAAAACCAAATGTCACTTATTTGATACTTGAAAAAATCGAGTTAAAAGTATTTTTTTATCAAATAGCAATTTATCTTGTACAAATTTTTTAAATTTTCCAGAAACTTTTAGAAAAAAATATTCGTGAGCCATCAATCGCAAATAAAATTTCGGCAGTGTAAACGTGTAGAAATTTTATCCAATCACGCTCGAAGGTCACAGTTTTAGTACAATTTAGTTCTGCATTCTTAAAACGGATAGACTATAGTTGTGAAAAACGTGCTAGTGTTGTATTTTTGAAATAAACGTTTAATTTTGATGTAGTAATAATTATTTATTGTATAATAAATAATAATAAATTATTAATTAATAATAAATGTAAAAAATTATAAGGTGTATTCAAACTTTTGCACGGTAGTGTATATGTAAATATATAATCGATATACTTTTGTACATAAACACAATTGTAATAAATTTATTTTTCACCAATACGCTAGTTGCGTAGCTCCCAAAAGCGTACGAAGCGCCGTCTCGTGGATAAATTTTGTCAAAACTGGGATGGCCGAATGTTCATGTTTATATGGTAATATTAGCAAAAATATTAATTATTTTTATTAATTTAAAATATTTTATTATGTAATAATTATTATAAACTGTAGTCGATCCTTTAAGTTTATGTTGGTACATAACCAAGATGAATTTTACTATATAAAAGAAAATAAACAATGTTTTGTTATCAAAATTTACAAGTTGCAACTAGCGTATAAACCCAAGTGTTTAGTTGAAATAATTCGCTTTTCACATTATGAATTCAGTCTCAGCTATTCAATGTGGTTATCAAAATATAAACATTATTGACTTTTTTCGTGGTAAATCGTTATCAAAAGGTAAGTAAATATAATTACAATACACATTATAAAAGGTTTTCTTATTTAAATAATAATGTGATTAACAAAAAGCGATAAAATGTTAAATCAGGATTCTTTTTCTCTGATTTATTGCATCCAACTACACAACAATACCTTTTTGCACTCATTTTTAAATCAACTTTTCTATGTGAATCTACTACTTATGTCAACACTACCAACCATAATGCTATTAAGTTATATAGGGCATATAGAATATTATTTAAATTCAAATTTACTTCTTAATTCTAATTCTTAATGTTTAATTCGTAATTAAACTATTACTTGTATTTAAAACCGTTTGCGCTCACCATCCCAGTTACGCTAAATTTTGCCACCAGGGCAGCGCCACTTGAGCTACGCAACTAGCGTATTCTTAAAAATCGTAATTGAAATGTATTTTGTATTTTAAATGTATTTTGTATTTCAAATACATATTTTCATGTATTTTGCCCAACCCTGATTGCATGTAAATTGCACATTTGTTGCAGTTGCAAAGTTGCACAATTACCGAGATTAGTAGTGAACACTCGTACATTGGTATTTTAAACAGTATAATATATCTTATTGAGTGGTGGTTTTAAAGCCCTTCCTAAATTATTTTTTAGTATCACGAGAGTTTTAACATTAGAGGTACCTACAAACTTGAAAATTTGTTTTAATACATTTTTTTTCATATTATGATATATTTTAATTAACATTGGCTACTTGTGTGGTCCACTGCAAAACTCATATTTATGAATTTATTTCTGATGCTGTCTTCAGCCACATATGGTGGAGTAGACATCATTTCCAAGCCCATAGCCCTACGCCCAGGGGTGGGCTGCCAAATTTTGAACAACCGGCTCGCTATTATTTCGAAGCAAAAAAAACGATATATAGAAGAGTGTAATAAATTTATATTACGTAAATAACAAGGTGGCGTCATATTCCGGGGGAAGTACAGACTTAAAAATGTAAATCCCGTGTCACGGGTGACACCACCTTGTGGATCCAGGGTTAAAATGGCTTATTTTTTGGTTTTAGGGGTAATTTAACAAACGGCTCGCCGAGCTTTAAAAATTTTAAGAACCGGCTCGCGCGAGCCGGACCGAGCCGGCTCCAGCCCACCTCTGCCTACGCCTAGGGCGGGAGTTACATACATACTGTCATGTTCTGTTTATCAGAGATGAGGGGTATGATGTAATTGGGTTTAATTTGTAATAAAATACTCATTACTTGATATTCAAATAAAAGACCATCATGGTATTTAGATAGTTACACCTGAGTCTTCCTGGCACTTTCGAGTGATGAACTACTTGCTTGAAAGATCAATTCAATCTAGAAATATAGTAAAAGTAATTTTGTATACACACATATTTGGAGAAAAAAAATGTAAAAAAGCAAAAGAAGGATTATTTGTTTTATTTAAAGAGAATTTGGGAAGAAATTGAATTATATTAATTTATTTGTAAAAGAGTAGGAAAGCGATAATGAAAAGTGTTTTGCGTTTAAAAGGATTAGTGCGCGGGCTTATAGACAATTTTGGTGGGATGAAAAATGGATAAAGTAAAAGAGAAGCGAACAATCCGTCAGAGAGTAAGGACGTGATTTTTAAGAAGGTTAAAATTTGGAAATGGTTTAATAATTTTTTTGTAAAGTTTTGAATTGTCAAATGTTTGTTGATGATTCATGAAGTATAAAAAGCATTAAGAAAATTTATGAAAGTTTCGATTGGTTATTTGAATGATATTTGGAAAATTTTGGTGACCGCTGACAAATTTTTTATGGTTACGTTTTTTGATGGTTATGTTTGGAAGATTAGAAAATTACTAAAGATTTTTATGGACTTACGTGAACATCTATCCAGTAAGACAAAGAAAATAAATCTATCGTTAATCTTCTCTGGAGTTTTTCATTGTATGGAAATTGGATCCAATTATAATCGCTTCCACGCTGCCTGTTTCACTCCACATCGATGGGCACGACAGTATAGACTTCGGTAAGCCAAATTTGTGTGTCTTAAACTTTATAAACTTTTCTTATATAATAATTGTAAATTTGATTTGTTCCTATTTATGAAAAGTCAGTCTTTTGTTTTTTAATAATAATATTTTGTTTAATAAATTACAATATTGTGTATACAAATAATTACATTTGATTTTGATTTAATTTTATACAGCAGTGAAATCCAGATTAAGCAGGTGTAAGGTGCAATAAGTTTTTTTTTTGTTACATTGAGGTTACTAATTTAGGGTAGCTTATATGAGTATTTTGACCACATTGATGAATCCAATTTACGACCCTTAATTTTTGAGTTTTCGTGCAAAGCTAGTCGGAGCATATTTGAATTAAGTGCCTTTATTATTCCCCGCTATATAAGTTAAATTTGAGTTTTACAGTAGCAATACATGGCAATACATATATGTTGCGGCAAGTTAACCTTTTAACGGCGGCGGCTTTCGAGCCACAACAATAATAGAGGACAAGCGCGCGAACGCGAGAAATGACAGATAAATTAATATGGTTGTAAGAATAAGTTTTTTTGTACGAGTTTTAGTTTTGTTTGCAAATATAAATATATAAAAAGCTGGTTGTTTATAATAATTACTACAGTCCGAATCGAAAAGATACGAAGGAACCGGCCAATATAGAACATGGTCATTCGAGCCACATAATAAAGAATTGGCAAGAAAACAAGAAGCGAACTACATCAGCTGTGTATCAAGTATGAATTAAATATATCACAAAAAAGACGAAAGTTATGGCATTTCAAGGAAAAGAAATAATTAGAAGCAAGATTGTTATAGAAGATCAAATTCTGGAACAAGTATCCCACTTTAACTTATTGGGATGCGATATAAGTTTCGACCGAGACAATGACATTTACAACAAAATACATAAGTTCCAACACGTATGCGGCACAATACACAAAACTCTGAAGAATCTAACCCGAACGGAAACTAAAATCAAGTTTTACAAAACAATGGCGGTACCCGTTTTGACATATGGATGCGAAACATGGGTTTTTTCCCAGAGAGATAAATCAAAAATACAAGCAGCGGAAATGACATTCTTGCGAAGAGCTAAAGGCTGCACAAGAAGGGATCAAATAAGAAACGAGGATATCCGCGATGAACTGGAAATCTTCTCCATCAATCAAAAAATCTCGGAGTATAGAGAAAACTGGAGATCCCATATCAACAGAATGGAGAGCAAGAGAATCCCAAAGAAAATACTCTCATATAACCCAAAGGGGAGAAGAGACGTCGGCCGCCCAAGAAAGCGTTGGAGCGATCAATGAAGTCGTAACAGGCAAACACTGCCTATACCTTGAAAGGAAGAAGAAGAAGAAGACCTTCCTCTTTGCAATAGGAAATTTTCAATTTATTTGGAGTTACCAGGGTTAGGTTACCGTACCCGAAAGATGATAATATAGTTCATCACACATATCAACTGAAAAAGGAAAGAGCATATCGAGTTGTAATAAGACATCTTCACCCAACAACGCCCATAAAAGAAATTCAAGATGAACTGGAAAGTAAAGGTTTCAAAATAAGAAACATTGTAAATGTTAAACGTTCAATTGGTTCAACGAAGGAGCCCTTACCATTATTTTTTGTAGATCTCGAACCAGCGGACAATAACAAAAGTATTTATGATTTGAAATTTTTACAAAATAAATCAATTAGAGTTGAACCACCCCACAGAAATACTGAAATAGTCCAATGTACAAGATGCCAAATGTTTAATCATACTAAATCTTATTGTAATCGCCCCTTTGCTTGTGTCAAATGTGGAGTACCGCACGATACCAAAACTTGTAAAAAAGAAAAAGATATGCCAGCTACTTGCTACCTATGCAACGGATCACACCCTGCAAGCTATAAAGGATGTCAGGTCTATCGAGATTTGCAAGAAAAATATAACAAGGATCAGAAACAACAACAGAAGAATAGACAAACCTCACCTTCCTTCTACAATAGAAGTCCATGTGAACCCATTCGTACAAATGAACCTATTACTTCGCAAACCTACTATAATAGAAATAATCAACGAACATACTCCGAAACATTAAGAAACACACCTCATAATGCAACAAGTCACCCCGAAGATATTCCGCTATCAAAATTTCTCAACGAATTTAAAGAAATGTTTCAACAACTCATACAACAGAACAACATGATGATGAACTTATTAAACACAGTCATCCAAAAACTAGTACGTTAATGGCGAACTACATTCAAATTGCCTTATCGAATGCTAATGGCCTCCAGTCAACAAAAGTTCGAGAAATTGAACTATTCATGAAAGCATATAATATAGATATCCTGCTCATATCCGAGACACACTTCACTGAAAGATCATTTATAAAGATCCCCCACTACAAAATATATTCTACTAATCACCCGCATGGAACGGCTCATGGAGATACTGCCATAATAATTAGAGAAACCCTATTACATCATGAAATGGACAAGTATGAAACTGAATATCTCCAAGCTACTACAATTCAAATAAACATGTTACACAATTCATTAAAATTTTCAGCGGTCTACTGTCCACCTAGACACAACATTAAGGAAGATGATCTGAAGCCATTCTTCGAGTCACTGGACAGTAGATTCATAGCGGGTGGAGATTATAATGCAAAGCATATGCACTGGGGATCCAGATTGATAACCAGCAAGGGTAGGGAATTCCTAAAGATTATCAATGCGAAAAACTATTATACAGTTTCAACAGGCGAACCAACATATTGGCCTACTGATACAAATAATATTCCTGACCTATTGGATTTTTACATTACCAGCGGAGTTTCTACTAATTTTATGGAAGTCCAATCTAGCCTAGAATTGACCTCGGATCATACCCCTGTTCTACTGACAATTAGTAACTTGGTCATTAGAAAACGACAAAAAACAACTAAATTAATTGGTTATGGGTACCGCCGATGGGCCTATTCCCCGCATGACAAGAGAGATCAAATCAACTTATAGAACATTATAATATTTATATTTATTGTAAAATTTGTTCTGATTGTTGATAATAGCAATAGTTTTAATAAAAAAAAAATTCCAAATCGCAAATATTTACTTAATGGACATTTGTGAATATTATTCAAGCATTTTCAAAATTTCTTTTGGAGGGGGCAACTTACATGAACTAATACCACCAGTTCATGTAAACAACATGTTAGAAGAAGCTCAACAAAAACTACCTGCAACGCTCAAGACTGTAAAACAACCAATAATTAAAACAACAGTGAAGAGAGATGACATGGAAATACGTATATCAAGTCACTTTTTACTAGCGGACATCACCGAATATAATATGATAAAAATTAATACAATCCCAACGAAGGAAGAAAATAATTCATATTGGATGCCAGAAATATCGAAGAACTTTTTAGCACTAAATTATAACAAACAATTATATTTTGAGATGGACAAAGAAGAATGTATGGATGCCATCGACATATCTGAAACCATACGTCTATATTCACCAACTACAATCAAGAATTCGGAAACAAATCCAAACTGTTTCATAGATCAAATTTATAGCAGACCAAATCGAAAGTTATGCAAGACAACTCAAAAATACATCAACACAACAATATGGAAACAATTGTATACAACCAACGCATGGATGGTCATCGCTCCCCAGCCAGTAACCGCTGCTATACTATGTAATGGTCAACGAGAAGAAATCAATATCAATCAAACGTGCATTATTCAAATAGCCCAAGAATGCATAATCAAGACCAAATGGAACGTATTAACACCTCAAAGGATAAATGCAGTTATAATAATAGCATCATACACCAAATAAATCCGAAGGCCAAATTACACCACATTCCAGGTTCCAGACGCAGAGCCGATACAACCAATCGAACCAGTTTTAAAACATTCCGACGATCTACAGAACCTAGTTAACATGGAAGTTGACATATCTCAAGACCTGGAGGATCGCAATTGGAAAAACTGAGACATCATTCCATAATTTCAAGTTTAATCACAGGAACAGCTATAATCATATTTATGGGATTCTGTTTGACAACTTATCATTGTTGGACAAAGTCAAAAACAATACACTATCAAGTCCGACAGCCCAAGGACGACGAAGACACCCATACGCAAATGATCCAATTAGAACTACTATGAGACTACAGTTCCTCTGGAGGTGGCATTTCTTTTGGAGGCGGCAATATGTTTAATTTAAAATTAAACAGGTTTTCTTTTCAACCATCCTGTATATAAAGTAAATAAAGCAAAAATGCCTTCATCACACGTTTAGTAGGTCAAATTAAAATACATGCAATTCATTTAAACTATAAATAAGCAAAATGCACTTCCGTACTGTAAGCATATCATAGTTAAAAACATTTACTCACCGGGTCAATTAAATTTAATTAAGCATGAATGCATTTCAAATATTATAAGCAGGTAACAAAATCATTACTCATCGGGTCAATAACTTTAATTTAAAATATAGCATGAAAATGTGATAATTTAGCAATTAAGTTTTGTATAAATAGTGTATTTAAACTTAATAAAATTAGTATCATTTAAACCTACAATTTGAGTGTTACGCAAACCACAAAAGTTAGGAAGGGTACTTCTTGCCACCTTCTCCTAATTTATTCAGCGATTATCTCGTATCATGTGAAATTAATCTCCATAATGAATGTCACATAAATGAAATTGTAGATGACACAAGTTCTAACGCAGCCACTATTAGCTCGTCCAAAAATTCAAATTCAGAAATATTACAAGAACTTAAAGAATCCGGAAAAAATACAGTTCATTCTGATTCAGAAACTGTTACGTAAATGTTATGGTTAAATTTTGGTTTGAATCTCACGTATTGAATTAATTAAAATTCGTCAATTATTTAGTTTGTATAGGTATTTAAATTTGTTGCACAAAAATGTAAGAACAGTATAAAGTTGTTTTAAAAACATAAATAAATTGATTCTGTAAAATGAGGATGATTTACACTCATACTAATGAAACAAAACTACTACTTAAATCTAGTGCGATTGCTAGGACCTACCAAACTTCGCTCTCCTTCCCAAGTCAATCAATCGCGCGCGCAAGAGTTCATAATCGGCGACTAAACAGAAACTACCCTAGAATTACCTATTTCCGAAAATCCTATTAACCAATTCCCCAATCAAATTCATGTAGATATGCACGCTTCAAAAATGGAATCCCGAGCACAAAAATTCTTTAATAAACAAATAGTGACGTGGAAAATAAATGAACATGAAAATTTGAACAAACAGTTTATGGAATTATCACAAGAATTTATTAAACAAAAAGTAAAATATGCTATTTATTTCATAGATGACATTCTTACGAAACCATTCATCAAATTTGCACAAACTAAATTGTCTAAACCTTTAGAATTTATCATATGTAATACAAAATTGATTAATGTCACTAATCCCCTTCAACAAAAAGAAATATTGAGAAAATTTCATGAAAATTCTAATCACAAAGGTATTCAAGAAAATGTCAAAGAAATTAAAAAAAAAAAATTATTGGTCTAACCTTCAGAATCACGTGAATAAATTCATTAACGAATGTAGAACATGTTTAGAAGCAAAAAACGAAAGAAGACCCATTGACCGTTTACCCATACTTCATAACCCTTTAGGACAATACCCAATCGATCACTTATATATTGACACTATTACTTTAGATAGTGTTATTAACTGTAATAGACTCCTTTTCACGTTATGGGCAGGCAATGATACTTGAAAGCAAAAATCCGATAGATGTTAAATTTTATTTATTGGAATATTTTGTGCAACACAACGTACCGCAATCAATAACCACAGATAATGGGAAAGAATTTGATAATGAATTAATAAAAGAATTTAGTACTGGGCTTAACATTGAATGGCATTTTAACATACCTAATAGGCCGCAAGGAAGAGCCCTTGTAGAAAGATTTCATTCAACCTTACTGGAAAATATACGCGTGTTAAAAACAAAAAATCCCAATTTGAAAATAAAGAAATAGTTCTAAAAAGCATTATTTTTTATAACAACTTGATACATTCTAAAGTTAAACAAAATCCGTTCGTAATTACACACGGATACGAAAGCGATATCATATCCAGGATACCTGAATTACAAGAAATTAACGACGAAAACAAAATAGACGAATACATAAAGCGAATAGGGATAATACAAAATATATTTCTTAACCAATCCAGTTCAGAAGAAACATGCCCGCCAATACCTCTAAATTCAAAAATAACTTATGTGAAAAGACCTAGTAAAAAAACTCAACCTCAATTTAAACCTTTAGATGTTACCAAACAGGATAATAAAGTAGTATACTCAGATTATCAAAGATTTCACAAAGAACAACTGAAAATAAGAAAACACTTTGTTACAGAAGATGAAAACGATTCTGATCCTGGGATTCCTTTCGACCCTGACCCTAAGAACGGTCCATCCACAGCTACAGATTAAGAACGTAGATAACCCACTACTTCCAGTTTACTTCGGTAATGCTTATGTAAATTTGGATAATATTTATTATTTTTATTACCTTAATTCTACTAAAATAACAGATCAGTTAGTTCAATTACAAACAATAAGTAGAAGCCTAGCAATTAAAGTCGATAACATGAGCTCCCCCGTGATTCCTCAGAAACTAAAACACTTACTTCATTTATCCCAAAATTTACTAGCTATAATTTCCTCTAAGCACAAACGTGGATTATTTAATTTTGTAGGAGAAGCATCGAATTGGCTATTTGGTACATTAGATGATAACGATAAGAAAGAAATAATAGAGTATGTAAATCGAGTCCAGTCAAATGAGAAAAACATCCGAAATTCTTTTGCTAAAGATAAAATCTTATTAGAAAATATAACACAAAGTTATGATTTAAAAATTAACAGTTTAATTTGAAACCAAGAAATTTTATTCCAACAATTTAAAAATATTCAAAATTTTGAAAATGAATCTATAATGTTAAAATTGATCAATTTATAATATGAATTTATTGAAATCGAAAATTTGGTTGACCAACTAATAACAGCAATAAATTTTGCGAGGTTGAATATTGCTATGGTCTGTTGTGACTCAATAAATGATCATGAGACTCCTTAACTATGGAATTATAAGGTTTCGTGGAACATTGATTTCCAAGATAAAAAATCCACCTCTATTTTCTGAAATTATGAGTTTAATAAAGTTGTGCAAGACTGAAAGATGTTTTTAAAACTTGCAATCAATATTCACTTTGAGATTTGTCATGCCAAAAATCTCTAAAATCAATTAATTAATCTGGAATAAGTTAATTTCTAAATGTGTTGACATGCAAAACATAACCTATCAAAATTGTTACTTTCAAACGATATTTTCTCTGTGCAAAACGTATTCTGTGTGAAATGAATTGTATCAAAAATTCGGTCATGTAATTTTGCGAAATCATGCGATTTCGATTAAGGAAAATCACGTGTCCAAATATTCAAAATGGCCGCTTAAAACGGGTAGTTCTATGTTTTGCCATCATAAGCAAGGTGCACATTCTTTTGTGAAGGTAAAGCTTTGGCAAACGCTAAGCACGTTGTGTTGTATGGGAAAACGCCTAGTAACGACGGATTCCATCATATTTATAGCTTAGTTTTACAAACTACAGCTTTGTCTGCACCGCCTCATGAGATATCAGGGCTAATTGACAAAAAAAGCTTATTGATATCTAAGTTTTTTGTTCATGTTTGTAGGCTCCTTTCCCATTTTGAAGCTTTTCATCCACGCTTTTCTGCTATCAATTACTTCCACCTCGCCCAACGGATTTGTCCATTTCACTTTGAATTTTCCTTTCATGGGAAACTTGTGGAAACTAAGGTCAGAATTCTTTCTAGCGCTAGAATTACATCCATGAACACAACAAAACGCTCTTGATTTTGATTTACCAGCATTCATTTTGTCGTTTGCCTAATAAAATATTAATTTCGGAGGAATTTTCAAACACAAGCACTTAGAAGCAATATTTAACGTTAATACCGGCTATAAACATGCACTAGATGCACATGTAAACTTATGACAATGCCCGTTTTAGCGAGTTAACATTTCTGCCGCCAGACGTCGCTTCACTTAGCTGTAATCGCGAATAGGATTCTCATAAAATTGTGTACGAGAAGTGTTTTATAACATAAGGTCTAATATTGCGAGCAACCAGAGATGTATTCAGAGATTGCACCATGTCGATCAAATCATATTCTAAAATGTAGTGTAAAAATAGCTTCTGTGGACAAAATAAAGAAATAATCAGTGGAAACATCATCCTATAAATAAAGAAACTTACCAACACATCAAATTATTTCAGATTGAACAAAAATATTTTCAAACGGTTGCAAATTTGACTCCAGAATTTGTAAATTCACGAAAATGGGCAATTGCGCTGGCAAGTTTAGTTGAATTTTGGCATTTGAAGTCGACGGACGCAAATTTAGTTCCATCCACATTTTGAAATTTCAATATCATTGAATCCTGGATCCAACATGGCGGACAAGTTTTTAGAAGTCATCTGTTAACATTAAGTGTGAAGGATCAACTCAAATTATGCGATATTAAGTTATTAATTGGTACGAATATTTACTTACCTGGTTGTCAACAACGAAGCATGGTCAACAATCCCCTACAGTTTAGTGAATTTTCCTGTTCCTTAAATTAGAGTGCAATGTGTCACGACGTAACAACTACACAGCTGATAACCATCTCTAGTCAACTTTGTGCACCGTTCATCAACAGACGAATTAAATAGTCGGATCTAATTTTTATCAAGGTACCGTATTTATTATTTAAGTTTAAGAAATGGTTCTCAACGTATTAAAGACAGGGCGTGGAGAAATTATCTACGGATAAATTCGATGCTACCCTTTTGCTAATTTCATAAACAAAACATTATTATTATTATTATATTTTGTTACATAAAAACATTTTAATTTAAAATTTAAATCGTTAAATAACAACGAAAAGACTTAATGGCATTAAACCATTAAGCAGAAGAAGGAAGAAAGAAGAGTCCTCGACTTGCTTTTGATTATTTTAATTGTAAACCATTTTTGGTACAGGCTTCGGTCTGCATTTTCTTGTTAACATTTATTTGCTTTATTTGGCACAGTGCGATTATTTTGAATCAATAGAAACTTATTTTACATTAATTACATCTTTCATTGAAATAAATAAGCAAGTTATCTTTCAGAATTTGGCAATTAATCATAAAGAAATTAAGTATTCATCTACCGAATACTAATTTTAAGTAGAACCTTAAAACTCGCAAACTGTTAAGGGTCTTACCGATTTGAGCTAGCTAGGTAAGCATTAGAGAGTACTGGGGAGCAGATCTTGCAAAAGATCAGTACAATATATTACATCCCACTATTTTAAATATAGCAACGCAACAAACTTTACTTAAACAAACAGGCATCGAGTTCTCTCTTAACCTATATGAGATTTACCAACTAATCACATCAAAAAAGAAGGAAATTACAAGAAATTACATTAGAGAACTATACAGTTCTCCAATGTAATTTTTTTTGTGTATAATCATACTTGATAAAGAAGTGGTTTAACCCTTCGAAACAATTGTCGTATTAATAAATTTTTATAATTTGTAATATAAGTGTAAGTATTATTGTGCCTAAAATTTCCTTCTTTTTTGATTTTACAATGCCTCGCATCGAATTTGTCACGAAAAACTTCGTAGATTATAAACTAATAACATGTAACGTTCATATTGTGAAAACGAGTTGATAATTTTAATTATAACAGTTCCAAAATTCTCTGAAAGGTGTTCTTACTATAATCTCTTGTCAGTCCCAAAAAATTATAAAACACTTATAAATGTTCCCCCCTTTTTGTTATCTTCACTAAACAATCAATGGATCACTCTTACACAGTGCATAGAATTAGAAAATATTTATTTTTCTAATCAACAAGAAATTAAGCCTTTATCTAATTGTATAAGAAATATAATGAATCATCATAATTATAACAAGTGCAACTTTGCGCATTCAAATTTATTAAACGATATTATAATACCTACCAGTTCAGAAATTGTGATCATGCCAAAAAGTAAATTGTCTATAGAAAATAATTTATTGTACTCTTGACAAAATAATTATTAAACCATCGATTGTATACCCAAGAAATTGTTCAATAAGAATCAATAATGTAACTTTGATTCAACCCTTACAAGAAATTAAGGTCTCTCCATTATTGGAATCATTTGGCGAAATAAATATTCAAGATAATATAAGTTTAGTTTTATATTATCTTGTGGTTCAATTCCAAATTTAGAACCAATAACTATAGCAAATCATGAGATTACATTGTACGTTATTGTTGGATTAACTATAATAAATTGTATTGATTGTTTACATTTTCATCAAATATTGTAATGTACCTTTGGGTCAGTTGTGCAGAGAAAACAAAACAAATGATAGTCATGAACCTCAAGTTGAATTGAATCCAATTCAAACAATTTTAAAATGAAAGTGGAACTTCATAGTTTGCATGGGTGATGTCATATTATATTAACCTTTTAAGAATATTATGTAATGATTATTAGATTAGGTGTTTTATAACGGAAGCAGAAGTCTGGTATGTGAGTTCATGAACTGATAATAGCAAGGTTAGAAATATCATATTAAATTTTATATTACGTTCTAAGTAAATCTAACAGTCAGTCGAGTTTGTAACTTTGAATTGTAACAATTAGTTAAAAATAAAACGCCACTTCTCTTTATCTTTTAATTGGAATTATTATTCAACAAACCTCTACTCGTAATTTCGAAAATCAACAATCGAAATTACTTAAATATTCAACACATTATTATTCTATTGTAAAATAGAATAATAAATCATTTACTCTGTGTCACTATTACGTTCACTATATTTGAAAAGATCTTCTAATGCTAGTTCTGATGTTAATTCTTGAACATGATTTATCAGCAGGTAGTGAATCGTACCAAAGGTGTAATTCAGGTGGTATTGTATTTTTTCAAAAGTTTCAGTAAGTCTGCTTTCTTTTTAGTACTTCTTAGAAGCTGCGCATCATAAGCAAATTTTATCTGTGTTCCAACATTCTAGCAACCTCTTCCACATGCGTTTAAAATAATGTAGAGACCATTCTATCCATAATGAAATTTTATTTCTCTTTGTTTTATTTTGGATATTTCAAGTTCATCAGTAAGAAACTCTCCTTTTACAGCTTGTTCATCTTTATTGCAGACAATGCATTGACTTTTTTAGGGTACACAGAAAGACTGGTTACAAGATGTACAAATTATTTTTCTGTATCTCTACCTCTCTCATCTACCAACACCTGCCAAAGAAGGATAGAAATTAGTTACTAATAGAACAAGACATGGAAGTCCAGAGGCTAGCAATAGGTACCATAGACAAGCAAAAATAAAAAACTACTGGCTCGGAGCACCTGCTACTACTACTGGCAACAGATTCAGTGCATTAGAAGATAATCAAGCAGAATGAAACAAGGAACGAGATGAAAATCATGAAAATCAGGTGAGTGAACCCAAACCACCACCAATATTTATAGTGGGTGTTTTAAATATTAATCCACTTACCAAATTATTGAATGAAACTGCAAAAGATCTGTACGTTATAAAAACAATTGATAATGAACAAGTTAAGGTACAACCAAAAACTGGTGAAGCTTATTAAAAAATTACTAAAGCCCTAATAAAGAAAGAAACTCAATATCACACTTACAAACCAAAGATAGACAAAAGTTTTCGTGTTGTTTGAAAAATATGCATGGCTCCACGGACATCGAAGAAATAAAACGCAATGTAGAAGCTCTCGGTCACGAAGTAACAAAGGTTTGGTACGTGAAACAAAATAGAACAAAAATATCGCTACCAATGTTCTTTATTGATATGAAACAAAAGGAGAATAATAAAGAAATTTACAAAACAAAATTATTTATGAACACATCTGTAATATTTGAAACTCCTCGCACAAAAAGAGTTATTCCGCAGTGCACCAGGTGCCAGAGGTATGGCCACACAAAAAACTTTTGCAACATGAGCCACAGATGTGTAAAATGCGCAGAATTACACCGAACTACCGATTGTCCTAGAAAAGAAAAAGATACGTATACACTTTAAGTGTGTAAATTGCAATAAAAACCACCCCGCAAATTACAGAGGTTGCATGGTACATAAGCAATTACAACAAAAACTGTATCCCCAATTGAGAAACAGACTTTCAACAGGAAACCAAGACGCAAACATACAACAGGGAATTACTTATGCCCAAAGGACAGCACCAACTGTCCAGCCACCTCAAACCAACCAATATGTAAACCAACCAACAACCGACACTGGAGTAATTCATCATGTTCAACAACAAGAGGACATGAATGTGTAACCTCATTAATACAGCACTGGTCAACAGAACAGTATAATGACACAACAACTATTGAAAATTGGAGTGTGGAACGCCAACGGCTTGTGCCAACGAGTACAAGAGGTAAGACATTTCCTACATAACAACGCAATCGAGGTTTTACTGATCTCAGAAACACATTTCACTCAAAAAAGTCATATCAAGTTTGATAAGTACAAAGTATATCATACAAACCACCCGGATGGAAAAGCACACGGGGGCACGGCAATTATAATTAGAAACAACATCAATTATTACGAATTAAATAAATACGATAAAGAACACCTTCAATCAACTACCCTAGCAGTAAAGGAAAAACGACTACATTGAATATCTCAGCTGAGTATTGTCCACCAAAGCACATCATTAAAAGAGACCCATATCTCGATTATTTCAAAACATTGGGCAATAGATTTATCGCCGGAGGAGATTTCAATTCAAAGCATCAACAATGGGGATCAAGAATAACCAGACCGGATGGAAGACAGTTGCTTGCAGCAATGAACGAAAATAATATGGACTACCTATCCACGGGAGAGCCTACATATTGGCAAACAGATCGTAGAAGGAAACCTGATCTTATCGATTTCTGTATTACCAAAGGTATAAACACCTGACAGTGTGAAACAACATCATGCTGCGAACTAGCAGCACACTCAGCAATTATAGTAACTATGTACTCACAGGTAATACTAACAACAAGCCAACCAATGCTCAGCAACAAACACACAAACTGGGAATTCTTCAGAAGTGGGCTAAATGAACTAAATGATCTGAAAATACCTCTAAAAGCAGCACAAGATATCGATGAAGCAGTGAATATCCTCACTAAAAGTACCCAAAGGGCTGCATGGGAAGCAACCCCAGAAATTAAAAAGAAAACTAAAGAAGAAAATTGTCCCATAGTGCTTAAAGACGTGATTGCTGAAAAACGACGAATCAGAAAACGCTGGCAAAATGCAAGAACCGACCAAAAAAAAGGGCCCTCAATAAGGCTACAAAAGACCTAAAAAAACTAATGCTAGACCTAAAAAATCAGGAAATTCAGAATTACCTGGAAAACCTGACGGCAAACGAATTAAATGACTATTCGCTTTGGAAAGCAACCAAAAAACTAAAGAGACCACAACTGGAAATTCCTCCCATTAGAGATAAAGATGGAAACTGGTCCAAAAACAATAAAGAAAAGGCTGCTACATTTGCCAACCACCTGGCAGGGGTATTCAAACCCTTCCAGAGGGAATCACCTGCAGAAATTGAAAAGGAAATTTATGACTAACTTGAAACTCCTTATCAGATGAGCCTGCCAATGAAAAAGATCAAATCTAGCGAGGTAAAACAATAAACAATCAAATCAGATATAAATCCAAGAAAGGCTCCAGGTTTCGACTTGATTACGGGAGGGATCCTGAAGGAATTATCGACGAAATCCATTCAGGCTATTACACAGATCCTAAACGCAGCCATCAGAATTGGTCACTTTCCAAATGAGTGGAAGATCGCGCAGATCATAATGCTGTCTAAGCCCGGAAAGCCAGCAGAAGAGGTCAGCTCGTATAGACCAATTAGTCGACTGCCAGTCTTGTCAAAGGTTTTTGAAAAAATTCTAATTAGTAAATTAAAACCAATTATTAATAAAAATGGACTTATTCCGGATCACCAATATGGTTTTAGAAACAATCACGCAACGGTTGGACAGGTTCACCGTGTTGTCAATAAAATCAATAATGATTTGGAGGGAAAGAGGTATTGCTCCGCCGCTTTCTTAGATATAACGCAGGCTTTTGACAAGGTTTGGCACTCTGGCTTAAGCTATAAGCTGAAAAAACACTTCCCACATGATATCTACGAACTATTGAAATCGTACTTGTCTGAAAGATATTTCCTAGTTAAACATCAAAATGAGTATACCAACCTTCAACTAATATCATCAGGCGTACCGCAAGGAAGCGCGCTGGGGCCAAAACTATACTTGCTATATACTGCAGACTTGCCTACGACGAGATTAACCACAACTGCAACTTTTGCAGATGATACGGTTGTTCTAGCATCACACACTAATCCTGTAATGGCTTCAAGAAATCTGCAGGCTCATCTTGATAAAATTCAACAATAGTTAACAACTTGGAGAATTAAAGCTAACGAAAGTAAGTCAATACACGTTACATTCACGATAAAGAAAGAAGATTGCCCAGCGGTTTCACTGAATGGGAAACAGCTCGTACATTCAGAAAGTGCAAAATATCTTGGCTTACACCTGGACCGAAGATTAACTTGGCAAAAACATAATATATTTACAAAAAGAAAGCAGCTTGGTCATAAACTAAACAAACTGTACTGGATGATAGGTAGAACATCACAACTACCTCAAGATAATAAATTGCTGATATACAAGGCTGTCCTGAAGCCGATCTGGACGTACGGTATTCAGCTTTGGGGTACAGCGAGCAATTTAAATATAGATATCCTGCAACGATTTCAGAACAAGGTGCTTCGAGTAATAGTGAACGCGCCCTAGTACGTGCCAAATCTAACCATACAAAAAGACCTGAGGTTAACCTCAATACGACAAGAAGTGCGGGATTATAGTGAAAAATACTGCGAACGAGTGAAAGTGCATCCCAACAAACTTGCAAACACACTTATGAGTAAATCAGACAAACCAAGACGACTAAAACGATTCAAACCATCAGACCTAACTACTAGATTTAATCTGGTATAATTATAGTATTGTATTGGATTCAAAATTTGTTTATTTAATTAATTTTTCACATGTAAGTAAAGTAACTTGATTGTTATTGTACTGTATAGCTCTAAAGGAGGACGACCACTGGGTAGTCACTCCACATGTCCAAAATTTCGTCATATCAAGTACTTATTGTCAATGTAAAGACAGATTGTATGGTTTTGGAGTCAATAAAAATAAAAATATATTGCATGACAAATTGGGAGTTTGGTCGTTATCTTCACAATTTAAGGAAACTGATAATTTTCATAATTTTTTGATTGTTGATACTAGCAATAGTTACAATAAAATTTTTAAAAGATTCACCTAGTGTGTATTGGTACCTTCTACATGAACTCTATTGTTCAATTTAAAATTTAAACGCAAAATAAAAATATTAATATTTAGAGCTACATTTAACTGCTCGACTGTAATTATCTTGATTATGAGTTTGAGTAGAACTTCAACCACGTATTATCTAACAATCTGAGTGTTGACATATCGTCAACGCATTTTTATTAGTTTTGTTTAGTATTATCTTGTTTGACAATACAAAATTTAAATATTGTAACGAATTATTTCATCTCCCTGTTCGTTACCAATTTTTCAACACCCTGTACGATTCTCAAATTTAATGATAGATAGACACTATCTGAATTTTGATATCGAGTCATTTCTCGTTTTCAACACCGAGGTCACGCTTTGATTTTGCGTTCAATTAACTAGAATTTAGTTAATTATTTGCTTAATAATTGAAGATTATTATTATTTTATACATCACCAGGCGACCTTTCGTTTATCGGATTTATCGTGTTTTCGAGAATCGTAAGTAAATTAATCTTTACGCCTTCGTAACTTCTTATATTTTTTCGTATCAGGTGGAAATCTTGTGACGATTTTTTGGCTTTCACCTCGTCACATATCAACCTTAACAAATTATTTTCTGTTCGACCACTGCCATTTATATTTGAAATAATTTAGATGGGAGTGGAGACACTTCCTCTTTGGGGAGTTCGAATTCTTGCCGCAGGATACGGCGCTGAGAGGTCACTTTTGGTTTGGAAGCCGTTGTGAGAGTGTCGATATAGTCGCGCGTGCCTAAAGTGCATAGTTTAATTGCCGTGTGCATTAGAATATTATATCAATTTTTGTACTGAAGATTCACCGGTGCGTGGAGGGTGGGATTAAGCCTGTTTACTGCGTTTACAGAAGTGGGTGCTATTTTTCCTGTTATCTTCCTCGTGTCCGGTGATCGCCATTTTGTCTTTGCTAGCTGATATCAGCTTGGTGCGCGCGCGACGTCAGACGCCCTCTCTGGGGATTTTGATTAAAGTAATTTATACCGACACTCCGAGGGTCATCGACCGCTTTTACTCTCAGCCAACTTTAATCATAGATCATTCCGAGAGTCACTATCCGTTGTCAGGTCCGTCCGTCTCTGTGCCTGTCCGATTTCTTGTTGTTGCTGAACAATGATATTAGAATTTTCCGCCGGCGAGAAACCATTGGAAGCGTTATCATTCTTTTGGGATACCAGTCCAGTCAAGTGTTCCGGCGCCAGTTCGAGGGTCGCTGAGGCATCGTCAACCTAGAGGTGTGCAGTCGTACTTCCTGGGGAGGCCGAGTGAAGGAGCTCAAGATCGAATTCGTAGGCAGTCCGCCTGGAAGTTGCAGTAGCTGTCTCCACCAATTGTTGTAAGCTCACCAGACGTCTAGGTGAGATAAAACTTTGTATTCTTTTGGGTGGGATTGCCAATTATTTATTTACGAATTTTGTGTTAACGTAATATTTGTGCATTTTGCTACGCACATAGTTTGCATTATATCCGTTCACGAGGTATTCTCGGGGAGACGATTGATTCACGCCTAAGATCAACTTGGCTGGCTTCCTTCAGAAGCCGGTAATATTTTTTCACGACACTATTTGTCTGTCACCTGTCTTTGTTTTGTTTATGCAGCACCTATACGTTATATTAAATATAGTAAAATCAAGTATCGTATTTTATTTCCTCGAGAGAGGGGACTACTTTATAACCTTACAGGATAAGCTCGTGACCTGGACTTGCGACCTTTGCATACCGACGATAACATCAAATAGCTGGCTTAAAGAACATCTAGGGTACCCACGTTTAAAAAGTGAGGAATCCTTCTTCACGTGGAGGAATCTTTTGCTCTTCGTTAGGCACCCTCTCATTAGGGGTGCGGATCAGCAGAAAATTCTAACAATCTTTGACCGTCATTTTCCAACTTCGGTAAGGAACTTATTTTACCACTGTTTTGCAACCTTTTTTGAACTCATTGCAACATTAATCAACTGCATTTGAGCTGTATTTTGTCACTAATATTGGATGCATCATTTTGGAAAGTAACAACTCGATTTCCAGTACGTTTTAACGTTCGAGCTTACCATCATCCATCTGCCGATAATATTCCATCCGAGGTGTTTTGGATTGAAAAGCCGGACAATTACATTAAGCAGCCAATTCTCGTTCAACCATCGTCATCGGTTAATGTTAATGATATCAGTTGTTAGCAGCATAGGGTGGCAAGGCAGAAACGCTTCTTTGTTTCAGTATTAATTGGCTACCTCACTCAACGTCAGGACTGTGGACTGCGTTCGCCCGGAACAGGGTACCGGTGTCAGGCTGGTAGTGGACTGGTTTACTTTTTTGATTGTTGGTGGGTGTGTTAAGCCAAATCTCTTCATAGTGGATCATATTTGCGTGATCACAAGTGAAGCGGTTTTGCTGACCCATCCCTATGGCTGTTTGATTTTGAGACAACTTGTGAATTTTATGCCTGATACCTTGTGTATATCTGTATCGTCGGAAAAACCTGTTACGAGTTACAATTTTTACTTTATCATTTGTTATTGTGTAATAATTGATTTAACTGTCATTATATTAGTTACCTTGACTCTTGGATCATTATTTTAACTCACAACCTTTGCCTCCGACGTGCTGAGAGCTAGTTTTAACATCTACGGGTACGTCTGCAAAAATAAATACTGTTGAGTTTGTAATGCTGAACTTTGAATTTGAATCTCACGCCGTCATCCGAAAAATCTCAACATCCGGAAATTCAAATACCATCGTTCTAAGCCTGGGATCTGTCTAGCAACCCACACGTTGTAAATACCCTACCGTAGTACACCTCAGTTCTTTTATTGAACGGGAAAGCCCGGTTCGTGAAGGTTGCATTACCTCTAAAACATAATTAGCCTACCTATTTCATACACAGTGATTCATAGAAAGATGCCCTGTTGTTCGATGCAGAATGTGAACGAAGTTCACATTCTAAAACCCAATTGACTAAATAAACCATTAAACCACCCAATTTCGTACTCAGATTTTATTTATTATTTATTTAAAAAAAAAAAAAATTCACGGAAAATATCAACATGCCAAAATAGCAATGAGAGTTATCTCTTATTGATATTAAACCAAGTGAACACAACTCATTATTGAGTGGATTTTGATATTTGTAATAATTTGTTCATATTTATTGGTAATTCATTCATCATTTCTGATAATAAGGTCAGTGGTAATTCATCTTAATAATAAAACACATAAATTTCTCTTAGAGAATATTCTACAGTCTAAATTGTGACTGCGAACTAAAAATCATACCTTCGATCCACTTTTGAGATCAGTAATTATATTATTATATATTATTTATAATCATTAGAATTTAGATTCTCTTTTTGAGAACGTTTGTTTATTGTCATCAGTCAAAATACGACTGGATTTAGCTGGCTTGCAAGTCGGGCTCAATTACGCCTTCAACTTCTATGCAAGTAAGTTGGACTAATTACGTCTACAACTTTTATACCTATAAATAAACCATAATATTTGTTTATAATACTTGTAAAATTACACCTTAGTATAACAAAGGTCTCCCTTATCGAATAAAGCAACACCTCCAAGCTCCAAACAATGTTCAGGGGGGGGGTGAAATATGACCACTTTATAACAGACGTACTTTCTACCTACTTCCATGTTCCGGCCTCCTGACAGGAATTTACACAAACCACATTCCGGCCCCTGGCTTGTCGAGGAATATTTCGAGGGTGTGATTTGCTACATGGATTAAATTACTTTAAACTCATACAATGAACTTGTAAATATTACTATACTTCAAAGAAAGGACCCTGTTATACCGACATACTTTCAACACCTTGTTTACCTAGGCGAGACGACTCTCGTCTCGTATATAAATTACCAAACCTTTAATATAGACATAAAAAAAATACCAATAATAAAATATGTGTAGAACATATGATACCAAATACTGAACACCTCGGTGTTTACTTTATCCTCATAACCACATTTTACCACCGTCCTTTATCATCCTCCATTTTGAATTTACCACCAATAAATAGAACAACTTAAAACTACGTTATAATATGGGAAGCAATGCCAAACCTTTTGGAAACACCCTGTATTTTAAGTAATTGAAAATAATTGAACGATAATTGACGATATTTTTATGTAATGTGCAAGATATTATTATTAATTATTATTAGGATAAACAAATCGAATTCTTTGAAGTACTGCGTATAAATTCAAAATAACTTCACCATGTGTATAGTCACCCACTGGATTTTGCATGAATCGCCTAATATTACGATCATCAAGCATTCTAATGGGTTACTCTATCACTAACTCAGCCACTCGAAACAAAATTTCTTCTGCTACACACTAAAGAACACACTTATTTTAGCAAATTGTAATAATAAAAAATGTGAATGGGGCTCAAACTTTTGAAAAAATCGAATTTGAACTTAGCAAATTTAACGAGATTCAGTGGTAAAATTAACGAGATTCCCGCGCGTCGCTCATTCTATTGACAGTCCGTGCAGTTTTAATGACCCTAACACTTAGAGTATTTCGCACAACACCCCGACACAACGAATTAATTTCCTTAGTAAACGAACGAAATCCCGACGTTATCCTTATCCAACAAACCAGACTAAACAAAAGATCCCCTCCCAAAATTCCCAATTATAACTCAGTTAATAATCCTAATGGCATTAATTACGGACTAGTTACCTATATAAAATCAAACATTGACCATTCCACTTCCAACGAATTAACTACACACACAGCGGAACTACAAACAATTATGATTGGCGGGGTGATGGTAGCTAATTACTACCTCTCCCCGGCACGTAATCATGACTTAGACGAACTTGACGCAATTTTCAACCTGAGCAATAAAGTCATTCTTGCGGGTGACTTTAACTCAAGGCATCAGCACTGGGACAATCCGGTCAGTGATCCTAACGGTAAGCGCCTGTATACCTACATTAATAATAATCCCTTATTCTTGCATCATCCCGATGAACCCACTCATTATCCCCATTGCGATATTCAACGTCCCTCCATAATTGATTTTGCAGTAACAAAAAATTTAATAGTTAATTCAATTTCATCCCTAAATAGTTTAAGTTCAGATCATCTCCCAGTAGAAATAATAGTTGGTTCCTTAAAAGTTCCCCTTCACCCTCCTAAACCGTTAAAGGTCACAAACTGGAAAAATTTCAGTGCAGATGTACAAAACATACCACTAGTTCATAACATTGTTACGAACGATGACATTGACGAAGCTGTAGCCGGCTTCACCGACTGCATAAACAATATTTACAATTCCAACACTACTGACGTCCCTCCCCCTAAACGTAAACTTATCCTTCCACAAGAAATCCTCGACAAAATTTCAAGAAAAAATAAGTTACGTAAAATTTTCCAACGCTACAGATACCCTGCCCTAAAATCCCAAATTAATAGCCTTACAAAAGACATCAATCACGCCATCAGCGAAATCAAAATTTCAAATTGGAATAAAACATTAAAATCAATCATTCCGCAAAACCTTCGAAAAGCTTGGGCAATTTCGAAGGCGTTAAAAAACAAGACAGATGACGTTTCTTTTCCCACACTCCAAACCCCTCAAGGTCCTGTCACCACCAAACAAGACAAAGCAAACGCCATTGCGACGGTATATTTGTCTCATCATAATCTCACCGCACACCTATCTGATCCCGTCACAATTTCTGATGTCCAACAATCCAAAGATTCCCTCAATAATATCACAATCCCCACTCCCGATGAAGACTTAACTTCCCCTAAGGAAATTAAGCAAATTGTTAAAAAACTTAAAAATCGAGCTCCTGGTTATGACAATATATCTGCTCTCCTAATTAAAAAATTTCCTAAAAAACCAATCCTACAAATTTATTACATCCTAAACGCCTGCATTAAAAACCAATACTTCCCCTCCGCCTGGAAAAAAGCAGTCGTTATTCCCATCCCTAAACCAAAAAAGCCAAAATCCGATCCTGCCAGCTACCGTCCTATTAGTTTACTTCCTACATTATCAAAAATCCTCGAAAAAATCATCCTTTTCCGCCTTCAGCAACATGACGAAATTCATGATACAATAATTCCGGAGCAGTTTGGTTTTCGAGCAAACCACAGCACGATCACTCAGCTAGCTTTGCTCGTTGATCAAATTACCCTTAATTATAACATGAAAACCACTACCACGACGGCCACCCTCGACATCGAGAAAGCGTTTGACACCATTTGGCACGACGCCCTGCTTCACAAACTTTATATCCGAAATTACCCCATGCATCTAATTAAAATCATCTCCAGCTTTCTCGAAAACCGCTCCTTCCAAGTCCGAGTAATGGACTCCCTCTCCATATCCTTACCTATTCCAGCTGGAGTACCGCAAGGCTCCATCCTAGCCCCAACCCTTTTTAATTACTACATCAATGATATCCCAAAATCCACACGGACAAAATTATCCCTGTACGCTGACGACACCGCCATCACCTCTGAATCCCGTAAAAAGGATAAATCCATTGACTACCTCCAACGACACGTTCCCGATCTCGAAAATTTTTATGCCACTTGGCGATTAAAAATTAACGAACCCAAATCCACCCTCACCGCTTTTTCCAGACAAAGAGACCAAATTACAAACAAACTTACGATTAATGGTACGGACATCACGCACACCCCTACGGTTAAATACCTAGGGGTGACCCTTGACCAACGACTTACATTCAGAACGCATTTAAAACTCACTGCACGGAAAGCGCAAGCAGAAATGCATGCACTTTTCCCATTACTTTCATATAAAAACGGACTTGACCCTAAAATCAGACTGACCTTGTACAAACAATTAATTAGACCAATTTTATTATACGCCTCTCCAGTATGGAGCAGGACAGCCCCGACTAACATAAAAATCATTCAAACAATACAAAACAAGTGTCTCCGAGTCATTTCCGGAGCTCCACGCTACACACCCATACATGATTTACACACTTCACATCAAATTCAAACACTAACAGAAGTCATACACAACACAGCCATAAAATTTTTCACATACACGGTAAGGCAAAACCCACACACATCACACCTTGGTACACACACACAAGACACCTTGCCCTTCAGGATCAAACACAAACTTTTACACCATGTCATTTTAAACAATCTCTTATTATAAAAGGCCAAGTCTTTCTTTCTTTCTGTCCGTCCCACGGAAATACCCGAAGCAAACCGAACCGAACGCACAACGTATCATCGGATCAACGTATCATCGGATCATCGTATCAACGTATCATCGTATCAACGTATCATCGTATCATTTTGTCTATATAGGACAGCTATTTCCAAAAAAGCATTATGTGAACTTCCATAATGGATAATGAAAATTTTGAAAATCCTGCTGCAAAGCGACGGCGATTGAATCGTAAGAGAAAAGCACGTACGAGAGCTAATAACACAGAAGAACAGCTTCGATCACAGCGACAAGCTGACGCTCGGTCTCATGCGATACGTCGACAACGTGAAACTTTGGAACAAACTCAAGCGCGGCAAGCTGCTGACGCTCGGTCCCATGCGATACGTCAACAACGTGAAACTTTAGAAGAAACTGAAGCGCGGCAAGCTGCTGACGCTCGGTCCCATGCGATACGTTGATCCGATGATACGTTGATACGATGATACGTTCATCCGATTGGTTATGAAATTATCCGTTATGCGTTCGGTTCGGTTTGCTTCGGGTATTTCCGTGGGACAGACCGAAGGAAGGAAGGAAGGACTTGGCCTTTTATAATAAGAGATTTTTCACCTATATAGGAAATTTAAATACGTTGATACGTTGATCCGATGATACGTTGATCCGATGATACGATGATACGTTGATACGATGATACGTTCATCCGATTGGTTATGAAATTATCCGTTATGCGTTCGGTTCGGTTTGCTTCGGGTATTTCCGTGGGACAGACAGAAGGAAGGAAGGACTTGGCCTTTTATAATAAGAAATGAGAACAACATTAAATAAATAAACAAAAAACTTACATATATTTTTTTAAATTAAATTAAACTTAATCAATATTTAAAATTTTTTTACTTATTTTAAACTAGATGATACCCCGTCCGAGGACGGGCAGCTAGAAGGACGGGCAGCTACCCAAGGTAACTTAAGTTGAATGAAGATTAAGGAAAGCTCTCAGTGCAATCCAAAAGCCATATGACCTTGGGTAGCTGCCCGTCCTTCTAGCTGCCCGTCCTCGGACGGGGTATCATCTAGTCTCTTATTATAAAAGGCCAAGTCTTTCTTTCTTTCTGTCCGTCCCACGGAAATACCCGAAGCAAACCGAACCGAACCGAACGCACAACGTATCATCGGATCAACGTATCATCGGATCAACGTATCATCGTATCAACGTATCATCGTATCAACGTATCATCGTATCAACGTATCATCGTATCAACGTATCATCGTATCATCGGATCAACGTATCATCGTATCAACGTATCATCGTATCAACGTATCATCGGATCAACGTATCATCGTATCATTTTGTCTATATAGGTAAGTCTATTTCCAAAAAAAGCATTATGTGAACTTCCATAATGGATAATGAAAATTTTGAAAATCCTGCTGCAAAGCGACGACGATTGAATCGTGAGAGAAAAGCACGTACAAGAGCTAATAACGCAGAAGAACAGCTTCGATCACAGCGACAAGCTAACGCTCGGTCTCATGCGATACGTCGACAACGTGAAACTTTGGAACAAACTCAAGCGCGGCAAGCTGCTGACGCTCGGTCCCATGCGATACGTCAACAACGTGAAACTTTAGAAGAAACTCAAGCGCGGCAAGCTGCTGACGCTCGGTCCCATGCGATACGTTGATCCGATTATACGTTGATCCGATGATACGTTGATACGATGATACGTTCATCCGATTGGTTATGAAATTATCCGTTATGCGTTCGGTTCGGTTTGCTTCGGGTATTTCCGTGGGACAGACAGAAGGAAGGAAGGAAGGAAGGACTTGGCCTTTTATAATAAGAGATTTTTCACCTATATAGGAAATTTAAATACGTTGATCCGATGATACGTTTATCCGATTGGTTATGAAATTATCCGTTATGCGTTCGGTTCGGTTTGCTTCGGGTATTTCCGTGGGACAGACAGAAGGAAGGAAGGACTTGGCCTTTTATAATAAGAGATGAGAACAACATTAAATAAATAAACAAAAAACTTACATATATTTTTTTAAATTAAATTAAACTTAATCAATATTTAAAATTTTTTTACTTATTTTAAACTAGATGATACCCCGTCCGAGGACGGGCAGCTAGAAGGACGGGCAGCTACCCAAGGTAACTTAAGTTGAATGAAGATTAAGGAAAGCTCTCAGTGCATTCCAAAAGCCATATGACCTTGGGTAGCTGCCCGTCCTTCTAGCTGCCCGTCCTCGGACGGGGTATCATCTAGTCAGTAATAGGAAAGTAATTGTCAGTAGTTTAATTAAAATTCATTTTTATTTTCATTTTATTTTGTTAAAATTTCAGTAACTTCATTCTTTTTTGGCTTTTTTTATCACGGCGCGGGGTTTTTGCACTCTTTTTTACCTCGTGATATCAAATCAATTAACCTTCAGATTTAATAATTTTCAACTTAATTCGATTAATCCTCTAGGGGATAGGTACGATTTAACAATTCAAGTTTTAATAAATATGTATTTGTGTAATGGTTTGTTATTGTAATTTGTTATCTGTTATTATAGTAATTAGAATTATTATTGTAAATATTGCTGTGTACCCCCTCGCTAATAGGGTTTAAGGTTCTTTTTGTTAATGTTTTATATGGGTGTACGTAATCGTACCCCGTCAATGGAAAAATATGTGAAATTTTGTAAACACAATTTAATGAAATAAGGTGCCTCAGCTTAGCTCTTTCGTAGTGCATGTATCTTACCTTGTACAGGGTGGATTCGTTCCGTTACCAATGCTGTAAATGAAATTATGGTGCGGAACAGGTCTAAATAATTATCCTTCGTTACAAAGTTATTAATGTTTTTATTAAGCACACAAATGAAAATAAATATTTGGTTATATCAAAAAGTTCTATTATTAAATCTATTTTATAAAAATTCTGAACGTAAAATGATGCAAAACACGTGTCGTACGAAGTCCGGAGATTTCACTTAAGTTTATAAAGATTTTATTGCAATGTACACGGTACCTTATTAAATCCAGGAATATTTCTTTTACTTGAAATGGAGATGGTACAATTGCGCGTCTAAGACACTCAAAGGGTTCATTTACCATCGGAAACTTCCAGATGCAGTTTGTTGACCTCGTTTTGTGTTGAAGTTTATTTTCTTCAAAAATATTTGCAATCCGTTACGATTTTCACCTTATTATTGGTTTTCCGTAGGTAAGTAACTATTTTTTTGAATTATGCACTCGTATTTTGTAATTTCACTATTTATTTTTACTATAATTATCAATTTTATTAGAACGATTCTAAATTCGCCACTTTGCACGTGTGAATCTCAACACCAACCTTTTATCCATTGTTTTTATTAATTAATTTACGAAGTTCATCGCCATCCTGATCTTTTCATAGACGTACTTTATTGGTCGATCGAAAAATCAATATTATTTGAAGTTTCACAGTACAGGTATGGACTAAGCCCATTGTGATTCGTTGAAATTTTATAAGTAAAATTTTTATATTTTCAGATTGGATCGACTTCTTGATATTGCTTCGTGGTTGGACAAATAAAGATGATGGACATGAAATTTCCATACGCAGTTCATTAAGTTGTGATATGCCGAACTCACGTAATAATTTTAACAAACTTATTTTAAATTTAACGCTAACATGGATTTTTTACATTTATCAATTAATTAACAAATTTCTGACTTTTAAAATACCTTTCTTATTGCTAACAATTTTTCATTTACTATAAATTAACATTTTAACAAAGACAAATTATTAAATGATGCATTTCAAATTTATTTTATTCAAACCTGTTTTATGTCCCGTTTTCTACGAATCATATGACTTTAAGTTAATTTCTTGGTATCGGATGAAGTTTTTCTGATTACTTTGATAAGTTACATGCTTTTATTCATTAACAAAATTTTGCTGAAACTTAAATGACGTACTTCCATTGACGTGGTATCTCGATACCGCATTTATCCCCTTGTTAATTTGTAATTTAAAAGAAAAATACCTATTTTTGTGTTAAATTCCACAATTAACATTTATGTGCTTTTTATTCATAAACAATAAATTAAATTTTTTAGTGTAATGTTTAATTACCATATATAATTATTGACTCAAATCAAATGTTCAAAAACTAATCTACCTAACTTATATCACATAAAA
This sequence comes from Podabrus alpinus, assembly GCA_932274525.1. Classification (NCBI taxonomy): domain Eukaryota; kingdom Metazoa; phylum Arthropoda; class Insecta; order Coleoptera; family Cantharidae; genus Podabrus; species Podabrus alpinus. The sequence continues at coordinate 43,270,800 of OW026452.1, read as the reverse complement.
ATTAACTAAAGGAATTCAATGAAATTAACTAAATAAATTCAAACAAATTTAACTGATCATTTTCAAAATTAATTAACTAACTTATAATAATATTCAAAACTAACCTACTTATTTTTACGAACAAATCGACCAAGATTTATGATATCAATTAAATTATTTAAATTCAAAAAAAAATCTTTAAAATTGAATTTCTATTTTAAATTTCTATGTTTATTTCTTGCCTTTATATTTTCAACCTTACTACCTGTTCTCTTTTATCTAATCTATCTATCTCTGACTTATTCATATTTGGGTGATTTTTACATTCGTTGTTTCAATTCCCGATTATTTTTACATCTTGTGATTATTAGTTTTAAATTAATTCATTCCTTATTATTTATTGGTACTCTTTATCTCCTTTTAATCAATATTTTCCTATTTGTTTCCCGATTATTCATTTGGTAACCTCTTATTTGGTCCCACATAATTATATAATTAATTCATTACACTTACACCTGTGATCTATTCTTGTATCCTCAGGTATCTATCTCCCTCTAACTTCTTCTAGTTACTCCGTCTGAGTTAACCATTATTATTTACCCCCCATTTATTTCTTATCATTCAACATTGAATACCAATTTTCTTTTTATTAAATACTTGCTGATCTTTTCAAATTACTCATCATTACCTGTCTTAAGTTCAATTTTCACCCAAATTCTAACTTAATTAAATTCTTCTTTAACTAGTCAAATTCATTAAATCATTTTACTAAATTATCTTTAAATTGAAAATTCTTTTAATTAATTGAATTTTTAATAACATTTTCCTTTATAAATTTCTGACTGTCATAAAACGTATCATCTTTAATAAATTTTATCTTGGTCAATTTTCTCGTGTTTGTTTTAATAGCTTTAATCATATTTACATTGCTATTTTTAATTGGTCATTGTTCTATTCTTACTACTTCTTGAGCGGTTATTTTAATTTTAGTTGTTGTTTTTTATTTTTTTTCTTAAGTTTCGCCATTATTTTTCATACTACTTCTTGAGCGGTTTTTATTTATGTTGTTATGTTTTTTATTTTATTAAGTTTCGCCATATTTTATCAACCACTGCTTAGGAAAATAGTAATGTTGACTTCCTTTTCCAACGTACTCTTTTAATCTTAAATTTTCTTCGCTTGAAAAATTTCCTCTTATTAACATAGTATTTTCTTTTTATCTTTACATTTATTTTCATGTTGGACTTCTTCGTCCACTTCATCTCGTAATTTCTTGTCATTTTACATTGCATTTTTCTCTTCGTATTCTTCTTTTGTAAAATATTTTTCTTCTTCCCGATGTTGCCATAAATTGTGAATTTATTTAATTTTTCTTTTGTAACATTATCGTTGGCACTTGCTTTCATAAATTTTAACTTGTCGACCCGTTTTTGTCTATCTATAAGATTTTTATTTGTAAAATTATTACTACCCCCTGGTTTTGTAAATTTTAAATTGTTAATCCCTTTATCTGTTGAGTTTTTAGATTTTAATTTTGTAGGTTTATGTAGTCTTTTTATTTTAAATGTTAGCCTTTTATTTTGTGTTTTTGTGCTTGTTAATTTATGAAATTTTGTACTTTTAAATATGACCTTTTTATTTTGTAAACCATTTTGTAAAATTTTGGTATCTCGCTTTTGTAAACTTTTGATCCTATGTGTTCGCATGCCTCTTATTTGACCTTTTTGCTTAAAACGTAGCTTTTTGATTTTTAATTGCACCCGTTTGCATGCTTTTCTTGAATTTACTTTGTATGACCGGCATTGAATTTTTCCTGATAGCCTTTTAACTGTTACGCTAACCTTTTCTTCTACCACTTCTTTCTCCTTTCTTTTTAATAATTCTTTTATGTCTTCTGCACTTCTTTTCAACAATTCCTCTGTTTTGTTTTGTGCTTTATCTATGGTTGTTCGGGTTTCTTCGTGTATCTTATCCGCTCTTTCGTACAATTCGTCCATGTTGTTCAAAAATTTATCTAACCATGATGGTTCCTCCTCTTTTTGGTTTTGTGGTTTATTGTTTTCTCTTTGTACCCCCACTTTTTCCAAAATGGGAATGTCTGAGTTATCTAATTTCTCATAGTCGCGATTGACGATGTTGATCGGCGAAATTTTTAATTTCTGAACTTCATCCTTCAAGAGTTGGTTTTCTTGCAAAATTTCATTATGCTGGTTTTCCAATTCGCATAATTGACTCTCGGCTCTACGTTTCTGCTTTTCTATTTCTTCACAACGTTCCTGTATTTTATCAATTTTATTTTGCAACGTTTTAGTTTCTCCAAGTAGTTTTTCCGCATCTAATGCGTTTCTCGGAATTGTAGAATCGATCTTCAATTTCTTCAATTCCTCTTCGCATTCCAGCAGCCTACCGCTCATTTGGAATTTTTCAAACGTTAAACCTTCGATTTTGTCTTGATATTTTAAATTTTCTGATTGACATGTTTCGTATTTTAATTTTAATCCGGCTAATTCCGTGACAAATTTTTCATTTTCTCGCGTGGATTTTTCGTAGTTGGAGTGTAATTGATTGCCATTTTCTTTCTGACTCGAAACTTCTTTCAACAAACTCTCAGATTCTTCACGTTTCACCCTCAAATCTTCCCTCAATTTTAGGGTTTCCTTTTTCCAGCTTTCCAATTCAATGTTGATAACCTCAATTTCCTTCTTCCCCGTTTCTTGCAATTTATGAAAATCGTCGATTTGTAGATTCAAATCTACTTCCTTTTCCTCCAACTTATCGTTGAGGTTTTTCAATTGACTATTTTCTTCCAATAAATTTTCAAGTTCCTTTCTGCAAGCGTGCAGTTCGGAAGTAACTTTTTCGACGTTTTTAGTAGAATCGGCCCGCAATTTTTCAATTACATTTTCGTATTTTTCGTTTTCTTCGCATTTTGATTTTAACGTTTGTTCTGTTGCTTCATAAGTTTTCTTGATACTAGCAACTTCTTCACAACTGTTCTGTAATTGTTCTTTTTTTATTTTCAAGGTCTGCTTCAGTTCAAACACCAACTTATTCGTTTCTTCTTTATCATTTTGTAGTGCTAAGAGTTCCGAATTTAATTTTTCAATTTCAACATTTGATTTAGAAATTTTCGTTGTGTTAATTTCGAATTGTTCCTGTAATTTTTGTAGCATGAGTTGCTCCTGTCGCAACAACTGTCGAGTATTTTCCAATTCAAATTCCGTTTGGTTTTTATCGGCTAACATTTGCTTCAATTCCGCAATGTTTTTGTTTTGTTCTTCTTCGGTGGCTTTTAATTTTTCTTCTTTGTCGACTTTTAATTGTTTTTCTTCTTCGGCGGCTTTATCCTTCATTAGTTTTTTATTTCTAAGTCTTGTTCTGGTTTCCATCATCCAGTCAACATCTGGATGTCCGCCTCTCTCTATTTCTTTTAGTCTCGCCTCCTCTACAAGCTGTCTTAACCTTTCTCTTTCGTTATTGGCCATTTGTTTGGCTTTGACTGCTTTTTCCTTTGCTAATTTTCTTTCTTCATTACTGGCCATCTGTCTAGCTTTTTCTGCTTTAAACTTTTCTATTTGTCTTTGGGCCATTTTTTCTTGTATTTCCTTTTTGTTTCTCTTTGGTTTTCTTAATAGCATCTCTGTCCATTGATCTAACAATGCATATTCTAACTCTTTTTCTTGATCATTTATTCTTTTCACCTCTTCAGCACCTAGTACCTCTGCCTGTTCTCTTAATAGATCTACGAGTTTCTTTACGTCATACATTTTTGTTATATCTTTTTCTGCCATCGTGGTTTATTATAATTTATTTAATTCAATATAGGAAATCGTTCTTAAGTAAAATTCTGTACGTTTTAATTTTATTATTAAGAATATTTTTAATTTTAATTTTAATTTTAAGTGAATCTTTAATTTTAAGTTTAACGTTAAGTAGATTGTGGACGATTTTATGTTGACGTTAATGTAAATAATTTTAATTAAATTTTCCGTTGTAATTGACCTAACTGATATTTTTAGTAATGCCACGCTGGTATCCCCCTTTTATCGATGCTCGCACGATGGGCGCCAAAAAGTGCTGTGTACCCCCTCGCTAATAGGGTTTAAGGTTCTTTTTGTTAATGTTTTATATGGGTGTACGTAATCGTACCCCGTCAATGGAAAAATATGTGAAATTTTGTAAACACAATTTAATGAAATAAGGTGCCTCAGCTTAGCTCTTTCGTAGTGCATGTATCTTACCTTGTACAGGGTGGATTCGTTCCGTTACCAATGCTGTAAATGAAATTATGGTGCGGAACAGGTCTAAATAATTATCCTTCGTTACAAAGTTATTAATGTTTTTATTAAGCACACAAATGAAAATAAATATTTGGTTATATCAAAAAGTTCTATTATTAAATCTATTTTATAAAAATTCTGAACGTAAAATGATGCAAAACACGTGTCGTACGAAGTCCGGAGATTTCACTTAAGTTTATAAAGATTTTATTGCAATGTACACGGTACCTTATTAAATCCAGGAATATTTCTTTTACTTGAAATGGAGATGGTACAATTGCGCGTCTAAGACACTCAAAGGGTTCATTTACCATCGGAAACTTCCAGATGCAGTTTGTTGACCTCGTTTTGTGTTGAAGTTTATTTTCTTCAAAAATATTTGCAATCCGTTACGATTTTCACCTTATTATTGGTTTTCCGTAGGTAAGTAACTATTTTTTTGAATTATGCACTCGTATTTTGTAATTTCACTATTTATTTTTACTATAATTATCAATTTTATTAGAACGATTCTAAATTCGCCACTTTGCACGTGTGAATCTCAACACCAACCTTTTATCCATTGTTTTTATTAATTAATTTACGAAGTTCATCGCCATCCTGATCTTTTCATAGACGTACTTTATTGGTCGATCGAAAAATCAATATTATTTGAAGTTTCACAGTACAGGTATGGACTAAGCCCATTGTGATTCGTTGAAATTTTATAAGTAAAATTTTTATATTTTCAGATTGGATCGACTTCTTGATATTGCTTCGTGGTTGGACAAATAAAGATGATGGACATGAAATTTCCATACGCAGTTCATTAAGTTGTGATATGCCGAACTCACGTAATAATTTTAACAAACTTATTTTAAATTTAACGCTAACATGGATTTTTTACATTTATCAATTAATTAACAAATTTCTGACTTTTAAAATACCTTTCTTATTGCTAACAATTTTTCATTTACTATAAATTAACATTTTAACAAAGACAAATTATTAAATGATGCATTTCAAATTTATTTTATTCAAACCTGTTTTATGTCCCGTTTTCTACGAATCATATGACTTTAAGTTAATTTCTTGGTATCGGATGAAGTTTTTCTGATTACTTTGATAAGTTACATGCTTTTATTCATTAACAAAATTTTGCTGAAACTTAAATGACGTACTTCCATTGACGTGGTATCTCGATACCGCAATATGTATGTAAAGTTTTTAATGTCAATAGAGTTCTTTTTGGTTTTTTTTGGTTTTTCTTTTTTCGCACCGGCAGATGCAGCTCGTCTCTCGTACATGTAACATCGATTATTTTTTGTTTTTACGCGATGTTTGGGGGTGAAAGGTAATAGTTTACTGCCCCATACCGCAACTATACTTTTTAATGCTATTTAGAGGTTCTCTCACATCCCGGTTTCATTTATCCCGGTTTTCTTGATGGGTGGCGCCTTCTCGTATGTTTAACCTAGTAACCAGAGTCAAAACCGCCCTGGAGGGGTGCAGAGCGTAGCGGCGCACCGAAAGGGTAGGTTTTGACGATGGATTACCCTCCTTATCGAATGCACACCCCAAAATTCGAAGGAAAAAAAATTAAATGTTTTCACTCTTTCGGCAATACACGGGTTATTTTCCATTTTTTTGATTATATTTATTACTAATATCCACTAATCACACCCCCATCTATCCGAATTTCAAAGAAAAATTCAAATCGGAGCGAAAAAATTTTACGCATTTTCAAGGGACCGTCATTCAATTGTATAGCGTCTGACCGGGATCTGACGCATACTCGATGCTAATTTCCCGTACTTTTCAAAAGTCGATATTGGGGTTGTTTTTACTCCATTCACATTTTTTTTTGTTTTAATAGACAAATATAAGCATGTTCTTTAGTGTGTAGCACTCGAAAATTATTTTCGAGTGGCTGAGTTAGTGAAATAGTCGCCAAACCCTTAACTGGTCAACCTTTTTAAATTTCTGCTAAATCACCCCATCTCGATCTTAAAAGATCAACTTTCGGTCTCTCTCTCTTTCCTGGTTTACTACTTTGTTTATACTTTATGTTTAAATTTTTAAAAGACCGCGCTAAAATTGAACTGCAATATTACAAGTTTTTGCTTAGCAGATGTACAGCCTTCCTTTTAGCAAGCCGATTCAAAAGGAAAGTAGAGGAAAGGTAGACAATATCTTCGCACGATAGGTTTCTAAAATATACCGCATGGGGAGTCTTAACCATGACGGACACCGCACTAGATGGCGCTTGTGTGGGAGGCTTTATATAAAATGTCATCAGTCCACCATTTTAAGATGTTAGGGGCTTGTGCATTCAGTAGCTTGGTTGTATGATTTTGTTGGATTAAGAAGGGTCATCATATTGTACCAATCCATGAACACTCTTATCAAGAATATGGCTCAAATACCGCCACTCTCGCAAGATTTGCAAGTTACGGAAACCCAGGATAAAGTTTTGGAAACCACAAATAATTCGATGGTAAGCAGTTTTGAAATTAAACAAGAAGAATTGGAAGATGTGAAATATAATTTAGAAGATTTTCATCATTCCATCGATTTCAAAGAAGAAGATGAAACAAACGACGTAATACAGAACAGTGCAAATGTATTCGAGTGTCTAGTTTGTGGGTATAAAGTTTCACGTAAGCAAGTATTAATAAGGCATTTAAGAACTCATTCTTCTTCGTTTACTTGTGAATTTTGCAAATATAAATGTGTTCAAGAATCACATTTAAAAGTACATTTAAAAATTCATAACCGCAGGAAACCGTTTATTTGTATAATTTGTAACTATAAATTTTCACAAAGTTCAGATTTAAAAACCCATTTAAGAATTCATACCGGCGAGAAACCTTTTAAATGTGAAATTTGTGAATATAAATTTTCACAAAGATGTAATTTAAAAACCCATTATTTAAGAATTCATACCGGGGAGAAACCTTTTAAGTGTGAAATTTGTACCTATAAATTTTCACAAAGTTCAGATTTAAAAAACCATTTAAAAATTCATACCGGCGAGAAACCTTTTAAATGTGAAATTTGTGAATATAAATTTTCACAAAGATGTAATTTAAAAACCCATTATTTAAGAATTCATACCGGGGAGAAACCTTTTAAGTGTGAAATTTGTAACTATAAATTTTCACAAAGTTCAGATTTAAAAAGGCATTTAAAAATTCATACCGGCGAGAAACCTTTTAAATGTGAAATTTGTGAATATAAATGTTCGCAACGTGGGCATTTAAAAAACCATTTAAAAATTCATACCGGCGACAAACCTTTTAGTTGTAAAAGTTGTGACTATAAGTGTTCAGACCGTTCAAATTTCAATAAGCATTTAAAAATTCATACTAGGAAGTAAGCTTTTACTAGTTGTAAAATTTGTGACATTCAATCTGTAGGAACGAGATACTACTGACAGACTTTTGATGAGACACCGCTGATGGACGACGATATACAGCAATGTGGTGACAGACTGAAAGGAAGACTCGTTAAAACTACATAGTGTGTTAAGACGAAAGATATAATATAAGACCGTATAATGTGTATTTTGTATTTTAATTAGTGTATTAAATGTATTAAGAATAGTGAATCCTATAATTTGGGGGCTCTACTGAGGAGTTAAACCCGCTAGTTAAATAAATATGTTAGGAACTAATAATTAAACTATTAATTTAAATAATGGCTTGTGAAATAAATGTCATATTAATTATATGCTAATCATTGGCGGTAAATCACTTACCGCCCGGGTGTTCGTAAGATATTTTGTTCTCTCCTCCTTAAGTAAATAGACAATAACAATAGATACACAACTTTAAAAAAAGTCATAATTAAAATATGGTATCCAGCCCCTAGAGAGATATCTATTATTTTGTTTTAATTCATTTCTGAATAAATAAATATAAATTACTTTAATGCTTTGTTAAGGTGGTTGAAGCGACGCATGTAATTTATAAAAGTACGCTACAGAACTTTACTGTTGAAATTCGAAGTTTAATTAGTTGTTGGGTTTTTTTGACCTCCATCAAGTTAGCCCCCCTTTAATCGAATTTTTAACTTTTTCTTATGCCAAACGTTTGGTAATCGTTAGGTAAGATTTGGTAGTTCGATTAAAAGTTTTGGTAGTTCTTCGTTTTTTCGTAATTAACCAATCAAATTTTTTTGTCAAGTTAGCCCCCCTTCAATCGATTTTTTAACTTTTTTTTAGCTCATTTGATCGATTATAATACGCAGAGGTTTGGTACCCCAATAAAAAGTTTTGGTAGTTTCTAATTTGGTGGTAAATAATTAATTAAGTTGGAAGTTTACTTATACGCACGCGCTAAACTTCACGTGTATACAACAATAATTGTTTATTGCCAATCTGGATTTAAACCATTTTTTAACCTTTTTTTAATGCCAAGCGATAGGTCATCGTCATGAAAGGTTTATTAGTTTGATTAAAAGTTTTGGTAGGCTTTGTTTTTTCGTAATTAGTTAACTAATCAAATTTTTTTGTCAAGTTAGCCCCCTTCAATCGATTTTTCAACTTTTGTTTAGCTCATTTTTGATAGATTATAATATGTATTAGAAGTATGGTAGCCCTATAAAAAGTTTTCGTATTCACTAATTTGGTCAAATTAATGATTAATTAATTTTTAAGTTACTTATGCGATATACAATGTATAGGGCAGATTATATTTCTTATAATTTTATCAAATCATCTTATTAGAATGCAGCGAAAACTCTTGCATAATGCTATAGTTACATTTTTCATGTTTGTTGTATAAATGATTCATCTTATTTACGATTTTTTTTTGAGTCATCAAACATGAAAAATTAACAACTGCTTGCGCTGCACAGCAATTTGAGTAATCAGCTATTACTGTATCCAGTGGCGTCTCGCGACTTGTTTCGAGGAGAGGGCACGAAATTCAAATAAAAAGGAAAATACACCTTCTTCGTTGTTTTTAAAACAACTTGATTAACTTGTGAAATCAATATTAAATTAGAATTCAAAAATTTACAAGCGAAATAAACATTTTTTCATAAGCTGTCAGCAATTGGTAATTATTGAAACAAGCAATAAACTATTGCATAAAGTTTTAAAAATAATTAGTTTTTTAATGTATAAGAAGTTCATGATGTATAGGTATACAGTTTTCTATGTTCGCCCGTGCAAACTTGATAAAGAATCGCATCAGTACTGATGTGACGTATTTGTTGATGTGACGAATATAATCGATGCACTATCACTCAATCATCCGGAAACCACATATTCATCGAACTTGACATTCGAGCAGAAATTACTGCTGTTTCTGGTTTAAGATGCAATTTAAAAGATATGCCCAAGAAACTAGAAATTAGTGGTACATGGTATCGCTTAACTGGCATTATACAATATTATGTTCCTGGTCATTACATAGCTTGTTGCCGAGGACTAGATGGCCACTGGGAAGTATACAATGACTTATCGAAAAAAATTTATTCCGTTTCTGAAAATGAAGAAATTTTACCACATGCAGCTATTTACATCAAGAGCTCGTTATTGTAACAATTTTTATAATTAATATTTTTATAATAAATATATCGAATTTAAACTATGTTAATACATGCCGATTATTATTTATTTAACGCAATCAATAAAGGTGGGCGAATGGCTGAGCGGTTAGCGTGTTAGCTTCTCATGCCGAGATTCATAATCCTGTGAGGTGCTATCTATAAAAGGATTTTTCGCTCACCAAATGTCTATCTGCTGGCCACAGGTAACATTATATATGGCTCAAAGACTTCTCTGGTCGGAGTAGAAGATGTAAAAATCGTCTATTCCCGTGGTTCTGAATCCACGTCAAGCTGTAGGTCCTCTGTGCTCGTCACACAGTTTCAACACGCAACGAGCACAGACGGGAAATCGGAAGACGTAGAACGTTAAAAAAACCGATGCATACATACATACATAAAGTAAATACTACATATGCCGGTCCTGGCTAAGCAAAATATACAAATTTCGCACTGCTCATGTATTACTTTTAGTCTCAGTTAAATTTCAACTTGGATTCGAACCCAGCCGTATTAGCTGTGAATACGCGCGTTTTAACAACTGCGCTGTCAATGCGATTAGTTTATGTAGCGCGGAACTTCTATATGGACTTTTTCTAGGACCGCTACAGATTTAACACATTTTACCAAAAAAGTGGAAAATTTAATAACCCCCCTCCCCACATCATTATAGCAAACCATTGGCCGCCATTGATGAACAGGTTAGTTACACCCCCCTCCCCTAGGGTAGTAGATTTCCGATATTACAATGCGTCACATCAGTACTGATGCGATTCTTTATCAAGTTTGCACGGGCGAACATAGAAAACTGTATACCTATACATCATGAACTTCTATACATTAAAAAACTAATTATTTTTAAAACTTTATGCAATAGTTTATTGCTTGTTTCAATAATTACCAATTGCTGACAGCTTATGAAAAATTGTTTATTTCGCTTGTAAATTTTTGAATTCTAATTTAATATTGATTTCACAAGTTAATCAAGTTGTTTTAAAAACAACGAAGAAGGTGTATTTTCCTTTTTATTTGAATTTCGTGCCCACTCCTCGAAACAAGTCGCGAGACGCCACTGGATACAGTAATAGCTGATTACTCAAATTGCTGTGCAGCGTAAGCAGTTGTTAATTTTTCATGTTTGATGACTCAAAAAAAAATATATCGTAAATAAGATGAATCATTTATACAACAAACATGTAAAATGTAACTATAGCATTATGCAAGAGTTGCGCTGCATTCTAATAAGATGATTTAATAAAATTACAAGAAATATAATCTGCCCTATACATTGTATATCGCATAAGTAAACTTAAAAATTAATTAATCATTAATTTGACCAAATTAGTGAATACGAAAACTTTTTATAGGGCTACCATACTTCTAATACATATTATAATCTATCAAATGAGCTAAACAAAAGTTGAAAAATCGATTGAAGGGGGCTAACTTGACAAACTTTGATTAGTTAACTAATTACGAAAAACAAAGCCTACCAAAACTTTTAATCAAACTAAAAAACCTTTCATGACGATGACCTATCGCTTGGCATTAAAAAAAGGTTAAAAAATGGTTTAAATTAGGCCAATTTGGCAATAAACAATTATTGTTGTATACACGTGAAGTTTAGCGCGTGCGTATAAGTAAACTTCCAACTTAATTAATTATTTACCACCAAATTAGAAACTACCAAAACTTTTTATTGGGGTACCAAACCTCTGCGTATTATAATCGATCAAATGAGCTAAAAAAAAGTTAAAAAATCGATTGAAGGGGGGCTAACTTGACAAAAAAATTTGATTGGTTAATTACGAAAAAACGAAGAACTACCAAAACTTTTAATCGAACTACCAAATCTTACCTAACGATTACCAAACGTTTGGCATAAGAAAAAGTTAAAAATTCGATTAAAGGGGGGCTAACTTGATGGAGGTGTTTTTTTGGTTATGTTCGAAAGGAGATAGAGTTTTGTTCCTTTTTATTAATGGGTATTCAGTATAAGAAAATAGTCACGTTTACAAATTATGCCCATTCTCGCCCATGCTACTCTAATAGGTACAATTTTGTTTATATTCGGAAGCAGTTCATACCGGGTGATCCAAAAAAGTTGCGACCAAATAAGCAGTGTCTCGCTGTCCATAGTTTCCAATAAATGTAAATTAATTTCAAATTTTGGGAGGCATGCGCGTATTTTAGTTTGAAAATATTGAAATCACGCTACAAAACTCGATAATTTTACGTCATGTAAATTGTATAATGTAATAGAATTATACTACTAAAGTTCGCGCCATCTATTATAATAGTTTTGCGTGATTCGGTTAAACCTCCGCATTTATAATCATAATAGCCGGTCCTAACCTTCTAAAGTGCTGTTTGCGTTATGCGATTTTGCGTACAAGCATAGAGGTATATATTAGAACTACTGGAGGCACCACTGCATATAATCCCTATTTAGAAAAAACGGTCCGATTTTACTGGCGTTCCCCCACTCCTTAAAGGTATAAACTAGACTTGACATTCTATAATAACGTGGTAAAGATAGCAATAACAGCAGTAGTTTTTTAAATTTTATCAATTTTAATTAAAGAGTGGTGTGTTTTTGTGAATTTAACTATTTCTTAAGTAAATTATCTAGTAAATTGTTGCTTTTTTAACATAAAATGGTTAATTTGTAATGGTTAAAATGTAAATCAAACACAGATCATCTAAATTATAGTCGTGACGATGGCTTTTGTTCTTTTACAAAATATGTAAGCAGAGGGAAACTAAAATTAGTTTCAGATGAAATTTTTAAAATAATTAAATCATGTGAAAGTTCGTTTAATTATTTAGTAATAAAAAAAGATGGATTGATAAAAAATAACTTGCGCACTATTTTAATTAATGATGTAAAAAGAAAATTATTTGACAAAAATCCGTTTGGAATATATGCCCATCCGATATGTGACAGTGGCATTTCTCATGAATGGGAGTTAACAAATTTAATTTGTAAATTATTTTTTTATTTAAGATTACATACTAGGTACTTACAGAAAAAGGCTGACAATTTATAAAATATTGCAGGGCAGTTCTGTAAGAAGTAAACTTACAAAACTAATTTTATTCAAAAATGCATAATTGCTTCTTTTTCAGTGTTTTATAATTTATTTGCTATGTATTTTTTATTTTGTAATTCTATTTTTGTGTTTATAAGAAAATAATTATATATTTTTTTTTAAATAATATGTGTAGTTTTAATTAAAAACCACATTTATTAAAACCACATTAAAACTACAATTATTTTAATCATTTATCACATCCTAATTTAAGGAGTGGGGGAAGCGTAAACTTACGTCGGACCGTTTTGTTGCATTTAGTGGTGCCTCCAGTAGTTTTAATATATACCTCTATGCGTACAAGTTGTCATAAGACACAATGCTAATCGTAATATTTGCTTATGACTTTGCTTACGAGTTCGCCTTCGGGCCGTATCGTATGCTAAATCGTATATCGTGAACTCCGAAATATTTTTTTATGACAACTTGTATGCAAAATCGCATAATGTAAACAGCACTTAAGTCCATGCTTATGTCTATCAATTTTTTTTAGATACTACTAACAACCCTGGTACAGTAATCACTGCTAAATTTGATTTCCATTTAGATTTATATGACAAATGACACTATTCATAAAATAAATATTTTAAAAAACGTAATTTAAATCCTGGTAAAGCATTTTCTCTTATCTTATACATCGATTGATAAAATGCCACTGTTTTGTATACCCCCCAGGTACAGGCGAACTAAATAATTAAATTCAGTTTATTTTATTATTCTTGAATAATAAAAAGCAGTAGATGGAAATACATATGGCATAATTGAAAGCCATAATTAATTAAACATTATTTAATAACCAAGTGCGGGGAGGGGGGTGTATTCCAAACCCTCAGATCCCCGGATTTCACGATTTTTACATCGCAAGTCACTGAATTACTAAAAGAGTGATATTACATAGGATCTTCAATTTTAAATTACTGATTACTACTCCTTTTATAATTTGGTTTTAACATTTCAAGAAAACTCTAATCTACCCCTTGCCCGCCCCGCCCTAAATTGCTATATCAAAGTGAAATTATTTACAGTATTCCATTCTCTTTAAGCCTACAGAGTTGTGGCATCGAAAGATGTACTATATTATAATTTTAACCAATAAACGTTGTCATTCAAGGTTGCACATTTGTAGACACTTTTCAATATTTTTATTTTCATACGTTCTTGGTTTTTGAACGATTTCTTTGTTTCTCTTCAGATGTTGCGTTTGTTAAAAAAGTAAGAAAAATGATGTCAGAAAATGAAGTAGTAAAGTCAATGGGGCATAAAAATAAAACACAAAAATAATAAATTTAGGTCAAGTATGAATATGCAGACATAGCAATTCAGGTTTAAGTTGTTGTAATTTCTTGAAGAGCGTGCACGGGGGGGGGGCATGGAATACTCCCCCACATCCTCGTTTAGCGAATGCTTTTTTTGTCTTTATAGACAATGAGGTGATAAATTTTTGGAAGGTGTGTCTCAGAAATATCAAGTTTGAATATGCAGACAGAGATATCCAGGTTTAAGTTGTTGTAACTTCTTGAAGATCGTACACTGGGGTGTATCCCATACCCCCAGACCCCCCGGTTATCGGCAGCTTACTTTGTCTTATTTTCAGTGAGGTGGTAAATTTTGGAAGGGCTGTTTTAGAAAATCTTCGGACACGTGAACTTTATGTCACAACTAAAATGTCACATTTTCAGCATTAAAATCACAAAATGTCAGAAAAATATGTCTTCGAAAAGAAAAATTTTCAAGGTAATCGGCCCCAAAAATATACATGGAAAGTTAAAGTGAATACCAGCATCTTTTCGGCGGCTTTCACGGTGCCAGCACGCAGGCTCAGGCTCCAAAGGGGGGAACCCCCCCTGGAAAGCGGTCAGACCAAGTACGACACGACGGAGGTGGGCTTCCGACATCGGAGCGACTGACACTCCTCCGAAACGGAAAGACCGGCCGAAGGAATCTCGACTTTGCCACTCATACGCGAAAACTCTGCCACTTTTTCCTGTAATTAATTAATTCACTTGCATGCCCTGCCATTTTGGGCCCTAAGTGACGTCTAACCGGCATTGCCAGCTATACGGACAGAGACTGCGTATCTAAGATCTGTCTATGATAAAATTCAGCCATTTCCGTCGAACACCGAAGGGGGGGGGTGAAATCCAAATTCGACATTCGGCGGATCTCGGGTACAAGGGGGGTGTCAAAGCCCAACCCTGTATTCAACAAAACTCAGGTGCGTGGCGCACCAGCCATTCGAAGGTTGTTCAGCTTAAAAGCTAGGTCAAACTACAATTTAATGCATGATTCTGATTCTGAGAGGAAATCTGACCAGCACTAGTCATCGAATCGTCCAAGTCGTCAAGCGAGTTATCGAGTCAGAATCGTGAGAGAGTCATAACGTGGTGAAAGAATAGATACTGTGTAGAGAGATCGATCATCGTCAAAAATCATCGAAAATTGCGATTACTTGTGTTATATAGTTACCGAAAAAAGTTGGTTAATTCTTATTTGAGTTTTAATTTTTACTCGATTTTATTAAACTTTATTTTGTGCTACTAGTAACGAAAAGGGATTGCTTTGATAAATTTAACATTCCTTAAATTCCAAAGCGAGTTTCTTTCCATACTTTCCCAAATTAAAGCATATTTTCAGTATTTAAGTTTCCATTTTTAAATAGAAACCGTAAATACGACTCTTAAAAACTCAAATTAGATTACCTAATTCAAAAGAAATCTTTTTCGGATTGTTTCTTTGTGTTTACTTTACAGGGCGCCTACACAAACGGTGTAAATAGCGGTAAATTCCTATTCATTGCGCCTAACGGTAAAAGCTCAGGCTTATACCGTAATTAAAATCTTTTTACTATTGCAAATAACGGTAAACCAAGCGATAAATTTCCCAAAAGTGTTCAATTATTAATATTTAATTCTTAATTTCTTAATTCCTAATTTCCAACAAGCGCGTCCAAACAAATTCCACTTTCTTCCTTCTTGAGTTTACTCTTACAGGGCGGTACTAAAATCAATTTTATAGTGAAACAGTGCGACAAAGCTGACAAAATGAAAGCCCAAAGAACCGCCTTCCTCAAAACAACAACAAAAACAACGAAGACAACAACATAAAAAAAAAGCGACGGAAAAAAAGACTTCGATGCCCTTGAGAAAAAGTATCAAAATCATATGCAAAACTGGGCATTCAAAATAGAATTGAGAAAAGGGAATACGAAAAAGAGACGAAACGCATCGCCGAAATAAAGGCGGAAAGAAACAAACAAAAAACCCTAAAAAGGAAAAATGCGAGATCACCGGTGAAAATACCACCGAGCAACACGGCGGACAAGACCACGGACAGCGACAGGAGGGGGGAGATTGCCGAAAGCCTGGCAGAAGCCCAGCTAGGCCTTCACCCCCCCTGAACAAGAAAAGGAGTGGTACGACGACATCAGCCTCTTTTCTGAATCTGACGCCGCTTCGGAGCCAGACGAAGAGATGGAAGATGTGAACATCCCCCCTCCCCAAGAGGGAAAAAACCTGAAGAAGAGGAAAACCTCCACTTCCTCGGATGAGGGAGAGAAGCCGGCTGCAAAGGTGGTTTGCAGCGAAGCCACCACAGAGCGAGACACGACCCCCGACCCATTAGGAAACGAGGGGGGCCATGGACACAGGGGAAGGCCCTAACTCGGAGCCACCCTCTGTCCAAGAAGAACAGAGACGGCCTAGCCCAACTAGGTCAACGGGATCACTACGATCAAGGGAGACCTCGCCAAAAACGCAGAAAGCCCCCCCCCCCCATCGTGCTGAAAAACACCGAAAAATGGCCGATGTTAAATCAAGAAATGACGAAGAGAAAAATAAATTACACCAACGTAAGAAGCAGGGCAGAAGGCCTTGCAATCACGCCAGCGACAATATCCGACTACAGGGCCCTCTTCAAGATGTTAGAGGAAACTCTAGACCCCGCAGAAGGCGGGTTCTACTACCATCAACTGAACGAAGAGAAGCCACTAAAAGAGGTGGTAAGAGGGTTACCCACCGGCATTAAGCAAGAAGACATACAGAAGGACTTGTCCAAACAAGGCATCCCAACCACAGACGTTGCAAGAATGTATAGGGGATAGGAAGGGGTAAAGTCCCCCTCCCCCTCGTCATGGTAACCCTACCTAAAGACGAAACGTCAAAGAAGATATTCCAAATAGGAAAGATCCTCGATATCCCGGTGGACCTGGAACCCCCCCAATAAGAAGAACAAGATAAGCCAGTGCCACAGATGCCAGGCATTTGGCCACGCTCAGAGATGCTGCCGTAGCGACCCAAGATGTGTTAAGTGCGCAGGCAGGCACTTAACTGCAGAATGCACCATCCCAGATACAGAAAAGGCAACGTGCATCAACTGCGGAGGACAGCACCCTGCAAGCTACCAAGGCTGCCCCAGGTACCCGAAACCTCGCGCAACAAACAGAAGATGGCGGTACCAAGAACTGCCTCCAAGCCAGCCGCGATTACAACCACATCGAACTACCCCGGAACAGACCTATGCAAATAGGACTACCGGGGATACCCGCCGTGAAGAATAACGCGAAAAGAAAGCGCCCCAACTCAACCGAGAGGGCAACAGAGAGAAGAATACGCCCCCCCCAACCGAGAGCTCAACCGACAGGTGCCAACGAAGAGGGGGAGGACCAAAAGGCAGTGGTGACGCCAAAGGCCCTGGCCTTCATCCTGGCGGCCCTGACCAAGCACGGGTTAGACGAAACCCTGATCGAAGAGACTTTGAAGAACCTCAGGGTGATTGCCCCAGCGCAATAAACGCCCGAAGCCAACATCCAGCGAGAATTCTCAACCGCAAATGCCAATACAGGTAACAAGGAAAGCATTTCTCCTGAGGACGGCCTACTGGAATGCGAACGGATTGACGGCACCAAAAAGGCTCGAGTTGATAGACTTCATCGCCAAGCACGATTTGGTTATCGTCTTTGTCTGTGAAACATTCTGGAGACCGTCCACAAGAGCGAAGATACTACACTTTAACTTGTATAGGTGCGACCGAGATACGCAGCGTGGGGGAACGGCAATATACGTGAAGAGGACGTTGCGACACCACGAACTACCCATCACAGGGAACAACACCCTGGAGGCGACTAGAACAGTCGTGCAAATGAGACACGCCGGGGACATACAGCTTACAGTAGCATACAAACGCCCCCGCCTCCCACTACCCAACGAAGAAATTGATGAAATTTTCAACCGAAACGTGCCGAAGATAATCGCGGGTGACTTGAACGCGAAACACTCAGACTGGCATTCAAGGAAGGACAACCCTGCCGGCAAGGCGCTAAAAAGACTAGCCGACCGACTTGTGGTAGACGCGCCAGAAGAAATTACGCACGAAGCAATCTGCGGACCGCAAAGCGACGACGTCCTGGACATTGTCCTCCTAAAGGACGTGCCCATCACACACCACCTAGAAGTTGGTGAGCCACTAGATTCAGACCATTACCCTGTCTTATTCTTCTTGGGAAACTCACAGGGAAATAACGATGCGGATGATCGCGAATACGTCCAGAGAACTGCATGGCCGTTATTTCACGACCACGCTCTTCGTAATCTGGGCAAAATTCCGATCATCAACTCGGAAGTCGAACTTGAAGAGTACGCCCAAAAGTTTGAGGACAAGATAAATGAGTCCATCAACCACGCGACCATCCAAGTTCAAAAAAGGAATTTCAACGAGTGCCTACCCCCGGATATCAAAGACTTGATAAGGGAGAAAAGAAGGGTACAAAGAAGATACAGGACGACCTGGCACCCGGACGACTAACGGTATTTTAACCAATTAAGAAATAGGTTAACCCAGGAGCTGAAAGATCTTCGCAACGAAAGGTGGGACAGGAAACTGGACTCCCTCTCCTGCGAAGACAATTCAGTCTGGAAAATGGCAAGAGCCCTCCGAAATACCCGGTCCACAATCCCAGCGATAAACGGTGACAACGGCCTTGCAGTCACCGATCAAGAAAAAGCTTACGCTTTCGCCGACGCGACGCATTCAAAGAGCAATGCACCCCCAACTACGGCAACGCAGACGGGGTCCACATCGGCAACGTCGACACGGAAGTCACGAGAAGACTACAGGAAGTTGACCCGAATCCAATAAAGCCAGCATCTACAGACGAAATAGCACTGGCCATAAGGGCAACTAAACCGAAGAAAGCACCGGGGCCGGATGGTATTAAAAACCAAGCCCTAAAGAAGCTTCCAAAGAAAGCCTGAGCCTGAGGTATTTTCTGGACAAATGGAAGTTGACCGATGTCGTCATCCATAAGCCCGGAAAACCCAAAGCCTTAGCGCAAAGTTATCGACCGATCAGTCTGCTGCCAACGATAGGCAAGATAGCGGAAAAGATCATCCTCACCAGATTGAACGAGGAGGTGAGCGATAAGAACATAATCCAAGAAGAACAATTCGGCTTCCGTGGGGGGCACGTAAGACGGGCTTCCGTAAGAACGTCGTAGGGGCGATCTTCTTAGACGTCGCGAAAGCGTTCGACAAGGTCTAATTTTCAAAATGCTACAGGCAGGCGTCCAACCGGGACTTGTAAAACTGGTAGCATCCTACCTAAAAAACAGACGGTTCAGGACAATCATCGACGGCACAAGATCTCAAGAAAGAGTAGCCGAGGCTGGAGTGCCCCAAGGCTCCCTACTTTCTCCGACGCTATTTGGCATCTATGTCAGTGACATCCCGAGAACTGCAAGAACGAAGATCGCGCTATATGCAGACGACACCGCGATCCTTGCCCCCTCCCTTAATCCGGTCATGGCAATCAAATACTTGCAGGAATCGATGGACGCCCTGGAAACAGGGTTCCGCACTTGGCGTATCGAGGTAAACTCGGACAAAAGCGAGGCAATCATGTTCACCTGGCGTCGACCGAGACTGGACCAGAGAGTTCAAATATTCGATGAAGAGATACCATGGACCAGCTCCGTCAAATACCTTGGTATGACCCTCGATAGTCAATTAACTTGGGTGAAACACATCGACAAACGAGTGATTCTGGCAAGGGGTCTAATGTCTTCATTGGCCCCACTGATAGGTCGCAAAGGGGCGATGTCGAAAGATCTCAAGGTAAGAGTCTACAAGGCGATCATCCTCCCTACCCTTAAGGTAAGGTCAGACTAGGCTACTTTTGCTGCGCACGCTTTTTACTCTGGCTGCAAAAGCTGCATGTCAGGCTCACACACAGAGTCAAAGTAGCCTGCAGCACGCAGCTTTTGCAACTACGGCTGCAAAAGCTGCGTCAAAAGATACAAACCTACTAACAAATGCTCACACATAGCTGCTTTTCCTTCGGCTGCAAAAATTGCAACGACTGCAACCGCTAAAGTACTTTATAGCTAATAATTATTCGTGAGTAGGGATGCGCGATTATGAAATTTCATAATCGATTATAAAAAAAAATCGATTTTATTCGATTAATTGATTATTAAAAATAATCGATTATGAACTCATAGTCGATTATGAACTCTTTGTCATTTTTTGCACTACATTAACTATTATCGAAACCATGCATTTCTCCAAAAAAAATTCATTAAGAATAATTTATTGATTTAATACTTTAATTTTTTAATACATGAATTTTTTATATTTTTCTAATTTTTAATAAGGTCAAAAATAAATTAAAAACCAGGATATAAAAATCTCGGAGCGATTCCTTTCAGTCGAAGAATGTAGTAAGATTTTGCAAACATCGCGTTCAAGAGATAAATATCACGTGTTGGAAACGTGTTTGTCAGCAAACAATTTTCTTAATGTACACATGTCTGCCAAGAAGCAAGAAAAAAATTTCTTAGCAAGCATGTTTGTAAAATTTGTAATTGCAGGTTTATTTTCACAATCGATTATTTCTATAATCGATTAATCGATTATTATAATATCATAATCGATTATGAAATAATCCATTATTCGAATTACGGTGACGATTAATCGATTATATGCGCACCCCTATTCGTGAGTATTGTGCGGTCGTTTGAAACAACAAAAATTGTGTGTGTTATTTGATTATATAATATTATAATTATATTATTTATAATTATAGATTATATATTTGATTATAGATATAGCGTATTCGTATTTGATTATATATAGACCGCGTTCGATTTGGAGCTATTTTCGCTTCGAGGCGCCAACAAACACTTTTTGCCCGTTCGGTTTCCCACTTACTCGGAGGCATTGTAAATTAAAAAGCTGCACAGCTACTCGCAGCAAAATATTAAACCAAATGAATATTTTTTTACTGCGATAGAATATATGGTTTGTCAGGTGCATTTACTGAATTACGTTTACTCAGCGCATGATGTCACCCAGGACATTCCCCGGAGCAGCTTATCAGTTAGGTATCAACTTACAGTAGGCAACTTAATTACAGTTGCGAATGCAACACATAAAATTTGCACTCACACTAAACTTCTTTTAACAGCGTACGCAGTACACCACACGTGCAGTTTTATGAATGAAATTAACAAATAAAATCAAAATAAAATGGATTGGTCAGGAAAAATTGATGATTTAATCAAAGATAAAACCTACGAGCAACATCGGAGGGTGCATATAAAATTAAAAATTATATTTTATTTAAATGTGATAAAAGCTGCACCGCTACTCGCAGCAAAATATTCAACCAAATGAAGATTTTTTACTGCGAATGCAACATACAAAATTTGCACTCGCACTAAGCTGCTTTTAACAGCGTGCGCAGTATACCACATGTGCAGCAGTGTGCACTTTTATCGGTTGCAGTGGTGTTCACACACAGCTACTTTTGCTGCGCGCAGCAAAAGTAGCCTAGTCTGACCTTACCTTTACGTACGCCGCCCCCGCGTGAGTCTTCGCGAGTGAACGACAGTTAGAGAGGCTACAAACAATTCAGAACACCTACCTACGCCGGAATGGGACGCTTCGCCGTCGCCGTTTCGCCGTCGCCGTTTCGCCGTCGCCTTTTCGCCGTCGCCGTTTCGCCGTCGCCGTTTCGCCGTCGCCCGTTTCGCCGTCGCCGTTTCGCCGTCGCCCATTTCGCCGTCGTTAATTAAAAAATATAAATCAAAAGTTACAATTGAAGTTTTATTAAATTATTTTGATTATTTATAAAAGATTATATTTTGTTTTTACGCGATTTTTGGGGGGTGAAACGTAATAGTTTACTGCCCCATACCGCAACTATACTTTTTAATGCTATTTCGAGGTTCTCTCACATCCCGGTTGCATTTATCCCGGTTTTCTTGATCTGTCGCGCTTCAAGTATGTTTAGCCTAGTAACCAGAGTCAAATCCGCCCTGGAGGGGTGCAGAGCGGAGCGGAGCGCAGCGGCGCCCCGTAAGGGTAGGATTTGACGATGGATTACCCTCCTTTTCGAATGCACACCCCTAAAATTGGAAACGTAATAGTTTACTGCCCCATACCGCAACTACACTTTTTAATGCTATTTCGAGGTTCTCTCACATCCCGGTTGCATTTATCCCGGTTTTCTTGATCTGTCGCGCTTCAAGTATGTTTAGCCTAGTAACCAGAGTCAAATCCGCCCTGGAGGGGTGCAGAGCGGAGCGGAGCGCAGCGGCGCCCCGTAAGGGTAGGATTTGACGATGGATTACCCTCCTTTTCGAATGCACACCCCTAAAATTGGAAACGTAATAGTTTACTGCCCCATACCGCAACTATACTTTTTAATGCTATTTCGAGGTTCTCTCACATCCCGGTTGCATTTATCCCGGTTTTCTTGATCTGTCGCGCTTCAAGTATGTTTAGCCTAGTAACCAGAGTCAAATCCGCCCTGGAGGGGTGCAGAGCGGAGCGGAGCGCAGCGGCGCCCCGTAAGGGTAGGATTTGACGATGGATTACCCTCCTTTTCGAATGCACACCCCTAAAATTGGAAGGCAAAAAAAATTTAATTTTTTCACTTTTTTGGCAATACACGAGTTATTTTCCATTTTTTGATTATATTTATTGCTAATATCTACTAATCACACCCCCATCTATCCGAATTTCAAAGAAAAATTCAAATCGGAGAGAAAAAATTTCACTCCATTTGAAATTTTTTGGATTATCGCAACATTTTAAGTTGGTAATAAATTTTTACTATATAAATGAAACAGCCTCATATTGTGAGTGGGTTTGAAATCCCAAAAAAAAATTCCCATAGGTTAGGTTACATTTTGTTCTTCTTCTAAAACTATTAATTTTATTATAAAATTTTATAATAAAATTTTAATTGTAACTTTTGATTTATATTTTTTAATTAACGACGGCGAAATGGGCGACGGCGAAATGGCGACGGCGAAACGGGCGACGGCGAAACAGCGACGGCGAAACGGCGACGGCGAAACGGCGACGGCGAAACGGCGACGGCAAAACGGCGACGGCGAAACGGCGACGGCGAAACGTCCTAGACCGACCTACGCAGGGCACTGGACGCGCCATGGTTTGTCACCAACCGTCAAATCCATCAGGATACAAAGACGGAACAGGTAAGTAAGATGATATTCAAACTAACAGAAAAATTGTACGACCGGAGTCACGACTGCGAAAACCCTCTAGTAAACCAACTAGGGAAATACGAAATCGTCGATTTCCACAGGTTTAAGAGGCCGAAAAGCATCTTGGCTCCAAGAAATACAGGATAAACTGGTAGCAAACAATTTCATGCGATAATTATTAGGATAACCACTTTTCTTTCAGCTTCTGGGACAGGTGCATACGTCCCCTCGACGATACTAAGGGTAGGTGTTTTCACCCTGCATTTCTGGGAGCAGGTGCTTTCGCTCCACCCTCCTCGCGACCTTCGATAACAGCGGCATTTTTATTTTGTGAGCCCACACTTCGCATCAAGCATGGATCATGGACAACCGGGCCTCACCCGGTGGTCTGAGTATTTTTATTCTTTCTTTCATTTTTTTCAATTAAAATCATACCTCTCGGGGCATAATGCGACTGACTTCTACGCCTTTTCAGGGTTTTAACCCATATCACATCTTCAACGAGAGTTTTTATTCAATTTTTGAGCGTTGGAGGAGACAAAGCTGGGCTCTGCCCAGCACGTGCTGCGCTTCGCGAATCATGCTTGCTTGCTGAAGAGGAATTCCATCGAAACATTCAAATGGCAGACGAGGAAGAAAAAAGAAGCCATGAAAACACATCGCATAGCGAAGAAAACGTGATCATCAATGTTGATGAAACAAATCAAAATTCGGTTGGAGAAGAAAAGACCCTCGGAATGGAAATTGAAGAGTTCCTTTCCGATAATAAACTGGATTACGAAGATGTAACGACAATGTCGTGGGAAAAACCTGGAAAAAGAAAAATGCAAACGTCTCCAGGGAGCAACAAAAAGAAGAAATTTGAAGAAATATTTAAATTTACATTACCAATCAAAAACAGGTACGAGGGCCTGTTCGTGGAACAAAATAAAACGTACAACATCTCCGAAATACAACAGGACAATGCGAAAAGTCATGCACAACCGACAGAAAACCGAATAAGACCCACACCAATTATTTTAGAATCGCTGCCAACTAACTTTACTACTTTTGTAGGTAAAATTAAAGAAATTGTGAAGGCAATTTAAATACTAAAAACCTTGGTACCAAGACGAAAATAATAGTGGACAATATCGACGACTACTGGCTCGTGAAAGAAGATTTCCAGAAAAACGGATTACCCTTTTTTTGTTATGCCTTGGAACACGAAAAACGAGTTTCTTATGTTATTAAAGCATTGAGACGAATGGAACCAGATGTTATTCTGGAAGAGTTAAAAACGAAAGGAATCGAAGTGTTTGAATGTCGACTATTGGCTAATGACAGTTATACTGGCGAAATACTCTATCCAAAATACAAGATAACCACTGCCCCTCTGGTACAACAATTAGTCAAGTGAAGAATATTAATTATATTTATTCCCAAAGAATTTACTGGGAAAAATACAGACCACCCCGTAAAGCATTACAATGTGGAAAATGCCAACAATATGGTCATGGTCAAAGAGGATGCTATGTTCGAACGGTGTGCGCAATTTGCGCAAATCCTCATCCCACTTGGGAATGTAACGAAAATCCAAATACGCCAAAGTGTTACAATTGTGGAGGAAACCACAAATCGTCTAGCGAAGACTGTGAAACTTACAAACGTTACTTGGCCAGGAGACCGACAAAGAAAATTCCAAGCGAACCAGCAAAACCAATAACAAATAGTCAATTCAAATTTAAAGAAAATGATTTTCCAACACTTCCTCAAAAAACTCAAGGGCTTCCTCTACACCACCCTGCGTCACAGCCAGAAACTAACAAATCACGGCTTCCTTCCCACCAGCAGAAACCACCACTAACACCTAAACCTTTTAATTTTCATTATTAAAAATAAATTTCTTCCTCAGCTAAGTGATGACTATGACTGATTATTGGGTGTGAGGGAATGCAATCAAACAAATGTTATCGTTAAGCCAACGTTTCGATCAGTTTATTTGATCATCATCAGGGCTGGAAAACAATACAAAGGTGCTCAATAATTATATAATACATAAAGGCACGGTTACTACATACCAAACAATAAAAGATGGACAAAGTTTGATCATTGAAATAATTGAAATATGCGGACATAGGTGAAAGACCAGGGCGAAGCGCTCAACATCTGAACACGATCTTCGTCAAACGGCACAATGGCAAACAATATTGTAACAAAAACACAAAACAATATACCGTGTATAACAGTGTGTAAAACAGTTTAAAATATCTAAAAAACAATAGTGGTCAATAACATTAAAAATAAAATCGTTGTAAAATGCTATACAATAGATCAACTACAAAAGTGAAAACGATAAAGACAAGATAACAATGTCCAATAAGATCGCGTCAAAATACAAACTTTAAATTCCCGCACCATTGACCGCAACCAATAGCAACAAAGGACGAAACAAAACATTGTTATCGTCATCTAAAAGTAAAATAAATAAAGTAACCGTCCTCCGTAGCACCAAACGTCAGGAAAATACAACACAAAAACAAACACTAATTTCACTTGCCCAGTAACCACTCTTAACTACCTATTAGGTCTCTCTGTTTTCATTTTGAAGTTCTGCAGTAAGTTGAGGTAACCGTTGTTAATGCTGGTGTAATCACTCTGAATGTTGATGTTATTATTAGTTGTTGATATCAGAGCCGCTTCTATGAACAACCTCCTATTGTAACACACCTCCGACGCCAAAATCTCCACATCCTCATCCTTGAAATTATGATGATTCTCAATGGAGTGGTGTGCGAGGCCAGTTTTTGTTTTGCCAAGCCGGATGTCGTAATGGTGTTGATAGATCCGTTTGGATAGTCTCTGAGATGTTTGTCCGATGTATTGCTGTTCACACTCAGAGCATTTGATCTTATAGACTACATTAGCCTTATCCAATACCGGGGTTCTATCTTTGGTTTTAGAGAATAGTATACTGTTTAACGTCAGAGGCGTGTGAAATGCCAAACGTAAGTTGTCTTTCGTTATGCACTCCTTAAAGATGTGTTTCAGTTTGTTCGCTAGCTTTGGATGGTAAGTGATTTTACTATATTTAGTATATTCCTCTGGTTCCTCCTGCAAAACTCCACTCATGATGGGTGGTGCCCTCTTTCTGAACAAAACATTGTCCAAAAGGCGACCCGGATATCCATTTTTCATGAGTTGTTGCTTCAGTTCATACAATCTCAATCCCATTTTTTCGGTAGGTACAACATTATGTAATCTATGTTTTAGTGTATTTATAACACTCAACTTGTGTTGTATGGGATGAGAGGAATTAAAATTCAGAAGGCGCTCCGTGGACGATGGTTTCCTGTAGATGTCGGTGTCCAAAGCACCATTGCTATCTCTGCTCACCAACAGGTCCAAGAAAGGTAAAGCGTTGTCAGCCTCCACCTCGTAAGTAAAGGTAAGCAACTCATCGTAACTGTTAAGGATTTCTATACAGTGTTGTATCTCGGTTCTGGGGATGGCTGTCAAAATATCATCCACATAAAGCAACAAAAATGGAAGATGGAAATGAATGGATCCAAAGAAATTGCAGAGCAGGTCGTTCATCACGAAACTTGAGAAGATTGGTGAGCAAATGTTGCCCATGGCTGATCCCACAAGTTGTTCATAAAATTCACCTTCATAGCTAAAATAGCTATTATTGAAAATGGTGGATATCATTTGCAAAAATTCTTCCAATTGGATCGTAGTAAAGGGGGTCACCAAATCCCAATTGTTACTGATAGATTGTAACACGGCCTCCTTTGAAATATTAGTGAACAAAGAATTGACGTCAAAGGACACCAATACGTAATCTTCGGGTAGGACCTGATCCACTATCCTCTCTTTGGCTTCCTTTGAATTTTTCACGTTGAAGGGTAGTGATGGGAACACATTTTTTAAGATGTTATTTATATACCCCGCTAACGGTGTAGATGGAGACTCTATACAACTGATGACAGGTCTCAACGGTGTGTTAGTCTTGTGAGCTTTAGGGAGACCGTATGCTCTTGGGACCTGTGAGTTGTATTTGGTAAGTCGTCTGCGCGTAGGCATATCTATGTGTCCATTTTCCTCTAATTGTTTAATAACCTTGTTAAACTTACCCTGGATGGTGTTAGTCGGGTTCCTTTTCAGTTTCTTGTATACTTTACGGTCACTAAACAATTAGGTCATCTTTTCCTGGTATTCATTTTTGTACATCACCACAGTGGCGTTGCCTTTATCTGCCTTCAACACGAGAATCTCCGGATTAGCCTTTAGGAAGCTTCGCGACTTCCAAACCTGTCCTGCTACGGGATCCAACACTTTGTTGTTATCATTTATGTAGTTATGCGTCATGTTGATGATCTTCCCTCTGAGTAGCTCTTTTCTTTCCCTGGGTAGAGTAGTGCCTTCCAAAGCGCAATCTACTTCCGCTAAAAAGGAATACATAGGGAAATTTCTAAGTTGGGGAGCTATGGCGAACTTGGGACCCAAGGATATTGTGCAAGCCACTTCATCTGGTAGGTCCACGTTGGTTAGATTAATCACCCAATCCTTATTACCCAGTAGATCAATTTTTCGTTGCTGGTGAAGTAGAGCAGTGAACTTCTTGCACATCCTTTCCCTCATTTTTATTATCTTAGTGCCAAGGTGCCACTCCTCAATATTGATAAATCTATCTACCACTTCAACTGACAACTTTTGCATAATCTTCCCTTTATTTAGCTCTATTTGTTTTTTGATAAACTTAATAGATTTTAATGCAATTTTAATGTGGATGTTAAGTATACCCCCCTTAAACCTCTTCAAAAATCCCTCTACCTCTTGCAAAACCTCCCTATCGGGGATAAGTTCCTGTGTAACACTTGACACCTTCTTTTGTATAAACTGGGGATATATGTGAGCCCCCCTGCAGCGTAGTAAGAAGTTTCTTCTACTAATGGCCCTGGCAAGCTTATCGTAACTAGATTTGATCATGTTCAACGTGTCAACCACCTCCGCACCATGTTTTCCCCCAATATCCTTGAAAAAACCCATTGATTCACGTTAAAAATAAATTTCTTCCTCAGCTAAGTGATGACTATGACTGATTTTTGGGTGTGAGGGTGTGAAGTTTAACAAGGTTATTAAACAATTAGAGGAAAATGGACACATAGATATGCCTACGCGCAGACGACTTACCAAATACAACTCACAGGTCCCAAGAGCATACGGTCTCCCTAAAGCTCACAAGACTAACACACCGTTGAGACCTGTCATCAGTTGTATAGAGTCTCCATCTACACCGTTAGCGGGGTATATAAATAACATCTTAAAAAATGTGTTCCCATCACTACCCTTCAACGTGAAAAATTCAAAGGAAGCCAAAGAGAGGATAGTGGATCAGGTCCTACCCGAAGATTACGTATTGGTGTCCTTTGACGTCAATTCTTTGTTCACTAATATTTCAAAGGAGGCCGTGTTACAATCTATCAGTAACAATTGGGATTTGGTGACCCCCTTTACTACGATCCAATTGGAAGAATTTTTGCAAATGATATCCACCATTTTCAATAATAGCTATTTTAGCTATGAAGGTGAATTTTATGAACAACTTGTGGGATCAGCCATGGGCAACATTTGCTCACCAATCTTCTCAAGTTTCGTGATGAACGACCTGCTCTGCAATTTCTTTGGATCCATTCATTTCCATCTTCCATTTTTGTTGCTTTATGTGGATGATATTTTGACAGCCATCCCCAGAACCGAGATACAACACTGTATAGAAATCCTTAACAGTTACGATGAGTTGCTTACCTTTACTTACGAGGTGGAGGCTGACAACGCTTTACCTTTCTTGGACCTGTTGGTGAGCAGAGATAGCAATGGTGCTTTGGACACCGACATCTACAGGAAACCATCGTCCACGGAGCGCCTTCTGAATTTTAATTCCTCTCATCCCATACAACACAAGTTGAGTGTTATAAATACACTAAAACATAGATTACATAATGTTGTACCTACCGAAAAAATGGGATTGAGATTGTATGAACTGAAGCAACAACTCATGAAAAATGGATATCCGGGTCGCCTTTTGGACAATGTTTTGTTCAGAAAGAGGGCACCACCCATCATGAGTGGAGTTTTGCAGGAGGAACCAGAGGAATATACTAAATATAGTAAAATCACTTACCATCCAAAGCTAGCGAACAAACTGAAACACATCTTTAAGGAGTGCATAACGAAAGACAACTTACGTTTGGCATTTCACACGCCTCTGACGTTAAACAGTATACTATTCTCTAAAACCAAAGATAGAACCCCGGTATTGGATAAGGCTAATGTAGTCTATAAGATCAAATGCTCTGAGTGTGAACAGCAATACATCGGACAAACATCTCAGAGACTATCCAAACGGATCTATCAACACCATTACGACATCCGGCTTGGCAAAACAAAAACTGGCCTCGCACACCACTCCATTGAGAATCATCATAATTTCAAGGATGAGGATGTGGAGATTTTGGCGTCGGAGGTGTGTTACAATAGGAGGTTGTTCATAGAAGCGGCTCTGATATCAACAACTAATAATAACATCAACATTCAGAGTGATTACACCAGCATTAACAACGGTTACCTCAACTTACTGCAGAACTTCAAAATGAAAACAGAGAGACCTAATAGGTAGTTAAGAGTGGTTACTGGGCAAGTGAAATTAGTGTTTGTTTTTGTGTTGTATTTTCCTGACGTTTGGTGCTACGGAGGACGGTTACTTTATTTATTTTACTTTTAGATGACGATAACAATGTTTTGTTTCGTCCTTTGTTGCTATTGGTTGCGGTCAATGGTGCGGGAATTTAAAGTTTGTATTTTGACGCGATCTTATTGGACATTGTTATCTTGTCTTTATCGTTTTCACTTTTGTAGTTGATCTATTGTATAGCATTTTACAACGATTTTATTTTTAATGTTATTGACCACTATTGTTTTTTAGATATTTTAAACTGTTTTACACACTGTTATACACGGTATATTGTTTTGTGTTTTTGTTACAATATTGTTTGCCATTGTGCCGTTTGACGAAGATCGTGTTCAGATGTTGAGCGCTTCGCCCTGGTCTTTCACCTATGTCCGCATATTTCAATTATTTCAATGATCAAACTTTGTCCATCTTTTATTGTTTGGTATGTAGTAACCGTGCCTTTATGTATTATATAATTATTGAGCACCTTTGTATTGTTTTCCAGCCCTGATGATGATCAAATAAACTGATCGAAACGTTGGCTTAACGATAACATTTGTTTGATTGCATTCCCTCACACCCAAAAATCAGTCATAGTCATTTTAATTTTCAGGGTGAGCGATCACAAACTCGACAACCGACTAACACAAATACAGACGATTTTACGACATTTATGAAGGAATTAAATGAACTTCAGGAAAAGTATGACTTCAAGGCCCTACTTCAAGCTATACGTGAACTCAAAGCCAAACTAGAAAATGCCACAGGTCCTATGGATGTGATGAACGCTTTTATGAAATCAAGTAAAGCGTTTTCAGGATTTTCATTTAACAATATTCATGGGTATAAAGCCCCTAGACGATGACTAACGATGATTTGTTAGTTGATGACTAACCATGCGAATCCGCTCATCGCCGCAACGATTGACTACAATACTACAATATTAAAGATTTGCCATTTAAGAAAATTGAGAAATTCCTTAAGCAAACTTTAACTTAACGTATCTAGTTCATATTACGCGAACTTCGCCCTATATTATATTATTTTATTTTTGTTATTTTTATTTTATTTTTATCCCCATCAGGTTTTTGAAAATTTTTTCCTGTGACTTGACATTTCACCAACAAGAAGAACTCATCATACTGACCAACCTCACGAAATAGTAGAGGAAGTGCACACTTCAAAAACTGTAACAAACTTAAATTACTATTAATTGTGTAAATTTTACTTTTCTAATAAATATATTTTGATTTTGATTTGAAAAATATGTCCTCGAAAAGAAAATTTTTCAAGGGAATCGGTTTCAAAGAAATACATGGAAAGTTAAGGTGATTACCAACACTTTTCGTAATTTAATAATCGTCGATTAAACGAAATTTTGAAAACACCCAGTGATCTATACAAACATCCCTTCCACAAGAATGGTAGATAGAACCCTAAACATCGACGCAGAAGGCTCAAATTCGTACATGTATGTATTTCGCCCTCTTGGCTTCTTGCGCAGATTAGGGTTCTTGAGCTTTGAAACTATCTCTACGTGTTTTTCCTACATTTCTGGGGGGCGAGGGGGAATTTTTTTTTATGTTTTGTGAATTCGTTCTGGTTACCATGGCAACCAACCACGGTACCTCAATTTTTTCTTCGAAGTTTACTTCGGTAATAGTCGTAGAAACTGAGGGCTTGCTATCATTTGATAATCAGCTGCGTTAAATTTTCCTTGTAGTTTGCATTATTTAAAAAATTACACCTCTTGATCGCGTAATGCTGAGGAGTATTACTCTCCCCCCTCCTTAAAATATTTTCTTGTCTTAGGAAAATTCAACCCCATGAAGTATTCATGAATAACTTTTTAAATTTTTAATTCAATGAATATTTACAATCTGTTTTATTAACAAAACAATAAGTAAATGTGACGATATTTATAAGTCATGCAGGAAACATTCCATTAAATATTTCCCTAAAAATATGCAATTTGACCATTAAGTGAATCGAGTGAGTAGGTCATTAGGTTGAGACAAAAACTCCTCTCCCACGAATGCAGGATTGAGAATTCTCCTCCCACGTGAAGTGGCAACCACCTCACTTTTCAACGTGGGAAGCCCTAGGTGTTTTTGACTAGCAAAATGATGATAACGTCGGTATGCGAGGGACGTGGATTCCAACCACGAACTTTCACTGAAAAGGTTAGATGATATCCCCTCTCTCAGGGAAATAAAATACGGCAGTGTAGTTAACAGTTTAATTGACACACAAAATAATCAACAAAATTACACAAATTCACAAATGACAACAACTTCAGGCGGTGAAATATATAGATGCTGGCTTCTGACGGAAGCCAGTCAAAATTAACAAAAGCGTGAAGCAATCCTCCCCGTATGGAGATCCAGTGAACTACAAAAAAAACTAAGGTGTCAACAATTACACCAGTTAATGACGTTAATCACAAAAATACTCGTAAATTGGTAAAGAGCAATCACACCCAAAAAGATTAGATTAAAAGGCCTCACCTGAGCGCTCGGGAGTTCACACGATCTTAGTGACAGGAACTGAAACATGATAAGCCATAACCCGGCAAATGGTTATAAAAAAAACTTTCCGGCTTCACCTGCCGCTTTTCATGCTTGTAGATGGAAGGTACACAGCAGCTACCATCTGGGAATTACCCCGCATCGGAGATGCTGGGTTACCTTTCGGTATTCGTGGGTACTTAAACTTGAACTTCTTTGCCTAATAAATTATTACCTTTTGGGCGCCATGCCCCGATAGGGCTTTCGTTACCTAGTTGCCTTTCTCGAGACAAAAATTTAACTTAAAATAAAATAAAACTTGTCGGTTCAGAATACACACTTTAATGAAAATTAGCACAGAATAATCGTAAATAACAAAAACAGATTCTTGGATACACACAAAATGATTTACAATAAAAGGTGGATGGAATAAATGTACAAAATAAGTTAGCGAAACAGTTGAGGTCGCAATGGTGTAAATGCGGGTTGTTTGCGGTGAAACTTCACCCGTATCTGGTGTGACTATGAATATCGTTACTTTGAAATTCCAGCGTTACTAAAAAGACGCCTTCGTACTGCTCAAGAGCAAAAAATTATTAAATTACAAACCCTACTGAAGGTAGGCAAAAATACTGAATAAGCAAGTTACAAAAGGTTGACTATTACGTTATTAAAAGCTGGTTATTACATTATTAAAAGTTGGTTATTACAATTTACACAATGAGTAATTCTCAAATTCATTCCTCGTAAATATCGACAGGACTTCTGTCGTATGACTGTTTGATCTAAAAGTAATCTAGAAAAACACATATGCATAATATTGTTATTAACCATTAAAAAGTAACTATTTTTATCTGAATTAAGTGAAAAACTAATTGAAAATTGATATTCATTATCACCATATTTGTTATAAATTCCCCAGCTGCATGAGATGGTATTGCAAATGTTGCACACAATGTAAAAATTGATTGGACCAGATGTTCACCAACTTGGACGCTCTTGAATTTAAAGGTGACTAAATTTTCTCAATTGAAGACAAATGCACGCAGATTGCTAATTGGGTGATCGTGCCGTTTCTTATTTGGGGTGTTGGATAACCCTCCGGGTTGTTCGCAGTTATTGGGGTTGAAAGTATTGTAAAAAAAGGTAACCTCATTATTGCGACAGCGATGTTTAGCCTCAAATCGGATTTTGAAATTTTTGCGATCATCCTTTCCCAAACTGGTTTGTTCACGGTTATTGGAGTTATAGGCATTGTAAAAAAAGATAACTTCATTGCCGTGAAAAGCGTTGCTTTGTTTTAAATTGTAAATCGAAATTATTGCAAACATAATTTCTCAAAATGGCGTGGCGTCCTTTGGATTGAAAAGTTCAAAATTGATTTATTGATCTTGTAGATCATTTGATGAAAAACAGAATTCCATCACAACCCGTACGGTAATAACTATCGTCACATAAAACTAATTGAAAACTAAAATCTCTCCGAAAAAACTAACGAAACTAAAATTTTAGCGGAGCTCAAAAAATTCTCGCCATTCTGCTATGGCTTTATTTGCGAACCCCCTATCAACCCTCGCGCAGTCCATTCCTGACCGTTCGGATCAAAAATCGATAGCATTGGTCGATATTGAAGTGCAAATTAAATCGAACGTTACGAAAAATAAAGCCGAAGCTACGTTAAAAACTAAATGTAATTTAAAAAAGGAAATTAAATGTGTTGACAAATAAAATTTGTCAACGTAAAAACGGATGTAACAAAAAATTGTTACAGAACTCCAATCAATTCAGATGGACTGCTCACGAGAATGGATGTTTGATGGGCGTCCACTAGGTCCCCACCACGAGGATGGACTGCACGCTTGATGATGACAGCTTTCACAGCGACCCACGACCTCGGCTGCAGGAAGATGACTGGACTATCGGACAATGGTTGACCAACAAATGGCGGTTCCAAAAGTGATGTTAAATTGCTGACACGCAGGACGGCTCGCTATGGTTACGCACAGGATAGTCGTCACGACAAATATGGCAGTTCTGACGATCAAAGGCAACGGACACGAACGAATAGGACTGATGCACGGACTTCAGTAAAAAGCGGGTTGATGTTAAAAAAATTCGACTGAGCTATCTTTGTTGACAGTAATGTTGCAACGAAAATCCCCAAGAGGGCGCTCACCACCATGCGCGTACTGTGATCGTGTAGGTGCTGATAACCAATACAAAATATGGCGGTGAAACGGCAGATGTAGATAACGTAATTCTGGCAGGGTACTTCCGTAATCGAAAAAATTATGCAGGTTTCACCCCTACGCACTCGTGGTTATTGTAGAATAAACAGTTGTTCTTGAATTTAATAGTACCCGCAAAAATCGACTATGATCACAGCACACTCACACTCTACGAACCTCTCGCTTAGACGTCCCGAACAAAAGTGAATGTCAAAATCCTCGCGGCTCGGATGCGCTCACGAAAAATGAAAATGGCAGTGTCTACACTACCATCCCAATGAATTTGAAATAATTGGCAGTGGCCAAAACAAATTAATTGCTGAAGGTTGTTACATGACGGTTAAAGATCTAAAATTCGTCATAAGATTTGAATCTTTTCAGTCTCCTTAATTCATTGGTATCATCCATCAATTTGTTGACTAGTTGGTTGGGATGTGCTTCTAGTCTGTTTGCATATCTTTTACAGAATTTGTAAATTTCTTCTTGGATTGATTTTACCTGTAAGTCTTGTTGGATAACATAATTGGGTACATACCATGGAGCGTTGACAATTAATCTCAGAAATTTGTTTTGAAATCTTTGCAGTATTTCAATATTCGACGTACTAGCAGTTCCCCAAAGTTGTATGTCATATGTCCATATCGGTGTTATTATGGATTTATAAACTAATAGTTATTTCTCGAGGAAAAGTTGAGATTGCCTGCCGACCATCCAATACATTTGACTGAGCTTAATACCAAGTTGTTTACGTTTTGTAAAAATATGTTTTCTCCATGTTAAGGGGGTATTCTAGTCTAGAATATTGAAAAATTTGATTTTTTTTCATATTTTCAAAGCTTAAACCTTTAAGAATATGTCTTTAAAACGATTTTTCAAAATTCAAATTATTTTTGGAAAAATAGCTATTAGAAAGAATATAATAGAAAAAATGTAAGTATAAAGTACCATTGTATGACTGACTGCGCGAATATTTAAACGCGATTATCTCGATATTACCTTTTTCCAGACGGTCGACATGAAATCTCAAGTTCTACTGGACCGATTTACTTGAAATTTGGTGTGAACCTTCTCTATACATCCCTCTATGGTCCGAACTAAAATTATAACAAAATTTCAATTTTTACTATTTTTAAAAAAATCGGAAAAGTAAAAAAAACTGGTAAAAAATGTCTTTTTATTACAAACAGCCGCCATTTTGCGAAAAAAGTTTTTTTTTAACTTCTCCCTGGTTCGGACCATAGCGGCATTAGTTTTGATTAAGAACCTATTTTGTTTTTTGATTTCGGATTACTAGGAGGGTTGGAATCATGTCGACCAGGACGCGCCATCTTTTGGAGATCCCCCATTTTATCAGCCTGTAACTTTTTAAATTTAAAATATTTTCTTTTGATTTTTTTTATGTATTCTTCAAACAACAGTAAAAATGTGGTAAAACAATGGATAGTAAAAATATTGTTAGGTATTTCTTTATTGCACTTGAAGAAATACCTAAAATTCATGCCTGTAGACTAGAATACCCCCTTAATCTCCTATCCATATGTATACCAAGATATTTGGCATCATCAGCTTGAGGCAATATACAATTGTTCAGTTTTACGGACGGACATGTTTCTCTCTTCATTGTAAACGTCACATGAATAGACTTTGCTTCATAAGCTTTTATTCTCCACTTACGGAGCCAATCTTGGACTTTATTTAAATTATTCTGCAGATATTTAGACGCCTGTCTATGGTCGATATGTGATGCAAGAATCGCTGTGTCGTCGGCAAACGTAGCTGTCATTGCCAGTCTTGTTGTTGGTAAGTCTGACGTGTACAACAGGTACAAGATCGGTCCCAAAACACTACCCTGTGGCACTCCCGAACTGATTGTGTAAAGGTTGGTATATTCTTCATAATATTTTACGAAAAAATGTCTATCACTTAAGTATGATTTTAAAATTTGGTAGAAGTGATACGGTTGACTCTTCTTAAGTTTGTAGCACATTCCCTCATGCCACACCTTGTCAAAGGCCTAACTGCTGTCCAGAAATGCAGCAGAGCAGTATCTTTTATTTTCAAGGTCATTGCTGATCTTCTTGGTGATTCTGTGCACTTGCTCAATGGTACCATGTTGACCTCTGAAACCAAATTGATGGTTTGGTATAAGTTTTCTATCTTCAATTAGTGGTTTGAGACGTTTAATCAGGAGTTTTTCAAGTACTTTTGAAAGAATTGGCAACAAACTGATTGGTCGATACGATGATGCTTCTTCTAACTTTTTTCCTGGTTTTAGGAAGGAGGATTATCTGAGCAACCTTTCATTGGGTAGGAAAATATTGCAGTCGTTCGACGGTATTGTAGATAAATGTTAAAAGTTTTAAACATTTTGGTGTGAGTTCTTGTAATACCTTGCCCGTTATTAAATCAAACTCAGGGGCCTTCTTAGGATTGATTTAATTTAGAATGACTCGTGTAACTTCTTTAATATTGAAGGGTTTGATTGGCAAGTCCATTTGGAATGGTGCTTCCAAGTAATGAAGAACTTCGGAAGTCTCTTCTTCTGTGAGGGTAGAAGGAAACGGCTTGAATACCCCTGAAAGATGTTTTGCGAAGACATAAGCTTTGTCCTTATCACATCTTGCCCATTCACCATTGTCATTTCTAATTGGTGGTACATGTTGTTGTGGTCGTTTGATATTTTTTGTAGCCTTCTGTTATAACTCGTAATATTCAATAAAACTATGTTGCATTTAATAACCTTTTATTGTCTAATATTAAAGCTTTATGTAACGAGCGCACGTGCTTCTTGTTTACTTGTCTAAGAGCGACCCCCTTAGTTGTGTCGCTATATGTCAGCTGTGTAAGTCGACATGCGCTTTGACCTTGTCAACACATTGACATATATTACATGCTTCTTTTTCAATAAATTCAAAGATAACAATTTTCATCACATTATCAATATACATAAATTGTTGATACAGTTTCAAATACACAAAATTCAAATAAGTTCAAATAAACAAAACATTATCAATTTGCATAAATTCAAATAAGTTTAAATAAACAAAACATTACAGTTTTCATAAGCATTATCAAAACATTATCAATTTGATACGAGAAACTTACTTTAACAATTTTAAAACATTTTTTATTTTGTAACATAATCTTGCAAATATGCAGGTTGTATTTTTATTCTGACTGGCCTACTATTTACCATTTCTTTCTTATCATTGCTTAGACTAGCACATTTTTCACTGCTATTTAAATTGTCCCTTTCGATTCTCGGTTTTAATTGCTCTGCTTTTAATTGCACTTCCGAATTTTCGATAACTTGATTTATGTTACTCATGTCTTTTTCACTTATTATTTTAATCTGTTCGTCTGTCTCTTTTATGTCACTTTTCGAATTCTTATTGATTAATTCACTCTCCGGTTTTTTAAACGGTCGAAGATGTGCTCTGTTTCTACGTAATATTGAACCTTCACTTGTTTCAATTTGGTACGAATTTGGTTCGTTGGTTTTCTAAATTATTTTCGCTGGAGTCCAGCTTCGTTTGTCACTTTGCACTAATACTTCTTGATTTTCTTCAAATTCATCAAGTACTCGCGAAACTTTGTCATAATACGATTTTTGTTTCATTTGATTTTTCTTTATGATTTGCATTGGTCCACTACAGTTATACTTCGGTGTTAATGCATTCTTTGTCATTAATATGTCTGACCTTAA
Source organism: Podabrus alpinus (assembly GCA_932274525.1). Taxonomy (NCBI): domain Eukaryota; kingdom Metazoa; phylum Arthropoda; class Insecta; order Coleoptera; family Cantharidae; genus Podabrus; species Podabrus alpinus. Next base: position 43,232,251 of record OW026452.1, on the reverse strand, counting down.
TTTTCTTCCTTGAATAAGCTCTGATGGTGAAGGCATTAGATTACTTTTTGGAGTTGTGTTATAATTCAATATAGCGTTGGTAATGCTATTTCTTGAAGCAACTGCTTTTAAGATTAATCCTTTTACGGTTTGTACCGCCCTTTCTACCATACCATTGGATTTTGGATAATTAGGACTTGACGTTACATGTTTTATGTCATAATAATTTACAAATTCAGCAAAATTTTGTGAATTAAAAGGTGGGCCATTGTCACTAAATATTTCGTTTGGTATTCCAAAATACGAAAATGAATCTTCTAATATTTTTGTTACTGTTTGCGCATTCTTTGATTTTAATTTTTTAGCTAGAATAAACTTTGAAAAGTAATCCACAATTATTAAATAATTCTCGGAATTTATGTAAGCAAAATCTATTCCTATTTTAAACCACGGCAAATCTACTATTTCATGACTTCTTAACGGCTCCTTTGAGTTGGATTTCGCGTATCGTTGACAAATTTTACAATTTAACACGTACTGTTCAATTTCTTTTGTCATGTCCGGCCAATAAAGTAAAGTTTTAGCTTTATTCTGACATGCCGTGACCCCTTGATGAGCACTATGTATTTTTTTTAATACCTTATCTATTTCATTTTTCGGTATCACAATTTTGTTTCCGCGAAATAAAATTCCGTTGGCATAATACAACTCATCTTTTATATCCCAATATTTTTTTGTTTCATTTTTTAATGATTTTTTGTGCATCGGCCAACCATTGTTGATGTAGGTGATAATTTCTTGTATTATCTGATCCTTTTCTGTAGAATCTTGAACCTCTTTTATTCTGTCATCTGATGCACAAATTATTGTGTTAACTGACACGTATTTTCCTTCCAAATAATTCGTTTTCATTGTCCTTTTTTGATTTGGATCTCTGGATAATGTATCCGGTATGTATAAATATTTGCCAGGCACATACTGTAATTTAAAATCATATCTCAATAATTTTAATACAATTCTTTGTACTCTCGGCGATAATTTTTCCATTGGTTTATTAATCATATTTATTAGTGGTTTGTGGTCAGTTTGTACCACAACTTGTTTACCATACGTATATAAATGGAATCTTGTCAATCCATGCAAAACTGCTAATAATTCCCGCTCTAATGACGCATAGTTTTGTTGCGTAGGCGTTAAACTTGACGACGTATATGCTACAGGTTGTTCATCTTGCATTATCAATGCGCCCATACCTCTCAAAGATGCGTCTACTGATAAGCATATTTCTTTGTTCGGATCATAAAATTTTAACACAGGTGCTTTACTAATCAATTTTTTTAAATTTTGAAAGCACTTTTCTTCATTTTCACCCCACAAAAATTCATTTCTTTCACTCAATAAGTCTCTTAATACGCCCGTTTGTTCAGACATATTTGGTACAAATTTTCTTAGGAAATTGATCATCCCTAGAAATCTTTGTAGTTCTTTTCTGTTTTTTGGACTTTGTAATACTTTAATTGCTTCAACTTTTGAATTCTCAATTGCTATACCCAGCGGCGGCCTTAGGGGGTGGCGAACAGGGCAATCGCCCGGGGCCTCGCTCTTGCAGGGGCCTCGCGTCAAGCAATTTAAAAAAAAATACAGATTTTTTTAACTATATTTTTTTTGACGTGATAGTGAACTTTTGAAGCAATGTAGTGACTTGCAAATATCTATGACAGTAGGAGAATCATGTGATATTGATGGACATGAATTGTACGAAGAACTGAATATGTTCATCCGTGTGTATGAAGGAAACGATGACATTATCTCGGTGCTCAAATAGGTACATAATAGAAAAAAAATTAACTGAAGTTTACCCCACTATCGAAATAGTTCTGAGAATTATTGCCACCACACCTGTTACGGTTGCGTCTGCCGAAAGAAGTTTTTCGAGGCTTAAAATTATTAAAACATATTTGAGGAATTCGATGACTCAGGATCGGCTTTCAGCCCTTGCTATTCTTTCAATCGAAAATGACGTAGCTCATTCGTTAGATTATTGTGCTTTAATTAAAGATTTTAGTCGTAGGAAAAGCCGCAAACATCAATTTTAAAATTTATCATCTCTGTATTTGTTAATTTTGTAAATCTTTCAATGTAAGTAAAATATTTTAAAACTCAAATTTTATTTATTTGTATAACTTTAGCATTTCTCGTCAAACATAACGAATACCTATCAAACAACCAGACCTACTTTTGCATCAGATAGGTACTTTTCCGTAGGACAAAGGGCCTCGCAAAGACCTGCCGCCCGGAGCCTCGCAATGGGTAAGGCCGCCGCTGGCTATACCATTTTCTGATAATGTGTGTCCTAAAAACGTGACCTCTTTTTTTGCTAGTTGCATTTTTGACTGGCTGAATTTAACGTTGTACTTTTTCGCTCTTTGTAATGCATTTCTTAGTCTTTCATCATGTTCTTTTTTATTTTTTCCAAAAATTATGACATCATCTACATACGGTATGACTCCTTCTAAATTTTCAAATACTTGATTTATTCTTTTTTGATAAATCTCTGTTGCCGAATTTACTCCAAACGGTAAAGTTAAATATTTAAATCTACCATACGGTGTTGCAATTTTGCAAAGCTTCGAGCTTTCCTTGTCAATTGGCACCTGAAAAAATGCTGTTGTTGCGTCTAGCACAGTAAAGTATTCAGCTCCACTGACTTTCTGCTAACACGCTTTCGATTGTTGGTATTGCGTAATGTTCCCTTTTTATATATTTATTTAATGGTCTTGGGTCCATACAAATTCTTATCGAACCATCTTTTTTGCTTATTATAACAATTGGGTGAACCCATTCCGTTGGTTCCGAAACCGCTTCTAATACCTTGTTTTCCACCATTTTTTCAAGTTCTAATTTTAGCTTCTTTTTTAACGACATAGGAACACGTCTTGCCGGTGAAATGGTTGGAATTGCATCATCTTTTAAAGTTATATGATAAGGCGAGCATTTCATTCTCGACGCTTTTTTATCAAATACTTCTTTAAATTCTGCTACTTGAAATTTCTACACCTATGTAGGTAATTAAAGCTCATAACTTGTTCTACAATTTTTTCATACACCACCAGCTTGCATCTGATCGGTTCCTTAGCTATAACCATGGCTTTAGTTTTCTCTACTGAGATTTCCATATTTAGTTCTTTAGCTGCTCTGGTGAATTCGAAGAGCAGTCTCTGTAGTTGGTCTTCATTCTCCGCCATCAAAACCGCATCATCAGCATAACACAGAATTTTACCAGTTTTCTGGTTCATCCTGTACCCTGCGTCGACTTGCTTGACCCGTCGCACTATCTCATCCATAACCATGTTGAACAGGATCGGGCTGAGACTATCACCCTGTCTTATTCCAACTGATACAGGTACCTCCTCGGTCAGTGTGTTACCTGCCTTTACCCTGGTAGTATTGTTGGTGTTGAGCTGTTTTACCAGCTTTATGTATTTTGGGTGAATGTTGTGCTGTCTTAAGATCTTTTGGACGTCCTTCAGTCTCACACGATCGAATGCCTGTTTAAGGTCAACAAAACACAGAAACAGGGGCGCGCTGTACTCCAAGGATTTTTCGACGAGTTGTCTCAGTATGAAGATAGCGTCTAGAGTTGAACGGTTCTTTCGGAAACCCTGTTGTTCTTCATTGATACCAACAGATTCTGTAACTTTGATTGATAATATTTTAGTGAGTAGTTGCAGTACGGTGCTTAACAGTGTTATGCCTCTGAAGTTTTTAGGATCATTCTTTGATCCCTTCTTGAATATGGGGATGGTGATACTTGACCTCCAATCCTGAGGGATCTGTTCACTTGCTATGACTTGGTTAAAGAATCTAGTCAGTTCCTCCTCAAGTTGATTTCCACCATTTTTTATCAACTCATTGGTAATCTCATCTATTCCTGGGGCTTTTCTGTTTTTTAACTGTTTAATAGCAATCCGTACTTCTTCTCTCGTTACATATTTCATCCCATAGTCTTGTTCCGGTATTCTCACATCCGGCTCTTCCAGGTGATCTTCTCCTGCGGGTTGGTATAGACTTCTGAAGTAATTCGCCCAGGTGTCCGGTGATATAGATCTGATCTCTACTTCCTCGTTAACAGATCTCTTCTTCCTCCTCAGCATTTTCCAAATTCTCTTCTGACCCCCATACAGATCATGTTCCGTTATTAATTAATAAAAAAAATAAAACCGTTAATAATCCGTTAAAATTAGCGCACAAATTTTATTAGCCTGATCGTACCAACAGACGTTTCCTATTCGTTAGTTAAATTTAACAGCTCGATACAAGTTTTATGAAACTCGGCAATAGTAGATTAATAAAAAAGTAACTTTAAGCATTTCTTCGGAACACGCTGTAAAATAAGCTTGCAACAGGGGGCCAGCGTTATAATGAACAGAGTTGTTTATTCCGATTAAAAGAGGGGGGGTAACAAGTTTATTTCGCGAATCTTTTACCTGGCTCGGGGTTGTTTAACTAACCTGCTCATCAGTTGAAACTCGTGGTTTGAAATAATGGCCAAAATAATATTTTCACTTTCCAGAAAAGTATTGCAAATTTGTGCCACCATTTATAGTTCAAGTGGCGCCTTATTGTCCAATATTCAACGGCATTGAAATGCAGCTTGAAGCGCATGTTATTATCGTAGTTTTAAGTAATAACCAGATCATAAGGCTTCTTGTTTTACTTTGTATAGAAGCCTAAAAGTGATATTTAAAGTGATTGTGGTACTATTTAAACTAATTCACAGCAACTTGTTCTTATTGTGAATTTATTCTCTTTACGTAAATCGATTTAAACCGCCATATTTGTTACATTAAAGCGCCCCCAACGTTAAATTCAGTTCCCAATAATGATTGCAACATATGGAGAACTCCACAAAATCGAAGAATTTAATTATGAATTTTGAATTACATATATATACTGCGATGGTCTAAAATAGCCCATACGGTAATTCAAGTTATTCAGTAGCAGAAACAGGTGATATCTCAATGATTGTCTGTTTCCGAGCATTCAATTCCTGCGATTAGTAGTATAAACATTTAGACATGCTTAAAGATCTCATTCAAGAATCTGTCATTTCAGATATACCTCAAAGGATACGTTTGTATTGAAAAGCAGTAAATTTGTAAAAATATTTGCTTATCAATTTAACCTAAAAATGTTATAAATTTGTTTTGCGAATTAGTTTCAAAATAACAATTTTTGTATAATTTTGTGTACTATGTAATTCCTCATTTTTTGTGTTTTATAAGGTCATTTTATTATGAATTTCCAATTGTGTGTATTAGACATAAGGGTCAATATCGAAGATCAGCATGGAGGCCGCTCGAAGATTATATTTATTTAGTCAAAAATCGGTTAAAAGCGTCGTAATCTAAAACAAACGGTGATTAAAACAGATAATAAATCTTAAAATTTAATAAACAGTAGTAACTAAACAGTTTAACAATTAATTAACAATAATAAAATTTGGTGTAACACTTACTTCATTCCGAAGTATTTTGGATTGTATAAATACGGCCTCCGCGCAGCCAATTTTTAGTATTTTCTAAACATTCAAGTTGTACGTTTGAAGCTCGTCAATTTTCCGTTATCGATCAAGGATCGATAATTTTGAGGCTATAAATGTCAACCACACCTCGACACTAAATTTGGTTATCATGTTACGATGAGAATTCAAAGAAGATATTCACCATAAAATACCTTGATGCAGCTATTACCGCAATTCACATCACCACATGGAACACACTACAGTTCATCATGTCAACTAAATGAAATTCCGTTCTACACCGATTGGATTTAACAAGTGAAGTTATAGTGGTAGTTCAACTGTGTTGTTTATTTTGTTAGTGCCAACTTCGTATCTTAATGAGTCACTATCATAGGCGCATCATAAACGGATTAACTTATTCAAGGTATTTCTTATCATTTTACAATTATTTCAATTTGAACTTTAAAGGCGTTGCAATGGTTTTAAGGAACTAATTTGTAACTAACAGTAACAATTTAAATTTATATAACTTTTATTTAAAAACATTCATTAAAACAATTTAAACCAATTTAAATCAAGAACATTTTACATCTGTGGTTGATAGTATATCACCACAGGAAGAAGAAAAAAGAACTAGAAGACGTTCGACATCTTTATTAACCTTTTCTATTTGTAAGGGTAAAACCATTATTGCTTTTGTAAACATTTGATTATTTCAATTTTCTGCTACCATGGTATATTTTTTGAAAATAATAGAAACATTTTTCAGTACAAACAATATCTTTTATTTGCATATAAATAAAAGCAAAACAATCTACCAGAGTTCTACTGCTGTCATCATTCTATTCGATGAGATAAGTTATTTACAATCCTCCTGAATTTACTACTGAGTGGAGTCTCTCCGAACTGAGCTAGTTAGGTATCTTTAGGTGTGGTGAAGTAAAATCATTAACTGATTTCACTGCAATACATTAGAATATTAGAAAAAATATATAATGAACTACTCTAATGAACAACAAACCAATCCGTTGTGCACAAAAGTGGAACGTGAAACATTGCCCCCTACACCCATAAGCAAGAGAAACGATTGTTGTTAGAAAGCGTTAGTGTGATGAATTAAAATCAGCTTTCATTTATTTATTTCTCATTGTTAGGTTTGTCTAATAAACTTTCTAGTTATAGTGTTATTATTGCCAGGTGCCGCCAGGCGCTACCTGTTTATTATTACATAATTTTTCACCCCCAAAGGTGATATATTAAAGTAAATTTTACTTAAATTTATTTAATTGGTATGTATTGGTACCTTCTATAAGAACTTTATTGTTTAATTTTAAATTTAAAAATAATTTGCTTGATTTCAGGTTTGAGTTTGAGTATAACTTCAGCCCCGTATTATATATTAACCATAACGCCACATGTTCCTTGACGGATAACGCACTAGATGGCGCCAGGGAGAAGCTCAATATAAAATGGCGTCCGTCACCATTTTGAGGCGTTCATCTTCGAGCCACGTAATTAATAAATGTTTTTTGATTTGATTTTGAGGCGTTAGTAATTGTGCATTCAGTAGCATTGTTAAATAATAAGACAAAATTCAGAACCAACACAATATTTTGTTGGATTAACAAGGGTCCTTTCGTATCAATTTATAGACCAACCAACTTATAAAGAATATGGCTCAAGTGCCCCCACAGTTGAAAGATTTGCAAACTAAGGATACCGAGGGTAAATGTTTGGAAACTCCAAATAATTCGACGATAAACAGTTATGAAATTAAACAAGAAGAATTGGAAGATGTGAAATTTAATTTAGAAGATTTGCATCATTCCATCGATATCAAAGAAGAGGATGAAACAAAAGAATTAATGCTGAACAGTGCAAATGTAGTTGAATGTGCAGTTTGTGGTTATAAAGTTTCATGTAAGCACGCATTAGTACGGCATCTAAGAACTCATTCTTCTTCGTTTACTTGTGCGTTTTGTAAATATAAATGCGTTCGAGAATCACATTTAAAAAAACACTTAAAAATTCATAACCGCAGGAAAGAGTTTATTTGTGAAATTTGTGACTCTAAATATTCACAAAGCTCAAGTTTAAAACGTCATTTAAAAATTCATACCGGCGAGAAACCGTTTAATTGTGAAATTTGTGACTATAAATGTTCGCGAAGTTCAGGTTTAAAAAGCCATTTAAAAATTCATACTGGTGATAAACCGTTTAGTTGTGAAATTTGTGACTATCAATGTTCACATCGGTCTAGTTTAAAATATCATTTAAAAATTCATACAGGCGAGGATCTCTTTAGTTGTGAAATATGTGACTACCAATGTTCTCGTCGTTCCAATTTAAAAATTCATTTAAAAACTCATACCGGCGAGAAGCCTTTTATTTGTGAAATATGTCACTATAATTGTTCAGAACGTGGTAATTTGAATCGACATTTAAAAATTCATACCGGCGAGAAACCATTTACTTGTGAAATTTGTGACTATAAATGTTCTAATCGTTCAAGTTTAAAAAGCCATTTAAACATTCATACCGGCAAGAAACCTTTTAGTTGTGGATTTTGTGACTATAAATGTGCAAACAGTTCAAATTTAAAGAAGCATTTAAAAATTCATACCCGCGAATAACCTTTTAGTTGTAAAATTTTTGACAATTTTTTTTGCAATTACATATCAGCTTTATCCAGATATGCTCACTTAAACGTTTAATCATGTTTTATAAATCAGGATTATATTAATTTTGGTAATTTATCATTCAAGGTTGAACTTCATTATATTATGTAATAAAATACAATAATTATTTAAACTGTTTTGAATGTTTGTTGTAAACATTGTATTTATTTAAATAACTGCAGTTAATGATTTTTGGTAATAAAGACTAGTGGTACATTTTTAATTCTGTCCTATTATATTTATTAACCTTTTAAGAATATTATGTAATGATTATTAGATTAGGTGTTTTATAAGGGAAGCAGAAGTTAGGTATGTGAGTTCATGAACTGATAACAGCAAGGTTAGAAATATATTAAATTTTATATTATGTTCGAAGTAAATCTAACAGTCAGTCGAGTTTGTAACTTTGAAATGTACCTAATAACTAGTTAAAAATAAAACGCCACTTCTCTTTATCTTTGAATTGGAATTATTATTCAACAAACCTCTACTCGTAATTTCGAAAATCAACAATCGATATTACTTAAATGGCGCAGTCGGTATAGGATTATTTCACGAAAAAAAATTCAAAAATCGACACTTTTCGGAGAACGTCAGTTCCTTAGAAGTAAAACTTACAACAATGGTTTTATAATTATTTTACGGATAAGCTACATTCAAAAATCGGAACTGTAGAATTCGATAAAATAAAAGAAGAATGAAAAGTAGATAAATCCAGATTGTCCATCGAGGTCCAGTGGATTTCCTGCTTCCAACCCCAACAGTTTCAACCCATCAGGAAATAGTGCAGTGTATTAACCACCGATTCAAACTTCGAAAAAGGTGAGTCGATTCATTGATTGTTGCCCTTTGTTAATTTTAGAAAACTATAAGTGTTTTTTTTTAAGTTTTAAAGAAATTAATTTAAAGTAATTTAAAATAAAATCTGCATATACAGATTTAATTTTAATTTGTTATTGTGTATGCAAATTCATGACAAAACCTTATTAGATTCCAAAGAAACGTAATTTTATTTTACCACTTGAGAGAATTTTGGAAACCCCGGAATTGAATAAAATAGAAATGCCAACATAAACGCCGCCACCTACGTTAAATTATCAATTATTTAGAATAGACCTAGATACAATACCTATTTTTGATTATTACAATCAAACTTTATTACAATAGTGGAAAGTATTATTGTTAGATACGGTCAATTTGAAGAAATAGCAGCTACCTTAAGAGCAGCAATTTTTTCTAAATTTAGAGGACAAGCAGCAGAAAATCATATCACCTCGAAATGACTTAGACACAAACATGGGAACATATTAGAGATGTTATTTTACAACATTTTTCGGACAATAGATCTCTTGAACAACTAATAATCGATTTCAATAATATCACATTAGACAAACATGAAAACATTATATCCTTTGGCAATCGAATTAGGACTCAACTCGCGAAACTTTTAGCAAAGGTAAATCTAATGGAAATAGAAAATAAAGAAATAAGACGCGAATTGTTCACTGATAACGCCCTTGATCGTTTTCTTGTTTCAATACCGTATAACATTTCATGTCAAATACGCTTAAAACAACCAAAAACGCTTGATCAAGCTATTAGATTTACCACCGACGAAATAAATTTTATGAATAGAAGTCAATCGGTTAAACAAACATTGTCTTTACCATCAAATAATTTTAGCAAAACACCTTTTAATAAACAAATGAACAACCAACCTATTCGCCAAACGTTTTTTTCAAATGCAAATCAGCAATCATTTAATAAAACTCAACAATCAAACCAATCGCTTAGATTCAATCAACTTAACAACCAAAATAAACCACAGCAATTTCAAAGCCAAAATTTCAATTTTCATAAAAATTCATCTCAACAATTCATAAGACCAAATTATAATTTCCCAAGAAATCCCAACAACCAAATGCAATATAACAATAAATTTTTTCAACAAAATTAACAAAATTATGTCCCTGAACCCATGTCCAAGGGCGTACCCAGAGAGGGGCAGCTGCCCCCCCTAGACAAAGATTAAACATGTTCAAATATTTTATTGCAAGTCGACTAATACAGAATTTAATTAATCTGTTTTAAATAAGTAACAGCATCGAAAGGAATTATCACGCGACAGGAGAAAGTAGGAGAGGAGTAGGGCTCAATACGGTGTCGGTCTAGAGTCATAAAAGTCGAACATGAACTATGGTATGTATGTCTAATTCTTAAAATTGCTGAACAAATTGATATTGAAATTGCTATTCCACGTCTCGCCGGAAAACAACAGCAAAGAAGCAATCCTCCTTCGTCCACTATCAATGAATACTGGAGGCGGGCTCTCATCATACCCTACCTAGATTCATTGACATCATCTCTTAACGTTCGTTTCTCTGAAGAAAATGATGCAGCCTTTTCTCTAACCAAACTTCACCCTTCTTCAATGCTCGAAATCGGGATTCAAGAGCTAAGAAACATAGCCAAACGCTTCATGGAGTTTTATGGCTTAGAAGAGATAGAGGCTGAAGTAGATCTTTGGTTCAATCTGTGGAAGAACAAAAAGTTGTCTAAGGAAAGTCTAAAGGAACTGGAAATTGTGGATCTGTACACAGAAACCAACCTATTTTACCCATCAGTCAAACAAGCTCTTTTAATTCTGTTGGCTATCACAGCTACAGTAGAGAGATCATTTAGCACCTTGCGACGAGTTAAGACCTGGCTTAGAAGCACGATGGGAGAAGAACGACTCAGTGGACTGTGTTTGATGAGCGTCCACAGAAAATTTGTACAAGAAAATAAAAGCAAGTTTTCAAAGGAAGTATTGGATAAGTTTGCATCCAATCCTAGAAGATTATTATTGAAGTAAAAACAACCAACAGTATGTGTGAATTGAATAAATTTGTTCGTAAATGTATATAGCTTATTGTTCTATACGATGTAATATGTATGAGTTGTTCATGTGCATTTGTATAGTTTTCGTTATTATCTCTAATTACAAAAGCTTTTCCTTCATAATTGGAGTTATATTTTCTCCATAGTCCTTATTGACCTTATTAATAATTTATTTTAAGATGAATTTGGTTAATAATATCACCTCTTGTTATATTAAACAAATTTTCAGTGTTGCTCATAGTTCAAAGGTTCAAACGTCAATTGGTTTTACAAAATTCAAGAATTGATTATAGCACTCATGTTATCAATACAGTAGGTAATAGTATTTGATAAACAAAGAATAAACTATTAAATGTTCAAACTTAAACGTGAATTCATAATGGGTGAATTTAAACATTTTTTCCTAAAGAATAACATTCCTCCAACTTAGTGGGGTGGTGGGAGTGGGGAGGGGGGACACTCATACATTCTCGAGTTCATGAATCATTGGGAGGTCTGCCCCCCCTAGCTCAAATCCTTGGTACGCCCTTGCCCATGTCAACTCAAACTACCTTAAGGCTGTTCAGTAGGAATAAAAAATTATGTGATATGTTGATTTTATAGTAATATTCTTATTTAGCAATATATTTTAGGTAATTTTTGTTAATTAAAAATTATTGTAAAAAAATTAGTTTAGCCACAATTCATGATTAAAATTAGAATTTAAAATCGAACACAACATGCGATCTAGAAAAGATAAAATTATGAATCTTACACTAAAAGCAAGAATTTTTATTTTACTTTTTCGTGAAATAATTTTTATTTTAAAAAAATATATAATTTCTTTATAAACCCAAGTTTAATTTACTTAAAAATTGCTCCATTTTGAGTAATTATAAGAATAGGTACATATTAATTTAGTTTATCGTTGTACAAAATCAATGAAATTTATACCACTCCATAGATTGAAGTGTAAGATGAAAATATTTTTATAATTTTTTTGAAAATTATTTGTAATAACAATGATATTTTCGAATATGAACAGAAAAGCGTTGCGATTCTTTATCTCTACATTTTTTAGCTTTGTTTAATTACTCCCTCTAAAATAATAAAGTCACGCGGTATTCGAAGAATGTAGGGGAAATTATCACGTGATTTGAAATGCATGTGTGTCTTCATTGCAACTCAAGTTATCAGTCTGCAGCTTGCATTGGGAGTAGTAGTGCCAGCTTGATTTGTATTACACTTATTAACGTAAGAAAATTTCGAAAAAAAATCCAAAATCAGTCTTCTGCGATGTTTCGAAGGTGGCAAATGAAACCACAAATAATTTTATTTCAAAAATATCTTACGATACATCATTTTCAAGTTTAAAAAAATCCCCATCAGCCACGTTAAAAAGTTGAAGTGTATTCGTTTATGAAATAGAATAACAATAGAAAAATAAAATTATTTGGGATTTCATCTCTCAATTTTTACCTTTATGTCATAATTTATAATAAACGGGCCGACTTGGTTTATTTTTTAAACGTGGTTAATTAAGTAAAATTCAAATAATATGGGTTAAACTTTCTCGTCTAAACTGGTGTTTTTTTATAATTATAATTAGTCATAAACAAAAGCTATTGAGACCAGCGCCGTAGCAAGCTCTTCTGGCGCCTGAGGCAAATTTGAATATATGCGCCCCCCTCCCAAAAGATTCTTATCATTTTGATAATTTTATACCATTATTTATTGGGTTTTGTCGAGGTTTAACGCCCCCATTGCGATCACCCTTGCTACAGCGCAGCGCTGACTAAGGCCATCCGCACACGGAGCTACTCAAAAGGAACGGAACTCGATTTTTACTGAGTTCGACCATTCACAAACGGTCGTATATTATACTTCTGTGTGTGATTGGTCGAACTCGGTAAAAACCGAGTTGCGTTACTCTTGAGTAGCTCCGTGTGCGGATGGCCTTAGAGTAATGAAAACAAATGGATGCTTATCAGGAACTCGTTTAGGACCAGCGGGTCTGGGGGGTATTCCATACCCCCAGGTACACTTAATTTATTGCGAAAGAAAAACTTTTACTTTATCGGTATTAAGAAAAACGGTACTGGGATAGTTATGAAAAATATCACCTGCTGTCCTCCCCCTCCCGGATTACAAATGAAAATTGCAAAAGATTCAACGAAAAATGATAAATTTTGATGGTTCTCAATAATGGCAAGTGTACCTGGGGGGTATTCCATACCCCCCAGACGGTCATGTGCTATCGATTTTTATCGTTGGGAACTTCTGAAGATCTTATATAAAATACGCACAGTATGTCAGAATCGTCGTTTCCATGGTAACGTAACGCAATATCCCCGTCCCCGAATATGAAGATTATTTTTATCGGTGGGAATTTTTCTTTTCAATTTAAATATATTTGAATAATAAATTGTGTCAATGATAATGTGATATTTTTCCGGTTACCCAGTCAGTTAAAGGGAAATGAAGAAGAACGCGGGGGTTGGAATCAACTTTTCTAAAATCCCTTGTCTTCCCCTAGTCATTGCACCAAAATTGAAGAGGAGAAAATTCCACCTAGGTAAACCTAGCACCCCCACCTTTTCAAAATTGAAAAAAAATAGTTAGGAATTTTGTACGAATTATGTACAATTTTGTACGCCCATTCGCGAATTTTGTACTCTAACGGTTTCGCGATAAATCGCAAATATGTGGTGGGGGTGCTGAGTTAAGGAAAACTCAACACCCCCACCACGAAAAAATGGATTTTTTTAAAAATTAACTACGCTATAATTTTGTACGAATTATGTACAATTTTGTACGCCCATTCGCCAATTTGGGACTCTAACGGTTTCGCGGTAAATCGCAAATATGTGGTGGGGGTGCTGAGTTAAGGAAAACTCAGCACCCCCACCACGAAAAAATGGATTTTTTAAAAAATTAACTACGCTATAATTTTGTACGAATTATGTACAATTTTGTACGCCCATTCGCGAATTTGGGACTCTAACGGTTTCGCGGTAAATGGCAAATATGTGGTGGGGGTGCTGAGTTAAGGAAAACTCAGCACCCCCACCACGAAAAAACTGACCCACTCTCTAACGCTCAATATGAACATACAGAATAAGTCGTAGATATTTATTATATGTATTTGAATAAAGTTGAATTTTATTATTTAAAAAAAAATTAATTCAAAAGTATTTTAAATAAAGTAAAAAATTTAAAAATGTTGCTGATTTTTTATCCATTCTGTTATCTATCAATACATTATTCTGTATATAAAAGCAATGCGGGATGAACATTCTTTTCTTTGTAAATTGTTTGTGGAATATCGTTGCAATCATCCAATTGAACCCAAACTTGTTCGTTCCGTAAACAAACGGCGCAATAGTGACCTACTGATTTGTAATCACCATCTAACAATGGTGGTTCAAAATGAACCAAGCCTCTTAGCTTGTATTCGTTGGCCATAAACGAATATTTTATTCTTTTTGGTAAGTTGCTTAATTCCATAAGTGGTAGTTTGGAGGGATTTTTGGCATCGTACTTTTCAAAAGCTATGAAATGGTCTGAAATAAAAATACAGTGAATTCATAGAAATGGGATAAATACAAAAATGAAGAGAAAATCCTAACAAATGATATCACTTACCAATTTCTGAAACTGTTATAGTTTCGATACCTGAACAATTCCTTCGACACGGACCACACGATTTTATTAATATTTCTTTTTCCATTTCTTCGTTATATTTGTCACTTAATATAGCACCTGAACTAATTTGCACCACGGGGAAGTTGATTATATTTTGCTTGCATTTTTTATTACATTTATACATTTGTTTAAAACTAGGCAATTCTTCCAAACAGGGCCCCCGCTACCATATGTGCAAAGTGTGCAATGCACACGGGCGCCATCCTTTAGGGGCGCCAAAACCCTTGCAAAACAAATGCAAAGTGCTACAATTAATATTAAAGTATGCCAAACCTACCTAAAAAATTTAGTTGATCACTTCCAGCAATATAGATCTGACAAATCATTTCAAGAAATTCTTGTACAAGCGAAAGAAGTAGCACTCTCTCTCGAAATTGAAGAAGACTTTCCACCGTTACCAACGGTCAGGAGGAAATTCAAACCAAAACTGTTTGACTAGGAACACCGAGATGAGACCCCTCATGATCCAAAAACCGCCTTTAAAATTAGTTTTTTCTTAAAAATTATAGATCAAACTTTAAGCTCTCTAAAAAACCGATTTGACTTATTAAATGAGTATGATAATATTTTCGGATTTTTTAGCGACATATTCAAATTAAGTGACAGCGATCTTTTAAAACGTTGTTCTGTTCTTGAAGAACGACTGACAGATCAGGATAATAAGGATATAGACTCCAATGATTTGTTTAATGAAATTAAAGCGTTAAAGTTGTTTTCATTACCTGATGATACTGACCCCTTTCCCCTTATGTATTTTACAATATATAATTGAAAACAATTTAATCTCCACCCTTCCAAACGTAAGCATTTCACTAAGAATTCTTCTGACATTGCCAGTATCTGTAGCTTCTGGCGAGCGATCTTTTTCAAAGTTAAAAATCATTAAAAATTATTTAAGATCGACAATGCTTCAAGAAAGATTGTCTGGGCTAGCAATATTAGCAATTGAACAAGAAATTTTTGATGGTATAAATTTTAGCGATGTAATTAATGAATTTGCAACAGCAAAGTCTCGGAAAATATCGCTACTACAATAGCTATTTTTTATTTTTCTATTGTACCTAGCTATCATTTTTGATTTTATAACGAAGTTACCTAGGTAGGTATTTGTTATCAGAAGTATCTGCATATTTTTTAAAATATCTAAGTATAAGTAGAAAGTAGTACTTATATATATAGGTAGATATTAGGCAATATTTCTGTTATTTGTTCCTAAAAAAAATGTGATTTTTAGTTTTGGGTTATTTTCTAGTATTTATAAACAACGTGTCTGTACCCCATTAGTTAAGTAAATGCTTTAAAATGGGTGTGAACAAGAATTTATTTTAATTTATTTTGTTATGATTTTATTCTGTTTGTTTCATTTTGATATTTTAGTCTACAAATAAATATGACTTCTAAAGTTCAGTTTTTTGCTTTATTTCAAGCACCTACCTACCTACCTACCTTCAAAAAAATAAATAAAAAAACATGATCCAAAATGCCTTAAAGGGCGCCAAAATCCTTTTTTGCACACAGGCACCAGTAGCCCTTACGGGGGCCCTGCTTCCAAAAGTAGTTTATATAAATATGCTGCTGTTGTTTGGCAATCAATTAAGGTACCTACTTTGGATGAAAAATATTTTGATAATATCTCAGCTCGTAACGTATAAGTATTCCTCGTTATTCCTCTTTTGAATACTGATGAAAGTAAAAAGTAAAGTAAAGTAAATGAAAGTAGTTAATTTTTAAAAAAATCCATTTTTTCGTGGTGGGGGTGCTAAGTTTTCCTTAACTCAGCACCCCCACCACATATTTGCGATTTACCGCAAAACCGTTAGATTCCCAAATTCGCGAATGGGCGTACAAAATTGTACATAATTCGTACAAAATTATAGCGTAGTTAATTTTTAAAAAAACCCAATTTTTTCGTGGTGGGGGTGCTGAGTTTTCCTTAACTCAGCACACCCACCACATATTTGCGATTTACCGCGAAACCGTTAGAGTCCCAAATTCGCGAATGGGCGTACAAAATTGTACATAATTCGTACAAAATTATAGCGTAGTTAATTTTTAAAAAAATCCATTTTTTCGTGGTGGGGGTGTTGAGTTTTCCTTAACTCAGCACCCCCACCACATATTTGCGATTTACCGCGAAACCGTTAGAGTACAAAATTCGCGAATGGGCGTACAAAATTGTACATAATTCGTACAAAATTCCTAACTATTTTTTTTTCAATTTTGAAAAAGTGGGGGTGCTAGGTTTACCTAGGTGAAAATTCCCTACAGAACGAGGTTTCAGAATTTACTTCAGATCTGAAGTAAATCCTGAAACCTTGTTTTTGTTCACCATCGATGGTGAAGTTTAAATGTACGAATTTTTATTCAGAATA
Organism: Podabrus alpinus; assembly: GCA_932274525.1. Lineage (NCBI taxonomy): Eukaryota > Metazoa > Arthropoda > Insecta > Coleoptera > Cantharidae > Podabrus > Podabrus alpinus. Next base: position 43,215,134 of record OW026452.1, on the reverse strand, counting down.
AGAATTATTCAAAACTTTTTTCAATTGTTTTCTCTGGATTTTCTTTTTATTTCATAAATACTTAGTATGATGTAGGCAAATTTTGTTTATCTGTTTTGTAGAGAATTTTGTACTCTTTAATTTTGATCTGATGATAATTTGCATTAAAAATGAAAGTAAGCGAGTTATAGACGAAAAACTACTGTAGAGAATTAAAGTCCCCATTTGAGGAAAAGGCTAGCAGGGAATTTTAGGCGATGTTGCAAATAAAATCGTGGTCAAATTTGAATATATTCTTTTTTTTTATATTTTGAATATTTATAATATTCCCCCCAATGATTCTTATGTTTTTTAAAATTTAAAAATATTATTTATTGGGTTTTATCAAGGTTTAGCTCCTCACCCTTGCTACGGCTCTGATTGAGACTATTTATTCCTCCTTCTTTCTCTTACGTTAGGTCCGGGACTTGTGTTTTACTAATTTTTTCAAATGAGTTGGGTGAGCATAATTGGTTTTTACATCTTAAATAGCTTGCTAAAATTCTCGATGTGCCTGTACCCTGTTTTTTTATTGTTATCAAGGCAAATCATTAACACAGGGGGGGGGGGGACCGACGTTTTTACGGATTCGGATACCGACTTCTCAGTGGAACGGATATATAAGAACTCCAAATTTTGGAACGATGAAATGTTGCCAAAACTTAAAATTTTTTATATGGAATGCATGCTGCCAGAATTAAATGCCAGGATACCACATAACTTAAAAATAAGAGATAGTAGTTTACAAAACTGTTTCCACATCCAAAATTTCCTCTATTATAAAACAAAGTCCTTGTTGAAAAGTTCTGTCGTATAAACAATATGCAAAAAATTACAAATTACATTAATTTGGTAATTTTAAAATGTCAAAGTAATTTGTATTCTTATCGGGTTAAAAAATTTTGAGTCAACATTTTTTTAATTTTGAATTTATGGTGTATTTTTATAGTGTATTTTTTGGTGCATTTAAGAAAAATTATGGAATAAACCAATGAAATTAATATAAAAGTTGAATCTAGTAAATTGGAAAGGAATATATTGTTACATCAGTTTTTTTTAGATGCACGTAGGAGCTTCTGCACTAAATTTTGAGTTACATAAATGGAAGTAAATAAATTCTTAAAATCCCCCTTTTAATCTCGCAGCGTATGGAATCCATAATATTTCTTGGCATGAGTGTTATATGGTATCAAATGCAAATATGGTAGCAGCAAAAAAAATTCCAAACACTCCTTAAAATCGAATTCTGTTAATCCTAAATACCGTCGACTTCGCATGAAAAGTGCATAAGTCCAAAAATGACAAATTTTACAGGTAGAGCTAAAAACTGTTTTAAAGCATTAATTTAACTAGATGGCACAAAAATCACATTTTCAGAAATTTAGTGACTTATGCACTTTTCATGTGAAGCCGACAATGTGTCATTATATTGCCCTTTAAAAAAAGAAATTCTTATAAAACTATGAAAATATTTATTTAGCATTCACGAATTTCTTCAAATTTTATTTAATTTTATTTGCTAAAAGTTTTTGTTTTAAAATTATAGTTCCGTTTTAATAATATTACATTTTTTACTTCATGCGCGTAATTCTCTTGAATAGCAATGTTTTAATGTTTTGGTTGTAATTGTAATTTGTACAAAAATGCATCTTAAGTTGTTTAGCTTGTAATGAAAGATAAGCGCCCACACAATCTACTGATAGCGATACTGTATTGTACAACTTCTATGCATGTTTCTATCTCAGAAAAAATAAAGATCGATTTAAACCATTGTAGGGGAATACACTATGTAACAAATGTACTGGTGGCGCGCTCCTCTAGCGGAATAGTTTTTCAATATCGGCTACCAAACACTTTTCAATTTTCCGAGTCTACAGAAAATTATCAAAATTCTGAGCTTACAGAATCTTCTCAATTTTACAATAATGACAATTATCAAATTAATTGCCACAATAATGAACAATTTTATGAAACAGATGAAAACAATTTAACAAATTACGAAAGTCAAAACGAACAAAGTAATATCGATATAAATTTTCGAGAAAAATCGCCTCTCGAATCATATAACATAGACTTCAAAATACGTCCCGATTTACCTTACATTTTAATCCCATCCTTAAATGCGAAATTTCTTATAGACACCGGTAGTACGGTGAATATCATAAAACCTCATTAGCGAAAAAATATTTTCCTAATCAAATTTCTAATAATTATAGCATTCACGTTATATCATTTAATAAGTCTACACCACTCACGGAACAAGTATTAATTCCATTACTCTCAGATTTCGGTTTATATGACGTTATGTCTTGTTTACTTCACGAATTTCACCCATATTTTGACGGAATGATCGGAGTTCCAATAATAAAAAAATTTCAGTTTAAAATAGATTTAACAAATAAGATTAAATTCAATGACCATTATGATGTAATCCCCATTTTAAATTATATACCTTCAGTTAATAAATTCATAGGTTCCCGTCCACTGGACCGACTTTCAACCGACCGACTCAGCTTGAACCGACCGACTTTCAACCGACCGACTTTCAACGGACCGACTTTCAACCGACCGACTCAGCTTGAACCGACCGACTTTCAACGGACCGACTTTCAACCGACCGCCTTTCAACCGACCGACTTTTAACGGACCGACTATTTTTTCGACCGACTTTCAAAGGACCGACTTTCAACCGACCGACTTTTAACGGACCGACTATTTTTTCGACCGACTGTCGATACTACCCGAAGCATTCACTACAAGAATGATTTCCAATTCGACTGTTTGTCACATCATATAGTTTCATTTTACAGCCATGACAACTGTGAGATGTCTAGGAATCCTTCGGGAAACCTGGCCTCAATCGTTTATCTTTCTTATTAAGCAATAATAAACGATTGAGATCAAGTCTCCGTATGGATTCCTTGTCACCTCTCGTCAGGGCTACCCACGGTTGAGGTCACCTAGACTTCCCAGACACCTGTCGTTATGGCATCTCCACGAAAACCAAACCAACAGAGTTATGGATCTGCCAAGGTTAGAACTCCCCCCCCCCCCCCAACGACGCTTTAACAAAAAATTCACGATATTGCTTAATGAGAAAGATAAACGATTGAGGCCAAGTTTCCCGAAGGATTCCTAGATACCTGTCGCTATGGCATCTCCACGAAAACCAAACCAACAGAGTTATGGATCTGCCAAGGTTAGAACCCCCCCCCCCCCCAACGACGCTTTATCCAAAAACTCACGATATTGCTTAATAAGAAAGATAAACGATTGAGGTCAGGTTTCTCTATACCCACAAATCTTGCAAATGGACATTATTTAATTAAGCAAGGACAATTATCTGCTACATGTAATATAGACGAGATTTTGACGACCGTAGATAAAAATTTTATAAAAATTCAATTAATTAATCCAACTCAAGAAATGTTTCATGCTAAAATAGACTCCAGAGAACTAAAAAGAAAAAAATAGTACCTTTAAGCGATTACCTCGTATCATGTGAAATTAATTTCCATAATGAACAATCTTACGACATTGACCTTTGTAGAATTAGATTAGATCATTTAAATTTCGAAGAAAAATCTAAACTTTTGCGGATTCTCGATAAAAACAAAAGTACCTTATTTAACCCTTCCGGACCTTTACATTTTACGAACGAAATAAAACATGAAATAAAAACAACCGATGATACCCGTTCACGCAAAAAACTACAGATTTCCTTTTATACACAAACAGGAAGTTCGTAAACAAATCAACGAAATGTTGGAAAAAACATTATTCGTGAATCATTCTCACCGTTTTCATCCCGCATTTGGATCGTTCCAAAAAAAAACCAGATGCATCAAACCAACAAAAATGGAGATAAATTACCCAAGTAACATTTTGAGCTGAACAATTTTTGTCAGCACATTTTTTGCTGATATAACATCGTATCAGCTTAAAATTCAGCTATTTTTAGCTTCTGCAAGTTTGTAGCTGACACGCTGGTTGGTCAGCTTAAAATTCAGCTATTTTTCAGCTTCTGCAAGTTTGTAGCTGACGCGCAGGTTGGTCAGCAAAAAATTCAGCTCCTATCAATGGTCAGCAAATTAGCTGAAATTTAAGCTGATGCACAGCTTGGTCAGCTTAAAATTCAGCTCTTCATCAGCGTTTAGCAAATTATATTATTTCTTGTTGAAATTTTTTATTATTGTCCATATTAAATGTCTCGTTTACAGAAAGAGAGCAAACCACGGTAACAATTTCAAAAAAAGGAGAACAAAAATTGTCAGGAATCTAAATTTTTAATTTTCTTTATTCAATTTATGTCCTTACCAAATAATAACTTCATACACTGGATATTAAATTAAAAAATACAAAAAAATAATATTAATAAATCAGCATTCTCTTCTTTACTTTTTTCCAACTTGCATCGTGTTTTTTGTGTTTCTTAACACTTTCTTAAAAAAGTAAACAGTGTCATCGTAGTAGTAATCTTTATCTGGGTGATTGCAGATAACACTGCAAATTTGCATAAAATTTGAAAATTGCGAAAACGCAATTTTTTGGACTTTCTGTGTAGATGTTCTTGTCCATGAACATCTATTGGCGAATTCTTTTGAACAAATTTTATCAAAAATTAAATACATCACCCTTTTTCCATCTTTTTTCCCAGATTTTCCTGTAATCCTGGTGAAATAATCGATAAAAAGTTGAGAAAACTCCTTATCGGAGAGTTCAGCATTTAAATTGACCATTTGTTCTTCGTTATCAATCTAGAAATATTTTTCCACGGCTTCAAAGTTTACATCTTCAACATGAATTGTGGAATCTCTTTGCGACAATACCTTCAGTAATTTGTCGAACATATTTCGCATTACCGTGACATCCTTTTGTAGAGTGGCTAAGCTATCACGTATAAATGGCATATCTGATGCGCTATCGACCAGTTGTAAAACACCAACTGATGGTATGTCGTTGACTTCATCTGTTATTGTATTTATTGCATCTAATGCCCGTATTCACAAACGTTCGTAACTGAATTTAACGATCTGTTAAATTAATGAATAATTCTTATTGGTCTACTAATATCAACAAACGTTTTCTATTGGTTGTTAAATTTAACAGAACGTTTAATTCAGTTACGAACGTTTGTGAATACGGGCATAAGTCATTAACGACTACATCAGTTGATAATAATGATTGCAACGGTGCCGGCGGATCATTACCGTCATGATGGCCATCATCTACACCGTAGTCGCTTGATTCAACGCTGCTGGATGCAACTGAAACTGGTGGTACCAGTGCATTATAGTCCCGGCTAAGATGGCTTTCAACATGCCACGTCGGATGGTCTCGTTTAAAACGTTTATTGATCTGCTGATTTAATTCATCTTCGGTGTCTGAATAATTAGACATGTTTCTTTCCATATCTATATAAATATAATAATATTAAACTCTAATAGGCACTAAGCGCCATGTTTTAAATGCTCGGTTAAGCATTGACTCACAAGGGGAAAAGCATCATTACACGATTACACATAGCGGATTTGATCAATTTTCATTATACGAGCTGATTATAATTAGTACTGTAAGGGGTCCAAATTATAGCGTCCACTTTAGAGCCATTACGGATAAATTAATTTTTAAAAGTTCAAATTGTTATGATACTGTTCATAATAGGTTATTATAACGTCGTGTTATTCATAAGGACTTTCTAGGTGAGTTGGTAAAGCACAAGTGTGCGAAGGTAGGCGTCCAGAGATCGAATCCTAGTTTCGCGATTGTTTTTTTAAATAATTACTTTTTTAAATTTATACATCATTCGAAGAACTGTATCGAAATTATGAAAATTACTATTTGTATAACAATAATCAGTTTTTCAATTAAAAAAATCTGATGTGGCCATCGCATAACTTTCCGAACAGACGCAAATTTTTATATTATATTTTTAAATAAAATGGTTACATAATTTCAACAGTAAATCGATGAAAAATTTCATATTTTGCCAAAATAGGAAGAAAAAAACTTTTGAATGCCTATATCTTGCAAACGAAGCATTTTTGGACCCATGTTATTAGAAACTTTTCATCTTATTTTCATTAGTAGAATGCGTTTTACTATTCTATTTACAAATACAAAATTTTTTTACAAATACAAAATTTTTTGAAACGCCCTGTATTTTTAGAGAAAAACTTGTAGGACAAAAAATGTAGGAAATTCTATAGGCGTTTCAATTTAAGATCGCAGCGCCATAATGGCTATTAGTGGTATTAATGGAATGGGTGCGTTTTTCGATAATTTACTGTCGTGTTTATGTATTAAATATATTTTTAATTGTATTACGGCACCTATGTGTTTGTTTACTATAATAATTTGATAAAATTAATTTTTGAATTTGAATTAATTAATTGCAACATACGAATAGGGTTAGAAAATGTGACATATCCATGGTAACAAACCTGTAGAGGTAGTTCAAAAATTTGCCACAAGGTAGCGTATCGCTTATCTTGAAACGCCTATAGCGGTAATTTTTTGTTATTAATATTTTTACATATTTAATTTCGTTTCGAAGTTAACCCGCATAATGTCGTAATAGCTCCAGGTAAACCCCCCTTTCCCGTTACACGATTTAATTTATTTTCATCTGGCTTCATCCTACGACAGGAAAAAGCTTATATGCAAAATTTGGAACGATTTGCTTGCTTCGTTTAGACGCTATCGTGTTCACAGACGTACATACACACACACACACACTCCCTCACATACCTACAGACATCCTTTCAAAAGTGATAAAAATAATGGATTCAGGGGACCTCAAAACGTGAACATCTGTAAAAAAATTGGGGGGTCAAATTTTGCCTGATAACAATACTTTCCTTACCTAGGGGTTCGGAAAGTAAAAATGAACAGTTTACTATTTTCATTTCATTATTATTGATAAATTAAGTATAATATTTAATTTCTGAAATTAATGTATTAAGTTACACCATTCTTAAAGTGCACCATTAAAAACGTAACTAAATCAATTGATCTAAATTTAGCTCTTCAATTGTACTGGCAAGTTTATGTAAAAATGATGTATAAATTTAAAAAAGTAATTATTTAAAAAAAAATCGCGAAACTAGGATTCGATCTCTGGACCCCTACCTTCGCACACTTGTGCTTTACCAACTAACCTAGAAAGGTCTTATGAATAACACGAAGTTATAATAACCTATTATGAACAGTATCATAACAATAAGAACTTTTAAAAATTAATTTATCCGAAATGGCTCTAAAGTGGACCCCTTACAGCCGTATTCACCAAGCTCTGTTAAGTTGCTAACAGGTAGTCAAGTCAATAACAGTCTGTTAATGTGACACTTTAGTATTCACCAATGACTGTTAGCAGTTACCAGTCTGTCAAGTCGTCTGATAAGTTAACAGAGCAATATTGGGCTGTTAACATAGGTAACAGACTGATAAGTAATATTTTTGTGTCAATATTGTTGGCTATAATTATTATTAACACTTAAAAACATATTATATTAACAAAAATCGTAATAAAATGGACAGAGTTGACTTTCATTATTTATTTTTTTTATAATTTCTTTTTTATAATTTCTTAATTTCTTTTTTTTTCAATTGCTCGTAGGCACTTTTTAATTGACCTCCGGTCCGTAATCCACTCGTTTGAGTAGAATTGTAATCATAAGTCAACTTCTCCCAACAATTCAACTTTTCTTTATTAAAAACTGCATTGGTTTTTTTGTTTTCCAATATAGAAAAATACTGTTTCACCAAATTTAACAGATTTTCCTTTTCCAAATTGGTGAAATTTGAAGTTCGTTTTTTCAACGTATCCATCGCAATAACTAATTATTATAATAAAAATACATTATTTTTAGTTTGTCTACAACCAAGTACTTATCTACTTTTAGGCTTCTATACAAAGTATAGCAAGAAGCCTTATGATCTGGCTCCGTGTCCGTCCGTCCGTCTGTCTGTCCGTCCGCATAATTCAAACCTAATCAGAACCCTCGAAATTGTCATTGTAAATACATCGTATGTAAGGTATAATAAAATTCAAATTTGTTTTAAATTTGAAATGGACTTCCTAGTTTTTTTTTTACTTTGATGTGAAAAAATAATTTTTTATTGATGTGGTTAGTGAAGTTAAGTTTTAAATAAAAGAGAAAGGAGAGGATTGGTCCACTTCAAAAAAATGACCATACATTACAGAGAAGTAAAGTTTCGAATGGAATGGAAAAGTTTTATTGTTATTACTTATACTAGATGATAGCCCGTCCGAGGACGGGTAGCTAGAAGGACGGGCAGCTACCCAAGGTAACTTAAGTTGAATAAAGATTAAGGAAAGCTCTAAGTGCAATCCAAAAGCCATATGACCTTGGCTGCCTGCCCGTCCTTCTAGCTATAGCCACAAATACTCGTTGCGGCTTCAAGTGCCGCTTTTCTTGACCGTAGGTTTCCTGTACGTGTCGGCTAGACCATAGATTTTTATTCATGCGTTGGAGAGCAGGGTGGTTCGTGTTGTTGTTTCGAACCTCCGTGGGATCGTTAAACTTCGTCGATCCTTCTTTTACCGTGATAGCAAAGCCGGGCGCCAGATGAGAAGGACAAGATATCGAGAAGAGCTTCGATACTTGGCTTTCTCAACAAAATTAAAATTAAACAAAATTGAAACGAGTATACGCAAGTAGGCACAATAATACAATGATTATCAAAAATTCTCGTTTAATGGACAACTTGTTATATTATTATAAACAGAAATTATAGAAATGGTAACAAACGTCTTATAGATAAACAATGGTAATTTTTTTATAACTGACATTATCTTTAACTTCGTAATAAAATATTATAGTAATTAAATTGAACAAGGCAACAAATAACACAAATAAATAAACCAGCACTATTGTCAATTTTGGGTTGTTAATCAACCAACAATTATTTATTTCAATGACAAATCTGTCAATGTTATTCTTTACCAACAAGGCTTTCTTTGACCGGTATTGTTTAAATAAAATGATTGAAATGTTATTAATCCGAATGCCAAATGCAAAACTGAATAGTTGCACCGGATTTTTATGTGTATCATAAATTTGTAATTTTAAATGAATAAATGCTGTACAAACTTTTTGGTTTGACCTCATACAGTAAGTAATGGAGTTTTTCCAATTACTTACTTGTTGATAAATGCGGCCTCCTTCCGGTCGTTCGAACGATCGTATGTAGGAATTGTCCGGGAGCTGATAAATCCTCCTGTTGACTTGGAACTAGAAATAATTGGAAAGAACACACTTATATGAGGCACAAACTATGCGAATAATTTCGCAGATTTTTGAAGGCAAACGAATTATTGAGGATAATTCTGATTACAAATTCGTAATAACATAAGATAAATAAATTTTAGATACCACTACTTTTTGCTGGCTGCTATATACGCATTGTTTCAATAGCTCGTAGGCTAACACACACATCCTTTTTTTTTATTCTTAAGGCTGATTCTGGTGGGATAATTCGCTAATAGCACGTGCGGTTCCTAACCTGGTATTTGAATAAATAATGTCCAAAAAGGATTTTTTCTTCGTAATCGAACAACTCAGAACTTGGCCGACTGTTCGTATTTTTGAAACCAATAATTTCGGCAGTAGTCAAAGCGATTGACACCGTTTGAATATTATTTGCACCATTCGTATAACCTAAAATGGTTGAAACACAATTCCACCGCTATCGATTATGGCTCGGTTTATCACTCGATAAACTATCTTCAAATATGCTGTCCTTTACTTAGGACGATCACCCAACCTTTTTAGAAGGGTTTCCAATACTAACTGATTATTAAATTATTCAAATAACCTTAGTTTTTTGTCGATTCAAAAATCTTACGTATTCGTCTTAAAAACATCTATTCTAAACAACCACCTAGTTACCCTAGGGATATTTCGATACCTTGATTTTAGGCTTCTATACAAAGTATAACAAGAAGCCTTATGATCTCGCTCCGTGTCTGTCCGTCCGTCTGTCTGTCCGTCCGTCCATCCGTCTGTCCGCATAATTCAAAATCATACAGAGCGTTTCAAATCGTGTTGAATATACTCAGTGTGTATAGAGGTCTAAGAACTGGGTACCCAGTGCGCTATTAGGCTTCTATACAAAGTATAGCAAGAAGCCTTACGATCTGGCTCCGTCTGTCCGCATAATTCAAATTCATACAGAGCGCTCCAAATTGTGTTGGGAAACACTCTGAAAATGAGTAGATATGTGAAGAAGGTTGCTGAAATATACATAACTGAGTGGTTTACCTATATATTGTTGATCTCTTTATTTGATCCGTTGATCTATTGATCCATTGAGTTTTAGGCTTCTATACAAAGTATAGCAAGAAGCCTTATGATCTGGCTCGGTGTCTGTCCGCATAATTCAAAATCATACAGAGCGTTTCAAATCGTGTTGGAAATACTGTGTGTATAGAGGTCTAAGAACTGGGTAGCCAGTGCGCTACTTTTAGGCTTCTGTGCAAAATATAACAAGAAGCCATATTTAGGCTTCTATGCAAGGTATAGAAAGAAGCCTTATGGTCTGGCTTCGTGTCGGTCCGCATGTTTCAGAGCCAATCATAACGTTGATCAACTGAACCGTTGTTATATTGTAAATACTTCGTCTATATAGTATTGCGTTAATCTGTTAATCCGTTGATTCGATTCGCTAATGCAATTTATTATTATTACAGGTTAGATGATGTTTTGTATTGCTTTCATCAGAATCAAAATCGGAATCGGAAAAGTCGCTGCTAGAATAATTGCTTGAGTTGTTCATGTTTATAAATTAGTGGTACTTGCTATATCGATTCCTTTTCAAAAGTATTACCTAAATTTTAAATACGTTGATACGTTGATACATTGATACATTGATACGTTGATACATTGATACGTTGATACATTGATACGTTGATACATTGATACGTTGATATATTGATACGTTGATACATTGATCCGCTGATCTGTTGATCCGTTAATCTGTTTATCCATTTATTGCATTATCTGCTTATCCGTTATTTGTATTTTTATCTTTTGAACAATATATCCACACCGTTAAGAAATTGTATGTAAAATTACAATCATTAGCAACTTTGTGACCAATTTTTCTTCAGCATAGCGCGAAATCATATCTTTCTTCAGTATTTATCACATCGAAAGTCAGCAATTATGGTACAATCTATATTACGAACGTAACTTATATACCATGCTTTAAAAATAATATTTTCGAAGCATGTTATATCACGTTACTTGGTTCGGACGATGCTATTTTAGGGTTTTGATATCATAGATATCAAAAAACTAACATTTTTTAATCAAAATCAAATTAATTAAAAAAAAATCTTGTAGCTGGTGTGTTATGGTAGTGTTATATCTACGAGGGCTGGGAAATCGAGTATTCGAATACTCGATTCTAGGTAATTTGTTCGACAGCGTTATGTGCGACAGAAATTTGTTTGAAAATGCCCTGTCGATTAAATGTTCAGTCGTACAAATGCTGAGTTGGACGAATTTCTCTCGAACAAATTACCAACTACGGCATATTCAAACATTCGAATATCCCACTATTATTTAAGTGTTTTACTAGGTTTAAGATGATAATTTCATTATTAATAATTAATTTTAATATTATTAATAATAATTATTAATTTAACACAAGCGGCCTGCCGGTGTCGCGAGTAAACAGTTGCTAGTCCAGACGTGTTTTTGTTTTTCCAAGCAAAAATGTAATCAGTGACATTTACAGCCGTATTCACCAAGCTCTGTTAAGTTGCTAACAGAGAGTCAAGTCAATAACAGTCTGTTAATGTGATATATTTGTATTCACCAATGACCGTTAGCAGTTACCAGTCTGTCAAGTCGTCTGATAAGTTAACAGAGCAATATTGGGCTGTCAACATAGGTAACAGACTGATAAGTAATATTTTTATGTGTCAATATTGTAGGTTATAATTATTATTGACATTTGTTTTTGGTATGTATTTAAGGTTAACTTTTTTCCGCGAAATCAGTTAAAGCTAGTTTTACACGGTTTTACCAACTAAAATTCTAGTTACTTTTAGGCTTCTATACAAAGTATAACAAGAAGCCTTATGATCTGGCTCCGTGTCTGTCCGTCCGTCTGTCCGTCCGTCCGTCCTCATAATTCAAAATCATACAGAGCGTTTCAAATCGTGTTGGAAATACTCTGTGTGCATAGAGGTCTAAGAACTGGGTAGCCAGTGCGCTACTTTTAGGCTTCTATACAAATGTATAACAAGAAGCCTTATTTAGGCTTCTATACAAGGTATAGAAAGAAGCCTTATGGTCTGGCTTCGTGTCCGTCCGCATAATAGATCCGTGAAGGCCATAGTTGTTCGGCCTTCGGCCTCACAGGGCGGACCATCATAGATCTGTGAAGGCCATAGTTGTTCGGCCGTCGGCCTCACAAGGCGGAACATAATAGATGCGTGAAGGCCATAGTTGTTCGGCCTTCGGCCTCACAGGGCGGACCATAATAGATCCGTGAAGGCCATAGTTGTTCGGCCTTCGGCCTCACAGGGCGGACCATAATAGATCCGTGAAGGCCATAGTTGTTCGGCCTTCGGCCTCACAGAGCAAACCATAATAGATCCGTGAAGGCCATAGTTATTCGGCCTTCGGCCTCACAGAGCGGACCATAATAGATCCGTGAAGGCCATAGTTGTTCGGCATTCGGCCTCACAGGGCGGACCATAATAGATCCGTGAAGGCCATAGTTGTTCGGCCTTCGGCCTCACAGAGCGGACCATAATAGATCCGTGAAGGCCATAGTTGTTCGGCATTCGGCCTCACAGGGCGGACCATAATAGATCCGTGAAGGCCATGGTTGTTCGGCCTTCGGCCTCACAGGCGGAGGACAATAATAAATCCGTGAAGGCCATAGTTGTTCGGCCTTCGGCCTCACAGGGCGGACCATAATAGATCCGCGAAGGCCATAGTTGTTCGGCCTTCGGCCTCACAGGGCGGACCATAATACATCCGTGAAGGCCATAGTTGTTCGGCCTTCGGCCTCACAGGGCGGACCATAATAGATCCGTGAAGGCCATTGTTGTTCGGCCTTCGGCCTCACAGAGCGAACCATAATAGATCCGTGAAGGCCATAGTTGTTCGGCCTTCGGCCTCACAGGGCGGACCATAATAGATCCGTGAAAGCCATTGTTGTTCGGCTTTCGGCCTCACAGGGCGGACCATAATAGATCCGTGAAGGCCATAGTTGTTCGGCCTTCGGCCTCACAGAGCGGACCATAATAGATCCGTGAAGGCCATAGTTGTTCGGCATTCGGCCTCACAGGGCGGACCATAATAGATCCGTGAAGGCCATGGTTGTTCGGCCTTCGGCCTCACAGGAGGAGGACAATAATAGATCCGTGAAGGCCATAGTTGTTCGGCCTTCGGCCTCACAGGGCGGACCATAATAGATCCGCGAAGGCCATAGTTGTTCGGCCTTCGGCCTCACAGGGCGGACCATAATAGATCCGTGAAGGCCATTGTTGTTAATATAGTAATATAGTGTATAAATGTAAAACATTTGATGTAGGAAATGGTGATATATTCTTGTACAATGTACAAAGCTTAATAGCTCACTTTGATGAAGTTTTCCACTTTATAACAAAAGCAAAACCAATAATTTTCTGCTGCACAGAAACACATGTTACCGATAATATTGAGGATTTTGAAATACGCATACCAAGTTACAAACTAGCAAGGTGTGATTCGAATAGTCGACATACAGGAGGAGTCGCATGTTATGTAAGAAACGATTTGGAATTCAAAATAATTGAATCATATGCAGTTGAACAACAGTATTGGATGATTATAGCTGAAATAGTATTGCAAAAGCAAACAATCGTAATAGGAAATCTATACCGGTCACCAGGTGGTTCAAGGGGTAGTTTCTTAGACTTTTTTGAAATAATATGTGATCGATATTTAGTGGATACGAACAAATTGAGCATAATCATGGGAGATTTTAACATAAATTTTACTAGTGATGATTATTATAGTGTTAGACTTAGGAAACTTATAAATGACAGAGGTATCACACAGTTGGTTTCAGATCCGACATGTTTTGCGAACAGAGACAATGAATCGATTATCGATCTGATAATAACAAATGATGCAGCATGTATGAAATGGGGGATGATGGACGAACCCACATTTAGTAACCATAGATGTATAAAGATAAAAACTAACTTTAAGATGGATAGAAGATTCAAGATTATTAAGAAAAGAGAAAAGGTTAGTGACGTAAACAAATTTAGAGAAGACCTAAAAAACATTAGTCATGACTATAGGTTGGATATTAACACTCGAAGTATTCATTTATGCAATCAACTAAAGTCTGTAATTGATAGTCACATGCCAATCCGAGAGAAACGTATTTATAATTATGGTAATTTCTGGTTCAATGGAAATGTGTTAAATGCTATAAAGCAGAGGGATGTCAGTTTTGGAAGATTTAGGTTACAAAGGAGTGAAGCAAATTGGGATGTATATAGAACAAACAGAAACAATGTGGTAAAAATTATTAGACAATCGAAGGTCGAATATTATGAAAGGACAATAGACGAATGTCGGTATGATACATGTAAAATGTGGAAAACATTGAAGAAATTGATATCGTCTAAACAACAGGAAGATAAAGATTGTGAAGTCATCTTCAACGGAGAAATATTTGTAGAGAAAACCAGCATTGCAAGAAAATTCAACAACTATTTTGTTAATAGCATTGAAGAAATAGTGAACTCAATACCTCGAGTAGACATCAAATTGATTACAGTACAGATGGGGACAAAATTTGAAGACTTTCAACTATTGGATAAAGAACAGCTATATAAAATAGTCCGGACAATGAAAAACAAATCAAGTCCAGATGGCATTGATTTGGAGGTTTTGAAGTTATTCTGGGAAGAAGTGAGTGATCCATTGTTGAATATTGTTAATAGTTCGTTGGAGACAGGAACGGTACCCGACATATGGAAAATAGCAACCATCATACCTATCGAGAAAATTATGAATACAAAAAAAGCGGAGGAGTTTCGCCCAGTAAACATGTTGGATGCCATTAGTAAAATATTAGAAAATGTGGTGTATATGCAGTTAAGAGAACACGTAATGGTAAATAATTTGTTAACGGTATTTCAATCGGGATTTAGAAAGGATTATAACTGTGAAACGGTTGTTCAGTTATTAATACAGGAATGGAAGAGAAATACTGAGCAGAATCTATTAACAGTTGTGGTATTCCTAGATCTTAAGAGAGCTTTTGAAACAATAGACAGGAAACTCCTGATCAAAAAACTGGAAACACTTTTTGGATTATCAGGAAAGGTACTAAAGTGGATGGAATGTTACCTAACAAATAGGAAACAAAGAGTGAAATTTCAAACAGCTCTTTCGGAAGAAATAGATGTAGGAAATGGAGTACCGCAAGGCAGCATACTTGGTCCAATATTGTTCATAATGTTTATTAACGATATGAATGTGATTTTTGATAGAATAAAATTCCAGTTGTTTGCAGATGATACATTGGTGTATGTGACAGGTAGTGAACTGCAAGTGATAGTCGAACAGCTGAATAGCGAGATTGGATAGTTGGTGGGGTGGTTGAATGGTAATAAACTGAAGTTGAACATTGGTAAAACGAAGGGTATGATTTTGGGCAAAGAAAAATTAAAAGAGGCATTTAGGAGTCAAAATTTAAAAATTGTCTGTGAGGGAACGGAAGTTGAAATAGTGGATAAAATTAAATATTTGGGACTAATTATTGACAATAAGCTAGATTTTAAGGCTCATATTGATTTTATTTGCAAAAAGGTGGCAAAGAAGCTGGGTGTACTTAGTAGATGCAGCGCCTTTGTATCTAGACAAACGAGACTCACTATATACAATGCAATTGTTTTACCACATTTTTTGTATATTGGAACAGTGTTTTTTATGTCAAATGCAGCGGAATTAAATAGATTGCAAATCCTGCAGAATAGGGCTATGCGAACAATTCTGAAAGTGGATCGTTACACTAGAATAAGGGATATGCTGAAGGAGTTACAGTGGTTGGACATAAAACACCTGACAGAGTACCAGGTGATACTGTTTATTCACAGAGCGGTGTTAGGAAGAATGCCCAAGTACTTTGATGAGTTTTTAAAAACTTTCAACGAGGTCCATCAACATAACACTAGGAATGGGAACAAGATTGTTTTGGGACAAGCAAATACGGCTTTTGCTCAAAATACAATATTTTTCCGAGGAGCAGTGTTGTATAACGAGTTGCCAGGGAATTTGCGGAGCATTACAATGTTTAAAAACTTCAAAACCCAATTGAAGATTTACTATGCGAACAAGATGGAAGACCAAAATTTTATATAGTTAAAGTTATGTGTATTATATTTTTATTTGTTTTTGTGTAAATATGTATTATATTATGTAAGTTGCAGTATAGCCAAAGCGGCTAAATAAACGAACAAATAATAATAATAATAATCCGTGAAGGCCATAGTTGTTCGGCCTTCGGCCTCACAGGGCGGACCATAATAGATCCGTGAAAGCCATTGTTGTTCGGCTTTCGGCCTCACAGGGCGGACCATAATAGATCCGTGAAGGCCATGGTTGTTCGGCCTTCGGCCTCACAGGGCGGACCATAATAAATCCGCGAAGGCCATAGTTGTTCGGCCTTCGGCCTCACAGGGCGGACCATAATAGATCCGTTAAGGCCATAGTTGTTCGGCCTTCGGCCTCACAGGGCGGACCATAGTAGATCCGTGAAGGCTATAGTTGTTCGGCCTTCGGCCTCACAGAACGGACCATAATAATAACTGCAAAATTCGGTTGAGATCGGTCCAAGGGTGTAGGAACGTTCGGCCAGCCCGGCCCTGTAAGTAAGTAAGGGTTTGTTAACTGGGTTAAGTACCCAGGTAACTGGGTACTTAATCTAAGGGTAAAGTATACAGCGTATCAATAAAAAATCGAAAAACGCGAATAACTTTGCTCCCCGCGGGAATTTCTTCTCCATTTATGCACGAATAGTTGCGCCTGGACCTACAGAATAACTGTGCATAATAGATCCGTGAAGGCCATAGTTGTTCGGCATTCGGCCTCAAAGAGAGTGATTGACCAGTGGTTATTATAGTATTATGCCAACCAACCACTTTCCGTATCCCACATACAGGGTGGGATAACTGATCGCTTTTAAAAAATATATTTAAATTTTTGGCCACCAATCAGTACACTAATATGATAGATTAAGAGCCCCATCTAGCGAATACAGAGTGTGCAAGCATTATAAATATAGCACATAAATATAAAATAAGGTATATTTGTAAGTACTTTTTATTTGCTTATATTATATTAAAAACAACATAAAACTAACATAAATAACAACATAAAACTATTTCTTGTCAATATTAATATGTGAGCAATTATAGAAATTATAAACCGGCCGTTCCGTATTGGAAGTGCCGGCCACGGCTCTTATGTTTGTCAATAACGAACGCAAGTCGAATATTTTTTGTTGCTGGCCTCTACCACGACCTCTACGACGTATAGGTCGGCGACGCGGTCTGCATCGATGTACGGGCGGGGAATCGGTGCGCACGGTAGTGGGTTCGGGAAGACAGGGAGGCCAAGATTCAGTTCATATAGGGTTACAGCAACATAAGACTATTTGTAGTACATATTTGCAGGGTGGGATAACTGATTTAAAAAAATATAGTATTTAGATTTTTGGCCACCAATCAGTACACTTATATGATAGATTAAGTGCACCATCTAGCGAAATCGTAGTATAGGGTGATTCACCGTAGTATAGGGTGAATCAATAAAAAATCGAAAAACGCGAATAACTTTGCTCCCCGCGGGAATTTCTTCTCCAGTTATGCACGAATAGTTGCGCCTGGACCTACAGAATAACTGTGCAAAATTTGGTTGAGATCGGTCCAAGGGTGTAGGAACGTATAGCGAACAAACAAACAAACAGACAAGCTCTTTTATATATATAGATGATAATTACCAATCGCAAAAAATTTAATTGGTGCAGATTATCTGATTATGTGGTGTTACATTATATGGCGATCAAAAATAACCAGATAATAACAACTTTCCACACCAGAAAGGTAGCTGTATAGAAGCCTAAGAACTGCCGCTAAAGCGAGTTCCACCTTGTTTAAGTATTAAAATTATCAAAATTATTTTTGCATGAGCTTTTTGCAATTTTTATTTATATCATCAGATCATCAAGTAGTGTTTTTTAATCTAAAATTTGTATTCAAGACTATAAAATTTGATATTTTAAAAGTTTAGAATAATGTTTAAAGACAGAACAGTACTCAAAAACACAAATAGCGGCTACCTACAAAAAATATATTCATAAATATTCCAATAATCACTTCCCGTCATTTTTCCATAACAGTTACCAAAGACGAGCGAAGATATTTTACGCTACAAAAAATGGCCGACCGTTCCTAAACATGTTGTGAGAATCGAGCAAGTAGAGGACGTACCAGCAGAAAAATCGCAAACAGTTGTGCAACTGTTACCACTGCTGAATGGGCCCAAGATCACCAGTTATCCCTATGTTCAATTTAAAGTTCAGCGCCCACCGTATGATTTAAAGTAGTGATGGGCACTATCGAAATTTTTTGACTATCGATAGTTAGTTACTAGTTTTAACATGGAACATGTTTTTACGGTCGTTACCTCGCAAAAATCGACACCTAAAACCGACACCAAAAATCGACACCAAAAACCGATACCAAAAATTGACACCAAAAATCGGCACCACATGTATAATTCAAATTTTTAGTTTATAATTTGAATGTAGAGTGGATTATCGAATAACATCTTCGCATTCACAATAATGAATTTTGTTAAATAAATTGTGGTATTTTAAATATCAGCAGGTTTTTTATCATAATCGGATCAGCGGATAATCCTTAAAAATGGTACCAATTTCAAAAAAAATACTATATAACAGTACATTTTCTCAAGGTATTTTCAAAAATCAAAAAGAATCTCGTTGAAAATGGCAGATAGAAATTTATTTAAACTCCGTCAACCAAAGCAAAGTGGACAAGGTCCAAATCAACAACAGTCTATGCAAAACAATCGTCAGTCTAACATGCAAGGTAACAGACAACACTTTCCGCAAGATAATCGATCGCAACCTACGAATGGCAATCAAAACAATAATCAGCCACCTAAACAAAATTATCAGCAATCTGGTAGGCAATTGAATGAACAAACGCGCGATGGTAGAAATGTACCGCAACAACAACATGGATTCCGAAATGAACAGCAAGGTCGTGAAAGAAATGGTCAACAATCTGGTGGGCGAAATGAGCAATACCAAAGTGGAAGACGAAATGATCAACGAAATGATCGTGGTAGAAATGACCAACAGCAATATGGACAACGAAGTGAACAACAAGGTGGGCACCGAAACGATCAACAGCAGCAATATCGTGGAAGAAATCATCAAGAACAACCACATGTGAGGCGAAATGAACAAAACCAAGATGGATTAAGAAACGAACAACGACGTGGTGTACAAATTAATCAACAACATGTTGAACGAAATGACCAGAAGCCACGTGTAGACCGGAATGAACCACAACCTCCGATGAAAAGAGCTGAAAAACCATTGACGGAAAATCTTCGAAAAGATTCGGTGGGTTTACCTGAAAATAAAGGTTCCAATAATGCATGTATGGAGTTAGCAATACCCAGAAGGGCCGATTTAACGAAGGCGGGTACGAAAGGAAGGCGTATATCTGTGGAAGCAAATCATTTATCGATAACTTTGCCGGAAAATATGCCAACAGCTATTCATTACGATGTCGAAATTGTACCAGATAAACCGAAAAATCTTGCAATAATGGCGATGGAACAGTTTAGAAGACAAAATTATCCGGATCGTCATCCCGCCTATGACGGTAGAAAAAATTTATATAGTTCTTCACCCTTGCCCATTAAAGATGGTCTAAGTTGTGAGGTAAAGATAATGGAAGATGATCGAGAAAGAACGTTCAATATTCGTGTTAAACAAGTGGCCACTATCAATTTAAATATTTTGCACGAATTTTTTCGAGTTATTAAAAATGGTAGCAAAGTGAAACTCCCGGAAGAAGCAATTCATTGTTTAGAAGTAGTTTTTAGAAGTGCAGCCTCTCGTGGATGTACTTCGGTGGGACAATCGTTTTTCACTATGCCACGTACGATGATGGATTTAGGTGAAGGCATGCAAATGTATAGCGGAATTTATCAATCTGCAATTCTTGGTTGGAAACCATTCCTTAATGTGGACGTAGCACATAAACCATTCCCCAAATGTCTTAGAATTACAGATGTAATCGACGAGTTTTGCGGTGGGAAGTCCGAAAATATGAAGAAAGTTGATAAATTTTTAAGGAATTTAAAAGTTCGTTACGAAATACCCGGCAATAAGACATCAAAACGTGTCAGTCGAATAAATCAATTAGATAAAAATGCAAGCGAAGCTCGTTTTAAAAATGAAGAAGGAATTGAAATGACCGTTGCTGAATATTACGAGAAGGTTAAGAATCACAAACTCCAATATCCAAAGCTGCCTTGTCTCTGGGTCGGCAATAAACAAAAAAGAATTTTATATCCTGCGGAATTGTGCACGCTGGTAGAAAATCAAGTGACTAACAAAACACTGACGCCAAACCAAACCAGCAAAATGATAAAATATGCCGCAACGTCGTCTACTGTTCGCAAAAATAAAATAATGGCCTCCGTAAAAGCTGCAAATTATAATAACGACCAAACTGTAAGCGAATTTGGCATCAAAGTTAGCGATCAATTTGTTACGCTAGAGGCGCGTGTATTAGAACCACCAATGCTACAATACTCAGAATCCTCTGTCGTACCAAAAAGAGGTGTCTGGCGTGCCGATAAATTTAAACAAGGTGGAACTCGCTTTAGCGGCAGTTCTTAGGCTTCTATACAGCTACCTTTCAGGTGTGGAAAGTTGTTATTATCCGGTTATTTTTGGTCGCCATATAATGTAACATCACATAATCAGATAATCTGCACTAATTAAATTTTTGCGGTTGGTATTTATCAATTAATACATAAGCAGCGATGCCAACCCGTACTATAATAATTGTAGTACGCATACTATAATTTTACCTTCTGTGCTGTACAACAGAAGGTACAAATTATAGAATGCCTACTATAATAAATTATAGTACGGTTGGCATCGCTGTACATAAGTAATAATAATCAAACTTTTCCATTCCATTCGTAACTTTACTTTTCTGTAATTTCCGGTCCATTTTTTGAGGTGGATCCATCCTCTTCCTTCTCTTTTATTTACAACTTAACTTCACTATCCACATCAAGCCACTGCTGTGGTTAAAATAAAATAATAAATAATTAGTGCAGATTATTTGATTATGTGATTTTACATTATATGGCGACCAAAAATAACCAGATAATAACAACTTTCCACACCAGAAAGGTAGCTGTATCGGCAATTTACATTACCGTTGGTAGCGCCACCAGCAACAACAACATGGCCGTGTTTAGACGTATATTTCGAAATTCAAAATCATATTTCAGTGAAAATTTGCAACATCTCAGTATGGTATTAAATTTATTATAATATGTTTTGTTAATTAGTTGATTTTGTTATGTCTTGAGCCTGAAGAACGAATTTTTATTTTCATTTAATACGTCACTTACTAATCTAAAATTCTCCCGCATGGTGGCGTTTGCTTAATGTAAATTGTGAATAGAAGCCTAAGAACTGCCGCTAAAGCGAGTTCCACCTTGTTTAATTTTTGTTATCTGAAAACAGCTGTCATACAATAAGTCAGGGGCGTACTGGATCAAGTTATTCACGAGGGCTTAGATTTTTCATAACGATCGTCAGCTATAGCGGTTAAGTGCGTTGCTGCTAATGCTGAATGCCTGGTTACACTCCGGGCTCAGTAAAACTTTATTCTGGCCATGTTTATTACTTTATAACTTTATTCTGACCATATTCATTGTATGTTTACTACAATGTGTTACACAAGAAAACATTTTACATCTGTTTTGAGAGGTGACATATTTTACATTCGATTTGTATTTTTTCGCTTGTTTATGTACATTTTTCTTTATTACAGTCTTGAAAATGACCCCGATGGAGGGTCGCAACTAGTCGATTCAAAACGTAGTCTTTCTTTAACACGTCCCCTGATATCCATTATCCTAGTAAATCATATCCTTGGAACAATAGCTTATCTTCACTTTATTCTGGCCGTTAATCCCTGCGGCAGTTAGACCAGTAAGCCACGTATCAAAGAATAATTGGATCAACGGACAACCGTATTATGGTATAATCGTATCAACGGATCATCGTATCAACGGATCATCGTATCATCGTATCATCGTATCATCGTATCATCGTATCATCGTATCATCGTATCATCGTATCATCGTATCATCGTATCATCGTATCATCGTATCATCGTGTCATCGTATCATCGTATCATCGTATCATCGTATCATCGTATCATCGTATCATCGTATCATCGTATCATCGTATCATCGTATCATCGTATCAACGGATCAACGTATCATCAGATCAATTTGCTTATATAGGTCATCGCCCTATGAGTATAGTAGATGTAACAGTTTGGCTAATTTTTCGCGCGTTAAGTAAAAGTAAATTATTAACAATGGCATTAATCGAAAACAAATCTGCTTTCAAAACTGTAAAGAATGTGCAATTTGGCATTTTTAGTCCGGAAGATATTCGGAGCATGTCTGTCGTCCCAGAAGGTATAAATCATGTAGAAATTATGGAAGGAAGTCTTCCAAAAGTGGGCGGCCTGATGGATCCGAGGATGGGAGCGTTTGACAGCACTTTACCATGTCAAACATGCGAAGGCGACCGGGACACTTGCCCCGGTCACTTTGGTCACATCGAATTGGCCAAACCGATCTTTCACGTTGGCATGATTAAAGATGTCATGAAAGTTTTACGCTGCGTCTGCTTTAATTGCAGTAAATTGTTGGTGAACCCAAAGAAAGAAAACCACTTCCAACACGCTCAGAAGATAACTGCAGACGATTCCAAGAAACGCTTAGAACTAGTGTACGGTTTGTGCAAAGAACAAACAATATGTCACGCGGATGGTGGATGTGGAAATCATCAACCTGTAATTAGAAAATCGGGTCTCGATTTGACGGCCGAATGGAAGGAATCCGACGGAAAGGTTCCACAAGAAAAAAAGTATTTGTTGGCGGAAGAAGTGCTGCATATCTTTGAACAAATTAGCGACGCAGATTGCAGCGCCCTGGGAATGGATCCGAAATACTCGCGACCCGAGTGGATGATCGTGACGGTTTTACCGGTTGTTCCTCCTTCCGCGAGACCCGCAGCTTTCATGGGCGATTCGCCGAAGAAACGTCAAGACGATTTGACAAATAAATTGGCCCTAATCATAAATATACCTTGTATAGAAGCCTAAAAGTAGCGCACTGGCTACCCAGTTCTTAGACCTCTATACACACAGAGTATTTCTAACACGATTTGAAACGCTCTGTATGATTTTGAATTATGCGGACAGACAGACAGACGGACGGACAGACGGACAGACGGACAGACAGACACGGAGCTAGATCATAAGGCTTCTTGTTATACTTTGTATAGAAGCCTAAAACGCAAAATCATTAAATCGTTGGGCCATAGTTTGTACTGATGGTCGCGTTCGTAAAGAACAACTGCAAGCGTTTGCAGATAAGATGATTAATCAAGGAAAATTCGTTGGTATGAACATTGAACGTCCATCCTCCATAAATATCGTTAAATTGTCGTTCCAAAGAGCTAAAGACGAATTGAAAAAAGAATTTGCTAATTTGAAAGGTGTGGAATTAATTGTAGTCGTTATTCCAGAAGATAAAAATACTTACGGTAATGTGAAACAAGTGGCAGAATTACAAGTTGGTGTATTGACTCAATGTCTTCGTAGCAAGAACATTTTCAATCTAAAAGATACCACCGTTGCAAATATTTTGTTGAAAGTGAATGCCAAATTGAACGGAGTTAATCATAGCCTGTACAAAATACCTGAATGTCTTCGAAAGCCGTGCATAATAATGGGTGCCGATGTAACTCATCCCAGTCCTGAAAGCAATGGAATGGTACCGAGTGTAGCTGCCGTGACTGCCAGCCACGATCCTGCAGCTTTCCAATATAATATTACTTGGCGTTTGCAACCACCAACTCAGGAGATTATCACCGATTTAGCCAATATTGTTAAACAACATTTAATTTTCTTCTACGTGAAAAACAAAGTTAAGCCACAACGTATAATTTTCTTTAGGGATGGAGTATCTGAAGGTCAATTCAAGACTGTACTTCGCGAAGAAGTGATGGCTATACGCAAGGCATGCTTAATGTTAGAAAAGGAAGGAACGTATAAACCTGCAATAACTTTTATTGTAGTACAAAAACGTCATCATACCCGTTTGTTCCCAAAGAATCCGAAAGATAGCGAAGATAAAAATTGGAACGTCCCAGCTGGCACCGTGGTAGACACTACAATAACCCATCCAACCGATTCAGACTTTTATTTGGTTTCACATGCAAGTATTCAGGGCGTAGCTAGGCCAACAAAATATCGTAAATTATGGGACGATTATGGTATGAACGAAGATGAACTGCAGGAATTAACGTATCATTTATGTCACATGTTCTCGCGTTGTAATCGTTCCGTTAGTTATCCTGCACCTACATATTATGCTCATTTGGCCGCAGCGCGTGCAAAAGTATATTGCGAAGGAATAAATTTGAGCATGAACGATAATTTAGAAGATATGCAAAGAAAACTGGTAGCTAAAAAAGAAATTGTATCTGATTTACCCATGTACTTTGTATAATAATTAACGCTTTTATGGAAACCTATTTTTACACTACGAGTAACATGTCAAAATAATATTTGAGGATTACAGCCTCTTGTGGAATATTTCTAATGTTTTTTTTTAATAAATTAAATTTTAATAAAAATATGAATCGCTATAGCGATTTGATTTCATCCAAAATTAAGCAAAGTCGAAAAATCGACCTCACAGTTCCATGTGTGGTTTTCTGAGTTTTGACGTTGATAAGGAGACAAAAAACTCGGCGCTCCGCGCCTCGCAAAGGGGTTCCGCCCCCTGCACCCCCGGGTTCCTTCAATTTTAGTCTCCGACTAATATCTTTAACATGGAACATGTTTTTCGGTACTAAACCGTTGATCATAGTTTTCCTCGAGATTTAGGGTTGCCTATCTCGTTTCTTCTTCTTACTGTTTTCCGAAGTGCGGCGTAGTTCTGTAACCGTGTTGGTTATAATAGGATAATCCCTTAATTTTTCTGTTGGTAATAAAAATTTACTATATAAGCAAATTTTCTTTTTGCGATCGGTTTCGGATTTAAATTTTTGGTAATAAAAATTTTGTTATTGAAAATTTATTATTGTGAATGCGAAGATGTTATTCGATAATCTACTCTATATTCAAATTATAAACTATAAATTTGAATTATACATGTGGTGCCGATTTTTCGTGTCGATTTTTGATGTCGGTTTTTGGTGTTTAGTACGGTTTAGTACCGAAAAACATGTTCCATGTTAAAGATATTAGTCGGAGACTAAAATAGAAGGAATCCGGGGGTCCAGGGGGCGGAGCCCCTTTGCGAGGCGCCGAGTTTACGGTCGTTACCTCGCAAAAATCGACACCAAAAAACCGACACCAAAAATCGACACCAAAAACCGACACCAAAAATTGACACCAAAAATCGGCACCACATGTACCTATAATTAAAATTTATAATTTGAATAGAGTAGATTATCGAATACGTAACATCTTCCCATTCACAATAATGAATTTTCAATAACAAAATTTTCATTACCTAAAATTTAAATCTGAAACCGATCGCAAAAAGAAAATTTGATTACATAGTAAAATTTTATTACCAACACAAAAATTAAGGGATTATCCTATTATATAACCAACACGGTTACACAACTACGCCGCACTTCGGAAAACAGTAAGAAGAAGAAGAAACGAGATAGGCGCCGCCTCGCGGCACCCCTAAATCTCGAGGAAAACTATGATAAACGGTTTGGTACCGAAAAAACATGTTCCATGTTAAAGATATTATTCGGACACTAAAATAGAAGGAACCCGGGGGTCAAGGGAGCGGAGCTTCTTTGCGAAGCGCGCAGCGCCGTGTATATATAATTATATGAATATATCAACTGTATCAACGAATTAAGGGATTATTGGATCAACGCATAAACGGATTAATGTATCAACGTATAAACGGATTATTGTATCGACGGATCAAGAGATCATCCGGGTATCAACGAATAAAATGTCTGATATATGTACATAGGTAGAAATTCCTTAAATATATATATCAGAGTTATCTGAATTTTTTTTTACTATCGATAGTTAGTAACTAAAAATGTAGTTGCTAAACATCAAATCGAATAAAAACTATCGAATAAAACTATCGAATAAAAACTACCGAATAAAAACTATCGAATAAAACTATCGAATAAAAACTATCAAATAAAACTATCGAATAAAAACTACAGAATAAAAACTATCGAATAAAAACTAGCGAATAAAAAAATTTTTTATTCGCTATTTTAATAAATTTTTTTTATTAATTTGCGGTTGGTATTTGGTAATCCGATAATAAACAATTAAATACTATATAAGCAATTTTGAATTTACATTGTTCATAACAAAACCCCAAAAAGAAATATCAAGCCTAACAAAGCATTCCCAAAACAATCTAAAAAGAAAATTGAAATATGCGACGTGTATCGAAGACATCAATAGTATGGGAATTACGGGATCATTTAAAACGTCGACATAAAGAAGAACTGAATAACAAGGAAGATGATTCAATTATTGAAGTGGATGATCAAAGTTCGCATGCTCGTGAAGCTGCATTTAGACGGGTCGACTTTTGTTGTTCGACTTGGCAGTTCGACTCAAGTCGAACAAGGAAATTCGTTTACACGGTTCT
This sequence comes from Podabrus alpinus, assembly GCA_932274525.1. NCBI lineage: Eukaryota > Metazoa > Arthropoda > Insecta > Coleoptera > Cantharidae > Podabrus > Podabrus alpinus. The sequence continues at coordinate 43,188,045 of OW026452.1, read as the reverse complement.
ACTGAAATCGAATCGAAGGTAGTATTTAAATATGGCGACGGCTGTCGAAGCGAAAAAATTCCAGAAAAAAAGCCACTCGAAAATTTTTTTCGAGTACTACACACTAAAGAACATGCTTATATCTGTCTATTAAAACAATAAAAAGTGTGAACTTGGTCAAAACAACCCCAATATCGACTTTTGAAAAGTACGGAAAAGTAGCATCGAGTAGCATTCGAGTCCCTTGAAAATGCGTAAAATTTTTTCGCTTCGATTTGAATTTTTCTTTGAAATTCGGATAGATGGGGGTGTGATTAGTGGATATTAGTAATAAATATAATCAACAAAATGGAAAATAACCCGTGTATTGCCGAAAAAGCAAAAAAATTAAAATTTTTTGCCTTCGAATTTTCGTCGAAGCGACTAAAGTAGACATCCGTTCGACTTTGGTCGAATCGACTCGTACGTCGAACGACTTTGCAGAATATAGGTTTACACGGTCGACTTGTGGTCGACTTGGAGTCGAACGACCAAGTCGAACGGCAAAAGTCGACCCGTCTAAATGCAGCTTGAGCCAACAAACAAATCGGTATCGGAAACAACAATGGATGTACTACCTAATACGTCAGAGCTCACATTTCTAGCTGGAAGACAAAAGGTAAAACAAACAAAACTATTTGTAACCAACAAGAAATCTGAATTGGCCAAGTTGGAAACAGAAGCTATCGACAAAAGTCTTTTAAAAACGATTACTCTGGATTATCAGCCATTTGCAATAGTAGAAGACAGAGGATTTCCAGAATATACACGACATCTTAATCCATTATACAAGATTCCAAGCAGAAAAACTGAAAGTTCTAAATTACTGCCAGGAACGTACGTTCAAGTGCGTAAGAATTTACAGCAAACGTTGGCCGAAGTTAAAAGTATGTCTCTTACAACCGATAGAGATGTATCTCTGACGTATTAGGTAGTACATCCATTGTTGTTTCCGATACCGATTTGTTTGTTGGCTCACGAGCATGCGAACTTTGATCATCCACTTCAATAATTGAATCATCTTCCTTGTTATTCAGTTCTTCTTTATGTCGACGTTTTAAATGATCCCGTAATTCCCATACTATTGATGTCTTCGATACACGTCGCATATTTCAATTTTCTTTTTAGATTGTTTTGGGAATGCTTTGTTAGGCTTGATATTTCTTTTTGGGGTTTTGTTATGAACAATGTAAATGCAAAATTGCTTATATAGTATTTAATTGTTTATTATCGGATTACCAAATACCAACCGCAAATTAATAAAAAAAATTTATTAAACTAGCGAATAAAAAAATTTTTTTATTCGCTAGTTTTTATTCGATAGTTTTTATTCAAGTTTTATTCAATAGTTTTTATTCGATTTGATGTTTAGCAACTACATTTTTGTTACTAACTATCGATAGTCAAAAAATTTCGATAGTGCCCATCACTAGTTTTAGTCTTTTAGTAGGTAACTAAAAATTCATTCAATAGGTTTAGTAAACAAAAAAGTTATTCGAATATTTTTAGTAACTAAAAAGTTATTCAAATAGTTTTAGTAACTAAAAATTCATTCAAATATTTTTAGTAACTAAAAAGTTATTCGAATATTTTTAGTACCTAAAAAGTTATTCGAATATTTTTAGTACCTAAAAAGTTATTCGAATAGTTTTAGTTACTAAAAATTCATTCGATAGTTTTTAGTAACTAAAAAAAAAAAAACTATCGATAGTTCGAATAAAGCCTAACTATCGAATAATTCGATAGTTTTTTATTCGATAGTCCCATCACTAATTTAAAGGTATTGTTGTAAAACTTTATTCTTTCTTGAAATTTGTTTATTAAATTTAACATAGAAATTTGTTACATTGTACATTTGTTGTTATTTTATGAAGTTTTATTGGTCATCAAGAATAAGCATACTTTTTCACCTTTGGTTTCTGCAGGGTTCAGCGATTGGAAATAAGAAAGTTGAACTGTACATTCAAGAGTATAATTACACTAGTTAACAAGGTTTTTCTAACATATACGAAAACAATGTTTTTTAGTTTATTTTGGTGTCCTGATTCCAAATATGCAAACAAAAAATTTCTATCACGTCACAATTTTTAGTTATTCATGAAACAAATTTAGGGACGCGCATGAATGGATTATCGAGATTCCTTAAAGGAAGGAAGGCTAATGTTGTATATCGTGTTATGTAACTTTAGTTCAGTGGTTTAAGGGAACTACCGACTACCGACTGTTACTTTTGTATGACAAAAATTTCTGTATTTTCAAGGAAAAACAAAAATAAAATTAAATATCCTGACATTCCTTCTGCTATAAAACCGGTGTTACATAGTATCGACATTCCAATTCCTCAACCACCTTCTGATTGGGAACAATATCTAAATTCATCAGATGAAATTATAGAAGAAGGTATAGCAGGTTCATCGACTTCTTCCGTTTCGGATTACGACTTTCGAAGCAATGCCGAACCACATTTAATAACTCAAACTGAACTGAATGATTTAGTGCGAGATTTAAATTTATCTAAACAAAAATCAGAATTGCTGGGATCAAGGTTACAAGAATGGAATCTTTTGGATAAAAATACCAAAATTTCAATATTCAGAAACAGGCACCAAAAATTGTCTACATATTATAGTAAGCAAGATTTACTGTGTGTATGTACCGATGTATATGGCCTAGCACTTGAATTAGAATTTGAACATAAACCATCAGAATGGCGGCTATTTATTGATTCGTCTAAGTCAAGTTTAAAGGCAGTTTTGTTACATAATGGAAACAAAATACCTTCAATACCTGTAGCACATGCTGTCGATATGAAAGAAAGTTACCAGTCAATGTCTCTCATATTGGACTCGATAAAATATAAAGAATATCGATGGCAACTGTGTGGCGACCTAAAAGTTATAGGACTTTTACTTGGATTACAAAGTGGATTTACAAAATATTGTTGTTTTCTGTGTCTGTGGGATAGTCGTGCAAGACAACAACATTATGAAGTAAAGAATTGGCCTCCACGAGTAGAATTCATTCCCGGCACAAATAATATTAAATATGTTCCATTAGTAGTTTCCAAAACTGGTATTACTGCCACCATTACATATAAAACTAGGTTTAATGAAACAGTTCGTGAAGGCTTTGGACAAAAATAATGATAGTTTCGTTTTCTTGAAGGATAAGTTTCCGAAGTTAAGTGATGGAAAGCTTAAAGAAGGAATATTTGTTGGACCTCAAATACGCAAGCTAATACGCGATGAAAACTTCAATTTAAAATTGAACACTAAAGAATTGGCTGCTTGGACTTCTTTCAAAGTAGTTGTAGATCAGTTTTTAGGCAACAAAAAGCATGTGCACTACGAAAACATGATAGAAGAACTGTTACATAACTATAAGGAGTTAGGATGCCGTATGTCGCTTAAAGTTCATTTTCTACATTCCCATGTAAATATCTTCCCTGAAAATTTGGGTGCAGTAAGTGACGAGCAAGGAGAAAGGTTTCACCAAGACATAAGTATAATGGAACATCGTTACCAAGGAAGGTGGGATTCAACAATGATGGGAGACTTTTGCTGGTTCCTGCAGAGGGAAGATGATAGCGTTCATAAAAGAAAAAAATAATTTTTTTATCTTAATTTTTTCTTTCACGATTTTTTATATTTTGTCAACCTTTCAGAGTATGTTTTTTGCAGAATAAAAATTAATTTTCATTAATGCAGTTGTAATTATATATTTTTTAAATGATCTCCATGCTATAGCTAACAACGATTTTTGTAAATTCATGAAAGTCGAATAACAAAAAATCTGAGGGTGCTACGAACTTTTTAACGACATTTTCTTGAACAATAGGCATTGTTTATATAAAAATAGTTAAATTTACTAATGTTATAAAAAAAAAGTTTAGATTTGTTGACTAGTGTTATTATTTCTAGTTTTGTCAGAATTTTTGTTTTTATAGTTATTTTTTTGAACTTACCACTGAAAACTCAAGCAACTCAAAGAGCTGACAAATTAAATTAGTAGCTAGGATAAGTATACACAAAATATCATAGCAATATGTACAATATTTAACAAAGGGTAACCTAATAATAGATAATGTATTACAATTTGTTGACATGTCGAAGTAAATATTGAAAATTGAATAAATATTATATCTTAATATTAAAGTGTTCTTAGTGAACATTTAAGGTCACAAAATTTACATCTAAGGTTTTACAACTCGCCGGTATGAATTTTTAAATGCCTTTTTAAACTTGAACTTAAACTTGAATGACGTCGTGAACATTTATAGTCGCAAATTTCACAACCGAAAGGTTTCTCGCTGGTATGAGTTTTTAAATGACTTTTTAAACTTGAACGTAGTGAACATTTATAATCACAAAATTCACAACCGAAAGGTTTCTCGCCGGTATGAATTTTTAAATGGTCCTTTAAATGTGATCGTTGTGAACATTTATAGTCACAAAATTCACAACCAAAAGGTTTTTCACCGGTATGAATTTTTAAATGGCTTTTTAAATGTGCTCGTCGTGAACATCTATAGTCACAAATTTCACACCTGAAAGGTTTCTCGCCGGTATGGATTTTTAAATGGTTTTTTAAACTTGAACGTCGTGAACATTTATAGTCGCAAATTTCACAACAGAAAGGTTTTTCGCTGGTATGAGTTTTTAAATGACTTTTTAAACTTGAACGTAGTGAACATTTGTAATCACAAAATTCACAACCGAAAGGTTTCTCGCCGGTATGAATTTTTAAATGGTCCTTTAAATGTGATCGTCGTGAACATCTATAGTCACAAATTTCACACCCGAAAGGTTTCTCACCGGTATGGATTTTTAAATGGTTTTTTAAACTTGATCGTCGCGAACATTTATAGTCGCAAATTTCACAACAGAAAGGTTTCTCGCCGGTATGAGTTTTTAAATGCTTTTTTAGATCTGACAGTTGTGAAAATTTATAGTCACAAAATTCACAACCAAATGGTTTTTCACCGGTATGAATTTTTAAATGTTTTTTTACATTTGACCGATGTGAACATTTATAGTCACAAATTTCACACCCGAAAGGTTTCTCACCGTTATGAATTTTTAAATGGGTTTTTAAACTAGAACGATATGAAGATCGGAAGTCACAAATTTCACAAATAAACAGTTTCCTGGGGTTATGTATTTTTAAGTGTTTTTTTAAATGTGATTCTTGAACACATTTATATTTGCAAACTGCACAAGTAAATGAAGAAGAATGAGTTCTTAAATGCCGTACTAATGCTTGCTTACGTGTACATCTATAACCACAAACTGCACAATCGAATACATTTGAATTATTCTGGGTTAATTCCTCACCGTCTTCATTTTTAATGTCGATGGAATGATGCAAATCTTCTAAATTAAATTTCACATCGGCCATCTCTTCTTCTTTAACTACATAACTGCTTACCATCGAATTATTTAGAATTTCCAAAAATTTACCGTCGTTTTCCATAATTTCTAAAGTTTTCGAGGCTTGCCGCACTTGTGCCATATTCTTGATATAGCGTTTTGTAAATTTTGAAGACGTAAGAGTGCTCATGGACTGGTACAAAATGACCCTTCTTAATCAACAAAATATTGTGTTGGTGCTTGATTGTGTCTTATCATTTAACAAAACTACTGACCGCACAAATTGCTGATATTTTGCAATGGCGACTGTCGCCATTTTATATAGTTTTCCCCTAGGCGCCATCTAGTGCGGTGTCCGACTAATTAGATTATGGGCCTTAGGTTGCGTGCAGACTGATAAAGCAAAGACGATTTAAGACAAATGGTTATTGTTCGATACGTACGAAATTGCAAAATTTTGTTAATTTACAATACACGCATGCAATGCTGCTTTTAGGCTTCTATACAAAGTATAACAAGAAGCCTTATGATCTAGCTCCGTGTCCGTCCGTCCGTCCGTCCGTCTGTCCGTCTGTCTGTCCGCATAATTCAAAATCATACAGAGCGTTTCAAATCGTGTTGGAAATACTCTGTGTGTATAGAGGTCTAAGAACTGGGTAGCCGGTGCGCTACTTTTAGGCTTCTATACAAAGTACGATATAACAAGAAGCCTTATTTAGGCTTCTATGCAAGGTATAGAAAGAAGCCTTATGGTCTGGCTTCGTGTCCGTCCGCATGTTTCAGAGCCAATCATAACGTTGATCAACTGATACGTTGTTATATTGTAAATACTTCGTCTATATAGTATTGCGTTAATCTGTTAATCCGTTGTTTCGATTCGCTAATGCAATTTACAAATACGCAAATGTTCGAAAGAAATTTACTAAGTTAAAGATATTTTCAAAGATGTCTCCCTATATAAACTACTTGTTAGGCTTCTATACAAAGTATAGCAAGAACCCTTATGATCTGGCTCCGCGTCTGTCCGTCTGTCTGTCCGCATAATTCAAATCTAATCAGAACCTTCGAAATTGTGATTGTGACCGCAAAAATTTAATTAGTGCAGATTATCTGATATTACATTATAATAATATGGCGACCAAAAATTGTTTCTTCCGCGTCAACAATCGTATCGCAGCTTCATTTTGCCTGATGAAAGAAATTGAGCAACAAGAGCGTGTACGAGCCGAAGAAGAAGGACAACCAGTTCCGGTCGTCAATATGGTGATGCGGCGCGATCGGCAGTCTGATCAAAGACGTTACAATGCTCCAACGTCCAATGAAATTGCAATGGTGTTCGTAAATGATGACGGCGAACCTCCATTTGAACGTGATATCCGTATCTATCCTCGAAATCCCGTAGACAATGCAAATACCCGAAGCAAACCGAACCGAACCGAACGCATAACGGATAATTTCATAACCAATCGGATGAACGTATCATCGTATCAACGTATCATCGTGTCAACGTATCATCGGATGAACGTATCATCGGATCAACGTATCATCGGATCAACGTATCATCGGATCAGTTAATCCGATTAACTGATACGTTAATCCTTTGATACGTTGATACATTGATACGTTGATACATTGATACGTTGATACGTTGATACGTTGATACGTTGATACATTGATACGTTGATACATTGAACATTGATACGTTGATACATTGATACGTTGATACATTGATACGTTGATACATTGATACGTTGATACATTGCTACGTTGATATATTGATACGTTGATACATTGATCCGCTGATCTGTTGATCCGTTAATCTGTTTATCCATTTATTGCATTATCTGCTTATCCGTTATTTTTATTTTTATCTTTTGAACAATATATCCACACCGTTAAGAAATTGTATGTAAAATTACAATCATTAGCAACTTTGTGACCAATTTTTCTTCAGCATAGCGCGAAATCATATCTTTCTTCAGTATTTATCACATCGAAAGTCAGCAATTATGGTACAATCTATATTACGAACGAAACTTATATACCATGCTTTAAAAATAATATTTTCGAAGCATGTTATATCACGTTACTTGGTTCGGACGATGCTATTTTAGGGTTTTGATATCATAGATATCAAAAAACTAATATTTTTTAATCAAAATCAAATTAATTAAAAAAAAATCTTGTAGCTGGTGTGTTATGGTAGTGTTATATCTACGAGGGCTGGGAAATCGAGTATTCGAATACTCGATTCTAGGTAATTTGTTCGACAGCGTTATGTGCGACAGAAATTTGTTTGAAAATGCCCTGTCGATTAAATGTTCAGTCGTACAAATGCTGAGTTGGACGAATTTCTCTCGAACAAATTACCAACTACGGCATATTCAAACATTCGAATATCCCACTAATATTTAAGTGTTTTACTAGGTTTAAGATGATAATTTCATTATAATAATTAATTTTAATATTATTAATAATAATTATTAATTTAACACAAGCGGCCTGCCGGTGTCGCGAGTAAACAGTCGACTAGTCCAGACGTGTTTTTGTTTTTCCAAGCAAAAATGTAATCAGTGACATTTACAGCCGTATTCACCAAGCTCTGTTAAGTTGCTAACAGAGATTCAAGTCAATAACAGTCTGTTAATGTGATATATTTGTATTCACCAATGACTTTTAGCAGTTACCAGTCTGTCAAGTCGTCTGATAAGTTAACAGAGCAATATTGGGTTGTCAACATAGGTAGCAGACTGATAAGTAATATTTTTATGTGTCAATATTGTAGGTTATAATTATTATTGACATTTGTTTTTGGTATGTATTTAAGGTTAACTTTTTTCCGCGAAATCAGTTAAAGCTAGTTTTACACGGTTTTACCAACAAAAATTCTAGTTACTTTTAGGCTTCTATACACAGTATAACAAGAAGCCTTATTTAGGCTTCTATACAAGGTATAGAAAGAAGCCTTATGGTCTGGCTTCGTGTCCGTCCGCATGTTTCAGAGCCAATCATAACGTTGATCAACTGATACGTTGTTATATTTTAAACTAGCTGATAGCCCGTCCGAGGACGGGTAGCTAGAAGGACGGGCAGGCAGCCAAGGTCATATTTCTTTTGGATTGCACTGATAGCTTTCCTTAATCTTCATTCAACTTAAGTTACCTTGGCTGCCTGCCCGTCCTTCTAGCTACCCGTCCTCGGACGGGCTATCAGCTAGTTTCGTTATAATGTAATTCTGCTTATATAGTAATTTTGAGTAGGATAATCGGATTAACTGATCCGATGATACGTTGATCCGATGATACGTTGATCCGATGATACGTTGACACGATGATACGTTGATACGATGATACGTTCATCCGATTGGTCATGAAATTATCCGTTATGCGTTCGGTTCGGTTCGGTTTGCTTCGGGTATTTGCATTGTCTACGGGATTTCGAGGATAGATACGGATATCACGTTCAAATGGAGGTTCGCCGTCATCATTTACGAACACCATTGCAATTTCATTGGACGTTGGAGCATTGTAACGTCTTTGATCAGACTGCCGATCGCGCCGCATCACCATATTGACGACCGGAACTGGTTGTCCTTCTTCTTCGGCTCGTACACGCTCTTGTTGCTCAATTTCTTTCATCAGGCAATATGAAGCTGCGATACGATTGTTGACGCGGAAGAAACAATCGATTTTCTCAATCACTTCAGGTAGACAACCTCTATTCTCAGGCAGATTTACTCGTTCATTGACCGCTTCTGTCGTGTCCATTACATACAGTTGTGCAAACTTTCTTGTTTGTCCTTCAGGTGGATACAGGTTTGTGGTTCTGTGGTACGTCTGTCTATGAATTTTGAAAACGTATGGTCCGTTACCCGGCATTGAAACAATCTCTGCTCCCATTGAAGCGAAAGAAACCGAGGAATTGTAAGAGCGGATGTGCTGACGAAAGTTCTTGTAGTAAGGATTATCTGAATCTGAAAGCATAGAGCGAAGAAATTCGGGATATAACAATAGATTCCCATGTTGATCGAGCGGTTGCGGAATCTTCACTTTTCCTTTATGACAGCAGTTGTTAAATTGTTTATCAACTGGACGCTCCTTGGCAAAATTTTTGGAGCCGCAGAACTGACAGATGGAATTCATTTCTCCACAATCGTGTCGAGTAACGTGAGATTCATCAAATCTCAATGCTCTTATTTGGAGTTGAATTGCTTGACTTTGGTATCGATTTTCTTTCTGTCGATGTATCGCATGGGACCGAGCGTCAGCAGCTTGCCGCGCTTGAGTTTCTTCTAAAGTTTCACGTTGTTGACGTATCGCATGGGACCGAGCGTCAGCAGCTTGCCGCGCTTGAGTTTGTTCCAAAGTTTCACGTTGTCGACGTATCGCATGAGACCGAGCGTCAGCTTGTCGCTGTGATCGAAGCTGTTCTTCTGTGTTATTAGCTCTTGTACGTGCTTTTCTCTCACGATTCAATCGCCGTCGCTTTGCAGCAGGACTTTCAAAATTTTCATTATCCATTATGGAAGTTCACATAATGCTTTTTTGGAAATAGCTGTCCTATATAGACAAAATGATACGATGATACGTTGATCCGATGATACGTTGATACGATGATACGTTGATACGATGATACGTTGATCCGATGATACGTTGATACGGTGTGCGTTCGGTTCGGTTTGCTTCGGGTATTTCCGTGGGACAGACAGAAAGAAAGAAAGAAAGAAAGACTTGGCCTTTTATAATAAGAGATACTTCGTCTATATTGAACTGTATTTCAATGGTTATCCAAAATTCGATAAATTTCAAAAATTAAAATTAAAATTAACATGTTTAAAAAATTCAAAATGTAACAAAAATTATTGTAAATTAAATTTAAAAGAAGAAGGGGGAATTTGGATTTGGATAAATGTCTTTGTGCGCAGACGAGAAACTTTTGAGTTGGAAGAAGGAGGGGACAGTCTACGCCGAGCAGTCGACTAGATAGGACGTTTTGAGCGAGTCCTTTGTAAAATTTTGTAAAGTTAAATTGTTATAAAGAAAGTTTTAGTTAAAAAATTGTAAGAGTTGTGTTTTATTAAAGTGTTTTACAAAAGAAAATAAAGTTTAAAGAAAATTTTGAATTCACGAAATTCAAAAAAATAAATAGTTGGTCCGTGGACATAAAAGAACACGTCAATATAGTATTGCGTTAATCTGTTAATCCGTTGCTTCGATTCACTAATGCAATTTATAAATACGCAAATGTTCGAAAGAATTACAAAGTTAAAGATATTTTCGAAGAGGTCTCCCTATATAAACTACTTGTTTTACTTTGATGTGAAAAAATAATTTTTTATTGATGTGGTTAGTGAAGTTAAGTTATAAATAAAAGAGAAAGGAGAGGATTGGTCCACCTCAAAAAAAGGACCATACATTACAGAGAAGTAAAATTTCTAATAGAATGGAAAAGTTTGATTGTTATTACTTATATAGTAAATGATAATTACCAATCGCAAAAAATTTTATTGGTGCAGATTATCTGATTATGTGGTGTTACATTATATGGCGATCAAAAATAACCAGATAATAACAACTTTCCACACCAGAAAGGTAGCTGTATAGAAGCCTAAGAACTGCCGCTAAAGCGAGTTCCACCTTGTTTTTTTAATTAGTATTAGTGTCGTCTGGTGGCAAAAGAAAATATCGGGGTAATGAAAATTTTTAGTAAAGTATCCTTCACATAGACTTAGTGCAGAAGTGTAATATTGGTACTGCAGTGGTAAGAATCGTTTTAAGTTCGGATCATTCACATAACGTGGTAAGAACAACGGTGATTTCGTATGGTAGTGTAATTATGTTGGTAGTGACATCAAATTAAGCTTAAAATAATGCGTATATAAGCGTAATATCACGATTAATACTTTAGAATTAATACTTAATTTTCAACTTTAAGGTTAGAATTCAAAAATAGATCATTTCGAGGTGACGTCACGACAGGTATGCCCTCCAGACAAAATGGCCGCGCCCTGTCAAATTTCGTAATTGATTTTTATTTTAAGGTTATGATTATGAAGTTTACACCTCATAATCATAACCTTAAATCACAATTTATCATTTCGAGGTGACGTCCCGACAGGTATGCCCTCCAGACAAAATAGCCGCGCCCTGTCAAAGTCACGTGACTCAAAATGATCTATATCTCGTCATTAAATGTCATTCAATGACATGCGTCAAAATGCGCATCATCTGATTGGTTGCTTGTAACACTGTACTGCAGAAGTTAAAAAGCTTGTAGCTTCTGCAGTACCACTAGGTACCATACCAATCTTACCGCTTAAGTCAATGTGAACGTTCTCATAAGAAACAGTTGGCTAAACTTTCTTACCTTACCACTAATCCTGCACTAAGCCTATGTGAATGAAGCTTAAGTCTGAGTATGACGTGGCTTATATTACGTGATCACAGCTGTCATTACTCATTAGTCTTTTAAACGTTTCCTATAACAGTTAATTTTGCTTTGTACATTAAGCATAAAACAAGAAGAAGAATGCATAGAAAACGACCGTAAATTTGTAGGGCCAAGTCAGCTGATTGAACGAAATTCGGTCATAGCTGCGAGAGTTATTCGACATGTAGAAACTTCAGTTTCTGCGAAACAATCAAGTGTGGTCTCTGTATATAAGATACTGTCATGAGAGGAGAGGTAAATAGCTACCGTTAATATAAAAATAATTAAATACAATTTACGAATATGAAATCACGATCGAAGTAGTCGATGACGGTAAATAAAAGATTTTATAAGTAACAATAAATTATATTGGAAAGAAAGTTAAAGCGAATCAATCCTCAAATTAAAGATTACCAATTTAATTAATTTAAAACGACATGAAATGCAAACATCGTCACAGTAAAGAAATGCAGAAACTTAGAATTTGACAACTAATTTTTGAATAAAGTTTGTAAATAATAATATTAAACATGTTAGTAGGTATGTAAGTTTAGTTATAATTAATTAATGTTAGCAAATAGTGGTTTTACAAGTTTACTTCGGAACGGGAGGTTTCCGTCCAAGACAATTTAAATCGTCGGGTCGCCTAAAAACAATTACGTGGTTAAAATTATCGATTTGTGTAAATAAACAATATAAAATAGTGTGCGAATATTTACCAAAAACTTCGTGAGTGCGAAATTTAACGAATCCAAGAAAAACGAATTTAGGAAACAAAACTTCATCACGACTTTTGTTATTTTTGAACGATTCCATGGTAACGTTTCATCAGGAGTGAGTATATATCATGAGTATATATAACTTTGATGTACAACTCGTTTGAGGGAAGACGTGTTTTCTGTGCAGTCCGAAATTATGTGTTAATAATTAAATAATTTCACGAAGAAAAGCTTCGTATAATCTAAAAAATATAGTTAAAAGTGAAAAGATATAATTGTGTTGTAAAAAAATGAAAATTCACCATTTTACAAAACGTTTCATCAGGAGTGAGTAACTTTTAATGTGTATCTTGGTCAAGTAAGACATGTTTCTGGTGTATTCCCAGAAATTAAATTTTTATCCACGTGGAAGTTCCTGATAACCTAAAAATATAACAATAATAACATTTATTAACGACTAATATATCTTGTAATTACATTAAAAACAGGAGAGAAAATTAAATACATAATTCATAAATTCATGGCATCATAATTACATTCCAGATCTCAGTCTGTTTTTGAAACTAATCATTTGAATTGAGTAAAATATTGTGCAAGCTTTGCAATTGTTTCTGCGCACCAACAAAATTTGTTCCGTTATCTGAATAAATATCATTTGGTTTTCCTCTACGTGAAGAAACCTTCGTAACGCGGCAATGAAACTTTCACTTGTTAAGTCAGTAACCAATTCAAGGTGAATTGCCTTGCTAGCAAAACAAATTAATAAACTAACATATGCTTTTATAATTTTGCATCCAGGCCCCTCTCTATTTTTGATAAGAAACGGTCCTGCATAATCGACTCCAGTTTTACTGAATGGAAAATTTGCGGTGACTCTATCAGCAGGAAGACTTGCAATTAATGGAACAATTGATTTTGGCTTGAATCGAAAGCATTTTACACAATTGCGAACAATTTTTTTTGTAATAGTCATTCCTGATGTAGGCCAATAATTTTGACGTACTGTAGATAGTAACAACTGCGGTGAAGCATGGCACAACTTGAGGTGCTCATGTTCTATAATGAGCTTAGTGAGATGGTGTTTACCATCCAGGAGTATTGGGTGCTTAGCATTAAATTGGAGCTGTGACTCGTTAAGTCTACCCCCTACTCTTAAAAGTCCTTCGTTGTCAATAAATGGACATAACATTGATAATTTACCCCTTTTATTAACTGAAGAATTTGTAACTAATAAATGTATTTCGTTTGAAAAACTACTTAATTGTGACATCTTAACTAAGGCATTCATACTTAGTGTTAGTTCGTCTACTGTTAACTGACTTTTCTGTCTTTCGTGAGCGACCCGTTTGCTATTGTTTATAAATCGCAGACAATAAGCCATTACCCGTTTGACTCTTAACAACGTTGAAAAGTCTTCAATTTGAAATGAATGTGAAACAACAGCAGTAAAGGTTAGAACATGTTTTTTAAGTTCGGGTAAATCTGAGATTGACAGTTCTGAGTTAACATTATCCCAAGGTGAATGTGGACGTGATAGCCACGAGGGACCCAGTAGCCACAATTTTGAATTGATTAGGCTTTCTGGAAGCGCACCACGAGAAGCTATGTCGGCAGGGTTTTCAGCCGTATTGACATAATTCCAATCACATGACTTGCTGAGTGATTGAATTTCTGACACTCGATTCCCTACAAAAGTTTGTAACAAATTAGGTGCTGTTTTTATTCAGCACAATGCTACCTGTGAGTCACTACAATAATAACATTTACCCTGAATGGTTAAACTGCCTTGGACTTTCTTTAGTAATCGTGCCACCAATAGAGCACTACATAGCTCGAGTCGTGGTATTGTAAGTACCTTAATCGGAGCAACTTTAGTTTTGGCACATAATAAATTGATGTGAACATTGTCATGGTCATCAGTGCTTCTCACGTAAATGCATGCAACGTAGCCCAATTGTGAAGCATCACCAAATCCGTGGAGTTCCACTGTGGTGAAATTAGTACAGAATGCGTGTCTTGGCACTTGAAATGTGTCTAATAATGGTAATTCTGATTTAAATTGAGACCACCATTTTTGTAAGTCAGTCGGAATGGGATCATCCCAACCAATGTTTAATGCCCACAATTTTTGAATCATAATTTTTGCTTGTAATACGCACGGACTTACTAAGCCTAGCGGGTCAAAAATGGATGATATGTCTGACAAAATGGTTCTTTTTGTGAAACTGTGGACAGTTTTAATTTTGTAAGTCAGGTTATCATCTCTAGATAGCCAATGAATACCCAACGTTTTCATGTGATCTCTGGTGCTAATGGGGACCGAGTTGAGTGGGTCATCGTCGGCTGTTAAACATTGCAAAATTTTACCACTGTTTGAATTCCATTTTCGTAAAGGAAATTGAGCTGAAAGCAAAATATCAGAGTTTTCTTTGAATGCTGAAATTGCTTGATCTTAAGTTTCAAAACCAGTAATAAGATCATCCACATAAAAATCATCAGAAACTATTTTTGATGAAATAGAAAAGACCTTTTGACTGTCTAATGCCAATTGCTTTATGCATCAAATAGCAAGAAAAGGAGCTGCTGATGTGCCATATGTTACTGTATTTAGATCATATACCGACAAGTGATCATCCTCTTTCTCTCTCCATAATATTCTTTGGAATTTCCTATCGCCTGGATGAATCAAGATTTGTCGGTACATTTTCTCCACATCTGCACATACAACAATGGGATATTGTCTGAATCTGACTAAAATTGAAAAAAGATCATTTAAAATGTTCGGCCCGGTTAATATAATGTTATTTATAGACCATCCCGATTCGGTTGTAGCAGAGGCATCGAAAACAACCCGAATGGGAGAAGTGAGACTATCTTTTTTAAACACACCCTGATGAGGAATAAAATAAGATGACTCATTGTTGCTGAAATGATTTTGAACAGACATGTGATTCAATGTTTCATATTCTTTCATGAATTAAATATATTTACATTGGAACTCCTTGTTTGACCTGAAACGCTTTTCTAATTGTACAAACCGCTTAGTTGCTATGAGTTTAGAATTGCCTAACTTTGAAGGTGAGTGCTTAAATGGAAGTCGCACTACAAATCGACCTTCATGGTTACGTAACGACGTTTTTGTGAAGTTGTCTTCACGCAATTGATCATCGTCTGAAAAATTTGAGTTTGAAATGCTGTTGCATTCCTCAATCTCCCAAAATTGTTGTAAATTTACATCATTTACTGAGAGATTACAAACTTGTCTATTAATTGGTGTGTTAATTGAACCTGATACTATCCAACCAAGTTCAGTCTCCTGTAGGTTTGGACGATGCTTTCCTAACACCACCTTATTATTATGCAGCAGATCCCAAAAATGACCTGCTCCGATTAGTAGGTCGACGGTGCTAGGTTTATTAAAATTTCTGTCTGCTAAGTTTAAATCTTTTGGTATGTTCCCAGAACTTATGTCAAATTCGACACAACGTAGATTTTCTCTTATTTTCTGTAAGACTAAATATGTAATCGTCATTGAAAAATCCTTAATAATTGAGTTAATTGTTATAGTAACTTGGGAATTAATTTTCGACGTGGACATATTAATTCCTGTTATTGATATGTTAGTACCTTGCTTACTTAGTTGTAATTGGTTACATAGTTTTTCCGAAATGTAATTAGATTGTGACCCGCTGTCAAGAAGTACTCGTGCTTCTTTTACGTTCCCACAATGATTAACTGCATTTACTAAGGCTATTGATAGCAGTACATAATTGTTTTCGCTGAAATATGATAGTGACACTTGTGGATTGATTATTTCCTCTTGATGTAGTAGGCTGTTATACCGTTTCTTCCATTTTCTGCAGTGCCCATACTTGCATCGTTCTTCCGTGTGCCCTGTCCATAAACAGTTATGACATAGTTTCAATTCGTTGACTTTCGTTATGCGCATTGGTATGTCTAATTGTAGAAACTCGGTGCAAGTGTAAATCAGATGATAGCCCTTGCAATAGTTGCACTTCGAACTTGACAAAACCTTAGATGATACTAAGGAAATTTGCTTTGTTCTTTGTGTAGGTTCGTGAGTTGATTTGGTTTGATTAATTTCCAACGTTTCTAACCAATCAGCTCTGTTTTGTATGAATTGCTCTAAATCTGCCAAGCTAGGCAACTCATTTGTAGTTTTGTTCTTCTCCCATTCTTTGTTGGAGTTTTTATCTAACTTTGTGGTTAGTATATAGAGTGTCCCACTGATCACTAGGTTGATTCAATGATTGTGGAGCTTGTACATGTTGAAATGTAGTGTCTATTAAATTGTGTAGCCCAAGAGATGTTTCTTTTGTGACATGCTCCATATCAAATAACGCTTTGACATGGTTGTGTACCAGTAATCTGGTATTATTGTATCTTGCGCATAATAGTTTCCATGCGACTTCATAATTGTTTGCTGAGAATTCAATTTTTTGAATAACTTTACGAGGTTCGCCCTGCAAGGAAGCCCTCAAATAGTGAAGTTTATGAATTCAAACGTGTCTTTATATTCTAATCAATTGTTGTATTGGCCTTTGTACGTGGGAATTGATATTTTTGGCAAATTAATAGATTGATTTGACTGTGTGTGAATGAAACCTTGTGACTCGGCGTTAGTTACTACCCAATTCAGATTCGTTCGAAACATGACCTATTGTTTGGACGTTTAGGCTTACGATTATATTTTTCGCGTTTGCTTCAGCTATTGATAGTGCGTCTATGAAATTATCTCTTTCATCGTATTCTTTGTGAACACTTGTTTCGTCACATATACTTACGATGCTTTCTTGAATTTCATCGAATTCACTTATAATTGATTCGAGTCTCTCGCATCTTGTTTTTAGTTCAATAATTGTAACATTATCAATTGCTTGGTTGTTTTCGAATTTACCTTGAATTGGTTTTACATACTTTATGAAGTTTGTTAATTTGTGTTTAATAGCGCCTCGTTTACGTCTCAAAATTGATAGTTCGTTAGAAACAATTGCTACTTGTTCAGTCATTATGAAATTGTATTTGTAATTTATTGAATTTTAAATTGTAACTCAATATGAATTGATTTTCATAGAAATGAATAGTTGTGAATGGAATTTATTGAGGTTAAATAGTAACTCAATATAAATAGATTTACGATAAATTGTTGATAAATTTGGTAAAGTTTTACCTAATAATACGATTTGATGCAATACTAAATTCAATAATTATTTATAGGAATTTATAGGTGTAGGAACACCTACACGTGTTATTGAAATTGGCTTGCTTGTGGAATTGCAATCTTCCAGTTGCAGCTTCGTCGTGACTTGAAGTTTTGAAATGGCTACCTCAAGCGATGTTGACTACTGCGCTGGTCGACTGGATTGTTCTTTTGTTAAAGGATGACGTCATGGACTTCGAACACGTTGTTGAAAATATTAATTTGATTGTTGCTTACTTGTTGTAATTTTCTTCTTGATTAATGTTTTAATCCTGGATTGAAGACCAAATTATTCTTTCCTTGATTGAATATGTTCGAAAATCGGGGTCGTTGGACCCCGATTCAATCGTCATTCGAATCGTCAAAATTAATTTTATTATGTTTTTGTTTAATAAATGTGCCACGCGATTTAGGCGGGTATTATTTACAAAGTGTAACACTATTATGTTACATGAGGGGTAAACCCTCGTTTGTATTAATTTTTCTAGAAACGTTAATATTTTAACATGTACCTATGATTTTGGTGAAATTCATTATTCATTATGAAAGTTTTTATTTATAAAGATTTTCAGTTACGAAATATTTCTATTCTTTTTATATTTTTATGTGCTCTATTTAAAATCATTTTTTTGTGCTTTAATTAAGTAATTTCGAATGCAATGGATATCCATGCACTTCATGCCATTTTCAATAATATTAGCGCCTACACGATAGACAACTTCAATAACATCATATTATAATATCGTAATATTTTTAAATTTGATTAGTTTCGATAAATTCCGACAATTGGTCGATATAGCAGTTCGCTATAGATTTTCTAATTAACGATCAAGCACGCTCGGAATAGAACAATCGCTCTCTCGACAATCGCTATCGAACAAGACAGTCGCATAAAAATTGCTCTCTTAAGTTTAATAAAGTTTTATATGGTGTTAAATAATTTTAACTACCGAAAATCATTAGTTTCGAACATAGTGAAAACGCGCACCAGTGAAGTGTTACATTTTAGCCTTCTGTATGTCAATTAGTATCGGAAATCGAAATATTGGATTTTATAAAAATTTTACGACGACGCGCCATTTTGGAAGTCAAAAATCGACTGACTATAATTTAAATCTGGCTATTGGGCAATCCACTGCCACCATCTGTTTTGAAGTTAACCTTTAGTGAAATTATTTTAACTTCAAGTATTTTGGGCAACCCAGGGGATTATAAACCATCCGCAAAAGACGAGTAATATCTGATAGTGGTAAACAATTAATCAGTCAAGAATGTAAAACATTTGCAAAAGAATGGAATTTCCAGATGAAATCATCATCACCGTACCATCAACAAGCAAATGGACAAACTGAAAGAACAATTCAAACAATTAAAAAATTAATTAAAAAAACCATTGAAAACAAAGAAGATGTATACTTAGCTCTTCTAGCATTCAGAAATACTCCGATAAATGATAGCTACACGCCATCGCAAATTTTAATGTCTCGTTACTTACGCGATAATCTAATCATAAATGAAAAAAATTTAAAACCAACTCTAATTAAAAGAAAACAGTATAATAACAAAATCAAAACTGCTCAATTAAATGCTAAAAAATTCTACGACAGCAGAGGTACTGTTAATAGACCAGATTTTCAAATCGGTAAACCCATATGGCACCAAGAAAGACCAAAGAGTATTTGGAAAATAGGAATAATTAAAGAAAAACTCAAAAGCAGAACTTTCAAAATAAAGAGGGAAGATGAAAGTGAAATAATCAGGAATAAATTCTACATCAAATTTAGAAAAATAAATGACACAAATAATCCTCCAGCACAGGATGAAAATACATATTCAAACTATGTAGCACCGATACCTTTAAATGAAAGTGAAAATGCAAATGACAATAATGAAATTGAAAACATAGTTAACAATGAAGCCACAAATCAAAAAACAGTGGTAAGCGTAAATCAAACTGAAATAATTAAAAACAATGTTGAATCAGCAAATAACAACAGTGCAACTAATGAAAGTGTAAATGAAAATGCTAATATAAATAATGACAATGTAATTAATAACAATGCGCGAACCTCCAATAGAAGAAGAAAAGTGCCAAAGAAATTCAAAGACTTTGTAAAACATTAATCATTACTATAAAATTTATATTCGACATGTTTCACTAGTTACTGATAAATTTGTAAGCTAACTAAATTTAAGAACAATTTTGTAAAATAAATTTAAAAAATAAAATTGTTATAAATAATGGAGATGTGAGATACATCTATGTATTGAGTGTTGCCTACGCCGGAATGGGACGCTTCGCCGTCGCCGTTTCGCCGTCGCCGTTTCGCCGTCGCCGTTTCGCCGTCGCCGTTTCGCCGTCGCCGTTTCGCCGTCGCCGTTTCGCCGTCGCCGTTTCGCCGTCGCCGTTTCGCCGTCGCCGTTTCGCCGTCGCCGTTTCGCCGTCGCCGTTTCGCCGTCGCCCGTTTCGCCGTCGCCGTTTCGCCGTCGCCCATTTCGCCGTCGTTAATTAAAAAATATAAATCAAAAGTTACAATTGAAGTTTTATTAAATTATTTTGATTATTTATAAAAGATTATTTTTTGTTTTTACGCGATTTTTGGGGGGTGAAACGTAATAGTTTACTGCCCCATACCGCAACTATACTTTTTAATGCTATTTCGAGGTTCTCTCACATCCCGGTTGCATTTATCCCGGTTTTCTTGATCTGTCGCGCTTCAAGTATGTTTAGCCTAGTAACCAGAGTCAAATCCGCCCTGGAGGGGTGCAGAGTGGAGCGGAGCGCAGCGGCGCCCCGTAAGGGTAGGATTTGACGATGGATTACCCTCCTTTTCGAATGCACACCCCTAAAATTGGAAACGTAATAGTTTACTGCCCCATACCGCAACTACACTTTTTAAAGCTATTTCGAGGTTCTCTCACATCCCGGTTGCATTTATCCCGGTTTTCTTGATCTGTCGCGCTTCAAGTATGTTTAGCCTAGTAACCAGAGTCAAATCCGCCCTGGAGGGGTGCAGAGCGGAGCGGAGCGCAGCGGCGCCCCGTAAGGGTAGGATTTGACGATGGATTACCCTCCTTTTCAAATGCACACCCCTAACATTGGAAACGTAATAGTTTACTGCCCCATACCGCAACTATACTTTTTAATGCTATTTCGAGGTTCTCTCACATCCCGGTTGCATTTATCCCGGTTTTCTTGATCTGTCGCTTCAAGTATGTTTAGCCTAGTAACCAGAGTCAAATCCGCCCTGGAGGGGTGCAGAGCGGAAGGCAAAAAAAATTTAATTTTTTCACTTTTTTGGGAATACACGAGTTATTTTCCATTTTTTGATTATATTTATTACTAATATCTACTAATCACACCCCCATCTATCCGAATTTCAAAGAAAAATTCAAATCGGAGAGAAAAAATTTCACTCCATTTGAAATTTTATGGATTATCGCAACATTTTAAGTTGGTAATAAATTTTTACTATATAAATGAAACAGCCTCATATTGTGAGTGGGTTTGAAATCCCAAAAAAATTTCCCATAGGTTAGGTTACATTTTGTTCTTCTTCTAAAACTATTAATTTTATTATAAAATTTTATAATAAAATTTTAATTGTAACTTTTGATTTATATTTTTTAATTAACGACGGCGAAATGGGCGACGGCGAAACGGCGACGGCGAAACGGGCGACGGCGAAACGGCGACGGCGAAACGGCGACGGCGAAACGGCGACGGCGAAACGGCGACGGCGAAACGTCCTAGACCGGCCTACGCAACCAATGTATTATTTTGTATTATATGTACTTCTAATCACTTCTAATAATAAAACAAGTTAATAGACGACTCTCTTTCTATCAACACGTATAACACGGTGGATAAAGGTATTCAAGTGAAAAGTGGAGATATATTTACTCCATTTGTTGCTGTCATTGACACTAATTCCAAATTATCGTCGTTAACGGAACTGCCTTCTTTGGTTATGTTGGAAACATTAACTAAATTGGTTGCCAAATACTTTCCTGATGAAAGAACTCATAAGTTGAGCATCAGAGAAAGAATTATTTTGACATTTATCAAAATGAAAACTGGGCTATGCTATGTGGTGATTGCATCATTGTTCATGGCAATTACAAGTAAAACTTGTAAGTGTATCTTCGAGGATATGATTTCAAAACTGGCCTTTATTTTAAAAGAAGCAGCAATACCATGGCATCCATCAGAGGAATGCAGGCGAAATTTACCGCATTGCTTTAAAAATTTTGCCAATGTAAGGATTGTTTTGGACTGTACAGAAATCAGCGTTCAAGAATCGAAACGTTTGTGCTGTCGTATATTGACATACTCGCATTACAAAGGCAATCAGACAATAAAATTTATTACAGGTAACGTAGCATTATCATCGGATTTTTATAAACCTTTTCACTTTCTATTAGTATATGGATTTCTACAAACGTTTACACCTGTATAGTAGAATGTGTAAACGTTTATAAATAATTATACAACTGATCTATATCATTCTAATTTATTATTATTAATTAGGTGTTAGTCCTGCTGGCCTAATAACATTTGTTAGTAATGCATATGGGGGCAGATAATCGGATAAGGCAATTTTCGAACAGAGTGGCCTTATCGATAAGTTGGACTACGGACGAGATGCTATGATGGTTGATAAATGTTTTCTAATAGAAGATATAACTAAGACACACAGGTTTGAGCTTGTTAGACCACCTTATCTTAGAAACAAAAGTCAGATGTCCGAAGAAGAAGCAAAGGCGACTGTCGAAATTGCAAAAGCTAGAGTGCATATAGAAAGGACCAATCAGAGAATTAACGTTTTCGAGATTTTCACTAAGCCCTTACCAATATCACTTGTAAAAAAAGTAGAAGATATGTTTAATGTAGTATGTGCAATTGTTAATTTGTCGAAACCAATTTTAGGTGATGATAAATACAATTAACAAATTAATTAAACTGAACAAGATAAACTAACAATAATATTTTTATATCAATTAAGCTTTCAGCGAAGCTTATAACTTATACCAATAATTAATTATTATAAGTTATTAATAACTAATAACTTATTACAATAATAAATTCAAAAAATAAAAAATTACTACTTAAAATTGATTTATTTATTATTCATACACAAAACGTGTAACATGTGTGCAAAATAATTATTTTTTAATTTGCAAATTAAATCTTGTATAAAAGATTCGTCTCTTTGTACAAAAATATTTACGAAATCGTTAGCAAATGATGACTAGATAACGAAATCGCATTCCTTTAAATTTAAAATAGCCATGCCTAACTGCACTTGTGCATAATACGTATGCTTCTTTTTTTAAATTGGAACATTGTTTTTGTAAGATACATCCATGTATTTAGTGTTGCCTACGCAACCATTGTAACATAATGTATAATTTCTATAATAAACGACAGTTCTAATTCAACCGTCTTGTAATTGATACGTAGAACGTACAACATGGCGCAGTCGGCAGAATAATTAAAAAACTGCAGATGGAAAATAAATTAACGCTACAAATAAATAAGCGAAATAAAAATAAACAAATCAAGTGTCAAATCAACAAATAATTAAGTGCAGCTTGAAACAATTAAGTGTTGTGTAAAACAATTAAATTATAAAACCCACGCTAACATAAAATCAAAGATGGAAACCAAAATGTTGCAAAATATGACCTTCACGGGAAATCAATCCGCAAATTGGAAAAAATGGCTACAAAGGTTCGAAATTTATAGCATAGCAACACAATTAAATGAAAAAACAGAAAAAATTCAATGTAACCAGATGTTATTTCACATGGGTGAAGATGCAATTCAAATTTATAACTCATTCACATTAAATGATCAAGAAAAAGACAAAATTCAGGTATTAAAAAACAAATTCAATAGTCACTTTATACCAAAAAAGAATTTAACGTATGAACGATATAAATTTTTCATGGCTAGACAAGGGCAAGAAACGATAGAAAAATTTGTAACAAATTTAAAAAATCAAGCGCTTCAATGCGAAATAACCGACGAAAAATTAAAAGAAGAATTAATTAAAACAATGTTAATAATTGGAATCAAAGATGATCCGACAAGGGAAAAGTTGTTACAACGTGAAGACCTCACATTAGAAAATGCAATACAATGTTGCATTAACACGGAAGCCTCAAGAAAACAACTCCAAGAAATATCGAATGGTACACAAAGCAACAAGGGTTCAATGACTTCTTCAACTCCAGAAGTAGACGCAATTCGCAGAAGCTACCAAACAAATAATTCAGGTACGCAAGCAGCTACAAACCATTCCAGGACAAATCAAAAAGGCTCAAATTCAACAAACGCAGACCACAAGCGGGCAAAAGAAATCAACAATTGTAGAAGATGTGGACGAAACCATCTCATCAATCAATGTCCAGCTTATGGTAAGAAGTGTACAAAATGCTATAAAATTAATCATTTTGCCAATGTTTGTAAAATAAATAACAAAAATAATAAGCGGGTCAACCAAATAAAAAATCAAAACGATGATA
This sequence comes from Podabrus alpinus, assembly GCA_932274525.1. Taxonomy (NCBI): domain Eukaryota; kingdom Metazoa; phylum Arthropoda; class Insecta; order Coleoptera; family Cantharidae; genus Podabrus; species Podabrus alpinus. Next base: position 43,163,758 of record OW026452.1, on the reverse strand, counting down.
TTGAACAATTCAACCAAATAAAACAATACGATGAAATTGAACAATTAATAAACATAAATTCAATTAATGCAACAGACAATTTAAATAATATTTCTAGTTATAAACTCAAATTAATAGTTAATAACAAAAGCGAGAATCCGATACAATTTAAAATTGATTCAGGCGCAAGTGCAAATATAATCACATTGTCAGAACTAAAAAGAATTAAATTCAATTTAAAGAAAATTCAAAAAACAAATGAAATTTTAACAACATTTACTAAAGAAAAAATACCTATTCTAGGAAAATGCAAATTAAATATCAAATTCAACGACAAAGTAATAAATGATGAATTCTTTGTTGAAACAAACGGACTAGGATCAATTCTAGGTTTGAAAGCATGTACTAATTTAGGCATAATAAGCATAAATTCGGATAATAGATCCATGAATGAAATAAATATAAATAAAAACTACAAACAATTAATTGAACAATTTCAAGATGTCTTTAAAGGCATAGGAAAAGTAGGTAAACCTTATCATATCGAATTGGAAGAAAATACTAAACCAATAATAAATCCAATCAGAAATGTACCCTTTTCTTTGAGAAATGAATTTAAAAAATGCTTAAATGATTTAGAAAAACTAAACATAATTGAAAAAGTACATAATAGTACTGAATGGGTCAATTCATATGTTCTTGTAAAGAAAAGTGATGATTCATTAAGAATTTGTTTAGATCCGAAAGATCTAAATAAAGCAATGAAAGTTAGAAAATACAAACTACCAAATATTGATGAAATCACTGCAAATTTAAATGATGCAAAAATCTTTACAACTCTAGACGCCACCTCAGGTTTCTGGAACATACCGTTAGATGAGGAATCTAGCAGATTATGTACATTTGGTACACCTCACGGCAGGTACAAATTCAATCGGTTACCGTTTGGTATTAAAATAGCAAGCGAAGTATTTCAGGAAGTATTCCAAGAAATATTTGCTATGCCAGGCGTAGAAATTTACATAGACGATATTTTAATTCATGGCAAAAATAAAAGAGAACATGACGAAAGATTAAAGAAAGTTTTTGAAATTGCCAGAAAACAAAACATTAAATTTAATTTAAATAAATGCAGAATGGGACTTGACGAAGTTAAATACTTAGGATTTAAATTTTCAAAAGATGGTATAACAATTGATGAAGAAAAAATTAAAGCCATTCAAGAAATGCCCATTCCGAAATGCAAAAAAGATGTTCAAAGATTACTAGGATTAGTTACATTTGTAGGAAAATTTATACCTAACTTATCCAAAATCACAGAACCATTAAGAATATTAATTAAACAAGAAAATGTATTCGAGTGGACCGAACACCAAACTAAAGCGTTTGATGAAATAAAAAAGTTATTAATTAAAGCTCCATCATTGCAATACTTTGACATAAATAAACCTGTCACAATCTCTGTGGACGCTTCGAAAACAGGACTGGGCGCAGCAATAATACAAGACAAAAAACCATGCGCTTATGCTTCGAAAGCAATGACGGAAACACAACAAAGATATGCGCAAATAGAAAAAGAACTATTAGCCATATGCTTTGGAATAAATAAATTTTATCAATATGTTTATGGTAACAAATTTACGGTTGAAACAGACCACAAACCTTTAATTTCAATTTTCAAGAAACCATTACATGCATGTCCGGCAAGACTTCAAAGAATGTTATTATCTCTTCAAAAATATGACATCAATTTAATATATAAACCAGGCAAAGAACTGATAATTGCAGACACTTTATCGAGAGCAAATTTGGAAGAAGAATTTGAATTTCAAAATTTAGAAACACAGGTGTGTTTAATCGAAAAAAATCTAAAAATCTCCGATGAAAGGCTGCAAGAATTAATTGAAACGGTAAAGCATGATGAAGAATTAAATCAAATTAAAAAATTCATAAAAGATGGATGGCCAACAAACATAAACAAATTAAATACAAATTTAAAACCATACTTCAAGATAAAAGAAGAAATTACTGAAGGAAATAATAATTTACTTTATAAAGGTCAAAAATTAATTATACCAAGATCATGGCGACAAAAAATTTTAGGTGACATACATACTGGTCATTTAGGTGTTAAAAAATGCATCAGTCGTGCAAAATTTTGTGTATACTGGCCTCAAATAAACAATCAAATAGAAGACCTAATAAGCAAATGCGAAATATGCAACAAATATGCAAATTCAAATCAAAAAGAACCGATGATAAACCATCAAATATTAAAACAACCATGGCAAAAAGTAGGTATTGACCTATATGAATTAAAAGGAGAAACTTTCCTAATAGTAGTTGATTACTACTCAAAATACCCAGAAATAGTAAATTTACATGGAAATTTAACATCAAAAAACATAATTTACAAATTAAAATCAATATTCGCTAGACATGGAATTCCTAAAATAGTAATTTCCGATAGTGGAAAACAATTAATCAGTCAAGAATGTAAAACATTTGCAAAAGAATGGAATTTCCAGATGAAATCATCATCACCGTACCATCAACAAGCAAATGGACAAACTGAAAGAACAATTCAAACAATTAAAAAATTAATTAAAAAAACCATTGAAAACAAAGAAGATGTATACTTAGCTCTTCTAGCATTCAGAAATACTCCGGTAAATGATAGCTACACACCATCACAAATTTTAATGTCTCGATACTTACGTGATAATCTAATCATAAATGATAATAATTTAAAACCAACTTGAATTAAAAGAAAACAATATAATGAAAAAATCAAAACTGCTCAATTTAATGCTAAAAAATACTACGACAACAGAGGTACTGTAAACAGACCAGATTTTCAAATCGGTACACCCATATGGTACCAAGAAAGACCAAAGAGTATTTGGAAAAAAGGAATAATTAAAGAAAAACTCAAAAGCAGAACTTTTAAAATAAAGAGGGAAGATAATACTGAAATAATCAGAAATAAATTCTACATCAAATTTAGAAAAATAAATGAAACAAATAACCTTCCAGCACAAGACGAAAACACATATTATTCAAATTATGTAGCACCGATACCTTTAAATAAAAGTGAAAATGCAAATGACAATAATGAAATTGAAAACATAGTTAACAATGAAGACACTAATCAAGAAATAGTGGTACGCGTAAATCAAACTGAAATAAATAAAAATAATGTTGAAACGGCAAATAACAACAGTGCAACTAATGCTAGTGTAAATAATAACAGTGCAATTAATAACAATGCGCGAACCTCAAATAGAAGAAGAAAAGTGCCAAAGAAATTCAAAGATTTTGTAAAACATTAATTTCATTATTATGTAAACTTATATTCAAACATGTTTCACTTGTTATTGATATTTGTATGTTAACTAAATGTAATAACAATTATTTTATAAAATGAATTTAAAAATTAATATTGTTAATAAGGGAGATGTAAGATACATCCATGTATTTAGTGTTGCCTACGCAACCATTGTAACATAATGTATAATTTCTATAATAAACGACAGTTCTAATTCAACCGTCTTGTAATTGATACGTAGAACGTACAACAGTTTTGAAACTGTAAAAATTTGCAGGACTCCACTATCTGTACTGCTGGGTTTTCTTTGTCTGTAAATATACATAAATTAAAGAGGAAACTAATAAAAATTATATAGTTAGTAGTTACCTTCATCAGGACATTTTATTTCCAGAAGTTTTATTTGCCTTTTATCTTTAAATATAATTCCATCGGGAGTATATGCAAGCCATGGATGTTTTTTGCAGATTACAAGTCCCATTTCAAAAACTTCACAGTTGTTCATTATTTTGTAAGCATTTCTTGCAGCACTTTCATATTGTAAACCATGATCTACATACTTATTATGAAAACTTTTAGGTCAGAAATATTTCTTAGCTTTCATTTCCCAGTTATTCAATTTATATGTATATATGGGATAACATCGGGATCCTGTTATTCGATACTGTCGTTGCTTATGCCAATCTTTGATATTGCTCTTATTAGTAGTAGCAGCAACTTGGAATATATCAACAGTAGAAATTTCCTCATATTTTCTTTTACAGCATTCATTTGCAAATGCAATGGAAGATCCATATTCCAAATTATTTTCTTCAGCATTACTTAATATAATGTCTAATAATTCGGGATCGACATTTTGAAAATTTGATTCTTGTTCTTTGTCATTGTGAACAACTGCTTCTGTACGACACGCTCTGTGAGAACCATGTAAGAACACAAATATATTAAATTATTTACTAAAATCTATTGAAAAAAAATCTGATGTGGCCAGCACATGACTTTCCTATAAGGAATCATTCCTTTATCGTTCATCTAAAGATTCGCAGAAATATTATTTAAATTTTATTTTATTATTTAATTAAATTATTAAATTTCGTCCTTCAAGTAAAGTGCTACTTCCGGTTTAGGGATTTCCTCCAAAATCACATGGTGCTTTAGTATACTGATTAAAGTGTTAAATATGAAATTTGGTTACTAGATAACAATTCGTTCCTGAAATATTTAAGAAAAACCATTTCGTCCTTCAAGTGAAGTGCTACTTCCGGTTTAAGGATTTCGTCCAAAATCAAATATGGTGCCTTTGTATACCGATTAAAGTGTTAAATATGAAATTTGGTTACTATGTAACAATTTGTTCCTGAGATACTGAAGAAAAACCATTTCGTCCTTCAAGTAAAGTGCTACTTCCGGTTTAGGGATTTCCTCCAAAATCACATGGTGCTTTAGTATACTGATTAAAGTGTTAAATATGAAATTTGGTTACTAGATAACAATTCGTTCCTGAGATATTTAAGAAAAACCATTTCGTCCTTCAAGTGAAGTGCTACTTCCGGTTTAAGGATTTCGTCCAAAATCAAATGGTGCCTTTGTATACCGATTAAAGTGTTAAATATGAAATTTTGTTACTATATAACAATTCGTTCCAGAGATACAGAACTTACAGACATTTTGCGTTACATACATCCATACATACATACTGCGATATCGAGATGCCACGTCAATGGAAGTACGTTATTTAAGTTTCGGTAAAATTTTATTATTAATAAAGCATGTGACTTATCAAAGTAATCAGAAAAACTTCGTCCGATACCAAGAAATTTAATTCAAAGTCAAATGATTTGTAAAAAATCTGATGTGGCCAGCACATGACTTCCCTATAAGGAATCATTCCTTCATCGTTCATCTAAAGATTCGCAGAAATATTATTTAAATTTTATTTTATTATTTAATTAAATTCCTTCACGCAAGTAAAGTGCTACTTCCGGTTTAGGGATTTGCTCCAAAATCAAATGGTGCTTTCGTATACCGATTAAAGTGTTAAATATGAAATTTGGTTACTATATAACAATTCGTTCCTGAGATATTGAAAAAAACTATTTCGTCCTTCAAGTAAAGTGCCATTTCCGGTTTAGGGATTTCCTCCAAAATCAAATGGTTCTTTCGTATATTGATTAAAGTGTTAAATATGAAATTTGGTTAATATATAACAATTTGTTCCTGAGATATTGAAGAAAAACCATTTCGTCCTTCAAGTAAAGTGCTACTTCCGGTTTAGGGATTTCCTCCAAAATCACATGGTGCTTTAGTATACTGATTAAAGTGTCAAATATGAAATTTGGTTACTAGATAACAATTCGTTCCTGATATATTTAAGAAAAACCATTTCGTCCTTCAAGTGAAGTGCTACTTCCGGTTTAAGGATTTCCTCCAAAATCAAATGGTGCTTTTGTATACCGATTAAAGTGTTAAATATGAAATTTGGTTACTATATAACAATTTGTTCCTGAGATATTGAAGAAAAACAATTTCGTCCTTCAAGTAAAGTGCTACTTCCGGTTTAGGGATTTCCTCCAAAATCACATGGTGCTTTAGTATACTGATTAAAGTGTTAAATATGAAATTTGGTTACTAGATAACAATTCGTTCCTGAGATATTTAAGAAAAACCATTTCGTCCTTCAAGTGAAGTGTTACTTCCGGTTTAAGGATTTCCTCCAAAATCAAATGGTGCCTTTGTATACCGATTAAAGTGTTAAATATGAAATTTTGTTACTATATAACAATTCGTTCCAGAGATACAGAACTTACAGACATTTTGCGTTACATACATCCATACAGACATACATACATACATACATACATACATACATACATACATACATACATACATACATACATACATACAGACATCATTGCGAAAGTAGTCAAAACGGATTCAGAAATGCTCAAAACGAATATTTCCGTTAAAATATCGACATCGAATTTTTTCATGATTACAATACTTCCTTATAGGGAAGTAAAAAAGGACATAAAGCAGGTTTGAATAAAATAAATTTAAAATTGTAACTTTTAATAATTGTCTTTGTTAAAAATGTTTAGTTATAGTAAATGAAAGATTGTTAGTAATAAGAAAGGTATTTCAAAAGTTAAAATTCTGTTAATTGATTGATTAATGTAAAAATTTGTGTTAGCGTTAAATTTAAATAAGTTTTTAAAATCATTACGTGAGTTCGACGTGTTACAAGTTAATGAACTGTGTATGGAAATTTCATGTCCAGCATCTTTATTTGTTCAACCACGAAGCACTTAGGAAGAAGTCAATCCAATCTGAAAATATAAAAATTTTACTTATAAAATTTCAACGAGTCACAATTGGCTTAATCCATACCTGTACTGTGGAAATTTCGATAATATTGATTTTTGCGATCAACCAATAAAATGCGTCTACGCAAACATCGACATTGCCATGAATTTGGAGATAGAAAAATTAAAAACAATCGAAGAGGTCCTTGGTGTTAGATTTCACACTAAAATGGTGGCGAATTTTGATCGTCCTAATAAAAAGTGATTTTATAGTGAAAATATCGGTGAAAGTATAAAATACGAGTGTAAAATCAAGAAATTAATTACTTACCTACGTTAAACTAAAAATAAGTTGAAAAACGTAAAGGATTGAGGATATTTCTGAAGAATAGTAATCAACACAAAACGAGGTTAACAAACTGCAGCTGGCAACCTTTTCATGGTAATAAACCCATCGAGTGTAATTTTGGTGTGCAATTGTACCATCTCCAGGTCAAATAACGAAAAGATCCCTGAATTTACTAAGGTAAAGTGCACATTAAAATACAATTTTAATATAACTAAGTGAAATTTTCGGACTCCATACGACACGTGTTTTCTTAATTTAACGTTCAGAATTTTGATAATTAGATTTAATAATAGAACTTTTTCATATAACAAAACCTTTATTTACATTTGTGTGCTAAATAAAAACATTATTAATTTTGTAACGAAGGATATTTATTTTGACCTGTTCCTCGCCATAAATTTTATTTTACAGTATTGGTCAAGGAACGAACTCACCCTGTACAAGGTAAGACACATGCACTACGAACCAGCTAAGCCGAGGCATAATATTAAGTCCATTAATTTGTATTTACTAAATTTCGCATACTTTTCCATTGATGGGGTACATTTCTGTACACTCGCATAAACATCAATATTAAAAACGTTAAGATCCGGTGAGGCAGAGGCCTACATAGCACTTTTTGTAGCCCAACGTGAAGCATTATTAGTAACTACGAGGGTACATAGCACTTTTTGACTAGCCCAACGTGTGGCAGTATTAGGAGTCAAAGCTTACTACATAATTTGGTCAGCACAACGAGAGGCTCGACATCTCACTACACTTTTTGGCGTCACAACGTGGGAGCACGAGTCACCTCGAGTAACCTCGCACCACGAGTAAAATTAGGTTATCGTAATCAAAAATACTAGATAGGGTAGTTACAACGAAAAATTTCATTAAAATTATTTACAACGTTAACATTAAAATTAAAGATTTGCTTAAAACTAAAATTAAAAATATTCTTATTACTAAAATTAAACGTACATTGTCAATTACTTAATAACTATTTCCTTAAAATTAAAATTGAATAAATAATTTTTGACAGATAGATAAATTTAATTTTGATTTGAATGATAAAAATGTATGACGTAAAGAAACTCGTAGATCTATTAAGAGAACAGGCAGAGGTACTAGGTGCTGAAGAGGTGAAAAGAATAAATGATCAAGAAAAAGAGTTAGAATATGCATTGTACGATCAATGGGAAAAGATGCTATTAAGAAAACCAAAGAGAAACAAAAAGGAAATACAGGAAAAAATGGCCCAAAGACAAATAGAAAAGTTTAAAGCAGAAAAAGCTAGACAGATGGCCAGTAATGAAGAAAGAAAATTAGCAAAGGAAAAAGCAGTCAAAGCTAAACAAATGGCCAATAACGAAAGAGAAAGGGTAAGACAGCTTGTAGAGGAGGCGAGACTAAAAGAAATAAAGAGAGGCGGACATCCAGATGTTGACTGGATAATAGAAACCAGAACAAGACTTCAAAATGAAAAACTAATGATGGATAAAGCCGACGAAGAAGAAAAACAATTAAAAGCCGCCGAAGAAGAACAAAACAAAAACATTGCGGAATTGAAGCAAATGTTGGCTGATAAAAACCAAACGGAATTGGAATTTGAAAATACTCGACAGTTGTTGCGACAGGAGCAACTCATGCTACAAAAATTACAGGAACAATTCGAAATTAACACAACGAAAATTTCTAAATCAAATGTTGAAATTGAAAATTTAAATTCGGAACTCTTAGCGCTACAAAATGATAAAGAAGAAACGAATAAGTTGGTGCTTGAACTGAAGCAGACCTTGAAAATAAAAGAAGATCAATTACAGAACAGTTGTGAAGAGGTCGCTAGTATCAAGAAAAATTATGAAGCAACAGAACAAACGTTGAAATCAAAATGCGAAGAAAACGAGAAATACGAAAGTGTAATTGAAAAATTGCGGGCCGATTCTACTAAAGACGTCGAAAAAGTTACTTCCGAACTGCATGCTTGCAGAAAGGAACTTGAAATTTTATTGGAAGAAAATAGTCAATTGAAAAACCTCAACGATAAGTTGGAGGAAGTGGAAGTAGATTTGAATTTACAAATCGACGATTTTCATAAATTGCAAGAAACGGGGAAGAAGGAAATTGAGGTTATCAATATTGAATTGGAAAGCTGGAAAAAGGAAACCCTAAAATTGAGGGAAGATTTGAGGGTGAAACGTGAAGAATCTGAGAGTTTGTTGAAAGAAGTTTCGAGTCAGAAAGAAAATGGCAATCGATTACACTCCGACTACGAAAAGTCCACGAGAGAAAATGAAAAATTTGTCACGGAATTAGCCGGATTAAAATTAAAATACGAAACATGTCGATCAGAAAATTTAAAATATCAAGACAAAATCGAAGGTTTAACGTTTGAAAAATTCCAAATGAGAGGTAGGCTGCTGGAATGCGAAGAGGAATTGGAAAATTTAAAGATCGCTTCTACAATTCCGAGAGACGCATTAGATGCGGAAAAACTACTTGGAGAAACTAAAACGTTGCAAAATAAAATTGATAAAATACAGGAACGTTGTGAAGAAATAGAAAAGCAGAAACGAAGAGCCGAGAGTCAATTATGCGAATTGGAAAACCAGTATAATGAAATTTTGCAAGAAAACCAACTCTTGAAGGATGAAGTTCAGAAATTAAAAATTTCGCCGATCAACATCGTCAATCGCGACTATGAAAAATTAGACAACTTAGACATTCCCATTTTGGAAAAAGTGGTGGTACAAAGAGAAAACAATAAACCACAAAACGAAGAAGAGGAGGAACCATCATGGTTAGATAAATTTTTGAACAACATGGACGAATTGTACGAAAGAGCGGACAAGATACACGAAGAAACCCGAAAAACCTTAGATAAAGCACAAAATAAAACAGAGGAATTGTTGAAAAGAAGTGCAGAAGACATAAAAGAATCGTTAAAAAGAAAGGAGGAAAATGTGGTGAACGAAAAACCCGGTAAAACGGAGAACGAGGAAGATAAATTCATAAATTTAAAAAAGGAAACAGTAAAGTTGGATGCAGAAGTTATTCCAACACCACCAACCAATCAATATCGGTCATACGTAGTGCTCACGAGGAAAGCATGCAAACGGAAACAGTTAAAATTTACAAAATTAAAGTTAAAACGAAAAGGCCAAATAAGAGGCATGCGAACGAACAATAAAATTTTTCAAAGCGGTTTACGAAATACAAAAATTTTACAAAGCGGTCAACGAAATAAAAAGGTTACACTAAAAGTAATAAAATCTCTTAAAGTAAAAAGTAAACGAGCACAACACAAAAACATTCAATATAAAATTAAAAATAATTCAACAAAATTTGGTACAATATTAAAAATGAAAAGATCTTATAAAGTAAATAACTTAAAATTTAAAAACTTAACAGTTAAATGGGGTAACAAAATAAAATTTACAAAATCAGGGGGTAGCAAACATTTTAAACATAAAAAATTAAATAAACAGAAAATTTATGATAACATCGGGATGATAAAAAATAAATTAAATAAGAAGAAAACCAAGAAGAAAACTTTACAAAGAAAAAGGATAAGAAACAAGGTGAAGTGGACAAGAGAGTCCAACATAAATACATGCATAAAAGTAAAAGAAAAGTGTTATGTTAAAAGGAGATTCTACAGGAGGGCAAAATTTAAAATTAAAAGAGTACGGTGGAAAAAGAAGTCATTCTTACTATTTTCAAATAAGCGGTAAAGAAGAAAAAACAACAGCGAAACTTAAAATCATTAAAATTAACAACTTACAGAACGACCGCTGATGAAAATAGCAAGAAATGAAAACACTAAGCAAAAGAATGACAAATACCGGAATGACAAATGTAAATATAATTTTAAGAAATGAAATTAGGACATGAACCAATCTAAAGAGCAATGTAAATATGATTAAAGCTGTTAGAAAATTACGACGAAATAAGAAATTGACCAAGATGAAAAATTTTAAAGATGCTACGTTTTAAATGATCAAAAATTTATGAAAGGAAGGTTATTAAGAATTCAATTAATTAGAAAATTTTTCAATTTATAAAATAATTTAGTAAAATAATTGTATTGATTAAAAAGAAAGAAAGTTTGAAATTTAGAATTTGGGTGAAACAATGAATGTAGGTAAATAATTATGAATTTAATTTGAAAAGATCAGGAAGTTTTTAAATAAAATTGGTATTCAATATTAAACGATAAGAAATACAAAGGGGGAAAATTTAAATAATGGTTAACTCAGACGGAGTAACTATATAGAATGAGGTGGAAGTTGAATAAATAATTATGAGATTATATGAAGTTATATGAATTGAAATGGGACCAAAAAGAGGTTACCAAAATAATAATGGGGAATTATATAGGAAAATATTGATTAAAGTAAGATAAAGAATACCAAATAATAATATGAAGTTATGAATTAAAGGTGAATGATTGATAATTATAAAAACTAAAGGTAGAAATCACCCAAATATAAATAAATAGGTCAAAGATAGGAAGATTAAAAATAAGAGGTCAAATTGAGAAAAATTTAATATTTAAAAAAAATTTTAAAACTGAAAATAGAAATCTTGGTCGAATTCATTCGTCAAAATAAATAGGTTAGTTTGAATGAATTTTTATAATTAGTTAGTTGTGTTAACATAATTGGTTAAAAAGTTTTTGAATATTTTTATAAGTTAATTAGTTAATTTTGAATAGGATTAGTTAGTTTAATGAATTCATTTAGTTAATTTTTTTTGATATAATTTAGTAAGAATTTGATATTAGTTGTATTCGTTAAAAAAAGAAAAAGCACATAAATGTTAATTGTGAAATTTAACAAAAATAGGTATTTTTCTTTTAAATTACAAATTAACAGGGGGTAAATGCGATATCGAGATGCCACGTCAATGGAAGTACGTTATTTAAGTTTCGGTAAAATTTTATTATTAATAAAGCATGTGACTTATCAAAGTAATCAGAAAAACTTCGTCCGATACCAAGAAATTTAATTCAAAGTCAAATGATTTGTAAAAAAGGACATAAAGCAGGTTTGAATAAAATAAATTTAAAATTGTAACTTTTAATAATTGTCTTTGTTAAAAATGTTTAGTTATAGTAAATGAAAGATTGTTAGTAATAAGAAAGGTATTTCAGAAGTTAAAATTCTGTTAATTGATTGATTAATGTAAAAATTTGTGTTAGCGTTAAATTTAAATAAGTTTTTAAAATCATTACGTGAGTTCGACGTGTCACAAGTTAATGAACTGTGTATGGAAATTTCATGTCCAGCATCTTTATTTGTTCAACCACGAAGCACTTAGGAAGAAGTCAATCCAATCTGAAAATATAAAAATTTTACTTATAAAATTTCAACGAGTCACAATTGGCTTAATCCATACCTGTACTGTGGAAATTTCGATAATATTGATTTTTGCGATCAACCAATAAAATGCGTCTACGCAAACATCGACATTGCCATGAATTTGGAGATAGAAAAATTAAAAACAATCGAAGAGGTCCTTGGTGTTAGATTTCACACGAAAATGGTGGCGAATTTTGATCGTCCTAATAAAAAGTGATTTTATAGTGAAAATATCGGTGAAAGTATAAAATACGAGTGTAAAATCAAGAAATTAATTACTTACCTACGTTAAACTAAAAATAAGTTGGAAAACGTAAAGGATTGAGGATATTTCTGAAGAATAGTAATCAACACAAAACGAGGTTAACAAACTGCAGCTGGCAACCTTTTCATGGTAATAAACCCATCGAGTGTAATTTTGGTGTGCAATTGTACCATCTCCAGGTCAAATAACGAAAAGATCCCTGAATTTACTAAGGTAAAGTGCACATTAAAATACAATTTTAATATAACTAAGTGAAATTTTCGGACTCCATACGACACGTGTTTTCTTAATTTAACGTTCAGAATTTTGATAATTAGATTTAATAATAGAACTTTTTCATATAACAAAACCTTTATTTACATTTGTGTGCTAAATAAAAACATTATTAATTTTGTAACGAAGGATATTTATTTTGACCTGTTCCTCGCCATAAATTTTATTTTACAGTATTGGTCAAGGAACGAACTCACCCTGTACAAGGTAAGACACATGCACTACGAACCAGCTAAGCCGAGGCATAATATTAAGTCCATTAATTTGTATTTACTAAATTTCGCATACTTTTCCATTGATGGGGTACATTTCTGTACACTCGCATAAACATCAATATTAAAAACGTTAAGATCCGGTGAGGCAGAGGCCTACATAGCACTTTTTGTAGCCCAACGTGAAGCATTATTAGTAACTACGAGGGTACATAGCACTTTTTGACTAGCCCAACGTGTGGCAGTATTAGGAGTCAAAGCTTACTACATAATTTGGTCAGCACAACGAGAGGCTCGACATCTCACTACAATACATACACACATACAGACATCATTGCGAAAATAGTCAAAACGGATATTTCCGTTAAAATATCGACATCAAATTTTTTCATGATTACAATACTTCCTTATAGGGAAGTAAAAAACTGTGAAAAAAGACAATATTAGTAAACATTACAAGTGATAATGAATTTCAATTCCACTAGGTCAGCTAAACCAACATCGACTTCATAAAAGCATTACTGTTGTTAATAAATTATTGTACTTACATATGTTTTGCAAGACTAGAATCAAATATGTCATTGGTTAGGACAGATGAAACATAATCGTTGTCACGTTCAATTGCTGGTTTCAACGGTTTTGTAATTTGCTTAGGCTTCAAGCACTTGTGGTCGTACAAACGTTGCAGAGTTTATTCTAATAACATTTCATATCGGTCGATGACAACATTGGAAAATCGAATATTTATATTTTTTCTATAAATCAGATGTTTTGCCTGTTAACAAGTAACAAGTGCACAAAAAGTTTTTACCTTGAACACACAATTAGGACAGCAGCTATATGTTTACAACGTCCTGACTTGCCAGCTTTACATGTGCACAAAAATTTTGATGCCTCGGCGCCTGGTAAGTGAATGTTGAGAACTCCTCGAATTTCGTGCGGCTTCTGCGTTAAAGCAATTGTTTGCAAACAAAGTGCAAATATATTTAACATATTCGTAGTTTTCTCCAAAATCCCACAGGTTATCACGTGATTGGCATTAGCAACAGATTCACCTTCCGTAATACATCTGGAAATAATAAGAAAGTTATTGGGATGTCGGGACAGTTAAAATCAAACACAAATGTTCGCTGTGGCCAACGTTTCGAAGAATTTATTTCTTCATCATCAGGGCTAGAATTAGGGAATACAAAAGATTAAATGAGGCTCTCTTAATAAATACAAGTGGGTCAGACTCACCCAAGCGAAAACAGATGTACAGTGTTTACTGATTACGTGCATAGTACGGAGGAAAGCAAGATCTTTCTACAGCTCATTACAAATCGTGAGTTATATCCAACTGAGTCAAAAAGATTTCTGGGATGTACAATCACTAACATTTATGTGTAAAAATAAAAACTATTAAATAGACTATGTAAAAACTTAACAATTTTTAAAAATGTAGAATGTCAAAATATAAAATTTAAAAATCAACGTGGTATGGAACAAGAAATCACAGTGATAACACTTTATCTGAATTCTCTCCTCCTTGCATGATAAGTTCAAAAACGCCGCTAAAAATAATAAGTACACTGCCATCTAGGATAGAAACACTGAACTGTAAAAGGTCAATGCGCCATACCAGCCATACTTAAACATTCATACCGGCAAGAAACCTTTTAGTTGTGAAATTTGTGACTATAAATGTGCAAAAAGTTCAAATTTAAAGATGCATTTAAAAATTCATACCCGCTAGTAATCTTTCAGTTGTAAAATCGTTGACAATTTTTTTACAATTACAAATCAGCTTTATCCAGATATGCTCACTTAAACGTTCAATCATGTTTTATAAATCAGGATTATATTAATTTTGGTATTTTTCATTCAAGGTTGAACTTCATTATATTATGTAAACTGTTTTGAATGTTTGTTGTAAACATTGTATTTACTTAAATAACTGCAGTTAACCTTCCTGTACACGCGATTTATTTTATGATGCAAATGAACGCGTCGGTCCGAGAGACCGGCTTAAGAGACCGACTTTTAATAATAGATATGAATTTAATACAGGTTACAGGTTCAGTTTAAAACAAAACTATGTGATAACAGAACATATTACGGTGTACGGCGGGGATAATACCAATACACTCGATATTTTTTTATTGTTGTGTTGAATTTTGACTTTATTGTTAATTTTAATTATTGTGGTTCCACCACAGCTAGCTCTTTGTATATTTACCTTTCGCATGAAAACCCTTTTCTCTAGTAGTCGGTTCTGCGATTTTTCTCCTTCGCTCTTATTCTCAAATTGAATCTCTTTTGACGGGATAGAAAAATCCCCGAATGATACGACTATTTTTTTATACAATTTGTAATTAAATTTTATTTTCATTTGTTAATTAAAAATGACCTTTATAACATTTAACATAATAAAACATCTTAACTATTATGACAACAAACTCTTATTATTAAATCGTACTGTTGCCCCAAAATTAATCTAGTTCTTTCCCGAAACCGGTTTAATGTTATTCGAACTCGTGCCACGTTATAAAAAATTAAGTTTTCAGTGTTCTTACCACAACATAGGTATCACTCCTTGCGTAGGCGACTTCGCTTGCTTTCTCGTGATCTAAGCGTGCTTAATAGATCCAGAAATTTGCCTCTACTATTGATTCCAGTTTTTGTGCATCTAGGCTCCAATTAATATTTTATATAGGATTGTTTTATCCTATCACCATACCATTTATTCCAAATAATTCCAGGGAAGTCTTCTTGTTCTTTTATAACCACACTTATTTTGATTGGTACACGTGCTAATTATCACTTCTTTTCAGATCTCAACTCTTTATGCATTAATTTATAATTAATTATCACACTTTTTCGGAGACGAAATTAATACGTGCTCCACGGTTCGGCGTTCTTGGGAGAAGCCTTTATTTATCTAATCGTTGCTAGGTTATTTTAAAAAAATCCCTTTTGTTCCTACTTGATATTTTTTCTACCTGGTAAGTTTTCTTGCACTTTTGATAATTGATTAATTTAATAAGTGTCATTAAATTATTTACACCTTTGTTTTTGTTTTTAGTGTTCACCGTTCTATCCGCCTGCCGTTGCGATCATCGCTTGCTTGCAACACTTCGAACGCCTCGGACAACTACCGTTGCATTATTGTTCAACCGATTTTAAGAACTCACGTAATTTCTTCTTTTGACGCACAACTTAATCTAACATAATTATACATTTTTTTATTTAATAACAATTTCTTAACATCTAACAATTTATTTAATGAATTAATTTGTGAATATTTGCTTGTACTTTTCAATATCATTTTTGGATTTTCCCATTCCTTACTTGTTTTTATTATTAACCGAATTTATTGTATTCTTTCTTCGAGTCTCCCGTAATTTCGGAGAACCTTCTAAATCGTAAAAGAATTTTCATGCTACCTGTAATTGCTTGTTTGCAATGATTATCAATCTCTATTGACGATTGAATCATGACAATATGTTTTATTACATGGCATAAAAATAAAATAACATTCTAAAGTTGAAATTAAACTAATTCTAAATAAAATATATTTCAAAAGATAATATCGTCCCCTTAGTGCTACAACTAGGTAACTTGAAACTGCTGATAATTGCACAAATAGATATCTCAACTGTCTTGCGAAGGTCGCGGACGTACTATACGTTGCTATACGTAACGTTCGGAATTTGCACAACTAGGTATCTCAAGTTATTCACTTGTAGCATAACAGCATTGAAGGGATCTGGCACTTATCTACTTTTAGCAAGTGGATATTTTATATTTAGAAACATAATAGATTATAGAACATTTTTAGTTGTAGCACTAAATAAAGTGGGTAAAATTAGGTGGGTACATGTAGCTAACTCAAAATAGCCAAAATTCGAGTTACCTAGTTGTAGCATTAAGAGGACGATATAATACTATATATTGCAATGTCCGACACTGACCACAACGTCAATAGAAATGATAACGTCACGATTTGAAATTTTGTTTATTAATAAAGAGAGCACATGACTTATTTGTTCGAACGTAAAAGTTTATCTGATACCAAAAAGTTTAGTTTAACGTCATAAATTTATATGAAGAACGAGTCACGGAATGAGGTAACAAAATAAATTAAAAATGCAACGATTTAATTCCCTTAATAAAAAATGTTTGTTAATATTGTAAATTAAATTAATTAATCATAGGAAATGTATTTTAAAATCAAAATAATTGTTCAATGTTAGTTTATAAAAATGTGTTAAACGTAAAACTTTAATAAGCAAAATCTTGTGATTGTGAAGAATCACGATTATTTTTGGTAAAAACTTGGTAACACCACGAGGTAAACGAACTCACAAGAAAAATTGCATCTTGAAGTATCTTACACACCGAAGGTCATTCATAAAGTGCAAGTAAACAGTTTCATGGTATATGAACCCAGTAAACAAAAATACCCCTGATCATTAAAGGTACCGTTCCATTAAAAATTATAAAAAACTTAAAAATTAGTGAAAATTTTGCGATACAATTTACACGTGCATTAATACGTTCTGACTTTATTAGAATAAGATATTTGTTAATTAGCATAAGAATTTTATTGAATTTAAAAAGCCTAAAACTAAATTATAATAAATTACGATTTGTATTTTAAAACGGAGCATAATTTTTGTGATTACATTCCGAAGACCACGATATTCTATTTCAGCATTACGATTTGGTCAAGGAAGGAACCCAACTTAAGAGAAGGTAGGTCTGTGCTCACCGCAATTGTTAAGCCGAGGCATAATTTCATTTATTTGTATTTATCAAAAATTTTACATACATTTCTATTGACGGGGTACATTTACGTACACTCGTACAAGACATTAACAAATAAAACGTGTAGCCCTATTAGCGAGGGACAACACAGCAATTTTGGCTAGCCCAACGTGTGGCTTAATTAGTAGTCGAGCCACTTCACAGCAATTTTGGCGCCCAACGTGGGGCTTTATTAGTGGTCGAGCCACTTCACAGCAATATTTATAAATTATCGCTCTCGAAGCAATCCTCACATATCATTTTTCACATGTTGTTTTTATAACGGTCTCTACGTTACTGCCATAAAATGTACAAAGTTTTGAGAAGCTATCGCGATCATGAGCACTCAAGAGTGTCTATTTTTCTCAGAATAAACAAACGAAGAACTCGTCGGTCTGTGAGACTGACACGCGTGTATAGAAGGGCTAATGAATTTTGGTAATAGACTAGTGGTACATTTTTAATTCAAAACATTTATTTATTTTGCACATTATTTTATTAACAATATAATGAAATTTTATTTCTCTTTGATTTTTTTGGAGATTTCAAGTTCATCAGTAAGAAACTTTCCTTTTACAGCATGTTCATCTTTATTGCAGACAATGCATTGATTTTTTTAGGGTACACAGAAAGACAGGTTATAAGATGTACAAATTATTTTTCTGTACATCGCATGACAAATTGGGAGTTTGGTCGTTATCTTCACAATTTAAAGAAACTGATAATTTTCATAATTTTCTGATTGTTGATATCTACTAGCAATAGTTATAATAAAATTTAAAAAAATATTCACTTAGTGTGTATTGGGTAGCTTCTATATGAACTCTATTGTTCAATTTAAACGCAAAATAAAAATATTAATATTTTGACCATCATTTAACTGGTCGACTGTAATTAGCTTGATTATGAATTTGAGTAAAACTTCAACCACGTATTATCTAACAATCTGAATGTTGACATAACGTCAACGCTTTTTTATTAGTTTTGTCTAGTATTATCTTGTTTGACAATACAAAATTTAAATATCTTCGCACGATAGGTTTCCAAAATATACCGCATGGGGCGTCTTAACCAGGACGTACACCGCACTAGATGGCGCCTTTGGGAGGCTTTATATAAAATGGCATCAGTCCACCATTTTAAGGTTTTAGTGGCTTGTGCATTCAGTAGCTTTGTTGTATGATTTTGTTGGATTAAGAAGGGTCATCATATTGTACCAATCCATGAACACTCTTATCAAGAATATGGCTCAAATACCGCCACTCTCGCAAGATTTGCAAGTTACGCAAACCCAGCATAAAGTTTTGGAAACCACAAATAATTCGAGGGTAAGCAGTTTTGAAATTAAACAAGAAGAATTGGAAGATGTGAAATTTAATTTAGAAGATTTGCATCATTCATAGCCTTCTATATTTTTCAAGCCATGAACAAGAAATTTGGCAACACCGCTACGTGGTCCTATGCCTTGTGACATCTGTGAAGAACGTTATTAATTTGATGTTAATAAAGTTAATTTGTGCTTTTTAAATAGAAAATGTTAATGTTAGTACGTAAAACTATATGTTATTAATACTACCTATATAATTAAAACTCAAAACTATTATTAGAAAAAAATATATTTGATATTGAACAAGTAGGGGAGATCGGGGGAATTCCACGCACCTAAGGGAAAATGCATGAAAAATGCTTCGTTCGTAAATATAACCCTTCACAATTTAACTACGTAATCTTGAATCTATTAGGCATCTTATTACCCAAGAAAAAGTTCCTTTGATAAACCGATTTGAAAGATAGAATACAAAATTCGAAATGATGTCATTGCGCGGTATTCCCCACGTGCTGGGTAATATCGCGCATGTGATGGGGTAATTCTGCGCAAGTATTAAATAAAGCTGAAAAGCTCGGAATCATGGTTTGAAAAAGGTATTGTTGCTTTTAATGAACAAATAAATTTTAAACAAAACAAATTGTCGTACGCACTTTATAAAAAAACTCATTATGAAAAGTATTTCATTTTCTGCCTGTCTTTTTTTGCCCCGTGGAACACATATCGCAGGTATAGTTAACTGCTGAATCCCAACCACTACATTCTGCATGTGCCCAGTTTGAACACAGTACACAGCGGTACCAAATTTCCTTGTTCCGTCCGAATTCACCGCATACCAAGCACTCCTCATTCACTTCAGTAGGATCTAGATCATCTAATTCATCATCGTCGCATAACTGACTCTCGTCATAACTTTCAGAGTCAGAATCATCAAAATGTAAGTTTCTCAACCCAGCTTTCTTGGTTATAGGTCGTTTCTTTGATTTAGTCACCAGTTTTCCTACTTTTTCCGCCTTTCTCTTCTTGGTTTCCAATTTTTTTAACTCTTCATTTTTTTTCTTTAAATTTCTCTTTTCCTGTTTCATTTCTAATTGAACTTTTAGTGGCGTGGATGTGAAAATTTCTGAGTGTTGTTTTGCACGTGATTTAAAACTTTTGTTTGCAATTGGGCCAGGAAGCGGTGCTAGCTGTCCAATAAGGACTTTTGATGAAAACTGTTCTTCGGCAGTTCTTGACGTGCTAGGTTGTGATTCAGCTTTCTCGTTTGACTGACATTCGGTATTCTTGGGCGGAGTCCTGTGCATTGTTTCACTACATCTCGATGGACCCGGTTGTGGCTCAGCCCCTTGTCCGTCTTCAACAGTTACAGTCGACTGTTCCAAAATATTATCTCCCTTATTGAGGTCGGTTTCATTTAAGTTCATTTCGATTTGTATTTCTGGAACTGTTGTATCATCTGTCACGCTGAAATCGTCTTCAGAGAATTTATCAGGGTTTGTGGGCCATATTCCAGCAGCGCGGAACCCGGATATGCCTTTGTCCATCGTGGCAACCCTTAGGTAGGCTTTGTTGAAAATGGAAGCGAGTTCATAATGTGTGATCTTCTCATGAGCATGATTCCTAAGATACAAGTCGCACTCACGATTAAAAGCATTTTTTAGTGGTCCAAAAAAAGTTAAGTCAAGAGGTTGGAGCTTGTGTGAGGTGTGAGGGGGAAGCGACACCATAATAATTCCGTGTGATCTGCAGTATGTATAAATCTCCAAAGAAATGTGACTTCCATGGTTATCTAATATGAGAAGCACTGGATCTTCCTCCGAAGACTTAACATGCTGATAAAAATGTTTTATCCAGTCAAAAAACAATTCTTCATTTATCCAACCGTTCTTTGAACATCTGTATATCGCTCCAATTGGTCCATCTCTCATCAATTGTGGATTCATACGTGCTCTCGGAAATATAAACATAGGAGAAATGTACTGTCCTGAAGCACTTACAGCGCATACCGCGGTCACATTTTTCCCCCTTTCCCACGATATTACGGACCCCACTTGCTTTTGACCTTTTGGCGCCAAAATTTTTGCAGGCTTTTGGACCGTGGAGATACCTGTTTCATCCACATTATAAATTCGACTCTCAGAAAATTTATACTTCTCGATAACTGTTAGCAGATTTTTGAAAAATCGCTCAACCTCAGTCTTATTAAATGCTGATATACGGTTTTGGCTGGTCCCTTCCGGTTTTCGGAGACTAATTTCGGTATGTCGCCTTGTAAATAGTTCTAGCCAATCATGACCGGCCATTTTTTTTTCGTGATCGAAACGATGTTTAATTTTATTAGCTTCAGCAAACTGGTACGCTAAACGCCGCAGTTCTGTTGGTGTGATTCCGAAAAACATATTCGCCAATTTTATTACATGATTGGCCATATCGGCTTCCTGTTCATCATTGAAAACTGGTTTCCTTCCTAATTTTCCTTTTGTATTTATGTTGACCTTTAGTTTATCACGTAAAGTGGATTCTGGAATATTGAATGATCGACCAACTTCCCGTATTTTTCGCCCAGATTGTATGGCAGAGATAGCAGCTTTCAGCTCATTTTCCGTCCATTTTGACTTTTCGGTTTTCCGAACATAAGTACGTGGCATTTTGAATTCTAAAAAGAAAAACAATTGCCATCATTAAATCAACAGCAAAGTTTCACACGGGGTAATAACGCGCAGCGCGAAATTGCCCCTCCACTGGTGCGCGTTATTACCCCGATGTTATACATCTAACCTAACTCATCGCTGCTAGTTAATGACGAAATATAATTAATTGTACTCGTGTGCGATATTATGTGTACATATAAAGCCAAATAGTCCTGGTATAATTTTACTGAAAATTGATAACGAAAAGAACTTACCACTTTTTGAAATTCGCTAGAAATTAGATCAGCGTGCCGAAAAACAAACAAACGACCACCATGTTAGAACCAACTTTACGAATACAGTTGAATTATGAGAGGATGTTCGCTAAGCTAATGCTAGATGGCGTGCTATGTTGAAATCGAGAAATAATAAACTGCGATGGAAAAATCACTATGCGCAGAATTACCCCGTGCGCGGAATTCCCCCGTTCTCTCCTAAGTAATTTTTAGGTTATTGATATTTTTTTGTATAATTTTGTGGTTTTTTGTTACTAATTGCTTGATTAAATTATTTATTCATTCCTGTTTTAAGAATGCCCCGTCGTTGCTGTGCACCTGGTTGTAAATCAAACTATGATAGCGAAGTAAAGAAACATGGAACAAAATCAACATTTAAACTTCCTACCGATCCTGTTTTAAGACAAAGTTGGATTCGTGCAATCCATCGAGACAATTGGGAACCTTCTTTACAATCTGCTATTTGTAGCGAACACTTTTTGGATGAAGAAATTATTCGTTTTGAAACGTTTTACAATAAAGATGGTGTGGAAATTAAATCACCATTAAGAACTCCAAAGTTAGTTTCGGGAGTAGTGCCACATATTTTTAAAAACTTACCAGCTTACCTTAGCAGTACAGCACCGATTAAAAGCACTGAACCCGAAACCAGAAATGAAATGGTTATGGCAAGGCATGAGAAATTGTGTCGTGATTTTCTTAATAGTGATTTAATCAACGATTATGACGATTTTGTTAAGAAAGTGAAAGATAATGTTCAATTGGAAAAGTGGAATTATAAAGTTATTTCCAACTGTGTTTATTTTTTAATCTTAAACGTTGATGTTGATGATAATTTTGATTGTACGGATTGTGAATTAGAAGTGAACTGTAGTGTGCACATTAATAACGACTTATTTGTTACAATTTTTGTACAGGGAAATATGTTAAGTAATCAAGATTTGAAGTGGATTTTACCCCAAAACTTAAAATTGACCAGATGGTCTCAAATTAAAAATATTTTAAGTAGGTATAAAAATAGTGTAATTTCTGTAATTCCTAAGTCACACGAGCATTTTTTGACACTTGCTAGTAAATACGTTGACAAAGCTGTTGTAGAAGTCGATAATGATTCAAATTTTTTATTCAAAGAAAATTTAAGCATTCTAAAAAATCAGCTTGAATTGTTAATTACAAAACGTAGACAATATACGATGTGTACCATATAGTTTCTTCATTTTTAATATATTATCAGTCTCATGCTTGTTATAACACATTAAAAAACTTTTTAATTTTACCAAGTAAGAGATATTTGCAACAAATCTCATCATCTTTAAATATTTCTTGCGAAACGGATGCAAACAACAAACATTATTTATCATTTATTTCAAAAACATTATGTGATCGTGAGAAATATGTAGCTCTTTTAATTGATGAAATATATGTCAATAGCGGCTTGCACTATAAAGCTAAAACTGTTACCGGTTATGCTAGTAATAATCCAAACGAAATGGCGAAAACTGTGCAGTCATTTATGATTACATCAGTTTTTGGACGTTTATCTGAAATTGTCAAGTTATTGCCTGCAAACGGACTGACAGGAATAGAGTTAAAAGAAATTTTAATTCAAGTTATTAATTTCATACAGGGGTTTGGCTTTAAAGTAATTTGTGTTATAACGGACAATAACCGAATAAATCAAAATGTATTTAAAACCATCACACCTTTGGAGAGTTTTGAAAATCCTTCATTTCCAGATGAAAAGATTTTTCTTTTATTTGATTTTGTTCATATTTTTAAAAATATTAGAAACAATTGGATTAATTTACGTAATTTAAACAACACATTTGTTTATCCTGACTTTGAAACTAATGTTGTGAGAAAGGCTTCTTTTGAAGACTTACGAAAAGTTTACACAGCAGAAGTTAATATGATAGTTAAAAAAGCCCCTAAATTAAATTATAAAACTGTGCATCCTTCAAATTTAGAACGACAAAATGTTCTTTTAGTGGATAACATTTTTCACGAATCAACTATTGCAGCTTTAAATTGCCAGGTGCAATTTAAAGATACAACACACTTTCTAGAAATAATACGTCATTGGTGGGATATCGTTAATACAAAAAATATATTAAAGGGTACATTAAAACGAAATAAGTGGAGTGGACCTATACGAAACCTTCACGATGATAAAATACATTTTCTAAAAAAATTTTGTTATTGGTTAGATCGTTGGAAGTCAATGGAGGGTTCTGTATGTTTAACTAATGATACGTTTTTTGCATTACGTCGGAGTACGTCAGTTCTTATTAGTATAATTGATTACTCAATTAATTCACTACATATAGAATATGTCTTACCTGGTAAATTTCAGACTGATAATTTAGAAAAGAGATTTGGGCGCTATAGATCTCTTTCTGGGTGTAACTATCACGTCTCTTATACCCAAATATTAGAGTCGGAGAAAAAAATACGCATGAAACATTTATTAAAAATTGTTGGAGATATTTCATTTTTAAAAGAATTAAAGCTCACAGATAACGATTTTCAAGAGTGTGGATGTATCAGAGTTTCAATTTATTTTCGATACAGACTATTTAGAAAGTTATGAGATAGACTACTCCGCACAGTTGTATGTATGTGGCTATGCAGCACATTCTATAATAAAAAAGGTTTGTTGTAATGTATGTAGAGAATATCTTGCAGAATTAAAATTTAAGGGCAAAGAGATTAATGATAATTATTATGACTATCTTCAAAGAGGTGGCTTAGATAAACCAACTGATGCTGTCATTCAAATAAGTTTTCATGTATTTTCTGTTTTTGCATTCATTATTAACAATGAAGAATTAGAAGGAATCTTTTTGAAAAAACAAAATCATAAAGATATTCTTTGTAATTTAACATTGCTGAGCTTAGATTCAAATAATTATTTTATTGAATTTGATAAAAAATGTACTACTTGTGATGCTACATTAGGAAAAATGTATAAGGGACTTATTTCTATATTATGTAATATATCTCTAAACAACTATACAAAAATTAAAAATTCTGCTAATGATAGCATGAAAAGTAGAAAGAAAAGAAAACTTGAAACATTTTTAAAAAGTTAAATATTTGTAAATTTTTATATTTATTTTTTGTTTTTAATAAATTTTTATAAAAGATAAATTTTTTTTATTTATATACGTTTTGATACTAAATAAAAATAAGTAAAATCAAACTATTTTTACATAACATCTAAAATACATGAAAATATTCATAGGACCACCACATTCAAAAATGCGGTGTTGCCAGATTCTTGTTCATGGCTTGTAAAATATAGAAGGCTATGCATCATTCCATCGATATCAAAGAAGAAGATGAAACAAACGACGTAATACAGAACAGTGCAAATGTATTCGAGTGTCTAGTTTGTGGGTATAAAGTTTCACGTAAGCAAGCATTAATACGGCATTTAAGAACTCATTCTTCTTCGTTTACTTGTGAATTTTGCAAATATAAATGTGTTCAAGAATCACATTTAAAGGTACATTTAAAAATTCATAACCGCAGGAAACCGTTTCTTTGTATAATTTGTAACTATAAATTTTCACAATGTTCAGATTTAAAAACCCATTTTAAAATTCATACCGGCGAGAAACCTTTTAAATGTGAAATTTGTGAATATAAATTTTCACAAAGAAGTAATTTAAAAAGCCATTTAAGAATTCATACCGGGGAGAAACCTTTTAAATGTGAAATTTGTGAATATAAATGTTCACAAAGAAGTAATTTAAAAAGCCATTTAAGAATTCATACCGGGGAGAAACCTTTTAAGTGTGAAATTTGTAACTATAAATTTTCACAAAGAGCAGATTTAAAAAAACATTTAAAAATTCATACCGGCGAGAAACCTTTTCAATGTGGAATTTGTGAATATAAATGTTCGCAAAGTGGGCCCTTGCGAGGGCAGAATTTTGGAGAGATGCGATTCCTTCAGAGATTTGGGAGTTATCTTTGACTCACGACTAACCTTCACCGAACACATTAGCGATACCCTAGGTTGTGCGTCCCGCATGTATGGATTCATCTACAGAAACGCACGTGACCTTCAAAGCATTCCATGTTTGAAGCTTCTCTACTATAGCTTTGTTCGTTCAAGGCTGGAATACGCTGCGCTGATCTGGTACCCAACACATGCGTACCACATTAGGCGACTTGAGTCGGTACAACGTCGATTTTTGAAATTCTTGGCATTCCTTCAAGATGGTCTTTACCCGATACAGGGCTATAATCATCGCAAACTCTTGGCTCAATTCGATGTTGAAACACTAGAGAGCAGGCGCTTTGTATCGTCCGTCGTATTTATATACAAACTTCTGAGATACAACATCGATTGTCCACCATTATTGGCAGAGATAAATTTTCGAGTACCTAGAGGTAACTCTAGACAGAGCGACCTGTTCTACTGTAGGTTTAGCCGTACCAACTTCTTGGCCACGTCCCCCATCTCCATCTGCAGCCGCAACTTTAATGTTATTACTGACATTGCCGACCCCAACCACACGGGCCTCAAGGAGTTGGTTGCATGCTGTTACAGGCGAGTTGGGTAATCGCCCCGTCCAAACGATCCAGCACTGACTTATATAAATATGGGTTATTTTATTTTATTTTGTTTGTGCTATGTACTTCTATATATTATAGTTGGTATATATATTGCTGTGTACTGACGTAGCCTCACGTTGGGCTAGCCAAAATTGCTGTGAAGGCCTTTGCCTCCCCGGAGCTAAACGTTTTAATGTTAATACCTTGTACGAGTATACGTAAAAGTACCTCGTCAATAGAAATGTAAGCAAATTATTCTTGACAAATACAAATAAAATAAATTGATGCCTCGGCTTGACTAGTTCGGATAGCACAGACCTACCTTTTCCCACGCTGGGTTCCTTCCTTAGCCAAATCTCAAATCTGAAATGCAATATTGTGGCTTTTGGAATGATCATACACAAATTATGCTCCGTTGATACAGCAAATCGTTTTTTTATTATGAATTTCAAATTGTAAATAATTATAGTTAATAAAATTCTTATCTCTAATAACAAAGATCTTAATTCTATAATAAACCTAAACGTTTTTCCCGCACGTGTGAAGTTAATCGTCAATTTGCACAAAATTTTTATGTTTTTAATAATTTTGAATGGGACGGTACCTTTTATCTGGTGTAATTCTGTTTGTTTGGTTCATATACCATGAAATTATGCAGTGGTATTCGTTCGATGACCTTCAAGGGTGCGATCTCTCTGGATTGAATTTCCTCGTGGTAGTTTATGGTTGTATCGTGACCAAAGTTTTCGTTCAATATAATAGTGAATCTTCTCAATTTTGCACAGATTTTCACCTTTTAAAATACGTAAGTATAATGTTCTTTCAATTACTAACTTTTTATTCACTTTCTTAATCAAATTTTATTATATTTTTAACTTTTTAGCTGGACGCACCAAATTTGCCACCATATATTTTATTAAGCAATCAACAACCTCTTTCCATTGTCTTTTCACCATAGCTACTGGTATTTTCAAGGCACTTCTGATTTCGTTTTATTTGTCGATATAAAAATCAATATATTTGACGTAAAATTTCCAGGTTCGTACTTAGACCAAAATAATTTGTAAAATTTTTAATGAATTTTTATGTTTCAGATTTATTTTGAAGTATTAACATCTCCTGTGGTCTTCCGGTAAACTTTTGAAGAAAATGTTTTTCGCATTTGTGGTACATTGAGTTTACGGCGCACTCCGACACGTATAAATATTTTGTTATTTTAAAAGTTCTACGTTTTAACATATTTTTATAACTAATACCTTGAACAAATTGTTTTTGATTTCAAATTACATTTTTATATATCACTACTTAAATTAATTTACAATTTTAACAAACCTTTAATTTAAAAACAGAATTAAAACGTTGCATTTGAATTTACCTTGTTTTCTCATTCCGTGACCTTTTTCTCCATTAGATTTATGACGTTAAAACAATTCTTTGGTGTCGGATAAAACCCTTTCGTTTGAACAAATAAGTCTCGTGCTACCTTTGTTAATAAATTAAAAACTTTGATTCAAAACGTGATCATTTCTATTGACGTGGTATTGGTACACCGCAATATGTATATACATTTGTATACACACTCCTTGTAATTAGTTTTTACTGTTAGGAGTGTGTCTAAATCTTTAAATAAATAAATAAAATAAATAAATAAATAAATTTAAAAAGCCATTTAAAAATTCATACCGGCGACAAACCTTTTAGTTGTAAAAGTTGTGACTATAAATGTTCAGACCGTTCAAATTTCAAGAAGCATTTAAAAATTCATACTAGGAAGTAACCTTTTAGTTGTAAAATTTGTGACATTCAATGTGTAGGAACGAGACACTACCGACAGACTTTTGATGAGACGCCGCTGATGGACGACGATACACAGCAATATGGTGACTGAAAGGAAGACTTGTTAAAACTACATAGAGTGTTAAGACGAAAGACATATAAGGCCGTATAATGTGAATTTTGTATTTTAATTAGTGTTGTTGCGATTCATAATTAACCTTTTCATTAATTATAATCTTTTGATAATGTTTGTGTAATACGTTTTTATTTTAATCACAGTTTACATGTGTATCAAATTATATTTTTATTTACAACGTACTTTTTTGTTGTCATGTCAGACACATCTTGTTTATTTTATCTGCCTGCGCGATTTTCTCGTGATTTTCATAGACTTACAAAACTAACATAAAAATGGTAACTAATGGTAAATAACTAAACAAACAAAAGATAGTCAATTCTAAACATGCCCCCGGCCTTGGAAAGGTCCCCTATTTGCACTTTTCAATTATCGTTCACATACAACGGGAGAGGACAAATTTTCGCGAAGGAGCGACGCACTTCACCACACTGAGTTTTGATGATGGCCACTCGATCGATACCATCAGTTCTTTGATGGTATCTTTACACGCAGCACTTTAACACTTGGATCTGGCACCACCCTGCAGCCCCCTAGCTGTAAGTTTATTTCGCGGCACCTTCTTCTGCCCGTTAGCATCACGGCCGCTGTCTTCTCGGGGACTAGTCGTAGCCCCCTGGACGCAACCAATTAATCCTAATCCATTAGGACTTACAGAATGCCAAGTGACTTCCAAAGAATGCAAAACATTTATACTCCAAACTTCCTTTGTAATTATTAACCCCTCAAAGATTTTAATTCCCCTGTTTACTGTAATTTTACTGAAAGGAGGTGACTAAATATAGAATTTGTCGCGTAATCCACTCACAGTGGATTAATTTGATCACATTTGATCAAAAACATTTGATCACAAAAGCCTACATGAATAATCGAATGGTGAGTGGCTGGTATTCTTGCTTCGCATTAATTATTGATCCGCATGTTCCGGCAAGAAGAATTTACAAGGGAATCTGGTGGTGTTAGCCAACGAACTGTGTGCAGGATATTGAAAAATCATAGCTTTCATCCATATCCCATCAATATACGCATATAGATTTTTTTTCAACGGGCCTTTATTTTCCCACAACAATTTTATGCAGCGACGGGGAAAATTTTAAAAACACTGGAGAAATCAACATCCACCATGCTCAGTACTGGTGGCAGACAAACCCTCATTGCCTGCGAATCATTGATAATCAACATCTTTGGAGTATTATCACGTGGTGCGGTATACTTGAAGAAAAAATTATAGACGTTTATTTTTTTCGTCAGGACCATATCCCAATAAGGTATTTTATTTTTTACTTGTCGATTTCCTGGAATTGCTGGAAAATGTTCCTTATGGGACGTGAGCAACAATGTAGTTTATTTTTCATTGCTTGCCAGGAAGACCTTTCCAATGATATCCCCAAAACGATACTGTTTTCGACATATTGGAGCAAACCTTTTAAGATGCCGACATTTCTGGGGAATGCCGTATCACCATTCAATTCTTAATGTTGGCTTTCGCGATGAAAATTTTTTTCCTAACCCTCTATGACAAATAGTTTTAAAGCAAAAATACATGATACGGGGCGGGATCTGCCTCAGCTTGTATAATTAATTTCAAAACGGCATTCATCGAAGTTCTTGTAAGGTGATAAAGAATCTACAAGCAGGATCGGTAATCTATCTAACGGGAGGTGGGGGGAAATACATTAAATAACGAGTCGAATAGTTGTCATCTCTCCAATGAATGAAACATTGCCTCCGCGAAAAGAATATAAATCGTTACTCAACTCAAGTAAATATCGCTTAAAGTTAGGTGCATATCTCTGACACTCCTCCCCTCCATATTGAAATTTTTATAAAATTGGTTTAATCGTTTGAACCTCAATGAACTTCCATTTTTTCCATTAAACCACAAAGGGTGTGGAGTCATTCAAGAAAATCTTTGGAACCCCCCTGCAAGGAACGTCCTATGATCACAAATCAAAGACCCCTTCCCTCATTGGTTTAAAATAAAACTTGACACGACATTGTTTCGTGACAACGCGATATTTGAAATTTAATGAGTAAATATGTTTATTTTACTATTAATAAATATTACATAAATTAAATATTCAACAACAATTTTCTTAAAAATCCCAAAAATGGGTATTATTAAGCGGACGTCACATTTATCCAAATCCCCCTTCCCCTGGTCACGCCAGGTCACATTTTGTAAACCCCCTCCCTCACAGGCGTGGACGATCTTTATAGACGACCCCTAAAACTCTAGTTGATATCTGAGGCGCCCAGTGCTAGAGTGGCCTAACTAGCAGTCTAGCACTGGGCGCCTCATCTATAAATAATCAGTTTGATAAAATACAACCACATAATTTGAACTATCGACCGATCGGAACAAGAACAGTGGTTTTGCCCAAAAAAATATTGTAGGCTTCTTCAGGATTGAAAATTTATAAATTACAAAATCTCTCTGCAATCTCACCTAACACCGGTAGTCGTGTGCTGGCATTAGTTCTAATAAATACTTTAAAGCTAAACATAATTAGAGAAATGGTAAAAAAAAATTTTCTAAATCTATAATTTCCGTTCTCTAAAAGTCAAAATTCATATCTAAAGTATATAAAAAACAGGTTTCGACTGACTCGAACGAAAACGTTTTGTCTTAAAGCAATTATGTTTTATCAGTCTGCACGCAGCCTTAAGTTCTGCAGTCTATTTAGAAGGATACCACACTAGATGGCGCCTAAAAGCAGTCTATATAAATATTAATATTAGTCCCCCATTTTGTAACAACCATTATCATTCCAACGTCATCAAACGAAATGTTTTATCAAGAATATGGCTCAAATGCCGCCACCATCAAAAGAAAAGCAAAATATGGAAAAGGACGGTACAATTTTGGATACTCCAAATAATTCGGCGGGAAGCATTAATGAAGTTAAACAAGAAGAGTTGGAAGATGTGAAATTTAATTTAGAACATTTGCATCATTCGATTGATATCAAAGAAGAAGACGATACCCAAATATTAACACACAACAGTTCAAATATATTCGAATGTGCAGTTTGTGGGGTTAGATATACACGTAAGCAAGAATTGATACGGCATTTAGGAACTCATTCTTCATCGTTTATTTGTGCAGTTTGCAAATATAAATGTGTTGGAAAATCACATTTAAAAAAACACTTAAAAATTCATAATCGCATGAAACCGTTCATTTGTGTAATTTGCGACTTGCAATATTCACATCGTTCAAGTTTCAAACGTCATTTAAAAATTCATACCGGCTCAAAACCTTTTCGTTGTATAATTTGTGACTATAAATGTTCAGAACGTTCAGGTTTACAAGTACATTTAAGAGTTCATACCGGCGAGAAACCATTTAGTTGTGAATGTTGTGATTATAAATGTGCAAGACGTTCAAGTTTAAAAGACCATTTAAAAGTTCATGCCGGCGAGAAGCCATTTAGTTGTGAAATTTGTGACTATAAATGTTTAAGAGGTTCAACTTTAAAAGAGCATTTAAAAATTCATACCGGCGAGAAGCCATTTAGTTGTGCAGTTTGTGACTATAAATGTGCAAGACGTTCAACTTTTAAAGACCATTTAAAAGTTCATACAGGCGAGAAGCCATTTAGTTGTGAAATTTGTGACTATAAATGTTCAGTGAGTTCAAGTTTAAAACAGCATTTCGACGGCTTAATCCGCAAACAAGCCAACTCCATTTGAACACTTTTTACAGTAGCAGCTTAAAACTGCGTAGCTAGTTTGTTTTCTCATATATTTACAAGTTTCCATTACTGACTTACGTGATTGCTGTCTCTTGACTCATTGGATTATAATATAACAAAATTGACAAAATTTAAGTAAAATTATTTGATAATATTAGAATTAAATGGAGTTGGCTGTTATTCATATTAAATTATCTATTCGTTTCGTGGAGATGGCTGGATTGCTAATAATTTTTTTTTTTATTGACTCCATGAGTGATTACAATCCGTCCGTGGACGATAAGTAACATTATTTGTATTGATTGAATACATGGCACAGTGGAGAGCCAGCCCACTGGCAGGCCTCCTTTAGGAATACTACATAATTACACGTTATATAATAAGTTTGGTAACACATGCACTACTTCAGCTTGAAGTCGTTGGTCCTCGTCTAGGCAGCAGCGGCATGCACATTCCGCTTGATGTTTGGACGCTAGGTGATGCAACAACTTAGTTATTGTTACAGTGACGTTTGAGACCCTCCTGGATGCTCATCTTCGGGGAAGGTCCGTCGGGTCGTACCTCTTCAGTCTCCTCGTCTGGAGTCCAAGGAGAAGATCACTTACTAGTACATTGGGGTGGTCGCTTAGTCGCAGTTGGTACTTTTTGCTTATAGATGTTATTTCTTCCTTAATGCTTTTGACCTGCAAGTCACTAGCAATAGAATGGTTTGTAACGTACCATGGAGCATTACAAATGCTACGTAGTATTTTGTTTTGGAAGCGTTGGATTCGCGCAATGCTGGAATCGCAAGCAGCACCCCACAGTTGTACGCCATACGTCCATATGGGTTTTATGATGGTTTTATAAAGTAGTACTTTATTTTCTATGGATAAAAGCGATTTATGGCCCATGAGCCAGTACATCTTCCTATGTACGAGTCCAAGCTGAAGACGCTTGCTCCAAATATGCTTAGCCCACGTTAAACGTCTATCGAGATGGAATCCCAGATACTTTACTGTTTCTTGTACAGGAAGGGTTTGGCCATATAAAGCCACACTTGGGCAAATTCCTCTTCTGAGAGTGAAGGTGATATGCACAGACTTAGTGGTGTTTACTGCGATTCGCCAAGTCTTTAGCCAAATCTCAACTTTGTTTAGGTGTGTCTGTAAGAGGCGAGATGCTTGGTTTGGATCATCGTCAGACGCCAATATGCCCATATCATCTGCAAAAGTGGCTGTTTCGGTATCTTGGGTTAGCGGTAAGTCTGATGTATATAAAAGGTATAGAAGTGGGCCAAGCACGCTACCTTGTGGTACCCCAGACAAAATGGGCTGTAGGGTAGTATCGGTTTCCCCATATTTGACCAGAAAATACCTGTTTGTGAGGTATGACTCCAGTAGACGACAGAACGGATGAGGCAAGTTTTTTTTAATTTTGTACAGCAATCCCAGGTGCCACACTATCGAAGGCCTGCGAGATGTCAAGGAAGACAGCTGAGCAATATTTCTTACTTTCTAGGGCGGCTCTGATCTTTTTTACTACCCGATGAACCTGTTCTATCGTTCCATGTCCTTGGCGAAAACCAAATTGATGATCCGGGATTAGATTTTTTTCCTCAAGGATGGGTAGCAATCTTTTCAGTAACAACAGTTTTTCAAATGTTTTGGAAAGAATGGGCAGCAGACTAATGGGTCTGTAAGATGAGGTCTCGGTTGGATCCTTTCCGGGCTTCTGGATCACGATGACTTGTGCGACTTTCCACTGAGATGGAAAGTAATCTCTTGTGATGATTGCGTTGAATATTATCTTGAGAATTTTAAAGCCTTTTTCTGGTAGGTTTTGCAGTACTTTCCCCGTTATTAAATCATATCCAGGAGCTTTTTTGGCATTGATCTTTTTGAAGATGATGTCTTTGATTTCATGCATCTTAAATTTTTTTATTGGTAGGCTCATCTGGTATGGGGCTTTAAGTAGTTGATGAATATGATGTTCTTCTTCTGAAGGAATTTGTATTGGTGGAGGTTGAAATACTTTGATGAGGTGTTCAACAAACGCCCCGGCCTTCTCCTCATCATTCCGTGCCCAGGTTCTATCACTTTTTCTAATCGGCTGGTTTACTTTTTGAGTTTTTTTTACTTTTTTGGCAACCTTCCACAAGGAGTAATCGGTTGCTGCACTGGCTGACAGGTTTTCAAGAAAATTTCTTATACCTTCGTTTTTTTGGTCTTCGAGCAATTTTTTAAGTTTTTTTGTAGCCCTATTTAAATTCGTTTTGTCATCTGGAGCTTGAGTCAATTGCCAGCGTTTCCGAAGTTTTCTCTTCGCTACTATTTCCTTCCTGATGTATTCAGGGCAGTATCCAGGCTTATCAGCTTCCGGCACCAGTGGTGTGGCATTCCACGCAGCTTGCTGGATTTCCACTATTAAATGCTCCACCGCTTCGTCCACTTCACCATCTGATTTCAGTGATATGTCGAGGTTTAGCCGCTGTGAAA
Organism: Podabrus alpinus; assembly: GCA_932274525.1. NCBI lineage: Eukaryota > Metazoa > Arthropoda > Insecta > Coleoptera > Cantharidae > Podabrus > Podabrus alpinus. The sequence goes on along the minus strand of OW026452.1, from coordinate 43,129,011 downwards.
GATTAGTTTTAAAAGATTCCCAGTTTGTGTTTCTGTTAAACAGCGCAGGTGGCCTTTCGACCTTGAATACAATCGTATCAAGAGTGACTAGCAGTGGAGTGTGGTCAGATGACAAATCCAGGCATGCCTTCGATCACGTCCGGAACCTTGTTTGGATCTGCGGGCCAGTAAGTGGGCTCCCCTGATGACAGTTGCTGTAGGCCACAGCTCTGTAGCGATTGATAAAGCTGCCTACCTCTAGGTGTTATGAGTCTCGAACCCCAGTAGGTGTGTTTCGCATTGTAGTCTCCGCCAGCAATGAAACGATGTCCAAGCGAGTTGAAGAATGCCTCAAATTGCTCTTTTTTAATTGAGAGATTTGGCGGACAATATACTGCTGAGAGGGTGAGTGGTCCATGTCTATCATCGATTATTACTGATGTGGCCTGTATGTTTTTTTGGCTTACTTTTGTTATTTCATGATGTTTTATGGTTTTTTTAATTATGATTGCTGTACCTCCTCTTGCTGTACCATCTGGGTGTTGAGTATGGTAGATATTAAAGTTGGGGATCTTTGTAAAGCTTTTGTTTGTTATGTGTGTTTCGGAGATGAGCATGACATCCAAATTTTGATTTGCTATGAAGGATTTTAATTCCAGTCCATGGTTGACTAGACCGTTGGCATTCCATATGGAGATATTTAGTTTACTTTTTAATTTGCTGCCCATTACATTTTGCCGATCATAGTTATTAGGAGATCCAGCATTTTGTCCATCTTCTCCATCATTTTGGTCAGCATTTGCTCGAGGTTATTTTGAGGTTGTTGTGGCGTAACCATTTGCATCTGATTTTGTTGCAAGGTGTTGAAAGGTTGATTATATTGGGTTTCATTTGCCGTCATTTGAGCGTAAGAAATATTATGTTGTATTTGGTGATCACCAGTTAGAACTTGATTTCCACTATGCTGGGTTTGATTGTCGTTATGTTGAATTTGATTTCCATTACTATTATTTGGGAGAGGTGGAAAAGTATTTACATCAATATCATGGTCATTGTTAGTGGTCATTACAGGTGCAGCATTGATATGTCTTTTACGAAGTGCTGGGTATCGTCTTTTTTGGAGCTCCTTGTATACAGAACACCCTTTAAAGTTGGCTGGATGATTTTCGTTGCAGTTTGTGCATTGGACCTTGTCGTCTCTTTCCTTGCGAGGGCAGTCCGAAGTTGCGTGGTCACCAGTACATTTAACGCACCGTGGTCTGTGTTGGCAATATTTTTGTGTATGACCAAAAGATTGACATCGAGTACACTGGGGAACCTCACGTTTGGGGTGGGGAGGTTCTATTTTAACTATTGTATTCAATAAATTAGTAATTTTGTAGATATCTTTGTTATTTGGCTTATTGTTTAGCTCTAGGTTGATTAGGGGTAATAATATTTTGGTGCCTATTTTTCTGATGTAGGAAATATTTTTTACTTCGTGTCCTTTAGTTTGGATATCTTCTTTGAGTTTTTCCAAGTTTGTAGTAGGATGAACATTACGTATAACTACACGAAAAGTGCGGTTTTCCTTTAGTTGATACGTGTGGAATTGCGTGGCTTTTTCAGTAAGTGCTTTGATTATTTCTGTGTAGAACTGAGAGTTGTTCGGTTGAACTTTTACCTGATTATTATAAAGGTTTTTGGTTGTATAACCGTTTGGTGCAGTAGTATTAAGTACCTCAACGAGGGGATTTATGTCTTCGACACCCTCTACGAATATTGGGGGTGGTTTCTTTGTGATTTCCTGTGCTGTTTCGCGTTCATCCACCAATTCTTCTTTATCTTCCCCCGTTCCTGCGAGAACCTGGAATTGATTTGAGGTTGGTGTTGGTTTGCTAAGCCAGTAATTGGCAAGGGTGGTTTGTTTACGCATTGTTCTCCTATGTTCTGGACTTTCGCTTTGGCGTCGTCTCTTTTTATACGTTGAGGTGGTCCATTCAGTCTCACGATTTTTTATCGTTTGCTCCGCTTTAGCCAAATCTTGTATTTGGTGAGCTGTAGCGGGAAGAATATAAGTAGAATTTGTTGGTTGTGATTGGGGTATATAGTTAGTGTTGACTATCCCTTGAGGGTAAAGTTGCCCAGCTGATGTATAGTTCTGATTATAATATACGTGCGGGATTATTTGCTGCGATGGTGGCAGGTACGGTCCTGCCTGTTGTTGCGTCATAGTTGCATTCTGATTACAATAAACGGGATCGTTTAGTAAGATTATTGGTTCCATACGATTTGGTTGCGATACAACGCCGTGTAGTTGGGGTATATTGGCATTTTTTGATGGTGGTGTGCGTTGCATTTTATGCTTTCGCACTTTACTTCTAACCTCACTTTAAGTGGCTGGTATAACTAGTAACATGGTCTATAGATTATCGCACGATTTGCAAAGAAAACACTACACAATAATGTACGAATTCTTTTTAGTTAGCAATCACTTCATCAAGCACTAATAAGCACTGTTTAGCTTCACTTTTTACTGAAAACTGCTTCCGAGATCAAATTTACAATGTTCAACCAAATGCAGGGCCGGGCTTATTCTAATAATTTAATGTAATAATGAATGAAAGAAAAACAATTATGTTGAACGAAAATTTGTATTTAATATGTTTTAACAAAATAAACCATAAACAGAACAAGAGAAATGTTATTAAAAAAAATATTAATTGTGCGGTAAATTGTCATAAAACTCATGGTAGTCAGAAGAAATTGTAGTTTTCAAATCTTGAAGATCTTGGAATTTTCTATTTGTTATACATAATCTATTTTGATACAAGTTTGGTAATAAATGAAATTCTTTTGCTTGTAATGTTTCTCGACGTTGAGGAAGCAATTATTGCCATTCATCTTTGAAATTTATTTTATAAAAAATGTTACCATTTGCCGTGTATTGCAGTGCCCTTATATCATTAACTTTTAAATCACCCTTCATCCTACCAGGACGAATGGATTTAATGAACTTAACATCTGCAAATGATTTGAAAAACGAGTGTGTAAGGTACTCCACAAAATAAGGTTTCGGATTTTTACGAGCGCTTAGACATTTATGCCTACGTATTCTGCTGGTACATTGATAACCTTATTCCGAAGCCTTTTCTCAATAGATGCGTGCATGGAGTCCACCTCCATTTGGGTATGCCCTACCTCGAGATACTTTTGTTCAATAGTAACATTTTTGGTCATGGCCACATTCAGTAATGCGTTGGAAATAGTGACATTCCTATTTTGCGCAGCGCACCCCTCACTATATAAATAATGATTTTATTGTTGGTGTTATCTCTGTTAACATGTGGGAGAATTTTCTCTAATATAAGTGTAACAACAACAGATGAAAATTCTTCTGCGGAAACACCGCCTTCAACTTCGTTCCACAGAAAACAATAGCCATCATTTGTTTTCAGATTAAAAGCACAAAAGTTATGAATGTTTAATTTTGATTTATAATACAATGATGAAATATTAGATTTTGGCGCTGACAACAAAGCCTGAACGTCAACTGCAAACACAATGTCTTCTTCATTATTTTTATCATTGTTTTTTTCATTACGGGCATCTTCCTTTCTTGTTACATGAAGTCTATGTTCTTCATCATTAATAAATCCTAGTTTATGCGACATACAAATTGCACACTCGTCTTTTTTAGGGCGGAAAAGACCTATATTTTCTGTATCTAAGGTATTGTTAAATTTTGCAACTGATACGCAAGATGTATTGTGTTTAAAACACCAATCAGAAACATAATAATCGTATATTAATGCTGACCACAACTGGAGTTAGCGGTTTTTTCGAATTGCGCAGTTTATGCAGGGAGTTGCCTTATTTTTGTGCATAGTGTTTTAACACTTTTTATTTAATATAATGAGTTGAGTTATTTGCACATCATGCGCAAAGAAACAAAGTTGCTATTCCAATAAAAATCTCATTTTGAGTTAAAAGTGGAGTTAGCTTGTTTGCGGATTAAGCCGTCGATTTGAAAATTCATACCGGCGAGAAACCTTTCAGTTGCGAAATTTGTGACTATAAATGTGCACAACGTTCACATTTAAGAGAACATTTAAAAGTTCATACCGGCGAGAAATCATTTAGTTGCGTAATTTGTGACTATAAATGTTCGCGAAGTTCAGGTTTAAAGAGCCATTTAAAAATTCATACCGACCAGAAACCACTTAGTTGTGAAATTTGTGAATATAAATGTACACATCGTTCTAGTTTAAAAAACCATTTAAAAGTTCATACCGGCGAAAAACCATTTAGTTGTGAAATTTGTGACTATAAATCTTTAGTATGTACGTAGAAATTTAAAAAGGCATTTAAAAATTCATACCGGCGAGAAACCTTTAAGTTGAGAAATTTGTGACTATAAATGTTCAGAACGCTCAACCTTAAAAGATTATTTGAAAACACATACCGGCGAGAAACCTTTTAATTGCGTAATTTGTGATTATAAATGTGCACATCGTTCTAGTTAAAAAATACATTTAATAATGCATACCGGCAAGAAACCATTTAGATGTCAAATTTGTGACTATAAAAGTGCACAACGTTCTAATTTAAAAGAGCATTTAAAAATTCATACCGGCGAATAACCTTTTCGTTGTAGAATTTTCTTTGTTTTTTATAAATATGAAGTGAATTTCGAGTGTTCTTACAACCTAAGGGACAAACGCTCCGCCGCGATCGCGGTTGCGTTCAAACATAACCTATATAACTTTATGTACCCTCGCACATCAACGCGATATTTAGAAGTTTTGCTCGCGTTCGGCCGTGCGATCGCGATGGAACACTGCGTGCTGCGTTTAAATGAAAAAACATGGAAAGAAATTACAATTTGTCATGTCGGTGGAAAGGTTGACCTCGGCTACTTATGGTTGGTATCCCCACAACTTCATCTAGTTGTCTTCTCAGGGCATACTCGGTTGCTATAGTCATAGCTCAAAAGTCCACAGTATTAAGTTGGCCACTTCACTTTTAAGAGCCATCCTGAGGTACTCAAATGTGGTTTTTTAACGATTTTATCGGTTGTTATTGACTTTTTTTACAACTAAGATCATACATAAATCGAAAGATAATGAAATTATTTATAAAAAAGATAAAGAGAATTCTTTTCGTAGAAACAATGATTTTTGTGAAAATTTGATGTAAAACTTCGGATGAGTAACCTGCGCTGCCGATGGGGTTTGCATTTCGAGTTGATCCAATTAGAAATATGGATAGTAGCGATAAAGTTGCTCAATTAATTATGGAAGAAGAATTAGCTCAACAAAACGAGGAATCTACAATTATGAGCCATCCTGGAACAAGTTACATTAGCAATCCATATGTGGATTATCAACCGTCATCCAGGTATGAAGCCCTTGCACACGACGTCGATGATTAAAAGAAATTATAAAATTAATATTTTAAATTATGTAGTACTTTTTTAATAAATGTTTAATAATAAAATAGTTTTTCTTAAAGTTACTAACAATCCTTCTACAGCTTTGATTGCATTCAATATTTCATCGAAAAATTTCATATTCATTCTAAAATATATAAACAATCGATTTTCATTAATCCGAAGTTGGGGATAGTTATGATGTATGGAATTCACCTTCTCTACATCTTTTCCACCAGTAATTCAGAAATCGTCAACCGTTATTCAGATTTGTCAATTAATATTCAGAAATCGTCAACGGTTATTCAGATTTGTCAGTTGATATTCGGAAATCGTCAATTTTAATTTAGAAACCGACAAATGAAAATTAGAATGAAATGCAAAAGTGGGGCTTTTACAGTGCAGAATAAGGCTTTAATAAAAATCGAAAAAAATAACAATATTTTAATTTATTTTTTTATATATTGTCGTGTTACGAATTTGGGCTGATCGATTCAAAAGTACATCTACTAAAAAAATAAAATTTAAGAAAGCACAATATCAAATTCAGGTTATCAAAATCAAGTTCAGAGGGTAAAATCAAAATTTTACCCTCAGTTAGCTGTTCTCAGTACCTATAAGTGCAGGTTGTGTAACCCCTCATGCTAACTCAACGTAGAGAATGTACTTAAAAAAAACTCCATCTCAGGTAGGTTGAAATTTGTTCAAAAAAATAGGAAATACTTTTGAATTTAATTTTATTGTCTGAATTTACAAGCATGCCCCTCTTCGGTTTGAATTTATTATATTCAGAAAATAATAACTTATACTATAATACATTTATCCCTGAAATAAAAATTTAATAACTAACTTAAATACCTACTAGCAAATTTGACGGCAAAACATCATCGCTCCTTTACGAGATCCTGGCTGCATTTTGTACATTTGCTCTAATTTATGCATATGTAAACTTATATTGATATAATTATTCTTAAAAAAAAACATTAAATACCTTTATTTGATATTATATTAGTCTAGTAGCAGTCCATTATATTTAGATGATGGTTCAACTTGATGGCTTGATGATTGATCCACATAAATATGTCCTGTCACTTGATCTGTTTATTCACACTTTTACTTAACTTTATTTTAATAACTATAGTCTTTATTATTTAACGTAATTATTGCGGTAGTCTTTTCACAATTTTATTCACTGATATCATTTATTTATTTACATACTATTTTTAATACATTAATTTAAATTATTGTTCATTACGAATTTCTTACAAAATCCACATAATAGCGTAGGCACTTTTTATCTAGACGCTTATTAATGTTTATTGAAAATTGTATGCAGTCGTAACACACTTTTTAGGCTTCTATACAAAGTATAGCAAGAAGCCTTATGTTTAAATAAAAATTTGCCGAATATTTAAATTTCGGAGGTAATCTAATATAATTGCAATTAAAGATATTCATAAAGGTATCGAAGGTAATTTAAGATATTTTCCGAAAGGTATTCAAAAATAATCGTGATCTAACTAGAATCACAATATCACAATCGAAGATAAATTAAGGTATTTTACGAAAGGTACTCAAAGATAGTCGTGATCGAACCAGGATCAGAATATCAAATGCTTGATGGTACGTCCTTATATATTAATTCTTCCTCACGCGCCCCATCAGCAGAAAAAACTTACGCGTGGCGATGAAGTCAATGTAACCCGGTAATTCCCCGGACTTATGCAGTGTTAATATCTTTATCCAAAGAAAAATATATCACGCGTGTAGCAATTATGAAGTCACCAGACGCGGTGATTCCCCGGTAAAATAAATGAGATCACGCGTGTTAACTATTAAAAATACTTTGTACTAACATTGTACTATTACTTTCTTTGTGTTCTATAATAAAATAGCTTACACGTGCGACAATTATGAAATCACCCGGACGCGGTTATTCCCCGGTAAATGAGATCATTCATGTTGACGATAACAGATACTTTGTATTAATTCTTTGTACTAATCTCGTATTAATTTTGAATCGTTACAGTTGGTAACGTGGAATATAGTTATAAAGCATGATACAATGAACTTTTAAGATATGATACTAAGGAGTCTCAATTGCGTTCGGTTCTGCGCATGACGTCACGCGGTAAGGAGACGCGACTTTATTTAAATACAAGTATGGAAATTATATGGCAAATAAGACCAAATAATGAAAATTAGTGATTATTTTTTACTTTAAATCACAAATATTCTGCGTCATAAGGCAGTAAGTACTTTATTTTCGAAATTAAGTATTTATATTTACAGCTTTTTACGCAGATTTCAAAAATATAAATAACTCAATTTCCAAAAAACAGAACTTACTGCCTTCTTCCTTATGACGGCAGTATTGAAATAAAACACATTTAGTAATAAGATTATAAAATAATATATATTTAATAATATCCTAAAAAAGAAACGGTTTACCACAATAAAACATGTTTTCTTCTTTTCAATGAAAAGAAAAAAATCTAAAAGCATACATTTTAAAATTTCAGAAATTAAATGAAGACCTACATTTTATTTTATAACTATTTAATTTTACAAACTACATTAAGCCCTAAATTTTATTTTATACATTGTCGTGTTTTTATTTATTTTCTTCACTACAAACCAAATAAATTCCCTTACGGTTGATGTTTTGGTCACCAATCAAAAGATAATTTATATGAAATTTTTATAGTTAGCTATAGATTAATTTAATCTACAAACGTCAATGAAATATTTACAAGTAAGCGTTTGAACAAATAATTGTCTCAGACCGTATCCAGAGTTGTTATAAATCGAAAAATAAGCAAATCATCAATGAAGTCGAAGACTTAAATATATTATAGCTGTTTCAACTTTCAACACAATTTTTTTATTTTAATAATCTCGTTTCGCACTCTTTCCAATAGTGCATTTCTGTAGCCAACAATTTTCGTCTATTAACTGCACTAAAATCCCACACTTCTGCGCACTTCCATAATTTTATTTTATAACTTTATAACTTTAGAAATTTTATGAGCAATTGCTAAATCAGATGCGCTAGTAATGTCTAAAAGCTTCTCAATGACATTTTTGTTAATTTCCTTGCCTTCGATTATAAAACCACTATCAACAAAATGATTCCTAATTAATTTAACGAGGTGAGGGACATCGGCAAATACATAAATTCTATGTTCGTTCGCAGGATTTTTAAACCAGGTTTTTTCTGGGGTTATTTCCAATTGATTATGTAATGATCTATTCCCTCCCCCAAGATCACTGACCATACCCACAATTTGGAAACCTATAAAAATACAACGATTGAGAGCAGTTAGGTACATGGTTTGTTAATATTACTCACCGAATTTTCAACATAATTTATGATTTCAAATAAAAGATCCTTAGTCGTTTTACAATCGAGGTCATAAAATATTGGTTGTTTCCAATTTGAAAATAATCCTCTCAGCATGACAACTTGTGCATAGGTTGATGGCTTTAATGTTTCATCGTTAGCCTTGTCATACAAGTGATTTTGCGAACTTTTATTTCATCGAATGACAATACACATACTTTTTCCATATTGTTCATCTCTTGCAGTTTGATCACATTAAATACTGGTCTTTACGGCTGCAAGCTATTTTCCAAGCCTTACAAAGTCCTGGGTCAGTCGGAAAGCAGAAAAACATCACATCACCTTTTTTATAATTTTTGGCTCCATCATCCATATTACAACCAAATATTGCACACCGCATTATTAATGTAACGTAAATTACTGATTCACCACAAAAAACGAGCAAAAACAATAACACAAAACTGAAAAATTTCAGCTACAACAACTAAAACCGTTATGCGTTCGGAGTTACGTACCACAACAACACTTTCTTACTTACCATGTGACGTGACGTTTTAAACAAGATGGCGCGGGACCTGCGTAATATCATACCTGGTAAATTTATTATATCATGGTTATAAAGTATAATATTTAATAATTTCTAGTGATTTTCTAAAAATTAGGATTGGTAACGTTTAAATAACTGGCAAACGTCAAACGATAAACGTCAACTTTTATCATTAATTTTCTGTTCTATGATTAAAATAATTTTAAACCAGTTAATAAGTGCGAGTGAGCAGAATTCCTTAAGAGTGGAGCCATAGTAGGTTGGAATAATCTTAAGAGAAAAATCGAAGGCGGAGATAAAATACCATCAGAACGGCGGAGATACAGCGGTGTGGAAGGCAACAGAAAAACACCATACTATTATTCCTAGGACAATTAACATGCCGAGTGCGGGCGCCCCTTAAATGGGGCAAATACAAAAGTTGTGTGGGTGAAATTGGATTGGGGAAAAGAAATGGCAGAGATTTAAATTTTATTTTGTATAAATGTTTGTATATATAAATAAAATAATTTTAATACTGGGCTACAATTTCTATCATTGAAATAAAAAATTAATAATGGATTACAATGTAAATGTAATCTTTTAACTTATGAGGGATATTACTGTGAAGAGCTGACGGACAAGGAATTGGTAATAAAATTCAACTTGGCATAAGCCACTTTTTACTATTTGCTTGCAAAGCTGGATAAGACAATTAAACCCCTTACAACCAGCAATAATGCTTAAAGTTCTTCTAACTTTGAGATTTTTCGCTACTGGAAGTATGCTTTTGGTTGCTGGGAGCAGGAGTTAGTGAATCTTCTGCATATGCCATTGTAAAGTTACTTTCAATAATGTATTAAATTATTTTTACTATACTTAAAAACTTTTTTTTGGATAGTATATGAGGCAATTGCAAAGCAAAGGAAAGAATTTGTAAAAATGCCTTCGACACCAGAAGAATTGGGTTTTTATAGGTTCACAAGATTTCCAAAATGTGTGGGGGCAATTGATTGCACTCACGTTCAAATCGAATCACCAGAAGGGGTACAAGCTGAAGTGTATCGGAACAGAAAAGGATGGTTATCTTGGAATGTTCAAGTCATGGGAGATTTTAAGCTACGAATTCTAGATATTGTTGCTCGTTGGCCTGGATCATCGCACGATCAAACTATATTTCACCAGTCCGCTTTGAAAAGAAAATTTTCGCAACAGCGGTTTTCCGGTGCAGTTCTTGGTGATGGTGGGTGCTGTGTTTGTTCGTACAAGATGGTTCCTTATTGAATCCAAGATTACCTGAAGAGTTACTTTACAACGAATCGCAAATAAGAGCCCGAAACGTTGTAGAAAGACTATTTGGAGTATGGAAATTGCGATTTCTAATTCTTAAATTATGTATGAGAGTTGGTTTACACTGTTTAGAGAAATCACAAACAATTATTGTTGCAGCGCCTGTATTTAATAATTTTCCAATTGATCAATATAATGAAGTACCTCTTCATGAACCGGATATTATTGAAGCTATTCAACAACACGAAGAGACTCGTAAACACAAAAATAACCTCAATGTAAATCGTGAAAAGATGAATATAAACAACATCAACAACCGCCGTCGTTCTTCTCTTACTGATGGATATTTTAAAATGTTATTATTTAGAACAAAATTAATAAATAAAATGATAGTTTTATATAAAATTTTAAATTTATAATTATCACAGGATCGATTTTATTCCCCAGTATAATTCGTTAACCGCATATCCCGACGACCGTATAATTTATCACCAGTGTAATTACAGATAACTGCCTGATTTAACTTAACTGTCAATGGTGAAACAGAAATTCTCGTCCAAACAACTGTCAATTGTAAAACCACTATTTCGTTTTTAACCTAGGGATAACCTTATACTGCCGTATAAAATGTACTTAACCGACTATTGTAAAAGCGGGCCTAAGGAACTTAAATTGAATTTCTTCACCAGGTAATCTGTTCCTACAATATGTAATTATTAGAAACAGAATTTTGAATTATTATTTTATTTGGTCATATGTAATAATAACAAGGTAAGTACAAAAATTTGTAAAATTAGGTAGGCGCGTATATTAAAACAAAAGTGATTTATATGATAATATTGTGCTACTAAAAAATAGTGAACCGATGGAACTTGAAAATAAAAGGGAATGCGAATAAAATCCTTAAGTTGAAAGACAAAATTTGAGTTTCACAAGTTTGAAAATTGACAATTACGCCGGCTCCACAGCAATTGGAGGGGAAAAGATAAGATTCAGAAGGGACGAGCAAGCAACGAGGATTCTAATCACATCTGCAGACGAGAGAGGACGTATTTTTGTTAAATTGGATTCTAACCGCGTCCGTTGACGAGAGAAGATGTATTTTAGAAAATTGGACTCTGGCGGCAAACAGCGGGGAGCGAGCACGTATTTTGGCTCGTCCCATAGTTATGGAGTATTATGAAAATTTTGAGTACCATTGTGAAATAATTTATTGGTTAGAAGATTGTATTTTCTGGAAGTATCAGTGATTAGCAAATATTACAAGTGGAATTGGGTTTGTTACCTACGATTGTTTGGAAAATATTGGAAAAAACCGAATTAAATTATTTATGGTTGGATGTTTTTCTGTGGTTCGAATGGTAAATGGATCAACAGCATCAAACACGAAGCTTGGTGAACGTAAGCAACTGGCAATGCATACGGAAGAATAGTGAATTACCTACTACATTGGAAATAAGTGGTAAGACTGTATTTTTGCGCGCGTTACATAAAAATTAAACGATCGTTAGACATAATAGGTTCGTTCGTTTGTCATGCACTAAGCGACACCGAGAAATTAGTGTGGAAAATGGCGTTCGTTTGTCACGGTGTAAGAACACCAATCGTGTTCATTTTTGTCCAGTGGCGGGCACACCAACACGGAAAGTGTCACACCACTCACACCGTCTTTTTGTAGGTGTAGCCGGTGTGCTAACAAGTGGTGTGGGAAAACATACCTAACAATTTGCAAATATTATTGCAAATTTTATGGACGATGATATCGACAGTAGTCTTTTTGCAAATAGTTCGTCAAGTAGCGATGACGACGTGAATTAATATGGGAAGTGCTTTAATCGAAAGATTTTATTTTTTATAAATAAATTTTATATTTATACATTCCCTTTCTGAATAACTCATGATAATAATAATTTAATACAATAATAATTTTACTGAACATATCTCCACGTTGCTGTAAAAATTGCATACTAAAATGTCAAAAAATCGTTCGTTTGTTATCCGTAGGTGTTAGTAGGTGGTACTGCACCAGGTCACACCACCTGGGCGCGACCATCCGTACTACGCGATACTAACTTTTTCGGTGTGGTTTCGTGCATGACAAATGAACAAACCTTATGAAATTTGAATAAGTGCGATAATATTTGGGGTTTAGATTATGTTACTCTTATTATTTTTACGTACACTTAATTTGTGGAAATTTTTTTTTTTGATAATTCTGTTTCGCAAAGATTTTTATAGTATGAATAAACGAACAGGTAATAAATGAAGAAATTTTATTTGGTACAATTGTTTAAGTTTATACAGCATTGCTATTTTCATTATTTTCCTTAATAAGGAGACAGCATAAGTTACGAATTGTCAGTAACACTTGAGTGTGCTTTTGAATTTCGAGCGAACCCAAATTACGCCCACAACAAGAGTCTTATTTCTGAGCTAATCGGGGAAGAAAAAGTGCCGTTTGTTTTACCCCGCTATATAAAACAAACAAATATTATTTTTTGTTTCACGGCAATATATTATAAAAAAAACATAAATTATTTCACAACAATATGTTAAACAAATTTTTAGCGAATAACTTAGCGACCTACTGGCATATCTTCCATTGATAAGGCTGCTGCATGATGTATTGTGCAGTGTGGCGCAGAACGAGCACAATCGTCTTCATTTACGGTGTCCTTGGCCCGATCTATTATTTCCTCTAAGTAGACCAGTCTTTGTTCCCCAAGATTAGGCCCCGCGACATTGGGAACTCGAATGTTGCTTTTGGCTTCTGCCTTGATTTTCGACCAAATATACTCAATGGGATTTAGCATTGGAGAGTATGGGCCAAGTCGCAACAGAGTTGCTGTCGTCCCAGTAAAGATCGTTTCCAGTCTTGAATGGCAAGGTGCATTGTCCACAACGAGTACTAAATCGGACAGTTGATTTCCCATATCGTTCCATTGTTGCAGTCATGTCCTTACCCAATCACATGCTAATTGTGAAGTAAATGAACCTCTTCTGTGTTCCATAGAATCAACACAGAATTATAACATTCAAATTTTTAGAAAAAAAAACCAACTTGAAACGTAATCCTTTCTCCCCGTTCCTAATGAGGGAACGGCCCAGAAAAGAAAACGTACCACGCAGAAGGCAAACCCTCTACTTGTATTGCGTGGTAACCCTGATGGACTTGTAAAACTAACTCGCTGTAGCTGGGAGCGAGGATCGTGGATTCCACTCCGTGCAGTGCTGAAAAGTAATGAGGATACGCTTCGTCGAAATAAAACAATGTTTAATTGACAATGTTTAATGATATAAAATCGACAACGACAAAACTTATGTGATCGTGGCGTGCTAATAATTGGATGCACGTTAAATATATTGAATAACGGCACGTCAAAGATGATAACAATACGGGGAAACCATAAGGGCAGCCCCGCCAATACAAAAGTTGGCTTCAGTGAATACACAAAAAAATATACCACCAAAATCCAAACAAGAAAATAATAAATACCTTACTAGAGCTCAAGCAAGTTTACAACTTGAAAGGTGACAGCAGGCTCCCTGTATGGATAGGTGGTTGTTGGTATTGAATAGAAATGGTTCCACTCTGGGAGCCTCGAAAGTAGACCACCGACGTGATGTCCCGAACAACAGGTTTTGGCAGGAAGATGATGATGGATCGGCGCCACTCAGCTGCGTGGATGGATTGGTACACTTAAGCAGTCAAAATATAACTAGATGATTGTCCAGAAAATATATGATCATCCAATGGACTAAGATATTGATTGTGAACAATAATCAATATCTAAATGACAACAAGGTCGACTGTCAAAAGTAATCACCAGATTATTTTTACCAAGAAAAATGGTTGGTAACACTACGTCTGCACAATTGACAAAAACGTGGTTGATTGATATAAAAAAATTATTATATCCCAAAACGGTATGAACTGGCTGAATTGGATATCGATACGCACTATTATCACTATATTATCCGTAACTAGCTGACCCGGCAGACGTTGTCCTGCAAAAATTTCAATATTTGCCTACATGTATTTTTTAGATCCAATCCGCATAATGACCTTGCGACTTATTTGGTCATCGCAAATACCAAACGTATTAAAAAAGGATTAAATAAATAAATTAATAAAAAATACAAATCAAGGTTTAATAAAAAAAAGTTTAACAAAACTGTTAAGTATTCACAAAAACCACAATAATTTCTAATTTTACTTTATTTTATTTTTGCCAATTACTCTTGTTATTTGTGTTCTTCCTTTTCCTCCTCCCCTTCGTCTTCTAATAAGGAATTTTCGAAAGCACGCAGCGATATTGCCAATTCCTGTTCTTCTTACATACATACATACATTGAATTTTATATAGATACATATCGTTCGTTAATACGTTGATCCGTTGAAACGTTGATCCGCACTAACGTTGGTCAAGCTAATACAGCGCTTGACCAAAGTTCGCGGCAAGATTCTAAAGTAGCCTATGTTTTTGTTGTAAACATTGTAAATAGCTTCTACACCAAATTTGGTAGAGATTGGTCAAACGGTGTAGAATTGTATAGAAAACACACATACATACATTGAATTTTATATATATAGATGACGGTGAATTGGCTAATACGTACGATTATTTAACAACGAAAATCGACTAAAAATTATCGACTATTCACTTGATCTAAAAATCGACCCGTCTCGTTGCACGTTCAATGCCAAAGTTAACTATTCTCGCAGGCGCGTGTCTATCTTCAAGTACTATCGCGTTCGTTACAAAGGCGAAGGAAAGGTGGCGCTTAAGGTATCAATTTAAATTTAAATAAATTCAAAATGTTGCGAAATGGAAAAATTTTCGTAACAAACTGATGCTTTAATTGAGCTGAACATTTGACACTTTCTGAATTTCATTTAGTACTTTCTAATTTTCATTTATCGATTTCTAAATTCTAAATTGAAGACGGTTATGGTCTGATCGTTAGCGCGATCAACTGCTAACGCAAGGCGCCCCGGTTCGACTCCGGGTATTGTCTAAAATTTCTTGACCGTCTTCCGTGTTTCGGAGGGCACGTTAAGCAGGCGGTCCCCCTGTGTTAATGATTTGCCATCATAACAATAAAAAACAGGGTGCAGGCACATCGAAAGGCAAGCCTAGCAAGCTACCTGAGATGTAAAAACCAAACTGCTCATAGAACCAACAGTGCCTTGAACAGAGGTACTATAGTTGGGAAGTACAGGACGTAGTCCTAGATTAAGAAGAAGAAGAAGAAGAAGGTTTCTAATTTAAAATTGACGGCTTCTGAATATCAGTTGACAAATCTGAATTAAAATTCACAATTTCTGAATATCAGTTGACAAATCTGAATTGCAATTCACGATTTCTGAATACCATTTGACAAATCTGAATTATAATTCACAATTTCTGAATATCAGTTGACAAATCTGAATTACAATTCACATTTCTGAATATCAGTCGATAAATCTGAATTACAATTTACGATTTCAGAACAGCAGGTGAGGTTTTCTGAATTACTTCTGGAAAACGTGTAGTCTTCTAAGGTTTATATCATGAATCCACATGGTTCTTTCCTATCTGTAATATGTCGGTAGAAAATCTTCATGCATGTAAGATACTCTGTCACTTTATTTACTAATTATCGAAATAAACACTAAAATAGTTGGCACGATACTCTTCTTAGGATAAAATACTATCTACGATTAACTTCTGCTGCTCTTCTGTTCTTCAGTCCATGTCTCCTGGGTATATTGGTTTTATTTTAATCTGATAAGTTGGTATTACAACTTATCGGTTTAAAATCTTGAGTGGGTGGTGATGTCCTTTATCTTCAGTCAGTCAGGTCAGGGCCGGCCTTAGTGTTACCTGTGTTCTTATATTCTTTCAGGGCCGGTCTAAGCGTTACCTGTGTTCTTCTATTTCTTGCATAGATTAAATATTTTATTATAAGTAATATAAAAAAACTATTTTTGAGTGGCTACGCCACTGAAGCCAAAGGTGTAGCTAGGGGGGGCGTACCGCCCTTCGTAGAAGTTTCCTCTGGGGTACTACCCCTAAAAACAAAAACAAAAAAATTTGAAAAATGTGGGGGGGTGCAAGAATATGTGACGTAATACTTGGAGGGGGTCTAGGTTTGTGTGACGATGGGGGGGAGAGGGGTTAAAAATTGCTTAAAATTGCGTGACGTAATTTATGGACGACCCCATCATATAAAATTACTTTCCGTTTTCAATTTCACGCACTATTTTCAAATCTCACTATATTGCGTTTATTTTCAGGTGTACATAAACAAGAATAAAGTACATAAAGTGTATATACCATAATAGTACTTTATGCACCAAGTACTGTACCAAGTACTATGCACCAAGTCGTGCATATAGGGGAGAAATATTAACGATGGTGCGCTGTAAGCAACATCAACTTGACGTCACGTTGATGCACGCTAATGATATAACCTCGCTTGACCTCGCTCAGAAATACTTTTATTTGGTTTTGAACGATAATAATACATTACAACTCAGTAATAAATAAATAATTTAATAAAAAATAATAAATTTAACGTATTTTAATTAATTTTTAAAATAATTTTAATTAATTAAGACGTCAAATATTTAGTTGATATTACAGCCACCAGGGTGCGTACATTTAATATTTTTCCCCTATACTGTTTTTTGCAATTTCGGGAGGTAAAGTAGGAACTTCGCCAATTTAGAAACTTGAAGCAAAAATTTAACGCATTTTTTTAATAATGCACGTGCTCGATGCTACCACAAAATAGTACTAGTAATATTACGAACTACTACCAAAAAGTACTAGGAAATAGCAGTTGGCACCCCTGATTCTACCAATGGTTCATTTCAGTTCATTTACATTTGTGCCTTGGATACAGCAAGACGTACTGTGATAAATTTTAGATTCGTCAACATCAACCTTTCCACTGCCCGTTGTTTTGCTTGGCCTCACACTAGACACTTCCTGCGCGACCTATACTTTTGGACGAGAAGGAAGCTGGCAGCAACGGAGAAGGATTATCTCAGAAGAATCGCAAGAATCTCAAAAATGCAACATATAAGAAACATCGATATAAGAACAATGATGCAAGCGCAAGAGACTGTTGTTGACCGTATCGAACGAAGAGGCCTCAAGTGGTTTGGACACATGATGCGCATGGAAGAAGATAGATGGCCACAAAGAATCTGGAAATGGAGACCACCTGGTAGAAATAAGAGAGGAAGGCCTAGAAGATCCTGGAACGAAAGAATGAGAGATGCTATGAGGGTTCGAGATCTGAAAGAAGATGATGCGTTGGAGAGATAAACGTGGCGTATAGGATTGGGAAGGCGGCGCGAAGCTGTATAAACCGGTATAGGGGAGAAATATTAACGATGGTGCGCTGTAAGCAACATCAACGTGACGTCACGCTAATGATATAACCTCGCTTGACCTCGCTCAGAAATACTTTGATTTGGTTTTGAACGATAATAATACATTACAACTAAGTAATAAATAAATAATTTAATAAAAAATAATAAATTTAACGTATTTTAATTACTTTTTAAAATAATTTTAATTAACTAAGACGTCAAATATTTAGTTGATATTACAGCCACCAGGGTGCGTACAATTAATATTTTTCCCCTTTAATATATATAGTATTTATTTGTGATCGCGTATTTGTTTGCGTTTTTGAGTATCACTTTTGTGAGACGAAGCGGTACTGACTGAAGACACGGGTTTTTGTTGTGCATTCGACGTGCAGGGATCGCGGCGTTGCGTGGCTAATCATACGGGCGAGAAACCATTGTACACCGTGTGTAGACGGGTGTTGTTTTTGGGTTTGCTTACCGTGGTTGGGCTCTATCTCTGTTCGCGATTGGTGCGTGCATGTGTTTTGCTTGCTTGTTTTGATATAAATATTCACATTTTGTCACTTGGTGGATTTAATTTCAAAAATCACAGTGGGGAGAAACCATTTTAGTGTAATTTGCGAATTTGTTTTTAATTTGAGTTTTGAGTACCTGCTTCAGCCTAACACAGTTTTTTTGAAGGGTATCTATCTACTGCGTTGTCACGCTTTTCCCAAAATTTTTTGTGCGCCTTGCTTTTATTGTTTGCTGTGGGTTCGAAATATTTTTTATTTTCGCACATCATGCCGAAACGACAATACCACCAAAATTTGTCCGCGGAGGGGTTGGATGTCAAATTTTTAATGCGGGGTTTACCGGTTGCGGGCAAGAGCGTCCCCGAAAAGCGAAAAGAACTGGCTTTCATAAAGCGTGCCGAACTTTGTACATCAAAACCTCACGAGTTGCATAACCGGCCGACAGATATTCAATCTGAACTAGCGAAATGTAAGGGAAATCTGGATGAGTTATCGGGACAAATAGCGCGAATTTCGAACACCTTTAAAAAGCATTTAAATTTACTCGAACAGGTTTTTTTTTCCTGTTTTCTCTCAAGAGAGAGAGAGTATATTCATGCAATTCGATACAATCTTAACAATAAAAAAACTTAAAACTTAACAATAATTGATTAAACTAAAATGGTGGTGATGAATGTTGGTGAAATTAATGTTGATGAATTAAATATGATAATTAATAACTGGATAAATATTAAATTATAACTAGAAAGACAAACGAGCATTACAACGGCAGCGGGTAAAAGACAAAAATTAAAATTTAAGATAAATTTGAAGTTGTTTGAATTTTAATTTAAATTTAAATTTGAACTGGGTTTGGTTAGTTTAACAACTCGAACAGGTTCACGAGCGGTTACTTGATGTTAATTTAACCATTAATTTGGAGAAGTGTGAGTTTTGTCGTTCAAGTTTGACTTTTTTGGGACATGTCGTTGACAAAACCGGGTTACACACAGATCCTTCTAAAGTTGAAGCGATCACCAGGCTAGCCAAACCAAATACTACTACCGCTATAAAGCGCTTTCTAGGTATGATCGGATGGTACCGACGCTTTGTACCAAATTTTTCCACCATTTAAGCCCCTATAACTGAACTCATTAAGGGTAAACACGGTAAACGTCAGCCGATCACATGGACTCCAAGCGCGGAAGAATCGTTTGAAAAACTGAAACAGTTGTTAGTTTCAGCACCTGTGTTGGCTAGTCCCGATTTCAACAAGCGCTTTTACATCCAATGTGATGCAAGTAATTACGGCGTGGGTTGCGTATTAAGTCAGGGGGAGGGTGATGAAGAACATGCGATCGCTTTTGCATCTCGTACTCTTAGTAAACAAGAACGAAACTACTCGGTCACAGAACGTGAGTGTCTTGCGGTGAATTTTGGGATTGAAAAGTTCAGACCTTATGTCGAAGGTACTGATTTTACAGTCATTACGGACCATTATAGCTTGCTTTGGCTTTTATCGATGCGAGATCCTATAAATAGGTTAGCTCGTTGGTGTGTTCGATTATCGCAATACTCATTTAACATTCAACACCGGAAGGGTAATTTACATGTCGTTCCTGATGCAGGTCTCGTGCACCTTTGGAAGTGTCTTCGTTAGACATAACCGAAGACTATAAGGATGCGTGGTACCGTCGTATGTTAGCTAAAGTCAATGATAATCCTGTTAGTTATCCTGATTGGCGAATAGAATCTGGTTTCCTATATAAACTTATAAATAACTAGCTGATAGCCCGTCCGAGGACGGGTAGCTAGAAGGACGGGCAGGCAGCCAAGGTAACTTAAGTTGAATGAAGATTAAGGAAAGCTCTCAGTGCAATCCAAAAGCCATATGAAATTGGCTGCCTGCCCGTCCTTCTAGCTACCCGGCTATCAGCTAGTTACATACAGTTGTGCAAACTTTCTTGTTTGTCCTTCAGGTGGATACAGGTTTGTAGTTCTGTGGTACGTCTGTCCATGAATTTTGAAAACGTATGGTCCGTTACCCGGCATTGAAACAATCTCTGTTCCCATTGAAGCGAAAGAAACTGAGGAATTGTAAGAGCGGATGTGCTGACGAAAGTTTTTGTAGTAAGGATTTTCTGAATCTGAAAGCATACAGCGAAGAAATTCGGGATATAACAATAGATTCCCATGTTGATCGAGCGGTTGCGGAATCTTCACTTTTCCTTTATGACAGCAGTTGTTAAATTGTTTATCAACTGGACGCTCCTTGGCGAAATTCTTGGAGCCGCAGAACTGACAGATGGAATTCATTTCTCCACAATCGTGTCGAGTAACGTGAGATTAATCAAATCTCAATGCTCTTATTTGGAGTTGAATTGCTTGAATTTGGTATCGATTTTCTTTCTGTCGATGTATCGCATGGGATCGAGCGTTAGCACCTTGCCGCGCTTGAGTTTCTTCTAATGTTTCACGTTGTTGACGTGTCGCATGGGATAGAGCGTTAGCAGCTTACCGCGCTTGAGTTTCTTCTAATGTTTCACGTTGTTGACGTGTCGCATGGGATAGAGCGTTAGCAGCTTACCGCGCTTGAGTTTCTTCTAATGTTTCACGTTGTTGACGTGTCGCATAGGATAGAGCGTTAGCAGCTTGCGCGCTTGAGTTTCTTGTAATGTTTCACGTTGTTGACGTGTCGCATGGGATAGAGCGTTAGCAGCTTGCCGCGCTTGAGTTTGTTCCAAAGTTTCACGTTGTCGACGTATCGCATGAGACCGAGCGTCAGCTTGTCGCTGTGATCGAAGCTGTTCTTCTGCGTTATTAGCTCTTGTACGTGCTTTTCTCTCACGATTCAATCGCCGTCGCTTTGCAGCAGGATTTTCAAAATTTTCATTATCCATTATGGAAGTTCACATAATGCTTTTTTGGAAATAGCTGTCATAATTTTTCACCTATATAGGAAATTTAAATACGTTGATCCCTTGATACGTTGATCCGATGATACGTTCATCCGATTGGTTATGAAATTATCCGTTATGCGTTCGGTTCGGTTTGCTTCGGGTATTTCCGTGGGACAGACAGAAAGAAAGACTTGGCCTTTTATAATAAGAGATCGCATAACATCACTTCCAATTTGATAGAATGGAAGCAATTAGTTCCAAAGTCGCGTCGGAAAGAACTTTTTCAAAACTTTCATGATGACCCAACTTCAGCACATCTAGGAACCTTGAAAACTTTTAATAAAATCAGGGAATTATATTATTGGCCCAGGATGCGTACGGACATAGCTCGTTATGTGCAGCGGCGCCGCGTGTGTTTGTCGTCTAAGGCATGTCAGGGTGGTAGATATGGATTAATGGGCGCCGAAAAGAAGGTGCGATTCCGCTTCCAGTGCATTTCTGTAGACCTTTGGGACCGTTTCCGCGATCTGCGAAGGGCAATACCATGTTGCTGGTAGTTTGCGATTGGTTTTCGAAGTTCGTGCTAGTTCATCCATTACGTAAAGCTACCGCTAAACCCATTTGTGATTTGCTTGAAAATCAAGTATTTTTGTTATTCGGGGTACCTCAAATTTGCATGGTAGATAATGGACCGCAGTTTATCAGCAAGGAATTTCGAAAGCTCATGAGCGACTACAAAGTTAACCATCTCTGGTATAATGCGTCTTATCATCCTCAAGTTAACTTCGTAGAGAGAGTGAATCGAGTTGTCGGGACTGCAATGCGATCGTACGTAAAAGACGATCATCGATCATCGAATAGCGCATGCGATACGCTCGGCTACACATGAAGTGACAGGGTTTACTCCTTCCTTTTTAAATCTCAGTCGCACCGTACCCATTCAGGGTGATTATTATGGCCGCGTGATGGATTTAGGGGAGGAAGACTTATCTTTGGGTAGTCGCGAGCAGGTTGCGTGGGATATGAATCAATTGAATGAACTTTTCCTTGACGTTACTAAACGCTTAAAAGATGCTTACCAACGTAGTGCTTCACACTACAATTTAAGAAAGCGCACCATTCATTTTAAGGTGGGTGACGCCGTTTGGCGCCGCAATTTTGTTTTGTCTAATGCCGGTAAGCATTTCAATAGTAAGCTTGCACCTAAGTACGTCAAGTGCAGGGTTCGTGAAGTTACGGGTCCCTTAACGTATCGACTAGTAAACGAGCATGGTCGCGATGTCGGTGTTTTTCATGTGAAGGACCTTAAGCAGCATCCTCCCGTTGAAACGGTTGATCGACGTAGTGGTTGAACGTACTACATTACATGGGTGGAGGTTGGGTAATGTAGTCTCTATTTGATCCTATTACATCTTAGATCATATAAAAAGACCGTAAGACATTTCATCAGTCTTACCATTTCCGTGGGGTCAATCAGTCCCGACCCACTTGCTATTTTGTGTTGACAATTATGGGGGCTGGCGGTATTCTTGCTTAGTGCAGGATTTGGGGTGGCTTTACCGGTGGGGTTGGCTACACCTACACGTCCTGTCTAGGCTAGGCGTGCCTATGCGCTGTTGCAGTGGGGTTGGTCAATCTTCGTTGGTGGGTGATCGACTGGTCGTTCTCCTGTTACGGGTATGAAGGGTCGTTGGCCGTATTTTTGTCGACACCACTTATTAACCTTTAGTCATAATCTAACTGTGATCTCGGTTTTGAGAGAGAACCGAGTGAGTTTTTCATGTCTCTCAATGACATACTGTCATTCCCCGGGGTAAACCTTTCTTCCCCTCCTCGAAGATTGCTCAGTGCACATTGTCTTTTCGTCTCGGAGGTGTGAGTTTGTTAGCTAGCGGTCCACGACGTGTTCTTACCATCCATACGCGATAACGGGCTATCACTCATATCATTGGGACGGGAACGCATTGGCCATTTCAGTTGTCTATCCTTCCTATAACGTAATAATTCCACTATTCAATTGCCTTTATCTTCCTCTCGAAATTTCCTTCCATCTTCACATTGGGTTCCTTAATAATTATAATTTCAAGGGGGGGGGGGGGGGGTTAGGGTAACTTTTTTTTCTTCCTTGGTTTTTACGACGTAACTTAGTTAACCATTCCATCTCAGTTTCTAGTTACAACATCAGAGATTTATCTCTTACCTTCGATTTTTTGCTGTAACGAATGGGAATCATTTGTTGGTTTTAGGCTTCTATACAAAGTATCACAAGAAGCCTTATGATCTGGCTCCGTGTCCGTCCGTCTGTCCGCATAATTCAAAATCATACAGAGCGTTTCAAATCGTGTTGGAAATACTCTGTGTGTATAGAGGTCTAAGAACTGGGTAGCCAGTGTATTACTTTTATTTTATATAACCGAGAATTTTTTGATTTTTTTAATAATTATTTTTTTTCGTTTCTATGTTTCAAGGATACTGAAGGCCTTGGTCTGAAACAAACCATTTACTACTGGGCGAATGTATTTTTTATTCGCTTTCGAGCAGTGATAATGGGTCCTATGAGGTCCATTTATTTTTCTCACAGCTGGCATGTCAGGCCACTGGGGATGATTATTTTTTTTACACGGGTCCTATGGGGTGCTGTGTTTCCCTAGTATTTTCCTGCTATTTGTTGAGCATGGAGGGGGTCATATTTTTTTGGGCTATACGAAGCGCTACGCGCTCTGTCACGTAAATTCTCGCTTAAGCGGCTATAAGGGTAACGTGTCGTTATCAATTAGAGTTTTATTTAGTTTTCGCTCAAATCTTACAGCAAAATTTCATTTCAATTAGGTATCGCGAAGCTTTAAACTACTTTCCCGAAGAAGACAGAGCTCCTGCGTTTTGAGCCATCTTCACCGTGGTGAGATATTTTAGGGGGGGGGGCTGTGTGACGGTTTTTAAAACCCGCCACTTACGTTTCACCCTGTGCAATTAATGCAATGTTATACGCGCCGCTTCGAATTATATCCGCGCTTGCGTCAAGTCATACGAGACGGTGCGCGTCAGTTCCAATTCGAGAGACGAACTAGGTAGATCGACATTTTGGAAAAGACCATTATTTGGATAGTATTATTAATTATAATTTTTCCATTGTGACTACTCATCGATTAGTTATTGTTAAAGTGTTCATCGTGTTTTCTCTCGAAACTGCTCGTAATTAATTATGGATTTAGAAGCAGTACTGAACTTTATTTTTATGGTTATTTTTTTACCCACGTGGCGAGTTCATCATATCACGTATAAATTTTGTCGTATGGAGTACGCTACCTATTTTCAACCATAAGACATTACTCGTTGCATCAGTTAAACTTTGCAACTTCTGATTTCAATTATAGAAGATTTTGTCAATGCGTTCAATTGTCTGGGAACGCCTGGTAACTTATTACAAGACGAAGTGCATTCTGAGTACAACCTGTATTTTGTAATAATAATAATAATTTATTTCACAACAGGTAATACCCAATAACAGGAAATACAAAAACAAATAAAATAACAATAAAACAACAATACAAAAATAAAATAGCATTATTTACAGATGTGTTGCTGTCTTCAGGTGTTCATAGGCGGCGTTTCTGGTAGTGTTGGAATTGTCCGAGTATATATTGCATAGACCCGATATGCTATTTGTGTTAGTGCACATGATATTGATAGGACACTTCCTCATTGTGTTCGTTCTGTAGTTGTTGACATAAAATAATTCATTACTACGACGAGCAGTTCTTGTTGGTAACGGTTGGATTTTGTTCAGGATGTCAGGGCAAGCAATTTTTCTATGAATTAGTCCATGCAAAAACAGCACAGATGCCACGTACCTGCGGTTGTAAAGGGATTCGAAGCTAAACTCTTTTAAAAGAGTATTGTGATCAAATCCTCGTTCGGGGTACTTACGATGGGTTTTCAAGTAGAGATACTGTAAGATGCAACTTTTGAATTTGAACTTCGCGCCAACGTCCTCTCCAGAAAACGCCATCTATTGAGAACTAACAAAGTTCAAATCTAAAATCACACTTCTTCGACGACACGGAAAATAACTTGGACCACCACGTTGTGAAAATACCTACGATCGCCATCTAGTAACCAAACTCTTTCTTCCGGTGTACAAAACATAATGTCAAAAACAACTGTAACAAACAAATGATCGCTTCGAAAGAGAGACGAACATTAACTTCCAACACAAATAAAACTACCAAATTTGGGCATGTCAATTCTTTTATTATCGTTAATATTCTTGTTTGAGGAATATAACCTGAAGCAATGATTTACCTAACTCGTGACCTAATCAATCTGTAGATTTAATTACCCTGAAAGTCGATTTGTTTAAATCGCTTTAATGATTTCGATAACTTTTAAATTACTATTTTATTTAATCCTTAGGATTTTATTAATATTTTCTTCATGTACTTAGTACATTCTTTGAAGATTTAGGGGAGCTATGTGTTTTAATGAAACACTAGCTGTTAATGGAAAAATACCTTTATTAATCTACCTTTAAATAACCACCCTTGAATTACAATTTACTACCTAATTCAAACAAGTTCAACCATCCTGTATTTGAATACATAAGATACCTAATTACCAATATTAAAACCCCGATCTAAGTAGCCTGCCTTCCTTTAAGGAATCTCGTTAATCCATTCATGCGCAGCACTGTAAGTTATGATAACTTAATTAACAACAAATCTTTGGGAACAGTTCAATGTAATTTGCTTTATGGTTTGCATTTAAGCATCAGTAATAGTGCGTGATTTATTTTCCACCTTACTGCGGGTTGTTTAGAATCTTTTACCCAAATTCGGCGAAGCTAAATGTACATGTAATGAACCCAAAACTATTGTTTTAAATAAGTCAATTATTTACCAAGATAGAAAGATTTGCGGACATATTTTTCATCATATTTTAAAAATGTTGTGCCACCCTAATGTATGACTAAATTCCTCCAATCAATTCTTTAAACTTGCAAACAATTTAGCAATAACTTTGACCAACACCCTGTATATAAATATTTAAATTCAATAACAGATTACCTATTTTAAATAAAGAAACCTCTTTATTTATAAATCTAAACCCATTTGAAATTAAAAACACCCTGTAGATAATAATTGGTAGCATTTACTTTGTATTAATAAAAACAAGTTACTATTCTTTATAAAATTAAGTGTTGGTTTAACAAAGCATCCCTATTTCTTTTGTTAAATGAAGCTGCCCAAAATATAACCTTGACAACATCTGTTTATTTCACACAAAGAAAATTACCCTCTTTCCGCATTCCTTTAACAACTTTGCACCCTCATTACTTTAACCTTGAAAATTATTCTTTTATAAGTTCGACAAATTTCTCTTAATAATAATAAATTATTAATATAAAATTGCATTAAGCAAACCGAATTTAGATATAATTTAAAACCTTTAAAACCACCTATTAAGTTTCTAATTGTTTTAAACAAAGAAATACGATTAACCCCAAATAAATTAAAATAATGTCAATTTTATTAATGACAAATTTTAGTAACGAAATACCTTATTAATTAATGCATAAATTTTACCTGTTAATTAGAACAAAAGCATACAAAACAAAGCTAACACTAAGAAATTATCTATATTCAAAATAATGAAAACTCGGACAACTTGTCTATTCAACGTTTCACAACCAAGTGCCTATTCTTCCGTAACAAAGAAAAAATGCTAACCTTACAAATTTTACCACTAAGAACCCGTTTTCTTTTTCAAACAAAAGGTGTCGTTCCCAAGTATAATTTTTTTTAAAAGAAATATACAGGACGTTTAAAAATATTTAAAACCAAAAGAAACGGCAAATTAAAATATAAATTAATTTCAAAGTTCAATATTACAATGCTTTAAGAAACGGCGCTGGACCGATTCAAGAAGATCCCTATATTTGTCGTAGATAGGGTACCAAATGAGTGACCCATATTCTAAAATACTCCTGACATATGCGTAGTAAACGATTTTAATGCAACGAATATTTGTGAAGTCAGTGCAGTTTCTAAAGATAAACCCAAGAGTTTTAAGAGCTTTGTTGACTGTTTTTTCTATGTGACTTGTAAATTTCAGCTAATTATCAAATAAAATTCCCAAATCTTTGTATTCGTTACATCTAATAATTTCCTTTCCAGCAATTTCGTATGGATATGTGATATTGCTTGCTTTTGTAGAATATGTCATGACATTGCATTTACTAATATTCAATTTTAGTTTGTTCGTGACGCACCAATGCTCTATCTGATTAATAGTTTCTTGTACTCTTAAGCAGTCATCAATTGTTAATATAGATCGAAAAATCTTCAAGTCGTCGGCATACAGTAGTGCTGGATTATCCAACATATCGATTATAACGTTGATAAATGATAAAAACAGCAATGGTCCTAGATTAGAACCTTGAGGTACGCCGGAGTATGGCGTGAATATGTCAGATGAATATCCCACGTATTCGACAAACTGTTGTCTATCGAACAGATAGGATTTCAGAAGTAAAAGTACCCGTGCTGATATACCAAAGGTTTTCAATTATGTCATAAGAATGCCGAGATCGATTTGATCAAAAGCTTTCTGAAAGTCCATATATATAGTGTCAACCTGTAATTTGTCGTCTAAACTCGAAGCCACGTATTGCGAAAAACAAGCAAGATTAGTACCTAATCGTAGATTTACGTTCGGCAAATCCATGTTGGCATGGTGTTATTAATGTCTACAGATGAGCATATATACGTTTGTATAGTATTGATTCAAAAATCTTAGAGAAATTGCACAGAATTGAGACTGGTCTATAGTTAGTGACAAGTGAAGGGTCACCCTTTTTCAATACTGGGCAAATGCGAGATTTTTTCCAGATGTTTGGAAATGTTGCTGATGTAAGTATCAAGTTGAAAATATGTTTTAAGTGTGGCAAGAGTACACTTGCATAATCCTTTATAAAAGAATTTGGAAGTTTGTCTATGCCAGCAGTTTTTTTGTTTTTTAAGATGTGAATTGCATCTAATATATCAATATCGGATATGTTGGTAATCTCTAATTGTGGTCTATTGTTGTGTTGTTTATCATCCATTGCTGCTTCAGAGTTCTCAATTTCCTCAGAATGGCAGTAGACGCTTTTAAAGTGATTAGCAAAGGCATTAACTATTTGTTGAGGTTCGTCGTAGACAACTTTATTGTGTACTACTCGTCCTGGAATCCGTGAATTCCCTTTCTTATTTTTTGTATAGCACCAGAATTTCTTAGGGTCGCTACACAAAACGGATTCAGTTTCGGTGATATAATTTTTATAGTCCACATCGATCATAGTTTTAATTGATTTTCTGAGATGACTGAAGTAAGCGTAGTGTGATGAAGTAGAAAATTTTTATGAGATCTATTTTTATTTTTGATGGCTTTAATAAGGTCTGCTGAGAACCATGGAGGATAGCATTTGTTAGTTGGTTTGGATTTAGTCCTTGGTACTGATTTCTCTAATATGTCATAGAGTATATTATAAAACTTATCGCAGGCGTCATTGATATTTAATGCCTCGATAACATCATTCCAATCGATGTTGTTAGTTAGACTTTCAAACAATTGGCGATTCATTTTGTTAAAATTAAAGTTTAAATCTATATTATTGCCCTTGTATGAAAATTGTTTATGAATATCGCTGTTAACATTTATATCAAATGTTAGGGGTGGATGATGACAGTCCACTTTAAGACTGCGGATAAGTGTATATATCTTCCAAAAACTATTTCTGTGTTTTGCTGATGATGTTAATTTTTAAAAGATTTTCAAATAAATTCACTTTCATAATAAATAAATGTACCAGAATTATGCAAAAGTATTTTTTAGATACTACTAAGTGCCCTGAAAATAAATATCCTACTTAAAAATCCGTTGGAATAGTATTTGATTTAATGTCACCTTTGAGGCCAAATACCCCACTATGCTCTATTGAGAGTTCTTTGCAATGCACTTGTGCATGATTCGATCTCTTCAGTATTGTCAAATTTGAATTTAGTGGCTACATCACCAGGCATATCGGCCTCCAAGGTGCCAGAAAGCAGATCCAAAAAGGTCCGCCTATCCAGCCTCCTCGGATTCCTGTAATGTCTGGGTTTCACTTTAAGGGCTTTAATTTTAAAGCATATCCATCTATGGTCCGACATTGTCAGTTCTTTGGACACATGCCAGTCATAAATTTTTGTTGAAATACTCGGTGTAGCTAGTTGGGAAGTAGGCAGATGCCAGTATGACATCTTTTTGACCGTCACCCAAGTCACAGCTCAGCCGGACAGCCGTTAGGTTACCACTGCTGAACTGCGGCAGAGGGTTGGCCTGAATGTTGCCAGGAATATAGATACATGTCCTGTAAACCAAGCTCAAAACCACTTTCTTTACAAAAGTTAGCGTGCCTACCTTCCAGATTTTCTTCCCGTCTTCTTCCAGATATCTTCCTTCCAAGTGAGCCTTCAATTGGGGTGCATGCAAAGGTATATCAATTTTCCAAAAAAACATTATCAAGTTTTTGAAATTTTATTAGTTGTTTATGCATTTAGAAGAAAAATTATAATGATTGTACATAAGTAAAATATCTACAACGTGCTTAACCTAACAATATAAAATAATGTATTAACAATTCCTAAACATGTTAATGTAGCTATTAAAATTGAATATTAAATAATAATAATAATAAACTCAGTTGTTCTTCACATTTATAGACACATATTATTTCAAAAGCAAACAGATTTTTAGTGGTGTGAATTTTTAAACGCTACTACATTTGATTTGAATGCTATTTTTAAGTCACATACTACAAAAGCAAATGGTGATTTTTTAAATGCATTTTTAAATGTGATATTTGTACACTTCATTAGTCACATTTTGAACAAGTGTATGGTTTCTCGCCAGTGTGAGTTCTTAAATGTACTTTTAAACTTGATCTGTATGCACATTTATAGTCACATATTTTACAAGACAACGATTTTTCACCAGTGTGACTTTTTAAATGCCTGTTTAAAGTCGCTTTGCGTATGCATTTATAATCACATGTATCACAAGCAAAGGGTTTCTCACCAGTGTGAGTTTTTAAATGCAAATTTAAAGAAGTCTTAAGTGCAAATTTACGGTGACACAATTCGCAAGCAAAGGATTTCTCACCACTGTGAATTTTTAAATGCAGCTGTAAAGTTATTTTTTGTACACATTTATAATCACATATTTTACACATAAACCTTTTCTCACCAGTGTGAGTGCTTAAATGTACTTTTAAATTTGATTTGTACGCACATTTATAGTCACATATTTCACAAGCAAAGGCTTTTTCACCGGTGTGCTTTTTTAAATGTATATTTAAAGTTGATTTGAGCAAGCATTTATAGTCACATGTATTACAAGCAAACGGTTTCTCACCAGTGTGAGTTTTTAAATGCACATTTAAATTTGCCTTACGTGCAAATTTACGGTGACACATTTCGCAATCAAACGCTTTCTCGCCGGTGTGCGTTTTTAAATGGTTCTGTAACCTTGATTTTTCTGTACATTTATAGTCACATATTTGGCACTTATATGGTATCTCACCAGTGTGAGTTCTTAAATGTCTTTTTAAACTTGATTTATATCCATATTTGTGGTCGCATATTTCACAAGCAAAGGATTTCTTACCAGTGTGAGTTTTTAAATGCGTCGTTAAATTTGCTTTCTGTACACTTCTATAGTCACATTTTGCACAAGCGAACGGTTTCTCGCCTGTGTGAGTTTTTATATGCACTTTTAAGCTTGCCTTACATGCAAATTTACGGTGACACATTTCGCAATCAAACGCTTTCTCGCCGGTGTGAGTTTTTAAATGGTTCTGTAACCTTGATTTTTCTGTACATTTATAGTCACATATTTGGCACTTATACGGTTTCTCACCAGTGTGAGTTCTTAAATGACTTTTTAAACTTGATTTATATGCATATTTGTGGTCGCATATTTCACAAGCAAAGGATTTCTTACCAGTGTGAGTTTTTAAATGCGTTTTCAAATTTGATATTTGCGTAGATTTATAGTCACAGAATTTACAAGCAAACAATTGCTCGACCATGTGAGTCTTTAAATGTACTTTTAAATTTGATTTGTACGCACATTTATAGTTACATACTTCACAAGCAAACGATTTTTCACCGGTGTGAATTTTTAAATGCCTATTTAAAGCTGTTTTGCGTACGCTTTTATAGTCACATGTATCACAGGCAAACGGTTTCTCACCAATGTGAGTTCTTAAATGCTTATTTAAATTTGTCTTAAGTGCAAATTTACGGTGACACATTTCGCAATCAAACGATATCTCGCTAATGTGAGTTTTTAAATGCTGCTGTAAGGTGGATTGCTGTGTACATTTATAGTCACATACTACACACGTGTACGTTTTCTCGTCAGTGTGAGTTTTTAAATGTACTTTTAAACTTGATTTATGTGCACATTTGTAGTCACATATTTCACAAGCAAAGAAGTTCTCACCAGTGTGAGTTTTTAAATGGGTTTTTAAATTTGATATTTGCTTAGATTTATAGTCACAGATTTTACAAGCAAACAATTGCTCGACAATGTGAGTCTTTAAATGTACTTTTAAATTTCGTTTGTACGCACATTTATAGTCGCATACTTCACAAGCAAACGATTTTTCACCAGTGTGACTTTTTAAATGCAGCTGTAAAGTTGTTTTCTGTATGCATTTATAGTCACATATATCACAACTAAACAATTCCTCAGCAGAGTGAGTTGCTAAATTTGTCCCAAGTGCAAAATTAAGGTGACACATGTCGGAATCAAGCGATTTCTCGCTAGCGTGACTTTTTAAATGGATTTGAAAAGTTGATTTCTGCATAAATTTATAGTCACAGATTGCGCACTCATACGGTTTCTCACCAGTGTGAGTTTTTAAATGTACATTTAGATCTGATTGATATGCACATTTATAGTCACATATTTTACAATTAAACAATTTTTCACCAGTGTGACTTTTTATATGCGTAATTAAAACTGATTTACGAGTACATTTATAGTCGCATGTATCACAAATAAACAGTTTTTCAGCAGAGTGAACTATTAAATGCAGATTTAAATTTGTTTTACTTCGAAATTTATGGTGACAAATTTGGCAAGTAAACGATTTACCGCTAGTGTGACTTTTTATATGCCTCTGCAAAGATGATTTCCACGCACATTTAAACTCACATAATTCACATGCAAACGATTTCTCACCGGTGTGAATTTTTAAATGCGTCGTTAAATTTGCTTTCTGTACACTTCTATAGTCACATTTTGCACAAGCGAACGGTTTCCCGCCTGTGTGAGATTTTATATGCACTTTTAAACTTGCCTTACATGCAAATTTACGGTGACACATTTCGCAATCAAACGCTTTCTCGCCGGTGTGAGTTTTTAAATGGTTCTGTAACCTTGATTTTTCTGTACATTTATAGTCACATATTTGGCACTTATACGGTTTCTCACCAGTGTGAGTTCTAAAATGTCTTTTTAAATTTGATTTATATCCATATTTGTGGTCGCATATTTCACAAGCAAAGGATTTCTTACTAGTGTGAGTTTTTAAATCCATTTTGATGACTTCGATGACACTCGAAGGATGGAAGGCCCGCCTAAAATTTAACAAAAAATCTTTTTTAATTTTCTTTAAAATCTTGCACAAATAATTCTTTAAAAGCAGTAACTACTTTGTCCGCAGTTGTTTTATCCATTGTCTTAATTTCGGGATATTTTTCGTAAATGAATTCTTTGCAGTTTGGTATAAAGGGGTTAAGTCAGAAATTGGAAATTTTTTTTTATTGCTGAAATTGAACCTACTTTGAATGCTGTTTTTTGACTGGTATAAAGGACTAAAATAAAATATTTTTTATTAGTGTGATAGCTGAGTGGTCTAAAGGTATTAAGTCAAAAATAATTAGATGCCGTTTGGTATAAAGGGCGTAAGTTGACTTATACCCTTAAGACCGCTACTTATAATTTTATTCCGTTTGATATAAAGAGCATAAGTTGACTTATGCCATTGAGACTGATAGGTATAATTTTCTTCCGTTTGGTATAAAAGGCATAAGTTGACTTAATCCCTTGAGTATGTGCTACTTATAATTTTCTTCCGTTGGGTACAAAAGGCATAAGTTGACTTATGCCCTTATGGCCGCTAATAATTTTAATTACGTTCGGTACAAAAGGTATAAGTAGACTTACGCTCTTGAATATATGCTATATAAAATTTTATTCTGTTCGGTATGAAGGGCGTAAGTTGACTTATGCCCTTTAGACCGCTATATATAATATAATACCATTCGGTATTAAAGGGATTAAAGATATAAATAGATGGTAAACAAATTTTATTATATAAGAAAAATAGATTTCGATATATAAAAATATAATCGAAGTTTGATCAGCATGAACTACAAATTGTTAAAAAATATGAGCGACGGTGCGGTTAAATCCTATGTGCCTGAAGATGATCACAGTACGTATATAGCGATAATGATAATAATACTTGTCATTCACCGATCAGAAAAAGACAAAAGCTTATAAATAGGAATTTAACAAAAACTAAAAACGTTTCATTTGCAACGCAAATCCAAAC
The DNA here is from genome assembly GCA_932274525.1 of Podabrus alpinus. Lineage (NCBI taxonomy): Eukaryota > Metazoa > Arthropoda > Insecta > Coleoptera > Cantharidae > Podabrus > Podabrus alpinus. The sequence continues at coordinate 43,095,054 of OW026452.1, read as the reverse complement.
AGATCCCCAAGAAGTTGGCGAAATCAATAGTAGTGAACTCGCTAATGAAGATTTACAACAAGACCAAAACGTGCCAAAGAAGTGGTCAAGATGTATTAGAAAGGAGAGAACATTGAATCGTCAGTCTGGCAAATGTTATGTGAGTGCAACAGGACACATTGTGGATGGCAGAGAAATGATACGGCTAAAGCAGTGCCGAAAAAAGTGTGATTCGTGGTTGGATGAAACTTTAAGAAAGATGTTGTTTGACGTATTGGTCTCTGGGGTTTTAACGATAAAAGGGTCTCATTTGTAGCTAACCTTATAAACATCAGAGATGCAGAAGTAAACCGCAAAAGAAAGGCCGATTGCACAAAAGTAAGAGAAGTCACTTATGAATACGTTTTCGAGGTAAACGGAGTAAGAATCTCAGTCTGTAAAGATTGCTTTTGTAAAACCCTAGATGAAACTTCTAATTTATAAGCAACGCTGTGAAAAAGTAATGATAAGAAATACCTTCGATCTCACTTAAACTTACGAATTATGTACGATTTATACAAGGAGGAAAATAATATCACACCAGTTGGTAGGACCATTTATGAAAGAGAATTCCATCTTCTGAAATTATGTTTTAAGAAACCAAATGTTGATACGATATTTATAAATGCGACATTTTAAATATGTAAATAAAAGTTGGAAAGGAAACTGGTGACGGTGAGAGTAGAATACGATTAGAAGAAAATCTAAGAATTCATCAAGATCAGGCCAACGCAGCTTATGAATCTAAGAAGAAGGACAAGGAGGAAGCGAAGGCCGATTTTTCAAAGCGATGTTTTAGTTTTGACCTTCAGCAGTGTCTACAGACACCTTACATTGGATCGTCCGTTGCTTTCTATAAAAGGCAATTGTGGACGTATAATCTAACCATCCATGATAATTCAACAGTGAGTTCAACTAATTATATGTGGCATGAAGCGCTGGCTGCCCGAGGAGCAAACGAAATTGCGTCGTGTGTATATCATCATTTGAAAAGCTTACCTGAAACTGTATTGGAAATAACTTATTGTTCAGACACATGTGGAGGACAAAATAAAAACAGTCATGTTGCAGCAATGTTTATAAAAGCACAGTCCGAATACTGGACTAAACTGGAATACTGGAAAAAACCGCATTTTTAATCACAAGTTTTTAATTCCGGGCCACACACACATGGAATGCGATGTTGACCATTCTATGATCGGAAAACAGAAAAAGAAGATGGGAACTCCTGTTTACCATCCCCACGATTGGTATCAGTTGGTAAGACAGACGGGGGTTAAAAAATATTTTTGATTTTGCTGCCTTACTGAAATCAGTATTAGTATATCGCAAGAAAAACACTACTGGCATTCAATTCAAATGGCATTCTATACAGTGGTTGGTATATAAAGAAAAGGCTGTAATACATTATATAGAATCCTTAACCAGCAATTTTCAACTTTTGAGCTTCTTAAGAAGAGGGAAGTCACCCAATTTGAAAAGCACTCTTTTGCAGAATAGATATGATGGTTCATTTTAGTATCAGTGGAAAAGAAGAAAGATTTACTGTCATTGTTAAGTTTAATTCCGCCAATTTTTCATAAATTTTATCAAGATTTGATCACATCAGAGACCCCGAATGACTATGATCCTGATTTGTTCGAAATTGATATAGATTATTGAAATAATGCAATAGAAAAATTCGAATTTTTTATTGTTATTTAATTTTTGTAATAATTAGTTAAATAAATGAATATTTTAAAATAAATTCTTGTTGATTCATAGTTGCCTAATTTACAATTTCATTGCACTTGTTTAAGATCATGTGTGTATTTTAGGCTACAACTGTCCATGGCAGCCCCTTTTTAATGTTTCAATTTTATGTTTATCAATTGCCATGATTACGTTTATGTTTTGAATTTAAGTTACGATTGTCAGAAATACATGTTTTTTACAATTATGCTAACCGATTTATTCCATGAATAAAAACAATACAGTCCACTTGCTTTATAACTTTTGTCTACCAATTAGCAGTTAATCATCCAGCCAAGTAAAGAGCTCATAAGGTTTTTTGTAACGAATTGCATTGGTTCTACAAGAACACGTTTCAACCGAGCAAACATTTTGTGGTCCTTGCATTGGTTTTACAAGAACATGATTTCAACCGAGCAAACATTGTGGTCCTTCGAACCGGATGTATTTCGTCTTCATAAGACACCTAACAAGATTAATTGGTATCCAAAAAAGGATAAACAGCACTCATCGCGCAGCTAAGTAAATTCTATTGCAATTATCTAATCGCTAAAATTGTAGATAAAATTACGAGACAATTTTCCCGCAAAAATTGTCAGCAATACATTTGAAAGGCGTCATCTACTTAAGGTCACGCCAACCGCACGGAATTTCTCTGGAACTACAGGGCTACAACGCCATCCCGAAGAAATATCCAACTACTTAAATTCACGCCAACATCACGGAATTTCTCTGGAACTACAGTGCTACAACGCCATCCCGAAGAAATATCTAACAAATTGGTAACAAATTCAATACTACTTATTTTATGTGTTTTGCTTATGTAACAAAGTACAGGGTGATTCAAAGGATAAAATTGCATTCACTTGCCATTGAATAATTCATTTATTCATATTTAATTCATTTATTTATAATGGAAGCTTTACGATATGAAAGAACTGCGTTAAAAAGTCAATTGACAAGGTTTAAAACATTCATTCAAAAGGTTACGAACCAAAGCGTAACCAATGAGGTTATTTGCGAGCTAAAGATAAGGCTTGACCTAATGTCAAACGTGTTGTCAAAATTTGAAAAGCTACATAATCAAATTAGTATTTCATGTCTAGAAAATGATAATTATGATCAAAACAAAGAAGATGAATCTTTGGCAAATTTTGAAAATGTTTATTTTGAGCAAAGAAGCATTGCAGAAACCTTAATAAACAATTTTACGCAAAAATCTGCGATAGATTTAAATAATCCCTCTAGACCAGTATCTCCTGCTGAAAGTGTAATTTCAATTAAAAGTCTTAATTCAAGCAATCGTTCAATGCGCAATTCGGCCTCAAGAATTCATGATGGTAATGACAACGCCAGACATTACATCAATTTACCGAAAATAAATTTAATAAAGTTTAACGGTGATATTAAATTTTGGTTAGAATTCAAATCAATCTTTCAAAGTCTAATACATGATAATGATAATTTAACCAAAATCCAAAAGCTTCACTATCTAAAATCAACCTTAACTGATGACGCTAAGTCAGTTATAGGTTCTCTAGAATTCACAGCCAACAGTTACGATGTGGCGTGGAAAACGCTTAATACAAGGTTTGATCAACCTAAATTAATTATTAAAAATCATTTAAATGCCATTATGGAGCTTGAAACTCAAACAAAGGAATCAGCTCAAGGCTTAAGAAAAATAAACGACTCCTTATGTATGCACATCTCTGCTGCTAAATCTCTAGCAAAGACAGAGGCGATTTTTGAAACTCTCTTAGTTATGTTGGTCTCAAACAAATTAGATTCCATAACGCGACGTGAATGGGAATTAACATTCAACAAAACTATTTCCACTTTACCCTCTTTAGAGGAATTCGGTACGTTCCTCACATCACATGCCAATTTATTAGAAAATATCGAAAAGGGGCACACACGGGAAGTAAAGGCAAATTATGTTGATAGAAGCAAATTTAAAACTAAATCATTCTTAGTAAACAATTCGTCTTGTTCATTATGCAATAAAAGTCATTACCTAGGTCAATGTTCAGAGTTCTTAAAACTAAATGCAAGAGAGAGAGCAAATAAAGTTCAACAACTTAAGTTATGTTTTAATTGTTTGTATAAAAGTCATTTAAAAAATCAATGTCAATCAAAATATTCTTGTAAAACGTGTAGGTCACGGCATCACACTCTCCTCCACACTCCGTTACAAAGTTCGAATGTTTCTGTTCAACCGGTAGTAGCAATCTCTTCGGTTTCTCCCGAACCTGAACCCATTCAAACTATCTCTGCTTTCTGCACAATAGCCTAACAAGTTTTACTGCCAACTGCTTCCGCAAAGATTCTTGACGCATTTGGAAACTTCCAATCCGTCAGAATATTACTCGATTCTGGTTCACAATCGAATTTCATTCGCACCGACGTGTGCCAAAGGTTAAACTTGCCTATTCAAAGTGCAAGCATTACAGTTGAAGGTTTGAGCAATTCAAACACTCATCATGTAAAATCAAGATGTGACTTTGAGCTAAAAGCACATCACGGTAATTTCAGAATCAAGCTTTCTTGTTTAATCATTGATGAAATTACAGGAAGTGTCCCGAGTTTCAATCTGAATCGAGACAGCTTCCAACTTCCAAGCAACATTCGCTTATCAGATTCCTGGTTTGATAAACTTGGAAAAATTGACATTTTAATAGGTTCTCCTATCTTTTTCGAGCTTCTGTGTATTGGGCAAATTAGGCTAGGTTCCGAACTTCCCATACTTCAGAAAACCCAACTAGGTTGGATTATTTCCGGTCCTACTAGCGCCAATTTAGTCACACAAGTGCAATGCCACTTCAATAGATCAAACGATCTTCAAGATCAGATAACTCGATTTTGGGAAATCGACAGTTATCCCACAGAAAAGGTATTCTCATCTGAAGAAAACAAATGTGAGTCGCATTTCATGCAAACCACAAAACGAAGCACTACAGGGCGTTTTATAGTTTCAATTCCTTTCAAGGAAACCCCCCTTCTTTTAGGTGATTCCTTTCTGACAGCGAAGAGAAGATTTCTCTCTCTGGAACGGCAATTAGAAGCCAATCCCAAACTTCAGGAAAGCTACTGTGCTTTCATGAAAGAATACATAGAGTTGGGTCACATGTCGATATCAGATCCCAAAGTTAAGCTGGTTTATTATCTTCCACACCACGGGGTCCATAAATCCGACAGCTTAACTACAAAACTTCGTGTCGTTTTTAATGGTTCCTCTGCAACCACAACAGGTCATTCGTTGAATAGTATCCAAATGGTTGGTCCCACTATTCAACAAGATTTATTCTCAATTTTAATTCGTTTCCGGAAATATCCTTACGCTTTCGCTGCGGACATCGAGAAGATGTACCGACAAGTGGAAATAGAGCCTAGTCAAAGGCCACTCCAACGAATACTGTGGTGGTCTTCAATCGCAAGCCCCATAGAACATTATGACCTAAATACCGTGACTTATGGAACCGCCTCCTCATCTTATCTTGCCATCCGATCCTTAACACAATTAGGTATCGAATGCGAAAGCTCGCTCCCAGAAATTTCTAAAATTATAAAGCGCGACTTCTATGTTGATGACCTACTTTCTGGTGCTTCCAGCGTAGAAACCGCACGTGAAATATGTTCGCAAATTTCAATAGTTCTAAGTGCAGGTTGTTTCAAACTTAGAAAGTGGATTTCAAACAATCCCAACGTACTAGCTAACATCCCTCATGCTGATCTACACCCCGGTATTCTACAATTTGGAGACCGTGAACAATCACATACTCTCGGCCTCACATGGTTGTTCCGAACAGACCATTTCAAGTTTTCAATCTCACATCAATCGTCTTCAAAAATTACTAAAAGGCAAATGCTTTCTGAGATTTCTCAAATATTTGATCCATTAGGGTTAATTACCCCTTGCACATTTGTGGCCAAGATTTTCATGCAAAGGCTTTGGCTTGAAAAGCTTGATTGGGACGAGCAAGTTCCAATCGATATGGAAAAACGATGGCTTTCTTACAAATCTGAATTGTCAGGTCTTAATGACCTTAAAATACCAAGACACGTCACATGTGTCGATCCAATATCCATCCAAATTCATGGATTTTGCGGCGCTTCTATAGAAGGTTACGGAGCCTGTATATATTTGCGTTCAAAAAATGTCCATAATCAAATTTACCAAAAATTATTATGTTCAAAGTCAAGGGTTGCACCCTTAAAACCGATTACTATCCCCAAACTTGAGCTTTGTGGAGCATTACTGTTAAGTAAACTACTAAAAACTGTTTTAAAAGCTGTAGATTTACAACCTACTTCTTGTTTTCTTTGGTCCGATTCAACCATCGTACTAGGATGGTTAAAGACAACCCCAAACCTTCTTAAAACTTTTGTTTGCAACAGGGTTGATGACATTCAGAATGTCACTGCTAACGCGGTTTGGCGGCATGTCCCTACGAAATCCAATCCCGCCGATCTTTTATCGCGAGGAGCAAGTCCTGAATTTTTAAATGAATCCACATTATGGTGGGACGGCCCCCCTTGGCTACAGGAAGACGAAACTTCTTGGCCAAATCTTGCGCTTGGTAACGTTGAACTTCCTGAATTCAAAAGGGAGGTCAAGGTTCTCGTTTCTTCTAAACAAGAATCATTTCCTTTCAACAATTATTCTAATTTAACTCGCCTTGAGCGAATATTTGCATTTTGTTTGCGGTTTAGAAACAATTGCTCTGTCTCTAAAACCAATAGAATTTATGGATTTTTAACACCAAAAGAGGTTACCAACTCATTAAGAAAATTAATCAAATTTTCGCAATTGGACTCTTACAATGATGAGATAAAGTTGCTTGCTTTAGGTTTACCCTTAAAGACCTCTTCTTCTCTAGTTAGTTTAAACCCGTTCGTTGATGACGAAGGTTTAATACGAGTAGGTGGAAGACTCCTCAACACTAACTATTCCTACGATAAGAAGCACCCACTTCTAATTGATGGGAAACACCCTTTAGCAAAACTTCTCGCTTCTCGTGAACATTTGAAATTGCTTCACGCAGGCCCCCAACTCCTTCTGTCTACCTTACGGGACAGATTCTGGATTACATCCGGTAGGAATGTAGTCAAACACATCGTTCATAAATGTGTAAAGTGTTTCAGATTCACTACTTCTATCACTAGGCCTATAATGGGTAACCTGCCATCAGCTCGTGCTGAAGAATCATTTCCTTTTCAACACGTTGGCATCGATTATGCCGGTCCCATAAACATTAAAGATCGAAAAGGTCGTGGGTCTAAAACCACAAAGGCTTATTTTTGCATTTACGTTTGCTTTGCAACTAAAGCAGTGCATTTAGAACTTGTAACAAGTCTTTCAACTGATCATTTTATCATGGCATTTCGCCGATTTGTCTCCCGAAGAGGCAAACCATCACACGTTTATTCAGACAACGGTACTAACTTCGTAGGCGCGAATAACGATTTGCTTGAATTAGGAAAATTTCTTAAGAAACAAGAATCTTCAATTCCAGAAATTGTTGCTTGCGAAGGAATTCACTGGCATTTCATACCAGCTCATAGCCCTGACTTTGGAGGCTTATGGGAAGCAGGTGTTAAATCCTGTAAATATCACCTAAAACGAGTATTAGGTGAGCATATTTTGGTCTATGAAGAACTCTGTACTTTGCTATATCAGGTAGAATCCATTCTGAACTCCAGACCTCTTGCTCCCTTATCAACCGATCCCAACGATCTGCAACCGTTGACACCCGGTCATTTCTTGGTTGGGCGACCACTTACTTCACTTCCAGATTCAGATGTTACATCTATATCTGAAAATAGACTGGATGCTTTCCAAAAAATTCAAGGATTTTTACAGCATCTTTGGCGAAGGTGGAGTAAAGAATATGTGTCTGAACTTCAGCAAAGAGTGAAGTGGAAGTTGCACCAATCAGAACTTTCGTCTGGCACTCTCGTCCTAATAAAGGAAAACAACCTTCCGCCTTTAAAGTGGAAAATGGGTAGAGTTATCTCCGTGCATCCCGGTTCCGATGGTATAAATCGCGTCGCGACCATTCGGACTTCTAATGGACATGTAAAAAGAGCATTTTCTACAATTTGCCCTCTACCAAGTTCGGTAAACAAGTGCATCGATTGACGATTAATGTCTTGCTTTCGGTCGCGAATAAGTGCTTATTACCTAAAAAGCGAATATTGACTTTAGATTTATTTTTTATGCGTAACATTTATGTGTAATTTTAATATTTAAGTCACTGTTCAATTTTATTATGTTTCGTTTTCTTTCTTGAAATCCCTTCAGAATTTCAACCCGGGCGATATGTTTAAGATCATGTGTGTATTTTAGGCTACAACTGTCCATGGCAGCCCCTTTTTAATGTTTCAATTTTATGTTTATCAATTGCCATGATTACGTTTATGTTTTGAATTTAAGTTACGATTGTCAGAAATACATGTTTTTTACAATTATGCTAACCGATTTATTCCATGAATAAAAACAATACAGTCCACTTGCTTTATAACTTTTGTCTACCAATTAGCAGTTAATCATCCAGCCAAGTAAAGAGCTCATAAGGTTTTTTGTAACGAATTGCATTGGTTCTACAAGAACACGTTTCAACCGAGCAAACATTTTGTGGTCCTTGCATTGGTTTTACAAGAACACGATTTCAACCGAGCAAACACACTTTATTAAATTTTTTGACTTAACCCCTTTATATCTGGCACCAGTATCACTAGAATCCTAAAATACCCTGATCATAAGGGTATAAGTAATTGAAATTTACGGTATATGAAAGATTTCAAAATTTTATATAATACTATCTTCAATAGAAAACTAAATCTAATAACCTATTATGAATATAAATAATTACTCGATTTACAATTTGAATTACAATATTCTTTCTTGTTTTACTCAAAACTACGTTTTTTGACTTAATCCCTTTATACCAAACTGCAAAGAATTATGTATGCAAAATATCCTTAAACGCCCTACGCACCCCGAGATGACCGTGTAGTAACTTCCAAAATTACCATTTTCAGGTTTTGATTGATTCTGGTGTATTTTTAACGCTCCTTACAATGTAACAATGTCGTAACTTCCATCGCTTACCATTTGAGCGCTATTTATCCAACAACAGTTTTACAATTCACAAAAATGCACAGCTTCTGAGAAGATTTTTGTATGGTACATACCACAGTAATAATTTAAAGGAATGAAAATAAGACTATCGTATGCAACTTACTACAGTACTCATTTAAACAGTTGAAGTGAAATAGAGTGTCGTATGTAACATACAAAAAGTCTGTCTGTAGTAAATGAAATAAACGAGTTATCTCCAGGAAGCCTCAAAAGTTCACGTATTTTTATACACCTTCAAAATTTGCAGGTACAGTTCATGCAGCCAAGTAGACTGGAATTCCTTATGTTGTTAAGGAATTACATTATAGTGATTTCTATGATTTTAAGAAATTAGCTGGAGGATGTAACTTTACTTTTAACACGAAGAAGAAAGTAGAGTGATTAAAAAGGAAATGTAGTAATGGTGGACAAAAGCCAACCAAATCAATTATTTTACAACAAGCAGGAACAATTCTTTAACATTCACCTAAAAACAGTTAAGAGCCGCGGAAGACGATGTACATCAAAATTAGATGCAATGTACGCAAGCCAATCAGGAACATCTATTGATAAAAAAAGATTTGATGTGGTGGCTAAACCAGAATCACATACCTAAGTCGCATGCTCAGTTTTATGAAGCACTGGTAAGCAATCACAAGCAAAAAAATGCTGCAATTGATCTGCAAAAAGCAGAGGAATTACGTTTAGATAACATTCAATAGACATTTTTTTATAATAATAAACTATGTAATACTGCTGTAAATTCATTTTTATAATGGAAAACTGTTGTATGTTCCACCCTTCAACTTCTATTTAATTAATTTACAGCATAAAAAAATGATTTCCATTCTCAAAATACTTCTTTACGTTTAGAACCGACCAAATGCTTATTAAAAAAATTAATTGACATTATACATAATGGTAAAATTACTGGAACCTTTGCAATCTTTAAAATGCGATTATCTCAAAACAAGATTTTGGAAGTTACAACACGTTGTACGTTGTCATCTCAGGGGTACTATTGACAAATATTCTGTTGATTTTAACGTTAAATGGTACGTTTGGTTTTGTATGTGGCTTTGAGACAAGTGACATCTGTGGTCTGGGCAAGCGACTTCATCATTTCACAGTGCAGTTTGTAAGAAAACTGTTTTCTTAAATGTGGTCACATAACCTATTACTTGCAATCTTCCTTAAACATTTAAAAGAAAAAATATTTTATGTCCATTTGAGAAGAATTCTGATAATTATCACGCAAGATAAAGATTATGGGGTCTAGTGTCCAAAGTATAAACGCTGCTAAACGGAAAGAATTATCATACGATGTAATTATTATTGTAGTAAACAGATTGTTCATGAAACAAGAATGGGGGAGGTTTCGCTATTGTGAACCATCCAAATCAAAATTTCCTATTGACTATTGTAAAGATAATGGTTAATAGAGTCTATCGAAAAATTATTTTGACTGAACCCCTGATAAATAACCCTAATTTAGGAGTTTAAAGGTAGGCCACGCCCCCCACGAAATATAACAAAAATTGGGGTAATTTTCGGACTTTTTGGGTAAGTTGAAATGCTCAAAACTCGTAAACTTTCTCAAAAAGCGATGACCCGGCAAATGGTCATCAAAAAATAGAGTTGTTCAGCTTCACCTGCCACTTTTCTTTGATCGTAGATGGAGAATACTGTAGCGTTACGAGTGACTTCTGGCCCTCTAGTTGGGTGCCACTTTGTAGCGTTCCGCGCACTTGCCACTCGTTGGCTGGCAATTTGTTGCGTTATGAACTTAATAAGAGCAGACTTACCTATTGGTAGACTCAATCTCAGGGTTCGTCTTTTGCTTAAGAGTCACGACCAACAAAGAGCAACACAGACAAAGATGCAATTTCAAAATTCATATTTATTAAAAACACTTAAATCAAAAAAAACATGAAACACCTTAAACTAAAATTGGAAATGTAACACTCAAATTTAAGACAAAACACAAACTTAAAATTATAATTAAATCTAATCCTAACCTTGTATTTTTTTTATGGTGATCCGGCTGGGCGTATCGCACAACAGCAGACGCACATTCACTTTCTTCTTGATCAAGTATCTATCGCCTGGTCCAAATGGTAACCTGCAATGGCTAGGTCTCTGACCTGAGACAATTCCAGTCCAATTTCAAATCCAAAATCTTTCCCCGTAGGAAAAACGGAACCTAAGTCCGTGTAAAAATACTTTGTGAAAAACTTCGTCTTTGCGAAGTTTCCACTCACAATTAATCTTGGGCCTTCTAATTAAATGCGATTAAATGTTGATCGGATAATCAATATTTAATTATATGCTCGATGATGCATCACACCCCGAACTCCCGTTGATCACTTCAATTCCCAATTATTTAAACTTTCGGAAAGGAACTTTCAACACGTCCGTCCGTACGCTCTCAAATCAATAACTCCTTTTTTAATCTTTATCTTTTGAACGAATTTAACTAACCGCCGTTTTTCTATGTGGACACTCACGTCCCAATCAAACTTGTTTATTTTTTTATCTCCATCTTTTGAACGAATTTAACTAACCGCCGTTTTTCTATGTGGACACTCACGTCCCAATCAAACTTGTTTTTTTTTTTAATCTCCACCGTTACTCTCCTCTTTCTTTGTTTTTATTTTTTTTTTATAATCAACATTTCTAAAAACGTGCATGTCTTAAAAACATAACAACGAAACAATAAACAACAACTTAACATTAACAATACAATACTATTAAACGATCTAAACAATACTACGCTAATTAAACTAAAATTTTGACATGTTGAAACCACATCTCGTCCGCGTCGATCGCTGTTGATCGCGGCTCTTAAGATCTAGTGTGGACACAACACATCCCCCCTGCAAAGGTTGAACCAATGGTTTGTACTCTCAAGAGGTACTTCAAACCATTGTTCCACTCTTTGCACCGCTCTCCCTCATGTCTTTTTTCTCTCCCCCCTTCTTTCATTCATTTCTTTCATACCTCATTCGTCTCATTTATAGTCACTCATTATCATCACCTTTGCTCGTGGTATCTGGACCACACATTCATTCAACAATTTAAAAATTTCATGCTTTCGGGTTACTTTCGTGGTTCGCTTGAATCCGTTCAGCGCTCAGCTGATACCGATATATTTTTTATTGTAGCCTCAGCTCTCAATAATTTTCCTCTTGTAGATCTCGACGATTCATGTAGACATCTTGTCGATTCTTTTCTCCCCCCTGTCCCCCGTTGTCTTAAGACGTTACACCTTCTAGGTCATAACTAGTCCGCAACTTTAAATTCTTCTGGTAACTCATATCACCAGGCATTTGTCCCCCTTTTTTTTTTTTTTGAACCACTTTTGTTTGAAACCCCATGATTAATCTGTTGAATTTTCTTTCCGCCTTTACTACGAAATACTGTTGGTGATGACCTTCTGACTGTCTTGTTTGATCTGTCACTCGACGAAAGGATATAAAAGATTAATATGAAACCTTCCTCTTGTCTCCCCTTCTTCATATCCCAGTACATACACGTTGTCGTTTATGACTTGTAATACTTTGTATGGACCCTCATAAGGCAGCGCGAGCTTGGCGCATATATTATTGCCCCTGTTTGATGTCCTCAAACTTCTAACAATTACCTTTTCCCCTACACATGTCGTTTATCATATTTTTATTTTCAAACTTTTGCCTAAAATTGATTTCTTTTAAATTACTAATCTTCAAAGTTGGGCCTAAAAATGAATTGTTATTTAATTTCAAACTTGGGTCTAAATATGAATTGTTATTTAATTCGCTTTCAAATGATGAAACGCGTTAAAATCTAACTCCATTTGACCTTTCTTTTTGAAGTATTTATAATTCATCATTATGTCATCTGTCAAGCGATAATTTATGCTACCAGAAACCATAATTTTCTTATTCCTGCTGAGCCATACCTCAGTTTTTCCCTTTATAGCCTCCCGTATGATTGTTTGCCCAATCATGCATTCTATTTCATTTAGGTCATCGCCCAAACTTTGAATGAAATTTTTGGATTCTATTTGGTTGCCCCCATTTCGAAAACTGTGGTTTTCCATTTTTTCCACTGGTTCTCCTATTGATTCGTTTTTGACCGAATCCTTTATGACATCGATTTCACCTCGAAAGCATGAAATACTCTTGTCAATTTTATCCTCCGTTTCTGTCATTTTGACATTTACCTGATCGAAACGTTTATTTACCCCTTTTTCGATGCCTTTTACATTCTTGTCGTTTAAGCCGACACATTCCTCTACCCGATCGTTCACCAAGGTTATTACCTCCGCAATCTTCATTTCTAATGTTTCATTTTCACATTTGACCTCTGATTTCATATTTGTCAATGAATCATTTATTTTTTCACACTTGTCAATTACTGCGTCAAATTTTATTTTGACCAGATCAAAATTGACTTTATTTTCCTCATTCAAGCTTTTAATGCTTTCGTTGAGACCCCTTAAATTTTCATTCACTCCTGCATTCTGAGCGTCCAGGTTGTCGAATTTTTCCGTGATTTCATTTTTAAAACCTTTTAAACTGTCATTCACACTTTCATTTATACTCGCATTTTGATTTTTAAAACCTTCCATCATCATTCTCATCATTTTCTCCATCGGATCTTCTGTCATTTGTGCAGGCATCGGTTCCGGCACCGATTGTTCTTGGATTGTGATCTCGGTCTCTCCCCCGTCATCGCTACTATCCCTATCTCCCCCCGCTGCATTCACACTTTTACTCCTGGTGTTCATTCTCTTTTATTGAGCTTTCCCCTTTTTGTGCCAATTGAATGTATTGTTGTTTGTAGTCGTGTACTCTTTCAAAAGCCCGCTCGTTGGTCGTCAATTTGTAGCGTTATGCCGAGTGACTTCTCGCCCTCTAGTTGGGTGCCACTTTGTAGCGTTCCGCGCACTTGCCACTCGTTGGCTGGCAATTTGTTGCGTTATGAACTTAATAAGAGCAGACTTACCTATTGGTAGACTCAATCTCAGGGTTCGTCTTTTGCTTAAGAGTCACGACCAACAAAGAGCAACACAGACAAAGATGCAATTTCAAAATTCATATTTATTAAAAACACTTAAATCAAAAAAACATGAAACACCTTAAACTAAAATTGGAAATGTAACACTCAAATTTAAGACAAAACACAAACTTAAAATTATAATTAAATCTAATCCTAACCTTGTATTTTTTTTTATGGTGATCCGGCTGGGCGTATCGCACAACAGCAGACGCACATTCACTTTCTTCTTGATCAAGTATCTATCGCCTGGTCCAAATGGTAACCTGCAATGGCTAGGTCTCTGACCTGAGACAATTCCAGTCCAATTTCAAATCCAAAATCTTTCCCCGTAGGAAAAACGGAACCTAAGTCCGTGTAAAAATACTTTGTGAAAAACTTCGTCTTTGCGAAGTTTCCACTCACAATTAATCTTGGGCCTTCTAATTAAATGCGATTAAATGTTGATCGGATAATCAATATTTAATTATATGCTCGATGATGCATCACACCCCGAACTCCCGTTGATCACTTCAATTCCCAATTATTTAAACTTTCGGAAAGGAACTTTCAACACGTCCGTCCGTACGCTCTCAAATCAATAACTCCTTTTTTAATCTTTATCTTTTGAACGAATTTAACTAACCGCCGTTTTTCTATGTGGACACTCACGTCCCAATCAAACTTGTTTATTTTTTTATCTCCATCTTTTGAACGAATTTAACTAACCGCCGTTTTTCTATGTGGACACTCACGTCCCAATCAAACTTGTTTTTTTTTTTAATCTCCACCGTTACTCTCCTCTTTCTTTGTTTTTATTTTTTTTTTATAATCAACATTTCTAAAAACGTGCATGTCTTAAAAACATAACAACGAAACAATAAACAACAACTTAACATTAACAATACAATACTATTAAACGATCTAAACAATACTACGCTAATTAAACTAAAATTTTGACATGTTGAAACCACATCTCGTCCGCGTCGATCGCTGTTGATCGCGGCTCTTAAGATCTAGTGTGGACACAACAATACGTATCAGCTAATCCCAATTTTATGTTTAATACTAAGCCACGAGAGCGTGGGTTCCTCTAAGAGGTTCGTGGATCCTTAAATTGTACTGGCTTTACTAATTTGTCATTACCTTATTTGGGCGCCATGGCTCGGTACAAGTTTTCGATCAACTAGTTACTTATACCCAGTCAAAAATGGAAATAAAAAATGAAATAAAAAAATATTCGTCGAGATTAGAATAACACACTTTAATTGAAATGAGAAAATTTTAATAAACGTAAAACAATGAACAATCTCTTGACCACACATAATATAATAATTATAACAAAAAGCAAAGATGAAAATATTTAAATACAAGATAAATCGATAAAATAACTCTGAAAGTAAAGATGGTGAACATCGTTGTGTTCGGATCGAATCAACTTCGATACGAAACAAAATATCTTACTTAAAAGATGACGTGTTATTAACGCCGTAAAACTGCTCAAGGCAGGCAAGTGAAAATCTATGGCCACTGATGGTGATCCATAGATTGATCGAACGAATTCGTATTAATTAAAACTAGCTATTTTTGCTGAAGGCATTTACCAACATTTAACAATTTTCATATGGAACAATTCTTAGAATACTCACAATTTTCCTGATGCTTAATTAAAATTAAAAAGGTTCCAGGTGACATGTCAACTTCCTTAAAATGGTTTAGCATAAACTCTGCCAATTAAATTTGACCTAAAAACAAATTCGAAGAAAAGTAACACATTTAAAAATCGTTAGTTAAATTATTTAAAATGTAGCTGTTGTTTCAAAAATGAATAAAGATGTTGTTTGAAATTTGCTTTCCATACGACCATCTGTTGAAAGGTTGACCATTGGAAATTGTAATTAAAATAAAGCACGCCAAAATCGGAACATTCCTAATCCAGATGGTATCTCGAAAAATAATCAGTTTGCACCAACTGACGAAAAATTCTGAAGGCGATACCACAAGAACTTGTTGGATAGCGGGCTCATCTTTTTGGGTGATAAAGCATCCCTCTAGTTTTGTCTAGTTGAGCGAGTCTGGAGTAATCGATAAAAGGATTCCTCGACCAACCAGTCGGCGAAGTTTTGCCGTAGCACCAGATGTGACTTGCACCACCATATTCCAAGTCGGACGGCGGCCTCCACAAATTCCCATATTCAAAAAAATCCGATCGACATATTGAACGTCTGAAACTTTATGAAAACTTCGCGGCGTTTTCATGAGCTCCCATATTCAAAGGATTCCAATCGAAAAAAGGTGAACGTTTGAAATTGCAATGGAAACCCTCCGCCATGTTATAAAATGAACGGCTTGGTTAAAATTATTAAATCCATGAAATTGATTTTCGGTCGTCTTGATCGTAAGGTGTTAAAAAAGAAAACCATCACACTACGCACTACATTAAACTTTACCGTCGTGAAATAATCTTGAGTGTTGAAAAAAGTATTTAAATTGATGAAACATTAAAAATTGTCGGACCGCAAAATTTGCGACCGGCTGCCCTGAAGCCATTGTCAACTCTCTCGATTAATTTTCACTCATGCGTAGACGTAGGAATTTATACAATTAAGATGTTGGCAATTAGGTTGCATAAATTATAGGCGTTGAAATTTATAATTTTGATTTAAAATGGAATGATTTAAAATTGATGTTTGGAAAAATTAATTAGATGTCGGAAACTGAAATACTTTTAGTTTGAAACTAAAATTTGTTGACAAAAAAGGAATTTTGCCAACGCAAAATTTTATGTAACAAAAGGGTGTTACAAAGTTTCGGTCCGAATGTGACTCTGACGCCGTTGCGGACGTTTAAAATTATCGAAGATTCGATAAAATCCGAAAAAAGTGCGAAAATCGGCAACATTCACACCAGGGGATACAAGTCACATAGCAGCCGGCTCGCCTACTGGCTTAGCCGTCCTCGGTCGAAATGAATGAAAATTTTTCACCCGGAAATTGATTTTTTCTTTGAGATTCGGAAAGCTGGCGGTGTGATTAGTAGATTTAGTAAAAAATATTAGCATAAAAATCGTAAACTACCCGTGTATTAACGGAAAAGTGTCGGTCACGCCCACTATAAATTTGGTGTAATTTTCGATTTTTTAGGTGTGCATTCGATTCGAAGGTAGTTCCATTGTCAAAACCTAACCTACGAGCATTCTGCTCCGCTCCATTAGGCCCTTCGGGCGGTTTTGACAATGGTTTATTGGGCTAAACATACTTGAGGAATATTAATCCACCCCAACTGGGATTTTAGAAAAGCGGGATCTTAGAAATCCTGGATATAGCTTTTAAAAGTATAGTTGCGGTATGGGGCAGTAAACTTTTACGTTTAAACCCCAAAAAATCGAATGAAACAAAAAATAATGTGAAAACAGTAACCTTTCGTGCATGTTAATCTTATGAAAGGCGTGGTCTAACTGCCGGAGCGAAAATTTCTAAGTGTTAGGGTACATAAAAGCACGCGGACCAACAACAGAATAGGCGAGATTCCACAAATTTTCATCATGCGCGTCACTGAAAGTGTAAAATTTGCTAACTTCAAATTCGATTTATTCAAAAGTTTGACCCCCCTTCAGTCAAAAAATGTCTACAGTATACTATATAAACCTTACCAATAGGGGAAAAATATTAATTGTACGCACCCTGGTGGCTGTAATATCAACTAAATATTTGACGTCACTAGAAGGGAAAATAAAACTTTTATTGTTTTCATAAGGGTTTTAAACGGTAGTGATTATTGGTCATCTTGGTGAAATAATATTAATATGTAAGTATAACAAATTTTTTAATGTGTTTTCATGTTGTACGTAACCATATACAAAAGTTAACCTTACTATGAGCGAGGTCAAGCGAGGTTATAACCTTAATGTGACGTCACGTTTGTTGTTGCTTACAGCGCGCCACCGGTAATATTTCTCCCCTATAGTCAATAGGAAATTTTAATTTGGGTGGTGACCATTAGCGAACCCTAGCCCAAAAATGAATAAAAAATGAGAAAACGAAGATTGAAATGTTCATAATATCTATTATGAAGATTGTATGGACGCGTTAGGAGAAAAGTACGTAAAATGGCAGCCGGATTTTCAACTTCTATATAGATATTGAGAAAGATGAAGATTTATACAGTAGACTTAAAAATAATATTTGCGGAATATTCACATTTAACCCTTCAAAACCACCCTTGAATTTGTTAAAAATTGGTAATTTTGCTTAGCTCAACCAATCAGAAGCTCGCGTTCGATTTTACCAGCTGTTTACCACTGCGATTTTTTTTCGCAACTTGAACGTTAAAAGTTAGAAACGCACGAGAAATGTACATCCGTTTTCATCAATATTTTTTGTTTCTTAATATTCCGCAAATATTTTTGGCTATTTTTACTATATAGGGAAACCATCAGCTTTGCGAATATTAGGGTTTGACGGTTTTTCAAACCCGGTTTTAAAAAACCGGTTTTTAAAGTAAATTTGTTACATTAGAAAACCGGTTTTTAATTTAAAAAAAACCGGTTTAAAGAATTCATATTATTATGTAAAAATTAATTTTAAACTTATTTGATTTGCTATTCATTCTATGCAACGGGCAGCAAACAAACTTTCTTTAGCTTCAAAAACCGAAATTATTAAGTTATCTGGAGAGATATTGTCTAGAATATTTCCAAATTCTTATGTGGAAACCGATTCTGATGAAGAGCAAATCGAAGAAACTACTAATCGAAGTAATGCTTTTTTAAAGGAAGCCATGGAAAAATCAATTCATAAGTTTCTTGAAGACCCTGAAGAAAAACTTACAAATCCAAAGACACTGAAAGCTGAATTTTCATTATTTGAAGCAACGAATATAAGAACAAAAAACTTAGATTTGTTATTTGATGCCCTGAAAGCTATAAAACCCAGCTCAGTAGCTAGTGAACGAGTATTTTCAATTTCAGGCAATATTGCGTCCAAAATAAGAATAAGACTTAGCCACCGTTCAGTGGATATTTTATGTTTTTTAAAATCCTATTTTTTTAGAAGAAATTAAAATTAGTTAAAATAATATAAATATTATTTGAAATTTTTGTTTGAGTTTTCGTTATTTTGTGTAATTTTCGTTAATTAATAACGAAATAAAATTCGTTAATGGTTAATTTTGTATTCCTTGATTTTTTTAATATTTTGACTTTGATATTGATTTCGTTTTTTGTTATTTTATATAAATTAAATAAAATATTTTTCCCTATTCTATTTTTTTTTGACAAAAATTCGAAAACCGGCTAAAACCGGTTTTTAAATAAATCTTGAATTCGAAAACCGGTTTTTAAAAAAGTCGGTTTTTGTATAAGAATATCTATAGGGTATTTTTAAAATCCGGGTGCGATTTTACGTGCTACTCTCACATAGCTGTAAGTATGAATTTATTTTATAAAAGTGATATATATTTTTTATACATTTTTTTTAGATTTTTAACAATGAAGATAAAATACAGGAGAAATCTTGGAAACGTTTTGCACTTGACATTTGATATAAATGGCTTTGATGGATGACCAGTCAAATATTGTATGTGTTTAGATGGATTTATAACTGTTTCTTTATTTTTCCCCCGTATATTTAAGATAATTTAAATATAAGTATTCAAATATAAGCCAGCCCTCCCTCAATTTCGAATTTTGGATTCAAAATAGTCTCAATCGTTAGTATCTCTTTTATTCTCGTTTGTACCTCTTTGCGTTCGGATATTTAAAACATTGTTGGGGGGGGGGCTGGCTAAATGCTAGCCCCCCCCCCCATTTCGAATCCAAAATAATCTAAATCGTTAGTAGAGTAGATACGAAAGGTCAAAAGTTATACTGTCATCGGCGCAATAACGAAAACGAGTCCAAATACTAAAAAGCCCAACTAGAAAACATTCGTTGCATGTTTACTTTCGTTTGACAGTTTTACACAAATTTCGCGTTTTATTATTAAATGATATTAGTATTATTTCATAATATAAATAACAATCAGCCTTCTTTAAGGCTATTTGACAGGTGCTATTGTTTGCTGGTAAGTAATAAAATTTGTTTAAATTAGTTTTGTAAATAAAAAACGAAAATATTTTTTTAGGTTAATCGAGCAATATCATTTTTATAAAAAGCAAATTTCTCTAAAGCTATTTCACAGTGTTTATTTTGAGGTAAGTTATCAAATTATTTTAGTAGCTATTTGTAAACAAAAACCTTTTTTGCAGTGCAAAAAAACTTTTAGCCGAACACGGTCATGTGGTATTACGGTTACCACCGTATCACCCAGAGCTGAATCCCATAGAAAAAATTTGGGCATTGGTAAAGAATCGTGTAGCCGCACGTAACACAACATTTAAAATGGATGATGTCCGGAGGTTAACCGAAGAATTTAATAATGTCACATTGAAAGAGTGGCAAAATATTTGTCGCCATATAGAAGAAACTGAAAAAGAGTATATAGAAAAATTATATTATCAAAAGTATCTTTACAATTATTGCACGTCACCGTAAAGTGCAGTTTACGTTATGTGATTTTGTTTACAAGTAGGTAAAAATCAAATAATTCGAAGTTCACTTTATAAGATTCGGCATACGATACAGCCCGAAGGTGAACTCATAAGCAAATATTACGATTAGAATTGCGTATTATGACTTGTAACTTGTAACCAAAATGGCATAACGTAAACTGCACTTAATACAATAATTATTATTACCTATACAACTTAAATGTTACTGGTTACAATGTAAATTATTGCGACTTCAGCAAAGTGTAATAAAGTTTAATAAATTTTATCGATTTCAAAAATTATCTTATTTTCCTGAAATATCCAAACAATCGTCGATTTAAAGCATGGGGCTGACAGGCCCTACGTATGCACTAGTGTGATTTTTATTTAAAATCTACAAAGTAGATATTAAAAAGTGTTTAAAAATCAGGAAGAACATCATAACCTAAAAAAAAACCTCTAAGAATGATAATTATTATGTTCCGAACATAATATTGATTTTACAAATTATTTTTAATAAGCAAAGTTCAAAATAAAATAAATAACAATAACTTTTTTATTAAATTACATGCCTAGTGATATTTTTTTCATATTAATTTTCAAGAACGAGTAATTACGTCTTTTTTTATTCACATTTTTTAAATTTTCGCGCCAAGCCAATGTTTTCACGTAACATTTATATGTATGTATTTCGCCCTTCGCGCATTGTATAACCTTTGAGCTTTGGCACGGAGTCTACCAAGTTTGTACGTCCTTAGTATTCCAAAGAGAAAACCCTAACCTATGTTTCGTTTAAATTTAGAAACTGAAAATTATTATAAAGTCGCGATAATGGTAACTGATTAATGAGGGATTTATTCACTTCTTCGAAATATTATTATTATTATTGCATTTATTTATAATTATGAAAACCAATTAAAATTAACAAAACAAGTGTACAATAAAAATTATTAATTGAAAATGTAAAAAGTATTTATTATGCGAATTTACAATATGACATAAAATTTCTACCTTTAACCAACGCTTTAACACATTTAAGACTTGTACCACAATTTACACAATTAAATGTATTTTGAAGTTAAACAAAACTCGCAGCGAATGGTAGGTTTATGAGTTATTATTGATTTATCGCAGAGGTTGCACATTCACTTTGCAATATTACTTTCCCATTTACGTAGTAAAGGAAAGTATTGTTATCGAGTTAAACAAAAATTTTTGAGTTAGCATTTTCCCATGGTCTATGAGCCCATACGAATTGTTTAAGACCAATTTTGAAATGATGTCCGGATGTGTGTGTGATGTGTGGTCAAACTATCGTCAACGTTTTCAGACAAACGTGTGCACCGATTGAGTTGAAATTTTATGCACTAGTTTGAAGTAGCTGTCTAAAGAGCTGATTAGATTTTGGTTGAAAACTGTCCATTTTTAACCCCTTTTTTAAGGGAATGAAAATTGTTAAAGAGCATTGCCGCTTCCCGGCGGTGGAACATATGAGATTGAAAATCATGTCAATCGAACGAGATTATTTTTCCGCATCTTATGATACCCCACACTTGATATTTTGCTCTTAAATTATTGTTAAAATGCAAAAATAAAATAAGCGCTATTAAAAGAATATGGTTTGCCTTGGATAATTTTTATCTGTCAAAGTGATTTGTATTGTTTTATTACTATAATTTAATATTTTAATTAATTTACTTATATAAACATACTATGTAATTAATATCAAACGAATTTTTTAATTACTTATAAAAAATTAATTCTGACGTCATTACGACCATAGTTAAAATTTGATGGCATATAGACGGCACGGCATCCCGCAAATTTCTAATTTTTTTTTGGAAAATGACAATTTTAAACATTTTTCAATGCAAACATATTATTTTATTGTTAAAATGAAAATATAAAATAAGTGCTTTTAAAAAAACATGAGTTACAATGTTAAAATACAAATTAAGGGCCGGTTTCAGCAACTATAACCTTAACCTGTGTTAGTTAACACAAATTAAAAATAATCCGTTGTTAAATTTTGAATGGGTTGTAGCAACGTTTTCTAATATATAATTAGTTAATCTCGGATTATGTGTAGAATAGTTATGGTGGTACTCCTGAAACGACAACAACGCCTACTTCATACTATGCAAGTAGTTCCATGGTAGTTCGATTAGTTCGAAAATTATCAACAAGTGAGGTTTATAACCTATATATTCTGTGAATACAGTTCATATTATTTATTTTACTGAAATGGCACAGAAAAGAACAAAAAATTATACTGAAGTAGAGAAGGAAGTTTTTGACTTATCAAAATAAAATTTTATTCTTTTTAACAGAGAGCAAAAAAAGACAGGCGGAGGGAGTTACACCCCCCAATTGACAGAGCGTGGAGCACGGATTCTGGCGTCCGTGCCAACTGTGCGACCGCCTATGTTCAATCTTTTTGACAATTACTTTGATCCAGGTTTGTTATGAAAATCATTTTGTAATTCGTGATTCATGACACTTTATTTATTTAGGAGCCAGCGGTTCAGGAATTCTGGAAATGGAGGCTGTAATTCCTGTGCCGGTTCAGACCGCTCGACGCAGTCGAAAAAGAAGGTACGTTGCCACACAGCAACCAAGAAGGTCCAAGCTTTCGAACAAACAAATAAAGCGAAAGATTTAGTTCAGTCATATTGTGTTTTTACCTGACAAGTTGTGGGGTAGTTTTGATTTCTTCGATTATATATGTTTTTTGGGGTGCTGAATCCGAATCCGACGTTTCCCAACAAAATTTCGTGACGGAACATAAAAAAAAATGCAAAAAAGGTAAAAAAAATCATTTTTTTACGGAGTTTTGCTTATAACTCGAAAACTATTAACTTTTCGTAAATAACCTTCTTATACAAAATGAAAGCTTATAAAATTTTCTACAAATTGCATTACATAGGTTTATTTCTATGACGAACCGTTCGGGTTCAAGCGCCAGTTGAAAATTTGCGTTTTTCGGCTGCTTCCGCAAAACCCCACTTTTTCCACTCCAAAACTGTAATTTATTATCATTAAGTGCCGTTCGTCAATTAGTATATATATTGAACTGTCTTCAACAAAATTTCACAATTTACCAAAAATTTTTCAAAAAAATGAATTCAAAATTTAATAAAATAATTTTCTAATGTCAATATTATAATTTCGTTATACACAAAAATCTTTAATGGTCAATAAATTTAAACAAAAAAAAATAATTCTTCAAATTTATTAAATTTACAAGTCTGGAGTATGTTCCAATGAGACTAGATTTGTTTTTATTGAAACAAATCAAAAAATATTATTTGTATTAAAAAAATTTTAAATTTAAAATTATGTGCTTAAAGTCATGCATGAGTTTTAAAAAACTCAAGTTCGCGAACTGACACTCGCAAGATTTGGAACATTTTGATTACGTCCAATACAGGACACATTTTAAAATTGCAAGCCAAGATCCACAAAATCAACCAATCAGAGGACCTGAATCAAAAATTGCACACGCGTGGTGAAGAATTTTCGGCAACAAAATTGACATGGACGTATTCGTTCTGGAATGAAGGATAGATCAAGCGGTGATTTTTCAATCGATAAGTGGATTATTAAAAAGCGGATTTATATAAGTGGAATTAAAAGTGGATATCCAAAGAAAAGTTATAAAGAGGATCCTTAAATGGTTTTTCGAAGTGGAAACTTAAGAAAATTACAAGTAAGAGGAATAAAAAAGCGGTCAATGTTAATGAAAATTGATGGTTGCAAAATTAACCACGAATTATTTGCAAAATTCAACAATTGTGGATTTGGTTTATGAAAAATTGGTTTGGAAAGTATTGGAAATCAACCTACACAAGAAGTTGGTATGTTTATTGAGTGTTATAAACAAAATTTAAAACAAAAGACAAGGTATTTAGAATTTTTATTGAAACATTTAAACCAGTGAAATTTATTACTTTAAAAACATTATACAATCACATGTGTGTTTGTACACTAAATGACTTTTTATCTCTGAATAATTTATGTTATAAAGGCGCAATTAATTTCTTTATGTGTGAAAACAATAATTATTTACTAACCCATATTTTGTATTGTAAAAAAAAAATTTTATTAAACAAAAAAAATTGATAAAATTGAAGAATTGAGTTATTTCAAAACAAAAAAAAATTATCTCATATGAAAAAAAAAACAGAATTTTGAGTGTAACGAGAAAATAAAAGTTAAAAAATTAATTTTTCACAAAAATTATATCTGTCGTGGATTCGAATTTAGCGAACGGAACACCACAATATATCTCCTAGATTTTATAGTCCTTTTTATTTAGTATATAATGTAAATATAAGTAATTTTTTCAAAAATTTCTTAATGTTCAAGTTATTTAATGAACTCCAAAATTTACAATTTCAGTTACAAAAAAGTTGCAATTCCAACGAGAAATTTTGAAAAGTTATTACATATTGTTATAATGCATCATTAGTATTAATTCTATCTTCACAATAATTTAAAATCAAATTCGAATCGTTCGGCGGTTTCTCATTCTGCCAATGGAATGGATTTATTGTGGGCCACTGCATGTTTTGGTGTAATACAGGAAATACCACCCATGACGTGAAATGTGTTGTATCCGTCGATTGTGTGTACGTTAAAATCAGCGTTATCGTACACCTGCTGTGAAAAGCACGGCTGGTTAATATTCACCGGATCGCTTTTGATTACTGATGCTTCCAGGCGAACAGCTTCTGTGTACGACGAACAAAACCCCAATGAGGAAACCACGTCGACCAATTTCCTTGAGCCGTACTTCTTGTATAGAAACACTGCCAACCCTACGAGGACTGGTGAGACGAATGATCTTGGCCTCACTGCTGCTACAAGACTATGAGCTAGCGCTGTGCTCTTCTTCTTCCACATATCGTGGTCCCCACGTTTTCTGTTTAGTACGACTCTTTCCATAAATGTACGGAGGGTTTCAGGAATGAGATCCTCATTTTCTTCCAAAAAAATTTCAAGTGGGGGGTACTGTTCTGTCTCATAAACCTGGCACCGAATTCCTCAACAATAATTGCAGCAGCAGTCTTAACAATCCGTAGTCTTTCCTCTTGTTCATTTTTTAACATCTGCTGGTACCAAGAATCGCACAAAATTTTATAACCTGTGTTTTTGAAACATACTACCGGCTGCTTCTTGTTTGAAGACAAAGTAACTATTATATCGCTTCCATATTTTTTGAGTAGATGAGCTTTGATTGTCCTTTGGTCAGGACGATTAGCACACTTGATTTGGTCTATCAACTCGTCGAGTGAAAACTGGCACTCTTCATCACTATTCTCCAGATAAGTGTAGACATCTTCCATTGCTGCTTCGATATCATTGGCGAATGGACCGCTTTTTCGCTTCTCTTCAGTTTTTGGGCGATTGTACAGTTTTCTCAAGCATAAAATGTGATACTGACAATCAGAGGCAACCAAATCTGAGACTGGCAAAAGGCGTTTAATTATGTCTTGCCCGTACTCATCACCACGTTCTTCTGCTCGTTTTATGATCGTTTCCTTCAATGTCAAAGCTCGAACTTTATACACAATATTGCGATTTTTCTTTTTTCTTTGTTCTTGTTCTATAAACTCGGGCGTTATGACTAAGCCACATATAAAACATAGAGTTTTGAAACTGAAAGGTGCTTCAGTAGTACGTGTTTTGACTTGATCTCTACCCTGCTCCACCTTCTTCAAATGAGAGAGAATTATTCTTTCATTTATGTAGTTTTTACGACATTTCTCATGAAACTCAACTGCAGATTTTTTACTGCACTGAACATGCTTACCATCCTTCCTCTTCTTGCTTGACTCAATAATCGTTTTCAAACCTTTTTCTCGCACCCTTGTCACCTTGTCTACATCATTATCCAGCAATTCATCACAAATAAAACACACGTTTGAAGTCATTTTAAAACTTGTCGTTGGACTTTGACACCGAACTACTTCTTCGAATCACAGGCACAGTTCCACTTACAATACAATAATAATAATTTATTTACAACTATAAAAAACTTACAAACTAAGATTCTCATTACATACTTAAGGAGAGCTATAATGCGAACATTATAAGTGGGTTGTAATGTTCGCGCCATCTATCGATAGCTGTGTCAGAGCTCTCATACTAACAGATGTCATAACAGTTGAATCCTACAATGTAGACTACATTGTATTTAACTAAAAACTAGAGGGAATTTACTAATTGACGGCACTTAATATTAATAAATTATAGTTTTGGAGTGGAAAAAGTGGGTTTTTGCGGAAACAGCCTAAAAACGCAAATTTTCAACTGGCGCTTGAACCCGAACGGTTCGTCGGAGAAATAAACTTATGTAAAGCAATTTGTAGCAAATTTTATAAGCTTTCATTTTGTATAAGAAGGTTATTTACGAAAAGTTAATAGTTTCCTAGTTATAAGCAAAACTCCGCCAAAACATGATTTTTTTTACCTTTTTTTGCATTTTTTTTATGTTCCGTCACGAAAGTTTGTTGGGAAATATCGGATTCGGATTCAGCACCCCAGAAAACATATAGAATCGAAGAAATCAAAACTACCCCACAACTTGTAAGCTAGGCGCCTTTTTAAGCACAAAATGACAGCATTAATTTTAATAAATAAATTGAAAGAAAGCCAATTAGCAATAATGTGTCGACAAAAACAATTGCGGGTACTAAATGTAAAATTACGTAATATCGATAAATAAATTGTTAATTTGTTAATAACTGAATTTTTTTTCTCAAAAAGGACTCGGGTGCTCATAAAAAAATATTAAAAGGAGGTTAGGTTTTTGGTAATTTAACTTTAATCACTGGTCAACTAGTAATTAAATACTTTGGGTATTTAACCTGTGTTAAGCATAAATTAACGTTGCTACAACCCAAACTACAGATTTAATCTATGATTACGCTAATCATTGATTAAATTTAACCTGTGTTAAAAATTATATTGCTAAAACCCAAATCGGACTTAATCTATGATTAAATATTTAATCTATGATTAAATTCCTAAATTAAAGTTGCTGAAACTGGGCATTAATTTCGTAAATTTGATATCTCAAAATAATTTGTGTATTTTATAGTTAAAATTTTTTTTTGAATTAACATCTTTTTTATTAATATTCAATATAAAATGAAGTGCAATCTACTAAATGGGAAAGTAATGTGTTGTCACATCAGATTTTTTTAATAATAACAAAAATATACATAATATATTATGAGAATACATTTTGTAATAATTTTTATTGCACACTTGTTTTAGCTAATTTTAATTGGTTTTATAATTTATTATTATAAATAAATTCAATAACAAAAAAATCTTAAAATGAAATATGACTTCTGCCAAAATGTCAAAAATGAATTAAGATTATTTGAATTTTGTTATAAGTACAAAAAAGACGCAACTGGGCATGTGCGGTCGGACCGTACCCTAATACATTTAAGAACACATAACCACAATCTTTTACAAACTGCAGAAGATGTCAAATGATGTTGTCGCTAGCAACGACCACAGATGGCACTTGTCGCGCAGCCTAAAATTACAGTGACGCTCGTCTGTAACGCCATTAGCAACAAGATCATAAATCTAAAAAGTTTTACAGTAGACCAGACAAATAATCAATATTAATTGAATATGGATAATATGCAATAAATTAATGTTTTTAATCGAATTTACAAGTTTTTAGGTATCATTAATGTTTATACAAATAATACAAAATAACTCCATAAGGGCTGTAAAGACCGCTAACCAACAAAATATTTATTCGTTAAAACACGTGCATATTTTATAAATTTAATACACTAGATTTTATTCATATCCCTAGCTAATTGCATGAGAAACAAGTAAAAGTACTTACGGATCGCGCTGATGCAAATTCACTATGTTGTTTTCACCACAACCACATGAAAATACACGAAAATGAGTTCTAACATGGCATCCGTGATGGCACCCAAAATATAATGATACTATTCGATCCTATTTTCGTCCGTTTGCGCGCATGACGTCATATGACCTGCGCAAGTCCTTTGAATCCAATAGGTATTTGGCAAATAAAGAAAATGTGCGATTATTTTAACTTTCAATCACAATTATTGAAATAAAACACATAATAGGAGTATAACATCATAATATTTATTTAATAATGCGCCAAATTAGAAAAAGATTTATTACAACTATTTAAATAAAACAGAAATTAAAGAGGGAGGGGAATATTTAAAGTGTTGACTTTTATTCAATAAACTAAAAAAGATTTGACACAAAAAATTTTTATTTTATAATTTTATTTAACAGGTTGACTGCCAATGCTGTTCTCATAAAATTTCAAGTGTGCATTTTTCTCAAATTCTATATCAAAGTTTTAAACTGTGTTAAACAGTTTATAAACATCAACAAAATTTGCTTCCAATTGTTCCATTTTAGCCATAAAATCTGTTATTTGTGTAATTTTCACATCATTCAATTTTTAAAAAACCTTTAAAAATTCATACCGGCGAAAACCTTTTATGTGTGAAATTTGTGAGTATAAATGTTCAGATCGTTCTAGTTTAAAGTGCCATTTAAGAATTCCTACTTGTGAAAAACCGTTAGTTGTGAAATCTGTGACTATAAATTTACACGTAGTTTTGATTAAAAATCCACTTCTAAATTTATACCGGCGAGAAACCTTTCAGCTGTTAAATTTGTGACTATAAATCCTATGTACGTAAAACATATTGTTTGCATTTTCATAATTTTTTAACGACAGGAGATAACAAGTTCTACCATGCAAGATACTTTTTCTTTGTAAAAAAAACCTGTTTGTAAGCAATTAACTCGAGAAGTCCTGAATCAAATTTAACCAGCATTTGTATAATATGTTACAAGCTAAAGTATTTACTTGGTTAGTAAATATAAACTAGGGTAGTTGAAGATAGGGAGAAGAGATAGTCGCACGGAGTAAACAAGGCAAAGATTTATACGAAGAGCGTTTGGGTAAATGGAAAAGCGGCCTTTGCGAGAATAACGAAGGTGGAATCGGTGCATTTTGAGGTTAGATTCGTGCGTCAAAACGAAAGAAAGAAAATATAGCCAACCCAAGAAGTGTATAGGGAAATTGAAAAGTCACTAGAGTGAAAAACCACTACCAAAAATAACTTATCACAACACAAGTTCTTCCGAGGGGTCGACCCGAGCGCTTGTGGTGTTCGCGATAACTGATTCTGTTACTATCACGAATTGTACTGTAAATAAAGTGCGTTAAACGGGAGAATTTTTGAAGTCATAACACTGGTGAAGAACCATTTAAACACAAAAATGAATTCGGATGCGGAACGATTAAGCATAGGAAAAGGCGGCGGGCGCAGCGACGGATCGACCGCGGACGAGAGTGGGAAGAAAAGAACAGCTGCGTAGGTACGACATATTCCGAAGAAGCAAAAAGATTACTAGATCTCCGAATGCTACTAAATCACAGCATAGCGAAAATGAAGAAGGGGAATACAGCAGTACCGATTCCAGGAAGTCGCCTAGAAAGGAAAACAAGTGCAAGAAAAACTCCAGGGTGGAGGAAAATATAGACCACCTTACAAGCATATTGGAGAGTTTCATGACTGACATGAAAACAAACGTCAATGCAATAAAACAGGAAATGGGCGACTTAAAAAGGGAGGTGGCGGAAGACAGAAAGGGGGCGTAACAGACCAAAAAATAAGTCCGATCAATGAAAGAAACAAATAAGGAAACTTCAAAAAAACTGGAAGAAGAAATGGGAAGATTGGAGGCGAAAAGCGCAGAACTCGAGCGCAAGTTGGAAAGAATGGAAAGAGATAAAATACGTAATAACGTTGTGATGAGTGGAATAGTTATCGAATAAGGAGACCCCCAGAAACTAAAAGCAGAAATAAAGAACCTCGTCAAGAATAAGATGGGAATAGACATTGCAATAAACAAAGCGTATAAAATAGGGGAGAAGAGATGTGTTTTTGAACTGGACAAATGGGAAGATAAACTCGAAATACTGAAAAACAAGATCATACTATCAGGTAGTGAAATATATATGGACAGCGACCTTACCCCAAACGAAAGAATGATAATGAAAGAAATCAGAGAAAGGGCAAGGAAGGAGAGCGAGAGAAGGGTAACAGAGTGAAGGTGGGACACTTGAAACTCATTATGAAGGAAAAGGTCGTAATCTGGAATGAACAATGCAGAGGGCTGATTGAAAGGAAAACGGAGGCGACGTTTCCCGATATAAAAAACTGAATAAAAACGAACTGCATGATGAATTTACGACGGACAGGCGAGGACATGGCAAAACGATTAAAAGGAAGAAACGAAATGGGAGGCAAGAGCTGGTAAGGATTGGCACGTGGAATGTGAGGACGATGCTGAGGCCGGAGAAAATGAATGAGATTGCGAATGAATTGGAAAACTATAAAGTGGACATAGCAGCGATACAGGAAACCAGGTGGAAGGGATATGGAGAAATTGTACAAAACGGTTTTATATTCATGTACTCCGGAGAGAATATGCAAGGTAGAAATGGCACGGGATTTTTTATAATGAAGAGAATGATCAAAAATATATTGCACTTTAAACCAATAGGAGGAAGACTCTCGTATCTAAGAATTAAAACGAGCCCAATAACTTATCGATTGTAAACGCATACGCGCCAACCGAAGAAAGTAGCGAGGCAGAGAAGGAACAGTTTTATTACGAGCTGGAGACACTTTATGAAACAATCCCCAAACACGATACAATAGTACTTATGGGAGATTTCAACGCAAAAATCGGAAAGGAAGAACACATGAGAACGGTAGCGGGGAGACAAACAATACACACATGCACAAACGACAACGGCACAAGACTATGCGACCTAGCGGCGGCACTGGACATGATAATAGCGAGTACCAAATTTAAACATAAAAAAGTTCATAAGATCATATGGACCTGGGCCGGAGGAAGTAACATGGAAGGTAATCAAATAGACCACATATTGGTGACAAGAAGAAGAGCCTCGTCGATAAAAGATGTGAGATCATTTAGAGGAGCGAATGCCGACTCTGATCACTACCTCGTAATAGCAGAAGTTAAACAGAAGACGTCCTTAACAAAGATTAAACAAGAGATAAGGAAGCGAATTGCAATAGAGAAACTTAAACATGAGACAACTATAAGGAAGTATGAGGATAATATAAGGGTTGAGATGGAAAAAAGGAGGAAAGGTGAGATAAATGACTTGGACGAGGAGTGGAAGATAATATCAGATAGCATCACAAAAACTGCATGGCAGGTGATAGGATATAAAGAGAGAACAAAACGGAAAGCATGGTTTGACAATGAATGTGGAGAAAAAAATAGAAAAAAAACAGCACGACTCAGGTGGCTAGAGACGAATACAGAAAGAGATCTCAGCAATTACAGAGAAAAAAGGAAAGAAGCCGAAAAATTGTACAAACGGAAAAAGAACAAATGGTTAGATGAGAAAATGAAGGAAATAGAGGAGAATAGCGCAAAGCATAACATGAAAGCATTCTATGACCAAATAAACAACAATAGAAAGATACATGCGATCAAAACAAGAGGCATGAGGAACGAAGATGGCAGACTGGAAAGTGAACCGGAGGAAATAAAGAAGATCTGGACGAAACATTTCGAGGGGCTGCTGAATGTGAAACGAGAAAGGGAAATAGAACGAACCGAAACGGAAGAAGCAGAGAGCGAAGAAGAAATAGCAGAACCAGAAATGGAAGAGATAAAGGAGGCAATTAAAAGATTAAAAAACGGAAAGGCTGCTGGTAGCGATGAAATAATGGCGGAGATGGTGAAGTATGACGGAGAGACACTACATGATAAAATATATGAACTGATAAAAAGAATATGGAGACAAGAAATTATGCCGAATGGATGGTATGAAGGAATAATAGTTGCTATAAGAAAGAAAGGAGACGCCGAAATATGCGAAAACTATAGAGGTGTAACACTCCTAAACGCGGCCTACAAAGTACTATCAACGATTATACACAACAGACTCAGCGAGTACACAAATAATATAATAGGAGAATACCAGTTCGATTTCAGAAGAGGAAGATCGACGGTGGGTGCGATACACTGCCTGAAACAGATTGGAGAGGTGAGTTATGATTACGACATGGGCATACACATGCTCTTTGTAGATTTTAAACAGGCGTTCGATACAGTGAGTAGGCAAAAACTGCTGGAAACCATGAAAGAACTGAGGATACCAAATAAATTGACAAGGTTAGTCATGATGACACTCAATAAAACGACAGCCAAAATAAGGACTCTAGTAGGAGAAACAGAAAATATAGAAGGGAACATCGGAGTGAGGCAGACACTATTTAACATTATCAGAAAAACAAAGTGTAATGGAACAATCACACATAAGGAGAGTCAACTCATTGCATACGCTGACGATGTCGTAATCATTTCAAGAACGGAAGAAGGGGTAAAATGCGTAAAATGTGGAGGACAGCAACACACAAAAATTTGTAAAAAATCTAAAGATACACCAGCAACATGTTTTCTGTGCAACGGATCACATCCAGCAAACTATAAAGGCTGTACAGTATACAGAGAATTACAAGATAAATACAAAAACAAATCGCATCAACAAGATAAGATGCGTACACATTCATTGAACAACAATATACCACCTCAATCCTCAAGTCCAACCCTAAACAAGACATCACGAACATACTATAACCAAAACTACAGACCGTCATATGCAGAAGCGCTAAACAATAACTCACACAATGAAAGCCATAAGGAAGATATATCACTATCAGGATTTCTTAACGAATTCAAGAACATGTTCAACCAACTTATGCAACAGAATTCACTAATGATCAATTTATTAAATACAGTCATTGGTAAATTGATACCCTAATGGCAGACTACGTAAGAATTGCCTTATGGAACGCCAACGGCCTCCAATCAAAAATCAATGAAACAGAAATATTCATAAAAAATAATAATATATACATACTCCACGTTTCGGAAACACACTGCACTTCTCGATCATACATAAAAATACCAAATTTCAAAGTATACCTCTCAAATCATCCAGATGGAAGAGCTCATCATGGGGGGACTGCTATCATTATTAGAGGAACAATGGCACATCACGAGGTAAATAAATGCGAAAACGATTTTCTTCAAGCCACTACAATCCAAGTTAAACAACTACATGGTAAACTAAAAATAGCTACAATTTACTGCCCACCCAGGCACAATATTAAACAAGTTGGAACTTGCTTCAGCAGCGGTTCCTAGGCTTCTATACATACAACTACTTTTCTGGTGTGAAAAGTTATTGTTATCTGGTTATTTTTGATCGCCATATAATGTACCATCACATAATCAGATAATCTGCACCAATTAAATTTTTTGCGGTTGGTAATTATCATCTATATTACGCTGTTCTAAATCTCAATAAGAAAGATAAGTAAATAAAATTAAATAAGCACTCTTTACATCGTTAATTGCATGAAGGCATTTTAACAACAGATAGCAGGTTCCGGCAGGTAATTTAAAATACTCTGATGAAGTCAGTTTATTACAAATTTAGGTGGGAAACGAAGTTATTCACCAATGATACGAACTAAAACATGGATACCACAAATTAATTTATATTTGCAGAAAATTTGTTTAATGTTAGTAATAATTTTAGAATTGTAAAGAATAGGTTAATTTTAAGAAAGTGAGGTAATAAACAATAAGATTACGTAGTGGTTGCTAGAAGTGAACGATAAAATGCAGCGACTCGTTCATCCGAGACCAAAGGTTTACGTGTGGACAGACAAGGATGTGTTGTGATGACAACGCTGAAACAGAAATGAATATTAATTGAATGACATTTAATTATAAGAAAGCATTATCAAAGATGCGATGTACTTACGTGAAAATTAAAATTATCAAAGAGTGACAATTTTTGAAAATCGTCAAAACCAGGGAAACGATTGATTATTAATAAACAGAGTCGATACGCGAGTGCGTTGAGAAACGGAGGTGTTGTAGTCCTCTCGTTACAAAAGTATTAATTTGGATAAAAATCCAACCCAATGAGGGGAGAACTAAAACAGAAAGAAATTTATATAAGATTATCAAAAGTTATAATTCAGTTTCGCGAGATAAAAATTTAATAACAAGCAGAAAGTACTTACCTTATAATAAAGTGTTAAAGTGAATGGAAATTATTGGAAGCAAGATTTCAATCGATAAAATTGAAGCACTAAATGGAAAATTACACGTGGTGATCACGAAGAAATTTCAAGATAAATGCAAGCATTGCAGTCTTGATGTGCAGAAGAATTTGAAAAAAATTACACCGCCATCTGTGTTCGGTAAGAACTATTTAATTAACTATTGCGGGAAAAGTGACCGGTTTAAAAAGTCAAAACGAAGATACATAAACGCGACAATAAAACTAAAATTTTGCGTAATTTACCATAGATTTATTTGTTACATGTTAAAGCACAATTTTAGTATAAGTTTGGGGTTTATTTGTTTTGTGTTCATGATTAAAATAAATTATTTATATTTTCCAACATCCATTAGCGTATCATTGAGGAATGAATTTTCCTCCACATAATTTAATTTTTCAGAATAAGGAAAGAGTCACCCTCGAGGAACTTACTACTGAGGTAAGGTGTTTCATGCTGATTAAAGAGATTTAAAGAGAGCTAGCAAACAAAAATAATAATTCAAAAGATTACAATTTTTCTATTAAAATATTAATTAAAATTACATGTGACCCGTCATTAGAGGCCGGCACATAGTAATATATAGATATCAGATAATCTGCACTAATTAAATTTTTGCGGTCACAATCACAATTTCGAAGGTTCTGATTAGATTTGAATTATGCGGACAGACGGACAGACGCGGAGCCAGATCATAAAGGTTCTTGCTATACTTTGTATAGAATCCTAACAAGTAGTTTATATAGGGAGACCTGTTTGAAAATATCTTTAACTTAACAGATTAACGCAATACTATATAGACGAAGTATTTACAATATAACAACGTATCAGTTGATCAACGCTATGATTGGCTCTGAAACATGCGGACGGACACGAAGTCAGACCATAACGCTTCTTTCTATACCTTGTATAGAAGCCTAAATAAGGCTTCTTGTTATACTTTATATAGAAGCCTAAAAGTAGCGCACTGGCTACCCAGTTCTTAGACCTCTATACACATAGAGTATTTCCAACACGAATTCGAGCGTTTTTGAAATTGTCTAAAATCTGTTCTATTTAACAGTGCTGGCGTTCAGCAACTATTAGACTTAGGGAAAAATACCTTAGATAAAAGTTGTAGTAAATTTTATTCTCCATAAGATTTATAGAAGTTATTTTCGTCGTAAAGTCAATTGGTAAGGAAATATTGCGAAGAAACATTTTGTTTTCGCCATTTTTTTTAAATGGCGGCACTTCCGGGCGGTCGCCAACTCAGAGTTTTTATTGTGATCCCAAACCTCAAACATATCAAAAAATCAGAACCCCCTGACCATTTTTAGGAAACTCTTCTTTTCATGATTTCGAGGATGTTGTTAAAATATTATAAGTGTTTTTAATTTTTTTAATGAGTTATATTATGATAATAATAGATATAGCTGAAATAGAAATTAAAAAAAAAATATTTTGCCGAAAAACATCATTTTCACTCCTTCATAAGAAAAGTCAACTTCAGATAAAGAATTCGGGGGTCAAGTCAACTAAGGTTGACCACTCCAAATAAATTGAAAATTTCCTATTGCAAAGAGGAAGGTTTATATAGTATACTGACATAATTTTCACAAGCGATGATATAATCAAAATTTTGAGTAAATCGATTTTGAAGTTTGCAAATTTACATGTAAAATTTAACGAGATTCCGCGCGTCGCTCATTCTGTTGACAGTCCGTGCAGTTTTAATGACCCTAACACTTAGAGTATTTCGCACCGGCAGATGCAGCTCGTCTCTCGTACCTGTAACATCGATTATTTTTTGTTATTACGCGATTTTTTGGGGGTGAAACGTAATAGTTTACTGCCCCATATTGTGTATGGGTTCTCGTAATGATTAGACCAATGTAAAACTAAAATGAATCCTTTATTAGTCAGGAAATAATAACAAAATATAATGCATTAATATCACGCGTATTCAATGCTGTCGTAATGGAGTCGTAACTGGATTGTGCGCGTGACTGGACCCAGTGGCGTAACATTGGACACAATATTATCCCCCCTCGAAACTACGGGTTGAGCCGTTTTCTGATCTTCGGGGTTCCGGCTGTATCTCTGGCCCGAATGTAGTTGACTGTGATTTGGTGGCGGGTTTCGGCTGTAGCTGTGGGGACCTTTTGGAACCTCGGGACTACTTTCGTGTGTTGGTGGTGGTTGTATTGGTGCGGCTGGTGATGGTATCTCTGTAGGGTCGTGCTTTGGCAGCTCATGTGGATCTGAAAATAAATTTTGAGATTGCTGCGATTGAGATATCCGTCATCGATATCGTAATGTAGGGAACCATTCCTCCCAACAACTGTACCCCATTTCCATCTCTCGGAAAGAGATGAGTAACTTCTGACTTGTACCTCTCTCCATCTCCATCTCTCGGAAAGGGATGAGTAACTTCTGACTTGTACCTCTCTCCATCTCCATCTCTCGGAAAGAGATGAGTAACTTCTGACTTGTACCTTATCTCCAGCTTCGAAAACTTTTTCAATTCTGTCTGGAGGTGTTGATTTTTCGTAAATCTCACTTGAAACATCTCTTCTGATTAGATCAAGTCGAGTACGTATGTTTCGTCGAAACATAAGTTCTGCTGGGCTAACTTTGGTGGTCACGTTCAGAGTTCGACGAATTTGCATTAAAAATCTGAATAAACTTAGCTTAAGTTCACCACCTTCGGATAAAAGGTTTCTGAGGCTTATGTTGATTGTTTGTATGTAACGTTCGGATTGATCATTTGTCGCCGGGTGATATGGTGCCGTAGTTTTGTAATTGATACCGTTGGATTTAAGAAATTGCTCGAATTCTATTGACTTAAAGTTTGTGGCTTTGTCTGAAACCAAAGTGACTGGTAATCCAAATCGCGCGAAAGTGTCTCTTAGTATGTTTATGGTTGTAGAGGATGTAATTGACTTCGTTGGAATGGCTTCTTTCCACTTTGTGTACGAAATATTTCTCAATTCGGGGTCCTTTATTTTTTCTTTCTTAAGGTTGTTTTTCGAAATTGGATTTTTTAATTGAAACCTGTAAGATAATTTGCATAATGTAGTAGTCTAACCGCTGATATTGCAGGTAGGTCCTTTTCTGGGTGTATAATTCTTGTTAAAGCTTGATTGTCCGTAATAAGTGTAAGAATTCGACCATAACAATATTGGAAAAATTTGTGCATACCCCACACATTCGCCGTGGCTTTCTTGTCGATTCGACTGTAATTTTGTTCTGCTGAATTTAGGGATCGTGACGCAAATGCAATGGGCCGTTCCAATCCATTTGGCATGATGTGCGATATCACGGCTCCGAGACCTGTGGGTGAAACATTTGTAACCAGGATTGGGGGTAATTTTCCA
This sequence comes from Podabrus alpinus, assembly GCA_932274525.1. Taxonomy (NCBI): domain Eukaryota; kingdom Metazoa; phylum Arthropoda; class Insecta; order Coleoptera; family Cantharidae; genus Podabrus; species Podabrus alpinus. The sequence goes on along the minus strand of OW026452.1, from coordinate 43,057,051 downwards.
TCGAATGGTGTAAGGACTTGTGTACTTGTAATTTCTGATTTAATTTTCGTGAAAGCTTCCTCGCATATCGACGTCCATTGAAATTTCGTAGCCTTTTTGAGAAGTTTGTAATATGGATGTAGTTTTGATGATAGATTAGGCAAGAATCTTTGGTAAAAATGTATTAATCCCATAAATGTACGTAATTCGGTAATGTTTTTCGGTTGAGGGCTCTTGTTTATGATTTCAACTTTGTCTTGTAGTTTTGATGATAGATTAGGCAAGAATCTTTGGTAAAAATGTATTAATCCCAGAAATGTACGTAATTCGGTAATGTTTTTCGGTTGAGGGCTCTTGTTTATGGCTTCAACTTTGTCTTCTCGGGTATGTAGGCCGTTTGCGTCAATCTTATGCCCTAAATATGAAATTTCATTTTTAAAAAACTTGCACTTACTTTTGTTTAGGTGTAAATCGTATTTCCGTAATCTAGTAAAAACCTCTTCCAATCGTTGTAATAATTCTTCAGACGTTTTACCTTGGACTGCAATATCGTCAAAGAAACAGGTTACTCCTTTGAGATCACGTAACGTTTGATCCATGAATCTTTGCCATGCAGCCGGAGCGATTTTGATTCCTAACATTACCCGTTTGACTTTGTCGACACCTTTGTGTGTAGAGATGGTTTGCATTATGGCACTTTCTTCTTCAACCTTCATGCGTAAATATGCATTTTGAATGTCTAATGTACAAATGTGGACTCCACCCTTCATTTCGAAAATATCTTGAATGACCTTATTGATTGTGGCGTTGTGTGTTGCACATAATCTAATTCGGCCGTCTTTGCGTGATATCGGAACCACAGGTCTACCCCATTGTGAGTGGGCTATCTTCTCCCCCAGTTTGCTCGATAACACGTCCTTGTATTTTTATTGTAATTGAATACTTTTCTTCTCGATTGTGGTCGAAAACGAATCGTTCTTGTTCATTACATTGATTTCGTTCCAATTTACGTTGATTAGTTTTAACCACTCACGTCCGAATACTGGTTCTACTTTATTAGGCAATATGTAAAAACGACCTGTAGCTTCTTGGTCCTTGTATTTTATTTTAACTTTTGCTGTACCCCATGGGTTAATAACTTCACCTGTATAAGTTCGTAGTTTAGTTAGTGTTGCATTTAATTCTTTCTTGGAACATTTTTCGTTGAATTGTTGTTGTCATAGTTTAGTTTGTGTTGCATTTAATTCCTTCTTGGAACATATTTCGTTGAATTGTTGTACTGACATTGTCGAAACGGCAGCTCCTGTGTCGAATTCCATTTTGCAATTTTGATTGTTTAATGTATTTGATAACCTGATTTTATCGTTATTGATTGAGTTTATGTCTACTATTTTGTGTAATTCCAAATTTCCTTCTTCCTCTGTAATGTAATCTTCACCAGTTGTATTTAAATTCTTCGCTTTAATAGTAGATTTTGTACTCGCTGCCGTAGTCATGCATAATACAGCTTGTAAATGACCGGTTGCCTTGCATGTAGAATGTTTGGCAAAACAATTTTCAGCTCTATGATCTGTTCCTCCACATCGGGAGCACTTACCCCGTAAGTTTTGTAATCGTAATGATTTCTCCGTATTTTTGTCGTCTCGTAATCTCCTGTTGTATTTTGAATCGGGTACTCCTGCGATGGAGTTTTTACCTTTGTTTTCTGACCGCATTTGATTTGCTTCTAATGATTCGGTTTTTAAACTCAGGTGTTCTTCTAACCGATGTAAATATTCCGTTAGAAATGAGGTTTTTAAACTCAGGTGATTTTCTAACCGTTCTAAATATGAATCGTATGTTTCATTATTCTCGTCGTAAGGTTGAAATCGGGGTAGAAATAATGGTTCCGTGTAAATTATCGGATCGGTTTCTAACCGTTCTGAATATGAATTGTATGTTTCATTATTCTCGTCGTAGGGTTGTAATAATTGTTCCGTGTAAATTTTCGGATTGTTATCATTCCTTCTAATAATGGCCGCTTGGGTTTTTTCTAATCGTCTTATTACATCTGCCATACTTCATAAAACGTCTTGCAAGGCTTCCATTCTCCTTCTCGTCGCCAATTTATTGTGTATGGGTTCTCGTAATGATTAGACCAATGTAAAACTAAAATGAATCCTTTATTAGTCAGGAAATAATAACAAAATATAATGCATTAATATCACGCGTATTCAATGCTGTCGTAATGGAGTCGTAACTGGATTGTGCGCGTGACTGGACCCAGTGGCGTAACATTGGACACAATACGCAACTATACTTTTTAATGCTATTTCAAGGGTCTCTAAGCTCCCGGTTTCATTTATCCCGGTTTTTTTAATGGAAGGTGCCTTCTCGTATGTTTAGCATAGTAACCAGAGTTAAAACCGCCCTGGAGGGGTGCAGAGCGGAGCGGCGCCCCGAAAGGGTAGGTTTTGACAATGGATAAACCTCCCTATCGAATGCACACCCCAAAAATCGAAGAAAAATTCTCTAAATTTACGTACTTTCAAATTGATTTTTCTCGAAATTTTATGTATACTTTCGCACATGAAATTTTTACAGTATACTCTATAAACTTTCCTCTTTGCTATAGGAACATTTTAAATTTTTTGGGGTGGTCAACAATAGTTAACTCCCCCAGAATTCGGTAAGAAGCTCAGGGTTCCGAGAGGACGTTTTTACTTCCCTATAACCTATAAGGAAGTATTGTAATCATGAAAAAATTCGATGTCGATATTTTAACGGAAATATCCGTTTTGAGCATTTCTGAATCCGTTTTGACTACTTTCGCAATGATGTCTGTATGTATGTATGTATTGTCATAGTTTGCTCATATAGGGGATGATTTTTGAGTCATTTGTTCAAAGATTGCAACGCTCATGAGGTACTTTCATTGGTTCAGACTAAAATTGGCAGTTGAATAGTTGTATCTGGGTTTTCCGTGATCCTTAAATGTAACTAACTGCTTTGCCTCAGGAAGACAAAAGATGCATACGCTGTTAACCCTGAAAAATAAAAACAAAATGTAAAAAGATAAATATTGGTAAGAGTTTGTTCAAGGAAATAAAATAACAAATTAAGTTAATTAAATTATTTGTAAATATAGGATTTTAAATTTAAAATAAGTGGCGGTTCGCAAAGTACATGCGCGAGTGATAGCGTTGGTAGAACAATTTTGGAAATTGATAAGGGAGTTGAGCCTCGTCCACGGCGACGGAAAGACGTGAGGAGTTACGTCTCGTCCATGGTGATGGGAAGAGGTGTTGAAGTCCATAGTTAGCGAGCTCATAATGCGAAAAGATTAAGTTATTTGATTAATTTAGAAGATTAATTTGAAGATTTAGTTAATTTAATTGGAATTATCAAGCTAATTGTAGAAGAAGAAAATATTCTTGAGGTTTATAAAATAATTATTTGGACGGCGTTGAAAATTGATGATTGAAAATTTGATAATTGGAACAAAAGTGAATTATAACAAAAAATTTGGAACCATTGAGAATTTATGGGAAACTATGAAAATTTAATGAGATTAATAGTGGAAAAGAATAAAATCAACTTACCTGTGATTGATTGGACGGTCCGAGATCGAAGATTTGTTCAACGGTCATTTTCTGCTTATTTGGTCGAGTCAAACTTGGAAGCTGTATCCAAAGGCGAAGGCACCAACGCTGCACGTGTAACAACTCCGCGATAGTGCGAGTACGAAAGAACGAATATACCCGGGTAAGAATTTTTGTGCGTTGAATTTCTTTATTCGAAATAGACGAATTATTACGTTATTTAGTTCGGTTGCGCAAAACATTGGGGTTTTTAATATTAAAACATTTCGTTTGTGCAATTTAATTTGTTAATAATAAAAATCAATATTTGTTTTTTAAATTTTATTATGTTCAATAAATTACATTGTTTTTCATTTGGCTACGTATGCGTTTAATTTCAAAATTGCAGTATTGGATCACGGAGAAAGGCATATACAATTTTTTTTGCATTCTCTTTATCTAATAGTCTTTATAAGAAAGATTTAAAGTAAGTTGACTTATGAGTGTTGCAATTGAGTATAGGAATTCACCTTTGACCCTGAAAGATCTCATCTGCTAGCTGGTGCATTTTTTTAATAAGTGTCATTGTAATTTTGTTAATAACAGCTTACAATTTTACAAGATTACATGGCAGTATGTATGTCTGTATGGATGTATGTAACGCAAAATGTCTGTAAGTTCTGTATCTCTGGAACGAATTGTAATATAGTAACAAAATTTCATATTTAACACTTTAATCGGTATACAAAGACACCATTTGATTTTGGAGGAAATCCTTAAACCGGAAGTAGCACTTCACTTGAAGGACGAAATGGTTTTTCTTAAATATCTCAGGAACGAATTGTTATCTAGTAACCAAATTTCATATTTAACATTTTAATCAGTATACTAAAGTACCATGTGATTTTGGAGGAAATCCCTAAACCGGAAGTAGCACTTTACTTGAAGGACGAAATGGTTTTTCTTCAATATCTCAGGAACAAATTGTTATATAGTAACCAAATTTCATATTTAACACTTTAATCGGTATACAAAGGCACCATTTGATTTTGGAGGAAATCCTTAAACCGGAAGTAGCACTTCACTTGAAGGACGAAATGGTTTTTCTTAAATATCTCAGGAACGAATTGTTATCTAGTAACCAAATTTCATATTTAACACTTTAATCAGTATACTAAAGCACCATGTGATTTTGGAGGAAATCCCTAAACCGGAAGTAGCACTTTACTTGAAGGACGAAATTTAATAATTTTATTAAATAATAAAATAAAATTTAAATAATATTTCTGCGAATCTTTAGATGAACGATAAAGGAATGATTCCTTATAGGGAAGTCATGTGCTCGCCACATCAGATTTTTTAGTATGTTAAAGTACGAACAATTACCTAACGAAATCCGTCGAAAAATAGCAAAAAACCGATTTTGGATTTTTTTTTCGCAATTTTCTTACACTATGTATAAATAATACTTGTTTGTGAAGTTTTGAAAGACATTTTAGGATTTAACTTTAATATTTTATTGGTATTTTCTAATTCAATTTTTAATTTTTCACTATTAATTCAGTTTTAAAGAAAAAAATCATGACTGTGCCACTTGACGAGCTTGTGAGGAGATTTTGCGTTTTACCATTTCTCTAATTATGTTTAGCTTTAAAGTATTTATCAGAACTAATGTCAGCACACGACTAACGGTGTTAGGTGAGATTGCCGAGAGATTTTGTAAATTATAAATTTTCAATCCTGAAGAAGCCTACAATATTTTTTGGGCAAAACCACTGTTCTTGTTCCGATCGGTCAATAGTTAAAATTATGTGATTGTATTTTATCAAACTGATCATTTATAGATATCAACTAGAGTCTTAGGGGTCGTCCATAAAGGTCGTCCATAAAGGTCGTCCACGCCTATGAGGGAGGGGTTTACAAAATTTGACCTGGCGTGACATGCAGAAGGGGGATTTGGACAAATAATGTGACGTCCGCATAATAATACCCATTTTTGGGATTTTTAAGAAAATTGTTGTTGAATATTTTATTTATGTAATATTTTGTAAAATAAACATATTTTCTCATTAAATTCCAAATATCGCGTTGTCACGAAATGTCACGAAACAATGTCGTGTCAAGTTTTATTTTAGACCAATGAGGGGAGGGATCTTTGATTTGTGATCATAGGACGTTCCTTGGAGGGGGGTTCCAAAGATTTTCGTGAATGACTCCACACCCATGATACTCCACACCCTTTGTGGTTTAATGGAAAAAATGGAAGTTCATTGAGGTCCAAACGATTAAACCAATTTTACAAACATTTCAATAAGGAAGGGAGGGGTGTCAGAGATATGCACCTAACTTGAAGCGATATTTACTTGAGTTGAGTAACGATTTATATTCTTTTCGTGGAGGCAATGTTTCATTTATTTGAGAGATGACAACTTTTCGACTCGTTATTTAATGTATTTCCTGAAAGCCCCCCCCCCCCCCCCATTAGATAGATTACCGATTCCTGATTGTAGATTCTTTATCGCCTTACAAGAACTTCGGTGAATACAATTTTGAAATTAATTATACAGGCTGAGGCAGATCCCCCTCCCACCCGTATCATGCATTTTTGCTTTAAAACTATTTTTGTCATAGAGGATTAGGGAAAAAATTTTCATCGCAAAAGCCAACATTAAGAATTGAATGGTGATACGGCATTCCCCAGAAATGTCGGCATCTTAAAAGGTTTGCTCCAAAATGGCGAAAACAGTATCGTTTTGGGGATATCATTGGAAAGGTCTTCCTGGCAAGCAATGAAAAATAAACTACATTATTGCTCACGTCCCAAAAGGAACATATTCCAGCAATTCCAGGAAATCGCCAAGTAAAAAATTAAAATACCTTATTGGGATAAGGTCATGACGAAAAAAATTTTTTTTTTTATTAATAATAATTACATATCAACAATCAGAACACAATAATGTAAAATACAGAGTTCTATAAGCTGATCTGATAACCATATTATCGTGTAGGGAATACGCCCATCAGCGATATCCGCTTTCAAAATTCTTGCTTATGTAAGAAGGTCACATGGCCATTTTCTCTTCAGTCGTCTAAATATGTTTTCCTGGATGAGTTGTGAGGTGCAAGGATTGGGGTGGTCTTGCAGCCTTACATTGTGTTTGTTTGCGCGTTTTCTAATATCCTCAATTACATAGTTGATGTTTAGGTCACTATGCAAGGTTTCATTGGTTACATACCATGGCGCATCTATCATTATTCGGAGTGCCTTGGATTGAAAAGTTTGTATTATTTTTATGTTTGATTTACTAGCGCATCCCCATAGCTCTATTCCGTAGGTCCAAATGGGCTTAATGATAGCCTTGTATATAAGCACTTTGTTTTCAATGGATAGGATTGATCTTCTTCCAAGCAGCCAATACATTTTCCTGATTTTCAAGTCCATTTGCTTCCTTTTTTTCTTAATGTGCGTCTTCCACGTTAACTTTCTATCGAGGTATAGTCCGAGATAGTTTACATCCGCCCTATGCGGTATTTGTATGCCATTAATATAGATGGGTGGACACTGTAATCGATTCAAGGTAAATGTAACGTAGATGGATTTTACTTCATTTACTCTCATTCTCCACTTAGACATCCAATTCTGCAGGAGGGACAGATGTATTTGCAAGACTTCAGAAGCTTGTTGGGCATTGTCGTGTCTTGCTAGAATAGCAGTGTCATCTGAAAATGTGACAATCTCTGTGTTTGTAGTGACAGGCAAGTCGGCGATAAACAGCAGATACAGCACCGGACCAAGAACACTACCCTGTGGCACTCCCGATGCTATGGGGCAGATATCAGATACTACATCATCTTGCTGTACTTGGAAATGTCGGTTTTGCAAATAAGAATATAACACAAGGTAGTAATGTTGAGGCAAGGTTTGTTTAATCTTAAATAAAAGTCCCATGTGCCAGACTTTGTCAAACGCCTGTTTTATGTCCAGTAAGGCTGCTGAGCAGAATTGTTTTTCTTCTAAAGTTCTATAGATAGTATCCACTATTCGGTGGCATTGCTGTATAGTTGAATGCTGTTGCCGAAATCCGAACTGGTGGTTTGGTATTAAGTCTTCCAGAAGATTGGTTTCATTTAAACGTTTAAGGACAATTCTTTCAAGCAGTTTGGAAATGACCGGCAGCAAGCTTATTGGCCGGTACGAGGTTGTATCCGTAGGAGGTTTACCCGGCTTCAAAATTAGAAACATTCTGGCGAATTTTAGTTGCATTGGCCAGTATGACAATCTTAGAATAGAATTAAACAATATTGTCAAGAATGTTATTCCTAAATTAGGCAATTCTGAGAGTACTTTACCCGTTATTAGATCGTAGCCTGGAGCCTTGGACTTCTTTAGCATACTTATTTGTTGTTTAAGTTCGATTTTGCGGATTTTCCTTATCGGTAGCGACATCTGTAGAAGGGCTTCTAAGAATTTCTTAACATCTTCATCTGGCTCATCAGAATAAGGTTTGAAGACTTCTGATTTTTATGTATTTTTATGTATGATCGAGAAGTGCAGTGTGTTTCCGAAACGTGGAGTATGTCTATATTATTATTTTTTATGAATATTTCTGTTTCATTGATTTTTGATTGGAGGCCGTTGGCGTTCCATAAGGCAATTCTTACGTAGTCTGCCATTAGGGTATCAATTTAAGAATGACTGTATTTAATAAATTGATCATTAGTGAATTCTGTTGCATAAGTTGGTTGAACATGTTCTTGAATTCGTTAAGAAATCCTGATAGTGATATATCTTCCTTATGGCTTTCATTGTGTGAGTTATTGTTTAGCGCTTCTGCATATGACGGTCTGTAGTTTTGGTTATAGTATGTTCGTGATGTCTTGTTTAGGGTTGGACTCAGGCCCGTAGCCAGGATTTCATTTCGGGGGGGGGGCACTTGTAAAAAGTCTTTTGTAAAAAGTAAATTTTTGGGGGTTCCCCCTTTTATTGCAATTTTTTTTAAGTTTTATTTATTTATATATTAAACTACTTTTTAAAAAAAATTTTAAAAGTAAAATTTTCGGGGGTTCCCCTTCCGGGAATTTATATTATTACAAACAAATTTTTTCAATATTTTATTTATCTTAATTTATTTTAAAAAAATTAAATTTATTTTTATCTAAAACAAACATTACATGAAGACTTTATTCACTCTCTACTTTATAATTTAAACTCTAAGCGCCTTTCTTTTTTCATCGCAAAATTATCTATTATAATATCAGTATCAATATTTATATCCCTATGAATATTCATGAGTGCTAGACCGTCTAGCCTTTCTTCACCAGTAGAATTTCTTAAGTAAGTTTTTATTCGCTTTAAACTAGAAAAACTTCTCTCGGCAGTTGCTGTAGTGACTGGTAATATTGCAAATATTTTTAATAAGATTCTGACATTGGGAAAAAATTGTTCAGAACATTTTGTCAATGCATCTAATGATTCTTTGGAAAATCGTTTATTAAATTAATTCCATGGCTTTCAGGTAAAAAAAGGGATAAGCAGGGTTGACCTATAAGCCGACAAGGTAAATAACAATGAATTACGGTAAATAAATTTGGAAAAAAACATTTTACGTAAATCCTGCACTGGTCAGGCCTGAATAGAGTTTATACTTTATTCTTAACAGCTATTATGTTTACCGTTACATGGTTTTTATATTAAATTAATTCCATGGCTTTCAGGTAAAAAAAGGGATAAGCAGGGTAACCTATAAGCCGACAAGGTAAATAACAATGAATTACGGCAAATAAACTTGGAAAAAAACTTTTTCCCACTTTAAAATATAGCTATTTCATTTTCGAAATTTAAATTTTTTAATTTCCAAAAAAAATTTTTATTTCTTTTGAACATTTCGGGGGGGGGCACGTGCCCCCAGGTGCCCCCCCCTGGCTACGGGCCTGGTTGGACTTGACGATTGAGGTGGTATATTGTTGTTCAATGAATGTGTACGCATCTTATCTTGTTGATGCGATTTGTTTTTGTATTTATCTTGTAATTCTCTGTATACTGTACAGCCTTTATAGTTTGCTGGATGTGATCCGTTGCACAGAAAACATGTTGCTGGTGTATCTTTAGATTATTTACAAATTTTTGTGTCGTGCTGTCCTCCACATTTTACGCATTTTACCCCTTCTTCCGTTCTTGAAATGATTACGACATCGTCAGCGTATTCAATGAGTTGACTCTCCTTATTTGTGATGGTACCATTACACTTTGATTTTCTGATAATGTTTTCTAGCGCTATGTTAAATAGTGTCGCCGACATCGCATCACCCTGCCTCACTCCGATGTTCACTTCTATATTTTCTGTTTCTCCTACTGGAGTCCTTATTTTGGCTGTCGTTTTATTGAGTGTCATCATGACTAACCTTGTCAATTTATTTGGTATCCTCAGTTCTTTCATGGTTTCCAGCAGTTTTTGCCTACGCACTGTATCGAACGCCTGTTTAAAATCTACAAAGAGCATGTGTATGTCCATGTCGTAATAATAACTCCCCTCTCCAATCTGTTTCAGGCAGTGTATGGCACCCACCGTCGATCTTCCTCCTCTGAAACCGAACTGGTATTCTCCTATTATATTATTTGTGTACTCGCTGAGTCTGTTGTGTATAATCGTTGATGGTACTTTGTAGGCCGCGTTTAGGAGTGTTACACCTCTATAGTTTTCGCATATTTCGGCGTCTCCTTTCTTTCTTATAGCAACTATTATTCCTTCATACCATCCATTCGGCATATTTTCTTGTCTCCATATTCTTTTTATCAGTTCATATATTTTATCATGTAGTGCCTCTCCGCCATACTTCACCATCTCCGCCATTATTTCATCGCTACCCGCAGCCTTTCCGTTTTTTAATCTTTTAATTGCCTCCTTTATCTCTTCCCTTTCTGGTTCTGCTAATTCTTTTTCGCTCTCTGCTTATTCCGTTTCGCTTCGTTATATTTCCCTTTCTCGTTTCACATTCAGCAGCCCCTCGAAATGTTTCGTCCAAATCTTCTTTATTTACTCCGGTTCACTTTCCAGTCTGCCATCTTCGTTCCTCATGCCTCTTGTTTTGATCGCATGTATCTTTCTTTTGTTGTTTATTTGGTCATAGAATGCTTTCATGTTATGCTTTGCGCTATTCTCCTCTATTTCCTTAATTTTCTCATCTAACCATTTGTTCTTTTTCCGTTTGTACAATTTTTCGGCTTCTTTCCTTTTTTCTCTGTAATTGCTGAGATCTCTTTCTGTATTCGTCTCTAGCCACCTGAGTCGTGCTGTTTTTCTTTCTCTATTTTTTTCCATGCTTTCCGTTTTGGACTCTCTTTACATCCTATCACCTGCCATGCAGTTGTTGTGATGCTATCTGATATTATCTTCCACTCCTCGTCCAAGTCATTTGTCTCACCTTTCCTCCTTTTTTCCATCTCAACCCTTATATTATCCTCATACTTCCTTATAGTTGTCTCATGTTTAAGTTTCTCTATTGCAATTCGCTTCCTTATCTCTTGTTTAATCTTTGTTAAGGACGTCTTCTGTTTAACTTCTGCTATTACGAGGTAGTGATCAGAGTCGGCATTCGCTCCTCTAAATGATCTCACATCTTTTATCGACGAGGCTCTTCTTCTTGTCACCAATATGTGGTCTATTTGATTACCTTCCATGTTACTTCCTCCGGCCCAGGTCCATATGATCTTATGAACTTTTTTATGTTTAAATTTGGTACTCGCTATTATCATGTCCAGTGCCGCCGCTAGGTCGCATAGTCTTGTGCCGTTGTCGTTTGTGCATGTGTGTATTGTTTGTCTCCCCGCTACCGTTCTCATGTGTTCTTCCTTTCCGATTTTTGCGTTGAAATCTCCCATAAGTACTATTGTATCGTGTTTGGGGATTGTTTCATAAAGTGTCTATCTAATCGTTTTGCCATGTCCTCGCCTGTCCGTCGTAAATTCATCATGCAGTTCGTTTTTATTCAGTTTTTTATATCGGGAAACGTCGCCTCCGTTTTCCTTTCAATCAGCCCTCTGCATTGTTCATTCCAGATTACGACCTTTTCCTTCATAATGAGTTTCAAGTGTCCCACCTTCACTCTGTTACCCTTCTCTCGCTCTCCTTCCTTGCCCTTTCTCTGATTTCTTTCATTATCATTCTTTCGTTTGGGGTAAGGTCGCTGTCCATATATATTTCACTACCTGATAGTATGATCTTGTTTTTCAGTATTTCGAGTTTATCTTCCCATTTGTCCAGTTCAAAAACACATCTCTTCTCCCCTATTTTATACGCTTTGTTTATTGCAATGTCTATTCCCATCTTATTCTTGACGAGGTTCTTTATTTCTGCTTTTAGTTTCTGGGGGTCTCCTTATTCGATAACTATTCCACTCATCACAACGTTATTACGTATTTTATCTCTTTCCATTCTTTCCAACTTGCGCTCGAGTTCTACGCTTTTCGCCTTTAATCTTCCATTTCTTCTTCCAGTTTTTCTGAAGTTTCCTTATTTGTTTCTTTCATTGATCGGACTTCTTTATTGGTCTGTTCCGCCCTCTTTTTGACTTCCGCCACCTCCCTTTTTAAGTCGCCCACTTCCTGTTTTATTGCATTGACGTTTGTTTTCATGTCAGTCATGAAACTCTCCAATATGCTTGTAAGGTGGTCTATTTTTTCCTCCACCCTGGAGTTTTTCTTGCACTTGTTTTCCTTTCTAGGCGACTTCCTGGAATCGGCACTGCTGTATTCCTCTTCTTCATTTTCGCTATTCTGTGATTTAGTAGCATTCGGTGATCTAGTAATCTTTTTGCTTCTTCGGAATATGTCGTACGCGGCTGTTCTCTTCTTCCCACTCTCGTCCGCGGTCGATCCGTCGCAGCGCCCGCCGCCTTTTCCTATGCTTACTCGTTCCGCATCCGAATTCATTTTTGTGTTTAAATGGTTCTTCACCAGTGTTATGACTTCAAAAATTCTCCCGTTTAACACACTTTATTTACAGTACAATTCGTGATAGTAACAGAATCAGTTATCGCGAACACCACAAGCGCTCGGGTCGACCCCTCGGAAGAACTTGTGTTGTGATAAGTTATTTTTGGTAGTGGTTTTTCACTCTAGTGACTTTTCAATTTCCCTATACAGTTCTTGGGTTGGCTATATTTGCTTCCTTTCGTTTTGACGTACGAATCTAACCTCAAAATGCACCGATTTCACCTTCGTTATCCTCGCAAAGGCCGCTTTTCCATTTACCCAAACGCTCTTCGTATAAATCTTTGCCTTGTTTACTTCGTGCGACTATATCTTCTCCCTATCTTCAACTACCCTAGTTTATATTTACTAGCCAAGTAAATACTTTAGCTTGTAACATATACAAATGCTGGTTAAATTTGATTCAGTACTTCTCGAGTTAATTGCTTACAAACAGGTTTTTTTTACAAAGAAAAACTATCTTACATGGTAGAACTTGTTATCTCCTTTCGTTAAAAAATTATGAAAATGCAAACAATATGTTTTACATACATAGGATTTATAGTCACAAATTTCACAGCTGAAAGGTTTCTCGCCGGTATAAATTTAGAAGTGGATTTTTAAATCAAAACTACGTATAATTATTTGTCACAGATTTCACAACTAAAGGTTTTTCACTAGTATGGATTCTTAAATAGCACTTTAAACTAGAACGATCTGAACATTTATACTCACATTTTTCACACATAAAAGGTTTCTCGCCGGTATGAATTTTTAATGGTTTTTTAAAAATCGAATGATGTGAAAATTACACAAATAACAGATTTTATGGCTAAAATGGAACAATTGGAAACAAATTTTGTTGATGTTTATAAACTGTTTATCACAGTTTAAAACTTTGATATAGAATTTGAGAAAAATTCACTCTTGAAATTTTATGAGAACAGCATTGGCAGTCAACCTGTTAAATAAAATTATAAAATAAAATTTTTTTGTGTAAAATCTTTTTTAGTTTATTGAATAAAAGTCAACAGTTTAAATATTCCTCTCCCTCTTTAATTTCTGTTTTATTTAAATAGTTGAAGGGGCAAGTGGATAAAGGGGCTATGTGACATTTCTTGATTTTATGATATTTTGTCGTGAATGAAGGGGCAATGTGTAAAGGTAACTCATGCACTCTTTAACCATGTGCGGTGCAATGGTTGCAGCCATTTATCAAAAAGTAGCAACAAATTTAACTAATTGGCTTTTTACTCAATAAACGGTTTTTTGTCACATAGCCCCTTTATCCACTTGCCCCTTCAGTTGTAATAAATCTTTTTCTAATTTGGCGCATTATTAAGTAAATATTATGATGTTATACTCCTATTATATGTTTTATTTCAATAATTGTGATTGAAAGTTAAAATAATCGCACATTTTCTTTATTTGCCAAATACCTATTGGATTCAAAGGACTTGCGCAGGTCATATGACGTCATGCGCGCAAACGGACGAAAATAGGATCGAATAGTATCATTATATTTTGGGTGCCATCACGGATGCCATGTTAGAACTCATTTTCGTATATTTTCATGTGGTTGTGGTGAAAACATCATAGTGAATTTGCATCAGCGCGATCCGTAAGTACTTTTACTTGATTCTCATGCAATTAGCTAAGGATATGAATAAAATCTAGTGTATTAAATTTATAAAATATGCACGTGTTTTAACGAATAAATTTTTTGTTGGTTAGCGGTCTTTACAGCCCTTATGGAGTTATTTTGTTTTATACGTATGATTTGTATAAACATTAATGATACCTAAAAACTTGTAAATTCGATTAAAAACATTAATTTATTCCATATTATCCATTTTCAATTAATATTGATTATTTGTCTGGTCTACTGTAAAACTTATTAGATTTATGATGAAAATTTGAACAATTTCAAAAGCATTTTTTGCCACTTTAAGTAAAAGCTAGATGAAAATAATTCTTTTATCATTTGTAGTTTATTTTTCTGCATGATTTTTGTGTCTTTCATTTTTTTTCTAAAATAATTAGGGAAGCAGGAATTTGCATAAATAAGTTTTTACATGTAAATATCCTATGAACGGCTAACTCATTCAACACCCTGTATAACAAAATTCAAATAATCTTAATTCATTTTTGACATTTTGGCAGAAGTCATATTTCATTTTAAGATTTTTTTGTTATTGAATTTATTTATAATAATAAATTATAAAACCAATTAAAATTAGCTAAAACAAGTGTGCAATAAAAATTATTAATACAAAATGTATTCTCATAATATATTATGTATATTTTTGTTATTATTAAAAAAATCTGATGTGACAACACATTACTTTCCCATTTAGTAGATTGCACTTCATTTTATATTGAATATTAATAAAAAAGATGTTAATTCAAAAAAATTTTTAACTATTAAATACACAAATTATTTTGAGATACTTATCAAAGTTACGAAATTTAATTTGTATTTTAACATGGTAACTCATGTTTTTTTTAAAAGCACTTATTTTATATTTTCATTTTAACAATAAAATAACATGTTTGCATTGAAAAATGTTTAAAATTGTGGTTTTCCAAAAAAAATTAGAAATTTGCGGGATGCCGTGCCGTCTATATGCCATCAAATTTTAACTATGGTCGTAATGATGTCAGAATTAATTTTTTATAAGTAATTAAAAAATTCGTTTTATATTAATTACATAATATGTTTATATAAGTAAATTATTTAAAATATTAAATTATAGTAATAAAACAATACAAATCACTTTGACAGATCAAAATTATCCAAGGCAAACCATATTCTTTTAATAGCGCTGATTTTATTTTTGCATTTTAACAATAATTTAAGAGCAAAATATCAAGTGTGGGGTATCATAAGATGCGGAAAAATAATCTCGTTCGATTGATATGATTTTTAATCTCATATGTTCCACGGGGAAGCGGCAATGCTCTTTAGCAATTTTCATTCTTCTAAAAAATGGGTTAATAATTGACGGTTTTCAACCAAAATCTAATCAGCTCTGTAGACAGCTGCTTCAAACTAGTGTATAAAATTCCAACTCAATCGGTGCACACGTTTGTCTGAAAACGTTGACGATAGAATGACCACACATCACACACACATCCGGACATCATTTCAAAATTTGTCTTAAACAATTCGTATGGGCTCATAGACCATGGGAAAATGCTAACTCAAAAATTTGTGTTTAACTCGATAACAATGCTTTCCTTTACTACGTAAATGGGAAAGTAATATTGCAAAGTGAATGTGCAACCTCTGCCATAAATCAATAATAACTCATAAACGTACCATTCGCTGCGATTTTTGTTTAACTTCAAAACACATTTAAATGTGTAAATTGTGGTACAAGTCTTAAATGTGTTAAAGCGTTGGTTAAAGGTAGAAATTTTATGTCATATTGTAAATTCGCATAATAAATACTTTTTACATTTTCAATTAATAATTTTTATTGTACACTTGTTTTGTTAATTTTAATTGGTTTTGATAATTATAAATAAATACAATAATAGTAATAATATTTCGAAGAAGTGAATAAATCCCTCATTAATGAGTTACCATTATCGCGACTTTATAATAATTTCCAGTTTCTAAATTTAAACAAAACATAGGTTAGGGTTTTCTCTTTGGAAAACTAAGGACGTACAAACTTGGTACTAACGATTTAGATTATTTTGGATTCGAAATGGGGGGGGGGGGCTAGCATTTAGCCAGCCCCCCCCAACAATGTTTTAAATAGGCAACTAAATATTTGGTCAGTATTTTTACCATTACATGGTCAGTATTTTTTTAAATACATGGTCAGTGTATATAATAATATTTTGGTCAGTATTAATATATTAATAATAAAAGAGGGTAAGATAACTAAATATTTGGTCAGTATTTTTTTTTAAATAAATGGTCAGTATAAATATTATAAGTATTTATTTTTTAAAATTATAAAAATTATAACATCGATTATTTTTTGTTTTCGGGCGATTTTTTGGGGGTGAAACGTAATAGTTTACTGCCCCATACCGCAACTATACTTTTTAATGCTATTTCGAGGGTCTCTCACATCCCGGTTTCATTTATCCCGGTTTTCTTGATGGGTGGCGCTTCTCGTATGTTTAGCCTAGTAACCAGAGTCAAAACCGCCCTGGAGGGGTGCAACGCGGAGCGGAGCGGAGCGGCGCCCCGTAAGGGTAGGTTTTGACGATGGATTACCCTCCTTATCGAATGCACACCCCAAAATTCGAAGGAAAAAAAATTTTAATTTTTTCACTTTTTCGGCAATACACGGGTTATTTTCCATTTTTTTCATTATATTTATTACTAATATCCACTAATCACACCCCCATCTATCCGAATTTCAAAGAAAAATTCAAATCGGAGCGAAAAAATTTTACGCATTTTCAAGGGACCACGACTGATGGCACATCGACCGGGGTCTACCGCATACTCGATGCTACTTTCCCGTACTTTTCAAATTGATTTTTCTCGAAATTTTTATTATATCTTCGCTTGTGAAAATTATGTCATTATACTATATAAACCTTCCTCTTTGCAATAGGAAATTTTCAATTTTTTTGGGGTGACCAATGTTAGGTAATCCGACCCGAAGTCTATAATATTTTACGGTTGGTAACTAATCATCATTCCGTATAACTATATATGCATATTATTTAAATCACGACAATTTTTATACTGATCAATGCAATACTGACCATTTATTAATAAATACTGACCATTTCAATAAAAATACTGACCATTTAATGATAAAAATACTGACCAAATAAATACTAGCCTTTTAAATATCCGAACGCAAAGAGGTACAAACGAGAATAAAAGAGATACCAACGATTGAGACTATTTTGAATCCAAAATTCGAAATGGGGGGAGGGCTGGCTTATATTTGAATACTTATATTTAAATTATGTTAAATATACGGGGAAAAAACAAAGAAACAGTTATAAATCCATCTAAACACATACAATATTTAACTGGTCATCCATCAAAGCCATTTATATCAAATGTCAAGTGCAAAACGTTTCCAAGATTTCTCCTGTATTTTGTCTTCATTGTTAAAAATAAAAAAAAAATTTATAAAAAATATATATCAGTTTTATAAAATAAATTCATACTTACAGCTATGTGAGAGTAGCACGTAAAATCGCACCTGGATTTAAAAAATACCCTATAGATATTCTTATACAAAAACCGACTTTTTTAAAAACCGGTTTTCGAATTCAAGATTTATTTAAAAACCGGTTTTAGCCGGTTTTCGAATTTTTGTCAAAAAAAAATAGAGTAAGGAAAATATTTTATTTAATTTATATAAAATAACAAAAAACGAAATCAATATCAAAGTCAAAATATTAAAAAAATCAAGGAATACAAAATTAACCATTAACGAATTTTATTTCGTTATTAATTAACGAAAATAACTCAAACAAAAATTTCAAATAATATTTATATTATTTTCACTAATTTTAATTTCTTCTAAGAAAATAGGATTTTAAAAAACATAAAATATCCACTGAACGGTGGCTAAGTCTTATTCTTATTTTGGACGCAATATTGCCCGAAATTGAAAATACTCGTTCACTAGCTACTGAGATTGGTTTTATAGCTTTCAGGGCATCAAATAACAAATCTAAGTTTTTTGTTCTTATATTCGTTGCTTCAAATAATGAAAATTCAGCTTTAAGTGTCTTTGGATTTGTAAGTTTTTCTTCTGGGTCTTCAAGAAACTTATGAATTGATTTTTTCATGGCTTCCTTTAAAAAAAGCATTACTTCGATTAGTAGTTTCTTCGATTTGCTCTTCATCAGAATCGGTTTCCACATAAGAATTTGGAAATATTCTAGACAATATCTCTCCAGATAACTTAATAATTTCGGTTTGTGAAGCTAAAGAAAGTTTGTTTGCTGCCCGTTGCATAGAATGAATAGCAAATCAAATAAGTTTAAAATTAATTTTTACATAATAATATGAATTCTTTAAACCGGTTTTTTTTAAATTAAAAACCGGTTTTCTAATGTAACAAATTTACTTAAAGTTTTAAAGTTTAGTTTTGACAATGGAACTACCTTCGAATCGAATGCACACCTAAAAAATCGAAAATTACACCAAATTTATAGTGGGCGTGACCGACACTTTTCCGTTAATACACGGGTAGTTTACGATTTTTATGCTAATATTTTTTACTAAATCTGCTAATCACACCGCCAGCTTTCCAAATCTCAAAGAAAAAATCAATTTCCGGGTGAAAAATTTTCATTCATTCCGACCGGGGACGGCTAAGCCAGTAGGCGAGCCGGCTGCTATGTGACTTGTGTCCCCTGGTGTGAATGTTGCCGATTTTCGCACTTTTTTCGGATTTTATCGAATCTTCGATAATTTTAAACGTCCGCAACGGCGTCAGAGTCACAGTCGGACCGAAACTTACCCAAAAAGTCCGAAAATTACCCCAATTTTTGTTATATTTCGTGGGGGTCGTGGCCTACCTTTAAACCCCTAAATTAGGGTTATTTATCAGGGGTTCAGTCAAAATAATTTTTCGATAGACTCTATTAACCATTATCTTTACAATAGTCAATAGGAAATTTTACTGTAAATTAATTAAATAGAAGTTGAAGGGTGGAACATACAACAGTTTTCCATTAAAAAAATGAATTTACAGCAGTATTACATAGTTTATTATTATAAAAAAATGTATATTAAATGTTATCTAAACGTAATTCCTCTGCTTTTTGCAGATCAATTGCAGCATTTTTTTGTTTGTGATTGCTTACCAGTGCTTCATAAAACTGAGCATGCGAGTTAGGTATGTGATTCTGGTTTAGCCACCACATCAAATCTTTTTTTATCAATAGATGTTCCTGATTGGCTTGCGTACATTGCATCTAATTTTGATGTACATCGTCTTCCGCGGCTCTTAACTGTTTTTAGGTGAATGTTAAAGAATTGTTCCTGCTTGTTGTAAAATAATTGATTTGGTTGGCTTTTGTCCACCATTACTACATTTCCTTTTTAATCACTCTACTTTCTTCTTCGTGTTAAAAGTAAAGTTACATCCTCCACCTAATTTCTTAAAATCATAGAAATCACTATAATGTAATTCCTTAACAACAAAAGGAATTCCAGTCTACTTAGCTGCATGTACTGTACCTGCAAATTTTGAAGGTGTATAAAAATACGTGAACTTTTGAGGCTTCCTGGAGATAACTCGTTTATTTCATTTACTACAGACAGACTTTTGTATGTTTCATACGACACTCTATTTCACTTCAACTGTTTAAATGAATACTGTAGTAAGTTGCATACGATAGTCTTATTTTCACTCCTTTAAATGATTACTGTGGTATGTACCATACAAAAATCTTCTCAGAAGCTGTGCATTTTTGTGAATTGTAAAACTGTTGTTGGATAAATAGCGCTCAAATGGTAAGCGATGGAAGTTACGACATTGTTACATTGTAAGGAGCGTTAAAAATACACCAGAATCAATCAAAACCTGAAAATGGTCATTTTGGAAGTTACTACACGGTCATCTCGGGGTGCGTAGGGCGTTTAGGATATTTTGCATACATAATTCTTTGCAGTTTGGTATAAAGGGATTAAGTCAAAAAACGTAGTTTTGAGTAAAACAAGAAAGAATATTGTAATTCAAATTGTAAATCGAGTAATTATTTATATTCATAATTGGTTATTAGATTTAGTTTTTTATTGAAGATAGTATTATATAAAATTTTGAAATCTTTCATATACCGTAAATTTCAATTAGTTATACCCTTATGATCAGGGTATTTTAGGATTCTAGTGATACTGGTGCCAGATATAAAGGGGTTAAGTCAAAAAATTTAATAAAGTGCAATGAAATTGTAAATTAGGCAACTATGAATCAACAAGAATTTATTTTAAAATATTCATTTATTTAAAAAATTATTACAAAAAATAAATAACAATAAAAAATTCGTATTTTTCTATTGCATTATTTCAATAATCTATATCAATTTCGAACAAATCAGGATCATAGTCATTCGGGGTCTCTGATGTGATCAAATCTTGAAAAATTGAAAAAAATTTATGAAAAATTGGCGGAATTAAACTTAATAATGACAGTAAATCTGTCTTCTTTTCCACTGATACTAAAATGAACCATCATATCTATTCTGCAAAAGAGTGTATTTTCAAATTGAGTGACTTCCCTCTTCTTAAGAAGCTCAAAAGTTGAAAATTGCTGGTTAAGGATTCTTTATAATGTATTACACCCTTTTCTTTATATTGCAACCATTGTATAGAATGCCATTTGAATTGAATGCCAGTAGTGTTTTTCTTGCGATATACTAATACTGATTTCAGTAAGGCAGCAAAATCGAAAATATTTCGAAAAAGGGGATGGTAAACAGGAGTTCCCATCTGCTTTGTCTGTTTTTCGATCATAGAATGGTCAACATCGCATTCCATGTGTGTGTGGCCCGGAATTAAAAACTTGTGATAAAAAATGCGGTTAGGGTATTCGGACTGTGCTTTTATAAACATTGCTGCAACATGACTGTTTTTATTTTGTCCTCCACATGTGTCTGAACAATAAGTTATTTCCAATACAGTTTCAGGTAAGCTTTTCAAATGATGATATACACACGACGCAATTTCGTTTGCTCCTCGGGCAGCCAGCGCTTCATGCCACATATAATTAGTTGAACTCCCTATTGAATTATCATGGATGGTTAGATTATACGTCCACAATTGCCTTTTATAGAAAGCAACGGACGATCCAATGTAAGGTGTCGGCAGACACTGCTAAAGGTCAAAACTAAAGCATCGCTTTGAAAAATCGGCCTTCGCTTCCTCCTTGTCCTTCTTCTTAGATTCATAAGCTGCGTTGGCCTGATCTTGATAGATTTTTAGATTTTCTTCTAATCGTATTCTTCTCTCATCGTCACCAGTTTCCTTTCCAACTTTTATTTGCATATTTAAAATGTCGCATTTATATCAAGTATCAACATTTGGTTTCTTAAAACATAATTTCAGAAGATGGAATTCTCTTTTATAAATGGTCCTACCAACTGGTGTGATATTATTTTCCTCCTTGTATAAATCGTAAATAATTCGTAAGTTTAAGTGAGATGGAAGGTATTTCTTATCATTACTTTTTCTTGTATAGTGGCTCTCATAGGAAGGGAAAGATTTAAGGTGTGCACGCATTGCTTCCAGTTCTTTACTTTTCTTATTTGCGGTACATCTCTTACCACTTTGATCTCCCACAGTTTTTCCGGACGTACTTAGAGATTTATTTTTCACAGCGTTGCTTATAAATTAGAAGTTTCATCTAGGGTTTTACAAAAGCAATCTTTACAGACTGAGATTCTTACTCCGTTTACCTCGAAAACGTATTCCTAAGTAAAAAAGACTACTTTTCGGGTGTAAAGGAATGTAATCAAACGAATATCTACCGTTAGCCAACGTTTCGATTAATTTATTTAATCATCTTCAGGGCTGGAATGAGAAAATTACAGAAGTGTAGAATAAACAAATAATTGTGTACAAGTAAAAACGTCTACTACATACCAAACAGTAGGTGATGGTAAATGTGAGATTACGCATAAATGTGGACATCAGGAATAAATAGTCGTACAAAGTGATCAATTAGTACAAACACGATCATCGTCAAAATTTCAAAAAATATAAACAATACTGTAATCTTAGTAAAACACTGGACAAACACTATGTATAACAGATTAAAAACTTTAAAAAACAATAACAGTAGTAGTCAAAATTAACATATGAACGAATTTTCTTACTTATAAAATACAAATATAAACCGTAAAATTGATAAAATTATGATAACTTATTTCCAATCAAATCGTGTCACATCGCCAACTTTGAAATACCGCCAAAACATTTATACTCCAAACTTCCTTTGTAATTATTAACCCCTCAAAGATTTTAATTCCTCGGTTTACTGTAATTTTACTGAAAGGAGGTGACTAAATATAGAATTTGTCGCGTAATTCACTCACAGTGGATTAATTTGATCACAAAAGCCTACACGAATAATCGAATGGCGAGTGGCTGGTATTCTTGCCGCAGTAATTATTGATCCGCATGTTTCGGCAAGAAGACTTTACAAGGGAATCTGGTGGTGTTAGCCAACGAACTGTGTGCAGGATATTGAAAGATCATAGCATTCATCCATATCACATCAATATGCGCCTAGAGATTTTTTTCAAAGGGCCTTTATTTTCCCAAAACAATGTTATGGAGCGACGGGGAAAATTTTAAAAACACTGGAGAAATCAACATCCACCATGCTCAGTACTGGTGGCAGACAAACCCTCATTGCCTGCGAATCATTGATAAATAATCAACATCTTTGGAGTATTATCACGTGGTGCGGTATACTTGAAGAAAAAATTATAGACGCTTATTTTTTCGTCAGCACCTTATCCCAATAAGGTATTTTAATTTTTTACTTGGCGATTTCCTGGAATTGCTGGAAAATGTTCCTTATGGGACGTGAACAATAATGTAGTTTATTTTTCATTGCTTGCCAGGAAGACCTTTCCAATGATATCCCCAAAACGATACTGTTTTCGACATATTGGAGCAAACCTTTTAAGATGCCGACATTTCTGGGGAATGCCGTATCACCATTCAATTCTTAATGTTGCCTTTTGCGATGAAAATTTTTTCCCTAACCCTCTATGACAAATAGTTTTAAAGCAAAAATACGTTATACGGGGGGGGGGGAGGGATCTGCCTCAGCCTGTATAATTAATTTCAAAACGGCATTCATCGAAGTTCTTGTAAGTCGATAAAGAATCTACAAGCAGGATCGGTAATTTATCTAACGGGAGGTGGGGGGGGGCTTTCAGGAAATACATTAAACTAGACCCAGAATAGATCCGAGAAGGCCATAGTTGTTCGGCCTGCGGCCTCACAGGGGGAGGACCATAATAGATCCGCGAAGGCCATAGTTGTTCGGCCTTCGGCCTCACCGTTAGGTTAATGATAGTTTGTGATATTTATTTGGAAAACCAATTAAAAACAATTTAATCTTCACGTAAAGTTAAATCTTCCGCAAAGAGGTGGATCTTCCGCGAAGAGGTGGATCTGCCGTTAGGTTACAATGTTCGGAGTGCAGTTTACCAGTTTGCAAAATTTCGTGCAGTTTACCCGGGGTGCAATTTACTGTAATTTACGTTTTTTGCAATTTCGTGTAATTTACGTTCCCGCCATCTGTTGACATTATTTTGAATCACTGACAGTATGTCAGAATAGTTCGATTTTTGACAAATTAAATTTTTGTTTGCAAGACTTGTGATTTGATTTATCGAAAAAAGCGAAAACTGCACTCCGAACATTTTCCAGGTAAAAATAAAAATGGTAAACTGCACTCCAAAAAAAATTATTAAAGTTTTTTATTAAAAAACCAATCTCCGCGTAAAGTAAATCTGCCGCAAAGAGGTGGATCTTCCGCGAAGAGGTGGATCTGCCGTTAGGTGTGTGTTAGTTTTTGATATTTCTTTAGAAAACCAATTAAAAACAATTTAATCTTCACGTAAAGTTAAATCTTCATGTAAAGTTAAAACTTCCGCAAAGAGGTGGATCTTCCGCGAAGAGGTAGATCTGCCGTTAGGTTAGTGTTAGTTTTTGATATTTCTTTAGAAAACCAATTAAAAACAAATAAATCTTCACGTAAAGTTAAATCTTCCGCAAAGAGGTGGATCTGCCGTTAGGTTAGTGTTAGTTTTTGATATTTCTTGAGAAAACCAATTAAAAACAAATTAATCTTCAGGTAAAGTTAAATCTTCCGCAAAGAGGTGGATCTTCCACGAAGAGGTGGATCTGCCGTTAGGTTAGTGTTAGTTTTTGATATTTCTTTAGAAAACCAATTAAAAACAAATAAATCTTCACGTAAAGTTAAATCTTCATGTAAAGTTAAATCTTCCGCAAAGAGGTGGATCTTCCGCGAAGAGGTGGATCTGCCGTTAGGTTAGTGTTAGTTTCTGATATTTCTTGAGAAAACCAATTAAAAACAAATTAATCTTCATGTAAAGTTAAATCTTCCGCAAAGAGGTGGATTTTCCACGAAGAGGTGGATCTGCCGTTAGGTTAGTGTTAGTTTTTGATATTTCTTTAGAAAACCAATTAAAAACAAATAAATCTTCACGTAAAGTTAAATCTTCATGTAAAGTTAAATCTTCCGCAAAGAGGTGGATCTTCCACGAAGAGGTGGATCTGCGTCTTCTTGCACAATTCCGGCGAGTTCTGCGACCTATATAAAGTGCTCCAGTCTTATTCGCGGCATTCAGATTAATTTGTTAGTGGTTTGAATTTTTCGAATTAAAGCCGCCATCCCCGCCATCTGTTGACAGTATTTTGAATCACAAACAGTACGTCAGATTAATTATTTGATAAAATAAAAGTCAAAATTCATATCTAAAGTATATAAAAAACAGGTTTTGACTAACTCGAACGAAAACGTTTTGTCTTAAAGCGATTATGTTTTATCAGTTTGCACGCAGCCTTAAGTTCTTCAGTCTATTTAGAAGGATGCCACACTAGATGGCGCCTAAAAAGCAGTCAATATATTAAGATTAGTCCCCCATTTTGTAACAATCCATTATCATTCCAGATCATTTCTACGTCATCAAACGAAACGTTTTATCAAGAATATGGCTCAAATGCCGCCACCATCAAAAGAAAAACAAAATATGGAAAAGGACGGTACATTTTTGGATACTCCAAATAATTCGGCGGGAAGCATTAATGAAGTTAAACAAGAAGAGTTGGAAGATGTGAAATTTAATTTAGAAGATTTGCATCATTCGATTGATATCAAAGAAGAAGACGATACCCAAATATTAACACAGAACAGTTCAAATATATTCGAATGTGCAGTTTGTGGGGTTAGATATACACGTAAGCAAGAATTGATACGGCATTTAGGAACTCATTCTTCGTCGTTTATTTGTGCAGTTTGCAAATATAAATGTGTTCGAAAATCACATTTAAAAAAACACTTAAAAATTCATAATCGCATGAAACCGTTCATTTGTGTAATTTGCAACTTGCAATATTCATATCGTTCAAGTTTCAAACGTCATTTAAAAATTCATACCGGCTCAAAACCTTTTCGTTGTATAATTTGTGACTATAAATGTTCAGAACGTTCAGGTTTACAAGTACATTTAAGAATTCATACCGGCGAGAAACCATTTAGTTGCGAAAGTTGTGATTATAAATGTGCAAGACGTTCAAGTTTAAAAGACCATTTAAAAGTTCATACTGGCGAGAAGCCATTTAGTTGTGAAATTTGTGACTATAAATTTTTAAGACGTTCAACTTTAAAAGACCATTTAAAAGTTCATACCGGCGAAAAGCCATTTAGTTGTGCAGTTTGTGACTATAAATGTTCAAGACGTTCAAATTTAAAAGACCATTTAAAAGTTCATACAGGCGAGAAGCCATTTAGTTGTGAAATTTGTGACTATAAATTTACTCAACGCTCATCTTTAAGAGAACATTTAAAAGTTCATACCGGCGAGAAACCTTTTTACTGTAAAATTTGTGACTATAAATGTTCAAACCGTTCAAGTTTAAAAACCCATTTGAAAATTCATACCGGCGAGAAACCTTTCAGTTGCAAAATTTGTGACTCTAAATTTGCACAACGTTCAACTTTAAGAGAACATTTAAAAGTTCATACCGGCGAGAAACCATTTAGTTGCGTAATTTGTGACTATAAATGTTCGCGAAGTTCAGGTTTAAAGAGTCATTTAAAAATTCATTCCGGCAAGAAACCATTTAGTTGTGAAATTTGTGAATATAAATGTACACATCGTTCTAGTTTAAAAAACCATTTAAAAGTTCATACCGGCGAAAATCGCGAAAAACCATTTAGTTGTGAAATTTGTGACTATAAATCTTCAGTACGTAGAAATTTAAAAAGGCATTTAAAAATTCATACCGGCGAGAAACCTTTAAGTTGCGAAATTTGTGACTATAAATGTTCTGAACGCTCAACCTTAAAAGATCATTTGAAAACACATACCGGCGAGAAACCTTTTAATTGCGAAATTTGTGATTATAAATGTGCACATCGTTCTAGTTTAAAATTACATTTAATAATGCATACCGGCAAGAAACCATTTAGATGTGAAATTTGTGACTATAAATGTGTTATACGTTCTAATTTAAAAAAGCATTTAAAAATTCATACCAGCGAATAACCTTTTCGTTGTAGAATTTTCTTTGGTTTTTATAAAATAAGACGTGAATTTCGAGTGTTCTTACAACCTAAGTGACAAACGCTCCGCCGCGATCGCGGTTGCGATCAAACATATCCTATTTAACTTTATGTACCCTCGCACATCAACGCGATATTTAGAATTATTGCTCGCGTTCGGCCGTGCAATCGCGATGGAACACGTGCTGCGTTTAAATGAAAAAACATGGAAAGAAATTACAATTTGTCATGTCGGTGGATAGGTTGACCTCATCTACTTATGGTTGGTAACCCCTCAACTTCATCTAGTTGTCTTCTCAGGGCATACTCGGGGAGGAATTACTTGTATTGCATATTATGTAACACAATTTTATCAACAGTTTGATAATTTTGCTATAGTCATAGCTCAAAAGTCCACAGTAGTAAGTTGGCCACTTCACTTTTAAGAGCCATCCCGAGGTACTCAAATGTGGTTTTTTAATGATTTTATCAGTTGTTATTGACTTTTTGACAACTAAGATCATACATAAATCGAAAGTTAATGAAATTATTTATAAAAAAGTTATGGGGTTTGCATTTCGAGTTGATCCAATTAGAAATATGGATAGTAGCGATAAAGTTGCTCATTTAATTATGGACTAAGAATTAGCTCAACAAAACGAAGGATCTACAATTATGAGCCATTCTGGAACAAGTTACTCTAATAATTCTGGTTTCTTCCATGGAAGCAGCTCGTCCATTCCATATGTGGATTATCAACCGTCATCCAGGTATGAAGCCCTTCTACATGACGTCGATGATTAAAAGAAATTATAAAATTAATATTTTAAATTATGTATTACTTTTTTAATAAATGTTTAATAATAAAATATGTAATATTGGGTTTTTAAGTTATTTAGATTTTAAATTTACCGCGATTTTTGATTTAGAATATTTTAATTGCCCTGTATATTTTCATTTTAAATATTATATTAATTAGTGACACCTATTATTTTATACAGATAGTTTCGGTAAAGTAAAGTAGGGGGGAGATGACGCGGTGACGAACAAGGGAGGGATTCGGTCGTGAGAGACCCATTCAATTTGCTTCCCAAACACTCACAGTTCAGCAAAAATACTCTCAAATTGATAAAAAGGCATATAGCATTATTTTTGTAGTAAAGAAATTTTATTATTACCTTTATGGTAGGAAATTTTTACTTTTTACAGATCACAAACCTTTGCTACATATTTTTCGCCACTAAAGAGCTCAAATTTACTAACTACAACCTGAATGCAACATTATGCACTATTTCTACAAAGTTTCCAATACGATATTAAATACAAAAATACGAAGGTACATTCCAATGCAGACGCAATGTCTAGATTACCTACAAATTCGATACAACTAAAAGGTTCTTACGATGAACCGGATGCGTTCGAAATGTTTCAAATTGAAACATTACCTGTTACACTTTCAGAATTAGCTAAAGAAACAATTCGAGATCAAAATTTTTCTAAATTGATTTATGGCTTACGTCGTGGCAAAACCGTTGATAAAAAGCATCGTTTCGGGATTGATCAGACGGAATTTGCATTACAAAAGGACTGTTTGTTCCGACTGCAAACGGTAGTGGTACCACGATCATTATGTGATAAAATTTTGAAAGTGTTGCACACTTTTCATTTTGGTGTAACAAAAATGAAACAATTAGCCAGGAGTTATTGTTGGTGGCCGGGAATATGTAACCTGAAAACGAGCGAGCAGCGCATTTAAAAATTTCGACAAAATAGTATGGCAAACTTATAACAAAAATTTCTTGTCGTTACAATTATTTTTCTAAGTCGAATATTTCTCGAACAGATATTTTTAGGTCGGGTTATAAAACGAAAAGATTGAAAGTATAAATTAACGAACAAAATTACATTTAATAAACGAGTAGTATTATTGAAAATTTTGAAAGAAAAGAAATAGCTGAGATTATTTTTATATACGTATGTCGAATTTCGCTATGAACCAAATACATTCACAAAAGTTGACGTAGCATGTATCGCTCTTTCAAATCGTCAACAGAAAAACCATGGTTCCAGAGTAGTTCAATCCGCACGTCAACTCGCGTAGATATTTATTAGGACATTAAATAGGACGTAGGGACACTTTTATTGAGATCTATAAACTCGTGCCTCGAGTCAGTATAAAAACAAACATATGCCGCGGTCAAACCGTGAGAATTGTATGCATTGTATGTTGTTATCTGCACACGTGTGCAAACACTCGACCAAGTGTTCATTTATTTGCATTGTAGGTATAGGGATTTCGCAACTTTATAACTCGACCGAGCATGCAGCAAAAAGTTAAAAAGTGAACCTTTTTGATTCGAGACTTAAGTAAAAAATTGTTATGCCATGCACATGTTCCGCCAAACTTCACGATGCATTTTACATAAAGGAAGATAGAAGTGTTGCCGTCACACTTCTTTTGTCATCCAATTAGGATACGTCAAATTTGGTGTCTCGATTTTTCAAATATTAAGATCCAATTAAAAAGATCTAAATCAATCGAGTAGTGGGAATCTTCTCCCCACGGCTAATTTTTGAGTCCAGAAATCATATAAAAGACGCTACGGACCGCATTTTTAGGAGAGATTCGAAAGATTCTGAGTGCTCCAGAAGAATCCCTTACCGTACCGTCGCGCTAGTGGTATCGCTGCAAAGCGGAAGTGAACATAAAGTCTCGTAATTAAATTGAGATTTTTAAATCAATAACCATTCAGTTGTGCTTAACGTTTGTGTCGTCATTACACAGGTATTATTTAACCAATTGCAAGTTTATTTAATTAATTAATGAACTGTATTTCGAGTTATTTTGCGTTTAACCATTGCGAGTTTATTTTAAATAATTAATGAACTGTATTTCGAATTGTTTTGCGTTTAACCAATCGCGAGTTTATTTAAATAATTAATGAACTATATTTCGAATTATTTCGCGTTTGAACAATTGCGAGTTTATTTTAAATAATTAATGAACTGTATTTCGAATTATTTCGCGGTTAAACAATTGCGAGTTTCTTTCAACAATTAATGAACTGTATTTCGAATTATTTCGCGGTTAAACAATTGCAAGTTTCTTTAAATAATTGATGAACTGTATTTCGAATTATTTCACATTTAAACAACTATCGGACGGAAGGCAAATAATCTTGCCACGTACGGTGATTCTTCGTTACGTACACCATAAGTTACACGACTCCGGTACACAGATGTTTTAACTGTGCTTCGTATTCACCGGCAAATTCTAAAGACAGATGCTGCCCCATCGAAACATATTTGCATTCAAGCATTTTTTTTGTCATTAACCACATTTACAATAACGTATTACTCTACAGTGTCGGCTTTAAATAAATTCAGTTTCGTGAATAATTATTTAGTGCGCTATTTCGAACGTGCTTCACCTTCTTTTATCGGGAGACGGGGCGACTAGATCACCTTGTTGTCCCATTCTTTCCACATTACGATTCGGAGAGATTTTGGAATCTAGGAATCGCACCTACTTTGCTGGTAGGATTCCCGACATTTTAGTCAACTCATTTCCGTATTGGGAGGACGCAGCTGTCCCAGCTGAAGAGATTCTCACCTCTGGAGGTCCAGTCCAAGGACTTTGTCTGAAGGCCGAGCATCAGTAGTAGTATACGTAAGAAACTTTTGATTATTTTTAAGTTTTGTAATGTTAAGTGGTCACACTGACCACAGATTATATTAACGGGTTTTCAACCCCCAACCTCGAAGCCGATCGCAATCCTGTGTACTTCTTTTGCTATTAATTGGTTTTATCTCAAGGTAACGTAACTTTCATTACGCCAGCAAGGCGTTCATGTGTAAAATAGTTATTTCACGTAATATTTTACTTTTAATATTAAAACTAAAGTTTGCTTTCCCGTTCATGGGAATTTTGCATTCTATTGGACAAGCAGTTCATAGATTAATTTTTGTAACTAATATTTTCCGAAGTTGCATGTGGTACATTCAAGTAACTATTTGTATGGAGTGTGGTATTCAATACTCACCCCTCACGTATGGAATTTTCTGTCCATTCGCTGTGAATTTTGTACAATCATACTTGTAAATTTGATAGTATTTTGTATATATATTTTGTCAACCCCCCCCCCCCCGTGAAATTATTTTCAATATATTTATGTTATTTCCCATTTCTGTGTTTAATTGTTGTTGTGTAGATGTTTATTTAGTTATTTTCACCGAAGGAAAGTTCGCCTCTTGTAAAGGTAAGGTCATTGGACGAGGCTTTTCCGGGGTGAGAATCTGCAGAAAGATCATCAAGTTGTCGCGTACCAGCTTAGAAGGTGCGATACTCCGTCCCCTTCAAATAGATTCTTATCTTCGTACGCGTGGCGCCCATTTAAAACTCCCTTGTGTAAATTATCCCCACCGATTTAGACATTCTACCCCCTCGTGTAAATTATCCACACCGATTTTGACCATTTTTCAAATCGCGATCGAGGATTGCCCGGTCGTCGATTGGAGACATACGACTCGCGACATCACGTCACACGACCCTTTGACTCCTTTCAACTACTCACCCCCTTCTCGGCTTGAGCTAGCCACCCTTATTTTATATCTGTTGCACTGAAAAAAATTGTTTGCGATAAATCTGCATAGCGTTGTGCATTGCAAATTGTACAGTCTGCAAACACAAATTGTGCAGTTTTTGAATCTACCGTTTGCTAAATAAAGGTAAACTTTTGTACCTGAAAATTTCTATTGAAACCTTC
Organism: Podabrus alpinus; assembly: GCA_932274525.1. Lineage (NCBI taxonomy): Eukaryota > Metazoa > Arthropoda > Insecta > Coleoptera > Cantharidae > Podabrus > Podabrus alpinus. Next base: position 43,025,529 of record OW026452.1, on the reverse strand, counting down.
ATAACTGCTTACACTTATTCTACCCAATATTGTGCATTTTTAATTTTACGGGTACCAACCCAATTTGTGCATATTTTTTACCCAGAGTATGCTACAAAAAGGAAAATTTTGTACTTGAATAGTTGTGTATTCTTTTTTTGAAACATTACAACATTAAAATTTTTTTACAAATTTTAAAATTAAACTCTAACTTGTAAAAATTTCCTTTCAATTTTAAAACAAATCATATTAAAGCCATAAATAAAAATAATGTTTGCCACGATTTTTGGTATATTAAAAATTATAAATATGAAATATAATAGAAATGACTATTCAAACTTTGAATAGTCACTTATATTACCATTACGATAAGTATCTACTTGCACCGAACACATGAATATTTTTTGTTAAAATACCAAATAAAATAAGTTTTGAGATGGATAGTTTTGTAATAGAATTATTATCAGCGTGGGATATGTCCCATTTAATCGAAGTATTTGAAGGTAAGGAGAATCTTTTTAATATTATGTACAATTTTTATCATTTTTATCCGTTGCATTAGTTAAAAATTTGGTAAGGAGGTACAGAGTACCGAGTACCATTACAGGTACAGGTGCAAAAGGATAACTTTGCAATTTGTTTTTACAACTACCAATTAAGTGTGCAAAATCGGTCGCAAACAAAATCGCATCAAGTGCAGTTTACGTTATGCGATTTTTCTTGCGAGTTTCCTAAGACAAGGATAGTGCTATTTACACTTTGTGAGTGTGAGAAAGAAACTAGCAAAATCTTAAGGTTAGTACTAGCGAGGACACTCACGTCCAAAAGTTCGCATAACTATTTTTGATAGTTTTCTGTTGAGATAAAATAATTAATAAAAAGTTACCTAATTGTTTACAAAATTATTAACAAATGTATTTATTACTTTCAAAACTGAATATTTTCTAACGTGAGTGTACTAGTTCAACCAATCAACTCGAGAATTATAATTTTTACTAAACGTGGCACTGTATTATTATTTAATGTCAAATTAATTACAAATTTCAAAATATTTGAAAAAATTATACTACTTCAATACAATAGGTTTGTTCGTGCTAGTCACACTTTTTACACTTTTTTGCCTTAACAAAAATATTAAGGAAAATCGCATACCTAACGTAAACTGCACTTTATTCGTGTTGCCGGTAACCTTAAATTATGTGCACACGTGGTATGCAAATAATATTTTTTTGTGTTTTTAAATTAAAATAATTAGAAATTCATTCGGTTTCAATTATAATCTAACAATAAGATGTCTGTTTATAAATTTGGTTTGGTTTCGCGATTACTAATACCTGTTTTAATTTTAAAATATTTTGTAGGAAATTTTAACCTTAAAATTCAGTCACGCTTTTAAAATTTTGTTTTTATAGGAAGTGAAATTGGAGAAAATCTTTTCCACACTCTGACGGAAGCAGATATTAAAGAATTGATCCCAAAATTAGGTTCTAGAAAACGCTTTATGATCAAATATGAGGAATTTAAAAATTCTTTTACTTTAAATCAGGTGAACTTCAGTGAACAACTTTTTAATTTTGCATTTTAATTACACACTATACAAATTTTAGGCTTTAGAAGAAAACATCATAATAAATGAATCTGATGCTTTAGAAGGCATAGTTGGTTTGGATGTCCCGATAAAATCTGATACGAGTACTATAATATACGAACAGCATACTGCTACATCATCGAACTACAATAATTCAAGCGAAGTAGCTAATAATGTAAGAATTTTCTTTATTCCATGTTTTATTACATTAACATACCTAATTTAAGTATATCTGGGATATTTTAAATGCTACCGATGAAGGGAAGATGATTTTAAAGAGTGCTTTATTTATACGTAATTATTTAGACGATGTTGGCATCAGTGTTACTGTCAACGGAGTTACTGAACAGCTCCATTTTAAATTACTACTGATTTGTGGCGACAATCTAGGGTTGCATTCAATTTTAGGCTTTACTGAATGTTTCGTAGCAAACTATTCTTGTCGATTTTGCAAGATTCACAAAAATAAGCAGCGCACCGAAGTGCAGCTGGATAATACTTTGTTGCGTAATGTACAGTCGTATGATCATGATGTAGCATTAAATAATGTGACTACTACAGGAATTAAAGAAAGTTGTATATTTAATTCAGTAAGAGATTTCCATGTAGTAACTAATTTTTCAGTGGATATCATGCATGATTTGTTTGAAGGTGTATGTTTGTATGATTTGGCAGCTCTGTTGAACGAATTAATTAATTCTCATAAACTATTTTCTTTAGACACGCTTAATACAGTTTTAAAATATTTTAATTACCTATAATAATGTAGAATGACTAAAGTAATATGTGCAGCATCTTTATATGATAAATATTTTAAACTAATTGGAAAAATTGAAGGTATGTTTACCACGAAATGGGTAACTTTGCAAGGAACTAGTTATCATCTGAACGATTTCCTTGTTTTAAATCAAACGGAAGATAAACTGTTTCCTGAATTCGGAAAAATTTTAACAATTGTTATTCACAATTTAAACAGTGGTCCTACAATATTTTTGGAATGTGAAGTATTTAAAGCAATCGGTTTTGAACGACATTTTCAATCATATAAAATTCAGAAAATGTCCAACACTTTTACAATTATTAATGCACGTGATTTATTAATGTACGTACCTTGTCTTGTAACGACTGTTAATTATAAATTGTATGCTTGTTTAAGATATAATGTATGATTGTTTATTTTGCAAACTGTTTTTATTATAATTTATATTGTGAATTTGTATATAAGTAGTTTGTATATTTTTTGTGAATTTTTAATAAATAATATTGCTTTTTAAACATTATTGAATTTTTATTTAAATATACAATGAGTAATTTTTTTATATAACAAGATACTTCAAACTTGCATTATTTTGTTCAGAAATATGCAGAATTTTTTTCTAGAAATATACAAATTTTTGTATTTGCAATATGGACAATTTTTTCTAGAAATATGCAAATTTTTGTATTTGAAATATGGACAATTTTTGCTAGCAATACACATATTTTGATATAGAATTATCACAATTTTGTATTCAGATATTCTGCATATTTATTGTGCAGATTTTAAACTCAATAAGTGGGATATTTTTCTACTCAAATTTGGTACCTGAAAATTACACAATTGGGTTGTTTACCTGCTTAAAAAGGTTGACCCAAACGTTGACATCCTTTCAACACAATATTGGGTTTAGCGCCAATCTGAACACAAATTGTGCAAGAATATTGCGTAATTGTGTAAATTATAGCCACAATTTTCTTTCAGTGTGAAAAGGTGTCGTGGAAGCGTATTGTATTGTAACAAATAACAGAAGACATTGAACAAGAAGTTAAAAATTGTTATCAATGTAACAAATACAAAAGTAACCCAATTCAAGTTCCAATACACCCGTGGGAACCAAGTACAAAACCATTCGACAGGGTGCACATAGATTTTGCAGGTCCTTTTATGAACCTTTTTTTTTCATTTTAGTTGATGATTATTCGCGTTGGCCAGAAATACACATAGTAAAGAATATTACTACACGGAATACAATACCTTTACTACGAAAAATATTTTGCTCATTTGGAATACCTTCAGTATTAGTTAGTGATAATGGTCCTACTTTTGTATCTTACGATTTCAAAACTTTTTTGCGAGAAAATGGAATTATCCATAAATTGTCACCACCTTTTAATCCTGCAACGAATGGGTTGGCGGAGCGTTGCGTACAAACTTTCAAAAACGCGCTACGAGCGATGTCTGAAAATGAAAAAGACATCGAAAAAAGTTTACAAAAATTTCTATTCCATTATAGGAAAAGTAAGCATACAATTACAGGGGAAAGCCCATCTTTTTTAATGTTTGGTCGTGAAATTCGCTCACGCTTAGATTTACTTAAACTAGGTACGGACATCACAGTTACACCAAACCATTGTAATGTCAGAAATTTCTCCGAGGGGGAAAGGGTATCGGTACGAGATTACACTTACGATAATAAATGGAAATTCGTTCGAGTATACAAGAAATTAGGTAAATTAATTTATCTGGTAAAATTAGACGATACACGGGTCTGGAAAAGACACGTCAATCAAATTAGAGCAATTGGGGAGAATACACCTACTTACTTCAATTGATCAAAATTTCATTTCTGAACATTTCATTTGTTGAAAATCAAACTACACTTCAAAGTAACAATACTTTTGCTACTGACAAAGCTCATTCTACTACCACCTCACCACTGCTACCGGGTTGATACAAAATCTTTCCTTACTGCTCTAATGAGAAGTCAGCTCGGAAAAGATTAAGTCCACGCAGAAGGATAAACCATCTACTTTAAATTTGCGTGGGGCCCTGGTGTTAGGTTTTAAACTAGCTCATTTATTGCGGAAGCGAGAGTCGTGGATCGTGTGAAAGAAACACCCCGGAGAGATCAAGGAAACAGCTTTGCTAACACAACACAATTAAAATGGACAATAAGAAGTTCATTGTCAGAAGGCAAAGATATACGCGATGTCGGATGTAAGAGGTGTTAGCCGACCAAAACAAGCACAGTAGCAACGACATTGCCACCGAAAATCACTCCCAAACACAAACCAAGGGCACATTCGAATGGTTATATAAAAATCCCACGATAAAGTGGAACCATATCGAATCCCCAATGATAAAACAAAAGACAGCAATCTCGGTGAAATGCCGCACCCTGTATATGGGTCGAACATCGCAGCCTTTCATAAAAAAATAAACATAAAGCAAAATAAACACACAAAAAAATGTTCAACATAGAATTTCAAATATGAAATTCGAACGTACTACGATCATTTTGGAATTCCTCCGTCAATGCATTTTACCATAAGCTATTCGATGTTATAAGTGGAAATAAATACCCTGAACAAGTTAATTAAATAAAACACAAATATCAATAATTAATAATTAAAAGTTTATTACATATCAACCTGAACATTCGATCCATTTCACACTTGCGAGTGCGAACTGGATAAGATAAACTGATAGCACCTCGCCGCAAGAATATAAAATTGCAAGGCTATCGCAATCTTGGCGACCACTCTAAGAATAAAAAAATGCATGACAAAAAGGCAAACCAAAATGTTACACATAAAAAATACATAAATTGGTCAAGGGTGAACTCCAACGTCATCGTTCTCCAGGTGTACGGAAGAACATTTGGCCAAATTAATTATCACGTAACTGTGAAGCAATTAACAAAATTATTAGGTGACTTACCATGGTGAAATGAAGTAATATTTCACAGGAAGTATTGACCATGGGTCCAACAAAAAATGTACGATCCGGGAAAAATCAACCATCCCTCAAACCACGAATGTAACATCCCCATGACGGGTTTGGAGCGCAAGATCCAAAAAACCATTCGTATTGATGGATGGGAACCCTCACAAAATCGAATCATCCCTCTTCAAAATTTTGAACCAAATTTTAATGATAAATTACCTCACAGCACTTTAAAACATGACCGGAGCGTTTTTGAGCTCACCAATGAATCCCTATCATAGCATGCGCGAGTTTTAATCTCCGTCAAATACGTTCGCTATACAGAGTGCTACGAAATATGTCGCTAGATGTTAAAAGTTGAATTTATAAATTCAACGTTGTTGCGAAAAGTGAAAATTTTTCGTAACAGGGTACTACTTGCCAAGAAAGGGCACATTCAAATCCAGAGTTACGTCTATCGGAATTACCTGATACGGGTAATATTGCCGCGCAAATACCACAACCTGCTCCAGGTGATCTTTGCGCCGTTCTGAACGGATACGGAAGCCTCCCAACCGTTACACTTGTACTTAGATTTGAATTGTATTCATGATAGGGGGAGGAGTTGTTGTGATTTACCCTGTATATAATTAATGTTTATTTGCGCGCGAACGAAAGGAAGCGGGTGCGCCAACCAGAGAGCGCACCGGACAGTTCAAGATAGAATATCCAAGCGAGTACATGTCATACAGTTACATTCAATTTAGTTAATGAAGAATAAAGGTTTATTTGGTACTACAGTCTACAGTGTTTCATTTACAATCGAGATACCCTTACCCAAAGTTACAACACCGACATTTCTGGGGAATGCCGTATCACCATTCAATTGTTAATGTTGGCTTTTGCGATGAAAATATTTTCCCTAACCCTCTATGACAAATAGTTTTAAAGCAAAAATGCATGATACGGGGGGGGGGATCTGCCTCAGCCTGTATAATTAATTTCAAAACGGTATTCACCGAAGTTCTTGTAAGGCCATAAATAATCTACAACCAGGAATCGGTAATCTATCTAATGGGTGGGGGGGGGCGCTTTCAGGAAATACATTAAATAACGAGTCGAAAAGTTGTCATCTCTCCAATGAATGAAACATTGCATCCACGAAAAGAATATAAATTTATAAATCGTTACTCAACTCAAGTAAATATCGCTTAAAGTTAGGTGCATATCTCTGACACCCCTCCCCTCCTTATTGAAATTTTTATAAAATTGGTTTAATCGTTTGAACCAAAATAAACTTTCATTTTTTCCATTAAACCACAAAGGGTGTGGAGTCATTCACGAAAATCTTTGGAACCCCCTCCTAGGAACGTCATATGATCACAAATCACAGACCCCTCCCCTCATTGGTCTAAAATATAACTTGACACGACAGTGTTTCGTGACATTTCGTGACAACGCGACATTTGGAATTTAATGAGTAAATATGTTTAGTTTACTAAATATTACATAAATAAAATATTCAACAACAATTTTCTTAAAAATCCCAAAATGGGTATTATTATGCGGACACCACATTTGTCCAAATCCCCCTTCCTCTGGTCACGCCAGGTCACATTTTGTAAACCCCCTCCCTCACAGGCGTGGACGATCTTTATGGACGACCCCTAAAACTCTAGTTGATATCTGAGGCGCCCAGTACTTTTTTTTTGTGCGTTGGAGGAGGGGAAAATACTTTATGTACTAACCCCGGGCTTTCCTAAGACCGGGAGTGTGGGACTCAGCTCTGGATGGTACGAGATGTTACCCACTAAAAACCCCTCCTCTGGCGGCAGCTGGAACGCAGTGCATTACTTCAGACTGCCGTTTTCACATTTCAGCTGAAAAATAAACACAAAGACTATTTTAAAATTAGTCCATATTCGAAGTTTCCAATCTGTGACTCTACTCGCAGTCACAACAAACCACTACTAGTGGTTGAGGCGCCCAGTGCTAGAGTGGCCTAACTAGCACTCTAGCACTGGGCACCTCATCTATAAATGATCAGTTTGATAAAATACAACCACATAATTTGAACTATCGACCGATCGGAACAAGAACAGTGGTTTTGCCCAAAAAAAATATTGTAGGCTTCTTCAGGATTGAAAATTTATAAATTACAAAATCTCTCTGCAATCTCACCTAACACCGTTAGTCGTGTGCTGACATTAGTTCTAATAAATACTTTAAAGCTAAACATAATTAGAGAATGGTAAAAAAAATTTTCTAAATCTATAATATCCGTTCTCTAAAAGTGAAAATTCATATCTAAAGTATATAAAAAACAGGTTTCGACTGACTCGATCGAAAACGTTTCGTCTTAAAGCGATTATGTTTTATCAGTCTGCACGCAGCCTTAAGTTCTGCAGTCTATTTAGACGGATACCACACTAGATGGCGTCTAAAAGCAGTCAATATCACTGTAGTCAATATATTAAGATTAGTCCCCCATTTTGTAACAATCCATTATCTTTCCAGATCATTCCAACGTCATCAAACGAAACGTTGTATCAAGAATATGGCTCAAATGCCGCCACCATCAAAAGAAAAACAAAATATGGAAAAGGACGGTACATTTTTGGATACTCCAAATAATTCGGCGGGAAGCATTAATGAAGTTAAACAAGAAGAGTTGGAAGATGTGAAATTTAATTTAGAAGATTTGCATCATTCGATTGATATCAAAGAAGAAGACGATACCCAAATATTAACACAGAACAGTTCAAATATATTCGAATGTGCAGTTTGTGGGGTTAGATATACACGTAAGCAAGAATTGATATGGCATTTAGGAACTCATTCTTTGTCGTTTACCTGTGCAGTTTGCAAATATAAATGTGTTCGAAAATCACATTTAAAAAAACACTTAAAAATTCATAATCGCATCAAACCGTTCATTTGTGTAATTTGTGACTTGCAATATTCACATCGCTCAAGTTTCAAACGTCATTTAAAAATTCATACCTGTGATATACCTTTTAGTTGTGAAAGTTGTGATTACAAATGTGCAAGACGTTCAAGTTTAAAAGACCATTTTAAAGTTCATGCCGGCGAGAAGCCATTTACTTGTGAAATTTGTGACTATAAATGTTCAAGACTTTCAAATTTAAAATTACATTTAAAAGTACATACAGGGGAGAAGCCATTTACTTGTGAAATTTGTGACTATAAATGTTCAAGATGTTCAAATTTAAAAGAGCATTTAAAAATTCATACCGGCGAGAGACCTTTCAGTTGCGTAATTTGTGACTATAAATGTGTACAACGTTCACATTTAAAAGTACATTTAAAAGTTCATACAGGCGAAAAGCCATTTAGTTGTGAAATTTGTGACTTGCAATATTCACATCGCTCAAGTTTAAAACGTCATTTAAAAGTTCATACCGGCGAGAAGCCGTTTAGTTGTGCAGTTTGTGACTATAAATGTTCAAGACGTTCAACTTTAAAAGACCATTTAAAAGTTCATACAGGCGAAAAGCCATTTAGTTGTGAAATTTGTGACTATAAATGTTCAAGACGTTCACATTTAAAAGAACATTTAAAAATTCATACAGGCGAGAAGCCATTTAGTTGTGAAATTTGTGACTATAAATGTTCAGCGAGTTCAAGTTTAAAACAGCATTTAAAACTTCATACCGGCGAGAAACCTTTTAACTGTAATATTTGTGACTATAAATGTTCAAAACGTTCAAGTTTAAAAACCCATTTAAGAGTTCATACCGGCGAGAAACCATTTAGTTGCGAAATTTGTGGCTATAAATGTTCGCAAAGTTCAGGTTTAAAGAGCCATTTAAAAATACATACCGGCGAGTAACCATTTATTTGTTATATTTGTGAATATAAATGTTCACAATGTTCTAGTTTAAAAAACCATTTAAAAGTTCATACCGGCGAATAACCTTTTAGTTGTGAAGTTTGTGACTATAAATGTTCAATACGTAGAAATTTAAAAAGGCATTTAAAAATTCATACCGGTGAGAAACCTATAAGTTGCGTAATTTGTGACTATAAATGTTTAGAACGCTCAACCTTACAAGATCATTTGAAAATACACACCGGCGAGAAACCTTTTAATTTCGAAATTCATGATTATAAATGTGCACATCGTTCTAGTTTAAAAATACCTTTAATAATGCATACCGGCAAGAAACCATTTATATGTGAAATTTGTGACTATAAAAGTGCACAACGTTCTAATTTAAAAAAGCATTTAAAAATTCATACCGGCGAATAACCTTTTCGTTGTAGATTTTTCTTTGTTTTTTATAAATATGACGTGAATTTCGAGTGTTCTTACAACCTAAGGGACAAACGCTCCGCCGCGATCGCGGTTGCGTTCAAACATATCCTATTTAACTTTATGTACCCTCGCACATCAACGCGATATTTAGAATTTTTGCTCGCGTTCGGCCGTGCGATCGCGATGGAACACTGCGTGCTGCGTTTAAATGAAAAAACATGGAATTAAATTACAATTTGTCATGTTGGTGGAAAGGTTGACCTCATCTACTTATGGTTGGTATCCTCTCAACTTCATCTAGTTGTCTTCTGAGGGCATACTCGGGGAGGAATTACTTGTATTGCATATGTAACACAATTTTATCAATATTTTGATAATTTGCTATAGTCATAGCTCAAAAGTCCACAGTATTAAGTTGGTCACTTCACTTTTAAGAGCCATTCCGACGTGCTCGAATGTGGTTTTTTAATGATTTTATCGATTGTTATTTTCTTTTTGACAATTAAGAACCTGCGCTGCCGATGGGGTTTGCATTTCGAGTTGATCCAATTAGAAATATGGTTAGTAGGGATAAAGTTGCTCAATTAATTATGGACTAAGAATTAGTTAAACAAAACGAAGAATCTACAATTATGAGCCATCCTGGAACAAGTTACTCTAATAATTCTGGTTTCTTCCATGGAAGCAGCTCGTCCATTCCATATGTGGATTATCAACCGTCATCCAGGTATGAAGCCCTTGCACACGACGTCGATGATTAAAAGAAATTATAAAATTAATATTTTAAATTATGTATTACTTTTTTAATAAATGTTGAATAATAAAATAGTTTTTCTTAAAGTTACTAACAATCTTTCTACTGCTCCAATCGGTTCCCTAACATTTGTCTGATCTTATAACAGCTTTGACTGCATTCAATATTTCATCGAAACATTTCATATTCATTCTAAAATATATAAACAATCGATTTTCATTAATCCGAAGTTGGGGATAGTTATGATGTATGGAATTCACCTTCTCTACACCTATTCCACCAGTAATTCAGAAATCGTCAACCGTTATTCAGATTTGTCAATTAGGTAATATTCAGAAATCGTCAACGGTTATTCAGATTTGTCAGTTGATATTCAGAAATCGTCAATTTTAATTTAGAAACCGACAAATGAAATGCAAAAGTGGGGCTTTTACAGTGCAGAATAAGGCTTTAATAAAAATCGAACAAAATAACAATATTTTAATTTATTTTTTTATATATAGTCGTGTTACGAATTTGGGCTGATCGATTTAAAAGTACATCTACTAAAAAAATAAAATTTAAGAAAGCACAATATCAAATTTGTTGACAAGATTATAGCTGGAACTTTACAAGTGCCTCCTAAGTTGAAAAGTGGGCTGTTTGTTTAATTAACTAAGGAACTTGTAATATTGCATTTCAAATTTCTTTCTAAAATTGGCGCGGTTTTTTTAAGCGGGATTTAAAATTCAAATACTTATAAAGTAAAAACAGGCAACGTCGCGAGTAAAAGAATGCAGGGTCGGTATGTTAAGGGATGAGGTAGCAAGACGCGACGCCATCTTAGGGGTCAGATAGAGAAGGGTTTAGGTGGTTGATGGTCATGGTCGAACACGAGTGCACTTTACCAAAAAGAAATTTTATTTTTTTTAATCAAGATGGGATTTCTTATCGAAAGAAATAATTTTTGTGAAATAAGTTACCACGAGCTTTCACTTTTAGGGATTTTTGGTGATTTTGCTAAAATGTTATAAAAATATTGCATTATTCAATGACGTCTGTAAAATACCAAGTTAGATCAATAAACCATTATAATACCTACAGGATGACCGTCATTTAACGCGATATCTGAAAATCCAGTGGTGGCTGTCACGTAGTAAATTGATCTTGATTTTATATACAGTATTTCAAAGAAATTCGATTTGTTTATTATATTAATAAATTAATAATAATATCTTGCATATTACATAAAAACAACGTCAGTAATAATCCAATCACATTATACAATTACAATATACAGTGTGATTCCGATATTATTGGTATCATATACGGGGTGGTTCAAAAGTGGGTGGCATTAGTGTTGGTTCAAAATAATTCAATCGTCGTGTTATGTAATATACCGGGTGTTTCCGAAAGGTTTGGCATTGCTTCAGATTATAACGTAGTATTAATTTGTTCTTTTATTGAGGATACAGTAAATAACACAAAGCCTGAGAGAGGTTTTATTGGGTTATACGATCTTCTCCTATCCGTAGTTATGTGGGTTGCATAACTCGGCCTCTCCTTTAAATTAAAAAATTTACCCGCTCTTTCTATTTCAAATGTTTTTGTACGTTACTTACTTAGTTTAATTTGGTTTTCTTTTAGACATTTTTAGTCAAACAAACGCATTCGTAAGTTATTTAGGTATTAATTGGTAAGGTATACAGCATTGTATTACAATGTTGTTTTTCGGTAGGTACGTATGATCATAACACATTTAAATTATTTAAATTTAAAAATTAATAACGAGATGTGTAATTTTCGAAAAATTAACAGTTGTACAATTATTCTCACTACAAATTTTATTTACTACTATACGTTAATTATATTGCTACTATTTTATTATACAATTTAAAATTACCTTATTATTAAACTTAAAATTAACAAATATTCTATAACGTATCTAATAAATATAAATAACAAGTTTTAAAAACATCAAAAAACAATTAACAAATCAGTACGATTACTCTATTGCCATCAATTTTAATGCTTCCCTCGTATTTCATTGTTCTTTTAGAGCAATTACTTTTAAATTCTTAAATGAAATAATTTTAATTAAACCAAGTATTTTTCATGTACAAAACACTGCTATACCTCTCGTATTGCTACGATGACAGTTGTAATACTCTATTCTTGTATTCAGTTTCTTTACCATGTTCTCTTTTGCATAATTTACTTCCCGTTTTTCAAGTGCCTTCCAATTTTGAAAATCCTGGCAAGTATCAAAATGTAATTTTTCCCGTTCGATTACTATATCATGTGTATCTATAATATGTTTCATTAATAAAAAATAAGTTCCAATACTTACCTTGTTTTCTTCGACACAGATTGGACAAAATATGTGCCCTTTTGTAATTGTTTCTTCTGCTACTACAATTGAATGAATTTTTCTCATGCCGATTTTTGGTTAAAATATCATAGAACTTTTTAAGGCAATGAGGGCATACACTACTAAAAATTAATTGTTATGTAATTTCGCATACCTAGCAAGTTATTGCTTCAATTCTTACGAATCCATGGCAGAGGTAAATAAAATCCAAAATTTAACCTAAAATACAACACAAAACTACCGGTATCCTGCACAAAATTATGTATTACAATTCTATTGTAGCAATGAATAATTGAAGGGCCTAGTGGAAAAAGTAGTTGTCACTTTTTTTTCAATTTGTAGGTGAGCACATTTTCACATTGCGGCATTTATTCTCTACAAATTAGTATAAAAATCAAGAAATTGAAAAAAAGTGACTTAACTACTTTTTCCACTAGGCCCTTCAATTGCTGTTTAATGATAATTGATTTATAATACCATATCACGAAATTGTAACAAAGTAGAAAATTTTTCGATTGCTTTAAAATTCTAACATGTATGGTAGACTGCGTGCCAAAGCTCAAAACTTATAGAGCTCCTGCCAAAGGTCAAAAGTTATACTGTCATCGGCGCAATAACGAAAACGAGTCCAAATACTAAAAAGCTCAACTAGAAAACATTCGTTGAATTTTTGCTTTCGTTTTGACAGTTTTACACAAATTTCGCGTTTTATTATTAAATGGTATTAGTATTATTTCATAATATAAATAACAATTAGCCTTCTTTAAGGCTATTTTAGCCTTATTTACATTTTTAAAATTTTCGCGCTAAGCTAATGTTTTTACGTAGCATTTCACATGTATGTATTTCGCCCTCTTGGGTCCTCCGTCGCGCATTGTATAACTTTTGAGCTTTGGCACGTAGTCTACAATGCGCGAAGAGGGCGAAATACATACATATGAAATGCTACGTAAAAACATTAGCTTGGCGCGAAAATTTAAAAAATGTGAATAAAAAAAGACGTAATTACTCGTTCTTGAAAATTAATATGAAAAAAATATCACTAGGCATGTAATTTAATAAAAAAGTTATTGTTATTTATTTTATTTTGAACTTTGCTTATTAAAAATAATTTGTAAAATCAATATTATGTTCGGAACATAATATCATTCTTCGAGGTTTTTTTTAGGTTATGATGTTCTTCCTGATTTTTAAACACTTTTTAATATCTACTTTGTAGATTTTAAATAAAAATCACACCAGTGCATACGTAGGGCCTGTCAGCCCCATGCTTTAAATCGACGATTGTTTGGATATTTCAGGAAAATAAGATAATTTTTGAAATCTATATAATTTATTAAAATTGATATTTGCAAATCTTACACTTTGCTGAAGTCGCAATAATTTACATTGTAACCAGTAACATTGAAGTTGTATAATAATTATTGTATTAAGTGCAGTTTACGTTATGCGATTTTGGTTACAAGTTGTCATAATACGCAATTCTAATCGTAATATTTGTTTATGACTTCGCTTACAAGTTCACCCTCGGGCCGTATCGTATGCTGAATCTTATAAAGTGAACTTCGAATTATTTGATTTTTACCTACTTGTGAATAAAATCGCATAACGTAAACTGCACTTTTCGGTGACGTGCAATAATTGTAAAGATACTTTTGATAATACAATTGAATTACATGGAAATTATAGCAGTTTTATTAGGTATAAAATTATTAAACTAAAGGGCTAAAAACTTTAGTATCTTTAATTTGAAATATGATACTTCTTTCCGATAGCCATTACTGCATATCACTCTTTTTCCATGATGATGTTGGACTTTTTAGCACACTAACATTGTGATATGAATCGTTGTCAATGACTAAGACGCTATTTTTTTCTAAATTTTGAATTAATTTTTCTTTTAACCATTTCAAATAATTTTTATGGTTCATATCATCATGATAATCTCCAGTTTTAAGTCCAGATTTAAATATCAATAAGGCGTTTGAAACAAAACCATTTGCACCGCCAGCATGAACAATAATTAATCTTTGCCCTTTAGTCATCGGGGACTTCAGACCGTTATTACTTCCGTCATCCCAACATTTAGGAACGGTGTGGGAATTATGGATATAAGTTTCGTCTGTGTAAACAATATTTCGTCCTTCTTGTTTATATTTTATAAGGTTTCTTAAGAATATAACTCGTTCACCTCGAATATCATTTTTTTCCACAAGTAATTTTCGATTACATGGAGCTTTTTTCCATCTAAAACCAATTTTATGCACTACACGTCGAAATGATGTAAGTTTACCAGCAAATCCATGATCTTTCTTCATACTTTCATAAACAGCTGGCATTGTTGGTCGTTTCTTGTGTATATTAGCAAACCTATAAATTATACTTCTAATGAGCTCCCCTTCAAATTCCGTCATTGTCAAGATATTGCTTGAACTAAAAAAATATTTTCGTTTACAAACCTAAATTAAATAAATTTCGTTATAACTCACCTTGAAATAATAAAAACTGATGTGAAATAGCCTTAAAGAAGACTGATTTTTGTCTAATAATGTTGGATTAACCTAAAAAAAAATATTTTCGTTTTTTATTTACAAAACTAATTTAAACAAATTTTATTACTTACCAGCAAACAATAGAACCTGTCAAGTAGCCTTAAAGAAGGCTGATTGTTATTTATATTATGAAATAATACTAATACCATTTAATAATAAAACGCGAAATTTGTGTAAAACTGTCAAAGTGTCAAAACGAAAGCAAACATTCAACGAATGTTTTCTAGTTGGGCTTTTTAGTATTTGGACGTGTTTTCGTTATTGCGCCGGTGAATGTATAAGTTTTGACCTTTCGCATCTACTCTACACAAGCGAGCTTTAGGACAAAAGCGCGGGTAAACTTTTTGATTTATAGGAGGAGTTTTGGTTATGCAACCCACATTCCTCCGCTTGGTGTTTTTTCTGTATCCTCTTTTATTGGTGGTAAATTCAAAATTAATGATTATAAAGGACTGAGGTTATATGTGGTTATCATTTAACAAGGTAAATGTTAAGGTGGTTAGTATTTGGTAACATGTGTTCTACACATTTTATTCTTGGTATTTTTATTGTCTATATTAAAGGTTTGGTAATTTATATACGAGACGAGTGTCGTCTCAACTAGGTAAACAAGGTAGTGAAAGTATGTCGGTATAACAGGGTCCTTTCTTTGAGGTATGGTTATATTTGCAAGCTCATTGTATGAGTGTAAATTAATTTAATCCATGTAGCAAATCACACCCGCGAAATATTCCTCGACAAGCCAGAGGCCGGCAATGTGATTTGTGTAAATTCCTGTCAGGAGACCGGAACATGGAAGTAGGTAGAAAGTACGTCTGTTATAAAATGGTCATATTCCCCCCTCCCCCCTGAACATTGTGTGGAGCTTGGAGGTGTTGCTTTATTCGATAAGAGAGACCTTTGTTATACTGAGGTGTAATTTTACAGGTAATCTAAACAAATATTATGGTTTATTTATAGGTATACAAGTTGTAGACGTAATTAGTCCAACTTACTTGCATAGAAGTCGAAGGCGTAATTTGAGCCCGACTTGCAAGCCAGCTAAATTCAGTGGTATTTTGACTGATGACAATAACAAACATTCTCAAAATGAGAATCTAAAACAAAATGATTATAAATAATATAAAATAATATTATACTGATCTCAAAAGTGGATCGAAGGTATGAATTTTAGTTCGCAGTGACAATTTAGGCTGTAGAATATTCTCTAAGAGAAATTTATGTGTTTTATTATTAAACTAGCTGGAAAGCCCGTCCACAGACGGGCAGCTAGACGGTGCCGGTGGATCTCTATTTTAATAATCTAAATAAAAACAACATTGTTTCCTAATATTGCCAATTTGAATTGTTCATCCTCGCGTAGAAACGTTAATTTTAATTTTTTTTATTTGTTAATTAAGAAACAATTATTGTAGCAAATAAAATCTCAAGCACTGCCTACTGCGTTAGTACTTCCTTGTACACAATATTTTTCGTGTACACTGCCTGTGAACCTTCAATCAATTTCCCTTGTTCTTTTCCATCAACTATTTTTATCTTCAGATCTTCAGATCTCCGTACTCTTGACATTGCTACATAGAGATGACTGTGGCTAAACACCGGTTCAGGCATATATATTCCTACTTTTTCTAACGTCTGTCCCTGAGCCTTGTTGATCGTCATGGAAAAGGCAAGTTTAATTGGAAACTGTCGCCGCCTTAAAACAAATGGCAAGTCTGTACTTGTTAGGACTAAATATATGCGCGGAATAAAAACAGTTTCCTTTTTAGCAGTTCCTGTCAAGACTTCAGCGACGATTAGATTGGGCTTTAACGATTGAACAGTTAAGCGCGTCCCATTACAAAGACCACGTTTAGTATACAAATTCCTGAGCAACATAATCACACTTCCAACCTTCAAGTGCATTCTGTGTACTGGCATCCCTGAGGGCTTTTGTTTATTCAAGAATTCCATCGGATAGTTTTCCCTATCGTTAATTCGCAAATATTGTCCATAAAACCACAGTTATGAACGTCGACATTTGGTTCTACAACGTAACCTACTTCAAGATCAGCTGCGTTTTTACTTCGTGGATTTTGTCGGCGAATTGCATGACCACGTGAACGTTGTAATATTTGCGAAGGGGTCATGTTGGCAATTTGATTTCTTTCGCGATGTGGAGTAATTTGTTCTGACGTCATGTTGGCAATTTGCTTTCGTTTGCGATTTTGTCCAATTTGCCCAGGAGTCATATTTTCCACACGATTACGATTCCGACAACATTTTTTTTGGACATCACTCATATTTTTACGACGGGTATTTTCTCGCTCCGCCTCCCGTCGTTTTACTTTTTCCTGCTGGGTGGCTACTTCCTCATCAGATTTTCTTTTAACACATATTCGAACAGCAGCAGGAACATGTGGGGAACAAAGAGTAACTACTTGAATATCCTCCATTTCGGACATTTTCGCTTTAGAAGTTTCTGAAGTTGTGAGGTTATTTTCAATGAAGGTAACTCTCACACCACGTACCTATATAGCGCACAGTGTATCCGTTGATACGTTGATCCGAACCAAAAATGACACGCTGGGGCTGGAGCAGCAGCGAGCTGGCATTTTATATGTATGATGAATTACCACTGTCCTTATTATCAATGACGAATGAATTACCAATAAATATGAACAAATTATTAAAAATATCAAAACCCACTCAATTGGGATTTTACATTAACCAAACGCCACCATACGACAGCAATTGTAACTACCCTAACGAGTATACCTCAGTATCTTTTAACGTGTGTTAATAGTGTTTGAGTTTGTTTTCGTGAGATTTTTAATTCGGTGCAATGTTTAATCTTTAATTGTAATCGATAATTACAAATTTTACATCCGTGCCACCATCTAAAAACACACATGCATTATTTATAACCTAATTTTTGTTTATTACGCAGATAAATACATTATTTTTTTACTTACCAATAGAAAACTTCTGTTAAACAGTTTTGAAAAACAACCTTTTTTAATTTATTTGAACACAGATAAACGAACAACTAAATATTTCTATATAAACCCGTATAAACAAATCAACATTCTACTGAGGTATACACGTTAACGTAGACATATTGAAGTCGACACTAGCGCCATCATCGGTAGTGTAAAATCCCAATAATGAGTTGTGTTCACTTGGTTTTATATCAATAAGAGATAACTTTCATTACTATTTTGGCTTGTTGATCCATGATTGGATCAACGTGGATGACGTGATTTTTTCTTTTTTTTAAATAAATAATAAATAAAAATCTGAGTACCAAATTGGGTGTTTTAATGTTTTATTTAGTCAATTGGGTTTTAGAATGTGAACTTCGTTCACATTCTGCATTGAACAACAGGGCATCTTTCTTTAAATCACTGTGTATGATGTAGGTAGGCTAATTATGTTTTAGAGGTAATGCAATCTTCACGAACCGGGCTTTCCCGTTCAATAAAAGAACTGAGGTGTACTACGGTTGGGTATTTACAACGTGTGGGTTGCTAGAGAGATCACAGGCTTAGAACGATGGTATTTGAATTTCCGGATGTTGAGATTTTTAGGATGACGGCGGGAGATTCAAATTCAAAGTTCAACATTACAAACTTAAATTGAATTTCTTCACCAGGTAATCTGTTCCTACAATATGTAATTATTAGAAACAGAATTTTGAATTATTATTTTATTTGGTCATATGTAATAATAACAAGTTAAGTACAAAAATTTGTAAAATTAGGTAGGCACGTATATTAAATCAAAATTGATTCATATGATAATTGTGCTACTAAAAAATAGTGAATCGATGGAACTTGAAAATAAAAGGGAATGCAAATCAAATCCTTAAGTTGAAAGACAGAATTTGAGTTTCACAAGTTTGAAAATTGACAATTACGCCGGCTGCACAGCAATTGGAGGGAAAAAGATAAGATTGAGAAGCGACGAGCAAGCAACGAGGATTCTAACCGCATCTGAAGACGAGAGAGGACATATTTTTGTTAAATTGGATTCTAACCGTGTCCGTTGACGAGAGAAGAAGTATTTTTGAAAATTGGAATCTGGCCGCAAACAGCGGGGAGCGAGCACGTATTTTGGCTCGTTCCATAGTTATGGAGAATTATGAAAATTTTGAGTACCATTGTGAAATAATTTATTGGTTAGAAGATTGTATTTTCTGGAAGTATAAGTGATTAGCAAATATTACAAGTGGAATTGGGTTTGTTACCTACGATTGTTTGGAAAATATTGGAAAAAACTAATTAAATTGTTTATGGTTGGATGTTTTTCTGTGGTTCGAATGGTAAATGGATCAACAGCATCAAAGACGAAGCTTGGTGAACGTAAGCAACTGGCAATGCATACGGAAGAATAGCGAATTACCTACTACATTGGAAATAAGTGGTAAGACTGTATTTTTGCGCGCGTTACATAAAAATTAAACGATCGTTAGACATTATGAAATTTGAATAAGTGCGATAATATTTAGGGTTTAGATTATGTTACTCTTATTATTTTTACGTACACTTAATTTGTGGAAATACTTTTTTTTGATAATTCTGTTTCGCAAAGATTTTTGTATTATGAATAAACGAACAGCTAATAAATGAAAAAATTTTATTTGGTACAATTGTTTAATTATATACAGCATTGCAAGGTACGAGTAAGTTGCAGGTAGATGCTATTTTCATTATTTTCCTTAATAAGGAGACAGCATAAGTTACGAATTGTCAGTAACACTTGAGTGTGCTTTTGAATTTCGAGCGAACCCACATTACGCCCACAACAAGAGTCTTATTTCTGAGCTAATCGGGGAAGAAAAAGTGCCGTTTGTTTTACCCCGCTATATAAAACAAACAAATATTATTTTTTGTTCACGGCAATATATTATAAAAAAAACATAAATTATTTCACAACAATATGTTAAACAAATTTTTAGTGAATAACTTAGCGACCGACTGGCATATCTTTCATTGATAAGGCTGCTGCATGATGTATTGTGCAGTGTTGCGCAGCACGAGCACAATCGTCTCCATTTACGCTGTCCTTGGCCCGATCTACTATTTCCTCTAAGTAGACCAGTCTTTGTTCCCAAGATTAGGCCCCGCGACATTGGGAACTCGAATGTTGCTTTTGGCTTCTGCCTTGATTTTCGACCAAATATACTCAATGGGATTTAGCATTGGAGAGTATGGGCCAAGTCGCAACAGAGTTGCTGTCGTCCCAGTAAAGATCGTTTCCAGTCTTGAATGGCAAGGTGCATTGTCCACAACGAGTACTAAATCGGACAGTTGATTTCCCATATCGTTACATTGTTGCAGTAATGTCCTTACCCAATCACATGCTAATTGTGAAGTAAATGAACCTCTTCTGTGTTCCATAGAATCAACACAGAATCATAACATTCAAATTTTTAGAAAAAAAAACAACTGATGCTTTAATTGAGCTGAACATTTGACACTTTCTGAATTTCATTTAGTACTTTCTAATTTTCATTTATCGGTTTCTAAATTCTAAATTGAAGACGGTCATGGTCTGAACGTTAGCGCGATCAACTGCTAACGCAAGGCGCCCCGTTTCGACTCCGGGTATTGTCTAATAAATTTCTTGACCGTCTTCCGTGTTTCGGAGGGCACATTAAGCAGGCGGTCCCCCTGTGTTAATGATTTGCCATCATAACAATAAAAAACAGGGTGCAGGCACATCGAAAGGCAAGCCTAGCAAGCTACCTGAGATGTAAAAACCAAACTGCTCATAGAACCAACAGTGCCTTGAACAGAGGCACTATAGTTGGGAAGTACAGGACGTAGTCCTAGATTAAGAAGAAGAAGAAGAAGAAGAAGGTTTTTAAATTAAAATTGACGGCTTCTGAATATCAGTTGACAAATTTGAATTAAAATTCACAATTTCTGAATATCAGTTGACAAATCTGAATTGAAATTCACGATTTCTGAATATCAGTTGACAAATCTGAATTACAATTCACAATTTCTGAATATCAGTTGACAAATCTGAATTACAATTCACGATTTCAGAACAGCAGGTGAGGTTTTCTGAATTACTTCTGGAAAAGGTGTAGTCTTCTAAGGTTTATATCATGAATCCACATGGTTCTTTCCTATCTGTAATATGTCGGTAGAAAATCTTCATGCATATTTTATAATGATTATCTCCCTGACTCTTTCATCGTTATTTTCGTCTTCCAGTAGTGCTGCCAATAGATGTACTTCCTCTTTAAATTGCTCGTCGTTACCCGCAAACATTTTGTAATCGTTTTTATTACTATATTACTAAAAGCACTGTTGCTCCGTTACTGTTTAATTTAAAAAATTAAACTAATTTAGAGATTTAGACCATGCTGTATATAAGAAATATTATATAAGAAATACTATTCGACTCAAAATCTTGACCTACGCACATACACGATTAAAAGTCCACTGCTCGCTTGCAAATTTTAACGTACCTCCTCGGTTCTCGACGAAATCGAATTAAAAATCAGCGCAATAGACCAAAATTGTAATAAAGTTTTAAACACAGGGGTCGTCCATAAATTACGTCACGCTCCTAGGGGGGGGTTCCGACCCTTGAGGCGATGGGGGGAGGGGGGTTTAAAAAATTGTGACGTCACAAAATATATAGATTAAATATTTTATTATAAGTATTTAAAAAAAACTAATTTTTGAGTGTCTACACCACTGAAGCCAGTGGTGTAGCTAGGGGGGGGGGCGGACCGCCCTTCATAGAAGTTTTCTCTGGGGTACTACCCCTAAAAACAGAAAAAAGGAAGTTTGAAAAATTTGGGGGTGGTTCAAGAATATGTGACGTAATACTTGGAGGGGGTCTAGGTTTGTGTGACGATGGGGGGGGGGGGGGGGGGGAGAGGGGTTAAAAATTGCTTAAAATTGCGTGACGTAATTTATGGACGACCCACAGTGGGGTATTTCGCCTCAAAATGTGGCATAAAATACAAAAATCAAATGCTACATGCATATTCCCTATTATGATTTTTGTAAACTACACTATCTTGGGCACCATTATGTGAATTTATAGGAACATTATAATAATAATAATAAAGGCGCCCATTCCTAAGGAATATGCCTACTTCCTAGTTTTGGAAGTCTTTACAATCCTTTTCTCCAGGTGGATTACTCCTGATTTTCCAAACTTTCCATCACTTATAGTTTTGTGCATGTTTTGGCTTCCTTCACTACTCTTCTCCATAAATTCCGGTTACTGCACTTCTTTCTCCATTCCCTTACTCCCATGGTTTCAAGATCTTCCCCCACCTCGTCAATCCATCTCGCTCTGATTCTTCCTCTATTTCTGGTTTCGCTCGGCCTCCAGTCCGTGATCTTTCTCATCATACTATCAGGTTTTTTCTCATTAGATGTCCGAGCCAGGCTATTCTTTGCGACTTTATATATCTCACCAAGTCTTCATTTCCAATGGTCTTGTTTATCTCGCTATTTGTTCTTATTTGGTATTCATTTTCGTTTTTTTTCTTTGGTCCCATGATTATTCTGATCACCCTTCTTTCGAACACCCTCAGTTTCTCTTCTTCCTTTTTCGTCAGGTTTAGCACTTCTGAGGCATACGTCAATACCGGTCTAATAAAGGTCTTGTAGATTCTTACTTTTGTTCTTATAGCCAGGATTTTGCATTTAAGCATCTTTTAGTTCGCATATATCGCCTTGCATCCCGTCTGTATTTTCTCTTTTATTTCTTCTGATCGCTCGTTAGTACTGTTTATCTGTATTCCCAGGTATTTAAACTTTTGAACCTCTTCGAACACTCGCCCGTCTACCATTAATACATTTTTCCTTCTTTCTGTTTTAGTGCAGTTCATATATTTAGTCTTGTTCTCATTTATCTTCAGTCCCATTGTTGTTGCTTGTTTTTCTATTTCTTCAAGCATTTTCTTCATTTTTTTCAGTGATCTAGCAATAATCACTAAGTCGTCCGCATATGCAAGTATTTGACCTTCCTTTGTTCGTATAGTTCCTCCACAGTCTGAATTTCTTATAATTTTCTCCATTGCGAGGTTAAAGAGGGTCGCCGACAGCGCATCGCCCTGTCTTACTCCTCCGTTAACTTCAAAGTTGTTGGTTTCAGTTGTTCCTACCCTGACTACTGCGTTCGATCTTCTCATCGTCATCTGTATAAGTCGTATCAGCTTTACTGGTATATTCATCTCTTGCATAGCTTCGTATAGACGTTCTCTTTTTATGGTATCGAAAGCCTGCTGAAAATCGACAAACAGCAGATGCAGCTCTATATTATGTTCTCGTGCTTTTTCTGTTATTTGTTTTATTATGTGTAGTGCATCCACTGTCGATCTGCCATCTCTAAAACCATGCTGGTAGTCTCCATACCAGCATGCCAGAAAATGAATACCAATTATGAGTTCTGTGTTTCTTTTTTCAGTCTAGTATGTATGAGGGCCGACAATATTTTGTATATAACCTGTAGCAATGTTATGCCCCTGTAATTTTTACACACTTCTAGGTCTCCTTTTTTGTGTATTGGGACTATTTTACCAATATTCCATTCGTCGGGCATCTCTTCGGATCTCCATATCTCTATTATCAAGTCATATATTCTTTGGTGTACCATCTCTCCAGCATTTTTTATCATTTCACTATATACTTCGTCATTACCTGGAGCTTTACCATTTTTTAATTTCTTGATCATCGTTTTTACCTCTGGAAATGTTGGTTCTGCTATGTTTCCTTCTTCTTCTCCTTCTACTGTTATTTCTTTGGTACTATCTTTTTTACATTTTGGTTTAACAGTGCTTGAAAGTGTTTTCTCCAAATTTCCTTTATATCTTCTTCATCGCTCACCCTTCTTCCGTTTTTATCTTTCATGGTCCTGGTCTTCATGTTGCTTTTTGTTGTTTAACTCTTAAGTAAAACTTCTTCGCATTGTTATTTCTGTAGTTATCTTCTATTTCGCTCATCACGTCATGTAGCCATTTGTTTTTCCTTTCCTTGCAGAATTTGTGTGCCTCTTTCCTTTTCTCCGTATATTTATTCTTATCTTCTTCTCTGTTTGTCGCTATCCACTTCAACCTCGCTTCTCGCTTGCTTTCTATTAAATAAAGCTTGCGTTAACAAAGTTATATACCGACTTGCTCTTTTTTTTAATCAACAATACATAAGTCACAATAGGTGGCGCTGGCTATATTTTTAGTATACAGTACATTTCAACACCCCCACTTACTAAAAATACAATGAACATTATAATACAATCTTATTCATTACTAATTCCTAACAACTTCATAAATCGAAAATGTTTATCAGTGCCTATGCCTTTAGTTAACATATCTGCTGGCATTACATTCGTAGATAAATATTTCAATTCAACTTGGTTATTAGATACAACTTCCCTTATGAAATGATGTCTTATATCTATGTGTTTTGACCTTTTATGATATGAATGATTTGCTGATAAGTTTATAGCAGCCTGATTATCATTATAGAGTTTAATAATCTGATCATCTCCTGTCAATTCACATAACAAATTTTTTAAATAAATGGCTTCTTTTGCTGCTTCGGAAACAGCCATGTATTCTGCTTCAGTGCTAGAAAGTGCAACCGTTTTTTGTTTACTGCTTTCCCACGAGATTACCGAACCACAAAATTTAAAAACGTATCCTGTGTATGATTTCCTATCTATTACATTGTTACCCCAATCAGCATCTACAAAACCAACTAATTCTGTGCCTTCCTTTGAGAATTTCAAACAATAATCTTTCGTCTCGTACCTTTCAGATATTTCAATATGCGCTTAGCACATTTCCAATGCTGTTCTGTATGCGATTTATTAAACTGGCTTAAATAACTTACACTGAAAGCTATGTCAGGCCTCGTAAGTACGGCCAAGTACATTAAACTGCCTATCAAATTTTGATACGGTACGTTGTCCCTATCAGTTACATTCTGATCACATTCAAAATTTAATTTAGTTTCAATTGGAGTTTTAATTTCATTACAATCAGTCATATTAAATTTCTGTAATAATTTATCAATGTAACTATTCTGACTTAAATGGAATAAAAAGTTTTCTTCCCCTCGGATCTGAATATAATAAAATCTCGGGTGTGAGGGTTGGGGTAATAAGTGGTAAACAGTCGTTTTATTACCCCAACCCTCACACCCGAGATTTTATTATATTCTGACTTAAAGTTAAAATACCTTTTTCTCTGTCTCGACTTATTACTATACCTAAACATTCCCTTATCTTTCCCAAATCTTTGATTTTAAATCTAAAGCCCAATTCCTCTTTTAAGGAACTTGATTCGCTTTCGTCATTTGAAAAAACAAAAAAATCGTCTACATATAAAGTCACAACTGCAATTAAATCATTGTTCCGTTTTATGAAAACACAAGGTTCATATTTCGACTTGACATAATTTAATTTTAACAAAACTGAATTAACTCTATCATTCCAACATTTTGAGGACTGCTTTAAGCCATAAACTGCTCTATTAAGCTTCAAAACCTTATTTTTGTCTGAATCCGCGCATACAAAACCTTCTGGTATTTTCATAAAAACGTTCTCTTTTAAAAAACCATTCAAGAAAGCTGTCTTAACATCAAGATGCGTAATATCTAAATCTAGTTTTACTGCCAAAGCAAACAATACCCTTAAAGTTGAATGCCTCACTACAGGTGAAAAAGTTTCATTATAATCTACACCTTGCTTTTGCTTAAAACCTTTAGCTACCAATCTCGCACGATATTTGACTTCTTCAACACTATTCACTTTTTTCTTAAAAACCCACTTACTATCCACCACTGTAACATCTTCTTTTACGTTGACAAGATCCCAGGCTTTATTTTCCTCAAAAGATTCCAGCTCCTCTTCAATTGCACTCCGCCAAAATACGCCTTCTGGTCCTAAAAGGGCTTCCGAAACGCTAACTGGATCACCTTCCACGCTTGAGCTCCCTCCACACATGTAGGACACAAAGTCTTTATCGACCTTCGGTTTTGGTTGCCTTTGACTTCTTCTCAATGGTTCTTGAGATAAATCCTCATTGTTTTCTGGAAAATAATCGACGTCATCATCCTTCGACTCTTCAGTTGAAATTGTTGTTTCTTCCCCCACTGAGTCTGACGCCTCCAAAACCTGTTCTCTATAACAAAACTTATTTCATTAGCTTTTTCTGTTATAATTACATCTCGACTGGTGATGATGTTTCTTGTACTTGGGTTGTACAACCTGTAACCCTTTGTGGTTTCGTCATACCCAACTAGAATATGTTTTGTTGCCTTCTTATCCCATTTTTGTCTGTTTACTTTCGGTATATGTACTCCTCCGTTGTCGGTTCTTAGCATTTTAATCTGTTTATTTGTTTGCTTTTCAACTTTGTTTTTAAAATCTTTGAATTTTTCAATTACTTCATCTTTTGTTCTCAAAAAATAAATGTAACACATTCTGCTGTAATCATCGATAAACGTTAGAAAATATTTTGAACCTCCTACTGACCTTTTCTCCATCGGTCCACAAACATCACTGTGAATCACTTCTAACAATCCTCCAGCTCTACTACCCATTTTCGGAAAAGGTAAGCGAGTTTGCTTTGCTTCACAACCAACCTCACAATTGAGTTTCTGAATATTTGCTTGTCCTTTGTAAATCAGTCCGTCCACTAAACCTGTTAATTTATCTAAATAACTCGCGTTTATATGTCCTAATCGTCTATGCCATAAATTACTTGAGATTAAAGAAGTACTTAACAAACTCACGCTTTGTTTTTCTAAATTCAGTTTATATACATTATTTTCTAAATTTGCTATTCCTACTAACACATTGTCTTTATTGTAAATCTTGCAACCTTTTTCATCGAACTTAACTTTGTTGCCGTTACGAATTAACTGACCCACGGACAATAAGTTCGTTGTTATATCTGGAACATACTGCACATTCTTTAAAATAACGTTCAAACTAACCTTATTTACAACTGTTTTTATTTCTACATCTCCGGCACTTTTGACTGGAATTTTGGACTTGTTGCCCACCATAATTTCAGTCACTTCTGGTTTACGTTCATCTTTTAACCACTCTTTGTTTGCTGTTAAGTGAAAACTGGATCCACTATCGATAAACCATTCCTTTGTATCAAATTTACCGTTCGTAAACACTGCACTTAATGCGAAATTTTGTTTGTTTGGGCATTTTGACATAAAATGTCCAGGTTGTTTACACTTGTAACAAATGATTTTGCTTTTTTCTGAGCTTTCATCGTCATTGCTTTCTTTGTTTACATTATTCGTATTTTACATTTTTGTAGTACCTCTACCGCCATCTTTCCAATTTTTCGAATACTGTTGTTTGCTTCTTGCATAGAATGCTCCATTAGAACTCCTAGTGACATCTTCTTGCATGTCAAGCAACTTCGTTTTAATGGAATCTGTAGTAATGTCAATTCCGGAATGTTCAACCGCCATTATCATTGGCGCGAATTTTTCAGGTAAACCTGCTAATAATAGCGAACCAATCCAATTTTCGTCAATGTTGAATCCCGTTCTTCGTAATTTTTGCGAAGAACTTATAAGCTTTCACTAATCTCACTTTAACATGTAGCTCTTTTTCTATAAACTTTTCCATGTCGGTAGTTGTACTTTCATCCGATATTTCGGTCAAACCCTTGATTACAATATTGTTCTTTCGTTTTGCTTTCTCTTCTCTTTCAATTTTGTCCTCCAATATCTCTATTCTTGTTTTCAGTTGTTCTCTATCTTTTTCCCACTTTTCTTCTTTTTGTTTAAATGCATTCTTTATTTCCTGCATTTCTCTCTTGATTTCTGCTGTATTTTTCTTCATTTCGCCCATCATTGTTTCGAACATTTGTTTGACTTCATTCATATCCATGCCGTGGTCTTTAACTCTATTTCTTTCTTCTTCCGCCTGTTTTTGTTCTGGTGATCTGATCGTTTTTTGCTTCTTTCAAAAGATGCTTGTTCCCCTACTGGATCTACGTCGAATTCTCTTATTCTCTTTCTTGTCTCTTCACTCATTTGCGGCTGCTGCTGGTTTTTCTCCAGTATGTACTTGTAAGGTAATAGGAACATTACTCGTTCCAATTTTCCACTACATCGTCAAAAGATGCTAAGAATTTGCTGAGGGGGGGGGTTAACACATTCTTTTCAAAGATTATTTTTGCTAGAAATCGTTATAAATTGTAACTTTTACTTATGGAAACAATAAGTTCAAATATCTTACATAAAGTCTGTAATAATTGATCTTTAAATAAATATGGTTACAATGATATAATGCATTGTATTAATTTTTGTGAAAGATTATCAGAAAAAAAAAGAAGATTTGAATATGAAGGAAGGTCGAGAAAGTAACAATTTTTTTTAATGGATAATACTGATACTTGAGACTTTAAAATAAATTTTTTGGCTGCCGAGATTTGCCGGATTCTCTTTAATTCGCGTTTTACTTGGACAAGTCAAAAATTTCCAAGTCACCCTATATGTTTTTATCAAATTATTGTGGCTTCTGGTCACGAAATAAATGTTGAAAGATTTCGGGAACACTGCTAGAAATCGTTATAAATTGTAACTTTTACTTATGGAAACAATAAGTTCAATATCTTACATAAAGTCTGTAATAATTGATCTTTAAATAAATATGGTTACAATCATATAATGCATTGTATTAATTTTTGTGAAAGATTATCAGAAAATAAAGAAGATTTGAATATGAAGGAAGGTCGAGAAAGTAACTATTTTTTTTTAATGGATAATACTGATACTTGATACTTGGAGAAGTCAAAAATTTCTAAGTCACCCTATATGTTTATAAAAATTATTAACTACTTCTCTTCTAAATTTTTTAATTCGTATCCATTAAATATTTGTTGTATTGTGATATCACAACCTGTATTTTCGGATAAGTGTATATTTACATGATATTTACACATATCTTCCAAAAACTATTTCTGTGTTTTTTGCTGATGATGTTAATTTTTCAAAGTTTTTCAAATAAATTCATTTTCTTAATAAATAAATGCACCAGAATTATGCAAAGTATTTTTTAGATACTACTAAGAGCCCTGAAAATAAATATCCTACTTAGAAATCCGTTGGAATAGTATTTGATTTAATGCCACCTTTTGAGGCCAAATACCCCACTGTGCGACCCCACATATAAAATTACTTTCCGATTTCAATTTCGCGCACTATTTTCAAATCTCACTATATTGCGTTTATTTTCAGGTGTACATGAAGAAGAATAAAGTACATAAAGTGTATATAACATAAAAGTTGTTATGGCCATTACATTTCTGCAAAAATTATTAAATCTCAACGCAGTTCTAGATGTTACAAAAACGACCAGACTGGACATGATAAAACTAGTGAATCGGATTCAGGGATTACTTCGAGTTCTCTGCATTACACAAAAGAACCAAAATTCCAACAAAAGATCCAAACAGGCGACATAGAAATACAAATATGTACTTCCTGATGCAGTTGCAATATTAAGAAATGCGATGGGTAACTTTCAGTCTTGTCGCAAAGAATTCTAACTATTTCGTGCGCGCACAAGTTTCGTGAGCACACAATTTTCGTGCGCGCAAAAGTATCTGTACTCATTTGAGCATTTTTACGCGTAAACCGTTCGTGCACGTAAAAATGCTCAGACGGGGACGCAGCTTTAGGTGGGTAACTGGCGCACTCAACGAGTTACCGCAGCGTACTTAATACATCCACTAAAGCTAACATGTTGCATATTTATCACAAATAATGTTATCACTCTACTGAGAATGAAATGAGGGATATTTTGTAATCGAAAAATATTTTTTTATTCCTAATAATAACCTTGTTATTTGTTATAGTACCTTAAATTTTGCAATGACAACTCAGTAATTTAACTTTTAAAGATCATTTTCAGTAGCAAAATATTTTTTTTCAAATAATTTACATACATTACTAAAGTTCAGCATTTGAGAAATTTCTAATAGGTATAGCACCACGTCGGGTATCTTCCAAACGTTGTAAAGTTCCATCTAATAAGTCAACAAAACGGTCGACTAACTCTACTTCCGAACTATTAACAGGAGGTTGACTTGGCGTTGCTACTAATTGTTTAGTAGAATGAAACGGAGGTTCGGAATTATCTTCATCACCACTATTCTCTGAAGATACTTCTGAATCAAGAATATTTAGTAGACGTCGGCACCAACTTTGTAATGCACTTATGCTTGTTTTATCTTCTGTTATAATTTTTAAACGATTTATTCGTTGAAGTACATGCATGCATCGTGTTAAGTTACGTGCTCGTTTACGAGCATCAAGATTAACTATATCTTTCTCCAATGCACCCAATTTACAACAACAAATAGAACCCTCGGTTATTATATTTAAAGAAGCACAATCGAACTTAACTTGAGATATTACGTTGAGGTGTTTCTCGCTTTTTAATAATGGCATCAGTAATGATCTTTATCCCGGACGAGCCCCCAGTTTTGTAACAACACTCGCACTCTGAGGGTGTCACATAAACAAAATTACAAAAAATGGGGAGTATATGGAATGTTTAACTTACCCCTTTACTCCTGTAGTTGGGAACTTCTTACAGTCGCCAAACAGCGAAGAATGGGCCCACTCGTCGAAGTCCAGCTTCCAGACCTTAAAGGAGCAATTGTGGCACACACACCTTCTAAACTCCCAAATTTTTTTATATTTGGCAGAAAATATTTTTATCGCAAACGCGCAAACAAAGGACTGAAAAACGGAAAATTATATTAACACAATTAATTATCCTAAGATAATAATAAAATACCTGCTTATCCAGGAAATTTTCATTCAAACTCCAATGTTAACACTGTTAAAATTGTTACAATTTTACCAGAAAAAACGTTTATTGAATTCAATATCTAACGCCTTTTCGACCTTAACGTACAGATCCGCAAGTAAAAACGCGGCACATAACTCCAAGCGCGGTACAGTTAATGTTTTTAACGGTGCAACTCGACTTTTTGCACACAACAACCGACAAGATATGGTACCTTGCTCGTTAACGCTACGTATGTAAATTGCTGCACCATATGCCACCTCGGATGCATCCGCAAATCCGTGTAATTCAGCGCTCAAAATACAAATGAAGATTATGTAACTTTGTAGGAGAAGCATCTAATTGGTTATTCGGAACATTAGATAACAAAGACAAACAAGAAATTTTAGGGTACATAAGACAAATTCAATCTAACGAAAATAAAATACATGATTCTGTAACAAAATCTTTCCTTACTGCTCTAATGAGAAGTCAGCTCGGAAAAGATTAAGTCCACGCAGAAGGATAAACCATCTACTTTAAATTTGCGTGGGGCCCTGGTGTTAGGTTTTAAACTAGCTCGTTATAGCCTGGAAGCGAGAGTCGTGGATCGTGTGAAAGAAACACCCCGGAGAGATCAAGGAAACAGCTTTGCTAACACAACACAATTAAAATTAACAATAAGAAGTTCATTGTCAGAAGGCAAAGATATACGCGATGTCGGATGTAAGAGGTGTTAGCCGACCAAAACAAGCACAGTAGCAACGACATTGCCACCGAAAATCACTCCCAAACATAAACCAAGGGCACATTCGAATGGTTATATAAAAATCCCACGATAAAGTGGAACCATATCGAATCCCCAATGATAAAACAAAAGACAGCAATCTCGGTGAAATGCCGCACCCTGTATATGGGTCGAACATCGCAGCCTTTCATAAAAAAAGAACATAAAAACAAAAATAAACACACAAAAAAATGTTCAACATAGAATTTCAAATATGAAATTCGAACGTACTACGATCATTTTGGAATTCCTCCGTCAATGCATTTTACCATAAGCTATTCGATGTTATAAGTGGAAATAAATACCCTGAACAAGTTAATTAAATAAAACACAAATATCAATAATTAATAATTTTAAGTTTATTAAATATCAACCTGAACATTCGATCCATTTCACACTTGCGAGTGCGAACTGGATAAGATAAACTGATATCACCTCGCCGCAGGAATATAAAATTGCAAGGCTATCGCAATCTTGGCGACCACTCTAAGAATAAAAAATGCAAGACAAAAAGGCAAACCAAAATGTTACACATAAAAAATACATAAATTGGTCAAGGGTGAACTCCAACGTCATCGTTCTCCAGGTGTACGGAAGAACATTTGGCCAAATTAATTATCACGTAACTGCGAAGCAATTAACAAAATTATTAGGTGACTTACCATTGTGAAATGAAGTAATATTTCACAGGAAGTATTGACCATGGGTCCAACAAAAAATGTACGATCCGGGAAAAATCAACCATCCCTCAAATCACGAATGTAACATCCCCATGAAGGGTTTGGAGCGCAAGATCCAAAAAACCATTCGTATTGATGGATGGGAACCCTCACAAAATCGAATCATCCCTCTTCAAAATTTTGAACCAAATTTTAATGATAAATTACCTCACAGCACTTTAAAACATGACCGGAGCGTTTTTGAGCTCACCAATGAATTTCCATCATAGCATGCGCGAGTTTTTAATCTCCGTCCAATACGTTCGCTATACAGAGTGCTACGAAATATGTCGCTAGATGTTAAAAGTTGAATTTATAAATTCAACGTTGTTGCGAAAAGTGAAAATTTTTCGTAACAATTCTTTTACCATTAACAAAATATTATTAGAAAACTTTACTTTAAATTACGATTCAAAAATCAACAGTATAATAAAAAATCAAGAAATACTATTTCAACAATAATTAAAGAGTATTACTAATTTCGAAAACGAATCAATAATGTTAAAATTAATTAATTTACAAAATGAATTTTTTTTGAGATTGAAAAACTTTATAGAACAAATAATAACTGCAGTAAATTTTGCAAGAATGCATATCTTGTATCCTATCATTTTGAATTTAGAAACACAACAGAAATTATTAAAAACTAGCTGGCACGGGCGGCCTTAGGCCGCCCTCAGCCATCTGGACCCATGATAGATCCGCGAAGGCCATAGTTGTTCGGCCTTCGGTCTCACAAGGCGGACCATAATAGATTATATTTATATGCCTTCGCCTGCCTTGACTGCTAGTCCGTGATTACCAGTGGTTATTATAGTATTATGCCAACCAACCACTTTCCGTACATACAGGGTGGGATAACTGATCGCTTTTAAAAAATACAACCACTTTCCGTACACTACAGGGTGGGATAACTGATCGCTTTTAAAAAATATGTATATTTAGATTTTTGGCCACCAATCAGTACACTTATATGATAGATTAAGTGCACCATCTAGCGAAAGCGGTGTGAGCAAGAATGGTCAGGTAAAGTAAGGGTTTTCTACCTGGCAAACGAAGGGTTTGCCAGGTAGCCGTATAGGGTGTCAAAAAAACGCGAATAACTTTGTTCCCCGCGCGAATTTTTTCTCCATTTATACACGAATAGTTGCGTCTGGACCTACAGAATAACTGTGCAAAATTTGGTTGAGATCGGTCAAAGGGTCTAGGAACGTATAGCGGACAAACAAACAAACAGACAAGCTCTTTTATATATCGTCCCCCTTATGCCAAAAACCGCCAATGTGCATTTTACTAGTTTTGAGTAAAATGCATTTGAAGTTTACAGTTAATTTAAAATTCACAAAATTAATCAATTTGAACAAAATTTTTACTGTTATCCGAATATGTCGTAGCCGAAATGTAACGATAATTAATAATAAAAAATTTTCTGTCGTTTGTGACTTACTGCACTTTCGTGGTTCTCGCATAACGTCCCCCTTATGCCAAAACCGCCAATGTGCATTTTTGGGTGCAATAAAATAAGCTAAATTTTGATATTTTTTATTTTAAGAGTATTTATAATATTAAACAGTGGATTTTCGACACCCGCAGGTGTCGAAACCTCGACACCTGCGGGTAAAAGAGGATATTTGAATATAAATAAAATAAATAATATGCAAATAAAAACAAAATTATTCCGGTTCTTCCTCGGATTCATTGGGCTCTGGTATCGCGTCCCGGACACTTT
Source organism: Podabrus alpinus (assembly GCA_932274525.1). Taxonomy (NCBI): domain Eukaryota; kingdom Metazoa; phylum Arthropoda; class Insecta; order Coleoptera; family Cantharidae; genus Podabrus; species Podabrus alpinus. The sequence goes on along the minus strand of OW026452.1, from coordinate 42,991,318 downwards.
TATCGCTCTTTAAAAGTTTGTAATAAGCATGGTGTTCCCTTGGTATAATTAACTTTTCGCACATTGTTAAGAGATCCTTCAGTTTTGGTGCTGAGATTGGTACAGTTTCAAAGTATGCCTTGGGAATAGATACGGTGGTAGAAGGTCGCCCAGATTTCCTTTTCATAGCAACTTCTGTAAAAGGCTCGTCAAATTTCGTTTTGTAAAATAATGATAGCGGTTTTTCCTTTTCATAATGCAACCAACATATATTTCGCATAGGAATTTTTGGCACTTTCTTGTGGTCAGCTTTAAAGTCCATAAAATCATCATGGAGCATAGTTCGGACCACAAACGGACGAGGCTGACTTCTAGATCCACGAATTATTAATTTGTGCCCATCCCTCTGGTATATACAGGGTGTTGAATGAGTTAGCCGTTCATAGGATATTTACATGTAAAAACTTATTTATGCAAATTCCTGCTTCTCTAATTATTTTAGAAAAAAAATGAAAGATACAAAAATCATGCAGAAAAATAAACTGCAAATGATAAAAGAATTATTTTCTTCTAGCTTTTACTTAAAGTGGCAAAAAATGCTTATGAAATTGTTTAAATTTTCATTTATCAGACTAGCCATGAAAGTTTCCAAGGTAATTATTTTTGATAAGTATTAAAAAACAATTGCACTTTGTTTACAGTTTTGCACTTTATTAAATTTTAATTTCATAAAATGGAAGCAAAGTACACAATTAGTGAAAAAAATCAATTTTTAAAACTATATTACTCTGGAAACAGTATAGGTACGTATGGTACGAGATCTCTTTGCTGGTTTATACCCAGAAAGACCAATCCCTACTTATTCGACAATTAAAAATGTAATTGATAATCAAAATCAATATGGATCTGTATTTAAGCCGTCATGCAAGACCTGCAGAAATAAAAGAATAAATTTAGAAGAAATCAATATTGGTGAAGATCCAGGTACCGATATCGAAACAAATGTAATTGCTGCCGTAGTGAATAATCCTTGTATCAGTACGAGAACAATTGGTGCGGAGTTAAATATTCATCACACTACGGCGTTCAAAATTATAAAAAAACATAAATTTATATCTTATAAGTTCCAAAACCGTCAAGAAATTTTTGAAGAGGATATGTACAAAAGAATGATTTTCTGTAAAAGCATTATCGAAAAGGCCTATTTGGATAGAAATTTTATTAAAAATATTTGTTTTACCGATGAGACAACGTTTAGTATTAACGGGGAACCAAATGTTCAAAATTATCGGTTTTGGTCCACCGAAAATCCTCATTTAATGATCAACAATCGTTCACAGTATCGCCAAACTGTAAATGTTTGGACAGGGATATTAGGAGCAAACATCATCGGACCATTTTTTATTGATGGAAATTTGAATGAACTAAAATATCTAGAAATGTTACAAAACGAAATTGGACCGGCAATTGATATTGTGGCAGGAGAAAATAACGTAATCTACTATCAACAAGACGGATGTCCGGCACATTATACTAGAGATGTAACCAATTATTTAAATGAATGTTATCCCAATTCTTGGATAGGACGCAATGGACCAATAAACTGGCCAGCTCGGTCACCAGACTTGGCTCCAAATGACTTTTTTATGTGGGGTCATTTAAAATCTAAAATTTATGGTGAACGATACCAAAGTATTGATTCATTAAAAAATAAAATTGTGGAGGAGTGTGGCAATATTACCGAAAGACAACTTGCGAATGTACGATGTAACTTTTATGATAGACTTGGTTTTTGTTTAGCTGAATATGGAAACCTGTTTGAACATTTGCTGTAAATTTAATCATTTCTTAATGTTTGTAATTGTTTATTATTAATAACTTATGTAATAAATAAATTAAATTGAATTTATTTCATGGCTAGTCTGATAAATGAAAATTTGAACAATTTCAAAAGCATTTTTTGCCACTTTAAGTAAAAGCTAGATGAAAATAATTCTTTTATCATTTGTAATTTATTTTTCTGCATGATTTTTGTGTCTTTCATTTTTTTTTCTAAAATAATTAGGGAAGCAGGAATTTGCATAAGTAAGTTTTTACATGTAAATATCCTATGAACGGCTAACTCATTCAACACCCGGTATACCGGGACATTCTTCATTTTGATGTACATTGATCATTTTGGCATAACTGAAGAAGTAACATTTTCACATTGGTCATTAAAGACCTTCAAATATTTCGTATACGGATACAGCTACGCATTTGTGGTTCTGGTATAACATAGATAATGCCTTCCTAACTACCGCTGGGCACTTAGGTCAAAATGTCAAATTTTGCACATTGGCGGTTTTGGCATAAGATTTTGGCATAGATGGCAAATATTGAAATTCCTTTAGATTCATTCGAAATTTTCCAATTACTTACTTGTAACATTCATATTGAAAATAATCTAATAAATTTTTTCATATCAGTACCAAAATTTTAGGAAAAATATCAATACTACAATTTATTAACTATTCCAATAGAAAACAAAACACTTTTAAACGTATAGAACTATAAAATTTTAACGCATTCTAGTAACCATAAAAAAATAAGCTACATTGTATTACCAAAAACTTAACTTACAATGGAGCGGCTCCAACAAAAATATAATAGAATTATTTAGGAAATTAATTCTTTTACAGATATTTAATGCAATGGCTATATGAAATGAACTTAGGAATTAAAATAAGACATTGTTGATAATCAACACACAAAGTTTTAACATTAATTTTTCTAATACGACACTGAGTTTGGTTAAACACCTCAAGAGTTTTAATAATGAATAGCTTAATCATTGAAATTACAAACGAAACCCTAACTAGTTCAATAAATTTCCGATTCAACGCAACTAAGTCGTACACTGAATGTGTTAATGAATTTCAGTTAAATTGTGAATAAATTATGAATTAAATTAAAATTATGAATTGAGGGCCTTAGAATAAAAGGGGTATAAGTGCATTTTACATTATTGTGAGATATTTGCATTCAAAGTTAAACCAAATGTCTTTTATTTTGTGTTATTTTACTAGGTTAAGTGCGTCTACTGCTAATGCAGGGTAAAAATCATTAGATTATATTAAATAAAATGTATTACAAAAACTTAAAGTAAGTGTGTAAAAGATATTTTTTTATAACATGCTAAGTTAGCATATCGTTTTTCACCGACAATCAAGCCGACACGTTTAAAATGAAGTCACTGTGTAATGGTTTAAAAATAAATTATGCGAATAAGCAAAATTACATTATTAAGAAAATGCAGTTGTTGGTTTGTTAGTTGGAAATAAACCTTCAGAGAAGAAGGTGATTAATTGCGTTACTTTTGAAATAAATAGTTCTCTTATATTAACCGAGTTTTATTTAAGCCCTTATTCCAACGGGTTATGGGCTCCAGGACGTTAATAAATTAAAAAGGTGCATTATTAAATTATAGAAGTGATTAGTGCGAAATAAAAACATAAAAATGGACAAATTAAAAAACACTCAAAAGCGGAATATAAAACCGTTTGATGGCGAGCGTTACGCTATATGGAAATTTCGCATAAAATCATTGTTCTCGGAATTAAACATTATGAACGTAATCGAAAGTGACCCACCAGAACAATTTTCAACTCCCAAGGAAGAAAAATCTTGGAAGCAAAATGAATCCACCGCGATAAGTGTACTAGTTGAATACTTAAGTGACTCGTTTTTGGGGTTTGCTCAAGAAAATAAAACTGCTAAGCAGATACTACAAAAACTAGATGAAATCTATGAACGAAAAAGTTTAGCAACCCAACTTGCATTACGAAAAAGACTATTAAGTTTAAAATTGCAAGGCGATGTTGGTTTGCTCCAGCATTTTTCAAATTTTGACGATCTTGTAACGGAATTAATTTCTGCAGGCGCAAGACTTGAAGAAAATGACAAAGTGTCCCATTTATTACTTACATTGCCTACATCTTACGATGGTGTCATTACGGCATTAGAGACACTCGCGGAAGACAAATTAACAATATCCTTTGTGAAAACACGATTACTAGATCATGAAGTGAAACTGAAAGATGAATCAGCAAATACAAGTGCCAAGGTATTAAGTACTGAACGTACAGCCACATTTCATCAGGGAAGTAAACCATATATGAAGAACAATAAGTGGAAGAAAAATCAAAAGCACACAAATTATAATAGAGGAAATAATAATTTTAAACGAAACACTTACAATAATCATCAAAGTGAAAAATTCAACTCGAATAATAAAAATAGATCAAACAATAGAACATCTAATATAAAATGTGATCATTGTGGTAGAACAAATCATACAATGCAAAACTGTTATTATTACAAAAGGATGGCTAATAAAAATTCAAATGATAGGACACACACACTGCAAACTATTGAAACTCAACATACAAGTGGTTTTACTTTTATGCTATCAAATCGCATATATGAGAATAAAAACGATGGTGAAATTGCATTTTTAATTGACTCTGGTGCAACTGACCATTTAATAAACGATCCCTTATGTTTTGATACTTATGAAGATCTTACTATACCACTTAAAATTGCAGTCGCAAAAGACAAAGTATCAATAAGTGCTATAAAACGTGGAACACTAAAAGTGCAAACAAATTGCGGTGTGAATGGTATTTTGGAAAATGTGCTTTACTCTCCGGAAGTTCCACACAACATTCTTTCTGTACGAAGGATGCAAGAAAAAGGAATGACCATAATTTTCAATCCAAAAGGGGTACAAATAAAACAGGGAAGTAAAGTTATTATGAAAGGTAAGCCCTTAAATGACTTATTTATTATTTATTTTAAAGTGAGTAAACAAAACATGATTAATTATGGAAGTCATAAATCTAATGCTACAATTATTAATAATAATAATAACTATAAAATTTGGCATGACCGTTTAGGGCATATCGGAAAAGAAAAATTCTTGAAATTAAAACAAAAAAATATGATTAAAGATGTGGATTTAATAAATCACATAAGCCCAACTAAAGATTTATGTGAGGCCTGCATATACGCAAAACAGTCCCGACTTCCGTTTGCAAAAGTAAAAGATAAAAATCATGTAAGTAGAGGGTTATACATCATACACTCCGATGTGTGTGGACCAATAACACCTTCTACTTTAGATAATAAAAATTATTTTGTCACTTTTGTCGATCAGTATACGCATTATACGGTTACGTATTTACTAATTCGTAAATCAGAGGTAATTGATACCTTCAAAGATTTTGTAGCTAAAAGTGAAGCTCGTTTTAATACAAAAATCGTTTATTTGTACTGCGACAATGGTGGCGAATATTTATCAAATGAATTCAAAGAGTATTGCATTAATAAGGGTATAACTTATCACTTGACAGTTCCGCACACACCTGACCAAAATGGCGTTTCAGAGAGAATGAACCGAACAATAACAGAAAAAGCTCGGTCAATGGTAATAGGTGCAAATTTACCCAAAGAATTTTGGGGTGAAGCAGTTTTAACTGCAACTTATCTAATTAACTTAACACCTACTAAAGCTCTCACGCAAAATAAAACGCCTTATGAACTATGGCATAATAAAAGCCCTAGAATAAAACATTTAAAAATTTTTGGTTCGACTGCTTATATCCTAATTAAAACAGTGAAAACTAAATTTGATCAAAAATCAAATAAAGGAATCCTGGTAGGATACGAACCGAATGGTTATAAGGTGTGGAATCCGGAATCTGCCAAGTTTGTAACAGCTCGAGATGTAATAATAGACGAGGTAAATTTTAAAACCTCGAGGCCTTTAGAGCCACAAGGGAATAAAATAATTGAGATTCCTATTAAAAATTTCAAAATAACTGATGTGCAAAATCCAGAATTATTATCTGATATGCAAAAATCAGGTGAAATACAATCTGACATCCAAAAGTCAGAAAACTCAAACATCTCTGAGCAAATAATATTAGAATCTGATAAATTTAAAATAAATTCAGATAAATTACTAAATAAAAATGCCCGTGATACTACTTTGAATAAACAAGCTACTCCTGAACTAAGAAGAAGCGAAAGAAATAAAAATCGCCCTCTTAGTTCATATAATGAAGATAATCTATCAAACTATCTAATGAATGCACAATTATTAATGTGTACAATTCCTAATTCTTATGAGGAAATTAAAGATAGAGATGATAAACTTCAGTGGGAGCAAGCAATTAAAGATGAATTAAACTCACTATTAATAAATAATACTTGGACACTTGTTCCTAAACCCCTGAATAAAAATATAGTTGACTGTAAATGGATTTTTTCATTAAAAATTGATGTTAATGGAGATCCGAGTAAATACAAAGCTCGATTAGTAGCAAGAGGTTTTAGTCAACAATATCTTCTTGATTATGACGAAACTTTTGCACCTGTAGCTCGAATTTCTACATTTAGATTTATTCTAGCATTAGCAAATCAATTTGGTTTATTTCTTCACCAAATGGACGTTAAAACTGCCTTTTTAAACGGCATCTTAAAAGAAGAAATTTATATGAAAGTTCCGAAAGGAATTTTTGCAAAAGAAGATCAAGTATGCAAATTAAACAAATCCATTTACGGTCTAAAACAATCTGCACGTTGTTGGTTCGAAAGATTCGATCAATTATTAACAAGTGCAAATTTTTCAAAATCTAAAGCTGATTCCTGTTTATATTTTTTAAATAACAATAATATAATGAAAAACATTTACGTAATATTATACGTTGATGACTTACTAATTGCAACTGGTGATAAAACCATATTATTAAATTTTAAACAATTCCTAATGAAGCAATTTAGTATGGTCGATTTACAGGAATGTAAATTATTTTTAGGAATAAAAATTGAAAGAACTGAAAATACTATAACATTAAATCAATGTTCATATTTAAAAACAGTTCTGAAAAAATTTAATATGAATGAGTGTAAAAGTATTAATACACCATTACCAATTAAATTAGATTATGTTGCATTGAATTCTGATGAATTTTATGATGCACCATGTAGAAATCTAATAGGATCTTTAATGTACGCTATGTTATGCTCACGACCAGACTTATGTGTAGCTTTAAATATTTTAAGTAGATTCCAAAGTAAAAATAATAAAGAACTTTGGAAATGTTTAAAAAGGGTACTAAGATATATTAAAGGCTCAATAAACATAAAGCTAACGTACACTAAAAATCCAAACTATGTGCAAATGATTGTTGGATATGTAGATGCAGATTGGGGTTCTGATGAAATCACTAGGAAAAGTACTACTGGATATTTATTTAAAATTTTCGAAAATTGTACAATCAGTTGGAATACAAAAAGGCAAAACTCAATTGCAACCTCTTCAACTGAAAGTGAATATATGGCAATTTATTTTGATAATTTTTTTAACATATTTTAATTTTTTTTTTCAATTATTATTAACTAAACATTTAATTTTTGAGTGGGAGCATTAGATTATATTAAATAAAATGTATTACAAAAACTTAAAGTAAGTGTGTAAAAGATATTTTTTTATAACATGCTAAGTTAGCATATCGTTTTTCACCGACAATCAAGCCGACACGTTTAAAATGAAGTCACTGTGTAATGGTTTAAAAATAAATTATGCGAATAAGCAAAATTACATTATTAAGAAAATGCAGTTGTTGGTTTGTTAGTTGGAAATAAACCTTCAGAGAAGAAGGTGATTAATTGCGTTACTTTTGAAATAAATAGTTCTCTTATATTAACCGAGTTTTATTTAAGCCCTTATTCCAACGAAAATTCCCAGGAAAAGCTGAGATATATATATAAAGTTTATTATTTCCTTAATAAATGATAAATTTTAATAATATAAAAGTAGAAAAAAAAACTTTATCATAAATGTGCCAAAACTTAAAAAAGTACTTATACCCTTATTATTATATCCTAATTATCAATATATCACTTGCATCTGTTTTGCACCAACAAATATGGACATTAAGGTTTCATATTGTGTATAAATCTCAAATTTAAAAAAAGTGCACTTATACCCCTTATATTCTAAGGCCCTCAATTAACAGTATGAACAGTAAAATTATGAGTTAAATTAAGTTATAAAAATATCTAATTTGAAATAGACAATAAATCATTTGCACTGTAGTTAACTCATATACAAGAAATTAATAACCATTTCATTAAATTATTATCTTACATTCATTTAATAATAATTATCCGATTTATAGAAATCTAATTTAATGATTTATTTAATATCAATAGAATTTTCATCTATTGTTTTGGATAAAATATATAAATAGTGTCAAAGATTTTGTTATATTTATGTTATTTGTAAATTTATTTATTTAAATTCAATGTTCATCCATCCTCTTCTTCTTTGTCTGGCCTATCTTACTACATCCAGTACTACACCTGTATCTTGAATTACTTCAACGAAAATTCGTTATTCTGTATTACTTCTCTCAGGCATCCCGATACGGCACCTGCTTTTACAATCTGGTTACGTACCTCCTTTATGAGGTCTCACAGATAGACAATATTAAATAATTAAAAACCTGCAGGTCAAATTGACGAACATTTCATTTTTGTTTTTGTGCTAACATTTAAAAAATCAATTTAAAAATTTTAATTTTCTTTAGGCTTATATTTGAGTGGACATGCGATTGAATTGCAAATTGTATGAATTATTTTAGCTATGAAACATGTAACTCGATCGTAAATTTTCACCAAAAGTGCAACTTGTAAATTAAATTATCGCTGTATTTCATACCCCAAAATTTGGAATTTTTACTGGAAGAGAAATATTTTAATTTGAATGAAGCGCTACTGAAGGATGTAAGATAAGCACATTGCAGAACAGTGCCATGTAAGTGAATGGACGTGGGTCAGATAATTGGTGCCTATAATTTTTTAATTCTGAGAAGTAATTATATAAATTTAATATATTACGAATAAATTGAATAGGTACATAAAAAGTATTTAATTGAAAGTGGATGGGTTATGACGGAGGGAAAATTATTTGGAAGTGAAAATAAACTTCATTTTTGCCGAGTATCACAGCAATATGTCTATAGTTACTACCCCATATGAGATTTTAAATGCTTTTTCAATTGCGATTTTTCTGCACTTTTATAGGAACAACTATAACAACTAAATGGTTTCTCGCCGGTATGAGTTCTTAAATGTCTTTGTAAGGCTGATTTCCATAAACAAGCATACTCACAAATATCACAACGAAATGGTTTCTCGCCGGTATGAGTTCTTAAATGTATTCCTAAGTATGTTTTCCGTGCACAAGTATACTCACAAATATCACAATTAAATGGTTTCTCGCTGGTATGAGTTCTTAAATGTCCTATTAAATTTGATTTCTGTGCACAAGTATACCCACAAATTTCACAACGAAATGGTTTCTCGCCTGTATGAGTTCTTAAATGTCTTTGTAAGTCTGATTTCCGTACACAAGCATACTCACAAATATCACAACGAAATGGTTTCTCGCCGGTATGATTTGTTAAATGGCTTTGTAAGGCTGATTTCCGTGCACAAGTATACACACAAGTATTACAACTAAACGGCTTTTCGCCTGTATGAGTTTTTAAATGATTTTGTAAGGTTCTTTTCTGTGCACAAGTATACTCACAAATATGACAACTAAACGGTTTTTCGCCGGTATGAGTTCTTAAATGTAATTGTAAGTGTGGTTTCCGTGCACAAGTATACTCACAAAAATGACAACTAAACGGTTTTTCGCCGGTATGAGTTCTTAAATGTAATTGTAAGTGTGGTTTCCGTGCACAAGTATACTCACAAATATGACAACTAAACGGTTTTTCGCCGGTATGTGTTCTTAAATGTGATTGTAAGTGATGTTTCCGTGCAAAAGTATACTCACAAATATCGCAACGAAACGGTTTCTCGCCGGTATGAGTTTTTAAATGTTCTATTAAATGTGAATTTCTTGCACATTTACGGTTACAAATATTACATACTAATGGTTTGCTGACCATATGAGCTCTTAAATGACGTATTAAAGTTTCTTTAAGAGCAAGTTTATAACCACAAATTGCACACTCGAAAAAATTTGAACAACTCAGCGTTAAATCTGTAGTGTCGGTATCTTCTTTAATATCAATGGAATGATGCAAATCTTCTAAATTAAATTTCACATCTTCCACCTCTTCTCTTTTAATTTCGTAATTGCTAATTGAATTATTTGGAGTTTCCAAAAATATATCCGTGTTTTCTACAATTTGTGATTCTTCCGAAGGTAGCACATGAGCTGCAAGTAAATCGGTAACTGGTTCCATTTGGAGGATGCAGCAGTGCAACTGTACAGGTACAAAATCACTTTTCTTAATTGAAGGCGTTGATTATATGTTATCGATTTAGTAAACTACTTATACAGTTGACAAATCACCACTATACAAAATTTTAAAATGGCGACATCGATGAGTCAGAAGCGTTTGATTGCGTACTGGGGGTGGTAACACACAAGTTAAAGAAAAATCCGTCTTTTAGCGCCATCTATCCGCTTGGGTGCACATTTTGTTGAATTCACATTCTGTGAAATGTTTACGAGTAAATTTAAACTACTTAAAAATAAAAGAAATTTAATTTTAAAAACGCCATTTTATTAAATACATTCCAACGAATCTTTTACATTTTAATTCATTCAAAATGACCACCTTTTGCATTCACAAAGGTCTATAAACGCCGCGGCCAGTCAGCTATTGCGACACGCACCAATTTGATCGGAATTAATGCCCTTGCCTTGACTAAATCTCGCTTAAGAAGCTTGATATTTTTGTGAGGTACCTTGCAGGCTTGTTCCTCAAGAATTGTCCACAATTTATAATCCAACAGATTTAGATCGGGACTTCCTGAGGGCCAATCTTCCGCAGCAATAAATTCAGGTACATTTGTTTGAAGCCATCTTTGCGTAGTTTTAGCTTTATGTGCTGGTGTAGAATCCTGCTGAATTTTTTTTATCAAATAAACTGGTACTTAGTGGCCTTACCACTAGATCCAGTATTTCTTGGTACACTGGGGCGCACTGGGGCAGATGTTTTTACACCCTTTTCACAGAAATTAAGCTGTGTTACACTTTCGTACGACACATCCCACCAAATCATTACCGAAGCTGGCAAATGACCCCTTTCTACCCTAGAAATTATTTCGGACGCTTCCTTAGAGCTGTAAGCATACCCACGATAATTTTTGTTGTTGAATTTTTCTTCAACCGTGAAAATATTTTCATCGGTAAACAAGATGTTTCGATGATCGTCATCTGCGTGCCGTACTAGAAGGCGTTTCGATCTTTCGTGTCTAATTTTCTTTAAAGCCACTTTAAGGCGCTGTACTGTTGCCCTACGATAAGCCCCAAGCTTTAGGTCACTTCTTCATACGCGTGACATAGTTCTTTTGGAAATTTGAAGTTCCCTGGCCGTAATTTTCTGTTTTCTCAACGGATTTCTTCGAATTCGTTCACGAACCGCTTTAATTATTTCAGGAGTTCTTACGGTTCGTGGGCGACCACTTTTTTTTCTGTCACTTGTTACAGGCCAGAACGGCACTAAGACCATTCCGGAGCTATTAGTTTGAATTTACAAAAAAATCGAGAAACAGTCGGTTTGTTTCAACGGCCTCCCCGTTAAAATAAAGTTGCCCAACTTTAACTCAGCCTGGGGTGCTTCGAAGCTTAGCTAAGGACCATCAAAACTAAACCGACAAAACGTCATAATCGTGAAAAAGGCGCCAACTTCCATATCACTGGCAAAATACTTTGGGGTCGTGGAAGTTCATTCTCAATGCCCTTAAAAATGCGTGTTACAATAACGCAGGTTTACTTGACTTAATCGGTAAATTCTTCAGCATATTTGGAACATTTCGCTAAATCCTAGACAATAAACACAATAAAAAGAAACACAAATAACTAGGTAACACAATATAATAATCAAAAATAACAATACACAAAAATACAGGATACAGTAAATAACACGATGCGGAGGAGTGTGGGCTGCATAACCAGAACTCCCCTCCACTCCTATAAATCAAAAAGTTTACCCGCGCTTTTGTGCTTTTGTGTTAAGGCTTGCTTGTGTACCATATATGTTAGAATTTTAAAGCAATCGAAAAATTTTCTACTTTGTTACAATGTCGTGATATGGTATTATAAATCAATTATAATTAAACAGCAATTATTCATTGCTACAATAGAACTGTAATACATAATTTTGTGCAGGATACCGGTAGTTTTGTGTTTTATTTTAGGTTAAATTTTGGATTTTATTTACCTCTGCCATGGATTCGTAAGAATTGAAGCAATAACTTGCTAGGTATGCGAAATTACATAACAATTATTTTTTAGTAGTGTATGCCCTCATTGCCTTAAAAAGTTCTATGATATTTCTACCAAAAATCGACATATGAGAAAAATTCATTCAATTGCAGTAGCAGAAAAAAAATTACAAAAGGGCACATATTTTGTCCAATCTGTGTCGAAGAAAACAAGGTAAGTATTGGAACTTATTTTTATTAATGAAACATATTACAGACACACATGATATAGTAATCGAGCGAGAAATATTATATTTTGATACTTGCCAGGATTTTCAAAATTGGAAGGCACTTGAAAAACGGGAAGTAAATTATGCAAAAGAGAACATGGTAAAGAAACTGAATACAAGAATAGAGTATTACAACTGTAATCGTAGTAATACGAGATGTAGCAGTGTTTTTTATATGAAAAATACTTGGTTTAATTAAAATTATTTCATTTAAGAATTTAAAAGTAATTTCTTTAAAAGAACAATAAAATGCGAGAGAAGCATTAAAATTGATGGCATTTGTCCGTCGCGAATAATAGCGCTTCACAACAATAATGGTAACCTCCCGTTGTTTTTCTCTTTATAGGCAATACATTATTGGCGTTACAATTTTTTAGGTGAAGTTAACGTTGATTTCATTAAAACGCACGTAGGACATGATGAGGATGGATTTAGAAATCAACGCTTAACAGTTAAAGAAGCAAATGGACTTGCTGAACAGATGAAAGCTGGAGTATCGACAGAAAGGATTATTCAAGATGCAAGAAAATTAGAGGATAATAAATTACAACGTATTAATTTATTAAATAAACAAGATTTGACCAACTTACGAAAAAAATTTAAAATAGAAAAGCGAAGAGATCCTGATGATATGGTAGCGGTAGCAATGAAAGTACTAGAATGGAATTCGAATGGAAAAAATTATGCATTTTTATTTAAAAAAATTGGTAATTATTAGGTGTTTTATTTTATTGCTTTGCTTGGGGAGTGGTTTTATATTATGGAATAAGGGAGAGGGCAGTGAATAATTAGTTATTGTAATATTTTGTTGTATATTTGTGTGGTGGGGTGGTGGTAAAATAGTAATATATGGGATGGTGGTGGTTTATTTTAGGCGACCCACATCCTAAACTTGAAACCAAGGACTTTGCATTGGCATTTATGAATAAGAGCATGGAAACGAAGCTTAGAGATCACAATAGGATTATTTGCATGGACGGGACACATGGCACGAATAACAAAAAATTTGATTCAACAATTACGATGGTTAGGGATAATCAAGATGTGGGGTTTCCTGTAGCTTTCTTTTTATCCAACAGGTTAAATTTATTTAATACCTTCAAAAACTTTATGTAACACCTTCATATTGATTGACAGGCAAGACCAAGTTGTTCAAGAAGTTTTTATTGAAGCATTTAAAGAGCGTATCGGAGAAGAAATCAAGCCAGAATTTTTTATGACAGATGATGACATAAAGTATCATAATGCGAGGGTTTCGTATCTATTATTTTTAATACCGCATAAGCTCTAATATCTGGTTATTATTTCATTAACATTTTATTATTTTAGATTTTACTTTTGCGATGATGAAAGAATAAAGATGTGGGCTTATTGCCATCGGCTGTATGCAGGAATTAACACTAATATGGCTTTGGAAAGTTTTAGCAAAACCTTAAAAGATTTACTTTCCAGAAATGCGAAATCGACTGTGGAAAAATTATTGGATACGATAGATCAAGCTGTGGAAGGGAAAATATGGACAACAATTGCTAATAAATATCGCCCTATATCAAATGATAGCAAATCAAGAAAAATTTCTAAAGCACATCGAGCCGCAGTACAATGTAATGTAAATGAATATGTAAAACTAGAAGAATTTGGAAAATTTAAAGTGAAATCTTCAACAGGTGAGAAATTTTATTCTGTTTCATATGATAATGTAGCTGTGTGCAACTGTGAGGGAAAGAGATGTTATATATGTTCAATTTGCATGCATACGTATAAATGTGAATGTGTGGAATATGCTGTGAAGAAAATCATATGTAAGCATGCACATATGGTTTCTTTGTACGAAAGAGGAGTGCTGCTGGCGGCTTCTGTTTCAGGTGAAAATAATGAAGAGACAGAAAATTCATTACGCATCGAGGAACCTTCTGGAGATATGTTAAAATCAAATGAAGCTATTGCTGAGTTTATCGAAGAAAAATGTGGAACATTAAATGATGGGAATCAAAATCTCCAAGGTAACATAGACAAGGACACACGGAAAAAAATTCTTATAGAATCATGGAAAAACAATATATTGAAAGGTTCGGAAGAATCATATGATTTGGATGATGCATCGTTCGAGAATTCGAGGTGTACTGTAATTCGGTTGTAAATGGTATTTCCCGATTTCGGTCTGAAAAGAGAAAGATGGAGACACAGACATATTTCCCACGTAAAAAGCAAAGAAGAGAGTAAAGTATATATTTCAAGTATTTTAATTTTCCTTTTAACTATAATTCTAATTTTTTTCAGAACTCCTTTTTGAAGTAGATAATTATTTATTTTTAGAGTAATCGTACTGATTTGTTAAATGTTTTTTGATGTTTTTAAAACTTGTTATTTATATTTATTATAGTACGTACTTTATAGAATATTTGTTAATTTTAAGTTTAATAATAAGATAATTTTAAATTGTATAATAAAATAGTAGCAAAATAATTAGCTATTGTATAGTAGTAAATAAAATTTGTACTAGAGAATTGTACAACTGTTAATTTTTCGAAAATTACACATCCCGTTATTAATTTTTAAATTTTGATCAATTTAAACGTGTTATGTTCATACGTACTGCTATATCCTCCTCCTAATAAAATGTTAGGCACAGGAAGGTACACACATTATTGCCCCTTCTTACTAAGCTCGCGGGTTGAGTCGTTCAGGGAGTGGGTCCCTTGTGGTTCGAAATTAATTATTAGAGGCGACGTTGTTATGCTCATTGGCTCTCTCAGGATATTTTTAACTTTGCTTTCCTTTTTATATAAAAAGAAATAAAAAACTTTCATCAACTCCCATACAATTTTTATTATAGTAAAAAAAAAGAAAATTAATACAAATAATTGTTCGAAACAAAGAGGTTTCCTCTCTTCGTCCCAAGTTGCTTGATTATTAAGCCAATCAAGACTCTCGCTTTACATTAGCGGGCTTAAATGTTTATAAATTTAAATTTGTTGCTTATTTTAAAGCTTAAAATATTTTTGACGAAAATTGTAAAACTTTTGATTATATTTAACTTATCACTCAGGGTATCAAAGAATACACTCTGTTAGAAGTCTTTTCCTCAAATCCTATTATTAACACGCTGAAGGCAAAATTTTAACAAATCATAGAAATCATAAATTCACTGTACCTGCCTCCTGAACATATCGCAGTTTTTATTTTCAAAAAAGGATATCATTTATTCGCTGTTTGTGTGTGCGCCCTGCTTTAATCTTTACTTGCAACGATTCAACTTTCTTCACCTGTCATCACTTTGCTGGATGTCATTTGAAGCGGTACTTTACTTTGACTAGTGCTGAAATTTGTGCTCGTATTTGCATCCTTCCCATTGAGAATCTCCAAAAATATTGAGGTAAGTTGTTCCATTAATTTGCAATGATTTTCTTGTTATCCAGAAATTTTTTTATATGTAAATTACAACATCTTCTTTGCATTTGTTTATGTCCTTGACATCTATTTTTAGAATCGACGTTGGACAAACGAAACTTTCTAACCTCTCCGAAGTCAAATGAATTTGATTAACCTCCAAATTCGGGTAAATAATATTTTTCGGAGAGCATCGAAAAATGCGTGCACACAGCGGAGTTACTAGAGGTGAACTGATTTTTGATCGAAAATCGATACAATTGGTATTCTTGTTTGAATTTTGTGAGTCAAATCCATGTATTTTCGAATTTATTTCTTTCTAATAAATTATTTTTATTGTAGATTTTTCTTCTGTATCAACCTCGATTTCGTTTGGAACATCTTCCCGAGCAGTTTGATTGGTACATTCCATTTTTATCAATTTTATGGATTGTTGATTGATTCATTTTCGTCTTTCTTGGTTGTTTACAGGGGCGTTACACAAATATGACCCTTATTAACTAATTTGTTGATTTATCCGTTGAAAATATACACATTAAATGCATGAAACAATTACATAATTTTTGATATGCTTACATTTTTACAGAGAATGTTATTTGTAGAGTAAATTGGTTTACAAATTCTTAAATTTTTCTAGGTTATCATGATTAATACATTTTTACAAATTTTGAGCTAATTAAGTTTTTTGTTTCATTTCTGATGTGACAATCATCAGTTTATTTAGATTTAGCAACATTTGTCATGTTTCATTCATCCTGAGAGACTCAAATAAATTTAGAAAATTGAAATTTTGAAAAATAAAAATTTCTCGTAGAGCAAATTTTTAAAGTGTCTTTCGACTTAGAATTTTGTGCTTGTTTCGAATATATGATTCATTTTAGCATCGGGAGCCTTTCTTATTCATTTTAACACACAGCAGTACCTACCGAAAAACAACATTGTAATGCAATGTTATATACCTACCCAATTAATACCTAAATAACTTACGAATGCGTTTGTTTGACTACAAATGCCTAAAGAAAACAAAATTAAACTAAGTAAGTAACGTACAAAAACATTTGAAATAGAAAGAGCGGGTAAATTTTTTAATTTAAAGGAGAGGGAGGCCGAGTTATGCAACCCACATAACTACGGATATGAGAAGAGCGTATAACCCAATAAAACCTCTCTCAAGCTTTGTGTTATTTACTGTATCCTGTTGTTCGGCCTTCGGCCTCACAGGGGGAGGACCATAATAGATCCGTGAAGGCCATAGTTGTTCGGCCTTTGGCGTACGGCCTCACAGGGCGTACCATAATAGATTATATTTATATGCCTTCGCCTGCCTTGACTGCTAGTCCGTGATTGCCATTGGTTATTATAGTATTATGCCAACCAACCACTTTCCGTACATACAGGGTGGGATAACTGATCGCTTTTAAAAAATATATTTAGATTTTTGGCCACCTATCAGTACACTTATATGATAGATTAAGAGCACCATCTAGCGAAAGCGTAGTGAGCAAGAATGGCCAGGTAAAGTAAGGGTTTTCTACCTGGCAAACGAAGGGTTTGCCAGGTAGCCGTATAGGGTGTCAAAAAAAATCGAAAAACGCGAATAACTTTGTTCCCCGTGCGAATTTTTTCTCCATTTATGCACGACTAGTTGCGCCTGGACCTACAGAATAACTGTGCAAAATTTGGTTGAGATCGGTCAAAGGGTCTAGGAACGTATAGCGAACAAACAAACAAACAGACAAGCTCTTTTATATATCGTTCCCCTTATGCCAAAACCGTCAATGTGCATTTTACTAGTTCTGAGTAAAATGCATTTGAAGTTTAAAGTTAATTTAAAATTCACCAAATTAATCAATTTGAACAAAATTTTTACTGTTATCCCGATATGTCGTAGCCGAAATGTAACGATAATAAAAAATAAAAAAATTTCTCTCGTTTGTGACTTACTGCACTTTCGTGGTTCTGGAATAACGTCCCCCTTATGCCAAAACCGCCAATGTGCATTTTTTGGTGCAATAAAATAAGCTAAATTTTGATATTTTTTATTTTAAGAGTGTGTATAATATTAAACAGTATATGCAAACAAAAACCAAAATTATTCCGGTAGTTCCTCGGATTCATTGGGCTCTGGTAACGCGTCCCGAACAATTTTATCGCTCTTTAAAAGTTTGTAATAAGCATGGTGTTCCCTTGATATAATTAACTTTTCGCACATTGTTAAGAGATCCTTCAGTCTTGGTGCTGAGATTGGTACAGTTTCAAAGTATGCCTTGGGAATAGATACGGTGGTAGAAGGTCGCCCAGATTTCCTTTTTATAGCAACTTCTGTAAAAGGCTCGTCAAATTTCGTTTTGTAAAATAATGATAGCGGTTTTTCCTTTTCATAATGCAACCAACATATATTTCGCCTAGGAATTTTTGGCACTTTCTTGTGGTCAGCTTTAAAGTCCATAAAATAATCATGGAGCATAGTTCGGACCACAAACGGACGAAGCTGACTTCTAGATCCACGAATTCTTAATTTGAGCCCATCCCTCTGGTATATATACCGGGACATTCTTCATTTTGATGCACATTGATCATTTTGGCCTAACAGAAGAAGTAACATTTTCACATTGGTCATTAAAGTGTAACAGTCAACTGTCACATCCGCTGGTACTCTTACCACCTGGGCCAACGGTCGGTGACAACAGTTGTTTTGTATTTTTGGAGATAGTTTTAAATCTCCCAGTTATATTTTTTTGGTTTTTTTCCGAAGGGCACTAGCGGATGCGTGAGTTTAATTTCAAAAGAACAATGCATAACGCCTAACGCGTAGACAACCACTACGACATGCAAACACTAGGCAATTTGACTAAGGTTAAATAATAAAAAATCAAGCGATCGAATAATTACGTTGGCAACAAAAAGGTTGTTTACAAACTATCGAACAAACAAGTACGCGAAATTTTCGTCGGTTGAAAAAACCAAGTTTTTTTTGAATAAATAATTTACAATTTTTACGTTACCAACCTTCTTTTGAGGGGTAACGACAACCATTGCAACGTGCAATGGAATAAAAAAATATTTTGCCGCCCGAATATCAGTTAGAGGCGATTTTGAGTTTAAGGTGCTCCATCAGTCGTTTTTGTGTGCGCGATTCAACAGTTTCAGTCGACGTTGCGCCAATCGATTCGACAAAGGTCGCCGATTAGGATTTCAACGGAGATAAATTAATAGCCATCCGTGTTTTTGGTGGTTCATGCTGCACAAGGTAACTGCCGCGGATGGGTTACTTGGTCAAGGACCGTTTTTAAAGATCGAGCAATCACGGTAGGCTGGCTGGTTCACCGTTAGCAATTATTACATTAAAAGATGTGCGTAAATTCAGAAAACTAAAGTCAGTGATTACGCCACCTTAAGGTTTATCAATTTTTAAAAATTTTCCTAAGGATAGAGAGAAGAAATAAAAGTAGGTACCACCAAGAGGAACTTTTCGGGTACAAGAAAAAAAATATTTGAGAGCTTTAGCTGTCTTTTCAATTCCAAAAGATGTGTTTTTCAAAAAGTTGGGAAACTGGCGTATTTACCAACCTATGCAGGCAATTACGCCACCCAAATAAATTATTTAAATAAATTAATTTTACAGCAAGTTCACTATAATAAATGCTTAAATAAAATATTTTACGAGTTTTTTTGTAATATATATCCTCATTTATGGAAAACAACCCTTTATTTTTTTAATGTATTGACGCAAAGTCCTTCTTGAAATGCCATAAGTTTCCGATGCTTTTTTCACCGACATGGTATTTAATTTCACATCTGCCAATGCTTTTTTAAGATCATTCTCAACCCATTTATTGCGTGGAGGAGCCATAGTAATCCTAGTAAACGCAAAAATAAATCATAAAATACGTAATAACTGAATAATAATAACGCATGGCGTAATTGCCAGCCATTACTACTTCATGAATAAACTAATTTTTCTGTGCGTTGAATTATTTATCACCAGAAAGTGATACATATTCTTGAAGAGCATTATATTTACAACAAAACAAGTATATGCAAAATTTTTACCACATAAAAAATAATGTATACACACAAAAGTAAATGCTTGTCTTACTTACATCAACAAAATCGTACACCGCCATTAACAACAAAAACAGTTGACAAACTCAAGTTAGCCATCAAAATCGGATAATTTCTATTTTATTGACTAATAATGTTGTGCCTAAAGGTACAGCGTGCGGTATATTACGAAATTTTATTTATTACCGGAGATATTTGAAGGTGGCGTAATTAGCTGCAGTGGCGTAATTACCCTCACTCACCTTATCCGAACAAAATGTTTATAGAATCCAACAATAACATGTGGTGATATCGAAAATTATTTTATTTATGTTCATCCAAATTTATTAGACAAATTATCTTCAATAATTTATTTGCATTCAATCGAATTTGCGAAACAAATTCGCCTAACCTTCCCCCTCATAAAAGCTGTGTCTTTTTTCGATTGTTTTTAGATCAACTTTAACAGGAGGAATAAGCATCCCCCATTCCATCACGAAGATCGATCGATCATGTCGAGAAAGGAAAAAATTATATTTACCAACTTGTGAGTAGTCGAAACAGATATTTTGCTTAATACGAGAGTGAAAAATCAAGGTTATAAATCATTTATTTATTTATTATTGCAAATTTTTCATAAACATAAATACTAAATTCAAATTTTTCATTCGAACGTCGTGATTGTGGTACTAGACAATTACATTTCACTACCACGGTCAAAAATTTGATGTCACTTTTGAAACCGAACATTAAAAAGATTAACTCCGACAAATTTTGTCGAAGACACAACGAAAACCCCAATTGTGATTTTAAGTTTTCGTTGATTGTAGATTAGTAGTTAATTGTTCAAGTTTGTTTTACACATGTTCCATTTTATTTTGTTCGTAGTTAATTATTAAAATTCTTTTAATTTGAAACGTCAAAAACAAATTAATGTCAGTTGTCAAAATAATTACTGTTTGCATTTAAAACATTTGTTACCTCATTAAATAATTCCATCTTTAAATATTTTCCTTTTATAATAAAATATTTGTTTGCCTATTAAACGAGAATTTTTGCCCAATTATTTGTATTATTATGCCTTATTGTGTATACTAGATTTAATTTATCCAATTTTGAAATTTGATGAGAGAATCAAGTAATGGGATTTACTTCCAATATTTTGTTAACCCATCTGGCGCCCGGCTTGTTACATAAGGTAAGGAAAAGTTCGACGAAATTTAAACGATCTCACGAAGGTTCAAAATAACAACCTGAACCTCCCTGCTCTTCGACACATGATTGAACACTATGATCTAGCCGTCACGTACAGAACATCTACGGTCAAGAAAAGTGGCATGTAAAGGCGAAACCAATTTTGTAAAAATTTTACCGGTTTTGACCGCTACAAAAGACCTTCAAATATTTCGTATACGGATACAGCTACGCATTTGTGGTTCTGGTATAACATAGATAATGCCTTCCTAACTACCGCTGTGCACTTAGGTCAAAATGTCAAATTTTGCACATTGGCGGTTTTGGCATAAGGGGGACGATATATAGATGGCAAATATTGAAATTCCTTTAGATTCATTCGAAATTTTCCAATTACTTACTTGTAACGTTCATATTGAAAATAATCTAATAAATTTTATCATATCAGTACCAAAATTTTCGGAAAAATATCAATACTACAAATTATTAACTATTCCAATAGAAAACAAAACACTTTTAAACGTACCAGGTTTTCTTTCAAGGTTTAAAAGCAATCAATGAACTTCTTCGAAACAATGTGTAAAATTAGAAAATGTATATTTTTGTAATCAAGAACAATTAGAAACTTTAAACAACTGTATTAAACAAATAATGAAATTTAACAATTTGAATTATTATAAGTTTGGAATGTCAGAATTAATATGAATGTGGAAATTCACATCTTGGTAAGGGAGGTGTTATATTATTGGACCATCCTAATAATATTATTTAATAATTTTAAGACTTTTATTTTATAATTTAATTCACTACTTATAATTAAATTTAATTTGAATATTTGTTAAGCAAATTCCTTTACAATAGCTGTGATCATGTAAACTGATAAAGGATTTCCTGCTAAAGAATAAAGATTATTAATAAAAATGTGTCTAGCTTAGGACACGTGTGAGGTTAAAAGCATATAAGGAATTTGCAACATAAACTATTTTTATAACTTCATTGTTAATATTTTAAGTGTAAAACATAAGTTTAAGTCAGTTGTTGGTGAAATCTTGTAGTATGAACACTAAAATTTAATAAACGCTAATTTTTCTTTATTAAAAACTGAAAGTTTTTATTACAACACCTCTTCTCACGTAATTTTGATAACCCAAAATTACATTAATAATTTATCTTAGGTAAATGTACATTTCGATTACTATTATTTAAATGTTGCGAATTACTTATACTGGAATGTACACTTAAATTTGGCTAGTATTTATTTGGTCAGTATTTTTATCATTAAATGGTCAGTATTTTTATTGAAATGGTCAGTATTTATTAATAAATGGTCAGTATTGCATTGATCAGTATAAAAACTGTCGTGATTTAAATATAATATGCATATTACTATATACGGGTGGCGCAAAACAATCATTACAGTTTGAATGCTAAACAACTATTTTATTTTAGATCAGTATATCTGAAAACAATTGTTTTTCGTTTTCGCAAAACAATCGTTATGTTTTGAATGCTTAACAACTTTTCTATTTCAGATGAAATACTTAAATAAGTTAGCTAATGTATCGACAAGTCCTTGGACAGTTATTTGAAGTATCAGTGTTAGTTAATAAATATTTATTCGGTATTTCAGTAAAATATTGTAATGTATGTTCAAGTTCCGATAATGATGATGAATAGTTACCAACCGTAAAATATTATAGACTTCTATATAAGTTGTAAGAATTATTAAGAATTAAATACATAATGCGTTCCTTTAATACAATGACAACAAATATAGAGAATTATACATCAGACGATGATGAAAACGAAACAATTGAGTCAACTTCTAACAATATTCGAAAAAGGAAAAGGCAACGTATCTGGACGAAAACTACTACATTTATTAGTAAAGAAGAAGCAATAAATGCAGTAACTGCAGAAGAAGTTTGGAGTTTCAATTATCGAAATAATACTGCAGATGGTGAAAAAGCTTATTATCGCTGCAAAAAAGTAAAAAGACGGGCAGAACAATGTAATGCTGGATTATATTTATTGTATAACAATAAAGAAGAAAGTGTAACCATGTTCAGAACCGATGAAGAACATTCTCATGAACAGTTAGATCAACAAACGATAAAACTTTCAAATGAAATGAAAAAAGAAATTCAATATCTATTTCACTTAAAAGTTAAACCCAAAATGATGTTCGAAATTCTAACTGAAAAGGGTTTAAAACCTAAAAACAAAATACAGCTATATAATTATTTATCCCAACTAAGAGAGAAGAATTATGGACCATCTGAAATAAGTTTGGGTGAATTTGAACAGTGGTGTTTGGATCATAATAATTTGCCTGAGTCCGATGATTTGGCTTTTGTGGTATCACATCAAGTTAGATATCCTAACGAATTAGTTGACGAAGAGGATCAAGACGATGACGCTGCCACTGGTTCAAGTTTCAGAATTTTAATTTCAACCAAACGTTTACTTAAAAACGGTACGAAATCAAACAAAATTCACGCCGATGCCACTTACAAACTAATATGGGAAGGTATGCCTGTTATGCTTGTTGGAACAACAGATTCTGATCGTCACTTCCATCCGATTGGCATGGCAGTATGTTCAAATGAAAAAACTGAAGATTTTAAATTCATTTTTCAGTCAATTATTGCCGGCTTAAATAGAATAAACGAGAAAATTGATCCCGATTACTTAATATCCGATGCCTCAAATGCAATTAGAAATGCATTCCTTCAAACATTCGGCGATAATAAGGTATTAATTATGTGCTGGGCACATATGAGGCGCAACGTTTCGAAAAAAGTTGAAGCGTTGGTGGAAAGAAGCTTGAGAAAAGAAGTAATGAATGACATAGATGCATTACAATTATCTCCAAATAAAGAAGTATTTGATAAAGCCGTACTTCTATTTATCAAAAAATGGCTTCAAAAAAAGCAAACAGCATTTATTGAATACATGAAGTTGCAATGGCTCACATCCCATCAAAATTGGTATGAAGGTATTGCGCATCATACTCCTTCTACAAACAATGCTTTGGAGTCTTTCAATTTAGTAATAAAAAAAGAAGATACGTTTCGTGAAAGGTTACCTATGGCGATGGCGAGGTTTCTTGAATTAACCATTAATACAGTAGAAAAGTGGTCAAAAGAATATTCCAGTGCAAGTCGAGTATTCAAAACTGCGATAACAGTTGAATTACAGCAATGGACGAATGGTTATCAATGGGCAAAATCAAACATTACTATTTCATCAATGGCATCCGAAAATTCAATTCAATATTTTTGTCCATCTAATGAAGAACCAACTGTTACAGAGGAAGAAATTGCAATCGTATCAGAAAGGCGCTGGAACACCTTCGACCAATTTAAACGAAGAGCATTCAAAGTGTGGTTTGTGAATCTTTCAGAAGAAACAGAAAACTGGATGCATGGCCGCTGTACTTGCCCAGAATTTTTCAAGAAATATATATGCAAGCATATAATCGGCTTGGCTATTCGCTTAAAATATGTCAAACCTCCTCCTGCAGCTAAACAAATACCTATAGGAGGAAAGCGTTCAAGAGGAAGGCCTAAATTAGCTACTCGAGCTTATATAATAGATTAATTATATTATATTTCATTTTTTGTATATTATAATTTTAAAAAATAAATACTTGTAATATTTATAATAAAAATGAATCTTGGGTTGTGGGGAAAGAAATAAAACTAAGTTTGTTTTGCCGACGTTTCGAAGGATTTATTGCCATGAGGATGAAGTAATAAATCCTTCGAAACGTCGGCAAAACAAACTTAGTTGTATTTCTTTCCCCACAACCCAAGATTCATTTTTATTATCAACGTTTGGGAAGTGATTATTGTTTATTATAATATTTATACTGACCATTTATTTAAAAAAAAATACTGACCAAATACTTAGTTATCTTACCCTCTCACCATATTAATACTGACCAAAATATTATTATATACTGACCATGTATTTAAAAAAATACTGACCATGTAATGATAAAAATACTGACCAAATATTTACTTGCCCTTAAATTTGGTGAGCTAGCGCGAGACAGTTTCGTTTCTCTTGGATTTTCTTGCTCAATTAAGAATTCAGCATCTCGTAATACCGCATAATATTTATTTTCAAATTAATTTTATTTAATTTGAATTTACTATTTTTGAGATCAAATTACAAATTAATTTGACTTCACTATTAGTGACCAAATTACTAATTTCCAATTTAAATCAAATAGTAACTATTTCCAATTTTAATTTAATTTTCAATTCCATTCGATCGATGCACTCATTTATTATCCTGTCGATGGATCAATTTTATGCACTAAATTATTATCCGGTCGATGGACCAATTTTTATGTTGGATTTCTCCCTAATTAAATGGACTGTGGTTTTATTCAATTTATTTACACACAAACTTATTTACAATTATGCAATTTTTCTTTCTGAGTAAATCAGTGAACTTGTCGCTGTTACTGCTCTAATACGAGTGATACAATTTTCTTTTACAAGTATCTTAAAAAATACATAAAAACACTTAATACCTAAAAATAGTAGAACTATAAAATTTTAACGCATTCTAGTAAACTATAAAAAAATAAGCTACATAGTATTACCAAAAACTTAACTTACAATGGAGCGGCTCCAACAAAAATAATACAATTATTTAGGAAATTAATAATTATAACTTTTACAGATATTTAATGCAATGGCTATATGAAATGAACTTAGGAATTAAAATAAGACATTGTTGATAATCAATACACAAAGTTTTAACGTTAATTTACTCTAATACGACACTGAGTTTGGTTAAACACCTCAAGAGTTTTAATAATGAATAGCTTAATGATTGAAATTACAAACGAAATAATTAAAAACCTGCAGGTCAAATTGACGAACATATCATTTTTGTTCTTGTGCTAACATTTAAAACATCATTTTAATAATTTTAATTTTCTTTAGGCTTATATTTGAGTGGACATGCGATCGAATTGCAAATTGTTTGAAATATTTTAGCTATGAAACATGTAACTCGATCGTAAATTCTCACCAAAAGTGCAACTTGTAACATTAAATTATCGCTGTATTTCATACCCCAAAATTTGTAATTTTTACTGGAAGAGAAATATTTTAATTTGAATGAAGCGCTACTGAAGGATGTAAGATAAGCACATTGCAGAACAGTGCCATGTAAGTGAATGGACGTGGGTCAGATAATTGGTGCCTATAATTTTTTAATTCTGAGAAGTAATTATATAAATTTAATATATTATGAATAAATTGAATAGGTAAATAAAAAGTATTTAATTGAAAGTGGATGGGTTATGGAGGGAAAATTATTTGGAAGTGAAAATAAACTTCATTTTTGCCGAGTATCACAGCAATATGTCTATAGATACTAGTACTCCAAATGAGATTTTAAATGCTTTTTCAATTGCGATTTTTCTGCACTTTTATAGGCACAACTATAACAACCAAATGGTTTCTCGCCGGTATGAGTTCTTAAATGTGATTGTAATGCTGATTTCTGTGCACAAGTATACCCACAAATATCACAACCAAATGGTTTCTCACCGGTATGAGTTCTTAAATGTCTTTGTAAGTGATCTTTTCGTACAAAAGTATACTCACAAATATCACAACGAAATAGTTTCTCGCTTGTATGAGTTCTTAAATGTTTTTGTAAGTCTGATTTCCGTACACAAGCATACTCACAAATAACGCAACGAAATGGTTTCTCGCCGGTATGAGTTCTTAAATGTCTTTGTAAGGCAGATTTCCGTGCACAAGTATACTCACAAGTATTACAACTAAATGGCTTTTCGCCTGTATGAGTTTTTAAATGATTTTGTAAGGTTGATTTCTGTGCACAAGTATACTCACAAATATCACAATTAAACGGTTTTTCGCCGGTATGAGTTGTTAAATGTCTTTGTAAGTGTTCTTTTCGTACAAAAGTATACTCACAAATATCACAACGAAATAGTTTCTCGCCTGTATGTGTTCTTAAATGTTTTTGTAAGTCTGATTTCCGTCCACAAGCATACTCACAAATATTACAACGAAATGGTTTCTCGCCGGTATGAGTTCTTAAATGTCTTTGTAAAGCTGATTTCCCTGCACAAGTATACTCACAAATATTACAACGAAATGGTTTCTTGCCGGTATGAGTTCTTAAATGTCTTTGTAAGGTTGATTTCCGTGCACAAGTATACTCACAAGTATTACAACTAAACGGCTTTTCGCCTGTATGAGTTTTTAAATGATTTTGTAAGGTTATTTTCTGTGCACAAGTATACTCACAAATATCACAACGAAATGGTTTCTCGCCGGTATGAGTTCTTAAATGTGATTGTAATGCTGATTTCTGTGCACAAGTATACTCACAAATATGACAACTAAACGGTTTTTCGCCGGTATGAGTTTTTAAATGTAATTGTAAGTGTGGTTTCCGTGCACAAGTATACTCACAAATATGACAACTAAACGGTTTTTCGCCGGTATGAGTTCTTAAATGTAATGTTAAGTGTGATTTCCGTGCACAAGTATACTCACAAATATGACAACTAAACGGCTTTTCGCCGGTATGAGTTCTTAAATGTAATTGTAAGTGTGATTTCCGTGCAAAAGTATACTCACAAATATCGCAACGAAACGGTTTCTCGCCGGTATGAGTTTTTAAATGTTCTATTAAATGTGATTTTTTTGCACATTTACGGTTACAAATATTACATACTAATGGTTTGCTGACCTTATGAGCTCTTAAATGACGTATTAAAGTTTCTTTAAGAACAAGTTTATAACCACAAATTGCACACTCGAAAAAATTTGAACAACTCAGCGTTAAATCTGTAGTGTCGGTATCTTCTTTAATATCAATGGAATGATGCAAATCTTCTAAATTAAATTTCACATCTTCCACCTCTTCTCTTTTAATTTCGTAATTGCTAATTGAATTATTTGGAGTTTCCAAAAATATATCAGCATTTTCTACAATTTGTGATTCTTCCGAAGGTAGCACATGAGCTGCAAGTAAATCGGTAACTGGTTCCATTTGGAGGATGCAGCACTGCAACTGTACAGGTACAAAATCACTTTTCTTAATTGAAGGCGTTGATTATATGTTATCGATTTAGTAAACTACTGCTACAGATGACAAATCACCACTATACAAAATTATAAAATGGCGACATCGATGAGTCAGAGGCGTTTGCGTGACGACTGTCTCGCCGCAGTAATTGTGAAGTAAAATGAGCAATTTTATGCGCACGCGCTAGAATAATAGTCATTCGTGTTATTAGACAAAATGAGGAACGTTATAAATTTTGACGTTTCACATTTTTCGTAATAACACTAATTATTACTGAGGTTAAGTAATAATATTTTTTATATTTTAATAATTTTTAATTTAGACAGGTAATGTAGGTATTATTTTTATATATTATATTAAGAAAAGTAATTTTGAATGTTTTTAACAAATATTTTAGAACAAGTTGGTTAAGTAAACAAAACGCAAGATGAGTAATAAAAGCCAAGAAGTTATTATTTGCCACTTTTGTCATAAAACATTGCGATCTGCAGCTACTCTAACGACACAAACGAAAATTATTTTGCTTGCCTGAAGAATGATTTGGAACCTAATAAGTTAATGTGCGAAATTTGTGAACGAACAAACTCATCCAAATTTACTTTGAATCATATAGGCAAATTGAAGATAATGTTATTTAATTTTGTTAAAATGGAAAAATAATTAATTTTTAATACTAATTTATTATAAAAAATAATAACGAAAAACAATTTTAAATAAAATTTGACTTTTGTTCCGTATAAGTATGGTCAAATGTTGTGTGGATGTTTGTGACTTCTAGTAAATTATTCATCAACCCTTCTTTTATATTTTCTGATTCAATTGGAGTTGCTAATTGTAATCGATTGGTCTTTGAAATTCGTTTTTTTGTTGAAAAAAAACGAGTTTGTTTATCAATATTTCGTTTTACATTGACCTCTTCAACAATATTCAAAGCAACCGAACCTGTATTTAGTATCGCTATGGTATTATCCAAATTTCTGATTACCTTTCTCTGATCTTCATCATTTAAATGAAGATTGTTTTTTATTAAACCAGCAATCATGTCGATTTTTTTTTGCATAATTTCATAAACGGTTTTTTCAGGAATTTCATTTCTCACATCCTTGCTTAGAAACGTCCGTCCAATATTCATACAATGTCCAACATGGGTTTTACAAAAGGAAACACTAATGAATGAATTTTCAGTGAAAATTACATCCATTCTTGCTGGGCAAACAAAACCTGTTTTATTAGTTAAAAGTCCCTTCGGAGCTCGTATATTTTGACCAGCACCTCTTTGTTGGAGTAGCCACAGATCGGAATGTTTTATTACAAACGTCGCTAATAATAATTTCTTGGCTTTCATTTCGTCTCATATTGCGTTTTGTTTACTTAACCAACTTGTTCTAAAATATTTGCTAAAAACATTCAAAATTACTTTTTTCCACTACTAGTCATATAGGCTACCATTATAACTTATCCAAGTCACATGTGAAGTGACGCATTTTAGACATGCGGTAAATAATATTTTCATTATACAAATGAACCAATGAAATGATTTGACAGATTCATTATACACTTAAGTTAAAAAAATGAACCAATGAAATGATTTGACATACGTGATTTAAAATTTGTCAACAACTGTCAAATCAACAAAACAAAACTGTCATTTGAAATAAATATTTTAAATTTGAAAATTTTTGTATTAAAAAGAATTTAAAAAATGGTAATAAATCTAGTAGTGGAAAAAATAGTATATAAACCACGGTTGTGAAGACCATTATTGCCTCCGCGCGTTATATTCCTCGGTGCAAAGCACCTCGGAATATAATCTTGGCGCTAGGGCAATAATGACGGCCTTCACAACCTTGATATATAATGTACTATTATTATATACCCATCTCCTAAATAAATTTTTTTTTAAATATAAAAACAATTATTACTTAACCACAGTTTTATTACTTTTGACGTTTCTCATTTTGCCCAATAACACGAAACGAGTTTCTCATTTTGCCTAATAACATGAAACGCTATTATTCTAGCGCGTGCGCATAAAATTGCTCATTTTTTTCATAATTACTGCGGCGAGACAGTCGTTTTGCGTGCTGGGGTGTTAACTCCCATGTTAAGGAAAAATTCGTCGTTCAGCGCCATCTATCCGCTTGGGCGCACATTTTTTGGTACCCGCTTGGAGACTAGGAAACCGCTTTGAGGCTTCTTATTTGAAATTATACTACTACTATTTTGAAATTACGAATTCATAATCATGATAAGTTTTATAAATCCTTCGAGTAATATATCCACAAAGTAATAATGATTAACAAATGGATACATTACTATAAGAATTCACAAAACATTCATGATTACGAAATAGCAATAATTTACATGAACTCAAAGAAAACCTTTTAAATTGAATAACATTTTATTATCAATCAAGAGATTGAATACGGTCCTGCATGGTGTATACGGTTTTGCTGTTGGTTATTTTTCGATAATTGGAAAGAATAGTGAGATAGATTTTGAAGACGAGGTGGATTTCAAGGAGTTAGTATTATATACCTAGGATAATAATTATTGTGGAAACAACAATCACAATCGGGAAGAAGTAATTGAAAACAAACCGCAAGTATTTGAGGTTAGGTTGTAGGAAATAATAGATTCTTCTGGGGTTTATGTTAGTAGTGCGAGTTCTTTTGAAGGGTTGACCTGGGCTCTCGTACTGACGCTGAGGATAGATAACCAATACAAGGAATCACTAGTCTTTTGGAATCAAATTGCAATAAAATTTGCATTGACAACTTTGGTTGAATAAGTGCAAATAAAAATTAACAAATGAGTAATAGCAAAATTACCAGAGAAAGGGCAAATAGTTTACCATCGATTAAAGAATACCTCAAAAGGGGAAGGAATACGACAGATATAAGTGTGGAGGAAGAAGAAATTTTCCGAAGAAGTAAAAAAACACTCAAATCACCAAAAAAGTTTCAAGAGGGAGAAACCATGGTCGAACTGAAGGCGATGATGGCGGGTTTGACCAAAATGGTAACAGATGGCAACAAGGTAAACGTAGAAATAAAGAATAAACTGATTACGATGGAAGCAGGCTGAAACGCTAAAGTTCAGGAAATGGAACAAGTGATTGGAGATTTGACAATTAATGCAAGAAAACAGAATGAAAGAATAACCTTCTTCGAGGAACAACTCGAAAAACAGGAAAGGGAGAAAAGAAAGGACAGCATAATTATAAAAAATCTACCAATGGAAGGAATTGTAACCCCTAGTAAAGTGGAGGAATTTCTGAACATCAAGATGCTGATAAATATTGAAGTGGTTGACGCCTTTAAAGTGGGAAGAATAGCCGAAAAACAGGTAATTGTGGCAAAATTAAGAAACAAGGCACAGAAACGGCTGATAATGGAAGGCAGAAGTAAACTTAAGGGCACTAACACCTACATTGAAAATGACATGACCGTGAAAGAAAAGGAGATACAAAACCGAATATGATCTTTGGCAAAAATTGAAATGGGAAAAGGAGAAAAAGTGAAGGTCGGGTATCAGAAGATGATTAGACAAAAATAAAGTATATATTTGGGACAAAAATGATAATGTTTTGAAACTGAAAAATGAACAAAAACCTTCCCAGACAGATGCTCCAGAAAGAAAAGCTGGGGATGATACGCGGATGAGGCATGGACCAGGAATAATCGAAATGGGTCAGACAGATAAACAAAGACGTACTATAAGAAAGAAAAGACATGGTAAAGGGAAAGATACTATTAGAATAGTGACGTGGAATGTAAGAACGCTTTTAAGACCTGGAAAAATGAAGGAAGTCGTTAAGGAGATGATAAAATATAGAATAGAGTTGGCTGCAATACAGGATACTAGATGGAAAAACAAAGGAGAAGTAAGAGGAGAAGATTTTGTATTTCTGTATTCAGGAGAAAATAAACGGAAGTAAAGGTACGGTTTTCATGGTCATGAACAGGTATAGGAAGGAAATATTGCAATTTAAACCAATGGGGGAAAGGCTATCTTACTTGAGAATTAGAATGAAACCAAATAACCTGTCAATAATTATTAACGCATATGCACCGACAGAAGAGAGTACAGAAGAGGATAAGGAACATTTCTACTATGAATTGGAACTGCTGTATGACCTGATACCAAAACACGACACTGCAATTATAATGGGCGACTTTATTGCACAAATTAGCAAAGAGAAGCATATTGAGGATGTGTCTGGATAGTATACAATACACAATAAAACAAATCATAATGGAAGCAGACTATGCTGCTTGGCAGCCTCACTAGGCATGGTTATTAGTAGTACCAAATATGAACACAAGAAACTACACAAGATTACGTGGATGTGGCGCGGCTGCAATAATGATGAAGGAAACCAGATAGACCATGTACTAGTGACAAGAAGGAGAGCCACATCAATAAAGGACGTGAGAACTTACAGAGGCGCCAATGCTGATACGGACCATTTCCTGGTAGTCTCAGAAGTGAAGCAGGAAACTATGGTAACGGACATAAAGCACCAAACAAGAAACATAATAGTAACAGAAAAACTTAACAATGAAGAATGTAGAAAAGAATACGAGGAGAGAGTGAATAAGGAAATTGAACAGAAAGAAAATAACAATAACATAAACACGATATGGAACAATATCGAAGATAGTATTAGAACAAGCGCCACGCAAGTAATATGATATGAGAAGAAAATAAAATTGAAAGCATGGTTCGATGGAGAATGTGACGAGATAAATATAAGAAAAAAAGAAGCAAGAGTCAAATGGTTAAGAAGTAATGAACGAGAACATCTAGATGAATACAAAAAGGAAAGAAAAAAGCTAATAAAATAATAAAGCAAAAAAAGAATGAATGGATAGAGGGAAGAATGAAAGAGATTGAGTTGAGCAGTGTTAATAATAATGTAAAGAAGTTTTATAAGCAAATCAAGAACACGAGAAAGAACTACGAGATAAGAAACAAAGGAATGAAGAACGAAGAAGGTATACTAGAAAATAGATCAGACAAAATTAAAAAAATATGGGAAAACTATTTCAAGAGGCTCCCGAATACACAGCAAAACGATGAGGTACAACAATATCAGACAGA
Source organism: Podabrus alpinus (assembly GCA_932274525.1). Classification (NCBI taxonomy): domain Eukaryota; kingdom Metazoa; phylum Arthropoda; class Insecta; order Coleoptera; family Cantharidae; genus Podabrus; species Podabrus alpinus. The sequence goes on along the minus strand of OW026452.1, from coordinate 42,957,947 downwards.
AGACATACAAAATGTAGATGAAATAGATTAACCGATAAGTGAGGAGATAACGGAAGCAATTAAGAAGTTAAAAAACCAAAAAACACCTGGTACAGACGAAATTACTGCAGAAATAATAAAGAATGGAGGAGAAAGGGTACCTACTGAAATTTGCAGATTGGTAAAACAGGCATGGACGCCGGAAAAGATGCCACAGAGGTGGAAAGAAGGGGTGATAGTAGTAATAAAAAAGAAAGGAAGCGCAGAAGAATGCACCAATTACAGAGGAATTACTCTCTTAAACACCGCGTACAAGATATTATCGACCATTCACAACCGCCTTATTGAGTACACTGATGAAATAGTTCGAAATTACCAGTTTGGTTTCAGGAAGGGAAAGTCGAAAGTGAATGCATTACACATACTTAAGCAAATTCAAGAAAAAAGTTACGAATATGACATGGATATGCATATGCTGTTTGTGGATTTCAAACAGGCTTTCGACAGAGTTAATAGATATCAAATGATGGACATTATGAAAGAGTTCAAGATAGCACCTAAATTGATAAGGATGACCTGGGTAACACTAGTAGAAGCAAGTACCACAGTTAGAACGACCGAAGGTGATACAGACAGTTTTCGGGTGAACTGTGGAGTGAGACAGGGGGACGCATTGTCGGCGACCCTGTTCAACATAGTGCTTGAGAAGATAATCCGAACTACCGGCTGCACAGGATCGATAATAAATAAAGAAAACCAAATAGTAGCATATGCAGATGATGTGGTCATCAAATCAAGAACGAAAAAGGGAATAATAGGAGTACTAAAAACAATAAAAAGTGAAGCAGTTAGAATGGGACTGGAAATTAATCAGGATAAGACAAAATATATGAGGTGCACAAGAGAAAATGATGGCAATATGAGCGAATTAAATATAGACGGCGACGTGTTTCAGCAAGTGGAGGACTTCAACTATCTTGGTGTACAGATTAATAATCGAAACAATAGAAACATGGAGGTCACAGCAAAGATACAGGCAGGAAACAGGGCGTATCATGCAAATAAGCAACTATTAAAGGATAGACAAATATCGAAACAAACAAAAATTAGAATATACAAAACATTAATAAGACCGGTCCTCACCTACGCAGCTGAAGTGATCTGCCTGACAAGAAGAGAAGAAGATGACTTGAGAGTCTTTGAAAGGAAGGTCTTGAGAGCGATAGTGGGACACAAACAAATAAATGGACAATACCGAAGTAACAATAACTGAGAACTACTTGAAGAAATGTCTGGGGAAGACATAGTGAAATTCATCAAGGCCTAGAGATTAAAATGGTGGGGGCATATAATGAGATCTATTGAGATCTCAAATTGAGATGGAGCGATGGAGTGGAAGGAGACCTTAGGAAGTTGGGTGTGAGAGACTGGACGCGGAAGGTGAGGAATCGAGCAGCACGGAGGGAAATTGTGCGTGAAGCTAAAACCCATCGGGACCTGTAGTGTAATGATATGTATTTTTAAAGATTAATCCACCTCAATAAATGGATTTTGTAAGTCCGTTAGGACAGCTCTATCCTATAGTAGGATGTAATGCTGCAAATAATAAAAATAATTTTATTAAATTTAAAAAACTATATTACATTTATTGACAATATTAAATCACTCCTTATCGTTTCACTGCTTCTTTTTAACATCATCTTTAACAACATCTAGTACATTTTATAAAAAATATCAAATACATGTTATTTAGATCCTTCTACACCTTTTCCACCAGTAATTCAGAAAACCTCACCTGCTGTTCAGAAATCGTGAATTGCAATTCAAATTTGTCAACTGATATTCAGAAATTGTGAATTGTAATTCAGATTTGTCAACTGATATTCAGAAGCCGTCAATTTTAATTTAGAAACCGACAAATGAAAATTAGAAAGTACTAAATGAAATTCAGAAAGTGTCAAATGTTCAGCTCAATTAAAGTATCAGTTGTTTTTTTTTTTCTAAAAATTTGAATGTTATGATTCTGTGTTGATTGCAAAACTGTGCGAAACCAGAAATCCTGTTTGCGAAACTTCTCTGACAGGCAACGAAGTGATGGAAAGGGTACAATAGCAAACAAATTCAAGAGAAGATCGTCAAAGAATTGTAAATTGTGCTAACCGAGGTGACGACTGGACTGTTTTGCCTAAAACTTTAAACATAGTATATAAAACAGCATATCACTGGGTGCGATCTGGACGTGATGACATGTTTCATAGAGGAGGCACAAAACCAAAATCTCCCACAAATGATCAAATCGATGTGATTGTTTCATGGGTAGAAGACGATAGCAGCATAACATTGAAGCAAATGAAAGAAAATGTGCTGCGCGATTTCCACCAATTGGTATCCTTGGCAACCTTGGGGAACTACTTACAAAGTAAGTTATATACTGTAAAAATGGTGCACACAGAACCAATGACTATGAATTCGCTCGCCAACAAAACAAAACGTGCTGAATATGTCCAAAATTTAAATAACTACGTACAACAAGGGAAACAAATTGTTTGGATGGATGAAACCAATTTTAAATTGTTTTGTCGGCGAACACAGCGCCGTTCAAGAGTTGGTGAGAGAGCTGTTCAAGTACTTCCAGCTTCAAGAGGTCCTAAGATTCCTTTAATTGGAGCAATTTCTGTGGCTGGCGTTGTAGCTATGGAACACAGAAGAGGTTCATTTACTTCACAATTAGCATGTGATTGGGTAAGGACATTACTGCAACAATGGAACGATATGGAAAATCAACTGTCCGATTTAGTACTCGTTGTGGACAATGCGCCTTGCCATTCAAGACTGGAAACGGTCTTTACTGGGACGACAGCAACTCTGTTGCGACTTGGCCCATACTCTCCAATGCTAAATCCCATTGAGTATATTTGGTCGAAAATCAAGGCAGAAGCCAAAAGCAACATTCGAGTTCCCAATGTCGCGGGGCCTAATCTTGGGGAACAAAGACTGGTCTACTTAAAGGAAATAATAGATCGGGCCTAGGACACCCTAAATGAAGGCGATTGTGCTCGTGCTGCGCAACACTGCACAATACATCATGCAGCAGCCTTATCAATGGAAGATAAGCCAATCGGTCGATAAGTTATTCGCTAAAAATTTGTTTAACATATTGTTGTGAAATAATTTATGTTTTTCTTATAATATCTATTGTTGTGACCCGCTTTGAGCTAGCTATAAGAGATGTAAGAAAGCCAGTTAGGCTTGAAGACGCGCACGTAACAACGGGAAAAAATAGGGATACCCTAAAACAAATCAAGTATAAGAAACAAAAGGGAAAAAGTGATAACTTAGGATAATAAACAAGGAACAGTTAGTTATTAATCTGAGAGCGAACCGGACGGACGTGTAGTTAGTTATTGATTTGAGAGCGTACCGGACGGATGTATTGAAAGTTCCTTTCCGAAAGTTTAAAGATTGTGAGTTGAATTAATCAACTGGAGTTCGGGGTATGATGCATCATCGAGTATAAATTGATCTTCCGATCAACTTTTGATTTGCAGACCCAAGATTAAATGGTTCGTGTTTTCCTACGGGGAAAGATTGTGAAACAGCAATTGGACTGGAATTGTCTCAGGTCAGGGACCTAGCCATTGCAGGTTACAATTTGGACCAGGCGATAAGTGATCAAGAAGAAAGTGAATGTGCGCATATTGTTGTGCAATACGCCTAGCCGAGTCACCATCAAATAAAGTAAAGGTTTGGATTAATTTTAGTGTAGTTTTAAGTTTGTTTATGTTTGTATTGAGTTTGATTTTCATAGTTCCATTTATGTGTTTACTGTTCAAAATAAATCTGTTAGCTGAACCGATTGTTGTTTTTTTGAGCTGCCGCTATTAGAAATTTTGTAAAGTGAGGCAACGACGGTAAAGATACCCTGAGATAAGAGCTACCAAGGTAAGTGCCTAAGGTTTGTTGTTCCTCGTCACCAGAGCTAACAAGGGTGGACCAGGACGCAACACTATATATAAAAAAATAAATTAAAATATTGTTATTTTTTTCGATTTTTATTAAAGCCTTATTCTGCACTGTAAAAGCCCCACTTTTGCATTTCATTCTAAATTTCATTTGTCGCTTTCTAAATTAAAATTGACGATTTCTGAATATCAATTGACAAATCTGAATAACGGTTGACGATTTCTGAATTACTGGTGGAAAAGGTGTAGACCGTCTAAATATTAACACTGCATCTTTATATTATATAAAATGAGCATTTTCATGACATCTCTTGTCTTTTCCCATCATAATATTATTTAAAGTTCTGAATAGGGGTGTATGGGGTTTACACTACAGAGGTAGCACCTCTTACCACAACGGTCACATCGAGTGTATATACAGGAGATGGTTGTTGGTAATTGGTCCTCGTAGAGTGCCCAGTTCTCACTTATGGCTCCAAGCGCCACACCCCAGTAAACTGTATTGACCTGCAGGCTAAACTAAGTGAGGGTAGCCAGATATGGCGAAAAGTAGCGACTGATCTATAGTAGGCGGCTACAAACAGCGTCTGTTCTCCATGTTAGGAGCGGCTGAACTATACAGGGGAAGGCAACGGGAAACCACCCCAGTGAATATTTTCCCAGGAAATTACTATGACGAGAAACCAAAATACCATGGCCCCTAGTCTCGGGCAGCCCTTTAAGGGGCAGGGGGTGCTAAGAATATCCCGGCTCGACATAGTGAAATCCAAAATTCGTATAGCCACATGGAATGTGAGAAGCCTGTATGCAGCCGGAAAGGTGGATAACACCGTAAAAGAAATGTACAGGATGAAAATCCATATACTGGGTATAAGTGAAGTGAGATGGCCAGGATCAGGCATATGTAAACATCAACAGGGAAACCTATACTATTCAGGCAGCGACCCCATCGACATGGAGTGGGAGTCTTTGTGACATCAGACTACATTAAATATGTAACCAACTTTGTGCCAATTTCCAATTGGATAATGATGCTGCAGCTCCAAGGAAGGCCTTTTAAAATAAACATAATCCAGGTATATGCGCCTACCTCTGAAAAAAGATATGATGACGACGTCGAAGAGTTCTACGATGAATTGGAATCAGTGATAAGCAAGTTAAAGAGAACCGACATAACATTTATAATTGGCGACTACAATGCAAAGATTGTACAAAGAAGCCAGTCAAACCTGGCGGGGATCTATGGGTTGGGAAAAGGAAATGAAAAAGGAGACCGACTATATGAGTTTTGTCAAGATAACAATATGGTGGTCTCAAACACTTGGTTCAAGTTGCCTAAACGCCGCCTATATACATGGAAAGCACCTACTAATGACCCAAATAACAACGTAAGAAATCAAATTGACTATATACTGGTAAATAAACGCTTCAGAAACTGTATTAAGCGCGTCACGACATATCCAGGTGCGGATGTCTCATAAGATCATAACCCACTGGTAGCTGATATAAAACTTACATTAAAAGTGAAACAAAAAAGTAGTACCAATAAACGGTTCGTTATAACTAAGTTGAACATTGAGAATACACGGGGATTAATCCAACAAGATCTCAGCAACCAATTCGACCAACTAACAGTTAATTTATACAACAACGAAAATGTTGAACTTAAATGGAATAGTATAAAGAATGCTCTCATTAATGTATGCTCAACACACTTGAAACCAACAAAAATAATGAAGAAAAAATGGATGACACAAGAAATACTAGATTTGATGGAACAACGCAGACTAGTGAAGAGTAATGTAGAAGAATATAAAAACCTACAAAAACGTATAAGGACCAAAATAAAATTAGCGAAAGAAAAATGGATACTCGAGAAGTGTATTGAAATGGAAGAGCTGCAGAAGAGACACGATATATCTGGTATGCATGAGAAGGTCAAATAAATAGCTGGTATTTATAAGACCAGGCAATCGATGACATTGTTCGACTTAAACAATAATCCTATTTTAAGAGAGGCCGAAAAGAGAGAAACGTGGGAAAAGCATATAAATAACCTTTTTCGAGATGATCGAGAGGAGCTGGAGGAAACGAAAGAATGTGTAACGGGTCCGAGTATACTGAAGTCCGATTTGGAACATTCCTTACTAATAGCTAAAACAAAAAAAGCGACTGGACCTGATGGGATCCCGATAGATGTGGTGAAATTGATGACAGATAATAATATTGACGTTATCACTGACCTATTTAACACGATATACAACACCGGAGTGATCCCAAAAGACTAGTTGAAGTCCACGTTTGTGGCGATCCCTAAGAAGACCCATCCAAAAAAGTGCGACGATTATAGACTAATATCTCTTATGAGTCACCTCCTGAAGACCTTCCTGAGAATAATACACGTGTGTATAAGAAATAAGTGTGAAATAGACCTGGACGATGCCCAGTTTGGCTTTCGAAACGCTTTTGGAACGCGAGAGGCGCTCTTTGGATTGATAGTGTTGTTGCAAAAATGTCGAGATCAGCGCAAGGATGTTTTCGCATGCTTTATTGATCAAGCAAAGGCCTTCGACAATATTAAACACAGCAATCTAATAAAAATACTGCACGAAATTAATTTAGATGATAAAGACATCAGAATCATGGAAAATCTATATTACCAACAGACGGCTGAACTACAATTTGCAGAAATAACAGCAACGAATATCGATATCCAGAGGGGCGTGCGACAAGGCTGCATACTTTCTCCACTACTGTTCAACCTGTACTCGGATCGAGTCTTTAAGGAAGCCCTAGAAAACATGGAAATAGGGATAAAGATTAACGGCGTAGTTGTAAATACTTTTCGCTACGCAGATGACACGGTAGTCATTGCAGAAAATACTGATGATTTACAGAGACTACTGAATGCAATCAATACAGCTGGAGAAAAACTAGGCCTTAAAATAAATACGAACAAAACGAAATTTATGGTTTTTAGCCGCGACGAACACCAAAATTAAAACTTACAGCTAAACACGCGTAATATTGAAAGGGTGCACCAATTTAAATACTTGGGCAGCATAATCACAGAAGATCTCAATCCCGATAAAGAGATTAGGGCCAGGATTGAGATGGCCAGGTTGACATTCGGAAAAATGAAATCCTATTTTAACAATGACAACACTAACCTTAAATTAAGACAACGACTGGCTAAAAATTACATCTGGTCAGTGCTCTTGTACGGCGTGGAAACATGGACCTTGAAGGTGAATATTTTGAGCAAACTGGAGGCACTAGAAACATGGATACACCGCAGAATGCTGAGAATCTCCTGGGTGCACCGCGTTACAAATGAGGAGGTATTTCGACGTGCTGCGACGGAGCGAGAATTGGTGGCAACGATAAAGTGTAGGAAGATGGGTCATGTGCTGCGGGGAGAGAAGTATGGGCGGCTGCATTTGATTCTGAAGGGCAAAGTTGAGGGCAGGCGAGGAGTGGGAAGAAGACAAATGTCCTTGCTTAGGAACATACGGGAGTGGACCGGAATTCGTAGTGCCGGAGAACTGTTTAGACTGGCGGAAGATCGTGAGGCTTTTTTCTTAGTAATCACCAACGTCCGGTGGACCGGATATGGTACTTAAAGAAGAAGAAGTTATGAAATATTAATATTTTTGTTAAGGAAGTAATTACCAAGTTTTCCCATGCTTTATCATGCTCGCATGCATTAGTGAAAGGGAATGTTATATTTTCCTTGATAATTTTAGTAATTCTTTGCAAAATATTTTCCAAATGACATATTTTAGGGAACACGTAGTTAAACACAGCCCCGGATTGGCCCACCGGGAAATCGGGAAGTTCTAACTTCCCGCAGGCCTAACGGGGGCCTGTGACTGATTCCTTAAAATTTTTTATTAAAATTGTTAGGTAATTGAAATTCAAAGATAGAAAAATGTCCAACATAATATGCTAAAAAAATCCGAATGAACATTGAACAGGTTGCATGGTCCAAGTTTCCTGTAAATTACGTGACTTATCTTATCGCGATTCGCGATAGTCGAATAAGGGCCAATTTATCAATCTCCAGTTCAAGTTCTAGTTAGATTTATCTGGCAGGTATGTTTAACTGGAGATTGATAAATTAGCCCTAAGTTTATTTTGGAACTTGATTTTCTTTACGTCTGCGGTCTGGGTAAGAAATGCTTTCTGTTTACGTGTTTGTGAATCGAAAGAATTTAATGTTTCATCATTTCAATTTTCTTAGCTCAGTGGATGTGAATTGGACGTACAGCAGGTGCTGTGTAGTTAGTGCTATTACGTCAATTTTATCTTTAGTTAATTGTGTTGTGTTAGTGAAAATGGACAGTGACAAAATAAAAAAACGGAAATATAAAGGTGGAGCAGGGAAAGAAAGAGAGAAGAAGCAAAGGAAATTAAAATTTGAAGCGAAGAAATGTTGCTCAATAAGTGAGTTCCTTTCAAAAAAAAACTGCAACTGAAGTAAATTTCTTCAAACTTTCAACTTTTGTTTTTAATATTAAGTCGTTCTTTAAGTCTGGAGAATCTTCAACCTCTATCCCAATATTCCCAACCATTTTGCCACAAGATTTAGAAGCCGACGTAAAAATATTTTTTATAAAATTTACAAATGTTGGGCAATTGAAAAGGTAAAAGGTATTATTCAGGATAGCTTTTGTTGATGTTGTTTGTCCACCCTGTGTAAGTAATATAAACTTGGGATCAGCGGCGTAGCTAGGGTAATTTGCGCCCGGGGACAATACACAAAATCTGCGCCCCTTCTCGTATCGAGAGTCTGGAGACTCACTGGGGCCGGAGTCCCCAAAAAAATTGTTATTTTCAGTTTATATTATGGAACGCCGATTTGGTAAAAACTAAAGTCCTATTATCACATTGCAATTCAATTTTTTCTGAATACAATTAAATTGTAATGGGATAATAGGACTTTAGTATTTACCAAATCGGCGTTCCATAATATATGGTTCATACTCGCAAATAGAATAAAAACTAAAAATTCTTTTTATGGATTGAAACAATTTATTTAATAAACACTAAAATACTAAAATAAATCCTAATTAATTATTAAAATTACTAAATACTAATAAAAACTAAATTCTATACATACTTATTGTACTGGTCCGTGAGTGTGTATATGTGTAGTACATATTTATATATTGCGATATCGAGATACCACGTCAATGGAAGTACGTTATTTCAGAATCGGGAAAATTTTGTTATTAATAAAGCATGTGACTTATCAACGTAATCAGAAAAACTTCGTCCGATACCAAGAAATTTAGTTCAAAGTCAAATGATTTGTAAAAAAGGACATGAAGCAGGTTTGAATAAAATAATTTAAAATGTAACATTTAATAATTGTCTTTGTTGAAAAATGTTTATTTATAGTAAATGAAAGATTGTTTAGTAATAAGAAAGGTATTTCAAAAGTTAGAATATTGTTAATTAATTGATTAATGTAAAAATTTGTGTTAGCGTTAAATTTAAATAAGTTCTTAAAATCATTACGTGAGTTCGACGTGTCACAAGTTAATGAACTGTGAATGGAAATTTCATGTCCAGCATCTTTATTTATTCAACCACGAAGCAATTAGGAAGAAGTCAATCCAATCTGAAAATATAAAAATTTTACTTATAAAATTTCAACGAGTCACAATTGGCTTAATCCATACCTGTACTGTGAAATTTCAATAATATTGATTTTCCGATCAACCAATAAAAATGCGTCTACGCAAACATCGAGATTGCTATGAATTTCGAGATAGAAAATTATAAAACAATCGAAGAGGTCCTGGTGTTAAATTTCACACGTAATGGTGGCGAGTTTTGATCGTCCTAATAAAAATTAATTTTATAGTGAAAATAATTGGTGAAGGTATAAAATACCAGTGTAAAAATCAGCAAATTAATTACTTACCTACGTAAAACTAAAAATAAGTTGAAAAACGTAAAGGATTGGGAATATTTATGAAGAATTAAAAATCGACACCAACGAGGTCAACATACTGCAACTGGGAACATTTTCATGGTAATAAACCCATTGAGTGAACTTTGGTGCGCAATTGTACCATCTCAAGTACAAGTAACTAGAAGATTCCTGTATTTTTCTAAGGTAACGTGCACATTAAGTACAATTTTAAAATAACTAAGTGAAATTTTCGGACACCATACGACACGTGTTTTTCTTTATTTAACGTTCAGAATTTTGATAATTAGATTTAATAATAGAACTTTTTAATATAATAAAACCTTTAATTACATTTGTGTGCTAAATAAAAACATTATTATTTTTGTAACGAAGGATATTTATTTTGACCTGTTCCGAGCCTATAAATTTATTTACAGTATTGGTCACGGAACGAACTCACCCTGTACAAGGTAAGACACATGCACTACGAACCAGCTAAGCCGAGGCTTAATATTTCCATTTATTTGTATTTACTAAATTTCACATACATTTCCATTGACGGGGTACATTTCCGTACACTCGTACATACATCAACAATAAAACGTGTAACCCCATTAGCAAGGGTTATTCAGAGCATATTTTGACTAGCCCAACGTGAGGCTCTATTAGTAACTACATTTATACATTGCAATATGAATTGGTCTTCTACTATAAAGTGATCTTCCTCGATTTGACTGTCGCAAACTCATCAATTACGTTGTCAAAATTAATAGAATTAAGGGTTTGTCTTTCGATGCTAAGGAGTGCAAGATCACTCAGACGATCTTGTCCCATTGAAGCACGTAAATATGATAAAATAAGCTTTAGTTTGCTGAAAGACCGCTCACAACTTGTAATTGAAACAGCAATTGTTAAAGAATTTGCAGTGAAATACGCATATTGGGAAACACGTCATCTCCATATGATACAATAAAACCAAGAAGGTCTAAAGGAGTTTCTGGTAGAATTTCAGTCCGGGTATTGAGCAGCATTTTGCAGTCTCCGATTTCTGTGAACAATTCGTGACCATTGACGTCGGTGTCGTAGAAATTTCCAAAATCTAAACAATTTTGATGAAGTGAATCGATGTTTGTCTCAGCCAGAAGACTTCTTACGTCTAGCAGAAATCCAAATTTGGTATTAAGGTTTGTGATGAGTTTTTATTAATGCCACCGATAATTCAGAAATAACACAGAAACTAAGTAAAACACAAAAATATATTGCTGAACAAATACACAATTGGCAAAACACATTAAACTTGGAAAAATAACAGGAAATAATAATGCATTCATACCGAGCGAAATTTTTAAGATGATTAATTGTTTGCTTGGTTACTTGTTATTCGCCTTCTCGATGCATTTCATCGGTTGCATTTTAGACGGACGCGTACGTAATTGATAATGGCTCGGCTTAACTGGTATACACGGTGTTACAATCTCCCCCTTAGAAGTGGGCTTACGGAGTGGTACACTTCTATTGGAAAAAGGTGTGGTCTTCTTCAGGCGACCTCTTCTTCGTAGAAATGAGATGGCTAAAGGAACAGCTGTGGCAGCCGTATGGGTTGTTCGAATTTTTGCAAACAACGTGGACTGTTCACTCGTAAACGTGAGTGGTGAGTCGTGGCATTCGTAGAGAATGGGTGCGATCTTCGACTTTGGGACGATGAAAGCGTCTTCGTCTCGGTCGGGATCGGGGGTCTCCCCCTGCATTAAAACAGCCTCCTTTGTGTGGGCGGTGTAAGGCAGCGAAAGGTCAGCTTGTCGTAAGATGGGTGTCGTTACGACTGGTACAACATAGGGTGATTCGCACTCTTCTATGATGTCTTCTGCGAGCATCCGGTCAAGGTCTATCTTGAGGAACGCTTTTTTGGCCGGCGTTAGCCTGTATGGTGGAACAGCAATGGGCGTCTCGTCGGTGAGAGAGATCGTGTGTTCTGCAAAAGGCGTAGGCGCCGAGTTAGGTGAGAATACGATAGCATACTCACGAAATAAGGCAGAGATTTGGGTTCTCTGGGTTTCGTCCAGTTCTCGTCCTTCGTTATCCCGGAGTGTGTGGGCTACAGCGTCTAGGGTTGTAGTGGTGGCGACATCGGGCAACTCTTCGGCGAACTCGAAACGGTTGGTGGGATGATTTCCATAGAACCATTGTCCATTTTGGAAGTCGAATACCAAGCCAGCGGAGTGGATGAAATCGATGCCCAGGAGCATTCGACTTTCGGTGTGTTCGGGGATGGCAATCAACGTAACGGTTGTGGTGTGGCCTTCGATGGTGATGTCCACCTCGAAAGATTTGGTCAGGACGTTTCGTTTGATGCCGTCGGCTAGTTTGATTTCCATTTGTGCTTCGGTGAAAGGGCGTCCTTCTTGAAGGAGAATTTTGTACAGTTGGTTACCAGCGATGCTGCGTCTGGAACCAGTGTCGAGACATGCTTGTCCATAGCGGTTGAGGATTCGTACTCGTACCATGGGACGTGGCGTTGAGACGGTTTTGAATTCTGTGGAAGAAAAGATGATGTCCACACTCTCGGTTTCTAAAGAAGCTTGAGTCGTGGTGCACGAAGGGCAGTTGCTCTTCACGTAACCTGGTGTTCCGCATCCCCAGCAGGATAGTTGGGATTTTTCAACCTTGACCGTCGTTGTCGTAGGTTGGGGAACGGTTTCAGCAGCTTTTTTTCTACATTCGGTCTCCGAGTGGCCAAAGAAATTGCAAAAGTTGCACTTTGGTCGGGTTTTCTCCGTCTCTGTGTTTCGGGTCTCTTGTCTTTTCACCGTCATTTGTGTGGAAATTTTTGCGGTTGGGGTCATCTCTCGGTTTGCATCTTCGATGTTTCTTGCTGCCTCGAGCAATTCTCTGAAGGTTGTGTTTTTACCGGGTGAGAGCCTTTTCCGAATTTTCGGTTTTAATAGTCCGAATACCATGTCGAGTTGAGCTTTTAGTGGTAGTTCGTATGGCAGTTGTGCGATCAATGATCGAATGTGGCAAGCGAATAGTTCGCTTGTTTCGTTTTCTCGCTGCTCACGAGAAAAAATCTCTCGGAAAATGAGGTGAGGGGGTAATCTCCGTGAAAAAGCGCCTTTCAAGGAGGAGATGGCTTCATCCCATGTAGTTATACTACTTTTCACCCCTTTCCACCAGGTTCCGGCGGTGCCCTCTAGGAGCATTGGCAAACCTCGCAACGCGTTTTCGTTGGTGACGAGCGTGCAATCTTTGTACGTGATTGTGGCGTCGAGGAAAGCATCTACGTCGCTTTTTGCGGTACCGTCAAATCGCGCGGTGCACTTTGAGAAATTTCCGGTATACATAGGTGTGACGGCAGCTGGTTGCACAGCTGAGGCAGTTGTGTGTGTTGGTTGAATTTTAGCAAGCAACAACGCGAACTGTTCATTCGTAAACGCGAGTGATGGGGTCGCACCTTGTATATTCGTGGATTGGTTTTCTACCGTGTCGTCGAATTGCGGTTTTTTTGGCATTTTGTGTGGATTCGTTTGAATCGGGTAAAGTTTTTTTCACTGAATGTCTTTCGTATTGTTTTTGCACGTATTGATCGGCCACTTTTGCGCGGATAATTACACCGGAATGGCACTTTATTTTTGCAATTTTAATAGTTTTTTGTTACTTACAGTTTTGTAATCGGCTTACGTTGGAGCGCCACTTTGGGATGCCACTTTGTGATGGCGATTTTTTATCGGCTGTACGTTGGGAGCCACTTTGTGATGAGTTTTTATTAATGCCACCGATAATTCAGAAATAACACAGAAACTAAGTAAAACACAAAAATATATTGCTGAACAAATACACAATTGGCAAAACACATTAAACTTGGAAAAATAACAGGAAATAATAATGCATTCATACCGAGCGAAATTTTTAAGATGATTAATTGTTTGCTTGGTTACTTATTATTCGCCTTCTCGATGCATTTCATCGGTTGCATTTTAGACGGACGCGTACGTAATTGATAATGGCTCGGCTTAACTGGTATACACGGTGTTACAGGTTTTTTAAACGTAAAAACCGTACTGATATTTCTTGTTGAAGTCTATCAATTACGCTTTTTAATATACGTGCGATTTCTTGTTCTGCAGATAGTCCTGCATCTCTTGCTAGTTTTCCTGGCATCCTTCTACGTCATCTAATTCTTCTATCGACCTCGATTCCCCAAGTTGTGCATCTTATTTTTACATTTTCTACTGCAATCTGGCTTAAATTATCACAAATTCTGACAAGTTCTTGCTCCAGCGATTCAAGATCAGATGCTGTTTCCTTAAAATTCATAGTTGGATCCTGTAACCTTTTCTGAACGCGGTCAATTTTTCCAAGTACGGTGTTCCAGAAAAATAACAAAACGAGAAAGTTAAAGTTTAATACTCCTGCCAGTAACGTTTCTGCTTCACTTCTGGTGTCAGGAGTCATAGTTTCATCGTCTGATAATTTTTCTAACAGCCCAACTAGTTCATCTAGTCCTTCATGAATAGCTTTAATAGCTTCTGATCGTGCACTCCAGCGTGTTTCAGACTCTCTCTTCACTGTTTTCGGCATAGCTCTTTTTAATTCTTCCCAGCGAGTTGTTGAGCGAGAAAAAAACAAGTATATGCTTTCAACTGTTCCAAAAAACGAGATAACAACAGAATCCTGTTTAGCTGAGTGTACTCCTGCTAAGTTTAAGCTGTGGTTGTCACAGTTGACGAATAATGCTCTGTGGTTTCTGGCACATATTCGCTGTTGAAGACCAGATATATGCCCAGTCATAACAGCAGCATTATCAAAACATTGGGACCGACAGTCGGCTAGAGGGATGTTATCAGATTCCAAATTTTCTACGATGACTTTTTCAAGGCTTGCTGCGTCTTTAGAATGTATCTGAATAAAACCTAAGAAAGCTTCTTTGATGGTTACTTTTTTTGTTTGAAAATCGATATCCACAAATCTGATGACTTGAGAAAGCTGTTCTCGATGTGATCGATCAGGTGTTGAGTCAAGTAAGATACCGTAGTACTTATTTTTCCTGATTTTACTCAAAAGTTGATTTCTTACAGTCGATGCAAGTATGTGGATAAATTCGTTTTGTACTTCCGGTGATAAATAAGAAACTGAACCTGGATTTTCTTTAGCGGTCACGTGACTATTGCGTGTTTGCAGATTACAGTCCAGGGTTGTAATGTCACTAATTTTTTGAGTAATGATGTAAAGTTTTGGTTGTCAGATTTTTAAATTTTGTAACGAGTTGAAGTTTATCAGTATTTATTTCTCTAAACAATGATTATAGTTTGGCGTGGTTTATAAACCATAAACATACCTATCAAAAATATATTAATTGTAATTGTTTTTTTATTTAATAGGTGACAAAAGTTGATAATGAAACTAATATTACTTCAACCAGTCAGTTCAATATTGACGAAAAGGATGATATTATTAGTACTGCTACCGATATTGATTTAGAGGAAGTTAGAGATAATAATGAAAAAGAAACTGATGCTTCAGCTGAACTCCGCACGTCTATCTTTACTGATGAATTTAATGTAACTCCGTAGTTAAGTCGCGAACTCGACACGTCTATCTTTTCTGATGAATTTAATGTAACTCCATTGTATTCCTGTCGTTACTCCCAGTTACGAATACCTCTTTTGTTTTTTGTTTCGTTCCTGTTTGGAGATCCTTATTTTCCTGGTTTGTTTTCTTTGCACGTCTCTTTAGCCTACGCATTTTATTTCAACAACTTAAACTAATCATGCCTTATGACTAAACAAAATAGCAAACGAGAACAATAACTAAATTTAACAATTGATCATTTCGAGGTGACGTCACGACAGGTATGCCCCCCCGACAAAATGGCCGCGCCCTGTCAAATTTCGTAATTGATTTTTATTGTAAGGTTATGATTATGAAGTTTACACCTCATAATCATAACCTTAAATCACAATTTGTCATTTCGAGGTGACGTCCCGACAGGTATGCCCCCCCGACAAAATGGCCGCGCCCTGTCAAAGTCACGTGACTCAAAATGATCAATACAACAAATTTTTAACCTCGCCAAATTGTGCTCCTTTTGTACTGGCTTTTATGTACATCTCGCTTACATTCAAACGTTATTACAACAATACATTCATCTTGAATGATGAATTACCTTGGTAATGATAAACGGAAGCATATTTATCAAAGGTTAGAAGAGCACGAAAGCAGTTAGCATCATATGGTTTGTGTAGATAAACATCTATTTCGAATCTCAGAGAAACAAAAACCCGTGAAAGACTTCCTGACAAACAAGGAGAAAGGCTTAAACGCATTACGAAAAGAACAAGTACTAAGACGCAGGGAAATAGTTACCCGTATTGTTGAAATTGTTAAGCATATTGGCAAGAGAGGAATCAGTTATCGTGCAACAAATGAAGCTTTATCCAATTTGAATAATGATGAAATTGATCATGGTAATTTTCTTGAGCTCATCAAACTCATGACCAAGTTTGATTCGATTTTACGGTCTCACATAGACGAATGCACAGCACAAAGGAAAGAAAAGCCAAATGCAAAAGGACATGGAAATATGATCAGTTTCTTGTCAAAAATCACTGTAAATTATATTTTTGAGATAATTAGCGATTTAATCAAGCAAGACATTGCTAAAGGAGTTAAAATAGCCCAGATGTTTTCTGTTCAACTAAACACAACGCAAGATATAAGTATAATGGATCAGTGTTCTCTCGTTCTACGATATATATGAAGAATGGTGTTGTCACATAAAGTTTACTATCGGTGATCTCGTGTACTCAGTCTACTGGTGAGGCAATGTATAAGTTATTCAAACAAGAAATTCAAAAGTTTGGAATAAATGTAAAATCGTGTATTGGAAGTTCAACGGATGGAGCAGCAAATATGCAAGAAAAGTATAAAGGATTTCAAGCTTACTTGAATAAGAAGGTCCCTGAACAATCTCATGTGTGGTGCCATGCTCATGTCTTGAATCTCGTCATAGGTGAAGTGAGTGAACTAGTTCCAGCAGCGAGCAGTCTTTTTGGACTTGTTAACAAATGTGCTAGTTTTCTGAGAGAATCTTACAAGAGGATGGATGTTTGGCGACAACAGGAGACTGGAAAGAGAAGACTGAATCTTATTGGAAAAACCAGATGGTGGGTCAAAGACAAAGCTTTGAGAACAATATTCAATATGGAAAAGGAAAAGTCAGGAAATTCTATGTTTATAGCGTTGCTATCTACATTTTCAGAAATTGAGAAATCTACAGAATTTGATTCAACACGCAGATTTGAAGCACGTTCTTTGAAAGAATCTCTGTGTAAATATGAAACAATATTGACCGCCTTTCTCTTTTTACGTATTTTTGAATTTACGACACCGTTATAAAATTACTTGCAACAGGGAGGATTGGATTTGATTAAAGCACATTCTATGATTACGGCCTACACATCAGGGTTGCCAACTTTTCCAGCCGCCATAACCGGACAATAAATTTAATCTGGTCATACTTGGTCAAAATCGAAAAAAAAACACTTTAAGTATCAATGAAAGAGTTTTATTAAGAAAAATACAGATGTATCAGCTCAGGTTGGTAAAAACAAAATATAAGAGTAAACGTTATTTCTAAGAACAGATGCAGGAAAATTATTTTTTCTTAAAATTGTACTTGCTCTGGTTTTTAACATTTTTGACAAGTAATTTTCCTGCATCTGTTCTTAGAAATTCTTCAAACTCTGAACAAGTCATTTGATAGTTGAACATCACCATCAATTCCGCCTTCACCATTTTGACTTTCAGACGATTTCTTTCGTCCTGCCAAATATTTTTCATGACGCTAAAAATGCGTTCTACATACGCATTTGAAGGTGGAACCGCAAATATACTCTGTACTATTCTTAGAAGATTTGGGGCTTTAGTTTTTTTGAAAAATTCAACCAACAGTAAATCAGCTCTCTTTGCATTTGTTTCCTGACTCCGTTGGTCCATGCTATTACTAGTACTTGTACTTGGTCCAGGTTCTACAGTTTTTTGGTTGTTTTTTTAGCTCATGAACTACTGCATTCAGCAAACAAATTTCTGAGAATAGTTGGTCGCCATCAAATTTGACACATAGCTTCTCCGCAACCGTGACTATGTCCGCGAATTCCAGCTCTTCGTTCAAATTGAATGGAGTACACAGTTTATAAAAAGAAGTTTCGCTGAAATCAAACCACTTCGTCAAATATTGTAATACTCGATCATACACATTCTGCGCTTCATCTATAAACTTTATGCGATCTCCGGGCGAAAGTTTCGATATCGATTGCTGTATCTTGAATCCGTAGAATTGTTTTTCTTTTCTGCCGGCGATTTCATTTCGTAATTTTTCGAAGATCGTATACACTTCTGTTATTTGGACATAGTTACTTTGTATAATATTTATATACTTGGTTATGAGTCCCATTATGTTGTGGACAAAATCTAAGTATATTTCAGGGAGCGACAGATCGTTAGAAAGCTGGTGAAGATTTTCTTCCACCGCCGATTCTTGAGAAAGGAACTTCCAGATCAGAGGATTGACTTCGTCTTGTCCTTGCTCTAAGAAGTATGTTTTTACCGCCGGCTAGTCTAACAAAAGTCTATCTATAGCGGGGAATAGAGTGCAGAATCTTGTCGGAACATGACGGAGTAGATTTTTGTATTCCACATCTAAAAACTCGAATATTTGCTTGAAGTGCGCCAACTTCTTCGCACTTGATGAAAACTCATTAAACACTATTATGACGAATGATTTAACGTCATAAAACAGCATCCTTAGCGCAAACTTGTTATGTTATGCAAAATATGCATCTGACAATGTCCAGCCACAAGCTCTGGTAGATTCAACGTATTCTTTAGGTTGACAAATACAGATTTGTTTTTTCCATAGTTTACAGAACAATTATCAGCTCCATACGAAACTAAATTACTCGGGTCAAGGTCAACTTTCTTGATGCACTTTATCATATTTTCGGCTATGGCAGCGGAAGTCTCATCTGAATCTTCGTAGAAATCGATGATAGAAGATGTCGTACCTTTGTCAGCATTGAAGAACCGAATTACAACAGGATATAACTTGCAGTTGCCCTTGTTTGAAGCGTCGCAAGCTATCGAATACGGCGCTTGGTCTACATCTTTTAGAACCAACGATAGTGCGTGAGGTGCGAGTACATTTTCAACGATCGCTTCGGCCTTTGTACGATCGCATTGAATTTTTGGAGCTATTTTAGAGTCTGGAAATACACGTGGTAAAAGCTTATTTCCACAATCCTGTGATAAATAGCTGTGATGATGCTTTACACCGTGATAGGTTAACATCAGCTCAGCATGCGGGACTCTTTCTTCTTCTGCAGTACCAATCTTAATGAAGAATTTACTTAGAAGCGACGACTGACTGGCTGATTGGCACTTTCGAACATGTCCCGTAGTCTGCTGATGGTGTTTAATTTAGCTTCCACACCATCGTGTTTAATAGTAAAAGTGGTTCTGCACATTTTGCAAAAAGCCGTTGTATCGTCTTCTTTGCTAAGCCACCGAGAAAAACTTTCGTCGGTTAACCATTCGTCATGAAAACAACAATATCGTTTTTTAACTTTTGGAGGAGTTGCTCTCATTTTGGCAGTCAATATAATCACACACGCGCAAGCAGTTAGTATCTATTAGGTATTCACACACTACTACTAAATTAATAACTTCGAAGCAACACTTCGAATCACAACAAGATGAAACAAAAGCGAGCGTTACACTTGACTGAACGAAACGAACTGACTGATGCCGCCCCAGTACGCCCCCGCCCCGCTCCCGCACTTCATTCACCCATTCGCCGCGTCACCCGCGGGCACCTCGCGCCATTTCGCGGTCTGCGTGCTACCTACACTACCTACCTTACCTACGCCGCCGCGGCGAATTAGCAAACGTTGCGTTCACAAATTTATCTGACCGGACAAATTGCATCCGGTCGGAACTTAGCGACCTGACCCCAACAATTCCTTCTAAAACCCAACAGTCCGGTCGAAAACCGGACGGTTGGGAACCCTGCCTACACTGCGCTAACAATCCGAGCGTTGACATATTTCGTCAACGCTTTTTTAATAGTTTTGTTTCTAAATTATACCGCATGGGGCGTCTTAACCATGACGGCACCGGCACCTTGGAGAGGCTTTATACAAAATGGCATCAGTCACCATTTTAAAATGTTAGTGGCTTGTGCATTCAGTAGCTTTGTTGAATGATTTTGTTGGATTAAGAAGGGTCATCATTTTGTACTACTCCATGAATATACCAAGTTATCAAGAATATGGCTCAAATACCGCCACTCTTGCAAGATTTGCAAATTACGGAATCCCAGGATAAAGTTTTGGAAACCACAAATAATTCGATGGTAAGCAGTTTTGAAATTAAACAAGAAGAATTGGAAGACGTGAAATTTAATCTAGAAGATTTGCATCATTCGATTGATATCAAAGAAGATGATAATACAGAATTATCAGAAAACAGATCAAATGTATTCGAATGTTTAGTTTGAGGGTATAAAGTTTCACATAAGAAAGAATTAATATGGCATTTAAGATCCCATTCTTCTTCGTTTACTTTTGACTTTTGCAAATATAAATGTGTTCGAGAAACACATTTAAAGGTACATTTAAAAATTCATAACCGCAGAAAACCGTTCATTTGTATAATTTGTAACTATAAATGTTCACAAAGTTCACAATTAAAACGCCATTTAAAAATTCATACCGGCGAGAAACCTTTTAAATGTGAAATTTGTGAATATAAATGTTCACAAAGTAGTAATTTAAAAAGCCATTTAAGAATTCATACCGGCGAGAAATCTTTTAGTTGTAAAAGTTGTGACTATAAATGTTCAGACCGTTCAAATTTTAATAAGCATTTAAAAATTCATACTAGAAAGTAACCTATTAGTTGTAAAATTTGTGACATTCAGTGTGTAGGAACGCGACACTACTGACAGACTTTTGATGAGACGCCGCTGATGGACGACGATATACAGCAATATGGTGACAGACTGAAAGGAAGACTCGTTAAAACTACATAGAGTGTTAAGACGAAAGACATATAATACCGTATAATGTTTTTTTGTATTTTAATTAGTGTAATTAATGTATTTTGTCGGCGGTCATAGCTTGGCAGTTAAGTGCGTCTACTGCTAATGCGAAACGCTCGGATCGAATCCGGGCAGTGTAAGAACTTTATTCTGACCGTCCCTCCTCGGCAGGCAATGGCAAACCACCGAGGTAATCTGCCAAGAAAATCCATCTCGAAATGAAGTGTAGTACACTTCCCGTGGTTCGGAGCCCACGTGTTAAACAAGTAGGTCCTCTATGTATGTGAAAACAATTTGAACGCACATCATATGCATAGAAAGAGATAGAACGAGATGGGTCACCAAACCCTCCTTAGGGTAAAAGGACTGAGAAGGAAGGAATTAATGTATTAAGAATAGTGAATCCTATAATTTGGGGGCTCGACTGAAGAGTTAAACCCGCTAGTTAATTAAATGTGTTAGGAACTAATAATTACAGTATTAATTTAAATAATGTCTGGTGAAATAAATGTCTTAGTAACTACGTGCTAATCATTGTCGGTAAATCACTTACCTCCCGGGTGTTACTAAGATATTTTGTTCTCTCTTTATGTAATTAGATAATAAGAATAAATGTACAAATTTAAAAACAGTCATAATTAAAATGTGGCATCCTGCCCCTACAGATATCTCTATTATTTTGTTTTAATTTATTTCTGAATAAATATAAATTATTATAAAAGTACGCTACGAAACTTTACTGTTGAAATCTAAAGTTGAATTAGTTGTTGGGTTTTTTGCACGATACACTTACAACGGTATGCTCATATGCAGGTTGTGTGACGTCACGTGCGAATTGGAATTGTGATGCGAACCATCTTGCGCTTTTGCGCAAATACACCGGTTATTTTCCATTTTTTTAATAATATTTATTATTAATATCTACTAATCACACCCCCACCTATCCGAATTTCAAAGAAAAATTCAAATCGGAGCGAAAAAATTTCACTCGATTCGAAGGGAACGTGTGATGCATTTCCCCGCGTCTGCCTTGGGAGCCGCGGCATATTCGATGTTCATTTTCCCTACTTTTAAAAAGTCGATTTTGGGGTTGTTTTTCAACGGTTCTCGAAAATTTTTGTTTCATAAAACAACATACCATTTTTTAGGTTTATTTTATCCTCACGATGACATGCAACAATCCATTTTATTTTAGAAATGTCTTCAATTTGTGGAAATCGGAAGTATTTGATTTTCGTCCCTTTTGTCGTTTTATTATTATTACCACATTTCGCAACTGCACAACCCGGCATTTTCGAATTTAATAATAGAATTTTCACAAATTCGAATAATTTCAAATAATTTGAATTCGACAGAAACAGTGAGAAATGAGTGAGAAACAAACAGTACGAGCTCACGAGTACAGTTCGTACCACGTTCGTACACGATCGTTCGTAATTTAATTCGCACGTGACGTAATGCGCGATAGTAAACGTGTTTGAGAAAAATAATAAGCATACCGTTGTAAGTGTATCGTGGTTTTTTGGTTATGTTCGAACGGAGATTGAGTTTCGTTCCTTTTTATTAATGGGTATTCAGTATAAGAAAATAGTCACGTTTACAAATTATGCCCATTGTAGCCCATGCTACACTAATAGGTACAATTTTGTTTATATTCGGAAGCAGTTCATACAGGGTGATCCAAAAAAGTTGCGACCAAATAAGCAGTGTCTCGCTGTCTGTAGTTTCCAATAAATGTAAATTAAATTCAAATTTTGGATGACATGATATGCGTATTTTAGTTTTAAAATATTGAAATCACGCTACAAAACTTAATAATTATTTTCGTCATGTAAATTGGATAGTGTAATACCAGCATTATACTACTAAAGTTCGCGCCATCTGTTATAATAGTTTTGCGTGATTCGGCTAAGCGCTCGCATTTACATATAATCATAGTGCCGGTTCTAACCTTCGAAGTCCATGCTTATGTACCATCAATTTTTTTAAATACTACTAACAGCCCCGAAAATTGATATCCAACTTAAAAATTTGATTTAATAACAGTTCTGAAGCCCCACCGTGCAACGGTGGAATACTACAACGGTGACAGCGGCGGCCTACCACAACAATATTACATTTTGTTATTATAATAAAAAAACTTCACCGAACCTGTAATATTGCGTTTCAATTTTTTTTAATTAGCGCGGTTTTTAAAATTCAAACATAAAATACAAACAGGCTGTGACGAATTTTTAATTCGTCAACGTCAACCTTATCACTGCCCGCTATTTTGCCGTTTGGCGTCACTTTAGACACTACCTACATGACCTCGATCCCAGCGCGGAGGTTCGAGCATTGTCCGCCTTGTGGTAGGGGTAATTTCCGTTTTCACTTTTTGGTGTGGCTCTCGCGATACAAGACGTGTTCCGTTGGTGTGTGGGTACTCATATAACTTGAAGATTTAATCGTTTTGCTAGATTTGGAATTCGAGGGTCATTTTAGCAAGTTGCGAGAGTGATTCTGGGTACGAAGATTTTTGCGCGCTGCAGCGAATTTGCAAGATTTTTGTGTTGCAATTGTTCGGATCCAAGCGCCTTATCAAACACATTTTTACGCCGAGTTGTTACCAGTGCGCACGCCTAAACCTTGGAGTTTTTGTTTTACCAAAGTTGGTAAAATTTTCGAGCTGTCATATATTTTTGGGTGTAACCTCAAATTCTCGTGAGAAGTTTAGCTGCACCAAATTTTGTTTGTGCATCCGTGGTCTTTGTTAAGTTGTGTCCGTCTCAATTACCTTCTCAAGTACGTCTTAATTAACCGTTACACGTTTACGATCTTCGTGTCGACCGTACAATACAAAATCTACCGCCCGAGGTTTCGTGGAAACCGCTATTTTCGAATACTTTTGGTCAACTCAATTGGGGGTTCAACTCGTTCTATAGTTGTGTTGCCGACACCATTTCAACCTGTCTCTGCTGTCCGACCAAAAATACAGCGAAGCATTGCAGTCGCTCGAGAAGAACCATTCAAGAAAGCGTGACCTGGCAGTCCGGTGACCGGAAGTTGTTTCGGAGTAGCCAATCACCCTCGATCTCGCAGCAGTCTCAGGCAGTGGAGTGTTTTCGTCGTCTGTCTTGGCCAGGGTAAGTCACGTTGCATTTTCATTGTTTTGGAATTGTTTGTTATTGCGAAATATTGTTTTATATGTCAGGTAAAGGTGTGCGTGTGTTTTTGCCACCTATTTTGTAGTAGCTTCCTCGAGGCAACGCTCTGGTTTGCCGGCGACAGATTGTAACAATCATTTGTTACATGTAGTTTTGCGTTGGCAAATTATTTTGTCAACAAGATTTATTTCCGTTTTTTAAATTACATTTAAGTTTTTGACGCAGCATAATTTTCTAACATTTTTTATTTCGTTTGATTTTTAAATCAACAATTTCAAATTTCAACGCCTGCGGTTATGCAACCTAAATACCAGCATTTTTAGGAGAGCGACTTTTCGATCACATCGAGGTCGGACATTTGAGAGAGGGTCAGCAAGCCAGTCTTGGCAGTATGACGTACAAAATTTGTGCTCCGTCGAAATTTTAGTTTTTTATGAGTTTTTGTGGAGTATTTTCACTCAAGAATGTTTAAAGTGGCGAGGGCTGACATCGTGCAGGGTGTGATGGCACTTTTTCGAATACCAAATGATCCGTATGATCAAAAATCGGTATTTTGGATTTTGTAAATTTTAATGACGCTACGCCATATTGGAAATCATAAATCAACCGTCCGTATTTTTAAATCTGGCTCGAGGCAAAATAACGCCACCATCTGTTTGAAGTTATCCTTTTGCGAATTAATTTCGACTTCAATTATTTTGGGCAGCCCAGAGGATTATAAAACATCCCTAAAGGACGAGTCCGACTTTAAAATAACCATCAGTTCAGAATTATTACCAGCAAACAAAATTTTCGTCAACTTTTAATTTCAAGATTGACCATCCTGGGGAACATGTGTCTGAAAGATATTCCATTTATGGCGCGCTTTATTTTAACACGAATTCCAACGCAGCTGGTGAACCTCAAACT
Source organism: Podabrus alpinus (assembly GCA_932274525.1). Classification (NCBI taxonomy): domain Eukaryota; kingdom Metazoa; phylum Arthropoda; class Insecta; order Coleoptera; family Cantharidae; genus Podabrus; species Podabrus alpinus. The sequence goes on along the minus strand of OW026452.1, from coordinate 42,932,933 downwards.
AATCTGGTGGTATAAGTTATCGAATGTAATTATTTTTTTATATTCAAAAAAGCAATAGCTATATTTTACGGTTTATAACAATTTTGTACATGTGTGTTTTTCTTGAATATTTTTTTAGATCAAACATTTATCGACAGAAGCTCTGTTGACGATTGAAACGAAGGCATGCCATCGAGTCAGAATAATTTAAAGAACGCAAACATCACAACTGTAGTAGTTCAAAGAATTGCTTACCGTATAAATTGTTAATTAACCCATACATCCAGCACTAAATAGCTAACTTTAACTGTCATCTGCTTAACTAATTTTTGACTACCTTCAGTAGGATTAGTAGCTTTTATCTTTCCTGCTTTTGAACAGTAGTACAGCGTTATTAGTACGCCATTTTTTTTAAAGGTAATAAAATTCGTATCTGCACCAGACGAGTGTGAAGACTCGACCCGTACGACGTTCGGTCACATCTTTGCGACTCAAGTTAGTTCGCCGATTTATTTTGTGTATAAATATTTTCCTATTATTGTTAATCATTTTAAGTGTGTAATCAAGAATTTGTGCTATTGTTTATTGTTATCTTTATGTTCAGTTTCATTAAACGTGTGTATTCTAAACAGTCAGTTTTATTTCATTTTAAGTTTCATTTCGTCTTGGTAAAAGTAACTAGTCCAACGAAAGCTTCTATCAAGGCTGGCGCCCAAGGAAAGATAATTATTGTGCAAAGCCAAGCAACTTTTAAAAGAATCCACGACTCCCTTAGGGGAAACCAGCATCTCCGACGCGGGGTAATTCCCAAGAGCTAGCTGTTCCGTACAGTTCAACTACGAACAAGAAAAGCGGTATTGGAACCGGATAGGGTGCACAATTTCTGGCTAGAAAGGTCCTTACAATTTCTGACCCACCCCGAAGGTAACAAGATTTGATCTTACGCTCTTTTAATTTGTTTGGCTGGTTTCCCTCAGGAATTAACGTTTTCATTATTGTTATTATTGTATCACTCATTTGCCTGTCTAACCGTTGTCATTATTGTTGACTTTCCAATTTTGTTGTCATTAAAATTGTTAACTGTATTACCGTTATTTATTTCCCTTATAGAAGGGTATTCTTTTGGAAAGCTTTCAGGAATAAGTTCGCAATCCGAACCTACGGCTCTCGCATACCGACGTTATGCGGTCATATTTCACCCACCCCCCCCTTGACTTAGTGTGGAGCTTTGAGGTGTTGCTTTATTCGATAAGGGAGAGCTTTGTTATACTATGGCGTAATTTTCCAGGTATTATAAACAAATATCGTGGTTTCTTTCAGGTTATAAATTAAATTAGTCGTAATTAGACTAATATATAAGTCGTAGGCGTAAATTAGCCTGACTTACGATCCAGCTAAATCCAGTCGTAATTAGACTGATGACAAATAACAAACATTCTCAAAAGGGGAATCTAAATTCAAAATGATTATAATTAATATTCACTGATCTCAAATGTGGATCGAAGGTATGATTTTAGTTCGCAGTCACAATTTAGGCTGTAGAATATTCTCTAATGCCCGATTGCACCATGTTTGACTAATGTGTCGCTTAGCAAAAGGACCCTTAACTATAAGGTGCACCTTAATTTAGGTTGCATTGCACCACTCGTGTTTAACGTCACCTTAGTTAAACCTCGGCAACACCGCATTTGTCTAGTAACTTTGGTTATGTTTCAGGGATTTTTCATAGAATTTATGTTTAGAATGGTTAAAATTTTCAAGATGTTTTTTCATTTGAAATTTAAACGAGATCCGTATGCCATAATAGGAAATCTTCGTTTCCATAGTACCCCAAAAAGTCTTTCAGCAGCATTTCTGGTGCGAATGTGGAATCTCTTATTATAAAAGGCCAAGTCTTTCTTTCTTTCTTTCTGTCTGTCCCACGGAAATACCCGAAGCAAACCGAACCGAACGCACAACGTATCATTGGATCAACGTATCATCGGATCAACGTATCATCGTATCAACGTATCATCGTATCAACGTATCATCGGATCAACGTATCATCGTATCATTTTGTCTATATAGGACAGCTATTTGCAAAAAAGCATTATGTGAACTTCAATAATGGATAATGAAAATTTTGAAAATCCTGCTGCAAAGCGACGGCGATTGAATCGTGAGAGAAAAGCACGTACAAGAGCTAATAACACAGAAGAACAGCTTCGATCACAGCGACAAGCTGACGCTCGGTCTCATGCGATACGTCGACAACGTGAAACTTTGGAACAAACTCAAGCGCGGCAAGCTGCTGACGCTCGGTCCCATGCGATACGTCAACAACGTGAAACTTTAGAAGAAACTCAAGCGCGGCAAGCTGCTGACGCTCGGTCCCATGCGATACATCGACAGAAAGAAAATCGATACCAAAGTCAAGCAATTCAACTCCAAATAAGAGCATTGAGATTTGATGAATCTCACGTTACTCGACACGATTGTGGAGAAATGAATTCCATCTGTCAGTTCTGCGGCTCCAAGAATTTCGCCAAGGAGCGTCCAGTTGATAAACAATTTAACAATTGCTGTCATAAAGGAAAAGTGAAGATTCCGCAACCGCTCGATCAACATGGGAATCTATTGTTATATCCCGAATTTCTTCGCTCTATGCTTTCAGATTCAGAAAATCCTTACTACAAGAACTTTCGTCAGTACATCCGCTCTTACAATTCCTCGGTTTCTTTCGCTTCAATGGGAGCAGAGATTGTTTCAATGCCGGGTAACGGACCATACGTTTTCAAAATTCATGGACAGACGTACCACAGAACCACAAACCTGTATCCACCTGAAGGACAAACAAGAAAGTTTGCACAACTGTATGTAATGGACGCGACAGAAGCGGTCAATGAACGAGTAAATCTGCCTGAGAATAGAGGTTGTCTACCTGTAGTGATTGAGAAAATCGATCGTTTCTTCCGCGTCAACAATCGTATCGCAGCTTCATATTGCCTGATGAAAGAAATTGAGCAACAAGAGCGTGTACGAGCCGAAGAAGAAGGACAACCAGTTCCGGTCGTCAATATGGTGATGCGGCGCGATCGGCAGTCTGATCAAAGACGTTACAATGCTCCAACGTCCAATGAAATTGCAATGGTGTTCGTAAATGATGACGGCGAACCTCCATTTGAACGTGATATCCGTATCTATCCTCGAAATCCCGTCGACAATGCAAATACCCGAAGCAAACCGAACCGAACCGAAACGCATAACGGATAATTTCATAACAAATCGGATGAACGTATCATCGTATCATCGGATCAACGTATCATCGTATCAACGCATCATCGGATCAACGTATCATCGGATAAGTTAATCCGATTATCCTACTCAAAATTACTATATAAGCAGAATTACATTATAACGAAATAATAAGTGTTGAACGTCAACGAAAAATGTTTTCAGGTGAATTAATAAAGGATGTGGAACAGGCGCTAAAGAGGGACTTATCGTTCGGAAAATACGAAGATTTTGAAGTCAGAGAAGAATTCAAACGAGCTACTATTAATTCGTTAAAGGAGGCACTTCGTGAGTTTAGCAGCAATGGAATGCGTAAAATTGATTTAAATATTGCGAAAAAAAAAGTGGCGGCAAAACGTATAAGAAACAGAAAAAGAGTGGAGAAACTGATTGCTGCCGAACAGAAAAAGAAACAAGTTGGAACTTGCTTTAGCAGCGGTTCCTAGGCTTCTATACAACAGATTTAAGAAATGAAATATTCTGAGATTTATATTTGAACTTAAAATGCTATTCTTTTGCTTTTATGTGAAAAAATAATTTTTTATCCGATAATAAAGATACTAATCTGATAATCGAAATCTCTTATTGTCACTAAATTTTACTTATACTATACTAGAATATTTTTTAGCTTGGTAGGTATTAAAAATTCAGATTATCAGAATTACCACAGATATAAACAAGGTGGAACTCGCTTTAGCGGCAGTTCTTAGGCTTCTATACAGCTACCTTTCTGGTGTGGAAAGTTGTTATTATCTGGTTAGTTTTGATCGCCATATAATGTAACATCACATAATCAGATAATCTGCACCAATTAAATTTTTTGCGGTTGGTAATTATCATTTACTATATAAGTAATAACAATCAAACTTTTCCATTCTATTCGAAACTTTACTTCTCTGTAATGTTTGGTCCTTTTTTGAGGTGGACCAATCCTCTCCTTTCTCTTTTATTTACAACTTAACTTCACTAACCACATCATTAAAAAATTATTTTTTCACATCAAAGTAAAATAAAATACAACTACTTTTCTGGTAGTTGTGGTAGTGTACTTTTCTGGTAGTGTAAAACTACCGTTATGAACGTCGACAATTGGTTCTACAACGTTACCTACTTCAAGAACAGCTGCGTTTTTACTTCGTGGATTTTGTCGGCGAATTGCATGACTACGTGAACGATGTAATATTTTCGAAGGGGTCATGTTGGCAATTTGCTTTCGTTTGCGATTTTGTTCAATTTGTTCTGACGTCATGTTGGCAATTTGATTTCTTTCGCGATGTTGAATAATTTGTTCTGACGTCATATTGGCAATTTGCTTTCGCTTTCGAAATTTGCGTAATTTCCGGTCCATTTTTTGAGGTTGATCCATCCTCTTCCTTCTCTTTTATTTACAACTTAACTTCACTATCCACATCAAGCCACTGCTGTGGTTAAAATAAAATAATAAATAATTAGTGCAGATTATCTGATTATGTGATGTTACATTATATGGCGACCAAAAATAACCAGATAATAACAACTTTCCACACCAGAAAGGTAGCTGTATAGAAGCCTAAGAACTGCCGCTAAAGCGAGTTCCACCTTGTTTTAAAAGATTCCTTGAATATCCATATGACAGAAATAATTCTATATCTCCTGTAAACCAAATCTTAATTGCACTAAGAATTTATGCAACGGGAAGCCACTTGCTGGCAATAGCCGATATTGGTGGTTTATTGTCAAAAGCGTTTCAGAAACGATTGCAGGTTTATATGAACGTTATGTTAAATTTCCAACTACAAATGAGGAAGTTATGCAAGCGCAGAGAAATTCTTATGATATTGCAGAATTTCCTCGGGTAGTCTGTGCAATTGATGGCACGCACGTAAAGATTTTGTCACCTGGAGGAGAAGATGCTGAAGTATTACGTAATAGAAAATGTTACTTCTCCATTAATATTCAGGGCGTAGCAAGCGCAAATTTAAAATTTGTAAATGTTGTTGCACGATGGCCTGGGTCAGCACAAGATGTTGGTGGTTGCAAGAATCACCCGCTTGGAAAGCTCATCAACAGAGAGTTTCGCGATCGAGTTTCCGAATATCTTAAAAATAATGTCGCCTTGAACAATCATATCTGTCGGAATCTGGATGGCGTCCTCCGGGAGTCCCTCAACGGATGGCAAACTTCCATTACCAATATTGAGCAACCACTGGTTGAATTCATTTTGGTCTTCACTTCTCATATTAAATCAAGGACAATTGTTTGAAGTATTTCCAAAATGGACTCGACGTTAAACACGCTTCAATAACATCAATTCGTTTTCTCTTTGGCATCACCGGGAGTGTTTGGCGGAAATCACCTCCAATAACAATAGATTTACCCCCAAATGGACTGGATTATTCATGAGTTATTGATACGATGATACGTTCATCCGATGATACGTTGATCCGATGATACGTTGATGTTCGGTTTGCTTCGGGTATTTCCGTGGGACAGACAGAAGGACTTGGCCTTTTATAATAAGAGACTAGATGATAGCCCGTCCGAGGACGGGTAGCTAGAAGGACCGGCAGCTACCCAAGGTAACTTAAGTTGAATGAAGATTAAGGAAAGCTCTCAGTGCAATCCAAAAGCCATATGACCTTGGCTGCCTGCCAGTCCTTCTAGCTACCCGTCCTCGGATGGGCTATCATCTAGTTACATACAGTTGTGCAAACTTTCTTGTTTGTCCTTCAGGTGGATACAGGTTTGTGGTTCTGTGGTACGTCTGTCCATGAATTTTGAAAACGTATGGTCCGTTACCCGGCATTGAAACAATCTCTGCTCCCATTGAAGCGAAAGAAACCGAGGAATTGTAAGAGCGGATGTGCTGACGAAAGTTCTTGTAGTAAGGATTTTCTGAATCTGAAAGCATAGAGCGAAGAAATTCGGGATATAACAATAGATTCCCATGTTGATCGAGCGGTTGCGGAATCTTCACTTTTCCTTTATGACAGCAGTTGTTAAATTGTTTATCAACTGGACGCTCCTTGGCGAAATTCTTGGAGCCGCAGAACTGACAGATGGAATTCATTTCTCCACAATCGTGTCGAGTAACGTGAGATTCATCAAATCTCAATGCTCTTATTTGGAGTTGAATTGCTTGACTTTGGTATCGATTTTCTTTCTGTCGATGTATCGCATGGGACCGAGCGTCAGCAGCTTGCCGCGCTTGAGTTTCTTCTAAAGTTTCACGTTGTTGACGTATCGCATGGGACCGAGCGTCAGCAGCTTGCCGCGCTTGAGTTTCTTCTAAAGTTTCACGTTGTTGACGTATCGCATGGGACCGAGCGTCAGCAGCTTGCCGCGCTTGAGTTTGTTCCAAAGTTTCACGTTGTCGACGTGTCGCATGGGATAGAGCGTTAGCAGCTTGCCGCGCTTGAGTTTCTTCTAATGTTTCACGTTGTTGACGTGTCGCATGGGATAGAGCGTTAGCAGCTTGCCGCGCTTGAGTTTCTTCTAATGTTTCACGTTATTGACGTATCGCATGGGACCGAGCGTCAGCAGCTTACCGCGCTTGAGTTTGTTCCAATGTTTCACGTTGTCGACGTGTCGCATGAGACCGAGCGTCAGCTTGTCGCTGTGATCGAAGCTGTTCTTCTGTGTTATTAGCTCTTGTACGTGCTAAGCCTAGGAACCGCTGCTAAAGCAAGTTCCAACTTGTTTCTTTTTCTGTTCGGCAGCAATCAGTTTCTCCACTCTTTTTCTGTTTCTTATACGTTTTGCCGCCACTTTTTTTTCGCAATATTTAAATCAATTTTACGCATTCCATTGCTGCTAAACTCACGAAGTGCCTCCTTTAACGAATTAATAGTAGCTCGTTTGAATTCTTCTCTGACTTCAAAATCTTCGTATTTTCCGAACGATAAGTCCCTCTTTAGCGCCTGTTCCACATCCTTTATTAATTCACCTGAAAACATTTTTCGTTGACGTTCAACACTTATTATTTCGTTATAATGTAATTCTGCTTATATAGTAATTTTGAGTAGGATAATCGGATTAACTTATCCGATGATACGTTGATCCGATGATACGTTGATACGATGATACGTTGATACGATGATACGTTCATCCGATGATACGTTGATCCGATGATACGTTGATCCGATGATACGTTGATGTTCGGTTTGCTTCGGGTATTTCCGTGGGACAGACAGAAGGACTTGGCCTTTTATAATAAGAGATTTGGTATGCATTGAAAAAAACAGATCAACATATCAACGGATCGACGTATTTAAATTTCCTATATAGGTGAAAAATTATGTAACTAAAATACGTATAACTTATATTTGGTCTGCATTGAAAAAACATGCGGACGGACACGAAGCCAGACCATAAGGCTTCTTTCTATACCTTGTATAGAAGCCTAAAAGTAGCGCACTGGCTACCCAGTTCATAGACCTCTATACACACAGAGTATTTCCAATACGATTTGACACGCTCTGTATGATTTTGAATTATGCGGACGGACAGACAGACAGACGGACACGGAGCCAGATCATAAGGCTTCTTGCTATACTTTGTATAGAAGCCTAAAAGGGAGGAAAAATTGGCTGTTGCCTATATGAAGAAGAAACAGAAAGAAGAACAGGAATTGGCAATATCGCTGCGTGCTTTCGAAAATTCCTTATTAGAAGACGAATAATAGTTCATATTACAATATCTTAATATATAAAATGCCAGCTCTCTCCTGCGGCGTGTCAAAACCTAATCTCATTGGTCCAAATTTGATACCAACATAAGCACTAATCGAAGTTATGGAAGGGGAAGGATCTGAACGGAACGAAAAGAAGAAACAAAAATCGAGGAGATAGAAAATAACGGTTATTAATGATTAACTTAAATCCGGATTAACGGATTAACGTTAATACGTTAATCCGTTAATATTTAATAAAAATACTATATAATCCAAATGATTTATTATGACTTAAATGTGTTGAACGTGAACTAAAAATGTCTTTACAAAAAATGGCTTTGCGAGAATTAAATAAGGTTGTGGAAGGGGCGCTAAACAGGGCTTTATCGTTCGCTAAATATGAAGATTTAACATGGAACCTGTTTTTCGGTACCAAACCATTTATCATAGTTTTCCTCGAGATTTAGGGGTGCCGCGGGAGTGGCGCCTATCTCGTTTCTTCTTCTTTTTACCGTTTTCCGAAGTGCTGCGTAGTTGTGTAACCGTGTATTACACGTAGTTGTGTTACACGGGGGATAATCCCTTAATTTTTGTGTTGGTAATAAAAAATTTACTATATAAGCAAATTTGCTTTTTGCGATCGGTTTCGGATTTAAATTTTTGGTAATGAAAATTTTGTTATTGAAAATTCATTATTGTGAATGGGAAGATGTTATTCGATAATCTACTCTATTCAAATTATAAACTATAAATTTGAATTATACATGTGGTGCCAATTTTTGGTATCGATTTTTGGTGTCGGTTTTTGCTGTCGGTTTTTTGTGTCGGTTTTTTGGTGTCGATTCCATGTTAAAAAACTCAATGGATCAATAGATCAACGGATCAAATAAAGAGATCAACAATATATAGGTAAACCACTCAGTTATGTATATTTCAGCAACCTCCCATGTAGCACACAATGTTGGCGCAATATTGGACAAATATTGGCTCAATATTGAATCTTGGCCCAATATTGCAAGCTTTAGCCAATATTGGTTCAATATTGATTTCCAATATTGCGCCAATATAGCAAACCAATATTGCGCCAATATTGGCTGATGCTTGGTGCAATATTGAACCAATATTGATAGCCAATATTAACTGCCGAGCTTCAACCAATATTGGTTCAATATTGATTTCAAATATTGCGCCAATATAGGAAACCAATACTGCGCCAATATTGGCTGATGCTTGGTGCAATATTGAACCAATATTAATAGCCAATATTAACTGCCGAGCTTCTACCAATATTGGTTCAATATTGATTTCAAATATTGCGCCAATATAGGAAATCAATATTGCGCCGATATTGGCTGATGCTTGGTGCAATATTGAACCAATATTGAAAGCCAATATTAACTGCCGAGCTTCTACCAATATTGGTTCAATATTGATTTCAAATATTGCGCCAATATAGGAAATCAATATTGCGCCAATATTGGCTGATGCTTGGTGCAATATTGAACCAATATTGATAGCCAATATTAACTGCCGAGCTTCAACCAATATTGGTTCAATATTGATTTCAAATATTGCGCCAATATAGGAAACCAATATTGCGCCAATATTGGCTGATGCTTGGTGCAATATTGAACCAATATTGATAGCCAATATTAACTGCCGAGCTTCAACCAATATTGGTTCAATATTGATTTCAAATATTGCGCCAATATAGGAAATCAATATTGTGCCGATATTGGCTGATGCTTGGTGCAATATTGAACCAATATTGATAGCCAATATTAACTGCCGAGCTTCAACCAATATTGGTTCAATATTGATTTTAAATATTGCGCCAATATAGGAAACCAATATTGCGCCAATATTGGCTGATGCTTGGTGCAGTATTGAACCAATATTGATAGCCAATATTAACTGCCGAGCTTCAACCAATATTGGTTCAATATTGATTTCAAATATTGCGCCAATATTAGAGGCCTGGGGGACGAAACGTCCTCAACCTATTCTTAAACTTTAAATGGGTGAGAACTTCGGCTTTCTTAAATCGTCCGGTCCGGCCCCGCGGCAACGCGGCGCGTCGGTCTCGACATTTTGAAGCCGCAAGTTTAAAATTACGAATCCGAGTGCCAAGTGGGCCATTTTTGGTAAGCAGAACTGGCGTTGTGGGATGAAACGAACGCGAAGTTAAAGCGCCCAAGTGGACGCTTATTAGACACCATTATTTTGTTTTGTTTGAATTATATTTTATTCAGCGTCCAAAAAGAGTAGTTGCTTAAACAGTAAGAATCATGGTAAAAACGAAAGAATATTCCGAAGATCTGAAAAATGCGATTTTGAAAACATTGAAAATTGGAGACTCATTAAGGACAGAATTTAAGAATACGGGTCGGCCTTCAGCCTCCAACTTGCTTATAAGAATACGGGTCGGCCTTCGGCCTCCCACTGGCATTTATGAATATGGGTTGGCCTTCGGCCTCCAACGTGCTTATAAGAATACGGGAAAATTTTTTTGACGTTTTTTGCCGACCCACGAAAAGGGAGAATGGGGGGGGGGGCCGGGAATATTTTAATTTTGTTAGTTTTGTTTTGTTATATTTTGACGTTATAAATTGAGATTTTATAATTGATTGTATAATTTTTGACTTTGAGATTGCATAATTGAGATTTAGACGTTTAAAATAATTAGCTCCTTGATTTAAAATAATTTTCATTGGTCGAAATTTGTGTGACGAAATTGCGTTACACATTTGCGTTACACATTTTTGTTACACATTTTCGTTAACAATTTGGTGTGACGTACGATTTTTTTCAGTTAACTGCCCGTGCGATAAGAAGCATAGCTTCAAAAAGTTTAAATTGCCCAGTAGACGCAGGTATCACAGTTATATCGCTGTGATACCTCATTTGTGTCACAGGTGTGATATCACAATGTGATATCCACGTGATACCCATGTGATACACATGTGATATTTTGTGACTTTTTTTACGCAATTTAGCTCCGAGCAACATGAGTTGCACTTTGAAATGTTAAAAGATTTAATTTTGCGCTTTTTTTCGCATTTTTTACGATAATTTAAATGTTTTTGCGATAATTTCAATTTTTTTGGATAATTTTTTACTGTAACGAAAAACATGTCTTTATTTACGTATTTATGCTCCGAGCAACATGCGTTACACTTTGAAATGCAAACAAGTACCCACGAGCGATGTTTTCAGGCAATTATAACAAGTTGCGATGAAAATTGGAACAGCATTTTTTTCGCTTTTTTTCACTTTTTTATTTTACCAATCCCTGTACAATTTATTACATTTCAAACAATACTGTACAACGATTTTTTTTGCATCAAAATTACTAATTTTGTTGACGTGTTTTATATGATGTCCAACCCACGTGTTTGAAAAACATTTTTTTCGCTTTTTTACATTTTTTATTTTACAAAACAGTGTAGAATTACATTCCAAACGTTACTGTAGAACGATTTTTTTTTTGCATCAAAATTACTCATTTTTTGCCATAATTTCCGATATTTTTGCCATACATTTTTTAAATTTACGAAAAAAAAAAATTTTTGGCTTCTTTTTTGTAATTCTTGGCTTAGTAAGAAGTAAGAAGACAAAAAATCATTGAAAATACACGAAAATTAAGAAAAATGTCATTCGATTCACCGTTTTGTCACCGAGTACAGCCCTGCGCGAGTTTTATTACAAGTTACGATGAAAATTGGAACAGCATTTTTTTCGCTTTTTTTCACTTTTTTATTTTACCAATCCCTGTACAATTTATTACATTTCAAACAATACTGTACAACGATTTTTTTTGCATCAAAATTACTAATTTTGTTGACGTGTTTTATATGATGTCCAACCCGGTAATCGGTAGAATAGTCTAAATCAAAATAGTCTACGGTAAATTGGTCCAGGTAAAAAGGTCTACGGAAAAAAAGTCTACGGGTAATAAAGTCTAGGTAAAATAGTCTAGGTAAAATGGTCTAGGTAAAAAAGTATAGGTAAAATGGTCTACGGCAAAATTCAAGGAAAGATTCCTTGGATAACTTTTTAATAAAAAGTTGCGATTACACCGCTTAGTACATACTATAATATACACATCATATAATGATGATGCAGTGATATCATTCTGACACGAAAATACAAGCGAGAATCCAGACCTTGATTCTGGAGAGTAATAGAGTTTTAGACTTGGAAAAATTTCCAAATCCAAATCTTTCTTTAGAAATCTTTAAATTCATTAAATTATAAAGGAGTTTTTGCAATACATGGTAAGAGGGCCGTCGAGTGAAAATCGGGGCCCGGTAGTAGATGCATGTTTGTTGTAACTTTTCCCAGATTTCAGGATTTCAGTTGAAATCCGGGCGTTCTCAGAAACTCCGGGCCCGGTGGTAATCACTATCTACCCCCCCCCTCTTGCCGGGCCTGCATGGTACACATGTCCATGGTAAACATTAAATATTGTAAATATATAGCGAAAATATGCATCATATCACTAGATTTTGGGTAAAATATGCGAATAACCGGCTAAATACTATTTTGCCCATTCTCACCGGAATCTTTCCTTGAATTTTGCCGTAGGCCATTTTTCCATAGACTTTTTTACCTAGACCATTTTACCTAGGCCATTTTACCTAGACTTTTTTACCCGTAGACTTTTTTTCCATAGACTTTTTTACCTAGACCAATTTACCGTAGACTATTTTGATTTAGACTATTTTACCTACAATCGTCCAACCCACGTGTTTGAAATACATTTTTTTCGCTTTTTTACATTTTTTATTTCACAAAACACTGTAGAATTACATTCCAAACGTTACTGTAGAACGATTTTTTTTTTTGCATCAAAATTACTCATTTTTTTGCCATAATTTCCGATATTTTTGCGATACATTTTTTAAATTTACGAAAAAAAAAAATTTTTGGCTTCTTTTTTGTAATTCTTGGCTTAGTAAGAAGACAAAAAATCATTGAAAACACACGAAAATTAAGAAAAATGTCATTCGATTCACCGTTTGGTCACCGAGTACAGCCCTGCGCGAGTTTTATTACAAGTTATACGATGAAAATTGGAACAGCATTTTTTTCGCTTTTTTTCACTTTTTTATTTTACCAATCCCTGTACAATTTATTACATTTCAAACAATACTGTACAACGATTTTTTTTGCATCAAAATTACTAATTTTGTTGACGTGTTTTATATGATGTCCAACCCACGTGTTTGAAATACATTTTTTTCGGTTTTTTACATTTTTTATTGCACAAAACACTGTAGAATTACATTCCAAACGTTACTGTAGAACGTTTTTTTTTTTGCATCAAAATTACTTTTAGAACTTTTGAATGCCTATATCTTGTAAACGAAGCATTTCCGGACACAAGTTATTAGGAACTTTACATCTTATTTTTATTATAGTAGAATACGTTAAAAAAAATTTACGAAAAATTTTGGAACACCCTGTATATTTTAGAATTTTAGAGAAAAACTCATATGACAAAAATGTTGGAAATTCTATAACGGTAATTTTTGGTCCTTACTATTTTTACATATTTAATTTCGTTTCGAAGTTATGATGCATAATGTCATAATAGCTTCAGGTAAACCCCCCCTTACCTTTATGCGATTTAATTTATTTTCATGTGGTGTCCTCCTATGGCAGGAAAAAGCTTATATTCAAAATTTGGAATCATTTCCTGATAAAAAAATGGTAAATAATAAAATATGGGGGGGGATGCAATGGTGCGTGATGTAATACTTGGAGGGGTCTAAGTTAGCGTGACGAAGCGTTACGATGGGGGGGGGGTAAAACTGTTGAAAATTGCGTGACGTAATTTATGAACGACCCCCAATGAGACTACCAGAAATTGCTTTAATATTATTTTGAACAAGTCTTGTATTTTATAAAATTCATTATTTATATGAAATAAATAAAATTTGTTAATAATTATATTGTTGTGCCATAAGTTATATATTACCCGCCACAATATTTATTAATATTAATTTTAGGCTAGAAAAATAAATGAAATATGATTTTTTGTTCATGCTTCCAAAACAAAACTTATTGCTATTATGCGCAGATTATCATGTTAGCTTTAAACGCGTTTGAAAACGTCACGATGTGTCTATATGTCTTTTCTTATCTATGGTTTAATTTAAATAGTCAAAGTTTGACCATGGTCAAGGCAACACGTGCTACTAAAAATTTTAACATCTCAAGTTAGTAAAATGGTTCAAATTATAATTTGCTTCCACTGCTTATGTCACTCCCTTATGGTCCGCCTGATACGGTCGCCTTTCTGTACATAGCACCACATTGGTCCTGGATTATACATACTTCGAAAAATAGCAGGTAATCTAGGTGTATACGAAACTTTACGGGCTAACACAGATTAAGTGATAATTATTATCATTAAATTGGTTATGGTTGATAAATAAGTTCTTGTAAATAACTATAGGTTTTTATTCAAGACGAAGAAAATTTAAAAAGAAGAAAAATGACTGGTCGTTCGCCAAGCCAATTTTGGTCGATCGCGAGCCCAATCTGGCAAGAGCCGTCGGATTACGAATGAAATAAATTGAGTAAAGATTTTCAAATTTTTACGTTATTCGTGTTTTCTCTTTTAAATATGTTTTCAACTAAGATCGCGTTTAAGGTAGTACTATCATAAACACGAAAATCGTCAGATTTTCATGAAATTAAAATCATTTATTCTACAAGTTATTGGGGACATACAGTTAAATTTTTATGGCGATTGCCTTCTTGTGAGCCGAAATATTTGCTTCTAAAAATGCAAATATTTTCATTGGGCTTATGGAGTATGCAAATAAAAACTCGAATACTTCATTATAAACTAGAAACTGGACGTCAGATTTTCATAAAAAACTAATTGAAGTTATTTTGAATATAGAGAAGTAATTTAGTGAAAACCCGAAGACATTTTCGTTCTTAGTTTATTAATAATTAATAAATATAGTTCGAAATTTTCTGTCTGAATTAAATTCCAATTTTCCTTTACATCGCAAAGAAAAATCCACTGGGTACGTCATCTTTAAACTTTTTTTGAAATTTTTAACTCGTCACAAATTTGGCATTCGATTACACAGTTTCAAAATTTCATATAATTATAATTCTCAAAAATTGGTTGCTTAAACTCACGTTAAACAGTATTCAGTTTTCAATGTAATAAATATATACGTTAACAGTTTTGTAAACAATTAGGTAACTTTTGATCAATTATTTTATCTGAAAATTATTAAATTACATATTTTAAAAGTGACTTTATGTAAATATTAAGTAAAAAATCGAAAATAGTTATGTGAAATTTTTGACATGACTGTCAACGCTGGTACTACGAGAGCAAATAAATTTAAATAAGTAAGCTTCTGGTGAAGCTTATCAAAATTATCCAATATTGAAAATCAATATTGGTACAATATTGAAAATCCATATTGGACCAATATAGCAGAATGTTCACATCTCTATATTGGCGCAATATTGATTTTCAATATTGGACCAATATTGCGCCAACAATGTGTGCTACATGGGCTTCTTCACATATCTACTCATTTTCAGAGTGTTTCCCAACACAATTTGGAGCGCACTGGCTACCCAGTTCTTAGACCTCTATACACACAGAGTATTTCCAACACGATTTGAAACGCTCTGTATGATTTTGAATTATGCGGACGGACGGACAGACAGACGGACGGACGGACAGACGGACGGACAGACACGGAGCTAGATCATAAGGCTTCTTGCTATACTTTGTATAGAAGCCTAAAATGATAAATCATCCATACTATGAATACAGTGAGCCCTTTCGTAAATTTGTCTTGGAAAACTATACTTAGGGTTTCAAAAATTTCTAAATCATTATTAATCAAGTCATTCTCCATTTCTATCATCGCAAATATCTGTCACTTTAAGGTTAAGTTTAGACGGTAGATTTCTGAGGCTTAAATTAAGGTGCTCAGTGAGAGATTGAGGGACCCTTAATTCAGTGGTGCAACGGAATAAGGGGCCTTTAAAACGATTTAAGGGACCCTTAAATTTTAAGTGTAGGTGGTGCAATCGGGCATAAGAGAAGTTTATGTGTTTTATTATTAATATGAATTACCACTGACCTTATTATCAGAAATGACGAATGAATTACCAATAAATATGAACAAATTATTACAAATATCAAAATCTGTTGGAATTAACGTGGATAGAGTTTAATCAAAACAGGTATTGGTTAGTGATTAATTTTATTAATGTAAAATAAAGTTCGGTTAACAATAATAATAACGTTTGCTCATTACGAGCAGCAAAGCTATACTGCATGACATCATGCAAAACTGCGTTCTTATATCTTCTACAAAATGCTTAATAAGCAAGAAAAACGATTTAACACATAAACAGTCAAGCTATCATAAAATTGACTCATCATAAAATAATCAATTATTTTTAACAAAATCCACTCAATAATGAGTTGTGTTCACTTGGCTTAATGTCAATAAGAGATAATAACTTTCATTGCTATTTTGCCTTGTCGATCCTTCCCGTGTTTTTTTTTCTTTTTTTTAATATTATAATAAATAAAAATCTGTTTTTAATGTTTTATTTAGTCAATTGGGTTTGAGAATGTGAACTTGGTTCAGATTGAGTGAACTTCGTTCACATTGAGTGAACTTCGTTCACATTCTGCATCGAACAACAGGGCATCTTTCTTTGAATCACTGTGTATGATGTAGGTAAGCTAATTATGTTTTAGAGGTAATGCAATCTTCACGAACTGGGCTTTCCCGTTCAATGAAAGAACTGAGGTATGCTACGGTAGAGTATTTACAACGTGTGGGTTGCTAGACAGATCACAGGCTTAGAACGATGGTATTTGAATTTCCGGATGTTGAGATTTGTAGGATGACAGCGGGAGATTTAAATTCAAAGTTTAGTATTACAAACCTCTTCATTAATTTTACAGAAAATAATTTGTGACCCTAAAATTTAATGGGAAAGTTATGCAATGTTCACATAGCCAATTTTTTTGTATGTTATAGTATTCTAATTTCTTTATATATCATAATGAATAAGGTTATGTATCATCGTTAATTTATTTTTTTAAGCAATTTAAGCAAATAATTGTTTGATACATAATACGATGTTTTCTTCAAACCATTCAGATAGCGATGAGGTTGTACTACATTTGAAGAGAAATACGAAAAAACATTAAGCGATAAATGTGGGTGCAACAAATTTTTCTAGATCGGGAGCCGTACGGAGAATTTCATCAATTAGTAACGCAGCTTTTAAGCGATGAAGAAAATTTTACAATTACTACCGCATGAACAAAGAATGGCCCACAAACCACAAATACAAAAGCCGTAAAATATTGGGCGCATTCGACAGAAAAAGCAATTGTGTAACTGTTGCGCAACAGTTGAGTAATGGTAACGAAATTCTGCTAGATACACCGTTCTATATAATTTTGACATTACAGTAGAACCCTGATTAACCGTGCGCGCATTATCCGGGCGGCGGATTTTCCGTGCGGCATTTTAAAATTTCATCCGTGCGCGGATTATCCGTGGCTGACGGCCAGAGGTTGGCGCATGAACGCCGAATGCACCGTGCAGGCGTTCGTCTCAGGGAATACCCAAGTTCGGCTCGGGAAATCCCCCGTTTATGTGTTTACTTATTATTTTCGCCAACTGCCGACCGGCTCGTTAGTTAAACGTAAACAGACGCACAAAATGCAGCGTAACGGTGCTAATGAAAAGCGTAAACGCAATTATGTTTACACATGTATTTGACTGATTAAAAAATTAAAAAATAAAAATGAGGTCTTTGGATTATCCGTGTTTTCGATTATCCGGCGAAGGCTCGGTCCCGGCTGGCCCGGGTAATCGAGGTTCTACTGTATTTAGAAGTGACAGTTGTCAATTTTTACTGGATGTATTTACGTTGTTACAAAAAGCGTAATTAAAAATTGATAATCTGCATTTATGTTTAATTGAAGATCACGGTATAAATTTCAATTTCCCAAAAATGAGAACTTTTACGAAATTCATTAAATATACATTTTTTAAGTATTGAAGTTATATCAAAATTTTTTTCCATGAGCGTTTTGCAATGTTTACTTCTATCATTCATTACCAAATTCTTGTGTGTTCATAATTAACAAAAATATTCAAAAATATAATTTCGATCATGCAAATCTTCTCCATTCAAAATCAAAATCAAACAGCACGTCTTCACGTTATGACAGACAGTTTACCAATTCCAAATCAATTACTAAAAATTATTCCATTCTTCCGCAATTTCGGACACTAAGGAATTCCATTAACAAATCATACCAAACTACGTGTTTGCTTCTCCATGAACATGAAGCCAAAATCTATCAAAATCAATTCTTCAAATAATACGCCCTCACGCTCCTATGGACACACCGTGGGTTCTCTTTCAAAATCCAAAAAATAATCATAATTTTCCTTCCAAACCTCCGGCGAGTGCGCAGTCATTCGTCTCTATTCTTTTCCAAAATTAAACTGTCCTTTTCCATAACTTTACTGAATTTATTTCACAAAATTTACCGTTCATTTATTTTACATAACTCTATGAATGAATCACTTAATTTGTTTCTTTATAAGTTGAATAAATTATGAATAACCCATTCGTTGATTCTTACATTTTTTTGGTATCTATGTCTTTTTAAAAAAATTTCATTTGTTCTTTTGGTATCTGAACAAAACAGCACGCAAAATATAGGTCTTTGAAATATCCTGGTACAATTTATTTATTAACCCAAATAATAGTTTCATACCAGCTTATCTTTTGAACAATGAAAGTGTCTTTTAATTGAATCACACCATACGTAACATCGCAATATGTATGTCAGTCTGCACGCAGCCTTAAGTTCCGTAGTCTAATTAGACTGACACCGCACTAGATGGCGCCCAGGATAACCTTTATTGACCTTTATATTGCTTTATAATAGAGAATCAACACATTTTGTTGACTACAATTATGTCTTCAACAAAGTATTAACAATTAAAATATTAAATTAATATTATTACAGATTAACAGACTATGGAAAAGGATGGTAAATTTTTTGAAACTCATAATATTTCGACGGTTATCGTTAACCCCACTGGTGCTGCTTGTCGTTTCATTTTCTCAAAAATTGTCATCAACTACTTTCTCGTTCTTGCTATTATCACAATAACGACTTACACTTCTTTGATCATTGATCGACCTACTCTGAATTGGTAATCCCCAATCACTTGTTCTGTATATTTCTTTAGACTTTTCAATATTAGGGATGAGACCACTTTGTACACTGCTGACAGGAGCGTTATGCCTCTGTAATTGCCAAACTCTTCGACACCTCTTTACTTATGAATTGGAAAAACTCTCCCCGTCTGCCAGTCTTCAGGTATTCTTTCTTCTTTCCAAATTTTTATTAATTTGTATATTTTCTGCTGGAGTTGAATTCCTCAATGTTTTAACATCACCGGTGCTTTTCCATTCCTCATTTTATCTATTTCTTTTTCATTTCTTCGAATGTTGGTTCTTTTATCTGTTGTTAGATTTTATTCTCGATGTCTATTTTATCATATTATTCTTGTTCGTGTTGTGTAGTGTTTAGTAGTTTTTGGAAGTGGTTCCTCCATATTTCTTTTATAGTTTCTTCGCCATTCACTGGTTAACTTTGTTCATTTTCCTTCTAAAGATATTCTCTATAGATATTCGGAAAGCTGAAGGTTTGTATAGTAGAAGTAAGCAAAGCAATTTGCGGAATATACATGTTTAACCCTTAAAAATAACCCTTAAAGTGGGAGTAAAACAGGGGTCTCCCATAGGCTGTTGGTACTCTTAGGGCACGCCCACTCATCAGTCGACCGTCGCAGTTTTCCGGGTCCGCGTAAATATTCATATAGCCATTAACGAGACTGGACGAATTATTGCGGATTGCCTAAATCGATCCCATCTTATGAACATTTCCATCTTGTTAGGAAAGTGCTCCAGATTATGTTTGAAAGATGTAGCCATCTCATGCTGAAATTAAGAGAACCTGACTCTGGCTTCAAACTACCTTACATCTGGAAATCTCAATAAATTAAGAACTCTGGGGAATGTGGATGATTAGATGATGAAAACTGCGGAATGAGGGGCAGTACAAAACCCGTATCACTTCATAGTGTGGCCAAACCTAGGAGAACGTTAGAAAAGATTGCATTTTTACAATTCTGTAGCTTGTAATGCAACTGATTTTGAGTCAACTAAATTGCTTCGGAGAGCGGAGCCACAAGGCACTTGAGTTTAATTTTAAATTTTAATTTCATGAGTAATAAACACAATAAATCAACATGTTTAAAGATCGTTTATTTATTTTTACCTCTTATTTTTACTGTGCTTCAAAAATCACGTAGAGGAAACGGCAAACTAAAGAGACCAAACTGGGGATAGCTCGCACGATGCCAAATATCAGGATCCCGAGATTTATAAAAAGAAAAATATAGACGTCGGTGGCACACTCAATGTTGTGCGCTGCGCTGGTTTGGAACCATGCCATGGCGGTGGCAAGCTACATAGCAAAATTCTAGAGGATTCAAACGAAAATGAAGATAAGAGTGTGTTCCGCGTTTAGAACAGTGTCCTGTGACGACATACTGGTGTTTATGGGCAATCCGCCTATACCCTATAGAGTTACAGATAACTGAAAGAACGGAAAATTAGTCAGACAAGACAGCTGAAGCAAAACGTATCTCAAAAGCAAGACTCCGTAATATATGGCAGGAAAATAGGACAGAAGCGAGAAATGTGCTTGGAGTAGGGCTCTTAATGTTATGTGTTAATGTTTGTTGTGGCACGATCCACCGAGTAGCCAAGCGAGCCTGCGTCCGACGTACTAGCGATTTTGGAGTTACCTTTTGGAGCACATATGTCCAGCCATTGTCCTGTTGCCGAGTCGTGGGGTCGCTGAGGATTCATCACTCGAGTCGTGCAATCCTTCCTGGAGAACCGAGACCTGGCGAGCAGTGCATCAACATCAATTCTCGTGTGCAATCCATCCAAGCAGGTTGGGGGTACCTGTCACCATCAGTTTGTGAGCTTGCTGAGTACTTGGTAAGACAATTTTACTTTTCTGATCTGTTTTGGGTAGTGATTGCATAATCTCAATTACGAGTTGTTTAATTAACGTCACAACGAGGTGTCTTGTTTTGTCACCTCAGTTTTTTTTTTGTTCGCCGAGCCTTCTTCACAGGAGGATTGATTCACGCATTGTATTTTGGCTGGCTTCCGTCAGAAGCCAGCAATCCATTTTATATTCGCCACCGAAAGGTTGTTGCCATTTGTATTTTTTTGTGTATTGATTGTGGTGTGTTATTAAATCAATTATTATTACACCGAATTTTATTTCCCTGGAAGAGGGGGTACTTATAGCCTTTTCAGTGAGATTAGAGATCAGGACCCACGTCCCTCGCAGACCGACGTTACCATCAGAGGAGCTAGTCAATTCCATCCAGGGCTCCCCACGTTAAAAAAGTGAGGTGGTTTTCCACTTCGCGTGGGAGGAAGTTTCTCGATCCTGCATCCGCGGGAGAGAGGTAATTCACTTCTCAAGTACTGCAGTTTTATTTAATATTAAATTCAACATGAGATCACCAAATGCAAGGCCAATGTATAGTTCTCCGTTATATATTTGCTTTCTTTCTTTGAATTGGAACATTGTAATTCGCGTTTAAAAATTCCCTATTGGTCGAATTAAATAAATACGTTATAAAAATGCACGTGATACTCCATGTCGGTAAAGGAGGGGAAGAACGCTAATTGCGCGAGTCAGTAGACTTGCAGCCATGATACGTGGTAATAACTAAAATAAATGCAATGCAAAAGAAGAATTAATTAAGTTTTATGAAATCCACTCATTAATATCGATAAAAAGCAATAATGTTATCAAGTTTAAATCAATGTGCCAAAAATAATAATAAATTAAATATCTTAAAAGTGCTTCTATTAATATTAAAATTACGTTCATCCACCAACATCGCCTTCCAAATAATATAATTCGGTGGTGTAATTAACCAAAAAGGTTAGATTCGTACTTATATGTGTGAAACTATTAATATTTTCGGTAAAACCGTAAAAGTTATCATAAATTAATGTGAATAATTTATCTACACGTGCGCTCATGAAATTAACATTATTAACTAGTGCGATGCAACATTGCGCAATTACAGTAATTTGCAAATTATTAAATGAACGACAAACGATGATTATTTATAGTCTCCCAATCAGGGCTCTTAAGAATAATTAAAATAACTACGAAATATTATAATCAACCTTGTTCGATGGTTAGTAAAAGACCATAACTTCAAGAACCGAAGATATCAAGAGATCCTAGCTTCTTTTCAAAACACCCAGGTTCTTCATTAGCAAATCTCATCACCCGGTCGAAAAGTATATGATATTTTCCACCTACGTCGTATTTCGCTCATGCTTTTATCAAAAGCTAAATAAGGTATCGTAAAGCTATATAATTTCTACTTGTGTGTAGTTGTTAAATTTGTATTCTAATTTTAAAAAGAATGAATCTGATTGAATGAAATTTAATTTTAAGTACCATAACGTTTTATCAGAGATAAAACACATGTGTAAATATTATTCAAATAAATGTATAAACAGGATTTATGTCTTTGTTCTCTTACGTTGAAACAAAATAAGTTCTAAGGATTCACCCCTGAGAAAGAGAAAAGTAAGTAAGTATCCAAGCAGTGACCATCTGATTCGCCTGCGGAGCTTCAGCCGTTATAATTTTCATACACTTAATATCCTCTTTTTAGGTTAATTCACTTTATTTTAATCACATTTAGGATACTTTTATCCTTTTTATTATCAAAATTTATGTATCACCAAATTTACTTGTCTAAATTCGTAAATTATTTTCGGTAACTAACCATAATAACCAGTTTCCAAGCAAGGAAAATTTCATTGCAAAAACCATCGACGACCTATTTTTTTTTATTTTTAGTGTTCTTATTATTTGTGAGTAAATTAATCAATATTGTCGCAACTTGATTTTTTTTTTATTCTAAATTGTTTTTATAGGATCAACCCGCTAATTTGAATCCGACGCACTGTAATTGTTTATTTGTAAGTGAATATCGTTCGTTCAATTTACCGTATCAATCCATTCCACAAATATCAACTTTAAATCCTTTTTATTATAAGTTTGCGTAACACATTTAAACACTAACTAACCTAATTTTAACAAATTTTAACTAACACTTATAATTAACAAAATTTTTTATAAACACAAAATTTATTTTCATAAATGATAATCATTTTGCCATTTTCCGTTTCTAAATTATTGCACGTTTATTTAAATTTCTCATTGACAAACTTGTTCATCTCTTCAACTCGCCAATGCCGTCAAAGTAAATATCATTGCAGTATCTTTACATTATTAGATTTTGTATTAGATTTGGTCTAATCTAAAAATTTCCGCGTTTACATTACTCGATTTTACATTGGACTTCATCCGTTGGATTTTTCATTAAACATTCATAACCGAATATACATACATAATAAGTATTAAAAAAAAACTATTTCTTGAGTGGCTACGTCACTGAAGCCACTGTCGTAGCTAGGGGGGCCGACCGCCCTTCATAGATGTTTCCTCTGAGGTGGTACCAAAAAAAAAAAATCAGCCGAGGTGGGGATGACACCCATGAAATCCGCCCCGGGTTCCTTTTTATTATATAAATTTTAAATTTGAAAAATTTGTGGGTGGGGGGGTTCAAGAAAATGCGACGTAATACTTGTAGGGGGTCTAGGTTTGTGTGACGAAGTGTGATGATCGTGGGGAGGGAAAAATTGCTTAAAATTGCGTGACGTAATTTATGGACGACCCCAAAGTTCTTTGCAGAAAATGTAAAATTTAGTATGTATTAAGAAAACATAATATTATGGAACTTTAAACACATAATGGTCCGTTTTCTTCAATTTTCCTGACTTTACTTTTAACACCTTCCATCATACGTTGGAGCATATTCACATCAATATTTTTGGCACAGGACTTAATCCGTTTTTTTAATTGATGGGTTGATGTGAATTCCCAATCATTTTTACAAACTAGTTGTGAAAAATAGACCATAAATTTTCAATAGGACGAGATGCAGGAATATTTGGTGGATATGCAAATTTTGGAACAAATGGTATATTTTGACCGTCTAGCCAATTTCGCGCTTTTTTTACATAACGGCAGACACAAGATTCTGCCAAAAGATGATTTTATCATCTTTATGGTTTTCGTTTACAAAATCAACCATTTTTGGTAAACTTTTTGTAATATAAGTGCCTGTATTAACAGCAATACCAAATTGAGTTTGAACAAAAAAATTTGAAATGCCTTTCACTGATATCGTACCCACGTCAATGCGTTTGTTCGATTTTTGATTTCCTTATGAATTTTAAATTATCAGGAACTACACTTTTATCGGTGGTATAAAATCTTTTATTTGTAACATCACAACTGTTCGTAAAAGTGAAGTACTTTTCATCGTCCATAATTATCACTGTATCAGTGGCGTAGCTAGGGGGGGGGGCGGACCGCCCCTGGTGCCACCCGTCTGGGGGTGACACCCGACCCCAAATTAACTGACTCCCATCCTGCCTCATACTTGTTTCTTTAGGTGCAACCCCTAAAAAAAAGGTCATCAGCCGAGGTAGGGATGACACCTCACCCACCTGTCTGGAGGTGACACCCGACCCCCCATGCCTCTCATAGCTGTTTCCTTGAGTGCAACCCCTAAAAAAGGTCATCAGCCTGGGCGGGGGTGAAACCCATTCAATCCGCCCCGGGTGTCATCCATGCTAGCTACGACACTGCTGTATCGCCTGTTAAAAAATGTTGCCGCAAAAGACGGCTCCTTCTGGGTCTTTCCGCTAATTTTTTATCGGTGTATCTTGGTTTAACGTTTCTATATTTCTCATTGAAAATTTAAATTTTTTGAAGGTATGCGTGTACTCACTCCAATTTGGTTTTTGGCGGCTTTCTTCAAGAAACTTAGTTGAAATTTTTATAGAATTCCTTTTCTTCTGTTTTTTTAATTTTTAGGACTACCATTCTTACTGAATCTCAAGATAATCGAATAAGTGGTACTTCGATTGAAACCTTCGTTTATAGTTAAAATGAGTTAAAACGCAACTTTCATCTTACTCGCCAAGCATTGTAAAAACGCGTTTAGGAAAAAAATTCTGTTCGGACACTTTCATAGTAACAATTCTAATGAAACTGATTACATTTGATAATAAACAAATGAGAGAAGGTCCAGTAAAAAAATCAACAGGATTGCTAGATTATAACTAATTTTTTGATGCGATTGAAATTTGTCCAGCTACTTTCGACTCATACGGTAATATAATTTACTTGTGAAAATTTTTACCTTTTTTAAGTTAAACTAAAAATTCAGATATTATATCAATATCAAATTTCACCAAATTAACCACGAATTCATCGATTTTATTAAATTTAGACTTAGTTATTAAATAATTTCAGACTCAATTTTATTTTTAAAATCCAGATTTTTACAATAAATTACATTTTTTTAACAAACTAACCTGTAGCTGATGTAACGACCGGCAGTTTCGGAAGGACGAATAATTTTCACTACTTGTCCTCGCACAAGTCCATAGTATCTGGCCACTGGATCATTAACTTGCATTCTCATTAATTGATTTTCTTTCAACTTATATTTCAAGAGTAACTCTTGTTTTTCCTCAGCAGTCATGACTTCATGTTGCGGCACCAATTCGTGTTCAGTTATGTTAATCAAAAGTTCCGATTCCAAGAAATGCTCCATGACAAATTTGGGAATCATGTCGGTTAGTGCAGCTTTTGCTGCGTACGATATCTTGTCCTGTGTAACAAGGATAGCCTTGCGAACATTTTCGGTTTGCATGCGTTGGAAGTACGTTTTGATAACCTTCACTCCCAGTTTAATTTCGTCTGGAAAGAACACGAACATTTGAATGGTTTGATCATCTCTATGCTGCACCAAAAGGGTTAATTCACTTCTGTGCGGTTTATTTTGTAATGGTTGGTTTCCAAATTGAACCTTAAATTCGTCTAAAGTTTGGTCCACCTCATCTTGAGTTACCATGAAACCTCGATCGTGACAGAGTTTCATAATCGTTTTTCGAATTCGCCATAACTTGTAAGTTTCTGATTCGTCGTTCATGATTTTGTGATTTTGATGTTTTGCTTCACTCACAGTAAACTGTCGCTTGGTTTGGAATATTATGTTGGATGTTATATAATCCTATAATCCTATAATCGGTATATTCAGTTTCTTGCCAACTTAAATAAAATAAAACATAAATTTTGAAATTTTAATGAAAATGAAAATATTTTAATATTAAATGTAATTTATTTATTTGTGACAGGGCAGGACCACGAATGTTTCGTTAATAGGTGAAAAGTGTAAGGGGGGTCGGGAGTTGCGCTTCAGTCTCTGTTCATTACTGGCGCCCTACCGCCCAAGTAAACCATCCCATTTTGTTTAGATAATACGATAAGTATTTATGCTTCTCCGGTTAAGAAAACTTTAGCACGCCACGGGAGGGGGGGTTCATGCAAAATATGAATTCATGAAGGAATGAAAATTTTGAAAAACAGCAGGATATCAATTGAATAAAAATACACAGTATTTGATCATGAAATAATATGGTGCCATTTCATAATAATTTTGAATTTTCAGTTGTACGTATATAATTGGACCGCGTTATGCATAACTTGACCAAGCGCCATTTCATGATTTTTTCCAAAAACACCGCCATCCGACGTATATTGGTGTTACCTACCTTACCAAAAATCCGGGTAATATAGAAATAGATATTTTATTACTTTTTCCTGGGATGAACTAAACGCCAAATAGAATAGATTGACAACACCATTCACATGACTAATCGTCAACCAATTCGCATCCGTGCATTTTGAAGAGATGGAAAAAGGATTGCGACAGGAGGTTGAAATTGAACACGAGGTGGTTGGAATATTGGAACAGGCGGAAGTTGAAATTGAACAGGATGAGGTTGCAATTGAACACGAGGAAGTAGGTGATACTCAAGGTCGTCCAAAAAAGGTAGGAAACGAAAGTTTCCTTCGCAAAATCGAAATACAAGAAAATTAAATTGTGTTCAGAATAAAGACTACTTCATTAAGAGAGGAGATGTCAAGTTGAGGAATGATTTTCGACAATTTTTGTGCCACTGTGAGTGCCTGTCCAAGATAGGTGTGGAGAAAGCGAAGGAAGAATATGAAAAATTTTACAAAGTGAGTTCTCACGATGCCCAACGAGCTCTCGTTTGAGCGATCGTGAGTGAAATACCAATAAAGGGAAAAAGCGTTAAATATTCGGTAAAGAAATGTTAGTCGAGGCAATACAATGTTAATGGAGTCGTAGTTTGTAAAATATTTTTCCTCCAAACTTCTAGAATTTCGAGTGGAAAGGTAAATCTGGCGCTAAAGAGTAAGAAAAGATCGGAAGGCGTAAAAGACTTACGGGGAATCGGAGGAGGTAAAAATAATATCACAGATGAGCGATTTCAAGAAATAGTTGAACACATTGATAAATTTCCCAGATATAAATCACATTACGTTAGAGAGCAAACTGGTTCAATGTATCTGAGATCGGATACTACAATACGCGTTATGTATGAATTATACAATGAAGAGACGAAATTCTCAGGATCATTTTCGAAGTACAAAAACGTATTTTTGACTCACTTCAATCTGAGGAGAAAACCCCTGAAGAAGGATATGTGTAATATGTTTGATAAACTTGAAGTACTAAAAAATACCGGTAGCAATGAGGAGCAAAATAAGTTCAAAATCTAAAAAGAAATCCATTTGAGCACAGCTGAAGAAGCAAGAACTTTATTAAAAGAAGATAGAATAGAGCAACGGAAAATGAGAATCTCGAGGTTTTATGTTTCGATCTTGAGAAAACGCTACCCCTTCCTCGCATACCAACAAATGTTGTCTTCTACAAGCGCCAACGTTGGCTTTATAATTTGGGTATTCACACAGCAAAAAAATAAGGGACATTGCTATCTGTGGTTGGAAGGTGAAGCCGGACGAGGAGCTCAAGAAGTATGTTCCCGCTTGTTTAAGCATATTATGCAAGATAATGATGCCTCCTGTACATATTTAACACTGTGGTCTGATAGTTGCAGAGGGAAAAACAGAAATATTAAAATGGTTTTAATGTTAAAAGCAACTCTTGGTGCCAATCTGTCACAGGAAAAGATCACTCAGCGATTTTTGACTTCTGGGCATAGCTTTCTTCCCAATGACACCGATTTTGGTGACATTGAATGTGCCTTGAAGTTACAGCAAAGATTATATACACCAGAGGATTACATGAACGTAATGAAATCCCGCAGAAGAAAGAACTCTCTCATTGTTCATAAGATGAGAAAAGAGGATTATTTTAGTACAGCGGATTTAGAAAAATCTATTGTCAATCGAAAAGTAGACATCGATAATAATAAAATAAATTCGCTTAAGTTTAAAGAAATCGCAAGTCGAAAAGAAAATCCTCACAAACTTTTTGTTAAATGTCATTTTGGGGATGAAGCTCAACAAATCGATATAGAGAAGAAACGTGGAAGGCCGTCAAGAAGACAAGCCAAGAAGAATTTTAGCGAGCTACTTAAAAATCTTTGGCCAAATGGTAAGCCCATTCCAGAAAAAAATCTTGCCGACTTGAAATTCCTATTGAATTTGATTCTAAATGATGCTAAACATTTTTATGAAAATTTATTGGGTGATCCCAATATCGAAGAGGATACAGAAGGGTTTAATGGAGAAGTTGATTTTTATATTGAAGATGATTGATTTAAATCAAAATGAAATTTTGCTGTATCAGTATTAATTTTTTTAATTTTCAATAAATATTTCACTAATTTGTTCATAAAAAAATTAACTAATATTGGTGAATCTAATATATTAATTTTGCATAAATTGACTAAGCGACAGTTTTGGTTCATAGTCAACTTATGCGAAATGTATAAAATAGATTGCGTAGTAAATGCAAAATTCCTAAGCGCCATTTTTCACTTTAAAATCGAAAGTTTTTCATTTTTTGTTTTAGATCTTTGATATAATAGTTATTGACACTCTTTTTGACTAACATGCGAAAAATCACCTCTAATCAACGATAAGCTGATTTATAAGAACGTTCTAAAGTTTGTTGCATTTTCTCAAAAACTCACATTTGGAGCTTGGTCAAGTTATGCATAAGGCATAAAAAAAATCTTTGTCATGAATAACAAACAATAATATTTTTTAGATTAAAAATATTAATCAATAAAATATAAGTAAAACTTACCGTGAATTATGAAAAATCGAACCACTCGACCACGAGGTTTGTGATGTAATGAGGGAGTTATCAGAGAAAGATTTCTGTATTACAATACCGATGCCTTTATATTCATATATTTGAAATGGTTTCTAAGAAAATAATTTAAAAACCCGTTTAAAATTTCACTACGCTGGTTTTGCAAACAAAGTGTTCGCACCAAATAATACAAATTTACCTGGAAAGAAATTTTCAGGTAAGCAGGTGGTAAGTTTACAATTTGATTCCGTACTTTAAACCTCGTGGTACAATGGTTCAATTGTTAAAGTTAAAATATTTAAATTTTAACTGTAAGATCGATAATATAATATTACATGAGGTTTGTTCGTTTTAGCAACACTTTTTACACTTTTGTACAAAGTGTGCACTTTTCTGTTCGTGCTAGCAGAGCGCTCTGTTCGTGTTATAAAGTGTAGCTACACTTAGTTGTACTTTTCGACACTTTCCACACCTGCTCCAGAGCAGGTGTGCAAGTTAACACTTAATTTTGATTGGCTGTTATTGGCGGTAAGTTATTTAAAATTTTATTTTAAATTTAGTTATTTTTTTTAATTTATTTAAAATTTAAAATACAAATTACAAACCTAAAAAAATAAAAGTAAATCGTTAAAAATGTCTTATAGGTACCTACTGTATGAAACCTAGTAGTTTGTCTCTAATTTATTACAACTTGCTCAACTTTTATATATTTTATTTATTTATTCAATAATTTATTTATTTATTCAATAAAATGGGTACTAATGTTAAAACAGCGTGGTTAATTCGAGATGCGAACGGAGACATTCCAAACACAGACGGCTTTGTGACTTGTATATGTGATGGTAAGTTTGTTGGCGTTTTTTTATAGTATTTTACTATTATATTATAGATGGATCGCTATTTCAACCGGTTAGCGCTGAAATCACATTCGAACATGATGTGTTTCGTTGTGAAGTGGATGGCAACAAGTTAGGTTAGGTACCAACACAAATTTGATTTGCTTCTCAAGGAGGGATTACACTTTTGCGTTCGTGTTAAACGCACACTTTCGGAAAAAAGTGGGAGTGTAAATTACACTCGGCCACACTCGAGTGTAAAAAGTGTTGCTAAAACGAACAAACCTATGGCTATTACGAGTATAACATTTACCTAGTTGTCCTTTGTGATGACAGGGCCGCACTAAAAATATTTTGTAGAAAATGTAAACACGTAGTCCTACAAATACTCGGAAATTTTCAGAGGGAACCATAAAATTTTGTACAGTTGTTGCTTCGACCAAAATAATTAATTTGATTCGCTACATCCTCAATATCGGGGATATCCCAACTGCAGCGCAAATAATCCCTAATCGGATTTAAAAAACGATTCAACCAACAACTGCGGCGAGGTCTAGAAAAAGTTTAGGACCGAACTGTGGCAGGGCTAATCTGTAATCCTATTAGAATGGATAATGCATAAAAAGGCTTAGAAGGAAAAAAATTAAATAAATGTTAAATATTTACAGGACTGTTTGCTGAATGGTTTGGCACAATTAAAAAATAATAAAATAATAAAGTAGTGTGGGATGATGTTCCTGCGCTCTGAGCGCACAGCCTCGTGGATTTCATTCTAGATTAAACTGCCGAGAAATTTGTATGGGTTTTACAATGTGGGACTATGCATTGCATAAGCAGAAAAATTATGTTGTCTTACACGGAGCGGTTCGTCGATTCGATCGAAAGTTCGATTAAACTGAGTATGAACTTTTGATTTATATGGAACACGAGTGCTAGAACTGTTGTAGTTTAACTACTAATATTAATAATTAATTTTCATTCAAGAAAAAGAACACTAGTCAGAAAAACTTTGAATTTATTGCAATAAAAATTACACACACAAATATAGTACAGGGTGATCATATAACTGGATATTGATTAAAATAGAAAAATGGTTATTTATTATATCAGCATAATATTATATCTTCAAAAATTGATTGATTTATTATTAATCAATCTTTTGCAAATTTGGAACAAATTTATTTGCAATTACAACATACCAATTATGTAGGAACACACAAATTTAATACAGGGTGAATATAAAACTACAAGCAGTTATTGATTTCAATAGCAAATCTGATAAAAACATCTTCAAAAATTGATTAATACATGTCATATTATTAATCTACTGCAAAATTACAGGATCCAAAAATTCAAATTGTACTGCGACTAAGACATACGTCAACACTGTACTCAACATCTACAAGCAAAAATAAAAATAGCACATAGCCAAAACCCAAGGATTTTACTTACGTTTGGAAATAGTTGAATATCTAACGCTACTATCTCAGATGCTTCTAATTTCGTAGAATATTTTTTACTGACGTAGAGAAAGCAGTCAAACTAAAAATAAAAATTTTTATAATTCGAATAAATTATTGTTTGATTTTAGGTAAGAAAGTAACACATCCAGATTAAATCAATTCATCTCCAAAACAACGCGTGACGTCACAAGTGCTAAGATAGCACATCAAGAGTTATTAGTTTAAATGCCCCTGTTAACGTTAAAAATCTAGAAATTTCCACAACAATTGTTTTATTCAACAACAGAATTAGCCCCTCAAAAGTTCATTGACGGCTTCACCCCAAATGAGGATTTTAGTTCCTCAAAGATGGTTTTTCGCCTATACTAGCTCGCTTACTTGTATGTTTAGGGAAAATTAGCATCCTGTTAAAATTGAAGAATACAAAATTTTCCATAAAATAGATTTTCCAAAATTCACTTCAGATGACGAAAGTGATAGGTAAGAAATTTTTTTTCGAATTATTGTTTACTCAGTAACTTGATAAAACAAAACGCATTTTGCCTTTACTTTCTGAAACTGATTTTTATTTCATGGCAGTAAATTTTGAAATTCTGTCTTCTTCAAATTTTGATCGGCTTTTAGTTTTAATGGATTTCAAATTTACTAATGAAATTTAGATACTAAAAATTAGTAAGTTGTTGAAATATCAACCTGTTATTGTGTTGATGTGCTTAAATGCTAAATACAAATATTTAAAAAATATACAACAAACCTGAAGTTTTTCAGCAGGATTTAGTTTGCTCAATGGAAATGTTTCCAATATCGTTAGTATGCCTTTGTTCTGAAACAAATTAATTATGTTGAATATTGTTTGGCTACCAATATGCCAATTTAAGGAATAAAATTAGATATCCAACAACTTGGAACTTGCTTATGCCGCGGTTTCTAGGCTTCTATACAACTACTTTTCTGGTGTGAAAAGTTGGTGTTATTTTTGGTCGCCAGAATTTTATAATGTAATATCAGATAATGCCATAATTCGGTAACCGAGAGTTACCAACTTAAAAAATATTCTATAATACAAGTAAAATTTAGTGACAAAATATTTCGATTTTCTGATTAGTATCTTTATTATCGGATAAAAATTAGTTTTTCATGTAAAAGCCAAAAGATAGCATTTTAAGTTCAAATATAAATCTCAGAATATTTCATTTCTTAAATCTGCGGTAATTCTGATAATCTGAACCTTTAGTAGCAACCTAACAAATGAAGCTATTACAGCATGAAGGAGTTAACTCACTTTTTAAATATTTGCCAATAATTAAGGTTAAAGTTTATTATTTGCTTGGAACTTTTTTTGTGTTAGATAAATTTATATAGGTACTTAGAGCCACAATGTTTAGTGAATCGACATACTTTTATAAGTATATGTGCTATTTTACCACACACTACATATTTTTTTAGTGTTATCCAAAATAAGTGAGTTAACACCTTCATGCTCTAATAGCTTCAAATATTCTATATATAAGTAAAATTTTTTGTAGAACGTGGCTAGAAAGTCGAAGTTAAATTTAAAACACATTTTTGTTATATTGTACATACGATGTGTTTACCATCACAATTTCGAGGGTTCTGATTAGATTGAATATCAAAGTAATAATCAAATTTGAAAAATTTGTAATCCAAAAATGTATGAAATTATTAGATTTTCTACGTATTTTAACTTTGCGGTATTTTGTCTTCGCGGTATTTTAGTTCGCGGTATTTTGCCTTTGCAGTATTTTCGTCGCGGTATTGTGGTCGCGGTATTTCGGCCGCGGTAAAATGTGCTAGACCGTAGCTACTAGGTTTGAGTGGAGCGGGAGTCGTGGGTCTGACTTGGAAACGTTGCCTTAAATGTACATTACGGCGCCAGCAGGTTTTTTCAACGTCTCAGCTGAAACCATACTTTTACTCGGATCTTAGTAGTCGAGAACGACTAATTAAAATACTTAACCAGCAAAGTAAATTACCGAATAAAAGTTATGCAATTCTATTTCAATTGTACATTTATAATGATTGGCGCAATTAACCCAGGAAAAAAAATGGTTCAATAAAATTAAGTGTAAACAAAAAGTCTCAATATGCATAAATATATCACCTTCAGTTTACATTTATTAATTGACATAGTACATTTCCGTGGTTTGCAAAAGTAAAAGAATCATATATTGTACTGATCTTTAGCAATGTTTAATATCCAGTACACTTAATTTTCTTACCTGGCTAGCTCATCCCGGTAAGACCCTTGACAGTTAGCGAATTCTAAGATTATTTTAATTGTTCGTATTCGGCTAATGAATACTTAGCTGACAAATGACTAATCGTTAAACTCTGAAAGACAACTAGATCTTTTGATTCCAATAAAAGATGTAATTAAGTTAGAATAAGTTTCTATTAAATCAAATAACTTGTACCTGGTACCATAAAAATAGACAAATAAATGTTTACAAATTAATTCAAACCGTGGTCTGTACCAAAAGGTTTACAAAAATCAAACAAATCAAAGTTTCTTCTTTCTTCTGCTTCATTGTCGGTTACCATTAAAGCTTTTAGTTATTCCATTAACGTGTAAAATTTTAAATTTAATTGTTTTTGGCTTCGTTGAAATTATAAAAAATGTTTTGTTATTTAATTCGAAAAAGGGTAATATTGAAATTGTCTAAAGTTTACAAAATTATAGGTTATGTTTTCATGTAAACAATTTTACAAATTCTAAATTAATTGATCTATTTTAGAGATCTTTGACATGGTAAATCTTTAGATGAAATTGAATAGCAAGTATTAACAGCATCTTTCTGTCTTGGACGATTTTATTAAAGACAGTGTCCTTCGAAATGAGTTGGATATTTTTATCGGAAACGACATGTTTCTCAGAACCTTATAATTTTCTGCTTTAAGAGTCTTTATGGTGTTTCATTGAGTCATAACAGACCATAGCAATATGTATAGTCTGTTTCAACATAAATGGAATTAAAAAAAGTCATAGCATTAAATTACGTTGATATAAAAACGTACAAATTATGCGACGAAACATAGTATAGAGATAAGGTTAATTATTTTAATCTCGCGCCAGCCTTTAGCAATGCATATGCTCTCTTGGTTGGCGCGATAATCTTATCTCTATATTTGTTTCGTCGCATAGTTTGTACGTTTTTAGGTATATCAACGTAATTTGATGCCATGACTTTTTTTTACTTCCATTTATGTTGAAATAGACTATACATGACTAGCAAATGTGCTGTAACAATTAAATATATCTTCAATACAAGTTAATATCAAAATGTTAATATTTAAATACATATACGACCTTAGTGTGAGGTTTCAGTAATTCCCATCACCATTTGTTAAACCTGAGCTCGTGAATATCCATGTTGGATGAATGGAAGCCTAACAATTCCTTGATCATCTGGATACTCGAGCAAAACAGGTGTTTTTTGAGTTGGGTCAGTATTGGGAAAATGCCTCGATCTTAATTCTTGCCTCGAGAGCAAGGAATAACCTCTAGCCAAATAAAGAAGCAATCGTGATATTAGCTGATATTCGGTTAAAATGAAATTCACTTAGTGTTCAAAATTTAAGAGACGTGCGAATTATTTGGAATAGTGGTAGGAACTGAAGTCTATAGCGCATCCCTTTTCAAAATTATGAAGGAATTCGTTAGAATGAGGGGGAACCCGCGTGAAATAACACTCCTAAGTGTTATTCAGGATTTAGAAAAACCAAAATTTAAACAATATGCGCGGGGCGTGTAAAATATAAACCTTACAATGTAATTAACTCACATATTGAAATTCAATTTAAAAATAGTAATTTTAAGGTTACCTACCAATTGAATAAATAATCAGTTAAATTATTTAAAATATTTCTTCATTGTTTACATCTTTCAGTTTTATTTAATGAGCAGTAATTTGTAATTTCATGAAAAGGTGTTTATAATAAGAGTCCCTTATAAACAGTTTTATTACATAACCCAACATTATGACATTGACAGATAATTTAAATTGTAGTAACGAGAGAAAGTTATACTAAAATGAAAAGAAAAGATTCATTTTAAAATGCACTTATTTAACTTGTGATTTAATAAAACAATAATTAATTTAGTGTTACGAAAATATTTAAAATATGCACGCGTGCATTCTAAGCGAGCAGTTTTACTAATGGATTTAACGATCAATTTTGTTGTAAGGTAATAATTTTATTAGTATATCAAAATTTGTTCAAATGCGTCCCTCCTGTCAAAATATCACGAAAATTCACCTTAGTTCATTATAAACTTGGAAATTTTTGCATTTTTTTACAAATATTGCGAAGAAGCTACAATTTTTACCATATTCCAATTTTTGCAATAAAAATGGGAAATTAATTAGTGCAATAATAGTATGTTATCCATGAGTCGTATTCTATCTCTCGACGCAAGCGTCTCGAGTTGAAATTTCATCCGTGACGGTAAAACTGCAATACGACTCGTGTATGAGTAAGATATTTTATCGATTCCCCTTTCAGTAAGAACAGAAATACAATAAATATGCAAATTTGGTGGAAGTACAATTTAAAACAGACATAATTAAAATATTGCAATATCTTATAAAACTGATAACTTGGTGAAGTGCCGCATAAAAGTCGTAACCTTGTAAGAAAAAACTATAATATGTACAAATATTACATCATACGGGGAAAACCCTACTTAGAATACCGCGGTTTTAATTACCTTATGCAATCCAAACGATAAATTTTATTTTTTAATTTGCAGAATAACACATATATGTACAAAGAATATGAGACTAGGAAGGTAACTCCCAGACACAAGCTCGAGTTGAGTGATAAGTTACGTTCAAAACATTGTCTTTGAAAAAAGCCGCGAAGTAACTACCTATTTACGATTAATGAAAGCTGATTACAATAAAAAATACTTTCACTTTTAAATAACCAACTTAGTAATTGAAGTTTATGGTAGTTAAAGTTTTATTAATCACGTTAATCAAAATCAAATATAAAAATAAATATTGCAATTCCAACATCATTATTTCCCTACACGACTTAATAAGGTCTAGAGGTCTAGACCACAGTTATTTATAACAAGCGATAGCCGTGATGTAAACCACACTTATGTTTTATGCACACAGGCGAAAAATGTAAACTTACTGTTAAGCTAGTCGATAAAATATTTTTTTTTACTTACAATTGAAGTACTTTTAGCAAATAGTGTTAGTATATATCCTGCTGTGAAAATTGCAAATTGCATTCCAACTTCAACATATATAAATCTCTTACTGGTTGGAGTTTCCTTTACTACGAATAGTACCATCAGAAAAGCAACCACAATAAAAAAGATTAGTCCCAACACGATTATTATCAAGAACATAGGATTGCAGCAATTACTAAACATTCTTAATATCTTCACAAATGCAATATACGTGTCGCTATAAACTCTTAGCAAATGTTGCATATTTTCTTGTGGCAAGGAAATTACGCAATCATTTCCGTTTGTAACTGTGCATATTGTGCTATTGGAAATAAAATCTTCCAAGTCAATTCTTAGGAAATGATCGAATTTATTAAAAACGCTGTAGAAATGTCTAAGACATAATGACGCTAAAGCCATGAGCCAAATGAGCACATTGATGGAAATGATTATTCCAGCTCTTTCAATTATATTCCAGTCAGGTTCAATTGGATAACAAAATACCGATACAGAAATAGCAGAAAAAGTAATACACAATAGTATTAAATTGGCATAACATCGTATTCGAAAGTGAAGAACGTCATCAGTTGACAACAAATGGTGTGACGTAAATGTTGAAAAATGTCGTAGTACGGAATCAAAATGCACAAAAATGCTATCTAGTTTTGGATATTCCAATAGGAAGTTAATAATAACAAGTGATGCAATCTGATACACTATTAAGTCTGAAGTTGTAAGTAAGACCTCGTATAGTACCTCGTCATTTTTAAATGCCCTATAGGTTCTTAATGTTCCATAGTAATTCGCAAGAGAAATTACAAGCAGAGATAAAATAGCAGGAATTGCCTTCCATTTGAAAAAATACGGTTCGTTTATTCGAACCACTACGTTGTTTTCATGATTACAAGCGAAAATTATTTTTGATATTCCCATAAAAGGCGTAAAATCAAGTAACAAACCAATAGCACAATGTACACAATTTTCTAATTCACGATTTGCCATTTTTATTTTACCATTAAATGGAAAACAACAACTTTCAGATTACTGCGATTATACCCGGTAGATGAATCGAATCAAACTGAAATTATAAACCCAATTTTAATAATTTCACTATTCCCCTGAAAAGTATTGTATCGACTCGTACTAATTTTGATAAGTATGTAAATAAAATTTATTTGTAATTATCCTCCCTGAAAATTTTTTATCAGACAGTGATTAGTTGAAGGTTGTGTTGAAAAATAAACAGCAAAATTTGAAGTTCAAGAAATTTTTATTGACCTATTAACGAAATTTAACAAATTTCATTTTAAATGATAGCCCTTAATTTTATTAACTTGTAAACATCAATTATTGATCATAGATATTTTATAAGAACGTGGAGTAAATTTCTAGAGGAATAATTGGACATCCGCAAGTATCAATTTTTGCAGCTTAAAAGGTATGGTCTGGTATTTGAAGAATTTAATGTAAGTGATCTCAAAGAGATTGGTGACATGGTGAAAGATTGGGTTAATTTGGTTTCCATATTTCCGGTGTAAAGAAATCAAAGAAGTTTCCTAAATGAAACTTCTATTTTTTATTATCGACATACGATTATTACGCTTAGGGTTTTGCATTAATGGTTTTAAATGGTTGTTTTTATAATATTTCTAAATTATTTTAGCGCCTTACCCAGTGGTAAATTCCCATTAATTCAAGTAATGGGAAATCAGTATTTTAATAAATACTTCTCGAATGTTACGAAGTTTAATTTTAAATTAAGCATCTAAGAATCTCGTAATAATTTCACTTCATAGGAAGTTTAATTTTAGAAAAAGAAACTTTTGTATAGATTTAACCCCATCGCAAAATGAATTTAAGGAGTTGTGATTTTTTGAAAAAGGTGCACTACCACTGTTTAACTACTGGCACTGACAGCTTCGACGTAATAAAAATAAAACAATTTTAAATCAGAATAAATTGAATTTATTGCAATAATTTCTCACACAAAAATTTACTCCAGGGTGATCACAAAACTACTGTTGTAGATTTCAAATGTAAATCTATCAACACACATTATCATCTATAAAAATTGATGAATATATTATTAATACGTATTTTTGAACCACAAAGCTACAGGATCCAAAAATTAGAAAAAAATGTAAATGCAATTACAATTTTTTTTAATATCAAATATCGGATCCAAAATAGTGTAAATCGTTTGTACCTAAATGTACCTCTTTCATTTGTAAGATATTTTAAAAAATAGTTAGGGGAAGGTCATGGGACGCCGGTTTCATTGGGGGGTTGTAGACTGCGCCCGATGGTTGAAGGGTCTCATAATCTGGCATGCAGATTGCGCCGGGTTCGGTTAGGTCAAGTATGTAGATTGCCCCGATGGTCAATTAGTAGGTAATCTTTTTGGGTAACGACGGAGTGAAAATCCCATTAGAGGATTAAGGTACCTAAGTAATTTGAGAAGAATTTTTGGGGTTGATGCGTAAAGTTTACTGCCGCATACCGCAACTATACTTTTAAAAGCTATATCCAGGATTTCTAGGATCCCGCTTTTCTAAAATCCCGGTTGGGGTGGATTAATATTCCTTTATACCTTTTCAACTTCAAATTGGGACTAAACAATATCAAACTGGGAATAAACTATTTAAAATTGGGATAATCATTATCAAATTGGGAATAAACAATTTCAAATTGGGATAAACAACTTCAATTTGGACTAAACAATATCAAATTGGGACTATAAACAATATCAAATTGGGACTAAAAAATATCAAATTGGGACTATAAACAATTTCAAATTGGAACTAAACATTAGCTTCGTTCCAACAACGATTATTTCCAGGAATATTGCTACAACGCAAGCGCATTCATGAAATGTCGTTCCCATAGACTAGAACTACTAGGACGGAATTCTAGATTATTATAAATCTGCAGTTCCAACAAGTTTAGAATCAGTAATATTATCTGCCGAACGAGTTCAAACGATTCTTGCTCTAGAGCAAGAACCAAGCGTTCTTAAAGTGGATACGCGTGCGCGAATTCGCAAACGAGTTTAAACTTTGTTTACAAATCGTGTTCATTTGTTGCAACAGCAACTATTTCATTTTAAATTTTAGATTTAAGAGTGCATGTGCAGGGTCGCTGGTCATCGGTAGTAAATTTTAGAATATTTTGTAGAACTTCTTTCTGATATACGCCCAATAAAGTGATTGGCTAACTAATTGATGGGAAATTTAAAAAAAGAATTTATTCCAACGAAAATATTAATTTTTCTGTATTTTTATATGAAAATAGACTTTCAACAATCACATAATTATTATGTAAGTAAGATAAATATTGAAATAAACCAAGGTGCAATCACTAGTATACATGTTTTTCTAAGGTGGAAAGCTTCAACATTTTTTGATAACGGTTACATAACTTAGAAATATAAATATATAATGGCTACAAAAAAACATCAAATTTCAATTACATTACATTAAGTTTACTATATTAATATCTATTTAAAATTGAAATTTAAACTCGTTAAACCTTAGTCTGAACATTTATTAATTGAAATATTTAAAAATTATATTAACAAGCTGTTAAGAAATTTACAAAATGTATTTGAAATCACATTAATACGACAATGTAGCAATACCGATGTCGTGTTGTTTAAAGCCAAGCGCCTGCGATCTTGTCGACTGTGAAACTCTTTGCAGTCAAAGTGATATAAAATGTATACCTACTGGTACTCCGCTACTTCGTTAATACACGTTTGTTAACCTTGGCTGGCACCGACTCCAAAAATAACAATAATTGTATATTATTGACGTAATACATTAATTTTTATGCTCAGCACTGTAAAAATATACTTCTAATTTCTGTTAAATCTTCTTCTAATAACTTCTAATTATTTTTTACTTTTTAGTGCAATTTTTTTGTATTGCTTTTTTTTGAAGTCGGTTTTTGTTTTTTTTTTAAATTTTTTTATTTCTTGCTTTTTAGTGAATCTTGCGTTCCTTAACTGATATATCGAAAGCGAATATGGGTAGACCTACTAAACGCGCTGCCCATATGCGACAGCGCCGTTCAAATGAGACAAGCGAAGAAAGGGCGAAACGCCTATCTCAAAGTTGAAAATGCGGGCTTACAACAAATATTTTATAATTGACAATACGGGAAACGGAATACGGGAAAAATTATTGGCGACAAGATTTACAGCGCATCTACCGGCCTGAATTGTCAATTAACACGTACAAATTGATCCAAATATAAATTATAAAGTTGTATTGGTTTTCTGTAAATTTTGGTAATTTTAAAAATATTGTGCAACGCTACTGACTATCCGTCAATGTCATTTAATTTTTAAGGTTAACATTATAATTTTAAAAATATTGTGCAACGCTACTGACTATCCGTCAATGTCATTTAATTTTTAAGGTTAACATTATTATGTCAAAGTTGTGCCCCCTATTCTCGAGCCGCTACTGACTATATGTAAATGTCATTATTTAATTAAACTTGTCATACATTATTTTAATTTATAACTTGATTTTTGCTAATTTTAAAAATATTGTGCAACGTCACTGACTATATGTCTGTCAAAGTCATTTAATTAAATTTCTAGTGTCAAAATCGCAACGTATCATTATTTAATTAAACTTGTCATACATTATTTTCATTTATAACTTGATTTTTGTATTGTGCTACGCCACTGACTATATGTCTGTCAAAGTCATTTAATTAAATTTCTAGTGTCAAAATCGCAACGTAACTATGACAACGACGTTGACCTGAAGTGTTTAATTGCAGATGCCCGTCTTATTTAATTTATAAAAACCAAAGTACTCAACCGATTTTGATGAAATTTAAATGGGACCAATCTGAAACTATATCCTTTCGAATTGTGAAAACATTTTGAAAATCGGTTAATAAATGACGGAGTTATGAGGTAACAAACATAAAAAAAAAAAAAAAATACAGACGAATTGATAACCTCCTCCTTTTTTGAAGTCGGTTAAAAAGTAATATAGTTTTGATTTTATCATGTTAATGTTACGGCACTAAAACAACCTATATTTCGCGGGGTATACATGCACTCTTAAGAATAATTCCATTATTTTCACTTCAAAAAATACATTTTTTTATATATTGCCATGTGCTACTGTTCATGACACTTTTTAATGCACCGGCCAGCTGTTGAGAACTCTTCAGGGTCAAAAGTGAATTCATGTACTTAATCGGAACACACACAAGTTAGCTCACTTGCAATCTTTCTCATAAAGATTATTTTTACAGGAAGGAAATATCAAATGTGTATCTGTTTCCTCCTTGATCTTATACTGCGAAAAATTTGAAATTAAACTCATTCGCTACCAATAAAAAATAATTGAATTTATTAGACATAATAAAATTAAAACAAATATTGATTTTCCTTATTCTAAAACAAATTAA
The DNA here is from genome assembly GCA_932274525.1 of Podabrus alpinus. Classification (NCBI taxonomy): domain Eukaryota; kingdom Metazoa; phylum Arthropoda; class Insecta; order Coleoptera; family Cantharidae; genus Podabrus; species Podabrus alpinus. Next base: position 42,890,700 of record OW026452.1, on the reverse strand, counting down.
ATTGTACAAAAATTTTCTTATTACTACCCCAATGTTTATGCGCAACCGAATTTTACCGTAACCGATTCGTCTATACGCGAATAAAAAATGAAACGCACAAAACAATTCTTACCAGAGAATTTACGTCCTTTTCGCACTTTCTCTCTCTCTCGTAACTGTTGCACGCGAAGTGTTGGTGTCGCATGTCGCCGTGGATGGAAGCAGCTCCCGAATTTGACTGGAATAAATCAACCAAGAAGAACCATTGAATAATTTCCCTCTTTGAACCATACAACTAATCGTGGGTAAGTACATCGAATCTCTTCTAGTATCTCTTATTATAAAAGGCCAAGTCTTTCTTTCTGTCTGTCCCACGGAAATACCCGAAGCAAACCTAACCGAACCGAACGCACAACGTATCATCGGATCAACGTATCATCGGATCAACGTATCATCGTATCATCGTATCAACGTATCATCGGATCAACGTATCATCGTATCATTTTGTCTATATAGGACAGCTATTTCCAAAAAAGCATTATGTGAACTTTCATAATGGATAATGAAAATTTTGAAAATCCTGCTGCAAAGCGACGGCGATTGAATCGTGAGAGAAAAGCACGTACAAGAGCTAATAACACAGAAGAACAGCTTCGATCACAGCGACAAGCTGACCCTCGGTCTCATGCGATACGTCGACAACGTGAAACTTTGGAACAAACTCAAGCGCGGCAAGCTGCTGACGCTCGGTCCCATGCGATACGTCAACAACGTGAAACTTTAGAAGAAACTCAAGCGCGGCAAGCTGCTGACGCTCGGTCCCATGCGATACATCGACAGAAAGAAAATCGATACCAAAGTCAAGCAATTCAACTCCAAATAAGAGCATTGAGATTTGATGAATCTCACGTTACTCGACACGATTGTGGAGAAATGAATTCCATCTGTCAGTTCTGCGGCTCCAAGAATTTCGCCAAGGAGCGTCCAGTTGATAAACAATTTAACAACTGCTGTCATAAAGGAAAAGTGAAGATTCCGCAACCGCTCGATCAACATGGGAATCTATTGTTATATCCCGTATTTCTTCGCTCTATGCTTTCAGATTCAGATAATCCTTACTACAAGAACTTTCGTCAGCACATCCGCTCTTACAATTCCTCGGTTTCTTTCGCTTCAATGGGAGCAGAGATTGTTTCAATGCCGGGTAACGGACCATACGTTTTCAAAATTCATGGACAGACGTACCACAGAACCACAAACCTGTATCCACCTGAAGGACAAACAAGAAAGTTTGCACAACTGTATGTAATGGACACGACAGAACCGGTCAATGAACGAGTAAATCTGCCTGAGAATAGAGGTTGTCTACCTGAAGTGATTGAGAAAATCGATCGTTTCTTCCGCGTCAACAATCGTATCGCAGCTTCATATTGCCTGATGAAAGAAATTGAGCAACAAGAGCGTGTACGAGCCGAAGAAGGACAACCAGTTCCGGTCGTCAATATGGTGATGCGGCGCGATCGGCAGTCTGATCAAAGACGTTACAATGCTCCAACGTCCAATGAAATTGCAATGGTGTTCGTAAATGATGACGGCGAACCTCCATTTGAACGTGATATCCGTATCTATCCTCGAAATCCCGTCGACAATGCACAACAATTCATTCGTATCAATATTCTCAGTCCAAATCTTGACCCTATGACTTATGGCATTCTTTATCCGTTTGGCGAACTGGGGTGGCAGCCCAATTGGAGTTGCGAAGGATATCGGCAATCCCGTAATAAAATCAGCATGTTACAATTTAAAGTTGCGCAAACAGCAATTAGAAACGATTTCAATCCGATCATGAGTGCGGGAAAACTTACGCAACAGTGGATTGTCGACTCATATTTGCAAGTGGAAGCCAATAATTTGAACTACATACGATATCAACAAAGTAAATTGCGTACTGAATTGTATCAAGGTCTATCCGATCATATTCAAAACTAGTTGATACCCCGTCCAAGGACGGGCAGCTAGAAGGACGGGCAGCTACCCAAGGTAACTTAAGTTGAATGAAGATTAAGGAAAGCTCTCAGTGCAATCCAAAAGCCATATGACCTTGCCTGCCTGCCCGTCCTTCTAGCTGCCCGTCTTCGGACGGGGTATCATCTAGTAATTTAATATCCTCTTAATTTTCATTAAAAAACATAACCATCAATTCCCATTGGTTCCAAAAATTGTACATAAGTTAACTTTTCTTCCAATTCTCAATCATAAATAATAACTACCATCGAATTATTTAAATTAATTATTCCAAAATTTTCTCCTTCTTCAAATCTTCGATACTTTTTAACGAATTCACTAATTATTCTAATATTAATTAAATCAATTATACAACGTGGACGTTAACCAAGTCCTCAAATTCTGTCGTTTCTATTCCTGGATAGAACTCAAAAATTACGTCTTAACGTCACCGTGGACGATCTTCAACTTTTCAAATTACGTCGTCCTTCTTTCGTCGACGAAAACCAACTCTAATAATACGTCGTCCCTATTCCATGGACGAACATCGACTCAAAATTACGTCCTCACCCTTTGGTGGACGAAACTCAACTTTCCATTTCCAAAAATCCCACCAACGTTATCACTCGCGCATATATTTTCCGAGAACCGCCACTTATTTTAAAATTCAAATCCTATATTTACAACTAAAATAAATTAATTTAATTTGTTATTATATTTTATGAACATCACAATAACCAATATTTGTCTCTTACAATTTATGCTTATTTCTCAGGGTTTTGGTATCGGATGCATCTCTTGTTTTCTGAGGCAAAGCCGTTAGTTAAATTTCCAGATCAGGGAAAATTCAGATACACTATTCTACTACCTATTATGGTCTGATTAAATGAAAAGGACTTCATGAGTGTTCCAATCTTGAACAAATGACCCAAAATCATCCCTTATATTGAGTAAACCATGACAATATTTATTATTAATCTGGAATCTTTCTGGGACATGTTAGTGAAAGAATTTTGTAAAACATTTAAAAAATGAGGAAATGTAGAACATTTCAATTTTTTTTTAAAACGCTGCCATTTCCTATGCAATTTTTTTGTCTTATGATTGTAGTTGGGACGATAGCGACAACTCTGTTGAAAATCTTTCGTTTTTTAATTTTGGACAAATACAAAGGACCTGAGCTTGCCCACCACCTTTTTAATTCGCGATTAAAATTAACAATAGGTGGCGCTGTTAAATTTTCAAAATGGCCGTCATATGCGAGTAGTCTTGTTTACCGTATTACCGTTTACCTTGCAAATTTTTTTGTTTGTTCTAGTTATCAAAGAAAAATTTAAAAATGAGTAAATAAATTGCTCTAAAATCTTTATTAGAGTATACTAATAGCAGCGCAACGTCGAGAAATTTTTGTGAAGGTGAAGAAATGCTAAATGCCAAGCATGTTATTCTTTGTGGCGTAAAATCCTGTGTCAAGTTTGTTTATGCGATTTATGCCCTCGTGCTACAGACTTCCGCATTATTATCGGCTCCTCATTTAATAACGGGATCTATTTGTAAAAATACTTTGGCAATAAGTGATTTTAAATGCACATGTCCAGCTAGTGCATCCGAATGCTGTAAACACATTGTAGCTGTATTATTGTATTGCAATAGGTGAGTTATTATTCATGAGTTATGTAGGAATATAGTAGCTAGATTTGAAAGAGTTTTATGTTACAGAAATGATATCGATAAGTTTGAGAATATAAGTTCAACTGACAAAAAATGCCAATGGGCTAGTTTAAAAGCAAGTGCTACTAGCGATTATAGCAAAGCTCAAAATATTAGACCATTCTGTTGCTTCAAACCTCCAGAATTTAGGACCATCAGTCGAGAATCTGATGCAGATGAAAGGGCACAAAGGATTATGGCTATATTGCCAAATTGTAGTGCTGCATTGCATTTCAATGCGAAAGAAACAACAAAGAACGAAGACAACAAAAACGATTTTAAAGAGGAGCCAGTAGATGAGGTATTAAAACGAATCTCCCAGCATCCTGAAGGACGTATTATGGAGGCCCTTAGTAATTGTGTTGTCCCAACGCCCTTGGATTGTTGTTGGAACTTCTATTTCAAACAGGTTGTAGTCATCAACAAATTGGAGATCCTCGAAAAAACAAATAGAAGAGAATGGTTGGAGGCCAGGAAATATAGAATTACCGGTAAGGCATAATTAATCACTTTGTATTTAAATGAAAAGTAATACACTTACTTTTATTGATCAATAGGAACAACATGCTAGAGTCTCCACACTTACGGGAAAGCCGATAGGAAGAAGAAGGCTCGAACTTTGTTTATGCCCAAACGATTTTCAAACAAATACGTTGAGTATGGTTTAAAGTTCGAACCAGAAGCCCGGAAGTTATATGCAGAGTTATGCGATGTTGTTGTTGTACAATGTGGCTTAGTTGTCAGTGAATTAAACCCCTGGTTGGGCTTTTCACCTGATGGCATTATAATGGATAACCATAAGCCTATAAAACTGATCGAGATTAAATCTCCCTATGACGGGCAACATTTAAGTATAGATGAGCTTTTACCAACCATTAATTATCTAAAGTGTGATGAATTTAAGGGTTATGTGCTTAAAAAGACATCCATATTATGGACAAATTAACCTGGGATTGCCATTCTAAATGTCAGTGTATGTGATTTTATCATATACTGTAGTAAAGATGGTACAATGAACGTAAATACCATACAATTAGACGAAGCTTTTGTTAGTGATATGTTGGAGAGCATTAAACAAAAATATTTTTGTAATCTCTTGCACGAAATTTGTAGTTTATAAGTTTGTTGAAAAAATCAGGACTGCTGATTTTGAGTTGAAATATTATTGGCCATTGGCAAGACGCGGCCAATATTTAATTTTGTTGAAAGTCTTTTAAACCAACAATATTTATAGGTAGAGTAATGGGTCGTTTACACGACGCAAGTTGATAAGTTAATTGTTAAGTTAATTTTAAGTTAAAATTAAGTGACTGTCCGTTTACACGCATTTAAGTTGTTGAGTTGTAAGTAGCAATGTACAAGATGGACATTCAACTGACAACTGACACATCATGAATTAAATTGTATTGTTCATGTTTTACTGGAAAATATTTTGGAGGAAATTAAAAGTGAAGTTAATTTAGAGATTAATAAGCCAAACCGTCTCTGGGAAAGAAAGTGGATAAGTAGAAGAAATGAACTTGGTGCAAGTACATGTCTATTTAAAGAAATATATGCAGAAGATATACAAGAATATTATAATGCATTACGTACTATGTCGGAGTCATATTTCAATTTATTACTTGGTAAAGTGGCACCTATGAAAGATTTTAGTGCATTGACAAGAATGGGGAACCACAGCGCTTTCTTTAGCGCGCGCGGTTCTTTACTTAACCGAAAAATAGAATATATTCTATTCTACTTTTAACTGATTCACTTAATAGGGTCTACACACGATCCGATCTGGTTGGTACTAAAATCCAATTTCGTCTGTCGGGTCTCAAGTTGGACCGTGTGGAGGCTTGTCGTCCTACAAATTTCGAAACATTTCCTTGTAGGAAATGTAGTCACCGATGTAGCCATCCGACCGCGTTGGAATTTGGCGAGATCGGACCGTGTGGAGCGTTGTCGGATCGCAGATAAGGCGAGCTAAACTTGATAAAAACAGTTTTTTATGCCATTCCTTGTCGGATCATGTAGGAAGGTTGAGACCCACCAACTCAGCCGACTTGTTATCTACTTTATAAAAACATATTATTCTTTTTTATTAAATACCTTTAAAATATCACACGAAATATTAAAATTATAATGCATAATTATAATTATAATGAAAAGTGGTGAAAATAATGAAAAATCTATGTTTTAAATAATCATTTAAAAAAATTTAGGATTTCAAAAAGTAATTAGGTGATAATTTTTGTAGTTCTCACGAAAAGATATAAAACGCCTAAAAGGGTTTCTCGAATAATATTTAAATATTTTCACTTTCAGTTCATATAAAATATTTTTATAATAACTCGATAACAAATTGAAAATTATTTCATGTCAAAATATAGCATTTTTATAGTTTTCTATAGAAAGCACTTGTTATATATTTGATTGATGAACATAATACAAAATTAAAAAAATGCGTAACTGTTTGTTATGATCTCTATACCACCGTAAATCTGGCGAATTGTTATTTTTCGATATATTGTGGTTCAAGAAGTAATGTTCACATTTTACCCATGTGTTTCTTTATCGCCAAAGCGATTATAAACACATGTATTCCATTTGAGCAACAGATAGCCAGGTGTCCAGAAATCGCAAATTTAATTTTTCTCCCCACCGCTCCCACATTATTATTATTATTACATTCTAAGTATATAATTAATAAATGAATAAATTGATCTTTTATTGATATTTTACTATTTATTGAACGATATTGAACTTTACTATATTGAACAGCTATACTGAAAAACATTACTTTTGCACGTATCAGTTTTCTCCCAAACACCACGAATTATTTAATCATTATATTTAATACAAGAATAAATTTTAAGTTCGAAATAATATCAGGCGCAGCTGGTGTCGGGCCGACGAGATTGGATCGTGTAGAGGCAAACTCCAACGCGGTCGGATCGTGTGGAGGCAATCTCCAATCTGGTCGGGTCGCAAGTTGGACCTAGAAATCGGATCGTGTGTAGGGGCTAAAACGAGCAACTTGATACTTACAACTTGATGAAGTGTCCACACGCAAATTTAAGTTGTCGATTAAGTTAACTTTAACTTAATCACTTATCAACTTGCGTCGTGTAAACGACCCATAAGTAACAATAGTCGAGACTTGTTAAAAACTGTTTTATTAAATAAAAATTAGCCTTTTTATATACAAAATTTACTTTTTTAATTTTTGTTTAATATATAATAAATATCCCACCATAACAGAAAAATTTCTGTTGTTTCATTTTTCTAAAAAAAATCTTTAAAATTGCCTAGATTTATGAGCGAAAAAGTTGAAAACCCCCTTAAGAAGCTTTAAGTAATTAACTTGAATACCATTATCGATGGCCAGGTACTTCGCCGAAATGCCTTTCAATTATAAGATACCATTATCGATTATTAGGTACTTCGCCGAAATACCTTTCAATTACAAAATGATAAATTAATATATTTAAGTGAATTTAAAAACGTTGCAATTTTTGGTTAGGTATGCATCAAATTTGACGTTTAACCGTGCGACTTTCACTTGTTTTCAAAACAGACTACAACCGTTCCAACATGCTTTTACGGATTGCACGTAATTTTAGTAGTCTTGTACACGCAAGCGCAGTTCCTAGTTCAATTATTGCTCGTGAACAATAACAGAACTGCTGTTGGAACGAAGCTAATATCAAATTGGGAATAAAAAATAAGCAATTTATTACAACAAATTTATCAAACAAACAATATTATGTCAATTAAAAAGTCATATCAATCGTGCTTATTGCGTCTGGTATAAATTTTTGAACATGGGCGACGTGACGGTTACACTTGAAAGATTATCAAGAAAAAGAATTTTAATGGTAATGAATGTTTTATTATAGATTTTTTGTCGCCATCAAGCTACTGCTGTGGTTAAAGTAAATAATAAATTAGCAGGGAAGCTAAAAATACTTTTTAGGCTTCTATACAAAGTATAACAAGAAGCCTAATGATCTGTCTCCGTGTCCGTCCGTCCATCTGTCCGTCCGTCCGTCCGTCTGTCCGCATAATTCAAAATCATACAGAGCGTTTCAAATCGTGTTGGAAATACTCTGTGTGTATATAGGTCTAAGAACTGCCGCGGTATATACCGGTATACCGCGGTATATACCGGTATACCGCGGTATTGACGCTATATCGCGTACCGAGTACTGCATAAATTGATGGTTTGTATAAGATGTTTAAACGGAATAGCAGGTTAAGCTCTTTATTTAATTAATTTTGATATGTTATAAAGGTGTCATTTCTATTGAGGTTTTGCAATTATTGATTTTATAGATTTTTCATAATTTTAAAATTGAAATGTTGAAAATTTTTAAAAATGTTGAAAACGGTGTTAGAGGTAAAGCTCTTCATGTAATTAATTTTTAATTACATGAAGAGGGGCGTAGGGTAGGTTTTTTGTTGCTCATAATTCTGGCCAAGCCAAAAATTAGAAGGCAAAAAAATTTAATTTTTTCACTTTTTTCGGCAATACACGGGTTATTTTCCATTTTTTGATTTTATTTATTACTAATATCCACTAATCACACCCCCATCTATCCGAATTTCAAAGAAAAATTCAAATCGGAGCGAAAAAAATTCACTCGATTTCAAGGGACCGCGGACGAACTATGTATGTGGCAGCGACCGGGGTCAACCGCATACATTTTGCTGCTTTTCCCTTCTTTTCAAAAGTCGATATTTTGGTTGTTTTGACCATATTCACATTTTTTTTATTGTTTTAATAGACAGATATAAGCCTGTTCTTTAGTGTGCATATGTGAAAATAGTATATTATTGTAATTAGCAGTTGTATGGATTGATGTTGATAAGCTAATAGGCGATGACGTCACGCGGGGGGGCTATTGAAGAGTAGCCCCAAAAAGGGAACAAAAATGACCACGATCGACCTTAGCATTTTTACATGTTAATTTGCATAAGGATTTCTGCAGAACTCTTGTTGTTACTCTACTTTCCAGAATTTCGCCCAAGTGAAAAATGTTGGCTTCAAATTAAACAAAGATTTAATAAAACTAAAGATACAACAACGGACGTTTCCTTTGTATATTCAAAAGAAAATACACAAAATCTGAAAATTCATTCGTAAATGATGAAATAATTAATAGTACGAACATTTTATGGTAGTACTTCCTAAAAATTTAATTTTGTTTAATACTATAAAAACTGAGCAATAAATAAATTATTTAAAAATGTAATCCATTTTTATTTATTAAATACCAATATAAAATGGTAGTGTTTTTCTATACCTGTTTTTATTAGTGGGGTACTTTTTGATGAAATTTTTTCCAAAAAAAGCCTACCGGGCCCTGGGAAGTTAAAAAATTAAACAAGATCTAATGCTTGCGGTATTTTAGCTCGCGAAAGTTATCTTTGCGGTATTTTAGTCCTGCGGTATTATGGCCGCGGTCAAATGTCCGATCCTGATAAACAACAGTATGACGAATGATCGTCTTAATCTAATGGCGATGATGTGAATCTATAAAAATTTGGTGAACAATGTTCCAAATTTTTTTTACTATAAGGTATAAAAGAATTTTATTACTATATCAAAATTTGTTCAAATGCGTCCCTCCTGTCAAAATATCACGAACCGCTACTGTTTTAAAGTAAATTCACCTTAGTTCATTATAAACTTGGAAAGTTTTGCATTTTTTTACAAATATTGCGAAGAAGCTAAAAGTTTTACCATATTCTAAGTTTTGCAATAAAATGGGAAATTAATTAGTGCGATAAAATATTTTTTTTACTTACAATTGAATTACTTTTAGCAAATCGTGTTAGTATATATCCTGCTGAGAAAATTGCAAATTGCATTCCAATTTCAACAGATATAAATCTCATACTGGTTGGCGCTTCCTTTACTACAAATAGTACCATCAGAAAAGCAACCACAATAAAAAAGATTAGTCCAAACACGATTATTATCAAGAACATAGGATTGCAACCATTACTAAACATTCTTAATATCTTTACCAATGCAATATACGTGTCGCTATAAATTCTCAGCAAATCTTGCATATTTTCTTGTGGCAATGAAATTACGCAATCATTTCCGTTTGTATCTGTGCATGTTGTGCTATTGGAAATATAATTTTCCAAGTCAATTCTTAGGAAATGATCGAATTTATTAAAAGCTCTGTAGAAAAGACTAGGACATAATGACGCTAAAGTCATGAGCCAAATTAGCACATTGATGGAAATGCTTATTCCAGCTCTTTCAATTACATTCCAGTCAGGTTCCATTGGATAACAAAATACCGATACAGAAATAGCAGAAAAAGTAATCATCAGTATCATTAAGTCTATATAACAACGTGTTCGAAAGTAAAGAACGTCATCACTCGACAACAAATGGTGTGACGTAAATGTTGAAAAATGTCGTAGTACGGAATCAAAATGCACAAAAATGCTATCTAGTTTTGAATATTCCAAAAGTAAATGAATAATAACAAATGATGCAATCTGATACACTATTAAGTCTGAAGTTGTAAGTAAGACCTCGTATAGTAACTCGTCGTTTTTAAATGCTCTATAGGTTCTTAAAGTTCCATAGTAATGAGCAAGAGAAATTATAAGCAGAGATAAAATGGCAGGAATTGCCTTCCATTTGAAAAAATAAGGTTCCTTTATTCGATCTACTACGTTGTTTTCATGATTACAAGCGAAAATTATTTTTGATATTCCCATAAAAGGCGTAAAATCAAGTAACAAACCAATAGCACAATGTACACAATTTTCTAATTCACGATTTGCCATTTTTATTTTACCATTAAATGGAAAACAACAACTTTCAGATTACTGCGATTATACCCGGTAGATTAATCGAATCAAACTGAAATTATAAACCCAATTTTAATAATTTCACTATTCCCCTGAAAAGTATTGTATCGACTCGTACTAATTTTGATAAGTATGTAAATAAAATTTATTAGTAATTATCCTCCCTGAAAATTTTTTATCAGACAGTGATCAGTTGAAGGTTGTGTTGAAAAATAAACAGCAAAATTTAAAGTTAAAGAAATTTTTATTGACCTATTAACGAAATTTAACAAATTTCATTTTAAATGATAGCCCTTAATTTTATTAACTTGTAAACATCAATTATTGATCATAGATATTTTATAAGAGCGTGGAGTAAATTTCTAGAGGAATAATTGGACATCCGCAATTAGCAATTTTTGCAGTTTAAAAGGTGTGGTCTGGTATTTGAAGAATTTAATGTAAGTGATCTCAAAGAGATTGGTGACATGGTGAAAGATTGGGTTAATTTGGTATCCGTATTTCCGGTGTAAAGAACTCAATATTTTTATTTCCTAAATGAAACTTTGTTAGGATCTATAACAGATAGGTTATTATATTTTATGTTATAGACGAAATTAGCTCCGTGGCTTTGCTCAGTTGGACATGTAACTTCCGGACTTCGTACTCTCATCCCAGGTGTGGTACTTACTTAGAAATTTGCTTATATTTTTTTTTTATTCGTAAGAAAAAATCAATATTCCGAATATACATATATTGTTTCATAAATATCGTAATCAAATATACATCAGTTTTCACAAATACACAAGATAAAAATATTTAATGTCTAAGAAATTAAATGTTAAGGTGGTTAGTCAATAAATTGGGAAATTCTAATAAATTTATGCGAATGTGGATCTTAATTATTAACAATCCAATTTTTCTGAAATAAAACACATTTCTCGCATGAATTTACGGAATATTTCCATTAATTCAATGTTTGAATTAAAATATCGTGCAAAGAAGAAAATTGACAATTTTGTTACATAAAATTCAAGAATAGATACAGTGATTTTGGTTAGACCAAATTTCTACCTTTAAAAGCGACGTAATCCGCAAATTAGTTGATTGAAGTACACTTAAAGATGTGGTTGTTCCAATTTTAGCTCTGACGTAGAAAGAATTCAACGATGTGTGGACCCTATTGTTGATTGTAATAATGTGTCGCCGATTAACTTTTTATTTAATTAGAACTGCACGTCGTAGATTTAGTAGCGTGTTGCACAAAACTTATATCGCACTATTATTGTTTCCAGTGAAGATCCGTTTAAGAAGGGACACTTAAGTGTTTATAATTTTGTTCCAGTACTAGATTACATTGAAGTAATGTTCTTTTTACACTTGGCTTTTAGTAGTTTACGCGATTTAATTGGAGTATGATCGCATTTATTATTGGTATTAACTTCAATTCGATTCACGATCGTAGATAGTGTTGATTTACACTAATCTCGATTGTTACACCGAATTCTAGAGTTGATTGATTTGCTGTTTCAATTTGTTTAGTAGTAGTTAATGCTCCGTTAGTTAGGATTTCCGTATTATATTCGACACTTTTAATTTTTTAATTGTTCAATGTTTTAAGTCGCCGAATTTTAGGTTTCCGTTATCACTACTTTTTTTTTTGTAATTATTAGATAATAATTTCTCGTTATGATTGTAGGAAATTATTTACTGAGGTTTTCTTCCGAATTGGGAAGTTAAAAAAATATTACACTTTGGCAGATAATAGGTACGTTTTAGGTAGAAGTTATTTTGGTCGCTGGCTTTGAGAGACTGACTTCATTTTTCCATCCCTCCTTTCAAATTTCTTTCCCTTGATGAGGTCATTTGGGTAGGAATTAATTTGTTATCGCTATATGAGTTCTATTTACAAAAATGCATATTAAACAGTTCCTTTGTTTCTCAGCGCGGTACTCGTTTGAATACGACATTATTACAAAGTAACTCTCTACAAATTAACTTAGTTTCAATAGAACCTAGTCATATGAGGATTTTATCACCTCGAAAGTATAATTTTGTTGATAATAATTTTCTCGCGGTGAGCGGACTGCGTATTTCATTTCAGCCCAGGTGCGCTGTGCTACTATGTATCTTTGTTCTTCAATGTAATAATTTGTAGTTATCTTTTGATAAAGAACGTCGATTGGCATAATATTCAAATATTAACATTTATAGTCGGATCCCGTTGACTCGAATTTATTTTTATTAACAAATTCTATGTTTATATTGAAAATATGACATTTCTGATTATTATTTAATATTATTGAAGTGGATATTTTATGATAGCTTATAATCTACGGCATCGCCGTAACACGCTATTTAGTTAACAAAAAACAAAAAAAAAATTGGTCTTCGTTATCAATAGGGGTTTTCTAAAAAACTTAAACGATTCAAACGTATACGAAATTGCAGGGAATATTTTCAACGAGAGGGGCAGATGATCGTAATTTTATACGAAAGATGCTAGCTCGCATGAATACATTGCCTCCTTTGTAACTCAGAGTACAATGTGAGGGTTTTTGAATTGGACGCCACTTATTCCGGGTACTCTTTTTAGTGCGGAACAAGAGTTCACTAAAAGGCAATATGGGTGGAGAGTATTGGGGCACATCAGAATCATATTTACAAGACGTGTTAGCTGAAAGAGCCGAAGGTTAAAGAATTGTCCGTCTCTTGGGAATGCATGTACTGCTTTACCTTGGTCGCCGAGAACAGGCCTTAGACTCGATCCGGGTCACGAGCCCAGGTTGTCTGCACAAGGTCAGCCAAGTTACACAACACCTTACACTACCAGATGAACTTTCCTTCTTCCTACGTTCTTTCATCGTGGACTTAAAATTAGTACTTAATATAAGTTCGAGCGACCGTATCATATTTACATCGGACGCCGAGTTGAATGGACTCGAGGCCCTAAGCAATTGAATTTAAAGAAATTCATTTTGCTTAAATAGGAAATGTGGTTTAAAGTCGCGACACGATCGACTGTTGTAGACTTGATGTCTTGCAATTGTAAAATCTTGCTAGAAGATTTAACATTAGAGCAGTTTAGGGTCATGCCTTAGACCATTTTAGACGCGAAGTCTTGCAGGGGTTAGAAAATTTAAAAAAAATTTATTTTTAGACGTAGTTTAGGGTCATACCTTGGACCATGCTAATCGATTTCCAATCGATTATTGTTTGTAATCTTGGGCCTTTGGCTTTAGGCCATTCTTAAGTTAACTTCAATGACTTTAAGATAGTTGATCTTATTTTACTTTTTGGTTATTTAATAACCAAATAAACTAAAAGTAAATTCTTAGCTAAATTGAAGTAATTTCCACTTTAAGCGAGTGGTGCGCGACTTAGATAAATAGGGAACAAAAAAAACATTATTACTTTGTAATAATTTATCTTAAAGAGCTCATCCAAGCACGACTAGTCCTTAGAGAAGCTCTTTAGATTTGTTCGGTATTCCGAATCGTCTTGGCTAAAGCAGCTTGCTTTGGTTAGTTGAAAACATCATGGGGATTAATCAAAAGTGATTATTTAAGGCTTATTGCTTGTGGTTTGTAGAAAACCTAATTGGGGTTAATCAAAAGTGATTATTTGATCTATTTTGTTGGGTCTTATCATATTTACATCAACAATCTAGATCTGGGGTTCGGATTTATCAGTTATCGTTGGTTAATTCTTTCGAATTGAAATCCGGAAAACTTGCGATTTGGGGTTGTTAATGTGTGATAATTAACATAATATACCACTGGAAAATATCGTGAGGTACCAGCGACCACAAGGTAGCTAATCTTTGGCCTCTGGATACCTTCACTAAACCCACCTTTTGAACAAATTGGTTAGCTACTCCAATCGCTCGCAAGGCGTGTCGTCTCACTTTCCAGAAAAGTAACGAATAGATATGAGAGGATATCTTGCAGGTATTATCAATGCCGTTGTGGCTAATTTTTCAAAAAGAAATTAACATTGTGGACCTGTCGTGGTCCAACATCTTAGTTATAGGGCTATAAACGTCCCTTGGGTATAATACAGTTGCTGTTAATACCTCGATATTTTCCAAGATATCAGTAGTTTTGCCTGTTTTATGACAAAACTCTTTGTGTGCTAATTAGAAACGTCAATGTCGGCATCGACTGACATGATAAGTTCTCTGCGGGAATTCTATTTAGAAAGACCTATTGAGGGCTTCTGCACGTTGGATTAATCCAACATAATTGTCTTGAGACATCGTCGTCGGGACTTATGTCCAGAAATTATTCTCCTAACGGGACTATCTGTCTGGTTAATTTCCGTAGATGCAATTGCTTAGAACAATGGTTCGAGCTTTTGCAGAGGGATGCAGTTTTAGGTCATGTCCAGGACCATTAGTCCTAATTTAATTACCAAAAATTTAGAAATTAATGATTATTTACATAATTATGTTTCTGATTATTAAAAACATAACCTTTCTTTGGTTATACAGATAATCGTTGGCTTTGATGCAGTTTATGGTCATATTTGCTCAGGACCTTATACACAAAATTTGAAAAACAAAAAAATTAATCATAAAGATGATTATTGATCGATTTTAAAAATAAAAAATTTTAATCATAAAGATGATTATTGATTGATCATAAAGATAATCAATCTCATGGCTGCAGTTTATATGGTCTTTACCCAGGACCTTATACACAAAATTTGAAAAACAAAAAAATTAATCATAAAGATGATTATTGATCGATTTTAAAAATAAAAAATTTTAATCATAAAGATGATTATTGATTGATCATAAAGATAATCAATCTCATGGCTGCAGTTTATATGGTCTTTACCCAGGACCATTGTTGCTTAGTGTCTTGAATCTGGATAGATAAGGGGATGTAATCTCTTTAAAATATCCTTATCGTAGGACGGGACGGGTTTATTTATAACCAAAATTCTCAAATGGTTAATTGTATTGCCTTACTATCTGTGTAATACGTAAAGACGTTCAGGATGAATCGCTAATGGATATCCTTTTGTAAGGACAAATAAATTACGTCAGGGTGTTAATTCAAAAAATTCTGAAATTAATCAATAATTGGTATTGTCGTTCAAAAATAGTTAATCTCAGCCTAGGTATTGATTCAATAAAATTTAAAAAATTAATCAATAATTGGTATTGATTTGCAAAAGTAAAAAATTTAATTCCAGGTATCGATTCTATAAAAATTTAAAAAATTAATCAATAATTGGTATCGATTTGCAAAAGTAAAAAATTTAATTCAAGGTATCGATTCAATAAAATTTAAAAAATTTAATCAATAATTGGTATTGATTTGCAAAAGTAAAAAATTTAATTTAAGGTATCGATTCAATAAAATTTAAAAAAATTTAATCAATAATTGGTATTGATTTGCAAAAGTAAAAAAATTTAATTTAAGGTATCGATTCTATAAAAATTTAAAAAATTAATCAATAATGAGATTTGATTCTCAAAAACGAAAATTTAATGCAATTTCTTCAGGTTAGTTATTTGATCTCTATTATTGGGTGAAGGGTACGGCCTTTTTGTCTGGTCGATGCTAATGACCATCAGTTATTACTCATAATTTCTCGAGTTCACTTTTGGGGATTACATAAATTAATTTGGGTTTAATCTCGTTCAGGTAATTTGGGTAGAGCCTTTTTTGATTATTGGTCTTGTGCTAAGGACCACTTATATTAGATATTTACAATTAAAAATAATTTAGGAAGCATAATTAAATATTAGGAAATCAAAAATTCTTAAGTTAGTTTGGATAGAGCCTTTTTTGATTATTGGTCTTGTGCTAAGGACCACTTATATTAGATATTTACAGTTAAAAATAATTTAGGAAGCATAATTAAATATTAGGAAATCAAAAATTCTTAAGTTAGTTTGGGTAGCCTTTTTTGATTATTGGTCTGTTGCTAAGGACCACTTATATTAGATATTTACAATTAAAAATAATTTAGGAAGCATAATTAAATATTAGGAAATCAAAAATTCTTAAGTTAGTTTGGGTAGAGCCTTTTTTGATTATTGGTCTGTTGCTAAGGACCACTTATATTAGATATTTACAATTAAAAATAATTTAGGAAGCATAATTAAATATTAGGAAATCAAAAATTCTTAAGTTAGTTTTAGGCCGTTATTGGGCCAATACCATCAATGCGATTGATTGGTAGAGACAGTTTTTGGTCATGCTCGGGACCGATATTGATTGATTTTTAAGGGCTACTGCTCATTTTTAAATCTTTCACGTGCCAGTTTCCCAACGTTTTTCCTTTTTCGTCAGTTAGCTCATAAATCAAATTACCTATCTTTTTGATAACCTTGCATTTTATAAATTTCGGCGCAAGTTTGGCCATAAATCTATTTCCCGCGTTAGACAATACATAATTCTTTTTCCAAACAGTATCACCTACTTGGAAGGATAGGTGTCGTTTTCGTAAGTTATAATGATGTTGCCCTTTTTTATATGCGTTTGACAAAGACTTTCTTACATTTTGAAATAATATCGGTAATTGTTGCTGGTCTTTGTCCCATCTTATTTGCTGATCTTTTAGATCGGTATCGATATCTTGCAATGATTTTCCGTAGTAATCACCGTCTATCGGAATGTATCTTCCAAACACGAGGAAAGAAGGCGTAAATCCCGTTACTTCGCTTTTAGAAGTATTAATTGCGAACGCTATTTCCTGGACGTGGTTGTCCCACTCGGTATGATCGTTTTTGATATATGAGGAGATGGCCGTAACTAGGATTCGATTTATTCGCTCGGTAGGATTATTTTGGGGATGATATTTGGCGTTATAGATAATGCTTTTGATTTTAAACTCCGCGAGGCAATTTTTAAACTCTTTCGAAATAAATTGAACCCCGTTGTCGCATATAATTAATTGTGGTACTCCGTACGTAGTAAAATAATTATTTTTTAGATAATCTATGATTTTATTCGAATTGGCTTTAGTCAAAGGGTGTACCGTCACGTATTTAGTAAAATAATCGGTAACTACCAATAAATGTTGATTACGTTTGTTTTTCGACATAGGCAGGGGACCTAGTAAATCCATAGATATGACTTGGAAAGGATATGATACCTTCTTTTGTTTACCCATCAACCCTGGTCTCATCATTTGTGATGATTTTTGTGAACTACAGGTCGCGCAATTTTGAACATAGTTCCTAATGTCGTTGTTCATTTTCGGCCAATAATAGTTTTCCGCTATTCGCGCGGTAGTTTTAAAAATCCCCAAATGCGCGGCTTTTGGGTCGTCGTGCAAGGCATTTAAAATTTCTTTTCTGTTGGCCGTAGGTACTAATAATTTCCAATCGGAAAGGTTAGCTGAGCTTATTAAATTATTTGGTACAAATTTATAAATTACGTTATCTTCAATTTTATAAGAGGAATAACTGTCTGGGTTCTCCCTTATTTTTTCTAATAAGTCGATATAATATTGATCTTTTTGCAATGTAGTCAAATCCAACAAACAAATTTCGGGATTATTAGCGGCCGCTCTGGTTTCCAGAGTGTCAATGCACTGTTGAACGTAATTTATTACTTTTTTTCGCGCTTTTTTAATATTATCTTGTCCGTTCGTGTCGACATTATCTAATTTGAGCAAATTTCTAGTTAACATTTCATCTAGGTACTTATACTGTTTATCTTTAGGGTTCCCATTGAAACACTCAACTTCACTCATTATTTTCATCACGTCTTTTTGAACACAATTAATTGACTCATTAGGTATTTCTTTTAAATTTATTTTACAAGCATCGCGTGATAACATATCTGGAACGATATTTAGTTTTCCAGGCCGATGCTGAATGTCGAAATCATATTGCGCTAATTTAAGCGACCACCGAGCTAAACGGCCGGTCGATTGGTCGAATTGTTTCAACCATTTTAGCGCTGAACAATCTGTTATTAAAGTAAACTTTAACCCTTCTATGTACCCTCGGAATTTATTTATTGCGAATAGTACAGCCAATAATTCGCGTTCGGTGGCATGGTATTTCTGTTCAGCGCTGGTGAACGCACGGGACGCATACGCGATGGGGTGCTCCAAGCCGTTTTGTTTTTGAAATAACAATGCACCCCCCCCGACTAGACTTGCGTCCGTCTGTACGAAAAAAGGTTTTGTGAAATCGGGGGAAATCAATATGGGCGCGTTAGAAATCAAATATTTTATTTTTTCAAACGAAGCTTCTGCTTCTGGCGTCCAATCGATTGATTGACCTTTCTTCTTGTTTTTTATTAGTGCGGTTATTGGTGAAGAAATAGTTGATAATTGGGGCAGAAAAATTCTGTAATAACTAACTAAACCGATTATTCTTTTAACTTCGGTTGTATTACGAGGTACTTTTAATTTTCGAATTGCTTCGACTTTGGAAGGGTCCGTTTGTAAACCTTTTTCTCCCACTATAAATCCGAGGAAGGTTAAAGATCTTTGGCAAAATTTACATTTTTCTAAATTTATTCGGAAGCCGGCTTCTTTTAACTTTTCAAAGACCGCAGTCAAAGTTTCGAGGTGTTTTTCTAATGTCGGGGAAGCGACTATTATATCATCAAGGTATACAAAGGCATCCTCTTTATGCAAGATAGGCCCTAAAATTCGGTCCATGACCCTTTGCAATGTCTGGCCACTATTTGATAATCCAAAGGGCATAACCACGAACTCGTATAATCCCTTCCCGGGGATGCAAAAAGCAGTTTTTTGTCGACTTCCTTCTTCTAATCTAATTTGCCAAAACGCTTTTCTTAAATCTATTGACGAAAAATATTTTGAATCTCGTAATCTATTTAATATGCCATCGGTACGTGGCAGGGGATACGAATCCTTGACCGTGACCGAGTTAAGCTTGCGTCCGTCAAAACACGCTCTTAGTTCACCGTCTTTTTTCTTTACTAATAGAATCGGAGACGAATACGGGGAGTTCGAGGGTTGAATGACTTTATCTGCTAGCATCTTGTCGATTTCTTTCGTTAAGTGCCCTCTCATGGCGGGACTTAGGGGATATTGCCTTTGCTTGAAGGGCAAAGAATCTCCTACGTCGATTCGGTGCTCTACGTGTTTTACACAACCGGCTGCGGCTTTAGAGATCGTTTTTAATTTAATTATTATTTGTTCTAGTTTTTCCTGTTGTTCATGTGTTAATGGCATTTGATTAGTTTCATTTATACAATTAATTTGAATGTTTTTTGGTAATTCCCATGAAAAATTAGCAAAATTTATCGTTAGATTGAATGCTTTACAGAAATCGGTTCCCAAAATAATGGCTGTATCGACCGTCGGTACAACATAAAATTTAATATTTCTGGTTACGTTTTCAATAGTTACTGATAGAAAAATTTCGCCTAATACTTTTGCGGCATTTCCGTTCGCCACACTGATATTGCTAACATTAGATTTGTTTATTGTTATTGATCGTTGTTCCAACAAGTTGGCGCTTTTGTGCCCTAATATAGAAACATTACTTCCCGAATCGATTAAAGCCATAAATTTTTGTTCGAAAATTTTTAAACGTAGGTAAGGGCGATTATCAAACGGTTTTTTGCAAAACGTTGTTGCAACTTGAAGTAATTTACTTTCCTTGAAGAAAGAATTAACAGTTTTAAGCCACTTTTTCCAATTTGATTGGTTTGGTTTACAGGAAATTTGTTGACACCGTAATTGTTTATCAATTTTAAGGCGACGCTCCTTTCGACACTCGTGACCTGCTTCACAGTGCCGGGGTTCAAGTTTTTTGGAAGCGAAATAGGAGCTTTGTTTCTATTATTGCATTTGCTGCAATCCTTTTTATAATTTCCGAGTGAACCGCACCGTACTAACGGATTTGTTCTTGGTTCAGTACAAGCTGTATAAATATGACCTAATTGATGGCAATTCCAACAAGTTATTGCCCTTAACGTACTAGGCGTAGCAGGTAAGGTTTGTGCGTTCGAGGTAAAATTATTTATTTTTACTTGCGAAATTTGTCGCGGTTTTGAATCAACTTTAATTTTAGGCATTTCTGAATACGTTTTCGTTTGGTTTTGTAACCATTGTATTTTCTTGCATCTCGATTTTAACTCATCTAAATTATCGTATTCATGTAAAACAATATGATTGGCAAAGAAGGGATTCACGTTACGCGATATTTGTCTTACAATTTGTTTTTCGTCGGTAGGACTTTCAAATCTCCGATACAACGATTCGATTTGGTTGATAAACGATAAAATATTTTCGTTTATACCTTGAACCCGGTTTTGAATTTGTTTTGATAATCGATATTCGTAATCTAGCGGTAGAAATTCATTTTTAAATAATTGAACAAATTCTTTCCAATTCGTACTTTTCAATTTAGCGTTTCGACAGAATTCTATACCATCCCCTTCAAACAAATCGTGGGCCGAAGTGAATAATTCATCTTCGTCTACATTTCTTGCGGTTCTCAAATTTTGTACCCGTTCTAAAAATTCCATGGGGTCCTCGTTCGAAAGATGACCTGAGTATTTAATTCCCCATTTGAAAATATGAACTTTTTCGACCGTTTTAATTTTAACTTTTGCAGTTGTTACTTTTTCTAATTCGGTTTTAACCGAATTGATCATTGCATTTATTACCGCTTTCTTCATATTAGATATGTCCGTTTCGTACACATCAATTTCATCTTTATTGATTGAGTCACTATCGATTTTCATCAGAGCTAATTTTTCATCTGCATGCATTAAACGCGTTTTTATTTGGTCGATATTTTCTTTAGATAACTGATTTTCTATTTTTCCCGCCAAATCACTAAGCGTTTCGATTAATTGTTCGGAATTCACGCCCCATGTAAATGGTAGGGTTTTTGGTTCAACATATTGTTTAAGCAATTGAGTTAATATTTGAATATTCCCCAACCTCGTGATTCTCGGCTCTGCATTTCGACATAAAATTTCAAATTTCAATTCGTTACCCGTTAAATGCTCCGGATTCATCTTTATTTATTAAAATAGACCGTTTCTTAGATAATTTAAAACCGATTTTGGCCGCGATAATTTATCTTCTTTTTAGTTGTTTTGGACCGTTTTTTAGATAATTTAAAACTGATTTTGTGTAGACACGTAATTTTCGCTTGATGTACGTACGTTGAATTCTTTCTTTACAATTTTTACCTTTAATTCTAACACAATTTTTTCTTACCACCTGAATTTTTTCTAGAATTTTACAAAAACTATAAGCAAATTCTAATTTTTCAGATTTGTCCCCAAATCTCTAGCCTGCAGTTGATGGCGCCATTTGTTAGGATCTATAACAGATAGGTTATTATATTTTATGTTATAGACGAAATTAGCTCCGTGGCTTTGCTCAGTTGGACATGTAACTTCCGGACTTCGTACTCTCATCCCAGGTGTGGTACTTACTTAGAAATTTGCTTATATTTTTTTTTTTATTCGTAAGAAAAAATCAATATTCCGAATATACATATATTGTTTCATAAATATCGTAATCAAATATACATCAGTTTTCACAAATACACAAGATAAAAATATTTAATGTCTAAGAAATTAAATGTTAAGGTGGTTAGTCAATAAATTGGGAAATTCTAATAAATTTATGCGAATGTGGATCTTAATTATTAACAATCCAATTTTTCTGAAATAAAACACATTTCTCGCATGAATTTACGGAATATTTCCATTAATTCAATGTTTGAATTAAAATATCGTGCAAAGAAGAAAATTGACAATTTTGTTACATAAAATTCAAGAATAGATACAGTGATTTTGGTTAGACCAAATTTCTACCTTTAAAAGCGACGTAATCCGCAAATTAGTTGATTGAAGTACACTTAAAGATGTGGTTGTTCCAATTTTAGCTCTGACGTAGAAAGAATTCAACGATGTGTGGACCCTATTGTTGATTGTAATAATGTGTCGCCGATTAACTTTTTATTTAATTAGAACTGCACGTCGTAGATTTAGTAGCGTGTTGCACAAAACTTATATCGCACTATTATTGTTTCCAGTGAAGATCCGTTTAAGAAGGGACACTTAAGTGTTTATAATTTTGTTCCAGTACTAGATTACATTGAAGTAATGTTCTTTTTACACTTGGCTTTTAGTAGTTTACGCGATTTAATTGGAGTATGATCGCATTTATTATTGGTATTAACTTCAATTCGATTCACGATCGTAGATAGTGTTGATTTACACTAATCTCGATTGTTACACCGAATTCTAGAGTTGATTGATTTGCTGTTTCAATTTGTTTAGTAGTAGTTAATGCTCCGTTAGTTAGGATTTCCGTATTATATTCGACACTTTTAATTTTTTAATTGTTCAATGTTTTAAGTCGCCGAATTTTAGGTTTCCGTTATCACTACTTTTTTTTTTGTAATTATTAGATAATAATTTCTCGTTATGATTGTAGGAAATTATTTACTGAGGTTTTCTTCCGAATTGGGAAGTTAAAAAAATATTACACTTTGGCAGATAATAGGTACGTTTTAGGTAGAAGTTATTTTGGTCGCTGGCTTTGAGAGACTGACTTCATTTTTCCATCCCTCCTTTCAAATTTCTTTCCCTTGATGAGGTCATTTGGGTAGGAATTAATTTGTTATCGCTATATGAGTTCTATTTACAAAAATGCATATTAAACAGTTCCTTTGTTTCTCAGCGCGGTACTCGTTTGAATACGACATTATTACAAAGTAACTCTCTACAAATTAACTTAGTTTCAATAGAACCTAGTCATATGAGGATTTTATCACCTCGAAAGTATAATTTTGTTGATAATAATTTTCTCGCGGTGAGCGGACTGCGTATTTCATTTCAGCCCAGGTGCGCTGTGCTACTATGTATCTTTGTTCTTCAATGTAATAATTTGTAGTTATCTTTTGATAAAGAACGTCGATTGGCATAATATTCAAATATTAACATTTATAGTCGGATCCCGTTGACTCGAATTTATTTTTATTAACAAATTCTATGTTTATATTGAAAATATGACATTTCTGATTATTATTTAATATTATTGAAGTGGATATTTTATGATAGCTTATAATCTACGGCATCGCCGTAACAACTTCTATTTTTTATTATCGACATACGATTATTTTGCTTAGGTTTTTGCATTAATTAATGGTTTTAAATGGTAGTTTTTATAAAAATTTGAAATAATTCTAGCGCCTTACCCAGTGGCAAATTCCCATTAATTGAAGGAACGGAAAATCAGGTTTTTAATAAATACTTCTCAAATGTTACGAAGTTTAATTTTGAATTAAGCATATTAGAATTTGGTAATAATTTCACTTCATTTTTTAACATGGAACATGTTTTTACGGTCGTTACCTTTCAAAAATCGACTCCAAAAACCAACATCAAAAACCGACACCAAAAATCGACACATGTATAATTCAAATTTATAGTTTATAATTTGAATATAGTGTTGTGTCCACAACATCTCATAAGATCCGCGATCAACAACGATCAGCACGGACGGGATGTGGTTTCCACATGTTGTATTTTAGTTTAGTTATGGTAGTATTGTTTAGATTGTTGCATAGAATTGTATTTTAAAATTTTGAAGTTGTTGTTTATTGTCTGGTTGTTATGTTTTTAAAAGAGACTATGACATGCGCGTTTAGTAACGTTGATTTAAAATAAAAACAAAAAAAAAGAGGAGGTAACGAGGGGGATAGAAAAATAACAAGAAATAAACGAGGATTCCGAATTGTGTTTCCAAACAGAAAAGACGCAAATTAAGTTCGTCTTCAAAAAATAAGAAATTTAAATTGTTTCAATCAACGCAAAGGAGTGTGGGAGATTGAAAATTGAATTACAAAAAGCTCTCGTATGAGAGAGATCGTGTTCTCAAAAAGTGAGGTACGTGCGAATATTTAAACGGAGGAGACGTAAAGTCTTCAATTGAGAAACCAACTAATTAAATTGGATTCTAACACCGGTGGGTGATCAAAGTGGACGAAGCCAAAGACATCAAAAATATTCGTTCGAACAGAACGTGTATAGTACAGTGCCGACGATCATCTTAGTGGGTGAATGATAAAGAATTGGAACCAACAAAAACAAATCCAATTCCTCGTCTGTGACGAGAATCGCTTGAACGAGGTCAATCCTGAAGGAAGTATGTGCATTCATTAGAAGAAGTGCAACGTTTTAGTGCGATTATAAGTCTTCCAAACAGTGAGCGAGGTATTCGAATACGTACGCAAAAAAACTAAGGTAAATTTCAATTTGTAGTTTTATGTGTTTCATTTTGTTAGTTTTAAGTTTGTTCAATAAATATGAATTTTGAAATTACATCTTTGTCTGTGTTGTTCTTTGTTCATCGTGACTCTTAAGCAAAATACCGACCCTGAGATTAAGTCAACCAAATAGGTTGAAACGTGAAAAGCACCACTTATGAAATGGTAAAAGTAAAAACTAGTGCTTCCAGTTCCAATTGCCTCTTTTATGCTCGTGGATGTGATAACGAAGCGGCTTAGCTTTGTACGTTTGGTACTAAGTGCTGAGAGCTGGGTAGCGACGGGTCGCTTTCGTGGATTCTTGGATGGGTTCTTCTTTGCGTAGTAATATTCTCCGGAGGGCGCCAGAATCGAATAAGGACGTTCAGGAACCGTAGTAGTCCTTATCGAGACAAAAATTAACTCAAAGTAGAAAATAAAACTTACTCGTTTTGAACACACACTTTTAATATAAATAAATATGAAATCAATCGTAATTAACATAAGAGAATTCTTGTTTATACAGATTATATGAATGGTAAATGTTAATATTAAAGTATAAAAATTGGTAGTTGATTACAATGGTTGAACACAAGTACATAAACACATAAAATATACAGAGCGAATCTATCGATGTCGCCAGCTGGAGTCGAGTTGTACAGGAAGATGAACCTTCGCACTTCGCTTGTCGTGGCTACGAACTTAATTGCCTTACAAAATGCTAGCGATAAAGGAATCGCACTAAAACTACCAAAAAAGCAGGAAATTCTAGCTACGTCTACTGAAGGTAGATTAGATTTGGATAAGCAGGTTTGCAAAATGTTAACTACGTGCTTGGTATTTGTTAAACAATTCATACAGTAAATAGTGTTTATAACTACTTACGATTTCTGTTGAAATGTTTACTGGATTACGTACGATCAGATCTGATGGTTCGTTGTTCCTCCTGGCCAAAATCGTCAGGATTTTGAATGGCAATGTATAATCTAAAATATAGTTAAAAACACAGTGTACGATATTGTAAAACCATAGAAAGCGTAGCAATTATCTGAATTATTTGAATAAGCAATTAGATTCGTTTTGTTATCACCAATTATGCGTTTTATTCCTCCAGCTATATTCGAAATAGGATTTGGTGTCACACACATGAAAGTTTTTGGAAAGTTTGAACAGATGTTGGGCACCAGTACGAATGTTTTTGAAATTCCAGAATGGACAGGCAACGTTCGTTGGCGAGCAAAAATGAGCCGATTGGCTTGCGGATTTTCAACACTCTTCCCAATAGGAATTATAATAAATTCTCCAGTTTGCCCATTTACATCAAGGGTGGATTGGATAATAAAGTGAATCACCTCAATATAATGGTCGCTATGCTTGGCGGTTATTCTGGATTTTAAGAATGGCGTCGCATTGACTTTCCACATGTGTTGGTCGATAATATTAATTATCGAAATAAAAATTGATTATTGATCTTGTTAAATCTAAAAATAACACTACACTCGGTCGTGAAACTTTACTAGTCATAAAACTGATACTTCGATTCGATATAAATAAATCGGAAATCAATAAATTTAATAATTTTTGCAGAGCTAATAATTTCGTGTGTCGGCGTCACTACAACGGTTTGGCGAGAGTGATTTGCTAATCGAATTTGCGCCGATGCAAAATCGAAGCAACCCTGAAGGTTAGCGATCTACCTTACCGATCTTTTATTAAAATACCATTGATTATGTAGGTAAGAAAGATGTGTAGGATAATGGTTTATTAGATATCGAGAAAGTGCTATTTTTTATAAAAATAATAATTTATAAGGATGAAACGTATTGATAAAATAAAATTAGCTTTGCTTATACAAAGCTGGTCGAAAAAAATCATACATAGTCAGAAATTTATAACATAATTATTTAATGAAAAATTTATAAACCGTAAAATAAATAATAAAGTTTTCCTATAGACCAAAATAACAGTAGCCTGTTACAAGGTAGGTCTGCTCAAATAAAGTGCTGAGCGCAACAATAGAGTAGATTATCGAATAACATCTTCGCATTCACAATAATGAATTTTCAATAACAAAATTTTTATTACCAAAAATTTAAATCCGAAACCGATCGCAAAACGAAAATTTGCTTATATATAGTAAATTTTTATTACCAACACAAAAATTATAAGGGATTATCCTATTATAACCAACACGGTTACACAACTACGCCGCACTTCGGAAAACAGTAAGAAGAAGAAACGAGATAGGCACCCCTAAATCTGGAAGAAAACTATGATAAGGTTTTTTTATTAGCATCCAAGAATATTACAATCTGTCCTAGAAGAGGACAATAAATAATAATATTGACAATGAAGATAGAGACACAGTGGAAGCAAGCCCAGTGGCTTACTTCCTTAAGCAATACAACAATATTATAACAATGTTATAATATATATTATAGCCCCCCTTTTACGAAAACCAAAAAAAATTTTTTTGTACTGTGTTGTATTCATTTGTATTAGATTGTATTGACAAAATTTTTTTTATTTCGCGAAGCATTAAAATAAATATCGCGAAAAACCGTTATTTGGGCTGCCCCCCCCCTTTTCAAAAATTCATATTTTTTTTGGTTGTATTTTGTTGTACTCATTTGTATTGGATTGTATCGTAAAAAATGAAAGTCGTAAGTTTAACCTTAACCGCGTATATCGCGAAACAAAATTTAGCGCTGGCCCTCCTTTTCAAAAATTCAAATTTTTTTGGTTGTATTTTGTTGTATTCATTTGTATTGGATTGTATAGTAAAAAATGAAAGTCGTAAGTTTAACCTTAACCGCGTAAATCGCGAAACAAAAGTTAGCGCTGGCCCCCCCTTTTCAAAAATTCAAATTTTTTTTGGTTGTATTTTGTTGTATTCATTTGTATTGGATTGTATCGTATAAAATGAAAGTCGTAAGTTTAACCTTAACCGCGTAAATCGCGAAACAAAATTTAGCGCTGGCCCCCCCTTTTCAAAAATTCAAATTTTTTTTGGTTGTATTTTGTTGTATTCATTTGTATTGGATTGTATCGTAAAGAATAAAAGTCGAAAGTTTAACCTTAACCGCGTAAATCGCGAATCAAAATTTAGCGCTGGACCCCCTTTTCAAATATTCAAAATTTTTTTGGTTGTATTTTGTTGTATTCATTTGTATTGGATTGTATCGTAAAAATAAATAAAAGTCGTAACCGCCTTATATTGTAGATACGGTACGGTAGATATCAGGCCCGTAGCCAGGCCCAAATCCCAAATTCAAATTAAAACAAAAATGAAGGAATTGGTTCAAAAAAATGTGTGAAAAATATTATTTGTTGTAACCTCGAACATGAATTTTATTTTATTGATTTATTGTTAAATGTTAAATTATTTAAACACTGCAAATGGACAGTTAATATAATGATTCGGCCAAAACAAATAATGATAAACTTAAAATTTTAAAAAATTCATAGGAATTCTAAATAAAAAATCCAATAAATATTTTAATTTTCAACAATGTTTACAAAGCGTGTAATTTTTTTAAGTTGTTTTTAAAAAAAACAATTTTTCTATATTAACTTTTTTGCTACATTACGTTGTATTTATTAGCATTTCTGATGAATGTAAGAATGCATTTCTTATTATTTAACATGCAAGGAATTAAATGCACAAAATAATCTCTCGTACATGGAATCGTGATGTCATTGATAACAGAGCGAATGAGTGTAAATTATGTCGGGTACCTACGTTAGTTTCCCTCCTGGTACCCCACCAGCAGAAACCAGAAAAATATTGTTAGGATAGGCAACCCTCTCAAAATGAGTAAAATGTATTACGCGGGCTATCTGTAGTATATTTAATCTGTGGTGATAGTGTATTCAAGTAACTGGTCAGTAGTCTCCTTCCAACCGTAATCATGTCGCAATATGTAGAACGTTTGCTTGAAATAGTTTTATCTTCCGAATTTAACAATATACTTGATGCTGATGGTAACGTTGCTTTTCCTTCTTCTGATATATATATGAAAATAAGTGAAAAATTAAATAACGTAGTAAAACTGGCCTATGTATTGTTGTGTCCACTACAAGCTATCTCCCTCATAAATGTGTACGGGATACACAATTAAAATAAGAGGGAGGATATGTCCATTTTATTTATAAAATTTTGTTCAGTATGAATGTGAATATAAAAATTAAAAATGTTGCTAGATTTAAGTTTGGTTTGTAACGATAATAAAAAGAAACACGTAGGACAAAGCGGCATCGTTAGAAGAATAAAAATAAAACATAAGCAGTGAAATGCGAGTGGTAACCAGGCCAATATAATAAAGAGCGGTAAGGCAGTTAGAAAGTAAACGACATGCAGAACAGTCCTGTTTAGAGGCAGTCGAAAAATAGATGACCCGCAGACTGGTTGTGTTTAGATGAGTTGAAAAGTAAATGACATGCAGACCAGTTGTGTTTAGAGAGTCGAAAAATAAATAATACGCATACCAGTTGTGTTTAGAAGAGTCGCAAAATAGATGACCCGCAGACTGGTCGTGTTTAAGAGAGTTGCTGATTAGACGACATGCAGACCGGTCGTGTTTAGAAGTGCATCGATAAATGTTATGCAGACCAGTTAGATTTGAAGAAGTTAATCGATAAATGATATGCAGACCAGTTCGATTTGAAGAAGTTAATCGATAAATGATATGCAGACCAGTTAGATTTGAAGAAGTTAATCGATAAATGACATGCAGACCAGTTATATTTGAAGAAGTTAATCGATAAATGATATGCAGACCAGTTATATTCGAAGAAGTTAATTGTTTTGCAGATAGCAGAAGAGTTAATTGGATAGCAGTTCCAAAGTAAAGGGGTGGTGCAGAATTGGACCAATTTGAAGTGAGAGAATTGGGTAATTTGGTCCAGAATTTGATAACGGAACGTGTAAAGCTAGTACGTGGAGCAAATTTGGTCCAGAATTGAATATCGGAACGCGAGAAGCTAGTATGTGAAGCAAGATAGAAGAAGGAAGAAGGTGTATAAAGTTCGTCAGTGCGGTAGAATACGTGCGACGAAATTAAGGTCGGTCTACGAAAAGAATCATAACAAGGTAAAGCTTTACAATATCATAAAGAATATAAGTAGGGATGTTAAGTAGTTAATTGTACTTCACGTTTTCTCCTTCAGATGGTTAATTTGTAGTACTTCATTTCTCCGCTATTAAGTCACATTTTCTAAAGCTAAAATTTTCTGTAATCTCGTGCTCCCTGCAATACCGGTTGGTATATGACGTCACTTTTTATTTTTGTGCAAATTAAGTTACACGTGTTTTTTCGTTGTGTTCTTATTTAAGTTAAAAAATATATATCGTGCAATGGAGAAACGAAAATATTCATATTCATCAGACTCATCTTCTAGTGACGAAGAAGACATATATTGGAAAGAAAGATTTCTTAAATTAAGAAAAAAATTACGAAATCAATCAGTGCCAAACAAGCAGAACAAATCGAAGAGGTTAAAAGTAATTCATTCTTCCACCGAAGAAAGCGATTACGACAGTAAGTGAAAAACTTTCTAACTAAAAGTATGCAATTATATAATGCATATAGGTCAATGTACCTACTAAAAATTATTACAGAGTCAATGAACTCTTGTAATTACATAATGCATATAGGTCAATGTACCTACTAAAAATTATAAGAGTCAATGAACTCTTGTAATTACATAATGCATATGGGTCAATGTACCTACTAAAAATTATTACAGAGTCAATGAACTCTTGTAATTATATAATGCATATGGGTCAATGTACCTACTAAAAATTATTACAGAGTAAATGAACTCTTGTAATTATATAATGCATAATAGGTCAATGTACCTACTAAAAATTATTACAGACTCAATGAACTCTTGTAATTATATAATATGCATAGGTCAATGTACCTACAAAAATTACTACAGGGGCAATGAACCATTGTATTACATATTATTGGAATTTATAAACTAAAAAATTCAGTTTTGTTAAAAAATAAAACAGATATATACAGGGACAATGAACCTTTGTATCATATAAAAAATTTTTTTTTTTATATAATGAATTATTCTTATATACAAAAATTAATAAAAGATTTTATTGTAGTTGAAAACCAACACACTAATCCAATTAAGCAGGCGGAAAACATGGATTTAAGTGAAGAAATCCGCAATCTGTTAGGGCAAACTTCACCACAAAACAAAACCACACAAAACAATATCCACCAAGAAGTGGCAAAAGTATGGAATAAAATTCTAACAAAGGGCCTTGAAGTCGAGGTAAAATCTACCATAGCAGAGCGATACCCTCCCCAGGACAACTGTCAAAAACTGAAACCACCAGCAATCAACCCAGAGGCCAAAGTAGCTTCTACTGAAGTTTCTTTAAAAAGAGATGAAAAACTACAAGCATCTCAAACTCAGTTAGGGGCTAGCTTGTCGGCTCTTGGACAAGCTTTAACAATCTTATTAGGAAAAGAAAATCTTGACGATGAGAAAAGACACCAACTCATCGGGTTGATCAGTGATGCCAGCCGTCTTCTCACGGATCTACACCAACAACAATCGATGGTACGAAGAAACCTACTACTACACAATTTTAATAAGGATTTAAAAGATGTCATGGTAGAAGCGGATCTTGATACTTTTCTCTTTGGTGAAAATTTAGGAGGAAATATTAAATCTGCTAAGGCAATGGAACGATCTGGGCAGGAGTTAAAAATAAAGAAGACACCTTTAAAAACCTCATTAACAAGGGGACATTTAAACTTACGCAGTCCGCTCAAACGATTCAACACTCCCAGGGGGGGGCGGACAACAACAACAATACAAACCCCTGAAACCCCATCGACGTCAGGAACACCAATTCGAACCGACATCGACACCTGCAAGAAGACAATACAAGAATTACAGGAGAACTTATCGTTAAATCAGGTTAGTTTTAAGGCTGGCGGTCTAACTGACCAATTTAAAAACTGGTACAGCATAACCCATGACCCAGTAGTCCTGTCTTTGATAAAAGGTTACCGTATTCCTTTCATAGAAAAGGTTTATCAAAGAATCGTCCCTGAAGAACCAACATGGTCTATAAGTGAAAAATTCAATATCGATAAGGAAATAAAACATTTACTCGACATAGAAGCAATTTCAGAATGCGCTCCTTGTAAAAATCAATTTATATCAAAAATATTTTTGGTTCCAAAACCTAATGGAAAATTTCGATTAATATTAAATTTAAAAAAGTTAAATAACTTTATTAGTACTAATCACTTTAAAATGGAAAATATAAGTACAGTACGTAGAATAATTTCTAAAAACAATTTTATGGCAACATTAGATATGAAGGAGGTTTACTTGATGGTAAAAATCCATAAAAATTCGAGAAAATACCTTCGATTTTATTTTAACAGTAAATTATATGAATTTACAGCACTACCTTTTGGCTTAAGCACGGCCCCATTAATTTTTACAAAAATAATGAAACCGGTCTTATCCTTTTTAAGATCAAGAGGGCATATTTCTGTATTATATTTAGATGACTGGTTAATTCTGGGAGATACCTTTTTAAAATGTTTAAATAATTTACAACAAACAACATCTCTGCTAAATAAATTAGGTTTTATAATTAATATGGAAAAAAGCAACATCAAGCCATCGCATAATTGTAGATTTCTAGGTTTTCAAATTGATTCAAAATTAATGACAATATCACTCCCGATAGGAAAAAGGGAAAAGATACTGAATATGCTTAAAAAACTTACCCTTTTACATAAATGTAGAATTAGATATTTTGCTCAGGTTTTAGGAACTCTAGTCTCTGCTTGCATTGCTATTAGATATGGATGGGTATATCTTAAGAGGTTCGAAAGAGCAAAATACAAGGCACTAAAAAAGAATCAGGGAAATTATAATAAAATTATGTTAGTCCCTAGTTATCTTCAAGAAGATATATCTTGGTGGTTAAAAAACATATCACAGTCAAATGATAGTTTACAAAAAGAGTGCAAAGACCATATTATATACTCTGACGCTAGTTCAACAGGTTGGGGAATAGTCTGTAATAATGAAAAAATTTCGGGAAAATGGACAGACATGGAAAGGGAACTACACATAAATTTTTTAGAATTAAAAGCAGCCTTTTTTGGATTAAAATGTTTCGGTACAAAATGGCAAAACTGCAACATTCTGTTAAGAATAGACAATACCATAGCTATATCCTACATAAATAGAATGGGAGGGGTAAAATACACTAATCTAAATAATTTGGCAAGGGAAATATGGCAATGGTGTGAAAGGAGAAATATATGGATTTTCGCGTCATATATAAGATCTTCGGATAACACCGAAGCAGATGCAGAATCAAGAAAAAGATCTCCTGAATCAGAATGGGCTTTAAATGCATGTTTTTTTCCAAAAGATACTAAGATCCTTTGGAGAACCAAACATAGACCTTTTTGCAACTTGCCAAAACACAAAATGCAAAAAATTTGTATCCTGGAAAAAAGATCCTGATGCAATTGCAGTTGACGCGTTTACCCTAACCTGGTCAAAAAATTTTTTCTATGCTTTCCCACCATTCAGTTTAATTTTACGAATGTTGCAAAAAATTGTAACAGATAAAGCAGAAGGTATTGTTGTCGTACCAAATTGGACCACTCAAGTGTGGTACCCATTATTTAAAAAATTACTACGATCTAAGTTGTTAATATTTCCCCCAGATATTAATTCATTACTTTCCTATGATAGGAACCCACACCCACTATGGCCACAACTTACCCTGGTGGCAGGAGTCTTATCCGGAAATCTTATAAAAAAAGAGGAGTGGACGACTCAACAACAAAAATTATAATGGCATCAATAACTTCAACAACCTTAAGGCAATATGATGTGGGGTTAAAGAAATGGTGGAAATACTGCTCATCAAAAGCAAAAGACCCCTTGAAATATTCACCCTTAACAGTGTTGAAGTTTTTAGAGGAAGAATTCAACAATGGAGCTTCCTATGGAACATTAAACTGTCATAGATCGGCATTGTCTCTAATATTGTCTCAAAATTAGCAAGTGACTTTAGAATTAAACGTTTCCTAAAAGGGGCGGCTAATTTAAGACCCTCACAACCAAAATACAAGAACATTTGGGATCCGACGACTGTCCTTCAATTTGTGGGGACCCTTTATCCTAACGAACAGATATCAATGGAATTATTAACAAAGAAATTAGTTACTCTACTAGCGTTAACAACGGCACACAGAGTGCAAACACTTTCGCTTATTATGGTCGAAAATATCATCATATCATTAGATGGAGCTGAAATTAAAATTCCAGACAAAATTAAAACATCAGCAAAAAACAGATTTCAACCCATCTTATATTTACCTTTTTTCAAAGAAAAACCAGAAATTTGTCCAGCGAATACCTTGTGCTGTTATTTGAAGAGAACTGCTTGCCTGAGGACAGAGAACAATAGGAAACTTGTGTTAACTTACAAGAAGCCTATTCACGAAGCTTCCTCTCAGTCCATAAGCAGGTGGTTAAAAACAACTCTCGCCAACAGTGGCATAGATACTTCCATCTTTTCAGCCCACAGCACAAGGCATGCATCTACTTCAACCGCCAGAAGGAACGGGATAAGTTTAGATACGATCAGAAATACTGCAGGTTGGACGGAACAATCCAAGACCTTTGCAAATTTTTATGATCGACCTCTTTGCCACAAAAATGCATTTGCGGAAAGTATCGCCAATTTAACTTAAGACTAATAATTTGTTAAAATTGATTATAATAACAAGCTTAATTAAAAAATAATATAGTTTTTTTAGTTTATATGTTAACTTAAAATTGTTCTCAACAAAACCTTATAATATAATATTATTTCAGTCAAGTGTCGCAAATATTACTTTAAACATCTACAAATTAACCATCTGAAGGAGAAAACGTGAAGTATAATTTAAAGATCAAACGAACTTACCTAAGTGAAGTTCGATCTTAATTATACCTAACGTTTTCTCCGAAGATGATCCCCACCCATCCCAAAAAAAAAATAATAATAATAATAATAAACCCAGATCATCTCTTGCGACACAGAGCTTTAAAAGAAGTGACGTCATATACCAACCGGTATTGCAGGGAGCACGAGATTACAGAAAATTTTAGCTTTAAAAAATGTGACTTAATAGCGGAGAAATGAAGTACTACAAATTAACCATCTTCGGAGAAAACGTTGCGTATAATTAAGATCGAACTTCACTTAGGTAAGTTCGTTTGATCTTTAAATTATCTGTTGATTTATTTAGTAATTTCATTGTATTGTTGTTTGTTGTGAGATGAGAATGTTTATTAATAAATTGTGTTCGATGTATCCTGTCTCTTATTTGATTGTGTGTCACGTCTGAAGAATCTTCACAAATAAGCGACCCTGAGCGAGGTGAGGACACAAAAGTATATACCTACTATTATAAAAAGTAATCGCTACAAAATTTTGGACAAAATACTGGAATATCATGGAATTTTAGCTAATTGTGGTGGCGAAAGCGAAAGTAGTAGTGCAACCGATAACGATGTTAATGAAGGAAAATTTACAATAGAACTTTCACATGAAATTTGGTTAAGAATATCTCCCGAAGACATGGTTTATAGCGATAAGGAACGTGGTAGTAGAAGATACAGTGCATTAAAACGTAAATGTTGGACGGACGAAATTTTTCAAATATTATATGAAAAAACAAAGTTACCATGTGCCATTGCCTTCAAACATTGTGATGTGTCTGAAACAGGATACTTCGTAACTGCCAAAGGACGTTGTGAAGAATGTGGTGGTGTCTTTCTTGGTCATATAATAAACAAACCTCCAGATCTAAATTCTCAGGCAATTATGGAATGTTCAATGAAGGAGTTTGCTTTTTCTTTAAAGCATATAAAGAAACGACAACTGAAAGGAGAACGAAGGGCCAAAATTTCTAAAGTGATGGTTGAAAGCAGTTTACAACCATGCCTGTGGCGTCGAAAGGCAGCTGATGAACTAATGGAATTGGGTGATCTGGAACCACCCCATTTGCCTAAACTTCAAACACTACGGAAAGCTATACAAGAACAGAAAGATCAGCTGTTGAATTTAGTTAAAGGTTTAGACCCCATTCAAACTATTGTCCATTTGAAATACGAACGACATGTTGGAGAAATTCACGGCATTGGATTGGACCCACTTTTTGTGCATTATTGGACATCGGTACAAATGGCAACCTATATTTTGCATTCTGATGTAATTTATATAGATGCAACAGGTTCATTGGTTAAAAAATTGAAGAAAGCTAATTCTGCATTATCGGCTCACATATATTTGTACCAAATCGTTTGCAAAACCACAACAGCAAAAATGCATGTTTTTCAAATGCTAAGTGCCGTACAAAATACCAATGCTATCCAGTACTGGCTTTTTGAAATTGTTCGAATAGGTTGCATGCACAAATCAAATTTCCCAATGCCACGAGAAGTAGTTTGCGATTTTGATTAAGCGTTAATGGGTGCGGTGGCGAGAGTCTTTGGGCAATGTAGGGATCTTCGAGATTATTTATCCAAGTGTTATTTGGCGATTATAAATAGTGATAAAAATTTGCCCGGCTGTTATTTAAGATTGGACATATCCCATTACGTTGCTTTTATAGCTAGGTGGAAAACATTGGGTTCGTTGAACCCTCATGTAAAAAAGTTTTATATTATTTTTATGTGTTTACTAACTAAAGCTACCACATTCAGTATTTTTCAGAAATTAATTAAATCGGCCATTATTCTTACTACTAGCGAAACATCTGGATACACTGAGGACGGGCAAATTTCCTTGGCCGAAGATGCGCGTGTTTATATTTGCGAGAAAATTAAAGGCAATGAAGATTACAATATAATTGATAATATACAAAGCGATGACGAGAAACAAGAAGAAGACCAGGAAGAGGATGAATTATCAAAACAGGATACACATGGGAATGAAAAGCTTGTCCATGAAGCAAACTCAGCAATTACTGGCCTTACCATTAATGCCTATTACTGCCCAGCAATGGCGAAAAAAATAAAATACATGCTACCCTACTTTCCAATATACCGGGTGTTCATTTTAAAACTTCCAGCAATTAATATCTCAAAAACCAAAAGTCAGATGGAAAAATGTTTCGGACAAAAGTTGTATGATAGCGAGGGGGAAAGAATATGGCATCATTGTTTTTTTAATTTATTGACCTTTTCAAGGTCATTTGAAGGTCAACTTTGTTTTTTTAAATGGCACCTTATATTTTTTTTAGCAGATTCATATTTTTCATGAATAAATAAACAACTTTTGTTGTAAAATTTTTTTTATCCGACATTAGGCTTTTCGAGCAAGATACGTTGAAACTAGGGACGCGCATGAATGGTTTATCGAGATTCCTTAAAGGATATAATCAACATTGTTAATCAAAATTTAATATTTACAAATGGGGAACATTTTGAAAATTTGTTATGAAAACACTCGTTTACAAACATTTTTTCCACTCTTTAATACTAGTAAATAGCCTTCTAAAACTTGTAAATATTAAATTTTGATTAACAATGTTGATTATATTATTTTGTTTCAACGCATCTTACTCGAAAAGCCTAATGTCGGATAAAAAAAATTTTCCAACAAAAGTTGTTTATTTATTCATGAAAAATATGAATCTGCTAAAAGAATATAAGGTGCCATTTAAAAAAACAAAGTTGACCTTCAAATGACCTTGAAAAGGTCAATAAATTAAAAAAACAATTATCCCATATTCTCTCCCCCTCGCTATCATACAACTTTTGTTCGAAACATTTTTTCATCTGACTTTTGGCTTTTGAGATATTAATTGCTGGAAGTTTTAAAATGAACACCCGGTATTCTGGAGTAATGATTTCAGAATTTGAATGTGGCGAAATTAATGCAAGCTCGGCAGCTGTAGAGAGCGAATTCAACGATTTAAAACATAGATTGTTACGGAATGAAAGTCTACCCATGCGCATTGATAAATTTTTAATCACGCATATACGTTCTTTTTCGGGCAGGGCCAAATTAGCTCTCCCTAATGTACAAAATAATATAGAAGATAAGAAAAAACTAAACGTTATCGAAGAGCATTCTGAAAGTGTCGACAAAGTTATGGATGTCCAAGAGCCTTCTGAAAGTGTTGACGAAGTTATCGATCTCGATTTAAATTTAGAAAATATAGAATTAACTGAAGAACAAAATTGGAGAAAAAAAATCCTGGAAGAACAAAGAAACGTTCGTATCTCGATGCCTATCCCGATTGGAATATTATCGAATATAAGAAGAAGAAACTAGATGTTGGTTTATTGCTTAATGGTAATATATGCCCAATAATTAAAGGAAGGCTCGAAAATACCGTCGTATCAAATACATGTGGGTTTGATAGCATAATGCAAATATTAGCCATAGCATGCAAACACGAAATGTTCTTTCAAGTAATTAATAACGGAAAAACAAAAACGTTTTCTTTTATTAAGAGTTTTCTCAAAGATGGTCCAACTTTGGCAATATATAAAATGCGATCCAAAATATTAAAAGAAGTTAAATATTTTGTTAGTAGTGAAAAATCATCAGATGTTATCAAAATCAATGGACGCACATCAATAAACGACATTTCGTGGCTACTTCAATTTATTTGTCCTTCAATTTCTTTGAGGTAGGTCTAATGGATCAGTCCTTTTCAGTCTCTTAACTCGGGGTACTATAAGTAATTCCGCAGCAAGTATATTAGGATGGTCGCCTAGACGTAGTTGGTATTTGGCGCTCATAGATGAAATTCCTTCTTTGACTGTTTTGATGTTCAAATCACAATGAATGGTCTGATTTGGTACGTACCATAGTGCATCACAGATACTGCGCAATATCTTAGATTGGAAACGTTGAATCTTTATTACATTTGTATCGCTGGCCGAACCCCACAGCTGAATACCATAGGTCCAGATAGGTTTTAATATTGCCTTGTATAGTAGGAGTTGTATAGTAGGAGGCCCATAAGCCAGTACATCTTTCGATAGGTGAGCCCAAATTGAAGTTTATTATACCGTATATGTTTAGCCCACGTGAGTCTTGTATCTAGGTTGATTTCCAGATATTTAACCTCTTCTTTTTGAGGGAGGGGATTGTCGTATAACGTTACACTGGGACATGTACTTCTCCTAAGGGTGAAAGTAATCTGCACTGACTTGCTGTTGTTGACCCTAATGCGACATAGCTTCAGCCATTCTTCAATTTTATCAAAGTGAGTTTGAAGCAAGCGAGAAGCCATTTGGGGGTTTTGATGAGATGCCATTATAGCGGTGTCATCCGCAAATGTGGGAATTTCTGTAATGTTGGTTGTAGGAAGGTCGTTTTTAAACAACAGATATAGCATTGGGCCAAACATGCTTCCTTGTGGAACTCCAGCCAGTATTGGTACGAGAGAGGTATAAGCTTCACCATGTCGAACAAGAAAATGTCTGTCAGTGAGGTATGACTTCAGGATTCTGCAATACGGGTGTGGTAGGTTGAGTTTAATTTTGTAGTTCAGGCCCTGGTGCCAAACTCTGTCAAAAGCCTGTGATATGTCAAGGAACGCTGCTGTACAACACCGCTTACATTCCAAATCGTTCTTGATTTTTCTTGCAACTCGATGAACCTGTTCCACTGTCGCGTGCTGTTGCAGAAATCCGAATTGATGGGTTGGGATCAATTTTCGTTCTTCAAGAAGAGGTGCTAGTTTTTCCAGAATAAGTTTCTCGAAGACCTTAGAGAGGATGGGCAAGAGACTGATAGGATATCAGTCTTCACTTCATAGGAAATTTAATTTGAAAAAAAGAAATTTTTGTCTAGTTTTAAGCCTATCGCAAAATGAGTTTAAGGAGTTGTAATTTTTTGAAAAAGGTGCACTACCACTGGCGTAGTTTAACTACTCTGGCACTGACAGCTTCAACGTAATAAAAATTAAAAATTTTAAATCGGAATAAATTGAATTTAGTGCAATAATTTCACACCCAAATGTACTCCAGAGGGTGATCACAAAACTACAGTTGTAGATTTCAAATGAAAATCTATCAACACTTTATAATCTATAAAAATTGATTAATATATGATTAATACGTATTTTTGAACTACACAGCTACAGGATCCAAAAATTTGAAAAAACTTTAAATGCAATTACAATAATATACCTAAGTACACACAAATTTAATGCAAGGTGATCACACAACTATAACTAATTATCGATCTTAGATACAAATCTAATAATTTATTGATTAATATTGATAATAATCGGTGAATTCGTGGTTAGTGTAGTGAAAATTGATATTAATCATATCTGTAATTTTACATCTGTGTCAGCAATGTCACAGTGTTACTTGTGAAAATTTGCCTTTTACAGTGTCGAAAAGTGTTTTTGTGCATTTTTAGATTAAACTGTAAAAATACCTAACATAATATTTTTAAATTATAAAACTACAGGATCCAAAAATTCAAATTGTACTGCGACAAAGACGTACGTCAACACTGTACCCATCATCTAAAACCAAAAGAAAATGTAATATTTTATAACTTCTGCTTCATTTAGTTACATATAAGCACACAAATACTATGAGGATCCCAAAACATTTTTGTACACAAGACCCGAAATCTCAATAATTTCCAAAGAATATGAAGAATTTTCAGAGAATTCCTAAATAATGCCAAATATTTCAAAAGAATTCTCGTGATTGTTATGAAATTTCAGGAATATCTAAAGAATTCTAAATAAATACGAATAATAAATAATATCTTGAATTTAAATATGTAACTTATAATAAAAATTTCCGAGGAATTCTCAAGATTTCCAAAGAAAGAAATTACCCAAATACTTTGAAAATAACTGGGAATTCGTTGAAATTCTTTG
Source organism: Podabrus alpinus (assembly GCA_932274525.1). Taxonomy (NCBI): domain Eukaryota; kingdom Metazoa; phylum Arthropoda; class Insecta; order Coleoptera; family Cantharidae; genus Podabrus; species Podabrus alpinus. The sequence goes on along the minus strand of OW026452.1, from coordinate 42,850,053 downwards.
GAAATCTTTGAAATTTATTTGAAACTAGCTGACCCGGCAGACGTTGTCCTGCCCAAATTTCAATAATTGCCTACATGTATTTTTTGATCCAATCCGCATAATGACCTTGCGACTTATTTGGTCATCGCAAATACCAAACGTATTAAAAAAGGATTAAATAAATAAATTAATAAAAAATACAAATCAAGGTTTAATAAAGAAAAGTTTAACAAAACTGTTAAGTATTCACAAAAACCACAATAATTTCTAATTTTACTTTATTTTATTTTTGCCAATTACTCTTGTTCTTTGTGTTCTTCGTTTTCCTCCTCCCCTTCGTCTTCTAATAAGGAATTTTAGAAAGCACGAAGCGATATTGCCAATTCCTGTTCTTCTTACATACATACTGTTGTGATACGCGCTATCCATGTTGAGGATAGAGTCGTACCAACAAGGAGAGAAGTACAGTTGGAGACCGGAGGTTCAAACACATTTGTTTACATGTGTTTGTTTTTTTTTGTCGTTTGAATTTAATTTTAAGTTTGTTCGTGTTGCATGTTGTATGTAAACGTTATATACAACATGCCAAAATTAATCAAACGTGCAGAGAACCAGCGGCCATGTACAAACAACCGAGAATATAAGAAGCTCCAGTTTAAAAACAAAATTTATATAGTAACGCAAGTTACATAAAAGTAAATAAACAGTTCCATCGAGATCACGAAAGGTGACGGTCGTGTATTTAGTACTGTGACATAAACTCGCGAATTCAAGTGAGATTCACATAAAATATACTGAAATAAATTATATTTGTGAACGAAATACGGTGGTACTACCCAAGAAGATTAATTCCTTGGAGAATTTAAGATTCCGTAAGATAGCGGGATACAAAAGGTGTTGGCAACGAAGGTTGTGGTCGAGATCGTGTCATACAGATACGTTGGGGAGATACGGATACCAAATTATCCGATCTATGAGAAGCAGATTGGAGATTGGAAATTGGAGATTGGAAATTAGAATATTTGAAGAAAGAAAAATTGTGCGCACGATACAAATCGCAGGTTAGCTACCATTTATTAATCAGTGCGTAGAATAGTAGTTTATATAAAGATTGTTTGATTGTTTATGTTCTATGTTATATGTTGGAATTTGTTTATTTGATTAAAAACTTGTTAACGGAATCCAACTGTAGTTTTATCTTTGTTGGAGTCAAGAATTCGTTCGACATAAGCTCGTATAAACAAGTGTTGGTTGAATCAGATCCCGACGCATTAATACCCTGAGAAGTAAGAGTCGAATTAAGGTAGGTGTCCATAAACCGATTGTGTGTGTTCTCGTGCATTCTTCAAGGCACCAGACGCTACATAAAAAGTGGCGCCCAACGTGGGGCAAGAATTCAATGACTCAGTATACGACAGCTTAATAAACCAACAAAGATGAACATGAATACGACAATCAGGGATACGCACAGTAGAGATGCAAGTAGGGGGAGAATAAATGTGGGGGATGAAAGCATGGAGTCAATAGCGATGGATTATTTTCGTAAGGAAATGATGAGAATGATGACGGAGTGGGATGAAAGAGAGGAAAAAAGGTATGCAAGCTGGATGGATAAGATGGATGAAAGAGAGGAAAAAAGCTATGCAAGTATGAATAAAAGTTTGGATAAGATGAACGCAAGTATGAATAAAAGTTTTGATCAGATGAATGCAAATTTGAGTGAACAGATTGGGGCTGGATATGCTTGTATGAATAAACGATTTGACCAACAGGAGGTCCTCTTTACAGAGATCTGTAACGAATTATTTCTTCTCGCAGTTCGTTACTAATTTTTCAATACCCTGTATGATTCTCAAAATTAATTCTAGATAGACACTATCTGAATTTTGATATCGAGTCAATATTCTCGTTTTCAACACCGAGGTCACGGTTGATTTTTGCATTCTATTGATTAGAATTTAGTTAATTAATTGCTAATAATAGTAGATTATTATTTGACTATTGCATCACCAAGCGACCTTTCGTTTATCGGATCTATCGTGTTTTTGAGAATCGTAAGTAAAATTAATCTTTACGCCTTCGTAACCTCTTATATTGTTTCGTATCAGGTGGAAATCTTTGACCGCCATTTTTCCAACCTTTCGGCAAGAACTTATTTACCACTGTTTTACAACCAGTAATTAACTGTATTGGAGCTGTATTTTGCCACCAAATTTTAACGTTCGAGCTTACCATCATCCATCTGCCGATAATATTCCATCCGAGGTGTTTTGGATTGTAAAGCCGGACAATTACATTAAGCAGCCAATTATCGTTCAACCATCGTCATCGGTTTATGATATATCAGTTGTTAGCAGCATAGGGTGGCAAGGCAGAAACGCTTCTTTGTTTCAGTATTAATTGGCTACCTTACTCAACGTCAGGACTGTGGACTGCGTTCGCTCGGAACAGGGTACCGGTATCAGGTTAGTAGTGTACTGGTTTATTTTTTTGATTGTTGGTGAGTGTGTTAAGCCAAATCTCTTCTCAGTGGATCATATTTGCGTGATCACAAGTGAAGCGGTTTTGCTGACCCATCTCTATAGCTGTTTGTATTTGAGACAACTTGTAATTTTTTGCCTGATACTTTGAGTATATCTGTATCGTTGGAAGACCTGTTACGTGTTACAATTTTTACCTAATAATTTTGTTATTGTTAATAGTTGGATTAACTGTAATTATACTTGTTACCCTGACTTTTGACTATTATTTCACTCACAACCCTTGCCTCCGACGTGCTGAGAGCTAGTATCAACATCTACGGGTACGTCTGCAAAAATTATTACTGTTGAGTTTTTGCTCAGCAGATGTACAGCCTTCCTTTTACCAAGCCGATACAAAAGGAAAGAAGAGGAAAGGTTGACAGATCGAGGAAACATTCAATAGACAGGAGGGAAAATTGTCAAGGGTGAATGTTGGTGAAGAGAGAAAGCAAGGGGAGAGTGAAAAGATCACTAATATTGGTAAAAAGGGGGCAGAGGTAATCGCGGCTAACGAGAATTGTGCGGTTAATGGAATTAACCCAGCACAGCAGGTAGAGCCACGCGAGGTTGAAGTACTGTTGGTCAGTGCAATCGGGGGGCATTCCGGGAAGGATGTGAACGCCCGTATTGGTATCGAGACCAAGGTCGAGACGATGGAAGGGTTCATCGGATTCGTAAAGAGATTCAACGGAAGCATGGGGGTTAAGGGGGAGAAAACGCGACCAGCGACAGTTCCGTATGGGTTACGGGAAGGAAGCGACTGGCGCGCGCAACCAAAGGTGATGCAGGACCAGCAATTTAGTTGGAACAGACCAGCATCGAGGGGGTACGATCATCCGCGCATGGGGGCATGCCAGGTTTACGGCGGTATGGATCGAAAAGGCTGGCGACAACGCGATCGGGAGAAAGATGAAACGAGAAAAGACATCAACAGGGATGTCAATCGGATGGCGATCGACATCACGAACCGACCAACGGCTAGCACACGAGCCGCGGTGCATGTATGTTCGGGGGTGGACTTTCCATAAGCGGAAAGAAAGCGAAGGGGGGTTAATACCTATTGCTATGTCCTCCTGCCTATAAATGCTGGGTACAGGAAGGTACACACATTACTGCCCCTTCTTACTAAGCTCGCGGGTTGAGTCGTTCAGGGAGTGGGTCCCTTGTGGTTCGAAATTAATTAGAGGCGACGTTGCTATGCTCATTGGCTCTCTCAGGATATTTTTTACTTTGCTTTCCTTTTTTTAGTAAAAAAGAAATAAAAAACTCTCATCAGCGCCCATACAAATTTTATTATAATAAAGAAAATCAAATTAAATTGTCTTTCATGAAAGAACCTCAATACAAACAAATCTTGGATTACAAATCCAAGGTGAATAAACCTTTGAAATTTTTTAAAATTAATACAAATAATCAAATTTAATAATAATTTGAAACAAAGAGGCTTCCACTCTTTATCCCAATGTTTTTGATTGTGAAACCAATCAAGTCTTTCACTTTTAAATTCACATAAACAAATTAAAATAAATTATATGCACAGTACCTGTTTCCTGGACAAATCGCAGTTTTTATTTTTTTTTAAAAAGGATATCATTTAGTCGCTGTTTGTGTGCGCCCTGCTTTAATCTTCACGTGCAAAGATTCAACTTCATTCCACTTGTCATCACTTTGCCTGATGTCATTTGAAGCGGTATTTTTACCTTGACTATTGCTGTTGAGTTTTGTGCTCGAAGTTACATCCTTCCTATTGAGAATCTCCAAAAATATTGAGGTAAGTTGTTCCATTAATTTGCAATGATTTTCTTGTTATCCAGAAAATTTTTATATGAATAGATTTTTATAAATTACAACATTTCCATTGCATTTGTTTATGTCCTTGACATCTATTTTTAGAATCGACGTTGGACAAACGAAACTTCTAACCTCTCCGAAGTCAAATGAATTTGGTTAACCTCCAAATTCCGGTAAATAATATTTTTCGGAGAGCATCGAAAAATGCGTGCACACAGCTGAGTTACCAGAGGTGAACTGATTTTTGATCGAAAGTCGATACAATTGGTATTCTTGTTTGAATTTTGTGAGTCAAATCCATGTATTTTTGAATTTATTTCTCTAATAAATTATTTTTATTCTAGATTTTTCTTCTGCATCAACCTCGATTTCCTTTGGAACATCTTCCCGAGCAGTTTGATTGGTACATTACATTTTCATCAATTTTTGGATTCTTGATTGACTCATTCTCGTCCCTCTTGGTTGTTTGCAGGGCGTTACACAAATTTGACCCTTATTAACTAATTTGTTAATTCATCCTTTGAAAATATACACATTAAATGCATGAAACAATTACATAATTTTTGATATGCTTACATTTTTACAGAGAATGTTATTTGCAGAGTAAATTGGTTTACAAGTTCTTAAATTTTCTAGGTTATCGTGATTAATACATTTTTACAAATTTTGAGCTAATTAAGTTTTTTGTTTCATTTCTGATGTGACAATCATCAGTTTATTTAGATTTAGCAATCTTTGTCATGTTTCATTCATCCTGAGAGACTCAAATAAATTTAGAAAATTGAAATTTTGAAAAATAAAAATTTCTCGTGGAGCAAATTTTTAAAGTGTCTTTCGACTTAGAATTTTGTGCTTGTTTCGAATATATGATTCATTTTAGCATCGGGAGCCTTTCTTATTCATTTTAACACACAGCACTATGTACCCCGGGAAGAGTACATAGAGGCGTGAGCAGAATTGTGTATAACAAAGAGTCAAGTTTAGATCACCATTAGAATTCACAAAGAAACGGAGAGTCAAGTTTAGGTACACATTAGAAAATAATAAATGGGTCATATTTAGGCTCCCATTAGAAAATAATAAATGGATCAATTTTAGATCCAAATTTGAATTCAAATATAAACAAGCCAATTTTAGGCCAACCTTTGAAATCAATCATTAACAATTCCATTGTCGGTAAAAGATTGAAAAATAATCAAACCATCGATAAAATGGAAAAGTCAAATGAACAACCCGATTTAGGCAAAAGTTTGAAATTAATTAATAAATTAAATGTCACTGTCAACGGGGATAGAAAAGGCAATTAAATCAATAAACAAGTCAGAAGTATTTTAGATAAGTACTCAAAAGGCACGAAGACTATCTTGTCCACTATGTTGATGACATGTTGATATTTTCGAACAACGAGGAAGATCGTTTACAACAGTTGGAAAAGGTATTAAGCATGTTGGAACAAACAGGGCTTAAACTAAATTTATCAAAATGTCAATTTATGTTGAATCAAGTAAAATTTTTAGGGTTCACGGTAGACCGAGTAGGAATCTCAGACGACAATGATAGATTGGAGGAGGTTAAAATTTAGCCGCGAATACGGAATTTACATACGTTGCGAAGTTTTCTCAGAGTGTTGAAAGACGTTAGGTTTCTAAACGTTACTAAAAAAAGGTACACGTAGGAATTGAGGACAGGTACATGACGATATCTTCAATAGTTTAAAGGAAATGTTAGCAATTGTGTTTGCATTGAACAAGTTAAATAGTTTAAGGGAAACAGATTTTTGATTGAGATGGATTATTCCGTGTTAATTCTGATGATGAGAAAGATAATTTGATCGCGGATGCCTTCAGCAGGGAAGATGAGGGGTGAATAAGAGTCGACAAGAAGTCTTCAAGAATCTACAAGAAAATCTACAGGGGTATTATTGTAAGCTATGCGCTACAATAATAATAAAAGGTATCAGTAGATACCCGACCAGTTTATGCACTGCGGGTGTTAGAAGATATATGTGAAATATTATATGAAATAGTAAGAAGAAGTTGAAGGACATTTAAGACGCGCAAACAAATTTAAATCAGGGACACGGGGTTTATTCATAGAAAATATTTACAGGAGTCAAGGGAGTCCGGAATTCAGTCAAATCAGGGATCAATGGCTTCTTAAAAGCATAGCGGCAAATGAGCTGTACATAGCGAATAAAGCTACCACCATTCACTGCCGAGAAAATTTCGCAAACGACGTAAGCAAACCCGAGCGCATATTAAAAGACAATGCGACTTATTTTTAACAATGATCGTTGTGTTGATCATTGATCATTTCAGAAAACGCGCATCGAAGTTCGAGGAAGTATGAAGAACGGATGAATAGAAGAATCCGAAAGCGACTGTCATTCAATATAGGGGACAGGGTAGTAGTTAAGAGTTTGAGAACCTCAAACCGGGCGCAGAACATCTGTGCAAAGTTATCGTTGCCATACGAAGGACCTTTTAGGATCCATGAGGTGGTTAACGATAACGTTTATATTTTGGCATATCAGGGGGGAGAAATTTGGGGAAAATTTCACATTAACCTGCTATACCCATACGTTGCGGACCCGCAAGAAGAAGATTCACCATAAGAATAAATTGACTGACTAACAGTACCTCGTACATCGAAGTAAAATAATTTTACACGGGTAATCTCGTGCGCATTCTCAAGTTTATGTTTACAAACCACTGACGCTACAAAGGGAAGGGAAGGGATAAATGTAAGTGACTACTGCAGGATATGCAGGTCCATTAAGAGGGAGGTGTACGCACCAACATAGCCCGAGGGTATGTTAGGGTAAGACTGCACAGTACAGGGAGAACGTAAGAGGCTTGGCTAAAGCCAGTCCAGTTGGGAATAAGACATCGCTGAGTTTGAGGACCCTAAGTCGATGCAAAAGAATAAAAGCGTTAGGAACAGGTGGTGATTGGAGCAAGAGAGAGAATGAATGAAGATGTTAGAGGGAAGTCAGGGTCAATTGAATGGTATGAAAGGGGGTCATGTATGGAAGAAGGGTGTGAAGAATGAATGAAGATGTTGAATGAATGCGAAGATTTACCAAGTTAGTTGCATCGCACTACTGTGGGTAAACTTAGCAGGGGGCATTTGTTGTGATACGCGCTATCCATGTTGAGGATAGAGTCGTACCAACAAGGAGAGAAGTACAGTTGGAGACCGGAGGTTCAAACACATTTGTTTACATGTGTTTGTTTTTTTTTGTCGTTTGAATTTAATTTTAAGTTTGTTCGTGTTGCATGTTGTATGTAAACGTTATATACAACATGCCAAAATTAATCAAACGTGCAGAGAACCGTCGGCCATGTAGAAACAACCGAGAATATAAGAAGCTCCAGTTTAAAAACAAAATTTATATAGTAACGCAAGTTACATAAAAGTAAATAAACAGTATCATCCAGATCACGAAAGGTGACGGTCGTGTATTCAGTACTGTGAGATAAACTCGCGATTTCAAGTGAGATTCTTTTAAAATATACTGAGATAAGTTATATTCGTGAACGAAATACGGTGGTGATACCAGAGAAGATTAATTTCCTTGGAGAATTGAAGATTCCGTAATATAGCGGGATACAAAAGGTGTTGGCAACGAAGGTTGTGGTCGAGATCGTGTCATACTGATACGTAGGGGAGATACGGATACCAAATTATCCGGTCTATGAGAAGCAGATTGGAGATTGGAGATTGGAAATTAGAATAATTGAAGAAAGAAAATTGTGCGCACGATACAAATCGCAGGTTAGCTACCATTTATTAATCAGTGCGTAGAATAGTAGTTTATATAAAGATTGTTTGATTGTTTATGTTCTATGTTATATGTTGGAATTTGTTTATTTGATTAAAAACTTGTTAACGGAATCCAACTGTAGTTTTATCTTTGTTGGAGTCAAGAATTCGTTCGACATAAGCTCGTATAAACAAGTGTTGGTTGAATCAGATCCCGACGCATTAATACCCTGAGAAGTAAGAGTCGAATTAAGGTAGGTGTCCATAAACCGATTGTGTGTGTTCTCGTGCATTCTTCAAGGCACCAGACGCTACAATACATACCTACATTGAATTTTATATATATAGATATCGTTCGTTAATACGTTGATCCGTTGAAACGTTGAACCGTTGATCCGCACTAACGTTGGTCAAGCTAATACAGCGCTTGACCAAAGTTCGCGGCAAGATTCTAAAGTAGCCTATGTTTTTCGTAGCATTGTAAATAGCTTCTACACCAAATTTGGTACAGATTGGTCAAACGGTGTAGAATTGTATAGAAAACATACATATTGTCATGGTTTGCTCATATAGGGGATGGTTTTTGGGCTGTTTGTTCAAAGATTGCAACGCTCATAAGGTACTTTCATTTGTTCAGACAGAAATTTTCAGTTAAATAGTTGTATCTGAATTTTCCCTGATCTGGAAATTTAACTAACTGCTTTGCCTCAGGAAACTAGAGATGTATTCGCTACCAAAACCCTGAAAAATAAAAAATTGTAAGAGACAAATTTTGGTTATTAGGATGTATAAAATTTAGTAACAAATTAAATTATTTATTCTAGTTGTAAATATAGGATTTAAATGGGAATATAAGTGACGGTTCGCGGAAATACATGCGCGAGTGATAACGTTGGTGAAAAATTGGAAAAGGAGGACAGTCTTGTTCCGTCCACGAGATAGGAAAGACGGATTTTTGGAGTCTCGCTTCGTCCAGGAAATAGGGACGACATATTTAAAATCTTTGAAGAACGTTCACGTGACATAATTGAGTTGATTATTAATATTATTAGTATAATTAGTGAATTGGTTAAAAGGAATTGAAGATTTGAATAGAGAGAAATTTTTGAAATAATTAATTTAAACAAGTCGATGGTCGTTATTATTTCCTAATTGAGAATTGGAATAAAAAGTTAACTGGTGTAGAAAATTTTGGAACGACTGGGAATTGATGGATACAATTTGGAAGAAAATTAAGAAAATAATTAATTTATGCTAGAAAAGATTCAAAATACTCACCTATGATTAGTTGTCTAATTCAAGAAGAGAAATTATTCAATGGTTTTTCTTGGTTGATCCGTTCCAATCGAGTTCGGGAGCTGGTTTCATCCACGGCGACATCAACACCAACCAACACTCCGCGTGCAACAATACGAGAGAGAGAAAAGTGCGAAAAGGACGTAAAATTCTCTGGTAAGAGTTATTTTTGTGCGTTTTCATTTTATTCGCGTATAGACGAGTCGGTTACAATAAATTCGGTTGCGCAAAGAAAACTTTGGGGTAGTAATAAGAACAATTTTGTACAATTTAATTTGTTTATTATAAGTAAAATCAACATTTGTTTCCATTTATTTATGTTTAATAAATGTAATTATTTTTCATTGGTAGCGAATGAGTTTTGATTTCAATTTTAAGCAGTATAAGATCAGGAAAGAAAACAGATACAATTTTGGGTATTTTCTTTTTATCAATTAATCTTTACAAAAAAGATTTAAAGTAAGTAGACATATGAGTGTTGCAATTGAGCATAGGAACGCACTTTTGACCCTGAAAGATCTCATCTGCTAGCTGGCGCATTTTAATAAGTGTCATTGTAATTTTGTTTATTACAGTTTACAATTAAACAGGATTACATGGCAATATATACATTGAATTTTATATATATAGATATCGTTCGTTAATACGTTGATCCGTTGAAACGTTGAACCGTTGATCCGCACTAACGTTGGTCAAGCTAATACAGCGCTTGACCAAAGTTCGCGGCAAGATTCTAAAGTAGCCTATGTTTTTCGTAGCATTGTAAATAGCTTCTACACCAAATTTGGTACAGATTGGTCAAACGGTGTAGAATTGTATAGAAAACATACATACTGTCATGTTTCATTAATCACATTAAAGATGCGATATTTCGAACTACTTCATGACATCACATAAAAATTGTTTTGTGTTGTAAAATAAAATGTAAAAAAAAATGTATAAAAACTTAATTTAATCTACATAATCATTATTTATAATTTGAATTATTATATTATTTGTATTATTATATTTTAAATCATATCATAATTTAAACAAAGTGGATTGTTCGCGTAGTTATCAAAAACAATAAAAAGTGTATTTAAAAAGCTACAAAATTACCTTAATTCAAATTCAAAATTCAAGACATTATTGGTTGAAAGAATTGAACGAAAATGGACTTATACGCAATTTATCAAAAATACGAACAAAGAGAGAAACAATTATTTGTTTAAACAAGCAGTTGATATCCAGACCTCCGTTAAGAGAGACGAAAAACCAAAACTGGAACAAAAGTTAATTAGTTATAAAATGTGCGAAGAAGTTTAATTAAATTTGATAATTAAGAAACCTATCAATCCAGGAGGAAGAAATTAAATATTGTGGTAAAAAGAAAGGAAACAATACGTACCTCCAATAAAATTGTATTTTGGAGTAATTGCGTTGCGAATGGATGCAGATGGGGAAAGAGAGAATTTTGGAATGAAGAACATCAAATGGAATGCATACACCACTCAACATTGAAGTCAACAAAAAACCAGGTAGCAAATAAACTTTTCAAAAATTTTAGTGCTCTTTAAAAAAAATAAATACACAAAACGGACAAGATAACAATTATGATATTGATAAACAAATTAATTATTAAATGCAATTTTTAACAAAAAACCTGTTGATTTTATTTTTGATAATTTAATGTAGTATAAGCAACTGATCCATGATTTTGAAATTAAAAGTATAGCATTTTTAATGGTTGATTTTATTTTTTTGATAATTTCCACTCAGGGGTTGATTCTAGGTGAAGGAAAAGGTAATTCAAATAATCTAGGAATCACCAGTGCCGTGTAACCTGCGAAATGCTCGAATTTTGAGAGCCCCTGATTTTTAAGAGTAATTAAAGTGGTGTGTTTCCAAGGGTGGAAATTAAGCTTAATATACCTAAGGGAACATAGCAATACATACATTGAATTTTATATATATAGATATCGTTCGTTAATACGTTGATCCGTTGAAACGTTGATCCGTTGATCCGCACTAACGTTGGTCAAGCTAATACAGCGCTTGACCAAAGTTAGCGGCACGATTCTAAAGTAGCCTATGTTTTTCGTAGCATTGTAAATAGCTTCTACACCAAATTTGGTACAGATTGGTCAAACGGTGTAGAATTGTATAGAAAACATACATACATACATTGAATTTTATATACTATATTGTGGTGTTTCGTTAGCTAAATTTGAATCCACGACAGATATTTTTTTATGAAAATTTAATTTTTTTTAACTTTTATTTTCTCGTTACACTCAAAATTCTGTTTTTTCTCATATGTGATAACTTTTTTGTTTTTAAAATAATTCAATTCTTCAATTTTATTAATTTTTTGTTTAATAAAATTTTTTATAATACAAAAATATGGGTTAGTTAATAAAATATTGTTTTTACACATAAAGAAATTAATTGCACCTCTATAAAATAAATTGTTCTGAGATAAAAAGTCATTCGGTTTACAAACACACATGTGATTGTAGCATGTTTTTAAAGTAATAAATTTCACTGATTTAAAATGTTTCAAAAAATCTAAATACCTTGTCTTTTCTTTTAAATTTTGTTTATAACACTCGATTAACATACCAACTTCTTATGTGGGTTGATTTCCAATATTTTTCCATACCAATTTTACATAAACCAAATCCACAATTGAATTTTGCAAATAATTTGTGGTTAATTTTGCAACCATCGATTTTCATTAATATCGACTGCGTTTTATTTCTCTTAACTGCAATTTGTTAAGTTTCCACTTCTAAAAACCATTTGAGAATCCACTTTGTAACTTTTCTTTGAAATTTACTTTGAATATCCACTTTTAATTCCACTTAGAAAATCTACTTTTAAATTCCACTTTTATCGATTGAAAAATCACCGCTTGATTCCCTTTGTTCATCCCAGAACGAATACGTCCATGTTCAACTATCGTTGCCGAAAATTCTTCACCACGCGTGTGCAATTTCAATTCAGCGCTTCTGGTTGGTTGATTTTGTGGATCTTTGCTTGCAATATTTAAATGTGTCCATGCATGGACGTTTTCGTAATTTTCCAAATCTTCCGAGTGTCAGTTCGCGCACTTGTGTTTTTAAAACTCACGCATGACTTTAAGCACATAATTTAAATTTAAAATTTTTGAATACAAATAAAATTTTGTATTTGTTTTAATAAAAACAAATCTAGTCTTTTTGGAACATACTCCAGACTTGTAAAATTTAACAAATTCGAAGAATTATTACAGTTTAAATTTATTGACCATTAAAGATTTTTTTGTATAACGAAATTATAAAGTTGACATTAGAAAAATTATTTTATTAAATTTTTGAATTTTTTTATAGAAAAAATTTGCTAAATTGAGATATTTGTTGAAGACAGTTCAATATAGATATCTGGAATTCCTTGAAAATCTTTGACATTATCTGAAAATTTTTATTGTAAGTTTACATCCAGGTTAAAATTCAATATTAATAGTTATTCGTATTTATTAATGCCAAACATTTACAAGGAATTTACAATAAATTCCCGGTAATTTTAGAAGAATTCCCAATATAGAATTCATGACATTATTCCAAAAACTTGAATAGAAATCAAAATATTTCCAAGGAATTACAAATTAAACCACACAACGCTTTAGAAAGATTTGCAGGTTACAAAGGTTTACACTTTGTAACGCTTGCAAATAGTTGAATATCCACAGATACTATCTCCGATGCTTCTAATTGCCTCGGATATTTTCTAGCGATAAAGAGCAAGCAATCCAACTGAAAAAATTTTAGAATATGAAATAATATCATATACATAAAGTTCAGTAATTATTATCAGAATATAAATGAAAATTAAAATGTTAACTTTTTCGTTATCATTATTAATTCTGGATTCACTAAATAATGTCAAACATTATACTTTACACTAACAAATTTGGAAGATGGCTAAACATAGTTTTAAGTTTAAATTTCAAGATGGCGTCTTATCGACTCTAGATATGGAATTCGTTGTGTTTCCATCCCGATCAACATCGTCGAGTCCTCTCAAAATGATGGACATTTCAACGTTTCAATATATTTGATGCTTAAGTAAAATTTGACGGTTTGCAAATGTTCTGGTTTAACTGCAGATTGATATACCACTTCTAAGTAGTTAAGAACAAAATATAAAATTACTTAGAACAATGTGCAACAAACCTGGAGTTTTTCAGCAGGATTCAGTAAACTCAATGGGAATGTTTGCAGTTTGGTTAGCATTTCTTTGTTCTGCAATAAATTAATAATGTTAATTAATTTTTGGGCAACTAATGCCATTAATAAATTATAGTTATTCAATATTAGAATGCATCAATTGCTTTCTTCTTTTTTTAAAATTTCTTGTTGATTTTTTACAGATGAAAATTCTGGTAATAAAAGATTTCAAGGAATTCCCAGGAATACCAAAGCATTTCCAAGATTTCCAAGGAATATCATTCAAATATACACACAATTTTTTAGAATATTTACCACTTGGTTTCTATTTACTTACAACTGAGTTATTTTTACCATATTGTATTATAGTATGACCTGCCGCGAATGTTGCACTGGTTGGAGTTTTCTTTACAACTACAAGTACCACCACAAAAATCATAACAATTAAGAAGATTAAACCCAATATGATTGTCATCAACATTATACGATTACAGCAATTATTAAATTCTCTTAATGTCTTCAGTAATGCCATGTACGTGTCACCATAGACTTTTAGCAAAGTTTGTATGTTTTCTCGTGGTAAGGCAACTATGCAATCATTTACGTTTGATAAAGTGCCAGTTGTCCTATCGTAAAGAACATCTTGCAAATCATTCCTTAAGAAATGTTGTAACATATCATGAAGATGGTAGAAGATCCTGAGAAACATCAGTGGTCCAACGATGATTCAAATCAATACATTTATAGAAACGACTATTCCAGCTTTTTCGATTATATTCCAGGTAGGTTTAATATCAAAACAAAATACCGCTACAGCAATAAAAGAGGCGGTAATACACAATAAAACTAAATCGACATAACAATGCCCTCGGTAGTGTATAACATCATCAGTCGATAACAAATGGTGTGACGTAAATTTGGTAAAATTTCTTATTATGGATTCCAATTGTACGCCGATGTTAACTATTTTTGGATATTGTAATAACAAGTGAAGAATTAGCAACGATGCAATTTGATACACTATTACATCGGATGTTGTGAGTAACTCTTGTAGCAAAGCGTTGCTTTTGATGGCCTTATAGGTTCGTAATGCAGCAAAGTAGTAAGCAAGAGAAACTACAATCAGAGATAACATGGCAGGAATTGTTTTCGGTTTGAAAATATAAGGTTCTTTTATTCGAACTACTACATTGTTTGCATGATTACAAGCAAAATTAATTTTTGATATTCCCATAAAAGGCATAAAATTGAGCAACGCGCTCAAAGAACAATGTACACAATTTTGTAATTCCCGATTAGCCATTTTGACTTGAAACACAATTTGGGAACATGTACAACAGGGCTTTATGTTCAGGTTACTGTAATTACTTTGTCGCTGAATCGAATCAAACTGAAATTTAAAATACTGTTTTAGTTATCGACTACTTTCAATCGTTATATTATATAGGTATCTATTATCCAATCATACACTGAAAGAAAATTGTGGCTATAATTTACACAATTACGCAATATTCTTGCACAATTTGTGTTCAGATTGGCGCTAAACCCAATATTGTGTTGAAAGGATGTCAAGGTTTGGGTCAACCTTTTTAAGCAGGTAAACAACCCAATTGTGTAATTTTCAGGTACCAAATTTGAGTAGAAAAATATCCCACTTATTGAGTTTAAAATCTGCACAATAAATATGCAGAATATCTGAATACAAAATTGTGATAATTCTATATCAAAATATGTGTATTGCTAGCAAAAATTGTCCATATTTCAAATACAAAAATTTGCATATTTCTAGAAAAAATTGTCCATATTGCAAATACAAAATTTTGTATATTTCTAGAAAAAAATTCTGCATATTTCTGAACAAAATAATGCAAGTTTGAAGTATCTTGTTATATAAAAAAATTACTCATTGTATATTTAAATAAAAATTCAATAATGTTTAAAAAGCAATATTATTTATTAAAAATTCACAAAAAATATACAAACTACTTATATACAAACTCACAATATAAATTATAATAAAAACAGTTTGCAAAATAAACAATCATACATTACATCTTAAACAAGCATACAATTTATAATTAACAGTCGTTACAAGACAAGGTACGTACATTAATAAATCACGAGCATTAATATTTGTAAAAGTGTTGGACATTTTCTGAATTTTATATGATTGAAAATGTCGTTCAAAACCGATTGCTTTAAATACTTCACATTCAAAAAATATTGTAGGACCACTGTTTAAATTGTGAATAACAATTGTTAAAATTTTTCCGAATTCAGGAAACAGTTTATCTTCCGTTTGATTTAAAACAAGGAAATCGTTCGGATGATAACTAGTTCCTTGCAAAGTTACCCATTTCGTGGTAAAAGAGCAAATATAAAAATATTTTCCAATCGTGACAAATATTCTTTGGGCATAGAAGGCAATGTTACGTAAACGGTACCAACTTTATGGACTCCCGCATGTGAACCAGATATACTTAAATTAGGTATGTTAATGTAATAAAACATGGAATAAAGAAAATTCTTACATTATTAGCTACTTCGCTTGAATTATTGTAGGTCGATGATGTAGGAGTATGCTGCTCGTATATTATAGTACTCGTATCAGATTTTATCGGGACATCCAAACCAACTATGCCTTCTAAAGCATCAGATCCATTTATTATGATGTTTTCTTCTAAAGCCTAAAATTTGTATAGTGTGTAATTAAAATTAAAAAGTTGTTCACTGAAGTTCACCTGATTTAAAGTAAAAGAATTTTTAAATTCCTCATATTCGATCATAAAGCGTTTTCTAGAACCTAATTTTGGGATCAATTCTTTAATATCTGCTTCCGTCAGAGTGTGGAAAAGATTTTCTCCAATTTCACTTCCTGAAAACAAAATTTTAAAAGCGTTACTAAAATTTTAAGGTTAAAATTTCCTACAAAATATTTTAAAATTAAAACAGGTATTACTAATCGCGAAACCAAACCAAATTTATAAACAGACATCTTATTGTTAGATTATAATTGAAACCGAATGAATTTCTAATTATTTTAATTTAAAAACACAAAAAAATATTATTTGCGCACCACGTGTGCACATAATTTAAGGTTACCGGCAACAAGAATAAAGTGCAGTTTACAGCACGAACAAACCTATTGTATTGAAGTATAATTTTTTCAAATATTTTGAAATTTGTAATTAATTTGACATTAAATAATAATATCTACAGTGCCACGTTTAGTAAAAATTATAATTCTCGAGTTGATTGGTTGAACTAGTTCACTCACGTTAGAAAATATTCAGTTTTGAAAGTAATAAATACATTTGTTAATAATTTTGTAAACAATTAGGTAACTTTTTATTAATTATATTTTATCTCAACATTAATAAATTACATATTCTAAAAATGATTTTATATAAAAATTATTCTTTAATTTAGAAAACTATCAAAAATAGTTATGCGAACTTTTGGACGTGAGTGTCCTCGCTAGTACTAACCTTAAGATTTTGCTAGTTTCTTTCTCACACTCACAAAGTGTAAATAGCACTATCCTTGTCTTAGGAAACTCGCAAGAAAAATCGCATAACGTAAACTGCACTTGATGCGATTTTGTTTGCGATCGATTTTGCACACTTAATTGGTAGTTGTAAAAACAAATTGCAAAGTTATCCTTTTGCACCTGTACCTGTAATGGTACTCGGTACTCTGTACCTCCTTTCCAAATTTTTAACTAATGCAACGGATAAAAATGATAAAAATTGTACATAATATTAAAAAAATTCTCCTTACCTTCAAATACTTCGATTAAATGGGACATATCCCATGCTGATAATAATTCTATTACAAAACTATCCATCTCAAAACTTATTTTATTTGGTATTTTAACAAAAAATATATAAAATTTAAAAAAAAACGGTACAATTTAAGTCCATGGTCCGTACCAATAGTCGAGAATTAATCCCTAGATTCAGCAATTATAATAGTTTCCTAACCAATCATATTTTTTTATATGATTTCCAGTTTCGACCAATCAGAAAGGAAATTTTAGGATTTATCCTAAATCAGGGATCAATCCTTAAGTACGGGCATACCTAATAGTCTGGGCATTAGTACATTATTATTATTATTATAATGAAGGCTTATATTTTTCTAAATTCTTAGAAAATCCACATTTAAACCTACCACACTTAAAAGTTACGAACAAGAAAACAGGGGTAAAAAAATGTAGAAAAATTAATTGTGAAATACAAAAAGGTAACTACTTTCTGCAATTTAAAATTGGTTAGGAATTCAAAAATAATTTAATTTTAAAAAGTTTGAATAGTCATTTCTATTATATTTCATATTTATAATTTTTAATGTACCAAAAATCGTGGCAAACATTATTTTTATTTATGGCTTTAATATGATTTGTTTTAAAATTGAAAGGAAATTTTTACAAGTTAGAGTTTAATTTTAAAATTTGTAAAAAAATTTTAATGTTGTAATGTTTCAAAAAAAGAATACACAACTATTCAAGTGCAAAATTTTCCTTTTTGTAGCATACTCTGGGTAAAAAATATGCACAAATTGGGTTGGTACCCGTAAAATTAAAAATGCACAATATTGGGTAGAATAAGTGTAAGCAGTTATGAAGGTTTCAATAGAAATTTTCAGGTACAAAAGTTTACCTTTATTTAGCAAACGGTAGATTCAAAAACTGCACAATTTGTGTTTGCAGACTGTACAATTTGCAATGCACAACGCTATGCAGATTTATCGCAAACAATTTTTTTCAGTGTAGATACTAAAAACAAGTCAATATAATTTATTTGCAACTATGCTATCTACATTAAACTTTAATATCGGATAATATTAACTTCAACAAAATTATTGACTTTATATAAGTAGGATAACTATGCGGATAAGAAGTCAAGTATTTACGTCCGGATTCATAGTTGTTATTTTTGTATCAGGTAAAACTTAAGTTCAACGTACGGTTATTTTATACAGAGTCAAGTAGATCGGCCGTATCAGGTATATTTGTGTATAACGAACTGAAATGTAGGATCATAAATGGATCTGTTTTTAAATTAATAGCAAAAACACTGGAACCCACACAATGTAGAATTCTAGAGCATGCTGATAGGTTGGTCTTCATATTTGGTGACTGAAGCATTGAGGGCAATTTCCATTAAAGAACGGCTAACAAACACTGAATAGATTGAAATGTACACCAAAGAGCTGCAGAACTGCGCACAAATGCCTGAGCTCTCCTGTCCGCTACAGGCGACAACAACATGGTTGTGCAAAAACTCGTCTTCTTTGCAGGCACAAACTGCAAAAGTAGCGCCGACTGGATAGCATTTAATTTGAACCCAAGAGAGTAATGCGCTAAACACAATCTGAATCATGTAGAGTCTCCAGCGGTGCAACTAAACAAGATCATCGCCAAGGATCTACAATATCCCAAGTAACATTTTACCGTCATAAATGTACATATACCTTACAGAAATTTCCGTAACGGTCAAGCATTGATTTGCCCCTTTTGCAGTTACTGTATTGATGTATCATTTATGCACATATAAGGTACAGGTATTTTCGCAACGGTACGGCATTGATTTGCCCCTTTTGCAGTTACTGTATTGATGTATCATTTATGTACATATACATTACAGGTATTTTCGCAACGGTTCAGCATTGATTTGCCCCTTTTGCAGTTACTGTATTAGTGCATCGTTTTTATACCGATTATGTGTTGATTTTTTATGAACGAGATATTTATTTAATTGAAAAAATAATTTTTATAAAAGATAAAATTTTTTATTTTTAAATATTTCTGTAATTATTTACATTTATTCAAATTCTAGGTATGTTTTACATACTGCTAAATTGTTTCCCTGTATGTATTTTTGTTTGTCTGCGCCAGAATCTGAAAATTGACATTATAAATGTGATAATTGTTACTTATTTTTTTTCCGAGGCCAGGTTTTGAACCTATGCTATACTGTACCAATGCGTCTAAAAACCAACTGCTTAGCCAACTCACCTACCTGGGTATACGGTGTAAACTATGATATTTGTTATTTGATGGTCAATTTTATTTTCAATTCATAGATTAAAAATATTACCTAATATTGAATTAAAATAAATCAAATATTTTGCTTTGGTACTTTAAAATTTATTACATTATGAATTATTTTAAATAAAAGTTGTTATTTTGCACGTGTTTTGAAGAAAAATGCTACGACGTCACTTTAATTCGAATCAACAGCGGTTGTGGAATTAAATTTATTTAATTTAAATTTATTAAATTTTAATTTCCTGACTTAATTTCCAGAATTTTTATTTCAAATTTGGAGATTTTCGAAGATTTTTGATTGTTATTATTTGCGCCGTAGTTTTTTTTTAAAATTCGTATTGAAGTAACGAAGTTAGAAACTTTTTCAATATTTAGAAAATCAAAAATTTGATACATAGTTGAAATAAAGATTTATGATTACAAGAAAGACATAAAGAACGATTTCTCAACTATAATATTATTCCTTTCTCATTATAAGACAAAAAAATATTCGAGAATGTAAGAAGTCTCGATGGCGTAATGGTAAATACTTTGGCAATCCGTTGTACAGTGGTTCAACTCCCAAGCCGGCAAAGTTATTTTAAAAATAAATTTCCTAATTAATTAATTTTTTAATATTTTTATTAATAAATATTATAAACACAGTTATTTATCGGTCTTAAAACTTTAAAAGGGCCTTTAGTTAATTAGCTATTAGAAAACATAAAATATTTAAAATACACGTTTTACATTAGCTAGTTAACTAAAGGGCTTTTTATATAGGTTGATAATACCGGGCGTAAGAGGTTTAAAATTTCCGCCCCCAATTTAGAAATTTGACCGCCTTTCTTACTTCAATAATATCTCATATAATAATTATTATTGTAATATAAAATGCTTATAATAATTTCTAACCAATCAGAAACAAGAGTTTTTCTAACGGCGAAATTTGTTTTCGTTCTGATTGGTCTCAGAGATTAGTCTAACTGTTTTAAAAACGGAATTAAAATTCATCGATATTTAAATTATTTATTTTTATAATACATATTTTTATTTCATTTTGGAATCATAACCTTGTTTTTTAGCACGGAAATGCGGGCATAATATGGCTTTTATAGCCCGAGAGCCTATACAGTTGCTAAGCAATGACAACAATATTAATACTTATCAAAACAAAAGAGTTAGTCCAGACTCTGTTTTTTTTGCGCGATCGATCTGAAATTTTGCATAATATGCCTTCCTACCGACAATTCACGGGGGAGTGCTTTGCAAGGGGGGGGGGGGAGAATTTTTTGCTCTGTTTTTCGATATTTAGTGCCGTTTTCGAGTTATGGCTAAATAAAAAAATTAATTCTCGCCCCTCCAAGTTTCTCGCCAAAGTTACGCCTAATAAAACAATTAGAGCATTATAGCAACATCAACAATCTACATAGGAACCATGGCACACACAAAATGACATGATATTTTTTCCCAAAATACTTAATTCTTCAATTTTGACAATTCAAGTACCAAGTAAAAAAAAAAATAAAACGTTGTATGTACCACGGGCACAATTAGATTACAGCCCTCAGGCAATTTAAATCCCTCCACTGACGCGTCGGGCTTTAAATTACGCTCGGTGCTATAATCTATTGATTGTGCCCTTGATACATAAATAACTATAATGTTACATATTTTTTACATTTCAATATTAATAAAAATTATAAAAAGCGCGTCTCGAAATTTAATTTAATGAAAAGGGACTTTGGAGAATAAGACGGATTTTTATTTATAAAATTATTATATACATATTGCTATGTACCGGAGTTCTTAAAGCTTGCCTTTGTAATAGAGCGGTAACCTTTGATAGTGCGGGTTTACACAAATTAACCCCGTCAATAGAGACGTTTGCAATTTTATTGTCGCAAATAAATATTTACCTCGGCTAGATATAATTTTTATTGTAAGCATGAAACCTACCTTTATCTCGGGCTGGACTCTTTCCGTGATCAAATCTGTGAATTGCTGAAATCAAATATTTTTGGATCTCGGAACAAGATTGGAAAATAATTCTCCGTTTCAAAGGCAAAATGTAAATTTTATTGTTTGTATTATAATTATAGCAAATAAAAATTCTTAATATTAATAAAATAATTCCTTAAAATTACCCAAACTGTTAATTTTAACGTAGGCGCAACGCGGTGATAATTTTTACGCACGCACTGAATTTTATAAAAATTATAAAGTTTTATGTAGATTTACCTTTATCTAGGGTTTTTCTGGTTCGTAAGATATTTGACCATGAATCTTATCTGCTTGCGTAGAGCGATCAGCTGTTGTACCATTGATAAAAACGGATAGGTGTCGATGCACAGTTTTACCTCGTGTAATTTTGTGAATAGTTTTTTTTTTGAAAATCTCACTAATCACTGGACTTTTCTTTTATAAAACACTTTAATCTGACGTAAGTAATTATTATTTAATTATTCTATACTTTTGTTGTTAATTTCTATTAAAATTTTTATTAATTCAATTAAATTTTATTGCAGCACAAAAACACCATTTGCATAACCCAAAACTCGTTTATTTTATTAATTTCTTTCCTTTGTTTTTGTTGCCTTGATACCCAACTTTCCAGGCAAGGTTGATTATTATTTTTGTTGAAAATAACAACATCGATATTGCATAGTCAGGTACGTATTTGCCCATTTTGTTTTGACAAAATTTTTAATGAAATTTTATCTTTTCCAGATTGAATTGGTTTTCTACATTCCATTTGGTTATTCGATTAATTGGTGAAGATGCACCATCCATTTACTGTTCATTGACTAACGAAACACTTTAATGTCATGTAATGTTTTAACTTGCTATTAATTTTATGCTAACAAATTTTTCATATTAATAAGTTATTCAACAATATTTTGATATTAATTAGGATTACTCATAACTAAACAAATTGATTTTAAGACTAAAATAACAAATTTTATGATAACGGAATTTAAATTTCACATTGTTAAATTATTTTATTAATCTTTGTTCCATGAATGTAATTTGAATTAATTTTTGAATTTGAATTAAAGTATTTGCTATCAGATGGAATCTTTCCGTATGATTTTAAAATAAGTCTCATGCTTTATAATCGTTGATCAACTTTTGAATATTAACGTACGCATCTCTATTAACGTGGTCAGTGCATAACATCGCATTGTTGCCCCCTATGTTAAGATACAATTTATTCGAAAATACCCATTTTCGTCATAAATTTTAGATTAACATAAATGTGCGTTAATTCATACACAACAAAATTAACTTTTAACGTAAAATTGCATAACAAAATATCAAAATTAACTTAGTAAATTAAATTAACTGTTCAAGAACTAACTAACTAATTATATTAAATTCAAACTATCCTAATTAACAAATTTAATTAACAAATCTGACCAAGATTTCTATTATTTTTTCCTAGTATTTTGTTTACCAATGATCGTTGTTTTGATCTTTATTTTATTTAAATTTTTATTTCATTATTCGTTTATCTTTAATCTGTTCTTTACTTAGGTAGCCCCATTTAATCTAATTTAATTTACTCTGGTGACTAAAATTTCTTTTCTTCTTATTCCCTTGTTAATTGGTTTTAATTTACTTATCTTTGGTATCCTTATTTTTATTTCTCTATCATAATATTTCCATTGTTTTCCTCATTATCATAATTCATATTTATTTTCCCCCCTTTATATATCTCATAATATTTATTCATAAATTCTCCACATCATAATATATCATATTCCCCACAATAATAATTCATAATAATTCTTATTTCAATATTAGACATTTTGCTTTTGATACCAATTTATTTTAAACCCCTTTGCTTTCAATCTGTTGTTTCCTATTCCCTTTTATATTATTCTTTGTCACCGAATACCTTTATTTACTTAATCAGACCTACATAAATAAATTTCTTAACCCGCATTATATTATTGTTTTTAAATGAATCCAATTTTCAATAACTATTTCTTTCCATAAATTTTTAAATTACAATAAAACTTAGCTATTTCCTAAAATTAATACTTTCTTGGTCAAATTATATTTTCAGACAAAATCATATTTACAATTGTCTTTGGTCCTATTCTACTATTTCCTCAGCGGTTTGTTATAGACGTTGTTATTCTTTATTTTTAATTAAGTTTCGCTGTTAGCGTTGTCAATCATTATAGTCCCATCGTCCCATCGATAAATCATATCGATGTGGAATCGACCTCTTATTATATCCGAATCGGGATGTCGTATTTGATAGGTACACTCGCCTACTTTTTCATCAATAATGAAAGGTCCTTCGTAGGGGAGTTGAAGTTTTTGGCATTCATTGTGCTCTCTTCGGCCCAGTCGTAATTTTTTTATAATCACCCATTCTCCTATTCCAAAATTGCATTTTTTCTTGATTTTGTTGTTCATCTTTCTTGTGTATTTTTGACTTCTTTTCTTGAGTCTTTTCCTAACTTCTTCGAGTATTTCATCATGTTCTTTTTCAGATTGATTGTATATCCATGGTCTGTCCGGTTGTTGGTTTAACATGAGGAAATGTGGCGTTCTTTCCGTCGCTATGCTTGGGGTATGATTAATGAAGTTTTCTACCGTTTCGAGTTTACTATACCATGAAGGTTGATCATCGTGTACCAGGAGTCTGAGGAATTTAATCGTCTCTTGGACATACCTCTCACAGATGTTTCCTTGTGGATGTCGTATGGAACAATACGTGACTTTCACACCACGTTCTTCCCAATGCTGTCTAAACCGTTGATTATCGAAGTAAGTTGCATTATCAACTAAAATTCTTTTTGGTTTAATAATTTCATTGCAGAAACGATCCAGAAGTTCCAGCGAAATGTCCGTTGTACATGCTACCGTTGGATATAATTGGACGAATTTTGTGAAAGCATCAACTACGACGAAGATGTTATGAAACTCACTACTGGCTATTAAATTACCGATATAATCAACTGCAACTAACTCCCCAGGTTGTTCTAGTTTTAAGCTTTGCACGATATTTTGGTTATGAAAATTTTTAAATTTCCCCATTTGGCATAATGTACATTGGTTAATGGTACGCTTTATAATTTTTAAATCTTTATGGCAGAAATAATTTTCCCTGAACATAAGCCACGTTCTCTTGATACCAGCATGTCCAAATTTTGAATGTAACGCGTTTGTAATATTTATTGTGGTAGGTTCATCGACCACATATAATTCTAAATTTCTCACAGTTTTTATGATTACGTTATCTTTATATTTAAATGACTTTAGGTTTTCTTGATCGTTATTATCTAATTTAATTTTTAAGCTATCAAAACATTCATTTTCCTGAGCTAACAAAACATCCTGACGTGTAAACGGAATTTCGTCATCAACCAGTTGGTTTAATGCAATCAAAATTTCTTTCGGCTTATTTAACGGGTTATCTTTTCTACTAAGCGCGTCTGCAACAATATTATTTTTGCCTTTTATGTGTACGATGTCGAATGTGTACTCCATAATGAGCAAACTCCACCGATAAATTCTATTATTTGTAAATTTTGTACGCATTAAAAATGTTAACGCCGAGTGATCAGTGTGTATTTCAAAACGGTTGCCGATTAGGTAAAATTTTAATTTTGTGAGCGCAAACACGATAGCTAACATTTCTTTCTCGGACGTGGAATAATTAAGTTCAGTTTTCTTTAACGTTCGTGAAACAAAACTTATCGGTTCTTCCTCCCCATTACGCATTTGTATTAACGCACCTCCTACCGCAAAATGACTTGCGTCTGTCTTTAGTATAAACTTTTCTTTAAAATCGGGATGAAGTAGTTTGACGTTCTCATATAATGTATTTTTCATTTGATCAAAAGCTTTTTGTTTGTCATCGTCCCATTTCCACCTTACCGATTTCTTCAGTAGCTCAAGTAACGGAACTGTTAAATTAGAATAGTTAGGTACGAACCTTTTATAATAATTCATTAACCCTAAAAATGATCTTAATGATTTTAAGTTAAATGGTCTACGGTAGTTTTTGATTTCTATTATTTTGCCATCGTCTATCTTAATACCCTCGTTTGAAATTATGTAACCCAAATATTGAACTCGCGTCTTGTAGAACTCACATTTTTCTATGTTGAGCTTCAAGTCTGCATCATTTAATGCTTTTAAAATTTTATCTAAGTGAATTTTATGAATTTCTTCATTTTCGCTGAAGATTATTATGTCATCAACATAGTGTGCACAAAAATGACTAAATTGGTTGAGAATAACTTGTAATGCACCGATGAGTGCCGCGCTGCTAGTGGATAATCCAAATGGAACAACTCGAAAGATATACGTGTTGCCATCTACGCTAAAACCTGTGTATTGTTGTGAGTCTTTATGTAATTTAATCAACCAAAACGAATTTCTTAAGTCGAGTTTACTAAAAGTTTTTGATGATCCCAATTTTGATAATAATGACTCCATAGTTTCCGGACTCTCGAACTGGGGTTTTGTGACTGCGTTTAGCCCCCTCGCGTCTAAACATAATCTTAAACTCCCGTCTTTCTTTTTAACAATAACGAGTGGATTTAAATAAGCTGTCGGCGATTTTATTATGATGCCGTCATTTAGCATCTTTTGAATTTCTAATTGCACCTGGTGTTTGTAACATTGCGGAATAGGGTAATTCTTACAGCGGAATAGCTTGTCTTTGATAATTTGTAACTTGTGCACGTAATTTTTCGCGGTACCCGACTCCTGATTTATCAATGCGTCGTATTTCGTAAATAGTTTTATAACTTCTTGAGTGTAATCATTTGGACAATCTAATTTTATGTTTTTCAAATCCCCTTTGTTTTTATTTATTAACTGTGTATCCCAATTAGCACACTGAAAAAAATTGTTTGCGATAAATCTGCATAGCGTTGTGCATTGCAAATTGTACAGTCTGCAAACACAAATTGTGCAGTTTTTGAATCTACCGTTTGCTAAATAAAGGTAAACTTTTGTACCTGAAAATTTCTATTGAAACCTTCATAACTGCTTACACTTATTCTACCCAATATTGTGCATTTTTAATTTTACGGGTACCAACCCAATTTGTGCATATTTTTTACCCAGAGTATGCTACAAAAAGGAAAATTTTGCACTTGAATAGTTGTGTATTCTTTTTTTGAAACATTACAACATTAAAATTTTTTTACAAATTTTAAAATTAAACTCTAACTTGTAAAAATTTCCTTTCAATTTTAAAACAAATCATATTAAAGCCATAAATAAAAATAATGTTTGCCACGATTTTTGGTACATTAAAAATTATAAATATGAAATATAATAGAAATGACTATTCAAACTTTTTAAAATTAAATTATTTTTGAATTCCTAACCAATTTTAAATTGCAGAAAGTAGTTACCTTTTTGTATTTCACAATTAATTTTTCTACATTTTTTTACCCCTGTTTTCTTGTTCGTAACTTTTAAGTGTGGTAGGTTTAAATGTGGATTTTCTAAGAATTTAGAAAAATATAAGCCTTCATTATAATAATAATAATAATGTACTAATGCCCAGACTATTAGGTATGCCCGTACTTAAGGATTGATCCCTGATTTAGGATAAATCCTAAAATTTCCTTTCTGATTGGTCGAAACTGGAAATCATATAAAAAAATATGATTGGTTAGGAAACTATTATAATTGCTGAATCTAGGGATTAATTCTCGACTATTGGTACGGACCATGGACTTAAATTGTACCGTTTTTTTTTAAATTTTATATATTTTTTGTTAAAATACCAAATAAAATAAGTTTTGAGATGGATAGTTTTGTAATAGAATTATTATCAGCATGGGATATGTCCCATTTAATCGAAGTATTTGAAGGTAAGGAGAATTTTTTTAATATTATGTACAATTTTTATCATTTTTATCCGTTGCATTAGTTAAAAATTTGGAAAGGAGGTACAGAGTACCGAGTACCATTACAGGTACAGGTGCAAAAGGATAACTTTGCAATTTGTTTTTACAACTACCAATTAAGTGTGCAAAATCGATCGCAAACAAAATCGCATCAAGTGCAGTTTACGTTATGCGATTTTTCTTGCGAGTTTCCTAAGACAAGGATAGTGCTATTTACACTTTGTGAGTGTGAGAAAGAAACTAGCAAAATCTTAAGGTTAGTACTAGCGAGGACACTCACGTCCAAAAGTTCGCATAACTATTTTTGATAGTTTTCTAAATTAAAGAATAATTTTTATATAAAATCATTTTTAGAATATGTAATTTATTAATGTTGAGATAAAATATAATTAATAAAAAGTTACCTAATTGTTTACAAAATTATTAACAAATGTATTTATTACTTTCAAAACTGAATATTTTCTAACGTGAGTGAACTAGTTCAACCAATCAACTCGAGAATTATAATTTTTACTAAACGTGGCACTGTAGATATTATTATTTAATGTCAAATTAATTACAAATTTCAAAATATTTGAAAAAATTATACTTCAATACAATAGGTTTGTTCGTGCTGTAAACTGCACTTTATTCTTGTTGCCGGTAACCTTAAATTATGTGCACACGTGGTGCGCAAATAATATTTTTTTGTGTTTTTAAATTAAAATAATTAGAAATTCATTCGGTTTCAATTATAATCTAACAATAAGATGTCTGTTTATAAATTTGGTTTGGTTTCGCGATTAGTAATACCTGTTTTAATTTTAAAATATTTTGTAGGAAATTTTAACCTTAAAATTTTAGTAACGCTTTTAAAATTTTGTTTTCAGGAAGTGAAATTGGAGAAAATCTTTTCCACACTCTGACGGAAGCAGATATTAAAGAATTGATCCCAAAATTAGGTTCTAGAAAACGCTTTATGATCGAATATGAGGAATTTAAAAATTCTTTTACTTTAAATCAGGTGAACTTCAGTGAACAACTTTTTAATTTTAATTACACACTATACAAATTTTAGGCTTTAGAAGAAAACATCATAATAAATGGATCTGATGCTTTAGAAGGCATAGTTGGTTTGGATGTCCCGATAAAATCTGATACGAGTACTATAATATACGAGCAGCATACTCCTACATCATCGACCTACAATAATTCAAGCGAAGTAGCTAATAATGTAAGAATTTTCTTTATTCCATGTTTTATTACATTAACATACCTAATTTAAGTATATCTGGTTCACATGCGGGAGTCCATAAAGTTGGTACCGTTTACGTAACATTGCCTTCTATGCCCAAAGAATATTTGTCACGATTGGAAAATATTTTTATATTTGCTCTTTTACCACGAAATGGGTAACTTTGCAAGGAACTAGTTATCATCCGAACGATTTCCTTGTTTTAAATCAAACGGAAGATAAACTGTTTCCTGAATTCGGAAAAATTTTAACAATTGTTATTCACAATTTAAACAGTGGTCCTACAATATTTTTTGAATGTGAAGTATTTAAAGCAATCGGTTTTGAACGACATTTTCAATCATATAAAATTCAGAAAATGTCCAACACTTTTACAAATATTAATGCTCGTGATTTATTAATGTACGTACCTTGTCTTGTAACGACTGTTAATTATAAATTGTATGCTTGTTTAAGATGTAATGTATGATTGTTTATTTTGCAAACTGTTTTTATTATAATTTATATTGTGAGTTTGTATATAAGTAGTTTGTATATTTTTTGTGAATTTTTAATAAATAATATTGCTTTTTAAACATTATTGAATTTTTATTTAAATATACAATGAGTAATTTTTTTATATAACAAGATACTTCAAACTTGCATTATTTTGTTCAGAAATATGCAGAATTTTTTTCTAGAAATATACAAAATTTTGTATTTGCAATATGGACAATTTTTTCTAGAAATATGCAAATTTTTGTATTTGAAATATGGACAATTTTTGCTAGCAATACACATATTTTGATATAGAATTATCACAATTTTGTATTCAGATATTCTGCATATTTATTGTGCAGATTTTAAACTCAATAAGTGGGATATTTTTCTACTCAAATTTGGTACCTGAAAATTACACAATTGGGTTGTTTACCTGCTTAAAAAGGTTGACCCAAACCTTGACATCCTTTCAACACAATATTGGGTTTAGCGCCAATCTGAACACAAATTGTGCAAGAATATTGCGTAATTGTGTAAATTATAGCCACAATTTTCTTTCAGTGCATTTCGTAAACCTTTTTCCCTGTCATAATTAACATAATTAACATTGTATTCCCCTTCTATTGAATTCTCTACTAACATTTCCGGTTCATTCCCATCAGTGATTTGATTACCTAAATTGTTTGTCCAAGTGATCTCTTTGTTTAATATTTTTACTACCTTCCGTTCTGCATCAATGATCATATTAAATTTATTAATTAAGTCGATTCCGAGTATGCATTGCATAGATAAATTTTTAATAATTAAGATCGATTCTTTTATAACTACATCCCCTATTTTAATTGTCGCGAGTACGCTTTCGTTTGCAGACGAGAACTTTTTCTGGTTTGGCGTTACCAAATTTACTATCTTTGTTTTTAAAATTGTATCTTTAAAATTTTCTTGATTTTTCGAAATTACCCCCTGATTTATTAATGAAATTTCTGCCCCTGTATCTATTAAACAATTTATTTGAACGTTATTAATATTTACCATAATGTATGGCAACAAATCAAATTTAGTCTCATTATTTAACCCCCCTGTATTTTCGATACTGATAAACTCTTTGGGATGCTGATAAGAGCTTATCTGCATATTTCTTGGCACGCCGTTTATTGAAAATCCTGTGGAGAAGATGTTTCTTCCTCCACAGCAGGTGTCCTATTTATCGTAACACTATTAATCGGTCTGTTTTCTGTATTGGCTGACGTTCGGTTTGGGAAACGTTCGTCGCCCCCTTGTTGGTTGTCCCGATCGTTCGTGCGATGGTCATAGCTACGCCAATTTGACTCAAATCTACCTCCTCTCTGAAAACGTCCACGATAACCCTGATTATAATTTCTATTATTTCCGTAATAGTTACCTCGACCAAAGTTATTTCGATTTGGGTTGTACCCTGCGTTACGATCATCCTGACTATCCCGATTGGTAGTATTAAAATTATTATAACCACCCCTACGATTTTCAAAATTATTTTCATTTCTACCGTAATTATTATTGTTCTGGTTATAATTTCCAGATCGTTCGTAACGGTTGTATCTATTGTCCTGATTATTGTGATTGTCGTTCCCATGATTGTGATAAGTGCGCTGGTTATTCGATTCGCGTTGCCCCCCTGAATAAGTATTGAAATTTCTAGTAGCATTATGATAACTTGACCTATTGGCTCTTTCGTCCATGTTAACCGCATCTGTTCTCCTTAACAATTTCGATAGTTCGGATATCGTGTTTATATTTTCTAGAGCTACCCGATTAATTATATCTTGGCAGAAATGATTAGATAAGTGTTCAACGATTTCTTCCTCGGAGACTTCCGGTTCAAGTTGCGTTACCTCGTTAATGATGTTCTCCGCGTAATCATTGCGGCGACCGTACCCTTTAAATTTACCGTTCATTAACTCGTTACGTATTCGCCCCTGAGCTTGCTTGTCCCAGTAACGATCTAGAAATAGTCTTTCGAAACTGACAAAATCTTCAAATTTATCTTGCACACACCCGAACCATTTTTTAGCATTTCCACCCATCATCGAGCAGATGCAATTCTTAAATTTGTTCACATCGCGGATGTGACTTGTGCTGCGGTTCGCGTATTTGATAAATTGTTTAGGGTTAAAGTCCCCTTTTTCATAGAACTTTATTGCTTGCCCGTTGTTTGTCGGCCACGTGATGTCTTGTAGAGCCGATAAAGTTATAGAACTATTTGTGCTTTCACATTTTATTTTTACGTTTTCTTCAAGTAATTTTAGTTTTTCGCCCTGATCATTGAATTTCAAGTCTACCCGATTTTCTAATTTACACACTTCTTGACTCATATCCGTTTTTGACTTTTCAATTTGTTCTTCCAAAATTATTCGAGTTTGTATAATTTTCTTATTAATTGTTATTTCCGGTATGATCTGGTCACTAATTTCCGATACCTTTTCACTTAGTTCGTATACATTTTCTTTTACCTTTTGTACGTTTGAATTTGTGTCATTTATTGCCTGACCAAATTTAGTTTCAATTTCCTCTTTGTATTTTTGTAAATTCTCGTTGAGTTCTTTCTTTGTGTTTTCTGTATATTTAATAACCACATCTATTTTCTCGTTTAATTCTTTTTTGGTTTCTTGTAATTTTTTATTTGTGTTTTCAATGATTAACTTTGTGTTCTTTTCTGCTTTCTGGTTATTTTGGAGATCTCTTTCTTTTGCTTTCTTTCTGTCTTCTGCTGCTTTCATTTGAGCATCTTTCATGTACTCCATCATTATATCCCATCGTTGCTGCTCTTCTGTTATTACGACCTTCGGTGTCTCGTCAACATCTAACTGGATTAACATTTCACCTGCTGTGGCTTCTTTGGTTATTGACACCCCCTCTTCTGACGTTTCTTCCTCTTTTTCTGTTTCTATGTCTTCTGTACCTTCATCTATGACTTCCGGATTTTTCTTTTCATACCTTATAGTCCTATCCGATTTTTCTGCCATTTTGATTTATGTATTTGTTCAATTTAATTTTAAGGAAATAGTTATTAAGTGAATTATGACGTAATTTTAATTTTAGTAATAAGAATATTTTTAATTTTAGTTTTACGAAAATTGTTAGTTTTAATGTCAACGTTATGAATAATTTTAATGAAATTTCTCGTTGTAATTAACCTGTCTATTAATTTAATTATAATGACCCAATTTTGTTCGTGGTTCGAGGTTATTCGAGTTGACTCTAGCCCCACGTTGTTGCGCCAAAAAGTGCTATGTACCGGAGTTCTTAAAGCTTGCCTTTGTAATAGAGCGGTAACCTTTGATAGTGCGGGTTTACACAAATTAACCCCGTCAATAGAGACGTTTGCAATTTTATTGTCGCAAATAAATATTTACCTCGGCTAGATATAATTTTTATTGTAAGCATGAAACCTACCTTTATCTCGGGCTGGACTCTTTCCGTGATCAAATCTGTGAATTGCTGAAATCAAATATTTTTGGATCTCGGAACAAGATTGGAAAATAATTCTCCGTTTCAAAGGCAAAATGTAAATTTTATTGTTTGTATTATAATTATAGCAAATAAAAATTCTTAATATTAATAAAATAATTCCTTAAAATTACCCAAACTGTTAATTTTAACGTAGGCGCAACGCGGTGATAATTTTTACGCACGCACTGAATTTTATAAAAATTATAAAGTTTTATGTAGATTTACCTTTATCTAGGGTTTTTCTGGTTCGTAAGATATTTGACCATGAATCTTATCTGCTTGCGTAGAGCGATCAGCTGTTGTACCATTGATAAAAACGGATAGGTGTCGATGCACAGTTTTACCTCGTGTAATTTTGTGAATAGTTTTTTTTTTGAAAATCTCACTAATCACTGGACTTTTCTTTTATAAAACACTTTAATCTGACGTAAGTAATTATTATTTAATTATTCTATACTTTTGTTGTTAATTTCTATTAAAATTTTTATTAATTCAATTAAATTTTATTGCAGCACAAAAACACCATTTGCATAACCCAAAACTCGTTTATTTTATTAATTTCTTTCCTTTGTTTTTGTTGCCTTGATACCCAACTTTCCAGGCAAGGTTGATTATTATTTTTGTTGAAAATAACAACATCGATATTGCATAGTCAGGTACGTATTTGCCCATTTTGTTTTGACAAAATTTTTAATGAAATTTTATCTTTTCCAGATTGAATTGGTTTTCTACATTCCATTTGGTTATTCGATTAATTGGTGAAGATGCACCATCCATTTACTGTTCATTGACTAACGAAACACTTTAATGTCATGTAATGTTTTAACTTGCTATTAATTTTATGCTAACAAATTTTTCATATTAATAAGTTATTCAACAATATTTTGATATTAATTAGGATTACTCATAACTAAACAAATTGATTTTAAGACTAAAATAACAAATTTTATGATAACGGAATTTAAATTTCACATTGTTAAATTATTTTATTAATCTTTGTTCCATGAATGTAATTTGAATTAATTTTTGAATTTGAATTAAAGTATTTGCTATCAGATGGAATCTTTCCGTATGATTTTAAAATAAGTCTCATGCTTTATAATCGTTGATCAACTTTTGAATATTAACGTACGCATCTCTATTAACGTGGTCAGTGCATAACATCGCAATATATTTCATAATATTTTATTATGTACTTATTAAAGCAGTCATGGACAAATATTATGTTAAGCAATACCAAAACCGTGAAATAAATATCACAAAGTTTAACTAATAAATCATCTTTACATATTATATACCGGAATTGTAAGCGACTAAAACTTTACTATTTAAACTGCACTTTCAGGTATCAAACCGGTGATGAAAATATCGTACCGTCCATCTTATAAAATACCTGTATATGTTAGACATTGCTTTTATAGTAACAAAACGAAACGATTAAAACATTACCTAAACGGTACCGTATGTTCAACTATATTTTAGTTAATAAAATTTCAGTGCCGATCCGATACAGCAATTTCCTTCAGAATAACGGTGCGAAAATATGTACATTCAAACTATACCTAAACAGTACAGTGTAAATATGAACTAAAATTTATGTGCCGCTTAGGTACCATTTTGGTACTTAATTTTCAGGTATGAAAATATATGTACATATTCGTTATACTTCAATGGTATACCGGTATAAAACCGATATGTTACTTGAGTAGTAGCCAGGCAGTTTACGCTGAGAGGACGGGACGTCTCGTACACAGAGGACCTTCAGCAAACTATCAAGATACTACAGACGCACTTTCCTGACAGACGGTTGGATAGTTTCAGATTTCGACTGAACTGATGGCACAGCTTGGCCATCGACTCAAACGAACTGGGCCATTAAATCGCCTGGGCCTGATGGGGTATTTCCGGCCCTATACCAGTGTGGTTTGGATCACGTGCTCTACCACCTATTGTGAGTGGCTACACACCAAGGGAATGGGGAAAGACGAATTTTATTTTAATATTTTAATACTAAAGCAGGGTAGAAGTGACTACTCCCTATTAAAATCATTTAGACCCATTAGTTTGTCTTTATTATTCCTAACTATGTATGTTAGAAAAACTGTGCGACAGATCAGACTCTGGCTCACATACCGCCGCACGTATCTTCACTATTCCCAATTTTGCTTTATCCCTTACGTGTTAGCGCTTGTGTCTCCCGCGTCAGTTAGGTTACAATGGGCCTTACTATAGTACTATTTTTTTTCCTGTTTCTTCTCTAGGTTTACCACCTAGAGGGGAAGTATATTAATAAAAATTGATACATATAATAATAATGTTCATAAAAAAACTTAGCAATAACAATAACATGGTGAATGATGAGTGGGGGCGATTAAATGAATATTGAGGGATAACAAATAAATACATTTAAACAATGTGAAATGTTTTAGCGCCAAACTGCAGCTGATTAGTAAATAAATATAAATGAATAAAAATTTGAAGATAAATTAAGTTGAACATTGAATATAATTTAAGCAGAACTGAATTATAACTGAATTAAAAATATTGAAATGAATTGATTAACAAATAACTTGGTAACAGGTGAGTACATACATCCATTTCGAAGACAAATTAAGGAGTGATGTTGAATTGTTTGAGTGTGTTTATTATAATTTTGCAAAATTTTATGAATTGTTGTGTGATGAATTTATTTATAATTATTTCATTAATGTCGAAAGGTGTAATGTTATAAAACTGACAGTGTAAGGTGTAATTGTGTCGATGTTGTGTGTACTTTGGGCAGCAAGACAATAAATGATGCAGAGTCTGCCTACTTTTTGAATCGCAGGGGCACACGTCATTAGGACTGATCTTGAATCTGTAAGGATACTCGCGCGCAAACAAGTGACCCGTCAATATTTGCGACATTTCAAAGAAGGTATCAACGGCACTTCGGAACAAACGACCATCCCGTAGGGTAGGCAAGTGCTACCCGGTGGTAGAGCCTTGGACGGCGTTTCTGTACCCGGTATCCCAAATACATGCCGACTCAAGGCGAATCACCCTTCTTGCGTAACTTAGAGGGAACTGCTTGTATGCCATGCGGCTGTACGAGACAGCCGCGTCTTTGGCATATTGATCTGCAACCTCGCTCCCTTCTATTCCGCAATGAGCCTTTACCCACGCAAACTTGATGAGCGTTTGGTCCTTCATTATTACCATGGTAAAGCCTTTCATATCTGCAGAATATATACTTGTTGTTCCACATACTGCGATTTAGACATTCAGCGATGTGTGTCGCTTTTGTTATTTTTGGGTCCACTTCTTCGTTTAGGTCTCTAAATTCAGTTATTTCAGCTCCCAAATAGGCAGATCTTATAACTTATGTATTAGGAACTCATTCAACTACAAATAGGTAACTTAAGGTAACTTAAGTTGAATGAAGATTAAGGAAAGCTCTCAGTGCAATCCAAAAGCCATATGACCTTGGCTGCCTGCCCGTCCTTCTAGCTGCCCGTCCTCGGACGGGGTATCATCTAGTTTTGAATATGATCGGATAGACCTTGATACAATTCAGTACGCAATTTACTTTGTTGATATCGTATGTAGTTCAAATTATTGGCTTCCACTTGCAAATATGAGTCGACAATCCACTGTTGCGTAAGTTTTCCCGCACTCATGATCGGATTGAAATCGTTTCTAATTGCTGTTTGCGCAACTTTAAATTGTAACATGCTGATTTTATTACGGGATTGCCGATATCCTTCTCAACTCTAATTGGGTTGCCACCCCGGTTCGCCAAACGGATAAAGAATGCCATAAGTCATAGGGTCAAGATTTGGACTGAGAATATTGATACGAATGAATTGTTGTGCATTGTCGACGGGATTTCGACGATAGATACGGATATCACGTTCAAATGGAGGTTCGCCGTCATTATTTACGAACACCATTGCAATTTCATTGGACGTTGGAGCATTGTAACGTCTTTGATCAGACTGCCGATCGCGCCGCATCACCATATTGACGACCGGAACTGGTTGTCCTTCTTCTTCGGCTCGTACACGCTCTTGTTGCTCAATTTCTTTCATCAGGCAATATGAAGCTGCGATACGATTGTTGACGCGGAAGAAACGATCGATTTTCTCAATCACTTCAGGTAGACAACCTCTATTATCAGACAGATTTACTCGTTCATTGACCGCTTCTGTCGTGTCCATTACATACAGTTGTGCAAACTTTCTTGTTTGTCCTTCAGGTGGATACAGGTTTGTGGTTCTGTGGTACGTCTGTCCATGAATTTTGAAAACGTATGGTCCGTTACCCGGCATTGAAACAATCTCTGCTCCCATTGAAGCGAAAGAAACCGAGGAATTGTAAGAGCGGATGTGCTGACGAAAGTTCTTGTAGTAAGGATTATCTGAATCTGAAAGCATAGAGCGAAGAAATTCGGGATATAACAATAGATTCCCATGTTGATCGAGCGGTTGCGGAATCTTCACTTTTCCTTTATGACAGCAGTTGTTAAATTGTTTATCAACTGGACGCTCCTTGGCGAAATTCTTGGAGCCGCAGAACTGACAGATGGAATTCATTTCTCCACAATCGTGTCGAGTAACGTGAGATTCATCAAATCTCAATGCTCTTATTTGGAGATGAATTGCTTGACTTTGGTATCGATTTTCTTTCTGTCGATGTATCGCATGGGACCGTGCGTCAGCAGCTTGCCGCGCTTGAGTTTCTTCTAAAGTTTCACGTTGTTGACGTATCGCATGGGACCGAGCGTCAGCAGCTTGCCGCGCTTGAGTTTCTTCTAAAGTTTCACGTTGTTGATGTATCGCATGGGACCGAGCGTCAGCAGCTTGCCGCGCTTGAGTTTGTTCCAAAGTTTCACGTTGTCGACGTATCGCATGAGACCGAGCGTGAGCTTGACGCTGTGATCGAAGCTGTTCTTCTGTGTTATTAGCTCTTGTACGTGCTTTTCTCTCACGATTCAATCGCCGTCGCTTTGCAGCAGGATTTTCAAAATTTTCATTATCCATTATGGAAGTTCACATAATGCTTTTTTGGAAATAGCTGTCCTATATAGACAAAATGATACGATGATACGTTGATCCGATGATACGTTGATACGATGATACGTTGATACGTTGATCCGATGATACGTTGATCCGATGATACGTTGTGCGTTCGGTTCGGTTCGGTTTGCTTCGGGTATTTCCGTGGGACAGACAGAAAGAAAGACTTGGCCTTTTATAATAAGAGATGGTAAAACGAAATTTACAAAACCACTGGGTAAATTCCACACAACTTGACATACAAGTCGCTATGAAAACATGAACGGAATATTCATGAAATATACCAAAATAATGTAAACTGGTGATCTTATTTACTAGATAATAATACACTTATTGGAACATATGATTCCAATACAAACGTATCGGTTTGATAAGCGATAACTTTGTCGAATATTTGAATACAATGAAGGAAAATAATTTGGTGGTTCCACACCAACACACATCTTTTTAATCGGCGTTCAATTCGTAGACTACGTAATTGAAACAACGGTAGTGGAATTGATGATTGCAACACAAAACACATCTTTTTAATAAATGATAGAATTGTCGAATATTTAAATAAACGGTGAGAGTGTCATAACTACCGCCACTACGAACTAACTTGTAACCTTCCTAATGGAAAGATGAAGGTTTATATAGGCCTCTACTACAAAAAAATTCTGAGAAAGTATTATCAAAATTTTGAGTAAATCGATTTTGAAGTTAGCAAAATTAACGAGATTCTGTGGTAAAATTAACGAGATTCCCGCGTGTCGCACATTCTGTGGACGGTACGTGCAATATGAATGACCCTAACACTTAGAGTATTTCGCACCGGCAGATGCAGCTCGTCTCTCCTACATGTAACATCGATTATTTTTTGTTTTTACGCAATTTTTTGGGGGTTTAAGATCCCGGTTGCCTTCATCCCGGTGTCCTTGATGGGTGGCGCCTTCTCGTATGTTTAGCTCTGCCTCAGAGCGGCGTACGCGATTGAAAAACCGCCCGGAGCCCCGGAGGGGCGTAGGGTAGGTTTTTTGATGCGCACAATTCTGGCCGGCCCAATTTTATGGTTATTTAGAGACCTTGTTCTTAAAATATTTGTGGTTCTGAAAAGAACCGTTTTTTTTATTCAATTTGGCGATGTTATACGCACGGGAGTCGACTCACAAATGCGCTCCCGACAGTGCGAGCGTGTGTTATATTTATAACCTCGGATATGGGCGTGGCCTAAACTTGCGATTTACATGTTAAATTTATCTTTTTTCAAATTGATATTTCTCAAAATTTTGACTATACCTTCTCGGGCGAAATTTTTACAGTACACTCTTGTTAAGTCGTTTCTACTATTCAAATGTGGCGCCCTTAACGCCCACACAGTTTACTTCGAATAACGGCCACCGTCGCGCCTTGCTCTGTAATCATCTTTCTTTTATCACGCACTTACTTACAACAAGTCAAGCAGGCAAGTCGATTCACAAGCTTTCGATCTGTCTGCGCCAAGTGAATATTAATATCAAACAAATTAAAGTGCTACAAAGTCAAGTATTAGTTTTTTATTATTTCGTTCACTGCAACCTTTGCCTCTTGAGATTGTCAGGAAGGCGTCTTCTACAAAGCGGCCTTACAATCGTTTTGGAAGACCACAAAAACAACGCGCTCCAACCAGCGAAAATACATTTTGGTCCTTCGAGAAGGATTACCGAAGTTACATTTGGTCATCGAGAAAAGAAACTATCGAAAACAACGTAGAAAAAACCGCCACGAGGTTAGGTCATCACAGCAAGCACGCTAAGGTATTTATCCTCTGTTATTTTCCTAATCCTCAACTATTTAAACTGATTTAATTTAGTAACGTTTAAATAATATCATTGCTGATATTTATGTACAAATATTTTTTGTAATTTTTACATTTTTGACATATTTTACGTTAAATTGGTATTTTCTAACCTCCAAATATTTTGTTTACCACGTGATTCCGAAATCACATTATTTACTTTTTACCACGTTAACAATAACGTGGCGTGATTCTCACATCACATTACTTATTTTTACCACGTTAACAATAACGTGGTGTGATTCTCATATCACTTTACTTTTTACCACGTTAACGATAACGTGGCGTGATTCTCACATCACGTTACTTTTTACCACGTTAACAATAACGTGGCGTGATTCTCGCATCACGTTACTTTTTACCACGTTAACAATAACGTGTCGTGATTTAACGTCGCTTTTATTTTGCTTACCACGCTACGGTTATCAAAACTTTGTTCTATCGCGGTTTTCAACACCCGATTGGTTTTATTTCATTGTTTTACATCTCTCGCAGTAAACGGTTCAATTTAATCATGACAAAATCTGAAGTCAAGATTTTACTGGCTGAAGCAGAGTCGCTAATAAATCATCTAAACAAATTCGAAGTCTTCTTAGCATCGATCGAAAGTGAGCCTGCTATCACAGCCGCTATGATAAAAAAACTAGAATTAAGGTTCGAAGATTTTGCTCCTATAAACAAGGCTTATTCAAAAATCAGTACTCAGTTAACCGCTCGCGACGTATTTAGCGATTCATTAATGACCTGTTCAGATTTCGATGACCAATACATCGATCTGAAAACCATTGCGTCATTAATACTTGAAAAACAAAAGGATGCAAACAATTCTAAACCTTCAACAAATTCAGATCGAGGATCAAACGTCAAGTTACCTCAAATAAAACTACCTACGTTTTCGGGCAATTATACGGACTTTAAGGGATACTTCGACTCATTTACGGCATTAGTTCACAATAACAAAGATCTCTCACCGATTGAAAAGTTTATCTACCTCAAGTCCAGTTTGGATCATTCTGCCGAACGTTTAATTAGCGACATTCAAATGTCAAACGAAAATTACGACATCGCACTTGCTACCTTACGTGAAAGGTATGATAATACCAAACTAACCATACAGAGCCACATTAAAGCAATCTTTGATTTAAAACCCCTTCCCAGGGACTCATCATCACAAATTTCTAAGCTGTATGATGAATTATCGAAACACATTAGGGCATTAAAAAACTTAAAAGTTCCGGTAGATAACTGCAACGCGTTCATTGCGCACATTCTTATGTCTAAACTTGATGATCAAACTAAAACAGACTTTAGTAAGCTCAAGCCTCGCGAAATTCCTTCACTTTCCGATATAGACACATTTCTCAAAGAAAGGTCTCAACTGGTGGAGGAGTTAAAGGATAGCTCTCATGCTCATTCATTTAAGCTCAATAAGTTTAAGGATCATCGCGTTAATCATGCTCCTAAACTAACGCTGGTAGCTTCCAATCAGCCAGTACTATGTCCACTTTGTAACGAAACTCACTCAGTTGCGCGCTGTCCAATCCTCTTGTCACAATCGATTCAGCAGAGATACGATACAATCGCGCGTTTAAATAAATGTAAAAATTGCTTAAGTCACCCCGCCAATTCGAAATGCAACTCGCGCTTTACTTGTAAGTACTGCAACAAAAGGCATCATTCTTTATTACATTTCGGACAGGCCTCGAGAACTGAACCGGAGCAATCAAATACGCCGGAAACCGTATCCTCATCTCCGTCGGGTTCAAATGAGCAATCGCAAGTCTCATTAGCGTGTTACGGTGAATCCAGTCAAGTACTTCTTTCCACAGCTTGCGTCAAGGTAAAAAATTCGGAGGGAAAATGGGTTACTGTACGAGCCATCTTGGACACCGGCAGTATGAACTGTTTCATTACTGAATCACTGTGTAGAGCACTCAATTTGAAACATCAACGCGTGAATACCGTGATAAGTGGGATTAATTCAATAAATAACCAAAAAATAAACACCGCCGTTAAAATTAGTATCTCTTCTAGGCAAAACAATTATAAAAACAACATATCATGTTTGGTGATTCCAAAAATCACGTCACATCTTCCATCAGTTTCATTTAACGGCAATTGGCTTAATATCCCTAAAAACTTAGAATTAGCGGACAACCAATATCACAAATCCGCCCCTGTTGATTTGCTGTTGGGGGTATCCATTTTCTATGAATTGCTCTGCATCGGTCAAATTTCATTGGGTAAAAACAAACCCATCTTACAAAAGACGCTATTAGGTTGGATAGTGTCAGGAAATATGATTATTAATCAAGCGCGCCAATCGACTATAATTCCGAATATTTCCGTATCAAACCTCTCAATCTCAAATGAACAATTAGACAAAAGCTTAAGCAAATTTTGGCAACTCGAGGAGGTTAATCCCAGAAGTAATCTTTCACTTCTATCTAAAGAAGAGCAATTTTGCGAAAGTCATTTCAAAAACACCATAACTCGCAATGCATTGGGGAGATTTTCGGTTTCTATTCCTTTCAACTCGAAGCTAGCTGATCTGGGGGAATCTAGAACTCACGCGGTCGATAGATTTTTAAAACTAGAAAAAAGGTTAAGCAATAACTCCGATCTAAAATTAAAATATTCATCGTTCATTCACGAGTATATTTCCCTAGGACACATGTCTAAAATTACTACTCCTCATTCTCAACCTCAAAACAGTAGCTACGTAATAAGGGCAATGAATGCTCAAATACTTTGTTCAAGCTTACCATATTACTATCTGCCAAACCATGCAGTACTAAAATCTAGCTCTTTGACCACCAAACTACGTGTGGTGTTCGATGGCAGCGCAAGGTCAAGCTCTGGAATCTCAATTAATCACGCGCAGTTAGTAGGACCTGTTGTTCAAGATGACTTGTTCTCTATTCTGTTAAGGTTTCGCCAATACAGTGTTGCACTAACCGGTGACATTGAAAAAATGTACCGACAGATTGAGATTAATCCAAACGAGCGGAAGTTTCAATGTATTTTGTGGAGAGACCGGGCTACCGACCCTATTGACACCTACGAACTGAATACGATCACGTACGGAACGGCCTCTGCCAGCTACTTATCCACCAAATGCCTACAGCACTTGGCTGACCTAAATGCCGAAGCATTTCCAACAGCCTCCAAAGTTTTAAAGTCGAACTTCTATGTCGATGACTTGCTGATTTCTCTCCACAATTCAGATGAGCTAATTCAAATTAAAACTCAATTAACGGACATTTTAGCCACAGCTGGCCTACCAATTAGGAAATTTTTATCCAACTGTCCAGATGTTTTAAAGCACGATAAGCAAAATGATTCTTACCACACCATCCCATTAGGCGAGCGTGAAAGCGTCAAGGCACTTGGTGTATCCTGGAATGCCATTTCAGATGCTCTCCAATTCGAAATCAAAGCAAAGCCCAACTTAACAACCGCTTCGAAGAGATCAGTTCTTTCGATAGCATCGCAGCTATTCGACCCTTTAGGATTGCTTGCCCCAATCACCATAAGGGCAAAGATTTTAATCCAAAGGTTATGGGAAGCCAACTTAAGTTGGGATGAAAGTTTACCGCAAAACCTTAATTCAGAATGGGAATCTTTTAAATCTGAACTCCCATTATTAGCATCATTAAGAATCCCCAGATGTGTCATCCCAGTGAAGTCAAGCGCGGTTCAACTGCATGGCTTTGCTGACAGTAGCTCAATCGCGTACGGGGCTTGCGTTTACGTCAGCCTGAAAATATCTGCTGGAAAGATCAATACGCAACTTCTTTGTGCCAAATCTCGCGTAGCACCCCTAAAGGGAGCCACCATACCAAGGCTGGAACTATCAGCTGCCGTGCTTCTATCCGAACTTATGCAAAGGGTCCAAGCGGCGTTTGACGGATCCTATTCTCAAGTATTTCTCTGGACAGACTCAACTATAGTCTTGAATTGGATAAATTCAGCCCCTAACAAATACAAGGTCTTTGTGGCCAATCGAATTGCCACGATTCAAGAATTAACCAACCAACGTGACTGGTATCACGTCCGTTCGCAGAACAATCCTGCCGATCTGGTGTCTCGCGGTATCAGCGCACAAAACATTCTAACCAACGAGCTTTGGTGGAATGGTCCAAACTTTCTGAGCAAACCACGATCCGAGTGGCCTGAAACTTGTTTCAACCCAAACGTTGAAACTACTGAAATAAAGTCCAATTGCTTGACCTCCCTGTTATGCTCCAGCCCCGCGATATGCTTATTTAATTCGGATACTTCTGATACAAATTCCTCAAAATTTGTTTTCCTATCCAAGTTTTCAACTTTAACTAAACTGCGGCGAGTAACAGCTTGGTTACTCAGATTTAAGCATAATTGCCAAGCTTCCAAAGCATTGAGGAGTACAGGCCCACTCACTGTGGGGGAATTAAACACGTCTCTGCAAACAATTCTTAAAGCCTGCCAAAACGAAGCCTTTTATAACGAGATAAAATCGTTACAGCGTTTTAAATGCATTAAAGGCAAATCGGCCATCTTATCTTTAAACCCGTTCTTAGATGAGAACGACCTTCTCCGTGTAGGAGGCAGATTAAAAAATTCTGATTTCTCGCATGATAAAAAATTTCCCTTTTTATTACCTAAACGGCATCATCTAACCGACCTTATTTTTCTTGAATTTCACTTGAATTTGCAGCATTGCGGTGCTCAACAGTTGCTGTACTGCGTGCGCGAAAAGTACTGGCCAATCTGTGGAAAGAACACAGCTAAGAAAATAATTCGGCAGTGCGTCAGATGTTTCAGGGCCAATCCCGCATCGTATTACCCCCTCATGGGAAATCTGCCCTCAAAACGCCTTCAGGCTGAGGCTCCTGCGTTCTACAACACGGGTCTAGATTATGCCGGGCCTATCTTAATTCGCGATCGTAACACGCGAGGCGCAAAGACAATTAAAAGCTATATTTGCTTATTCATCTGCTTAACAACGAAAGCAGTTCATCTCGAGCTAGTCACGAGCCTTACTACTGAAGTTTTCTTAGCCGCGTTAAAGAGATTTATTAGTAGAAGAGGCATGCCTTATTCATTATCTAGTGACAACGCCAAAAACTTTATTGGTGCGTACAATTACTTGCGAGAGTTGTATGAATTTTTGCGAAATAAAGCCAATCAGTCTATCATACATGACTACCTGGCCGTCAGAGGCATCAAATGGGAGTTTATAATCCCACGCAATCCACACGAAGGTGGAATGTGGGAAAGTAATATTAAAGCGACTAAGATTCATTTAAAAAAAGTGTTAGGAAATACCTGCTTGACGTATGAGCAATTTTCGACAGTTTTAGCACAAATTGAGTCAGTTTTAAATTCTCGTCCCCTATCGCCACTTTCCTCTGATCCTAATGATTTCAATC
Organism: Podabrus alpinus; assembly: GCA_932274525.1. NCBI lineage: Eukaryota > Metazoa > Arthropoda > Insecta > Coleoptera > Cantharidae > Podabrus > Podabrus alpinus. The sequence goes on along the minus strand of OW026452.1, from coordinate 42,805,100 downwards.
CCCTTACTCCTGGTCATTTCCTTGTTGGAAGGCCTCTAGGTGCAGTTGCTGAGAAGGACCTCAGTAACCTAGCGGAAAATCGCCTATCTAAGTACCAGCGAACTCAGCAGATCACTCAACACTTCTGGAAGCGCTGGAGCACTGAAGTCGTCCCAAACATGCAACGCAGAACAAAATGGTTCAGTCATTTGCCCGATGTTGTCAAGGTCGACACATTAGTATTAATTAAAGAGGATAACTTGCCGCCATTATCGTGGTCACTCGGACGTGTTACAGCAGTGCATTCCGGTAAGGACAATGTGATCCGTTCTGCGTCTGTGCGGATCAAAAACGGTACGGTGATAAAACGTTCTGTGACGAAGTTATGTGCCCTCCCTATGTGATGACACTTTATTGTGCTCCCTAACTGTGAATATTATTATTAATCTTTGTTTTAATGTATGTAAATTTAGTTCTAATTTGATTATTGTTTTTTTTGTATTGTTATTTTTCTTTGTATTGTTTTTTTGTATTGTTTCCTTTTTGTATTGTTTTCCTTTGAAATTCATTGTATTTCAAGGCCGGCGGTATGTTAAGTCGTTTCTACTATTCAAATGTGGCGCCCTTAACGCCCACACAGTTTACTTCGAATAACGGCCACCGTCGCGCCTTGCTCTGTAATCATCTTTCTTTTATCACGCACTTACTTACAACAAGTCAAGCAGGCAAGTCGATTCACAAGCTTTCGATCTGTCTGCGCCAAGTGAATATTAATATCAAACAAATTAAAGTGCTACAAAGTCAAGTATTAGTTTTTTATTATTTCGTTCACTGCAACCTTTGCCTCTTGAGATTGTCAGGAAGGCGTCTTCTACAAAGCGGCCTTACAATCGTTTTGGAAGACCACAAAAACAACGCGCTCCAACCAGCGAAAATACAACTCTAATAAGGTTCCTTTTGCTATAAAATAATTTTGAAATGATTTGGGGTGGCGGTAATTAGGTAATTCTTCCCAAATAAACAAACGACCATGGAATTGAGGATTCCAATACATAACACATCTATTTATCGGTATGTATCCTTAAACGTAAATACTTATTAAATAGAAAAAAAAAGAAACACAGGAAAGGTTCGAATCTATGGGGTTCCAAACTGAAGGTTTTAAAAATGCCCTGACGGCAATACTTGACAACAAAAATACTACTACATATAAATCAATTCTTCCTTGGTAAAAATACATCCAAAATACTCCTTCTGAGGTCGGACTGTCGACTTCCAGCTGTGCCAATTGTAAGTTGCATAAAGTTAAGATGATTCCTTCTCGGAGAAGAGCGAAGCGTAATGCTTTAATTGCTACACGAGTTTCGGCGCCTATTTCTGATGTAAATTCCCTTCTTTTGAAGGTATAACTGGGCGAACAATAATTCGCCTAAGACTGGACCTAAAGTCCAAAGGATATGGTAACTAGAAATGGTCCACTCGAGTAAGCTGTTCAATCTACAACTACTCAACACTTGACTTGCCTTTAACACGGCGAACGGAATGGACATAGGTGACTTTAACCTCACCTCAACACACTCCACGATACGTAATTCGTTATTCTACTTTTGAAATAGTAAGCGGCATGCAACCACGAATTTGACTTCCAAAAGCCGGTACTTAACTTGTTGAATTAAAACGTGAACACAAACTTCACTTAAGATTTTTCGGTACGCGTACGACACTGCGTTATGAAATTGATCATTAATTTTAAACTTGATTACTTGTAGCTTCGTAATGATTACGAATTCGAGAGTCTTTAAAATATGAACTCCAACAATAAACAACGATAATCTTGCTGGTTAATTTTGCTTCCTCATTCGCGAAAATAACCATACAATACGATATGAATCGACTAGTGAACTCGGCAAATCTAGAGCGACTGACGCCAAAAAATGCACCCCGAAATGCATACTAAGAAGGGTGACACTTGACATGACCCAATATAATTGGTGTTAAACGATCACGTGCCCGCCCTACCATGCATTCGACCGTTAAATTTCAAACTACGGGTTCTACCTTGAATCACCATGTTGCAATCTTATCTACTACATTTCGAACAACACATGCTGTATGGGTCGTTTACACGACGCAAGTTGATAAGTTAATTGTTAAGTTAATTTTAAGTTAAAATTAAGTGACTGTCCGTTTACACGCATTTAAGTTGTTAAGTTGTAAGTAGCAGTGTACAAGATGGACATTCAACTGACACATCATGAATTAAATTGTATTGTTCATGTTTTACTGGAAAATATGTTGGAGGAAATTAAAAGTGAAGTTAATTTAGAGATTAATAAGCCAAACCGTCTCTGGGAAAGAAAGTGGATAAGTAGAAGAAATGAACTTGGTGCAAGTACATGTCTATTTAAAGAATTACATGTAGAAGATATACAAGAATATTATAATGCATTACGTATGTTGGAGTCATATTTCAATGTATTACTTGGTAAAGTGGCACCTATGAAAGATTTTAGTGCATTGACAAGAATGGGGAACCACAGCGCTTGACCACGCCTATTAAAAGATGCGCGCGGTTCTTTACTTAACCGAAAAATAGAATATATTCTATTCTACTTTTAACTTATTCACTTAATGAGCAACTTGATACTTACAACTTGATGAAGTGTCCATACGCAAATTTAAGTTGTCGATTAAGTTAAATTTAACTTAATCACTTATCAACTTGCGTCGTGTAAACGACCCAGTATATTTAAGCCTTCTCAGCTGAACAAAAACAAAGTTAAATCACTTATCGCATAATTTATTAAAGGAATAGCTTAAATTAGAATACAAAGTTGCAACACGAATGTATCTTTCTATACATTTTGCCAGATAAGAGTTACTTTTAGAGATTTTAATATTAAAAAGTAGTTTTTCACACTCCATATGTGTATTTTTGCTGAGAACGAAGAAATATTTATTATTGTAAAAGACACGAGCGGAACATTAAAATACTGTACGATCCTTTTAATTCAACATAGGCGTACCCTCTGGTGAATTTAATTTTGAAATTAAACATAAATTGACCCTGCAGTCAACGACTTCACGGTAACATGTACTGGCCAAAAATGGCGTTAACCGAAGCGAGCGACACTCACTTTACAAATGTTAAAAACAAGTACAGTCGACTCTCGATTAATTGAAACTCAAGGGACCATAGAAGGACCAGAGAAAATTTTCAAATTACCATTAATTATTACCAAATTATCGAGAGATTCAAAATTAACTAGTGTTCAAATTATCGAGAGTCGACTGTATTTCAAAAAATGTATAACAAACCTGAAGTTTTTCAGCAGGATTTAGTTTACTCAATGGAAACGTTTCCAGTGTAGTTATCATTTCTCTGTTCTGAAACAAATAAATTACGTATTGCTATGTTATACGTCCTTTAATAAAATTTGTAGTTAAGGGATGCTTAGCACTTATGCCCCTTTTTACCATCTCAGTCAATGACACTCTAAGAAGTCTGTTCCTTGTGATTTAATTAGAGGTAAACGTTGAAAATGACTTAATTTGTTCTTTCTGGATTAGTAGAAATTGCTTTTATGAAATAAAAAAATAAAAAAGATTTCAATAGCTTGGAAAGAAATGTTTATATTCATATAAAAGTCGCAAAGCGTAAATAAACAAATGGTTGTACAAATAATTGCAGATCAAAGATCTACTATCAAAGAATGATTCACAAATAAAATATCTAAATTTCATAAAATTCACAAGTCGAAAAGATCTCTTCGTTTCTTCTTAATTGCTTAATTAATTTGCATTAATTAAGTATTTCGCTGTCCAATAGCGCGTTAAATGTTTGTAAATAATAATGTTGCTTTTGTTAAAGCTTAATATTGAAAATGTAAATAATAATGTTTATTAATGAAAAACCTTTCAAATTAGGGTAGTCGAAAATGCACTTCCGTGAAAGTCTTTTTTCAACATCCTGTATTTTATATGCATATGGCAAAATTTATAAATGTTAAATAATAATAATTCACTGTACCTTAAATATCATCAATGTTGTGGATACAAAAATAAAAAGGATATGTGTGTGTGGCCACCTTTAGCTAACTTATCATAAAAAAAACACCTGCGCACTGTTGATGCACTTGCAGATCGGAGAAGCTGGATGACATAACCTGACCTCATGTTGTTTGTTGACTTTGTTCCCAAAATTTTCTGTGTTCATCAAAGTTGTTGTTTACGAATTTAGTTGCTACCATAAATATCACTTCTGGTAAGTCGAATGAATCGATAATTACTCTTGATTACAGTGAATTGTGAGTTGACTACAAAAGTTGCAATTTTGTAGAATTGCTGCACCTGTTGTCAGCCATCTTGATTTCTGAACTTGTAAAAATTTCATAAAATCCTGGATACAATGAAAACACGTCTACATTGTTTCAACCTTCGGGATCAACTAACTTTGCATCGAAAATCGACAAATTGGTATGCCTGCAGCTCAAAAGCAAATCAAATTATTGTATTTTGAATTTTTAATTTTGTTAAAATAATTATTTTGTTTCAGGTTTTGGGTCCACATTGAAATTGTGTTATAAATAAAGGTTTCCCATACGATTCCATTGGTATTTGCTGTTTTTATCGTTTAATTCGGAATACTTTTGACTCACTTGCGACCATTTTAGGGTCATTTCCAAATTTATGCGATTTTCACCCTTATCCACAAATTTGACGATTTGTCTCACGAAAATAGTTGAGTTACATAGATGAAGAGATTACATAATTTTTGATATGAACCGATTTGCACTAAAGATGTAGTTGAAGAAACAATTTTGTATCAACGTTTTACATTTTTAGGTTATTGTGATATTCAAGATAATGATATAATATCTATTAATTAATTTCCAGCTAATTAAATCTTTTAGTAACATTTTGATGTGACAATCATCAATTTAATTATTCTCAGCAATATTTCACATGTCCTTCTTATCCCGAGAGATTCAAATAATGTCATAAAAATGAAAATTGAGAAGGTTTTGTAATGTTCGATATCTAAAGTTTTTAAGATTGATTCCTACTTAGAATTTTGTGTTCTTTCTGAATATATTATTCATTCTTAAATTTTATGCCTCTATAGAGCAGTTTGGAACACAGCAGTATGTTGATTAATTTTTGGCGATCAATATACCATTTAAGGAGTTAAAGTAGATATCCAAAAAGCATCAATATTTTTTAATTTATTTTTTATAATTTTTTATTTGCTACTTAGAATTTTTATTAACTTATACAATCGTGATCACGGTCATACTAAACAAACACGGGGTTTTACGATAACTCGAAAACGACAACGAGTACAGCGAAAAGAGTTTATATAAAAAATAGGTATATTAAATTTTCCACAATAAAGATTTTGTATTTTGGTTTGTAGCATCAGTAGTTTTTTCATGAATGGGTTTAGAAGGTAGGTCTTTTTTTTAGGTTTGCTCAAAATATTAGTAAAATTGATTATAGGTTTACAATGAAAAAGTATTTCTAAAAAATATATTATTAAAATATTACAGTACCTAAATAATAAACAACTAAATGGATTTCAGCTGAATTCAAAATATAATTTGACGATATTGGAAATTAAACCATTACTCTCTGAGTTTTACGTTTAACTCCCTCCCCATCAGTCACCCTTACTTTGAATTTTCAAATATTACCTCCTACCTTGTGATATATCATTTTAATTGTGGAAAAATTCCTCGGTAATGCATGGCAAAAGCTTAGATTTGAACTATACAAAAATTAATGAGAAATAATGGAAGAAAGAAGATACATAAAGTTATATTCGTAATGCTTATTATTATCTATAAAATTAATATTATCTATATCTTTTAATTTAACAATATGTGTATGTGCTCAATAACTTTTTGGAATTGTAATATAAAGGAACCCGCCCTTAATAATAGTTTTAAATACTTATTATAATTTAGTCCATATTGTTTAAACTTCTGTGTAATTTAAATATTGTTACTTACTTTCCGTTATAAAGTGTTTTATATCAATGTGAGTTAAACGTCTAGACGCTGATAAAGAGGTCAATACCTATTATGGGAAAAGGTTAAATTCCTTTGTAAAATGCTTATTATCAGTGTAACTTGATATATAAACTTCCTCTTAACGAACAACGTTAGTCTGTAAGAATAAGTAGTTTAGTTGAGTGTGAACTTTTGAAATAATCAGTGCTATTCCCATCACCTTAGTTATAACTAAGGTTGGGATTATATGCAAATGCATATTTTTAACTATTGATATGAGAACGTCGATTTTTGGATATCTTTGCGAATCACATAAATTAGAGTAATTTAAACCAAACTTTTTTAGGCATATTTTGCATATTTTCCACTTTTGGTTCATATTTTAGAAAAGTTAGCATATTAATGCATAAATACTCGTATTTATTTCAACTCGTGAAATTATTATATAGAATTACCTACGTATGAAAATTCCGATGAAAATGAAATGTATCATATTTACAAACTATTGCTGTGCTTGGCATCTGAATCAGCGTCTTTGAACATGGGTGATAATCTGATAATAATATCATCTTGCGTAATTTTATTATTCTTAGGTAGTTACTTGCGGGTTGAACATATTATTCAATAAGACAGTGAGTGAAAAAGTTGTTGAACAATGCCAAAAGAAAAGCCGAATGTTACTTCTTGGATAAAGGAGTATCCAGAATTAACTGCAGATAAAAATGATAACGTGTTTTGTCGAGTTTGCAGTAAAATTGTAAGTACATAGTCAAGTTTGAAAAATTTATAGAATTAAAATCACCACCTTATTGATTGCATAATTTTTATTGAAGACCGTTTATCTCAACGTAAAAGTTTAATTGCAATTTATTGCTTTTAGATTCCCTGTGAAAGAAAATTTCAAATAACGCAACATGTAACAACAAGTTTGCATAAACGTAACTGCGAAAAATTTAAATCATCGTCTAAATCCCAAATCACTTTAAGAGAATCGTTTGCATCAACCTCCGCTGATAAAGATAAAAATCAGTTTAATTTTGATTTATGCAATGCATTGATAAGTGCAAATACATATACCTCTTAATAAATTAGAAAATCCAACATTTAAATCATTTCTGCAAAAATATTGTGGTAGAAATTTACCTGACAGGAGTACTTTGAGAAAGAAATATGTAAATATGGCATACGAAGAAGTAATAAAAGATATTAAAAATACAATTGGCAATAATTGCTACTAGAAGGTCAATACGAAGAATCAGTATTAATGGAGCCACAAAAAATGTGCAAGTTTAAATTCGCTCCAATAACATCAGTGGACGTTGAAAGAAGTTTTTCAACGTACAAAAACATATTGAGTGACAAAAGACAATCTTTTATTTTAGATAATCTAGAAAAACATATTATAATTAATATTTATTATCAAGTGAAAAATAGTAGTAATTAAATGCGTTCACAATAAAAAAAAAATGCTAAATGTTTTTTTTTGGAAAAAAATTATTGCATATTTTGAACTTTTATTCGGCATATTTCACTGCATATTTTATATTTTAACTTGCATATTTTTATAAAAATTGGAGCATATATATGAGCATATTTTAGAATTTTTTATGCATATAAATCCCAGCTCTAGTTATAACCAATTGTTGGCAAATTGTTGGCAATTTGACGTATAAATGACATTTGACAGCTACGGGTTATTCAAGATGCACCTTAGTTAATGTCAATTATTGGCTAAATTACATTTTCACTACCAACTTTTAGTGAAATTCTTAAGTTATGTCAATTAACCTCGAAAATAGCCAATCTTGACAAATTTGGCAAAGCGAATAAAAACAGCATTTGATAAGTAAGAACTTGGCATTAGCCAATAGACCTGCACATTTAAGAAATGCTATAATCTACGCATGCGTTAAAGACGCGGCAATTTGAACAGTTCGGACAACTGCAGTTGCTGGTTATTAGACGTAATCACGTGCAAAACATGGCGTCTTCCTTACCGTTTGTAAGTGTTATTTTGGATGAAAGTGAAGTTCCCGGTGCAGTTTTACCTTGTGCAATAGTAGAAGAACACTCTGTTGTTCAATTAAAAAGGTGGTTGCAGTGCAGAGGGCTAGCAACTTCTGGGAAAAAGGCAGATTTAATTGCAAGGTTAGCGAGGTCTTATTATGATTCGATCGGTTTTTGCTTAAGTACATAAATTATTTTATAGAGTGAAAGAACATTTGTTGCGAGGGACGAAAATTACTCCTACCATCGATGGTGGCGTTTGGCATCATCAAAAAAGACTCAAGGCTAGGCGAGAAGTATGTATGTTTAAAATTGCTGTTTTTTGTTTACTCATCAAGTTTTATTTTTAGAACCTTGAAAATATTAAAATAAAGCCACCCGTTTTCCCCATAAATGGTTGGAAAGCGTTTCCAGGAAGCGAAATTCCTAAAAAATTTGATTATGGAAGCATTTACCAACAATTTGTTGAAGTGAAAGCTTTGCTACCGAGAAGTCATAACGGTACTGGGAGTAGCGAAGAGGATGATTCCGAATTCTGTGGCACTTCAAAGCCTTTGAAAAAAGGGAGGTTATTTTTTAAAAGTGGCCATGTAAAGAATTTAGAGGACAACTATGTTGACAATCACTTCTGCCTTAAAGCAACTGTGCAGGCATCGTATCGGGACAATATTAATTTTCGAGTAATGGTCATGCTTGATGAAAATGGACGCGTTGTTGATTCTACATGTGAATGTGCAGCTTCCTCAATGGGAAGGTGTAATCATGTAGCAGGAGTGCTCTTTCCGCTGGAAGATTACACCATTCTTTTTGGTTATTCTGCGGTAGCATGCACTAGCAAGCTATGCGAGTGGAATCAAGGCCGAAAAGAAAAAGCTCCAACAACAATAGCCAGTCGACAGTATTCGGACAAAGTTGACCCTTCAATTAAAAAGCAATTTAACCCTGTGCCAAATAACCATGAACCACAGGAGATCACCAACAGCTTGTTGTACCAGTGCCAGAGTTATAAAAAGTTAACAATGTGGGAGCTGCTTCTCGAGTTTAAATACGAGGACTATGAAATTGAGAACACTAGAGCAGAAGAATTGAAATTAAATGTCAACACATTACAACAAAATCTTAAATTTAACTTCACCACTCCAGGTGAAATAAGTGATACGAGAGGGCAGGCAGATAGTGAACGTTGGCACCAACTGCGGAGGGTTTTAATTACAGCTTCCCGGTGTAAAGAATATAGCACGATAAATCCAGCCAACATGTTCAATAAACTGCAGAGCATGATGTGGCATCCTCAGTTCATTAAGAACAAATATGTAGAGCATGGCACTAAATACGAAGATGTGGCACTGCAACAATACTCCAACGTCACGGGATTTGGAGTATCCAAAACAGGTTTGTGGGTTAATCCAAAGTATGCCGGGTTAGGCGCTACCCCTGATGCGTTGGTGTTTGATACTGTAACTAATACTTATGGTCTTCTAGAAATAAAATGCCCCTACATTTTGAAAGATAAAACTCCAATAGATTTTTCAGATCTAAATTTGCAACAAATTCATTCATTTTGTTCTACTCTAGGAGATAATAATCAGTTAGAGATTAAAGAAGACCATAAGTATTATTATAACCAGGTACAAATGCAAATGGCTATACTGGAAAAACCTTGGTGCGACTTTTTTATTTGGACATTTAAAGGCTATAATATTCAACGGGTAAACTTTAATGAACCTTTTGTCACCTGACTGCGCGCATCGGTCACATATTTTTTTAAATCATGTTATTATGAGGTATTTTACCTATAACGAAAATTTCGAATAGATCCGGCAAAAATTTAAAGTCAGATATTCCGTGGGAAGACATTTTTAGGTCAGCGGATATATCGAAAAGATTGAATCGGTAACTTAAACGGACAAATTTATGTTTTACGATCGAGTAGTATTTGTAATATTTGATGGGAAAGAAAGTCTCTCAAAAGAATTTAATACACGTCTAATAAACCATGCGGTAGATAATATAGTTTTAATAAAGTTGACGTAGCACCCATCAATAATTCCCATCATCAGCAATAAAGTCTCCATTCGATAGCATTGCAAACCAAACGTCAACCCATACATATGCTTTGCTATAATTTTATAAAAGACTGAGAGACACTTTTATGCGATCCATAAACCCACGTCGCCTGTCAATACAAAAAACGGACACGTGCGGTGTTGAAACCGTGTGAACGAATGCATTCGGTGTCGTTATCTGCAACAGGCATCGACAGGCAAGCCAATGTGTTAATTTTTAACATGGGAGGTATAGCGATTTCGCAATCTCAAGCTTCGATAAAAACAAACAAAAAGTGCAAAAGTATAGACCCTTTTCGTCCAAATAGACGAGCAAAAAATTGTTTTGCTCGCACGTGTCTGGCAAAACTTCTCGATACACTTTACATGGAGAAAGACGAAAGCGTGCTTCCACACTCTAGGTACCGTCCAATTAAAATGCATATCCCTTCTTTCCAAATTTATGGGACCCAATTATAAGGGCCCAATTCAATCATTAAGTGGGAATTATCCTAAATTGTGGTAGGGAAAACACATAAAATGAGCTGCAAATTGCATTTTCGAAGAGATTCACTTAGAATCCGATACCGTCTTCTCGTATCGTAGCGCTTCCAAAAGCGGAATTGAAATACCAAGATCTCACATTTATTCGAGATCTTTAAATCAATACAAGTCATTTGTGCTAAAATTATTGTGCGTCAACTACAGGTATTATCGAACATTTAATCTCGTCAATTGTTGCTAACATTTAATAAACTATCGAACATTTAATCTCGTCAATTGTTGCTAACATTTAATAAACTATCGAACATTTAATCTCGTCAATTGTTGCTAACATTTAATAAACTATCGAACATTTAATCTCGTCAATTGTTGCTAACATTTAATAAACTATCGAACATTTAATCTCGTCAATTGTTGCTAACATTTAATAAACTATCGAACATTTAATCTCGTCAATTGTTGCTAACATTTAATAAACTATCGAACATTTAATCTCGTCAATTGTTGCTAACATTTAATAAACTATCGAACATTTAATCTCGTCAATTGTTGCTAACAGTTAACAAATTATCGAACAGTTAATATCGTCAATTGTTGCCACCGTTTAACAAATCATCGAACAATCAACATCGTCAATTGTTGCTAACGTTTAACAAATTATCGAACAGTTAATATCGTCAATTGTTGCTACCGTTTAATAAATTATCGAACAATTAATACCGCCAATTGTTGCTAACGTTTAATAAATCATCGAACAATTAATACCGCCAATTGTTGCTAACGTTTAACAAATTATCGGACATTTTATGCCATCTGCTTATCACGTTTAATAACGTCGAGTTATCGCAATTAAAGTATCGAGCGTTAGCCTCGCAATACGTGCCGCTTAGAGGCAATTACGTAGCATTTCTTTTATCGGTATGGTATAAAACAGGTGTTGCACTACGAACCCATGTGTGCAGTCCAATCGTTTTTTTTATCAGACACCACATTGACGTTTCTTATTTATACAGTGCCGGCTTTAATTAATTGTAACTTCGCGAATAATTACCCTAGTGAATTATTTCGTACGGAGACCCCTATTTTATCGCGAAACACAGTGCGTGAATCACCCTGTCATTTCACCACCTTCCGATTTGAAGAGGTTTTGGAAGCTGGTTATTGCGCTGCCCTTCTGGTATGGTTTGAGACATCGCATTCAGCTCTATTCTGTAGTCCGAGGACGAATCTCACTCCTGGAGGACCCGCCATCGACTTTACCTAGAGGTCGAACACCAACCACCCAAATTAAGTAAGAAACCTTTTTATATTTTTAAGATTGTGATGTTAATTGGTCACCTTGGCCACCAGTATTGTTTAAGAACGTTCAGTTCAACCCTGGAAGACGATATCGCAACCATTTTGTACATCTTTTATGTAAATTAATATTAGTGTCTATTATTAACGTAACTTTTAGCACGCCATTCGAGCGTTTATATTCGAACTAGTAATTTAACGTAACATTTTAAGTTTAGTATTGCAACTAAAGTTCATAAAAATTGATCGATCATATTGATTAATTTTCATTATCAATTTTATGAGTCACAGTTTTAGATGTCATCAAGTTGCACTTAAGTAACTATTATTTTTGGTGGAGTGCTGTATTCAATACGCCCCCCTTTTACGTATGAACTTTCTGGATCATACTTTGCAAATTCGCAGTTTGTATTTTTGTAAGAGTAATTGTTTCACGAATATTAATTTCGCAACGGAAACCACACTGAAAGGTTCCGTCAACTGTACATATTTATTTTTATACGATACCTGTAAATTTGATAGTATCTTGTGTAAATTTTGTCAACTCCCCCCTGATATTATTTTATTCATTACATTTTTGTTATTTCCCAACGTTGTGTTTTATTGTTATTGTGTTAATGTTTATTTAGCTATTTTCACCAACGGAAAGTTCGCCTCCTGTAAAGGTAAGGTCATTGAGCGAGGCTTTTCCGGAGTGAGAATTCGCCGTAAGATCATCAAGTTGTCGCGTACCAGCTTGGAAGGTGTGATAACCAGTCCCCTTCAAAAAGATTCATTTCTTCGTATGCGTGGCGCCCATTTAAACTCCCTCGTGTATATTAACCCCACCGATTTTGACTTAACTCCCCCCCCGTGTAAATTATTCACACCGATTTTGACAATTTTTAGAATCGCGATCGAGGATTGCCCGGTCGTCGATAGGAAACACACGTTTTGCGACGAGCCGTCACACGACCCTTTTATTCCTTTCACCAACCCACCCCTTCGCGACTTTGAGCTAGCCAACCTTTTATTACCTGTTGGAAAGGTGTCGTGGATGCTAAACGTGTTGTAACACTTTTTGGAACACCATTTTTCCCAAATTGTTAAGTTTACATGAAAATGTGATTTCACCAGAATATTTTGAGATGCGAGTGCCAAGGAAATTAAATCCATTTGTTTTATTGTAAATATTGTAGGTATTACCTAGTACATGCTTTATTTTTCCAATTATTGTACATAAAATAAACATACTTTTAGATTTAATTATTTTTAAGGATATGTAACTTACGCATTATACACAAATGTTTTTAATAAAATATCTTAGTACACGCAAAAAAATTTGCTTTAGAATCGAAAAAATTGCAGGTAAAATCGAAAGTTTAACTTTTAAAAGGGCGTCGACATTTTATTCTTTTAATTCAAAAGTAACATTACTTTTGACTTCTATAATAAAAGTAGACTGCTTTTATTTTAATGGTATTATATATAGTTTTCATCTGCTTACTTTTAATTTAAAAATTTATGTTTTCAATTTTAAAACTTTTTACTTTTATTTGAATAGTACAATACTTTCATCAATTCAAATATAACCATCAATTCAAAAGTAAATCATTTCAATTATGTAATTGAAATCAAAATCAGTTACTTTTAATTTAAAAAATTTTTGATTTCCTTTTGAAAACCATCGTTTTACATTTAACGTTTGGAAATTTTTGTTTTGAAATCAAACTATTTTAATAATTATTGATAATTTTGTTTATTTTTACTATAGATTTGTACGTGTTATAAAAATACATAAATATATAAAAAGATGAAAATATAACATACATAATAAAAATACAATTTTAACCAAAATCAAATTAACTTAAAAACTAAACATAAAAATTATAAAAACTTATTTGTAAGGAAGTAATTATTGTTCACATTTATATAGTACTAGCTGGCACGGGCGGCATCCGCCGCCCTTAGCCATCTAGACCCAGAATAGATCCGAGTAGGCCATAGTTGTTCGGCCTTCGGCCTCACAGGGGGAGGACCATAATAGATCCGCGAAGGCCATAGTTGTTCGGCCTTCGGCCTCACAGAGAGAGGACCATGATAGATCCGCGAAGGCCATAGTTGTTCGGCCTTCGGCCTCACAGGGGGAAGACCATAATAGATCGGTGAAGGCCATAGTTGTTCGGCCTTCGGCCTCACAGGGCGAACCATAATAGATCCGTGAAGGCCATAGTTGTTCGGCCTTCGGCCTCACAGACCGGACCATAATAGATCCGTGAAGGCCATAGTTGTTCGGCCTTCGGCCTCACAGACCGGACCATAACAGATCCGTGAAGGCCATAGTTGTTCGGCCTTCGGCCTCACAGACCGGACCATAATAGATCCGTGAAGGCCATAGTTGTTCGGCCTTCGGCCTCACAGACCGGATCATAATAGATCCGTGAAGGTCAAAATTGTTCGGCCTTCGGCCTCACAGACCGGACCATAATAGATCCGTGAAGGCCATAGTTGTTCGGCCTTCGGCCTCACAGACCGGACCATAATAGATCCGTGAAGGCCATAGTTGTTCGGCCTTCGGCCTCACAGACCGGATCATAATAGATCCGTGAAGGCCATAGTTGTTCGGCCTTCGGCCTCACAGACCGGACCATAATAGATCCGTGAAGGCCATAGTTGTTCGGCCTTCGGCCTCACAGACCGGATCATAATAGATCCGTGAAGGCCATAGTTGTTCGGCCTTCGGCCTCACAGACCGGACCATAATAGATCCGTGAAGGTCAAAGTTGTTCGGCCTTCGGCCTCACAGACCGGACCATAATAGATCCGTGAAGGCCATAGTAGTTCGGCCTTCGGCCTCACAGACCGGACCATAATAGATCGGTGAAGGCCATAGTTGTTCGGCCTTCGGCCTCACAGACCGGATCATAATAGATCCGTGAAGGTCAAAGTTGTTCGGCCTTCGGCCTCACAGACCGGACCATAATAGATCCGTGATGGCCATAGTTGTTCGGCCTTCGGCCTCACAGACCGAACCATAATAGATCGGTGAAGGCCATAGTTGCTCGGCCTTCGGCCTCACAGACCGAACCATAATAGATCCGTGAAGGCCATAGTTGTTCGGCCTTCGGCCTCACAGACCGGACCATAATAGATCCGTGAAGGCCATAGTTGTTCGGCCTTCGGCCTCACAGACCGGATCATAATAGATCCGTGAAGGTCAAAGTTGTTCGGCCTTCGGCCTCACAGACCGGACCATAATAGATCCGTGATGGCCATAGTTGTTCGGCCTTCGGCCTCACAGACCGAACCATAATAGATCCGTGAAGGCCATATTTGTTCGGCCTTCATCTGTCATCTGTCATCTTTAATCTGTCATCTGTCATCCGTCATCCGTCATCTGTCATCCGTCATCTGTCATCCGTCATCCGCCATCTGTCATCTGTCATCTGTCATCCGTCATCTGTCATCTGTCATACATACATACATACATACATACATCCCTACATACATACATACATCCATACATACATACATACATACATAATCTTCACGTAAAGTTACATCTTCATGTAAAGTTAAATCTTCCGCAAAGAGGTAGATCTTCCACGAAGAAGTGGATCTGCGTCTTCTTGCACAATTCCGGCGAGTTCTGCGACCTATATAAAGTGCTCCGATCTTATTCGCGGCATTCAGATTAATTTGTTAGTGGTTTGCATTTTTCGAATTAAAGCCGCCATCCCCGCCATCTGTTGACAGTATTTTCAGATTAATTTGTTAGTGGTTTTTTGTTAGTAGTTTTTTATATATTTGACAAATTAAATTTTTTGTCAAACTTGTGATTTGATTTTAGAAAAAAGCGAATAACTTTTTTCTCCGCCACTGACTGTACGTCAAATTAATTATTTGACAAATTAAATTTTTTGTCAAACTTGTGATTTGATTTTCGAAAAAAGCGAATAACTTTTTTCCCCGCTCGAATTTCTTCTCCATATATGCGAGAATAGTTGCGCCTGGAGCTACAAAATAACTGTGCAAAATTTGGTCGAGATCGGTCCAAGGGTCTAGGAACGTATAGCGAACAAACACGCAAACACGCAAACAAACAGATCTTCTCTTTTATATATTTAGATTATGTAGTGGTGGACTTGTAAAATAGTTTATTGGCTTTATCAATAAAATTTTTGAATTTGTACGTACTTGAAATGATTGAAAGTGTTTAGAGAAGCATATAATATTTATTTTAAAAACTATCAAAAATAATTCGCCATTAGTATTTAATATTAAATCGTGAATTTTATAAAGCTCCATATTTTGTTCTAAAACTTTACATAAATAATAATTTTTTTATATTTTGTTCCTCTATACTCAACTTCCTTTAAAGAAGTAGCAAACATGCTATTGATATTGTACGTAGAATCAATAAGTAATAAATTATATTCGATATTTAAGTTTTTTGATATAGGATTTTTCGGGGATTTTTATAACTTATTTCACTAAAATTGTCTTCATTAGTCACCAACATGTTGGAGAATTTTAAACAAAATTTTATACATAAACTATAAATAATTTTTTTTACTTAAAGATTGATATTTAAGCAAATTATATAACTCTGTATTATTATCGCAAATATAGGTTTTTTCTCCATATTTAATATTTTTCAATTTATTAAAGAATTGTTCCCATTTAGTAAAATTTTCTAATAACATGTTCAATATATATTCTCTCTTTCGCTATTCGTTTAGTCTCCATTTCCTCTTCTGGGCTAAGTTTATCTCTGCCTTTTAAAAAAGGTGGAATATTTAAAGATACACGTTTTTCATCTGCGATATCTTTAATTGTAAACCCTCGGTCTGCTAACACTAAATCACCTTCGTCTAATAAATCTATTAGTTTTGACTTACGCACCAGCTCTTTGTCTGAAATCGATCCCTCATATAAGTCACTTATAAATGACACTGCCCCATTAGGAGTACATCCCAGTAATACCTTATAGGTGGTATGAGCTTTATATTGTGAATAGAGATTACCCTGTTGTTCGAAATTACCAGGTGTTTGGCAAAAAAATTCAGCACAATCTAATATGACTCTAATATTCTTTAGTCGCTTGAATATTGGAGGTAGCGTTTCTTTTATTTTATTCTGCGATGGAAACATTAAAGGCCTAAGTAAATTAAATTTTTGAAACATGTATTGAATCCACGTAATAATAGTTTTGGAAATTAAGCCCTCTGATAGTCGAAACCGAAAAGACAAATCCTTAACTAAAAGTCCTGTTCTTAGTCGAACAAGTGTTAAGATAATTTGCTGCTGAATTGTCAGCTTTTTTTTCCGCAACTTATTGGAGGTACTAGCAGTTTCTCCCCAATAATTTATATTCGCTGGAATATCCAGAAAAGCTATTAAATGCATAATTTGTGTAAAACACAAATTAGTGTAAAATTTGCACATTTTTTCGTTCTCCTGGATCCTTTTCTCAAATTGCTCTATTATACTTTCTTCTTTATGAGCTTTTAGTACAGAAATCTGTGTTTCGAGATCCTTAATTACATCCTGCAAAACTTATTTTTAATATCACAAAACTCCAATAATAATTACACATTGGCTGGGTTGTGTGCAGTACATTAATTTTAAATCTTACCTGAAGCATTTGGCTGTCTTTTAAACAAAACGTTGTTTGTGTAAATTGCGTATGCACAGTTGGCAAGATGACAATGTCGGGTACTAATACGTTTGTTTCAACTGCATCAACTTCGTTTTGCACGGGTGCTACGTTTGTTTCAACTGCATCAACTTCGTTTTTCACGGGTGCTACGTTTGTTTCAACTTCATTTTCCACTTCGATATCAGTTCTAGCAGCTTTTGTGGTTACTGCATCAGTATCCGACAACTTCCTTTTACGAGAATGATTCTTGCAAGAAAAAAAGCAATATTAAAAAGAATGTACTAAAATAGAAGTGTTCATGATCACTTAATATGATAACCTGTATTTACTTACATTTAATTTAGAAACTACGTCTTCTGGTAAAGGATCCGGATAAAGATCTGTTAAATCAGGTTTAACAAAGTGCTTTGTGCAAATGTATGTGTCTTTTTTTACATCATTTAGATTTTTGAAATTCCCATCTTGTCGTTTGCACTTTATAATCCAACGATTACACTTCTGACATTTATCACATGCAGATTTATGTTCAGAATTTGCACTTATAAACTGTTTTCTAACCTCTAAGCAAGGCTTTGGGAAAGAAATGAATTTGTAATCACTCGAGTTTTTACGGCTATCACTTTTGCAGTTTCCAAAGACACAGTGTTTGTTAGCTCCTTTTCCACCTGGTTTTCTAGGTCTACCGCCAAGATTTTTGTGATTCATTAGTAAAAACAACACGAAAAACTTCACTTTATGTATGTTTTAAATGGTGACAGATTCAAAGTTTGTCCGAACTAACGCCTACTTTTTTCGCGCCTGCGCCAATAGACTACCCTTAAATGTGCAGGTCTATTGGCAGCAGGCAACACCTATACATCACTTGCTGGGATTGACATTAGATATAAAATCAAGTTTTAATCCGTAAAATTGTAAATTATTGCACTAATTTTAAATTTTTAATTTAATTAAATTAAAATTTAATTTTTAATTAAATTAAAATTTAATTTTTGATTAAATTAAAATTTAATTTTTAAAATTAAAATTTAATTTTTAATTAAATTAAAATTTAATTTTTGATTAAATTAAAATTTAATTTTTAATTAAACTAAAAAAAAATTTAAATTACAATAAAAATTTTAATTGAATTAAAATTAAATAGCATGTAATAACTTCAAGTTGTAATTTTTTTATATCATTGGTTGCTGTTGCAAACAGGGCGATATGAAAGATAGTCAACAGTATTCTCACATTCCGAAAAGCATCAGAGTATAAAATTTTATATTTAGAAAAAGGTGAATTATTTATATAGGTTTGAACATTTTAGGTATTTGCAGCTTCACAGTTTATGGCACAAGGTTCATATCAAAAAGGTGTGGGGCAGTGAAGTTCGGTGAGTCGATGTATCGCAAAGGTTACTGACATTATCGTGGAGCATTTGGGGTACATTATTCATTTTCAGCATAGTTTTTAATCCTTGACTTCATCTTCACTCCTGATATTTCCCATCGAGTGTGGGATATAGAGTAATTTATTTTCATGCTATTTTTAATTATAGAGGAAGAGAACAACGACAATGAGCAAATAGGCGTTGCAGATGATGCTAACGGTCGCACTGTTAGAAATGCAGTTATTCAAAATCATTTTTGATTAATCGTTTATTGTATCAATCACTACATTAAATAAAATTTGTATTTTAGTTTTTCAATTTATTTAGCGCCTCTTTTACCATATTCATAGCATCAGCAATTTTTTGTAATAAATTGATAATAAATAAATTTTTTTCTTGAATTTCTTCAAATGTTGGGTCTAAAATTTTACGAAAAATGGAAGATATCTACATCTATGAAGATATCAAATTATTATAAGAAACTTACTAAATAAATGTACTTACTCAGTAGAATTGATGTAATGTTTTTGAAACGATGTTTTATAACGTACGTGGGAAATCCTGTTGAGGTATTTTTTTGGTAAATGCAAGCTCAATTATACTAGGGTTAATTTTGAATTAAATTTTGATAAGAAAAACACTTCTGTATTCTGTAATGACGCTGCAAGATGAAAGTTTGGTTATTATTCTAACCAAATTCTAACAGCTGTCAAATTAAAATTATGCGTAATGCTAGTAACATTTCTTTAAATATGAACAAAATGTTGGTAACAAAATATTGAAACCGGAATTGACAACTTAGCCAATTGGCTAAGAACTTGGTAAATAACCAATGTGATGTGAATAGCACTGATTAACATCAATATTAAAATAAGCGCTACTTTTCTTTGTTTTAAAAATTGAAGTTTTTATTCATCACCTCTTCTCAACAAATTTTGGATAACTAAATTCAAAATTACATAAATGAATACACACTGCATGGTATGGTAAACCATTCCAATTTTTCAAAATTTAGTTTCGATGTTAGGAATTTCTTAGTTTAAATGAGAATCATTATTGAAAATGTGTCACCATGAATAAGGTAAATTATTATTATTATGTTGAAATAATTCTTCAAATAATAAATTGGCAACATTTGATTCACTTTCTTGCACTATATCGAAATCAAGATCGGGGAAAATTGAATAGGTGGAATATTATATTTTATAAGTTTTTTTCTTGCTGTAGTATAGAATTCAGAGAAATATATTTCTCAAATCCTATAGCAATCTCACAATTAAAAATCTCTATGAATATTACCATTGTATTGTCTACGCCTAATAGGCCTTCTATTACTTTCTCTCGTTGTATATCCACTTTAAGCACATTTATAACCCTGAATTAAATTAAATTAAAATAAATAGAAAAATGAAATTTTATTGCAACCTTATTTCCAACAAGTTGCACAAATACTTAACTACTATTTAATACTGTTTAATACACTTTAAACTTAAAATCGATAACTTGTAACAAAATTTTAAAAACAGCTTGTTTTAATAACTAACATAGTAGAGTAGATGCGAAAGGTCAAAAGTTATACTGTCATCGGCGCATTAACGAAAACACATCCAAACACTAAAAAGCCCAACTAGAAAACATTCGTTGCATGTTTACTTTCGTTTGACAGTTTTACACAAATTTCGCGTTTTATTATTAAATGATATTAGTATTATTTCATAATATAAATAACAATCAGCCTTCTTTAAGGCTATTTGACAGGTTCTATTGTTTGCTGGTAAGTAATAAAATTTGTTTAAATTAGTTTTGTAAATAAAAAACGAAAATATTTTTTTTAGGTTAATCCAACATTATTAGATAAAAATCAGTCTTCTTTAAGGCTATTTCACATCAGTTTTTATTATTTCAAGGTGAGTTATAACGAAATTTATTTAATTTAGGTTTGTACCTACCAAACGAAAATATTTTTTTAGGTTAGTAATCAAGCAATATCTTTTTTTTTAAAAAAGCAATCTTCTCTAAAGCTATTTCACAGTGTTTATTTTGTGGTAAGTTATGAAATTATTTTAGCAGCTATTTTTAAACAAAAACCTTTTTTGCAGTGCAAATTAGACAAAATGAACAGAAAAATAATTCACAGCCAAGGTCGAGAAATAATTTTTAACGTTGGTCAATATTTCATTAAGCAGGATGTTGAATGTAAAGGCAGACCGCTGTATGTAAAGGTATCCATGGCTACTGGTGTTTCTATTCGAAGTGTGAAAACTATTATGAAAGAAGGAGTTGAAAAACCTCCGGGAACTACATTTTCTACGCCAAAGAAAAATATTAAAATGCCATCTCCTAAGACTACAATGACGGAATTTGAAGGGGAGCTCATTAGACGTATAATTTATAGGTTTGCTAATATACACAAGAAACGACCAACAATGCCAGCTGTTTATGAAAGTTTATGAAACTTACATCATTTCGAAGTGTAGTGCATAAAATTAGTTTTAGATGGAAAAAATCTCCATGTAATCGAAAATTACTTGTGGAAAAATATGATATTCGAGGTAAACGAGTTACATTCTTAAGGAACCTTATAAAATATAAACAAGAAGGACGAAATATTGTTTACACAGACGAAACTTATATTCATAATTCCCACACCGTTCCTAAATGTTGGGATGACGGAAGTAATAACGGTCTGAAGTCCCCGATGACTAAAGGGCAAAGATTAATTATTGTTCATGCTGGCGGTGCAAATGGTTTTGTTCCAAACGCCTTATTGATATTTAAATCTGGACTTAAAACTGGGGATTATCATGACGATATGAACCATCAAAATTATTTGAAATGGTTAAAAGAAAAATTAATTCCAAATTTAGAAAAAAATAGCGTCTTAGTCATTGACAACGCTTCATATCACAACGTTAGTGTGCTAAAAAGTCCAACATCATCATGGAAAAAGAGTGATATGCAGCAATGGCTATCGGAAAGAAGTATCATATTTCAAATTAAAGATACTAAAGTTGAACTGTATAACTTAATACAATTGCATAAGCCACGTAATAAAAATTATGTAGCAGATAAACTTTTAGCCGAACACGGTCATGTGGTATTACGGTTACCACCGTATCACCCAGAGCTGAATCCCATAGAAAAAATTTGGGCATTGGTAAAGAATCGTGTAGCCGCACGTAACACAACATTTAAAATGGATGATGTCCGGAGGTTAACCGAAGAAGAATTTAATAATGTCACATTGAAAGAGTGGCAAAATATTTGTCGCCATGTGGAAGAAACTGAAAAGGAGTATTATAGAAAAAGAATATATTATGGATGATGTAGAAGATTTAGAAATCAGAGTAAATTTTGAGGATGATAGCGACAATTCAGATTGTTATTTATCTTCGGAAGACGAACATGATGAAGAGTTCAATTTAGGTTGTAATTCTTTAGCGTAAAATAACACTGTAGTCTATCTGGTTTTGGATTGCAGTAGAGGTCGGCTTGAACGGCAGGTCAGATTTACACTGGGAAACGTCAAATAATTAAAGTGTATGAGCGACAAAAAACAAATGTCACTTATTTGATACTTGAAAAAATCGAGTTAAATGTATTTTTTTTATCAAATAGCAATTTATCTTGTACAAATTTTTTTAATTTGCCAGAAAGTTTTAGAAAAAAATATTCACGAGTCATCAATCACAAACGAAATTTCGACACTGTAAACGGGAATAAATTTTAACCAAACACGTTCCGAGTTCACAATTTTAGTACAATCTAGTTCTGCATTCTTAAAACGGATGGACTATAAGCGCTACCATTTTTGTGATCGGAACGTCACTATACTTTTCTAATGTATTTTGCCTCACTGAACACGAAAATCAAATTCAAGTGTAAGATTTGCAAATATCAATTTTAATAAATTATATAGATTTCAAAAATTATCTTATTTTCCTGAAATATCCAAACAATCGTCGATTTAAAGCATGGGGCTGACAGGCCCTACGTATGCACTGGTGTGATTTTTATTTAAAATCTACAAAGTAGATATTAAAAAGTGTTTAAAAATCAGGAAGAACATCATAACCAAAAACAAAACCTCGAAGAATGATATTATGTTCCGAACATAATATTGATTTTACAAATTATTTTTAATAAGCAAAGTTCAAAATAAAATAAATAATAATAACTTTTTTATTAAATTACATGCCTAGTGATATTTTTTTCATATTAATTTTCAAGAACGAGTAATTACGTCTTTTTTTATTCAAATTTTTTAAATTTTCGCGCCAAGCTAATGTTTTCATGTAACATTTATATGTATGTATTTCGCCCTTCGCGCATTGTATAACTTTTGAGCTTTTGCACGCAGTCTACATAGTGCTATGATCTCCCTTCTATTATAAATTAGACACGTCGTTTAACTTGGGCGCCACATTCAAATGAATGAAAAATTTAAAAAAATTTAATAATTGAAATTCGAGTGCTAAAATATAATTAGAGAGTTCACCAACCTGTCCCTCTTGTTTAGCTCAGTCTAAGACTCTCTCAGCGTATTGCACGTATTAGATTAAATTAGGGGATGTAGCTTATTGAGTTGAAAAATTTTATTTTTAAATGATAGAAAAATGTTCAATGACTTTGGATAAAATAGCTTAATTGTTTTTACCAGATAAGCGATCCACTTCTTTATGTGAATGATCTCTAAAAATTCAGAATACTGACCTGTAAATGTTTGATAATAATAAAAGATTGGATTAATTTAGAAATGATTTGTATATTCAAAAATAATATCGCAAAGCGCAAATAATCAATTTTAACAAATTGCACAGATATCTCATCCGTTACCAGAATGTTTACAATAATCAAAAACCAAAAATAATGTAGAATGACGATCCTTTTCTTCCTTTTCTTCCTTTGAATGCTTAAATAAATTTAAGTCTTTCCGTTGTCCAAAACGGGTTAAATGTTTTTATATTTAAATGTGTTGCTCTTGGCGAAGCGTAGAAAATAAAATAATAAAAAATGTTTCGTTGTTGAATTATAAAGTAGGGTAGCCGAAAATGCATCTGTTACAATCTTTTTTCAGCATCCTGTATGTAAAATGCTGAAGGCGTAAAGTTAATAAAAATAATAATTGTTTTCAAATACCTTTGAATTTTATAATACTGACTTTTATATAAGTCTGCGTAGAAAACACAATTTTGATAAACACAAGCGCACTATGAGACACTTCCACGTCAGATGTTTTTGTTGGTGACGCTCTTGATCTTCTCCTGTTTGGATGGTGTTGTTGTAGCAGTAATTATCCAAATTTGACTTTCTAATAGTGTTGTTTTATTAGATTGTATGCTGGTAAGTAATTTCAAATTAAGTAATTCTCAGATATTTGCGAGTTGAGTTGAAAAAATAACATTTTAATTTTCAGGTGATGCAACTAACTTTGCCATCTTGGATTTTTGTTTATTTATCGACCAAATCGATTCAACTGTCGGATCACGTTGCACAGGTCCGTCCACTTTAAGTATCAAAATTCAACTAACTTTTACTTGCGCAAAATACAAATTTGAGCTGTTTTCAACGACTTATAAGTCAAATTTGTTTCCCTTTTCGATTTTTATTTTAATGAAATTTCATGTAATTTCCAGTTGGTTCCATTATTGAAGAGATTACTTATCCGCTGCTTTCCAGTTGATTTCCATCACAGTAGTTGATTTGGGAGCCATTTGAAGTAGTACATTTGATTATTTTCGTTATCACATTTCACTTATCAACCTTTAATGGATTTTGACCCTTATTTACCTTTTTACAAATTTTGGAGCTGAATTTATGGTTATCACATACAATTAGATATAAAAGAATTTTGGTTATAAACAGATTTATATATAACAAGTTATTTACAGAGATTTATCAATTCAAAGTTCATAAACGTAATATTATGTTTTTCAGATAACAAATTGTAACAAATTTCATCATTTCTAAGATAAAGCATCTTATTAGAAGATTTTGACTTGTTCACCTTCAAATTGAATGTATTTAGCAGGTTTTGATATAGCTTTCTCATCTTTAAAGATCTTGTTAGGTCTACAATATCATGAATTAAGTTGGATGTGTTTATCTGTTAAATCTAAATTTTGTAATTAGCTTAAATTTTCTTAAATATAGCAATTAATTCAGTTTTGCAACCATTTGTGTTGTGTGGGGTCATTTTAAATCACAGCAATAGGTGTATGTATATAAATATGCTCTAGTAGTGCAACACTATTTTAATTTTATATTAGTAGAAATCATCTGCAATTTGAATTTTAGATGGCATTTCGGCCCTTTAGTGGGCAACACCACCATAAGATGTAGTTTGTCGTTATTCGCTAAAGCGCTCGCAAATTTGAAGTCTTCAGGTAGGAAGCTGCCGGTCGTAATCTTCCAAGTTCGTGATTGAAAAGATCCTCCTCCTCAGTCGTGATGCTTCTTTGACAGAAGCGTCGTGACCCATCTCTTTCTATGCATGTGATGTGCGTTCGAATTATTATCACATACATAGAGGACCTACTTGTTTAACGGGGGCTCCGAACCACGGGAAGTGTAATACACTTCATTGCGAGATGGGCGCTCTGGAAAATTACCTCGGTGGTTTGCCATTGCCTTCCGAGGAGAAACTGTCAGAATAAAGTTTTTACTCTGCCCGGATTTGAACCGAGCATTTCGCATTAGCAGTAGGCTCACTCAACCACTAACCTATGACCGTCTCGATTGAAAATCGATTGAAAAGATAAGGGATGCTATTTAAAATTGCGAAATAGGGACACTCGGTAGAGAGGGAGCTAAACTTAAAATTCAAGTAATATTGGTTTGGAACCCCCATTGTTATTTAAACCGACCCTTTTTTGTTTTCCTCAAGTTTACTATTGATATTCACAATAATTGATAGTTATCATTACGAGAAGAGTGCATTAAATTCTTCTTCTTCTGGCTCTCCATTCCTTGTAGAATATCGCCATCACATCTCTCGATGTTTTCAAATCCATTCCGTTGCGGTGGACTAGTCCCCATTTTACTAACTTTTGGTTCTTCGCATTGTTTATTTTTAAATCCTTCTTTCGGTTTTCGCATCTTCCACGACGCTTTCCACATCTTCCTATATATATATAACTCTTATTCGCCAGTCACGTATTCCCATTTTCATCGGGTCGTTGCATACATCATCCCTCCATCTTATCCTTTTGGCCTTCCTTTCGGTCGGTTAACATCTGGTATCCATTTCACTTTCACATGACTCAGGATTCTTCTCATTACCTTTCTCTCAAAAACCTTCAGCTTCTCTTTTCTGCTTTCGTTAGACAAAGCACCTCAGACCTATGTACATGTCAATACATGTCTTATTACCGTTTTGAATATTTTTATTATCGTTTTCTTCATCAATATATTATCTTTCAGCAGGTTCAGATTACTGAAGAAGGCTCTATTCCCAACAAATATTTTAGCTGTAAATTAGCTGTAAAATGGCTATTTAACAGCAAAAGCTAACTCTCAGCTCGTTAATAGCCGATTTACAGCTAAAATGCTTGTTGGGATTTCCTGCCATCACTCGGTCCTTCATAACTTATTCTCTTTCGTTGGGTTATTAATCTCCATTCCTAGATATTTGAACTTTTTAACCTCTTCGAATGTATAATTTACGATTCGTATCTGTTTCAATTCTCCTTTTTTTTATCTCTATTGTGCCTCATAAACTTGGTCTTATCTTCGTTCACACCCAAACCCACTTTACATGCTTTTCGTTCTATTCCTTCGAAGGTCTCAACCAGGGCTCAGTGTGATATTGCCACTATTATTACCTATTATTTTAATTAAACATTCCTTAAATTTGCATTAAATTCACCTTAGTTTTCACTTTTTTCACAAATAACGCCACGATGTGAAGAAGTCACAATTTTTACCGAATTCTAATTTTTGCTATATAGAAATTGTCAATTAAGCAGTGCAATAAAATATTTTTTTTACTTACAAATGTAGTACTTTTAGCAAATAGTATTAGTATATATCCTGCTGTGAAAATTGCAAATTGCATTCCAACTTCAACAGATATAAATCTCATACTGGGTGGAGAATCCTTTACTACAAATAGTACCATCAGAAAAGCACCCACAATAAAAAAGATTAGTCCCAACACGATTATTATCAAGAACGTAGGATTGCAACCATTACTAAACATTCTTAATATCTTCACAAATGCAATATACGTGTCGCTATAAACTCTTAGCAAATGTTGCATATTTTCTCGTGGCAAGGAAATTACGCAATCATTTCCGTTTGTATCTGTGCATGTTGTGCTATTGGAAATAAAATCTTCCAAGTCATTTCTTAGGAAATGATCTAATTTATTTAAAGCTCTGTAGAAAAGACTAAGACATAATGACGCTAAAGTCATGAGCCAAATTAGCACATTGATGGAAATGATTATTCCAGCTTTTTCAATTATATTCCAGTCAGGTTGAATTGGATAACAACATACCGATACAGAAATAGCAGAAAAAGTAATCATCAGTATCATTAAGTCTATATAACAACGTGTTCGAAAGTAAAGAACGTCATCACTCGACAACAAATGGTGTGACGTAAATGTTGAAAAATGTCGTAGTACGGAATCAAAATGCACAAAAACGCTATCTAGTTTTGGATATTCCAATAGTACGTTAATAATAACAAATGATGCAATCTGATACACTATTAAGTCTGAAGTTGTAAGTAAAACCTCGTATAGTAACTCGTCGTTTTTAAATGCTCTATAGGTTCTTAATGTTCCATAGTAATGAGCAAGAGAAATTACAAGCAGAGATAAAATGGCAGGAACTGCCTTCCATTTGAAAAAATACGGTTCCTTTATTCGAACTACAACGTTGTTTTCATGATTACAGGCGAAAATTATTTTTGATATTCCCATAAAAGGCGTAAAATCAAGAAACAAACCAATAGCACAATGTACACAATCTTGTTTTTCCCGATTTTCCATATTTGTTTAACAATAATAATAAACAATAGGTCTTTATTTTACAACTACTGTGTAACTGGATCGAATCAAACTAAAACTTTAAACCCAATTTCAATAATTTCACTATCCCCCTTCGAAAGTATTTATTGACTAGATATTCTAATTTTTATAAGTAAATAAAATTTAGTTGAAATTATTATACTACTTGAAAATTTTATGTCAGATAGTAATCACATAAATACAGTTCAATAATTTATTATATTATTGATTGTATACAAAAACTTAGGAAGGAAAAACTCCGGAGGTCACATACCAAAATTGTTTTATCAGTTGTCAATTAACAATTGAGCGAGTTTCTGTTCATTCTTTTTTTGCAAGTTTTAAAAAAAAATCTCCCTTTCAAAAAAGTTTCTCTAGGTTCCCCCCCCATCATAGTTAATACTTTTGCTCGGAAACCTAGCTCCTGTTTCTATAGAGATAACTATTAAATTACCCTCATAGTTTGTCCAGAAATCAATGTTTCCATCGAGCTGGCGGGGGGGGGGGGAATTCCACTACGCATATTATACATGTTTACCTATGTTCCACGACTTTCTATTGTCTTCATTTTAATTAAATTTTCTGCAAAGCTTTGTTTAAGTATTTGCAACTTCCGAGAAATGCGAGCAACTTACGCTTGTTAACACCCAAATTTTGATTTGACCATAATTAATATTGAATTATTAGCATGAAATCTGAGAGTACACCAAATTTATTACAAAAATCCCGAGGGACGGATGAATATAATATTTGTCTAAAAATTTTGAAACTTGGTAAATTATGATAATTTCGCCTCCCTCTCACTAAAAGTGGCTGTTACATGGGACCATGATCCGTTCCGTTCAGTCCCGTTCCATCCAAACCTGTCTTCACGGAAGAAAACATTTTAATCATTTTCATCAATTTTTGTAGTATGCCCATTTCTAACATCGCCTGGTACAGTTCTTTCCTCTTTACTCTGTCAAAGACTTGTTGAAAATCGTTTTTTCATCGTTTGGTGCGTCTATTGCTCCTACCGTCGATCTACGCTCAGTAAATCCAAATTGATATTCTCCAATTTGTTTCCTTGTGTATTCTTTCAATCTTTTGTGGATTACTGCTGATATTTATCTTACACGTAGAGTTGAGGAGTGCTATTCCCCCTGTAATTCTTGCATTCTTCAAAATAATTACAACGCTTTCTCTCCAGTTATCCGGCATATTTTCTTCCCTCCGTGTTGGCTGGACCAAATAGCATAATCTCTCATGAAGTTTTCTTCCCCCATTCTTAATAAGTTCTGTGGGTATTTAATTTTTTCTAGGAGCTTTTCCATTTTTTGGATTGCAATCATAATTTCTTCGTGGGATGGTGTTGCTATCTGCTGGTTGTCCCCCGTTGTGTCTTCTCGTTCACGTTCAACCAAATCGATCCCGTAATAATAGAGGAAAGAGGATGTGAGGAGCTACAGAGGTGCACATGTGAGCTCGGACCATTTTCTGGAGGGTGTGAAAATGAAGCAAATGATACCATCAAGTAAAATAAGAAGACAAAGAAAGCAAAGGAATAACCTCAGAATTGCACTACAAGACGAAAGGTCGCGAAACGAATACGAGAAGGAATTTAACAAAGAAGAATTATTGAACCAAATTCAAGGTATTGACGAAAAATCAAAAAATATCGAAAACACAATAATTCGAGCAGTGTCGAAATTACAACCGACACAACGAGGAAGAAATAATAAGGAATGGTATGACGAAGAATGTGACGATGAGAGGAAGAAAAGAGAGAAAATCAGACACCAAATGTTACAAACGCAAGTAATAGATTATATTATATGGGCGAAAATACGAAGAACAGAGAAAGAAATGCAAGACAATCTACAGAATCAAGAAGAAAAAACACAGAGAGGGACTGCTAGATGAAATAGAGGAAATATATAAAAACAAAGAGATAAAAAACTTTTATCAGAACATCAAAAGGTTAAAGAAGGTATACCAAAAAAATAAACCTCCAAACCACCTCATTTGTTCAGGCATGGAATCGAAAAACTGCCAGAACGTTGGGAGTCAAACCTAAACAATGCAGAAGAATATATTATTGATGTGTTTTTTATATTTAAAAAATTAAATTTTAGATTAACCCGATATTATATTGACATTTTTATCGATCTTGTGGGGAGGGGTTAAATCTCAAGCAAAATTATTCTGCAAAAATTCATTCTCAACATAATATTTTATTTATCTTTTTAAAATCTTAAAAGTTTGCGGGGGGGGGGGGGGTCCAAACTTTTCAGTGGTTTCGCAAAGAGATCCAAAACAAGTTGTACTTAATTATTTGGCCAATAAAGCAGAACAATTTAAAACTTTAATTTCATGAATTTTGTACAATTTTAATAATTTCGGAATAAAATAATTTTTTATTTAATCTTTTAATGTAACCTCTTACGTAAAGGAATCCACTAAAGTCAATTACACCAGCGTTCAAAAAAACTGCCTAACCTATTTTATTAAAAAAAGCCGAATTTTTGCCTAATTGGGTAAAACGTATTATTTTAGATATGCACTGTGACTTTTTAGGATTAGAATGAAGTCAGAATCAATATGATTCTAATATAATTTACAGAAATTTTGTTAATTTTTTATTAAATATATTAGATGATAATTAATTCATATGAGTTAATTATTACAAAACAATAAAAATAAGACTTTCACATAACATATTTCTATTTTAAATAAAAATGTGTTTTGTTGTTCTACAATATCAAAACTATCTTTTAAAAATATTTCATATTTCGTCCCCTCCCCCTTTCTTTTTATCACAGCCGAAATACCCAAGTAACATTTTCAACCTGATAGGCCCCTGGAAAATCCTTTGCAGTCAAATCTCACAGGTCCCTGTCCCTGTGTAAAACCCTAGTTGGCATTGTAATAGGGGCCTGCGCCAGGGGCAAATGGACCACCTAGTAGGGGCCTCTACTAGAGATCTACTAAGTACCTTTCACAGCTGCCCTGGTAAGTCCCTACCGCAGGGATCTACCAGGGAGTTGTTACAGGCAATTAACAGAGTGCAAAAAAGTGATTATAATTAAATTTATTGTATATAATTTTTTTTTTAATTTAAAAAATATTTTAATTTTTAATTTAATCCACTTTATTATTTTCAAACTTCTTGTTGAGGTTTTATTTTGAACTAATTACTTTCCCATTTACGTAGTAAAGGAAAGTATTGTTATCGAGTTAAAAAAAAATTTTGAGTTAGCATTTTTCCCATGGTCTATGAGCCCATACGAATTGTTTAAGACCAATTTTGGAATGATGTCCGGATGTGTGTGTGATGTATGAAGTGTGATGTGTGGTTATTCAATCGTCAACGTTTTCAGTCAAAACTCGTGCACCAATTGAGTTCAAATTTTATACACTAGTTTGAAGTAACTGTGTAACGAATTTTTACATCCGTTACGAATAATAACATTAACTTTTTCAACACCGTGTATATACAGATCCTGAAATCGACCGTTATTTCGTTCAATTTCCGTGACCGCTCGGTGAAGCAGCCATCTTGCCTTTTTGCATTTGATCAAGTGGTTGAGTCGAATTTTTGTTCCGACTAATTTCGTTAATTAGACGATTAATTAACAGATTTTTGCATCTAAATTGGTAGATGACTGTTTACGCGGTTGCGGATTTATTTTTATAAACATCTATTTCATCGATATCCGTAAGTAACTTGTTGATTTAACTTCTTTAAGTAATTTGGTTTCATTAAATTTTAGAACACATGTGTTATGATCAAGAACACATTTTTCGCGAAGGGCTGTTATAAACTTTTGTTTTATAAATCGAATGACAAGGTCAAATTGTCAAATTAACGATTTATTCTTGCTGATGTCAACTATTAATTTTTTGGAATTCTAATAAATATTACACACTGGAAAGCAAAAACTTCGGTGAAAACATTCAATCTTTGAGGTTCTCTTTAACCAACTCCTTTTATGGTGTTCCTGACCTGGTCAAGTGCAGCTGTTTCCGTATTATCAGTGGAGCGGTCGAAGACGTCTTCACTTTATCATCCTGGTGCTACAGTTATTCAAATTTGGAGTCCGCTTATCAGAAGCGAGTATTTTGTATTTCACTAATCATACCAAGGTACCTGGGTGAGTTGCAACTTGTTAGACTTTTGATTTGTAACTGTACATTTAACCACACCATTTGTTTTGTATTACGTGATCAGCTCGCTGATTATATATGAATTGTGGTTGCATTATACTGCCACAGCTGTTGTACAGAGTATTTCAACGATTATAATTTGTTTACCATTATTTTTGTATTCTTTATTTTGTATCACATCATTTTGACTTACGACCCATGAACCCTAGCTTCCGCTAATTACGAGCTGGTTTAAACGTCCATCAGGGTGACTGCCGACAGCAAATTTTACTGTCAATTTTTTTGGCAGATGTTTTATTTTGATACCTTGTAATTCCGTGGATCTCATTAGTCTTCGGAATTTACAAGAGTAGAAAAATTTACATTGGCGCCCGCTGTGTGAGGCAAATTTTTTGATCATTTTGATGTCAAGTAGATTAACAATTATATCGTTGAGATCTGTGCAGCACTGGGTAGAGTATTTCTTGATTAAGCGACGGAACACCTTTGACGATTTTGTTTTTGTCTTGTTGACAAGTAACTTGAAGTTGGTTGCTGTTGTGTGTAATTTTTATAATTATCACTGTAGTGTTGATAATTTTGTTGACAATTTTAACAGCCCTAGCGAAATTTTTTACTGCGTTTTTTATTTTTATTTTCAATCAATTATTACTAAGAGAAGTTATTATCACTCGTTATCATGTCGAACGTTAAAAAGTACCTTACATCACTCAATAACGATGAAGTACTCGTTGAGTTAACAATAAGAATAGAGGATATTAACACCATTCCTGCCCATAAGGCAACACGTCGAGCACAGCTAAGAACGCTTTTGCTCGATGAAGCTTTCAATTCTCGTCTTGCTATACATAAGTACACTCCACCTGATATTAAAGCCGATTTATTAATTTGCAAAAATGCTCTTGACGAAATTTCAATTGAAATTAATAATCTCGAACAGAAGTTTGATGCACAAACTTTAGACAACATCACTAATCGACTTGCACATTATTGTAATCGCCTAGACATTATGGAGGGAGCTGGGTTTAAAGACACTGAAAGGGGAAATTTGTTAGAATTATCTAAACTATTGCGTTCAAAAGTAGAACACTTACTTCGTCTGAATGAAAACGAAAGTGATGATGACGAGGAAATTTTAAGGCAACCCAAAGTTAGCAATCCGTCTGGAACAGCAACTAATGAGGAATCTCCGGGTTATTCTTCTTTTAAGAGATCTTCATTGTTGCCAGCTGTTGAATTAGCTGAGGTTTTAAAAAATATTTTACCTTTTAAAAATAATGACCGTGTAGCAATCCACAAGTGGAATCTTTCATTTGACGGCAGTGGTGGTTTTCAGGAGGTTTTTAATTTTATTGAAAGAACCAATGAACTTTCAAAAACTCGAGGAGTCGATTCTCAAGAGCTTTTCAACAAAGCGGTTGAATTTTTCTCTGGAGAAGCTTTAGTTTGGTACCGTACGCTAGATTCTAATATTAACACTTGGGAACAATTAGTAGAGGCACTGAAAATAAGATTTTTGGCTGTTGATTTCAGTAGGGTTTATTTGGCAGAAATCAATAAATGTAAGCAAAATTCGAATGAATCTGTTAGCAGTTACATCGAATCAATGTTTGCAAAGTTTGCTAGAGTTACACCTATTCCCGCTGAAAGCGATCAACTATGGACAATTAGGGAAAATATGCTTCCTTCGGTTTCATTAGTGATGGGTACTGCTTCTATTACAGAGAAAAGCGAATTTATTCGAGTAGCTCAACGAGCTGAACTTTTAGCAAAAAAGACTCTTTCAAAAGAAGTCCCCACCGCAGCTTTGACTTCTGTTGTTACCCCTACCGCTCCTAAGGAGTCACCTTCTGTGAATCCTCGTAGACCTCTCACTTGTTGGAATTGCTCGACACGCGGCCATTCTTACAGATTTTGTTCCAAACCTACTACTACCTTTTGTTATCTTTGCGGACGCAAAGGAGTTACTTCACTAAATTGCAGTGGTAACCACTCAAAAAAACGCAGGTGGGCCAAGCGGAAACCCTGCTCGCCGCTAGCCTTAAGTATTAGAGCAGACAGGTTGGGTTGGAGTAATTGGTTGGTGCACGTTAGCGCTTTTTGCGGATCAACCGCCAATTCCTCTGCTTTATTCGCTCATCCCACGACTGATCAACGACCCCATCTTAATCTTTTTATTGGTAAAGAGCAATTAACTGCACTTTTAGATTCCGGTGCTAGTGTTTCCATACTCGGTACGGATGGACACTACCTGATTGACTTGCTAGACCTTGATTTAAAACGTGATCAAAACGTATTTGTACGGTCGGCTGAGGGTACTTCGCAACAAATTTTAGGCTCGGTCGAGTTGCCTATTTCAA
Source organism: Podabrus alpinus (assembly GCA_932274525.1). Classification (NCBI taxonomy): domain Eukaryota; kingdom Metazoa; phylum Arthropoda; class Insecta; order Coleoptera; family Cantharidae; genus Podabrus; species Podabrus alpinus. The sequence continues at coordinate 42,770,726 of OW026452.1, read as the reverse complement.
TTTGTGATGTTACTCGTTCCCTTAACGTTTTAGTATGCAATAGCATACGCACTAGTTTAACTTTAGGAATTGACTTTTGCAAATTATTTGGAGTCAAGGCAGATTTTTCCCGCGATCAATTTTTTGTTAACGAGGTTAAATCAATTGAGTCTATCAGAGCCGCTGATGATCTCAGTATTGAACAACGAGTTGCTCTTGCCGCCATAAAAGATAAATTTAAAACTCTTTCCCACGATGGTTTAACAAGAACCCACAAGATATTCCACCATATCGACACTGGAGACGCTGTTCCGCTGAAACAACGTTACTACCCTTTATCACCCGCTATGCGTGAAATTGCTCATAAAGAGCTCGATCGAATGTTAGGGCTAGATGTAGTACGACCTAGTCACTCCGGTTGGTCATCTCCCATGCTTTTGGTTAAGAAAAAGGACAATTCTTATCGTTTATGTTTTGACGGTCGTAAACTTAATCAATTGACGAGGAAAGATGCCTACCCATTACCACGTTTAGATGACATTTTGACTCGTTTGCAAGATGCGAGGTATCTGACTTCGATCGATCTTAAAAAGGCATTTTGGCAAATCCCTCTGTCTCCCGAATCATATGAAAAAACCGCATTTACCGTGCCTGGTCGTGGTCTTTTTCATTACGTAGTAACCCCGTTCGGTATTTCAAATGCTCCCATTACTCAACAACGATTGATGGACACAATTTTTGGACCCCTTCTGGGCGAAAAAATATTTGTTTATTTGGATGACATTATTGTCGTTTCTCGTACTTTCAAAGAGCATTTAGAATTACTCGAGCAGGTCTACGACAGGTTACTGGATGCTAATTTAACTATCAATTTGGATAAGTGTGAGTTCTGCAGGTCCAGTTTGACTTATCTTGGACATGTCATTGATAAGAACGGACTACACACTGATCCAGCAAAAACTCAAGCCATAACTGACTTTCCTAAACCTACGAATACTACAGGTATAAAGCGATTTCTGGGAATGATCGGCTGGTATAGACGATTTATACCGAATTTTTCATCCTTGTCTGCGCCTATTACCGAGTTAATCAAGGGTCGTGGTAAACGTCAGACTGTCGTATGGAATCAAAACGCCACTGAGTCTTTTGAAAATTTGAAGAAACAGTTAGTTTCTGCCCCTATTTTAGCAAGTCCTGACTTCAGTAAACGTTTTTTCATACAGTGCGACGCGTCAAATTATGGCCTGGGCTGTATTTTAAGCCAGGGAGAAGGTGAAGAGGAGCGTGCTATTGCATATGCATCTAGGACGTTGAATAAAGCGGAACGTAACTATTCGGTCACTGAACGTGAATGCCTAGCGGTTATTTTTGGTATAGAGAAATTCAGGCCTTATGTTGAAGGTACCGAATTTACAGTGATCACAGATCACTATAGTCTTTTGTGGTTGCTTTCTATGAAAGATCCAGTAAATAGATTAGCCCGCTGGAGTGTTCGCCTATCTCAGTATTCTTTTAAAATCCAGCATCGGAAAGGAAATCTGAACGTCGTACCTGACGCGTTGTCTCGTGCACCCTTAGAAATCTCGTCTTTGGAATTGTCCGAGGATGACCTCGATCCGTGGTATCATCGCATGTTGACTCGAGTCACCAAAGCACCTGCTGATTATCCCGATTGGAGGATAGAATCAGGGCGTTTGTACAAACTTATACCTAATTCCCATAATGTTGCTTCTAATTTAGTAGAGTGGAAGCAGCTAGTTCCTAAGTCACGTCGGATTGACATTTTCAAAGAATGTCATGATGACCCGACTTCTGCTCATTTGGGGACGCTCAAAACTTTTAATAAAATCATAGAGTTGTACTATTGGCCCAGGATGCGTGCGGACGTGGCGAGGTATGTGCGGCGGTGCCCGGTTTGTTTGTCATCCAAGGCTTGCCAAGGCGGACGGTTTGGTTTAATGGGTCGAGAAAAGAAAGTGCGTTTCCCTTTTCAATGTATTTCAGTTGACTTAATGGGACCGTTTCCCAGATCTGCGAAAGGTAACACCATGTTGCTAGTGGTTTGCGACTGGTTCACTAAATTTGTTTTAGTACAACCGCTACGTAGAGCTACTACCAAAGCCATTTGCGATATTCTCGAAAATCATGTTTTTCTCCTTTTTGGCACTCCGCAGATTTGTCATGTCGATAATGGTCCACAATTTACCAGTAACGAATTTCGGAAACTCATGAGTGATTATAACGTCAACCATTTATTTTATAATGCTTTATACCATCCCCAAGTTAATTTTGTTGAGCGAGTTAATCGAGTCGTCGGTACCGCTATGCGATCATACGTTAAAGAAGATCATAAGACTTGGGATGTAGAAATACATAAAATTGCTCATGCGATCCGATCTGCCACTCACGAGGTGACAGGGTTTACTCCGTCTTTTCTTAATCTCGGACGTACCGTACCCGCTAAGGGAGATTATTATGGTCGTATAATGGATTTGAGGGAAGAGGAATTAACTTTAGAGAATCGTGAACGGGTGGCTGGGGAAATGAACCGGTTAGATAAACTTTTTGTAGATGTAAAGAAGCGATTACACGACGCTTACCAACGCAATTCTACTCATTATAATTTTAGGAAGCGTAGTATTCAGTTTAAGAAAGGAGACGTAGTCTGGCGTCGAAATTTTGCATTGTCGAATGCTAGTAAACATTTTAGTAGTAAACTGGCTCCTAAATATTTGAGAAGTCGTGTTAAAGAAGTAACTGGTCCATTAACCTATCGTCTCGTGAACGAACGCAGTAAAGAAGTTGGAGTGTATCACGCTAAAGATTTAAAACCCCATCCTTCGGTTTCCGATTTAGTGGAACCTGAGGATCAGGTTGAGAGATGTCGTGGGGGGTGAGCGAAACCTTATTTTAGTCCATAAGTCATACCATCTGACTTATCATTTTCCGTGGGTCCATCATTCCCGACTCACTTTCTGTTTTTAATTTGTTGTCTTTTGTCTTTTTATCCACGGCTGTGAATGTTAACATCTCAAGTTCATAGTCGTACCATCTGAGATTTTTTTCTCACACTTTCTTTGAAGTCGTGCTGATGCAATATTGGAAGCCCTTTGTTGGTCAACTGTTGACCAAATGCCAATTAGTTTGGAAATTTTTTATTTTTAGTTCAATTAAACGTTTCTTTGCCCAAAGGACTTTGAGTGCCTTTGTCTGAAACAAACCTTTACTGCTGGGTGAATATTCTTTTTTTACTTTCGAGCCGTGCAATGGGTCCCATGAGGTCCATTTGTTTGTACGTGTTGGTATTAGACCACCGTTACACATTTTGTTTTTTGTGGATACAGATCCTATGTGGTGCTGTACCAAACCATTTGAGAATTCCAGTGCATGTCGATAGCCAGGGATGGTCTCAACATTTATTTTTGTTGACTTTTTGAAGCGTTACGCGCTCTGTCAAACGGGTTAACGCTTTATGCAGATTTGTATAGCAACGTTGCGATTACTGTTTAGATAACCCCATTTGTTATTTTTTTCTTTAGTTAATTTATGAATCATTTGAAGGATTCAATACTTTTATTTTATTTCCAATATTGTAGAAAAGCGTCTTCAACGTCTTAGTTAGATTAGTACAACTGAGTGCATAGTATTCAACAGCGACTATCATGTTCACGGCATGAAATGAAGTTGGGAGAGGGCAATGTAACGAATTTTTACATCCGTTACGAATAATAACATTAACTTTTTCAACACCGTGTATATACAGATCCTGAAATCGACCGTTATTTCGTTCAATTTCCGTGACCGCTCGGTGAAGCAGCCATCTTGCCTTTTTGCATTTGATCAAGTGGTTGAGTCGAATTTTTGTTCCGACTAATTTCGTTAATTAGACGATTAATTAACAGATTTTTGCATCTAAATTGGTAGATGACTGTTTACGCGGTTGCGGATTTATTTTTATAAACATCTATTTCATCGATATCCGTAAGTAACTTGTTGATTTAACTTCTTTAAGTAATTTGGTTTCATTAAATTAACACATGTGTTATGATCAAGAACACATTTTTCGCGAAGGGCTGTTATAAACTTTTGTTTTATAAATCGAATGACAAGGTCAAATTGTCAAATTAACGATTTATTCTTGCTGATGTCAACTATTAATTTTTTGGAATTCTAATAAATATTACACACTGGAAAGCAAAAACTTCGGTGAAAACATTCAATCTTTGAGGTTCTCTTTAACCAACTCCTTTTATGGTGTTCCTGACCTGGTCAAGTGCAGCTGTTTCCGTATTATCAGTGGAGCGGTCGAAGACGTCTTCACTTTATCATCCTGGTGCTACAGTTATTCAAATTTGGAGTCCGCTTATCAGAAGCGAGTATTTTGTATTTTACTAATCATACCAAGGTACCTGGGTGAGTTGCAACTTGTTAGACTTTTGATTTGTAACTGTACATTTAACCACACCATTTGTTTTGTATTACGTGATCAGCTCGCTGATTATATATGAATTGTGGTTGCATTATACTGCCACAGCTGTTGTACAGAGTATTTCAACGATTATAATTTGTTTACCATTATTTTTGTATTCTTTATTTTGTATCACATCATTTTGACTTACGACCCATGAACCCTAGCTTCCGCTAATTACGAGCTGGTTTAAACGTCCATCAGGGTGACTGCCTACAGCAAATTTTACTGTCAATTTTTTTGGCAGATGTTTTATTTTGATACCTTGTAATTCCGTGGATCTGATTAGTCTTCGGAATTTACAAGAGTAGAAAAATTTACAACTGTCTAAAGAGCTGATTAGATTTTGGTTGAAAACCGTCCATTTTTAACCCCCTTTTTAGGGGAATGAAAATTGTTAAAGAGCATTGCCGCTTCCCGGTGGAACATATGAGATTGAAACTCATATCAAAATCGAAAGAGATTATTTTTCCGCATCTTATGATACCCCACACTTGATATTTCCCTCTTAAATTATTGTTAAAATGCAAAAATACAATAAGCGCTGTTAAAAAAATATAGTTTGCCTTGGATAATTTTAATCCAAATTTTTATCCAAATTTTGTATTAAACACATAAATTTGAGCAAATCACTCACTCACTCATTCATAATTTAGTGCGTATAGCTACGAGGGTCGTGGAGAGTTGAAATTTTGCATACCCGTGTGGTTTTACGAGGATTGAACGGGAAAATTTTCCCGTTTTTCATGGGACGTAACGGAGGGGGTGAAATGGCGCTTCAAAGTGGTCACAAAAGTTCGGAATTCACTTTGGAGAGTTGAAATTTTTCAGGAAGCTCCGGGCGGTGGGCGACGGGGCGAAACAATTTTTTCTTTTTCGAAATTTTTTTCCAGCGCTTAATAAAATAAGGTTTATTCATCGAATAAACTTCCAATAAGTTATTCGCAATAATTGGTCGAATAAAGTCCTTATTTGTCGATTTATAACCTTAAAATTTGCAAGGTACGTGCATTTTATAAACAAACTTGTAAACAAACATGCTTTTGTGTACATCATAATCATAATATTCATAATTAGAAAGAGTAGTGGACGATTTAAATTTAATGTAAGTACATAATATTATTGTAATTTATTGTATAATAAAATTTACTTTGTTTTTAGCTACAATTTATTGCCGCCTCTACATTTTTATCCAATTGAAAATGAAAATAGAAATTGCCGACGTTCCCGAAATGTTCGTCCCAGAACTAATTTTATAGAAACTTTTGATGATATAGATTTTAAGATGCAATTTCGTTTCTCGAAAGCATCTGTGGAAAATATTTTAAATTTAATTGGAGCGAATTTAAAAGCTACAAGTTTGAGAAATGATCCCATATCGCCAATTAATCAAGTGCTAATAACCTTACGATTTTATGCTACCGGGTCATTTCAACTGTGTACGGGTGATAATTTTTTAGTATCGCAAAGTAGTGTGAGCAGAATTATTACCAAAGTATCGCACTATATTGCATTAAAAGGTCATATTTATATAAAAATGCCACAAACTCGATTTGCAATAGATAAAATTAACAGCGACTTTTATCAAATTGCAAACTTTCCCAGAGTAGTAGCTTTGATTATATAGTATCAGATTGTCAAACTGTGTACAAAAATTGGAAACACCCAAATTGGATGCTGCCACCAGGCGGCGATACTTAATTTCATTAATTTTGCCGAGAAAACGGAGTTTTCTCGGCGAAGTTTTGTTGTTATTGCATTTTATTTTATACCCAAAACTATGGTTCCTGTAGTTAAGGGTTTTCGTTGTCATGCGACGAAATGTAAAATTGGTACCTGGTGTCGGAAGTTACAAACCAAGATTTAACGGCAAGATTTACAACTAGACTTTTTAAATTTGTTACATGCAGCGCCATCCCTTATAATTTTTTGAATTACACAAAGCGTTTCCATAACTTGCATAAGGTTTGCCAATCTGAATACTATATAATCAAAGGTAGTAGGTACGATTGATGGGACTCATATAAAACTTCAATTACCCGGAGGAGATACTGCTGAATTATACCGGAATAGAAAAGGATGGTTTTCCATAAATGTTCAAATGGTGGCAAATGCAAACCTTAAAGTTATGGATATAGTAACCTCCTGTCCCGGTAGTGCTCACGATTCAACAATTTTTAACGAATCTAGATTAAGAAGTCGGTTAGAAGAAAATGCTTTTGGGGATTCCTATTTGCTAGGCGACAGTGCTTATGCTTGTAAGAAGTATTTATTAACACCGTTACATAATCCAACAACTCCTGCTGAAATGCGATACAAGAGAAGCCATGTTCATACTAGAAACACAGTGGAAAGAACTTTCGGTGTTCTCAAAAGAAGATTTCCATGTCTTTCTTTTGGACTTCGTGTTGCTCTTGATCGAGTGGACTCGATAATTGTAGCCACAACAGTGTTGCATAACATTGCCATAGATAGAAGAGATGAAATGCCACCTGATGAAAACATCGTTCACAATGAAATACAAGAAATTTTTAACATTGGAAATGAAAATATTGTTAATCAGAATTTTGCAATAAGAAATGCTGTAATCAATACTTTTTTAATAGATAGTTTTATTTAAAAAAAAACAAAATATTTAAATTATTGTTTTTTTATTTTCAAGTTAAATTCTGCCAGTTCCTTCTCAATTTCAGCCTTTTCCTTTAAAACTTGAAGAAGTTGTAACTGAATGGAATTTTCAGATTTTATTTTGTCAGTTTCTGCAATATATTTTTCCGGGATGGGACGTTTCGGCGCAGCCGGTTCGGCGCGACCGTTTCGCCGCAGCCGGTTCGGCGCAATGCCGGTTCGGCGCGGAGACGGTTCGGCGCGAGCCTTATTTTATTTGTAACATTTATATTCTATATTGAATATTGCTATCCCAATCTTTCGGGATTTACAAATCCGTTTGAAGGGGAGGATTACATTTTTACAAACATCTCTTCCATTTTCTTACGGGACCTCGCCATTATTTTCCTCCTTACGCCTTTTGCGCGTTTCAATTTCTATTCGTATATAGCACAAGCACCCGGCTCAACGCCTCGGAGTTAAAAGATTAACTTGAATTTTCATCAGGCAGACATTAGGAACCACCACGTTATCAATAGCAAATTTTTTATTAAGAGGTCCGGGTTGGCGTGCCGGCCCCTAATATGATAATCCTAAAATTTTCTTGGATTGTATTTCTGATAAAAAATTTACCTATATAAATGATGCACCACACTTTGTCAGTATCAAAATTTTTATAAAACTGTAGTGACTCAAAATATCATTTTGATCTCTTCGCTAATCCAAAAATGTTAAATATTATAAGTAAACGCCAGAAGGAAAAGTTCTCGAATAATGGATTCATATATATCTTTAATAGTATGAGCGCTTCCGGATTGAAAATATTTTGGCGATGTGAAAGGAAAGACTCTTGCAAAGGTCGAATTCACACTGAAAATGGTATTATAGTCAAAATGGTTAATGATCATTCTCATGACAGTTCGGCAGCTAAAGTTGAGGTTGATGTAGCTGTATCTGCAATGAAGCGAAGAATTGAAGAAGATGTTCCGGAAAGAACTTCGCAAATTATTGATGCTTGCCTCGGCGAATTATCCGAAGGCGCTTTAGCCGCTATGCCAAACCACGCTGCATTACGAAAAGTAATCCGAAGGACGAGAAATGTTGTGCAAGCTGTTCCCCCCGCGCCTGAAAATGTACAAGATTTAATAATTCCTGAAAAATATAAAATTTACGATCTCCAGCCCGGTATTCAAGAAAACTTTTTACTGGCTGATAGTGGTCAAGTTGCCGGAAGAATTCTTATTTTTGGTCGTGAACGAAACCTTCGCATTTTGAGCGAATGTGACCATTGGTTTATAGATGGGACCTTTAAAATTACGCCACCGTTATTTTCGCAGGTGTATGTAATCTTGGCGGAGAAATACGGAGGAGTTCATCCATTGTTATACGCGCTTCTTCCTAACAAACAAGCTGCAACATACACAACAATGCTAGATATGTTGAAAAATTTGAATCCAGTACATATTTCATGTGATTTTGAATTGGCTGCGATTTCTGCGTTTAGAAACGCATTTCCTACAGCGGAAATGCAGGGATGCTTTTTTCATTTAACTAAAAATATGAAAAAACAACTCACAAATTTCAATGTAATTGGGAACTACAATACAGACTCTAATTTTGCTTTGTATGCTAGAATGGTGGTGTCTCTTGCATTTGTACCAACTACAGATTTAGATCATGCAATAGACAGGTTAGCTGGAGTGTTTCCTATCGAACTACAACCACTGTTGCAATGGTTTGAAGATTTTTATGTTGGCCGAATGAATCCTCGAGGAAATGGTAGAAGGCCTGCAGTTTTCAGCCCAGAATTGCGGTCTTTATATAATCGCGTTTTGAACGGCATGGATAGAACAAACAACCATGCTGAGGCGGTCCATCGCCGCCTCCAATTGGAAATGGGAATGGATCATCCAATTTTGTGGAAATTTATAGACGGATTGAAAAAAATTCAGAAAGGTCGTGATATGTTTTATGAACACCTACTAGCAGGTCACGAGCCACCAAAAAAATTAAAGAAATATCGTGATGCTGATAAACGTATTAAAACCATTGTGAGTGATTATGCGAATCGGGATATAATCGACTATCTGCTAGGATCGTCTTATAATTACGAGATGAGTGCATAGGAAAACAATCATTGCAGCATTACAGCTATAACAACCTCTTCTTTTGTACATTAATAAATTTATTATCCACATTATTTATCTATCAATATTATATTTAAAAATTTTTTTTCATTAGTTAAATAAACAATTAATTAACCATGATCAGATAGAAGTTAAATAATAAAAAAACAAACTACTTCCATAACGATTCTTTTCTTGCACCGAACCGGCATCGCGCCGAACCGCCCCGCACCGAAGCGGCTCGCGCCGAACCGGCTGCGCCGAAACGGTCTAGACTGATATTTTTCTTTGCTTGCTTTTAACACAGCTAGTTCAGCTTCATGTTTTTGCTGCCGCATTTGTTTTTCACTTATGATAGGAAGTTTTTTATCCGTTCCAGTGTATCCCCTTTCGGGGTAGGGTCCCCTATCTTTGGCAACTCCAAATAAATTGAAAATTTCCTATTGCAAAGAGGAAGGTTTATATCGTATACTGATATAATTGAAACGTGAGAATGTATTATCAAAATTTTGAGTAAATCGAATTTGAAGTTTGCAAATTTACATGTAAAATTAACGAGATTCCCGCGCGTCGCTCATTCTGTGGACGGTACGTGCAATATGAATGACCCTAACACTTAGAGTATTTCGCACCGGCAGATGCAGATCGTCTCTCGTACATGTAACATCGATTATTTTTTGTTTTTACGCGATTTTTTGGGGGTTTCAGATCCCGGTTTCCTTCATCCCGGTGTTCTTGATGCGTGGCGCCTTCTCGTATGTTTAGCTTTGCCGCGGAGCGGCGTACGCGATTGAAAAACCGCCCGGAGCTCCGGAGGGGCGTAGGGTAGGTTTTTAGATGCGTCCAATTCTGACCGTGCTAGATCCACCCAAAAAAGTAATTTGCACCATCAAAACTGGCCGCGGAGCTTTAGCCCCGCAAGGCCTAGGTTTTCCCCATAGTTTTTTATATTTATTTAGAGACCTTATTCTTAAAATATTTGTGGTTCTGAAAAGAACCGTTTTTTTATTCAGTTTGGCGACCGTGCTAGCGATGTTATAAGCACGGCAAAAGACTGATAAATGCGATCCGCATCGAGCGACCGCAACATATATTTATAACCTCGGCTATGGGCGTGGCTTCGACATGCATTTTACATGCAAAATTATGCTATTTTAAAATTGATTTTTCTCGATATTTTATGTATATCATCTCCAGTGAAATTTTAACAGTATACTCTATAAACCTTCCTCTTTGCAATAGGAAATTTTCAATTTATTTGGGGTTACCAAAGTTAGGCGACCGTCCCCCAGTTTCGTTATATGATACTGAAAATATAAACATGTTATGTTTTCTGTTATAAATAATAATTATTGCAAATTTAACTTACAGTTGTGAATTGAATCTCTTACAAGTTCGGCTTCGCCAAAAACGTCGTCGGTTACATCATAAATTTCATTATTTACTTCTACATGATGCGTATCTCGGTACGATGTATCACACACATCTCGGTACGATGTATCAATCACATCTCTGTTAGATGTATCACCCTCATCTCTATTCAATAAATCCAACGTACCTCTATTTGATGGACCACGTTTGTTGGAATCGTATGTATTTGTTTTATGTAAAAATTGCTCTTTATTAGCCGACACAATTCGTTCATCCAATTGAGATAACGAAGGGGTAAATGATCCCCGACCAGTTTTATAAAGCTGTACCTACGAGTTTGTTATTAACATTAATGACATTTGTTGCAGCATAAATATATTATTAAAACTTACTTTATCGGTAGCAACATTTTGTCTAGCTTTCTTCTTCATACCTTCATACAACAATTTTAATTGCATACCATTCCTTGTTCCCGTTTTTGCTGAACCATTAAATCTAGTTGCAATTTTCTCCCACGTATCTCGTTTTTGTTTCGCCCAAACGGCATCGGTTTTTTTGTTTTCCAATATATGTTTAAATTCATTCACTAAATCTAACAGCTTCTCCTTCTCTTCTTCTAAAAAGTTTCGTCAACGTTCTCTTTGTATCTTAGGCATTTTGTCAAACACCACAAACGAAGATAACACAAACAAGGAAGTATGTTTCAACTTTTATAGGTTAAGATTTTAAATTTACCTAGTAATTTTATGAGCTACCAACCTACTTTAAATTTATTCTACAAATAATTATTTATACTTGACAAGTGGTTGGTGAATACCAACATTAGTTATTCATTGAATAAACTTTATTCATCCAATAGTTATTTGCAGATTTATTTGTAGTTGGTGCATACGGGCATTTTAGTTATTCAAAAACATAGAATTAAAGTCATCATCGGGTCTATTATTCGGTTTCACATTCTGCCTCCTTCATTTATTACGATGGTCATCATAATTGTCCTCTTCAGTGTCGGATACCTCCGACATATCCTTTTCAATATTTTTGGCTTGCAGGAATGAACGAATGCCGCGACGTTTTACAGAGCACGGCATGGTTGTCCATTCATCCGTATTTTCTGGGGAAGAATTTGGGTTCTCCCTTAAAGTCGATAGGTTGTTCTTGGGCCAATATAGAGTACCATTTAGTTCCCAATTAACGGGAACAACGCTTAAGCGCGGCAACCCTCGTTCAATTGTATGCACAATTTTCCAAGACATTTTGTTGGTATATAATGAAATAGAGATGTGTAAACAAGTATAATTCTAAAATTTATAGGTTAAAAAGTTGCAAGCTCGATATTATAAAATAAATAAATAACTAAATGCTAGCTCGAATCGAATCGAATCGTAAATTAAAACTTGGAGTACTCGGGCCAAGCCCGTACCTCCTTGAGAAATCTGGTGCGCCACGGCACCTGAATTTATATTTTGGAGGGTTGGGTTTTACCCCCCCCCCTTATTGACGACGATCATGGCTTTGAAAAATAGAAATAAAAACATTTGCGCAGATGCAGGTTACTCTATCACTAACTCAGCCACTCGAAACAAAATTTCTTCTGCTACACACTAAAGAACACACCTATTTTAGCAAATTTTAAAAATAAAAAGTGTGAACGGGGCTCAAACTTTTGAAAAAATCGAAATTGAACTTAGCAAATTTAACGAGATTCAGTGGTAAAATTAACGAGATTCCCGCGCGTCGCTCATTCTGTTGACAGTCCGTGCAGTTATAATGACCCTAATGTCCGTGAAGTTGGCCCCCCTTTTTTGGAAAATCGACAATTTTTTTTTTGTATTATGTTGTTTTCAATTTGTATTGCGTTGTATCGTAAATAAAAAATTCATTTCGCGAACGGTTCCACTAAAAATCGCGAAAAACGGGTTTTTGAGCTGGCCCCCCTTTTTTGGAAAATCAAAAAATTTTTTTTTGTATTATGTTGTATTCAATTTGTTTTATGTTGTATCGTTGAAATTAATCTCATAAATTTAATATTAACCGCGTAATCCACAAAATAAAAATTCACGCTGGCCCCCCTTTTTTGGAAAATCGAAAATTTTTTTCTTGTATTATGTTGTATTCAATTTGTTTTACGTTGTATCGTTGAAATTAATCTCATAAATTTAATATTAACCGCGTAATCCGCAAAATAAAAATTCGCGCTAGCCCCCCCTTTTTTGGAAAATCGAAAAAATTTTTCTTGTATTATGTTGTATTCAATTTGTTTTACGTTGTATCGTTGAAATTAATCTCATAAATTTAATATTAACCGCGTAATCCGCAAAATAAAAATTTCAGATCGGATGTAACGATACTCAATGTAAATACTCGTATTATAGGTGTTGGTATGTAAGTTACAATGTAACCAATAGATGGCGCTACACTTGTATGTCGCTGGTTATCTTATTATACCTGCAGGTAATATAGGAAGACCTGCTTGTGGTCGTATATATTCCAGTCAGTCCGCCAAGCGCCAATTCCCAGAGACCCACCGGTCTCTACAACTTCCAATGTCATTAATGTATTCTTTCAGATGAAGGAGAAGGCCGGCCATGCCGGGATGCTCCATCAAATACATATCAGGTAAAGGTAAAGGTAAAGGTCGTATATATCCCAGCCAGTCTAGCTCAGCGCTATTTCGAGAGGCCCACCGGCCTCCACAACTCCCCAACGCCAGATGCCAACCCAGATGAAGGAGAAGGTCGGCTACGCCGGGATGCTCCATTATGGTCAGTCCAGAAAATCTAAAATCGAAAGTGGTCGTATATGTGTCGACTGTGTGTTAACTCACGTACACAAGCAGGTCAGTGTTCTATATTTTACTATTATGTTTTATTGTTGTACTTCTTATTAAAATGTAAATTTATTATAATTTAAATATATAAAAAATGGACAAAAATTTATATTTCTACATAAATACATAAATGAGGATTTTTTTCTCTTGGCTGATTTGGTGGGCATGCAGGTTTCTTTAACAAGTCATCGAATTCCATCCAATTCGTACCTCGTTTTATCCACGCTGTGTAGTGTCCAATTGATGTAATATCAATGCCACCTTTATACATAACTATTCCAGCTAGTAGATATTGTTTGTTAAGTAATTCCATTTTGTCTGGAAATTCGTCCACTAAAATTTCTTTATCCAATCCACATTCAATAAAAATATGGGAACCGTACGTGACACTAACATCAAATAATTTTCCACAGCATCTTCTTGTAGAAAGTCCACCGTATTTCAACGCTTCTTCCAATTTTTTAACACCATGTTTTTGAACGATTTCTATGTTCATAGGGGCGATGGTTTTTTTAAATATTTTAGGTTTATGGCATATATCACACGTAAAATTATCCATAATGCTCCAATCCTTGTCAAATATATATTGACATAAGTTTACGATATTTGAAGCTGCGTCGATATTAATAACACCTGCAGTTTCTTTGCTGTTCACAAAATGTTTCACTTCTTTCAATACCTTAGCGCGCATTTTATATATTCCCACGGATGGACCATCTTTAAGGAAACATTTTAGAAATGAAAACGTAGTTGTTTTCCTTTCATTAACAAATTTAAAGAATTTTTCATGCTTGCACGCCATGGCTAATATTTGTATAATGCTATCGAATCCACATGTATTTTTTACAACAGTATTTTCATACCTTCCTTTAATGATAGGGCATATATTTCCGTTAAGCAATAAGCCAATATCTAATAGCTTCTTTTTATGGTGGATAATATCCCAATCAGGATAAGCGTCAAGGTATGAACGTTTTTTCGATTGTCCAGGGTTTTTGTTTCTCCAGTTTTGTTCTTCGGTTAACTCTAAAGTTCCTGAAGCTACGTCGATAGCTTCATCAATATCTTCGGAGGAATTTACCACTTAGTTCACATTTTCCTTATATGTAGTACTCTCACTATTTTCATTCGTACGTTGAGCAAGTACATCTGTACTTGCGACTGCTAGTTTGGCTTTGCCCGAGAAGGATCGCATATGCATGACTAAGAACTTATCGACACGTAGGGGTAAATTTTCATTGCGGAACAGCCTGTGCTTCAAGTCATTAAACTCGCTCTCTACTGCCGCCGAACTTGCATTTATTTTTCCATATCCAAATAATGAAATCATTACTCCGGAATAAAGCGGGAAATAAGGCAGCATATATTTAAGTTTTTGAGCCATGGATGGACAGTAATACGCATTAATACCAACCCCAATTGCTGCCGATTTCGCATCATCGACACAATTTTTAAAAAACGTATTAGCCCAAACATCAATAGGCTTTTCGTTTTCATTGACGCACTGTTTTATTTCTATCTCTTCTTCTTTGCCATCATTTTGAACATTGTCTTGAACATTATTGAAATCTGTATTTCCTTTAATATTTTCGCTAATATAAATACGGGCATTTTCAGCTAGAGTAACTTCTCCATATTCGGTGCTTCCAACTGTTTCACTAACGCAAAGAACTATGGCGGATTTAACTAACTTTTGGAAAATGTTGAAAGTAGTTACTTTAGTTAATAAACACATAAAAATCGTATAAAACTTTTTTACTTGGGGATGTAATGACGCCAATATCTTCCACCGAACCACTAGAGCAACATAATGAGATATATCCAATCTTAAATAACAACCAGGTAGATTATTTTTATCTTCATTTACAACCGCCAGAAAACATTTTGACAAATAATCTCGAAGATCCTTGCATTGACCAAACGCTCTCGCCACCGCACCCATTAAGGCTTTATCGAAATCACAAATAACTTCTTTTGGCGTTGGGAAATTATATTTGTGCGTGTAGCCTATTCGGATAATTTCAAAAAGCCAGTACTGTATAGCATTCGTATTTTGCACGGCACTTAGCATTTGAAAAACAGGCATTTTTGACGTAGGAGTTTCACAAACTATTTGATATAAATATACATGCGATATTAATTCCGAATTTCCTTTTTTCCATTTTTTAATCAATGATCCTGTAGCATCTATATAAACTACATTAGAGTGCAAAATGTACGTTGCCATTTGTTCCAATGTCCAGTAATGTACAAAAAATGGGTCTAATCCAATGCCATGAATCGCTCCAGAATATCGTTCGTATTTCATTTGAACTATAGCTTGAATCGGATCCACACCTTGCACCAAATCTAACATTTTTTCTTTTTTTTCTTGTTTAGCTTTACGTAATGTACCAATTTTGGGTAAATGAGGTGGTTCTGCATCACCAAATTCCATTAATTTGTCAGCTTCATTTCTACGCCACACGCATGGTTGAAAATTGTTTTCAGCCAACATCTTTGAAACTTCGGCTCTTCGTTGCCCTTTCAATTGTCGTTTATGTGTATGTTTTAAAGAAAAAATAAATTCTTTCATATAACATTCCATAATAACAGAAGAATTTTCTAAAGGTTTATTAATTATGTTACCAACAAACGACCCACCACATTCTTTACAATTTCCTATCACAGTTATGAAGATACCTGTTTCAGACACTTTACACCGTTTAAAGCTAATGGCACATGGCAATTTTGTTTTTTCGTATACCATATCAAAAAGTTCGTTCGTCCACAATTTGCGTTTTAAAGTTCCATACGTTTTACCTAACTTTTCCTTATAAGTTACATCTTCGGGAAATATTTTTAACCAAGTATCATGAGAAAGTTCGATTGTAAACATTACAACATTCTTATCATTAACGCTATCGTCGCTTAAACTACTTGTTTCAATTTCGACACAAGAATTTGCTTGAATTCCATGAAAATCTAGTATTTTGTCCAAAATTTCATAGCGATTGGTTTTTATAATAGTATATATATAAGAAGGTTTTAATTCATTATTTAATCTTTCACTAACTCTCTTATACACATCCGAAGTAGGAAAGGCAACTACACCGTTTTCATCAATTATATTGGTAAATTCTGAAGATAAAACTACATCGAGCAAAGGTTGAACGTATTTTGACATGATTTTAATTCTTTCTTCTTTTATTTCGACTATACTTACACAATTTTCTTTTATACAGTTATTGAACGTCTATTACTCTTCAGCTGAACTGAACACAACAATAAAATAACATTTTAATAAGAAGTACAACAATAAAACATAATAGTAAAATATAGAACACTGACCTGCTTGTGTACGTGAGTTAACACACAGTCGACACATATACGACCACTTTCGATTTTAGATTTTCTGGACTGACCATAATGGAGCATCCCGGCGTAGCCGACCTTCTCCTTCATCTGGGTTGGCATCTGGCGTTGGGGAGTTGTGGAGGCCGGTGGGCCTCACGAAATAGCGCTGAGCTAGACTGGCTGGGATATATACGACCTTTACCTTTACCTTTACCTGATATGTATTTGATGGAGCATCCCGGCATGGCCGGCCTTCTCCTTCATCTGAAAGAATACATTAATGACATTGGAAGTTGTAGAGACCGGTGGGTCTCTGGGAATTGGCGCTTGGCGGACTGACTGGAATATATACGACCACAAGCAGGTCTTCCTATATTACCTGCAGGTATAATAAGATAAGCAGCGACATACAAGTGTAGCGCCATCTATTGGTTACATTGTAACTTACATACCAACACCTATAATACGAGTATTTACATTGAGTATCGTTACATCCGATCTGAAATTTTTATTTTGCGGATTACGCGGTTAATATTAAATTTATGAGATTAATTTCAACGATACAACGTAAAACAAATTGAATACAACATAATACAAGAAAAAAATTTTCGATTTTCCAAAAAAGGGGGGCCAACGCGAATTTTTATTTTGCGGATTACGCGGTTAATATTAAATTTATGAGATTAATTTCAACGATACAACATAAAACAAATTGAATACAACATAATACAAAAAAAAATTTTTTGATTTTCCAAAAAAGGGGGGCCAGCTCAAAAACCCGTTTTTCGCGATTTTTAGTGGAACCGTTCGCGAAATGAATTTTTTATTTACGATACAACGCAATACAAATTGAAAACAACATAATACAAAAAAAAATTGTCGATTTTCCAAAAAAGGGGAGCCAACTTCACGGACATATGACCCTAACACTTAGAGTATTTCGCACCGGCAGATGCAGCTCGTCTCTTGTACATGTAACATCGATTATTTTTTTTGTTTACGCTATTTTTTTGGGGGTGAAACGTAATAGTTTACTGTCCCATACCGCAACTATACTTTTTAATGCTATTTCAAGGGTCTCTAAGCTCCCGGTTTCATTTATCCCGGTTTTTTTTTTATGGGAGGCGCCTTCTCGTATGTTTAGCATAGTAACCAGAGTCAAAACCGCCCTGGAGGGGTGCAGAGCGGAGCGGAGCGCAGCGGCGCCCTGAAAGGGTAGGTTTTGACGATGGATATACCTCCCTATCGAATGCACACCCCAAAAATCGAAGAAAAAATATTTAATTTTTTCACTTTTTCGGCAATACACGGGTTATTTTCCATTTTTGTGATTATATTTATTACTAATATCCACTAATCACACCCCCATTTATAGGATACAGTAAATACCCCACCAACAAGTGGGGTTATACGCTCTTCTCTTTACAGTGGTTATGAGGGTTGCATAACCTAACAACATGTCTACTCCTTTCTACACCTCCTATAAATTGAAAATTTTACCCGCGCTTTTGTGTAAGCTCTTGTCTTAACACAGATCATGTTAGAATTTTAAAGCTATCGAACACTTTTCTACTTTGTTACAATTTCGTGATGTGGTATTATAAATTAATTATAATAAACAGGATATTATTCATAACTCACTACAATCTTTATTTCAAATGTATTTGTACGTTATACCTATACCTAGTTTAATTTAGTTTTCTTTAAAACATTTTTATTCTCGTTACATTATGAATGTAACACTTTTAAATTGATCAAAATTTAAAAATTAATGAGATGTTTAATTTTCGAAAAATTAACAGTTTCACAGTTCTCAAATACAAATTTGATGTACTTCTATACAATAGTTAATTATTTTGCTACTATTTTATTATACAATTTAAAATTACTTTAATTATTAAACTTAAAATTAACAAATTTTATATATTCTATAAATTATCTAATAAATATAAATAACAAATTTTAAAAACATCAAAAAACAATTAACAAATCAGTACGATTACTCTAATAATAAATAATTACTTCTATAATTATTTATATAAATATTAAATAATAATTATAATAAATATAAATACAACACAAAACTACCGCTTCGTGCACAAAACGTTACACAAAATTATGTATTCAGTTCTATTGTAGCAATGAATAATTGCTGTTCATTACAATTAATTTAATACCATATCACGAAATTGTAACAAATTAGAAAAGTTTTCGATAGCTTTAAAATTCTAACATGAGTGTTAAGACAAGAGCTCTAACACAAAAGCACAGCACAAAAGCCAAAAGCGCGGGTAAATTTTTTTAATTTATAGGAGGTAAGGACGTGTTCACTACCACAGAGGTGAGGACATGTTCACATTACTACAGATATGTTGTTGGGGTATTCACTGTATCCTCCCATCTATCCGAATTTCAAAGAAAAATTCAAATCGGAGCGAAAAAATTTTACGCATTTTCAAGGGACCGTCTTTCAATTGTATACTGTCTGCCAGGGGTCTGCCGCATACTCGATGATAATTTCCCGTACTTTTCAAAAGTCGATATTGGGGTTGTTTTTATTCAATGTACACTTTTTACTTTCCCCATACGTATTAACGTATGTATAGGGAAAGTATTGTCATCGGGTCAAAAATCGAAAATTGAAATTTTGGTATTAAATGATTCGTTATGATGCCCTGATAACATTTTCATCAATTTTTTATTGATGTCCGTCTGTAGGTGTGTATGTATGTGTGAGTGTGTGTGTGTGTGTGTAACTCTGTGAGAAAAAATTAGTATCAATCGCACAGCTTAAACCGCTAAACACAATGTCATGAAATTTGGTATGCACGTATATCACGGCTAAACTTAGAGGCCAGATAAAAATGGTAATCCGTTCAAAATTAGGGATCAGTAGGAGTTCTATGCTCGCATCTGAACTAACCGCACGTCATTTTGTTCTCCGATATTTTTTCACGAATTAAGTTCAAAAAGCAATTTTTATTGCTAAATAAACGATAATTTTAAATTAGAAATGAAATTGTGCTATACTCCGTTCCCCTCTCTAATTTAAAACACGTCGACAGTGTTAAAAAACACTTAAAAGTGATCCCAGTATCCCTCCCACGCGAACGTCGAGCAAACGGAGCCCCCTTCGATAAGAGCATCGTAGCTTGCTACTTTGCATTTAACGCACGGACCGAGTGTTCAGTTGCTCCGCCCACTTCGAAGGCATCAGTTCAACGTACGGCAGCGTACGTAGCCAAGTAAGTGAACTTGACCTATTTAGATAAATTCCTTTCCAGCATTAAATTAACTTCCCTATCTCAACGTAAATTCATTTATTTGCATTTTGATATCATTATTATTTTAAAAATTCAATTACTTGTCATAATTAAATTTTAAAAAATCATTAAAAGTCAAAGCAAAATTTAACTTAAATTTTTCAAAAATTCAAATAATTTTTACAACATAACATGGCAACCCAAGAGAAGGTAGATACCACCAGCGTCAATTTCCGCGAGCTTTTTGAGGAACAGAGAGCTCAAAATCACGTTTTGAGTGCCCTAATCACCGAACTCAAAGACCAAATCGCCGCGCTCACTCGCAAACTAGAACAACCACCCACAGTCGCGCAACCACCTTCGGTCGCACACCCACCTCCGGTCGCCCCATCAGGGAAACGAAAGGATAACCCCTTTCCCCAGCTTACCGACCACCACCGCCAAAAAATTAGAAACCGCCAAGACAAAGACGTCCAAAACAGCCCCAGCTCCAAAGAAAGATGACCCACCGCGCCCCCTAATGTCAACTGCCATCCCAAAACCGCGACGCTCCCTATCTGCAGTTAAACCTGCAAAAACCCCCTCCATTGCCCAACCTCCACCAGAGGCAATGGAAAGTCAAGCCTCCTCCTCCTCCGGCGGTGACACCTTCGTCACCCCTAGCGACAGAAAACTAAAACGCGCCCGCTCTAACCTGAGCAATGACAGCGACACATCCAGGCCCGCTACCAAAAACAGATTCGCCTGTTTGGAGGTAGAAGAACCCGCGATCGACACCCGCACGGAGCAAAACGACGACGGTATGGAAGTCTTAGTGTAACAGTATTAGTGTAACCATGGCAGGAGATGTATGGGACAGTAGTGATCGAACTGTCTTGTGAATCCTTAATGTATATAAGTTATGTATAAAATGTACAAAGAGTATTAAATATAAACCAATAAATATACAACAGTGTTATTAATAAATACCAAGTAGCACCAGAAAAGGAAAGTATCAAATTACTTTTTACATGGCGACCGTGACAAGTGGCAAAAGGACCGTGACACGTGAAAAAAGGACCCGTTAAAAATATAGAACATTAAGTGAAAAATTTTTAGTTTTCGAAAAAGTGCACATAAAAATGGGTGCTACAAAATAAAAGTAATAAAAATGACAGTGAAACGTGATTGTGACCGTGCCAAAAGGACACGTAAAAAATAACGGGCAAAAATTAAGTGCAAAAATTGTTAGCAGCGTAATAACCGAAAGTTCAAATAAACAATATTAAAAACATGGAAACGGTGCTACATTACAAATTGCCTACATAGACACGTATTATATGGAATTTACAAATTCGCTACAAGTGTAATGTGTAAAATAAGTGCCCAAAAAAATCGACAATAAATTTTGAAAAATTAAGTGACAATTAAGTTTATTACAGTTCAAAGTTAAAAAGTGCTTCGAAATGGTGAAAAATTTTCCAACAGGAAGCGCATCGGATAGCAAAAATGAAAGACATCAGGTCAACATGGTTCAACAGGATGGGAAAATTTCCGATCAACGACCAGCATTTTGCAGATCGACAACTTTCAGCAGGAAATGGAAGTGCAATTTTATGCTTTATGTTTTATGTAATGGGTAATATGATAGATTTAATTTTAATTACGAAATTGCAATTAAAAATTTTGTATAGGTGTTAAAACTAAATAATTTTAATTAGTAAATTTTAAAGTAATGACTTTTTAACAAAGTTATTTAAAATTCAATGATATGGAATCTAAGTGGTTAAACGAAAAACCAAAACGTTATTTAAAAAACCAAAAATTTATTACAATCATTAGTAAAAGAAAGGTCAATAAAAATAAAACGACGCAGTTTTAAAATTAGTTATTATAATGTAAAGATTATAATGAATATTTTAGAAAAAGAGGAAAAATTTTAACAAATTAATTAATTACATTAAA
The DNA here is from genome assembly GCA_932274525.1 of Podabrus alpinus. Classification (NCBI taxonomy): domain Eukaryota; kingdom Metazoa; phylum Arthropoda; class Insecta; order Coleoptera; family Cantharidae; genus Podabrus; species Podabrus alpinus. Next base: position 42,748,802 of record OW026452.1, on the reverse strand, counting down.
TTAAATTTTAATAAATCGTATTAATTTGAAACAGTCGGACTAATTAATAATTTCGAAATATCATTTTAAGTGTTTTTGAGAATAAACACAAGTGTTATTTGAATTTTTCATTACTAGTTAATATAGAAAAAAAAATTTTCTAACGAATTTTAATAGGTAATAAAGAACAAAAATTTGCTAACGAATTTTAATGAGTAAATAATTTTAAATAGGTTTTGTTAATAAACATAAAAATTTTTTATTACAATTTTAATAAAGACAAATTTCATTACAATGAAAACGCAAGTTCAACAAATAGCTTGTAAAGATATTATAAATGCTACAAAGTTCATCAACACGGAAAGGAAAGAATTTGCTGATAGGTAGTTTTGCTATGATAAACTTTATTAATCATATGAATAAAATGCGAAAGTTAGAAATGCAATGAAGAATTTATTTTTCAAATTAGGAAATTTTATTGCATAAATTATCATGTCGAAATATGTCAAAAAGTATTTAACCCGGTTAAAAACGTTAAAGAATCGATCACCTATAAGTATTCAGTTATTAAAATATCAGTAAAGTCAGTAATTAAGTAAAGCTTCAATGTAAGCTAAAATTCAAATCGAAAGATGTTGAAAAATAATTCTACGGTAGAGAACAAACAGTTTCTAAATGAAGGTAATACATCAAATGTACCGGTAAAATTGTACATTATTATTACGATTTTTAAGTCTGCGGAAAATCGATAACAATAATCGTACAAGGAAGTAAAATCAACGCACTTAAATATTGCTATAAAGGATAGGCGTCATGAACCTAAAACTTGTAGAAATACTTAAGAAACAGAAGGATAGGCGCCATGAACCTAAACTTCTAAAAATATTTAAGAAACCAAAGGATAGCGTAGAATTCGTACTGGAAACGACTAGAAAAATGGAAACTTTAAGAAAAATGGAGCACATTATAACAAACAGTAATACATTAAAATATATATACAGTCTCTAAAAGCTATTCATATAGATCCAAAAACCTAATCGATGGCAACACGAGATGTTCTATTGAAGGATTTGGAGAAATTCTATGTAAATGAGCTAATAAACCGGAAGTAACGAATAGTTAAATATGTAAAGAAGAAAATATTCCGGAAATCGCGATTTAATTAATAATGATAATAAGGGAAGATTAATAAAATAAATAAGCGCTATAATATAAAAGCAACTCCAAAGGTGGCATGACGATGACCACAAATTAATATATAAAGTAAAAGGAGTGCAAAGATTAAAAATAGAGACGCATGTGCCTTCCAAAAAATACTGAATAATATTAAAACAATTTTATTAGCCAGGTATGTCATAAAATAATCGACAGGTATCGACAGTTAAATATAAAAAATTAAAGTAAATAAATCGTAACAGCATTAATACGTAAAATGACATAATAGATCAAATTTCAAAATAATCGACATCAGAATAAATAAATTAAAGAACTATCCATTACAAAAAAAAAGCAAATTGAGTAAAAGTCAACTAAAAGATGAAACAAAAAGCAAATTTATTTAAATTTCAATTAAATGAAGAAATATTTTATAAAACCAAAATTTGGGAAAAATAATTTTAATTTAATAATTATGGTTATATTTATAAGAGGGTTTTATTTTATGTAATAAGGTAAATTATAGAAATAATCAAATAGTATAAAAAAATAATATTTTAATTTGAATTTATTTGTAAAGGTTAATTAAGAAAAATCTGTAAATAAAACTTGAGTAATAATATCATATTTACGAGTTTAAGTTTGTTTACATCCAATGTAATGCTAGGTTAAGATTTCTTTTAATGCAATGTATGTATGTCATTATTATGTGTGTGTTTTATATTATTAGTAGTTATAATTTAAATGGTCTTTTAATTAGTAAATTTTAAACTTTTAATTTTTAAATTTTTAATCGATTCCAATAGGTTATGCATATCGTTAAGTGACTTTAAGTTGTAATTTAGTATTAACAACTTTAAAAAAAAAAAAAAGAGAGGTGGAGAGTTTAACCCAACTCTAAGTAAACATTACGAGCATCTCAAATATTTGTAAGAGGAAAAGAATTTAAATTCCAAGGAGATAAAATTCTTTTACTTGCCCAGGGAGATGTGGTGTGTATCCACCTTTAGCTAAGAACAATTTAGGAATAAGCATATTATATTATTAGCGAGTAAGCAATATGGTTAGTATGAACGTAGTATGAATGAGGAACGTTAGTATCAGAGTAGCAGTCGTATGAAAGCAGTCTTAGATATAACAATCAAGGGGGCAAAGGTTACAATGGGTGCAAGGGTGCATCAAGGGTTACATTACGGACTCCCAACCGGACACCCAAGGTGCTTCACACCCTAACCCAAATTACACCTACACCTCCGCCAGCTGTATCCCCCCAATCGTCCTTCGGACAAAGGACAACTGGCCGGCCATCAACCGCATGATCATCGAAAAGAAAATCGCGACCACAAAAATACGCACACTCGTGGACGGCATCTCCATACAGCCGGCCACCGAGACCGACTACCGGACCCTCAGTCGCTTATTCGAGGATAAGGCCCTCCCTTCGCACTCTTACTCGCTACCCCAGGATAAACCACTCAAAGTGATCATCCGCGGTCTTCCGATCACCATCACCCACGCCGAGGTCAAAGAAGACCTCGAAGCACAAGGATTCGATATCCAATCCGTTTTCCAAATGCGCCATGGTAGAGACAGGCAACCGATGCCCCTCTACCTCGTCCACCTCACCCACAATTCGGATGGGAAAAAGATTTTCGACATGACCTCCGTTCTCTCCATCAACACCCGGACGGAAACCCCCACAAAAAGGTAGAAGTAGGCCAATGCCATCGTTGCCAACAGTTCGGGCATGCCCAAACCCTCTACCGCGCCCCACCCAAATGCGTTAAATGCGCCGGAGACCATTTAACCGCGCAATGCCAAAAAGTCCGCGAGGAACCAGCCACTTGCGTCAACTGCGGTGGTAATCACCTCGCTAACTACAAAGGATGCGCCTCCTTCCCCAAACTTAAGAGGAGAGAGCTTCAAGCCCGCGACGCAGTCTCCCGATTCGCAGGTCGTCCCACTAATTACTACTCCCAAGGCTCCGGTAGACCATCATACGTAGGAGTCGCCAGCATCCACGCCCCTCACAGGGAAATATCACATGCCACCCCCGCGCCCACTACCTCCAAAGCGGAGACCCCCTCCCCACTAATAAGCGCAATTCTACAAGTCCTCCGTGACGCCAATAGCAGCGACCAAACCATCCGCGACATTGAATTACTCGTAAACGCCAAAGCCATTAACACCGCCGCCGTTAATGTCTAAACCACGTCACCAACCCACCACGCTGCAGATGGTATTTTGGAATGCCAACGGTCTATCTGCCAAACGAAACGAACTTCTCGCGTTCGCGTTCATCCACGACCTTGACGTCATCATGGTCAACGAGACACACCTCAGAGCCGGGCATCTGGCCAAACTCCCCTGTTACACCCTTTATCGAAATGATCGGGACGGACGCGGTGGCGGCACCGCAATCTACATCAAAACCTCCATCGAACATATCCACCTAACAACTCCCGACCTCGAAGGCCTCGAGGCCACCTCGGTAAGCGTCCACACTGCACACCACGGATGGTTGCAAATCTCCTCGATTTACAATCGCCCCCAAAGTCACCTTCTCAAAACCGACTTCGAATTCCTCCTCGAAGGCCCCGACGCGAAGATCATCGCCGGCGATTTTAACGCCAAACTTTCCGCCTGGCTTTGCCGCCACACAAACAACGAGGGTCGTGATCTTCTTCACCTAGCGGACGAGCTGGACTTCGCTATCGTCGCTCCAACCTCTCCTACCCACTATTCTTATGCAGGTACGCCGTCCAGCCTGGACATTGCCATCTTCAAAAACGTACCACTCCAATTTGACATCCCCACCTGCGAAGAGCTTAACTCTTATCACTTCCCAGTACTACTGACACTAGGGCCACTGATTCTACCTAACCCCCCCCCCCCCACACACAAGGACGAGAACTGACTGGATCTCTTTCACGGACAAGCTCAAAGAAAACCTCGGACCAATCCCCTTCATCGAGTCCACTGCGGACCTAGACAATTACATAGACATATTTCAAGGAAAAATAACAAAGTCAATTTCAGAAACCTCATACGAAGCTCCCACCCACGACATCAGAGACAAACTTTCTCCCTCCCTTAAGGACTTAATCCGATCCAAAAACCGTGCAAGGAAACTCGCACGTAGAACGCGAAACCCCGCCGACCAAACCACTTACAACCAACTTAAGGAACAAGTTGATGACAAAATTAAAGAATTTCACGACAATAAATGGTCCGATAAAATCAAATCCCTAGCTTATCACGACTTGACTGCTTGGCGCATGGCAAGCGCGCTCCAGGGGAAAAAGAAAACCCCCAGCCCAACAATACTTCGCCCCGATGGCACTATCGCCAAAAGCGACCTTGAAAAGGCTGAAACATTTGCTGACAGCCTTCAAACCCAATGCTCCCCCAACACCACGAGACTTGACCACGACCACATCACTTCGGTCGAAAATTCCGTCGCCACTGCCCTCTCCACCACAGACAACTCCACCATCACCCCCGCTTCATTCACGGAGGTCGCAATAGCCATTAAAAGACTCAAAAACAGAAAAGCCCCAGGTCCTGACGGCATTACCAACCTTGCCCTTAAGGCACTACCCAAGAAAGCAGTAACTGCTATCACCGGAATAATTAACGCATGCCTCCGCCTTAATTATTACCCACAGATTTGGAAAACCGCTGACGTAGTGGTGATCCCCAAACCCGGTCAAAACCTAAGACTCCCTCAGAGCTACAGACCGATCAGCTTGCTCCCTCCATCGGCAAACTAGCCGAAAATATCATCATCGCGCGACTTCACGAGGCCATTTCCGACAACAATATCATCCAAAACGAACAATTCGGATTCCGTGCAGGTCATAGCACTACCCACCAAGCCCTCCGCCTAGTCGAACACATCACGCAGGCCCTCAATAAAAAAGAGTTCACCGGCCTAGTGCTACTTGACGTTTCGAAAGCTTTCGATAAGGTCTGGCACGAAGCCCTCCTGTTTAAAATGCTCCAGTCAAATATTCAACTCCCACTAGTTCGACTAATAGCCTCTTATCTTCAAAATAGAAAATTCAGAATCAAACAAGCTAATACCAGATCCACCGCGCGCCCCATCACTTCCGGGGTCCCTCAAGGTTCAATTCTTGCAGCCTCCCTCTTCAACATTTTTATGAGCGACATCCCAGCCCCCACAGATTCAATAACAAAAATCTCACTTTATGCGGACGACACCGCAATCTATTCGTCCTCCATCCACCCGGACATCGCCACTACCCGTCTCCAGGAAGCTATCAACGATCTCGAAAGGTGGTACGAAACTTGGCGCATCGAGGTAAACTCGAGCAAAAGTTCCGCGATCATGTTTTGTAATCGAAGTAAGCCTCACAAATCCAGCGTCTGGATGTTTGAGGAACAGATCCCGTGGGAAACCAAGGTCACGTACCTTGGCATTACCATGGATCGACGCCTCAACTGGAGCGCCCACGTCAAAACCGCAACCGGTAAAGCCAAAGTTCTCTTTTCAAAACTATTTGCTCTTATGAACCGAAACAGCCCCATGGCTCCCTCAAATAAACTAAGATTATACAAAGCCATGATTCGACCAACCATGACCTACGCCTCCCCCGTTTGGGGCTAAGCCCGACACACAGTCATTAACAAGGTCCAAGTAGTTCAAAATAAAAACCTCCGCTCTACCTTCGACGCTCCCTACTATGTCACCAACAGACGACTGCACGCAGACGCCAAACTAGATCTCATTACCACCCTCATTCGTAAACACGCCACTAATCTCTACAAGAAATCCAAATTTTTCGACAACCCACTTATAGCACAACTAGGTCAATACAAAACTGAAGATTATTGTACCTTCCGACCTAAATCAATCCTAACCACAGACAACCCATGACCACAACCCTCACCTGCACAGATTAACATTCGTTCACAGGTATAATTACACAAATTCTCTTCGAAAGTGGATTAAATTCACTAGATTTGTGTAATTTTTGATTTAATTTCCACATCTTAGATTCCACCCCATTTAGCTCACCAACCCCAAATCGAGGACGGCAAATGCAATTTGCACCACCCGTCAAACTTCAAGTAGAAGCCACTGATATGTTTTACCTTCTTACTCGTCCCTAATGGGAGAACGTATCAGAAAAGTAAACAAACCACGCAGAAGGGATAAAAAACCCCTACTACTTATATTGCGTGGTAGCCCTGGTGGTCGTTTAAAACTAGCTCGTTGTAGCTGGAAGCGATGGTCGTGACTTCCACTCTGTGCTGTTCTGAAAATAATGAGGGTACGTTTCGTCGAAAAATAAAACAATACTTCGATAACAAAGTTTAATGACGTTGAATCAACAACTACAAACGTAAGTGGCGATGACGTGCTAAAAATTATATGCACTTCAATTGACTTTATTAACGGCACGTCAAAAGTGACGACAATACGGGATAACCAGAATGGTGTCCCAGTCAATACAAAAGTTGACTCAAAAGATAATGCCACAAAACCACAAATCTCCAAACAGGAAAAATAAATTGTCTTACCCAAGCCCGTGATAAGATCACAAATGGTAGTATGACAGCAACTTCTCTGGATGGATCTGCTGTGGTTGGCGTTGAATAACAATGGATACAGTCTGGAATCCTCGCAAGCAGAACACCGACGTGATGTTTCACGCAGCAACAGGTTTCGCACAGGAACAACGGAATTGGAATGGAGCCACTCAGCTGTGTTGTAGTCTGGTACGGATTGGCAATCCAAATAAACAGTATGATCGTCCAAAAATATAACGATCATTCAAGTACTTGATGTTGTGATTGATAAACACCAAAATGTAAACAAGATAAAATAATCAAGCTAAAAGTTGATTATCGTAGCCGCGCGCGTCTGTTCTTTGTACCACAAGTGAGTTGCAAAAATGAGTTAAAAGGTGGCGCTTAGAGTAACACTTTTCAAATTTAAATAATTTAAATTTCATGGAACTAAATTCAAATTAGATTCAAAATTAGGTGACGAAATATACAATATTTTGTTACACCACTTCTATCGAGGAAATCTTCAATCTTCGAATTAAGGACTCTATTAAATCGGTAACGTAATCAAATATTTCCCACTTTTCAATATTTATTTCCACAGTCACAGTCCGGGTAATTACCAGCCAAATTAGCTCAGCGCTATTCCGAGAGGCCCACCGGTCTCCACAACTTCCCAACGCCAGATGCCAACGTCAGATTAAGGAGAAGGCCGGCTACGCCGGGATGCTCCATCAAGTTCATTCCAGAAACCAGAATTAGGGAAATGGTGAACGAAATGAAAAAAAGTACGATGTTTATTTATTGATGTCCATCTGTATGTGTGTGTGTGTAACTCTGTGCGAAAAAATTAGTATCAATCGCACAGCTTAAACCGCTAAACACAATGTCATGAAATTTGGTATGCACGTATATATCACGGCTAAACTTAGAGGCCAGATAAAAATGCTAAAAATCCGTTCAAAATTAGGGAAATGGTAAACGAAATGAAAAAAAATACGGTGTTTATTACTTTTGGACCACCATTTACCATACTAAACCGGATGCTTTTTTTAATCGTACCCTCTCCCTTTGCACTCGCACACACATTAAACGATAGAGAGAGAAAAGAAAGCACGTCAAAGTTAATATCGGATAATTTTAAAAATTAATAAATTTTGACAGGTCGTTTGATGGATTTTGATATTAGCACTTTTTTGTATAAATCTACTCGGAAGCGAGCGCAGCGAGCTTTTTGGTACCGCTGATGGGTCTGGTCAGTCGAGTTGGGCTCTTGCGAGTGCGTACGTACCCGCGCCGACTCGCTACGCCCCCAACTTACCTCTACCAAAGCAAATGAAAATTTAAGAGATTGAAATTTACGATGTGTTCGCGGCGGTGTAGGGTGAAATTTGAAAAAGCAGCATATTAAACGAAATTATTGAACCTTTCCACTTGGCGAATCGCATTCTACGTTCAATACTTGCCACTTACGCAAATTGTGAATACAAGTAATTTAGAGTGAGCAAATGTAGTAAATTAACCGAACTTTTTGGAGGTGTCGGTGTGAAATTGAAAAAATTACGAGTTTTTGGGTCTTTTTAGGCGACGAATCGCTTTGTGTTTATTTTTCGAATAAATTTTACCATTAGAAAATCTTTTTTCTTGCAACTTCACCCGGTATAAGTGAGTCGGACCAATTTTGTTCGGTTACATGTTTTTGGTGGTGGTGGATTACTTTAAGTGTTTTGCGATTATATTTTTACGATACCAGTTTACGAATAGTTGCCTGCAGTTAATGTTCATATTTTCGCCAAATTTTATACCTTTCGGTTAATTGGACATTATGAGTTTGGACCAATTATATGTAAATCGATGAAATTTGCTTTGGTAGAGCTTTTTACATTTTCCAACGTCCAACACAACACGCAAGGTTAGTTGTAAATTGTGGTGTAAACATGAGTTTTAATCTTCTCTTTATTTTAGATACAAGAGTTACGATACCTTTCGATACCTCAAAATTTCTACCACAGTAGCAAACAAAGGTTTTATGGAATTACCGATATGGATTTTATTGTGAATGCCAACACCAAACTAGGATCAGCACACGAAATATGTGTAGTTCTCGAGGTTCAATGAGGTTTTACATTAATCGACCGCTTCCAAACCGATAACTAATACTACTTTTAATTTTATTTTCAAAGTCGATTGTGGGTTCATACTTTGAAAATAAAAATTCAATTGTTGAAATAATCGAAGAAAACTTTGACTTTTATGCAATTATGAGCTAATTACTTTCGATACCGACTTCGTATAGTTCACCGAAAATTTTATAACGAGATTATACATCATCGGTCCATTTTCAACATTGACATCATGACAAAGGGGTGGGTAGGTATTTAAGAGTTTTTCAAGAAATATCCACTTTGAAGTACATTTAAAAAAGTTTTCATATATTTATGTAACTAAATTTTTTTAGCGTGATTTTAGTCGCCATCTACTGGGCACAAATTTGAATTAAGAACAAATAGCAGTTGCCATGAAACAAAAGTAATCAACTTATTCCAAAAGTGTGTTGGTTTGTGGTTGTCATTGTACATTATTATAATAAAAAGCTTTATCTAAATATATAAAAGAGAAGATCTGTTTGCGTGTTCGCTATACGTTCCTAGACCCGTGGACCGATATCAACCAAATTTGGCACAGTTATTTTGTAGCTCCAGGCGCAACTATTGTCGCATATATGGAGAAGAACTTGGAGCGGGGAAAACAGTTATTCGGTTTTTTCGAAAATCAAATCACAAGTTTGACAAAAAATTTAATTTGTCAAATAATTAATCTGACGTACAGTCAGTGATTCAAAATATTGTTAACAGATGGCGGGGATGGCGGCTTTAATTCGAAAAATGCAAACCACTAACAAAAAAAACACTAACAAATTAATCTGAAAATACTGTCAACAGATGGCGGGGATGGCGGCTTTAATTCGAAAAATGCCAACCACTAACAAAAAACCACTAACAAATTAATCTGAATGCCGCAAATAAGACCGGAGCACTTTATATAGATCGCAGAACGTGGAAGATCCACCTCTTTGCGGAAGATTTAACTTTACATGAAGATGTAACTTTACGTGAAGATTATGTATGTATGTATGTATGTATTGCTGTGTGTTAAAATGAATAAGAAAGGCTCCCGATGCTAAAATGAATCATATATTCGAAACAAGCACAAAATTCTAAGTCGAAAGACACTTTAAAAATTTGCTCTACGAGAAATTTTTATTTTTCAAAATTTCAATTTTCTAAATTTATTTGAGTCTCTCAGGATGAATGAAACATGACAAAGATTGCTAAATCTAAATAAACTGATGATTGTCACATCAGAAATGAAACAAAAAACTTAATTAGCTCAAAATTTGTAAAAATGTATTAATCATGATAACCTAGAAAATTTAAGAATTTGTAAACCAATTTACTCTGCAAATAACATTCTCTGTAAAAATGTAAGCATATCAAAAATTATGTAATTGTTTCATGCATTTAATGTGTATATTTTCAAAGGATAAATTAACAAATTAGTTAATAAGGGTCAAATTTGTGTAACGCCTTGCAAACAACCGAGAGGGACGAGAATGAGTCAAGAAAGAATCCAAAAATTGATGGAAATGCGATATACCAATCAAACTGCTCGGGAAGATGTTCCAAAGGAAATCGAGGTTGATGCAGAAGAAAAATCTAGAATAAAAATAATTTATTAGAGAGAAATAAATTCAAAAATACATGGATTTGACTCACAAAATTCAAACAAGAATACCAATTGTATCGATTTTCGATCAAAAATCAGTTGACCTAGGGTAACTCAGCCGTGTGCACGCATTTTTCGATGCTCTCCGAAAAATATTATTTACCAGAATTTGGAGGTTAACCAAATTCATTTGACTTCGGAGAGGTTAGAAAGTTTCGTTTGTCCAACGTCGATTCTAAAAATAGATGTCAAGGACATAAACAAATGCAATGGAAATGTAATAAATTTATAAAAATTTATTCATATAAAAACTTTCTGGATAACAAGAAAATCATTGCAAATTAATGGAACAACTTACCTCAATATTTTTGGAGATTCTCAATAGGAAGGATGCAAATACGAACACAAATTTCAGCACTACTTAATGTAAAATACCGCTTCAAACGACACCAATCATAAGTGATGACCGGTGGAATAAAGTTGAATCTTTGCAAGTAAAGATTAAGGCAGGGCGCACACACAAACAGCGAATAAATGATATCCTTTTTTGAAAATAAAAACTGCGATATGTTCAGGAGGCAGGTACAGTGAATTTATGATTTCTATAATTTGTTAAAATTTTGCCTTCAGCGTGTTAATAATAGGATTTGAGGAAAAGACTTCTAACAGAGTGTATTCTTTGATACCCTGAGTGATAAGTTAAATATAATCAAAAGTTTTTCAAAAATATTTTAAGCTTTAGAATAAGCAACAAATTTAAATTTATAAACATTTAAGCCCGCTAATGTAAAGCGAGAGTCTTGATTGGCTTAATAATCAAGCAACTTGGGATGAAGAGAGGAAACCTCTTTGTTTCGAACAATTATTTGTATTAATTTTAAAAATTTAAAAGGTTTATTCACCTTGGATTTGTAATCCAAGATTCATATAGTATTAATATTCTTTCATGAAAGACAATTTGATAATTTTTCTTTTCTTAATTATAATAAAATTTGTATGGGAGTTGATGAAAGTTTTTTTATTTCTTTTTTACTCAAAAAAGGAAAGCAAAGTTAAACATCCCGAGAGAGCCAATTAACATCTTCAAAATCGACTCTAATCTTGATTCACTAGGGACCCACACCTTGAATGACTCATTACCGGGAGTTTAGTAAGAAGGGGCAGTAATGTGTGTACCTTCCTGTGCCCAACATTTTATTAGGAGGAGGACATAGCAGTATGTATGTATGTATGACAGATGACAGATGACGGATGACAGATGACAGATGACGGATGACAGATGACGGATGACAGATGACAGATGACAGATGACGGATGACAGATGACAGATGACAGATGACAGATGACAGATGACAGATGACAGATGACAGATGACAGATGACAGATGACAGATGACGGATGACAGATAAAGGCCGAACAACTATGGCCTTCACGGATCTATTATTGTCCGCCCTGTGAGGCCGAAGGCCGAACAACTTTGGCCTTCACGGATCTATTATGGTTCGGTCTGCGAGGCCGAAGGCCGAACAACTATGGCCTTCATGGATCTATTATGGTCCGGTCTGTGAGGCCGAAGGGCGAACAACTATGGCTTTCACGGATCTATTATGGTTCGGTCTGTGAGGCCGAAGGCCGAACCACTATGGCCTTCACGGATCTATTATGGTCCGGTCTGTGAGGCCGAAGGCCGAGCAACTATGGCCTTCACGGATCTATTATGATCCGGTCTGTGAGGCCGAAGGCCGAACAACTGTGACCTTCACGGATCTATTATGGTCCGGTCTGTGAGGCCGAACGCCGAACAACTATGGCCTTCACGGATCTATTATGGTCCGGTCTGTGAGGCCGAATGCCGAACAACTATGGCCTTCACGGATCTATTATGGTCCGGTCTGTGAGGCCGAAATGTATGTATGTATTGTTGTATCCTCCTCTTTGCTAATTGAAGAATAGCAAGGAAAAGTATTCAACCTTCGAACACTTTTTTCTCTATCTCAGGGTTACTCGCTTTTAAACGTCTTACAGGCCAACAGTGCAAAAGAAAACCATCGGATCTCAGAACACATATTTATTAACATTAATAATTAAAATTTAACATAATTAAAGAACAAACATAAAAAAACATCAAGAATCAAACAACTTAAAAATTATACACAATTTATGCTAACCTTTAATTTAATTTTCAGAGTGGTCACTATTCCGGTCGCTTATTTAAATCGAACTCACGATTATCCTTTTTACTATCCCGGTCGCTTCTTTAATCGAACTCACGATTATCCTTTTACTATTCAGGACGCTTATCTAAATCGAACTTTCGATTTTCTTTTACTATTTCGGTCGCTTCTTTAATCGAACTCACGATTATCCTTTTACTATTCAGGACGCTTATCTAAATCGAACTTTCGATTTTCTTTTACTATTTCGGTCGCTTCTTTAATCGAACTCACGATTATCCTTTTACTATTCAGGACGCTTATCTAAATCGAACTTTCGATTTTCTTTTACTATTTCGGTCGCTTCTTTAATCGAACTCACGATTTTTCACTAATTCCTGTCGTCTTTTCTCAAACGAACCTCTTATTATTATCCCCTTGACAACCACTCTTTTTTTTATCTCATTTGATTTTATCTCCCTATTTTTTGGGTTGCATATCCAATTATTATCACAAAACTTAATCTAATAAAACTTAATTATTAACAAAACTTAACTAATAAACTTAATTAATACATTTATAAACAACTCCGATCGTTCCCCTTTGCACCATTCTCCCATAATAGGGGTAACACGGTGGACACAACAGTATGTCCCAAGTAACATTTTACCGTCATAAATGTACATATACCTTACAGAAATTTCCGTAACGGTAAAGCATTGATTTGCCCCTTTTGCAGTTACTGTATTGATGTATCATTTATGCACATATAAGGTACAGGTATTTTCGCAACGGTACGGCATTGATTTGCCCCTTTTGCAGTTACTGTATTGATGTATCATTTATGTACATATACTGTAGCGTTCCGCGCACTTGCCACTCGTTGGCTGGCAATTTGTTGCGTTATGAACTTAATAAGAGCAGACTTACCTATTGGTAGACTCAATCTCAGGGTTCGTCTTTTGCTTAAGAGTCACGACCAACAAAGAGCAACACAGACAAAGATGCAATTTCAAAATTCATATTTATTAAAAACACTTAAATCAAAAAAACATGAAACACCTTAAACTAAAATTGGAAATGTAACACTCAAATTTAAGACAAAACACAAACTTAAAATTATAATTAAATCTAATCCTAACCTTGTATTTTTTTTTATGGTGATCCGGCTGGGCGTATCGCACAACAGCAGACGCACATTCACTTTCTTCTTGATCAAGTATCTATCGCCTGGTCCAAATGGTAACCTGCAATGGCTAGGTCTCTGACCTGAGACAATTCCAGTCCAATTTCAATTCCAAAATCTTTCCCCGTAGGAAAAACGGAACCTAAGTCCGTGTAAAAATACTTTGTGAAAAACTTCGTCTTTGCGAAGTTTCCACTCACAATTAATCTTGGGCCTTCTAATTAAATGCGATTGAATGTTGATCGGATAATCAATATTTAATTATATGCTCGATGATGCATCACACCCCGAACTCCCGTTGATCACTTCAATTCCCAATTATTTAAACTTTCGGAAAGGAACTTTCAACACGTCCGTCCGTACGCTCTCAAATCAATAACTCCTTTTTTAATCTTTATCTTTTGAACGAATTTAACTAACCGCCGTTTTTCTATGTGGACACTCACGTCCCAATCAAACTTGTTTATTCTCTAATCTCCACCGTTACTCTCCTCTTTCTTTGTTTTTATTTTTTTTTTTAATCAACATTTCTAAAAACGTGCATGTCTTAAAAACATAACAACGAAACAATAAACAACAACTTAAAATTAACAATACAATACTATTTAACGATCTAAACAATACTACGCTAATTAAACTAAAATTTTGACATGTTGAAACCACATCTCGTCCGCGTCGATCGCTGTTGATCGCGGCTCTTAAGATATAGTGTGGACACAACACATCCCCCCTGCAAAGGTTGAACCAATGGTTTGTACTCTCAAGAGGTACTTCAAACCATTGTTCCACTCTTTGCACCGCTCTCCCTCATGTCTTTTTTCTCTCCCCCCTTCTTTCATTCATTTCTTTCATACCTCATTCGTCTCATTTACAGTCACTCATTATCATCACCTTTGCTCGTGGTATCTGGCCCACACATTCATTCAACAATTTAAAAATTTCATGCTTTCGGGTTACTTTCGTGGTTCGCTTGAATCCGTTCAGCGCTCAGCTGATACCGATATATTTTTTATTGTAGCCTCAGCTCTCAATAATTTTCCCCTTGTAGATCTCGACGATTCATGTAGACATCTTGTCGATTCTTTTCTCCCCCCTGTCCCCCGTTGTCTTAAGACGTTACACCTTCTAGGTCATAACTAGTCCGCAACTTTAAATTCTTCTGGTAACTCATATCACCAGGCATTTGTCCCCCCTTTTTTGAACCACTTTTGTTTGAAACCCCATGATTAATCTGTTGAATTTTCTTTCCGCCTTTACTCCGAAATACTGTTGGTGATGACCTTCTGACTGTCTTGTTTGATCTGTCACTCGACGAAAAGATATAAAAGATTAATATGAAACCTTCCTCTTGTCTCCCCTTCTTCATATCCCAGTACATACACGTTGTCGTTTATGACTTGTAATACTTTGTATGGACCCTCATAAGGCAGCGCGAGCTTGGCGCATATATTATTGCCCCTGTTTGATGTCCTCAAACTTTTAACAATTACCTTGTCCCCTACACATCTCGTTTATCATATTTTTATTTTCAAACTTTTGCCTAAAATTGATTTCTTTTAAATTATTAATCTTCAAAGTTGGGCCTAAAAAAGATTTGTTATTTAATTTCAAACTTGGGTCTAAATATGAATTGTTATTTAATTCGCTTTCAAATGATGAAACGCGTTAAAATCTAACTCCATTTGACCTTTCTTTTTGAAGTATTTATAATTCATCATTATGTCATCTGTCAAGCGATAATTTATGCTACCAGAAACCATAATTTTCTTATTCCTGCTGAGCCATACCTCAGTTTTTCCCTTTATAGCCTCCCGTATGATTGTTTGCCCAATCATGCATTCTATTTCATTTAGGTCATCGCCCAAACTTTGAATGAAATTTTTGGATTCTATTTGGTTGCCCCCATTTCGAAAACTGTGGTTTTCCATTTTTTCCACTGGTTCTCCTATTGATTCGTTTTTGACCGAATCCTTTATGACATCGATTTCACCTCGAAAGCATGAAATACTCTTGTCAATTTTATCCTCCGTTTCTGTCATTTTGACATTTACCTGATCGAAACGTTTATTTACCCCTTTTTCGATGCCTTTTACATTCTTGTCGTTTAAGCCGACACATTCCTCTACCCGATCGTTCACCAAGGTTATTACCTCCGCAATCTTCATTTCTAATGTTTCATTTTCACATTTGACCTCTGATTTCATATTTGTCAATGAATCATTTATTTTTTCACACTTGTCAATTACTGCGTCAAATTTTATTTTGACCAGATCAAAATTGACTTTATTTTCCTCATTCAAGCTTTTAATGCTTTCGTTGAGACCCCTTAAATTTTCATTCACTCCTGCATTCTGAGCGTCCAGGTTGTCGAATTTTTCCGTGATTTCATTTTTAAAACCTTTTAAACTGTCATTCACACTTTCATTTATACTCGCATTTTGATTTTTAAAACCTTCCATCATCATTCTCATCATTTTCTCCATCGGATCTTCTGTCATTTGTGCAGGCATCGGTTCCGGCACCGATTGTTCTTGGATTGTGATCTCGGTCTCTCCCCCGTCATCGCTACTATCCCTATCTCCCCCCGCTGCATTCACACTTTTACTCCTGGTGTTCATTCTCTTTTATTGAGCTTTCCCCTTTTTGTGCCAATTGAATGTATTGTTGTTTGTAGTCGTGTACTCTTTCAAAAGCCCGCTCGTTGGTCGTCAATTTGTAGCGTTATGCCGAGTGACTTCTCGCCCTCTAGTTGGGTGCCACTTTGTAGCGTTCCGCGCACTTAATAAGAGCAGACTTACCTATTGGTAGACTCAATCTCAGGGTTCGTCTTTTGCTTAAGAGTCACGACCAACAAAGAGCAACACAGACAAAGATGCAATTTCAAAATTCATATTTATTAAAAACACTTAAATCAAAAAAACATGAAACACCTTAAACTAAAATTGGAAATGTAACACTCAAATTTAAGACAAAACACAAACTTAAAATTATAATTAAATCTAATCCTAACCTTGTATTTTTTTTTATGGTGATCCGGCTGGGCGTATCGCACAACAGCAGACGCACATTCACTTTCTTCTTGATCAAGTATCTATCGCCTGGTCCAAATGGTAACCTGCAATGGCTAGGTCTCTGACCTGAGACAATTCCAGTCCAATTTCAATTCCAAAATCTTTCCCCGTAGGAAAAACGGAACCTAAGTCCGTGTAAAAATACTTTGTGAAAAACTTCGTCTTTGCGAAGTTTCCACTCACAATTAATCTTGGGCCTTCTAATTAAATGCGATTGAATGTTGATCGGATAATCAATATTTAATTATATGCTCGATGATGCATCACACCCCGAACTCCCGTTGATCACTTCAATTCCCAATTATTTAAACTTTCGGAAAGGAACTTTCAACACGTCCGTCCGTACGCTCTCAAATCAATAACTCCTTTTTTAATCTTTATCTTTTGAACGAATTTAACTAACCGCCGTTTTTCTATGTGGACACTCACGTCCCAATCAAACTTGTTTATTCTCTAATCTCCACCGTTACTCTCCTCTTTCTTTGTTTTTATTTTTTTTTTTAATCAACATTTCTAAAAACGTGCATGTCTTAAAAACATAACAACGAAACAATAAACAACAACTTAAAATTAACAATACAATACTATTTAACGATCTAAACAATACTACGCTAATTAAACTAAAATTTTGACATGTTGAAACCACATCTCGTCCGCGTCGATCGCTGTTGATCGCGGCTCTTAAGATATAGTGTGGACACAACAATACATTACAGGTATTTTTGCAACGGTTCAGCATTGATTTGCCCCTTTTGCAGTTACTGTATTAGTACATCGTTTTTATACCGATTATGTGTTGATTTTTTATGAACGAGATATTTATTTAATAGAGAAAATAATTTTTATAAAAGATAAAATTTTTGATTTTTAAATATTTCTATTTTTTACATACTGCTAAATTGTTTCCCTGTTGTCTGCGCCAGAATCTGAAAATTGACATTATAAATGTGATAATTTTTACTTACTTTTTTTTCCGAGGCCAGGTTTTGAACCCAAGCTGTACTGTACCTATACGTCTGAAAACCAACTGCTAAGCCAACTCGACTACCTGGGTATACGGTATAAACTATGATATTTCTTATTTGATGGTCAATTTTATTTTCAATTCATAGATTAAAAATATTACCTAATATTGAATTAAAATAAATCAAATATTTTGCTTTGGTA
This sequence comes from Podabrus alpinus, assembly GCA_932274525.1. Lineage (NCBI taxonomy): Eukaryota > Metazoa > Arthropoda > Insecta > Coleoptera > Cantharidae > Podabrus > Podabrus alpinus. The sequence continues at coordinate 42,730,830 of OW026452.1, read as the reverse complement.
CTTTAAAATTTATTACATTATGAATTATTTTAAATAAAAGTTGTTATTTTGCAAGTGTTTTGAAGAAAAATGCTACGACGCCGACGTCACTTTAATTCGAATCGACAGCGGTGGTGGGATTAAATTTATTTAATTTAAATTTATTAAATTTTAATTTCCTGACTTTTAATTTCCAGAATTTTTATTTCAAATTTGGAGATTTTCGAAGATTTTTGATTGTTATTATTTGCGCCGTAGTTTTTCTTAAAAATCCGTATTGAAGTAACGAAGTTAGAAACTTTTTCAATATTTAGAAAATCAAAAATTTGATACATAGTTGAAATAAAGATTTATGATTACTAGAAAGACATAAAAGACCGATTCCCCAACTATAATATTATTCCTTTCTCATTATAGGAAAAAAAAATATTGGAGAATGTAAGAAATCTCGATGGCGTAATGGTAAATAGGCACGATGGTACCTTTGGCAATCCGTTGTACAGTGGTTCAACTCCCAAGCCGGCAAAGTTATTTTAAAAATAAATTTCCTAATTAATTAATTTTTTAATATTTTTATTAATAAATATTATAAACACAGTTATTTATCGGTCTTAAAACTTTAAAAGGGCCTTTAGTTAATTAGCTATTAGAAAACATAAAATATTTAAAATACACGTTTTACATTAGCTAGTTAACTAAAGGGCTTTTTATATGGGTTGATAATACCGGACGTAAGAGGTTTAAAATTTCCGCCCCCAATTTAGAAATTTGACCGCCCTTCTTACTCCAATAATATCTCATATAATAATTATTGTAATATAAAATGCTTATCATAATTTGTAACCAATCAGAAACAAGAGTTTTTCTAACGGCGAAATTTTTTTTTATACATAATCTTGATACATAAATAACTATAATGTTACATATTTTTTACATTTCAATATTAATAAAAATTATAAAAAGCGCGTCTCGAAATTTAATTTAATAAAAAGGGACTTTGGAGAATAAGACGGATTTTTATTTATAAAATTATTATATTATACGAGTATATATTTCATAATATTTTATTATGTACTTATTAAAGTAGTCATGGACAATATCAAAACCGTGAAATAAATATCTCAAAGTGTAACTAATAAATCATCTTTACATATTATATACCGGAATTGTAAGCGACTAAAACTTGACTATTTAATCTACACTTTCAGGTATCAAACCGGTGATGAAAATATCGTACCGTCCATCTTATAAAATACCTGTATATGTTAGACATTGCTTTTATTGTAACAAAACGAAACGATTAAAACATTACCTAATCGGTACCGTATGTTCAACTATATTTTAGTTAATAAACTTTCAGTGCCGATCCGATAAAGCAATTGCCTTCAGAATAACGGTGCGAAAATATGTACATTGAAACTATACCTAAACAGTACAGTGTAAATATGAACTAAAATTTATGTGCCGCTTAGGTACCATTTTGGTACTTAATTTTCAGGTAATAATTATTGTAATATAAAATGCGTATAATAATTTGTAACCAATGAGAAACAAGAGTTTTGCTAACGGTGAAATTTTTCTTCGTTCTGATTGGTTACAACTGTTTTAAAACGTAATTAAAATTCATTGATCTTTAAATTACTTATTTTTATAATAAATATTTTAATGTTACGTATGTTTCACATTTTAATATTAATAAAAATTATTATATTATATAATATATTTCATAATATGTTATTATGTACTTATTAAACCTGTCATGGACAAATATTATTATGTTGAACAATATCAAAACGGTGAGGTAAAAATCATAAAATTAAACCAATACAGCATCTTTACATATTATATACCGGAATTGTAGCAACTAAAACATTACTATTTAAACTGTACTTTAAGGTATCAAACCGGTGATGGAAATATCGTACATTCCATCTTATAAAATACATGTACATGTTAGATATCGCTTTTATAGTAACAAAACAAAACGATCAAAACATTACCTAAACGGTACCGTATGTTCAAATATATTTTAGCTAATAAAATTTCAATGCCGATCCGATACAACAATTGCCTTCAGAATAACGGTGCGAAAATATGTACATTGAAACTATACCTAAACAGTACAGTGTAAATATGAACTAAAATTTATGCGCCGCTTAGGTACCATTTTGGTACTTAATTTTCAGGTATGAAAATATATGTACATATTCGTTATACTTCAATGGTATACCGGTATAAAACCGACGTTGATGTTACTTGGGGTATGTATGACAGATGACAGATGACGGATGACAGATGACGGATGACGGATGACAGATGACAGATGACAGATGACGGATGACAGATGACAGATGACAGATGACAGATGACGGATGACGGATGACGGATGACAGATGACAGATAAAGGCCGAACAACTATGGCCTTCACGGATCTATTATTGTCCGCCCTGTGAGGCCGAAGGCCGAACAACTTTGGCCTTCACGGATCTATTATGGTACGGTCTGCGAGGCCGAAGGCCGAACAACTATGGCCTTCACGGATCTATTATGGTCCTCCCCCTGTGAGGCCGAAGGCCGAACAACTATGGCCTACTCGGATCTATTCTGGGTCTAGATGGCTAAGGTCGGCGGATGCCGCCCGTGCCAGCTACACACAGAAAAATTTTTAATATCCAATTTACCAATCGTAGGACTAAAAGGAGTATAGTTTATAAAACGCTTAAAACATTATGAATACTCACTACAAATGTTATTACTTAACTATGTAATAGTATATATTACTGATACAAAATAGTTTTAATGTGGAGTATTGTTGATCACAGCATAATAGAGTAAATTCAATCATTTTCTAATAATCATTGTTACCTTTAGAGAAATAGTAGAAGCGATTTTTTGCAGTGTTGTAATTTACCACTCCGCAGTGGTATACTTTAACACTACATAATCGTAATTTACCACTACCAGTAGTAAAAGCTTTGGGTAACGACAACATCGACAACATGCGCAGGCGCCCACGTCCATTATCAATGCATTTTATTTTAAATCATTGCTGGTTGATGTTTTTACTAGCTAGCGCAGTTTAGTGAAAAATAGTGTAGTGGAAAATTATTTAAATATTCAGCATTGAACGTTCAAATATCACAATCTTACTAATAATAATTATCTTCTAATATTTGGAATGTCATGGCGGGCGGATACAGTTTTTGTTACGTATGCGTTTTGAAGGCAACCAAAGTTTTCAAAGAAGTACAGCAACATAAGTACATTTAAGTATTCCTGGATAAAACTACTAGCTACAAAAATCTTCGTTTGGAAAATTATTTATTTTAATGAAAACACATACTATGATTTCATGAGTGATGGGTGAATTTTGTAATAATTTAAGTGATTGTGCCACATAGATTGAGGTAAATAATGCAAAGTCAAAGGTTACCGACAAGAAGTAATCAGTAGACACTGACAAAGTACAAAATGATCCAATAACAGTTTTAATTCCTGGAAAACTAGAGAAATAACAAGTGGATACTATTACTTGCATAGTTGGCGAGTAGGCATAAAAATATTATAAGTATTGTCTCCAACGGTCAACTTCATAATTTTTATTTTATGTTGTAAGATTTTTTAGGTAAATAATGTGAATTGTTATGTATTGGTTGTTATTTATATTTGTATATCTTTTGTACTTAATAACATAATGCATAATTATTATGTAAAAACATTGTATTCGTAAATGTACTGTACATTTTAATAATAAAAACTCTTCCAAATTGTATTTTTGACTACTTCATATAATATAACACCCAGTATCTAGAGGTTAATCTTAATAACAAGTAGTAGCTGTTTTAAAAAGCATGAATATGTGTTATTATGCACATTGCAGAAGGTTAAAGCTTACTAAACGGTAGTGGTAAAACGTACTGCTACGCACAGCTTGTATGATTACTGCTAATACAGTGCATCTTACTATTTCATGTCTACTATTTTGTAGTGGTAAATAATACTCATAAAATAGTTGAGGCCTATTTCACCACTACTAGATGTTAAACATACGTATTAACAAGTATTGTCTACGGAAATTTTTTCTGTGTGTAGTTATTAATAATCATAAAAAAATTGATTGTTTTATTTCAATAAAAACTCAATTATTGTTTAAGACAATATACATAATTAGTTAGTGCAGTGACAATTTGGTGAATTTGTAAAATCCTTATAAATACAACTATTTCGTTCATTTAGTCTTTTGTGAAGGTATTCCAAAATGAAAAGTAAAAAGAAATCACTGAAAAATAGGAAGAAAATTGTTGCGGAAAGAAGTAAACTTTTAAGGGAAACTTTAAAATTAAAATCTTTAGAACAACGAAACGAAAATGCAAGTCCAATAATACAACAAAATAACTATGAAGTAAGAGTTCATTACTATAATCTTTTAAATTATTAGGGATATTATTTCTGACCAAAGTTTATGCCCACAACGCGTTGTGGATTTTGTCATTTGCTCGGAACCCGTTGTGGGTAAATTTATTTAGGTACATCATTATTGCGGTTATGAAACGGAACGCAGTATCCACAAGGTGTTCTGAAAAAATTCACATTGTTGTATCCTTCTTCTACTTTTATTAAGAAGTATCCCTCTTATATAATTATGTAGGTCTAAGACCTCTTCTTTACTAATTTTTGCAAATTGTTCTGTGAGCATTTTTGTATTTACATCTCAGGTAGCTTGCTAGGCTTGCCTTTCGATGTGCCTGCACCTTGTTTTTTTTATTGTTATGATGGCAAATGATTAACACAGGGGGACCGAATGCTATACGTGCCCTCCGAAAGGACGGAAGACGGTCAAGAAATTTTAGACTACGCGGAGTCGAACCGGGGAGCCCTATGTTAGCAGTTGATCGCGTTAACTATCAGGCCATGACCGTCGTCATTGTTGTATCCGAACCTTATAATTGTAGTAAATAAAGGGTTATTCAATTAGAGGTAACAATTTATTTAATTTGACATCCATGAGTATATACAATCTGTTCCAATTGAACAATAAGGTAATAGGTAATAGGTATAAGGTAATAGGTAAACATGTTTTGTTAGGGCCACATGGAAATTAACTGCACTGCACTATCTGCGCTGGGGTAAGTCCAACGGATCATACCGTTTTAATCTTTTAACACGTGGGATACTGAGAAGGTCTGCCACGAGGGTGTCTAGATGGATGCTAAGACGGTTTTGGTATCGCTTGCTTGAGGCAGCAATCTCTTCCTTGATCGTGGTCCTGCCTAAATCTCGGTGGATAATAAAGTTAGGGACATACCAAGGTGCACCACATATTGCCCTCAGCGTCTTTGACTGGAATCGTTGTAACTTCATAATATTTGATAAATTAAAAATTTAATGGCGTTTTTGTATTAAAGTATTTATTGACTAGATATTCTAATTTTGATAAGTAACTAAAATTTAGTTGTAATTATTATACTACTTGAAAATTTTGTGTTAGATAGTAATCACATAAATACAGTTCAATAATTATTGATTGTATACAAAAACTTAGGAAGGAAAAACTCCGGAGGTCACATACAAAAATTGTTTTATCAGTTGTCAATTAACAATTGAGCGAGTTTCTGTTCATTCTTTTTTTGCGAGTTTTTTAAAAAAATCTCTCTTTCAAAAAAGTTTCTCTAGGTTATATACCCCATTATAGTTAATACTTTTGCTCGGAAACCTAGCTCCTGTTTGTATAGAATTAACTATTAAATTTCCCTCATAGTATGTCCAGAAATCAATGTTTCCATCGAGCTGGCGGGGGGGGGGGGGGAATTCCATTACGCATATACATGTTTACCTATGTAAACATTGCATTCCTCAAAGGAATTACAACGCTTTCTCTCCAGTTTGTTATTTAACACACCTTAAAAATATACAATATTGATTCAAAAAATCAGTAATTATAAATTAAATTAAGTAGCTACTACGAGTATTTATTAAATTTACAATAATTACAACATGCTTACAAGAACAAATATAATAAGGATAGCGCCAACCTACAACGGTGATCAGAAAAAAAACAGGTTGCTGCTGAAAATTTGAATTATTATAATTATCCGGAAACAAAATAAGAGAAAATTTAAAATTAATAGATGATACGAGATTTTATAATAAGTCCGGCCGGGGATGTAGTTCCTCGAAGCCCAAACGTATATTAATTAAAATTTACACGGCTTTCAAAGTCAGCTTCTCAAGCACCCGATGAAGGGAGTAAGGCGAGCTTAACCTGCAAAATATCCTACAATCCCACCTAAAGCAAAGCAAAGCACGAGGTTCTATACAAGGTTGCCTTGAATTCACGAATTTAAAAAACAATCCATTCGTAATCAAAAATTAATTCACAGTTTTTTAATTCATTACATTTGTCGGAAAGTTTCACAAATCTTGCTGAAGTTTGTTCTAAATTTTTAATGCACTGATTAAGAATTTTTAATTAATATTATCAGATAGAAAATGAGATACACTAAAATTGAACACCCAAATTAACGACAATTACACTATATACCAAAACTTCTTCGCCTCCAAAGACCAAATATCCGATAATGATGTTTCCGGTGTTTCAAACGAGTAAAAACTCGGTGCTCCGCGCTTCGCAAAGGGGCTCCGCCCCCTTGACCCCCCGGGTTCCTTCTATTTTAGTCTCCGACTAATATCTTTAACATGGAACATGTTTTTCGGTACTAAACCGTTTATCATAGTTTTCCTCGAGATTTAGGGGTGCATATCTCGTTTCTTCTTCTTACTGTTTTCCGAAGTGCGGCGTAGTTGTGTAACCGTGTTGGTTATAATAGGATAATCCCTTATTATTTTTATGTTGGTAAAACTTTGTTATTGAAAATTCATTATTGTGAATGCGAAGATGTTATTCGATAATCTACTCTATATTCAAATTATAAACTATAAATTTGAATTATAGAGGAGAAGGCCCGAATATGGGCCCCCATTTTGTTTTTTAATAACCATTTTTAGATTTTTTGGAAAAAAAATCTAAAAATCGGCATACACCTAGCCCAAAGACTCTCCTGTAATTGTAGAAGCAACAAAGTTGCAAACAGGCAAACATTACTTAAATTTGAGAAGAAATATGAAATCATGTCAATTTCACAGAGGAAGGCAGACTGTGTGAAATATGAGCCCCTATCAGAAATAACACAAAAAGCTAAGAAACTAAACTTTATTTTCAAGAAATAGACTTGCATATTAATAAATTTCAAATGAAAAAGATAAATTATCTGCAAGAATCACAAACATAATTGTCTTTCTCTTTGAAGTGTTGAACTTGGTACGTTGAAATATTTACTGGCCTTTTTTAAACCCATGCGTTGGTTATTTACATTGTCCAAAGCCCTAATCATATCTTCGAATTTCCATTTCTTTCTTAAATTCTTTGGTGAGTACTTTGGTTGATTACGTGACATGATGTGATCCTGGAAAAAACTATAAACAAGGTCAGAATATGGGCCCATATTCGGACCAGCAAAAGGCCCATATTACCAGCAAAGCGTGCCATTCAAACAAAATGTCAAATTATTTTTTGAGGTTGAGTGACTTAATTTCTATGTGGATATAACAAACTGTGATCTTAATACAACACACTGTTGCGAATATTTCAAACCTAGTCATCTTATAATATATACAATAATCTTACGCAACTTACCTCTAAATATACATTCAGATTTTCATAAACACATTCACGACCACTTGTTGACAACAGAATAACATTTCTATAGAAGAGTATCGGTAAAACAGTTAGCTATCTAGTAAGTGTATTTTCAGCTAGTTTACACAGATTTTGCTTGATGTCCAACTGGATTTTTGAGGGGGGCCCATATTAAATGCAGGGCCCATATTCGGGCCTTCTCCTCTACATGTGGTGCCGATTTTTTGAGTCGATTTTTGGTGTCGGTTTTTGGTGTCGATTTTTGGTGTCGGTTTTTGATGTCGGTTTTTGGTGTCGATTTTTGCGAGGTAACGACCGTAAAAACATGTTCCATGCTAAAAATTGTGATATTCTATTACAAAATATTCTTCACTATTATTCACTTACCATGGTTTAATTATTTCCTGATCAGCTGCTATTCACTTCGATCCCGATATTTAATTGTGGGGAACAAATCATTAATAGTTTAACAATTACATAATTTCAAAGCTGTAATAATAAACTTAGTTGTAGATTTGTATTTAATACATAAAAACTATAATCATATCCATTCTGAATTTGCCTACCTGTTAATTTTTGAACGATTTCTTGAAAATGTCCATGAAAACAGCAAACTAATTTTTTGAGATTCATAACTTACACATTTGATTCTTTATAAGTTGTTGAAATTTTTCCCATCTTCGCATAGAAACATCCGAAATTAAAAAATACCATTCTGTAATTTTTGCAAATAAAATTATGTTCCAAAAAGTACTACGTGACTTATCTTATCGCGATTCGCGATAGTCGAATAAGTTTATTTTGTATAGTTGTAACGTTCAAAAGTGAACGTTATTTGCGACATACCCTTTATAGCTGTTCCGCGCGATAACTTGAATAGTTATCAAAAACTAAAAGGGATAAGCCGTGAGATACGAGACAGAAAATGGTCGATTTTTGTAAAAGACTCGTAAAATAATCTGACAACCTGGGGCTTTAGGTGATGTTGTTATTACCTGTTATCCGATAATATTGTAATATTCCTCAATTAGACGTTGGAAAATAGCTGCCACCAGACTATTTTTTATTTATATGAGAATAATCAAACTCATAGGTAGACGTGACTCGGTAAATTGAAGACGTAGGGAATAAACTCTTTTGCCAAATTAAATACAATGATAAATTTAATGGGATTTTATTAGTAATAAACAAAATAAAAAATTAAATACACAAAAACAAAATAATCGTGCAAAATATAATTAAATTGTGCAATTAAATAACAAAAATGTATCGATTCTCTTACCTTAAAAAAAATAATCCTTAATATTGTAAATGTCAAAATCGCTTAACTAATAATTTTAAAGAATTTAATATTTAATGATTTTATAACTTAAAGAAAATTTTATATTTGAAAATGAACACTTTAATAGAACAATTAATTTAGATTCAAAATTCAAACCGGCGTGAAGTATTTAGCTATTCAAAATTTAAGGCGCGACTGACCAATTTACTAATTTTTCAGTCGTATTTATCAGGATTTCTTCCCTTAGGGGAAAATATTATCATATGATGAATTTGTCTTTAGGTCAGACATCGACCCTAGAAGTCGTTTATCTGTCAATTTAATTTCCTTTTTAAGTAAAAGAATCTAGTTGAGCTTAAATTTAACAATTAGTGTGTCAACATCTTCGATAATAATATTTGTTTAAAAGATAAACCAGTCTCTTATAATTGATTTTGTCGTAATTGTAATTCTTAATTTAATGAAAATAATGCAATTTCAGTGGTTTTTAAATTATAATTGTTGATTTATTATTTCTAAATATATTAATTTACTCTTTGCAAATATTTTTAATTATTCAGTGGTCTTTTAAAATTCATTAGGGCGATAATCGCATGAAAACCATAAAGATAAAAATTATTTTAAGAAATTTTTGTGACAGTTAAAATCAATTAAAAGAGATTGTGGTAGGTCGTAAAAATTAATGGGTTTGTTTAACATATACAGGGTGGTTACTACATTTCATATACATATACGATTATGTTTAAATTTTTTGTTACTTTAAATGGTTTTAAGTGAAAATTTCCGGTTATTTTTTCGTTTGGGTAGCATTGATTTTCATAATTTTGTAAGAAAGTTTGTTCAAAATTTTGATCAGAGTGTTTTTGATTTTGATTTTCATAAGGATTATTACTACTCGTTTCATTGACGTTTAAATGGTATGACCTTTGAAAATTTGGTTCAGGTTGAAATCAGTTATTGAAATTTTGATTTGGTGTTTGTTGATAATTTTGAAAATGTGATGATGATTGAAAATCATTATGTTGAAAATTTGCAGTTTGTTGAAGATAATTTGATTTAAATTTATTGAATTGCATCGAGTTATTGTTAGGTTTAGAATTATTTTTAAAGGCAAAATTTTGCGTGTTGTTAGTTTGTAAATTTTGAATTTGTAATGAATTTTGTTTTTGGGAGTAATATAAGAAGTTTTCTTCTTCCAAAACAAGTCCCATTGCGATTTCAAGTGAGTCCGGATTCCTTAACCTGACATTATTTTGTAATTGTCCCGAAAGCCCTCGTATAAATGTTTTTAATGATAGGTCAACATAATTCTTTACTTGTAACAATTTCTCAGCAGGTGTTGAATTACTTATTTTTATTTTTGATAAAATTAAAGTTCTACAATCTTGACAACGCTTACCAAATTCATAAGGAGTTTCGTTTATGTTAGGGTGTAACAAAATTAGGTTTTGTATTAAACAGTCTAAATTTCTTTGATCACTAAAATTTAAAATTATTGTCTTTTTAATTGCATCCCAATCATTTAATTCTTGTCCATTACCAATTAACGTTAATGCTCGATCTCGTAATTTACCTAAAATTGCCCTTAACAAAAATTGATTTATTTCGTCTGCTGGGTTTTCTGAATTATAAAATGCTGCCAAAAAATCTTCACATGCGTCGATAAATATATTTACCGTGTTTTGATCACCATCAAATGTTGGAATTATGTCTAAATATAATTCTAAACATTGATAATCTACTTTATTTTGGTTGTTATGAATGTTTTGTTCAAAATTTTCGGGATTTGGTGTGTTATTTTGTTGAAAATTTTGGAAATTTGACATTTTATATTTTAGATTTGATTTAAATTTTATTAAATTGTATTGAATTATTAACGTTTACTCTTTCTATTGTTATTTCCGGGGTGTCGTTTGCAAAAAAAATAACTTGTTGAATAATGTAGAATTGTTAGTTCATTTAACTTAGGTATAAAAATAGAATTGATGAATAAGTATTTATTATTACGTGATGTAATTTAATTTATTATTAAAATGTAAATTTTGCTTATTTAAATTTTTCGCGTATATGACTAATTCAAATTATTTTAATTAATTATAGGTTTTAAAATTTTGGATTAGGAATTTTTAAATTTGAGCTTTTACTCACGTTATAATATTTTTCTTCATAATTGTCTTCTTAAAATTAGTTGGTTGATCCACAACTTGTTTGTAGCGATGCTTGTCTACGTTTTTCGGCTGTTGGATCCTCTTCTTAAAATTAGGGTTGATTCCAAAATGTTTACGACGATTTTTGTTCGCTTTCAAGTTGAAATCTTGTTTTTTCTTAAACTAAGGTTTGATTCCAAATGTTTGCAACGATTCTTGTTTGCTTTCCATTTGAAATCTTGCAGTTTCCGTGGTTTTTGGAATTCTTGGACGATTTTTGTTCCAATTTTCCCAAAATTCCGATCCTTTTTCGACTGCGCCAGTAATGTAAGTTGAACTTTTACACTTAATAATAGAAAAACTTAAAATTTTCTTGATTTAATTTTTTATTGAATATTAAATTCCACAAAATGATTTGATTTTTTATATTTCAATTATAAAATGGACATAGATACACCTTAAATCTAGACTTATATAATACTAACTGAAATCTACTTGACATGAGGTTTTTATGTGTTCTGCAAATTTTGATTATTGAGCGGATTTTACAATTCTATAACGTTCGAGAACATTCTTTTGCTTAAACCAGCAATGGAAAATAATTACAACATTGGCATTTCCTGATTACATCATCTATGGAAAATTACTAAATAACATTTAATGATAATATAACTTGCCGTGCCGTCTATATGCCATCAAATTTTAACTATGGTCGTAATGACGTCAGAATTAATTTTTTTAAGTAATTAAAAAATTCGTTTGATATTAATTACACAACATGTTTATACAAGTAAATTAGTTAAAATATTAAATTATAGTAATAAACAAATCACTTGGACAGATCAAAATTAAACTAAGGCAAACCATAATTTTTTAAATTTTACGTTTTTTATTTGTACTCATATATCACGATTACTCGAAACCAGTTCATTTTTCGAGAAAAAGTATATCTACAAATTTTGTCGGGCATACAGTCGGCTCGACGACGGTGTATTATTTTTCGCGATCCGTTCGACGCCGCCCGGCGTAACGCAAAAAACGGCAAAAATATGTAATTAAAATCGTCGTCTCGCTTAACGCTCGAAAGCGATCTGTGACCTAGGCATTATTTTGCAAAAATGCAAATCTAAATTCGAGAGGATCCAAATGAGACCAAAAAATCGAAACTTTAATCTGAAAATAAGCGAGCCAGGCGCAAAAAACTATTCAATTTTTACCCCCCCCCCCCCTTAAACGATAGCGGGACAAAAATTGGAAAATTTGGCCATACCGATTTTCCATTTTCGCCGCCCCCACCCCTCGAGCAAATTTCAGGTCGATCGGACGAAAACTCTGGAAGTAGATACAAAAATACGATAAAACCGCGAGGAGCCCTCTTGCCAAGAGCTGGAAAAAAATTTCAAAAAAGAAAACATTGTTTCGCCCCCTCGCCCACCGCCCGGAGCTTCTTGAAAAATTTCAACTCTCCAAAGTGAATGCCGAAATTTTGTGACATTATTGCATGAGCTTTTTGCACCTGGCCGAAGTTTGACTCAAACTCGTACTCATATTTGTACATATTACATTCGACCAGTTAAATCATGGTAAAAATATTAATATTTTTATTGTTGCTTTTAAATTTATAATTAAACAATAAGGCGCTTAGCGAAGGTACCAATACAAACTAATTATATAAATTAAAGTCAAAATTACGTTAATAGACCTCATTTAGACTTCCAAAACTATGCAATGTTAAGCACAACACAAATTAATAAAAAAATTCCAGAAGGCGCAGTTGACGAGATCCCCTCCCAAATTTTTGATATGACAATCTACTTGATAGAAACAAAAGAAGCTTAATTCGTAAGTTTTCCTTACTAAATCTTATTCTTGAAGAAAATGAAGCTCCGAGCAACATACTGCTGTGTCTCAAAATGCTCTATAGAGGCACACAATTCAAAAATGAATAATAGATTCGAAAAGAACACAAAATTCTAAGTTAAAACACACTTCAACATTTCAGATTACGAGAAACTCAAAACCTTCTCAAATTTCAATTTAATGACTTTATTTGAATCACTCGGGATAAGAAAGACATGTGAATCATTGCTAAGAATAATTAAATTGATGATTGTCACATCAAAATGTAACTAAAAGATTTAATTAGCTAGAAATTAATTAAAATTATATTTTATTTTTTTTTTATTTTTGAAATTACAACTTTGATGATTCTTAAGGTACAGTGAATAATTATTATTTAACATTTATAAACTTTTGCCATCAGCATTTAAAATAAAGGATGTTGAATCAAGACTTTCAAGGAAGTATATTTTCGACTACCCTGATTTGGAAGGTTTTTTATTCATAAACATTATTATTTATTTTTCAACATTAAGCTTTAACAAAAGCACATTAAAATTTTCAATCATCAGTTAACACGCTATTGGACAGCGAAAGACTTAATTAATGAAAGTTAATTAAGCAACTTCAAGAAGAAAAAAAGAGATATTTTTGACTTGTTTATTTTATGAAACTTAAATGCTTTATTTGTGAACTATTATTCGATAGTAGATCTGTGATCTACAAATTATTGTATAACCATTTGTTTATGTGCGCTTTGCGATTATTTTATATGAATATAAATATTTCTTTCAAGCTATTGAAATCTTTAATTTCTTCACTTCATAAAAGAAATTTCTACCCGCCCAGAGAAAACAAATTAAATCAATTTAAAAGATTACCTTTAATTAAAATCACAGGAACCGACCTCTGAGAGTGTCATTGATTGAGCTAGTAAAAAGGGGCATAAGTGCTAAGCATCCCTTAACTAAAAAATTTTATTCGAACCAGTTAAACATAGCATATTTTTGTCTAGCCAACATAGGGCTTGAGTTAAGTAAAGTATAAGGGAGGACACAGCAATACGTTGAATTTCAAATGATCTTAAATGGGGTTCGGGCATTATTTGTAATGCGACAGATAACGTAGAGTTAACATAAGAACCCCTTTTAAGATAGCTAGTAAGTAACCATATGGGAATTCTTTACTAACTTCATAAATGTTAGCGTGGAGGTAAGGGTTGGTTTTGACACCCTTATCCCCAAAAGAGGGTTATGAAAATTGGAACGTAGATTCACATCACCGAGTAGATTGTTATATCGAAAATAGGGTGACGGTAAATTGCACGAACGGCTGCAGGTAGTCGAAAAAAAAAGTAGTAAATTGCACTCCGAGCAAAAAGGTCAAGACTAATCCCTACGGTAAACTGCACGAACTTGGAATGCAGTTTACCATTAGCAGGTAGTTTTGGGGGTATATGTAAACTGCCCTCATCCGCCAGGTAGATTTGTAAAAAGCATGTAAACTGCCCTCCTAGCCAAAAGGTGAACACTTAAGCTCACCTGTAAACTGCCCTCCTAGGTTAAAACGGATGAGGGGAGTTTACATGCAGGATCAAACCAAGAAATTGTAATTACCGTTGACAACTCAGGACCGTACGCAGGATTTCTTTGCAGACAGTGTTTTTGTTGAGCCATCCAGATTCCTGATATTTCTAGTGCTTCTAACTTTTAACGTTCAACTTGCGAGAAAAATCGTTTCCTAACACTAACCTAAGCTCGACTCGGCTGTTGGACCCCTGAGCGGCCGATTTATCTCCCCCCCCCCAGTAGTTTTTCGCAAATAACTACGCCACCTTAGAGACTCAAACGAAAATAATGGAAGCTCAATCAGGCTCAAACGATGCTCTAATGTTTGACACCATTTTAAAAAAAAAATTCGAAACTGGTGGGGGGCACTGACATCCAGGATTAAACCAAGACATTGTAATTACCGTTGACAACTCAGGACTGAACGCAGAATTTCATTGCGGACGGTGTATTTGTTGAGCCATCCAGATTCATGACATTTATGGTACTTCTAACTTTTAACCTTCAACTTACGAAAAAAAATCGTTAGTGTTTTAACACTAACCTAAGCTCGACCCGGCTGATGCACCTCTGAGCGGACGATTTACCTTTTCGCGCAGCAGGTAGTTTAATTTAAACTATAATATCCTTATAATGTATCTCACGTAAAGTGAACGATGAAGTTCTACGGTGAAATTAGCAATTTTCGTTCGGTCACTAGCCCCTACAATTCCCCGTCTAAACCGGCCCTGTTTATTTAATAAACCGTTCTTAAATTATAATTGTTATAATCTCCTAGTTACGTATAAGTAGTGATCATATAGTCCGAGGGCAGTTTACTAGCCTACTTAAAAACCAAAATTTTAGAAAATAAACAAAGGTTATTTTGGAGGGCAGTTTACATTACCCCATTTTTACCTGAAAAATGTTCGGAGTGCATTTTACCGTTTGCAAAATTTAGTGCAGTTTACCTGGAGTGCAGTTTACCATTATCAGGTGGTATTGTAGTGCAGTTTACTTTCCCCGCAAAAATTTGGGAGGAAATCTCGTCAACTGCGCCATCTGGGAATTTTTTACCAACTATATAAAGGTAAGGGTTGGTTTTTGACACCCTTAGCCCCAGAAGAGGGTTATGAAATTTGGAACGTAGATTCGGGTCATCAAGTAGATTGTCATATCAACAATTTGGGAGGGGATCTCGTCAACTGCGAAATCTGGGAATTTTTTACCAACTATTTAAAGGTAAGGGTTGGTTTTTGACACCGTTAGCCCAAAAAGAGGGTTATGAAATTTGGAATATAGATGCAGGTTATCAAGTAGATTGTCATATCAAAAATTTGGGAGGGGATCTCGTCAACTGCGCCTCCTGGAATTTTTTTATTAATTTGTGTTGTGCTTATCATTGCATAGTTTTGGAAACCTAAATGAGGTCTATTAACGTAATTTTTACTTTAATTAATATAATTAGTTTGTATTGGTACCTTCGGTAAGCGCTTTATTGTTTAATTATAAATTTAAAAGCAAAAAAAAGCAAAAATAAAAATATTATTCGCAGCAATATACACCTCTTTTCGGGTGCTTAACCCGAGAGAGCAAACAGGGAAAAAATATATAAAGGAAAAATATATATAAAAATTTTATAATTATTAAAAAAAAATTGATATGGCACTGCAACGTAGGACCTTATGAAAAATGTATGTACATCCGCTTCGTTTAAAGCGGTTTAGCTCTATCAGTCTGCACGCAGCCTTAAGTTCCGTAGTCTAATTAGACTGACACCGCACTAGATGGCGCCCAGAGATAACCTTTATATTGCTTTATAATCGAGAATCAACACATTTTGTTGACTACAATATTGTCTTCAACAAAGTATGAACAATAAAAATATTAAATTAATATTATTACAGATCAACAAAATATGGAAAAGGATTGTTCCTGAACTTGATTGAAGCTGAAGGTTTGTAGAGCAGAAGTAAACAAAAAAATTTGCGGAAAATACATGTTTAACACTCAAAAACAACCCTTAAAGTGGTAGTGAGACAGGGGTCCCCCATAGGCTGTTGGTACTCTTAGGGCACGCCCCACTCATCAGTTGACCAGTTATACGTCGCCCAGTTTGCTCGTCCAGTTTTCCGGGTCCGCGTAAATATTCATAAAGCCATTAACGAGACTGGGCGAATTATTGCGGATTGCCTAAATCGATCCCATCTTAAGAACATACCCATCTTGTTAGGAAAGTGCTCCAAATTATGTTTGAAAGATGTAGCCACCCCATGCTGAAATTAAGAGAACCTGACTCTGACTTCAAAATACCTTACATCTGGAAATCTCAATAAATTAAGAACTCTGGGGAATGTGGATGATTAGATGATGAAAACAGCGGAATAAGGGGCAGTACAAAACCCGTATCACTTCATAGTGTGGCCAAACCTAGAAGAACGTTAGAAAAGATTGCATTTCTACAATTCTGTAGCTTGTAATGCAACTGGTTTTGAGTCTACTAAATTGCTCCGGAGAGCGGAGCCATAGGGCACTTGAGGTTAATTTGAAATTTTAATTTCATGAGTAATAAACACAGTAAATCAATATGTTTAAAGATCGTTTATTTAATTTTACCTCTTATTTTTACTGTGCTTCAAAAATCACGTCGAAGAAACGGCAAACTAGAGAGACCAAGCTGGGGATAGCTCTCACGATGCCAAATATCAGGGTCCCAAGCTTTATAAAAAGAAGAATATAGAAGTCGGTGGTACACTCAATAATGTTGTGCGCTGCGCTGGTTTGGAACCATGCCATGGCGGTGGCAAGCTACATAGCAAATTTCTAGAGGATCCAAACGAAAATGGAGATAAGAGTTTGTTCCGCGTTTAGAACAGTGTCCTGTGACGACATACTGGTGTTTATGGGCAATCCGCCTATACCCTATAGAGTTACAGATAACTGAAAGAACGGAAAATTACTCAGACAAGACAGCTGAAGCAAAACGTATCTCAAAAGCAAGACTACGTAATATATGGCAGGAAAATAGGACAGAAGCGAGAAATGTGCTTGGAGTAGGGCTCTCATCCCCAACATCACGCCATGGCTTTATAGGGCGCATGCCGACCTCAACTAGAGGCTTTCGCAGAGCTAAACGGCCACGGCTGCTTCAATGCCTAAATGTGCAGAATGTGGTAAAAGAGACACCTCAAAGTGCACATATTTCAAGGAGGTGGAGCATTCTCTCTTTAAGTCTGCAAATAGATAGGAAAATTCACAAAAAAAAATTCACATTGACCACCGAGACGATAAAATCTGAAGAAGGGTGGGATACGGTGTTCAAAAAAATAAACGAGATCTCATGCACAAAGATGAGGAGGAACGATGAACCAAGGAAGAATCTCAGTAACTCCGGATGGAAACCAGAAAGAAAAATTCCCGTTAAACCGGCTTTTAACTGAACAACTGGACCTTAAGTAGTGTTTACACAGGAGGATTCCTCTTGTGCTACTTTTTTGGGAGGGAAGTCACAAGCCGGGCCTGATAATACTTTAAATACTTTTAAGCTATCTTTACATCATTAGATTTTGTATTAGATTTGGTCTAATCTAAAAATTTCCGCGTTTACATTACTCGATTTTACATTGAACTTCATCCGTTGGATTTTTCATTAAACATTCATAACCGAATATAATACATACATAATAAGTATTTTTAGGCATTAGAGAGGAGGATGAAGTTGTGGGAAGATATGGAGAAGTAACGGTGAATGACTCAGGTGAAAGATTAGTAGCATTTTGTAAAGAAAATCAGCTTAAGATTGTAAACTCATTCTTCCCCCATAAGAATATACACACGTTTACTTGGGAAAGACCATCGTTACAACAAAAGTCGGTTCTGGACTATATAATTATGAAACAGAGATCAACAGTTATTAGGGTACAGGACTGTCGAGTTAAAAGAGGGGCTGATTGTGGCTCAGACCATTACTTAGTAATAGCCAAGTTGATATTTCAATATGGAAAGTGTGATAGCGAATCCAGGAAAGACACTAAAACAAAACAGGCATGCGATGTCAGTGTAAAGTATAAATTGTATTTATTGCAGCAACCCAGTGTTCGACAACTGTATGAAAATAGATTGAGGGGGAAGTTGGATGAGGCACCAAACACCGAAAATGTAGAAGAAGAGTATGAAAATATTAAGAGGGCAATGAATGAAGCAGCAACGGAGGCGCTTGGAACGAGTGATAAACGAAATACAAGAAGATTACCACTATGGTGGACAGAGGAAATAAATGAGTTGGTATTAGCGAAAACAAAATTGTACTCCGATTGGTTAACAGCAAGAACAATGGAGAATAGAGATAAATATAAAAGCAAGAATAGAGAATTGAGAAGAAAAATAAGCGAAGAAAAAAATATATTTTGGGAACAGAAATGCGCACAGATAGAAAGTTTAATGGGGGGAGCTCGAACAACTGAGATTTGGAGAACGATTAAACAGATGAAAACAAATAATATTAATACATTGAACAACTTGGTTGGAATAAATGAATGGAGGGGCCACTATGAGGAACTGTTTACAGAAAAACGACCAGAATTCGTGGATAGTACATTTCTGCAAAACCAAAACAGTGAGGTAGATGAAGAGCTAAATATAACGCTGGATGACATTAAACGTAACTTAAAAAATATGAAAAATGGAAGAGCCCCGGGACCGGGAGGTATTCCGGTAGAGCTATTGAAAAATGGCGGAGAATCTTTGATGCTGAGAATTTGGGGACTAGTCTGTACCTGCTTTAAACTAAATAAGGTTCCAAAAGAATGGAAGATATCATATGTGATATCACTGTTCAAGAAAGGCGATAGAAGAGATCCAAAGTGTTATAGAGGACTGAGTATTACAGGCACCTTTAGTCGACTGTTTGGAAAGATAATACAAGAAAAACTGAGACTGAACATTGGAAATAAAATAGGGGAGGACCAAAGTGGTTTTATCCCTGGTAGATCGTGTATTGATAACTTGTTCACATTGCAGCAGATATTGGAGAAAAGGATAGGAACAGGACAAGAAGTCCACTTGGCTTTTATTGACCTTGATAAAGCGTATGATTCGATACCCAGATGCAAGCTTTGGGAAGTATTGGAGAAAGTGGGCACTAATAGCCAGTTGATCCAAATAATAAAAGAACTCTATAATGAAAATGTAACATACGTTAAAAATGGCAACACAATATCAGAACCACTTACAACATCTAAGGGACTCCGACAAGGGTGCAGCTTGTCGCCACTGCTGTTTAATATATATTTAGAGATCGCATTAAAGAAATGGAAAAGACACTGCGAGGGGATGGGAATTCCTATTGGCAACAGCACACTTTATACGCTAAGCTTTGCGGATGATCAGGTGGTAATAGCACAGGATGCATATGACCTAGAGTTTATGATAAAGAGGCTTAACGAAGAATACAAGGAGTGGGGCTTACAAATCAGCATGACCAAAACCGAATATTTGGTGGTAAATTCAGACGCAAGGTTTGAGGTGCTTATCGATGATGATGTAACGGTCAAGCAAGTGGACGCGTTCAAATACCTGGGCTCAATTGTAGATAAGAATGGAATAGGCAAGGAAGAAATAAAGCATAGAATACGAGAAGGCCGAAGAATCTTGGGATCCTTGAACTCATTGTGGTGGAACAAAAACATATCAATAAATACAAAGAAACGATTGGGACAAGTCATGGTAGAGTCCGTCCTATGTTACGGAAGTGAGGTATGGACAGTCGATGCAGAAATGAAAAGAAAACTGAATGCGGTAGAAATGGACTATTTAAGAAGAGGAGCAGGAATATCGAAACTGCAGCATATTAGGAATGAGGTCATCAGAGAGCGTATGGAAGCAAAAGACACCATAAATGACAGAATTGAAAGACGAGGACTAAAATGGTTCGGACACTTAATGAGAATGGAGGAAAATCGATGGCCTAAACGGATTTATCAGTGGACACCGCCCGGAAAGAAGAAAAGAGGAAGACCGAGAAGATCGTGGAATGATGGAATTCGACAATCAATGTCAAATCGAAACCTGGACGAAGAACAAACGCGTAACAGAGAGGAATGGCGAAGGGTAACGGGAAAACGGTTTTTAGCTGTATAGTGAAATACAATGTAACATTGTTTATTATTGTAATCTTACTAACCCGAAATATATATATATAATAAGTATTTTAGAAAAACTATTTCTTGAGTGCCTATGCCACTGAAGCCACTGGCGTAGCTAGGGGGGCTGACCGCCCTTCATAGATGTTTCCTCTGAGGTGGTACTCCAAAAAAAAAAATCAGCCGAGGTG
The DNA here is from genome assembly GCA_932274525.1 of Podabrus alpinus. Lineage (NCBI taxonomy): Eukaryota > Metazoa > Arthropoda > Insecta > Coleoptera > Cantharidae > Podabrus > Podabrus alpinus. Next base: position 42,710,009 of record OW026452.1, on the reverse strand, counting down.
GGGATGACACCCATGAAATCCGCCCCGGGTTTCTTTTTAGGCTTCTATACAAAGTATAACAAGAAGCCTTATGATCTAGCTCCGTGTCTGTCCGTCTGTCCGTCTGTCCGCATAATTCAAAATCATACAGAGCGTTTCAAATCGTGTTGGATATACTCTGTGTGTATAGAGGTCTAAGAACTGGGTAGCCAGTGCGCTACTTTTAGGCTTCTATACAAGGTATATTTATGATTAGGGCCAATTTATTTGTCAAATCGTCTTGACGTTTCTTCGGCGAATCGCCCATGAAAGCTGCGGGTCTCGCGGAAGGAGGAACAACCCGTAAAACCGTCACGATCATCCACTCGGGTCGTGAGTATTTCGGATCCATTCCCAGGGCGCTGCAATCTGCGTCGCTAATTTGTCTAAAGATATGCAGCACTTCTTCCGCCAACAAATACTTTTTTCTTGTGGAACCTTTCCGTCGGATTCCTTCCATTCGGCCGTCAAATCGAGACCCGATTTTCTAATTACAGGTTGATGATTTCCACATCCACCATCCGCGTGACATATTGTTTGTTCTTTGCACAAACCGTACACTAGTTCTAAGCGTTTCTTGGAATCGTCTGCAGTTATCTTCTGAGCGTGTTCGAAGTGGTTTTGTTTTTTTGGGTTCACCAACAATTTACTGCAATTAAAGCAGACGCAGCGTAAAACTTTCGCGTGAAAATGTGAAAGATCGGTTTGGCCAATTCGATGTGACCAAAGTGACCGGGGAAAGTGTCCCGGTCGCCTTCGCATGTTTGACATGGTAAAGTGCTGTCAAACGCTCCCATCCTCGGATCCATCAGGCCGCCCACTTTTGGAAGACTTCCTTCTATAATTTCTACATGATTTATACTTTCTGGGACGACAGACATGCTACGAATATCTTCCGGACTAAAAATGCCAAATTGCACATTCTTTACAGTTTTGCAAGCAGATTTGTTTTCGATTAATGCCATTGTTAATAATTTACTTTAACTTAACGCGCGAAAAATTAGCCAAACTGTTACATCTACTATACTCATAGGGCGATGTCCTATATAAGCAAATTGATCTGATGATACGTTGATCCGTTGATACGATGATCCGTTGATACGATGATCCGTTGATACGATGATACGATGATACGATGATACGATGATACGATGATCCGTTGATACGATTATACTATGATACGATTGTCCGTTGATCCAATTATTCTTTGATACGTGGCTTACTGGTCTAACTGCCGCAGAGATTAACGGCCAGAATAAAGTGAAGATAAGCTATTGTTCCAAGGATATGATTTACTAGGATATTGGATATCAGTGGACGTGTTAAAGGAATAGTACGTTTTGAATCGACTAGTTGCGACCCTCTATCGGGGTCATTTTCAAGACTGTAATAAAGAAAAATGTACATAAACAAGCGAAAAAATACAAATCGAATGTAAAATATGTCACCTCTCAAAACAGATGTAAAATTTTTTCTTGTGTAACACATTGTAGTAAACATACAATGAATATGGTCAGAATAAAGTTATAAAGTAATAAACATGGCCAGAATAAAGTTTTACTGAGCCCGCAGTGTAACCAGGCATTCAGCATTAGCAGCTACGCACTTAACCGCTGTAGTTGACGATCGATATGAAAAATCTAAGCCCTCGTGAATAACTTGATCCAGTACGCCCCTGACTTATTGTATGACAGCTGTTTTCAGATAACAAAAATTAAACAAGGTGGAACTCGCTTTAGCGGCAGTTCTTAGGCTTCTATTCGCAATTTACATTAAGCAAACGCCACCATGCGGGAGAATTTTAGATTAGTAAGTGACGTATTAAATGAAAATAAAAATTCGTTCTTCAGGCTCAAGACATAACAAAATCAACTAATTAACAAAATATATATTATAATAAATTTAATACTATACTGAAATGTTGCAAATTTTCACTAGAATATGATTTTGAATTTCGAAATATACGTCTAAACACGGCCATGTTGTTGTTGCTGGAGGCGCTACCAACGGTAATGTAAATTGCCGATACAGCTACCTTTCTAGTGTGGAAAGTTGTTATTATCTGGTTATTTTTGGTCGCCATATAATGTAAAATCACATAATCAGATAATCTGCACTAATTATTTATTATTTTATTTTAACCACAGCAGTGGCTTGATGTGGATAGTGAAGTTAAGTTGTAAATAAAAGAGAAGGAAGAGGATGGATCCACCTCAAAAAATGGACCGGAAATTACAGAAAAGTAAAGTTACGAATGGAATGGAAAATTTTGATTATTATCACTTATGTACAATGATGCCAACCGTACTATAATTTATTATAGTAGGCATTCTATAAGTAACTTGTACCTTCTGTTGTACAGCACAGAAGGTAAAATTATAGTATGCGTACTACAATTATAGTACGGGTTGGCATCGCTGCTTATGTAGTAATTGATAAATACCAACCGCAAAAATTTAATTAGTGCAGATTATCTGATTATGTGATGTTACATTATATGGCGACCAAAAATAACCAGATAATAACAACTTTTTTTTTAAGTCCCTAAGGTCAAGTGATTTTATTGCGAATTCGAATACAGCTTTATTAGGTGACCTCAGGAGGGTAATAAAGTTTTTTTGTGCGACCGCGCGGTCACGCTTAAGTATTCTGCCGACAGTTATTCTCAATCTGGCGGAACTTGAAATGCAGTATTTCCTAGAGGTCTTATGTAGTTGTTAACTATCCGTCCATTGTCACCTTGAAAAACTGTTGAAGGTCATAGTTATGGCGGTAACAGCAAAATTTAAAAATTTTACAAAATTGCCACAATTAAACATCTCGATAGATACCGTCGATGGCTTTGATTTGTTCCAAAACATGTGACCTTGAAAATCGATTTGAAGGCCAAAATTTTTCCCCAAGTCGAATTGTGGATTGGTACGACAAATAAGAAATGGGATGTTACTTGTATGCCATGTGATTGTTATGAATAGAAAAAAAAATTTTCTAAAAGTTTGTAATTAAGTTGGAATTACTCATTGAAAAATCATTATTCCCATATTTGTCCTTATTAAAGGCATTGGAATAGATTTTGCTATGAGAATATCAATCTGTAGTAGTCTTTGATCCTTCCCATTTACGTAGTAAAGGAGAGTATTGTTATCGAGTTAAAAAAAAATTTTGAGTTAGCATTTTTCCCATGGTCTATGAGCCCATACGAATTGTTTAAGACCAATTTTGGAATGATGTCCGGATGTGTGTGTGATGTATGAAGTGTGATGTATGAAGTATGAAGTGTGATGTATGAAGTGTGATGTGTGGTGATTCTATCGTCAACGTTTTCAGACAAACGCGTGTACCGATTGAGTTGAAATTTTATACACTAGTTTGAAGTAGCTGTCTAAAGAGCTGATTAGATTTTGGTTGAAAACCGTCCATTTTTAACCCCCTTTTTAGGGGAATGAAAATTGTTAAAGAGCATTGCCGCTTCCCGGTGGAACATATGAGTTTGAAAATTGTCTCAATCGAAAGAGCTTATTTTTCCGCATCTTATGATACCCCACACTTGATACTTCCCTCTTAAATTATTGTTAAAATGCAAAAATAAAATAAGCGCTCTTAAAAGAATATGGTTTGCCTTGGATAATTTTGATCAGTCAAAGTGATTTGTATTGTTCATTCTTCTTCTTCTTTAAGTGCCGTCCCCGCTACGGAGTTTGGCAATCATCATTGCTATTTCTATCTTTGAAACGGCTGTTCTGGACAATTGGGTAGATGTACACTTATACCATTCTCTCAGATTGTGCAGCCAAAATGTCCGCCTCCGGCCAGTACTTCTCTTTCCCTGCATTTTTCCCTGCAGGTTCACCTGCAGTAGTTGATATTTCTGTCCTCTCATCACGTGGCCCAGGTATTCAAGCTTCCGTCTCTTGATGGTAGTTAGAATTTCCCGCTCTTTCTTCATTCTTCGGAGGATCTCCACATTCGTCACCCTATCCGTCCATGACACCCCAAGCATTCTTCGATATACCCACATCTCAAAGGCTTCCATTTTATTCATGCTGTTCTTATTTAAAGTCCACGTCTCCACACCATAGAGAAGTATGGAGAAGACATAGCTTCTAACTAGTCGAATTTTAAGTTGTAGGTTTATGTCGTGGCTACAGAAAACGCTCCTCATGCTTATGAATGCTGCCCGGGCCTTTTCAATTCTTATTCTTATCTCTTGAATTATTGTTCATTACTATAATTTAATATTTTAACTAATTTACTTATATAAACATGTTATGTAATTAATATAAAACGAATTTTTTAATTACTTATAAAAAATTAATTCTGACGTCATTACGCCCATAGTTAAAATTTGATTGCATATAGACAGCACGGAATTCCGCAAATTTCTAATTTTTTCTGGAAAATTACAATTTTAAAAATTTTTCATTGCAAGCAATTGTATTGTTAAAATGAAAATATAAAATAAGTTCTTTTAAAAAATATAAGTTACCATGTTAAATTACAAATTAAATTTCGTAACTTTGATATCTCAAAGTAATTTGTGTATTTTATCGAGTTAAAATTTTTTTGAGTTAACATCTTTTTTATTAATATTTATGCCCGTATTCACAAACGTTTGTAACTGAATTAAACGTTCTGTTAAATTTAACAACCAATAGAAAACGTTTGTTGATATTAGTAGACCAATAAGAATTATTCATTAATTTAACAGACCGTTAAATTCAGTTACGAACGTTTGTGAATACTGGCATTATTATAAAATGAAGTGGAATCTACTAAATGGGAAAGTCATGTGTTGTCACATCAGATTTTTTACATAATGGCAGCCACAAGATTCTGCCAAAAGATGATTTTATCATCTTTATGATTCTCGTTTACAAAATCAACCATTTTTGGTAAACTTTTTGTAATATAAGTGCCTGTATTAATAGCAATACCAACTTGAGTTTGAACAAAAAAATTTGAGACATATCGCACCCACGTCAATGCTTTTGTTCGATTTTTGATTTCCTTATGAATTTTAAATTAATGATCAGGAACTACACTTTTATCGGTGGTATAAAATCTATTATTTGTAACATCACAACTGTTCGTAAAAGTGAAGTACTTTTCATCGTCCATAATTATCACTGTATCAGTGGCGTAGCTAGGGGGGGGGCGGACCGCCCCGGGTGCCACCCGTCTGGGGGTGACACCCGACCCCAAATTAACTGACTCCCATCCTGCCTCATACTTGTTTCCTTAGGTGCAACCCCTAAAAAAAAAGGTCATCAGCCGAGGTGGGGATGACACCTCACCCACCTGTCTGGAGGTGACACCCGACTCCCATGCCTCTCATAGCTGTTTCCTTGAGTGCAACTCCTAAAAAAAAGGTCATCAGCCTGGGCGGGGGTGAAACCCATTCAATCCGCACCGGGTGTCATCCCATGCTAGCTACGACACTGCTGTATCGCCTGTTAAAAAATGTTGCCGCAAAAGACGGCTCCTTTTGGGTCTTTCCGCTAATTTTTTATCGGTGTATCTTGGTTTAACGTTTCTCAATTTCTGATTGAAAATTTAAATTTTTTGAAGGTATGCGTGTACTCGCTCCAATCTGGTTTTTGGCGGCTTTCTTCAAGAAACTTTTTTTATAGAATTACTTTTCTTCTGTTTTTTTTTAATTTTAGAACTACCATTCTTACTGAATCTCAAGATAATCGAATAAATGGTACTTCGATTGAAACCTTCGTTTATAAAATGATTTAAAACGCAACTTTCATCTTACTCGCCAAGCATTGTAAAAACACGTTTAGGAAAAAAATTCTGTTCGGACACTTTCATAGTAACAATTCAAATGAAACTGATTACATTTGATAATAAACAAATGAGAGAAGGTCCAGTAAAAAATCAAGAGGATTGCTAGATTATAACTAATTTTTTGATGCGATTGAAATTTGTCCAGCTACTTTCGACTCATACGTTAATATAATTTACTTGTGAAAATTTTTACCTTTTTTAAGTTAAACTAAAAATTCAGATATTATATCAATATCAAATTTCACTAAATTAAGCACGAATTCATCGATTTTATTAAATTTAGACTAGTTATTAAATAATTTCAGACTCAAATTTATTTTTAAAATCCAGATTTATTACAATAAATTACATTTTTTTAACAAACTAACCTGTAGCTGATGTAACGACCGGCAGTTTCCGAAGGACGAATAATTTTCATTACTTGTCCTCGCACAAGTCCATAGTATCTGGCCACTGGATCATTAACTTGCATTCTCATTAATTGATTTTCTTTCAACTTATATTTCTGGAGTAACTCTTGTTTTTCCTCAGCAGTCATGACTTCATGTTGCGGCACCAATTCGTGTTCAGTTATGTTAATCAAAAGTTCCGATTCCAAGAAATGCTCCATGACAAATTTGGGAATCATGTCGGTTAGTGCAGCTTTTGCTGCGTACGATATCTTGTCCTGTGTAACAATGATAGCCTTGCGAACATTTTCGGTTTGCATGCGTTGGAAGTACGTTTTGATAACCTTCACTCCCAGTTTAATTTCGTCTGGAAAGAACACAAACATTTGAATGGTTTGATCATCTCTATGCTGCACCAAAAGGGTTAATTCACTTCTGTGCGGTTTATTTTGTAACGGTTGGTTTCCAAATTGAACCTTAAATTCGTCTAAAGTTTGGTCCACCTCATCTTGAGTTACCATGAAACCTCGATCGTGACAGAGTTTCATAATCGTTTTTCTAATTCGCCATAACTTGTAAGTTTCTGATTCGTCGTTCATGATTTTGTGATTTTGATGTTTTGCTTCACTCACAGTAAACTGTCGCTTGGTTTGGAATATTATGTTGGATGTTATATAATCCTATAATCCTATAATCGGTATATTCAGTTTCTTGCCAACTTCAATAAAATAAAACATAAATTTTGAAATTTTAATGAAAATGAAAATATTTTAATATTAAATGTAATTTATTTATTTGTGACAGGGCAGGACCACGAATGTTTCGTTAATAGGTGAAAAGTGTAAGGGGGGTCGGGAGTTGCGCTTCAGTCTCTGTTCATTACTGGCGCCCTACCGCCCAAGTAAACCATCCCATTTTGTTTAGATAATACGATAAGTATTTATGCTTCTCCGGTTAAGAAAACTTTAGCACGCCACGGGAGGGGGGGGGGTTCATGCAAAATATGAATTCATGAAGGAATGAAAATTTTGAAAAACAGCAGGATATCAATTGAATAAAAATACACAGTATTTGATCATGAAATAATATGGTGCCATTTCATAATAATTTTGAATTTTCAGTTGTACGTATATAATTGGACCGCGTTATGCATAACTTGACCAAGCGCCATTTCATGATTTTTTCCAAAAACACCGCCATCCGACGTATATTGGTGTTACCTACCTTACCAAAAATCCGGGTAATATAGAAATAGATATTTTATTACTTTTTCCTGGGATGAACTAAACGCCAAATAGAATAGATTGACAACACCTTTCACATGACTAATCGTCAACCAATTCGCATCCGTGCATTTTGAAGAGATGGAAGAAGGATTGCGACAGGAGGTTGAAATTGAACACGAGGTGGTTGGAATATTGGAACAGGCGGAAGTTGAAATTGAACAGGATGAGGTTGCAATTGAACACGAGGAAGTAGGTGATACTCAAGGTCGTCCAAAAAAGGTAGGAAACGAAAGTTTCCTTCGCAAAATCGAAATACAAGAAAATTAAATTGTGTTCAGAATAAAGACTACTTCATTCAGAGAGGAGATGTCAAGTTGAGGAATGATTTTCGACAATTTTTGTGCCACTGTGAGTGCCTGTCCAAGATAGGTGTGGAGAAAGCGAAGGAAGAATATGAAAAATTTTACAAAGTGAGTTCTCACGATGCCCAACGAGCTCTCGTTTGAGCGATCGTGAGTGAAATACCAATAAAGAGAAAAAGCGTAAAATATTCGGTAAAGAAATGTTAGTCGAGGCAATACAATGTTAATGGAGTCGTAGTTTGTAAAATATTTTTCCTCCAAACTTCTAGAATTTCGAGTGGAAAGGTAAATCTGGCGCTAAAGAGTAAGAAAAGATCGGAAGGCGTAAAAGACTTACGGGGAATCGGAGGAGGTAAAAATAATATCACAGATGAGCGATTTCAAGAAATAGTTGAACACATAGATAAATTTCCCAGATATAAATCACATTACGTTAGAGAGCAAACTGGTTCAATGTATCTGAGATCGGATACTACAGTACGCGTTATGTATGAATTATACAATGAAGAGACGAAATTCCCAGGATCATTTTCGAAGTACAAAAACGTATTTTTGACTCACTTCAATCTGAGGAGAAAACCCCTGAAGAAGGATATGTGTAATATGTTTAATAAACTTGAAGTACTAAAAAATACCGGAAGCAATGAGGAGCAAAATAAGTTCAAAATCTAAAAAGAAATCCATTTGAGCACAGCTGAAGAAGCAAGAACTTTATTAAAAGAAGATAGAATAGAGCAACGGAAAATGAGAATCTCGAGGTTTTATGTTTCGATCTTGAGAAAACGCTACCACTTCCTCGCATACCAACAAATGTTGTCTTCTACTGATACAATATCTTTCCTTACTGCTCTAATGAGAAGCTGCTTGGAGAAGATAAAGTCCACGCAGAAAATAAATTCTCTACTTTTTTATGCGTGGGGCCCTGATGTTAGATATAAGCTAGCTCGTTGTAGCGGCGGCAGGTCGCAGTTCGGGTCAAGAAACACCTCGGAGAAACTCAAGGAAACAGCTTAGCTAATGCACTAAGATAAAATCGATAATAAGATGGTAAATTATCGAAAAGGCCATGTAGCAAGCAATGTCGTATGTAATTAGTACATCCGCCGACAAGACTAGTACAGTGGCACAACACTTACACCAAGAATCACTACCCCAAAATTAAACCAACGGAACAGTTCGAGTGGAAAATAAAAATTCCCCCTAAAACGGTGGCATCACATCGAACTTCCAACAATAAAACTCAAACAGTAGTAACCTCGATAAAATGCAACACCCTGTATATTGGTCGCACATTGCAGCCTTTATAAAAAGAATATTAAACATTATTAAACACAAAAAAAGGCATCGACATAAAATTTCAAATATGAAATTCGAACTTACGTCGATAAATTTGGAGTCTCTCTGCTAGTACATTTTACCAGTTCGTTCGATGTAAAATAAAAGAAATAATACCCAAGTAAAGTTTAATTAACCAAACGTAATAATATTAAATAAAATAAGTAGTCATTACTACGTTTATCAAACATACACTCCAACATTGGTATCATTATCAAAAATATGTGAACGGCTATAATGATTGCAACTTATCACGGCGTGCAGAAGTTGATACCTGCCACTTATCTTTATATTTGCAACCATTCTGTAAATTTAAAATGCAGAACAAAAAGATAACCAAATTGTAAAAAGTATTAATTAAATATAATTAAAAGAACATAACATCGGCCAATGGTGATTTCAAATTAGGCAAATTCCGGATGGACGGAATAAAATAGAATAGTCAATTGAAATATACCACTATGAAACAATTAAGCAACATAATTGTTACTCACCAAACAAATTAGCATAAACCCCAGGTCCGACCAAGTAGCTTTGATAAGGGAAAAATCCGCCATTTTTCGTCAACGCCCAAATAACAATTCTTGCTGGCGTTTACCTGTGAAATCTATGATTTGTTGGCACACACCTGGCTGACACCTGCCAAGCAGTGTTTACAGTTTACTGGGCTATTGCTGTCTGTTTGTTATTATAGGGGCCTGACAGGTACTCATTTACAGATTGCTGTAAAGTTCTTTTAACAGGGGCCTTACAAGAACTCATTCCCAGCTTACTATAAGCTTGTTATTACAAACGCTTGCCAGGTACTCGTTTACAAATTACTGTAAGGTAGTCGTGACAAAAACTTGGCAGAGACTCTTGCACAGGTTACTATATAAACTTTTTTGGACAGCAAACGGAATTATTATATAAAGTGTATTCAGACAGTATCCCGCCCGCTAAGTTCTCAATTACTGCAAGTCGACAGATGACATCTTTGCGGATAACAACATTTTATTTCAACTCTTTTTAATTAAATTGTTTAATTAAATTAATTTTAATTAATTTACATTTTTATTTCTCTATCAACTAAATGTTCAAAATCTATTAAAATGACGTCACGTTAAGTTTAAAAATTAAATTTTTGGGCTAAGGGAAATTATTAAAAAGAACTAACAAAGGAAAACTATATATATATACCTACTTCACCAACCCAATGTGAATTTTATTTTTAATGATGTAGCCAATTTCGAAAAAGGTTTGTAAACCAAATTTGAAGATATTTATCTTCTGTTCATAATAATATTTTCTGGATTCGTTATACGAAAAAAAAAAGATCACCTACCAGAAGATTCGAACCGCTTGTCTCAGGTTTATGAAGGAAACACTTTATTCACTGTGCTACCCAGGTCTGTTCTAAAATTGTGATGTTTTAAAAATTATGAGCAGATTGTATTATCTGTTGGCAATCTGTGCATGACTTGCATAAATTAAGGGTTACTATAATCTCGCATGACTCACATCAACACATTTTGAATTGCAATTTTTTATGATTATATTAAATAGTGTTTTCTGGGAGGAATTTCTAAATTAAAAAACGTGTTAAAATATAGTTTTCCAAGGTTTCCAATTTTGCGACAACTACATTTTATTTCAACTCTTTTTATTTAAATTGATTAATTTAGATTTTTCTCTATTAACTAAATGTTCAAAACCTCGTATTAAAATGACGTCACGTGAAATTTAAAAATTAAATTTTCGGGCTAATACGAATTATTAAAAACAATTGCATTCTCAATGCATTTTGAATTGCAATTTTTATGATTATATAATAGTAAATTGTTTTTCAGGGAGGAATTTTAAAATAAAAATAAACGTGTTAGATAATAATAAACTTTTAAATTTCTATACACCTTTAATTTTTCAACTATGGAGAATTACTAATAAATACATAATGTAGGTATAATGCTTTCTTAAAATTAATGTAAAGAAATATTTTTAAAAGGAATCTTAATCCACAAAGTACCTGAATATAATACAGGTGTTCTATTGTCATAATATAACGGTAAAATTTAACTAATATTTTTGAAATACTTTCGCAAAATGGATAGAATTTTTAAAATTGTTAAAAATTTGTTTATAGAAATAAAAATTCTGTAAAATAATAATTTTTCAAATAACCCGTTTAAATTTTTGCAATGTATTTACCTATTAGATAAAAACTCAACGGACAAAATTTGTTCTTATTTCTATTAATAGCACAATTTATTAAAATTATATTATTTTAATGTATTTAATTTGTTTAATTTAATTAAGTTAACTTAATTAAGTATCGAATTGGTTTCGATACTACAGTATGGAAACCAATTAGGAGCTGTCGCAAAATTTACCACGTGTATGTAATATCGAAACCTATCTAGTACTCTACTTAAATCGCGTGCTATACGAGGGTTATTACCTCTGTATTATTTTTATCACGTCTTCTGAATGTAGTACTTTTTCTAAATGTTTGCATTAATACTTGCATTAAATCATTTTTCGACCATTTAGATTTAGAACTATTTTTTTTTAAACAGTAATTTTCCATTTCTTCTTAAAGCTATCCAAAAAAAGCTATGTTACAATTAATTTATAAAATATTAATCTAAATTTTTCCTTTATATACTATACATAATACATAATTATATAGTAATTGATCTAATCTGAACATTATAATATTTTATAACACCACGTGTAATCTTCTTACTTATTCTGTACTATAATCATTGTCATTTTTCATAAGCACCTTGGTAGCTTAGTTGTCATCGCCATGGGCTTCAAACCAAATACGACGATTAGGCGGTAGTTCGAATCCCAACCAGGACAAGTAAGTAAAAAAAATTGTACACTTTATATAGAATTTCAAATAATTTTCAGATTACCGCACGGAGGACAACATGGACAATCAATAATAGTGAATTAGGTTATTCAATGAAAATAATAGTTCACAATGAGTGTGTGACTACAACAAGATACAAGAAAAAAATACTAGTTTCAAAAATTAAATTTTTTTAAATTTCAAATTAATAACGGTACCTTAAATTAATTTTTGTGCACATGATGGCAAACGCGAAATTTTTTTATTTTATAAAAAAAAGCCTGCATGAAAACTTTCTCAGAAAAAAAGTTCCTGGCAAAAAGCTGTCACAGGTGTCTGCCAAAAACTTGTGACAGTTTTTTACCAGGAACATGTGACAGTTTCCTGTCAAGAACCTGTGACAGGTTCTTGCCAGCAACTTGACAAGATACTGGCAGCCCTGGCGCAAGTTTGCCACAAGCTTGTGACAGCAATTTCACAAGCGCCATTTTACTCAGACAGCAGCTGTTACAAGCTTGTGACAAGCTTGTTACAGCAACAGCAACCTGTGAGATTTTACTTGGCAAGCACCTGGCAGGCGTTTTACAGGCTTAAAATGTTACTTGGGCGACCATGTGTCGAGCTCTACTAACCCACGCGAACGAAAGATGTTCCGGAAGCCACACGACGTTCCTTATCTGCTAAATCCGTAACCAGAAGTCTACGATTGCCACACAATAGTAATTCCAATCGACATAAGTGTGTGAAAAATTTCACACTCCTTATCTTTTTAAAAAAGGACACACAAGCGTCTTGCCAATTCAAATGTTCACCAAAGACTTCTTCCTTTGCGCAGTATGAGCAAATCCCCACCTCGGCGCGGATTGAATGCGCCTTTCATGTACAAATGATACACAGGGTGGAGCGTAAGTTATGGATTACAAAAATCCGTAACACAGCCCCTCCCCAACATATCTCACCACGGTGAAGATAGCCCAAAACAAAGAAAGTTAATCTTCTTGCAATACGACCTAGTGGAAACGAAATTTGCTTACAGCAAAAACGAAGGTGAGAGATAAATCTCTGATGTTATAACTAGAACCTTAGATGGAATGGTATCTAGCTATTTCAAAAAAATAATAAAATTGACAAACACAAAATTGCCAATAAAATAACGCAAAAGCTGTCCCTGAAATTATCTCCGAGTATTCACCAAAATATAGATGGTAGAGAACATCATCTGAACATACTGCATAAAATACCGAAGCCAAACTATCACAATTGACTTCAGTGAAACAGTAGCAAACAGAAGCCGTCCCACGCTATTGGCCAGTGAAACAATAGCAATACAGAAGCCTCCACGTTGTTGGGCGCCAGTGATACATTATCTAACAGTAGCTCAAGCAGTAGCCCAAGCCCCACGTTGGAACGACAGTGATACATAATCTTTCCTTACTGCTCTAATGAGAAGCTGCTTGGAGAAGATAAAGTCCACGCAGAAAATAAATTCTCTACTTTTTTATGCGTGGGGCCCTGATGTTAGATATAAGCTAGCTCGTTGTAGCGGCGGCAGGTCGCAGTTCGGGTCAAGAAACACCTCGGAGAAACTCAAGGAAACAGCTTAGCTAATGCACTAAGATAAAATCGATAATAAGATGGTAAATTATCGAAAAGGCCATGTAGCAAGCAATGTCGTATGTAATTAGTACATCCGCCGACAAGACTAGTACAGTGGCACAACACTTACACCAAGAATCACTACCCCAAAATTAAACCAACGGAACAGTTCGAGTGGAAAATAAAAATTCCCCCTAAAACGGTGGCATCACATCGAACTTCCAACAATAAAACTCAAACAGTAGTAACCTCGATAAAATGCAACACCCTGTATATTGGTCGCACATTGCAGCCTTTATAAAAAGAATATTAAACATTATTAAACACAAAAAAAGGCATCGACATAAAATTTCAAATATGAAATTCGAACTTACGTCGATAAATTTGGAGTCTCTCTGCTAGTACATTTTACCAGTTCGTTCGATGTAAAATAAAAGAAATAATACCCAAGTAAAGTTTAATTAACCAAACGTAATAATATTAAATAAAATAAGTAGTCATTACTACGTTTATCAAACATACACTCCAACATTGGTATCATTATCAAAAATATGTGAACGGCTATAATGATTGCAACTTATCACGGCGTGCAGAAGTTGATACCTGCCACTTATCTTTATATTTGCAACCATTCTGTAAATTTAAAATGCAGAACAAAAAGATAACCAAATTGTAAAAAGTATTAATTAAATATAATTAAAAGAACATAACATCGGCCAATGGTGATTTCAAATTAGGCAAATTCCGGATGGACGGAATAAAATAGAATAGTCAATTGAAATATACCACTATGAAACAATTAAGCAACATAATTGTTACTCACCAAACAAATTAGCATAAACCCCAGGTCCGACCAAGTAGCTTTGATAAGGGAAAAATCCGCCATTTTTCGTCAACGACCATGTGTCGAGCTCTACTAACCCACGCGAACGAAAGATGTTCCGGAAGCCACACGACGTTCCTTATCTGCTAAATCCGTAACCAGAAGTCTACGATTGCCACACAATAGTAATTCCAATCGACATAAGTGTGTGAAAAATTTCACACTCCTTATCTTTTTAAAAAAGGACACACAAGCGTCTTGCCAATTCAAATGTTCACCAAAGACTTCTTCCTTTGCGCAGTATGAGCAAATCCCCACCTCGGCGCGGATTGAATGCGCCTTTCATGTACAAATGATACACAGGGTGGAGCGTAAGTTATGGATTACAAAAATCCGTAACACTACAAGCGCCAACGTTGGCTTTATAATTTGGGTATTCACACAGCAAAAAAATAAGGGACATTGCCATCTGTGGTTGGAAGGTGAAGCCGGACGAGGAGCTCAAGAAGTATGTTCCCGCTTGTTTAAGCATATTGTAACACCCTGTACATAACATTTTCATATAAATATATCACCCTGTACACAACATTTTTATATAAATATTAGCTTGCAGGAAACATAAATATTGTAGGTCGCAGGCTTGCATAAAGTATTTCTGGTATGAAAAATGTTGTGTATCGAAGTAGTTTTGAAGCAACACGCGCGTCCGGCCCCAAAAGTCATTAACTGCCTTTTTGCTGACTGGGAGATGAACTCTTTGCAAGGGTCATTTACAGGCCAAAAGGGGGGGAGACGTTATGGTCGAAGACAGGAGTTAACGGATTTTGGACTAGTTAGTGAAGTTTTGATTGTTCTTTGTGTAAGGACAGAAGCTGTTAACTCGCGCGCGCGAACGCGATTTTTCTAAATTATATTTGTGCATCTTTTATTAAATTTGATTCCGAAGTCGATTAATTAGAGTGGTCTCAATTTCGACCAAGGGCTTAAAAACTACTTCAAGGAAAGTGGTAAAAATTTATGTAATTAATATCTAAGTACGTGAAAGAAGCCGACGCCAGAATCCAAGGCAAACATTTTTTGTATATTTTATTATTATCATTTAATATAATTATTTAGTCTACTTTGCTGTCTTTTATTGATGAAAGTTGGGAGTAGAGTTATAACGTCTCCGAAAGGATAAAGAAGAGATCAAGAAGAACAACCCTCTCTCTCTTAGAACACAAGAGGGGTGCAAGGGATACAATGGTGGCAGCGGAAAACTACCCATGAGTGGATACAATGGTGGCAGCGCAAACCAGGGTAGCAGTCTAGATGGCAGCGCAAATCCTGAAAATCTACTCCTAAAACTAAATAAAAATATTTTTTTTCTTTCACAAAATTTACTTAAAGTTTTTATTTAAATTTTGACAATTTTAAAGTATCATTTTAAACGAAGGTTTCAAGGGGAAGGAGTGTTATGGACTTAAGTCTATTCCAGAAATCTTTGTGAGACTGCAAAGAATAACATCTCTTCTCTTCTAATTTTGATAATTTTAAAGTATCACGGAAGTAATTACTATAAATAAAAAGTGAGTTTTGCAAAATTAACAAATTCCATATTAAAAGGTAAACTATAGTAGAATATGAATGTGTGTCAATAGTTTATGCTGAGATTGACAAGTAAACACAGTTCATTAAGGTCAGAACTAATTTTAAATACGTAGAAATTCTAAATAAATAATCTTCAAGTTTAAAAATAAAATTACTTACAATTAGCGTAATACGAAGAAAAATTATTTTTTAATCATTCGTAATATATAAAGGCGTTATTACAGTAATTGGTTCCAAAATTGGTAAAATTATTGAGTAAAATTTTTATTTTTCTGTGTTTGTATGGTACATACGATAAGATATCAAGAGGATTATTATAATTAAAACATATCAACTGGAATTTGAAACAAAAATTTACGAAATTAAAATTAACAAAATTTATTACAGAGTTGAAGAAAATTATTTCTTGTGTTTTATAAAATTTCCAGAAATATTACTTGTGGTTTAAAAATTTTTTATAGATAAAGTGTAAAAAGAATTTATCAAAATGTCAGTAACAACGGCAGATAGAACAAACGTGACCCAATCAGCTCCTGTGCAATCAATAGCAAGTGGTTTTACCCCATTTATGACATTAGGGATGACGGCGATGACGTTAGAAGCATTTTCAGGAAAACAAGATGTTAAGGAATATTTTGAAAAAGTTGATAATAGGGCAGAGTTAGATGGATGGACAGAAGAAGTTACATTAAAATTGGTCAAATATAGATTAGCTGGAGAAGCATATAAATTTTATAAGTCGGATGCAGCAGTTTTTAACGAAATCAGTTACAAGGAATTCAAAAATAAATTTTTAGAAAAATTTACACATTCTAAAATTCCAGGTCAAGCTTTAATAACATTAAGTAAATGTTACCAGAGGCATGACGAATCGATCTCTAATTATGTAATTAGACTAAAATCGTTAGGTGCCGAAATTTTATCAGAAGATTTAAGAAAAGCGCCAAGAGAAAATATTCCAGGTTTAACACAAAAAAATTTGGACTTGGTATTGAACCAATTTCGTGTAGGTATCAAGAAAGAAATGTTGAAAAATTTAACCCCATTATTAATGCGTACGGAAGGATTAACACTGGAAAAAGCAGAAAATTTCGCTAAGCAATTAGAATTATCGGATATGATGGTAAACAATAGAATGCAGAATGCAACCAACGTATTTTCTATACAGCAACGACAGTGTTTTTACTGTGGAAGAAATAATCATAATTCAAGAGATTGTAGATTCAAGGGCCAAAATCATCAAAATTTTTATAACAACAATAATTCAAATATTAGAACGTCGAATTTTAGAAATAATCCACAAAATTACAATTACAAAAACTACCCAAGAGAAAATAATTCAGTTAATAACTACACAAATTTCTATAATGGTAATAAAAATAACCTCAATTATCAACCAAGAAAATATAACTTCTCAAATCAAAATAATTCAAATTATAGAAACAACCAATCAAGATCGTCAGAAAATTTTAATTTAAATACGCCAAAGTACTACAACGCAGCAAGAAAAAATGAAGGTACAAGTAATTTTAGATCTACAAGAAACAGCAATAATGGAGATTTTAAGGAACAATGGAACCACAATAATAGACCGAAACGGGAATTTGGACAGAATAGTACTAGAAAAATGCAAGTAAATCAGGTCGAGGCTTTAAACATGGACGGGCTCTCCTTAAATCCTCGAAGGATGAGCCTCTTGTAATTGCAAACAAAATCAAATCAACGCCCACCACATTTCGAATTCCACAGTTAAATAAATATCAGGTAATACAATCTCCAAGCATCGTATTTTTATATGTTAATGGTAAGCAGAAGAAATTTTTGTTGGATAGCGGTTCAGCCATAACAATTATTAAAGAAAACGCGTTAGAAAACGTGAATATTGCAGATGCAGGTGAAATTTTCTTAGCAGGTATTACAGGCACAGGCATACGAGCAATAGGGATGACCGAAATAAATTTAGGCACCCAACCTATGTTGGAAAATTGCAAGTTTAATGTAATAATATGTGGAAACGATTTAATGGTAGGGGCAGATGGAATAGTAGGCCGTGATTTATTGGGAAAATTTAATGCAATAATAAATTATCAAACCAATACTTTAAAAATTTGGGGCCAACAAATTCCAATATTTTTTCAATTAGAAGATATTAAAGCAAACAATTACAACAATAACGAGGAAGATAAACAAGAAATGGTTGTCGACACTTTTCCAAGCAATACTCCAGGAAACAGCTATGAGTTAGCTAATAAGAATTCCAGAAGTATCAAGAAAAATGAAGAGGAAATGACAAACCGAAAAAAATCATCTTTTCCATCAAGCAATGTCAACAGAAACAGCTATGAGTTAGTTGAAGAAAATTCTGGATATGCAAATGGAATAGAAAATGTGAATAAATTTTATAATGAAGAAGTTGATAGTGATAACGAAGAATATTATGATGCAATGGAAGATGTCGAATTACAAGGGTATCAGAAATTTTATTACCCACAGTCAAAGAAAAATGTAGTAAAGAAAAATAAAAAAGTTCATTTTAACGAAAATGTAATGGAAACAAAAGAAACTTGTAAGATAAATTGCAAGGACGAAATACAAGTGGAAACAATAATTGAAGAGCATGGCGATTTATCCAGTGAAGAAGATTCAGAGGAAAATTCGTGTGAAAATTATATGGAAAAACAACGAATTTATTTAATGCATAAAGCAAGTGATGAAGTCAATAATCGAAAAGAAAATTTGAAGGAAGTCAATTTTGGGCATATGAATTCAAAATTTTCAAATAAAGAAGCACTTTATAATAGTACCAAGTCACAAACAATGGCAATGTAAAATAAAAATAATTTTAAAATTAACAAGGAAAACGAAAGAGATGATAATGCAATACATTTACAAACGCAGCATAATTGTATAAAATTAGCAGAGGATACGATTATACCAGCACGGGCAGAATTAAATTGTTATGCTATAAATAAATATAGTAATCAAAGACATGAGGAATTTATTGAGGTAGTCCCAAACCTTACGGGAACAAATAATGTATTTGCTGCGCATACAATTACAAACAATAAGGAAATAATAGTAATTCGCATAATAAATTTAAACAATTACGAAGTAACTTTAAATAAGAATTTAAATATTGCTAACGCGCATCCAATTTTAAAAATTTTTAAAGAAGAAAATAAACAAACAACAAAATTTAAAATAAATCAAATGCAAAGTCGTCAATTGGATACAAGTTGGATTGAAAATAATTTCGATTTTTCACATTTAGACAACCATGCAAAAGGGTTACTTTATGAATTACTTAGTAGGTATGCAGATATTTTTAGCGAAGGTGATGAAAAGTTAACAAGCACAACTGAAATACAACATCAAATAATAGTGGAAAATGAACAACCAATTTACAAGCGCCCATATAGAATTCCACATCATCAAAGGGAAGTTTTAAGGAAAGAAATAGATAGACTACTAGATCAAGAGATTATACGTCCGTCCAATTCAGGATGGTCGGCACCGGTCGTATTAATAGCCAAAAAACAAGACAACGGAGAAGAAAAAATTAGGATGTGCATAGATTATCGAGGGTTAAATGAAGTTACGAAGAAAGATATTTTTCCACTTCCAATATTACAAGACGTAGTAGATCATTTAGGAAACTCAACGCTATTTAGTGTTTTTGATGTTACATCAGCTTTTCACCAAATCTCAATGGACCAAGAAAGCATCAAATATACTGGTTTTTCTACAGCAGATGGACACTACGAATTTTTGAAAATGCCGTTTGGATTATGCAATTCAGCAATAACGTTCCAACGATTTATGTCTTTCACATTGAGTGGGTTAATAGGAGATATCTGTTGGGCATACTTAGATGACATTTTAGTCCATAGTTCAAAGGGAATTGAGGATCACATACGAAAAATTAGCTTAGTATTCGATAGATTGCGACGAGCTAATATTAAACTGAAACCTAGTAAATGCAAACTAATTACTAAGGAAGTAAAGTACTTGGGACATATAATTTCTCAACAAGGATTTAAACCGGATCCAGAAAAGTTAACAGCAGTAAAAAAATTTCCAATACCAAGAAGTGTTAAAAATATTCGACAATTTCTAGGATTAGTAGGATGGTATAGAAAATTTATCAAAAATTTTGCAAAAATTGCAGAACCTTTAACTAAATTAACCAAGAAAGGAGTCAAATTCGAAATTAAAGAGAAAGAGTTACAATCAATAGAAAAACTCAAAACAGCAATTACATCAGACAGTGTTTTGTGCTACCCAGATTTTTCTAAACCTTTCATTTTGGCAACAGACGCAAGTAATACTGGAATGGGATCCATCTTGAGCCAAATTCACAACGGGTTTGAAAAACCAATAGCTTTCGCTAGCAAATCATTTAACAAACCGGAATTAAATTATAGTGTTTCTGAAAAAGAATGTTTAGCAGTGGTTTTTGGAATAAAACAATTCAGATGTTACTTGTATGGAAGAAAATTCAGCATCTACACAGATCACAGACCCCTCCGATGGATTTTTTCAATTAAAGACCCTTCGTCAAGATTAGCTAGATGGGCTTTATTATTAGGTGAATACGATTTTGAAGTGTTATATCGCCCAGGCGTTAAACATGGTAACGTCGATGCCTTAAGCAGAAGATATGAAGAAAATAACGAACTAACGGAAGAAAGAAATAATAACAAATTAACATTCCAAGAATTCTTAAAATTAATTAATAAAAATATAATAAACAGCAGTAATGTTTTCGAAAAAGAAGGCAACTTATTTCATTGTCCAGAGCACTATGCACTAGCACATTGTGTATCACAAGACTTCAACATGAGCAAAGGAATTGCAGCAAAATTTAAAGAAATTTATGGATCCGTAGACATCTTACTAAGGCAAAACAAAAGAATGAGCGAAGTAGCCTTATTGCAATTACCGGAGCGTAATATTTATTACCTAATAACGAAATCAAGATACTTAGAAAAACCAACTTATGAAATCGTATGGTTAGCATTACATAATCTTAAAACATGTATGATGGAAAATCAAGAAACATTTTTAGCATTACCACGCATAGCATGTGGCAGAGACAAGTTAAGATGGCCAATAGTCTTCGAAATGATCAAATACGTATTTTACAACACCCCAATAACAGTTTTCATTTACAATTTTAACCAGGAAAATATCAAGATAGGAGCAATACAACAAATGGATACTCAAGCAACGCCAATGTGGGATCGGGAAGTAATAAAAACCGAACAAAAGAAAGATGAATTCTGTAAAACAATAGTCAACCAAATAGAAGATGGAGAAGAAGATTTTGGATTCTACTTAGATAACGAAAAAATTCTTTACAAATCAGATGGCAAGGATGAAGCATTAGTAATACCTAAAACTTTTGTGAAAAAGGTACTTTATGATTTCCACGATATACCGTTTGTAGGACATCAAGGTCAAGAAAAAACTTTTACGTTAATAAAATCAAGGTGTTTTTGGCCTAACATGAAGCAAGATATAATTAAATACGTAGAAAGATGTCACTCGTGTAATCAAAGGAAAACATCTCCACATTTTAAGAAGGCACCTTTACAAAATTTTCCGGAAATTTCCACTCCATTTGAACGATGTTCAATGGATATAACAGGTCCGTTCGTGACATCGTACAAAGGAAATAAATATTTATTAACATTCATCGATCATTTTTCAAAATACATAGAACTCATACCAATAGTAGATCAAAAGGCGGAAACGGTAGCTCAAGCATTTTTCACAAATATTATTGCCAGACATGGAACACCGCAGAAGTTGATTACAGATCAAGGCACAAATTTTGTTTCAAAACTTTTTAAAGAACTTTGTAAGAAATTAAATATAGAAAAATTACAAAGTTCAGCATACCACCCCATAAGCAATGGATCTATAGAAAGGATTCATAGGGTCTTGAAAGATTTCCTTAGTCATTATGTTAACAAGACGCAGTTAAATTGGGATGAATGGATCCCCTATATGCAAATGTCTCACAACATGACAATACACAGCTCCACAAATTACAGTCCATACTTCTTATTACATGGTAGAGACCCCACTTTTCCTTTAGACCAAGTCATAAAGCCTGCAAAAATTAAATATGATACTGACGAAAATTACGTGTCAGAAATGCTACAAAGACTAAAAATAGCATTCACTAATGCAGCAGAAAATATGAAAATTAACGCAGAGAAAAGAGCCGTTCAATATAATAAGAAAACAGAAAACAGAACCTTTAAATTAGGAGATTTAGTTTACCTCTACGACCCCAGCACAAAAATTGGAATTTCAAAAAAATTAACAAAACCATGGTTAGGTCCATATAGGGTAATAGAAATAAAAGGTCCTGTAACCTACAAAATTAAAGAATTAAACAAAAATAAAGAATTAATTGTACATACAAATAGGCTTAAACTATTAAAACAAGATATAAATCAGGACAAGACAAATGAAGAAGAGGAAGAAAGTGAAATCATAGAAGTAGATGATGAAGCAAACAACCCCTTAAATAAATGGGATGTTACTATAGATACCGAAGAAAATGTAAATCCAGAAGAGGCAACCCTAAACATAGCTCAAGGGTTGGATCAACATAGGGCAGCAATTCAACATCATTATCAACAACAAGAAGAAGTAAAACCTAGAAACTGAAGATTGCACATAAATAAGCAAACCAAGCAGATGGTGGAAGAAAATTTACAAAACCTAGGGGATGCAGAAAGCTATGGGTCTGTAACTAAAGATGGAATAAGAAAATCTGCACGTCAAAGATTACGAAAGAAATAATTCTTAACTTCAATAAAAAAAAAAATAAATAAATAAATAAATAAACTTTGTAAATAAAACATTGTAAATTAAATATTAGGGATAAAAACTATGTAAAATAAAAATAGGTAAAAGTAATTTTAAGTTTAGGAAAATGGAACCCCGACTGCTCGTACCGTCAGTGCTAATATTCGCGAGTGCATTAATAAAAGAAGTGTCAGTGCTTATCGCGTTTGACTGCCAAAATACGAACAATAATTTGTCGGTAGTGTCGATTCATGATGTCGCAGCGTGCCCAGATAAAAAAAAGACTATATCGAAAAATCAGTAACGGCAACTGTAATACAACGTAACGAATTCAAACAACAAAAAGTAATTGCGTGTCTCATTGAAGTAACCAGAATTATCCAGCATTGCGGAATGCATAGCCATACATCGGCAGTAGCAGGTGGTGTCTCAACATTTATAAAATTCATTGACAAAACGGAATGTCAAAATGTACATCGATACAAGACCATCCATATTTTCAATCAATTTATTGGCAAAATTATACCAAATGGAACATCCAAAAATAGTGGTAACGTTAAACGACAAGGGTTCCTCTACAAAACCTAAGATGAACCTGACACCACAAAACACAGACATGTTCAGTTACATCAACAGCAAAATGTTGTATATTGAACAATCATATAAGAGTACCACAAGTCAACAAACAAAACAGCCGCAAGCAACGGATATTGAGGCGCAAAAAGAATTATTATCAAGTGTAACAGTTCAAATACCAAACCAGGAGAACCCAACCACAGCCACAGCCCACAATCCACAGCCAACGACATGTCCACAACTAGATGCGTGGACAGCATCAATGGCCACATCACCAGCAATCTAGACAATTAGTGCGGGAGTGAAATAATAATAAAAAGTTAACATGGCCTTTTAGTGAAAAAAAAAAAAAAGTGCACGGTCGCGAGCAGCGGAAATAGACTGATTTATAATGTGTACAAATTAGAATAATATTAAACAAGTATAAAAAAAAAAATAAATAAAAAAAAAAAAATAAGAAAAAAAATAATAATAATAAATAAATAAGTAAAAAAGGAAGACAAGCCCAAAAGGACCTGCCTTCTTTTTAAAACGGGGGAGTAATGTAACACCCTGTACATAACATTTTCATATAAATATATCACCCTGTACACAACATTTTTATATAAATATTAGCTTGCAGGAAACATAAATATTGTAGGTCGCAGGCTTGCATAAAGTATTTCTGGTATGAAAAATGTTGTGTATCGAAGTAGTTTTGAAGCAACACGCGCGTCCGGCCCCAAAAGTCATTAACTGCCTTTTTGCTGACTGGGAGATGAACTCTTTGCAAGGGTCATTTACAGGCCAAAAGGGGGGGAGACGTTATGGTCGAAGACAGGAGTTAACGGATTTTGGACTAGTTAGTGAAGTTTTGATTGTTCTTTGTGTAAGGACAGAAGCTGTTAACTCGCGCGCGCGAACGCGATTTTTCTAAATTATATTTGTGCATCTTTTATTAAATTTGATTCCGAAGTCGATTAATTAGAGTGGTCTCAATTTCGACCAAGGGCTTAAAAACTACTTCAAGGAAAGTGGTAAAAATTTATGTAATTAATATCTAAGTACGTGAAAGAAGCCGACGCCAGAATCCAAGGCAAACATTTTTTGTATATTTTATTATTATCATTTAATATAATTATTTAGTCTACTTTGCTGTCTTTTATTGATGAAAGTTGGGAGTAGAGTTATAACGTCTCCGAAAGGATAAAGAAGAGATCAAGAAGAACAACCCTCTCTCTCTTAGAACACAAGAGGGGTGCAAGGGATACAATGGTGGCAGCGGAAAACTACCCATGAGTGGATACAATGGTGGCAGCGCAAACCAGGGTAGCAGTCTAGATGGCAGCGCAAATCCTGAAAATCTACTCCTAAAACTAAATAAAAATATTTTTTTTCTTTCACAAAATTTACTTAAAGTTTTTATTTAAATTTTGACAATTTTAAAGTATCATTTTAAACGAAGGTTTCAAGGGGAAGGAGTGTTATGGACTTAAGTCTATTCCAGAAATCTTTGTGAGACTGCAAAGAATAACATCTCTTCTCTTCTAATTTTGATAATTTTAAAGTATCACGGAAGTAATTACTATAAATAAAAAGTGAGTTTTGCAAAATTAACAAATTCCATATTAAAAGGTAAACTATAGTAGAATATGAATGTGTGTCAATAGTTTATGCTGAGATTGACAAGTAAACACAGTTCATTAAGGTCAGAACTAATTTTAAATACGTAGAAATTCTAAATAAATAATCTTCAAGTTTAAAAATAAAATTACTTACAATTAGCGTAATACGAAGAAAAATTATTTTTTAATCATTCGTAATATATAAAGGCGTTATTACAGTAATTGGTTCCAAAATTGGTAAAATTATTGAGTAAAATTTTTATTTTTCTGTGTTTGTATGGTACATACGATAAGATATCAAGAGGATTATTATAATTAAAACATATCAACTGGAATTTGAAACAAAAATTTACGAAATTAAAATTAACAAAATTTATTACAGAGTTGAAGAAAATTATTTCTTGTGTTTTATAAAATTTCCAGAAATATTACTTGTGGTTTAAAAATTTAACTACTTCAAGGAAAGTGGTAAAAATTTATGTAATTAATATCTAAGTACGTGAAAGAAGCCGACGCCAGAATCCAAGGCAAACATTTTTTGTATATTTTATTATTATCATTTAATATAATTATTTAGTCTACTTTGCTGTCTTTTATTGATGAAAGTTGGGAGTAGAGTTATAACGTCTCCGAAAGGATAAAGAAGAGATCAAGAAGAACAACCCTCTCTCTCTTAGATATAACAATCAAAGGGGGCAAAGGTTACCATATTATGCAAGATAATGATGCCTCCTGTACATATTTAACACTGTGGTCTGATAGTTGCAGAGGGAAAAACAGAAATATTAAAATGGTTTTAATGTTAAAAGCAACTCTTGGTGCCAATCTGTCACAGAAAAAGATCACTCAGCGATTTTTGACTTCTGGGCATAGCTTTCTTCCCAATGACACCGATTTTGGTGACATTGAATGTGCCTTGAAGTTACAGCAAAGATTATACACACCAGAGGATTACATGAACGTAATGAAATCCCGCAGAAGAAAGAACTCTCTCATTGTTCATAAGATGAGAAAAGAGGATTATTTCAGTACAGCGGATTTAGAAAAATCTATTGTCAATCGAAAAGTAGACATCGATAATAATAAAATAAATTGGTTTAAGTTTAAAGAAATCGCAAGTCGAAAAGAAAATCCTCACAAACTTTTTGTTAAATGTCATTTTGGGGATGAAGCTCAACAAATCGATATAGAGAAGAAACGTGGAAGCCCGTCAAGAAGACAAGCCAAGAAGAAATTTAGCGAGCTACTTAAAAATCTTTGGCCAAATGGTAAGCCCATTCCAGAAAAAAATCTTGCCGACTTGAAATTCCTATTGAATTTGATTCTAAATGATGCTAAACATTTTTATGAAAATTTATTGGGTGATCCCAATATCGAAGAGGATACAGAAGGGTTTAATGGAGAAGTTGATTTTTATATTGAAGATCATTGATTTAAATCAAAATGAAATTTTGCTGTATCAGTATTAATTTTTTTAATTTTCAATAAATATTTCACTAATTTGTTCATAAAAACATTAACTAATATTGGTGAATCTAATATGTTAATTTTGCATAAATTGACTAAGCGACAGTTTTGGTTCATAGTCAACTTATGCGAAATGTATAAAATAGATTGCGTAGTAAATGCAAAATTCCTAAGCGCCATTTTTCACTTTAAAATCGAAAGTTTTTCATTTTTTGCTTTAGATCTTTGATATAATAGTTATTGACACTCTTTTTGACTAACATGCGAAAAATCACCTCTAATCAACGATAAGCTGATTTATAAGAACGTTCTAAAGTTTGTTGCATTTTCTCAAAAACTCACATTTGGAGCTTGGTCAAGTTATGCATAAGGCATAAAAAAAATCTTTGTCATGAATAACAAACAATAATATTTTTTAGATTAAAAATATTAATCAATAAAATATAAGTAAAACTTACCGTGAATTATGAAAAATCGAACCACTCGACCACGAGGTTTGTGATGTAATGAGGGAGTTATCAGAGAAAGATTTCTGTATTACAATACCGATGCCTTTATATTCATATATTTGAAATAGTTTCTAAGAAAATAATTTAAAAACCCGTTTAAAATTTCACTACGTTGGTTTTGCAAACAAAGTGTTCGCACCACATAATACAAATTTACCTGGAAAGAAATTTTCAGGTAAGCAGGTGGTAAGTTTACAATTTGATTCCGTACTTTAAACCTCGTGGTACAATGGTTCAATTGTTAAAGTTAAAATATTTAAATTTTAACTGTAAGATCGATAATATAATATTACATGCCTATTATAACATTTACCTAGTTGTCCTTTGTGATGACAGGGCCGCACTAAAAATATTTTGTAGAAAATGTAAACACGTAGTCCTACAAGTACTCGGAAATTTTCAGAGGGAACCATAAAATTTTGTACAGTTGTTGCTTCGACCAAAATAAGTAATTTGATTCGCTACATCCTCAATATCGGGGATATCCCAACTGCAGCGCAAATAATCCCTAATCGGATTTAAAAAACGATTCAACCAACAACTGCGGCGAGGTCTAGAAAAAGTTTAGGACCGAACTGTGGCAGGGCTAATCTGTAATCCTATTAGAATGGATAATGCATAAAAAGGCTTAGAAGGAAAAAAATTAAATAAATGTTAAATATTTACAGGACTGTTTGCTGAATGGTTTGGCACAATTAAAAAATAATAAAATAGTAAAGTAGTGTGGGATGATGTTCCTGCGCTCTGAGCGCACAGCCTCGTGGATTTCATTCTAGATTAAACTGCCGAGAAATTTGTATGGGTTTTACAATGTGGGACTATGCATTGCATAAGCAGAAAAATTATGTTGTCTTACACGGAGCGGTTCGTCGATTCGATCGAAAGTTCGATTAAACTGAGTATGAACTTTTGATTTATATGGAACACGAGTGCTAGAACTGTTGTAGTTTAACTACTAATATTAATAATTAATTTTCATTCAAGAAAAAGAACACTAGTCAGAAAAACTTTGAATTTATTGCAATAAAAATTACACACACAAATATAGTACAGGGTGATCATATAACTGGATATTGATTAAAATAGAAAAATGGTTATTTATTATATCAGCATAATATTATATCTTCAAAAATTGATTGATTTATTATTAATCAATCTTTTGCAAATTTGGAACAAATTTATTTGCAATTACAACATACCAATTATGTAGGAACACACAAATTTAATACAGGGTGAATATAAAACTACAAGCAGTTATTGATTTCAATAGCAAATCTGATAAAAACATCTTCAAAAATTGATTAATACATGTCATATTATTAATCTACTGCAAAATTACAGGATCCAAAAATTCAAATTGTACTGCGACTAAGACATACGTCAACACTGTACTCAACATCTACAAGCAAAAATAAAAATAGCACATAGCCAAAACCCAAGGATTTTACTTACGCTTGGAAATAGTTGAATATCTAACGCTACTATCTCAGATGCTTCTAATTTCGTAGAATATTTTTTACTGACGTAGAGAAAGCAGTCAAACTAAAAATAAAAATTCTTATAATTCGAATAAATTATTGTTTGATTTTGGGTAAGAAAGTAACACATCCAGATTAAATCAATTCATCTCGAAAACAACGCGTGACGTCACAAGTGCTAAGATAGCACATCAAGAGTTATATGTTTAAATGCCCCTGTTAACGTTAAAAATCTAGAAATTTCCACAACAATTGTTTTATTCAACAACAGAATTAGCCCCTCAAAAGTTCATTGACGGCTTCACCCCAAATGAGGATTTTAGTTCCTCAAAGATGGTTTTTCGCCTATACTAGCTCGCTTACTTGTATGTTTAGGGAAAATTAGCATCCTGTTAAAATTGAAGAATACAAAATTTTCCATAAAATAGATTTTCCAAAATTCACTTCAGATGACGAAAGTGATAGGTAAGAAATTTTTTTTCGAATTATTGTTTACTCAGTAACTTGATAAAACAAAACGCATTTTGCCTTTACTTTCTGAAACTGATTTTTATTTCATGGCAGTAAATTTTGAAATTCTGTCTTCTTCAAATTTTGATCGGCTATTAGTTTTAATGGATTTCAAATTTACTAATGAAATTTAGATACTAAAAATTAGTAAGTTGTTGAAATATCAACCTGTTATTGTGTTGATGTGCTTACATGCTAAATACAAATATTTAAAAAATATACAACAAACCTGAAGTTTTTCAGCAGGATTTAGTTTGCTCAATGGAAATGTTTCCAATATCGTTAGTATGCCTTTGTTCTGAAACAAATTAATTATGTTGAATATTGTTTGGCTACCAATATGCCAATTTAAGGAATAAAATTAGATATCCAACAACTTGGAACTTGCTTATGCCGCGGTTTCTAGGCTTCTATACAACTACTTTTCTGGTGTGAAAAGTTGTTGTTATTTTTGGTCGCCATAATTTTATAATGTAATATCAGATAATGCCATAATTCGGTAACCGAGAGTTACCAACTTAAAAAATATTCTATAATACAAGTAAAATTTAGTGACAAAATATTTCGATTTTCTGATTAGTATCTTTATTATCGGATAAAAATTAGTTTTTCATGTAAAAGCCAAAAGATAGCATTTTAAGTTCAAATATAAATCTCAGAATATTTCATTTCTTAAATCTGCGGTAATTCTGATAATCTGAACCTTTAGTAGCAACCTAACAAATGAAGCTATTACAGCATGAAGGAGTTAACTCACTTTTTAAATATTTGCCAATAATTAAGGTTAAAGTTTATTTGCTTGGAACTCTTTTTGTGTTAGATAAATTTATATACTTAGAGCCACAATGTTTAGTGAAACGACATACTTTTATAAGTATATGTGCTATTTTACCACACACTACATATTTTTTTAGTGTTATCCAAAATAAGTGAGTGAACACCTTCATGCTCTAATAGCTTCAAATATTCTATATATAAGTAAAATTTTTTATAGAACGTGGCTAGAAAGTCGCAGTTAAATTTAAAACACATTTTTGTTATATTGTACATACGATGTGTTTACCATCACAATTTCGAGGGTTCTGATTAGATTGAATATCAAAGTAATAATCAAATTTGAAAAATTTGTAATCCAAAAATGTATGAAATTATTAGATTTTCTACGTATTTTAACTTTGCGGTATTTTGTCTTCGCGGTATTTTCGTTCGCGGTATTTTGTCTTTGCAGTATTTTCGTCGCGGTATTGTGGTCGCGGTATTTCGGCGGCGGTAAAATGTGCTAGACCGTAGCTACTAGGTTTGAGTGGAGCGGGAGTCGTGGGTCTGACTTGGAAACGTTGCCTTAAATGTACATTACGGCGCCAGCAGGATTTTTCAACGTCTCAGCTGAAATCATACTTTTACTCGGATCTTAGTAGTCGAGAACGACTAATTAAAATACTTAACCAGCAAAGTAAATTACCGAATAAAAGTTATGCAATTCTATTTCAATTGTACATTTATAATGATTGGCGCAATTAACCCAGGAAAAAAAATGGTTCAATAAAATTAAGTGTAAACAAAAAGTCTCAATATGCATAAATATATCACCTTCAGTTTACATTTATTAATTAACATAGTACATTTCCGTGGTTTGCAAAAGTAAAAGAATCATATATTGTACTGATCTTTAGCAATGTTTAATATCCAGTACACTTAATTTGCTTACCTGGCTAGCTCATCCCGGTAAGACCCTTGACAGTTAGCGAATTCTAAGGTTATTTTAATTGTTCGTATTCGGCTAATGAATACTTAGCTGACAAATGACTAATCGTTAAACTCTGAAAGACAACTAGATCTTTTGATTCCAATAAAAGATGTAATTAAGTTAGAATAAGTTTCTATTAAATCAAATAACTTGTACCTGGTACCATAAAAATAGACAAATAAATGTTTACAAATTAATTCAAACCGTGGTCTGTACCAAAAGGTTTACAAAAATCAAACAAATCAAAGTTTCTTCTTTCTTCTGCTTAATGGTCGGTTACCATTAAAGCTTTTAGTTATTCCATTAACGTGTAAAATTTTAAATTTAATTGTTTTTGGCTTCGTTGAAATTATAAAAAATGTTTTGTTATTTAATTCGAAAAAGGGTAATATTGAAATTGTCTAAAGTTTACAAAATTATAGGTTATGTTTTCATGTAAACAATTTTACAAATTGACCCATTCTAAATTAATTGATCTATTTTAGAGATTTTTGACATGGTAAATCTTTAGATGAAATTGAATAGCAAGTATTAACAGCATCTTTCTGTCTTGGACGATTTTATTAAAGACAGTGTCCTTCGAAATGAGTTGGATATTTTTATCGGAAACGACATGTTTTTCAGAACCTTATAATTTTCTGCTTTAAGAGTCTTCATGGTGTTTCATTGAGTCATAACAGACCATAGCAATATGTATAGTCTGTTTCAACATAAATGGAATTAAAAAAAGTCATAGCATTAAATTACGTTGATATAAAAACGTACAAATTATGCGACGAAACATAGTATAGAGATAAGGTTAATTATTTTAATCTCGCGCCAGCCTTTAGCAATGCATATGCTCTCTTGGTTGGCGCGATAATCTTATCTCTATATTTGTTTCGTCGCATAGTTTGTACGTTTTTAGGTATATCAACGTAATTTGATGCCATGACTTTTTTTTAATTCCATTTATGTTGAAATAGACTATACATGACTAGCAAATGTGCTGTAACAATTAAATATATGTTCAATACAAATTAATATCAAAATGTTAATATTTAAATACATATACGACCTTAGTGTGAGGTTTCAGTAATTCCCATCACCATTTGTTAAACCTGAGTTCGTGAATATCCATGTTGAATGAATGGAAGCCTAACAATTCCTTGATCATCTGGATACGCGAGGAAAACAGGTGTTTTTTGAGTTGGGTCAGTATTGGGAAAATGCCCCGATCTTAATTCTTGCCTCGAAAGCAAGGAATAACCTCTAGCCAAATAAAGAAGCAATCGTGATATTAGCTGATATTCGGTTAAAATGAAATTCACTTAGTGTTCACAATTAAAGAGACGTGCGAATTATTTGGAATAGTGGTAGGAACTGAAGTCTATAGCGCATCCCTTCTCAAAATTATGAAGGAATTCGTTAGAATGAGGGGGAACCCGCGTGAAATAACACTCCTAAGTGTTATTCAGGATTTAGAAAAACCAAAATTTAAGCAATATGCGCGGGGCGTGTAAAATATAAACCTTACAATGTAATTAACTCACATATTGAAATTCAATTTAAAAATAGTAATTTTAAGGTTACCTACCAATTGAATAAATAATCAGTTAAATTATTTAAAATATTTCTTCATTGTTTACATCTTTCAGTTTTATTTAATGAGCAGTAATTTGTAATTTCATGAAAAGGTGTTTATAATAAGAGTCCCTTATAAACAGTTTTATTACATAACCCAACATTATGACATTGACAGATAATTTAAATTGTAGTAACGAGAGAAAGTTATACTAAAATGAAAAGAAAAGATTCATTTTAAAATGCACTTATTTAACTTGTGATTTAATAAAACAATAATTAATTTAGTGTTACGAAAATATTTAAAATATGCACGCGTGCATTCTAAGCGAGCAGTTTTACTAATGGATTTAACGATCAATTTTGTTGTAAGGTAATAATTTTATTAGTATATCAAAATTTGTTCAAATGCGTCCCTCCTGTCAAAATATCACGAAAATTCACCTTAGTTCATTATAAACTTGGAAATTTTTGCATTTTTTTTACAAATATTGCGAAGAAGCTACAATTTTTACCATATTCCAATATTTGCAATAAAAATGGGAAATTAATTAGTGCAATAATAGTATGTTATCTATGAGTCGTATTCTATCTCTCGACGCAAGCGTCTCGAGTTGAAATTTCATCCGTGACGGTAAAACTGCAATACGACTCGTGTATGAGTAAGATATTTTATCGATTCCCCTTTCAGTAAGAACAGAAATACAATAAATATACAAATTTGGCGGAAGTACAATTTAAAACAGACATAATTAAAATATTGCAATATCTTATAAAACTGATAACTTGGTGAAGTGCCGCATAAAAGTCGTAACCTTGTAAGAAAAAACTATAATATGTACAAATATTACATCATACGGGGAAAACCCTACTTAGAATACCGCGGTTTTAATTACCTTATGCAATCCAAACGATAAATTTTATTTTTTAATTTGCAGAATAACACATATATGTACAAAGAATATGAGACTAGGAAGGTAACTCCCAGACACAAGCTCGAGTTGAGTGATAAGTTACGTTCAAAACATTGTCTTTGAAAAAAGCCGCGAAGTAACTATGTACCTATTTACGATTAATGAAAGCTGATTACAATAAAAAATACTTTCACTTTTAAATAACCAACTTAGTAATTGAAGTTTATGGTAGTTAAAGTTTTATTAATCACGTTAATCAAAATCAAATATAAAAATAAATATTGCAATTCCAACATCATTATTTCCCTACACGACTTAATAAGGTCTAGAGGTCTAGACCACAGTTATTTATAACAAGCGATAGCCGTGATGTAAACCACACTTATGTTTTATGCACACAGGCGAAAAATGTAAACTTACTGTAAAGCTAGTCGATAAAATATTTTTTTTTACTTACAATTGAAGTACTTTTAGCAAATAGTGTTAGTATATATCCTGCTGTGAAAATTGCAAATTGCATTCCAACTTCAACATATATAAATCTCATACTGGTTGGAGTTGCCTTTACTACGAATAGTACCATCAGAAAAGCAACCACAATAAAAAAGATTAGTCCCAACACGATTACTATCAAGACCATAGGATTGCAGCAATTACTAAACATTCTTAATATCTTCACAAATGCAATATACGTGTCGCTATAAACTCTTAGCAAATGTTGCACATTTTCTTGTGGCAAGGAAATTACGCAATCATTTCCGTTTGTAACTGTGCATATTGTGCTATTGGAAATAAAATGTTCCAAGTCAATTCTTAGGAAATGATCGAATTTATTAAAAACGCTGTAGAAATGTCTAAGACATAATGACGCTAAAGCCATGAGCCAAATGAGCACATTGATGGAAATGATTATTCCAGCTCTTTCAATTATATTCCAGTCAGGTTCAATTGGATAACAAAATACCGATACAGAAATAGCAGAAAAAGTAATACACAATAGTATTAAATTGACATAACATCGTATTCGAAAGTGAAGAACGTCATCAGTTGACAACAAATGGTGTGACGTAAATGTTGAAAAATGTCGTAGTACGGAATCAAAATGCACAAAAATGCTATCTAGTTTTGGATATTCCAATAGGAAGTTAATAATAACAAATGATGCAATCTGATACACTATTAAGTCTGAAGTTGTAAGTAAGACCTCGTATAGTACCTCGTCATTTTTAAATGCCCTATAGGTTCTTAATGTTCCATAGTAATTCGCAAGAGCAATTACAAGCAGAGATAAAATGGCAGGAATTGCCTTCCATTTGAAAAAATACGGTTCCTTTATTCGAACCACTACGTTGTTTTCATGATTACAAGCGAAAATCATTTTTGACATTCCCATAAAAGGCGTAAAATTAAACATCAAACCAATAGCACAATGTACACAATTATCTAATTCATGATTTGCCATTTTTATTTTACCGTTAACTGGAAAACAACAACTTTCGGATTACTGCGATTATACCCGGTAACTGAATCGAATCAAACTGAAATTATAAACCCAATTTTAATAATTTCACTATTCCCCTGAAAAGTACTGTATCGACTTGTTCTAATTTTGATAACTATGTAAATATAATTTATTTGTAATTATGCTCCCTGAGAATTTTATATCAGACAGTGATCAGTTGAAGGGGTTGTTATGTTGAAAAATAAACTGAAAAATTTGAAGTTCAAAAACATTATTATTGATCTATTAACGAAATTTAACAAACTTGATTTTAAATGATAGCCTTAATTTTATTAACTTGTAAACATCAATTATAGATCATAGATATTTTATAAGAGCGTGGAGTAAATTTCAAGAGGAATAATTGGACATCCGCAATTATCAATTTTTGCAGCTTAAAAGGTATGGTCTGGTATTTGAAGAATTTAATGTAAGTGATCTCAAAGAGATTGGTGACATGGTGAAAGATTGGGTTAATTTGGTATCCATATTTTCGGTGTAAAGAAATCAATACTTTTATTTCCTAAATGAAACTTCTATTTTTTATTATCGACATACGATTATTACTCTTAGGGTTTTGCATTAATGGTTTTAAATGGTTGTTTTTATAATATTTCTAAATTATTTTAGCGCCTTACCCAGTGGTAAATTCCCATTAATTCAAGTAATGGGAAATCAGTATTTTAATCAATACTTCTCGAATGTTACGAAGTTTAATTTTAAATGGAGCATCTAAGAATCTGGTAATAATTTCACATCATAGGAAGTTTAATTTTAGAAAAAGAAACTTTTGTATAGAATTAACCCCATCGCAAAATGAGTTTAAGGAGTTGTGATTTTTTGAAAAAGGTACACTACCACTGGTTAAATTTTCAATAAATATTTCACTAATTTGTTCATAAAAAAATCTGATGTGGCCAGTACATGACTTCCCTATAAGGAATCATTCCTTTATCGTTCATCTAAAGATTCGCAGAAATATTATTTAAATTTTATTTTATTATTCATTTATTGTATTATACATATTATTCATTCATTTATTATTCAAGTAAAGTGCTACTTCCGGTTTAGGGATTTCCTCCAAAATCACATGGTGCTTTAGTATACTGATTAAAGTGTTAAATATGAAATTTGGTTACTAGATAACAATTCGTTCCTGAGATATTTAAGAAAAACCATTTCGTCCTTCAAGTGAAGTGCTACTTCTGGTTTAAGGATTTCCTCCAAAATAAAATGGTGCCTTTGTATACCGATTAAAGTGTTAAATATGAAATTTGGTTACTATATAACAATTTGTTCCTGAGATATTGAAGAAAAATTATTTCGTCCTTCAAGTAAAGTGCTACTTCCGGTTTAGGAATTTCCTCCAAAATCACATGGTGCTTTAGTATACTGATTAAAGTGTTAAATATGAAATTTGGTTACTAGATAACAATTCGTTCCTGAGATATTTAAGAAAAACAATTTCGTCCTTCAAGTGAAGTGCTACTTCCGGTTTAAGGATTTCCTCCAAAATCAAATGGTGCTTTTGTATACCGATTAAAGTGTTAAATATGAAATTTTGTTACTATATAACAATTCGTTCCAGAGATACAGAACTTACAGAGACATTTTGCGTTACATACATCCATACATACATACTGTTGTGATACGCGCTATCCAGATTGAGGATAGGTTAGTACCAACAAGGAAAGAACTATGGTTGGATACCGGAGGTTCAAACACATTGTTCGCATGTGTTTGTTTTTTTTGTCGTTTGAATTAATTTTAAGGTGTTCGTGTTACATGTTGTATGTAAACGTTATATACAACATGAAAAAAATAATCAAACGTGCAGAGAACCGTCGGCCATATACAAACAAACCGAGAATATAAGAAGCTCCGGTTTTAAAACAAAATTATATAGTAACGCAAGTTACCTAAAGTAAATAGACAGTATCATCGAGATCACGAAACGTGACGGTCGCAAATTAGTACTGTGAAAAAGTATCATCGAGATCACGAAACGTGACGGTCGCAAATAAGTACTGTGAAAAAGTATCATCGAGATCACGAAACGTGACGGTCGCAAATTAGTACTGTGAAAAAGTATCATCGAGATCGCGAAACGTGACGGTCGCAAATTAGTACTGTGAGACACAGTCGTGAAATCAATTGAGATTCACCTAAATATAACTGAGATAAATTATATTCGTGAACTAAACGGTGGTGCTACAAGAGGAAAATAATTCCTCTAAGAAATTAAGATTCCTTGAAATAGCGGAATACGGAAGGTGTCGGCAACAAAGATTGTGGTCGAGATCGTATCATACGGATACGTAGGTGAGATCCGGATACCAAATTATCCGATCTATGAGAAGAGGTCATAGAAATAGTGGAACGATCAAATCCGCACGAGAGTTGGATCGTGAAGAGATTGGAAGTTAGAAGAGAGAAGAAAGAAAATTGTGCGCACGATACGATTAGCAGGTTAGCTACCATTTATTTATCAGTGCGTAGAAAATTAGTTCATATAAAGATTGTTTGTGTTATATGTTGTATGTTGGAATTTGTTCACTTTATTAAAAACTTGTTAACGGAATCCAACTGTGTTTTATCTTTGTTGGAATCAAGAATTCGTTCGACATAAGCTCGTATAATAAAGTGCTGTTGGTTGAATCAGATCCCGACGCATATTAGCCTGAGAAGTAAGAGTCAAAAGAAAGGTAGGTGACCGAAAACCGATTGTGGGTGTTCTCGTGCTTCTTCAAGGCACCAGACGCTACAATACATACTGCTGTGATCCAAGCTACCGAGCCAACACAAAATATAAAATTTCTAGCTCAATTTAAAATAATAAAACAAATTTGACCTACTTAAAACTACACAGATTGAAAAGATAAACTATTTGTACTATTTTTCAACATTATGAGGAAATAAAGATCTTTAAAGATTGAAACACTAGATAAAAAGCTGTTAGATAAATTCATTAAGGAAATTGCCATATCAAAATTTCATAAAAAAGGATATTTAGATCAGAAATAGTAATTTTACTGAATGCTGTTATCAGCGAAAACATAACCAATAATTTTGTACCATAAAAATTGAATTTGCTTTGTGAATAACTTATTATGTGTAAAACTGATTATATCCAGATGTGTTAAATAATTTTCTCTATGTAAAGATCATAATTTGATTCTGTAAATCGACAAAAAGGTTAATAATGCTCAAATTTGTTTGAAAAGTGATAACAAATTTTCTTGATAAGAAATGTTCAAATATCTATCCAAAAAGTGCATACAAATCGGCTACTGTGCAACAAAACGTCTGGAAATCGATCGACAATTCATCACATCAAATATAAAAGCGATTCTGAAAATTTAAAGAGATTTAGATAAAATAAAATTTTATGAAGTATGGAAATGACTTACAGAAAACCAAAATGCGACCAATTCTTCGAAATTTGCGCAGGAAATTATCAGTCATCCTAGAACGCTTGAAATGACAAGACGTGTGTGTCGTAAAAATTAAAGTCTTCCCAGAGCGCTTGAAATGGACGGACGTGCCATATAAATATTGAAATTAAATAAAAGTTATACTCGAATGCTCAAAATGAACGGACGTGTAGCTCCATAAAATTAAAGTTGTATTTTAACGCTTGAAAGTACAGGACGTGTGTGGTTCAAAGTGAACAACTCAAGTTAAAATCATCCAGATGTCCAACGTGCCGAATATTCGTTAAAAGTTAGATAATGTGGTTTATCTAAAAAAATGGCTACCTATTAGTTGGAATATCTAACCAACAACAATGTGTTAAATTCGACTCACTTTTCAAATATCCTGGAAGCGAATATTTCCACACAATTCACCAGTACTCCAGTAAATAGAAACAACTGATCAACAAGTCTAAATCAAGTGATCAACACCGTATAATCACTATAGAAAACAGGAGCGATTTTATCATCGTCAACATCAACCAGTGCGACGCTAGTTGAGTGATTCGAAGACGGAGTGCGCGCCAATCGTAATAATGTTCAGTGCGCATGCATTTTAAACAAGCAGGATATTTAAAAAAGGTATTTGTAAACATTTTATTAATCTTTATAATTTATTATTGTTGTAACATTTTCTACAAACAAGAAGAAAAAGAAGTTTATGGATCAACGCTTTTCGACTTTATTTTAATATTTGATAATTGTGAATTTTCCACAGATAAAAATTTATCTGTATTTGTTTATAGAATAGTAGCGCTTGCGACTTAATATTTTGGTCAATATAAAATTATTTTTGATTTAAATGCAACTTTTATTAATTCAACCACGACAGCTAAGTATTCCAATCTTTAAGATCATAAAAAGCAAAGGTGAACTTCGTTTATCTCTCCAAACAATTATTTCATCAACAATTTCCAATTTATAAACGATTTTATCTGGATTTCAATAAGCATCCCTTAATTGAGTTTTGAACCTACCATACCTTGAGGAGACTCGTGACTGAGCTAGTACGAATGGGACGAGGTGGTGAGTTTTTTTGTAGAGTTGGACCCTCGGAAAATCATTTATTTAGCAATTTATAAAAATTTGTTTCAATTGAAGCTGGCGCCCAAGGCAAACCCGAGGTGTACAATTTTACGTTAAAAACATCACAGCAATACATACATACTGCTATGTCCTCCTCCTAATAAAATGTTAGGTACAGGAAGGTACACACATTATTGCCCCTTCTTACTAAGCTCTCGGGATGAGTCGTTCAGGGAGTGGGTCCCTTGTGGTTCGAAATAAATTATTAGAGGCGATCTTATTGTGCTCATTGGCTCTCTCAGGATATTTATAACTTTTGCTTTCCTTTTTTGAATAAAAAAGAAATAAAAAACCTTCATCAACTCCCATACAAATTTTATTATAGTTTAAAAAGAAAAATTAATACAAATAATTGTTCGAAACAAAGAGGTTTCCTCTCTTCGTCCCAAGTTGCTTGAATTTTAAGCCAATCAAGACTTTCGCTTTACATTAGCGGGCTTAAATGTTTATAAATTTAAATTTGTTGCTTATTTTTAAAGCTTAAAATATTTTTGACGAAAATTATAAAACTTTTGATTATTTTTAACTTATCACTTAGGGTATCAAAGAATACACTCTGTTAGAAGTCTTTTCCCCAAATCCTATTATTAACACGCTGAAGGCAAAATTTTAACAAATTATAGAAATCATAAATTCACTGTACCTGGCTCCTGAATATATCGCAGTTTTTATTTGTTTAAAAAGGATATCATTTATTCGCTGTGTGCGCCCTGCTTTAATCTTTACTTGCAACGATTGAACTTCACTCCACCTGTCATGACTTTGTTGGATGTCATTTGAAACGGTACTTTACTTTGACTAGTGCTGAATTTTGTGCTCGTATTTGCATCCTTCCTATTGAAAATCTCCAAAATATTGAGGTAAGTTGTTCCATTAATTTGCAATGATTTTCTTGTTATCCAGAAAATTTTTATATGAATAAATTTTTGTAAATTACAACATCTCCATTGCATTTGTTTATGTCCTTGACATCTATTTTTAGAATCGACGTTGAATAAACGAACTTTCTAACCTCTCCGAAGTCAAATGAATTTGATTAACCTCCAAATTCTGGTAAATAATATTTCTCGGAGAGCATCGAAAAATGCGTGCACACAGCGGAGTTACTAGAGGTGAACTGATTTTTGATCGAAAATCGATACAATTGGTATTCTTGTTTGAATTTTGTGAGTCAAATCCATGTATTTTCGAATTTATTTTACTCTAATAAATTATTTTTATTGTAGATTTTTCTTCTGTATCAACCTCGATTTCGTTTGGAACATCTTCCCGAGCAGTTTGATTGGTACATTCCATTTTTATCAATTTTATGGATTGTTGATTGATTCATTTTCGTCTTTCTTGGTTGTTTACAGGGGCGTTACACAAATTTGACCCTTATTAACTAATTTGTTGATTTATCCGTTGAAAATATACACATTAAATGCATGAAACAATTACATAATTTTTGATATGCTTACATTTTTACAGAGAATGTTATTTGTAGAGTAAATTGGTTTACAAATTCTTAAATTTTTCTAGGTTATCATAATTAATACATTTTTACAAATTTTGAGCTAATTAAGTTTTTTGTTTCATTTCTGATGTGACAATCATCAGTTTATTTAGATTTAGCAATCTTTGTCATGTTTCATTCATCCTGAGAGACTCAAATAAATTTAGAAAATTGAAATTTTGAAAAATAAAAATTTCTCGTAGAGTAAATTTTTAAAGTGTCTTTCGACTTAGAATTTTGTGCTTATTTCGAATATATGATTCATTTTAGCATCGGGAGCCTTTCTTATTCATTTTAACACACAGCATAATCCATTTCAAATTGCATCAAAAGATAAATTTAATTTTAGATTGAAGATTCAATTTCAAAAATTTTTGTGTTCAAATGTTATAAAATTTTCTTTTTTTTTAAGTACCTCTCTGATTTTTGATATTTGTGACTGATTGATTTTGATTCCATTTGCCTAAATGTATTTTTCAAGATTGTATGCGTCAATCTCCTCCATTTCAAGTTTTACTTGTCTTTTTGTTTGTGCGAATGGCTTTTCACTCTTGTGATATCCCTCAATGACTTATTTAAAATGTTGCAAACTTTATGTCTTTTGAAATTGAAATTTTTAAATGTCACCTTTCAAATTTACAAATGACTATTTGTTGATTAATTTCTATTAAACTTTTCAAATTTTTATTAATGATTTCCCTTTAACACTTGAATTTTTGATTGTTTTCTGAATTTTTAAATTGTGACCTTTTCCTAAGCGTTCTTTATTTTGTGCCTATTTAATTATAATTTTGGATTAATTGCTCCTTACTGTGACTTATATTATTGGATTATTTTCCTTTCAAATGTGTGCCTTTAACTTTTAACTTCATGTTTTGTGAACTTGTTTTGTCTAAATTTTTGATTATCATTTTATTTCGGTTGACTCTTTAACAATAAAATTTTTAAATTTTTACTTTTCCCCCATTTCTAATCAATTTTAATTACTTTAATCAAGGTGCCTAATTTTTCATACTATTTCATGGACAACAGTTGATTATTTTCCCACTTAATTTTCAAATCAATTCATTCAATTTTTACAAATTCATTCAAATTCAATATTTGCAAATATTCATTGTCGTAGTCAACTTCCATCTTTTCAAATCAAATTATGTCCATTTTCAAGTTCCTTTGCATTAAATTTTTCATTTCAGAGCAGCACCTTTGACTCTGTTGTCTTCCAATTATGTTTTGTCTTTTCTTTATTAATTAATCTTCTTTTATTTTTAAATTTGTTCAATATAAATTTTTCAAGTTTTCACACGCTTCTTGTGTTTTTCCAGACAATTAAATTCTTCATAATATTCTTCAGATTTCATTGTTTTCAAGTGTTAATATTTTTATATAATAATAATTTTCAAATGTTTCTTTGAGTATTCATTTTTCCTTTTCTCTTACCAGGTTCAATTGCTTTTTTTTTTTGTCTAATTTTCAAAAGTTTCTATCATTTAATATTGATTAATTAAACTGATTGTATTTTGAAGCGAATATGCTTATAGAAGGACATTTTCATCATCCAATCCATGATTTTTATGTTGCTTACTCCTCCATTGTTAAATTTTTCTATCCATCTGATAATCTTATTTTCTTTATGTGTGGATATCTTCATTTTTCCCATCTTTCTTTGTAATTTCGATTTTCTTTTATGAATTTTTGGTTTTTTAAATGTTTTGTTTTTAAGTCGAGTTTTGTCCTCGCGTAATTGTTTTAATTTGATTGTTTTGAACCGTAACTTTATTAGTTTCCCGAGTCTCATCAATGTTTTTGATTTGCACTTTTTAAATATT
Source organism: Podabrus alpinus (assembly GCA_932274525.1). Lineage (NCBI taxonomy): Eukaryota > Metazoa > Arthropoda > Insecta > Coleoptera > Cantharidae > Podabrus > Podabrus alpinus. The sequence continues at coordinate 42,667,467 of OW026452.1, read as the reverse complement.
TGTTTATGCAGTAAAAGTTTATGCACTTTGAAATTTTTATATTTAACAAGAATCCGTTTCTTTTTATTTGTTATTGTTTTTGGCACCTTTACACTTTTAAATGTTTTTCTTTTCACTTTGTGAATTTGTTTATAAATTTTGAAATTTTTGTGTTTTCTTTTGTTTCGTTTTTTGTTAACACCACGAACTTTAAATTTTCTTGGAGTTTTGTATTTTTGTTTTGATTTGACCCTCTTGGTCTTGAAATTTTTCCTTCTGAAGCTCTTCCTGGTATGGATATTGAATTTGTGCTGAACTTCTTCCATTTCCTCGATTTGTGTTGGAATTGGGATTTCAACTTTTGGATCCATTTTTGTCTCAGTTGAGGAGATTTCTTGTCTGATTACCATTATTCTTTCTTTATTTTGAGCTTCTATTTTGTTTATTAACTTTTCAAATTGTTCGCTTGATTCTTTTGCTTGGGCTTGATTTCCAGCTGTTATAAATTTCATCAGTTTTTGTATGTCGGATTGGCTTACATATACCAGGTTTTGTTTTACTTGTGCGTTCGACATGATTAATTTTTTTGTTGTTAAAAGAATTTTGCAAATAGTTATCAAAGAAATGTGTAAATAGAAAATGTTTAAACACAGAACCTGTCAATAAAGAACTAATTATTATAATAATCAAAATGTTGTTTTATTTTCACAAACAAAAATAATTTTTTAAGTTTTTACCCTTAAATTTTTATCAAAACTACCCCTATCGTGATTTCGATGCTAGGATGCCAAAAGATGCTATACTTTGATGCATAAAATTTCAAAAATATTTATTTTTCACAAAAATTTTTTTTTTTTTTTTACCCTTAATTTTTATTTTGATCAAAACTACCCCTGTCGTGTTGATCGAGCCCTACGTTTCGCGCCAAAAGATGCTATCTTTTTGGTGCGGCAACGTTTTAAATTTTTACTCAACGCACCCCTATTTTTTGCCTGTACACCCTTTAATTTTGCCCCACGGATCGGCGCCAAAAGATGCTATGTCCTCCTCCTAATAAAATGTTAGGTACAGGAAGGTACACACATTATTGCCCCTTCTTACTAAGCTCTCGGGATGAGTCGTTCAGGGAGTGGGTCCCTTGTGGTTCGAAATAAATTATTAGAGGCGATCTTATTGTGCTCATTGGCTCTCTCAGGATATTTATAACTTTTGCTTTCCTTTTTTTGAATAAAAAAGAAATAAAAAACCTTCATCAACTCCCATACAAATTTTATTATAGTTTAAAAAGAAAAATTAATACAAATAATTGTTCGAAACAAAGAGGTTTCCTCTCTTCGTCCCAAGTTGCTTGAATTTTAAGCCAATCAAGACTTTCGCTTTACATTAGCGGGCTTAAATGTTTATAAATTTAAATTTGTTGCTTATTTTTAAAGCTTAAAATATTTTTGACGAAAATTATAAAACTTTTGATTATTTTTAACTTATCACTTAGGGTATCAAAGAATACACTCTGTTAGAAGTCTTTTCCCCAAATCCTATTATTAACACGCTGAAGGCAAAATTTTAACAAATTATAGAAATCATAAATTCACTGTACCTGGCTCCTGAATATATCGCAGTTTTTATTTGTTTAAAAAGGATATCATTTATTCGCTGTGTGCGCCCTGCTTTAATCTTTACTTGCAACGATTGAACTTCACTCCACCTGTCATGACTTTGTTGGATGTCATTTGAAACGGTACTTTACTTTGACTAGTGCTGAATTTTGTGCTCGTATTTGCATCCTTCCTATTGAAAATCTCCAAAATATTGAGGTAAGTTGTTCCATTAATTTGCAATGATTTTCTTGTTATCCAGAAAATTTTTATATGAATAAATTTTTGTAAATTACAACATCTCCATTGCATTTGTTTATGTCCTTGACATCTATTTTTAGAATCGACGTTGAATAAACGAACTTTCTAACCTCTCCGAAGTCAAATGAATTTGATTAACCTCCAAATTCTGGTAAATAATATTTCTCGGAGAGCATCGAAAAATGCGTGCACACAGCGGAGTTACTAGAGGTGAACTGATTTTTGATCGAAAATCGATACAATTGGTATTCTTGTTTGAATTTTGTGAGTCAAATCCATGTATTTTCGAATTTATTTTACTCTAATAAATTATTTTTATTGTAGATTTTTCTTCTGTATCAACCTCGATTTCGTTTGGAACATCTTCCCGAGCAGTTTGATTGGTACATTCCATTTTTATCAATTTTATGGATTGTTGATTGATTCATTTTCGTCTTTCTTGGTTGTTTACAGGGGCGTTACACAAATTTGACCCTTATTAACTAATTTGTTGATTTATCCGTTGAAAATATACACATTAAATGCATGAAACAATTACATAATTTTTGATATGCTTACATTTTTACAGAGAATGTTATTTGTAGAGTAAATTGGTTTACAAATTCTTAAATTTTTCTAGGTTATCATAATTAATACATTTTTACAAATTTTGAGCTAATTAAGTTTTTTGTTTCATTTCTGATGTGACAATCATCAGTTTATTTAGATTTAGCAATCTTTGTCATGTTTCATTCATCCTGAGAGACTCAAATAAATTTAGAAAATTGAAATTTTGAAAAATAAAAATTTCTCGTAGAGTAAATTTTTAAAGTGTCTTTCGACTTAGAATTTTGTGCTTATTTCGAATATATGATTCATTTTAGCATCGGGAGCCTTTCTTATTCATTTTAACACACAGCAATACATACATACATACATACAGACATCATTGCGAAAGTAGTCAAAACGGATTCAGAAATGCTCAAAACGGATATTTCCGTTAAAATATCGACATCGAATTTTTTCATGATTACAATACTTCCTTAGAGGGAAGTAAAAATTAACTAATATTGGTGAATCTAATATATTAATTTTAGCATAAATTGACTAAGCGGCAGTTTTCGTTCATAGTCAACTTATGCGAAATGTATAAAATTTATTGCGTAGTTAATGCAAAATTCCTAAGCGCCATTTTTCACTTTAAAATCGAAAGTTTTTCATTTTTTGCTTTAGATCTTTGATATAATAGGTATTAACACTCTTTTTGACTAACATGCGAAAAATCACATCTAATAAACGATAAGCTGATCTTTAAGAAGGTTCTAAAGTTTGTTGCATTTTCTCAAAAACTCACATTTGAAGCTTGGTCAAGTTATGCATAACACATAACGCGGTCCAATTATAAATCCGACAAGATTAGGAAGATAAAAAAAATCTTTGTCATGAATAACAAACAATAATATTTGTTAGATTAAAAATATTAATATTAATAAAATATAAGTAAAACTTACCGTGAATTATGAAAAATCGAACCACTCGACCACGAGGTTTGTGATGATATGAGGGAGTTATCAGAGAAAGATTTCTGTATTACAATACCGATGCCTTTATATTCATATATTTGAAATAGTTTCTAACAAAATAATTTAAAAACCCGTTTAAAATTTCACTACGTTGGTTTTGCAAACAAAGTGTTCGCACCAAATAATACAAATTTACCTGGAAAGAAATTTTCAGGTAAGCAGGTGGTAAGTTTACAATTTGATTCCGTACTTTAAACCTCGTGGTACAATGGTTCAATTGTTAAAGTTAAAATATTTAAATTTTAACTGTAAGATCGATAATATAATATTACATGCCTATTATAACATTTACCTAGTTGTCCTTTGTGATGACAGGGCCGCACTAAAAATATTTTGTAGAAAATGTAAACACGTAGTCCTACAAGTACTCGGAAATTTTCAGAGGGAACCATAAAATTTTGTACAGTTGTTGCTTCGACCAAAATAAGTAATTTGATTCGCTACATCCTCAATATCGGGGATATCCCAACTGCAGCGCAAATAATCCCTAATCGGATTTAAAAAACGATTCAACCAACAACTGCGGCGAGGTCTAGAAAAAGTTTAGGACCGAACTGTGGCAGGGCTAATCTGTAATCCTATTAGAATGGATAATGCATAAAAAGGCTTAGAAGGAAAAAAGTTAAATAAATGGTAAATATTTACAGGACTGTATGCTGAATGGTTTGGCACAATTAAAAAATAATAAAATAGTAAAGTAGTGTGGGATGATGTTCCTGCGCTCTGAGCGCACAGCCTCGTGGATTTCATTCTAGATTAAACTGCCGAGAAATTTGTATGGGTTTTACAATGTGGGACTATGCATTGCATAAGCAGAAAAATTATGTTGTCTTACACGGAGCGGTTCGTCGATTCGATCGAAAGTTCGATTAAACTGAGTATGGACTAGATTTATATGGAACACGAGTGCTAGAACTGTTGTAGTTTAACTACTAATATTAATAATTAATTTTCATTCAATAAAAAGAACATTAGTCAGAAACACTTTGAATTTATTGCAATGAAAATTACACACACAAATATAGTACAGGGTGATCATATAACTGGATATTGATTAAAATAAAATAATGATAATTTATTATATCAGCCTAATATTATATCTTCAAAAAATTGATTTATTATTAATCAATATTTTGCAAATTTGGAAAAAATTTATTTGCAATTACAACATACCAATTATGCAGGAACACACAAATTTAATACAGGGTGAATATAAAACTACAAGCAGTTATTGATTTCAATAGCAAATCTGATAAAAACATCTTCAAAAATTGATTAATAAATGCCATATAATTAATCTACTGCAAAATTACAGGATCCAAAAATTCAAATTGTACTGCGACTAAGACATACGTCAACACTGCACTCAACAGCTACAAGCAAAAATAAAAATAGCACATAGCCAAAACCCAAGGATTTTACTTACGCTTGGAAATAGTTGAGTATCTAACGCTATTATCTCAGATGCTTCTAATTTCGTAGGATATTTTTTACTGACGTAGAGAAAGCAGTCAAACTGAAAATAAAAATTTTTATAATTCGAATAAGTAAATTATTGTTTGATTTTGGGTAAGAAAGTAACACATCCAGATTAAATCAATTCATCTCGAAAACAACGCGTGACGTCACAAGTGCTAAGATAGCATATCAAGAGTTATATGTTTAAATGCCCCTGTTAACGTTAAAAATCTAAAAATTTCCACAACAATTGTTTTATTCAACAACAGAATTAGCCCCTCAAAAGTTCATTGACGGCTTCACCCCAATGAGGATTTTAGTTCCTCAAAAATGGTTTTTCGCCTATAGCTCGCTTACTTGTATGTTTAGGAAAAATTAGTATCCTGTTAAAATTGAAGAACACAAAATTTTCCATAAAATAGATTTTCCAAAATTCACTTCAGATGACGAAGGTGATAGGTAAGAAATTTTTTTTCCAATTATTGTTTACTCAGTAACTTGATAAAACAAAACGCATTTTACCTTTACTTTCTGAAATTGACTTTTATTTCATGTCAGTAAATTTGAAATTCTGTCTTCTTCAAATTTTGATCGGCTTTTAGTTTTAATGGATTTCAAATTTACTAATGAAATTTAGATACTAAAAATTAGTAAGTTGTTGAAATATCAACCTGTTATTTTGTTGATGTGCTTAAATGCTAAATACAAATATTTAAAAAATATACAACAAACCTGAAGTTTTTCAGCAGGATTTAGTTTGCTCAATGGAAATGTTTCCAATGTCGTTAGTATTTCTTTGTTCTGAAACAAATTAATTATGTTGAATATTTTTTGGCTAACAATATGCCAATTTAAGGAATTAAATTAGATATCCAACAACTTGGAACTTGCTTTAGCCGCGGTTTCTAGGCTTCTATACAACTACTTTTCTGGTGTGAAAAGTTGTTGTTATTTTTGGTCGCCATAATTTTATGATGTAATATCAGATAATGCCATAATTCGGTAACCGAGAGTTGCCAACTTAAAAAATATTCTATAATACAAGTAAAATTTAGTGACAAAATATTTTGATTATCTGATTAGTATCTTTATTATCGGATAAAAATTATTTTTTCATATAAAAGCAAGAAGATAGCATTTGAAGTTCAAATATAAATCTCAGAATATTTCATTTCTTAAATCTGCGGTAATTCTGATAATCTGAATCTTTAGTAGCAACCTAACAAATGAAGCTATTAGAGCATAAAGGTGTTAACTCACTTTTTATATATTTGCCAATAATTAAGGTTAAAGTTTATTTGCTTGGAACTTGAAAGAAAATAAAAATAAAAAAACGATCAATCTTTATAAAAACATTTATTTAAAACTAGTTTTAATATTTAGTTGGTCCACCCTTTGCTTTTATTACAGCAGCCACCCTTCTTGGCATACTGTCCACTAATGCTTTGCAGGTGGTAGAAGACAATTTGTCCCATTCCACCTGCAGTTTTTCTTTTAACTCCGTTCTCGATTTCACATTATGTTTTGCCACATTTTTTTTCATAATGGACCACAAATGTTCTATCGGATTGCGGTCTGGTGATTGTGCGGGCCAGTCCAACACATGGATGTTGTTGGAATCAAACCAACCCCTGCTTGCTCTTGATGTGTGGCAAGGAGCGTTGTCCTGTTGGAAGATGATTGTTTGGGGGTCCTTGCCAGGGAATAATTTTTCATAAGAATCCTTCAATGTGGATTCTAACATCGCAATGTAGGTAGAACTATTCATGCGACCTTCACACACGAATAAACTACCTACCCCTGCTGACGCCATGAACCCCCAGAACATCACGCTCCCCTCCCCCCAAATTTGACGGTAGGAATGACACAATCGGGGTGGTACTCTTCCCCAACTCTTCTGCGTACATACACTGCACCAGGGGTACCAAAAATCTAAAAAATAACAATCATAAAAAGCGAAATCAAGACGTACATAATTTTATTTTAACGGTGAAGATAAATTACATTCTAAATTATGAATTATATAGAAAAAAGGCTTCTTTAATATTACCTCAAAGTTTGATTCGTCAGACCAAATTATATTCTGCCAATCTTCAGCTGTCCAATTTTCTCGTTCCAGCGCCCATTCCAGTCTTCGCTTTTTATTTTTTTCTGAAAGCCACGGTTTACGCCGGGCTTTACAACCCCTCAGGCCCACTTCGTTCAGCCTTCTCCTCGCCGTACGTGATGAAATTGACGGCCCTCCACTGTCCACCATTTCATTGACGATCACTGATGATGTCATTTTGCGATCTCGAAGGCTCGTGCGTGCCAATAACAGATCGTCATGAGGGGTTGTGATGCGTTTTCTGCCACTTCTAACCCTGGATTTGTACGTACCAAGTTCTTTGAAGCGTTTTATAGTATTTCGAACAGCATGTCGCGAACATTTAAACCGTTTTGCAATGTTTACTTGCGAATAGCCCTCTGAATGCAATAACATAATTTGCGATCTTAGATCCTCACTTAAATCGCAATTTGTAGACATTTTTTAAATGTTAACCACTATTTAACAGAATATATTGTAATGTCCTTGGGGTGTATGGGACTATACACTTTAAAGAAATGAATCCTTACTGCTCAAATGAATTTTATAGCTATGAGATCTTTTCTTATGGGTTGGGTTCGCTTATTTATTTTACTGAATCCTTTTAAAGATTGTACGTTCTTTTGAATTGTTAATTTTGTATGACTTTCTAGTTTCTTGATTTTATAATTAAATAAATAACACATTAATTATTCAAAATGAAAATTATTTATTTTAATCGAGTTATTAATATTTTCAAAATAATTGTTTGACATTATTCATGAAATGTTTAGGACTGTAGATATTGAATATTGACGCAAGCGCTTAAACTAACTAGCATCTTAAAATTATTTATCTGACAAGTTTATACTAAACTAAACAAACGTTTGTGGTTAATTGAATTTTTATTGTCGTTTCGCGGTTGAAATATTCACTTTATTATTTATTGTTTTTACCTTAGTCGAAGTTTTCTTAGGTGACTCTTGTTGATATAAAAAACAGGTGAGTGATCCATATTTTATTGATCTTTAAAGTAAATCTCTCTTCACAATCACTTTAAATACACTTTTCTTGTCCAATTTGTATCGATTAACACGATATTTTTCAAATTTGAATTAATGTTTTTCAATTATGTATTTTGACGTGTCACACTTTGACATTCACCACTTTTCACTTTTTCAATCATTAACATTTTGCTAGATCGATCTTTTGGATCTCCTTTTGCAATTTTAATCACTTAATTTTCTTACATTTTTGCATTTTGTAATTGCAATTTAAATTTTTATACCGTTCATATTTTGTGGTAACTAAGGACTCTGTTTTTTTTTCAAAACTAAAACTACCTCTTCGATCATAAAAATTCCAAATCCTTCTATTTGATTGGCTCCCAATATAAATGTACTTTCAACGAAAGTCATATACAAAGTAAGTCACTGTGAAATGTTCTTATCGTTTTGTAATTAATTGTTTTTCGTTTTTAGAAACACTTAAAATCGTCCGAAGCACTGAATTTTATCAACCGTTCGAAGCACTAAATTATCTATGGAAATTATAAACTAATAACAATACTAAAATTAACTTATAATTATTAAAAAAATTTATAACTATCTACAGGAAAAATCGTCATTTTGGTGTACCTAATTTTGTGTTGTTTATTTTTATTGATCATTTAAATTTTATATGATTTGACTTTATATTAATTATTAATTTATTATAAAATTAAGCATGAATTCTTTTAACGTATAATCTCTATTGTTAAATTTTTAATCTTTCAAAATTTTGTTCAGGACCGTAATTAAATTTATCTCATCAATTCTTCTTTGTGTATTTACCCAAATTAGTTCTATACTTAAGGTGGCTCAAAACACCGCAATATAAAGTATATTGTTGTGTCCACTATATGCTAGCTCCCTCAGAAATGTGTACGTGATACGCAATCAAGATAAGAGGGAGGATATGTCAACATTGTTTAATTAAAATTTGTTCAGTATGAATGTGTTTATTAAAAATTAAAAAATGTTACTAGATTTAAGTTTTGTTTGTGATGAAAATAAAAAGAATAGAGGTAGTATAGTGCGGCCTCTTAGAAGAAAAACATAAGAAAAGAAAAGCAAGTGGTAACCATGCCAAGTGATAATAAAGAGCATGAAGACAGTTGAGAATTAAACGACAGATAGACGAGTCGTGTTTATGAAAGTTACAGAAAAGATGACCTGTAGACCAGTTGTGTTTTGCGGAGTTGAGAAAAAAACGACAGATAGACGAGTCGTGTTTATGAAAGTTGCAAAATAGAGGTCCTACAGACCGGTCGTGTTTAGAAGTTAATAAATAATCGACATGCAGATCAGTTGGGTTTGAAGAAATTAATAAATAAATGATATGCAGACCAATTGTGTTTGAAGAAGTGGATGAATAGACAACACGCAAACCAATAGTAGTTTTGCAGTTCAGAATATAAAGAGAATTAAGTGTTTTGCAGGTCAAAATTATACAATTGTGTTGGAATCACATAAATAGAAGGAGAGTTAATTGGATAGCAGTGCCAAGAAATAAAGGGTGTTGCAGTATTGGACAAATTTGAATAAATAGAATTGGTGGATTTGGTCCTGCATTGGATAACGGAACGCGAGAAGCAAGTACGTGGAGGAATATAGGGGAAGGAAGAAGGTGTATAAAGTTCGGCAGTGCGTGAGAATACGTGCGACGAAATTAAGTTCGTTTTACGGAAAGAAACAGATCAAGGTAAAGCTTTACAATATTATACAAAAATTGCAGTAGGGATTCTAAGTTGTTAATTATCTGTTGAGTTTATTTAGTAATTTAATTGTATTGTTGTTTGTGGTTATATGTTATGCTGTTAATAAATTGTGTTAGATATGTCCTGTCTCGTATTTTGATTGTGTAACACGTCTGAAGAACATTTTACTAGCGATCCTGAGCGCTGAGTGGATACAAAAATATATAACACAAAAATAACAAAATATTAACAAGAAAAACTAAAGTAAATTTAAATTAACAACACAACACTCGAAGTTAACAGCACGCTGGATATCTTAAAACTGCACAATTTACCAATTTTGTATTTTATGACCCAACGGACCTTACTAATAAAATAAAACCTACACAAATATTTACATTATACACAATTCTACCTAAAAACATGTGGTAACAACAGTTTGGTCATAAAATGTGATATCTGTGACGAATGCCGTTCGATTTTAAAGGGTGGCCCAGTAATTTGGCCAAGGCTTATATATAAGTAAAATGTTTTGTAGAACGTGGCTAGAAAGTCGAATTTAAATTTAAAACACATTTTTGTTAGTAGTAGTACATACGATGTGTATACCATCACAATTTCGAGGGTTCTGATTAGATTGAATATCAAAGTAATAATCAAATTTGGAAAATTTATAATCCAAAAATGTATGAAATTGTTAGATTTTCTTCGTATTTTAACTTTGCGGTATTTTGTCTTCGCGGTATTTTAGTTCGCGGTATTTTGTCTTTGCAGTATTTTCGTCGCGGTATTGTGGTCGCGGTATTTCGGCCGCGGTAAAATGTGCTAGACCGTAGCTACTAGGTTTGAGTGGAGAGGGAGTCGTGGGCCTGACTTGGAAACGTTGCCTTAAATGTACGTTACGGCGCCAGCAGGTTTTTGCAACGTCTCAGCTGAAATCATACTTTTACTCGGATCTTAGTAGTCGAGAACGACTAATTAAAATACTTAACCAGCAAAGTAAATTACTGAATAGAAGGTATGCAATTCTATTTCAATTGTACATTTATAACGATTGGCGCAATTAACCCAGGAAAAAAAATGGTTCAATAAAATTAAGTGTAATCAAAAAGTCTCAATATGCATAAATATATATCACCTTCTGTTTACATTTTACATTTATTAATTTATCATAGTACATTTCCGTGGTTTGCAAAAATAAAAGAATCATAATATGAACTATGTAAATATAATTTATTTGTAAAACTTTGGTGACTAATCGTGGGATATGGGTCAATGTAATAAAACAATAATCATACATATTTAATCATACATAATTATTTGTTTTATTACATTGACCCATATCCCACGATTAGTCACCAAAGTTTTACATAACGATTGGGGTCACGACCTACATCCAATATAATTTATTTGTAATTATGCTTCCTGAAAATTTTTATATCAGACAGTGATCAGTTGAAGGGGTTGTTATGTTCAAAAATAAACAGAAAACTTTGAAGGTCAAAAACATTATTATTGATCTATTAACGAAATTTAACAAATTTGATTTTAAATGATAGCCTTAATTTTATTAACTTGTAAACATCAATTGATTATAGATTTATAAGAGCGTGGCGTAAAATTTCCAGAGGAATAATTGGACATCCGCAATTATCAATTTTTGCAGCTTAAAAGGTGTGGTCTGGTATTTGAAGAATTTAATGTAAGTGATCTCAAAGAGATTGGTGGCATGGTGAAAGATTGGGTTAATTTGGTATCCATATTTTCGGTGTAATGAAATCAATACTTTTATTTCCTAAATGAAACTTCTATTTTTTATTATCGACATACGATTATTACGCTTAGGGTTTTGCATTAATGGTTTTAATTGGCTGTTTTTATAATATTATAATGGGAAAGAAGTATTTTAATAAATACTTCTCGAATGTTATGAAGTTTAATTTTAAATTAAGCATCTAAGAATCTGGTAATAATTTCACTTCATAGGAAGTTTAATTTTAGAAAAAGAAACGTTTGTATAGATTTAACCCCATCGCAAAATGAGTTTAAGGAGTTGTGAATTTTTGAAAAAGGTGCACTACCACTGGTGCAGTTTAACTACTGGCACTGACAGCTTCGACGTAATAAAAATAAAATAATTTTAAATCAGAATAAATTGAATTTATTGCAATAATTTCACACACAAAAATTTACTCCAGTGTGATCACAAAACTACTGTTGTAGATTTCAAATGTAAATCTATCAACACACATTATCATCTATAAAAATTGATGAATTTATTATTAATACGTATTTTTGAACCACAAAGCTACAGGATCCAAAATTAGAAAAAAATGTAAAAGCAATTACAATTTTTTTAATATCAAATTGTCACACGTTGAAAATTTAAATAATTCAAAAATCAAATTCATATTAATTGTTGCAAGACGCGACAACATAGCAAATGTAATATTATAAATTATTGAAAGTTCAATCACGCCTGTCAGGACGTGAAAGATAATATTACGATACGAATGTCTAGCTTAGAGGTGTGGGAAACGCTGAGTAAGCATTACAAGAACACAGTCCTGGAAATGCATTATCTGCAACAGTAAAAGGTGGTTGGAACTTCATGAACCTTCATGAACGTGGGAATCGCAATGTCAACAAAATAAGTCCCAGTCCGTACAGAACAGAATAGTGGGATGAGAGTTATCAAATACATGCGAGAGAGACTAATTAATCAGTTACGCCGGTAATACGCGTTCGGTCCAGTTCGACCCTACGGGAGTTAATGTTGTTCAAAGTTAAAAGTTAATACTTGTTAAAAGTTAAAAAAGTTCACTAAGGATTACTTCAAGATGAAATCTCCGATGTCTGTTCTGTACGGATACCAATCCACCCTTGCAATAATACTCGTCAGGTTAGTGTAAATATAACTTGTAAATATTGCTGTGTCTCAAGCTACCAGGTCGAGGCAAAACATTGAATTTCTTACTTGTACTTAAATTGCACATAAATTTGACCTCATTAAAATACAAAAGATAAGAAAGATAAACAAATTTAGCTATTTCTCAGTATAATGAACGAATAAGAATTTTTAAGCATTAGTAAATGACATGAAAAGCTGTAATATTATTTCACAGAGGTTTTTATCACCTCAAAATTTCATAATAAAGGATTGTTTGACTCAAATATAGTAAAATTACTGTGAACTGTTATCACAAATGAACATAACCTCAATGGTACTGTACAAAAATGGAATTTATTCCATGAATAACAATTATTGTGTAAAACTGATTATATGAAAATTTAATCAAAGAAGGATTCTTGGGTTAAGCGGACACCAAATAAAACAAATATATTATCTCATCGACGTTTGTCGATGGAGACGTAATAAAGTCTCCGAAACGTCGATGAGATAATATATTTGTTTTATTTGGTGTCCGCTTAACCCAAGAATCCTTCTTTGATTAATTATTACCATCGGACAAGAAACATCACTCTATATGAAAATTTGTTAAATAATTTACTCTTTCTAATGATAATAATTTGCAACTATAAATCTCCAAAAGTGTATATAAAGGTCATTTTCGCTTCAATTTGATAACAAGCTTCATGATAAGAAAAAGGTTGGAAACTTCGCTAAATCTTGCCAACAAAAGTGCTACCGTATTCACGAGACGTCGGGGAACCACATGGACAATCAACTCGTCATGAATGAAAGCGCTCCTGCAAATTTAAAGTCGATCAGTGAACATAAAATGCATGAAGGTGGAAAACTCGACTTACTGATAACCAAATTTGACCAATTTTCACGAACGGCGCAGGAAGAAAGACAGTCTATTTTTAGCTCTTGAACTTGCAAGACGTGTGTACCTCCAGGGTAGAAAGTTTAATCCAAAGTTACCCAGATGTTCGACCAATTTGATGTTTGTCTAAATTAGATAACAATTTTTACAACAATGGCTACCTTACATTAAACATTCACAATCAACGAGTTAAAAGTATGACTCACCTTTTAAATAACTGGTAAACGAATGACAACAACAATTCACTGTTACTTCAAGAACACGATTCTAACAATCAACAAGTGTCAACTGGCAATTCAACGTCGTCAACAGTCACAAAGCAGGAGTTCAGAATTTCGTCAACGCCATCAACGAAAGAGCAACAAGTTGAGTGCAACGCAGTGAAGTACGCGCAAGTTAAATTGTGTTAGTGCGCAGGTCTTTTTCTCATGAAGTTGGATATTTTAAACACCAGGTATTTGAAAAAACTTTATTATTTGAAAATTTATATTTTTGTCTTCAACATTTATAATAGGACGTGACTAACTAGTAGCACTATCTTCGTCAACTACGTTCAATAAACATTTTTGCGATTATTTAATTTTTATCAACAACATTTTATTAACAAACAATTTAAAACTGCTACTGGAAAGCAGAAGGTTTTGAATTTATTCAAACCGCCCAGAAGAAAGAAGAAAGTTTGGATACATTTATTTGATTTATTTGGTATTTAACATTGTCATTATTTTTCAGATAAAAATTTATCTGACATTTGTGTGTTCGCTTGCGATTGAATTAATTTATTTACATTAATATACAACTATTTTCGATTCAAGACAATCTTTTATTTATCGACTCTACTTCATTAACAGCAAACATTTCAAAACTTAAAGATTACATCATTAAAAGCAAATTTGTTCATCTCAATTATCATAACTTCGACGATACAAGTCAACAAAATTAACTTAAACTCAATAAGCATCTCAATAATTCAACGAATCCACCACACCTTGAGTGAATCTCAACGATTGAGCTAGATAAATGGGACAAGAGTAGTGAATTTCTGAGTAAATTTACACCACCTGAAGACTTCATTTTATTTTATAAATTTTGTTCTCACTTTGAGAACTGGCGCCTAACAAAACCAGGGTGGTGCAGTTTACGAAAGGGATTACACAGCATTTTATTTTTTTTAATAAATTTTTTTTAACAACAGTTATTTTATTTTAATAGATTTAATTGTTATGAATCTGATTTATTATTCGTACGTCGTTCCAACTCAATCCGGTACCTTTAGCTACACACCCCAAAACTCTCAAACTTAGTAAAACCAAAATTAAGTTTGACATGGTGAAGCTCGCCGAATGCAAAACATCGATTAATATCTTCAAATATTAATCACAACCAAAATTTTTGTTGTTTTATAAGAGCCATAGAATTTAAATAAATCAAACTCAATAAATTGCAACTAAATCGTAAATGCAGAGCAAAATGGTAAATAAAAAAAATTATGAACCGGAAATCTATTAAAAAATTTCTTATACAAAGGAAAATATTACATTGCAGGTTATCACAGGTTATCTGTTATCATAATACAACGTCACATGTATCATATTGAGCGCAATTATCATTTAAAATTAATAAAAATGCAATTTCTAGATCGAGTTATAAATAATTTTAATTTTGGGTGTTCCAGCGGATGTTAAATTGAAGTACGATTTTTTGTTGTTAATTAAAAAATTTTTGTAAAAAATATGGTCTTTCTTTTTTTTTTTCATGCGCTATAAATTCAATTTTATAGACGGATCCGAAAAAAAAAATTTGGCTATGTATAAAATTATGTTTTGTCTACTTGGGAATGGACTAAAAACCCAAAAAAAAAATCATTAAGGAGTCCCTTAATGGTGGTAGACAAAATCTAATAAATTTCCTACGAAACTAAATTGGTTGTATTAAGATATTATCTCAAAGATGGTTAAATCGCTCTCATGCATTAATCAAATTAAATCGCTGTTGTTCCGGAGTTTTAAACTTACACGTTAATTATTTCGAAATGCACCAATAATATCAAATTAAAATCATAATACTGCGTAATATTCAAATAAATGTCAGAACAACCCAGTAATTCACGACCCCAAACAAGGTATCAAGTTCGATTAACGGAATCAGATAAAACTTTAGATATTATGGACGCATTGGCACCGCAATTTGAAAAATTAAACATTAACACAAACCCTACGGTTGACGAAAATAAATTATCAAGAAAACTAAACCCCATTACGGAGGACGAAGCGAACAATTCAGAAGAAAGTGTCATTAATACCCCTTTTATTAGAAATAGCAAACTCACAAGAACCTCCCTTCGAAAAACACATAATTTGCCAAAAGTTCAACATCCGAATGTAACAAATTGGCATCCGGATCTAGCTAATATCGTATTCGACGACCTTAGAAATACAGCAAAACCCTCGATAAATAAAAATAAAGAAACGACATTACTTCAATTAGATTGTAATTCTACCGGTACAACAAAGAAAGAAAACTTGCAAACCCTCTTATCAAGTGATTCCAGTCTTATTAATGTAACACCCGTAAACTCAAAGAAAACAAACATGGAAAATTTAAATTGTACGATGCTTAATGCTAGTTCCATTGAGAACACACCGCTACTGCCAAAATTTGTCGCCCCCTGTCAGTTTAACCCGTCCATTTCAAATGCGCTGACATTTATTAACGAATACGAGGAAAATTCAAATTGTAACGGCTGGACTACGGCCCACAAAATAAACTATTTTGGAACATTTTTAAAAGGCGCTGCCAATATTTGGTATAACAATGGTATAACGATTATAGGGCAAATACCGCTAACAACGATAAAACGTGGCGTGAAATTAAAAACGACTTTACTAAAAAATTCGCCGGTGAATCTACCATCCGAATCGCAAAAACCAAGTTAATCAATCGTAAACAAGACCCGTCGGAGGGCGTGAAAAAATATTTTTATGATCTAGTTACACTTGCGTACGAGTATGACCCAAAATTAAAATTTGACGATTTCCGAGATTTTTTTGAGCGGGGATTGCAAACAAAATTTTTAACCATTTATTACACCTTGAAAAAACCCGAAATGACTAAAGATGACCTAGAAATAATCGTAAATACTATTAGTGATCTTGACGATAGAATTCAAAGCGACGAACTCGTAAAAATGACTTCGTTAATTAACATTAACCCAAATCAAAATCAAAGTAACACCCAGACCCCGCGGGAAAATTCAAATCGATTTGTCAATACTCCACAAAACAGTAGTTTCAACCCTATTGGTAGTAACAATAATAATTTGTGTTATATTTGTAAAAAACCGGGGCATATGATTGAAAATTGCTGGTTCAATACATTCAATAGCGGTCAGTCCAGCGGGAGCGGACAAACGATTCGTCGCGCAGCTAACTATAATAATTAGAATTTTAATCAAAACGCGCGGGGTAACCCAAATTTCAATAATACAAGAAACCAAAATTTTAACCGAAATTCTTTTTCTAACAATAGAGGACGATACCAAAATTCTAACAGGGGAAATTTTACATATAACACTAATCGGAATCAATATAATACGAATCAAGCCAACAATTATAGCCAGAGTCAAAATAACGTCAGATTTAACTCAGGGCGCACTTTTAATAACAATTACAGGAGTTACAACCGGCGGGCACCCTCGTATCCAAAAAACGAAGAGGGACAACGAATAACCGCTACCCCGTTGTCTTACAACTGAACAAAACGGGCGGACATAACGATATTCTGACCATAAATGCTTTAGTAAATAATCAATCTACCCAAATTGTGATCGATACCGGGTCTAACAAAAACATTATTTCCCAAAATTTTGCAAATCATATCTTAAATAATCATGCCCAAACAGTTCTTAAAACTGCGGGAAGTAACCTCGTTCCCGTGATCGGCGTAACCAACGTAGAGGTCGCAATAAGAGGAAAAACTTTTCGCACTTCCGCGTTACTAGTAGATAAATTACCTATTCCCTTGTTATTGGGAAATGAATTTTTAAAAGAAAACCATGCTTTGATTGATTATTCAGCGGAAACCATTACATTTCGGGGTAAATACCATATAGTAAAACAATCTTTTTATTGTGGAGAAAACGTAGAAACGTCACATATAAATCTTACAACAAACTCGGAAGAAAAATTTCAAAACTCAGTAAGCTCGATCCACAAATCAATTGCCCCACTAAGTAATAAAGCTTTAATGAATGAATTATGTCAGAATATTAATGTAGATACACCTAACCATCTAAAAATCCAATTAATCGAAGATTACCGCCTAAAACCCTACGAACCAACTAAAATATTCTTAAATTCAGTTGGTGAAAATTCAATTCCGGAAAATTTCAAATTTATTGTAAAAAACCTTTTTGGGTGTGAAGGAAAGCAATCAAACAAACTTATCTACCGTTTAGCCAACGTTTCGATTAATGTATTTAATCATCCTCAGGGCTGGAAAAAATACAGAGGTGCTCAATAAACGATTAAGGTATTATGGATCGGCAACTACATACCATACAGTAGGTGATGGATAATGTTTGACAATGCACAACTATAGACATCGGGAAAGGTATTGCGCAACAAGTGATGAAATTGTGGACACGATCATCGTCAAAAGGGTTAAAAACTTAACAATATTGTATAAATTATGTAAAAATATAAATATGGGACAATTCACAGTGTATAACGGTTTAAAATTTAAAAATATAACAATAGTAGTCAAACAAATTAGAATCAATTTCAATAAATTAATTGCAATAAAATAACTATCTGCCCCTAGAACAGATAACAAACAGATAAATCGTGTCCAATAAAATCGTACAATATTACAAAATTTAAAAATTCCCGCAAAATCGTTCGCGCCATCTGGCCGCGAAAACACAAACCGAGATGTAAACAAACAAAAGATTGTCAAACATCAGATCTTATAACATCACATCACGTAATCGTCGTCACCACGCACCAAACTTGTCCAACAAAAAAGTAAAATAAACATTAGTAATCCTCCAACTTGCCAAGGCAACAAACGCAACTACCTCTGACCCATTGTTTATGTTAGAATAATCACTTTGTATGTTGATATTATTGCTACTAGTAGATATTAGGGCAGCTTCTATAAACATCCTCTTGCTGTAGCATTTCTCTGACGCCAGTATCGTTACATCTTCATCTTTAAAATTGTGGTGTTTTTCGATAGAATGGTGAGCCAAACCTGTCTTCGTTTTACCCAGTCGTATATCATAGTGGTGTTGGTAGACTCGTTTGGAAAGTTTCTGGGACGTCTGTCCAATATATTGGTGTTCGCAATCGGAGCAGTTTATCTTATAAACAACGTTGGCTCTATCCAGTATCGGTGTTCTATCCTTGACTCTAGAAAAAAGGATACTGTTCAACGTCAGAGGAGTATGAAATGCTAACCGTAAGTTGTCCTTAGCTATACACTCCTTGAAAATGTGTTTTAATTTGTTAGCCAGCTTAGGATGGTATGTGATCTTACTAAATTTAGCTTTTTCCTCAGGTTCTTCCTGCAAAACTTCGTTTCTGATAGGTGGTGCTTTCTTCCTAAATAGGATGTTGTCCAATAGACGACCTGGATAACCATTTCTTCTTAATTGTTGGCTTAGTTCATACATTCTCACTCCCATTTTGCTGGTGGGTACACAGTTTTGGAGTCTGTGCTTCAACGTGGTAATGAGACTCATCTTATGTTGTAGAGGGTGAGAAGAGTTAAAATTAAGAAGGCGTTCAGTGGACGATGGCTTCCTGTATACGTCGGTGTCCAAAAAACCATTAGTGTCTCGGCTTACAAGTAGGTCCAAAAAAGGTAACGAGTTGTTGGTCTCAACCTCGTAGGTGAAAGTAAGTAATTCGTCATAGCCATTTAAAATTTCGATACAATTCTGTATCTCCCCTCTAGGGATGGCTGTCAAAATATCATCAACATACAACATCAAGAAAGGAACGTGGAAATGTATGGATCCAAAAAAGTTGCAGAGCAGGTCGTTCATGACAAAACTGGAAAAGATAGGTGAGCAGATGTTGCCCATAGCTGACCCCTAAACGGTAGATAAGTTTGTTTGATTGCTTTCCTTCACACCCAAAAAGGTTTTTTACAATCTAATAGCTGAGGAAGAAATTTGTGTTAATAGTTCAAATTTATTGATAACATCGAATTCCTAACACGACATAAATTAGCATTGACATCCTATTTGCAAAGAATAAAAGACAACTCCTTCATGGTAACAATCATTTCTAAATCAAATGTTCCACAAATACTCTTTAAAGGAACCACATTAGGTTATATAAATCCTGACGACGCTGAAAAGTGTTTCCTTACGCTCGAAACAAATGATACAATCTCGCGTGAAAATTCGACAGTTTCGCTTAACGACCATACATTAAATGACAAATTAACATTAATTCAAAAACAAAAGTTACAAGCTTTATTAGAAGAATTCAAAAATATTTTCGCTAAAACTACATCAGAAATGGGTTTCACGACATTAGTCACTCATAAAATCGACGTCCAGGGGTCACAACCTATTGAATCCAAACCATACCGAGTGTCACTTAGTGAAAGGAAATTAATTGAAAGTCAAATTCAGGAAATGTTAGATGCTAAGGTGATCCAACCAAGCCAGTCAGCTTGGGGATCTCCGATTGTTTTAACCACAAAAAAGGACCAAACTAAAAGATTTTGTGTCGATTATAGAAAATTAAATAATGTTTCCAAAAAATCAAATTACCCACTTCCAAATATAGATGACATTTTAACTTATTTACACGGGGCAAAATTTTTCACATCATTAGACTTATTTAGCGGTTATTGGCAAATCGGAATAGAGGAAAACTGTAAAGAATACACCGCATTCGTGGCGCCAAATTTTGGGTTATATGAATTTAATGTAATGCCGTTTGGGCTACAGGGGCCCCTGGGACCTTCCAAAATTTGGCAGACCGAGTTTTTGAAGGCATGAAATGGAACGAGGTAATGATTTACTTTGACGACATATTAGTTTTTTCTGACACATTTGAAGAACATATAATTAGGCTTCGAAAAGTTTTTGAACGTTTAAGGGATGCCGGACTAACTTTAAAACCGAGCAAATGTTTTTATGCTAAAATGAAATTTAGGTACTAGGACACATTGTTAACCAAAACGGGATCGCGCCGGACGAAGACAAATTAATTGCCATCAAAAATTTCAAAAAACCTATCAACGTTAAAACTACCCAAAGTTTCTTAGGACTTTGTAATTATTATAGGAAATTCATCCCTAATTTTTCAATCATTGCTAGACCATTATACGAGGCCACTAAAAAATCGCCAAAATTTTACTGGGGTACATCACAAGATGACGCCTTTATAGAATTAAAAACAAAATTAACCACTGCCCCACTACTAAAACATTTCGACCCTAATTTTGGGTGCGAACTAAGGACCGACGCTAGCGTATCTGGACTGGGGTCGATCCTCCTACAAGCAGGTTCGGGATCAAATATGCATCCAGTAGCTTACGCGAGTAGGTCACTAACAAAAGCCGAAAAAAATTACACTATCACGGAACTTGAAGCTCTAGCAGTCATTTGGAGTTTACAATATTTTAGACACTTAGTATACGGAAAACTGGTGCAAATTGTTACGGATCATCACGCATTGTGTTATTTAAAGTCATCAGGCGAATTAACTTC
This sequence comes from Podabrus alpinus, assembly GCA_932274525.1. Taxonomy (NCBI): domain Eukaryota; kingdom Metazoa; phylum Arthropoda; class Insecta; order Coleoptera; family Cantharidae; genus Podabrus; species Podabrus alpinus. The sequence continues at coordinate 42,646,287 of OW026452.1, read as the reverse complement.
AAAATTAGCTCGGTGGTATCTAAAATTATCAGAATTCGACCATACAATAGTTTACAAAAGCGGGAAAAAACACCACGAAGCGGATTGCCTGTCAAGATACCCCGCGACGGTCGGTACAGATCAAGACGAAGAGGACGCCCACGAAGTTTCCACGTTCGTCTTACAGCAGGTAGAAATACAACAACTGCAGGAAGACGACAATGAATTAAAACTTTTAAAAAGCGCCGTCGAAAATCCACAAGACCTAAATATAAGTATCGGGTTAAGAAGGAAATCCAAAAATTTTAAAATAATCGACGTAAGTTTGTATAAAAAAAATGCATCCAATATCGGTAACGAAAACTTGCTTGCAATACCTAAAAAATTAATACCCGAAATTTTAATTTCTCACCATAGCGAACCCTTAGCGGGTCATTTAGGAATAACCAAAACAATAAAGAAAATTCAAGAAAGGTATTTTTGGCCAAAATTACATAGAGACGTTGAAAAATTTGTAAAAGGATGCGCCAAGTGTCAGGCTCGCAAGGGGAGGTCAAATATTAAACCTGCAGGATTCCTACATCCTATACCGGTGGGGTTACCTTTCGATAGAATCGGTATTGATTTGCTAGGTCCGTTTCGAAAAAGTAAATGCGGCAAAACCATGATCATTGTGGCTACCGATTATGCCACACGATGGGTCGAAACTAAAGCTATTACAAATGGAAAATCAAAACATGTAGCACAGTTCATCTTAGAAAATATAATTTGCAGACACGGGTCACCGAAAGTCATGTTAAGCGATAGGGGGGCCGTATTCATGTCCCACATGATAACGGAACTATTGCAAATAATGGGCGGTTGTAGTACATTTACCAGCGGGTACAGACCCCAAACAAACGGACTAACGGAACGTTTCAACAAAACTGTGGTGGACATGATTTCTATTTTCACAAATGACGATCAAACCGACTGGGACGTCTTCTTGCCCCACGTGACATTCGCTTATAATACATCAGTTCAAGACACCACAAAATTTTCACCCTTTATGTTAGTCTACGGACGTGAGCCTGTCTTGCCGACAGAAGCCAGCCTAAACATACCGGTTACCGACAAAGATATCAACCAGTTAAGAGATAGGGTCCTAAACTGCAGGAGCTTAGCTGTACAAAATATTGAAAAACGCCAAGTTATTGACAAAAAAATATATGACGCGAAACATAGGCATTTAAGTTTCGAAATTGGTGACCAGGTTAAAGTCTTTACCCCTATTAGGAAAATCGGTAAATCCGAAAAATTATTATTACGACACTTCGGTCCATATTATATTAATAAAAAATTAGGGGAAGTTAATTATGAAATACGGAAAGGAAAATCCCCAAATGCCAAAACGGACGTGGTACACGTTTCCAGAATTTTACCCTATAATGATGGGTGGTCACCCACAAACGATTTAAATTAAATAAACAATCATTGAATTAAAATTCTGACCTGGATATGTTTGATCTATACGTTCTTCCCACCTTCAACTTCCCATTTTTGATGTTTAATTCGTAAGTATCAATACATTACTGACCTAGATACGTCGTTAAAAGGTCCACTACACCTTCCCCCTTTTTTACCACCTTCTTTCGCAAGATTATTACCACCCTCATAATTTGTGGTTCTTCATCCCAACCTTCCAACCTTCAAGGGTTCGACCTGGATATGTCATTAAAAGGTCTACAATACCGCTTTCCTATTTCCCCTTCGGATCCCTATCGAACCGTCTCCAAGACGGAAATTTTTCTTTACGATAGAGGTACAAGTCAAAGCTATAAATTCGCTTCCACGATGACAAAATTAATAAACTTATAGTTCTCATTCGTCCGGACTCATCTCCCAATCCTACCACACCTACACTTACACATGTAAGCAATATCTTTTACCTATCCTGTTTCTTCCACGCGCCGTCTTCTAGACTATAACTGCCTAGGGGACGGTAATTAAGAACTGTTTTCCTTTCCGCCTTTTGTTTAGGCAACATAAAAACCTTGACTATTTAGGTTATAAAACCTATTCATTATAGTTCAGTTATGTCGCCCTGAAGCAGGAGTCCTTATCCGTATAATAATAATTATTATAAAAATATAATAAAATATATATAATATAACAACGTTAAAATATTAATTAATTTTTAAACAACATATAATTAATCATGGTCAATAAGTTCCGTGAAGAAAACGAGTGATTGAGATACGTTTACTTGTAAACACTAACACCCTAGACCGGGGTCCCTTTGGTGTTAGATCTCAATCATCTCTGATAATATTAAAAAATTTGGAAATGAAAGTAGTCACTGATTACGTAAAATTTAAAACAAATTTTCGTTCAGTGCCCCATACATGTATTAATCCAAATATATTGAAAAGCGGGATCTCCGGGGTTAGTGAGCTTCCCTCACTGATGTCGTTAAGCTTAGGCGTGGTCTTCAACCATTGACCTAAAATGGGTAAGAAGTTTGCATTGCTTTAATTAAGCCTGACAGAGCTCAATCTTGTTAGTCCAATGGACTTTAAACATCGTCCTTGATGCTAAGGAGTGTTAGGATTAGGAAGAGTGGTAAAGCGGTGTAATTTCCCTGTAAAATTTTATAATTAATCACAAACGTAACCATATGTAGTAAACAAAAAATAACAGATAATCGATGATTAATCTCTAATGTAATAATTTAATAATAATAATGAATTAAATGTTGAGTTAGCTTACTGAAACATAATCAATAATAAAATATCAATTATTTTAATAATTTCAATTTATACATTTATAATTAATACAAACAATTATCAATTGTTTTATAAAACCAACACACTGATCATATTAAAGAAAGTTTTATTCGATGATGAGTTGAAAGAGTGAGTTGATCGGGTCGGTTTAGAAAGGCAGCCATCAGCTCGATTGGACAAGATTGATTGATGAGAGGTCAACTCGCTTGTTGACTTCGTGGACCGATCATATCGACATTCAATCGGAACCTGCGTGTCTGTTCGCTCCGAATTAGCCCACTTGATTTATTTTTGAGACTCATCTTCGATTAAGTGTTGATCGATTGATTAGTGAAGTGTTGTTAAGTTGTGTTACACAGTTATCATTACAAATTCCAAATACACTTATGACCGAGATCATCATTTTTATAATTTTTTAATTTTTTTATTGAATAAAATTTTTCTATATAGTTAAAATTTTTTTTTTACGCGTCGAGCGGCGTACGTATATATGTGGTGCATGCTAATTGTATTTTCAGTTCTTCCATAATAACAACGCAAACACAACCGTCCGTCCAAATTTCAACAGGGGCGGCATGGAAGTTATTGCCACAAGTAGTGGCATATGAAGCTACCATCCCGATGCTGTATGAAATAGAATGGATCCAGGAACAAACCTATCACCACCATGATGATGCAACAAGCAAAAAGGACCGTTGTACAAACAAATCCACAACGGATGTTATCTGCCTCATGGAAGTCGCCATACGAAATTTGGGTATCGCCTACGAAAAAGAATTACGTATAATACAAAGGAATACCCAAAACAATTTGGTCCATCAACAACCAAAAATTACTAAAACTAAATACGACTTAACCGCGCGCAAAAAACGTGCGTTGGATTTTTTGGGCGACGCATTATCTTGGTGCTGTGGAGTTGCTACTATGCACAAATTGAATGGACTTACAACTACAGAAAAGGATATGGAAGACCACTTAAAAAAATTAACTGAAGGTTTAACCGCCACCATACAAGGCATAGGTAAAGATTCCGCCGCTTTCAAACAATACGAACAAGAAGTAGCAACCAATTTCCACAACGTAGAACAGAAGATGAAATTAATGGAGACTTATATTACATCAAACCGACAGGACGGCAACGAGATCAACTTACTAACCACCTCCTTATACAAAAATTCTTTCGAAAACTTGAAAAGGATAGTCCAATTAACAAGACTGATGAGGGTTAATATGATCATTTCGTCTTGCCCGCAACACCAAATTCCATCAAATATTTTGGAAACTACGACGTTGCGACAAGATTTGGTTAAGTTGGATAAGGAACTACAGACTGCAGACCAGGGCCTAGCAATCCCAACGAATGAAGTCTCGCGTTACTACCAACTACCGATCTGCGATTGCAGCTTCACGGAATCCAAAATACATATCCACGTCAGGATACCAATAGTCACTAAAAACCAAGGATGGAAATTATACGAATTGCTGACAACCTCCTTCGCATGGTATAACCAAACGTGCGCTTTAGATCACAAAACACTTTACTTGGCTGTTCCAAATACAATAAAATCGAATTCAAAAATCAGAACTGTAACCGGTATGGATCTACATCAATGCAGAGTCTATGAAGATAAATTATGCTACGTTCCACAATTATCATCGAACGAGCTGAGTGGTCAATTATGTGCTATAAAAATGTTCCAAGGTGACACAATCGAAAATTTAAAACATTACTGTCCAATGACTTGCCATTCATCAACGGCTACTTTAATTACACAGATTTCGGAAGCTACTTATCAAATCACACATCCAAAGGAAGAGTCCACAATTGAATGTACTAATCAGTCTCAACGGCTGTTACCATCGAAATCCAAAATCCTAGGATCCATACGCCTACAATTACTTTGCTCCTGCAAATTAATCCTCGCAAATGAAATTTTAATTCCTATCAAATATCCTTGTAAAGATAATCATCCTACAGAAATAGAAATCACCCATATAATTCCAGCCACATGGTCCTCCCTAAAGTCATTTATCATAAAACCTACTGCAGAAATTCCACCCACCTACAACAATTTATCCGAATTCCTTAATCACAATTGGACATTACAACTCCCTCACATAAATTTAACCAACACACCAGAGGCGATGCAATCAATAATGGAATGGATCAAGCAAGACCAAATCAGGCCTGTTAGCTTCTCCGAAAAATATGGATTTTATAGTCACACTACATTTTTAATTTGGAACATAATTTTAACTGCATTGGTGTTATACTTCGGTTACCAGCAAAGGCTAAGACCCATGGCGATGGTAGCAAATTTACCAATAGGAACAGCCCAAAATACAGGCGAGGAACCATCAATAACCAGCCACGACGTATTAATAATAATAACATTTGTGGTGTGCGCGTTAGTAATACTACTAGTAATTTGGTGGACAATATTTAAGTGCAAAAAATCTAACATTTCAAATAATTCTATTTATTACGTAGCGAATCATAACAGTGGAAACTTCGTGTTGGAATTAAAAAACCAGGACGATCTCGACAAATTTAAAAACGGTCAAGAAGTTAGTGTACGGCTAATAGCAAGTGTCAACGATAACGAAATAAACCCTACAAATCATAACGGGTAAAGTGCTATTAGAAAAACGGAACGATTAAAATATAGTGCCTTGGAAAAGAATAATTAAATGAATAAAAAAAGTATAGTGCAAAAGCAGAGCAATTAAATTAAAAGTGCCTAGAATTAAGAAACATATGTGGATTGAAATAATGAAAGGAAAATATATACAAATGGTTAATAATTGCAACGATATCAGGGGGGCCTCCAATAAATATGTTATAAAATTTTGAAGTAGCGAGCATTCATCTAAAAAGTTGTGTTGAAATTAACTTGGCCAAGTATAATAATTAACAGCTTCCACTAACTTTTGGATGAGTGACCAAAACTTTAACAAATATTGCACAGAAAAATAAATAAAAGAATGTTTTTTAAAAAATGATAATAAACCATAAAGTAAAGTGCCATAATTAAATGATCAATAGAAGAAAAAAATATTGTAAAGGGCACAAAATGTTGCATTAAAGGATTATTAAATGAATGATATATAAATAATGATAAAATTTTAAGTAAAGTGCCAAAAGTAAATGAATAATTGAAAGAAAAAATATTGTAAAGGGCACAAAAGTAAGGCATAAATGAAGTTGAAATAAATGCCCATAAAGAGACGTCTCATTCAAATGCGGCGAAGATCTCATATAACAAAGTCAGTAAATTACCTAGGAATTAAGATCAAACACCACTTCGTTATATGAGCCTTCAAAACATTACAATTTTTAATAAGGGGCTAATAGTTCAGTATAATATGAATTTTAAAATAAATAAATGAATTGCCAAGTAATAAAGATTATTAAAATAAATATTGAATAGGGCACTATAAGGCACATAATGGTAAAGAATGTTAAAAAAGGCACTATAACAAATTAAAGTAAAATTGATCAAAATATTAAATAAAATTTTCAAATACCGTTAAGTTAAAAATTAACACAAGGTACTATAATATGGTAAACTTTTATAATTTGATAAAGTTGTCTAATAAATAATCGACAAACATGCTGGTAACACAACAGCAAACTATAATATTTAAAATATGTAAAATTGTTTCCTAGTTAAGAATTTTTGTATTATTTAGAAAATTTTTTTTGTGTGTAAATATATGTTCTTGGGTATACTCGAATTTCCAATAGGTATAGTCAAACAATAGTTCGCGAAATTTTTGGTTATTTTTAAAACACATTGAATTTCATAAATAATCTTTAAATATAAATGGTTAAATAATTTAAAGCGACTTATTGTATAACTATATAAGTCATACAAAATCAAGAGCAAAAGCTACAAATTAAGAAAAAAAAAGGGAATTAAGAACGGTACCAAGTATTTAAAAAAGTCGTCCCTATCTTAAGTGGTTTAAATAAGGCGGGTATTTACCCCAGTGGTAGTTAAGTTAACTACAAACTAATAGTGAATAAGCACGATAGGGTTACAAGCCGACCCTACAAATATAAAGTCGTAGAAATACATCTAAACCATTACAAAAAAAAAAATTTTTTAGAATCATTTGTATTTTCAATGTGTACGTCAGGTTAAATTCAAATTGACTTACAAATATTATAGGAAATTCGAGGTATTTACGTGATTTATGTGACAAATTTAATTTTTAATTTTTTTTGTTTTAATACTTTTTTTTTATGTTAGATAAATATGATATAAGGTATATTGTTGTGTCCACCGTGTTACCCCTATTATGGGCGAACAGTGCAAAAGGGAACGGTCGGAGAGTTTGTAAATATTAGATTAAGTTTTGTTAGATTTAAGTTTTGGTAGTAATTAAGTTTTGTTAGTTTAAGTTTTTGTGTTTATAAAATTAAACGCCGAATGATAACTTGGATAGGCAACACAAAAGACTGAACCAAATGAGAGATGAGAATCAAAAGGGTGAATAAAAAAAAAGCAAGAGGGGTTGCCAAGGCGATAATTGATGGGGTCCGATTTTATGAAGCGAACAAGATAGTGGCAAATCGAAATTTAATTTGAAGAAGCGACAAAGTGAGTCGCACAATTATAATAAAGAGTGCAAATAGATGAGACGACCAAGAGAGTCGCATAAGAAAGTAGTAGAAACAGTCGAATGAAATACACTTCAAAAATTGGATTGAAAACTGGAGTTCGGGTGTGCAGCACCATTGGAAGAATAAAAGTGAGAGTTAATTTGAGAGCCACAAGTGGACTGGGATTGTTGCAGGTCAGAAATTTAAAGCAAAAGCAGGACAAATTGGACCAGGCGATTCGTGATAAGAAGATAGTGAATGTGCGCTATTGTGTGCGAGTCTAGTCGAGTTATCATCCATATAAAAAAGGTTAGCATAAAATTTGTTTAATTAAGTTGTTCGATTTTTATGTTTATGTTGTTGTTGATTTTGTTAATTTAATTGATGTTATTAAATGTGTTTTGGTTATCCGATTGTTTTCTTTTGACTGTTGGCTTATAAGACGTGTTTTAAAGCGAGTTTTTACCCTGAGATAGAGAGAAGTTTCGAAGTGGGAATCCTTTTCTTGGTTGTTCCTCAAAGAGCCAAGTGGGGGACCACAACAATATGTTCTATTCTGTGTATGCTGTAGCATACTGTTTAATAATTTTTTTTTTGTATTATTGTAAGAAATTTTTAATTTTGTACATATGTTTTAATTTTTGCAATTGAGCGTTCTCACACCCTTACCAAAGCAGGCTTTATTCTAAAACGGCTTGGGACAGCCTTTCCTTGCAAGGGGGGTTATGTCACACGTTGAAAATTTAAATAATTCAAAAATCAAATTCATATTAAATGTTGCAAGACGCGACAACATAGCAAATGTAATATTATAAATTATTGAAAGTTCAATCACGCCTGTCAGGACGTGAGAGATAATATTACGATACGAATGTCTAGCTTAGAGGTGTGGGAAACGCTGAGTAAGCATTACAAGAACACAGTCCTGGAAATGCATTATCTGCAACAGCAAAAGGTGGTTGGAACTTCATGAACCTTCATGAACGTGGGAATCGCAATGTCAACAAAATAAGTCCCAGTCCGTACAGAACAGAATAGTGGGATGAGAGTTATCAAATACAGGCGAGAGAGACTAATTAATCAGTTACGCCGGTAATACGCGTTCGGTCCAGTTCGACCCTACGGGAGTTAATGTTGTTCAAAGTTAAAAGTTAATACTTGTTAAAAGTTAAAAAAGTTCACTAAGCATTACTTCAAGATGAAATCTCCGATGTCTGTTCTGTACGGATACCAATCCACCCTTGCAATAATACTCGTCAGGTTAGTGTAAATATAACTTGTAAATATGTTATTTTATTTTAATAGATTTAATTGTTATGAATCTGATTTATTATTCGTACGTCGTTCCAACTCAATCCGGTACCTTTAGCTACACACCCCAAAACTCCCAAACTTAGTAAAACCAAAATTAAGTTTCACAAAATATCGGATCCAAAATAGTGTAAATCGTTTGTACCTAAATGTACCTCTTTCATTTGTAAGATATTTTAAAAAATAGTTAGGGGAAGGTCATGGGACGCCGGTTTTATTGGGGGGTTGTAGACTGCGCCCGATGGTTGAAGGGTCTCATAATCTGGCATGCAGATTGCGCCGGGTTCGGTTAGGTCAAGTATGTAGATTGCCCCAATGGTCAATTAGTAGGTAATCTTTTTGGGTAACGACGGAGTGAAAATCCCATTAGAGGATTAAGGTACCTTTTTGTAAAGTATTGTTTCACCTACTTGTATTTTTGAAATGTGATAATTAAACTACCTTTCCTATTTCAATTCACATATTTATTTCTTTGCCACGCTCGGCGTTGCATACATTTTTCATACATACATTCTAACTGCTGTCTCGCGCAGTCCCTTCACTGCCCTACTCTCTAATTTATAAATTGGCGGTAAATTTGAAACTTAACATTCCGCCCACCTTGAAACATCTGTGCATTTTCAAAGTATAAAATATTAAATATAATTTCATGAAATTAAAACATAAACTAAGTATGAAGAATTCAGTATAAAGTAAAATTAAAATATCTTCCTTCAAAAAACTAATCGAAAAAAATATAATAAGAAATTCGATAAATACAAAAATAATTCGATGAATATTGATTAATGTTCATCTTGCTCACTTTCAATCGGCAAAACACATATTTTTGTAACAGCACGTTTGATTATGCTCGTGGAACATTTAATTTTAACGGCACGCACTGCGTTGTCTTGTGCGGGATACACCTCGATGATTCGACCCATGCGCCATTGTCCTGGTGGCTGGTTGTCTTCCATTACTAGAACTAGCTTTCCAATTGTGATGTTGGAAGTATTCTTTCTCCACTGAATTCGTTGTTGTAGTTGACATACATACTCGCGTGATCATTTGTGCCAAAATTCTTGATTCAACCTTTGTAGATATTGGAATCGGCTTAGACGGTTCATTTTAATTTCTTGAACATCGGGGTCCAGCAAAGTTGAGAATGATCATCCGATCAAGAAATGAGCCGGTGTAAGTACCTCCAGGTCATTAGGATCATTGGATAATTGGGTTAAAGGTCTGGAATTTAGGATTGATTCTATTTGTGCAAGAACTGTATAAAGATCTTCAAAAGTAAGTGACGCGTCATGCATTACCCGTTTTAAATGATATTTTGTACTTTTTACGCCCGCTTCCCAAAGACCTCCGAAGTGCGGTGAATGAGGGGGAATAAAATTCCAATCAATACCTTGGGTGGAAATTTCTTGACGTACATTATCATTTTCATTATTTAAGAATCTATAAAGATTTACTATTTCAGTGTTGGCGCCTACAAAATTTGTACCATTGTCACTGAAAACCTTCGAGGGTTTGCCTCTTCGAGCCACAAATCGCCTAAACATTGCAATGAAAGCTTCGGTACTTAGAGCGGTTATTGGTTCTAAATGTATTGCTTTCGTCGAGAAACAAATAAAAACACTTATATAGCATTTGCTACTTTTGGAACCTCTGCCTTTTTTATCTTTTATTAGGATCGGCCCAGCATAATCGACTCCTACTGTAAAAAATGGTGGCATTGGTGTCACTCTGGGTGGAGGTAAATTTTCCATTTGTGGGTGTACTACATTTGGATTGAATCTGCTACATTTCACACAATTTCGAACTATTGCCTTTGCCATATTTTTTCCTGAAATAGGCCAATACTTTTCGCGAACTGACGTTAAAAGAAGAGTGGGGCCGGGATGTAATAATGCTTTATGCTCTCTTTCTAGAATCAACTTGGTTAGCCAGTGCTTGCTGCATAATAAAATTGGATGTTTTTTGATATAGCTAAATTGTGATTCCTTCAACCTACCACCTACACGAATTAAACCTATTTCATCCATAAATGGGGTCAGACTTAATAATTTACTTTTGGACGAAATTGGGATATTTTCAATTAAATTATTGTATTCTTCGTTAAACGATTGTTTTTGTGAAATTTGGATTAATTTAGTTAACGAGTTATTTAATTCGTAGGTAGTAAGAGATTTTGAGTTTCTTTCTGATTTTTGTTGTTTACAGTTATTTATAAACCGTAAACAATATGCAAATGTTCTTTGCAATCGGTTTAAATTTGAAAATTTGTTAAATTTGATTTCTGGGGGTTTAATAATATTTAAAAAACATTTCTTGGCGATTTTTTCTTCTGGGATTTTAGTTGGATCATTTTTTAAAATTGATTGGGGCCAATGGAGTTTTTCTAAATGCAGCCAACTTGGACCTGTCCACCAAAGATTGGAATTTATCAGTTCTCTGGGCCTCTTGACACTAGGTCTGCGGGATTGTCGTGTGTTCTAACGTGGTGCCAATTGGAAATATTCGTAATTTCTTGAATGTGTGCGACGCGATTGGCAACAAAGTTTGTCCATCTCGTTGGGGAAGAAGATATCCAAGATAGCACAATTTGTGAATCTGTCCAATAATATTCTGAATTAAATTTTAAATTAAGAATGTTCTTGAACTTTTGAACTAAATTTGTTAATAAAACCGCTGCTGACAATTCCAATCTTGGTATGGACAATTTCTTTAAAGGGGCAACACGCGATTTTGCTGCTAGGAGTATGACTGAAGATTGTTCTTTATTGACTGTTTTCTAGAACTATTGGGTCGGGTAATAAAATAAAACGTTCTATATTAAATTTGTCACTTTCGTTTAAATGTTCTTTCAGATACATCCACCTCGTATGTATGTCAGCTAGGAGAGACTCGTCCCATGACAACTTTAGTTGCCAGATTTGTTGAATTATGAGTTTTGTAACAAAAATTATGGGTGCTAGGAGACCAAGAGGGTCGTACAATTGTGCAGTCATTGATAATATTGTTCGTTTGGTAATTTTTGAATAAAATTTTAAATTATTTATTGAATATGAGAAGCAGTCAGTACTTGGGTTCCAAAATAAACCTAGGGTTTTATTGGTGATACAAATTTGTTCTTTGTCATGGGGGTTTTGTATTTTGTCATTGAACGAGGGTAGATTGCTTTTCCACTTACTTAACTTAAAAGATGCTTGATTTAAAATATTAATTAAATGATGTTGTATGGTTTTCAACTCTGAGATTGTTGTTGCACCTGTGAGAAGATCGTCAACATAGAAATCCTTACGTATGATTTCTGATTCTTTGGGGAATAATTTTTCATTTAAATTTGATAATTCGAATAGACATCAAATAGCTAAAAATGGGGCTGCTGCCATCCCAAATGTTACAGTATTTAATTCGTATTTTTGTATGGGTTGGGATTGGTCATCACGCCACAGAATTCGTTGGAATCGTCTGTCTAATGGGTTGACTTCTATTTGTCTGTACATTTGAGTGATGTCTGCAGTCAGTACAAATGGATGTGTTCTAAATCTTGATATAATGGAAAATAGATCTGGTTGTATTGTGGGACCAACGCATTGTAAAGTATTTATTAATAAACCTTCAGGGGGTTTACATGACCCGTCGAATACCACTCTTAACCTTGTGGATTCACTTGATAATTTAATGACTGCATGATGGGGTAAAAAGAAAGAATTTTCGTTATGGATCTGAGCTACTGTCATGTGGTTTTGATTTTTATAATCATTTATGCATTCAACGTAAAGATTTTTAAATGACTCTTGCCTTTCAAACCTTTTCTCTAATAATTCAAAGCGTATTGCCGCCATTTTATATGAATCACCTAATTCGCTTATATTTTCCTTTAATGGAATTCTTACAATAAACCTTCCATCGTTTGAACGCGTGGTGTTTTGCGTAAAATGGGATTCACAATATTTTTCTTCCGGTGTTAAATGGGCGTTAGTTTGAGAAAACTCATCAACTTTCCAAAATGATTGTAAGTCTTCATTTATTTTATTGATTGAAAGAAAGGTTGAAGTGTGAGTTTGTGGAGCATAAACGTTTCCAGCCGCTATCCATCCTAATTTGGTTTTTTGGAATATTGGAGCGTTAGATTGGTTAATGTGACCTACGCTTAATAATTCATAGAAAAGATTGCAGCCTATTAACACATCAATACTTCCCGGTTCATTAAAGCTTGGGTCTGCCAATTTTACATGTGGTGGAATTTGTAGTCTAACTGGGTTTATTAAACTATGGGGTAATTCATTTGTGATCTTTGGTATTATTAAACATTGAATATTGTTTGAGTAGTTAGTATGTTGTGAGAAAAATTTAAACGTGGTGGAAAATTGGACATCGCTTGAATTCTTATTTATGCTGCTAACTGAAACATTGACAGGATCTTTCTGCAAGTTTAATTTGTTAAATGCGTCTTCACTTATGAAGTTTGCTTGCGATGCTGAATCTAATAATGCTCTTAATACGACCGTGTGGTTCTCTGTCATACACCTCAATCAGTGCAGTAGGCAATAAAACATCTTGCATTTTTGTTGAAGATCATTGCGCAATTACTTGGGTATGGGGTATTAGGGTTTCTTCTTTACTTATTTCATTTGAGTTAACTTCAGTTTTATTTGCGTAATTTATATGCAAAAGTGTGTGGTGACGTTTGTTACACTTCTGGCACATGGAGGAGGAACAGTTTGGACTGAAGTGTCCCTTTCTTAAGCAATTTAAACATATTTTTAAGCTTTTAACAAGATTGCTTCGTTCAGTCGGATTGAGTTTAATAAAATTACTGCAATTTTTTAGGTGATGTTCTCCCTTGCAATGAAGACATGAAATATTAGTTGTTATGAAGGTATTTTGTATTTAGTATTTTGGGTTGATTTTGAATATATTTTGTTTGATTTATTGACCGATGAATTTTCAATTTTTGGGTTAGTGGATTCTAAAGTATTTTGGTGCATATTGAGAAACTTTAAAAATTGGCCAAGTGTGGGTATTGTGTCATTAGCATTTTCATTTAAATTTAACTTAGATTCCCATTCTTTTACATATCGTGAATCTATTTTGGTTGTTATCATTGGTACAATTATTGCGTCCCATTGGTCAACTGGTTGCTCGAGAGAACGCAGACACTCAATATTATTTTCAACTGTGTTGATTAATTTTCTTAAATTAATGTGATTTTCAGTGACAACGGGTTCTAAATTGAGTAGTTTATTTACATGCGTGGCTATTATTCGGCGTTTATTATTGTATCTTTTATTGAGGGCTTGCCATGCTATGTCATAATTTAAATCTGTGGTATTAAGTGATCGTAACATTTCTGCGGGTTCATTTTTGACTGCTGCTCTTAAATAGCATAATTTTTGACTGTTAGTTATATCTGAGTTATTGTGAATTAATGCTGAAAATACGTCAAAAAATTCTCTCCAATGGGAAAAGTTGCCATCGAAAGTGGGTAGTTCAATACGTGATAATTTAATATTACTCAAAAGAAGTCTTTGGGTTTTTGCCTCATATCGAGTACTATTTGATTCGTCATTAGTCTCTATATTACTGCCTGATTCTGATTGATTATTATTTGACTCGTTATTATTACCTTCATTTAATGATTCAGATCGTTTACTATTTGATCCGCTGTTACTAGTGATTTTATATATCAATTTTACTGATCGAGGGTTATTATTAATTAAATTTGTCGCTTCTGATGTTAAATCGAAATGTAGATTTTGATATTCTTCTCGAATTTTTAAATTTCCGTTTTCGTTTAGCTCAATTTCCTCGATTTCACCCTGTATATTATTGAAAACGTCAAACAATCCGACAATTTTATCGAGTCGATTTTCTAATGAGATAATATCACAACTTGATTTTACTTCTTTTATTTTCACTGTATCTATAAATTTTGCAAACGTTAATTTATTGTGCGTGTAACGCACCGCGCTATCTATCCAACTTTTTAAGTTCGTCCGCCATTATTCTTGTACAAATAAGCAAATGGGATAGGAAATTATTAAATGGAATGCTTACCTGTGGTACTTTTGTATTTATTATTGTTATTGTTAATTTATTTGTTACTGTAGTCGGCTTGCTTGATTTCCAAGATGTCGGCTAGTTTTCGATGACCTCGAAAATGGGTTGTGGGTTTACTTGTTATTTAATATTATTTTTTATTGTTGATTCATTCCGTACGAAGGACCATGTTATAATGTATTGTTTCACCTGCTTGTATTTTTGAAATAGGTATCGTGATAATTAAACTACCTTTCCTATTTCAATTCACATATTTATTTCTTTGCCACGTTCGGCGTTGCATCCATTTTTCAAACATACATTCTAACTGCTGCCTTGCGCAGTCCCTTCACTGCCCTACTCTCTAATTTATAAATTGGCGGTAAATTTGAAACTTAACATACCTACTTAATTTATTACAGGCGTACTATACATCATGTGCGATTTTTAATTAGGTTAGTAATTTGAGAAGATTTTTTGGGGTTGATACGTAAAAGTTTACTGCCGCATACCGCAACTATACTTTTAAAAGCTATATCCAGGATTTCTAGGATCCCGCTTTTCTAAAATCCCGGTTGGGGTGGATTAATATTCCTCTATACCTTTTCAACTTCAAATTGGGACTAAACAATATCGAACTGGGAATAAACAATTTAAAATTGGGATAATCAATATCAAATTGGGAATAAACAATTTCAAATTGGGATAAAGAACTTCAATTTGGACTAAACAATATCAAATTGGGGGGAACTGTGCAGTTATTCTGACCAGCTGAAAAAAAATTTCTTCAGCTACACACTAAAGAACAGACTTATCTTAGGCTATAGAAAAAATTTCATGCGAGAAATCCTAAAAAACAAACCCAAAATTGACTTTTGAAAAGTACGGGAAATTAGCATCGAGTATGCGGCAGACCCCGGTCAGACGCTATACAATTGAACGACGGTCCCTTGAAAATGCGTAAAATTTTTTCGCTCCGATTTGAATTTTTCTTTGAAATTCGGAAATGAAATTCAAAAAAATGGAAAATAACCCGTGTATTGCTGAAAAGTGAAAAAATTAAATTTTTTTTGCTTCGAATTTTGGGGTGTGCATTCGATAAGGAGGGTAATCCAGTCAAAACCTACGCTTTCGGGGCGCCGCTCCGCTCTGCACCCCTCCAGGGCGGTTTTGACTCTGGTTACTAGGCTAAACATACGAGAAGGCGCCACCCATCATGAAAACCGGGATAAATGAAACCGGGGTGTGAGAGAACCTCGAAATAGCATTAAAAGTAGTTGCGGTATGGGGCAGTAAACTATTACGTTTCACCCCCAAAAAATCGCGTAAAAACAAAAAATAATCGATGTTACATGTACGAGAGACGAGCTGCATCTGCCGGTGCGAAATACTCCAAGTGTTAGGGTCATTAAAACTAGACGGACTGTCAATAGAATGAGCGACGCGTTCGTTAATTTTACCACTGAATCTCATAAAATTTGCTAAGTTCAAAATCGATTATTTCAAAATTTTGATAATAAATTCTCGGTTAATATTTTTACAATTTGCTATATTAACTGTGTTCTTTAGTGTGTAGCTGAAGAAAATTTGGTTCGAGTGGTCAGAACAACTGCACAGTACCCCAAGTTGAGAATCAGTAATATTATCGGCCAAACGAGTTCAAACGATTCTTGCTCTAGAGTCTAGCTCTAGAGCAAGAACCAAGCGTTCTTAAAGTGGATACGCGTGCGCGAATTCGCAAATGAGTTTAAACTTTGTTTACAGATCGTGTTCATTTGTTGCAACAGCACCTATTTAATTTTAAATTTTAGATTTAAGAATAATTCCATTATTTTCACTTCAAAACTTCACTTTACTTTATTTCACTTTACTTCTTCTTTCATTTCTTTTATGGTTTCCTTAAACTCTATTTTCTTTACTGTGGTATTTTGCAGATCTTTTATCTCCCCATCCATGTTCCACATATCTTGCCACATATTCTGTTGAGTCAATTTAATTTCATCAATTTTTTTTTTAATTCATCTTTTATTTCTTGTGAGCCTTTATCTATCATTTCTTTAGTTTGATCTATTTCCTTTTTAATTTGATCGATATTTATTTTTATTTGATCGATATTTATTGCATTATGATCAAATTTTTCATCCATTTTTTCCAAGAATATTTTTATCATATCCATCGTTTCTGTTTTCTTCTCTTCTGTTTGTTTTTCTTGACTCGTGCTTTGTTTTTCCTCGACCTTTTCTTCCATACTTTTTATTATTTCTTCTTTAACTTTGTCGACTATAGGATTTCTTTCTACTATGTCTTTCGTCTCTGGATCTACTTCTATGGGATTTGCATCTATGAATGCTAACAGCTGTTTTTTCTTACTCATATTGTCGTTTGTTTGATTTAAATGTCAAAAGAAAGCTATATTTTACACACAGATAATCCAAACGTTTAATTGATTTTGTCTGATAATCAAACTCTTTTATCAGATCGTACATAAATTTTATTGAATTTGTCGAATAAAAATGTTTTTAATGACCTTAGAAAAAATTTTTTATTTATCGTAAAATTGTTTTTATTTGAATATTCAAAATAGAGCATGTGAATCTTAATATCAGGGTTATCGTGAGGTTTCGTGCCTCGAGTTGGGAGCCAATTTTTATATGCTGTGGTGTTCCGTTGTTGAATTCGAAGCCACGACAGATATAAATTTTGAAAGAATTAAAATTTTTAACCTTTATTTCTCGTCACACTCAAAATTCAGTTTTTTTTTATCATATGTGATAACTTTTGTTTTGAAATAATTCAATTCTTCAATTTTATTAATTTTTTTTGTTTAATAAAATTTTTTTACAATACAAAATATGGGTTAGTAAATAATTATGATAATAATATAAAACTTTTTTAAATAAAATAGTTAATTTAAACTTTTTAAAAAATGTTTATTTGAGCTTTCGGTGTTGTTTAACACCATCATCAGAAAATAGTGAACATTTACATGGAAACAATAACAAGATTTCAACGTATTGTCATCTGATACGATCCAAAAAAATAATTAATAAAATGTAAAAGCCACGTGTAAATGAACAACCTAATTGGTAAAACGATCAAATAAACATTTTTTAAAAAGTTTAAATTAACTATTTTATTTAAAAAAGTTTTATATTATTATAATATTATCAATAGTTAAAAGTCTTATATTATGTAAATAATTATGTTCATACATAAAGAAATTAATTGCGCTTCTATAATAATTGTTCAGTAGATAAAAAAAAGTCATTCAGTTTACAAATACACATGTGATTGAATAATGTTTTGAAGTAATAATTTTCACTGGTTTAATGTTTCAAAAAAAATGCTAAATACCTTGTCTTTGTTTTGAATTTTGTTTATAACTCTCGATAAACACACTAACTTCATATGTAGGTTGATTTCCAATTTTCCAAACCAATTTTTCATGAACCAAATCCACAATAGTTGAATTTTGCAAATAATTCGTGATTAATTTTGCAACCATCAAATTTCACCAACATTGACCACTTTTTATTCCTCTTACTAGTAATTTTCTTAACTTTCCACTTCGGAAAACCATTTAAGGGATCCACTTCGTATTCCACTTAGAAAAATCCGCTTTATTAAAAATTAATCTCATCGATTGAAAAATCACCGTTTGATCTCTTGTTCATTTCAGAACGAATATGTCCATGCCAACTTTGTAGCCGAAATTTCTTTATCACGCGTGTGCAATTTTTGATTCAGGTCCTCTGATTGGTTGATTTGGTTGATTTTGGCTCATAATTTCAAAATGTGTCCGGTAATGGACGTAAACGAAACTTTGCAAATCTTGCGAGTGTCAGTTCGCGCACTTATGTTTTTTAAAACTCACGCATGACTTTAAACACATCATTTTTAATTTAAAATTTTTATAATACAAATAATATTTTTGATTCATTTTAATAAAAACAAATCTAGTCCTTTTTGGAACATACTCCAGACTTTTAAATTTAATAAATTTGAAGAATTATTTTGTTAAATTTTATTGACCATAAAAGATTTTTGGTGCATAACGAAATTATAAATTTGACATGGTAAAATTATTTTATTAATTTTTGAATTTATTTTTATTGAAAAATTTTTGTAAATTGTAATTTTGTTGAAGACAGTTCAATATAGTAAATTTTTATTACCATAACAAAAATTATAAGGGATTATCCTATTATGACCATCAGTATTTTAATAAAATTTCAAAATTTAAAAATTATTTAATCTAATTTAGGTGCTGTTGGTATTAATGTTAATGTGAATCACAATACTGTTTTTATCTGTTATATCTGTTTATAATTAATATCTGGCTTTTCATTTTTCATTGGGTAATAATTTACCTTACGTAAGATTAGTGTGGGGGGGAGGGGTTATACATTTTCTTATTTTTTCTTACTAGGGGGGGGAGTCTAAATGTAGGAAAAAACGTCTTACGTAATACATGAACGGCCCCTTACTATAAATCTGCAGTTCCGACAAGTTTAGAATCAGTAATATTATCGGCCAAACGAGTTCAAACGATTCTTGCTCTAGAGCAAGAACCAAGCGTTCTTAAAGTGGATACGCGTGCGCGAATTCGCAAACGAGTTTAAACTTTGTTTACAGATCGTGTTCATTTGTTGCAACAGCAACTATTTCATTTTAAATTTTAGATTTAAGATTTTTTTTGCGCCCGGTTGTCTCCTCGCCCAATCGGCCTCGCCCAATCGGTCGCGCCCAATTGTCCGTTACCGAGAAAAAGTTTAGGACCGAACTGTGGCAGGACTAATCTGTAATCCTATTAGAATGGATAATGCATAAAAAGGCTTAGAAGGTAAAAAGTTAAATAAATGGTAAATATTTACAGGCCAGTATGTTGAATTGTTTCGCACATTTAAAAAATAATAAAATAGTAAAGTAGTGTGGGATGATGTTCCTGAGCTCTGAGCGCACAGCCTCGTGGATTTCATTCTAGATTAAACTGCCGAGAAATTTGTATGGGTTTTACAATGTGGGACTATGCATTGCATAAGCAGAAAAATTATGTTGTCTTACACGGAGCGATTCGTCGATTCGATCGAAAGTTCGATTAAACTGAGTATGGACTTTAGATTTATATGGAACACGAGTGCTAGAACTGTTGTAGTTTAACTACTAATATTAATAATTAATTTTCATTCAAAAAAAGAACATTAGTCAGAAAAACTTTGAATTTATTGCAATAAAAGTTACACACACAAATATAGTACAGGGTGATCATATAACTGGATATTGATTAGAATTAAAAAATGATAATTTATTATATCAGCATAATGTTATATCTTCAGAAATTGATTGATTTATTATTAATCAATGTTTTGCAAATTTGGAAAAAATTTATTTGCAATTACAACATACCAATTATGCAGGAACACACAAATTTAATACACGGTGAATATAAAACTACAAGCAGTTATTGATTTCAATAGCAAATCTGATAAAAACATCTTCAAAAATTGATTAATACAACATGTCATATTATTAATCTACTGCAAAATTACAGGATCCAAAAATTCAAATTGTACTGTGACTAAGACATACGTCAACACTGTACTCAACATCTACAAACAAAAATAAAAATAGCACATAGCCAAAAACCCAAGGATTTTACTTACGCTTGGAAATAGTTGAGTATCTAACGCTACTATCTCAGATGCTTCTAATTTCGCAGGATATTTTTTACTGGCGTAGAGAAAGCAGTCAAACTGAAAATAAAAATTTTTATAATTCGAATAAATTATTGTTTGATTTTGGGTATGAAAGTAACACATCCAGATTAAATCAATTCATCTCGAAAACAACGCGTGACGTCACAAGTGCTAAGGTAGCACATCAAGAGTTATATGTTTAAATGCTCCTGTTAACGTTAAAAATCTAAAAATTTCAACAACAATTGTTTTATTCAACAACAGAATTAGCCCCTCAAAATTTCATTTTGACGGCTTCACCCCAAATGAGGATTTTAGTTCCTCAAAAATGGTTTTTCGCCTATAGCTCGCTTACTTGTATGTTTAGGGAAAATTAGCATCCTGTTAAAATTGAAGAACACAAAATTTTCCATAAAATAGATTTTCCAAAATTCACTTCAGATGACGAAGGTGGTAACAAATTTTTTTTCGAATTATTGTTTACTCAGTAACTTGATGAAACAAAACGCATTTTGCCTTTACTTTCTGAAACTGATTTTTATTTCATATCAGTAAATTTTGAAATTCTGTCTTCTTCAAATTTTGATCGGATTTTAGTTTTAATGGATTTCAAATTTACTAATGAAATTTAGATACTAAAAATTAGTAAGTTGTTGAAATATCAACCTGTTATTTTGTTGATATGCTTAAATGCTAAATACAAATATTTAAAAAATATACAACAAACCTGAAGTTTTTCAGCAGGATTTAGTTTGCTCAATGGAAATGTTTCCAATGTCGTTAGTATTCCTTTTTTCTGAAACATATTAATTATGTTGAATATTTTTTGGCTAACAATATGCCAATTTAAGGAATTAAATTAGATATCCAACAACTTGGAACTTGCTTTAGCCGCGGTTTCTAGGCTTCTATACAACTACTTTTCTGGTGTGAAAAGTTGTTGTTATTTTTGGTCGCCATAATTTTATAATGTAATATCAGATAATGCCATAATTCGGTAACCGTGAGTTGCCAACTTAAAAAATATTCTATAATACAAGTAAAATTTAGTGACAAAAATATTTCGATTTTCTGATTAGTATCTTTATTATCGGATAAAAATTATTTTTTCATATAAAAGCAAGAAGATAGCATTTTAAGTTCAAATATAAATCTCAGAATATTTAATTTCTTAAATCTGCGGTAATTCTGATAATCTGAATCTTTAGTAGCAACCTAACAAATGAAGCTATTAGAGCATGAAGGTGTTAACTCACTTTTTAAATATTTGCCAATAATTAAGGTTAAAGTTTATTTGCTTGGAACTTTTTTTGTGTTAGATAAATTTATATACTGTTATGACCTTTGCCTCACGTTGGGCTGTCAACTTGCTATGTCCACCGTGAACCGTGAACACGACTTGCTCTTGATCTCAGGCTGCAGGTTCTTTAGGCTTTTACGGTGGAATTATTCTGATCAACACAGTCAAAGAAAATACGCAAATCTAAATTTTAAGAACATTTAATGAACAACTAAACATAAGATTAACATAAACAAATAACAACAAATAAACATGAAAATCGAACAACTTAAAAATTAAACAAATTTTATGCTAACCTTTTTTTAATTTAATTTTCAGAGTGATCACTCGGCATAGACGGAACACCCCAATATGCGCACATACACTTATTTCTTCTGTAGAAATATTTCGATCTTCCAATCGTTTTATTGGTCCTATTTATCAGCTCTTTAACTCAATTCTCTTTAGTTATTATGCGGCTATTGTGTCGCTTATTTTAAATCGAACTCACGATTATCTTTTTACTATGCCGGTCGCTTATTTAAATCGAACTCACGATTATCTTTTACTATCCCGGTCGCTTCTTTAACCGAACTCACGATTATCTTTTACTATTCCGGTCGCTTATTTTATCGAACTCACGATTATCTTTTACTATTCCGGTCGCTTCTTTAATCGAACTCTCGATTTGCGACCAATTCGGTCGTAATTTTCAAAAAGAACCCCTCTGGTCGCTTAATTTTATTCAACCTCGTTTACTTCCCCTTGGCAACCAATCTTCCTTTTTTTATCACTTTTGATTTTTATCTCCCATTTTGCAGTCTTTTGTGTTGCCTATCCATTTGATTTTATTTAATTTTATAAACACAAAAACTTAATCTAACAAACTTTTCTTTTAACATATACAAATTTTTCTCATGCCATATTTTCTCTGACTGCACGACAAACAATTTAATATCGCAACAGCCAAATATTGATGGACACAACAATACTTAGGCCCAGTTGTTCAGTATTAGGTTATCTTTTAACCTGAATTATTTTCCATGGAAACAATTCTTGAAACAATAATTTCTATGGAAAATAACCCATGTTAAAAGATAACCCGAAACTGAACAACTGGGCCTTAGAGCCACAATGTTTAGTGAATGGACATACTTTTATAAGTATATGTGCTATTTTACCACACACTACATATTTTTTTAGTGTTATCCAAAAAAAGTGAGTTAACACCTCTATGCTCGAATAGCTTCAAATATTCTATATATAAGTAAAATTTTTTGTAGAACGTGGCTAGAAAGTCGAATTTAAATTTAAAACACATTTTTGTTATATTATACATACGATGTGTTTACCATCACAATTTCGAGGGTTCTGATTAGATTGAATATCAAAGTAATAATCAAATTTGGAAAATTTATAATCCAAAAATGTATGAAATTGTTAGATTTTCTTCGTATTTTAACTTTGCGGTATTTTGTTTTCGCGGTATTTTAGTTCGTGGTATTTTGTCTTTGCAGTATTTTCGTCGCGGTATTGTGGTCGCGGTATTTAGGCCGCGGTAAAATGTGCTAGACCGTAGCTACTAGGTTTGAATGGAGCGGGAGTCGCGGGTCTGACTTGGAAACGTTGCCTTAAATGTACGTTACGGCGCCAGCAGGTTTTTGCAAGGTCTCAGCTGAAATCATTCTTTTACTCGGATCTTAGTAGTCGAGAACGACTAATTAAAATACTTAACCAGCAAAGTAAATTACTGAATAAAAGGTATGCAATTCTATTTCAATTGTACATTTATAATGATTAGCGCAATTAACCCAGGAAAAAAATGGTTCAATAAAATTAAGTGTAATCAAAAAGTCTCAATATGCATAAATATATCACCTTCTGTTTACATTTTACATTTATTAATTTATCATAGTACATAGTACATAGTAAGACCCTTGACAGTTGTTAGCGAATTCTAAGGTTATTTTAATTGTTCGTATTCGGCTAATGAATACTTAGCTGACAAATGACTAATCGTCAAACTCTGAAAGACAACTTGCTCTTTTGATTCAAATAAAAGATGTAATTAAGTTAGAATAAGTTTCTATTACATAAAATAACTTGTACCTGGTACCAGAAAAATAGACAAATAAATGTTTACAAATTAATTCAAACCGTGGTCTGTACCAAAAGGTTTACAAAAATCAAACAAATCGAAGTTTCTTCTTTCTTCCGCTTAATGGTCGGTTGCCATTAAAGCTTTTCGTTATTCCATTAACGTGTAAAATTTTAAATTTAGTTGTTTTTGGTTTCGTTGAAATTATAAAAAATGTTTTGTTATTTAATTCGAAAAAGGGTAATATTGAAATTGTCTTAAGTTTACAAAATTATAGGTTATGTTTTCATGTAAACAATTTTACAAATTGACCCATTCTAAATTAATTGATCTATTTTAGAGATTTTTGACATGGTAAATCTTTAGATGAAATTGAATAGCAAGTATTAACAGTATCTTTCTGTCTTGGACGATTTTATTAAAGACAGTGTCCTTCGAAATGAGTTGGATAATTTTATCGGAAACGACGTTTCTCGGAACCTTATAATTTTCTACTTTAAGAGTCTTCATGGTGTTTCATTGAGTCATAACAGACCATAGAAATATGTATAGTCTGTTTCAACATAAATGGAATTAAAACAAGTTGGAACTTTCTTCAGCAGCGGATCCTAGGCTTCTATACATACAACTACTTTTCTGGTGTGAAAAGTTGTTGTTATCTGGTTATTTTTGATCGCCATATAATGTACCATCACATAATCAGATAATCTGCACCAATTAAATTTTTTGCGGTTGGTACTTATCATTTACTATATAAGTAATAACAATCAAACTTTTCCATTCTATTCGAAACTTTACTTCTCTGTAATGTATGGTCCTTTTTTTGAGGTGGACCAATCCTCTCCTTTCTCTTTTATTTACAACTTAACTTCACTAACCACATCAATAAAAAATTATTTTTTCACATCAAAGTAAAATAAAAAATCAGTTCTTAGACCTCTATACACACAGAGTATTTCCAACACGATTTGAAACGCTCTGTATGATTTTGAATTATGCGGACAGATTGACGGACACGGAGCCAGATCATAAGGCTTCTTGCTATACTTTGTATAGAAGCCTAATAAAAAAGTTGTTATTATCTGGTTATTTTTGGTCGCCATATAATGTAACATCACATAATCTGATATTCTGCACTAATTAAATTTTTGCGGTTGGTATTTATCAATTACTACATAAGCAGCGGTGCCAACCCGTACTATAATTGTAGTACGCATACTATAATTTTACCTTCTGTGCTGTACAACAGAAGGTACAAATAATTACTTATAGACTGCCTACTATAATAAATTATAGTACGGTTGGCATCGCTGTACATAAGTAATAATAATCAAACTTTTCCATTCCATTCGTAACTTTACTTTTCTGTAATTTCCGGTCCATTTTTTGAGGTGGATCCATCCTCTTCCTTCTCTTTTATTTACAACTTAACTTCACTATCCACATCAAGCCACTGCTGTGGTTAAAATAAAATAATAAATAAACACTAGTCAACAAATTTAAACTTTTTTTTTATAACATTAGTAAATTTAACTATTTTTATATAAACAATGCCTATTGTTCAAGAAAATGTCGTTAAAAAGTTCGTAGCACCCTCAGATTTTTAGTTATTCGACTTTCATGAATTTACAAAAATCGTTGTTAGCTATAGCATGGAGATCATTTAAAAAATATATAATTACAACTGCATTAATGAAAATTAATTTTTATTCTGCAAAAAACATACTCTGAAAGGTTGACAAAATATAAAAAATCATGAAAGAAAAAATTAAGATAAAAAAATTATTTTTTTCTTTTATGAACGCTATCATCTTCCCTCTGCAGGAACCAGCAAAAGTTTCCCATCATTGTTGAATCCCAGCTTCCTTGGTAACGATGTTCCATTATACTTATGTCTTGGTGAAACCTTTCTCCTTGCTCGTCATTTACTGCACCCAAATTTTCAGGGAAGAAATTTAGATGGGAATGTAGAAAATGAACTTTAAGCGACATACGGCATCCTAACTCCTTATAGTTATGTAACAGTTCTTCTATCATATTTTCGTAGTGCACATGTTTTTTGTTGCCTAAAAACTAATCTACAACTACTTTGAAAGATGTCCAAGCAGCCAATTCTTTAGTGTTCAATTTTAAATTGAAGTTTTCATCGCGTATTAGCTTGCGTATTTGAGGTCCAACAAATATTCCTTCTTTAAGCTTTCCATCACTTAACTTCGGAAACTTATCCTTCAAGAAAACGAAACTATCATTATATTTGTCCAAAGCCTTCACGAACTGTTTCATTAAACCTAGTTTTATATGTAATGGTGGCAGTAATACCAGTTTTGGATCTACCAATGGAACATATTTAATATTATTTGTGCCGGGAATGAATTCTACTCGTGGAGGCCAATTCTTTACTTCATAATGTTGTTGTCTTGCACGACTATCCCACAGACACAGAAAACAACAATATTTTGTAAATCCACTTTGTAATCCAAGTAAAAGTCCTATAACTTTTAGGTCGCCACACAGTTGCCATCGATATTCTTTATATTTTATAGAGTCCAATATGAGAGACATTGACTGGTAACTTGCTTTCATATCGACAGCATGTGCTACAGGTATTGAAGGTTTTTTGTTTCCATTATGTAACAAAACTGCCTATAAACTTGACTTAGACGAATCAATAAATAGCCGCCATTCTGATGGTTTATGTTCAAATCCTAATTCAAGTGCTAGGCCATATACATCGGTACATACACACAGTAAATCTTGCTTACTATAATATGTAGACAATTTTTGGTGCCTGTTTCTAAATATTGAAATTTTGGTATTTTTATCCAAAAGATTCCATTCTTGTAACCTTGATCCCAACAATTCTGATTTTTGTTTAGATAAATTTAAATCTCGCACTAAATCATTCAGTTCAGTTTGAGTTATTAAAAGTGGTTCGGCATTGCTTCGAAAGTCGTAATCCGAAACGGAAGAAGTCGATAAACCTGCTATACCTTCTTCTATAATTTCATCTGATGAATTTAGATATTGTTCCCAATCAGAAGGTGGTTGAGGAATTGGAATGTCGATACTATGTAACACCGGTTTTATAGCAGAAGGAATGTCAGGATATTTAATTTTATTTTTGTTTTTCCTTGAAAATCCAGAAATTTTTGTCATACAAAAGTAATAGTCGGTAGAGTGATTTGTAGATTCACGCCATATCATTGGTACCCCAAATGACATAGTACTTTTCTTTCCCTTAAACCACTGCACTAAAGTTACATAACACGATATATACAACATTAGCCTGCTTTCCTTTAAGGAATCTCGATAATCCATTCATGCGCGTCCCTAAATTTGTTTCATGAATAACTAAAAATTGTGACGTGATAGAAATTTTTCGTTTACATATTTGGAATCAGGGCACCAAAATAAACTAAAAAACATTGTTTTCGTATATGTTAGAAAAACCTTGTTAACTAGTGTAGTTAGTGCAGATTATCTGATTATGTGATTTTACATTATATGGCGACCAAAAATAACCAGATAATAACAACTTTCTACACCAGAAAGGTAGCTGTATCGGCAATTTACATTACCGTTGGTAGCGCCACCAGCAACAACAATATGGCCGTGTTTAGACGTATATTTCGAAATTCAAAATCATATTCTAGTGAAAATTTGCAACATTTCAGTATGGTATTAAATTTATTATAATATATGTTTTGTTAATTAGTTGATTTTGTTATGTCTTGAGCCTGAAGAACGAATTTTTATTTTCATTTAATACGTCACTTACTAATCTAAAATTCTCCCGCATGGTGGCGTTTGCTTAATGTAAATTGCGAATAGAAGCCTAAGAACTGCCGCTAAAGCGAGTTCCACCTTGTTTAATTTTTGTTATCTGAAAACAACTGTCATACAATAAGTCAGGGGCGTACTGGATCAAGTTATTCACGAGGGCTTAGATTTTTCATATCGATCGTCAGCTATAGCGGTTAAGTGCGTTGCTGCTAATGCTGAATGCCTGGTTACACTCCGGGCTCAGTAAAACTTTATTCTGGCCATGTTTATTACTTTATAACTTTATTCTGACCATATTCATTGTATGTTTACTACAATGTGTTACACAAGAAAACATTTTACATCTGTTTTGAGAGGTGACATATTTTACATTCGATTTGTATTTTTTCGCTTGTTTATGTACAATTTTCTTTATTACAGTCTTGAAAATGACCCCGATAGAGGGTCGCAACTAGTCGATTCAAAACGTAGTCTTTCTTTAACACGTCCCCTGATATCCAAAATCCTAGTAAATCATATCCTTGGAACAATAGCTTATCTTCACTTTATTCTGGCCGTTAATCCCTGCGGCAGTTAGACCAGATCATGGTATAATCATATCAACGGATCATCGTATCAACGGATCATCGTATCAACGGATCATCGTATCATCGTATCAACGGATCATCGTATCAACGGATCATCGTATCAACGGATCAACGTATCATCAGATCAATTTGCTTATATAGGACATCGCCCTATGAGTACAGTAGATGTAACAGTTTGGCTAATTTTTCGCGCGTTAAGTAAAAGTAAATTATTAACAATGGCATTAATCGAAAACAAATCTGCTTTCAAAACTGTAAAGAATGTGCAATTTGGCATTTTTAGTCTGGAAGATATTCGTAGCATGTCTGTCGTCCCAGAAGGTATAAATCATGTAGAAATTATGGAAGGAAGTCTTCCAAAAGTGGGCGGCCTGATGGATCCGAGGATGGGAGCGTTTGACAGCACTTTACCATGTCAAACATGCGAATACGACCGGGACACTTGCCCCGGTCACTTTGGTCACATCGAATTGGCCAAACCGATCTTTCACGTTGGCATGATTAAAGATGTCATGAAAGTTTTACGCTGCGTCTGCTTTAATTGCAGTAAATTGTTGGTGAACCCAAAAAAACTAAACCACTTCGAACACGCTCAGAAGATAACTGCAGACGATTCCAAGAAACGCTTAGAACTACACCTTTTCCACAAGTAATTCAGAAAAATTCAACCGTTATTCAGATTTGTCAATTAATATTCAGAAATCGTCAACGGTTATTCAGATTTGTCAATTGATATTCAGAAATCGTCAACCGTTATTCAGATTTGTCAATTGATATTCAGAAATCGTCTAATTCAGAAATCGTTAATTTTAATTCAGAAACCGACAAATGAAATTAGAATGAAATGCAAAAGTGGGGCTTTTACAGTGCAGAATAAGGCTTTAATAAAAATCTAAAAAAATAACAATATTTTAATTAATTTTTTTATATAATATATACAACAATAATTCAGAAATCGTCAACCGTTATTCAGAAATCGTGAATTGGAATTCAGATTTGTCAACTGATATTCAGAAATTGTGAATTGTAATTCAGATTTGTCAACTGATATTCAGAAATTGTGAATTGTAATTCAGATTTGTCAACTGATATTCAGAAATCGTGAATTTTAATTCAGATTTGTCAACTGATATTCAGAAGCTGTCAATTTTAATTTAGAAACCGACAAATGAAAATTAGAAAGTACTTAATGAAATTCAGAAAGTATCAAATGTTCAGCTCAATTAAACCATCAGTTGTTTGTTTTTCTAAAAATTTGAATGTTATGATTCTGTGTTGATTAATTTAATCCCTTAATCTGTGGATTAAGGGATTATCGTAATATTAATCTTATATAAGTAAAAATACATTCTTAAATAAATCGAAAAGGTAATAATTGAAATGGAGTTTAAAGACAATTGCGTTATTTGTGGTTTCAATATGAGAAGACTTTCAGTAATTGTGCTCGTGCTGCGCAACACTGCACAATACATCATGCAGCAGCCTTAGCAATGGAAGATATGCCAGTCGGTCGCTAAGTTATTGCAAAAAATTTCTTTAACATATTGTTGTTAAATAATTTATGTTTTTCTTATAATATATATAAAAAATAAATTAAAATATTATTATTTTAGATTTTTATTAAAGCCTTATTCTGCACTGTAAAAGCCCCACTTTTACATGTCATTCTAATTATCATTTGCCGGTTTCTGAATTAATAATGACGATTTCTGAATTAAAATTGACGATTTCTGAATCAAAATTGACGATTTCTGAATTTTAATTTCTGAATTAGACGATTTCTGAATATCAATTGACAAATCTGAATAACGGTCGACGATTTCTGAATATCAATTGACAAATCTTAATAACGGTTGACGATTTCTGATTTAGCATTGGAGAGTATGGGCCAAGTCGCAACAGAATGTTAGTTGACAAATCTGAATTACAATTCACAATTTCTGAATATCAGTTGACAAATCTGAATTGCAATTCACGATTTCTGAATATCAGTTGACAAATCTGAATTACAATTCACGATTTCTGAATAACGGTTGACGATTTCTGAATTACTGGCGGAAAAGGTGTAGTGTACGGTTTGTGCAAAGAACAAACAATATGTCACGCGGATGGTGGATGTGGAAATCATCAACCTGTAATTAGAAAATCGGGTCTCGATTTGACGGCCGAATGGAAGGAATCCGACGGAAAGGTTCCACAAGAAAAAAAGTATTTGTTGGCGGAAGAAGTGCTGCATATCTTTAGACAAATTAGCGACGCAGATTGCAGCGCCCTGGGAATGGATCCGAAATACTCACGACCCGAGTGGATGATCGTGACGGTTTTACCGGTTGTTCCTCCTTCCGCGAGACCCGCAGCTTTCTTGGGCGATTCGCCGAAGAAACGTCAAGACGATTTGACAACTAAATTGGCCCTAATCATAAATATATACCTTGTATAGAAGCCTAAAAGTAGCGCACTGGCTACCCAGTTCTTAGACCTCTATACACACAGAGTATTTCCAACACGATTTGAAACGCTCTGTATGATTTTGAATTATGCGGACAGACAGACAGACAGACGGATAGACGGACGGACGGACGGACGGACGGACGGACAGGCAGACACGGAGCTAGATCATAAGGCTTCTTGTTATACTTTGCATAGAAGCCTAAAAGTCATAGCATCAAATTACGTTGATATAAAAACGTACAAACTATGCGACGAAACATAAAATAGAGATAAAGTTAATTATTTTAATCTCGCGCCAGCCTTTAGCAATGCATATGCTCTCTTGGTTGGCGCGATAATCTTATCTCTATATTATGTTTCGTCGCATAGTTTGTACGTTTTTATATCAACGTAATTTGATGCTATGACTTTTTTAATTCCATTTATGTTGAAATAGACTAATATACTGTTGTGATACGCGCTATCCATGTTGAGGATAGAGTCGTACCCATGGTACGACTCATGGTACCCATGGTAAGTACAGTTGGAGACCGGAGGTTCAAACACATTTGTTTGCATGTGTTTGTTTTTTTTTTGTCGTTTGAATTTAATTTTAAGTTTGTTCGTGTTACATGTTGTATGTAAACATTATATACAACATGTGTAATTTAATCAAACGTGCAGAGAACCGTCGGCCATGTACAAAGAAACCGAGAATATAAGAAGCTCCGGTTTGTAAACAAAAATTATATGGTAACGCAAGTTACATAAAAGTAAATAGAAGAGTATCATCGAGATCACGAAACGTGACGGTCGCGTATTTAGTACTGTGAGACAAAGTCGCGAAATCAAGTGAGATTCACTTAAATATACTGAGATAAATTATATTCGTGAACTAAATACGGTGGTGCTACTAGAGAAAAATAATTCCTTTGAGAAATTTAAGATTCCGTGAGATAGCGGGATACGAAAGGTGTTGGCAACAAAGGTTGTGGTTGAGATCGTGTCATACAGATACGTAGGGGAGAACCGGATACCAAATTATCCGATCTATGAGAAGCAGTCATAGAAAGAGTGGAACGATCAGATCCGCACGAGAGTTGGATCGTGACGATATTGGAAATTAGAAGAGAGAAATAAGAAAATTGTGCGAACGAAAGATTAGCAGGTTAGCTACCCTTTATTTATCAGTGCGTAGAGTAGTAGTATATAAAGATTGTTTGATTGTTTGGGTTATATGTTATATGTTGGAATTTGTTTATTTGATTAAAAACTTGTTAACGGAATCCAACTGTAGTTTTATCTTTGTTGGAATCAAGAATTCGTTCGACATAAGCTCGTATAAAAAGTGTTGGTTGAATCAGATCCCGACGCATATTTTCTGAGAAGTAAGAGTCGAATTAAAGGTAGGTGACCATAAACCGATTGTGTGCGTACTCGTGCATCTTCAAGGCACCAGACGCTACAATACATGACTAGCAAATGTGCTGTGACAATTAAATATATTGCGATGTACGGCGGGTATAATACCAATACACCCGATATTTTTATTGTTATGTTGAATTGACAAATACATATATTAAGTTCTTCCTTTCGTTTTATGCCCACGTCCAGCTCTTATTTAACTCCTCTCGCATGAAAAACCCCTTACCTTTCAGATAACCGGTTCTTTGAGTTTGGCTCTTACTTATTTTCTCACTACCCTGTAAATTTTTAAGTGCGTTCTGAATGCGAACGCCCAAAAATGACAAATGCGAAATTGTACATAATCTTTTATTTAATAACTTTTCTCAAAAAAAAATTCAAACAAGTTCTTTAAAATTAATCACACAAAAATCAAACCTATTCTACCCTTTATTTTTAATTGTCACCGTTGTGTTTCCGAATTTCGCGGCACTCTAAGTAATTAAATTGGTAAGCTTACCCCTTTTTGCGCATAAACAATTGTCATTTCCTTCATAAGTCATCGGCTTTCTTTTCTAACCGCGCTTATACCACGGTCCACTCTTTCAGCAGTGATTTATCGACCAAATTTTATCTACTCCAATTCCTTCCCATAATATCTCCAACAGCCTCTGTGCTCTTCACCGCACAAGGTAAGTAACCTTTTAACTATTTTTTTATAACACTTATTCTTCTCTCCTTACACCACCTTGTATCAATCCAGGTCTAACCTCATGGTCAACCAAATACTTTTATTGTGGAGTGGTACTCTTATCACGAGCTCTCTTACGTGCTTCCCGTATCCACTTTATGTACCCACCTATTTTATTTATCCTGCCGTTACCCGGGTTATTTTAGAAAAAAAAACATTCAATTTTCTTTTCGTCGCTTTGATTTCCCGAATCGGATTTTCTATCCTTGAAATTGTCACGAATTATTAATCGTTTTTGTTTTTAAGTGGCCGATCGTCACTTAAATTCCTTGGAGCCCGTAGTTACTCATTCCGTTCATTCTTAACTTATTTAAAATTTTTATAACTAATTAAACATCTTATGTATTATGTACTAACATTGTCTTTTCAAATATAATTATTAACATAGTTGCAAAAAATGTGTTTTGCTTGTCATTTTTGGGTTTCGCATTGCGAGTTATTGTTTTTTAAGCCATAATGCAAATTGTTTTATTTAATTTTGAATCGTTAACGATTTCTATTTGTCAACGCATCACGACAATATGTTCAATACAAATTAATATCAAAATGTTAATATTTAAATACATATACGACCTTAGTGTGAGGTTTCAGTAATTCCCATCACCATTTGTTAAACCTGAGTTCGTGAATATTCATGTTGGATGAATGGAAGCCTAACAATTCCTTGATCATCTGGATACTCGAGGAAACCAGGTGTTTTTTGAGTTGGGTCAGTATTGGGAAAATGCCCCGATCTTGATTCTTGCCTCGAGAACAAGGAATAACCTCTAGCCAAATAAAGAAGCTATCGTGATACTGACTGATATTCGGTTAAAATGAAATTCACTTAGTGTTCACAATTTAAGAGACGTGCGAATTATTTGAAACTAGCTGGCACGGGCGGCATCTGCCGCCCTTAGCCATCTAGACCCAGAATAGATCCGAGAAGGCCATAGTTGTTCGGCCTTCGGCCTCACAGGGGGAGGACCATAATAGATCCGAGAAGGCCATAGTTGTTCGGCCTTCGGCCTCACAGAGAGAGGACCATGATAGATCCGCGAAGGCCATAGTTGTTCGGCCTTCGGCCTCACAGGGGGAAGACCATAATAGATCGGTGAAGGCCATAGTTGTTCGGCCTTCGGCCTCACAGGGCGAACCAAAATAGATCCGTGAAGGCTATAGTTGTTCGGCCTTCGGCCTCACAGACCGGACCATAATAGATCCGTGAAGGCCAAAGTTGTTCGGCCTTCGGCCTCACAGGCCGGACAATAATAGATCCGTGAAGGCCATAGTTGTTCGGCCTTCGGCCTCACAGACCGGACCATAATAGATCCGGGAAGGCCATAGTTGTTCGGCCTTCGGCCTCACAGACCGGACCATAATAGATCCGTGAAGGCCATAGTCGTTCGGCCTTCGGCCTCACAGACCGGACCATAATAGATCCGTGAAGGCCAAAGTTGTTCGGCCTTCGGCCTCACGGGGCGAACCATAATAGATCCGTGAGGGCCATAGTTGTTCGGCCTTCGGCCTCACGGACCGGACCATAATAGATCCGTGAAGGCCATAGTTGTTCGGACTTCGGCCTCACAGACCGGACCATAATAGATCCGTGAAGGCCAAAGTTGTTCGGCCTTCGGCCTCACAGGGCGGACCATAATAGATCCGTGAAGGCTACAGTTGTTCAGCCTTCGGCCTCACAGACCGGACCATAATAGATCCGTGAAGGCCAAAGTTGTTCGGCCTTCGGCCTCCCGGACCATAGTAGATCCGTGAAGGCCAAAGTTGTTCGGCCTTCGGCCTCACAGACCGGACCATAATAGATCCGTGAAGGCCATAGTTGTTCGGCCTTCGGCCTCACAGACCGGACCATAATAGATCCGTGAAGGCTAAAGTTGTTCGGCCTTCGGCCTCACAGGGCGGCCAATAATAGATCCGTGAAGGCCGTAGTTGTTCGGCCTTCATCTGTCATCTGTCAGCTGTCATCTGTCATCACCCCAAATAATTTCAAAATTTTTTTATATCAAAAGGAACCTTATTAGAGTGCACTGTAAAAATTTCGCCGAGAGTCAAAATTTTGAGAAAAATCAATTTGAAAAAAGCTAAATTTAACATGTAAATCGCAAGTTTAGGCCACGCCCATAACCGAGGTTATAAATATAACGCACACTCGCACTGCCGGGAGCGCATTTGTGAGTCGACTCCCGTGCGTATAACATCGCAGTAATAATGAGTGCACAAGATTGTTTCAAGAATGACGACGATGTGGCGTTTTTATTCAGTTTTGGCGATCGTAAAACCATCGAAATGTTGCAAGCATTGAAGTTGGTAAAGTCTAAAAGGCGTTGCGTCAAAAATAGATGCAGACGATTTTGTCGGGTGGTTCGTGATCGAAACTACTGGATGCATCATTGCTTCAGGTGTCCGGGTTGCAGGAGGGTCTACCCTATCAACGCCGGATCATTTTTTGATGGCCGTCGCCTCCACCCGCGGCTTATATTCAAGTTCATGTGGAATTGGGCGAGCGGCATACCATCTGGGCCAGCAGCTACCAACGCCGGAATATCCCGGAAGACTGTTTACAGTTTGTACCGGGATTTCCGCACTGTCTGCGCCTGGAAGCTCAAAAATTACCCCGAAGATCTGCTAATCGGTGGTCCGGGCCAGATAGTACAAATAGATGAAAGTGTGATAACCCGTCGCAAGTATAATGTCGGCAGGGTTCCTGTACGTGCCCAGAAGTGGGTGGTGCGCATGTACAGCTGTACAGAGAAGCGGGGCTTAGTCAAATACGTTGACAAACGCGATGCCGCGACCCTGGAGGCACTTATTAAAAGCTATGTACTACCTGGTACCGAGATTTGGACCGACGGATGGAGGGGTTATTTCGGGTTGAACACTCTGGATGG
Source organism: Podabrus alpinus (assembly GCA_932274525.1). Lineage (NCBI taxonomy): Eukaryota > Metazoa > Arthropoda > Insecta > Coleoptera > Cantharidae > Podabrus > Podabrus alpinus. Next base: position 42,610,680 of record OW026452.1, on the reverse strand, counting down.
CGCTTCACCCTACATCCAAAGAGCTGTGAATCATAGCCGGTATTTTGTGGACCCACTTACCGGTGTGTGCACAAACCAGGTGGAGGGCTATTGGTCAACTCTGAAGATGTTCTGCCGTCGACAGGGAGTTATGGGCTCCACTCTACTACCCGAGCACCTGGACCAATTCATTTGGCTCCAATTATATGGCAAAACCGCCCCGGATCGCTTCGTTAACATGATCTTCCACATCAGAGCCGCATACGGACTGCAGTAGCTAGCACGGTCGCCAAACTGAATAAAAAAAACGGTTCTTTTCAGAACCACATATATTTTAAGAATAAGATCTCTAAATAAACATAAAAAACTATGGGGAAAACCTAGGCCTTGCGGGGCTCTGCCCCGCGGCCGGTTTTGATGGTGCAAATTACTTTTTAGGGTGCATCCGGCCCGGCCAGAACTGTGCGCATAAAAAAACCTACCCTACGCCCCTCCGGGGCTCCGGGCGGTTTTTCAATCGCGTGCGCCGCTCCGCGGCAGAGCTAAACAAACGAGAAGGCGCCACCCATCAAGAACACCGGGATGAAGGCAACCGGGATCTTAAACCCCCAAAAAATTGCGTAAAAACAAAAAATAATCGATGTTACATGTAGGAGATACGAGCTGCATCTGCCGGTGCGAACTACTCTAAGTGTTAGGGTCATTCATTACGCACGGACCTTCAACAAAATGAGCGACGCGCGGAATCTCGTTAGGTTTTTACATGAAAATTAGCTAACTTCAAAATCGATTTACTCAAAATTTTGATAATACTTTCTCAGAATTTTTTTTTAGTAGGGGCCTATATAAACCTTCATCTTTGCAATAGGAAGGTTACAAGTTAGTTCGTAATGGCAGTTGTTATTACACTCTCACCCAACTTTTAGTAGGAAATTGTAGACCGATAATTATGCGTCATATGGAGTCAATAATTAAAAATAAATGGCGGTAGTACCCCTAATTTTATGAAAAACAACTACCATATCATTTTATAATACTTTTATCATTCGCAGGTAAGATTTTGAATGTTGAACACCTTAAATGTAGCTATTTGTACGAATTTGTTATAAAAAAGCTCTGGTTTTAATTTAATCTTACGTTTCAAAGAAATCCAAGAACGTCTTATTAGTTTCATCTTTTCACCGAGATGATGATATGCATGATAACATTTTATAATAACACTAAAAGTGGTGTAGACGTATGTATGTACCTACATAGTTGATAGAATGTCATCGTCTTATAATGTGGCAAAAGGAACCAGGCGTTGGCCGTTGGTCATATTCTATAGGTTGCTGAATATTGCAGCAATAAATGCCCTTGCAATTATTCGATTTAATGATATTGATGGTCAACTGAGTAAATGTTGGCGACATTTTAAAAAAAATTTAGGACTAGATTTAGCCAAAGAAAATATTACAAGAAGAGCTAGCGATAAATATATTACACGAAGTATTCACCAGAGTGCTGTGAAATACGCAGGAGTTCAAATACCAGAGAGTCCTTCAAGTCCTCCTTTAAATAAGAGAGGCCGTTGCAAATATTGTCCAAAAAGAAAAACGAGATATTATTGCAAGTTTTGAAAAAATTGGTTGTGTATGGAGCATACGAGTATTACAGTTTGTTGTAAGGAGTGTATAGAAAATATCCACCATGAATTTTGACGTTCTGGGGTTTGAGTATGGAAAGTAAATTGTTTAATTTTCATACGTTATTTTATTGTTCAATATGTTTTTGCATAAAATTTAAAATTATTTTCTTATTTTGTAATTTTGAATAAAATTTATAAGGCCAATAATAAAATAAAGCAAAAAAAGAGCATCTTTTTTATTTTTATGCAATTCAATCAAAAAAATTGCAAATTATTTACATGCATGTTAAAGACTACAAAAAGATATAACAAAAACTATTCATACTTAATATTTTGAAAAAATCAAAAACCTGCGACATATATCAGATTTTAATACTGTTCCTCACAGACCCCACCCGTCTGTTTATGTAAAACTAGCTCACCCGTCAGAAGGAGGGTTAATGAGCAGTAATTTGTAATTTCATGAAACAGTTTTATTACATAACCCAACATTATGACATTGACAGATAATTTAAATTGTAGTAACGAGAGAAAGTTATACTAAAATGAAAAGAAAAGATTCATTTTAAAATGCACGTATTTAACTTGTGATTTAATAAAACAATAATTAATTTAGTGTTACGAAATTATTTAAAATATGCACACGTGCATTCTAAGCGAGCAGTTTTACTAATGGATTTAACGATCAATTTTGTTGTAAGGTAAGAATTTTATTAGTATATCAAAATTTGTTCAAATGCGTCCCTCCTGTCAAAATATCACGAAAAATCACTTTAGTTCATTATAAACTTGGAAATTTTTTTACAAATATTGCGAAGAAGCTACAATTGTTACCATATTCCAATTTTTGCAATAAAAATGGGAAATTAATTAGTGCAATAATAGTATGTTATCCATGAGTCGTATTCTCATAAGCGTCTCGAGTTGCAATTTCATCCGTGACGGTAAAACTGCAATACGACTCGTGTATGAGTAAGGCCGTATACAGAAAGAAAGCTGGAAACTTATAAGCGCTTACCGGCGTATCTCTATTAATGGGATGTATAGCTTCTTTTCACATTTTTAAATACACATTTTCTAACAAAACCAATCATCGTCCGATAAGTCCGACATTTTGCTTGGTCTGCTTCAACCTGCTTCCTTTCGTAGAACGGACCAGCGCGGTAAGCGCTTATAAGTTTCCAGCTTTCTTTCTGTATACGGCTTAAGATATCTTATCGATTCCCCTTTCAGTAAGAACAGAAATACAATAAATATACAAATTTGGCGGAAGTACAATTTAAAACAGACATAATTAAAATATTGCAATATCTTATAAAACTGATAACTTGGTGAAGTCCCGCATAAAAGTCGTAACCTTGTAAGAAAAAACTATAATATGTACAAATATTACATCATACGGGGAAAACCCTACTTAGAGTACCGCGGTTTTAATTATCTTATGCAATCCAAACAATAAATTTTATTTTTAAATTTGCAGAATAACACATATACACTACTGTGCAAAAGTCTGCGGCCACTTAATTAATTTGCATAAATTTATTATAACACATTTAATAAATGAAATAAAAGTTGTTTAAAAACCGTCTTTTAAACAAATTTTGAATAATTTAAAATTTAAATAAAACGCACAAACTAAATACGCACAGAAGGCAAAATAACGTTTTCAAGACGAAAAACTAAATCACACTGAAAGAATATTTAACAAATGTTTAGGAAATATAAAATTCACACCAAAATATGAACCGAATTATGGTTATACAAACCATCTGTTTCATTTATTACCAAAGTGCCATTTTGAGATCAAGGAGCCGACAGTCGTAAAATTTATGTTTCTTTCAAATTTTTTGTAACAACTGTGCTCAAAGCAATTTAAAATTCTTACTACATTTGTACAAATACCTATTTCATTATTTTAATCTGTAAATTGGAGATTAATTAATTATAAATAGCAATTAATGAAGTGGCCGCAGACTTTTGCACAGTAGTGTATGTACAAAGGAAATGAGACTAGGAAGGTAACTCCCAGACACAAGCTCGAGTTGAGTGATAAGTTACGTTCAAAACATTGTCTTTGAAAAAAGCCGCGAAGTACAGTGACTCGAAAAAGTCCTCGGGCATCGAATAAAAATTGCAATAACTTCAATATAATTCGATTTTTTCAAGTAATTTGGGAAGAAAACAGCGGTTTAAACTTACCATTTGATCAATTATTCCTTAAGGTAACCGATAAACACAAAAAAGTTAAAAAAAATTCAACTACAAACAGAAATTATAAGGTTTTAATCATTGCATAGTTGCAATTCTAATTAAATTATGTATTGTCATGATCTGCTTGGTACAGGGGATGATTTTATGTCATTTAATCAAAGACTGCAACGCTCATGAGGTCCTTTCATTGGTTCAGACTAAAATTGTCAGTTGAATAGTTGTATCTGGATTTTCCGTGATCTTTAAATGTAACTAACTGCTTGGCCTCAGGAAGACAAAAGATGCATACGCTGCTAACCCTGAAAAATAAAAACAAAGTGTAAAAAGATAAATATTGGTAAGAGTTTGTTCAAGGAAATTAAATAACAAATTAAGTTGGTTAAATTATTTGTAAGTATAGGATTTTGAATTTAAAATAAGTGGCGGTTCGAAAAGTACATGCGCGAGTGATAGCGTTGGGAGAACAATTTTGGAAATTGATAAGAAGGGAGTGGAGCCTCGTCCACGGCGACGGAAGGACGTGTTGAGTTGCGTCTCGTCCACGGTGACGGAAAGACGTGTTAAAGTCTGTAGTCAGCGAGTTCATAGTGCGAATACATTAAGTTATTTGATTAATTTAGAAAATTGATTTGAAGATTTAGTTAATTTAGTTGGAATTATCAAGCTAATTTGTAGAAGAAGAAAATATTCTGGAGGTTTATAAAATAATTATTTCGACGGTTTTGATAATTAATAATTGGAAATTTGGTTATTGGAACAAAAGTGAAATTATAATAAATTTTGGAACCATTGAGAACTTTAAGGTAATTTATGGAAATTTTATGAGATTAATAGTGAAAAAGATTAAGATCAACTTACCTGTGATTGATTGGACGACCTGAGATCGAAGATTTATTCAACGATCGTTTCTACTTATTTGGTTGAGTCAAGATTGGAAGCTGTATCCAAGACGAGGGCACCAACACGACACGTGCAGCAACTCCGAGATAGTGCGAATACGAAGTAACGAGTATACTCGGGTAAGAATTTTTGTGCGTTGAATTTTTTATTCGAAATAGACGAATTGTTACGCTATTTAGTTCGGTTGCGCAAAAACATTGGGGTTTTAAAATTAAAACATTTTTCTTGTGCAATTTAAATCTCAAATTGTAATAAAGAATTTTATTATTATTATTATTATTATTAATAATGAAAATCAATATTTGTTTTTAAATTTTATTATGTTCAATAAATTACATTGTTTTTCATTTGGCAACGTATGCGTTTAATTTCAAATTTGCAGTATTGGATCGCGGAGAAGGGCAGATATAATTTTTGGTATTCACTTTTATCAAACAATCTTTATAAGAAAGATTTAAAGTAAGTTGACTTATGAGTGTTGCAATTGAATCCATGGACTCACCTTTGACCCTGAATGTATCATCTGCTAGCTGGTGCATTTTTAATAAGTGTCATTGTAATTTTGTTAACAACAGTTTACAATTTTGCAAGATTACATGGCAGTATGAAGAAGTCCTCGGGCACCATGTATTGTATTACTGTAACGCATCCTAGAATTATGCAATAGTTTTTAAATGCAGTTGCTGCATTTTGTAAATAGTAGAGATAATATTAAGCTTAGTTTTAATTTTGACATTAAATATTTAGCACAATGGAGCGTAAAAATACCAAATAAACAAGTTTTGATTTAAAACAATTAGTTATTTTTCATTCTGCCAGTGGAAAATCGCAGCGGGAAATTGGGAAGTTACTCAATATGAGCAAGAGTACTGTAGCGGATATTGTTAAGCGTTTTAACAAAGAAGATCGGATCAATTTCAAAGAGAAAAGTGGCCGTTCACGTAAATTAACATATAGAGATGAGAAGTGTATTTTAAGAATAGTTAAAAAACACCCTAGAATTAGTGCGCCTAAATTACAAACTCAAGTGCTACACGAACTAGGGAAGAATGTGCATGAGGATACAATCCGCAAAATTAAAAAAAAAGAAGGGTGCAATGGCTGGGTGGCTAGAAAAAAGCTATTTGTAAGTAAAATTAATAGGAAGAAACGTCTTATTTGCGCCAAAGAGTACCTACAAAAAGACTTAGCGTGGTGGAACAATGCTATATGTATTTGCTGACGAGAGCAAATATAACATCTACGGTTTTGACTGGGGAACCATGGAGTGGCGTAAAGTCAATGAAGAGCTTAATCCTAAAAATTTACGCGGTACGATATAGCATGGACTTGGAAATGCCCTTGTTTGTGGTTATATTTTCACTCAGGGGATGGGAAAATTAGTTGTGATCGACGGCATTATGAACCGTTTTAAATATTTTCAGCTACTTCAAGACCATTTGTTACCAAGTGCGGTCCAAATGAGAATTCAAAACACTTTTAAATATTAGGAACATAACGATCCCAAACATAAATCCCGTTTAGTGCAAGTTTCTTTTATACAAATGCCCCAAAGTGTTGCATCCGCCCCTCAGTTACCCGATCTTAATCCTATATAGAAAATCTATGGTGATAAACTCGGTGACTATTTACCCAGCAATGGGCAGTTTTATAAGGCATTTAACGGTTTTTGTGTGTTTTATTTGGTTCGTTTACAGATAAATGTGCGTAAAGCTTGATAAATTATAATTAAAAATATTGAATTAAACATTTTTTACCATGGTTTACCGTGTAGTGTTGGGTTGTTCTAGCAACAACAACAAAAAAAGCAAGAACTTGTCGCATTACCGCTTTTTTTTAGATTTCTAAGGGTTGCGAACAATGAGTTCTAAAATGTTATCATTAACACAAAGTTAATGTGAAAACAGCAAGTTTTAATAATTTTAATGGGGAGTCATTCTAATTGACCAACAATTATTTAACAGCCCTAATGGATTTAGCGGAGTCTGTTAATTTAAATACAGAGGCCAAGCATCTTTTCTTTAGGTGTAAATGTATTTCAAAATTAGGATGTTAAATAGAAATATTAAAGAAAAATCCAACGTTAGGAAGAGAAAAATTACAAAAATTGTAAAATAAATTCTAAATAAAAATTTTTCTTTTTATCTAAAGTCCTTTTTAATTATATTTCGAGACGCGTTTCGAGAATTTACAATATTCTCATCAGCGGTCGATAATCGAGGACAAACGTAAGAGTTGTTATATTATCAAAGATCAAATTAATAATACTGGCCGACTCTTGTTAATTTGATATTAACAACTCTTACGTTTGTCCTCTATTATCGACCGATGATGAGAATATTGTAAATTTTCGAAACGCGTCACGAAATTTAATTCAAAAGGACTTTGGAGAAAAAGACAAATTTTTATATATAATTTATTACATAACTCCAAAACATTGGGAAAATGATTTTCGATATAAATTAATAAAGCTTGGTTTTCTCGTGTAAATTTGTAAAATTTATAATAAAAGTTTTAAACAAGACTTAACATTAGTTATTCTTTGTTTATTGTAATCACCTGAAGAGCTTCAATAAATCGAAACACAGTATCATGATTAGTAACAAAGAACACTGTCATGATGGTAATTTAATTTATATAAATAATTTTAAAAATTTACCAATCTTAAATTTATTTTAACTTCAATAGTAAGTATTTTTATTAACTTGATTATGTACATAAAATGTTTCATTTCATTAAATATTTTCAATAAATTAAAGATTCGAATATCAATATTGTAATAAATAATAATAAAATATACTAAATATTTATAAAAATCGCTTTAAAACAAAGCTTTACAATACCGACAAGCAGAGTTATTATCACCAAGTGACGTAATGCGGAACGCCGTACGAAATTGAATCGCGAAGTGGGTTTATCTTACTAGTAATAGTATCATGATTAGAACGCAGGATACGAACCACCCCTATAAATAACAAACAAGAATAAATTCGAAGTTTACAGGAGGAATGGGCTCTTATAAACGAAGACTATTTAAAAAAAAATTTGTAACATGCCCAATCGACTCAGAGACGTTATAAAACAAAAAGGGTACCCCACCAAATATTAATTTTTTCAGTTTCCCTAAACTACTGTGCTAATTTATGTAGTGCCCGAGGCCCCGAGGACTTGTTCATAAATAACTTAATTAGAATTGCAACTATACAATGATTAAAACCTTATAATTTCGGTTTGTGGTTGAATTTTTTAAAACTGTTTTGTGTTTATCGGTGACCTTGAGAAATAATTGATCAAATGATAAGTTGAAACTGCTGTTTTCTTCCCAAATTACGTGAAAAAACCGAATTACATTGAAGTTATTTCAATTTTTATTAGATGCCCGAGAACTTTTTCGAGTCACTGTATCTATTTACGATTAATGAAAGCTGATTACAACAAAAAATACTTTCACTTTTAAATAACCAACTTAGTAATTGAAGTTTATTGTAGTTAAAGTTTTATTAATCACGTTAATCAAAATCAAATATAAATAAATATTGCAATTCCAACATCATTATTTCCCTACACGACTTAATAAGGTCTAGACCACAGTTATTTATAACAAGCGATAGCCGTGATGTAAACCACACTTACGTTTTATGCACACAGGCGAAAAATATAAACTTACTCTAAGGGTAGTCGATAAAATATTTTTTTTTACTTACAATTGAAGTACTTTTAGCAAATAGTGTTAGTATATATCCTGTTGTGAAAATTGCTAATTGCATTCCAACTTCAACATTTATAAATCTCATACTGGTTGGAGTTTCCTTTACTACGAATAGTACCATCAGAAAAGCAACCACAATAAAAAAGATTAGTCCCAACACGATTACTATCAAGAGCATAGGATTGCAGCAATTACTAAACATTCTTAATATCTTCACAAATGCAATATACGTATCGCTATAAACTCTCAGCAAATGTTGCATATTTTCTTGTGGCAAGGAAATTACGCAATCATTTCCATTTGTATCTGTGCATGTTGTGCTATTGGAAATAAAATCTTCCAAGTCAATTCTTAGGAAATGATCTAATTTATTAAAAACGCTGTAGAAATGTCTAAGACATAATGACGCTAAAGTCATGAGCCAAATGAACACATGGAGGGAAATGATTATTCCAGCTCTTTCAATTATATTCCAGTCAGGTTCAATTGGATAACAAAATACCGATACAGAAATAGCAGAAAAAGCAATACACAATACTATTAAATTGACATAACATCGTATTCGAAAGTGAAGAACGTTATCAGTTGACAACAAATGGTGTGACGTAAATGTTGAAAAATGTCGTAGTACGGAATCAAAATGCACAAAAACGCTATCTAGTTTTGGATATTCCAATAGGAAGTTAATAATAACAAGTGATGCAATCTGATACACTATTAAGTCTGAAGTTGTAAGTAAGACCTCGTATAGTACCTCGTCATTTTTAAATGCCCTATAGGTTCTTAATGTTCCATAGTAATTCGCAAGAGCAATTACAAGCAGAGATAAAATGGCAGGAATTGCCTTCCATTTGAAAAAATACGGTTCCTTTATTCGAACCACTACGTTGTTTTCATGATTACAAGCGAAAATCATTTTTGACATTCCCATAAAAGGCGTAAAATTAAACATCAAACCAATAGCACAATGTACACAATTATCTAATTCATGATTTGCCATTTTTATTTTACCGTTAACTGGAAAACAACAACTTTCGGATTACTGCGATTATACCCGGTAACTGAATCGAATCAAACTGAAATTATAAACCCAATTTTAATAATTTCACTATTCCCCTGAAAAGTACTGTATCGACTTGTTCTAATTTTGATATGTATAAAAATTCATTTTGTATGATATGTAATGTTTGATATGAACTATGTAAATATAATTTATTTCTAATTATGCTTCCTGAAAATTTTTATATCAGACAGTGATCAGTTGAAGAGGTTGTTATGTTGAAAAATAAACAGAAAAATTTGAAGTTCAAAAACACTATTATTGATCCATTAACGAAATTTAATAAACTTGATTTTAAATGATAGCCTTAATTTTATTAACTTGTAAACATCAATTGATTATAGATTTATAAGAGCGTGGCGTAAAATTTCCAGAGGAATAATTGGACATCCGCAATTATCAATTTTTGCAGCTTAAAAGGTATGGTCTGGTATTTAAAGAATTTAATGTAAGTGATCTCAAAGAGATTGGTGACATGGTGAAAGATTGGGTTAATTTGGTATCCATATTTTCGGTGTAAAGAAATCAATACTTTTATTTCCTAAATGAAACTTCTATTTTTTATTATCGACATACGATTATTACTCTTAGGGTTTTGCATTAATGGTTTTAAATTGTTGTTTTTATAATATTTCTAAATTATTTTAGCGCCTTACGCAGTGGTAAATTCCCATTAATTCAAGTAATGGGAAATCAGTATTTTAATCAATACTTCTCGAATGTTACGAAGTTTAATTTTAAATTAAGCATCTAAGAATCTGGTAATAATTTCACTTCATAGGAAGTTTAATTTTAGAAAAAGAAACTTTTGTATAGATTTAACCCCATCGCAAAAAGGAGTTGTGATTTTCTGAAAAAGGTGCACTACCACTGGTGAAGTTTAACTACTGGCACTGACAGCCTCGACGTAATAAAAATAAAACAATTTTAAATCAGAATAAATTGAATTTAATGCAATAATTTCACACACAAAAATTTACTCCAGGGTGATCACAAAACTACTGTTGTAGATTTCAAATGTAAATCTATTGTAACAAAACGGGATTTTGGGTCATAAAAATTAATTTTAATATTTTAAATTGAGGTATAGGATTTATAAATTATTATAATAACTGATGATTGTTAATTAACCATATTTATAATCAGCCAGCGGAAGCGATAAGTTTTATGACGTGAACGAGTATTGATAATGTATTTTATCAATATTCGTTTGCAATATTCCTGCGTCTGGAGATTGACTTTTATACTGTTCTTTGTTCGGTTGAACTGTTTAATTTCAGACAACAGTGAAGTATCGTTAATATGACTGGATATTTTCAATGCAGTCGACGCGTTTTCATTGATGAAATAATCAAGGTTTGATTTCATGGAAGTAATCAGTAGACATTGCTTCTCGTTCAAAAGCGATAGGGACGTATCTATCTATAGATGAAATTGTCAGAGGTGCAATTCTCACGCTATGAAAGGTATAAATATGGTTGAATAAATTAGTCGAGAGTCAGAAGTCGGGGGTGAGCCCGTAGAGTCAGAAGTCGGGGGTGCGCCCGTTGAGCTGCGGCCGGGGGCCATGGGCTTTCGTGATTAATGTTAAAGGGAAGTCTTTTCAGTGAGTCCGACGGAGTCTATGGTATAGATTTTCGCGTACGGTTTGACGGATTACCAGTTTTGATTTTGTTTTGGGCCAATAAGACAAGGGAGCGTCTTGCCGAATTGTTGTGTTTGTGAATTCTAAGTGTTTTAAAAGGTTTAAAATAGTTTGTTCATTAAACCCCTAAATAGATTGTGTGTTCTCTAGTGTGAGGCATCTGTTCCGAGTTTGTCGTTGTTTTGGGACCATAGATAAGGCATTGTTTGGCCGTATTGGATTGTCTGGGAATCCAAGGTAAAAGGATAAATTATATCACCTATGTAAGTAAAATTTTCAATTCTTTACTAACAGAAGGATTGTATATTTTTTTTGGGTAGTTATTTTAGGTTGTATATTTATATGTGTTTAAAAGGGCCACCCTAAATTGTAAGGGAGATTTTAAAGTGTGTATGTATTTGTTTTAACTTTATCCATTATTAATAAATATTGTTTTGAAAATTCAGTGTTTTCGTTTTTCCTGTTGAGGAAAAGGACGTTTTATTTTCAGTGCCGAGCTTAGTGTCGTTTTGCCCGCACCGAAGTTTCAACTTCAACATTTAGCCGGGGGACGTAACGTCAGAACGGGGAGTGTCTGGGACTCATTACCAGGAAGTCGCTTACCGAATTGATAGGGCGGTTTTTTTTTGGAGAACAGAATTCTACGGTGGGCCTAATCGGTCGAACGGTGGTGGCAGCATAATCTATAAATATTCTCAGTAGATCGATAAGTGCCTAGGTGGAATTTTGTAGTCGACCAGCAAATTTGTTTTTTTTAATAACTCCAACCGTTCCTAGGAAAAGTGTTCCAAAGGACGGTTGCCGGTTACACTATCAACACACATTATTATCTATAAAAATTGATGAAATTATTATTAATACATATTTTTGAACCACAAAGCTACAGGATCCAAAAATTAGAAAAAAATGTAAATGCAATTACAATTTTTTTTAATATCAAATATCGGATCCAAAATAGTGTAAATCGTTTGTACCTAAATGTACCTCTTTCATTTGTAAGATATAGTAAAAAATAGTTAGGGGAAGGTCATGGGACGCCTCTTTTATTGGGGGGTTGTAGACTGCGCCCGAAGGTTGAAGGGTCTCATAATCTGGCATGCAGATTGCGCCGGGTTCGGTTAGGTCAAGTATGTGGATTGCCCCGATGGTCAATTAGTAGGTAATCTTTTTGGGTAACGACGGAGTGAAAATCCCATTAGAGGATTAAGGTACCTACTTAATTTATTACAGGCGTACTATCGTATACATCATGTGCGATTTTTAATTAGGTTAGTAATTTGAGAAGAATTTTTGGGGTTGATACGTAAAAGTTACCTGCGGCATACCGCAACTATACTTTTAAAAACTATACCCAGGATTTCTAGGATCCCGCTTTTCTAAAATCCCGGTTGGGGTGTATTAATATTCCTCTATACCTTTTCAACTTCAAATTGGGACTAAACAATATCAAACTGGGAATAAACAATTTAAAATTGGGATAATCAATATCAAATTGGGACTAAACAATTTCAAATTGGGATAAACAACTTCAATTTAAACTAAACAATATCAAATTGGGACTATAAACAATTTCAAATTGGGACTAAACATTATATAGCTTCGTTCCAACAACTATTATTTCCAGTAATATTACTACAACGCAAGCGCATTCATGAAATGTCGTTCCCACACACTAGAACTACTAGGACGAAATTCTAGATTACTATAAATCTGCAGTTCCAACAAGTTTAGGATCAGTAATATTATCGGCCAAACGAGTTCAAACGATTCTTGCTCTAGAGCAAGTACCAAGCGTTCTTAAAGTGGATACGCGTGCGCGAATTCGCAAACGAGTTTAAACTTTGTTTACAGATCGTGTTCATTTGTTGCAACAGCAACTATTTCATTTTAAATTTGAGATTTAAGAATAGTTCCATTATTTTCACTTCAAAAAATACATTTTTTTTTATATATTGCCATGTAATCTTGTAAAATTGTAAACTGTTATTAACAAAATTACAATGACACTTATTAAAAAAAAATGCACCAGCTAGCAGATGAGATCTTTCAGGGTCAAAGGTGGATTCCTATATCTGTCGAATGCTCATATGAAACTTTTTAACTTAATTATTCTTAAGAAATGTCGGATAATAAACTTACTACACCTTGCACCTATTTCCTCTTTTACTCACTACTGTAAAGTTAATTAAATCAAACGTAATGGTTGTATACCAAGCAATGTAATTTATTAATTAACACAATTATAAAAAAAAAACAAAAGATGGATTTCAATTAATAAGATTAAATTAAATTTACAAATTATCAAACAAGAACAAAATTTTATAAATCCCCAAAATTTTATAAAACACGCGCGAACTGAATGTTACGAAAAAATTACCGTCATAATTGCTTACCGAACAGTTTTTCATGCACGATCGACGCAGAAGCAACAGCTGATGATCAGGAGAAGACGACTCGTAGTTTGATCCAAATCCCATACGTTCAGGTAGGTCAAATTTTCTATAATCTTCTTTAATTCCAATAATTTAAAACAGAACCATAAAATATTATCAACCATACGACATTTGCAGTGGTCACCAAAATTTTCCAAATAATTCGAAATCGTAAATATTATTTTCCATTCACAATTTTAATTCTTTGAACAATAATTAATTAATCTCAACTTATACACAATTAATTCCAAGACAATTTAAATTCAGTTTTCAACTTTCAAAACTTCTCGATAATAATGTCTTCATGTCTCTATTCACCATACGAGACCCAAATCTACGTGTCTTCGCTTTTCACGGACGGAACAAGACCTTCATTTCCATATTGACGTCCCCATAGACGGGACGAGACTTCTTCTCCTTCTCCATGTTAATTTCACTAAATTCTTTATCAGACCGCGCACTTAATTTTAAAAGTCACAATTATTTAGTTCAATTGCCTACACTTTTACAAATAATATTTAATTTCAATTTAATCTCAAGCCTCTCAAATTAAACACAACAAATCCTCTTTTGCCTATAACACAATATTTTACATACCCGCGTGTACAAATCATTACGCTTTTTCTTTTATTCGGTTAATTGGAGCAAGCAGTCTATTCTAGAGTATTCAGAAGATTTAGGTGCAAGTCTTTATTTTCTCATAATGGTCTCAAATGTAACAATCACGACATGAGCATTTTACAAGAAAACAACCCAATTACGCCAGACCACCCTCTTACGATAAACGGAACACGACAATATTTATTATTAATCTGGAATCTTTCTGGAACATGTTAGTGAAAGAATTTTGTAAAACATTTAAAAAATGAGGAAATGTAGAAAATTTCAATTTTTTTTTAAAACGCTCCCATTTCCTATGCAATTTTTTTTGTCTTATGATTGTGGTTGGGACGATAGCGACAACTCTGTTGAATACGAAAATCTTTCGTTTTTTAATTTTGGACAAATACAAAGGACCTGAGCTTGCCCACCACCTTTTTAATAGACTTACGTTCAGGAGGCTGTAGCAGCACAAATTTTTATTATTTTTATATGAAAAATTTACAATATTGTGTATTCAATATATAATAAATATCCCACCATAACAGAAAAATTTGTATGTTGTTTCATTTTTCTAAAAAATAGTATATTAAAGTATAAGTGGATATTAAGATCTTTAAAACACGCGCGATTTTGCGAGCACGACGGCGCAGCCGGAGTGCTCGAAATAGAGCAAGTGTTTTAAAGATCATGTATCCACGAATACTTTACATAATTTTTTTTTATTGGTACACTTTGAAATCATTAATACTGGTATTGATACTACAAAAAATGGAAATAATATCTGACAGTAAGTGAAATGGTCGAATTTGTGATGTGACATCAGTATACCACTGTCGTTGCCATGGAAGTAAGCAAAACAAAAATTAATTTTACAATCTGTCACATAAGATTAATTATTTTTGTCACCACAGTTGTTGTTGTATATTGCTTAAGAAAATGAGTGTTACCATTGATTACTTAAATAGTAAAGCAGAATCGCGGTTAATACCGCAAAAATCGGAAGCCGCTTATAAAAAAGAATACGACAAGTTCATTAAATGGATGGAAGAGGAAAAGGTAACAGATACAGATGAACGAGTTATGCTTGCTTACCTTCAGAAAATGTCGGAGCAGTACAAGGCATCGACTATGTGGGCTATCCATTAGAAATTGCAAAGTATGTTGAGGATAAATAAAGGGGTCGATATAAAATCATTTACGAAAGTGCATGCATTTATGAAGGCAATCAGCAAGAATGACGTAGCCAAGAAGTCTTATGTATTCAAGGAAGATGATCTGCGGAAGTTTTTCATAGATGCACCGGACATTACGTATTTATTTTTGAAAGTGGTATCCATTTGCGGTATCTTTGGCTCTTGTAGAAGATGTGAATTGTGCGATTTACGCTTACATGACATCAAGGAAGAAGGAAGCGTATTGCTTATTACTATCCGACCATCTAAGACAGTGAAGACTCGACGTTTTACTATTGCCGACAATGATGGAATTAGATATGTGCATTTGGTGAAGGAGTATTTATCATTGCGCCCGAAAAATGTAAGTACCGACAGAGTTTTCTTACGGTATGATAAGGGAAAGTGCACCAATCAAGTGGTTGGTATTAATACATTTGGATTATGTCCATTGCAAGTTGCACGATACCTTAAATTAGACGATTCTGAAAAATACACGGGACATGCGTTTCGACGTACGTCCGCTACCATAATGGCGAATAGCGGCATGACAATAGATCAAATCCAACGACAAGTAGGATGGAAATCGGCAGCTGTGGCAACTGGTTACGTTGAAGAGAGTATTAGCAAATAAGAAGAATGTTTCAAACATTATCGGGAGCGCCATTAATGGAAATGCAACCTCATTGACTTCCGAGAATATTAGCAGCATTTCCTCTGATTTAAAAAACGGAAGTATTAATATTTCAAACAATTCCAGCTGCACTTTTAACATTTATTTAAAAAAAAATTAATTTTGTTAAATATTTGAATATTAAATAATTAAATAATAATTAAAGAGTTGACATTTTTTAACTTCACGTTTCTTAGGTTGTTGAAGTTGCCATGGTAACTTTAAAACACGCGCGTTTTTGAAAGTTGGATTTAAGCACGCTGATGCGTACTTCAAATAAGCATTATAGGATACCAATAAAAAAAAAATCCTTAAAATTGCCTAGATTTATGAGCGAAAAAGTTGAAAACCCCCTTAAGAAGCTTTAAGTAATTAACTTGAATGCCATTATCGATGGCCAGGTACTTCGCCGAAATGCCTTTCAATTATAAGATACCATTATCGATTATTAGGTACTTCGCCGAAATACCTTTCAATTACAAAATGATAAATTAATATATTTAAGTGAATTTAAAAACGTTGCAATTTTTGGTTAGGTATGCATCAAATTTGACGTTTCACCGTGCGACTTTCACTTGTTTTCAAAACAGACTACAACCGTTCCAACATGCTTTTACGGATTGCACGTAATTTTAGTAGTCTTGTACACGCAAACGCAGTTCCTAGTTCAATTATTGCTCGTGAACAATAACAGAACTGCTTGTTGGAACGAAGCTAATATCAAATTGGGAATAAAAAATAAGCAATTTATTGCAACAAATTTATCAAACAAATAATATTATGTCAATTAAAAAGTCATATCAATCATGCTTATTGCGTCTGGTATAAATTTTTGAACATGGGCGACGTGACGGTTACACTTGAAAAATTATCAAGAAATAGAATTTTAATGGTAATAAATGTTTTATTATAAATGTTTTGTCGCCATCAAGCTACTGCTGTGGTTAAAGTAAATAATAAATTAGCAGGGAAGCTAAAAATACTTTTAGGCTTCTATACAAAGTATAACAAGAAGCCTAATGATCTGTCTCTGTGTCCGTCCGTCCGTCTGTCCGTCCGTCCGTTCGTCCGTCCGTCTGTCCGCATAATTCAAAATCATACAGAGCATTTCAAATCGTGTTGGAAATACTCTGTGTGTATAGAGGTCTAAGAACTGGGTAACCAGTGCGCAACTTTTAGGCTTCTATACAAAGTATAGCAAGAAGCCTTACGATGTGGATCAGTGTCTGTCCGCATAATTCAAATCTAATCAGAACCCTCGAAATTGTGATTGTAAACACATCGTATGTACAATAAAACAATAATTTGTAAATTTATTTATTGTTAACCACAGCAGTGGCTTGATGTAATTGGTGAAGTTAAGTTGTAAGTAAGAAATTTATTTATCGAAATGCCTTAGGAAGCGTTGTTACCCTTTTTAAAATTACCAGTTTCACAACGATGCATAGAATTTATTCTTAAAATTAAATTACTATTGTTTCAAAAATGAAAATCCACCAAACTTCCAGAATTTCGCCCAAGTGAAAAATGTTGGCTTCAAATTAAACAAAAATTTAATAAAACTAAAGATACAACAACGGACGTTGCCTTTTTATTTTCAAAAGAAAATACACAAAATCTGAAGATTCATTCGTAAATGATGAAATAATTAATAGTATGAACATTTTATGGTACTACTTCCTAAAAATATAATTTTGTTTAATACTATAAAAACTGAGCAATAAATAAATTATTTAAAAATGTAATCCGTTTTTATTTATTAAATACCAATATAAAATGGTAGTATTTTTCTATACCAGTCTTTATTAGTGGGGTACTTTTTGATGAAAATTTTTCCAAAAAAATCCTACCGGGCCCTGAGAAGTTGCCCGCATTGCCTCTCTAACGCCGCCACTAATCTTATATTAAACAAGATCTAATGCTTGCGGTATTTTAGCTCGCGACATTTATCTATGCTGTATTTTAGTCCTGCGGTATTATGGCCGCGGTCAAATGTCCGATCCTGCTATATAACAGTATGACGAATGATCGTCTTAATCTATCGTCTTAATAAGGTTCCTTTATTCGATATTGGGAATTTACATTAACCATGCGCCACCACGCGTCCATAATATTAACTACTCCGTTAAGTATACCCGCAAATATTACTGCAGTTTTGACGTGTATTTGTTGATTAATTGTGTGTTAGAATTTCAATTTTACCATTATTACAAGGCAATCGACTAGCTATATTAGTAAAACAAGAACATACTATTAATTTATCGTACACATTAGAGCAATATGTAAGTATTAGTTTACTTTTTTGGTGATTTAATGCTAAAATAAAAAATAAATGTTTATATTTGCATAACATTAATTTATTTTCTTTTTAGTAAAATTAAGTAATCTTTGAAAAAAGAAGTAATCTTTGTCACCCTATTTAAGCAACGTTGGGTTCTACATTTGGGCTTTGGTCGTATACAACTTTTTACTGGCAAGTTTTCCGAGGGTACTGCAGTCTTCTTCAACTGTGGCTTCTTGCTCTTATATTCTAAAAGAAATTAATAATAATTGTAAATGTAATTAAAAAATCAAAATCAATTAAAGTATCTACCTGGTAATATGTAATCATCATTTTTAAAGTGCAATGAGCATACTTTCATGGAAACGGTTGTAGGTTTTCCAATTAAAAGCTTCATTTCCCAAACCTTTCTGCGTTCCACTTTTTCTTTAATGCCAAATGCATTGGTTATATTATAAACATACCTTTCGTTTCTCTTGGGAAATTGATGAAAACTTAAATGTTGTTCTCGCCCCTTCTTGGAATGACAATTATACACACAACAATTGATGTTACAAACGTTTTCCTTATTCATGGTTAATAATAATCGATAACGACTCGAATAAAATATAAGTATACTTAATAAGAAGCTCCTAATACACAAAACCGTACAGTACGCATATAATAACTTATGTGCAATATCGTGATATACTAATTAGAACGGCCATTTTGAAGGCGACGCTAGCTCCCTCATCGGTGATGTAAATTCCCAATACTACGTTGTTTTCATGATTACAAGCGAAAATTATTTTTGATATTCCCATAAAAGGCGTAAAATCAAGTAACAAACCAATAGCACAATGTACACAATTTTCTAATTCACGATTTGCCATTTTTATTTTACCGTTAACTGGAAAACTACAACTTTCAGATTACTGCGATTATACCCGGTAGATGAATCGAATCAAACTGAAATTATAAACCCAATTTTAATAATTTCACTATTCCCCTGAAAAGTATTGTATCGACTCGTACTAATTTTGATAAATTGTAATGTTTGGGGTTCCTATGATTTTAGGGACGTTCTTTGTGGTCACTTTAGGTCACTTTATAACTATAATTAATAACTCATTTGCAGTACTATCTACATTTTATATTTAACTCCTTTATACATTATATACACTTTATCCTTATACTAATAATCACTCCACACTCGAAGACAGTTCGATTACAACTGTCCGTCATGCATACCTCAATACATCCGTTCGTCGTTCATACCAATCAACTTGCTTACTCGCTAAATAATATAATATGCTTATTCCTAAATTGTTCTTAGCTAAAGGTGGATACACACCACATCTCCCTGGGCAAGTAAAAGAATTTATCTCCTTGGAATTTAAATTCTTTTCCTTTTACAAATATTTGAGATGCTCGTAATGTTTACTTAGAGTTGGGTTAAACTCTCCACCTCTCTTTTTTTTTTTTTTTTTTTTCTTAAATGTTATTAATACTAGATTACAACTTAAGGGTACTTAACAATATGTATAACGTTTTGGGCTAGGTTACATTACTAGTTTACTCATTACTAAAATTCAATTTAAAATTAAAAGCTTGAAACTACTAACTAAAAGATTATCTAAAAAAAAACATACACAAAATAGTGACATATATAACTTGCGTTAAAAGAAATCTTAACCTAAACATATTAAATTAAATTAAAATATTATTTGATTTCATTAGAATTAGAAATTAATCTACTTATCTACCCTATTACATAACATAAAACCCTCTTATAGCTATAACCATAATTGTTAAATTAAAAGTTTTTATCTTGAAAAAAAAATTTTTTGAACACTTAATACTTTGTCTTTTAATTGAATTTATTAGTAAATTGACTTTTGTTAAGTTTGATTTTTTTTTTCACCGTTTAATTGAACTTTTTACTAATTTTGATCTTTATATCATCTTTCAATTGAACATTTTAATAGATTTGCTTATTGTGATGGATAGTTTCTTTTAATTTATTTATTCTGATGTCGATTATTTTGAAATTTGATCTATTATGTCATTTTACGTATTAATGCTGTGACAATTCATTTACTTTAATTTTTGTATTTAACTGTCGATACCTGTCGAATATTTTAATATTACTATTATTATCGTTTTTTCATTTTATTCAGTATTTTTTGGAAGGCACATGTCTCTATTTTTTAATCTTTGCACTCCTTTTACTTTATATTAATTTGTGTTCCAGGCCTGGGCACATAGGAGTTGCTTTTTATTATTATAGCGCTTATTTATTTTATTAATCTTTCCTTATTATCATTAATTATTAAATCGCGATTTCCGGAATATTTTCTTCTTTTCATATTTAACTATTACGTTATTTCCGGTATATTAACTCATTTACATAGAGTATTCCAAGCCCTTCAATAGAACATCTCGTGTTGCCATTGATTAGGTTTTTGGATCTATATGAATGGCTTTTAGAGACTTTATATATATTTTTTAATTTATTACTGTTTGTTATGATGTGCTCCATTTTTCTTAAGGTTTACAATAACAATTCTACGCTGTCCTCTGGTTTCTCAAATATTCTTACAAGCTTCGGCCATCGCGAGACCTATCCTTTTTAGAAATATTTGAATTCGGTGATTTTACTTCCGTGTACAATTATTGTTATCGATTGATAACGCTGACTTAAAAATCGTAATAATAATGTACAATTTACCGGTACATTTGACCTTAACAATGGTTGTACAATTATTGCTGTGAATTCTGCGTCGACTCAGAAAATCATAACAATACTGTTCAATTTATCGGTACATTTGTATTACCTTTAGTTAGGAACTATTTGTTCTCTACCGTAGAATTATTTTTCAACATCTTTCGATTTGAATTTTAGCTTACATTGAAGCTTTACTTAATTACTGACTTTACTGATATTTTAATAACTGAATACTTATATGTGATCGATTCTTTAACGTTTTTTTAACCGGGTTAAATACTTTTTGACATTTTTTCGACATTCTAATTTATGCAATAAAATTTCCTATTTGAAAAATAAATTCTTGCATTGCATTTCTAACTATCGCATTTTATTCATATGATTAATAAAGTTTATCATAGCAAAACTACCTATCAGCAAAAAATTTTTTTTTTTTCCTTTCCGTGTTAATGAACCCACTTACGATCTTATTTCGGAACTATTGAACAATCCGATTGTTTTAACTTAATGCCGTTTCCTTTAAAATTTGGAATTGTAAAAATAAATCTTGACCGTCTTATAATGCTTTTAAATATTTGCAAAATATTTTATATTGCATAAAATTGTTAATTCTTAAATTGCACATTTTACTTTTCGGAATTTGCGTTAATTCTATTTTTCCTCGTTTTGGCTGGTAATAATGCATATAAGCTTCCCTAGAAATTTTTAATTCTTTATGTTATTTTAACTTCTTTCAGTTAATTAATTACGACTTTATGAATATTGCATGCAAATACTTGCGTAAGAGATTTTAGATAATTTTTCGTTTAGGCAATCTAAATTCAATATTATCGAATTTTTTAAAATCCTGTTGTTAAAATAGTTATTACATTAAAATATTATCAATTAAACTTTTTAATTTTTTCACAACTTATCTAGACAAAAGAAAGATTTTTAGTTTCCGCTAAATTTGAAAAGTTGCAGTTTGCAGTTGTATCGTTATCTAATGTTCGAGTTAACGCTCGTAATAAAGTAAAATTTAAATCTACCATGTAAAATTGTTAACCTTTTTTATATTTCTTTATTCCGTCAAATTATAAAACTTTTCGTAAATAATACCAAATCTATTATTTAAGTATTTCAAAAAAAAATTCTCTTATTACTGCATAATAATTTTTCTCACAATGTAATGAAAGAGTTTTTGTAACATTATAGTATATCTTGCATAGGGTATATGACTTTACGTGAACTTCAAGGTATGGACTCGATAAAATTTGTTGTAGTTTTAAGTAAATTGAATGCTATTTTCTTTGATTCCAGCAAAATTTTTTCGTTTCCTCCGTTTTACTTACTTGATTCAAATTTTGATAAGGTAACTTTTCTTTTTATGATTGCAATTTGTCAGATGAAATTTCGTACATCTATTTTTCGATAATTTTTAAACTTAACTTAGCTTTTGCCCTATTAATTATTGACGAATCTGCAATATTTATTACTTCTTACAATTCCTAAATTTTTATTAATAATTGGCTTTGATGATGTTGACATGTTAATTAACTTTTTTATTTGGTTTACTTTATTTAGTTATTGAAATTCCTAAAACTTTGATTACTTTACACGTTTAATGACCTTATTTTATAACATAATTTTCCTCGTAACTTCTAATATGATATTTTCTTATCTCTTGGACATTCGTTTGCATTGTTTTATCTATGAAGCTGGAATATGAAATCCTATTTTGT
Organism: Podabrus alpinus; assembly: GCA_932274525.1. Lineage (NCBI taxonomy): Eukaryota > Metazoa > Arthropoda > Insecta > Coleoptera > Cantharidae > Podabrus > Podabrus alpinus. The sequence goes on along the minus strand of OW026452.1, from coordinate 42,587,960 downwards.
ATAAATACTCATCTTGATGTACCTTTTAATCCAGTTATACTTATTTACGCGATGTTTACGCTTAAAGAACTTAGCGCTAGGGTTGTTGCGGAGAAAATTCAAGGGTGGCGGACCTTATTACCTTTCTGTCTCAAGTTCTATGTTCTTCGCCTCCAAATGAGGGATTTGAGACAGCGCTTCAAGCTACTAAAAGCTGAGGCTAGTAGGATGATAGTTCCTGCGGGGTACTATGATTCAGATCCCGAGGCGGACGATGATGATGAGCTTTTCGGAGCCCCCGAAAATTATTGGGAAGATTACGTAAGTATCTCTATCAATCGTAATGGTGTGTTTTAACCCTTTTGTTTTTTAGTAATACCGCTTTTCTCGGAGTCGCCTTCCGTGCCGCCACTGCCGCTCACTACTTCTTCCGACCTGGTTTATGTATTTATTATTAATTTTTTATTATTAATTTTTATTAATTTTGTAATAAACGTATACCACGAAATTTTCTTATTATTCGTCGAAAACCAACTTTGACTCTGTCAACGCGTAAACAATTTTTGAATGACCCATAGAAATTATTTCACCTATCGTATGCAAAAGTTTTTAGTTTAATATGATATAATTAAGTATCCTGTAAAATGCATGAACGCTAAAATTTAAAATTGTGATTTTTATTAAATTAGAATTTGTTTCAGTAATAGGATCAACTACATTCGAATCCTTATTTCAGAAACATGTTAATCGTAGCAACAAAATGTAGTCAATTTAAATATTAAAATATTGAACTATTAAAATTTATTTGTAAAAATTTTTTTATGAACTCTATTGAAAAATTCATTTTGATTCGTTATTAGGGGAAATAGAATCGATTAACGTACTGCGTGAGTTTTTTAAAATATTAATCGTGATAATTTGTAAAACTTGTAAGCTAGAAAACGATATGTTTTGTTTATTCTAGCTGTACGAAGCGGTTATGTAATTTGATTAGTGCTGTTTGCCTCTACAGAATCTGCTAGTTATTATAATGCGCGCCTACTATCTCCTGGATACTATTTATTCTATGTCAAATCAAATTATATTTAAAATAAATGAATTTTTTAAATTTCAGTCGCTATTTGGCGATAACACCCTTTTTTACTAACACGTCCATCTCACTGTCTAATCGGTTAATGGTTAACGGACAACCATTATTATATTCTTATATTTATATGCAAATTTTTGGCATATTTACTTTCAATACTGATGTTAAAAAATTTTTTGTGTTCATTTTCAAGTTCAATTGTATTTCCATCGTTATTAAAAAGTTCAATTGTGATTTTTGTGTTCAATTATAATCTTTCTTAATAGAATATGCGTACTTGCGCACCAAAAAAAAAAATTTTTAATATTCATTTAACTAATTGAATTCCGTATCATTGAATTTTAAATAACTTTGTTAAAATCATTCCTTTAAGGTTTACTACTTAAAATTTTTAGCTTTAACACCTATACCAAATTTAATCTAAAAGATAAACTGAATCAATTCTTTCCTTCTCTGGAATCAAGTTTATGAACATTTATTAATAATAATTAGGATTCAGGTTATTTTTTAAAATTTATATCAGTTAAAAATTCGCATTCTAGGAATTAGCTTCCTTTGTTCTAAAATCCATCTATAATTAAAATTTCTCCTTAAGCTTTTCACCTTATAAACTTATATGAAATATATCCCATCTAACTAATATTTATATTATTATCCCTAATTCCTTTACCTTTGCAACTTGATCAATTTTTAAAATTATTTAATTTAATTGAGAAATTTGTTAATTGAAGTAAATTATTTATTATTAGTTATTGAATAAAATAATTAATTAATTAAGTTGCTATTGTAAATAATGTCAAATTTATCTTACAATTACATAATTCATAAAACAAAAAATTCGTTAGGTCGATTCGACACAATTTGTATGGAAAAATTCCATTTCGTTTACCTATAATTTCATTTTGCGAAGTTGCACTTCCGTTTCCTGCTGAAAGTTGCCGATCTGCAAAATGCTGGTCGTTGCCTGGAAAATTTTCCATCCTGTTGAACTTGGCTGAACTGTATGATGCCTTCAATTTTTGCTATCCGATGCACTTCCTGTTGGAAAAGTTTCTCACCATTTCGAAGCACTTTTTAACTTTGACCTGTAATAAACTTAATTGTCACTTAATTTTTTAAAATTTATTGTCGATTATTTAGGCACTTATTTTCCGCATTACCCTTGTAGCACATTTGTAAATTCCATATAATACGTGTCTATGTAATCAGTTTGTAATGTAGCACCGTTTACATGTTTTTAATATTGTTTATTTAAATTTTCGGTTATTACACTATTTTTAAATGTTATTGGCCCTTTATTAAACTTGTAACAGATTGGGTTGACTTTTTCGGATTTCATTGCGGCTTATTTCCCTTTGAATGTCTTTTTTTATACCTTTTTTACACTTTTGCCAGATTATGTATCCTGCTATTATTGCGATAAATCCCATCAAAAAGACCAAAATCCATTCGGTACGGCTTATTGAACCCGATACCGAGGCTTGTCCGCTGGCTGTTTGTGCGATGACCACTTCTTCTTTAGATTTTGTAGACCCCATTTTTATTTCGCACTTTTTACAAAACTAAAATTTTCACTGAATGTACTTTATTTTTAGCGGGTTTCACGTGTCACGGTCCTTTTGCCACTTGTCACGGTCGCCATGTAATGTTTGGGGTTCCTATGATTTTAAGGACGTTCTTTGTGGTCACTTTAGGTCACTTTATAACTATAATTAATAACTCATTTGCAGTACTATCTACATTTTATATTTAACTCCTTTATACATTATATACACTTTATCCTTATACTAATAATCACTCCACACTCGAAGACAGTTCGATTACAACTGTCCGTCATGCATACCTCAATACATCCGTTCGTCGTTCATACCAATCAACTTGCTTACTCGCTAAATAATATAATATGCTTATTCCTAAATTGTTCTTAGCTAAAGGTGGATACACACCACAAAATATGTAAATAAAATTTATTTGTAATTATGCTCCCTGAAAATTTTATATCAGACAGTGATCAGTTGAAGGTTGTGTTGAAAAATAAACAGCAAAATTTGAAGTTCAAAAACATTTTTATTGACCTATTAACGAAATTTAACAAATTTGATTTTAAATGATAGCCTTAATTTTATTAACTTGTAAACATCAATTATTGATCATAGATATTTTATAAGAGCGTGGAGTAAATTTCTAGAGGAATAATTGTACATCCGCAATTAGCAATTTTTGCAGTTTAAAAGGTGTGGTCTGGTATTTGAAGAATTTAATGTAAGTGATCTCAAAGAGATTGGTGACATGGTGAAAGATTGGGTTAATTTGGTATCCGTATTTCCGGTGTAAAGAACTCAATATTTTTATTTCCTAAATGAAACTTCTATTTTTTATTATCGACATACGATTATTTTGCTTAGGGTTTTGCATTAATTAATGGTTTTAAATGGTTGTTTTTATAAAAATTCGAAATAATTCTAGTGCCTTGCCCAGTGGCAAATTCCCATTAATTGAAGGAATGGAAAATCAGTTTTTTAATAAATACTTCTCGAATGTTACGAAGTTTAATTTTGAATTAAGCATATTAGAATTTGGTAATAATTTCACTTCATTTTTTAACATGGAACATGTTTTTACGGTCGTTACCTCGCAAAAATCGACTCCAAAAACCAACATCAAAAACCGTCACCAAAAATCGACACCAAAAACCGACACCAAAAATCGACACGAAAAATCGGCACCACATGTATAATTCAAATTTATAGTTTATAATTTGAATATAGAGTAGATTATCGAATAATCAAAACAATAATTTGTTTTCAATAACAAAATTTTTATTACCAAAAATTTAAATCCAAAACCGATCGCAAAAAGAAAATTTGCTTATATAAATATAGTAAATTTTTATTACCAACATAAAAATTATAAGGGATTATCCTATTATAACCAACACGGTTACAGAACTACGCCGCACTTCGGAAAACAGTAAGAAGAAGAAACGAGATAGGCACCCCTAAATCTCGAGGAAAACTATGATAAACGGTTTTTTTATTAGCATCCAAGAATATTACAATCTGTCCTAGAAGAGGACAATAAATAATAATATTGACAATGAGGATAGAGACACAGTGGAAGCAAGCCCAGTGGCTTACTTCCTTAAGCAATACAGCAATATTATAACAATAAACGACATTTCGTGGCTACTTCAATTTATTTGTCCTTCAATTTCTTTGAGGTAGGTCTAATGGATCAGTCCTTTTCAGTCTCTTAACTCGGGGTACTATAAGTAATTCCGCGGCAAGTGTATAAACAATTCTCAATAATACGTGGTCCTCAATTCTGTGTTTCTAACAATAAACATTAAAACCATAAACAGTTATCGGGATTTATAAACAATCGAGAACAAATAATATCCAACTTCCATGCTAATCATAGAAAAAATCAAGAGTTGCAAACTTCCGATCAAGATTTCATCCCTACGTCACTCGCAAATATCCACATTTGGTCAACACGAATGTGATAACATCGGCCAAAATACAATCTTTAACGCATACGTGCACAACCCACGCACAAAAGGTATCTTGAAACCATATAATAACTTTTATTTGTATGTATTTGTATAAATTGTATTCTAATTTTAATGGTATGAGTCTGGTGAATGAATGATAATTTTTAAGAATTTACAGTATTTTAACAATCAAAAAACTAATGTACAAATCTGAATTAAATAAATGTATAAAAGGGATTTATGTTTTTCTTTCTTTTACATTGGTACAAAATAAGTTTCGTAGTAACTCATCCCTGAGCAAGAAGTCAGTAAGTATTCTAGTTAGCGACCTCTGAATCGCCTATGGATCAACTAGAGCGCTACAATGGGCAAGAGACTGATAGGATATCAGTCTTCACTTCATAGGAAATTTAATTTGAAAAAAAGAAATTTTTGTATAGATTTAAGCCCATCGCAAAATGAGTTTAAGGAGTTGTAATATTTTGAAAAAGCTGCACTACCACTGGCGTAGTTTAACTCCCAATAAACATTTTAGCCTGCGAATAGCCTGTAAATAGCCTGTAAAGTACCTGACAGGCTATTTACAGGCTATTCGCAGGCTAAAATGTTTATTGGGCTACTCTGGCACTGACAGCTTCAACGTAATAAAAATTAAACAATTTTAAATCAGAATAAATTGAATTTAGTGCAATAATTTCACACCCAAATGTACTCCAGAGCGTGATCACAAAACTACAGTTGTAGATTTCAAATGTAAATCTATCAACACTTTATAATCTATAAAAATTGATTAATTTATGATTAATACGTATTTTTGAACTACACAGCTACAGGGTCCAAGAATTTGAAAAAAATTTAAATGCAATTACAATAATATACCTATGTACACACAAATTTAATGCAAGGTGATCACACAACTATAACTAATTATCGATCTTAGATACAAATCTAATAATTTATTGATTAATATTGATAATAATCGGTGAATTCGTGGTTAGTGTAGTGAAAATTGATATTAATCATATCTGTAATTTTACATCTGTGTCAGCAATGTCACAGTGTTACTTGTGAAAATTTGCCTTTTTCAGTGTCGAAAAGTGTTTTTGTGCATTTTTAGGTTAAACTATAAAAATACCTAACATAATATTTTTAAATTATAAAACTACAGGATCCAAAAATTCAAATTGTACTGCGACTAAGACGTACGTCAACAATGTACCCATCATCTAAAACCAAAAGAAAATGTAATATTTTATAACTTCTGCTTCATTTAGTTACATATAAGCACACAAATACTATGAGGATCCCAAAATATTTTTGTACACAAGATTCGAAATCTCAATAATTTCCAAAAAATATGAAGAATTTTCAGAGAATTCTTAAATAATTCCAAATATTTCAAAAGAATTCTCGTGATTGTTATGAAATTTCAGGAATTTCTAGAGAATTCTAAATAAATACGAATAAAAAATAATATCTTGAATTTAAATATGTAACTTATAATAAAACTTTCCGAGGAATTCTCAAGATTTCCAAAGAATAAAATTACTTAAATACTTTGAAAATAACTGGGAATTCGTTGAAATTCTTTGGAAATCTTTGAAATGTATTTGAAATATCTGGAATTCCTTGAAAATCTTTGACATTATCTGAAAATTTTTATTGTAAGTTTACATCCAGGTTAAAATTCAATATTAATATTTATTCGTATTTTTTATGCCAAACATTTACAAGGAATTTACAATAAATTCCCGGTAATTTTAGAAAAATTCCCAATATAGAATTTATGACATTATACCAAAAACTTGAATTGAATTCCAAATATTTCCAAGGAATTACAAATTAAACCACACAACGCTTTAGAAAGATTTGCAGGTTACAAAGGTTTACACTTTGTAACGCTTGCAAATAGTTGAATATCCACAGATACTATCTCCGATGCTTCTAATTGCTTCGGATATTTTCTAGCGATAAAGAGCAAGCAATCTAACTGAAAAAATTTTAGAATATGATAATATCATATACATAAAGTTCAGTAATTATTATCAGAACATAAATGAAAATTAAAATGTTAACTATTTCGTTATCATTATTAATTCTGTATTCACTAAATAATGTCAAAAATTATACTTTACACTAACAAATTTGGAAGATGGCTAAACACAGTTTTAAGTTTAAATTTCAAGATGGCGTCTTATCGACTCTGGATATGGAATTCGTTGTGTTTCCATCCCGATCAACATCGTCGAGTCCTCTCAAAATGATGGACATTTCAACGTTTCAATACGTTTGATGCTTAAGTAAAATTTGACGGTTTGCAAATGTTCTGGTTTAATTGCATATGGATATACCACTTCGAAGTAGTTAAGAACAAAATATAAAATTACTTAAAACAATGTGCAACAAACCTGGAGTTTTTCAGCAGGATTCAGTAAACTCAATGGGAATGTTTGCAGTTTGGTTAGCATTTCTTTGTTCTGCAATAAATTAATAATGTTAATTAATTTTTGGGCAACTAATGCCATTAATAAATTAAAGTTATTCAATATTAGAATGCATCAATTGCTTTCTTCTTTTTTTAAAATTTCTTGTTGATTTTTTACAGATGAAAATTCTGGTAATAAAAGATTTCAAGGAATTCCCAGGAATACCAAAGCATTTCCAAGATTTCCAAGGAATATCATTCAAATATACACACAATTTTTTAGAATATTTACCACTTGGTTTCTATTTACTTACAACTGAGTTATTTTTACCATATTGTATTATAGTATGACCTGCCGCGAATGTTGCACTGGTTGGAGTTTTCTTTACAACTACAAGTACCACCACAAAAATCATAACAATTAAGAAGATTAAACCCAATATGATTGTCATCAACATTATAGGATTACAGCAATTATTAAATTCTCTTAATGTCTTCAGTAATGCCATGTAGATACGTGTCACCATAGACTTTTAGCAAAGTTTGTATGTTTTCTCGTGGTAAGGCAACTATGCAATCATTTACGTTTGATAAAGTGCCAGTTGTCCTATCGTAAAGAACATCTTGCAAATCATTTCTTAAGAAATGTTGTAACATATCATGAAGATGGTAGAAGATCCTGAGAAACATCAGTGGTCCAACGATGATTCAAATCAATACATTTATAGAAACGACTATTCCAGCTTTTTCGATTATATTCCAGTTAGGTTCAATATCAAAGCAAAATACCGCTACAGCAATAAAAGAGGCGGTAATACACAATAAAACTAAATCGACATAACAATGCCCTCGGTAGTGTATAACATCATCAGTCGATAACAAATGGTGTGACGTAAATTTGGTAAAATTTCTTATTATGGATTCCAATTGTACGCCGATGTTATCTATTTTTGGATATTGTAATAACAAGTGAAGAATTATCAACGATGCAATTTGATACACTTTACACTATTACATCGGATGTTGTGAGTAACAACTCTTGTAGCAAAGCGTTGCTTTTGATGGCCTTATAGGTTCGTAATGCAGCAAAGTAGTAAGCAAGAGAAATTACAATCAGAGATAACATGGCAGGAATTGTCTTCGGTTTGAAAATATAAGGTTCTTTTATTCGAACCACTACATTGTTTGCATGATTACAAGCAAAATTAATTTTTGATATTCCCATACAAGGCATAAAATTGAGCAACGCGCTCAAAGAACAATGTACACAATTTTGTAATTCCCGATTAGCCATTTTGACTTGAAACACAATTTGGGAACTTGTACAACAGGGCTTTATGTTCAGGTTACTGTAATTACTTTGTCGCTGAATCGAATCAAAGTGAAATTTAAAATACTGCTTTAGTTATCGACTACTTTCAATCGTTATATTATATAGGTATCTATTATCCAATCATAGATACTAAAAACAAGTCAATATAATTTATTTGCAACTATTTTACATACATTAAACTTTAATATTGGATAATATTAACTTCAACAAAATCATTGACTTTATATAAGTAGGATAACTATGTGGATAAGGAGTCAAGTATTTACGTCCGGATTCATAGTTGTTATTTTTGTATCAGGTAAAACTTAAGTTCAACGTACGGTTATTTTATACAGAGTCAAGTAGATCGGCCGTATCAGGTATATTTGTGGCTAACCAACTGAAATGTAGGATCATAAATGGATATGTTTTTAAATTAATAGCAAAAACACTGGAACCCACACAATGTAGAATTCTAGAGCATGCTGATAGGTTGGTCTTCATATTTGGTGACTGAAACATTGAGGGCAATTTCCATTAAAGAACGGCTAACAAACACTGAACAGATTGAAATGTACACCAAAGAGCTGCAGAACTGCGCACAAATGCCTGAGCTCTCCTGTCCGCTACAGGCGACAACAACATGGTTGTGCAAAAACTCGTCTTCTTTGCAGGCACAAACTGCAAAAGTAGCGCCGACTGGACAGCATTTAATTTTAACCCAAGAGAGTAATGCGCTAAAAACAATCTGAATCATGTAGAGTCTCCAGCAGTGCAACTAAACAAGATCATCGCCAAGGATCGACAATAGTAGCCAGGCAATTTACGCTGAGAGGACGGGACGTCTCGTACACAGAGGACCTTCAGCAAACTGTCAAGATACTATAGACGCACTTTCCTGACAGACGGTTGGATAGTTTCAGATTTCGACTGAACTGATGGCACAGCTTGGCCATCGACTGAAACGAACTGGGCCATTAAATCGTTCAAGCCCATTAAATTGCCTGGGACTGATGGGGTATTTCCGGCCCTATACCAGTGGGATTTGGATCACGTGCTCTACCACCTATTGTGAGTGGCTACACACCAAGGGAATGGGGAAAGACGAATTTTATTTTAATACTAAAGCAGGGTAGTAGTGACTACTCCCTATTAAAATCATTTAGACCCATTCTGGATTCTCTGGATTCTGGATTGTAAGTGAAGGACAGCCTCTTACGAGGTCGTACGCACTCAGGCCACAATTGGCCCATTATGCTGCCTTCATTAGGGAAGCCATCCCTCTACTCCTCAAGCCATCCCAACCTTAGAATGTACTCGAGAATCTTAGAGGGCGGCATATCCCTAATACTGGCCATGTTAGGCCAGAGCTCCCCCAACATGGATCCTCTGATGGACGCAAGGGCAGGGCATCTGCAAAGCAGATGCTCCGCCGTTTCGTCTGCTTCTTCACAACCACGACAGATGGGACTCTCTACAAGACCCATCGTGTGTAGGTGTTTATTTAACTTGCAGTGTCCCGTCAAAATCCCCGCAATAATACGGAGACTATCCCGAGACAACTGTGTGTAGTATTTGGCATTTCTGCTGGAGGGCCCGCATATAGCTGCTCTCATCCTACCATGTAGTTTCTGAGTTTGTTCTCTTATGAGGGTGTTGATTGTGCTGATGGCCGGCGTGACAAATGGCTCAGGACCGCACGGTGTGTTACCCGAGCCCGTTCTCGCCAGCACATCCGCCCTCACATTCCCTTCATTGTCTTGATGACCTTTCACCCAGCTGAGTGTAAGGTTGTTGTGGGTTGATATCTCATTCAGTGTCCGATAGAAATTAAGTATCAGCCCCGAGGTAATCTTGTGACGGTTTAGTGCCACAAGAGCCGCTCTACTGTCTGTAAATATCTGAATTCTTTTGCCTCGGATGCCTCTATCCTTGACTGTTTTTGCGCCGTGTAGTATGCCTACAAGTTCCGCCTGGAACACTGAGGCATACTTACCCAGCGATATTGATGTGTTTAGCTGCAGTTCCCGGGAGAAAATCCCCACACCTGAGCCATCACCAGTTTTGGAACCGTCAGTGTACAGAGATATGTCTGTCTCTACGGTTCTTGTTGTATCTAGCAAAATGCTAAATTTCCTATCAAATAGGTGAATAGGGGGAATCCTGTCAGCATCCAGGGCCAGGATGGGGAGCCTATCGAAATAGTGCCCCCCCAGGACCCCCGAATGTCTCCCGACTCCTTGCCTATTGGTCCAAAGCCCCCACGCTCGCAGCCTGAGGGCAGCCTTGACCGCCTGCTCCTCCACGTGGAGATCCAGTGGAGGGAGACAGAGAAGAGCCTCTAAGGCCGCTGTGGGAGCCGTTCGCATCACTCGTGTCACCGCCAGGCAGACCATTATCTGCATCCGGTGAAGAGAGGACGCCACTGTTGCCAGCTTGGTTCTAGGCCACCAAACCAAAGCACCATAACTTAGCATGGGCCTTATTATGGCAGTGTAGAGCCAGAGGGCAACCCTAGGGGAAAAGCCCCAGGATCGCCCCATTGCCCCACGACATTGCCAGAAGGCCATGCTCGCTCTTCCAGTTTTATAACTGACATGTTTGCCCCAGTTCAGCTTTTTGTCAAGTATTATGCCTAGATACTTGACTTCCGATGCTAGTTTGAGTGGGGTTCTGTTCAGCTTCGGCATTCGCATGCTCTGTAGCTTCTTCTTCTTGGTGAATAAGACAAGCTCAGTCTTGGTTGGGTTAACCGAAAGAGCCTGCTCATTGCACCATGGTTGCAAGGTACGAAAGGCTGCTTGCATGAGATCACACAGGACACTTTCGTACTTACCCGTAAGCAGTATGGTAATGTCATCTGCGTATGCAACGGTATAAAAACCGTTGTTGTTGAGACATTGTAAGAGGCCGTCTACTACCAAATCCCATAATAGTGGGGATAGCACGCCCCCCTGGGGGCAGCCCTTGGTGGCAATGCCTTTAATGTTTGCGTCTCCCACGCTGATCTCAACAGCCCTGCCTTCCAACATGGAGTTGATCCATCTTACGATGGTGCAGGGCACATCGTGATCCCTGAGGGAGGCGTCTATGCTTTCGAAAGTGGCTTTATCAAAGGCCCCCTCGATATCAATGAACGCTCCTAGGGTGCATTCCTTGAAATGCAGCGATCTTTCTATCCGCTCCACAACGACGTGTAGTGCAGACTCGGTGGATCTCCCCAGAGTGTACGCATGTTGATTCGGATGTAGCGGCTTGGTTACTGAGAATAATAACACTCCGTTAGGTTTGGTCCTTTATTAATTTAAAATGAAATAAACTAATTATAACGAAAATGTAGTAATTACAGAACACAAGAATTAAAACATATAAACAATACGAAATTCGTTAAGGGTAACACGTCCGTTTACGTTTTGTATTAACATGTCACTCACGTCACTTATTTTTAAAAACCACGCCGTCTTGAAAGTTCAAGTTGCATTTTAGGCGACGTGTTACGATCGGTTCCGAGATTCCGATATATTTTCTACATCCTCCGGGCCGGCGTTATTAATTTCTAGTGGATATAATAGTTGAATTGGGCGTCTCAATAAAGATTTATTGCCCAGTTGAATTTCACAAGCGCGAATTTTTCCATCTCTGCCTGGATAGATTTGATTGACTCGTGCCATTTTCCAACTCAATCGTGGAGCTCCCTGATCATGTAACAACACGATGTCGTTGATCTTAATTGCGTTATTCGCTGATGACCAAGTGTTTTGATGCGCCGTTTTTAGTTGTTGCAGATAATCAGTTGACCATCTTTTCCAAAATTTAGATAAAATTCTTCTCCGTTCATTCCACCTTTGAAGAATTGTATCCCGTTTTAAATTTTCGATGGGATTAGGTAGAATACCTTCTCGTTGATTACCCAATAAAAAGTTTGAGGGAGATAAAATAGATAAATTGTCTTTATCATCATCAATGTATGTCAATGGTCTTGAGTTTACTGTCGCTTCGATTTCTGTTAATATTGTTCGCAATTCTTCTATATCAACGAGAGTCTTTCCTAATGCAAACTTAAGACAATCTTTTACCGTTTTAATCATTCGTTCCCAAAAACCTCCCCACCATGCAGCACGTTCAACAATGAATTTCCAAGTAATTCGTTTAGTAGTTAAAAGATTTTGAATTTCTTCGTTCGTTAAGGTTTCGTACAACTTGGTCAATTCAAGTGATGTTCTTTTAAACGTTTTGGCGTTGTCGGAATAAAATGTACTAGGTACACCTCTTCTTGCTATAAATCGCTGTAGTCCTTTAGAGGAAACTTTAGAGCAGTGCATTAGTGCAGCTTTCGGTTGTAATATCTAATACCAGTTCTAAATGCACTGCTCTCGTTACTGCACAAGTTAAAAGCATTAGGTAGGCCTTCCGTTTTGTATCGTTTTCGTTTAAGACATACAGCGGGCCAGCGAAATCTACACCGGTTTTATCGAAAGGGGAAGATAACAACATTCTGTCCCTTGGCAAAGGTGCAAAGGATTCATGTCCTGGCTTGCCACGTAATTTCTTGCAGATTATACATTTGCTAATAATTGATTTGATGCGTTGTCGGCCACGTATAATCCAAAATCGTTTTCTCACTTCAGCTAGCGTTAAATTTGTACCACTATGAAAACAACAGTTGCGGGTTTTCCATATTAATTTTTCCACAAATACCGAATTTTTTGCTAATATAATCGGATTTGCTGTTTCATAGGGAAGATGTGATTCTTGAAGACAGCTTTTAATTCGCAATAATCCATTTTCATCTAGAAACGGTGTCAATTTATAAATCGAAGATTTTTTATTAACCGTGCCGTTTTTCTTCAGATCGTTAATTTCTTGATTAAAAACCCTTTGATCGATCGCGATCCAATACATTTCTGCTCGTTTTAATTCTTCGGCAGTTAAAATTAATGAGGAACTTTTATTGTTTTTAAGAAACACTCGTTTTATGTAAGCGGTTACGCGTAAACACTTTTCATATTGTTCATAATTATCGAGCGGAAATATTGGCTCCGTTGGAATATTAATTTTATTTTCACATACGACATTAATGTAACACAAAGTTCCTTCGTTTAATATGTTATGGGGTTCGTTGTCATTCAGCCAGTCATTTTCTAGACGCGATAAAAATTCTGGCCCGTTTAACCAAATGTTTATTTTTTAAAACTCACTCGCGCGAAGACCTCGTGTCAATAAATCCACTGGGTTTATTTTTCCCATACAATGTCTCCACACTGCATCTTTTGTTAAATTCTTAATTTCTAGAACCCGATTTTTAACATACATCTTCCATTTATGTGCGTCACCAGATATCCAAAATAATGTTATTTTAGAATCCGACCATAAATTTACACTGTCAAATTTAATGTCCATGTTTTTAACAATGTAGTTTTTCAATCGAGACCCGCACAATGCCGCAGTAAGTTCAAGTTTTGGTAAAGTTAAATCAGTTGAAGCACTTGATTTTATTGGGGCAACTCGATTTTTTGCGATTAGAAATTTTACACTTACGTTATTGTCATAAATTTCACGAACATACGCAACCGTACCGTATGCGTTTTGACTTGCATCACAAAATATATGTAATTCGAATTTAGCGTTTACATTCGATATAATGTTTCTTGGAATCACATATGAATCAAGAGTAATTAAGTCTTTGCACCATTTTTCCCATGCCGTTTTACACTGTTCTGGTAATTCGACATCCCAATCAATTTTTAATTTCCAGATGCGTTGTAAAAGAATTTTTGCCGTATTGGTGAACGGTCCTAACATACACAAGGGGTCGTAAATTCTTCCAATTGATTGACAAACATGACGTTTTGTAGAAACTTGAGTATTTTCTACAACTGTAAGTATTGACCTTAAGTCCAGATGCAAACTATCATCTATCGTATTCCAAACAATACCTAAAACTTTTGTGCAAAGTGACTCGTTATTGTTTATTTCGTTTGCATCAATGTAATTTTTAAATTTACTGTCGTTAGTATGCCATTTACGTAGGTTCATACCCGCTTTATTTAAAATAATTTTAGACTCATCGTAAAGTTTAATAGCATTGTCCAAATTATGCACTGTTAAAACTAAGTCATCCACATAAAATGATTTCATTAATCTTTTGGCAGTTTCGTTGAAATTCGTTTGAGAAGAAAATAATTTCTTTAAAGTTGCCGTTAATAAAAATGGACTGCTCGTGACACCAAATGTTACTCTGGTCATTCGATATTCTTGAATATCCGGTACGTTACTTATAGTTTCAATCGGATTTTTCCACCATAAAAATCTGAGGACATCACGATCGCGTTTATTTATATTTATTTGCAAAAAAGCCTTTTCAATGTCAGCTATAATTGCGATTTTACCGACGCGAAATTTTAACAAAATTGTCAATAAGTCCTGCACTAAATTTTCACCCGAGTATAATAAATCGTTAAGAGATGAAACGTTGGGTCCATGTGCCGATGCGTCGAACACTACGCGAATTTTAGTAGTTGACTTATCTTCGCGGTACACAGGTCTATGGGGCATATAATAATTTTTCAATAAACATTCTTCGCTAGAAACTGCTTCCGCTATGTCATTGTCCACAAGTTCACGTATGGCATTATCATATTCGTTTAATTTTGATTGCCTTGCAAGCTTATATGTTAACGTTTTCATCCTTGCTAAAGCTCCATGGTAATTGTTGTCCAAATGACAATTATCATCTTTCCACGGTAAAGACACTTCATAGCGATCGTTTTTTAATATAATTTTATTTTCTATGAAGTCGTTAGTGTCTTCCTTTTGAATTTCATTGTCGTTTATACCTAATGTCTCAAGTAACCAGAATTGCTTCATATCGACGTTATTTTGTTCTTCTGATACCTGAACATGTAACGTTGATGTTATGTTATTATTTGTTGCGTTTACGTTTGTTGTAACATCAAAATTTGGTCCTTGTAATGTCCATCCCAATTTAGTATTTATGGCCGTTAGATTTTCTGTGATCCGAATTAATTCACATGTCGCTAGACGCCAATAATTATCTGCTCCTATTAACAATGAGATTCCGTTTATCGTTTTAATATTTCCGATTGAAATATCTGCCATGTTTAATTCACTAATCAATGGATGATTAATATTAGGAGTCTGGAAGGTGTCATAGCATATTTCAGGTACTTCTATTGCTACTATCGAAATTGCTTCGTTACTGTATTGCGATAATAAATTAAGTTCTACCTTATTATAAATTTTAGAAGTTGTCATTTCCTTTCTTCCAAATGGCATAACAGCTAATTTGCGTGTTCCTATTATTTTTAAGTTTAATTGACGAGCTATTGACTTCTTTATATAAGTCAATTGACTTCCTCCATCTAAAACTAATCTAATGAACATATTTGCATCATTTTCGTTAAGTTTGCAAATATAAGCCTTTGCAGTTTGCAAAAACACCTGTTGTTCATTGTCTTTCGTAAACAGGCTCGTCGTAGCGTTATTTATTGTTTCTTGTTTTTTATAATTTGGATCGCACATCAAAATTGCATGTCGGTAATTACAATTTCTACAAGTTATTCTTGCTCCACAAAATTTCGAATTATGTCCTATTTTCGTACAACGGTAACATCGTTTATTATTCCTTAATAAATCTTTTCTTTGTTGGATCGTAATATTTGTAGCATCACAATTTTCAGTCTCATGATGTTTAGATTTACAAAATAAACATTCATTGACAGTTGTCGTTAATAACCTAGCTGTGGTGTAATTTTTATGTGATTTATGATGGGTTTCGTTTATATTGTCCCTTCGTTCTATTTTTCTGGGAAATTTGGACTCATATGTTATATCGCTCGTTGAGGGTTTTGCTATTTCTATTGACTCTACTTCTAGTTTCAAATAGTTCAATAAATTATTTATTTGTACTGCAATCGTTATTGGAACTTGAGAATTGATAGGGTGCATTTTATAATAATCTATTTTCATTGTATAAGGCATAGAATTTAATAAGACAGATTTGATCATCATGCCATATTCGTTTTGATTTACACCTAGAGACGTTAAACTTCTTGTAACAGAAGATGTTGTATTATACAAATTTCGCAAAGCAATAGCATCAAGTTTGTTTTTTACAGGCGTTAACGTTAAAAGTTTTTGAATATGGGAATCTATTATACGTTGTTCATTACCATATTCATGCTTGAGCAAAGCAATTGCGTCGTTATATGATTTTTCGGAAGGCGTAAAACCACTAATAGTGTTTTTAGCTTTTCCGCGTAAACATTGATCAAGATAGTTGTATTTATCCGACGCGTCAATGCTGTCGTTTTCATGCACCGCTGATCTAAATTGTTCCCAAAAAATGGTCCATTCTTCTATTTCACCATAAAATTTTCTCAGTTCTAATTTATGTAACTTAACGTTATTCATATCTTGGTTTTGTTGGTTGTTTACGTTAGCGTTTAGTACCGAGGTTTGCACATTCGTTTGTTGATCCGCTGGCGTTTTCGTTTGTTCGTCAATTTCAATTCTAAGTCTTGATAGCGTTTCACTGATGTTATCTTGGTATTCTATCATTCTTTCGCATTGAGATTCCAATTCGTTCACTTCCAGCACAGACACAACCTTTTGATTAGCGATTTCCAAGCATTCGCTTGCGTTTATTAGTCTATCGCGAATCACTTTTAGTTCGTTCACGTTTTCCTTTTTAACTAAAAGGTCTTTCGCACTATTTATTAGCTTCGTAACTTGAGTTCTATTACTCTTAACCGATACACGTTCCATTTTAAAAGAGTTTTTATACACAATTTTCAATAATTAGTCAATTCACTTCACGTTATATTAAAAGTCCCTGGTTTCGGCACCATTGAGAATAATAACACTCCGTTAGGTTTGGTCCTTTATTAATTTAAAATGAAATAAACTAATTATAACGAAAATGTAGTAATTACAGAACACAAGAATTAAAACATATAAACAATACGAAATTCGTTAAGGGCAACACGTCCGTTTACGTTTTGTATTAACATGTCACTCACGTCACTTATTTTTAAAAACCACGCCGTCTTGAAAGTTCAAGTTGCATTTTAGGCGACGTGTTACGATCGGTTCCGAGATTCCGATATATTTTCTACAGTTACCAAGGCCACATCACGAATGTATCTATCGACCAGTCTTTCCAAGGTCTTCAGAAAGAAAGACGTCAGACTTATTGGTCTGAAGGATTTGGCCAGGGAGTAGTCCCCCCTGCCTGGCTTGGATATAAAGATGACCTTGACCCTCCGCCACTCTCTGGGCGTGTAGCCATGCGCAATGCATGCCCTGTACGCCCTCACCAGGTAATGGATGATGTGGTCCAAGCCCAATTGTAGTAGGGCCGGAAACACCCCATCATGCCCCGGCGATTTGTAAGGGCTGAAGGATCGGATAGCCCAAGCCGTTTTGATCGGGTCAACGATCTGGTTTGCAATTTCCCAGTCCGCCCCCGTCGGTGTTCGAGCGTTGTGCTCAGTCCACACGTGATCAGGGACAGTCCTGCTGCCGGGAAAGTGTGTTTGTAGCATTATTTCAACGGTTTGCTCAAGGCTCTCCGTAAAGGAGCCATCCTCTCGCAACACGCTGCCAAGCTGGTGATTTGGATCCTTGGAAATGAGCTTCCTCAGTCTGGCAGCTTCCTTGGTGGATTCTATGCCACTGCAGAAGTCTCTCCAGGATTGCCGTTGTTTTTGGCGAATCAGTTTCTTGTACTCCGACTGTCGCACCCTAAATGCCGCCCAGTCAGAGTCGCTCCTTGTACTTTTCGCTTTATTACAGAGTTTCGCGACCGCCTTCCTCAGCCGCTCTAGTTCCCCGCACCACCAAGGTGTTGCCTGTTTGCCAGAGCCAGCCGCCTTTAGCGGACACGACGCTTCGTATGCTCTATTGAGAGTTCTTTGCAGTGCACTTGTGCATGTTTCGATCTCTTCAGTGTTGTCAAATTTGACTTTAGTGGCAACATCACCAGGCATATCGGCCTCCAAGGTGCCAGAAAGCAGATCCAAAAAGGTCTGCCTATCCAGCCTCCTCGGATTCCTGTAATGCCTGGGTTCCACTTTAAGGGCTTTAATTTTAAAGCATATCCATCTATGGTCCGACATTGTCAGTTCTTTGGACACATGCCAGTCATAAATTTTTGTTGAAATACTCAGTGTAACTAGTGTGATATCAATCTCAGAGTAGCGAGTGGGCGACGCGTAGAAAGTTGGCGCGCCCCCCCTGTTGAGTACTTCTAGGCTTGTACCATTTAGGTATTCAAATAAGGACATACCTCGTATGTTGCAACCGTCGCTTCCCCATGCGTTATGATGGGAGTTAGAGTCGCATCCAATAATGAGGCGTCTTTTGTGTTGATCGCAATAATGCCTGACAAGATCCGCCAGACCTTTGGTTGGTGGCAGCTCTTGAGAGTCAATTGGGAAGTAGGCAGATGCCAGTATGACACCTTTTTGACCGTCACCCAAGTCACAGCTCAGCCGGACATCAGTTAGGTCACCACTGCTGAACTGCGGCAAAGGGTTAGCCTGAATGTTGCCAGGAATGTAGATACATGTCCTGGTTTTATCTGATAGGTTGCCTGTAAAGACATGTCCTTTCAGCATAGAAAGGCCGGTTATCTTGGTCCTAACTACATATGGCTCTTGAATTAGAGCTATTGTGTCCGTACATCCTGCCAGGCGGCGGCATAAGGTAGCCGTGGCCGCCCGGCCGTGTTGCAGGTTAGTTTGTATGAATTTCCACTCACATAGAGTCGCCATTAGGCATCTCTTGTGGTGGAGTCTTCTGCACGAGCTTCAGTCTCTGCTGGAGGTTCCTCATCTACGTGCATGAGTTCCAGCTCAGCAGCTACCTGCTCTGCAGTGGGTTCGGTTACAGCATCATGGGATATCCGCTGTACCTTTACTTTTAGAGAGGAGAATCTGTAACTCAGTTTCTCCTTTCTTGTTTTTAGGGTGTCGCTGCCCTCTTTGCTGACACCGAAAACAATAAGCTTCCCCGGGGGGTCACTATTGTCGGCGTCGTAGAAGACACACCATTCTTTGATGTCGATCCAGGGGTTCTGTGCCCTTAGCCGTCCAATGACCTCCTCAGTGGGCTCGGGTTTCCCCGGTACCCAAATGGTGGCCTTAGACAGCCTAGGCATGTCGTCCACCTGGACGATTTCCAATTTTGCCCCCTCCCACAATTGTGGTAGTTTGGCTACTGTTTTCTGGAGCCAATCCAGAGAGGCCCCGTTATCACAGGTGATCCGGAGGATCTTGCCCGAGTAACGGAAGCCTCCGAAAGTTGGCGCCACTATTGCCGTCTCCAGGGCCCTCAGGAGGGTCCTGTCGATGGCCTTAGTGAGGGCTTCCTCAATTAGGTCCTTTTGGGCAGTTGTAATCTTGCCCGAAGGTTTGGAGCGGTCAATAACCGCCACTCAAAGGTGCCTGGTGGCAGCCTCCCTATAAGTGGCAGCATTAGCCGCACTAAATGTTACGGTGGAGGTGGGTTGGGACGTTTTAACCCTCTTACTCGGATTGCTCCGAGGTGAGGGCTGTGAGTCCCGCGACCTCACCCGCTTTTTATCAGCGTTTTGAGAGGAAGCGTTTTGCCACTTCCCCTTCTGCGCCGTTTTGTTTTTAGCCACTCCGGCAGGCGCGCCGTCCTTGCCCTGGGGTTTGGACAGCACTGCCTGTTCATGAGCGGTTTTTGGCTGCTTTGAGGCCGCGAGAGCCGCGGCCTCTTTAGCCTTCCTGCGCCGCTTCTCTTCTGCGCCGCAGAGTCCACGCTTTTTAGGGCCAGACCCCGCGTTGCCACGATCTTGTGGGACACCCACAGGGGGTATACCCACAGTTGAAGCGGTCGCCTTGTTGCTGTTTGACGGGACATCCTGTAAGGACATGCCCATCGCAGTGTTTGTCTGAGGGACATCCCGTGGGGACATACCCTCTGTATCTTTAGGCTTTTCGCTCACTAGGAGCACCTTAGCCTCAGGTTGTTTTGGTTTTTTAAAATCATCCATTGATTAGAGGTACATTTTCATCTTCCAGAGCTCCCCACCCGTCACAGAGTCCAACCAGGGGGACGCCACCCACGGCGCCAGGGCTACTCGTAAGGTATAGTCCCCGGAGAGGCAAAGTGTTTGCACACTCCGTCCTCTCCTAAGGGCTCGTCCTGCTGTTCCTCTGACGGAATCAGCCAAGCCGATTGATCCGGGTGGACTAGTCCGGACCTCCCGTTTGAGTGGAAATCCAGGCCAAAGTGGAGTGTTGTCGGACCCAGGAGATCTAAACCGCTCCCGAGCCGACTCAGCCACCAGGCCCCCTTCATCCCACCGTACGGGTCTCCACGCACGGCAATACCACGTGGGTGCCTGTATTAGTCAGATTCCTCTACGGTGACCATCATCCCGGTTCCCCGACTGCCGGTAGCCCAAGCACGGAGGGTTTCAGACCTCGGAAGGGCCCGACAGCCGAACCAGACCGAACACAAGGGGGTTTTAATTCCCTGGCCCGTATCCTAACAGGTACATGCCCACCGCTTCATCGAAACACACAAGCCCACTCACCACGACAAGGTTCAGGCACATTCGAGCGGGCATTAAGACCCATTAGTTTGTCTTTATTATTCCTAACTATGTATGTTAGAAAAACTGTGCGACAGAGCAGACTCTGGCTCACATACCGCCGCACGTATCTTCACTATTCCCAATTTTGCTTTATCCTTTACGTGTTAGCGCTTGTGTCTCCCGCGTCAGTTAGGTTAGAATGGGCCTTACTATAGTACTATTTTTTTTCCTGTTTCTTCTCTAGGTTTACCACCTAGAGGGGAAGTATATTAATAAAAATTGATACATATAATAATAATTCAACAAAACTAGAGTCTCGTCCCAATATATGTACGTAAAGGATATCTCGGGAATAGGGGATCAGTACTCAAGAAAACAATTACTGTGTTCGACCGGTTTCGACTAAGTTGTTAGTCATCATCAGGACTGTAATTTAGAAAAATACATGGTAATAATACAATTCAACATCTTACATCTTACAGATTAAAATCATTTACCTCAGACAGCGGTTAGGGCGTCTTCTTATAGAGTACAAAATATAAAGGCCTGATGATGACTAACAACTTAGTCGAAACCGGTCGAACACAGTAATTGTTTTCTTGAGTACTGATCCCCTATGCCCGAGATATCCTTTACGTATAATAATAATGTTCATAAAAAAACTTAACAATAACAATAACATGGTGAATGATGAGTAGGGGCGATTAAATAAATATTGAGGGATAACAAATAAATACATTTAAACATTGTGAAATGTTTTAGCGCCAAACTGCAGCTGATTAGTAAATAAATATAAATGAATAAAAATTTGAAGATAAATTAAGTTGAACATTGAATAAAATTTAAGCAGAACTGAATTATAACTGAATTAAAAATATTGAAATGAATTGATTAACAAATAACTTGGTAACAGGTGAGTACATACATCCATTTCGAAGACAAATTAAGGAGTGATGTTGAATTGTTTGAGTGTGTTTATTATAATTTTGCAAAATTTTATGAATGGTTGTGTGATGAATTTATTTATAATTATTTCATTAATGTCGAAAGGTGTAATGTTATAAAACTGACAGTGTAAGGTGTACTTGTGTCGATGTTGTGTGTACTTTGGGTAGCAAAACAATAAATGATGCAGAGTCTGCCTACTTTTAGAATCGCAGGGGCACACGTCATTAGGACTGATCTTGAATCTGTAAAGATACTCGCGCGCAAACAAGTGACCCGTCTATATTTGCGTCATTTCAAAGGAGGTATCAACGGCACTTCGGAACAAACGAACATCCCGTAGGGTAGGCAAGTGCTGCCCGGTGGTAGAGCCTTGGACGGCGTTTCTGTACTCGGTATCCCAAATACATGCCGATTCAAGGCGAATCACCCTTCTTGCGTAACTTAGAGGGAACTGCTTGTATGCCATGCGGCTGTGCGAGACAGCCGCGTCTTTGGCATATTGATCTGCAACCTCGTTCCCTTCTATTCCGCAATGAGCCTTTACCCACGCAAACTTCATGAGCGTTTGGTCCTTCATTATTACCATGGTAAAGCCTTGCATATCTGCAGAATATATACTTGTTGTTGCACATACTGCGATTTAGACATTCAGCGATGTGGGTCGCTTTTGTTATTTTTGGGTCCACTTCTTCGTTTAGGTCTATAAATTCAGTTATTTCAGCTCCCAAATAGGCAGATCTTATAACTTGTTCAATTGTGCCGCCCTCCAATTCCAGGTTACAGCGACCTGGCCATGTGCCTATGAGGTACACAAGATCTCACGTTGAGGTCACCTATTATGAACTCATTCAACTACTAATTGGGCATAGATGCTACGAAGAGTACCTGAACCGCTTCAAAAGGGTGTCTACCAATACCTGCTTGTGTTGCGGTGGCAACAAGGACGCCGTTCATCACCATAGAGCAAGACATGGGTTTCCCTTTAACACATGACAACTTTGTTTAGGCGATGCTTTACAACACAGAAAATTTCAAAGCGGCACCGAAATGGACCAAAAATATCGTAGAGTAGAAGAAGAGGAACAGCGGGAAAAGCGAACACGCAACGATGAGGAAAGCCTTGAATGGGCCGAAACAATGTATAAAAATCTTACAGATATTTTTTATAGCAGATGATTTCCCGGATGGAATGTTTTGCGAATTTCGGCATCATCAAGAGAAGAAGTTTTAGTGAGTAAAAATCTCACACTACCGCCCAACGACCCCTGGGTGTTGTCTTTTAAAAATTTCTCGCTTCAGATGATCAAAAAAGCAGTTCCTCCCTCGCACTTGCGTATTGTGCTATATATGCCGTAAGGCCCAAGTGATTTACTATTATTTAGATTTAGAGTAAATAAATGAAAATTGAGGAAAATACAATTAACCATTCCCGAAAATAAAAAATTTAACTATTTTACTGGAAGTTAAAAACACAAAATTTATTTAAATAATGGTCAACCAATAAAATTGCTTTAAATAATTTAGAAATTTTATTGAAATTAACCTTAAACAACGTTGTTATTGGTTGAAATAATAAAAATAATTAATTAATGTGGGATGATGCTTCTGAGCGCGTACCTCGTGAAGTCCATTCTGGACTTAATTGCCAGAAATTTGCAGGGATTTTACAATGTGTAGTTAAGCGCCGAACAAGCGGAAGAAATTTATTGCATACTCTCGCGGTATATCGATTCGATCAAGAGGTCGATTAAAATGGTTACGGACTTATGATTTTTCAGTAAAAAGTGTGCTAGAACTGTTGTAGTTTAACTCTGATATTAATAATAATTTTCCATTTACTAAAAAAAAATATTAGTGAGAAAAACTTTATTTATTTATATAATAATTACTAATAAGTACAATTTATTGCAATAATAATTACACACACAAATTTAATACAGCGTGATCATAAAACTGTGGTTATTGATTTTAGTAAAAGTATGGAAATTTCTTAATGTATTAACATAACATCATATCTTCAAAAATTGATTGATTTGTTATTAATCAATATGTTTAAACTACAAAACCACTCCTAAAAATTGGAAAAATTTTACTTGGAATTACAATATAAAATTATATATCGGCACACATAACTATAATATATGGTGAATAAATACATAACTACATAATACATGAACAGCTATTGATTTCAACAGCAAATCTGATAAAATAAATTCAAAAATTGAATAATATTATTTTTCAACTACAAAACTACAGGATCCAAAAATTCAAATTGCACTGCGACTAAGACATATGTCAACACTGTAGCCAACATCTACAAGCAAATATAACAATAGTCCATGGCCAAAAACAGATGTTTTTACTTACGCTGGGAAATAGTTGAATATCTAACGCTACCATCTCCGATGCTTCTAATTGCGTAGGAAATTTTTTACCGATGTAGAGCAAGCAGTCAAGCTGAAAATAAAGATTTTTATAATACGAATAAATAATTAATGTTTAATTTTGGGTACGAAAGTGACACGATTAGATTAAATCAAGTTGTCTCGAAAACAACGCATGACGTTACAAGTGTTAAGATTGCATGTCATGAAATATGTTTAAATAACCCGGTCCCATGCTGAATGTTAGAAATCTAAAAAGTTTCCACAATAATTGTGCTATTCAACAATAAAAATTAATTTGAATTAGCCCCTCCAAAGTTCTCTCCCGGCTTTACCCTAATTGGGAATTTTAGTTCTTCCAAATGATTTCTTGCCTATAACTCGCTTATATGTAGGAAAATTGAAGTGAACAAAATTCTCTACAAAATAGATTATTCAGAATTCACTTCTAATGACGAAGGTAAGGTTTTCTTACATAATTGTAAGAAAATCTTGTTCGAAATTGTGTTTATTCAAAAACTTTTTAAAACGAAACGCTTTTTGCCTTTACATTGTGAAACTGATTTTTGTTCCATGTCAGTAAATTTTGAAATTTTATGTTATTTAATTTTAATCGGGTTTTAGTTTTAATGGATTTCAAATTTACGAATGAAATTTAGATACTAAAAATTAATTGAGGTGCTTAAATGTGTAACAACCTAAATTGCATTAGCGACACCCTCCGTACAGGTATTTCTTCTGTGGCTAGCTCGTGCCGAAAAGGTGTGGGTTGATCGTACTGAGCAAAGGGGCGCTTGACGCATGGTAGCAATTTAGTCGGCTCTACTACACGGCTGGACTATCCACAACCGGAGCACCTGCTTTTGTTAATATGGGGGGGGGTTAAATGTACACGAGGGTTGCGTGAATTCACACAGAAATGGGCGCCACTTGAGTTAGGAACAAACCTATTCGAAGGGGGGATCAATACCACCCTTCCAAGTTGTCTCAAGTCAACTTGTCGGTACGTCGCGATGCTCCTTACAATTGCAAAACCTTCCTCGCCGGTCTTACCTTGACAAATGAAGGGATACACGTTGATAAAGTGCACATTACACGGGGCCTTTTTCTCATGCAATCGGTTGCAGCAACCGATTGCTGCAGCCGAACGCCTCGTGTAAAACAGCTAATCGCATAGGCAACCCATTCAGCAAATGATCGCCTGGCGATCTTAGCGACCATGGAATTGAGGATTCCAATACATAACACATCTATTTATCGGTATGTATCCTTAAACGTAAATACTTAATAAATAGAAAAAAAAGAAACACAGGAAAGGTTTGTTTAATTCGCATAATTAAACAGAGTGATTACTACTTAAGGATCACCCTATAAATACAGTCAATAAATAATTGATTAATTAACAGAATTAAATAGAGTAAGGTAAAAATGTATAATGAGGAAATAAATTATGAATAAAGAATATTTACATTAGTCAACTAAAAAACATTCAGTTGACATTACAATAATATGTGTGTAGGTTAAAAAGCTAGACATAAATTGCAAGATTTATAAATATGAACTAGATTGTAAGAATAATTTGATGAAGAAGCAAAGACTGATTTATATATAAGACCAAATTAATTTATAATAAAAAGAGTATTAATTTGAACGTAGTTTGAATTACTGCTTCTCCAACATTTGATAAGATGTGTGGATCAAGTCTAACACAATAGTAACTAAGTATTGAGACTGGTACTTAGCACATTTCTATCAAATCTTCAAGTTATCCTAAGGGATTTCTTTATGGTCCTTCGAGCCGGATGAAGAATATGGTCTTTCGAGTCTAAGAAGAAGTTTATGGTCTTCCAACAGCAATCATCAACAATCAACAACATCCAGGGTCCAAACAACGGATCCACATACATCAAACAACAACATCCAGGGTCCAATAAACAACGGATCCACATACATCAAACGACAACATCCAGGGTCCAAACAACGGATCCACATACATCAAACAAAAACATACAGGGTCCAAACAACGGATCCACATACATTAAACAACAACATCCAGGGTCCAAACAACGGATCCACATACATCAAACAAAAACATACAGGGTCCAAACAACGGATCCACATACATCAAACAACAACATCCAGGGTCAAACAACGGATCCACATACATCAAACAACAACATCCAGGGTCCAAACAACGCATCCACATACATCAAACAACAACATCCAGGGTCCAAACAACGGATCCACATACATCAAACAATCAAGGGTCCACAGCGACGCCAAACATCAGTCAAGAAGAAGACAAGCACTTAAGAAGAGAACGAGATACAGATATGGATGCCCAAGCGATACGTTTAAGAAGACAACAAATTAGATGGTTCTACTTGGGAAGAACTATGAAAACCATAACAAACAAGTTATTACAAGATGATCAAGGCACGAATTCCTGGTGCGACAGGTTAAAACACAAATTAGAAAAGCAATGGCATGAAATAATGGATTTAAACGAAGAAATAGAAACATATGAAGAAGAATATGACAAAGCATATTTCAAAAATAACATATTCGAGGCAATGGAAGAACAATATGAAGAGACAATAATGCGATTGGAAGAGAAAACAGATCAATTAAATAAACCATACTTCAACGTAAAACCAATACGTCTACAATCCCTGGAAAAACTACAAAAAATATGGAAATGGGAATTATCAGGAAGTATTATGAAATCAAAGCAAGCAAACATAAAACAAAAAGAAGCTGCAAGTATGAACCCAATTAAAATGGAGATGAAAGTAAAAGAAGCTGCGAGTTATAAACCAATTTCAAAGGAAAATAAGAAAATTCGAAATGAAGGAAATGAACAAGAAAATTTGGACCTCGGACACATGAAACTTAGACATCAGTATATTAAAAAAGAAAATTGTGACGAAAATACAAAAAGAAACGAGGATGGTGGACCAGTTAAAATACAATCCAAAGAAGTACCACCAAAAGTAGGAGAATGGAAACAGCAATGGATCCCACATCAGTTAGAAAAGAGATTATACAAACCACTAAGCAATGAGATCAACATTCAAGACAACGCAGTAATTCATGAAAATTTGGACAAAAACGAAAAATTGTACACGGACCCTAGATGTCAACAGAAATTCAGAGAGATGCTACGACAATGGAGAAGACGATGGAAAATTCGAAAATGGAAAAAGAGAAGAAGGAAGAAAGAGATGTAGATGTATTCAGACAGTTAGGGGTAGCAGCTTACATGAACTATCGCCAGTTCATGTAAAGAAAATTCACATCATCTAAACAAAATAGAACATTCAATAATTCACATTTTATTACAGGAAAAATTATAATCAAATTAATAGGATTCTGTTTGACAAGTTATCATTGTTGGATCAGATCAAAATCACCACCAAATCAAGTTCGGCAGCCCAAATGAATAACAATACGTTCCACTTCAAGGACATCACACCAATAGAAACAATAGAACCAGTCCTTAAACATTCAGATGAATTTCAGAACCTGGTAACTATGGAAGATGAAATATCACAAGAAGTGGACGAACATAACTGGAGAAAACTGAAGCATCATTCCACAATTTCCAATATCCTGACTGGAATAATTGTAACACTAATAATAGGATTCATCTTAATATGTTATCATTGCTGGAGCACATTAGATTTCCCGCGGTCGCCAGTATGTTTAATTCGCATAATTAAACAGAGTGATTACTACTTAAGGATCACCCTATAAATACAGTCAATAAATAATTGATTAATTAACAGAATTAAATAGAGTAAGGTAAAAATGTATAATGAGGAAATAAATTATAAATAAAGAATATTTATATTAGTCAACTAAAAAACATTCAGTTGACATTACAATAATATGTGTGTAGGTTAAAAAGCTAGACATAAATTGCAAGATTTATAAATATGAACTAGATTGTAAGAATTATTTGATGAAGAAGCAAAGACTGATTTATATATAAGACCAAATTAATTTATAATAAAAAGTGTATTAATTTGAACGTAGTTTGAATTACTGCTTCTCCAACATTTGATAAGATGTGTGGATCAAGTCTAACACATTCGTAACTAAGTATTGAGACTGGTACTTAGCACATATCTATCAAATCTTCAAGTTATCCTTAGGGATTTCTTTAGGTTCGTATCTATGGGTTCGAAACTGAAGGTTTTAAAAATGCCCTGACGGCAATACTTGACAACAAAAATACTACTACATATAAATCAATTCTTACTTGGTAAAAATACATCCGTAAGAGACGGTCGTAGCTTTGGCAGTTAAGTGCGTCTACTGCTAATGCGAAACGCTCGGATCGAATCCGGGTAGGGTAAGAACTTTATTCTAGCCGTCTCTCCTCGGAAGGCAATGGCAAACCACCGAGGTAATTTGCCAAGAGCGCCCATCTCAACATGAAGTGTATTACACTTCCCGTGGTTCGGAGCCCACGTTAAACAAGTAGGTCCTCTATGTATGTGAAAATACTTAGAACGCACATCACATGCATAGAAAGAGATGGGTCACGACGTTCGGAAACGAACAATACGACTAAGAAGAGAAGAAGAGAAAAATACATCCAAAATACTCCTTCTGAGGTCGGACTGTCGACTTCCAGCTGCGCCAATTGTAAGTTGCATAAAGTTAAGATGATTCCTTCTCGGAAAAGAGCGAAGCGTAATGCTTTAATTGCTACACGAGTTTCGGCGCCTATTTCTGATGTAAATTCCCTCCTTTTGAAGGTATAACTGGGCGAACAATAATTCGCCTAAGACTGGACCTAAAGTCCAAAGGATACGGTAACTAGAAATGGTTCACTCGAGTAAGCTGTTCAATCTACAACTACTCAACACTTGACTTGCCTTTAACACGGCGAACGGAATGGACATACGTCACTTTAACCTCACCTCAACACACTCCACGATACGTAATTCGTTATTCTACTTTTGAAATAGTAAGCGGCATGTAACCACGAATTTGACTTCCAAAAGCCGGTACTTAACTTGTTGAATTAAAACGTGAACACAAACTTCACTTAAGATTATTTCGGTACGCGTACGACACTGCGTTATGAAATTGATCATTAATTTTAAACTTGATTACTTGTAGCTTCGTAATGATTACGAATTCGAGAGTCTTTAAAATTTGAAGTCCAATAATAAACAACGATAATCTTGCTGGTTAATTTTGCTTCCGCATTCGCGAAGATAACCATACAATACGATATGAATCGACTAGTGAACTCGGCAAATCTAAAGCGACTGACGCCACAAAATGCATCCCGAAATGCATATTAAAAGGGGTGACACTTGACATGACACATCTAATTGGTGTTAAACGATCACGTGCCCGTCCTACCATGCATTCGACCGTTAAATTTCAAACTACGGGTTCTACCTTAAATCCACATGTTGCAATCTTATCTACATTTCGAACAACACATGCGGTATATTTAAGCCTCCTCAGCTGAACAAAAACAAAGTTAAATCTCTTATCGCATAATTTATGAAAGGAATAGCCTAAATTAGAATACAAAGTTGCAACACGAATGTATCTTTCTATACATTTTGCCAGATAAGAGTTACTTTTAGAGATTTTAAATATTAAAAAGTAGTTTTTCACACTCCATAATATGTGTATTTTTGCTGAGAACGAAGATATCTTTATCGTAAAAGACATGAGCGGAACATTAAAATACTGTACGATCCTTTTAATTCAACATAGGCGTACCATCTGCTGAATTTAATTTTGAAATTAAACATAAATTGACCCTACGGTCAACGACTTCACGGTAACATGTACTGGCCAAAAAATGGCGTTAACCGAAGCGAGCGACACTCACTTTACAAATGTTAAATACAAGTATTCGGAAAATCGGAAGATGTAGAACGTCAAAAAACCGATGCATACAAATACAAGTATTTCAAAAAATGTAAAACAAACCTGAAGTTTTTCAGCAGGATTTAGTTTACTCAATGGAAATGTTTCCAGTGTAGTTATCATTTCTCTGTTCTGAAACAAATAAATTACGTTTGTTGATTAATTTTTGGCGATCATTATACCATTTAAGGAGTTAAAGTAGCTATCCAAAAAGCATCAATATTTTTTAATTTATTTTTTATAATTTTTTATTAGAATTTTTATTAACTTATACAATCGTGATCACGGTCATACTAAACAAAAACGGGCTTTTACGATAACTCGAAAACGACAACGAGTACAGCGAAAAGAGTTTATATAAAAAATAGGTATATTAAATTTTCTACAATAAAGATTCTGTATTTTGGTTTGTAGCATCAGTAGTTTTTTCATGAATGGGTTTACAAGGTAGGGCTTTTTTAGGTTTGCTCAAAATATTAGTAAAATTGATTATAGGTTTACAATGAAAAAGTATTTATAAAAAATATATTATTAAAATATTACAGTATTTAATAAACAACTAAATAGATTTCAGCTGAATTCAAAATGTAATTTGACGATATTGGAAATTAAACCATTACTCTCTGAGTTTTACGTTTAACCCCCTCCCCATCAGTCACCCTTACTTTGAATTTTCAAATATTACCTCCTACCTTGTGATATATCATTTTAATTGTGGAAAAAGTCCTCGGTAATGCATGGCAAAAGCTTAGATTTGAACTATACAAAAATTAATGAGAACTAATGGAAGAAAGAAGATACATAAAGTTATATTCGTAATGCTTATTATTATCTATAAAATTAAAATTATCTACATATTATATCTTTTAATTTAACAATATGTGTATGTGCTCAATAACTTTTTGGAATTGTTATATAAAGGAACCCGCCCTTAATAATAGTTTTAAAATAGTACTTATTATAATTTAATCCATATTGTTTAAACTTCTGTGTAATTTAAATTAAAGACGGTAATCAGCTTAAGCGGTGAAGTGCATTGCTGCTAAAGCTAAATGCCCGGTTCGACTCCGGGCTCAGTAAAAACTTTATTCTGACCGTCTCCCCTCGGAAGGCAATGGCAAACCACCGAGGTGTAATATGCCAAGAATAGCCTCTCTGGAGATGAAGTGTATACACTTCCCGCGGTTCGGAGCCCGCGTTAAACAAGTAGGTCCCCTATGTGTGTGATAGTACTACAAATGCACAACACATACATAGGAGAGAGGTCGCCAACATCCGGTAACAGATAGGCACTCGAAGAAGAAGAAGAAGTAATTTAAATATTGTTACTTACTTTCCGTTATAAAGTGTTTTATATCAATGTGAGTTAAGCGTCTAGACGCTGATAAAGAGGTCAATACCTATTACATGGGAAAAGGTTATATTCCTTTGTAAAATGCTTATTATCAGTGTAACTTGATATATAAACTTCCTCTTAACGACCAACGTTCATAACGTTAGTCTGTAAGAATAGTGTGAACTTTTGAAATATTAACATCAATATTAAAATAAACGCTACTCTTTTTTGTTTTAAAAATTGAAGTTTTTATTCATCACCTCTTCTCAACAAATTTTGGATAACTAAATTCAAAATTACATAAATGAATACACACTGCATGGTATGGTAAACCATTCCAATTTTTCAAAATTTAGTTTCGATATTAGGAATTTCTTAGTTGAAATGAGAAACATTATTGAAAATGTGTCACCATGAATAAGGTAAATTATTATTATTATTATTATGTTGAAATAATTCTTCAAATAATAAATTTGCAACATTTGATTCACTTTCTTGCACTATATCGAAATCAAGATCGGGGAAAATTGAATAGGTGGAATATTATATTTTATAAGTTTTTTTCTTGCTGTAGTATAGAATTCAGAGAAATATATTTCTCAAATCCTATAGCAATCTCACAATTAAAAATCTCTATGATAATTCCCCTCATTGTCATATTAGAGTAGTTCCGACCAATCAGCGTGCGCTATTTTACATTGTAGTTAAATGGATACGACGCATGCACAGTCGAATAATATCCGAAAATAAAAAATATTCCAAATACCCTACCGGAATAACGAATATTTGTAGTGGGGCGTAAAAGAATTCATACGTAATAAAAAATCTCGCAATATAAATATTCGAAAATCGAATATTTGTAGTGTGTATTTGTAGACTAACGCACTTCGCAACCGATGCGATGTAGGAAACCGGTTCAACGCATTAGTTCCCACCCGAGTTCACTTAAAGCAATGTACTTCTAACGAATTTTATATTAACGAATTTTATATTACAAATTTAGTGCGATTATGCTTCCATTTTTTTCGGTACTTACGAAATTTTTCTTTGATTTTTTTTTGAAATGATTGTGATGCGATATGGTCAATTTGTTTCACCATTTTCGACATTAAAAATGTCGTATGTGATGTTGTGCTTTTAAGTTGTGGCGTTTCTTCACGGAATTATCATCACAACAGCAACGCGGGTTCGGACAATACTTAAAGATTCAGCGAGTACAGGGTTTAGCAAGGAGATTGCACTCATTGTGCAAGGAGTATTGGCCTTGCCCTTGTGTTGTAACAAATGAATATTACCATTGTATTGTCTACACCTAATAGGCCTTCTATTACTTTCTCTCGTTGTATATCCACTTTAAGCACATTTATAACCCATGCTGAATTAAAATAAATAGAAAAATAAAATTTTATTGCAACATTATTTCCAACAAGTTGCACAAATACTTATAGCCCATCTGGTTTTGGATTGCAGTAGAGATCGCCTTGAACGGCAAGTCAGATTTACACAGGGAAACGTCAAATAATTAAAATGTATGAGCGACAAAAAACAAATATCACTTATTTGATACTTGTAAAAATCAAGTTAAAAGTATTTTTTTATCAAATAGCAATTTATCTTGTACAAATTTTTTAAATTTGCCAGAAACTTTTAGAAAAAAATATTCGTGAGTCATCAATCGCAAATAAAATTTCGGCAGTGTAAACGGGAATAAATTTTAACCAATCACGTTCCGAGTTCACAATTTTAGTACAATCTAGTTCTGCATTCTTAAAACGGATGGACTATAACTACTATTTAATACTGTTTAATGCACTTTAAACTTAAAATCGATAACTTGTAACAAAATTTTAAAAACAGCTTGTTTTAATAACTACATAGTACATAAGTGTATGTATATAAATATGCTCTAGTAGTGCAACACTATTTTAATTTTATATTAGTAGAAATCATCTGCAATATGAATTTTAGATGACATTGCGGCCCTTTAGTGGGCAACACCACCATAAGATGTAGTTTGTCGTTATTCGCTAAAGCGCTCGCAAATTTGAAGTCTTCAGGTAGGAAGCTGCCGGTCGTAATCTTCCAAGTTCGTGATTGAAAATATCCTCCTGCTCAGTCGTGATGCTTTTTTGACAGAAGCGTCGTGACCCATCTCTTTCTATGCATGTGATGTGCGTTCGAATTATTTTCACATGCATAGAGGACCTACTTGTTTAACGTGGGCTCCGAACCACGGGAAGTGTAATACACTTCATTGCGAGATGGGCGCTCTGGCAAATTACCTCGGTGGTTTGCCATTGCCTTCCGAGGAGAAACGGTCAGAATAAAGTTTTTACTCTGCCCGGATTTGAACCGAGCATTTCGCATTAACAGTAGGCCCACTTAACCACTAAGCTATGACCGTCTCGATTGAACATCGATTGAAAAGATAAGGGATGCTATTTAAATTGCGAAATAGGGACACTCGGTAGAGAGGGAGCTAAACTTAAAATTCAAGTAATATTGGTTTGGAACCCCCATTGTTATTTAAACCGACCCTTTTTTGTTTTTCTCAAGTTTACTATTGATAGTCACAATAATTGATAGTTATCATTACGAGAAGAGTGCATTAAATTCTCCTTCTTCTGGCTCTCCATTCCTTGTACGATAGAATATCGCCACATCTCTCGATGTTTTCAAATCCATTCCGTTGCGGTGGACTAGTCTCCATTTTACTAACTTTTGGTTCTTCGCATTGTTTATTTTTAAATACTTCTTTCGGTTTTCGCATCTTCCACGACTCTTTCCACATCTTCCTATATATTGCCGTGATAAGCTTCTGAATTTATTTTATATAGCGAGGTATAGCTGTACGACTCTTTTTTATAATAATGTCCACGGCTTAGCTCGGCAAGAAGACTTAATAGGGTGTGTAAGTGGTCCGACTATGTATAAAAAACACTCTGCATCAATGCTTATTTGCATTTTGCATTTAATTTAAACAAATTTTGTCTTGTCTATGCTGTAATTATGAAATCAAATGTACCCAAATAAATCAATTGAAATCAGAACCTGTTTGTTTATTAATTCAATAATGAGACCAAACATAAAATTATACAAGAAAACAAATTAAGTGTACAAAATTCATAAAGTAAAAATTTTAACCTCTCCGAAAAAATACCGCACTGTTGTTTAAATTTACTCGCGTACGCATCGTTTTACCGAACAAAAATCACTCAAAAATTGTCTTACCGAACGTAGTCGATGTAATACCCAGCTACTCGGACTTCTGTGATCGGTGTATCGAAAAACGTGCCTGCTTAATTCTTCTGGACTCCTGAACGGATTGGAAAAGTGATGAACCATAAATTTTTGTTCATAAAAATGATGCCAAATTGAATACAACGTAAGTATTGTAAATTAATTATTAACATCCATTCGTTTCGTAACATAACCCAAAAAATCTTAAAAACCAGTGGTACCTAATATTTTCACCATACCATATCAACGACTTTCGAAAATTATTCAAAAATAACAAACTTGCTATTCTATCTTCTTCTATTTTACTCAACTGACTTCTTTGTATAGCTTCGGATAATTTCATAAAATAATCAATAAATTTTTCTTCATAAATACAAACTTTGCACCTCTTGACTTTTTGGAACGTTTACACCACCAAACCAAAAATACGTCCTTCCTTTTCAATGGACGTGAGCCGAATCTTCTTAACAAACAAAAATTAATTCGTCCGTACTAGTTGCTGGACGTCGAGAGAGTCCTTGTATTTTTCCAAACTTGCCTCTTACAATCCTCCGAGCAGGCGCGTTTAACCAAATTTTCTTCTTTTCCGAAATATAGTCCCGTCCTTTTTCCACTTAAATTATCACTTTAATTATTATTAATTGCGTTTCGCCCAACTTAACAAATATCAAAATTTTACCCAATTTGTTTTTAATTTATGAAATTGCTAACATTTACAATTTGATGTCTTGTCTCTTACATTATTTTTATTTTACAGAAGCAGCATCTATTGAAAAGACTTTATTTGGGTCTCAAAATAAATCTAAAGCAACAGCATGTCAACAAATTTCAGATATTTTCAATTTTTGATACAGCAGAATAAACGAATCATGGCGCTTAGATGAAACAAATGCAAAAGTGTTAATTCTTCAAATCGACCTCACTTTGGATCACCGTAACAAACCCCTTCAAGTAATTAGCACAAAGATACGAATGAAAATGAGCTAGATTTTGCTAATTACTTAAATAAATCAAAGTGACAAATGTCGGAATCGGTACGTAACAAAATATTCCTCATGCTATTTTAAAATTGTAATCAAAAATACAAAATAAAAATTTTTTTTTTAAATTATTAGAGCCATATTGAATAAATCAATCCAAATTAAAATAAAATCCATATCCTTTCAACCCCTTCATAATTTATGTACAATAAAACTAATTTTCCCATTACGTTAATTTCGTACTCGTTAACATAAGATATTTGAATTAAAATATATTTACAAAAATCTATTTTTATCAAAAAAATTGTTAATTAGCTTCCAGATTTTAATCTTGTGCTTATTAAATTAAATGTCCAATTTCATTCTGTTCATTAAATTTATTTTAATAATTATCGAAAAGAATTGAATTATTAAATTTTATACTTTATGGTTGTCTATCATGTTTTCAAAAATTTTAAATTTTACTATCTAAGTTCAACGACATTATTGTTTATTTTACAAAGGTGCATATCTCTAATTTTAAATTCGTTTTCCAATATTAATTTGATTTTAAATGAATTTACAAAATTTTTATTATAACCTCTGAAATATTTTAAACTTTATCATATGCTTGAGTGACCCAAATTAAGATTCTAACTGTTGTAGTTCAAATTGATATTCTTTTATAATGGTTTAAACAAACAAATTAACTTTTTAAATATGACTTTGCAAAATAATTCTTTCTAATTTAATTCGTAAACTTTTATTCTTATGATGCTTATTAATTGGTGACAAATATTTCATAACAACCCCTTCAGCAAATTGACTTTTAATTAGACAAATTAATACTAATTAATTTGTTCCCCCTCCCCCGTTCATTTTTACTATTATCATAATTAATCAATTTTATACTTAAATTTTTCCCCAAATCATATCTCTATTTACTAACATTACTAATTAACTTCTTATAAATTTCATCTCTCAAACTTTCAATTCAATTTTCTCCCTTTTATTCAACCCCAACTAACATTATTAACTGTATTTTTCATCTAATCAATTAAAACTGACTAACTTGTCTTTTCTATCAATCACCATATAAAATTTTTATCATAAGATTCATATTCAAAATATTCAAAATCTTAAGTCATTTATAATTAATATTTCATTATAACACAACATATTTCCCAATTATTTTCTAATATCTTAATTTTAAAATCACTTATAATTAATTTTTCTTCAATACCCAACCTACCTCCCGATTATTGACTAATATCTTATTT
Source organism: Podabrus alpinus (assembly GCA_932274525.1). Classification (NCBI taxonomy): domain Eukaryota; kingdom Metazoa; phylum Arthropoda; class Insecta; order Coleoptera; family Cantharidae; genus Podabrus; species Podabrus alpinus. The sequence continues at coordinate 42,551,024 of OW026452.1, read as the reverse complement.
GAACTTGATAATTTTATTTCTTAGTCATTCAGTCACTCAACATTTTTCAGATCAAATTCAAAGTTTAGACAATTTTATAAAATTCATTAATTTCAAATTTTCCTTGTACAATTGCTAAAGTTGTTATCAAATTTCGTATCATTTTATATGTCTTATTATTTACTGAATCCGATTTTAATTTTTATTTGTTTTTAAACGAATACGTTTAAACCATGACATTCTGATTACGCAATTATTAATTTTTGTTTTAATTACTGTTCTTTTACTTAGTTTTATTGTAAATTCAGCTTCTTTTATTATAATGACTCCACTTCGCGCTTTTATCTTTTTGTTCTTTTTGCGCACATTGCGTTTTGTTTTGTTATTGTCTTTATTTCGCGGTTCTGTAATCATGTTTTTAAATTGTTTATCGCCTTTCTGTAGTTGTTTAAATTTTATTTTTATAAATCTTACTTTAATTAATTTTGTTATCTTGAAGCGTAAATTTTTATTTTGAATCCTCACGATTGAAGAGTTTTTTAATTTTTCGTCTTTAAATGTTCTTATTTTGTGTAACACAAGTTTTGGTGATCTTACATTTTTTTGTCCTTTTGAAATTTCTTGTTTGGTTTTAATTAGTACTCTTTCACATTTAAATGCTCTGCTAATCTTAATTGTTTTAATTTTTTCTTTATTTACACTGTGAATGTCTTTGAAATTTTTACGTTTCCCTTTATTGCATTTTTTGTGAATTACGCGAACTTTAAATCTTTTGATTGTGTAGTTTAATTTTGCTTTTTAATTTCTTAATTTTACGTCTTTTTCGATTTTTAGTTTTTCTTGTTTCAATTACGTATGACCTATGTTTGATCTTTGTTTTTATCTCTTTATTGTCTGTTATATTATCCATGATTTCTCCGCGGTTACATGTTTTTTCTACTTGTACATCAGTATTATTATTTACCGAATTGACGTGATTAGTTGTTTTTAATTCAATATTTTCACTGTCTATTTTATTTTCTACTTTGTCATTGCAAAAATCTAATTTTCCAGCAGCGAAACAATCTAATTTGTAATTTAATCTATTCAACATTTGTATCAACTTTTCCCCCTTGAGCATCGATTCCTCGCGTGACCATATCAATTTATCTGGCGACTTGTCCATTTTTTAAAAATATAAAATTTCTACGTTTTGACAAATAATTCAATTTTACCTTACCATAAATGATAAAAGATATCAATATCGCAGAAACCAAAACTTAATTATCAAACAACAAAATTTTTAACCTTCGAGCAAATTTTTAATTTTTATCCTTATCTCTCCCAACAAAATTAAATTTGAAATAATTTTTTTTTTTTACTATTTATGTACTCAAACCAAATTTCATTTTTAAAACAATTTTTATTATTTATCAAAACTTTATTTTTATCTTTCTTTCCAAATTTAACGTTGATTTTAATATTGTGAAACTTTAATTTGAATTTTAAGAAATTACTTATGATTTGTAAAATTTTGATGACTCTTTCGCTTGTTTAATCTAATGCCCCATTAAGTTGTTCAGCCATTAAAAGATTTTGCTCCCACTTTTATTAAAATAAAAAATTGCAATATTAGAAAAAAAAATGTACAGTAGCTATTTCCCCGCTTCCTTATCAAAATGCCAGCCACGTTCGGGCGCCAATAAAAGATGCCGTGATAAGCTTCTGAATTTATTTTATATAACGAGGTATAGCTGTACGACTCTTTTTTATAATAATGTCCACGGCTTAGCTCGGCAAGAAGACTTAATAGGGTGTGTAAGTGGTCCGACTATGTATAAAAAACACTCTGCATCAATGCTTATTTGCATTTAAACCTTATAAGAACTCAAAACTTAACGCTGTATCAAATTTTGTCTTATCTATGCTGCAATTATGAAATCAAATGTACCCAAATAAATCAATTCAAATCAGAACCTGTTTGTTTATTAATTCAATAATGAGACCAAACATAAAATTATACAAGAAAACAAATTAAGTGTACAAAATTCATAAACTAAAAATTTTAACCCCTCCGAAAAAATACCGCACTGTTGTTTAAATTTACTCGCGTACGCATCGTTTTACCGAACAAAAATCACTCAAAAATTGTCTTACCGAACGTAGTCGATGTAATACCCAGCTACTCGGACTTCTGTGATCGGTGTATCGAAAAACGAGCCTGCTTAATTCTTCTGGACTCCTGAACGGATTGGAAAAGTGATGAACCATAAATTTTTGTTCATAAAAATGATGCCAAATTGAATACAACGTAAGTATTGTAAATTAATTATTAACATCCATTCGTTTCGTAACATAACCCAAAAAATCTTAAAAACCAGTGGTACCAAATATTTTCACCATACCATATCAATGACTTTCGAAAATTATTCAAAAATAACAAACTTGCTATTCTTTCTTCTTCTATTTTACTCAACTGACTTCTTTGTATAGCTTCGGATAATTTCATAAAATAATCAATAAATTTTTCTTCATAAATACAAACTTTGCACCTCTTGACTTTTTGGAACGTTTATACCACCAAACCAAAAATACGTCCTTCCTTTTCAATGGACGTGAGCCGAATCTTCTTAACAAACAAAAATGAATACGTCCGTACTAGTTGCTGGACGTCGAGAGAGTCCTTGTATTTTTCCAAACTTATCTCTTACAATCCTCCGAGCAGGCGCGTTTAACCAAATTTTCTTCTTTTCCGAAATATAGTCCCGTCCTTTTTCCACTTAAATTATCATATATAATACCACAAGAGACTATCAAATTGTCGGCAATAATTTTTGAAACTGGAACTGAGTGTTTGTCGCCCTTAAAATCACCATGAGTGCTTTAGCACGAATGGTGATTTTAAGGGCAACAAACACGAAGATTCCATGGTTTAAAAATTAACCGACAATTTTATAGTATCGTGTGGAATTCGTTTGACAATTTCGTAAATAAAATTTCAATTTTTTCTGACAACAAATAATTTATAGTATGCGTTCACGTAGTTTCGATCGTTACTGTATAAAATAACAACTTATAGAAAACAAAATACCACGGTGGTCGTATTGCCGCGACAATACACCACCGTGGTCTGTATTGTCAAAGGAAGTAGATTATGATTGGTTCAAATTGATGAGATTGTATAACATCCTATTGGTTGAATTATTATGAACGAAATTGTCACTTTAATTATTATTAATTGCGTTTCGCCCAACTTAACAAATATCAAAATTTTACCCAATTTGTTTTTAATTTATGAAATTGCTAACATTTACAATTTGATGTCTTGTCTCTTACATTATTTTTATTTTACAGAAGCAGCATCTATTGAAAATACTTTATTTGGGTCTCAAAATAAATCTGAAGCAACAGCATGTCAACAAATTTCAGATATTTTCAATTTTTGATACAGCAGAATAAACGAATCATGGCGCTGAGATGAAACAAATGCAAAAGTGTTAATTCTTCAATTCGACCTCACTTTGGATCACCGTAATATATAACTCTTATTCACCAGTCACGTATTCATATTTTCATCGGGTCGTTGCTTACATCATCCCTCCATCTTATCCTTTTGGCCTTCCTTTCGGTCGGTTAACATCTGGTATCCATTTCACTTTCACATTACTCAGGATTCTTCTCATTACCTTTCTCTCAAAAACCTTTAGCTTCTCTTTTCTGCTTTCGTTAGACAAAGCACCTCAGACCTATGTATATGTCAATACAGGTCTTCTTAACGTTTTGTATATTTTTATTGTCGTATTCTTCATTAATATATTATTTTTCAGCAGGTTCAGATTACTGAAGAAGGCTCTATTCCCAACAAATATTTCAGCTGTACATGAGCTGTAAAATGGCTATTTAACAGCAAAAGCTAACTCTCAGCTCGTTAATAGCCGATTTACAGCTAAAATGCTTGTTGGGATTTCCTGCCATCACTCGGTCCTTCATAATTTATTCTCTTTCGTTGGGTTATTAATCTCCATTCCTAGATATTTGAACTTTTTAACATCTTCGAATGTATAATTTACGATTCGTATCTGTTTCAATTCTCCTTCTTTTTTATCTCTATTGTACCTCATAAACTTGGTCTTATCTTCGTTCACACCCAAACCCACTTTACGTGCTTTTCGTTCTATTCCTTCGAAGGTCTCAACCAGGGCTCAGTGTGATATTGCCACTATTATTACCTATTATTTTAATTAAACATTCCTTAAATTTGCATTAAATAGGGAAGATGCATAAATTTTTTTTATAGCGTCGTAGTTGAATCAAAAATAACTAAATATACTAATTAATGCTATTTAATTTATTTATTTTCGTTTTGATAATAATTTAAAAAATATTTAAAAATCCGTCAATTTGAATTGAACGAAACGACCGCGCAATTTGCCAAGTGACCTGTGACGTCACAAGTTAAATTTTACATTCATTTATATTATTTTTCTGTGGTTTTGTGCTTTGAAAGTTGAAGTTTGTTAGTGTTAAAAGCTTTTATTTATCATAATTAAATCAATTAAAAACAAGAAAGTTAAAAAAGTACTCTACACGAGTAGAATAAACATGAAAGTGAGGTTATAGTTATTGTGCCGGTGACTTCGTTGCGTTTAAGGTCACATGATTTATTTTAAATTATCATTGAATTTTAAAATGGATTATTTATAACAAAATACAATAAATAGAAGTTATTTTTGCTGATTTGATATTTAATATATAGGATTAATCGGAAAATACTTTTTTAACTAAATTTTTTTATTCATGCATGTTCCCCATTACCTTAGTTTTCACTTTTTTCACAAATAACGCCACGATGTGAAGAAGTCACAATTTTTACCGAATTCTAATTTTTGCTATATAGTGTTGTGTCCACTATGAGCAATCTCCTTCATCAATGTGTACTCTATACACAATCAAAATAAGAGGGAGGATATGCCAAAATTATTTTTATTAAAATTGTTCAGTACGAATGTGGTTAAAAAAAATGTTACTAGATTAAGGTTTTTAAAAATATAAAAAAAGAATACACGTAGCATAATGCGGCATCTTTAGAAGAAAGAAAAAAAAGAAAACATAATCAGGAGAAAAGTGAGAGGTAACCATGCCAAGAATAATAACGAGCAGTTAGGCAGTGGTAAAATAGAGAACACGCGTACCAGACGTGTTAGGCAGTTGCTAAATAGATGACACGCAGACCAGTCGTGTTCATGAGTTCCAAATTAATAACGACGAGATAAGAGTGTTGCAGTTCCTAAATAAAGGCAGACCAGTTGTGTTCGAAGCAAATAGGTAGAAGGAGAAATATAATAAGTTGTGTTCGAAGCAAATAGGTAGAAGGAGAAAAATAATAAGTTGTGTTTGAAGCAAATAGGTAGAAGGAGAAATATAATAAATTGTGTTTGGACAAATCCTAGAAATTGAACTGTACTGAATGAGTGGAGGATATTAACGACATTGAGTAACTTTGGTCCAGAATTGGAAAATGGAACGCGAGATGTTAGTACGTGGAGGAGTATAGGTGAAGGAAGAAGTTCTCGAATGTTCGTCAGTGCGGCAAAATAAGTGCGGCAAAAATAAGTGCGGAAAAGGAAAGAATAAAAAAAAATAAGGTAAAGCTTTACAAAATTATAGCCGTAAATGAGTAGGGATTTTAAATTGTTTGAGTGTATTTAGATATTAGTTAGTAATTTATTTGTATTGTTTGTTGTAGTTTAAATGTTAATGTTGTTAATAAATTGTGTTAGATATGTCCTGTCTCTTATTTTTGATTGTGTATCACGTCTGAAGAATTTTCATTAGTGAGCGACCCTGAGCATCGGAGAGGACACAAAAATAGAAATTGTAAATTAAGCAGTGCAATAAAATATATTTTTTACTTACAAATGAAGTACTTTTAGCAAATAGTATTAGTATATATCCTGCTGTGAAAATTGCAAATTGCATTCCAATTTCAACATATATAAATCTCATACTGGGTGGAGAATCCTTTACTACAAATAGTACCATCAGAAAAGCAACCACAATAAAAAAAGATTAGTCCCAACACGATTATTATCAAGATCATTGGATTTAAACCATTATTAAACATTCTTAATATCTTCACAAATGCAATATACGTGTCGCTATAAATTCTCAGCAAATGTTGCATATTTTCTTGTGGCAATGAAATTACGCAATCATTTCCGTTTGTATCTGTGCATGTTGTGCTATTGGAAATAAAATCTTCCAAGTCAATTCTTAGGAAATGATCGAATTTATTAAAAACGCTGTAGAAATGTCTAAGACATAATGACGCTAAAGCCATGAGCCAAATGAGCACATTGATGGAAATGATTATTCCAGCTCTTTCAATTATATTCCAGTCAGGTTCAATTGGATAACAAAATACCGATACAGAAATAGCAGAAAAAGTAATACACAATAGTATTAAATTGACATAACATCGTATTCGAAAGTGAAGAACGTCATCAGTTGACAACAAATGGTGTGACGTAAATGTTGAAAAATGTCGTAGTACGGAATCAAAATGTACCAAAACGCTATCTAGTTTTGGATATACCAATAGTACGTGAATAATAACATATGATGCAATCTGATACGCTATTAAGTCTGAAGTTGTAAGTAAGACCTCGTATAGTAACTCGTCGTTTTTAAATGCTCTATAGGTTCTTAATGTTCCATAGTAATGAGCAAGAGAAATTACAAGCAGAGATAAAATGGCAGGAATTGCCTTCCATTTGAAAAAATACGGTTCCTTTATTCGAACTACTACGTTGTTTTCATGATTACAGGCGAAAATTATTTTTGATACTCCCATAAAAGGCGTAAAATCAAGTAACAAACCAATAGCACAATGTACACAATCTTGTTTTTCCCGATTTTCCATTTTTGTTTAACAATAATAATTTACAACAGGTCTTTATTTTACAACTACTGTGTAACTGGATCGATTCAAACTAAAATTTTAAACCCAATTTCAATAATTTTACTATCCCCCTTCAAAAGTATTTATTGACTAGATATTCTAATTTTGATAAGTAAATAAAATTTAGTTGTAGTTATTATACTACTTGAAAATTTTGTGTTAGATAGTAATCACATAAATACAGTTCAATAATTATTGATTGTATACAAAAACTTAGGAAGGAAAAACTCCGGAGGCACATACAAAAATTGTTTTATCAGTTGTCAATTAACAATTGAGCGAGTTTCTGTTCATTCTTTTTTTGCAAGTTTATTAAAAAAATCTCTCTTTCAAAAAAGTTTCTCTAGGTTCGTTACTGTGTCCCCCCCCCCCCCCATTATAGTTAATACTTTTGCTCGGAAACTTAGCTCCTGTTTCTATAGAGATAACTATTAAATTACCCTCATAGTTTGCCCAGAAATCAATGTTTCCATTGAGCTGGCGGGGGGGGGGGGGATTCCACTACGCATATACATGTTTACCTATGTTCCACTACTTTCTATTGTCTTCATTTTAATTAAATTTTCTGCAAAGCTTTGTTTAAGTATTTGCAACTTCCGAGAAATGCGAGCAACTTACGCTTGTTAACACCCAAATTTTGATATGACCATAATTAATATTGAATTATTAGCATGAAATCTGAGAGTGGTGAGCGAATGGCTGAAATGCTAGCGTGTTCGCTTTCAAGCCAAGATTCACGGGTTCAAATCCTGTGAGGTGCTATCTATAGAAGAAATTTTCGCTCACCAAATGTCTATCTGCTGGCCCCAGATAACATTATTTATGGCTATAAAACTTCCCTGATGGAGTAGGCGGTGTAAAAATTGTCTATTCCCGTGGTTCGGAACCCACGTTAAGCTGTAGGTCCTCTGTGCTCGTCACACATTTTCAACACGCAACGAGCAGAGACAGGGAGGTATCGGGAAAATGTCGCAAGACGTTCATAACCGAATATACATACAAATCTGAGAGTACACCAAATTTATTACAAAAATCCCGAGGGACGGATGAATATAATATTTGTTTAAAAATTTTGAAACTTGGTAAATTATCGTAATTTCGCCTCCCTCTCACTAAAAGTGGCTGTTACATGGGACCATGATCCGTTCCGTTCAGTCCCGTTCCATCCAAACCTGTCTTGACGGAAGAAAACATTTTAATCATTTTCATCAATTTTAGTGGTATGCCCATTTCTAACATCGCTTGGTACAGTTCTTTCCTCTTTACTCTGTCAAAAACTTGTTGAAAATCGTTTTTTCATCGTTTGGTGCGTGTATTGCTCCTACCGTCGATCTACGCTCAGTAAAACCAAATTGATATTCTCCAATTTGTTTCCTTGTGTATTCTTTCAATCTTTTGTGAATTACTGCTGATATTTATCTTATACGTAGAGTCGAGGAGTGCTATTCCCCTGTAATTCTTGCATTCTTCAAAGGAATTACAACGCTTTCTCTCCAGTTATCCGGCATATTTTCTTCCCTCCATGTTGGCTGGACCAAATAGCATAATCTCTCATGAAGTTTGCTTACCCCATTCTTAATAAGTTCTGTGGGTATTTAATTTTTTCGAGGAGCTTTTCCATTTTTCATTTTTTGGATTGCAATCATAATTTCTTCGTGGGATGGTGTTGCTATCTCCTGGTTGTCCCCCGTTGTGTCTTCTCGTTCACGTTCAACCAAATCGATCCCGTATTAATAGAGGAAAGAGGATGTGAGGAGCTACAGAGGTGCACATGTGAGCTCGGACCATTTTCTGATGGGTGTGAAAATGAAGCAAATGATTCCATCAAGTAAAATAAGAAGACAAATAAAGCAAAGGAATAACCTCAGAATTGCACTACAAGACGAAAGGTCGCGAAACGAATACGAGAAGGAATTAAACAAAGAAGGATTGGACCAAATTCAAGGTATTGACGAAAAATCAAAAAATATCGAAAACACAATAATTCGAGCAGTGTCGAAATTACAACCGACACAACGAGGAAGAAATAATAAGGAATGGTATGACGAAGAATGTGACGATAGGAGGAAGAAAAGAGAGAAAATCAGACACCAAATGTTACAAACGCAAGTAATAGAATATATAGGCAAAAATACGAAGAACAGAGAAAGAAATGCAAGACAATCTACAGAATCAAGAAGAAAAAACACAGAGAGGGACTGCTAGATGAAATAGAGGAAAGATATAAAAACAAAGAGATAAAAAACTTTTATCAGAACATCAAAAGGTTAAAGAAGGTATACCAAAAAATAAACCTCCAAACCACCTCATTTGTTCAGGCGTCGTGGAATCGAAAAACTGCCAGAACGTTGGGAGTCAAACCTAAACAATGCAGAAGAATATATTATTGATGTATTTTTTATACACGTATTTAAAAAATTAAATTTTAGATTAACCCGATATTATATTGACATTTTTATCGATCTTGTGGGGAGGGGTTAAATCTCAAGCAAAATTATTGTGCAAAAATTCATTCTCGACATAATATTTTATTTATCTTTTTAAAATCTTAAAAGTTTGCGGGGGGGGGGGGTTCAAAACTTTTCAGTGGTTTCGCAAAGAGATCCAAAACAAGTTGTACTTAATTATTTGGCCAATAAAGCAGAACAATTTAAAAATTTAATTTCATGAATTTTGTACAATTTTAATAATTTCTGAATAAAATAATTTTTTATTTAATCTTTTAATGTAACCTCTTACGTATAGGAATCCACTAAAGTCAATTACACAAGCGGTAAAAAAACTGCCTAACCTATTTTATTAAATAAAAAAGCCGAATTTTTGCCTAATTGGGTAAAACGTGTTATTTTATATATTATGCACTGTGACTTTTTAGAATTAGAATGAAGTCAGAATCAATATGATTCTAATATAATTTACAGAAATTTTGTTAATTCTTTATTAAATATATTAGATGATAATTAATTCATATGAGTTAATTATTACAAAACAATAAAAATAAGACTTTCACATAACATATTTCTATTTTAATTCAAAATGTGTTTTGTTGTTCTACAATATCAAAACTATCTTTTAAAAATATTTAATATTTCGTCCCCTCCCCCTTTCTTTTTATCACAGCCGAAATACCCAAGTAACATTTTCAACATGATAGGCCCCTGGCAAATCCCTTGCAGTCAAATCTCACAGGTCCCTGTCCCTGTGTAAAACCCTAGTTGGGATTGTAATAGGGGCCTGCGCCAGGGGCAAATGGACCACCTAGTAGGGGCCTCTACTAGAGATCTACCTTTCACAGGTGCCCTGGTAAGTCCCTACCGCAGGGATCTACCAGGGAGTTGTTACAGGCAATTAACAAAGTGCAAAAAAGTGATTATAATTAAATTTATTGTATATAATTTTTTTTTTAATTTAAAAAATATTTTAATTTTTAATTTAATCCACTTTATTATTTTTAAACTTCTTGTTAATGTTTTATTTTGTACTAATTTTTTAATTCTGGTGGTTACATTTTATTTACTTATAGTATAACCCTGTATTAACTAAATTTCCCCATTGAACGATCGTACATATCTGAAAATAGCAACTAAATTTATATATCGGTAAATAACAAGTAATGGGGTTATTATTCTGATAAATTCTTATAGAGGCTATAAGCTCTCGAAGCTATATAACCATGGAGATTACGTCAGTTTTATTATTAAACTGACGTAATCTCCATTGTTAAATAGCTTCGAGAGCTTATAGCCTCTATAAGAATTTATCAGAATAACCCCATAAATTTTAAATATCTGAAAAATAACATACCATACCTGGATTTGAACCTACGACGACAAACACGAACATTCCATAACCTGACGCGCTAACCAATCAAGCTACCGAGGGCTATATGTATGAATTTAGAATTATTAGGGGTGTAACGGTTGGTAATGGTCATACAATTTATTAATTTACCTCTAAGTTATTCAAAAACATAGAATTAAAGTCATCATCGGGCCTATTATTCGGTTTCACGTTCTGCCTCCTTCATTTATTACGATGGTCATCATACTAGTCCTCTTCAGTGTCGGACAAATGCAACCTGCAGTTCCATACGGTCTAACATATTACAACCAACAAATAGCAGAAAACCAACAAGTAAGTCAATCGCAGTATTCACCTTTGTATCAGTATGCTCCAATAGGAAATTCTAACTATCTATCAATGCCTGCATCAGGACAAACAATGGTACCTGTACAACAGCAAACAATTATGCCATCAAAATCCCAATTAATGTCAACAACTTATTATGAAAATCAGAATCAAATGACAGGTATGCCTTACTTGAATGTTCAACAAAACACCCCAATACCACCACAAAATATGGATGGACCATGGAAGATGATTCAAGACAATAAAAAAAGACAGCATAGTCCAGGACAACATGTTCCTCATAGGCAGTCTAAAATCACCAAATACTGGCTTTCAAAAGATGCAGTAGAAACTAAAAATAGATTTGAAGTGCTGGGAGAAGAAGGTGAGGCCGCAGCCGATGAACAAGGAAAACAAAAACAAGATAATGAACATCAATCATTACCCAAACCGCCACCAATAACAATCTACCAATCTGAGAATATTGGTCCAGCCCACGAATTACTAGCGACAATAGCATCAAATGAATACACAATTAAAACAATAGGATCAGAAGAAATCAAAGTACAGCTTAAAACTCCGAAATTCTTTGAAAAAGTTATAGAAGCCCTAAAAGAAAAAGGAACATTATTCCATACATACAAGCCGAAAGAACAAAAGGACTATAGGGTAGTGATGAGAGGCATTCACCCAACAGTTGAAGAATCAGTCATCAAAAAAGCCCTATTGGATGAAGGACATGAAACCACCAACATCTGGAATATAAGACACCGGGTAACCAAGCAACCTATACCACTACATTACGTTGATCTTAAAAAAAAGGACAATAATAAGCAAATATATGCATTAAAAGTATTGGGAGCAAATTTAGTTCACTTCGAGCCGCCGCACGTGAAGAGAACTATTCCGCAGTGTATGAAATGCCAAAGCTACGGACATACCAAAAATTTTTGTTATAGAATTGCACGATGCGTGAAATGTGCAGGGGAACACACCACCAAAGACTGCCCTCGTAAGGAAAGGGATGTCAACGTAAAATGCGTAAATTGCAATGGAAGTCATCCAGCTAATTACCGAGGATGCCTCGTACATAAGCAAATACAACAACGAATGTATCCTGCCCTTAGAAATAAAGGTACTGAACAATTGACGCAAAATACTGCAAATCAACAACAAAAATTAAACACTGTACAGTACCAAGCACCAAGAAATTACAACACTGCTTTTCCTCAACTCCCAGCACGAAACGGGACCATATACACAAACCAAAACAGCACCAATCAGCAAGAGCCAGTCTGGCAAAATACCCAAGCCACAAATCAATTCACAAACCAACAACCATACAACATTAGTAAACTCGAAGGTATGATGGGGCAACTCATGACACAAATGAGTACCATGTTAAAACTCTTAACAACACTTGTCAGTAAAATGGCTTAATGGCTGAACACCCAAAGTATAAATTGGCAATCTGGAACGCTAATGGACTAAGTCAACACGCGCAAGAAGTTAAGACATTCATACAAACTCACAATATTGACATCATGATGGTTTCTGAAACTCACTTTACAAAAGATCACTATCTAAGAATACCAAACTATCAAATATATGACACAAAACATCCAGATAAAAAAGCTCATGGAGGGACAGCAATAATCATTCGAAATAGCATCAGACATCAGGAAAGAAACAAATATGCTAAAGAACACATACAGGCTACTAGCGTCACCCTAGAAGATAGACAAGGTCCAATAACCATCTCTGCGATATATTGCCCGCCAAAACATAAAAACAAAAAAGAACATTATGAAGATTTCTACAATACACTGGGAAACAAATTTATTGCAGGCGGTGACTACAACGCAAAACACACTCTATGGGGATCTAGATTAACCACTACTAAAGGGAGAGAACTAGTGAAAGCCATGAAAGCGAACAACCTGAAATCTATCTCAACGGGACAACCTACCTACTGGCCATCCGACAGAAGGAAAATACCGGATGTCATCGATTTCTGTATCACAAAAGGCTTCGACACCAAACGTATCAAAACGGAATCTTGCTTGGACTTGTCATCCGATCACTCCCCGGTGATGGTCACAATCTATAGCCAACTATTACATAAAGAAAAACAACCTTCCCTGTATAACAAAAAAACCAACTGGGAGCCATTCAGACAAAAATTGGACGAACTAACATCACTAAACGTATCGATCAAAACGGGATCTGATATCGAAACAGCAATCGATGAATTAACTAAAAACATTCAAAAAGCGGCTTGGTTTGCCACTCCCAATATAAACGTGACCCACGAAATAGAAAAAGTTCCACTTACAATCCATCAAAAAATTGCTGAAAAGAGAAGATTCAAGAAACAATGGCAACAAGTTAGAACGACAGAAAACAAAGCAAAGCTAAACAAATCCAGTAGGGAATTAAAAGAGATGCTAATGGAAATCAAAAACCATAATATCCAAGACTATCTAGAGAGCCTAACTCCTACAGAGGCCACAGATTACTCCCTCTGGAAGGCGACAAGAAAGCTCAAAAGACCACAAGCACATCATCCACCAATTAAAGATGATCAAACTAATAAATGGGCAAGATACGATAAAGAGAAAGCTGAAGTATTTGCGAAACATTTAGAAAAGGTCTTCCAACCATTTCCCTCTATGTCAACAATAGAAGAAGAAGAACGAATTTTGGATTGCCTCGATTCTCCTTTTCAACTACATCTTCCAATCAAAAAATTTAAAATCAAAGAAGTTCAATGTACAATACAAAAAGAAATCAACATCAAAAAAGCCCCTGGATTTGACTTAATTACAGGAAAAGTTCTACAAGAAGTATCAAAAAAGTGCTTATATCTAATTACCTTCATCTTCAATGCAATAATGCGAATATACTATTTTCCAAACCTGTGGAAAGTGGCTTAAATGGTGATGATTCTGAAACCTGGCAAGAAACCGGAAGAAGCCAAATCATATAGACCCATAAGCCTGCTACCAATGCTCTCAAAGGTTTTTGAAAAACTCTACCTAAAAAGATTAAAACCCTTACTAGAACAACAAAACATCATACCAAATCACCAATTTGGGTTCAGAGATAAGCGCGGCACTATCGAGCAAGTGCAACTAGCAAACATAATCAACAACGATTTTGAGAAAAAAAGATTCTGCTCAGCTGCATTCCTGGATGTGAGTCAGGCCTTCGATAAGGTCTGGCATGAGGGACTATTATACAAAATCAAAAAGCATCTGCCCTATCATCACTTCCTTATAGTAAAATCCTACTTAAAAGATAGGCACTTTTTGGTGAAACATCAGAATGAATATACAGACCTCTATCCAATTCTATCAGGAGTACCTCAAGGTAGCGTATTGGGTCCGGTACTTTACCTGATCCACACATCTGACCTACCAACCACGCGCCTGACAACGGTAGCCACATTCGCGGATGACACAGCAATATTGGCATCACACTCAGATCCAATAAAAGCATCCAAAAATCTCCAATTAAACCTAAACGAAATACAAACATGGCTGCGACAATGGCGCATCAAGGCAAACGAAACCAAATCTGTTCACATTACTTTCACCTTGAACAGATCAACATGTCCACCAGTTAAGTTAAATGACAAAGAACTCACCCAGGCTGACGACGTCAAATACCTTGGCATCCACTTAGATGCCAAGGTATTTGCCAAAATAAGAAGATAAATAAAGCAAAGGAATAACCTCAGAATTGCACTACAAGACGAAAGGTCGCGAAACGAATACGAGAAGGAATTAAACAAAGAAGGATTGGACCAAATTCAAGGTATTGACGAAAAATCAAAAAATATCGAAAACACAATAATTCGAGCAGTGTCGAAATTACAACCGACACAACGAGGAAGAAATAATAAGGAATGGTATGACGAAGAATGTGACGATAGGAGGAAGAAAAGAGAGAAAATCAGACACCAAATGTTACAAACGCAAGTAATAGAATATATAGGCAAAAATACGAAGAACAGAGAAAGAAATGCAAGACAATCTACAGAATCAAGAAGAAAAAACACAGAGAGGGACTGCTAGATGAAATAGAGGAAAGATATAAAAACAAAGAGATAAAAAACTTTTATCAGAACATCAAAAGGTTAAAGAAGGTATACCAAAAAATAAACCTCCAAACCACCTCATTTGTTCAGGCGTCGTGGAATCGAAAAACTGCCAGAACGTTGGGAGTCAAACCTAAACAATGCAAAAGAATATATTATTGATGTATTTTTTATACTCGTATTTAAAAAATTAAATTTTAGATTAACCCGATATTATATTGACATTTTTATCGATCTTGTGCGGAGGGGTTAAATCTCAAGCAAAATTATTGTGCAAAAATTCATTCTCAACATAATATTTTATTTATCTTTTTAAAATCTTAAAAGTGTGCGGGGGGGGGGGGTTCAAAACTTTTCAGTGGTTTCGCAAAGAGATCCAAAACAAGTTGTACTTAATTATTTGGCCAATAATGCAGAACAATTTAGAAATTTAATTTCATGAATTTTGTACAATTTTAATAATTTCGGAATAAAATAATTTTTTATTTAATCTTAAGCGGTAAAAAAACTGCCTAACCTATTTTATTAAATAAAAAAGCCGAATTTTTGCCTAATTGGGTAAAACGTGTTATTTTATATATTATGCACTGTGACTTTTTAGAATTAGAATGAAGTCAGAATCAATATGATTCTAATATAATTTACAGAAATTTTGTTAATTTTTTATTAAATATATTAGATGATAATTAATTCATATGAGTTAATTATTACAAAACAATAAAAATAAGACTTTCACATAACATATTTCTATTTTAATTCAAAATGTGTTTTGTTGTTCTACAATATCAAAACTATCTTTTAAAAATATTTCATATTTCGTCCCCTCCCCCTTTCTTTTTATCACAGCCGAAATACCCAAGTAACATTTTCAACATGATAGGCCCCTGGCAAATCCCTTGCAGTCAAATCTCACAGGTCCCTGTCCCTGTGTAAAACCCTAGTTGGGATTGTAATAGGGGCCTGCGCCAGGGGCAAATGGACCACCTAGTAGGGGCCTCTACTAGAGATCTACCTTTCACAGGTGCCCTGGTAAGTCCCTACCGCAGGGATCTACCAGGGAGTTGTTACAGGCAATTAACAAAGTGCAAAAAAGTGATTATAATTAAATTTATTGTATATAATTTTTTTTTTAATTTAAAAAATATTTTAATTTTTAATTTAATCCACTTTATTATTTTTAAACTTCTTGTTAATGTTTTATTTTGTACTAATTTTTTAATTCTGGTGGTTACATTTTATTTACTTATAGTATAACCCTGTATTAACTAAATTTCCCCATTGAACGATCGTACATATCTGAAAATAGCAACTAAATTTATATATCGGTAAATAACAAGTAATGGGGTTATTATTCTGATAAATTCTTATAGAGGCTATAAGCTCTCGAAGCTATATAACCATGGAGATTACGTCAGTTTTATTATTAAACTGACGTAATCTCCATTGTTAAATAGCTTCGAGAGCTTATAGCCTCTATAAGAATTTATCAGAATAACCCCATAAATTTTAAATATCTGAAAAATAACATACCATACCTGGATTTGAACCTACGACGACAAACACGAACGTTCCATAACCTGACGCGCTAACCAACCAAGCTACCGAGGGCTATATGTATGAATTTAGAATTATTAGGGGTGTAACGATTGGTAATGGTCATACAATTTATTAATTTACCTCTAAGTTATTCAAAAACATAGAATTAAAGTCATCATCGGACCTATTATTCGGTTTCACGTTCTGCCTCCTTCATTTATTACGATGGTCATCATACTTGTCCTCTTCAGTGTCGGATACCTCCGACATATCCTTTTCAATATTTTTGGCTTGCAGGAATGAACGAATGCCGCGACGTTTTACAGAGCACGGCATGATTGTCCATTCATCCGTATTTTCTGGGGAAGAATTTGGGTTCTCCCTAAAGCCTGTATTACATCAGGCAATTTCTTGCCGCAATTTCTGCGCAGATACGAGTTCATAGTATTTGCGCGTTGCGTATACCGTTGTGCGCAGAAATTGCGGCAAGATTTTGCTTGATGTAAGACGAGACGAACGATGATGAGACCGTTCCTCATCATGAATGTTTGTGCGGCCATCTTTAAAGGCCCTAACCCATTTCCACACCATTCCAGCACTCATAATGTTTTCACTAAACATCACTGATTTGGCGATGAATGTCAGCTGCTTTGAAGCCTTTAGTACTGAGAAAACGCACGCACTTCGCAGTCGGCGGGATTCTTAATAGGTGCGGCCTTTTTAAAAATCACGCAAACAGATGTAGACTCGATCGGATGGTTCCGTAATGGCGTCTGTAGCTTCCCAACAGATGTAGCTACCTGGCGCGCATGCGCTAAACGGCGACCGCAGTGCTGCGGCGGCTTAATTTAAAAACCGTACTTACTTTCTGGACAAGCCTCGTATAAGTTTCATAAATCTTTAAATTTTGTTTACTATTTAAAATGTGACCCCTTGTCAACATGTCACGAGCTGCCACTGGTACCACCTAACCACTAAATGAAAATAGTTGACAGTTTGGTGTACGCCCGTAAATGTTAAGCGATTACCACCGGTATGGAGCAGCCAGTATTTGTCCAACAGTGCCAAAGTGAAAATGGAAATGCTTTGGATAGCCCTTGCAATTCATACAGTAATTTTGAAATTAAAAAAGAACTGGAATATACAGAAATCAAGGTGGAAAACTTACATCACTCAATCGACATCAAGGAAGAGATCCCTACTCTGAAATTTAAAGTAAAAGAAGAAAGTGACGCACAATTTCAGTGTGAATTTTGTGACTATAAATGTTCGTTTAAACAAAATTTGAAACGGCATATGAATACTCATGTTGGTGAAAAATCGTTTACGTGTACAATTTGTGACTATAAAAGTTCATTCAAACATGGCTTGAAATTGCATATGACAAATCATACCGGCGTAAAGCCGTTTGTATGTAATCTTTGTGACTATACATCGTCATTAAAAGGACAGTTGAAAAGACATTTAAAAATTCATACTGACAAGAAACCATTTGCATGTGAAATATGTGATTATAAATGTGTATTCAAACAATTATTGAATAGGCATATTATGAGAATTCACACCGGTGAGAAGCCGTATACTTGTGAATTTTGTGACTATAAAAATTCGGTTAAGCATGAATTGAAGCTGCATATTATTAGAAAACATACCGACGACCAGAAACCATTTAACTGTGAAGTTTGTGACTATAAGAGTTTAACTAAACAATATTTGAAACGGCATATGAAAACTCACACTGGCGAAAAACCATTCATATGTTATCATTGTGGATATAGAAGTTCACTCAAACATAGTTTGAAACTGCATATGAGAACTCATACCGGTGAGAAACCGTTTGCGTGCAATATTTGTGACTACAGAAGTTCACTAAAACAAGAAGTAAAACAACATGTTATGAGAATTCATACTGGTGAGAAACCATTTTCGTGTGAATTTTGTAACTATCGATGTTCCATCAAGCATGGTTTGAAACTACATATGAGAACTCACACTGGGGAGAAACCGTTTGGGTGTGATGTTTGTGACTATAAATGTTCAGTTAAGCATCAATTAAAAATGCATATTCTGAAAACCCATACTGACAAGTAACCATTTAAATGGTGAGTTTGGAAATATAGTGCATACTATATATTGCGGTGTACCAAAACCACGTCAATAGAAATGATCACGTTTTGAGTCAAAGTTTTTAATTTATTAACAAAGGTAGCACGAGACTTATTTGTTCAAACGAAAGGGTTTTATCCGACACCAAAGAATTGTTTTAACGTCATAAATTTAATGAAGATAAGGTCACGGAATGAGAAAACAATGTAAATTCAAATGCAACGTTTTAATTCAGTTTTTAAAATAAAGGTTTGTTAGAATTGTAAATTAATTTAAGTAGTGATATAAAAATGTAATTTGAAATCAAAAACAATTTGTTAAAAGTATTAGTTATAAAAATGTGTTGAAACGTAGAACTTTTAAAATAACAAATTTTTACGTGTCAAAGTGCGCCGTAAACTCAATGAATCACGAATGCGAAAAACATATTCTTCAAAAGGTTTACTGGAAGACCACAGGAGATGTTAATACTTCAAAATAAATCTGAAACATAAAAATTTCATTAAAATTTTACAAATCATTTTGAGCTAAGTACGAACCTGGAAATTTTACGTCAAAAATAAATCGATTTTATTTTCGATGAATGGAAAATCAAAAGTGCCTTGAAAATACAGGTAACTATGGTAAAAACAATGGATTGTTGATTAGATAGGTTGATTGCTTAATAAAAATTAAATGGTGGCAAATTTTTGGTGTGTCCAGCTAAAAGTTAAAAATATAATAAAATTTGATTAAGAAAGTGATTAAAAAGTTAGTAATTGAAAGAACATTATACTTACGTATTTCAAAAAGTGAAAATCTGTGCAAAATTGAAAAGATTCACTATTATATTGAACAAAAACTTTGGTCACGATACAACCATAAAACTACCACGAGGGAATTCAATCCAGATAGATCCCACACCCTTCAAGGCCATCGAACGAATACCACCGTATAATTTCATGGTATATGAACCGAAGAAACAGAATTACACCAGATAAAGGTACCGTCCCATCCAAAATTATTAAAAACGTAAAAATTTGTGCAAATTAACGATTAACTTCACACGTGCGGGAAAACGTTAGATTTATCATAGAATTAAGATCTTTGTTATTAGAGATAAGAATTTTATTGACTTTAATTATTTACATTTTGATATTAATTTAAAATAAAATACGATTTGTTGTATCAACGGAGCATAAATTTGCGTATGATCATTCCAAAAGCCCCAATATTACATTTCAGATTTGAGATTTGGCTAAGGAAGGAACCCAGCTTGGGAAAAGGTAGGTCTGTGCTATCCGAACTAGTTAAGCCGAGGCATCAATTTATATTATTTGTATTTGTCAAGAATAATTTGCTTATATTTCTATTGACGAGGTACTTTTACGTACACTCGTACAAGGTTTTAATAATTCAGAGTGCAAGCCTAACAAAGCTCCGGGGCTTCACAGCAATATATTATTTCATTCCTATAAATTCTGTCAATGTCAAAACGATTTCCTGTCTTTCTTAATTTGACTGTATATTTTATTAAGTAATGCTTCCTCCCAAGCGATTAGTGATTTTAAGGGGGTTACCTACTGTGACCGATAAATTTTTTCGATTTTTTGTTTTATTACATATTTTTATAGTTTGGGGTCTTGCAAATGTGCCAAAATAATATTAAAGTAAAATTCATCAAATTACCCGAATTATAACGGATTTTCTGTAATGGAGTTCATTATTTCATCGCAGCACGAAAAAGTTTAAAACGATTTATCTCAAAACTACATTTCTCAGGTCGGGCGCACGTGTTCCAAACAAACTACTTGGCTGATTAACTTGATTTTTTTTAGGCATTTAGAATATATTTCAGGCTCCAGTCAGAACCTAAAATATCCAAAATATATTTAAAATTACCATTTTGCAGGCCGTGAAAAGTAAATATTTTGTTGTAAAAATCGAAGCTTTCTTTTTAAATCCTCGCGCCATTTTGTCATTTTTTGTTTAAATTAAATTTTCGAGGTTCCAACTGGAGCCACAGTGATATAGAACAAGAATTTAAAAAATTCATTTATTTCAGACAACTGGATCGGTCGGACTCGTGCGCCCGATTGGCGCGTCATTTCGAAACATGAGTTACGCGTGGATCTGTACCTTGTACAATTTTCAATAAAAAGCTTTACAAAAATTTTAGGTGTTAGTTTAAATGTGAATAAATAAGTATCCTAAATTTTAACTCAATAGCTGTAATAGTTTTCTCAAATTTAATTCCTAAAAATCAGCTTGAAAACGACTGTTCACAGTAGATAACCTTCTTAAATAAACAAATACTGGCTGGACAGCCCAGTTTGTCGTGGATGTCAAGAAACAATGACATAACGACAGTGGAACATGTACTTGGTCATTCTGAGCAGCCTGGGCGTAAGAGCACACGCCCTCTTAACCAAAATCGGAAACAACAAAAAAATAATGATTTTAAGTTAATAAAAATACAATAAATTTATATTTTTCCTTTCGCCTTTCGTGTTTCTTCGACTTATAATAAACGTAATCTATAATTTTAACCGCCACCTCCTTTAAAATCGTTGTCCCCAGGCCTTAGCGAGGGTGAGGCGACTGAGGCTTTGCCTCAGGCGCCATTGCAATGGGGGCGCTAAACCTTGACAAAACCCAATAAATAATAGTTTAAAATTTTCAAAAAGATAAGAATCTTTTTGGGGAGGGGGCATATATTCAAATTTGATTGAATTCGAAAATTTGACCGCGATTGACCCTGCCGGCCTTTTCCCCAAGCGGGGATTATTTTAAACCTCTACAGTAGTTTTTCGCCTATAACTCGCTTACCTTCATTTTTAGAGATAATTATCATCAAATCAAAATTGAAGAGTACAAAATTCTCTATAAAACTAATTAACAAAATTTTCCTATAGTATTTATGAAATAAAAAGAAAATCCAGAGAAAACAATTGAAAAATGTTTTGAATAATTCATATTCTGAATAATTATATCGTACATTTAAACTTTACCATCGATGGTGAACAAAACAAAACAGGGTTTCAGGATTTACTTTAGATCTGAAGTAAATCCTGAAACCTCGTTGTGTAGAGTTTTCTCCTCTTCAGATTTGGTCCAATGATAAGACTGGGGATTTTAGGAAAGTTGATTCCAACCCCGTGTTCTTTTTCATTTCCCTTAACTGACTGGGTAACCGGTAAAACTATCACGTCATCATCGCGATAGTTATTCAAATATATTTAAATTGAAAAGAAAAATTCCTACCGATAAAAATAATCTCCATATTCGGGGGGGGGGGGGGGAATCCGTTACGTTACCATGGAAACGGTGATTTTGACAGTATGCGTATTTTATGTAAGATCTTCAGAAGTTCCCAATGATAATAATCGATATTACACGACCGGGGGGTATAGAATACCCCCCAGGTTGTTACTTTACAAATCGCAAACAAGACACCTTTCGAACAAAATCAAAACGTTGGCTAGCTCTAGCCGCGAAGGGGGTGGGTGGATTGAACGAGCAAAAGGGCTTGTGACGAAACGTCGCGATTTGATGGTCGCTCATCAACGATTGGGCGATCCACAATCGTGATTCCGGATGTTGTCACTAACGGGGGGGGGGAGGTAAATTTACACGCGTAGTTTTTAAATGGGCGCCACGTGAACAAAACCGAAGTTTATTTAAATGGGGATGTAAAATCGCCCTTCCAAGCTGGTTCACGACAACTTGCTGATCCTTCGCGCTAATTCTCACACTGGAAAAATCTTCTTGAACAACCTTACCTTTACAGTAGATAGATTTTCCTTCGGCAAAAATAGCTAAACATAACATACATACGGCGACAATAAAACACATAAATAAACAATAAAATAGATATCATAAAAACGGAATAAACAAGTGTTTTTGACAAGTTACAACAATTGTACAATCAAATTTACAACCACAATATTGTCGAATGACAAAATATTTTCACATGACTTGATTAACATAAGAGTTAACGATAAAAATATGAATGTTGGAACACCAACAGCTGTTCACAAAATGGAACAGGTGAAATGGTTGGTTTATTGAACCACAAAGATTAAATGCAGAAATCCTCCTAAGTGGGAGTATAAACTTGACATGAAACACAATTCTAATCGTTACGTTACTTGCAATAAACAAACTTTAAAACACTGACAGCATACGTGTGATAACACCACATCCAACTAAATATTAACACCTAAATAAAAGAATACAAGAGAGAAAATTCGACTTGTCACGGTGGAACGGAAGGCTCCTTGAAATTTGCGGTCAATGGGACCACAAGGTACAATAACACTTAATAATAATAAAAATGCTTACGTAATATTTTACATGAAGGCTTCTGGTCTGTAGGATCGGTTTTCCAAGCAGATGTTTTCCCAGCGTGAGAATGTCGATTGATTGGATCCCTCCAACGATAGAGGTGATAAAAAATGCGATACCAATAAATACTTCTCCGAGGTGCGTTCGATTTCTTCTAAGGGTTTCCCTCTTAAACGAGGATTCAGGTGCGAAGTAATTTCACCGTAATATGGGGATTATAATTCTCCCATTTTTCCGAAAAATGAAGAAACGAAACTCGAACAAGTGACTTTTGACATGATTCCCCGCTTTCCGATCTAGACTTAGTTCGACACTGTATTTAGTAACAAATAACACGCCGATACTGTACGTAACGTAAATGATCGCACACAAAAATAGTTGGTAAAGAAATTAACCAAACTATCCTACAAAACCGTTTGGTTTTTAAACGAACCACTTAAAAAAAAAAGAGTTAAAAAAAACTCGGCGATAACGACAACGAAATATTTAATGATTTAAACAGAACGATATAAATTAATTACTGTAACGGCACGAAACGAGAGTAATTCATAATCGTTCCGAAGCGATACGAAGTATTTAATTTAGTCAATGCAGTTGGTTTAAATCGCGTTGATAAGGTACAACGAAACTAATTTTAAATAATGTCAATATTAATGTGTTTAATTTACACTGCGAAAATGGTTTTAAATTGCGTCAACAATATTTAATTTAAATTACACAGCGAGAATGGTTTTAAATTGCGTCAACAATTTTTTTTTTTTTATTTGAGAGTTGCGTTTTTAACTGCTAGGGTCATCACGCTTAGTAACATACATATTATTTGATTTTGTTATTTAGTTGTTGTTTAGTTAATCTTTTGTGGAGTTGTACAGGTTTCTTGGAAGCATAAGATTCTTGGTTGTTTGTGGGATATTAGTTGTTTACTTTCTGGGAGTCGTGTTATTAGGCCATTAATATTCCATTGTAGAATAAAACAATAAATTATTCATTGGGTAGTTTTTGGAATGGTTAGTAGTTGTTTACAGGGGTTTATTTATTTATTCGGTGTCAAGGTTTGATTCGTGCGACGAGTCATTTTCTATATTTTGTTCTATAGATTTCTCAATTAGGCTTATAATTTTTGTAAGTCTATATTTTATTGATCTATGAACTAATGGTTTAAAGTCTATTAGAATATCTGATAATGATTCTATGTCCTTGTTTAATTTTTTTGCTTCTTCTAATGGAGTTGAACTTTTTGCTATTGCTTCAAAGAATTGTTTGAATTCTCTGAAGTTGAATGGATAATTTATGGGATTTGATAATAATAGATTTTCTATCGGTTTTAGTAAAATTTCTGTTGTGCATTGGGTTTCAGTTTTGGTGTTTTTTGGTTTTTTTGCTTTTGGTTTTTTAAAACTCTCTTCTGTCGGCGTTAGATTCTTTTTGAGGAGCTAGGCTGTTCTGTGCTATTGCTACTGCAAGTGGTTCTTTTGTCATAGATGTTGATTTGATTGCATCCGGGGTTGTTTCGGGAGAAGAGAGAGACAGTGGCCGTTTTATGGCTTTTTTGGATTTGTCAGTTTCCTGTTTTTGGATTGAGTTGGCGGAAGCTGTTTCACCGTCTTCTGCAATGGACATTTTAGTGGTTTTATCATTGGGATTTGTTGGTTTGGTAGTGCTTTTTGTTTGATGATGGTTTCAGAATTTTGTGCACGAGTCATTGAGTTCAAGCTGTTCAGGTTTGTCTTTTGATGATGTATTACTGTGGTTTCTAGGTTGGACACTGTTTCAGGAGCTGTTAGGGGGAGTTCATGAGTGATGTTTTGGCAGTTCTGTGCCAGGTGCCCATCTTTTTTGCATTTATAACAGGATTGCGTATCAGTAGCTAGAAATATTCTGTATTCAATGTTTTCATCATTAATGATTATGGAGGATGGGATTTGACTGTCTTCACATTGCACTATGTAAACTTGGCGTCTGAAACTATAAATGTGTGAATACTCCGTTTCATACATCCCTGCTCTTAGGAAATTAATTGGTGATAT
Source organism: Podabrus alpinus (assembly GCA_932274525.1). NCBI lineage: Eukaryota > Metazoa > Arthropoda > Insecta > Coleoptera > Cantharidae > Podabrus > Podabrus alpinus. The sequence continues at coordinate 42,525,880 of OW026452.1, read as the reverse complement.
TGTCTTGAGGTTGTGTTTGTTAAGTGCTTCTGCAATGATACTGTGGGGGATTGAAGGGCATACATTGGAGATAACAATTCTTTTGGTTGGAGTAATTAATCGTCGTACTTGTGCAAGAGTATTTTCTACTTTCAAGATGGGATGGTTGTTTACGAAGTTGGTGACCAGTTTATTATTTGTTAGGTAAATGCAAATTCGTCCATTTGATAGTCGAGATGCAAATAGTATGCTTTTAGGGGAGATTATTTGTCCGACTGCTGTAACGTATGATTTCAATTGGATTTGATTTTCAGCTTGGATAATTATTGCTTGTTCTTTAGATGGGAAAATGTTAGTGGTTTTTGCTTTATCTGCGAAGGAGATGTTTTCGGAGTAAGTTGAATCTCTGTTTGTCGGTGAAGTTTGAGAATTTGATGGAATTTCCATTTTGTTGGATTTAAAGGTGATTAGCTGTCACTTTGACACTCAGCCTTTTGTGTGACAGCTGATTCTTAATTTATTTTGCTTCCAAATTAGTGGAATACATTAGTCAGTCGGCTATTTTCAATTTTCCACTACTTGCGTAGTGATTTGGGATGATTTTAAAATTGTCTGTATTAAAATCTTTATAGTATTTTACCTTGTTTGATGAATTTCTGTGAGCTCACTAAAAAGGTGTATCACTATATCACTTGGTTGGTAACCCAACAATATTTAATTTAAACAACGGACAATTCCTAATAGCGTTCATCAAATATATAATTTTGAAACAGCGGCGATGGTTTAAAATAACATTGATAACATTTGCTTTACACTACGAAAATGGTTTACGATAGCGTCAGAAATATTTAAACAACAAAATAGTTTAAGATAGCGTCAATATAAAATGCGAACTTGCCTGAGGTTACACTAACTACATTTTAAACGCACAAGTCCCGATAATTTAGTTTACTGATAGTAATTTTGTTAATTCCGCTTTTACAAGCGTATCACCCAAGTGCCGGGCATAGCTTCACGCCGCACTGGTCGGTAATTCGAGAGAAGTCCCTTTTTGCATCGAAGTGCATCCTATTTATATTAAAAATCCCGTAAAATGTATGCATCGGTGTACAATGTATTTAAACCATTTAAACTATTTAAACCAAACTGCAAAAAATTTTAATTGTGCGCGAGCGTAAAATTCACGTTACAAGGTACACTTGCCATTATTCAGAACCATCAAAATTTATTGTTTTTCATTGAATCTTTTGCAATTTTTGTTTGTAATCCGGCAGGGTGGGGTATTTTTGGTGATATTTTTCATAACTATCTCAGTACCATTTTTCTTAATACCAAGGGACGTAAAAGTGAAAGTTTTTCTTTCGCAATAAATTAAGAGTGCCTGGGGGGTATTCCATACCCCCCAGACCCCCCGGTCCCGGCAGCCTAAATAAGTTCCTAATAAGCATCCATTTGTTTTCATTGCTCTAAGCGAGCGCCGTAGCAAGGGTGAGGCGACCGAGGCTTTGCCCCAGTCGCCATCGCATTGGGGGCGCTAAACCTCGACAAAACCCAATAAATAATAGTTTAAAATTTTCACAATCGTAGTAATCTTTTGGGAGGGGGATGCTTATATTCAAATTTTCCTCAGGCGCCAGAAGAGCTCGCTACGGCCCTGGGTGTCCCTATCACATTTTGCCAACATTTTGACAGAATTTATAGAAATGGAATGTACTAATAAGTTTGTATCACGAATAACTCACCCTTTATATACTATAGAAGATGTAATAATACTATATTGCAATATACCCTCATACCCTGGTCTCGTCATTCATATTCAAAAAGTTGTATGAGTTAGTTATGAAAAGCTGTAATAAAATTATTGTATTTATCTGGAGTAATACAAAAGTGTAATAAAAGTGTAATACCTATTTGAGTTTAATCAACATCCTACTTTTCCTCAAATCCTAAACATTCTTAAAATTTTAGAATGTGTTCTAAATTCAAGAAAAATCAACTAGATTCCTAAAATTCTTTAAAATCGCTCACCAGTGCCAAGCTTTGGTCGCATTCTAAGCCTAGTTTTGACTTGATGCAAATTCCAGCAGGGGCGCTAGCACGATAAACTCAACCACGATTATAAAAATTCTCTGTAGATATTCGGAAAGCTGAACGTTTATGTAGTAGAATTTAACAAAAAACTTTGCGGAAAATATATGTTTAACCCTTAAAACAGTCCTTAAAGTAATATCGAAACCAGGGGTCTCCATTGGCTGGCGGTATTCTTAGGCCACGCCCCACCCCGACTTACCCAGCTTTTGGGTCCAGGGTGAACCATCCAACCCAAAATCGAAAATTTCCTATTAAAATGGCTTGATAGCTAGATCAAAAAAGGCACTAACTTTAACATGAAAAAGGCTCGTAAGGTTACATTTGAAAAAACTACCATAATTTAATTAAATTCGTTGTGCCTCTGTGTGATAGTGCCCCCGAACCGAGCATATAAATATGGGTGATTGGGAGAAAGTTACTTCAGTACACCTCGGCCGTGCAGACGTGCCGATGTCGCTCTTGAACTTTTTGGAGGAAATGAGTAAAAATTTAGCGGTGTAGCCGTACATGCTGTCGTCGCATTGATAAAAAAAAGGTTCTTTTCAGAACCACAAATATTGTAAGAATGAGGTCTCTATTAAATGTTTGGAGTGGATTCGAGACTTGTCGCGGCTGTTCGCCATCGAAAAACCTGAGCCTGCGCTGCTCCGCAGCTTCGGCCGGTTTTTCATGGCGTACGCCGCTACGAGGCAAAAGCTAAACATACTTGAAGGCGCCATCCATCAAGAAAACCGGGATAAAGAAAATCGGGATCTTAGAGAACCTGGATTTAGCATTTAAAAGTATAGTTGCGGTATGCCGCAGTTCCCTTTTACGTTTAACCCCCAAAAAATCGCGTTAAAAAAAATAATGATAAAACAGTAACCTTTCGTCGATGTTACAGGTACGGGAGACGTGTTGCTTCTGCCGGTGCGGAAACCGCTAAGTTTAAGAGTACTATATTGAATTGCACGTACCGTTTACAAAATGGGTGAGATTCCGCTAAACTCCGCCCCGCGTCGGTGAATTATGATTTTTTGCGTACTTCAAAGTCGATTTTCTCTATTAGTTTCTCATTTATCCACCACTTTTGGTGTTTTCATTGCCTTTTAAAAACCTTAAACTATCCGAAAACGGATAGGTAAAATTGCAAATCGCGGTTGGACATTAACCCCCTCTGGCTAGAGTTACCTATGCCTGGCCGCTCAAATCATAATTTCTTCTGCTACACACTAAAGAACATGGTTAATATAGCAAATTGTAAAAATATTTTGCGAGAATTAGGCCCAAACTTTTGAATAAATCGAAATTGAAGTTAGCAAATTTACATGTAAAAGCCGAACGAGATTCCGCGCGTCGTCATTTTGTTGACGGTACGTGTGGAATCAATGACCCCAACACTTAGAAATTTTCGCACCGACAGATGCAGCTCGTCTCTCGTACATGTAACATCGATTTATTTTTTGTTTTATTCGATATTTTGGAGGTGAAACGTAAAAGTTTACTGCCCCATACCGCGACTATACTTTTTAATGCTATTTCAAGGGTCTCTAAGCTCCCGGTTTCTTTTTTCCCGGTTTTCTTGATGGAAGGCGCTTCTCGTATGTTTAGCCCAGTAAACCAGAGTCAAAACCGCCCTGGAGGAGTGCAACGCGGAGCGGCGCTCCGTAAGGGTAGGTTTTGACGATGAATAAACCTCCAAATCGAATGCACACCTCAAAAATTGAAGATAAAAAAATATTTAATTTTTTCACTTTTTCGTCAATATACGGGTAATTTACGATTTTTTTGCTAATATTTTTTACTAATATCTACTAATCACACCCCCACCTATCCGAATTTCAAAGAAAAAATCAGATCCGAGCTAAAAAATTTCACTCGTTCCGACAGTGGAACCGATGCATGAATGCGGGTCTGCATGGGGGGCGTCACCTATTCGATGCTAATTTTACGTACTTTTAAAAAATCGATATTGGGGTTGTTTTTAAAGATTTCTCGAAAAATATTTTTTCTGTAAACTAAATTATGCCTGTTCTTTAGTGTGCAGCTGAAGAAATTTTTTTTCAGCCGGCCAGGGTTACATAACTCGGTTCCGTCCTCTTGCCGCAGCCAGTATTTTTCCTACAGTGCCAAAGTGAAAGTGGAAATGTTTTGCAAAGCCCTTGCAATTATTCATATAGTTGTAATTTTGAAATTAAAAAGGAATTGGAAGATACAGAAATTAAGGAGGAAAACTTGCATCACTCAATCGACATCAAGGATGAGATCCCTACGCTGGAATTTCAAGAAAAGGAAGAAAGTGAGGCACAAATGATATGCCAATAATTTCAGTGTAAATTTTGTGACTATAAATGTTCGTATAAACAAAATTTGAAACAACACATGACGAATAATCACATTGATGAAAAATTGTATACGTGTGGAATTTGTGATTATAAAAGTTCACTCGAGCATGGTTGAATTGCATATTATGAGAAATCACACGGGCGGAAAGCTTTTTGCATGTAATCTTTGTGACTATACGTCTTCATTCAAAGGACAATTGAAAAGACATTCAAAAATTCATTCTGGTGAGAAACCATTCCATGTGAAATGTGTGATTATAAATGTGTATTCAAACAATTATTGAATAGGCATATTATGAGTATTCACACCGGTGAGAAGCCGTATACTTGTGAATTTTGTGACTATAAAATTTCGGTTAAGCATGAATTGAAGCTGCATATTATTAAAAAACATACCGACGACCAGAAACCATTTAACTGTGAAGTTTGTGACTATAAGAGTTTAACTAAACAATATTTGAAACGGCATTATGAAAACTCACACTGGCGAAAAACCATTCATATGTTAACATTGTGGATATAGAAGTTCACTCAAACATAGTTTAATAATAATAATATAATATTTATTCAATTTTCAATATTTACATTGACATGTAACAAATTACAATTCATAATCTATTACTAGGTTAAGCCCTTTGTTAGATATTTTATATATGTACAGTTATTATAATTTTTAAAGTAAATACATAAATTAAATACAGGATAAAAATTTCAAAAACCTGTTAATTATTTTTACACAATTGATATAAAAGGGGGTCACAGGAATATGATGTAGGATAGGGTGGGTTAACATTTATAGGAGTTGGAAATGGAATTATATAAACGACACATTTAAAATAAAATATATACAACACTTCTAGTCTTCCCTTCATGACAAGAACCGAGCGAGACCGACGAAGCTTCAGTGATTGTAGAAATCATATTTTCGCAGCAAGACTGATTTTAAAAGTTTGCCCTTATTCTTTGAATTCAAATTGTCTAGATCGTAGTCTCCAATTTTTCTAATTAGTTCATTATCATGATACGAGCAGCTTTTCAGAAACTTTTCAGTGGATTTTTTGATATAATCTCCGACATATTCAAAATTGTTTTCCTCGTGCATAAATTTAATTGTAGTGTAGCGAGGATAATTGTTCACGATTTTAAGGAACTTATTTATACAACGTTGAGCTGCGATTATATTATTGTCTGCGGCACTTCCCCAAATACTGCAACCATATGTAAGGACTGACCTGGCACATGTACGGACCAGCTGTAGCTTCAGCTCTTTTGGTAAGTACACGTCGTACTTAATGAGTGGATATAGCAGGTGTAGCACGTAGTTGGTCTTTTTGACTCTTTCAGCTATTGTTTTTTTCCACGTAAGACGTTGATCTAAGAGTAAGCCTAGATACTTTATCTCTTTCTGCAGTTCAATAACGGTATCATTTATTTTAATGTCGACTGCAGGACGTATTCTGCTGCCCGTAAACATGATAGCCTCAGTCTTACCAACATTTAATTTTAATTTCCAGTCGTTCAAAAACTTGCATACCGACAGAAGATGTTCATTGATATTTTCAATTATAATCTCTTTATTGAGGCACGACGAGTAAATCGCTGTATCGTCGGCATATAATGCGATGTTAGTATGTTCGTGCTTCGGAATATCATTTATATAAATGTTAAATAGCGTGGGTCCAAGAATGGAGCCCTGCGGAACACCAGCCGGTATGCATTGTTGCACAGATCTTGAATCGCCAATCGCAACACTGAAACTGCGACCAGTCAAATAGCTCTTGACAATCCTTGTCAAGGACGCAGGAAGGCGCAGGTTAATCATTTTATATATCAGGCCCTCGTGCCAGACCGTGTCGAACGCCTTCTCCAAGTCTAATATAACCATTCCAGTGTGATTGTTGTTGTTGGATTCCATCACTACATCCTCAACTACTCTGGCTAACTGATGAATGGTGCCGTGCCCCTTTTGAAACCCAAACTGCTCTTTTATTATTAAATTATGGTTTGTCAGATGGTCGACTATTTCTTCTTGTATTACTTTCTCCAAAATTTTGCTTAAGGAAGAAAGTAGACTTATCGGGCGATAGTTTTTGGCTTCGGCTTTGTCCTTGTTTGGCTTCGGAATTGCGAGCATTTTTGCAGCCTTCCACGACGTAGGAAAGTAACACAATTTTAGGCAAGCTCTGAATATATAATATATTTGTACAATGCCCTTTTTGGGAAGGTACTTCAGGTGCTTGTTGGTAATATCATCTCCACCCGGAGCTTTCTTGATTTTTCGGCTCTGAATAATTCGCCGTATTCTTTTAGGAGTGATGTTAATTTGATATGCTTCGTCAATACCTTGAAGTACGTTCACGCTCGCATTTACCTGGTCCTCTAATGGAGAGGTAAGATTCGTTGTCACCTGGTGTACCTCTTCGAAAATATTGGCAATGACCTCTGCCTTTTCTTGGTTGGTATAATATTTTATATTTGCATGACTTAATGCGGGTGTGGGTTCATTTTTTCTTCTCAACGCGACATAGACTTTCCATAATGAATTGTCCTGTGCGGTAAGGGTTCTGGTTTTATTTAACCATTCTTGGCGTCGAATGGTTTTAATCCGTGTTTGAATTTCTTCCGTTAGCTGATTTTTTCAAACCGATATGCAACTTGACCCGTTTCTAGCCATTTCCGTCTCGCTTTATTACGTCTTCTTTTAAGATCATTAATTTCAATATCTGCATAAAAAGTATTTTTAATTGCTTTAAATTTAGTTGCAACTTTATGAGCTTCATTAATTGCTTTAGTGAACTTGGCAATTTCGTTGTCGATATCTTGAATGCTGTTGATATTTGGAGATATTCGCATTCTGTTGTTGCATTCTATTTTGAATTTTTGCCAGTTAGTATTGGGTATGACATAGTTTGGCGGAATACGGCTAGTAAGCAGAGTCATCAACACAGGCCAGTGATTGGAACTGAGGTCATTGATTGTTTCGGGCTGGGAATAAGACGTTATTCCTTGCACAAGAAAAAAATCTATGGTGGATTGTTGTAACCCCGGCGGGCTAAAGGTAGGTGTAGGTGGATATAGCAGCAGATAGTTGTTGACGTCGTTATGTCCTTTTAAAGTGTTGCCGTTTCTATTTGCGTATCTACAGTTCCATTGGGAGTGTTTGGAATTAAAGTCTCCTCCAACTATGATCTTATCGTACTTATTCATGATATTATCAAGCTCGGTTGATGTTAAATTTGTGGATGGTGGAACGTACATGGCACCGACATAAAAAGGACTGTTTATATTTATTTTTAGTACTAACACCTCAGCCGTTACGTTGGGTTGTGCGGTCGATTCGTATGGCAACCCTTTTTTAATGAAAATAGCAACACCACCTGCCCTGCCTGTCAATCGATCTTTCCTAAAGACTAGAAAATTTTTAAATTTTAATTTATCGCTCGCCTGTAGCCAGGTTTCCGTTATTAGAGCAATATGGATATTATTTTCTTCTAAAAATAGTTCTAGATCTTGCATTTTGTTTACAACGCTTGTAGCGTTCCACGTCATTATATTAAGTGTTTCGTGGTCGTAACTACCCATTAAACTCTTTAGCACATTTGATGAATGCCGATATTCGAGCAGCACCATCCACGGTACTTGCCATGACACGATTTAACTCGCGCGGAGCGTTTAACATTTTATCCAAGTTGCACAACGATTCTAACTTTTTCATTTCACTAAAAAGTGAATCCAAGTTATCCATACCTACTGGATTATTATTTCGCGATGTACCAGCATAATTTACCGGATATTGGACAACCTGGCTTGCTTGGCCTCTTGTATAACCTTGAGTATTCATTATCTGTGCAGGTGTTTCAAATTGTGGGTTTTGTAGTACCGATGTATATGAAGTGTCGGGTACTACTGTTCGTTTTTTTCGAAGTTCTGGAAACTCCTTCATATGCATTTGGTAGCCTCTGGATGTAATTACCTTTGGTGTGGGTGGTCTGATTACCTTCTTTAAAGTATTAATAAAAACGGGGCAATCTCTCGAACTTGCTATGTGCGTCCCGTGGCAGTTCGCGCATTTTGGGGTTGTGAGATCCAAACTTGTACAGTCTCGAGTTAAATGACTTCCAGCACAATTTCGGCAAGCCATCTTAATATTGCAGTTATTAGCTGCATGCCTATACTGATGGCATCTATAACATTGCGTAAGCCCCTTTCTGGCTCTGTACTTCTCCCAATAAACTCTTGTATTGGCCACATATCTTATTCCCTGAATTTCGGTGAACGTTATTTCGTTTATATTTAGGATACATTTTATTATCCTTATTGAGTAGTTTGCAGCTCACCGCTTTTGCATTTTGCGATTGTAAGGCTGCCAGAACTTCCTCCTCATTCATGCGGTGTACGCCTTTGAGAACAGCCATGGACTTTTTCTCATTGGCCAGACTATATGTATGAAATTCGATATTATTTTTTGTTAGATCCTCTTTTAATTTGTGGAAGTCGTCAATGTCTTCGGTAACAATTTTTAACTTGTCACCGAGATATTTTAAATGGAAATTCTTTTTCACTATGCCTTTTATTACATTTGTAAAATTGATGTGATTTTTTGGTAATTTAGTGATTACAATTGGTTTTGGCTTTATACTATTAGGAACAATAGCACAAAGTGACTCTGGTGTTACATCAGAACTTTCCATTGTCTCATCATTTTGTAATAAACCAAATTTGTTCGTGACGTCAATGTTATATATTGTTTCGTCAGAATTGGTTTTATCTGAATCCTTCTTGGACTTCTTCGACATGTTTTTATCTTCAGTATCTTTACTGATACCTGGTAAACTTAGGGAACTATTACCTCGTTTTAATTTGTGTTTTTTAGACATCTCATTTGGACTCGCAAAATTGCTTTCGCAAACTTCCAAAAATTTGTCTATCACATGCGCTGCATTAGCGCAATTGTTCTTATTAACACTATAGGGGAAAAATAATAATTGTGCGCACCCTGGTGGCTTTAATATCAACTAAATATTTGACGTCATTAATAGTAAAAAGAGTAAAAATAAAACTTGCATTGTTTTCATATGGGTTTTATACCGTAGTGATTATTTATTGTTTATTCTGGTGAAATAATATTAATATGTAAGTATAACAAATTTTTTAATGTGTTTTCATATTGTACGTCGGGAGTGACTAGTCGCCGTGTGGAACAGTACATGCGCAGTTGCGTCGATTTTGTACTTACACAAAATTCGAATGCTTTTTACTCATTTTTAAGATATCAAATGTTACTTCCGTCGCCATTACGTATGTGTAGTTTATAACCTAACTTTATAACCGTATTGTGTGTGTTATACTCTTGTTATACTTGTGCGAAACCCGTGATATCTAAAAGTGAAGAATATGGCAGAATGTGTAGAAACCGTAGAAGCTAATTTAGGCATCGATGTTGGCTTGAGATTTTGCGATCTGGAAAAATTTAAAGCACATTTAAAAACTCAATGCGAATTAAAATGTGTGCAACTTAGTATAGTTACTTCGTAACTATGTTAACCAGTTTGTTTAAACTGGGTACATATGAAATGCATTAATAACTTGGAAACTCAGCAAAAAATATTTAAATGTGTAAATTGTGGTTCCAAATCTTAAATGCATTTAATATTATGCACCCAGTTTAAACAAAAATTGCAGCAAATCGTAAGGACATTTGTCTTTCCTCTACTTTCATTTTTGTAAATTTGGAATTTATTAGTTTTTTTGTGCAATAAATGTTTTGTTTAGTTATTTTGTGCAATAAATGTTTTGTTTTGTTATATATTATGTATATATATTATATATTTTATACTGTACAAAAATAAATGAAGACAATGTACTCATTTACCGTTTTTTTTTGCTTCGAAATAATAGCGAGCCGGTTGTTCAAAATTTGGCAGCCCACACCCATGGAGAAGGTTATTTTCAGATTCCAGATTTGTAATATATCGCAGATCGACGGTACACTGATAGAAGTGTAGTTTTAATTCAAACAAATAACATTTAAGTTAAACAAATAATAGCTTTGTATATAAGCAAGAGGATATTTTCTTAAATCTAGATTATGATATGTTCTAAATGTTAGATTAACTAGAAGCATATATATATTTGACGTGAAAATTCTTATTTACTTCTTTCAAAGTGACGATCATATTATATAAACCGTATCATTCTCTTACTTTAAATAAGTAAATAATACAGCAGTTTTGTATCAAGAATACTATTAAAATCATGTCAAGTAAATGATTTACTTACTTAGTAATTCAATGTACTATATTATACTCTCAAAATAAAACTACCATTTTCTTATTTAAATTTTAGTTTTCTTGAAATAAAACTACCATTTTCTTATTTAAATTTTATTTTTATTGAAATAAAACTACCATTTTCTTATTTAAAATTCAGTTTTCTTGAAATAAAACAAAATATTTATTGTTCAGTACAAATTTTATTTAATAAATAAAAATAATATAATTTAACTTATTAATAACACGTTTATTTAAAAAACAATTAAAACTAAGTATTATAAAAAAAATTGTACTAAGTTACATAATATTACTTATAATATGGAAAAATAACAAAATAAAGAACGAATTAACTAAAATAACTAACTGTAATCCTATATACATATGTAAATGGAAATTTTACAAATTAACTTAAATACCTAGTTAGAAAGAAATCTTAAATGCTACATTCTGGAATTTAAAACAATAATACAATGCGGTAAAATAAGTTATTTAGTACATCTCAGATACAAAAATTTCATCATTTTTAATGTGAAGCTTAGATGGTATAATTGAAAATAAATCGTCAAGTGTAATTATTTGGTATAAATCGGTCGACGGTACTTTTACGTAATATGCTCTATAATGCATATTATAGTTTATAGTTTGTAATTTTTTGCACAAAAAATTGCATTCTTCTTGTTCATTATTCAGAATATGTTGTATTTCAAAAAAAAGTGGCAGATCTTTGTCTTTCTCTGTTGTGTCAGCATGAATTAAAATTGATGTAGGTATGTACTTGATTCCATTGATTTGAATCCATGAGAGAGCAACGAAATTATCAAGTGGTAGTATTTGATTATTATATACCCCTCCTTTGATTTCAGAAGGCAAAGTATAAACTGACCCTATTTTTACATTGTCTATTAAACCTCGTTTTGACATTAGCCTGTACGAAAACTTAAGTTGCATTCGCATTGATAATGTATATGATAGGTTAATCTTGCAACGCACATCTTGAATTTTAAAATCCCTATGTTTTCCCTCATACCTCATTGATGAAATTAGTATTGGAGGGCCTATTTGTTTGATCACACCCGGATAGTGAAGGAGAAAATGATGTTTTGGTTTTAAAGTATCGCCAAATAAATACATATACATTTTATGGTGTTCATTTATGAGATTTGTTAATAAGTCAATTGTGTCTTTGGTAAAGGATGTTGAAATTAAAATTTCAGTGATCTGTAATAAAATAAGATAAAACTCCCAAACTTTATCTTTATGAGGAACCAAATCACCAACAATAAATCTAAAATTTTTTACAAAAGAAAGCATTTCGGCTGCTGAGAATATAAGACACTTATTCTTTAAATGATCTAGTTTAATTGGTGGAGGCATATTTTTCTCATTAACACTATAGCTAAAATATCTAATTCGAGAATTTAAAGCTTGAAGAGAAAATATTTTCTCTGAAATTAATTTAGAAACAATTTGACCCATATCATATCTATGAACACCTTCGAACAAATCATGCATAACGTCAACCGTAACATTTTCGTAGCAATGAAAATTATTTATTTCATTAAAAACGCAGTCCTCTTTAATACCCACATTATTCAGTAAATCATTCTCATAGTTTTCCTTTAGTCTCAATTTATCTGGTAATTCTGTCACTTGTGTATTCATCTCTATTTTATTAGATGTACAAAATCTACAATAATATGTTGCTGAAAAACTTTCAACATATCCAAAAATTGAATGTATACCTAAATTATCACCAATTACAGCAGCTAATTGAAAATATACTTTCACATTTTTGGAATTATATTGAAAATCAATGCCCTCCGAGCTAAGATTATTTAACTCTTCAATTAAATGGCTAAACACTATCTTGTTACCAAAATATACTCGATCTGAACTATAAAATAATTGAACTAAAAATATATTTTCTAATCTACTAGAATATTTTTGAGGAATAGTTGGTATAGAGAAGTAAACACCGCCCATTTTACAACTTCCAGAATGACTTCCTAAAGGGTTTCCAGTTTCAAAATCATCAAAATAAATTATCAAAGGTAATATAATTTTATTGTCGTTATTTTGAGAAGAAAGAATATTCCATAATGATCCATGTATTATATTTTGAAACACTAAACTATCATCACTTTTGCTTTTTAATAATAAGTTTAAATGTTGGACAATAATGTGCAAAACTCCTGGTAATTGTAAAAAATTCTGCAATGTTTTTTTCAAAGGTATGTATGATATGTACCTATTTTTCAGGACTAAGGAAGTTGTAAAATTCTTATTACGATGATCAGGCGAGCAACCTAATTTATGTTCAATAGGGCGAATTAGAAATCCACAGCATGTTTCAAAATATTTAAATCTTTTGTATTCTGTGTTTACTGAATCAAATGGGTTTTTTAATAAAGCGAACATATTGTTTACTATATTTTTTAAATCGGCTAAACAATTAAAATGATCAAATATAAGATTGCTATTGACTTCAATAATATCAACAATGCCCGATAATAAAAAGTTTGAAATATTTTTAATAACTTCTTGTATAACTGCTCTATTCACATGCAAGTTATCATATAAGTTTGAAATGTACTGGTGTACTGCATTATATAGAATTTCTTTAAATTTCTTTAAAGCTAATTCCATCTCATTTTTTAAATTTTCTTCACACGTAGGCAATGATGTTGATATGCCTCCGCTATCACTCTCCGACCTACAACTGTTATTTATTGAATTTCCTGACATAAGGGCGTTCACAGAATTATCATTAGCTTTAATGCTACTAGTACTAGGCTTAGAAACAGATGAACTTTTGGAAAAATTTGAAATATCATAAGCATGTTTCAACTGCAAATGCTTTTTGAAGACGTATCTTCTATGAAATGATCTACCACATTTTTTTTCAGGGCAAACATAATTATTTTGTACCCCATGAGTATATTCTAAATGCATAATATATTTGTTGGCCAAATAAATTATTTTACCGCAAAAATTACACCTCATAATTAATTTCTAATAAAAAAAGTTACAAAATAAGCGACAAATATGTAGTATGTATACCTATATATAGTTAGTTACCTTTTGGTTAATTAAACTTGACAAGAATTTAATAAATCGAAAATATTCGGAATTATTCGATCACTCAGAGTTTCGATTGAATAAACTCCTCTTTGAATTAATAAATAAATGTGTTCAGCCTGGGGAGGATATTGTCCATCAAATACAAAAAATAGTTTGAAACACGTGTCAAACGCTTTCTTCGCCGAGTCAAACTGATATTGTAAATCGTCAACAACTAAATAATAATTTCTTGTGTCCACAAGAGAAGGTCCCTCTACTATTAAATATGGCTGAACCGGTAGCTTATTCCGAAGCGCTCGCTCTTTTTGTTCAGTGATTATTAGATCAATGTCTCCAGGTGTCTGAAAATAGCTCTATATTAAAAAAAAGTAGGTAATTTTAAAGTTTTGTTTTTACTTTTGCATGACAAATGATTGCTTTTTCACATTCAATCGTGGAAAATTTCCAATGACTTTTATCGATAGTTGTTCTTCCTCTAGGTGGGACAAGGTATGATAACACAGTTAGTTGTATTAAAAAAACAGTATCTGAAAAATAATAAAATAATTGCTGAAGTTTTTTCCATGTACCTACTTAATGTTTAAATACTAGTACCTATGCAAGGTAATTTTTTATTACAAGTTAACAACATTATTACAAATTAAAATAATTACCTTCTGGAATATTAGCAGTCTCTAACAATTGCAGCAAATCTAAAGCGTGACTATCTTTTATGTTATTTTTTCGGTTTTCTAAAACCTTCCCAAAAAATATTTCCCAATTTAAATATAATTTTAAGGTACATTCAGAATATTTTTTTTCAAAATCCAGATTTATCTAAAATATTAAGTAGTGAACTTATTGTTTATAAAATATTGCTTTATTTTTTTTACCAACACATCGCCGCGTAGATCTCTTAAAATGGGCCATTCTTGTAAAAATTCGTGTATGCTTTTTACGCTACAATTTTTTCTTAGTGGATACGTCGAGTTCCACTTTTGAATCACTTCACACCATGGCTCATTCCTGGTTTTAAGAAAAACAACATCTTCTTTCGTACTATTGTCTAAAATAAAACTATAAATAATATTTAAAAAAAAAATAAAAGCAACCATCAGACTTTAATGAACAAAATAATATTGCACTCAAAATAAAAATTAAAATATGATAATTGCAAACATGTTCGTAAAATATCTAATTCGTAATTATTATTTTATAATTATTACGTGTATACTTTTATAATAATTACGTAAATATTCATTCGTAAAACCAACTACTATAATATACAGTAGAGCCTTGATAATCCGGATTAATTGCGACCAGAGCCAATCCGGATTATCAAAAGTCCGGATTATCGTAAAGAACCAAAAAAGGGCTGTTTGACGCCTTAAACATAATGAAAACTTGCTAAAACCGTTGATAATTCACTTTAGTGGTTAAATAATTGGAGCAGATATAAATAAAACCATTAATTAATATGAACTTATAAGTATTTTATTTTAATGAAATACTAAATTAAATAAATTTTTTGCTGGGAATTGAATCCGGATAATCGAGGGTCCGGATTTTAGACGTCCGGATTATCGAGGCTCTACTGTATATTACTTATGTAGTTGCGAATAAAAAGTATAAAGAAATACATACCATAATCATGTATAATAATGTTTTCATTAGTAAGTATTTCCAAATCTTCCAAATGCTTCCTCTTTCTCTGTGGTACTACAACGTCACTACAGCTGTGTAGCAAATTTCTGCACTTATCCACTAGTTTACCCTTTGCGAGTACAGATCGTCCAATATAAGAATTTGCTTTTCTTATTGCCGGAACGTAGTATGTACCGGCAATTTCATTGGGAAACAAGTGAATAATTTTAGAAGTTATTATATTGTAATCTTCGTGTTTCAGACGCCTACAATTGCGGTATAAAGTTATTTATAAAAATATTGTAGTATAATATTTCTAAGTAACTTACTGTTTAACAAAGTAATTAAAAAGATGTTTTATTATTATGTCCGTCAACTGACACCTTTTATTGTTGTTTAAAACTGAATTTACTTCGTAGTGCTTTAAAATATTCAGTCCTATGGGGGACGTAGTCAAAAGTGTCCTTAAATCAAATTCGGGAAAATTTGAATGGACAAAAAAATTTTCCACGATCTGAAAATCAGGGTTTGGCTCACCGCTCGGAGTAACCGTCAATAAAAGATCTTGTGACTACAAAATAAAAAGTTTTAAGTTTTGCTATTTTGATTATCCACTCACTATTATTTACTGTAATTATTGATGAAGGTGCTGCTTCAGATAATATTATAGAGTCATCATCAGTTTTGGGTGTGATATGAGTTGATTCTGTACACTTAAAAAAAAATGTTGCTTATGGAAAATCGTAAAATAAAATGCTTATTAATTTAAATACCTGAGCCTGCGAGGTGCTAGTAGATAATGTCCCTAAGTACTTGGCCAAATTGTTCATAAATTTGACCCGGACACCAATTTTTGGAATCAATTCTCTTAACAAATCCGGCGATTGTAAAGATGGTAGAATATCTAACGTTATTTCATTATCTACATACAATTAAATAAGATTAATTTAATTAAATTACTGATACATACAGTTAGGTACTCTATAAAAGTCGGATTAAAATATCCGACGACTGCATACAATAATTATTGCAATATTCCTTAAAAAATTTATTAATCATTCAAAAAGAAAACCGCCCAATTATGATCTCATTTAATAATCTATTATTTATAATGGGAACATAAAACAAAAATAAATGAAACAATATTACTTAGAGAAAAATATGATCAGGAATTTAAAAAATAAGCAAGTATTTATATCTCAAAGAATATCCGCACACCTGCAAAGTATACACAGAAATGCCTTATGAAAAGTCTTTAATTGCATTTTTATACTTCCCATGTGCTTCCCCTAAGTTAAGTTAATATGTATAACAGTATAATCAATTTATAGCAATTTTATGCAGTATTCGGATATTTTTTGAGTAACTGGTAAATTCTTAATTACCTTTAAAAATATCTATTAGATCTCCACAATCCCAAAGATTTAATAACGCTTCCATTTCCATCACCTTGAAACCTATCACGCTATCACAAGTCACAACTAACTCACTGCACTATACCGATGCTTCTGATAACAATCTCTGCAATCTCTCTAACATTCTCATAGAAGTTACGATAACGACCACGCGCGCCTTATGGGAAACCGTCTAGTTCAAGGACAGTGACCATTTTGGTCATGTAATTTCACAAAGAAAATTTCATAATTTATTACATTATAAGTGGCGATCATAAAATTGACAGTTGGCAGCTAGAACCCGACCCGACGAGCTACCCTTAAAGTTGTTAAAAAAACGATGCAATCACGTTATTTTACCAAAGCAGATTTTTTTCTTCATAAATATGTTATTTAAAATTACACCCAGACGTTTTAGGACGTCCCAGGGGGTTCCAAACGCGCTTAAAGTTTCATAATTTGAGGGTCATGTACGTTACACTACCAAAAAAATTTTTTTACTGTACTTTAAATTAGAACTCCCTTAATAATTATATATGCAATTACCAGTCGAAAATTTCGGGACCAGGCCCGTGCCTGACATAAGCAAAGATTCCAAGATTAATACTCCAGCCGCAGCGACAAATGTAATTAAAATACTTATTTTAATTAAAACTACAAAAGAATAGGTTAATAGTTAATAGTGAATATTAACCTAATTGCTAGAAGAATTTACGTGGGGCATATTTGTTTTGAATGTCCAATATGTACAAATAATATCGAAAATTTGAATTCAAAAACTTCTTGAAAACAACGTTTTATTTTCACACGCTCTGTTTAACAAACTGTTTTTGAAAATAATTTATTTACCAATAATAAATTTAAAAAATATCTTTTTGTAGTAGACAGTACAGAGTTATAAATATTATGTTATTTACAACCACTGCCAAATGTTTTAGGGTTTAAAAGCTTGTTAAGAACGAGGGTAATTTATGACATACCTTATATCTAATTTTGTTTACTTATATGCATTTCTTAATGAACCCTTAAACAATGTGATGTATATTAACCAATATACAAAAATGATTGAAGAATTTACATGAAGTATATTTGTTTTAAATGCCCAATATGTACAAATAATACCGAAAATATTAATTCAAAAATTAAATTGTTTTGAAAATAACGTTCACACGCTCTTTTTAAAATACCAAAATGTCAATCCGTTGCACTTGTCGTTTGCAAAAGCAAACGACATATTTATATAACGACATGTTATATGATCAAACATTTCTATATTTCAGTTGAAAAGCCATATTCTTAAATTAAGAATATTTGCTCTATTGAAATATTGGTGTACTTTTAAATAAAATAATACATTAATTAAGTTTGAACATTTGTAATTTTTAGATTTAATTCAACCACAGTTTAATTCAAATAATTTAGGTTTAAATCAAATATATCTACTATCTAAATGTAAAACAACACAAACTCTTATTTTAAAATGTAGGTGTATTATATTTAATAATTAATTTACTTGCTCCAAAAATATATATTTAAATTAAGCATCAAATATAAGAATTTCTTCTATTACTGACAAGAATCCGGAACTATTAAAATCAAGATAATAATTTTCGATTGAACAAATATATGTTCAAAATAAATAAATAAATTCAAATATATATAAATTCTTAAATTAAACATTTGTTTCTATCAGTGTAAGGGTGTCAAGTCCAGAAGTCTAGTGCGTGTTGATGTGAGCAAATGTTAACCAATAAAATTAATTATTTGAAAATCTGTGTAAATTTTATCAGCTATTTCACAACAATTTATAACGATTTTGACACTGTTGCTGCCGATGTGCGATGTATAAAAAAAACGTATTTTTTGAATTGAAATATTCGAATTTCGTTACCAAAAGAGACGTAACTGAGCATGCGCCGCAGAAATAAGATTTGATGTTTTAAAATTGAATGAAATTTATTCGAATTTTGTATAAGTACAAAATCGACGCAACTGCGCATGTACTGTTCCACACGGCGACTAGTCACTCCCTTGTACGTCACCATATTCAAAAGTTAACCTTACTATTTATACTTTTATTGACGTCACGCTTGTTTTGATGCAGCGCCGCGGTCGGTAGAATTTTATCCATATACTAAAATTTTAAAAATATTGCACAATTTTTAATATCACTTCACGTCACCGGATGCACTATCGCACGCTCGTAAACACAACCGCTCTCTAACACAGCCGGACGTTGAATGAAACATAGTTTGAAACTGCATATGAGAACTCATACCGGTGAGAAACCGTTTGCGTGTAATATTTGTGACTATAGAAGTTCACTCAAACAAGAAGTAAAACAACATGTTATGAGAATTCATACTGGTGAGAAACCATTTTCGTGTGAATTTTGTAACTATCGATGTTCCATCAAGCATGGTTTGAAACTACATATGAGAACTCACACTGGGGAGAAACCGTTTGGGTGTGATGTTTGTGACTATAAATGTTCAGTTAAGCATCAATTAAAAATGCATATTCTGAAAACACATACTGACAGATAACCATTTAAATGGTGGATTTGGAAATACGGTACATACTATGCACTATATTATTATTTTTCATTCCTATAAATTCTGTCAATGTCAAATGTTTAGGGGAAATATAGGCGATCAATAAATAATTCAATCTATTGTTTTTAGATTCTAGAAATTTTGTAAATTATATATTTAAATACTTTGTTTTATAAGCAGTAGCGGCTATAGTATGGGGAATGTGGCGGGGCTCCGTCCTCCCAAAATAGGATAGCAGCATTAAAAATATAATTTGTATAAAAAAAGTTTGCGTTTTACTTTCCAATTTACGTAGCAAAGGAAAGTATTGTTATGGACTTTTTAAATTTAGGTTTACGTATTTGGTGTTGAAAATTCGAAGGAAAGTTGTATAACAGCTGTTATAGAGCGTCGCGACAAGCTTTTGTTGCTTCCCAAAAATTAAAGATGGTCTGTAAATAAAGGGGTGTATGGGGATACGCTGGAGAGGTAGTACCTTTCATTCGGGACGGTCACACCGAGCGTAACTTACGGGAGGTGGTTCCGGATAACTGGTCCTCACAGGGTACCCAACTCTCACTTATGGCTCCTCGTGCCACACGCCGGGCAACTGCGTTGACCCGCAGACAAAACTAAGTGAGGGTTACCAGATGTGGTAAATAGTAGCGTCTGATTCCAAAGTCATCAAAGTCCAAAGACGACGGTCATGGCCTGATAGTTAGCGCGATCAACTGCTAACGTAGGGCTCCCCGGTTCGACTCCGGGTACAGTCTAAAATTTCTTGACCGTCTTCCGTGCTTTCGGAGGGCACGTAAAGCCGTCGGTCCCCCTGTGTTAATGATTTGCCATCATAACAATAAAAAACAGGGTCAGGCACATCGAAAGGCAAGCCTAGCAAGCTACCTGAGATGTAAAACCAAAATGCTCAAAGAACTAATTGCAAAAATTAGTGAAGAACAGGTCCTGGACCTATATTAAGAAGGAGACTTCTTAATAAAAGTAGAAGAAGAAGAAGAAGATTCCAAAGGAGAGGCTACAAACAGCGTCTGTTCCATATTGGGCGGCTGACACTAACATGCAGAAGGACGTGGGGCCCCACTGCATGTCAATGCCCCTTGTATACCAAAAATGATGTTAAATGATGGAATTTTGAATTTACCGAGCGGCCCGGCTAGCGACCGACGCCTTCCGGTTTCCGGGACTAGAGGTGTGAAATGGGCGACCGGCCACGTTGAGGTGGCAGCCAGGCCTCACGCGGAAACTATGCGACTGGTCGACAGAAAGCTAAAACAACCCCTGAAGATAGCCACCTGGAACGTCCGAACCCTATTCCAAGCTGGATAGCTGGCGAATGCGATGCAGGAGATGGAGAGGCTTAAAGTGGATTTCCTTGGTATGAGCGAGATGAGATGGCCAGGAAATGGACGGTGCACTATAGACCAAGGTACAC
The DNA here is from genome assembly GCA_932274525.1 of Podabrus alpinus. Classification (NCBI taxonomy): domain Eukaryota; kingdom Metazoa; phylum Arthropoda; class Insecta; order Coleoptera; family Cantharidae; genus Podabrus; species Podabrus alpinus. Next base: position 42,505,132 of record OW026452.1, on the reverse strand, counting down.
TCTACTACTCAGGAAATGCGGAACAAGAACGAAACCATAGAAATGGAGTGGGTATTCTGATCTCTAAGGGACTGGAGAAATTTGTCTGTGGTTTCGTGCCATATTCGGACCGATGTATGCTTCTGAAAATTCGTGGAACCCCATTAAATCTAAATCTAATTCAGGTGTATGCACCAACATCAGACAAAAGCGATGAAGAAATTGAACGCTTCTATGAGCAAATACAGGAAATAATAAGAACAACAAAAAGCTCAGATATTAGCATAGTGATGGGAGACCTAAACGCAAAGATAGGCGAAGGACGAGATGGAACGGCAGCGGGAGGATTCGGGCTGGGACAACGAAATGATAGAGGTGACAGACTAGTACAATTCTGTCACGAGAATAAAATGATAATCACTAACACCTCGTTCCAACTACCGGCTAGAAGACTTTATACATGGAAATCGCCCCAAGATAGACCCGGGGCAGTTGTTAGGAACCAGATAGATTTTATTATGATTAAATCCAGGTTCCGAAATGCCGTCAGGTCTGTAAAAGCATATCCAGGTGCAGACTTGAACTCGGATCATAACCCTCTAACAGCAAAAGTTAAATTAAAACTGAAGAACTGCCAAACAAAACCAACAGAAAGTAGGATAGATCTCCAAGCGTTGAAGGATCCAATCATAAGGAACATTACCTCGAACAAGATCAACAACAGAATGTCGAACATAAAAGGCACAAATAATATAGAGGAAACATGGACAAACATTAAAAATGTACTGTTGAGAAACGCCGAGGAAACACTTGGATTCAAAAAGAAAGAGAAGAGGAAAGAATGGATGAGCGAAGAGATATTAGATTTTATGAACACAAGAATAAAACAAAAACGAAACACGCATTACTACCGTGAACTTCAAAGGGTAATCAAAGCGAAAATCAGAGATGCAAAAGAGGCATGGTTCAATAGAGATGTCGTGAGGTCGAACTACTGGAGAAGAAACACGGCAGTTTTAACCTACACAAGAAAATAAGAGAACTGGCACACACAAACAAAAGAAAATGATAGGCAAACTAGTTAACAACAACAATCGACTAGCCACAGACAGAGACGAACAATCTGAGATATGGAAGTGCTATATAAAAGACTTATTTGACGACGATCGGCAACCCATCGACGAAGGAACCAGTAACGTTCTAGAGGGGCCGGAGATATTGAAAGAAGAAATAAATAGGGCACTGAAGCAGACAAAATCCAACAACGCCACAGGACCAGATAATATCAATGCAGAATTACTTCAACTCATAGACACAGAAAAAGCGACACCTTGTTGAATTTTTACAATCATATCTATAACACTGGATATATACCCAAAGAATGGCTAAAATCAACATTCATCACACTGCCTAAAAAGATCAACGCAAGACATTGTGGCGATTACAGATTGATTAGTCTAATGAGTCATGCATTGAAATCTTTTCTAAAAATAATACACGCGCGCCTGTGGCGAAAATTGAGGAAACAATGGGAGACACTCAATTTGGCTTCAGAAATGGTCTAGGAACGAGGGAAGCCCTGTTTTCTATACAAGTCTTAGCACAGAAATGCCTTGATCAACAGCGACCAGTGTTTACTTGCTTCATTGACTATGAGAAGGCCTTTGACAAAGTGAGACACGACATACTCATTAACCTCTGCTGCGAAGAATAGGTCTAGACAGTAAAGACATCAATGTCATACAAAATTTGTATTGGTTTCAATCGGCCCAACTCAGATTCGGGGATGCTACAACCGAAGACATAGAAATCCAGAGGGGAGTTCGTCAGGGCTGTGTGCTCTCACCACTCGTTTTCAATTTATACTTGGAGGCTATTTTTGAGGAGGCTCTTGAAGAAGCACAGCACGAAATTAAAGTGAACGGAAGAATCATCATATAAGATATGCAGATGACACCCTCATCCTTGCCGACAGTCCTGAAGGTTTGCAAATACTAATCAACAAAATAAATGAAACCAGCAACCCTTACGGTCTCCGCATAAACAAACAAAAAACCAAAGTAATGGTAATATCAAAAAGACCAATGAACAACATAAATATTGATATCGGGGGCGATCAACTGGAGAGGGTGGATAAAATCAAATATTTGGGCTGCTGGCTGCACGAGGATTGGAATCCCAATGATGAGATCAGGAAACGGATAGAGATAGCACGTAACTCATTTTTTAAGATGAAGACCTTGTTATGTGGCCGGGAACTAAATTTGAAAACCCGCTGGCGTGTTGCAAAGTGCTATATCCTATCGATACTATTCTATGGCGTTGAAGGATGGACCCTAAAGATTTCGTCCATTAATAAACTGGAGGCTTTCGAGATGTGGATGTACCGAAGAATGCTCAAAATATCTTGGACTGAGCATATCACGAACGAAGAGGTCTTACGTCGCATGGATAAAGATCGAGAAGTCCTAACCACCATTAAAAGAAGAAAGGCAGCTTACTTCGGGCACATCTTCAGAGGCGAAAAATATTCTCTTCTCCAGTTGATCATGGAGGGGAAGATAGAGGGGAAACGAGGTCTCGGAAGGAAGAGGCAATCCTGGTTGAAAAATCTGAGGCAATGGTTCAACATTCGGGACGCCGCAACACTTATAAGACTTGCGAAGAACAGAGACGAGTATAATGTCATGGTAACCAACCTCCTATGAGGAGACGGCACTCTAAGAAGAAGAAGATAAATAAAGGAGCTGCAGACGTCCACGTTTTTCTACAATTTTCGCTTTAATCTATCCGTCACGGGAAAACAATCGATAATTTTGAAAAACCCATTGGAGTTTTGGATGAAGTTTTTAATGCCACCTTTTGAAAAAACATCAAAATTTCAAAACGAAATTGTAGGGTTTTCGGGCAAAATTGTAAATATACGAAAATGTGGATCTTCGTCGCAAGCGGAGTTTTTTCTCGAAAATTTCATTATACATTTCTGATTTATATTTGTCCCCTCGATGTACGAATATTTTATTTTCCAATTTTTTTAAATAATTCAATTATTTTTTTAATTATGAATTGTCAATTCATAAAAACGTTTCTCGATTTTTCCCTTTGAAATATTCAACTAATTAAATCATCGCCTTAGTGATTTATTCTTACAATTTGATGCTTTACGTATTTCGATGGTAAAATTTCCAAGTTTCGAAAATTGTCATCCCATTTTTAGGAAAAAAAACACAATTTTACAATCATTCATTTTTGGGAGGCCGGGGCGGCATCCAAGGGTATTCTAAAAATTGTCAAATTAACCTACATGCAAGTTTGGACCTTTGGCTATCGATCGGTACCGGTGGCATTGAAATCTGTGGCACGGTCCGATGTATTAGCGTTGCCACGTGGAGAAAGCATTTGCGATCTCTTCGCCGCCCACGGACCGCCACACAGTGCGGAATTTTGCAAATCTAGTGGGACATAATTATTTTAAGGAATAAAATCAGTTCATCGTAGTAAACATTTATTATGGTAATAATTGGAAAATAATCTTAATATGTAAAATTAATCAACACAGCCAGCGCACAGTGGAACGAAATGGAAATTAGAAATTCAATAGTTATTTTTTTGAAATTTTCCAAGTATTAAATGCTGACATTTTGTAGTACCATTATAATACCCTATATACAGGGGCAAATCCAGGGAAAATTCATGGGGGCGGGTGTTAAAGTTATTGTGTGATAATTGCGCAAAAATGGTTAAATATTTTAGCATTTTGAGTGGATTTGATCATTCTTTTTAGGTGTTTGAAAATTCATGGAGGGATAGTTCGCCCCCCCCCATGTATCTCTCCTTCGTTATATAATTACTATACCATTATGGCATAAACAAAATATCAGCATTTAATACTTGAAAATTGTGATAAAACAAATAAAACCTTGATGGTAATAAATAAAAAATAAATGTGGAAATTTGCGCAGAGGACTATGACCAAATGTTTAACCAATGAGGACACACTCAATAACTCATTTACAATTTAACAAAATACTATAATGCATCCGTTGTAAGAATGCAGAGAAGCGGCCGTGACCGATAAATGAGATTTGCTATATTTAAATGTTAAACAATCACAATTTCCGTTTGAGGCCACACCTCTGCAGAATTTGGGGCGTTGTAATTGAATCTGAATTGAATTCCATCAGATCATAAAGGATCTACTGGGTAAATTACAGTTATTTAAATATTTATATTGTTTTCTTTTTGTTTTTATAAATTATTATAAACATCAGTACCGCATGAAGGCCACACAACTAAGGTTTTAATTGTTTTTATATTTACTACATCAAGGCGACTTGACAATATTAATATGTTTATGTATTATTTAGAAATTTGGCGCTACTGACTTTTAAAATTGCGAATCGTGTGTCGTATTCCTTCGACTTATAATAAACATAATCTAAAATTTTAACGGGATCCTCTTTAAAAATCAGTATCCCTATCACAATTTCCCAACATTGTAACATTTTGACAGAATTTATAGAAATAAAGTGTACTAATAAGTTTGTATCCCGAATAACTCGCCCCTTTCTTAATAATAGATTAAGAAGATGAAGAAAATATCTTTCAATAAAAATGTGATAAATATTTGATTTTATTCGACATACCACTTTTCCTAAAATCCAAAAAATTCAACTAAATTCTTAAATTATTTAAAAGCACTCACCAATGCTAGAATTTGGTCGAATTCTAGGCCTAGTTTTGACTTGATGCAAATTCCAGCAGGTAAATTCTATTTTGTCCTCATACTTCCCCGTAGGAATGGTGATTTTTTGAATGAAAAGTTTTTATGTCCTCGACAACATTGTCGTCTTCTCGACCTCGTCTCTGGCAAAAAAACTTCACCCTTGGGATTAATATAACACTTCAGTCTATTGGTATATAATATGCTATTATGTGCTGCAGAAAGTTTTCTACATTTCCTTCAGTATTCTTTTCCATTACCAAAAAATCGTCTTCTACATTTACATATCTTAACCATACTCTACATTCTGCAACCATTATAATTTGTAAATTTTACCCTAGAACCAATCCACAAAAATATCACCTAGCACTGCTGAAATTGGCAATCTCATAGGTAGCCTATTTTCCATTTTTCTTCATTTCTTCATCATTTCTTTTTTCATCTTTTTGAACTTAATTCTTCATGGTTAACATCAACGTCTCCAAAATGGATCCTAAATTTTTATTGATACGATATTCTTACGCAGCTCTATGTTCTATAATTTGTAAAGAATTTGTAACGTTACTTTTGTCGTTACATACTTAGTTTTTGAATTCTCCTTATCTATCTCCATAAACATTTATATTCCAATTATTCAGTCCGAGTAATTATAACGCACTCGGTGTAGAGGTGGATAGGAGATAAGAGGAACACGGCGACTCACAGCTTTTTGATTTGGTTGGCGTAGCTATAGCACGCATTTTTGCGAACATAAATTTTGTGACAATATTTCGATTGATAAACCGCAGATTAGGCCCGAATCCTGATTAAGCGATTACATAATATGTAGTCTGGCTACCTGTAGTTGAATGGATGTAATAGTAGCATGTAAAATTAAATACATTGAAAATTGCGAAGTCGTTATTGTTGATAAGAACACCTTGGGCTGTTGATACCATATCTAGGTAATAAATGCCGTTTGATTTCCCATATTTTTGGAAAGTGGCTTCCATCATTGTTACTGATTAGGAATCCGGATAGGAAGATAGTGCTTGTTACACCATTAAGTCTATTTTTATCAACTGGATCAGCTATAGGAAATTTTCCATTTAGTAATATTTGTCAGTTGGCTGTGTTTTTGATATTTTGACTAAGGCTGTAGTATCTACTTTTGCTACTGAATTTTTAACCACGATCAGCTTAGTTAGATATCTGTTGGTTTTGTTTGCTTGCGTGTGCTTACTGTTGTAGTGATTTTCATCAATAAGTGGCCATTAGACTGGGGATCCGAGATAGGGCTCTGTCACGGAGTTGCAGTTTGCACCAAGGGTCCAGACGTTTATTTTATTAATCCAGCTGCGAGGTAAGTTGCACATTTGTATCCATTATCAGCTTTTATCTGACAGCAATAAGCTTTGCTTTACAAACCACACTCCGTAGGAATTTGGGCTATAACCAGTAGCAAATTGTTTATGCTCGGGCCTTACTTCAGAATAGTTAAAGGACCTTCAGTCCGGAATTGTTAAATACTTTTGCCTTCAGCAATATTTTTGTTTGGGACCTTTATGGTGCGTGAGAGGCACTTTCACCACTGTATATTGTGTGGAAATTGCTTAACCAGATTCTATTTTTTCCTGGTTTTGAATAAACATCCCTTCATTCTTACTGTGTGTTTTATTCAGGCCTGGCGCCTGCTGAGCACTTTCATTTTCAGCTGGGTACTGCAGAGTACTTACGAAGTAAATAGTGAGCGTATAAACGAATCAACGACGATTGCTAAAATCTCCCACGCTCTCGGTCTGTAATTCCGAAAGAATACAGCTACGCCGCCTTAACATCAAAGGCATAAGAGGCTGCCTTGTCAATAGTACGTAAAGTTGCGACAAATTCTTCACCGAAAATTGTGCTTTATATTCAAGGTCTTTTACTAAGATGTTATTTATAATTCTGGCAATTATAGTGGTTGGTGCTTCCTTAATGATATGACAGGTCTTAGGGGGTTATTCTGTAACTCTTCCTTTATGAAAGGATCCTTTACCTAAAGATAAGCTCTTAAAGGATAACTGAAAATAAAACCTATTTTATAATTTTATATAATTATATATTCTGTAACCATCGTCCTTTATGAAAGGATGCTTTACTTAAAGTTAAACTTTTACCCAAGACGACGCTAAAAGGACGAGTTACAGAATAGCTTTTTAAAGGTTTACTTTCGGGTTTCCTTTGCAGAAAAGTTTGACTTTACGTAAAGTTTTGTCTAAAATTGTCAAATTGACAGAAAAATTTCGTTTAGAAATGAATTTTAATTATTTTCAGGTAAGTTAAAAAGATAATACCATAACACCAGATTCAGAAATTATATTATTTTCTATATATTATATATCAAATAATAATATAAAAGTAACAAATTTTTTTAGTAACAAAATTAACAAATACAATGTGTGAATTGCCAGTCAAGAAACGTAAAGGTAATGCAAAAGCAATAATGAAACAGTTTGAAAATTATGTAACTTTACTTGTAAGCGATGCGTACTTTCGGAAGAATACATTTAAACCAGGAGAAGATAGTTCCCAGTTACGAACAAAGTGGAAAGCATTAACACATGACTTGAATAGTTCGGATGGGCCACAAAAGGATGTAAATTCATAGAAAAAGGCTTCCAGTAATTGGAAGACAACAGTACGCTCAAAGGCAAGAAAAATTAAAGCGAGTCATAATGAAACTGGAAATTTAGGACCGCCTGAAGTCCCGTTGATCGCCTTGGAAGAAAAAGTAATCAATATTACTGGAGTTGTAGTTATGGATAGGCTTAATTTGCTTGAAGTGGCCATCATACAACATAATCCGATATGTTTCCCAATGATAGCGTGGTATCTGAAGAGGACGGGACGAGGACAATACTGACTATTTTGACGTAGAAGAAGTTTTCCAACGAAAGTTTCCAAGAGTAGATCATCAACCTTGTACATTGCCAAAGGTAAGAGCAGCAAGTGCTTCGAATGTTGTTAAAAGAAAAAATTTAACACTTCATTGAAAAAAATAAGTGATTCCAATAACAAAGAAGAATTATTGGCAAGTATTGATAAAAACGTGGAATCATTGGTATCTCGCTGGAATCGCTTGGAATCTCTCAAATTTATTTTTAAGCCTGCACTTTCTTTCCTCCTGTGCAATTCGTCAACAATAGTATTCATTTTTGAAAAATGACTTTTTTTGAATTTATATTGTACAAGTTTTACTTGATACATATAATATTAAAAATTTCAAGTTTAATATTGGGATTATCCGATATAAAATAATCTATTGAGATTTTGAATGAACACAGGTTCATTATATAATGTACTTTATCTTAAAGTCACCTTGTAACCCATGCTTTGTGTAAAGGCACAAAACACAACATAAAGGCGCTGTTAAAGAATCCGTTAGATTTACAGAATAAGCAAATTCTTTACATAAATGTGTTCTTTACCAATTCTTTAACATAAAGGCATTCCTTTATAAATCCTCTCCATAAAGATCGATCTTTAAAGGACTGTCTGTCATTAAAGGATTCTTTATAGTTATAGAATAAGTTCATCCTTTACATATCCTTTTCAGAAAGGAATCCTTTTTGTAAAGCTCCTTTATGAGTTATAGAATAACCCCCTAAAATCCCCAATTGGGGAGAAACCGATAGGAAAATTTTTAAAGAGCGTGATCGGTGCTCAAGCCAATTATTCCGCCTTCGAATTTCGCAGCGCCATCTGCTAATAATCTTTTAACTACACCAGGAATTTCCAAAACTCTCGTATCTGATACTGTATTATAATAAAAAGCACGTAGGTATAACTAGGAATTAAGAAACATTCCCTTAAAAGGTACGCAAATTAGTTTGTGCTTTTCAATTAAAACCTGCAGTTTTTAAGATAGTGAAGAACTTGTTTAGAGGTTTTTATGAATTTATTTTGAAGTTTTGAAGGAGAACTTTGCAAGATTACACCTACTCGGATTTCGATTACTTCTTTTTATAACTTTTATTTTCAATGTCAAGTTTACCTTTAAAATCAATATTTTATTTTTATGATTTTACTTGACCCTAAATATTTATATAGTATAATTGTATTTACTTACTTTTAAAAAAAATTTTAATCGACAAGTAATTGCTATGTACAGTACAAAACAAAAAAGTGTCAATACAATTCAGATTTTAAATGACGATAGACAAATAATTGCTGTTTGGCTTTAAAATTTCAGTTTGTATACAAGTAACCACGATAGATTTTAAATAGTAATCCATTAACCGTCGTTCAAGTGTGTAGTTATAATAAAAATGGCTCATCAGGTGACGAAAAATTGTGTCCATTGTGCTATTGGAGCTGCATTCAAATTTACGCCTTTTATGGGTATATCAAAAATAATTTTCGCTTGTAATCACGATAACAACGTTGTAAATGGAATGGTAGAACCTATTTTTTGCAAATTGGCCGCACTTCCCGCAATTTTTTCTCTAATTTTACTTTTTCTGTCTAATTACTTTGGAGCCTTGAGAACCTACAAGGATTTCAAAACCAACAGTCCGCCATTCGAGTTAATACTTAAAATGGTCGATTTGTTGTTTTATGTAACCTCATTCTTTACAATTATTCAGTGCTTATTGAAGTATCCAAAAATCGATCGAGTACTGGCAGTTTTTGACTCTGCAATAAAAAATTTTGAAACTTTTACGTCCCATCATTTGTTATCAACTGGCGATATTAAATATTATCGGTCACGTACTAACAAAGTCTTAAAAATAGTATTCGTGGTCTGTGGTGTTTATTTTGTGTCGTTATTTTGTTTCGAAATTGATGCTGATAAGAATATAATTGAAAAATTGGGAATATTAATTTCCCTATGTACCTGTCTTTCGTATTTCAGTGTAACATTGCTATTTCTTAATCTTTTCTACTACTCTCATATGAAATATAACAATTTCCTCAAGATGGATTTACACAATTTTTCTTCCCAGATGACAACCAACGAAAATAACAATGGTATCGTTCCCTTACCAAGTGGAAATATTAAAATTTTGCTGAAATCTTATAGTGACACTTATATCGCATTTGTAAACGTATTAGGAGAATTTCGTGAATGCTGGAATCCTATAATATTGATTATAGTCACATTTGGTTTAGTTTTCTTCGCCGCTGCCGCTGCATTTGTTTCAGTAGCACTTGTTGTGGCAAATCAACCTTCATCCCATTAAGTTTTTTTCAACCACGTCTGCAAATTTAAGGCAGACATTCAATAGCACAATTTTCTAAATGTAACTCAATGGTAAGTACTTAAATGTATTTTTTGCACTTCTGTGAACAATATAGATTTTGATAAAATTTTGTGAAGCTCATAAAAATTTGGTTGAAAACTGTAAAACAATGAACTAAAATATTTTCCGTGTAGAAAATTAATTATTTTTCACTTTAACATCCATACAGCTAATAATTTTCGAAATATGTCCAAGAAGCCAGTCGAAAATAATGATGCCATTTAGCCACGTATTGCACGATTTTCAAAACTTAGACAAGTTAATTTTTCTGGTTGAAAATCTGTCTATTAACCTACATTTTAAATTTTCCCTTACGCTCAGAAATCGAACTTTTTTGAAATTTTTTTTAATGAAAAATTTTTTAATCGAGCAATCATTTTTCTATAAATCTATTAAAAATAAAATTGGATTGTATAATTTTCGAATTATAATCAAATTAATCTTTTTGGATGAAAATCAATCTTTTAAATTTCACCTGAAATTTTCACTTTCGTTCAGAAATCAAACGATGAATAGAAATTTTTGAGGCTATTTTTTTTATAGTAAATCAATAATCAGAATACATTATATAAAATCAATAAATGTGTTAGAGTTTCTAAAAGGTCGGGCAATTTGAATTGAAAATTTGTAAATTTTGCGAAATATTGGGGATTTTTAAGTTGTTATAACTCATCAATAATTCTATATATTAAAGAACAAAGTGTAGAAGGTCAATTTTTTAATTGACCAATTAGCATTTCAAAAAGACATGAAAAAGAAAATGTTATGAATTGGTATTTCAGAAAACTTTTAAAAACTAGCCTTCTTAAAATCATTGAAAAATTAATTTTTTTTGTAAGGTTATCGGGTTATATCCAAATCAAAGTTTTTGGTTAAAAATAAATATTTTAATTTTCGCTCTCATATTATATTATAGGTATTTTCCTTTTATTTAAATTTCTCCCAAAAATCGGAAGTAAAATAAAAGTGTTAGGACCTTCCTTACTAGTTAATCAGTCGTATTATTAGAATTTGAAATAAATGTGGCCATTTGAGGTGAAATTTTATAAGTAAAAATTTATTCATATACAGGGTGTCCCCGTGACCGTGGAGAACCTTTGAGGTGGTGATAAAGGACACTTTTCTAAGACAAATTTTCAAATAAAATTTTTGCCCAAGTCCAAACCCTTGCGGGGTACCTCCCTTTAAAGCAATTTTTTGAATTTCTGCTTTCAAACGGCCATAGCTCCGATATTATTGATTTTTTAAGGTTAATGGATTATAACTTTTTTAAAGATCATTCGCTTGTCTACAAATTAGGTTATAACCCCTTATCGTCTAGAATCAACGGATTTCGAGTTATAAATTAAATTAAGGGAAAAAATGTTAAAAAAATTCAGGTTTTTCTTTTTTTAATTTTCTTGCGAACCCCGTATCTCTTAAACGAAACGTCTAAGAGAAAAATCAATGGCCCAAACCGGATAGGGAATTTAACGGGCTACAACTTTCGTCAAATAAATTTTATTTGGACAACCAACCGTTTTCACAGAAACTCTGAAAATAATGAACAAGGTGTAGGTAAAAAAAATAAATTCACATAATTACTAAAAATCTCAATTTGATTTATAGCATTTGTTTTAATGTTAAAACATTGTTAAAACGTATTAAATAATACCGTGCAACACCTTTTGAAAAGAGCACGCCCGTGTGCTGAAAATGAGGGAGGCCATTTTGAGCATTTATTAAATTAATTTTGTGAATTTATTTTTTTTACCTAAACCTTGTTCATTATAATAAAATTTGTTCATTATTTTCAGAGTTTCTGTGAAAACGGTTGGTTGCCCAAAAAAATTTATTTGACGAAAGTTGTAGCCCGTTAAATTCCCTATTCGGTATAGGCCGTTAGTTTTTCTCTTAGACGTTTCGTTTAAGAGATACGGGGTTCGCAAGAAAATTAAAAAAAAAAGAACCTGAATTTTTTAAACATTTTTTCCCTTAATTTAATTTATAACTCGAAATCCGTTGATTCTAGACGATAAGGGGTTATAACCTAATTTGTAGACAAGCGAATGATCTTTAAAAAAGTTCTAATCCATTAACCTTAAAAAATCAATAATATCGGAGCTATGGCCGTTTTAAATCAGAAATTAAAAAAATTGCTTTAAAGGGAGGTACCCCCCAAGGGTTTGGACTTGGGCAAAAATTTTATTTGAAAATTTGTCTTAGAAAAGTGTCCTTTATCACCACCTAAAAGGTTCTCCACGGTCACGGGGACACCCTGTATATTGCTATGATTTAAAATGACCTCACATCACGATGGGTAGTTGCAAAACTAAATTAATCATAAAATACATAAAATTGATAAATTTAAGATAATTTGAAACATTTAGATTTATCAGATAAGAAATCCATCTGTATTTCAGATATTGTGAACTTAATAAGATCTTTCAAGATGAGAAAGTTACATCAAAACTTGCTAAATACATTCAATTTGAAGGTGATCAACTCAAAAACCTTCTTAAAAGAGAAATTACATTAGAAATCGTAAATCTATTACATTGTTTGTTATCTGAAAACATAACCTGTTAATTTGTAAACTTTAAATTGGAAAGTCTTTTTAAATAACTTGTTTTATAAAAATTTGATTATACCAAAAATTCTATTGTATCTTATTGTATATGATAATCATAAATTTGTATCAGAAATTTGTAAAAAGGTATAAAGGTGAAAATTGCATAAAATTGATAAGTGAAAGTGATAACAAGTAAAACAGTCAAATTAGATTCTTCGAATTATTATAAAACGGACCACCGTGGATAAATTCATCTGGAGAACGACATACAAGTGATTTCTTCAAATATGAGACCAATTCTGAAAATTGGAATAAATTTAACAAAACCAAAATTTGCAAAAGGAAACAATTTGGACTCACATTTTTCAAAAAGTCACTACGATTCGATGTTTTACGCAAGCAAAGTTCAGTTGTGCTTTGACATCCAAACGATGCGGTCGATTTTCAGCGTGATCGACATTCAATAAATTTTGTCGATCTAATACAAATACAAAATGATATAAAAACAAAATTCAGTTGGATTCTAACGTTCAAACTCGACGGTTGATGTGTAACACGAACCACAAATTGAATATTTTTTGGTCGATAAGAAATCAAAGATGGCTACACTAGTTACAAATCTCTGAAAAGAAAACACGTTAAAACTCAATTCAATCCATAATATCTGATGATTGAATAACTTCATCTTACTTACTGACAGAAGATCTACTGGGATTACAAAATTTCTGTGCAAAATTTGTTTAAAATACAGTGAAATTAAGTGATTTAATAAAAAAGTTATACTGCGCACGTCTTGTTATCACACGGCGACTTCACCAACTGGCAAAATTTATCAACACATGCTACCATTTCAACATAAAGGTGTGTTCATACTCAGATTTGTTTACAACAATCAGGATTATTCATCAAAACGGTATTGTGAAAGTTATTGTTGAAGTTAAACATTTGGCCCTCACACTTAAATAAGGGATGCTGAAAATGGACCGTAAAGGTGTATTTTCGGCTACCCAATTTAAAAATTTTCATTAACACAACATTTTTTTTATTAATTTATTTCAAAGCTTTTAAAACAAAAGCAACATTTAATTAAAAACATTTAACCCGTTATGGAATAACGGAAAGCCGTAACAAAAATAAGCATCAATAAGAAAGGAGGAAGAAGAGGATTACGATTCATCGTTTGGTATTTTTGATTGTAAACCATTTTGGTAACAGGTTTTGATCTGTATTAATTTGTTAATTTTTGATTACATTTTTGCGCATTGCGATATTTTGAAAATAGAAACCAATTCTAAATTAATGAAATCCTTTATTGTTACCCATAAATTACAACAAGGTACTTCCAAATTTTTAAAGATCGATCAAACACAAAGAAATGTATTATTTATCTGATGAACACAAAAAAATTATTCTTCGTTAAAAAGTTACTAAGCATTTCAAAATTAAACTAAATTTCTCAACTCAATAAGCAACATCCCTTATTTAATCACCAACACCTGCATTACCCAGAGAGAGTCTTAGGCTGAGCAGTAAAAATGGGACAAGGGTGTGAACTTTCTGTTAAATTTGAGCACGCAAATTTAATTAATTAATATTTTGAATTTTTTTCATCCAATCCGGATGTGGCGCCTAACTTTGTAAGACGTGTTCAAGTTTGATAAGGGAGGTCACAGCAATATGTTGCGAAAAATTTTGAATTTTGAACGTTCTTAACTGAAAAACTTAGATAAAAACTTCTTAATTGAGCAATAATTTTTCAAAAATCTATTAAAAATAAAATTGGATTGTATAATTTTCGAATTATAATCAAATTAACCTTTTTGGATGAAAATCAATCTTTCAATTTTACCTGAAATTTTTGCTTTCGTGCAGAAATCAAAGATAAAATAGAAATTTTAGATTCGGTTTTTATAGTAAATCAATAATCCATAATACATTAAAATCAAGAAAAGATTTAGAGTTTCTAACAGGTCGGGCAATTTTAATTGAAAATTTGTAAATTTTACGAAATTTTGGGAATTTTGAAGTTGCAACTCATCAATAATTTTATACTTTAAAGAACAAAGTGTAGAAGGGCAAATATTTTAATTGACCAATTAGCATTTCAAAAAGACATGAAAAAGAAATTTTGATGAATTGGTATTTCAGAAAACTATTAAAAATAGGGTTTTAATAGATTTCGAGACTCAATTTTTTTGGTTGAGAATTAATGGTTTGAATTTTACTTAAAATTTTCACATGCACTCAAAAATCGATATTGAAAAAAAATTTTAGAGAATAATATGTTGTAGTAAATTAGTCATGTTAATAGAATTTATAACAAAATGTAGTGATTTTAAGCGAAACTTAATAAATTGAAACTTTTTTGAGATTTTGGAAGGATTCTGTATTTCGACAGTACTAGTTCACTCAAAAACTACATATTTGATGGAAAAAAATGTGGAAGGAAATTTTTTAGTTTATCATTATTTATGTAGCTTTCTTAAAATAGTTGAAAAATAAATTTGTTTTCTAAGGTTATCGACGAGTTATATTAAAACCAATGTTTATGGTTAAAAATCAAAATTTAATTATTATTTTCCTATTATTTCAATTTTGCCCAAATATCGAATGTAAAATAAATGTGTTAGGGACTTCCTTTCCAGTTAATCAGTCGTAATGTTAGAATTTGAAATAAATGTGATTTTAGGTGAAATTTAATAAGTCAAAATTTAGGTTTAGGTTTATCCATCGTCAAAACCTACCTTTTCGGGGCGCCTCTCCGCTCCGCGTTGCACCCCTCCAGGGCGGTTTTGACTCTGGTTACTAGGCTAAACATACCAGAAGGCGCCACCCATCAAGAAAACCGGGAGCTTAGGGACCCTTGAAATAGCATTAAAAAGTATAGTTGCGGTATGGGGCAGTAAACTATTACGTTTCACCCCCAAAATATCGAATAAAACAAAAAATAAATTAATGTTACATGTACGAGAGACGAGCTGCATCTGCCGGTGCAGAAGTGTTAGGGAGTTAGGGTCATTCATTCCACAAGTACCGTCAATAAAATTATTTTGGAAATTTGCTATATTAACCATGTTCTTTAGTGTGTAGCAGAAGAAATTTTGATTCGAGTTGCCAGGAATAGGTAACCCTAGCCGGATAAGTTAAAATCAATCAACGTGTTTGTAAGAAATCGTCCAATTTTAAGTGAAATTTAACTATTTGGGGTTCCGACAATTGCTAATTCTAAAACTACGCATTTTAAAGAAAATACGTGTAGATTGATATAAATTTAAGTTGATAAATTATCGTTTTAGAAAGATATACAAAATACAATTGGGCTCAACGGTTTTAGGGTTAATCCAAATCAACCGTTTGGTTGAAAATCAATCTTTTAAACCTCGCATGAAATTTTCACTTTCGTTCAGAAATCGAACTTAGTACAATAGTTATTTAGAGACTTTTGTTAAGCTTCTAACTCAATAAAAATCAATAAAAAAAATCAAATAATTTAGGTGGGCGAATGGCTGAGCGGTTAGCGTGTTAACTTCACATTCCGAGATTCATAGGTTCAAATCCTATGAGGTGCTATCTATAGAAGGATTTTTCGCTCACCAAATGTTTATCTGCTGGCCACAGGTAATATTATATATGGCTCAAAAATTTCCCTGGTTGGAGTAGACGATGTAAAAATCGTCTATCCCCGTAGTTCGCAATCCACGTTAAGCTGTAGGTCCTCTGTGCTAGTTACACTGTTTCAACACGCAACGAGCACAGACAGGGAAATCGGAAGACGTAGAACGTTAAAACACCGATGCATACACACACAGAAATCAATTATTACAATACATTAAAATTACTAACCATATTATTAGAGTTTGTAACAAATCTGCCAATTTTAAATAAAAGGAAATTTTTTAATTGAGCAATTAGCATTTCAAAAAAATGCATGAAAACAATTCAAAGCTGCAAAAATTTTACTTGCGCGCGAGCGTAAAACCACGTGACATCTTTTAAATTTCACTTCAAAGTTTCACTTTCCTTCGAAATTTTAATTAAAAATAGAAATGATCCAGACTTTTTTTGTAGTAAAAGAAGCCCCCTCCGCCCGCGGTGTTCAAGTTATTTGATTTTAGAACTTTAGTTTCACAACGAGCTAGGGCCACTTCCTGACATACTTCAGGACGAGCGGTGGGATCCTAGTTCTTTTAGGTCTGGATATTGAGGCGGGTTTTGTTGGGGAGTTAGGAAGGGAGGGCGGAAGGATGGTGGAGATTGTTTATGCTGCCCTGGATGATGGTAGATTTGATTGTTCGCTGCAACCTGGTATCGGGGTTTTATTCATTTCCTTTTTAGAGTCTATTGAGCCAAATTTTCGTATTTGTTGGCTTTGTTTTCGCTGAAGTTGGAATTGCGACCCTATTACAAAATTTATTCCAATTTCGTAATAATTTGAATTTATTCAAATTCAAATCCTTACTTTTCGCGCCACTTATGTAACGCCCTGTATGCGAACGTGATTTGACCGAAAAATTAGACGCGCATGCGAAGATGATCAGTCTTTTTTTAGAAAAGCTGACGGGCAGACGACATTTTGTAGTGATCCTATTTTTGCAATCGATTACTTGTTCGATTTTCGATCACCATTAGTTGTTTTTTCTCGTGCGTAGTAGTGTGTTCACCGTGTCAACGGATATTAAGAATATCATACGTAGCGATCCCGTTAACAGCTATTTCTACTGTTTTCAAGATAGCAAATTTTTTATCTCGCCACATTTTTCATTTGCGACTTTTGCCACGCAGGGTTACCAATTGTCATTTGGTGTGAACCGGCTAGTAATTATTTTGACAGCCAACAAATTGTTGACATTTTGGATGATCAAATATATTATTTTGGATCGATCATCAGTGATTTTTATTTGGATTGTTGATTATACCATCCGACCACACATCTTACTGAGGGGCGCAGTTCCATCAGCGTCCATCCGGCCTAAAGCTGTTGTACGTATCATCCCGTCGGTGCTAGACAATCGAGGAGTTGAGAGGGGAAGCCGTAGTGTCAAGGATTTCATCCACCTATTCATTCAAGGAGCAGTTGTCACCCTTAAGTTTGTAAACTTACCGAGCTCGGGTAAAGTATTAAATTTATTCTTGTTTGTTTATGGTGGCATATATAAATTTTATTCAATTAAAGCCAACTTTTATATTGGCTGGGTTTGCCTTCTGGGTTCCCGAAGTGGATAGTACCTTTGACGTGGCGTGTATTAAAATTATTATTAACGTGCAATATATTGTTAGCACGCCACGGCCACGTTCGTTTCATAGTAGTGTTGCCATTAAACATAGTCAAATAAAATCTTGTTTTATTTCGACGGAGACGTATCCTTTTACTATTTCAGCAGTGCACAGAGTTGAATCCACGATCCTCGCTTCCAGCTACAGCGAGTTAGTTTATAAAAAAACATCAGGGCAACCACGTAATAAAAGTAGGAGTTTTAAACCTTCTGCGTGGTTTATTTTCTTTTCTGGGCCGTTCTCCCATTAGGAACGGGAAGAGGGAAAACATATCAACCCCTCTTCATTTCTTTCAATTAGAGGTGAAAAACCGTCAGAATCTGACAATTTTTTGGGGATTGAGAGCACATTTTGTTCATTGCCATTTTCGGTCAGGGTGGTTGACAACATTTTTTTCCAGGGTTGGCAAGTACTTCTTCGCGACATTTTGAAATAATTTGATACGGGTTGAATATTTGTTTTTTACAACTAAGACCGAATGGAACTGAACGGAACGGATCCGGGTCCAATATGTGAGCGTTACGTTTTCCATTTCTGGATCACCATTTCAGGATTACATGAATGTTTTGCATTTGCCATGTGTTTACAGGAAAATTACGGGCTTTGAAGAAAATAGTCTACAAACAACTTTTGTAGTTCGAAGAATGAGCTTTAGTGCCAAGAACTTAAATTTGTTAATTTCGGTAGAACTTCTTGACAATAATTTAAGGTTTAAATGCAAAAAAAACTTAAGCAGAAACCGGTTCGTTTGCTAATTTGTTTTTGACAAGCATTAACGGAAAAACTACGCGTTCAAAATTTTTACAACATTTATTATCAAACCTAATTTTTTTTGTATAATTGACAATGCTTAATTTTGACCATTATTACCTTTTTTCAGTTGGAATGCTTTCACAATGTCGCTGAGAATTATTCGACGAATTTAGAAGCATAAGAAATTCTATGATTGATGTTCAACCATTTCCAAGTGTAAGTGAAACCTTGTGATTAATGTACATAATTAATGCAACATTAAATATTTTTGTAGGGTCTGGCTACAGAATTGACCTACGTCTTAGTCGCAAAACAACTTGAGCTCTTGGAAACTTTACTTTTGTAGTACTTATAACTGTATTTTGTGATCACCCTGTATTAAATTGTGATGTGTATTATAAAAATTGCAATAAAAGGTTCTTGGGATTTACAATTTTAAATTTATTTATGTATATTTATCGAATCACCAATAATTTTAAAGTAAAATCTGCAACCAGGCAATTCCAACGGCATGTTGGATATTTTGATCTGTACCAACTTCGCTCGTTTCAACTTCTCCGGAGACAGCTGTTGAAAATTTCAAGAAAAAGTTTTCGTACTACGGTTCTCCTCGGCATTGAGACGTCTCATTATCACAAAATTCTTTTCTCCACTTCCCCACCAGAAGCCAGTTATGGAAGAATACTCAACTCAGGACGGTGTGTGAGGGTTGGGGGTTGATCACTTCAAAACAAAACACTGTATAAACAACAAACTTGTTTAATAAAATCATTTTCTTTTTCTGGTGCCTATCCGTTCCGGATGTTGGCTATCATATTGGCTATAATTATTTTATTCACTGCCGTGCGAAAAAGCTCTGTTGTTGTCATCGAGAACCACGTTCTAAGGTTCTTCAACCATGAAATTCTCCTTCTGCCTACGCTTCTTTTTCCGGCTATTTTGCCTTGTAGGATGCACTGAAGGAGCCGATATCTGTTTTCATTGCGCATTACGTGGCCCAGGTACTGCAGCTTTCTGGTCTTGACCGTGCCTACCACCTCCAGTTCCTTGTTCATTCTTCTGAGGATCTCGTTATTAGTTTCATGATCCATCCATGAAACTCAGAATTCTCCGATAAATCCACATCTCAAAAGCCCGAAGTTTCTTCGTCGTCGACTCTGTCAGCGTCCAGGATTCGACCCCATAGAACAACACCGGAAAGACGTAGCAGCGCAACATTCTGATCTTTGTTTGAGCAGTCAGATTGTGGTTTCTAAATAGAGCGGCCATCTTTGTAAACACATTTCTTGCGATCTCAATGCGTCTCTTAATTTCCATCGAATGGTCCCACTGCTCATTAATGATGGTGCCTAGGTATATAGTTGTTGACCCTTTCGATGTTTTGATTATTCAATATCAGTTCGCGGGTACTGTGCAGTTCTTCTGACTACTCGAAACAAAATTTCTTCTGCTACACACTAAAGAACACAGTTAATATAACAAAGTCTCAAAATATGAACCGAGAATTTATTATCAAAATTTTGAAATAATCGATTTTGAACTTAGCTAATTTTCATGTAATTCAGTGGTAGGATTAACGAGATTCAGGGCGCGTCGCTCATTCTGTGGTCAGTCCGTGCGTGATGAATGACCCTAACTCTTAGAATATTTCGCAGCGGACCCCACACAGACTAATGTATGTTCACAGGTTTAACTTACACAAATTCTCTTCGAAAGTGAATTTATTCACTAGATTTGTGTAATTTTTCGATCAATTTCCACAAGCTTCGATAAATCACCCCCCATAGTATCACTACAATCCCACTAGTCGCCAATTCTGACTAGTTACAAGTAGAAGCCACTCACTTCGAGGTCATCAATAGAAATTATAATTTCTTTCTTCGAATTAGGGACTCTACTATATCGGCAAACGTAAAAATTTCTTTTTATTCACATATCTCATATTCACAGTCACAGCCCAGGTTTCTAACCAGTCAGTCCGCCAAGCGCCAATTCCCAGAGACCCACCGGTCTCTACAACTTCCAATGTCATTAATATATTCTTTCAGATGAAGGAGAAGGCCGGCCATGCCGGGATGCTCCATCAAATACATATCAGGTAAAGGTAAAGGTTCGCAGCGGCAGATGCAGCTCGATTCTCGTACATGTAACATCGATTATTTTTTGTTTTTACGCGATTTTTTGGGGGTGAAACGTAATAGTTTACTGCCCCATACCGCAACTATACTTTTTAATGCTATTTCGAGGTTCTCTCACATCCCGGTTTCATTTATCCCGGTTTTCTTGATGGGTGGCGCTTCTCGTATGTTTAGCCTAGTAACCAGAGTCAAAACCGCCCTGGAGGGGTGCAACGCGGAGCGGAGCGGAGCGGCGCCCCGAAAGGGTAGGTTTTGACGATGGATTACCCTCCTTATCGAATGCACACCCCAAAATTAGAAGGAAAAAATTTTTTAATTTTTTCACTTTTTCGGCAATACACGGGTTATTTTCCGTTTTTTTGATTATATTTATTACTAATATCCACTAATCACACCCCTATCTATCCGAATTTGAAAGAAAAATTCAAATCGGAGCGAAAAAATTTTACGCATTTTCAAGGGACCACTGGCGACCGATGTGACATCGACCCGGGTCTGCCGCATACTTGATGCTACTTTCCCGTACTTTTCAAAAGTCGATTTTGGTGTTGTTTTTACTCCGTTCACCCTTTTTTTTGTTTTAATAGACAAATATAAGCCTGTTCTTTAGTGTGTAGCTGAAGAAATTTTTTTTCAGCTAGTCAGAGTAACTGCACAATCGCCTGTCTACTGCTCTCATCCAATTTGCTCATTAATTGTTGCATTCCCTCTAAACTGTCTGCCAAAATCACTGTGTCATCAGCGTATCTAATGTTATTTAGTATTTGTCCATTGAGTGTGATTCCAGCTGCTATACTATGTAGCGCTTCTCTAAATATGTGTTCAGAGTATTGATTAAACAGTAGGGGAGATAAGATGCATCCCTGTCTCACACCTCGAAGAATTCTCACAGTGTCAGTGTGCGTGTCTGCCAGTCGTATATTTCCTTCTTGTCCCCAGTAATAATTCTCAAGTCTTTTCCGTCTATTCCAATATTCTTTAGGATCTCCATCATTTTACCATGTCGGACTCTGTCGAATGCTTTTTGGTAGTCAACGAAACAGGCAAACACGTCGCAGTTTACATCTCTGCACCTCTGGATTAGTACTTGAATGCAAAACAGCGCTTCCCTGGTTCCCAACGCATCCCGAAATCCAAACTGTGTCGGTGTCATCTGTTCTTCGCACAGTCCATACATTCTTTGTGGATGATTTTCAGGAACATAATAATATTTATAAAATAATAGTTAATGTAAATAAATCGTACAGGAATGCGTGAATGCCACGTCTTAAAGTACTCTACCATTTCTGGAGGGGGGAGGTTATGGGTTGCATTTGGATATATTCATTAATCGGATTTTTTCCGCTCTCAATATGTTCCATACTTTTCGTCCATTATACAAAACGTGGTTCGAACTTTTTGAGAACATTTCTCAAAATTCGTCCTTTATTTCTTGTATCCTGGTTCTGTTGTTGGTTCTGAATGTTAAGTAAGCCTTTTTAACCATGGTTTATTCGTTATTTTTGCGTTTATGTTAACTTGTTCAGTTCCAGACGTTCCTCTGCACTGCTGATTATATTTGAGCGCAATATTGATTATTGGGGGGGGACACCTGCTATGATCGCCCTTTCCGCGTATCGAATTCCGTACAACTTGATCTTGAACCGTCTGTCCTTGAGGTAGGATGCCACTAGGTGTACGAATCTGGGCTGGATACCTGTTTGAAATATTTTAAAGTTCTCCGAGCTTTATGTATGGCTGGCTCGATTGGGTCAGTGTCCGCCATTTCTATTTTCTTTTCGACATCCCTGTCTACCAGGTCCATGTGAGTAATGTCTACGTTATCGAAATTGTGGCTGCATTTTTCGAAGTGTTTCGAAGTGATTTCACCATCTGTTAGGCGGAGTTATCTTTGCAGGAAAGGGATACCACGATTCGTTGCGGAAAGCCATCAGCTCGGCGGTCACTTGGTTCTTCAATTCGATCGTTTTTCGGCGGTCATCAGCAGGGTGCCATATCCTTCGTGCAATAGGTTGTGGGCGGCGCCTGTCCCAAATTAAATTGTTTAACGGACTGTGATGGAAATTTCAGGAAGGCTGTTGAAGAGGTTAAGCTAGTTGAGATGCTTGGCGTTGAGATCCCCGCGAAATTTTTGGCCGTAACCTTCGAGGATTTTCGCAATTTCGTCTTTCGAGACGCAGTTGAGGGGGGTTAATATCCCTTGGTTACAAAATATTGTGGTCACCGACGTAGCTTTTAGGGTGTCGAGTCCTAGGATTGGCACTCGTAGTACTATAGGGTACTTTTAGGTAGATTGCAGTCCCTCCTCTGTTTTCATCCATATGATCGTTCCTGTAGAAACAGTTCGATATCTTCGCGTTCGTCAATGGCTTTAGGAACGTTTCACAAACCATGATGACGCTCAAATCGTGCTCATAGTCGAAATGCATCAACGCCAATACACCGTCTTCAGAAACCAGGATACTTTCCTTCTTTCCGTGTAAGAAAGAAGCCGCTAAGAATTTAACTTTTCATGCTGGCGTCTAGCATCTCTTGTTCACTGCTATTTCTAACCAATGCAGCTAAAATAAAATCGAGTGCCTTCGGGATGATATCAGCGGTGTCATGATCTTTTCGGACGGGCCATCTCTCGCCCTGGGAAGGCTCCATCCGCCGTGGTTTGTCCCTGGTCGTCCTTCTAGTGTAGGATTGCTCCTAGGTCATCCCATGTGGATGGAACCTAAGTTGCGTTCTTAACGGCTGGGGGTGTATCCTTTTGTTCGCCGTCGCCTTGGGTTTAGGATATCTGTTGCGTCATTGATTGACGGGTGGGGGCCTCCGCAGTTCATACAGACTGTTTTTCTTCGTTTGGCTTGATGCATGTCGCCGTGTGATGCACTTCAGTGCACTTCACGCACCTTGGTCCCGTTCGGTAGCAATGTTGGGTATGACCAAACGCTTGGTAGCGATGGCTGTTACTTAATCTATCCTTACTGCTCTAAAGAAGCAGTTTGGAAAATATAAAGTCCACGCAGAAGGATAATCCATCTACTTTAAATTTGCGTGGGGCCCTGGTGGTCGATTTAAAACTAGCTCGTTTATTGCGGCAGCGAGAGTCGTGGATCGTGTGAAAGAAACACCCCGGAGAGATCAAGGAAACAGCTTTGCTAACACAACACAATTAAAATTAACAGTAAGAAGTTCATTGTCAGAAGGCAAAGATATAAGCGATGTCGGATGTAAAAGGTGTTAGGCGACCAAAACAGGCACAGTAGCAACGACATTGCCACCGAAAATCACTCCCAAACATAAACCAAGGGCACGTTCGAATGGTTAAATAAAAATCCCACGATAAAGTGGAACCATATCGAATTCCCAATGATAAAACAAACGACAGCAATCTCGATGAAATGCCGCACCCTGTATATGGGTCGAACATCGCAGCCTTTCATAAAAAAGAACATAGAATCAAAAATAAACACAAAAAAATAACATCGAAAATAAAATTTCAAATATGAAATTCGAACGTACTACGATCATTTTGGAATTCCTTCGTCAATGCATTTCACCATAAGCTGTTCGATGTAATAATTGGAAATAAATACCCTGAACAAGTTAATTAAACAAAAACACAATTATATCATATAATTAATAATTTAAAAGTTTATTAAATATCAACTTGAACATTCGATTCACTTCACACTTGCGAATGTAAATGCGATAAGATAAATGGATATCACCTCGCCGCAGGAACGTAAAATTTGCAAGGCTATCGCAATCTTGGCAACCACTCTAAGAATAAAAAATGCAAGACAAAAAGGCAAACCAAAATGTTACACATAAAAAAATACAGAAATTGGCCAAGGGTGAACTCCAACGTCATCGTTCTCCAGGTGTACGGAAGAAAATTTTGCCAAATTAATTATCTAGTAACTGCGAAGCAATTAACAAAATAATTAGCTAACTTACCATTGTGAAATGAAGGAAATATTTCACAGGAAGTATTGACCATGGGGTCCAACAAAAAAATGTACGATCCGGGAAAAATTAACCATCCCTCAAACCACGAATGTAACATCCCCATAAAAGGTTTGGAGCGCAAGATCCAAAAACCATTCGTATTGATGGATGGGAACCCTCACAAAATCGCATCATTCCTCTTCGAAATTTTGAACCAAAATTAATAACCACTTCACAGCACCATCAAAAACGACCGGAGCGTTTGAGAGCTCACCAATGACTTCCCATACCCGCGTGCGCGAGTTTAATTTCCCTGTCAATTACGTTCGATATACAGGGCGTCACGAAAGATGTTGCAAAATGGAATAGTTGAATTTAAATAAATTCAACGCTGTTGCGAAAGTGACAAAATTTCGTAACACACCCCCGAACTAAGATATCTGACCGGAGGTCAAGATAAAAAAAGATCAAAAAATTATCAGACAAGCGAAGCTGGAAACGAACTGTTAATTGACAGAAAAAAAACTTATTTACTGAAGTGAAGAGGTAGTTTGTCTCAGTAATGGTAGGAAAGAAATATTAAGCGTTACTAATAAAAAAATGAGCTTAAAATATTTCAAAAAAATAAAAAAATCAAAATCTCTAAAAGATTGAGATCAAAAAATAATAATAATACTTGTATGGTTTAGTACACAATTGACGAAACGCCATCGTAAATCCGCAGAAGCGAAAACCAAATGGTAGAGCTAACAATAGCTACTGAAAACCATATAGTGTGATTTTGTCTCAGATAAAAATCAATGAGTACAAAATTGGCAGCCCGCATTGGACCTGCACCGAAAAAACTGAACAGCTAGGAAAAAAAACATCTAGACTGTCGATAAGGAATGGCTCGCATCGGACCCATTCGAGAATAGTCGAACAAAAATATCTTCGAACCAATTCTACTCTTCCAGTATGAGACACTCATAGTTCTCAACACATAGGAAGTGGTTTGTCAAAATGACAAAATAATTAATAATTTGGTCAAGAAACTTGACCAACAGATCGTCCTACCAAGACTTAAACAAATTTCCTCAAACCGTTGGAATAAATTCCGATGAAATAATTAATAGCTTGATGTTATGCTATAATTATGACGGGTTTTAATTATGTGCAAATATGATCTTAGATGTAATTAGACCAATTGAAAATGCATTACCCAACCTCCCGTTAGGTAATGGTTATGATTTCAGATGTTGTTAAACCAGTAGTGATCAAACATTACTATGTAATGTATGATGTAATGTAAGATAGGATTCAAGATGTTAACGAACCCACAGTGACAAACATTACCCAGCCTCCACCCTTATGTAATGTATGATTCAAGATGTTATTGAACCAATCAGTGACAAACATTACCCAGCCTCCACCCTTATGTAATGTATGGTTCAAGCTGTTATGGAACCAATATGTGTACAAACAATTACTCCATCCAACCACCCTTTATGTAATGTAGATCCACGGCAAGCTAAAGGGATTTCACCCCCAGTAGCTTGTGGAAAACCAAAAAAATAAAATTCGCTACACATAGCAACGAACAACACACATATCAAGGTAAAAAAATTACACATAACATTTTACCAATAAAATAATAATAAAAATTTTCAATTTAAAACGAAGGTATAAAATAATTATAAAAATATTTTTCATAACCCTTCAAACACTCGGCATCAAGGAATTTACACAATCACCAAAAAAATATACGTTGAAACAATCCAATTACGGTGCGCGACTTAAACAACAACAGTCGTAACAGCAACCAAAGATCAACAAACGCAGTTGGCTGCAAAAAAATAATTCCGCCGGTATAAACAAAAATGTTTCATTCAAAAAAACATAATAATAAAATTGACAAGAAAACAAAATTGCCAATAAAATAATGCAAAAGCTGTTCCTGAAATTATCTCCGGGCATTCACCAAAAATACAGATGGAAATGAAGCAAACAGTAGCAAACAGAAGCAAATACAGAAGCTCCCACGCTTAGGGCGCCAGTGATATGTTTTCCCTCTTCCCGTTCCTAATGGGAGAACGGCCCAGAAAAGAAAATAAACCACGCAGAAGGTTTAAAACTCCTACTTTTATTACGTGGTTGCCCTGATGTTTTTTATAAACTAACTCGCTGTAGCTGGAAGCGAGGATCGTGGATTCAACTCCGTGCACTGCCGAAATAGTAAAAGGATACGTCTCCGTCGAAATAAAACAAGATTTAATTTGACTTTGTTTAATGGCAACACTACTACGAAACGAACGTGGCCGTGGCGTGCTAACAATATATTGCACGTTAATAATAATTTTAATACACGCCACGTCAAAGGTACTATCCACTTCGGAAACCCAGAAGGCAAACCCAGCCAATATAAACGTTGGCTTTAATTGAATAAAATTATCTATGCCACCATAAACAAACAAGAATAAATTTAATACTTTACCCGAGCTCGGTAAGTTTACAAACTTAAGGGTGACAACTGCTCCTTGAATGAATAGGTGGATGAAATCCTTGACACTACGGCTTCCCCTCTCAACTCCTCGATTGTCTAGCACCGACGGGATGATACGTACAACAGCTTTAGGCCGGATGGACGTTGATGGAACTGCGCCCCTCAGTAAGATGTGTGGTCGGATGGTATAATCAGCAATCCAAATAAATGTAAGTGATGATCGTAATAAATATTTGATCATTCAAAAATGACAACAAACTTGTTGGCTGTCAAAATAATTACTAGCCGGTTCGCACTAAATGACAGTTGGTAACACTGCGTGGCAAAAGTCGCAAATGAAAAATATGGCGAGATAAAAAATTTGCTATCTTGAAAAACAGTAGAAATGGCTGTTAACGGGGTCGCTACGTATGATACTCTTAATATCCGTTGACACGGTGAACACACTAATACGCACGAGAAAAAAACAACTAATGGTGATCGAAAATCGAACAAGTAATCGATTGCAAAAATGGGATCACTACCAAAATGTCGTCTACCCGTCAGCTTTTCTAAAACAAGACTGATCATCTTCGCATGAGCGTCTAATTTTTCGGTCAAATCACGTTCGCATACAGGGCGTTACATAAGTGGCGCAAAAAGTAAGGATTTGAATTTGAATAAATTCAAATTATTACGAAATTAGAATAAATTTTGTAATATGGCATTGGCCGATCTTGCTCCTGCAATTTCTTTGACTTCTTTGAGTTGGTGGCAATAAAAGCAACCTTTTTCGGGTTTAGAGTTTCTAAAAAAAATTTCAAAAGACTTCTGTAATCCTGTTGGGTTGCGGGCGTAACTTTCAGTCAAGTTCATGGTTGATGACGAATAATTCTGCTTCGGCCCTCAACACTATTGGTGGAATCCGCACCTTGGGGGGGGGGGAGGCTTGATTTTAAGCTCTACGGCTTTAAGTTTTCGACTGCGCCGACTTCATTGGCTGGATAGGGAGCTTGATCTGTTCACGGTCTCCGCATCCTCAATGCCCATGGCTGCTTCGGAGTCATTACCATCCATTAGAACATACTTCGTTTCTTAGACAATTTCTTAGATGGTTCTTTTTTATTTCTAGCATTGATTTTGGCTCGTGTGCTTCTTGAATTTCTGGTCCAATTTTTTTATTTTTTATTCAACAAAACATCAGTTAATTTAAACAAACAGGATATGGTGGAAATATAATATGTTCCATTTAGATTACCATAGAATTATTGTTACAGAAATTATAAAGTAAAATTTAACAGTTGTCGTTGATAACTGTTAAAAATGTATACATAATGTATACATTTATGTTAATTATATATAATTTGTCAATTGTAAAGCACAAATGGACTAATTTTAGTTTTAAAAATAACTTTGTACACAATATAACATTATAATTCACCCTGGATTCATAATTACGACTTAATAAATGTAATCTCTACGATAAGAAAGTCACATGTTAACAAAGTATAAGAACAAAACAATAATTTCAAAAAATTACAATATATACGAGGTTGCTGTTTAACTTTCTGGCCTAGGGAACACTAAGCGTTGCTAGGTGCAATTTGACATTTGCATTGTAAAGTTTGACATGTTGTAGCATAAACGTACTCAGAACGTTTTGACGTACGGCCATCATTTCTGTTGTTTATAGTGACTTGAAAAAATCAATTTGGCAAAAAAATGGAATTAACTCGTGAACATTTTCGTGCAATCATTTTTCACAACTTTCGACGTGGATTATCACGACAAGAGTGCATCGATGAACTTAAATCTTTGTATGGCGATGAAGCACCATCCTATAGCACTGTGAAAAACTGGATTAATGAATTCAATCGTGGCCGACGCTCGCTCGAAGATGAAGGTCGTGAAGGTTGTCCAAAAACAGTCGTTGTGCCAGAGAACATTGATGCCGTCCGTGAACTGATAAAGCAAGATCGTCATGTGACATACCGTGAGATAGAGGCATCCTTGGGCATTTCTTCCACCAGCATACATTCGATATTGCATGGACACCTGGCCGTAAAAAAGGTTTGTTCTCGTTGGATCCCGCATAATTTGACAGTGGCTCAAAAAAAGTGTCGTGTGGATTGGTGCAAAGAAAATTTTAAAAAATACAATCGCGGTGTTTCAAAAGACGTTTATAAGATCGTCACAGGTGACGAATCATGGATCTATGCTTATGAGCCCGAAACAAAACAGCAATCGACCGTGTGGGTCTTCGAAGACGAACCAAATCCAACGAAAGTTGTTCGTGCAAGAAGCACTTCGAAGCAAATGGTAGCCTGTTTCTTTGGTAAAACTGGTCATGTAGCGACTGTTCCGCTTGAGCAACGTAGGACGGTCAATTCTGAGTGGTACACCACAATTTGTTTGCCTGAAGTCTTCGGAGAAATTCGAAAAACGAACAAGAGAAGACGGATCATTGTGCACCATGACAATGCGAGCTCTCACACATCAGCTCAAACCAGCGCCTTTTTGACCGCCCAAAACGTCGAATTGATGGGTCATCCGCCGTACAGCCCTGACTTGGCACCCAATGACTTCTATTTATTCCCGAACATCAAGAGAAAAATGCGTGGTCAACGATTTTCGTCGCCAGAAGATGCTGTTGAAGCGTTCAAAAACCATGTTTTGGAGGTGTCTCAATCGGAGTGGAAAAAGTGCTTCGACAATTGGTTTGAGCGCATGCAAAAGTGTATAAATCTTGCTGGAGAATACTTTGAAAAACAATAAAATCATTTTTGATGATAAATATTCGCATTTTCATTATTAGGCCAGAAAGTTAAACAGCAACCCTCGTATTAATTATTTAGATATTCGATTTTTTAAATATTGAGAATTAATATTAAATTAAACTTGAAAAATAAAATAGTTAATTAAACGAGTGAACCATTTTTTAAATTTTAACCTGAGCTTTCAGCGGTGCTTACTACATCATGTCCAAATTAGTTATGGTAATCTCAATCAACTGCTGCAATATAAATATTCCATCTATTGTCCATCTTCTTCCTCTGAAGCCCGTCTGTTCTTCACCTATTATGCTGTATGTGATGTTATTAATACTATTCTTCAGTATTCTAGTATATATTTTGTAAGCAGAGTCTAACGAGCTAATACCTCTATAGTTCTGACACTTATTTTTATTTCCATTTTTAAACAATGAAATAACTTTTGCTTTTTTCCAGTCTTCTGGTATTTTCTTTTCTTTCCAGCACATATTAAAGAGGTGTAGAAGTCTTAAATGCTGCAGTGTGCATTCACACTATTGATCCCAGTTACTTTCCGATTTTTGGTGGATTGTAGAGACATCGTCAGTTCGTTCATGTCAATTTCATCCAGTCCTCAAATTCTTGCTTGTTTAATTCCAATTTTATTACAGCCATATAATTATAAAAATTACTGAATATATTTTTTAGATTAAAAGGTCAAATTCGATTTTAGACAAATGATGTGGGGGGGGGTCTTTGATTTGTGAACATAGGACGGTCCTGAGGGGGGTTCCGAAGATTGTGACAAACTATGACAAGTGGTGGAGGGGAGGAAGTGGGGGGGGGGGTTAAAAAGTTAGAAAAAATTGCGGACGTCTTTTATGGGCGACCCCTAATTAGTAAGTCACTCATTTATTCGCTTACCTTTAAAATTATGATGTTATAATCCATCTAGAATTGTTCTCCTTAAGGTATTTCGTCATATGATTCTATTTTGGACCGCTCTTGTAGCTTGCTCTACTATGCCGACTGTAATTTCCTTAATTTGGTCGGTCCATATTTTTAGGGAGCCTCATCATGAATATTTCCCTGTACTATAAGTCTCTCCATATTATCCGGCTCTCTACGTTGTATATACCCAAAATACTGCTCTGACCTCCCTTGTTTCCCTCCTATTATTTGGCCCCACCTTGGGCCCCAAATTTATATATTCTATGCTTCTACTTTAAATTCCCCTTAAGGAAATGTGACTTCGTTCTTTTTCCACCTTTACATACATATTGCTGTGTCCTTCAAATAATCCCTGATGTGAATTGCCACTTTTTCTGGTGCTAACTTTTATTGTTACTCTGTCCCTCAAAGGAATTATTTCTTATCTTTTAGTTTTATCTTTCCTTTTATGAAATAATTTTTTTTGTATTTTTATATTAGTTGACTTAGTTGGATTGTTAGAATTGATCCTTTTTTTAATTTAATTTGCTTAATTATTTTGTTATCCAACGAAATTTCCAAATAAATTCACAAAATTTACACAAATGCTAATAATAATAATTACCGTTCAATAAATATCATTTAACAAACAAAATAAATTTATTAGCCTTGACACAACAACGATTATTAACTTTTATGATTGTTCCTTCTTCATTCTTTCATGTCCATCTCTTATTCCACCTTCCTGCTCATTTTATTTTTCCGTTAAAGTGTTTCCAGAATTTTCCATTATTGATTCAATAATAATCCCAATTTGTTTCCATTTTTTTTGTATTTTCATATTATTAGTTGACTTAGTTGGATTGTTAATCCAACTGTAAAAATCTTGTTTTAATTTTCCAGCCTATTCCCCACTGAACTTATTGAGATTGTACACTCTATATTTTATTTGCCTATTTCCCATAAATTTTCGTATTGTTCGAGAGAATTTTATTATCATGTTTCCTTACCAGATCTCAAAAAATTATTATTATTTTGTTTCCAGGTTACCCCAAACATTCCCGTTAAAACATTATTTTTCTCCGACATTCATAGTATTTTTCTTCTGTCTCCTTTTATCAGGACCACCATTGCACAAAACCATTTCAAAATACTTTCGATAGGTGGCGGAATATGCTCATGATTCGCTTGAAATTTGAAGCTATGTGAACACAAAAGTGGGTTTGTAAGTCGAAAATGATATCGCTTTTTGTCAGTGCATATCTGTGGAGCTAAATCTCGACAATACAGTCACACGATAAGACGATAGCGATTTATTTTTGATAAGCTACCTACTGCTATGACCTCCCTAACTAAATTTTAAATGGCGCCAGCCCTTAAGTTTGCTAGCTAAAATATGCTCAGGTAAAATGGTTCGATACAATAATTTTTAGCTAAGGAGTTCAACACTATTGCCCCTTTTCACTAAGCTCCGGTGATGACACGCTCAAGGGTGAGTTCCTTATGGTTCGAAAATATTAGAGGTGATATTGGGATGTAAATTGACTCTCTCGGGATACTTATTGCTTTCTTTTATTGAAAAATAAAAAGATTTCAGTAGCTTTAAAGAAATGGTTTATATTGAACAAAATGAGATGGTTGTATTTACACAAATAAATGTTTACACAAATTTCTGGAGATCGCAGATCTACCATTAGATAATTTTCAAATAAGAGCAGTTAATGCAAAAAATTTGTTTTCAAAATAAAGCGGTTTCCTCACTTTATCCTGACGTGCTTGTTTTAGTTATAAACTAATCAAGTCTTTCGCTGTACATTAGCGTATAAAATGTTTTTAAATAATATTTGTGCTTATTTAAAGCTTAACCTTGAATAAATTAAATAATAAAGTTTGAATGAATAACCTTTCACTTAGGGTAATGGAAAATACACTTTCGTAAAAGTCCTTTTTCTCAAATCCTGTATTTTATACGCATAAGGCAAAGTTTATAATAAAATTAACGAAATAATAAATTTCACTATACCTTTTCACATTGATAAATCGAAGTTTTAAATTTTTAAAAGGATATTGTGTGTGGACCGCTTTAGTTGGTATCACGTTGGTGAGTCATCGGCCTTGCATCTAATTATACCAGTCACTGACTGCTTATCCTCACGTAAAGCTGTTCCATTGGTGTTCGTAAACCAATTTTTTATATTTGTTGTTGTTATTTACCAAATCGTTGATGTTTAAAAGTGGAGAAAAAAGGTAAGTTACATCTTTTTGACAATATTTTTAGGATCCAGTGTTTTTGATGAGTTAATTCCGTGAATTGTAATTTTGTAGAAGCATCTTGTGATCAGCCATTGTCGTCCTTGAATCTATTTATAAATCCGTTCCAATCCAGCTGAAAAATCTTAACCTTCAATTGTTTGTAAACAATTGATTTGTGGAGGACATTTAAATACGTCTACGCAACTTGAATTCACAAAGTCAACTGAAATGTGGTTAACCTCCAAATGTTTGTAAATAATATTTTCTGGAGCGCATTGAAAATGCGTGCACTTTGTTGGAATGCCCGAGGTCAACTGAAGTTCGATCTAAAATCAATGAAATTGGCACCATTGTTCCTTCAAAGTAAGTCAAATTTGATCATTTTAGATTTTTGACCTTTCCAATAATTCGTTTTTGTTTCAGATTCGTGATCTACATTGAAATTGATTTTCCTTGATGTGCTTTCCATGCTATTTATGTACAACTTTATCGATTTACGTTTTAAAAACATTCACTTCAGTTACATGAAATAATTACATAATTTTTGGTGTGAACAGTTTCGTACAAAGCATGTTATTTATCAAATAATTCAGTTTACAAGATCTTACATTTTTATAGGTTATGACGATTTACATTTAAAATGATTTTTTTATCAATTTTGAGCTAATTCAATCTTTTGTTTTATTTTTGATGTGACAATCATCAATCTATTTAATCTTAGCAATATTTATCATCTTTATTTTATCCTGAGAGATTCAAATTTGGTTGGGAAATTGAAATTTTAGAAAAATAAAATTTTCTCGTAGAGCAAAATTTTTAAAGTGTCTACCGATTTAGAATTTTATGCTTTATATGAATTTATTATTCATTTTTGTATCGGGAGCCTTTATTAATCATTTTGAATCATAGCACTACGTTCACAACTTGAATGGATGGAGTTATTCATTTGTACTTTTTCTAACCACTTCGCTTGTTTTTGCAGAGGTCATGTATTCGACTGTAATAAAAGTCGTTTCTATCAACCAGAACTTTTAGAAATTCTTTATGTATTATTTAATTTGTTTACATTTTAACTGGTTGTTATGTTTGATCTATGTTAAAATATGTTTTCAAATTCAACATAGAAAGTTGATATTTTGAAAGAAGTAACCCTAATATTGCGCAATATATCGGCATAATCATAGGTAATTTTATTAAGCCTGATCAGAGACACGTCAATGCTCTTTTGTCGCTCATGGTAATTGACCCATTACTTTATGGTTATTGTAAATGTGAACCACATTTTCGAGATATAGTAGCTCATTACTTTGTCCTTGGTCTGTAGACTTCAATACATAGGTATAATCATTGCCACGAAAGTTGACATCTGGTCATAGATTGACCGAATATAGCAACGACGTATTGCTTATGAGCATTACCAGTCATTTTGTATTGATATGACAAAGCACGAAAATATATTGCACGTTTGAAAAGGGAGTATTAGCTTAGTTCAGACGATTATAATTTTATGACGAGACGTCAACTTTCGTGGCAATGATAATATATACCCTCCCATCATAAACCGTTACGTAATTAGTACACTTCCGTAGGTACAAGTAAACGATAACATTACAGGTTTATCGTTTTAACCGGAGGTACCTGATAATGCTATGATATTGTATATAACTACAGGCGCCAGTTTATATGGCAACGATGGCAACATTCAGTTTGACACTAGTGGTTTAATAATAGATATATTATGTAACTGTTATTCAATTTAGAACCTATTTATATTCTGTTGGTGATGGATTCAAAATATTCAATTTTACGGGGACCAATCAGAAAATTAACGCCATTCAAAATATACCAAAGATTTGAAGAAGTAGTCAAGTCAAATGCCACTAAGGAGGCTCTAATTTTCGAAGGTATTGATAAAAAAATTTAAACAATTAATTAAGATGTATGTAATAAAATTGTATAGAATATGGTCTGGTACGTAAGCACACATACGAAGAACTTAACAATTTGGCGAACTATTTAGCAGAAATTATTCGAAATATCATCGACAACCATGACTCCCAAGAAAAGCATCACATCATTGGGGTTCATATGTCAGCATCGGATTATTTAATAATCACGTTGTTGGCAATCTGGAAAGCTGGAGCATCATATTTACCTTTGGATCCAAATTATCCCAGATATAGAATAGATTACATAACACGAGATGCACAACCGGTGATGATAATTTTCGAAAAAGATGACAACAATATTACATCGTCCTTCAAATTAAACATAACCAATTTGATTTCTACATACACCTCATCAACACGACTCCATGAAAACCCAAGTAACGACCCAAAAGATGATTTAGCAATTATTTTGTATACTTCGAGAAGCACTGGAAATCCAAAAGGTTGGTGCAAAACCAAAAATGTTGAATAGCTCAATAAATCTATTTTTCACAGGAGTCTGCATCTCTCACACCACATTTGTTACGGTCGAAAGGCGTCGTAACGACACCTTGCAGGTAAAATGCCCTCACTAGCTCAGGGTATGGGGGGGGTAAGGGAGAGATTTCGTCTGTGCGGCCTCTAGGCCGGCGACACGGAGTATTGCGAACGGAAATAGACGTCGAGAGACGAAAAATTGGGCGCCACCTTATCTAAAAACTTACTAAGGTCCTCTGGGAACCTACCACACGTGACCGGTATACGATAAGGAGCTTTACCTTGCTCACGAAGAATCTCAGTCAGCCTCCTCGTGACGTCACAGTAATGGTTACTTAACCTATGAACAAATTGTAACACAAAGAAATAATAAAAATACACAAAACAACGGTTGATACATATATTGCGTTTCATAAGACAAAATAATAATATAAAAATCGTACCACAGTACAACAACCAATGTAGGTATGAGAATTCGTATAATAAAATATCAAAATGAACCCCCCCTGCGGATATCCGTTATTAAAATTAAAACAAATAATGGAACTATCAAAAATATAACGTTCGTACGTACTTGAACGTCTAAAAATTACAATAATTATAACAAGTTTCATAAAATTAAATACGTTATCAACATCATCAACACCTGATCAAAATTCTCGCGCTAAAATTTTCAGGAAGTCATCAACTTATCACGTGTACGAGTGACTTATGCTGTTAACTGTATCGACCTTCGACACGTCGAGGCTTGAAAAAGCTAGCAATGCATTTTAATATGTCTTTTGAAATACGAACTTAACAAATGACGTAACTCTGTTGGATTTTTAAATTTACAGTACGTCTCGAATAAACCGAACCCAAAATGACTTATTTTAATTTTAATTGTAAATTTACTTAAACAAATGTGGTAAATATTTAAAAATCGTTAAAATTTCAAGGGCCGTGACACATTATCGAATCGTCTCGAGTGGCAATTCAAAAATTTTCCGTTCAGCTAAACCGAAACAGTTTGCGTTTTCAAAACTGTAATAACTTTCGTTGATAGCATTTTCTAAATGTGGGCTCCCTTATTACAAGGAAGATCGGTTTTAATTTTACCGCACACGACAATTAAAAATCCAGAAAAATTAGTCAACACGTTAGAAAAATATAAAGTAAGCTGATGAGTTTTTAAGAAACTTTTGTAATGTAGATAATTTTAGATAGAACGAATTATACTAGTGCCAACCCTTTTGGAAACAATCATACTGTACAAAAACATTACTGTAAGTAGGTTACGTCCAAACTCATCACAAGTAGCAATTTTTATGTGAAATTACAGAGCAAACAAAACCTGTTACAACATCTTAGGTTATGGATTTCTTCCGGGGAAGTCCTGACGGAGAAACACGTGAAACAGTTTTACGAGACTTTTCGAAGTGAGGAAACAATGTTGTGTAACTTTTATGGAAGTAAGACAAAAATCTCTTCCAACTGATTTAACCAAAGAAAAGGATATCGGGCTATTGGAGTAAATAAAACACTTAATGCTTTTCTAAGTCGACGTTTCGGCTACTTTATGTCGCCATTTTCAAGACTAAAATAGAGAGAACAATGTATTAATCCCAAAAGGGCAAAAACAACTCAGCACCATTCACTCACCATGAAAAGCAGGATGGTAAAAGGTCTATATACAATAATAATGTGACGCAACATGGAAAGGTCAAAATCACCAATTTGATCACACTCAACAAAGTCAACAAACTTTAAAAAATTTGGAAATCATAAAAATATTTCACGTTAAAAATTCTCATAAAAACATAACAATAAATATTCAAAATTTGTGTAAAACAACCAATTGTAAATAGTAAATCTCTACACTACTACACATACTTTTATGTTATCAGAGGATTGATAGATTAAGCGGTTTGACCCTGTAGTTCAACAAAATACCAAATTACCGCCGTTGCGCCACCAACCAATAGATGAAAAACATATATTTAAAAAGAGTAGAGTCCTCTAATATTAGAAAATTGACCTAAACACACCCTAACCACACACAAATGTTTACATGATGAGTATCGTTAATAAGACATTCAAACTACTTGATGGAATATGTAGGAAAACTTGCCAAGACGTGATATTGACACAGAAACTATTTGATTTTCGTTTTTTCTACGTATTTTCTGAGGACGCCCAGGTAACCACTGTTAATAAAACCGAAATCCGTCTGCTTGTTGATGTTGTTCGTAGAAACAGAGATGTGAGCTGCCTCCAGGAAAAATCGCTGCTGGAAGTTACTGTTAGATTCTAGAATCTTAGTATTATTGGTTATGAACCTATGGTTAGTTTCCAACAAGTGTTCCGCTAGTCCGGTTTTGGTAGAACCAACCCGTATGTCACCTTGATGTTGTTTGATTCTAGATTCAAGGCGCTGTTTTGTCTGGCCTATGTAATATTTGCCACATTCACACTCGATCTGGTATACCACATTCGCTTTTTCCAGAATGGGGGTTTTATCTTTGGTTCTCGAGAAAACAGTTTTATGTAGCGTGAGATGGTTATGGAATGCCAACTGTAAGTTACCATTCTTAATGTAATCCTTGAATACCTGTCTGAGTCTAATTGCTAACCACGGATGGTAAGTGATTTTGCAGTAGCTCTTGTCCACTTTAAGTTCTTCAGAATTGGACAAGGAAGGCTCATTAGAGGCAAAAGTTCTACCTCCACCAAACAAACAACGATCCAGCAAACGATTGGGATAGCCGTTTTTAAGAGATGTTGCGTCACATTATTATTGTATATAGACCTTTTACCATCCTGCTTTTCATGGTGAGTGAATGGTGCTGAGTTGTTTTTGCCCTTTTGGGATTAATACATTGTTCTCTCTATTTTAGTCTTGAAAATGGCGACATAAAGTAGCCGAAACGTCGACTTAGAAAAGCATTAAGTGTTTTATTTACTCCAATAGCCCGATATCCTTTTCTTTGGTTTTATGGAAGTACTGAAATAACTGACGTTACCTACTATATTTTTAAAAATCCGCATTATTTTTACAAATATAATTGTTTTCCTTTAGGTAACCTCCTAGTATCATTAATTTGTTCACAATCCCGAACTTTTTTTAATTATAGGTGGTGCTGTTGATAACACAATAGTTTACGTTCTAAATTCAAATTTAGAACAATGTAAAGAAGGTGACTTGGGTGAAATTTATATTTCTGGTTTAAATTTGCCGCTTAGGTATTATATATCCAATCAGAATGAAGCGAATTTAATTGATAATCCGTTCGAAACGGATCCTGCGTTTTCAAAATTATACAGGATTGGTGATATTGGATTCACACAAGACGGATTTCTATTTTATAAAGGACGGTCTGATTCTGTAGTTAAACTTCGAGGTTATAGAGTTGATTTACTCGAAATTGATCTAGTGGTTAATTCGACAGAAGGTGTGAAAAGAGGGGTTGTGCTTTACCACAAAGATGAAATTTTGTCATTCATTGAAGTGCACGATTAGGTAACTAAACAAACAATCGAAAGGTTGTTAAAAATCAAATTAGTTCATTACATGGTGCCCAAAGTTATCATAGTAGGTAGTATTCCATTATTAGTGAACGGTAAAACCGATCGTCAGTTGCTGCTGAAAAATTATGAATACGAAAGGTCAAGTGTTAATGGTAAATAATATTTTTTAATAATTAAGAGCCATTTTTAATCGATGATTATAATTTTTTGGTTAGATCTTAATTATACAAATATACCTGAACATCAATTGGAAGTAGCCAAAACACTGTTCCAACTAATCACTGAGTTATCGAGCGGCCAAATCAATTCCAGAATTTCTGTCCAGTCAAATTTTTACGAAATTGGTGGAAACTCCTTAAATTCCATTTCGATAATTTCAAAACTTATGGATCGGGGTTATAGAATCAGTAATTCGTTAGAAAATTACTTTTCCGAACGTTTGAAAACGGATATTGTTTTTAGGCACTAGCGATTTTGTGAAGGCGTCCAATTTAGGGGAAATATTAAATGCGATATGTTGTTCCAACAATAAAAAATTTAGAATAATTGAGGAGCCAACCGAATATATTGCAGAAGTAATGAAAGAATGCCACAAAGTAGATGTAATTCAGTAAGTTTTCGAAATTTATAATTTCAGAAATAACGAATACAATCATAAACTTTTTAGTATCATAACTTCGAGTTATTATACAAGATCAAGTATGGACAAACTAGTACAAGACAAAATAAAACCGCACGATTATAAAATATTTCTTGAAGATATCTGGCTTGGCATAATTTCCCAAAAGTTGTCGTTTGTTGTTAAAAACCAAACGGGGTCAATCGTGGGAATATCGCTGAATTTTGATGGAAAAGATTCATTGCCGTGTAAACCTGACTTAAAAGTATATTTGACGGAGTCGTTCTATGCTTTTTTGGAAGAACCAGTTTATAAAAAGTTCTACTCAAAGTATGAAAGAATTATGTATGCTGGAATTTCAGCTACTAGCTTAAGTTTA
The DNA here is from genome assembly GCA_932274525.1 of Podabrus alpinus. Classification (NCBI taxonomy): domain Eukaryota; kingdom Metazoa; phylum Arthropoda; class Insecta; order Coleoptera; family Cantharidae; genus Podabrus; species Podabrus alpinus. The sequence goes on along the minus strand of OW026452.1, from coordinate 42,465,186 downwards.
ACTCCACAAGAAAATGTTCAAGTTATACAATATATAGAACAAGAAATTATAAAGGTAGCTAAAATTAATAGCTACCATGGCATTCTTACTACTAATACTAGCCGGATAACGGAGGTTTGTACAAGGCGACTATGCATGACGTGTTTTAAAAATAATTACTTTGCAGCAACTTGCAGACATGTACGGATATCAAGCTCAAGCAAAATATCCAGTGAAAGATTATATTGCAAGTAACGGAAGTAAACCGTTTGAAAAAGCGTCCAATGATTATATAATTACGTGTTATTTCAAAGAGTTATAGTTTTTTAATATAATTAAGATTATTTTATTTTTTAACTATTGAGAATTAATATTAAATTGAATTTTAAAAATAAAATAGTTCATTAAACGCCTAAAATATTTTTTAATTTTAACATGTAACGTTATTTAGTTGAATTTGGTAGAATGCTTTTAAATGACATAAAAAATTTGAAAATGCAGGGTCCAACTTGACGCTCCGTCAACGTCAAATATTTCAATCGCGAATAAAAATTAAACTAACCCAGCACTTTCAAAATAAATTACAGCATTCGCCAGCACTTCCCAAGCACTTCCGATTGGCGTTTAAAAAAATTCAAAAATGGAGGGGCCAAGTTGACGCTTCGTCAACGTCAATATTTCAATCGCGAATAAAAATTAAACAACGCAGCACTTTCAAAATAAATTACAACATTCGTCAGCACTTCCCAAGCACTTCCGATTGGCGTTAAATAAATTAAAAATTCGAAAATGGAGGGGCCAAGTTGACGGACCCGTTTTTTGATTAAATTCGTAAGCAGATTTATTAAAATCAAGATGATTTAATATAGGTATTTAGTAAATTCATTCTTATCAGGACTAACGATAATCGACCATATTGGCACCGCCATTTTTGTATGCCTGGAATGAACTGTTTCACTGCCAACTTAATCAGTATTGTTTACAAACAAGTGCGATAACCTTTAGAAACCTATTAGTAAAGGCAATTTATTATGGAGTCAGATTTATTCGGCAACGCAACTTTTTTGGAGTCCATACGTTTCTTACACTTTGGAATCAACAGTTATCAGTTTGGTTCTGAAAAAGCAACAACCATTTTTTTGTCATTTGTTTTGGCTGCAAAACAATTAAGGAAGCCCACAATTTTGGCTGGGTTAAAGGTCGTGTGAACACTGGAAACTGACAGGTTTGAGACAACTTTTTATTTATTTCTTAATTGTGATTTGTAGTATTGTTTTTACCAACCACATAATTTATCATCTAACTACTTTGAGTAGTTTCCTACAGGTTGTGGATTTGTTGACCTGTTATTGTTACTGATTGTTATCATTACATCAATCTGTATTGTATTGATGCAGGGTGATGCATTGTCTGCAACGATATTTAATATTATGATGGAAGATGTAGCAAGAGGGATAAACTGTGAAAAGGAAAGTCATAACCAGAACGAAAAAAGGATGGCGGAAATATTTCTAAAGATGGCGAATAGGGCAGAAGAATTAGACTTGAAAATAAATTAAAGCAAAGCAATATGAAATACTAAAGAAGTTCTAGTGACACGAGGCGCAGAATTCAAAACAGAAAAATCAGAAGAGGTCAAAAAATTAGCGGAGGAGCAAAAATGAGAATACGTAAGAGTTTGATTACAATAATATAAACAGTAAGAAAACACAATTTATTTGTAATGTAATTCATAAATTTTTAATGTCTGATAGGCATCAGAAAAATTAATTGATCGATTTTAAATTAAGAACAAAATTCTCGGTTTAAATTGGTCCGGTTTAAATTAATGTCCCTAGATCACGCCATGTGATACCTTTAACATATAAGATTATTGAAGATTTAACGGTGAAGTACAGATGACTCCTTTCGCACAGCTGTAAAAATGAACTTGCAGTAAAAAACAACGAGCTGGAAAAAGTTATATAAGCATGATTCCCATTAATTAGGTCGATGGTTTCTTTTAAAGCGAGTATTCTTATTTCTATAACTTGCAGAGTTCTTAATTGGTCTAAATATAAATCAATCGACAGCACCTTTTAAAATAGTAATTGGTTAAATAAATGCGAGAAAGATGGAATAAATTTTATCTTTACTAGGGCTTCTAAAATTACATACTAATTTTTGCACCCTCAAGCGACCCCGGATTTTATCGCTACAGTGGAAGAACCACACAAGAATAACATTTTTACGAATATTCGTCAAAAAAAAGTTTCAGAGTATTATTGAGCAAAATATCGCGTTTCAAAAAAAGACTAAATTATCTAGAGAAAAAAACTGATTCTTTTTTCTGGTTAATTCGGCAGTTACGGAGTGTCACCCATCAGAGCGCGGTACAAGGGTAAATCAATTAGTTCGTTTAAAACGGTACAAGAAATCAATATTTTTTAACGAATAAATTTTATATTTCGACATAATCTCCTTTGATTGAATTTCGTGATTGATTGTGATTTTGATGATTTTCGTATACATGAAAAGATTTAAAGCTACGACCTATCAGAAATTGGTCTTTTTATTAGTATCGGACACGATCCAAAGAGGTAGTACAAAAATTTTCGGGTGCGGAGTAGTAGTAAAGAGGTGAAATTCAATTTTTGTCTGAATTTTTTTTTAATAAGACTACAAGAGACCTATTTTGTATTTAAGCAATTGTTAAGTCGTTTCTACGATTCAAATGTGGAGCCCTTGCTGTGCAGGTGTCGCCCGCCACACAGTTTACTTCAAATAACGGCCACCGTCGCGCCTTCCTATGTAAACACTTTTATGTTACTTATCATCTACAATTCAAGCAGGCAAGTCACAAGCTTTCGGGTTGTCTGCAACAAGTGAACATTCTTACTAAATAAAATAAAGTGCTCCAAAGTCATCACCTATTCGTTTAGTTTTATTTCGTTTACATCAAACCTGTGCATTCTGGATCAAGTCAGGAAGGCGTCCTTAACAACGCGGCCATACAATCGCTTTGGAGGACAGCAAAAACAACAAGCTACAACCAGCGAAGATACAGAAATTTATTTTTAGTTTTAGTTTAGTTAGTTCTAAAAGGGTAATTTGAAATAAAATAAAACACATTTTCTTTGTTCAATCTTACTGCCAATATTTCTGAGCTTAGTACCAGGATTACACGAAGAACAAGGTTAATTTGAAATAAAATAAACTCTTTTTCTTTGTTCAATCTTACTGCCAAAATTTCTTAGCTTGGTACCAGGATTACATGCAGTAAAGGGGTCATTTGAAATAAAATAAACACTTTTTGTTTATTCAATCTTACTGCCAGAACTTCTGAGCTTGGCACTAGGATTACATGAAGTAAAAGGGTAATTTGAAATAAAATAAACACTTTTCATTTGTTTAATCTTATTGTCAAAATTTCTGAGCTTGGTACCAGGATTACATGAAGTAAAAGGGTAATTTGACATAAAATAAATACTTTTTCTTTGTCCAATCTTACTGCGAAAATTTCTGGGTTTGGTACCAGGATTACATGAAGTAAAAGAGTAATTTGAAATAAAATAAACACTTTTTCTTTGTTCAATCTTACTGCTAAAATTTCTGAGCCATGCACCAGGATTACATGAAGAAAAAGGCTAATTTGAAATAAAATAAACACTTTTTATTTGTTCAATCTTACTGCCAAAAGTTCTGAGCTTGGTACCAGGATCACATGAAGTAAAAGGGTATTTTGAAATAAATAAACACTTTTTCTTTGTTCAATCTTACTGCCAAAATTTCTGAGCTTGGTACCAGGATTACATGAAGTAAATGGGTAATTTGAAATAATATAAATACTTGTTATTTGTTCGATCTTACTGCCAAAATTTCTGAGTGAAATAAAAGGGTAATTTGAAATAAAATAAACACTTTTTCTTTATTCAATCTTACTGCCAAAATTTCTAAACTTGGTACCAGGATTTTTTTTGGATTGGATTTTGGATTTCGGGTGAGGGGTAAGTATTAACTTGCACGCACTTAGGCCACTCTACCGGTCCCATTGTACTGGCTCCACTTTTTTGCTCGCCCTCAGCCTGACCCACAATGTCGACACTGCCAAGTATGATCGCAGCCGTTAGGCGGTCTCTCGGCATCACCACCGACCAGAACTCCCCAACAATGGCCGGTACTACGAACCAGGGATGTCCACTCGATGACCTAGCTCTGAGAAGTCCCGCGATTCGCACCCTACCAATGCTAGGTAGTCGATGGGTTGCTCCTGGACCAGGCCACCCAGCCCGAAGCCTCAACAAAGTCAATCATTGCGTAGTCGATGGGGAGTAGGGGTGATTTTTATTACCCTGTTTGACATATTAGATCAGGTCAAATCAGGGGGACCGCCGGCTTAAAGTGCTCTCCGAAGCACGGAGACGGTCATTGAAGGAAAGAAAGTCCGAAAGAAAATTGACTCCTACTGGACTCGAACCAATGCCTTTAGCATCAGTAGTCGATTGCTCTAACTACTCGACCAATGACCTCCTCGGTACCAGGATTACATGAAGTAAAAGGGCAATTTAAAATAAAATAAACACGTTTCCTTTGTTAAATCTTATTACTGCCAAAATTTCTGAGTCTGGTACCAGGATTACATGAAGTAAAGGGGTAATTTGAAATAAAATAAGAATTTCTTTCTGTGTTCAATCTTATTACCAAAATTTCTGAGCTTGGTACCAGGATTACATGAAGTAAGAGGTTAATTTGAAATAAAATAAACACTATTTCTTTGTTCAATCTTACTGCCAAAATTTCTGAGGTTGGTACCAGGATTACATGAAGTAAAACGGTTTATGAACGGTCCGCAATTTTTTTTTAATTATACTATATAAACCATCAACTTTCCGAATCTCAATAGGGAAATTTCAATTTCAGGGTTCGGAATAAGGTACTTTAACCGGCATACCTTACTACCGTGCAACACCTACTCATTATCTCTACTTGACTCTTGCAATGTAAAAATTTCTACTATGTATTTTTTCAATGTTTTTATTAATATTTTCAATGTTCTATCTACAAAATGCTCCTACATTCCAAGTTGCAATAATTATTTATAATAAAATACACATCAGAATTTAATACAAAGTGATCACACAATTTTAGTTCTTGATTTAATCTACTACCTCCAAAAATTGAAATTGTACTGCGACTAAGACGTAAGTCAACACTAATGACAACATCTACAAAAAAATTAATATTGCGCAATTCTATTTCCTGCTGATCAAATTTGAATAGAAAAAGTACCAATAATTTCACTTACATTTGGAAAGAGTTGAATATTCTTCAATCCTACTTGAAGAGTAGGATTTTCTTTTTAAATTTAATTTCCACGACTTCAGCATAACTTTTTTCTGGTTAATTCAGCAGTTACGGAGTGTCACCCATCAGAGCACGGAAGAAGGGTAAATCAATTAGTTCGTTTAAAACGGTACAAGAAATCAATATTTTTTAACGAATAAATTTTATATATCGACATAATCTCCTTTTGATTGAATTTCGTGATTGATTGTGATTTTGATGATTTTCGTGAACATGAAAAGATAATTTCCACAACTCAGCAAAACAAAAATTTTCGGCGGCCACTTTAATCGTCTAAAACTCGATTTAGGCTGTTCGCAATTCAATCGAAACTCAGGTTCCTCTTCGTGCGTCTCGAGCACGACTGGTCATGTGTTGATCGTACGCACATTTATTCTTGTACGTTGAGGTCAAAACACTATCAAAATTTCCAGGTTAAATATTCTGCACGTCGACCTGTATACACGCACTTATAAATTTTAATTCTCACTATTCATTACTTTTTTCTGGTTAATTCAGAAGTTACGGAGTGTCACCCATCAGAGCGCGGTACAAGGGTAAATCAATTAGTTCGTTTAAAACGGTACAAGAAATCAATAGTTTTTTAACGAATAAATTTTATATTTCGACATAATCTCCTTTTGATTGAATTTCGTGATTGATTGTGATTTTGATGATCTTCGTGTACATCAAAAGATAATTTCCACGACTTCAGCAAAACAAAAATTTTCGGCAGTCACTTTAATCGTCTAAAACTCGATTTAGGCTGATCGCAATTCAGTTGAAATTCAGGTTCCTCTTCGTGCGTCTCGAGCACGACTGATCCTGTGTTGATCGTACGCACATTTATTCTTGTACCTTGAGGTCAAAACACCATCAAAATTTTCAGGTTAAATATTCTGCACCTCGACCTGTATACACGCACTTATAAATTTTAATTCTCACTATTCATAACTTTAGATGGGGTCAATTATTTCCGTACAATAATGATGACAAATTAAAATTTATCAATGTAAATTCGTTCTTTGTAAGAAGAATGGTCGATCTTCACCTATCGTCCCGTTCATTTAGGTTATTATGAGCACGCAAATCTAATGTGTGAAAGATCTAAATAGTGTCCCCTAGGATAGATATTAGGAAAATAACATTTCAATATATTGAAGTATCCATAGGAACTCTTCAAACGTTCTCTAAAATCGTATGCCAATTGGAGATTTTATCTCCCCTAATACGGTTTTTCGCCTATACCTCGCTTATGTTCACTTTTACGAAAAATTATCATCAGACCAAAGTTAAAGACCAAAAATTCTCTACAAAATGTATAGTTTTAAAAATTATCCCACGTCATAATATTTATGAAATAAATTACCGAAAACACGACCCACCGCACCGTTAAAATGGTGCAATATTGATTCGTTACAAGGAGAAAATTTTTTTGCCAAATTTCAGCTTGCCCGGATATCTTGCAACCTCAAGCCAATTTTTCGTCTTCATTGCCTGAATATATTATAACAATTTAGTTCATTTACATTTAAATTCATTTCCCATTTCGAAAAACTTTTCTCTACTTGCAAAAAATCAATATTGCTAAATCAAAAAAATCAAGTTATTTACATTTTATGGTCTTTAATTTTGATACGATGATAAGTTTTCAAAAAAGTGAAAATAAGCGAGCTATAGGTGAACACCCGTTGTAAGGGGGCTTAAACTCCCTATTGTGGGAGACCCCGGTGTGGGATTTTAAGGGAATTCTTTAGTACATTAATCTACATGTCTGCTAAATTTCAGCTTGCCTGAATGTTTTGTACTGCTAAGCCAATTATTGGGCTTCGTTAACTGAACCATTACGCATATAAATAAATAATTGTAAATACTATTTTGTAAAAGCTGCGAATGATGTATTAGAACGCCAAGATATTAATTATTTTCTCGGAATCCTCGTTTATAACATCCCATCTGTCTCTACCTGTTAAAGTTAATGTTATTTCATAATTATGAAATGTTTGTTTTTGTTAATATTTCAATATTAAACACAGAGCTATGAAAACTTTACTATGTTACTAATAAAAACATAAATGGAACCAACCTGCAAATTTTCAGAAGGATTCAGTTTACTGAATAGAAATTTGTGCAAAACTTCAAGTATTTTAGTGTTCTGAAACAAAATATTTATATTAGTTAATTTTAGTCTTAATTTATTGTTTACTAGCTGGCACGGGCGGCATCCGCCGCCCTTAGCCATCTAGACCCAGAATAGATCCGAGAAGGACATAGTTGTTCGGCCTCCGGCCTCACAGGGGGAGGACCATAATAGATCCTCGAAGGCCATAGTTGTTCGGCCGTCGGGCTCACGGGGCGGACCACCTCGCCTCCAATTTAAAAAATAATTTTGAAATTTAAATTCGGTTTAACACCTTCGGCGTTGAAAATACGAAGGAATGTTATGGACGAACTATTATAGAGCGTCGCTATACGCTTCCGTTGCGTCTTAAAAATTAAAAATCGGCCGGTGAATAAGAGCGCTACATACGTCCAAAGTTTTTACACAATTTTCACTTAAATGGGTCTCTCACAAAGAAATAAATAACGGCAACATTTGCAAATTAGTGTCGACGTTAAAATTGAAAATCAAAATCGGAGGAAAATATGCTATTTTTCGAGAAAATTTCATTCGACATTTTCGCGTATTGCGATGCTAAAATTTCCAAGTTTCGAAAGATTGCTGCAGATTTTCAAAAAGACACAATTCGACATGAACAATATTTAATAAACAAATTATAAAATAAATTAACAAACATTTTCTTATACTAAAAACTAACGAACTCAAAATGTAAATGTTAACGTAAATAATTGCTAGGTATAATCTTCGGAATTTCCGGTAATCGGATTCCGTTTTTCGATGCCGTTCCAAAACACTGGAGGTCGAGTGGAATGACTCTATGCAGTCCAATAGCCCCCAACTGTGGAGTATTAATTCTTTCAGTGTAAACAACATCAACGTGAGGATGGCGAAGTTGTTCTCGATGCCTGTAATCTTGTGCCAAATCATCTTTGTATTTATGGAGTAAAATGATGTAAAAAGAAATATAAAGTAATAGACAACGAATAGATTTCCAGACCATCGAAATATTCTAATGTTTTGTTGTGAAATAAAATTTGAATACCCACAATTAGTGGGTATTAGTTTTCATTAGAATATAGGCGATACTATCCATGGTTCGTTACTCACATTTTATATGGTGAGTTCGCATCCGCAATGAATAAAACGTTAAATATTACATGTTTATTCATTTTGGCAGCCCTATGCCATAAAATACTCACCAGACACAAAATAATTTTCGACATTAATTTGGCCGACATTTTGTTAGGTATGATCGTAGTCGTTAGGTGATCTTTTGGCTGCACACCACCTGACTGGAACTACTCAACAGAGGCAAGCATATTCAGGGACTTCGGCTCGGTGACCAAGCTCTGAGAAATCTACGTGATTAGCATTTCGCTAGTGCTGAGGTCAGTCGATGGGTGGCCTTTAGATCATGCTAAAGCCTAACAAAAAAGCCGAGCATAATGCAGTTGATGGATGAAAACCAAACCAAACCAAATGGGAAGTAGGAAATTCCTCCCCCGGGTAACATAAATCGTTCCATCAACATTCACTATAAAACTTAGTGAGTCGTTTATTCGAAATCTGCTTCTAAAAACAAATCCGTTGATACGGACAAATAATCGAGCTCTGCATTTTTTTCGGCTTCTTTTTTTGCAATTTTTCTTGCCGTTTCGGCAGCCAATGCTGTTTTTGCAATTCGCTTCCTTTTTCTTATGGCTGCCACTTTTTTCGTGGCATTTTGTAACTCTATTTGACGGTCCTCGCTAGCCAAGAATGGGGTGACTTGTGCTAAAACTTGGTCAGCAAATGATTTCATCACCATTTTACGAAACTCCGATCCAACAGTTAAATCGTCTACCGCAGACAGGGCGAACATTTCTAGCTTCTTCTTACATTCAGCAAACACGTCTTGTGCAGTCATTGCTGATTTAATTGAAAGAATTTTGTTTATAAATAAAATGAAAGTTTATACGATATAATAATACTAACCAAATTTTTATTCACTACTTGTAAAAACGACTGGAATCGTTGCGAGAATTTTTTGGAGTAAATGTTATGTTTGTTGATGTTGTTAAGGAATTTTTATTGTTTTTGTTTTTATCCTTCCTGATTTTTTAAATATTGGTTTCATCATTCTTGATTATTTTAAATATTGAGATGATATCTGCCATCTGTCATCTTTCATCTAGAAATGGACGGGCAAACCGTTTCGATTTTGAAAAATTAAATTTTTTGTTTGACTTTTCCAAAAAGTTATTCACGATTTTGCCAATGTTTTAGACAACCGAAGAAGAAGTTTAGAGTACGTTTTTGTGTTATAATTGTCATTCGTCATTTTCGATTTATATTTGTCCCCTGGGACGTATTAAAGGCAAAAATTAATTTTTATTTTCCAAATTGCAGAAATCATTTCGCCCTTCTACCACGTCAAATATTGAACCAATTACATCGTAGCGTTATGAATTAATTCTTACAACTTGATGCCTCGCGTATTGCGATGCTAAAATTTCCAAGTTTCGAAAGATTGCTGCAGATTTTCAAAAAAACGCAATTTTAATCTCAAATATTTCGCCGTCAACGGATAGAATTCGTTGGAGCCGACAGTTTAAGATGTCACAACAATTTGATCGTTAAAAGTTCTTCATTTTTGAAAATTTACCGTGGAGTGCCGGTTCAATTTCAAGAAACTCAAATCAAACTTTGCACAATTTCGTACTTTCCGGGAAAGCAGTTCGATGAGTAGGTATTCAACGTAACATTCTTCTTGCACAGTTCCGGCCAGTTCCTGCGACCTACATAAAGTGATCCAGTCTTATTCGCGGCATACTTTTCTTTGTAATTATTTGTATTATATTTTAAGCGTTGAAATTACTAATACTTTTAATAATTAAATTTTTATCATTTTTTATTCTGAATCACTGACAGCACGTCAGAATATATTTCGAATTTTGACAAATTAAATTTATTGTCTACTGACTCGATCGGAGGAAACACAAAAAAAGACAGAATTCAACATTCACCATGAACAATAATATTTAATTAATTAACACAAAATTAAACGAACATAAAACACAAAATTAAACGAACATAAAACTATATAACACAAACTCGAACTTTATAAAAGAAAAAAATATATAACATTGAACAAAAAAAAATTAAATTTAAACTGAACTAAAGAAAACAATTGTTCAAACATAAATACATACACAACTATTTGTATATATTTATGCTTGAACAATTGTTGAAGACAAACGTCGGCTGGTTTGCAGCAATCGACCTCTTCATGTTGATAAATTGCCGCAAATCAAAGCCGCGTTGTCGAGGCTGACGGCGACGATGCCTTCTATGGCGAAGAACAGTTTGGGCCGGCACGGTGGCGGCGGGCGCCACAGTAGTAGCAGCGGGCAAGGGGACGGGCGCCACAGTAGTGACAGCGGGCAAGGGGACGGGCACCACAGTTGCTGAGGCCACAGGCTTCACATTGGCAGCGGGTGTGCCGCTTATCGATAAATTTTCCATAATGCCTAATGGTAAATTTTCATAATTTTATCTGGTTCTTCTTTAATTTAAATGAAATAATTTTGCTTACAATGCTAATAATACTTACAAATTTTGTAGCACTATTTCAAAAAACAACCGTATTCTATGGGAAATTTTTTCGACTAACTGGTCTATCGTTGTTGACGTTAACCAAATTTTTATTGTTTCTTCATTCCTGATCAATTTAAATATTGGGATGATGTCTGTCTTATTCCGCCTATGTACGTGCTTTGTTTGTTGCTAGGCGCGTTAATTTCTTATTAGAATTATTAGTCTTATTGCCGACATTGTTAGGACATTGTAATATCACAGGAGAGTAAGTTTGAAAGATGTCATCAAAATCTGCACTACAACACTTCCGAATAAAACTTCACTTAAATGGGTCTCTCACAAAGAAATAAATAACGGCAGCATTTGCAAATTAGTGTCGACGTTAAAATTGAAAATCAAAATCGGAGGAAATTATGCAAAATGTTCGACATTTTCGATTTATATTTGTGTCCTCGACGTAGGTATTAAAGGCAAAAATAAATTTTTATTTTCCAAATTGCAGAAATCATTTCGCCCTCTTACCAAATCAAATATTGAACCAATTACATCGTCGCGTTATGGAATTAATTCTTACAATTTGATGCCTCGCGTATTGCGATGCTAAAATTTCCAAGTTTCGAAAGATTGCTGCAGATTTTCAAAAAGACACAATTCGACATGAACAATATTTAATAAACAAATTATAAAAAATAAATTAACAAACATTTTCTTATACTAAAAACTAACGAACTCAAAATGTAAATGTTAACGTAAATAATTGCGAGGTATAATCTTCGGAATTTCCCGGTAATCGGATTCCGTTTTTCGATGCCGTTCCAAAACACTGGAGGTCGAGTGGAATGACTCTATGCAGTCCAATAGCCCCCAACTGTGGAGTACTAATTCTTTCAGTGTAAACAACATCAACGTGAGGATGGCGAAGTTGTTCTCGATGCCTGTAATCTTGTGCCAAATCATCTTTGTATTTATGGAGTAAAATGAATGTAAAAAGAAATATAAAGTAATAGACAACGAATAGATTTCCAGACCATCGAAATATTCTAATGTTTTGTTGTGAAATAAAATTTGAATACCCACAATGTTTACTTGAGTAGTAGTATTAGTTTTCATTAGAATATAGGCGATACTATCCATGGTTCGTTACTCAGATTTTATATGGTGAGTTCGCATCCGCAATGAATGAAACGTTAAATATTACATGTTTATTCATTTTGGCAGCCCTATGCCATAAAATACTCACCAGACACAAAATAATTTTCGACATTAATTTGGCCGACATTTGGATCGGTGTTTAACGTCAATTGGATATTAGGCACATTTGAAGTAGGCAGCACTTCTTTTCCATTCTATTAATAAAACGTTAAATATTACATGTTTATTCATTTTGGCAGCCTGTCACCTTATTCCGCGCATCGGGCGCACCCTTAGATTTTGCGTTTATGATCTATTAAACTTATATGTTAAATTTCGAATCGATCCGTTGAAAATTACTCTTTGAGAAAACATTTTTAGGTCGGGTTGTAAATATAAAAGATTGAAACATTCGCTCAACTAATAAATTTACGTTTTGCAAATGCACAATAATCTTAAGAATTGTATAGTTAGGAAAGTATCATCAAATATTTTAATACACGTACAATAAACCATACGGTAGATGAGGAAGTGTTAATAATGTTGACGTAGCATTAATCCATAATTCACCTCATCGGCAATAAATTCTCTATTCTATAACGTTGCAAACTAAACGTCAATATAGGCAAATGCATTACTATAAATTTTAGGTAGGATCGAGAGACACTTTTATACGATCCATAATCACGAGCCAGTTGTCAATACAAGGACACACACGTGCATGTTTGAAACTCGTGAGAATCAATGCCTTTTGTTTTGCTATCTCGACCATGTGCAGATAAGCGGCCAAATGTGCTCGGGTTTAACATGGCAAGGATAGCGATTTCGAAATTACAGACTTCGATAAAAACAAGTAAAAAGTGCAAAAGTTAGACCTTTCTCGTCCAACCAGACGAGCAAAAAATTGTTTTGCTCGCACGTGTCGTACCAAACTTCTCGATACACTTTACATGGAGAAAGAAGAAAGTGTGCCCTCACACTCTAGGCATTTATCCAATTAAATCACGTCTCCCTTCTTTCTAAATTTATAGGACCCAATTACAAGGATCCAAATCAATCAGTAAGTGGGAAAAATCCCAGATCAGAGTAGGGAGAATGCATAAATTGAGCTGCAAATTGCATATTCGGGGAGATTCACTTGGAATCTGATACTACCTTTTTCGTATCTTAGCGCTTCCAAAAGCGGAATTAACTATCGAGGTCTCACATTTATTAGAGGTCTTTAAATAAATACAAGTCATTGGTGCTAAAAATTAGTGTGTGTCAACTGCAGGTACTATCGAACAATTAATACCGTCAATTGTTGTTAAACGATTAATATCGTCAATTGTTAATAAACAATTAATATTGTATCGGACCAGAATATCGTCAGTTGTTTTAAACAATTAATATTTTATCGAACATTAATACCGTCAATTGTTGTTAAACGATTAATATCGTCAATTGTTAATAAACAATTAATATTTTATCGAACATTAATACCGTCAATTGTTGTTAAACGATTAATATCGTCAATTGTTAATAAACAATTAATATTTTATCGAACCAGAATATCGTCAATTGTGGTTAAACAATTAATATTTTATCGAACCAGTATATCGTCAATTGTTGCCAATATTTAATAAGTGATCGAACAATTAATATCGTCTATGGTTACTAAACATTGAATCAATTATCGGACTTTTTTATACCATCTGCTTATCACGTTAATCACGTCGAGTTATTGCTTGCCGCTCATAAGGCAAGTACGTAACATTGCTTTTATCGAATGGTACAAAACAGGTGTTGCACTTCCAACCCATGTGTGCATTCCAATCGTTTTTTTTATCGGACACCACATTAACATTTCTTACTTAGACAGTGCCGGCTTGAATTATTTGTCACTTCGCGAATAACTAACTTAGTGAATTATTTCGTACGGAGACCCCTATTATATCGCGAAATACAGTGCGTGAACCACCCTGTTATTTCATCACCTCCCGATTTGAAGAGTTTTTGGGAAGCTGGTTATTACGCTGCCCTTCTGATATGGTTTGAGACATCACATTCAGCTTCATTCTACGTTCTGAAGACGAAGTCTCACTCCTGAAGGACCCGTCATCGACTTTACCTAGAGGTCGAACATCAACCATCCAGATTAAGTAAGAAACCTTTTTATATTTTTAAGATTGTGATGTTAATTGGTCCTATTGACCATTAGTTGTGTTTATGAACGTTCAGTTCAACCCTGGAAGACGATATCGCAACCATTTTTGTATACCTTTTATTTAACTCAATATTATTATCTATTATTAACGTAACTTTTACCACGCCATTCGAGCGTTCAGAGTGTAACCGAACAATTTAACGTAACGTTTCAAGTTTAGTATTGTAGCTAAAGTTTGTTTGTCCCGTTGTCGGGAATTTTGATGATCAATTGCATTGATTAAGTTCCATGATCAATTTTATGAATCATAGTTTTGAATATTATCAAGTTGCGCTTAAGTAACTATTTATTTTGGTGGAGTGCTGTATTCAATACGCCCCCCTTTCATGCAAATTAACCTTTTGTATTTTTGTAAGAGTAATTGTTTTACGAGTATTAGTTTCGCAACGGAAACCACACGGAAAGGTTCCGTCAACTGTACATATTTATTTTTATACAAGACATGTAAATTTGATAGTATCTTGTGTAAACCTTGTCAACTCCCCCCTGATATTATTTTATTTAATACATTTTTATTATTTCCCAACTTTGTGTGTTATTATTATTGTTGTGTTAATGTTTATTTAGCTATTTTCCCCAACGGAAAGTTCGCCTCCTGTAAAGGTAAGGTCATTGAGCGAGGTTTTTCCGGAGTGAGAGTTCGCTGTAAGATCATCAAGTTGTCGCGTACCAGCTTGGAAGGTGTGATAACCAGTCCCCTTCAAAGAGATTCATTTCTTCGTATGCGTGGCGCCCATTTAAACTCCCGCGTGTATATTAACCCCACCGATTTTGACTTAACTCCCCCCCCGTGTAAATTATTCACACCGATTTTGACAATTTTTAGAATCGCGATCGAGGATTGCCCGGTCGTCGATAGGAAATACACGCTTTGCGACGTGCCGTCACACGACCCTTTCGTTCCATTCACCAACCCACCCCTTCGCGACTTTGAGCTAGCCAACCTTTTATTACCTGTTGGAAAGGTGTCGTGGATGCAGAACGTGGTGTAACAGGATAATAATTTGGCGCGGCCAACGTGGGCCTATCGAGAAACCCCGGCCTATCGAGAAGCCCTTTTGGCACATCATATCGAATTTTTGTTTGTAAATCAAGTAAATTCCAAATTAATTTTTGTAGGTTAAAATATAACTTGGCACCCAACTTAGTAGCTATCGATAAAGCCCTTTTGGCATATTACGTCAAATTTTGTAAATCACGAAGTTTTGAATTAAGATTTCAATTTTAAAAATAGTACCGACGCGCATGAATGGACTAACGAGATTCCATGACGCCCCCCTATTTATAATTAAAAGTAAAATTTATCGTGATTTTAAGATCAAATATTGTATTTCCGTTTACCATTAGTTGTTCAGAGAACAAAGTAGAGTCGTGTTCCGCGAATCCTTTTTTGTATTTAATTAAATTTATTCATTTCGATTAATAATGGCATTCAGGATTGTACCGGACAAGTTGCGAAAGGACGAGGTCCAATACGAATTAAAGATTAGAGGTTTACCTTTTCACGGTTCATTAAGAGAATTACGCGATGAATTAGTATCAGCCCTTGTGAAAGAGGAACAGGGTGAAAAATACATTTTATTATGGTACCCGTTTTCCTTTGCGGAAGATTTAGCAGCTTTAAAAGAAGGCGTGTTAATTATTAAAAAGTTACTTGGTCGCTTAGAAGTTTCGCGTGATCAGAAACCCAATCTAGAAATGAACATAGAGACGAAACTAACGCATTATTTTAATCGATTATTTAAATCAAAACCCGTATTAATAAAAGATAAAGACTCCAAACTTAGGATTTTAGATCAATTGGAGGAATTTAGGTCAACTTATGGCTTACTATTAGCAGACTCCCGGACGGAGAGAGATTTTAGGTCCAATACCGTGGAGGAAATTACAAAAGAACCCCCTGTTGATCGCGGTACCGTCGAAGCGGCGAATTCGAATAGAAATTTCGAAATATCAACCCCGATCGTGAAGTTTCACTTACGAATTTCAGGTCAGGTCGAAAACGTCTCTATACTGACAAAAGAAAATATGTCAGTAAGAGAAATTGAAAATTTATCCCGGGACGAGTCCGAAAATTTTAGCGGACCGCGTAATGACGAGCAAAGTAATGGTGAATTCGGGTGTAAGAGCCGTATTCATAATAAGACAAATAATAACACCCTTTTGTGTTGGAATTGTGGTGGCACAGGACATTTAGCGTTGCGTTGTACCGTTCCGCAGAAACGTATATATTGCTATCGTTGTGGGAGAAAAGATGAGACCACAAAAACTTGTCCCCATTGTAACCCCAGACAGAGTAGGACCAAGAAAAAAATCGTTGCAGGGCATAATGCTCCAATTAAGAGAAACTAAAGCCCCGATTTTAATATTAAGATTTTTGTGTGTGTTTGTTTTTCGTGTGAATGTATGAATGAATTTTTTTAGTGCGTGTGTGTCGTTGCGAATGTATTTAGTCCTTAGTCATTATTGTTAAATTTTTTCTCGTTGTATTAGAAAATGTCATCATAACATTTTACCTTGCTTTTTGTACTTTTAAGGAAATGTCGCCATAACATTTCGCTTTGTTTTTATTGCGTGTTTGTTAGGTTGAATCGAGGAGGTCAGGTCTGGTGCGGACCACCGCTGACTGTAGACCGAAACAACCTACATTTTTTTTATCGGTTCATAATGCCGTTTTGGCGTGTACAACCCTTTTTGTCCCGTGCATGACGTAAAACTGCGAACACCCTTACCGCCCTAACGTGGCGATGATATCGCAACCCTTAAATTTTGTTGAAAACTCTTACTTGTCACTCAACTTAGTTTAAAGTTTTTTTTGTTTCACCATTTTTTTTTTTGTGTGAATCCTTACCGTCTATATCGGACGTTGAAAGTCTACCCTGTATTTCGCAACCCTTTCTGTAGAACGAAAACCACCCTAACGCACAATCCCTTAGCAATGCAACCCTCCCTCACATCGGAAATTTTAGTGACAAATTTTTATTAGCCTTCAGCATTTAACGATAAAAGATTTTGATCTGCGTCTTCTACGCACCTTTACGCATTATCACTGCATACCGTTTATAGCGAACCTTGTTTTTTCCATCTTTAGCAAATAGCGATAGAAAGTTTTTTTGTTGTGCCTAGCACACATGTTCACATCTAGATCAAGTATATTTAAGTACGCATGTTATTTACGCACTCGTTTCCATACGTATTTTCTGCTAGTAACACCGTACACTTATTACGCATTTTTTTTTGTTTTGTTTTCATTTGTCTCGAACGAGACACAAAGCGTTTCGTACGCATTCTTACGCTTGACTACGGGTCACGCACTTACGCATTTACGCACTTCATTAGGTTACGCATTTATTTTTTTAAATATTTTGAATTTTGTATGGACATTTAACGTAAAGTTTTTCTAAAATTTTTTTTGAATTTAGTTTCAAGGTTCAATCTTCGAAGTTAGTTTTGTGGGTGTAGTTTTGAGATTTTATGCACACATTTAGTGGAATAGTAAAAGTTTTTTTGAATTTCATTTGCAGACGTATTTCCGAATTTTGAGTTTGATCTAGAGCAGTTTGAGTTATTGTTAACTTCAAGTTTTTTTAAGGTAAACATTTTTGAATTTCGTGTTGCCATATGAATTAAAGTTTTTTGAATTTAATATCGGCCTTTGGAGCCAAGTTTTTTTCAGTTTAACGAAAAGTTTTTTCGAATTGAGGGGAATTTTTTTTGAAATTAATGGAATGTTGTTTTGAATTTAATCAAAAGTTTTTCAAACTTGATTAATAGTTTTTCAAATTAGATTGAAAGTTTTCAAATTCAGTTGAAAGTTTTTTTGAATTAAGTTAAAGTTTTTTAAAGTTTTTTTTGAAGTTTGACGTCAGTTAAAGTTTATTTTTGAGTTTTTTTTTGAATTTAAAGTTTAACGTAAAGTTTTCTTTGGTGAATCAAATCAATCAAAGAGTTTTGAATCCCAGTCCATTGTGACATTTTTCTTTAAGTTAGTGGTAGGGTAACATCTAGTTATCATTTCGGGTTGAGGTCAATGTGTCACTGTCGCTTCATACACACTGACCATGTCTTTTTGTCAATCGCACGACGTTAACTTGCCCCCACCATCCCTCACCGTTCTTTCCTGGTATCGAGTACCGTTTAAAATAGATTTTTTTTAGCTTTTTCGTTTTCGTTTTTGAGATTAGAAATTAAGATCAGGGCTGAGAATGCAATTGCATTAGACATTGCCTCATGCCGTGTTGTATTGTTTGGACTTGTGTCCAATTTCGGACAAATCATTTGTCGCAACACACCCTTTAGGGGAAGTTTTTTGTAACATACCCTTTAGAAAATTTTACCGAATTTTATTTTTTGTAGTAAGGTTGTCATAGTTAATAGTTGTTTAGAGTGACCCACTTCTCATCGAGCTATCGAATTATCATGCTGGACATGGTTCCACTTCTAGATAAACATTTTTTTTGGACGTTGATCCACAGTTGGATAACGATCCAAACCCCAGGGTTATAAAGTAATTTCGTGGGCTTAGTCCATTCCCCGGTGAATTATCGTCCCATTCATTTTTTTTGGCGGATGACAATCTGCCCCAAAGGAACCTTCTTAGTAAGGGAATTTCGTACAGAAGTAAGGGGTTATAACTCGAAGCAACACTCTGGGAAATTTACCTTTTGTTAGGGAATAATAGATTGACTACAACTATGCTACACGGTCATAACACCTGCCGGTCTAAGGAAGAACAAACCCATTAGGGGTGAACTTGTAAATTTGATCCGTTCATCCCAGAGGCATATATTTTGACGCCTCCCAACTTTTACCACGTTTTCGGGTCCAACCCAAGCTAGAGTTCAGCGTTTCTGTTTGTGATTGTGGGTCTCACGGCAAGCGAACGATCCCGTGACTTCGCGAACCGCCCTCTCTTGCAACGGTCACAGCGGCTTTAGATTTGTTTGAGACTTGGGACGTGGAACATTTTTTTTTGTCTCGCGCTTTTAGTATGTAAGGATTAGTTTAGATTTCGGTTTAGGTAGCATTAAGTTCAGTTTAGATTTCGGTTTAGTTAATTTTAGGTATCGGTTTAGTTAGCGTTAAGTTTGGGTATTTTTAAGCTAGTTTTAAGTCAGTAAGGTTAAGGGAGATATTTGTTATGTCCTTATCGTACGACATAAAACTACGTGCCCCCAAAGTATAAACGGGTCATTTTTCTTTTGCTTCATTGTTTATCTCGCAAGTCATTTTTGTAATCCCGAGTTTTTTTTTGTTTTGAATTTTTAGTCATGTCATTTTGTAATCTCGAATTTTTTTTTGAATTTTCAGTCAACCATTTCAGAAATTATTGTTTATGGATTTAGAGGGTACGCTTAGCGAGCCATTGGCCTAATCACCCAATCAATCGCTCAGTTGAATCAAGTAGAGACTAGGATTACATTGAATTGATTACCCAATGTTATCATTAGTCATGCGTTAATTTCATAGTTACGTTTTGACCTTTTGGAGAAAAATTATTTCTCACATTCGTCAGTTTTATACAGTAGAGTCACTTCATATATTTTTGAGCAAACATTTAGGTGCAACCCGGACGGTTGTCACCATTTCGAATTTCAGTCAGTTTTCGTATATCTTTTTTTGTTGTTAAATTTTTTTTTTCGTGTATAACGATCACTTTAGTCCCGTTGAAATAATCAACCCCCCCCCGCCTACCGAATTAGATAGGACCGGCTTTGTAAATTTGATCCAGCCATCGTTCAACTTCTAAACCCCCCCCTTATGTTACATGTTATGATCTTTTGTGGCCTTGTACCCTAGTGGATACGTTCCACTGGTACAACGTCCCCGTCTTGCACTAACACTACCTGTGTAAGACAACATTTAGAGTGAAGTTTTCTCCGGTGCCGATCACCGCAGGACTTCTCAATAAATGACGATGTTTTTTTTGCACATCAAAACTCACCACTAGCGTTGGTAGAGTCAACCTTAGTTGTGCTAGCTTCATTTTTTTTGTGAGGCGATAGATTGTGTAGGTCCACGGTTAGGCCCCACGTAATTTTTTTTTGTATTCAATGAAAGCTCCCGTTTACGTCAGTGTGGTTCAAGGACGTTCCCTTCGACTACACTGATGGAAGCAAACCATCCCGACCTGTACCGTCAACTATGCCCCACGAATATTTTTTTATTCAGTGGAAACCATCTCAATTTTTTTTCTCGCCCCCCCCATCATTACCTCTTCTCTCTCTTCCGATCATCTCGTCCGGATCGAAGTCATGAGGAAGGTTAGTGATCTCTCAAACGGCTTTGTAAATTTGATCAAGCCAAGCGCAAGTTTTTTTCTCTGTTTCACCAACGATAACTGATAAAACAGACAGTCCCCATCTACTGAAGTGCATCAAACGGCTTTTGTAAATATGATCCAGCCAAGCACGCGTTTTTTTTTACTCTGTTTTTTTTCAACGTATTGAAAAAGGCAGACAGTCCCCATCGACTGAACCATTTTAGAGAAGGCTTTGTAAATATGAGTACGCCAAGGAAGTGTTACCTTAGCTCAGGTCTACCTTGATCTAGAGTCCGGTGTCTTCACAGACATTTGTGGGTCCCACGGCCAGCGAATGATCGCGTGATTTCGCGAACCGCCCTCTCATGTAGGAGTCACTACGACTCACGGGTTGATTAAGCCTAGGGTTAGGTGAACCTTCTCTCTCTTTCCCGGCATATACGTATAGTCTAGTCACTAGTTGAGTAGATGTTGCAGCACTATAAGTGTTGATGGTTTATCGTAGGACAGTTTTTGTTTCGGTTGAGGTTGCGCGCGTCCCAGTTGAAGAGTAGTTAGGGATAACAACTCTTGACGTAAGGGGAGTGTCACCTTATTCCGCGCATCGGGCGCACCCTTAGATTTTGCGTTTATGATCTATTAAACTTATATGTTAAATTTCGAATCGATCCGTTGAAAATTACTCTTTGAGAAAACATTTTTAGGTCGGGTTGTAAATATAAAAGATTGAAACATTCGCTCAACTAATAAATTTACGTTTTGCAAATGCACAATAATCTTAAGAATTGTATAGTTAGGAAAGTATCATCAAATATTTTAATACACGTACAATAAACCATACGGTAGATGAGGAAGTGTTAATAATGTTGACGTAGCATTAATCCATAATTCACCTCATCGGCAATAAATTCTCTATTCTATAACGTTGCAAACTAAACGTCAATATAGGCAAATGCATTACTATAAATTTTAGGTAGGATCGAGAGACACTTTTATACGATCCATAATCACGAGCCAGTTGTCAATACAAGGACACACACGTGCATGTTTGAAACTCGTGAGAATCAATGCCTTTTGTTTTGCTATCTCGACCATGTGCAGATAAGCGGCCAAATGTGCTCGGGTTTAACATGGCAAGGATAGCGATTTCAAAATTACAGACTTCGATAAAAACAAGTAAAAAGTGCAAAAGTTAGACCTTTCTCGTCCAACCAGACGAGCAAAAAATTGTTTTGCTCGCACGTGTCGTACCAAACTTCTCGATACACTTTACATGGAGAAAGAAGAAAGTGTGCCCTCACACTCTAGGCATTTATCCAATTAAATCACGTCTCCCTTCTTTCTAAATTTATAGGACCCAATTACAAGGATCCAAATCAATCAGTAAGTGGGAAAAATCCCAGATCAGAGTAGGGAGAATGCATAAATTGAGCTGCAAATTGCATATTCGGGGAGATTCACTTGGAATCTGATACTACCTTTTTCGTATCTTAGCGCTTCCAAAAGCGGAATTAACTATCGAGGTCTCACATTTATTAGAGGTCTTTAAATAAATACAAGTCATTGGTGCTAAAAATTAGTGTGTGTCAACTGCAGGTACTATCGAACAATTAATACCGTCAATTGTTGTTAAACGATTAATATCGTCAATTGTTAATAAACAATTAATATTGTATCGGACCAGAATATCGTCAGTTGTTTTAAACAATTAATATTTTATCGAACATTAATACCGTCAATTGTTGTTAAACGATTAATATCGTCAATTGTTAATAAACAATTAATATTTTATCGAACATTAATACCGTCAATTGTTGTTAAACGATTAATATCGTCAATTGTTAATAAACAATTAATATTTTATCGAACCAGAATATCGTCAATTGTGGTTAAACAATTAATATTTTATCGAACCAGTATATCGTCAATTGTTGCCAATATTTAATAAGTGATCGAACAATTAATATCGTCTATGGTTACTAAACATTGAATCAATTATCGGACTTTTTTATACCATCTGCTTATCACGTTAATCACGTCGAGTTATTGCTTGCCGCTCATAAGGCAAGTACGTAACATTGCTTTTATCGAATGGTACAAAACAGGTGTTGCACTTCCAACCCATGTGTGCATTCCAATCGTTTTTTTTATCGGACACCACATTAACATTTCTTACTTAGACAGTGCCGGCTTGAATTATTTGTCACTTCGCGAATAACTAACTTAGTGAATTATTTCGTACGGAGACCCCTATTATATCGCGAAATACAGTGCGTGAACCACCCTGTTATTTCATCACCTCCCGATTTGAAGAGTTTTTGGGAAGCTGGTTATTACGCTGCCCTTCTGATATGGTTTGAGACATCACATTCAGCTTCATTCTACGTTCTGAAGACGAAGTCTCACTCCTGAAGGACCCGTCATCGACTTTACCTAGAGGTCGAACATCAACCATCCAGATTAAGTAAGAAACCTTTTTATATTTTTAAGATTGTGATGTTAATTGGTCCTATTGACCATTAGTTGTGTTTATGAACGTTCAGTTCAACCCTGGAAGACGATATCGCAACCATTTTTGTATACCTTTTATTTAACTCAATATTATTATCTATTATTAACGTAACTTTTACCACGCCATTCGAGCGTTCAGAGTGTAACCGAACAATTTAACGTAACGTTTCAAGTTTAGTATTGTAGCTAAAGTTTGTTTGTCCCGTTGTCGGGAATTTTGATGATCAATTGCATTGATTAAGTTCCATGATCAATTTTATGAATCATAGTTTTGAATATTATCAAGTTGCGCTTAAGTAACTATTTATTTTGGTGGAGTGCTGTATTCAATACGCCCCCCTTTCATGCAAATTAACCTTTTGTATTTTTGTAAGAGTAATTGTTTTACGAGTATTAGTTTCGCAACGGAAACCACACGGAAAGGTTCCGTCAACTGTACATATTTATTTTTATACAAGACATGTAAATTTGATAGTATCTTGTGTAAACCTTGTCAACTCCCCCCTGATATTATTTTATTTAATACATTTTTATTATTTCCCAACTTTGTGTGTTATTATTATTGTTGTGTTAATGTTTATTTAGCTATTTTCCCCAACGGAAAGTTCGCCTCCTGTAAAGGTAAGGTCATTGAGCGAGGTTTTTCCGGAGTGAGAGTTCGCTGTAAGATCATCAAGTTGTCGCGTACCAGCTTGGAAGGTGTGATAACCAGTCCCCTTCAAAGAGATTCATTTCTTCGTATGCGTGGCGCCCATTTAAACTCCCGCGTGTATATTAACCCCACCGATTTTGACTTAACTCCCCCCCCGTGTAAATTATTCACACCGATTTTGACAATTTTTAGAATCGCGATCGAGGATTGCCCGGTCGTCGATAGGAAATACACGCTTTGCGACGTGCCGTCACACGACCCTTTCGTTCCATTCACCAACCCACCCCTTCGCGACTTTGAGCTAGCCAACCTTTTATTACCTGTTGGAAAGGTGTCGTGGATGCAGAACGTGGTGTAACAAGCCCTATAT
Source organism: Podabrus alpinus (assembly GCA_932274525.1). NCBI lineage: Eukaryota > Metazoa > Arthropoda > Insecta > Coleoptera > Cantharidae > Podabrus > Podabrus alpinus. The sequence continues at coordinate 42,441,055 of OW026452.1, read as the reverse complement.
GCCATAATTAATACTCACCCGAAACAAAATAATTTTCGACATTAATATGGTATTACATTTGGATCGGTGTTTAACATCAATTGGATTTTGTTACAATTTTGTTGTTCATCCACAGACTTAAGTCATAGTGCCGACATTGTTAGGTATGATCGTAGTCGTTAGGTGGTCTCTTGGCTTCACACCACCTGACTGGAACATCTCAACAGGGTCAGGTGCATACAGGGACTTCGGCTCGGTGACCAAGCTCTGAGAAATCTACGTGATTTGCACTCCGCCAGTGCTAAGGTCAGTCGATGGGTGGCCTTTAGATCATGCTCTACCCGGCTAGAAAGCCTAACAAAAAGCCGAGCATTATGCAGTCGATGGATGAATAATTGTTGTATTACTCTGATGTCACATACTACGGTGATATCAAAGGAGAGTGAGTTCGAAAGAAGATTGACTCTTGCTGGATTTCTTCCCGGATACCATGGATCAACAAAATCATCAAAATCTGCACTACAAAACTTCCGAATAGACCACATTTCTTGTTTTTCCAGAAGGAGCATATACAAATAGTTTGTTGGGTGTTCCTACTCTGGAGCATCCCACATACAGTTGACCATGAGCAAAACAATCTTCTTCTAATTGTAGCCCTACAACTTGCAACGTTTGTCCCTGAGATTTATTGATCGTCATTGCAAAACTTAGCTTTATTGGAAATTGCAAGCGCTTAAACTGGATTGGCACATCTGATGTTATTAAAGGTATTCTCGGAATAAACGTGACTTCGCCCTTGCCACAACCAGTTTGTATTTCGGCTTCAATAACATGAGCGTGCAAGGCTTTTATTATTAATCGTGTACCATTGCAAAGCTTGGGCTGATCTAAATTGCGTAAAAGCATTATCGGAGCTCCAACTTTTAAACGTAATAAGTGTGGCGGCAGGCCTGGAACTTGTAACGAATGCAGAAACTCAATCGGATAATGGACAACTTCGTCGATATCAGTAACTGTATCCACTGATTTGTATATATGAGAATCCACCGGTATTTTATCAAGCAACTGTCGATTGATACAATCAACCGTAACATTTTTCGGTGCTAATATTGCTCTTCCACACAACCAATTGCAATCTGTGTAATTGGAATCTAGGTTTGGAAATACTTTTTGCGTTAATTCATCAATACTTTGAACTACTACACTGATTGTAGATATAACGACCTTCTTTTCGGAGTCCACAGAGAGTCTTCCTTCGCCGAGTTTAATTAAGTTCTGAGCAAACAATTCCGAATCGGGATCCCCAGAATTTCTTGCTCGCATGTTCGTTGTAAGTTTAAAGGATTTCACAGCACGCCACAAAGAGGAAGATTTAAGACATGCTCGAATTTCGTCAGCCTTGGTTCCTTTAGGTATTACGGGAAGAGTTTGACGAAAATCTCCCGACAACACAACTGTTATACCACCCATCAGTACTTTCCGGTTTCTTAAATCTTGCAAACTGTTATTAAGTGCTTCCAATGCCTTCTTATGTGACATGGTACATTCGTCCCAAATTATCAATTCACATCTTTGGAGAACTTCTCCCATGCCAGAATTTTTCGAGATTTTACAAACAGGGTCATCGATGTTGGCTAAATCGAACGGAAGTTTAAATGCAGAATGAGCTGTACGGCCACCAGGCAGTAATGTAGCAGCTATACCAGAGGAAGCTACTGCTACAGCAATTTTATTTTGGCTTCGAACACGGGCCAACAACAATTTCGAAACAAACGTTTTTCCAGTTCCACCGGGAGCATCCAAAAAATAAATACCTCCATTCTGCGTAGAGATACTATTTAGTATCGTTGAATAGGCAGTTCTTTGTTCAGGTAGCAGCATATTTTCGTTATCATTTACGAATTCGGTTAAAACGTTAACATCGTACGAAGTTTCTCTAATCAACTCCGTAGATAAATTGCTAAATAGCGTCCTGTCAGTTTGCGGTAGTCCAAAGGAAGCTAAACTCGGTCCACCCATGGACGCTATTTTATCTTCAATGTCAATTAAGGCTTCATTGTACATTCTTTCAGTGTAAACAACATCAACGTGAGGATGGCGAAGTTGTTCTCGATGCCTGTAATCTTGTGCCAAATCATCTTTGTATTTATGCCATAAATCAGAGGGATTTCCAACATTACAGCTGTGAAGTAATATTGCAAATAAATTTCTAAGTTGCTTTGGAAATTTGTAAGTGGCTGCTTCTTCCAAAGTGGCGTCCCACTGATTATCGTCCTCCAACAATCCAAGTTTGTGGCATGCTTCTCTAAATGTCTCACAAATAACACCATCAATTGTTTTAAGGTTTTCAAAACATGTAGGTCCTTTAACTTCGTGTAGCAACATCCTTATAAAGAAACACTCCTGTTGAGTGGGATGAACACTGTAGACTCGACCTAAATTAAAATCACAATATGTTACCTGTCATGTCACCTGTCATCTGTCACCTGTCATGTCACCTGTCATCTGTCACCTGTCACCTGTCATGTCACCTGTCACCTGTCATCTTTCATCTGTCACCTGTCATGTCATCTTTCATCTGTCACCTGTCACCTGTCATGTCACCTGTCATCTTTCATCTGTCACCTGTCACCTGTCATGTCACCTGTCACCTGTCATCTTTCATCTGTCACCTGTCATGTCACCTGTCATCTGTCATCTTTCACCTGTCACCTGTCATCTGTCACTCAATGCTTATCATAGCGCCATCTGTTGACAGTACGTCAGAATATATTTCGATTTTTGACAAATTAAATTTTTTGTCAAACTTGTGATTTGATTTTCGAAAAAAGCGAATAACTTTTTTCCCCGCTCGAATTTCTTCTCCATATATGCGAGAATAGTTGCGCCTGGAGCTACAAAATAACTGTGCAAAATTTGGTCGAGATCGGTCCACGGGTCTAGGAACGTATAGCGAACAAACACGCAAACACGCAAGCAAGCAAGCAAGCAGATCTTCTCTTTTATATATTTAAGATTTACTGAAATTAAATATTCGACCAAGTAAATAATTATGCTATAATAAAATGAGGGCACATTGGGATTCTGGGAAGATGGATGGATAAAGAGTTTTATGGAGCTTTTTATGCAAAATTTCCTTAGTATAAATAAGTAACATTTTTCTCCTTTCCACTGAAACAAAAAAGTTCCAACGGTTAGTTCATTGATTTTCAATTAATGAAAAATTTCATTGTATATTTTATGATGCACAATATAATAATTTTTTCATTAACGCTTTTCCACTTCCAATAGATCACCCACTAATAAGGGATGTGAGAACTTACAGAGGTGCAAAGTCCGACTCGGACCTCTTCCTAATAGTAATTGAAATGAAACAGAAAATGAATTTTGAGAATAAAAAGGAAGCAAACAATAATAGATGGGCAATAAAAATGGGTAATCATAAAATTGTTCGGGAAAATTATAAAGTAGCAATGAACGGCGTAGTAAAAAGATTAGAAACTCCGTTTAGGAAGATATTCATGAAATATGGGAAAACATAAAAACACACAATGAAGAAGTGCACGAAAATATATGTAGAGTACGCAGAGAAGAGAATAAATAAAAAAGGGTTTGATGAGGAATGTGAAAGAAAAACTGAACAGAAGAGAAAAACTAGATGAATATAGATGATAACAACAAAACAGCATATGGATAGAGGCGATTATTCAAGAGTAAGAAAGGAAGCTGATAAGATGTGCAAACGAAAAAGAATGAATGGCTAAAACATACTATGGAAGAATTGGAGGAAGAGAGCAAAGGAAATGATATAAAGAAGTTTTACATGTAAATCAAAGAACATAAAAGAAACCTCAAAATAAAGGTAAGATCTATGAAAGGTGAAGATGGAAATGTAGAAAACAGTGAAGAGAAAATTAAAGAAATATAGAAAACGTCATTTGAAAGGCTGCTTAACAACAATTACAGAAGCAATAAACCCCAAAAAATATAGAAATAAAATATGTGAGAAACAAGAATTGGAACCATCATAAAAAGAAATCGAAGAAATTATAAAGAGAATTATAAAAAACGGAGGAGAATAATTTTACAGAAGAATATCCAAGTGGATTGATATGATCTGGCAAACCGAAGAAATGCCTGAGGAGTGGCAGATTGGGAAAGTACTACGTAATGCCAGTGTATACAAATATAAAAGTTTCAGGATGTACAGACGAATAACACTGCTATATAATTATGGGATCTACAATATTGTTCACTCTAATTAATGAACGAATAAAGAACTACACATAGAAAATATTTGGAGATTACCAATACCGTTTTTGGAAATGTTACGAATATGGTATTGACCTACACTTCTTGCTGTTAATCGATTTTTAATCAGCTTTTGATGTCGTGAACAGGGAAAAATTATATAAAGTTGTGAATGAAATGGGAATGCCCTTGAAACTGATTAGATTAATAATGTTAACGATGTCAAAAACAAGAGCAAAGGTAAAATCAATGTGAGGGAATCATAACCAGAACGAAAAAGAGAATGGAGTAAATATTTCTAAAGATGGCGAATAGGGCAAAAGAATTGGACCTGAAAATAAATGAAGGCAAAACAAACTATATGAAATACAAATGAAGTTCTTTCTACACCTTTTCCTGAAGTAATTTAGAAGACCTCCACTGCTGTTCTGAAATCGTGAATTGTAGTTCAGATTTTTGTCAATTGATATTCTGAAGTCGTCAATCATAATTCAGATTTATCAATTGATATTTTGAAGGCGTCAATCGTAATTCAGATTTGTCAATTGATATTCATAAGCCGTCAATTTCAAGTTAGAAACCGACAAATGAAAATTAGAAAGCACTAAATGAAATTCAGAAAGCGTCAAATGTTCAGCTCAATGAAACCATCAGTTGTTTTGTTCTTCTAAAAATTTGAGTTGTGATTCTCTGTTGATTGCAAAACAGTGCAAAAACAAGAAAGAGCATTTACATTATTAAATAAATCAAAAAGGTAATCATTAAAATGGAGTTTAAAGACAATTGCCTTTTTGAGGTTTCAATATGAGAAGACTTTCAGTAGTACGACTGCTACCATGCTTACTACTAATTAACACAAAGTGCCGGTACTTGTCCGGTTTGCGAAACTTCTCTCACAGGCAACGAAGTGATGGAAAGGGTACAATACCAAACAAATTCAAGAGAAGATCTTCAAAAAATTGTTAATTGTGCCAACCGAAAATATTAGTAAATTAGTAAACCAGTACAAGACAATAATATTTGAAGGGATGATCAATGGGGAAGGGAAATTTATAAATGAAGGGGTAATAGTAAATGTTGATGATAAATTTAATACTGAAGGGGAAGGAATTATTATAAATCAGGGGATGATTAGTAATGGGGAAGGCATTATTGTAACTGTTAGAGAAATAAATGGGATGAAATTAAATAATAATATTGAAGAAATAATAAATAAGATTACATTGAATATTGGGAAAAATTGCCAGAAAATTGATAATAGTACGACTATAGTAGTTGATTAAAGAGTTTATTGAGAATTTAAAAGAAATTAATATTAAAAATGTATTAAGGGATTATTGATTATTCTGCAGTGAAATTTTATTTTTGTCTAAGTTTGAGTTAATGATACCAAAAAAAATTTTATTTTTAATAAAATTTTCAAGTTAATGATGAATTAGATTTTGTTTTAATTAAATTTGCAATTAATGCTAAATTAGATTTTGTTTGAGTTAAATTTTCAGTTATTGTTAAATTAAATTTTGTTTTGGTTAAATTTTAAATGTATTGTAAGTAATTGATTTAATTTTGGGTAATTTGAATTTAGAGTAAATAGTAGATTGTATACCAATATGAAACTGTTTGAGGAGATTTATTGAAGTTGAATTAAGGTCTTATATGAAGATCATGGCAATTTTTGTGATTTTATAAACAATGTTTGACAAAATAGTTAATAAAAGTGAAGGGGTTGATGCCATGATAGTTTTTTTTGGGTTTTTTGAATTAAAAGATCTCAATAAGAAATTTATAAGAATTTTATTTTGTTGCTAAAGATTTAAATAAACAAAAAGTAAAGAAATGCATTAAATAATAAAACATCAAAGTATGTGGCTATATTCCATAAGGAACAAAAGCCGGAAAAGAAGAAGATAACGAAGTATACTTGCACGAGTTGCCAATTTATTGTGTTTATGAAATTTGGTCAGACTGTGACGATTTTTTGGCTATGAGATCGTCACGTATCAACCTTAACAAATTATTTTCACATCGACCACTTCCATTTATATTTGAAATAATTTAGATGGGAGTGGAGACACTTCCTTGGGGAGTTCGTATTCTTGCCGCAGGATGCGGCGCTAAGGGTCACTTTTGGTTTGGAAACCGTGTGAGAGTGTCGTCTAGTCGCGCGTGCTTATAGTGAATAATTTAATTGCCTTAGGCATTAGAATATTATACCATCTTTGTACTAAAGATTCGCCGGTGCGTTGGAGGTAGGATTAAGCCTGTTCTCTGCGTTTACAGAAGTGGGTGCACATTTTTTCTTTATCTCCCTCGTGTCCGGGGATCGCCATCTTGTATCTGCTCGCTGATAAGAGCTTGTTGCGCGCGCGACGTCAGACGCCCTCTATGGGATATTGATTGAAGTATTTTATGTCAACACTCTGAGGGTCACCGACCGTTTTTACTATCAGCCAGCTTTAATCATTCTATCATTCCGAGAGTCATTTTACGTCGTCAAGTCCGTCCGTTTTGTGCTGTCCGATTTACGGTTGTTGTTGAACCACGACATTAGAATTTTCCGTCGACGAGAAACCATCGGAAGCGTTGTAATTCTGTTGGAATACCAGTCTAGTCCAGTGTTCCTGCGCCAGATTGGGGTCGCTGAGGCATCGTCAACCGAGAGGTGTGCAGTCGTACTTCCTGGGGAAGCTGAGTGAAGGAGTTCAAGATCGAATTCGTAGGCAGTCCGCCTGAAGGTTGCAGTTGCTGTCTCCAATATTGTGTAACTCACCGGACGTCTAGGTGAGACAAATTTTGTATTCTTTTGGGTGGGATTGCCATTTAATTATTTGCGAATATTTAGTAACGTAATAGTTGTGCAAGTTTGTTACGCACACAGTTTGTAAATTACTCGTTCACGAGGTACTCTCGGGGAGACGACTGTTTCACGCCGAAGATCAACTTGGCCGGCTTCCTTCAGAAGCCGGGAATTATTGTTCACGACGCCATTGTCTGTCACCTGTCTTGTATTGTGTTGTTAGTAAACGTTATATTAAACATAGTAAATCCAACACCGTATTTTATTTCCTCGAGAGAGGGGACTACTTTATAGCCTTGCAGGATAAGCTTGTGACCTGGACTTGCGGCCCTCGCATACCGACGAGTACATCAAAGAGCTAGCTTACAGGAACATCTAGGGTACCCACGTTTGAAAAGTGAGGAATCCTTCTTCACGTGGAGGAATCTTTTGCTTTTCGTTAGGCACCCTCTCATTAGGGGTGCGGATAAGCAGAAAATTCTAACACTGGCGCCCTTTAACGTGGTAGATATTACGGGAATTATTTTTGAGTCTAGTACTTGCAAAAATTTAATCTAGGTTACGAGCATCTTGTAAGGCTTTTCACTCGTTTGGTGATTTGACAGTTGGCAGAATTTGTGGTGTTCGTGTAATTCTTTTATGTTTCAGCGACTCTTTTGGCTGTGGGAAACTACCTGGACTGGTTAGTAAGTTTATTTTTTGTGTAAACGCGAGGGGTTGCTCGTTGAGCGGGGAGTATTTACAGCGTGTTGTCAATTTCATTTGTATCGAAAAAATTTTTTTTTTTTGTGCGATAGAAATTTTGATAGTGGGTTCGAGCGAGACGGGTTTGACACGATATTTTTATATATTCTTTTCCTTTTGCACTCGGCAGAGCGGGGTCCGTGTGTTTGACTCGGTCGTTTCAGCGGTGAGAAACCATTTATAGATTGTTTGAGAAATCCTTGGGTTTGTCTACCGGATATAGCGATTGCCCTTGCTCTTGTTATATAGTGTAAATAGATAGATAATTTTATATTTTAAATTTCTTGCTGTTTGAGTATCGAGAAATATTTTATTTGAACATCATACTGGCGAGAAACCGACTATTTTTCTTATAGGTCCCCAGTTTTCTTTTTTTTTTAAATTTGTGCCGTGCCATACCGTACTGTGTCCCTTATTTACATTCTGTGGGTTCGATTATAGTATTTACAAAAATACGAGGGTGTTACACTGCGTGTTCATACGTTCTGTGGGAAATTCACATAGGCGAGAAACATTTCAAATTGTTGTTTTTCGAGTTTAACCATCATGCCAAAGCGGGAGTATGCAAAGAACCTACGAGCAGACGAGATTGACGTGGAGTTTTCCATGCGGGGGTTGCTTACTGGCAACAAAACGATACCGGAAAAGCGTAAAGAACTAGCGATTATTAAGAGGTCTGAATTGTGTACTTCCAGACCTACAATTTTAAAAAACCAACCGGCCGATTTAAATGCCGAAATTAATTTGTGTAGAGGAAACATCGACGAGTTGATGGGGGTGGTTACGCGCCTTGAAACATTACCAAATCCCGATTTGTTACAAAAAACCTTTGATCGCATGGCGCACTATTCGAATCGCTTAGAGGCTCTTGAGGACTCGGCATCAGAAGCGCGACAACCATTAATTGACGTATTGAAATTAATGCGGGACAAGTTAGAATCTATTTTGCAAAAACAATCGGAGGCGGGCGATACCGAACATCACGATGATGTGGAACCTATACATAATCAGGCTTTTAGTACTCCCAGGGGCCATTCCTCTGTTTTAGTAACCGGGGCAGATGTTAATCTCGAAAATAATCAAAACAACGCCGATCTCACTGCCATTCTGAATCGATTGGTGGACCGCGATGTAGGTGCGATGAAACAGGTCCCGGTGTATAAGTGGAATCTTAAATTCCAGGGTAGTGGAGGCTTTGCGGAGGTTTTCGACTTTCTTGACCGCGCTAGTGAGTTGGCGAGGTCGCGGAACGTCTCGGAGCAGCAACTTTTTAATCATGCCGTTGAATTTTTCTCGGGTGAGGCGTTGCGTTGGTTTCGCACGATTTCTCCTAGGGTTCAAAGTTGGCCTGAATTGCTTAACGAACTTAAACTTCGTTTTTTATCGCGTGACTTTATGTCAGAATACGAAGAACAAATTAGAAACAGAAAACAAAAACCGAATGAATCTGTATTTTGTTATTTGGAAATAATGTCCGAGATGTTTTCGCGATTGTCGCCAGTGCCAACTTTATCGAAGCGTATCTTAACTATCCGAAAGAATATTCTGCCTAATATTTCACTTGCTATGGGAACCAGTCCCATATTAACCATGGAACAATTGTCAGAGGCTGCCGTTTCAGCTGAGGAGTTAATAAAGTGGACCTCTACTTTCGAGGCCACGACATCAACGCTTAAATCTGAGTCTCCTTCGCCGGTTGCGGTTAAACCTGACTTAACTAAAAAGAAATACACCGGTTCCTGTTGGAATTGTTCGGGTCCCCATTCATACAGATATTGTGACAAGCCCTTGGGAACCTTTTGTTTGAGATGCGGACGGAGGGGTCTCACAACGGTTAACTGTCCTAAGCGCCATCTAAAAAACGCCTAGGGGCGAGGCGATGTAGCGGCGCATCCCTCAAACGTGCCCGAAAAGCCGATGCTTCGACATGGGGAGATTGGTTGGGGCGTGTTCGCGATTTCTGCAGACCTGATTTGCGCGCTTCGGCTATATTTTCCCATCCCACTTCTGATGCGCGACCTTTTGTTAAGTTGGCTGTGCGCGGGATTGATTTGACTGCTCTCCTTGACTCAGGAGCTTCGTTGTCCGTGCTGGGCACGGAAGCTCACTACATCATAGATCAACTCGATTTAAATTTTAGGCGGGGTGCGTCCCTTGCACTGCGTTCGGCGGACGGTACTCCTCAGGATGTGTTGGGCCAGGTTGATTTACCCATCACGATATGTGGGGTTACTAAAAGTTTGAGCGTAGTGGTTTGCCGTAGTATCAAAGTGGGCCTGACTTTGGGAGTTGATTTCTGTAAGCTTTTTGGCGTACGCGTGGACTTTGGACGCGACGAGTTTTTGGTTAATGGGGTAAATTCCTTGGAGGCTATTAAGTCTCATCATGACCTCGGTCTTGAGCAGCAGGTCATTCTCGCAGCACTTAAAGAGAAGTTTAAGGAAATAGCACATGATAAATTAACACGTACCAACAAGGTCGTGCATATAATCGACACGGGGGATGCGCGGCCCATCAAGCAGCGTTTCTACTCCCTATCACCTGCTATGCAGGAAATTGCGCACAAAGAGCTTGACACCATGCTCGCTATGAACGTCGTGCGGCCCAGTTCCTCTGGTTGGAATTCTCCAATGCTCTTGGTACGGAAATCAGATGGTACTCATCGCTTGTGTTTTGACGGGCGCAAATTGAACTCGGTGACCCGTAAAGACGCCTATCCCTTGCCGAGATTGCAGGACATTTTAATGCGACTACAGGATGCGCGATTTTTAACATCCATTGACTTGAAAAAGGCATTTTGGCAGGTTCCTCTCTCTCCGGACTCTTGTGAAAAGACGGCGTTTACCGTTCCGGGTCGTGGGTTGTTCGAATACACTGTCATGCCATTTGGTATTTCGAATGCTCCGTCCACGCAGCAGCGGCTCATGGACAACATTTTTGGACCTCTCATTGGAGAGAAAATTTTCATATATTTGGACGATATCATCGTTGTGTCTAACTCGTTTGACGAGCACATAAGCCTGCTGGAAGAAGTGCGTGAACGACTCCGGGACGCCAACCTAACTGTAAACTTGGACAAATGCGAGTTTTGTCGGTCCAGTTTAACTTTCCTGGGTCATGTTATTGACAAGTCTGGACTCCACACTGATCCGGCCAAAGTGGAGGCTATCACCAGACTGACGAAACCTTCTAACGTCACTGGCGTCAAACGATTTCTTGGGATGGTGGGGTGGTACCGTCGTTTCATCCCTAATTTTTCTAATTTATCTGCTCCCATTACCGAGCTTACCAAGGGTCGCATTAAGCGCCAGACCGTCAACTGGACTCCGGAAGCCGAAAAATGTTTTGATGACCTTAAGTCATTATTGGTTTCGGCTCCCATTCTAGCTAGTCCTGACTTCCAGGAAAAGTTTTATATACAGTGTGACGCGTCAGACCTGGGGTTGGGTTGTGTTTTGACGCAGGGCGAAGGGGAGAGAGAGCGTGTCATAGCCTATGCGTCGCGTACCCTGAGTAAAGCCGAGAAGAATTATTCGGTTACCGAACGGGAATGCCTCGCGGTTATCTTTGGGATAGAGAAGTTTAGGCCATGGGTGGAGGGTACAGTTTTTACGGTTATTACCGATCATTACTCGCTGCTCTGGCTCATGAACATGAAGGATCCCAAGAACAAGCTTGCGCGTTGGTCTATCCGTTTGGCACAGCACTCCTTCGATCTCCGGCATCGTAAAGGGAAATTAAACGTGGTCCCCGACGCCTTATCTCGCGATCCCGTGACTATTTCATCTCTGGTATTGTCAGAGGACGACTTGGATAGGTGGTACCGGCGCATGTTAGCAAAAGTAAATGATTCACCTAATAATTAGCCTGATTGGCGTATCGAATCAGGTAGGCTCTTCAAGCTAATTGCTAACAAACATGATATTGCTTCAAACCTAGTTGAATGGAAGCAACTTATACCCAAGTCGCGTCGGAAGGACATTTTAAAACAATGTCACGATGACTCGACGTCAGCACATTTGGGCACTTATAAAACTTTTTGTAAAATTGGTGAAAAATATTATTGGCCTAAGATGCGTGCCGATATTGCTCGCTATGTGCGTCGGTGCGCTGTGTGTTTGTCGTCCAAAGCTTGCCAGGGAGCTCGTTTTGGGTTAATGGGACGCGAAAAGAAAATTAGATTTCCATTTCAGTGCATATCCGTGGATCTCATGGGTCCCTTTCCTCGTTCGGCGAAGGGCAACACCATGCTACTTGTTGTCTGTGACTGGTTTTCGAAATTCGTGCTAGTTAAACCTATGAGACGGGCAACATCCAAGTCGGTTTGTGAATTCTTGGAGAACGACGTGTTTCTTTTATTTGGCGTTCCCCAAATTTGCATGATAGATAATGGTGCTCAATTTATAAGCGCGGAGTTTCGGGAACTTATGACCAGATACAAGGTTTCTCACGTTTGGAGAAACGCAAACTACCATCCGCAGGTCAACTTCGTCGAACGTTATAATAGAGTTATCGGGACTGCCATCAGGTCGTACGTTAAGAACGATCATCGTACTTGGGACGTCGAGATATACCGAATCGCTCATGCAATTAGAGCCGCGACGCATGAAGTCACTGGTTTTACTCCTTCATTTTTGAATCTGGGGCGGACCGTTCCAATTAATGGAGAATATTACGGACGCATTAGAGATTTGGGGGAGGGTGATTTGGCTTTAGATGGTCGCGAGGGCGTTGCTTTAGATATGCGTAAATTGAGTGAAGTTTACGAGGACGTGATCAAGCGGCTGAACGATGCATATAAAAAGAGTGCCGAACACTACAATTTGCGAAAGCGGCCTGTCAGTTTCAAGGTTGGCGATGTAGTTTGGCGCCGTAATTTTATTCTTTCTAGCGCTAGTAAAAAGATATGCAGCAAATTGACACCTAAATATGTAAAATGTAAGGTACGCGAGGTCACGGCCCCTCTCACTTATCGTTTAGTCAATGAGCGCGGCAAAGATGTCGGTATATTTCATGCCAAAGACCTGAAACAGCACCCAGGGGACGATGACGTTGAGAGAGATCAAGGGTTAAGTAGGGGCTAGATTCGCATTGCTTAGGGAGGAGGTTGGTGTAATGTCTGTCACTTAATGGTCTATTAACATCCCAGATCATAACCAGCAGCGTGTTCCCTGTCGTTGATTCCTTTCCATCTGAGAATCATTTTCGTGCGGCCTTTGGGCGACGCTAATTTTGGATCGCTTTACATCTAGATCACAAATTTTTGTTTTATGTTTTATGTATCCCATAGGTCAGTTTACTGATCTATCCTTCCCGTGGGGTCAACAAGTCCCGACCCAAATTAGTTTCGGTCTTTGCGTTTTTGGGGGCCGTCGGACTTCTTGCCTTGTGCAGGAATAAAGGGAGCTTGTACGGTTGCTTCATCGGTGGGAGTTGGCTAGGCCTGCACGTCCTGCTTAGGCTAGGCGTGCCGTTGCACTGTTGGCAGTGGGGTTTGTCAATTCTTGATGGTTGGTAGTCGGCAAGTCTTCCTCCTGTTACGGGTAGGGGGGGTCGTCGGCCGTATTTTCGCCGAGACCATAGCGCCTTCAGCCATTCCCCAACTGTGATCCCGGTTTTGAGAGAGAACCGGGTGAGTTTTTCACGTCTCTCAATGACATACTGTCATTCCCCGGGGTACCCTTTCTTCCCATCCTCAAAGATGGCTTAGTGCCCATTGTCTTCACGCTTCGGTGGTGTGCGTTTGTTAGCTGGCGGTCCACGACGCGTTGTTACCATCCATACGCGAGGACGAGCTATCGCTCATGTCATCGGGGTGGGGACGCAGTGGCCATTGATGTCGTCTATCCTCTCCCACAACCTAGAATTCCAACTCCGCTTACCATTTCCTACCAAAACTTCCTTTCCGCATTCACATTGGGAACCTTTATAAAATTTTCCAGGGTTGGGTTTAGGGTAATTTTTTTGTTTTCCTTGGTTTTAATTACATAACTAGTCATCATTACATCCGGGTGCTAGTTATACCATCTTATCGGAGGATGATCTTTTTGTTTTTCATGGCAGCGTTTCTGTTGGTTTTCATTAACCGAGTTGAATTAGATTTTTTTTGCTTTCCTTTCTGTATGTCAGGGACAATGATTGCCTTGCATCAGAAAATGGTAAGTCTGTGGGGAGCGAGAGCGTTCCTTCGACTTCATAGGAGGGGTCCTATGTGTTCCCTCCTCATTGTTGACAGTCAAGAGTTGTAAGTTTGAACCTTGCTGTTCAATTCTAGTTGCTTTGGTGCGGGTCCGATGCGAACCGTACACTCATTTTCAGTATGAAATCTTCGATTGGATGTATTTATGCCATCGGAAATTTTCATAGATTTTTTTTGGGTTATTACTAGCGATTACCGCTTAACCTATTAGTTCACGCTTACGCGGGTTTAAGGTGATGGGTCGTCGCCTTCGAGCTAATCTGATTTTTAGGAATTTGTATTCCACTGTCCCTGCCATGACGGACCTTAGGATTATTCATGATCACTTCAGATATTACTTTCTATCAGAATGTTTAGAACTATATTTGCACTTACGGTACTGGGGTTGTGTTCGGTTGATTTTATCCTATGACCACTTTTTTCTTGAGCCTTTAGCCCTATAGACCGGCGGCAAAGACGCTTTGGGGGGGGGGGGTGTGACGATTTTTTGGCTATGAGATCGTCACGTATCAACCTTAACAAATTATTTTCACATCGACCACTTCCATTTATATTTGAAATAATTTAGATGGGAGTGGAGACACTTCCTTGGGGAGTTCGTATTCTTGCCGCAGGATGCGGCGCTAAGGGTCACTTTTGGTTTGGAAACCGTGTGAGAGTGTCGTCTAGTCGCGCGTGCTTATAGTGAATAATTTAATTGCCTTAGGCATTAGAATATTATACCATCTTTGTACTAAAGATTCGCCGGTGCGTTGGAGGTAGGATTAAGCCTGTTCTCTGCGTTTACAGAAGTGGGTGCACATTTTTTCTTTATCTCCCTCGTGTCCGGGGATCGCCATCTTGTATCTGCTCGCTGATAAGAGCTTGTTGCGCGCGCGACGTCAGACGTCCTCTATGGGATATTGATTGAAGTATTTTATGTCAACACTCTGAGGGTCACCGACCGTTTTTACTATCAGCCAGCTTTAATCATTCTATCATTCCGAGAGTCATTTTACGTCGTCAAGTCCGTCCGTTTTGTGCTGTCCGATTTACGGTTGTTGTTGAACCACGACATTAGAATTTTCCGTCGACGAGAAACCATCGGAAGCGTTGTAATTCTGTTGGAATACCAGTCTAGTCCAGTGTTCCTGCGCCAGATTGGGGTCGCTGAGGCATCGTCAACCGAGAGGTGTGCAGTCGTACTTCCTGGGGAAGCTGAGTGAAGGAGTTCAAGATCGAATTCGTAGGCAGTCCGCCTGAAGGTTGCAGTTGTTGTCTCCAATATTGTGTAACTCACCGGACGTCTAGGTGAGACAAATTTTGTATTCTTTTGGGTGGGATTGCCATTTAATTATTTGCGAATATTTAGTAACGTAATAGTTGTGCAAGTTTGTTACGCACACAGTTTGTAAATTACTCGTTCACGAGGTACTCTCGGGGAGACGACTGTTTCACGCCGAAGATCAACTTGGCCGGCTTCCTTCAGAAGCCGGGAATTATTGTTCACGACGCCATTGTCTGTCACCTGTCTTGTATTGTGTTGTTAGTAAACGTTATATTAAACATAGTAAATCCAACACCGTATTTTATTTCCTCGAGAGAGGGGACTACTTTATAGCCTTGCAGGATAAGCTTGTGACCTGGACTTGCGGCCCTCGCATACCGACGAGTACATCAAAGAGCTAGCTTACAGGAACATCTAGGGTACCCACGTTTGAAAAGTGAGGAATCCTTCTTCACGTGGAGGAATCTTTTGCTTTTCGTTAGGCACCCTCTCATTAGGGGTGCGGATAAGCAGAAAATTCTAACAAGACTACATGCTCAAAACAGAATTCTAGAAAAAGCGTTGTTATAGAGCTGGTTTAAACTGTAATAGAAAATATTGAGTGATAGTTGGTGCTGATTATTATGTAGGTACAATGCAGAAAAACAGTGCGATAAAAAAATTTGTTTACTTACAAATGCTTGATATTTAGCTAAGTTTGCTGTTAGAAAGCCTGACATCACTATTGTAAATTGGACCCCCTTCTGCAATAGGGAACCAGCCAACAGTTACACCATTCTGAGTAATCGGCGTTTAAAGGTTTCAGTATGTTTTCTAATTATTTATGCATCAAATAAAAGAAATCTAATACTATTTTAATTTATTTAATGAAAGTTTTATACACACTATAATATGGTCCATTTAAATTTTTTAATTTTTAAAAATTTCAGGAAAAAATGCACTTGGTTCGTTTTTGCTTACACGAACTAGGAACAAAATGATTTTTCAAAAAAACAGAAACATACTAATATCTATTATAATCAAAGCTAATATTAAAAAATATTGACAAATGTTATTAGATTTATTAACAAATAACCTATAAATGGGAATTATTACTTGTTGAAATATAATAAAATAATTATTTTAAAAGTTAATCAAGTAGAATGACATACCTAAATGTATAAAAAAATTTCTGATCTTCAATACCTATTTAGGTATGTCATTCTACTTGATTAACTTTTAAAATAATTATTTTATTAACAAATAACCATATAAAATTCATATTCATATTATACAAATTCATATTAATCAAATTTTTAATCTTGTTTTTGTTCAAAATCTAATGCCCCATTATAACCATCAATATCTTCTTCAATGTTTTCGTCTCCAATCAAGTTTATGTAGAATTCTTCAAATGAATCACACCAATATGATTTAAATAAAATCTGTTTTTCTATTAGAAAAATTTGGTTCCCAAGTAATAAACTACATGTGGTAGTCAATAAAAGAAAAAGTCTAGGCATAAGCTGTAAATGAAATCTACCTCATTTATTTGACTAAATTGAATATTTAAAACTTTTATGACACAAAACTTGTAGGGTATGAAAATATAATAATTACTAGGTATTTAGTATACCTATTTAGTATAACCCTGCAAGAGATTTTCAAATTGGCATGTTTTAACAAGAGCAGGAAACGGTAATATTGTAAAGAAATAAATGTTTAATAAAACTCAGAGATTAAGAAAAATGTGGTGCACATTGAATTTAAAGTTTTATGACTTAAGTGTCACCTACCAATAAATAGTTGCCGAAGCAATAATTCAGTAGAAATTAAATAACTGATATAAAATGTTCGCAAAACGGATCCAAATAGCTTTGGTTCCTTGTTGAAAAGGTTTAATATTATTGCAATACAGATCCAATGAGCGTTGGGTTTCTATTGTAGAAAGTCATCTAGCAAAACACATATTTTTTAATGATCAAACGAACTTACCTTAAGTGAAGTTTGATAATAATTATACGAAGCATCTCATTGAGTAGATTATCATGTAGTACCCTGTACTTCACGTTAGATCTCGCACTTCAACCTTAACTAAAAGCAACGGAAACTCTCCTTTATGTAACGGGGTGTCACTCCACCTACCCGACTACATAACCTAAACTCATTCTTTTTAAAGCTAAATTATCCATCGTTGCAACTTCTAGGGAATGATATAATGGGGTTGGGAAGGTGTAATCTACTCGATGAGATGCTTCGTATAATTATTATCAAACTTCACTTAAGGTAAGTTCGTTTGATCATTAAATTATACTCGCATCTCATCTTCGTAGATTATCATGTAGTTGTTTAAAGCTAAGTTGCAACGGAATTACACAAATCACAGTCTCAATTGTAGAAAAAACCTAACTTCTTTATTAGGTAAGAGAAAGGACAAAAAATCATATGTATCACCCTATACAAAAAATTTTAGCAAACTGCGCTTCGTCAACCAAAGGCCGGTTGTAAAAACTCGAAAAGGTGCTAGGCTTCTTCCAACCTGCAGCTTTGTGAATAACCTCCAGAGAAAACCTCTTTCCTGGAAGCTGCCGATGTGACCGCATGGTTGGTGCTATGTGCGGTGGAAAAAGTGGTATCGATACCGTTACTGCCTAGCACTTCAACCCATCTGCCGATTAACTGGGGGGGGGGGATGCTTTGTTGTGAGGCCTTTTATAAGTTAATGTAAAATTATAACTTCCCCTGCCTCTAATCCCTCGGTTTTTTCCCAAATAGTTCATCAAGGTCCCGGCAGGGCATATACTAGGGTTATCCTAAAAGAACGGTAGATCCAACATCGGCTGAAAACTGTCCTTCCCGAAGTCTTTACACTTGCCGGAAACTTACTGGGCCGGAGATGTGCTACCCCCTTAAAAAATCTCCTGACCCTGTGGTCTAGGCCAATCTCGGGGGTTTATAATTAGGGATAGCCCCGACCTATAGGAGTTGAGGGATCCATAGGGTAGGCCTCCCTCAAACAAACCCGACAGGAAATCCAATACCGAGCTGATGGGGGCTTCAAAAAACTGGCAAGCCCCTGTCGATGTAAAATTTCCACCAACGCTTCAACCCACAATCGTACTGCTTCATGGTAGAATCTGCTATAGAAGCTAGCATTATTTTGATTGTGGGATCCGATATCCCTTTTCTGCTGAACGCCCTCCTGACAATCTCCCTGCTACCAGGGTAAGCTACTGCCAAAGGGGGTGAGGAGCCCAAAAGCCCACAGAAAATCGGATACCAGGGTTGGGATGGCCATATGGGAACTACTAAAAAGACCTCTGCTTTTCTGCAATTATTTTTGAATGACTCTCAGAGTGATAGAATGGAGGAAAAACGTAAAACAAACCCTGATTCCAAGGCAAGGTAAATGCGTCTATAGCATGACCTCTGGATCTGGGAACCAGGAAACCAAATGTCTGCACTTGGCATTGTTCCTGCTTGCAAACAAATCTACCTGAGGGGTCTGAAAAGTCTTTACAAACTTATCGTATGCATCCTTTGCTAATTCCCATTCAGTCTCCGGCTCTAGCCTTCGAGATTCCCTATCTGCGTCTACATTATCCAAAGATTTAATGTAGGAAGCAAAGATAGTTAGTTTTCGATATTCGCACCACTGCCAAATCTCTCTGACCAACTTACTTAATAAAGGGTGTTGACTACCCCCCATTCGATTTATATAGCATATCGCAGTGGTATTATCGATTCTACATAAAGTATTGCAATCTTGCAACTCTCTGGCAAAACACTTTAATCCAAAAAAAACGCAGCTAGCAGTTCTAAATAATTGATATGGTATTGCTTCTCCCCGTGGTTCCAAAACCCATGAGATTTACTCTTCTCACAACAAATGCCCTAGCCACTTCGAGAGGCATCTGAATAGATTACCGTACTATAAGAATCCGCCCTAATTGACTTATAGCTACTGGTATATTAGTTTTCCAGCAGTTCAGATCCTCTATTAAGGTGTCGGGTATCTGTCAGACGACAGGGTCATATTCACAGAATTATAACAAATCCCAGATATGTACCCGACTGATTTGGAATTAACCTACTCTATTTTATATTAATGATGAACCCCAAGGAGAGCAATAGTTGTTGAGTTTCTCTCACCTTTTCTAAACACTCATCAAAAGTGTTACCTAGTAGAAGAAAATCGTCTAGGTATAGTACCGAAAGAAAAACTTTTGATCTTAATCGGGATATAATTGGTTTCCTTCATTTTGTAAACATGAACGGGGATTATGATAATCCGAAACGGTAAACGGTTATATTCGTAGAGAATGCCATTGAATCCAAACCTCAAAAAATTTTTATGCGAATCCTTTATAGGTATAGGTAGCATTAAATATGCATCCTTCAGGTCCAGAATGGCTATGAAGGAATTGTTAGTTACAATTCTCCTAACTGTTTTGAAATCTACTAATTTAAAATGGTTATATGCAACATATTCGTTTAATGATTTTAGATTTAAAATCATTCGATTAAAGTCATCGGGCTTCGGTATAAGAAAATTATTAGACAAAAAATTGGCCATTGCAAGGAAGGCTATTACGTATGGCATTTATCTTCAATAATTGCCTTATGGAAAACGTCTATCTCCTTAAAATTCTTATTTGGCCACGGTCTCTCTAAAGGAGCCGAGTGTTGGTGAGGTCTCTTAATAAAATCTATGGGGTAACCCGATAGTCATGACAAAATGATTTTATCGGAAGTTAAACGCTTCCAATTTTCAATCAAAAACTTTTGGCCTTCCTGCATGCACACTCACCCCATTGGCAACTACTGCCTGTTCTGCCGAGTCGGTCCGAACTGTGTTTGTCTCTTCCGAAACGTTTGCCGACCGGTCATAGACCCCATTCGAGGTAGAGCATTTCGTCCGCCCTGATGCGTGTTCCGAGATGTCTGTCGGAGCGGACGCCTGGAGTTTAAATGGCCCTTGTAGGCTGTGTAAACTTCCGATCCATGATGGATCTTTCTAGCGCTTTTGCCGCCTTTACTTTTGTGTAGACCCCTAAGTCTTCACCAAAAAACCAACCGTCCACTGATGCTTTGTTCAGTGTCGGTTTTAGGTCCTTGTTAACCCCTGTGGTTATCAATAACCTTCTCGTGTCACTCTCCGAGTGGTGCACATCGGCAACAGCCCTTGCGGCATCACTAATCAACTCTATTGGCGCCAAATACTTGTCGTCCCCCCCCTGTTTCTTCAGCCAGACACAGAGCGACTGCCTTACCCAGCGCTGATAAGCTGGCGCCCAGCTGGTTTTAGACTGCGGCTAGACGGCCGTCACGATTCAGATAGGCTTCCGATAAGGATAAGGCTATCTCCGGGTTCAACTTTGCGGCTTGCGCAGAGAACCCAAATTGCGACTAATGGGCAATTACTTGGAGGGGGATACTTCTTTATCAGTTCTGATCTTTGATCGGCCTTAAGCCCTGACCTCAGGATATTTCCCTAGCGCTCTGCTAGGTCTTGCTGTAGAGGTTCGCCAACCACCTTCTCAACCTGGACCTCCTCCCCCAAGATATCCAGTATCTTTGCATCGAAGCCTGGAGCCAGGGGGTCTGCTTGGGCATCCCTCTCGATGGAAGGGTTATGTGGCGATAGCGGCAACAGGATGTTGTCCCCGGGTTCCACTTCGCCTAATAAAATATTATTATTAATTCAATGCAGTCTGAATACAACAGAGTTTGTCTGCTTTGTAACTAACCCACTAACTAGTGCGGTTAGATATGGTACTTGGCTCTGAAGGTGGGGTTAAAACAAGAAGTGTCTCGCACCTCATCTATTACCATTCGTATAGTTATGCAGCAAAGGGAACTGCCGTAACATTATGGTAGGTCACACCTAGTGTACCCTTAGTAACCCACTCGTGGCAACCAAGTAATTTAAAGGTTAAACAACTCGTGTAAAAACCCTTACATTCTGTACAGAGAAAATTACTGTAGAGCCAACTCGTGGAACTTAAAGTAATTTTTAAGGTTTAACAACTCGTGTAAAAACCCTACATTCTGTACAGAGAAAATTACTGTAGAGCCAACTCGTGTGCTCTACGGTAAGTAAAACCAACTAGTGGAACTTAAAGTAATTTTTAAGGTTTAACAACTCGTGTAAAAACCCTTACATTCTGTACAGAGAAAATTACTGTAGAGCCAACTCGTGTGCTCTACGGTAAGTAAAACCAACTAGTGGAACTTAAAGTAATTTTTAAGGTTTAACAACTCGTGTAAAAACCCTACATTCTGTACAGAGAAGATTACTGTAGAGCCAACTCGTGTGCTCTACGGTAAGTAAAACCAACTAGTGGAACTTAAAGTAATTTTTAAGGTTTAACAACTCGTGTAAAAACCCTACATTCTGTACAGAGAAAATTACTGTAGAGCCAACTCGTGTGCTCTACGGTAAGTAAAACCAACTAGTGGAACTTAAAGTAATTTTTAAGGTTTAACAACTCGTGTAAAAACCCTTACATCCTGTACAGAGAAGATTACTGTAGAGCCAACTCGTGTGCTCTACGGTAAGTAAAACCAACTAGTGGAACTTAAAGTAATTTTTAAGGTTTAACAACTCGTGTAAAAACCCTTACATTCTGTACAGAGAAGATTACTGTAGAGCCAACTCGTGTGCTCTACGGTAAGTAAAACCAACTAGTGGAACTTAAAGTAATTTTTAAGGTTTAACAACTCGTGTAAAAACCCTTACATTCTGTACAGAGAAAATTACTGTACTCGTAGAGCCAACTCGTGTGCTCTACGGTAAGTAAAAACCAACTAGTGGAACTTAAGGTAATTTTTAAGGTTTAACAACTCGCCACCATTACATCTGTACAGAAAAATTTACTGTCGTTCACAACTCGTGTGTTCTATGTTAAGTAAATAGCTTCGCCTTCGCTAAAAAACTTATTATAATTAATTATAAAATAAATTATACTTATTTCTTCCAAAATACAATCGCGCTCAACCGCTAGTTGCATCGAGAAAAATTTTAAAATTATGATTGCACTCACTACGAATCAATAGCAAAATTCTCGTCCAATGTATTGTAGTAGAAAAAAGGAAATATTGGGTATGGCGTGACAAGTATTGTACAAAGACAAGTACAAACAAGTCACTTGTACAATAGTTTTATGCGAATAACGTTGTGTTTTAATTGTTATTTTAGAAGTGATTTATATATTCATATGTTATTGTTTTTTATAGTTTATATGGTTATTTTATGTAGTATTATTGACTTGCTTGAGTACCGTTATTATTTACCGGGCCATCATACATTTGTATTTCCAATGATAGCTACAACTTTAGATTTTGTTATGGAGCCCTGAAGATGAAAGAATAAATCTTTCGAAACGTCGGCAAAATAACATTTTTGTAGTTTTATTGTGTCCGCCATACCCAATATTTCCTTTTTTCTACTTCACTACGAATTTTTTCCGTTTTGTAGCATTCATCTCTATGCACTGCTTCTTGTAAAAAGTTATCAAAAAGGAAAATACCAAATGAAATTTTTAACAAAAAACTACTTAGCACATGTGCTCTCAAACGCAAAAAACAAGAATGAGTTTAGGTTAAGCAGCATTTAGACGGGTCGACTTTTGTTGTTCGACTTGGCAGTTCGACTCAAGTCGAACAAGGAAATTCGTTTACACGGTTCTACTGAAATCGAATCGAAGGTAGTATTTAAATATGGCGACGGCTGTCGAAGCGAAAAAATTCCAGAAAAAAAGCCACTCGAAAAATTTTTTCGAGTACTACACACTAAAGAACATGCTTATATCTGTCTATTAAAACAATAAAAAGTGTGAACTTGGTCAAAACAACCCCAATATCGACTTTTGAAAAGTACGGAAAAGTAGCATCGAGTAGCATTCGAGTCCCTTGAAAATGCGTAAAATTTTTTCGCTTCGATTTGAATTTTTCTTTGAAATTCGGATAGATGGGGGTGTGATTAGTGGATATTAGTAATAAATATAATCAAAAAAATGGAAAATAACCCGTGTATTGCCGAAAAAGCAAAAAAATTAAAATTTTTTGCCTTCGAATTTTCGTCGAAGCGACTAAAGTAGACATCCGTTCGATTTTGGTCGAATCGACTCGTACGTCGAACGACTTTGCAGAATATAGGTTTACACGGTCGACTTGTGGTCGACTTGGAGTCGAACGACCAAGTCGAACGGCAAAAGTCGACCCGTCTAAATGCAGCTTTATGTAGTCGGGTAGGTGGAGTGACACCCCGTTACATAAAGGAGAGTTTCCGTTGCTTTTAGTTAAGGTTGAAGTGCGAGATCTAACGTGAAGTACAGGGTACTACATGATAATCTGCGAAGATGAGATGCGAGTATAATTAGTTGGTTCCCATGCTCAATAAATGCCTTTAAAATGGATTTATATTCTGGTTCTCTTTTGTATAATGGAAAGCATCAAAATGTGATTTTAAAGGCGTGCTTAACTCATTTTTATCGAAAATGTCGGCTGGTTCCTTGGGAAGGAAGAACCCCCTTGCAGAAGGGGGTCCAATTGAAGTGTGACTTGGACACCTACGAACTTGAAAGTAATTGAAAATTGATATGCCACAAGAAGTACTATTAAAAAAATAGTAATAACAGAGAACAATTCAATTAACATGATTAACAACAACATTATGGGATTACAGCAATCATTAAATTCATAATATAATATCTTCACTAATGCAATATATGTATCAGTATAAACTTTTAGCAATTCCTTTATGTTTCTTCTCGGCAAGCTCATGATACAGTTTTCTTCATTTGCTAAATTGCATATAGTATCTTGGTGGAATAAATTTTCCAAATCCATTTGTAGAAAACTATTATATTTTTTATGAATGTAGAAGAACATCCTAAGAGATAACATTAACACAATGATAACAAAACAACAAGTTGTAGCGGAAATCCATAATCCAAGTTTGTCGATTGCATTCCATTCGGGATCAATTTCTATACAAAATATTACTGCCGAAGCAGCAGAAGACAAAATGCATAGTATCATTAAGTCTACGTACGTCCGTGTTCGAAACAAAGTAACATCATCAATCGATAACAAATCGTGCGTTGTAAGTTTTGCAAAATATTTTAGGACTTTATCGAAAAATGCCAGCATTTTATCAAATTTTGAAGATTTGTATAATAACTGAACGATTGTAACTAAACTGGCTCCACCAACCATTAAATCGGAACTTTTGAGTAAGAGATCGTATATTCCATCGTTATTTTGCATTGCTCGTTGGATTCTCATTGCGGCACTGTAATTAGAAAAACACAGTAAAATAGCTGAAAACATGCCGGGAAGTGACTCCAATTTGCAGATAGTCGGTCGTCTTCTAGGAACCACTAGGTTGGTTTCATGATTACAAGTTAAGATTGAAAATGATAATCCCATAAATTGCATAAATCTAAATATCATACCAAAAGCACAATTAATACAATTTGGAGATCCTTGATTAACCATTTTGATTTCACAAGTTGACAATAGGGTTGTTGCATGATATCGAATTTAGCGATGACGTTTATTATTCCTTGTAAAACATAGAAAGATAAACTTATAATAAGAAACAAAAATTTTTTAAAAAGTGTCTTTGAACGTGAAAATCGAATTTAAAATTCAAAATACGTTCGGTTTGCCGACGGCCCCTCTGACGTCACACGCGTTTTGCCGAATCATTTTATAATCTATTTGACAACGTTGTATGTATTATTTAATATTTACTTCATTGACAGTTGAAAAAATTTTAAAGCGTTTGACAGCTTTTTAGTTTAAGGTTATGGTTCTAAGTAATTATTTTATTAAAAATGGCTTCTTTGGATTCAAATTTTGTAAAAGCTAGTTCGGATAATCTCCCTATTGTGCACATTTTTATAAGCACTCTTTAATCTGTTTGTTTGAACTCATTTTTATTAAAGTTTAAATTTTTTATGAGGTTATCACGAAACACTTGACAGCTAACTACTGCTATGTTGTCAGATGTGTTCAAAAGTAGAGTGTGACGTCACTCGCGCGAAATTCCTGTTTCAAATTAATACTTTTTTAATAATTTTTTTACGGAAAACCAAAGTCTTTTTAGACTTTTGATCTATACAGTACTGTTGAACAATACTTAAAGTTTATAAAAAAAAATACTTAGAAATTCATGCAATAACCCTATTAACGGATCGATATAAATACTTCAACTACTGATCCTGATTACTTACTATTAATGAACTGAAATTTTAAATTTTTACCCCTGTTTAAAAATTGAATAAAATATTGTATTGATACATATTTTGTCGATTACAATAATTTAAAAAAAGAGTGAGTAAACACAATTTATTTGTAATTTACTATTTTAAGTGGCTGATTAGAATCAGAAAAATTAAATCATCGATTTTAAATTAAGAACAAAATTCTCAGTTTAAATTAGCCCGGTTTAAATTAATGTCCTTATATGACGTCAAGTGATACATTTAACATATTATCATAAAATTATTTATTATCGATGAAGTACTGGTGACTTTTTTCGCGCAATTATAAAAATGAACTTGCAGAAAAGAACAACGGACCGGAAAAAATTATATAAGGATGATTATTCCTATTAATTAACTCGGTGGTTTAATTGGAAGTGAAAAATTCTTGTTTCCACGACTTCAAAAGTCATTGTACCCTCTAGCGGCCCCGCATTTTGTCACTATAATGGAAAAAGCACGCAAGAATGGGAATATCTATGTTTCAGTTCATTTTAGAGCAAAATAGTAAGTTTTTGCAAATAAATTACACCAAGTTATCTAGAAAAATGATCTCTTTCTTTTTTCTGGTTAATCGAGCGGTTATGGAGTACCAACCATCAGACCGTGCGTTATGAGGGGAAATCAATAAGATCGGTGGAAACGGTTCAAGAAATCAATATTTTTTAATGTAATAAATTTTATTTTTCGAAATAATCTCCTTGAAGCTTAGTACTTTGTGTTAATTTTTCTAAACCACTGAAAATAAATTATTTTGATTATCTTTCAAGATAGCTTTTCATCACAGCATACAACAGTTCTGAATCGGTATTTAATTTCATCTCTTGTAATATTTTCTTTAAATTTGGAAATAGAAAGTAATCGCTATGGGACCAGGACTGTAAGGTGGGTGATTTATTTCTTCGGCGTCATACTTTTTAATAGCAGCGTATGAAACTTTCGACTTGTGAACTGGTGCATTGTCGTGGGGAAGGAAAATTTTTTGTTTCACTTTGTTCCTTATTTTTTTTCGGAACGTGTCCTTTAATTTGTACAATAATCGTCTAGGTACTGCGATGTTCTTTGCTCTGCTGATTTGACAAATCAAAGGAGTGAACAAGTTTTAAGTAAAATGTCAAATAAAAGTTGAATTATCGAGAGATCATGGCAAGGCGATATAACGATTGAATCGTTATATATAAATTATAAAATTTATATCATCAAAATTATTTGTTATAATTATATTAGTAAATATTGTTATTAAAACTAAGTTAATTTAGGATTAGTTGGGTTAAGCGCACTGAAAAAGGTTTTATTGATGACATTTGTTGTAACAGCTTGGTGTGATGAGTTAAAAGGACGATTATTCGCTTCAATTTAAACTCTAAAGTGCATCGTGTTTTACAATCTTTCCAAAAAAAAAAACATTATTTAAATGAAGTTTAAGTGTGGCAATATTTACTAGTTGGATAACAAAAACAGGCAGGCGTTGAAATCAACGAAAATTTATATTATTGGCGACGAAATTGTTTACCTTAACAACAATAAAATTAACCTAAGTGAACGTACGTAAAATTGGTGTGGTTCCAGAAAATTTGTAAAAACATGTGTTTTTAAAACCAAGGTAAGGTTAAGTAAAGATGATTTATGCTGGAAAAGGTTAAATGATATCGAAATGTTAAAAAATATTAATACACTTACGAAAATACAAAAAATGGTATTGATGGCTGAAGAAATAGTTGGATGATTTAAGAAATTTAAATGGATGACCACAGAATGGTGAACTGGAGCAAGTTGTAGGTGAACCGCCGGTACAACCACGCGTAAGAACGAATGATGACGCAATTAAAAAGTGGGGTAAGCTATATTTAATATCCAAGTGCGGGAAATTTAAAACATTAAATATCAGAAAATCTTTTTATTTTACAAACATTTATTTAGATTTATTATTTAGAATTAAGAATTTTGTTACATTTAGTTTTAAAGCACATGGTAAAAATTTTCTTTCGTCTCCATGACGACAATTTGTGCAAATTTATTAATTTCATTAAAATCAAATTGCCATGATCATATTTTATTGGAATTTAAATCAAGTTTATAAAAAGTGTAAAAAAATGAATCTTGTTTTTTCTGAAGATGAGCGAATGCAGTAAGGTAAATTTTACAAACAATAAAAGAATTTCTTTCATATATTTTGAGCTAGCTGAGGTAAAGTACTGCAATGTTATTTACTTTGACGGCATTGGCGAGTTGAAAGATGAACAAGTTTGTCAATAAGAAATTTAAATAAACGTGCAATAATTTAGAAACGGAAAATGGAAAAATGATTATCATTTATGAAAATAAATTTTGTGTTTATAAAATTTTGTTAATTATAATTGTTAGTTAAAATTTGTGAAAATTAGGTTAGTTAGTGCTTAAATGTGTTACGCAAACTTATAAAAAAAGGATTTAATGTTGATATTTGTGGAATGGATTGATACGGTCAATTGAACGAACGATATTCACTTATAAATAAACAATTACAGTGCGTCGAATTCAAATTAGCGGGTTGATCCTATAAAAACAATTTAAAATAAAAAAAATAGGTAGTCGATGGTTTTGGCAATGAAATTTTCCTTGCTTGGAAACTGGTTATTATGGTGAATTACCGAAAATAATTTACGGATGTGGATATGTAAATTTGGTGATACAGAAATTTTGATGAGAAAAGGATAAAAGTATCCTAAATGTGACTAAAAGAAAGTGAATTAACCAAAAAAGAGGATATTAAGTGGATGATAATATAAAAGTTCATTGGTTACCTATCAATTTGCATAAAATTCATGAATTTATGGTGATGAATATTATTGGATTTGATGAATGTTGGACGGGATCAATGCGGAGATGAATGTAAAGAAAAATGGTTGGATGAACTACCAAAGTGGGATTATTATAGAGAAAAAAATAATGCAGCTGAAAAGTGATGTTGGAAAATTTAATGATTCAGTGCCGTGCTCATATAAGGTCAGATAATTATCAACATTTAATTACATGATTTAATTTTACTTTAAGAAATTTGTATGATTAGTTTTAAGGCGTTGCGTAATTTAATTGTTTCCATGACAACTTTTTCAAAAATTTATAAAAATTTCATGAAAGAATTATTTGCCATTGAAAATTTATATTTCAATCTATTAGCTTAAATAAATATTATAAAACGGAGAATATTGTTCATTTTGAAATTTAATTAGTGCAGATAAGAAAATAAAGAAATTTGCATATATAAATTTATAAGCTAGCTGTGGTTATCTACTGAAAGTCATCTAACAAGGTAAGGGGAGAAGCATACATTTATTTTATTGAAACCAAAGTTAAAGGCAAATAAAAGGGCAAGTAACATTGCATAAATAATTGTCGATCCACCGTGGGGCATTGTTGAAGTCAGAGCATTGCATAAATAACGTGTGGCTCTATAAAATAGGTGAGGGGACATTGCAGTACTAAATTTAACCACACGTAAGTTATCATTGTGGGATAAGCATCCAGGTAAGGGTCTCATTCATAAAATAAGCGTTACTTATCTCATTAACCGGACAGGGGTCATTGCAGTATCGGCATCCAAAAAAAATTCTTGCCATAATCTTGTCACCGGACGGCTGACTTTTGAACTTCTTAGGTGGCGTTTTTCCCTTTTCTATCCAATGCATACACCCTAGCTTGGATTCGGGGTCATAATAATGAATCCATGTCAAATCGCATGTTATAATGTTATTTAAAATTTTTCTAGAATCTGCCTCGAAAATTTCCAAAACTTTCCCTAGTGGTTTCGGCTCGAAATTGCTTCTGTTCAGGAGATAGCTAATGTGGAACCCATCTTGTACTTACTTTTGATACACGAAGGTGATCAAGTAAAAACGGGCACTCCTTGAATAGGGCAGGGGTGTGAAGAATCTCCCAATCGGCCAAGAAGATTGCAACATGGAATGTGCGAAGTATATTTCAAGAGGGAAGTTGCAGAACACAATGCGAGAGATAAAGAGATTGCGGATTAATGTATTGGGCATTAGCAAAATGCGATGGATGGACAGTGGAAGGTGCGAGAAAGATGATGGTGTTGTTTACTATGCTGGTAACAATGATCTTAATCGTTGGAATGGCGTAGTAATAATTAACATCTAAGGAAAATGAGTTCCATACTCAGACAGAATTATATTACTACAACAAACTGAGAGCTGCACCTGTTGACATAAATATTTTACAAGTATACGCCTCAACTGCAAATAAAGATGAACGAACCTTGGAAGAATTCTATGAGCAAATTTTCAAAAGGGGTTTGATACGCTCTCAAGTTCCGTAGGCGATTCAGAGCGGCACCTACTTCTTTTGGTATGACTTTTCTTCCTCAGGGTGTGGATTTCTGCAAACTTACCTCGAGCATATGCAAAAGAATAGAAATAACATCGATTCCAGTTTATACATTTATTTAAAACAAAAATATACATTTGTATTTTATGGTAATAAAATACTGTGACTTCTTAAATTTAATATTCATTCAGTTCATTCATTCTTTTAAACTAAAAACATTTGATATAAATACATACATAATAATAACTAATTTAAAAATACCTTTTTATATTTGGTTTTCGTACGCCTATGTATTGACATTTTATAATTGCGCAGCTCTTATCACTTTTGTGTAGCACTAACGAGGAATTTGATTGCGTTGCACTAGTGATGAAATTTGTTAAGTTGAGGTGGATGACATCTTGGACATTTCGACAAATCTCGATAATTTCATTTTTTGGTGCCGACTTAAACTTATGCATATTCGAAAATTGTTTATTAATTGAACATTTATTATTTTCCACGTGCTCACTTCGGATGATCGTTGATGTATTGCACGTTTTGTCGCAAATAATTGATTATGGTATTTCAGATATATTTATCATATATAATACCACAAGAGACTATCAAATTGTCGGCAATAATTTTTGAAACTGGAACTGAGTGTTTGTCGCCCTTAAAATCATCATGAGTGCTTTAGCACGAATGGTGATTTTAAGGGCGACAAACACGAAGATTCCATGGTTTAAAAATTAACCGACAATTTTATAGTATCGTGTGGAATTCGTTTGACAATTTCGTAAATAAAATTTCAATTTTTTCTGACAACAAATAATTTATAGTATGCGTTTACGTAGTTTCCATCGTTACTTGACAATACAGACCACGGTGGTCGTATTGCCGCGACAATACACCACCGTGGTCTGTATTGTCAAAGGAAGTAGATTATGATTGGTTCAAATTGATGAGATTCTAACATCCTATTGGTTGAATTATTATGAACGAAATTGTCATGAAAATACTACTAGATGTAAACTTTTACATACTTATTGTAACGTTTTTTCTAATTAAACGAACTAATTTTACTTTAAATGGTTCGATGACCGTAGATTACAAAGATTGGTTTCACTTAATTTAATGTTGTCGCACTTCGTGTAATTTTAGTTAGGACAATTACACTTAAAAAACATATTTATTTACATTTCACTAAATATTGTTTACTAGTTATAGCTAATTATACTGATATTTTATTAGATAATATTGGCCTTTTTACTAAACTTATGTACAAACATATTTACAATGAGTGTGCTTCAACTCATGACTTGAGGAACACTGCCTCTTCATGCAATTTTTCTTCGTCTTTGCTTCAATGAGCATGCATGTTACACGTGATATTTAATGTAACCAATCACGTAATTTTAATCTTAGACGAAGTTTTGTAACACAGAGAGAGAAGTTTTGTGAAGTCTTATATGTGACGGAGACATAATTATTCTTGGCAGTTACATATTATGTCATTCTTTGATTCATATTAAAAACAAATGTAACGTAAACAAATTTTGTTACTAGGCATATACAAAAGTACAGCTTGGTAAAGATATTTACTTTTCTATATAAATCTACTATATTTTTATCGTAACTTTATTTTCTTAACCAAAATGAACGATTATTTATTATTTGAATTAAAATTTTTATAACCCCGTCGTGGTCAATTAAGGGTAGCCGTAACAGGTTTTCAAACTAATAAAGTTTAAAGAGTACTCAAGTTTTGTTCTAAACTTACTTAGATCACAATATCCTAAAGTTTCATCGACGTTATTTTTACTGCTGATCCATGGAATTAGGAATAATATCCTACAAATAAGGGCTAGTGTAATTTTAAAATTGTTATGGAACCTGATTTATCGGGTTAAATATTGTTAATTGTAAGGACTTTAACTTTATAAAATGTTTTTCTCCCATGTTTTGACTAATACAATAAAACGGGTAAAACTAAAAACAGACGCAATCACTGCTGCGAAGATGTGAATAGTGACGAACACTTGTGTTTCATTCACTATGAAAAAGCGTTCAATAGGGCCCAACATGAAAAAATAATAAAAATAATGCTAAACATCAACATAGATAGTCGAGATACAACAAGGAGAGACACTAACTCTTATTATTTTTGTAAAAATGTCAGATACGACCTACTTGCTTAGCACGGCAGAGTACTACTACCAACCACCATCGGTCTCCTTCATACCTAGTAGAAAACAAACCGCGACATTCAAGCCCCACTCTTTCTTCATAACATTAACCCCATCTGCGTCGCGGCAGTCTGAGGGAGAGATTTATTCCCTCTTTTTACAATTCGTGTTGTTTCGTATCGCATCAGTTACCTCCTGTGTACTATTATCTACGGGGGGGGGGGGCTATCGTATTTACAGTGGTATACGAACCACTTCTAGTCGTTCTTTCTACTTTTCCCTTGAAATGTGAAAATATCTACTTTGTACTTTTTCAATGTCTTTATTAACTTTTTCAATACTCTACCTACAAAATTTCGCTTACATTCCTAGTTAATAGAATTATTTATAACAAAATGCACACCACAAATTAATACATAGTAATCACACAATTATAGTTATTGATTTAATCTGATACCTTCAAAAATTGAAATTGTACTGCCACTAAGACGTAGGTCAACACTAATGCCAACATCTACAAAATAATTAATACTGCATAATTTTAATGTTCATATGATAAGAAAAACACCAATAAGTTCACTTACTTTTGGAAATAATTGAATATCCATGGACACCATTTCCGATGCTCTTAAAGTAGTCGGATATTTTTTTACGACAAAGTAACAGCTTTCCAACCAAAACAAAAAATTTTTAAATATAGTATGTTATGCTGTGAATACAGCAGTACACGATTAATTAACTTACAGATAATTAATTTTTTTTTAATATAATACTAACCTAAGTGCACGTCTCCGTAACCCACTTGTGATTGTAAATTATTCTATCAACCTAAAAAGTTACACTACGCCATTTAGGCTACATATGCGCGGAAAAAGAAAATAGTTTCTAATTTTGTTATAATTAATTAAAATTAAAAATAATAGCCTAGTTGCATGTCTCTTTAATCTAACTTGTGATTTGCCAATTATTGTGAAAACCTAAAAAGTTATACTGCGGCCTATAGGTTGCACAACTATGCGCGTCAGTGGTGTCAATGTGTACTACGGCGTTTTATTTACAACGTGGGTCGGTTATTGACGATCATGAGCTTACGACAGTTGACAATGTTATTTGAATTTCCGGTTGCTACATTTTGCAAATGGGGATAGGAGTTTTAAATTTAAAAATTAAAGATTGTTAATATTTTAATATTATACACCGAGCAGCAATAACCTCACTATACCGTTGATATGATAATAAATGGAACAAACCAGTAAATTTTCACAGGGATTTAATTTAGTCAATGGAAATTTGTTCAAGACTTCAAGTATGTTCGTGTTCTGCAATAAAATATTTAGATTAGTTAATTAAAATAAGGTTAGTGTCGCTACGATAAGCGTTAATACGTGCCTATCACACAGTAAAGCGAAACGTAGTTAAAAGGTGCATAAAGCAAATTTTAATCAACGAAAAGTGATCGAATCCGAAAATTATCAAACGAAGAAGACGTGGACAAGAGAAAAATTCTCGCAAAAGAAGTGTAATTTGTGAGATTAATAGTTAAAATATACGTATAGATAACAACAACCATTAATACCTAGCAAGAACGCAGGCGCTTTTGTTTACTTTTCAAAGTAAACAAACTCCAGTGGCGTAACATTGAGGAAACCCTAATGAGTGACAATAATTACGGTAAAAGAAACAGAATAAGCGACTCACCGATTGAAGAGGAATCGCCGTTTCAGAGAAGTAAATTAATGCAAAGATCACCAATCGAAAACGAAAGTGAAAATAAGACAGAAACTATACCGAATAACGAAATGGAGAAGATATTGGAGGAAATATCCAGAATGACACGCACCATAAAGGAGGAAATAATAACGGGTAACGAAAGTATGCTAGAGGCCTGGAAGATACAATTTACGGCCCAAATTGCCGAGATTAAAGAAGAAATCCATCAAACAAAGATACAAATGAACAACCAAATGGAGGTCTATCAAAGCAAGAGCCGACAATGGCAAGAAGAGCGAAAAAACCTGGAAGTGCGGCTTACGAGAATGGAAAGAAAAATGGAACAGAGAAGAGTCAGAAGAAACAACGTGGTAATTGTTGGAATCGAGAAGTTCCTGAATGAGAGAGAAGAAATCCAAACCCAGGTAGAAAGTTTGATCAGAGAGAAATTGGAAGTCGAACCAAAGATAATAAAAGCTTACAGAGTGGGTCAAGATAGATGCGTAGTCGAATTGCATCAAAACGAAACCAAAATTGAAGTAATGAAAAATAAGAAAAAGCTTAAGGGAAGTAAAATATTTATTAACGATGACTATACGGTTCAAGAAAGAAAGGGAAAAAAGCAACAACTGGATACAAAAAACTGTGGATTGACGGAAAACAATTTATCTGGAATGAAGAAACCAACGAATTGCAAGAGAAGCTGATCGAGCCAACAACAGCAAAAGACTGATGAGCACAAAACATCCAACAATTAATAAGACGACTAGGCGAGAAAACGGAAAAGAGATAGGAAAGCGAAATGTTAAATTAAAAAGTAATAATGTAATTTTTATGGCAACATGGAATGTAAGGGGAACCTATGTAGCGGGAACAATTAAACAGATAATAAATGTTATGAAAAAATATAAGGTTGATATCTTAGCCTTACAAGAGACAAAACAGGACAGCAACGGTATAATGGATATGGAAGCAGGATATACCTTCTTCATGAGTAGCGGGGAAGATCGAAGGTTGGGTACAGGTTTTATAGTAAATGAAAGAATTAAGGCAGAGGTGATCAATTTTACACATATAACAGACAGATTGTGCCTCATCCGACTAAGAGGCAAGTACAAGAAAATAACCATAAGAAACGTCCATGCACCTACGGAAGATAAGAACGTCGAAACCAAGGAAGAATTCTACGAACGACGAAGAAGAAATGACAATAGCAATGAAGAGGAGTATACAACTGATAGCAGGAAGATTTACAACACCTAATAACAAAATTAAAAATGAATGGTTTGATGAAAAATGTAAAGAAGAGAGAAAAAAAGAGAGAAAAAGCAAGAGAATCAATGCTAAACAACAGAACAGAAGGCAACAAACAAAGATATGAAGAACAAAGAAGACGATGCCAAAGAAAAATAACTGAAAACAAAAGAAAGTATAAAATTAAAAAACTGGAAGAATTAGAAGAAAAATACACCAACAATGAAGTGAGAAACTTTTACCAGGGTACCAAGAGAATAAAGAAAGGATACCAAGCAAGGACATCATTCTGTAAAGACAAGAGTGGTAATCTGGTCGGAGCAAAAGAAGAAACAATCTAGAGATGGGCAGAATATTTCCAAGAACTCCTGAACAAACAAGAAGAAGAAAATAAAGAAAAAAACACCACAAGACAAGAGAGAAATAAGGAGAGAGATAATAATGAGGAAATTCTTGAAGAAAAAGAGATAATGGAAGTGATAAAGAACTTGAAAAATAACCGAACACCAGGAGAAGACGGTATACAAGCCGAATTAATCAAATATGGATGGGAACAACTACATAAAATGATCACCAAAATGATAAGAGAAATATGGATTAGAGAAGAGATGCCAAAAACATGGAAAATTGCACTGATATGTCCGATTCATAAAAAAGGAGATAGAACCAGATGTGAAAACTACCGAGGCATAGCGCTGTTGAATGTAATATACAAGATCCTAGCTACATGTATAAAAAACAAACTGCGAACATATTCTGAAGGAACACTAGGAGAATATCAGTGTGGGTTTAGAAAAGAGAGATCGGTAATAGACCAAAAAATTTTCACATTAAAAGAAATACAAGCAACGAGCTACGAGCTTAAGTTAAAGACACATCTACTGTTCCTGGATTTCAAACAGGCGTACGATAGTGTGAAAAACGATATACTATATGAAGCTATGCAAGATATGGAGATACCAAATAAACTGATTCGTTTAGTACAAATGACATTAGAAGAAACCCATAACAAAGTGAGAGTGGGAGGTATGAGTTCCAGAAGTTTCGAATTAAAGACAGGATTAAGACAAGGAGACCCCCTCTCCTCAGTTTTGTTCAATTTGGCTCTGGAAAAAGTAATCAGAAGAACGAACATAAACATAAACGGAATATTACACCAACGAAAACACCAATGCTTGGCATTTGCAGACGACATAAACGTTAATGACAAGGACAAGGACAGAATTGGAAACTATAACAAAAAGGTTAATAATAGAGGCAAAGGATATGGGACTGAGTGTGAATGAAGAAAAGACTAAGTACATGACATGGGAAGATCGAACGTTTACAGCAAAGAAGTTCTTAACCGTCAAATGGAGAGAAGACAAAGAGATGAGATTCAAAGAAGTTGAAAGTTTTATCTATTTGGGAACAAACATCACAAGAAAGCCAGGAGGAGATGAAGAAGTTAAGAGCAGAATTGCAGCAGGTACAAAAAGCATGTTTGCACTACGGTCAATGATAAGTAGTAAAATCTTTGCCAAAACGATAAAAATCCGAATTTATAAAACGATTATAAGACCAACAGTATTATATGGATGCGAAATATGATCCCTGAGAAGGAAAACACAAGAAACTCTGAAGATATGGGAGAGAAAAATACGGAGAAAAATATTTGGAGGGCAGAACGTTGATGGACAGTGGCAAAGAAGAAATAATGAGGAAATATATGAACTATACAACGAACCGAACATAGTGAGTGCTATAAAGGCGCAGAGAATAAGATGGCTGGGTCATGTATTAAGAAGAGGAGAAGACAGAGTATTACATCAAATATGGACGTCAGAAATAGATGGGAAAAAACGAAGAGGAATACCTATAAATAAATGGAGAAGCGAGGTTCGCGAGGACTTGGAAACGATGGGTGTCCACGATTGGAGAGAAAGAGCGAGAAATAGAAAAGAGTGAGCCAATGTGGCCAAACAAGCCAAGGGCCTTCTAGGCCTGTAGAGCTACCTATATATTGCTGTGCGCTGACGTAGCCTCGGAGCTTTGTTAGGCTTGCACTCTGAAATGTTAAAACCTTGTACGAGTGTACGTAAAAGTACCTCGTCAATAGAAATGTAAGCAAATTATTCTTGACAAATACAAATAAAATAAATTGATGCCTCGGCTTGACTAGTTCGGATAGCACAGACCTACCTTTTCCCACGCTGGGTTCCTTCCTTAGCCAAATCTCAAATCTGAAATGCAATATTGTGGCTTTTGGAATGATCATACACAAATTATGCTCCGTTTTATACAGCAAATCGTTTTTTATTATGAATTTCAAAATGTAAATAATTATAGTTAATAAAATTCTTATCTCTAATAACAAAGATCTTAATTCTATGATAAACCTAAACGTTTTTCCCGCACGTGTGAAGTTAATCGTCAATTTGCACAAAATTTTTATGTTTTTAATAATTTTGAATGGGACGGTACCTTTTATCTGGTGTAATTCTGTTTGTTCGGTTCATGTACCATGAAATTATGCAGTGGTATTCGTTCGATGACCTTCAAGGGTGTGTGGTTTATCTGGATTGAATTTCCTCGTGGTAGTTTATGTTTGTATCGTGACCAAAGTTTTCGTTCAAAATAATAGTGAATCTTCTCAATTTTGCACAAATTTTCACTTTTTAAAATACGTAAGTATAATGTTCTTTCAATTACTAACTTTTTATTCACTTTCTTAATCAAATTTTATTATATTTTTAACTTTTTAGCTGGACACACCAATCTTTATCACACTTATTTTTATTAAGCAATCAACTTATTTCCATTGTTTTTACCCTAGCTACTGGTATTTTCAAGGCACTTCTGATTTCGTTTTATTGGTCGATGTAAAATCAATATTTTTGCGTTATAATTTTCCAGGTTCGTACTTAGCCCAAAATAATTTGTAAAATTTTTAATGAAATTTTTTTTTTTTTATGTTTCAGATTTATTTGAAGTATTAACATCTCCTGTGGTCTTCCAGTAAACTTTTGAAGAAAATGTTTTTCGCATTTATGGTTCATTGAATATCGAGGCACTTTGACACGTAAAAATTTTGTTATTTAAAAAAGTTCCCACGTTTCAACACCTTTTTATAACTAATACTTTGAACAAATTGTTTTTGATTTCAAATTACATTTTTTTTTTTATATCACTACTTAAATTAATTTACAATTTTAACAAACCTTTATTTTAAAAACAGAATTAAAACGTTGCATTTGAATTTACCTTGTTTTCTCATTCCGTGACCTTTTTCTCCATTAGATTTATGACGTTAAAACAATTCTTTGGTGTCGGATAAAACCCTCTCGTTTGAACAAATAAGTCTCGTGCTACCTTTGTTAATAAATTAAAAACTTTGAATCAAAACGTGATCATTTCTATTGACGTGGTATTGGTACACTGCATTTACCTCCTGTGTTAATTGAAATTTATTTGAAAATACCTATTTTTGTAGTAAATTTCTTAATTAACACACCCGTGCATCTACTCATGAACACAACAAACTAAATTTTAATGTAACGTTTAGTAATGATAATAACTAATATTCAAAATTAAATCATTAAATTATCTCAAATGTAAAAATTTATTAACTAAATGAATTCAATAAACTAACTAATCATATTCAAAATTAACTATTTAAATTATAATAATATTTGAAAACTTCCTAACTAATCATGTTAACACAACTAACTAATTATATAAAAAGATTCAAACTAACCTATTTATTTTGACGAGTAAATTCGACCAAGATTTCTGTTATAATTTTATATTATTTAAATTCTAAAATTTTTATTAACTTTGTACTTTGATGTTCTTAAAACTTGATTCTTTATTTTTTTATTAATTTTCCTATCTTTGACCTATTTATTTATATTTGGGTGATTTCTACCTTTAGTTTTCATAATTTTCAATCATTAAACTTTAATTCATAGCTTCATATTATTATTTGGTATTCTTTATCTTACTTTAATCAATATTTTCCTATATAATTCCCCATTATTATTTTGGTAACCTCTTTTTGGGTCCCATTTCAATTCATATAACTTCATATAATCTCAAAATTATTTATTCATAACTTTTACACCTGTGCCCTCTCATTTCGGTACATTCAGGTATCTATCTATTCACCCCATTTTCTATAACTACCATTTATTTTATTTACCCCCATTTATCTCTTATTGTATTCAATTGAATACCAATTTTATTTAAAACTTCCTGATCTTTTCAAATTAAATTCATAATTATTTATCTAAGTTTATGTTTCACCCAAATTCTAAATTTAACCTTTCCCTTTCATAAATTTCTAATTATTTAAATGTAGCATCTTTAAAATTTTATCTTGGTCAATTTTATCGTTTTCTTTTCATAGCTTTAATCAAATTTACATTGCTATTTTATTTATTATGTCCTTGTTCCATTTCTTAAAGTTATATTTACATATTGTTTTTCCGGTGTTTGTCATATTACGTTTCTTGCTATTTCTTGAGCGGTCATTTTTTTTTTTTTTTTAAGTTGTTAATATTTTTTATTTCTTTTTAAGTTTCGCTATGGTGTTTTCATTATTCTGCTATTTTCTCAGCGGTCAAAATTTTTTATTAGATGTTAGTTTTAATGGTTTTAAGTTTCGCTGTTGTTTTTCTTACCACTTAATAATCTCGCAAGAATGACTTTTTCTTCCAGCGAACTCTTTTAATTTTAATTTTTCTCCGCTTGAATAACATCTTCTTTTTATCGTAACCATTTCTTTTTATTTTAACATGCATTTTTATGTTGGACTTCTTCGTCCAATGCATCTCGTAATTTCTTAACATTTTTCTTTTTAACCGTCTCTTCTTATTTTTCTTTTGTACATTATTTGTCTTCTTGCCGATGTCGTTATAATTTCTTAGTTTATTTAATTTGTAGTTTGTAAAATCGTTATTAAGACTTGCTTTCATAAATTTCCTACTTTTAACCCGTTTTCGTGCATTGATAAAATTTTTATTTGTAAAATTTTTGTTACCCCCTGATTTTATAAATTTTATTGTGTGAACCCGTTTACCTGTTAAGTTTTTAAATTTTAATTTTGTAAATTTATGTAACCTTTTAATTTTAAATGTTACCTTTCTATTTTGTGTTCTTGTACCTGTTAATTTATGACGTTTTATAATTTTAACTTTAATCTTTTTATTTCGTAAACCGTTTTGTAGAATTTTGGAATGTGTCCGTACACCTCTTGTTTGATATTTTCTTTTTAACCGTAGCTTTTTAAATTTCAACTGAACCCGTTTGCATGCTTTCCTCGTTAATACTTTGTACGACCGACACTTCTTTGTTTGTGGTGTTGGAATTCGTTCAACATCCAACTTTACCGTTTCGTTTACCAAATTTATTTCTGATGTATTTTTAATTTTATCGAAGTTTCTTTCGAATGTTTCTATCAACTCCTTCTTGGTGTCTTCTTGGATTTTAATAATTACTTCTATTTTCTCGTTTGTGTTTTTAATAATTAATTTTGTGTTTTCTTCTGCTTTCATTTGAGCATCTTTCATGAACTCCATCATCATGTCCCAGTACTGCTCTCTTGTTTTTGTATCCATCGTAATTTTGTTTTATATTGTCAATTTATTTATTAGGAAATAATTATTAATTTGTAAAATTTTCATGTACGTTTAGTTTTAGTAATAAGAATATTTTTAATTTTAGTTTTAAGAAAATTTTTAGTTTTAATGTTAACGTTGTAAATAATTTTAATGAAATTTCTCGTTGTAATTAACCTATCTAGTAATTTAATTACAATAACCTAACTTTGTTTGTGGTTCGAGGTTACTCGAGTTTATTCGAGCCTCACGTTGTGACGCCAAAAACTGCTGTGCGCTGACGTAGCCTCGGAGCTTTGTTAGGCTTGCACTCTGAAATGTTAAAACCTTGTACGAGTGTACGTAAAAGTACCTCGTCAATAGAAATGTAAGCAAATTATTCTTGACAAATACAAATAAAATAAATTGATGCCTCGGCTTGACTAGTTCGGATAGCACAGACCTACCTTTTCCCACGCTGGGTTCCTTCCTTAGCCAAATCTCAAATCTGAAATGCAATATTGTGGCTTTTGGAATGATCATACACAAATTATGCTCCGTTTTATACAGCAAATCGTTTTTTATTATGAATTTCAAAATGTAAATAATTATAGTTAATAAAATTCTTATCTCTAATAACAAAGATCTTAATTCTATGATAAACCTAAACGTTTTTCCCGCACGTGTGAAGTTAATCGTCAATTTGCACAAAATTTTTATGTTTTTAATAATTTTGAATGGGACGGTACCTTTTATCTGGTGTAATTCTGTTTGTTCGGTTCATGTACCATGAAATTATGCAGTGGTATTCGTTCGATGACCTTCAAGGGTGTGTGGTTTATCTGGATTGAATTTCCTCGTGGTAGTTTATGTTTGTATCGTGACCAAAGGTTTCGTTCAAAATAATAGTGAATCTTCTCAATTTTGCACAAATTTTCACTTTTTAAAATACGTAAGTATAATGTTCTTTCAATTACTAACTTTTTATTCACTTTCTTAATCAAATTTTATTATATTTTTAACTTTTTAGCTGGACACACCAATCTTTATCACACTTATTTTTATTAAGCAATCAACTTATTTCCATTGTTTTTACCCTAGCTACTGGTATTTTCAAGGCACTTCTGATTTCGTTTTATTGGTCGATGTAAAATCAATATTTTTGCGTTATAATTTTCCAGGTTCGTACTTAGCCCAAAATAATTTGTAAAATTTTTAATGAAATTTTTTTTTTTTTATGTTTCAGATTTATTTGAAGTATTAACATCTCCTGTGGTCTTCCAGTAAACTTTTGAAGAAAATGTTTTTCGCATTTATGGTTCATTGAATATCGAGGCACTTTGACACGTAAAAATTTTGTTATTTAAAAAAGTTCCCACGTTTCAACACCTTTTTATAACTAATACTTTGAACAAATTGTTTTTGATTTCAAATTACATTTTTTTTTATATCACTACTTAAATTAATTTACAATTTTAACAAACCTTTATTTTAAAAACAGAATTAAAACGTTGCATTTGAATTTACCTTGTTTTCTCATTCCGTGACCTTTTTCTCCATTAGATTTATGACGTTAAAACAATTCTTTGGTGTCGGATAAAACCCTCTCGTTTGAACAAATAAGTCTCGTGCTACCTTTGTTAATAAATTAAAAACTTTGAATCAAAACGTGATCATTTCTATTGACGTGGTATTGGTACACTGCATTTACCTCCTGTGTTAATTGAAATTTATTTGAAAATACCTATTTTTGTAGTAAATTTCTTAATTAACACACCCGTGCATCTACTCATGAACACAACAAACTAAATTTTAATGTAACGTTTAGTAATGATAATAACTAATATTCAAAATTAAATCATTAAATTATCTCAAATGTAAAAATTTATTAACTAAATGAATTCAATAAACTAACTAATCATATTCAAAATTAACTATTTAAATTATAATAATATTTGAAAACTTCCTAACTAATCATGTTAACACAACTAACTAATTATATAAAAAGATTCAAACTAACCTATTTATTTTGACGAGTAAATTCGACCAAGATTTCTGTTATAATTTTATATTATTTAAATTCTAAAATTTTTATTAACTTTGTACTTTGATGTTCTTAAAACTTGATTCTTTATTTTTTTATTAATTTTCCTATCTTTGACCTATTTATTTATATTTGGGTGATTTCTACCTTTAGTTTTCATAATTTACAATCATTAAACTTTAATTCATAGCTTCATATTATTATTTGGTATTCTTTATCTTACTTTAATCAATATTTTCCTATATAATTCCCCATTATTATTTTGGTAACCTCTTTTTGGGTCCCATTTCAATTCATATAACTTCATATAATCTCAAAATTATTTATTCATAACTTTTACACCTGTGCCCTCTCATTTCGGTACATTCAGGTATCTATCTATTCACCCCATTTTCTATAACTACCATTTATTTTATTTACCCCCATTTATCTCTTATTGTATTCAATTGAATACCAATTTTATTTAAAACTTCCTGATCTTTTCAAATTAAATTCATAATTATTTATCTAAGTTTATGTTTCACCCAAATTCTAAATTTAACCTTTCCCTTTCATAAATTTCTAATTATTTAAATGTAGCATCTTTAAAATTTTATCTTGGTCAATTTTATCGTTTTCTTTTCATAGCTTTAATCAAATTTACATTGCTATTTTATTTATTATGTCCTTGTTCCATTTCTTAAAGTTATATTTACATATTGTTTTTTCCGGTGTTTGTCATATTACGTTTCTTGCTATTTCTTGAGCGGTTTTAATTAAAAATTAAAAATTAAAAACTTTGAATCAAAACGTGATCATTTCTATTGACGTGGTATTGGTACACTGCAATATATAATTAAAATAAATAATTTTGCTATAATAATATGAGCAAACATTGGGTTCGTGGGAAGACGGAT
This sequence comes from Podabrus alpinus, assembly GCA_932274525.1. Taxonomy (NCBI): domain Eukaryota; kingdom Metazoa; phylum Arthropoda; class Insecta; order Coleoptera; family Cantharidae; genus Podabrus; species Podabrus alpinus. Next base: position 42,397,591 of record OW026452.1, on the reverse strand, counting down.
AAATGGTTTTATTGAAAATTTCATTAACAATATGATTAAAATTTTGTGCTATTACACTGATAAAAAAATATTCTAATGAATGGTTCATTAATTTTATTTATGATTATATTATAATGATTTTTTCAGTAATACTTATAAAGTTATCGTTTAAATATGAAGTTACGACGACGTTGTTTCATCCTCATTGGAACTTATCAAGCAACTGCAAAGAGTCCTTTTTTTATGAAAACACAAAACAATTAGTTTATCTAGACATTGGCATTAATAAATTAATAAAATTTTAATATTTTGATTAGTTAAAAATCAACGAATCATTAATTGGTATTCAATTAATTGGTAATCATTTTCAACACATATTACAGCAAAATAACATTCTATGCCTACGCGCGTGATAGATTAATGAGATTTTAATTTTGTTGTGCTTTATAAGCAATAAACAATAAATATGTCAAAATCTTGTGAACTTCAAAATTATGTAGCAGCAGCCAGCATACGACTCTAATTGGTTCCCCTAGATTGCTAAAATCATGATTCGCTGAGTATTAAGTTTCTAGAACTGGGATTCATTTTGTTTAGAAAAATTTATTGGTGCTGGTCGTTAGGTATCATGCAAAAGCTCAGTTTTTAACCAACATTGCGATAAAAAAAATTTTGTTTACTTACAAATGCTTTACATTTAGCGAGTTTTGCTGTTATAAAGCCTGTCATCACTATGGTAACTTGAAATGTGCATTGGACACACAGAAACTTGAAAGTAATTGAAAATTGATACACCACCAGAAGTACTATTAGAAAAACAGTAACAACAAAGAACAATTCATCAAACGTGATTAATATCAACAGCATTAGGATTATAGCAATCATTAAATTCGTGTAATATCTTCACCAATGCGATATAAGTGTCAGTATAATCTTTTAGCAATTTTTTTGTGTATTTTCTTCGTAAGCGCATAATGTAATTTTCTTCATTTGTTAAATTGCATGTGGTATCTTGGAGAAATATGTTTTCCAAATCCATTTTTAGGAAATTGTTATATTTTTTATGAACGTAGAAAAACAACCTAAGTGGTAACAATGACAAAATGAAAATAAAACAACACGTAGTGGCGGAAATCCATAATCCAAGTTTGTCGATTATATTCCATTCGGGATCAATTTCGATACAAAATATTACTGCCGAAGCAACAGTAGACAAAATGCATAGTATCAATAAGTCTAAGTAAGTCTGTGTTCGAAACCTGATAACATCATCAATCGACAACATATCGTATCCTGTAAGTTGTTCAAAATATTTCAGAACGGTGTCGAAAAATACCAGCATGTTATCGATTCTTGAAGACTTGTATAAAAACTGAACAATTGTTATTAAACTGGCTGAACCAACCATTAAATCGGAACTTTTTAGTAAGAGATCATATACTCCATCGTTATTTTGCATTGCTCGTTGGATTCTCCGTCCAGCACTGTAATTTGCAAAACACCTTCGGCCTCACAGACCGAACCATAATAGATCCGTGAAGGCCATAGTTGTTCGCCCTTCGGCCTCACAGACCGGACTATAATAGATCCGTGAAGGCCAAAGTTGTTCGGCATTCGGCCTCACAGGGCGGACAATAATAGATCCGTGAAGGCCATAGTTGTTCGGCCTTCATCTGTCATCGAATTTCTTCTCCATATATGCGAGAATAGTTGCGCCTGGAGCTACAAAATAACTGTGCAAAATTTGGTTGAGATCGGTCCAAGGGTCTAGGAACGTATAGCGAACAAACAAACACGCACGCAAGCAAGCAGATCTTCTCTTTTATATATTTAGATGTACATATACTTCATAAATTTTTAATGGCTGATAGAAATCAAACAAATTAAATCGTCGATTTTAAATTAAGAAAAAATTCTCAGTTTAAATTGACCCGGTTTAAATGTCCCTATGTCACGCAATATACTTTTAACATATCAAAAGATTATTTAAAATTATATCGGTGTATAACTGTTGATTTCTTTTGCACATAGAAAGAAAAAAGTTTTTCCACAAATCAATATTTATTCACGAGGTCCGAAACTTCGAGCAACTTACCCTTCTTATTAACACCCATTTTTAATTTTACCGTATCTAATATTAAATTCTAATATGAAATCTGGGAACACACCAAAACTATTATAAAGATTGGGGTTGCTTTTAAAGAGGTATGAAGAATAATTTTTGTTTAAAATTTTTTTACCCTGCATCTGGCTACGATGCCTACTGAAATATTGCATAGTTGTACAACTTTCTTAGCGCCGACTTCCTCCATTCTCGCGACCGATATTTGTATACCCCCGAAGGCTGGCCGAAGGGATCGCAGATTATGTGCCCGCCGATCCAGATGTACCTCCCGAGGCATCCTATCAGCTCGTCTTCGTTAACTAGTTCATCCAAGTCTGATATCTGTACGTCCTTGTGGTGATGATGTGACGTACGGAAGTGCCCCCCAATTTTAGCTTTCACTTTCTCGTGAATGTGAGTGCTGTCCCCGGCTTCGCCGGCCTCTAGCGGCTCATTAAAGATATCCCCGCCCTTGGTCAGGGTAACCCCCTTCACTTTAATTTTCTCCTCGCTCAAACAGGCTTTAATTTTAGATAGGGCCTCCTTGTACGGCAGGACCTCTATTGCTTTGATCAGAACTGCCGGCAGTTTTGTGTTTACCGCTTGTGGCCTATCCCCTGGCTTGGTCTGCTTTCATTGCCTTGGCTTTCTCTCTCTCTCTCTCTTTTCTTTCGCCTTTTTGTAGGGGTCGATCTCTCGATTCTCTCATCCTCAATAGTGATTGCGTTTAATTGAGGGACGGGGCGGCTTGCGTTTGTCTGGGCTAGGACCTCGTCGATTGCCTTCGAAAGGGTTTCCTTAGTGACTACCTCTTTTGGCTGTTTCCGTATTTTCAACCGCCGTCTGCACAGCCACCTTAGAGGTGGCGTTCTCAATGTGTTCTTCTACTTTTTCTATCGCTGTCGTTATTGCGGCGTTTTCTTTCGTTCTTGCGTCTTGGGGCCGTTTCTTGCTTCCTCTTTAACATTGCCGAGTTCGTTTACATAGAGGGAGAGTTGTGCCATCATCTCTAGTATTGCTACCCCCTGGTTGTTGAGTTTGCTTACTACCTCCTTATAATCAGCGGGGTGCCCTTATCCTCGGCTTGTCGTTGCCTTACTATACTAGCCGGTATATATGGAATGGCCTTCAGCACAACTTCCTTGATTGCTCCGGGTGGCTACTACCCGCATAAGCTCCACGATCACTTCGCGAAAAGAATATTACAATCGGGCAATAAAACCTACTACGCAAATAAAACTCTTCTTAAAGGTGAGAAAGTGATGAATGAAATTAAACTGAAGATTTGTAAAACGTTGTAAACGTCCCGGATAGATGCACAATTACTGCGAGTATTCGAGAGAAAAATTTTTCGCATCATCCTGGGACCAAAAGAAGTCGAGAAGAGATAATACAGACCTAAATCAAAAGAGAGGGTGAAGACCTATGGAAGGTTGTGAAGTCACATAGAATTAGATGGATGGGACATATTATGAGAAGTAGTGACAACAATGCGGTGAGAAAAATAACGTTATGGAAACCGAATGAGGACAAAACCTCATTCTCAGAAAACAAATTCTCAACCACTGTGCCGCGGCACTTTTGTGTGCCGCGAAATTCTAAAAGTGTGCCGCCAAATTTTAGATATATAATTATGTATATACAGGGTGTCCCCGTGACCGTGGAGAACCTTTGAGATGGTGATAAATGACACTTTTCTAAGACAAATTTTCAAATAAAATTTTTGCCCAAGTCCAAACCCTTGGGGGGTACCTCCCTTTAAAGCAATTTTTTCAATTTCTGATTTCAAACGGCCATAGCTCCGATATTATTGATTTTTTAAGATTAATAGATTAGAACTTTTTTAAAGATAATTCGCTTGTCTACAAATTAGGTTATAACCCCTTATCGTCTAGAATCAACGGATTTCGAGTTATAAATTAAATTAATGGAAATAATGTTTAAAAAATTCAGGTGTTTCTTTTAAATTTTCTTGCGAACCCCGTATCTCTTAAATGAAACGTCTAAGAGAAAAACTAACGGCCCAAACCGGATAGGGAATTTAACGGGCTACAACTTTCGTCAAATAAATTTTTTGGGCAACCAACCGTTTTCACAGAAACTCTGAAAATAATGAACAAGGTGTAGGTAAAAAAAAGAAATTCACATTAATTTAATAAATGCTCAAAATGGCCTCCCTCATTTTCAGCACACAGGCGTGCTCTTTCCAAAAGGTGTTGCACGGTATTATTTAATACGTATTAACAATGTTTTAACATTAAAACAAATGCTATAAATCAAATTGAGATTTTTAGTAATTATGTGAATTTATATTTTTTACCTACACCTTGTTCATTATTTTCAGAGTTTCTGTGAAAATGGTTGGTTGCCCAAAAAAATTTATTTGACGAAAGTTGTAGCCCGTTAAATTCCCTATCTGGTTTGGGCGTTCGTTTTTCTCTTAGACGTTTCGTTTAAGAAATACGGGGTTCGCAAGAAAATTTAAAAAAAAAACAGAATTTTTTAAACATTTTTTCCCTAAGTTTAATTTATAACTCGAAATCCGTTGATTCTAGACGATAAGGGGTTATAACCTAATTTGTAGACAAGCGAATGATCTTTAAAAATGTTCTAATCCATAACCTTAAAAAATCAATAATATCGGAGCTATGGCCGTTTGAAATCATGAATGCAAAAAATTGCTTTAAAGGGAGGTAACCCCCAAGGGTTTGGACTTGGGCAAAAATTTTATTTGAAAATTTGTCTTAGAAAAGTGTCCTTTATCACCACCTCAAAGGTTCTCCACGGTCGCGGGGACACCCTGTATATAATATATATAATTTTTAAACTTACCTTTTTCTTTGTGTGCCGCCAAATTTTGAAATCGTTAAAAGTGTGCCGCAACAAAAAAAAGGTTGAGAATCACTGGGTTAGACCATAGGCCATAGAGTGGAATGTAAAGATTCAAGATACTAGAAAAATGCTGGAGGGAAATCGCCACGACCGCCACGACCCACGCAAAACTGTAAGCCGCAATTAGGATACAAAGAAATGTAGAAGTTTAAATCAAAATATGTTGTGTGGGGCTTAACCCACCGCTTTTAAAGTATTTGTAAATGCTAGAATCAGAATAGTAATGTTCCAATAGAAAAATTATTACCAAGTTAATAAACACTTGTCTAATTGAATTAAATAATATTCATATTACCAATATTTGTACAGATGTGTAACCAATAATTTTACGTTTTAAGGTGGTCTTGAGAAATATGCATCCCTCCTGTGACACCAAAAAAATCCAGAAGGAAATCGAAAGTTACAAACACAAAGTCACCAGGATTTCTAATATCATAAAGGACAAAAGAGCAACCCCGCTTTTCCACATTGAATTGGAACCAAGAGAAAACAACAAGGATATTTACAAAATTCAAGCCTTGCAGAGGCAAATAGTATCCTTTGAGCTCCCCTATCAGTATCAGAAACGCGAAATACCTCAATGTTCTCGCTGCCAAAATTATGGCCATACGAAAAAGTACTGCTCTCGCCAACCACGTTGTGTCAGATGTGGTGAACTTCATCTCACCAAGCAATGTATAAAGACAAGAGATACGCCAGCTACCTGTGCCCTTTGCACAGGTTCACACCCAGCGAACTATAAAGGTTGTCAAATTTACAAAGAGATAAGAAATAAAAAATACCTACCGCTACGACAAAAACAACAGATCCAAGTTGACCAAGCCCAACTCACACAACGAGATAAATTGATCGAAAAGACAACCAATATAGTAGCAAATCCAGTGATTTCCCACTCCACATCTATTATACCCTCCTACAACCAAACGGCAAATTCAGTAAATCAAACCCAGCTTGCAAACACCGCCCACCTAAATATTCCTGTAACAAATCAAAACCATGCAAATAAATTGGAACTAATGATGATAAAACTTATGGAGAGAATGGATACCATGTTGAATCTTCTAACTCTCATAGTCAACAAAACCAACAATGCATAAAAACCTTAAAATTGCAGTCTGGAATGCCAACGGCTTGGCTCAACATAGTCAAGAAATAAAATTATTTATAAAAACACACAATCTGGACATTGTATTAATCTCCGAAACTCATTTTACTAATAAAAGCTTCATCAAAATACCTAATTATACAATCCATCAAACAAACCATCCCGATGGTACAGCACATGGAGGAACCGCCATTATAATTAAGAACTCCATAAATCACAACGAACTGGAAAGCTATAGTAAAGACTACCTGCAAGCGACCTCAGTCAAGATAAAAGACCAGAGAGGCTCAATAGTTATCTCGGCAATATACTGTCCAACAAATAAAAGAGGGCAGGAAGTCATCAAAGAAGAGCATTTCTCGCGATTCTTCAACTCACTCGGTATCCGTTTCCTAGCAGCCGGGGACTATAATGCGAAACACTTCCAATGGGGTTCCAGATTGATCACCACAAGAGGACGTGAACTGCACAAGTCAATAGAACTTAATAAACTGCACCACTTATCCACAGGTCAACCAACCTACTGGCCAACGGATCCACAAAAAATTCCGGACGTCCTCGACTTCTGCGTGATCAAAGGTATATCTGAGTTATACACCGAAATAAAACCTAGCTTCGATCTTTCATCCGATCACTCGCCACTGTTGGTAACATTAAGTACCCAAGTTATCCTAAAAGAAAAAACACCGTCGCTACATAACAAGAAAACCGACTGGATATTATTCAGAAAAATATTAAATGAAAAAATATCGCTAACTATAAGGTTAAAAACGACAGAAGAACTGGACGACGCTGTAAACTACCTAACAAGTACGATACAAGACGCCGCATGGTCTGCCACCCCAAATTACTCAAGCGAAGTAGCAGATAAAGACAACTATCCCATCGAAATAATAACAGCCATATCAGAAAAACGAAAAATTAGGAAAAACTGGCAAACTACCCGAGATGTGAATATCAAGAAAGAGCTAAACAAAGCAACAAGAGAACTCAAAGACAAGTTAAAGGACCACAAAAATCAAACTGTTCGTAACTATCTTGAAAATCTGACTCCAACGGAAGCTACTGATTATTCGCTCTGGAAGGCCACAAAACGGAGTAAACGACCTCAACAAGCAATTCCCCCATTCGAAAATCAGATTCAACATGGGCAAGAAAGAGTAAAGAAAAGGCAGATGCATTTGCAGATCACTTTGCTGATGTCTTTAAACCATATCCAAGTGAAATAAGTACGGAAGAAGAACAACAAATGCAAAACTTCCTCGATACGCCCACCCAGGGGACTACTCAAATAAGGCCAGTCAAAGTCAACGAAGTATCTCTAGGCATTCAGCAAACAGCAAAGTCCAGAAAGGCGCCCGGACACGATCTCATAACCAGAACAGTACTTAAACACTTACCACTAAAAGCAGTCAAGCTAATTACATACATCTATAACGCAATGCTTCGATTAAATTATTTTCCGCTACTATGGAAAGTAGCTCAGGTCATCCTGATTCTAAAACCAGGTAAACCACCCGAACAAACGCAATCTTATAGACCTATAAGCTTACTGCCCATCCTTTCAAAGCTGTTCGAACGCCTATTGCTGAAACGACTTTGACCCGTCTTAATGGAAAAACAACTTGTTCCGGACCATCAGTTTGGCTTCCGTAATCAACACGCCACTGTCGAGCAGATTCACAGAGTAGCTAAGCAAATTAGACAAAATCTGGAAGAAAAGAAGTTTTGCTCAGCCGCCTTCATTGACGTTACTCGGGCGTTTGACAAGGTCTGGCACGATGGGCTCCTACACAAAATTAAACGACAGTTATCGTCAAGGTACTTCTATCTATTTAAATCGTACTTAACCGAGAGAATGTTCCAGGTCAGAGTTTGGGACGAGTGCTCTGCACTTGTCCCGATAAATTCGGGAGTCCCACAGGGTAGTGTTCTGGGCCCAGTACTGTACCTCCTGTTTACAGCAGACTTTCCTGTTTCCAGCAACGTCATGGTGGCAACCTTTGCAGATGATACGGCAGTCATGGCGTCTCATACAAATCCAGCCATGGCCTCAGATATGCTCCAATCAAACCTTGAGAGGATTCAAAAATGGATGAAAATCTGGTGAATTAAAGCAAACGAGAAAAAGTCTGTACACGTCACATTTACAATGCGAAGAGAAACGTGCCCAACTGTCACCCTAAATGGCAACGTTCTTCCCCAGGCAGAAGACACAAAATATCTCGGGATGCACTTAGACCGAAGGTTGACTTGGAGGAAACATATATGGTCGAAGCGGAAACAGCTCGGCATTAAACTATTCAAATTAAACTTGTTAATCGGTCAGAACTCCCAGCTATCGATGAATAATAAAGTTCTACTATATAAAACCATCATTAAACCTAACTGGTCATATGGAATACAGCTCTGGGGTTCGGCTAGTAACTCAAATGTCGAAATTTTACAACATTTCCAATCAAAAACGCTTCGAAAAATAAGCAACGCGCCTTGGTATATCACAAACGAAGCCATCCACCGTGACCTGGGAATAAATACCATTAAGGAAGAGGTACGAGCCAGTAGTGCTAGGTACTATCGTAGGCTGTCCAATCATCCAAACATTCTTGCCTCAAATCTGCCACACAACACAAACCAAATCAGGAGACTCAAAAGAGCTGATTTTCTGGATTTGCCAAAAAGGTCATTTTAACACCACAACAACAAGCAATACACGGGTCTAAATGTAATTAATACTAGTGTTGTAATTTGTAGTAGTGGCAACTGTTATTGGACAGTATGCCCTACGAGTCAAAAGCGATAAAACTTACTAAATGTACAATGTACAGATTGTAAATAAATAAAAGGATTTCAAACAAAAAAAAATTTTACTGTTATTATTATTTTGAAAAACTTAAAGTTCCAACTCACCAGATAGTAATATTTATAACGAATGTAAAGCTGTAAATAAAATAACTAAATGTGAGTGAGAGTATTTTGCAGCGCGCCAGCGACAAATATGATAAAATTAAGTTTAGATAATATATGTCGCCGAGAACACCTGAAGAACAGATGAAAATGAGTAACATTCCGTACAGAGATGTGGTGGGATCATTGATGTACGCTACAAAGATTTCACGTCCTGATCTTGCATATTCTGTTAATCAAATTAGTCGTTAAGTAGAATATCCAAATAATTAACGTTGGAAACAGTGTGAAGAATATTCAGATACCTGAACAAAATAGAATATCTCCGACTATGTCATGTAATTTAAAATCTGATGTTTTGTTAATACATTTTAGTGAACTTATTAACTATGGGGTTTAATTTTTTAAGTTTAAAAGGTGTATTAAAAATATAGGAAATTTTACTCACAGTTAGGTGCAATTGGAACGGGATAAGCGCAATTACAACTTGTATTTGTAACCAACGAGCTACCACTGCATCCGACGATTTAACGTAAAGCAGATGTACAAAACACCATTATTCCAATAATTGATAAAAAACAGAAATAAAAATTCAATCAAGACTACTTTAGTCGTGAAGCTGCAATACTCGTTTGCTTATTACGTGCTGATAGCAGAGTATCGAATTTATTCCATACCCATTTTTTAATTTGATGATTAGTGTCGACTCAGTGAGAATTAAAATATTTAAGTCATCAATACAGAATCAATTTAATTGCATTTACAATACACATCAAACTTGAATACAACGTGATCATAAAACTCTACATGTGATATTTTAGATATACATCAATAAATTGTTAAAATCTAATTAATAATAATAGTTGGAAACAATCTAATTGTACGACCTTTCAGGCCATTTGTATTTGTTCTATATTTTCTTCTTTCACGTGACAATTCAAAAAACTTCAAAACTCCATTGGTATCTTAACACATATATTTTATATCAACCCAATATTTGACCATTTAAATAATTAAACATCGAAGAATTATATTGTTTTAATAAAACCCACACGCAATAATAATGTATCAAGGTTAAGACAAATTGTTTAGATTACAAAACTGTCAACTCTAAAAATTCAAATTGTACTGCAACTAAGACATATGTCAACACTGTGGATAATATCTACAAAAAAAGTAATATTGTATAACTTCAGTTTCCGAAAAAGGGCTTCTCAACATGGAGTTTGTTTTTTAATAAGGGCAATTCGGTCTTTCGGAGACCGCTATTGAAACTTTAGTGGTTAAATTTAAGTTCTCAGCAATTGGGCCTATTCTAAATCAAAGAGTGATGTTAAGAAGCCTTCATATGCTGGACTCATTCAAAACTATTTCTTGTAGGGTTATATGAAAGATGAAGTCTATGCAGATATTCCAACAACCGACGCGTAATTGGTGAGATAGAGCCGCAATTTTGACAAAATGATAGACATCTGTAAACATGGTCTTGATCGACATTTGTTAGATATTATTTTTCATTCAAAAATTTCGTCAAGATATACATATAGAAGTTTCATACAAAAAATATATTTTATTTAAAATTTAAAAACAGCCCCTATTGAAAAGCCCTTTATCATGGTTCATTTCAGAATAGGTACTATATTGTTTTTACGTACATTTGGAAATAGCTGAATATCCAACGATACCATTTCCGATGCTTTTAAAGTAGTGGGATATTTTTTAGCGACAGAAAGAAAGCAATCCAACTGAAAAAAGATTTGCAAAATTAGCCAGTAGCAAATGATAGAGAAATTGGTTCAGGCAATATATATGATCATTTCAGAATTTTGACCAAGAGTTTAGTTTTCTAATCCTACTGTACGTCGAGTCAGAAAATTTGTTTCATATTGATGTAGTAAAAGTTTTGAAATTTGAGAAGCTAAGGTTAATTAATAAGGTAATATAAGTAAATGGAACAAACCTGGAGTTTTTCGTCAGGATTTAGTTTACATAATGGAAATCTGTGCAATTGTTTTAGTATTGGGATATTCTGAAACAAAATATTGATTGCAGTTTATTTTAGACATTAATAAGTTTATTGTTTAAGCGACGAAATTAAATATTTTACATATTTACATTACATATAAATAATTTTCTTTGTTAAATGATTTCAGTTTATATCTAATACTGTTAAAATTAGAAAAAATAATGGAGTTCAGTTGAATGAATAGTTTTCTGGCGTTTCATAATAATATACAAAATTTCATAAGGAAAAATAATCAATAATTTGTGTTCTTGTCATTCCCCAGATTATGGCAAAATAGCATTAGATTAAAGAGGTTTAAATTTTTTTATTACTTTTGTAATATTGACTTTTGAAATTAATTTATATTTTAAAGTTACCGCTTGTTTGTTTAATATAATTTTTTTAAACGTACTGTATATTCACAATCTTAAATATTTTTGTTACGACATCTTTTGGTAAAATAAGATAACAGCTTCTTGAAGGTCAATTTTGCATAGTACACGTGTCTGGTGTTTCCGTAACAAGCGTCACTTGTGGTAAAATCATTGAACATATCAGTTGTTTCGACATTTCTTTTATTTTGAATACAGATAATTTTCTGAAGTGTTAACTTTCATTTAGTGTTGGTGTTTAATTAACAGGTATAAATTTATGCATTATTTTAATCAGTTTTCTGTACAAATTTGTGGCAAAATTACTTTAATTTAATTGTTTCGTGTTTTACATATTTCTTTGTTTAAAACAATAGGATTTAAAAGGTGGTTTTAAAAGATTTTACATTATATTTAAATTCGGTTTTCTAAATGCAATTTTAAAGTTTTATTATCAAAGTTAGAAATGCTTCATTTATGTAAAATATTTGTTACAAGGTTAAAACTAGACCGTTGCCACGTGTTGGGGTAAATTCATAACGGTTAAACTGCAAGGTCAACTTTCTATCGGTAACTTGTTTTATTAATACAAAGTATGCTAACAATAATTATATATAGGATGTTTTTAATTTCAAATGGGTTTAGATTTATAAATTAAGAAGTTTCATTATTTAAAATAGGTAATCTGTTATTAAAATAATTATATTAATATACAGGGTGATTGTTAAAGTTATTGATAATTGTTTGCAGTTAAAGAGATTTGATAAATGCATTCAATCTATTACTAAGCCCCAAGTAAGCGTTACTAAGTAAGAGTTACAAGGCTGCGTAAAGATGTACGATAAGTTTACAAATCTTTATATAGTTGTAAATAATTGACTTATTTAAAACAATGGTTTTGGTTTCGTTACGTGTACATTTAGCTTTCCGACGACTCTGTATGAATGGCCCAAATCCCGTGGTAGACTGGAAGATAAATTACACAGTACTACATATGCTTAAATGCAAACCATAAAGCAAATTACATTGAACTGTTCCCAAAGATTTGTTGTTAATTAAGTTATCATAACTTACAGTGACGCGCATGAATGGATTAACGAGATTACTTAAAGGAAAGCAGGCTACTTAGATCGGGGTTTTAATATTGGTAATTAGGTATCTTATGTATTCAAATACAGGATGGTTGAACTTGTTTGAATTAGGTAGTAAATTATAATTCAAGGGTGGTTATTTAAAGGTAGATTAATAAAGGTATTTTTTTCCATTAACCGCTAGTGTTAAAACAAAACACATAATAGCTTTAGAAAATCTTCATAGAATGTACCAAGTACATGAAGAAAAGATTATAAACAATCCAAAGGATTGAATCTAAACAAGTAATTTAAAAGTAATCGAAATCATTAAAGCGATTTAAAACAAATCGACTTTCAGGGTAATTAAATCTACAGATTTATTAGGTCACGATTTAGGTAAATCTTTGCTTCAGGTTAAATTCCTCAAATAAGAATATTAAAGATAATAAAAAAGAATTGACATTGCCCAGATTTGGTTGTTTTATTTGTGTTGGAAGTTAAAGGTTGTCTCTCTTTCGGAGCAATCATTCGTTTTGTTACAGTTGTTTTTGACATTATGTTTTGTACACCGGAAGAAAGAGTTTGGTTACTAGATGGCGATCGTAGGTATTTTCACAACGTGGTGGTCCAGGTTATTTTCCGTGTCGTCGAAGAAGTGTGATTTTAGATTTGAACTTTGTTAGTTCTCAATAGATGGCGTTTTCTGGAGAGGATGTTGGCGAGAAGTTCAAATTCAAAAGTTGCATCTTACACTTTAAACAAAAGTACGTAAACCCACAATGCGACTCTTCGTAGTTACTTGGTAGGATGTTCTCAGTATTCCAACTTGGATTTTGATAAAATAACGGAAATGAAAACACTGATTTTAGAAGTTTAACCAATCAGCCATCATTGGCAAATACCAAAAAATTAAATTTTCAAACATTGGTTCAGGTTCGTGGTCATTTGAAGGTAGAACTTAAAGACTTGCTTTAAAGCAAGCTACCTCAAAAAATTTGATTAAGTTAAAAATTTCATTTAGAAATTTCAGCGTTGCGTCGGTGGCGGGGACACCCTGTATAAAGAAGAAAATCCAAGAACACAAAGAAAATAAAACAATCACACCATTTCGTCTACGAGTGTTAAATAAATCGTCATTAATAATACATCTCTATGACTGTGATACAACTTTAAGTTTAATGGAGATTTATAACTTTAAGGAAGTTTAAACTTAGATTTAAATTACACCTGAGGTTAATCACAATTATTCACTAAGTTAAATATGTTAAATGTAAGCAAATTTTGTTTTTTCAAACTTCAAGTGATGATAAATCAATTCGTAATGTTTAGTAGAAAAAGTAAACTTCCTACGTTATTTCCAAATCCATCATGGTGACTAAGGAGTCTGAAACATTTATGTGCGGTTTAGTATTGTTTGTGCGACGTTAATTATTAAGTTTTTATAAGTATTATATTCAGTTTCAATAAATTAAAATAATTTAATTGTCAAATCTGATGATGCTACAAAAGCGAAACCGGTTATCCAAAATAAAACAATTTTACAAACATAAACGCCGAATTAATTAATGATTTCAATGATTTATGATATATTCAGAAACTTTAATTGTCTTTATTTGTTTCCATAAATAAATTTTTGAGACTGTTAGAAGTTTTCCTTCCTGCGACCGCTGGATTTACTGTAATAATTTAAACATTCAATTTTGTAACTTTCCAATTTATGATTTCAAAAACTTTCCTCTTCAAGGTCATACATTTTTGACATTTTCATACTCAGAAAAGTTTGCTTTATCGAAATTCGTGAAGTAAAACAAGCAGTGCTATTTAAAAAACTCGGCGCTCCGCGCCTCGCAAAGGGTCTCCGCCCCCTTCACCCCCGGATTCCTTCTATTTTAGTCTCCGACTAATATCTTTAACATGGAACATGTTTTTCGGTACTAAACCGTTTATCATAGTTTTCCTCGAGATTTAGGGGTGCCTATCTCGTTTCTTCTTCTTACTGTTGGTCATAATAGGATAATCCCTTATAATTTTTGTGTTGGTAATAAAAATTTACTATATATATAAGCAAATTTTCTTTTTGCGCTCGGTTTCGGATTTAAATTTTTGCTAATAAAAATTTTGTTATTGAAAATTCATTATTGTGAATGCCAAGATGTTATTCGAAAATCTACTCTATATTCAAATTATAAACTATAAATTTGAAGTATACATGTGGTGCCGATTTTTCGTGTCGAATTTTGGTGTCGGTTTTTGGTGTCGATTTTTGCGAGGTAACGACCGTAAAAACATGTTCCATGTTAAAATTGTCGATAACCTCACAGTTGGAACAGGAAAAATGATAAAAAAAAGTCAATGGAGGAAAAAGTGTCATTTTGAAAAACAAGGGTGATGGGTCCGAGACTTTTCTGAAAAACCATTTGTTCCAGACTTTACAAGCTCACTACATGTTTTTATCATAAACTTGTAAATTTGCAGAAAATTAATTTAACCTATTTTTTACTTTAGGGGTAACTAACCCCATTACCCTCACCTATTTAGTTCTATGAGCATTTTTGGTTTTTACATCCCAACTAGCTTGCTAGGCTCACATTTCGATGTGCTTGCACCCTGTTTTTATCATTAACTCGGGGGGGGGGGGATTAACGCTACGTCTTGACGTGTCCTCCGAAGAACGGAAAACGGTCAAGAAATTTTAGACTGTACCCGGAGTCGAACCGGAGAGCCTTACATTAGCAGTTGATCTCGCTAACACCCAGGCCATGACCGTCGTCTAATTACTAATTAGCTTAGTAATTAGTCATTAACTAATTGTTAATTATGTTAATACGTGGGGGTAAGTTAATTTTAGTCTTTGTGAATTTAAATTAAGGATGAAATTAATTTAAAATTGGTTATCTGAAATGAACAGTTTTACAAATTTTGACTTGCGCACTGTAATAATAACGGAAAAAGGGGGATAAAACGTTTTTGGAAAATATGGACAAGTAAAAGGCTTCAGATCAGACAATTGAAGTTGAAATGTAGAATGTTGGATATTTTTGGAAAATTAATAGATTAGATAATCGTTTTATCGAGTATCGATAATAATCGAGTACATTTTGGAACAATGAATGGAATATTTTAACTTAAAAAATTATGAATTTGGTAAAAAAAATATGGAAATTTAGGTACTATAATAATAATATATATGTAATTGTGTTGGACAAGAGAAATTGATAGTCACATGGAATCTCAAATTTGTAAATGAAGACTATTAAGTCTTCTTAATAATAATTTTCTCTAGTCTTCTAATTAATAATATTTTTTTTTTATTAATAATAATGTAATATCAACAATCAGAACATACTTATATTAAATACAAAGTTCTATAAGTTGATTTGTTGTCCGTGTCATGCAGGAATACGCCCATCAGCGATATCCGCTTTCGAAATTTTCGCTTATGTAAGAAGGTCACATGGCCATTTTCTCTTTAGTCGTCTATAAATATTTTCCTGGAGGAGAAGGTTGGTGCAAGGATTGGGGTGGTCTTGCAGTCTCAGATTGTGCTTCTCTGCACGTTTTCTAATTTCTTAAAATATATGGTTGATCTTTAGGTCATTATGCAGGGTTTGGTTGGTTACGTACCATGGCGCATCTACCATTATTCGGAGTGCCTTGGATTGGAATGTTTGTATTATTTTTAAATTTGACATACTAGCGCACCCCCATAACTCTATTCCGTAGGTCCAAATAGGCTTAATTATGGCCTTGTATATGAGTACTTTGTTTTCAATAGAAAGTATTGATTTTCTTCCAAGTAGCCAATACATTTTTTTAATTTTCGAATCCATTTGCTTCCTCTTTTTCTTGATATGCGTCTTCCACGTTAACCTTCTATCTAGGTGTAGTCCGAGATATTTTACTTCCTCTCTCTGCGGTATTTGTATGCCATTAATATAGATGGGTGGGCACTGTAGACGATTCAGGATAAATGTTACGTGAGTGGATTTTACTTCATTTATTCTTATTCTCCACCTGGACATCCAAATCTCAAGGAGGGACAGATGTGTTTGCAACACTTCAGACGCTTGTTGAGCATTATCATGTTTTGCCAGAATAGTAGTGTCATCTGCAAATGTGGCAATCTCTGTGTTTGTAGTGACAGGTAGGTCGGAGATGAATAGCAGGTACAGTACTGGACCAAGCACACTACCTTGTGGTACTCCTGATGCTATGGGATAGATATCAGACACTTCATCATCTTGCTGGACTTGGAAATGACGATTTTGCAAGTAAGACTTTAAGACAAGGTTTGTGGAAAGTTTTTTTTATCTTGAATAAAAGTCCCATGTGCCAAACTTTGTCGAAAGCCTGTTTTATATCCAAGAAGGCTGCTGAGCAGAATTGTTTACCTTCTAAGGTTCTATAGATGATATCCACTATTCGGTGACATTGTTGTATAGTTGAATGCTGCTGCCGAAATCCGAACTGATGCGTTGGTATTAAATCTTCCAAGAGGTTGGTTTCATTTAAACGTTGAAGAATAACTTTTTCAAGTAGTTTGGAAATGACTGGCAACAAGCTTATTGGGCGGTATGAAGAGGTATCCGTAGGGAGTTTGCCTGGTTTCAAGATCAGAATAATTCTAGCGAATTTTAGTTGCATTGGCCAGTATGACAATCTTAGAATAGAGTTAAATAATATTGTCAAAAATTTAATTCCCAAATTAGGCAATTCCGATAGCACTTTACCCGTTATTAGATCGTATCCTGGAGCCTTGGTCTTCTTTAACCTACTTATTTGTTGTTTAAGCTCGTTTTTCCTGATTTTCCTTATCGGTAGCGACATCTATAGAGGAGCTTCCAGATATTGCTCAACTTCTTCATTTGGCTCATCAGAATAAGGTTTAAAAACCTCTGCCAGGTGTTGTGCAAACAGTTCAGCCTTCTCAGTATTTTACCTTGCCCATGAGTTGTTAGGATTACGTAGAGGAGGGATGATCGATTGTGGTCTTTTGAAACCTTTTGTAGCCCTCCAGATGGAGTAGTCTTTATTAGAGAGATTTTTTAAATAGTAACTAAAAGTTTCATTTTTCGTTTCCTTTAGTTTTCTTTTTTAACTTATTTGTTAAGCGGTTGTAATCAGTTTTGTCTAAGGGATTTGCACTTCGTTGCCATTTTGCTCTGGCTTTTCTTTTACAAGTTCTCTTATTTCCATTGAAATGTTAAATGTAGATGTTTTATTAACGTTTGTAGGAGTAGAATTCCAGCTAGCATTTTGTACAGTTTTTATGAAATGATTTCTCGCATATTCTACTTCATCTGGTGTCTTAATACTTAATGAGAAATTTAGTTCTTTGTTTATATGCTCTTTAAATTGATCCCAGTTAGTACTTTTATTATACAGGGATGCCTTTGGTTGTTTTATAATCATAGTTGTACTAACTGTGAGTATGACTGGTGTATGATCTGATGTTAGGTCCAAACTTGATTGAATTTCCATAGAATTATTTGAAATTCCATTGGTTATATAGAAATCCAACAGATCAGGGATCTTATTAGGATCAGTAGGCCAATATGATGGTTCACCTGTTGAGATGGAGTTGTAATGTTTTTCATTTATTAGTTTAAGAAATTCTCTTCCCTTTACAGTTATTAATCTGGCCCCCCAGTTGGTATGCTTAGCATTGAAGTCGCCCCCTGCTATAAATTTCTGTCCGTAAAAAAGTGAGAGGAAAAATGGCTCCAGATGTTCCTTTTTGATGTTGTGCCTAGGTGGACAGTAAATTGCCGATACTTTTAGCTGATTATGAACTTGATTAAGTTGGATTGTAGTGGCTTGAAGGAAATGTGTTTCAAAATTATTAATCTCG
Organism: Podabrus alpinus; assembly: GCA_932274525.1. Classification (NCBI taxonomy): domain Eukaryota; kingdom Metazoa; phylum Arthropoda; class Insecta; order Coleoptera; family Cantharidae; genus Podabrus; species Podabrus alpinus. The sequence continues at coordinate 42,379,304 of OW026452.1, read as the reverse complement.
TGATGGACTATTGCTCCTCTAATAATAATAGCCGTTCCCCCGTGGGCTCTTCCATCGGGATGATTGGAGTGATATACTTTGTAGTTTGGAATTTTTATAAATGATCGGGAAGTAAAATGTGTTTCTGAAACAAGCAAAATGTCTATATTGTTATCTTTAATAAATAATTCAGTTTCGTTGATTTTTGGTTGGAGGCCATTGGCGTTCCAGAGGGCAATTCTTAAAAAGTTTGCCATTAATGTATTATTTTACTGATGACTGTATTCAATAGATTAATCATCATTGAATTTTGTTGCATGAGTTGGTTAAACATATTTTTGAATTCGCTAAGAAATTTAGTTAGAGATATATCTTCTTTGTGACTTCCTTCGCCTGAATTAACGTTTAGTGCTTCAGCGTATGTTGGTTTATAGCTTTGGTTGTAATATGTCTGTGCTGTATTGGTTTGATTTGTTCCTGGCACGCGAGTTGAGGTGTTATGGTAAAACGATTGAGTACGCTTCTTATCTTGTTGTTGCGAGTTTTTACTATATTTGTCTTGTAGTTCTCTGTAAATTACGCAACCCTTATAATTAGCTGGATGAGGCCCATCGCACAAGTAACATTTGGCAGGTGTATCTCTGGTTTTTTGACAAGATTTTGTATCATGTTGTCCTCCACATTTTACACACGCAAATGGGCGATTGCAGTAGGCTTTGGTGTGATTGTACATTTGACATCTTGTGCATTGCACTATGTCACTATTTCTTAGTGGTGGTTCGACCTTAATGCTCCTGTTTTGGAGGTATCTCAAGTCATATATCGATTTATTGTTGTCGGCAGGTTCCAGGTCAACAAAAAATAATGGTAGTGCTTCTTTTGTTACGCGATGTCTAATATTGACTATGTTTCTTACTGGAAAACCTTTTTTCTGAAGTTCTTCTTTAATATCTTCTGTGGAAGTTGTCTGGTGTAAATGTCTTATTACCACTCGATAAGGTTTATCTTCCTTTAGCTGATATGTGTGATGGATAATATTTTCTTTCTGCGTATGTTTTATTAGTTTACGATAACTATCTGTACTGATTGCATTTATCTTCACTACACTATTTGCTAGAGTTTTCGTTATAATTTGTTCTTCTTCAACCACATCATTTAAAGCTTTCATCATTTGTTAGTAATTTACTACATCATGTATAAATAATATGGGAGGCGGTCTATTAATTTTGGTGTTTTGACTCTGCTCAGTGGTGGTTTCTTCATTATTAATTAGTGTTGCAAGGGGTAGATATCTGTTGGTTTGCAGTACTGGCGGAGATTCCGTTACCGGAGAATGAACTCGTTTTCTTTTGTTCCTTCCAACATCCTGCCAAGGGTGATATTGGGTTCATTTGTCACCATATTGGATATGTCAATTATAGGATTTTCCTTTGATTGATTGGATGACTCAAAGTTGGTTGTCATATTAGATTGCACGGTTAAGTTAACCGCCCGAGGAGCGGTTAACAGAGCTGATAATAATTATTTAAATTAATTTATTTTAAAGACTTATTTTAAAGACGGTCATGGTCTGAACGTTAGCGCGATCAACTGCTAACGCAAGGCGCCTCGGTTCGACTCCGGGTATTGTCTAAAAATTTCTTGACCGTCTTTCGTGTTTCGGAGGGCACGTTAAGCAGGCGGTCCCCCTGTGTTAATGATTTGCCATCATAACAATAAAAACCAGGGTGCAGGCACATCGAAAGGCAAGCCTAGCAAGCTACCAGAGATGTAAAAACCAAACTGCTCATAGAACCAACAGTGCCTTGAACAGAGGCACTATAGTTGGGAAGTACAGGACGTAGTCCTACATTAAGAAGAAGAAGAAGAAGAAGAAGAAGAATTTATTTTAATTAAATAATATTGCTTTTAAAAACACAATTGGTATATTATTTACATACGCTTGGGATTTTATCGCACTATCACTAGAAACTTGAAAACACATCCAATGCGTACAATAGCTAACTCGCGAATTAATAATAATTAAAACACAATAAAATTGTGTTAATAAAGCTCTTATTCTATCGCCGACGTTTCAAGTTTATATTTTACTCTTCTAAATTTCAGAATTTAGTTTCTGAAGTACTCTTTGAGGAGGTGTAAATATAAACTCGAAATGTCGACGATAGAATAAGAGTTTTACTAACCCCAAAAAATTCCAAATTATTACAAGGACGATAAACTGAACCCACGAAACTGATCCAAACTTCAGTAAACCAAACATGATCATAAAATACTGAAAATGAAATTTCTAAATAACATTTAGAATTTAACAGAATATATTTATATAAAACTCGAGATTGGAGTGTACTTTAATGTATCGCATTACCTAGGAGCATTACCCATTATTATATTATGCATGTAAGTTAAAAGTGAATTTATAATATTGCACCGGCTTCACATTCTACGCCTACGCGCTGAAAATAATGATGCAATCTGTTGGAATAATTCCTTTTGTTGTAAATTTAAATATAAATAATGCAATTTAATAACTTGTTAACACTGGAAATTAAAAATATTTTTCACTTAATTATGTTTCTTATTCTTATCAATTATTATTGCAAGGCAATTTTAAGAAAAGTGCATTTAAAAATATTCGTAAATTTTCTTTTGTGACAAATTGGAAAAAAATTTCTTATTTATATAAAATCGTTTTATGTGATCCTATTTTACTGTGTACTGTGTTTGCATTTAGTAGGTACTCACTTTTATACAATTTGTTTGCAAATTAGTCAATTTCAAATTAAAAAATTGAAATAAATCTTTGTAAGTGAAACAACAAAAATAAAATAATAGACTACATTATTCACAGTGGTCATCATGGTAATTTTTCGTAAAAGGAAAAATACGTGAGCTATAGGCGAAACACCGCACTTAGGGGGCTAAAATCCTCATTTGAGGGAACGCCGGCTTGGGATTATTATGAGACATTTTGGGGGTTTATTAGAACACTTCAATACACATCTTTGCCAAATTTCAGCTTGCCCGGACCTTCTGTAAGCTCAAACCAAAATTTCGGGTTTGTTACTTGGAAGATACTATAAGTTGGGCAAATTTTGAAAAAATCTATTTTACTCTTCATTTTCGAAACCTCGGCCACAATTTCAATTAATTTATTATTAAAAGCATTTCCTGTGCCTGAAAACAATTCTCTCCCTGCCACAAATCAATATTGTGCCATTTTAAGGGTGGGTCGTGTTTTCGGTTAATAATTTAAGTATTTAGTGTGCCATGGAAAAATATGAAAAAAATATATTTTACAGAGTATTTGGTGCTCTTAAATTATTGTCTGTGTTCTCTAAAGCAAGTGGGAGGCCGACCCGTGTTCCTGAAAGGCAAGTGGGAGGCCGACCCCTAGTTTTATAACCCGACCCGACCCGACCCGACCCGACCCGACCCGAAGCATAACTCCGAAACCGAGAGGGCTGGGACCCTGGGAATGGTGGCTATGGATGGGGGGCGGAGGTGGCCACCGCCCCGACCCCACGCAGCCCCCGCCGCCTTAAACGCCGCCTCCAACCGGTTTTTAGGGAAAATAGTTTTTTGACAAAACTTAAAAAATTCCCCCCCCTTTTCGTGGGTCGGCAAAAAACGTCGAAAAAATTTTAAACATTTTTCACAAAAAGGCCGAAGGCCGAACAACTGTGGCCTTCACGGATCTATTATGGTCCTCCCCCTATGAGACCGAAGGCCGAACAACCACTGGCAATCACGGACTAGCAGTCAAGACAGCTGAAGGCATATAAATATAATCTATTATGGTCCGCCCTGTGAAGCCCAAGGCCGAACAACTATGGCCTTCACGGATCTATTATGGTCCTCCCCCTGTGAGGCCGAAGGCCGAACAACTATGGCCTTCACGGATCTATTATAGTCCTCCCCCTGTGAGGCCGAAGGCCGAACAACTATGGCCTTCACGGATCTATTATGGTCCGCCCTGTACGGCCGAAGGTCGAACAACAATGGCCTTCAAGGATCTATTATGGTTTGCTCTGTGCGTAAGAAGCATAGCTTCTGTGGACGGTCCGACGACCGCTCTCATTTTTTTTGCAAACTAAAAACCTTCCTTGCCTGGACTAATAATAAATTCAAAAAAATTGTGGTGCTCATGCAATAAAAGCTGTGCTTTTTCGATAAACAGTTCGAGAAAAGGTTTGTTTACTTACAAGTCTGGTACATTTAGCACATTTTGATGCTCCATAACCTGTTAACAATATTGATAATTGAAGTCCCATTTCAAGAATTAAAAACTTGACAGAGGATGAAGGTTGATATGCAACCAGAAGTATTACTAAAAAAATAGCAGCGACAAAAAATATTACAGCCAGAATGATAACTAACAACAATACAGGATTAATAGCATTATTAAATCCATATAGTACTTTGGCAAATGCAATATATGTTTCACTGTAACCTTTAAACAAATCTTTTATGTTTTCTCTTGGCAAACACACGATGCAATTATTTTCATTTTCTAAATTGTATACGGTTTCCTCGTATAATAAATTTTCCAAATCCATTTTTAGAAAATCATTGAATTTTTTTTGAACGTAGAAGAATAACCTAAGAAACAACAATGCCATAGTCAAAACCGGTAAAAGTGAAACGCTGAAAAGCAAAAAGCCGGCTTTCTCAATTACATTCCACTCGGGATCAATTTCGTAACAAAATATGCCTACAGCTGCAACAGAAAATAGTATGCATAGTAGTAATGAGTATATGTAAGTACGTGTTCGAAACTTGATAACATCATCAATGGATAATAAAGTGTGTGTCGTACTTTTTTCAAAATTTTTTGTGATGGAATCGAAAAAAATCAGCACTCTAACCATTTTTGGAAACTTTAGTAGGCAATGAAGAATTATGATGAAAGCCAGGCTAAATATTATTAAATCAGAACTGTTGATTAAGAGATCGAATAGCTCAATGTCGTCTTTGATTGATCTATGGACTCTGATTGCGCTATAGTAGATACAAAACGAAATCACAATCAGCGAAAAAATTCCGGGAAGGGCCGTCAATTTGTATTTTTCTTCTTTTATTCGAACCAGTGCGTTGTTTTTATGGTTACAAGTGAAAATTTCACTTGATATTCCAATAACATGCGTAAATTTAAACATCACACCGATTGCACAATGCACACAATTTTTTGATACCTGGTGGGCCATTGTTATTACACAATTGGTCAACTGATGGATCGCTATATTTCAACTACCTAACCTGCTTACTTACTACGTATAAACTGAAATTTCCGAACTAATCTGAACTATACCGAAGCAACTATTTATTTACACTAGAATTATGGTATTGACGGACATTTTGACTCTTATTATTATATATTTAGTTGTCGATTACAATAATTTGGAAGCGAGTAAACATGATTTATTTGTAATTATAAAAACTTTCAGTGTCCGATACTAATCACAAAACTATAATATACACCTTATTGATTTTTATTTAAATTAAATACTAAAAAAGTTATAAAAATTCAATTAAAACTTATTCTGGTTACTAAATGACAAATATAGAAGTGATGGTTATTATTTGATCGTCTCCACTTGTGGCAACTTTACGTACTATTGACAAGGCAGCCTCTTATGCCTTCGATGTTAAGGCGGCGTAGCTTTATTCTTTCCGAAATACAGACCGAGAGCGTGGGAGATTTTAGCAATCTTAGTGGGTTCGTTTATACGCTAATTATGTACTTCCAAAGTATTCTGCAGTGCCCAGCTGAAAATGAAAGAGCTCAACAGGCGCCAGGCCTGAATAAAACACACAGTAGGAATAAAGGGGTGTTTATTCAAAACCAGGAAAAAATAGATTCTGGTTAAGCAATTTTCAAACAATTTACAGTAGTGAGAGTGACTCTCACGGACCATAAAGGTCCCATACAAAAATATTGCTGAAGGCAAAAGTGGGGGACGGACCCGTAATGGTGTCCACTCCAAATAAATTGAAAATTTCCTATAGCAAAGAGGAAGGTTTATAAAGTATACTGTAAAAATTTCACTTGCGAAGATATAATCAAAATTTCGAGAAAAATCAATTTTAAAATAGCATAATTTTGCATGTAAAATGCATGTCGAAGCCACGCCCATAGCCGAGGTTATAAATATATTGCGATATCGAGATACCACGTCAATGGAAGCACGTTATTTAAGTTTCGGTAAAATTTTATTATTAATAAAGCATGTGACTTATCAAAGTAATCAGAAAAACTTCGTCCGATACCAAGAAATTTAATTCAAAGTCAAATGATTTGTGAAAAAGGACATAAAGCAGGTTTGAATAAAATAAATTTAAAATTGTAACTTTTAATAATTGTCTTTGTTGAAAATTGTTTATTTATAGGAAATGAAAGATTGTTAGTAATAAGAAAGGTATTTCAAAAGTTAGAATTCTGTTAATTAATTGATTAATGTAAAAATTTGTGTTAGCGTTAAATTTTAAATAAGTTCTTAAATCATTACGTGAGTTCGACGTGTCACAAGTTAATGAACTGTGTATGGAAATTTCATGTCCAGCATCTTTATTTATTCAACCACGAAGCACTTAGGAAGAAGTCAATCCAATCTGAAAATATAAAAATTTTACTTATAAAATTTCAACGAGTCACAATTGGCTTAATCCATACCTGTAACCTGAAAATTTCGATAATATTGATTTTTCCGATCAACCAATACGAATGCGTTTACTCAAACATCGAGATTGCCATAAATTTCGAGATGAAAAATTAAAAAGAATCGAAGAGGTCCTTGTGTTAGATTTCACACGTAAATGGTGGCGAATTTTAATCGTCCTAATAAAAATTGATCTTATGGTGAAAATAATTTGTGAAAGTATAAAATACGAGTGTAAAAATCAAGAAATTAATTACTTACCTACGTAAAACTAAAAATAAGTTGAAAAACGTAAAGGATTGAGGATATTTCTGAAGAATAGTAATCAACACAAAACGAGGTTAACAAACTGCAGCTGGCAACCTTTTCATGGTAATAAACCCATCGAGTGTAATTTTGGTGCGCAATTGTACCATCTCCAGTTCAAATAACGAAAAGATCCCTGAATTTACTAAGGTAACGTGCACATTAAAGTACAATTTTAATATAACTAAGTGAAATTTTCGGACTCCATACGACACGTGTTTTTCTTTATTTAACGTTCAGAATTTTGATAATTAGATTTAATAATAGAACTTTTTCATATAACAAAACCTTTATTTACATTTGTGTGCTAAATAAAAACATTATTAATTTTGTAACGAAGGATATTTATTTTGACCTGTTCCGCGCCATAAATTTATTTACAGTATTGGTCAAGGAACGAACTCACCCTGTACAAGGTAAGACACATGCACTACGAACCAGCTAAGCCGAGGCATATTAATTCCATTAATTTGTATTTACTAAATTTCACATACTTTTCCATTGACGGGGTACATTTCTGTACACTCGTACAAACTTTAATATTAAAAACGTTTAGCTCCGGAGAGGCAGAGGCCTACATAGCACTTTTTGTAGCCCAACGTGAGGCATTATTAGTATCAACGAGGGTACACAGCAATATGTTACGGTTGCTCGATGCCGATCGCATTTACCAGTCTACTGCCGTGCTTATAACATCGCTAGCACGGTCGCCAAACTGAATAAAAAAACGGTTCTTTTCAGAACCACAAATATTTTAAGAATAAGGTCTCTAAATAAACATAAAAAACTATTTGGAAATCCTAGGCCTTGCGGGGCTAAAGCCCCGCGGCCGGTTTTGATGGTACAAATTACTGTTTTGGGTGGATCTGGCACGGCCAGAATTGGGCGCATAAAAAACTTACCCTACGGCCCTCCGGGCCTCCGGGCGGTTTTTCAATCGCGTACGCCGCTACGCGGCAGAGCTAAACATACGAGAAGACCCATCAAGCAAACCGGGATGAAGGCAACCGGTATTTTAAACCCCCAAAAAATCGCCTAAAAACAAAAAATAATCGATGTTACATGCACGAGAGTCGAGCTGCATCTGCCGGTGCAAAATACTCTAAGTGTTAGGGTCATTCATAGCGCACGGACCGACCACAGAATGAGCGACGCGCAATAATTTCGTTACGGAATATCGCTAAATTAGCAAACTTCAAATTCGATTTACTCAAAATTTTGATAATACCTTCGAAGGTTTAAATTATATCAGTAAACTATATAAACCTTCCTCTTTGTAATAGGAAATTTTCAATTTATTTGGAGCGGACACCCTTAGGGGTCCGTAGCCCAAAAGGGTTTAACAACTCTGGACTGAAGGTCCTTTAACTATTCTGAAGTAAGGCCCCAGCATAAACAATTTGCTACTGGCTATAGCCCAAATTGCTATGGAGTGCGGTATATAAAGCAAAGCTTATTGCTGTCAGAAAAAAAGCTGATAATGAATACAAATGTGCAACTTACCTCGCAGCTGGATTCTTGAAATAAACGTCTGGACCCTTGGTGCAAACTGCAACTCCGTGACAAAGCCCTATCCCGGATTCCCAGTCCAATGGCCACTCATTGATGAAAATCGCTACAACAGTAAGCACACACAAGCAAACAAAACCAGCAGATATCCAACTAAGCTTATTGATGTTAAAAAAATCAGTAACAAAAGTAGATACTACAGCCTTACTCAAAATATCAAAAACACAGCCAACTGACAATTAATATTAGATGGAAAATTACCCAGAGTTGATCCAGTTGATATAAGACAGATTTAATTTGTTCTTCTTCTTCGAGTGCCTATCCGTTACCGGATGTTGGCGACCTCTCTCCTATGTATGTGTTGTGCATTTGTAGTACTATCGCACACATATGGGACCTCCTTGTTTAACGCGGGCTCCGAACCGCGGGAAGTGTATACACTTCATCTCCAGAGAGGCTATTCTTGGCATATTACACCTCGGTGGTTTGCCATTGCCTTCCGAGGGGAGACGGTCAGAATAAAGTTTTTACTGAGCCCGGAGTCGAACGGGCATTTAGCTTTAGCAGCAATGCACTTCACCGCTTAAGCTGATTACCGTCTTTAATTTGTTAACCGGCACTATTTTCCAATCTTGATTCCAATAACGGAAGCCACTTTCCAAATATATTGGAAATCAAATGGTATTTATTACCTAGATATGGTATCAACGGCCCAAGGTGTTCTTATCAATAATAGCGACTTCGAAATTTCCAATGTATTTAAAATTGTTAAAATTTTCTAAAATATACTGTGGTAAGCTATTCCACATTCACTCAAATACCGGTAGCTAGACTATTCAATCTCCTACCAAGGATTCGGGCCTAATCTGCGGTTTATCAATCGAAATATTGTTCACAAAATTTATGTTCGCAAAAATGCGTGCTATAGCTACGCTAACCAAACCAAAAATCATCGAATCGCCGTGTTCCTCTTATCTCCTATCCGCTTTTATACCGAGTGCGTTATAATTACTCGGACGGAATAATTGAAATGGTTGAAAAGAAAAATTATTTATGGAGATAGATATAGAGAATTGAATTACTGAGTATGTAACGACAAAAGTAACGTTACACACCCAGAAGACAATGGTAAACCATCAAAGTATTGGGTTGATGCATAGCGTTTTTTTTATATTTAAAATTTAACTTTTTAAATACACATAAAAAATACATAAACTAATCAATAATAACTTCTCCTGCATTGTTTATAATGAACTCCCAACGTTCTGGCAGTTCTTCGATTCCACGCCTGAAGAAATCCGGTGGTTTGGAGGTGAGGAAGTCGTCAAACCAGTTTTAAAGAGCAACGTCGGTATTAAATGAGATTTCGCGGAGATTGTTGGATAGAGAGCGGAAAAGATGAAAATCTGATGGAGCAAGATCAGAAGAATAGGGCGGATGTGGAATAACCTCCCAACCGAGATCTTGAATAGCTGCTTTTGTAATGTTAGCATGTAACACGACAATACACATCCAAGACACCTTCCGTACAATGATTAACGTAATGACTAGCTCTAAGTCGCGAAGGGTGGTGTTCGTAGGATGGAGCGGAAGGGCTTGTGACCAAAAGTCGTGTCTTGTCGGCCTCTCCTCAGCGACCGGGCAATCCTCGATCGCGAGTTATGATGTTATATCAAAATCGGGGGGGGGGGAGTATATTTACACACGGAGTCAAAAGGGCGCCACGTGAATTCTGAACCAAGGTTCATTCGAAAGGGGTGCAAATCGCCCCTTCCCAGCTGAATACACGACAGCTGTTGATTAACTTAACGCGAGTATCTCACACTGGTGGCCTCTCTTTGGATTACAGGTACATCTTGCTGTTATAAAACCTTACCTTACATCATCGCTAAATAAACAAACACATAAACAATAATAAAAACACAAACATAAATAATAAAGATATAATGTCGAAATATACAGGGGGCATTTGGTAATTTATAACATATGTCTAATCATATTTACAGCTACATGATGTTACAAAAACTTAAATGTGAAAAACTTGACTTGAATAAATGATAAAACGTTATCACTAAAAACATGGACTTGAAGTTGATTTAATTCAGTTACTATTAAATATGACATAAAATTCAATCTGAAATATGATTATTTAATTTATTAAACTTAAATGTTACGTAAAACATAATTCCAAAAATATGACATTGTTGCAATAAACAATTTAGAATACTAACACATAAAAAAAAGGACATACAAAGAGGTTGCGATCGACTTCAAGGTACACCTGAAAGGTTATAAAATGTCATGGTCATAACTGACCAAGAATACAATAATACTTAAAAAATACGAAAGTACTGCTTACATATAAGATACTGATGTGTTCCAAACGGAATTTCCATGAGATTTGCCAATATGAGATACGGAAATAATGTTCTTCCATAATCGGGATGACCATAAAATAAGTTGAAAAGTTGAAGGTAATTCGGTAGAAGATGAGTATTGGTGATGGCGAAAGATGAGAGTTTCCAATTCCGATAAAATTAACTCAAACCGTATCTGACTGCATGTCAGTTTCGCGCAACCGGCTGAGTTTCGTTAAAAATAAACCGAACGGGTTTGTTAAACAATAGCAATAAATTTAACTTTCACTAATTTAATCTAAACGAAATAAAGTATTGAAGTACGGTACTGATCTTTCTTAATTTGATAAAAAGTTACTCGAAAAAAAATGTCCACATGTGATGAACGTAAACATTTGTATTACGCGGTACACTTAAAGAATGTTCAATAAAGTTATTCATATCGAGCGGCACGTACATTCCGACAGCTGACTTATTATGTCGAAATGAGTTTGCAAAAGGACTCGCATTAATGTAGGCGCGTGAGAAATTCAATCCGAAATTGATTTTAATTCACTACATTTAATAACAAAAGCGTTGAATGTTCAATTCGAAAATTGGTTTTAATTCAATAAATTTAATACCAAAAGCGTTAAATGTTCAATTCAAAAATTGGTTTTAATTCAATAAATTTAATACCAAAAGCGTTAAATGTTCAATTCGAAAATTGGTTTTAATTCAATAAATTTAATACCAAAAGCGTTAAATGTTCAATTCGAAAATTGGTTTTAATTCAATAAATTTAAACTATTTAAATAACATGACCGAAAAGAATTAAAACATAACTAAAGACCGAATGATTGTTAGTTTCACCTGTTGCCGTACCATATGAATGAAGGCTCGTATTATCGATAAAAAATCTGTTACCTAAATTGCACTGTTTCACATATGTTACACAATTGACTATTAAATGATTTAAAATCTTACGTTAGTAAAATTTATATAATCGACTTGGTATTCAACTACACTAAAATTCCGCCTGCACTGGCGTTATCTCGCTGCTCGGAAATAACTTCCGGCAGAGTTTTTGGATACTACATGATCACTGATCAGACCGACATAGCTTCGGACCTGAAGATCCCAAGGAATCTTAGCTAAAATTGGGCTCTGCAGTGCCTTTTATGTGGTTTTCGATGGTCGTGGGGATAAAAACCCTTCCATATTTCTTCCAGAAAAGTCTATAATTGGTCTTTAAATTCGACCTCGATACCTGATTGGCCAGAAAAATAAATGAAACGGGTCACTTTTGTCTTTATTCCTACAAAATCCTGTCTGAACTCGATAACTGCAGCTGGGGCTATCGCATGTTGGATGTTTACTTTATAAATTTTTTGTTGAACAAAAAGGTATATTTTAAAGTTTTTTGCCATCTGTGAAGGCAAAGCATGATTGCGAAATCCTCATAAGCGTAACGTTAAAATATCTATGCTCGGGTTCGCCACATGTACACGTGTACAGATAAGAAAATAAAATCCATAAATCAACGTGGTTTTGACAGGCACATGTGCAACTTTGAAATAAAATTGCAGCGAACAACGCTATTCCAATTTAAAGTTTCTACATGTCCAACTAATTCGTTAACTATGTATCTATGCGAGAGGACGTAAATTCAAAACAGTACTGGAATGAAGGCAAAACTGATGACTGACCAGATTCTTAATTTGTGCTACGTTAGTCTCGAAATATCATTCCAATCGTATGATTTGGGATGGACGTAACTAAGAATTATTGCAATAAATTTAAATTATTACACGTTTGAAAGATATACTTTCGTCTGCTAATTTCTGAACTCGATCTTTTAGTACTATTCTTCGACCTACAAATATATGCTTTTTAAAATATTTTCGTTCGAAAATTTACAACGGAATTATGACTTTTAAAAGTTTGATTTTAAATTTTAGAAACGACGGGAAATCTTGCAGTTTGTTTGTAACGGTATGTTACCAAAAATTTCAAGGCGCTGCGAGCGCAAAATTCACGTTACAAGCAGTATACGGACGGGCATTATCATGCTGCAAAACCACATGATGCCGTCTTGCCGATCGGTTTTCTTGAATTGCAGCGTCGAGGCGATGCAGTTGTTGACAATAAACCTCAGAGTGATGGTTACATTCCTCGGTAGCAATTCATAGCCTTCTTTATCCCACTTTGCGTGGATGAGCACCTGATTTTGCACTAAGATTTGCTTGTTTGTTAGGGCCCAGCCTTTCCATTCTGTTCTTGATGTAGATGTAAAGGCGTCATTTTTCGTCACCAGTAACAATTTGAGACAAAAACGGCCGATGTTGTTGACGAGAAAGCAAATAAACATAAATGATAACGCGCTGATTTTTGTTGTTTTCGCTCAAAACGTGTGGTACCCAAACACCCAACTTTTGAACTTTGCCCATAGAATGCAAATGCCGTACGACAGTTGATTGGTTACAATTCATCATATTCCCCAATTCCCGACTTGATTGACGTGGATCATCACGAATTGAAGTATTTAATCGGTCTTCATCAAGACGAATGGTCTCCCTGAACGTGGGAAATCATTACTATCAAAATAAAAATAAATTACAAGGTGTCTCCCCGCATGTACTTAAAAGATTTTTGAATATTATCTTGTTAATATAGCGCTCAATAATGATTTTACATTTGTTTTTTTTTTGGAATTTATGTGCAAGATTTGCATAATTTTGAAAAAGTTTCGTGCTCTTACAGGACGGGAGCAAATTTGCTTAAAGTGTTTTTTGTGATAAAGTTTTACCAAGCAGCCAGGAACATAAGAGAAAAGAATATTTTGGCTTATAACATACCAAATACACTTCCCACGGTTTAGACCCCGTATTAAGTGAGATTATAAAATGCGATGTGTGTGATAACACTTCCAATTCACAACATATACGTACATACATTTTTTAGGCTTCTATACAAAGTATAACAAGAAGCCTTATGATCTAGCTCCGTGTCTGTCCGTCCGTCTGTCTGTCCGTCCGTCCGTCTGTCCGCATAATTCAAAATCATACATAGCGTTTCAAATCGTGTTGGATATACTCTGTGTGTATAGAGGTCTAAGAACTGGGTAGCCAGTGCGCTACTTTTAGGCTTCTATACAAGGTATATTTATGATTAGGCCCAATTTATTTGTCAAATCGTCTTGACGTTTCTTCGGCGAATCGCCCATGAAAGCTGCGGGTCTCGCGGAAGGAGGAACAACCGGTAAAACCGTCACGATCATCCACTCGGGTCGTGAGTATTTCGGATCCATTCCCAGGGCGCTGCAATCTGCGTCGCTAATTTGTCTAAAGATATGCAGCACTTCTTCCGCCAACAAATACTTTTTTTTTTGTGGAACCTTTCCGTCGGATTCCTTCCATTCGGCCGACAAATCGAGACCCGATTTTCTAATTACAGGTTGATGATTTCCACATCCACCATCCGCGTGACATATTGTTTGTTCTTTGCACAAACCGTACACTAGTTCTAAGCGTTTCTTGGAATCGTCTGCAGTTATCTTCTGAGCGTGTTCGAAGTGGTTTTGTTTCTTTGGGTTCACCAACAATTTACTGCAATTAAAGCAGACGCAGCGTAAAACTTTCATGACATCTTTAATCATGCCAACGTGAAAGATCGGTTTGGCCAATTCGATGTGACCAAAGTGACCGGGGCAAGTGTCCCGGTCGCCTTCGCATGTTTGACATGGTAAAGTGCTGTCAATCGCTCCCATCCTCGGATCCATCAGGCCGCCCACTTTTGGATGACTTCCTTCTATAATTTCTACATGATTTATACCTTCTGGGACGACAGACATGCTACGAATATCTTCCGGTCTAAAAATGCCAAATTGCACATTCTTTACAGTTTTGAAAGCAGATTTGTTTTCGATTAATGCCATTGTTAATAATTTACTTTTACTTAACGCGCGAAAAATTAGCCAAACTGTTACATCTACTATACTCATAGGGCGATGTCCTATATAAGCAAATTGATCTGATGATACGTTGATCCGTTGATACGATGATCCGTTGATACGATGATCCGTTGATACGATGATACTATGATACGATGATACGATGATCCGTTGATACGATGATCCGTTGATACGATGATCCGTTGATACGATTATACCATGATACGATTGTCCGTTGATCCAATTATTCTTTGATACGTGGCTTACTGGTCTAACTGCCGCAGGGATTAACGGCCAGAATAAAGTGAAGATAAGCTATTGTTCCAAGGATATGATTTACTAGGATATTGGATATCAGTGGACGTGTTAAAGAAAGACTACGTTTTGAATCGACTAGTTGCGACCCTCTATCGGGGTCATTTTCAAGACTGTAATAAAGAAAAATGTACATAAACAAGCGAAAAAATACAAATCGAATGTAAAATATGTCACCTCTCAAAACAGATGTAAAATGTTTTCTTGTGTAACACATTGTAGTAAACATACAATGAATATGGTCAGAATAAAGTTATAAAGTAATAAACATGGCCAGAATAAAGTTTTACTGAGCCCGGAGTGTAACCAGGCATTCAGCATTAGCAGCAACGCACTTAACCGCTATAGCTGACGATCGATATGAAAAATCTAAGCCCTCGTGAATAACTTGTTCCAGTACGCCCCTGACTTATTGTATGACAGCTGTTTTCAGATAACAAAAATTAAACAAGGTGGAACTCGCTTTAGCGGCAGTTCTTAGGCTTCTATTCGCAATTTACATTAAGCAAACGCCACCATGCGGGAGAATTTTAGATTAGTAAGTGACGTATTAAATGAAAATAAAAATTCGTTCTTCAGGCTCAAGACATAACAACATCAACTAATTAACAAAACATATATTATAATAAATTTAATACTATACTGAAATGTTGCAAATTTTCACTAGAATATGATTTTGAATTTCGAAATATACGTCTAAACACGGCCATGTTGTTGTTGCTGGTGGCGCTACCAACGGTATTAATGTAAATTGCCGATACAGCTACCTTTCTGGTGTGGAAAGTTGTTATTATCTGATTATTTTTGGTCGCCATATAATGTAAAATCACATAATCAGATAATCTGCACTAATTATTTATTATTTTATTTTAACCACAGCAGTGGCTTGATGTGGATAGTAAAGTTAAGTTGTAAATAAAAGAGAAGGAAGAGGATGGATCCACCTCAAAAAATTGACCGGAAATTACAGAAAAGTAAAGTTACGAATGGAATGGAAAAGTTTGATTATTATTACTTATGTACAGCGATGCCAACCGTACTATAATTTATTATAGTAGCATTCTATAAGTAATTTGTACCTTCTGTTGTACAGCACAGATACCTTAAGACGTTGATACCCTAATAAGAAGTTATCTCGAAAAATTTAATTGGTGCAGATCATCGGTTTATCTGATGTTACATTATAAATAATATGTCGACCAAAAATAACTAGCAATAATAACTTTTCACACCAGAAAGGTAGCTGTATAGAAGCCTAGGAACCGCTGCTAAAGCAAGTTCCAACTTGTTTAATTTAGACATCCTATCCTATAGGGGAGTGACGTATAGGTTGGGACGCCGTATAGGTTGGGACAGCGGAATATCTGCGTTGTTGGTAGTTGTGACACCTATATTATGACTGTCGCAGTAAAGTTTGGTTATAACCTAACGTTTCATGTGCATTAGAACGAAGACGTCGTGTTCATTGTGTGTATGCCAAGCAAGTCGAAATTTTTCTTTAAAAAAACATCTTTAAGGTAGTTTCTACGTGCTGAAATTTTACAAAATTTAAATCAATTATTTCAAGTAAGTATGTTCAATGTGTCTTGTATTAAGTGTATTTTCATTGTGTGAAAGAACAATTTAAATGTGAGGTATTGCAGAAGGTAATTTTTAGACTTTTTACAAAATGGCTATTTTGCAATGCCAAAATGCCATACACTGCAATGCCATTTAATTTGGCTTAACATCGATTTTGTCTTCGATCGGAACTTTGCAAGCATCAACTCCAGCCAAAAAATCAAATCGTTGACGGAAGTCGATGAAAAGTAGTGTTTTGACGTCGCCCGAAAACATTTCCGAATTGAAGGAAAGGCAAACTAAACAAATAAATTGTTTCTTTGAAAGTTTAAATAAATATTCTAATCATAATACCATGCAGTTTTACTTCATTTTTTGCCTTATTTTTCGGATTTTTGATAGTGTCCAATAACCTATACGGCAAATTTTTTTCGACTAAAAAAGTTCCCTTCATTAAAATAGATATAACTTTTGACTCGTTTGCGATATCAAATAACTTTCCACAGTAAAGTTGTAGCCAATGATCAAACCTTCTTATTGGTTTATAGAAGTTAACATTATTCCCATCAATTTCAAAACTACACACCAAAAACGAAACCCATCGCAACCTTTACGACATTCCCTTACATTTGCAAACAGTTTACACAAACATTCTGTATATGGTTTAACATTAATGTCTTAGATTCTTGGATGATACATAACCATTTAGCTACATTCCATTATTGGCTTTCCTTATCAAATCTTCTGGTAAGATTCAAGGGTTTGTGTTTCTTTAATCTTCGATTAAAGTTGATGTTGAGCTATTAATGAAGCTGACGGTTTGGATGCTGACTCAACTTGGTATGGTATTTCTCACTCCAGGATTTTATTTCCTCTTTGACAGTTTCCACGTTGAGATCCATATGGATAACGTCATTTGGGACATACCAATGTTCGTGCGTGATTGTGCGCAGTACCTTTGATTGAAATCTCTGCAGTATTTCTAGATTTGAATAGCTTGCTGTCCCGCGCAGTTAGATGCCATGTATATCCATACTGGTTTTACGAAAACTTTATATACTATGGTTTGTTTTTAGTTGCATGAGAATTTCAAATTTAAATAAAACATTAAAAAAGTGATGGAATGTTTTTTAATTATGTTTTTATGAAAGTAAATTTAATGCCGTTTATGATTTGAAAATAATTTACAGCTTGTGACTACCACGACTAATCGTTACGAAGCGCATCCGAGAAGTCAAATTTTTGACCACTTTCTGGCCTTATTTCATAAATGGCTTGTTAAATCATGGATTTTACCGATCGGGCGCTGCATGCAACAACAAGCGTGACGTCACTTTGAGTATTCTTTGACATTAAGGTTATAACCTTAATTCTTTGCTGTCGTTTCGAATTTTCCTGGTGAAATAATATTAATATTGTGATTGTAACGAATTAAAAGTATAACGAAAGTTATTATATAATAACGTGGTTATAAACGAGGTTAAATACTACCGAAAGTTATTTTAACAGTATATTTTTGTTGTGTTTCAAAATAACGTGGTTTATCACGTGTAAATATTGAACAGTTATTAACTTTATTTAAATAGTTTAGTTGGATAAGTGGTTTTATCATGGCATTGAACTCGCAGTTTCTTTTGCTGAAAGAAATCTACAGGTTTCTAAATTGCGATATATTTTCCCGTTGTAGCAGTGAAGGCGAAAATTTATTGAATGCAAGACACATCATTGCGTTTGGTGAAGTGAACAGTACAGATGATCAAGTAGTAAAAACACTTGCATTGTGTTTGAAAACGAGTGATCTTTCTGATACACCTCACGAAATTCAGGGCACGTTTCGTATCGATACACCGGAGCTTGAGGTTTATGAAATGAAATGTAGTTGCAAAGCTGGCGAATCACAAAGATGCAAGCATGTTGCAGCATTTTTGCTTTTATGTACAAGGTAAGATAGTGTAGTGCATGCATTTATACTATTTGATGTAATTATAAAAAATATTAATTAATAAATAATTTCAGGACCAGCATTTTTGAGATTGAAGAATTTTCATGCACCGACGTCAAATGCTACTGGAAATCTGCCAAGGAGGCAGCTTTGGAGCAGTACAATGCTAAACTCTTTGAACGATGGTCATGTGTTAATAGAAAACGAGGAAGAAATGAAGATAGTGGGCATGACTTTGTTCGTGACCATTTTCTAGAATTCATTAAGAAGAGAAATCTCAGTTATTCTGCTGTGCATAATATGTACATTTTTTAAAAATTTATAATAGCATAATTTATTTAATTTTGGTTTTCTTAATTATTTTAGTGTTTGATGTAGAGAAATCGCAACTACAGAAGTCGCAACTCCTGGTGGCAGTGTAGATCAAGTGCCACAAGAATTGCTAGATATAGCCAATAATGCATTCATTTCAGCATTTATGATTTCGCTAGACATCGATGTTTCGAAATTTAATTTAAAAACTTGTTGCCAGGATGTTTTAGGCAATTTAGTAAACGCCAATGTTATTTCCATTGCCATAAAAACAAAGGAGCAGATCGAACGTTGGAGATGTGAAAGACAGTATCGATTAACAGGTAAAATTTGAAATTTTGTTAGTTTTTCTTTAATTTCTTAAATTTGGAAGTTGCGGTAATTTAGTAACATGTGCATGTGATATAGGTACATAATTGTGAATAATTTCATCTTCCTGTTATTTAGGATCACGGTGTTATGCTATTTTCACATATTCTAAGGACAACTGGGAGCAAAAGACGCGCAATTACTTTTGGCCGAAACCATTTACAAATTAATATGTAAGACATGGGATCGAACATGAAAAGGAAGCATTAATTTCCTACAAGACGAAGAATGGCCATAACACACAGGGGGCCCCCGTAAGGGCTACTGGCGCCTGTGTGCAAAAAAGGATTTTAGCGCCCCTTAAGGCATTTTGGATCATGTTTTTTTATTTATTGTTTTGAAGGTAGGTATTAGGTAGGTAGGTGCTTGAAATAAAGCAAAAAACTGAACTTTAGAAGTCATATTTATTTGTAGACTAAAATATCAAAATGAAACAAACAGAATAAAATCATAACAAAATAAATTAAAATAAATTCTTGTTCACACCCATTTTAAAGCATTTACTTAACTAATGGGGTACAGACACGTTGTTTATAAATACTTGAAAATAACCCAAAACTAAAAATCACATTTTTTTTAGGAACAAATAACAGAAATATTGCCTAATGTCTACATACTATATATAAGTACTACTTTCTACTTATACTTAGATATTTTAAAAAATATGCAGATACTTCTGATAACAAATACCTAGGTAACTTCGTTATAAAATCAAAAATGATAGCTAGGTATAATAGAAAAATAAAAAATGGCTATTGTAGTAGCGATATTTTCCGAGACTTTGCTGTTGCAAATTCATTAATTACATCGCTAAAATTTATACCATCAAAAATTTCTTGTTCAATTGCTAATATTGTTATCCCAGACAATCTTTTTTGAAGCATTGTCGATCTTAAATAATTTTTAATGATTTTTAACTTTGAAAAAGATCGCTCGCCAGAAGCTACAGATACAGGCAATGTCAGAAGAATTCTTAGTGAAATGCTTACGTTTGGAAGGGTGGAGATTAAATTGTTTTCAAATATATATTGTAAAATACATAAGGGGTCAGTATCATCAGGTAATGAAAACAAGTTTAACGCTTTAATTTCATTAAACAAATCATTGGAGTCTATATCCTTATTATCCTGATCTGTCAGTCGTTCTTCAAGAACAGAACAACGTTTTAAAAGATCGCTGTCACTTAATTTGAATATGTCGCTAAAAAATCCTAAAATATTATCATACTCATTTAATAAGTCAAATCGGTTTTTTTAGAGAGCTTAAAGTTTGATCTATAATTTTTAAGAAAAAACTAATTTTAAAGGCGGTTTATGGATCATGAGGGGTCTCATCTCGGTGTTCATAGTCAAACAGTGTAATATTCTTTTGAATATTTACGAGTTTTAATTTAATTTAAGTACGTACTGCTATGTCCTCCTCCTAATAAAATGTTAGGCACGGGAAGGTACACACATTATTGCCCCTTCTTACTAAGCTCTCGGGATGAGTCGTTCAGGGAGTGGGTCCCTTGTGGTTCGAAATAAATTATTAGAGGCGATCTTATTGTGCTCATTGGCTCTCTCAGGATATTTATAACTTTTGCTTTCCTTTTTTGAATAAAAAAGAAATAAAAAACCTTCATCAACTCCCATACAAATTTTATTATAGTTTAAAAAGAAAAATTAATACAAATAATTGTTCGAAACAAAGAGGTTTCCTCTCTTCGTCCCAAGTTGCTTGATTTTTAAGCCAATCAAGACTTTCGCTTTACATTAGCGGGCTTAAATGTTTATAAATTTAAATTTGTTGCTTATTTTTAAAGCTTAAAATATTTTTGACGAAAATTATAAAACTTTTGATTATTTTTAACTTATCACTTAGGGTATCAAAGAATACACTCTGTTAGAAGTCTTTTCCCCAAATCCTATTATTAACACGCTGAAGGCAAAATTTTAACAAATTATAGAAATCATAAATTCACTGTACCTGGCTCCTGAATATATCGCAGTTTTTATTTGTTTAAAAAGGATATCATTTATTCGCTGTGTGCGCCCTGCTTTAATCTTTACTTGCAACGATTGAACTTCACTCCACCTGTCATGACTTTGTTGGATGTCATTTGAAACGGTACTTTACTTTGACTAGTGCTGAATTTTGTGCTCGTGTTTGCATCCTTCCTATTGAAAATCTCCAAAAATATTGAGGTAAGTTGTTCCATTAATTTGCAATGATTTTCTTGTTATCCAGAAAATTTTTATATGAATAAATTTTTGTAAATTACAACATCTCCATTGCATTTGTTTATGTCCTTGACATCTATTTTTAGAATCGACGTTGAATAAACGAACTTTCTAACCTCTCCGAAGTCAAATGAATTTGATTAACCTCCAAATTCTGGTAAATAATATTTCTCGGAGAGCATCGAAAAATGCGTGCACACAGCGGAGTTACTAGAGGTGAACTGATTTTTGATCGAAAATCGATACAATTGGTATTCTTGTTTGAATTTTGTGAGTCAAATCCATGTATTTTCGAATTTATTTTACTCTAATAAATTATTTTTATTGTAGATTTTTCTTCTGTATCAACCTCGATTTCGTTTGGAACATCTTCCCGAGCAGTTTGATTGGTACATTCCATTTTTATCAATTTTATGGATTGTTGATTGATTCATTTTCGTCTTTCTTGGTTGTTTACAGGGGCGTTACACAAATATGACCCTTATTAACTAAATTGTTGATTTATCCGTTGAAAATATACACATTAAATGCATGAAACAATTACATAATTTTTGATATGCTTACATTTTTACAGAGAATGTTATTTGTAGAGTAAATTGGTTTACAAATTCTTAAATTTTTCTAGGTTATCATAATTAATACATTTTTACAAATTTTGAGCTAATTAAGTTTTTTGTTTCATTTCTGATGTGACAATCATCAGTTTATTTAGATTTAGCAATCTTTGTCATGTTTCATTCATCCTGAGAGACTCAAATAAATTTAGAAAATTGAAATTTTGAAAAATAAAAATTTCTCGTAGAGTAAATTTTTAAAGTGTCTTTCGACTTAGAATTTTGTGCTTGTTTCGAATATATGATTCATTTTAGCATCGGGAGCCTTTCTTATTCATTTTAACACACAGCATAATCCATTTCAAATTGCATCAAAAGATAAATTTAATTTTAGATTGAAGATTCAATTTCAAAAATTTTTGTGTTCAAATGTTATAAAATTTTCCTTTTTTTTTTTTTTTAAGTACCTCTCTGATTTTTGATATTTGTGACTGATTGATTTTGATTCCATTTGTCTAAATGTATTTTTCAAGATTGTATGCGTTAATCTCCTCCATTTCAAGTTTTACTTGTCTTTTTGTTTGTGCGAATGGCTTTTCACTCTTGTGATATCCCTCAATGACTTATTTAAAATGTTGCAAACTTTATGTCTTTTGAAATTGAAATTTCTAAATTATGAATTAACTTGATTGTAAAATAAACTTAAAATTTTTTTGTCATTAAATTTCCCCTTTAAATTAAATTGTTTGTAAAATTAAAATCGTAACTAATTAAATTATCTAAATTTTTAAATTGACATCTGACTTTTTAATTGTTTGACTCTTTCTGAAATTTTTTTTTTAGTTTTGACCATTTTCTAAGCGTTTTGTTAATTTCAACTATTTAATTAATTATAAGTTTGGATCAATTGTTTCCTACTGTGATGAATATTTAATTGGCTTCTTTCTTTCAATGCGATGGATTTTAATTCACATCCTCTGTATTTGAATATTATTTTGTTAATTCCTGATTGTTTATTTTCTCTCTAATTGATCATTTTAATATTAATTTTTAAATTTTAAATCTTTTCCCCCCTTTTTAATATTTCTAGTCAATGTGCCCTCTTTTTCAAACTATTTCACGCAACTTTTAACTATTTTGCTCAAATTGTCTCTTGCAATTTCAGCATTTATTCATTATCCCATTTATTTATCATCAATAAACTTCTATTATTGTAATCAATCGTCAATTATTTTTATTATCAAAAATTATTTTATTTTTACTTCATCTACAGCAAATCTTCCTTTTGGTCCATCCTATGATGTTCTTGTTACCAATCTTTCTTCATCAAAATGTTTTCTTCAATTAAATTTTTCCGCATTGTCACTAATTTATCCATGTTTATAATTTTAAAATTTTTGTTGTCATCTCGAATCTTCGAAATTTTTGTACGCTTATTTTTCTTGTAGTCAATTAGTTTTCTCATAATTTTCAGATTTTTAAATTGTTGTAGTCTTGACAATTTTTATTCATAATTAATAATGTTGAGTTCAAATCTCAATGTTTTTAAATTTTTATAAATTTTTCACTTTTAATGATCGTGTCCATTTCACTCGCTAATCAAATTTACAAGTTTCGGCATCCTGATTTTCCTTATCAAAGTTTCCGATTTTTATGTGTTGATTTTCAAGCGGACCCGTTTGAATAATTCCATCTTCATGATGTAATCTTCAGCATTTGTTCCAATTGTTGTTTTTGTGTTGAAGTCCATTATCCATTTCACTTCTTTATTCGTTGTGATTTGACTCCGCGTTTTTGTCTTTTTGGTTTTGTGATTGCACTGTTTATTAAATGTTCTAATTTTCAACTGTCTATCACTGTACCTTGATTTAAATTTTATCCGTTTGTACCGAATTTTTATTGACTTTATTATTTTCAACCGCGCATGTTTATTTTGTATTTTTGTATGTGAAAAATTTTTGAATTGAACAATGTTCCCGAATTTCACTGTTTTATTTAATAAAAGTTTACGCAATCTAAAATGTTTATGTTTTATGAAAGTCTGCTTCTTTCTATTTATTGTGAGCACTTTTTCACTTTTAAATGTTCTTTTGACTCTAATAATTGTCTTTATTTTAAATTTTCTTGCACTTTTTTGGTTCTTCACATTTTTGTGTTTTCTTTAATTTTGTTGTTTGTTACTAAATTTCTTTTGTTTGGAGCTTCTTGGAAATCTTTTATTTTTCTTTGCTCTTGTACCTCTTGTTTTGTACTTCGGCTTTGCATATAATTTCTTGATCTTCAAGTAGAGCCTTTTGAAATTTCTTCTTGCATGCACAACGTTGAATTTGTATTGAACTTCCTCCATTTCTTCGATTTGTGTTGGAATTGGGGTTTCAACTTTTGGATCCATTTTTGTATCCATAGAGGAGATTTCTTGTCTGATTACCATTATTCTTTCTTTATTTTGAGCTTCTATTTTGTTTATTAATTCCTGATTTCCAGTTTCTATTTTGTTTATTAACTTTTCAAATTGTTCGCTTGATTCTTTTGCTTGGGCTTGATTTCCAGCTGTTATAAATTCCATCAATTCTTGTATGTCGGAGTGGCTTATTCGTTGAACGTTTTGCTGTGCGTTCGACATGATGAATTTAATTTATAAAATGAATTGTGCAAATAGTTATCAAAGAAATTTGTAAATAGAAAATGTTTAAGTACAAAACCTGTCAATAAAGAATTAATTATTATAATAATCAAAATGTTGTTTTATTTTCACAAACAAAAATAATTTTTTTTAAGTTTTTACCCTTAAATTTTTATCAAAACTATCCCTATCGTGATTTCGATGTTCTACGTTGCCAAATGATGCTATACTTTGATGCATAAAATTTCAAAAATATTAATTTTTTTACAAAAATTTTTGTACCCTTAATTTTTATCAAAACTACCCTTAATCTTGCCTTTTTCGAGCCCCACGCTACGGCGCCAAAAGATGCTATGTCCTCCTCCTAATAAAATGTTAGGCACGGGAAGGTACACACATTATTGCCCCTTCTTACTAAGCTCTCGGGATGAGTCGTTCAGGGAGTGGGTCCCTTGTGGTTCGAAATAAATTATTAGAGGCGATCTTATTGTGCTCATTGGCTCTCTCAGGATATTTATAACTTTTGCTTTCCTTTTTTGAATAAAAAAGAAATAAAAAACCTTCATCAACTCCCATACAAATTTTATTATAGTTTAAAAAGAAAAATTAATACAAATAATTGTTCGAAACAAAGAGGTTTCCTCTCTTCGTCCCAAGTTGCTTGATTTTTAAGCCAATCAAGACTTTCGCTTTACATTAGCGGGCTTAAATGTTTATAAATTTAAATTTGTTGCTTATTTTTAAAGCTTAAAATATTTTTGACGAAAATTATAAAACTTTTGATTATTTTTAACTTATCACTTAGGGTATCAAAGAATACACTCTGTTAGAAGTCTTTTCCCCAAATCCTATTATTAACACGCTGAAGGCAAAATTTTAACAAATTATAGAAATCATAAATTCACTGTACCTGGCTCCTGAATATATCGCAGTTTTTATTTGTTTAAAAAGGATATCATTTATTCGCTGTGTGCGCCCTGCTTTAATCTTTACTTGCAACGATTGAACTTCACTCCACCTGTCATGACTTTGTTGGATGTCATTTGAAACGGTACTTTACTTTGACTAGTGCTGAATTTTGTGCTCGTGTTTGCATCCTTCCTATTGAAAATCTCCAAAAATATTGAGGTAAGTTGTTCCATTAATTTGCAATGATTTTCTTGTTATCCAGAAAATTTTTATATGAATAAATTTTTGTAAATTACAACATCTCCATTGCATTTGTTTATGTCCTTGACATCTATTTTTAGAATCGACGTTGAATAAACGAACTTTCTAACCTCTCCGAAGTCAAATGAATTTGATTAACCTCCAAATTCTGGTAAATAATATTTCTCGGAGAGCATCGAAAAATGCGTGCACACAGCGGAGTTACTAGAGGTGAACTGATTTTTGATCGAAAATCGATACAATTGGTATTCTTGTTTGAATTTTGTGAGTCAAATCCATGTATTTTCGAATTTATTTTACTCTAATAAATTATTTTTATTGTAGATTTTTCTTCTGTATCAACCTCGATTTCGTTTGGAACATCTTCCCGAGCAGTTTGATTGGTACATTCCATTTTTATCAATTTTATGGATTGTTGATTGATTCATTTTCGTCTTTCTTGGTTGTTTACAGGGGCGTTACACAAATATGACCCTTATTAACTAAATTGTTGATTTATCCGTTGAAAATATACACATTAAATGCATGAAACAATTACATAATTTTTGATATGCTTACATTTTTACAGAGAATGTTATTTGTAGAGTAAATTGGTTTACAAATTCTTAAATTTTTCTAGGTTATCATAATTAATACATTTTTACAAATTTTGAGCTAATTAAGTTTTTTGTTTCATTTCTGATGTGACAATCATCAGTTTATTTAGATTTAGCAATCTTTGTCATGTTTCATTCATCCTGAGAGACTCAAATAAATTTAGAAAATTGAAATTTTGAAAAATAAAAATTTCTCGTAGAGTAAATTTTTAAAGTGTCTTTCGACTTAGAATTTTGTGCTTGTTTCGAATATATGATTCATTTTAGCATCGGGAGCCTTTCTTATTCATTTTAACACACAGCATAATCCATTTCAAATTGCATCAAAAGATAAATTTAATTTTAGATTGAAGATTCAATTTCAAAAATTTTTGTGTTCAAATGTTATAAAATTTTCCTTTTTTTTTTTTTTTAAGTACCTCTCTGATTTTTGATATTTGTGACTGATTGATTTTGATTCCATTTGTCTAAATGTATTTTTCAAGATTGTATGCGTTAATCTCCTCCATTTCAAGTTTTACTTGTCTTTTTGTTTGTGCGAATGGCTTTTCACTCTTGTGATATCCCTCAATGACTTATTTAAAATGTTGCAAACTTTATGTCTTTTGAAATTGAAATTTCTAAATTATGAATTAACTTGATTGTAAAATAAACTTAAAATTTTTTTGTCATTAAATTTCCCCTTTAAATTAAATTGTTTGTAAAATTAAAATCGTAACTAATTAAATTATCTAAATTTTTAAATTGACATCTGACTTTTTAATTGTTTGACTCTTTCTGAAATTTTTTTTTTAGTTTTGACCATTTTCTAAGCGTTTTGTTAATTTCAACTATTTAATTAATTATAAGTTTGGATCAATTGTTTCCTACTGTGATGAATATTTAATTGGCTTCTTTCTTTCAATGCGATGGATTTTAATTCACATCCTCTGTATTTGAATATTATTTTGTTAATTCCTGATTGTTTATTTTCTCTCTAATTGATCATTTTAATATTAATTTTTAAATTTTAAATCTTTTCCCCCCTTTTTAATATTTCTAGTCAATGTGCCCTCTTTTTCAAACTATTTCACGCAACTTTTAACTATTTTGCTCAAATTGTCTCTTGCAATTTCAGCATTTATTCATTATCCCATTTATTTATCATCAATAAACTTCTATTATTGTAATCAATCGTCAATTATTTTTATTATCAAAAATTATTTTATTTTTACTTCATCTACAGCAAATCTTCCTTTTGGTCCATCCTATGATGTTCTTGTTACCAATCTTTCTTCATCAAAATGTTTTCTTCAATTAAATTTTTCCGCATTGTCACTAATTTATCCATGTTTATAATTTTAAAATTTTTGTTGTCATCTCGAATCTTCGAAATTTTTGTACGCTTATTTTTCTTGTAGTCAATTAGTTTTCTCATAATTTTCAGATTTTTAAATTGTTGTAGTCTTGACAATTTTTATTCATAATTAATAATGTTGAGTTCAAATCTCAATGTTTTTAAATTTTTATAAATTTTTCACTTTTAATGATCGTGTCCATTTCACTCGCTAATCAAATTTACAAGTTTCGGCATCCTGATTTTCCTTATCAAAGTTTCCGATTTTTATGTGTTGATTTTCAAGCGGACCCGTTTGAATAATTCCATCTTCATGATGTAATCTTCAGCATTTGTTCCAATTGTTGTTTTTGTGTTGAAGTCCATTATCCATTTCACTTCTTTATTCGTTGTGATTTGACTCCGCGTTTTTGTCTTTTTGGTTTTGTGATTGCACTGTTTATTAAATGTTCTAATTTTCAACTGTCTATCACTGTACCTTGATTTAAATTTTATCCGTTTGTACCGAATTTTTATTGACTTTATTATTTTCAACCGCGCATGTTTATTTTGTATTTTTGTATGTGAAAAATTTTTGAATTGAACAATGTTCCCGAATTTCACTGTTTTATTTAATAAAAGTTTACGCAATCTAAAATGTTTATGTTTTATGAAAGTCTGCTTCTTTCTATTTATTGTGAGCACTTTTTCACTTTTAAATGTTCTTTTGACTCTAATAATTGTCTTTATTTTAAATTTTCTTGCACTTTTTTGGTTCTTCACATTTTTGTGTTTTCTTTAATTTTGTTGTTTGTTACTAAATTTCTTTTGTTTGGAGCTTCTTGGAAATCTTTTATTTTTCTTTGCTCTTGTACCTCTTGTTTTGTACTTCGGCTTTGCATATAATTTCTTGATCTTCAAGTAGAGCCTTTTGAAATTTCTTCTTGCATGCACAACGTTGAATTTGTATTGAACTTCCTCCATTTCTTCGATTTGTGTTGGAATTGGGGTTTCAACTTTTGGATCCATTTTTGTATCCATAGAGGAGATTTCTTGTCTGATTACCATTATTCTTTCTTTATTTTGAGCTTCTATTTTGTTTATTAATTCCTGATTTCCAGTTTCTATTTTGTTTATTAACTTTTCAAATTGTTCGCTTGATTCTTTTGCTTGGGCTTGATTTCCAGCTGTTATAAATTCCATCAATTCTTGTATGTCGGAGTGGCTTATTCGTTGAACGTTTTGCTGTGCGTTCGACATGATGAATTTAATTTATAAAATGAATTGTGCAAATAGTTATCAAAGAAATTTGTAAATAGAAAATGTTTAAGTACAAAACCTGTCAATAAAGAATTAATTATTATAATAATCAAAATGTTGTTTTATTTTCACAAACAAAAATAATTTTTTTTAAGTTTTTACCCTTAAATTTTTATCAAAACTATCCCTATCGTGATTTCGATGTTCTACGTTGCCAAATGATGCTATACTTTGATGCATAAAATTTCAAAAATATTAATTTTTTTACAAAAATTTTTGTACCCTTAATTTTTATCAAAACTACCCTTAATCTTGCCTTTTTCGAGCCCCACGCTACGGCGCCAAAAGATGCTATGTCCTCCTCCTAATAAAATGTTAGGCACGGGAAGGTACACACATTATTGCCCCTTCTTACTAAGCTCTCGGGATGAGTCGTTCAGGGAGTGGGTCCCTTGTGGTTCGAAATAAATTATTAGAGGCGATCTTATTGTGCTCATTGGCTCTCTCAGGATATTTATAACTTTTGCTTTCCTTTTTTGAATAAAAAAGAAATAAAAAACCTTCATCAACTCCCATACAAATTTTATTATAGTTTAAAAAGAAAAATTAATACAAATAA
This sequence comes from Podabrus alpinus, assembly GCA_932274525.1. Lineage (NCBI taxonomy): Eukaryota > Metazoa > Arthropoda > Insecta > Coleoptera > Cantharidae > Podabrus > Podabrus alpinus. Next base: position 42,349,706 of record OW026452.1, on the reverse strand, counting down.
TTGTTCGAAACAAAGAGGTTTCCTCTCTTCGTCCCAAGTTGCTTGATTTTTAAGCCAATCAAGACTTTCGCTTTACATTAGCGGGCTTAAATGTTTATAAATTTAAATTTGTTGCTTATTTTTAAAGCTTAAAATATTTTTGACGAAAATTATAAAACTTTTGATTATTTTTAACTTATCACTTAGGGTATCAAAGAATACACTCTGTTAGAAGTCTTTTCCCCAAATCCTATTATTAACACGCTGAAGGCAAAATTTTAACAAATTATAGAAATCATAAATTCACTGTACCTGGCTCCTGAATATATCGCAGTTTTTATTTGTTTAAAAAGGATATCATTTATTCGCTGTGTGCGCCCTGCTTTAATCTTTACTTGCAACGATTGAACTTCACTCCACCTGTCATGACTTTGTTGGATGTCATTTGAAACGGTACTTTACTTTGACTAGTGCTGAATTTTGTGCTCGTGTTTGCATCCTTCCTATTGAAAATCTCCAAAAATATTGAGGTAAGTTGTTCCATTAATTTGCAATGATTTTCTTGTTATCCAGAAAATTTTTATATGAATAAATTTTTGTAAATTACAACATCTCCATTGCATTTGTTTATGTCCTTGACATCTATTTTTAGAATCGACGTTGAATAAACGAACTTTCTAACCTCTCCGAAGTCAAATGAATTTGATTAACCTCCAAATTCTGGTAAATAATATTTCTCGGAGAGCATCGAAAAATGCGTGCACACAGCGGAGTTACTAGAGGTGAACTGATTTTTGATCGAAAATCGATACAATTGGTATTCTTGTTTGAATTTTGTGAGTCAAATCCATGTATTTTCGAATTTATTTTACTCTAATAAATTATTTTTATTGTAGATTTTTCTTCTGTATCAACCTCGATTTCGTTTGGAACATCTTCCCGAGCAGTTTGATTGGTACATTCCATTTTTATCAATTTTATGGATTGTTGATTGATTCATTTTCGTCTTTCTTGGTTGTTTACAGGGGCGTTACACAAATATGACCCTTATTAACTAAATTGTTGATTTATCCGTTGAAAATATACACATTAAATGCATGAAACAATTACATAATTTTTGATATGCTTACATTTTTACAGAGAATGTTATTTGTAGAGTAAATTGGTTTACAAATTCTTAAATTTTTCTAGGTTATCATAATTAATACATTTTTACAAATTTTGAGCTAATTAAGTTTTTTGTTTCATTTCTGATGTGACAATCATCAGTTTATTTAGATTTAGCAATCTTTGTCATGTTTCATTCATCCTGAGAGACTCAAATAAATTTAGAAAATTTTTAATTTCCCGGAAGTATCCCGGAGTCAGTTCTTTCCCGTTCCGTTTATTTGTGTGCCGGAACTGTGCTACGTGCTAATTGCATCTTTTGGGTGGGATACTCGATTGGGATTAGATTCGCCGTATGTTTATTTGGCGGGGCGTCGTTCGCCATTTGTAAGAAAAATCCACCACTGCATCTGCAAATCCTGTGCCATCCACAAATCCCGCTAGGACCACCAAGCGCTGTACAATCGAAACGACCAGGGTATGGTTCAACTTCAACGACGAAACCTGTAGGAACGGACTTTACGATAAAGTCACTAAGTAAGTGCGATTTTTTTTTTATCAGCTTAACTTATCGGTGTATTTTAAATCGCGTAAGTTGTACGTTCCTGTGTGTACCTTTTTTTACATTGGGTAAATTTTGAATTGTATTACGTACTGAGAATTATTGATGGTCAGACGCCCCTAGTGAATTTGACATTAACACCGGTGGCGTATCCATCTTGTTTTAACACCAGTGGCGTATCCATCTTGTTTTAACACCAGTGGCGTACCCATCTTGTTTAAAACCCCAGTGGTGTAGCATCTACGATTTGGTGTTAAACACCAGTGGCGTGTTTGTTTTTAGACTACGTTTTTTTTATTTTAATTTTAGTTATTACTGTTTCCTTTGTGATCTTATTTTATTTTATGTTGTTTTATTTTAGCAATTAAGTTTATTGTGTAAGTGCGTAAGCGTCATAACGCGGGTGCTGGCAAGTTGTTGTTGTCGAGCACAGTAGCCTCTTAGAAATTAATACGCTCATCAATTTTGTCGTCAAAATTATTTTTATGTTTTTGTTTAATAAATGTGCCACGCGATTTAGGCGGGTATTATTAACAAAGCCCTTCCTTGGGAAGACGTCGTGCCTTATTTAGGTTTTTCAACGCATTGTCCTGGTCCTTTCGATTGTAAATCCGGCGCGACAACGTATCCCGGCGTAAGTACCAGAGCGACCTTCGAGGTAGTTTTCTTACGTTTTCCCTTTAATTAGACCTAGGTGGCGCCCTTATTCATACATTTTTTTCACGATCTCGACCCCCCCCCTCTGCAGTACAGTGTCCGTGGAATATTATATATTCAATAAACCCACCCCTCCCACTGGCTAGTTGGCAAACTGTTTCTGCGGAGGTTTCCACCAATTCCCTCCCCTTTATTTGGGAATTCGGTCGTTTACGGGGCAATTTGTTGTAGTTTGGGGATTCGTTCCCAACCCCAACGAGTTGTCCGTCACAACAGTTTTGGTTTGAATCTCCTCCTGACCGTTGGTAACGGTGGAAAGTCTTCTTCAATTTCGAGAGAGAGTGCTACTTCTTTCGCTTGTACAAGAATTTCTTGAAATGATTGGTCAGATCTATATTGCTGGAAGTGATCAACTAAATTTTTTAGGTAGGTTTGGCATACTTTAATATTAATTGTAGCACTTTGCATTTGTTTGCTGACAATATTTATATGAAATAAAACGTCAGGCCACATAATAATTCCATAAATAAATTGAAAATTTTGTACAGACGTTAAGAGGGAACTCGCTTTATGTCTTGCATCAATGTGAAAGGAATTATCTTCAGCTACTTCTAGAAGACTTTCGCAAACCTTAATTAAATAAAGTTTAAGGGGCTTTATTGCATCAATTCTGCTGAACCATCTTGTCTCACTTAGAGGCTTTAAACTTAACCCGGGGACATTTTTTCTCATAACATCCCACCTTTTTGTGGATGACGAAAAAAAATTATATAACTTTTGCACAAGATTAAAACAGTTGGTGAGAGTGTCATAACAACTGAAACTACGAACTAACTAGGAACCTTCCTAATGCAAAGATGAAGGTTTATATAGGCCCCTACTACAAAAAAATTTCGAGAATGTATTATCAAAATTTTGAGTAAGTCGATTTTGAAGTTAGCAAAATTATCGAGATTCCTTCACAAAATTATTGCGCGTCGCCATTCTGTTGACGGTACGTGCACTATGATATACTCTAACACTTAGAATATTTCGCAGCGCCAGATGCAGCTCGACTGTCGTACATGCAACATCGATTATTTTTTGTTTTTAGGCGATTTTTTGGGGGTTTGAAATCTCGGTTGCCTTTATCCCGGTTTGCTTGATGCGTGGCGCCTTCTCGTATGTTTAGCTCTGCCGCGTTAGCGGCTCTGAGCATGAAAAGCAGCCCGGAGCTGCGGAGCAGCGTAGGGTAGGTTTTTTGTTGCTCACAATTCTGGCCAAGCCAACGTTTATTATTTATTACTAATATCCACTAATCACACCCCCATCTATCCGAATTTCAAAGAAAAATTCAAATCGGAGCGAAAAAATTTCACTCGATTTCAAGGGACCACGGCCGACCGATGCCACGATGACCCGGGTCGGCCGCATACACGATGAAAATTTCCCGTACTTTAATAAGGTTCCTTTTGCTAAAGAAAACATTTTGGGGTGATTTGGGGTGTCAGTTGTTATGACACTCTGCCCAAAAAGTTTATTGTAGTTTATTATTTGTAAAAAAGTGTATTGTAGTTTAGTGTTTATTGTCAGTATTGCATCTGACACCTTAGAAGCGTCATTTACTGTTAAGTTCAAAGTATGAGCCGCACAAGGTACAAAAAGGGCTCTCGGATTCGCATCAAGAATGCGTTTTTGTAGCCCAACATGCTTTCCCTTCATGTTTGCCCCATTATCATAACCTTGTCCCCTAATAGTTTTTATATCTAAATTTAATTTTTTCAAAATTTCTGTCACAAATGTATATATCCCTTCCCCTGTAGAGTCCAGTATTGGATTAAACGCAATAAAACTTTCCTTAACTTCAACCTTTTTTGAAGTGGTGTTAAGGACAACATACCTCAGAACAAGACTAATTTGCTCAGTATGACTAGTGTCTGGTGTACAATCTAATATTATTGAAAAATATTTTTAACTGCGAACCATTTCTAAAATATTATTTCTTACTTTAGACGACAATAATTCAATTATTTCATTCTGTATTTGCACGCCTAAATAATGAGTCATTTTAACAAATTTTTTTTGGGAGTTACACACTCGGCTAACGTGCTGTCTCATCACTGAATCATAAGAGGTAATCATCTCAACAGTTTTTAGAAAATTTCCATTATCATGTTTGAAAAGTAATTTAGAAGAACCTTGAAATGCCAAGCATTGTGTAGATAAATACTTAACAATCGCAATAATTCTTTCCAACACGTCGCGCCAATATTTTTTTCCGTTTCTAAAATCCGCAGGTGATGAGCATTAACAGTCGTAGATGTCTCCAACATTTTTTTTAAATTTACCCAAGTGTTCATATAACTGTTGTGTAAAATTAACGTTTCGTGTCTCTTCATTAGCAAAGACAAGTGTTGCCAATCAGATACTCCATTTGTATCACAAAAAGTGTTAGGAGTTTTACAAAACAACTTACAACAAAAACAAAATACAGAATCTTTAGAAATAGAGTAAATAAGCCAAGTTCTTTCGACTTTTTCTCCATTTGCTAGACTTCTTACAAAGTATTTGCACGAAAACTTTCTCTTATCTTTATTACTAGGAAAGCTAAAACTGATGTCTATCAAGGGCGGACCACGTTTAACCAATATTCTAGTTATCTCATTGGTGATTCTTTCGGGCCACAAACCTGGGTCGGACGGAATTATATCGACACTAGCCTCATTAAAGCCTTCATCGAAAGTGTCACTTGCAGCAGGTATTTCGGTACTTGCTTCTTACACAAGCTAAATTACCTGAAGTGGATTGTTCAAGTGCTGTAGACGAGGATGGTGTCATCGCTTCATCGGGCTCTGCATCAGTAGAAGCTGTTTTGCTGCTACAACCGCCGCCACTTGTTGCAGGACCTGATGTTACCGTGGTCGCCTCTGTTGAAATTTCAGATGGTCCACTCACGGTTACTGATATTACGGATTTAGAATCTTGAGATTCGGTCGCATCGATAGTCTCCGTGGAATCTTGATTGTTTCGCAAGAAGTGCTTTAAAGATCCAGCCATATTTTTCCTTTCTTGTAGTCTCAGTTTCTTTTGCTCGCGAAACTGCGCACCTGAAGGTCTCTTTCTTTTATCCTGAAAATAAAAATAAATAATTAGTACTCATGGGAATTAGGAATTAACTTCTAAAGTAAGCACAATAATAAGCACCAAGTTTGCATATTAAGGCCCAGTTGTTCAGTATTGGGTTATCTTTTAACTTGAATTATTTTCCATGGAAACAATTTTTGAAACAATCATTTCCATGGAAAATAATCCAGGTTAAAAGATAACCCGAAATTGAACAACTGGGCCTTAATGTTTTAAAAAACACTCACAAATTTTATTTATTTATTTTCTTTGAATATTTAATTTTCATAATATAACTTAAAACTAGCAGAGTTTCTGCTTAACTATAATAATGACTTAAAAATACTAACTAACATAATAAGGCCTTAAAAGAATACTTAATGAATACTTAAAGAATACTGACTTATTTTGTTTGTTACTTTGATTTTATGTATTCAACAATTTTGTTTGTTTAGCTATTCTCATGCTTCCAGGATATTCTAGAATATTCGAATGGCTCAACCAGCAATGAAATTTAATAATTATGATGTTTCTAGAATATTCGAATAGCTCAACCAGCAATGAAATTTAATAAATATGATGTTTGCATTTCCCTACATTACATCACATTATGGGAAAATCACCCGGTTACACAATCTTTATTGGGAATATATAACTTTCAGCACTTAATTTTTTAGAAAAAAAGTGGTAAACAAAATATTATACAACACAACACTTGACAAAATAAAAATATGTAAATGTAAAAATTAATAGGATTACTTGTTTTTATGCACTTGTTGCACGGTCCAGTGAACTAACCGGTTTAAAAACGCCTCTGGCGATGCATCGCTTTTATAGCGGTCCAGGCATTATTCATGTCTGAACAGGAAAAATCAAGAAACTACCGCCTGACATGTTCTCGCAACATAGGAATCGGCAGTAACTGGATGATATACTAATAAAATTTCGTGTGTATTTATACCTAATCCTATTTAATTTCTCAACTTTAGTAGTTAAACAATGGGGATACTACGATCAAGAAATTTTAAAAAATTTTCTAAGTCCAAGAATTTTACGAAAATTTTTCTAAGTCCAAAGAATGCGTGGAATTTGTTAAAATTTTCTAAGTGAAAGAATGCAGACAATTTTGTAAGTCGAAGAATTTTTAGAAAGTATGATAATTACTAATTAATTAGTAATATGTGTGTATAAAATGCTATAAATAGACATTAGTAAAATTAAAATTAATTTTGTAAACTAATATAAGTTCTATTATATGATGCTATGCAAGACTTTTTTAAGCTTTATAATGTAATGAATTTTTTATAACCCCTTCCGGCCGGCTTAGCTCGCGGGGGTGTCGGCGTGAGGCTGAAGCGTGATTCATATAATGTTTAAATAACCAAAAGCGTACTTCCCTATACGGGGGCATAGCGCATGAAGAATTGTACGATCAATAATAATAATTAAGTTATTTTTTATTTAAAACGCTATATTTGTTTATATCATCTGGCATTAACAATGGCGTATTATAATATATATTTGATTAGGAATTTTTTAATACATTGATTTAATGACGAGCACCAAGTAACCGATTTGTAATTTAAATATGTATCAAATTAAATATGTTACAATTAGAAAATTAGAATGTATTGTGATGGTAGTCATATTTTCACAAATTTATAACTTAACCTTTAACAAAAATGCTTTTAAATGTTAACAAACTTTCTCTAGCTTATCAGTTGAAGAATGTATAAAATTATGTAATTACCTAATTACGTTCGAGTTGGAATGCATTAATATTTTAAATGTATACTAACTTATTCTAATATAATTTGTAGGGTAATTTAAATTAAAATGCATATACTAATGTTTTTCGTAGGTATGAAAAAAATGTAATTAAATAACTTTCTATAGCTTAAGGGTTTCATATTATAAGGTATATATACTGCCATATATATTTAAATATTTTTATAAGTTTACTTCAAGTTCTCACGTAATCAACTTGCTCAAAAATGGATACTCAAGTGGAAGTTAAAACTTTGAAGAGGTCAACAGAAGCAGTTCAAACAAGTAAGTTATGTAAAAATTAGTAGTAACTTAAATAACTGTTGGGTAGGTATGTGTTCTTAGATCCTAAGTATACATATACCTACCCTCATATTATATTTATATTTTCTGTATTAATTTTTTTATATTATATTTTCAGAAGATGCTCTGAATAAAGAACCTAAAATAATTCATGAGAAGAAACTAGCACTAAATAAATCTGAATCAAAATTTATATCTATAGGTATTGATATTGAAAACTGGACACCGATGTTACGACTCAGCGACGTAAATAATATTAGTGTACCTATTAGTTGTCAGGATTGGGATATTTTAACCAACGATGATAATATCAAGCAAATCAAGATTTATTTTAAAAGTGATAGTTTGATTCCGATGGAAAATGCTAGCAGTGGATTGAAAATCACTGGACAGCTATTCAATAAGATCAATATATTACAATTTAAAAAAAAAATTTTTTATGTTTGTTTAGCAGAAAATTCTATGATGAGATTGTTAGAAATTTTACCATTAATAAATATGTATATTAGAGAAATTGAAGGACTCGATTTAAAAGAATTTTATAATGAAGTACTTGATGGATGTATTCAAATAGGGGGGGATGCCTACGATAATTTTAAGGCAGTTGCACAATCTTTAGCATATCATCAAGGTATAAATTTGTTATATGTAACAGAATTATTATATATGTACCCTGAAGTAATTAAGCAAAATTTGTATGATTTAATGCAAGATTAAAATATGTATTGTAGCAAATTATTAATAAAAATACTATGTATTAAAAAATTGTTGTTATTCTTTAATACCCTTATTCCTTAGCATATATAAATTAGTAAGGTCATATAGGCTTCATCATTAATATTTTGAAAAGCAGCTGATACACACATCAAAAAAAAAAAAATGAATTCAACTATAATCATTTTTACATTAGCTGAAGTTTTAAATAATACTCTATACATATCAGCTCCAACAACCGTTGAAAATAATACAATCTGTTTAAATTATAGTAAGATGCAGAGTTTTAATAATCTTAATGAAGCACAGTGCTTTAAATGGCTTCCGATGAAATATATAAACACTAGAAATGAGACAGCATTCTTCTATTACATAAACTCAAGCAATCCATCGACATGGAATTTAATATTGCAAGATAAAAATTTATTTACTGAAGAGGTTTTATACAATGATAAGTGGACTTCTATAATCATGGGTCAAGTTTTACCACCATCAATTTTAGCATTACTGATAATTATATATTACATTCATTATTATTATTATAATAGAAGCAATAAAACTGAATTATTATTATTATAGAAGAAATAAAACAAAATTATAATCATGATTTGTCTATTTATTTATTTATTTCGAATACCAAAAAAGTTACAAAATAAAAAATTTTTTTTTAATCATATAAAGGTTACCAATCCGTAGATTGGATCATATTCAAAAACAGAATCATGTAAAATTAATACATATGCAGAGGTGTCAGCAGGAAAATTCCCTATGCTTTCTATTTCCAATTTTAAACTTAATACAGGTTCGTGAACCATTTCGTTTTGCTTTGAAACATCTAAGACAAAAATCGGACCTTGACCGAACTGCTTAAAATCTAATAACGGTTCGCAAAACTGCTTATTTAAAAACTTCTTTTGAAATGATGCATAATCGTCGTAGGCCAGCACGTATCTACATTTCGAAAACTCATTATTTCTTTTCTCATAAGGACTTCGATTCTGATTAATGAAAGCTGTAACGTCTGATATTCCACATTGTGAGAAAGTACTTGCATCAGAAGCTTGATTGTTTCGTTTACTAGTTTGAAATGCGGTTAAAATCCATCGAGGCCTTCGGGATCCCACTGAATTTTGAACCGCCCAAATTGTTAAGTTAGTTGCGGTAGGTAGAGAAGGATATTGATATAAGCTTCTACCATAAAATCCAATTTTGACGGTTTTTTGATGTTTCAAGCGATTATATATTTCCAATTTTGCAGTATCGCTAGGGGTAATATGTGGTACACGCCAGCTAACTTTTAAAATTTTAATTGTTACAGGAGTTTCACTCTGATAGCAATCGGTATCAGAATTCGAACGAATTAAAATTAGTTCCTGACGCATGTTTATAATATCTCGTGTATAATCACATGCGAATCCTAATATATGATTTAATGGTATTACAGCGCTAAATGTCCTCAAGGTTGGATTAAATATTTGAGATTCTTCATCTAAAACATACCATCCAGCACTGCTGAACCCTTTTGATTCGTCAGGAGTGTAACGACATTGACCATAAAGTGATGTTGATACGCCAGGCGTTCTACAACTATCGATCACAACATCACCCAGTTGATATCGTATTTCATCAAATAAAAATAGCGGATCGTTGAGTTGAAAAGCTTTTGTTGGATCTGTAGGTGTGACTAATCCTTCAATATAAATCTTACTGTCGTATGTAGAAGTAATCAAATCACCCTTATCAATAATGAGTCTAACCTCATCCGAGTTATCAAAGGCATTCACAGTATAAGGATGGTACGTATGGGTTGAATTATCTATTACTAGGTCTGAATAAGATACGTCAGCGAATATATTTTGAAGTGCCTGCTCTTCCTGCATTATTATAATATTTATTTATTACTCGATACCCTAAACTTTCCAAAAATCTTATCTCAGTCGATGTTAGCACTTTAACATTCGGAGGTATAATAGCCATTAAAGTATTATCAGCCTTATTTATATTGTTATTAAGATTTAAGCCCATTCTGTTTTAACTCTAAGCGTATAGTTAAAGGTTCGTCGCCAAAATCTACTGCTTCGCCGAGCTGATCCACTAACCTTAGGGTGATGTTATGAATAGTATTTAAAGTAACAGGTAAATATATAATGTTTGTAGGCTCTCTGCACAACCTATATCCGGGTTCCACAGATAGGTCAAATTCAAATATTGTATGTGCTAGATTATTATTACGATACGCACCTGAAGTTATATTACAATCGACATGAATATTTGTAGACTTAATAATTTGAACATTTAAATCAGATTCATGCTTAACACCTGACTTTAATTTCTTTTTAGAAAAACCTAACATACGACCTATGTTATTAGGTTTCGTAAAATCAATTTCGAAATGTGAAAAAATTTCACATTTAAATGTATTATTATTAGCCCATAAGTTGAATTTTTCACTCAAGATAGATTTCAGATATTCATTTAATTCGGTTATTTCGTAAGCACCTGATGGTATGGTGATGACTTTTTGGTTGTAATAAAACTTGTTATTTCCATCAAAGATATTTCTTATAGAATTACAACCGTAGAAACCTATTAACCCTAAGACGTAATCATTTTTAGGATTCAATTGAATTGGAGGAAAATAATCCACACTGAGTGAATTTCCCACACCCGTTAAAGTAAACGTCTGACTCATTATTAAAGATTTTTATTGATGATCAAGTATTTATTAAATTTTTTTATACAAAAATTTTAAGCATAAATGACCGCATATAAACGTATTAAAATTTTGTTCACGTACATAATTATATTTTATTTTACAACCATCAACGTATTTAATGACTTCTTGAGGAGGTCTCAGATCACCAAAACTATCAAAATACGTTACATTATTATAGTTCTTCTGATAGGCCACCCAATGAGTTCCATGACCACTCATAACATCTAAGTTTATTATACCACATTCGAAAAGTTTTGGAGTAGAGGGTAAAGTATCTCTCATGAAGACGCCTCGGAAATTAGGAATATTGATTGTATATTTTCTTAAATCCACATCGGTTAGAGCTCTCCGAGGCAACTTATTCAGTTTTTTGAATACGGTTTTAAAAATAATGCTCTGCCACCTTTGTATGGTTTCAAATATAATGCTTCACCCTTTTTACCCATTGCGATCGCCTCCATCATTTTGTTATGACGACCGCTTTCTTCAAGCTGTTGTTTTGATTCTTTAGCATTGTTAATAGCTTTAGCTATTCCACTAGCACCACCTGCTAATGCTCCAACAGCACTCAAACCGGCAAAGAGTGGTATCAAAAATGGTAGAATTCCTCCTTGTTTAGGTACGGGGATTATTCGAGGTATTCTAATATTACGTTTGCCTCCTAATTTTTTAACTGTCCGCTTAGCAACTGTTAAAGCATTTTTAATAATATTTTTATTATTATTATTATTATTATAATTACATTTGGATTTTTCAAGTTCTTGAGATATATTTTTTACAAGTCCTTTTCCAAGTAATATTTTACGTGTGCTTCCATACCCCATACCCAACTTTCGCTTAGTTTTCAACGTATTTAGCACGGTCCACGCTGCAACCTTTTCTCCTACCTTAGCGTTTTTAGACTTTACTCGTCCCCAAGCATGCTCTTCTAATACACGATCAGCTTGATGTCTGTTTTTTAAGTCTTTATGTTGTGAATATGCGATATCATGATCTTTACAGGCCGAATCTAAAGAATTGATTCCAGGATCACCTCTAGCTAGACGCTTTTTTAATTTAGTACCTGGACCGCAATATTGATAACCCGGTATATGAAGCTCTATTGGCAATTTATTTATTATGGTGTTAACCAAACCTTCACCTCGGTGGGTCAACATTTAATGAGATAGTTGTACACTATTTTCAGGTATTTATATAAGCGTGTACGTATATTTAATTCATTATATTCCGAGATGAGGTTTATTAAACAGCTTGATACTCTTCATGTTAACAATCATGACCTTAAAAAAATTTATTTAAAAAAGCATAGCGCTTTATTACCTGATTCAATTAGATGTATTATAGCAGGTAGTTCAGGAAGTGGTAAAACAAATACGCTCATCAGCCTTATTGAAGATCCTAATGGGTTGAAATTTAAAAACGTATACATCTTTTCAAAATCTCTACATCAACCAAAGTATGAATACCTAAAAAAAGTTCTCGAACCTATAGCGGGGTTAGGATACTTCACTTTTTCACGTCATGAAGATGTTATACCCATAAGCGAGGCAAAGCCTCATTCAATTATGGTGTTTGATGACGTCATCACTGATAAGAGTACCAGTGTTCGTGATTATTTCTGTATGGGTCGGCATAATTTAATTGATTCATTCTATCTCAGTCAGACTTATTCAAAAATACCTAAACAGTTAATACGTGATAATGCAAACTTAATTATACTATTTAAACAGGATGTTTTGAATTTAAAGCATGCGTATGAAGATCACATCTGAACTGATTTATCATTTAATCAATTTAAAACAATATGTGCCGAATGTTGGAAAGAACCTCACGGTTTTATCGTAATAGATACAGAGTCTGATATAAATAATGGTAGATACAGGAAAGGATTTGATTCGTATATAAGTCTTGATTGAATAGTATGAACCTTTCATAACTCGTAAACACTTCGTGACTTGTACACGTCCCGCAATTATTATTATTATTATTATTATAAGTCGATTTTTACTAAGATGGATACAGATGAGATTGAATTGACTAAAAAAATTATTAAAGCACGTAAATCTGTAAAACCCAAGTACCTTGAACTACATCGTGGTCAATTAGCTATTCAAAGAATTTCGGAAGAGAAATATAAACCTATAGTGGATCCTATTAAGGAACTAACATCCTTAGAGAAAAAATCTAAACGTTTAAAAGTTTGGGTAAATCCTCATAAGCCGAGATTCTCAACAAATTATTCACATATACCTGTTATGAAAAAGAATATTAAAATCCCTAAAAGCGATCAGGATGATGTCAGAAGTAACGCTAGTGATCAGGATGAAGATGATGATAGTGATGAATATAATAAAGCTGCTAGCACTAGCATTATTGAGAAATTACACGATCGATATATTGAAATGGCTATACATGATACCAATCGTTTGATTGATCATCTGTACGGAGTTTATTACGATTCTGATACTGACGCTTGGAAAATTGGAAACGCTAAAATTAATTTTGATCAAAATTCGGATAACTTTAGTATTAATAATCAAGTATATGATGGTACTGAGGGATTATATGAATTAATATTTAAAAAATCACCTAAAAATTATACTAATGACGATTTACAACAGTATAAGCAGATTTTGATTGATACAAATGCTCATAAAAGAGGGCATTCTAATAAAAAAAGAATACACAGTACTCGAGATATCAAGTACCAGAAAGTAATAAAGAATTTATTCAGTAAGACCGGCGAGGGGTTAGTACCTAAGCATAAGTTGCTAAATAATAATAAAAATAATTATATTTATTGGGATAACCCTTCAGAACTCGTGCAACGGCTCATGCTTCTACATGCATCTCAACAAGCTGGTAATAATAGTCATGATAATGAAATTATCAGTATCTTGGAAGAGCTAGTAGAGTCTAAAATTATAATATAAATATAAAGTTTTATAATTTAGTATGCAGTTTAAAAATGAACATTGACATATTCGGTCGTAGTAAAATACGTCCAAAAGAGGGTCCTAAGGGTGATAAAGGTGTAGGATTTAAACTTACTAAAGATCGTAACTATGATATGCAAACTAAAAGAATCACAAATTTATCAAACGGAGTTGATGAATTCGATGCTGTAAATAAACAATACGTTGATACAATAGTTGTGTTTATTCGGTCTCTAAAAGAGCAGATTGATAGTATTGGGAAAAAATCTGAAAATACTTCCGAGTATGTAAAAAAATTTGAACAATGGGTGTCGGCTCATAATATTTCCGAGGATTCAAAGGGAGATGTTTTTAATAAATATCAGCAGTCTATTGAGAGAGATTTAAAAGATTTTAAAAATGAATGTAATACTAGACTGGATGGTTTTAAGAATATAATTGATAATTTAAGCAATAACACACGCAATACATAGCATTTCTCTAAATAATGTCGAAACGTGCAATTGTAGATGAAATTCATAGAAGTGCTAGAAAAAACTTTCCCCGTAGAAGTGTAATAATTAGAGGTTTCGATGACCTATGGCAGGCTGATTTAGCCGAATTTATACCTTATTCCAAATTTAATAATGGTTATAAATATATTCTATTAGTTATCGATTGTTATTCTAAATTTCTATGGACATACCCCCTAAAAACTAAAACAGGTATAGAAGTAACAACTGCAATGTCATCAATTCTTATGAACGGTCGAAAACCAAAAAATTTACAAACCGATGAAGGAAAGGAATTTTATAATAAAAAATTTACTGAAGTTATGAAAAGTAATAAGATAAATCATTACTCCACATATAGTATTAAAAAGGCTTCAATTGTTGAGCGTGTCATACGAACATTAAAAAATATTTTATATAAAGAGTTTAGTTATCGAGCTGAATATAAATGGGTTGATATACTAGCTTCTGTTACTGATGATTATAATAATCGTAAGCATAGAACAATTAAGATGCGTCCTTGTGATGTGCACTCTTACACCAAGTTACACGTCTACAATATAAATAAGAAAATTGAAAAAATAAAATATAAAAAAGGTGATTTTGTACGAATTTCAAAGTATAAATCTGTCTTCGATAAAGGTTACAACGCAAATTGGACTGCAGAATTGTTTAAAATTGTGCGGGTTAATCTAGGAAGTCCTACTACTTACAATATTGAAGATCTTAGTGGAAATCCTATTAAAGGCATGTTTTATACGGAAGAGCTTCAAACTACTTCTTATCCCAACACATTTCTAATTGAAAAAGTGTTACGTAAACGGGGTGATAAGCTATATGTTAAGT
Source organism: Podabrus alpinus (assembly GCA_932274525.1). Taxonomy (NCBI): domain Eukaryota; kingdom Metazoa; phylum Arthropoda; class Insecta; order Coleoptera; family Cantharidae; genus Podabrus; species Podabrus alpinus. The sequence goes on along the minus strand of OW026452.1, from coordinate 42,334,526 downwards.
GGATGGGGTATCGAAAACCTACATGGATATCTAAATACTCAATTCAATAATAATTAATATTATTATTATTATTATACTTACTCTGTATGTTAGATTTTTTTTGAATAATAAACGTCTTATATTAATTTTTTTAATTTATTTATTTAGACTACTTTACTTATTTATTTAGATTTCAGACTACATCAGTATCTTAGTTATGAGGGTGTATACATCTCTATTATATTAGACGCTCTGATACTGTTGATAGTCCGTTCGAATTTGTTTATGATGATGTGATGTCCCCAGAATGTTTATGAAGACACTCGTCCAAATATTGTTCTCTAGTATCCATTTTTGAGCAAGTTGATTACGTGAGAACTTGAAGTAAATATATATGGCAGTATATATACCTTATAATCTGAAACCCTTAAGCTATAGAAAGTTATTTAATTACATTTTTTCATACCTACGAAAAACATTAGTATATGCATTTTAATTTAAATTACCCTACAAATTATATTAGAATAAGTTAGTATACATTTAAAATATTAATGCATTCCAACTCGAACGTAATTAGGTAATTACATAATTTTATACATTCTTCAACTGATAAGCTAGAGAAAGTTTGTTAACATTTAAAAGCATTTTTGTTAAAGGTTAAGTTATAAATTTGTAAAATATGACTACCATCACAATACATTCTAATTTTCTAATTGTAACATATTTAATTTGATACATATTTAAATTACAAATCGGTTACTTGGGTGCTCGTCATTAAATCAATGTATTAAAAAATTCCTAATCAAATATATATTATAATACGCCATTGTCAATGTCAGATGATATAAACAAATATAGCGTTTTAAATAAAAAATAACTTAATTATTATTATTGATCGTACAATTCTTCATACGCTATGCCCCCGTATAGGGAAGTACGCTTTTGGTTATTTAAACATTATATGAATCACGCTTCAGCCTCACGTCGACACCCCCGCGAGCTAAGCCGGCCGGAAGGGGTTATAAAAGTTTCCAAAATATAAAAAATTCATTACATTATAAAGCTTAAAAAAGTCTTGCATAGCATCATATAATAGAACTTATATTAGTTTACAAAATTAATTTTAATTTTACTAATGTCTATTTATAGCATTTTATACACACATATTACTAATTAATTAGTAATTATCATACTTTCTAAAAATTCTTCGACTTACAAAATTGTCTGCATTCTTTCACTTAGAAAATTTTAACAAATTCCACGCATTCTTTGGACTTAGAAAAATTTTCATAAATTCTTGGACTTAGAAAATTTTTAAAAATTTCTTGATCGTAGTATCCCCATTGTTTAACTACTAACTTTTATTTTAAAATTAATTTTTGTTTTTTGTTTTTTTTGCAAATTTTTTTGCAAGGGTTTTGGCGCCCCTAAAGGATGGCGCCCGTGTGCATTGCACACTTTGCACATATGGTAGCGGGGGCCCGAACCAGGATTGATAGAGTGTGCCAGAAATATCCTTGGTTAGTATACACTCCTGATGCTAAAGTTTTGGATGGAGATGGAAAACCAAAAAAAGTTGGTAGAAATCAAGTGACCGTATATAGGTAATTATTGCTTTGCTTCTGCGCTGAAATGATTTGCATTTTGAACAGTATCTAAAAGAAATTTATTTTTAGGAACCACACAGCCAGCTGTCACATTTGGCAACTCATGTAAATTTTTAAAGTTGACTCCAACTGGATTGATTTTGAAACAGAAGCACCAGTACTACGGACAAGTTCAGCTTGGTATGGCCATCCTAAATTTAAAGGAAACCGATTTCATAGTATATTCGACTTCTTCCCAATCATTTATAAACATCGTTGTACCTTTTGATGAAGTTTTTGCAAGACAAATGATAAGGAAAATCACAGATAATTATTTTTATAAGATGATCCACGTCGTATGTGAAAAAGAAAATACAGAAACATTATGACTCAATACAAAGGTACCGTTTTATTAAATCTTTATTATACGTTGTGTAAGTACTGCGATGTAAACTACTTTGCCACATTGGCAGATTGAAGGCATGAACAAGCGTTGCACATAATGTAAATAAAAATTGAAATAAATAAAAAATAATGGCAATGCTAAATAACGGATGCATCGTTAGAATAATAATTGAAAATGTATGTAATTAATTTGTGTTATTGTTTAGTTGTAATTAGTTAGAAAATTTTATAACACTAGGTTAGTTAATATTAGTAGTGTTACGCATAAAAAAAAAATAAAAAAGGTTTCTGAATACACTTGGTGACGGCTTGGTGAAAAATTTGAAAAACAATTATCGATTCCAATGTAAACTTTTAAAGCTGAAAGACAATTATTGTTCACTTCCAAATAAACGATAAAGGTGCATCGTAATTATCAATTAACATTTATTCATAACAGTGCATCGAAATACTTCAAATCAAATTTCATTGAGTGCTAGTAACCAAATTAACATTTTCCTAAAAAAATAAACATTATTTCAAAGTGAAATTTAAAAGAGGGAAACTGCATTACAACTCACCCACGAATAACAAACAAGGAACAGAAAATACAATGTGCCTGGAAAACACAACAAAAATCGGACTTCCTTAGAAACCAGGATTATTTATGTTAGATACAGTAGATTGATGATAAAAAACGCACGTGAAATGTGTGAGTAAGAAAGATAATTTAAATTTGTGAAAATAAAATGATCAGTAAAGTGAATCAAGGTCAAGAAATGTTAAGACAAAATAATTAGAACAATTTGTGATAAAAAAATTTGTGAAAAACACTTACCAAAGGGTAAAGTTGTGTGATGGTAATAAATTTGATGAAACATATAATTTTGGATATCATTGGATGGAGATTAGTGTCAATGTTCATGATAAATATTGGATTGAGGTTTAAGTTGTGTAGGCAGATGGTGATGTACATGCAGCAAAGAAATTACTATTACAAGGTTGGTAAAAACTAGTATTCATTTGTGCGGGAGTATTTAAAACGACAATTTATTCAGAAATTCTTTATTCATTTATAAAAACATTTATTGCGGCTTTTATAATTCGTAAGAAATTTGTTAAATTTGTAATTAATAATAGTTTAAAAGCATGTGTTCAATTTGTATTATGTCTCTATGACAACCATAAAAATATTTTATAATTTGAAATTAAACAAGCATTGCCATAATAAAAAGTTTACTTAATTTTGTAAATCAAGTTTATCAGAGGGTAAAAAAAATTCGATATCTTGTTCATGTTGAAGATTTGTAAATGCATTCAAGGAAAGTTTACAACCGTCAAATAAAATTTTAGATTAACCCTATGCTAGCTGGAGCGAAGTAATAAGTTAACGATTCCACGTAAGTTATCATTGTGGGAGGAGCAATTAAAGGTAAGGGCATTTTCAAAGTAAGAGCAAATTAAATAAATAAAGGGCACAGATACATAGCAGTACTTATATATATGTTATTTTCAGAATTCAGTATCACGATGCAGAAATGGTAATTATTTAGCTACAAACGTTTTAATTTATTTCAAATTCAAAATATTTACAATTGTTTATATAATTTATTATTTATGGTACTAATATTTTTTTTCTTTGTTTTTAGATAAAGAATCTGATAGGGGGGTGAGTTTAGTGGGTGAAGTCCCACACTACCAACTCAGATCGAGTTGGTGTCTCGTACGAGATTCTCACCTCCCTACATGAGCTAAAACAAAAACAAACAAAAATTATACGTGCCCCTACCATGATGGCAATGTCGAACAATTATTCCAACTAATAAAACCTATTTATTTGTTATTTATACTGATTATTACCTGATAAAAACCTATTAAAAATAAAGAAAAAAAAACAATTAATTATAATTTACATGATTATTTCATAAATTTGTCTTCTGCAAGAATTTGCGAAGATAAATTGACAACAGCACATGCAATAACAAACAGTTCATCTCCTATTGGAAGTAGTGACATTGGAAAGGCTGTGTTGAAGATTTTGAATACTTTAATTCTTTGATTAGAGCGTTCAATGTGCACTCTCGCCTTTGCTATTTTAGCATTCAAAAGTGCTTCTTCAGCAGAAAATTGTTTTTTCTTTATTAAGAATGGAGGCTGGATAACTTTAATTCCATCATTACGAGTAATCTCTTCGATCCTAAATCCTTTGTCCAACATTATATGGTCGACACACATGTTTAATTTTGTTATAAGACCACTCTGCTCAAATATGGCCTTGTCAGATGCTCTACCCCCATAGCCCTTGCTAATAAAAGTTATAAGCCCACCAGGACTTACACCTGTCATAAATTTGATTGTATTGGTTCCTTTATAATGAGAATATGTTTTAATTCTGCAGCACAAACATTTTGGCTTCATTATTGGAATTTCTATGCAATCAATCACTACCCGAACTTTCTGAAAGTCTGAAAAGCAGTATGGCATATTGTTAAATATTTCTTCAGAGCTTGGCCAAGTTATTGCATTTTTTAATACACTATGTAGTAACATCACAGTGTTATGGAATATAGTAATGCAAGTATTAGAGCTTACTGTATTAAACATTATAGAAATAATAGCATATGATAATCCTATCTTCATTTTCATAAATGTTAAAATAATGCGTTCTTTTAATGTTAACTTATGCACCCGTTTATCCATTGAACACATTTCGCATAATTCCACAATAGCGTCTAAAAGTTCTAAATTTTCTAGTCCAGTCATTGATGATAATTTCTTATTTGTGTTTATTAAACTAATAAACGGTGTAACAATATCACCACTTTTTACTTGCGTTGACCGATCACAGGTAAAAGAAAACTGAATATCAGCCGTTTCAAGAAGTCCTGCTGCAGCAACTTTATCTTCAATTGTTGCTAATTCATCTAACGGCACATTTTCTTTGTTTGCCATTTCTTTTGAATTGCACTCGCTCAACAACGATAACGTTCTAGCAACATCCAACTCTTCTTCTTCGTTTGAAGTTGGCATACATACTGTGGAAGTGGATGCAACTGAGGTTGAAGCTCGTGCAGCTGCACGTTTACTACGTGAACTTGCCCGGTCATGTTCCAACTTTTCTTTGCTTCTGCACATTCATAGCTTCTGCTAGGCAGATTTTGTGAAGGAACGGCATTTGGTAATAATCGTCGAAGACCAACCCATTCTAAAATCAGTAACAGTCATAACTTCTCCTCTTTAAAACGTTAATTTCTTCCTTACCTGCATAATAATAATCTTCTGATGTGAAGTGTAAAAAGCATACTTTCATATGCTGTTTAACCTTTTTGCACATTTTTAATTTTAAAATCCACGCTTTCCTCCTATTAATAACTTCAACATTGCCATAAGCATTTTGAATTTCTACTTTTTCTTTGGCCGGCTTCGGAAAATTATGAAAACTTTAGTTGGGATTTTTGTGGCGTATTGATTTACAGGCATATACACAACAAGTTGTGTTGCACGGTTTTCCTTTGGCATTCATTACTTATAACTGCAACATAACAAACACGTTTAAACAAAAAACTAAGTAATAAATAAATAATTTAATAAAAAATAATTAATTTAACGTATTTTAAGTAATTTAACCTCGAATTCATTGCTTTGATAAAAACACACAATACAAGAAAAATAGTAAGGTTAACTTTTGAATATGGTTACGTACAATATGAAAACACATTAAAAAATTTGTTATACTTACATATTAATATTATTTCACCAGGATAAACAATAATCACTACCGTATAAACCCATATGAAAACAATAACAGCCTTAAGGCTGGTACAGACACGGCTAGTAATTTAGTCTAGTAGCAAGTGTTGCTAAGATACTAACAAATTATTTCGATTATTTTGGCATATTTCGGGTAGTATCTTAGCAATACTTGCTACTGGACTAAATTACTAGCCGTGTCTGAACCAGCCTTTATGCATAGTCGTACTTTAGTGGCTACTAGTTAGTAGCCACTAATAATATGTAGATATCCATGGTTTTTTTAAATTAAAAAGTTATTACTGTCATTTTAGTAAATTACTAATTCTGACGTTTACTATGTATTATTTATTTGGTAATTTAATTATTCATTTGGATATAAAACTAAATGATACTAATCGAAAGAGAGTTTTCTTCCGCATCGAAAGATATCTAAAGCTCAATATTTTGCTCTTTAATTATAATGTAAAATGCTAAAATAAAATCAACAATTTTTAAAAAAATATTATGTGCCTTGGAATAGGTACATACTGCTATGTCCCTTGCACCTTTTTTAATTAGTTTACGCTTAAGATGAACTTTGCCCTTACCTGTAATGCTTATACCACAATGATAACTTACGTGGACAATTACCAAATCGTACTTGACCTCAGCTAGACCAAAATTGACGAGAGAAATTATTTGACTGTTGTGACTTTCCTTTAACGCATTTGCGCATCTCCACAATGAACAAGATTTATAAATTTTACACTTTGGTAAACTTGATTTAAATTCAATAAAAAATTTATCATGGCAATGTTCTTTTAATATTAAAATATAAATGTTAACAAATGGTTGTCATGGAGACAAATTAAATAATTACCACATGCTTTAAAATTAATATTAAACTAATTTTAACAAATTTCTTAATTTAAATAATGATCGCAATAAATGTTTGTACAAATAATAAAGATCTCTGAATAATCTAACGTCTTGAAATTATCCCGCACTAAACAAATAAATTGTCGCTTAACCACTTTTTAACAGTTCATAGCAAATTCTTTCTAGGCGTGCGCAAATCATTCACTTATACCAATAAGCATCGTTCCTATTTACTTCCCTAGAGAACGTCCATATATTTTTCCATAAATTATTATCAACCAACTTTATAATTTATCCAAATTATTTTTCTCAACATCAAATTCGTATTTTGATGAGTTTTTCATAAAATTTTATCACCATTTATTTTTATTTCGACGCACTATTATTGTTTACATTGTAACGAAGATTTGTTCTTATCAACTTATCAAGCCGTCACATATGTGTCTCAGAGAACCTTTTTATGCGTAACATTACTAATCCTAATTTATCTAGTTTTAACAAATTATTAAACTAATTACAACTATTAACAATTAACACAATTTTTATGACTTAAATATATATCTAATTATAATGTAACGATGCAATCGTTACGTCGCATTTCTATGATTTCTCGTTATTTCAATTTTTATTTACGTTAGACCTGTAAAGCTTGTTCACACCTTTGAATTGCCAATGCGTCAAAGGAAATATCATTGCAATACCTACTCTTAAAATGTCTAATTAGTAGCTACTAAAAGTTAGTGGCCACTAGTATACGACTATGCATAAGGCTGTAAAAGTTTTATTACTTTCCGAACCCCTAGGTAAGGAAAGTATTGTTATCAGTCAAAATTTGACCCCCCAATTTTTTGACAGATGTTCACGTTTTGAGGTCCCCTGAATCCATTTTTATCATTTTTGGAAGGATGTCTGTATGTATGTGTGTGTGTAGGTGTGTGTGTGTGTGTGTGTGTGTAACTCTGTGCGAAAAAATTAGTATCAATCGCACAGCTTAAACCGCTAAACACAATGTCATGAAATTTGGTATGCACGTATATATCACGGCTAAACTTAGAGGCCAGATAAAAATGGTAGAAATCCGTTCAAAATTAGGGAAATGGTAAACGAAATGAAAAAAAGTACGGTGTTTATTACTTTTGGACCACCATTTACCATACTAAACCGGATGCTTTTTTTAATCGTACCCTCTCCCTTTGCACTCGCACACACATTAAACGATAGAGAGAGAAAAGAAAGCACGTCAAAGTTAATATCGGATAATTTTAAAAATTAATAAATTTTGACAGGTCGTGTGATGGATTTTGATATTAGCACTTATTTGTATAAATCTACTCGGAAGCGAGCGCAGCGAGCTTTTTGGTGCCGATGATGGGTCTGGTCAGTCGAGTTGGGCTCTTGCGAGTGCGTACGTACCCGCGCCGACTCGCTACGCCCCCAACTTACCTCTACCAAAGCAAATGAAAATTTAAGAGATTGAAATTTACGATGTGTTCGCGGCGGTGTAGGGTGAAATTTGAAAAAATAGCATATTAAACGAAATTATTGAACCTTTCCACTTGGCGAATCGCATTCTACGTTCAATAGGGACCTAATAGGTGCCGTATTGTAGGCTGCCACTTACGCAAATTGTGAATACAAGTAATTTAGAGTGAGCAAATGTAGTAAATTAACCGAACTTTTTGGAGGTGTCGGTGTGAAATTGAAAAAATTTCTTTGTGTTTATTTTTCGAATAAATTTTACCATTGGAAAATCTTTTTTCTTGCAACTTCACCCGGTATAAGTGAGTCGGACCAATTTTGTTCGGTTACATGTTTTTGGTGGTGGTGGATTACTTTAAGTGTTTTGCGATTATATTTTTACGATACCAGTTTACGAATAGTTGCCTGCAGTTAATGTTCATATTTTCGCCAAATTTTATACCTTTCGGTTAATTGGACATTATGAGTTTGGACCAATTATATGTAAATCGATTAAATTTGCTTTGGTAGAGCTTTTTACATTTTCCAACGTCCAACACAACACGCAAGGTTAGTTGTAAATTGTGGTGTAAACATGAGTTTTAATCTTCTCTTTATTTTAGATACAAGAGTTACGATACCTTTCGATACCTCAAAATTTCTACCACAGTAGCAAACAAAGGTTTTATGGAGTTACCGATATGGATTTTATTGTGAATGCCAACACCAAACTAGGATCAGCACACGAAATATGTGTAGTTCTCGAGGTTCAATGAGGTTTTACATTAATCGACCGCTTCCAAACCGATAACTAATACTACTTTTAATTTTATTTTCAAAGTCGATTGTGGGTTCATACTTTGAAAATAAAAATTCAATTGTTGAAATAATCGAAGAAAACTTTGACTTTTATGCAATTATGAGCTAATTACTTTCGATACCGACTTCGTATAGTTCACCGAAAATTTTATAACGAGATTATACATCATCGGTCCATTTTCAACATTGACATCATGACAAAGGGGTGGGTAGGTATTTAAGAGTTTTTCAAGAAATATCCACTTTGAAGTACATTTAAAAAAGTTTTCATATATTTATGTAACTAAATTTTTTTAGCGTGATTTTAGTCGCCATCTACTGGGCACAAATTTGAATTAAGAACAAATAGCAGTTGCCATGAAACAAAAGTAATCAACTTATTCCAAAAGTGTGTTGGTTTGTGGTTGTCATTGTACATTATTATAATAAAAAGCTTTATTATTAATAATCATAAAAAAATTGATTGTTTTATTTCAATAAAAACTCAATTATTGTTTAAGACAATATACATAATTAGTTAGTGCAGTGACAATTTGGTGAATTTGTAAAATCCTTATAAATACAACTATTTCGTTCATTTAGTCTTTTGTGAAGGTATTCCAAAATGAAAAGTAAAAGAAATCACTGAAAAATAGGAAGAAAATTATTGCGGAAAGAAGTAAACTTTTAAGGGAAACTTTAAAATTAAAAGCTTTAGAACAACGAAACGAAAATGCAAGTCCAATAATACAACAAAATAACTATGAAGTAAGAGTTCATTACTATAATCTTTTAAATTATTAGGGATATTATTTCTGACCAAAGTTTATGCCCACAACGCGTTGTGGATTTTGTCATTTGCTCAGAACCCGTTGTGGGTAAATTTATTTAGGTACATCATTATTTCGGTTATGAAACGGAACGCAGTATCCACAAGGTGTTCTGAAAAAATTCACATTGTTGTATCCTTCTTCTACTTTTATTAAGAAGTATCCCTCTTATATAATTATGTAGGTCTAAGACCTCTTCTTTACTAATTTTTGCAAATTGTTGTGTGAGCATTTTTGTATTTACATCTCAGGTAGCTTGCTAGGCTTGCCTTTCGATGTGCCTGCACCTTGTTTTTTTTATTGTTATGATGGCAAATGATTAACACAGGGGGACCGAATGCTATACGTGCCCTCCGAAAGGACGGAAGACGGTCAAGAAATTTTAGACTACGCGGAGTCGAACCGGGGAGCCCTATGTTAGCAGTTGATCGCGTTAACTATCAGGCCATGACCGTCGTCATTGTTGTATCCGAACCTTATAATTGCAGTAAATAAAGGGTTATTCAATTAGGGGTAACAATTTATTTTATTTGACATCCATGAGTATATACAATCTGTTCCAATTGAACAATAAGGTAATAGGTTTGACAAGATTGTAACATAGCTGAGGTTAACACAATAGTATTGAAACGCTAACCAACTAAATTACGATAAATGTTGCTGCAATTTCGCGAAGTTCGCAATTCGAACCCACAATTTCCGCAACGTAACTCAACCAGCGATCACACCAAACCACGTTGGTCGCCAAGATGAAACGGTTAAAATTCCTCAAGAATTTTTCCCAAATGTGACGTTAATACTCGATGTTAAAATAATTTCTATCCAATAGGTGTTAATTGAAAACGACGAAGAAAAAAAAAGATGGAGAAGGCGCCACTCGATTTCGTTCAAATGTACCATACGTCGTTCTGATAGAATAGATAACTCGATCCAAAGAAAATCGAGAAAACACGAGCTATCGTTGTAAATCTTGCCGGCTAGCTTGGAAAGATAATTATTCAAACAAAATCCAGCATGAGATCAGGGCATACGGAAAATTTTGAACAACGAAGAAATTTTGTAAATGAAAATAACAATTGCTCAAATATAAAACGCAAATATCTTACGCGCAGTCCCGCAAAGAACTAACAAAATAATGGCGGACCACACAAAAATGTTATCAGCCATATGTTGATTATCAACCGAAATCACGGAACACTTATACAAAATGTACAAATTTTGAGAATCAAATCAATCAAATAATTAATAGTTATTACAATAAATTACCATCCAAAAAAAAAATGATACCTCAAATTTCGTTGATCTGCGGCATATGCAAAATTTGTTCAGCTTCGAATCCCATAAAGGCGGATGAGAGCTCCCTGTAAAATAATCAAAAAAAATGAGCTTCCCAATCCTACGGATTCGAGAAGATAATCCCAGTTCGCTACTGGATGGTATTAACTAACCAATTCTTCTCCAAAATCCGGCTTCACAAAATTTTTGCACAACACACACAAAATCACCTCTTACTCGAGCAAACGTATCAAGTCAAGTCTCTCGTACCGACCCCTGCGCATTTTCCTCACTCGTACCAACGTCACTGGTTCCAAACCCAAAGAATTCGGCGGCAAATTTTAAACCGTTACACTCCCCCTTTACTTGGAAAGAGGTAAAGTTTCTATAAAACGAGAAAACCAACGATACGGGAAATAGACTAAGAACTTTACCGATGGTGAAGATGTAAAGCTGTCCAGATGTTCGGACCTTCGATACGATAGATAAACAAAACAAAAGGTAACTCGGAACGACAAAACAGAAAAATATATACAAAGAAAGATATATACAAACGATAAAACAAAAAAACTATATATACTCGTCGTCTATCTGGGGTTTCAAATCTTGCACGTGCCAGATGCCGGTTGAATTGCCGTGGTCGTCCTCGAGTTCATAAGTGACACTACCGGTTTTCTTTTTGACCCTGTAAGGCCCAACAAAAGTAGGTGCTAGTTTGGCCGAAAAGAACTTAGAGGCATCGGAGTGAACTTTATTCCTCCGCCAAACCAATTGACCAACAACAAACTGCGCAGGTCTACGGCGTAGGTCGTAGACGCGTTTGTTTCGGTCGTGTGCCACGCGCAACCTATCTCGGATCTTTTCGAACATTTTCCGAAAACCGGCAGAACGCTTATGAACTTCATCCTCATGATGTTGTTGTTCGGGGTGTAGATGGTGGTCACCCGAACTGACATACTCTCGTCCGAAGTTTACAAAATAGGGGCTAAAATCGATGGTTTCGTGTCTCGACGTACGGATGGCGCACGCTATCGCAGCTAAGTACGTATCCCAACGGCGGTGGTTGTCCTTCACGTAAGAGGACAGCATGGTTTTCACCACCTTGTTCACCCTTTCCGTGGGGTCGGCTCTAGGGTAGTACAAAGCTGTGTACTGTATCTTAGCACGATACCGCTCGCAAAGCTGACGAAACTCGTTACTGCGCATTTGCACGCCGTTATCGCAGATGATAGTCTCCGGTACGCCGTACACTAAAAAGACACCCTCTTCCACATTCTTGGCTAGTGACCGTGCGGTAGCGGTACGAACTGCAAATAGTAGGACATATTTGCTAAAATAGTCGGTCACTACCAAGATGTGGGTGTAACCAGACGAGGAACGAGGTAAGGGACCAACGAAATCCAACGAGATGGATTGCCAAGGGCGTGTGACCTCGGGACTAGAACCCATTAACCCGGCAGGGGCTTTCTGTTCGGGCTTCTGCTCCGCACAAACTCGACAAGATCTGACGTACCTGGCCACATCGTTCTTCATCTTTGGCCAGTAGTACCTATGATGCAACCTTCAGTAGGTTTTGTATATACCCGCATGACCTGCGGTAGGCTCATCATGGCACTGACGTAGAAAAACCCGACGACCTTCCTTGGGGACAACCACTTTCCAGTTTTCCGCCTCCTGACTCAACTCAGGGATACGGACCTTGACATATTTAAAAAGGCGATTGTCCTCCAATCTCCACTGGGGGTACCTGTTCGGGTGTTCCTCAACCCGTTGTCGCATTCTCAAATACCAGGCATCCTCTGTGCCACTAAAATCGTCGACCGGAGGGGCCACCTGAATAGGTGCCACCGGCACGGAACGCGACAAAAAATCAGGCACGACGTGGTCTTTCCCCTTTCGATGGACGATGGTATAATCGAAAGGTTGGAGACGCAACGCCCACCTAGCCAACTTACCAGTTGGGTCCTTCAAATTATTCAACCAGATTAGGGAGGCATGGTCGGTGATGACCGTAAAGTGGGTACCTTCAAGATAATGGCGCAACTTTTCAATTGCCCAGATAACGCTCAAGCATTCTCGCTCTGTGGTGGAATATTTCTGCTCTGGTTTAGTTAGCGATCTAGAGAGGAAGCAAAGCACCTTCTCTACACCGTCGAAACTCTGTGTGAGTACTGCGCCGAGGCCGTAGGCTGAGGCGTCGCACTGCAGGGTGAAAGGCTGAGCGAAATCGGGACAGGTCAATATTGGGGCCGTAACGAGGCAGCTCTTAAGATGGTTAAAGGCCTGCTCACAACAATTATCCCACTTGAAAGGCACTCTCTTTTGAATCAACCGGGTCATGGGCGCAATGATGGTTGAAAAATTCGGCACGAACCGCCGATACCAACTGGCCATGCCCAGGAACCTCCTAATCTCGGTAGGGTTAGCGGGAGACGGGACATTCATAATCGCCTCGACTTTTTCCACATCGGTCCGTAGACCGTTCGAATCGACTACATACCCTAGATATTTTAACGACGGGCGACAAAATTTACATTTTTCCTGACTTAAAGTTAAGCCAGCGGCAGTAAGCCTATCAAAAACTTTTCGTAAAATATCTAGATGTGAGTTAAAGTCGGGGGAAATAACGATAATATCGTCCAGGTAAACATGGACGAAGGGTTCGTGTCGACACCTAGTACAGTATCAATTAGCCGCTGCCAGCTGGCAGGTGCGTTCGTTAGACCAAATGGCATCTTCTTAAACTGGTACAAACCTCTACCTGGCACGGTGAAAGCAGTGTACTCTCGTGAAGATGGGCTCACAGAGATTTGCCAGTAGGCGCTCTTAATATCGAGGCTGCTTATGTATTTGGCTCCTCTTAACCTATCTAGGATGGCAGAGATATAGGGAAGTGGGTATGCGTCTTTCTCCGTTACGGCATTCAGTGCTCGATAATCAACACAAAAGCGGTACTCTTTGCCACCTGACTTTGGCACCAAGATAACTGGAAATGACCAAGAACTTTTTGACGGTTCTATGACGTCCATCTCCAGCATTTTCTGCACCTCGTCGTCAAGGATCTTTTGCTTAAAAGGCGGGACTGGATAGTACCGTCTCTTAATTGGTTTGACATCGGGTTTGATGTTGATTTTATGCTCGGCGACAGTAGTACAACCGAGAGCGGTACCCATTTCAGAAAATTTCTCCTCGAGCAACTTATTTAGCAGAGAAGTTTGCTCAGAAGAGAGAGTGGATAATTCTCCCAAAGCCGAAACGGAAGATAGAGCAATAGAATCGCCGAAATGCCAAACATCTCGATGTAAATCCGGGACTACATCCATCTCTCTCCAAAAGTCCATACCTAATATGAGCTTCGATGACAGATTCTCTAACACATAAACATCAATGACCCTGACTCGTCCCATCAAACACATAGGGACCTTCAACAACCCAATGGTCCGACAGTCCTGACCATTAGCTACTACACACGATAAATTTTTGGAAGTATCCAACTTTAAACCTAAACCTAAAAATGTAGCCAGGCCAGACTGACCGACCACAGTAAGTGAACTACCCGAGTCCAGGAGTCCTAACATAACTTGACCAAAAACTGTGACCTTTAAGTGTGGTCTTCTGTCATCGTTGTCGCCATGTGAGAGGATATAATCTAACAGGATCTTTTGTTTGGTCGGATTAAAGGAACGAGACACTAACCGACCAGTTAGTGGCTCGCGTTTCGGTTTTCCGAACACGTAGGACATGAAGCAACGGTAAATCCTACTCTACCACAGCGGAAACACAAAACTCGCTTTTGTTGCCTGCAGGACGACCGTTGATGGCCTGATCGCCCGCAATTCCAACACTTACTATCTATCGAGGAAGGAGTGTTAGTAGTCGAAGTACCGTGGGTGGCCTGGTCTGAAATAACGTTTATTCGGCCAGATTGGTTACTGGAACACCTTTTGTAAACAGACTCAGGTTCCACTGTGAAACCTTTTACCCCAGAAGGTGGGCAATAGAATCGTGCGCGGTATTCGCTTTCCTCTACCATTCGACCACAATCGATCAGTTGTTCAATCGTGTTGATGGTTAGACATGCCATACCTCGCTGGATGTGTGGAAACAAATTTCCCCTAATCGTGTCGACTCTGATATTTTCAGATGGAATATTCGACAGTTTACGGTACAAGTTCTCCATGACAGAAATGAACAACACTAATTTCTCGTCGGAGCCTTGTGTTCTTTTTTTAATCTCTTACTCGAGACGCGACTCGTAGCCAGGCGGTAAAAATGATTTCCTTAGTTGAAAAACTAGGTCATCCCAATCTTTAAATAAATGTTTGCGGGGTCGAAACCAAGTTCGAGCATCCCCTTTAAATAGTTCGATAGCAGATTGAAAGAGCTGGGCTTTTGAAACACCCCGTGACTCACGAAGCTCTTCAATATTTTCTAAAAATGTAGTCACACTACTAGTTCCGTCGAACTGGACGTTCCAAAGACAAATAGGTGGAATTTTCCCAAAATTTTGTGGTGTTGGGTCGGTAAATTGTTTAGCCTCTTTAGGAGAACTAAAACTAGTATCACGATTTTCCTGACGGTCATTGAAAGAGACTCGCCGTGCGGTAGAATTATGTACGGTACTCATATCAACTGAGCTCAAACGCCTTATAATCGATTCTACATTTTGATGTAATTGTTCGTCTGGAACAGGTTGGGTTTGAATAACTGAGGCAGCACGAGAACCGTTAGGTAAATTCGTGTTTAATTCAAGATCAATCAGCCGAGAATTTGTCACCCTGGGCAAAGGTGGTGTAAAATGTGCTCTGGGGACCGAAAAATCAAGAGGTGGACTCATGACGTCCATCTCGGAGGGAATAGGTTCATCCAGGATCGAATCAGAAAGTGATATTAAATCGACTTCCTGATCGTCCGAAATATTTTCAGCCCTACATGCGAGAGTGAGGTTCATTAATAATTCGTCTACTATTGTAGAAAGACGATTTACCTCGGACTGAAAATCTGGGGAGAAAATATTCACCAAGCGACGCTGGACGTGCAAGAGACGTGCTCTTATTCGTTCTTCGTCATTTTTGATGTTTGCTCGATCGAGCGCTTGAATTTCCTTAGCCAATTCAGATAATTTGGTAGACGAAATACCTAATTCGGTGTTTACATCACCCACAAAACGAATAATTTGCGCATTCTTTCGAATGGCATCTCTTAACAAAGAACGCTTTTTGCTCACTGTGAGGCTTTCCGCCTCAATCCCTCTCACTTCTAATTCATAGGAGAGTTCATCTCCTAATAATCTATCCACTTTCATGATGGATGAGATTCGAAAAAAACACAATAAGAAAATTTTCAAAAAAATTTCAACTTGAAATTTCCCTTCCCCCTCCAAAAAAAAATGGTACAGGGTAGAAAAACCAAAAACAGAAAACTACTTAAGAAAGTAATGAGCAGTTTTCAACAAAAATATTTTTTTTCTACGACTCGAGAACCAAATTAATAGGTATTAAAGTTTTACCTTATTAATATTTTACCAGCGTAGTAGAAACTTTTTGAATGCTAATAAAAAAATTTTATAACATATCCAAAAAAACTCGTAAAATAATCCCAAAACAATTCATAAACAAAAAAAATAATACGAATACAAGATTCGAACGTAAAGTAACTGTGGCGGAGCCCGTGGTATAACCACTAGAGTACACAAGCTCATATAAAACAAAACGTTTTTAAACTAATAAAATTAGCAAAATTTTACCAAAAACACCATTGTATTAAAAAACAGGTACACAAATATTATAACCACTAATTAGCTAAGCCAAAATTAACTAATTAGCCAAAAAAATATAAATTTCCTAAAACAAAATGCAAAAAAATAAAACACAGTTAATAATTTATTTACAGTAATAAAAATGCAACAAATAAGGTTGTATTTACTTAATACACAAAAAAAATTAAACCTAGAGAACAACAAAATAAGTAAATATCACTAAATATTAAAAATAAGATAAAAAAAAATTGTTGCAACTGTAAGGTGAACCCAGAAAATTTGTGTAATAATTTAAGGTAATATCGGTTGACCTCACAGAGCCGCTACGATATATAAATTTATCTGTACACAAAAAACCATAAAACGATTACAAATCGTAATCCAAGAAAAAATAAAATAAATGTTAAATTTTTCACATAAAATATGTAACGAATTAAAAAAAAACCAAGAAAATCAAAAATAAAGTTCACTTCAAAATATAATCTACGTTGTTCAAAACAATTTTCGTTGGGCGCCAAGATGCAACGCTTAAACAACTAAATTACGATAAATGTTGCTGCAATTTCGCGAAGTTCGCAATTCGAACCCACAATTTCCGCAACGTAACTCAACCAGCGATCACACCAAACCACGTTGGTCGCCAAGATGAAACGGTTAAAATTCCTCAAGAATTTTTCCCAAATGTGACGTTAATACTCGATGTTAAAATAATTTCTATCCAATAGGTGTTAATTGAAAACGACGAAGAAAAAAAAAGATGGAGAAGGCGCCACTCGATTTCGTTCAAATGTACCATACGTCGTTCTGATAGAATAGATAACTCGATCCAAAGAAAATCGAGAAAACACGAGCTATCGTTGTAAATCTTGCCGGCTAGCTTGGAAAGATAATTATTCAAACAAAATCCAGCATGAGATCAGGGCATACGGAAAATTTTGAACAACGAAGAAATTTTGTAAATGAAAATAACAATTGCTCAAATATAAAACGCAAATATCTTACGCGCAGTCCCGCAAAGAACTAACAAAATAATGGCGGACCACACAAAAATGTTATCAGCCATATGTTGATTATCAACCGAAATCACGGAACACTTATACAAAATGTACAAATTTTGAGAATCAAATCAATCAAATAATTAATAGTTATTACAATAAATTACCATCCAAAAAAAAAATGATACCTCAAATTTCGTTGATCTGCGGCATATGCAAAATTTGTTCAGCTTCGAATCCCATAAAGGCGGATGAGAGCTCCCGGTAAAATAATCAAAAAAAATGAGCTTCCCAATCCTACGGATTCGAGAAGATAATCCCAGTTCGCTACTGGATGGTATTAACTAACCAATTCTTCTCCAAAATCCGGCTTCACAAAATTTTTGCACAACACACACAAAATCACCTCTTACTCGAGCAAACGTATCAAGTCAAGTCTCTCGTACCGACCCCTGCGCATTTTCCTCACTCGTACCAACGTCACTGGTTCCAAACCCAAAGAATTCGGCGGCAAATTTTAAACCGTTACAGTATACCTCATTCTCAATATTATACACTATTTTCAAACATGTTTTGTTAGGGCCACATGGAAATTAACTGCACTGCACTATCTGCGCTGGGGTAAATCGAACGGATCATACCGTTTTAATCTTTTAACACGTGGGATACTGAGAAGGTCTGCCATGAGGGTGTTTGGATGGATGCTAAGACGGTTTTGGTATCGCTTGCTTGAGGCAGCAATCTCTTCCTTGATCGTCGTCCTGCCTAAATCTCGGTGGATAATAAAGTTAGGGACATACCAAGGTGCACCACATATTGCCCTCAGCGTCTTTGACTGGAATCGTTGTAACTTCATAATATTTGATAAATTAAAAATTTAATGGCGTTTTTGTATTAAAGTATTTATTGACTAGATATTCTAATTTTGATAAGTAACTAAAATTTAGTTGTAATTATTATACTACTTGAAAATTTTGTGTTAGATAGTAATCACATAAATACAGTTCAATAATTATTGATTGTATACAAAAACTTAGGAAGGAAAAACTCCGGAGGTCACATACAAAAATTGTTTTATCAGTTGTCAATTAACAATTGAGCGAGTTTCTGTTCATTCTTTTTTTGCGAGTTTTAAAAAAAAAATCTCTCTTTCAAAAAAGTTTCTCTAGGTTCGTTACTGTGTCCCCCCCCCCCCATTATAGTTAATACTCCTAGCTCCTGTTTCTATAGAGGTAACTATTAAATTTCCCTCATAGTATGTCCAGAAATCAATGTTTCCATCGAGCTGGCGGGGGGGGGGGGAATTCCGCTACGCATATACATGTTTACCTATGTAAACATTGCGTTCCTCAAAGGAATTACAACGCTTTCTCTCCAGTTTCTTATTTAACACACCTTAAAAATATACAATATTGATTCAAAAAATCAGTAATTATAAATTAAATTAAGTAGCTACTACGAGTATTTATTAAATTTACAATAATTACAACATACTTACAAGAACAAATATAATCAGGATAGCGCCAACCTACAACGGTGATCAGAAAAAAAAACAGGTTGCTGCTGAAAATTTGAATTATTATAATTATCCGGAAACAAAATAAGATAAAATTTAAAATTAATAGATGATACGAGATTTTATAATCAGTCCGGCCGGGGATGTAGTTCCTCGGTTCCTAAATTTACACGGCTTTCAATGTCAGCTTCTCAAGCATCCGATGAAGGGAGTAAGGCGAGCTTAACCTGCAAAATATCCTACAATCCCACCTAAAGCAAAGCAAAGCACGAGGTTTTATACAAGGTTGCTTTGAATTCACGAATTTAAAAAACAATCCATTCGTAATCAAAAATTAATTCACAGTTTTTTAATTTACCTATTACATTTGTCGGAAAGTTTCGAAAATCTTGCTGAAGTTTGTTCTAAATTTTTAATGCACTGATTAAGAATTTTTAATTAATATTATCAGATAGAAAATGAGATACACTAAAATTGAACACCCAAATTAACGACAATTACACTACATACCAAAACTTCTTCGCCTCCAAAGACCAAATATCCGATAATGATGTTTCCGGTGTTTCAAACTAGTAAAAACTCGGCGCTCCGCGCCTCGCAAAGGGGCTCCGCCCCCTTGACCCCCGGGTTCCTTCTATTTTAGTCTCCGACTAATATCTTTAACATGGAACATGTTTTTCGGTACTAAACCGTTTATCATAGTTTTCTTCGAGATTTAGGGGTGCCTATCTCGTTTCTTCTTCTTACTGTTTTGCGAAGTGCGGCGTAGTTGTGTAACCGTGTTGGTTATAATAGGATAATCCCTTATTATTTTTATGTTGGTAATAAAAATTTACTATATAAGCAAATTTTCTTTTTGCGATCGGTTTCGAATTTAAATTTTTGGTAATAAAAACTTTGTTATTGAAAATTCATTATTGTGAATGCGAAGATGTTATTCGATAATCTACTTTATATTCAAATTATAAACTATAAATTTGAATTATACATGTGGTGCCGATTTTTCGTGTCGATTTTTGGTGTCGGTTTTTGGTGTCGATTTTTGGTGTCGGTTTTTGATGTCGGTTTTTGGTGTCGATTTTTGCGAGGTAACGCCCGTAAAAACATGTTCCATGTTAAAAATTGTGATTTTCTATTACAAAATATTCTTCACTATTATTCACTTACCATGGTTTAATTATTTCCTGATCAGCTGCTATTCACTTCGATCCCGATATTTAATTGTGGGGAACAAATCATTAATAGTTTAACACTTACATAATTTCAAAGCTGAAATAATAAACTTAGTTGTAGATTTGTATTTACTACATAAAAACTATAATCATATCCATTCTGAATTTGCCTACCTTTTAATTTTTGAACGATTTCTTGAAAATGTCCATGAAAACAGCAAACTAATTTTTTGAGATTCATAACTTACACATTTGATTCTTTATAAGTTGGTGAAATTTTTCCCATCTTCGCATAGAAACATCCGAAATTAAAAAATACCATTCAGTAATTTTTGCAAATAAAATTATGTTCCAAAAAGTACTACGTGACTTATCTTATCGCGATTCGCGATAGTCGAATAAGTTTATTTTGTATAGTTGTAACGTTCAAAAGTGAACGTTATTTGCGACATACCCTATATAGCTGTTCCGCGCGACAACTTGAATAGTTATCAAATACTAAAAGGGATAAGCCGTGAGATACGAGACAGAAAATGATCGATTTTTGTAAAAGACTCGTAAAATAATATTAATTTTTAACGGCAATTATTAGTAATAATTCATTAGTTTTTTATTACTATCTGCACTTCAAGTAGCTCACCGTTTTGGACATAAAAACTGAGAACTTCAATTTCAAATATATTTAAGGAGTCGTAGAGAATATTCCTTTTGTGTGGCCGACTACATCTGGTTCCGGCAAGTCAATTCCTAGTTGCGGGTAAAATTTTGGAAATATTATTTCGAGAGCTCCTACGAATCCGGAAGTCAGTTGGAATACGCAGGGTCAATTTCCAGCACGTGTGTCCTGGGGAAAAACACGATCGCCTGCTTTTTGCTCAACGTGTTGACGTGGCTGTATTGAGATCACGATAATTTTGGCAGCAATTTCATTTAATAGAACAGACACGCAGGGGAGTTGGTTTGTGTACGATAACATATGCAGCTTTGTATTTTTTAGCCCTTTTACCTCAAGCTTGGATATAGCAGGGAAGACAGCCAGGCCGAATCGTCAGGAGCGCTCTTGTGATTTAGCAGGGTACGCTGACCTGCGTATGCAACATATCCTTTTTTTTTGTTCAAACCACCTTTTATCTGGAGCAGCTGGTAAGTACAGAGCTGTATTTTTTTGTCTGCCGAACCACTCTCCATTCGCGTCCGGTTTTTTTTATCACGCTATTGGCGTATTCACCACATAGTCGTGCATCCGGATATAGCTGCGAGCAGCCGTCCATAGTACGATTTGAAAGGCAACGTCTGTTGCCGAATTATAGCATTTTTTTACCCTTCAGGTATTAGGCCCCTCAGGCAGACTTCTGTTTGGGACCACTGGTCCGGAATTTGTGAACCATTGGTTTATAAAATTGTGAATTTGAGTCAGGAGTTTCCTGTACTGTATCCTTCGGAGGTTAGTAAAACACCCTTTACCTCTCTTGTTTGTTTTATTGCCTCCACGGCGCCCAAACCGCAACATCTCAATTCTTTCTTTCAGCTAGGTGGATTGTATTCTAGCACTGTCGTGCAAATTCTAAACGAGCTCACGCCCAGTTCGCTCTCCGACTGTGTGGCTAGCTGTCCAGCGGATTTAAGAGGCGAAGGTGTCAGCAATCGAAGCTACATAGTTTGTTTCAGAATAATTAAAATTAAAAAAAGTCATAGAATCAAATTAAGTTGATATAAAAGCGTACGATCTATGTGATAAAATATGTTGTCGACTAAGCATATGCATTGCTAAAGGCTGGCGCGAGATTAAAATAATTAACCTTATCTCTATATATTATGTTTCGTTTATAGTTTGTACGTTTTTATATCAACGTAATTTGATGCTATGACTTTTTTTAATTTCAATTATTCTGAAACAAACTATAACTTGATTCTCTTTACGTCTGCGGTCTGGATAAGGAATGCTTTCTGTTTACGTGTTTGTGAATCGAAAGAATTTAATGTTTCATCATTTCAATTTTCTTAGCTCAGTGGATGTGAAGTGGACGTACAGCAGGTGCTGTGTAGTTAGTGCTAGTACGCCAATTTTATCTTTAGTTAATTGTGTTGTGTTAGTGAAAATGGACAGTGACAAAATAAAAAAACGGAAATATAAAGGTGGAGTAGAGAAAGAAAGAGAGAAGAAGCAAAGGAAATTAAAATTTGAAGCGAAGAAATGTTGCTCAATAAGTTACTTCCTTTCAAAAAAAAACTGCAGCTGATGTAAGTTTCTTCAAACTTTCAACTTTTTTTTTAATATTAAGTCGTTCTTTCAGTCTGGAGAATCTTCAACCTCTGTCCCAATATTCCCAATCATTTTGCCACAAGATTTAGAAGCCGACGTAAGTATATTTTTTATAAAATTTACAAATGCTGGGCAATTGAAAAGGTAAAAGGTATGATTCAGGATAGCTTTTGTTGATGTTGTTTGTCCACCCTGTGTAAGTAATATTATAAACTTGGGATGTAATGATGTAAAGTTTTGGTTGTCAGATTTTTAAATTTTGTAACGAGTTGAAGTTTATCAGTATTTATTTCTCTAAACAATGATTATGGTTTGGCGTGGTTTATAAACCATAAACATTATAACCTACTTTGATGGTGACCACTTTCTCATTCGTAGATGGTTACAAAGGCCTCTTTTGCAACTGTAGTTGTTCAACAAGTTGGCTAACTCTTGGTTATTACGCCTAGCCGTAGAGCGAAGGTTACTCTGGTGTTTTTTGAGTTGTCGGGGTTCGCGTTTCTCGTGCTTACTGGTACTAAATGCTCGGGGCGCCAAAAGGATAAATAAACAAACACCGATGCTTAGTCGTTCATTGATCATTTAATAATAAAAACATAAAATAAAACTCGTGAGTGAACAGCAAAATAATTTACAACTTTGTGTATCTTAATGTGATAAAATTAGAACATAACGAAATCTCTCTGAACAATTGGAATAACTTATTACAACAAATGAAATATTTACAAATAAACAAATTGTTGTGTGAAAAGACCTTTGCCTCGTCGTTGCGAAGTCGTGAAAATTCACTAAAACGGACTGGTAAACAGATCATAAATTATTAACTATGCTACCAAAACCCAAAACAATGATACAATACGGAAGCAATAGAAAAAGGTGTTAGCAAACTACCAGAAATAATTTTTGTTAACTCAATGCGACACAATTCATATAGCGAATAAAAACTTTTACTCACGGTTTTGATGTTTACAAACATACGTAGTTGGACATCGACAAGCTTGTTGATTCCTCTCTCGGTATACATAATTCCTGAATTTGTTACTAAAAGAATACAACACATATACAAACTGTTAAGCAAATTGTTAACAAACAAAATGCAGAACTTAAAAGTTCTTATCTGAAAATTGACAACTAAGTAATAATAAAATATGATACTGTAAATCGTTCGTTTTGATGTATCTGTCCTCCTATTGGATGGATAAATAGACCTGGTGTTGATCTTAAAGTATTGAAAATGATTTCTCTCGTCAGCTCTTTCTCAATCTCTCGTTTTCCAAAATTTGTTGTTGTTTGATTCAAACGTACCACCATTAATTTGATTGCGCACAGGTCGGGATAATTCCGTTCGCTTCTGCGCCTATTGATAATTTTGATGGCGTCGGTATTGAAATTTTCGATTTTTATAAATCAATACTATCGATTGATGAAAAAATCGCCGGTTTTATGTTAAAACTGTTACTGGACATTAGATAAAAAATTTGTGACATTCAATGTGTAGGAACGCGACACTACTGACAGACTTTTGATGAGACGCCGCT
Source organism: Podabrus alpinus (assembly GCA_932274525.1). Classification (NCBI taxonomy): domain Eukaryota; kingdom Metazoa; phylum Arthropoda; class Insecta; order Coleoptera; family Cantharidae; genus Podabrus; species Podabrus alpinus. The sequence continues at coordinate 42,310,363 of OW026452.1, read as the reverse complement.
AATAGACGACAATATACAGCAATATGGTGACAGACTGAAAGGAAGACTCGTTAAAACTACATAGAGTGTTAAGACGAAAGACATATAAGACCGTATAATGTGTATTTTGTATTTTAATTAGTGTAATTAATGTATTAAGAATAGTGAATCCTATAATTTGGGGGCTCGACTGAGGAGTTAAACCCGCTAGTTAAATAAATGTGTTAGGAACTAATAATTAAAGTGTTAATTTAAATAATGGCTTGTGAAATAAATGTCATGTAAAATTATGTGCTAATCATTGGCGGTAAATCACTTACCGCCCGGGTGTTAGTAAGATATTTTGTTCTCTCCTCCTTAAGTAAATAGACAATAACAATAAATACACAAATTTAAAAGAAGTCATAATTAAAATGTGGTATCCTGCCCCTAGAGAGATATCTATTATTTTGTTTTAATTTATTTCTGAATAAATAAATATAAATTACTTTAATGCTTTTTTATGGTGGTTGAAGCGACGCATGTAATTTATAAAAGTACGCTACGGAACTTTACTGTTGAAATCTGAGTTTCATTAGTTGTTGGGTTTTTTTGGTTATGTTCGAAAGGAGATTGAGTTTCGTTCCTTTTTTTAATGGGTATTCAGTATAAAAAAACAGTCACGTTTAGAAATTATGCCCATTGTCGCCCATGCTTCACTAGGTACAATTTTGTTTATTTTCGGAAGCAGTTCATACAGGGTGATCCAAAAAAGTTGCGACCAAATAAGCAGTGTCTCGCTGTCCATAGTTTTCAATAAATGTAAATTAAATTCACATTTTGGATGACATGTGCGTATTTTAGTTTGAAAATATTTAAATCACGCTACAAAACTTGATAATTATTTTCGTCATGTAAATTGGATAGAGTAATACCAGCATTATACTACTAAAGTTCGCGCCCTCTATTATAATAGTTTTACGTGATTCGGTTAAGCGCTCGCATTTAAAATCATAGTGCCGGTCCTAACCTTCAAAGTCCATGCTTATATACTACTATCAATTTTTTTAAATACTACTAACAACCCCGAAAATTAATATCCAACTTAAAAATTTGATTTAATAACAGTTCTGAAGCCCCCACCGTGCGATGATGGAATAGTACAACGGTGACAGCGGCGGCCTACCACAACAATATTACATTTTGTTATTATAATAAAAAAACTTCACCGAACCTCTTCATTAATTTTACCGAAAAATAATTGGTGACCCTAGAATTGAATGGGAAAGTTATGCAATGTTCACATAGCCAATTTTTACTTTCCCATTTACGTAGTAAAGGAAAGTATTGTTATCGAGTTAAAAAAAAATTTTGAGTTAGCATTTTTCCCATGGTCTATGAGCCCATACGAATTGTTTAAGACCAATTTTGGAATGATGTCCGGATGTGTGATGTATGAAGTGTGATGTGTGGTCAATCTATCGTCAACGTTTTCAGACAAACGTGTGCACCGATTGAGTTGAAATTTTATACACTAGTTTGAAGTAGCTTGTTTAATTCGCATAATTAAACAGAGTGATTAATACTTAAGGATCACTCTATAAATACAGTCAATAAATAATTGATTAATTAACATAATTAAATAGAGTAAGGTAAAAATGTATAATGCGGAAATAAATTATAAATAAAGAATATTTACATTAGTCAACTAAAAAACACTAAGTTGACATTACAATAATATGTATGTAGGTAGACATGAATTGCAATATTTAATTTGTAATAATTATAAATTAATATGAACTAGTTGTAGGAATTTGATGAATAAGCAAAAGACTGATTATATATAAGACCAATTTAATTGATAATAAAGTGAGTATTAGTTTGAACATTGTTTGAATTGCTGCTCCACCGACATTTGATAAGATTTGTGGAACAAGTCTAAAACTTTCGTAACTATGTATTGAGACTGATACGTAGCACATACTTATCAAATTTTCAAGTTATCCTTAGGGATTTCATTAAGCTGTCTAAAGAACAGATTAGATTTTGGTTGAAAACTGTCCATTTTTAACCCCTTTTTTAAGGGAATGAAAATTGTTAAAGAGCATTGCCGCTTCCCGGTGGAACATATGAGATTGAAAATCATGTCAATCGAAAGAGATTATTTATCCGCATCTTATGATACCCCACACTTGATATTTCCCTCTTAAATTATTGGTAAGTTGCAAAAATAAAATAAGCGCTATTAAATGAATATGGTTTGCCTTGGATAATTTTGATCTGTCAAAGTGATTTGTATTGTTCATTTCTATAATTTAATATTTTAACTAAATTACTTGTATAAACATATTATGTAATTAATATCAAACGAATTTTTTAATTACTTATAAAAATTAATTCTGAAGTCATTACGACCATAGTTAAAATTTGATTGCATATAGACGGCACGGCATCCCGCAAATTTCTAATTTTTTTTGAAAAATGACAATTTTAAACATTTTTCAATGCAAACATGATATTTTATTGTTAAGATGAAATATAAAATAAGTGCTTTTAAAAAAAATATGAGTTACCATGTTAAATTACAAATTAAATTTCGAAACTTTGATATCTCAAAATAATTTGTGTATTTTATGGAGTTAAAATTTTTTTTAAATTAACATCTTTTTTATTATTCAATATAAAATGAAGTGCAATCTAATAAATGGGAAAGTAATGTGTTGTCAAGTAATGTAAGTTGAACTTTTAACACTTAATATAAAAAACACTTAAATTTTCTTGATTTAATTTTTTATTGAATATTATTTTCCACAATTAATTTAACTTATAGAATTTCAATTGTAAAACTAGCATAGTTACACCTTAAACATAAACTTATATAATAATGAATAAAAATTAGTTGACATTGATTTTATGTGTTTTGCAAAATTGTTTAACTAGCAAATTTCATAAATCCAGAACGTTCGAGAACATTCTTTCCGCTAAATTGACAATGAATAAACAATTACAATATCAGCATTTCCTATTGCATAATTTATTGGAAAATTACCAGGTTTACATAATTCTTTTATGGGAATATAACTTCTCCCCCCTTTAGATGAAAAATTCGGAACCTTTTTGGTGACTAAATTTTCATCAGCGTCCAATACAGTCTCGATGATGTTTTGGGTAGTGTCCTCCAGGTGTTGTGGATTGGTTTGATCTTCAGGCGGATGATGTCTCTGCTTTTTTTATATAAATGAAAATTTTATAGTTAACAATAAACAATAAATAAAAATGATAAAATAGAATGACAAAATAATTTAAAATTGTCCAAACACTTTAAATTGTATCGCTGTAAAATAAATTTTTTTCGAATCCTTTGATTATTAAATTCACTTTAAATTTTATTGAGTTCAATTAAATTGACTGTGGACAGTTCTAAGAGTTCACTTCTGAATTTAGCACTGTGAGTTCCTTTACATTTTTGGCAATTTGATGTCGTTTTAATTTTAACTCGCGGAATTTAGTTAGTTCGATCACATATGTTCCCATTTTTAAGAATTTTCACTTTTTAATGTCCAATAATCGGTTTTGTTGATATAACTATCCATTTTGCCATTTTCGAATTTTGGCGTTGTTTAATTTAATGGTTTTTTTTCTTGACATAGTTTTCGACGTTGGAGTAATATTGCTCACTTACAATAAGGAAATTTGAATTTGGAGGATCATTTTAAAATTGTTTTCGGAACTAGGAATTGGTAAAAGATAATTTGAAGATAGTCATATTTTTCAATTTCAACAATTGGAAAATCGAATAAAGTACGTTTTAATTTAAATTTGAATAAAAATTTTTTTTTTTTATATCAATAAAAATTTCTCAAATAGTAAGATAATTTCTAAATTTAGTTCGAATGGTAATTTATCGTTTATAAGTTTCATTTCCTGTAAAAGGTTCATAGGTGTGATTATTCACTTATGAAAAACATTAATTTTTGCAAAATTAATTGTTATTTCCAAATTATTTAACAAGTCATTGATTATTCGAAGGTTATTTATTAATTCTGAAATTGTTGACATCATAGATAAAAAAATATTGTTGATAGGTTAAAATTTTGATTTGGATTGATTTTATAAGTTCTTATTTGTATTGATTTTTAACAAGGATGTTATTAAATGTACGGTTTATGAAGTTATATTGTTTTCTAAAGGATGAAATTGATTTATAAAAAGGTTGCATATTAAAATTTGAATAAACGTCTAAGATGAGAATTTTGATTTATGTATTTCCTAAATTGTCCAATATTTTAATAATATTAGATATAGGATATTTGCCATTTAATGTAATTTTGTTCATTTGCTGATGCACGCATATTAGAAATCTGAATTGAAATGAATGGTTTTGAATTCATTATTTTTTGCTGTTTTAAATTTACTTTTGCGTCAGTTTGGTAAATGTATTATCATTAAATATGTTTGTTAGACCCACATCAAGCTAGCGCCGCCACTTTCGAAAACTGTAAAAAAAATATATGGATAATTTGTGGCTAATTTGTTGCTAATTAGTTGCCGCAAACGCGAATAAATCGCCCTTACCGTTCGCAAATTACAGCCATTTGAGTGGTGGCGGCGCTAGCTTGATATCAAGCCAGCGTCGCCACCAATCAAAAACTTACTAAAAACAAAAAATAAGTATATGGGAATTTGTGGCTAATTTGTTGCTAATTAGTTGCTGCAAACGCGAATTAATCGCCCTTACCGTTCGCAAATTACAGCCATTTGAGTGGTGGCGGCGCTAGCTTGATATCAAGCCAGCGTCGCCACTTTCGAAAAATGTAAAAAAAATATATGGATAATTTGTGGCTAATTTGTTGCTAATTAGTTGCCGCAAACGCGAATTAATCGCCCTTACCGTTCGCAAATTACAGCCATTTGAGTGGTGGCGGCGCTAGCTTGATATCAAGCCAGCGTCGTCACCAATCAAAAACTTACTAAAAACAAAAAATAAGTATATGGGAATTTGTGGCTAATTTGTTGCTAATTAGTTGCCGCAAACGCGAATTAATCGCCCTTACCGTTCGCAAATTACAGCCATTTGAGTGGTGGCGGCGCTAGCTTGATATCAAGCCAGCGTCGCCACTTTCGAAAAATGTAAAAAAAATATATGGATAATTTGTGGCTAATTTGTTGCTAATTAGTTGCCGCAAACGCGAATTAATCGCCCTTACCGTTCGCAAATTACAGCCATTTGAGTGGTGGCGGCGCTAGCTTGATATCAAGCCAGCGTCGTCACCAATCAAAAACTTACTAAAAACAAAAAATAAGTATATGGGAATTTGTGGCTAATTTGTTGCTAATTAGTTGCTGCAAACGCGAATTAATCGCCCTTACCGTTCGCAAATTACAGCCATTTGAGTGGTGGCGGCGCTAGCTTGATATCAAGCCAGCGTCGCCACTTTCGAAAAATGTAAAAAAAATATATGGATAATTTGTGGCTAATTTGTTGCTAATTAGTTGCCGCAAACGCGAATTAATCGCCCTTACCGTTCGCAAATTACAGCCATTTGAGTGGTGGCGGCGCTAGCTTGATATCAAGCCAGCGTCGCCACCAATCAAAAACTTACTAAAAACAAAAAATAAGTATATGGGAATTTGTGGCTAATTTGTTGCTAATTAGTAGCCGCAAACGCGAATTAATCGCCCTTACCGTTCGCAAATTACAGCCATTTGAGTGGTGGCGGCGCTAGCTAGATATCAAGCCAGCGTCGCCACCAATCAAAAACTTACTAAAAACAAAAAATAAGTATATGGGAATTTGTGGCTAATTTGTTGCTAATTAGTTGCTGCAAACGCGAATTAATCGCCCTTACCGTTCGCAAATTACAGCCATTTGAGTGGTGGCGGCGCTAGCTTGATATCAAGCCAGCGTCGCCACTTTCGAAAAATGTAAAAAAAATATATGGATAATTTGTGGCTAATTTGTTGCTAATTAGTTGCCGCAAACGCGAATTAATCGCCCTTACCGTTCGCAAATTACAGCCATTTGAGTGGTGGCGGCGCTAGCTTGATATCAAGCCAGCGTCGTCACCAATCAAAAACTTACTAAAAACAAAAAATAAGTATATGGGAATTTGTGGCTAATTTGTTGCTAATTAGTTGCTGCAAACGCGAATTAATCGCCCTTACCGTTCGCAAATTACAGCCATTTGAGTGGTGGCGGCGCTAGCTTGATATCAAGCCAGCGTCGCCACTTTCGAAAAATGTAAAAAAAATATATGGATAATTTGTGGCTAATTTGTTGCTAATTAGTTGCCGCAAACGCGAATTAATCGCCCTTACCGTTCGCAAATTACAGCCATTTGAGTGGTGGCGGCGCTAGCTTGATATCAAGCCAGCGTCGTCACCAATCAAAAACTTACTAAAAACAAAAAATAAGTATATGGGAATTTGTGGCTAATTTGTTGCTAATTAGTTGCCGCAAACGCGAATTAATCGCCCTTACCGTTCGCAAATTACAGCCATTTGAGTGGTGGCGGCGCTAGCTTGATATCAAGCCAGCGTCGCCACTTTCGAAAAATGTAAAAAAAATATATGGATAATTTGTGGCTAATTTGTTGCTAATTAGTTGCCGCAAACGCGAATTAATCGCCCTTACCGTTCGCAAATTACAGCCATTTGAGTGGTGGCGGCGCTAGCTTGATATCAAGCCAGCGTCGTCACCAATCAAAAACTTACTAAAAACAAAAAATAAGTATATGGGAATTTGTGGCTAATTTGTTGCTAATTAGTTGCCGCAAACGCGAATTAATCGCCCTTACCGTTCGCAAATTACAGCCATTTGAGTGGTGGCGGCGCTAGCTTGATATCAAGCCAGCGTCGCCACCAATCAAAAACTTACTAAAAACAAAAAATAAGTATATGGGAATTTGTGGCTAATTTGTTGCTAATTAGTTGCTGCAAACGCGAATTAATCGCCCTTACCGTTCGCAAATTACAGCCATTTGAGTGGTGGCGGCGCTAGCTTGATATCAAGCCAGCGTCGCCACTTTCGAAAAATGTAAAAAAAATATATGGATAATTTGTGGCTAATTTGTTGCTAATTAGTTGCCGCAAACGCGAATTAATCGCCCTTACCGTTCGCAAATTACAGCCATTTGAGTGGTGGCGGCGCTAGCTTGATATCAAGCCAGCGTCGTCACCAATCAAAAACTTACTAAAAACAAAAAATGAGTATATGGGAATTTGTGGCTAATTTGTTGCTAATTAGTTGCCGCAAACGCGAATTAATCGCCCTTACCGTTCGCAAATTACAGCCATTTGAGTGGTGGCGGCGCTAGCTTGATATCAAGCCAGCGTCGCCACCAATCAAAAACTTACTAAAAACAAAAAATAAGTATATGGGAATTTGTGGCTAATTTGTTGCTAATTAGTTGCCGCAAACGCGAATTAATCGCCCTTACCGTTCGCAAATTACAGCCATTTGAGTGGTGGCGGCGCTAGCTTGATATCAAGCCAGCGTCGCCACCAATCAGAAACTTACTAAAAACAAAAAATAAGTATATGGGAATTTGTGGCTAATTTGTTGCTAATTAGTTGCTGCAAACGCGAATTAATCGCCCTTACCGTTCGCAAATTACAGCCATTTGAGTGGTGGCGGCGCTAGCTTGATATCAAGCCAGCGTCGCCACCAATCAAAAACTTACTAAAAACAAAAAATAAGTATATGGGAATTTGTGGCTAATTTGTTGCTAATTAGTTGCTGCAAACGCGAATTAATCGCCCTTACCGTTCGCAAATTACAGCCATTTGAGTGGTGGCGGCGCTAGCTTGATATCAAGCCAGCGTCGCCACTTTCGAAAAATGTAAAAAAAATATATGGATAATTTGTGGCTAATTTGTTGCTAATTAGTTGCCGCAAACGCGAATTAATCGCCCTTACCGTTCGCAAATTACAGCCATTTGAGTGGTGGCGGCGCTAGCTTGATATCAAGCCAGCGTCGCCACCAATCAAAAACTTACTAAAAACAAAAAATAAGTATGTATATGGGAATTTGTAGCTAATTCGTTGCCAAATTTATTTGAGCCAAAAACCTAATTATAATAAGTAATTATCTCTTGCCATTTTAAAAAATTCACAATAAGTACAGAAAATAGAAATTAAAATAAAAATTTTTTAAAGAAATATAATTTAAATTTTAAACGTGGGGTTTTAGGGACCTTCATATGGTATGGTACGATATGGTTTAATGTCCCTAACACCCTACGTTTAAAAATTTAAATTGTATTTCTTTCAAAATAATTTATTTTAATTTTTATTTTCTACTGTTTCGCGGGATTTTATGCGGATGGTCCGATTTTTACCTTTTTTTTTATTTTCTAATGTTTTAGTTTTGTTATCCTAATAATATCACTTTTCGCGAATCAACATTTTAACCCCCACCCGTCGTCAGTGGCCGTAGTAGTCTGCAGATAACGAATCTGCATACCGCGTCTGCAGATAAAGTGATACGTGAGTGAATACCATTAGAGTTGTAATTTTTTAATAAATAAATTAAGGCGTAACGCGTACATTAGAAAAATCAAGATCATAAGAAATAGTCATGAATTCGATTGGTAGACCGCAAAAGCTCAGTTTTGAATTATTGCTAAAATGCCTTCAAAAATTTGAAAATCAAATAATATTGCAGAATAATAAAATTGCTTCAAAATCAAGTGAAGTGTGGGAGACAATTAGTAAAGACTTGAAATATATTGTAAAGGCCAAAAGTATTTATTCAATGATAATTTGTAACAGAAGGGGTTTGAAAGATTTGCTTTTGGGCAATAATTCTAGTAAAGTAGAAGATACTTCTGGAAATGCAGTGGCACCTAGCAATGAAGTTGACAATGATATTGACAACAGCAACAATGAAAGGTAAGAAAATTTTTAATCTACTTAAATTGGTTACGTGCATTAATTGCAGTTCTTTTATTGAAACATATATTGAACTGTCTTCAACAAAATTACACGATATACAAAAATTTTTCAATAAAAAAATAAATTCAAAATTTAAACAAAATAATTTTTATCATGTCAATTATAATTTCGTCACACAAAATCTTTATTAGTCAAAAATTTAACAAATAGAATAATTCTTCAAATTTATTAAATTAAAAGTCTGGAGCTTGTTCCAAAAAGGACTAGATTGTTTTTATTAAAACAAACAAAAATATTATTGTATTCAAAAATTTTAAAATTGAAAATGATGTGTTTAAAGTCATGCGTGGAATTAAAAAACATAAGTGCGCGAAACGACACTCGCAGAGATTTGCAAAATTCAAATACGTCCAGTATCCGGACACATTTTAAAATAATGAGCCAAAATCAATCAATCAACCAATCAGAGGGCGTAAATCAAAAATCGCGCACGCGTGGAAAAGAATTTTCGGCGGCGAAGTCGACATGGACGCATTCGTTCTTGGATGAACAAGAATTTGAGCGGTGATTGAGCGATCGATGAGATTGATTTAAAAAAAAGCGTTTTTTATCAAGTGGAACACAAAGTGGATTTTTTATATGGTTTTCCAAAGTGGAAATTTAAGAAAAATTATAGTAAGAGGAATAAAAAGTGGTCAAAATTAATAAAAATTTAATGGTTGCAAAATTAATCACAAATTATTTGGAAAATTCGAAAATTGTGGATTTGATTCATGAACAGTTGGTTTGGAGGATTGGAAATCAGCCTGCGTATGAGATTGGTGTGTTCATCGAGTGTTGTAAACAAGATTAAAACAAAGGACAAGGTATTTAGCATTATTTTTTTAACAGTTAACAGTGAAATTTATGACATTAAAATATTATCTATACAATTACATGTGTATTTGCAAATCAAATGAATTTTTATCTCTGAACTATTATTATAGAGGTGCTATTAATTTCTTATGTGTGAAAACAATTTATTTACTAACCCATATTTAGAATTGTAAAAAAATTTTATTAAACAAAAAAAAATTTAAAAAATTGAAGAATTGAATTATTTCACAATCAAAAGTTATCACTTATGATAAAACAGAATTTTTGTGTAACGAGAAAATAAAAGTTAAAAATTTAAAAATTTCAAAAATTTATATCTGTCGTGGCTTCGAATTCAACAATCGGAACACCACAGCATATAAAAATTTGGCTCCCAACTCGAGGCACGAAACCTCACGATAACCCTGATATTAAGATTCTAATGCTCTATTTTGAATATTCAAATAAAAACAATTTTACGATAAACAAAAATTTTTCAAAGGTCAATAAAAACATTTTATTCGACAAATTCAATAAAATTTATGTACGATCTGATAAAAGAGTTTGATTATCAGACAAAATCAATTAAACGTTTAGATTATCTTGGTATAAAATATAGCTTTCTTTTGACATTTAAAAACAAACGACAAGATGAGCGAGAAGAAAACAGAAACAGTAGACATGTTGACATTATTAATGGAAATTAGAGGAAATGCAAGAAAAATAGATAAAAAATTTGAGCAAAACGCAATAAAAATGGATGAAATAAAAAATGAAATAAAAGATGAATTAAAAAAAAATATTGATGAAGTTATAACAGTCATGAATCCAGAAAAATTTCAAGCTAGAATTATAAAAACGACACCTATAAAATTAATTGCACCAAACAATAAACCATTTACTACCATAAACCGAAATCTGAACGCAAAAGTGACTATTGGGAAATTCAAAAACAATTGCGGGATAATGATTATGCCGAACATGAAAATAGATTGTATCCTTGGAATGGATCTTCTAGAAAAATTCAAAATAGTGGTCGACGTACCAAATAAGAAAATTAAAATGCGTGAGGAAGAGATGGAATGGGTAGAAATAGAAAAACATTCAGACAAGAAAGACAGAAAAGATATCAACAACGAAACAACGCTTCAAATAGTAAAAATCGACGAAGGCGACAATTTAATAAATGTAATAAATGAAAAGTATAGGCACTACATTAGGTTAGGAAGAAAAACAAAATGGGAATTAAACAAAAAAATCTCTAAAGTTAAAAGATTAGCGAAAGGAAGAAGAATAAAACCAAATGCAGTAAGAAATTTAATAAAAAAAATTGGTAATATGGTTAAATTTGAAAAGATAAGGAAAAACCAAGGAAATGAACAGAAAAGGAGAAATTTTACATTTAAGAAAGTAAGATATAAAAAGTCCGAAATTTATCACACAAGTATCCAGAGATGGGATAAAACGTGGAAACCAAATACTGCTGCGAACAAAATTGACACAGATGAACGCATAAAAAAAGAATGTGCTATAATGTAACCGATTAATGAAAAGATGTACATAAAAAAAAATTTTGAATTGAGTTGAATCAGTTAAATTATGTTTAGTTTAAATTTCAGAATAATTTTAAAAAGTTAAAAACAGTTAACTATTCATGTTTTCGTTAAAAATAATAAAGTTTTAGTTTGAAAATTCAGAGAGGGAAGAAACCTTTAATTTAAAGTTAATGTTGTAAATAAATTCTAAATATTAGTCAGAAAGTTAAAAATCATAATACCATGCAAACTTAAATTCTATTTTAAATTTTGAAAAAAGTTCAATCAAAAAAATATTCTTCGGAATATGAAAAAATTCATACTAGCAAAATAACCATACGAATTTCATTGAAGCCAGATTTTAGAAATTTCAATAATTATCCAATACTTTACTAATTCTTAAAATTCCACGAAGGCGTTGAACTGTCTTCAACAAAATTACACGATATACAAAAATTTTTCAATAAAAAAATAAATTCAAAATTTAAACAAAATAATTTTTATCATGTCAATTATAATTTCGTCACACAAAATCTTTATTAGTCAAAAATTTAACAAATAGAATAATTCTTCAAATTTATTAAATTAAAAGTCTGGAGCTTGTTCCAAAAAGGACTAGATTGTTTTTATTAAAACAAACAAAAATATTATTGTATTCAAAAATTTTAAAATTGAAAATGATGTGTTTAAAGTCATGCGTGGAATTAAAAAACATAAGTGCGCGAAACGACACTCGCAGAGATTTGCAAAATTCAAATACGTCCAGTATCCGGACACATTTTAAAATAATGAGCCAAAATCAATCAATCAACCAATCAGAGGGCGTAAATCAAAAATCGCGCACGCGTGGAAAAGAATTTTCGGCGGCGAAGTCGACATGGACGCATTCGTTCTTGGATGAACAAGAATTTGAGCGGTGATTGAGCGATCGATGAGATTGATTTAAAAAAAAGCGTTTTTTATCAAGTGGAACACAAAGTGGATTTTTTATATGGTTTTCCAAAGTGGAAATTTAAGAAAAATTATAGTAAGAGGAATAAAAAGTGGTCAAAATTAATAAAAATTTAATGGTTGCAAAATTAATCACAAATTATTTGGAAAATTCGAAAATTGTGGATTTGATTCATGAACAGTTGGTTTGGAGGATTGGAAATCAGCCTGCGTATGAGATTGGTGTGTTCATCGAGTGTTGTAAACAAGATTAAAACAAAGGACAAGGTATTTAGCATTATTTTTTTAACAGTTAACAGTGAAATTTATGACATTAAAATATTATCTATACAATTACATGTGTATTTGCAAATCAAATGAATTTTTATCTCTGAACTATTATTATAGAGGTGCTATTAATTTCTTATGTGTGAAAACAATTTATTTACTAACCCATATTTAGAATTGTAAAAAAATTTTATTAAACAAAAAAAAATTTAAAAAATTGAAGAATTGAATTATTTCACAATCAAAAGTTATCACTTATGATAAAACAGAATTTTTGTGTAACGAGAAAATAAAAGTTAAAAATTTAAAAATTTCAAAAATTTATATCTGTCGTGGCTTCGAATTCAACAATCGGAACACCACAATATATTTATGATTTATTTAACATTTATTCCAAAAAGTACACTTTTTTAAACGCTTGCCGTATAGGTGCATGTCTCTGCCCCCCCCCAAATCTAATTTTTAGGTGCAATTGGGGTCAATCGTTAGAGCTTCGTTAGAGCGTAAATGAGCTTCCATTTTCTCCATTTGAGCCTTATCAACCGTCGCGAAGATATTCGCGAAAGAGCTGGGGGGTACACATGTTTTTCTGTTTTCGCTATATTTTTAAATTTTGGGTAAAATTGCTGTCAAACGATAGAGCTTCGTTAGAGCCTAAATGAGCTTCCATTTCCAACATTTTAATTTCATTTTCTAGAAGAGTTACGGGCATTTCAAATTTTCGAGTCCTCCGAGTAAGTTCCGTCCGATAATCCTCAAAGTTAATTCTATTATATCAGATTAAAATTTTTGTTTGCATTAAAAAGGTAGCCCCCCCTCCAAACTGTCTCGCGAAGGTTGGGGCTCAAACCACAAAAATGGAAACTCAATTAGGCTCTAACAAAGCTCTAACGATTGACACCAATTTCACCCCAAAATTTCATTCTGTGGGGGGGGGGGGCGCAGAGACATGCACCACCTTTGCCCTGTTTGTTTGTTCAGTTGTTTGTTCGGTTGTATGTTTGCACTTACTTATTTTTTGTTTTTAGTAAGTTTTCGATTGGTGGCGACGCTGGCTTGATATCAAGCTAGCGCCGCCACCACTCAAATGGCTGTAATTTGCGAACGGTAAGGGCGATTAATTCGCGTTTGCGGCAACTAATTAGCAACAAATTAGCCACAAATTTCCATATACTTATTTTATGTTTTTAGTAAGTTTTTGATTGGTGGCGACGCTGGCTTGATATCAAGCTAGCGCCGCCACCACTCAAATGGCTGTAATTTGCGAACGGTAAGGGCGATTAATTCGCGTTTTCGGCAACTAATTAGCAACAAATTAGCCACAAATTATCCATATATTTTTTTTACATTTTTCGAAAGTGGCGGCGCTAGCTTGATGTGGGTGTTTGTTAGTGTATTTAAGTAGTTTCATATGTAAAATTTGAAGTTTAGAAATTTTGAAAAAATTTGGAATTATTATTTGAAATTGCGTATTGTGGAATTGCGTGAAAAGAAAATTTTGCTGTTTTGATTTTTGGAGGTACCAAAAGTGAATACTGATCAATATAGTGATTATTTGATTTTTTCCTTTTCCGGTTGTCGAATTTTAAAATTTGTAATGATTTATTTATAAATAATTTGAAAATCTTAAAATGTTTTCTTTTATATTCACTATTCGGTTTTTTATTTGCGTGTTCAGGGTTTCTATCTAGGTCTTGTCCTTTGAAATTTGTCAAATTTAAGTAGGGTGATTTAATTAATTCCGATGGCTTTAAATTTTGAATTTCTGGTTGGATTATTGATTGTTGATGGTTATTTAATTTTTTTCTTTTTCGGTTATTGATTTTTAAAATTTGTTTTGATTTATTTATAAATAATTCGAAATTTTTAAAATGATTTCCCTTATTGTTATTAATCAAAATTTTATTTACGTATTTGAGTTTTTTAACTAGATTTCGTTTTTTGAAAATTTGTTGGGATTTATTTGAATATAATTTGAATTTTCTAAAATGTTTTCTTTTGTAATTATTTGTCGAAATTTTAATTATGTGTTCAATATTTCTAGCTGAATTTTGTCTTTTGAAATGCACTGAATGTGAATGAGTTAATTCAAGTAATTTTGAATTCTGATCTTTTGATTGATTTGATTGTAAGTTTTCTGACATTGTCTTTTGAAGCAATATTGATTTTTTATGACTTTGGTTAAGAGTTTTAGAATTATTTAATTTCAACAATAAATTATTTGTCTCAATATTATTAAAATTTAATTTTGAATGATCAGCATGACTGATACTAGTATTATTATTTGAATTGTCAATTTCTAATTTTGTTGAATCTAAATTTTGTTTTATTATTAGTTTGGGTTTTGAAACTTGGTTTTGTAGTATTCGTAATTCATTAACACTGTCAGCTATTAAGGGTTCACATTTTTTGATTGATTCTTGAGTTTTAAAACGATTTCGTCTAAAGTTTTGGTTGGTCGGAAATTTTACAATTTGTTTGCTCATGAGATCAATGTTTAAATTACCTTTTTTGAAAATTTTGTTTTTCCTAAATTTTTTGGGTTTTAAGGAGTTTATTAAATCATGCGATTTTGATGGTAAATGATAATTTTCGATGATATTTAAATTTTCTGTTATGTTAAATGGTTTTAAGTGAAAATTTCTGGTTATTTCTTCGTTTGGGTAACATTGATTTTCATAATTTTGTAGGAAAGTTTGTTCAAAATTTTGCTCTTCTAATGGAATTGGTAAATTTTGTTCTTCTAATTGAACAGGTGATTCTTGTTCTCTTAATTGACTTAATTTTTTATTTTCTGAAACTGTTTTTTGCAGTAAAGTTAATTTTCTATGAATTTGGTTCATCAAAATTTCGTTATGCTTTTTATCAATTTCCGATCGTGCTGTTTCTAAATTTTGTTTAACTAATCGATATTCTTTATATAATTTTAAAATTTGGTTTCCTAATTCGATAACATTGTTGTTTATTAGGGGTTTACATTTTTTGACCGGTTTTTGAATTTTAAATTGATTTTGACTTAAATTTTGGTTAATTGGAAGGTTTGTGACATGTGCGTTCATAAAATCAGTAGTTGAATCAATTTTTTGAAAATTTTTGTTTTCTCTAAAATTTGTGGATTCTAAAGAATTTATTGATTCGTGTGGGTGTGATAAACGATAATTTTTGGTCATGTGTAAATGTTTTTCGATAGAATTTCTAATGAACAAAGTATTAAAAAATCGTATTGTTGTTTGAGGTGTATTGAAGGTATCATTTACAAAATCAAGTCGTACTTTTAGTTGTTTCAGCAAATCGCGTCCTATTAAACCGTCATATTTATAACTTAGAAATGTAAAATTTGCATTTTTCGTTACTTTTGAAAATTTTAGGTAACGGGGTATATAAAATTTTGTTTTGTTGACAATTTATCCGAGGTTTGAATTTGGAAATTTTCGGTTTTTATGTAATTTTTAAAACATCTTAAAGCCAATTCTGGATTTATTAGACTATATTTACTGAACGTTTCGATTAAGAATTTTGCTTGAATTTCCGGAATGTATATAAATATCAGATTACGTCCTGTAGTGTCGTAATCTTTGGAATAATCTAAATTTATTGTTTCATTATTTTGAATTTTTTGTTCACAATTTTCGGGATTTGGTGTATTAATTTGTTGAGGTGTACTAAAAATTTGGAAGTCTGACATTTTATTTTAGAGGCGAATGAATTTCATTTAAATTTATAAAATCGTATCGAATTATTAACGTTTAATCTTTCTATTGTTATTTCCGGGGTGTCGTTTGCAAAGAAAAAAAAATAACTTGTTGAATAATGTAGAATGTTAGTTCATTTACCTAGTTTTAAAAATAGAACTTATAAATGAATCTTATTACTGTGTGATGTAATTTTTATAAAACGTAAATTATTTCTAAATTTAAATTATTTCGCGTATATGACTATTTTTAATTTAATTATTTTAATTAATTATAGGTTTTAATATTTTGGATAAGGAATTTTAATTTGAGCTTTTACTCACGTTATAATTTTTCTTCATATGTCTTCTTAAAATTAGTTGGTCAACGGTCAGCTTACTTTTGTAGCGATTCTTGTCTACGTTGCTTGCAGGTTCTTTGGTCCTTTTCTTAAAATTAGGGTTGATTCCAAAATGTTTACGACGATTTTTGTTCGCTTTCAATTTGAAATCTTGTTTTTTCTTAAACTAAGGTTTGATTCCAAATGTTTGCAACGATTCTTGTTTGCTTTCCATTTGAAATCTTGCAGTTTCCGTAGTTTTTGGAATTCTTGGACGATTTTTGTTCCAATTTTCCCAAAAATTCCGGATCCTTTTTCGACTGCGCCAGTAATGTAAGTTGAACTTTTAACACTTAATATAAAAAACACTTAAATTTTCTTGATTTAATTTTTTATTGAATATTATTTTCCACAATTAATTTAACTTATAGAATTTCAATTGTAAAACTAGCATAGTTACACCTTAAACATACACTTATATAATAATGAATAAAAATTAGTTGACATTGATTTTATGTGTTTTGCAAAATTGTTTAACTAGCAAATTTCATAAATCCAGAACGTTCAAGAACATTCTTTCCGCTAAATTGACAATGAATAAACAATTACAATATCAGCATTTCCTATTGCATAATTTATTGGAAAATTACCAGGTTTACATAATTCTTTTATGGGAATATAACTTGTCATATCAGATTTTTTTTATATGTTATAGCATTCTGATTTCTTTATAATTTATATCGTAATGAATAAGGTTATGTGACATCGATAGTTTATTTTTTTAAGCAATTTAAGCAATAATTGTTTGATGTATTTAATTAAAAATGGATAATCTGCATTGATGTTTAATTGAAGACCATGGTATAACTTTCAATTTCCCAAAAATGAGAACTTTTACGAAATTCATTAAACGTAAATTTTTTAAGTATTGATATTGGGAATTTACATTAACCATGCGCCACTACGCGTCCATAATATTAACTACTCCGTTTAGTATACCCAAAATTTTATACGTGTATTTGTTAATTAATTGTGTGTTAGAATTTGAATTTTACCACTATTACAACGCAGTCGACTAGCTATATTAGTACAATACGCATTAATAACTTATGTGCAATATCGTGCTATACAAATTAGAACAGCCATTATGACGCGACGTTAGCGCCCTCATCGGTGATGTAAATTCCCAATTATCAAAATTATTATTGCATGAGCTTTTTGCACCTGGCCGAAGTTTGACTCAAACTCGTACTCATATTCGTACATACTCGTATTACAGTCGACCAGTTAAATCATGGTAAAAATATTAATATTTTTATTTTTGCTTTTAAATTTATAATTAAACAATAAACCGCTTACCGAAGGTACCAATACAAACTAATTATATAAATTAAAGTAAAAATTACGTTAATAGACCTCATTTAGATTTCCAAAACTATGCAATGATAAGCACAACACAAATTAATAAAAAAATTCCAGAAGGCGCAGTTGACGAGATCCCCTCCCAAATTTTTGATATGACAATCTACTTGATAGAAACAAAAGAAGCTTAATTCGTAAGTTTTCCTTACTAAATGTTATTCTTGAAGAAAATGAAGCTCCGAGCAACATATTACTATGAGGAGGCTGGATCTGACCTCGTCAATAGCAATTCTTATGATTGTTACTGTTAAACGGTATTTCCGTTGTCAAAAATTGAAATATTAAATAAATTAAATAATGCCTCGGCTAAACTTTCTTTTATTTTCATGAGATCTCTTACCTTCAGTGTAGATTCTAGAGAAATTTCCTCAATATCTTAATCTGTGGAGTTGATAAAACGAGAACACAAAAATTCGCAAATAATGATCCAATAATTTTAAAAATATGATGTATTTTAAACAATAAAGTAATTTTTAAACACATGAAATGACAAAATTGTTTTTTTATTATAATAACCCCAAACACTTAATATTAAAAATAAGTTTTTAAATTTATTTATCGTTGCACCTGTTTCTTCTTTTTTTTATGTGACCGCGCGTCGTCTATGTAATTTAATAGTTTTATTACTGTTAAGTGTACTCACAGTTGGCAGCTTTATACAACAGCTTTGTCTGCACGAATTATTAACCTCGCTTTCCAATTGATTCCTCGTGTTGGATCAACTTGTGAATCCAAATCAATTTTGCACAAAATATATTCAACTTGTGTTATCGCACTTTTTGATAAATTCTTACTTAGGTAAGTAAATTCCACTTTCTGATATTTTCACCACGTATAATCAATCAAGACGGTGATCAGCTTAAGCGGTTAAGTGCGTTGCTGCTAATGCTGAATGCCCGGTTCGACTCCGGGCTCAGTAAAAACTTTATTCTGACCGTCTCCCCTCGGAAGGCAATGGCAAACCACCGAGGTGTAATCTGCTTAGAACAGCCTCTCTGGAGATGAAGTGTATACACTTCCCGCGGTTCGGAGCCCGCGTTAAACAAGTAGGTCCCCTATGTGTGCGATAGTACTACAAACGCACAACACATACATAGGAGAGAGGTCGCCAACATCCGGTAACGGATAGGCACGTTAAGAAGATAATCAATATTATTAACCACTATTTTATTTTTTAGATCCTCAAAATTTTGCACTTTAGCAGAATTTTTATTAACTTTCACGGGGGTGCAAGTTAGCACGTCCGTCCGTTTTTTTTACTCTCTGGAGGAACTCTCTTCTTTTTTGTTTATTTTCTTTGGTTACCAAAACTTCCAACGTACTTGATAAAAATTTTAATTGTGAGTATAAATTTGCCTCAACTGTCACTTTTTAATGTTTGTTTTTCTGTTTTTTAGGTTAAGCACATTTTGTGACTCGACCGTCCAATTTCGGAAGAGTTCACTACGTTTGTCGACATGTAACTTTTTACGTTCGTGCAATTTTATCGTATTATTCTAACACTTTAAAATTAAACAAAGATAACAATTTTTAAATTTCTTATTACTAGATTTGGTTTGACAATTTTTTAATACTAGGATCTTATTTGTTTTCATGTTACATTTTGGTTTTCAAACTTTTGTATTCTTTGTAAATTATTCTTTCAAAAAAATGTATTTTATCTGACCGGATTTAAATTAAATTTTGTTTATTTACTCTTTCGGATTCGAAATCTCATGTAAGTTTGTGATTCTTATAAGTTAACGTTACTATGAATTGCCATTGGCGTATCAATCGCAGTAGAACATCGCAATATTTTGAATTTCAAATTGTCTTAAATGGGGTTTGGGCATTATTTGTAATGCGACAGATAACGTAGAGTTAACATAAGAACCCCTTTTAAGATAGCTAGTAAGTAACCATATGGGAATTCTTTACTAACTTCATAAATGTTAGGGTGGAGGTAAGGGTTGGTTTTTGACACCCTCATCCCCAAAAGAGGGTTATGAAAATTGGAACGTAGATTCACGTCACCGAGTAGATTGTTATATCGAAAATAGGGTGACGGTAAATTGCACGAACGACTGCAGGTAGTCGAAAAAAAAGTAGTAAATTGCACTCCGAGCAAAAAGGTCAAGACTAATCCCTACGGTAAACTGCACGAACTTGGAATGCAGTTTACCATTAGCAGGTAGTTTTGGGGGTATATGTAAACTGCCCTCATCCACCAGGTAGATTTGTAAAAAGGATGTAAACTGCCCTCCGAGCCAAAAGGTGAACACTTAAGCTCACCTGTAAACTGCCCTCCTAGGTTAAAACGGATGAAGGGAGTTTACATGCAGTCAAACAAAGAAATTGTAATTACCGTTGACAACTCAAGACCGTACGCAGGATTTCTTTGCAGACAGTGTTTTTGTTGAGCCATCCAGATTCCTGACATTTCTAGTGCTTCTAACTTTTAACGTTCAACTTGCGAAAAAAATCGTTTCCTAACACTAACCTAAGCTCGACTCGGCTGTTGGACCCCTGAGCGGCCGATTTATCTCCCCTCCCAGTAGTTTTTCGCGAATAACTCCGCCACCTTAGAGACTCAAACGAAAATAATGGAAGCTCAATCAGGCTCAAACGATGCTCTAATGTTTGACACCATTTAAAAAAAAATTCGAAACTGGTGGGGTGGCACTGACATCCAGGATTAAACCAAGACATTGTAATTACCGTTGACAACTCAGGACTGAACGCAGAATTTCATTGCGGACGGTGTATTTGTTGAGCCATCCAGATTCATGACATTTCTGGTGCTTCTAACTTTTAACCTTTAACTTACGAAAAAAAATCGTTAGTGTTTTAACACTAACCTAAGCTCGACCCGGCTGATGCACCTCTGAGCGAACGATTTACCTCTTCGCGCAGCAGGTAGTTTAATTTAAACTATAATATCCTTATAATGTATCTCACGTAGAACGATGAAGTTCTGCGGTGAAATTAGCAATTTTCATTCGGTCACTAGCCTCTACAATTCCCCGTCTAAACCGGCCCTGTTTATTTAATAAACCGTTCTTAAATTCTAATTGTTATAATCTCCTACTTACGTATAAGTAGTGATCATATAGTCCGAGGGCAGTTTACTAGCCTACTTAAAAACCAAAATTTTAGAAAATAAAAAAAGGTTATTTTGGAGGGCAGTTTATATTACCCCATTTTTACCTGGAAAATGTTCGGAGTGCATTTTACCGTTTGCAAAATTTAGTGTAGTTTACCATTATCAGGTGGTATTGTAGTGACGTGGCGGAGATCGAGAGATCCGCGACGCAGGCCCTGGAAAAAATCTCCGCCTGGGTACGCGAAAGAGGACTCACCCTAGTCCCCGAAAAGTCGGAGGGAGTACTACTAAGCGGAAGAAGGAAAGTGCCCGCGGTTTTCATTCGACTAAACTGAGTTCCAATCCCATGCAAGGATTCGGTAACCGTCCTCGGCGTGAAGATAGACAAAAATCTAAACTTCGCAGAGCACATCAGGGAAGCGGCAGCAAAGGCAGGGGCGGTCACGACGTCGCTTGCCCGCCTATTGCCCAACATGGGTGGCCCAAAACAGGACAAAAGAAGAACCCTCGGACTGGTGACGCAATCAATCATATTATATGCGGCACCGATATGGCACGAAGCACTCCGAGTAAACAGGAACGCACAGAGATTGCTAAGCGTCCAGCGAAGAATGGCGCTACGAGTTTCCTGCGCCTATAGGACGGTCTCGCTCGACGCGGCCCTCGTCTTGGCGTCGATGCCCCCAATCGACCTTCTCGCCTTGGCAAGAGGCAGAACATACGAAGGAGCAGAGGATGCCAGGAAGGAGATGGCCGAGATTTGGCAGGCCAGTTGGGAGATGGCAACTTGCGGCTTGTGGACCCGACGACTAATCCCCAACATCAAAAGATGGATCGAAAGACGGCACGGACAAGTAAGCTTCCACCTCACACAAATGCTGTCAGGGCACGGCTGCTTTGCTCACTACCTACACAGATTCGGAAAGTTGGCAAGCCCCCGTTGCAGGTATTGCGAGGAAATCGACACCGCGGAACACTCCCTTTTCCACTGTTGGAGATGGGAACGCGAGAGGACAATGGTCTCCCTAGCACTGGGGTACACGATGACTCCCGAGGACCTAATCGAAGCAATGCTCGTCGACGAGACACAGTGGCAGCGGATAACTACCCTCGTCACCACCATATTAAGATGTAAGGAGGCAGCCGAGAGAGCCGAGCAACAGGCAGCCGCCGCTGCCGCCGCCGCTACTCTAACGGAGGACACACAAACGGAGGACGACACATAAATGGAGGACTAACGATTCGACGCGAAACCCGGACAGGTAGAAGAGAGGCATGCTGAAGAGCACACGCCACACGCGAGTTCCATCGCATTGCCCCCTACCCGGCCGACAAACTAGGACGACACTATCAAAGGAGAAGAACGTGGTCCGATTCTAGGACACATCATCCCGGAAGCAATGCCTGACGGCGGACACCCGGGAGGACAGGTAAGGAAGAAGGTAAGTAAAAAAAAAAAGGTGGTATTGTAGTGCAGTTTACTTTCCCCGCAAAAATTTGGGAGGGGATCTCGTCAACTGCGCCATCTGGGAATTTTTTACCAACTATATAAAGGTAAGGGTTGGGTTTTGACACCCTTAGCCGCAAAAGAGGGTTATGAAATTTGGTACGTAGATTCGGGTCATCAAGTAGATTGTCCTATCAAAAATTTAGGAGGGGATCTTTTCAACTGCGCCTTCTGGAATTTTTTTATTAATTTGTGTTGTGCTTATCATTGCATAGTTTTGGAAGTCTAAATGAGGTCTATTAACGTAATTTTTACTTTAATTTATATAATTAGTTTGTATTGGTACCTTCGGTAAGCGCTTTATTGTTTAATTATAAATTTAAAAGCAAAAATAAAAATATTATTCGCAGCAATATACACCTCTTTTCGGGTGGTTAACCCGAGAGAGCAAACAGGGAAAAAATATATAAAGGAAAAATACCTATATATAAAAATTTTATAATTATTAAAAAAAAAATTCATATGGCACTGCAACGTAGGACCTTATAAAAAATGTATGTACATCCGCTTCGTTTAAAGCGTTTTAGCTCTATCAGTCTGCACGCAGCCTTAAGTTCTGTAGTCTAATTAGACTGACACCGCACTAGATGGCGCCCAGAGATAACCTTTATATTGCTTTATAATCGAGAATCAACACATTTTGTTGACTACAATCTTATGTCTTCAACAAAGTATGAACAATAAAAATATTAAATTAATATTATTACAGATCAACAAAATATGGAAAAGGATTGTTCCTGAACTTGATTGAAGCTGAAGGTTTGTAGAGCAGAAGTAAGCAAAAAAATTTTCGGAAAATACATATTTAACACTCAAAAACAACCCTTAAAGTGGTAGTGAGACAGGGGTCCCCCATAGGCTGTTGGTACTCTTAGGGCACGCCCCACTCATCAGTTGACCAGTTATACGTCGCCCAGTTTGCTCGTCCAGTTTTCCGGGTCCGCGTAAATATTCATAAAGCCATTAACGAGACTAGACGAATTATTGCGGATTGCCTAAATCGATCCCATCTTAAGAATATACCCATCTTGTTAGGAAAGTGCTCCAAATTATGTTTGAAAAATGTAGCCACCCCATGCTGAAATTAAGAGAACCTGACTCTGACTTCAAAATACCTTACATCTGGAAATCTCAATAAATTAAGAACTCTGGGGAATGTGGATGATTAGATGATGAAAACTGCGGAATGAGGGGCAGTACAAAACCCGTATCACTTCATAGTGTGGCCAAACCTAGAAGAACGTTAGAAGAGATTGCATTTTTACAATTCTGTTGCTTGTAATGCAACTGGTTTTGAGTCTACTAAATTGCTCCGGAGAGCGGAGCCATAGGGCACTTGAGGTTAATTTGGAATTTTAATTTCATGAGTAATAAACACAATAAATCAATATGTTTAAAGATCGTTTATTTAATTTTACCTCTTATTTTTACTGTGCTTCAAAAATCACGTCGAGGAAACGGCAAACTAGAGAGACCAAGCTGGGGATAGCTCTCACGATGCCAAATATCAGGGTCCCGAGATTTATAGAAAGAAGAATATAGAAGTCGGTGGTACACTCAATAATGTTGTGCGCTGCGCTGATTTGGAACCATGCCATGGCGGTTGTTACGGCGTGACCCGTATTTCCTGTTTGCAACGCTTTGTATATTTCAAAAATATAACATAATAATTAGCAATTACAAAGTTTCTTTAAAATCAAAAAAATTTTAATAAAAGGAAGATCGAAATAACGAATTCCTACTGTAAATGTTAATATTCCAACGAATTGCAAACAATTATTTTTAATAGAAGATAAACACAAAGTACTACATTGAAGAATAATGTATAAGTTAATATGTAATACAAATGCATCTGGAAAGATACAAAAACGACAGACCGTTGACTACGGAATTTATTATATCAACATATTCATACCTTCGAGGCGATAAAACCACTCTACATTGTATGATCTATTCATATTGAGCTAAAATGTAACAAATTACTCAGTATCATTGTCGCAATCAAACGAAAGCCGCACAAGACGTTGTTCAAAATGTCAATAAAGCGTTCCGTAATTAGAATCAAGCCTTGAATTTTATATTTTTCTCAAGAAGATGATGTCACCCCACCGGTGCAAAATTGCTCCCTGCAAAGGAAAACGTAGTCAGTTGCATAATAAAAATTGAACTGGTAACTCGTACCTAATAATTTTCCTAAGTACCTACAAAATAAATATTTATCTAACTTTCCGGTACGGAATAAATTAACTATCAATTAATATCTTAACGGGCCACCGAATTAAGAAATTACTATCGTGAAATTAAGAAATCAGTGACAAAAACTATAAAAGTCCAATTAAATAATTATCGAACAATTTTAAAAGTGTTGAATAAACCAATAAATTTGACTTATAATCCGCGCAGTAATCGTGCAAAGTGTGAACAGTTATTACCTTCGAAAATAACTTGAACTTAGCGAAAGTATTAACAAAAAAAATCAACCGCAATACTACACCGAAATTATCATCATTTTAAAACTACAATAATACGCCAAAAAGTGCTAAAATTAATAAATATCGGATATCTATTGACAATTCTATCGAATTAAAGTATACCGTAACCAAAAAGCAAATAATTAAGTGCGCTATCTTTAACAAATACAAAACAAAATAGTGCGAAGTATTTCACAAGTTTATACTGTTTAATTATTAAATAAACAGTGTGTAATTTAAATCAACAAAATAAAGCGTCGCAGGTCAAGTGACGTTCTTCAACAGTGATTCGAAAACCATCATTGTTAAATTCTCTCTCACTGGTCCAGGCGATGAAATAACTCAACTTCATCAAACTACCAATCAAACCAACATTGGATTACTTCATTTTTCATCAATTACATCTCTTCACTACGAAAATAAAGGTAGAATATTCGCCCGACCAAATAACTGTACAATTTATTCCTTTTTCTATAAGGATGTTTCAATATTCCTACTTGTATTAAACTTTTACTTAAATATTAATTTATCTTGAAAATATTACGTAAGCTTATGACAAATATAATTTTTGTATCATCAAATTTTACTATTAACTATTAAATTCTACATATTGCGTAAGCTTGCAACAAATATTAATTTTTACCAACTAATAATTTTAACGACTAACTTTTACCTAACATTTGTCTATATATGTGTTTTTATGTAAATTTGTGTAACATCGTATGAATTATTTATTGATTAATAGATGTATATTAGTACAAATCGATTTTTCTTCCATAAATCTAAGAACCTATAAGCAATTCTCTAAATAAGTACCTACGCCTGAGATAAGAAGCAAGATTTGAAAGTCTACTCATCCGACCCAGCTAGCCACGGAGCAAAATAGAGTCTATTTCACCAAATTATTAATTTATCTGTTATAGTCGCTACACGGTGGCAAGCTACATAGCAAAATTCTAGAGGATCCAAACGAAAATGGAGATAAGACGAGTGTGTTCCGCGTTTAGAACAGTGTCCTGTGACGACATACTGGTGTTTATGGGCAACCCACCTATAGAGTTACAGATAACTGAAAGAACGGAAAATTACTCAGACAAGACAGCTGAAGAAAAACGTATCTCAAAAGCAAGACTCCGTAATATATGGCAGGAAAATAGGACAGAAGCGAGAAATGTGCTTGGAGTAGGGCTCTCATCCCCAACATCACGCCATGGCTTTATAGGGCGCATGCCGACCTCAACTAGAGGCTTTCGCAGAGCTAACCGGCCACGGCTGCTTCAATGCCTACATGTGCAGAATGGGTAAATGAGACACCTCAAAGTGCACATATTTCCAGGAGGTGGAGCATTCGCTCTTTAAGTGCTGCAAATAGATAGGAAAATTCACCAAAAGAATTCACATTCACCACCGAGATGATAAAATCTGAAGAAGGGTGGGATACGGTGTTCAAAGCAATAAACGAGATCTCATGCACAAAGATGAGGAGGAACGATGAACCAAGGAAGAATCTCAGTAACTCCGGATGGAAACAAGAAAGAAAAATTCCCGTTAAACCGGCGCTTAACTGAACAACTGGACCTTAAGTAGTGTTTACACAGGAGGATTCCTCTTGTGCTACTTTTTGGGAGGGAAGTCACAAGCCGGGCCTGATAATACTTTAAATACTTTTAAGGTATCTTTACATCATTAGATTTTGTATTAGATTTGGTCTAATCTAAAAATTTCCGCGTTTACATTACTCGATTTTACATTGGACTTCATCCGTTGGATTTTTCATTAAACATTCATAACCGAATATAATACATACATAATAAAAGTATTTTAGAAAAACTATTTCTTGAGTGGCTACGCCACTGAAGCCACTGGCGTAGCTAGGGGGGCTGACCGCCCTTCATAGATGTTTCCTCTGAGGTGGTACTCCAAAAAAAAAATCAGCCGAGGTGGGGATGACACCCATGAAATCCGCCCCGGGTTTCTTTTTATTATATAATTTTGTGTCCTCTCGGTGCTCAGGGTCGCTTATAAATGAAAATTCTTCAGGCGTGATACACAATCAAAAATAAGAGACAGGACATATCTAACACAATTTATTAACAACATTCACATTTAAACAACAACCAATAATACAAATAAATTACAAACTAAAATCAAAATACAATCAAACAACTTAAAATCCCTACTTATTTACTGATATAATTTTGTAAAGCTTTACCTTATCTTTTTCTTTCCGTTTAACGCACTTAATTTCGCCACACGTATTTTCCCGCACTGACGAACTTTAGACAACTTCTTCCTTCACCTATACTCCTCCACGTACTAACATCTCGCGTTCCGTTTTCCAATTCTGGACCAAAGTTACCAATTCTTGTAAATTCAAAATGGACCAATTCTGCAACACCCTTATTTCTCCTTCTATCTATTTGCTTCAAACACTACTGGTCTGAGACTCTCTTTATTTTGGAACTGCAAAAATACGACTGGTCTGCGTGTCGTCTATTCAGCAACTGCAACACATCTCGTACGCGTGTTCTCTATTTTGCAACTGCCTTACAGCTCTTTATTATCTTGGCATGGTTACCTCTCACTTTTTTCCTGATTATGTTTTATTTTCTTTCTTCTAAAGATGCCCCATTATCCTACGAGTATTCCTTTTTTTTATCGTTACCAACAAAACTTTAATCTAGTAACATTTTTATTTTTATAACCACATTCATACTGAACAATTTTTAATAAAAATAATATTGGCATATCCTCCCTCTTATCTTGATTGTGTATACCGTACACATTTATGAAGGAGATTGCTTGTAGTGGACACAACATTTGCCCCACTGCAAAGTTATAATAACTATTTGAAACCTTGTGGTAACTTTCAAATCTTTATTTTCATCTTTGCATCCTTTATGCACCATACTGGTTCCTCAAGTTATCTGTTACTCACATGTAAACCGTTCCTCATATACCCTTCATCTTTCCTTCTAACACTCTCAATTGTACCTCTAACTCTTCATTCATGTTTACCTATATCATCTTCCTATTATACTGTCATGCTTCCATCTGCATTCATTCTTCTATCTGTTTGGACAAATTTATAGTTTACCCTTGTAGATTACTACATTCATAATATCTAGACAGCGCACAGCTTGTTCTAGACTTCCCCTTGTAGATTCTTGTAGACTCTTGAAGATTCTTGTAGACTCTATTTAACCCCACTTTCTGCACAGCGCACAGCTTGTTACAGTCTTTCCCTTTCTATTGTCTTGTCCAAACTTTCATACCCAACCTTTAGGTTGTTCTTTGAAGATTCCCTTTTATTTTAGGTAAACTTATTTTAGAAGTCTTGTTAGTAAGGATGCCTGGTATTCTATATTTTCGTACCCAGTTTAATATAACACAACTTTTCACTCCTGTTTTTCTCTTCATATCATCTTTCATACTCTCATGTCCCGAATTTATTATTGTTGAAAATGCTCAGTATTCACCCCTTCACATCTCGTTTATCAAAATTATATTTTTCGAATTTTGCCTATATTTGTATTCGTAACCAAATTATAATTTTCAAATTTATTCCTAAAATTGATTCTCGAATCAACTTTCCCATCTCGTATATAAAAATTATGATTTTCAAACTTTTTGCCTAAATTTTTTTCGTTTAAACCCCGCCTTACTGTCTCATCTCATTCGGCCTATTTACGAATGGATACAGTAAATTTATATGGAACTTTCCCCGTATGTCCCCTGTCTCATATGCGAGTACGTATACATTTTCATTTACTACCTCATATACCCTATATGGTCCTTCATAAGGTAAACACAATTTCGCAAATTTTTGTTGCGCCCTATTTGATATCCGCAAACTTTTTATAATTACCCGATCGCCTATATCGAAAACCATCCGTTTACGTATCCTCCTATTCATTCGCTCTTCGTATTTCCTGGAACTTCGCAACGCATGCTCTCTTGCTTTTTCCATATCTTCAACAAAACATCTATCTACCAGATTCTCTTTCCACGGTCGATGTGGACTAATTCCCTTCATCAAATAACACGGTGAGTATTTTGTTCTCACATTTGGTGTCCAATTTATGAAATTTTCGACATCCACTAGCTTCTCTGCCCAATCCGGATGACTTTCATGAGTTAATATTCTCAGAAATTTGATCACCTCTTGGATAATCCTTTCACTAGGATTTCCTTGGGGATGGCGAACTGAACTGAAACAAATGTCTACTCCTTGTTCCTCCCAATGGCTAATAAATCGCTCATTATTGAAGTATGTAGCATTGTCTGCTAGTATGCGCTTCGGCTTTATTACCCCCTTTACGTAGCTTTCTAGGCATAGTATCGTGATTTCTGTATTACATAACTTTGTTGGGTATAATCCCACATATTTCGTACACACATCGTATACCACTAATAAATGTTTAAACCCCTGTTTCGTTGGAACCAAATTACTTAAGTAATCAATTGCTGTTAACTCTCCCGGTTTCTCAACTTTTATGCTTTTTATGCTATTTTGATTTATATGATTTTTATACTTCGCCAAATTACATAATTCACATTTATTTATGGTGTCCTTAATAATGGACAAATCCCTAATCGAGTAAAATGCTTCTCTAAAGATTATAAAGGTTTTTCGTATCCCTATATGCCCAAATCTTACATGTAAATCCTCTGCCATCCTAATGGTCATTGTCTTATCTATGACATATAGTTCAATTTTCGCGATTTTTTTCATCAAAAATTCCTGCCTATAGCAATATCCCCTGAATCGGCCTACGTCGTGTAATTTTCCTTTAACGTGATCAAACTCTTGTCGTCCCTGAAACCTCAATAAATTTACCCTTGAATATATCCCCTCTTCTCTATTTAAATAGACCTGTGCAACTAAGATATCTTTTAATTTCTTACGTTGTTCCTCATCCTTCCTACTCATTGCATCTGCAATTAAATTTTCTTTTCCCGCTTTGTGCTTAATCTCAAAGTTAAATTCTTGTATTAATAATGTCCACCTGTACACCCTATTGTTACTAAAATTGATTCTCATCATAAATGTGAGTGCCGAGTGATCGGTTTCTATTAAAAACTTGTTTCCCATTAAGTAAAATTTTAATTTATTCAGAGCGAACACAATGGCTAGCATCTCCTTTTCCGAGATGGTATATTTAATTTCAGCTCCTCTTAAAATTCGTGAAGCGAAATGTATAGGTACTTCCACCCCCTGTTGTATTTGAACGAGGACCCCACTTATGGCGTAGTCGCTCGCGTCTGTCTTCAAAATAAATGGTAGATTAAAATCGGGATTAATTAATGTTAAATTTTCATAAAAAGCATTTTTTAAGCTATCAAAACTTTCTTCCTGCTTCGACTCCCACATCCATCGGACCCCCTTTCTCAACAATGTTAATAAATTTATTGTTTTTTCCGAATAATCAGGAATAAACTTTTTGTAATAATTCATTATACCTAGAAAATCACGTAAAGCTCTTAAATTCTTCGGACGTGGATAATCTTTTACTTCCTGTAGCCTGTCCGTATCAACAGAAATTCCCATCTTGTTGACCTTAAAACCTAGAAATTTTACTTGCGGTAGCATGAATTGACATTTTTTAATATTTAACTTTAACCCTGTTTCCTGTAACGTCGTCAAAACCGCTTCTAACTGTTCAAAATGTTCTTCCTCATTTTGTGAGAAAATTAGCATGTCATCTATATAATGTACCAAATAATTTTCATGTGTTCGTAACACAATTTGCATGACGCGTACAAGTGCTGAACTGGACGTGCTTAAACCAAAAGGTACCACATTAAAGTAAAACGTTTCTCCATCTATACTAAAGCCAGTATACCTTTTTGATTTTTCTTCTAAAGGTATTAACCAGAAGGAATTTTTTAAATCTAGTTTTGTGAATATGCTTCTATTTCCGATTTTTCCAAATAACGTATCTATGTTTTGAGGTTTTTCATATTGTGGTTTGGTAATACTGTTTAACTTTCTGGCATCTAAACATAATCGAATTGAGTTATCTGCTTTTTTAACTACTACCAACGGATTTATAAACGCTGTACTCCCCTTTGTTATAATGTGACATCGGATATGTCTTAATTTTGAAAGATGCCTCATTCTCAATTAACAAATGATGTTCGTAACCCTCTGCAAGAGTTACCTTTTCATTAAATAATACCTGGTGTCTATTTAATATTTCATTTATCTTTCTAATGTGAATTTCTGTGCAGTTATCCGACGTTACGATTGAATTTTTACTGACGTTGTCATATTTATTTTTTCTTGCTTGCTTTCTTTATTAGATTTCCCAAATTTTGGTATTATTATTTGATTGTTTATTTGATTATTTCCAAACTTCATCTTAATATTTTTAATTTTTAAATGATTTGAATTCAAATTCCAACCTAAACTGGATTTATTTTCACACTCCCATTCTATTTCTTCTTCATCAACCTCAATGATTTGTTTTTCCATGATGACAAACCCATCTACCTTTGTACAATTCCCAATTTTAATTGTAGCTATAACCATTTTATTTATGGATATCATTTTTTTATTATTTGCATTTATCAAATTTATACTTCTTATCGGCAAAACCGCTTTGTTGAAAACCTTCTCATTATGTAAAATGAATTGTTCACCCACAATTGATACCTCTGATCCTGTGTCAATTAATGCCACTAACTTTATCCCATTTAACGTTAAATTTATTTTCGGCAAACAAACCGTACTTTCAACACTTGCACCGTCTTGCAAATGCTCACTTATGTATTCTCTTGGATGTACATAAGTGTCCCCTTTCCCCTTTTGTCTGCCTTTCATGGAAAATTCGAACCCGATGTCGAATGAGCCATACCCTCTGTTGTCTTAGCCATTGGACTGTTCATAGTTTCCACCTCAATCCTGTTGACTACTGGACCGTCTCTTTCTTGAAATCTTCCCTCTGCTCTTCTTTCATTCATCTGCTCTCTTCTTTCTCGACCTTGATTAAAATTATTATTGTTGTTTGGGCCCCATCTTCTTTTCACAAAGTGATTATACCTTGACCTATCTTGGTTTCCATTTCTTGCATCCTGTGACTCATTATTTCTTGTATAATTTCCTCTTTCTGCTGGCCTTCTATAGTGCAGTTCTTGATTGACGTTTGTACCTTCCCATTTAAACTCTACACTCTCATCAAAACGTTTTAAAAGATTTAAAAAACCTTCTATCGTCTCTATTTTCTCTATCCCTATTCTGGCATTCACCTCTTTCTCAAAATGACCCCCTATCACCTTTACTAACAAGACTTCTTCATACCTTAGTTCTACCTGCAATGCTTGGTTAATTATGCGTATAGCATAATTTTCCCTTGATTTCGCATAACCCTTATACTTGCCTACATTCACCTGCTCTTTTACCTTATTTTGTTCAGCATCCACCCAATATTTCTTTAAAAATAACTCCTTAAAGTTATCAAAATTACTCACACTTTCCTCTATCATGCTAAACCAGACTTCCGTTTCTCCCTTCATTGTAGCCCTAATAATGTTCTTTCTCCTCTGCTCATCTTTGATTCGCACCAGGTTATTACCTAAATTCTTAATAAATATTTTCGGATTTATTGTATCATCATTATAAAATTTAGTATATTTATCGACATCCCCGTCTCTGTATCCTGGTGTTTTCAGTGCCTCTATCAAATCCCCCATTGACTTTTCACCCTTTCCTTCTTTATTGCCTTGTATCTCCCCTTTCATTGCCACAATCTGTCTCTCTACCTTCTCACGTTCTATCTGATTCACGCTCTTTTCACATTCTATCCCGTCTATCAGCCTTTTTTCTATTTCTGTCACTCTAACATCAACATGTTTTGTTATTTTATCCACTCGCACGTTTACCTCCTCTGTTAAATCCTTCCTTGTATTCTCATTCTCTCTTGCAAACTCATTCAATCTTACGTTAACCTCATTCACTACTAGATGCAATTTTGCATCCCAGTTTTCACCAATGTTTTTGAACTGTTGATCAATTTTTTCAAATTTTATATCCACACGGCTGCAAAATTTTTAACATTTTCCGCACTCATACATTTTACCTCTTGTCTCACTTCATACAACCCTTCATTCATGCTTTTAAGCTCTTCATTAATAGAAGCAAAATTTTTAACACCATCTTCTTTCATGCTTTTAAATTCTTCATGCACATTTCTGAATTGTGCCATCATCATCTCACACAACCTTCAGTCGGGTCCTTTTGTACCCCTTCTACCTCTACAATTTGCTCTTCATCTCCCTGTCCAACCAAGCTTTCATCTTCCATCTCTCTCACATCTACACTTCTACTCCTTCTGCTCCTAGTATTCATTATTATGCAAATTTGTCTACTTATTGTGTCCTACTTTAAACCTGCTCTTTTTGATCGTGTAATCACCTGATGCCCACTCGTTGGTGCGCCACGTTTTGTGTCCTCTCGGTGCTCAGGGTCGCTTATAAATGAAAATTCTTCAGACGTGATACACAATCAAAAATAAGAGACAGGACATATCTAACACAATTTATTAACAACATTCACATTTAAACAACAACCAATAATATAAATAAATTACTAACTAAAATCAAAATACAATCAAACAACTTAAAATCCCTACTTATTTACTGATATAATTTTGTAAAGCTTTACCTTATCTTTTTCTTTCCGTTTAACACACTTAATTTCGCCACACGTATTTTCCCGCACTGACGAACTTTAGACAACTTCTTCCTTCACCTATACTCCTCCACGTACTAACATCTCGCGTTCCGTTTTCCAATTCTGGACCAAAGTTACCAATTCTTGTAAATTCAAAATGGACCAATTCTGCAACACCCTTATTTCTCCTTCTATCTATTTGCTTCAAACACTACTGGTCTGAGACTCTTTATTTTGGAACTGCAAAAATACGACTGGTCTGCGTGTCGTCTATTCAACAACTGCAACACATCTCGTACGCGTGTTCTCTATTTTGCAACTGCCTTACAGCTCTTTATTATCTTGGCATGGTTACCTCTCACTTTTTTCCTGATTATGTTTTATTTTCTTTCTTCTAAAGATACCGCATTATCCTACGTGTATTCCTTTTTTTTTATCGTTACCAACAAAACTTTAATCTAGTAACATTTTTATTTTTATAACCACATTCATACTGAACAATTTTTAATAAAAATAATATTGGCATATCCTCCCTCTTATCTTGATTGTGTATACCGTACACATTTATGAAGGAGATTGCTTGTAGTGGACACAACAATAAATTTTAAATTTGAAAAATTTTTGGGTGGGGGGTTCAAGAAAATGTGACGTAATACTTGGAGGGGGGTCTAGGTTTGTGTGACGAAGTGTGATGATCGTAGGGTGGGAAAAATTGCTTAAAATTGCGTGACGTAATTTATGGACGACCTCAAAGTTCCTTGCAGAAAATTTAAAATTTAGTTTGTATTAAGAAAACAGGTGAGAGTGTCATAACAACTGCCATTACGAACTAACTTGTAACCTTCCTATTGCAAAGATGAAGATTTATATAGGCCCCAACTACAAAAAAATTCTGAGAATGTATTATCAAAATTTTGAGTAAATCGATTTTGAAGTTAGCTAATTGTCATGTAAAAACCTAACGAGATTCCGCGCGTCGCTCATTTTGTTGACGGACCGTGTGTTATGAATGACCCTAACACTTAGAGTATTTCGCTCCGGCAGATGCAGCTCGTCTCTCCTACATGTAACATCGATTATTTTTTGATTTTACGCGATTTTTTGGGGGTTTAAGATCCCGGTTGCCTTCATCCCGGTGTTCTTGATAGGTGGCGCCTTCTCGTATGTTTAGCTCTGCCGCGGAGCGGCGCACGCGATTGAAAAACCGCCCGGAGCCCCGGAGGGGCGTAGGGTAGGTTTTTTTATGCTCCCAATTCTGGCCGGGCCGGATCCACGCTAAAATGTAATTTGCACCATCAAAACCGGCCGCGGGGCAGAGCCCCGCAAGGCCTAGGTTTTCCCCATAGTTTTTTATGTTAATTTAGAGACCTTATTCTTAAAATGTTTGTGGTTCTGAAAAGAACCGTTTTTTTTTATTCAATTTGGCGATGTTATACGCACGAGAGTCGACTAACAAATGCGCTTCCGACAGTGCGAGCGTGCGTTATATTTATAACCTCGGTAATGGGCGTGGCCTAAACGTGCGATTTACATGTTAAATTTAGCTTTTTTAAAATCGATTTTTCTTGAAATTTTATGTATATCATTTCGAGTGAAATTTTTACAGTACACTCTAATAAGGTTCCTTTTGCTATAAAAAAATTTTGAAATGATTTGGGGTGACGGTGGTTATGACACTTGTTACGAAATTTTTTCACTTTCGCAACGACTTTGAATTTATTAAATTCAAATAATTACATTTAGCGACATATTTCGTAGCGCCCTGTATAGCGAACGAAATTGACGGAGATTAAACTCGCGCATGCTAGGATACAAAAGTCATGGGTGAGCTCTCGAACAAAAAGGTTGATTTTGAAGGTGCTGTGAAGTGATTATGATTTTTGGTTCCGAATTTTAACAAGGGATGATTGCGATTTTTTGAGGGTTGCCGTCCAACAATGCGAATGGTTTTGGATTTGTTTGCGCTCCAAACCCAGTAAGGGGATTTTACATTCGTTATTGAAGGATGGTGGTTGTTTCCCGGATCGTTCATTTTTTTGTCGGACCCCATGGTTAATACTTCCTGTGAAAGAGTTGTTTCCTTTCACATTGGTAAGTCACCTAATTTTTGCTAATTACTTCACAGTTACTCGTTAATTAATTTGGCCAATTTTGCTCCGAATACCTGGAGTTCGATGACGATGGAATTCACCCTTGGCCGATTCGTGTATTTTTTTATGTGTTAACATTTTGGTTTTTCTTTTTGCCCTGCATTTTTATTAACAGAGTGTTTGCCAAGATTGTGATTTACCTTGCACGTTTTATATTGCTGCATCGTAGTGATTAAGGCAATCTAATCTCTTTTTACGTTCGCATACGTGGAAGTGGATTGAAGTTTGAATTTTTATGTTTGATATAATTATTAATTAATAATTATTTGATTTTATTATGCTTTGTTTAATTAAGTTTGAACTGAATATTATTTCCACTTATTAACATCGAGCGGCGTTTGGTAGAATGCATTGGCGAAGGGACTCCGAAGTGGTCGACATGAGTTCAAATCTTGCATTTGAAATTTTATGTTCGATATTTTTTTTGTGTTTATTTTGGCTTTATGTTATTTTTTTATGAAGGCGGCGATGTGCGACCTATGTACAGGGTGCTACATTTCACCGAGGTCGCTGCCGTTTGGTTTTATCGTCGGAAGCTCGATGTGGTTACCTTTGTGGGATTTTTCTATGACCATTCGAGCGTTCCGTTGGTTGATTGTTTGGGGGGTGATTCTTGGTGGCAGTGTGGTGCTACTGTACCGGTTCTGGTCGGCTAATACCCATTCCATCCGACATCGATTATATCTCTTTGCCTTCTTACAATGAACATTCCATTGTTTATTTTTATTTTATTGTTAATTTTATTTTTGTGTGCGTTAGCAAAGCTGTTTCCTTGAGTTCTCCGGGGCATTCCTTTGACACGACCCACGGCTCTCGCCGCCGCTATTAACGAGCTAGTTTTAAACCTAAGATCAGGGCCCCACGCAAATTAATGTAGATGGTTTTTCCTTCTGCGTGAACATTATCAGTTCCGAGCTATCTTCTCATTAGAGTAGTGAGGACAGATTTTGTTTCACACTCTTCCCAGAAAACATGAAACCTTCGATTCCCGACCTTAACGGATACCAACCAGTTACCTTCAATAATAGGGAGGAAGGGGTACATTTATTATAAGACCAAGTTCGTTTTGTAATTTATATTTCCACCTCATAATGGTTTTAGTTTAATTCCGTACTTATTTACATTTGTTAAAGTTGGCGGTAAAGTTATCTCTATCCATCCTTTTGATAATTTTCTAGGGGAATTAAAATATTTCCAATAGTTTTCAGGAAGTGACGTATAATGAGATAGATAAAAAGGTAGATTGAAGGTAGAATAATTTTTGACCTGCAAAAATTGGTGTAAAGTTGAATAATCAAGTTAAGATTTGGAAAATTATAATTCTGTACCAGTATTTTGGGATCATTGACTATTTATTCGAGTTTGGAGGTATATTGTTGTTTTTTTTTGGTCGATATAATCCATAGCCACTTAAGTGGGATACTTTGCGATACACCGATTTGAGCTGGTTGGAATTATTACGGACCCATCACGATTTAGTGCTTATGGTTTCTGGTTCGTCACTTTGGAAATATCTATACCGATTGGTTATTCGATAACGTTTACTGAAAATTATTTCTGGAAGTTAAGATACGGTTTTGAGGTTGGAAATACGATTTTCACCTGGTTAATCAAAGAAAAGTTGGTTTATCCGTTGGTTCGGAAATTGTCGTTGGTTGGTTTGATCAGGGTGCTATTTGGAAGTGATTGGAACTTCTCCACACTGTTGTTGGTTTATTTTCTGGGTTTTAAGCAGTCCCAAGCTGTTAAGCACAACGCACGCTATATTTGGAGACTCGGCGATTCGAGTATTTGTTTTGTTTGGTAGCCCATTGGCGTGGAAATTTTGCAGCGGCGTAGCATAGAGGCGGAACCACCGCAATATAAGATAAGTGAACATTGTTTTGTTTTATTGTTTTATAAACTGTCTATTTGCGCTGTTCGATTGTTTTCGGTCAAGAACAAGAAGGGTTATACCGGGTGACCGGCCGAAAACTGAACATAGGGAAATAACATGGGAAATTGATTTTTTCTAAATTCCTGCTTCCCATTATAACTGATATGAATAAAAAAAATACCAAATTAAAGAGATTTTTTTTCCGCGCCTAAAGATACCAAACACTTAATTTTTTGTTTTTTAATTATTGTTAAAAAGTTGATAGTAAAATTAAGAAATAGCGCTTCTTAAAAAAATATTAGCGGGCTGGGTCGTTGCATTACGTCTAATGTGCCGCATTGCTATTGTTTTTATCTGAATTTAAATTTCCAAGTATTTCAAATGGGCCAAGAACACGGTTATTATAAATGCCAGCCCAAATATTAATTTTTTGAGGATATTGTGAGCCGGTCATTAAATTTAGTCTCGGATTTTGTATAGCCCAATAGCGATGGTTTTGTACATTTGGCTCATTGTTTAATGTAAATGTACATTCGTCTGTAAAACATATTTGTTTCAGAAAGTTTCGGTTTCTGTTAGCACGTTCTTGCATTTTCTCACAAAATACAAGCCTGGATTCTTCGTCAAACAAAAATATTTCTTGATGACATTGATATTTAAAAGGATGGTACTTGTGCTTTTTTAAAATTGTTCGAACATTTTCTCTACCAACATTACACTCAGCTGCAATGGATCTAATGCTTGCATTTGGATTCGCAGAAATTAAACCTAATAGTTTCTTCCAATTCATGGTTGTTTCTCTGATATCCTATTTAAAAAATAATGATAAGACAACTTCAATTAATAATTTTGGTTAATACCTTTATTTAAATTTGTCGAAGTATTACCAGTGTCTTCAAATTTCTTAATTATATTCTGTATGGCCGATATTGATGGAATTTGGCTATTATTAAATTTAACAGAAAATAAGTCACGTATTTGGCGTAAACTATTATCGCTGTAATAATATTTTACCATGAAAACTTTTTCTTCAACAGACCACTTCATTGTTAACAAAATTAATTTTAATCTGTCAAAGTAACTTTTGTTTGTAATATTTGGCTTTCATACAATAGCAATGCGGCACATTAGACGTAATGCAAAGACCCAGCCTGCTAATATTTTTTTAAGAAGCGCTATTTCTTAATTTTACTATCGACTTTTTAACAATAATTAAAAAACAAAATATTAAGTGTTTGGTATCTTTAGGCGCGGAAAAAAAATCTCTTTAATTTGGTATTTTTTTTTATTCATATCAGTTATAATGGGAAGCAGGAATTTAGAACAAATCAATTTCCCATGTTATTTTCCTATGTTCAGTTTTCGGCCGGTCACCCGGTATATATTTTTTGACAACCTAACTTTAAATTTTGTTTGATCGATAAGTACGCAGAATTAGCGTACTTGTAAAGATTAGTGTGAAACGCCAACAGATCTGTCCGCGTGCAAAATTATTTGGTTAACAATTTAAATTTTTTTTGGTTTGCGTTATAGATATCTATTATATATTTGACTATTTAATATTTTGATTTGCCTGTTTTTCTGATTGACTTTATTTTTAATAAATTATAACAATTAATTATAGTGCTTCATTTATGCTTTTGTTTGTTTCAATATAAGCTTTCACGATTCAGATAACACCAAGAGTTGGGAGCGGGAAAAATCGTGTGGCGCCGGGTAATAAACTTTTCCATTTAATTTTGAGTCACCTTCACCCTGAGCTCGCAATAGCTAGCCGAAGCTCCGCTCCCATAATAAAGGCGTTATCTGGAGTCACTATTTATCTTATTTGTTTAGCCACACGTTCTTTTATGCGTGGCTGGTGTAGTGACCCAAGTTACGCTATAAACATAATATTATTGAACACAAAAAAAAACTTTAAACACATATTAGTCCGTTTTCTTCAATTTTCCTGACTTTACTTTTAACACCTTTCATCATACGTTGGAGCATATTCACATCAATATTTTTGGCACAGGACTTAATCCGTTTTTTTAATTGATGGACTGATGTGGATTCCCAATCATTTTTACAAACTAGTTGTGAAAAATAGGCCATAAATTTTCAATAGGACGATTTGCAGGAATATTTGGCGGATTTGCACAGTTTGGAACAAATGGTATATTTTGACCGTCTAGCCAATTACGCGCTTTTTTTACATAATGGCAGACACAAGATTCTGCCAAAAGATGATTTTATCATCTTTATGGTTCTCGTTTACAAAATCAATCATTTTTGGTAAACTTTTTGTAATATAAGTGCCTGTATTAACAGCAATACCAACTTGAGTTTGAACAAAAAAATTTGAAATGTCTTTTACTGATATCGCACCCACATCAATGCTTTTGTTCGATTTTGATTTCCTTATGAATTTTAAATTAATTATCAGGAACTACACTTTTATCGGTGGTATAAAATCTTTTATTTCTAACATCACAACGGTTCGTAAAAGTAAAGTACTTTTCATCGTCCATAATTATCACTGTATCAGTGGCGTAGCTAGGGGGGGCGGACCGCACCGGGTGCCACCCGTCTGGGGGTGACACCCGACCCCAAATTAACTGACTCCCATACTGCCTCATACTTGTTTCCTTAGGTGCAACCCCTAAAAAAAAGGTCATCAGCCGAGGTGTGGATGACACCTCACCCACCTGCCTGGAGGTGACACCCGACCCCCCTGCCTCTCATAGCTGTGTCCTTGAGTGCAACCCAAAAAAAAAGGTCATCAGCCTGGGCGGGGGTGAAACCCATTCAATCCGCCCCGGGTGTCATCCATGCTAGCTACGACACTGCTGTATCGCCTGTTAAAAAATGTTGTCGCAAAAGACGGCTCCTTCTGGGTCTTTCCGCTAATTTTTTATCGGTGTATCTTGGTTTAACGTTTCTCTATTTCTGATTGAAAATTTAAATTTTTTGAAGGTATGCGTGTACTCACTCCAATTTTGTTTTTGGCGGCTTTCTTCAAGAAACTTAGTTGAAATTTTTATAGAATTACTTTTCTTCTGTTTTTTTTTAACTTTTAGGACTACCATTCTTACTGAATCTCAAGATAATCGAATAAATGGTACTTCGATTGAAACCTTCGTTTATAAAATGATTTAAAACGCAACTTTCATCTTACTCGCCAAGAATTGTAAAAACGCGTTTAGGAAAAAAATTCTGTTCGGACACTTTCATAGTAACAATTCAAATGAAACTGATTACATTTGATAATAAACAAATAAGAGAAGGTCCAGTAAAAAAATCAAAAGGATTGCTAGATTACAACTAATTTTTTGATGCGATTGCAATTTGTCCAGCTTCTTTCGACTTATACGTTAATTTACTTGTGAAAATTTTTACCTTTTTAAAGTTAAACTAACAATTCAGATATTATAACAATATCAAATTTCACTAAATTAACCACGAATTCATCGATTTTATTAAATTTAGACTAGTTATTAAATAATTTCAGACTCAATTTTATTTTTAAAATCCAAATTTATTACAATAAATTACATTTTTTTTAACAAACTAACCTGTAGCTGATGTAACGACCGGCAGTTTCGGAAGGACGAATAATTTTCACTACTTGTCCTCGCACAAGTCCATAGTATCTGGCCACTGGATCATTAACTTGCATTCTCATTAATTGATTTTCTTTCAACTTATATTTCTGGAGTAACTCTTGTTTTTCCTCAGCAGTCATGACTTCATGTTGCGGCACCAATTCGTGTTCAGTTATGTTAATCAAAAGTTCCGATTCCACGAAATGCTCCATGACAAATTTGGGAATCATGTCGGTTAGTGCAGCTTTTGCTGCGTACGATATCTTGTCCTGTGTAACAATGATAGCCTTGCGAACATTTTCGGTTTGCATGCGTTGGAAGTACGTTTTGATAATCTTCACTCCCAGTTTAATTTCGTCTGGAAAGAACACGAACATTTGAATGGTTTGATCATCTCTATGCTGCACCAAAAGGGTTAATTCACTTCTGTGCGGTTTATTTTGTAACGGTTGGTTTCCAAATTGAACCTTAAATTCGTCTAAAGTTTGGTCCACCTCATCTTGAGTTACCATGAAACCTCGATCGTGACAGAGTTTCATAATCGTTTTTCGGATTCGCCATAACTTGTAAGTTTCTGATTCGTCATTCATGATTTTGTGATTTTGATGTTTTGCTTCATTCACAGTAAACTGTCGCTTGATTTGGAATATTACGTTGGATGTTATATAATCCTATAATCGGTATTGAGTTTCTTTCCAACTTAAATAAAATAAAACATAAATTTTAATGAAAATGAAAATATTTTAATATTAACTGTAATTTATTTATTTGTGACAGGGCAGGACCACGAATGTTTCGTTAATAGGTGAACAAGTGTAAGGGGGGGGGAGGTGCGCTTCAGTCTCTGTTCATTACTGGCGCCCTACCGCCCAAGTAAACCATCCCATTTTGTTTAGATAATACGATAAGTATTTATGCTTCTCCGTTTAAGAAAACTTTAACACGCCACGGGAGGGGGGGGGGGTTCATGCAAAATATAAATTCATGAAGGAATGAAAATTTTGAAAAACAGCAGGATATCAATTGAATAAAAATACACAGTATTTGATCATGAAATAATACGGTGCCATTTCATAATAATTTTGAATTTTCAGTTGCACGTATATAATTGGACCGCGTTATGCATAACTTGACCAAGCGCCATTTCATGATTTTTTTCCAAAAACACCGCCATCCGACGTATATTGGTGTTACCTACCTTACAAAAAATTCGGGTAATATAGAAATAGATATTTTATTACTTTTTCCGGGGATGAACTAAACGCCAAATAGAATAGATTGACAACACCATTCACATGACTAAGCGCCAACCAATTCGTATCCGTGCATTTTGAAGAGATGGCAGAAGGATTGCGACAGGAGGTTGAAATTGAACACGAGGTGGTTGGAATATTGGAACAGGCGGAAGTTGAAATTGAACAGGATGAGGTTGAAATTGAACACGAGGAAGTAGGTGATACTCAAGGTCGTCCAAAAAAGGTAGGAAACGAAAGTTTCCTTCGCAAAATCGAGATACAAGAAAATTAAATTGTGTTCAGAATAAAGACTACTTCATTCAGAGAGGAAATGTCAAGTTGAGGAAGGAGTTACGACAATTTTTGTGCCACTGTGAGTACCTGTTCAAGATAGGTGTGGAGAAAGCGAAGGAAGAATATGAAAAATTTTACAAAGTGCGTTCCCACGATGCCCAACGAGAGCTCTAGTTTAAGCGATGGTGAGTGAAATACCAATAAAGAGAAAAAGCGTAAAATATTCGGTAAAGAAATATTAGTCGAGGCAATACAATGTTAATGGAGTCGCAGTTTTTCAAACATTTTTCCTCCAAACTTTTAGAATTTCGAGTGGAAAGGTAAATTTGGCGCTAAAGAGTAAGAAAAGATCGGAGGGCGTAAAAGACTTACGGGGAATCGGAGGAGGTAAAAATAAAATCACAGATGAGCGATTTCAAGAAATAGTTGAACACATTGATAAATTTCCAAGATATAAATCATTACGTTAGAGAGCAAACTGGTTCAATGTATCTGCGATCGGATACTACAATACGCGTTATGTATGATTTATACAATGAAGAGACGAAATTCCCAGGATCATTTTCGAAGTACAAAAACGTATTTTTGACTCACTTCAATCTGAGGAGAAAACCCCTGAAGAAGGATACGTGCAATATGTGTGATAAACTTGAAGTACTAAAAAATACCGGAAGCAATGAGGAGCAAAATAAGTTCAAAAACGAAAAAGAAATCCATTTGAGCACAGCTGAAGAAGCAAGAACTTTATTAAAAGAAGATAGAATAGAGCAACGGAAAATGAGAAACTCGAGGTTTTATGTTTCGATCTTGAGAAAACGCTACCCCTTCCTCGCATACCAACAAATGTCTTCTACAAGCGCCAACTTTGGCTTTATAATTTGGGTATTCACACAGCAAAAAAATAAGGGACATTGCTATCTGTGGTTGGAAGGTGAAGCCGGACGAGGAGCTCAAGAAGTATGTTCCCGCTTGTTTAAGCATATTATGCAAGATAATGATGCCTCCTGTACACATTTAACACTGTGGTCGGATAGTTTTTTTTTGTATATTCGGTTTTGAACGTCTTGCGACATTTTCCCGATACCTCCCTGTCTCTGCTCGTTGCGTGTTGAAAATGTGTGACGAGCACAGAGGACCTACAGCTTAACGTGGATTCCTAACCACGGGATGATACAAAATCTTTCCTTACTGCTCTAATGAGAAGCAGCTTGGAGAAGATAAAGTCCACGCAGGAGGTAAGAACCTTCTGCTTTTAAATGCGTGGAGCCCTGGTGTTAGGTCAACTAGCTCTTTGATGGAAACGTCGGTATGCGAGGGCCATGGGTCGTGTAAAAACGCCTCGGATAAACTCAAGGAAGCAGCTTTGCAAACACACACAAAATAAACTTAACAATAAAATAAAAATAAACATAAAAATAAACAATACGGTGGTCATTGCTTAAAGGCTTAATGGTAAAGTCGATGCTTATGGTGTTAGTATGGCACCAGTGGAACGTAACACAGTAGTCCCCTACAGTAGCCGACCAGAACGGCACAGCACGACCGCACTGACACCCAGAATTACCACCCAAACAATAAATCGACGGAACACTCGAATGGGCATATAACAATCCCACCAAGGAAACCACATCGAGCTTCCGACGACCAAACCAAGCGGCAGCGAACCCCGGTGCAATGCCGTACCCTGTATATATGTAAGTCATACATCTTAGCCTTTATTAAATAAAATATAAAATCATAATTAAACACAAAAAGGTATCGACACAAAATTTCAAGTATGAAATTTGAACTTATGTCGATAAATCTGGAGTCTTGCTGCTAATACAATTTACCAGTACGT
Organism: Podabrus alpinus; assembly: GCA_932274525.1. Taxonomy (NCBI): domain Eukaryota; kingdom Metazoa; phylum Arthropoda; class Insecta; order Coleoptera; family Cantharidae; genus Podabrus; species Podabrus alpinus. The sequence continues at coordinate 42,265,752 of OW026452.1, read as the reverse complement.
CGACATAAAATTAAAGGAAATAATACCCAAGCAAAGTTTAATAACCAAAACGTAATAATCTAAATAAGTAGCATTACTACATTTATCAAAAACAACACTTAAACTTGGTATTATTATCGACGACTGCAACGTGAGATAGTTATAGATTGCAATTTATCACCAAGTGCAGAAAGGTGTAACCTGTCACTTATCTACCAATTGCAACCATTATTTAAATAAAATTGCAGCACAAAAAAAGAATACCAGATTGTTACACATAAATAAAAAATAAAACACATTAAAAAGGCCAAGGGAAAAAATACGCCATCGAGCTTCAGATGTTAAAATATTGGCCAATCGATCGACAGGTACTGTGAAGTAATAGCAAATAAAACATGTTACTCACCGATGCTACCGGATAAACATCCTTCCCAGAAATTATGGGCCAGGGTGGTCGGATAGGGACACATGGCACGGCCAAAAAAAGCACAATCCTCCAATCGCGGATCAAATCCCCTACTGGGATGGAAAAACAGCATATTCCATATAATAACCGGACTGTCGGACTGAAATTCCCACAAACGTAACCATACTCCGCAAAATCGAAAACCAACCCCGAAAATCACTTCACAGCCCACAAGACGTGACCTTCTCGTCCCCATTCTTCCCCCAAGTCCCTCTCAGCGCGCAGCTCGACTTGCGTTCCGGAAAACAGATAATAAAAATATTGCAGAGTCCACAACGCCATCTCATTCAATTTAAATGAAATGGCAGTGGCCAACCAAATTGAATGTATAAGGTTGAACATAACGGATGTAAAGTCCAAAATCCGTTATAGGGAATAGACGATTTTTACACCGCCTACTCCATCAGGGAAGTTTTTTAGCCATAAATAATGTTATCTGCGGCCAGCAGATAGACATTTGGTGAGCGAAAATTTCTTCTATAGATAGCACCTCACAGGATTTGAACCCGTGAATATTGGCTTGAAAGCGAACACGCTAGCATTTCAGCCGTTCGCTCACTCGGTGGTCGGATAGTTGCAGAGGGAAAAATAGAAATATTAAAATGGTTTTAATATTAAAAGCAACTCTTGGTGCCCATCAGTCACAGGAAAAGATCACTCAGCGATTTTTAACTTCTGGGCATAGCTTTATTCCCAATGACACCGATTTTGGTGACATTGAATGTGCCTTGAAGTTACAGCAAAGATTATACACACCAGAGGATTACATGAACGTAATGAAATCCCGCAGAAGAAAGAACTCGCTCATTGTTCATAAGATGGAAAAAGAGGATTATTTTAGTACAGCGGATTTAGAAAAATCGGGGACGGTCCCCTATCTCTATTAACCCCCAAAAATCGAAAATTTTCTATAGCAAAGGGGAAGGTTTATATAGTATACTGTAAAAATTTCACTTGCGAAAGTATATATAAAATTTCGAGAAAAATCAATTTGAAAAGTACGGAAAAGTAGCATCCAGTATGCCTTAGACCGCGGACGGGGGCGGTCGATCTGCATCATTCGCCCGTAGTCTAAGCCACGCCCCGCCCAGGTTATAAATATATGTTAAGGTCGCTGGATTGCTAGTGTATTTGTCAGTCGACTGCCGTGGGTAAAACATCATCGTAAAAATGCAACTTAACGATTACGTAAATAATTACAAAGACCTGGAGAAGTTATTCGATGTTAGCGACCGTGAATTAATCGAATTCATGCAAGATTGGAATTTAATTAGGACCAAGAAGCGTTGCGAATCAAGAAATTGCCGACGATTTTGTCGAGTAGAGCAAGACCATCCTAGCTGGATGCATCATCGGTTCAGGTGTCCTGGTTGCAGAAGGGTGTACCGTCTCAACGCCGGAGGATTTTTTCAAGGCAGGCGCCTCGACCCTAGGCTAATGTTCATGGTTATTTGGCTGTGGGCGTGCGGCATGCCGGCTAAACCAGTAGCATTTGCATGCGGATTACACCGGAAAACTGTTTACAGTTTATACCGGGATCTCCGCATCATCTGTAGCTGGAAGTTGCAGAATTACCCCGAGGATATGGTAATCGGGGGACCGGGGCAGGTGGTGCATATAGACGAGAGTGTCGTAACCCGCCGCAAATATAATGTCGGCAGGGTTCCAGTACGTGCCCAAAAGTGGGTGTTGGGTATGTACAGCTGTACAGAGAAGCGGGGCATCATCAAATACGTTGAAAAACGTGATGCCGCGACTCTGGAGACACTCATCAAGCTATATGTGCTACCTGGTACCGAGATTTAGACCGACGGATGGAGGGGTTATTCTGGACTGAATACTTTGGACGGCGCTTCACCCTACATCCACAAAACCGTGAACCATAGCCGGAATTTTGTGGACCCACTTACCGGTGTGTGTACAAATATGGTCGAGGGCTACTGGTCTACGCTAAAGATGTTCTGCCGTCGACAGGGTGCAATGTCTTCCAAGCTACTACCTTCACACCTGGACCAATTCATGTGGAACCAGTTGCATGGCCGAACACACAAAGATCGTTTCTGGAACATCATCATCCACATGAGCAGCGGATATAGGCTGAAGTAAATTTCACGGTCGCTGCGTCGATAACAAAAAAACGGTTCTTTTCAGAACCAAAAATATCTTAAGAAGTAGGTCTCTAAATAAACATAATAAACTATGGCTTGGCCAGAATTGGGCACAACAAAAAACCTGAGCCTACGGCCCTCCTGGCCTCCGGCCGGTTTTTCATTGGTGGAGCCGCTACGCGGCAGGGGCTAAACATACGAGAAGGCGCCACGCATCAAGTAAACCGGGATCAAGGCAACCGGGATTTTAAACCCCCAAAAAATCGCCAAAAAACAAAAAATAATCGATGTTACATGTAGTAGAGACGAGCTGCATCTGCCGCTGCGAAATATTCTAAGTGTTAGAGTCATTCATATCGCACGGACTGTCAACAAAATGAGTGAGATTCCATCCGCGCGTCAGTGAAACATGTAAAATTTACGATTTTCAAATTCGATTTACTCAAAATTTTGATTATACTTTCGCAGGTTTAAATTATATCATTATACTATATAAACGTTCCTCTTTGCAATAGGAAATTTTCAATTTATTTGGAGTTACCAGAGTTAGGGGACCAAAGCCGAAAAATCTATTGTCAATCGAAAAGTAAACATCGATAATAATAAAATAAATTGGCTTAAGTTTAAAGAAATCGCAAGTCGAAAAGAAAATCCTCATAAACTTTTTGTTAAATGTCATTTTGGGGATGAAGCTCAACAAATCGATATAGAGAAAAAACGTGGAAGGCCGTCAAGAAGACAAGCCAAGAAGAATTTTAGCGAGCTACTTAAAAATCTTTGGCCAAATGGTAAGCCCATTCCAGAAAAAAAACTTGCCGACTTGAAATTCCTATTGAATTTGATTCTAAATGATGCTAAACATTTTTATGAAAATTTATTGGATGATGCCAATATCGAAGAGGATACAGAAGGGTTTAATGGAGAAGTTGATTTTTATATTGAAGATCATTGATTTAAATCAAAATGACATTTTGCTGTACGATATCAGTATTAATTTTTTAAATTTTCAATAAATATTTCACTAATTTGTTTATAAAAAAATTAACTAATATTGGTGAATCTAATATATTAATTTTAGCATAAATTGACTAAGCGACAGTTTTGATTCATAGTCAACTTATGCGAAATGTATAAAATTGATTGCGTAGTAAATGCAAAATTCCTAAGCGCCATTTTTCACTTTAAAATCGAAAGTTTTTCATTTTTTGCTTTAGATCTTTGATATAATAGGTATTGACAATCTTTTTGACTAACATGCGAAAAATCACCTCTAATCAACGATAAGCTGATTATTTATAAGAAGGTCCTAAAGTTTGTTGCATTTTCTCAAAAACTCACATTTGGAGCTTGGTCAAGTTATGCATAAGACCTAACGGGGTAGAGTGACCTAACCATTAGCGTTCGAATCATACTTTCTTCTGCTACACACTAAAGAACAAGGTTAATATAGCAAATTGCCAAAAGAATTTTCGTTGATTGGGTCCAAACTTTTCAATAAATCGATTTTGAAGTTAGCAAAATTAACGAGATTCTGTGGTAAAATTAACGAGATTCCCGCGCGTCGCTCATTCTGTGGACGGTACGTGCAATCTGAATGACCCTAACACTTAGAATATTTCGCACCGACACTGTTCCGATCTAGATCTGAACTACACCGCACGTCAATTTTTGCGTTCTTTAATTTTCACGAATTAAGTTCAAAAAGTAATTTTCATTACTGTTCTCTAAACGATAATCTAATATAGAAGTGAAAGTGCTACATCAAGACCCCTTTCTATTTAAATTTTCGTCGTCAAAGCGTTTCAACACGCTTATAAGTGACTTCCCAGTTTCCCGGCAAAAAAGAACCCGCCATTTGTTAATGTGACGTAGCTAGCTACGTCACAATTAGCAAACGGTTGCGCGCTCTGTTGCCCCCTTCCCCTTTCGAGGTCATCACCGACGTTCAGAAGCGAACGTAAACAAGGTTAGTGTACTGAACTTGACCTAGATTCTTTTCAGATTATAATTTTATCGCAACCTAACAAAAATTTTGTCAGTCAACAAATTCCGTTTCCTTTTAAATTTTCAAGTTCATTCAGATTTAAATAAAGGTTGATTCACAACACTTAATTAAATTTCAGATTTAAAAATTAAACTTGCATTCAATTAAAACCAGCTGCTTCACAGATATAAATTTATTCAAATTTAATCTAATCATTTTAGATTTCGCAACATAATTTAATTTAAAAAAAAAAAAAAAAATTTTATTTTAATATTTAAATTAACTGTACGACATGACGATTACTAACGACATGACCATGACCCCTGAAAACTTCAAAACCCTCCTCACGTTATTTGCTAGTCAAACTGCCATCATCGAAGGTTTACGCGTTGAAATCAGCAAACTTACCTCCCAATTAGTCGCGAAAGACGCCAAACCTCCCAAGGTCGTGCAACCACCTCCGGTCGCACAACCACGCGCAGACGCCCCCTCAGGGAAAAGGAAGGAGAAGACCCCCTTCCCCCCTCTACCGACCTCCTCCTCCACCAAAAAGGTAGCCCCTATCAAGGCCAAAACGATCAAACCAGCCACGACCAAGAAAGCTGACCCTCCGCGCCCCCTTATGGAATCCGCTATTCCTAAGCCGCGACGCTCGCTCCGTGCAGTTATACCTGCACATACCCTCTCCATTGTCCAACCTCCATCAGAGGCAATGGATATCCAAGCCTCCACCTCCACTGGCGGTGACACCTTCGTCACCCCAAGCGACCGCAATCTTAAACGCGCCCTCTCCAACGTCAGCAATGACAGTGAAACTTCCGGGCCCGCTACCAAGAACAGGTTCGCCTGTCTCGAGGTAGAAGACACCCCAACCGATACCCAAGCCGAACGCGACGATGATAACGGCATGGACACCAATAGCCCCCAAATCGACATCAACGATTCCCAATCGAACTCCCAGGGTGCTTCACACCCAGACCCTACCACATACTCCTCCTCCAGCCGAATCCCTCCAATTGTCCTCCGTACAAAGGACAACTGGCCGGCCATCAACAAAATGATTCGCGATCGGAAAATTGCCACCACCAAAATCCGCACGCTCGTGGACGGCATCTCAATCCAGCCGGCCACCGAGACAGACTACCGGGCCCTCAGCCGTTTACTTGAGGAAAAATCCCTCCCCTCGCACTCCTATTCTCTCCCTCAGGACAAACCACTTAAAGTGGTTATCCGAGGTCTTCCAATCACAATAACAGCCGCAGAAGTCAAAGAAGACCTTGAATATCAAGGCTTCAATATTCAATCAGTTTTTCAGATGCGCCAAGGTCGCGATAAAAAACCTATGCCATTATACCTTGTCCATCTAACCCATAACACAGATGGCAAGAAAATTTTCGACATGACATCAGTCCTGTCTATCAATACTCGTACCGAAACCCCCCACAAACGTACAGAGGTCGGTCAATGCCACCGTTGTCAACGGTTCGGGCATGCCCAAACCATCTGCCGCGCCCCACCCAAATGCGTCAAATGCGCAGGGGATCATTTAACACAGGTCCATTTCGCCAGCCCCCCCCATCGCGAATTTGGGGTCGAATTTGATGTCAATCGTTTGTGCTTCGTTTGTGCTTGTTTGTGCTTCTATTATTTTCGTTTGTGCCAACACCGTTCGCGAAATATCTTAAAAATAAGTTTGGGGGGCTGGCGAAATGCTAGCCCCCCCCATCGCGAATTTGGGGTCGAATTTGGTGTCAATCGTTTGTGCTTCGTTTGTGCTCGTTTGTGCTTCTATTATTTTCGTTTGTGCCAACACCGTTCGCGAAATATCTTAAAAATAAGTTGGGGGGGCTGGCGAAATGCTAGCCCCCCCCATCGCGAATTTGGGGTCGAATTTGGTGCCAATCGTTTGTGCTTCGTTTGTGCTCGTTTGTGCTTCTATTATTTTCGTTTGTGCCAACACCGTTCGCGAAATATAGACTTTTAAAATTTTATAAACCTCCGAGCAACAATCGTTACAACAAACATTAACTTAGGAAGAAATAAAGCACATTGTAACAGTTTTCGTAAACTATTTTTATTATAAATTATGATTTTCATCTACAAACAAATTTAAAAATTACTATAATGTACTTTACATTTGTATTAGACTGTATGTTGGATTTGCGATTCATTTTTAAAAGGTCGTCGTATTTTTCCAAAATACCTAGATGGGATCGCCAGCAATAAGCTATATAATGTCCTAAGGATAACAAATTTCTTCTTTAAGGTGGGAGAAAACTAATAATTCCTTTCAAATGAAATTGTTTTTCTAGAATATTTAAAATTCAGGGAACATTTGAATGAGCTGTTGAAAATTGGGATTCATGCGGTATAGAACTGGTTACAGTTTCTATAAAAAAAATGAGAACCTATTGTGAAACTTCGCGCTATAGACGGATTACCGCAGAACCACATTTTGCTGGATCTTCGAAATACCTTATTAACATGACTTGTTTTAAAAGTTGAAGATTATCCATAGGTAGATTAGCCACTATTGCTTCCCCGGGTCGACTGTTTTCGAAATCGCAAGAAGAGCATTTTCTGATTTCTGTGAAAGAAGGATATTTTCTAAATAATTGAGTTAGTAAATAATTTGCCCGGGCTGGGGATTTGCTTGCACCCCCCATCGCGAATTTGGGGTCGAATTTGGTGTCAATCGTTTGTGCTTCGTTAGTGGTCGTTTGTGCTTCTATTATTTTCGTTTGTGCCAACACCGTTCGCGAAATATCTTAAAAATAAGTTTGGGGGTTGGCGAAATGCTAGCCCCCCCCATCGCGAATTTGGGGTCGAATTTGGTATCAATCGTTTGTGCTTCGTTTGTGCTCGTTTGTGCTTCTATTATTTTCGTTTGTGCCAACACCGTTCGCGAAATATCTTAAAAATAAGTTTGGGGGTTGGCGAAATGCTAGCCCCCCCCCCATCGCGAATTTGGGGTCGAATTTGGTATCAATCGTTTGTGCTTCGTTTGTGCTCGTTTGTGCTCCTATTATTTTCGTTTGTGCCAACACCGTTCGCGAAATATCTTAAAAATAAGTTTGGGGGGCTGGCGAAATGCTAGCCCCCCCCCATCGCGAATTTGGGGTCGAATTTGGTGTCAATCGTTTGTGCTTCGTTTGTGCTCGTTTGTGCTTCTATTATTTTCGTTTGTGCCAACACCGTTCGCGAAATATCTTAAAAATAAGTTGGGGGGGCTGGCGAAATGCTAGCCCCCCCCATCGCGAATTTGGGGTCGAATTTGGTGCCAATCGTTTGTGCTTCGTTTGTGCTCGTTTGTGCTTCTATTATTTTCGTTTGTGCCAACACCGTTCGCGAAATATAGACTTTTAAAATTTTATAAACCTCCGAGCAACAATCGTTACAACAAACATTAACTTAGGAAGAAATAAAGCACATTGTAACAGTTTTCGTAAACTATTTTTATTATAAATTATGATTTTCATCTACAAACAAATTTAAAAATTACTATAATGTACTTTACATTTGTATTAGACCGTATGTTGGATTTGCGATTCATTTTTAAAAGGTCGTCGTATTTTTCCAAAATACCTAGATGGGATCGCCAGCAATAAGCTATATAATGTCCTAAGGATAACAAATTTCTTCTTTAAGGTGGGAGAAAACTAATAATTCCTTTCAAATGAAATTGTTTTTCTAGAATATTTAAAATTCAGGGAACATTTGAATGAGCTGTTGAAAATTGGGATTCATGCGGTATAGAACTGGTTACAGTTTCTATAAAAAAAATGAGAACCTATTGTGAAACTTCGCGCTATAGACGGATTACCGCAGAACCACATTTTGCTGGATCTTCGAAATACCTTATTAACATGACTTGTTTTAAAAGTTGAAGATTATCCATAGGTAGATTAGCCACTATTGCTTCCCCGGGTCGACTGTTTTCGAAATCGCAAGAAGAGCATTTTCTGATTTCTGTGAAAGAAGGATATTTTCTAAATAATTGAGTTAGTAAATAATTTGCCCGGGCTGGGGATTTGCTTGCACCCCCCATCGCGAATTTGGGGTCGAATTTGGTGTCAATCGTTTGTGCTTCGTTAGTGGTCGTTTGTGCTTCTATTATTTTCGTTTGTGCCAACACCGTTCGCGAAATATCTTAAAAATAAGTTTGGGGGTTGGCGAAATGCTAGCCCCCCCCATCGCGAATTTGGGGTCGAATTTGGTATCAATCGTTTGTGCTTCGTTTGTGCTCGTTTGTGCTTCTATTATTTTCGTTTGTGCCAACGCCGTTCGCGAAATATCTTAATTTGATAATTATGATTAGATAATCCAATTATCATTGGGACATGATTGGATAATCCAATAATAATTTTGTTATTTGGATCCCGAATTTAAGATTTATGTTTATGAAGAACATCTAGTAGATTTTACACGTTGACGTTTGCTTTGCGAGGCATTATTATAATCTTGTCGTTAATCGTTAAATTTAATTATTATTATTTTACTAATATAGTTAAAGAATATATTATTATAGTAAAATAATCGTATTTCTTACCAACCGTAATAATATTATTGGATTATCCAATAATTGAATATTTCTTGATAATTATAATCTTTTGATTATCCTTTGATAATTAACTTTTGGGTATCATCACGAATGTACTGTTACAATGTACTTTATTTCTTCCTTAGTTAATGTTTGTTGAAACGATTGTTGCTCGGAGGTTTATAAAATTTTAAAAGTGTATATTTCGCGAACGGTGTTGGCACAAACGAAAATAATAGAAGCACAAACGAGCACAAACGAAGCACAAACGATTGATACCAAATTCGACCCCAAATTCGCGATGGGGGGGGGCTAGCATTTCGCCAACCCCCAAACTTATTTTTAAGATATTTTGCGAACGGTGTTGGCACAAACGAAAATAATAGAAGCACAAACGAGCACAAACGATTGATACCAAATTCGACCCCAAATTCGCGACGGGGGGGGGGGCTAGCATTTCGCCAACCCCCAAACTTATTTTTAAGATATTTCGCGAACGGCGTTGGCACAAACGAAAATAATAGAAGCACAAACGAGCACAAACGAAGCATAAACGATTGATACCAAATTCGACCCCAAATTCGCGATGGGGGGGGGGCTAGCATTTCGCCAACCCCCAAACTTATTTTTAAGATATTTCGCGACCGGTGTTGGCACAAACGAAAATAATAGGAGCACAAACGAGCACAAACGAAGCACAAACGATTGATACCAAATTCGACCCCAAATTCGCGACGGGGGGGGCTAGCATTTCGCCAACCCCCAAACTTATTTTTAAGATATTTCGCGACCGGTGTTGGCACAAACGAAAATAATAGGAGCACAAACGAGCACAAACGAAGCACAAACGATTGATACCAAATTCGACCCCAAATTCGCGATGGGGGGGGCTAGCATTTCGCCAACCCCCAAACTTATTTTTAAGATATTTCGCGAACGGCGTTGGCACAAACGAAAATAATAGAAGCACAAACGAGCACAAACGAAGCACAAACGATTGATACCAAATTCGACCCCAAATTCGCGATGGGGGGGGCTAGCATTTCGCCAACCCCCAAACTTATTTTTAAGATATTTCGCGAACGGTGTTGGCACAAACGAAAATAATAGGAGCACAAACGAGCACAAACGAAGCACAAACGATTGATACCAAATTCGACCCCAAATTCGCGATGGGGGGGGGGCTAGCATTTCGCCAACCCCCAAACTTATTTTTAAGATATTTCGCGAACGGTGTTGGCACAAACGAAAATAATAGAAGCACAAACGAGCACAAACGAAGCACAAACGATTGATACCAAATTCGACCCCAAATTCGCGATGGGGGGGGGGCTAGCATTTCGCCAACCCCAAAACTTATTTTTAAGATATTTCGCGAACGGTGTTGGCACAAACGAAAATAATAGAAGCACAAACGACCACTAACGAAGCACAAACGATTGACACCAAATTCGACCCCAAATTCGCGATGGGGGGTGCAAGCAAATCCCCAGCCCGGGCAAATTATTTACTAACTCAAATATTTAGAAAATATCCTTCTTTCACAGAAATCAGAAAATGCTCTTCTTGCGATTTCGAAAACAGTCGACCCGGGGAAGCAATAGTGGCTAATCTACCTATGGATAATCTTCAACTTTTAAAACAAGTCATGTTAATAAGGTATTTCGAAGATCCAGCAAAATGTGGTTCTGCGGTAATCCGTCTATAGCGCGAAGTTTCACAATAGGTTCTCATTTTTTTTATAGAAACTGTAACCAGTTCTATACCGCATGAATCCCAATTTTCAACAGCTCATTCAAATGTTCCCTGAATTTTAAATATTCTAGAAAAACAATTTCATTTGAAAGGAATTATTAGTTTTCTCCCACCTTAAAGAAGAAATTTGTTATCCTTAGGACATTATATAGCTTATTGCTGGCGATCCCATCTAGGTATTTTGGAAAAATACGACGACCTTTTAAAAATGAATCGCAAATCCAACATACGGTCTAATACAAATGTAAAGTACATTATAGTAATTTTTAAATTTGTTTGTAGATGAAAATCATAATTTATAATAAAAATAGTTTACGAAAACTGTTACAATGTGCTTTATTTCTTCCTAAGTTAATGTTTGTTGTAACGATTGTTGCTCGGAGGTTTATAAAATTTTAAAAGTCTATATTTCGCGAACGGTGTTGGCACAAACGAAAATAATAGAAGCACAAACGAGCACAAACGAAGCACAAACGATTGGCACCAAATTCGACCCCAAATTCGCGATGGGGGGGGCTAGCATTTCGCCAGCCCCCCCAACTTATTTTTAAGATATTTCGCGAACGGTGTTGGCACAAACGAAAATAATAGAAGCACAAACGAGCACAAACGAAGCACAAACGATTGACACCAAATTCGACCCCAAATTCGCGATGGGGGGGGCTAGCATTTCGCCAGCCCCCCAAACTTATTTTTAAGATATTTCGCGAACGGTGTTGGCACAAACGAAAATAATAGAAGCACAAACAAGCACAAACGAAGCACAAACGATTGACATCAAATTCGACCCCAAATTCGCGATGGGGGGGGCTGGCGAAATGGACCTATTTAACACCTTCCTGTAAAAAAATCCGAGAGGACCCGGCCACTTGCGCTAACTGCGGGGGAAACCACCCCGCAAACTACAAAGGTTGCGCCTCGTTCCCCAAGCCCAAGAGGCGAGAACTTTCAGCCCGCGAAGCATCTTCCCGCTTCGCTGGCCGCCCCACTTACAATTACCCCTCCTCTCAAGGCCCCAATCGACCATCCTATCTAGGAGTCGCTAGCCAACATGCCCCTCACAGGGAAGCAACACATGCCACCCCCACGCCCTCCACCTCCTACGAGGAGGCCCCCTCCCGACAAATGAGAGCAGTTCTTGATCTCCTTCAGAGAGAAAGAGTCAGCGACAAAGTCATTGACCATTTCAAATCAATCACGAACTTCAATGCCATTAGCAACGCATCCGTTAATGTCTAAACCCAGATTCCAACCCACCACTTTGCAGACGGCTTTTTGGAACGCCAACGGCCTTTCAGCCAAACGAAATGAACTTCTCGCGTTCGCGCACGATCACGACCTTGACGTAATCTTGGTCAACGAAACCCACTTCAGAGCTGGCCAACTGGCAAAACTCCCTTGCTATTCACTTTATAGGAACGACCGTGACGGACGCGGCGGCGGAACCGCAATTTACGTAAAATCATCCATCGAACACGTCGCAATACCGACCCCCGACTTAGAGTACCTTGAAGTCACTACGGTGAGCATCCACACCGCACATCACGGTTGGTTGCAAATCTCTTCCGTCTATAATCGCCCTCAGCAACGCATCCTCAAAGAGGACCTAGAAACCCTCCTTGAAGGCCCCGACGCGAAGATCATCGCCGGCGATTTCAATGCTAAACACTTCAACTGGTTGTGCAAACACACAAACCATGTAGGACGTGACCTACTTTCACTAGCAAACGAGCTGGACTTCGCGATCATCGCTCCCACCTCCCCTACCCACTTTTCTAACGCAGGTACGCCGTCCATTCTGGACATAGCCATTTTCAAAGACGTACAACTCCAATACGACATCTCCACCAGCGAAGAGCTAAACTCAGATCACTACCCGGTCCTTCTGACACTCGGACCGCTGTCACCCCCAAAGGGCCCTCCCACGAGAACGACAACAGACTGGACCTCTTTCAAAGACACTCTGTCAAAAAACCTTGGACCAATCCCATTCTTTGAGTGCCCCACTGACCTAGACCAATTCATTGTCAATTTCCAAGACAACATCAAAAAATCCGTTGACGAAACTTCTTTTCAAGTCAACACCACGGACGTCAGAGACAAACTCACTCCCTCCCTCAAAGATCTTATCAGAGCCAAAAACCGAGCGAGGAAACTCGCCCGGCGAACTCGTAACCCTGATGACCAAAGGTCATACAACCGGCTCAAAGAGCAAGTAGACGTTAAAGTCAAAGAATTTCATGACAATGAATGGTTAGACACCATTAACTCCCTATCATTTAAAGACATGTCCGCATGGCGCATGGCCGCCGCCCTCCAGGGGAAAAAGAAGGTCACCATCCCAATTCTCTCCCGCCCTGACGGCACTATTGCCCGTAGCGACCTTGAAAAGGCTGAAATCTTCGCCGACAGCCTCCAAGCTCAATGCTCCCCCAACACCACAAGATTAGACCAAGACCATATCAATTCGGTCGAAAATTATGTCACCACCACCCTAAACACCTCCGATGACACACATATCACCCCCGCCTCTCTTCCGGAAGTCACCATTGCCATTAAACGCCTCAAAAAGAGGAAAGCCCCAGGTCCCGATGGCATCACCAATACTGCCCTCAAAGAACTTCCCCAAAAAGCCAAAGTTGCCATCACCGGCGTAATTAACGCATGTTTTCGACTCAACTACTACCCACAAATTTGGAAAACCGCTGACGTAGTGGTAATCCCCAAACCCGGTCAAAATCTCAAACTTCCGAAAAGCTATAGACCAATCAGCCTGTTCCCTTCTATTGGAAAAGTAGTTGAAAAAGTCATTCTCACCCGTCTCCAAGAAGCCATGTTCGATAACAGTATTATTCAAAACGTACAATTCGGCTTCCGTGCTGGACACAGCACGACCCACCAAGCCCTCCGATTAGTTGAGCACGTCACGCAGGCACTCAACAAAAAAGAATTCACCGGCCTAGTGCTACTCGACGTATCGAAAGCTTTCGATAAGGTCTGGCACGAAGGCCTCCTGTTCAAAATGCTTCAATCTAAAATTCAAATCCCACTAGTCCGACTTATTGCCTCCTACCTTCACGACAGAAAACTCCAAGTCAAACTCATGAACACTAGATCCACAAAGCGCCCCATCACCTCCGGGGTCCCCCAGGGTTCGATCCTTGCAGCTTCACTGTTTAACATCTTTATGAGCGACATTCCAACCCCCTCAGATCCCGCAACAAAAATTTCATTATATGCAGATGACACTGCAATATACACGTCCTCAATCCACCCGGACATAGCCACAACCCGCCTCCAGGAGGCGATCAACGATCTCGGGAGGTGGTACGAAATTTGGCGCATCGAGGTTAACTCGAGTAAAAGTTCCGCGATCATGTTTCGAAATCGTTGCAAGCCTCACAACTCCAGTGTCTGGATGTTTGAGGAGCAAATCCCCTGGAAAACCAAGGTCAAGTACCTTGGCGTTACCATGGACCGAAGTCTCAAATGGGACGCTCACATTTCCTCCGCAACCGGTAAAGCCAAATGCCTCTTCAATAGGTTGTTCGTCCTCATGAACAGTAAAAGTACCATGTCCCCCGCTAACAAACTAAGATTATACAAAGCCATAATCCGCCCGACAATGATTTATGCCTCCCCTGTCTGGGGATACGCACGCCCTAGGGCCATAAATAAACTTCAAGTCATTCAAAACAAAAATCTCCGAGCTATTTTCAGCGCCCCCTATTACGTCACTAACAGGCGACTACATGCAGACGCCAAACTAGATCTTATTAACACTCTTAACCGCAAACATGCCACCAATCTTTACAACAAATCCAAATTTTCAGAAAACCCACTAGTAAATCAACTAGGTCAATACAACCCAGCCGACTTCTTCATTCCCCGTCCCAAATCACTCCTGACCACGGACAACTCCTGACCATAACTCACCCCCACACAGACTAATGTATGTTCACAGGTTTAACTTACACAAATTCTCTTCGAAAGTGAATTTATTCACTAGATTTGTGTAATTTTTCGATCAATTTCCACAAGCTTCGATAAATCACCCCCCATAGTATCACTACAATTCCACTAGTCGCCAATTCTGACTAGTTCCAAGTAGAAGCCACTCACTTCGAGGTCATAAATAGAAATTATAATTTCTTTCTTCGAATTAGGGACTCTACTATATCGGCAAACGTAAAAAATTTCTTTTTCTTCACATATCTCATATTCACAGTCACAGCCCAGGTTTCTAACCAGTCAGTCCGCCAAGCGCCAATTCCCAGAGACCCACCGGTCTCTACAACTTCCAATGTCATTAATGTATTCTTTCAGATGAAGGAGAAGGCCGGCCATGCCGGGATGCTCCATCAAATACATATCAGGTAAAGGTAAAGGTTCGCACCGACAGATGCAGCTCGACTCTCGTACATGTAACATCGATTATTTTTTGATTTTACGAGATTTTTGGGGGGTTTAAAATCTCGGTTGCCTTCATCTCGGTTTGCTTGATGGGTGGCACCTTCTCGTATGTTTAGCTCTGCCGCGGAGCGGCGTACGCTATTGAAAAACCGCCCGGAGGCCCGGAGGGCCGTAGGGTAGGTTTTTTGATGCGCCCAATTCTGGCCGTGCCAGATCCACCCAAAATAGTAATTTGCACCATCAAAACCGGCCCCGGGGCGCAGCCCCAAAGGGCCTAGGTTTTCCCCATAGTGGTTTATGTTTATTTAATATTTTTTTAATGTTTTCACTTTTTCGGCAATACACGGGTTATTTTCCATTTTTTTGATTATATTTATTACTAATATCCACTAATCACACCCCCATCCATCCGAATTTCAAAGAAAAATTCAAATCGGAGCGAAAAAGTTTTACGCATTTTCAAGGGACCACGGGCGACCGATGGCACATCGACCGGGGTCTGCCGCATACTCGATGCCAATTTCTCGTACCTTTCAAAAGTCGATTTTGGGCTTGTTTTTTAAGGAATCACGAAAATTATTTTTTCTATAGACTAAAATAAGCCTGTTCTTTAGTGTGTAGCTGAAGAAATTTTTGTCAGGTCGCTAATGGTTAGGGCTCCGCGCCCACATAACGCGGTCCAATTATAAATCCAACAAGAATTAGGAAGATAAAAAAAATCTTTGTCATGAATAACAAACAATAATATTTTTTAGATTAAAAATATTAATATTAATAAAATATAAGTAAAACTTACCGTGAATTATGAAAAATCGAACCACTCGACCACGAGGTTTGTGATGTAATGAGGGAGTTATCAGAGAAAGATTTCTGTATTACAATACCGATGCCTTTATATTCATATATTTGAAATGGTTTCTAAGAAAATAATTTAAAAACCCGTTTAAAATTTCACTACGTTGGTTTTGCAAACAAAGTGTTCGCACCAAATAATACAAATTTACCTGGAAAGAAATTTTCAGGTAAGCAGGTGGTAAGTTTACAATTTGATTCCGTACTTTAAACCTCGTGGTACAATGGTTCAATTGTTAAAGTTAAAATATTTAAATTTTAACTGTAAGATCGATAATATAATATTACATGCCTATTATAACATTTACCTAGTTGTCCTTTGTGATGACAGGGCCGCACTAAAAATATTTTGTAGAAAATGTAAACACATAGTCCTACAAGTACTCGGAAATTTTCAGAGGGAACCATGAAATTTTGTACAGTTGTTGCTTCGACCAAAATAAGTAATTTGATTCGCTTCATTCTCAATATCGGGGATATCCCAACTGCAGCGCGATTAATCCCTAATCGGATTTAAAAAACGATTCAACCAACAACTGCGGCGAGGTCTAGAAAAAGTTTAGGACCAAACTGTGGCAGGGCTAATCTGTAATCCTATTAGAATGGACAATGCATAAAAAGGGTTAGAAGGTAAAAAGTTAAATAAATGTTAAATATTTACAGGACTGTATGCTGAATGGTTTGGCACAATTAAAAAATAATAAAATAGTAAAGTAGTGTGGGATGATGTTCCTGCGCTCTGAGCGCACAGCCTCGTGGATTTCATTCTAGATTAAACTGCCGAGAAATTTGTATGGGTTTTACAATGTGGGACTATGCATTGCATAAGCAGAAAAATTATGTTGTCTTACACGGAGCGGTCCGTCGATTCGATCGAAAGTTCGATTAAACTGAGTATGGACTTTAGATTTATATGGAACACAAGTGCTAGAACTGTTGTAGTTTAACTACTAATATTAATAATTAATTTTCATTCAATAAAAAGAACATTAGTCAGAAAAACTTTGAATTTATTGTAATAAAAATTACACACACAAATATAGTACAGGGTGATCATATAACTGGATATTGATTAAAATAAAAAAATGATAATTTATTGTATCAGCATAATACTATATCTTCAAAAATTGATTGATTTATTATTAATCAATATTTTGCAAATTTGGAAAAAATTTATTTGCAATTACAACATACCAATAATTATGCAGGAACACACAAATTTAATACAGGGTGAATATAAAACTACAAGCAGTTATTGATTTCAATAGCAAATCTGATAAAAACATCTGCAAAAATTGATTAATACATGTCATATTATTAATCTACTGCAAAATTACAGGATCCAAAAATTCAAATTGTACTGCGACTAAGACATACGTCAACACTGTACTCAACATCTACAAGCAAAAATAAAAATAGCACATAGCCAAAACCCAAGGATTTTACTTACGCTTGGAAATAGTTGAGTATCTAACGCTATTATCTCAGATGCTTCTAATTTCGTAGGATATTTTTTACTGACGTAGAGAAAGCAGTCAAACTGAAAATAAAAATTTTTATAATTCGAATAAATTATTGATAGATTTTGGGTAAGAAAGTAACACATCCAGATTAAATCAATTAATCTCGAAAACAACGCGTGACGTCTCAATTGCTAAGATAGCACATCAAGAGTTATATGTTTAAATTTAAATAAATGTAAAGTTAACGTTACAAATCTAAAAATTTCCACAACAATTGTTTTATTCAACAACAGAATGAGCCCCTCAAAAGTTCATTTACGGCTTCACCCCAAATGAGGATTTTAGTTCCTCAAAAATGGTTTTTCGCCTATAGCTCGCTTACTTGTATGTTTAGGGAAAATTAGCATCCTGTTAAAATTGAAGAACACAAAATTTTCCATAAAATTGATTTTCCAAAATTCACTTCAGATGACGAAGGTGATAGGTAAGAAATTTTTTTTCGAATTATTGTTTACTCAGTAACTTGATAAAACAAAACGCATTTTGCCTTTACTTTCTGAAACTGATTTTTATTTCATGTCAGTAAATTTTGAAATTCTGTCTTCTTCAAATTTTGATCGGCTTTTAGTTTTAATGGATTTCAAATTTACTAATGAAATTTAGATACTAAAAATTAGTAAGTTGTTGAAATATCAACCATGTTATTTTGTTGATGTGCTTAAATGCTAAATACAAATATTTAAAAAATATACAACAAACCTGAAGTTTTTCAGCAGGATTTAGTTTGCTCAATGGAAATGTTTCCAATGTCGTTAGTATTTCTTTGTTCTGAAACAAATTAGTTATGTTGAATATTTTTTCGCTAACAATATGCCAATTTAAGGAATTAAATTAGATATCCAACAACTTGGAACTTGCTTTAGCCGCGGTTTCTAGGCTTCTATACAACTACTTTTCTGGTGTGAAAAGTTGTTGTTATTTTTGGTCGCCATAATTTTATGATGTAATATCAGACAATGCCATAATTCGGTAACCGAGAGTTGCCAACTTAAAAAATATTCTATAATACAAGTAAAATTTAGTGACAAAATATTTCGATTTTCTGATTAGTATCTTTATTGTCACTTATAATACAACATGTTACGGCTACCCTCGATTGACCCCGACGGGGTTACGAAAATTTTAATTCAAACAATATATAATCGTCCATTTTAGTTTATTAGCAAAAGTTACGATAAAAATATAATAAATTTATGTAGAAAAGTGATTATTTTGACCAAGCTGTACTTCTGAACACTTGGTAATAGAATTTGTTTACGATGCATTTGTTTATAATACGAATCGTAAGAGTGACATCATTGTACATGATGCAACGTATAGCTACATCTCCCTCATTTACAAAATTTCTCCTTCTGTCTTAGAAAACTTTTAATTGCATCTAAATTACGTGATTGGTTACTTTAAATATCACGTGAAAAATGCATGCTCGTTGAAGCAAAGACGGATAAAAGTTGCATGATGTAATCAGTGTTACTTCGACTGGCCACTCGAAAAGGCACTCAATATTAGTTTAAGTAGATAATAATTTTAAGAAAATGCCAAGTATCTAATAAAATATCCAGTAATTAAGTTCGATTAAATATAATCAATTAGTAATAGTGTATAAAAATATTTATTAAAATTCAAATCATGTAAAATACCAATAGTGCGCACGTATAATTTTATAAATGAAATTAAGTTAAATAAAAGTTTATTATCAAATTGCATCGACGTAAATATTACAAACAACGCAATGTTAAATAAGTTTATCGATTTAAAATGATTCTAAAAATAAGAAGCCTTAAAGTTACAACAAAATATTTCGAGTATCGTATCTGCTATCATGTTTGTGCCGATTCTAATAAACAAAGACTGGTCATGGAATTGTTGGTTAAAAAGAATCTTTTAATTGATTTTTGGAGTGTAAAGTTATACCCGCACATAAATAAAAATAGAAAGTGCGTATTGTGTCTTCGGGAAGAATCAAGCGTCGATGATCGAATTCCACGTATCAACACCGAGGCCTACACAACTCATCCAACGGTTTTCCATATTATGCAATTGTGCATAAAAATGCTAAATTTGCACATTCCTCACCAGTGCGGTCCTAACTCGACGATAAAAAGGTATCGTGAAATTATAAAATATTGTATCGTATGTATTTTGTTTATTAATTATTCCATAATAGTTAACATGAAAATTAACATTGGATTAATTTAAATTCCTATTTTGTTTAATGTAATGTTTTAATTATAATCGAATGAATGAATGAATGACTTTTAGTTTTAAGGAAATTAACGTATTTTGTTTTTTTAATAAAATACGAATGTATATTTTGATTAAATAAATGTATAAATAGGTTAACGTCTTTGATTCTTTTGCATTGGTACAAAATAATTTTCGTAACTACCCACCCCGAGATAAGAGAATACGTAAGTATCTCCGCAGATGACACTCTGAATCGCCTGTGGACGAGAACCGTTACAAACAAGTGGGTTGAATCGTGCTGCGCACTCGTGGCGATTTTCTAAAGCCAACAACTACTCATGATCTGACTGACAAAAATTACCAAAAGATTCAAGAATTTCTATTTAATTCGTTTTTGAATAGTGAGCTTTAATGATTTTGCGTAACAACTGTCATGAAGTGGTCGTCAACATAAACAAGTATGAAAAAAAACGACGAGAAAAAAAAGTGTAAAAAGCAAGTTTTAAAAGTGTGTTAAATAATAAAATGACAAGTAAAAACAGATTTGGTGTTAAAACCATCGCGGAATTTGAAGAATCTGTAGAAGCGTCTACTTCCTCCAACACCAAGCGCTCCCAGAACTCAGTTTGGTTGCAGTTTCAACGGTTTTGCCATGAAAGAAAGTTTAATTTAGAAGAGCCTGCAGACATCAGTCAGCTAAATTTAATATTGAAAGATTATGGACTCAATATGAAGAAATTGGACGGAAGCGATTATAAAGAAACCGTTGTGAAGACTATTTGGAATACCACCGCAAAACTGTTAACAGAAAAGTATTTTAAAGAATTTAAAGTTAAAATAGATCCGTTTTCTGGAATCGATTTTAAGGACGCGAGAGCTTCCAGAGACAGTAAAAGAAAAGAACTTCAAGCGCACGCAGAAAAAAGAAAAGTAAGCTCAGTTGCATTGACAGATTTGGAATATTCGTTACCTGAAAGCAACAGTGAGATATATCGCAAAAATACGATTTTGAGTTAGGCATTGAATTGAATTGCTAATTGCCCATTTTAT
Source organism: Podabrus alpinus (assembly GCA_932274525.1). Taxonomy (NCBI): domain Eukaryota; kingdom Metazoa; phylum Arthropoda; class Insecta; order Coleoptera; family Cantharidae; genus Podabrus; species Podabrus alpinus. The sequence goes on along the minus strand of OW026452.1, from coordinate 42,244,895 downwards.
GTAATGCCACATTGAAATATTTTAATATAATATTACTTTCTTTGTATATAGCCATAAACCACTGTGTAATTTTACGTTTTGCATCGATGTTTAAATGCAACACTGAGATATTTGTATTATCTCAGTGTTGCACTATCTGTATATAGCAACTCGAGCGAAAAGTAAAGCAATACTGAGATATATAATTTTTTTGTACTCCTGAAGTATGAAATTTGCAATAATGCAACTGGGATTTCTAGTAAAACCCACGATGTAAAACCTTTGTTTTATCATTCATGGCATCGTTATTATATTATAAAACGTACCTGATTGTAGTTGGTTATAATTTTCATTGCATTTAAAATTATTTTTTGTCATAATTATAAATAAGTTTCTTTACCTGTGTTGTTTAAAATTTGTGAAAATAAAAAACGAACAATGTTATCAAGGGGACAAAAGTTATGCGTTTTGGCATTAGAACAAGAAGTGTAAGTAAATGATATAGTAGGTAAGATTAAAAATTATTATCCATTATAAAACATAGCATTATTTATTATTCAATTAATTTTTTTTTTTAAATATAATTAAGAATTATAATTTTAATTTCACTGTTGTTGGTTTACATTTTTACACAAAATTCTCGAATGCACTTTCATTAAATTTGTTTGAAAACAAAAATAATGATGAATTGTGTTTTTAGATGTAAACAATGAATGCCCTTTAACAAACGAGCAAATAGAAACCGCCAATAAATTGGAATCAGTTCTAGGTGAAAAAATTGAATTGAATTCTCACCATTCGAATGAATCAGGTGTAAGAGTATTACCCAGTACAGATGAAGAGGAAATTGATTTCCCAGACGAAGACCCCGATTTTATTCCTATTAGCGAGTCAGACAAGTCAGAAAGTGAAAGTCAAAATATTTTACACCAGCCCAGTACTAGCACCTCTGATAGCGTTTCGGTAATCAAAAAACTTGGAAAGAAGAGATTTAGAAACGAAGCATCATGGAAAAAAAATATTAAAAAACATAAAGTAAATTCAGGGCAAGAGTATACCTCACGTTTAGGTAATCTGCATCGTGCAAAATCATTGAGAACTTCTTGTGGTGCAGGGTGTAGATTTAAGTGTAGCGAGCAATTGCCAGAATCAGAAAGATTACTTATATTCACTGCATTTTATGATTTAGCAAATAAAACTAGACAACGAGATTTTATTTTGGGATGCATTACAGCTGTAAAACCAAAACGAGAGCGTTCTGAAAATGTAAAAAGAAATTTAAATTACTCGTTTTCACTTATTACTTCGAATTTAAATAAAATCAGAGTATGCAAAAAGTTTTTCATGACCACACTTGATATTAGCGGTAATACTATAGCAACTTGTCTTCAAAAATCCAGCAGTGGAATAATTGAAATGGAGAAAAGAGGTAAAACGACAAGTCAAAATAAAACCAACGATGAATTACTACAAGATGTCGAAAATCATATAAATAGCTTTAAAAGAATTGAGTCACATTACTGCCGTTCTAGAACATCACGTGAGTATATTGATGGCTCTTTAAATATTCGCATTATGTATGACTTATACTTAGATCAATGCAGAGAAAATGGTAACAATTTTGTAAAACTCCCTATTTACAGAAAAATCTTTAATACCAAATTTAATATTTCATTTCATCTTCCAAAGAAAGATTTATGTTCATTTTGTACAGCGTACGAAAAAAATCTTTCAGGCGAAGAAAAAATTAAGTTGCAAGAAAAATATGAAAAACATAAGAAGGATATTGAGTTATCAAGAATAGAGAAAAATAACGACAAAGATGTTTCCTTGAAAACTCCTGGTATTACTGTGGCTATATACGATTTGCAAGCAGTCATACCTCTACCAAATGGCAATATTTCGAGTTTCTTTTATAAAAGTAAACTAAATTTATATAATTTTACCATTTATACCGCCAAAGAGCGAAACGGTTATTGCTATTTGTGGCATGAGGGAATTGCAAAACGTGGAGCTGTTGAAATTGCCACATGCGTTTACACTTTCCTCAAAGATCATTGTCAGGGACAAAAAGAAGTTATATTTTTCACCGATAACTGTGTGGCTCAAAACAAAAATAAGTATCTATTTTCTATGTATTTACATGCAGTAAAAACACTCGACATTACAACAATAATACATAAATACTTAATAGTGGGCCACACAGAAAACGAAGGGGATTCCATTCACTCTTGCATTGAGAGAGAAAAAAAAAGGATTCTAAAACAAGGTCCAATTTATGTACCAACTGAAGTAGCGATGATTATAAAATCGGCAAAGAAAACAGGATCTCGATATCATGTTACAGAAATGGAAACCAACAATTTTATTGATTGGAAGAAAGTTTCAGAAAAAATGGGTAACAACTTTTCCATAAATACTGAAGGAATCAAATGTATGTGGAGTAATGTAAAACTGATACAAATTAAAAAAAGTTGTCCCGAAGAAATTTATTATAGGACTTCTTACAACCAAGAGGTCTTTAACACGATTAACATAAGATATAAAATGAGAGGTAGAAAGGCAGATAATATAGAATTGGAGCCAGCTCATAAAGAGCCACCTACTATAGCAACAAATAAAAAAATAGATCTGCTTTCTCTTTGCTCTTCTAATGCAATACCCCAAAGACATCATCCCTTTTACGAAAATATGCTCAGCTCAACTGTTGATATCATTAAGGAAGAAGAATTAATGAGAGAGGGGGAGTTAGTATAGATAATAATATTTAATAATACTTTTGTACTTTTTTTTATAGAAACGCAATAAACGATAAAAAACATAAAATTCTTTGTATAATTTAAATATAGGAATAAATTGAATTAAAGCGTAAAAGTAGCGTAAAAATTAAAAGCAACACTGAGTTATCTTACTAAGTCTTAAATAAACATTAGTAAAACATTACATTTTGAAAATTTTAAACATTGTAACGTTAGAACTAATGTTTACCTAGTAAACAAAAAAAAATGCAAAAGAAATATTCACACTTCAAATTCTAATTGCAATTTAAATCTTTAACATGAATTATCTCAATATGACTATTTTCGTTATATCTCACTGTTGCTTTCAAGTAACGATATGTCAAAATGATTAATTCCTGGAACGAAAATACTCCTTCTGGACTGCAACGCAGATTTTTTCTGGTAGCTGCGAGAGAGCTTGCATGGAGAGGAGGAGAGGGAGCTGCTTGTTTAACCCATCATTTTAAGAAAGAATTAGACAACAGTGGAATGCCAACTGGTCGTTTCGAATATAATTCGATATTTAGTAAAACGTGTCAGGGAGGAGCTCATCGTCTTGCTGATAGCAAATGGTTGATACCCAATGTCGAGGATCCGTATATCAGTCCAGTGAGGTTAGTTGTTATTAGAATTATATTCATTTGTTATTTAATTTCTTTCTGTTAGACTTTTAGAAAAAATGCTTTCGAAGAGGGGACCTAATATCAAGACTGACAGATTGTTCTTGACAGAAAATCCTTTTTGGAATAAACCTAGTGGGACTGGGTGGTTTAAGAATAGCTCCGTAGGCATTAATGAAATTGCCAAATGGACAAAAGAAAGTGCCCAGAAAGCAGGACTCGATATGAAGCGGATTAAGGTCACAAATCATTCAACAAGGTCTACTGCGGTTACCAAATTGGCAAAGGCCGGCGTATCGGAGCAAGAATTGATTAAGATAACTGGCCACAGCAACGCTGCATCGATTCGTCCATATTTGCAGATAGACCATCAACATCACGCAAATATAATTGATAAGCTTAGGAATCAAAGAACAGAAGGACTCAGCAATACTTCTTCAGCTTCTAACACTGCTTCGGCGGTATCCCTAGCTACTTGCACCATCACAGAGGAGTCAATTTCTTCGAATGTTACAAAGGGACAAACTGTGTACAATAACTGTCAAATTTATCATTACCATTAAAATTAAAATGTTTGTATTTTTTGAATAAGTAATACATTTTTTCCATTTCTTTGGTTTTATTAAAATAGCGAGTGAACGCGGTGAGCAAGTGAAAAACAGACAAAAAAATAAGTGAAAGAAAAGGAAGGAACATTTCTTACACTGACAAGAAAAGGAAGCAGCTTTTCTTGTCAGTATAATCAGCATTTGATTGGTTCTGTATTGTAAAATAGAGCATTGTTATTGGTGATTTAATAATGAATTGGATTGTCGGATAAAAATTATTTTTTCATATAAAAGCAAGGAGATAGCATTTTAAGTTCAAATATAAATCTCAGAATATTTCATTTCTTAAATCTGCGGTAATTCTGATAATCTGAATCTTTAGTAGCAACCTAACAAATGAAGCTATTAGAGCATGAAGGTGTTAACACACTTTTTAAATATTTGCCAATAATTAAGGTTAAAGTTTATTTGCTTGGAACTTTTTTTGTGTTAGATAAATTTATATACTTAGATCCACATAACCATTCAAGTTGTAAGTTCAAATGATACTGTTTTTTATTAAGTTAAATACACTTATTTATATAAAACTTAATGCTCAATTATCACATTTTTTATTCTAAATTAAAGTTATTAACCTGCTGACTATGATTTTGTTACCTGCTTATAATATTTAAAATGCATTTATGCTTAATTAAAGTTAATTGACCTGAGTAATGTTTTGAACTATGATATGCTTACGGAAATGAATTTTGCTTATTTATAGTTTAAATGAATTACATTTTAATTTGACCTACTAAAAGTGCGAGGAGGCATTTTTGCTTTACTAAGCACTTCTTTATGTAGGTTGTTACAATTATGCGTTTTTATTTAATTTACTTATATACAGGGTGGTTGGAAACGACAAACCAACCAACCAACAAAAACCTGTTTAATTTTAAATTAAACAAAGTGAGTTAACACCTTTATGCTCTAATAGCTTCAAATATTCTATATATAAGTAAAATGTTTTGTAGAACGTGGCTAGAAAGTCGAATTTAAATTTAAAACACATTTTTGTTATATTATAAATACGATGTGTTTACCATCACAATTTCGAGGGTTCTGATTAGATTGAATATCAAAGTAATAATCAAATTTGGAAAATTTATAATCCAAAAATGTATGAAATTGTTAGATTTTCTTCGTATTTTAACTTTGCGGTATTTTGTCTTAGCGGTATTTTAGTTCGCGGTATTTTGTCTTTGCAGTATTTTCGTCGCGGTATTGTGGTCGCGGTATTTCGGCCGCGGTAAAATGTGCTAGACCGTAGCTACTAGGTTTGAGTTTTTTTTCCTTTTTTCTTCTCAGGCTAAACCACCCGGGAAGAAGTGTATATTCTGCTAATTTATACAGATTAATAACAATAAATTATTTAAATATTTAACAATATGAAAATGCGGGTGAACATATTTGATAGATGGGATGAAATGTGAATGGATAAATAAAATAAAATTTTAACAATATACATATAACAATAATACATGGGCTCGAGTAAAAATGGGTGGCAAATAATAAATTGGATAACTGGAACAGCAATAACAAATTAATAATACTAATAAGGCTCTTTCGATACGTAATAATAATATTATGTAACTTAAGCTGAAGCACAAATGGCAGCAACCAATAATTGTATAACACGAACAGCAATTAAAAAAAAAATGTTTAAATATATAAAATGGAACATAAAACGGTAAACGTTTAGAAAGTTAAAAATGGATGGAATTAAAAACAAAAATGAGAACTGATGGTATTAAATTTTTAGTGCCAAGTGTGAGTACAAACAAATTCATATGGAAGTAGATTAAGGGATGGTATTGAACGCTTCTAGTGTATTGATTATTGATTTGCAGAATTTGGTGAATAATTTTGATATGAAACTGTTTTTTGCGATTTGTGTAAGGTCGGAAGGTGAAATATTATAAAAGTGGCAATGGTTAGTATAAGTGTGTCTGGTGTTGGTATATCTTGGGCAGCAAGACAATAAATGTTGCAGAGTCTGCCTACTTTTTGAATCGCAGGGGCACACGTCAGTAGGACTGATCTTAAACCTATACAAATACTCGCGCGCAAACGAGTGACCCGTCAATATCTGTGTCATTTCAAAAGAGGTATCAAAGGCACCTCGAAACAAACGAACATCTTGTAGTGTAGGTAAATGCTGCCGGGTGGTTGAGCCTTGGACGGCATTTCTGTACTCGGTGTCCCAAGTACATGCCGACTCAAGGCGAATCACCCTTCTTGCGTAACTTAGAGGGAACTGGTTGTATATCATGCGGCTGTGCGAGACAGCCGCGTCTTTGGCACATTGATCTGCAACCTCGTTCCCTCCGATACCACAATGAGCCTTTACCCAGACAAACTTGATGATCGTCTGATTCTTTAGCTTGAGAAGTGAACGATGGATGGAGTTGACCAAGGGTACAGTGCTGCTCCTATTAGCAATGGTAACAAGCGAGGATAGGCTGTCGGAGAATATGCACGCGGAGTGCAATCTCCTGGGGGAGATCCAAGACAGGGCAGCGTCAATCGCATATAGCTCGGCTTGAAACACGCTACAAGCACAATTTAACTTGTACTTGTGGGTTTCTTGTCGAGCTTCATGGTATATAACGATTGCCGCGCCGACCTCCCCACCTTCCTGCTTGCTACCATCGGTAAAGATAGCAGTACTGACATTGTCGCATATTCGATCGACTTCCAGCGAGTCGCTTACTTTTTCAAAACAGATCGTTTGTCTGTAACGGGGATGTAACATCCCCGCTGGCGACGTACGATTTTGTAAGACGACGTCATCTGGAAGTCGATCGAAAGTACCATCCATTTTCACTTGCTCTACCCTTGCTACCTCCCTTATCCTTAGCTCGATTGGTGTAAATCCAGCTAAGGCTAACGCAGATATTGCCGAGACCGTATGAAATGCGCGAGTAGCCCTAATGGCGAATGCCCGTTGGAAGGAGCGTAGCCATTTCAGCACATACTTATACCTAAGCACTTCACACCAAATAAGAGAACCGTAAGTAATGGTGGGTTCGATGACCGCGTGGTATATCGTCTCCACATTACGTGGATTGATACCCCACGTAGGCCGTACGAACCCACATAAAGTTTTAAAAATTTTGTTTGCTTTGACTATGATGTGTCGAACGTGTTCATTGAATTTTAAATGTTGATCCAAGATAATTCCTAAAATTTTAATATAAGGCTCAAAAGTCAAAACAGTGTTCCCGAAAGAAATTTTGCAAAATTTGGCTTTTGGTGTGAAGGCTATTGCTTGAGTTTTCGGGGCGCTAAATGTTAGTTTAACACCTGCGCCCCACTCACCGATCGCAAATAGTGCTGCATTGGCACGCTCCTCCATCTGCACTATATTGGACGAGCTCACGATTAGAAGGACGTCATCTGCGAATGCTTGCAGATGACATCCTTCCGATAATCCTACATCGAGAAGTTCGTCCAATATAATGTTCCAAAAAGTAGGTCCACAAACAGAGCCTTGGATGCATCCTTTTGTCATACCCTTGCGCGACTTTCCGTCAGCGTAGGTCAGCTCAACAGACCGATCAGCGATATAACTTTTCAACAAATTATATATGTTCGGCGGGCACGCAATGTTTCGCAGTCTATTGAATAATGCTGGCCACCAAGCGTTGTCAAACGCCGCTTTTATGTCTAAGGATACACCAAGTACCAAGCACTTACGTTTTTTCTCACGTCGGATGATGGTGATTGCATTGTGTAGTGCGTCGATCGTAGATGTCTGTTCCCTGAATCCATACTGTTTAGAACTCCATGCCTGACGTTGAACACCAAAGTAATGTAGCCTTTTGGTGAATAGTTTTTCTAATAATTTCCCGAATACCGGGAGAAGGCCGATCGGTCTAAAAGCCGATAGGTCGTTCGGATCGGACTTATTCGGCTTTGGTATGATCTTGACGAAGGCCCTCTTCCACGGCTTCGGGAAATGGCTAATTTTCAGGCAGGAGTTCATTAGTTTAGTTATGAATTCAGGGTAGACCTCCGCAAACACGATGCATATATCCGAAGTGAGATTGTCAATGCCTGGCGCCCTGTTTGGACTCATTGTACTTAATGCTTCCAATACCTCTCCCTCTGTGAATTCCTCTTCATCGATAGTATCACATTCGTAGGGCGAATCAAACATGTGTCGCAGTTCTCTGTGTCTAAGTCGCGTATCGACGTCGTCGTCGGGGTAGAAATGCCGAAGCAGTTTTGTGGCTGTTTCGTCGCTGGTATCTGTAAATCTGTTTTCGCACGTTAGTGTAAACGGAGGGCGTTTAACGGGTGCGTCCTTAATCAGTCTGTTAGTCAATGACCACACACTTTCTTGGTGTTGCCCGTTACAAAAGTTTCGAAAGTTCGCGGTAGAGGTGGTGCGTATCAGGTCACTGTATTCTTGCCTTAGCTCCTTTTGGTCTTCTAAAAGCCATGAAATATCAAGGCCTTGTCGAAGACCGGAGTGAATACAGTGATGGATCCTGATACACCTCTTTTTTAAATCTTCCAGCTCCTCAGACCACCACGGGATATACGGTTTAGAGTTTCCACGTATTTTCATCGAGGAGAAGCATGATTTGCGTATGTCCTCGGTAAGAATTTCGACCGTGCAGTCTAAGTCGTTGGAATTAACGTTTGCGAAATTTATATCGAGAATTTTTGAAATTTTCAAATTTTTCTCAAGGTTTGTCCTAAAATTTTGCCAATTAGCGGTTTTATTTTTAAAAAGGTATGCCGAATCGTTGATGACTGCATTTACAGAGTCATCGACTAAAATTTGGTATGTAAGGGCATTGTGGTCTGATGACTGACAAACTGATTTGTCTATGCACCAAAGGGACAAGCGGGCGGTGATGCGCTCGGAAGCCATCGTGACATCTATAATTGATGCTATGAGGTTGCCATTTCTGACAACTAGGTTTGAGTGGAGCGGGAGTCGTGGGTCTGACTTGGAAACGTTGCCTTAAATGTACGTTACGGCGCCAGCAGGTTTTTGCAACGTCTCAGCTGAAATCATACTTTTACTCGGATCTTAGTAGTCGAGAACGACTAAAATACTTAACCAGCAAAGTAAATTACTGAATAAAAGGTATGCAATTCTATTTCAATTGTACATTTATAATGATTGGCGCAATTAACCCAGGAAAAAATGGTTCAATAAAATTAAGTGTAATCAAAAAGTCTCAATATGCATAAATATATCACCTTCTGTTTACATTTTACATTTATTAATTTATCATAGTACATTTCCGTGGTTTACAAAAATAAAAGAATCATATATTGTACTGATCTTTAGCAATGTTTGATATCCAGTACACTTAATTTCCTTACCTGGCTAGCTCATCCCGGTAAGACCCTTGACAGTTAGCGAATTCTAAGGTTGTTTTAATTGTTCGTATTCGGCTAATGAATACTTAGCTGACAAATGACTAATCGTCAAACTCTGAAAGACAACTTGCTCTTTTGATTCAAATAAAAGATGTAATTAAGTTAGAATAAGTTTCTATTAAATCAAATAACTTGTACCTGGTACCAGAAAAATAGACAAATAAATGTTTACAAATTAATTCAAACCGTGGTCTGTATCAAAAGGTTTACAAAAATCAAACAAATCGAAGTTTCTTCTTTCTTCTGCTTAATGGTCGGTTACCATTAAAGCTTTTCGTTATTCCATTAACGTGTAAAATTTTAAATTCAATTGTTTTTGGTTTCGTTGAAATTATAAAAAATGTTTTGTTATTTAATTCGAAAAAGGGTAATATTGAAATTGTCTAAAGTTTACAAAATTATAGGTTATGTTTTCATTTAAACAATTTTACAAATTGACCCATTCTAAATTAATTGATCTATTTTAGAGATTTTTGACATGGTAAATCTTTAGATGAAATTGAATAGCAAGTATTAACAGCATCTTTCTGTCTTGGACGATTTTATTAAAGACAGTGTCCTTCTAAATGAGTTGGATATTTTGATCGGAAACGACATGTTTCTCAGAACCTTATAATTTTCTGCTTTAAGAGTCTTTATGGTGTTTCATTGAGTCATAATCATAACAGACCATAGCAATATGTATAGTCTGTTTCAACATAAATGGAATTAAAAAAAGTCATAGCATTAAATTACGTTGATATAAAAACGTACAAATTATGCGACGAAACATAGTATAGAGATAAGGTTAATTATTTTAATCTCGCGCCAGCCTTTAGCAATGCATATGCTCTCTTGGTTGGCGCGATAATCTTATCTCTATATTTGTTTCGTCGCATAGTTTGTACGTTTTTAGGTATATCAACGTAATTTGATGCCATGACTTTTTTTTAATTCCATTTATGTTGAAATAGACTATACATGACTAGCAAATGTGCTGTAACAATTAAATACAGTAGAATCCGTTTAATGTGATCACGGATAATGTTATCAGTCGGTTATTGTGATCATTTTGACTGGGAACTGGCCGCTTTAATTAGTTTACATACAAAAACCACCGGATAATGTGATCAAAAAGCCGCTTATTATTATCACTTTCAAGGAATTTCCAACACAATAATCTCTTTTTCTAAGTATCTTTTTCTGATTTGTCATTGAAATTTTATATCTTTACAAAACACGTCACTCGTTTTAATTTCTATACAAAAACTAATGAAGTTTCACGTTTCATGGCGTGTTTCTATTTTTATTTTGCTAAATGTGCACTTTGCTTTATGCATTTTAATTAAAGTTTAGTTTATTCTTGCTTTTATTACGATGTCGACGAAAAAGCAAAACGATCTCTCGATAAACCAGAAGGTGGAAATTATCGAAAAGTACGATAAACTGCCAAAAATGGGACAAAGAAATGCCGCCACGCAAAGAATCTCTCAACCGCTCTTTAATGTACTGTAATGTACAACTAATGTGTAATACACATGTACTATGTATAATTAACTATGCAATAAAATCACTGTAAATTAAGATTTTCTAATTTTTCGTTTCTAAAACTCATTTTTTTCTAAAATTCGCTTATTGTTATCAGTCGGTTAATGTTATCAAAATGTTCTTGGCCCAAAGTGATCACATTAAGCGGATTCTACTGTATATGTTTAATACAAATTAATATCAAAATGTTAATATTTAAATACATATACGACCTTAGTGTGAGGTTTCAGTAATTCCCATCACCATTTGTTAAACCTGAGTTCGTGAATATCCATGTTGAATGAATGGAAGCCTAACAATTCCTTGATCATCTGGATACTCGAGGAAAACAGGTGTTTTTTGAGTTGGGTCAGTATTGGGAAAATGCCCCAATCTTAATTCTTGCCTCGAAAGCAAGGAATAACCTCTAGCCAAATAAAGAAGCAATCGTGATATTAGCTGATATTCGGTTAAAATGAAATTCACTTAGTGTTCACAATTTAAGAGACGTGCGAATTATTTGGAATAGTGGTAGGAACTGAAGTCTATAGCGCATCCCTTCTCAAAATTATGAAGGAATTCGTTAGAATGAGGGGGAAAACGCGTGAAATAACACTCCTAAGTGTTATTCAGGATTTAGAAAAACCAAAATTTAAGCAATATGCGCGGGGCGTGTAAAATATAAACCTTACAATGTAATTAACTCACATATTGAAATTCAATTTAAAAATAGTAATTTTAAGGTTACCTACCAATTGAATAAATAATCAGTTAAATTATTTAAAATATTTCTTCATTGTTTACATCTTTCAGTTTTATTTAATGAGCAGTAATTTGTAATTTCATGAAAAGGTGTTTATAATAAGAGTCCCTTATAAACAATTTTATTACATAACCCAACATTATGACATTGACAGATAATTTAAATTGTAGTAACGAGAGAAAGTTATACTAAAATGAAAAGAAAAGATTCATTTTAAAATGCACTTATTTAACTTGTGATTTAATAAAACAATAATTAATTTAGTGTTACGAAAATATTTAAAATATACACGCGTGCATTCTAAGCGAGCAGTTTTACTAATGGATTTAACGATCAATTTTGTTGTAAGGTAATAATTTTATTAGTATATCAAAATTTGTTCAAATGCGTCCCTCCTGTCAAAATATCACGAAAATTCACCTTAGTTCATTATAAACTTGGAAATTTTTGCATTTTTTTACAAATATTGCGAAGAAGCTACAATTTTTACCATATTCCAATTTTTGCAATAAAAATGGGAAATTAATTAGTGCAATAATAGTATGTTATCCATGAGTCGTATTCTATCTCTCGACGCAAGCGTCTCGAGTTGAAATTTCATCCGTGACGGTAAAACTGCAATACGACTCGTGTATGAGTAAGATATTTTATCGATTCCCCTTTCAGTAAGAACAGAAATACAATAAATATACAAATTTGGCGGAAGTACAATTTAAAACAGACATAATTAAAATATTGCAATATCTTATAAAACTGATAACTTGGTGAAGTGCCGCATAAAAGTCGTAACCTTGTAAGAAAAAACTATAATATGTACAAATATTACATCATACGGGGAAAACCCTACTTAGAATACCGCGGTTTTAATTACCTTATGCAATCCAAACGATAAATTTTATTTTTTAATTTGCAGAATAACACATATATGTACAAAGAATATGAGACTAGGAAGGTAACTCCCAGACACAAGCTCGAGTTGAGTGGTAAGTTACGTTCAAAACATTGTCTTTGAAAAAAGCCGAGAAGTAACTACCTATTTACGATTAATGAAAGCTGATTACAATAAAAAATACTTTCACTTTTAAATAACCAACTTAGGCTTAGTTGTTCAGTTTCGGGTTATCTTTTTACCTGGGTTATTTTCCATAGAAATGATTGTTTCAAGAATTGTTTCCATGGAAAATAATTCAAGTTAAAAGATAACCTAATACTGAACAACTGGGCCTTAGTAATTGAAGTTTATGGTAGTTAAAGTTTTATTAATCACGTTAATCAAAATCAAATATAAAAATAAATATTGCAATTCCAACATCATTATTTCCCTACACGACTTAATAAGGTCTAGAGGTCTAGACCAGCGTTTCCTAAAGTGTGGGTCGCGACCCGGCACCGGGTCGCAGAAAAATTCTGCTGGGTCGCGGCAAAATTGTAAACAAAGTTTACTTCATTTACTAAAGTTTTAAATGAAGATAATGGTTTTTTAATTACTTATGTTTATGTTATCTAATTATTTTGCAATTTTTGTGTATGAAATAAACGAACAAATAACTTGATTTTTATTAAAAAATAAAATTTGTTTTGTAAATAAATGTTTTTTTTTCATAAGGTGGGTCACGAAAAATTTTAAAACCTCGTACCGGGTCGCGGTCAAAAAAGTTTGGGAAACGCTGGTCTAGACCACAGTTATTTATAACAAGCGATAGCCGTGATGTAAACCACACTTATGTTTTATGCACACAGGCGAAAAATGTAAACTTACTGTAAAGCTAGTCGATAAAATATTTTATTTTACTTACAATTGAAGTACTTTTAGCAAATAGTGTTAGTATATATCCTGCTGTGAAAATTGCAAATTGCATTCCAACTTCAACATATATAAATCTCATACTGGTTGGAGTTTCCTTTACTACGAATAGTACCATCAGAAAAGCAACCACAATAAAAAAGATTAGTCCCAACACGATTATTATCAAGAACATAGGATTGCAGCAATTACTAAACATTCTTAATATCTTCACAAATGCAATATACGTGTCGCTATAAACTCTTAGCAAATGTTGCATATTTTCTTGTGGCAAGGAAATTACGCAATCATTTCCGTTTGTATCTGTGCATGTTGTGCTATTGGAAATAAAATCTTCCAAGTCAATTCTTAGGAAATGATCGAATTTATTAAAAACGCTGTAGAAATGTCTAAGCCATAATGACGCTAAAGTCATGAGCCAAATGAACACATGGAGGGAAATGATTATTCCAGCTCTTTCAATTATATTCCAGTCAGGTTCAATTGGATAACAAAATACCGATACAGAAATAGCAGAAAAAGCAATACACAATACTATTAAATTGACATAACATCGTATTCGAAAGTGAAGAACGTTATCAGTTGACAACAAATGGTGTGACGTAAATGTTGAAAAATGTCGTAGTACGGAATCAAAATGTACAAAAACGCTATCTAGTTTTGGATATTCCAATAGGAAGTTAATAATAACAAGTGATGCAATCTGATACACTATTAAGTCTGAAGTTGTAAGTAAGACCTCGTATAGTACCTCGTCATTTTTAAATGCCCTATAGGTTCTTAATGTTCCATAGTAATTCGCAAGAGCAATTACAAGCAGAGATAAAATGGCAGGAATTGCCTTCCATTTGAAAAAATACGGTTCCTTTATTCGAACCACTACGTTGTTTTCATGATTACAAGCGAAAATCATTTTTGACATTCCCATAAAAGGCGTAAAATTAAACATCAAACCAATAGCACAATGTACACAATTATCTAATTCATGATTTGCCATTTTTATTTTACCGTTAACTGGAAAACAACAACTTTCGGATTACTGCGATTATACCCGGTAACTGAATCGAATCAAACTGAAATTATAAACCCAATTTTAATAATTTCACTATTCCCCTGAAAAGTATTGTATCGACATGTTCTAATTTTGATAACTATGTAAATATAATTTATTTGTAATTATGCTCCCTGAGAATTTTATATCAGACAGTGAGCAGTTGAAATGGTTGTTATGTTGAAAAATAAACTGAAAAATTTGAAGTTCAAAAACATTATTATTGATCTATTAACGAAATTTAACAAACTTGATTTTAAATGATAGCCTTAATTTTATTAACTTGTAAACATCAATTATTGATCATAGATATTTTATAAGAGCGTGGAGTAAATTTCTAGAGGAATAATTGGACATCCGCAATTATCAATTTTTGCAGCTTAAAAGGTATGGTCTGGTATTTGAAGAATTTAATGTAAGTGATCTCAAAGAGATTGGTGACATGGTGAAAGATTGGGTTAATTTGGTTTCCATATTTCCGGTGTAAAGAAATCAAAGAAGTTTCCTAAATGAAACTTCTATTTTTTATTATCGACATACGATTATTACGCTTAGGGTTTTGCATTAATGGTTTTAAATGGTTATTTTTATAATATTTCTAAATTATTTTAGCGCCTTACCCAGTGGTAAATTCCCATTAATTCAAGTAATGGGAAATCAGTATTTTAATAAATACTTCTCGAATGTTACGAAGTTTAATTTTAAATTAAGCATCTAAGAATCTCGTAATAATTTCACTTCATAGGAAGTTTAATTTTAGAAAAAGAAACTTTTGTATAGATTTAACCCCATCGCAAAATGAATTTAAGGAGTTGTGATTTTTTGAAAATGGTGCACTACCACTGTTTAACTACTGGCACTGACAGCTTCGACGTAATAAAAATAAAACAATTTTAAATCAGAATAAATTGAATTTATTGCAATAATTTCTCACACAAAAATTTACTCCAGGGTGATCACAAAACTACTGTTGTAGATTTCAAATGTAAATCTATCAACACACATTATCATCTATAAAAATTGATGAATTTATTATTAATACGTATTTTTGAACCACAAAGCTACAGGATCCAAAAATTAGAAAAAAATGTAAATGCAATTACAATTTTTTTTTAATATCAAATATCGGATTCAAAATAGTGTAAATCGTTTGTACCTAAATGTACCTCTTTCATTTGTAAGATATTTTAAAAAATAGTTAGGGGAAAGTCATGGGACGCCGGTTTCATTGGGGGGTTGTAGACTGCGCCCGATGGTTGAAGGGTCTCATAATCTGGCATGCAGATTGCGCCGGGTTCGGTTAGGTCAATTATGTAGATTGCCCCGATGGTCAATTAGTAGGTAATCTTTTTGGGTAACGACGGAGTGAAAATCCCATTAGAGGATTAAGGTACCTACTTAATTTATTACAGGCGTACTATCGTATACATCATGTGCGATTTTTAATTAGGTTAGTAATTTGAGAAGAATTTTTGGGGTTGATGCGTAAAAGTTTACTGCCGCATACCGCAACTATACTTTTAAAAGCTATATCCAGGATTTCTTAGGATCCCGCTTTTCTAAAATCCCGGTTGGGGTGGATTAATATTCTTTTATACCTTTTCAACTTCAAATTGGGACTAAACAATATCAAACTGGGAATAAACAATTTAAAATTGGGATAATCATTATCAAATTGGGAATAAACAATTTCAAATTGGGATAAACAACTTCAATTTGGACTAAACAATATCAAATTGGGACTATAAACAATATCAAATTGGGACTAAACAATATCAAATCGGGACTAAAAAATATCAAATTGGGACTATAAACAATTTCAAATTGGGACTAAACATTAGCCATTAGATTATATTAAATAAAATGTATTACAAAACTTAAAGTAAGTGTGTAAAAGATACTTTTTATAACATGCTAAGTTAGCATATCGTTTTTCACCGACAATCAAGCCGACACGTTTAAAATGAAGTCACTGTGTAATGGTTTAAAAATAAATTATGCGAATAAGCAAAATTACATTATTAAGAAAATGCAGTTGTTGGTTTGTTAGTTGGAAATAAACCTTCAGAGAAGAAGGTGATTAATTGCGTTACTTTTGAAATAAATAGTTCTCTTATATTAACCGAGTTTTATTTAAGCCCTTATTCCAACGGGTTATGGGCTCCAGGACGTTAATAAATTAAAAAGGTGCATTATTAAATTATAAAAGTGATTAGTGCGAAATAAAAACATAAAAATGGACAAATTAAAAAACACTCAAAAGCGGAATATAAAACCGTTTGATGGCGAGCGCTACGCTATATGGAAATTTCGCATAAAATCATTGTTCTCGGAATTAAACATTATGAACGTAATCGAAAGTGACCCACCAGAACAATTTTCAACTCCCAAGGAAGAAAAATCTTGGAAACAAAATGAATCCACCGCGATAAGTGTACTAGTTGAATACTTAAGTGACTCGTTTTTGGGGTTTGCTCAAGAAAATAAAACTGCTAAGCAAATACTACAAAAACTAGATGAAATCTATGAACGAAAAAGTTTAGCAACCCAACTTGCATTACGAAAAAGACTATTAAGTTTAAAATTGCAAGGCGATGTTGGTTTGCTCCAGCATTTTTCAAATTTTGACGATCTTGTAACGGAATTGATTTCGGCAGGAGCAAGACTTGAAGAAAATGACAAAGTGTCCCATTTATTACTTACATTGCCTACATCTTACGATGGTGTCATTACGGCATTAGAGACACTCGCGGAAGACAAATTAACAATATCCTTTGTGAAAACACGATTACTAGATCATGAAGTGAAACTGAAAGATGAATCAGCAAATACAAGTGCCAAGGTATTAAGTACTGAACGTACATCCACATTTCATCAGGGAAGTAAACCATATATGAAGAACAAGTGGAAGAAAAATCAAAAGCACACAAATTATAATAGAGGAAATAATAATTTTAAACGAAACACTTACAATAATCATCAAAGTGAAAAATTCAACTCGAATAATAAAAATAGATCAAACAATAGAACATCTAATATAAAATGTGATCATTGTGGTAGAACAAATCATACAATGCAAAACTGTTATTATTACAAAAGGATGGCTAATAAAAATTCAAATGATAGGACACACACACTGCAAACTATTGAAACTCAAAATACAAGTGGTTTTACTTTTATGCTATCAAATCGCATATATGAGAATAAAAACGATGGTGAAATTGCATTTTTAATTGACTCTGGTGCAACTGACCATTTAATAAACGATCCCTTATGTTTTGATACTTATGAAGATCTTACTATACCACTTAAAATTGCAGTCGCAAAAGACAAAGTATCAATAAGTGCTATAAAACGTGGAACACTAAAAGTGCAAACAAATTGCGGTGTGAATGGTATTTTGGAAAATGTGCTTTACTCTCCGGAAGTTCCACACAACATTCTTTCTGTACGAAGGATGCAAGAAAAAGGAATGACCATAATTTTCAATCCAAAAGGGGTACAAATAAAACAGGGAAGTAAAGTTATTATGAAAGGTAAGCCCTTAAATGACTTATTTATTATTTATTTTAAACAAAACATGATTAATTATGGAAGTCATAAATCTAATGCTACAATTATTAATAATAATAATAATAACTATAAAATTTGGCATGACCGTTTAGGGCATATCGGAAAAAAAAAATTCTTGAAATTAAAACAAGAAAATATGATTAAAGATGTGGATTTAATAAATCACATAAACCCAACTAAAGATTTATGTGAGGCCTGCATATACGCAAAACAGTCCCGACTTCCGTTTGCAAAAGTAAAAGATAAAAATCATGTAAGTAGAGCGCGAGGTAGAGCGTTATACATCATACACTCCGATGTGTGTGGACCAATAACACCTTCTACTTTAGATAATAAAAATTATTTTGTCACTTTTGTCGATCAGTATACGCATTATACGGTTACGTATTTACTAATTCGTAAATCAGAGGTAATTGATACCTTCAAAGATTTTGTAGCTAAAAGTGAAGCTCGGTTTAATACAAAAATCGTTTATTTGTACTGCGACAATGGTGGCGAATATTTATCAAATGAATTCAAAGAGTATTGCATTAATAAGGGTATAACTTATCACTTGACAGTTCCGCACACACCTGACCAAAATGGCGTTTCAGAGAGAATGAACCGAACAATAACAGAAAAAGCTCGGTCAATGGTAATAGGTGCAAATTTACCCAAAGAATTTTGGGGTGAAGCAGTTTTAACTGCAACTTATCTAATTAACTTAACACCTACTAAAGCTCTCACGCAAAATAAAACGCCTTATGAACTATGGCATAATAAAAGCCCTAGAATAAAACATTTAAAAATTTTTGGTTCGACTGCTTATATCCTAATTAAAACAGTGAAAACTAAATTTGATCAAAAATCAAATAAAGGAATCCTGGTAGGATACGAATCGAATGGTTATAAGGTGTGGAATCCGGAATCTGCCAAGTTTGTAATAGCTCGAGATGTAATAATAGACGAGGTAAATTTTAAAACCTCGAGGCCTTTAGAGCCACAAGGGAATAAAATAATTGAGATTCCTATTAAAAATTTCAAAATTATCTGATATGCAAAAATCAGGTGAAATACAATCTGACAACCAAAAGTCAGAAAACTCAAACATCTCTGAGCAAATAATATTAGAATCTGATAAATTTAAAATAAATTCAGATAAATTACAAAATAAAAATGCCCGTGATACTACTTTGAATAAACAAGCTACTCCTGAACTAAGAAGAAGCGAAAGAAATAAAAATCGCCCTCTTAGTTCATATAATGAAGATAATCTATCAAACTATCTAATGAATGCACAATTATTAATATGTACAATTCCTAATTCTTATGAGGAAATTAAAGATAGAGATGATAAACTTCAGTGGGAGCAAGCAATTAAAGATGAATTAAACTCACTATTAATAAATAATACTTGGACACTTGTTCCTAAACCCCTGAATAAAAAATATAGTTGACTGTAAATGGATTTTTTCATTAAAAATTGATGTTAATGGAGATCCGAGTAAATACAAAGCTCGATTAGTAGCAAGAGGTTTTAGTCAACAATATCTTCTTGATTATGACGAAACTTTTGCACCTGTAGCTCGAATTTCTACATTTAGATTTATTCTAGCATTAGCAAATCAATTTGGTTTATTTCTTCACCAAATGGACGTTAAAACTGCCTTTTTAAACGGCATCTTAAAAGAAGAAATTTATATGAAAGTTCCGAAAGGAATTTTTGCAAAAGAAGATCAAGTATGCAAATTAAACAAATCCATTTACGGTCTAAAACAGTCTGCACGTTGTTGGTTCGAAAGATTCGATCAATTATTAACAAGTGCAAATTTTTCAAAATCTAAAGCTGATTCCTGTTTATATTTTTTAAATAACAATAATATAATGAAAAACATTTACGTAATATTATACGTTGATGACTTACTAATTGCAACTGGTGATAAAACCATATTATTAAATTTTAAACAATTCCTAATGAAGCAATTTAGTATGGTCGATTTACAGGAATGTAAATTATTTTTAGGAATAAAAATTGAAAGAACTGAAAATACTATAACATTAAATCAATGTTCATATTTAAAAACAGTTCTGAAAAAATTTAATATGAATGAGTGTAAAAGTATTAATACACCATTACCAATTAAATTAGATTATGTTGCATTGAATTCTGATGAATTTTATGATGCACCATGTCGAAATCTAATAGGATCTTTAATGTACGCTATGTTATGCTGACGACCAGACTTATGTGTAGCTTTAAATATTTTAAGTAGATTCCAAAGTAAAAATAATAAAGAACTTTGGAAATGTTTAAAAAGGGTACTAAGA
The DNA here is from genome assembly GCA_932274525.1 of Podabrus alpinus. Lineage (NCBI taxonomy): Eukaryota > Metazoa > Arthropoda > Insecta > Coleoptera > Cantharidae > Podabrus > Podabrus alpinus. The sequence continues at coordinate 42,224,522 of OW026452.1, read as the reverse complement.
TATATTAAAGGCTCAATAAACATAAAGCTAACGTACACTAAAAATCCAAACTATGTGCAAATGATTGTTGGATATGTAGATGCAGATTGGGGTTCTGATGAAATCACTAGGAAAAGTACTACTGGATATTTATTTAAAATTTTCGAAAATTGTACAATCAGTTGGAATACAAAAAGGCAAAACTCAATTGCAACCTCTTCAACTGAAAGTGAATATATGGCTTTATTTGAAGCTGTAAAAGAAGCCATTTGGCTAAAATCATTGTTAAAAAGTATAAAATTAACATTAAATGATGAACCCATTCTAATATATGAAGACAATCAAAGTTGTATACATATATGTAGCTACAAATCCATCCTATCATAAAAGAACAAAGCACATAGATATTAAATACCATTTTATAAGAGAACAAATTGATAAAAAGTATATAAAATTAAAATATTTGTCCACAGGTGAACAACTAGCTGACGCATTTACAAAATCCATTGCTCCAATTAAATTTATGGAAATAAAATTCCAAATTGGACTTAAATAACAAATTTAATACATATGTATTTGTTATTGCAATTATTAACTTTAAAAATTTATTTTGATATTTTTTTTTAACATATTTTAATTTTTTTTTTACAATTATTATTAACTAAACATTTAATTTTTGAGTGGGAGCATTAGATTATATTAAATAAAATGTATTACAAAACTTAAAGTAAGTGTTTAAAAGATACTTTTTATAACATGCTAAGTTAGCATATCGTTTTTCACCGACAATCAAGCCGACACGTTTAAAATGAAGTCACTGTGTAATGGTTTAAAAAATAAATTATGCGAATAAGCAAAATTACATTATTAAGAAAATGCAGTTGTTGGTTTGTTAGTTGGAAATAAACCTTCAGAGAAGAAGGTGATTAATTGCGTTACTTTTGAAATAAATAGTTCTCTTATATTAACCGAGTTTTATTTAAGCCCTTATTCCAACGTTAGCTTCGTTCCAACAACGATTATTTCCAGTAATATTGCTACAACGCAAGCGCATTCATGAAATGTCGTTCCCACAGACTAGAACTACTAGGACGGAATTCTAGATTATTATAAATCTGCAGTTCCAACAAGTTTAGAATCAGTAATATTATCTGCCGAACGAGTTCAAACGATTCTTGCTCTAGAGCAAGAACCAAGCGTTCTTAAAGTGGATACGCGTGCGCGAATTCGCAAACGAGTTTAAACTTTGTTTACAAATCGTGTTCATTTGTTGCAACAGCAACTATTTCATTTTAAATTTTAGATTTAAGAATAATTCCATTATTTTCACTTCAAAAAATACATTTTTTTATATATTGCCATGTGCTACTGTTCATGACACTTTTTAATGCACCGGCCAGCTGTTGAGAACTCTTCAGGGTCAAAAGTGAATTCATGTACTTAATCGGAACACACACAAGTTAGCTCACTTGCAATCTTTCTAATAAAGATTATTTTTACAGGAAGGAAATATCAAATGTGTATCTGTTTCCTCCTTGATCTTATACTGCGAAAAATTTGAAATTAAACTCATTCGCTACCAATAAAAAATAATTGAATTTATTAGACATAATAAAATTAAAACAAATATTGATTTTCCTTATTCTAAAACAAATTAAATTGTACAAAAATTTTCTTATTACTACCCCAATGTTTATGCGCAACCGAATTTTACCGTAACCGATTCGTCTATACGCGAATAAAAAATGAAACGCACAAAACAATTCTTACCAGAGAATTTACGTCCTTTTCGCACTTTCTCTCTCTCTCGTAACTGTTGCACGCGAAGTGTTGGTGTCGCATGTCGCCGTGGATGGAAACAGCTCCCGAATTTGACTGGAATAAATCAACCAAGAAGAACCATTGAATAATTTCCCTCTTTGAACCATACAACTAATCGTGGGTAAGTACATCGAATCTCTTCTAGTATCTCTTATTATAAAAGGCCAAGTCTTTCTTTCTGTCTGTCCCACGGAAATACCCGAAGCAAACCGAACCGAACCGAACGCACAACGTATCATCGGATCAACGTATCATCGGATCAACGTATCATCGTATCATCGTATCAACGTATCATCGGATCAACGTATTATCGTATCATTTTGTCTATGTAGGACAGCTATTTCCAAAAAAGCATTATGTGAACTTTCATAATGGATAATGAAAATTTTGAAAATCCTGCTGCAAAGCGACGGCGATTGAATCGTGAGAGAAAAGCACGTACAAGAGCTAATAACACAGAAGAACAGCTTCGATCACAGCGACAAGCTGACCCTCGGTCTCATGCGATACGTCGACAACGTGAAACTTTGGAACAAACTCAAGCGCGGCAAGCTGCTGACGCTCAGTCCCATGCGATACGTCAACAACGTGAAACTTTAGAAGAAACTCAAGCGCGGCAAGCTGCTGACGCTCGGTCCCATGCGATACATCGACAGAAAGAAAATCGATACCAAAGTCAAGCAATTCAACTCCAAATAAGAGCATTGAGATTTGATGAATCTCACGTTACTCGACACGATTGTGGAGAAATGAATTCCATCTGTCAGTTCTGCGGCTCCAAGAATTTCGCCAAGGAGCGTCCAGTTGATAAACAATTTAACAACTGCTGTCATAAAGGAAAAGTGAAGATTCCGCAACCGCTCGATCAACATGGGAATCTATTGTTATATCCCGAATTCCTGCGCTCTATGCTTTCAGATTCAGATAATCCTTACTACAAGAACTTTCGTCAGCACATCCGCTCTTACAATTCCTCGGTTTCTTTCGCTTCAATGGGAGCAGAGATTGTTTCAATGCCGGGTAACGGACCATACGTTTTCAAAATTCATGCACAGACGTACCACAGAACCACAAACCTGTATCCACCTGAAGGACAAACAAGAAAGTTTGCACAACTGTATGTAATGGACACGACAGAAGCGGTCAATGAACGAGTAAATCTGCCTGAGAATAGAGGTTGTCTACCTGAAGTGATTGAGAAAATCGATCGTTTCTTCCGCGTCAACAATCGTATCGCAGCTTCATATTGCCTGATGAAAGAAATTGAGCAACAAGAGCGTGTACGAGCCAAAGAAGGACAACCAGTTCCGGTCGTCAATATGGTGATACGGCGCGATCGGCAGTCTGATCAAAGACGTTACAATGCTCCAACGTCCAATGAAATTGCAATGGTGTTCGTAAATGATGACGGCGAACCTCCATTTGAACGTGATATCCGTATCTATCCTCGAAATCCCGTCGACAATGCACAACAATTCATTCGTATCAATATTCTCAGTCCAAATCTTGACCCTATGACTTATGGCATTCTTTATCCGTTTGGCGAACCGGGGTGGCAGCCCAATTGGAGTTGCGAAGGATATCGGCAATCCCGTAATAAAATCAGCATGTTACAATTTAAAGTTGCGCAAACAGCAATTAGAAACGATTTCAATCCGATCATGAGTGCGGGAAAACTTACGCAACAGTGGATTGTCGACTCATATTTGCAAGTGGAAGCCAATAATTTGAACTACATACGATATCAACAAAGTAAATTGCGTACTGAATTGTATCAAGGTCTATCCGATCATATTCAAAACTAGTTGATACCCCGTCCAAGGACGGGCAGCTAGAAGGACGGGCAGCTACCCAAGGTAAATTAAGTTGAATGAAGATTAAGGAAAGCTCTCAGTGCAATCCAAAAGCCATATGACCTTGGCTGCCTGCCCGTCCTTCTAGCTGCCCGTCCTCGGACGGGGTATCATCTAGTAATTTAATATCCTCTTAATTTTCATTAAAAAACATAACCATCAATTCCCATTGGTTCCAAAAATTGTACATAAGTTAACTTTTCTTCCAATTCTCAATCATAAATAATAACTACCATCGAATTATTTAAATTAATTATTCCAAAATTTTCTCCTTCTTCAAATCTTCGATACTTTTTAACTAATTCACTAATTATTCTAATATTAATTAAATCAATTATACAACGTGAACGTTAACCAAGTCCTCAAATTCTGTCGTCTCTATTCCTGGATAGAACTCAAAAATTACGTCTTAACGTCACCGTGGACGTTCTTCAACTTTTCAAATTACGTCGTCCTTCTTTCGTCGACGAAAACCAACTCTAATAATACGTCGTCCCTATTCCATGGACGAACATCGACTCAAAATTACGTCCTCACCCTTTGGTGGACGAAACTCAACTTAACTCTCCATTTCCAAAAATCCCACCAACGTTATCACTCGCGCATGTATTTTCCGAGAACCGCCACTTATTTTAAAATTCAAATCCTATATTTACAACTAAAATAAATTAATTTAATTTGTTATTACATTTTATGAACATCACAATAACCAATATTTGTCTCTTACAATTTATGCTTATTTCTCAGGGTTTTGGTAGCGGATGCATCTCTTGTTTTCTGAGGCAAAGCAGTTAGTTAAATTTCCAGATCAGGGAAAATTCAGATACACTATTCTACTACCTATTATGGTCTGATTAAATGAAAAGGACTTCATGAGTGTTCCAATCTTGAACAAATGACCCAAAATCATCCCTTATATTGAGTAAACCATGACAATATTTATTATTAATCTGGAATCTTTCTGGGACATGTTAGTGAAAGAATTTTGTAAAACATTTAAAAAATGAGGAAATGTAGAAAATTTCAATTTTTTTTTATAACGCTGCCATTTCCTATGCAATTTTTTTGTCTTATGATTGTAGTTGGGACGATAGCCACAACTCTGTTGAAAATCTTTCGTTTTTTAATTTTGGACAAATACAAAGGACCTGAGCTTGCCCACCACCTTTTTAATTCGCGATTAAAATTAACAATAGGTGGCGCTGTTAAATTTTCAAAATGGCCGCCATATGCGAGTAGTCTTGTTTACCGTATTACCGTTTACCTTGCAAATTTTTTTGTTTGTTCTAGTTATCAAAGAAAAATTTAAAAATGAGTAAATAAATTGCTCTAAAATCTTTATTAGAGTATACTAATAGCAGCGCAACGTCGAGAAATTTTTGTGAAGGTGAAGAAATGCTAAATGCCAAGCATGTTATTCTTTGTGGCGTAAAATCCTGTGTCAAGTTGTCACCTTATTCCGCGCATCGGGCGCATCTTTAGATTTTGCGTTTATGATCTATTAAACTTATATGTTAAATTTCGAATCGATCCGGTGAAAATTATTCTTTTAAAAGACATTTTTAGGTCGGGTTGTAAAATAAAAGATTGAAACATTCGCTTAACTAATAAATTTACGTTTTGCAAATGTATAATAGTCTTAAGAATTGTAGAGGTAGGAAAGTATGTTCATAATATTTTTATTCGCGTCCCATAAACCATACGGTAGATGATATAGCTTTAATAACGTTGACGTAGCATACATCGTAGATTCACACCGTCGGCAAGAAAATCATGGTTCCATAACGTTTCGAACTTAACGTCAATGCATGTAAATGCATTACTATAAATTTTGGGTGGGATCGAAAGACACTTGTATACGATCCATAATCACGTGCCGTCTGTCACTACAAGGACACACACGTGCATGTTTGGATTCGTGAGAATCAATGCCTTTTGTTTTGCTATCTCGACCATGTGCAGATAAGCAACCAAATGTGCTCGGGTTTAACATAGGAAAGATACAAATTTCGCAATCTAGAAAGCAAGCAAAAACGCGACAAAAACTTATTTTGTTCGAGTTGCAGACAAGCAAAAAATTGTTATTCAGGCCTCATGTGGTAAAATATCCCCAACACTTTAGGTGGAAATAAAGACAAAAGCGTGCCATCGCACCGTGATTGATATCCAATTAGATCGCGTCTCCCTTCTTTCTAAATTTATAGGACCCAATTACAAGAATCCAAATCAATCACTAAGTGGGAAAAGTCCTAAATTATGGAAGGGAAAATGCATAAATTGAGCTGCAAATTGCATATTCGAAGAGATTCACTTGGAATCTGATACTACCTTTTTCGTATCTTAGCGCTTCCAAAAGCGGAATTAAAATATCGAGGTCTCACATTTTTTTGAGGTCTTTAAATAAATACAAGTCATTGGTGCTAAAAATTAGTGAGTGTCAACTGCAGGTATTATCGCACATTCATACCGTCTATCGTTAATAAACAATTAATATTTATCGAACATTCATACCGTCTATCGTTAATAAACAATTAATAATTATCGAACATTCATACCGTCTATCGTTAATAAACAATTAATATTTATCGAACATTCATACCGTCTATCGTTAATAAACAATTAATATTTATCGAACATTCATACCGTCTATCGTTAATAAACAATTAATATTTTATCGGACAACAATACGTCAATTGTTGTTAAACAATTAATATTTTATCGGACAACAATACGTTAATTGTTGTTAAACAATTAATCAATTATCGGACAACAATACGTTAATTGTTGTTAAACAATTAATCAATTATCGGACTTTTTGTTATACCATCTGTTTATCACGTTTCATCACGACGAGGTATTGCTTGCCGCTCTTAAGGCAATTACGTAGCATTGCTTTTATCGAATAACACAAAACAGGTGCTGCACTTCGAACACATGTGCGCATTCCAATCGTTGTTTTTATCAAACACCATATTGACATTTTTTTTAATTAGACAGTACCGGCTTGAATTAATTGTCATTTCGCGAATAACGAACTTAAGTGAAGTATATTAATTTAATTGTATACGAAGGAAATTCGCGTAATATAGTGCGTGAACCACCCCGTTACTTCACCACCTTTCGATTTAAAGAGGTTTTGGAAGCTGGTTACTCCGCTGACCTTCTGGTATGGTTTGAGACATCGCTTTCAGCTCTATTCTGCAGACGAATCTCACTCCCGAGGGACTCGTCATCGACTTTACCTAGAGGTCGAACATCAACCACCCACATTAAGTAAGAAACCTTTTTATATTTTTAAGATTGTGATGTTAATTGGTCCTATTGACCATTATTTGTGTTTATGAACGTTCAGTTCAACCCTGGAAGTCGATATCGCAACCATTTTGTATACCTTTTATTTAACTTAATATTATTATCTATTATTAACGTAACTTTTACCACGCCATTCGAGCGTTCCGAATGTAACCAAGCAATTTAACGTAACGTTTCAAGTTTAGCATTGTAGCTAAAGTTTGTTTGTCCCGTTGTTGGGAATTTTGATGATCAATTGCATTGATTAAGTTTCATGATCAATTTTATGAATCATAGTTTTAGACATCATCAAGTTGCGCTTAAGTAACTATTTATTTTGGTGGAGTGCTGTATTCAATACGCCCCCCCTTTCATGCAAATTAACCTTTTGTATTTTTGTAAGAGTAATTGTTTTACGAATAGTAGTTTCGCAACGGAAACCACACGGAAAGGTTCCGTCAACTGTACATATTTATTTTTATACAAGACATGTAAATTTGATAGTATCTTGTGTAAACTTTGTCAACTCCCCCCCGATATTATTTTATTTAATACATTTTTATTATTTCCCAACTTTGTGTGTTATTATTATTGTTGTGTTAATGTTTATTTAGCTATTTTCACCAACGGAAAGTTCGCCTCCTGTAAAGGTAAGGTCATTGAGCGAGGTTTTTCCGGAGTGAGAATTCGCTGTAAGATCATCAAGTTGTCGCGTACCAGCTTGGAAGGTGTGATAACCAGTCCCCTTCAAAGAGATTCAGTTCTTCGTATGCGTGGCGCCCATTTAAACTCCCTCGTGTATATTAACCCCATCGATTTTGACTTAACTCCCCCCCCGTGTAAATTATTCACACCGATTTTGACAATTTTTAGAATCGCGATCGAGGATTGCCCGGTCGTCGATAGGAAACACACGCTTTGCGACGTGCCGTCACACGACCCTTTCATTCCATTCACCAACCCACCCCTTCGCGACTTTGAGCTAGCCAACCTTTTATTACCTGTTGGAAAGGTGTCGTAGATGCAGAACGTGGTGTAACAGGATAATAATTTGGCGCGGCCAACGTTGGGCTCGATAAAGCCTTTTTGGCATGTTATGGTATCGAATTTCCTTTTGTTGTAAATCGAGTAAATTCCGAATTAATTTTTGTAAGTTGAAAAAAATAATTTAGCGTTCAACTAGGCGGCTGTCAAGAAAGCCCTTTTGGCACATTACGTCAAATTTTGTAAATCACGAAGTTTTGAATTAAGATTTCAATTTTAAAAGTAGTACCGACGCGCATGAATGGACTAACGAGATTCCATAACGCCCCCCTATTTAGAATTAAAAGTAAAATTTATCGTGATTTTAAGATCAAATATTGTATTTCCGTTTACCATTAGTTGTTCAGAGAACAAAGTAGAGTCGTGTTCCGCGAATCCTTTTTTGTATTTAATTAAATTTATTCAGTTCGATTAATAATGGCATTCAGGATTGTACCGGACAAGTTGCGAAAGGACGAGGTCCAATACGAATTAAAGATTAGAGGGTTACCTTTTCACGGTTCATTAAGAGAATTACGCGATGAATTAGTATCAGCCCTTGTGAAAGAGGAACAGGGTGAAAAATACATTTTATTATGGTATCCGTTTTCCTTTGCGGAAGATTTAGCAGCTTTAAAAGAAGGCGTGTTAATTATTAAAAAGTTACTTGGTCGCTTAGAAGTTTCGCGTGATCAGAAACCCAATCTAGAAATGAACATAGAGACGAAACTAACGCATTATTTTAATCGATTATTTAAATCAAAATCCGTATTAATAAAAGATAAAGACTCCAAACTTAGGATTTTAGATCAATTGGAGGAATTTAGGTCAACTTATGGCTTACTATTAGCAGACTCCCGGACGGAGAGAGATTTTAGGTCCAATACCGTGGAGGAAATTACAAAAGAACCCCCTGTTGATCGCGGTACCGTCGAAGCGGCGAATTCGAATAGAAATTTCGAAATATCAACCCCGATCGTGAAGTTTCACTTACGAATTTCAGGTCAGGTCGAAAACGTCTCTATACTGACAAAGGAAAATATGTCGGTAAGAGAAATTGAAAATTTATCCCGGGACGAGTCCGAAAATTTTAGCGGACCGCGTAATGACGAGCAAAGTAATGGTGAATTCGGGTGTAAGAGCCGTATTCATAATAAGACAAATAATAACACCCTTTTGTGTTGGAATTGTGGTGGCGCAGGACATTTAGCGTTGCGTTGTACCGTTCCGCAGAAACGTATATATTGCTATCGTTGTGGGAGAAAAGATGAAACTACAAAAACTTGTCCCCATTGTAAGAATAGAATCCCTGTATGGCGTTGTGCCCCGATAATTAAGAGAAACTAGAGCCCGATTTTTAATGTTAAGATTTTTTATTGGTTGTGTGAATGTATGGATGTATTTCGTTTTTTTTGGTGCGTGTGTGTCGTTGCGAATGTATTTAGTCCTTAGTCATTATTGTTAAATTTTTTCTCGTTGTATTGTAAAATGTCATCATAACATTTTACCTTGCTTTTTGTACTTTTAAGGAAATGTCGCCATAATATTTCGCTTTGTTTTTATTGCGTGTTTATTAGGTTGAATCGAGGAGGTCAGGTCTGGTGCGGACCACCGCTGACTGTAGACCGAAACAACTTACATTTTTTTTATCGGTTCATAATGCCGTTTTGGCGTGTACAACCCTTATTGTCCCGTGCATGACGTAAAACTGCGAACACCCTTACCGCCCTAACGTGGCGATGATATCGCAACCCTTAAATTTTGTTGAAAACTCTTACTTGTCACTCAACTTAGTTTAAAGTTTTTTCGTTTCACCATTTTTTTTGTGTGAACCCTTACCGTCTATATCGGACGTTGAAAGTCTACCCTGTATTTCGCAACCCTTTCTGTAGAACGAAAACCACCCTAACGCACAATCCCTTAGCAATGCAACCCTCCCTCACATCGAAAATTTTAGTAACAAATTTTTATTAGCCTTCAGCAATTAACGATGAAAGATTTTAATCTGCGTCTTCTACGCACCCTTACGCATTATCATTGCGTACCATTTATAGCGAACCTTGTTTTTTATTTCCATCTTTAGCAAATAGCGATAGAAAGTTTTTTTGTTGTGCCTAGCACACATGTTCACATCTAGATCAAGTATGTTTAAGTACGCATGTTATTTACGCACTCGTTTCCATACGTATTTTATGCTAGTAACACCGTACACTTATTACGCATTTTTTTTTGTTTTGTTTTCATTTGTCTCGAACAAGACACAAAGCGTTTCGTACGCATTCTTACGCTTGACTACGGGTCACGCACTTACGCATTTACGCACTTCATTAGGTTACGCATTTATTTTTTTTAAATATTTTGAATTTTGTATGGACATTTAACGTAAAGTTTTTCTAAAATTTTTTTTGAATTTAGTTTCAAGGTTCAATCTTCGAAGTTAGTTTTGTGGGTGTAGTTTTGAAATTTTACGCACACATTTAGTGGAATAGTAAAAGTTTTTTTGAATTTCATTTGCAGACGTATTTCCGAATTTTGAGTTTGATCTAGAGCAGTTTAAATTATTGTTAACTTCAAGTTTTTTAAAGTTAATAGTGATACTTAAATCAAAGTTTTTTAGTTTAACGTCAAGTTTTTTCGTGAATTAAGATAAACATCTTGAATTTAATATCGGCCTTTGGAGCCAAGTTTTTTTTTCAGTTTAACGAAAAGTTTTTTCGAATTGAGGGGAATTTTTTTTGAAATTAATGGAATGTTGTTTTGAATTTAATCAAAAGTTTTTCAAACTTGATTAATAGTTTTTCAAATTAGATTGAAAGTTTTCAAATTCAGTTGAAAGTTTTTTTGAATTTAAGTTAAAGTTTTTTAAAGTTTTTTTGAAGTTTGACGTCAGTTAAAGTTTATTTTTGAGTTTTTTTTGAATTTAAAGTTTAACGTAAAGTTTTCTTTGGTGAATCAAATCAATCAAAGAGTTTTGAATCCCAGTCCATTGTGACATTTTTCTTTAAGTTAGTGGTAGGGTAACATCTAGTTATCATTTCGGGTTGAGGTCAATGTGTCACTGTCGCTTCATACACACTGATCATGTCTTATTGTCAATCGCACGACGTTAACTTGCCCCCACCATCCCTCACCGTTCTTTCCTGGTATCGAGTACCGTTTAAAATAGATTTGTTTTTCGTTTTTTTTCTCGTTTTCGTTTTTGAGATTAAAAATTAAGATCAGGGCTGAGAATGCAATTGCATTAGACATTGCCTCATGCCGTGTTGTATTGTTTGGACTTGTGTCCAATTTCGGACAAATCATTTGTCGCAACACACCCTTTAGGGGAAGTTTTTTGTAACATACCCTTTAGAAAATTTTACCGAATTTTATTTTTTGTAGTAAGGTTGTTATAGTTAATAGTTGTTTAGAGTGACTCACTTCTCATCGAGCTATCGAATTATCATGCTGGACATGGTTCCACTGCTAGATAAACATTTTTTTTTTGGACGTCGATCCACATATGGACGACGATCCAAACCCCAGGGTTATAAAGTAATTTCGTGGGCTTAGTCCATTCCCCGGTGAATTATCGTCCCATTTTTTTTGGCGGATGAAAATCTGCCCCAAAGGAACCTTCTTAGTAAGGGAATTTCGTACAGAAGTAAGGGGTTATAACTCGAAGCAACACTCTGGGAAATTTACCTTTTGTTAGGGAATAATAGATTGACTACAACTATGCTACACGGTCATAACACCTGCCGGTCTAAGGAAGAACAAACCCATTAGGGGTGAACTTGTAAATTTGATCCGTTCATCCCAGAGGCATATATTTTGACGCCTCCCAACTTTTACCACGTTTTCGGGTCCAACCCAAGCTAGAGTTCGGCGTTTCTGTTTGTGATTGTGGGTCTCACGGCAAGCGAACGATCCCGTGACTTCGCGAACCGCCCTCTCTTGCAACGGTCGCAGCGGCTTCAGACTTGTTTAGGACTTGGGACGTGGAACATTTTTTTTCTGTGTAATTTTTTTGTCTCGCGCTTTTAGTATGTAAGGAGTAGTTTAGATTTCGGTTTAGGTAGCATTAAGTTCAGTTTAGATTTCGGTTTAGTTAATTTTAGGTATCGATTTAGTTAGCGTTAAGTTTGGGTACTTTTAAGATAGCTTTAAGTCATTGAGGTTAAGGGAGATATTTGTTATGTCCCTATCGTACGACAGAAAACTACGTGCCCCCAAAGTATAAACGGGTCATTTTTCTTTTTGCTTCATTGTTTATCTCGCGTGTCATTTTTGTAATCTCGAGGTTGTTTTTTTGAATTTTCCGTCATGTCATTTTGTAATCTCGAATTTTTTTTTGAATTTTCAGTCAACCATTTCGGAAATTATTGTTTATGGATTTAGAGGGTACGCTTAGCGAGCCATTGGCCTAATCACCCAATCAATCGCTCAGTTGAATCAAGTAGAGACTAGGATTACATTGAATTGATTACCCAATGTTATCATTAGTCATGCGTTAATTTCATAGTTACGTTTTGACCTTTTGGAGAAAAATTATTTCTCACATTCGTCAGTTTTATACAGTAGAGTCACTTCATATATTTTTGAGCAAACATTTAGGTGCAACCCGGACGGTTGTCACCATTTCGAATTTCAGTCAGTTTTCGTATATCTTTTTTTTGTTGTTAAATTTTTTTTCGTGTATAACGATCACTTTAGTCCCGTTTAAATTAATAAACCCCCCCCGCCTACCGAATTAGATAGGACCGGCTTTGTAAATTTGATCCAGCCATCGTTCAACTTCTAAACCCCCCCCTTATGTTACATGTTATGATCTTTTGTGGCCTTGTACCCTAGTGGATACGTTCCACTGGTACAACGTCCCCGTCTTGCACTAACACTACCTGTGTAAGACAACATTTAGAGTGAAGTTTTCTCCGGTGCCGATCACCGCAGGACTTCTCAATAAATGACGATGTTTTTTTTTGCACATCAAAACTCACCACTAGCGTTGGTAGAGTCAACCTTAGTTGTGCTAGCTTCATTTTTTTTTGTGAGGCGATAGATTGTGTAGGTCCACGGTTAGGCCCCACGGTTTTTTTTGTATTCAATGAAAGCTCCCGTTTACGTCAGTGTGGTTCAAGGACGTTCCCTTCGACTACACTGATGGAAGCAAACCATCCCGACCCGTACCGTCAACTATGCCCCACGAATATTTTTTTTATTCAGTGGAAACCCGATTCATGGCTAGGCCCCATGTTTCTCTTCTTTTTTTGTATACATCAATGTCCAACACGGACGGATCGAGGACAAGTTCCCTCGACTGCCCTTGTAGTTTATTACCCCATCCCGATCTGGATTGTCGATTATGCCCCACATTTTTTTTTCGTGTACATCCGTGATCAAGCCGGACGAATCGAGGATTTGTTCCCTCGACTGTCCCTCATAGGTTGTCACCCCATCTCAAATTTTTTTCTCGCCCCCCCATCATTACCTCTTCTCTCTCTTCCGATCATCTCGTCCGGATCGAAGTCATGAGGAAGGTTAGTGATCTCTCAAACGGCTTTGTAAATTTGATCAAGCTAAGCGCAAGTTTTTTTTCTCTGTTTCACCAACGATAACTGATAAAACAGACAGTCCCCATCTACTGAAGTGCATCAAACGGCTTTTGTAAATATGATCCAGCCAAGCACGCGTTTTTTTTTACTCTGTTTTTTCAACGTATTGAAAAAGGCAGACAGTCCCCATCGACTGAACCATTTTAGAGAAGGCTTTGTAAATATGAGTACGCCAAGGAAGTGTTACCTTAGCTCAGGTCTACCTTGATCTAGAGTCCGGTGTCTTCACAGACATTTGTGGGTCCCACGGCCAGCGAATGATCGCGTGATTTCGCGAACCGCCCTCTCATGTAGGAGTCACTACGACTCACGGGTTGATTAAGCCTAGGGTTAGGTGAACCTTCTCTCTCTTTCCCGGCATATACGTATAGTCTAGTCACTAGCTGAGTAGTTGTTTCAACACTACAAGTGTTGATGGTTTATCGCAGGACAGTTTTTGTTTCGGTTGAGGTTGCGCGCGTCCCAGTTGAAGAGTAGTTAGGGATAACAACTCTTGACGTAAGGGGAGTGTCACCTTATTCCGCGCATCGGGCGCATCTTTAGATTTTGCGTTTATGATCTATTAAACTTATATGTTAAATTTCGAATCGATCCGGTGAAAATTATTCTTTTAAAAGACATTTTTAGGTCGGGTTGTAAAATAAAAGATTGAAACATTCGCTTAACTAATAAATTTACGTTTTGCAAATGTATAATAGTCTTAAGAATTGTAGAGGTAGGAAAGTATGTTCATAATATTTTTATTCGCGTCCCATAAACCATACGGTAGATGATATAGCTTTAATAACGTTGACGTAGCATACATCGTAGATTCACACCGTCGGCAAGAAAATCATGGTTCCATAACGTTTCGAACTTAACGTCAATGCATGTAAATGCATTACTATAAATTTTGGGTGGGATCGAAAGACACTTTTATACGATCCATAATCACGTGCCGTCTGTCACTACAAGGACACACACGTGCATGTTTGGATTCGTGAGAATCAATGCCTTTTGTTTTGCTATCTCGACCATGTGCAGATAAGCAACCAAATGTGCTCGGGTTTAACATAGGAAAGATACAAATTTCGCAATCTAGAAAGCAAGCAAAAACGCGACAAAAACTTATTTTGTTCGAGTTGCAGACAAGCAAAAAATTGTTATTCAGGCCTCATGTGGTAAAATATCCCCAACACTTTAGGTGGAAATAAAGACAAAAGCGTGCCATCGCACCGTGATTGATATCCAATTAGATCGCGTCTCCCTTCTTTCTAAATTTATAGGACCCAATTACAAGAATCCAAATCAATCACTAAGTGGGAAAAGTCCTAAATTATGGAAGGGAAAATGCATAAATTGAGCTGCAAATTGCATATTCGAAGAGATTCACTTGGAATCTGATACTACCTTTTTCGTATCTTAGCGCTTCCAAAAGCGGAATTAAAATATCGAGGTCTCACATTTTTTTGAGGTCTTTAAATAAATACAAGTCATTGGTGCTAAAAATTAGTGAGTGTCAACTGCAGGTATTATCGCACATTCATACCGTCTATCGTTAATAAACAATTAATATTTATCGAACATTCATACCGTCTATCGTTAATAAACAATTAATAATTATCGAACATTCATACCGTCTATCGTTAATAAACAATTAATATTTATCGAACATTCATACCGTCTATCGTTAATAAACAATTAATATTTATCGAACATTCATACCGTCTATCGTTAATAAACAATTAATATTTTATCGGACAACAATACGTCAATTGTTGTTAAACAATTAATATTTTATCGGACAACAATACGTTAATTGTTGTTAAACAATTAATCAATTATCGGACAACAATACGTTAATTGTTGTTAAACAATTAATCAATTATCGGACTTTTTGTTATACCATCTGTTTATCACGTTTCATCACGACGAGGTATTGCTTGCCGCTCTTAAGGCAATTACGTAGCATTGCTTTTATCGAATAACACAAAACAGGTGCTGCACTTCGAACACATGTGCGCATTCCAATCGTTGTTTTTATCAAACACCATATTGACATTTTTTTTAATTAGACAGTACCGGCTTGAATTAATTGTCATTTCGCGAATAACGAACTTAAGTGAAGTATATTAATTTAATTGTATACGAAGGAAATTCGCGTAATATAGTGCGTGAACCACCCCGTTACTTCACCACCTTTCGATTTAAAGAGGTTTTGGAAGCTGGTTACTCCGCTGACCTTCTGGTATGGTTTGAGACATCGCTTTCAGCTCTATTCTGCAGACGAATCTCACTCCCGAGGGACTCGTCATCGACTTTACCTAGAGGTCGAACATCAACCACCCACATTAAGTAAGAAACCTTTTTATATTTTTAAGATTGTGATGTTAATTGGTCCTATTGACCATTATTTGTGTTTATGAACGTTCAGTTCAACCCTGGAAGTCGATATCGCAACCATTTTGTATACCTTTTATTTAACTTAATATTATTATCTATTATTAACGTAACTTTTACCACGCCATTCGAGCGTTCCGAATGTAACCAAGCAATTTAACGTAACGTTTCAAGTTTAGCATTGTAGCTAAAGTTTGTTTGTCCCGTTGTTGGGAATTTTGATGATCAATTGCATTGATTAAGTTTCATGATCAATTTTATGAATCATAGTTTTAGACATCATCAAGTTGCGCTTAAGTAACTATTTATTTTGGTGGAGTGCTGTATTCAATACGCCCCCCCTTTCATGCAAATTAACCTTTTGTATTTTTGTAAGAGTAATTGTTTTACGAATAGTAGTTTCGCAACGGAAACCACACGGAAAGGTTCCGTCAACTGTACATATTTATTTTTATACAAGACATGTAAATTTGATAGTATCTTGTGTAAACTTTGTCAACTCCCCCCCGATATTATTTTATTTAATACATTTTTATTATTTCCCAACTTTGTGTGTTATTATTATTGTTGTGTTAATGTTTATTTAGCTATTTTCACCAACGGAAAGTTCGCCTCCTGTAAAGGTAAGGTCATTGAGCGAGGTTTTTCCGGAGTGAGAATTCGCTGTAAGATCATCAAGTTGTCGCGTACCAGCTTGGAAGGTGTGATAACCAGTCCCCTTCAAAGAGATTCAGTTCTTCGTATGCGTGGCGCCCATTTAAACTCCCTCGTGTATATTAACCCCATCGATTTTGACTTAACTCCCCCCCCGTGTAAATTATTCACACCGATTTTGACAATTTTTAGAATCGCGATCGAGGATTGCCCGGTCGTCGATAGGAAACACACGCTTTGCGACGTGCCGTCACACGACCCTTTCATTCCATTCACCAACCCACCCCTTCGCGACTTTGAGCTAGCCAACCTTTTATTACCTGTTGGAAAGGTGTCGTAGATGCAGAACGTGGTGTAACAAAGTTTGTTTATGCGATTTATGCCCTCGTGCTACAGACTTCCGCATTATTATCGGCTCCTCATTTAATAACGGGATCTATTTGTAAAAATACTTTGGCAATAAGTGATTTTAAATGCACATGTCCAGCTAGTGCATCCGAATGCTGTAAACACATTGTAGCTGTATTATTGTATTGCAATAGGTGAGTTATTATTCATGAGTTACGTAGGAATATAGTAGCTAGATTTGAAAGAGTTTTATGTTACAGAAATGATATCGATAAGTTTGAGAATATAAGTTCAACTGACAAAAAATGCCAATGGGCTAGTTTAAAAGCAAGTGCTACTAGCGATTATAGCAAAGCTCAAAATATTAGACCATTCTGTTGCTTCAAACCTCCAGAATTTAGGACCATCAGTCGAGAATCTGATGCAGATGAAAGGGCACAAAGGATTATGGCTATATTGCCAAATTGTAGTGCTGCATTGCATTTCAATGCGAAAGAAACAACAAAGAACGAAGACAACAAAAACGATTTTAAAGAGGAGCCAGTAGATGAGGTATTAAAACGAATCTCCCAGCATCCTGAAGGACGTATTATGGAGGCCCTTAGTAATTGTGTTGTCCCAACGCCCTTGGATTGTTGTTGGAACTTCTATTTCAAACAGGTTGTAGTCATCAACAAATTGGAGATCCTCGAAAAAACAAATAGAAGAGAATGGTTGGAGGCCAGGAAATATAGAATTACCGGTAAGGCATAATTAATCACTTTGTATTTAAATGAAAAGTAATACACTTACTTTTATTGATCAATAGGAACAACATGCTAGAGTCTCCACACTTACGGGAAAGCCGATAGGAAGAAGAAGACTCGAACTTTGTTTATGCCCAAACGATTTTCAAACAAATACGTTGATTATGGTTTAAAGTTCGAACCAGAAGCCCGGAAGTTATATGCAGAGTTATGCGATGTTGTTGTTGTAAAATGTGGCCTAGTTGTCAGTGAATTAAACCCCTGGTTGGGCTTTTCACCTGATGGCATTATAATGGATAACCATAAGCCTATAAAACTGATCGAGATTAAATCTCCCTATGACGGGCAACATTTAAGTATAGATGAGCTTTTACCAACCATTAATTATCTAAAGTGTGATGAATTTAAGGGTTATGTGCTTAAAAAGACATCCATATTATGGACAAATTAACCTGGGATTGCCATTCTAAATGTCAGTGTATGTGATTTTATCATATACTGTAGTAAAGATGGTACAATGAACGTAAATACCATACAATTAGACGAAGCTTTTGTTAGTGATATGTTGGAGAGCATTAAACAAAAATATTTTTGTAATCTCTTGCACGAAATTTGTAGTTTATAAGTTTGTTGAAAAAATCAGGACTGCTGATTTTGAGTTGAAATATTATTGGCCATTGGCAAGACTCGGCCAATATTTAATTTTGTTGAAAGTCTTTTAAACCAACAATATTTATAGGTAGAGTAATGGGTCGTTTACACGACGCAAGTTGATAAGTTAATTGTTAAGTTAATTTTAAGTTAAAATTAAGTGACTGTCCGTTTACACGCATTTAAGTTGTTGAGTTGTAAGTAGCAATGTACAAGATGGACATTCAACTGACAACTGACACATCATGAATTAAATTGTATTGTTCATGTTTTACTGGAAAATATTTTGGAGGAAATTAAAAGTGAAGTTAATTTAGAGATTAATAAGCCAAACCGTCTCTGGGAAAGAAAGTGGATAAGTAGAAGAAATGAACTTGGTGCAAGTACATGTCTATTTAAAGAAATATATGCAGAAGATATACAAGAATATTATAATGCATTACGTACTATGTCGGAGTCATATTTCAATGTATTACTTGGTAAAGTGGCACCTATGAAAGATTTTAGTGCATTGACAAGAATGGGGAACCACAGCGCTTGACCACGCCTATTAAAAGATGCGCGCGGTTCTTTACTTAACCGAAAAATAGAATATATTCTATTCTACTTTTAACTGATTCACTTAATAGGGTCTACACACGATCCGATCTGGTTGGTACTAAAATCCAATTTCGTCTGTCGGGTCTCAAGTTGGACCGTGTGGAGGCTTGTCGTCCTACAAATTTCGAAACATTTCCTTGTAGGAAATGTAGTCACCGATGTAGCCATCCGACCGCGTTGGAATTTGGCGAGATCGGACCGTGTGGAGCGTTGTCGGATCGCAGATAAGGCGAGCTAAACTTGATAAAAACAGTTTTTTATGCCATTCCTTGTCGGATCATGTAGGAAGGTTGAGACCCACCAACTCAGCCGACTTGTTATCTACTTTATAAAAACATATTATTCTTTTTTATTAAATACCTTTAAAATATCACACGAAATATTAAAATTATAATGCATAATTATAATGAAAAGTGGTGAAAATAATGAAAAATCTGACCAAAATCTATGTTTTAAATAATCATTAAAAAAAATTTAGGATTTCAAAAAGTAATTAGGTGATAATTTTTGTAGTTCTCACGAAAAGATATAAAACGCCTAAAAGGGTTTCTCAAATAATATTTAAATATTTTCACTTTCAGTTCATATAAAATATTTTTATAATAACTCGATAACAAATTGAAAATTATTTCATGTCAAAATATAGCATTTTTATAGTTTTCTATAGAAAGCACTTGTTATATATTTGATTGATGAACATAATACAAAATTAAAAAAATGCGTAACTGTTTGTTATGATCTCTATACCACCGTAAATCTGGCGAATTGTTATTTTTCGATATATTGTGGTTCAAGAAATAATGTTCACATTTTACCCATGTGTTTCTTTATCGCCAAAGCGATTATAAACACATGTATTCCATTTGAGCAACAGATAGCCAGGTGTCCAGAAATCGCAAATTTAATTTTTCTCCCCACCGGTCCTTATGTATTTATAGATGCATTTATAGTAATGATTATGATTATTACATTCTATTAATTACTGGATTATTAAACATTATTATTATTATTACATTCTAAGTATATAATTAATAAATGAATAAATTGATCTTTTATTGATATTTTACTATTTATTGAACGATATTGAACAGCTATACTGAAAAACATTACTTTTGCACGTATCAGTTTTCTCCCAAACACCACGGATTATTTAATCATTATATTTAATAAAGAATAAATTTTAAGTTCGAAATAATATCAGGCGCAGCTGGTGTTGGGCCGACGAGATTGGATCGTGTAGAGGCAAACTCCAACGCGGTCGGATCGTGTGGAGGCAATCTCCAATCTGGTCGGGTCTCAAGTTGGACCTAGAAATCGGATCGTGTGTAGGGGCTATAACGAGCAACTTGATACTTACAACTTGATGAAGTGTCCACACGCAAATTTAAGTTGTTGATTAAGTTAACTTTAACTTAATCACTTATCAACTTGCGTCGTGTAAACGACATAAGTAACAATAGTCGAGACTTGTTAAAAACTGTTTTATTAAATAAAAATTAGCCTTTTTATATACAAAATTTACTTTTTTAATTTTTGTTTAATATATAATAAATATCCCACCATAACAGAAAAATTTCTATGTTGTTTCATTTTTCTAAAAAAAATCCTTAAAATTGCCTAGATTTATGAGCGAAAAAGTTGAAAACCCCCTTAAGAAGCTTTAAGTAATTAACTTGAATGCCATTATCGATGGCCAGGTACTTCGCCGAAATGCCTTTCAATTATAAGATACCATTATCGATTATTAGGTACTTCGCCGAAATACCTTTCAATTACAAAATGATAAATTAATATATTTAAGTGAATTTAAAAACGTTGCAATTTTTGGTTAGGTATGCATCACATTTGACGTTTAACCGTGCGACTTTCACTTGTTTTCAAAACAGACTACAACCGTTCCAACATGCTTTTACGGATTGCACGTAATTTTAGTAGTCTTGTACACGCAAGCGCAGTTCCTAGTTCAATTATTGCTCGTGAACAATAACAGAACTGCTGTTGGAACGAAGCTAATATCAAATTGGGAATAAAAAATAAGCAATTTATTACAACAAATTTATCAAACAAACAATATTATGTCAATTAAAAAGTCATATCAATCGTGCTTATTGCGTATGGTATAAATTTTTGAACATGGGCGACGTGACGGTTACACTTGAAAGATTATCAAGAAAAAGAATTTTAATGGTAATGAATGTTTTATTATAGATTTTTTGTCGCCATCAAGCTACTGCTGTGGTTAAAGTAAATAATAAATTAGCAGGGAAGCTAAAAATACTTTTTAGGCTTCTATACAAAGTATAACAAGAAGCCTAATTATCTGTCTCCGTGTCCGTCCGTCCATCTGTCCGTCCGTCCGTCCGTCCGTCTGTCCGCATAATTCAAAATCATACAGAGCGTTTCAAATCGTGTTGGAAATACTCTGTGTGTATAGAGGTCTAAGAACTGCCGCGGTATATACCGGTATACCGCGGTATATACCGGTATACCGCGGTATTGACGCTATATCGCGTACCGAGTACTGCATAAATTGATGGTTTGTATAAGATGTTTAAACGGAATAGCAGGTTAAGCTCTTTATTTAATTAATTTTGATATGTTATAAAGGTGTCATTTCTATTGAGGTTTTGCAATTATTGATTTTATAGATTTTTCATAATTTTAAAATTGAAATGTTGAAAATTTTTAAAAATGTTGAAAACGGTGTTAGAGGTAAAGCTCTTCATGTAATTAATTTTTAATTACATGAAGAGGGGCGTAGGGTAGGTTTTTTGTTGCTCATAATTCTGGCCAAGCCAAAAATTAGAAGGCAAAAAAATTTAATTTTTTCACTTTTTTCGGCAATACACGGGTTATTTTCCATTTTTTGATTTTATTTATTACTAATATACACTAATCACACCCCCATCTATCCGAATTTCAAAGAAAAATTCAAATCGGAGCGAAAAAAATTCACTCGATTTCAAGGGACCGCGGACGAACTATGTATGTGGCAGCGACCGGGGTCAACCGCATACATTTTGCTGCTTTTCCCTTCTTTTCAAAAGTCGATATTTTGGTTGTTTTGACCATATTCACATTTTTTTATTGTTTTAATAGACAGATATAAGCCTGTTCTTTAGTGTGCATATGTGAAAATAGTATATTATTGTAATTAGCAGTTGTATGGATTGATGTTGATAAGCTAATAGGCGATGACGTCACGCGGGGGGGCTATTGAAGAGTAGCCCCAAAAAGGGAACAAAAATGACCACGATCGACCTTAGCATTTTTACATGTTAATTTGCATAAGGATTTCTGCAGAACTCTTGTTGTTACTCTACTTTCCAGAATTTCGCCCAAGTGAAAAATGTTGGCTTCAAATTAAACAAAGATTTAATAAAACTAAAGATACAACAACGGACGTTGCCTTTGTATATTCAAAAGAAAATACACAAAATCTGAAGACTCATTCGTAAATGATGAAATAATTAATAGTACGAACATTTTATGGTAGCACTTCCTAAAAATTTAATTTTGTTTAATACTATAAAAACTGAGCAATAAATAAATTATTTAAAAATGTAATCCGTTTTTATTTATTAAATACCAATATAAAATGGTAGTGTTTTTCTATACCAGTTTTTATTAGTGGGGTACATTTTGATGAAATTTTTTCCAAAAAAAGCCTACCGGGCCCTGGGAAGTTGCCCGCATTGCCTCTCTAACGCCGCCGCTAATCTTATATTAAACAAGATCTAATGCTTGCGGTATTTTAGCTCGCGAAAGTTATCTTTGCGGTATTTTAGTCCTGCGGTATTATGGCCGCGGTCAAATGTCCGATCCTGATAAATAACAGTATGACGAATGATCGTCTTAATCTAATGGCGATGATGTGAATCTATAAAAATTTGGTGAACAATGTTCCAAATTTTTTTTACTATAAGGTATAAAAGAATTTTATTACTATATCAAAATTTGTTCAAATGCGTCCCTCCTGTCAAAATATCACGAACCGCTACTGTTTTAAAGTAAATTCACCTTAGTTCATTATAAACTTGGAAAGTTTTGCATTTTTTTTACAAATATTGCGAAGAAGCTATAAGTTTTACCATATTCTAAGTTTTGCAATAAAATGGGAAATTAATTAGTGCGATAAAATATTTCTTTTACTTACAATTGAATTACTTTTAGCAAATCGTGTTAGTATATATCCTGCTGAGAAAATTGCAAATTGCATTCCAATTTCAACAGATATAAATCTCATACTGGTTGGCGCTTCCTTTACTACAAATAGTACCATCAGAAAAGCAACCACAATAAAAAAGATTAGTCCAAACACGATTATTATCAAGAACATAGGATTGCAACCATTACTAAACATTCTTAATATCTTCACCAATGCAATATACGTGTCGCTATAAATTCTCAGCAAATCTTGCATATTTTCTTGTGGCAATGAAATTACGCAATCATTTCCGTTTGTATCTGTGCATGTTGTGCTATTGGAAATATAATTTTCCAAGTCAATTCTTAGGAAATGATCGAATTTATTAAAAGCTCTGTAGAAAAGACTAGGACATAATGACGCTAAAGTCATGAGCCAAATTAGCACATTGATGGAAATGCTTATTCCAGCTCTTTCAATTACATTCCAGTCAGGTTCCATTGGATAACAAAATACCGATACAGAAATAGCAGAAAAAGTAATCATCAGTATCATAAGTCTATATAACAACGTGTTCGAAAGTAAAGAATGTCATCACTCGACAACAAATGGTGTGACGTAAATGTTGAAAAATGTCGTAGTACGGAATCAAAATGCACAAAAATGCTATCTAGTTTTGAATATTCCAAAAGTAAATGAATAATAACAAATGATGCAATCTGATACACTATTAAGTCTGAAGTTGTAAGTAAGACCTCGTATAGTAACTCGTCGTTTTTAAATGCTCTATAGGTTCTTAAAGTTCCATAGTAATGAGCAAGAGAAATTATAAGCAGAGATAAAATGGCAGGAATTGCCTTCCATTTGAAAAAATAAGGTTCCTTTATTCGATCTACTACGTTGTTTTCATGATTACAAGCGAAAATTAATTTTGATATTCCCATAAAAGGCGTAAAATCAAGTAACAAACCAATAGCACAATGTACACAATTTTCTAATTCACGATTTGCCATTTTTATTTTACCATTAAATGGAAAACAACAACTTTCAGATTACTGCGATTATACCCGGTAGATGAATCGAATCAAACTGAAATTATAAACCCAATTTTAATAATTTCACTATTCTCCTGAAAAGTATTGTATCGACTCGTACTAATTTTGATAAGTATGTAAATAAAATTTATTTGTAATTATCCTCCCTGAAAATTTTTTATCAGACAGTGATCAGTTGAAGGTTGTGTTGAAAAATAAACAGCAAAATTTGAAGTTAAAGAAATTTTTATTGACCTATTAACGAAATTTAACAAATTTCATTTTAAATGATAGCCCTTAATTTTATTAACTTGTAAACATCAATTATTGATCATAGATATTTTATAAGAGCGTGGAGTAAATTTCTAGAGGAATAATTGGACATCCGCAATTAGCAATTTTTGCAGTTTAAATTTGAAGAATTTAATGTAAGTGATCTCAAAGAGATTGGTGACATGGTGAAAGATTGGGTTAATTTGGTATCCGTATTTCCGGTGTAAAGAACTCAATATTTTTATTTCCTAAATGAAACTTCTATTTTTTATTATCGACATACGATTATTTTGCTTAGGGTTTTGCATTAATTAATGGTTTTAAATGGTTGTTTTTATAAAAATTCGAAATAATTCTAGCGCCTTACCCAGTGGCAAATTCCCATTAATTGAAGGAACGGAAAATCAGGTTTTTAATAAATACTTCTCAAATGTTAGGAAGTTTAATTTTGAATTAAGCATATTAGAATTTGGTAATAATTTCACTTCATTTTTTAACATGGAACATGTTTTTACGGTCGTTACCTTTCAAAAATCGACTCCAAAAACCAACATCAAAAACCGACACCAAAAATCGACACATGTATAATTCAAATTTATAGTTTATAATTTGAATATAGTGTTGAGTCCACAACATCTCATAAGATCCGCGATCAACAACGATCAGCACGGACGGGATGTGGTTTCAACATGTCGTATTTTAGTTTAGTTATGGTAGTATTGTTTAGATTGTTGCATAGAATTGTATTTTAAAATTTTGAAGTTGTTGTTTATTGTCTGGTTGTTATGTTTTTAAAAGAGACTATGACATGCGCGTTTAGTAACGTTGATTTAAAATAAAAACAACAAAAAAGAGGAGGTAACGAGGGGGATAGAAAAATAACAAGAAATAAACGAGGATTCCGAATTGTGTTTCCAAACAGAAAAGACGCAAATTAAGTTCGTCTTCAAAAAATAAGAAATTTAAATTGTTTCAATCAAC
Organism: Podabrus alpinus; assembly: GCA_932274525.1. NCBI lineage: Eukaryota > Metazoa > Arthropoda > Insecta > Coleoptera > Cantharidae > Podabrus > Podabrus alpinus. The sequence goes on along the minus strand of OW026452.1, from coordinate 42,199,148 downwards.
GCAAAGGAGTGTGGGAGATTGAAAATTGAATTACAAAAAGCTCTCGTATGAGAGAGATCGTGTTCTCAAAAAGTGAGGTACGTGCGAATATTTAAACGGAGGAGACGTATAAAGTTTTCAATTGAGAAACCAACTAATTAAATTGGATTCTAACACCGGTGGGTGATCAAAGTGGACGAAGCCAAAGACATCAAAAATATTCGTTCGAACAGAACGTGTGTAGTGCCGACGATCATCTTAGTGGGTGAATAATAAAGAATTGGACCAACAAAAACAAATCCAATTCCTCGTCTGTGACGAGAATCGCTTGAACGAGGTCAATCCTGAAGGAAGTATGTGCATTCATTAGAAGAAGTGCAACGTTTTAGTGCGATTATAAGTCTTCCAAACAGTGAGCGAGGTATTCGAATACGTACGCAAAAAAACTAAGGTAAATTTCAATTTGTAGTTTTATGTGTTTCATTTTGTTAGTTTTAAGTTTGTTCAATAAATATGAATTTTGAAATTACATCTTTGTCTGAGTTGTTCTTTGTTCATCGTGACTCTTAAGCAAAATACTGACCCTGAGATTAAGTCAACCAAATAGGTAGGTCTGCTCAAATAAGGTGCTGAGCGCAACAATAGAGTAGATTATCGAATAACATCTTCGCATTCACAATAATGAATTTTCAATAACAAAATTTTTATTACCAAAAATTTAAATCCGAAACCGATCGCAAAACGAAAATTTGCTTATATATAGTAAATTTTTATTACCAACACAAAAATTATAAGGGATTATCCTATTATAACCAACACGGTTACACAACTACGCCGCACTTCGGAAAACAGTAAGAAGAAGAAACGAGATAGGCACCCCTAAATCTGGAAGAAAACTATGATAAGGTTTTTTTATTAGCATCCAAGAATATTACAATCTGTCCTAGAAGAGGACAATAAATAATAATATTGACAATGAAGATAGAGACACAGTGCAAGCAAGCCCAGTGGCTTACTTCCTTAAGCAATACAACAATATTATAACAATGTTATAATATATATTATAGCCCCCCTTTTACGAAAACCAAAAAAATTTTTTTTGTACTGTGTTGTATTCATTTGTATTAGATTGTATTAAAAAATTTTTTTTATTTCGCGAAGCATTAAAATAAATATCGCGAAAAACCGTTATTTGGGCTGCCCCCCCCCTTTTCAAAAATTCAAATTTTTTTTGGTTGTATTTTGTTGTACTCATTTGTATTGGATTGTATCGTAAAAAATGAAAGTCGTAAGTTTAACCTTAACCGCGTAAATCGCGAAACAAAATTTAGCGCTGGCCCCCCTTTTCAAAAATTCAAATTTTTTTGGTTGTATTTTGTTGTATTCATTTGTATTGGATTGTATAGTAAAAAATGAAAGTCGTAAGTTTAACCTTAACCGCGTAAATCGCGAAACAAAAGTTAGCGCTGGCCCCCCCTTTTCAAAAATTCAAATTTTTTTTAGTTGTATTTTGTTGTATTCATTTGTATTGGATTGTATCGTATAAAATGAAAGTCGTAAGTTTAACCTTAACCGCGTAAATCGCGAAACAAAATTTAGCGCTGGCCCCCCCTTTTCAAAAATTCAAATTTTTTTTGGTTGTATTTTGTTGTATTCATTTGTATTGGATTGTATCGTAAAGAATAAAAGTCGGAAGTTTAACCTTAACCGCGTAAATCGCGAAACAAAATTTAGCGCTGGACCCCCTTTTCAAATATTCAAACTTTTTTGGTTGTATTTTGTTGTATTCATTTGTATTGGATTGTATCGTAAAAATAAATAAAAGTCGTAACCACCTTATATTGTAGATACGGTACGGTAGATATCAGGCCCGTAGCCAGGCCCAAATCCCAAATTCAAATTAAAACAAAAATGAAGGAATTGGTTCAAAAAAATGTGTGAAAAATATTATTTGTTGTAACCTCGAACATGAATTTTATTTTATTGATTTATTGTTAAATGTTAAATTATTTAAACACTGCAAATGGACAGTTAATATAATGATTCGGCCAAAACAAATAATGATAAACTTAAAATTTTAAAAAATTCATAGGAATTCTAAATAAAAAATCCAATAAATATTTTAATTTTCAACAATGTTTACAAAGCGTGTAATTTTTTTAAGTTGTTTTTAAAAAAACAATTTTTCTATATTAACTTTTTTGCTACATTACGTTGTATTTATTAACATTTCTGATGAATGTAAGAATGCATTTCTTATTATTTAACATGCAAGAAATTAAATGCACAAAATAATCTCTCGTACATGGAATCGTGATGTCATTGATAACAGAGCGAATGAGTGTAAATTATGTCGGGTCCTTACGTTAGTTTCCCTCCTGGTACCCCACCAGCAGAAACCAGAAAAATATTGTTAGGATAGGCAACCCTCTCAAAATGAGTAAAATGTATTACGCGGGCTATCTGTAGTATATATAATCTGTGGTGATAGTGTATTCAAGTAACTGGTCAGTAGTCTCCTTCCAACCGTAATCATGTCGCAATATGTAGAACGTTTGCTTGAAATAGTTTTATCTTCCGAATTTAACAATATACTTGATGCTGATGGTAACGTTGCTTTTCCTTCTTCTGATATATATATGAAAATAAGTGAAAAATTAAATACCGTAGTAAAACTGGCCTATGTATTGTTGTGTCCACTACAAGCTATCTCCCTCATAAATGTGTACGGGATACACAATTAAAATAAGAGGGAGGATATGTCCATTTTATTTATAAAATTTTGTTCAGTATGAATGTGAATATAAAAATTAAAAATGTTGCTAGATTTAAGTTTGGTTTGTAACGATAATAAAAAGAAACACGTAGGACAAAGCGGCATCGTTAGAAGAATAAAAATAAAACATAAGCAGTGAAATGCGAGTGGTAACCAGGCCAATATAATAAAGAGCGGTAAGGCAGTTAGAAAGTAAACGACATGCAGAACAGTCCTGTTTAGAGGCAGTCGAAAAATAGATGACCCGCAGACTGGTTGTGTTTAGATGAGTTGAAAAGTAAATGACATGCAGACCAGTTGTGTTTAGAGAGTCGAAAAATAAATAATACGCGTACCAGTTGTGTTTAGAAGAGTCGCAAAATAGATGACCCGCAGACTGGTCGTGTTTAAGAGAGTTGCTGATTAGACGACATGCAGACCGGTCGTGTTTAGAAGTGCATCGATAAATGTTATGCAGACCAGTTAGATTTGAAGAAGTTAATCGATAAATGATATGCAGACCAGTTCGATTTGAAGAAGTTAATCGATAAATGATATGCAGACCAGTTAGATTTGAAGAAGTTAATCGATAAATGATATGCAGACCAGTTATATTTGAAGAAGTTAATCGATAAATGATATGCAGACCAGTTATATTCGAAGAAGTTAATTGTTTTGCAGATAGCAGAAGAGTTAATTGGATAGCAGTTCCAAAGTAAAGGGGTGGTGCAGAATTGGACCAATTTGAAGTGAGAGAATTGGGTAATTTGGTCCAGAATTTGATAACGGAACGTGTAAAGCTAGTACGTGGAGCAAATTTGGTCCAGAATTGAATATCGGAACGCGAGAAGCTAGTATGTGAAGCAAGATAGAAGAAGGAAGAAGGTGTATAAAGTTCGTCAGTGCGGTAGAATACGTGCGACGAAATTAAGGTCGGTCTACGAAAAGAATCATAACAAGGTAAAGCTTTACAATATCATAAAGAATATAAGTAGGGATGTTAAGTAGTTAATTATCTGTTGATTTATTTAGTAATTTCATTGTATTTTTGTTTGTTGTGAGATGAGAATGTTTATTAATAAATTGTGTTCGATGTATCCTGTCTCTTATTTGATTGTGTGTCACATCTGAAGAATCTTCACAAATAAGCGACCCTGAGCGAGGTGAGGACACAAAAGTATATACTATTATAAAAAGTAATCGCTACAAAATTTTGGACAAAATATTGGAATATCACGGAATTTTAGCTAATTGTGGTGGCGAAAGCGAAAGTAGTAGTGCAACCGATAACGATTTTAATGAAGGAAAATTTACAATAGAACTTTCACATGAAATTTGGTTAAGAATATCTCCCGAAGACATGGTTTATAGCGATAAGGAACGTGGTAGTAGAAGATACAGTGCATTAAAACGTAAATGTTGGACGGACGAAATTTTTCAAATATTATATGAAAAAACAAAGTTACCATGTGACATTGCCTTCAAACATTGTGATGTGTCTGAAACAGGATACTTCGTAACTGCCAAAGGACGTTGTGAAGAATGTGGTGGTGTCTTTCTTGGTCATATAATAAACAAACCTCCAGATCTAAATTCTCCGGCAATTATGGAATGTTCTATGAAGGAGTTTGCTTTTTCTTTAAAGCATATAAAGAAACGACAACTGAAAGGAGAACGAAGGGCCAAAATTTCTAAAGTGATGGTTGAAAGCAGTTTACAACCATGCCTGTGGCGTCGAAAGGCAGCTGATGAACTAATGGAATTGGGTGATCTGGAACCACCCCATTTGCCTAAACTTCAAACACTACGGAAAGCCATACAAGAACAGAAAGATCAGCTGTTGAATTTAGTTAAAGGTTTAGACCCCATTCAAACTATTGTCCATTTGAGATACGAACGACATGTTGGAGAAATTCACGGCATTGGATTGGACCCACTTTTTGTGCATTATTGGACATCGGCACAAATAGCAACCTATATTTTGCATTCTGATGTAATTTATATAGATGCAACAGGTTCATTGGTTAAAAAATTGAAGAAAGCTAATTCTGCATTATCGGCTCACATTTATATTTGTACCAAATCGTTTGCAAAACCACAACAGCAAAAATGCATGTTTTTCAAATGCTAAGTGCCGTACAAAATACCAATGCTATCCAGTACTGGCTTTTTGAAATTGTTCGAATAGGTTGCATGCACAAATCAAATTTCCCAATGCCACGAGAAGTAGTTTGCGATTTTGATTAAGCGTTAATGGGTGCGGTGGCGAGAGTCTTTGGGCAATGTAGGGATCTTCGAGATTATTTATCCAAGTGTTATTTGGCGATTATAAATAGTGATAAAAATTTGCCCGGCTGTTATTTAAGATTGGACATATCCCATTATGTTGCTTTTATAGCTAGGTGGAAAACATTGGGTTCGTTGAACCCTCATGTAAAAAAGTTTTATATTATTTTTATGTGTTTACTAACTAAAGCTACCACATTCAGTATTTTTCAGAAATTAATTAAATCGGCCATTATTCTTAGTACTAGCGAAACATCTGGATACACTGAGGACGGGCAAATTTCCTTGGCCGAAGATGCGCGTGTTTATATTTGCGAGAAAATTAAAGGCAATGAAGATTACAATATAATTGATAATATACAAAGCGATGACGAGAAACAAGAAGAAGACCAGGAAGAGGATGAATTATCAAAACAGGATACACATGGGAATGAAAAGCTTATTGATTTTTGGGCTAATAATTTTTATTTACAATGTGTCCATGAAGCAAACTCAGCAATTACTGGCCTTACCATTAATGCCTATTACTGCCCAGCAATGGCGAAAAAAATAAAATACATGCTACCCTACTTTCCAATATACCGGGTGTTCATTTTAAAACTTCCAGCAATTAATATCTCAAAAACCAAAAGTCAGATGAAAAAATGTTTCGGACAAAAGTTGTATGATAGCGAGGGGGAAAGAATATGGCATCATTGGTTTTTTAATTTATTGACCTTTTCAAGGTCATTTGAAGGTCAACTTTGTTTTTTTAAATGGCACCTTATATTTTTTTAGCAGATTCATATTTTGCATGAATAAATAAACAACTTTTGTTGTAAAATTTTTTTTATCCGACATTAGGCTTTTCGAGCAAGATACGTTGAAACTAGGGACGCGCATGAATGGATTATCGAGATTCCTTAAAGGATATAATCAACATTGTTAATCAAAATTTAATATTTACAAATGGGGAACATTTTGAAAATTTGTTATGAAAACACTCGTTTACAAACATTTTTTCCACTGTTTAATACTAGTAAATAGCCTTCTAAAACTTGTAAATATTAAATTTTGATTAACAATGTTGATTATATTATTTTGTTTCAACGCATCTTACTCGAAAAGCCTAATGTCGGATAAAAAAAATTTTCCAACGAAAGTTGTTTATTTATTCATGAAAAATATGAATCTGCTAAAAAAATATAAGGTTCCATTTAAAAAAACAAAGTTGACCTTCAAATGACCTTGAAAAGGTCAATAAATTAAAAAAACAATTATCCCATATTCTCTCCCCCTCGCTATCATACAACTTTTGTTCGAAACATTTTTTCATCTGACTTTTGGCTTTTGAGATATTAATTGCTGGAAGTTTTAAAATGAACACCCGGTATTCTGGAGTAATGATTTCAGAATTTGAATGTGGCGAAATTAATGCAAGCTCGGCAGCTGTAGAGAGCGAATTCAACGATTTAAAACATAGATTGTTACGGAATGAAAGTCTACCCATGCGCATTGATAAATTTTTAATCACGCATATACGTTCTTTTTCGGGCAGGGCCAAATTAGCTCTCCCTAATGTACAAAATAATATAGAAGATAAGAAAAAACTAAACGTTATCGAAGAGCATTCTGAAAGTGTCGACAAAGTTATGGATGTCCAAGAGCCTTCTGAAAGTGTTGACGAAGTTATCGATCTCGATTTAAATTTAGAAAATATAGAATTAACTGAAGAACAAAATTGGAGAAATAAAAATCCTGGAAGAACAAAGAAACGTTCGTATCTCGATACCTATCCCGATTGGAATATTATCGAATATAAGAAGAAGAAACTAGATGTTGGTTTATTGCTTAATGGTAATATATGCCCAATAATTAAAGGAAGGCTCGAAAATACCGTCGTAACAAATACATGTGGGTTTGATAGCACAATGCAAATATTAGCCATAGCATGCAAACACGAAAAGTTCTTTCAAGTAATTAATAACGGAAAAACAAAAACGTTTTCTTTTATTAAGAGTTTTCTCAAAGATGGTCCAACTTTGGCAATATATAAAATGCGATCCAAAATATTAAAAGAAGTTAAATATTTTGTTAGTAGTGAAAAATCATCAGATGTTATCAAAATCAATGGACGCACATCAATAAACGACATTTCGTGGCTACTTCAATTTATTTGTCCTTCAATTTCTTTGAGGTAGGTCTAATGGATCAGTCCTTTGCAGTCTCTTAACTCGGGGTACTATAAGTAATTCCGCAGCAAGTATATTAGGATGGTCGCCTAGACGTAGTTGGTATTTGGCGCTCATAGAGGAAATTCCTTCTTTGACTGTTTTGATGTTCAAATCACAATGAATGGTCTGATTTGGTACGTACCATAGTGCATCACAGATACTGCGCAATATCTTAGATTGGAAACGTTGAATCTTTATTACATTTGTATCGCTGGCCGAACCCCACAGCTGAATACCATAGGTCCAGATAGGTTTTAATATTGCCTTGTATAGTAGGAGTTGTATAGTAGGAGGCCCATAAGCCAGTACATCTTTCGATAGGTGAGCCCAAATTGAAGTTTATTATACCGTATATGTTTAGCCCACGTGAGTCTTGTATCTAGGTTGATTCCCAGATATTTAACCTCTTCTTTTTGAGGGAGGGGATTGTCGTATAACGTTACACTGGGACATGTACTTCTCCTAAGGGTGAAAGTAATCTGCACTGACTTGCTGTTGTTGACCCTAATGCGCCATAGCTTCAGCCATTCTTCAATTTTATCAAAGTGAGTTTGAAGCAAGCGAGAAGCCATTTGAGGGTTTTGATGAGATGCCATTATAGCGGTGTCATCCGCAAATGTGGGAATTTCTGTATTGTTGGTTGTAGGAAGGTCGTTTTTAAACAACAGATATAGCATTGGGCCAAACATGTTTCCTTGTGGAACTCCAGCCAGTATTGGTACGAGAGAGGTATAAGCTTCACCATGTCGAACAAGAAAATGTCTGTCAGTGAGGTATGACTTCAGGATTCTGCAATACGGGTGTGGTAGGTTGAGTTTAATTTTGTAGTTCAGGCCCTGGTGCCAAACTCTGTCAAAAGCCTGTGATATGTCAAGGAACGCTGCTGTACAACACCGCTTACATTCCAAATCGTTCTTGATTTTTCTTGCAACTCGATGAACCTGTTCCACTGTCGCGTGCTGTTGGAGAAATCCGAATTGATGGGTTGGGATCAATTTTCGTTCTTCAAGAAGAGGTGCTAGTTTTTCCAGAATAAGTTTCTCGAAGACCTTAGAGAGGATGGGCAAGAGACTGATAGGATATCAGTCTTCACTTCATAGGAAATTTAATTTGAAAAAAAGAAATTTTTGTCTAGTTTTAAGCCTATCGCAAAATGAGTTTAAGGAGTTGTAATTTTTTGAAAAAGGTGCACTACCACTGGCGTAGTTTAACTACTCTGGCACTGACAGCTTCAACGTAATAAAAATTAAAAATTTTAAATCGGAATAAATTGAATTTAGTGCAATAATTTCACACCCAAATGTACTCCAGAGGGTGATCACAAAACTACAGTTGTAGATTTCAAATGAAAATCTATCAACACTTTATAACATTATTTTGGTAAATTTCATTAAAACATTATTCCAAAAACTTGAATAGAAATCAAAATATTTCCAAGGAATTACAAATTAAACCACACAACGCTTTAGAGAGATTTGCAGGTTACAAAGGTTTACACTTTGTAACGCTTGCAAATAGTTGAATATCCACAGATACTATCTCCGATGCTTCTAATTGCCTCGGATATTTTCTAGCGATAAAGAGCAAGCAATCCAACTGAAAAAATTTTAGAATATGAAATAATATCATATACATAAAGTTCAGTAATTATTATCAGAATATAAATGAAAATTAAAATGTTAACTTTTTCGTTATCAATATTAATTCTGGATTCACTAAATAATGTCAAAAATTATACTTTACACTAACAAATTTGGAAGATGGCTAAACACAGTTTTAAGTTTAAATTTCAAGATGGCGTCTTATCGACTCTAGATATGGAATTCGTTGTGTTTCCATCCCGATCAACATCGTCGAGTCCTCTCAAAATGATGGACATTTCAACGTTTCAATATATTTGATGATTAAGTAAAATTTGACGGTTTGCAAATGTTCTGGTTTAATTGCATATGGATATACCACTTCGAAGTAGTTAAGAACAAAATATAAAATTACTTAAAACAATGTGCAACAAACCTGGAGTTTTTCAGCAGGATTCAGTAAACTCAATGGGAATGTTTGCAGTTTGGTTAGCATTTCTTTGTTCTGCAATAAATTATTAATGTTAATTAATTTTTGGGCAACTAATGCCATTAATAAATTAAAGTTATTCAATATTAGAATGCATCAATTGCTTTCTTCTTTTTTTAAAATTTCTTGTTGATTTTTTACACATGAAAATTCTGGTAATAAAAGATTTCAAGGAATTCCCAGGAATACCAAAGCATTTCCAAGATTTCCAAGGAATATCATTCAAATATACACACAATTTTTTAGAATATTTACCACTTGGTTTCTATTTACTTACAACTGAGTTATTTTTACCATATTGTATTATAGTATGACCTGCCGCGAATGTTGCACTGGTTGGAGTTTTCTTTACAACTACAAGTACCACCACAAAAATCATAACAATTAAGAAGATTAAACCCAATATGATTGTCATCAACATTATAGGATTACAGCAATTATTAAATTCTCTTAATGTCTTCAGTAATGCCATGTACGTGTCACCATAGACTTTTAGCAAAGTTTGTATGTTTTCTCGTGGTAAGGCAACTATGCAATCATTTACGTTTGATAAAGTGCCAGTTTTCCTATCGTAAAGAACATCTTGCAAATCATTTCTTAAGAAATGTTGTAACATATCATGAAGATGGTAGAAGATCCTGAGAAACATCAGTGGTCCAACGATGATTCAAATCAATACATTTATAGAAACGACTATTCCAGCTTTTTCGATTATATTCCAGGTAGGTTTAATATCAAAACAAAATACCGCTACAGCAATAAAAGAGGCGGTAATACACAATAAAACTAAATCGACATAACAATGCCCTCGGTAGTGTATAACATCATCAGTCGATAACAAATGGTGTGACGTAAATTTGGTAAAATTTCTTATTATGGATTCCAATTGTACGCCGATGTTATCTATTTTTGGATATTGTAATAACAAGTGAAGAATTATCAACGATGCAATTTGATACACTATTACATCGGATGTTGTGAGTAACTCTTGTAGCAAAGCGTTGCTTTTGATGGCCTTATAGGTTTGTAATGCAGCAAAGTAGTAAGCAAGAGAAACTACAATCAGAGATAACATGGCAGGAATTGTTTTCGGTTTGAAAATATAAGGTTCTTTTATTCGAACTACTACATTGTTTGCATGATTACAAGCAAAATTAATTTTTGATATTCCCATAAAAGGCATAAAATTGAGCAACGCGCTCAAAGAACAATGTACACAATTTTGTAATTCCCGATTAGCCATTTTGACTTGAAACACAATTTGGGAACATGTACAACAGGGCTTTATGTTCAGGTTACTGTAATTACTTTGTCGCTGAATCGAATCAAACTGAAATTTAAAATACTGTTTTAGTTATCGACTACTTTCAATCGTTATATTATATAGGTATCTATTATCCAATCATAGATACTAAAAACAAGTCAATATAATTTATTTGCAACTATGCTACATAACATACATTAAACTTTAATATCGGATAATATTAACTTCAACAAAATTATTGACTTTATATAAGTAGGATAACTATGTGGATAAGAAATCAAGTATTTACGTCCGGATTCATAGTTGTTATTTTTGTATCAGGTAAAACTTAAGTTCAACGTACGGTTATTTTATACAGAGTCAAGTAGATCGGCCGTATCAGGTATATTTGTGTTTAACCAACTGAAATGTAGGATCATAAATGGATCTGTGTTTAAATTAATAGCAAAAACACTGGAACCCACACAATGTAGAATTCTAGAGCATGCTGATAGGTTGGTCTTCATATTTGGTGACTGAAGCATTGAGGGCAATTTCCATTAAAGAACGGCTAACAAACACTGAATAGATTGAAATGTACACCAAAGAGCTGCAGAACTGCGCACAAATGCCTGAGCTCTCCTGTCCGCTACAGGCGACAACAACATGGTTGTGCAAAAACTCGTCTTCTTTGCAGGCACAAACTGCAAAAGTAGCGCCGACTGGATAGCATTTAATTTGAACCCAAGAGAGTAATGCGCTAAACACAATCTGAATCATGTAGAGTCTCCAGCGGTGCAACTAAACAAAATCATCGCCAAGGATCGACAATACCCAAGTAACATTTTACCGTCATAAATGTACATATACCTTACAGAAATTTCCGTAACGGTCAAGCATTGATTTGCCCCTTTTGCAGTTACTGTATTGATGTATCATTTATGCACATATAAGGTACAGGTATTTTCGCAACGGTACGGCATTGATTTGCCCCTTTTGCAGTTACTGTATTGATGTATCATTTATGTACATATACATTACAGGTATTTTCGCAACGGTTCAGCATTGATTTGCCCCTTTTGCAGTTACTGTATTAGTGCATCGTTTTTATACCGATTATGTGTTGATTTTTTATGAACGAGATATTTATTTAATTGAAAAAATAATTTTTATAAAAGATAAAATTTTTGATTTTTAAATATTTCTGTAATTATTTACATTTATTCAAATTCTAGGTATGTTTTACATACTGCTAAATTGTTTCCCTGTATGTATTTTTGTTTGTCTGCGCCAGAATCTGAAAATTGACATTATAAATGTGATAATTGTTACTTACTTTTTTTTCCGAGGCCAGGTTTTGAACCTATGCTATACTGTACCAATGCGTCTAAAAACCAACTGCTTAGCCAACTCACCTACCTGGGTATACGGTGTAAACTATGATATTTGTTATTGATGGTCAATTTTATTTTCAATTCATAGATTAAAAATATTACCTAATATTGAATTAAAATAAATCAAATATTTTGCTTTGGTACTTTAAAATTTATTACATTATGAATTATTTTAAATAAAAGTTGTTATTTTGCACGTGTTTTGAAGAAAAATGCTACGACGTCACTTTAATTCGAATCAACAGCGGTTGTGGAATTAAATTTATTTAATTTAAATTTATTAAATTTTAATTTCCTGACTTAATTTCCAGAATTTTTATTTCAAATTTGGAGATTTTCGAAGATTTTTGATTGTTATTATTTGCGCCGTAGTTTTTTTTTAAAATTCGTATTGAAGTAACGAAGTTAGAAACTTTTTCAATATTTAGAAAATCAAAAAATTTGATACATAGTTGAAATAAAGATTTATGATTACAAGAAAGACATAAAGAACGATTTCTCAACTATGATATTATTCCTTTCTCATTATAAGACAAAAAAATATTCGAGAATGTAAGAAGTCTCGATGGCGTAATGGTAAATACTTTGGCAATCCGTTGTACAGTGGTTCAACTCCCAAGCCGGCAAAGTTATTTTAAAAATAAATTTCCTAATTAATTAATTTTTTAATATTTTTATTAATAAATATTATAAACACAGTTATTTATCGGTCTTAAAACTTTAAAAGGGCCTTTAGTTAATTAGCTATTAGAAAACATAAAATATTTAAAATACACGTTTTACATTAGCTAGTTTACTAAAGGGCTTTTTATATAGGTTGATAATACCGGGCGTAAGAGGTTTAAAATTTCCGCCCCCAATTTAGAAATTTGACCGCCTTTCTTACTTCAATAATATCTCATATAATAATTATTATTGTAATATAAAATGCTTATAATAATTTGTAACCAATCAGAAACAAGAGTTTTTCTAACGGCGAAATTTGTTTTCGTTCTGATTGGTCTCAGAGATTAGTCTAACTGTTTTAAAAACGGAATTAAAATTCATCGATATTTAAATTATTTATTTTTATAATACATATTTTTATTTCATTTTGGAATCATAACCTTGTTTTTTAGCACGGAAATGCGGACATAATATGGCTTTTATAACCCAAGAGCCTATACAGTTGCTAAGCAATGACAACAATATTAATACTTATCAAAACAAAAGAGTTAGTCCAGACTCTGTTTTTTTTGCGCGATCGATCTGAAATTTTGCATAATATGCCTTCCTACCGACAATTCACGGGGGAGTGCTTTGCAAGGGGGGGGGGAGAATTTTTTGCTCCGTTTTTCGATATTTAGTGCCGTTTTCGAGTTATGGCTAAATAAAAAAATTAATTCTCGCCCCTCCAAGTTTCTCGCCAAAGTTACGCCTAATAAAACAATTAGAGCATTATAGCAACATCAACAATCTACATAGGAACCATGGCACACACAAAATGACATGATATTTTTTTTCCAAAATACTTAATTCTTCAATTTTGACAATTCAAGTACCAAGTAAAAAAAAAATAAAACGTTGTATGTACCACGGGCACAATTAGATTACAGCCCTCAGGCAATTTAAAGCCCTCCACTGACCCTCCATTTAAAGCGTCGGGCTTTAAATTACGCTCGGTGCTATAATCTATTGATTGTGCCCTTGATACATAAATAACTATAATGTTACATATTTTTTACATTTCAATATTAATAAAAATTATAAAAAGCGCGTCTCGAAATTTAATTTAATAAAAAGGGACTTTGGAGAATAAGACGGATTTTTATTTATAGAATTATTATATATATTTCATAGTATTTTATTATGTACTTATTAAAGCAGTCATGGACAAATATTATGTTAAGCAATACCAAAACCGTGAAATAAATATCACAAAGTTTAACTAATAAATTATCTTTACATATTATATACCGGAATTGTAAGCGACTAAAACTTTACTATTTAAACTGCACTTTCAGGTATCAAACCGGTGATGAAAATATCGTACCGTCCATCTTATAAAATACCTGTATATGTTAGACATTGCTTTTATAGTAACAAAACGAAACGATTAAAACATTACCTAAACGGTACCGTATGTTCAACTATATTTTAGTTAATAAAATTTCAGTGCCGATCCGATACAGCAATTTCCTTCAGAATAACGGTGCGAAAATATGTACATTCAAACTATACCTAAACAGTACAGTGTAAATATGAACTAAAATTTATGTGCCGCTTAGGTACCTTTTGGTACTTAATTTTCAGGTAATAATTGTAATATAAAATGCGTATAATAATTTGTAACCAATGAGAAACAAGAGTTTTGCTAACGGTGAAATTTTTCTTCGTTCTGATTGGTTAAAACTGTTTTAAAACGTAATTAAAATTCATTGATCTTTAAATTATTTATTTTTATAATAAATATTTTAATGTTACGTATTTTTCACATTTTAATATTAATAAAAATTATTATATTATATAATATATTTCATAATATTTTATTATGTACTTATTAAACCTGTCATGGACAAATATTATTATGTTAAACAATATCAAAACCGTGAGGTAAAAATCATAAAATTTAACCAATAAAGCATCTTTACATATTATATACCGGAATTGTAGCAACTAAAACATTACTATTTAAACTGCACTTTAAGGTATCAAACCGGTGATGGAAATATCGTACAATCCATCTTATAAATTACCTGTACATGTTAGATATCGCTTTTATAGTAACAAAACGAAACGATCAAAACATTACCTAAACGGTACCGTATGTTCAACTATATTTTAGTTAATAAAATTTCAGTGCCGATCCGATACAGCAATTTCCTTCAGAATAACGGTGCGAAAATATGTACATTCAAACTATACCTAAAGAGTACAGTGTAAATATGAACTAAAATTTATGTGCCGCTTAGGTACCTTTTGGTACTTAATTTTCAGGTATGAAAATATATGTACATATTCGTTATACTTCATAGGTATACCGGTATAAAACCGACGTTGATGTTACTTGGGTAGTAGCCAGGCAGTTTACGCTGAGAGGACGGGACGTCTCGTACACAGAGGACCTTCAGCAAACTGTCAAGATACTACAGACGCACTTTCCTGACAGACGGTTGGATAGTTTCAGATTTCGACTGAACTGATGGCACAGCTTGGCCATCGACTCAAACGAACTGGGCCATTAAATCGCCTGCGCCTGATGGGGAATTTCCGGCCCTATACCAGTGTGGTTTGGATCATGTGCTCTACCACCTATTGTGAGTGGCTACACACCAAGGGAATGGGGAAAGACGAATTTTATTTTAATATTTTAATACTAAAGCAGGGTAGAAGTGACTACTCCCTATTAAAATCATTTAGACCCATTAGATTGTCTTTATTATTCCTAACTATGTATGTTAGAAAAACTGTGCGACAGATCAGACTCTGGCTCACATACCGCCGCACGTATCTTCACTATTCCCAATTTTGCTTTATCCCTTACGTGTTAGCGCTTGTGTCTCCCGCGTCAGTTAGGTTACAATGGGCCTTACTATAGTACTATTTTTTTTCCTGTTTCTTCTCTAGGTTTACCACCTAGAGGGGAAGTATATTAATAAAAATTGATACATATAATAATAATGTTCATAAAAAAACTTAGCAATAACAATAACATGGTGAATGATGAGTGGGGGCGATTAAATGAATATTGAGGGATAACAAATAAATACATTTAAACAATGTGAAATGTTTTAGCGCCAAACTGCAGCTGATTAGTAAATAAATATAAATGAATAAAAATTAGAAGATAAATTAAGTTGAACATTGAACATTGAATATAATTTAAGCAGAACTGAATTATAACTGAATTAAAAATATTGAAATGAATTGATTAACAAATAACTTGGTAACAGGTGAGTACATACATCCATTTCGAAGACAAATTAAGGAGTGATGTTGAATTGTTTGAGTGAGAATTTTATGAATTGTTGTGTGATGAATTTATTTATAATTATTTCATTAATGTCGAAAGGTGTAATGTTATAAAACTGACAGTGTAAGGTGTAATTGTGTCGATGTTGTGTGTACTTTGGGCAGCAAGACAATAAATGATGCAGAGTCTGCCTACTTTTTGAATCGCAGGGGCACACGTCATTAGGACTGATCTTGATTCTGTAAGGATACTCGCGCGCAAACAAGTGACCCGTCAATATTTGCGATATTTCAAAGGAGGTATCAACGGCACTTCGGAACAAACGAACATCCCGTAGGGTAGGCAAGTGCTACCCGGTGGTAGAGCCTTGGACGGCGTTTCTGTACCCGGTATCCCAAATACATGCCGACTCAAGGCGAATCACCCTTCTTGCGTAACTTAGAGGGAACTGCTTGTATGCCATGCGGCTGTACGAGACAGCCGCGTCTTTGGCATATTGATCTGCAACCTCGCTCCCTTCTATTCCGCAATGAGCATTTACCCACGCAAACTTGATGAGCGTTTGGTCCTTCATTATTACCATGGTAAAGCCTTTCATATCTGCAGAATATATACTTGTTGTTCCACATACTGCGATTTAGACATTCAGCGATGTGTGTCGCTTTTGTTATTTTTGGGTCCACTTCTTCGTTTAGGTCTCTAAATTCAGTTATTTCAGCTCCCAAATAGGCAGATCTTATAACTTATGTATTAGGAACTCATTCAACTACAAATAGGGCATCTATGCTACGAAGAGTACCGTACCGCTTCAAAAGGGTGTCTACCAATACCTGCTTGTGTTGCGGTGGCAACAAGGACGCCGTTCATCACCATAGAGCAAGACATGGGTTTCCCTTTAACACATGATAACTTTGTGTAGGCGATGCTTTACAACACAGAAAATTGGGAAGCGTCACCGAAATGGACCAAAAATATCGTAGAGTAAAAGAAGAGGAACAGCGGGAAAAGCGAACACGTAACGACGAGGAAAGCCTCGAATGGGCCGAAACAATGTATAAAAATCATACAGATATTTTTTATAGCAGATGATTTCCTGGACCGAATGTTTTACGAATTTCGACATCATCAAGAGAAGAGGGTTTAGTGAGTAAAAATCTCACACTACCGCCCAACGACCCCTGGGTGTTGTCTTTTAAAAATTTCCCGCTTCAGATGATCAAAAAAGCAGTTCCTCCCTCGCACTTGAGTTTTGTGCTATATATTCCGTCAGGCCCAAGTGATTTACTATTATTTAGATTTAGAGTAAATAAATGAAAATTGAGGAAAATACAATTAACCATTCCCGAAAATAAAATATTTAACTATTTTACTGGAAGTTAAAAACACAAAATTTATTTAATTAATGGTCAACCAATAAAATTGCTTTAAATAATTTAGAAATTTTATTGAAATTAACCTTAAACAACGTTGTTATTGGTTGAAATAATAAAAATAATTAATTAATGTGGGATGATGCTTCTGAGCCCTGAGCGCGTACCTCGTGATGAAGTCCATTCTGGACTTAATTGCCAGAAATTTGCATGGATTTACAATGTGTAGTTAAGTGCCGAACAAGCGGAAGAAATTTATTGCATACTCGGAGCGGTATGTCGATTCGATCAAAAGGTCGATTAAAATGGTTAAGGACTTATTATTTTTCAGTAAAAAGTGTGCTAGAACTGTTGTAGTTTAACTACAGATATTAATAATAATTTTTCATTTAATAAAAAAAAATATTAGTGAGAAAAACTTTATTTATTTATATAATAATTACTAATAAGTACAATTTATTGCAATAATAATTACACACACAAATTTAATACAGGGTGATCATAAAACTGTGGTTATTGATTTTAGTAAAAGTATGGAAATTTCTTAATGTATTAACATAACATCATGTCTTAAAAAATTGATTGATTTGTTATTAATCAATATGTTTAAACTACAAAACCACTTCTAAAAATTGGAAAAATTTTACTTGGAATTACAATATAATATTATATAGAGGCACACATAAATATAATATATGGTGAATAAATACATAACTACATAATACATGAACAGCTATTGATTTCAACAGCACATCTGATAAAATAAATTTAAAAATTGAATAATATTATTTTTCAACTACAAAACTACAGGATCCAAAAATTCAAATTGCACTGCGACTAAGACATATGTCAACACTGTAGCCAACATCTACAAGCAAATATAAAAATAGTACATGGCCAAAAACAAATGTTTTTACTTACGCTGGGAAATAGTTGAATATCTAACGCTACCATCTCCGATGCTTCTAATTTCGTAGGAAATTTTTTACCGACGTAGAGCAAGCAGTCAAGCTGAAAATAAAGATTTTTATAATACGAATAAATAATTAATGTTTAATTTTGGGTACGAAAGTGACACGATTAGATTAAATCAAGTTGTCTCGAAAACAACGCGTGACGTCACAAGTGTTAAGATTGCACGTCATGAAATATGTTTAAATAACCCGGGTCCCATGCTGAATGTTAAAAATCTAAAAAGTTTCCACAATAATTGTGCTATTCAACAATAAAAATTAATTTGAATTAACCCCTCCAAAGTTCTCTCCCGGCTTTACCCTAATTGGGAATTTTAGTTCTTCCAAATGATTTCTTCCCTATAACTCGCTTATATGTAGGAAAATTGAAGTGAACAAAATTCTCTACAAAATAGATTTTTCAGAATTCACTTCTGATGACGAAGGTAAGGTTTTCTTACATAATTGTAAGAAAATCTTGTTCGAAATGGTGTTTATTCAAAAACTTTTTACAACGAAACGATTTTTGCCCAGTAAATTTTGAAATTTTATGTTATTTAATTTGAATCGGGTTTTAGTTTTAATGGATTTCAAATTTACGAATGAAATTTAGATACAAAAATTAATTGAGGTGCTTAAATGTGTAACAACCTAAATTGCATTAGCGACACCCCGTACAGGTATTTCTTCTGTGGCTAGCTCGTGCCGAGAAGGTGTGGGTTGATCGTACTGAGCAAAAGGGGCGCTTGACGCACGGTAGCAATTTAGTCGGCTCTACTACACGGCTGGGCTGTCCACACCCGGAGTACCTGCTTTTGTTAATATGGGGGGGGGTTAAATGTACACGAGGGTTGTGTGAATTTACACAGAAATGGGCGCCACTTGAGTTAGGAACAAACCTATTCGAAGGGGGGATCAATACCACCCTTCCAAGTTGTCTCAAGTCAACTTGTCGGTACGTCGCGATGCTCCTTACAATTGCAAAACCTTCCTCGACGGTCTTACCTTGACAAATGAAGGGATACACGTTGATAACAGTACCTAAACAGAAAATATACGCACAAAATAAAACACAATATAAAGATTAATATTACATAACTAGATGATACCCCGTCCGAGGACGGGCAGCTAGAAGGACGGGCAGCTACCCAAGGTAACATAAGTTGAATGAAGATTAAGGAAAGCTCTCAGTGCAATCCAAAAGCCATATGACCTTGGCTGCCTGCCCGTCCTTCTAGCTGCCCGTCCTCGGACGGGGTATCATCTAGTTTTGATTATGATCGGATAGACCTTGATACAATTCAGTACGCAATTTACTTTGTTGATATCGTATGTAGTTCAAATTATTGGCTTCCACTTGCAAATATGAGTCGACAATCCACTGTTGCGTAAGTTTTCCCGCACTCATGATCGGATTGAAATCGTTTCTAATTGCTGTTTGCGCAACTTTAAATTGTAACATGCTGATTTTATTACGGGATTGCCGATATCCTTCTCAACTCTAATTGGGTTGCCACCCCGGTTCGCCAAACGGATAAAGAATGCCATAAGTCATAGGGTCAAGATTTGGACTGAGAATATTGATACGAATGAATTGTTGTGCATTGTCGACGGGATTTCGACGATAGATACGGATATCACGTTCAAATGGAGGTTCGCCGTCATCATTTACGAACACCATTGCAATTTCATTGGACGTTGGAGCATTGTAACGTCTTTGATCAGACTGCCGATCGCGCCGCATCACCATATTGACGACCGGAACTGGTTGTCCTTCTTCTTCGGCTCGTACACGCTCTTGTTGCTCAATTTCTTTCATCAGGCAATATGAAACTGCGATACGATTGTTGACGCGGAAGAAACGATCGATTTTCTCAATCACTTCAGGTAGACAACCTCTATTCTCAGACAGATTTACTCGTTCATTGACCGCTTCTGTCGTGTCCATTACATACAGTTGTGCAAACTTTCTTGTTTGTCATTCAGGTGGATACAGGTTTGTGGTTCTGTGGTACGTCTGTCCATGAATTTTGAAAACGTATGGTCCGTTAGCCGGCATTGAAACAATCTCTGCTCCCATTGAAGCGAAAGAAACCGAGGAATTGTAAGAGCGGATGTGATGACGAAAGTTCTTGTAGTAAG
The DNA here is from genome assembly GCA_932274525.1 of Podabrus alpinus. Taxonomy (NCBI): domain Eukaryota; kingdom Metazoa; phylum Arthropoda; class Insecta; order Coleoptera; family Cantharidae; genus Podabrus; species Podabrus alpinus. The sequence continues at coordinate 42,178,791 of OW026452.1, read as the reverse complement.
GATTATCTGAATCTGAAAGCATAGAGCGAAGAAATTCGGGATATAACAATAGATTCCCATGTTGATCGAGCGGTTGCGGAATCTTCACTTTTCCTTTATGACAGCAGTTGTTAAATTGTTTATCAACTGGACGCTCCTTGGCGAAATTCTTGGAGCCGCAGAACTGACAGATGGAATTCATTTCTCCACAATCGTGTCGAGTAACGTGAGATTCATCAAATCTCAATGCTCTTATTTGGAGTTGAATTGCTTGACTTTGGTATCGATTTTCTTTCTGTCGATGTATCGCATGGGACCGTGCGTCAGCAGCTTGCCGCGCTTGAGTTTCTTCTAAAGTTTCACGTTGTTGACGTATCGCATGGGACCGAGCGTCAGCAGCTTGCCGCGCTTGAGTTTGTTCCAAAGTTTCACGTTGTCGACGTATCGCATGAGACCGAGCGTCAGCTTGTCGCTGTGATCGAAGCTGTTCTTCTGTGTTATTAGCTCTTGTACGTGCTTTTCTCTCACGATTCAATCGCCGTCGCTTTGCAGCAGGATTTTCAAAATTTTCATTATCCATTATGGAAGTTCACATAATGCTTTTTTGGAAATAGCTGTCCTATATAGACAAAATGATACGATGATACGTTGATCCGATGATACGTTGATCCGATGATACGTTGATCCGATGATACGTTGATCCGATGATACGTTGTGCGTTCGGTTCGGTTCGGTTTGCTTCGGGTATTTCCGTGGGACAGACAGAAAGAAAGACTTGGCCTTTTATAATAAGAGATGGTAAAACGAAATTTACAAAACCACTGGGTAAATTCCACACAACTTGACATACAAGTCGCTATGAAAACATGAACGGAATATTCATGAAATATACCAAAATAATGTAAACTGGTGATCTTATTTACTAGATAATAATACACTTATTGGAACATATGATTCCAATACAAACGTATCGGTTTGATAAGCGATAACTTTGTCGAATATTTGAATACAATGAAGGAAAATAATTTGGTGGTTCCACACCAACACACATCTTTTTAATCGGCGTTCAATTCGTAAACTACGTAATTGAAACAACGGTAGTGGAATTGATGATTGCAACACAAAACACATCTATTTAATAAATGATAGAATTGTCGAATATTTAAATAAACGGTGAGAGTGTCATAACTACCGCCACTACGAACTAACTTGTAACCTTCCTAATGGAAAGATGAAGGTTTATATAGGCCTCTACTACAAAAAAATTCTGAGAAAGTATTATCAAAATTTTGAGTAAATCGATTTTGAAGTTAGCAAAATGAACGAGATTCTGTGGTAAAATTAACGAGATTCCCGCGTGTCGCTCATTCTGTGGACGGTACGTGCAATATGAATGACCCTAACACTTAGAGTATTTCGCACCGGCAGATGCAGCTCGTCTCTCCTACATGTAACATCGATTATTTTTTGTTTTTACGCAATTTTTTGGGGGTTTAAGATCCCGGTTGCCTTCATCCCGGTGTCCTTGATGGGTGGCGCCTTCTCGTATGTTTAGCTCTGCCGCAGAGCGGCGTACGCGATTGAAAAACCGCCCGGAGCCCCGGAGGGGCGTAGGGTAGGTTTTTTGATGCGCACAATTCTGGCCGGGCCAATTTTATGGTTATTTAGAGACCTTATTCTTAAAATATTTGTGGTTCTGAAAAGAACCGTTTTTTTTATTCAATTTGGCGATGTTATACGCACGGGAGTCGACTCACAAATGCGCTCCCGACAGTGCGAGCGTGTGTTATATTTATAACCTCGGTTATGAGCGTGGCCTAAACTTGCGATTTACATGTTAAATTTATCTTTTTTCAAATTGATTTTTCTCAAAATTTTGACTCTACTTTCTCGGGCGAAATTTTTACAGTACACTCTAATAAGGTTCCTTTTGCTATAAAAAAATTTTGAAATGATTTGGGGTGGCGGTAATTAGGTAATTCTTCCCAAATAAACAAACGACCATGGAATTGAGGATTCCAATACATAACACATCTATTTATCGGTATGTATCCTTAAACGTAAATACTTATTAAATAGAAAAAAAAAGAAACACAGGAAAGGTTCGAATCTATGGGGTTCGAAACTGAAGGTTTTAAAAATGCCCTGACGGCAATACTTGACAACAAAAATACTACTACATATAAATCAATTCTTACTTGGTAAAAATACATACAAAATACTCCTTCTGAGGTCGGACTGTCGACTTCCAGCTGTGCCCATTGTAAGTTGCATAAAGTTAAAATGATTCCTTCTCGGAGAAGAGCGAAGCGTAATGCTTTAATTGCTACACGAGTTTCGGCGCCTATTTCTGATGTAAATTCCCTTCTTTTGAAGGTATAACTGGGCGAACAATAATTCGCCTAAGACTGGACCTAAAGTCCAAAGGATATGGTAACTAGAAATGGTCCACTCGAGTAAGCTGTTCAATCTACAACTACTCAACACTTGACTTGCCTTTAACACGGCGAACGGAATGGACATAGGTGACTTTAACCTCACCTCAACACACTCCACGATACGTAATTCGTTATTCTACTTTTGAAATAGTAAGCGGCATGCAACCACGAATTTTACTTCCAAAAGCCGGTACTTAACTTGTTGAATTAAAACGTGAACACAAACTTCACTTAAGATTATTTCGGTACGCGTACGACACTGCGTTATGAAATTGATCATTAATTTTAAACTTGATTACTTGTAGCTTCGTAATGATTACGAATTCGAGAGTCTTTAAAATATGAACTCCAACAATAAACAACGATAATCTTGCTGGGTAATTTTGCTTCCGCATTCGCGAAAATAACCATACAATACGATATGAATCGACTAGTGAACTCGGCAAATCTAGAGCGACTGACGCCAAAAAATGCATCCCGAAATGCATACTAAGAAGGGTGACACTTGACATGACCCAATATAATTGGTGTTAAACGATCACGTGCCCGCCCTACCATGCATTCGACCGTTAAATTTCAAACTACGGGTTCTACCTTGAATCACCATGTTGCAATCTTATCTACTACATTTCGAACAACACATGCGGTATGGGTCGTTTACACGACGCAAGTTGATAAGTTAATTGTTAAGTTAATTTTAAGTTTTTTTTTTTTTTTTTTTTTTTTTTTTAGCTCAACGCAGGGAGGAGAAATCTCGTGCGAGACACCCACTTAATCGAAGTGGATAGTGTCAGACTTCACTGACTAAAACTCCCCCCTACCAAGCACCCGGGTTTCGCCGTCAGGCATTTCTTCCGGGATGCTCGGTCCGAGATGTCGGGATATTCGACATCTCCCGCCCTGGATGTTCGGGCAGATGCGTTGGGTCTGCAGTATCGTGTGCAGACCCGCCTTTTTCGTTTGGGCCTCCAAGTTCCTCTCATGAATGGCTTCCTGGTTGCTCAGTCAGGTAGGGGGCATTGCGATGGAATTCGATGAAACGTGTGCTCTTTCGCATGCCTCTCTTCTACCTGTCCGAGTTCTTTTTTCCTTTTTTCCCTTTCCCTTCCTTTTCCTTTCCTTTCCTCCTCGTTGGTTGGCCTCCTGGTTTGTCGGTCGGGTAGGGGGCATTGCGATGGAATTCGATGTTACGTGTGCTCTTTCGCATGCCACTCTTCCACCCGACCGCGATTGGCCTCGGGTCACTGATCTTCAGTGTCGGAATCCTCCCCCGCATGGGCAGCAGCAGCGGCGGCCCGTTGTTCGGCTCTTCCTGCTGCCTCCTTACACCTCAGGATGTTTGAGATGAGGGTGTTTATCCGCTGCCACTGGGCCTCGTCGACGAGCATTGCTTCGACCAGGTCTTCGGGAGTCATTGTGTACCCCAGTGCAAGCGAGACCATTGTTCGCTCGCGCTCCCATCTCCAGCACTGGAAGAGGGAGTGTTCCGCGGTATCGATTTCCTCGCAGAACCTGCACTTGGGGCTTCCCAATATGCCAAATCGGTGCAGGTAGTACGCAAAGCAGCCGTGCCCTGACAGCATTTGTGTGAGGTGGTAGCTCACCTGTCCATGCCGCCTCTCGACCCATCTCTTGATGTTAGGGATGAGTCTGCGGGTCCACAAGCCGCAAGTTGCCTCCTCCCACCTGGCCTGCCAACTTTCGGCCACCTCGCATCCGGCACCCCCCACTCCGTCGTAGATTCTGCTCCTTGCTAGTGCGAGGAGGTCGATGGGGGGCATCGACGCCAGAACGAGGGCCGCGTCGAGCGAGACCGTCCTGTAAGCGCAGGAAACGCGCAGCGCCATTCTGCGCTGGACGCTCAGCAGTCTCTGCGCGTTCCTTTTAACCCTCAGCGCCTCGTGCCATACAGGTGCCGCATACAGTATGATCGACTGCGTCACGAGGGCTAGGGTTCTTCTCTTTGCCTGCTTAGGGCCTCCCATGTTGGGCAAAAGGCGGGCAAGCGATGTCGTCACTGCTCCCGCCTTTGCGGACGCGTCCCTGATGTGCTCGGCGAAGTTCAGGTATTTGTCGATCTTGACGCCGAGAACGGTTACGGAGTCCTTAGATGGAATTGGAACTCCGTTCAGTCGGAGGGATACCTTGGAGACTTTCCTTCTTCCGCTGAGAAGTACTCCCTCCGACTTTTCAGGGACTAGGGTGAGTCCTCTTTCGCTCACCCAGGCGGAGATGGTCTCAAGCGCCTCTGTCGCCGATGTCTCGATCTCCGCCACGTCCTTGCCCACGACCACTACGTTGAGGTCGTCCGCGAAGCCCACGGTGGTGCATCCGTCTGGGAGCTTCAGACGCAGCACTCAGTCGTACATGAGGTTCCAGAGCGTCGGTCCAAGAACCGAGCCCTGGGGGACTCCGCTTGTGACCTCCATTTCTTCCTGCTCCCCATCGCCTATTAATAGGCGTCTGTCCTCGAGGTAACTGGCGACGAGATTAAAGGTATCGTTTTCGATCGTCGCCAGGCTGTTTAGTGCCCCCAGGATGTGCCTCCACCCCGCATTATTGAATGCATTCCTGACGTCCAAGGTGACGAGTAGGCAAAGCCTTCTGGTACGCCGGCTTCCCATCTTGGCCTCGACCGCGATCTCCATGATCTTTTTAAGTGCATCCACGGTCGATCTTCCCCTCCTGAAACCGTATTGGTTGTCGGAGAGGCCGCCGCTGCTCTCGATGTTCTTCTCGAGGCGGTTAAGTATCAACCTCTCGAGCAGCTTGCCTGCGTGATCGAGCAGACAGATGGGCCGGTACGAGGTGGGGTTTTCCGGGGGTTTGGTGCCCTTTCTGATGAGGACGAGCTTCGCGACCTTCCAATGTGCGGGAAAAATGCCGGTCTCGAGGCATTTGTTGTAGATTTCCAGGAAGGTCCGTCCTGCTAGGGTCACCGCCTCCTTGATGACCCGGCCGGGTATGCAGTCCGGGCCGGGTGCCTTGTCGGGCGCGATTTTGGACGCCGCCACGGTTAGTTCTTCCAGGGTGAACCGGGACCTCTCCTCCGTTGGGGGTCTTCTCGGTTCGGTCGTCTTCGGGTGTGTGGGGAAGAGTGCCGTCGCCACCTCTCGGACCTTTTCTGGATGAGGTCCGGTCATCTTGCTGGGACCCCTGAGTTTTCCTCGCACGATCTTGTAGGCGAGTCCCCAGGGGTCTTCTTCGAGCAGGCCTAGGAGTTCGTTCCAGCATCGGCGCTTGCTCGCGGCGATGGAGCGTACGAGCCTTTTCTTGGCGACTCTGTAGGCCCCGTCGGCTTCTTCCCTCTCCCTTGAACCTTTTCTTTTCCTTCCCGCCGCTCTTCTTAGGCGCAAGGCTTCGCGTCTGTTTTCCGCGATCTCTTCGTTCCACCAGTGGACCGGCCTTCGTTGGTTACCGGCTCTTCTCCTGGGAATGGAAGCATCGCAGACGCGCCTTAGGGCCTCGGAGAGCTCTTCCGAGTCCTTCACCTCCGATCGGCTCAATTCGGTTTCGACCGCGGTTCTCAGCCTGTCCGTGTCGATCCTTCTCGTCCAACCGTCCACTCTTTTGTGCAGGATTGGCGGTGCGGGACACGTCTCTAGTTGGTACGAGACGTAGAGATGGTCGCTGAGCGTCTCCTCCTCGAGAACTCTCCACCCGGTGATTTTGTGGAGAGCCCGCGTCGAAACCAGGGTGAGGTCAAGAATGGACTTGCACCCTCTACCCACGAATGTCGGGGCGGTGCCGACGTTGGCTACGCCGAGATCTAGCGTGCTGATTGCTTCGACGAGCACCTCCCCTCTTGCGTTCTCGGACGGCGACCCCCATTCGGGTGACTTGGCGTTAAAGTCGCCGCCCACGATAACGATCTCCGTCGTTCTCCTCACTTCGCCGGCAAGCTCGTCCAGCCTCCTCTCGAACACCTCGGCCGTCTCGTTTGGGGAGTAGTAAACGCTGAAGATTTTCACTCCCCGGGTTCGGATCCACGCGAAACCGTCTCCTCTGCCGCTTTCTTCGGCTAACGCGGCAACGGGCAGGTAGATGGCCGCCCTGTCCGTACAGTCCTTGACGTAGCCCTCCGACGCACTAATGTTCTGCTCGGAAACGAGGGCCACGTCCACTTTTAGTCTTTGGACCGTTTCGTGGAGGAGATCGTGGGCCGCCCTCGAGGTATGGAGATTGGCCTGCAGGAACCTGACCGGCGTTCCTTGTCGGGGGGTCTCTTGCCCTCCCGTGCGTGTCGGTGTTAACGAAAACCCGGCGTCGTTCTGGCAGCCGCGTTCTGGCTCTGCCTTTCTGGGCGACGGGGGCTCTCGGCGATCCGGTATGACTCCACCTGGATCTGCCTCTGCATCGACCAATGTCGTCTACAGGCCTTTATGTCCTCCTCGACCTGTTGGGGCGTTATGCCTATGTACTGGACATAGTAGTTATAGAACAGCGCCTTGAGGGCCGGGTATTCTTTCGGAAGACCCTCGGCTGCTATTCGTCCCAACACGGATGTCTTGGTGACCCCGTCGATTTCGAAGTTAAAATTAAGTGACTGTCCGTTTACACGCATTTAAGTTGTTGAGTTGTAAGTAGCAATGTACAAGATGGACATTCAACTGACAACTGACACATCATGAATTAAATTGTATTGTTCATGTTTTACTGGAAAATATTTTGGAGGAAATTAAAAGTGAAGTTAATTTAGAGATTAATAAGCCAAACCGTCTCTGGGAAAGAAAGTGGATAAGTAGAAGAAATGAACTTGGTGCAAGTACATGTCTATTTAAAGAAATATATGCAGAAGATATACAAGAATATTATAATGCATTACGTACTATGTCGGAGTCATATTTCAATGTATTACTTGGTAAAGTGGCACCTATGAAAGATTTTAGTGCATTGACAAGAATGGGGAACCACAGCGCTTGACCACGCCTATTAAAAGATGCGCGCGGTTCTTTACTTAACCGAAAAATAGAATATATTCTATTCTACTTTTAACTTATTCACTTAATGAGCAACTTGATACTTACAACTTGATGAAGTGTCCATACGCAAATTTAAGTTGTCGATTAAGTTAAATTTAACTTAATCACTTATCAACTTGCGTCGTGTAAACGACCCAGTATATTTAAGCCTTCTCAGCTGAACAAAAACAAAGTTAAATCTCTTATCGCATAATTTATTAAAGGAATAGCTTAAATTAGAATACAAAGTTGCAACACGAATGTATCTTTCTATACATTTTGCCAGATAAGAGTTACTTTTAGAGATTTTAAATATTAAAAAGTAGTTTTTCACACTCCATATGTGTATTTTTGCTAAGAACGAAGAAATATTTATTATTGTAAAAGACACGAGCGGAACATTAAAATACTGTACGATCCTTTTAATTCAACATAGGCGTACCCTCTGGTGAATTTAATTTTGAAATTAAACATAAATTGACCCTGCAGTCAGCGACTTCACGGTAACATGTACTGGCAAAAAATGGCGTTAACCGAAGCGAGCGACACTCACTTTACAAATGTTAAAAACAAGTACAGTCGACTCTCGATTAATTGAAACTCAAGGGACCATAGAACGACCAGAGAAAATTTTCAAATTACCATTAATTATTACCAAATTATCGAGAGATTCAAAATTAACTAGTGTTCAAATTATCGAGAGTCGACTGTATTTCAAAAAATGTATAACAAACCTGAAGTTTTTCAGCAGGATTTAGTTTACTCAATGGAAACGTTTCCAGTGTAGTTATCATTTCTCTGTTCTGAAACAAATAAATTACGTATTGCTATGTTATACGTCCTTTAATAAAATTTGTAGTTAAGGGATGCTTAGCACTTAGCACTTTTTACCATCTCAGTCAATGACACTCTAAGAAGTCTGTTCCTTGTGATTTAATTAGAGGTAAACGTTGAAAATGACTTAATTTGTTCTTTCTGGATTCGTAGAAATTGCTTTTATGAAATAAAAAAATAAAAAAGATTTCAATAGCTTGGAAAGAAATGTTTATATTCATATAAAAGTCGCAAAGCGCAAATAAACAAATGGTTGTACAAATAATTGCAGATCAAAGATCTACTATCAAAGAATGATTCACAAATAAAATATCTAATTTTCATAAAATTCACAAGTCGAAAAAGATCTCTTCGTTTCTTCTTAATTGCTTAATTAATTTGCATTAATTAAGTATTTTGCTGTCCAATAGCGCGTTAAATGTTTGTAAATAATAATGTTGCTTTTGTTAAAGCTTAATATTGAAAATGTAAATAATAATGTTTATTAATGAAAAACCTTTCAAATTAGGGTAGTCGAAAATGCACTTCCGTGAAAGTCTTTTTTCAACATCCTGTATTTTATATGCATATGGCAAAATTTATAAATGTTAAATAATAATAATTCACTGTACCTTAAATATCATCAATGTTGTGGATACAAAAATAAAAAGGATATGTGTGTGTGGCCACCTTTAGCTAACTTATCATAAAAAAAACACCTGCACTTGCAGATCGGAGAAGCTGGATGACATAACCTGACCTCATGTTGTTTGTTGACTTTGTTCCCAAAATTTTCTGTGTTCATCAAAGTTGTTGTTTACGAATTTAGTTGCTACCATAAATATCACTTCTGGTAAGTCGAATGAATCGATAATTACTCTTGATTACAGTGAATTGTGAGTTGACTACAAAAGTTGCAATTTTATAGAATTGCTGCACCTGTTGTCAGCCATCTTGATTTCTGAACTTGTAAAAATTTCATAAAATCCTGGATACAATGAAAACACGTCTACATTGTTTCAACCTTCGGGATCAACTAACTTTGCATCGAAAATCGACAAATTGGTATGCCTGCAGCTCAAAAGCAAATCAAATTATTGTATTTTGAATTTTTAATTTTGTTAAAATAATTATTTTGTTTCAGGTTTTGGGTCCACATTGAAATTGTGTTATAAATAAAGGTTTCCCGTACGATTCCATTGGTATTTGCTGTTTTTATCGTTTAATTCGGAATACTTTTGACTCACTTGCGACCATTTTAGGGTCATTTCCAAATTTATGCGATTTTCACCCTTATCCACAATTTTGACGATTTGTCTCACGAAAATAGTTGAGTTACATAGATGAAGAGATTACATAATTTTTGATATGAACTGATTTGCACTAAAGATGTAGTTGAAGAAACAATTTTGTATCAACGTTTTACATTTTTAGGTTATTGTGATATTCAAGATAATGATATAATATTAATTAATTTCCAGCTAATTAAATCTTTTAGTAACATTTTGATGTGACAATCATCAATTTAATTATTCTCAGCAATATTTCACATGTCCTTCTTATCCCGAGAGATTCAAATAATGTCATAAAAATGAAAATTGAGAAGGTTTTGTAATGTTCGATATCTAAAGTTTTTAAGATTGATTCCTACTTAGAATTTTGTGTTCTTTCTGAATATATTATTCATTCTTAAATTTTATGCCTCTATTGGCGATTTACCCTACCGTTGGTGGCGCCACTGGTATGTAAACAATGGCCGACAAGCTACGTATTCGTGAAATAAATTTTATTGTGATAGTTGACAAAAATTCGTATATTTTTTAATTTATCGTGTTTGTATTTGTTTGTAACCAACATTAAAATATTTAATAATTTTATTAAGTGTGTAGTTTTGAAATCTATGGTAAGTACCTACTTTGAGTTTGTTGTTAACCAACATTAAATTTAATAATTTTACTAGGTTAGGCCGTAGTTTTCAAATTGATGGTAATTTGAGTTTGTTGTTAACCAGCACTAAAATATTTAATAATTCTACTAGGTAAGGTGGCACAATTATCTTTTAAGTTAGAAATTTAATAATTTCTTTTTACAGTAATCAAAATGAATGATCAATCGCTTTGTTTACCTTTTGCAAACTTGCTAACATACTTGGATGCTACCCAAAATTCGAGATGTTTAAATGAAGGGCAAGCAGTGGCGAATGCTATCCACATCATTACACATGGCATAATAAATAAATAAGTAAACGGGGTTTATCGTGAGCGAAAAGCATCCGTGGATCGGTTACTCACCCGACGGAATTGTTTACGAGGACAATGATCCTGTAAAATTATTAGAAATAAAGTGCCCATATTCAGGTAATTATATTTAAGAATTTGTTACAATTAAATATAATAATTTTGTTTATGTTATAGGAAAGGATGAAAGTGCAGATACATTTGTAAATACCTGCAAATACTTAGAATTTGAAAATAATACACTGTCGCTAAAAAAGAAATACGCCTATTATGGACAGATCCAATTGGGAATGGCACTATTAAACTTACCCGAGTGCAACTTGATTTTATATTCTAGTTACAGCGATTCGTTTCTGGATATTGTAGTCAAATATGACTATGAATTTGCTCGAGACATATTACATAAATTACACAGTAATTATTTTTCACATATGTTACACATTATATGTAAAAAAGATGAATTTTTTAATAATATAGAATAGAAACATTGTTATTGATTTAAATATATTTTTTAGTTATTTTCAAAATCTTTCGTCACTTAAAATTGGTTTACTCAAATTAACAACTGCACATATAACCAAAAAGATATCATCAATTATAGAAAGGCAATGGTTTTTTAAAAACTTCGAAAATCCTAATCCTTTGATTTGCTCTTTCTACGTGTACACGAGCTCTAGCAATTGCCACAGTTTTTCTTGCCTCCTCTTCTGAAAATTGTTTTTTTTGTCTTAAAAAAGGTGGCCGAATAAGTTGAATAAAGTGGGCACTCGTTAAATCATCGATGCAAAATCCTTTATCTACCATGATCGCATCTTGACCCATGACCAACTTGTCGATTAAACCACTTTGTTCAAATATTGCTTTATCCGAAGCTCTCCCACCATACCCTTTGCTAACAAAATTTATTGCACACTTCCTTTAGGTAAATTCTGAGAAGGAACTGCATTTTTTTTTAGCCGAGGCATCTTAGTTTCATAACCTGAAAAGAAAGACAATTCATTACTTCACTGCTGTTTCACAAGAATTTGAGTACCTATACCTTGTAATATAAAATCGTTTCGTTGAAAGTGCAGAGAACATCCATACCAAATTTATTTTCTATGGTAACATACCGTTTGTTTTTTGAAGGAAAGAGATGAAAACTAAGATGTTTCTCTCGCCCTTTCTTACTGTGGCAGCCGTAAACACAACAATTTACATTATTTACTCGTCTATTATTCATAATATCACACAATAACAATTTCTTTAAATTATAAACACACGTTTTAAACGTTAACAACTGATCGCATGTCATGATACGTATCATGATCGCATGTTATACGTAGCATTCGAACTTAAAATTCTACCGCATGGTGGCGTGTTGCTAAATGTAAATCGCCAATAGTGCAGTTTGGAACACATCAGTATGTTGATTAATTTTTGGCGATCAATATACCATTAATTTAAGGAGTTAAAGTAGATATCCAAAAAGCATCAATATTTTTTAATTTATTTTTTATAATTTTTTATTTGCTACTTAGAATTTTTATTAACTTATACAATCGTGATCACGGTCATACTAAACAAACACGGGGTTTTACGATAACTCGAAAACGACAACGAGTACAGCGAAAAGAGTTTATATAAAAAATAGGTATATTAAATTTTCCACAATAAAGATTTTGTATTTTGGTTTGTAGCATCAGTAGTTTTTTCATGAATGGGTTTAGAAGGTAGGACTTTTTTTTAGGTTTGCTCAAAATATTAGTAAAATTGATTATAGGTTTACAATGAAAAAGTATTTATAAAAAATATATTATTAAAATATTACAGTACCTAAATAATAAACAACTAAATGGATTTCAGCTGAATTCAAAATATAATTTGACGATATTGGAAATTAAACCATTACTCTCTGAGTTTTACGTTTAACTCCCTCCCCATCAGTCACCCTTACTTTGAATTTTCAAATATTACCTCCTACCTTGTGATATATCATTTTAATTGTGGAAAAATTCCTCGGTAATGCATGGCAAAAGCTTAGATTTGAACTATACAAAAATTAATGAGAAATAATGGAAGAAAGAAGATACATAAAGTTATATTCGTAATGCTTATTATTATCTATAAAATTAATATTATCTATATCTTTTAATTTAACAATATGTGTATGTGCTCAATAACTTTTTGGAATTGTTATATAAAGGAACCCGCCCTTAATAATAGTTTTAAAATACTTATTATAATTTAGTCCATATTGTTTAAACTTCTGTGTAATTTAAATATTGTTACTTACTTTCCGTTATAAAGTGTTTTATATCAATGTGAGTTAAACGTCTATAGACGCTGATAAAGAGGTCAATACCTATTATGGGAAAAGGTTAAATTCCTTTGTAAAATGCTTATTATCAGTGTAACTTGATATATAAACTTCCTCTTAACGATCAACGTTAGTCTGTAAGAATAAGTAGTTTAGTTGGGTGTAAACTTTTGAAATATTAACATCAATATTAAAATAAGCGCTACTTTTCTTTGTTTTAAAAATTGAAGTTTTTATTCATCACCTCTTTTCAACAAATTTTGGATAACTAAATTCAAAATTACATAAATGAATACACACTGCATGGTATGGTAAACCATTCCAATTTTTCAAAATTTAGTTTCGATGTTAGGAATTTCTTAGTTGAAATGAGAATCATTATTGAAAATGTGTCACCATGAATAAGGTAAATTATTATTATTATGTTGAAATAATTCTTCAAATAATAAATTTGCAACATTTGATTCACTTTCTTGCACTATATCGAAATCAAGATCGGGGAAAATTGAATAGGTGGAATATTATACCTATTTTATAAGTTTTTTTCTTGCTGTAGTATAGAATTCAGAGAAATATATTTCTCAAATCCTATAGCAATCTCACAATTAAAAATCTCTATGAATATTACCATTGTATTGTCTACGCCTAATAGGCCTTCTATTACTTTCTCTCGTTGTATATCCACTTTAAGCACATTTATAACCCTGAATTAAATTAAATTAAAATAAATAGAAAAATGAAATTTTATTGCAACCTTATTTCCAACAAGTTGCACAAATACTTAACTACTATTTAATACTGTTTAATACACTTTAAACTTAAAATCGATAACTTGTAACAAAATTTTAAAAACAGCTTGTTTTAATAACTAACATAGTAGAGTAGATGCGAAAGGTCAAAAGTTATACTGTCATCGGCGCATTAACGAAAACACGTCCAAACACTAAAAAGCCCAACTAGAAAACATTCGTTGCATGTTTACTTTCGTTTGACAGTTTTACACAAATTTCGCGTTTTATTATTAAATGATATTAGTATTATTTCATAATATAAATAACAATCAGCCTTCTTTAAGGCTATTTGACAGGTTCTATTGTTTGCTGGTAAGTAATAAAATTTGTTTAAATTAGTTTTGTAAATAAAAAACGAAAATATTTTTTTTAGGTTAATCCAACATTATTAGATAAAAATCAGTCTTCTTTAAGGCTATTTCACATCAGTTTTTATTATTTCAAGGTGAGTTATAACGAAATTTATTTAATTTAGGTTTGTACCTACCAAACGAAAATATTTTTTTAGGTTAGTAATCAAGCAATATCTTTTTTTTTTAAAAAGCAATCTTCTCTAAAGCTATTTCACAGTGTTTATTTTGTGGTAAGTTATGAAATTATTTTAGTAGCTATTTTTAAACAAAAACCTTTTTTGCAGTGCAAATTAGACAAAATGAACAGAAAAATAATTCACAGCCAAGGTCGAGAAATAATTTTTAACGTTGGTCAATATTTCATTAAGCAGGATGTTGAATGTAAAGGCAGACCGCTGTATGTAAAGGTATCCATGGCTACTGGTGTTTCTATTCGAAGTGTGAAAACCATTATGAAAGAAGGAGTTGAAAAACCTCCGGGAACTACATTTTCTACGCCAAAGAAAAATATTAAAATGCCATCTCCTGAGACTACAATGACGGAATTTGAAGGGGAGCTCATTAGACGTATAATTTATAGGTTTGCTAATATACACAAGAAACGACCAACAATGCCAGCGGTTTATGAATGTATGAAGAAAGATCATGGATTTGCTGGTAAACTTACATCATTTCGAAGTGTAGTGCATAAAATTGGTTTTAGATGGAAAAAAGCTCCATGTAATCGAAAATTACTTGTGGAAAAAAATGATATTCGAGGTAAACGAGTTACATTCTTAAGGAACCTTATAAAATATAAACAAGAAGGACGAAATATTGTTTACACAGACGAAACTTATATTCATAATTCCCACACCGTTCCTAAATGTTGGGATGACGGAAGTAATAACGGTCTGAAGTCCCCGATGACTAAAGGGCAAAGATTAATTATTGTTCATGCTGGCGGTGCAAATGGTTTTGTTCCAAACGCCTTATTGATATTTAAATCTGGACTTAAAACTGGGGATTATCATGACGATATGAACCATCAAAATTATTTGAAATGGTTAAAAGAAAAATTAATTCCAAATTTAGAAAAAAATAGCGTCTTAGTCATTGACAACGCTTCATATCACAACGTTAGTGTGCTAAAAAGTCCAACATCATCATGGAAAAAGAGTGATATGCAGCAATGGCTATCGGAAAGAAGTATCATATTTCAAATTAAAGATACTAAAGTTGAACTGTATAACTTAATACAATTGCATAAGCGACGTAATAAAAATTATGTAGCAGATAAACTTTTAGCCGAACACGGTCATGTGGTATTACGGTTACCACCGTATCACCCAGAGCTGAATCCCATAGAAAAAATTTGGGCATTGGTAAAGAATCGTGTAGCCGCACGTAACACAACATTTAAAATGGATGATGTCCGGAGGTTAACCGAAGAAGAATTTAATAATGTCACATTGAAAGAGTGGCAAAATATTTGTCGCCATGTGGAAGAAACTGAAAAGGAGTATTATAGAAAAAGAATATATTATGGATGATGTAGAAGATTTAGAAATCAGAGTAAATTTTGAGGATGATAGCGACAATTCAGATTGTTATTTATCTTCGGAAGACGAACATGATGAAGAGTTCAATTTAGGTTGTAATTCTTTAGCGTAAAATAACACTATAGTCTATCTGGTTTTGGATTGCAGTAGAGGTCGGCTTGAACGGCAGGTCAGATTTACACTGGGAAACGTCAAATAATTAAAGTGTATGAGCGACAAAAAACAAATGTCACTTATTTGATACTTGAAAAAATCGAGTTAAATGTATTTTTTTTATCAAATAGCAATTTATCTTGTACAAATTTTTTTAATTTGCCAGAAACTTTTAGAAAAAAATATTCACGAGTCATCAATCACAAACGAAATTTCGACACTGTAAACGGGAATAAATTTTAACCAAACACGTTCCGAGTTCACAATTTTAGTACAATCTAGTTCTGCATTCTTAAAACGGATGAACTATAAGCGCTACCATTTTTGTGATCGGCATGTCACTATACTTTTCTAATGTATTTTGCCTCACTGAACACGAAAATCAAATTCAAGTGTAAGATTTGCAAATATCAATTTTAATAAATTATATAGATTTCAAAAATTATCTTATTTTCCTGAAATATCCAAACAATCGTCGATTTAAAGTATGGGGCTGACAGGCCCTACGTATGCACTGGTGTGATTTTTATTTAAAATCTACAAAGTAGATATTAAAAAGTGTTTAAAAATCAGGAAGAACATCATAACCTAAAACAAAACCTCGAAGAATGATATTATGTTCCGAACATAATATTGATTTTACAAATTATTTTTAATAAGCAAAGTTCAAAATAAAATAAATAATAATAACTTTTTTATTAAATTACATGCCTAGTGATATTTTTTTCATATTAATTTTCAAGAACGAGTAATTACGTCTTTTTTTATTCAAATTTTTTAAATTTTCGCGCCAAGCTAATGTTTTCATGTAACATTTATATGTATGTATTTCGCCCTTCGCGCATTGTATAACTTTTGAGCTTTTGCACGCAGTCTACATAGTGCTATGATCTCCCTTCTATTATAAATTAGACACGTCGTTTAACTTGGGCGCCACATTCAAATGAATGAAAAATATAAAAAAATGTAATAATTGAAATTCGAGTGCTAAAATATAATTAGAGAGTTCACCAACCTGTCCCTCTTGTTTAGCTCAGTCTAAGACTCTCTCAGAGTATTGCACGTATTAGATTAAATTAGGGGATGTAGCTTATTGAGTTGAAAAATTTTATTTTTAAATGATAGAAAAATGTTCAATGACTTTGGATAAAATAGCTTAATTGTTTTTACCAGATAAGCGATCCACTTCTTTATGTGAATGATCTCTAAAAATTCAGAATACTGACCTGTAAATGTTTGATAATAATAAAAAAGATTGGATTAATTTAGAAATGATTTGTATATTCAAAAATAATATCGCAAAGCGCAAATAATCAATTTTAACAAATTGCACAGATATCTCATCCGTTACCAGAATGTTTACAATAATCAAAAACCAAAAATAATGTAGAATGACGATCCTTTTCTTCCTTTTCTTCCTTTGAATGCTTAAATAAATTTAAGTCTTTCCGTTGTCCAAAACGGGTTAAATGTTTTTATATTTAAATGTGTTGCTCTTGGCGAAGCGTAGAAAATAAAATAATAAAAAATGTTTCGTTGTTGAATTATAAAGTAGGGTAGCCGAAAATGCATCTGTTACAATCTTTTTTCAGCATCCTGTATGTAAAATGCTGAAGGCGTAAAGTTAATAAAAATAATAATTGTTTTCAAATACCTTTGAATTTTATAATACTGACTTTTATATAAGTCTGCGTAGAAAACACAATTTTGATAAACACAAGCGCACTATGAGACACTTCCACGTCAGATGTTTTTGTTGATGACGCTCTTGATCTTCTCCTGTTTGGATGGTGTTGTTGTAGCAGTAATTATCCAAATTTGACTTTCTAATAGTGTTGTTTTATTAGATTGTATGCTGGTAAGTAATTTCAAATTAAGTAATTCTCAGATATTTGCGAGTTGAGTTGAAAAAATAACATTTTAATTTTCAGGTGATGCAACTAACTTTGCCATCTTGGATTTTTGTTTATTTATCGACCAAATCGATTCAACTGTCGGATCACGTTGCACAGGTCCGTCCACTTTAAGTATCAAAATTCAACTAACTTTTACTTGCGCAAAATACAAATTTGAGCTGTTTTCAACGACTTATAAGTCAAATTTGTTTCCCTTTTCGATTTTTATTTTAATGAAATTTCATGTAATTTCCAGTTGGTTCCATTATTGAAGAGATTACTTATCCGCTGCTTTCCAGTTGATTTCCATCACAGTAGTTGATTTGGGAGCCATTTGAAGTAGTAAATTTGACTATTTTCGTTATCACATTTCACTTATCAACCTTTAATGGATTTTGACCCTTATTTACCTTTTTACAAATTTTGGAGCTGAATTTATGGTTATCACATACAATTAGATATAAAAGAATTTTGGTTATAAACAGATTTTCATATAACAAGTTATTTACAGAGATTTATCAATTCAAAGTTCATAAACGTAAAGGTTATGTTTTTCAGATAACAAATTGTAACAAATTTCATCATTTCTAAGATAAAGCATCTTATTAGAAGATTTTGACTTGTTCACCTTCAAATTGAATGTATTTAGCAGGTTTTGATATAGCTTTCTCATCTTTAAACATCTTATTAGGTCTACAATATCATGAATTAAGTTGGATGTGTTTATCTGTTAAATCTAAATTTTGTAATTAGCTTAAATTTTCTTAAATATAGCAATTAATTCAGTTTTGCAACCATTTGTGTTGTGTGGGGTCATTTTAAATCACAGCAATAGGTGTATGTATATAAATATGCTCTAGTAGTGCAACACTATTTTAATTTTATATTAGTAGAAATCATCTGCAATTTGAATTTTAGATGGCATTTCGGCCCTTTAGTGGGCAACACCACCATAAGATGTAGTTTGTCGTTATTCGCTAAAGCGCTCGCAAATTTGAAGTCTTCAGGTAGGAAGCTGCCGGTCGTAATCTTCCAAGTTCGTGATTGAAAAGATCCTCCTCCTCAGTCGTGATGCTTCTTTGACAGAAGCGTCGTGACCCATCTCTTTCTATGCATGTGATGTGCGTTCGAATTATTTTCACATACATAGAGGACCTACTTGTTTAACGGGGGCTCCGAACCACGGGAAGTGTAATACACTTCATTGCGAGATGGGCGCTCTGGAAAATTACCTCGGTGGTTTGCCATTGCCTTCCGAGGAGAAACTGTCAGAATAAAGTTTTTACTCTGCCCGGATTTGAACCGAGCATTTCGCATTAGCAGTAGGCTCACTCAACCACTAACCTATAACCGTCTCGATTGAAAATCGATTGAAAAGATAAGGGATGCTATTTAAAATTGCGAAATAGGGACACTCGGTAGAGAGGGAGCTAAACTTAAAATTCAAGTAATATTGGTTTGGAACCCCCATTGTTATTTAAACCGACCCATTTTTGTTTTCCTCAAGTTTACTATTGATATTCACAATAATTGATAGTTATCATTACGAGAAGAGTGCATTAAATTCTTCTTCTTCTGGCTCTCCATTCCTTGTAGAATATCGCCATCACATCTCTCGATGTTTTCAAATCCATTCCGTTGCGGTGGACTAGTCCCAATTTTACTAACTTTTGGTTCTTCGCATTGTTTATTTTTAAATCCTTCTTTCGGTTTTCGCATCTTCCACGACGCTTTCCACATCTTCCTATATATATATAACTCTTATTCGCCAGTCACGTATTCCCATTTTCATCGGGTCGTTGCTTACATCATCCCTCCATCTTATCCTTTTGGCCTTCCTTTCGGTCGGTTAACATCTGGTATCCATTTCACTTTCACATGACTCAGGATTCTTCTCATTACCTTTCTCTCAAAAACCTTCAGCTTCTCTTTTCTGCTTTCGTTAGACAAAGCACCTCAGACCTATGTACATGTCAATACATATCTTATTAACGTTTTGAATATTTTTATTATCGTTTTCTTCATCAATATATTATCTTTCAGCAGGTTCAGATTGCTGAAAAAGGCTCTATTCCCAACAAATATTTTAGCTGTAAATTAGCTGTAAAATGGCTATTTAACAGCAAAAGCTAACTCTCAGCTCGTTAATAGCCGATTTACAGCTAAAATGCTTGTTGGGATTTCCTGCCATCACTCGGTCCTTCATAACTTATTCTCTTTCGTTGGGTTATTAATCTCCATTCCTAGATATTTGAACTTTTTAACCTCTTCGAATGTATAATTTACGATTCGTATCTGTTTCAATTCTCCTTTTTTTTTATCTCTATTGAGCCTCATAAACTTGGTCTTATCTTCGTTCACACCCAAACCCACTTTACATGCTTTTCGTTCTATTCCTTCGAAGGTCTCAACCAGGGCTCAGTGTGATATTGCCACTATTATTACCTATTATTTTAATTAAACATTCCTTAAATTTGCATTAAATTCACCTTAGTTTTCACTTTTTTCACAAATAACGCCACGATGTGAAGAAGTCACAATTTTTACCGAATTCTAATTTTTGCTATATAGAAATTGTCAATTAAGCAGTGCAATAAAATATTTTTTTTACTTACAAATGTAGTACTTTTAGCAAATAGTATTAGTATATATCCTGCTGTGAAAATTGCAAATTGCATTCCAACTTCAACAGATATAAATCTCATACTGGGTGGAGAATCCTTTACTACAAATAGTACCATCAGAAAAGCACCCACAATAAAAAAGATTAGTCCCAACACGATTATTATCAAGAACGTAGGATTGCAACCATTACTAAACATTCTTAATATCTTCACAAATGCAATATACGTGTCGCTATAAACTCTTAGCAAATGTTGCATATTTTCTCGTGGCAAGGAAATTACGCAATCATTTCCGTTTGTATCTGTGCATGTTGTGCTATTGGAAATAAAATCTTCCAAGTCATTTCTTAGGAAATGATCTAATTTATTTAAAGCTCTGTAGAAAAGACTAAGACATAATGACGCTAAAGTCATGAGCCAAATTAGCACATTGATGGAAATGATTATTCCAGCTTTTTCAATTATATTCCAGTCAGGTTGAATTGGATAACAACATACCGATACAGAAATAGCAGAAAAAGTAATCATCAGTATCATTAAGTCTATATAACAACGTGTTCGAAAGTAAAGAACGTCATCACTCGACAACAAATGGTGTGACGTAAATGTTGAAAAATGTCGTAGTACGGAATCAAAATGCACAAAAACGCTATCTAGTTTTGGATATTCCAATAGTACGTTAATAATAACAAATGATGCAATCTGATACACTATTAAGTCTAAAGTTGTAAGTAAAACTTCGTATAGTAACTCGTCGTTTTTAAATGCTCTATAGGTTCTTAATGTTCCATAGTAATGAGCAAGAGAAATTACAAGCAGAGATAAAATGGCAGGAACTGCCTTCCATTTGAAAAAATACGGTTCCTTTATTCGAACTACAACGTTGTTTTCATGATTACAGGCGAAAATTATTTTTGATATTCCCATAAAAGGCGTAAAATCAAGAAACAAACCAATAGCACAATGTACACAATCTTGTTTTTCCCGATTTTCCATATTTGTTTAACAATAATAATAAACAATAGGTCTTTATTTTACAACTACTGTGTAACTGGATCGAATCAAACTAAAATTTTAAACCCAATTTCAATAATTTCACTATCCCCCTTCAAAAGTATTTATTGACTAGATATTCTAATTTTGATAAGTAAATAAAATTTAGTTGAAATTATTATACTACTTGAAAATTTTATGTCAGATAGTAATCACATAAATACAGTTCAATAATTTATTATATTATTGATTGTATACAAAAACTTAGGAAGGAAAAACTCCGGAGGTCACATACCAAAATTGTTTTATCAGTTGTCAATTAACAATTGAGCGAGTTTCTGTTCATTCTTTTTTTGCAAGTTTTAAAAAAAAATCTCCCTTTCAAAAAAGTTTCTCTAGGTTCTTTACTGTGTCCCCCCCCATCATAGTTAATACTTTTGCTCGGAAACCTAGCTCCTGTTTCTATAGAGATAACTATTAAATTACCCTCATAGTTTGTCCAGAAATCAATGTTTCCATCGAGCTGGGGGGGGGGGGGGGGGCGAATTCCACTACGCATATTATACATGTTTACCTATGTTCCACGACTTTCTATTGTCTTCATTTTAATTAAATTTTCTGCAAAGCTTTGTTTAAGTATTTGCAACTTCCGAGAAATGCGAGCAACTTACGCTTGTTAACACCCAAATTTTGATTTGACCATAATTAATATTGAATTATTAGCATGAAATCTGAGAGTACACCAAATTTATTACAAAAATCCCGAGGGACGGATGAATATAATATTTGTCTAAAAATTTTGAAACTTAGTAAATTATGATAATTTCGCCTCCCTCTCACTAAAAGTGGCTGTTACATGGGACCATGATCCGTTCCGTTCAGTCCCGTTGCATCCAAACCTGTCTTCACGGAAGAAAACATTTTAATCATTTTCATCAATTTTTGTGGTATGCCCATTTCTAACATCGCCTGGTACAGTTCTTTCCTCTTTACTCTGTCAAAGACTTGTTGAAAATCGTTTTTTCATCGTTTGGTGCGTATATTGCTCCTACCGTCGATCTACGCTCAGTAAATCCAAATTGATATTCTCCAATTTGTTTCCTTGTGTATTCTTTCAATCTTTTGTGGATTACTGCTGATATTTATCTTACACGTAAAGTTGAGGAGTGCTATTCCCCTGTAATTCTTGCATTCTTCAAAATAATTACAACGCTTTCTCTCCAGTTATCCGGCATATTTTCTTCCCTCCATGTTGGCTGGACCAAATAGCATAATCTCTCATGAAGTTTGCTTCCCCCATTCTTAATAAGTTCTGTGGGTATTTAATTTTTTCTATGAGCTTTTCCATTTTTTGGATTGCAATCATAATTTCTTCGTGGGATGGTGTTGCTATCTGTTGGTTGTCCCCCGTTGTGTCTTCTCGTTCACGTTCAACCAAATCGATCCCGTATTAATAGAGGAAAGAGGATGTGAGGAGCTACAGAGGTGCACATGTGAGCTCGGACCATTTTCTGGTGGGTGTGAAAATGAAGCAAATGATACCATCAAGTAAAATAAGAAGACAAGGAAAGCAAAGGAATAACCTCAGAATTGCACTACAAGACGAAAGGTCGCGAAACGAATACGAGAAGGAATTAAACAAAGAAGGATTGAACCAAATTCAAGGTATTGACGAAAAATCAAAAAATATCGAAAACACAATAATTCGAGCAGTGTCGAAATTACAACCGACACAACGAGGAAGAAATAATAAGGAATGGTATGACGAAGAATGTGACGATGAGAGGAAGAAAAGAGAGAAAATCAGACACCAAATGTTACAAACGCAAGTAATAGATTATATTATATGGGCGAAAATACGAAGAACAGAGAAAGAAATGCAAGACAATCTACAGAATCAAGAAGAAAAAACACAGAGAGGGACTGCTAGATGAAATAGAGGAAAGATATAAAAACAAAGAGATAAAAAACTTTTATCCGAACATCAAAAGGTTAAAGAAGGTATACCAAAAAAATAAACCTCCAAACCACCTCATTTGTTCAGGCATGGAATCGAAAAACTGCCAGAACGTTGGGAGTCAAACCTAAACAATGCAGAAGAATATATTATTGATGTGTTTTTTATATTTAAAAAATTAAATTTTAGATTAACCCGATATTATATTGACATTTTTATCGATCTTGTGGGGAGGGGTTAAATCTCAAGCAAAATTATTCTGCAAAAATTCATTCTCAACATAATATTTTATTTATCTTTTTAAAATCTTAAAAGTTTGCGGGGGGGGGGTTCAAAACTTTTCAGTGGTTTCGCAAAGAGATCCAAAACAAGTTGTACTTAATTATTTGGCCAATAAAGCAGAACAATTTAAAACTTTAATTTCATGAATTTTGTAGAATTTTAATAATTTCGGAATAAAATAATTTTTTATTTAATCTTTTAATGTAACCTCTTACGTAAAGGAATCCACTAAAGTCAATTACACCAGCGGTCAAAAAAACTGCCTAACCTATTTTATTAAAAAAAGCCGAATTTTTGCCTAATTGGGTAAAACGTATTATTTTAGATATGCACTGTGACTTTTTAGGATTAGAATGAAGTCAGAATCAATATGATTCTAATATAATTTACAGAAATTTTGTTAATTTTTTATTAAATATATTAGATGATATTTAATTCATATGAGTTAATTATTACAAAACAATAAAAATAAGATTTTCACATAACATATTTCTATTTTAATTAAAAATGTGTTTTGTTGTTCTACAATATCAAAACTATCTTTAAAAAATATTTCATATTTCGTCCCCTCCCCCTTTCTTTTTATCACAGCCGAAATACCCAAGTAACATTTTCAACCTGATAGGCCCCTGGAAAATCCTTTGCAGTCAAATCTCACAGGTCCCTGTCCCTGTGTAAAACCCTAGTTGGGATTGTAATAGGGGCCTGCGCCAGGGGCAAATGGACCACCTAGTAGGGGCCTCTACTAGAGATCTACTAAGTACCTTTCACAGGTGCCCTGGTAAGTCCCTACCGCAGGGATCTACCAGGGAGTTGTTACAGGCAATTAACAGAGTGCAAAAAAAGTGATTATAATTAAATTTATTGTATATAATTTTTTTTTTTATTTAAAAAATATTTTAATTTTTAATTTAATCCACTTTATTATTTTCAAACTTCTTGTTGAGGTTTTATTTTGAACTAATTACTTTCCCATTTACGTAGTAAAGTGTGTGTGTGTGTGGATGTGTGTGTGATGTATGAAGTGTGATGTGTGGTTATTCTATCGTCAACGTTTTCAGTCAAAACTCGTGCACCAATTGAGTTGAAATTTTATACACTAGTTTGAAGTAACTGTCTAAAGAGCTGATTAGATTTTGGTTGAAAACCGTCCATTTTTAACGCCCTTTTTAGGGGAATGAAAATTGTTAAAGAGCATTGCCGCTTCCCGGTGGAACATATGAGATTGAAACTCATATCAAAATAGAAAGAGATTATTTTTCCGCATCTTATGATACCCCACACTTGATATTTCCCTCTTAAATTATTGTTAAAATGCAAAAATACAATAAGCGCTGTTAAAAAAATATAGTTTGCCTTGGATAATTTTAATCCAAATTTTTATCCAAATTTTATATTAAACACATAAATTTGAGCAAATCACTCACTCACTCATTCATAATTTAGTGCATATAGCTACGAGGGTCGTGGAGAGTTGAAATTTTGCATACCCGTGTGGTTTTACGAGGATTGAACGGGAAAATTTTCCCGTTTTTCATGGGACGTAACGGAGGGGGTGAAATGGCGCTTCAAAGTGGTCACAAAAGTTCGGCATTCACTTTGGAGAGTTGAAATTTTTCAGGAAGCTCCGGGCGGTGGGCGACGGGACGAAACAATTTTTTCTTTTTCGAAATTTTTTTCCAGCGCTTAATAAAATAAGGTTTATTCATCGAATAAACTTCCAATAAGTTATTCGCAATAATTGGTCGAATAAAGTCCTTATTTGTCGATTTATAACCTTAAAATTTGCAAGGTATGTGCATTTTATAAACAAACTTGTAAACAAACATGCTTTTGTGTACATCATAATCATAATATTCATAATTAGAAAGAGTAGTGGACGATTTAAATTTAATGTAAGTACATAATATTATTGTAATTCATTGTATAATAAAATTTACTTTGTTTTTAGCTACAATTTATTGCCGCCTCTACATTTTTATCCAATTGAAAATGAAAATAGAAATTGCCGACGTTCCCGAAATGTTCGTCCCAGAACTAATTTTATAGAAACTTTTGATGATATAGATTTTAAGATGCAATTTCGTTTCTCGAGAGCATCTGTGGAAAATATTTTAAATTTAATTGGAGCGAATTTAAAAGCTACAAGTTTGAGAAATGATCCCATATCGCCAATTAATCAAGTGCTAATAACCTTACGATTTTATGCTACCGGGTCAATTCAACTGTGTACGGGTGATAATTTTTTAGTATCGCAAAGTAGTGTGAGCAGAATTATTACCAAAGTATCGCACTATATTGCATTAAAAGGTCATATTTATATAAAAATGCCACAAACTCGATTTGCAATAGATAAAATTAACAGCGACTTTTATCAAATTGCAAACTTTCCCCGAGTAGTAGCTTTGATTATATAGTATCAGATTGTCAAACTGTGTACAAAAATTGGAAACACCCAAATTGGATGCTGCCACCAGGCGGCGATACTTAATTTCATTAATTTTGCCGAGAAAACGGAGTTTTCTCGGCGAAGTTTTGTTGTTATTGCATTTTATTTTATACCCAAAACTATGGTTCCTGTAGTTAAGGGTTTTCGTTGTCATGCGACGAAATGTAAAATTGGTACCTGGTGTCGGAAGTTACAAACCAAGATTTAACGGCAAGATTTACAACTAGACTTTTTAAATTTGTTACATGCAGCGCCATCCCTTATAATTTTTTGAATTACACAAAGCGTTTCCATAACTTGCATAAGGTTTGCCAATCTGAATACTATATAATCAAAGGTAGTAGGTACGATTGATGGGACTCATATAAAAATTCAATTACCCGGAGGAGATACTGCTGAATTATACCGGAATAGAAAAGGATGGTTTTCCATAAATGTTCAAATGATGGCAAATGCAAACCTTAAAGTTATGGATATAGTAACCTCCTGTCCCGGTAGTGCTCACGATTCAACAATTTTTAACGAATCTAGATTAAGAAGTCAGTTAGAAGAAAATGCTTTTGGGGATTAAGATTTCCATGTCTTTCTTTTGGACTTCGTGTTGCTCTTGATCGAGTGGACTCGATAATTGTAGCCACAACAGTGTTGCATAACATTGCCATAGATAGAAGAGATGAAATGCCACCTGATGAAAACATCGTTCACAATGAAATACATGAAATTTTTAACATTGGAAATGAAAATATTGTTAATCAGAATTTTGCAATAAGAAATGCTGTAATCAATACCTTTTTTAATAGATAGTTTTATTTAAAAAAAAACAAAATATTTAAATTATTGTTTTTTTATTTTCAAGTTAAATTCTGCCAGTTCCTTCTCAATTTCAGCCTTTTCCTTTAAAACTTGAAGAAGTTGTAACTGAATGGAATTTTCAGATTTTATTTTGTCAGTTTCTGCAATATATTTTTCCGGGATTGGACATTTCGGCGCAGCCGGTTCGGCGCGACCGTTTCGCCGCAGCCGGTTCGGCGAGGGCCGGTTCGGCGCGAGCCGGTTCGGCGCGAGCCGGTTCGGCGCAATGCCGGTTCGGCGCGAGCCTTATTTTATTTGTAACATTTATATTCTATATTGAATATTGCTATCCCAATCTTTCGGGATTTACAAATCCGTTTGAAGGGGAGGATTACATTTTTACAAACATCTCTTCCATTTTCTTACGGGACCTCGCCATTATTTTCCTCCTTACGCCTTTTGCGCGTTTCAATTTCTATTCGTATATAGCACAAGCACCCGGCTCAACGCCTCGGAGTTAAAAGATTAACTTGAATTTTCATCAGGCAGACATTAGGAACCACCACGTTATCAATAGCAAATTTTTTATTAAGAGGTCCGGGTTGGCGTGCCGGCCCCTAATATGATAATCCTAAAATTTTCTTGGATTGTATTTCTGATAAAAAATTTACCTATATAAATGATGCACCACACTTTGTCAGTATCAAAATTTTTATAAAACTGTAGTGACTCAAAATATCATTTTGATCTCTTCGCTAATCCAAAAATGTTAAATATTATAAGTAAACGCCAGAAGGAAAAGTTCTCGAATAATGGATTCATATATATCTTTGATCGTATGAGCGCTTCCGGATTGAAGATATTTTGGCGATGTGAAAGGAAAGACTCTTGCAAAGGTCGAATTCACACTGAAAATGGTATTATAGTCAAAATGGTTAATGATCATTCTCATGACAGTTCGGCAGCTAAAGTTGAGGTTGATGTAGCTGTATCTGCAATGAAGCGAAGAATTGAAGAAGATGTTCCGGAAAGAACTTCGCAAATTATTGATGCTTGTTTCGGCGAATTATCCGAAGGCGCTTTAGCCGCTATGCCAAACCACGCTGCATTACGAAAAGTAATCCGAAGGACGAGAAATGTTGTGCAAGCTGTTCCCCCCGCGCCTGAAAATGTACAAGATTTAATAATTCCTGAAAAATATAAAATTTACGATCTCCAGCCCGGTATTCAAGAAAACTTTTTACTGGCTGATAGTGGTCAAGTTGCCGGAAGAATTCTTATTTTTGGTCGTGAACGAAACCTTCGCATTTTGAGCGAATGTGACCATTGGTTTATAGATGGGACCTTTAAAATTACGCCACCGTTATTTTCGCAGGTGTATGTAATCTTGGCGGAGAAATACGGAGGAGTTCATCCATTGTTATACGCGCTTCTTCCTAACAAACAAGCTGCAACATACACAACAATGCTAGATATGTTGAAAAATTTGGAACCAAATTTGAATCCAGTACATATTTCATGTGATTTTGAATTGGCTGCGATTTCTGCGTTTAGAAACGCATTTCCTACAGCGGAAATGCAGGGATGCTTTTTTCATTTAACTAAAAATATGAAAAAACAACTCACAAATTTCAATGTAATTGGGAACTACAATACAGACTCTAATTTTGCTTTGTATGCTAGAATGGTGGTGTCTCTTGCATTTGTACCAACTGCAGATTTAGATCATGCAATAGACAGGTTAGCTGGAGTGTTTCCTATCGAACTACAACCACTGTTGCAATGGTTTGAAGATTTTTATGTTGGCCGAATGAATCCTCGAGGAAATGGTAGAAGGCCTGCAGTTTTCAGCCCAGAATTGCGGTCTTTATATAATCGCGTTTTGAACGACATGGATAGAACAAACAACCATGCTGAGGCGGCCCATCGCCGCCTCCAATTGGAAATGGGAATGGATCATCCAATTTTGTGGAAATTTATAGACGGATTGAAAAAAATGCAGAAAGGTCGTGATATGTTTTATGAACACCTACTAGCAGGTCACGAGCCACCAAAAAAATTAAAGAAATATCGTGATGCTGATAAACGTATTAAAACCATTGTGAGTGATTATGCGAATCGGGATATAATCGACTATCTGCGAGGATCGTCTTATAATTACGAGATGAGTGCATAGGAAAACAATCATTGCAGCATTACAGCTATAACAACCTCTTCTTTTGTACATTAATAAATTTATTATCCACATTATTTATCTATCAATATTATATTTAAAAATTTTTTTTCATTAGTTAAATAAACAATTAATTAACCATGATCAGATAGAAGTTAAATAATAAAAAAACAAACTACTTCCATAACGATTCTTTTCTTGCACCGAACCGGCATCGCGCCGAACCGCCCCGCACCGAAGCGGCTCGCGCCGAACCGGCTGCGCCGAACCGGCTGCGCCGAAACGGCCTAGACCGATATTTTTCTTTGCTTGCTTTTAACACAGCTAGTTCAGCTTCATGTTTTTGCTGCCGCATTTGTTTTTCACTTATGATAGGAAGTTTTTTATCCGTTCCAGTGTATCCCCTTTCGGGGTACGGTCCCCTATCTTTGGCAACTCCAAATAAATTGAAAATTTCCTATTGCAAAGAGGAAGGTTTATATCGTATATTGATATAATTTAAACGTGAGAATGTATTATCAAAATTTTGAGTAAATCGAATTTGAAGTTTGCAAATTTACATGTAAAATTAACGAGATTCCCGCGCGTCGCTCATTCTGTGGACGGTACGTGCAATATGAATGACCCTAACACTTAGAGTATTTCGCACCGGCAGATGCAGCTCGTCTCTCGTACATGTAACATCGATTATTTTTTGTTTTTACGCGATTTTTTGGGGGTTTCAGATCCCGGTTTCCTTCATCCCGGTGTTCTTGATGCGTGGCGCCTTCTCGTATGTTTAGCTCTGCCGCGGAGCGGCGTACGCGATTGAAAAACCGCCCGGAGCTCCGGAGGGGCGTAGGGTAGGTTTTTAGATGCGCCCAATTCTGGCCGTGCTAGATCCACCCAAAAAAGTAATTTGCACCATCAAAACTGGCCGCGGAGCTTTAGCCCCGCAAGGCCTAGGTTTTCCCCATAGTTTTTTATATTTATTTAGAGACCTTATTCTTAAAATATTTGTGGTTCTGAAAAGAACCGTTTTTTTATTCAGTTTGGCGACCGTGCTAGCGATGTTATAAGCACGGCAGTAGACTGGTAAATGCGATCCGCATCGAGCGACCGCAACATATATTTATAACCTCGGCTATGGGCGTGGCTTCGACATGCATTTTACATGCAAAATTATGCTATTTTAAAATTGAATTTTCTCGATATTTTATGTATATCATCTCCAGTGAAATTTTAATAGTATACTCTATAAACCTTCCTCTTTGCAATAGGAAATTTTCAATTTATTTGGGGTTACCAAAGTTAGGCGACCGTCCCCCAGTTTCGTTATATGATACTGAAAATATAAACATGTTATGTTTTCTGTTATAAATAATAATTATTGTAAATTTAACTTACAGTTGTGAATTGAATCTCTTACAAGTTCGGCTTCGCCAAAAACGTCGTCGGTTACATCATAAATTTCATTATTTACTTCTACATGATGCGTATCTCGGTACGATGTATCACACACATCTCGGTACGATGTATCAATCACATCTCTGTTAGATGTATCACCCTCATCTCTATTCAATAAATCCAACGTACCTCTATTTGATGGACCACGTTTGTTGGAATCGTATGTATTTGTTTTATGTAAAAATTGCTCTTTATTAGCCGACACAATTCGTTCATTCAATTGTGATAACGAAGGGGTAAAGGATCCCCGACCAGTTTTATAAAGCTGTACCTACGAGTTTGTTATTAACATTAATGACATTTGTTGCAGCATAAATATATTATTAAAACTTATTTTATCGGTAGCAAAATTTTGTCTAGCTTTCTTCTTCATACCTTCATACAACAATTTTAATTGCATACCATTCCTTGTTCCCGTTTTTGCTGAACCATTAAATCTAGTTGCAATTTTCTCCCACTTATCTCGTTTATCAACGTTCTCTTTGTATCTTAGGCATTTTGTCAAACACAACAAACGAAGATACCACAAACAAGGAAGTATGTTTCAACTTTTATAGGTTAAGATTTTAAATTTACCTAGTAATTTTATGAGCTACCAACCTACTTTAAATTTATTCTACAAATAATTATTTATACTTGACAAGTGGTTGGTGAATACCAACATTAGTTATTCATTGAATAAACTTTATTCATCCAATAGTTATTTGCAGATTTATTTGTAGTTGGTGCATACGGGCATTTTAGTTATTCAAAAACATAGAATTAAAGTCATCATCGGGTCTATTATTCGGTTTCACATTCTGCCTCCTTCATTTATTACGATGGTCATCATAATTGTCCTCTTCAGTGTCGGATACCTCCGACATATCCTTTTCAATATTTTTGGCTTGCAGGAATGAACGAATGCCGCGACGTTTTACAGAGCACGGCATGGTGGTCCATTCATCCGTATTTTCTGGGGAAGAATTTGGGTTCTCCCTTAAAGTCGGTAGGTTGTTCTTGGGCCAATATAGAGTACCATTTAGTTCCCAATTAACGGGAACAACGCTTAAGTGCGGCAACCCTCGTTCAATTGTATGCACAATTTTCCAAGACATTTTGTTGGTATATAATGAAATAGAGATGTGTAAACAAGTATAATTCTAAAATTTATAGGTTAAAAAGTTGCAAGCTCGATATTATAAAATAAATAAATAACTAAATGCTAGCTCGAATCGAATCGACCCCCCCCGTTATTGACGACGATCATGGCTTTGAAAAATAGAAATAAAGACATTTGCGCAGATGCAGGTTACTCTATCACTAACTCAGCCACTCGAAACAAAATTTCTTCTGCTACACACTAAAGACCACACTTATTTTAGCAAATTTTAAAAATAAAAAGTGTGAACGGGGCTCAAACTTTTGAAAAAATCGAATTTGAACTTAGCAAATTTAACGAGATTCAGTGGTAAAATTAATGAGATTCTGTTGACAGTCCGTGCAGTTATAATGACCCTAACACTTAGAGTATTTCGCACCGGCAGATGCAGCTCGTCTCTTGTACATGTAACATCGATTATTTTTTGTGTTTACGCTATTTTTTTGGGGGTGAAACGTAATAGTTTACTGCCCCATACCGCAACTATACTTTTTAATGCTATTTCAAGGGTCTCTAAGCTCCCGGTTTCATTTATCCCGGTTTTTTTTTTATGGGAGGCGCCTTCTCGTATGTTTAGCATAGTAACCAGAGTCAAAACCGCCCTGGAGGGGTGCAGAGCGGAGCGGAGCGCAGCGGCGCCCTGAAAGGGTAGGTTTTGACGATGGATATACCTCCCTATCGAATCCACACCCCAAAAATCGAAGAAAAAATATTTAATTTTTTCACTTTTTCGGCAATACACGGGTTATTTTCCATTTTTGTGATTATATTTATTACTAATATCCACTAATCACACCCCCATCTATAGGATACAGTAAATACCCCACCAACAAGTGGGGTTATACGCTCTTCTCTTTACAGTGGTTATGAGGGTTGCATAACCTAACAACATGTCTACTCCTTTCTACACCTCCTATAAATTGAAAATTTTACCCGCGCTTTTGTGTAAGCTCTTGTCTTAACACAGATCATGTTAGAATTTTAAAGCTATCGAACACTTTTCTACTTTGTTACAATTTCGTGATGTGGTATTATAAATTAATTATAATAAACAAGATATTATTCATAACTCACTACAATCTTTATTTCAAATGTATTTGTACGTTATACCTATACCTAGTTTAATTTAGTTTTCTTTAAAACATTTTTATTCTCGTTACATTATGAATGTAACACTTTTAAATTAATCAAAATTTAAAAATTAATGAGATGTTTAATTTTCGAAAAATTAACAGTTTTACAGTTCTCAAATACAAATTTGATGTACTTCTATACAATAGTTAATTATTTTGCTACTATTTTATTATACAATTTAAAATTACTTTAATTATTAAACTTAAAATTAACAAATTTTATATATTCTATAAATTATCTAATAAATATAAATAACAAATTTTAAAAACATCAAAAAACAATTAACAAATCAGTACGATTACTCTAATAATAAATAATTACTTCTATAATTATTTATATAAATATTAAATAATAATTATAATAAATATAAATACAACACAAAACTACCGCTTCGTGCACAAAACGTTACACAAAATTATGTATTCAGTTCTATTGTAGCAATGAATAATTGCTGTTCATTACAATTAATTTAATACCATATCACGAAATTGTAACAAATTAGAAAAGTTTTCGATAGCTTTAAAATTCTAACATGAGTGTTAAGACAAGAGCTCTAACACAAAAGCACAGCACAAAAGCCAAAAGCGCGGGTAAATTTTTTTAATTTATAGGAGGTAAGGACATGTTCACTACCACAGAGGTGAGGACATGTTCACATTACTACAGATATGTTGTTGGGGTATTCACTGTATCCTCCCATCTATCCAAATTTCAAAGAAAAATTCAAATCGGAGCGAAAAAATTTTACGCATTTTCAAGGGACCGTCTTTCAATTGTATACTGTCTGCCAGGGGTCTGCCGCATACTCGATGATAATTTCCCGTACTTTTCAAAAGTCGATATTGGGGTTGTTTTTATTCAATGTACACTTTTTACTTTCCCCATACGTATTAACGTACATATGTATAGGGAAAGTATTGTCATCGGGTCAAAAATCGAAAATTGAAATTTTGGTATTAAATGATTCGTTATGATGCCCTGATAACATTTTCATCAATTTTTTATTGATGCCCGTCTGTAGGTATGTATGTGTGTGTGTAACTCTGTGAGAAAAAATTAGTATCAATCGCACAGCTTAAACCGCTAAACACAATGTCATGAAATTTGGTATGCACGTATATCACGGCTAAACTTAGAGGCCAGATAAAAATGGTAATCCGTTCAAAATTAGGGATCAGTAGGAGTTCTATGCTCGCATCTGAACTAACCGCACGTCATTTTGTTCTCCGATATTTTTTCACGAATTAAGTTCAAAAAGCAATTATTATTGCTAAATAAACGATAATTTTAAATTAGAAATGAAATTGTGCTACACTCCGTTCCCCTCTCTAATTTAAACACGACGACAGTGTTAAAAAACACTTAAAAGTGATCCCAGTATCCCTCCCACGCGAACGTCGAGCAAACGGAGCCCCCGTCGATAAGAGCATCGTAGCTTGCTACTTTGCATTTAACGCACGGACCGAGTGTTCTGTTGCTCCGCCCACTTCGAAGGCATCAGTTCAACGTACGGCAGCGTACGTAGCCAAGTAAGTGAACTTGACCTATTTAGATAAATTCCTTTCCAGCATTAAATTAACTTCCCTATCTCAACGTAAATTCATTTATTTGCATTTTGATATCATTATTATTTTAAAAATTCAATTCAGATTACTTGTCATAATTAAATTTTAAAAAATCATTAAAAGTCAAAGCAAAATTTAACTTACATTTTTCAAAAATTCAAATAATTTTTACAACATAACATGGCAACCCAAGAGAAGGTAGATACCACCAGCGTCAATTTCCGCGAGCTTTTTGAGGAACAGAGAGCTCAAAATCACGTTTTGAGTGCCCTAATCACCGAACTCAAAGACCAAATCGCCGCGCTCACTCGCAAACTAGAACAACCACCCACAGTCGCGCAACCACCTTCGGTCGCACACCCACCTCCGGTCGCCCCATCAGGGAAACGAAAGGATAACCCCTTTCCTCAGCTTACCGACCACCACCGCCAAAAAATTAGAAACCGCCAAGACAAAGACGTCCAAAACAGCCCCAGCTCCAAAGAAAGATGACCCACCGCGCCCCCTAATGTCAACTGCCATCCCAAAACCGCGACGCTCCCTATCTGCAGTTAAACCTGCAAAAAACCCCTCCATTGCCCAACCTCCACCAGAGGCAATGGAAAGTCAAGCCTCCTCCTCCTCCGGCGGTGACACCTTCGTCACCCCTAGCGACAGAAAACTAAAACGCGCCCGCTCTAACCTGAGCAATGACAGCGACACATCCGGGCCCGCTACCAAAAACAGATTCGCCTGTTTGGAGGTAGAAGAACCCGCGATCGACACCCGCACCGAGCAAAACGACGACGGTATGGAAGTTACGGACTCCCAACCGGACACCCAAGGTGCTTCACACCCTAACCCAAATTACACCTACACCTCCGCCAGCCGTATCCCCCCAATCGTCCTTCGGACAAAGGACAACTGGCCGGCCATCAACCGCATGATCATCGAAAAGAAAATCGCGACCACAAAAATACGCACACTCGTGGACGGCATCTCCATACAGCCGGCCACCGAGACCGACTACCGGACCCTCAGTCGCTTATTCGAGGATAAGGCCCTCCCTTCGCACTCTTACTCGCTACCCCAGGATAAACCACTCAAAGTGGTCATCCGCGGTCTTCCGATCACCATCACCCCCGCCGAGGTCAAAGAAGACCTCGAAGCACAAGGATTCGATATCCAATCCGTTTTCCAAATGCGCCATGGTAGAGACAGGCAACCGATGCCCCTCTACCTCGTCCACCTCACCCACAATTCGGATGGGAAAAAGATTTTCGACATGACCTCCGTCCTCTCCATCAACACCCGGACGGAAACCCCCACAAAAAGGTAGAAGTAGGCCAATGCCATCGTTGCCAACAGTTCGGGCATGCCCAAACCCTCTGCCGCGCCCCACCCAAATGCGTTAAATGCGCCGGAGACCATTTAACCGCGCAATGCCAAAAAGTCCGCGAGGAACCAGCCACTTGCGTCAACTGCGGTGGTAATCACCCCGCTAACTACAAAGGATGCGCCTCCTTCCCCAAACCTAAGAGGAGAGAGCTTCAAGCCCGCGACGCAGTCTCCCGATTCGCAGGTCGTCCCACTAATTACTGCTCCCAAGGCTCCGGTAGACCATCATACGTAGGAGTCGCCAGCATCCACGCCCCTCACAGGGAAATATCACATGCCACCCCCGCGCCCACTACCTCCAAAGCGGAGACCCCCTCCCCACTAATAAGCGCAATTCTACAAGTCCTCCGTGACGCCAATAGCAGCGACCAAACCATCCGCGACATTGAATTACTCGTAAACGCCAAAGACATTAACACCGCCGCCGTTAAAGTCTAAACCACGTCACCAACCCACCACGCTGCAGATGGTATTTTGGAATGCCAACGGTCTATCTGCCAAACGAAACGAACTTCTCGCGTTCGCGTTCATCCACGACCTTGACGTCATCATGGTCAACGAGACACACCTCAAAGCCGGGCATCTGGCCAAACTCCTCTGTTACACCCTTTATCGAAATTATCGGGACGGACGCGGTGGCGGCACCGCAATCTACATCAAAACCTCCATCGAACATATCCACCTAACAACTCCCGACCTCGAAGGCCTCGAGGCCACCTCGGTAAGCGTCCACACTGCACACCACGGATGGTTGCAAATCTCCTCGATTTACAATCGCCCCCAAAGTCACCTTCTCAAAACCGACTTCGAATTCCTCCTCGAAGACCCCGACGCGAAGATCATCGCCGGCGATTTTAACGCCAAACTTTCCGCCTGGCTTTGCCGCCACACAAACAACGAGGGTCGTGATCTTCTTCACCTAGCGGACGAGCTGGACTTCGCTATCGTCGCTCCAACCTCTCCTACCCACTATTCTTATGCAGGTACGCCGTCCAGCCTGGACATTGCCATCTTCAAAAACGTACCACTCCAATTTGACATCCCCACCTGCGAAGAGCTTAACTCTTATCACTTCCCAGTACTACTGACACTACGGCCACTGATTCTACCTAACCCCCCCCCCACACACAAGGACGAGAACTGACTGGATCTCTTTCACGGACAAGCTCAAAGAAAACCTCGGACCAATCCCCTTTATCGAGTCCACTGCGGACCTAGACAATTACATAGACATATTTCAAGGAAAAGTAACAAAGTCAATTTCAGAAACCTCATACGAAGCTCCCACCCACGACATCAGAGACAAACTTTCTCCCTCCCTTAAGGACTTAATCCGATCCAAAAACCGTGCAAGGAAACTCGCACGTAGAACGCGAAACCCCGCCGACCAAACCACTTACAACCAACTTAAGGAACAAGTTGATGACAAAATTAAAGAATTTCACGACAATAAATGGTCCGATAAAATCAAATCCCTAGCTTATCACGACTGCTTGGCGCATGGCAAGCGCGCTCCAGGGGAAAAAGAAAACCCCCAGCCCAACAATACTTCGCCCCGATGGCACTATCGCCAAAAGCGACCTTGAAAAGGCTGAAACATTTGCTGACAGCCTTCAAACCCAATGCTCCCTTAACACCACGAGACTTGACCACGACCACATCACTTCGGTCGAAAATTCCGTCGCCTCTGCCCTCTCCACTACAGACAAAACTCCACCTTCACCCCCGCTTCATTCACGGAGGTCGCAATAGCCATTAAAAGACTCAAAAACAGAAAAGCCCCAGGTCCTGACGGCATTACCAACCTTGCCCTTAAGACACTACCCAAGAAAGCAGTAACTGCTATCACCGGAATAATTAACGCATGCCTCCGCCTTAATTATTACCCACAGATTTGGAAAACCGCTGACGTAGTGGTGATCCCCAAACCCGGTCAAAACCTAAGACTCCCTCAGAGCTACAGACCGATCAGCTTGCTCCCCTCCATCGGCAAACTAGCCGAAAAAATCATCATCGCGCGACTTCACGAGGCCATTTCCGACAACAATATCATCCAAAACGAACAATTCGAATTCCGTGAAGGGTTGTGATAACTGCCTTTTGGCACTTATTAAGTAATGTAATATGTTCCTACTTTTAGGTTACTTGTTATTCAATAAGAAGTCCATTCAAATAATACTTGTTATTTATTTAATATTCCTTTTACATTGTATACGTTTACATTGCTATAGTGCGGATTCACTATTGACCCGTCGACTGGTCAATCACTCCTCCTACACTTGACTCCACTACACTACTGTACCCTACTACCTCCTACGCTCATACCAATTCACTTACTTGCTATAACGGATTTTTGACCTTACATCCGTTATGCTCAACCTTGTACAGTAATTTGTTGGTCACTGCCATCTACATCAAATTGGTGGAGACTACTAGATTGGTTGTTATCTGTTTCCGGAACGCAAGTCGAGATGCGCGCTGGGGAGGTCTTGGTTAGAATTTCGTACGAGAAGGTCGACATTTTTGGTGCTGTGAAGTGTTTGAATTGGGGTGCTTTCGATTAAGTGAATATGGTTACGTTTATTGGGAATTCCGTTCCGACAGTCCGGATATTATATGGAACATGTTGTTTTCCATCCCAGTAGGGGGTTTGATTCGAGATTGGAGGACAATGGGTTCTTTTTGCCGTGCCATGTGTCATCATCGGACCACCCTGGCCCACAATTTCTAGGAAGGATTTAGTTACACTGGCGCCGAAGCGTGGGAGCTACTGTATTGCCTCTGTTTTGCTTCTGTATCACTGATTTTCTACAGTATTGGACAGATGATGTTGCTCTACCATCTGTATTTTGGTGAATGCTCGGAGACAATTTCAGGGACAGCTTTTGCATTGTTTAATTGACAATTTTGTTTGTTTGTCAATTTTGTTATTTTGTGTTTTGGTTTTCCACAAGTTATTAAGGGGTGAAATCCTTTTAGCTTGCGTGGATCTACAATACCAAACGGGGGGTTGGTTGGAGTAATTGTTTGTACACTAATTGGTTTAACAACACCTTAAATCATACATTACATAACATCATGCATTACGTTAGTAATGTTTGTCACTGTGGGTTCGATTACACCTAGAACTCTGCATTAACATCTACGACCATGATTTTTTTTCGTTGTTTTTATTTTATTTATTTCATGTTTTATGTAACATAACTAGTCATCATACCATCTAGAAGCTAGTTATACCATCTTTTCTGAGATTGATCTCTCGTTTTTATCATGGTAGCGTTTCTGTTGGTTTTTATTAACCGAGTTTTGATTTTTTATTTTTTCCGGTCTGTATGTCAGGGACGAAGATTGCCCTGCATCAGAACCCTTGAGGAGTCTGGAGGGAGCGTGTGCGTTCCTTCGTCTCACAAGGAGGGGTCCTATGTGGTCCCTTCTCATGTGCTCACAGTGCAAGTGTTGCGAACCTTGCTGTGCAGTCTTTTCCCTTGTTGGGGGGGTCCTATGTGGTCCCTTCAGAGTGGCTGACAGTGCAAGTGTTGCGAACCTTGCTGTCTAGTCTTTTCATTGAGAGGGGGGGGGTCCAATGTGAGCCCTTCTGTTATAGGTGACAGTCAAGCGATGTGTGTGCTTGCTGTTCAGCCTTTGGGTGAGTTGGTGCGGGTCCGATGCGAGTCGTGCACTCATTCCCTCTGTTCCCGTGTTGGTCGATTATAGCGATTCGCTTGACCAGTAGCTCACGCTTTATGCGGTTTTTAAGGCAACGTGTCGTTGTTTTTTGAGCTAATTCTTATCATTTTTTTTCTTTGTGGAATATTTTTTTATTCCGTTGTCCCTGCCATGATGAGATCAGAGATCACCTACTATCACTACAGATATTATTATCACTCTTAGTTAGCATTCAGCAGGCGCGGTTTGCGCTCACGGAAACACTAGAGATCGGTTGATTTTTTTGAGCCATAGGCGATTTTTTCTTTTTGAGCCTTTAGCCCTATCTATACCGGCAAAGACGTTTAGGGGGGGGGTGTATAACGGATTTTTGACCTTACATCCGTTATGCTCAACCTTGTACAGTAATTTGTTGGTCACTGCCATCTACATCAAATTGGTGGAGACTACTAGATTGGTTGTTATCTGTTTCCGGAACGCAAGTCGAGATGCGCGCTGGGGAGGTCTTGGTTAGAATTTCGTACGAGAAGGTCGACATTTTTGGTGCTGTGAAGTGTTTGAATTGGGGTGCTTTCGATTAAGTGAATATGGTTACGTTTATTGGGAATTCCGTTCCGACAGTCCGGATATTATATGGAACATGTTGTTTTCCATCCCAGTAGGGGGTTTGATTCGAGATTGGAGGACAATGGGTTCTTTTTGCCGTGCCATGTGTCATCATCGGACCACCCTGGCCCACAATTTCTAGGAAGGATTTAGTTACATTGCATGCTTGCTAAATAATAATATGCTTAATAATAATATTCTTAACTAAAGGTGGATACACACTACATCTCTTTCGGCGAATAAAATAATTTATCTCCTTGGAATTTAAATTCTTTACATCTTACATATGCCTTGAGATAATTGTAATGTTTACATATAGTTGAGGTAAACTCTCCACCTTTCTTTTTTTTTTCAAGAGTTGTTAATACTAAATTACAACTTAAAGCTACTTAACCTATCCCAACATAACTATTAATAGAATAAAACATAAACATAAAACATAAACATAATAATATGCATAATTGCATTAATAGGAATCTTAATCTAAGCATAACACTGGATATAAACAAACGTAAACTTGGAAATTTGATATTTTTACTCGTAGTAACGTTTTGTTCTATTTTTATGCACAATGTCCACTTCACCTTTTTTGTTTAAAATTTTCACGTTTGGAGGGAGGTCCTCGATCACTTTATAAGGTCCTTTGAAAATTTCACTTAGTTTTGACCCACTCTCACTTTTAATTAAAATTAGGTCATTCTTATTATAATTGACTGGGTTAACATTTCTATCGTACACAATTTTTCTTTTTAGTTTACTGTTTATTAAATTTTGTCTAGCGTCCTCGTGAGCTTTTTGTAACCTATATTTTAGCTCTAAAGGGTAGTTATCAAAATTATACAATGGTTCAATTTTTCCTATTAAGGTACCTGGTATATTACAAATTTTACCGAAAACTAGTTCGTAAGGAGTGTACTTTGTTTCCGTATGCACTGTTGTGTTATAAGCAAATGCGTAATAAGGAATCCATTCGCTCCATGAAAAACTTTGGTTTTTGGTAACGGTTCTCAAAAATGCGCCTAAAACTTTATGTGAATTTTCTAAACTACCGATGCTTTATGATGGTAAGTAGTACTCGAAATTTGATTTATTTTTAATAATTTGCAAGTTTCTTGCATTGTACTTGAAATAAACTCAGTTCCTCTGTCGGTAGCGATTTCGCTGGGAATTCCGTACCTTAAAATAAAATTGTCTACAAACGATTTTGCTACTGTTAACGCGTCTTTTGCTTTAATGGGATACGCTTCTACGAATTTTGTTAAATCACATTGCAGTGTTAAAATATATGAAAATCCATTGCAATCTGTTTCTATTGGACCTACTAGATCTAAAAATATTTTTTGAAATGCCGAGTTTGCTGTACTCGTGATAACCATTGGTTCTTTAATATGCCTGGTGTGTTTCTGTCGTTGACAACTGTCATATTTTTTCACATAATTTTTGACATCTTCTGCCATGCCTGGCCAATAAAATCGTTTTTTAATGTTATTTAGCATTCTTGGGAAAGCACAATGACCTGCGGTCGGTAATAAATGGAAATTATTTAAAATTATTTTCTTTGTGTCTCTATTTTTTATTCTTTGCACTCCTTGTACTATAATAATTCGAGGACCGCGTCCGGCCCCAGTGGAGTTGCTTTTTATTTTAGCGCTTATTTCTTTTATGAATTTTCCATTATTCTCATTTTTGATTATTACGATTTCCGGAATATTTGCTTCTTTACATAGAATATCCAAATCCTTCAATAGAACATCTCGTGTTGTCATTGAGTAGGTTTTTGGGTCCATATAAATAGCATCTAGAGACGGTATATATATTAATGTATTTCTTTTTGTGCTGATGTGCTCCATTTTTCTTAAATTTTCCATTTTCCTTGCCGTTTCCAGTACGAATTCTACGCTATCCTTTGGTTTCTTGTCCTGTCACGGTCGCCATGTGAGAACTTCCTACTGTCCTGTGAGAAGCTCTTTCTAATTGGGTCAATTTGGGTCACTTGGTATTCATTAAGAACTCCGTTGAATTAATATTCATATTTTATTTAATACCCCTTTGTACATTTTATACACTTTACATTATATACATTAAGGATTCACTCTACACTCTAAGACAGTTCGATCGCTACTATCCCATACATCTACTTCCATGGTTACATCAATACTAACTAACTAACGTTCATCATTCATACCACGATTCATACTAACAATCTTGCATGCTTGCTAAATAATAATATGCTTAATAATAATATTCTTAACTAAAGGTGGATACACACTACAAGGTCATAGCACTATCCACCAAGCCCTCCGCCTAGTCGAACACATCACGCAGGCCCTCAATAAAAAAGAGTTCACCGGCCTAGTGCTACTTGACGTTTCGAAAGCTTTCGATAAGGTCTGGCACGACGCCCTCCTGTTTAAAATGCTCCAGTCAAATATTCAACTCCCACTAGTTCGACTAATAGCCTCTTATCTTCAAAATAGAAAATTCAGAATCAAACAAGCTAATACCAGATCCACCGCGCGCCCCATCACTTCCGGGGTCCCTCAAGGTTCAACTCTTGCAGCCTCCCTCTTCAACATTTTTATGAGCGACATCCCAGCCCCCACAGATTCAATAACAAAAATCTCACTTTATGCGGACGACACCGCAATCTATTCGTCCTCCATCCACCCGGACATCGCCACTACCCGTCTCCAGGAAGCTATCAACGATCTCGAAAGGTGGTACGAAACTTGGCGCATCGAGGTAAACTCGAGCAAAAGCTCCGCGATCATGTTTTGTAATCGAAGTAAGCCTCACAAATCCAGCGTCTGGATGTTTGAGGAACAGATCCCGTGGGAAACCTAGGTCACGTACCTTGGAATTACCATGGATCGACGCCTCAACTGGAGCGCCTACGTCAGAACCGCAACCGGTAAAGCCAAAGTGCTCTTTTCAAAACTATTTGCTCTTATGAACCGAAACAGCCCCATGGCTCCCTCAAATAAACTAAGATTATACAAAGCCATCATTCGACCAACCATGACCTACGCCTCCCCCGTTTGGGGCTACGCCCGACACACAGTCATTAACAAGGTCCAAGTAGTTCAAAATAAAAACCTCCGCTCTACCTTCGACGCTCCCTACTATGTCACCAACAGGCGACTGCACGCAGACGCCAAACTAGATCTCATTACCACCCTCATTCGTAAACACGCCACTAATCTCTACAAGAAATCCAAATTTTCCGACAACCCACTTATAGCACAACTAGGTCAATACAAAACTGAAGATTATTGTACCCTCCGACCTAAATCAATCCTGACCACAGACAACCCATGACCACAACCCTCACCTGCACAGATTAACATTCATTCACAGGTATAATTACACAAATTCTCTTCGAAAGTGAATTAAATTCACTAGATTTGTGTAATTTTTGATTTAATTTCCACATCTTAGATTCCACCCCATTTAGCTCACCAACCCCAAATCGAGGACGGCAAATGCAATTTGCACCAACCGTCAAACTTCAAGTAGAAGCCACTTCTATCGAGGAAATCTTCAATCTTCGAATTAAGGACTCTACTAAATCGGTAACGAAATCAAATATTTCCCACTTTTCAATATTTATTTCCACAGTTACAGCCCGGGTAATTACCAGCCAAATTAGCTCAGCGCTATTCCGAGAGGCCCACCGATCTCCACAACTTCCCAACGCCAGATGCCAACCTCAGATGAAGGAGAAGGCCGGCTACGCCGGGATGCTCCATCAAGTTCATTCCAGAAACCAGAATTAGGGAAATGGTGAACGAAATGAAAAAAAGTACGATGTTTATTTATTGATGTCCATCTGTATGTGTGTGTGTGTAAGTCTGTGCGAAAAAATTAGTATCAATCGCACAGCTTAAACCGCTAAACACAATGTCATGAAATTTGGTATGCACGTATATATCACGGCTAAACTTAGAGGCCAGATAAAAATGGTAAAAATCCGTTCAAAATTAGGGAAATGGTA
Source organism: Podabrus alpinus (assembly GCA_932274525.1). Lineage (NCBI taxonomy): Eukaryota > Metazoa > Arthropoda > Insecta > Coleoptera > Cantharidae > Podabrus > Podabrus alpinus. The sequence continues at coordinate 42,135,132 of OW026452.1, read as the reverse complement.
AACGAAATGAAAAAAAGTACGGTGTTTATTACTTTTGGACCACCATTTACCATACTAAACCGGATGCTTTTTTTAATCGTACCCTCTCCCTTTGCACTCGCACACACATTAAACGATAGAGAGAGAAAAGAAAGCACGTCAAAGTTAATATCGGATAATTTTAAAAATTAATAAATTTTGACAGGTCGTTTGATGGATTTTGATATTAGCACTTTTTTGTATAAATCTACTCGGAAGCGAGCGCAGCGAGCTTTTTGGTACCGCTGATGGGTCTGGTCAGTCGAGTTGGGCTCTTGCGAGTGCGTACGTACCCGCGCCGACTCGCTACGCCCCCAACTTACCTCTACCAAAGCAAATGAAAATTTAAGAGATTGAAATTTACGATGTGTTCGCGGCGGTGTAGGGTGAAATTTGAAAAAGCAGCATATTAAACGAAATTATTGAACCTTTCCACTTGGCGAATCGCATTCTACGTTCAATAGGGACCTAATAGGTGCCGTATTGTAGGCTGCCACTTACGCAAATTGTGAATACTAGTAATTTAGAGTGAGCAAATGTAGTAAATTAACCGAACTTTTTGGAGGTGTCGGTGTGAAATTGAAAAAATTACGAGTTTTTGGGTCTTTTTAGGCGACGAATCGCTTTGTGTTTATTTTTCGAATAAATTTTACCATTGGAAAATCTTTTTTCTTGCAACTTCACCCGGTATAAGTGAGTCGGACCAATTTTGTTCGGTTACATGTTTTTGGTGGTGGTGGATTACTTTAAGTGTTTTGCGATTATATTTTTACGATACCAGTTTACGAATAGTTGCCTGCAGTTAATGTTCATATTTTCGCCAAATTTTATACCTTTCGGTTAATTGGACATTATGAGTTTGGACCAATTATATGTAAATCGATGAAATTTGCTTTGGTAGAGCTTTTTACATTTTCCAACGTCCAACACAACACGCAAGGTTAGTTGTAAATTGTGGTGTAAACATGAGTTTTAATCTTCTCTTTATTTTAGATACAAGAGTTACGATACCTTTCGATACCTCAAAATTTCTACCACAGTAGCAAACAAAGGTTTTATGGAGTTACCGATATGGATTTTATTGTGAATGCCAACACCAAACTAGGATCAGCACACGAAATATGTGTAGTTCTCGAGGTTCAATGATGTTTTACATTAATCGACCGCTTCCAAACCGATAACTAATACTACTTTTAATTTTATTTTCAAAGTCGATTGTGGGTTCATACTTTGAAAATAAAAATTCAATTGTTGAAATAATCGAAGAAAACTTTGACTTTTATGCAATTATGAGCTAATTACTTTCGATACCGACTTCGTATAGTTCACCGAAAATTTTATAACGAGATTATACATCATCGGTCCATTTTCAACATTGACATCATGACAAAGGGGTGGGTAGGTATTTAAGAGTTTTTCAAGAAATATCCACTTTGAAGTACATTTAAAAAAGTTTTCATATATTTATGTAACTAAATTTTTTTAGCGTGATTTTAGTCGCCATCTACTGGGCACAAATTTGAATTAAGAACAAATAGCAGTTGCCATGAAACAAAAGTAATCAACTTATTCCAAAAGTGTGTTGGTTTGTGGTTGTCATTGTACATTATTATAATAAAAAGCTTTATTATTAATAATCATAAAAAAATTGATTGTTTTATTTCAATAAAAACTCAATTATTGTTTAAGACAATATACATAATTAGTTAGTGCAGTGACAATTTGGTGAATTTGTAAAATCCTTATAAATACAACTATTTCGTTCATTTAGTCTTTTGTGAAGGCATTCCAAAATGAAAAGTAAAAAGAAATCACTGAAAAATAGGAAGAAAATTGTTGCGGAAAGAAGTAAACTTTTAAGGGAAACTTGAAAATTAAAAGCTTTAGAACAACGAAACGAAAATGCAAGTCCAATAATACAACAAAATAACTATGAAGTAAGAGTTCATTACTATAATCTTTTAAACTATTAGGGATATTATTTCTGACCAAAGTTTATGCCCACAACGCGTTGTTGATTTTGTCATTTGCTCGGAACCCGTTGTGGGTAAATTTATTTAGGTACATCATTATTTCGGTTATGAAACGGAACGCAGTATCCACAAGGTGTTCTGAAAAAATTCACATTGTTGTATCCTTCTTCTACTTTTATTAAGAAGTATCCCTCTTATAGTATAATTATGTAGGTCTAAGACCTCTTCTTTACTAATTTTTGCAAATTGTTCTGTGAGCATTTTTGTATTTACATCTCAGGTAGCTTGCTAGGCTTGCCTTTCGATGTGCCTGCACCTTGTTTTTTTTATTGTTATGATGGCAAATGATTAACACAGGGGGACCGAATGCTATACGTGCCCTCCGAAAGGACGGAAGACGGTCAAGAAATTTTAGACTACGCGGAGTCGAACCGGGGAGCCCTATGTTAGCAGTTGATCGCGTTAACTATCAGGCCATGACCGTCGTCATTGTTGTATCCGAACCTTATAATTGTAGTAAATAAAGGGTTATTCAATTAGAGGTAACAATTTATTTAATTTGACATCCATGAGTATATACAATCTGTTCCAATTGAACAATAAGTTAATAGGTTTGACAGGTTTGTAACATAGCTGAGGTTAACACAATAGTATACCTCATTCTCAATATTATACACTATTTTCAAACATGTTTTGTTAGGGCCACATGGAAATTAACTGCACTGCACTATCTGCGCTGGGGTAAGTCCAACGGATCATACCGTTTTAATCTTTTAACACGTGGGATACTGAGAAGGTCTGCCACGAGGGTGTCTGGATGGATGCTAAGACGGTTTTGGTATCGCTTGCTTGAGGCAGCAATCTCTTCCTTGATCGTGGTCCTGCCTAAATCTCGGTGGATAATAAAGTTAGGGACATACCAAGGTGCACCACATATTGCCCTCAGCGTCTTTGACTGGAATCGTTGTAACTTCATAATATTTGATAAATTAAAAATTTAATGGCGTTTTTGTATTAAAGTATTTATTGACTAGATATTCTAATTTTGATAAGTAACTAAAATTTAGTTGTAATTATTATACTACTTGAAAATTTTGTGTTAGATAGTAATCACATAAATACAGTTCAATAATTATTGATTGTATACAAAAACTTAGGAAGGAAAAACTCCGGAGGTCACATACAAAAATTGTTTTATCAGTTGTCAATTAACAATTGAGCGAGTTTCTGTTCATTCTTTTTTTGCGAGTTTTTTAAAAAAATCTCTCTTTCAAAAAAGTTTCTCTAGGTTATATACCCCATTATAGTTAATACTTTTGCTCGGAAACCTAGCTCCTGTTTCTATAGAGGTAACTATTAAATTTCCCTCATAGTATGTCCAGAAATCAATGTTTCCATCGAGCTGGCGGGGGGGGGGAATTCCATTACGCATATACATGTTTACCTATGTAAACATTGCATTCCTCAAAGGAATTACAACGCTTTCTCTCCAGTTTGTTATTTAACACACCTTAAAAATATACAATATGATTCAAAAAATCAGTAATTATAAATTAAATTAAGTAGCTACTACGAGTATTTATTAAATTTACAATAATTACAACATGCTTACAAGAACAAATATAATAAGGATAGCGCCAACTTACAACGGTGATCAGAAAAAAAACAGGTTGCTGCTGAAAATTTGAATTATTATAATTATCCGGAAACAAAATAAGAGAAAATTTAAAATTAATAGATGATACGAGATTTTATAATAAGTCCGGCCGGGGATGTAGTTCCTCGAAGCCCAAACGTATATTAATTAAAATTTACACGGCTTTCAAAGTCAGCTTCTCAAGCACCCGATGAAGGGAGTAAGGCGAGCTTAACCTGCAAAATATCCTACAATCCCACCTAAAGCAAAGCAAAGCACGAGGTTTTATACAAGGTTGCCTTGAATTCACGAATTTAAAAAACAATCCATTCGTAATCAAAAATTAATTCACAGTTTTTTAATTCATTACATTTGTCGGAAAGTTTCACAAATCTTGCTGAAGTTTGTTCTAAATTTTTAATGCACTGATTAAGAATTTTTAATTAATAATATCAGATAGAAAATGAGATACACTAAAATTGAACACCCAAATTAACGACAATTACACTATATACCAAAACTTCTTCGCCTCCAAAGACCAAATATCCGATAATGATGTTTCCGGTGTTTCAAACGAGTAAAAACTCGGCGCTCCGCGCCTCGCAAAGGGGCTCCGCCCCCTTGACCCCCCGGGTTCCTTCTATTTTAGTCTCCGACTAATATCTTTAACATGGAACATGTTTTTCGGTACTAAACCGTTTATCATAGTTTTCCTCGAGATTTAGGGGTGCATATCTCGTTTCTTCTTCTTACTGTTTTCCGAAGTGCGGCGTAGTTGTGTAACCGTGTTGGTTATAATAGGATAATCCCTTATTATTTTTATGTTGGTAAAACTTTGTTATTGAAAATTCATTATTGTGAATGCGAAGATGTTATTCGATAATCTACTCTATATTCAAATTATAAACTATAAATTTGAATTATACATGTGGTGCCGATTTTTCGAGTCGATTTTTGATGTTTGCTATTCACTTCGATCCCGATATTTAATTGTGGGGAACAAATCATTAATAGTTTAACAATTACATAATTTCAAAGCTGTAATAATAAACTTAGTTGTAGATTTGTATTTAATACATAAAAACTATAATCATATCCATTCTGAATTGGCCTACCTGTTAATTTTTGAACGATTTCTTGAAAATGTCCATGAAAACAGCAAACTAATTTTTTGAGATTCATAACTTACACATTTGATTCTTTATAAGTTGGTGAAATTTTTCCCATCTTCGCATAGAAACATCCGAAATTAAAAAATACCATTCAGTAATTTTTGCAAATAAAATTATGTTCCAAAAAGTACTACGTGACTTATCTTATCGCGATTCGTGATAGTCGAATAAGTTTATTTTGAATAGTTGTAACGTTCAAAAGTGAACGTTATTTGCGACATACCCTTTATAGCTGTTCCGCGCGATAACTTGAATAGTTATCAAAAACTAAAAGGGATAAGCCGTGAGATACGAGACAGAAAATGGTCGATTTTTGTAAAAGACTCGTAAAATAATATTAATTTTTAACGGCAATTATTAGTAATAATTCATTAGTTTTTTTATTACTACCTGCACGTCAAGTTGCTCACCGGCTTGGAGATAAAAACTGACAACTTCAATTTCAAATATATTTAAGGAGAGTCGTAGAGAATATTCCTTTTGTGTGGCCGACTACATCTGGTTCCGGCAAGTCAATTCCTAGTCGCGGGTAAAATTTTGGAAATAATTTCGAGAGCTCCTACGAATCCGGAAGTCAGTTGGAATACGCAGGGTCAATTTCCAGCACGTGGGTCCTGGGGAAAAACACCATCGCCTGCATTTTTGCTCGACGTGTTGACGTGGCTGTATTGAGATCACGATAATTTTGGCAGCAATTTCATTTAATAGAACAGACACGCAGGGGGAGTTGGTTTGTGTACGATAACATATGCAGCTTTGTATTTTTTAGCCTTTTTACCTCAAGCTTGGATATAGCAGGGAAGACAGACAGGCCGAATCGTCAGGAGCGCTCTTGTGATTTAGCAGGGTACGCTGACCTGCGTATGCAACATATCCTTTTTTTTTGTTCAAACCACCTTTTATCTGGAGCAGCTGGTAAGTACAGAGCTGTATTTTTTTGTCTGCCGAACCACTCTCCATTTGCGTCCGGTTTTTTTTATCACGCTATTGGCGTATTCACCACATAGTCGTGCATCCGGATATAGCTGCGAGCAGCCGTCCATAGTACGATTTGAAATATGAAGTTATATTGTTTTCTAAAGGGTGAAATTGATTTGTAAAAAGATTGCATATTAAAAATTTGGATAAACGTCCAAGATGAGAATTTTGACTTATGCATTTCCTAAATTGTCCAATATTTCATAATAGTAGATATAGGATATTTGCCATTTAATGTAAATTTGTTCATGTGCTGATATTAGAAATCTGAATTGAAATGAATGATTTTGAATTTATTATTTTTGGCTGTTTTGAATTTACTTTTGCGTCAGTTTGGTAAATGTACGTATAATCATTAAATATGTTTGTTAGTGTAATCGAGTAGATTCATATGTAAAATTTGAAAATTTGGGATTTTGAAAAATTTGGAATTATTTAAGTTTTATTTTAATTATTTAAAAATTGTGTATTGTGGAATTGCGTGAAAAAGAAAATTTGCTGTTTTGGTTTTTTTTTTGGAGGTACCAAAAGTGAGTATCGGTCAATGTAATGGTTACTAATTTTCTTCCTTTTTCTGTTGTTGATTTTTAAAATTTGTTGTAATTTATTTAAGCTTAATTTGAAATTTCTAGAATATTTTCTATTATAGTTAGTGGTCAAAATTTTATTTGCGTATTCAGGATTTTTAATTAGATTCTGCCCTTTGAAATTTATCAAATTTAAATATTGTGATTTAGTTAATTCTGATAATTCTAAATTTTGATTTTCCGATTGAATTATTGATTGTGGATTTTCTGAAATTGTTCTTTTCGGCATTATTAATTTTTTATAATTTTGATTAAGAGTTTTAGAATTATTTAGTTTCAACAATAAATTATTTGTATTAACGTCATTAAATTTTAATTTTGAATGATCAGCATGACTGATACTAATATTTTTATTTGAATCATCAATTTCTAATTTTGTTGAATCTAAATTTTGTCCTATTATTTGTCTTGGTTTTGAAACTTGGAATTTTAACGTTTGCAATTCATTAATACTGTCAATTATTAGGGTTTCACATTTTTTTATTGACTCTTGATTTTTAAAATGACTTCGTTTAAAGTTTTGGTTGTTTGGGAATTTTAAAATTTGTTTGCTCATAAGATTAATGTTTAAATTACCTTTTTTGAAAATTTTGTTTTTCCTAAAAATTTTGGGTTTTAAAGAGTTTATTAAATCATGTGGGTGTGATGGCAAATGGTAGTTTTCGATTATGTTAAAATTTTTTGTTACTTTAAATGGTTTTAAGTGAAAATTTCCGGTTATTTTTTCGTTCGGGTAGCATTGATTTTCATAATTTTGTAAGAAAGTTTGTTCAAAATTTTGATCAGTGTTTTTGATTTTGATTTTCATAAGGATTATTACTACTCGTTTCATTGACGTTTAAATGGTATGACCTTTGAAAATTTGGTTCAGGTTGAAATGAGTTATTGAAATTTTGATTTGGTGTTTGTTGATAATTTTGAAAATGTGATGATGATTGAAAATCATTATGTTGAATATTTGCAGTTTGTTGAAGATAATTAATTTGATTTAAATTTATTGAATTGCATCGAGTTATTGTTAGGTTTAGAATTATTTTTAAAGGCAAAATTTTGCGTGTTGTTAGTTTGTAAATTTTGAATTTGTAATGAATTTTGTTTTTGGGAGTAATATAAGAAGTTTTCTTCTTCCAAAACAAGTCCCATTGCGATTTCAAGTGAGTCCGGATTCCTTAACCTGACATTATTTTGTAATTGTCCCGAAAGCCCTCGTATAAATGTTTTTAATGATAGGTCAACATAATTCTTTACTTGTAACAATTTCTCAGCAGGTGTTGAATTACTTATTTTTATTTTTGATAAAATTAAAGTTCTACAATCTTGACAACGCTTACCAAATTCATAAGGAGTTTCGTTTATGTTAGGGTGTAACAAAATTAGGTTTTGTATTAAACAGTCTAAATTTCTTTGATCACTAAAATTTAAAATTATTGTCTTTTTAATTGCATCCCAATCATTTAATTCTTGTCCATTACCAATTAACGTTAATGCTCGATCTCGTAATTTACCTAAAATTGCCCTTAACAAAAATTGATTTATTTCGTCTGCTGGGTTATCTGAATTATAAAATGCTGCCAAAAAATCTTCACATGCGTCGATAAATATATTTACCGTGTTTTGATCACCATCAAATGTTGGAATTATGTCTAAATATAATTCTAAAAATTGATAATCTACTTTATTTTGGTTGTTATGAATGTTTTGTTCAAAATTTTCGGGATTTGGTGTGTTATTTTGTTGACAATTTCGTTCATAATAATTCAACCAATAGGATGTTAGAATCTCATCAATTTGAACCAATCATAATCTACTTCCTTTGACAATACAGATCACGGTGGTGTATTGTCGCGGCAATACGACCACCGTGGTCTGTATTGTCAAGTAACGATGGAAACTACCGTAAACGCATACTATAAATTATTTGTTGTCAGAAAAAATTGAAATTTTATTTACGAAATTGTCAAACGAATTCCACACGATACTATAAAATTGTCGGTTAATTTTTAAACCATGGAATCTTCGTGTTTGTCGCCATTTCAAATCACCATTCGTGCTAAAGCACTCATGGTGATTTTAAGGGCGACAAACACTCAGTTCCAGTTTCAAAAATTATTGCCGACAATTTGATAGTCTCTTGTGGTATTATATATGAAAATTTTGGAAATTTGACATTTTATATTTTAGATTTGATTTAAATTTTATTAAATTGTATTGAATTATTAACGTTTACTCTTTCTATTGTTATTTCCGGGGTGTCGTTTGCAAAAAAAAATAACTTGTTGAATAATGTAGAATTGTTAGTTCATTTAACTTAGGTATAAAAATAGAATTGATGAATAAGTATTTATTATTACGTGATGTAATTTAATTTATTATTAAAATGTAAATTTTGCTTATTTAAATTTTTCGCGTATATGACTAATTCAAATTATTTTAATTAATTATAGGTTTTAAAATTTTGGATTAGGAATTTTTAAATTTGAGCTTTTACTCACGTTATAATATTTTTCTTCATAATTGTCTTCTTAAAATTAGTTGGTTGATCCACAACTTGTTTGTAGCGATGCTTGTCAACGTTTTTCAGCTGTTGGATCCTCTTCTTAAAATTAGGGTTGATTCCAAAATGTTTACGACGATTTTTGTTCGCTTTCAAGTTGAAATCTTGTTTTTTCTTAAACTAAGGTTTGATTCCAAATGTTTGCAACGATTCTTGTTTGCTTTCCATTTGAAATCTTGCAGTTTCCGTGGTTTTTGGAATTCTTGGACGATTTTTGTTCCAATTTTCCCAAAATTCCGATCCTTTTTCGACTGCGCCAGTAATGTAAGTTGAACTTTTACACTTAATAATAAAAAAACTTAAAATTTTTTTCATTTAATTTTTTATTGAATATTAAATTCCACAAAATGATTTGATTTTTTATATTTCAATTATAAAATGGACATAGATACACCTTAAATCTAGACTTATATAATACTAACTGAAATCTACTTGACATGAGGTTTTTATGTGTTCTGCAAATTTTGATTATTGAGCGGATTTTACAATTCTATAACGTTCGAGAACATTCTTTTGCTTAAACCAGCAATGGAAAATAATTACAACATTGGCATTTCCTGATTACATCATCTATGGAAAATTACTAAATAACATTTAATGATAATATAACTTTCCGTGCCGTCTATATGCCATCAAATTTTAACTATGGTCGTAATGACGTCAGAATTAATTTTTTTAAGTAATTAAAAAATTCGTTTGATATTAATTACACAACATGTTTATACAAGTAAATTAGTTAAAATATTAAATTATAGTAATAAACAAATCACTTGGACAGATCAAAATTAAACTAAGGCAAACCATAATTTTTTAAATTTTACGTTTTTTATTTGTACTCATATATCACGATTACTCGAAACCAGTTCATTTTTCGAGAAAAAGTATATCTACAAATTTTGTCGGGCATACAGTCGGCTCGACGACGGTGTATTATTTTTCGCGATCCGTTCGACGCCGCCCGGCGTAACGCAAAAAACGGCAAAAATATGTAATTAAAATCGTCGTCTCGCTTAGCGCTCGAAAGCGATCTGTGACCTAGGCATTTTTTTGCAAAAATGCAAATCTAAATTCGAAAGGATCCAAATGAGACCAAAAAATCGAAACTTTAATCTGAAAATAAGCGAGCCAGGCGCAAAAAACTATTCAATTTTTACCCCCCCCCCCTTAAACGATAGCGGGACAAAAATTGGAAAATTTGGCCATACCGATTTTCCATTTTCGCCGCCCCCATCCCTCGAGCAAATTTCAGGTCGATCGGACGAAAACTCTGGAAGTAGATACAAAAATACGATAAAACCGCGAGGAGCCCTCTTGCCAAGAGCTGGAAAAAAATTTCGAAAAAGAAAACATTGTTTCGCCCCCTCGCCCACCGCCCGGAGCTTCTTGAAAAATTTCAACTCTCCAAAGTGAATGCCGAAATTTTGTGACATTATTGCATGAGCTTTTTGCACCTGGCCGAAGTTTGACTCAAACTCGTACTCATATTTGTACATATTACATTCGACCAGTTAAATCATGGTAAAAATATTAATATTTTTATTGTTGCTTTTAAATTTATAATTAAACAATAAGGCGCTTAGCGAAGGTACCAATACAAACTAATTATATAAATTAAAGTCAAAATTACGTTAATAGACCTCATTTAGACTTCCAAAACTATGCAATGATAAGCACAACACAAATTAATAAAAAAATTCCAGAAGGCGCAGTTGACGAGATCCCTTCCCAAATTTTTGATATGACAATCTACTTGATAGAAACAAAAGAAGCTTAATTCGTAAGTTTTCCTTACTAAATCTTATTCTTGAAGAAAATGAAGCTCCGAGCAACATACTGCTGTGTCTCAAAATGCTCTATAGAGGCACACAATTCAAAAATGAATAATAGATTCGAAAAGAACACAAAATTCTAAGTTAAAACACACTTCAACATTTCAGATTACGAGAAACTCAAAACCTTCTCAAATTTCAATTTAATGACTTTATTTGAATCACTCGGGATAAGAAAGACATGTGAATCATTGCTAAGAATAATTAAATTGATGATTGTCACATCAAAATGTAACTAAAAGATTTAATTAGCTAGAAATTAATTAAAATTATATATTTTTTTATTTTTGAAATTACAACTTTGATGATTCTTAAGGTACAGTGAATAATTATTATTTAACATTTATAAACTTTTGCAATCAGCATTTAAAATAAAGGATGTTGAATCAAGACTTTCAAGGAAGTATATTTTCGACTACCCTGATTTGGAAGGGTTTTTATTCATAAACATTATTATTTATTTTTCAACATTAAGCTTTAACAAAAGCACATTAAAATTTTCAATCATCAGTTAACACGCTATTGGACAGCGAAAGACTTAATTAAAGAAAGTTAATTAAGCAACTTCAAGAAGAAAAAAAGAGATATTTTTGACTTGTTTATTTTATGAAACTTAAATGCTTTATTTGTGAACTATTATTCGATAGTAGATCTGTGATCTGCAAATTATTGTATAACCATTTGTTTATGTGCGCTTTGCGATTATTTTATATGAATATAAATATTTCTTTCAAGCTATTGAAATCTTTAATTACTTCACTTCATAAAAGAAATTTCTACCCGTCCAGAGAAAACAAATTAAATCAATTTAAAAGATTACCTTTAATTAAAATCACAGGAACCGACCTCTGAGAGTGTCATTGATTGAGCTAGTAAAAAGGGGCATAAGTGCTAAGCATCCCTTAACTAAAAAATTTTATTCGAACCAGTTAAACATAGCATATTTTTGTCTAGCCAACATAGGGCTTGAGTTAAGTAAAGTATAAGGGAGGACACAGCAATACGTTGAATTTCAAATGATCTTAAATGGGGTTCGGGCATTATTTGTAATGCGACAGATAACGTAGAGTTAACATAAGAACCCCTTTTAAGATAGCTAGTAAGTAACCATATGGGAATTCTTTACTAACTTCATAAATGTTAGCGTGGAGGTAAGGGTTGGTTTTTGACACCCTTATCCCCAAAAGAGGGTTATGAAAATTGGAACGTAGATTCACATCACCGAGTAGATTGTTATATCGAAAATAGGGTGACGGTAAATTGCACGAACGACTGCAGGTAGTCGAAAAAAAAAGTAGTAAATTGCACTCCGAGCAAAAAGGTCAAGACTAATCCCTACGGTAAACTGCACGAACTTGGAATGCAGTTTACCATTAGCAGGTAGTTTTGGGGGTATATGTAAACTGCCCTCATCCGCCAGGTAGATTTGTAAAAAGCATGTAAACTGCCCTCCTAGCCAAAAGGTGAACACTTAAGCTCACCTGTAAACTGCCCTCCTAGGTTAAAACGGATGAGGGGAGTTTACATGCAGGATCAAACCAAGAAATTGTAATTACCGTTGACAACTCAGGACCGTACGCAGGATTTCTATGCAGACAGTGTTTTTGTTGAGCCATCCAGATTCCTGACATTTCTAGTGCTTCTAACTTTTAACGTTCAACTTGCGAAAAAAATCGTTTCCTAACACTAACCTAAGCTCGACTCGGCTGTTGGACCCCTGAGCGGCCGATTTATCTCCCCCCCCCCCAATAGTTTTTCGCGAATAACTACGCCACCTTAGAGACTCAAACGAAAATAATGGAAGCTCAATCAGGCTCAAACGATGCTCTAATGTTTGACACCATTTTAAAAAAAAAATTCGAAACTGGTGGGGGGCACTGACATCCAGGATTAAACCAAGACATTGTAATTACCGTTGACAACTCAGGACTGAACGCAGAATTTCATTGCGGACGGTGTATTTGTTGAGCCATCCAGATTCATGACTTTTCTGGTGCTTCTAACATTTAACCTTCAACTTACGAAAAAAAATCGTTAGTGTTTTAACACTAACCTAAGCTCGACCCGGCTGATGCACCTCTGAGCGGACGATTTACCTTTTCGCGCAGCAGGTAGTTTAATTTAAACTATAATATCCTTATAATGTATCTCACGTAAAGTGAACGATGAAGTTCTGCGGTGAAATTAGCAATTTTCGTTCGGTCACTAGCCCCTACAATTCCCCGTCTAAACCGGCCCTGTTTATTTAATAAACCGTTCTTAAATTATAATTGTTATAATCTCCTAGTTACGTATAAGTAGTGATCATATAGTCCGAGGGCAGTTTACTAGCCTACTTAAAAACCAAAATTTTAGAAAATAAACAAAGGTTATTTTGGAGGGCAGTTTACATTACCCCATTTTTACCTGAAAAATGTTCGGAGTGCATTTTACCGTTTGCAAAATTTAGTGCAGTTTACCTGGAGTGCAGTTTACCATTATCAGGTGGTATTGTAGTGCAGTTTACTTTCCCCGCAAAAATTTGGGAGGGAATCTCGTCAACTGCGCCATCTGGGAATTTTTTACCAACTATATAAAGGTAAGGGTTGGTTTTTGACACCCTTAGCCCCAGAAGAGGGTTATGAAATTTGGAACGTAGATTCGGGTCATCAAGTAGATTGTCATATCAACAATTTGGTAGGGGATCTCGTCAACTGCGAAATCTGGGAATTTTTTACCAACTATTTAAAGGTAAGGGTTGGTTTTTGACACCGTTAGCCCAAAAAGAGGGTTATGAAATTTGGAATATAGATGCAGGTTATCAAGTAGATTGTCATATCAAAAATTTGGGAGGGGATCTCGTCAACTGCGCCTCCTGGAATTTTTTTATTAATTTGTGTTGTGCTTATCTTTGCATAGTTTTGGAAACCTAAATGAGGTCTATTAACGTAATTTTTACTTTAATTTATATAATTAGTTTGTATTGGTACCTTCGGTAAGCGCTTTATTGTTTAATTATAAATTTAAAAGCAAAAAAAAGCAAAAATAAAAATATTATTCGCAGCAATATACACCTCTTTTCGGGTGGTTAACCCGAGAGAGCAAACAGGGAAAAAATATATAAAGGAAAAATATATATAAAAATTTTATAATTATTAAAAAAAAATTGATATGGCACTGCAACGTAGGACCTTATGAAAAATGTATGTACATCCGCTTCGTTTAAAGCGTTTTAGCTCTATCAGTCTGCACGCAGCCTTAAGTTCCGTAGTCTAATTAGACTGACACCGCACTAGATGGCGCCCAGAGATAATCGAGAATCAACACATTTTGTTGACTACAATCTTGTCTTCAACAAAGTATCAACAATAAAAATATTAAATTAATATTATTACAGATCAACAAAATATGGAAAAGGATTGTTCCTGAACTTGATTGAAGCTGAAGGTTTGTAGAGCAGAAGTAAACAAAAAAAATTTGCGGAAAATACATGTTTAACACTCAAAAACAACCCTTAAAGTGGTAGTGAGACAGGGGTCCCCCATAGGCTGTTGGTACCCTTAGGGCACGCCCCACTCATCAGTTGACCAGTTATACGTCGCCCAGTTTGCTCGTCCAGTTTTCCGGGTCCGCGTAAATATTCATAAAGCCATTAACGAGACTGGACGAATTATTGCGGATTGCCTAAATCGATCCCATCTTAAGAACATACCCATCTTGTTAGGAAAGTGCTCCAAATTATGTTTGAAAGATGTAGCCACCCCATGCTGAAATTAAGAGAACCTGACTCTGACTTCAAAATACCTTACATCTGGAAATCTCAATAAATTAAGAACTCTGGGGAATGTGGATGATTAGATGATGAAAACTGCGGAATAAGGGGCAGTACAAAACCCGTATCACTTCATAGTGTGGCCAAACCTAGAAGAACGTTAGAAAAGATTGCATTTCTACAATTCTGTAGCTTGTAATGCAACTGGTTTTGAGTCTACTAAATTGCTCCGGAGAGCGGAGCCATAGGGCACTTGAGGTTAATTTGAAATTTTAATTTCATGAGTAATAAACACAATAAATCAATATGTTTAAAGATCGTTTATTTAATTTTACCTCTTATTTTTACTGTGCTTCAAAAATCACGTTGAAGAAACGGCAAACTAGAGAGACCAAGCTGGGGATAGCTCTCACGATGCCAAATATCAGGGTCCCGAGATTTATAAAAAGAAGAATATAGAAGTCGGTGGTACACTCAATAATGTTGTGCGCTGCGCTGGTTTGGAACCATGCCATGGCGGTGGCAAGCTACATAGCAAAATTCTAGAGGATCCAAACGAAAATGGAGATAAGAGTGTGTTCCGCGTTTAGAACAGTGTCCTGTGACGACATACTGGTGTTTATGGGCAATCCGCCTATACCCTATAGAGTTACAGATAACTGAAAGAACGGAAAATTACTCAGACAAGACAGCTGAAGCAAAACGTATCTCAAAAGCAAGACTCCGTAATATATGGCAGGAAAATAGGACAGAAGCGAGAAATGTGCTTGGAGTAGGGCTCTCATCCCCAACATCACGCCATGGCTTTATAGGGCGCATGCCGACCTCAACTAGAGGCTTTCGCAGAGCTAAACGGCCACGGCTGCTTCAATGCCTACATGTGCAGAATGGGGTAAAAGAGACACCTCAAAGTGCACATATTTCAAGGAGGTGGAGCATTCTCTCTTTAAGTCTGCAAATAGATAGGAAAATTCACAAAAAAAAACTCACATTGACCACCGAGACGATAAAATCTGAAGAAGGGTGGGATACGGTGTTCAAAAAAATAAACGAGATCTCATGCACAAAGATGAGGAGGAACGATGAACCAAGGAAGAATCTCAGTAACTCCGGATGGAAACCAGAAAGAAAAATTCCCGTTAAACCGGCTTTTAACTGAACAACTGGACCTTAATTAGTGTTTACACAGGAGGATTCCTCTTGTGCTACTTTTTTGGGAGGGAAGTCACAAGCCGGGCCTGATAATACTTTAAATACTTTTAAGCTATCTTTACATCATTAGATTTTGTATTAGATTTGGTCTAATCTAAAAATTTCCGCGTTTACATTACTCGATTTTACATTGAACTTCATCCGTTGGATTTTTCATTAAACATTCATAACCGAATATAATACATACATAATAAGTATTTTAGAAAAACTATTTCTTGAGTGCCTATGCCACTGAAGCCACTGGCGTAGCTAGGGGGGCTGACCGCCCTTCATAGATGTTTCCTCTGAGGTGGTACTCCAAAAAAAAATCAGCCGAGGTGGGGATCACACCCATGAAATCCGCCCCGGGTTTCTTTTTAGGCTTCTATACAAAGTATAACAAGAAGCCTTATGATCTAGCTCGGTGTCTGTCCGTCCGTCCGTCTGTCCGTCTGTCCGCATAATTCAAAATCATACAGAGCGTTTCAAATCGTGTTGGATATACTCTGTGTGTATAGAGGTCTAAGAACTGGGTAGCCAGTGCGCTACTTTTAGGCTTCTATACAAGGTATATTTATGATTAGGGCCAATTTATTTGTCAAATCGTCTTGACGTTTCTTCGGCGAATCGCCCATGAAAGCTGCGGGTCTCGCGGAAGGAGGAACAACCGGTAAAACCGTCACGATCATCCACTCGGGTCGTGAGTATTTCGGATCCATTCCCAGGGCGCTGCAATCTGCGTCGCTAATTTGTCTAAAGATATGCAGCACTTCTTCCGCCAACAAATACTTTTTTTTCTTGTGGAACCTTTCCGTCGGATTCCTTCCTTTCGGCCGTCAAATCGAGACCCGATTTTCTATTTACAGGTTGATGATTTCCACATCCACCATCCGCGGGACATATTGTTTGTTCTTTGCACAAACCGTACACTAGTTCTAAGCGTTTCTTGGAATCGTCTGCAGTTATCTTCTGAGCGTGTTCGAAGTGGTTTTGTTTTTTTGGGTTCACCAACAATTTACTGCAATTAAAGCAGACGCAGCGTAAAACTTTCATGACATCTTTAATCATGCCAATGTGAAAGATCGGTTTGGCCAATTCGATGTGACCAAAGTGACCGGGGCAAGTGTCCCGGTCGCTTTCGCATGTTTGACATGGTAAAGTGCTGTCAAACGCTCCCATCCTCGGATCCATCAGGCCGCCCAATTTTGGAAGACTTCCTTCTATAATTTCTACATGATTTATACCTTCTGGGACGGCAGACATGCTACGAATATCTTCCGGACTAAAAATGCCAAATTGCACATTCTTTACAGTTTTGAAAGCAGATTTGTTTTCGATTAATGCCATTGTTAATAATTTACTTTTACTTAACGCGCGAAAAATTAGCCAAACTGTTACATCTACTCATAGGGCGATGTCCTATATAAGCAAATTGATCTGATGATACGTTGATCCGTTGATACGATGATCCGTTGATACGATGATCCGTTGATACGATGATACGATGATACGATGATCCGTTGATACGATGATCCGTTGATACGATGATCCGTTGATACGATTATACCATGATACGATTGTCCGTTGATCCAATTATTCTTTGATACGTGGCTTACTGGTCTAACTGCCGCAGAGATTAACGGCCAGAATAAAGTGAAGATAAGCTATTGTTCCAAGGATATGATTTACTAGGATATTGGATATCAGTGGACGTGTTAAAGAAAGAGTACGTTTTGAATCGACTAGTTGCGACCCTCTATCGGGGTCATTTTCAAGACTGTAATAAAGAAAAATGTACATAAACAAGCGAAAAAATACAAATCGAATGTAAAATATGTCACCTCTCAAAACAGATGTAAAATGTTTTCTTGTGTAACACATTGTAGTAAACATACAATGAATATGGTCAGAATAAAGTTATAAAGTAATAAACATGGCCAGAATAAAGTTTTACTGAGCCCGAAGTGTAACCAGGCATTCAGCATTAGCAGCTACGCACTTAACCGCTATAGTTGACGATCGATATGAAAAATCTAAGCCCTCGTGAATAACTTGATCCAGTACGCCCCTGACTTATTGTATGACAGCTGTTTTCAGATAACAAAAATTAAACAAGGTGGAACTCGCTTTAGCGGCAGTTCTTAGGCTTCTATTCGCAATTTACATTAAGCAAACGCCACCATGCGGGAGAATTTTAGATTAGTAAGTGACGTATTAAATGAAAATAAAAATTCGTTCTTCAGGCTCAAGACATAACAAAATCAACTAATTAACAAAATATATATTATAATAAATTTAATACTATACTGAAATGTTGCAAATTTTCACTAGAATATGATTTTGAATTTCGAAATATACGTCTAAACACGGCCATATTGTTGTTGCTGGTGGCGCTACCAACGGTAATGTAAATTGCCGATACAGCTACCTTTCTGGTGTAGAAAGTTGTTATTATCTGGTTATTTTTGGTCGCCATATAATGTAAAATCACATAATCAGATAATCTGCACTAATTATTTATTATTTTATTTTAACCACAGCAGTGGCTTGATGTGGATAGTGAAGTTAAGTTGTAAATAAAAGAGAAGGAAGAGGATGGATCCACCTCAAAAAATGGACCGGAAATTACAGAAAAGTAAAGTTACGAATGGAATGGAAAAGTTTGATTATTATTACTTATGTACAGCGATGCCAACCGTACTATAATTTATTATAGTAGGCATTCTATAAGTAATTTGTACCTTCTGTTGTACAGCACAGAAGGTAAAATTATAGTATGCGTACTACAATTATAGTACGGGTTGGCATCGCTGCTTATGTAGTAATTGATAAATACCAACCGCAAAATTTTAATTAGTGCAGATTATCTGATTATGTGATGTTACATTATATGGCGACCAAAAATAACCAGATAACAACTTTTTTTTTAAGTCCCCAAGGTTAAGTGATTTTATTGCGAATTCGAATACAGCTTTATTAGGTGACCTCAGGAGGGTAATAAAGTTTTTTTGTGCGACCGCGCGGTCACGCTTAAGTATTCTGCCGACAGTTATTCTCAATCTGGCGGAACTTGAAATGCAGTATTTCCTAGAGGTCTTATGTAGTTGATAACTATCCGTCCATTGTCACCTTGAAAAACTGTTGAAGGTCATAGTTATGGCGGTAACAGCAAAATTTAAAAATTTTACAAAATTGCCACAATTAAACATCTCGATAGATACCGTCGATGGCTTTGATTTGTTCCAAAACATGTGACCTTGAAAATCGATTTGAAGGCCAAAATTTTTCCCCAAGTCGAATTGTGGATTGGTACGACAAATAAGAAATGGGATGTTACTTGTATGCCATGTGATTGTTATGAATAGAAAAAAAAAATTTTCTAAAAGTTTGTAATTAAGTTGGAATTACTCATTGAAAAATCATTATTCCCAGATTTGTCCTTATTAAAGGCATTGGAATAGATTTTGCTATGAGAATATCAATCTGTAGTAGTATTTGATCCTTCCCATTTACGTAGTAAAGGAAAGTATTGTTATCGAGTTAAAAAAAATTTTGAGTTAGCATTTTTCCCATGGTCTATGAGCCCATACGAATTGTTTAAGACCAATTTTGGAATGATGTCCGGATGTGTGTGTGATGTATGAAGTGTGATGTATGAAGTATGAAGTGTGATGTATGAAGTGTGATGTGTGGTGATTCTATCGTCAACGTTTTCAGACAAACGCGTGCACCGATTGAGTTGAAATTTTATACACTAGTTTGAAGTAGCTGTCTAAAGAGCTGATTAGATTTTGGTTGAAAACCGTCCATTTTTAACCCCCTTTTTAGGGGAATGAAAATTGTTAAAGAGCATTGCCGCTTCCCGGTGGAACATATGAGTTTGAAAATTGTCTCAATCGAAAGAGCTTATTTTTCCGCATCTTATGATACCCCACACTTGATACTTCCCTCTTAAATTATTGTTAAAATGCAAAAATAAAATAAGCGCTCTTAAAAGAATATGGTTTGCCTTGGATAATTTTGATCAGTCAAAGTGATTTGTATTGTTCATTCTTCTTCTTTAAGTGCCGTCCCCGCTACGGAGTTTGGCAATCCGCGAGCTGAGAATTATAGTGTTCTATCTGACTTTTTCTCAATTTTACAGGAGAAGGATTTCAAATAATGCCTTCTGAATTATTAGGAATTTCTGTTTAAATTCGGTATTTTTTGTTATAACATACAAGTTAATAGTGTAGTAAGCAAAATAAAATTAAAATGGAACCTGGGAAATGACACTGATAATATATTTAAATTATTTAAAAATATTAGAAATGCAGTTAGAACAATATGAATCCGAAATACTGGTTACTTTATTAGTTTATCGATTTTTATTGTTCTATCTACATAAAAATAAGTAATTATTCAGATTATTAGAATAACATTTTATTAATAATAACCGGGGGGTGAATCACTGTGGCAGTATAGTGTACACTTAAATAGCAGTACAGGCAGTATCGCCAGTATAAAGCTGCATGCGGACTGATAAAGCAAAACGTTTTAAGACAAAACATTTTGTTTTATCTAAAAACAAATGTTTTGTTTTGTCTTACAGTGTTTTATTTTGTCTTAAAACGTTTTGCTTGATCTGAAAACAACTTTTTTGCTTTGATCAGCAATACGTTTCATGATAAAACAAAAAGCTTTTTAATGCAACAAAAGGATTGTCTTAAAACTTTTGCTTTATCAATCTGCATGCAGCCTTAGGCAGTATTTATAGCAGTATAGTGTACATTTTCAAACCCAGTGATTCACCCCCCGATAATAACATACAAATAAAAGTTATTTCAAACAAATTAAACTAAAAATTATTGTTAAGTAAATAAAAAAAATAAAAAAATACTACACTTTTCCTGAAGTTTTTCCTTTTCTAACCCCACTTTTCTCATTTGTTTTTTTAATTTTTTTTTGGCTAGCTTCTTAATTTTATTGCCATCCTTAAATTCATAAAACAAGGTTTCAAAATATTTCCTATCTACAAGAAATTTTTAAAACTTATTTTACAACAAATAACAGTAAACAAACTCTTTTATTAACAAAACAAATAACAGAAACCGCCAACGAATTTAATGCAATATTGTTCTAACTGCAGAATTGCTGTAGCGCTATTGGCTGTGCAGATACACCACTATTGCACTAAAATTTAGAACCGAATGCAGATAGAACTTAATTGCACGACGATTTAAAGCCAAACCAATAATATTAGTACACATTTTATTATGTAGATAGAACCGGAACGATCTGCTCTATAAAATGGTGCAAATAACTCAATTTAGCCAAAAAGTGCAGATAGAACACTATAATTCTCATCTCGCGAATCATCATTGCTATTTCTATCTTTGAAACGGCTGTTCTGAACAATTGGGTAGATGTACACTTATACCATTCTCTCAGATTGTGCAGCCAAGATGTCCGCCTCCGGCCAGTACTTCTCTTTCCCTGGATTTTTCCCTGCATGATTACCTGCAGTAGTTGATATTTCTGTCCTCTCATCACGTGGCCCAGGTATTCAAGCTTCCGTCTCTTGATGGTAGTTAGAATTTCCCGCTCTTTCTTCATTCTTCGGAGGATCTCCACATTCGTCACCCTATCCGTCCATGACACCCCAAGCATTCTTCGATATACCCACATCTCAAAGGCTTCCATTTTATTCATGCTGTTCTTATTTAAAGTCCACGTCTCCACACCATAGAGAAGTATGGAGAAGACATAGCTTCTAACTAGTCGAATTTTAAGTTGTAGGTTTATGCCGTGGCTACAGAAAACGCTCCTCATGCTTATGAATGCTGCCCGGGCCTTTTCAATTCTTATTCTTATCTCTTGAATTATTGTTCATTACTATAATTAACTGACTCCCATCCTGCCTCATACTTGTTTCCTTAGGTGCAACCCCTAAAAAAAAAGGTCATCAGCCGAGGTGGGAATGACACCTCACCCACCTGTCTGGAGGTGACACCCGACCCCCATGCCTCTCATAGCTGTTTCCTTGAGTGCAACTCCTAAAAAAAAGGTCATCAGCCTGGGCGGGGGTGAAACCCATTCAATCCGCCCCGGGTGTCATCCCATGCTAGCTACGACACTGCTGTATCGCCTGTTAAAAAATGTTGCCGCAAAAGACGGCTCCTTTTGGGTCTTTCCGCTAATTTTTTATCGGTGTATCTTGGTTTAACGTTTCTCAATTTCTGATTGAAAATTAAAATTTTTTGAAGGTATGCGTGTACTCGCTCCAATCTGGTTTTTGGCGGCTTTCTTCAAGAATCTTAGTTGAAATTTTTATAGCATTACTTTTCTTCTGTTTTTTTTTAAATTTAGGACTACCATTCTTACTGAATCTCAAGATAATCGAATAAATGGTACTTCGATTGAAACCTTCGTTTATAAAATGATTTAAAACGCAACTTTCATCTTACTCACCAAGCATTGTAAAAACACGTTTAGGAAAAAAATTCTGTTCGGACACTTTCATAGTAACAATTCAAATGAAACTGATTACATTTGATAATAAACAAATGAGAGAAGGTCCAGTAAAAAAATCAAGAGGATTGCTAGATTATAACTAATTTTTTGATGCGATTGAAATTTGTCCAGCTACTTTCGACTCATACGTTAATATAATTTACTTGTGAAAATTTTTACCTTTTTTAAGTTAAACTAAAAATTCAGATATTATATCAATATCAAATTTCACTAAATTAAGCACGAATTCATCGATTTTATTAAATTTAGACTAGTTATTAAATAATTTCAGACTCAAATTTATTTTTAAAATCCAGATTTATTACAATAAATTACATTTTTTTAACAAACTAACCTGTAGCTGATGTAACGACCGGCAGTTTCCGAAGGACGAATAATTTTCACTACTTGTCCTCGCACAAGTCCATAGTATCTGGCCACTGGATCATTAACTTGCATTCTCATTAATTGATTTTCTTTCAACTTATATTTCTGGAGTAACTCTTGTTTTTCCTCAGCAGTCATGACTTCATGTTGCGGCACCAATTCGTGTTCAGTTATGTTAATCAAAAGTTCCGATTCCAAGAAATGCTCCATGACAAATTTGGGAATCATGTCGGTTAGTGCAGCTTTTGCTGCGTACGATATCTTGTCCTGTGTAACAATGATAGCCTTGCGAACATTTTCGGTTTGCATGCGTTGGAAGTACGTTTTGATAACCTTCACTCCCACTTTAATTTCGTCTGGAAAGAACACGAACATTTGAATGGTTTTATCATCTCTATGCTGCACCAAAAGGGTTAATTCACTTCTGTGCGGTTTATTTTGTAACGGTTGGTTTCCAAATTGAACCTTAAATTCGTCTAAAGTTTGGTCCACCTCATCTTGAGTTACCATGAAACCTCGATCGTGACAGAGTTTCATAATCGTTTTTCGGATTCGCCATAACTTGTAAGTTTCTGATTCGTCATTCATGATTTTGTGATTTTGATGTTTTGCTTCACTCACTGTAAACTGTCGCTTAATTTGGAATATTATGTTGGATGTTATATAATCCTATAATCGGTATTCAGTTTCTTGCCAACTTAAATAAAATAAAACATAAATTTTGAAATTTTAATGAAAATGAAAATATTTTAATATTAACTGTAATTTATTTATTTGTGACAGGGCAGGACCACGAATGTTTCGTTAATAGGTGAACAAGTGCAAGGGGGTGGGGAGGTGCGCTTCAGTCTCTGTTCATTACTGGCGCCCTACCGCCCAAGTTAACCATCCCATTTTGTTTAGATAATACGATAAGTATTTATGCTTCTCCGGTTAAGAAAACTTTAGCACGCCACGGGAGGGGGGGGGATTCATGCAAAATATGCATTCATGAAGGAATGAAAATTTTGAAAAACAGCAGGATATCAATTGAATAAAAATACACAGTATTTGCTCATGAAATAATACGGTGCCATTTTTCATAATAATTTTGAATTTTCAGTTGTACGTATATAATTGGACCGCGTTATGCATAACTTGACCAAGCGCCATTTCATGATTTTTTTCCAAAAACACCGCCATCCGACGTATATTGGTGTTACCTACCTTACAAAAAATCCGGATAATATAGAAATAGATATTTTATTACTTTTTCCTGGGATGAACTAAACGCCAAATAGAATAGATTGACAACACCATTCACATGACTAAGCGCCAACCAATTCGCATCCGTGCATTTTGAAGAGATGGAAGAAGGATTGCGACAGGAGGTTGAAATTGAACACGAGGTGGTTGGAATATTGGAACAGGCGGAAGTTGAAATTGAACAGGATGAGGTTGAAATTGAACACGAGGAAGTAGGTGATACTCAAGGTCGTCCAAAAAAAGGTAGGAAACGAAAGTTTCCTTCGCAAAATCGAGATACAAGAAAATTAAATTGTGTTCAGAATAAAGACTACTTCATTCAGAGAGGAGATGTCAAGTTGAGGAAGGAGTTTCGACAATTTTTGTGCCACTGTGAGTGCCTGTCCAAGATAGGTGTGGGGAAAGCGAAGGAAGAATATGAAAAATTTTACAAAGTGAGTTCCCACGATGCCCAACGAGCTCTCGTTTGAGCGATGGTGAGTGAAATACCAATAAAGAGAAAAAGCGTAAAATATTCGGTAAAGAAATGTTAGTCGAGGCAATACACTGTTAATGGAGTTGTAGTTTTTAAAACACTTTTCCTCCAAACTTTTAGAATTTTGAGTGGAAAGGTAAATTTGGCCCTAAAGAGTAAGAAAAGATCGGAGGGCGTATAAGACTTACGGGGAATCGGACGAGGTAAAAATAATATCACAGATGAACGATTTCAAGAAATAGTTGAACACATTGATAAATTTCCAAGATATAAATCGCATTACGTTAGAGACCAAACTGGTTCAATGTATCTGAGATCGGATACTACAATACGCGTTATGTATGATTTATACAATGTAGAGACGAAATTCCCAGGATCATTTTCGAAGTACAAAAACGTATTTTTGACTCACTTCAATCTGAGGAGAAAACCCCTGAAGAAGGATACGTGCAATATGTGTGATAAACTTGAAGTACTAAAAAATACCGGAAGCAATGAGGAGCAAAATAAGTTCAAAAATGAAAAAAAAATCCATTTGAGCACAACTGAAGAAGCAAGAACTTTATTAAAAGAAGATAGAATAGAGCAACGGAAGATGAGAAACTCGAGGTTTTATGTTTCGATCTTGAGAAAACGCCACCCCTTCCTCGCATACCAACAAATGTCTTCTAATTAGGGTATTCACACAGCAAAAAATAAGGGACATTGCTATCTGTGGTTGGAAGGTGAAGCCGGACGAGGAGCTTAAGAAGTATGTTCCCGCTTGTTTAAGCATATTATGCAAGATAATGATGCCTCCTGTACACATTTAACACTGTGGTCGGATAGTTGTAGAGGGAAAAACAGAAATATTAAAATGGCTTTAATGTTAGCAGCAACTCTTGGTGCCCATCTGTCACAGGAAAAGATCACTCAGCGATTTTTAACTTCTGGGCATAGCTTTATTCCCAATGACACCGATTTTGGTGACATTGAATGTGCCTTGAAGTTACAGCAAATATTATACACATCAGAGGATTACATGAACGTAATCAAATCCCGCAGAAGAAAGAACTCGCTTATTGTTCATAAGTTAGAAAAAGAGGGTTATTTTAGTACAGCGGATTTAGAAAATTATATTGTCAATCGAAAAGTAGAATCGATAATAATGAAATAAATTGGCTTAAGTTTAAAGAAATCGCAAGTCGAAAAGAAAATCCTCACAAACTTTTTGTTAAATGTCATTTTGGGGATGAAGCTCAAGAAATCGATATAGAGAAGAAACGTGGAAGGCCGTCAAGAAGACAAGCCAAGAAGAATTTTAGCGAGCTACTTAAAAATCTTTGGCCAAATGGTAAGCCCATTCCAGAAAAAAAACTTGCCGACTTGAAATTCCTATTGAATTTGATTCTAAATGATGCTAAACATTTTTATGAAAATTTATTGGATGATCCCAATATCGAAGAGGATACAGAAGGGTTTATAGTCCAGTCAAATTAGACGAAAAACGGGGTTCAGCTCGGAAAAATTCCCACCTAGCTGAATTTTGGTACACATCTTTATGACATCGTTGTAAACAATATGTAAAAATTCGACCTCGATATCATGTCCGCGTTAAAGGTTATTCGAGGTCAAAGGTCACGAAATTGGCCTTTTTTTTTCTCGTTTTTTATTAGTCGTACAATAAAAAGTTTTTGATACAATTTGTAGAGGAGGTAATTATCTACAAAAATGGTCTTATGACATTTTCACGTTAAGTTGATAGTTTTTGCACAAACACACGACCCACCCTTAAAATGGCACAATATTGATTCGTTGCAGGGAGAGATATGTTTTCGGGCACGGGAAATGCTTTTAATAATAAATTAATTGAAATTGTGGCCAAGGTTGGAAAATGAAGAGAAAAATAAATTTTTTCAAAATTTGCCAAAGTTATAGTATCTTCCTAGTACCGAAGGCGAAATTTTGGTTTGAGCTTACCGAAGGTCCGGGCAAGCTGAAAATTGGCAAAGATGTATATTGAAGTGTTCTAATAAACCCCCAAAATACTCATAAAAATCCCAAGCCGGCGTTCCTCCAATTGAGGATTTTAGCCCCATGGTGCGGTCTCGCCTATAGCTCACGTATTTTTACTTTTACGAAAAATTACCATTAAACAAAGTTTAATTTGCCTATTACAGTATGTATTCTTTGTTTAATGGTAATTTTTCGTAAAAGTAAAAATATGTGAGCTATAGGCGAGACCGCACCTAGGGGGCTAAAATCCTCAATTGGAGGAACGCCGGCTTGGGATTTTTATGAGAATTTTGGGGGTTTATTAGAACACTTCAATATACATCTTTGCCAATTTTCAGCTTGCCCGGTCCTTCGGTAAGCTCAAACCAAACTTTCGCCTTCGGTACTTGGAAGATACTATAACTTTGGCAAATTTTGAAAAAATTTATTTTTCTCTTCATTTTCCAACTTTGGCCACAATTTCAATTAATTTATTATTAAAAGCATTTCCCGTGCCCGAAAACATATCTCTCCCTGCAACGAATCAATATTGTGCCATTTTAAGGGTGGGTCGTGTGTTTGTGCAAAAACTATCAACTTAACGTGAAAATGTCATAAGACCATTTTCGTAGATAATTACCTCCTCTACAAATTGTATCTAAAACTTTTTATTGTACGACTAATAAAAAACGAGATATTAAAAAAAAGGCCAATTTCGTGACCTTTGACCTCGAATAACCTTTAACGCGGACATGATATCGAGGTCGACTTTTTACATATTGTTTACAACGATGTCATAAAGATGTGTACCAAAATTCAGCTAGGTGGTAATTTTTCCGAGCTGAAAACCTAATTTGACTGGACTATTAATGGAGAAGTTGATTTTTATATTGAATATCATTGATTTAAATCAAAATGACATTTTGCTGTATCAGTATTTATTTTTTAAATTTTCAATAAATTAATATTTCACTAATTTGTTCATAAAAAAATCTGATGTGGCCAGTACATGACTTCCCTATAAGGAATCATTCCTTTATCGTTCATCTAAAGATTCGCAGAAATATTATTTAAATTTTATTTTATTATTCATTTATTGTATTATACAT
This sequence comes from Podabrus alpinus, assembly GCA_932274525.1. Lineage (NCBI taxonomy): Eukaryota > Metazoa > Arthropoda > Insecta > Coleoptera > Cantharidae > Podabrus > Podabrus alpinus. The sequence continues at coordinate 42,107,761 of OW026452.1, read as the reverse complement.
ATTATTCATTCATTTATTATTCAAGTAAAGTGCTACTTCCGGTTTAGGGATTTCCTCCAAAATCACATGGTGCTTTAGTATACTGATTAAAGTGTTAAATATGAAATTTGGTTACTAGATAACAATTCGTTCCTGAGATATTTAAGAAAAACCATTTCGTCCTTCAAGTGAAGTGCTACTTCCGGTTTAAGGATTTCCTCCAAAATAAAATGGTGCCTTTGTATACCGATTAAAGTGTTAAATATGAAATTTGGTTACTATATAACAATTTGTTCCTGAGATATTGAAGAAAAACCATTTCGTCCTTCAAGTAAAGTGCTACTTCCGGTTTAGGGATTTCCTCCAAAATCACATGGTGCTTTAGTATACTGATTAAAGTGTTAAATATGAAATTTGGTTACTAGATAACAATTCGTTCCTGAGATATTTAAGAAAAACAATTTCGTCCTTCAAGTGAAGTGCTACTTCCGGTTTAAGGATTTCCTCCAAAATCAAATGGTGCTTTTGTATACCGATTAAAGTGTTAAATATGAAATTTTGTTACTATATAACAATTCGTTCCAGAGATACAGAACTTACAGAGACATTTTGCGTTACATACATCCATACATACATACTATTGTGATACGCGCTATCCAGATTGAGGATAGGTTAGTACCAACAAGGAAAGAACTATGGTTGGATACCGGAGGTTCAAACACATTGTTCGCATGTGTTTGTTTTTTTTTGTCGTTTGAATTAATTGTAAGGTGTTCGTGTTACATGATGAAAAAAATAATCAAACGTGCAGAGAACCGTCGGCCATATACAAACAAACCGAGAATATAAGAAGCTCCGGTTTTAAAACAAAATTATATTGTAACGCAAGTTACCTAAAGTAAATAGACAGTATCATCGAGATCACGAAACGTGACGGTCGCAAATTAGTACTGTGAAAAAGTATAATCGAGATCACGAAACGTGACGGTCGCAAATTAGTACTGTGAAAAAGTATCATCGAGATCACGAAACGTGACGGTCGCAAATTAGTACTGTGAAAAAGTATCATCGAGATCACGAAACGTGACGGTCGTAAATTAGTACTGTGAGACACAGTCGTGAAATCAATTGAGATTCACCTAAATATAACTGAGATAAATTATATTCGTGAACTAAACGGTGGTGCTACAAGAGGAAAATAATTCCTCTAAGAAATTAAGATTCCTTGAAATAGCGGAATACGGAAGGTGTCGGCAACAAAGATTGTGGTCGAGATCGTATCATACGGATACGTAGGTGAGATCCGGATACCAAATTATCCGATCTATGAGAAGAGGTCATAGAAATAGTGGAACGATCAAATCCGCACGAGAGTTGGATCGTGAAGAGATTGGAAGTTAGAAGAGAGAAGAAAGAAAATTGTGCGCACGATACGTTTAGCAGGTTAGCTACCATTTATTTATCAGTGCGTAGAAAATTAGTTCATATAAAGATTGTTTGTGTTATATGTTTTATGTTGGAATTAGTTCACTTTATTAAAAACTTGTTAACGGAATCCAACTGTGTTTTATCTTTGTTGGAATCAAGAATTCGTTCGACATAAGCTCGTATAATAAAGTGCTGTTGGTTGAATCAGATTCCGACGCATATTAGCCTGAGAAGTAAGAGTCAAAAGAAAGGTAGGTGACCGAAAACCGATTGTGGGTGTTCTCGTGCTTCTTCAAGGCACCAGACGCTACATAAAAAGTGGCACCTCAACGATAAGGGGCAAGAATTCAATGACTTCTTAGTATACGACAGCTTAATAAACCAACAAAGATGAACATGAATACGACAATCAGGAATACGCGCAGTAGAGATGCAAGTAGGGGGAGAGTAAATGTGGGGTATGAAAGCATAGAGCCAGTACCCGATGTGGACCCGGTGATGGAAATGTTGAGAATGATGTATGCAAGCATGAAGGAAGAGAGTGAAAAGGGGGATAAGAGGGATGCAAAAATGGATGAGATGAATGCAAGTAAGAATAAAAGTTTTGATCAGTGGAATGAAAGTATGGATCAGATGAATGCAAATTTGAGTGAACAAATTGGGGAGATGAATGCAAGTATGAATAAAGGTTTTGATCAGATGAATGAACGATTTGACCAACAGGAGGTCCTATTTACAGTGATCGAGGAAACATTCAATAGACAGGAGGGAAAATTGTCAAGGGTGAATGTTAGTGAAGAGAAAATGCAAGGGGAGAGTGAGAAAATCACTAATATTGATAAAAATGGGGCAGACGTAATCGCGGCTAACGAAAAGGTGAGCGGCGACATGCGAGAAAAGGTAGAGGGGGTTGTGTACCGAGGAGATCAGGAAGACACTCGGGAGAAGTGTGCGGTTAATGGAATTAATCCAGCACAGCAGGTAGACCCACGAGACAATGAAGTACTGTTGGTCAGAGCAATCGGGGGGCATTCCGAGAAGGATGTGAACGCCCGGATTGGTATCGAGACCAAGGTGGAGACGATGGAAGGGTTCATCGAATTCATAAAGCGGTTCAACGGAAGCATCGGTTGTAAGGGGGAGAAAACGCGACCAGCGACAGTTCCGTATGTGCTACGGGAAGGAAGCGACTGGCGAGCGCAACCAAATAAGATGCAGAACCAGCGATGAAAGGGGAACAGACCAGCAGGAGAGGGTTACGATCATCCGCGAATGGGGGCATGCCAGGGTTACGGCGGTATGGATCGGAAAGGCTGGCGACAACGCGATCGGGAGAAAGACGAACCGCGAAAAGACATCAACAGGGATGTCAATCGGATGGCGATCGACACCACGAACCGACCGACGGCTAACACGCGAGCCGCGGTGCAGTTATGTTCGGGGTCGGACTTTCCATAAGCGGAAAGCAAACGTAGGGGATGTTAACACCTATGTACCCCGGGAAGAGTACATATGTGAAGAATTCAAAGGGCCAATCATATTTAGGTTCACATTAGAAAATAAACAAAGGATCAATTTTAGATCCACATTTGAATTCAAATATAAACAAACCAATTTTAGGCCAACCTTTGAAGTCAATCATTAACAATTCCATTGTCGGTAAAAAATGGGAAAATAATCCAACCGTCAATAAAATGGAAAAGTCAAATGAACAACCAAATTTAGGCACAAGTTTGAAATTATGTAATAAATTAAATGTCACTGTCAGCGGCGATGTACAATGCAACGAAAAATTTAAACAACAAGTCAGGGGTATTTTAGATAAACATACCAGGTTGTTTAATGAGGTAGTAACCGTCGCGGAGGGGTATGCACATAAACTACACGTAGAGAATGAAGCATCGTTCAGCTGTAAGGTTTATCCGATACCGCACAAGTATCGAACGGAAGTCTGGGGGCAAATTGCACAAATGGAAAAGGATGGCATAATCCAGCGAGCGAGTACAGCGTTTATCAACCCACTAGTGGTAGTAAAGAAGGCAGAAGGAAAAATTCGCCTATGTCTTGACGCTAGGAAGTTAAACAGCATCACAAAGCCACAATTTGAACAACCTGAAAATATCAAATAGTTTATTTGGAAAAATTGGGAACAAAACGGTATTTACAAAGTTAGATTTAAAGAATTCATTTTGGCTTATTCCATTAGAACCGGGGTCACGTCCTTATACAGGATTTTCTGTGAATGGCGTGACGTTCCAATTTAAGGTAGTTCCATTTGGGTTAAATACAAGCAGCGCCGCACTCTGTCGAGTCATGCAAACCGTATTCAAAAGGCACGAAGACTATCTTGTCCACTATGTTGATGACATGTTGATATTTTCGGACAACGAGGAAGATCATTTACGACAGTTGGAAGAGGTATTAAGCACGTTGGAACAAACAGGGCTTAAACTAAATTTATTAAAATGTCAATTTATGTTGAATCAAGTAAAATTTTTAGGATTCAAGGTAGACCGAGTAGGAATCTCAGTCGACAATGATAGATTGGAGGAGGTTAAAAATTATCCGCGACCACGGAATTTACGTACTTTGCGAGGTTTTTTAGGAGTGTTGAACTACTATAAGAAATTCATTCCGGAATATTCACAAAAGACGTTAGGTTTATTAACGTTACTAAAAAAGGGTACACGTTGGAATTGGGGGCAGGTACATGAAGATAGCTTCAATATTTTAAGGGAAATGTTTCACAAAAGTTTATCATTAATACATCCAAATTTCGATGAACAGTTTATATTGCGTACGGACGCAAGTGATTTTGCAATTAGTGGGGTATTGATCCAGATAAAGGATGGGGAAGAAGTTCCGATCCATTTTATATCGAGAATACTCAGGGGAGCAGAAATCAAGTATACGATATCCGAAAAGGTAATGTTAGCAATTGTGTTTGCACTGAACAAGTTAAAATTCTATTTAGTAGGAAATAAATTTTTGATTGAGACTGATCACTCCGCGTTAACTTTCATGATGAGAACGAATTTCAGCAACCAAAGAGTGTATCGTTGGTCACTGTTAATACAGGAATTTTCGTTCGACATCAAACATAAAGCTGGTAAAGATAATTTGATCGCGGATGCCTTCAGCAGGAAAGATGAGGAGGAGAAGAAGAAGTTGAAGGACATTTTAGTCGCGCAAATAAATTTAAATCAGGGACACGGGGTTTATTCAGAAGAAAATATTTACAGGAGTCAAGGGAGTCCAGAATTCAGTCTAATCAGGGATAAAATTGCAGAACAGGGAACATTTACAGGATACAAAATCAGGGATCAATGGCTTCTTAAAAGCATAGGGGCAAATGAGCTGTACGTGGTGAATAAAGCTACCACCATACAAATTGCGGGAGAATTACATGAACGTTTCGGACACGTAGGCATTAGAAAAGTATTTTTAATATTTAGAGAAGTTTTCTTTTGTACACGGGATTTGTCGATCATAAAAGACACCATCAACCGATGTGCATTATGCAATCTGGCCAAATACAAAAATCACGTAAACCAGAATAGCATTAAAAGCATCAAAGTAAATAGACCAGGAGAGCTGGTGGCTATAGACTACCTCAGTAATCTAGTTCCGTCAGAGGACGATTACCGACATATTTTGGTGGTGTACGACGTATGCACTAAATATGTGAGATTATACCCGACGAAGAGTTGTAATACGGACACAACCATCCACTGCCTAGAAAACTTCGCAAACGACGAAATCAAACCCGAGCGCATATTAGCAGACAATGCGACTTATTTTAACAACGATCGTTTTGTTGATCATTTCAGGGGAAAGGGCATTGACGTGTGTTATAGTTCCATCAGACATCCGCAAGGCAATCCGAGTGAACGGATCGTCCAAGAAGTCATAAAGTTTTTAAGGATCTTAATCCATGACAGACATCCGGAGTGGGTCGACAAGGTTGTCTTGGCGGAAAGGTTTATAAATTGGTGTCCGAATGTTCGGACAAAGTTCTCGCCATGGTACCTGATGAAGGGTACGAGTCCTCATCGACCATGGACGGAGGACGTTACCGAAAGGATTTTCTGCACGACTGTAGGACGGCAAGAGAAAACGCGCATCGAAGTTCGAGGAAGTATGAAGACCGGATGAATAGAAGAATCCGAAAGCGACTGTCATTCAATATAGGGGACAGGGTAGTCGTTAAGAGTTTGAGAACCTCAAACCGGGCGCAGAACATCTGTGCAAAGTTATCGTTGCCATACGAAGGACCTTTTTGGATCCATGAGGTGGTTAACGATAACGTTTACATATTGGCACATCAGGGGGGAGAAATTCGGGGAAAATTTCACATTAACCTATTATACCCATACGTTGCGGACCCGCAAGAAGAAGAGTCACCATAGGGAGAAAATTGACTGACTAACAGTACCTCGTACATAGAAGAAGATAATTTTACACGGGGAGTCTCGTGTGCATTCTCAAGTTATGTTTACAAACCACTGACGCTGCAAAGGGAAGGGAAGGGATGAATGTAAGTGACTACTGCAGGATATGCAGGTCCATTAAGAGGGAGGTGTACGCACCAACATAGCCCGAGGGTATGTTAGGGTAAGACGGCACAGTACAGGGAGAACGTAAGAGGCTTGGCTAAAGCCAGTCCAGTTGGGAATAAGACATTGCTGCGTTTGAGGACCATAAGTCGATGCAAAAGAATAAAAGCGTTAGGAACAGGTGGTGATTGGAGCAAGAGAGAGAATGAATGAAGATGTTAGAGGGAAGTCAGGGTCAATTGAATGGTATGAAAGGGGTCATGTATGGAAGAAGGGTGTGAAGAATGAATGAAGAAGTGAATAAATGCAAAGATTTACCAAGTTAGTTGCACCGCACTACTGTGGGTAAACTTGGCAGGGGGCATTTGTTGTGATACGCGCTATCCAGATTGAGGATAGGTTAGTACCAACAAGGAAAGAACTATGGTTGGATACCGGAGGTTCAAAAACATTGTTCGCATGTGTTTGTTTTTTTGTCGTTTGAATTAATTTTAAGGTGTTCGTGTTACATGTTGTATGTAAACGTTATATACAACATGAAAAAAATAATCAAACGTGCAGAGAACCGTCGGCCATATACAAACAACCCGAGAATATAAGAAGCTCCGGTTTTAAAACAAAATTATATAGTAACGCAAGTTACCTAAAGTAAATAGACAGTATCATCGAGATCACGAAACGTGACGGTCGCAAATTAGTACTGTGAAAAAGTATAATCGAGATCACGAAACGTGACGGTCGCAAATTAGTACTGTGAAAAAGTATCATCGAGATCACGAAACGTGACGGTCGCAAATTAGTACTGTGAGACACAGTCGTGAAATCAATTGAGATTCACCTAAATATAACTGAGATAAATTATATTCGTGAACTAAACGGTGGTGCTACAAGAGGAAAATAATTCCTCTAAGAAATTAAGATTCCTTGAAATAGCGGAATACGGAAGGTGCCGGCAACAAAGATTGTGGTCGAGATCGTATCATACGGATACGTAGGTGAGATCCGGATACCAAATTATCCGATCTATGAGAAGAGGTCATAGAAATAGTGGAACGATCAAATCCGCACGAGAGTTGGATCGTGAAGAGATTGGAAGTTAGAAGAGAGAAGAAAGAAAATTGTGCGCACGATACGTTTAGCAGGTTAGCTACCATTTATTTATCAGTGCGTAGAAAATTAGTTCATATAAAGATTGTTTGTGTTATATGTTGTATGTTGGAATTTGTTCACTTTATTAAAAACTTGTTAACGGAATCCAACTGTGTTTTATCTTTGTTGGAATCAAGAATTCGTTCGACATAAGCTCGTATAATAAAGTGCTGTTGGTTGAATCAGATCCCGACGCATATTAGCCTGAGAAGTAAGAGTCAAAAGAAAGGTAGGTGACCGAAAACCGATTGTGGGTGTTCTCGTGCTTCTTCAAGGCACCAGACGCTACAATACATACTGCTGTGATCCAAGCTACCGAGCCAACACAAAATATAAAATTTCTAGCTCAATTTAAAATAATAAAACAAATTTGACCTACTTAAAACTACACAGATTGAAAAGATAAACTATTTGTACTATTTTTCAACATTATGAGGAAATAAAGATCTTTAAAGATTGAAACACTAGATAAAAAGCTGTTAGATAAATTCATTAAGGAAATTGCCATATCAAAATGTCATAAAAAAGGATATTTAGATCAGAAATAGTAATTTTACTGAATGCTGTTATCAGTGAAAACATAACCAATAATTTTGTACCATAAAAATTGAATTTGCTTTGTGAATAACTTATCATGTGTAAAACTGATTATATCCAGATGTGTTAAATAATTTGCTCTATGTAAAGATCATAATTTGATTCTGTAAATCGACAAAAAGGTTAATAATGCTCAAATTGGTTTGAAAAGTGATAACAAATTTTCTTGATAAGAAATGTTCAAATATCTATCCAAAAAGTGCATACAAATCGGCTACTGTGCAACAAAACGTCTGGAAATCGATCGACAATTCATCACATCAAATATAAAAGCGATTCTGAAAATTTAAAGAGATTTATATAAAATAAAATTTTATGAAGTATGGAAATGACTTACAGAAAACCAAAATGCGACCAATTCTTCGAAATTTGCGCAGGAAATTATCAGTCATCCTAGAACGCTTGAAATGACAAGACGTGTGTGTCGTAAAAATTAAAGTCTTCCCAGAGAGCTTGAAATGGACGGACGTGCCATATAAATATTGAAATTAAATAAAAGTTATACTCGAATGCTCAAAATGAACGGACGTGTAGCTCCATAAAATTAAAGTTGTATTTTAACGCTTGAAAGTACAGGACGTGTGTGGTTCAAAGTGAACAACTCAAGTTAAAATCATCCAGATGTCCAACGTGCCGAATATTCGTTAAAAGTTAGATAATGTGGTTTATCTAAAAAAATGGCTACCTATTAGTTGGAATATCTAACCAACAACAATGTGTTAAATTCGACTCACTTTTCAAATATCCTGGAAGCGAATATTTCCACACAATTCATCAGTACTCCAGTAAATAGAAACAACTGATCAACAAGTCTAAATCAAGTGATCAACACCGTATAATCACTATAGAAAACAGGAGCGATTTTATCATCGTCAACATCAACCAGTGCGACACTAGTTGAGTGATTCGAAGACGGAGTGCGCGCCAATCGTAATAATGTTCAGTGCGCATGCTTTTTAAACAAGCAGGATATTTAAAAAAGGTATTTGTAAACATTTTATTAATCTTTATAATTTATTATTGTTGTAACATTTTCTACAAACAAGAAGAAAAAGAAGTTTATGGATCAACGCTTTTCGACTTTATTTTAATATTTGATAATTGTGAATTTTCCACAGATAAAAATTTATCTGTATTTGTTTATAGAGTAGTAGCGCTTGCGACTTAATATTTTGGTCAATATAAAATTATTTTTGATTTAAATGCAACTTTTATTAATTCAACCACGACAGCTAAGTATTCAAATCTTTAAGATCATAAAAAGCAAAGGTGAACTTCGTTTATCTCTCCAAACAATTATTTCATCAACAATTTCCAATTTATAAACGATTTTATCTGGATTTCAATAAGCATCCCTTAATTGAGTTTTGAACCTACCATACCTTGAGGAGACTCGTGACTGAGCTAGTACGAATGGGACGAGGTGGTGAGTTTTTTTTGTAGAGTTGGACCCTCGGAAAATCATTTATTTAGCAATTTATAAAAATTTGTTTCAATTGAAGCTGGCGCCCAAGGCAAACCCGAGGTGTACAATTTTACGCTCAAAACATCACAGCAATACATATGTACATACATACATACTGCTGTGCAGCCCCGGAGCTTTATTAGGCTTGCACTCTGAATTATTAAAACCTTGTACGAGTGTACGTAAAAGTACCTCGTCAATAGAAATGTAAGCAAATTATTCTTGACAAATACAAATAAAATAAATTGATGCCTCGGCTTGACTAGTTCGGATAGCACAGACCTACCTTTTCCCACGCTGGGTTCCTTCCTTAGCCAAATCTCAAATCTGAAATGCAATATTGTGGCTTTTGGAATGATCATACACAAATTATGCTCCGTTGATACAGCAAATCGTTTTTTATTATGAATTTCAAATTGTAAATAATTATAGTTAATAAAATTCTTATCTCTAATAACAAAGATCTTAATTCTATAATAAACCTAAACGTTTTTCCCGCACGTGTGAAGTTAATCGTCAATTTGCACAAAATTTTTATGTTTTTAATAATTTTGAATGGGACGGTACCTTTTATCTGGTGTAATTCTGTTTGTTTGGTTCATATACCATGAAATTATGCAGTGGTATTCGTTCGATGACCTTCAAGGGTGCGATCTCTCTGGATTGAATTTCCTCGTGGTAGTTTATGGTTGTATCGTGACCAAAGTTTTCGTTCAATATAATAGTGAATCTTCTCAATTTTGCACAGATTTTCACTTTTTTAAAATACGTAAGTATAATGTTCTTTCAATTTCTAACTTTTTATTCACTTTCTTAATCAAATTTTATTATATTTTTAACTTTTTAGCTGGACGCACAAAATTTGCCACCATTTATTTTTATTAAGCAATCAACAACCTCTTTCCATTGTCTTTTTACCATAGCTACTGGTATTTTCAAGGCACTTCTGATTTCGTTTTATTTGTCGATATAAAAATCAATATATTTGACGTAAAATTTCCAGGTTCGTACTTAGCCCAAAATAATTTGTAAAATTTTTAATGAATTTTTATGTTTCAGATTTATTTTGAAGTATTAACATCTCCTGTGGTCTTCCGGTAAACTTTTGAAGAAAATGTTTTTCGCATTCGTGGTACATTGAGTTTACGGCGCACTCCGACACGTATAAATATTTTGTTATTTTAAAAGTTCTACGTTTTAACACATTTTTATAACTAATACTATGAACAAATTGTTTTTGATTTCAAATTACATTTTTATATATCACTACTTAAATTAATTTACCATTTTAACAAACCTTTATTTTAAAAACAGAATTAAAACGTTGCATTTGAATTTACCTTGTTTTCTCATTCCGTGACCTTTTTCTCCATTAGATTTATGACGTTAAAACAATTCTTTGGTGTCGGATAAAACCCTTTCGTTTGAACAAATAAGTCTCGTGCTACCTTTGTTAATAAATTAAAAACTTTGATTCAAAACGTGATCATTTCTATTGACGTGGTATTGGTACACCGCAATACATACAGACATCATTGCGAAAGTAGTCAAAACGGATTCAGAAATGCTCAAAACGGATATTTCCGTTAAAATATCGACATCGAATTTTTTCATGATTACAATACTTCCTTATAGGGAAGTAAAAATTAACTAATATTGGTGAATCTAATATATTAATTTTAGCATAAATTGACTAAGCGGCAGTTTTCGTTCATAGTCAACTTATGCGAAATGTATAAAATTTATTGCGTAGTTAATGCAAAATTCCTAAGCGCCATTTTTCACTTTAAAATCGAAAGTTTTTCATTTTTTGCTTTAGATCTTTGATGTAATAGGTATTAACACTCTTTTTGACTAACATGCGAAAAATCACATCTAATAAACGATAAGCTGATCTATAAGAAGGTTCTAAAGTTTGTTGCATTTTCTCAAAAACTCACATTTGAAGCTTGGTCAAGTTATGCATAAGACATAACGCGGTCCAATTATAAATCCAACATGAATAAATTAGGAAGATAAAAAAATCTTTGTCATGAATAACAAACAATAATATTTTTTAGATTAAAAATATTAATATTAATAAAATATAAGTAAAACTTATCGTGAATTATGAAAAATCGAACCACTCGACCACGAGGTTTGTGATGATATGAGGGAGTTATCAGAGAAAGATTTCTGTATTACAATACCAATGCCTTTATATTCATATATTTGAAATAGTTTCTAACAAAATAATTTAAAAACCCGTTTACAATTTCACTACGTTGGTTTTGCAAACAAAGTGTTCGCACCAAATAATACAAATTTACCTGGAAAGAAATTTTCAGGTAAGCAGGTGGTAAGTTTACAATTTGATTCCGTACTTTAAACCTCGTGGTACAATGGTTCAATTGTTAAAGTTAAAATATTTAAATTTTAACTGTAAGATCGATAATATAATATTACATGCCTATTATAACATTTACCTAGTTGTCCTTTGTGATGACAGGGCCGCACTAAAAATATTTTGTAGAAAATGTAAACACGTAGTCCTACAAGTACTCGGAAATTTTCAGAGGGAACCATAAAATTTTGTACAGTTGTTGCTTCGACCAAAATAAGTAATTTGATTCGCTACATCCTCAATATCGGGGATATCCCAACTGCAGCGCGATTAATTCCTAATCGGATTTAAAAAACGATTCAACCAACAACTGCGGCGAGGTCTAGAAAAAGTTTAGGACCGAACTGTGGCAGGGCTAATCTGTAATCCTATTAGAATGGATAATGCATAAAAAGGCTTAGAAGGAAAAAAGTTAAATAAATGGTAAAATTTACAGGACTGTATGCTGAATGGTTTGGCACAATTAAAAAATAATAAAATAGTAAAGTAGTGTGGGATGATGTTCCTGCGCTCTGAGCGCACAGCCTCGTGGATTTCATTCTAGATTAAATTGCCGAGAAATTTGTATGGGTTTTACAATGTGGGACTATGCATTGCATAAGCAGAAAAATTATGTTGTCTTACACGGAGCGATTCGTCGATTCGATCGAAAGTTCGATTAAACTGAGTATGGACTTTAGATTTATATGGAACACGAGTGCTAGAACTGTTGTAGTTTAACTACTAATATTAATAATTAATTTTCATTCAAAAAAAGAACATTAGTCAGAAAAACTTTGAATTTACTGCAATAAAAGTTACACACACAAATATAGTACAGGGTGATCATATAACTGGATATTGATTAGAATTAAAAAATGATAATTTATTATATCAGCATAATGTTATATCTTCAGAAATTGATTGATTTATTATTAATCAATGTTTTGCAAATTTGGAAAAAATTTATTTGCAATTACAACTTACCAATTATGCAGGAACACACAAATTTAATACACGGTGAATATAAAACTACAAGCAGTTATTGATTTCAATAGCAAATCTGATAAAAACATCTTCAAAAATTGATTAATACAACATGTCATATTATTAATCTACTGCAAAATTACAGGATCCAAAAATTCAAATTGTACTGCGACTAAGACATACGTCAACACTGTACTCAACATCTACAAACAAAAATAAAAATAGCACATAGCCAAAAACCCAAGGATTTTACTTACGCTTGGAAATAGTTGAGTATCTAACGCTACTATCTCAGATGCTTCTAATTTCGCAGGATATTTTTTACTGGCGTAGAGAAAGCAGTCAAACTGAAAATAAAAATTTTTATAATTCGAATAAATTATTGTTTGATTTTGGGTATGAAAGTAACACATCCAGATTAAATCAATTCATCTCGAAAACAACGCGTGACGTCACAAGTGCTAAGATAGCACATCAAGAGTTATATGTTTAAATGCTCCTGTTAACGTTAAAAATCTAAAAATTTCCACAACAATTGTTTTATTCAACAACAGAATTAGCCCCTCAAAATTTCATTTTGACGGCTTCACCCCAAATGAGGATTTTAGTTCCTCAAAAATGGTTTTTCGCCTATAGCTCGCTTACTTGTATGTTTAGGGAAAATTAGCATCCTGTTAAAATTGAAGAACACAAAATTTTCCATAAAATAGATTTTCCAAAATTCACTTCAGATGACGAAGGTGGTAACAAATTTTTTGTTAACGCATTTTGCCTTTACTTTCTGAAACTGATTTTTATTTCATGTCAGTAAATTTTGAAATTCTGTCTTCTTCAAATTTTGATCGGATTTTAGTTTTAATGGATTTCAAATTTACTAATGAAATTTAGATACTAAAAATTAGTAAGTTGTTGAAATATCAACCTGTTATTTTGTTGATATGCTTAAATGCTAAATACAAATATTTAAAAAATATACAACAAACCTGAAGTTTTTCAGCAGGATTTAGTTTGCTCAATGGAAATGTTTCCAATGTCGTTAGTATTCCTTTTTTCTGAAACATATTAATTATGTTGAATATTTTTTGGCTAACAATATGCCAATTTAAGGACTTAAATTAGATATCCAACAACTTGGAACTTGCTTTAGCCGCGGTTTCTAGGCTTCTATACAACTACTTTTCTGGTGTGAAAAGTTGTTGTTATTTTTGGTCGCCATAATTTTATAATGTAATATCAGATAATGCCATAATTCGGTAACCGTGAGTTGCCAACTTAAAAAATATTCTATAATACAAGTAAAATTTAGTGACAAAAATATTTCGATTTTCTGATTCGTATCTTTATTATCGGATAAAAATTATTTTTTCATATAAAAGCAAGAAGATAGCATTTTAAGTTCAAATATAAATCTCAGAATATTTAATTTCTTAAATCTGCGGTAATTCTGATAATCTGAATCTTTAGTAGCAACCTAACAAATGAGGCTATTAGAGCATGAAGGTGTTAACTCACTTTTTAAATATTTGCCAATAATTAAGGTTAAAGTTTATATGCTTGGAACTTTTTTTGTGTTAGATAAATTTATATACTTAGGCCCAGTTGTTCAGTATTAGGTTATCTTTTAACCTGAATTATTTTCCATGGAAACAATTCTTGAAACAATAATTTCTATGGAAAATAACCCATGTTAAAAGATAACCCGAAACTGAACAACTGGGCCTTAGAGCCACAATGTTTAGTGAATGGACATACTTTTATAAGTATATGTGCTATTTTACCACACACTACATATTTGTTTAGTGTTATCCAAAAAAAGTGAGTTAACACCTTTATGCTCGAATAGCTTCAAATATTCTATATATAAGTAAAATTTTTTGTAGAACGTGGCTAAAAAGTCGAATTTAAATTTAAAACGCATTTTTGTTATATTATACATACGATGTGTTTACCATCACAATTTCGAGGGTTCTGATTAGATTGAATATCAAAGTAATAATCAAATTTGGAAAATTTATAATCCAAAAATGTATGAAATTGTTAGATTTTCTTCGTATTTTAACTTTGCGGTATTTTGTTTTCGCGGTATTTTAGTTCGTGGTATTTTGTCTTTGCAGTATTTTCGTCGCGGTATTGTGGTCGCGGTATTTAGGCCGCGGTAAAATGTGCTAGACCGTAGCTACTAGGTTTGAATGGAGCGGGAGTCGCGGGTCTGACTTGGAAACGTTGCCTTAAATGTACGTTACGGCGCCAGCAGGTTTTTGCAAGGTCTCAGCTGAAATCATTCTTTTACTCGGATCTTAGTAGTCGAGAACGAGTAATTAAAATACTTAACCAGCAAAGTAAATTACTGAATAAAAGGTATGCAATTCTATTTCAATTGTACATTTATAATGATTAGCGCAATTAACCCAGGAAAAAAATGGTTCAATAAAATTAAGTGTAATCAAAAAGTCTCAATATGCATAAATATAACACCTTCTGTTTACATTTTACATTTATTAATTTATCATAGTACATTTCCGTGGTTTGCAAAAATAAAAGAATCATAATATATTGTACTGATCTTTAGCAATGTTTAATATCCAGTACACTTAATTTTCTTACCTGGCTAGCTCATCCCGGTAAGACCCTTGACAGTTGTTAGCGAATTCTAAGGTTGTTTTAATTGTTCGTATTCGGCTAATGAATACTTAGCTGACAAATGACTAATCGTCAAACTCTGAAAGACAACTTGCTCTTTTGATTCAAATAAAAGATGTAATTAAGTTAGAATAAGTTTCTATTAAATCAAATAACTTGTACCTGGTACCAGAAAAATAGACAAATAAATGTTTACAAATTAATTCAAACCGTGGTCTGTACCAAAAGGTTTACAAAAATCAAACAAATCGAAGTTTCTTCTTTCTTCTGCTTAATGGTCGGTTGCCATTAAAGCTTTTCGTTATTCCATTAACGTGTAAAATTTTAAATTTAATTGTTTTTGGTTTCGTTTAAATTATAAAAAATGTTTTGTTATTTAATTCGAAAAAGGGTAATATTGAAATTGTCTTAAGTTTACAAAATTATAGGTTATGTTTTCATGTAAACAATTTTACAAATTGACCCATTCTAAATTAATTGATCTATTTTAGAGATTTTTGTCATGGTAAATCTTTAGATGAAATTGAATAGCAAGTATTAACAGTATCTTTCTGTCTTGGACGATTTTATTAAAGACAGTGTCCTTCGAAATGAGTTGGATAATTTTATCGGAAACGACGTTTCTCGGAACCTTATAATTTTCTACTTTACGAGTCTTCATGGTGTTTCATTGAGTCATAACAGACCATAGAAATATGTATAGTCTGTTTCAACATAAATGGAATTAAAACAAGTTGGAACTTGCTTCAGCAGCGGTTCCTAGGCTTCTATACATACAACTACTTTTCTGGTGTGAAAAGTTGTTGTTATCTGGTTATTTTTGATCGCCATATAATGTACCATCACATAATCAGATAATCTGCACCAATTACATTTTTTGCGGTTGGTACTTATCATTTACTATATAAGTAATAACAATCAAACTTTTCCATTCTATTCGAAACTTTACTTCTCTGTAATGTATGGTCCTTTTTTTGAGGTGGACCAATCCTCTCCTTTCTCTTTTATTTACAACTTAACTTCACTAACCACATCAATAAAAAATTATTTTTTCACATCAAAGTAAAATAAAAAATCAGTTCTTAGACCTCTATACACACAGAGTATTTCCAACACGATTTGAAACGCTCTGTATGATTTTGATTTATGCGGACAGATTGACGGACACGGAGCCAGATCATAAGGCTTCTTGCTATACTTTGTATAGAAGCCTAATAAAACAAGGTGGAACTCGCTTTAGCGGCAGTTCTTAGGCTTCTATACAGCTACCTTTCTGGTGTGGAAAGTTGTTATTATCTGGTTAGTTTTGATCGCCATATAATGTAACATCACATAATCAGATAATCTGCACCAATTAAATTTTTTGCGGTTGGTAATTATCATTTACTATATAAGTAATAACAATCAAACTTTTCCATTCTATTCGAAACTTTACTTCTCTGTAATGTTTGGTCCTTTTTTTGAGGTGGACCAATCCTCTCCTTTCTCTTTTATTTACAACTTAACTTCACTAACCACATCATTAAAAAATTATTTTTTCACATCAAAGTAAAATAAAATACAACTACTTTTCTGGTAGTTGTGGTAGTGTACTTTTCTGGTAGTGTAAAACTACCGTTATGAACGTCGACATTTGGTTCTACAACGTTACCTACTTCAAGAACAGCTGCGTTTTTACTTCGTGGATTTTATCGGCGAATTGCATGACTACGTGAACGATGTAATATTTTCGAAGGGGTCATGTTGGCTCTTTTGCTTTCGTTTGCGATTTTGTTCAATTTGTTCTGACGTCATGTTGGCAATTTGATTTCTTTCGCGATGTTGAATAATTTGTTCTGACGTCATATTGGCAATTTGCTTTCGCTTTCGAAATTCGCGTAATTTCCGGTCCATTTTTTGAGGTGGATCCATCCTCTTCCTTCTCTTTTATTTACAACTTAACTTCACTATCCACATCAAGCCACTGCTGTGGTTAAAATAAAATAATAAATAATTAGTGCAGATTATCTGATTATGTGATGTTACATTATATGGCGACCAAAAATAACCAGATAATAACAACTTTCCACACCAGAAAGGTAGCTGTATAGAAGCCTAAGAACTGCCGCTAAAGCGAGTTCCACCTTGTTTTCGCTTGTTTATGTACATTTTTCTTTATTACAGTCTTGAAAATGACCCCGATAGAGGGTCGCAACTAGTCGATTCAAAACGTAGTCTTTCTTTAACACGTCCCCTGATATCCAACATCCTAGTAAATCATATCCTTGGAACAATAGCTTATCTTCACTTTATTCTGGCCGTTAATCCCTGCGGCAGTTAGACCAGTAAGCCACGTATCAAAGAATAATTGGATCAACGGACAATCGTATCATGGTATAATCGTATCAACGGATCATCGTATCATCGTATCAACGGATCATCGTATCATCGTATCATCGTATCAACGGATCATCGTATCAACGGATCATCATATCAACGGATCATCGTATCAACGGATCATCGTATCAACGAACCATCGTATCATCGTATCAACGGATCAACGTATCATCAGATCAATTTGCCTATATAGGACATCGCCCTATGAGTATAGTAGATGTAACAGTTTGGCTAATTTTTCGCGCGTTAAGTAAAAGTAAATTATTAACAATGGCATATGGGAGGCATATGGATGGGAGCGTTTGACAGCACTTTACCATGTCAAAAATGCGAAGGCGACCGGGACACTTGCCCCGGTCACTTTGGTCACATCCAATTGGCCAAACCGATCTTTCACGTTGGCATGATTAAAGATGTCATGAAAGTTTTACGCTGCGTCTGCTTTAATTGCAGTAAATTGTTGGTGAACCCAAAAAAACAAAACCACTTCGAACACGCTCAGAAGATAACTGTAGACGATTCCAAGAAACGCCTAGAACTAGTGTACGGTTTGTGCAAAGAACAAACAATATGTCACGCGGATGGTGGATGTGGAAATCATCAACCTGTAATTAGAAAATCGGGTCTCGATTTGACGGCCGAATGGAAGGAATCCGACGGAAAGGTTCCACAAGAAAAAAAGTATTTGTTGGCGGAAGAAGTGCTGCATATCTTTAGACAAATTAGCGACGCAGATTGCAGCGCCCTGGGAATGGATCCGAAATACTCACGACCCGAGTAGATGATCGTGACGGTTTTACCGGTTGTTCCTCCTTCCGCGAGACCCGCAGCTTTCATGGGCGATTCGCCGAAGAAACGTCAAGACGATTTGACAAATAAATTGGCCCTAATCATAAATATACCTTGTATAGAAGCCTAAAAGTAGCGCACTGGCTACCCAGTTCTTAGACCTCTATACACACAGAGTATTTCCAACACGATTTGAAACGCTCTGTATGATTTTGAATTATGCGGACGGACGGACAGACAGACGGACAGACTGACAGACGGACAGACACCGAGCCAGATCATAAGGCTTCTTGGTATACTTTGTATAGAAGCCTAAAAGTGAGGCATTCTAATTTTTGAAATCAATCATAACAAAGGTGAATCACGTTTATCTCTTCGATCAAAACAGAATATTTCATTTATTATTCTATCAGCAATTTTAAGCATTTACAACGAGTTTGTTTCAACCAAAGAAGTTTCATCCCCTAATTGAGTCTGAACCTACCATACTCTGAGGAGACTCGTGACTGAGCTAGTACGAATGGGACGAGGTGGTGAATTTTTTTTGTAAAGTTGGACCCTCGGAAACTTAATTATTTACTAATTTATAAAATTTTATTTCATTTGAAAGTGGCGCCCAAGACAAAACCCGAGGTGTACAATTTATGATAAAAAGTACACATCAGTATCAACAGATCAACTTATCAACAGATCAACTTATCAACAGATCAACGTATCAACGTATCAACGTATTTAAATTTCCTATATAGGTGAAAAATTATGAAAATAAAATATAACTTATATTTGGTGTGCATTGAAAATAGATAATCTGCACTAAATATATTTTTGCGGTTGGTATTTATCATTTACTATATAATCAATAATAAGCAAACTTTTCCATTCCATCCGGAACTTTACTTCTCTGTAATGTACGATCCATTTCTTAAGGTCGATCAATCCTAATCTTTCTCTTTTATTTACAACTTAACTTCACCAATCACATCAAGCCACTGCTGTGGTTACAATAAAACCGGATCAACGTATCAACGTATCAACGTATCAACGTATCAACGTATCATCGTATCAACGTATCAACGTATCAACGTATCAACGTATCAACGTATCAACGTATCAACGTATCAACGTATCAACGTATCATCGTATCAATGTATCAACGTATCATCGTATCAACGTATCAACGTATTTAAATTTCCTATATAGGTGAAAAATTATGTAAATAAAATATAACTTATATTTGGTCTGCATTGAAAAAAAAGTTGTTATTTTTGGTCGCCATATTATTATAATGTAATATCAGATAATCTGCACTAATTAAATTTTTGCGGTCACAATCACAATTTCGAAGGTTCTGATTAGATTTGAATTATGCGGACAGACAGACGGACAGACGCGGAGCCAGATCATAAGGGTTCTTGCTATACTTTGTATAGAAGCCTAACAAGTAGTTTATATAGGGAGACCTCTTTGAAAATATCTTTAACTTAGTAAATTTCTTTCGAACATTTGCGTATTTGTAAATTGCATTAGCGAATCGTAACACCGGATTAACAGATTAACGCAATACTATATAGACGAAGTATTTACAATATAACAACGTATCAGTTGATCAACGTTATGATTGGCTCTGAAACATGCGGACGGACACGAAGCCAGACCATAAGGCTTCTTTCTATACCTTGTATAGAAGCCTAAATAAGGCTTCTTGTTATATCGTACTTTGTATAGAAGCCTAAAAGTAGCGCACCGGCTACCCAGTTCTTAGACCTCTATACACACAGAGTATTTCCAACACGATTTGAAACGCTCTGTATGATTTTGAATTATGCGGACAGACAGACGGACGGACAGACGGACGGACGGACGGACACGGAGCTAGATCATAAGGCTTCTTGTTATACTTTGTATAGAAGCCTAAAAGTTGTTATTATCTGGTTATTTTTGGTCGCCATATAATGTAACATCACATAATCTGATATTCTGCACTAATTAAATTTTTGCGGTTGGTATTTATCAATTACTACATAAGCAGCGGTGCCAACCCGTACTATAATTGTAGTACGCATACTATAATTTTACCTTCTGTGCTGTACAACAGAAGGTACAAATTACTTATAGAATGCCTACTATAATAAATTATAGTACGGTTGGCATCGCTGTACATAAGTAATAATAATCAAACTTTTCCATTCCATTCGTAACTTTACTTTTCTGTAATTTCCGGTCCATTTTAGGCTTCTATACAAAGTATAGCAAGAAGCCTTATGATCTGGCTCCGTGTCTGTCCGTCCGTCTGTCCGTCCGTCCGTCTGTCTGTCCGTCCGTCCGCATAATTCAAAATCATACAGAGCGTTTCAAATCGTGTTGAATATACTCAGTGCGTATAGAGGTCTAAGAACTGGGTACCCAGTGCGCTATTCTAGCTAGCTAGAAGGACGGGCAGGCAGCCAAGGTCATATGGCTTTTGGATTGCACAGAGCTTTCCTTAATCTTCATTCAACTTAAGTTACCTTGGGTAGCTGCCCGTCCTTCTAGCTACCCGTCCTCGGACGGGCTATCATCTAGCTCTCAGTGCAATCCAAAAGCCATATGACCTTGGCTTCCTGCCCGTCCTTCTAGCTAGCCGTCCTCGGACGGGCTATCATCTAGCTCTCAGTGCAATCCAAAAGCCATATGACCTTGGCTGCCTGCCCGTCCTTCTAGCTACCCGTCCTCGGACGGGCTACCAGCTAGTTGTTAAATTGTTTATCAACTGGACGCTCCTTGGCGAAATTCTTGGAGCCGCAGAACTGACAGATGGAATTCATTTCTCCACAATCGTGTCGAGTAACGTGAGATTCATCAAATCTCAATGCTCTTATTTGGAGTTGAATTGCTTGACTTTGGTATCGATTTTCTTTCTGTCGATGTATCGCATGGGATCGAGCGTTAGCAGCTTGCCGCGCTTGAGTTTCTTCTAATGTTTCACGTTGTTGACGTGTCGCATGGGATAGAGAGTTAGCAGCTTGCCGCGCTTGAGTTTCTTCTAATGTTTCACGTTGTTGACGTATCGCATGGGACCGAGCGTCAGCAGCTTGCCGCGCTTGAGTTTCTTCTAAAGTTTCACGTTGTTGACGTATCGCATGGGACCGAGCGTCAGCAGCTTGCCGCGCTTGAGTTTGTTCCAAAGTTTCACGTTGTCGACGTATCGCATGAGACCGAGCGTCAGCTTGTCGCTGTGATCGAAGCTGTTCTTCTGTATTATTAGCTCTTGTACGTGCTTTTCTCTCACGATTCAATCGCCGTCGCTTTACAGCAGGATTTTCAAAATTTTCATTATCCATTATGGAAGTTCACATAATGCTTTTTTGGCAATAGCTGTCATAATTTTTCACCGATATAAGAAATTTAAATACGTTGATACGTTGATCTGTTTTTTCAATGCAGCCCAAATATAAGTTTTATTTACATAATTTTTCACCTATATAGGAAATTTAAATACGTTGATCCCTTGATACGTTGATCCGATGATACGTTGATACGTTGATACGATGATACGTTGATACGATGATACGTTGATACGATGATACGTTGATACGATGATACGTTCATCCGATTGGTTATGAAATTATCCGTTATGCGTTCGGTTCGGTTCGGTTTGCTTCGGGTATTTCCGTGGGACAGACAGAAGGAAGGAAGGAAGGTAGGACTTGGCCTTTTATAATAAGAGATAACTTTTATTATAACTTATTTATTTATTTTAACTTTACGTTATTATGGAATATCAATTAACCGACGACGAAGATTTTAAGGACTTTATCGAAATTTTAGCTGAAAGCATTCAAAGAAACTCTCAAGTTTTTCGTGATCGTTCAAATCATTTTGTTAGTTGGTCAGATAAGGAAAGTTTTGCTAGATTTAGATTGACGAAACATTCGATTCAAATAATATTAAACCAACTAAATCTTGATTCCCAGGCAATAAGGTATAACTTTCAGTTTCAATCTAATATCATTGAATGTCAAATGTTAAAAATCATTGTTTTCTAGGGATTTATGTCTTGTTCAGGAGTACCAACATAAATTTTAATGATAACTCTCGGATTAGTTGACTCGCCCTACATACAACCGCATTGGCGTTGATCCTGGTTCAACACTTGAATAAGGTTCGGCTAATCCTCGAGTTAAACCACTGACATACAACCACCCCCAAGTTTAGGAAGTTGATGGTATCGATGTCAAAAATATTCGCAAAAAGAATTTAATTGCAATTTGTATTATATAGTATTTTAGTAGGCAATGATCACCAACTTAAAAAACAGATTATCCGTTAAATATTTTTAGGGTTCTATACAAAGTATACACCGAGAAAAAAATTAAGTAGGAATTTGTCTTGCAACAATTTGAAATAATTTCTCTGCACAGAGAAAAAATTGTTTTGATTTGAAGTATTTTTTACTTCAAATTGAAGTGCAATTTCGTCTCGCATCAATTTGATGTCAATTTTACAAGAAATGAAGTAAATTTGACAACAATTAATGTAATAATTATTTCAAACTGTTGCAACACAAATTCCTACTTAATATTTTTCTCGGTGTGTGTAGAAGCGCGTATGGGGTTGAGTCTTGGACTTTGACAGAAGCTGTTTGCAAAAAATTGGCAGTATTTGAAATGTGGTTGTACCGACGTATACTGAAGATACCATGGACAGACCGTGTTGCCAATCAGACTGTTCTAGAAAGACTGGATAAGAAGAGAGCCTGGGGCATATTATGAGAAATAGTCAACGATACGGATTGCTACAAATAATTCTACAAGAAAATGTAGAAGGAAAGAGAGGACCGGGAAGGAGAAGAATATCATGGCTGAAGAACTTGAGAACATGGTATAATACAACAACAGTGGGTCTTTTTAGAGCCGCAGCAGATAAGGTACGCATTGCTATGATGATCGCCAACATTCGAAACGGATAGGCACTAGAAGAAGAAGTGTAGAAGCGATAGAATCAAAGTATAGAATCTTATTAACGTATCATAGGATTAGCGCATCATGGTATCATCGGATCAGCAGATCACGGGATCAGCGGATGAAGGAATCAGCGGATCAACGTATCAGCGGATCAACGTATCAGCGAATCAACGTATCAACGTATCAGCGGATCAACGTATCAACGTATCAACGTATCAGCGAATCAACGTATCAACGTATCAGCGGATCAACCTATCAACGTATCAGCGGATCAACGTATCAGCGGATCAACGTATCAGCGGATCAACGTATCAGCGGATCAACGTATCAACGTATCAATGTATCAACATATCAACATCAACGTATCAACGTATCAACGTATCAACGTATCAATGTATCAACGTATCAACGTATCAATGTATCAACGTATCAACGTATCAACGTATCAACGTATCAACGTATCAACGTATCAATGTATCAATGTATCAACGTATCAACGTATCAACGTATCAACGTATCAATGTATCAACGTATCAACGTATCAACGTATCAACGTATCAACGTATCAACGTATCAACGTATCAATGTATCAATGTATCAACGTATCAACGTATCAACGTATCAACGTATCAACGGATCAACGTATCATCGGATCAACAAATGTTATATAGGTTGTCGTCGATAATACAAACGGTATATTAAATCTTCAAGCTTATTATTTATATAATATAAAGTAGATAAAACCACACAATTTCGTAATGCCTAGAAAGCAGTTGACACCTGAAGAGCGAAAAGCAGCAGCTGCCCGTCGACGCCAGAAGGATGATATGAGGAAACATACTATTAGACAAGATCCTTCGTTTCGTTTACAGGAACAAGTTCACAACACCGAAAGCCATCGTCAAGCCCGTCAAGATCCTTCGTTCCGTTTACAGGAACAAGTTCACAACACCGACAGCCATCGTCAAGCTCGTCAAGATCCTTCGTTTCGTTTACAGGAACAAGTTCGCGACACCAAAAACCATCGTCAAGCCCGTCAAGATCCTTCGTTTCGTTTACAGGAACAAGTTCGAGACACCAAAAACCATCGTCAAGCCCGTCAAGATCCTTCTTTTCGTTTACAGGAACAAGTTCACAACACCGAAAGCCATCGTCAAGCACGTCAAGATCCTTCGTTTCGTTTACAGGAACAAGTTCACAACACCGAAAGCCATCGTCAAGCCCGTCAAGATCCTTCGTTTCGTTTACAGGAACAAGTTCGCGACACCAAAAACCATCGTCAAGCCCGTCAAGATCCTTCGTTTCGTTTACAGGAACAAGTTCGAGACACCAAAAACCATCGTCAAGCCCGTCAAGATCCTTCTTTTCGTTTACAGGAACAAGTTCACAACACCGAAAGCCATCGTCAAGCACGTCAAGATCCTTCGTTTCGTTTACAGGAACAAGTTCACAACACCGAAAGCCATCGTCAAGCCCGTCAAGATCCTTCGTTTCGTTTACAGGAACAAGCTCACAACACCGAAAGCCATCGTCAAGCCCGTCAAGATCCTTCGTTTCGTTTACAGGAACAAGTTCGCGACACCAAAAACCATCGTCAAGCCCGTCAAGATCCTTCTTTTCGTTTACAGGAACAAGTTCACAACACCGAAAGCCATCGTCAAGCACGTCAAGATCCTTCGTTTCGTTTACAGGAACAAGTTCACAACACCGAAAGCCATCGTCAAGCCCGTCAAGATCCTTCATTTCGTTTACAGGAACAAGTTCGCGACACCGAAAACTATCGCCAGGTTCGTCTTGATGAAGACGTGCGCATCCACGAACATAATCTCCGTAGAATTCGCGAGCAAGGCTCATGGCAAGATGAAATAAATCGATTTGAAGCTGAAATTCGCAAAGGCTGCACTCACGCATGTCATTCATGTGGGGGACTTTTTTTTCACTACTCCATTAAAACTCACAGCATGACCGAACTCCTTTTAGCTGGAAAGCAGCAATCCTTCATTGACTCAGTAATTATAGTCCCACCCACTTCAGACCTCGCTGAATTTTGCTCAACTTGTCACAGATCTATCCAGCAAAACCGGATTCCACGTCTCTGTCTCTCCAACGATCTGCAGTTTCCCTATGTTCCACAAAGTGTAAAGAATCTGACACGTTTGGAAGCCCGTTTGGTCTCAGCTCGACATGTGTTTCAGTCCATTTGGGCTATATATGGAATGCATGGACAGATGAGAACAAAAGGACGAATTATTAACGTCCCAGTCTCCATAGATAATACCATTCAATCCCTTCCTAGGCTTCCGAATCAGGACGATGTTTTACACATCCGACTCGCCCGTCAAATTGAAGTTCCGAGAAATTATACAGCTGGTAACATTCGTCCGGCTTGTGTGATGGATGCCGCTAAAATTCTTACCCGATCTCCGCTTTACCGTGAATACGGAATCACTCTTTCAAGCAATTGGACCGAGATATGTCAGCATCAAATTGATGTGGCATTACACGAAAACCCAGAAGAAATTGCGATGGATGTTCAAGAGGAAAAGGAAGTCGATGACGTAAATCCTGGTAGAGGAGAGACTTTAATTACTAGTGATGAGGGAATCCGGATGGCTCCAGCGGAAGGGAACCAACCAATCTCTATTCTATATGATCCTGACTCGTATTTTCTTACGTTTCCCCAAATATTTGCTGGGCACCGAATGAAGCCATCCGATAGTAATGGTAAATTACTAAGCCGCTCCGAATTTGTCAAATCAATGGCGCGTAACAGTGATCGCCGTGCCGTTGAAAATGTCGATTTCTTACTGTTTTTGGCCAAATCTCTCGAAATTCAGAGAATTTCAGATAATCGCAAGGTGTGTCTTCGTAAACGAAGACGCAATGGAGAGTTAATCCGAGTCACTGCGGAACAAGTTAGTCATTCTAATTTTGTGGATGGGTTAGTTAATGATGATAATGCTTTTAAGGTTTTACAAGGAGTACGAAATTCATGTCATCATTGGCATCAAGAAGGCCTTAAAGTCCGAAGGATGGTCAGTCAGTTCAATTTGCCTCATCTCTTCATCACTATTAGTGCCGCTGAGCTAAAATAGAACGAGTTGATTGTGATTCTCAAGCAAATTCTTGACAAAATTACAATTTCTGAAGAAGAAGCACAAAATATGTCAAAGAATGACAAACAATTACTTATTCAGCGCGATCCCGTGACTTGCGCTCGATATTTTGAACATCGCACTTCTGCTCTTTTCAAGACCTGGAAAAACTCTCAAGGCCGATTTGGAAACCGATCCATTAAGCATTCCTATCATCGCATTGAGTTCCAACATCGAGGAAGTCCACACGTCCATATGATCTTGTGGATTGATGGCGCACCAAACTTTGATGCTTCCAACTCATCTTCTACTCAAGATGTTTGCCGGTTTGTTGACGAAATTATAACTTGTTCCACGGACTGGCCTGAATATGAACCCATTCACCAGCTTTTGTGTCTTCAAACTCATCGACACACCCACACATGTAGAAAGAAAAGCCACAAAGGAGTCAAATGTCGGTTTGGAATTCCATTTTTCCCAATGGACGAAACCACTATTCTCCATCCATTCGAGGAGCAACAGGAGGAAATTGAGATTTTCCAACGCGATTACAAAAAGATTCGTGACTATCTTGATACGAATGAACTGCCACTTTCTTCAGATATGACATTTGCGGGGTTTCTACAAGAATTATCCATGACACGAAATCGTTACATTTCTGCTATTCAAAGCTCCTTGAAAAAACCTAAAATCATCATTCGGAGGCGGCCATGTGAGACTTACATAAATCCATACAGTGAGAAAATCCTGAGACTCCAGAAATCTAACATGGATATTCAGTTTATTTTAGACGCCTATGCTTGTTGCTGTTACATCATTGACTACATTAACAAGAGTGATCGTGGAACTAGCGACCTCTTGCGTAAAGTTCTTGAAGATGTCAGAAGCGGAAACAAGTCCTTGGCTCAGCGTCTTCAGGCTCTTGGTGCGGCTCATCACATGAACAGTGAACTCTCTGCTCAAGAGGCTGCTTACAACGTGCTTCAGATTCCAATGAGCCGATGCACAGAGGCATGCATTTTTATACCAACAGGTCCAGCCGATCAACGAACCAGAATGATTAAAACTAATATTCAGTTAGAAAATCTCAGTCCGGACTCTGAAGATGTCTTTGTAGACGGACTTTTACAACGATATAGTTCACGACCAGAAGCATTATCTAACCTTAATCTTGCCCAATTTTCAGCTTGGTATGAATTTTCATTAAAACGAGGAAGTACACAGATGGCCCAAGAAAACGATGATATTGTAGAAACTGAAGACGTACAAAGTATCGATAAATATTTTCCGCTAAAGAATGGCAAACCTGGATACGTTTGGAAGCGAACATTTCCAAAAATTATTCGCCACGTCCGCTACAACAAGAATAAAGATCGTCACAACTTTTTCCGCGAACAAGTGATGCTCTATATTCCTTGGAGGGATGAGGAAACCGAAATTATAAATCAAGATTGCGAGAAGATAGCGACTGATAATATAGAAGCAATTTCTGCCAATCGTCGCGAATTTAATGCCTTTCAAGAAGATATTCTGGATGTCGCTATGGATAGCGCATTGAGTGTGGATCGTCAATCTGACGATGACAAATCTGATAGCATACCGGAAGAGATTCAGGAGGAATTCGAATTAATCGACCCCGTTGCTGCTGGTGCCATTGACTTTGGTGGTGACGTGATACGCCCAATGTCTGAAAAGTTTACGCTTCCTAATCGAATTCCCAATAAAGAGTTTGAAGAATTATTCTCATCGCTGAATACTCAACAACGGGATTTTGTAACTCACCTGCTTGATCACTTCAAAAGGTCTCCCGATATCCCCATCTACACCTACTTAAAGGGAGGTGCCGGTGTAGGAAAGTCTCATGTAATTAGAACTCTATACCAAGCATTAATTAGAGTGTTCAATGATAAAGTTAATTCGAATCCTGATAAACCTTCTGTCCTTCTGACGACTCCTACCGGATTAGCGGCATTTAATATCTTCGGACTCACAATTCACAACGCATTCCAACTTCCCGTGAACCAAAAAGAAGCTAGCAAGCTCTCAGACAGCGTCTCTAATACAATGGCCACTCTCTATTCAGAACTTCGTGTTCTTATCATAGACGAGATTAGTATGGTTGGTCAACATATTTTGGAAATGATCGACAAACGATTGAGAGACCTCTGTGACGGATGTAAACCTTTCGGTGGTATATCGGTCATAGCCGTTGGCGACTTCAGGCAGCTGCCACCTGTTATGGCAACATCCCTTCTGGCTGGAACAATGTCGAATTCGATTTCGTCGCTTTTCAACAAACCCTTATGGCACATGTTTACTGTTCATGAACTGACCACAATTATGAGACAACGCGATGATGCAGCTTTTGCTCTTGCATTAAACAATATGGCGTCAGGGACGATGACTGATGATGATTTGAAACTGTTCAAATCCCGTGAGTTTCCAACTACGCCTGAAGAAATAGTAAGCCGACGCCCTATTCATCTTTTTTACACGAATGAAGCAGTTGATGCCCACAATAGTTTTGCGTTATCCTGTTTGCCAGGAAATCAAGCCATCTCAACCGCCAAGGATTCCCTTTCTGCTTACACGAGCGAGGCATCCAAAGTTGCACTCCTCAACTGGATAGCATCTGCACCTCTATCTAAGACACAGGGACTTCACACAAGCCTCTTTCTCAAAGAAGGTGGACGTTATATCATGACAGTGAATGTAGACACAAGTGACGGTTTGGTTAACGGTGTGGGATGCATTCTGAAAAGAATTGACTTTGGTATTAGTACTTTGGATGCATCTAGACAAAAGCCTCTCCGTCTCTGGGTCAAGTTTGAAAATTCCCGAAGTGGACAGAAGCTTCGTTTGCGCAATATTAACCTCAGTCGGCAACTTCAAATTGATTCGGAACGGACTCCCATCTCACCATGTACGGTCGTCATCCAGCCACGATCGAATTCGGTCACAAAGGTAACAAGGACGCAATTCCCACTTAATGCAGCTGAAGCTCAAACTATACATAAATCCCAAGGATCCACATACGAGCTCGTTGTTGTCCATTTTAACTCCTGGAATCAAGCGTGCTCTTCTGTATGTCGCATGTTCACGAGCAACAACGGCATCAGGATTATTTCTTATTGGAATCGTTAAAAAGACAAAAATACCACAAGAGAATGATCCCATATCTATTGAATTCAAACGACACCAGGAGATGAAGCTAATTCCTTCATTTGAACATTTGCGAATTAGGGATGATAGCAACAGACAAATACAAGTCATCTTTCACAATGTCCAGTCACTTCCTGCTCATTATAGTCTCTATGCATCGGATGAGGTCTATAAGAGTTCGGATATCATCCTTATGGCGGAGACATGGACGCTCTCAAGTGACAATTTTCCGCTAGGAGATCATCTTCTTGCTGCATCAATAGATAGTAACGATGTGCGTCGACCGATTGGTGTACGTGTGTATTGTTGTCCGTCTGTTCATGAATGTATTATAGACACCAATTCCGAAATAGAATACGACTCCCAAGGTTCCTGCAGTGTTTCTTCTATTGTCTTCTTTAACATCCGAATAATTGTCGTTTACAAGTCACCAGGGTTTAATTCCAACACAATGATCTCTTTAATAAAAAAGCAGATGTCTCGCTTATACTTAGTACCACGTACTCTGGTTACTGGAGATTTCAATGAGGATTTCAGCAAGGAAGAAAGTAATGGCCTACAACATGCTCTTAGAGAACTAGGACTCCAAATTCGGTCGCCAGCGATACCTACTACGCGGAATGGCACGCAAATTGATGCGATTTTTTCCAACTTCGAAGTGTCAGCTACTGGAGTCTACACATCGATTTCTTCTTACCATGAGCCGCTTTGGGCCAGAATTAACTTAAACTAATTTGCGACAGACATCTTTGGACGTGGAATGGATGTTGTTGGTATAAACACCGTCATCAATTACTATATGCCATCCGATGCAGATAGTTATTTACATAGTGTTGCTCGTGCAAGTCGTTTTGACTCTGTGGGAAGAGCTATCACGTTTGTTTTCAGCGATGAAGATGCCAAATTATCGAACAAAGTTCAAACTAGGTTCCAAGTGAAAATTATCAAATTTTCGACCTACCCTATCTATCTTTTAATCAAATATATATTTTGATTCTAAATATTTCTATTCAAACTTATTTCTATTTATTACCTTATCCAGGGGGATAAGGGTAAGGGGTGTAGGAGTTATGCTGCAGAGGTAGTACCTTTTACCGGGACGGTCACATCGAGCGTGATAACAGAAGATGGTCCTTGATGGTAACTGGTCCTCGCAGGATACCCAACTCTCACTTATGGCTCCACGTGCCACACCCTGGGAACTGCGTTGACCCGCAGGCGAAACTAAGCGAGGGGCCAGATATGGCAATAACCGAGTGGTTGCCGGTATAAGCAACTTCCTTAATTGTATTACCGATAGCTTCGGATGGATGAACAAGCAAGTATAGGGCACTTTCTTGTCCTTGGATAGAGAAATCATTCCTAAACGCGGACGAATCCAGCAATATGGTCAACGGCATGGAATGCAGATGGCAACGGAAAACCTTCTTCTTCTTCACTTCGCGGTGTAGGCGTTATTGCTTGTTCCGGTAGCCATCCTTTTCTTGCTCCTCCCACACTTGTTTTTCCCGGTGGTTTATATCGCTTGGCTGCTAGTGGCAGTCTCCCTTCTGCCATTCTTTCGAGGTGTTCACTCCATGTCTTGTTACTTGTCCGTCCGTCTGCCTGTCTGTCCGCACGTTTCAAATTATTTTCTATTAAATTGCTAATGATTCAATTTTAGGCTTCTATACAAAGTATAACTAGAAGCCTTATGATCTGGCTCCGTGTCCGTCTGTCCGTCCGTCCGTCCGCATAATTCAAAATCATACAGAGCGTTTCTAAGAACTGGTTTTTTTATTTTACTTTGATGTGAAAAAATAATTTTTTATTGATGTGGTTAGTGAAGTTAAGTTGTAAATAAAAGAGAAAGGAGAGGATTGGTCCACCTCAAAAAAAGGACCATACATTACAGAGAAGTAAAGTTTCGAATAGAATGGAAAAGTTTGATTGTTATTACTTATATAGTAAATGATAATTACCAACCGCAAAAAATTTTATTGGTGCAGATTATCTAATTATGTGATGTTACATTATATGGCGATCAAAACTAACCAGATAATAACAACTTTCCACACCAGAAAGGTAGCTGTATAGAAGCCTAAGAACTGCCGCTAAAGCGAGTTCCACCTTGTTTGAGGTGGATCCATCCTCTTCCTTCTCTTTTATTTACAACTTAACTTCACTATCCACATCAAGCCACTGCTGTGGTTAAAATAAAATAATAAATAATTAGTGCAGATTATCTGATTATGTGATTTTACATTATATGGCGACCAAAAATAACCAAATAATAACAACTTTCTACACCAGAAAGGTAGCTGTATCGGCAATTTACATTACCGTTGGTAGCGCCACCAGCAACAACAATATGGCCGTGTTTAGACGTATATTTCGAAATTCAAAATCATATTCTAGTGAAAATTTGCAACATTTCAGTATGGTATTAAATTTATTATAATATATTGTTGTGATACGCGCTATCCATGTCGAGGATAGAGTCGTACCAACAAGGAGAGAACTACAGTTGGGGACCGGAGGTTCAAACACATTTGTTTACATGTGTTTGTTTTTTTTGTCGTTTGAATTTAATTTTAAGTTTGTTCGCGTTGCATGTTGTATGTAAACATTATATACAACATGCCAAAACTAATCAAACGTGCAGAAACCGTCGGCCATATATAAACAACCAGGAATATAAGAAGCTCCATTTTAAAAACAAAATTTCTATGTAACTCAAGTTACATAAAAGTAAATAAACAGTTGGATCAAGTTCACGAAGCGCGACAGTCGCATTTTCGTTACAGCGAGATACAGTAGTGCGGATAATTGCTAGAAAATTTAAATATAACTGAAATAGATTATATACGTGAACGTGATACGGAGGCATTAACCAAGAAGATATTTTCCTTGGAAAAATTAAGATACTGCAAAATAGCAGATAACAAGTTAGTGTTGGCATCGAAGGTTGAGTTCGAGATCGTGTCTAATAGATACGTGAGGAGATACGAATACCAGGTTATTCGAGATTGGAGATTGGGGATTGGAAGTGGAACATTGGAAGAAAGAAGATAGTGCACGACAGATCACAGGTTAGCTACCTTTATCATACCCAGTGCGTAGAATAGTAGTATTTATAAAGATTATTTGATTGTTTGAATTCTGGTTACATGTTTAAATTTGTTGAGTTAATTAAAAACTTGTTAACGGAATTCCAACTGTAGTTTTATCTTTGTTGGAATCAAGAATTCGTTTTAGTACCATAAGCTCGTATAAAAGTGTTGGTTGAGTCCGATCCCGACGCAAATTATCCTGAGAAATAAGAGTCGATTGAAGGTAGGTGTCGCAAACCGATTGTGTGCGTACTCGTGCATTTTTATAAGCATCAGACGCTACAATATGTTTTGTTAATTAGTTGATTTTGTTATGTCTTGAGCCTGAAGAACGAATTTTTATTTTCATTTAATACGTCACTTACTAATCTAAAATTCTCCCGCATGGTGGCGTTTGCTTAATGTAAATTGCGAATAGAAGCCTAAGAACTGCCGCTAAAGCGAGTTCCACCTTGTTTAATTTTTGTTATCTGAAAACAGCTGTCATACAATAAGTCAGGGGCGTACTGGATCAAGTTATTCACGAGGGCTTAGATTTTTCATATCGATCGTCAGCTATAGCGGTTAAGTGCGTTGCTGCTAATGCTGAATGCCTGGTTACACTCCGGGCTCAGTAAAACTTTATTCTGGCCATGTTTATTACTTTATAACTTTATTCTGACCATATTCATTGTATGTTTATTACAATGTGTTACACAAGAAAACATTTTACATCTGTTTTGAGAGGTGACATATTTTACATTCGATTTGTATTTTTTCGCTTGTTTATGTACATTTTTCTTTATTACAGTCTTGAAAATGACCCCGATAGAGGGTCGCAACTAGTCGATTCAAAACGTAGTCTTTCTTTAACACGTCCCCTGATATCCAATATCCTAGTAAATCATATCCTTGGAACAATAGCTTATCTTCACTTTATTCTGGCCGTTAATCCCTGCGGCAGTTAAACCAGTAAGCCACGTATCAAAGAATAATTGGATCAACGGACAATCATATCATGGTATAATCATATTAACGGATCATCGTATCAACGGATCATCGTATCAACGGATCATCGTATCATCGTATCATCGTATCATCGTATCAACGGATCATCGTATCAACGGATCATCGTATCAACGGATCATCGTATCAACGGATCAACGTATCATCAGATCAATTTGCTTATATAGGACATCGCCCTATGAGTATAGTAGATGTAACAGTTTGGCTAATTTTTCGCGCGTTAAGTAAAAGTAAATTATTAACAATGGCATTAATCGAAAACAAATCTGCTTTCAAAACTGTAAAGAATGTGCAATTTGGCATTTTTAGTCTGGAAGATATTCGTAGCATGTCTGTCGTCCCAGAAGGTATAAATCATGTAGAAATTATGGAAGGAAGTCTTCCAAAAGTGGGCGGCCTGATGGATCCGAGGATGGGAGCGTTTGACAGCACTTTACCATGTCAAACATGCGAATACGACCGGGACACTTGCCCCGGTCACTTTGGTCACATCGAATTGGCCAAACCGATCTTTCACGTTGGCATGATTAAAGATGTCATGAAAGTTTTACGCTGCGTGTGCTTTAATTGCAGTAAATTGTTGGTGAACCCAAAAAAACAAAACCACTTCGAACACGCTCAGAAGATAACTGCAGACGATTCCAAGAAACGCTTAGAACTACACCTTTTCCACAAGTAATTCAGAAATCGTCAACCGTTATTCAGATTTGTCAATTAATATTCAGAAATCGTCAACGGTTATTCAGATTTGTCAATTGATATTCAGAAATCGTCAACCGTTATTCAGATTTGTCAATTGATATTCAGAAATCGTCTAATTCAGAAATCGTTAATTTTAATTCAGAAACCGACAAATGAAATTAGAATGAAATGCAAAAGTGGGGCTTTTACAGTGCAGAATAAGGCTTTAATAAAAATCTAAAAAAATAACAATATTTTAATTAATTTTTTTATATAATATATCCAACAGTAATTCAGAAATCGTCAACCGTTATTCAGAAATCGTGAATTGGAATTCAGATTTGTCAACTGATATTCAGAAATTGTGAATTGTAATTCAGATTTGTCAACTGATATTCAGAAATTGTGAATTGTAATTCAGATTTGTCAACTGATATTCAGAAATCGTGAATTGTAATTCAGATTTGTCAACTGATATTCAGAAGCTGTCAATTTTAATTTAGAAACCGACAAATGAAAATTAGAAAGTACTTAATGAAATTCAGAAAGTATCAAATGTTCAGCTCAATTAAACCATCAGTTGTTTGTTTTTCTAAAAATTTGAATGTTATGATTCTGTGTTGATTAATTTAATCCCTTAATCTGTGGATTAAGGGATTATCGTAATATTAATTTTATATAAGTAAAAATACATTCTTAAATAAATCGAAAAGGTAATAATTGAAATGGAGTTTAAAGACAATTGCGTTATTTGTGGTTTCAACATGAGAAGCCTTTCAGTAATTGTGCTCGTGCTGCGCAACACTGCACAATACATCATGCAGCAGCCTTAGCAATGGAAGATATGCCAGTCGGTCGCTAAGTTATTCGCAAAAAATTTCTTTAACATATTGTTGTGAAATAATTTATGTTTTTCTTATCTATATATATAAAATTCAATGTATGTATGTATGTTTTCTATACAATTCTACACCGTTTGACCAATCTCTACCAAATTTGGTGTAGAAGCTATTTACAATGCTACGAAAAACATAGACTACTTTAGAATCTTGCCGCGAACTTTGGTCAAGCGCTGTATTAGCTTGACCAACGTGAGTGCGGATCAACGGATCAACGTTTCAACGAATCAACGTATTAACGAACGATATCTATATATATAAAATTCAATGTATGTATGTATGTATGTATGTTTTCTATACAATTCTACACCGTTTGACCAATCTCTACCAAATTTGGTGTAGAAGCTATTTACAATGCTACGAAAAACATAGGCTACTTTAGAATCTTGCCGCGAACTTTGGTCAAGCGCTGTATTAGCTTGACCAACGTGAGTGCGGATCAACGGATCAACGGATCAACGTTTCAACGGATCAACGTATTAACGAACGATATCTATTGTGGTGTTCCGATTGTTGAATTCGAAGCCACGACAGATATAAATTTTTGAAATTTTTAAATTTTTAACTTTTATTTCTTCGTTACACAAAAATTCTGTTTTATCATAAGTGATAACTTTTGATTGTGAAATAATTCAATTCTTCAATTTTTTTAAATTTTTTTGTTTAATAAAATATTTTTTTACAATTCTAAATATGGGTTAGTAAATAAATTGTTTTCACACAAAAAAAATTTATAGCACCTCTATAATAATAGTTCAGAGATAAAAATTCATTTGATTTGCAAATACACATGTAATTGTATAGATAATATTTTAATGTCATAAATTTCACTGTTAACTGTTAAAAAAATAATGCTAAATACCTTGTCCTTCGTTTTAATCTTGTTTACAACACTCGATGAACACACCAATCTCATACGTAGGCTGATTTCCAATCCTCCAAACCAACTGTTCATGAATCAAATCCACAATTGTCGAATTTTCCAAATAATTTGTGATTAATTTTGCAACCATTAAATTTTTATTAATTTTGACCACTTTTTATTCCTCTTACTATAATTTTTCTTAAATTTCCACTTTGGAAAACCATATAAAATTCCACTTTGTGTTCCACTTGATAAAAAACGCTTTTTTAAAAATCAATCTCATCGATCGCTAAATCACCGCTCAAATTCTTGTTCATCCAAGAACGAATGCGTCCATGTCGACTTCGCCGCCGAAAATTCTTTTCCACGCGTGCGCGATTTTTGATTTACGCCCTCTGATTGGTTGATTGATTGATTTTTGGCTCATTATTTTTAAATGTGTCCGGGTACTGTACGTATTTGAAATTTGCAAATCTCTGCGAGTGTCGTTTCGCGCACTTATGTTTTTTAATTCCACGCATGACTTTAAACACATCATTTTCAATTTTAAAATTTTTGAATACAATAATATTTTTGTTTGTTTTAATAAAAACAATCTAGTCCTTTTTGGAACAATACTCCAGACTTTTAAATTTGATAAATTTGAAGAATTATTTTTATGTTTAAATTTTGACTATTAAAGATTTTGTGTGACGAAATTATAATATTGACCTGTTAAAAATTATTTTTTTAAATTTTGAATTTATTTTATGTTGAAAAATTTTTGTAAATTGTAATTTTGTTGAAGACAGTTCAACGCCTTCGTGGAATTTTAAGAATTAGTAAAGTATTGGATAATTATTGAAATTTCTAAAATCTGGCTTCAATGAAATTGTATGGTTATTTTGCTAGTATGAATTTTCATATTCCGAAGAATATCCTTTTTGTTATTTATTATTTTTAAAATTTAAAATAGAATTTAATTTGCATGGTATTATGATTTTTAATTTACTGACTAAAATTTAGCATTTATTTACAACATTAACTTTAAATTAAAGGTTTCTTGCCTCTCTGAATTTTCAAACTAAAACTTTATTATTTTTTAACGAAAACATGAATAGTTAACTGTTTTTAACTTTTTAAAAAAATATTCTGAAATTTAAACTAAACATAATTTAACTGATTCAACTCAATTCAAAAATTTTTTTATGTACATCTTTTCATAAATCGGTTATTTTCTAAATCATAACAAAATTTATTTATCATACGTTTACGTTTACTCATGTGTTTATCCGAGGCTGGGCTCAAATTTCTTCTCTTCTTTCCTCTCGTTTGTGTCTCGCCAGAAGGCCCGGGCAAATTTTCGTCTTCATTTTCACTAATGCCCTGTCTTTCATCTTCTACCATTTCTTCTTTATACTCATATAAATCCTTCAGGTGGTATTGCCCCCTGATTCTTGCTGTAACTTCGTTTAACAATTCGTAGGTATTTTCTGCTATTTTTCTATTTATGCGATATGGGCCTTCGTAAGGGAGATGTAATCGAGCACATTGATTTGCTGATCTCAAACCCACACGTAAACTTTTGACAACAACTAAATCTCCAATTTGAAACGTTGTTTTCTTTTTTATTTGCCTGTTCATTTTTTCTCTTTTTCTTTCTATCTTCCTGTTTACCTTTTCTCTAATTCTTATCATGATTTGTTGATAATTTCTGTCATTCTCATTTACTATCCATGGCCTATCGGGTAGTACTCCTCTCATGACATAAATTGGTGTTTCTTCAGTAACCGTGCTGGGTGTTTCATTCATAAAATCTTCGACTCTATTCAAATGTTCATACCATGTTACGTGATTGTTGCTACACAACATCCTTAAATATTTTGATACTTCTTGTACATAACGTTCGCTTAAATTTCCTTGTGGATGTCTGACGCTACAAAAATACACCTTTATGTCTTGGTTTCTAAAATGTTCTTTAAATCTCTCGTTATTGAAATAGGTGGCATTATCAGCTATGATCATTCTTGGTTTGATAATGTTCGCGATATAGTCCTCTAGAAAGTTTATCGAAATATCCGTGGTGCATGCTTTAGTTGGATATAATTTCACGTATTTGCTAAATGCGTCTACGACAACTAAAATGTTTTTATTTCCGTGACTTGGAATTAAATTTCCTATGTAATCTATTGCCACTATCTCTCCCTTTTCCGTAACATTTACACTTCTGAACGTATTTTTGTTATGGTAATTTTTGTATTTACCTAACAAACACAATTTGCATCTATTCACAACATTTTTTATGATTTTTCTGTCTTTCTTGCAAAAATAGTTTTCCCGAAACATAAGCCACAGTTTTCTCAATCCTATATGTCCAAAACGTACATGCAATCGCCATGCTATGTCTCTTGTTAACTCTCCGTCAATGACATATAGTTCAGTATCATTTATTTTTTTAATCACGAACCCATTTTTTATTTCATATCCTTTGTAGATATTTTCATTTAGTTGTAAGAAACCTCTTATTTCTACTATCGTATCATCTAATTGTGCTGTATGTACACTCTCTTGACTGAACGGCGAATTGATCATGTGCAATTCATTCATTGCGATCAGAATTTCTGTTAGCTTGTTTCGATTTAACCCATCTTTCCGACTAAATGCGTCTGCCACTATATTGTCCTGGCCTTTAATATGTCTTATGCTAAAATTGAATTCTTGCAGAAGCAAAGACCATCTGTAAATTCGACTGTTTGAAAATCTCGTCGTCATCATGAATACCAATGATTCATGATCTGTTTCTATGTCGAATTGATGTCCTATTAAATAGTACCTTAATTTTTGTGTGGCGAACACTATGGCTAACATTTCTTTCTCGCTTACGGAATAATTAATTTCACACTTTCGTAGAGTACGTGACGTAAAACATATTGGAACTTCTATGTCATTTTTTTCTTGAAGTAAAGCCGCGGAAATTGCAAAGTATGAAGCATCTGTTCTTAAAATGAATCTTTTCTTAAAATCTGGATGTATCAAACACATATTTTTAAATATTCTGTCTTTCATTTCTTTAAAAGCCAGTTCCATTTTTTCTGTCCAGTGCCATTTCACATTTTTTTTTAATAGTTCTAGCAAAGGTAACGTCATCGTTGAATAATCTGGTATGAATTTTTTAAAATAGTTTAATACTCCTAAAAATCCCCGGAGCGTTCTGAGGTTATGCGGATGTGGATAATCTTTTATTTCTTTTAATCTTTCATCATCTATCTCTACCGTGTTTAAAGTTATTTTTAGACCCAAATATTTCACTTCCTTTTTAAAAAATTCACACTTTTCAATATTTAATTTCATTCCGGACTCATTTAAAGTATTCATGACCCTTTCTACGTGTTCTTTATGTTCCTCCTCGCTGTCGCTGTAAATCAAAATATCATCCACATAGTGTACACAGTACCCTTCGTGTTTATTTAAAATTTTCTGCATTGCCCTTATGAGTGCGCTACTGGACGTCGATAGCCCGAAAGGGACAACTTGAAAAACAAATGTGCGTCCATCTACACAGAATCCTGTATATTCTTGTGAATTTATGTTTAGTGGAATCAGCCAAAACGAATTTCGTAGATCTAATTTACTAAATATCCGTTTACCACCAATTCTTCCCAATAGGCTTTCTATACTTTCGGGTGCTTCATATTGTGGTTTACAAATTGAATTCAAATTTCTAGCATCTAGGCATAATCTTATATTCCCATCTTTCTTTTTTACAACCACCATCGGATTTACATATGACGTTGGGGATTCTCTTATAACACCGTCTTGTACCATTTTTATCAGTTCGTCCCAAACTTGTCTTTTGTGCGCTTGGGGTATAGGGTAACTTTTACTTTTAAATAATACCTCGTTGGTGATTATCAATTCATGCACGTAACCCTCTGCAATCCTTGGTTCTTGATTTACCAATTCTATGTTCTCTTCCAACAAATATTTTAAATATTCTATATGGCTGTCTTTACAGTTTAATTTTATCCCTTTCCAACTTTTCCAATCTGTATCCCTATTCACATTTAATAATTTGTTTTGGACGGGTATCTCAATGTGAATTACATCGTTCTTAAGTTCAAGCACATCTTTACTTGTATTGTTTAATTTTTCACCTGAATCTTTTTCTAATTCTATCCACGTCATCTCTTCCTCTCGCATTTTTATACTTTTATTGGGAATATCTATCAATATCCTGAATTTCTCTAATAAGTCTATACCCAGAATGCAATCAATTTTCATATCAGGCATTATCATTATACTGCAGTTGTTTTTGAATTTCCCAATAGTCACTTTTGCGTTCAGATTTCGGTTTATGGTAGTAAATGGTTTATTGTTTGGTGCAATTAATTTTATAGGTGTCGTTTTTATTATTTGTTCTTCAAAATTTTCTGAATTCATGACTATTATTTGTTCGTTTATCAAGGATATTTCCGCTCCGGTATCGATTAATGCTTTTAAAGTAATGTCATTCACGTTTATCAAAATATACGGCAGTCCAATTAAATTATCTTTTATGTTGAAATCATTCGTAATGCTTATGAACTCCCTCGGATGTTCATATGTGTTGACATTTCTTTCTTTCGGACTGCCTTCTATTAAAAATTTTGGTTCTCGTTGTCTGATATTTCTCCATGTTCTACCACTACCGTTGTCGCGTTGACATTAGCCGTGGTTGCATTATTCACCCTGTTTGTACGACTAGTAGCATCTGTATTTTCATTCTGGGAATGTTCGTTCCTCTCCTGATTGTTCGATTGGTTATTGTGCCAATTATTTCTATTTGATTGGTGGTTATTCCAATTACGATTTCTTTGTTGATTATTCTGATTATTTCTGTTCCAATTGTCTTCTCTTCTACTCTGTTCATTCTGAGTATTTCTGTTCCAATTATCTTCTCTTCTATTCTGTCCATTGTAATTATTTCTGTCCCAATTATATTCTCTTCTGTTTCCATTATGATTATTCCTATTATTGTTGTTAAAATTTGGGTAGTTGTTATTTCTGTTGTTGTTAAAGTTTGCATAATTGTTGTTTCTGTTTTGACTATTGTTAAAATTGGGGTAATTATTATTTCTGTTGTTATTAAAATTTGCATAATTGTTGTTTCTATTTTGATCGTTGTTAAAATTTGAGTAGTTATTGTTTTGATTCCTGTGCCAATTATCATTTTGGTTCTGTATTCTGTGTTGGTGATTAAAATTTTGATTTGTATTATTATTATTTCTGATATTATTGTTGTTTATATTTTCTCTTCCGCTTGTACTTTGAATCGTGTCAAAACGTTTTAATAAATTTATGAATTGTTCAGTACTTTCGATATTTTCTATAGCTACCCGATTTATAACTTCATCTTCATAATGATTTGCTAAACTCCTTATGATGTCTATCTCAAACATTGGCGGATCCAATTGTTTTGCCTC
Source organism: Podabrus alpinus (assembly GCA_932274525.1). Taxonomy (NCBI): domain Eukaryota; kingdom Metazoa; phylum Arthropoda; class Insecta; order Coleoptera; family Cantharidae; genus Podabrus; species Podabrus alpinus. The sequence goes on along the minus strand of OW026452.1, from coordinate 42,066,250 downwards.
ATTGATGTATTTGATGGCGTAACTCTCTTTTGTTCTATCTCTTCTATCGTTGTACTTCCCATTGTTGAGATTTATTCTAACTTTTCTTTGCTCTGATATTCCCCAATATTGTCGAAGAAATAGTTGTTCAAATTCAGCGAAGTTTCTGTAATCGTCCTCAATTATTCCTAACCAATTTTCTGCTTCTCCTTTTAATGAATGTCTTATTATAGATTTTAATCGAGACAAGTCATTTATTTTATTTGTAACGTCCCTTAGATTTTTTAGAAATAAACGAGGGTTTCTCTGTCCATCTCCTTGAAATTTCATAATCTTGTCGGAATTGAATCCAAATTGGATTTCCTGCATTATGCCTTTGATATTGCTCGCTTCATTTTCCTGTCCAGTACTTTGATTTCTGTACAACCCTTGTTGCGTAATCCACATGGAATTATTGTTTATTGAGCTTTTTATTCCTGCAATTTCATCATGCACTTGTTCTATTTTACAGTGACTTTCTTGATTATTTTCTTCTATTATCTTGTTTGTCTCTATTAGTTTGGTTCCGATTAAAGTTATTCGATGAACATTTTCTATTACCTTGTTATTTATTACATTTAAATTTTCTGTTATTACATTTTTTTCAACATTAATATTTTCTATTTTGTTGTTAATAGATTTCATTTGTTCCATATTAACCTGTTGTGTAATTGAAACGATTTGTTTTTCAAAATGTTCTGGTTTTGTCTCAACTATGACCCCGCTTTCATATAATTGGTTAATACGACCGTTTACTTCTTCTTTCATTTCTTTTATGGTTTCCTTAAACTCTATTTTCTTTACTGTGGTATTTTGCAGATCTTTATCTCCCCATCCATGTTCCACATATCTTGCCACATATTCTGTTGAGTCAATTTAACTTCATCAATATTTTTTTTTAATTCATCTTTTATTTCATTTTTTATTTCATCTAATTCCTTTTTAATTTGATCGATATTTATTGCGTTTTGATCAATTATTTCCTTTTTGTTTTGATCAAATTTTTCATCCATTTTTCTTGCATTTCCTCTAATTTCCATTAATAATGTCGACATGTCTATCGTTTCTGTTTTCTTCTCTTCTGTTTGTTTTTCTTGACTCGTGCTTTGTTTTTCCTCGACTTTTTCTTCCATACTTTTTATTATTTCTTCTTTAACTTCGTCGACTATGGGATTTCTTTCTACTATTTCTTTCGTCTCTGTATCTACTTCTATGGGATTTGCATCTATGAATGCTAACAGCTGTTTTTTCTTACTCATTTTATCGTTTGTTTGATTTAAATGTCAAAAGAAAGCTATATTTTACACACAGATAATCCAAACGTTTAATTGATTTTGTCTGATAATCAAACTCTTTTATCAGATCGTACATAAATTTTATTGAATTTGTCGAATAAAATGTTTTTAATGACCTTAGAAAAATTTTTGTTTATCGTAAAATTGTTTTTATTTGAATATTCAAAATAGAGCATTAGAATCTTAATATCAGGGTTATCGTGAGGTTTCGAGCCCCACGTTGGGCGCCAAATTTTTATATGCTGTGGTGTTCCGATTGTTGAATTCGAAGCCACGACAGATATAAATTTTTGAAATTTTTAAATTTTTAACTTTTATTTCTTCGTTACACAAAAATTCTGTTTTATCATAAGTGATAACTTTTGATTGTGAAATAATTCAATTCTTCAATTTTTTTAAATTTTTTTGTTTAATAAAATATTTTTTTACAATTCTAAATATGGGTTAGTAAATAAATTGTTTTCACACAAAAAAAATTTATAGCACCTCTATAATAATAGTTCAGAGATAAAAATTCATTTGATTTGCAAATACACATGTAATTGTATAGATAATATTTTAATGTCATAAATTTCACTGTTAACTGTTAAAAAAATAATGCTAAATACCTTGTCCTTCGTTTTAATCTTGTTTACAACACTCGATGAACACACCAATCTCATACGTAGGCTGATTTCCAATCCTCCAAACCAACTGTTCATGAATCAAATCCACAATTGTCGAATTTTCCAAATAATTTGTGATTAATTTTGCAACCATTAAATTTTTATTAATTTTGACCACTTTTTATTCCTCTTACTATAATTTTTCTTAAATTTCCACTTTGGAAAACCATATAAAATTCCACTTTGTGTTCCACTTGATAAAAAACGCTTTTTTAAAAATCAATCTCATCGATCGCTAAATCACCGCTCAAATTCTTGTTCATCCAAGAACGAATGCGTCCATGTCGACTTCGCCGCCGAAAATTCTTTTCCACGCGTGCGCGATTTTTGATTTACGCCCTCTGATTGGTTGATTGATTGATTTTTGGCTCATTATTTTTAAATGTGTCCGGGTACTGTACGTATTTGAAATTTGCAAATCTCTGCGAGTGTCGTTTCGCGCACTTATGTTTTTTAATTCCACGCATGACTTTAAACACATCATTTTCAATTTTAAAATTTTTGAATACAATAATATTTTTGTTTGTTTTAATAAAAACAATCTAGTCCTTTTTGGAACAATACTCCAGACTTTTAAATTTGATAAATTTGAAGAATTATTTTTATGTTTAAATTTTGACTATTAAAGATTTTGTGTGACGAAATTATAATATTGACCTGTTAAAAATTATTTTTTTAAATTTTGAATTTATTTTATGTTGAAAAATTTTTGTAAATTGTAATTTTGTTGAAGACAGTTCACTATATATATAAAATTCAACGTATGTATGTATGTATTCTATACAATTCTACACCGTTTGACCAATCTCTACCAAATTTGGTGTAGAAGCTATTTACAATGCTACGAAAAACATAGGCTACTTTAGAATCTTGCCGCGAACTTTGGTCAAGCGCTGTATTAGCTTGACCAACGTGAGTGCGGATCAACGGATCAACGTTTCAACGGATCAACGTATTAACGAACGATATCTATATATATAAAATTCAATGTATGTATGTATGTATGTATGTTTTCTATACAATTCTACACCGTTTGACCAATCTCTACCAAATTTGGTGTAGAAGCTATTTACAATGCTACGAAAAACATAGGCTACTTTAGAATCTTGCCGCGAACTTTGTTCAAGCGCTGTATTAGCTTGACCAACGTTAGTGCGGATCAACGGATCAACGTTTCAACGGATAAACGTATTAACGAACGATATCTATATATTATATAAAATTCAATGTATGTATGTATGAATGTTTTCTATACAATTCTACACCGTTTGACCAATCTCTACCAAATTTGGTGTAGAAGCTATTTACAATGCTACGAAAAACATAGGCTACTTTAGAATCTTGCCGCGAACTTTGGTCAAGCGCTGTATTAGCTTGACCAACGTTAGTGCGGATCAACGGATCAACGTATTAACGAACGATATCTATATATCTACTCTATATATATAAAAAGATAAGGGTTTTTATGCAACGTTTTATGCAACGATTTTATGCAACGTTTTCGATAATAGGATAATCTGACAACCAACAAAAAATTCTATTATATAAGTCAAAGGGACTGCAATATAAATTAAAAACCAAATCTATCTATATCTACTCTATATATATAAAAAGATAAGGGTTTTTATGCAACGTTTTATGCAACGATTTTATGCAACGTTTTCGATAATAGGATAATCTGACAACCAACAAAAAATTCTATTATATAAGTCAAAGGGACTGCAATATAAATTAAAAACCAAATCTACTCTATATATATCTACTATTAACTACGGCCCTGCACGATGTTGACGTGTGGGATTTGCGAGCGTACATTAACAAAGTATGAAGATTTGATACAGTGCAAGATGAAATGCAAAAGTAGCTTTCATATAGGGTGTGTTAATCTGTCTCTGGATTCACTTAGTGAAATGAACAGAAACGGTGAGATTAAACAGTGGTGTTGTAATGAATGCAACATAACCTCAATGCAGACATCCAGCAATACTGTAATTAATGACAATGAACCACTTATAGATCCAAAAACCAGCGACAATAATACCTTAATTACAAATACAGCTAACCAAAATATTCCCTTGGGTACTGAAGACCAATTGAATCTGGCAAAAGGAGAATACAATAACAAACGCACACAGGAGAATAGTCCTGAAGTGGCAAAATCGTTAAAACAAGCAAGGATGAGCGACTGGCTTAGTCTACCTAATGTTACAACTTACAACCGATATCATATCCTAACCGATACAGATGAAAATTCCACATCTCAAACCCCCCGAAAGGATAAATACCGAGTCCCAGAAATAAAAGTAACTGGGGTTCAAAACATAATACCTCTAACTGACTTATTAAAAGAAGTTACCGAAAATGACTATAAAGTAAACAAGGTGGAACTCGCTTTAGCGGCAGTTCTTAGGCTTCTATACAGCTACATTTCTGGTGTGGAAAGTTGTTATTATCTGGTTATTTTTGGTCGCCATATAATGTAACATCACATAATCAGATAATCTGCACTAATTATTTATTATTTTATTTTAACAACAGCAGTGGCTTGATGTGGATAGTGAAGTTAAGTTGTAAATAAAAGAGAAGGAAGAGGATGGATCCACCTCAAAAAATGGACCGGAAATTACGCGAATTTCGAAAGCGAAAGCAAATTGCCAACATGACCCCTTCGCAAATATTACATCGTTCACGTAGTCATGCAATTCGCCGACAAAATCCACGAAGTAAAAACGCAGCTGTTCTTGAAGTAGGTAACGTTGTAGAACCAAATGTCGACGTTCATAACGGTAGTTTTACACTACCAGAAAAGTACACTACCACAACTACCAGAAAAGTAGTTGTATTTTATTTTACTTTGATGTGAAAAAATAATTTTTTAATGATGTGGTTAGTGAAGTTAAGTTGTAAATAAAAGAGAAAGGAGAGGATTGGTCCACCTCAAAAAAGGACCAAACATTACAGAGAAGTAAAGTTTCGAATAGAATGGAAAAGTTTGATTGTTATTACTTATATAGTAAATGATAATTACCAACCGCAAAAAATTTAATTGGTGCAGATTATCTGATTATGTGATGTTACATTATATGGCGATCAAAACTAACCAGATAATAACAACTTTCCACACCAGAAAGGTAGCTGTATAGAAGCCTAAGAACTGCCGCTAAAGCGAGTTCCACCTTGTTTATATCTGTGGTAATTCTGATAATCTGAATTTTTAATACCTACCAAGCTAAAAAATATTCTAGTATAGTATAAGTAAAATTTAGTGACAATAAGAGATTTCGATTATCAGATTAGTATCTTTATTATCGGATAAAAAATTATTTTATCACATAAAAGCAAAAGAATAGCATTTTAAGTTCAAATATAAATCTCAGAATATTTCATTTCTTAAATCTGTTGTATAGAAGCCTAGGAACCGCTGCTAAAGCAAGTTCCAACTTGTTTCTTTTTCTGTTCGGCAGCAATCAGTTTCTCCACTCTTTTTCTGTTTCTTATACGTTTTGCCGCCACTTTTTTTTCCGCAATATTTAAATCAATTTTACGCATTCCATTGCTGCTAAACTCACGAAGTGCCTCCTTTAACGAATTAATAGTAGCTCGTTTGAATTCTTCTCTGACTTCAAAATCTTCGTATTTTCCGAACGATAAGTCCCTCTTTAGCGCCTGTTCCACATCCTTTATTAATTCACCTGAAAACATTTTTCGTTGACGTTCAACACTTATTATTTCGTTATAATGTAATTCTGCTTATATAGTAATTTTGAGTAGGATAATCGGATTAACTTATCCGATGATACGTTGATCCGATGATGCGTTGATACGATGATACGTTGATACGATGATACGTTCATCCGATGATACGTTGATCCGATGATACGTTGATCCGATGATACGTTGATGTTCGGTTTGCTTCGGGTATTTCCGTGGGACAGACAGAAGGACTTGGCCTTTTATAATAAGAGATTTGGTATGCATTGAAAAAAACAGATCAACATATCAACGGATCAACGTATTTAAATTTCCTATATAGGTGAAACATTATGTAAATAAAATACGTATAACTTATATTTGGTCTGCATTGAAAAAACATGCGGACGGACACGAAGCCAGACCATAAGGCTTCTTTCTATACCTTGTATAGAAGCCTAAAAGTAGCGCACTGGCTACCCAGTTCATAGACCTCTATACACACAGAGTATTTCCAATACGATTTGAAACGCTCTGTATGATTTTGAATTATGCGGACGGACAGACAGACAGACGGACACGGAGCCAGATCATAAGGCTTCTTGCTATACTTTGTATAGAAGCCTAAAAGGGAGGAAAAATTGGCTGCTGCCTATATGAAGAAGAAACAGAAAGAAGAACAGGAATTGGCAATATCGCTGCGTGCTTTCGAAAATTCCTTATTAGAAGACGAATAATAGTTCATATTACAATATCTTAATATATAAAATGCCAGCTCTCTCCTGCGGCGTGTCAAAACCTAATCTCATTGGTCCAAATTTGATACCAACATAAGCACTAATCGAAGTTATGGAAGGGGAAGGATCTGAACGGAACGAAAAGAAGAAACAAAAATCGAGGAGATAGAAAATAACGGTTATTAATGATTAACTTAAATCCGGATTAACGGATTAACGTTAATACGTTAATCCGTTAATCTATATATATAAAATTCAATGTATGTATGTATGTATTGCTGTGTGCTGACGTAGCCTCACGTTGGGCTGTCAAAAAGTGCTATGAACGGGCTCCCTTTAATAATGCCACACGTTGGGCTAGCCAAAAAGTGCTATGTACCCCCTCGCTAATAAGGTTAAAGGTTCTTGTCGTTAATGTTTTATATGGGTGTACGTAATTGTACCCCGTCAATGGAAAAGTATGTGAAATTTTATAAATACAATTTAATGAAATAAGGTGCCTCAGCTTAGCTCTTTCGCAGTGCATGTATCTTACCTTGTACAGGGTGGATTCGTTCCGTTACCAATACTGTAAATAAAAATTATGGTGCGGAACAGGTCTAAATAAATATCCTTCGTTACAAACTTATTAATGTTTTTATTTAGCACACAGTTGTTAATAAAGATTTTGTTATAATCAAAAAGTTCTATTATTAAATCTATTATAAAGAATTCTGAACATAAAATAATGCAAAACACGTGTCGTATGAAGTCCGAGAATTCCACTTAGTTTTATAAAAATTGTATTGCAATGTGCACGATACCTTATTAAATCCAGGAATGTTTTCTGTTATTTGTACTGGGGATGGCACAATTGCGCATCAAAATACACTCGATGGGTTCATTTACCATGGAAAACTTCCAGATGCAGTTTGTTGACCTCGTTTTGTGGTGAAGTTTATTTTCTTTCAAAATATTTGTAATCCTTTACGATTTTCACCTTATTTATGGTAGGTAAGTAACGATTTTGTTGAATTATTCACTTTTATTTAGCACTTTCACTAATTATTTTTACTATAATATCCAAATTTTTAGGACAATCTAAATTCGCCACCATACACGTGTGTAACTTAAGACCAACCTTTTTCATCGATTGTTTTATTAATTCCTTTTTCGAATTTCCTCGCAATCTTGACCTTTGCATAGACGTATTTTATTGGTCGATCGAAAAATCAATATTATTTGAAGTTTCACAGTACAGGTATGGACTAAGCCCATTGTGGTTCGTTGAAATTTTATAAGTAAAAATTTTCTTTTATTTTTAGATTGAATTGTCTTCTTCTCAAGTGTTTAGTGATTGGATAAATAAAGATGCTGGACATGAAATTTCCATACGCAGTTCATTAAGTTGTGACATGTCGAACTCACGTAATAATTTTAACAAACTTATTCAAATTTAACGATATCATAAATTTTTACATTAATCAATTAATTAACAAATTTCTAACTTTTAAAATACCTTTCTTATTGCTAACAATCTTTCATTTACTATTAATTAACATTTTTAACAAAGACAATTATTAAATGATACATTTCAAATTTATTTTATTCACACCTGTTTTATGTCCCGTTTTCAACGAATCATTTGACTTTAAGTTAAATTTCTTGGTATCGGACGAAGTTTTTCTGATTACTTTGATAAGTTACATGCTTTTATTCATAACAAAATTTTGCTGAAATTTAAATAACGTGCTTCCATTGACGTGGTATCTCGATACCGCAGTATGTATGTATGTTTTCTATACAATTCTACACCGTTTGACCAATCTCTACCAAATTTGGTGTAGAAGCTATTTACAATGCTACGAAAAACATAGGCTACTTTAGAATCTTGCCGCGAACTTTGGTCAAGCGCTGTATTAGCTTGACCAACGTTAGTGCGGATCAACGGATCAACGTTTCAACGGATCAACGTATTAACGAACGATATCTATACTATATATAAAATTCAATGTATGTATATGTATGTATGTAAGAAGAACAGGAATTGGCAATATCGCTGCGTGCTTTCGAAAATTCCTTATTAGAAGACGAAGGGGAGGAGGAAAAGGAAGAACACAAAGAACAAGAGTAATTGGCAAAAATAAAATAAAGTAAAATTAGAAATTATTGTGGTTTTTGTGAATACTTAACAGTTTTGTTAAACTTTTTTTTTATTAAACCTTGATTTGTATTTTTTATTAATTTATTTATTTAATCCTTTTTTAATACGTTTGGTATTTGCGATGACCAAATAAGTCGCAAGGTCATTATGCGGATTGGATCTAAAAAATACATGTAGGCAAATATTGAAATTTGGGCAGGACAACGTCTGCCGGGTCAGCTAGTATTTAATAAAAATACTATATAATCCAAATGATTTATTATGACTTAAATGTGTTGAACGTGAACTAAAAATGTCTTTACAAAAAATGGCTTTGCGAGAATTAAATAAGGTTGTGGAAGGGGCGCTAAACAGGGCTTTATCGTTCGCTAAATATGAAGATTTAACATGGAACCTGTTTTTCGGTACCAAACCATTTATCATAGTTTTCCTCGAGATTTAGGGGTGCCGCGGGAGTGGCGCCTATCTCGTTTCTTCTTCTTTTTACCGTTTTCCGAAGTGCTGCCCCAGGTAACACACTGTCGTCATAACGTCGTCAGTTATTGGTCATTATTCGTCGGCGACGTCATAGTGCCCAATAACTGACATACAAATGACGTCATTCTCAGGGACGACAATAGGACGACATTAAAGGCCGTCTTTATGACATCATTGTTTGGTCATTCTAAAGTATCGGTAAATCATCCGTTTTATTTTATAATATTGCGATGATGGTTATAATAATTTATATTATTAAACAGTTAATATATATTCTTTGAATCTGCGTTTCCATCACATTAAATACGATAATTAAAAGGAACTCTTTTACGTATTTTATGATTTCGAAACCACGTGTTTGAAAAACATTTTTTTCGCTTTTTTCCATTTTTTATTTCACGAAACACTGTAGAATAACATTCCAAACGTTACTGTAGAAGGATTTTTTTTTTTGCATCAAAATTACTCACGTTTTTGCGATGTTTTCGGATGTTTTTGCGATGAATTTTTTAAATTCACGAAAAACATTTTTTTCCCTTTTTTTGTAATTACTAGCTTAGTAAGAAGACAAAGAATCATTGAAAACACTTGAAAATTAAGAAAAAATGTCAATCGAGTCGAGTACAAAAATCGAGTACAGCCCTCCCCGCTGGGCAATAATTACAAGTTGCGATGAAAATTATTTCGTTTTTGCGATGAAAATTTTAAAGTCATTTTTTTCGCTTTTTTCAATATTTTTATTTCACGAATCCCACTAGAATTACATTCCAAGCATTACTGTAGAAGGAAATAATTTTAGCAACAAAATTACTAATTTTAACGAACGTTTTCAAAAAAGAATAAATCCCGGGTCAATTACTCTCGACACTTAGCATATATACAAAATTCAAAACTAACTTCGTAAGCTGGCTTGTGATGCTTGGACACGTTTCGTACGAGTTCACCACAAGTCTCGCGAGGGGAGATTTATTCGCTTATTTCTTCTAAGTCCAACGGAGGATATACCCGTTTGTCCGAAATCTCGAAAAATCCGGGCTCCAGATTGGTCGATGGTTAGCGAGGTGCATACTCCTCAGTAATCAGCAAGTCAAAAAATCCGGCCTTGTGATTGGTTCAAACCCCGAGAAGGATGCCAATGATTGGGCATATATATACTGGTAGCCGGCGTTGCGCCAACTCTGGCCGCCAACCGTAGGACCGAGGTTCCATTACATTTAACCCGGGAATTATAATTATAATTCACTTTGAACCAACGAACAATTATAATTGTCCGTTGGTTCAAAAATGGTTCATCGTTTTTGTGCCGATGAAATTTCTAAAATAAAATAAAATTTTATTTTTTTTTTCCACCTTTTTAGTACCACTTCCTGTTTTTGACAAGGGTTATTTTAAAAAGAAATTGTTTTACCTTGCTTTACGTCATTTATATGAAATAACGGGACGTCGAGTAATGTACTAGATTGGTCATTAGTGACGTCGCAAGTGACGTACAAGGTTCGTCATCAGTTGACGTCTTTAGGCTGTGACATACGCCGGTCATATTGTCGTCATTAATGACGTCCTTGATGACGTCTTCATTGGTACTATACTGACCAATAATTGACGACATTATGACGACAGTGTGTTTCCTGGGGCGTAGTTGTGTAACCGTGTATTACTCGTAGTTGTGTTACACGGGGGATAATCCCTTAATTTTTGTGTTGGTAATAAAAAATTTACTATATAAGCAAATTTGCTTTTTGCGATCGGTTTCGGATTTAAATTTTTGGTAATGAAAATTTTGTTATTGAAAATTCATTATTGTGAATGGGAAGATGTTATTCGATAATCTACTCTATTCAAATTATAAACTATAAATTTGAATTATACATGTGGTGCCAATTTTTGGTATCGATTTTTGGTGTCGGTTTTTGCTGTCGGTTTTTGGTGTCGGTTTTTGGTGTCGGTTTTTTGGTGTCGATTTTTGCGAGGTAACGACCGTGAAAACATGTTCCATGTTAAAAAACTCAATGGATCAATAGATCAACGGATCAAATAAAGAGATCAACAATATATAGGTAAACCACTCAGTTATGTATATTTCAGCAACCTTCTTCACATATCTACTCATTTTCAGAGTGTTTCCCAACACAATTTGGAGCGCACTGGCTACCCAGTTCTTAGACCTCTATACACACAGAGTATTTCCAACACGATTTGAAACACTCTGTATGATTTTGAATTATGCGGACGGACAGACAGACGGACGGACGGACAGACACGGAGCCAGATCATAAGGCTTCTTGCTATACTTTGTATAGAAGCCTAAAACAGATATAAGTCTATATAAGACAGCTATTTCCAAAATAATAGCGCACTGGGTACCCAGTTCTTAGACCTCTATACACACTGAGTATATTCAACACGATTTGAAACGCTCTGTATGATTTTGAATTATGCGGACGGACGGACAGACAGACGGACGGACAGACGGACGGACAGACGGACGGACAGACACGGAGCCAGATCATAAGGCTTCTTGCTATACTTTGTATAGAAGCCTAAAACAACAGCCAGAAATAATGTCACTATTCGAGTCAATGAACCCGCCCAATACAGTCGTCTGATCAAAGAACTACACAAAAAAGGAACTCAATTCCATACATTTCAAAACAAAGAAGATAAACCATTCCGTGTTGTTTTACGGCATATGCATCAAACAACTAATACAGAAGAAATCAAACAAGAACTGAAAAAACTAGGTCACGAAGTTTTAAACATCAGCAATATGGTGCACAACAAAACAAAGCAGCCACTCCCACTCTTTAGTATTGGACTGAAAGCTGCGGAAAACAATAAAGAAATATACGACATTAAAGGATTCCTTCACACCATAGTCAAATTTGAGCCTCCACACATCAAGAGAGAGGTTCCACAGTGCTCAAGATGTCAACGTGTGAATCACACGAAAAATTACTGTCATTACAACCCCCGCTGCGTCAAGTGCGCCGGTAATCATCTGACACAGGACTGCAGTATGAAAGAAAAAATAAATAACAATGTTAAATGCGTTAATTGCGGTGAAAATCACCCCGCTAGCTATAGAGGATGCTCCTACATAAAAGAGATCCAAGCTCAAAAATATCCTCCCCTGAGAACAAGATCTTTGACAACAACTCACCAAATTAATAATCCTCTAACATCAAATTCTCGCCCAGGTGTAACATATGCCGAATCAGCTAGACAAACCTACCAATTATCACAAAACATTAACAATAACCCAAATCCAGATGTCCCAGAACATCAGCCAAACAAAATGGAAATTATGCTTACAAAACTAATGGAGAGGATGGATACAATGCTGAACCTCCTAACCACATTAATCACAAAAATAAAATAATGGGGCGGTCCTTGCGAATAGCCGTCTGGAACGCAAATGGCTTAGTACAACATAGCCATGAAGTCAAAAAATTTCTATTAAACGAAGACATTGATGTACTCCTAATATCAGAATCTCACCTAACAAACAGAAGCTATTTAAAAATACCTAAATACAACATTTACAACACGAACCACCCCGGCGAGAGAGCAAGAGGGGGCACAGCAACAATTATCAAAAGCTCCATCAAACATCATGAACTTCAAACATTTTCTAAAATCCACTTACAAGCGACTAGCATAGAAGTTGAAGATTCCATTGGTAAGTTAACAATTTCATCAATTTATTGCCCACCGAACATAAACATCCAAAAGGAAAAATTCGAAGAATTTTTCAAGACCCTTGGGCAGCGTTTCATAGTGGGAGGCGACTTCAACGCTAAACATGTGAACTGGGGATCAAGACTGATAAACCCAAGAGGTAGACAGCTACACCATGCAATACAGGCCCAAAATATCCACCAAGTATCCACAAACCAACCAACTTACTGGCCATCGGACCACAACAAGATTCCAGATCTTCTCGACTTTTGCCTAACAAAGGGTGTCCCGCCAGGCTATCTCTCCATTGAATCCTCATTGGATTTGTCCTCAGACCACACACCCATTATCGTCACTCTCTCGACAAGACCTATAAAGAGGAATAAACCATTAACACTCCACAATAATAAAACTAACTGGGATCATTACAAACACCTAATTTCTCAAACATTAAACCAACAAGTCACCATAAAAGATGAAAGAGATGTGGACTGCGTGGTGGACCATTTCACAAGAGTGATACAACAAGCTGCATGGAACTCAACACCGGAGGTGAGAGAAGATCATCGTGAAGAAACGTGTCCCATGCTCGTCAAAGAACACATTCTAAATAAACGAAGACTACGGAAAAAATGGCAAACAACCCTACACCCTGCAGATAAAACAAGGTATAACCGTGCCACCAGAGAATTAAAAAGCATCTTACACGAACTTAAGAATAAAGAAATAACAAGGTGGAACTCGCTTTAGCGGCAGTTCTTAGGCTTCTATACAGCTACCTTTCTGGTGTGGAAAGTTGTTATTATCTGGTTATTTTTGATCGCCATATAATGTAACATCACATAATCAGATAATCTGCACCAATTAAATTTTTTGCGATTGGTAATTATCATTTACTATATAAGTAATAACAATCAAACTTTTCCATTCTATTAGAAATTTTACTTTTCTGTAATGTATGGTCCTTTTTTTGAGGTGGACCAATCCTCTCCTTTCTCTTTTATTTATAACTTAACTTCACTAACCACATCAATAAAAAATTATTTTTTCACATCAAAGTAAAACAAGTAGTTTATATAGGGAGACCTCTTCGAAAATATCTTTAACTTAGTAAATTTCTTTCGAACATTTGCGTATTTATAAATCGCATTAGCGAATCGAAGCAACGGATTAACATATTAACAGATTAACAGACACGAAGCCAGACCATAAGGCTTCTTTCTATACCTTGTATAGAAGCCTAAAAGTAGCGCACTGGCTACCCAGTTCTTAGACCTCTATACACACAGAGTATTTCCAACACGATTTGAAACACTCTGTATGATTTTGAATTATGCGGACGGACAGACGGACAGACGGACAGACAGACGGACACGGAGCCAGATCATAAGGCTTCTTGCTATACTTTGTATAGAAGCCTAAAAAGTCACCTACAAGACTTATCTGCTACAAAAACTACCGACTATTCGCTGTGGAAGGCCACAAAGAAGCTCGCAAGGCCACAAGTACATAACCCACCCATCAGAGCAGAAAACGGCGACTGGGCCAGAAATAATGAAGAAAAGGCAGAGGTTTTCGCTAAACACCTAGAAAAAATATTCTCACCATTGCCACGAGTATGCAATATCGCCGAGGAGGAACCAGTTCACGTGCTTCTCAACTCACCATGTAGGTTTGAGTCACCAATTAATAAAATTAAGAAAAATGAAGTACGCAGACTCATCCACCATGAAATCTCCTCAAAGAAGGCTCCCGGATTTGACCTGGTTACGGGCAAAGTACTAAAGGAACTACCTGACGATGGATATAGAATGCTGACTGTAATATTCAACGCCATAATAAGATTGGGCTACTTTCCTCTCCAATGGAAAATTTCACAAATAATTATGATCTCTAAACCAGGTAAAGATGGGAATATCGCCTCCCCATATAGACCCATTAGCTTATTGCCATTGATGTCTAAAGTGTTCGAAAAGCTCCTATTAAAAAAACTGCGTCCCATATTAAATGAAGGGGGAATTATACCAAATCACCAGTTCGGTTTCAGACAGAGGCACTCAACAGTCGAACAAGTGCACAGAATTGCAAACAGGATAAGAATCGATCTGGAATCAAAAAAATATTGCTCCGCCGTCTTTCTGGACATCTCACAAGCGTTCGACAGGGTCTGGCATGAGGGTCTCTTGTATAAGATTAAGAAAAGCTTACCACACACCTACTTCAAAATACTCCAATCATATCTAACGGAGAGGTACTATCTAGTAAAGCAACAAGAGACTACATCGGGTTTACATAAAATCAACTCTGGAGTGCCACAGGGGAGTGTTCTGGGTCCGATACTGTACCTGATTTTCACGGCTGATATGCCAACAGACAACAGGACCACTTTGGCAACATTTGCAGACGACACTGCGGTAATGGCATCCAGTCAGGACGCTGAGGTAGCTTCACAAATTCTTCAGGGACACATTATTAAAATCTGTGCATGGTTCGCATTGTGGAGAGTAAAAGTCAACGAGACCAAATCAGTACATATGACCTTCACGCTAAGAAGAAGATCCTGCCCACCGATCACATTTGGTAACCAAGAAATCCCACAGACGGAGGAGGTCAAATACTTGGGTTTCCACCTGGACCGTAGACTTACCTGGGCGAAGCATATTCAAACTAAGAGAAAACAACTAAATCTAAAACTGAAACAACTATACTGGCTAATAGGAAGGAAATCGGAATTGTCTTTACAAAATAAAATCCTAATATATAAAATAATACTGAAGCCTATCTGGACATATGGGCTGCAGCTCTGGGGAGCGGCAAGTATAACAAATATATCGAAAATCCAACTGTTCCAGAACAAAGTACTGAAAATCATAACGGGCGTTCCAACATACTATCCTAATCACGTCATACATGACCAGCTGGGAGTGCCAACGATACAAGAAGAGATCAATAAGCAAAGTGAGAGATATAAGCACCGACTCTATGATCACCCAAACCCATACGGAGTGGACTTGTTAAACCCTCCAGTGATGAGAAGACTCAAACGACGAGACCCCACTGACCTAATGAACACCTAGCCTACAATATTTGAGATATATCATAACATAATGTAATCTGTCTATACAGAGTAATAAGCCTTATAAGAGTGCTCCACTGGGAAATCTCTTTACATGTCATTGTCTCTCAACATTCAGTGTTACTTAATGTTATTTAGCAGATTGTAACGTATGCATGGATTCAATAAAAAAAAAAATATATATATCTACTCTATATATATAAAAAGATAAGGGTTTTTATGCAACGTTTTATGCAACGATTTTATGCAACGTTTTCGATAATAGGATAATCTGACAACCAACAAAAAATTCTATTATATAAGTCAAAGGGACTGCAATATAAATTAAAAACCAAATCTATCTATATCTACTCTATATATATAAAAAGATAAGGGTTTTTATGCAACGTTTTTATGCAACGTTTTATGCAACGATTTTATGCAACGTTTTCGATAATGGGATAATCTGACAACCAACAAAAAATCTATTATATAAGTCAACTGCAATATAAATTAAACAAGGTGGAACTCGCTTTAGCGGCAGTTCCTAGGCTTCTATACAGCTACCTTTCTGGTGTGAAAAGTTGTTGTTGCTAGTTATTTTTGGTCGACATAATATTTATAATGTAACATCAGATAATCCGATAATCTGCACCAATTACATTTTTTGCGGTTGGTAATTATCATTTACTATATCTATCTATATAAATAAAAATGAATGTGAAAACCTTTGTCACGGCATCACATGATAACGGCTGGACCGATTTTGTTAATTTTTTTTAAAAAGTGTTTGTAATAGTCCGTAGATGGTTCTTACGTAAAAAAAAATTGGAAAAGTTGCCCGGGAAGTTGGAAAATTCGGGAAAAATTGAAAGTGCTTTTTATACCGTCAATAGGTGGCGCGACCTTAAGTACCTACAGAAGTAGGTAGGTAATTAAAGTACCTACTTTATTTCTATAGTGAAAACCATTGTCAAGGCATCACATGATAACGGCTGGACCGATTTTGTTAATTTTTTTTAAAAAGTGTTTGTAATAGTCCGTAGATGGTTCTTACGTAAAAAAAAATTGGAAAAGTTGCCCGGGAAGTTGGAAAATTCGGGAAAAATTGAAAGTGCTTTTTATACCGTCAATAGGTGGCGCGACCTTAAGTACCTACAGAAGTAGGTAGGTAATTAAAGTACCTACTTTATTTCTATAGTGAAAACCATTGTCAAGGCATCACTTGATAACGGCTGGACCGATTTTGTTAATTTCTTTTTAAATTGTAATAGTCTGAAGACGGTTTTTACGTAATAAAAAATTGAAAAAGTTGCCCCGGAAAGTTGGACTGAATCGAGAAGGCTGCAAGTAACTTATAAAGACATTGCAAAAGGTCTATATAAACTGCACAGAATAGATTGTGAATCGTAGCTTTTGTTCACTTTGTACCACAAAGTGAATCAATTATCCGTTGGTTCAAAAATGGTTCATCGTTATTGCGCCGATGAACAATACTATTTTTTCATCTATACTATGATTTTTTATCTCCAATGGCGAGTTGGACCGATTTTGTTAATTTTTTTTTTAATGTTCGTAATATATACTCCGAATAAGGTTGTTAGGTAATGAAATGCTGGAAAAGTTGTTCGAAAATTGGAAAATTCGGGTAAAACTGAAAGTTCATTTTAGTTAAATAAGTGATCAACAGATGGCGGCTCTAATTTGGAAGTCATAAAAAAATTACTTTAAAACCAAATGAAAACCACGAATAAATTAATATATTACGCCTGTCAATTTATTTAGTAGCGCTATCTATTGATAATATGTTTATATTTGATCCGGTGATTGATATAAATCAGGCAGATAATGCCTGTGTAGCATTACAAGGTTTGTTATTTTTTTTTTAATTAATTTGTAATTTGGTTATTAGGTTTTGATTGGCGACACGCTAACCGTTAGTACGGCTCTGTCACATAGTGAGGTTTGATAACGTATTTTTGTTTTGTTCGCCTCAATACTGGGGTGATTTAGAAAAAAAGCAAATAAGGAAAAAAGCATTTTGCAAAAATTTACCTCGCGTAGGCGGTTCTCCCAGGGTGAGGCAATTGCTTTAATTCAATTCGTCTGTCGGGTCACCTTATGAAAAACTGAAAGTGTTTTTTTGATTCGACAGTAACAGTCACTCACCAACTTAAAGAATCAAATTTTGGTTGGTAATATATTTCTAACTGGCATGAAGCTATATAAGATATACTTCATTGCATGGAGTAAAATAAAACTAAAAGATTTAAAACGCTCAAAATAATACTGATAATTAAAACGAACAGAATGCCGCAAATAAGACGGAGTAATTTAGGTCGCAGAACTCGCAATGCTGCAACACAAAGATATATTCGAAATAATCGAACTGCAGTGCAACGCGAGGAAAATGAAATTGAACGAAATAGTGCAAGAAGGCCAAGAAATGTTGCGTTGAATACTCATCGAGCTGCTTTCCGTTACAACGTGACAATTGATTACGGTGCAGACCAATCCGTTGCTATTGGATCCATGAGCGTTGTGTGCCCACATTGTAAGGCATTGAAATACAAAACTGAAGCCCCTCGATTGTGTTGCGCAAGTGGAAAAGTCAAATTGGCGCCATTGGTCCCCCCACCAGAACCATTGCGCTCATTGGTTTCTGGAGCAAGCACAAATTCCAAACATTTCCTAACAAAAATTCAGAAATACAACAGTTGTTTCCAAATGACTTCATTTGGCGCAACAAATGTGGTGCGGGACAATTTCATGCCCACTTTCAAGGTAATTACCTACTCGTATTACACAAACTTATTTAAACATTATTTGACAACAACACACACTATTAACATACATTAACATTTACAGATTCAAGGACAAATATATCATCGAGCAGGTTCGCTATTGCCGCCTCCGGATGCAGGCTTTACATTTCTGCAGATTTTTTTCATGGGAAATTCACCACAAGAAGTAGATCAACGTTGTGCACACAACAGTTCGGTGAAAAGACCAATCGTGGAAAAACTTCAAACTTTTTTTCATCAACACAATGAATTGATTGCATTGTTTAAAACCGCACTGGACCGCATGCCAACTGATAATCACAAAATTGTAATCAGAGCCGATAGGACGCCTGCGGGAGAACACGCAAGACGTTTCAATGCGCCAACAATTGATGATGTCGCCATTGTCGTCGTTGGAGAAAATTTTCACGTGATTTCGTTCTGCAACGGCGAAACGATCAGCTGTAGCGTGTGTACGAAACGCACCGATCATATGATGCGTTACAATATCCCATCATATTTTGGCAAGGTAAAGACGGTTATGATTTCTCGCACAAGATGGTAAATCCGCTTACAGGCGCTGAAACGAACAAAAAAGTCAGTTCAATGACTACTATACTATTCATATCGATTGATATGGTTCGTGAAAATGAGGACAATCACATATTGAAATGTCGCCTATTTCACCAATATGCTGTCGATATGTACGTCAAAATTGAAACTGAACGGTTGCAATTTATCAGATTGAACCAGACAAACCTCCGTTCTGAAGAGTATATTCACCTTCGAGATGCCATCAATATTGACGGAAACGCACAGAATATTGGCCGCATGACGATTCTCCCAGCAACGTACGTCGGAAGTCCACGACATATGCATGAATACGCTCAAGATGCCATGTCCTATGTTCGCCATTACGGCACACCAGATTTGTTCATCACGTTCACTTGCAATCCGCAGTGGATAGAAATTCGACACGAGTTATTCCCTGGCCAATCACCCATCGATCGCCATGACATCACAGCGAGAGTCTTCAAACAAAAATTGAAATCATTGATGAATTTAATTGTGAAGCATCGCGTGTTCGGCGAAACGCGCTGTTGGATGTATTCAGTGGAGTGGCAGAAACGCGGATTGCCACACGCACATATTCTCATTTGGTTGATTGAGAAGATAAGACCGAATGAAATCGATGATGTAATATCAGCAGAAATTCCCAATGAAGAAGAAGATGCAGTCTTGCATGAGGTTATTACTAAGAACATGATTCATGGCCCCTGTGGAACATTAAATAACAATACGATTGGGGTCACGACCTACATCCAATATTAAATAACAATTCTCCGTGTATGGTCGACGGAAAATGTTCGAAGCGGTATCCAAGGGCATTAGTTGCAGAAACAATTACCGGAAATGATGGTTATCCAATGTATCGTCGCCGATCGACTGCGGACAATGGAAGATCAACAATTGTGAAAGTTAATCAACAGGAAATTGAAGTAGATAATCGTTGGGTTGTTCCGTGTTCGCCATTACTATCGAAGACATTCAAAGGGCACATCAACGTCGAATCTTGCCATTCCGTGAAATCCATCAAATATATCTGTAAGTATGTGACCAAAGGAAGTGACATGGCTGTGATTGGAGTTGATGCGGAGAATTCCAAAGATGAAGTCACTCAATACCAATTGGGCCGCTATATTAGTAGTAACGAAGCAATTTTGCGCATTTTTTCATTCGCCATTCATGAAAGATATCCCACTGTTGTACATTTGGCAGTACATCTGGAAAACGGACAACGAGTGTATTTCAATCCTGATAACGCAGCGGATAGAGCGGCACGGCCACCGTCGACAACATTGACAAGCTTCTTCTCGGTTTGTCAAGCAGATGCTTTCGCTCTCACTTTGCTGTATGCTGAAATGCCACGCTACTACACATGGAACGCATCATCGAAATCTTTTCAGCGTCGAAAACAAGGTACACCAGTTGTAATATTAATAGGGCTGAGCAAAATACAATTACATTTGATTTTGTTAATTGAATGGTTGTATTATAACAATCATAATTTGATTTTATCGTTTTGGAAAGTGAATTATTCTATGTTGTATGTTGTGGAATGTATGGAGCTGTTCCTACACGGTAGGAACCTTCCAAATTGCTGGAAATTTCGACTGGCACCATTACATTCCCCGTCGATTTTTGCCAGTTCACCGAATCAAAAACCGAACTCATCCGAAAGGTGTTCCCAAACATTGCTCAAAATTACAACAAGGTATAAGCGTATCAACGGATCATCGTATCATCGTATCATCGTATCATCGTATCATCGTATCAACGTATCATCAGATCAATTTGCTTATATAGGACATCGCCCTATGAGTATAGTAGATGTAACAGTTTGGCTAATTTTTCGCGCGTTAAGTAAAAGTAAATTACGGTATTAACAATGGCATTAATCGAAAACAAATCTGCTTTCAAAACTGTAAAGAATGTGCAATTTGGTATTTTTAGTCCGGAAGATATTCGTAGCATGTCTGTCGTCCCAGAAGGTATAAATCATGTAGAAATTATGGAAGGAAGTCTTCCAAAAGTGGGCGGCTTGATGGATCCGAGGATGGGAGCGTTTGACAGCACTTTACCATGTCAAACATGCGAAGGCGACCGGGACACTTGCCCCGGTCACTTTGGTCACATCGAATTGGCCAAACCTATCTTTCACGTTGGCATGATTAACAATGTCATGAAAATTTTACGCTGCGTCTACTTTAATTGCAGTAAATTGTTAGTGAACACAAAGAAACAAAACCACTATGAACACGCTCAGAAGATAACTACAGACGATTCCAAGAAACGCTTAGAACTAGTGTACGGTATGTGCAAAGAACAAACAATATGTCACGCGGATGGTGGATGTGGAAATCATCAACCTGTAATTAGAAAATCGGGTCTCGATTTGACGGCCGAATGGAAGGAATCCGACGGAAAGGTTCCACAAGAAAAAAGTATTTGTTGGCGGAAGAAGTGCTGCATATCTTTAGACAAATTAGCGACGCAGATTGCAGCGCCCTGGGAATGGATCCGAAATACTCACGACCCGAGTGGATGATCGTGACGGTTTTACCGGTTGTTCCTCCTTCCGCGAGACCCGCAGCTTTCATGGGCGATTCGCCGAAGAAACGTCAAGACGATTTGACAAATAAATTGGCCCTAATCATAAATATACCTTGTATAGAAGCCTAAAAGTAGCGCACTGGCTACCCAGTTCTTAGACCTCTATACACACAGAGTATTTCCAACACGATTTGAAACGCTCTGTATGTTTTTGAATTATGCGGACAGACAGACGGACGGACAGACAGACGGACGGACACGGAGCTAGATCATAAGGCTTCTTGTTATACTTTGTATAGAAGCCTAAAACCAAAATTGGAAAACATCGATTTATCAATTTAACAAGGTAGTTCTCCAAGATTTTCTTCGTTTTAAAATATAAGGTTGGGAATCTCTTATCCATAAAAAGTTTTGCAATATCATTGGCTATTGGTTAAAAAAAAGAACCAATCATTAATTTGATTTAAAATTGTTATTCAAAAACGTTCCATGAAAAGTTTGCACATAAAGTTTTATGTTTTACTTATATAGAGTAAAGAGTACGGATTATCTGACCCGTAATCAGATTATTTTTTTCATCGTATCATCGGATCATTGGATCATCGTATCATTGGATCGTCGTATCAAGAAGGAGAAAATTATTGACACTAATCCGCCCTGACCAAGGAGATTATCCTTATTAAAGGAGATTATCCTTATTAAAGGTGTACCAACTAAAACTAAATACACTATATAAGAAAACTACATTATTGAACTAAAAAAACAACATAATAGAAACCAAACCACCACGACCACTCGAATTAAACCTGACATAAAGAATTAAATCGACGTTACGTTACTTTTAGTAACATTTGCCGAATTAACTTGCGATCATATTTCATCGAAAGTGCGATTATTACCGATTTTCTTACATATATTCATATCTACTCTATATATATATAAAGATAAGGGTTTTTATGCAACGTTTTTATGCAACGATTTCATGCAACGATTTTATGCAACGTTTTCGATAATAGGATAATCTGACAACCAATAAAAAATTCTATTATATAAGTCAAAGGGAATGCAATATAAATTAAAAACCAAAATTGGTAGACATCGATTTATTAATTTAAAAAGGTAGTTCTCTAAGATTTTCTTCGTTTTAAAATATAAGGTTGGTAATCCCTTATCCATAAAACGTTTTGCAATTTCATTGGCTATTGGTTAAAAAAAAGAACCAATCATTAATTTGATTTAAAATTGTTATTCAAAAACGTTCCATAAAAAGTTTGCACATAAAGTTTTATGTTTTACTTATATGGAGTAAAAGAGTACGGATTATCTGACCCGTAATCAAATAATCAGATTATTGCTTTCTTCGGATCACCGGATCATTGGATCACCGTATCATAGGATTATAGCCTATATATATATATTATTTATAGGACGTTGATGTCTATATATTAAGTAAGTTAAAGAAGTTGTACTATCACGATCACAATTTGGAGAATTAAGTACTATAAAAGTAATTGTAGTAAAAAATAATTTAATACTATTGTCCAAAAATTACTACCATTCTACCTTTAAATTCAATAGCTGTTCGAGAGTTAACATCTAATCATTACCTTTCAACTTTGATCATATCACAAAATTTAATGAGATCCTGACGGTTAATACATAGTTTCGGCTAGAGATGAGGACTCATTTAAAAGTTATCTTTAACCAAAAAAGGATTTTACGTTTTCTGACTGTTATAATTAGCGGAGCTTCTTTAATTCTAAGAACAGATGGAATAAAAGTAAACAAAGGAGTGCGACCACAACGGGATACATCCTCAGATACTGAAAGTACACAGAAAGAAAAAAAAGACGAATAACATCTACTGAACGTTCGAGAAAACACAAAACTCGACAGCAACAACTACAAGAGAAATAAGAACCTTCAACAATCAAGACCACCAGCAACAACTTCAACTGAAAGAAGCAGAAAAAGAAGAACGCTACAGCAACCATCGACAGATCTGGCTACTGTTTTAGAATCGGTACAATTACAAGAGGAACAAGAACCTTCAACTTCAAACCCACCAGCAAAAACTTCAACCGAAAGAAACAGAAAACGAAGAGCGCTACAGCAACCATCGACAAATCTGGCCACTGTTTTAGAATCGGTACAACTACAAGAGGAACAAGAACCTTCAACATTAAAACCACCAGCAAAACCTTCAACTGAAAGAAGCACAAAAAGAAGAGCGCTACAGCGATCATCGACAGATCTGGTCACTGTTTTGGAATCGTAACTCCTCATGATGCGGGTGAAATGACCGAGAAATGTTCAAATTGTTATGCTATTTTTTGGAAAAATGAATTTTGCAAGAAAAGTGTTTGTCATAATGGAAAAGTTAAACTGTCCAAATTATCGCCAGGATCCAAATTGGATACTGGCGATACATCTGCAAGCGGATTACCATTTGTACTACATAGACGACAATTTCCGATAGTGTTGGCATTCGCTATAACTATAAATAAATGTCAAGGGCAGAGCTTTGACAAAGTTGGTATAAATGTCGATAGGCCTTTGTTTAGTCACGGACAGTTATATGTAGCATTATCAAGATGTCGAGCAAAGGATGGAATACAAATTCAAAGTACAAGCGACATAACAAAAAAATGTCGTATGGAAAGAAGTTTTATAACTCGCAAGATTTCTCATTTATATGGAATTACGAGGTGGCGAAATGGGGGTGGCCAAGAAGGTCATTGGCCGAGTAGTTAGAGCAATCGACTACTGATGCTAAAGGCATTGGTTCGAGTCCAGTAGGAGTCAATTTTCTTTCGGACTTTCTTTCCTCCAATGAACCGTCTTCGTGCTTCGGAGGGCACGTTAAACCGGCGGTCCCCCTGATTTGAGCTGATCTAATATGTCAAACAGGGTAATAAAAAAAAATCACCCTTACTCCCCATCGACTACGCAATCGTGGAACTTCTCAGAACTCGGTCATCGAACGGACGTCCCTGGTTCGTGGTGCCGGCCATTGTTGGGGAGTTTTGGTCGGTGGTGAGGGCGAGAGACCGCCTAACGGCTGCGGTCATACTTAGCAGTGTCGACATTGTGGGTCAGGCTGGGGGTGAGCAACAAAGTGGAAGCAGTACAATGGGTCCGGTAGAGTGGCCTAAGTGCGTGCAGGTTAATACTTGCCACTCCCCCTCCCCCGAAATCCAAAATCCAATGGGGGTGGTTCAACCGTAAACCGGCCGGGAATATTGGGCTGCGAAGCGGCCCAAGGGGGTTGGGCCGCGGAGCCCCCCTAGTATATATATAGATTTGTTTTTGTACAAGTCGAGATCATTTTGTGATATTTGCTATACAAGTCGAGATCCGCTTTAACAAGATGAGATCCAAAACGGACCTCACTTTGTTTCTACGTGTATATTAACTTATTTCAATTACCCAAGGTGGCAGTAGGTGGTACGAGAGTTTTATGCCGGATCTCATCTTGTGTATTTTTATTCATTTTTATACATGGATAGTTAATGTAAACTCGCGAGTGAGGGCGCTTCGGAGCTCAAGATGTATATGACATTTTATTGATAATAAGGCACAAACTGAGATCCTATATATGCGGCAACGTTGCGTTGCTATTTATAAGTGTTTCTATTTAATTGCAAGACGATTAATCTCATGTTACAGGTACAAAACAAAAATTTCTCATTTTTGTAGGGCAGGGTCAGACTCTTTTAGGTAGGCCAAAGAAAATTCAAACGTACTTTCATAAATTTACAAATTTTTGTTTTTCGGTTCAAAATGGTAGTTTATTTCCCTGTACTACTATAAGGTAGGTCCCACAGTTTTTGGATGGGCCCGGGCTATTCTAAAACTGTAAAACTGAGATTTTACCAAAATAAACATTTAATAAAAGATATTTTAATAGATTTTATCGAATTAAAAATAAAACTTTTAACGAAATGAAATGAAGAAGCAATGTACTTAATTTTTTAATTTTTACTATAGTATTAATATTAAGAGCTGATTTACTAAACATGTCAAACAGCTGTTAGGTATAATAAGCAGACAAGACAGCAGGTACCTATATAATGTACATTAGGAATTTTCAAACATTTTCATCAAAGGACCAAACTGACTGTCTCATCAAGTCTGACAATACTAACGTCGAAAAAGTAACGTGCCGGATGGGATTCATCGTGCTTGGTGCATGGTGGGCCGAAACCATAGTTTGGAGAACTTTGATTATAGATTATAGAGATCGGATTTTTAGAAAATCCGATGCACTTTGAGAGCAGCCGAGATGAAGACACTGCGGCCGATAGCGGGGAAAACACTGAGAGACAGAATGCGAAACACAGAGATAAGGCAGAAATGTGGAGTCGAAGATATAGTCAGATGGGGCAGACAAAGAAGGCGATACTGGAATGAGCACGTCACCAGAATGGGTCCAACAAGACTTCCGCGCATTGCGCGGGAGGGAAAACCGGTAGGCAACCGACAACCGGGTAGACCACCCAAGAGATGGAGAGACAGCTGGCAGTCCATTTCACAGGAGAATCAGCAAAATTCGGTTTAAAAACAGATCAACAGATCTTATAACAGAATAAGAAGAAGAGAAGAAAAAACATCAAAATATGCAAGCATTATACGTTATTTTCAAAACTTGAAAATAATCACTAAAATAAGCGATTACAATACTTACTTATTAGAGAATTTTATTATTAAATTGCATAAACAATAAAAACGGGCACTTGAAAGGAAATTTTGTTATAAATCCACATTATACATTCATTATTCTCATTTCAATTATATAATTTTCTACCAAATTATGCCCATTCGATCTTTTTGAAAACTCCGAGCTTTACGCGTTCGAGCATAATAGTCCGGTCAATTTAGACATCCGAGGTTACAATAATTCGCACCCAGCTGAAAATTGGTAGGATTGTTCAAAACACCATCATAAATGAAATCTAAAAAGTCCTCATCGATCCGACACCTGGAAAAAAATTTATTCGGGGTCAAAGGTCACTAAAACGGGTTTTTCGCGATTTTCAGCAAAACTGTAAGTTTTATCATAAAATTATCCCATTCAAAAATTATTGTAGATCAGATGATTATCTATAAAAAATGTCTAAATACTTTTTTTTCCTAAGAGTCACCGTTTTTGAGATATAACGATTCGAAAAGTTGAAAGAGTTGTAATCGTCATAATATGGGGTCCGTTACTTTGGCCCCCCCCCCGGTTAATATTTTTACACCAAAAGCAAGCACTGGGATCCTTAGAGCTAGCACCCAAATATGAAAGCTAGCACCATTACAGTTTTTTCACAAATCGACTTTGAAACCGGGGGGGGGGGCAAAGTAACGCTAGCCCCCCCCCGGTTAATATTTTTACCCAAAAACCTAGCACTGGGATCCTTAGAGCTAGCACCAGCTCTATGAAAGCTGGCACCATTATAGTTTTTCCACAAATTTATTTTATTTATTTGCACCTAAATGACGATTACAACTCTTTCAACTTTTCGAATCGTTATATCTCAAAAACGGTGACTCTTAGGAAAAAAAGTATTTAGACATTTTTTATAGATAATTATCTGATCTACAATTTTTGAATGAGATAATTTTATGATAAAACTTACCGTTTTGCTGAAAATCGCGAAAAACCCGTATTAGTGACCTTTGACCCCGAATAAATTTTTTTTCAGGTGTCGGATCGATGAGGACTTTTTATATTAAATTTATGATGGTGTTTTGAACAATCCTACCAATTTTCAGCTGGCTGGGAATTATTGTAACCTCACTCCTATTTTTTGGTCTAATTTGACCGGACTATAATATGATTACGATTTAGCTAATGCACTAACATTTGACGAGTCTCCGAACGTTCCTCTTGAAAAAAGTGACAGGTTAAATAGTTCTGGACCGTCAAATGATACAAGCACGGAAAGAACCACTAAACTGGACGATTAAAAATTATCAAAGTTAACTGCGCAAACTGCGGTAGCTGATAAAGTAAAATCAAATGTTACGGAAACATCGAACGAGATATAACCATGAAAACAATTTCTAAACCGAACGATTTAACATCATTAGAAAAAATTTCGAGTATAGAGCCACTTTTAGAAATTGTTGAAAGCGGCGAAAATTTAGAATCAGGACATTCGAACATCATTTCTGTCACTCGACAACAAGCCATCTTCGTAGCCGCGTATTACGGATGGCCCAGATCAGGGAAGAAATATAATTTTCACAAATATTGAAACAAAAGATGGACGTCGATTTCTCCCTCATTGGTTCAAAAAACAATTACCCAACGGTGAAACCGTAGCCCGAAATTGGTTAATTTACTCCAAGAATAAAAATGCTTTATTCTGCTTTCCATGCCGTCTGATTGAATTTCGCCAAACTCAAATACCTTTGATTGCCAATCGTCGTGAAGGGTTTTCAGATTGGAAAAATATAAATCACGAGACATCACCAGATTATCGAAAATACTTTGTCCAATGGAAAACTAGAAGTCAGATTGAAAAACTCACAATGTATTGAGTTTCATTAAAAGGACACTCAAACACAAGATGGTCATCGAAATCTAATGCCATAAAACCATTCAGTACCCAAATTAAAGAAGTTTACGGAGTACCTACTTCAAGATATGATCGCCAATTCTATAAATCCTGACATTACCTTATCCGCCCAAAGTCTAGTCAAAAATATTGATTTAAAATTTATTTTCTACCTTGATGTCTGGAATCAGATATTAGGTCAAGTTGGACGTGCTGCTAAAGCCTTCCAAACGAAAACTTTGACTGTGGATAAAGCTGCAAGTCTGATTCAGGCAAATAAGAATTCACTGCAAGATATTCGTAGTACAGAATTCGGAGAAAATTTTACACGCGCTTCTACATTAGTTATTACTCTGGGAGTAATAAACACAAGTAAAAGATCAAAACTATATATTTCTGAAATTCAAAAACTTCGCATCGATATTAACAATGCAGTTGATGTTTTCATAACTCAATGCAATTGGAGGTATGATAAGTTAATGGAGGTTGCCAAAGATTTCAGATTTTTGTGTGGTGAATCTTTGCACAGCATGAGTACTACTGATTAAAAAAACAGCGATGGATTTAGCAATAAAATATGAAAGAGACATAAATGGGGCAGAATTTACTCGTGAGGTTTCCGATTTTAACACGTAGTGCTGTCAATTATTCCTGACAGTATTTTATCTGCAACAGTTCTTGAATTACTTCAGCTGATTCAAGATTACATTTTAAAAGAATCGTATCCAAACGTAGATATCGTAGAATCTTTTTGACAATGCCTGTAACTGTAGCTACGTGTGAACGTAGCTTTACCAAACTCAGACTCATAGAGAATTATTTGAGATCAACTATAGGCTAGGAAAGACTATCAAATTTGGTTATTTTATCAATGAAGTTGCTGAAGAAGTTGATTTTGATGAAGTTATTGATGAATTTGCGGCAATTAAATCGTGAAAAGTACATTTGGGATTCTAAAAAACTTTGTATATTTTTTGCACGATGCTCTTTCATTTAAACTATTTAATTTTTTAATTCTGGATGTCTGTAAATAATATAAATCTTAAAATAACTAAAAACTTGCCTTTCTGAAAACCTAATAAATAATAGTTTACAATTTTAAAAATGATAAGAATCTTTTCGAATGGGGGCACATATATTCAAATTTGCCTCAGGCGCCAGAAGAGCTTGCTACGGCTCTGCTGAAGATTCTAAAAATAAATACCGAAACACACACATACCTTTAATTAAATAAAAGATTCTTTAATAATAAGTTTTTATTGAATTAAAAATTATAGAAAAAAATATATTAAAAAAATTGTTTCTTAATTATGTAATAAATGGGTAATAACAATACAATAAGTAGTGCTTTTAATTATTATTAGAAACACTACTTATTGTTTTTATATGTATTTTACACGAACATTTTAATCTGAACCTAGTTCTTATCTTCAAAAAATTTTAAATTGTCTTCTCGAACTTTCAAACATTCATTTTTTTTGGGGCGAAACCTTGTTTTTTATATGTGATTTGAAAAACTTCAACATAATTGACTTTTGTTTCTCGTTCCACGTTTTAACATTATTTGTTAAGCCCATAGTTTTAACATTAGCATCCGTTGTTGTGGATTTTCCACTAATAGCTAAATTTAATAGTTTTTTTGCCACGTGATAAAATTATTTTAATATGAACTATTTCACTAGTTAAACATTAAACATTGCGAATACGACTGATTAAAAACCGTAATATTCATGCAAAGATATTCCATAGGCTGCTTTGTCATCAATTGCAGTATGACAACATTGCAGGATCTCATCTTACGTTATATACATTAACATACTCATTTCCGGATCTGGATTTGTACGTTTTCATTAGTGATCTCGTTTTGATTTACTTTTATCATAAAAATTTAAATAGTGAAATCATTTCCCCTCCATGGTTGCATAGATAAAGGAGAGTATTAGGCAACTTATAATGCAGAGTATACTTTATAATTCCTTTCTGTTGTGGTGGATCTCGGGTTATCTTACATTTATTCGGAGCTCGACTTGATAGAAAAATGCATATAGATATATGTATATTGTTGTGACACAAATTGGTAAGAAAGAATCAATAATTAAAGTATGCTCACACGATAAGTTCAAATCACATGAGAGTTCTTTATTGAGGAGAAAGTTTCTCGAGGTGACAAAGGCATTACAAGAATGCAAGTAAAACAGTTTAAAGGTAAACAAACGGGTAACATAATGAAAATCCCAGATGAAACAAATTAATTTCTTTAAAAAAACCATGTTCACAATTTAATTAATAAATAAAAATGTTAGCGTTAAGAATTTTGTAATATAAAATAACTTTGTTAATTTTAAGAAGTGCCGATTAATAAAAAGGATATTTTACGTGGTGATAAAATCGGGAAGACATGGTGCAACAATACGGTTCATCCGAGACGATAACAAACGGCCAAGTGGTACGTCACTGATCGGACAGGTGTGTGTATCGGAGCGCAACTGTAAAAACAAATCAAAAGTGCATTAATCAATTTTGGGAACACAAATAAAGGATAAAAATTATCAACACAGGCGAACATAGCTTACGAATGGGAAAAATGGATCCAATTAAGATTCAAAATCAAGAATGTAAAAACGGGAGTTTTTCGAATATCCCAGGTTACAAAAATAAATAAACGGGTTGTTTTTCCAGAAAAGTAAAATCGGTCAACGCGTTTTAAATTTCGTGTGCCGTGTAACGAGAAGAATTAATCAAGTTAATTCTATTTAGAAGTAACTATAAAAATAAATAAAGATTATAAATGGTATGCAACCACGTGCGTGACAATAGAAACAATTAAATTGGAGATAATAATTAAAAATTTGGACTTACCTTTTTAAATTGTCACAAATATTAGAAGTTATATGTTATGGACGATTGGTTTATGATTAAAAACACAATTGGATGATAATTTGGTTAGTTGGAAAATCGAAACAAAGAAAATCACACAAGATTACTATAAAGGTTACCTTGGAACGGAAACCGAAGAACAAATAAACAGTGATCAAACTAGGCGTATTGACGGCAATAGGTGAGCACCCTACATATTAAAAATTAAACTATAACGTGCCGCGTAAAATTACGAATTCAAATAAAAACTATTTCGCGAACGGGAATAAACTTTTTGGGTAATTTTAAGTTTTTGAATTGATGAACTTTAACATAAAAATATTTCATGTTAATAGATTTAGTTGTTTACATATTATTGTCATTAATAAAAGTTATTTTCTTGCTAATTAATGTTTCATCTGGCATTTCTTTGAAGTCGACGACCTTATTAAATTAATTCACAGATTAAAAGTATCAGTAAAAGGTAAGCCGCCGAGGAACTTGCTCCTGGAAAAGAGATCTCATGCTCAAATAAAGAACTCCAAATAATTCAGAGCTAGCACGAGAGAAAAATTAAACAACAAATTAAACAATTTCAATTAAAAATGTATGTGACCCGCTATAAGAGGGCGGGCACATAGCAATATATATAAAATTCAATGTATGTATGTAAGAAGAACAAGAATTGGCAATATCGCTGCGTGCTTTCGAAAATTCCTTATTAGAAGACGAAGGCGAGGAGGAAAAGGAAGAACACAAAGAACAAGAGTAATTGGCAAAAATAAAATAAAGTAAAATTAGAAATTATTGTGGTTTGCCGTCTGCCGGGTCAGCTAGTATTATATATTACTAGCTGACCCGGCAGACGTTGTCCTGCCCAAATTTCAATATTTGCCTACATGTATTTTTTAGATCCAATCCGCATAATGACCTTGCGACTTATTTGGTCATCGCAAATACCAAACGTATTAAAAAAGGATTAAATAAATAAATTAATAAAAAATACAAATCAAGGTTTAATAAAAAAAAGTTTAACAAAACTGTTAAGTATTCACAAAAACCACAATAATTTCTAATTTTACTTAATTTTATTTTTGCCAATTACTCTTGTTCTTTGTGTTCTTCCTTTTCCTCCTCCCCTTCGTCTTCTAATAAGGAATTTTCGAAAGCACGCAGCGATATTGCCAATTCCTGTTCTTCTTACATACATACATACATACATACATTGAATTTTATATACCTATATAGATATCGTTCGTTAATACGTTGATCCGTTGAAACGTTGATCCGCACTAACGTTGGTCAAGCTAATACAGCGCTTGACCAAAGTTCGCGGCAAGATTCTAAAGTAGCCTATGTTTTTCCTAGCATTGTAAATAGCTTCTACACCAAATTTGGTAGAGATTGGTCAAACGGTGTAGAATTGTATAGAAAACATACATACATACATACATACTGCAATGACTCAAAATATAAATAATTTTGAGAAAATAAATAAGCACTTTAAAAATCACAAATTGCATGAGGACTCTTAAAAACAAAGAAGAATTCCAACAGATAATTTTAAAAGCTCTAATAAAGTCAGTTATTAACAAAATAAGTGAGAGGAAAGATTCGTTCAGCAATAATATAAAAATTATGAACTACAGATAATAATTTTTATATTCATAAAAATTTGTTCAATGTATAATTAAATTTTAGAATTGTAAAGGTAGGTTAATTTTTAAGAAGTGAGGTAAATACACAAGAGGTTTACGTAGTTTGGTGTGATTACGGTAACGACAAAATGCAACGATTCGTTCATCCGGGACTAACACGTATTGAATGTGACCAGACGGTGGGTTGTTGTGACGATTCTAAAACAGAGATAAAATTAATTAAAATGACATTTGGTTAAAATAAAATGATATCAAAGATGCGTGATACTTACGTTGAAAAAGGAATATCAAAGAGTGACAAAAATTGATAAATTCGTCGAAAAACCAGGGAAACAGGAGATTATAAATAAATAAATAAAAAAAGATGATTACAAAATGTGTGATAGGTCAGAGCGTTTTCTTGTACTCTGGTCCTAAAAGGTGATAATTTGGATATAAAAATCCAAATCAATGTGTTTTAACCTAAAACAAAGAAGAAGTTTTTAGATGGTTATAAGATTTGTATGCAGATTGATATATTAAAGAAAATTTAATTTGATAAAACTGAAGTCTTGGTACTTACCTTGGAACAAAAATAAAGTGAGTGTAAATGATTGGAGCTGATTTTCAGATAAAGAAATCTCTGGAACACAAACACGTGTTGGGAACAAAGAAAAACGAACGATTCGTAAACGCGAAAATAAAAACATTGATTCACGCGATTTAATTAATTATTTGATTGTTGTTAACTGTAATTTTAGTATAAGTCGGGTTATTCGTTATTTGTTAATGTTATTGTTTGAAAATAAATTGTTTATATTATTCAATATCTTTTTGAGTATCATTGAGGGACGAATTTCCATCCTTTTATGTTATCTTTCAGGAAAAGCAAAAGAGCACACCCTCGAGGAATCGACTTCTGTGATTAAGAGTATTTCATGCCAAATAGTGTTCACAAAAGCAGAGCTAGCAAAAGGGGTATTAAAATCATAAAAGAAGGTTTTGTCAAGTTCACTTAAAATTTTCATTTTTTTTTTTTACATGTGTCCCTTCTATGAGAGAAGTGATACATAGTAATACATTGAATTTTATATTTATAGATAAAAAATAAATTAAAATATTATTATTTTAGATTTTTATTAAAGCCTTATTCTGCACTGTAAAAGCCCCACTTTTACATGTCATTCTAATTATCATTTGCCGGTTTCTGAATTAATAATGACGATTTCTGAATTAAAATTGACGATTTCTGAATCAAAATTGACGATTTCTGAATTTTAATTTCTGAATTAGACGATTTCTGAATATCAATTGACAAATCTGAATAACGGTCGACGATTTCTGAATATCAATTGACAAATCTTAATAACGGTTGACGATTTCTGATTTAGCATTGGAGAGTATGGGCCAAGTCGCAACAGAATGTTAGTTGACAAATCTGAATTACAATTCACAATTTCTGAATATCAGTTGACAAATCTGAATTGCAATTCACGATTTCTGAATATCGTCAGTTGACAAATCTGAATTACAATTCACGATTTCTGAATAACGGTTGACGATTTCTGAATTACTGGTGGAAAAGGTGTAGTGTACGGTTTGTGCAAAGAACAAACAATATGTCACGCGGATGGTGGATGTGGAAATCATCAACCTGTAATTAGAAAATCGGGTCTCGATTTGACGGCCGAATGGAAGGAATCCGACGGAAAGGTTCCACAAGAAAAAAAGTATTTGTTGGCGGAAGAAGTGCTGCATATCTTTAGACAAATTAGCGACGCAGATTGCAGCGCCCTGGGAATGGATCCGAAATACTCACGACCCGAGTGGATGATCGTGACGGTTTTACCGGTTGTTCCTCCTTCCGCGAGCTTTCTTGGGCGATTCGCCGAAGAAACGTCAAGACGATTTGACAAATAAATTGGCCCTAATCATAAATATAATACCTTGTATAGAAGCCTAAAAGTAGCGCACTGGCTACCCAGTTCTTAGACCTCTATACACACAGAGTATTTCCAACACGATTTGAAACGCTCTGTATGATTTTGAATTATGCGGACAGACAGACAGACAGACGGACAGACGGACGGACGGACAGACAGACACGGAGCTAGATCATAAGGCTTCTTGTTATACTTTGCATAGAAGCCTAAAAGTCATAGCATCAAATTACGTTGATATAAAAACGTACAAACTATGCGACGAAACATAATATAGAGATAAAGTTAATTATTTTAATCTCGCGCCAGCCTTTAGCAATGCATATGCTCTCTTGGTTGGCGCGATAATCTTATCTCTATATTATGTTTCGTCGCATAGTTTGTACGTTTTTATATCAACGTAATTTGATGCTATGACTTTTTTAATTCCATTTATGTTGAAATAGACTAATATACTGTTGTGATACGCGCTATCCATGTTGAGGATAGAGTCGTACCAACAAGGAGAGAAGTACAGTTGGAGACCGGAGGTTCAAACACATTTGTTTGCATGTGTTTGTTTTTTTTTGTCGTTTGAATTTAATTTTAAGTTTGTTCGTGTTACATGTTGTATGTAAACATTATATACAACATGTGTAATTTAATCAAACGTGCAGAGAACCGTCGGCCATGTACAAAGAAACCGAGAATATAAGAAGCTCCGGTTTGTAAACAAAAATTATATGGTAACGCAAGTTACATAAAAGTAAATAGAAGAGTATCATCGAGATCACGAAACGTGACGGTCGCGTATTTAGTACTGTGAGACAAAGTCGCGAAATCAAGTGAGATTCACTTAAATATACTGAGATAAATTATATTCTTGAACTAAATACGGTGGTGCTACTAGAGAAAAATAATTCCTTGGAGAAATTTAAGATTCCGTGAGATAGCGGGATACGAAAGGTGTTGGCAACAAAGGTTGTGGTCGAGATCGTGTCATACAGATACGTAGGGGAGAACCGGATACCAAATTATCCGATCTATGAGAAGCAGTCATAGAAAGAGTGGAACGATCAGATCCGCACGAGAGTTGGATCGTGACGATATTGGAAATTAGAAGAGAGAAAAAAGAAAATTGTGCGAACGAAAGATTAGCAGGTTAGCTACCCTTTATTTATCAGTGCGTAGAGTAGTAGTATATAAAGATTGTTTGATTGTTTGGGTTATATGTTATATGTTGGAATTTGTTTATTTGATTAAAAACTTGTTAACGGAATCCAACTGTAGTTTTATCTTTGTTGGAATCAAGAATTCGTTCGACATAAGCTCGTATAATAAAGTGCTGTTGGTTGAATCAGATCCCGACGCATATTAGCCTGAGAAGTAAGAGTCGAATTAAAGGTAGGTGACCATAAACCGATTGTGTGCGTACTCGTGCATCTTCAAGGCACCAGACGCTACAATACATGACTAGCAAATGTGCTGTGACAATTAAATATATTGCGATGTACGGCGGGTATAATACCAATACACTCGATATTTTTATTGTTGTGTTGAATTGACAAATACATATATTAAGTTCTTCCTTTCGTTTTATGCCCACGTCTAGCTCTTATTTAACTCCTCTCGCATGAAAAACCCTTTACCTTTCAGATAACCGGTTCTTTGAGTTTGGCTCTTACTTATTTTCTCACTACCCTGTAAATTTTTAAGTGCGTTCTGAATGCGAACGCCCAAAAATGACAAATGCGAAATTGTACATAATCTTTTATTTAATAACTTTTCTCAAAAAAAAAATTCAAACAAGTTCTTTAAAATTAATCACACAAAAATCAAACCTATTCTACCCTTTATTGTTAATTGTCACCGTT
This sequence comes from Podabrus alpinus, assembly GCA_932274525.1. Taxonomy (NCBI): domain Eukaryota; kingdom Metazoa; phylum Arthropoda; class Insecta; order Coleoptera; family Cantharidae; genus Podabrus; species Podabrus alpinus. The sequence continues at coordinate 42,029,761 of OW026452.1, read as the reverse complement.
GTGTTTCCGAATTTCGCGGCACTCTAAGTAATTAAATTGGTAAGCTTACCCCTTTTTGCGCATAAACAATTGTCATTTCCTTCATAAGTCATCGGCTTTCTTTTCTATCCGCGCTTATACCACGGTCCACTCTTTCAGCAGTGATTTATCGACCAAATTTTATCTACTCCAATTCCTTCCCATAATATCTCCAACAGCCATAGGCGTAGCTAGGGGGGGGCCAGGGTGGGCCGGGCCCACCCTAGAAAGCTGTGGGCCCACCCTAGAAAAATACCCTTCCTCATCCATAAAATTAAAATAACTTCATCCTCAATTTACCTACCGAAACCGAAAACCGTCTTAAAAAAATTATCGTAATAATGTCGACGGAATCTAAATATTTGTTAGCTCGAATGTATTATTTTTTAAAATCTATTCATCTAGAATTTTTTTCATCTAGAACATTCGATTTAGTACAAAACCGATTATCGCTAATCACTCGTCATCTAGTGACAAGTAGACTGCTTTGTGGTGTTTGTTAGCGACCGAAATATCATGAATTTAATGACAAATTTCTATTAAAACTGGAGATGTCTATCAGCAAGTAGTTAAGCAACAAGAGCAAGAAGTTACTCAAAATAAAGAATACTTAATGAAACTCATTGACATCATACTTACTCTTGTCCGTCAGGGTTTGCCTTTAAGAGGGCATCAAGAAGATAAATCGTCCAAAAACAGGGGAAATTTTTTGGAAATTTCCCAACTCATCGCGAAGTACGACGAAAACTTTCGCATGCATTTCGAGAAACATTTTAACTATTGCAGTCCAGATATTCAAAACGAAATCATTGAAATTATAGCATGCCTAACCAGAGAACAAATTGTCAAAGAAGTAAAAGCGTGTGGATTTTTCGCCTTGAGTGTAGACGAGGCGAGATGTTACAAAGAGGAGCAATTATCAATTACGATCAGATACATGATCGATCTAAATGTGGTTGAAAGATTTATTGGTTTTATTAATTGTTCGACGTCCAGAGATGCCAAAGGATTGGCAACGCTGATTTTCGAAACACTAAATAAAAGCCAACTGGGCGATGTTCCGATTCTTGCTCAGTCTTATGACGGGGCTAGCGTCATGTCTGGCAAAAACAAAGGTTTGCAGGCGATTATAAAAGAGACACATCCTCATGCCATATACGTCCATTGCTTAGCGCAAAAATTAAATCTGGTGGTTGTGGATTCCTGTGCTAACGTTGCATTAGCAAAGACTTTTTTTAATGCAATCGAATGTTTATACATTCATTTTTCGCAACCCGGACATCATGCCAGCCTTGCTAAGATACAAGGATCTCTCGGAATCAATACCAGTCGTGAAATGGGAAGTCTGAGTACCACAAGATGGAGTTGTCGCTTCGAAAACTGCCAAGCAGTACTCACTAATTTTGAAGCCATCAAAATGGCTTTGAATGAAGAGGTCGTGGAGAGTCGTGACAAAAATGCTGTAGAAGCCCTAGGGCTGCTAACAACTATATATAAACCAGAGTTTATCATATCCTTACATATATTTCACTCTGTTCTCGCTACAGTTAATGTTCTGAGTAAATATTTTCAGACCAAAGATGCAACTTTGTCTCAGGCCAGTGATTTAATAGCCAGCACAATTCTCACCTTTGAAACATCTAGAAACCAATTTAAAATTCGGGACGAGATCGAAGAGTTTGCAAAGAAACATGACATTTCTGTGGAACCTGTCCGAGTATCAAAAAGGAGGCGTCAGGAAAATGATTTCTATATTGAAACAACAGTTGGAAAAAGTAACATCCTCGATTTGCCAACAGACACTCAGCCACGGGAATACTGGAAAATAAATATTTATAACCAGGTATTACACAACATTATTGCCAACTTTAAACGGCGGTTTGAAAACATACCATTGGCGAATGCAGTAGACGCTTTCCTGAAGTTAGATATAGAGAATGCAGATGATTTTATTAAAAATTATAAAGATATTTTAAAAATCGATGAAGAGGCGTTGAATGCCGAGGCAGTGATATTGAAAAACCTGTTTGTATTAAAAAAAATTGAGGTAAACGCAGAAAACATAAAAAAATGTATAAATAAGAACTATTGCCCAAATTTATATAAACTGCTTCAGGCATCACTAACGCTCCCTGTAAGCTCCGCCAGTTGCGAAAGGAGTATTTCTGCAATGAGGCGAATAAAAACCTGGCTGAGGACAACTATGCTCCAGAACCGTTTCTCTCAAGTATCTTTGATAAATATCGAAAACGAATTGGTGAAAAATACCATAACATCAGAGGCAGTCTTGAAACGGTTTAGCGAAAAACATAGAAAACTTAAAATTGTTTGAAAACATTTTTCTCATATTTCAAGGTCGTAGAGTGGACCGAATTATATATTTTTGGTTTTTTTTCGTTACTTTAATGTCGTTTTCGTGGAGTGGATTTATTTGTTTTTGGTTGCTGTTTTTTAATTTGTAACAAATAAATAACATTATAAGTATGTTTTATCTATTTGATTTACCCCGTTGTTAGTAATTTAAGAGTGGAGCTCTTGTCGGTGTAATGTGTATAGTCTGTTTCTTTGATATCTGCCCAAAATGTAAACAAACATGGCGTCTATTTTGTGATGAAATTCATAAGTTTCTTATTTAAATGTGCATTATATAGTGAAGCAGTATTAATATTGTTCATTAAACATCATACTTAGTCAGCAGACAGTGAAAAGTTAAGATATTTTGCTGAATGTAAGGTAAGGGCATCTATGGTTTGTTTACATTTTGGGCAGAAATGAAAGAAATAGACTTTAGGTACTCAATATGGATTTCAGTTAGGTATCCTATTCTATTATACTATTCTTTTTTTACCTTATATGTGTCCTGACCAAAACTATGTAAATTAAGTCGATAATATAGCTAGACCTAGCTAGATGTCCTATAGGATAAGATAACTGAAATTCAAACTTGATACCTACAAAGTTGCGCATGCGCTGATAGTCAGTGACCACCTTGCCGTGGCCGGCCGATTTATGGCTGGGGCCATGGCCCACCCTAGGAAAAATCCCTAGCTACGCCAATGCCAACAGCCTCTGTGCCCTTCACCGCACAAGGTAAGTAACCTTTTAACTATTTTTTTATAACACTTATTCTTCTCTCCTTACACCACCTTGTATCAATCCTGGTCTAACCTCATGGTCAACCAAATACTTTTATTGTGGAGTGGTACTCTTATCACGAGCTCTCTTACGTGCTTCCCGTATCCACTTTATGTACCCACCTATTTTATTTATCCTGCCGTTACCCGGGTTATTTTAGAAAAAAAACATTCAATTTTCTTTTCTTCGCTTTGATTTCCCGAATCGGATTTTCTATCCTTGAAATTGTCACGAATTATTAATCGTTTTTGTTTTTATTCACCGGTACGGCTGATCGTCACTTAAATTCCTTAGAGCCCGTAGTTACTCATTCCGTTCATTCTTAACTTATTTAAAATTTTTATAACTAATTAAACATCTTATGTATTATGTACTAACATTGTCTTTTCAAATCTAATTATTAACATAGTTGCAAAAAATGTGTTTTGCTTGTCATTTTTGGGTTTCGCATTCCGAGTTATTGTTTTTAGGCTTCTATACAAAGTATAGCAAGAAGCCTTATGATCTGGCTCCGTGTCCGTCTGTCTGTCCGCATAATTCAAAATCATACAGAGCGTTTCAAATCGTGTTGGAAATACTCTGTGTGTATAGAGGTTTAAGAACTGATCTTTTATTTTACTTTGATGTGAAAAAATAATTTTTTATTGATGTGGTTAGTAAAGTTAAGTTGTAAATAAAAGAGAAAGGAGAGGATTGGTCCACCTCAAAAAAAGGACCATACATTACAGAGAAGTAAAGTTTCGAATAGAATGGAAAAGTTTGATTGTTATTATTATATAGTAAATGATAATTACCAACCGCAAAAAATTTAATTGGTGCAGATTATCTGATTATGTGATGGTACATTATATGGCGATCAAAAATAACCAGATAACAACAACTTTTCACACCAGAAAAGTAGTTGTATGTATAGAAGCCTAGGAACCGCTGCTGAAGCAAGTTCCAACTTGTTTAAGCCATAATGCAAATTGCTTTATTTAATTTTGAATCGTTAACGATTTCTATTTGTCAACGCATCACGACAATATGTTCAATACAAATTAATATCAAAATGTTAATATTTAAATACATATACGACCTTAGTGTGAGGTTTCAGTAATTCCCATCACCATTTGTTAAACCTGAGTTCGTGAATATTCATGTTGGATGAATGGAAGCCTAACAATTCCTTGATCATCTGGATACTCGAGGAAACCAGGTGTTTTTTGAGTTGGGTCAGTATTGGGAAAATGCCCCGATCTTGATTCTTGCCTCGAGAACAAGGAATAACCTCTAGCCAAATAAAGAAGCTATCGTGATACTGACTGATATTCGGTGAAAATGAAATTCACTTAGTGTTCACAATTTAAGAGACGTGCGAATTATTTGAAACTAGCTGGCACGGGCGGCATCCGCCGCCCTTAGCCATCTAGACCCAGAATAGATCCGAGAAGGCCATAGTTGTTCGGCCTTCGGCCTCACAGGGGGAGGACCATAATAGATCCGAGAAGGCCATAGTTGTTCGGCCTTCGGTCTCACAGAGAGAGGACCATGATAGATCCGCGAAGGCCATAGTTGTTCGGCCTTCGGCCTCACAGGGGGAAGACCATAATAGATCGGTGAAGGCCATAGTTGTTCGGCCTTCGGCCTCACAGGGCGAACCAAAATAGATCCGTGAAGGCCATAGTTGTTCGGCCTTCGGCCTCACAGATCGGACCATAATAGATCCGTGAAGGCCAAAGTTGTTCGGCCTTCGGCCTCACAGGACGGACAATAATAGATCCGTGAAGGCCATAGTTGTTCGGCCTTCGGCCTCACAGACCGGACCATAATAGATCCGGGAAGGCCATAGTTGTTCGGCCTTCGGCCTCACAGACCGGACCATAATAGATCCGTGAAGGCCATAGTCGTTCGGCCTTCGGCCTCACAGACCGGACCATAATAGATCCGTGAAGGCCAAAGTTGTTCGGCCTTCGGCCTCACAGGGCGAACCATAATAGATCCATGAGGGCCATAGTTGTTCGGCCTTCGGCCTCACGGACCGGACCATAATAGATCCGTGAAGGCAATAGTTGTTCGGACTTCGGCCTCACAGACCGGACCATAATAGATTCGTGAAGGCCAAAGTTGTTCGGCCTTCGGCCTCACAGGGCGGACCATAATAGATCCGTGAAGGCCACAGTTGTTCGGCCTTCGGCCTCACAGACCGGACCATAATAGATCTGTGAAGGCCAAAGTTGTTCGGCCTTCGGCCTCACAAACCGGACCGTAATAGATCCGTGCAGGCCAAAGTTGTTCGGCCTTCGGCCTCACAGACCGGACCATAATAGATCCGTGAAGGCCATAGTTGTTCGGCCTTCGGCCTCCCGGACCATAATAGATCCGTGAAGGCCAAAGTTGTTCGGCCTTCGGCCTCACAGACCGGACCATAATAGATCCGTGAAGGCCATAGTTGTTCGGCATTCGGCCTCACAGGGCGGACCATAATAGATCCGTGAAGGCCATAGTTGTTCGGCCTTCGGCCTCACAGACCGGACCATAATAGCTCCGTGAAGGCTAAAATTGTTCGGCCTCACAGGGCGGCCAATAATAGATCCGTGAAGGCCGTAGTTGTTCGGCCTTCATCTGTCATCTGTCATCTGTCGTCTGTCGTCTGTCATCTGTCATCTGTCGTCTGTCGTCTGTCATCTGTCAGCTGTCATCTGTCATCTGTCATCACCCCAAATAATTTCAAAATTTTTTTATATCAAAAGGAACCTTATTAGAGTGTACTGTAAAAATTTCGCCGAGAGTCAAAATTTTGAGAAAAATCAATTTGAAAAAAGCTAAATTTAACATGTAAATCGCAAGTTTAGGCCACGCCCATAACCGAGGTTATAAATATAACGCACACTCGCACTGCCGTGAGCGCATTTGTGAGTCGACTCCCGTGCGTATAACATCGCAGTAATAATGAGTGCACAAGATTGTTTCAAGAATGACGACGATGTGGCGTTTTTATTCAGTTTTGGCGATCGTAAAACCATCGAAATGTTGCAAGCATTGAAGTTGGTAAAGTCTAAAAGGCGTTGCGTCAAAAATAGATGCAGACGATTTTGTCGGGTGGTTCGTGATCGAAACTACTGGATGCATCATTGCTTCAGGTGTCCGGGTTGCAGGAGGGTCTACCCTATCAACGCCGGATCATTTTTTGATGGCCGTCGCCTCCACCCGCGGCTTATATTCAAGTTCATGTGGAATTGGGCGAGCGGCATACCATCTGGGCCAGCAGCTACCAACGCCGGAATATCCCGGAAGACTGTTTACAGTTTGTACCGGGATTTCCGCACTGTCTGCGCCTGGAAGCTCGAAAATTACCCCGAAGATCTGCTAATCGGTGGTCCGGGCCAGATAGTACAAATAGATGAAAGTGTGATAACCCGTCGCAAGTATAATGTCGGCAGGGTTCCTGTACGTGCCCAGAAGTGGGTGGTGCGCATGTACAGCTGTACAGAGAAGCGGGGCGTAGTCAAATACGTTGACAAACGCGATGCCGCGACCCTGGAGGCACTTATTAAAAGCTATGTACTACCTGGTACCGAGATTTGGACCGACTGATGGAGGGGTTATTTCGGGTTGAACACTCTGGATGGCGCTTCACCCTACATCCAAAGAGCTGTGAATCATAGCCGGTATTTTGTGGACCCACTTACCGGTGTGTGCACAAACCAGGTGGAGGGCTATTGGTCAACTCTGAAGATGTTCTGCCGTCGACAGGGAGTTATGGGCTCCACTCTACTACCCGAGCACCTGAACCAATTCATGTGGCTCCAATTATATGGCAAAACCGCCCCGGATCGCTTCGTTAACATGATCTTCCACATCAGAGCCGCATACGGACTGCAGTAGCTAGCACGGTCGCCAAACTGAATAAAAAAATCTGATGTGGCCAGCACATGACTTCCCTATAAGGAATCATTCCTTTATCGTTCATCTAAAGATTCGCAGAAATATTCTTTAAATTTTATTTTATTATTTAATTAAATTATTAAATTTGTTGTAATTCTTAAATGGTATTTGGTACAGAAAAATATATTCCAATATATTTATAGAAAATTGTATTTGCTTTTATTTTGATTAAAAAAAAATTTCATAAGTAAATAAAATATTTATCGTATATAATATTTTAGAAAAACCATTTCGTCCTTCAAGTAAAGTGCTACTTCCGGTTTAGGGATTTGCTCCAAAATCAAATGGTGCTTTCGTATACCGATTAAAGTGTTAAATATGAAATTTGGTTACTATATAACAATTCGTTTCTGAGATATTGAAGAAAAACTATTTCGTCCTTCAAGTAAAGTGCCATTTCCGGTTTAGGGATTTCCTCCAAAATCAAATGGTTCTTTCATATATTGATTAAAGTGTTAAATATGAAATTTGGTTACTATATAACAATTTGTTCCTGAGATATTGAAGAAAAACCATTTCGTCCTTCAAGTAAAGTGCTACTTCCGGTTTAAGGATTTCCTCCAAAATCAAATGGTGCCTTTGTATACCGATTAAAGTGTTAAATATGAAATTTTGTTACAATATAACAATTCGTTCCAGAGATACAGAACTTACAGACATTTTGTGTTACATACATCCATACAGACAGACATACAGACATACATACAGACATCATTGCGAAAGTAGTCAAAACGGATTCAGAAATGCTCAAAACGGATATTTCCGTTAAAATATCGACATCGAATTTTTTCATGATTACAATACCATGGTCTATGAGCCCATACGAATTGTTTAAGACCAATTTTGGAATGATGTCCGGATGTGTGTGTGATGTGTGATGTATGAAGTGTGGTTATTCTATCGTCAACGTTTTCAGACAAACGCGTGCACCAATTGAGTTGAAATTTTATACACTAGTTTGAAGTAACTGTCTAAAGAGCTGATTAGATTTTGGTTGAAAACCGTCCATTTTTAACCCCTTTTTTGGGGGAATGAAAATTGATAAAGAGCATAAAGAGATAAAGAGAGACGGTCGTCAGCTAAAGCAGTTAAGTGCGTTGCTGCTAAAGCTGAATGCCTGGTTCGACTCCGGGCTCAGTAAAAACTTTATTCTGACCGTCTCCCCTCGGAAGGCAATGGCAAACTACCGAGGTGTAATCTGCCTGGAACAGCCTCTCTGGAGATGAAGTGTATACACTTCCCGCGGTTCGGAGCCCGCGTTAAGCAGTAGGTCCCCTATGTGTGTGATAATACTTCAAACGCACAACACATACATAGGAGAGAGGTCGCCAACTTCCGGGAGACCGGATATGGCACTTGAAGAAGAAAGAGCATTGCCGCTTCCCGGTGGAACATATGACATTGAAACACATATCAATCGAAAGAGATTATTTTTCCGCATCTTATGATACCCCACACTTGATATTTCCCTCTTAAATTATTGTTAAAATGCAAAAATAATATAAGCGCTGTTAAAAAAATATGGTTTGCCTTGGATAATTTTGATCCGAGTTTTTATCCCAATTTTGTATTAAAGACATAAATTTGAGCAAATCACTCACTCACTCATTCATAATTTAGTGCGTATAGCTACGAGGGTCGTGGAGAGTTGAAATTTTGCATACCCGTGTGGTTTTACGAGGATTGAACAGGAAAATTTTCCGGTTTTTCATGGGACGTAACGGAGGGGGTGAAATGGCGCTTCAAAGTGGTCACAAAATTTCGGCATTCACTTTGGAGAGTTGAAACTTTTCAGGAAACTCTGGGCGGTGGACGAGGGTGCGAAACAATTTTTTCTTTTTCGAAATTTTTTTCCAGCGCTTGGCAAGAGGGCTCCTCGCGGTTTTTCGTATTTTTGTATCTACTTCCAGAGTTTTCATCCGATCAACCTGAAATTTGCTAGAGGGGTGGGGGCGGCGAAAACGGATAATCGGTATGGCCAAATTTTCCAATTTTTGTCCCGTTACCGTTTAATGGGGGGGGGGGGTAAAAATTGAATAGTTTTTTTGCGCCTGGCTCGCTTATTTCCAGATTAAAGTTTCGATTTTTTGGTCTCACTTGGATCCTCTCGAATTTAGATTTGCATTTTTGCAAAAAAAATGCCTAGGTCGCAGATTGCTTTCGAGCGCTAAGCGAGACGACGATTTTAATTACATAATTTTGCCGTTTTTTGCGCTACGCCGGGCGGCGTCGAACGGATCGCGAAAAATAATACACCGTCGTCGAGCCGACTGTATGCCCGACAAAATTTGTAGATATACTTTTTCTCGAAAAATGAACTGGTTTCGAGTAATCGTGATGTACAAATAAAAAAACGGCAAATTAAAAAAATTATGGTTTGCCTTAATTTAATTTTGATCTTTCCAAGTGATTTGTATTGTTTATTACTATAATTTAATATTTTCACTAATTTACTTATATAAACATACTATGTAATTAATATGAAACGAAAATTTTAATTACTTTTTAATACAAAAAAAAATTAATTCTGACTATTTAATTCTTAATACATCGCGTGCATCACGTGATCAAACTCAGTTGTCAAACAAGCCTGTATGACAAATTTAAATTCAACATAAATAGTGCATCGTTTTTTTTGGTTTAAATCAGTGTAAATTAATAAATATGCCTAATTTTTGTATAGCAGTGGTTTGTGAATGAACTGGTGTGAAGGATAAAATATAGTCAATTTAATATTTTTGATGTTATAACCGGTACAAACGATTGTAAAATTGTGTTATTATTTATGAAAATGTTGGTAAATGTTAAATTACCAACTGAAATGGACACTAATAACTTGGACCCGTATTTATTCGATAAAACTTCATGTTTTAAGAATGTTTGTGATATCCCAAAAGTTGAATATTTTGATATCGTGAACTATTTTGTATTTGAGAAAAGTGCATATACCCAGGAACAATTTAGAGCACATAAAAGTTTGGAGGCCTACAACTATTATTTGTGCAATTGGCTGAAAGATTTGTCGGTGAAACACTCAGGTAAGTGTTGTTAAAAATTAAGTTAGTATTGTTATAATAAGTATTTTTTCTTTTGTAGGTAATGCACAGCCAAAGGTTGAATTTGCCATATACAAAAACTTGGTTCGTGACAAAAAAAACAGGACAAATACTGGCGGGTCACTGTGACTGTAATATTGCAGGACTCAGAGAATGTTGCAGTCATATTGGTGCGACTCTATTTGCAGTTGAAAATGCTGTTCGAAATGTTGACAAGGTATCCGTAACAGGAACAAAAGCATATTGGACCGTGCGAACTTGTCCATGGACTTACGCAATTTTCACATTTCTTTTCTTTTACTATGTTGTAGATTGTAGCTCAATCACCGTTCACTATTGAAGATGAAGTACAATTTTGACTGCGATAAGATGACCCTTGTCATTATGCAATTTTCACATGAGGCCGACGACTTGTGTTTGGTTTATCAGCACTACGCCCAGAAATAAAAAAAATTTTAAAGGTTTTGAGAAACCAGGAAAAATAATATAATGTACCTATTTATTTTATAAATATAAAACCCATACATACATAAGATATGTTAATAACTTTTATTAAGTTAATAAAAAATAAAATAAAATAGCTAATTGTAATTATTCCAAATGAAAAATACAAGACGAAAATACATTCAATAATCAATTTAAAATCAGTTCCAACATTACAAACTCATAAAATTAAAACTAGAATTACATTCGTCGACATCATTGTTTGTAACCGAGTAATTAACAGCCGCTATACGACTTGGTTCTCCAACTGTACAAGTTGGCACAGTCCAATATGCTTTTGTTCCTGTTACGGGTACCTCGTCAACATTTCGAACAGCATTTTCAACTGCAAATAGAGTCGCACCAATATGACTGCAACATTCTCCGAGTCCTGCAATACAGTCACAGTGACCCGCAAGTATTTGTCCTGTTTTTTTTGTCACACACCAAGTTTTTGTATATGGCAAATTCAACCTTTGGCTGTGCATTACCTACAAAAGAAAAAATACTTATTATAACAATACTAACTTAATTTTTAACAACACTTACCTGAGATAAAATTAGCACGTTTTCTGACTGCGGTATTGGTTTCACCGACAAATCTTTCACCCAATTGCACAAATAATAGTTGTAGGCCTCCAAACTTTTATGTGCTCTAAATTGTTCCTGGGTATATGCACTTTTCTCAAATACAAAATAGTTCACGATATCAAAATATTCAACTTTTGGGAAATCACGAACATTTTTAACACATGAATTTTTATCGATTAAATATGGGTCCAAGTTATTAGTGTACTGAAGTTTTTCCATATACCGCGTTTGTACAATGGGATTTAACGATTTCACATAATCACTTATATTTGCAGCCATTTCAATTTTACACTTAATTTACACTGATTTAAACCAAATAAAACGATGCACTATTTAGGTCGAATTTAAATTAGTCATACAAGCTCGTTTGACAGCTGAGTTTGATCACGTGATGCACGCGATGTATTTAAGACTGATTATTTTTAATAACAAAAGAATCCGAATTGCCATGGAAAACAAGTGTCAACGAAATAAACAAATTTTGTGATCTGTCAAATTATCGTAATTAATATTTCATTATGCATTTACTATAGTACCTACGCATAAGTAGTGTGTTTTTTTTAAATATTCGACACGAATTTAAGTGAATTAAACATTTATAAGTTGTGTGTGCATCTAACGAGTGGAGAAAATATTAACTTAGGTAAGTAAGGGCAAGAAAGCATTTATAGGTAAAAGACTATTCTAACTTTGATTGCGGGTTTCACAAAGGTGATTTAAAATATAATCAACTATTAAATTTAATCAACAATATGACAACAATGTATGTTAATTGTTGTAACTATGGTTTTAATTTAAATCCTGATAAAATATTTAATACACCTTTGTGAAACCTGCCATAAATAAATTATAATATAAACGGTATTTAGTAAACAATTAAGGTAGTTCTGTCGTTAATAGTTAATTAAACATTGTAATTATGTTTTTATTAATCAAAAACTTTAGTGTAACTGTACAAATGTCATATTAGTTTATGTGCTGACAGCTTATTTCATAGCAATCTACAGATTTTTTGACTGTTCGAACGAGCGCGGCAACGCGGTGCAATTTCATGAAATAAATTCGAAAATATCGATTTAAAATGCGCTTTAAAAGAAATTTGATAACAGAATATGTTTATTCAATGCATTATTAGTAAAATAAAAATTTTAATTTTTGTTTCATAGTAGATAACTTTTCAAAATCCAGCGTCACAATCGTGCGATATTGCCATGCCGTTTTGGATTTGCTATTCAAGCATTTCATGCGATGGATTATTGAATCTGTAACTAGGTTTTATCTAGGAAATTAGACGCTTAATTATCTTCAAATTTTCTGAGAAATCTATTGGAGCTTCTTTCTTGCTTCATTTAGTTTTTTATGAAAATGGTAAGAAACGTTTCTATGCTATGGTGAAAAGTATATTAAGCTAATTAGTACTTTTCATAGGCTATACAATGTATAACAACCTAATTTTTGAAGACGATTATTTCATTTTCTGAGCGGCCAAAAACTTGGAAAAAGATGTTTACGCATGCATGAAACAATAAGTAACAAGTTGTAATAATTTAAATACCTTCTTAAACATTTTGTGCAACGAAAGAACTACCTTAAGTAGAAAATTTGCATTCTTGCTATGCAGTCAAAAGACCTAATTAGGAAGGCGATTATCTCATTTTCTAAACGGCCAAAAATGTTGAGAAAAATAGTTTCGTAAGCATGAAACAATAAATAATAAGTAGTAAAAATTGAAAAACATTTCTAAGAATTGTGTAAAACGACAGAACTACCTTAAACAAACGTTTAAAATATTTTCTTGCTTTTATGTAATACATAATAAAAACTATATTATTCCGAATTGAATATTTAAGGACAAGAAAGTATTTAGGTAAAATACTATCCTAACTTTATAATGAGTACAATATTTATTGAATAATTTTAGGGTAAAAATCACTTTCAAGATCTTTTCTTGGTTTCATTCTCAATTACTAACATGAGAACTAAAAAGAAATCATATTCCAAGAAAAAACAACAATTGCGGCAGTATATTGCATCTAAAAGATCTGATGATGAATATAGGGATGAAGAAAGAGAAATAGATAGAATAAATAAAAAGAGAAAAAGAGATAATGTGGAATGTTTAGAAAAAGACAGCTTTATTAAAAAGAGAAGAACAGAAAGTTCAAAAGATGAAGTGGAAAGTAAGAAAATCACCAATCAAAAAAGAGTACAAAAACTAAGACAAAATGAGCTTTATAAAGAAAATGAAAAAATCTCAAATAGGACACGTATTCAAAATAACAGAAAAAATACGCAATATAATGAAAACGAAAGATTAGCTAATAATGAACACAAAATAAAAATCAGACAAGATCAAATATATGTGGAAAAAGAAAAGAGAGCCAATAAGGAACGTAATAAGCTAACGAGACAAGATGAGAAGTATGTGGAAAAAGAAAACAGAGCCAATAAGGAACGTAATAAGCTAACGAGACAAGATGAAGAATATGTAGAAAAAGAAAAGAGAGCCACTAAGGAACGTAATAAGCTAACGAGACAAGATGAGAAGTATGTGGAAAAAGAAAACAGAGCCAATAAGGAACGTAATAAGCTAACGAGACAAGATGAAGAATATGTAGAAAAAGAAAAGAGAGCCACTAAGGAACGTAATAAGCTAATGAGACAAGATGAAGAATATGTAGAAAAAGAAAAGAGAGCCAATAAGGAACGTAATAAGCTAATGAGACAAGATGAGAAGTATGTGGAAAAAGAAAAGAGAGCCAATAAAGAACGTATAAAGAAATGTAGAGAAAATATAGAATATGCAGAAAAGGAAAAGAGTGCGAATAAGGAACGCGTTCAGAAATATAGAGAAGATATAGAATATGCAGAAAAGGAAAAGAGTGCGAATAAGGAACGCGTTCAGAAATATAGAGAAGATATAGAATATGCAGAAAAGGAAAAGAGTGCGAATAATGAACGCGTTCAGAAATATAGAGAAGATGAAGAATATCGAAAAAATGAACAAGTACTCGATAAAAATAATAAGAAAATTAAACGTTGTTTGGATCAACTGAGGCAAAGAGATAATTTTTATAATAATTTAATTAGAAATGAAAGCAAGGTTGCCAAACTTCAATTGCAATTTATAAAAGATCGTGGTTTTTTACCAGACGTAGTATGCTGCTGCTGCGAAGGTTTATTTTTTATGCACTCAGTAACCGTTTACAATGTTGATAAAATTGTCAATAAAACGTCAAAAGAATTTAATGAAAAAATTCAAAATTATCAGTCTAAATTTATATGCAAAACATGTAACAATCATGCACTAAAAGGAAAAGTACCTAAATTATCAACAAGTAATGGTTTAAAATTTACAGTTATACCGGAATGTGTAAAAATTATGTCTCTTTTAGAAGAAAGAATGGTAGCACCTTATATAAATTTTATGCAAATTCGTGCTTTAAAATCGTATGCGTTAAATGGACAATTGGGAATTAAGGGAAGCGTGGTAAATATACCAATTGAAATCAATGATGTCTTGCAAGTGCTACCAAGAAAATTCGATAACATGGCTACAATTCAATTAAAACTAAAACGACACATGCTGCACTCTTCACATTACATGTATGAAACTATACGACCAGCAGTTGTGTGTGAAGCATTAAATTATTTAATAGCAACTCCTTTATACAAAAAGCATGATATTCAAATTGACAACAAGTATATTCAACAACACGAAAAGCAGGAAGACGAGCAAATAAATTTTATAGTACAAAAATCCGACGAAAATTGTGACGATGTAGAGGTAAACAATATATTTGAAAATGACACTGAAAATTTCCATTTAGATGACCTTGAAAATATAAATTTTGATTCCGATTTCGAAGATTCTGAAATAAACGAAGAAGTACTGCTAATAGATCGAAATAAAGAAATTGTAGATAATGTAAAAATTATTGCACCAGGCCAAGGAAAAACACCGGTACCATGGCATATGGTTGAAGACCTGGATGAACTACGTTTCCCAAAAATATTTGGTGGTCATAAATTAGAAATTCCGGGGAATATTACGTATCATGACAGGGCAAAATCAGAAGCGAGAAGAGTCGATCGCAGGTCTTGCATTCCAAACAGAATTTTATTTATGGCAAAAAAGAAATTAGAGAAAGCATGTATTGCAAGTATAAATATATGTCTACGCAAGACGAAACGAACGAAGGACGTCTGCGCAGAAAATGTTTTAAAAACTGATTTTTTGGAAAATTTAATAAAATTTGATGCTGGATACAAAATTCTAAAACAAATTCGTTCTTCACCATCGTACTGGGAAAGCAGAAAAAAAGAATTAATGGCAATGCTTCGACAATTAGGGAAACCCACAATATTTCTAACACTGTCTGCGGGTGAAAAAATTTGGCCAGAGTTAATAAAATCTTTAGTAAAATTAAATAAGAATAGAATTATTACAAATGAAGAGGCTTTAAATTTAGATGATTTCGAAAAAACAGGTTTGATTAGGGATGACCCCGTTACGTGTGCACGTTATTTCGACTATAAAGTAAATAAATTAATGTTGTTATTAAAACAAACTGATGGAATTTTTGAAAATTATTTTGTCGAAGACAGTTACGAACGTGTCGAATTCCAGATGAGAGGATCTCCGCATCAACATATATTTTTATGGCTAAAAAATGCTCCCAAATATGATCCGACAAACAAAGTTAAAACTGAAGAGTGTATTTCATTTATAGACAAATTTATAACGTGTGAATACGATGAAAATAACCCATATTTATCTGTTCAACGTCACAAACATACGCACACTTGTTATAAAGGTAAAAGGAATAAAACAAAATGTAGATTTAATTATCCTATTCCTGTGATGCCAAAAACAATGATTCTGGAACCATTAAGTACAGATGACAAAAACGATACCATTCAGGAAACATTAACAAAGATAAGAAATTTAATGTTGCATTTTTATAAAAAACAATACCTCATATCGTTTGAAGACATATTATTAAAATTAAATATTACCGAAGATCAATATATTTTGGCATTGAGAAGTTCACTAATGCGAACTCAAGTATTTTTGAAGAGAACTAGTTTGGAAGTGGGTATAAATTGTTACAATAAAAATATTTTACAACTGTTTGAAGCAAATATAGATGTCCAATTTGTATTAGAAGAATATGGAATAGCTTCTTATATAGTAAATTATATAGGTAAAATTGATGCTGGTTTGTCCAAATTGTTACGTGATGCTGCATCAGATGCGAATAATGGTAACACAAGTATTAAAGACAAATTTAGAAAAATTACAAATGTATTCCTAAACAGTAACTTAATGTCTGCTCAAGAAGCATCATACCACGTTCTCTCATTACCATTATCAAAAAGTAGCAGACAAACATTATTTATTAACACGAGTCCGGCAGCAGAAAGAACATTAATGTTAAAATCAAATTCAGAACTTCAAAAATTAGACAAAAATTCATCAAATATTTACATGGAAGACAAACTGACAAAATATTGTAACAGACCTGAATCTCTAGAAAACATTTCTTTGGCTGATTTTGTTTCAAATTATACTAAGTGTAAATGTATTATTAATAATGACCAAAATGACGATGATGATTTAGAAACAATAGACTATAAAATTCGACAAAAGCCCGCCATTATTAGGTATAGACGTTACAAATTAATTCAAGATCCCAGTAATTATTTCAGAGAACAAATTCTATTGTTTTTACCTTGGAGAAATGAATCGAATGAAATTGAAAATTCTAACTGTGAAGAAATTTATAATGATAACCTTCATACCATCAATGAAAACAGAGAAAAGTATTCTGTACTGGCTGATGAAAACCTTGATGATGCTATACAACAAGCTCAAGATGATATTTTTGATAGAGAAAATGAAGATGTTGAAAATTTCGTAAACGATGAACTTTGTTCAGAACAAAAAATCGATATTTTGGAACAGGAGGGATCAGAAGTTTACAAGAACAAGAAAATTACAAGATTTACAGCGCCCCAAAGAATTTCAAAAATTGATTTACTGAAAACAATGGAAACACTTAACCATTCTCAACGAGAATTTGTAATGCATGTGTTAAATTGTTTTAAATCCAAAAATCTACCATTGAAAATATTTTTAAGTGGATCTGCAGGTGTAGGAAAAAGTACGGTAATAAATTGTATATATCAGTTAATCACACACTATTTGGATAACTCGCCTGGATCTGATAACGAAAAATTGTTTGTATTATTGTGTGCTCCATCAGGGAAAGCAGCATTTCTTATAAATGGCATCACGTTACACACTGCATTCGCACTTCCTGTTTCTCAATTCGGTGGTCAAATGCCGGAATTATCTTCAGATTTGGCAAATAATATTCGAGAGAAGTTAATCAATTTAAAATTATTAATTATAGATGAAATTTCGATGGTAGGAAGCACTCTTTTTAATCGAGTAGATGTAACAAAACGGGATTTTGGGTCATAAAAATTAATTTTAATATTTTAAATTGAGGTATAGGATTTATAAATTATTATAATAACTGATGATTGTTAATTAACCATATTTATAATCAGCCAGCGGAAGCGATAAGTTTTATGACGTGAACGAGTATTGATAATGTATTTTATCAATATTCGTTTGCAATATTCCTGCGTCTGGAGATTGACTTTTATACTGTTCTTTGTTCGGTTAAACTGTTTAATTTCAGACAACAGTGAAGTATCGTTAATATGACTGGATATTTTCAATGCAGTCGACGCGTTTTCATTGATGAAATAATCTAGGTTTGATTTCATGGAAGTAATCAGTAGACATTGCTTCTCGTTCAAAAGCGATATGAATGTATCTATCTATAGATAAAATTGTCAGTGGTGCAATTCTCACGCTATGAAAGGTATAAATATGGTTGAATTAATCAGTCGAGAGGCAGAAGCCGGGGGTGAGCCCGTAGAGTCAGAAGTCGGGGGTGCGCCCGTTGAGCTGCGGCCGGGGGCCATGGGCTCTCGGGATTAATGTTAATAAGGAAGTCTTTTCAGTGAGTCCGACGGAGTCTATGGTATAGATTTTCGCGTACGGTTTGACGGATTACCAGTTTTGATTTTGTTTTGGGCCAATAAGACAAGGGAGCGTCTTGCCGAATTGTTGTGTTTGTGAATTCTAAGTGTTTTAAAAGGTCAAATAGTTTGTTCATTAAACCCGTAAATAGATTGTGTGTTCTCTAGTGTGAGGCATCTGTTCCGAGTTTGTCGTTGTTTTGGGACCATAGATAAGGCATTGTTTGGCCGTATTGGATTGTCTGGGAATCCAAGGTAAAAGGATAAATTATATCACCTATGTAAGTAAAATTTTGAATTCTTTACTAACAGAAGGATGGTATATTTTTTTTGGGTAGTTATTTTAGGTTGTATATTTATATGTGTTTAAAAGGGCCACCCTAAATTGTAAGGGAGATTTTAAAGTGTGTATGTATTTGTTTTAACTTTATCCATTATTAATAAATATTGTTTTGAAAATTCAGTGTTTTCGTTTTTCCTGTTGAGGAAAAGGACGTTTTATTTTCAGTGCCGAGCTTAGTGTCGTTTTGCCCGCACCGAAGTTTCAACTTCAACATTTAGCCGGGGGACGTAACGTCAGAACGGGGAGTGTCTGGGACTCATTACCAGGAAGTCGCTTACCGAATTGATAGCGCGGTTTTTTTTTTGGAGAACAGAATTCTACGGTGGGCCTAATCGGTCGAACGGTGGTGGCAGCATAATCTATAAATATTCTCAGTAGATCGATAAGTGCCTAGGTGGAATTTTGTAGTCGACCAGCAAATTTGCTTTTTTTTTAATAACCCCAACCGTTCCTAGGAAAAGTGTTCCAAAGGACGGTTGCCGGTTACATAGATACCAGACTACGTCAGATAATGGGCATAAATCAACCGTTTGGAGGTATATCTGTTTTAGTTGTAGGTGATTTAAATCAATTACCCCCTGTTATGGATTCCCAAATATTTAAATGTTCAAATTGTAATGAAATTAGCGAAATTTTAGACACCAATCCATTATGGGATGAATTTCAGTTTTACGAATTGACAGAAATTATGAGGCAAAAAAATGACAAATTATTTATAGAAGCACTTAACAATTTAGCATTGGGAAAAATGACACAAAATAATATTGATTTAATAAATACCAGGCAAACTGAAGAATCAAAAATTCCACTAAATGTTATTAGATTATTTGCAGACAATAAAAACGTTGATTTATTCAATAAAGCCAAAATTAATAGTAACATAAATCCAGAATACATATCTGAAGCTAAAGACATTATTTTAGGAAAAGTAAACAATTCATCAAAATTAAAAGTACTGGAATCTTTAAAACATAAAAAATTAAATGAAGTAAATGGATTGCCGTATTTGGTAAAATTAAAAATTGGCATAAAGTATATGGTTTCAAATAATGTTGATGTAGAAGACGGACTAGTCAACGGTGCTTGCGGAGTTCTAATGCACATCACCTTTATACCGAATACTTTCGACCCACACAAAATTTGGATAGATTTTTCTTCACATAGAGTAGGGAATAAAGCAAGACTGCTATTAAAAGATTATATGAATAAAGAAAATATTGACAAAAAATTAACTACAATTGAGAAGGCTAGTATTCCATTAAATTTATCAAATAAGTTACAATATCAAATTATTCGAAAACAATTTCCAATTGTACCTGCCGAAGCAATAACAATTCACAAGAGTCAAGGACAGACATATGAAGAAATTTGTATTGATTTAAATCTATCACGTCGGATCACTCGATCAATGATGTACATAGCGTTTAGTGGAGTTACAAAATTAAATGGTGTAACAAAATATGTTTATTTCGTTACAAATGTTAATTCATAACATTTATATTATAAATTGTTACTCCAAGCGCCATCTCTTTACTCATTTTTACAACGTACTTGATAGTACAGGATACAGACGCGCGCCGTTAAAAACTTAACTTTGGCTTGAGAGTGCGACAAGACAGTTCGATTTTTATTGATCGCGGATAAATCAATTATTTATCAGTCGATTTTCGTTACAAAAATAGTTATACGCAGTAGTTAATTCCACCGTCATTACGGATTTCGTGAATGCAGTGCGTAACTATTTTGTGTTAGCCAGTTCAAGCATTTTTTTTGGAAAATATTCGAGTGGTTGTATCGAACCACCATATTTTCTTTATCGAAGTATAAATTAGTACCAACCATAATTTTATTTGGTAACATTCGTCTGGTGACTATTTTGACAGCTGCTTTTATTTACATTTGGAAGTCGATTGTTATTGTCAATCGCGGCTTCAGTTTTTGTGATCAAATTGTACTGGACGATCACTTTGTTTTATTTGGATCGTCAACCTGTACCATACTGTCAACGCAGCGGAGTGCCGCCTGTCCATCTTCGTATCCGCCTGTCAAAACCTGCTCATCGAGTATTACGTCGGTGTACTGCAGTCCGAGGATCTTAGATTGGGAGCCATTGGAATTCAACACCAACCACTGCATTCCATACAAGGATTATTGCTGTCATCTCCATTGTGTGAACTCACGATTGATATCAAGGTGAGACAAATTTTATATTCTTGTGTGGATTTATTCTGGTGGTATTGTGGTAATTAATTACAGTAAATTATTTGTATTGACGGGCCTACCATTCTGGTGTCCCGTATTGTGTCACCTTTGACGTACCGTTGTCACCATCAGTTAACGTGCCTACTATTTTTATTGCACGTCACTACCACAATCGTTTGTATTTGTCGATATCGTTTCTATTTTCATTAAAACTTTATGTTTAATCATTGTTTTATTTTTCGACGAAGCGTATCCTCGCATTTTTCAGCACAACACAGAGTGGAATTTTCATTGGACTTACGACCCTCGCTTCCAGGCTATAGCGAGTTAGCTTATACCAACATCAGGGTTACCACGAATATAAGTAGGAGTTTTACTTCTGCGTGGTCTTGTTTGCCTTTCCAAACCGTTCTCTCATTAGGAACGGAAAGGAGGGTAAACATATCACTGGCGCCCAACGTGGGGCTCAATTTGTTGATTTTCCAACTCTGTGTTTGTCCCGAGGTGCGTTTTCGTGCATACGATTCGACAACGGAACGTTTGTGGTCGTGTTAATTTTTTATTATTACAGCAGTTTTTGGCAACTGGAGAGCGTTGTGGACTGGACGCTTTGCTTGTTTGTATGGTTTGGTACATGGTAAATAATAATAAATTGAGTTGTCAACCTAGTACTCGTACCGGCGAAAAACCTTTTTTTACTTTGATATTTGTGGTGCACAAGTTTTGTTGCTTCAAGAACGAAATATCCTTTTGTTGTGCTCTCGCATTATTCTTTTTTTGCAATATATATATTATTTTTTAATTATTGCTTGCGAGTGGCGCTACGCCCATTTCAAAATTCACACCGGCGAGAAACCATTTACGTATATACATATCAGAATAATAATATCATTTGTTGCGTTCCCTCCAATTGCAATTTGACTGTATTTGTTTTGTCACGCAATTAGGAGTCGTGTTTACGCACTATTTATTTTTTTATTATTCAATTCTTTGTACGATAGTTTCGTGTTTTATCGAACGCTTACATTTTTTTACTTCGTCTTTGTCAAGTTAACTTAATTATCATGTCTGAAAAAGCTTACGTGGCAGCCTTATCTAGAGAGGAGATCGCCGTTGAGTTGCAACGACGCAAAGGCAACGATTTATCCGGAATACCTGAACATTTAGCTTCTCGTCGTAAATTGCTATGTCAGTTGATGCGCGATGAGAAATATAATTCATCATTAGCAATGATTAAATATAAACCAGTTGACATACCTGCCGAACTAGAAATATGCGAAAAGTCCCTTTCAGTAATCAGTAAAGAGATTAATGATTTGTCAACTAATGTTGATGATAAGCTTTTGGATGCGTTAGATCATCGGCTGGCGCATTATAGTAATCGTTTAGATTCAATGGAAGGAGTTGGTTTTGATGACCCCAAAAGAAACACTTTAATTCTTACATGTAAAACTTTACGTGAGAATCTCGAATCTTTAATCAAAGATTCAGATGCGCTGGAAAGCGAGGAGTTATTACCAATCACGAACTCTCCGGTTCAAGCAAGTAATTTTCAACCTGCACGTAGGTCCACTCTTACCGATTCAATTCCGATTAATCCAGACATTAGCACCGCCTTGACTAACATTTTATTAAATCAATCGCAAAATCGGGTATCTGTTCACAAATGGGGTCTTAGCTATGATGGCAAGGGTAATTTTAAAGCCGTTTTTGATTTTATTGAGCGCGCACAAGAACTTGCACGTTCGCGAGGTGTTAAAGAAGACGAATTATTTAGAAAAGCTGGGGAATTCTTTTCAGACGAGGCATTGGTCTGGTACCGTTCCTTGAGTCCGACTATTTCAAATTGGTCACAATTAATGGATGCTTTGAAAGTCCGATTTTTATCTCTCGATTATAGTAGAGAATATGCCGATCAAATCCGGGCTCGGAAACAATTACCAGGTGAATCTGTTCTGGGATTCATAGAATCCATGATTGCTCAATTTTCTAGATTAAATCCAATTCCTTCGGATGAGGAACAGCTATGGGTTATAAGACGTAACATGTCTCCACAAATTTCGTTAACCTTAGGGTTAAACGAATACAAAACTAGAGAAGCACTTATTACAGCAGCTCAAGCGGCTGAAAGAGTCATAAAGTGGACTACTCCATCAGAGGCCACTTGTTCAATGTCTTCATCTCCCATGGTTACTACTCATTTTCCATTAGACCCTCAGTCAGACAACTCTCTAGATAACTGTTGGAACTGTAATAGTCCCGCGCATGGTTTTGAGGATTGCCCAAAACCTTTATCTAAATTTTGTTTTGTATGCGGCCAAAAAGGGGTAACTGCCATAACCTGTCCTAGAAAACATCAAGGACGTTCAAAAAACTTGCGAAGGCGGAGAGGCGTTTCGGCTCGCCCGGCAAATCCGCGTTAAAGGCCGACAAAAGAAGAAGAGTGAGATGGCATCACGGCGTGCGTCTCAAGAAGGCTCTTAAAGCCGATTCCTTGTGTTGGAAGGGGTGGTTAGGACGCGTACGCTCTTTTTGCGGATCATCGCAGACTACTTCCGCTCTCTTTACACATCCCACGCGAGACATAAGACCTTATGTTAATTTAACTGTGGGGGGGGTACCTCTTGCTGCTCTGCTTGACTCTGGAGCATCTGTTTCTGTTCTGGGTAGTGATGCGCACTTTTTAATAAATCAGTTAGATTTATGTTTTACGCGCGGCACCAAATCTCTTTTACATTCCGCTGATGGAACTTCACAAGATTTATTAGGTGAAGTCATGCTTCCTATCACCATTGGTGAAGTCACTAAAGTTTTAAACGTCATAGTTTGCCGTAGTATCACCACATCATTAACCCTAGGTATAGATTTTTGCAAGATGTTTGGTGTCAAAATTGATTTTGGTAGAGACCAATATTTTGTTAATCAAATTAGTGCCACGGAATTTATGCGTTCCGCTTCCGAATTATCAATAGAGCAGCAGGTTATGCTTTCTTCCATGAAAGACAAATATAAGGAACTGGACCGTGAGGGGTTGACTCGTACTGATAAGGTAATTCACCATATAGATACGGGTTCAGCCGCTCCTATCAAGCAACGTTTCTATCCCTTATCTCCACCCATGCGAGCTATTGCTCACCGTGAACTAGACGAAATGCTACAAATGAACATCGTTGTCCCTTCTAAGAGTGCTTGGTCGTCACCCATGCTTTTAGTCCGTAAAAAGAACGGTTCCTATCGACTGTGTTTCGATGGCCGTAAATTAAATCAATTGACTAAAAAGGATGCGTACCCACTCCCTCGATTGGATGACATTTTATCTCATTTACAGGACGCTAGATTCCTGACCTCTATAGATCTTAAAAAAGCATTTTGGCAAGTTCCTCTCTCATCCTCATCTCGTGAAAAGACTGCATTTACTGTGCCTGGCAGAGGTCTCTTCGAGTATGTCGTTATGCCGTTTGGAATTTCCAACGCCCCTATCACTCAACAGCGATTAATGGACAACGTTTTTGGTTCATTGCTTGGTGAGAAGGTCTTTGTTTACCTTGACGACATAATCGTAGTTTCCAATACCTTTGCCGAACATTTAAGCCTTTTGCAACAAGTCTTTGAGAAACTTAAAGATGCTAACCTAACCGTTAACTTTGAAAAATGTGAATTTTGCAGATCCACATTAAAATTTTTAGGTCATGTTATTGACAAATCTGGTCTTCATACCGACCCTGACAAAGTTGAGGCTATAACTAAATTTGAACGTCCAACTACTGTTACTGGAGTAAAACGATTCCTTGGACTTATAGGATGGTATCGACGATTTATCCCTAATCTCTCCACCTTTTCTGCTCCCATTACTGAGTTAATTAAGGGACGGGTTAAACGTCAAACCATTACTTGGACTCCTAACGCTATTGAGTCATTTGAGAGTTTAAAGAAACTACTAGTTACAGCACCCGTTTTAGTTAGTCCCAACTTTGAAAAGAGATTTTTTATACACTGCGATTCATCAGGTTACGGTTTGGGAAGTGTTTTGACACAGGGTGAAGGTGATGATGAGCGACCTATTGCATATGCATCTAGAACCTTGAACAAGGCTGAACGAAATTATTCGACGACGGAGCGTGAATGTTTAGCGGTCTTATTTGGTATCGAAAAGTTTCGACCATATGTTGAGGGTACTCAGTTTACAGTTGTGACCGATCATTATTCACTTTTATGGCTCATGAATATGAAAGATCCAGCCAATAAATTAGCCCGTTGGTCCGTTCGTCTTGCTCAACATTCTTTCGACATCCAGCATCGCAAAGGTCAATTGCATGTAGTTCC
The DNA here is from genome assembly GCA_932274525.1 of Podabrus alpinus. Classification (NCBI taxonomy): domain Eukaryota; kingdom Metazoa; phylum Arthropoda; class Insecta; order Coleoptera; family Cantharidae; genus Podabrus; species Podabrus alpinus. The sequence goes on along the minus strand of OW026452.1, from coordinate 42,004,624 downwards.
AGATGCCTTGTCCCGTGCTCCCTTGGAAGTCTCTTCATTAGTTTTAACTGATGATGACTTGGATCCCTGGTATCGGCGCATGCTGATCAACGTTAGAACAAATCCGCAACTTTATCCAGACTGGCGTATTGAGTCAGATCGTCTGTATAAGCTCATTACAAACAAACACGACGTTATTTCCAATTTGGTTGAATGGAAACAGATTATTCCTAAACCTCGTCGTAATGAAATTTTGAAAATGTGTCATGACGATCCTACGTCTGCACATTTAGGTACTTTAAAAACTTTTAATAAAATTCTGGAGCTTTATTACTGGCCTAAAATGCGTACTGACGTTGCTCGCTACGTGCGTCGTTGCTCTGTTTGTCTGGCTTCTAAAGCTTGCCAAGGCGCACGCTACGGACTAATGGGTAAAGAGAAAAAAGTCCGTTTTCCTTTTCAATGTCTTTCTATCGACCTAATGGGTCCATTTCCGCGTTCTGCAAAAGGTAATACAGTATTACTTGTAGTTTGTGACTGGTTCACGAAATTTGTATTAGTCAAACCATTACGAAAAGCTACGGCTAAGGCCATCTGTGAGTTTTTGGAAAATGAAGTATTCCTTCTATTTGGTACACCGATGATTTGCCAAGTCGATAATGGTCCCCAATTTACGGGAAAAGAATTTCAAGAACTAATGAACAACTACAAGATTTCACATGTGTGGAAAAATGCCAACTACCATCCACAAGTAAATTTTGTGGAGCGATATAATCGAGTCATTGGTACCGCTATTAGGTCTTATGTCAAGCGTGATCATCGTAGTTGGGATGTAGAAATTTTTAAGATAGCACATGCTTTAAGATCTGCTACCCACGAAGTTACGGGGTATACACCATCATTCTTGAATTTAGGTCGCACTGTTCCGATAAACGGAGATTATTACGGTCGCATCCAACAGTTTAAAGAGGATGATCTAACCCTTGCTAACCGTGAAAGCGTCGCGCATGATATGCGAAAGTTAAATGGGGTGTTTGAAGATGTTACTAAGCGATTGCATAATGCTTATATTAGGGGGGCTAAACATTACAACTTGCGCAAAAGATCCATCAATTTTCGAGTAGGTGACATAGTTTGGCGAAGAAATTTCGTACTTTCTAATGCTCCGAATAAAATTAGTAGTAAGCTATCTCCTAAGTATATCAAGTGCAAGGTTCGCGAGGTTACAGGTCCATTAACTTATCGTTTAGTCAACGAGCGTGGTAAAGATGTAGGTGTCTATCATATTAAGGACTTAAAATCACATCCCGATGACGACGATGATCGAATATCCATTCAGGGTTAAAATCCACATTACATGGGCGGAGGTTGGGTAATGTTTGTCACAGGGGGGGTTCGATTACACCTTGAATCCTACATTTTATTAGTAATGTCGTCTCTTTTTGATCATGTCCCATCTCAGATCATATAAAACAGCCCGTAAGACATTCCATCAGTCTTACCATTTCCTTATTTGTGTTGGCATTTATGGTGTTAGCGGACTTCGTGCTTAGTGCAGGCAGGGTGGCCGGTTTGTTGCTTTCTGACGGGATTGACTACACCTCAGTGGGGTTGGTTAGAAATCTTAGTTGGGGGGTAATCGGCTGGTTTTCCTCCTGTTACGGGCATGAAGGGTCGTTGGCTGTATTCTTGTCGACACATCAACTTATTGATCACATTCCATCTCAGATCATATAATAAAAAAATCCCGTAAAACATTCCATCCGTTTTACTATTCAGGGTCAAGGGTTTTATTTTTTTACTCCCTGGTTTTTACGTCATAATTAGTGCAGACCATCTAGCCACTAATTATTCCATCGGAATTTATTCCAACGATTCCGGAGAAGCTGTCAAAGTCTTGGTAGGACGATCTGTTGATCAAATATTCGTTTGATCAAATTATTTAATTATTTTGTTTATTTTGCAAAATACCATTTCCTTTGGGTTGAGAACCATGAGTGTCTCACACTGGAAAGTAGAATTAGTTGAAGATAATTTTTTTGTTTGACTATTCTAGAATGGATCCTATGTGACCCATTCCCAGGTTGATTATCAGACGTTTTTTTTTGTCTTGATGTCCCTGAAGATTTTTTTGTATTCACTTTTTTCGGTGCAGGTCCAATGCGGGCTGCCCATTTTGTACTCATTGATTTTTATCTGAGACAAAATCATTTATACATTATGGTTTTCAGTAGCTATCATTAGCTCTACCAATTGGTTTTCGTTTCCGCGGATTTAAGGCGACATTTAGTCCCATGGGTGAAAAACCATACAATTATTATTTTATTCTTAATCCTTTAGAGATTTTTTTATTTTATTTTTTTATTGAAATATTTTAAGCTCATTTTTTTACTTGTTAAGCTTGATATTTCTATCCTACCATAATTGCGACAAACTCTCTCCTCACTACAGTACGGTTTCTTCTGTAAATTCACAGTTCGTTGTCAATGTCAACTTCTTTATCTGATCTTTTTAGATCTTGGCCTGCGGCCAGATCGTTTAGTTGGGGGGTGTGTAACAAAATATGTTTATTTCGTTACAAATGTTAATTCATAACATTTATATTATAAATTGTTACTCCAAGCGCCATCTCTTTACTCATTTTTACAACGTACTTGATAGTACAGGATACAGACGCGCGCCGTTAAAAACTTAACTTTGGCTTGAGAGTGCGACAAGACAGTTCGATTTTTATTGATCGCGGATAAATCAATTATTTATCAGTCGATTTTCGTTACAAAAATAGTTATACGCAGTAGTTAATTCCACCGTCATTACGGATTTCGTGAATGCAGTGCGTAACTATTTTGTGTTAGCCAGTTCAAGCATTTTTTTTGGAAAATATTCGAGTGGTTGTATCGAACCACCATATTTTCTTTATCGAAGTATAAATTAGTACCAACCATAATTTTATTTGGTAACATTCGTCTGGTGACTATTTTGACAGCTGCTTTTATTTACATTTGGAAGTCGATTGTTATTGTCAATCGCGGCTTCAGTTTTTGTGATCAAATTGTACTGGACGATCACTTTGTTTTATTTGGATCGTCAACCTGTACCATACTGTCAACGCAGCGGAGTGCCGCCTGTCCATCTTCGTATCCGCCTGTCAAAACCTGCTCATCGAGTATTACGTCGGTGTACTGCAGTCCGAGGATCTTAGATTGGGAGCCATTGGAATTCAACACCAACCACTGCATTCCATACAAGGATTATTGCTGTCATCTCCATTGTGTGAACTCACGATTGATATCAAGGTGAGACAAATTTTATATTCTTGTGTGGATTTATTCTGGTGGTATTGTGGTAATTAATTACAGTAAATTATTTGTATTGACGGGCCTACCATTCTGGTGTCCCGTATTGTGTCACCTTTGACGTACCGTTGTCACCATCAGTTAACGTGCCTACTATTTTTATTGCACGTCACTACCACAATCGTTTGTATTTGTCGATATCGTTTCTATTTTCATTAAAACTTTATGTTTAATCATTGTTTTATTTTTCGACGAAGCGTATCCTCGCATTTTTCAGCACAACACAGAGTGGAATTTTCATTGGACTTACGACCCTCGCTTCCAGGCTATAGCGAGTTAGCTTATACCAACATCAGGGTTACCACGAATATAAGTAGGAGTTTTACTTCTGCGTGGTCTTGTTTGCCTTTCCAAACCGTTCTCTCATTAGGAACGGAAAGGAGGGTAAACATATCAATGGTTTGTATATATTAGGAAATTTCCGTCCTCCAAATTCGACTAAAACAACTGATCCCATACTTAAAGAACTACATCGTTTGAAATCCCAAAAACAATTACACATATCTTTCGAAACATTAAAAGAAATTAAAAGTGGTATAGTAATTATTTATCAAAATGTATCTTCGCTGTGTCAAAAATTAAAATACATCATAAAAGATGAATGGTACCAAAGGGGAGATGTTTTAATATTTTCGGAAACATTAACAAAATCAGGAGATAAAATATACATTCCAAATTTCGCGGAAATTTTTCGATCGGATATTACAATGAACTCAAGAGGGATTATTTGCTATGCAAAAAATCATGTATCCCTCTCCAATATAGAACATGTACTTGAAATGAGTAATCCTTCTAATCCAGTAGGCCATGTAGAATTTATCAGTTTTAAAATTCAAAATTATTATGTGATTAGTGGATACAAGTCGCCTTCCACGTCAAACATAATTTTTAAAAGAAACTTTGAACACATACATAATCAAATTCAAAAACAAGATTGTTCAGAATTTGAACTCATTGTAATGGGAGATTTTAATTTTAATATTCATTCAAATAATCAAAATAATTGTTTAACAAAATATTTAATGGAATTTAAACTCTCTTCTTTACTATCAGCCAATATATCAACAACAAACATGAATACTCAAATTGATGTTATATTTTCTTCCAATAATTCTAAATCTGGTGTTTATGAAACATATTTTTCCGATCACAAACCAATATTTATAATTTTAAATGAGAACCAAGACATTAATGAGAACCAAGACATTAATGAAGACAATATTATAAATTCTGACGAGCAAGACCATGAATTGGAAACCAAATGGACTGACATAAATAATAGCAAAATTTCCACGTATAAAGATCCAGAAAATGTCTTACTTGAAGATATAAATTTGAAAAATTATAAATTAAATGATAATTCTAAGAAAGAAAATCAAAATTTATCAAATGTTCATTTAAAGGATAGAAATTTTTATATTGAGATAAATAACATAATTCAAGAAATTCACGACATAGATATAAATTTATCAGTACAAAATTACAAAATTCTATTGCAAAACATTTTTTACCGGTACGAGGATTTAATGGCGTCATTAATCAATGAAATTTCTCAAATTGAAAGTTCAAATTTCAATAATTATAGTCATGCAATAGATGTACATCGAAATAACAAAATTTATAATGTACTTAGAGAAAGAGCTGTTGTGGTGAATACACGGGGAGATGGATCTTGTTTGTTTAGAGCAACTTCATTATGTTTGTTTGGTACGGAAGACCTGCATACATGGATGCGTATATTATGTTGTAATATATTTCTTGAACACTGGCTTTATTTTGAACATCCAGAAAGAATGCTTTATTTATACGAATATAATAGTGTCAAAAATTTGATTCATAATACTGCTACTAAAAACGATTGGGGTAGTGCAGTACATGTAAAAGCTATTTCATTAGCAGCTCATCGTGAAACTTATATTTATCAAGCTGTTGATATTAACGATTCTTCCAAATTTGCTTCATTTGATGAACTACAAAACTTTTGTGACTCTGGCTTAATAAGGACAATGCATTTACGATATTCGTATAACATTGAAGACAACATTGACGGAAATAATACAACTAAGAAGCCTATTGTATTATTGTTAACAGATCCAGGTACAAATAATTCACATTATTCTGCAGTTTTGCCAAAAAACAATCAATGTGAGTTACTAAAACCAAAATATCGTGGGGATCGCAGGGCAGTGGCAGATTCCATGATTTCCCTAGCATAGAGATTTTATAATTCAGGCGATAGTATCACCATCTTTCCAAAGGCCCAGCAACTAAATTTCAGCTCTGTTTTGCTACTATGACGTTATTTCAATCTGGATCTCGACTTTTCGTTCTCAAATGATGCCAAATTTTATTTTCACAACTTCATTATATGAGCCGTTGAAAACCATAGTGGACTAAGTCACAAAATCACGTTTTTGAGCTAATAGCTGAAACCACTCCGTATTATATAGATCTACTTACTGACAAAATTTTAAAAATATAAGTCATTGTTTGTTACATAAATTGTGCAAATGTAATATCACACATTAACGGAGTACTGTTAGCGTTGTATGGCAAAGTGGTCTAAGTCTGACATAGACCACTCTGGCAGTCAACAGTAACTGATTATAGGAAATAATAAAAATAATAAATAAAATAATAAAAGTAATCTTATAAATTATAAATAGAAATGCTGATGTAAAATATCTAGAATCTAGAAATAGAATATACCTTAGATTGTTTGTGTTGAGAAAAATAATCTTATAAATTATAAATAGAAATGCCGATGTAAAATTTTTACATCTATCTAAGGTATTATATTTTATTCAGTTTGTATATTCAAACCCAACAGTTTGTTTGCTTCATTTTATGAAAAATGAGTTCTAGTGAATCCGAACAAGAGCCTTTTAGTGCTAGTGACAGTGAATATGAGCCATACTCCCCTGAACAATCGAAATCATCGTTTTCAGTTTCAGGTAACAATTTACTAACATTTTACAGTTTAAAAAAAGCATAACTTTACAGTTATTTCATCAGATCATGAAGCTACCAAATCTGATCAAACTAACGATGGTATGATTAAGAAACAAAAACGTCTGGGAAGAAAGCGTTTCAGAGAACCTGACAAACACAAGAAGGAGATTCGAAAAAAAAATAGAAATACAGGACAAGAGTACGTCGGTGTATCAGGAAAGGTCGTGCTTGCTAAAACGTTTAGTAATTCAAATTGCAACTGCAAGAAAGATTGTATTTCTAAAATTACCGAAGAGGACAGAAAATCCAATTTTAATAACTTTTGGAAAATAGGAAGCTTTTCTGCCCAAAATGCTTTTATGTGTGGTTTGGTTAAACACAATGACATTAAACATGCTCGACCAAGAAATCAAACTAGATGTGCAAAAAGTGTAACAAATACTTATTATGTGAACATAACAACCTCACAAATTGTTTGTGAAAAATATTTCTTAGAAACTTTTCAAATATCTCATGGACGTCTTGAAAGAGCAATGAAGCGTGCGTGTGTCTCATGTCCAGGTGAAGATTTGCGAGGCAGACATGAACCCGCTAATAAAACACCAGAAGAAAAAGTACAAGATGTTCGTGATCACATCGACAGCTTTCCTGCATATCAATCACACTATACACGAAGTCATAATCCTAACAGGAAATACCTAAATTCGAACTTAAATTTAAGGCTAATGTATAATCTTTACAAAGAAAAATGTGCAAACATTGTCCCTACAATATCAGAATCAATCTACAGAAATATATTCCATCGCGATTTTAATCTCCATTTTCATGTTCCATCAAAAGATACTTGCGTAAAATGTGACTTGTTTAAAGCTAAACTAGACTGCGAGAAAGATGAACAGGAAAAGCAAAATTTGAAGACTCAACATGACTTGCACTTGTGTAAAGCTGAAAATGCAAGAAAATATTTAGCGAGTGATAGAATATCATCAATATTGAATAAAGGTAAGGTTTATGGATTCACCTTCGATCTGGAAAAAGCATTGCCATTTCCAACACTAACCTGCTCCATTGCTTATTATAAAAGAAATATGTATGCTTACAATCTAGGCATACATGAACTAGGTGAAAAAGAAAAAGCTTTTATGTACGTATGGGATGAAACAATCGCTTCACGAGGAGCTCAAGAAATGGGCTCCTGCATACGTAAACACATCTTAACAAATGCAAAAGAAGCAAATCACATTATTGCTTATAGCGATGCATGTGGAGGTCAAAACCGAAATTTCAAACAATGTATGTTTTGGCTTAAGCTACTAGCAGATACAGAAATTAAAATAATAGACCACAAATTCATGGTATCGGGCCATTCTTTTCTGCCGAACGACCGCGACTTTGGTCAGATTGAGCAGTATGCTAAAGATAGAATAAAATATGTACCCGAAGACTGGTATACAATAATAAGAAAATGCAGATCTAGAAATCCATTTGTTGTTTACGAGATGCAAAAGGATGATTTTTATGGTAGTAAATCATTAGAGGATGCTGTGATACGCCGAAAGAAAAACGAAGACAATGCTCCTGTAACCTGGTTAAAAATTCAATGGCTTCATTTTGAGAAAAATAAACCTTACAAAATTTTTTATAAGGAAACTCTCAATGAAGATATGCCTTTTGATGTAATTGACTTGCTTCCAAATCGAAAAGGTGCACCTCGACAGTTTAAAAATATTGCCTTATCACCTTTATACGAGTTTTCACTGCCAGTCAACGATAAAAAGAAAAAAAATATGAAAGAACTTTTTCAATTTATACCTCCAATCCATCAACAATATTTCAAAGATATTATTGCGGATGGGAATGTTGAAGATATTGGTCCTCTTGAAGAAGATGACTTTTAGATTAAGGACATTTTTATAATAATATTAATACTATTTTGTTTTATTAGCATTTATGTAAAATCTTTTATTATTGCTTTGTTTAATTATTCTTTTTAATGTTAAAACTTTTATAAAATAATAAAATTAATATTATTTTAAATCTTAATTAAATTCAATGTGCAACATATTCTATAGAACCTTGAAAGTCAGAGTGGTCTAAGTCAGTAAAACATAAAAAAAAATTATAAAGCAGAGAAAATTCGGTAATATTATTCTATAGATATTTAAGTAGGTACTACTCCTAAGCAAATTTCGCAACAACAGTATTATTTTTGCATTCAGGATTTATTACGAACCTTTTAACTTTAGGTCTCCATATCTCAAAACTATGATTTTTGACTTAGTCCACTATGGTTTTCAACGGCTCATATAGTCATGCATATAACGAAAATGGGTCATTTTCCGGGTTACTCGGGTCAGTTTTGCTGAATATTTGTTATAAATCGTTTTATAGTATAAAGAATTCCCAAAAATTCCTATTTCGAGTGACGTCAAGCGGTGGTAACAAATCTGCAATTTTGCAATTTTTTTTTCGATTTTCGTCGAAATCGGACACCAGCATTTAATTCAATTATTAAATTTGTTGAATTATTAAATTGTATTTTGTTCATAAAAATATATTCTAACATATTTATAGAAAATTTTATTTGCTTTAATTTTGATTAAAATATAAAAATTCTTCAATAAAATATTTATCATAATATATTTAAGAAAAACCATTTCGTCCTTCAAGTAAAGTGCTACTTCCGGTTTAGGGATTTGCTCCAAAATCAAATGGTGCTTTCGTATACCGATTAAAGTGTTAAATATGAAATTTGGTTACTATATAACAATTCGTTCCTGAGATATTGAAGAAAAACTATTTCGTCCTTCAAGTAGAGTGCCATTTCCGGTTTAGGGATTTCCTCTAAAATGAAATGGTTCTTTTGTATATTGATTAAAGTGTTAAATATGAAATTTGGTTACTATATAACAATTTGTTCCTGAGATACTGAAGAAAAACTATTTCGTCTTTCAAGTAAAGTGCTACTTCCGGTTTAGGGATTTCCTCCAAAATCACATGGTGCTTTAGTATACTGATTAAAGTGTTAAATATGAAATTTGGTTACTATATAACAATTTGTTCCTGAGATATTGAAGAAAAACCATTTCGTCCTTCAAGTAAAGTGCTACTTCCGGTTTAGGGATTTGCTCCAAAATCAAATGGTGCTTTCGTATACCGATTAACGTATTAAATATTAAATTTGGTTACTATATAACAATTTGTTCCTGAGATATTGAAGAAAAACTATTTCGTCTTTCAAGTAAAGTGCTACTTCCGGTTTAGGGATTTCCTCCAAAATCACATGGTGCTTTAGTATACTGATTAAAGTGTTAAATATGAAATTTGGTTACTATATAACAATTTGTTCCTGAGATATTGAAGAAAAACCATTTCGTCCTTCAAGTAAAGTGCTACTTCCGGTTAAGGGATTTCCTCCAAAATCACATGGTGCTTTAGTATACTGATTAAAGTGTTAAATATGAAATTTGGTTACTAGATAACAATTCGTTCCTGAGATATTTAAGAAAAACTATTTCGTACTTCAAGTAAAGTGCCATTTCCGGTTTAGGGATTTCCTCCAAAATCAAATGGTTCTTTCGTATATTGATTAAAGTGTTAAATATGAAATTTGGTTACTATATAACAATTTGTTCCTGAGATATTGAAGAAAAACCATTTCGTCCTTCAAGTAAAGTGCTACTTCCGGTTTAAGGATTTCCTCCAAAATCAAATGGTGCCTTTGTATACCGATTAAAGTGTTAAATATGAAATTTGGTTACTATATAATAATTAGTTCCTGAGATATTGAAGAAAAACTATTTCGTACTTCAAGTAAAGTGCCATTTCCGGTTTAGGGATTTCCTCCAAAATCAAATGGTTCTTTCGTATATTGATTAAAGTGTTAAATATGAAATTTGGTTACTATATAACAATTTGTTCCTGAGATATTGAAGAAAAACCATTTCGTCCTTCAAGTAAAGTGCTACTTCCGGTTTAAGGATTTCCTCCAAAATCAAATGGTGCCTTTGTATACCGATTAAAGTGTTAAATATGAAATTTTGTTACTATATAACAATTCGTTCCAGAGATACAGAACTTACAGACATTTTGCGTTACATACATCCATACATACATACCTACATACACACATACATACATACATACAGACATCATTGCGAAAGTAGTCAAAACGGATTCAGAAATGCTCAAAACGGATATTTCCGTTAAAATATCGACATCGAATTTTTTCATGATTACAATACTTCCTTATAGGGAAGTAAAAACGGTTGTTTTCAGAACCACAAATATTTTAAGAATAAGGTCTCTAAATAAACATAAAAAACTATGGGGAAAACCTAGGCCTTGCGGGGCTCTGCCCCGCGGCCGGTTTTGATGGTGCAAATTACTTTTTAGGGTGCATCCGGCCCGGCCAGAACTGTGCGCATCAAAAAACCTACCCTACGCCCCTCCGGGGCTCCGGGCGGTTTTTCAATAGCGTGCGCCGCTCCGCGGCAGAGCTAAACAAACGAGAAGGCGCCACCCATCAAGAACACCGGGATGAAGGCAACCGGGATCTTAAACCCCCAAAAAATTGCGTAAAAACAAAAAATAATCGATGTTACATGTAGGAGAGACGAGCTGCATCTGCCGGTGCGAACTACTCTAAGTGTTAGGGTCATTCATTACGCACGGACCGTCAACAAAATGAGCGAAGCGCGGAATCTCGTTAGGTTTTTACATGAAAATTAGCTAACTTCAAAATCGATTTACTCAAAATTTTGATAATACTTTCTCAGAATTTTTTTTTAGTAGGGGCCTATATAAACCTTCATCTTTGCAATAGGAAGGTTACAAGTTAGTTCGTAATGGCAGTTGTTATTACACTCTCACTAAACTTTTAGTAGGAAATTGTAGACCGATAATTATGCGTCATATGGAGTCAATAATTAAAAATAAATGGCGGTAGTACCCCTAATTATATGAAAAACAACTACCATATCATTTTATAATACTTTTATCATTCGCAGGTAAGATTTTGAATGTTGAACACCTTAAATGTAGCTATTTGTTCGAATTTGTTATAAAAAAGCTCTGGTTTTAATTTAATCTTACGTTTCAAAGAAATCCAAGAACGTCTTATTAGTTTCATCTTTTCACCGAGATGATGATATGCATGATAACATTTTATAATAACACTAAAAGTGGTGTAGACGTATGTATGTACATAGTTGATAGAATGTCATCGTCTTATAATGTGGCAAAAGGAACCAGGCGTTGGCCGTTGGTCATATTCTATAGGTTGCTGAATATTGCAGCAATAAATGCCCTTGCAATTATTCGATTTAATGATATTGATGGTCAACTGAGTAAATGTTGGCGACATTTTAAAAAATATTTAGGACTAGATTTAGCCAAAGAAAATATTACAAGAAGAGCTAGCGATAAATATCTTACACGAAGTATTCGCCAGAGTGCTGTGAAATACGCAGGAGTTCAAATACCAGAGAGTCCTTCAAGTCTTCCTTTAAATAAGAGAGGCCGTTGCAAATATTGTCCAAAAAGAAAAACGAGATATTATTGCAAGTTTTGAAAAAATTGGTTGTGTATGGAGCATACGAGTATTACAGCTTGTTGTAAGGAGTGTATAGAAAATATCCACCATGAATTTTGACGTTCTGGGGTTTGAGTATGGAAAGTAAATTGTTTAATTTTCATACGTTATTTTATTGTTCAATATGTTTTTGCATAAAATTTAAAATTATTTTCTTATTTTGTAATTTTGAATAAAATTTATAATGCCAATAATAAAATAAAGCAAAAAAGAGCATCTTTTTTATTTTTATGCAATTCAATGAAAAAAATTGCAAATTATTTACATGCATGTTAAAGACTACAAAAAGATATAACAAAAACTATTCATACTTAATATTTTGAAAAAATCAAAAACCTGCGACATATATCAGATTTTAATACTGTTCCTCACAGACCCCACCCGTCTGTTTATGTAAAACTAGCTCACCCGTCAGAAGGAGGGTTAATGAGCAGTAATTTGTAATTTCATGAAACAGTTTTATTACATAACCCAACATTATGACATTGACAGATAATTTAAATTGTACTAACGAGAGGAAGTTATACTAAAATGAAAAGAAAAGATTCATTTTAAAATGCACGTATTTAACTTGTGATTTAATAAAACAATAATTAATTTAGTGTTACGAAATTATTTAAAATATGCACACGTGCATTCTAAGCGAGCAGTTTTACTAATGGATTTAACGATCAATTTTGTTGTAAGGTAAGAATTTTATTAGTATATCAAAATTTGTTCAAATGCGTCCCTCCTGTCAAAATATCACGAAAAATCACTTTAGTTCATTATAAACTTGGAAATTTTTTTACAAATATTGCGAATAAGCTACAATTTTTACCATATTCCAATTTTTGCAATAAAAATGGGAAATTAATTAGTGCAATAATAGTATGTTATCCATGAGTCGTATTCTCATAAGCATCTCGAGTTGCAATTTCATCCGTGACGGTAAAACTGCAATACGACTCGTGTATGAGTAAGGCCGTATACAGAAAGAAAGCTGGAAACTTATAAGCGCTTAGCGGCGTATCTCTATTAATGGGATGTATAGCTTCTTTTCGCATTTTTAAATACACATTTTCTAACAAAACCAAATCATCGTCCGATGAGTCCGACATTTTGCTTGGTCTGCTTCAACCTGCTTCCTTTGTGTAGAACGGACCAGCGCGGTAAGCGCTTATAAGTTTCCAGCTTTCTTTCTGTATACGGCTTAAGATATCTTATCGATTCCCCTTTCAGTAAGAACAGAAATACAATAAATATACAAATTTGGCGGAAGTACAATTTAAAACAGACATAATTAAAATATTGCAATATCTTATAAAACTGATAACTTGGTGAAGTCCCGCATAAAAGTCGTAACCTTGTAAGAAAAAACTATAATATGTACAAATTAATATTACATCATACGGGGAAAACTCTACTTAGAATACCGCGGTTTTAATTATCTTATGCAATCCAAACAATAAATTTTATTTTTAAATTTGCAGAATAACACATATACACTACTGTGCAAAAGTCTGCGGCCACTTAATTAATTTGCATAAATTTATTATAACACATTTAATAAAGAAATAAAAGTTGTTTAAAAACCGTCTTTTAAACAAATTTTGAATAATTTAAAATTTAAATAAAACGCACAAACTAAATACGCACAGAAGGCAAAATAACGTTTTCAAGACGAAAAACTAAATCACACTGAAAGAATATTTAACAAATGTTTAGGAAATATAAAATTCACACCAAAATATGAACCGAATAATTATGGTTATACAAACCATCTGTTTCATTTATTACCAAAGTGCCATTTTGAGATCAAGGAGCCGACAGTCGTAAAATTTATGTTTCTTTCAAATTTTTTGTAACAACTGTGCTCAAAGCAATTTAAAATTCTTACTACATTTGTACAAATACCTATTTCATTATTTTAATCTGTAAATTAGAGATTAATTAATTATAAATAGCAATTAATGAAGTGGCCGCAGACTTTTGCACAGTAGTGTATGTACAAAGGAAATGAGACTAGGAAGGTAACTCCCAGACACAAGCTCGAGTTGAGTGATAAGTTACGTTCAAAACATTGTCTTTGAAAAAAGCCGCGAAGTACAGTGACTCGAAAAAGTCCTCGGGCATCGAATAAAAATTGCAATAACTTCAATATAATTCGATTTTTTCAAGTAATTTGGGAAGAAAACAGCGGTTTCAACTTACCATTTGATCAATTATTCCTTAAGGTAACCGATAAACACAAAAAAGTTAAAAAAAATTCAACTACAAACAGAAATTATAAGGTTTTAATCATTGCATAGTTGCAATTCTAATTAAATTATGTATTGTCATGATCTGCTTGGTACAGGGGATGATTTTATGTCATTTAATCAAAGACTGCAACGCTCATGAGGTCCTTTCATTGGTTCAGACTAAAATTGTCAGTTGAATAGTTGTATCTGGATTTTCCATGATCTTTAAATGTAACTAACTGCTTGGCCTCAGGAAGACAAAAGATGCATACGCTGCTAACCCTGAAAAATAAAAACAAAGTGTAAAAAGATAAATATTGGTAAGAGTTTGTTCAAGGAAATTAAATAACAAATTAAGTTGGTTAAATTATTTGTAAGTATAGGATTTTGAATTTAAAATAAGTGGCGGTTCGAAAAGTACATGCGCGAGTGATAGCGTTGGGAGAACAATTTTGGAAATTGATAAGAAGGGAGTGGAGCCTCGTCCACGGCGACGGAAGGACGTGTTGAGTTGCGTCTCGTCCACGGTGACGGAAATACGTGTTAAAGTCTGTAGTCAGCGAGTTCATAGTGCGAATACATTAAGTTATTTGATTAATTTAGAAAATTGATTTGAAGATTTAGTTAATTTAGTTGGAATTATCAAGCTAATTTGTAGAAGAAGAAAATATTCTGGAGGTTTATAAAATAATTATTTCGACGCTTTTGATAATTAATAATTGGAAATTTGGTTATTGGAACAAAAGTGAAATTATAATAAATTTTGGAACCATTGAGAACTTTATGGTAATTTATGGAAATTTTATGAGATTAATAGTGAAAAAGATTAAGATCAACTTACCTGTGATTGATTGGACGACCTGAGCCCATGTAGCACACAATGTTGGCGCAATATTGGACAAATATTGGCTCAATATTGAATCTTGGCCCAATATTGCAAGCTTTAGCCAATATTGGTTCAATATTGATTTCCAATATTGCGCCAATATAGCAAACCAATATTGCGCCAATATTGGCTGATGCTTGGTGCAATATTGAACCAATATTGATAGCCAATATTAACTGCCGATCTTCAACCAATATTGGTTCAATATTGATTTCAAATATTGCGCCAATATAGGAAATCAATATTGCGCCAATATTGGCTGATGCTTGGTGCAATATTGAACCAATATTGATAGCCAATATTAACTGCCGAGCTTCAACCAATATTGGTTCAATATTGATTTCAAATATTGCGCCAATATAGGAAATCAATATTGCGCCAATATTGGCTGATGCTTGGTGCAATATTGAACCAATATTGATAGCCAATATTAACTGCCGAGCTTCAACCAATATTGGTTCAATATTGATTTCAAATATTGCGCCAATATAGGAAATCAATATTGCGCCAATATTGGCTGATGCTTGGTGCAATATTGAACCAATATTGATAGCCAATATTAACTGCCGAGCTTCAACCAATATTTGTTCAATATTGATTTCAAATATTGCGCCAATATAGGAAATCAATATTGCGCCTATATTGGCTGATGCTTTATGCAATATTGAACCAATATTGATAGCCAATATTAACTGCCGAGCTTCAACCAATATTTGTTCAATATTGATTTCAAATATTGCGCCAATATAGGAAATCAATATTGCGCCTATATTGGCTGATGCTTGATGCAATATTGAACCAATATTGATAGCCAATATTAACTGCCGAGCTTCAACCAATATTGGTTCAATATTTATTTCCAATATTGCGCCAATATAGGAAATCAATATTGCGCCAATATTGGCTGATGCTTGATGCAATATTGAACCAATATTGATAGCCAATATTAACTGCCGAGCTGCAACCAATATTGGTTCAATATTGATTTCAAATATTGCGCCAATATAGGAAATCAATATTGCGCCAATATTGGCTGATGCTTGGTGCAATATTGAACCAATATTGATAGCCAATATTAACTGCCGAGCTTCAACCAATATTGGTTCAATATTGATTTCAAATATTGCGCCAATATAGGAAATCAATATTGCGCCAATATTGGCTGATGCTTGGTGCAATATTGAACCAATATTGATAGCCAATATTAACTGCCGAGCTTCAACCAATATTTGTTCAATATTGATTTCAAATATTGCGCCAATATAGGAAATCAATATTGCGCCTATATTGGCTGATGCTTTATGCAATATTGAACCAATATTGATAGCCAATATTAACTGCCGAGCTTCAACCAATATTTGTTCAATATTGATTTCAAATATTGCGCCAATATAGGAAATCAATATTGCGCCTATATTGGCTGATGCTTGATGCAATATTGAACCAATATTGATAGCCAATATTAACTGCCGAGCTTCAACCAATATTGGTTCAATATTTATTTCCAATATTGCGCCAATATAGGAAATCAATATTGCGCCAATATTGGCTGATGCTTGATGCAATATTGAACCAATATTGATAGCCAATATTAACTGCCGAGCTGCAACCAATATTGGTTCAATATTGATTTCAAATATTGCGCCAATATAGGAAATCAATATTGCGCCAATATTGGCTGATGCTTGATGCAATATTGAACCAATATTGATAGCCAATATTAACTGCCGAGCTTCAACCAATATTGGTTCAATATTTATTTCAAATATTGCGCCAATATAGGAAATCAATATTGCGCCAATATTGGCTGAAGCTTGCTGCAATATTGAACCAATATTGACTGCCAAACTTCAACCAATATTACCGAAGAAAATATTGAAGGCTGCTGAAATATTGCATCAAACAATTTTTTTACACAAATGTTGGTCCAGAATTTGTTTTGCTCCGAATTGGATGTTGCGCCATTAATTTTTACATTATAAGTTTGAGTGCAACTAAGAATGCAAATAATTAGTCCGCGAAAATTTTAAAGGGGCTATTATCATTTACAAAAAGGGTACAAAATATTCAAGAATATTCTAAAAAATATTTTTTACTTTGATGATTTTTGAAAATCCGCTTTGTTTCAAAGATCTCTCTCCTCAATCGTGCATCTCTTTCTATGCATGTGATGTGCGTTCGATTTAAAATCACCTTAAATCGAAGATCGAAGATATTTGAATCCTGAATATTTTCACTGTTTAAAAACTAAAAATATAATTTTTTTAGTTATTAAAAACTCATAATGTTATGAACAGTTAATAAATGTTATTGGAAAATCAGTAGTGAGAAGCTGTTTGAAGCTTCAATATTTTAACGGATTTTCTCCCCCCCCCCCCCTTAAATATTTTTAAATATGAAATTGTTATCAATCGATTGAGAAACGTTTGAGATTTAATGGATGTCTATTCTTATTGTTTGACCCTAATTCGTAACAAAATTTATAGCGTTTTGATGGTAACATTTTACTACATTTTTAACCTTATACCATACACTTATACAGACACGCCGAATGCTATCTTATACTGGTTCTGCTGTAAAACCAACATTAAAAGTTTGCGCATGGTTTCTTGTGACGCCATCGGCGTCATGCACCAAGGTTCATAAATTACGTTACGCACGGGGGGGGGGGGGGATTCAAACTTGCGAGATTATTTGTGACGCTGGGGAGAGGGGGGTTTCTAAATGCGTGACGTCACGCTTCTGTATGGTTGCCAACTTAGAAATAATCTGCACCAATTAAATTTTTTGCGATTGGTAATTATCATTTACTATATAAGTAATAACAATCAAACTTTTCCATTCTATTAGAAATTTTACTTCTCTGTAATGTATGGTCCTTTTTTGAGGTGGACCAATTCTCTCCTTTCTCTTTTATTTATAACTTAACTTCACTAACCACATCAATAAAAAATTATTTTTTCACATCAAAGTAAAATAATCTGCACTAATTAAATTTTTGCGGTTACAATCACAATTTCGAAGGTTCTGATTAGATTTGAATTATGCGGACAGACAGACGGACAGACAGACGGACAGACGCGGAGCCAGATCATAAGGGTTCTTGCTATACTTTGTATAGAAGTCTAAAAGTAGCGCACTGGCTACCCAGTTCTTAGACCTATATACACACAGAGTATTTCCAACACGATTTGAAACGCTCTGTATGATTTTAAATTATGCGGACGGACGGACAGACGGACACGGAGCCAGATCATAAGGCTTCTTGCTATACTTTGTATAGAAGCCTAAAAAAGTAGAACATTTATCCTTCACTTTTTTGAGAAAATGTTTATGTAGAAATTATTTATTTTTAATTCTGATTACAATAAAATTGTCCCAAGATCCCAATTTTGACAGGAAACCTTTCAAATACCACTAAAATTAGGCTAATATTTTAATAATCAACATTGGGATTTCGGGATAGTTTTATCCTAATCAAAATTAAATATAAATCATTTCTGTATAAAAATTTTCTCAAAAAAGTGAAGGGTAAATGTCCTACTTTTCCGAACTTCTCCTTAAGGGGGTTCTGTATGTTACAAAATCGGACATTTATCCTGCACTTTATTTTTGAGAAATTCTTTTAAAAGTATTAACTATTTTCTAGTCGGTAATAACTTTTTCGTTGTTTGGGCTTTATTAAAAAGGTAAATAATAAAATATGGGGGTTTCAAGGGTGCGTAACGTAATATTTGGAGGTGGTTTAGATTTTTGTGACGAAGCATTATGATGAGGGGGGGGAAGAGGGGTATAAAACTGCTGAAAATTGCGTGACGTAATTTATGAACGACCCCCAATGAGACCACCAGAAATTGGTTTACTATTATTTTGAACAAGTCTTATATTTTATAAAATTCATTATTTATGTGAAATAAATAAAATTTGTTAATAATTATATTGTTGTACCATAAGTTATATTACGCTCCACAATATTTATTAATATTAATTTTAGGATAGAAAAATAAATAAAATATGATTTTTTGTTCATGCTTCCAAAACAAAACTTATTGCCATTGCTTAATGCGCATTTTTTAATTAAGAAGATTAGGAGAGTACCAACTGAAACCATACATATACGAGGCTATAGAATCGAATAAGAACTGAAACAACCAACGTATTATCGAAGAGAGTAGAGAAAAGAAAAAGAAAAATGTTGAAAACAAGTAGATCTGCAAAAAGTATGTTCGTACTTCTCCTCCTCCTCCCCCATATTTTAGAAAGTTGGCAAAATCACCCAAAAGTTGGTGAAATTGACAAAAGCCACTAAACCAAAACTAGGTTAGTAAAAATTTTATCAACTCAAAAAAATTTCAAGTAATAAAAACATAATATGCCTATTTTGTAACTATTTTAGTTATATTTTGTAACTAAAATAACGTGTTTAGTTATATTTTGTAACTAAACACGTTATTTTAGTTACAAAATATGACTAATTTTGAAATAATTAAATAATGCGTAAAAGTTTTGCTTAGTTGTTGAAACCAACATTCAATGTAAAATGTAATAATAAATTTTAATTTATGTATTCATAATTATTTTATTTAGGGCCGCGATTATAAAGGACAATTATTTGTCCTAAAAGTTGTAAGATTCCTCAAAATTTGCTTTACTACAACAAGGTTTTGCTATAAATATAAATTTTGGCTAGTGTTCGATAAGTAGCCCCACTCAAATCAAATTTTCGTGTGCTACACACTAAAGAACAAGGTTTATAATATAGTAGATTGTAAAAATATTTTTCGAGAAAAGGGCCCAAACTTCTGAATAAATCGAATTTGAACTTAGCAAATTTAACATGTGAAAGCCGACCGACGCGCGGGAATTTTATATGAGATTCCGCGCAAGATTTGCCGCGTTTTGGCCAATCTTGTGTCAAGTTTATATTGAAAATTTTAAGATAACGCCGTTTGTTGTAGCATTATATTTAGGAAATTCAAAACCTTCCGTTGTAGATCAATTTTTCGAGAAATTTGTAGAAGAAATTAATACATTGTTAACTTACAATATTTTAAGTTGTCTTACAATATAATAATAGAATCTACATTGTCAAAATAAAAGGTATAGTATGCGATGCACTTGCTAGGGCATTTATTAAATGCATTAAAGGCCACACTGGATATTTTGGTTGCGAAAGATGCTTTATTAAAGGAAGAAGTGAAAACCATAAACTTGTGTATGGAAACGAAATTTGTGAGCTAAGAACCAATTCGAATTTGATCGACCAAGCACAACCTGATCATCATTTAAAACAATCACCTTTAATTAAAATTAAAGATTTTAAATTTATTAGTCACATACCTTTAGATTCCATGCATCTTGTGTTCTTAGGGGTTACGAGAAAACTTATAAATTTTTGGATAAAATCATCGTCCGAATTTAGAATTCTTCCAGATTTCAGAAAAAAAATGTCAGCAAGATCTTTAAATTGTGGTCAAACGGTTCGAAGTGAATTCAATAGAAAACCACGGAGCTTTGATGAAATTGATGGGTGGAAAGCCACAGAGTTTCGGTTTTTTTTTACTATACACTATAATTATGAAAAACTTATAATGTTATGACCATTTAATAAATGTTATTGGTGAATCAGCAGCGAAAGGCTGTTTGAAGCTTCAAAATTTTAACGCGTTTTCTCCCCCCCCTTAAAAATTTTTAAATATGAAATTGCTATCAATCGATTGAAAATCGTTGGAGCTTTAATGGATGTTTATTCTTAATGTATATAACCCTAATTCGTAACAAAATTTATAGCGTTTTCATGGTAAAATTTTACTAGTTCTTACTATTTTTACATATTTAATTTCGTTTCGAAGTTATGATGCATAATGTCATAATAGCTTCAGGTAAACACCCCCTTACCTTTATGCGATTTAATTTATTTTCATGTGGTGTCCTCCTATGGCAGGAAAAAGCTTATATTCAAAATTTGAATATAACACGACACGTGCAGCAACTCCGAGATAGTGCGAATACGAAGTAACGAGTATACTCGGGTAAGAATTTTTGTGCGTTGAATTTTTTATTCGAAATAGACGAATTGTTACGCTATTTAGTTCGGTTGCGCAAAAACATTGGGGTTTTAAAATTAAAACATTTTTCTTGTGCAATTTAATTTGTTAATAATGAAAATCAATATTTGTTTTTAAATTTTATTATGTTCAATAAATTACATTGTTTTTCATTTCGCAACGTATGCGTTTAATTTCAAATTTGCTGTATTGGATCGCGGAGAAGGGCAGATATAATTTTTGGTATTCACGTTTATCAAACAATCTTTATAAGAAAGATTTAAAGTAAGTTGACTTATGAGTGTTGCAATTGAATCCATGGACTCACCTTTGACCCTGAATGTCTCATCTGCTAGCTGGTGCATTTTTAATAAGTGTCATTGTAATTTTGTTAACAACAGTTTACAATTTTGCAAGATTACATGGCAGTATGAAGAAGTCCTCGGGCACCATGTATTGTATTACTGTAACGCATCCTAGAATTATGCAATAGTTTTTAAATGCAGTTGCTGCATTTTGTAAATAGTAGAGATAATATTAAGCTTAGTTTTAATTTTGACATTGAATATTTAGCACAATGGAGCGTAAAAATACCAAATAAACAAGTTTTGATTTAAAACAATTAGTTATTTTTCATTCTGCCAGTGGAAAATCGCAGCGGGAAATTGGGAAGTTACTCAATATGAGCAAGAGTACTGTAGCGGATATTGTTAAGCGTTTTAACAAAGAAGATCGGATCAATTTCAAAGAGAAAAGTGGCCGTTCACGTAAATTAACATATAGAGATGAGAAGTGTATTTTAAGAATAGTTAAAAAACAACCTAGAATTAGTGCGCCTAAATTACAAACTCAAGTGCTACACGAACTAGGGAAGAATGTGCATGAGGATACAATCCGCAAAATTTAAAAAAAAGAAGGGTGCAATGGCTGGGTGGCTAGAAAAAAGCTATTTGTAAGTAAAATTAATAGGAAGAAACGTCTTATTTGCGCCAAAGAGTACCTACAAAAAGACTTAGCGTGGTGGAACAATGCTATATGTATTTGCTGACGAGAGCAAATATAACATCTACGGTTTTGACTGGGGAACCATGGAGTGGCGTAAAGTCAATGAAGAGCTTAATCCTAAAAATTTACGCGGTACGATATAGCATGGACTTGGAATTGCCCTTGTTTGTGGTTATATTTGCACTCAGGGGATGGGAAAATTAGTTGTGATCGACGGCATTATGAACCGTTTTAAATATTTTCAGCTACTTCAAGACAATTTGTTACCAAGTGCGGTCCAAATGAGAATTCAAAACACTTTTAAATATTAGGAACATAACGATCCCAAACATAAATCCCGTTTAGTGCAAGTTTCTTTTATACAAATGCCCCAAAGTGTTGCATCCGCCCCTCAGTTACCCGATCTTAATCCTATATAGAAAATCTATGGTATGAATTAGAACGCATGATACTATTACTGTAAAGATAAACTCACGCGCATGAGATAAGCCCATCTCGCTCGCACGCCTGACGTCACGGGGTGATAAACTCGGTGACTATTTACCCAGCAATGGGCAGTTTTATAAGGCATTTAACGGTTTTTGTGTGTTTTATTTGGTTCGTTTACAGATAAATGTGCGTAAAGCTTGATAAATTATAATTAAAAATATTGAATTAAACATTTTTTACCATGGTGTACCGTGTAGTGTTGGGTTGTTCTAGCAACAACAACAAAAAAAGCAAGAACTTGTCGCATTACCGCTTTTTTTTTGATTTCCAAGGGTTGCGAACAATGAGTTCTAAAATGTTATCATTAACACAAAGTTAATGTGAAAACAGCAAGTTTTAATAATTTTAATGGGGAGTCATTCTAATTGACCAACAATTATTTAACAGCCCTAATGGATTTAGCGGAATCTGTTAATTTAAGTACAGAAGCCAAGCATCTTTTCTTTAGGTGTAAATGTATTTCAAAATTAGGATGTTAAATAGAAATATTAAAGAAAAATCCAACGTTAGGAAGAGAAAAATTACAAAAATTGTAAAATAAATTCTAAATAAAAATTTGTCTTTTTATCTAAAGTCCTTTTTAATTATATTTCGAGACGCGTTTCGAGAATTTACAATATTCTCATCAGCGGTCGATAATCGAGGACAAACGTAAGAGTTGTTATATTATCAAAGATCAAATTAATAATACTGGCCGACTCTTGTTAATTTGATATTAACAACTCTTACGTTTGTCCTCTATTATCGACCGATGATGAGAATATTGTAAATTTTCGAAACGCGTCACGAAATTTAATTCAAAAGGACTTTGGAGAAAAAGACAAATTTTTATTTATAATTTATTACATAACTCCAAAACATTGGGAAAATGATTTTCGATATAAATTAATAAAGCTTGGTTTTCTCGTGTAAATTTGTAAAATTTATAATAAAAGTTTTAAACAAGACTTAACATTAGTTATTCTTTGTTTATTGTAATCACCTGAAGAGCTTCAATAAATCGAAACACAGTATCATGATTAGTAACAAAGAACACTGTCATGATGGTAATTTAATTTATATAAATAATTTTAAAAATTTACCAATCTTAAATTTATTTTAACTTCAATAGTAAGTATTTTTATTAACTTGATTATGTACTGTTGTGTCCACAATATATCTTAAGAGCCGCGATCAACAACGATCGACGCGGACGAGATGTGGTTTCAACATGTCAAAATTTTAGTTTAATTATCGTAGTATTGTTTAGATCGTTTCATAGGATTGTATTGTTAATTTTTAAGTTGTTGTTTATTGTTTCGTTGGTATGTTTTTAAGACATGCACGTTTTTAGTAATGTTGATTAAAAATAAAAACAAAAAAAAGAGGAGGTAACGGGGGAGATAAGAAAATAAACAAGTTGGATTGGAACGTGAGTTTCCACACAGAAAAGCGGTTTATTAAATTCGTTTAAAGAAAAAGATTAAAAAGTGAGTTTCAAAACAGAAAAGACGTCGATTAAATTAATCGAAATAAAACAAGAGATTCCGAAGTGTGTGGCGTCCAGATAAGACGTGTTTTGGAATTACAATTGGTAGCCTTTTAGAGAGCGTCCGGATAAGACGTATCGTGTCGCGAGTTGAACATAATCAACTATTGAATTAATTAATCGACATAATCGACAATTAATAGAGAACGGACGTGCTATCGGTTATTCAGACGTGAGGTGAATTAATCACCTAAGCAAATTAATTAATCTACAATTAATTCGGAAACGGACGTGGAGTCAAGGTGCTACAGCATCTCATACAAAGAGATCATTCCGTGGGTTTTCTCTACGGAGAAAGAATAGTCAGAGCCAGCATTTGGACTGGGATCGTGTCAGGTCTGGAACCTAACGAGTATAGGCGGCAATTGGACCAGGCGATTACAAGAAGAAGGAAGATAGTGCATGTGCAATCGTGTTGTGCAACGCAAGCCACGAGTCACCACAAAGTAATCAAGGTTAGGATTAGATTTATTTATAATTTTAAGTTTTATTTAGAGTTGATTGTTATTGATTTGAGTGTTAAATTTCCAATTTTAGTTTAATGTGTTTCATGTTGTTAGATTTAAGTGTGTTCAATAAATATGAATTTTGAAATTGCATCTTTGTCTGTGTTGTTCTTTGTTCATCGTGACTCTTAAGCAAAAGACGAACCCTGAGATTAAGTCTACCAATAGGTAAGTCTGCTCATATAAGGCGTTAAACGCTACAAAGTGGCACCCAACTAGAGGGCGAGAAGTCACACGGCATAACGCAACAAATTGACGTACCAACGAGCGGGCTTTTGAAAGAGTACACGACTACAAACAACAATACATTCAATTGGCACAAAAAGGGGAAAGCTCAATAAAAGAGAATGAACACCAGGAGTAAAAGTGTGAATGCAGCGGGGGGAGATAGGGATAGTAGCGATGACGAAGGAGAGACCGAGATCACAATCCAGGAACAATCGGTGCCGGAACCGATGCCTGCACAAATGACAGAAGATCCGATGGAGAAAATGATGAGAATGATGATGGAAGGTTTTAAAAATCAAAATGCGAGTATAAATGAAAGTGTGAATGACAGTTTAAAAGGTTTTAAAAATGAAATCACGGAAAAATTCGACAACCTGGACGCTCAGAATGCAGGAGTGAATGAAAATTTAAAAGGTTTTAAAAATGAAATCACGGAAAAATTCGACAACCTGGACGCTCAGAATGCAGGAGTGAATGAAAATTTAAGGGGTCTCAACGAAAGCATTAAAAGCTTGAATGAGGAAAATAAAGTCAATTTTGATCTGGTCAAAATAAAATTTGACGCAGTAAATGACAAGTTTGAAAAATTAAATGAATCTTTGACAAGTATGAAATCAGAGGTCAAATGTGAAAATGAAACATTAGAAATGAAGATTGCGGAGGTAATAACCTTGGTGAACGATCGGGTAGAGGAATGTGTCGGCTTAAACGACAAGAATGTAAAAGGCATCGAAAAAGGGGTAAATAAACGTTTCGATCAGGTAAATGTCAAAATGACAGAAACGGAGGATAAAATTGACAAGAGTATTTCATGCTTTCGAGGTGAAATCGATGTCATAAAGGATTCGGTCAAAAACGAATCAATAGGAGAACCAGTGGAAAAAATGGAAAACCACAGTTTTCGAAATGGGGGCAACCAAATAGAATCCGAAAATTTCATTCAAAGTTTGGGCGATGACCTAAATGAAATAGAATGCATGATTGGGCAAACAATCATACGGGAGGCTATAAAAGGAAAAACTGAGGTATGGCTCAGCAGGAATAAGAAAATTATGGTTTCTGGTAGCATAAATTATCGCTTGACAGATGACATAATGATGAATTATAAATACTTCAAAAAGAAAGGTCAAATGGAGTTAGATTTTAACGCGTTTCATCATTTGAAAGCGAATTAAATAACAATTCATATTTAGACCCAAGTTTGAAATTAAATAACACATTCAAATTTAGGCCCATCTTTGAATTCAAATGCACTCGAAAAGAGGCAATCCACTTTAGGCAAATATTGGAAATTAAATAAACAGAAAAACAAACAAGCAAATTTTTACTTAAACGTAAATAACGTAAACGTCAACAAAAACGAATCAAATGTGAATGTCAAATATAAATTAAATTGTCACCCGCAATACGAATTGGCAGTTCAAAACATTTTGCAAAGGCACACAAGGTAATTGTTAGAAGTTTGAGGACATCAAACAGGGGCAATAATATATGCGCCAAGCTCGCGCTGCCTTATGAAGGTCCATACAATGTATTACAAGTCATAAACGACAACGTGTATGTACTGGGATATGAAGAAGGGGAGACAAGAGGAAAATTTCATATTAATCTTTTATATCCTTTCATCGAGTGACAGATCTAACAAAACAGTCAGAAGGTCATCACCAACAGTATTTCGTAGTAAAGGCGGAAAGAAAATTCAACAAATTAATCATGGGGTTTCAAACAAAAGTGGTTCAAAAAAGGGGGGACAAATGCCTGGTGATATGAGTTACCAGAAGAATTTAAAGTTGCGGACTAGTTATGACCTAGAAGGTGTAACGTCTTAAGACAACGGGGGACAGGGGGGAGAAAAGAATCGACAAGATGTCTACATGAATCGTCGAGATCTACAAGGGGAAAATTATTGAGAGCTGAGGCTACAATAAAAAATAGATCGGTATCAGCTGAGCGCTGAACGGATTCAAGCGAACCACGAAAGTAACCCGAAAGCATGAAACTTATAAATTGTTGAATGAATGTGTGGTCCAGATACCACGAGCAAAGGTGATGATAATGAGTGACTGTAAATGAGACGAATGAGGTATGAAAGAAATGAATGAAAGAAGGGGGGAGAGAAAAAAGACATGAGGGCGAGCGGTGCAAAGAGTGGAACAATGATTTGAAGAACCTCTCGAGAGTACAAACCATTGGTTCAACCTTTGCAGGGGGGATGTGTTGTGTCCACAATATATCTTAAGAGCCGCGATCAACAACGATCGACGCGGACGAGATGTGGTTTCAACATGTCAAAATTTTAGTTTAATTATCGTAGTATTGTTTAGATCGTTTCATAGGATTGTATTGTTAATTTTTAAGTTGTTGTTTATTGTTTCGTTGGTATGTTTTTAAGACATGCACGTTTTTAGTAATGTTGATTAAAAATAAAAACAAAAAAAAGAGGAGGTAACGGGGGAGATAAGAAAATAAACAAGTTGGATTGGAACGTGAGTTTCCACACAGAAAAGCGGTTTATTAAATTCGTTTAAAGAAAAAGATTAAAAAGTGAGTTTCAAAACAGAAAAGACGTCGATTAAATTAATCGAAATAAAACAAGAGATTCCGAAGTGTGTGGCGTCCAGATAAGACGTGTTTTGGAATTACAATTGGTAGCCTTTTAGAGAGCGTCCGGATAAGACGTATCGTGTCGCGAGTTGAACATAATCAACTATTGAATTAATTAATCGACATAATCGACAATTAATAGAGAACAGACGTGCTATCGGTTATTCAGACGTGAGGTGAATTAATCACCTAAGCAAATTAATTAATCTACAATTAATTCGGAAACGGACGTGGAGTCAACGTGCTACAGCATCTCATACAAAGAGATCATTCCGTGGGTTTTCTCTACGGAGAAAGAATAGTCAGAGCCAGCATTTGGACTGGGATCGTGTCAGGTCTGGAACCTAACGAGTATAGGCGACAATTGGACCAGGCGATTACAAGAAGAAGGAAGATAGTGCATGTGCAATCGTGTTGTGCAACGCAAGCCACGAGTCACCACAAAGTAATCAAGGTTAGGATTAGATTTATTTATAATTTTAAGTTTTATTTAGAGTTGATTGTTATTGATTTGAGTGTTAAATTTCCAATTTTAGTTTAATGTGTTTCATGTTGTTAGATTTAAGTGTGTTCAATAAATATGAATTTTGAAATTGCATCTTTGTCTGTGTTGTTCTTTGTTCATCGTGACTCTTAAGCAAAAGACGAACCCTGAGATTAAGTCTACCAATAGGTAAGTCTGCTCATATAAGGCGTTAAACGCTACAAAGTGGCACCCAACTAGAGGGCGAGAAGTCACACGGCATAACGCAACAGTGCATAAAATGTTTCATTTCATTAAATATTTTCAATAAATTAAAGATTCGAATATCAATATTGTAATAAATAATAATAAAATATACTAAATATTTATAAAAATCGCTTTAAAACAAAGCTTTACAATACCGACAAGCAGAGTTATTATCACCAAGTGACGTAATGCGGAACGCCGTACGAAATTGAATCGCGAAGTGGGTTTATCTTACTAGTAATAGTATCATGATTAGAACGCAGGATACGAACCACCCCTATAAATAATAAACAAGAATAAATTCGACGTTTACAGGAGGAATGGGCTCTTATAAACGAAGACTATTTAAAAAAAAATTTGTAACATGCCCAATCGACTCAGAGACGTTATAAAACAAAAAGGGTACCCCACCAAATATTAATTTTTTCAGTTTCCCTAAACTACTGTGCTAATTTATGTAGTGCCCGAGGCCCCGAGGACTTGTTCATAAATAACTTAATTAGAATTGCAACTATACAATGATTAAAACCTTATAATTTCGGTTTGTGGTTGAATTTTTTAAAACTTTTTTGTGTTTATCGGTGACCTTGAGGAATAATTGATCAAATGATAAGTTGAAACTGCTGTTTTCTTCCCAAATTACGTGAAAAAACCGAATTACATTGAAGTTATTTCAATTTTTATTAGATGCCCGAGAACTTTTTCGAGTCACTGTATCTATTTACGATTAATGATTACGTTAATCAAAATCAAATATAAATAAATATTGCAATTCCAACATCATTATTTCCCTACACGACTTAATAAGGTCTAGACCACAGTTATTTATAACAAGCGATAGCCGTGATGTAAACCACACTTACGTTTTATGCACACAGGCGAAAAATATAAACTTACTCTAAGGGTAGTCGATAAAATATTTTTTTTTACTTACAATTGAAGTACTTTTAGCAAATAGTGTTAGTATATATCCTGTTGTGAAAATTGCTAATTGCATTCCAACTTCAACATTTATAAATCTCATACTGGTTGGAGTTTCCTTTACTACGAATAGTACCATCAGAAAAGCAACCACAATAAAAAAGATTAGTCCCAACACGATTACTATCAAGAGCATAGGATTGCAGCAATTACTAAACATTCTTAATATCTTCACAAATGCAATATACGTGTCGCTATAAACTCTCAGCAAATGTTGCATATTTTCTTGTGGCAAGGAAATTACGCAATCATTTCCATTTGTATCTGTGCATGTTGTGCTATTGGAAATAAAATCTTCCAAGTCAATTCTTAGGAAATGATCGAATTTATTAAAAACGCTGTAGAAATGTCTAAGACATAATGACGCTAAAGTCATGAGCCAAATGAACACATGGAGGGAAATGATTATTCCAGCTCTTTCAATTATATTCCAGTCAGGTTCAATTGGATAACAAAATACCGATACAGAAATAGCAGAAAAAGCAATACACAATACTATTAAATTGACATAACATCGTATTCGAAAGTGAAGAACGTTATCAGTTGACAACAAATGGTGTGACGTAAATGTTGAAAAATGTCGTAGTACGGAATCAAAATGCACAAAACGCTATCTAGTTTTGGATATTCCAATAGGAAGTTAATAATAACAAGTGATGCAATCTGATACACTATTAAGTCTGAAGTTGTAAGTAAGACCTCGTATAGTACCTCGTCATTTTTAAATGCCCTATAGGTTCTTAATGTTCCATAGTAATTCGCAAGAGCAATTACAAGCAGAGATAAAATGGCAGGAATTGCCTTCCATTTGAAAAAATACGGTTCCTTTATTCGAACCACTACGTTGTTTTCATGATTACAAGCGAAAATCATTTTTGACATTCCCATAAAAGGCGTAAAATTAAACATCAAACCAATAGCACAATGTACACAATTATCTAATTCATGATTTGCCATTTTTATTTTACCGTTAACTGGAAAACAACAACTTTCGGATTACTGCGATTATACCCGGTAACTGAATCGAATCAAACTTAAATTATAAACCCAATTTTAATAATTTCACTATTCCCCTGAAAAGTACTGTATCGACTTGTTCTAATTTTGATATGTATCAAAATTCATTTTGTATGATATGTAATGTTTGATATGAACTATGTAAATATAATTTATTTCTAATTATGCTTCCTGAAAATTTTTATATCAGACAGTGATCAGTTGAAGAGGTTGTTATGTTGAAAAATAAACAGAAAAATTTGAAGTTCAAAAACACTATTATTGATCCATTAACGAAATTTAATAAACTTGATTTTAAATGATAGCCTTAATTTTATTAACTTGTAAACATCAATTGATTATAGATTTATAAGAGCGTGGCGTAAAATTTCCAGAGGAATAATTGGACATCCGCAATTATCAATTTTTGCAGCTTAAAGGTATGGTCTGGTATTTAAAGAATTTAATGTAAGTGATCTCAAAGAGATTGGTGACATGGTGAAAGATTGGGTGCGGCCTGCCTGCTCTACCTGAGCACCAGTCACAAAACTTAACCAAACAAAAACTTCAATCTTACCTGCACCTCGGGAACTGGCTAGCGACGCTTTACGGCCTAGCTCTGCGGAAAGCAGATAGGGGGGGTCAGGCGTGCCCGGAATGAATACCGGCACCCTCGAACTAAACTCAAACAAAAGGCGCCACGCCCTTATGTCGCTAAAGTATGATATTATCTTGAAAGGGCAAAAGCTTGTGAAATAAAACAATTCCAGTGCCGATAAAAGTTTAATTATGCTAAGTGTTGAGCTTAGGTTTGTGTCCCAACAGTGGACCAAGACAAAGTAATCGGCTATAATGCCACACACAGCTATGCACACAATTACCAAAAATGTGTAAAAACAAATCAATACAATTATTATAAATAATTTATTGATATCAAAAATACTGTAATTTTACTACCTATTCAGATCTGATAAGCGCAAATTAAATAGTCAAAAAAAATTAAACAAGGGGATAAATTCCCTTTTCAATATTTATAGCAAAACAAAATCAGTTATGATGATCTTCGTTCTTGTCAAATAGCGTTTAATCGGCGCAATACGCACAGCACAAAACAATTTCAAAGTGTACCTCACTTTTCAAAAAAACTATAACAAAACGCTCACCCAATTTGTATCTTGGCCGTGAACCCTTGATTCGCCTCTTGCGATGCGCCACTGGATTGCCTTGACGAATGATGTAATGTCAAATGTCAGATATAAATTATCACGTTCGGGAGCTGATAAGGGAATTGATGTTGGTAATTACCCAAATAGTGTCCAGAAATTAATTAACAGTGTGGCAGATGTTCGCCACCAATTGATTATCATAGATAAGTAACGGTGAGTCGTAATCAATGTTGATAAGCAGAAAACTACCATTAACCAAAATTTGCAAAAATTTTCAGGCTAAAAAAAAGCTTTATCCGCCGAAGCGATCGATCCAAGAATTGCTTAAACAAAGCCAATTAACAGGATCGTGAGATTGTTACCCGTTATGATCCAGGAACACCTGACTTTGGTAATTACTAATTACACAAAAAAACGCTGTAACCAATCTGCTTTTTACCCGAATTTTCTACTTAATTCAGCTAACGACACGTTCACTTGCTTTTCAATCGCTATCTGGTACTTGCTATCTACTGGTATCAAATTGGCCTTGCAAATTTTATTCAAATTGAACATTCAAAAAGAATTTTGATCTACAGGGTAGGACGAAAGTAAGGTAAGCTAGAAAATTAGTCTTACACAATCCTAATAAAATGTAAAATTTCAGGTGATAACCAGCGTAATAATTCTGTAACCGACTAAATGTCTTAAGGACGGTTTGGGCCGGCTACATGGGTTAATTTGGTATCCATATTTTCGGTGTAAAGAAATCAATACTTTTATTTCCTAAATGAAACTTCTATTTTTTATTATCGACATACGATTATTACTCTTAGGGTTTTGCATTAATGGTTTTAAATTGTTGTTTTTATAATATTTCTAAATTATTTTAGCGCCTTACGCAGTGGTAAATTCCCATTAATTCAAGTAATGGGAAATCAGTATTTTAATCAATACTTCTCGAATGTTACGAAGTTTAATTTTAAATTAAGCATCTAAGAATCTGGTAATAATTTCACTTCATAGGAAGTTTAATTTTAGAAAAAGAAACTTTTGTATAGATTTAACCCCATCGCAAAAAGGAGTTGTGATTTTCTGAAAAAGGTGCACTACCACTGGTGAAGTTTAACTACTGGCACTGACAGCCTCGACGTAATAAAAATAAAACAATTTTAAATCAGAATAAATTGAATTTATTGCAATAATTTCACACACAAAAATTTACTCCAGGGTGATCACAAAACTACTGTTGTAGATTTCAAATGTAAATCTATCAACACACATTATTATCTATAAAAATTGATGAATTTATTATTAATACATATTTTTGAACCACAAAGCTACAGGATCCAAAAATTAGAAAAAAATGTAAATGCAATTACAATTTTTTTTAATATCAAATATCGGATCCAAAATAGTGTAAATCGTTTGTACCTAAATGTACCTATTTCATTTGTAAGATATAGTAAAAAATAGTTAGGGGAAGGTCATGGGACGCCTCTTTTATTGGGGGGTTGTAGACTGCGCCCGAAGGTTGAAGGGTCGTTTAAACGTTAGGTCAAGTATGTGGATTGCCCCGATGGTCAATTAGTAGGTAATCTTTTTGGGTAACGACGGAGTGAAAATCCCATTAGAGGATTAAGGTACCTACTTAATTTATTACAGGCGTACTATCGTATACATCATGTGCGATTTTTAATTAGGTTAGTAATTTGAGAAGAATTAGTTTAGTAAAAGTTTACTGCGGCATACCGCAACTATACTTTTGAAAACTATACCCAGGATTTCTAGGATCCCGCTTTTCTAAAATCCCGGTTGGGGTGTATTAATATTCCTCTATACCTTTTCAACTTTAAATTGGGACTAAACAATATCAAACTGGGAATAAACAATTTAAAATTGGGATAATCAATATCAAATTGGGAATAAACAATTTCAAATTGGGATAAACAACTTCAATTTGAACTAAACAATATCAAATTGGGACTATAAACAATTTCAAATTGGGACTAAACATTATATAGCTTCGTTCCAACAACTATTATTTCCAGTAATATTACTACAACGCAAGCGCATTCATGAAATGTCGTTCCCACACACTAGAACTACTAGGACGAAATTCTAGATTACTATAAATCTGCAGTTCCAACAAGTTTAGCATCAGTAATATTATCGGCCAAACGAGTTCAAACGATTCTTGCTCTAGAGCAAGTACCAAGCGTTCTTAAAGTGGATACGCGTGCGCGAATTCGCAAACGCGTTTAAACTTTGTTTACAGATCGTGTTCATTTGTTGCAACAGCAACTATTTCATTTTAAATTTTAGATTTAAGAATAGTTCCATTATTTTCACTTCAAAAAATACATTTTTTTTATATATTGCCATGTAATCTTGTAAAATTGTAAACTGTTATTAACAAAATTACAATGACACTTATTAAAAAAAAAATGCACCAGCTAGCAGATGAGATCTTTCAGGGTCAAAGGTGGATTCCTATATCTGTCGAATGCTCATATGAAACTTTTTAACTTAATTATTCTTAAGAAATGTCGGATAATAAACTTACTACACCTTGCACCTATTTCCTCTTTTACTCACTGCTGTAAAGTTAATTAAATCAAACGTAATGGTTGTATACCAAGCAATGTAATTTATTAATTAACACAATTATAAAAAAAAAACAAAAGATGGATTTCAATTAATAAGATTAAATTAAATTTACAAATTATCAAACAAGAACAAAATTTTATAAATCCCCAAAATTTTATAAAACACGCGCGAACTGAATGTTACGAAAAAATTACCGTCATAATTGCTTACCGAACAGTTTTTCATGCACGATCGACGCAGAAGCAACAGCTGATGATCAGGAGAAGACGACTCGTAGTTTGATCCAAATCCCATACGTTCAGGTAGGTCAAATTTTCTATAATCTTCTTTAATTCCAATAATTTAAAACAGAACCATAAAATATTATCAACCATACGACATTTTCAGTGGTCACCAAAATTTTCCAAATAATTCGAAATCGTAAATATTATTTTCCATTCACAATTTTAATTCTTTGAACAATAATTAATTAATCTCAACTTATACACAATTAATTCCAAGACAATTTAAATTCAGTTTTCAACTTTCAAAACTTCTCGATAATAATGTCTTCATGTCTCTATTCACCATACGAGACCCAAATCTACGTGTCTTCGCTTTTCACGGACGGAACAAGACCTTCATTTCCGTATTGACGTCCCCATAGACGGGACGAGACTTCTTCTCCTTCTCCTTGTTAATTTCACTAAATTCTTTATCAGACCGCGCACTTAATTTTAAAAGTCACAATTATTTAGTTCAATTGCCTACACTTTTACAAATAATATTTAATTTCAATTTAATCTCAAGCCTCTCAAATTAAACACAACAAATCCTCTTTTGCCTCTAACACAATATTTTACATACCCGCGTGTACAAATCATTACGCTTTTTCTTTTATTCGGTTAATTGGAGCAAGCAGTCTATTCTAGCGTATTCAGAAGATTTAGGTGCAAGTCTTTATTTTCTCATAATGGTCTCAAATGTAACAATCACGACATGAGCATTTTACAAGAAAACAACCCAATTACGCCAGACCACCCTCTTACGATAAACGGAACACGACAACGACCCCCTAAAAGATTACATAAAAAGATAAGCGATTTGTTGAGTTAGATTTTTGTGGAATCTTTTTAAGAATTACCACAAATTTTCAAAGTTATGTAGGACAAAATTTGTTTTAAATTCAAATAAAATAAACTATGAAAACTGTATAAAGTTTTCAACCCCCTATGTACAACAAAACTTTTAAACATGTTAATTAATTATTCAATAATCATTTTAAATTTAAACCCAATAAACTATTTACAATTTTATTATTATTTACAAATATTCCTAAGTTAATGATTAGATGTTATCATATTTACAGTATCTAATCCCAACTACCTATAAACTATCATTCAAAAGAATTCTCATTAAAATTGTTCAACCTCAGTTTGTATTATTTCTATTCAAATAATTTTACGTTTATAAATTCATAATCTGTCGAAGTTCAATAAACTTATCATTTCATGTTTATTTACAAAATTATCCTAATTTACTAAATTTATTATTTTTAGTTTCTCATAACTTCTGTTTAAATGAATTTATAACATTTTGATTACAACTTATGAAAACCTTTAGATTCTAATGGATGCTTTTATGACTTAATGCAAGATTTCAACAAAATGTACGACTAATGATATCCTAATTTTAATGGTTTAAATAACTCAATAACCTTTCAAATATGTCTTGGTAAATAATACTTTATTTAATGTAATTTAGCAAACTTGTATTTAAATGATATTTTTATTTGTGACTAATTGTTACAACACGTTTAGCATCCACGACACCTTTCCAACAGGTAATAAAAGGTTGACTAGCTCAAAGTCGCGAAGGGGTGGGTTGGTGAAAGGAATAAAAGGGTCGTGTGACGGCACGTCGCAAAGCGTGTGTTTCCTATCGACGACCGGGCAATCCTCGATCGCGATTCTAAAAATTGTCAAAATCGGTGTGAATAATTTACACGGGGGGGGAGTTAAGTCACAATCGGTGGGATTAATATACACGAGGGAGTTTAAATGGGCGCCACGCATACGAAGAAATGAATCTTTTTGAAGGGGACTGGTTATCACACCTTCCAAGCTGGTACGCGACAACTTGATGATCTTACGGCGAATTCTCACTCCGGAAAAGCCTCGCTCAATGACCTTACCTTTACAGGAGGCGAACTTTCCGTTGGTGAAGATAGCTAAATAAACATTAACACAATAACAATAAAACACACAGTTGGGAAATAACAAAAATGTAATGAATAAAATAATATCAGGGGGGAGTTGACAAAATTTACACAAGATACTATCAAATTTACATGTATCGTATAAAAATAAATATGTACAGTTGACGGAACCTTTCAGTGTGGTTTCCGTTGCGAAATTAATATTCGTAAAACGATTACTGTTACAAAAATAC
Source organism: Podabrus alpinus (assembly GCA_932274525.1). Taxonomy (NCBI): domain Eukaryota; kingdom Metazoa; phylum Arthropoda; class Insecta; order Coleoptera; family Cantharidae; genus Podabrus; species Podabrus alpinus. The sequence continues at coordinate 41,968,337 of OW026452.1, read as the reverse complement.
AAACTGTTAATTTGCAAAGTATGACCCAGAAAGTTCATACGTAAAAGGGGGGCGTATTGAATACAGCACTCCACCAAAATTAATAGTTACTTAAGTGCAACTCGATAACGTCTAAAACTATGATTCATAAAATTGATCATGAAAATTAAACAATGCAATTGATTACCAAAAATTCCCAACAACGGGAAAAACAAACTTTAGCTACAATGCTAAACTTGAAATATTACGTTAAATTGTTGGTTACAATCTGAACGCTCGAATGGCGTGGTAAAAGTTACATTAATAACAGACAATAACATTAATTAACACAAAAGAGGTACAAAAGGGTTGCGATCGACTTCCAGGGTTGAACTGAACGTTCATAAACGTAACTGGTGGTCAATAGGACCACTTAACATCACAAATCTTAAAAATATAAAAAGGTTTCTTACTTAATTTGGGTGGTTGGTGTTCGACCTCTAGGTAAAGTCGCTGGCGGGCCTCCAAGAGTGAGAATCGTCCTCGGAATGCAGAATGGAGCTGAATACGATGTCTCAAACCATACCAGAAAGTTGGTGCAATAACCAGCTTCCAAAACCTCTTCAAATCGGAAGGTGGTGAAATGACAGGGTGATTCACGCACTGTGTTTCGCGATAAAATAGGGGTCTCCGTACTAAATAATTCACTAGGGTAATTATCCGTGAAGTTACAATTAGTCAAAGCCGGCACTGTGTAAATAAGAAACGTCAATGTGGTGTTCGATAAGAAAAACTATCGGAATGCACACATGTGCTCGCAACGCAACACCTGTTTTATACCATACCGATAAAAAGAAATGCAATGCGATTGCATCCAAGCGGCAAATAGTGCGAGACTAAGGTACGATATATTAATTGAAATAACTCGATGTTATTCAATAACTCGATATTATTAATTGTTATAAATAATTGACGGTATTAAATGTTCGATAATTTATTAAACGTTATAAACAATTGACGGTATTAAATGTTCGATAATTTATTAAACGTTATAAACAGTTGACGGTATTAAATGTTCGATAATTTATTAAACGTTATAAACAATTGACGGTATTAAATGTTCGATAATTTCTTAAACGTTATAAACAATTGACGGTATTAAATGTTCGATAATTTATTAAACGTTATAAACAATTGACGGTATTAAATGTTCGATAATTTACTAAACGTTATAAACAATTGACGGTATTAAATGTTCGACAATTTCTTAAACGTTATAAACAATTGACGGTATTAGATGTTCGATAATTTATTAAACGTTATAAACAATTGACGGTATTAAATGTTCGATAATTTACTAAACGTTATAAACAATTGACGGTATTAAATGTTCGATAATTTACCTGGAGCTGACGCACAATAATTTTAGCACAACTGAATATTATTGATTTAAAAATCTCGACTGAATGCGAGATCTTGGTATTTCAATTCCGCTTTGGAAGCGTTACGATACGAGAAGGCGGTATCGGATTCTATTAAGATCACTCAGAATCTTTCGTGAATCTCCTCGAAAATGCAATTTGCAGTCCTTTTTATGCGTTTTCCCTTCCTAAAACTAGGATATTTCCCACTTAACGATTGATTTGGGCCCTTATAATTGGGTCCCATTAATTTGGAAAGAAGGGATATGCATTTTAATTGGACGTTCCTTGAAGTGTGAAAGCACGCTTTCGTCTTTCTTCCAAACGAAAGTGTGGGGATATATATCAGCACATGAGCCCAGAATAACAATTTTTTGCCTGTCTGGACTTGAGCAAAATAAGTTTTTGTCTAGTTTTTATTTGTCCTCGATAATTTTAATTCCCTATACCTCCCATGTTAACTGCCAGCACATTTGGCTGCTTATCGGCACACGTTTCAGATAAGAGAACAACGGGCATTGTTTTACACGATTTGAAAGACCGCACGTGTGTTGATATTCAACATGAGTTCATAGATCGCATAAAAGTGTCTCTCAGTCCTCTATAAAATTATAGCAAAGCATATGCCTGGATTGACGTTTGGGTTGCAATGCTATTGAATGGAGACTTTCTTGCTGACGATGTGAATTATTGATGGGTGCTACGTCAACTTTATTAAAACTATATTATCTACCGCATGGTTTATTAGACGTGTATTAAATTCTTTTGAGAATACTTTCTTTCCCATCAAATATTATAATTACTACTCGATCGTAAAACATAAATTTGTCCGTTTAAGTTACCGCTTCAATCTTTTCGATATATCCACTGACCTAAAAATGTCTTCCCACGGAATATTTGACTTTAAATTTTTGTCGGATCCATTCGAAATTTTTGTTATAAGTATAATACCTCATAATAATAAGATTTTAAAAAAATGTAACCGATGCGCGCAGTCAGGTGACATAATACTTTCAATAAATTCCAATTCCATGACTTCCAATTAGATAATTAACATTAATAACAAAATCCCCCCACCCCCTTATCTTTAATATCATAATTACTCATTTCTTTATCTAAAAATTCCTTAATCTTATTCCATTTTAACATCATTACTTAATTAATCTTCTAAATTTATCTTTTACTTACTACCTTATTAATACAATTTTTCCATTTTAATATTATTCCCCAATCAACGTTATCAATTCTGCATTTTATCCAATTAAATTCATCAAACTTTATAAAAAACAAACTTTATCATATGATTCATTTCGCAATATTTCAATTTTATATCATTTATAATTGATCTTACATCATAGCTCATATTTTATCTACCAATTAAAGTTATTTCTTATTATATCAACCTATACCCATCCGTCCACCCTATTGAATCATTTATCAGTAGCTTCCTAATTGAAAATTTTTAAATTCTTTCATTTATTTCCCAGTCATCCAGTTTTATACTAAATAATTCCCAAATTAGTGTCGAAGTTTAACAATTTTACAGAATTCATTATTTTTATCAATTTTCCGTGTGTCGTTGCAATTTTTGTTATCAAAATTATCGTCTTAAATCTTATTATTCAATGATTCCGAATTTTAGTTATTATTTAGTTTTAAGCGTATCCGTTTGAACCATAACCATCTTATGCAATAGTTGTTATAAGTTTTCATTGTAATTATCATTTTTTCGACTAATTTCTTTATTTGTATTTTTAAACTTTCATTTCGGATTCTCTTGTTTGACAAGTTTGTGAATTTTACGTCTTTAAATGTAATTTCCCAAAATAACAGGTTGTTTATTAGTTTTTTGTGTCTTATTAAATTTTTGTGTTCAATTGAAATTATCTTTTTATATTTTAATGTTTTGTTACAATTAATTGTTTTCGTTTTATCTCGAGTACTGTTTTTGACTTTAAAATTTTTATCTTTTGGTTTGTTATTTTTATTGGCTTCCTGGACTTTAAAATTTTTGATCTTGAAGATCACCCTTGCTTTAAACTTCTTAATTTTGTGTCTTTTTCGATTTTTCGTTTTTCTCGTTTGAATGACGTAATATTTTTTTTAAATTTTTATTTTATGATTGTTTGTTTGTACGAGGAGTGTTTTTAAAGTAAGTACCGTTTTTAAATTACGCCGCCGCAGCACTGCGGTCGCCGTTTAGCGCATGCGCGCCGGGTAGCTACATCTGTTGGGAAGCTACAGACGCCATTACGGAACCGTCCGATCGAGTCTACAACTGTTTGCGTGATTTTAAAATGCCGCACCTATTGAGAATCCCGCCGACTGCGAAGTGCGTGATGTAATACGTTTTCTCAGTACTAAAGGCTTCAAAGCAGCTGACATTCATCACCAAATCAGTATGTTTATGGTGAAAACATTATGAGTGCTGGAATGGTGCGGAAATGGGTTAGGGCCTTTAAAGATGGCCACACAAACATTCATGATGAGGAACGATGATGAGACCGTTCCTCATCATGAATGTTTGTGCGGTCTTTCAAAGGCCCTAACCCATTTCCGCACCATTCCAGCACTCATAATGTTTTCACCATAAACATCACTGATTTGGTGATGAATGTCAGCTGCTTTGAAGCCTTTAGTACTGAGAAAACGTATTACAACACGCACTTCGCAGTCGGCGGGATTCTCAATAGGTGCGGCATTTTAAAATCACGCAAACAGATGTAGACTCGATCGGATGGTTCCGTAATAGCGTCTGTAGCTTCCCAACAGATGTAGTTACCTGGCGCGCATGCGCTAAATGGCGACCGCAGTGCTGCGGCGGCGTAATTTAACAACGGTACTTACTTTAAAAACACGCCTCGTAGTTTAATATTTTTGTTTTCTAGCTTTATCTGCGTATCTTTCCCATCGTTGTCGATCTTAGATAATTGTAAAATTTTTTTTTTTAAATCCAACCTTAATTTGTTTTCTTTCTCGTTATATTCAGCCTTTAGCTTTTCTCTAATTTTATTTTCAAGTACAAGCACGCTTTGTTTGGTGTCTTCTTCAAATATCTCGAATTTTTTATTAAAATCGATTTCTTGCTTCTTTATTATCTCGTGCAAATCTGAAGCATCTTCGTTATTTTTTTTAAGTTTTTGTTTCGATTCTAACAGATCGGCTCTCAGTTTATCATTTTCGCTTTTCAACCTAATCACTTCGTCGTTATTAAATTTGAACTCATAAATTGATTTCTCTTCTTGTAACCGCGCTACAGTTTCATTCAAATTTTTTATTTTAATTTTTTGCTGTTCTATTATCAAATTTTCATTCTCATAATTAATTATTACAATTTTTTGCAGGTTGATCAATTTTTTCGATCAAATTTGAATTTTGACTCTGCAGGTTATCCACGTTCGAATTCATTTTAAACTTATTTTCGTTGTTAATTTGTTTTTCTACTGGGTCTACCATTTCAATCAATCTTCTTACATTCTTTTTCATTTCGTGATACACGAGAAGCCTCTCTTTGCTGTTTAATTTATCCGAATCTGCTATTTCGCAGCCTTTTTTAAGTTTTTCTGTTCTTTTTATTACTTCCTCCCACAAGAGAACCTTTTTTTTATCCAAATCATTTATTCCGTTTCTGTAATCGTTTATGATTTTTATTGTCTTTTCCCAAACTGATTGAGAAAAAATCATATCATTTAGTGTCTTGTCCATTTGAATTAAGAAAAAAAATATTTTTATGTTTCAATAAATAATTCAAATTAAGTTGAATTGAATCTGCCCCAAATGTTAATTGATATCTCCATCACCAAAACCAAATTTTGTAATCTACCAATAATTTTTAATTTTTAGAGCAACTCTTTTATTTTTATCCTTATCTATTCAGAACAAATTTTTCATTTTTAGAATAAATTTTAATTTTTATCTATTATCTCTAAGCCCAAACTTTTAATTTTGAAACAAATTTTACGACATCAAATTTTTATCCCAATCAAATTTAACTTTTCTAAATATTATTCTTTTCAATTTAAAATGTCTAAACTTTAATTTTATTAATTTAACCAGAAAAATTTTTATTTTCAAAACTTTCTTTCCCCTCTAATTCAATTAAACAGAAGCAGTAGCAATTGAGATAGCCAGAGCCCCACGTTTGGTTAAGCCAATTTAAGTTTTTGCTCCTACTAAATAAAATTATTGCAATTAAAAATTTTTACAGTAGCTATTTTTGCTCTCTTATCTAAACAGTAGCAAGCCCCACGTTGGTTAAGCCAATTTAAGTTGCCATGTAATCTTGTAAAATTGTAAACTGTTATTAACAAAATTACAATGACACTTATTAAAAAAAAAATGCACCAGCTAGCAGATGAGATCTTTCAGGGTCAAAGGTGGATTCCTATATCTGTCGAATGCTCATATGAAACTTTTTAACTTAATTATTCTTAAGAAATGTCGGATAATAAACTTACTACACCTTGCACCTATTTCCTTACTAGTAAGAATTTTTATTGAAACTTTTTAAATCATACCACTTAAAAAGAATAGGTACAGTACAGATAATTATATACAATTTTCTAAGTATTTATTTTGTTAGTCAATATGTGGGAGGGCAGCGCCATCATCAAAACCGAGCCATCTTGCAACGGGCTTAAAGCGGTGCCGTGTGCCGCGGATGCACATGCTAGTTGCACGTATTATGGCAACACCAATTCTAGCCCTAAGCCAGCCCAGTATGGTGCTTAGGGAGCAGTTCCAACGTTCAGATATGGCCTCTCCCATATGCCTAATGAAGGAAGACATTTGGGGTGCAAAGACACCATCGACTGATGTTACAAGTGGGGTGAAAGTAGCATGTCGCATTTCACAGGCGTTGGAGTATTTTCTCTTCTTTTCGTCTTCAGCTGATCTTAGGACGGATGTAACAGGACGTGAGAGGTATGAGGGAGCGTCGGTGTCAACAACACGGATATCGAATAACGCCTCCCTCTGAGCATCCCATACACCCCGGCAGGATAGGTCTGCACGCAGTCCACCGTCATTTTCGGAAATGATCGGCTCTTTTGTCACATTGCCCCAGGCGTGTTGGCAGAGCTCACAAAGAAGATCTCTGATCTCATTGTGTCGCCGTGTGATTAGGCCTCCGGTTTTACAGCAGAGCGCGTGATCAATGTTGAAATTGCTGTTACCACAGCCGTCACATGACTGTGGCATGCAGTTGGGTATTCTATGGTAACGAATTGATAACGCATCACTGAATTCTAATGGGGATAAATCAAAGTGATCTTTTTTTGTAGGGATAACAGAGAGCCAATTTGAGGATTTCGTTTTCATCTTGGATGCGATGGATCTTTCAAATGCCCTTTTCTTGTTTGCACTGAATTTTGCTAGGGTAGTTTCTAAGAATTTATCATCAAGAGCTTCTTTTTCTTTGCGGCCCTCTTTGCGTGCGTCTTTTAGAGATGTATTATGGTCAGACAGGATAATCTGTTTTTTTTCTAATAGGGCTATAGTGAGAGCTATGCAGCCTCTCTTGGAAATTTCATAGCTTAAATTAGTGGCTTTAAATGGGTCAGAAATTGCCAATCCACCTTTCTGTACAGGTAAGGAGAATAGGTCCGCTTCTATGGGAGAGACGTCGCTGCCAAAGAGCGCCGATAGGAAGGTAGTGCGTAATGCATGTGTCAGTGGTTCAAAAAATTCATGGGAGTTTTTTAAGACTCGTAATAGGAATGACCATTGGAACTGAATTGCTTTGGTGAGGGCAGTGTAGGCAGCTTGAGGGGAGTCTTTGCATATTTGTGATATTTTTTCTACGGTGGAAACGAATCTGTTTACATTATTTTTTATAAAGTCATCTTTTCCTTCACCGATGTAGCTTCCTAAAAAGCGAGATCCAGTAACTATTGTTAGATTGGTCCCCTTGAAAATCTGGTGAGCTGTTTGTTTATCAGCATCAGCTACAATAAGCAGTGTTTTCTTGGCTTGCGGAAAGTATCCATAGGCTGGTCCTATGATATTTATTTTATCCCACCAAATGCGTAAGTTTTTGAAGTCACCTTGGGCTGAAGAATCATCTGCATACCAAGATTGAATAGTGCTTTGTTCTTCTTTCATTTTATTTATGATAGGTAATGTTGCAAGAGCATAGAGCGGCATGGCTAGTGGGTCTCCCTGAGTTACCCCTTCTTTGCTGTAAAGTCTCATGTCAGAGTCACGAATAATAAGTTCCGCATGACCGTTATAAGTATTATATAAGAAACGAGCACAATGAGGCCAATATATTCTTGCTTGCCAGAGAGCCAATTGTCTATTGACGGCATTAAATGCGTTGTTTGCATCAACAAGGAGCATTCCCCAGTTTGATCCGGGGATACATTTATTTTGATAGAGGTCATTCATTGCATGTATTGCACCTTCGATACCGCTACTAAGGCCACTGCAAAGTTGTGACTGGCCGCATGCTTCTGTAACTTCGGAGCCGGTGGCGAGAATCATGCATTTTGATAAGATTCTTCGTAGGCATTCGCCTATGCCAATCGGTCTCACACCTGGGCATTTGTCTAAAGCTACGAGGCGGCTTGACATTAGTGCTTGTATTTGATTCCATGGGATGTATTCATTACTTAATTTCATGGTTAGTTGTGCTATGGAATTTCTAAGGTGTAGGCTTGCGTTGCCAAATCTTAAGAGGTACTCCTTCCAATTTTCAGAAGAGGTACCTGTTGGGCCACCACCACCATGTAACTTTCTGGCAACGTGTTCCACGTGAATGCTAGTTATGTCGACCTCTAGTAGTGGCGGCATTTCCGTGATTTCATCTGGAAGGGTAAATAAATCAATATTGGGCGTTTTAGGACATGGGTGTTTATCTTTCAAGGCATCGCCAACAGTTTTACCGGTAGCATCAATTTCATCATTGGTATTAAGTATTTTAATGGTGTCTTTTGTCCGCAGCCAGTTTACGGCATCGCGTATTTTGCCTCTTAAGATTAGGCGTGTGAATGTTTGAGTTACATGGTCATTATGTTTCTTTCGATTGTGGGAATTACGAAGAGTTTTGTCTGATTTGATTGATTCGGTTAGTAGAATTTCATAATGTTCATCTGCCCATAACTTTAGGCGACGCTCAAGTAAGCGGCTTATGTCTTTCGCTTGTTTAACATTCTTGTCTCTTTGTAGCATTACTGTAATAAAAATTAATACTCGTTCTGAAGGGTATTGGGAATTGGTTAGCAGTTCTATTTCATCAGCGAGCGTATGAATGAATTTCCTGCTGATGGTATTGGAGGAAGGGAGATCGTAGAGCTTGCCACGGAGAGCACATACTTTGTTCCAGCGTGTTTGCCAGATGCCACATTTCAAACCTGTGTCATTGAGGAACAGTGACCCAAAAGCTTCTTCAAGAGGAGATACTTGTATATATTGGTCTTTGTAGTGGAGATGCTCGTGTGGAATCTTGTGCTTGTGACGAGCAGTCGGCACTGTGAGCGGAACGTATGTGACGTTGTAGACCTTTCTTTTTAAAGGTTTTGGAGCAGGTCGGGCATAATACATCGCGTGCATCACGTGATCAAACTCAGCTGTCAAACAAGCCTGTATGACAAATTTAAATTCAATATAAATAGTGCATCGTTTTTTTTGGTTTAAATCAGTGTAAATTAATAAATATGCCTAATTTTTGTATAGCAGTGGTTTGTTAATGAACTGGTGTGAAGGATAAAATATAGTCAATTTAATATTTTTGATATTATAACCGGTACAAACGATTGTAAAATTGTGTTATTATTTATGAAAATGTTGGTAAATGTTAAATTACCAACTGAAATGGACACTAATAACTTGGACCCGTATTTATTCGATAAAACTTCATGTTTTAAGAATGTTTGTGATATCCCAAAAGTTGAATATTTTGATATCGTGAACTATTTTGTATTTGAGAAAAGTGCATATACCCAGGAACAATTTAGAGCACATAAAAGTTGGGAGGCCTACAACTATTATTTGTGCAATTGGCTGAAAGATTTGTCGGTGAAACACTCAGGTAAGTGTTGTTAAAAATTAAGTTAGTATTGTTATAATAAGTATTTTTTCTTTTGTAGGTAATGCACAGCCAAAGGTTGAATTTGCCATATACAAAAACTTGGTTCGCGACAAAAAAAACAGGACAAATACTGGCGGGTCACTGTGACTGTAATATTGCAGGACTCGGAGAATGTTGCAGTCATATTGGTGCGACTCTATTTGCAGTTGAAAATGCTGTTCGAAATGTTGACGAGGTATCCGTAACAGGAACAAAAGCATATTGGACCGTGCGAACTTGTCCATGGACTTACGCAATTTTCACATTTCTTTTCTTTTACTATGTTGTAGATTGTAGCTCAATCACCGTTCACTATTGAAGATGAAGTACAATTTTGACTGCGATAAGATGACCCTTGTCATTATGCAATTTTCACATGAGGCCGACGACTTGTTTGGTTTATCAGCACTACGCCCAGAAATAAAAAAAATTCTAAAGGTTTTGAGAAACTAGGAAAAATAATATAATGTACCTATTTATTTTATAAATATAAAACCCATACATACATAAGATATGTTAATAACTTTTATTAAGTTAATAAAAAATAAAATAAAATAGCTAATTGTAATTATTCCAAATGAAAAATACAAGACGAAAATACATTCAATAATCAATTTAAAATCAGTTCCAACATTACAAACTCATAAAATTAAAACTAGAATTACATTCGTCGACATCATTGTTTGTAACCGAGTAATTAACAGCCGCTATACGACTTGGTTCTCCAACTGTACAAGTTGGCACAGTCCAATATGCTTTTGTTCCTGTTACGGATACCTCGTCAACATTTCGAACAGCATTTTCAACTGCAAATAGAGTCGCACCAATATGACTGCAACATTCTCCGAGTCCTGCAATATTACAGTCACAGTGACCCGCCAGTATTTGTCCTGTTTCTTTTGTCGCGAACCAAGTTTTTGTATATGGCAAATTCAACCTTTGGCTGTGCATTACCTACAAAAGAAAAAATACTTATTATAACAATACTAACTTAATTTTTAACAACACTTACCTGAGTGTTTCACCGACAAATCTTTCAGCCAATTGCACAAATAATAGTTGTAGGCCTCCAAACTTTTATGTGCTCTAAATTGTTCCTGGGTATATGCACTTTTCTCAAATACAAAATAGTTCACGATATCAAAATATTCAACTTTTGGGATATCACAAACATTCTTAAAACATGAAGTTTTATCGAATAAATACGGGTCCAAGTTATTAGTGTCCATTTCAGTTGGTAATTTAACATTTACCAACATTTTCATAAATAATAACACAATTTTACAATCGTTTGTACCGGTTATAATATCAAAAATATTAAATTGACTATATTTTATCCTTCACACCAGTTCATTAACAAACCACTGCTATACAAAAATTAGGCATATTTATTAATTTACACTGATTTAAACCAAAAAAAACGATGCACTATTTATGTTGAATTTAAATTTGTCATACAGGCTTGTTTGACAGCTGAGTTTGATCACGTGATGCACGCGATGTATACCATGTCTATATTTTCTTCTTGATTTGTCAGATTGTTGCGTGTGACATCCATTGTGCCAGTTTTAAAGTGACAAATCTATCTTGTGCGTATTAAACATTCAGTCCAAACATAAAATAAAACATTAAAACGTTGAATTTGGTAAATGCATCAAAAATATTACGATGTAAATATGTCAAAACGGAATTTTATTATGGAATGTCAAATATGGCAATGTCAAATATCTTTATAATTGATATTGTGTGCCTTCCGGTAGTAATTCTTCGGGAACCTCACTATTACTAAATAACTTCTACTCGATTATCACTTCCAACAACAAGTTATTCCGAAATTCACAAAATTTCCTATCAACTGGGAACAAATTTTATAGAGACGACTTTTTACACGTTTAATGTCGGGGACATTACGTTCGGATTTCCTATTTCCTCTTTTACTCACTGCTGTAAAGTTAATTAAATCAAACGTAATGGTTGTATACCAAGCAATGTAATTTATTAATTAACACAATTATAAAAAAAAAACAAAAGATGGATTTCAATTAGTAAGATTAAATTAAATTTACAAATTATCAAACAAGAACAAAATTTTATAAATCCCCAAAATTTTATAAAACACGCGCGAACTGAATGTTACGAAAAAATTACCGTCATAATTGCTTACCGAACAGTTTTTCATGCACGATCGACGCAGAAGCAACAGCTGATGATCAGGAGAAGATGACTCGTAGTTTGATCCAAATCCCATACGTTCAGGTAGGTCAAATTTTCTATAATCTTCTTTAATTCCAATAATTTAAAACAGAACCATAAAATATTATCAACCATACGACATTTGCAGTGGTCACAAAAATTTTCCAAATAATTCGAAATCGTAAATATTATTTTCCATTCACAATTTTAATTCTTTGAACAATAATTAATTAATCTCAACTTATACACAATTAATTCCAAGACAATTTAAATTCAGTTTCCAACTTTCAAAACTTCTCGATAATAATGTCTTCATGTCTCTATTCACCATACGAGACCCAAATCTACGTGTCTTCGATTTTCACGGACGGAACAAGACCTTCATTTCCGTATTGACGTCCCCATAGACGGGACGAGACTTCTTCTCCTTCTCCTTGTTAATTTCACTAAATTCTTTATCAGACCGCGCACTTAATTTTAAAAGTCACAATTATTTAGTTCAATTGCCTACACTTTTACAAATAATATTTAATTTCAATTTAATCTCAAGCCTCTCAAATTAAACACAACAAATCCTCTTTTGCCTATAACACAATATTTTACATACCCGCGTGTACAAATCATTACGCTTTTTCTTTTATTCGGTTAATTGGAGCAAGCAGTCTATTCTAGAGTATTCAGAAGATTTAGGTGCAAGTCTTTATTTTCTCATAATGGTCTCAAATGTAACAATCACGACATGAGCATTTTACAAGAAAACAACCCAATTACGCCAGACCACCCTCTTACGATAAACGTAACACGACAATATTTATTATTAATCTGGAATCTTTCTGGAACATGTTAGTGAAAGAATTTTGTAAAACATTTAAAAAATGAGGAAATGTAGAAAATTTCAATTTTTTTTTAAAACGCTCCCATTTCCTATGCAATTTTTTTTGTCTTATGATTGTGGTTGGGACGATAGCGACAACTCTGTTGAATACTAAAATCTTTCGTTTTTTAATTTTGGACAAATACAAAGGACCTGAGCTTGCCCACCACCTTTTTAATAGACTTACGTTCAGGAGGCTGTAGCAGCACAAATTTTTATTATTTTTATATGAAAAATTTACAATATTGTGTATTCAATATATAATAAATATCCCACCATAACAGATAAATTTGTATGTTGTTTCATTTTTCTAAAAAATAGTATATTAAAGTATAAGTGGATATGAAGATCTTTAAAACACGCGCGATTTTGCGAGCACGACGGCGCAGCCGGAGTGCTCGAAATAGAGCAAGTGTTTTAAAGATCATGTATCCACGAATACTTTACATAATTTTTTTTTATTGGTACACTTTGAAATCATTAATACTGGTATTGATACTACAAAAAATGGAAATAATATCTGACAGTAAGTGAAATGGTCGAATTTGTGATGTGACATCAGTATACCACTGTCGTTGCCATGGAAGTAAGAAAAACAAAAATTAATTTTACAATCTGTCACATAAGATTAATTATTTTTGTCACCACAGTTGTTGTTGTATATTGCTTAAGAAAATGAGTGTTACCATTGATTACTTAAATAGTAAAGCAGAATCGCGGTTAATACCGCAAAAATCGGAAGCCGCTTATAAAAAAGAATACGACAAGTTCATTAAATGGATGGAAGAGGAAAAGGTAACAGATACAGATGAACGAGTTATGCTTGCTTACCTTCAGAAAATGTCGGAGCAGTACAAGGCATCGACTATGTGGGCTATCCATTCGAAATTGCAAAGTATGTTGAGGATAAATAAAGGGGTCGATATAAAATCATTTACGAAAGTGCATGCATTTATGAAGGCAATCAGCAAGAATGACGTAGCCAAGAAGTCTTATGTATTCAAGGAAGATGATCTGCGGAAGTTTTTCATAGATGCACCGGACATTACGTATTTATTTTTGAAAGTGGTATCCATTTGCGGTATCTTTGGCTCTTGTAGAAGATGTGAATTGTGCGATTTACGCTTACATGACATCAAGGAAGAAGGAAGCGTATTGCTTATTACTATCCGACCATCTAAGACAGTGAAGACTCGACGTTTTACTATTGCCGACAATGATGGAATTAGATATGTGCATTTGGTGAAGGAGTATTTATCATTGCGCCCGAAAAATGTAAGTACCGACAGAGTTTTCTTACGGTATGATAAGGGAAAGTGCACCAATCAAGTGGTTGGTATTAATACATTTGGATCATGTCCATTGCAAGTTGCACGATACCTTAAATTAGACGATTCTGAAAAATACACGGGACATGCGTTTCGACGTACGTCCGCTACCATAATGGCGAATAGCGGCATGACAATAGATCAAATCCAACGACAAGTAGGATGGAAATCGGCAGCTGTGGCAACTGGTTACGTTGAAGAGAGTATTAGCAAATAAGAAAAATGTTTCAAACATTATTGAGAGTGCCATTAATGGAAATGCAACCTCATTGACTTCCGAGAATATTAGCAGCATTTCCTCTGATTTAAAAAACGGAAGTATTAATATTTCAAACAATTCCAGCTGCACTTTTAACATTTATTAAAAAAAAAATTAATTTTGTTGAATATTAAATAATTAAATAATAATTAAAGAGTTGACATTTTTTAACTTCACGTTTCTTAGGTTGTTGAAGTTGCCATGGTAACTTTAAAACACGCGCGTTTTTGAAAGTTGGATTTAAGCACGCTAATGCGTACTTTAAATAAGCATTATAGGATACCAATAAAAAAAAATCCTTAAAATTGCCTAGATTTATGAGCGAAAAAGTTGAAAACCCCCTTAAGAAGCTTTAAGTAATTAACTTGAATGCCATTATCGATGGCCAGGTACTTCGCCGAAATGCCTTTCAATTATAAGATACCATTATCGATTATTAGGTACTTCGCCGAAATACCTTTCAATTACAAAATGATAAATTAATATATTTAAGTGAATTTAAAAACGTTGCAATTTTTGGTTAGGTATGCATCAAATTTGACGTTTAACCGTGCGACTTTCACTTGTTTTCAAAACAGACTACAACCGTTACAACATGCTTTTACGGATTGCATGTAATTTTAGTAGTCTTGTACACGCAAACGCAGTTCCTAGTTCAATTATTGCTCGTGAACAATAACAGAACTGCTTGTTGGAACGAAGCTAATATCAAATTGGGAATAAAAATAAGCAATTTATTGCAACAAATTTATCAAACAAATAATATTATGTCAATTAAAAAGTCATATCAATCATGCTTATTGCGTCTGGTATAAATTTTTGAACATGGGCGACGTGACGGTTACACTTGAAAAATTATCAAGAAGAAGAATTTTAATGGTAATAAATGTTTTATTATAAATGTTTTGTCGCCATCAAGCTACTGCTGTGGTTAAAGTAAATAATAAATTAGCAGGGAAGCTCAAAATACTTTTAGGCTTCTATACAAAGTATAACAAGAAGCCTAATGATCTGTCTCCGTGTCCGTCCGTCCGTCTGTCCGTCCGTCCGTTCGTCGGTCCGTCTGTCCGCATAATTCAAAATCATACAGAGCGTTTCAAATCGTGTTGGAAATACTCTGTGTGTATAGAGGTCTAAGAACTGGGTAACCAGTGCGCAACTTTTAGGCTTCTATACAAAGTATAGCAAGAAGCCTTACGATCTGGATCAGTGTCTGTCCGCATAATTCAAATCTAATCAGAACCCTCGAAATTGTGATTGTAAACACATCGTATGTACAATAAAACAATAATTTGTAAATTTATTTATTGTTAACCACAGCAGTGGCTTGATGTAATTGGTGAAGTTAAGTTGTAAGTAAGAAATTTATTTATCGAAATGCCTTAGGAAGCGTTGTTACCCTTTTTAAAATTACCAGTTTCACAACGATGCATAGAATTTATTCTTAAAATTAAATTACTATTGTTTCAAAAATGAAAATCCACCAAATTTCCAGAATTTCGCCCAAGTGAAAAATGTTGGCTTCAAATTAAACAAAAATTTAATAAAACTAAAGATACAACAACGGACGTTGCCTTTTTATTTTCAAAAGAAAATAAACAAAATCTGAAGATTCATTCGTAAATGATGAAATAATTAATAGTATGAACATTTTATGGTACTACTTCCTAAAAATATAATTTTGTTTAATACTATAAAAACTGAGCAATAAATAAATTATTTAAAAATGTAATCCGTTTTTATTTATTAAATACCAATATAAAATGGTAGTATTTTTCTATACCAGTCTTTATTAGTGGGGTACTTTTTGATGAAAACTTTTCCAAAAAAATCCTACCGGGCCCTGAGAAGTTGCCCGCATTGCCTCTCTAACGCCGCCACTAATCTTATATTAAACAAGATCTAATGCTTGCGGTATTTTAGCTCGCGACATTTATCTATGCTGTATTTTAGTCCTGCGGTATTATGGCCGCGGTCAAATGTCCGATCCTGATATATAACAGTATGACGAATGATCGTCTTAATCTATCGTCTTAATAAGGTTCCTTTATTCGATATACTACGTTGTTTTCATGATTACAATCGAAAATTATTTTTGATATTCCCATAAAAGGCGTAAAATCAAGTAACAAACCAATAGCACAATGTACACAATTTTCTAATTCACGATTTGCCATTTTTATTTTACCGTTAACTGGAAAACTACAACTTTCAGATTACTGCGATTATACCCGGTAGATGAATCGAATCAAACTGAAATTATAAACCCAATTTTAATAATTTCACTATTCCCCTGAAAAGTATTGTATCGACTCGTACTAATTTTGATAAATATGTAAATAAAATTTATTTGTAATTATGCTCCCTGAAAATTTTATATCAGACAGTGATCAGTTGAAGGTTGTGTTGAAAAATAAACAGCAAAATTTGAAGTTCAAAAACATTTTTATTGACCTATTAACGAAATTTAACAAATTTGATTTTAAATGATAGCCTTAATTTTATTAACTTGTAAACATCAATTATTGATCATAGATATTTTATAAGAGCGTGGAGTAAATTTCTAGAGGAATAATTGTACATCCGCAATTAGCAATTTTTGCAGTTTAAAAGGTGTGGTCTGGTATTTGAAGAATTTAATGTAAGTGATCTCAAAGAGATTGGTGACATGGTAAAAGATTGGGTTAATTTGGTATCCGTATTTCCGGTGTAAAGAACTCAATATTTTTATTTCCTAAATGAAACTTCTATTTTTTATTATCGACATACGATTATTTTGCTTAGGGTTTTGCATTAATTAATGGTTTTAAATGGTTGTTTTTATAAAAATTCGAAATAATTCTAGTGCCTTACCCAGTGGCAAATTCCCATTAATTGAAGGAATGGAAAATCAGTTTTTTAATAAATACTTCTCGAATGTTACGAAGTTTAATTTTGAATTAAGCATATTAGAATTTGGTAATAATTTCACATCATTTTTTAACATGGAACATGTTTTTACGGTCGTTACCTCGCAAAAATCGACTCCAAAAACCAACATCAAAAACCGACACCAAAAATCGACACCAAAAACCGACACCAAAAATCGACACGAAAAATCGGCACCACATGTATAATTCAAATTTATAGTTTATAATTTGAATATAGGGTAGATTATCGAATAACATCTTCGCATTCACAATAATGAGTTTTCAATAACAAAATTTTTATTACCAAAAATTTAAATCCAAAACCGATCGCAAAAAGAAAATTTGCTTATATAAATATAGTAAATTTTTAATTTTTTAATAAAAATTTTTACCAACATAAAAATTATAAGGGATTATCCTATTATAACCAACACGGTTACAGAACTACGCCGCACTTCGGAAAACAGTAAGAAGAAGAAACGAGATAGGCACCCCTAAATCTCGAGGAAAACTATGATAAACGGTTTTTTTATTAGCATCCAAGAATATTACAATCTGTCCTAGAAGAGGACAATAAATAATAATATTGACAATGAGGATAGAGACACAGTGGAAGCAAGCCCAGTGGCTTACTTCCTTAAGCAATACAGCAATATTATAACAATAAACGACATTTCGTGGCTACTTCAATTTATTTGTCCTTCAATTTCTTTGAGGTAGGTCTAATGGATCAGTCCTTTTCAGTCTCTTAACTCGGGGTACTATAAGTAATTCCGCGGCAAGTGTATAAACAATTCTCAATAATACGTGGTCCTTAATTCTGTGTTTCTAACAATAAACATTAAAACCATAAACAGTTATCGGGATTTACAAACAATCGAGAACAAATAATATCCAACTTCCATGCTAATCATAGAAAAAATCAAGAGTTGCAAGCTTCCGATCAAGATTTCATCCCTACGTCACTCGCAAATATCCACATTTGGTCAACACGAATGTGATAACATCGGCCAAAATACAATCTTTAACGCATACGTGCACAACCCACGCACAAAAGGTATCTTGAAACCATATTATAACTTTTATTTGTATGTATTTGTATAAATTGTATTTTAATTTTAATGGTATGAGTCTGGTGAATGAATGATAATTTTTAAGAATTTACAGTATTTTAACAATCAAAAAACTAATGTACAAATCTGAATTAAATAAATGTATAAAAGGGATTTATGTTTTTCTTTCTTTTACATTGGTACAAAATAAGTTTCGTAGTAACTCATACCTGAGCAAGAAGTCAGTAAGTATTCTAGTTAGCGACCTCTGAATCGCCTATGGATCAACTAGAGCGCTACAATGGGCAAGAGACTGATAGGATATCAGTCTTCACTTCATAGGAAATTTAATTTGAAAAAAAGAAATTTTTGTATAGATTTAAGCCCATCGCAAAGTGAGTTTAAGGAGTTGTAATATTTTGAAAAAGCTGCACTACCACTGGCGTAGTTTAACTCTACTCTGGCACTGACAGCTTCAACGTAATAAAAATTAAACAATTTTAAATCAGAATAAATTGAATTTAGTGCAATAATTTCACACCCAAATGTACTCCAGAGCGTGATCACAAAACTACAGTTGTAGATTTCAAATGTAAATCTATCAACACTTTATAATCTATAAAAATTGATTAATTTATGATTAATACGTATTTTTGAACTACACAGCTACAGGATCCAAGAATTTGAAAAAAATTTAAATGCAATTACAATAATATACCTATGTACACACAAATTTAATGCAAGGTGATCACACAACTATAACTAATTATCGATCTTAGATACAAATCTTATAATTTATTGATTAATATTGATAATAATCGGTGAATTCGTGGTTAGTGTAGTGAAAATTGATATTAATCATATCTGTAATTTTACATCTGTGTCAGCAATGTCACAGTGTTACTTGTGAAAATTTGCCTTTTTCAGTGTCGAAAAGTGTTTTTGTGCATTTTTAGGTTAAACTATAAAAATACCTAACATAATATTTTTAAATTATAAAACTACAGGATCCAAAAATTCAAATTGTACTGCGACTAAGACGTACGTCAACAATGTACCCATCATCTAAAACCAAAAGAAAATGTAATATTTTATAACTTCTGCTTCATTTAGTTACATATAAGCACACAAATACTATGAGGATCCCAAAACATTTTTGTACACAAGATTCAAAATCTCAATAATTTCCAAAAAATATGAAGAATTTTCAGAGAATTCTTAAATAATTCCAAATATTTCAAAAGAATTCTCGTGATTGTTATGAAATTTCAGGAATTTCTAAAGAATTCTAAATAAATACGAATAAAAAATAATATCTTGAATTTAAATATGTAACTTATAATAAAACTTTCCGAGGAATTCTCAAGATTTCCAAAGAATAAAATTACTTAAATACTTTGAAAATAACTGGGAATTCGTTGAAATTCTTTGGAAATCTTTGAAATGTATTTGAAATATCTGGAATTCCTTGAAAATCTTTTACATTATCTGAAAATTTTTATTGTAAGTTTACATCCAGGTTAAAATTCAATATTAATATTTATTCGTATTTTTTATGCCAAACATTTACA
Source organism: Podabrus alpinus (assembly GCA_932274525.1). Lineage (NCBI taxonomy): Eukaryota > Metazoa > Arthropoda > Insecta > Coleoptera > Cantharidae > Podabrus > Podabrus alpinus. The sequence goes on along the minus strand of OW026452.1, from coordinate 41,948,704 downwards.
AGGAATTTACAATAAATTCCCGGTAATTTTAGAAAAATTCCCAATATAGAATTTATGACATTATACCAAAAACTTGAATTGAATTCCAAATATTTCCAAGGAATTACAAATTAAACCACACAACGCTTTAGAAAGATTTGCAGGTTACAAAGGTTTACACTTTGTAACGCTTGCAAATAGTTGAATATCCACAGATACTATCTCCGATGCTTCTAATTGCTTCGGATATTTTCTAGCGATAAAGAGCAAGCAATCTAACTGAAAAAATTTTAGAATATGAAATAATATCATATACATAAAGTTCAGTAATTATTATCAGAACATAAATGAAAATTAAAATGTTAACTTTTTCGTTATCATTATTAATTTTGTATTCACTAAATAATGTCAAAAATTATACTTTACACTAACAAATTTGGAAGATGGCTAAACACAGTTTTAAGTTTAAATTTCAAGATGGCGTCTTATCGACTCTGGATATGGAATTCGTTGTGTTTCCATCCCGATCAACATCGTCGAGTCCTCTCAAAATGATGGACATTTCAACGTTTCAATACGTTTGATGCTTAAGTAAAATTTGACGGTTTGCAAATGTTCTGGTTTAATTGCATATGGATATACCACTTCGAAGTAGTTAAGAACAAAATATAAAATTACTTAAAACAATGTGCAACAAACCTGGAGTTTTTCAGCAGGATTCAGTAAACTCAATGGGAATGTTTGCAGTTTGGTTAGCATTTCTTTGTTCTGCAATAAATTATTAATGTTAATTAATTTTTGGGCAACTAATGCCATTAATAAATTAAAGTTATTCAATATTAGAATGCATCAATTGCTTTCTTCTTTTTTTAAAATTTCTTGTTGATTTTTTACACATGAAAATTCTGGTAATAAAAGATTTCAAGGAATTCCCAGGAATACCAAAGCATTTCCAAGATTTCCAAGGAATATCATTCAAATATACACACAATTTTTTAGAATATTTACCACTTGGTTTCTATTTACTTACAACTGAGTTATTTTTACCATATTGTATTATAGTATGACCTGCCGCGAATGTTGCACTGGTTGGAGTTTTCTTTACAACTACAAGTACCACCACAAAAATCATAACAATTAAGAAGATTAAACCCAATATGATTGTCATCAACATTATAGGATTACAGCAATTATTAAATTCTCTTAATGTCTTCAGTAATGCCATGTAGATACGTGTCACCATAGACTTTTAGCAAAGTTTGTATGTTTTCTCGTGGTAAGGCAACTATGCAATCATTTACATTTGATAAAATGCCAGTTGTCCTATCGTAAAGAACATCTTGCAAATCATTTCTTAAGAAATGTTGTAACATATCATGAAGATGGTAGAAGATCCTGAGAAACATCAGTGGTCCAACGATGATTCAAATCAATACATTTATAGAAACGACTATTCCAGCTTTTTCGATTATATTCCAGTTAGGTTCAATATCAAAGCAAAATACCGCTACAGCAATAAAAGAGGCGGTAATACACAATAAAACTAAATCGACATAACAATGCCCTCGGTAGTGTATAACATCATCAGTCGATAGCAAATGGTGTGACGTAAATTTGATAAATTTCTTATTATGGATTCCAATTGTACGCCGATGTTATCTATTTTTGGATATTGTAATAACAAGTGAAGAATTATCAACGATGCAATTTGATACACTTTACACTATTACATCGGATATTGTGAGTAACAACTCTTGTAGCAAAGCGTTGCTTTTGATGGCCTTATAGGTTCGTAATGCAGCAAAGTAGTAAGCAAGAGAAATTACAATCAGAGATAACATGGCAGGAATTGTCTTCGGTTTGAAAATATAAGGTTCTTTTATTCGAACCACTACATTGTTTGCATGATTACAAGCAAAATTAATTTTTGATATTCCCATACAAGGCATAAAATTGAGCAACGCGCTCAAAGAACAATGTACACAATTTTGTAATTCCCGATTAGCCATTTTGACTTGAAACACAATTTGGGAACTTGTACAACAGGGCTTTATGTTCAGGTTACTGTAATTACTTTGTCGCTGAATCGAATCAAAGTGAAATTTAAAATACTGTTTTAGTTATCGACTACTTTCAATCGTTATATTATACCTATATAGGTATCTATTATCCAATCATAGATACTAAAAACAAGTCAATATAATTTATTTGCAACTATTTTACATACATTAAACTTTAACATAGGATAATATTAACTTCAACAAAATCATTGACTTTATATAAGTAGGATAACTATGTGGATAAGGAGTCAAGTATTTACGTCCGGATTCATAGTTGTTATTTTTGTATCAGGTAAAACTTAAGTTCAACGTACGGTTATTTTATACAGAGTCAAGTAGATCGGCCGTATCAGGTATATTTGTGTCTAACCAACTGAAATGTAGGATCATAAATGGATCTGTTTTTAAATTAATAGCAAAAACACTGGAACCCACACAATGTAGAATTCTAGAGCATGCTGATAGGTTGGTCTTCATATTTGGTGACTGAAACATTGAGGGCAATTTCCATTAAAGAACGGCTAACAAACACTGAACAGATTGAAATGTACACCAAAGAGCTGCAGAACTGCGCACAAATGCCTGAGCTCTCCTGTCCGCTACAGGCGACAACAAGATGGTTGTGCAAAAACTCGTCTTCTTTGCAGGCACAAACTGCAAAAGTAGCGCCGACTGGACAGCATTTAATTTTAACCCAAGAGAGTAATGCGCTAAAAACAATCTGAATCATGTAGTCTCCAGCAGTGCAACTAAACAAGATCATCGCCAAGGATCGACAATAGTAGCCAGGCAGTTTACGCTGAGAGGACGGGACGTCTCGTACACAGAGGACCTTCAGCAAACTGTCAAGATACTATAGACGCACTTTCCTGACAGACGGTTGGATAGTTTCAGATTTCGACTGAACTGATGGCACAGCTTGGCCATCCACTGAAACTTGGCCCATTATGCTGCCTTCATTAGGGAAGCCGTCCCTCTACTCCTCAAGCCATCCCAACCTTAGAATGTACTCGAGAATCTTAGAGGGCGGCATATCCCTAATACTGGCCATGTTAGGCCAGAGCTCCCCCAACATGGATCCTCTGATGGACGCAAGGGCAGGGCATCTGCAAAGCAGATGCTCCGCCGTTTCGTCTGCTTCTTCACAACCACGACAGATGGGACTCTCTACAAGACCCATCGTGTGTAGGTGTTTATTTAACTTGCAGTGTCCCTTCAAAATCCCCGCAATAATACGGAGACTATCCCGAGACAACTGTGTGTAGTATTTGGCATTTCTGCTGGAGGGCCCGCATATAGCTGCACTCGCTTGACGGCATGCCTGTAGATTCTCCCATCTTCTACCATGTAGTTTCTGAGTTTGTTCTCTTATGAGGGTGTTGATTGTGCTGATGGCCGGCGTGACAAATGGCTCAGGACCGCACGGTGTGTTACCCGAGCCCGTTCTCGCCAGCACATCCGCCCTCACATTCCCTTCATTGTCTTGATGACCTTTCACCCAGCTGAGTGTAAGGTTGTTGTGGGTTGATATCTCATTCAGTGTCCGATAGCAATTAAGTATCAGCCCCGAGGTAATCTTGTGACGGTTTAGTGCCACAAGAGCCGCTCTACTGTCTGTAAATATCTGAATTCTTTTGCCTCGGATGCCTCTATCCTTGACTGTTTTTGCGCCGTGTAGTATGCCTACAAGTTCCGCCTGGAACACTGAGGCATACTTACCCAGCGATATTGATGTATTTAGCTGCAGTTCCCGGGAGAAAATCCCCACACCTGAGCCATCACCAGTTTTGGAACCGTCAGTGTACAGAGATATGTCTGTCTCTACGGTTCTTGTTGTATCTAGCAAAATGCTAAATTTCCTATCAAATAGGTGAATAGGGGGAATCCTGTCAGCATCCAGGGCCAGGATGGGGAGCCTATCGAAATAGTGCCCCCCCAGGACCCCCGAATGTCTCCCGACTCCTTGCCTATTGGTCCAAAGCCCCCACGCTCGCAGCCTGAGGGCAGCCTTGACCGCCTGCTCCTCCACGTGGAGATCCAGTGGAGGGAGACAGAGAAGAGCCTCTAAGGCCGCTGTGGGAGCCGTTCGCATCACTCGTGTCACCGCCAGGCAGACCATTCTCTGCATCCGGTGAAGAGAGGACGCCACTGTTGCCAGCTTGGTTCTAGGCCACCAAACCAAAGCACCATAACTTAGCATGGGCCTTATTATGGCAGTGTATAGCCAGAGGGCAACCCTAGGGGAAAAGCCCCAGGATCGCCCCATTGCCCCACGACATTGCCAGAAGGCCATGCTCGCTCTTCCAGTTTTATAACTGACATGTTTGCCCCAGTTCAGCTTTTTGTCAAGTATTATGCCTAGATACTTGACTTCCGATGCTAGTTTGAGTGGGGTTCTGTTCAGCTTCGGCATTCGCATGCTCTGTAGCTTCTTCTTCTTGGTGAATAAGACAAGCTCAGTCTTGGTTGGGTTAACCGAAAGAGCCTGCTCATTGCACCATGTTTGCAAGGTACGAAAGGCTGCCTGCATGAGATCACACAGGACACTTTCGTACTTACCCGTAAGCAGTATGGTAATGTCATCTGCGTATGCAACGGTATAAAAACCGTTGTTGTTGAGACATTGTAAGAGGCCGTCTACTACCAAATCCCATAATAGTGGGGATAGCACGCCCCCCTGGGGGCAGCCCTTGGTGGCAATGCCTTTAATGTTTGCGTCTCCCACGCTGATCTCAACAGCCCTGCCTTCCAACATGGAGTTGATCCATCTTACGATGGTGCAGGGCACATCGTGATCCCTGAGGGAGGCGTCTATGCTTTCGAAAGTGGCTTTATCAAAGGCCCCCTCGATATCAATGAACGCTCCTAGGGTGCATTCCTTGAAATGCAGCGATCTTTCTATCCGCTCCACAACGACGTGTAGTGCAGACTCGGTGGATCTCCCCAGGGTGTACGCATGTTGATTCGGATGTAGCGGCTTGGTAACTGAGAATAATAACACTCCGTTAGGTTTGGTCCTTTATTAATTTAAAATGAAATAAACTAATTATAACGAAAATGTAGTAATTACAGAACACAAGAATTAAAACATATAAACAATACGAAATTCGTTAAGGGTAACACGTCCGTTTACGTTTTGTATTAACATGTCACTCACGTCACTTATTTTTAAAAACCACGCCGTCTTGAAAGTTCAAGTTGCATTTTAGGCGACGTGTTACGATCGGTTCCGAGATTCCGATATATTTTCTACATCCTCCGGGCCGGCGTTATTAATTTCTAGTGGATATAATAGTTGAATTGGGCGTCTCAATAAAGATTTATTGCCCAGTTGAATTTCACAAGCGCGAATTTTTCCATCTCTGCCTGGATAGATTTGATTGACTCGTGCCATTTTCCAACTCAATCGTGGAGCTCCCTGATCATGTAACAACACGATGTCGTTGATCTTAATTGCGTTATTCGCTGATGACCAAGTGTTTTGATGCGCCGTTTTTAGTTGTTGCAGATAATCAGTTGACCATCTTTTCCAAAATTTAGATAAAATTCTTCTCCGTTCATTCCACCTTTGAAGAATTGTATCCCATTTTAAATGTTCGATGGGATTAGGTAGAATACCTTCTCGTTGATTACCCAATAAAAAGTTTGAGGGAGATAAAATAGATAAATTGTCTTTATCATCATCAATGTATGTCAATGGTCTTGAGTTTACTGTCGCTTCGATTTCTGTTAATATTGTTCGCAATTCTTCTATATTAACGAGAGTCTTTCCTAATGCAAACTTAAGACAATCTTTTACCGTTTTAATCATTCGTTCCCAAAAACCTCCCCACCATGCAGCACGTTCAACAATGAATTTCCAAGTAATTCGTTTAGTAGTTAAAAGATTTTGAATTTCTTCGTTCGTTAAGGTTTCGTACAACTTGGTCAATTCAAGTGATGTTCTTTTAAACGTTTTGGCGTTGTCGGAATAAAATGTACTAGGTACACCTCTTCTTGCTATAAATCGCCGTAGTCCTCTAATGCAGCTTTCGGTTGTAATATCTAATACCAGTTCTAAATGCACTGCTCTCGTTACTGCACAAGTTAAAAGCATTAGGTAGGCCTTCCGTTTTGTATCGTTTTCGTTTAAGACATACAGCGGGCCAGCGAAATCCACACCGGTTTTATCGAAAGGGGAAGATAACAACATTCTGTCCCTTGGCAAAGGTGCAAAGGATTCATGTCCTGGCTTGCCACGTAATTTCTTGCAGATTATACATTTGCTAATAATTGATTTGATGCGTTGTCGGCCACGTATAATCCAAAATCGTTTTCTCACTTCAGCTAGCGTTAAATTTGTACCACTATGAAAACAACAGTTGTGGGTTTTCCATATTAATTTTTCCACAAATACCGAATTTTTTTGCTAATATAATCGGATTTGCTGTTTCATAGGGAAGATGTGATTCTTGAAGACTTTTCCTTTGAAAAAGAAAAACCCTTTGATCGATCGCGATCCAATACATTTCTGCTCGTTTTAATTCTTCGGCAGTTAAAATTAATGAGGAACTTTTATTGTTTTTAAGAAACACTCGTTTTATGTAAGCGGTTACGCGTAAACACTTTTCATATTGTTCATAATTATCGAGCGGAAATATTGGCTCCGTTGGAATATTAATTTTATTTTCACATACGACATTAATGTAACACAAAGTTCCTTCGTTTAATATGTTATGGGGTTCGTTGTCATTCAGCCAGTCATTTTCTAGACGCGATAAAAATTCTGGCCCGTTTATCCAAATGTTTATTTTTATAAACCCACTCGCGCGAAGACCTCGTGTCAATAAATCCACTGGGTTTATTTTTCCCATACAATGTCTCCACACTGCATCTTTTGTTAAATTCTTAATTTCTAGAACCCGATTTTTAACATACATCTTCCATTTATGTGCGTCACCAGATATCCAAAATAATGTTATTTTAGAATCCGACCATAAATTTACACTGTCAAATTTAATGTCCATGTTTTTAACAATGTAGTTTTTCAATCGAGACCCGCACAATGCCGCAGTAAGTTCAAGTTTTGGTAAAGTTAAATCATTTGAAGCACTTGATTTTATTGGGGCAACTCGATTTTTTGCGATTAGAAATTTTACATTTACGTTATTGTCATAAATTTCACGAACATACGCAACCGTACCGTATGCGTTTTGACTTGCATCACAAAATATATGTAATTCGAATTTAGCGTTTACATTCGATATAATGTTTCTTGGAATCACATACATATGAATCAAGAGTAATTAAGTCTTTGCACCATTTTTCCCATGCCGTTTTACACTGTTCTGGTAATTCGACATCCCAATCAATTTTTAATTTCCAGATGCGTTGTAAAAGAATTTTTGCCGTAATGGTGAACGGTCCTAACATACACAAGGGGTCGTAAATTCTTCCAATTGATTGACAAACATGACGTTCTGTAGAAACTTGAGTATTTTCTACAAATGTAAGTATTGACCTTAAGTCCAGATGCAAACTATCATCTATCGTATTCCAAGCAATACCTAAAACTTTTGTGCAAAGTGACTCGTTATTGTTTATTTCGTTTGCATCAATGTAATTTTTAAATTTACTGTCGTTAGTATGCCATTTACGTAGGTTCAACCCGCTTTATTTAAAATAATTTTAGACTCATCGTAAAGTTTAATAGCATTGTCCAAATTATGCACTGTTAAAACTAAGTCATCCACATAAAATGATTTCATTAGTCTTTTGGCAGTTTCGTTGAAATTCGTTTGAGAAGAAAATAATTTCTTTAAAGTTGCCGTTAATAAAAATGGACTGCTCGTGACACCAAATGTTACTCTGGTCATTCGATATTCTTGAATATCCGGTACGTTACTTATAGTTTCAATCGGATTTTTCCACCATAAAAATCTGAGGACATCACGATCGCGTTTATTTATATTTATTTGCAAAAAAGCCTTTTCAATGTCAGCTATAATTGCGATTTTACCGACGCGAAATTTTAACAAAATTGTCAATAAGTCCTGCACTAAATTTTCACCCGAGTATAATAAATCGTTAAGAGATGAAACGTTGGGTCCATGTGCCGATGCGTCGAACACTACGCGAATTTTAGTAGTTGACTTATCTTCGCGGTACACAGGTCTATGGGGCATATAATAATTTTTCAATAAACATTCTTCGCTAGAAACTGCTTCCGCTATGTCATTGTCCACAAGTTCACGTATGGCATTATCATATTCGTTTAATTTTGATTGCCTTGCAAGCTTATATGTTAACGTTTTCATCCTTGCTAAAGCCCCATGGTAATTGTTGTCCAAATGACAATTATCATCTTTCCACGGTAAAGACACTTCATAGCGATCGTTTTTTAATATAATTTTATTTTCTATGAAGTCGTTAGTGTCTTCCTTTTGAATTTCATTGTCGTTTATACCTAATGTCTCAAGTAACCAGAATTGCTTCATATCGACGTTATTTTGTTCTTCTGATACCTGAACATGTAACGTTGATGTTATGTTATTATTTGTTGCGTTTACGTTTGTTGTAACATCAAAATTTGGTCCTTGTAATGTCCATCCCAATTTAGTATTTATGGCCGTTAGATTTTCTGTGATCCGAATTAATTCACATGTCGCTAGACGCCAATAATTATCTGCTCCTATTAACAATGAGATTCCGTTTATCGTTTTAATATTTCCGATTGAAATATCTGCCATGTTTAATTCACTAATCAATGGATGATTAATATTAGGAGTCTGGAAGGTGTCATAGCATATTTCAGGTACTTCTATTGCTACTATCGAAATTGCTTCGTTACTGTATTGCGATAATAAATTAAGTTCTACCTTATTATAAATTTTAGAAGTTGTCATTTCCTTTCTTCCAAATGGCATAACAGCTAATTTGCGTGTTCCTATTATTTTTAAGTTTAATTGACGAGCTATTGACTTCTTTATATAAGTTAATTGACTTCCTCCATCTAAAACTAATCTAATGAACATATTTGCATCATTTTCGTTAAGTTTGCAAATATAAGCCTTTGCAGTTTGCAAAAACACCTGTTGTTCATTGTCTTTCGTAAACAGGCTCGTCGTGGCGTTATTTATTGTTTCTTGTTTTTTATAATTTGGATCGCACATCGAAATTGCATGTCGGTAATTACAATTTCTACAAGTTATTCTTGCTCTACAAAATTTCGAATTATGTCCTATTTTCGTACAACGGTAACATCGTTTATTATTCCTTAATAAATCTTTTCTTTGTTGGATCGTAATATTTGTAGCATCACAATTTTCAGTCTCATGATGTTTAGATTTACAAAATAAACATTCATTGACAGTTGTCGTTAATAACCTAGCTGTGGTGTAATTTTTATGTGATTTATGATGGGTTTCGTTTATATTGTCCCTTCGTTCTTTTTTCTGGGAAATTTGGACTCATATGTTATATCGCTCGTTGAGGGTTTTGCTATTTCTATTGACTCTACTTCTAGTTTCAAATAGTTCAATAAATTATTTATTTGTACTGCAATCGTTATTGGAACTTGAGAATTGATAGGGTGCTTCTTCTTCTTCACGTGCCTATCCGTTACCGGATGTTGGCGACCTCTCTCCTATGTAGTATGTGTTGTGCATTTGTAGTACTATCACACACATAGGGGACCTACTTGTTTAACGCGGGCTCCAAACCGCGGGAAGTGTATACACTTCATCTCCAGAGAGGCTGTTCTAAGCATATTACACCTCGGTGGTTTGCCATTGCCTTCCGAGGGGAGACGGTCAGAATAAAGTTTTTACTGAGCCCGGAGTCGAACCGGGCATTCCGCATTAGCAGCAATGCACTTAACTGCTTAAGCTGATCACCGTCTCCATAGGGTGCATTTTATAATAATCTATTTTCATTGTATAAGGCATAGAATTTAATAAGACAGATTTGATCATCATGCCATATTCGTTTTGATTTACACCTAGAGACGTTAAACTTCTTGTAACAGAAGATGTGGTATTATACAAATTTCGCAAAGCAATAGCATCAAGTTTGTTTTTTACAGGCGTTAACGTTAAAAGTTTTTGAATATGGGAATCTATTATACGTTGTTCATTACCATATTCATGCTTGAGCAAAGCAATTGCGTCGTTATATGATTTTTCGGAAGGCGTAAAACCACTAATAGTGTTTTTAGCTTTTCCGCGTAAACATTGATCAAGATAGTTGTATTTAGCCGACGCGTCAATGCTGTCGTTTTCATGCACCGCTGATCTAAATTGTTCCCAAAAAATGGTCCATTCTTCTATTTCACCATAAAATTTTCTCAGTTCTAATTTATGTAACTTAACGTTATTCATACCTTGGTTTTGTTGGTTGTTTACGTTAGCGTTTTGTACCGAGGTTTTCACATTCGTTTGTTGATCCGCTGGCGTTTTCGTTTGTTCGTCAATTTCAATTCGAAGTCTTGATAGCGTTTCACTGATGTTATCTTGGTATTCTATCATTCTTTCGCATTGAGATTCCAATTCGTTCACTTCCAGCACAGACACAACCTTTTGATTAGCGATTTCCAAGCATTCGCTTGCGTTTATTAGTCTATCGCGAATCACTTTTAGTTCGTTCACGTTTTCCTTTTTAACTAAAAGGTCTTTCGCACTATTTATTAGCTTCGTAACTTGAGTTCTATTACTCTTAACCGATACACGTTCCATTTTAAAAGAGTTTTTATACACAATTTTCAATAATTAGTCAATTTACTTCACGTTATATTCAAGGTCCCTGGTTTCGGCACCATTGAGAATAATAACACTCCGTTAGGTTTGGTCCTTTATTAATTTAAAATGAAATAAACTAATTATAACGAAAATGTAGTAATTACAGAACACAAGAATTAAAACATATAAACAATACGAAATTCGTTAAGGGTAACACGTCCGTTTACGTTTTGTATTAACATGTCACTCACGTCACTTATTTTTAAAAACCACGCCGTCTTGAAAGTTCAAGTTGCATTTTAGGCGACGTGTTACGATCGGTTCCGAGATTCCGATATATTTTCTACAGTTACCAAGGCCACATCACGAATGTATCTATCGACCAGTCTTTCCAAGGTCTTCAGAAAGAAAGACGTCAGACTTATTGGTCTGAAGGATTTGGCCAGGGAGTAGTCCCCCCTGCCTGGCTTGGGTATAAAGATGACCTTGACCCTCCGCCACTCTCTGGGCGTGTAGCCATGCGCAATGCATGCCCTGTACGCCCTCACCAGGTAATGGATGATGTGGTCCAAGCCCAATTGTAGTAAGGCCGGAAACACCCCATCATGCCCCGGCGATTTGTAAGGGCTGAAAGATCGGATAGCCCAAGCCGTTTTGATCGGGTCAACGATCTGGTTTCCCCCTGCCTGGCTTGGGTATAAAGATGACCTTGACCCTCCGCCACTCTCTGGGCGTGTAGCCATGCGCAATGCATGCCCTGTACGCCCTCACCAGGTAATGGATGATGTGGTCCAAGCCCAATTGTAGTAGGGCCGGAAACACCCCATCATGCCCCGGCGATTTGTAAGGGCTGAAGGATCGGATAGCCCAAGCCGTTTTGATCGGGTCAACGATCTGGTTTGCAATTTCCCAGTCCGCCCCCGTCGGTGTCCGAGCGTTGTGCTCAGTCCACACGTGATCAGGGACAGTCCTGCTGCCGGGAAAGTGTGTTTGTAGCATTATTTCAACGGTTTGCTCAAGGCTCTCCGTAAAGGAGCCATCCTCTCGCAACACGCTGCCAAGCTGGTGATTTGGATCCTTGGAAATGAGCTTCCTCAGTCTGGCAGCTTCCTTGGTGGATTCTATGCCACTGCAGAAGTCTCTCCAGGATTGCCGTTGTTTTTGGCGAATCAGTTTCTTGTACTCCGACTGTCGCACCCTAAATGCCGCCCAGTCAGAGTCGCTCCTTGTACTTTTCGCTTTATTACAGAGTTTCGCGACCGCCTTCCTCAGCCGCTCTAGTTCCCCGCACTACCAAGGTGTTGCCTGTTTGCCAGAGCCAGCCGCCTTTAGCGGACACGACGCTTCGTATGCTCTATTGAGAGTTCTTTGCAGTGCACTTGTGCATGTTTCGATCTCTTCAGTGTTGTCAAATTTGACTTTAGTGGCAACATCACCAGGCATATCGGCCTCCAAGGTGCCAGAAAGCAGATCCAAAAAGGTCTGCCTATCCAGCCTCCTCGGATTCCTGTAATGCCTGGGTTCCACTTTAAGGGCTTTAATTTTAAAGCATATCCATCTATGGTCCGACATTGTCAGTTCTTTGGACACATGCCAGTCATAAATTTTTGTTGAAATACTCGGTGTAACTAGTGTGATATCAATCACAGAGTAGCGAGTGGGCTACGCGTAGAAAGTTGGCGCGCCCCCCCTGTTGAGTACTTCTAGGCTTGTACCATTTAGGTATTCAAATAAGGACATACCTCGTATGTTGCAACCGTCGCTTCCCCATGCGTTATGATGGGAGTTAGAGTCGCATCCAATAATGAGGCGTCTTTTGTGTTGATCGCAATGCCTGACAAGATCCGCCAGACCTTTGGTTGGTGGCAGCTCTTGAGAGTCAATTGGGAAGTAGGCAGATGGCAGTATGACATCTTTTTGACCGTCACCCAAGTCACAGCTCAGCCGGACAGCCGTTAGGTCACCACTGCTGAACTGCGGCAAAGGGTTAGCCTGAATGTTGCCAGGAATGTAGATACATGTCCTGGTTTTATCTGATAGGTTGCCTGTAAAGACATGTCCTTTCAGCATAGAAAGGCCGGTTATCTTGGTCCTAACTACATATGGCTCTTGAATTAGAGCTATTGTGTCCGTACATCCTGCCAGGCGGCGGCATAAGGTAGCCGTGGCCGCCCGGCCGTGTTGCAGGTTAGTTTGTATGAATTTCCACTCACATAGAGTCGCCATTAGGCATCTCTTGTGGTGGAGTCTTCTGCACGAGCTTCAGTCTCTGCTGGAGGTTCCTCATCTACGTGCATGAGTTCCAGCTCAGCAGCTACCTGCTCTGCAGTGGGTTCGGTCACAGCATCATGGGATATCCGCTGTACCTTTACTTTTAGAGAGGAGAATCTGTAACTCAGTTTCTCCTTTCTTGTTTTTAGGGTGTCGCTGTCCTCTTTGCTGACACCGAAAACAATAAGCTTCCCCGGGGGGTCACTATTGTCGGCGTCGCACCATTCTTTGATGTCGATCCAGGGGTTCTGTGCCCTTAGCCGTCCAATGACCTCCTCAGTGGGCTCGGGTTTCCCCGGTACCCAAATGGTGGCCTTAGACAGCCTAGGCATGTCGTCCACCTGGACGATTTCCAATTTTGCCCCCTCCCACAATTGTGGTAGTTCGGCTACTGTTTTCTGGAGCCAATCCAGAGAGGCCCCGTTATCACAGGTGATCCGGAGGATCTCGCCCGAGTAACGGAAGCCTCCGAAAGTTGGCGCCACTATTGCCGTCTCCAGGGCCCTCAGGAGGGTCCTGTCGATGGCCTTAGTGAGGGCTTCCTCAATTAGGTCCTTTTGGGCAGTTGTAATCTTGCCCGAAGGTTTGGAGCGGTCAATAACCACCACTCGAAGGTGCCTGGTGGCAGTCTCCCTATAAGTGGCAGCATTACCCGCACTAAATGTTACGGTGGAGGTGGGTTGGGACGTTTTAACCCTCTTACTCGGATTGCTCCGAGGTGAGGGCTGTGAGTCCCGCGACCTCACCCGCTTTTTATCAGCGTTTTGAGAGGAAGCGTTTTGCCACTTCCCCTTCTGCGCCGTTTTGTTTTTAGCCACTCCGGCAGGCGCGCCGTCCTTGCCCTGGGGTTTGGACAGCCGCGGCCTCTTTAGCCTTCCTGCGCCGCTTCTTTTCTGCGCCGCAGAGTCCACGCTTTTTAGGGCCAGACCCCGCGTTGCCACGATCTTGTGGGACACCCACAGGGGGTATACCCACAGTTGAAGCGGTCGCCTTGTTGCTGTTTGACGGGACATCCTGTAAGGACATGCCCATCGCAGTGTTTGTTTGAGGGACATCCCGTGGGGACATACCCTCTGTATCTTTAGGCTTTTCGCTCACTAGGAGCACCTTAGCCTCAGGTTGTTTTGGTTTTTTAAAATCATCCATTGATTAGAGGTACATTTTCATCTTTAAGAGCTCCCCACCCGTCACAGAGTCCAACCAGGGGGACGCCACCCACGGCGCCAGGGCTACTCGAAAGGTATAGTCCCCGGAGAGGCAAAGTGTTTGCACACTCCGTCCTCTCCTAAGGGCTCGTCCTGCTGTTCCTCTGACGGAATCAGCCAAACCGATTGATCCGGGTGGACTAGTCCCGACCTCCCGTTTGAGTGGAAATCCAGGCCACAGTGGAGTGTTGTCGGACCCAGGAGATCTAAACCGCTCCCGAGCCGACTCAGCCACCAGGCCCCCTTCATCCCACCGTACGGGTCTCCACGCACGGCAATAACACGTGGGTGCCTGTATTAGTCAGATTCCTCTACGGTGACCATCATCCCGGTTCCCCGACTGCCGGTAGCCCAAGCACGGAGGGTTTCAGACCTCGGAAGGGCCCGACAGCCGAACCAGACCGAACACGAGAGGGTTTTAATTCCCTGGCCCGTATCCTAACAGGTACATGCCCACCGCTTCATCGAAACACACAAGCCCACTCACCACGACAAGGTTCAGGCACATTCGAGCGGGCATTAAGACCCATTAGTTTGTCTTTATTATTCCTAACTATGTATGTTAGAAAAACTGTGCGACAGAGCAGACTCTGGCTCACATACCGCCGCACGTATCTTCACTATTCCCAATTTTGCTTGATCCCTTACGTGTTAGCGCTTGTGTCTCCCGCGTCAGTTAGGTTAGAATGGGCCTTACTATAGTACTATTTTTTTTCCTGTTTCTTCTCTAGGTTTACCACCTAGAGGGGAAGTATATTAATAAAAATTGATACATATAATAATAATGTTCATAAAAAAACTTAACAATAACAATAACATGGTGAATGATGAGTAGGGGCGATTAAATGAATATTGAGGGATAACAAATAAATACATTTAAACATTGTGAAATGCTTTAGCGCCAAACTGCAGCTGATTAGTAAATAAATATAAATGAATAAAAATTTGAAACTAAATTAAGTTGAACATTGAATAAAATTTAAGCAGAACTGAATTATAACTGAATTAAAAATATTGAAATGAATTGATTAACAAATAACTTGGTAACAGGTGAGTACATACATCCATTTCGAAGACAAATTAAGGAGTGATGTTGAATTGTTTGAGTGTGTTTATTATAATTTTGCAAAATTTTATTAATGGTTGTTTGATGAATTTATTTATAATTATTTCATTAATGTCGAAAGGTGTAATGTTATAAAACTGACAGTGTAAGGTGTACTTGTGTCGATGTTGTGTGTACTTTGGGTAGCAAGACAATAAATGATGCAGAGTCTGCCTACTTTTAGAATCTTGAATCTGTAAAGATACTCGCGCGCAAACAAGTGACCCGTCTATATTTGCGTCATTTCAAAGGAGGTATCAACGGCACTTCGGAACAAACGAACATCCCGTAGGGTAGGCAAGTGCTGCCCGGTGGTAGAGCCTTGGACGGCGTTTCTGTACTCGGTATCCCAAATACATGCCGACTCAAGGCGAATCACCCTTCTTGCGTAACTTAGAGGGAACTGCTTGTATGCCATGCGTCTGTGCGAGACAGCCGCGTCTTTGGCATATTGATCTGCAACCTCGTTCCCTTCTATTCCGCAATGAGCCTTTACCCACGCAAACTTCATGAGCGTTTGGTCCTTCATTATTACCATGGTAAAGCCTTGCATATCTGCAGAATATATACTTGTTGTTGCACATACTGCGATTTAGACATTCAGCGATGTGGGTCGCTTTTGTTATTTTTGGGTCCACTTCTTCGTTTAGGTCTATAAATTCAGTTATTTCAGCTCCCAAATAGGCAGATCTTATAACTTGTTCAATTGTGCCGCCCTCCAATTCCAGGTTACAGCGACCTGACCATGTGCCTATGAGGTACACAAGATCTCACGTTGAGGTCACCTATTATGAACTCATTCAACTACTAATTGGGCATAGATGCTACGAAGAGTACCTGAACCGCTTCAAAAGGGTGTCTACCAATACCTGCTTGTGTTGCGGTGGCAACAAGGACGCCGTTCATCACCATAGAGCAAGACATGGGTTTCCCTTTAACACATGACAACTTTGTTTAGGCGATGCTTTACAACACAGAAAATTGGAAAGCGGCACCAAAATGGATCAAAAATATCGTAGAGTAGAAGAAGAGGAACAGCGGGAAAAGCGAACACGCAACGATGAGGAAAGCCTTGAATGGGCCGAAACAATGTATAAAAATCTTACAGATATTTTTGATAGCAGATGATTTCCCGGATGGAATGTTTTGCAAATTTCGGCATCATCAAGAGAAGAAGTTTTAGTGAGTAAAAATCTCACACTACCGCCCAACGACCCCTGGGTGTTGTCTTTTAAAAATTTCTCGCTTCAGATGATCAAAAAAGCAGTTCCTCCCTCGCACTTGCGTATTGTGCTATATATGCCGTAAGGCCCAAGTGATTTACTATTATTTAGATTTAGAGTAAATAAATGAAAATTGAGGAAAATACAATTAACCATTCCCGAAAATAAAAAATTTAACTATTTTACTGGAAGTTAAAAACACAAAATTTATTTAAATAATGGTCAACCAATAAAATTGCTTTAAATAATTAAGAATTTTTATTGAAATTAACCTTAAACAACGTTGTTATTGGTTGTAATAATAAAAATAATTAATTAATGTGGGATGATGCTTCTGAGCGCGTACCTCGTGAAGTCCATTCTGGACTTAATTGCCAGAAAGTTGCAGGGATTTTACAATGTGTAGTTAAGCGCCGAACAAGCGGAAGAAATTTATTGCATACTCTCGCGGTATATCGATTCGATCAAGAGGTCGATTAAAATGGTTACGGACTTATGATTTTTCAGTAAAAAGTGTGCTAGAACTGTTGTAGTTTAACTCTGATATTAATAATAATTTTCCATTTACTAAAAAAAAATATTAGTGAGAAAAACTTTATTTATTTATATAATAATTACTAATAAGTACAATTTATTGCAATAATAATTACACACACAAATTTAATACAGCGTGATCATAAAACTGTGGTTATTGATTTTAGTAAAAGTATGGAAATTTCTTAATGTATTAACATAACATCATATCTTCAAAAATTGATTGATTTGTTATTAATCAATATGTTTAAACTACAAAACCACTCCTAAAAATTGGAAAAATTTTACTTGGAATTACAATATAATATTATATATAGGCACACATAAATATAATATATGGTGAATAAATACATAACTACATAATACATGAACAGCTATTTATTTCAACAGCAAATCTGATAAAATAAATTCAAAAATTGAATAATATTATTTTTCAACTACAAAACTACAGGATCCAAAAATTCAAATTGCACTGCGACTAAGACATATGTCAACACTGTAGCCAACATCTACAAGCAAATATAACAATAGTCCATGGCCAAAAACAGATGTTTTTACTTACGCTGGGAAATAGTTGAATATCTAACGCTACCATCTCCGATGCTTCTAATTGCGTAGGAAATTTTTTACCGACGTAGAGCAAGCAGTCAAGCTGAAAATAAAGATTTTTATAATACGAATAAATAATTAATGTTTAACTTTGGGTACGAAAGTGACACGAATAGATTAAATCAAGTTGTCTCGAAAACAACGCGTGACGTTACAAGTGTTAAGATTGCATGTCATGAAATATGTTTAAATAACCCGGTCCCATGCTGAATGTTAGAAATCTAAAAAGTTTCCACAATAATTGTGCTATTCAACAATAAAAATTAATTTGAATTAGCCCCTCCAAAGTTCTCTCCCGGCTTTACCCTAATTGGGAATTTTAGTTCTTCCAAATGATTTCTTGCCTATAACTCGCTTATATGTAGGAAAATTGAAGTGAACAAAATTCTCTACAAAATAGATTATTCAGAATTCACTTCTGATGACGAAGGTAAGGTTTTCTTACATAATTGTAAGAAAATCTTGTTCGAAATTGTGTTTATTCAAAAACTTTTTAAAACGAAACGCTTTTTGCCTTTACATTGTGAAACTGATTTTTGTTCCATGTCAGTAAATTTTGAAATTTTATGTTATTTAATTTTAATCGGGTTTTAGTTTTAATGGATTTCAAATTTACGAATGAAATTTAGATACTAAAAATTAATTGAGGTGCTTAAATGTGTAACAACCTAAATTGCATTAGCGACACCCTCCGTACAGGTATTTCTTCTGTGGCTAGCTCGTGCCGAAAAGGTGTGGGTTGATCGTACTGAGCAAAGGGGCGCTTGACGCATGGTAGCAATTTAGTCGGCTCTACTACACGGCTGGACTATCACACCCGGAGCACCTGCTTTTGTTAATATGGGGGGGGGGGTTAAATGTACACGAGGGTTGCGTGAATTCACACAGAAATGGGCGCCACTTGAGTTAGGAACAAACCTATTCGAAGGGGGGATCAATACCACCCTTCCAAGTTGTCTCAAGTCAACTTGTCGGTACGTCGCGATGCTCCTTACAATTGCAAAACCTTCCTCGCCGGTCTTACCTTGACAAATGAAGGGATACACGTTGATAAAGTGCACATTACACGGGGCCTTTTTCTCATGCAATCGGTTGCAGCAACCGATTGCTGCAGCCGAACGCCTCGTGTAAAACAGCTAATCGCATAGGCAACCCCAAAAATGATCGCCTGGCGATCTTGGCGACCATGGAATTGAGGATTCCAATACATAACACATCTATTTATCGGTATGTATCCTTAAACGTAAATACTTAATAAATAGAAAAAAAAGA
This sequence comes from Podabrus alpinus, assembly GCA_932274525.1. Classification (NCBI taxonomy): domain Eukaryota; kingdom Metazoa; phylum Arthropoda; class Insecta; order Coleoptera; family Cantharidae; genus Podabrus; species Podabrus alpinus. The sequence continues at coordinate 41,929,732 of OW026452.1, read as the reverse complement.
AACACAGGAAAGGTTTGTTTAATTCGCATAATTAAACAGAGTGATTACTACTTAAGGATCACCCTATAAATACAGTCAATAAATAATTGATTAATTAACAGAATTAAATAGAGTAAGGTAAAAATGTATAATGAGGAAATAAATTATGAATAAAGAATATTTACATTAGTCAACTAAAAAACATTCAGTTGACATTACAATAATATGTGTGTAGGTTAAAAAGCTAGACATAAATTGCAAGATTTATAAATATGAACTAGATTGTAAGAATAATTTGATGAAGAAGCAAAGACTGATTTATATATAAGACCAAATTAATTTATAATAAAAAGAGTATTAATTTGTACGTAGTTTGAATTACTGCTTCTCCAACATTTGATAAGATGTGTGGATCAAGTCTAACACAATAGTAACTAAGTATTGAGACTGGTACTTAGCACATTTCTATCAAATCTTCAAGTTATCCTAAGGGATTTCTTTATGGTCCTTCGAGCCGGATGAAGAATATGGTCTTTCGAGTCTAAGAAGAAGTTTATGGTCTTCCAACAGCAATCATCAACAATCAACAACATCCAGGGTCCAAACAACGGATCCACATACATCAAACAACAACATCCAGGGTCCAATAAACAACGGATCCACATACATCAAACGACAACATCCAGGGTCCAAACAACGGATTCACATACATCAAACAAAAACATACAGGGTCCAAACAACGGATCCACATACATTAAACAACAACATCCAGGGTCCAAACAACGGATCAACATACATCAAACAAAAACATACAGGGTCCAAACAACGAATCCACATACATCAAACAACAACATCCAGGGTCCAAACAACGGATCCACATACATCAAACAACAACATCCAGGGTCCAAACAACGGATCCACATACATCAAACAATCAAGGGTCCACAGCGACGCCAAACATCAGTCAAGAAGAAGACAAGCACTTAAGAAGAGAACGAGATACAGATATGGATGCCCAAGCGATACGTTTAAGAAGACAACAAATTAGATGGCTCTACTTGGGAAGAACTATGAAAACCATAACAAACAAGTTATTACAAGATGATCAAGGCACGAATTCCTGGTGCGACAGGTTAAAACACAAATTAGAAAAGCAATGGCATGAAATAATGGATTTAAACGAAGAAATAGAAACATATGAAGAAGAATATGACAAAGCATATTTCAAAAATAACATATTCGAGGCAATGGAAGAACAATATGAAGAGACAATAATGCGATTGGAAGAGAAAACAGATCAATTAAATAAACCATACTTCAACTTAAACCAATACGTCTACAATCCCTGGAAAAACTACAAAAAATATGGGAATGGGAATTATCAGGAAGTATTATGAAATCAAAGCAAGCAAACATAAAAGAAAAAGAAGCTGCAAGTATGAACCCAATTAAAATGGAGATGAAAGTAAAAGAAGCTGCGAGTTATAAACCAATTTCAAAGGAAAATAAGAAAATTCGAAATGAAGGAAATGAACAAGAAAATTTGGACCTCGGACACATGAAACTTAGACATCAGTATATTAAAAAAGAAAATTGTGACGAAAATACAAAAAGAAACGAGGATGGTGGACCAGTTAAAATACAATCCAAAGAAGTACCACCAAAAGTAGGAGAATGGAAACAGCAATGGATCCCACATCAGTTAGAAAAGAGATTATACAAACCACTAAGCAATGAGATCAACATTCAAGACAACGCAGTAATTCATGAAAATTTGGACAAAAACGAAAAATTGTACACGGACCCTAGATGTCAACAGAAATTCAGAGAGATGCTACGACAATGGAGAAGACGATGGAAAATTCGAAATTGGAAAAAGAGAAGAAGGAAGAAAGAGATGTAGATGTATTCAGACAGTTAGGGGTGGCAGCTTACATGAACTATCGCCAGTTCATGTAAAGAAAATTCACATCATCTAAACAAAATAGAACATTCAATAATTCACATTTTATTACAGGAAAAATTATAATCAAATTAATAGGATTCTGTTTGACAAGTTATCATTGTTGAATCAGATCAAAATCACCACCAAATCAAGTTCGGCAGCCCAAATGAATAACAATACGTTCCAATTCAAGGACATCACACCAATAGAAACAATAGAACCAGTCCTTAAACATTCAGATGAATTTCAGAACCTGGTAACTATGGAAGATGAAATATCACAAGAAGTGGACGAACATAACTGGAGAAAACTGAAGCATCATTCCACAATTTCCAATATCCTGACTGGAATAATTGTAACACTAATAATAGGATTCATCTTAATATGTTATCATTGCTGGAGCACATTAGATTTCCCGCGGTCGCCAGTATGTTTAATTCGCATAATTAAACAGAGTGATTACTACTTAAGGATCACCCTATAAATACAGTCAATAAATAATTGATTAATTAACAGAATTAAATAGAGTAAGGTAAAAATGTATAATGAGGAAATAAATTATAAATAAAGAATATTTATATTAGTCAACTAAAAAACATTCAGTTGACATTACAATAATATGTGTGTAGGTTAAAAAGCTAGACATAAATTGCAAGATTTATAAATATGAACTAGATTGTAAGAATTATTTGATGAAGAAGCAAAGACTGATTTATATATAAGACCAAATTAATTTATAATAAAAAGTGTATTAATTTGAACGTAGTTTGAATTACTGCTTCTCCAACATTTGATAAGATGTGTGGATCAAGTCTAACACATTCGTAACTAAGTATTGAGACTGGTACTTAGCACATATCTATCAAATCTTCAAGTTATCCTAAGGGATTTCTTTATGGTCCTTCGAGCCGGATGAAGAATATGGTCTTTCGAGTCTAAGAAGAAGTTTATGGTCTTCCAACAGCAATCATCAACAATCAACAACATCCAGGGTCCAAACAACGGATCCACATACATCAAACAACAACATCCAGGGTCCAATAAACAACGGATCCACATACATCAAACGACAACATCCAGGGTCCAAACAACGGATTCACATACATCAAACAAAAACATACAGGGTCCAAACAACGGATCCACATACATTAAACAACAACATCCAGGGTCCAAACAACGGATCCACATACATCAAACAAAAACATACAGGGTCCAAACAACGAATCCACATACATCAAACAACAACATCCAGGGTCCAAACAACGGATCCACATACATCAAACAACAACATCCAGGGTCCAAACAACGGATCCACATACATCAAACAATCAAGGGTCCACAGCGACGCCAAACATCAGTCAAGAAGAAGACAAGCACTTAAGAAGAGAACGAGATACAGATATGGATGCCCAAGCGATACGTTTAAGAAGACAACAAATTAGATGGCTCTACTTGGGAAGAACTATGAAAACCATAACAAACAAGTTATTACAAGATGATCAAGGCACGAATTCCTGGTGCGACAGGTTAAAACACAAATTAGAAAAGCAATGGCATGAAATAATGGATTTAAACGAAGAAATAGAAACATATGAAGAAGAATATGACAAAGCATATTTCAAAAATAACATATTCGAGGCAATGGAAGAACAATATGAAGAGACAATAATGCGATTGGAAGAGAAAACAGATCAATTAAATAAACCATACTTCAACTTAAACCAATACGTCTACAATCCCTGGAAAAACTACAAAAAATATGGGAATGGGAATTATCAGGAAGTATTATGAAATCAAAGCAAGCAAACATAAAAGAAAAAGAAGCTGCAAGTATGAACCCAATTAAAATGGAGATGAAAGTAAAAGAAGCTGCGAGTTATAAACCAATTTCAAAGGAAAATAAGAAAATTCGAAATGAAGGAAATGAACAAGAAAATTTGGACCTCGGACACATGAAACTTAGACATCAGTATATTAAAAAAGAAAATTGTGACGAAAATACAAAAAGAAACGAGGATGGTGGACCAGTTAAAATACAATCCAAAGAAGTACCACCAAAAGTAGGAGAATGGAAACAGCAATGGATCCCACATCAGTTAGAAAAGAGATTATACAAACCACTAAGCAATGAGATCAACATTCAAGACAACGCAGTAATTCATGAAAATTTGGACAAAAACGAAAAATTGTACACGGACCCTAGATGTCAACAGAAATTCAGAGAGATGCTACGACAATGGAGAAGACGATGGAAAATTCGAAATTGGAAAAAGAGAAGAAGGAAGAAAGAGATGTAGATGTATTCAGACAGTTAGGGGTGGCAGCTTACATGAACTATCGCCAGTTCATGTAAAGAAAATTCACATCATCTAAACAAAATAGAACATTCAATAATTCACATTTTATTACAGGAAAAATTATAATCAAATTAATAGGATTCTGTTTGACAAGTTATCATTGTTGAATCAGATCAAAATCACCACCAAATCAAGTTCGGCAGCCCAAATGAATAACAATACGTTCCAATTCAAGGACATCACACCAATAGAAACAATAGAACCAGTCCTTAAACATTCAGATGAATTTCAGAACCTGGTAACTATGGAAGATGAAATATCACAAGAAGTGGACGAACATAACTGGAGAAAACTGAAGCATCATTCCACAATTTCCAATATCCTGACTGGAATAATTGTAACACTAATAATAGGATTCATCTTAATATGTTATCATTGCTGGAGCACATTAGATTTCCCGCGGTCGCCAGTATGTTTAATTCGCATAATTAAACAGAGTGATTACTACTTAAGGATCACCCTATAAATACAGTCAATAAATAATTGATTAATTAACAGAATTAAATAGAGTAAGGTAAAAATGTATAATGAGGAAATAAATTATAAATAAAGAATATTTATATTAGTCAACTAAAAAACATTCAGTTGACATTACAATAATATGTGTGTAGGTTAAAAAGCTAGACATAAATTGCAAGATTTATAAATATGAACTAGATTGTAAGAATTATTTGATGAAGAAGCAAAGACTGATTTATATATAAGACCAAATTAATTTATAATAAAAAGTGTATTAATTTGAACGTAGTTTGAATTACTGCTTCTCCAACATTTGATAAGATGTGTGGATCAAGTCTAACACATTCGTAACTAAGTATTGAGACTGGTACTTAGCACATATCTATCAAATCTTCAAGTTATCCTTAGGGATTTCTTTAGGTTCGTATCTATGGGTTCGAAACTGAAGGTTTTAAAAATGCCCTGACGGCAATACTTGACAACAAAAATACTACTACATATAAATCAATTCTTACTTGGTAAAAATACATCCGTAAGAGACGGTCGTAGCTTTGGCAGTTAAGTGCGTCTACTGCTAATGCGAAACGCTCGGATCGAATCCGGGTAGGGTAAGAACTTTATTCTAGCCGTCTCTCCTCGGAAGGCAATGGCAAACCACCGAGGTAATTTGCCAAGAGCGCCCATCTCAACATGAAGTGTATTACACTTCCCGTGGTTCGGAGCCCACGTTAAACAAGTAGGTCCTCTATGTATGTGAAAATACTTAGAACGCACATCACATGCATAGAAAGAGATGGGTCACGACGTTCGGAAACGAACAATACGACTAAGAAGAGAAGAAGAGAAAAATACATCCAAAATACTCCTTCTGAGGTCGGACTGTCGACTTCCAGCTGTGCCAATTGTAAGTTGCATAAAGTTAAGATGATTCCTTCTCGGAAAAGAGCGAAGCGTAATGCTTTAATTGCTACACGAGTTTCGGCGCCTATTTCTGATGTAAATTCCCTCCTTTTGAAGGTATAACTGGGCGAACAATAATTCGCCTAAGACTGGACCTAAAGTCCAAAGGATACGGTAACTAGAAATGGTTCACTCGAGTAAGCTGTTCAATCTACAACTACTCAACACTTGACTTGCCTTTAACACGGCAAACGGAATGGACATACGTCACTTTAACCTCACCTCAACACACTCCACGATACGTAATTCGTTATTCTACTTTTGAAATAGTAAGCGGCATGTAACCACGAATTTGACTTCCAAAAGCCGGTACTTAACTTGTTGAATTAAAACGTGAACACAATAACACAAACTTCACTTAAGATTATTTCGGTACGCGTACGACACTGCGTTATGAAATTGATCATTAATTTTAAACTTGATTACTTGTAGCTTCGTAATGATTACGAATTCGAGAGTCTTTAAAATTTGAAGTCCAATAATAAACAACGATAATCTTGCTGGTTAATTTTGCTTCCGCATTCGCGAAGATAACCATACAATACGATATGAATCGACTAGTGAACTCGGCAAATCTAAAGCGACTGACGCCACAAAATGCATCCCGAAATGCATATTAAAAGGGGTGACACTTGACATGACACATCTAATTGGTGTTAAACGATCACGTGCCCGTCCTACCATGCATTCGACCGTTAAATTTCAAACTACGGGTTCTACCTTAAATCCACATGTTGCAATCTTATCTACATTTCGAACAACACATGCGGTATATTTAAGCCTCCTCAGCTGAACAAAAACAAAGTTAAATCTCTTATCGCATAATTTATGAAAGGAATAGCCTAAATTAGAATACAAAGTTGCAACACGAATGTATCTTTCTATACATTTTGCCAGATAAGAGTTACTTTTAGAGATTTTAAATATTAAAAAGTAGTTTTTCACACTCCATAATATGTGTATTTTTGCTGAGAACGAATATCTTTATCGTAAAAGACATGAGCGGAACATTAAAATACTGTACGATCCTTTTAATTCAACATAGGCGTACCAACTGCTGAATTTAATTTTGAAATTAAACATAAATTGACCCTACGGTCAACGACTTCACGGTAACATGTACTGGCCCAAAAATGGCGTTAACCGAAGCGAGCGACACTCACTTTACAAATGTTAAATACAAGTATTCGGAAAATCGGAAGATGTAGAACGTCAAAAAACCGATGCATACAAATACAAGTATTTCAAAAAATGTAAAACAAACCTGAAGTTTTTCAGCAGGATTTAGTTTACTCAATGGAAATGTTTCCAGTGTAGTTATCATTTCTCTGTTCTGAAACAAATAAATTACGTATGTTGATTAATTTTTGGCGATCATTATACCATTTAAGGAGTTAAAGTAGCTATCCAAAAAGCATCAATATTTTTTAATTTATTTTTTATAATTTTTTATTAGAATTTTTATTAACTTATACAATCGTGATCACGGTCATACTAAACAAAAACGGGCTTTTACGATAACTCGAAAACGACAACGAGTACAGCGAAAAGAGTTTATATAAAAAATAGGTATATTAAATTTTCTACAATAAAGATTCTGTATTTTGGTTTGTAGCATCAGTAGTTTTTTCATGAATGGGTTTACAAGGTAGGACTTTTTTAGGTTTGCTCAAAATATTAGTAAAATTGATTATAGGTTTACAATGAAAAAGTATTTATAAAAAATATATTATTAAAATATTACAGTACCTAATAAACAACTAAATAGATTTCAGCTGAATTCAAAATATAATTTGACGATATTGGAAATTAAACCATTACTCTCTGAGTTTTACGTTTAACCCCCTCCCCATCAGTCACCCTTACTTTGAATTTTCAAATATTACCTCCTACCTTGTGATATATCATTTTAATTGTGGAAAAAGTCCTCGGTAATGCATGGCAAAAGCTTAGATTTGAACTATACAAAAATTAATGAGAACTAATGGAAGAAAGAAGATACATAAAGTTATATTCGTAATGCTTATTATTATCTATAAAATTAAAATTATCTACATATTATATCTTTTAATTTAACAATATGTGTATGTGCTCAATAACTTTTTGGAATTGTTATATAAAGGAACCCGCCCTTAATAATAGTTTTAAAATAGTACTTATTATAATTTAATCCATATTGTTTAAACTTCTGTGTAATTTAAATTAAAGACGGTAATCAGCTTAAGCGGTGAAGTGCATTGCTGATAAAGCTAAATGCCCGGTTCGACTCCGGGCTCAGTAAAAACTTTATTCTGACCGTCTCCCCTCGGAAGGCAATGGCAAACCACCGAGGTGTAATATGCCAAGAATAGCCTCTCTGGAGATGAAGTGTATACACTTCCCGCGATTCGGAGCCCGCGTTAAACAAGTAGGTCCCCTATGTGTGTGATAGTACTACAAATGCACAACACATACATAGGAGAGAGGTCGCCAACATCCGGTAACGGATAGGCACTCGAAGAAGAAGAAGAAGTAATTTAAATATTGTTACTTACTTTCCGTTATAAAGTGTTTTATATCAATGTGAGTTAAGCGTCTAGACGCTGATAAAGAGGTCAATACCTATTACATGGGAAAAGGTTATATTCCTTTGTAAAATGCTTATTATCAGTGTAACTTGATATATAAACTTCCTCTTAACGACCAACGTTCATAACGTTAGTCTGTAAGAATAGTTTAGTTGAGTGTGAACTTTTGAAATATTAACATCAATATTAAAATAAACGCTACTTTTTTTTGTTTTAAAAATTGAAGATTTTATTCATCACCTCTTCTCAACAAATTTTGGATAACTAAATTCAAAATTACATAAATGAATACACACTGCATGGTATGGTAAACCATTCCAATTTTTCAAAATTTAGTTTCGATGTTAGGAATTTCTTAGTTGAAATGAGAAACATTATTGAAAATGTGTCACCATGAATAAGGTAAATTATTATTATTATTATGTTGAAATAATTCTTCAAATAATAAATTTGCAACATTTGATTCACTTTCTTGCACTATATCGAAATCAAGATCGGGGAAAATTGAATAGGTGGAATATTATATTTTATAAGTTTTTTTCTTGCTGTAGTATAGAATTCAGAGAAATATATTTCTCAAATCCTATAGCAATCTCACAATTAAAAATCTCTATGATAATTCCCCTCAGGGTCATATTAGAGTAGTTCCGACCAATCAGCGTGCGCTATTTTACATTGTAGTTAAATGGATACGACGCATGCACAGTCGAATAATATCCGAAAATAAAAAATATTCCAAATACCCTACCAGACTAACGAATATTTGTAGTGGGGCGTAAAAGAATTCATACGTAATAAAAAATCTCGCAATATAAATATTCGAAAATCGAATATTTGTAGTGTGTATTTGTAGACTAACGCACTTCGCAACCGATGCGATGTAGGAAACCGGTTCAACGCATTAGTTCCCACCCGAGTTCACTTAAAGCAATGTACTTCTAACGAATTTTATATTAACGAATTTTATATTACAAATTTAGTGCGATTATGCTTCCATTTTTTTCGGTACTTACGAAATTTTTCTTTGATTTTTTTTGCAATGATTGTGATGCGATATGGTCAATTTGTTTCACCATTTTCGACATTAAAAATGTCGTATGTGATGTTGTGCTTTTAAGTTGTGGCGTTTCTTCACGGAATTATCATCACAACAGCAACACGGGTTCGGACAATACTTAAAGATTCAGCGAGTACAGGGTTTAGCAAGGAGATTGCACTCATTGTGCAAGGAGTATTGTCCTTGCCCTTGTGTTGTAACAAATGAATATTACCATTGTATTGTCTACGCCTAATAGGCCTTCTATTACTTTCTCTCGTTGTATATCCACTTTAAGCACATTTATAACCCATGCTGAATTAAAATAAATAGAAAAATAAAATTTTATTGCAACATTATTTCCAACAAGTTGCACAAATACTTATAGCCCATCTGGTTTTGGATTGCAGTAGAGGTCGTCTTGAACGGCAAGTCAGATTTACACAGGGAAACGTCAAATAATTAAAATGTATGAGCGACAAAAAACAAATATCACTTATTTGATACTTGTAAAAATCAAGTTAAAAGTATTTTTTATCAAATAGCAATTTATCTTGTACAAATTTTTTAAATTTGCCAGAAACTTTTAGAAAAAAATATTCGTGAGTCATCAATCGCAAATAAAATTTCGGCAGTGTAAACGGGAATAAATTTTAACCAATCACGTTCCGAGTTCACAATTTTAGTACAATCTAGTTCTGCATTCTTAAAACGGATGGACTATAACTACTATTTAATACTGTTTAATACACTTTAAACTTAAAATCGATAACTTGTAACAAAATTTTAAAAACAGCTTGTTTTAATAACTACATAGTACATAAGTGTATGTATATAAATATGCTCTTGTAGTGCAACACTACTTTAATTTTATATTAGTAGAAATCATCTGCAATTTGAATTTTAGATGGCATTGCGGCCCTTTAGTGGGCAACACCACCATAAGATGTAGTTTGTCGTTATTCGCTAAAGCGCTCGCAAATTTGAAGTCTTCAGGTAGGAAGCTGCCGGTCGTAATCTTCCAAGTTCGTGATTGAAAATATCCTCCTGCTCAGTCGTGATGCTTTTTTGACAGAAGCGTCGTGACCCATCTCTTTCTATGCATGTGATGTGCGTTCGAATTATTTTCACATGCATAGAGGACCTACTTGTTTAACGTGAGCTCCGAACCACGGGAAGTGTAATACACTTCATTGCGAGATGGGCGCTCTGGCAAATTACCTCGGTGGTTTGCCATTACCTTCCGAGGAGAAACGGTCAGAATAAAGTTTTTACTCTGCCCGGATTTGAACCGAGCATTACGCATTAGCAGTAGGCCCACTTAACCACTAAGCTATGACCGTCTCGATTGAACATCGATTGAAAAGATAAGGGATGCTATTTAAATTGCGAAATAGGGACACTCGGTAGAGAGGGAGCTAAACTTAAAATTCAAGTAATATTGGTTTGGAACCCCCATTGTTATTTAAACCGACCCTTTTTTGTTTTTCTCAAGTTTACTATTGATAGTCACAATAATTGATAGTTATCATTACGAAAAGAGTGCATTAAATTCTCCTTCTACTGGCTCTCCATTCCTTGTAGAATATCGCCACATCTCTCGATGTTTTCAAATCCATTCCGTTGCGGTAGACTAGTCTCCATTTTACTAACTTTTGGTTCTTCGCATTGTTTATTTTTAAATCCTTCTTTCGGTTTTCGCATCTTCCACGACTCTTTCCACATCTTCCTATATATTGCCGTGATAAGCTTCTGAATTTATTTTATATAGCGAGGTATAGCTGTACGACTCTTTTTTATAATAATGTCCACGGCTTAGCTCGGCAAGAAGACTTAATAGGGTGTGTAAGTGGTCCGACTATGTATAAAAAACACTCTGCATCAATGCTTATTTGCATTTAAACCTTATAAGAACTCAAAACTTAACGCTGTATCAAATTTTGTCTTATCTATGCTGTAATTATGAAATCAAATGTACCCAAATAAATCAATTCAAATCAGAACCTGTTTGTTTATTAATTCAATAATGAGACCAAACATAAAATTATACAAGAAAACAAATTAATTGTACAAAATTCATAAAGTAAAAATTTTAAACCCTCCGAAAAAATACCGCACTGTTGTTTAAATTTACTCGCGTACGCATCGTTTTACCGAACAAAAATCACTCAAAAATTGTCTTACCGAACGTAGTCGATGTAATACCCAGCTACTCGGACTTCTGTGATCGGTGTATCGAAAATCGTTCCTGCTTAATTCTTCTGGACTCCTGAACGGATTGGAAAAGTGATGAACCATAAATTTTTGTTCATAAAAATGATGCCAAATTGAACACAACGTAAGTATTGTAAATTAATTATTAACATCCATTCGTTTCGTAACATAACCCAAAAAATCTTAAAAACCAGTGGTACCAAATATTTTCACCATACCATATCAACGACTTTCGAAAATTATTCAAAAATAACAAACTTGCTATTCTTTCTTCTTCTATTTTACTCAACTGACTTCTTTGTATAGCTTCGGATAATTTCATAAAATAATCAATAAATTTTTCTTCATAAATACAAACTTTGCACCTCTTGACTTTTTGGAACGTTTATACCACCATAAACACAGCAGTGGCTTGGTGTGATCACTGGTTGAGTTACAGCGCGGAAATTGTGGGTTCGAATTGCGGACTTGACTGAATTTCTTGGCGCGGCCCTCCGGTGAATATCAACACTCTGTGGATAAATTAGTTGCAAGTGAAAGAGAAACAAGAGGATTGATCCACCTCAATAAATGGATCGTAAAGACTTTACAGAAAAATCAAAGTAGCAATATTCCGAATGGAATGGAAAAGCATGATAATATACCACCAAACCAAAAATACGTCCTTCCTTTTCAATGGACGTGAGCCGAATCTTCTTAACAAACAAAAATGAATACGTCCGTACTAGTTGCTGGACGTCGAGAGAGTCCTTGTATTTTTCCAAACTTATCTCTTACAATCCTCCGAGCAGGCGCGTTTAACCAAATTTTCTTCTTTTCCGAAATATAGTCCCGTACTTTTTCCACTTAAATTATCATATATAATACCACAAGAGACTATCAAATTGTCGGCAATAATTTTTGAAACTGGAACTGAGTGTTTGTCGCCCTTAAAATCACCATGAGTGCTTTAGCACGAATGGTGATTTTAAGGGCAACAAACACGAAGATTCCATGGTTTAAAAATTAACCGACAATTTTATAGTATCATGTGGAATACGTTTGACAATTTCGTAAATAAAATTTCAATTTTTTCTGACAACAAATAATTTATAGTGTGCGTTCACGTAGTTTCGATCGTTACTGTATAAAATAACAACTTATAGAAAACAAAATACCACGGTGGTCGTATTGCCGCGACAATACACCACCGTGGTCTGTATTGTCAAAGGAAGTAGATTATGATTGGTTCAAATTGATGAGATTGTAACATCCTATTGGTTGAATTATTATGAACGAAATTGTCACTTTAATTATTATTAATTGCGTTTCGCCCAACTTAACAAATATCAAAATTTTACCCAATTTGTTTTTAATTTATGAAATTGCTAACATTTACAATTTGATGTATTTTCTCTTACATTATTTTTATTTTACAGAAGCAGCATCTATTGAAAAGACTTTATTTGGGTCTCAAAATAAATCTGAAGCAACAGCATGTCAACAAATTTCAGATATTTTCAATTTTTGATACAGCAGAATAAACGAATCATGGCGCTTAGATGAAACAAATGCAAAAGTGTTAATTCTTCAAATCGACCTCACTTTGGATCACCGTAATATATAACTCTTATTCACCAGTCACGTATTCATATTTTCATCGGGTCGTTGCTTACATCATCCCTCCATCTTATCCTTTTGGCCTTCCTTTCGGTCGGTTAACATCTGGTATCCATTTCACTTTCACATTACTCAGGATTCTTCTCATTACCTTTCTCTCAAAAACCTTTAGCTTCTCTTTTCTGCTTTCGTTAGACAAAGCACCTCAGACCTATGTACTATATGTCAATACAGGTCTTCTTAACGTTTTGTATATTTTTATTATCGTTTTCTTCATCAATATATTATTTTTCAGCAGGTTCAGATTACTGAAGAAGGCTCTATTCCCAACAAATATTTCAGCTGTACATGAGCTGTAAAATGGCTATTTAACAGCAAAAGCTAACTCTCAGCTCGTTAATAGCCGATTTACAGCTAAAATGCTTGTTGGGATTTCCTGCCTCACTCGGTCCTTCATAATTTATTCTCTTTCGTTGGGTTATTAATATCCATTCCTAGATATTTGAACTTTTTAACATCTTCGAATGTATAATTTACGATTCATATCTGTTTCAATTCTCCTTCTTTTTTATCTCTATTGTACCTCATAAACTTGGTCTTATCTTCGTTCACACCCAAACCCACTTTACGTGCTTTTCGTTCTATTCCTTCGAAGGTCTCAACCAGGGCTCAGTGTGATATTGCCACTATTATTACCTATTATTTTAATTAAACATTCCTTAAATTTGCATTAAATAGGGAAGATGCATAAATTTTTTTTATAGCGTCGTAGTTGGATCAAAAATAACTAAATATACTAATTAATGCTATTTAATTTATTTATTTTCGTTTTGATAATAATTTAAAAAATATTTAAAAATCCGTCAATTTGAATTGAACGAAACGACCGCGCAATTTGCCAAGTGACCTGTGACGTCACAAGTTAAATTTTACATTCATTTATATTATTTTTCTGTGGTTTTGTGCTTTGAAAGTTGAAGTTTGTTAGTGTTAAAAGCTTTTACTTATCATAATTAAATCAATTAAAAACAAGAAAGTTAAAAAAGTACTCTACACGAGTAGAATAAACATGAAAGTGAGGTTATAGTTATTGTGCCGGTGACTTCGTTGCGTTTAAGGTCACATGATTTATTTTAAATTATCATTGAATTTTAAAATGGATTATTTATAACAAAATACAATAAATAGAAGTTATTTTTGCTGATTTGATATTTAATATATAGGATTAATCGGAAAATACTGTTTTAACTAAATTTTTTTATTCACGCATGTTCCCCATTACCTTAGTTTTCACTTTTTTCACAAATAACGCCACGATGTGAAGAAGTCACAATTTTTACCGAATTCTAATTTTTGCTATATAGTGTTGTGTCCACTACGAGCAATCGCCTTCATCAATGTGTACTGTATACACAATCAAAATAAGAGGGAGGATATGCCAAAATTATTTTTTTCCACTACTAGTCATATAGTAGGCTATCATTTTTACTTAGGTTAGTCGATCAAGAAGTGACACGTTTTCAACTAGTGGTGAATAAATTTTCCATTATTAACCTAGGTTAATAATGAACAAAATGACATTTTTTGATAACTTGGCGACTATTTTAAAGAAAAATGTTGTTATTAAATGATTTAGAATAACCAAGAAATGCTAATTAATTGTATTTAAACTATTTAAAACGCTTTTTTAATACATTAATTTAATTTTAAAAATTCATTATAATCGAATTAAATGTGACAGCAAGTGACAGCGCCATCCATTGTTAATTTGACGAACCGCGATTTATTTTATTTTATAACCTAAATTTGTCAACAACTGTCAAATCAACTGTCAAATCAACAAAACAAAACTGTCATTTGAAATAAATATTTTAAATTTGAAAATTTTTTTGCTAAAAAGAATTTTAAAAAATGGTAATAAATCTAGTAGTGGAAAAAATCGTATATAAACCACGGTTGTGAAGACCATTATTGCCCCCGCGCCTTATATTCCTCGGTGCAAAGCACCTCGGAATATAATCTTGGCGCTAGGGCAATAATGACGGCCTTCACAACCTTGATATATAATATACTATTATTAAAATTGTTCAGTACGAATGTGGTTAAAAAAAAAATGTTACTAGATTAAGGTTTTTAAAAATATAAAAAAAAGAATACACGTAGCATAATGCGGCATCTTTACAAGAAAGAAAAAAAAGAAAACATAATCAGGAGAAAAGTGAGAAGTAACCATGCCAAGAATAATAACTAGCAGTTAGGCAGTGGTAAAATAGAGAACACGCGTACCAGACGTGTTAGGCAGTTGCTAAATAGATGACACGCAGACCAGTCGTGTTCATGAGTTCCAAATTAATAACGACGAGATAAGAGTGTTGCAGTTCCTAAATAAAGGCAGACCAGTTGTGTTCGAAGCAAATAGGTAGAAGGAGAAATATAATAAGTTGTGTTCGAAGCAAATAGGTAGAAGGAGAAAAATAATAAGTTGTGTTTGAAGCAAATAGGTACTCGTAGAAGGAGAAATATAATAAATTGTGTTTGGACAAATCCTAGAAATTGAACTGTACTGAATGAGTGGAGGATATTAACGACATTGAGTAACTTTGGTCCAGAATTGGAAAATGGAACGCGAGATGTTAGTACGTGGAGGAGTATAGGTGAAGGAAGAAGTTCTCGAATGTTCGTCAGTGCGGCAAAATAAGTGCGGCAAAAATAAGTGCGGAAAAGGAAAGAATAAAAAAAAATAAGGTAAAGCTTTACAAAATTATAGCAGTAAATGAGTAGGGATTTTAAATTGTTTGAGTGTATTTAGATATTAGTTAGTAATTTATTTGTATTGTTTGTTGTCGTTTAAATGTTAATGTTGTTAATAAATTGTGTTAGATATGTCCTGTCTCTTATTTTTGATTGTGTATCACGTCTGAAGAATTTTCATTAGTGAGCGATCCTGAGCATCGGAGAGGACACAAAAATAGAAATTGTAAATTAAGCAGTGCAATAAAATAAATTTTTTACTTACAAATGAAGTACTTTTAGCAAATAGTATTAGTATATATCCTGCTGTGAAAATTGCAAATTGCATTCCAATTTCAACATATATAAATCTCATACTGGGTGGAGAATCCTTTACTACAAATAGTACCATCAGAAAAGCAACCACAATAAAAAAGATTAGTCCCAACAAGATTATTATCAAGATCATTGGATTTAAACCATTACTAAACATTCTTAATATCTTCACAAATGCAATATACGTGTCGCTATAAATTCTCAGCAAATGTTGCATATTTTGTTGTGGCAATGAAATTACGCAATCATTTCCGTTTGTATCTGTGGATGTTGTGCTATTGGAAATATAATTTTCCAAGTCAATTCTTAGGAAATGATCGAATTTATTAAAAACGCTGTAGAAAAGACTAAGACATAATGACGCTAAAGCCATGAGCCAAATGAGCACATTGATGGAAATGATTATTCCAGCTTTTTCAATTATATTCCAGTCAGGTTGAATTGGATAACAAAATACCGATACAGAAATAGCAGAAAAAGCAATACACAATAGTATTAAATCGACATAACATCGTATTCTAAAGTGAAGAACGTTATCAGTTAACAACAAATGGTGTGACGTAAATGTTGAAAAATGTCGTAGTACGGAATCAAAATGTACCAAAACGCTATCTAGTTTTGGATATACCAATAGTACGTGAATAATAACATATGATGCAATCTGATACGCTATTAAGTCTGAAGTTGTAAGTAAGACCTCGTATAGTAACTCGTCGTTTTTAAATGCTCTATAGGTTCTTAATGTTCCATAGTAATGAGCAAGAGAAATTACAAGCAGAGATAAAATGGCAGGAATTGCCTTCCATTTGAAAAAATACGGTTCCTTTATTCGAACTACTACGTTGTTTTCATGATTACAGGCGAAAATTATTTTTGATACTCCCATAAAAGGCGTAAAATCAAGTAACAAACCAATAGCACAATGTACACAATCTTGTTTTTCCCGATTTTCCATTTTTGTTTAACAATAATAATTTACAACAGGTCTTTATTTTACAACTACTGTGTAACTGGATCGAATCAAACTAAAATTTTAAACCCAATTTCAATAATTTCACTATCCCCCTTCAAAAGTATTTATTGACTAGATATTCTAATTTTGATAAGTAAATAAAATTTAGTTGTAGTTATTATACTACTTGAAAATTTTGTGTTAGATAGTAATCACATAAATACAGTTCAATAATTATTGATTGTATACAAAAACTTAGGAAGGAAAAACTCCGGAGGCACATACAAAAATTGTTTTATCAGTTGTCAATTAACAATTGAGCGAGTTTCTGTTCATTCTTTTTTTGCAAGTTTATTAAAAAAATCTCTCTTTCAAAAAAGTTTCTCTAGGTTCGTTACTGTGTCCCCCCCCCCCCCCCCCATTATAGTTAATACTTTTGCTCGGAAACTTAGCTCCTGTTTCTATAGAGATAACTATTAAATTACCCTCATAGTTTGCCCAGAAATCAATGTTTCCATTGAGCTGGCGGGGGGGGGGGGATTACACTACGCATATACATGTTTACCCATGTTCCACTATTTTCTATTGTCTTCATTTTAATTAAATTTTCTGCAAAGCTTTGTTTAAGTATTTGCAACTTCCGAGAAATGCGAGCAACTTACGCTTGTTAACACCCAAATTTTGATTTGACCATAATTAATATTGAATTATTAGCATGAAATCTGAGAGTGGTGAGCGAATGGCTGAAATGCTAGCGTGTTCGCTTTCAAGCCAAGATTCACGGGTTCAAATCCTGTGAGGTGCTATCTATAGAAGAAATTTTCGCTCACCAAATGTCTATCTGCTGGCCCCAGATAACATTATTTATGGCTAAAAAACTTCCCTGATGGAGTAGGCGGTGTAAAAATTGTCTATTCCCGTGGTTCGGAACCCACGTAAAGTTGTAGGTCCTCTGTGCTCGTCACACATTTTCAACACGCAACGAGCAGAGACAGGGAGGTATCGGGAAAATGTCGCAAGACGTTCATAACCGAATATACATACAAATCTGAGAGTACACCAAATTTATTACAAAAATCCCGAGGGACGGATGAATATAATATTTGTTTAAAAATTTTGAAACTTGGCAAATTATCGTAATTTCGCCTCCCTCTCACTAAAAGTGGCTGTTACATGGGACCATGATCCGTTCCGTTCAGTCCCGTTCCATCCAAACCTGTCTTGACGGAAGAAAACATTTTAATCATTTTCATCAATTTTAGTGGTATGCCCATTTCTAACATCGCTTGGTACAGTTCTTTCCTCTTTACTCTGTCAAAAACTTGTTGAAAATCGTTTTTTCATCGTTTGGTGCGTGTATTGCTCCTACCGTCGATCTACGCTCAGTAAAACCAAATTGATATTCTCCAATTTGTTTCCTTGTGTATTCTTTCAATCTTTTGTGAATTACTGCTGATATTTATCTTATACGTAGAGTTGAGGAGTGCTATTCCCCTGTAATTCTTGCATTCTTCAAAGGAATTACAACGCTTTCTCTCCAGTTATCCGGCATATTTTCTTCCCTCCATGTTGGCTGGACCAAATAGCATAATCTCTCATGAAGTTTGCTTACCCCATTCTTAATAAGTTCTGTGGGTATTTAATTTTTTCTAGGAGCTTTTCCATTTTTCATTTTTTGGATTGAAATCATAATTTCTTCGTGGGATGGTGTTGCTATCTCCTGGTTGTCCCCCGTTGTGTCTTCTCGTTCACGTTCAACCAAATCGATCCCGTATTAATAGAGGAAAGAGGATGTGAGGAGCTACAGAGGTGCACATCTGAGCTCGGACCATTTTCTGATGGGTGTGAAAATGAAGCAAATGATTCCATCAAGTAAAATAAGAAGACAAATAAAGCAAAGGAATAACCTCAGAATTGCACTACAAGACGAAAGGTCGCGAAACGAATACGAGAAGGAATTAAACAAAGAAGGATTGGACCAAATTCAAGGTATTGACGAAAAATCAAAAAATATCGAAAACACAATAATTCGAGCAGTGTCGAAATTACAACCGACACAACGAGGAAGAAATAATAATGAATGGTATGACGAAGAATGTGACGATAGGAGGAAGAAAAGAGAGAAAATCAGACACCAAATGTTACAAACGCAAGTAATAGAATATATAGACAAAAATACGAAGAACAGAGAAAGAAATGCAAGACAATCTACAGAATCAAGAAGAAAAAACACAGAGAGGGACTGCTAGATGAAATAGAGGAAAGATATAAAAACAAAGAGATAAAAAACTTTTATCAGAACATCAAAAGGTTAAAGAAGGTATACCAAAAAATAAACCTCCAAACCACCTCATTTGTTCAGGCGTCGTGGAATCGAAAAACTGCCAGAACGTTGGGAGTCAAACCTAAACAATGCAGAAGAATATATTATTTATGTATTTTTTATACTCGTATTAAAAAATTAAATTTTAGATTAAACCGATATTATATTGACATTTTTATCGATCTTGTGGGGAGGGGTTAAATCTCAAGCAAAATTATTGTGCAAAAATTCATTCTCAACATAATATTTTATTTATCTTTTTAAAATCTTAAAAGTTTGCGGGGGGGGGGGGGTTCAAAACTTTTCAGTGGTTTCGCAAAGAGATCCAAAACAAGTTGTACTTAATTATTTGGCCAATAAAGCAGAACAATTTAAAAATTTAATTTCATGAATTTTGTACAATTTTAATAATTTCTGAATAAAATAATTTTTTATTTAATCTTTTAATGTAACCTCTTACGTAAAGGAATCCACTAAAGTCAATTACACAAGCGGTAAAAAAACTGCCTAACCTATTTTATTAAATAAAAAAGCCGAATTTTTGCCTAATTGGGTAAAACGTGTTATTTTATATATTATGCACTGTGACTTTTTAGAATTAGAATGAAGTCAGAATCAATATGATTCTAATATAATTTACAGAAATTTTGTTAATTTTTTATTAAATATATTAGATGATAATTAATTCATATGAGTTAATTATTACAAAACAATAAAAATAAGACTTTCACATAACATATTTCTATTTTAATTCAAAATGTGTTTTGTTGTTCTACAATATCAAAACTATCTTTTAAAAATATTTCATATTTCGTCCCCTCCCCCTTTCTTTTTATCACAGCCGAAATACCCAAGTAACATTTTCAACATGATAGGCCCCTGGCAAATCCCTTGCAGTCAAATCTCACAAGTCCCTGTCCCTGTGTAAAACCCTAGTTGGGATTGTAATAGGGGCCTGCGCCAGGGGCAAATGGACCTACTAGATCTACCTTTCACAGGTGCCCTGGTAAGTCCCTACCGCAGGGATCTACCAGGGAGTTGTTACAGGCAATTAACAAAGTGCAAAAAAGTGATTATAATTAAATTTATTGTATATAATTTTTTTTTAATTTAAAAAATATTTTAATTTTTAATTTAATCCACTTTATTATTTTTAAACTTCTTGTTGATGTTTTATTTTGTACTAATTTTTTAATTCTGGTGGTTACATTTTATTTACTTATAGTATAACCCTGTATTAACTAAATTTCCCCATTGAACGATCGTACATATCTGAAAATAGCAACTAAATTTATATATCGGTAAATAACAAGTAATGGGGTTATTCTGATAAATTCTTATAGAGGCTATAAGCTCTCGAAGCTATATAACCATGGAGATTACGTCAGTTTTATTATTAAACTGACGTAATCTCCATTGTTAAATAGCTTCGAGAGCTTATAGCCTCTATAAGAATTTATCAGAATAACCCCATAAATTTTAAATATCTGAAAAATAACATACCATACCTGGATTTGAACCTACGCCGACAAACACGAACGTTCCATAACCTGACGCGCTAACCAACCAAGCTACCGAGGGCTATATGTATGAATTTAGAATTATTAGGGGTGTAACGGTTGGTAATGGTCATACAATTTATTAATTTACCTCTAAGTTATTCAAAAACATAGAATTAAAGTCATCATCGGACCTATTATTCGGTTTCACGTTCTGCCTCCTTCATTTACTACGATGGTCATCATACTTGTCCTCTTCAGTGTCGGATACCTCCGACATATCCTTTTCAATATTTTTGGCTTGCAGGAATGAACGAATGCCGCGACGTTTTACAGAGCACGGCATGATTGTCCATTCATCCGTATTTTCTGGGGAAGAATTTGGGTTCTCCCTAAAGCCTGTATTACATCAGGCAATTTCTTGCCGCAATTTCTGCGCAGATACGAGTTCATAGTATTTGCGCGTTGCGTATACCGTTGTGCGCAGAAATTGCGGCAAGATTTTGCTTGATGTAAGACGAGACGAACGATGATGAGACCGTTCCTCATCATGAAAGTTTGTGCGGCCATCTTTAAAGGCCTTAACCCATTTCCACACCATTCCAGCACTCATAATTATTTCACTAAACATCACTGATTTGGCGATGAATGTCAGCTGTTTTGAAGCCTTTAGTACTGAGAAAACGCACGCACTTCGCAGTCGGGATTCTTAATAGGTGCGGCCTTTTTAAAAATCACGCAAACAGATGTAGACTCGATCGGATGGTTCCGTAATGGCGTCTGTAGCTTCCCAACAGATGTAGCTACCTGGCGCGCATGCGCTAAACGGCGACCGCAGTGCTGCGGCGGCGTAATTTAAAAACGGTACTTACTTTCTGGACAAGCCTCGTGTAAGTTTCATAAATCTTTAAATTTTGTTTACTATTTAAAATGTGACCCCTTGTCAACATGTCACGAGCTGCCACTGGTACCACCTAACCACAAAATGAAAATAGTTGACAGTTTGGTGTACGCCCGTCAATGTTAAGCGATTACTACCGGTATGGAGCAGCCAGTATTTGTCCAACAGTGCCAAAGTGAAAATGGAAATGCTTTGGATAGCCCTTGCAATTCATACAGTAATTTTGAAATTAAAAAAGAACTGGAATATACAGAAATCAAGGTGGAAAACTTACATCACTCAATCGACATCAAGGAAGAGATCCCTACTCTGAAATTTAAAGTAAAAGAAGAAAGTGACGTACAATTTCAGTGTGAATTTTGTGACTATAAATGTTCGTTTAAACAAAATTTGAAACGGCATATGAATACTCATGTTGGTGAAAAATCGTTTACGTGTACAATTTGTGACTATAAAAGTTCATTCAAACATGGCTTGAAATTGCATATGACAAATCATACCGGCGTAAAGCCGTTTGTATGTAATCTTTGTGACTATACATCGTCATTAAAAGGACAGTTGAAAAGACATTTAAAAATTCATACTGACAAGAAACCATTTGCATGTGAAATATGTGATTATAAATGTGTATTCAAACAATTATTGAATAGGCATATTATGAGAATTCACACCGGTGAGAAGCCGTATACTTGTGAATTTTGTGACTATAAAAATTCGGTTAAGCATGAATTGAAGCTGCATATTATTAGAAAACATACCGACGACCAGAAACCATTTAACTGTGAAGTTTGTGACTATAAGAGTTTAACTAAACAATATTTGAAACGGCATATGAAAACTCACACTGGCGAAAAACCATTCATATGTTATCATTGTGGATATAGAAGTTCACTCAAACATAGTTTGAAACTGCATATGAGAACTCATACCGGTGAGAAACCGTTTGCGTGTAATATTTGTGACTACAGAAGTTCACTAAAACAAGAAGTAAAACAACATGTTATGAGAATTCATACTGGTGAGAAACCATTTTCGTGTGAATTTTGTAACTATCGATGTTCCATCAAGCATGGTTTGAAACTACATATGAGAACTCACACTGGGGAGAAACCGTTTGGGTGTGATGTTTGTGACTATAAATGTTCAGTTAAGCATCAATTAAAAATGCATATTCTGAAAACCCATACTGACAAGTAACCATTTAAATGGTGAGTTTGGAAATATAGTGCATACTATATATATTATTTCATTCCTATAAATTCTGTCAATGTCAAAACGATTTCCTGTCTTTCTTAATTTGACTGTATATTTTATTAAGTAATGCTTCCTCCCAAGCGATTAGTGATTTTAAGGGGGTTACCTACTGTGACCGATAAATTTTTTCGATTTTTTTTTTATTACATATTTTTATAGTTTGGGGTCTTGCAAATGTGCCAAAATAATATTAAAGTAAAATTCATCAAATTACCCGAATTATAACGGATTTTCTGTAATGGAGTTCATTATTTCATTGCAGCACGAAAAAGTTTAAAACGATTTATCTCAAAACTACATTTCTCAGGTCGGGTGCACGTGTTCCAAACAAACTACTTGGCTGATTAACTTGATTTTTTTTAGGCATTTAGAATATATTTCAGGCTCCAGTCAGAACCTAAAATATCCAAAATATATTTAAAATTACCATTTTGCAGGCCGTGAAAAGTAAAT
The DNA here is from genome assembly GCA_932274525.1 of Podabrus alpinus. Taxonomy (NCBI): domain Eukaryota; kingdom Metazoa; phylum Arthropoda; class Insecta; order Coleoptera; family Cantharidae; genus Podabrus; species Podabrus alpinus. The sequence goes on along the minus strand of OW026452.1, from coordinate 41,906,168 downwards.
ATTTTGTTGTAAAAATCGAAGCTTTCTTTTTAAATCCTCGCGCCATTTTGTCATTTTTTGTTTAAATTAAATTTTCGAGGTTCCAACTGGAGCCACAGTGATATAGAACAAGAATTTAAAAAATTCATTTATTTCAGACAACTGGATCGGTCGGACTCGTGCGCCCGATTGGCGCGTCATTTCGAAACATGAGTTACGCGTGGATCTGTACCTTGTACAATTTTCAATAAAAAGCTTTACAAAAATTTTAGGTGTTAGTTTAAATGTGAATAAATAAGTATCCTAAATTTTAACTCAATAGCTGTAATATTTAGTTTTCTCAAATTTAATTCCTAAAAATCAGCTTGAAAACGACTGTTCACAGTAGGTAACCCTCTTAAATAAACTAATACTGGCTGGACAGCCCAGTTTGTCGTGGATGTAAAAAAACAATGACATAACGACAATGGAACATGTACTTGGTCATTCTGAGCACCCTGGGCGTAAGAGCACACGCCCTCTTAACCAAAATCGGAAACAACAAAAAAATAATGATTTTAAGTTAATAAAAATACAATAAATTTATATTTTTCCTTTCGCCTTTTGTGTTTCTTCGACTTATAATAAACGTAATCTATAATTTTAACCGCCACCTCCTTTAAAATCGTTGTCCCCAGGCCTTAGCGAGGGTGAGGCGACTGAGGCTTTGCCTCAGGCGCCATTGCAATGGGGGCGCTAAACCTTGACAAAACCCAATAAATAATAGTTTAAAATTTTCAAAAAGATAAGAATCTTTTTGGGGGGGGGGGGCATATATTCAAATTTGATTGAATTCGAAAATTTGACCGCGATTGACCCTGCCGGCCTTTTCCCCAAGCGGGGATTTTAAACCTCTACAGTAGTTTTTCGCCTATAACTCGCTTACCTTCATTTTTAGAGATAATTATCATCAAATCAAAATTGAAGAGTACAAAATTCTCTATAAAACTAATTAACAAAATTTTCCTATAGTATTTATGAAATAAAAAGAAAATCCAGAGAAAACAATTGAAAAATGTTTTGAATAATTCATATTCTGAATAATTATATCGTACATTTAAACTTTACCATCGATGGTGAACAAAACAAAACAGGGTTTCAGGATTTACTTTAGATCTGAAGTAAATCCTGAAACCTCGTTGTGTAGAGTTTTCTCCTCTTCAGATTTGGTCCAATGATAAGACTGGGGATTTTAGGAAAGTTGATTCCAACCCCGTGTTCTTTTTCATTTCCCTTAACTGACTGGGTAACCGGTAAAACTATCACGTCATCATCGCGATAGTTATTCAAATATATTTAAATTGAAAAGAAAAATTCCTACCGATAAAAATAATCTCCATATTCGGGGGGGGGGGGAATCCGTTAGGTTACCATGGAAACGGTGATTTTGACAGTATGCGTATTTTATGTAAGATCTTCAGAAGTTCCCAATGATAATAATCGATATTACACGACCGGGGGGTCTGGGGGGTATAGAATACCCCCCAGGTTGTTACCTTACAAATCGCAAACAAGACACCTTTCGAACAAAATCAAAACGTTGCGTTGGCTAGCTCTAGCCGCGAAGGGGGTGGGTGGATTGAACGAGCAAAAGGGCTTGTGACGAAACGTCGCGATTTGATGGTCTCTCATCAACGATTGGGCGATCCACAATCGTGATTCCGGATGTTGTCACTAACGGGGGGGGGGTAAATTTACACGCGTAGTTTTTAAATGGGCGCCACGTGAACAAAACCGAAGTTTATTTAAAGGGGGATGTAAAATCGCCCTTCCAAGCTGGTTCACGACAACTTGCTGATCCTTCGCGCTAATTCTCACACTGGAAAAATCTTCTTGAACAACCTTACCTTTACAGTAGATAGATTTTCCTTCGGCAAAAATAGCTAAACATAACATACATACGGCGACAATAAAACACATAAATAAACAATTAAATAGATATCATAAAAACGGAATAAACAAGTGTTTTTGACAAGTTACAACAATTGTACAATCAAATTTACAACCACAATTGTCGAATGACAAAATATTTTCACATGACTTGATTAACATAAGAGTTAACGATAAAAATATGAATGTTGGAACACCAACAGCTGTTCACAAAATGGAACAGGTGAAATGGTTGGTTTATTGAACCACAAAGATTAAATGCAGAAATCCTCCTAAGTGGGAGTATAAACTTGACATGAAACACAATTCTAATCGTTACGTTACTTGCAATAAACAAACTTTAAAACACTGACAGCATACGTGTGATAACACCACATCCAACTAAATATTAACACCTAAATAAAAGAATACAAGAGAGAAAATTCGACTTGTCACGGTGGAACGGAAGGCTCCTTGAAATTTGCGGTCAATGGGACCACAAGGTACAATAACACTTAATAATAATAAAAATGCTTACGTAATATTTTACATGAAGGCTTCTGGTCTGTAGGATCGGTTTTCCAAGCAGATGTTTTCCCAGCGTGAGAATGTCGATTGATTGGATCCCTCCAACGATAGAGGTGATAAAAAATGCGATACCAATAAATACTTCTCCGAGGTGCGTTAGATTTCTTCTAAGGGTTTCCCTCTTAAACGAGGATTCAGGTGCGAAGTAATTTCACCGTAATATGGGGATTATAATTCTCCCATTTTTCCGAAAAATGAAGAAACGAAACTCGAACAAGTGACTTTTGACATGATTCCCCGCTTTCCGATCTAGACTGAGTTCGACACTGTATTTAGTAACAAATAACACGCCGATACTGTACGTAACGTAAATGATCGCACACAAAAATAGTTGGTAATAGTATATTACGTAACGAGAGTTGTAAGTAGCGTATTACACACGACGTGGAAAGTTTCTTCACGAGCCGCGAAGCGGCGAGTGAAGTAAATTCCACGAGTGTGTAATGGCTTTACAACTCGAGTTAAGTACTATACTTTTTCTACGACCACACAAATGTAAAATTTTTAACTTTTTAATTGTATTTCTTTAAATTCGCAATAACTCGAGAACGGCGCTAGATATCGAAAAACTGAGCAAAAAATTCACCCCCCCAACTCGTGCTACGCCCCTAATGAATTATCAGTGGGAAGGCGTATGCAAAAATTCAGATCGATCGCGCGCAAAAAAATTTAGTCAAACGTCAAAATTCGTATTTTAGATTAAATTCTCACAAAATGCGAAAAAATTGTATAAACCTCGTAAGCAAAGCCTGATGAATTTACAGTGGGAAGGCGTATGCAAAAATTCAGATCGATTGCGCGCAAAAAAATTTAGTCAAACGTCAAAATAAGTATTTTAGGTTAAATTCTCACAAAATGCGAAAAAATTGTATAAACCTCGTAAAGCCTGATGAATTATCAGTGGAAAGGCGTATGCAAAAATTCTGATCGATTGCGCGCAAAAAAATTTAGTCAAACGTCAAAATTCGTATTTTTGGTTAAATTCTCACAAAACGCGAAAAAATTGTATTTATTCCATTTATTTCAACAAGAGAGTAAAAGTCAAATTCATCACGCATCATAGCTTGAGTGCAAATGGACTATAAGTATGTAATCCGTGTGGATTTATTTAAGTAAACAAGTAATCGAAATAAATTAAAACTGTCGGAACGCCAAACAAATTATCGATAAAGGTTTATATTAAATTAAAAAGTACCTACACTAAAAGTTATAACAAAAAATAAATCCCAATTATTATTTTATTATATTATTATAAATAGAGTTATCCACATAACCTTCGGCCACCGTTGACGATCTCCAGCCACCATGTCGTTTTAATGCTAGTAAATCACCACCAGCATCAACAAGAATGGTGGCTGACGATCGTCTAAAACAATGGCCAGTATATTGATTAGGATTTGGTAATTTAAGAAATTCGGCGATTTGTTTCGGTACACCACCAAACTTATTTATCCCGACACATTGTTTGGTGCACTTTTCGTTAACATAGTTTAGAAAAAAAGGTAACAATTTCATATCGTCTCCTAAAGGACGTAACTTCATGTATTTTTTACATGTCAAATAAAAAGTTTCAGGCACTACGAAAGAACGTTGTGTTTTTGTTTTTGAATCCGGAATATTTATAATTAATGATCTTCCCGTGTCTTCAACGTGATCAGGTTTCATGTTTCGTAATTCCTGTTTTCTACATGCACCAGATATACCAATGATAAGAACAGTCTAAAGTGAAGTAAGATATTATTAATGCTAATGTAAGTTTGTTATAGAAATTTTATACCTTCATAAATAAATATTTATTATCTGGAGCATTCTTCAGAAACTTTTGAATTTCGTTTGAAGTCAAAACCTTTGATTTTTTACTTTTAAAACCATCCGATTTCCTCTTCAATAAGGCTACTAATTTAGAATACTTGGAAATATTTACTGGTAGTAAATTAGTGGTTGCTAATTTCGCTTGTGCGATTATGTCCGGTGGTGTGCAAGAAAGTGTACTTCCTTCGCTGGTCGACATGATTTTAAAACTAAAATTATAAAGTTAGGAAATTAGAATAAAATTCATTAAATTAATATTACCTTGACCGGATAGCAGTAAATAAATAAATAAATATACAAATGAATCTTTCATTAAGAAATAACACAAGTTTTCCGTATAATATTACAGCTGTCAAACTAAAATCAATTAGTTCTGCCAACACAATTGTAGTAAATTATCAAATTCCCTAGCCGTGCGATCGACGATATTACGTAACGGTGACGTCACACCGTGCGTAATGGATTTGTTACTATGTGTGGCTTCTGTGCGATATTCGCCGATTACTCCGATGGTCGTAGAAAAAGAAATTAACCAAACTATCCTACAAAACCGTTTGGTTTTTAAACGAACCACTTAAAAAAAAAGAGTTAAAAAAAACTCGGCGATAACGACAACGAAATATTTAATGATTTAAACAGAACGATATAAATTAATTACTGTAACGGCACGAAACGAGAGTAATTCATAATCGTTCCGAAGCGATACGAAGTATTTAATTTAGTCAATGCAGTTGGTTTAAATCGCGTTGATAAGGTACAACGAAACTAATTTTAAATAATGTCAATATTAATGTGTTTAATTTACACTGCGAAAATGGTTTTAAATTGCGTCAACAATATTTAATTTAAATTACACAGCGAGAATGGTTTTAAATTGCGTCAACAATTTTTTTTTTTTTTATTTGAGAGTTGCGTTTTTAACTGCTAGGGTCATCACGCTTAGTAACATACATATTATTTGATTTTGTTATTTAGTTGTTGTTTAGTTCATCTTTTGTGGAGTTGTACAGGTTTCTTGGAAGCATAAGATTCTTGGTTGTTTGTGGGATATTAGTTGTTTACTTTCTGGGAGTCGTGTTATTAGGCCATTAATATTCCATTGTAGAATGAAACAATTATTCATTGGGTAGTTTTTGGAATGGTTAGTAGTTGTTTACAGGGGTTTATTTATTTATTCGGTGTCAAGGTTTGATTCGTGCGACGAGTCATTTTCTATATTTTGTTCTATAGATTTCTCAATTAGGCTTATAATTTTTGTAAGTCTATATTTTATTGATCTATGAACTAATGGTTTAAAGTCTATTAGAATATCTGATAATGATTCTATGTCCTTGTTTAATTTTTTTGCTTCTTCTAATGGAGTTGAACTTTTTGCTATTGCTTCAAAGAATTGTTTGAATTCTCTGAAGTTGAATGGATAATTTATGGGATTTGATAATAATAGATTTTCTATCGGTTTTAGTAAAATTTCTGTTGTGCATTGGGTTTCAGTTTTGGTGTTTTTTGGTTTTTTTTGCTTTTGGTTTTTTAAAACTCTCTTCTGTTTTGGAGTTGCTTTCTGAGTCGGCGTTAGATTCTTTTTGAGGAGCTAGGCTGTTCTGTGCTATTGCTACTGCAAGTGGTTCTTTTGTCATAGATGTTGATTTGATTGCATCCGGGGTTGTTTCGGGAGAAGAGAGAGACAGTGGCCGTTTTATGGCTTTTTTGGATTTGTCAGTTTCCTGTTTTTGGATTGAGTTGGCGGAAGCTGTTTCACCGTCTTCTGCAATGGACATTTTAGTGGTTTTATCATTGGGATTTGCAATTTGTTGGTTTGGTAGTGCTATTTGTTTGATGATGGTTTCAGAATTTTGTGCACGAGTCATTGAGTTCAAGCTGTTCAGGTTTGTCATTTGATGATGTATTACTGTGGTTTCTAGGTTGGACACTGTTTCAGGAGCTGTTAGGGGGAGTTCATGAGTGATGTTTTGGCAGTTCTGTGCCAGGTGCCCATCTTTTTTGCATTTATAACAGGATTGCGTATCAGTAGCTAGAAATATTCTGTATTCAATGTTTTCATCATTAATGATTATGGAGGATGGGATTTGACTGTCTTCACATTGCACTATGTAAACTAGGCGTCTGAAACTATAAATGTGTGAATACTCCGTTTCATACATCTCTGCTCTTAGGAAATTAATTGGTGATATTGTCTTGAGGTTGTGTTTGTTAAGTGCTTCTGCAATGATACTGTGGGGGATTGAAGGGCATACATTGGAGATAACAATTCTTTTGGTTGGAGTAATTAATCGTCGTACTTGTGCAAGAGTATTTTCTACTTTCAAGATGGGATGGTTGTTTACGAAGTTGGTGACCAGTTTATTATTTGTTAGGTAAATGCAAATTCGTCCATTTGATAGTCGAGATGCAAATAGTATGCTTTTAGGGGAGATTATTTGTCCGACTGCTGTAACGTATGATTTCAATTGGATTTGATTTTCAGCTTGGATAATTATTGCTTGTTCTTTAGATGGGAAAATGTTAGTGGTTTTTGCTTTATCTGCGAAGGAGATGTTTGCGGAGTAAGTTGAATCTCTGTTTGTCGGTGAAGTTTGAGAATTTGATGGAATTTCCATTTTGTTGGATTTAAAGGTGATTAGCTGTCACTTTGACACTCAGCCTTTTGTGTGACAGCTGATTCTTAATTTATTTTGCTTCCAAATTAGTGGAATACATTAGTCAGTCGGCTATTTTCAATTTTCCACTACTTGCGTAGTGATTTGGGATGATTTTAAAATTGTCTGTATTAAAATCTTTATAGTATTTTACCTTGTTTGATGAATTTCTGTGAGCTCACTAAAAACGTGTATCACTATATCACTTGGTTGGTAACCCAACAATATTTAATTTAAACAACGGACAATTCCTAATAGCGTTCATCAAATATTTAATTTTGAAACAGCGGCGATGGTTTAAAATAACATTGATAACATTTGCTTTACACTACGAAAATGGTTTACGATAGCGTCAGAAATATTTAAACAACAAAATAGTTTAAGATAGCGTCAATATAAAATGCGAACTTGCCTGAGGTTACACTAACTACATTTTAAACGCACAAGTCCCGATAATTTAGTTTACTGATAGTAATTTTGTTAATTCCGCTTTTACAAGCGTATCACCCAAGTGCCGGGCATAGCTTCACGCCGCACTGGTCGGTAATTCGAGAGAAGTCCCTTTTTGCATCGAAGTGCATCCTATTTATATTAAAAATCCCGTAAAATGTATGCATCGGTGTACAATGTATTTAAACCATTTAAACTATTTAAACCAAACTGCGAAAAATTTTAATTGTGCGCGAGCGTAAAATTCACGTTACAAGGTACACTTGCCATTATTCAGAACCATCAAAATTTATTGTTTTTCATTGAATCTTTTGCAATTTTTGTTTGTAATCCGGCAGGGTGGGGTATTTTTGGTGATATTTTTCATAACTATCTGAGTACCATTTTTCTTAATACCGAGGGACGTAAAAGTGAAAGTTTTTCTTTCGCAATAAATTAAGAGTGCCTGGGGGGTATTCCATACCCCCCAGACCCCCCGGTCCCGGCAGCCTAAATAAGTTCCTAATAAGCATCCATTTGTTTTCATTGCTCTAAGCGAGCGCCGTAGCAAGGGTGAGGCGACCGAGGCTTTGCCCCAGTCGCCATCGCATTGGGGGCGCTAAACCTCGACAAACCCCAATAAATAATAGTTTAAAATTTTCACAATCATAGTAATCTTTTGGGAGGGGGATGCTTATATTCAAATTTTCCTCAGGCGCCAGAAGAGCTCGCTACGGCCCTGGGTGTCCCTATCACATTTTGCCAACATTTTGACAGAATTTATAGAAATGGAATGTACTAATAAGTTTGTATCACGAATAACTCACCCTTTATATACTATAGAAGATGTAATAATACTATATTGCAATATACCCTGGTCTCGTCATTCATATTCAAAAAGTTGTATGAGTTAGTTATGAAAAGCTGTAATAAAATTATTGTATTTATCTGTAGTAATACAAAAGTGTAATACATATTTGAGTTTAATCAACATCCTACTTTTCCTCAAATCCTAAACATTCTTAAAATTTTAGAATGTGTTCTAAATTCAAGAAAAATCAACTAGATTCCTAAAATTATTTAAAATCGCTCACCAGTGCCAAGCTTTGGTCGCATTCTAAGCCTAGTTTTGACTTGATGCAAATTCCAGCAGGGGCGCTAGCACGATAAACTCAACCACGATTATAAAAATTCTCTGTAGATATTCGGAAAGCTGAACGTTTATGTAGTAGAATTTAACAAAAAACTTTGCGGAAAATATATGTTTAACCCTTAAAACAGTCCTTAAAGTAATATCGAAACCTGGGGTCTCCATTGGCTGGCGGTATTCTTAGGCCACGCCCCACCCCGACTTACCCAGCTTTTGGGTCCAGGGTGAACCATCCAACCCAAAATCGAAAATTTCCTATTAAAATGGCTTGATAGCTAGATCAAAAAAGGCACTAACTTTAACATGAAAAAGGCTCGTTAGGTTAAATTTGAAAAAATTACCATAATTTAATTAAATTCGTTGTGCCTCTGTGTGATAGTGCCCCCGAACCGAGCATATAAATATGGGTGATTGGGAGAAAGTTACTTCAGTACACCTCGGCCGTGCAGACGTTCCGATGTCGCTCTTGAACTTTTTGGAGGAAATGAGTAAAAATTTAGCGGTGTAGCCGTACATGCTGTCGTCGCATTGATAAAAAAAAGGTTCTTTTCAGAACCACAAATATTGTAAGAATGAGGTCTCTATTAAATGTTTGGAGTGGATTCGAGACTTGTCGCGGCTGTTCGCCATCGAAAAACCTGAGTCTGCGCTGCTCCGCAGCTCCGGCCGGTTTTTCATGGCGTACGCCGCTACGCGGCAAAAGCTAAACATACTTGAAGGCGCCATCCATCAAGAAAACCGGGATAAAGAAAATCGGGATCTTAGAGAACCTGGATTTAGCATTTAAAAGTATAGTTGCGGTATGCCGCAGTTCCCTTTTACGTTTAACCCCCAAAAAATCGCGTTAAAAAAAATAATGACAAAACAGTAACCTTTCGTCGATGTTACAGGCACGGGAGACGTGTTGCTTCTGCCGGTGCGGAAACCGCTAAGTTTAAGAGTAGGTACTATATTGAATTGCACGTACCGTTTACAAAATGGGTGAGATTCCGCTAAACTCCGCCCCGCGTCGGTGAATTATGATTTTTTGCGTACTTCAAAGTCGATTTTCTCTATTAGTTTCTCATTTATCCACCACTTTTGGTGTTTTCATTGCCTTTTAAAAACCCTAAACTATCCGAAAACGGATAGGTAAAATTGCAAATCGCGGTTGGACATTAACCCCCTCTGGCTAGAGTTACCTATGCCTGGCCGCTCAAATCATAATTTCTTCTGCTACACACTAAAGAACATGGTTAATATAGCAAATTGTAAAAATATTTTGCGAGAATTAGGCCCAAACTTTTGAATAAATCGAAATTGAAGTTAGCAAATTTACATGTAAAAGCCGAACGAGTTTCCGCGCGTCGTCATTTTGTTGACGGTACGTGTGGAATCAATGACCCCAACACTTAGAAATTTTCGCACCGACAGATGCAGCTCGTCTCTCGTACATGTAACATCGATTTATTTTTTGTTTTATTCGATATTTTGGAGGTGAAACGTAAAAGTTTACTGCCCCATACCGCGACTATACTTTTTAATGCTATTTCAAGGGTCTCTAAGCTCCCGGTTTCTTTTTTCCCGGTGTTCTTGATGGAAGGCGCTTCTCGTATGTTTAGCCCAGTAAACCAGAGTCAAAACCGCCCTGGAGGAGTGCAACGCGGAGCGGCGCTCCGTAAGGGTAGGTTTTGACGATGAATAAACCTCCAAATCGAATGCACACCTCAAAAATTGAAGATAAAAAAATATTTAATTTTTTCACTTTTTCGTCAATATACGGGTAATTTACGATTTTTTTGCTAATATTTTTTACTAATATCTACTAATCACACCCCCACCTATCCGAATTTCAAAGAAAAAATCAGATCCGAGCTAAAAAATTTCACTCGTTCCGACAGTGGAACCGATGCATAAATGCGGGTCTGCATGGGGGGCGTCACCTAGTCGATGCTAATTTTACGTACTTTTAAAAAGTCGATATTGGGGTTGTTTTTAAAGATTTCTCGAAAAATATTTTTTCTGTAAACTAAATTATGCCTGTTCTTTAGTGTGCAGCTGAAGAAATTTTTTTTCAGCCGGCCAGGGTTACATAACTCGGTTCCGTCCTCTTGCCGCAGCCAGTATTTTTCCTACAGTGCCAAAGTGAAAGTGGAAATGTTTTGCAAAGCCCTTGCAATTATTCATATAGTTGTAATTTTGAAATTAAAAAGGAATTGGAAGATACAGAAATTAAGGAGGAAAACTTGCATCACTCAATCGACATCAAGGATGAGATCCCTACGCTGGAATTTCAAGAAAAGGAAGAAAGTGAGGTACAAATGATATGCCAATAATTTCAGTGTAAATTTTGTGACTATAAATGTTCGTATAAACAAAATTTGAAACAACACATGAATAATCACATTGATGAAAAATTGTTTACGTGTGGAATTTGTGATTATAAAAGTTCACTCGAGCATGGTTGAATTGCATATATGAGAAATCACACGGGCGGAAAGCTTTTTGCATAATCTTTGTGACTATACGTCTTCATTCAAAGGACAATTGAAAAGACATTCAAAAATTCATTCTGGTGAGAAACCATTCCATGTGAAATGTGTGATTATAAATGTGTATTCAAACAATTATTGAATAGGCATATTATGAGAATTCACACCGGTGAGAAGCCGTATACTTGTGAATTTTGTGACTATAAAATTTCGGTTAAGCATGAATTGAAGCTGCATATTATTAAAAAACATACCGACGACCAGAAACCATTTAACTGTGAAGTTTGTGACTATAAGAGTTTAACTAAACAATATTTAATAATAATAATAATAATATAATATTTATTCAATTTTCAATATTTACATTGACATGTAACAAATTACAATTCATAATCTATTACTAGGTTAAGCCCTTTGTTAGATATTTTATATATGTACAGTTATTATAATTTTTATAGTAAATACATAAATTAAATACAGGATAAAAATTTCAAAAACCTGTTAATTATTTTTACACAATTGATATAAAAGGGGGTCACAGGAATATGATGTAGGATAGGGTGGGTTAACATTTATAGGAGTTGGAAATGGAATTATATAAACGACACATTTAAAATAAAAAACAATATTTGAAACGGCATTATGAAAACTCACACTGGCGAAAAACCATTCATATGTTATCATTGTGGATATAGAAGTTCACTCAAACATAGTTTAATAATAATAATATAATATTTATTCAATTTTCAATATTTACATTGACATGCAACAAATTACAATTCATAATCTATTACTAGGTTAAGCCCTTTGTTAGATATTTTATATATGTAGTTATTTTAATTTTTAAAGTAAATACATAAATTAAATACAGGATAAAAATTTCAAAAACCTGTTAATTATTTTTACACAATTGATATAAAAGGGGGTCACAGGAATATGATGTAGGATAGGGTGGGTTAACATTTATAGGAGTTGGAAATGGAATTATATAAACGACACATTTAAAATAAAATATATACAACACTTCTAGTCTTCCCTTCATGACAAGAACCGAGCGAGACCGACGAAGCTTCAGTGATTGTAGAAATCATATTTTCGCAGCAAGACTGATTTTAAAAGTTTGCCCTTATTCTTTGAATTCAAATTGTCTAGAACGTAGTCTCCAATTTTTCTAATTAGTTCATTATCATGATACGAGCAGCTTTTCAGAAACTTTTCAGTGGATTTTTTGATATAATCTCCGACATATTCAAAATTGTTTTCCTCGTGCATAAATTTAATTGTAGTGTAGCGAGGATAATTGTTCACGATTTTAAGGAACTTATTTATACAACGTTGAGCTGCGATTATATTATTGTCTGCGGCACTTCCCCAAATACTGCAACCATATGTAAGGACTGACCTGGCACATGTACGGACCAGCTGTAGCTTCAGCTCTTTTGGTAAGTACACGTCGTACTTAATGAGTGGATATAGCAGGTGTAGCACGTAGTTGGTCTTTTTGACTCTTTCAGCTATTGTTTTTTTCCACGTAAGACGTTGATCTAAGAGTTAGCCTAGATACTTTATCTCTTTCTGCAGTTCAATAACGGTATCATTCATTTTAATGTCGACTGCAGGACGTATTCTGCTGCCCGTAAACATGATAGCCTCAGTCTTACCAACATTTAATTTTAATTTCCAGTCGTTCAAAATCTTGCATACCGACAGAAGATGTTCATTGATATTTTCAATTATAATCTCTTTATTGAGGCACGACGAGTAAATCGCTGTATCGTCGGCATATAATGCGATGTTAGTATGTTGGTGCTTCGGAATATCATTTATATAAATGTTAAATAGCGTGGGTCCAAGAATGGACCCCTGCGGAACACCAGCCGGTATGCATTGTTGCACAGATCTTGAATCGCCAATCGCAACACTGAAACTGCGACCAGTCAAATAGCTCTTGACAATCCTTGTCAAGGACGCAGGAAGGCGCAGGTTAATCATTTTATATATCAGGCCCTCGTGCCAGACCGTGTCGAACGCCTTCTCCAAGTCTAATATAACCATTCCAGTGTGATTGTTGTTGTTGGATTCCATCACTACATCCTCAACTACTCTGGCTAACTGATGAATGTTGCCGTGCCCCTTTTGAAACCCAAACTGCTCTTTTATTATTAAATTATGGTTTGTCAGATGGTCGACTATTTCTTCTTGTATTACTTTCTCCAAAATTTTGCTTAAGGAAGAAAGTAGACTTATCGGGCGATAGTTTTTGGCTTCGGCTTTGTCCTTGTTTGGCTTCGGAATTGCGAGCATTTTTGCAGCCTTCCACGACGTAGGAAAGTAACACAATTTTAGGCAAGCTCTGAATATATAATATATTTGTACAATGCCCTTTTTGGGAAGGTACTTCAGGTGCTTGTTGGTAATATCATCTCCACCCGGAGCTTTCTTGATTTTTCGGCTCTGAATAATTCGCCGTATTCTTTTAGGAGTGATGTTAATTTGATATGCTTCGTCAATACCTTGAAGTAGGTTCACGCTCGCATTTACCTGGTCCTCTAATGGAGAGGTAAGATTCGTTGTCACCTGGTGTACCTCTTCGAAAATATTGGCAATGACCTCTGCCTTTTCTTGGTTGGTATAATATTTTATATTTGCATGACTTAATGCGGGTGTGGGTTCATTTTTTCTTCTCAACGCGCCATAGACTTTCCATAATGAATTGTCCTGTGCGGTAAGGGTTCTGGTTTTATTTAACCATTCTTGGCGTCGAATGGTTTTAATCCGTGTTTGAATTTCTTCCGTTAGCTGATTTTTTCAAACCGATATGCAACTTGACCCGTTTCTAGCCATTTCCGTCTCGCTTTATTACGTCTTCTTTTAAGATCATCAATTTCAATATCTGCATAAAAAGTATTTTTAATTGCTTTAAATTTAGTTGCAACTTTATGAGCTTCATTAATTGCTTTAGTGAACTTGGCAATTTCGTTGTCGATATCTTGAATGCTGTTGATATTTGGAGATATTCGCATTCTGTTGTTGCATTCTATTTTGAATATTTGCCAGTTAGTATTGGGTATGACATAGTTTGGCGGAATACGGCTAGTAAGCAGAGTCATCAACACAGGCCAGTGATTGGAACTGAGGTCATTGATTGTTTCGGGCTGGGAATAAGACGTTATTCCTTGCACAAGAAAAAATCTATGGTGGATTGTTGTAACCCCGGCGGGCTAAAGGTAGGTGTAGGTGGATATAGCAGCAGATAGTTGTTGACGTCGTTATGTCCTTTTAAAGTGTTGCCGTTTCTATTTGCGTATCTACAGTTCCATTGGGAGTGTTTGGAATTAAAGTCTCCTCCAACTATGATCTTATCGTACTTATTCATGATATTATCAAGCTCGGTTGATGTTAAATTTGTGGATGGTGGAACGTACATGGCACCGACATAAAAAGGACTGTTTAGATTTATTTTTAGTACTAACACCTCAGCCGTTACGTTGGGTTGTGCGGTCGATTCGTATGGCAACCCTTTTTTAATGAAAATAGCAACACCACCTGCCCTGGCTGTCAATCGATCTTTCCTAAAGACTAGAAAATTTTCAAATTTTAATTTATCGCTCGCCTGTAGCCAGGTTTCCGTTATTAGAGCAATATGGATATTATTTTCTTCTAAAAATAGTTCTAGATCTTGCATTTTGTTTACAACGCTTGTAGCGTTCCACGTCATTATATTAAGTGTTTCGTGGTCGTAACTACCCATTAAACTCTTTAGCACATTTGATGAATGCCGACATTCGAGCAGCACCATCCACGGTACTTGCCATGACACGATTTAACTCGCGCGGAGCGTTTAACATTTTATCCAAGTTGCACAACGATTCTAACTTTTTCATTTCACTAAAAAGTGAATCCAAGTTATCCATACCTACTGGATTATTATTTCGCGATGTACCAGCATAATTTACCGGATATTGGACAACCTGGCTTGCTTGGCCTCTTGTATGACCTTGAGTATTCATTATCTGTGCAGGTGTTTCAAATTGTGGGTTTTGTAGTACCGATGTATATGAAGTGTCGGGTACTACTGTTCGTTTTTTTCGAAGTTCTGGAAACTCCTACATATGCATTTGGTAGCCTCTGGATGTAATTACCTTTGGTGTGGGTGGTCTGATTACCTTCTTTAAAGTATTAATAAAAACGGGGCAATCTCTCGAACTTGCTATGTGCGTCCCGTGGCAGTTCGCGCATTTTGGGGTTGTGAGATCCAAACTTGTACAGTCTCGAGTTAAATGACTTCCAGCACAATTTCGGCAAGCCATCTTAATATTGCAGTTATTAGCTGCATGTCCATACTGATGGCATCTATAACATTGCGTAAGCCCCTTTCTGGCTCTGTACTTCTCCCAATAAACTCTTGTATTGGCCACATATCTTATTCCCTGAATTTCGGTGAACGTTATTTCGTTTTCGAACGCAACTTTATATTTAGGATACATTTTATTATCCTTATTGAGTAGTTTGCAGCTCACCGCTTTTGCATTTTGCAATTGTAAGGCTGCCAGAACTTCCTCCTCATTCATGCGGTGTACGCCTTTGAGAACAGCCATGGACTTTTTTTCATTGGCCAGACTATATGTATGAAATTCGATATTATTTTTTGTTAGATCCTCTTTTAATTTGTGGAAGTCGTCAATGTCTTCGGTAACAATTTTTAACTTGTCACCGAGATATTTTAAATGGAAATTCTTTTTCACAATGCCTTTTATTACATTTGTAAAATTGATGTGATTTTTTGGTAATTTAGTGATTACAATTGGTTTTGGCTTTATACTATTAGGAACAATAGCACAAAGTGACTCTGGTGTTACATCAGAACTTTCCATTGTTTCGTCATTTTGTAATAAACCAAATTTGTTCGTGACGTCAATGTTATATATTGTTTCGTCAGAATTGGTTTTATCTGAATCCTTCTTGGACTTCTTCGACATGTTTTTATCTTCAGTATCTTTACTAATACCTGGTAAACTTAGGGAACTATTACCTCGTTTTAATGTGTGTTTTTTAGACATCTCATTTGGACTCGCAAAATTGCTTTCGCAAACTTCCAAAAATTTGTCTATCACATGCGCTGCATTAGCGCAATTGTTCTTATTAACACTATAGGGGAAAAATAATAATTGTACGCACCCTGGTAGCTTTAATATCAACTAAATATTTGACGTCATTAAGAGTAAAAAGAGTAAAAATAAAACTTGCATTGTTTTCATATGGGTTTTATACCGTAGTGATTATTGTTTATTCTGGTGAAATAATATTAATATGTAAGTATAACAAATTTTTTAATGTGTTTTCATATTGTACGTCACCATATTCAAAAGTTAACCTTATTATTTATACTTTTATTGACGTCACGCTTGTTTTGATGCAGCGCCGCGGTCGGTAGAATTTTATCCCTATACTAAAATTTTAAAAATATTGCACAATTTTTAATATCACTTCACGTCACCGGATGCACTATCGCACGCTCGTAAACACAACCGCTCTCTAACACAGCCGGACGTTGAATGAAACATAGTTTGAAACTGCATATGAGAACTCATACCGGTGAGAAACCGTTTGCGTGTAATATTTGTGACTATAGAAGTTCACTCAGACAAGAAGTAAAACAACATGTTATGAGAATTCATACTGGTGAGAAACCATTTTCGTGTGAATTTTGTAACTATCGATGTTCCATCAAGCATGGTTTGAAACTACATATGAGAACTCACACTGGGGAGAAACCGTTTGGGTGTGATGTTTGTGACTATAAATGTTCAGTTAAGCATCAATTAAAAATGCATATTCTGAAAACACATACTGACAGATAACCATTTAAATGGTGGATTTGGAAATACGGTACATACTATGCACTATATTATTATTTTTCATTCCTATAAATTCTGTCAATGTCAAATGTTTAGGGGAAATATAGGCGATCAATAAATAATTCAATCTATTGTTTTTAGATTCTAGAAATTTTGTAAATTATATATTTAAATACTTTGTTTTATAAGCAGTAGCGGCTATAGTATGGGGAATGTGGCGGGGCTCCGTCCTCCCAAAATAGGATAGCAGCATTAAAAATATAATTTGTATAAAAAAAGTTTGCGTTTTACTTTCCTATTTACGTAGCAAAGGAAAGTATTGTTATGGACTTTTTAAATTTAGGTTTACGTATTTGGTGTTGAAAATTCGAAGGAAAGTTGTATAACAGCTGTTATAGAGCGTCGCGACAAGCTTTTGTTGCTTCCCAAAAATTAAAGATGGTCTGTAAATAAAGGGGTGTATGGGGATACGCTGGAGAGGTAGTACCTTTCATTCGGGACGGTCACACCGAGCGTAACTTACGGGAGGTGGTTCCGGATAACTGGTCCTCACAGGGTACCCAACTCTCACTTATGGCTCCTCGTGCCACACCCCGGGCAACTGCGTTGACCCGCAGACAAAACTAAGTGAGGGTTACCAGATGTGGTAAATAGTAGCGTATGATTCCAAAGGAGCGGCTACAAACAGCGTCTGTTCCATATTGGGCGGCTGACACTAACATGCAGAAGGACGTGGGGCCCCACTGCATGACAATGCCCCTTGTATACCAAAAATGATGTTAAATGATGGAATTTTGAATTTACCGAGCGGCCCGGCTAGCGACCGACGCCTTCCGGTTTCCGGGACTAGAGGTGTGAAATGGGCGACCGGCCACGTTGAGGTGGCAGCCAGGCCTCACGCGGAAACTATGCGACTGGTCGACAGAAAGCTAAAACAACCCCTGAAGATAGCCACCTGGAACGTCCGAACCCTATTCCAAGCTGGATAGCTGGCGAATGCGATGCAGGAGATGGAGAGGCTTAAAGTGGATTTCCTTGGTATGAGCGAGATGAGATGGCCAGGAAATGGACGGTGCACTATAGACAAAGGTACACGCTACTACTCAGGAAATGCGGAACAAGAACGAAACCATAGAAATGGAGTGGGTATTCTGATCTCTAAGGGACTGGAGAAATTTGTCTGTGGTTTCGTGCCATATTCGGACCGATGTATGCTTCTGAAAATTCGTGGAACCCCATTCAATCTAAATCTAATTCAGGTGTATGCACCAACATCAGACAAAAGCGATGAAGAAATTGAACGCTTCTATGAGCAAATACAGGAACTAATAAGAACAACAAAAAGCTCAGATATTAGCATAGTGATGGGAGACCTAAACGCAAAGATAGGCGAAGGACGAGATGGAACGGCAGCGGGAGGATTCGGGCTGGGACAACGAAATGATAGAGGTGACAGACTAGTACAATTCTGTCACGAGAATAAAATGATAATCACTAACACCTCGTTCCAACTACCGGCTAGAAGACTTTATACATGGAAATCGCCCCAAGATAGACCCGGGCAGTTGTTAGGAACCAGATAGATTTTATTATGATTAAATCCAGGTTCCGAAATGCCGTCAGGTCTGTAAAAGCATATCCAGGTGCAGACTTGAACTCGGATCATAACCCTCTAACAGCAAAAGTTAAATTAAAACTGAAGAACTGCCAAACAAAACCAACAGAAAGTAGGATAGATCTCCAAGCGTTGAAGGATCCAATCATAAGGAACATTACCTCTAACAAGATCAACAACAGAATGTCGAACATAAAAGGCACAAATAATATAGAGGAAACATGGACAAACATTAAAAATGTACTGCAGAGAACCGCCGAGGAAACACTTGGATTCAAAAAGAAAGAGAAGAGGAAAGAATGGATGAGCGAAGAGATATTGGATTTAATGAACACAAGAAGAAAACAAAAACGAAACACGCAGAACTACCGTGAACTTCAAAGGGTAATCAAAGCGAAAATCAGAGATGCAAAAGAGGCATGGTTCAATAGAGATGTCGTGAGGTCGAACTACTGGAGAAGAAACACGGCAGTTTTAACCTACATAAGAAAATAAGAGAACTGGCACACACAAACAAAAAGAAAATGATAGGCAAACTAGTTAACAACAACAATCGACTAGCCACAGACAGAGACGAACAATCTGAGATATGGAAGTGCTATATAAAAGACTTATTTGACGACGATCGGCAACCCATCGACGAAGGAACCAGTAGCGTTCTAGAGGGGCCGGAGATATTGAAAGAAGAAATAAATAGGGCACTGAAGCAGACAAAATCCAACAACGCCACAGGACCAGATAATATCAATGCAGAATTACTTCAACTCATAGACACAGAAAAAGCGACACCTTGTTGAATTTTTACAATCATATCTATAACACTGGATATATACCCAAAGAATGGCTAAAATCAACATTCATCACACTGCCTAAAAAGATCAACGCAAGACATTGTGGCGATTACAGATTGATTAGTCTAATGAGTCATGCATTGAAATCTTTTCTAAAAATAATACACGCGCGCCTGTGGCGAAAATTGAGGAAACAATGGGAGACACTCAATTTGTCTCAATCACTCATCATCACTCACACTCAATCAACAAAATAAATGAAACCAGCAACCCTTACGGTCTCCGCATAAACAAACAAAAAACCAAAGTAATGGTAATATCAAAAAGACCAATGAACAACATAAATATTGATATCGGGGGCGATCGACTGGAGAGGGTGGATAAAATCAAATATTTGGGCTGCTGGCTGCACGAGGATTGGAATCCCAATGATGAGATCAGGAAACGGATAGAGATAGCACGTAACTCATTTTTTAAGATGAAGACCTTGTTATGTGGCCGGGAACTAAATTTGAAAACCCGCTGGCGTGTTGCAAAGTGCTATATCCTATCGATACTATTCTATGGCGTTGATAATTTTGAAAAACCCATTGGAGTTTTGGATGAAGTTTTTAATGCCACCTTTTGAAAAAACATCAAAATTTCAAAACGAAATTGTAGGGTTTTCGGGCAAAATTGTAAATATACGAAAATGTGGATCTTCGTCGCAAGCGGAGTTTTTTCTCGAAAATTTCATTATACATTTCTGATTTATATTTGTCCCCTCGATGTACGAATATTTTATTTTCCAATTTTTTGAAATAAATAAATTAAAAAATAAAAAACATTTTATTTTCCAAATTTTGTCAATTCATAAAAACGTTTCTCGATTTTTCCCTTTGAAATATTCAACTAATTAAATCATCGCCTTAGTGATTTATTCTTACAATTTGATGCTTTACGTATTTCGATGGTAAAATTTCCAAGTTTCGAAAATTGTCATCCCATTTTTAGGAAAAAAACACAATTTTACAATCCTTCATTTTTGGGAGGCCGGGGCGGCATCCAAGGGTATTCTAAAAATTGTCAAATTAACCTACATGCAAGTTTGGACCTTTGGCTATCGATCGGTACCGGTGGCATTGAAATCTGTGGCACGGTCCGATGTATTAGCGTTGCCACGTGGAGAAAGCATTTGCGGTCTCTTCGCCGCCCACGGACCGCCACACAGTGCGGAATTTTGCAAATCTAGTGGGACATAATTATTTTAAGGAATAAAATCAGTTCATTGTAGTAAACATTTATTATGGTAATAATTGGAAAATAATCTTAATATGTAAAATTAATCAACACAGCCAGCGCACAGTGGAACGAAATGGAAATTAGAAATTCAATAGTTATTTTTTTGAAATTTTCCAAGTATTAAATGCTGACATTTTGTAGTACCATTATAATACCCTATATACAGGGGCGAATCCAGGGAAAATTCATGGGGGCGGGTGTTAAAGTTATTGTGTGATAATTACGCAAAAATGGTTAAATATTTTAGCATTTTGAGTGGATTTGATCATTCTTTTTAGGTGTTTGAAAATTCATGGAGGGATAGTTCGCCCCCCCCCCCATGTATCTCTCCTTCATTATATAATTACTATACCATTATGGCATAAACAAAATATCAGCATTTAATACTTGAAAATTGTGATAAAACAAATAAAACCTTGATGGTAATAAATAAAAAATAAATGTGGAAATTTGCGCAGAGGACTATGACCAAATGTTTAACCAATGAGGACACACTCAATAACTCATTTACAATTTAACAAAATACTATAATGCATCCGTTGTAAGAATGCAGAGAAGCGGCCGTGACCGATAAATGAGATTTGCTATATTTAAATGTTAAACAATCACAATTTCCGTTTGAGGCCACACCTCTGCAGAATTTGGGGCGTTGTAATTGAATCTGAATTGAATTCCATCAGATCATAAAGGATCTACTGGGTAAATTACAGTTATTTAAATATTTATATTGTTTTCTTTTTGTTTTTATAAATTATTATAAACATCAGTACCGCCTGAAGGCCACACAACTAAGGTTTTAATTGTTTTTATATTTACTACATCAAGGCGACTTGACAATATTAATATGTTTATGTATTATTTAGAAATTTGGCGCTACTGACTTTTAAAATTGCGAATCGTGTGTCGTATTCCTTCGACTTATAATAAACATAATCTAAAATTTTAACGGGATCCTCTTTAAAAATCAGTATCCCTATCACAATTTCCCAACATTGTAACATTTTGACAGAATTTATAGAAATGAAGTGTACTAATAAGTTTGTATCCCGAATAACTCGCCCCTTTCTTAATAATAGATTAAGAAGATGAAGAAAATATCTTTCGATAAAAATGTGATAAATATTTGAGTTTATTCGACATACCACTTTTCCTAAAATCCAAAAAATTCAACTAAATTCTTAAATTATTTAAAAGCACTCACCAATGCTAGAATTTGGTCGAATTCTAGGCCTAGTTTTGACTTGATGCAAATTCCAGAAGGTAAATTCTATTTTGTCCTCATACTTCCCCGTAGGAATGGTGATTTTTTGAATGAAAAGTTTTTATGTCCTCGACAACATTGTCGTCTTCTCGACCTCGTCTCTGGCAAAAAAACTTCACCCTTGGGATTAATATAACACTTCAGTCTATTGGTATATAATATGCTATTATGTGCTGCAGAAATTTTTCTACATTTCCTTCAGTATTCTTTTCCATTACCAAAAAATCGTCTTCTACATTTACATATCTTAACCATACTCTACATTCTGCAACCATTATAATTTGTAAATTTTACCCTAGAACCAATCCACAAAAATATCACCTAGCACTGCTGAAATTGGCAATCTCATAGGTAGCCTATTTTCCATTTTTCTTCATTTCTTCATCATTTATTTTTTCATCTTTTTGAACTTAATTCTTCATGGTTAACATCAACGTCTCCAAAATGGATCCTAATTTATTGATACGATATTCTTACGCAGCTCTATGTTCTATAATTTGTAAAGAATTTGTAACGTTACTTTTGTCGTTACATACTTAGTTTTTGAATTCTCCTTATCTATCTCCATAAACATTTATATTCCAATTATTCAGTCCGAGTAATTATAACGCACTCGGTGTAGAGGTGGATAGGAGATAAGAGGAACACGGCGACTCACAGCTTTTTGGTTTGGTTGGCGTAGCTATAGCACGCATTTTTGCGAACATAAATTTTGTGACAATATTTCGATTGATAAACCGCAGATTAGGCCCGAATCCTGATTAAGCGATTACATAATATGTAGTCTGGCTACCTGTAGTTGAATGGATGTAATAGTGCATGTAGAATAGCTTACTACCGTATATTTTGGAAAATTTTGACAATTTTAAATACATTGAAAATTGCGAAGTCGTTATTGTTGATAAGAACACCTTGGGCTGTTGATACCATATCTAGGTAATAAATGCCGTTTGATTGCCCATATTTTTGGAAAGTGGCTTCCATCATTGTTACTGATTAGGAATCCGGATAGGAAGATAGTGCTTGTTACACCATTAAGTCTATTTTTATCAACTGGATCAGCTATAGGAAATTTTCCATTTAGTAATATTTGTCAGTTGGCTGTGTTTTTGATATTTTGACTAAGGCTGTAGTATCTACTTTTGCTACTGAATTTTTAACCACGATCAGCTTAGTTAGATATCTGTTGGTTTTGTTTGCTTGCGTGTGCTTACTGTTGTAGTGATTTTCATCAATAAGTGGCCATTAGACTGGGGATCCGAGATAGGGCTCTGTCACGGAGTTGCAGTTTGCACCAAGGGTCCAGACGTTTATTTTATTAATCCAGCTGCGAGGTAAGTTGCACATTTGTATCCATTATCAGCTTTTATCTGACAGCAATAAGCTTTGCTTTACAAACCACACTCCGTAGGAATTTGGGCTATAACCAGTAGCAAATTGTTTATGCTGGGGCCTTACTTCAGAATAGTTAAAGGACCTTCAGTCCGGAATTGTTAAATACTTTTGCCTTCAGCAATATTTTTGTTTGGGACCTTTATGGTGCGTGAGAGGCACTTTCACCACTGTATATTGTGTGGAAATTGCTTAACCAGATTCTATTTTTTCCTGGTTTTGAATAAACATCCCTTCATTCTTACTGTGTGTTTTATTCAGGCCTGGCGCCTGCTGAGCACTTTCATTTTCAGCTGGGTACTGCAGAGTACTTACGAAGTAAATAGTGAGCGTATGAACGAATCAACGACTATTGCTAAAATCTCCCACGCTCTCGGTCTGTAATTCCGAAAGAATACAGCTACGCCGCCTTAACATCAAAGGCATAAGAGGCTGCCTTGTCAATAGTAAGTAAAGTTGCGACAAATTCTTCACCGAAAATTGTGCTTTATATTCAAGGTCTTTTACTAAGATGTTATTCATAATTCTGGCAATTATAGTGGTTGGTGCTTCCTTAATGATATGACAGGTCTTAGGGGGTTATTCTGTAACTCTTCCTTTATGAAAGGATCCTTTACCTAAAGATAAGCTCTTAAAGGATAACTGAAAATAAAACCTATTTTATAATTTTATACAATTATATATTCTGTAACCCTCGTCCTTTATGAAAGGATACTTTACTTAAAGTTAAACTTTTTCCCAAGACGACGCTAAAAGGACGAGTTACAGAATAGCTTTTTAAAGGTTTACTTTCGGGTTTCCTTTAAAGAAAAGTTTGACTTTACGTAAAGTTGTCAGAAAAATTTCGTTTAGAAATGAATTTTAATTATTTTCAAGTAAGTTAAAAAGATAATACCATAACACTAGATTCAGAAATTATATTATTTTCTATATATTATATATCAAATAATAATATAAAAGTAACAAATTTTTTTAGTAACAAAATTAACAAGTACAATGTGTGAATTGCCAGTCAAGAAACGTAAA
Source organism: Podabrus alpinus (assembly GCA_932274525.1). NCBI lineage: Eukaryota > Metazoa > Arthropoda > Insecta > Coleoptera > Cantharidae > Podabrus > Podabrus alpinus. Next base: position 41,881,953 of record OW026452.1, on the reverse strand, counting down.
GGTAATGCAAAAGCAATAATGAAACAGTTTGAAAATTATGTAACTTTACTTGTAAGCGATGCGTACTTTCGGGAGAATGCATTTAAACCAGGAGAAGATAGTAGTTCCCAGTTACGAACAAAGTGGAAAACATTAACACATGACTTGAATAGTTCGGATGGGCCACAAAAGGATGTAAATTCATAGAAAAAGGCTTCCAGTAATTGGAAGACAACAGTACGCTCAAAGGCAAGAAAAATTAAAGCGAGTCATAATGAAACTGGAAATTTAGGACCGCCTGAAGTCCCGTTGATCGCCTTGGAAGAAAAAGTAATCAATATTACTGGAGTTGTAGTTATGGATAGGCTTAATTTGCTTGAAGTGGCCATCATACAACATAATCCGATATGTTTCCCAATGATAGCGTGGTATCTGAAGAGGACGGGACGAGGACAATACTGACTATTTTGACGTAGAAGAAGTTTTCCAACGAAAGTTTCCAAGAGTAGATCATCAACCTTGTACATTGCCAAAGGTAAGAGCAGCAAGTGCTTCGAATGTTGTTAAAAGAAAAAATTTAACACTTCATTGAAAAAAATAAGTGATTCCAATAACAAAGAAGAATTATTGGCAAGTATTGATAAAAACGTGGGATCATTGGTATCTCGCTGGAATCGCTTGGGATCTCTCAAATTTCTTTTTAAGCCTGCACTTTCTTTCCTCCTGTGCAATTCGTCAACAATAGTATTCATTTTTGAAAAATGACTTTTTTTGAATTTATATTGTACAAGTTTTACTTGATACATATAATATTAAAAATTTCAAGTTTAATATTGGGATTATCCGATATAAAATAATCTATTGAGATTTTGAATGAACACAGGTTCATTATATAATGTACTTTATCTTAAAGTCACCTTGTAACCCATGCTTTATGTAAAGGCACAAAACACAACATAAAGGCGCTGTTAAAGAATCCGTTAGATTTACAGAATAAGCAAATTCTTTACATAAATGTGTCCTTTACCAATTCTTTAACATAAAGGCATTCCTTTATAAATCCTCTCCATAAAGATCGATCTTTAAAGGACTGTCTGTCATTAAAGGATTCTTTATAGTTATAGAATAAGTTCATCCTTTACATATCCTTTTCAGAAAGGAATCCTTTTTGTAAAGCTCCTTTATGAGTTACAGAATAACCCCCTAAAATCCCCAATTGGGGAGAAACCGATAGGAAAATTTTTAAAGAGCGTGATCGGTGCTCAAGCTAATTATTCCGCCTTAGAATTTCGCAGCGCCATCTGCTAATAATCTTTTAACTACACCAGGAATTTCCAAAACTCTCGTATCTGATACTGTATTATAATAAAAAGCACGTAGGTATAACTAGGAATTAAGAAACATTCCCTTAAAAGGTACGCAAATTAGTTTGTGCTTTTCAATTAAAACTTGCAGTTTTTAAGATAGTGAAGAACTTGTTTAGAGGTTTTTATGAATTTATTTTGAAGTTTTGAAGGAGAACTTTGCAAGATTACACCTACTCGGATTTCGATTACTTCTTTTTATAACTTTTATTTTCAATGTCAAGTTTACCTTTAAAATCAATATTTTATTTTTATGATTCTACTTGACCCTAAATATTTATATAGTATAATTGTATTTACTTACTTTTTTAAAAAATTTTAATCGACAAGTAATTGCTATGTACAGTAGGTACAAAACAAAAAAGTGTCAATACAATTCAGATTTTAAATGACGATAGACAAATAATTGCTGTTCGGCTTTAAAATTTCAGTTTGTATACAAGTAACCACGATAGATTTTAAATAGTAATCCATTAACCGTCGTTCAAGTGTGTAGTTATAATAAAAATGGCTCATCAGGTGACGAAAAATTGTGTCCATTGTGCTATTGGAGCTGCATTCAAATTTACGCCTTTTGTGGGTATATCAAAAATAATTTTCGCTTGTAATCACGATAACAACGTTGTAAATGGAATGGTAGAACCTATTTTTTGCAAATTGGCCGCACTTCCCGCAATTTTTTCTCTAATTTTATTTTTTCTGTCTAATTACTTTGGAGCCTTGAGAACCTACAAGGATTTCAAAACCAACAGTCCGCCATTCGAGTTAATACTTAAAATGGTCGATTTGTTGTTTTATGTAACCTCATTCTTTACAATTATTCAGTGCTTATTGAAGTATCCAAAAATCGATCGAGTACTGGCAGTTTTTGACTCTGCAATAAAAAATTTTGAAACTTTTACGTCCCATCATTTGTTATCAACTGGCGATATTAAATATTATCGGTCACGTACTAACAAAGTCTTAAAAATAGTATTCGTGGTCTGTGGTGTTTATTTTGTGGCGTTATTTTGTTTCGAAATTGATGCTGATAAGAATATAATTGAAAAATTGGGAATATTAATTTCCCTATGTACCTGTCTTTCGTATTTCAGTGTAACATTGCTATTTCTTAATCTTTTCTACTACTCTCATATGAAATATAACAATTTCCTCAAGATGGATTTACACAATTTTTCTTCCCAGATGACAACCAACGAAAATAACAATGGTATCGTTCCCTTACCAAGTGGAAATATTAAAATTTTGCTGAAATCTTATAGTGACACTTATATCGCATTTGTAAACGTACTAGGAGAATTTCGTGAATGCTGTAATCCTATAATATTGATGATTATAGTCACATTTGGTTTAGTTTTCTTCGCCGCTGCATTTGTTTCAGTAGCACTTGTGGCAAATCAACCTTCATCCCATTAAGTATTTTTCAACCACGTCTGCAAATTTAAGGCAGACATTCAATAGCACAATTTTCTAAATGTAACTCAATGGTAAGTACTTAAATGTATTTTTTGCACTTCTGTGAACAATATAGATTTTGATAAAATTTTGTGAAGCTCATAAAAATTTGGTTGAAAACTGTAAAACAATGAACTAAAATATTTTCCGTGTAGAAAATTAATTATTTTTCACTTTAACATCCTTACAGCTAATAATTTTCGAAATATGTCCAAAGAGCCAGTTGTAAATAATGATGCCATTTAGCCACGTATTGCACGATTTTCAAAACTTAGACAAGTTAATTTTTCTGGTTGAAAATCTGTCTATTAACCTACATTTTAAATTTTCCCTTGCGCTCAGAAATCGAACTTGGAATAAAAATATTTTACAGTTTTTTTTTGTAGTAAATCAGTCGTGTTAATAGAATTTATAACAAATGTAATGTAACGATTTGAAGTGAAATTTAAGGAGTTAAAACTTTGAGATTTTGGGAAGGGTTCTAGATTTTCACAGTAGTTCACTCAAAAACGAAGAGGGCCATTTTTTTTCCTTATAATCGATGAAAAATAAAATTGAATTGCACAGTTGTCGAGTTATATCTAATCCAAATCAATGTTTTTGGTTAAAAATAAATATTCTAATTTTCGCTTTCACATTATTTTCCTTTTATTTAAATTTCGCCCAAAAATCGGAAGTAAAATAAAAGTTTTAGGAACTTCAGATCCTTGTCTTCAAAAAAAGACAAAAATGTCTTAATCGAGCAATCATTTTTCTAAAAATCTATTAAAAATAAAATTGGATTGTATATTTGAAGGGCCTAGTGGAAAAAGTAGTTAAGTCACTTTTTTTTCAATTTGTAGTTGAGCACATTTTCACATTGCGGCATTTATTCTCTACAAATTAGTATAAAAATCAACAAAGTGAAAAAAAAGTGACTTAACTACTTTTTCCACTAGGCCCTTCAATTTTCGAATTATAATCATATATAATACCACAAGAGACTATCAAATTGTCGGCAATAATTTTTGAAAATGGCGACAAACACGAAGATTCCATGGTTTAAAAATTAACCGACAATTTTATAGTATCGTGTGGAATTCGTTTGACAATTTCGTAAATAAAATTTCAATTTTTTCTGACAACAAATAATTTATAGTATGCGTTCACGTAGTTTCCATCGTTACTATGGAAATTTGACAATACAGACCACGGTGGTCGTATTGCCGCGACAATACACCACCGTGGTCTGTATTGTCAAAGGAAGTAGATTATGATTGGTTCAAATTGATGAGATTGTAACATCCTATTGGTTGAATTATTATGAACGAAATTGTCAAATTAATCTTTTTGGATGAAAATCAATCTTTTAAATTTCACCTGAAATTTTCACTTTCGTTCAGAAATCAAACGTTGAATAGAAATTTTTGAGGCTATTTTTTATAGTAAATCAATAATCAGAATACATTAAAATCAATAAATGTGTTTCTAACAGGTCGGGCAATTTTAATTGAAAATTTGTAAATTTTACGAAATATTGAGGATTTTGAAGTTGTAACTCATCAATAATTTATTGTATATTTTAAAGTACAAAGTGTAGAAGGGCAATTTTTTAATTGACCAATTAGCATTTTAAAAAGATATCTAAATCAAAGTATTTGGTTAAAAATAAATATTTTAATTTTCGCTTTCATATACGAGTATTATTTTCCTTTTATTTAAATTTCGCCCAAAAATCGGAAGTAAAATAAAAGTGTTAGGAATTTCCTTGCTAGTTAATCACTCGTATTATTAGAATTTGAAATAAATGTGACCATATTAGGTGAAATTTAATAAGTCAAAATTTATTCATTTATGTTGCGAAAGATTTTGAATTTTGAAGGTTCTTAACTGAAAAACCACGATTTAAAAAACTCTAGATAAAAACTTCTTAAAACCCATTAAGTCCCAGCGTTGCCATATGGCAACAACTGCAATTACGATTTAAATCGCCAACTGCAAAGAAACTGAATGCAATTTAACGTGGATATCGGTGTATACACCTTCCCAAATATGTGTTTTGTCTTCATTTATGTTATCAAAGTGATAAGTTATAGTTGCTCGTGCTAAACAGAAGTTAAATTGTGTGTATTTTTATCGACAGCTCAAAATGGATATACGTTTTGTGTAAGTAAAATTAAAATACCAAGATATTATAATTTTTGATTAATTTTTATATATTATGATTGAGTATTGATGTAATTAAGTCATTATTCAGAAATTGTAAAATTGTTTTTGTTTTTCGTAATACAGCTGACGTTATTTTCATACTGTTGCCGTATGGCAACGCTAGGACATTCCAGTACCTACATGCCTAATAATTACAATATGTAAAAATTTTCATATATAATACCACAAGAGACTATCAAATTGTCGGCAATAATTTTTGAAACTGGAACTGAGTGTTTGTCGCCCTTAAAATCATCATGAGTGCTTTAGCACGAATGGTGATTTTAAGGGCGACAAACACGAAGATTCCATGGTTTAAAAATTAACCGACAATTTTATAGTATCGTGTGGAATTCGTTTGACAATTTCGTAAATAAAATTTCAATTTTTTCTGACAACAAAAAATTTATAGTATGCGTTTACGTAGTTTCCATCGTTACTTGAAAATACAGACCACGGTGGTCGTATTGCCGCGACAATACACCACCGTGGTCTGTATTGTCAAAGGAAGTAGATTATGATTGGTTCAAATTGATGAGATTGTAACATCCTATTGGTTGAAATATTATGAACGAAATTGTCAGAATAATTTTTGTGAGATTGTTAGACAACAATATTGGCAAAAATTACTAGCTTCGGTGTTACTCTTTTAAAGCAAGTGAAGAGATATTCGAAAAAAGAAAAGAAAAGTGAACAGTGGAAGGGGGGGCACTGATTTGATGGACGAAAATGTAAGCCAGATACCGGGTTGGAATTCGCTGAAAGAAATGGTGTTGGTGCTTGTTTACATGGCTAATCGATGTTTCCATTATAAATCCTTGGATTCTGCAAAAAAATTCTGGAATAGTAATCCCGCAATTAAAGTTTAGGCGATAAATAGTCCGTATATACGTATCTAACTAGAGATAGAAACCCTTCTCAAGGAGCAGGAAGACCATCAACTTCCAAAAGTAGTGTGACTCTCAACAGAGTCAGTGATGATGTGAGATACGATAAACTAGACCATTTGCTTGTGAAAATACCAGACAACAAAAAGAGAATATGCACAGGAGAGGGATGCAGTTCCATTATACGCACAATGTGTAAGTAGTGCAATGTGGAACTTTGTATTGATTGCAACGTGATTTTTCATAATCTGTAAGGCAAATACTTAAAACATTTTGTAATGTCAAGACTTTTGATAAATAAACGTTTAAAAGTTGAAAATTTCATTCACGTATATATCAGGTAAAAACTCAAGAACACGGTACCCTAGAGTCCCTGCGTTGCCATATGGCAACATGCTGTATATCACACACCAATGCATGCAAGTGACTATTTTTGATCATTTTGAATTACTTATGTCTAATTAAGCAAGAAATAACAAATTTTCACTAAAAATCGAACAAAAATTTAATTTGGGACTTAATGGGTTTTAATTGAGCAATTATTTTTCTAAAATCTATTAAAAATAAAATTGGATTGTATAATTTTCGAATTATAATCAAATTAATCCTTTTGGATGAAAATCAATCATTTAAATTACACCTGAAATTTTCACTTTCTTTCAGAAATCAAACAAAGAATACAAATTTTTGAGACTATTTTTTTATAATAAATCAATAATCAGAATATATCACGCACAGTTTTCAATTTAACAGCAGTTAATAACTTATGCTTAGCAGTAAAATTATGCAATTTAAAGAAAGAAGTTTAGAACAAAAGTTTTTATTTTGATAAATTAGTATTTCAAAGAGCTATTAAAAATAGGGTTTCACAATTTTCGAGTTATAGATGTCTCCATCTTTTTGGTTGAGAATCAATCTTTTGAATTTCGTTCTAAATTTTCACTTTCACCCAGAAATGGTGAATTTAAATTAAAATTTTTGAAGGCTGTTATTGTAGTATTTTAGTCTTGATACGTTAATTTGTAATACTAAATTGGTGATTTTAGATGATTTTTATTAATTAAAATGTTTTAAAAATTTTGCGAAAAATTTTGGACTTTGATAGTATGTAGTTACACAAAAAATTCACATTTTAAAGAAAAAAATGCAGTTTTTCAGTTGAAAATGAAGTTTTCGAATTTCAACTGTGAACTTAAAATAAAAATTGTAGAGATTTTTTGTGTAGAAATTCGGTTCTTTTTTTTATTTCAGAGTTTAGGTAAAATTTAATCAATTGAAAATTATTAGAGTTTGATTGTATTTCAACATACGAACAATCAAGAAAAGAATGCAAGATTCCCGAAAATATTGGAGAAGCTCTAAATCCCGAGAGACGCAATATACATGATACCATCAAATATCTGAAAGAAATAAACATATTAAAACTAATTTAACATGTAATAATATAAATGTATAAAGTGCTAATGACCTAGTAGTCGATGCACTATAAAACATCAAATAAAAAAAAAAAAAACTAAAAAACTACGCATTCTACAGAAAAAAGTCTAGAAGGAAATATTAGAGAAATATTAGCTCTCAGAAAAACTAAGAAAATTAAAATTAGATTGTAAGTTTTCTGATTTATAGCCAAGTAAAAGTTTTTTTTGAAATTAACGTTTTCAATTTTATATTAAATTTTAATTTTCGTTCAGAAATTGAACTTATATTAAAACGACCGTAAATCGATCATGTTGTAAAGATTTGGCGAAAGATTTTGAATTTTGACAGTAGTTAACTGAAAAACTACGTATTTTTAAGAAATAATTGTAGATGGAAACTTCTTAGCTGATTTCACTGTTTTCGAGTAATTCCAAAATTAATCTTTTTCGGCTCCTGTTATAGCCAATTCAACCATTTTAGTTGAAAATTAATCTTTTAAATTTCACTTGAAATTTTGTTTTCGTTTAGAAATTGAATTTAAAGTAGAAATATTAGAGACTTCTATTGTAGTAATAATCAATTATTAGGATAAGTGGGTCGAGTTATGTAACCCTGGTAAGCTGAAACAAAATTTCTTCAGCTACACACTAAAGAACAGGCTTATTTTAGTCTATAGAAACAATAATTTTCGAGAACCCTTGAGAAACAACCCCAAAATCGACTTTTTAAAAGTAGGGAAATTAGCATAGAATAGGCCGCGCCCCCAGGCAGACGCGATGAAATGCATCGGCTTTCCCTTCAGATCGAGTGAAATTTTTTCGCTCCGATTTGAATTTTTCTTTGAAATTCTGATAGGTGGGGGTGTGATTAGTAGATATTAGTAATAAATATTAGCAAAAAAATGGCAAAATAACCCGTGTATCGCCGAAAAAGTGAAAAAATTAAATTTTTTTTAATTCGATTTTTGGGCTGTGCATTCGATAGGGAGGTTTATCCATCGTCAAAACCTACCCTTTCGGGGCGCCTCTCCGCTCCGCTCCGCGTTGCACCCCTCCAGGGCGGTTTTGACTTTGGTTACTAGGCTAAACATACGAGAAGGCGCCACCCATCAATAAAACCGGGAGCTTAGAGACCCTTGAAATAGCATTAAAAAGTATAGTTGCGGTATGGGGCAGTAAACTATTACGTTTAACCCCCAAAATATCGAATAAAACAAAAAATAAATCGATGTTACATGTACGAGAGACGAGCTGCATCTGCCGGTGCGAAATTTTCTAAGTGTTAGGGTCATTCATTCCACACGTACCGTCAATAAAATGATGACGCGCGGAATCTCGTTAGGATTTTACATGTAAATTTGCTAAGTTCAAATTCGATTTATTCAAAAGTTTGGACCTAAATTAATTCTCGAAAATTATTTTGGAAATTTGCTATATTAACCATGTTCTTTAGTGTGTAGCAGAACAAATTTTGATTCGAGTTGCCAGGGATAGGTAACCCTAGCCGGATAAGTTAAAATAAATCAACGTGTTTGTAACAAATCGTCCAATTTTAAGTGAAATTTAACTATTTGGGGTTCCGACAATTGCTAATTTTAAAACTTCGCATTTTAAAGAAAATACGTGTAGATTGATATAAATTTAAGTTGATAAATTATCGTTTTAGAAAGATATACAAAATACAATTGGGCTCAACGGTTTTAGGGTTAATCCAAATCAACTGTTTGGTTGAAAATCAATCTTTTAAACCTCGCATGAAATTTTCACTTTCGTTCAGAAATCGAACTTGCTACAATAGTTATTTAGAGACTTTTGTTAAGCTTGTAAAACAATAAAAATCAATAAGAAAAATCAAATAATTTAGGTGGGCGAATGGCTGAGCGGTTAGCGTGTTAACTTCACATGCCGAGATTCATAGGTTAAAATCCTGTGAGGTGCTATCTATAGAAGGATTTTTCGCTCACCAAATGTTTATCTGCTGGCCACAGGTAACATTATATATGGCTCATAAACTTCCCTGGTTGGAGTAGACGATGTAAAAATCGTCTATCCCCGTAGTTCGGAATCCACGTTAAGCTGTAGGTCCTCTGTACTAGTCACACAGTTTCAACACGCAACGAGGACAGACAGGGAAATCGGAAGACGTAGAACGTTAAAAAACCGATCCATACACACACAGAAATCAATAATTACAATACCTACATTAAAATTACTAACCATATTATTAGAGTGTGTAACAAATCTGCCAATTTTAAATAAAAAGAAATTTTTTAATTGAGCAATTAGCATTTCAAAAAAATGCACGAAAACAATTCAAAGCTGCAAAAATTTTACTTGCGCGCGAGCGTAAAACCACGTAACATCTTTTAAATTTCACTTCAAAGTTTCACTTTCCTTCGAAATTTTAATTAAAAATAGAAATGATCCAGACTTTTTTTGTAGTAAATCAATTGTTAAATTGATTGTTAAATTAATTGTTAAACCCTCTGCTATGCTGCGCTATGTTAGCTTAAACGGATGGTATAAATGTTTACCAGCACATTTGACGTAGGAAAAGAAGCCCCCTCCGGCCGCGGTGTTCAAGTTATTTGATTTTAGAACTTTAGTTTCACAACGAGCTAGGGCCACTTCCTGACATACTTCAGGACGAGCGGTGGGATCCTAGTTCTTTTAGGTCTGGATATTGAGGCGGGTTTTGTGGGGGAGTTAGGAGGGGAGGGCGGAAGGATGGTGGAGATTGTTTATGCTGCCCTGGATGATGGTAGATTTGATTGTTCGCTGCAACCTGGTATCGGGGTTTTGTTCATTTCCTTTTTAGAGTCTATTGAGCCAAATTTTCGTATTTGTTGGCTTTGTTTTCGTTGAAGTTGGAATTGCGACCCCTCTTCATTTCTTTCAATTAGAGGTGAAAACCGTCAGAATCTGACAATTTTTTGGGGATTTAGAGCACATTTTGTTCATTGCCATTTTCGGTCAGGATGGTTGACAACATTTTTTTCCAGGGTTGGCAAGTACTTCTTCGCGACATTTTGAAATAATTTGATACGGGTTGAATATTTGTTTTTTACAACTAAGACCGAATGGAACTGAACGGAACGGATCCGGGTCCAATATGTGAGCGTTACGTTTTCCATTTCTGGATCACCATTTCAGGATTACATGAATGTTTTGCATTTGACATGTGTTTACAGGAAAATTACGGGTTTTGAAGAAAATAGTCTAGAAACAACTATTGTAGTTGGAAGAATGAGCTTTAGTGCCAAGAATTTAAATTTGTTAATTTCGGTAGAACTTATTGATAATAATTTAAGGTTTAAATGCAAAAAAAAACTTAAGCAGAAACCGACTCGTTTGCTAATTTGTTTTTGACAAGCATTAACGGAAAAACTATGCGTTCAAAATTGTTACAAAATTTATTATCAAAACCTAATTTTTTTTGTATAATTGACAATGCTTAATTTTGACAATTATTACCTTTTTTCAGTTGGAATGCTTTCACAATGTCGCTGAGAAATATCCGACGAATTTAGAAGCATAAGAAATTCTATGATTGATGTTCAACCATTTCCAAGTGTAAGTAAAACCTTGTGATTAATGTACATAATTAATGCAACATTAAATATTTTTGTAGGGTCTGGCTACAGAATTGACCGTCTTAGTCGCAAAACAACTTGAGCTCTTGGAAACTTCACTTTTGTAGGACTTATAATTATATTTTGTGATCACCCTGTATTAAATTGTGATGTGTATTATAATAATTGCAATAAAAGGTTCTTGGGATTTACAAATTTAAATTTATTTATGTATGTATATTTATCGAATCACCAATAATTTTAAAGTAAAATCTGCAACCAGGTAATTCCAACGGCATGTTGGATATTTTGATCTGTACCAACTTCGATCGGCATTGAGACGTCTCATTATCACAAAATTCTTTTCTCCACTTCCCCACCAGAAGCCAGTTATGGAAGAATACTCAACTCAGGACGGTGTGTGAGGGTTGGGGGTTGATCACTTCAAAACAAAACACTGTATAAACAACAAACTTGTTTAATAAAATAATTTTATTCTTCTGGTGCCTATCCGTTCCGGATGTTGGCTATCATATTGGCTATAATTATTTTATTCACTGCCGTGCGAAAAAGCTCTGTTGTTGTCATCGAGAACCACGTTCTAAGGTTCTTCAACCATGAAATTCTCCTTCTTCCTACGCTTCTTTTTCCGGCTATTTTGCCTTGTAGGATGAACTGAAGGAGCCGATATCTGTTTTCATTGCGCATTACATGGCCCAGGTACTGCAGCTTTCTGGTATTGACCGTGTCTACCACCTCCAGTTCCTTGTTCATTCTTCTGAGGATCTCGTTATTAGTTACATGATCCATCCATGAAACTCTCAGAATTCTCCGATAAAGCCACATCTCAAAAGCCCGAAGTTTCTTCGTCGTCGACTCTGTCAGCGTCCAGGATTCGACCCCATAGAACAACACCGGAAAGACGTAGCAGCGCAACATTCTGATCTTTGTTTGAGCAGTCAGATTGTGGTTTTTAAATAGAGCGGCCATCTTTGTAAACACATTTCTTGCGATCTCAATGCGTCTCTTAATTTCCATCGAATGGTCCCACTGCTCATTAATGATGGTGCCTAGGTATATATAGTTGTTGACCCTTTCGATGTTTTGATTATTCAATATCTATCTATATTCGGTTATGAACGTCTTGCGACATTTTCCCGATACCTCCCTGTCTCTGCTCGTTGCGTGTTGAAAATGTGTGACGAGCACAGAGGACCTACAGCTTAACGTGGATTCCGAACCACGGGAATAGACGATTTTTACACCGCCTACTCCATCAGGGAAGTTTTTTAGCCATAAATAATGTTATCTGGGGCCAGCAGATAGACATTTGGTGAGCGAAAATTTCTTCTATAGATAGCACCTCACAGGATTTGAACCCGTGAATATTGGCTTGAAAGCGAACACGCTAGCATTTCAGCCATTCGCTCACCTGATTATTTTATAATCATGATTATAATCATTATAATCAATGATATAAGTTTATGGTCATCAGCAAGACTTACATCCCTAATTGCGAACTGATATTGAATTGAATGATTGATTGATTTGTTGATTATTCAATATCAGTTCGCAATTAGAGATGTAAGTCTTGCTGATGACCATAAACTTAGTTTTCCCTGGATTTAGATCTAGTCCGTATTGTCTAGTGCTCTCATCCAATCTGCTCATTAATTGTTGCATTCCCTCTAAACTGTCTGCCAAAATCACTGTGTCATCAGCGTATCTAATGTTATTTAGTATTTGTCCATTGAGTGTGATTCCAGCTTCTATACTATGTAGCGCTTCTCAAATATGTGTTCAGAGTATTGATTAAACAGTTAGGGGAGATAAGATGCATCCCTGTCTCACACCTCGAAGAATTCCCACAGTGCCAGTGTGCATGTCTGCCAGTCGTACATTTGCTTCTTGTCCCCAGTACAGATTGATGATAATTCTCAAGTCTTTTCCGTCTATTCCAATATTCTTTAGGATCTCCACCATTTTACCATGTCGGACTCTGTCGAATGCTTTTTGGTAGTCAACGAAACAGGCAAACACGTCGCAGTTTACATCTCTGAACCTCTGGATTACTACTTGAATGCAAAACTGCGCTTCCCTGGTTCCCAACGCATCCCGAAATCCAAACTGTGTCGGTGTCATCTGTTCTTCGCACAGTCCATACATTCTTTTGTGGATGATTTTCAGGAACATAATAATATTTATAAAATAATAGTTAATGTAAATAAATCGTACAGGAATGCGTGAATGCCACGTCTTAAAGTACTCTACCATTTCTGGAGGGGGGAGGTTATGGGTTGCATTTGGATATATCGTCGGCTTACTGCTAAAACAAGATAACTCCAAAATGATAGTTTTGAGTAAAACTGATTTTAATGTTTGAATGCACGAGATAAATCGAATATGAATTTTTTGAATATTTTTGGACAACAATTCTACTTATTGATATTAGAACTTTATATTTGCCAAGTTTCAACACTCTAAGTATTTTCATATTGTTTATAATTAATATTTATTGTCCGCTTACTGTAAAAACAAGATAAGTACAATCGCTGTACAATGGAGGCTTACTGCAAAACAAGATAAGTGCATAGGAAATGCAACATATTCATCTTAAGTCGACGATTATTACTATAGCTGAATAGGAGTAATTTAATTTATACTACCTATTATTTTTCTAGTCTTGCAGAATTGAAATAAAATACTCATAATGTTGAACAAATTTATTCAAAAAACCTTACATAATAACCTTAAAAATATTTATTAATTATTGTCCTCTTCGGATGACAACTCTTCCAGTGCAGGTTCGGGAATTCGATCTACGATATCGGTATCGGTTGGTATTGATTGATACCATGGATGAAATTCGTCTGGAATTACTCCATCTTTACAAAGCTTTAACAAATCTTTGTACTTTCGTACACTAAAGCCCGCATTTCATTAGAGCTTCTTGCAGCCTGCTTCTTGCCGCTCGCCTGCTAAACAAAATTTGTAATGCATTGGCTTATACGGGACCGCACTCACTGTAGCTTCTTGAAGCTGCTGATAACAAGTATCGAATTTCAGAAGCCAGGCTGGTAAAATTATCCATGTGGAGTAGTGTAGTTGTAATTGGTTAATATTTAGAATAAGGACTTATTATTGGATAATATTTCTATTACGAAAATTCTCTTTGCGAGTCCACGTGGACGCGTGTACTTCCCCTGATAAAACATGCATTTCTATACCAGGCCGGCTTGTGACGCGAGAGTTGTAAATTTGTACAACTCAAGCTGCAGAAGCCGCCTGTAATTAGATACTTCTACTTATTAGATAAATTAATGTGTTGTATAGTTATTACTAATAATAATTTATTTATCTAATTGATAAGCAATATGAAAAAAATGGAATATTGATGTCGAAATTTTTTCGATGCTGTTCTGTACCGATTTTTAAATTTTTTGTATATTCCGGGATTTTACGCATTCTTCAATCGGAAAATAAAATTTATGATAATATTATCCCAAATGACTAATAATTTTCTTACCTTTCCAATAATAACATCCAGTACCTTCCTTCATGTTTCGCCGTTATAAATCGTATAATAAAACTATCATTTTCGACGCCTAGTATTTATTGTATACTTTCTTGTTCTAGGTGTCAATCATCGTAACACAATTTTGGTTATTCGACGTCATCGTTAATTAGATATTTATACTAATTTTTTAATCATTCCCATAATAAAGAGCAATAAAAGAAGGTGATTATTTTTGGATTCCAACCCGGTCTCGGTTCAGGATTAGCTATTGGAAAAGTTTGTACTCAATAAAAATCTATGAAATCGTAATTTTTAACTTTAACTAATAAACATTTATAGTTAAAATCAAAAAGAATTTGTCTTCGATTGTGTATAATTTTAAAATAACTTACCGTCATTAAATTTTTCCAATGCTAGTTCAACTAGTAAAGAAGCTCTAGAATTCATTTTGTTAAGTTATTATAAAACACTATTCACAATTAACTTTGAAACATAACTGATTCCAGGCCCGTAGCCAGGAGGGGGCACCTGGGGGCACGTGCCCCCTCCACCGAAATTTTTAAAAGACAAAAATTTTAAAAGTAAAACATTTGAATTTCGAAAATAGAATAGGTATCTTTTGGAAAAAGTTTTTTCCAAATTTCCTCATTTAGGGGAACGCCGGCTTGGGATTTTTATGAGAAATTTTGGGGGTTTATTAGAACACTTCAATATACATCTTTGCCAAATTTCAGCTTGCCCGGATCTTCTGTAAGCTCAAACCAAAATTTCGGTTTCGTTACTTGGAAGATACTATAACTTGGGCAAATTTTGAAAAAAATTATTTTTCTCTTCATTTTCCAACCTTGACCACAATTTCAATTAATTTATTATTAAAAGCATTTCCCTTGCCCGAAAACATTTCTCCCCCTGCAACGAATCAATATTGTGCCATTTTAAGGGTGGGTTGTGTTTTCGGTCAATAATTTAAGTATTAGTGTGCCATGGAAAAATATGAAAAAAAAAATTTTTATAGAGAATTTTATGCTCTTCAATTATGGTCTGATCATAATTTTTAATACAAGCATAAATAAGCGAGTTATCGGCAAAAAATCGCGCTGGGAGAGCTAAAACCCCCCGATTGTGGGGGACGCCGGCGTTGGATTTTATGGGACTTTTGGGGGGTTCATTACAACACTCCAATGTACATCTCTGCCAAAATTCAGCTTGCCCGGATTTTTTGCAAACTAAAAACCTTCCTTGGCTGGACTATAATGTTTGTTTTAAATAAAAATAAATTAAGAAAAATAAAATATTGAAAAAATTTGTTTGTAATAAAAATTCCCGGAAGGGGAACCCCCGAAAATTTTACTTTTGAAATATTTGTAAAGAAGTAGTTTAATATATAAAATAAATAAACCTTAAAAAAATTTGTAATAAAAAGGGGAACCCCCTTTACAAGTGAACCCCCCCAAATGAAATCCTGGCTACGGGCCTGACTGATTCACATAAATTAACAGAGTGATGGTTTGTGGTGGTAAATTCTTATCGTCGTTATAAAAATAATGTAAAATGAGTTTCTTGCAAGATTGCAGTAAAATAATACCTTAGGTCAGAATGAATCATAATGTACATAATTTTATTATTATAATATCACTCATCTTGTTTTAGCAAAACTTCAAAGGTTGGATCATTTTATGACAATAAGTTAACTGCACTTAAGTTATTTTAGCGTTATTCACGACAAACAAGTTGGAGTTAGTTAAAAATGAAATGCCTAATACTCCTTTAATATTTGACTTACAGTTATCAGGTTTTGTCAATATCTGTACCTCAGAAGCAAACTATGTTAAGTCCAAAATTGGCCAAATTAAGTTTTTTATGTTAAGTCACTAAACGAAAATCATTCTTTTATTTGCTCTTGTCAGAAACCTTCTATCTATCACTATTTTTAAAATAGCTTGCTATAAAGTATGTTAAGTCCGTGAATAGAGTAGTGCGAAATAATGTTAAGTCCACTTAACATCGTCTGCGCATAGTCACACCTTGGGACTGGCAGCAGGTAGTAAGATTATGCAGCGTCAAAAATCCGTTTACTGTCGTTAATATGGAAGTAGAGGATTTCAAAGATTTCAAGAAATTGTGTGAGGGTTCCAGTGCACCCTTTATTATGAAAAAAAATCCAAAGACAACCAGGACTTCTTGATATCGAAAATAGTTCACTTCCAAGTCAGACAAAGCGATCCAGGGGTGATTTTTTTCAAAACTTCTTTTGATGAGATGAATTTTCGAAAACTGGATTTGAATCGAAGAAGCAAACGGAATACTCCAACTATTCCTGAAAATTTACGCCAAATACGAACTAACGCCAGGCCAATTTCTACCAAGAAATATAATCACCTTCAAAAATTATTGTCTTGGGTGCCTAAAACCTCCCACAATTTTTTCAAGAACCAACCTCATGGTGAAGGCGGCGAAGACAGCGACTAACTCGATCTATAGTAATACTATTATAATATTGTATTGTAGAACGCTATTTTGTATCAGAGTATTTTGTTAATAAAGAACGTTATTGAATAATAAAATAATAATATTGAATACCTAATAATCACAGCAAATTTCATGTTATTTTAATGAAATATTATAAGAGATCTTATTTCATTCAGGACTTGACATTTTCTGCCTTCAAATAATTTTTCGTGCTACTGGACTTAACTTGATATCAAGTCCGTCGATTTTTCATTTTCTAAAAGAAAAACTATGTTAAGTCCAATTTTGTCCAAAAAATGAATTAATTTTAGAAATTTTTTTGTCTTGATAGAAAATGATTACTATAATTTATAAAATGCCCAGAATTCAATGTTCTATCCTGTTTTGTAATGGAGCTATAACCAAAACTGTTGTAAAAAAAACTTTAAAACGCTCTCCTGAACATTTAACATTTTGGACTTAACATAGTTTGCTTCTGAGGTACAGATATGTAATTTGCTCTTATTTGAATGCAATCATGTATATAACTCATTTTGTCCAAAAATGGAGTTATCTTGTTTTGGCAGTAAGCCGACGATATTCGTTAATCGGCTTTTTCCGCTCTCAATATGTTCCATACTTTTCGTCCATTATACAAAACGTGGTTCGAACTTTTTGAGAACATTTCTCAAAATTCTTCCTTTATTTCTTGTATCCTGGTTCTGTTGTTGGTTCTGAATGTTAAGTAAGCCTTTTTAACCATGGTTTATTGTTTATTTTTGCGTTTATGTTAACTTGTTTAGTTCCAGACGTTCCTCTCTGCACTGCTGATTATATTTGAGCGCAATATTGATTATTGGGGGGGGGACACCTGCTATGATCGCCCTTTCCGCGTATCGAATTCCGTACAACTTGATCTTGAACCGTCTGTCCTTGAATTAGGATGCCACTAGGTGTACGAATCAGGGCTGGATACCTGTTTAAAATATTTTAAAGTTCTCCGAGCTTTATGTATGGCTGGCTCGATTGGGTTAGAGTCCGCCATTTCTATTTTCTTTTCGACATCCCTGTCTACCAGGTCCATGTGAGTAATGTCCACGTTATCGAAATTGTGGCTGCATTTTTCGAAGTGTTTCGAAGGGATTTCACCATCTGTTAGGCGGAGTTATCTTTGTAGGAATGGGAGTCCGCTTTCCTAGACCACGATTCGTTGCGGAAAGCCATCAGCTCGGCGGTCACTTGGTTCTTCAATTCGATCGTTTTTCGGCGGTCATCAGCAGGGTGCCATATCCTTCGTGCAATAGGTTGTGTGCGGCTCCTGTCCCAAATTAAATTGTTTAACGGACTGGGATGGAAATTTGAGGAAGCCTGTTGAAGAGGTCAAGCTAGTTGAGATGCTTGGCGTTGAGATCCCCGCGAAATTTTTGGCCGTTACCTTCGAGGATTTTCGCAATTTCGTCTTTCGAGACGCAGTTGAGGGGGGTTAACATCCCTTGGTTACAAAATATTGTGGTCACCGACGTAGCTTTTAGGGTGTCGAGTCCTAGGATAGGGAAGATGCATAAATTTTTTTTATAGCGTAGTTGGATCAAAAATAACTAAATATGCTAATTAATGCTATTTAATTTATTTATTTTCGTTTTGATAATAATTTAAAAAATATTTAAAAATCCGTCAATTTGAATTGAAGGAAACGACCGCGCAATTTGCAATTCATTTATATTATTTTTGTGTGGTTTTGTGCTTTGAAAGTTGAAGTTTGTTAGTGTTAAAAGCTGTTATTTATCATAATTAAATCAATTAAAAACAAAAAAGTTAAAAAAGTACTCTACATGAGTAGAGTAAACAAGTAAGTGAGGTTATTGCAAGCTAGCAAGCAAACGCGTTGCGTTTAAGGTCACATGATTTATTTTAAATTATCATTGAATTTTAAAATGGATTATTTATAACAAAATACAATAAATAGAAGTTATTTTTGCTGATTTGATATTTAATATATAGGATTAATCGGAAAATACTGTTTTGACTAAATTTTTTTATTCATGCATGTTCCCCATTGGCACTCAGTAGTGATAAATTGACTGTGCGTTGCTCCCCCCACTCCAATTTTTTCAAGGTGGGAGGTGACTCCTCCCACTTTCCAAGGTTGCCACCACCACCACGCCCACTTTCTCAAGGTTGCCACCACAACCACGCCCACTTTCTCAAGGTTGCCACCACCACCAAGCCCCCGCTCTCAAGGTTGCCACCACAACTCCTCCCCGCTGCAAGGTCGAGGTAACTCGTCCCCCTTTTCAAAGACAGTGGGTATGGAGACGCTCTCAATTGATGGATAGTGTATAAGGTTGAACACACCTTCAGGTAAAATGTACATCATTGACCCAATCAAATAGTAAACCACCTCTTCAAACTTAACTCATTGGTTTACGTGAAGTATAATTCATATACACAAACTCATTTTACATCAGTGGTTTTCAAAAAGTTTTAACATTTTAACATGATAAATACATATAAATTATTATAAATTATTATAAATTTTGAGAACTGCTGATTTATTTTTCATTAAATATAAAATTAACATAAAACAGGTCAATTAAAAGTTAATATAGTAATTTGCACGCACAATGATTTTATAATTTTAAATTAACATCATATTATAACAAAAAATTAACATATTATAAGTGCATAAAATTTCAAATTATTGCAAGTGCATCCTGTGTTGCAGCGTATAATTTAATATATAATTTTGCATAAATTGCATTTAAATAGTTGCTACATTGTAATATAACTTCATTGAATGCATTTATATTAATTGCATTTAAATAGTTGCTACATTGTAATATAACTTCATTGAATGCGTTTATATTAATTTATGCAATGAATTTATGAATAGTAAGCAAGATTCTATAAATATATAATTGCTATTGTATTTGCACTAGTGATAAATCATCTTACATAAACTACACTAATATTGCATTTATGCAACAGATTAAAAAAATAGATTATGGGGTTGTAAAATTTATATTCAATATCCCGTGTATATGTTAAACCTTCGTATTACCCTAATTAAATAATATATAAATACTCGACTTAATTTATTTTTAATTCAGTTGTAATTATTATTGATAGCGTGATGTGTTCCTTAAAACAGCTCAGTGTTATAGTGGTAGCTGAAACAGTTCCAGGGTGGCGGTCCCTGTTACCGCCTAGCTTAATGCTATATGTTCTGCACACCCAAATTGAGGATTTGGAGCGGCGGTTGAAAGCTCTAAAAGCTGAAGAATCGGAGAAATGTATTCCTGCGGGTTACTTGTCTTCCTCTGACGAGGACGACGACGATGACTTTTCATTTAATTTTGCTTCCAATGACCCAAGCGAAACAATCAACTCATTCGATTATTATTATTGGGAGAGTCGGGACTATTATTCGGAGTGTGGGAACTTGAACTTTTAAAGTATTACGTAAGTTTATAATAATAAAGATGTTATGTAAAAAAATTGTCTTTCAGTTACTCCGGGTGTGCTCACCAACGCAACTGCTCACCTCATCAAGTTTAAATCTTTTTATTGACAATTTATTTTTATGTGTAAAATATTTCTTTAATTTACTAACAAACATTTCATTTTTGTATTGTAAAAAATTTTATTAAACAAAAAAATTAGTAAAAAATTTCACAATTTACCAAAATTTTTCTATAAAATAAATTCAAAATTTAATAAAATAATTTTTTTTTAAATGTCAACTTTATAGTTTCATTGTACACAAAAATCTTAAATGATCAATAATTTTAACTGTAATAATTCTTCAAATTTATTCAATTTACAAGTCTGGAGTATGTTCCAAAAAGACTGGATTTGCTTTTATTAAAACAAATCAAAAACATTATTTGTATTCAAAAATTTTAAATTTAAATTTTGTGGCTTGTAAACTTGCACTTGATAGATTTGAAAATTTTCGGGGTCGTCCAGTACAGAACACATTTAAAAATTGCAAGCAAGGATCCAAAAAATCACCCAGTCAAAAGCGTTGAATTGCGATTTATGCATGTGTAGTGCACAATTTTTGTCAACAACAGATTGACCTGGACACATCGAAAAAGAATTAAGCGGTTGTCTTCGATTGAGGTGATCGTGGAATTTTCAAAGGTTTTTAAAAGTGGTTTATTTTCGAATGTGGATTTCCAGTGGAAACTTAATTTGTTAAAATTAAGTGGATTTAAGCGGCTGTCATATAAACTGGACATCTCACATAAACTGCATTAATCTCTTGTTGGTATGAAAATATGTTATTATTATTATTTAGATTTTTAATAATTCTTTTTTAGATGAATCTTCTGATTTAACCAAAACATCTACAAACTCAGGTTGAGAAATTAAGAAAAATACTTGGAAAATTAAATAATGTTAAATTAAAATAATGTTACATTATAAATGATTGTAGCTTAAATGTAAATAATATTAAATTAGAAATGATTGTAGCTTAAATGTAAATAAGTATAAAATAGTATGTATGTATTAGTTGGAAATAAATAAAAGATAATTTAATTTATGATTGTTTATTTAAAAAAAAATTTTTTTCCCCAAAACATTTAAGATAGTTACAAAAATCGGATTGGTATAATTTTATATCACACAACTTGTTTACTATTGATCCACGAATTATGATTTTTGTTCAAACCCAACCACTTAACAAACAACTTATTTTTCTGTCTTTTTAAAACTTTTTCAACCAAATAAACATCTTGGTGTTTAACTTTATGCAATTCTTGTTCATAGAATCCACCTTTAATTTCTTCATTCAAAGCATCTGTAAGAACATATTGCTGTGTGCTTACGTAAGGCCTTTAAGAGACCCACACTTTATGATACAAAATTGTTATGACTACCCTCGCTAATAGGGTTAAAGGTTCTTGTCGTTAATATTTTATATGGGTGTACGTAGTTGTACCCCGTCAATGGAAAAGTATGTGATATTTTGTAAACACAATTTAATGAAATAAGGTGCCTCAGCTTAGCTCTTTCGTAGTGCATGTATCTTACCTTGTACAGGGTGGATTCGTTCCGTTACCAATGCTGTAAATGAAATTATGGTGCGGAACAGGTCTAAATAAATATCCTTCGTTAAAAAGTTATTAATGTTTTTATTAAGCACACAAATGAAAATAAATATTTGGTTATATCAAAAAGTTCTATTATTAAATCTATTATATAAAAATTCTGAACGTAAAATGATGCAAAACACGTGTCGTACGAAGTCCGGAGATTTCACTTAAGTTTATAAAGATTTTATTGCAATGTGCACGATACCTTATTGAATCCAGGAATATTTCTTTTATTTGAAATGGAGATGGTACAATTGCGCGTCAAAGACACTCAAAGGGTTCATTTACCATCGGAAACTTCCAGATATAGTTTGTTGACCTCGTTTTGTTGTGAATTCTATTTCTTCAAAAATATTTCCAATCTTTTACAATTTTCACCTTATTATTGGTTTTACGTAGGTAAGTAACTATTTTGTTGAATTATGCACTTGTATTTTGTAATTTCACTATTTATTTTTACTATAATTATCAATTTTATTAGCACGATTCTAAATTCGCCACCTTGCACGTGTGAATATCAACACCAACCTTTTATCAATTGTTTTTTTTTATTCCTTTTACGAAGTTCATCGCTATCTTGATCTTTGCATAGACGTATTTTATTGGTCGATCGAAAAATCAATATTATTTGAAGTTTCACAGTACAGGTATGGACTAAGCCCATTGTGGTTCGTTGAAATTTTATAAGTAAAATTTTTATATTTTCAGATT
Organism: Podabrus alpinus; assembly: GCA_932274525.1. Classification (NCBI taxonomy): domain Eukaryota; kingdom Metazoa; phylum Arthropoda; class Insecta; order Coleoptera; family Cantharidae; genus Podabrus; species Podabrus alpinus. The sequence continues at coordinate 41,859,313 of OW026452.1, read as the reverse complement.
GGATCGACTTCTTGATATTGCTTCGTGGTTGGACAAATAAAGATGATGGACATGAAATTTCCATACGCAGTTCATTAAGTTGTGACATGCCGAACTCACGTAATAATTTTAACAAACTTATTTTAAATTTAACGCTAACATGGATTTTTACATTTATCAATTAATTAACAAATTTCTGACTTTTAAAATACCTTTCTTATTGCTAACAATTTTTCATTTACTATAAATTAACATTTTAACAAAAACAATTATTAAATGATACATTTCAAATTTATTTTATTCAAACCTGTTTTATGTCCCGTTTTCAACGAATCATTTGACTTTAAGTTAATTTCTTGGTATCGGATGAAGTTTTTCTGATTACTTTGATAAGTTACATGCTTTTATTCATTAACAAAATTTTACTGAAACTTAAATGACGTACTTCCATTAACGTGGTATCTCGATACCGCAATATGTTCTTGGTAGCGTCACTTTAACTTTAGAAATTTTAAATATCTCATTAGACCAAGCGGGGGTGTATCCTTTCGAAAACGCGTGTCGATATTTACTTATTCTAACACTATCTCCGATTTTAAATTTGGGTTTTTTCGGATCAATAACTTTCGGGTGATTGTATACCGTATTTAGCAATAACTTCTCATTCTTTTGGGTAACATCTATCGGTTTTAAACCGGTTGTTGAATGTTTTTTCGAATTATATGCACCCACTAGTTTTTGTAATATATCCAACCACTTATGACTTCCTTGAAAACTAAATTCTTTCCACATTAAATTTTTAAGTGTTCTGTTAACTCTTTCAACCACCGAAGCTTTTTTTATGGAGTATGTGCTATAATGATTTATTTTATATTTCTTCATTAATTCTTGAAACTCCTTATTGTAAAATTCTTTCCCCAAATCTGTTTGCAAATTTTTAGGAATACTTTCTCTAAGAATCATTTTCATAGCGGTAGTCACCTCTCGTGCGCTTTTGTTCTTTAACGGTTTCGCCCATAAATATTTTGAGAAAACATTAATTACAACCAATATAAATTTGAAACTTTTATTACTAGACGATAGTTGGGCGATGTCTACTAAATCTGCTTGGAAAAGGTCATTAATTCCTGTAACTAAAACAGGTCTTCGTTGATAATTTCGACGAGCAGATCTATGTAATTCATTTACAACATCTCTTTTTATATCCATCTTCAATTATGTCTTATTTAATAATTTTTGCTTCTCGTAACTCTTCTTCAATGGATGTGATTTCGTTTACATGACCGTCATGACCAGCAGATTGGGAAGCTATTAAGAGTTTTAATCTTTCGATTATCTCATTTACATCGTCAAAATACACATAATCTTTTTTCCTTTTGTTATATTGTAAAAACAATGGATGTTCTAGAAAACCACCAAGCTTTTTTTTCTTATTTCCAGTTACACCCCTAGCTCTTAATGCAGGTTCAATTATTTGTCTATACTTGGATGTAGCGTTACCACTTATTTGAGCATCAGCTGAATAATTTCTACGAAATAGATTGGTTCTACGTCCAATATTAATATATTTTTTCTCATCATCTTCACTATAGTTCACAGGATTTTTTTTAAATAATAGTTCGTAAAGACCTGTGGTTCCTTTATATTTTAAAGGATTAGTAGTGTTCGGTAATTTGAGTATAATATCGGATCCTTCAAAATCAATTAACGAATCACCAATAGAAAATTTAGCAGTTTCCAAATCATGTTTCACCCCATAATTAAAATCAAAAACATCTTCTTTATCTAATATCATATTCTCAACATAATATCTAGGTAACGGGTCACTAAAATTTTCTAAATAATCTTGAAATGATTTCGATTCAATCATATCATTAACTTCTTTAGTTGTTTCATTATGAGCTCTACTATATTCTTCTTCGGCAAACATAGGATGTAAAATTGTTTGATTTAAATCAACATCATCAGGCTCATGTTGATAAACTGCACCATCCATTAAAAAGTTTGGTGGTGATTTATTAATTTTCGATTCCACCGCAGATTTACGTCCATATGTTTTTTCTTTCTTTTTTCTTTTTGGTGTGTCTACTTCGGTGAACATGTGATGTAAAATTGTTTGATTTAAATCAACATCATCATCAGGCTCTCCTCTATCGATTCTCTTTTCTTTCACTCTTTCAATACTCGATTCCATATCAGATTTGTTGTCAAATTTTTTATTTTCTTTGATTGGTATGTTGATATCAATTTCCGGTTTAAGTTCATGTTTTATTTTAGATTCTTGATTAAATTGTGAAACTATTTCTTGTAAAGGCTCCGTGATGGGTTTATACTTTTTAAATAAATCTAAATTTGATTGTGCTATATCCGATTTCAAATTTTTATATTTCATTTTCACAGCTTTTCGTGCTTGTATAAGATCGTGGGTTAAACGTTTATTCATTGTGGTTGATGATGGAATACTAAAAACTATCCCATTAATTATGCATTTATATATAAATGAATGTATCGAAACCCGGTCTATAACGACCACTGTTAATATCACAAACTTTATCGATGGTTAGCATTCCATATTTATCTTTCCAACAAATATTACATAAAGTTTTAAATTGCTCAAAAGTCATATCCACCCCAACATGATCATCATAAACATGTTTCAAATTTGTATTATCTTGTTTAAACAAAACTAGAAAATTTGCGATAGTAGTCATTTTTGTTCCTTTTTTGGGGGTACTAGTCAATAGCCCCACGTGATGTCATCGCCTATTAGCTTATCAACATCAATCCATTACCGTTGAATACCGCTTAATACCGATATTATACCGCTCTATACCGCATATTGTATCGTATTATACCGCATATTGTACCGTATTATACCGCATATTGTACCGTATTATACCGTATTATACCGGTAAGCGGTATAATACCGGTATAATACCGGTATTATACCACTCTGTACCGCATATTATACCGGTATTATACCACTCTGTACCGCATATTATACCGGTATTATACCGTATTATACCGGTAAGCGGTATAATACCGGTATAATACCGGTATTATACCGCTCTATACCGCATATTATACTGGTATTATACCGCATATTATACCGTATTATACCGCATATTATACTGGTATTACACCGCTCTATACCGCATATTATACCGTATTATACCACTCTGTACCGCATATTATACCGTATTATACCGTAATATACCGGTAAGCGGTATAATACCGGTGTTTCACGGTAATTAATGATGTTCTTGTTATATAATGAAAGCTATGAAAGCTAAAGTAAAATTAGGGATGGGATGTAGAAAATCAAAGAGAGCATCGTTTAAACAAACATTGAAGGCTAAAATAAAATTAGGGATGGGATGTAAAAAATCCAAGAGACCATCATTTAAACAAACATTGAAAAAAGTCACAGATATTTTAAGTAGAAGTAAAAGTTCAGATTTATTAACTAATGCGAGAATTGCTCTTTCAACTATTAAACAGAAACCGATGAAGCCGCGAATATATTCCAATACCGAAAACTGTTGGATTCTTACCGCTAATACCTATATTTGCCGCCCTAAGCGCTTTAGGAGCTTTAGGTGGAGGTGCTGCGGGTATTGCAAAAGCTGTTAATGATTCTAAAAGCGCGAATGAAAATTTAAAAGAAACACAACGACATAATAAAAGCATGGAAGCTATTGCCATAGGCAAAGGTCTTTACTTAAAACCATATAAAAGCGGTCTCGGACTATATCTAAAACCTTATTCAAAAAACTAATAGCGCTGCTACCGAAAATTTAAAATCCGAATCACCTTAGACTTTTTATATAGACACTCCACTAATTAATTTACATCAGTGTTAAGCCAACCACCAACACCATGTCATATGTAATCAGTGTAAGCGGTAATAGTTCCGAATTGTATTCGGAAATTAATCCTATTATATATATACTGATGATGGTCAATATGTGTTAGCATTAACAAATTTTGAAACTTATAACACATTACATAATGTTAAGGCTGGATGCAATAAATTTTACTATGGAGATGAAACCCGTTTAACTTTACCTAGTGGACCTGTAAGTGTTGCTACACTTGTTCAGAATATACGAGCGCAAGATATTAAGGCTATTTCGATTGTTTCGACAAATAATAATAAAATAGTTCTAAACTGTGAATCCCCTCTTAACTCACAGAAAGATGATTGTTTATTAAAGAAACTTAATTTCAAATCGAGTAAAGAAAACCCGACTGAGCATATATTGGAGTTAAAAAATGCAGTAATTAATATTCATAAGCGTGAAAATATCTTTTACTATGCGGATGATAAGTTTATAAATCTTAAAGTTAAACCTGGATATTATTCCCTCGATGGTGTTCTAAAATCTATACAATCAGAAATAAATAAGATAATACCTAATAAGTTTATCATTACGGAAAATGAAGTGCGTTTAAAATCATTATTCACTAAGGAATATACTGTTATGACCTTCGCCTCACGTTGTGCGCCAACTTGTTACGTCCACCGTGAACCGTGAACACGACTTACTCTTTATCTCAGGATGGCAGGTTCTTTTGACTTTTACGACGGAATTACTTTAATCACACAGTCAAAGAAAATACGGACATCTAATCTTTATAAACATTTAATTAACAAATTAACACAAAATTAAAATAAACAATTAACAGCAATACAACAAAATTATCGATACCTCGAATTACCAATAATCAAAATTCAAAGTTACTTATTTTATATCAAGTTTAAAATCTACTACGCGAACTTCCTTGTACACTTACGTTTTTAATGGCCAAATGTAATCGCCTCAAATCTTTATTTTAATTCCACTTTATTTTATAATTATCCAACACAATTATAATGTTATCCAATCCAAATTATCTGATCTTCTTTAATTGGTATTTACTTATTGCAAATCCAATTGTCTTATATCAACAGATTTTTGGGACAACCTCTTCCCACTCTTTAGTTTTTAATTTACTCCTTTTAAAAAGACAAACTCGGACACCTCTGCCTCTGGAACACCAGTATTCAATTTGCTCTCTTTATATACAACTACTTTGTCGTTTCATTCAATTCCAACTTTGTTTATCACTTTCTCAAAGGAACTCTCTTATATGCGACTACTCTGGTCGCTTGATTTTCTTCAACCTCCATTTATCTTTAAACGGAAATATTTTAAATGCGACTACTTTTGTCGCTGGATTTTATTCAACCTCTGTTTATTTCCCCTTTATCACCATTTAAAGTCGGGAGCAAATTTCGTCCAGCTACCCGCTTTCACCAATTTGGAAGGAACTCTCGTTTTTTTATTATTCTCTTATTTCTATGGTTACCTTTTTTATCATTTCTAAATTTGCCTACTAACATTTTTATAATTACAATAATACATCTTTTTTTAAATTGTTTTTGACAAACTTTTCTCATGCCATATTTTCTCTGACTGCACGACAAACAATTTAATATCGCAACAGCCAAATATTGATGGACACAACAATACAAATGATTTCAAAGAAGATTTAGGATTTATTAAACAAGAAAATGGAGAATATGTATTAGATTTATCTAAAACTAAACTCTTCATACATAAGAATAGCAATAAATTCTATTGTGGTCTAGAAATAGCTGTTGAAATTCCATCGGGGGCATATGAAATCGATGATATTCGAACATATTTACAAACACAATTAAATAGTGTTAATGTCTCTTTCGATCTCATAACAAACACTAATACTTCAAAATTAAGCATTAAATGTTCAGAACGCATTAATTTTACTAAAAACGACTCTATTGGACCATTATTGGGTTTTAATAAGCGATACATCCTGGGAAAAACTATGACAGAGTCAGATCACAGTGTAAATATTTTATCGGTGAACACCATTTGCATTGAGTGTAATATTACTACCGGTTCATATAGAAATGGAAAACTGAGTCACGTAGTACACGAGTTTTTTCCAATAGTTCCACGTGGATATAAAATAGTTGAAACCCCATCTAATGTCATTTATTTACCTATAAACACTCAATCTATATCAAATATTTCAGTTAGAGTAATAGATCAGAACGATCAGGTTATAGATTTTAACAGGGAAGAAATATCAATGAGGTTTCATTTAAAAAAACTTTAGAAATGGTAATCCAGTATTCAAGAAGTGCATGTCAACATTATAATGTTGCTTATAAACGCCTGTCTAATTTAAAAAAGCGTCAGTCAAAAATCTTCAGCAGGTGTGATAACACCCGTCAATAGAGCGTTTTTAAAAGCTTTAGGTTATAAAGTTCTTGTGTAAAATGGGGATTTTAGATATTGCAGAAAAAATTATTGAAGATAATTCGATTACAAATGCCGAATTTCACACACATCAACCATATGCTTCCACATCATTTGACAATAACGATGAAATTAGAATCCCTATTCAACAGCTGGATGCGTATACGGCACCCAGTCTAAGTTATCTTTATATCGAGGGTACGCTAAAACATGAAGATGGTACTGTAACTACGACAGGTCACTTCATTAACAACGGCATAGCATTTTTATTCAGTGAAATTAGATATGAGTTAAACGGCGTTGTGATAGATTCCTCTAGAAACTTAGGTGTTACTTCTACTTTAAAAGCTTATCCATCCTACTCTAGAAACGAATGTTTAAAATTAAAAAACGCTGGATGGGAACCTCAAAAAAATTTAGAAATGGTGCTAAATCAAGGTACTAATGGAAATTTTAATGCTTGTATACCTCTAAAAATGATTTTGGGATTTGGTGAGGATTATAACAAAATCATATTGAATGCTAAACAAGAGCTGGTGTTAATAAGAAGTAATAGTGATACTAATGCAGTAGTATCTTCAAAAGCCGATGAAAAACTCAAAGTTTCAATCAATAAACTTTTCTGGAAAGTACCACACATAGCTGTTTCCTTGGAAGAGCAATTACGTTTAACTAACTTTGTTGATAAGAGTTTAGAAATCCCAATAGCATTCAGATCGTGGGAACTTCATGAATACCCACAATTACCTCAGACAAATCGTCATTCGTGGACCGTAAAAACTACTACTCAAGTGGAAACACCTAGAATGATAATAATAGCATTTTCAACAAACAGAAAAAACAAAATTGATAAAGATATGAGTAAATTTGATTCGTGTGATTTGGTAAATTTGAATGTTTACTTAAATTCTGAGCGCTACCCATATGATAATTTAAATATAAACTATAAAAAGAATTCTTTCTCAATTCTATATGAAATGTTTGCAAATTTTCAACAAGTATATTACGGTAAAGAAAACGAGCCAATGCTTACACCTGAAGAATTTAAAGCTAATACACCAATGGTCGTAGTAGATTGTACTCGTCAGAAGGATGGTCTTAGCAAAGGACCAATTGAAGTAAGAGTAGAATTTGAGACTGGGGATAATATAAAAGCAGACACAACCGCTTACTGTCTAGTTCTTCATGATCGAATGTTTAATTATAATCCTCTTACAAATTCTGTGAAACAAATATGAGTAACGTGATGGTATTGGATGTTCAAGGGTTTAAAACAAATAATAATACATTTTTACCCAAAGAATTAGCTGTTTATGATGGTTCTAAAACAGCTCATTTCATATTTAAACAACCGTTTAAGTTTAATGACTTAGCACCGGAGTATCAGAAACAGGCAAACTACATAATGCATAAACACCATGGAATATTATGGGAAAGCGGTTTTACACCTGTTCATAAATTTAATGATATTATTAGATATTTAACTTTATCCACTGATGTTGTATACATTAAAGGGTTGGAAAAGTCCTTATTCATCAAAAAAATAATTAATAAACCTGTGGTAGAGTTGGATGAACAACCTGCCCTAACATTGGACAAACCATCCTGTTTTTTTCATTCAATGAGTGAATGTATTTGTGCACTATCAAATGTATTTCATTTATATAATAATTGTATTATGCAGTAATAAATTTGATTTTTTTTTTATACGATGTTTTTTTTTTACTTAATTATCATCCTATTGAATATATAAGCAGTTGCGTTAAAACCATGGATGGGTATGTTGATGAAAAAGTCCGACGTTTTTCGTTTAGAGATTGGAAGTATCCATTTGCTAATCCAAACGATTTAGCAAAAGCTGGTTTCTATAGTTTGCACAATGATGATAATGTTCAGTGTGCGTTTTGTATAATCATTATTGGTGGGTGGGGAGTGGGGGATGATCCCATGATAGAACATAAAAAGTGGTCTCCAAGATGTCCTTTTCTTGAAGAAGATTTTCCCAATACATTCCTCAAATATTCTTCAAATGAAGAAGCCCGCCTTACTTCGTTTAAAAATTGGAAGTCTCCATTTGCTAATCCAAAAGAATTGGCAGAGGTTGGTTTCTATAGTTTACACAATGATGATAATGTTCGGTGTGCGTTTTGTGCAATCATTATTGGTAGCTGGGAAGCGGGGGATGATCCCCTGATAGAACATAGAAAATGGTCTCCAAGATGTCCTTTTGTTCAGGATATACCCGGGAGAGGTTATTCAATTGGTATCGATGTTTGTGGGAGGTATGAAGTTATCCCCAATTCGATACCTGACAATATAAATATAAACCTGAAAATACCAGTTGAGGATCGAAGCGATATCGATCGATGTTCTAGGAGATCTAATAAGGTGTTTAATTGCTCATCATGTATATTACAATAATGTAACCAATAAGTATTGTGTGTTTGATGAAATAATAATAATAATAAAAAAATAATTGCTTTATTTATTTATTTATGACTACATCCTTATTTGCTAAAATTACATTTTTTTTACTAATTTTGTAATATAATATCTGAAATGATGTATTATGAACATTAGAAATAAAAACAATATAGTGCTTAATATTCAAGACACCGCAATAAAACTATAATTTGGATTCGTTAAATAATCAGAATTATCAAGAATCGCATTCCAGGAGGTTTCAACAATTTTTGTTGCGTAGAACATTTTGAATTTATAATATAAAATATCACTTTTTTCAGTTAAATTGATGATGAATGTGCAAACATCATCATTGACATATGTAATATTCATTGGAGTCCAGAGACATTCTTTTAATTTATCATCATATTTTAAACATGAGTGTACACCTCGCACATTTCGTGGGCAGATTGTATATAAAGTTCCATTTAGAATCAACGTAAATAACATAAGTGAGTCCATGTTGCACTAGTTATTGAATGTAACTGACTAAATGAATTCTTTTTCATTGGTTGAGTAAGCGATCTAAAAAATCTACAATAGTAGACACAAAAAATCTGCAAGTAACCGTTATGAACCAGTAATTATTGTTTCAGGACCGTATCCGGCATAGTTATAAATCAAATAACAAGCAAATAATCAATAAAATCCAAGACCTAAATATATGACAGACTGTTTCAACCTTAAACCCAATTTTTCAATCGTGTTATTGGCCATTATCAGATATATACTGGCTTTATATGAAAAAATATTAACAACTTACCAATCATTTGATTCACCTGCAATGCCTTCTACGGTTCACCAAAAACAATATACCTACTGGATTCAGAACGATTTACTTGCAGAAGTTGTAAGTTAAACCCTATAAATAGGGTATGAAAAACCTACAGGTTGGTAACTCTGTAATATAATTACGTGGTTTAAATTTTGAATTTGCGAAAATTCAAATTTTATTAATTTGTTGACCGAAAATTATTCAATAGTTAAAGAAATGAATTCTTTTTCATTGGTTGAGTAAGCGATCTAAAAAATCTACAATAGTAGACACAAAAAATCTGCAAGTAACCGTTATGAACCAGTAATTATTGTTTCAGGACCGTATCCGGCATAGTTATAAATCAAATAACAAGCAAATAATCAATAAAATCCAAGACCTAAATATATGACAGACTGTTTCAACCTTAAACCCAATTTTTCAATCGTGTTATTGGCCATCATCAGATATATACTGGCTTTATATGAAAAAATATTAACAACTTACCAATCATTTGATTCACCTGCAATGCCTTCTACGGTTCACCAAAAACAATATACCTACTGGATTCAGAACGATTTACTTGCAGAAGTTGTAAGTTAAACCCTATAAATAGGGTATGAAAAACCTACAGGTTGGTAACTCTGTAATATAATTACGTGGTTTAAATTTTGAATTTGCGAAAATTCAAATTTTATTAATTTGTTGACCGAAAATTATTCAATAGTTAAAGAAATGAATTCTTTTTCATTGGTTGAGTAAGCGATCTAAAAAATCTACAATAGTAGACACAAAAAATCTGCAAGTAACCGTTATGAACCAGTAATTATTGTTTCAGGACCGTATCCGGCATAGTTATAAATCAAATAACAAGCAAATAATCAATAAAATCCAAGACCTAAATATATGACAGACTGTTTCAACCTTAAACCCAATTTTTCAATCGTGTTATTGGCCATCATCAGATATATACTGGCTTTATATGAAAAAATATTAACAACTTACCAATCATTTGATTCACCTGCAATGCCTTCTACGGTTCACCAAAAACAATATACCTACTGGATTCAGAACGATTTACTTGCAGAAGTTGTAAGTTAAACCCTATAAATAGGGTATGAAAAACCTACAGGTTGGTAACTCTGTAATATAATTACGTGGTTTAAATTTTGAATTTGCGAAAATTCAAATTTTATTAATTTGTTGACCGAAAATTATTCAATAGTTAAAGAAATGAATTCTTTTTCATTGGTTGAGTAAGCGATCTAAAATTCAAAAAATTATGTCGAAAAGACATAAATCTAGATTATATAAAATTTATTTTAATATCCTGTAAATATATATTCTAACATAAACATTTAATATTTATATAAACTATTCTTTAAAATATTCTAATAAATTATACTTGCTAACCATGCCATATGGTAGAAACTCTTTCAAGCTGTATAAAACATTTTTAAACCCTTTTGCTATTAGTACTCGAAAAAACCCACCTAATGTTATTGTCTTTTTTAAAAATTTATCACATATTTCAACACATTCATCATATTCTGCTGTTTGACGAGTAGCTTCCTCTAGATTCGGATATCCAAGTCTCATGCCATTTGCCCCATTTTGAACATCGAAAGACATATCCTGTACTTCACACATATATCTTTTTACGGCTGATGGTAAATCTACAGCTGTTGGGTAGTGTCTTGCAGAATACGCCATCCACATCCTACAATTATTTTCTTGTATTAATAATTCCAACATCTACAATGATTTTTTCGGGTATAAATTGAACCATCTCCATCAACGTGTGTGCTCGCACACCATCAGAGTTTACATTTATAAAGTTAAAAATATTGGATATGTTTTCCGTGGGGTTTAATAATTTTTAACAATATTTGAATAATATGCGTCAAAGGATTGATTATGTAGTATTGTTAAATATGAGTTAATCAAATTAGACAGTCCCCACAACCCCTCAACAGTTTCAGCACCCAAATAAATCCATCGATCTTTATCTTTAAATAATTTTAATAGTTTTTTATTTTGAAACTTTTTGGTAAATTCAATTGTAAACGTATCCAATATAGAACACCATTTTGTATCTTCTTCTTCAGTAAAAAATGTAGAAATCATCGGTTTATAATATAAAAACCGCCTCCAATCGTCTTCGCTTAATACAACCTTATATAAGCATTTCACACCACTGATTGTGATGCTAGGTCGTAAATCAACTTTAGATAGACCGATGGAGATGATTTTAGAGCATGAGTTATTTAGTGGATATGTTTTTCCATTTAAATATTCCACTATAAAAATAATAACAATGATTGTAACTATAAATAAATAAATATTAGACTTACTTGTTTAATTTGTAGTAGGTACTGTGAATAGCAAACTATGGTAAACGTTGTGTTTAATATTAAACAAACCGCTCAATATATATTGTGAGTGATGTGTTGTGGGGTGATTGGTGAAGGTGACCTTGTTTTTCGGTTGCGCGCGCAACCAATAGCTGGATAACCTTGGGTGACCGTTGGTTGATCTTGAGGGGTGACCTTGAAGGTTACCTTGAAGATCACGCTGGGTGACCTTGCAGGTAACCTTAAAGGTGACCTTGAGGGTGACCTTGAGAACGGGGTGTGGTGGTGGTGGCAACCTTGGAAAGTGGGCGTGGTGGTGGTGGCAACCTTGGAAAGTGGGAGGAGTCACCTCCCACCTTGAAAAAATTGGAGTGGGGGGAGCAACGCACAGTCAATTTATCACTACTGCACTCGTAGTACTATAGGGTACTTTTAGGTAGATTGCAGTCCCTCCTCTGTTTTCATCCATATGATCGTTCCTGCAGAAGCAGTTCGATATCTTCGCGTTCGTCAATGGCTTTAGGAATGTTTCACAGACCATGATGACGCTCAAATCGTGCTCGTAGTCGAAATCCATCAACGCCAATACACCGTCTTCAGAAACCAGGATACTTTTCTTCTTTCCGTGTAAGAAAGAAGCGGCTAAGAATTTAACTTTTCATGCTGGCGTCTAGCATCTCTTGGTTACTGCCATTTCTAACCAATGCAGCTAAAATAAAATCGAGTGCCTTCCGGATGATTTCAGCGGTGTCATGATCTTTTCGGACGGGCCATCTCTCGTCCTGGGAAGGCTCCATCCGCCGTGGTTTGTCCCTGGTCGTCCTTCTAGTGTAGGATTGCTCCTGGGTCATCCTATGTGGATGGAACCTAAGTTGCGTTCTTAACGGCTGGGGGTGTATCCTTTTGTTCGCCGTCGCCTTGGGTTTAGGATATCTGCTGTGTCATTTATTGACGGGTGGGGGCCTCCGCAGTTCATCCAGACTGTTTTTTCTTCGTTTGGCTTGATGCATGTCGCCGTGTGATGCACTCCAGTGCACTTCACGCACCTTGGTCCCGTTCGGTAGCAATGTTGGGTATGACCAAACGCTTAGTAGCGATGGCATTGGCCGATCCTACTTCTGCAATTTATTTGACTTCTTTGAGTTGGTGGCAATAAAGCAACCTTTTTCGGGTTTTAGAGTTTCTTAAAAAAATTTCAAAAGACGTCTGTAATCCTGTTGGGTTGCGGACGTAACTTTCTGTCAAGTTCATGGTTGATGACGAATAATTCTGCTGCGGCCCTCAACACTATTGGTGGAATCCGCACCTTGGGGGGGGGGAAGCTTGATTTTCAGCTCTACGGCTTTAAGTTTTCGACTGCGCCGACTTCGTTGGCTGGATAGGGAGCTTGATCTGTTCACGGTCTCCGCATCCTCAATGCCCATGGCTGCTTCGGAGTCATTACCATCCATTAGAACATACTTCGTTTCTTAGACATTTCCTTGGATGGTTCTTTTTGTATTTCTAGCATTGATTTTGGCTCGTGTTCTTCTTGAATTTCACGTTCAATTTTTTTATTTTTTATTCAACAAAACATCAGTTAATTTAAACAAACAGGATATGGTGGAAATATAATATGTTCCATTTAGATTACCATAGAATTATTGTTACAGAAATTATAAAGTAAAATTTAACAGTTGTCGTTGATAACTTACTGTTAAAAATGTATACATAATGAATACATTTATGTTAATTATATATAATTTGTCAATTGTAAAGCACAAATGGACTAATTTTAGTTTTAAAAATAACTTTGTACACAACATAACAACATTATAATTCACCCTGGATTCATAATTACGACTTAATAAATGTAATCTCTACGATAAGAAATTCAAATGTTAACAAAGTATAAGAACAAAACAATAATTTCAAAAAATTATTCAAATTCAAAAAAAAATTAAAAAAATTATTCAAAAAATCAAAAACCTCATATTTATATACCCGAAGCTGTTGAAGTGTTCCGTATTACTTTTCATGTATTGGTACTTCCATACACAAATTTACGCCACTCTCTTCTACGAGTATCTAGCGCCATTTGTCTTGCCTCTCTCCATGTTTTTCCCATCTCTCCCAGTATCTGTCCAAATATTGTCATCCCATGTTTTTGTTGGTCTTCCTCTCGTTCTTCTTCCCGTTGTCCTTCCCTGCCACACATTTCTCACTGGCATATCACTTTCCATCCGGTTCAGGTGACCAAACCATCTCAGCTGGTTTTCTTTTACTTTTCCCATTGCGGGTTTTACCGTGAGTCTATTTCTAATCTCTTCGTTTCTGATTCTATCCATTTTCGTTACTCCCTCCAGTCTTCTCAAATATTTCATTTCCGTTGCCTGTATCTTGCTTTCCATTCTGTGTCAGGTTCCATGATTCGCATCCAAAGGTTAGTGTCGGCAGGTATATAGTTTTGTACACTGTCATTTTTGTCTTTTTAGAAATTTCCTTTTTGTTTATTATAGTTTTACCTAATGCATGGTAAATATTCGCTGCTGAACTCACTCTACTATTTATTTCGGCCTCGTAACTTCCATTTTCATCAATGATTACACCCAAGTATTTGAATTGCTTCACCTGCTCGATTTGTCTTCCACCGAAGTTAATTTTCATTTTCTCTTCCATTTTTCCTATTTTCATTACCTTCGTTTTTGTTGCATTAATTTTCATATTTTTGTGTTCTAAGGCCAGATTCCATATATTTACGTTGTTTTCAGGTTTTGTTCGCTACTTGCAAATAGCACCAGATCATCGGCAAATGCACATTCCGCTACTTCTACTGTTTGCATGTTTCTGTATCCTATTTCTAGTTTTTTGGTCTTTGTCTTTGTTTCTTTTATCACCTCGTCCATTAGTATTACAAACAATATAGGGCTCAGCCCACCTCCTTGTCTCAACCTTTCTACCGTAGTAAATTCTTGCGATTTCAAATTGCTCGTTCGTACATGGTTAGTTGATTTCTTGTATATTGTAACCTTAGGATACGCTCTCGGCGCCTCCCAAGTTTTGACAAAATATTATAGCAAAAAAAACAAAAAAGTTGCATAGTACGTTTTGAGACTTTTATTCGGGATAGGTATTTTTGTTACAAGTCTGGGCAATATGCCCACGCAGACCTGTCAAAAACACTTTGATTTATACGTTTTATTTTGTTATCTGTACAGATGTACACGTGTTAAACCCAAGTTTTTAAAACCAAATTAGCTCTTATGAGAAGTGCAACAAAGTATCGTCTGAAAATATACCTTTTTGTCGAGCAAAAACTATCGAAACTCTAACGTTTGCAGCGCAAAAAACGCGATAGCGACCAGCTGCATTTGCTAAGTTCGGACAGGATTTTGTAGGAAGAAAGATGCAAGCGATGCATTTCACTTATTCTTTTAACCAATCGAAATTCGAGGTCAGAATTAAAGACCAATTAGGGACTAATATTAACACTGCCGTAGTGGGAATCCGATCCCCACACTTGCCATTTTAGGTCAGAAATCATATAAATAGCGTAACGCACCGGCTAAAAGCCAAGATTTGTGATCAAGTCTTCACGCCTAGAACCGCTGTCGGTTAGAACTGTTAAAAACGCTATATGCGGAAGTGAATCGAATCTTATACCAAATAAGATTTTAAATCATATCTATTCAGTTGTGCTAATCCTCAAGTGTTGTCGCCAGCTAGGTAATACACCATCTCGCATTAAAATTAAATATTTGAACATTTAACGGAAATTTATTAAAATTATAACGAACTTTTATTCAAACCACACATGTTCGGTCCGCGCAAGGACATAGAACATACTTGCAATTTTGTATCGACTTTATTTGAACTTTATATTAAACAACTTTATGTTTAAGTCAGTTTCGTATCGAGTATTATTTAAACATTTATCGAATAATAGTTAAACCACTTTATGTGTAAATCAGTTTGTTTGAACATTTTACTAAGTACTTTGAACTTTAAGTTAAACCAGTTCCGCTGCCGCATTATTTAAACATTTATCGAACAATATTTAAACCATTTCGCATTTGATTAGTTTCGTGCATTTATGAATCTCGTTAAAACTTTATTTAAACAATTTTACGTTTAAACTCGTATCGGTAAATTATTGAACTTTAGTAAATCAAATCGACATAAATCTTTATCAACGGTAGTACCGCATCAAGGTTGACCTTATGTACCGCGAGTCTAGAGCGGACATCTGGCGACTAGGATTCCGAGATAACGCTCATTCATTGACAGATGTTTTTATTTTACCGAACCATATTTTTATTCAATAGTTTTTATCGTCAAACGCATTTAAAATAATAACGCGTGTTTATACAGTGCCGTCTTTAAGTAAATTTAGTTTTGAGAATAATCGTCCAGTGCATTCTTACGAGCGTGATCATCCATTTGTCGGGAAAATAGGGCAATTATACTACCCCTTATTTATCGGCGAATTTTCTATTCGCATCACAACTTCATTTTGGAAGGAACTGAGATTGGATATCACATTAACCTCGAGGGAATGGTTGTTTGTATCGTTAATCATTTACTTCCGTATGGGAAGGATCCTGCTTCGACGTTCATCGAAATTCTCACTCTGGAAAGCTGCCCAAGGATCTTGCCTGAAGGTCAGCACCAATAAGGAAAGGATAGGTAAGAGATTCTTTGTTATTTATATGTTCATTGTGTTAAGTGACCCCATTGGTCACTGCGTAACTTTAAGGAGCCCTCTGCTCAACCCCCTAGTCGATCGCAACCCCCTGTATTTCTTTTGTTTATTTTTAGGATTTGTGTTTGAAAGTAACCTAACTTTTTACGCCTATAGTGCATTAACTTTCATCCAGTTTTAACGTAACCTTTTGTAATTGACGTTTATGTTAGAGTTTATTCGTCCCCTTTTTATGGGAATTTGGCATTCAATTGTGCATATACTTTTGCATTCAAAGGTACATTTAATTTTGCATTCAGTTGCATTCAATTTCGAAGTCAATTTGCATCAGTTTTTGTAGTAAATTACTTTAGGATTTATATGTGTTATATTCACGTACTAGTTAAAGTGGAGATTCGTAGCCCACCTTTCATATTGTTTTACGCTACTAAGCTTCGAATCGGGCTGATAACTTTTATAAGGAGTCAAGTCCGTTGTAAATACTTGTCATTGTACTACGACATTTGTAAATTTGAGTGTGTCCTGTACGTATTTTGTTACTATCCATTTTTGATATTATTTCCATTATATTTATTTTGTTACTTATTATTGTGTTTTATTGTTCTTGTGTGTATATTTTATTTAGTTATTTTCATCCAAGGAGAGTCTGCCTACTGTAAAGGTAAGGTCATTGGACGAGACTTGTCCAGGGTGAGAATCATCAAGAGTAATCAACAAGTTGTCGCGTACCAGCTTGGAAGGTGTGGTATCCCATCCCCTTCGAATAAACTAACGTTTAAGAATGTGTGGCGCCCATTTCATCCCTTGTGTAAATTATCAACCCCGATTTTGACTATTTACCGAACCACGATTGAGGATTGCCCAATCGTTGGTAAGAGACTGGCAACTCGCGACACCACGTCACAAGACCCTTTGGCTCTTCTAGTCCACCCATCCCCTTCGCGACTTGAGCTAACCACCCTTATTATAGCTGTTCGAAAAGGTGTCTTGCTTGCGGATTGTCAGGTAACAATATGCTCTGTATGGGTAGGTGTAAATTGCGCAAATTGGGCAGGTAGAAATAAAAGTACAAGTGTAAATTGCGCTCCAAGCAAAGAGGTCGCCAGAAATCTGAAATGTAAACTGCGCAAATTTGCTCCTAATTACTCATTTTTCCTACCTGCCGAATTTGCGCAATCTACTACTTTTTTCTACCTGCCGAATTTTCGCAGTTTTGAAGTATTTAATAAATATTCTTTATTCGTATATTAAATATTCTTATTTTTGGTTCCTTTCAAAACCAAAAATATTTTAAGAATAAGGTCTCTAAATAAACATAAACAACTATGGGAAAAACATAGGTCTTGCGGGGCTATGACCCGCGGCCTGTTTTGATGGTGCTAATTACTTTTTAGGGTGGTTCAGGTACGAGAGACGTGGTGCTTCTGCCGGTGCAAAATACTCTAAGTGTTAGGGTCATTCATTCCACGCGTACCGACAACAAAATGAACGACGCGCGGAATCTCGTTAAGTTTTTACATGAAACTGCCACCAATAAATAAGTAAGTTAATTACAGGTCGCCGTAAATTATCAAATTTTAAGGGGATGTCAAAATATTTTTTAAACCGTGCGCCAAAGAGGCTGCCGCCGGCCCTGTTTTATGTCCAATTAAATGCATAATTTGGTTACATTTACGAAAAATTGACTCGATTTTAACCCGTAATTAAGTCGTTTTTAAATTTCAATAACCCCTAACAACATAAGTAGGTGTAAGTAGGTAACCCATTGTTAAAGGGGTGCGAGCGCAGTTTACATTTCAGATTTCTGTGAACCTTTTTCCTCGGAGCGCAATTTACAATAATGCAGGTATTTTGGAGCGCAGTTTATATTACCCCGCTCTGTATTGCCGGAATCAAGTTCCTTCTAACGTTTCTTTCTTCCAGTAGCTTCCAAATTTTCTCTCTAGGTGCCCTGTCAAATGCTTTTTCCAAGTCTATAAAACACAAATATATACGTGCATCTGTCATGTCTTTTCTGTTTTCTACTATTTGTCTTATTGTAAATATGTGGTCCTGTATACTGAAACCTTTTCTGAAGCCACTTTGTGTTTTTTCTAGTGTTGGTTCTATTATTTTCCGTAGTCTCGCTTCCAGTATTCCTTCGTAAACCTTGGCTGCCACACATAACAGTGAAATACCTCTATTATAGTTCTCGCATACTCTATTGTCGCCCTTTTTAAATATCGGCAGTATTATGGCGACTTCCCAATCCTTCGGTATTGTACCTTGTTCCCATGCCAAATTATAAATGTTGTTTAGTTCTTTCACTCCGTTTTCTCCCATATACCTCAACATTTCGGGTTTAATCCCGTCGTGTCCCGCTGCTTTACCCAACTTCATTTTTCTTATTGTCGTCCTTGTTTCTTCCACTGTGATTCCGTCTGTCAATATTACCTCCTGTAGTTCGTGGGTGTTGTTTTCTTCTTTTTTCTTGTTGGTTTGCATGCATAACAGTCCTTCGAAGTATTCCTTCCATCTGCATATTATTTCCTTTTCTTCTTGTATTATTTCGCCTTTACCATCCTTGATCTGTTTTAGTGAAACCTGTTTAGTTCTTCTCAAATTTTTTAATATCTTGTAGAATAGCTTTTCGTTCTCGTTTTTATTTTTTTCCATCTGTTTTCCAAACTCTTCCCATCTTTTCGCCTTTGCATCAATTATCATTTGTTTAGTCTTTGTTCTTTGTTCTTTATATTCTTCGTATGTTGTTTCGGTTTTTTGTGCTAAGAATCTTTTCCATTTAAGTTTTTTCTTCTTTATTTTCTCTTATCTCTTGACTCCACCATGCTGTCTGTTTCCTGTTATTTCGCGTTCTGCTGGTACCACACGCTTCCTTTGCTGCTGCCAACACTATTTCCTTGAATTTCCCCCATCTATGTTCCAATATTTTGTTCCCCTTACCGTTACCTCTTTCTAGTTTTTCTTCCACAATCTCTCTATATTTAGATTTTATTTCTGTGTCTCTCAACTTGTAGTCCCTGACCACTTCTCTTGTTTCTACCTTTTGTCTCCTTTCCTTCGTTGCTTCTTTAGATATTTTGGTTTTTATTTTTGCTATTACTAAATAATGGTCACTACCAATTTCAAAACCTCTATGTACTTTAACGTCTATTACATTTCTCCTGTTTTCCCTTTCGGTTATTATGTAGTCTATTATGGATTTTTCTTTTCTGCTCGGTTCTTCTCTTGTGAATTTGTGTATATCCTTATGTTTGTATAATGAATTTCCGATTACCAAGTTATTTACTACACAGAAATCTATCAACCTCTCTCCATTCTTATTTAAAGTGTCTTCGCCGTATTTCCCCATTGCTATGTTTGCCTTGTTTCCTATTCGGGCATTGCAGTCTCCCACCACATAGTATATCGTACCTATTGCACTTTCTACTGTCAATTGTAGCATTTCCCAGAAGTTTTCTTTTTCTGCTTTTTGTGCGTCCTCATTTGGTCCATATACTGCTACTATTGTTATTTGTTGTTCTCTTTGCAATGTTGCCGTTAATATTCTTTCCGATACAAAACTCCAACTTTTTATCAATTTCTTGCATTCTTTCCCAATTATACAACCTACTCCCGCTGCCGCTCTTTTATTTGTTTTGACCCCGTTGAAGAATATTATCAATCCATCTCCAATCTCCATTACCCCATTACTCTTCTTTTTGGTTTCAGTTATAACTAATACTTCCAAGTTGCTCCTCATAAATTCGTCTGCTAACTCCGTCTCTTTGCCATTTATCCCTCTAACATTCCACGCTCCAATCCTCCATTTATGTATTCCATATTCGTTTGTCCTTTTACTCGCCGTATTCATTCCTTTTCCTGTATTGGTGTTTCTCCATTGTCCTTTTCCTCGCATTTCCGTCATATTACTTTGCAGTCAGTCATCTTTCAAAATTAGTTTTTTGGTATAGGAAGTCTAGAGCTTTTCACTATATCTTCTCCTTGCTGGTTCCAGTCCCATCGTTCGCCATCTATGTATATCCTCCCGTATCCCACCTTTGCCACCTTCCCTGTTCCTCTTTCCCGCTTGGCATATTCTCTTAGACTGGCCTGCATCTTTTGCTCTTGTTGGGTTAGGTCGTCATCGATGAAACAATTTGTGTCTTTCAGTTTGTTCTTTGCTCTCATGACAGTCATTTTATCATGCCATGTATCCATCTTTGCTATTACAAATGCCTGTGATGCCTTGGGTTTTATTACTTCAGCAGTACCAATCGTTACGTCTACCACCAGTTTATTTTTGAAAAAAGTCTCTAACTCCCTCTTGACGTCCTTTCGATCCAGATTTATTCCTTTTAAAAGTATGTTGTTTTTTCTTTCCCTCTTTTCTATAAGGTTCACCCTGTCCTCAAGTGTGACTATCTTCTCCTTTAGCATTTTATTTTCTTCTTTCAGGATCTAATCTCGTTTTCGAATATTTGTTGTCCTGTCTTAATATCCTTTATTTCTTTTAGCATTTGTTTCATCATTTCTTTTAACTCCTCCATTTCACCTCCTGCCCTTGACGTTTTCTTTGATGGCGATGTAGCTATCTTTTTGCTTCTGCTAAAAATCTCATAGGCAGCTTGTCGCTTTTTGGAGTATTCCTCAGTTGTTGAGTCCTCGCTTTCGTGTTTTCTATCTTCAGCGGACATACTGTTCATGTAACGACCTGCTACTCGAGTCGACCTCTTGGAAGTAACAAATCTATTTTGGCATGTATTTGCACCTTACACTATGCAACCCAACAATCCTAAGTTTATTATCAGTCCTACGTATTCCTGATAACCTTACAATTCGTAAACAAAAATTACCTTATTTCTCATCGAAAAACCACGGGTATTGTTCAATATTCGGTTTCCTCGCGTTCTTCTGTTTCTAACCATCACTATTCTGATTATAATCTCCACTTTTTTCGCTATAAAATCACTATTAAACTGTACTAGCGTGACGCAGCCGTATTCACGGTATTAACATCGACGCACTTCCCTCAAAAAATTATAATATATTGAACTGTATTTCAATGCCTAGCCAAATTTCGATAAATTTCAAAAATTTTAAATAAAAAAATTAACATGTTAAAATTGAGAAAGAGTATAAAAAATTTGTAAATCAATTATTGTAAACCAAAATTAATTAGAAGAAGGGGGAATTTGGATTTGAAGAAATATCCGTGTGCGCGAACGAGGAACTTTTGCGTGAGTTGGAAGAAGGAGGGGGCAGTCTACGCCGAGCAGTCGACTAGATAGGACGTTATTTGAGCAGTCCATTATAAAAAAAATTTGTATAGTCAAGTTAAATTGTTATAAATAAAAACGAAATTTAGTTTAAAATTGTATGAGTAGTTTTATTAGAAGTGAATAAAAGTGTTTTGGAAAAGAAAAATAAAGTTTAAAGAAAAATTTGAAAACACGGCTTTCAAAAAAATAAATGGTTGGTCCGTGGACTAAAAAGAACACGTCAACAAATAATTTTGTCGCCGCAAGTGGAGCTCGAAACCAACGAACACGAAGCTACCCTGAGATTTAAGTAACCCATGCTCTACCGACTGAGTAAAACAACAACAAAAAATTGGAAAACCAAAGTGGAGATTCGAGACACCACGACTTGAGATTAACTACCCTAAGGTAAGAGCAGTTATTGCAACATTATTATTAAAGTGGAAAAAACGTGCATTGAAATTAAAAACAACATTTGGTGTAAAAATTTAAGGCCGTTGTGATAAAAATAACCACATTTAACTTTTGCGAACAATAAATTAAAAACAACTGTTGCGTTGGAACATTCGAAAACGCAGATGCCGCGTGCACGTGCAAATAAAAGATAAAACATTTGAAATTAATAAAAATAACCATATGTGGATAAATTTGAAAATAAAATTAGTTTGAAAAAATTAAATTCACGATAAAAAAATGAATAAAGGTGAAAGAAAAGTAGGAAGCTTCATAGATGCTAGCTTGGGAGAAAGTACTATCATAATTCCTGAAAAAAAGGAAGAAATGACAGCAGTTCCGGAATTTACGGAAGAGGCGGAGGTACAAGGAGCTATAAAAAAACGAAAAGAAAAAGATGGCCAGACGATGGAAATGTTACAAGCGATAATAAAAGGACAAGCAGAAACTACGAAAAGATTAGAAGACGCTACCACAAGAATAGAAAAGAAAATAGATCAAAAAATCGAAAATTTTGATAACAATTTACTAATGATAAAAAATGAAATAAAGATACTACAAGAAGACGCGGTTACAAAAATCAATTTTGAAGAATCAATACAAGAAAATAATGAAAAATTCAAAAAGCTAGAAGAAATGGTAACCAATAATAATCAGAGAATAACAAAAGTCAATTCAGCAATGTGGATAGAAATCGGATCAATAAAAGAAAACATACAAGCTTACGATGGAAAATTTGAACAGGTACAAGAGGAAATGTCGGAGATAAAAACGACTATTAGAAATAATACTCAAGAAACAGAACATCAACATTCAAATTATTCTAATATCCCTAACTTAGAAAATGAATCCAGCGGTATTAAACAATTAATACAAGAAATGCATCTCGGCTTCAACACGGATAAGGTCATGAAATTTTACGGCGATGGACAGACAAACCCCAAACTATTTTTGAAAATTTTAAAAGATACCACTGATAATATAAGTGATTTGTCTAGGTTAAAATCTATTATTAGGCATTCGTTGAAAGGAGAGGCAGAACATTGGTTGGGGGTAGTAGAGGATAATTACAAAAATTTTTCAGAATTTGAAAAATTATTTTTAAGGCAATATTGGGGAGCTGCGGAACAAGGAAAGGTGAGGTCAAATCTTATAAATGGAAAATACAGAGGCAGGATGGACCACACGAGAGAAAATTATGCCATAAAACGCATGAATGCAATAAAACAATTAGATCCACCTATGGATGAGATCGACGTCATTCGCAGTTTGGCGAATCATTTTGAATACGATATCATAAATAGAGCATCGATTGAAAACACAGAAACAACCGAACAATTTTTAAACCTTCTAAAAAGATTTGACAACATCCCATATGATGCAAGAAATTCAAATTTTAACGAAAATAGTTCATCATCATGGAGGAATTACAATAGGCCAAATTTTAATAACAATTTTAACAGAAATAATAACTATCAATCAGATGACAGCCACTATCGCCATAATGATAGAGATGACCGCCGAAATAATTATTCAAATAATAATTACTATAATTCCCGATATTCAAATAATGATCAACAAACAAGAAACAGAAATTGGAATAATTATAATACAGGCAACCGTTCGCCAAATTCGAATGAAAATTCGCGATCAAATGGTAATAACTGGAACAATTATAATTCAAATAATCAACAACGAAATGATGGGAGGTCAAATGAACACCCACAACCAGGAAGAAACAATTGGAATACGCACAACAATGATTCTCGCCATCAGCATGCCAACAACATTAATACAAATAGAGGGCACGCAAGGGTTTTCACAAACACTAGAACGACAGGTCAAGGTAATAACAATACTGATGCAACGCCAGCGCATATAAATGCAATAACAACAATCGAAGAACCAGCAGGTGCATCGAATGTTGATTCGATTCAAAATTTTTAATAAAGGGCAGTTCAGATAAAAACATTATAAATTCATATGAACATCCTAGGGAATTTATAACAATAATAAATGAAACATCAATAAATGAAAATCAATCTGGATTGCCATACATCTTTATAAACGTAAATCAGATACGAATAAAAGCATTGTTAGACACAGGTGCGGAAATATCTTTAATAAATGAAGATATAATAAATAAAAATTTAGAAAATTTTAAAGACCAAATGATAAAAACTACGCCCGTAAAATTAATAGCACCAAATAATAAAACGTTTACTATAATCAACAAAAATTTAAATGCACTCATTACAATTGGAAAATATAAAAAACACGGCAGCATCATGATCATGCCGGATTTAAAAATGGATTGTATTATTGGGATAGACTTACTGGAAAAATTTGAAATTAGAATAGATATTCCGAATAAGAAAATTAAGATGCCGGAAGAAGAGATAGGATGGGTTGAAATCGATAAACGGTTGGATAAAAAAAAGGACTATTCGAAAATTACTAACGTTATGAATCTACAGGAAGATAAGACGATAAAAAAATTTAGTGAGGAGAAATCAAGCGAAAATACGGAAAAAAATCGTTGGAGAGATATTAAATTAAATTGTGAGGAAAGTCATATGGAATTTTTGAAAACACTTTTAGAAGACAATGCAGAATTAGTTAATAAGAAATCTCGAATCGCAAAAGGCTACGAACATAAGTTAGTTATCACCAATAATGGTTTATTCAAAAACAAGACCTACTCGATTCCACAAGTTTACAAACGAAGAAATTCTAAAATTCGCGGGTTTAAACAAAACAGAAACAAAAATAAAAACGTAAAGAACAATAATAATTATGGTGTAAATCAAGTTAAAATAAAAACAATTAATTTTAAAAATAAAACAATAAAAAAAATAAAAACCACGGATTGGTTAATGAAAATGTCATTTTACAAGCACATTCGCTTTAAACAATAAAATCGGGTTAATTGAAAAAAAAACAGATGACGACCAATAGTAAAATGATGATAGTTAACGGTACATGGAAAAACAAAAGAAATTGGGTGAATAAACATAAAAACGTAAAGAACAATAACTCTTGTGTAAATCAAGTTAAAATAAAAACAATTAATACTGACTAAACATTAAAATGTGATTATGTGCTGATTAAATAAATAATAAAACAAACTTTCAATGGACAATAAACAGTTAATAAGTGCAAAACATTCAATTAAAAAAATCGGCGTGCAAATAAAAAAAAAATTGGTGGATTGAAAAAACAATAATAGGCGTGTGCGAATTATAAAAAAGTTTGGTTGATAAAAATTTAATGGGCGTGTGAAAAATTTGAAAAATTGACGAAATAGAGGGCGTTTAAAAATTAAAACATGTATTGACAGGTGTTTCAAAAACTTAAAAATAAAACATGTTGATTGGTGTTTCAAAAACATAAGTATAAAAAATGGAAATGCAGTGTGCATAACAATTTTAGAAAAGTTAATTTATTTTCGATATTATTATTTGATATTTTCATTCAAAAATAAAAACATTTTAGTTCAGTTAAAAATTTGTAAATAATTGATAGGTGATTATTAAAATAAATAAATAATACTTTTGTTAATAATATTTAGTTAAGTTTAAAAATGTAAATTTGATATAAAATGCCAAAATTCTCCAATTCTTAACATGTAAGTCATTGAAATCCAATTAGAAAGATTTCCAACAAAATTACAAAAATTAGCAATGTTTCTTAAAAATCTAGAGGGCGTTGAACTGTATTTCAATGCCTAGCCAAATTTCGATAAATTTCAAAAATTTTAAATAAAAAAATTAACATGTTAAAATTGAGAAAGAGTATAAAAAATTTGTAAATCAATTATTGTAAACCAAAATTAATTAGAAGAAGGGGGAATTTGGATTTGAAGAAATATCCGTGTGCGCGAACGAGGAACTTTTGCGTGAGTTGGAAGAAGGAGGGGGCAGTCTACGCCGAGCAGTCGACTAGATAGGACGTTATTTGAGCAGTCCATTATAAAAAAAATTTGTATAGTAAAGTTAAATTGTTATAAATAAAAACGAAATTTAGTTTAAAATTGTATGAGTAGTTTTATTTGAAGTGAATAAAAGTGTTTTGGAAAAGAAAAATAAAGTTTAAAGAAAAATTTGAAAACACGGCTTTCAAAAATATAAATGGTTGGTCCGTGGACTAAAAAGAACACGTCAATATATTAATTATTTAGATATTCGATTTTTTAAATATTGAAAATTTATATTAAATTAAACTTGAAAAATAAAATAGTTAATTAAACGAGTGAACCATTTTTTAAATTTTAACCTGAGCTTTCAGCGGTGCTTACTACATCATGTCCAAATTAGTTATGAAAATCTCAATCAACTGCTGCAATATAAATATTCCATCTATTGTCCATCTTCCTCCTCTGAAGCCCGTCTGTTCTCACCTATTATGCTATATGTGATGTTCTTAATACTATTCTTAAGTATTCTAGTATATATTTTTTAAGCAGAGTCTAACAAGCTAATACTTCTATAGTTCTGACACTTATTTTTATTTCCATTTTTAAACTATGAAATAACTTTTGCTTTTTTCCAGTCTTCTTTATTTTCTTTTCTTTCCAGCACATATTAAAGAGGTGTAGAAGTCTTAAATGCAGCAGTGTGCATTCATACTATCCATCCCAGTTACTTTCCGATATTTGGTGGATTGTAGAGACATCGTCAGTTCGTTCATGTCAATTTCATCCAGTCCCCAAATTCTTGCTTTATTACAGCCATAAAAATTATAAAAATTACTGAATAGAATTTTTTAAATTAAAAGGTGTAATGTTGAACTTTGAATTTGAATCTCCCGCCGTCGTCCTTAAAAATCTTAACATCCGGAAATTCAAATACCATCGTTCTACGCCTGTGATCTGTCTAGCAACCCACACGTTGTAAATATCCTACCGTAGTACACCTCAGTTCTTTTATTGAACGGGAAAGCCCGGTTCGTGAAGATTGCATTACCTCTAAAACATAATTAGCCTACCTACTACATACACAGTGATTCAAAGAAAGATGCCCTGTTGTTCGATGCAGAATTTGAACGAAGTTCACATTCTAAAACCCAATTGACTAAATAAAACATTAAAACACGCAATTTTGTTCTCAGATTTTATTTATTATTTATTTAAAAAGAAAAAATCACGGGAATGGATCAACAAGCCAAAATAGTAATGAAGATAGCAATGATTTTGATGTTTGTAATAATTTGTTCATATTTATTGGTAATTCATTCATCATTTCTGATAACAAGGTCAGTGGTAATTCATTTAATCATAAAACACATAAATTTCTCTTAGAGAATATTCTACAGCCAAACTTGTGACTGCGAACTAAAATCACACCTTCGATCCACCTTTGAGATCAGTAAAATATTATTTATAATCAATTTGTATTTAGATTCCCCTTTTAAGAATGTTTGTTTATTGTCCTCAGTCAAAATACGACTGGATTTAGCTGGCTTGCAAGTCGGGCTAATTTACGCCTTAAACTTCAATGCAAGTAAGTTGGACTAATTACGTCTACAACTTTTATACCTATAAATAAACCATAATATTTGTTTATAATACCTGTAAAATTACACCTCAGTATAACAAAGGTCTCCCTTATCGAATAGAGCAACACCTCCAAGCTCCACACAATGTTCGGGGGGGGGGGGGGGGGGGGTGAAATATGACCACTTTATAACAACCATACAATTTCTATCTATTTCCATGTTCCGGCCTCCTGACCAGAATTTACACAAACCACAGTCCGGCCCCTGGCTTGTCGAGGAATATTTCGCGGGTGTGATTTGCTACATGGATTAAATTACTTTACACTCATCCAATGAGCTTGTAAATATTACTATACCTCAAAGAAAGGACCCTGTTATACCGACATACTTTCAATACCTAGTTTACCTAATCTGAGACGAAATTCGTTTCAGATATAAATTACCAAACCTTTAATATAGACAATAAAATACCAATAATAAAATATGTGTAGAACACAAGTAACCGAAGACTGACCATCTCAACATTTACCTTGTTAAATCATAACCACATTTAATCACCGTCCTTTATCATCCTCAATTTTGAATTTACCACCAATAAATAGCACAACTTAAAACTACGTTATAATATTATGTAGATTGTATATGCGGAATAAAGCAGACAACATCACCAGCGTCAGTGAAAAGATTTTCCTTATTTCAGGCACTTATATTTTTACTTCAGCTTCGTTTATCCATTCAACGTCTTCTGCTCCCATTTATATTATAATTTAATTTATTTTTAGTCTTGAAAATGGACCACATGTAAACGGCCCGAAACGTTGGTAGATATTTAAAACATTCAAAGACCTATACCCAATTAAAAATATCTTATAAGTTATAAATTATAATAATAAATAGCAAAATTCAAATAATTATAGTTTTTGTATGTATTTTATAGATTTGCGAAACGGTAACTGCAAAAAGGTATTATGCAAAAAGGAAAACCTTGTTTAGCGCTTCTTGCATAGGTACCTTTTAAAAATGCCATAGGCCATAGTGGACATTTCATATTTTATATAATACTTATTTACACTTCTTGTATTTATTATTTCTTAACAATAAAGAGAGATTATCATTGGGTTAACCTACCTAGCTTAAAAAAGGAACCATACATTTCATATTATTATCAGGTAAATACTATCAGGTATTTTAATACCCTGTACTCAAACAAGAGAGATAGTATGCGAAAAACGAACTGTCGGTAATCGAAAACTTACAGTTTATCACGTGATAAATAAATTATTTTTGAATACGAATAGTACCGCCAGCCAGTGGCGTACCTAGGGGGGGGCGGTCCGCCCCGGGCCCCTTTACTAAGGGGGCCCCACCCAAAAATAAATAATTCCATGTTTCTCAAGTGAGCGAGCTCGTTCGTGGCTCAGTCGTTCAGAGAGCGTCGGTTTCGGAGCTGCGTTGCGTCGTGCTGAACGTCGTAGATTCAATTGTTCGAATTCGGGCTCTTACGATAAAACTTTTTATCAGTTTAACATTTTTAACAGTAATGATAATTGATGATATTCTATCTATTATTTCTCTGCACAGGGCAATAGCTTATGGAAGACGGTTAGATTAAGGCAAAAAAAAGGCTAGCCACATTAAAAAGTGATAAATGACCTTTTTTTGAGGGTGAGAGGGGGCCTACAAAATAAATCCGCCCCGGGCCCCAAGTGGTCTAGGTACGCCACTGCCGCCAGCGCCACCAATGTATTTTCCTGTAACTAAGAAATGGCAAAAATCTGTACTATGAAGAAAGGTTCCCCCACCACTTTCCGCAGCGCGGCCTTAATTCATTTATTAACAATAAAAAAATGAGATTTTAAATATTTCCTTTATAAAAATGTGTTTGAACGCGGTGAGGAGCGGGGTACATAAAAGGAAGCGATAAGTGCAACCGCGTAGGTACTGGGGTGAATTTCAAGATTTTTCATCTCGGTTGAATTAAATGATTTTTGACCTTATTAAAAGTCTAAAAAATATTAAAATTACATTGTGATAAACTGGAAGAATCAATCTATAAATTATTTTCAATACATTTTTTTGAGAAATACGCGATTTCGGCAGTAGCTTACTGTAAACGGCAAAATACATGAAAATAATTAAAATATTGTGGTAGTTCATCTCGAGTAAACCGAGTTTGACAATTATTTTCCCCATAACCGTATGTACATATATTTTGAAAATTTTAATTAATTTTTTCAAGTAGAAGGTCCACAGAGAATCCATTGAAAAAATTCACACAGATATTAATTTGAGGTATCGAAGTTTGTCGCCATGGGCTAAATCAAAACTTTGAAATTGTGCCTTATTCCATTGGACGACTTTTTGACGACTTGTAGATTTCGAATGTGTGAAGCAATGAGGAACATTTTTGGATAGGTTGTTAATTTTTACCTCAAAATGCCCACAAAGGTGAGAATAAAAGCGAGTTTGCACTCTACGGATTGATATGTACGTGGATATGTACGGTTTATGTGTTGGTTAACTTTCTGGAATATGTGCATTGTGTCGAATTTATTATGACAGCTGGTGATGCTACATGTAGTATTATTACAAATTATTGTTCAAAGGTTTGTATTAGTTTCAGAAATCCATTTTACTTTAACCTAAGGATAACTGTAACCTTAGATTAGTTATGTAGAGTATCACCAGAGATTTTCAGAAACCGGGCATTAGTAATTTTTTAAATGAAAAAACTTGCATATAATTTTTAAAACAATGTTTGAAAAAATAAAGTTGAAAATAGTTATTTATGTATCAAGGGCACAATAAAAAGATTATAGCACTGAGGGTACTTTAAAGCCCGACGCGTTAGCGGAGGGCTTTAAATTGCCCGATAATTGCCCAATAATTGACATTGTACAATAATATTGAGCGTCTGTAGATCACATTGAAAGATTGCGCAATATATTGAGTCAATCAAAAACAGTTTGATTTTTATTGTGCAATCTAGTGAATATTGCATCGTCTGTTGGCAATATTGTACAATACCTACTGGTTCAGTTCTGTGTTGGGGGGATAGCATCTCGCATTATAGTATCCCTTTTTGTATTTCAGATGTAACCATTCTCAGTAGTTCATCAAATAATGCACTATCTAGTCGCAAAAAATTTTGAAAATTACTTGGTTCACTAATTCTTAGTTCACTTAACAGATTTTCATGAGTGTACTTATTTCTTTCTTTAAACCATTCCTTCATCCACCTGCGCTTCTTTTCTTCATTCTTTTTTGAAGCTATAACCAATGCTATAGCCATACAACTTGCTGTCTTCTTATTATTCCTCATGTTGACTGCACAAGTATCACCCGTGAACTAATTTATTGAGCAATAATATTGCACCGTGTGGGTTGGCCACGTAATATATTGACACAATAAATTGTGCAATATATTGACGTAAATATTGATCGTCCAGGGGCCGCTTAATACTGTCATTTACTGCCTAATACTGCCAGTTACTGCCTAATACTGCCACATACTGCCGATACTGCCACTTACTGCCCCTTACTGCTTATAATGCTTCTCAAATGTACACTATACTGCCACAGTGATTCACCTCCCGTTATTATGTATCAGGGATTGCTAAAATTTGTGGATGAAGGTACGAAGTTCCTAAAATTATTAGATGTTCATTCAATTATTTTTTCAAAATTTAAATTAAAAATGTTTTTAATTTTTAAGTACCTACTCTTATTAATTTAAATTTGAAATGTTTTCTATGTCATTTTTTTTGATGTAATACACTGCTGTTAATGAGATAATTACAAAAAAGCAATAAAATCCAAATTCGTTCTGAATTTTTCAAAATTTTTTAGACCGTTTTGTATGAATTTCTTCACGACAACAAATTTTTTGGTCAGTATTTTTTTCATTAAATGGTCAGTATATAATAATATTTTGGCCAGTATAAATATTTAAGTGTCGGTATTAAATCGAATTTTGGTCAGTATAATTTGTTAATTTGGTCAGTATAAATAATAAAGTTGCAGTTTTGGTTAGTATACTTTATTGGTTAGGTAATTGTTTTTATCAGTGACCATTTTTAATATAAAATTAGAAATCCAAATAATTATTATAAAAATGTTATCTAATTTATCACAATTAAAAAAAATGCGAATAAAATATAATTATAATTAATCCACTACACCTTTTCCAGTTTTATTTCAGAAACGGTCACATGTATTTGAGAAAGCGATAATTGAAATTCAGATTTGTCAATTGTATTTGAGAAATGTTGTGTTTTGATGTTATCGGGAGATCGGGAAAATGAAAAGCACATGAACATTAACTTAACGCTTCTGTATTAAATATAACCAGGGGTGGGCTGGAGCCGGCTTGGTCCGGCTCGCGCGAACTGGTTGTTAAAATGTTTGAAACTCGGCGAGCCGCTTGTTAAATTACCCCTAAAACCAAAAAATAAGCCAATTTCGATGCCATTCCTTTTATTACATCTTGGATGAACCAGAATCACAGGTTAGCAACAGAAACAAGGGTAAGAAAAGGGCACAATAATGATGTTTCTGCAAATCAACAAGGCATATTGACTCTACATTAATTAATTAATTATGCATATACATAGTATAGTATGTTAAATTTGGAATTTATTAGTTTTTTGTGCAATAAATGTTTTGTTTAGTTATTTTGTGCAATAAATGTTTTGTTATATATGTATTGTAGCGTCTCGTGCCTTGAAGATACACGAGTACGCACACAATCGGTTTATGGACACCTACCTTAATTCGACTCTCACTTCTCAGGTAATGCGTCGGGATCTGATTCAACCAACACTTTTTTATACGAGCTTATGTCGAACGAATTCTTGTCTCCAACAAAGATAAAACTACAGTTGGATTCCGTTAACAAGTTTTTAATCAAATAAACAAATTCCAACATATAACATATAACCCCAAACAATCAAACAATCTTTATATAAAATACTACTCTACGCACTGATTAATAAATGGTAGCTAACCTGCGATTTGTAACGTGCGCACTATTTTCTTTCTTCTATTTTCTCATTCCCAATCTCGTCACGATCCAATTCTCGTGGGGATATAATCGTTCCACTCTTTCTCGAACTGCTTCTCCTAGATCGGATAATTTGGTATCCGGATCTCCCTTTCGTATCTGTATGACACGATCTCAACCACAACCTTCGTTGCCAACACCTTTCGTATCCCGCTATCTTACGGAATCTTAAATTCTCCAAGGAATTAATCTTCTCGGGTAGCACCACCGTATTTCGTTCACGAATATAATTTATCTCAGTATATTTTATGTGAATCTCACTTGAATTCGCGAGTTTATCGCACCGTACTAAATACACGACCGTCACCTTTCGTGATCTGGATGATACTTCCTTATTTACTTTTATGTAACGTTCGTCACTATATATTTTGTTTAAAAACCGGAGCTTCTTATATTCTCGGCTTATTGTACATGGCCGACGGTTCTCTGCACGTTTGATTAATTTCCACATGTTGTATATCCCGTTTACATACAACATGTAACACGAACAAACTTAAAATTAAATTCAAACGACAAAAAAAACAAACACATGCAAACAAATGTGTTTGAACCTCCGGTCTCCAACTGTACTTCTCTCCTTGTTGGTACGACTCTATCCTCAACATGGATAGCGCGTATCACAACAGTATATTATATATTTTATACTGTACAAAAATAAATGAAGACAATGTACTCATTTACCGTTTTCTTTGCTTCGAAATAATAGCGAGCCGGTTGTTCAAAATTTGGTAGCCCACCCGTGAATATAACTATAAGAAGAATAAAAAAAGGATCATACATGTGGCACACACTGTAGTAGGTTAAAAACTATATTACGATATCTATAGGGAAATAGTGACAAGCAACACGGCACCTAGCGGAAATTTTGGCGAACTTCGTTAAATTAGATGTAAAATTTATTTTCCATATGTTTAGTGAGGATTTTAAAAGTTTTCGACGATTAATAAAATTTTCTAGTAATACACTTCGATATGAACGCTAATCAATATTGTTCAGTGCCTCAATGTTCATCTTGGGCAAAGAAAAATCCGGAGTTTCCCCTCTTTCTTATCAGGTCTCGATATAGCTTCTTTTACAGTTATTGGTTCACTGTCCAAATCAATATTTTGTGTACACAAGTATGTTATAAAATCATCAAACTTCTTCGGTTTTGGCGTTCTTTCCGATTTTCTAATTGTTTTGTTAACTTCTTCTTCGTCTTCAACACTTTCAAGTAGTACGTTTTCTGTGAGTTTGTTAGCTTTCGCATCAATTTCGTCTCCCACTGAAACTGATTCCTCTAATCCGTTCTCCACAACAATACTTACTTCTTTAGCTTTTTCTGTAACGATTACATCTCGACTGGTGATGATGTTTCTTGTACTTGGGTTGTATAACCTGTAACCCTTTGTAGTTTCGTCATATCCAACTAGGATATGTTTTGTCGATTTCTTGTCCCATTTCTGTCTGTTCACTTTAGGAATATGTACCATTGCTGTAATACCGAATACTTTTAAGTGACTAACATTTGGTTTCTTGCCAGTACAAATTTCAAATGGAGTTTTTGTGACACCTGAAGCTATTGAACGGTTCATTAGATAACATGCGGTGTTGCAAGCTTCGGCCCAAAAAATCTTACTTAAGTTCTGATCAAAAATTAAACATTTTACTTTTTCGACTATGGTACGATTGAATCTTTCTGCCATTCCGTGTTGCTCGGGTGTATGACTATTCGTTTTTTGGTGAACAATTCCATTATCGCGTAGAAATTTTGCAAATAACTTACTGCAATATTCGCCTCCATTATCGGTTCTTAGCACTTTGATCTGCTTATTCGTTTGTTTTTCAACTAGATTCTTGAAATCTGTGAATTTTTCTATTACTTCATCTTTTGTTTTCAAAAAATAAATATAGGTCATCTTGCTGTAATCATCAATAAACGTTAGAAAATATTTTGAACCACCTACTGACCTTTTTTCCATCGGGCCACAAACATCGCTGTGAATTATTTCCAACAATCATTTTGCTCTACTACCGTTTTTTGGAAAAGGTAAGCGGGTTTGCTTGGCTTCACAACAAACTGTACAATTAATCTTCTGTATGATTGCTTGTCCTTTGTAGATCAATCCGTCCACTAAACCTCTTAATTTATCTAAATAACTCGAGTTTATATGTCCTAATCGTCTATGCAACAATTCACTTGAGATTACGGAAGTACTTAACAAACTTACATTTTGTTTTACTAAATTCAGTTTATACACATTATTTTCCAAGCTTGCAATTCCAATTAACACATTACTTTTATTGTAAATCTTACAGCCGTTTTCATCGCATTTAACTTGGTTTCCGTTTCGAATCAGCTGACCCACCGACAACAAATTTGTTGTTCAACCTGGAACGTAATGCACATTTCTTAAAATAACGTTTAAACAATCTTTATTCACTATTGTTTTTATTTCTACATCTCCGGCACTTTTGACTGGAATTATTGACTTATTTGCTACCATAATTTCACTTAATTCTGGTTTGCGTTCATGTTTTAACCACTCTTTGTTCGCAGTTAAATGAAAACTCGCCCCTGAATCAATATACCAATCGTTTGTTTCAAATTTACCACTTGTAAACACTGCATTTAATGCGTAGCTTTGCTTGTTTGGACATTTTGACATAAAGTGTCCCGATTGTTTGCATTTGTAACAAACATAGAGGTATATTAAAACTACTGGAGACACCACTAGATGCAACAAAACGGTCCAACGTATGTTTACGCTTCCCCCACTCCTTAAAGGATTCGGTTCAAATCTTTTAGTGCATAATCATAGGATAAATGACGTTTAAACGTTTAAATAATTGAATTATAAGAAGTTAGGATATGATAAATGATTAAAATAATTGTAGTTTTAATGTGGTTTTAATACATGTGGTTTTTAATTAAAAATACACAAATTTAAAAAAAATATATAATTATTTTCTTATAAACACAAAAATAGAATTACAAAATAAAAAATACATAGCAAATAAATTATAAAACACTGAAAAAGAAGCAATTATACATTTTTGAATAAAATTAGTTTTGTAAGTTTACTTCTTACAGAACTGCCCTGCCTGAATTGTCAGCCTTTTTCTGTAAGTATGTAATCTTAAATTAAAAAATAATTTACAAATTAAATTTGTTAACTCCCATTCATGAGAAATGCCACTGTCACATATCGGATGGGCATATATTCCAAACGGATTTTTGTCAAATAATTTTCTTTTTACATCATTAATTAAAATAGTGGGCAAGTTATATTTTATCAATCCATCTTTTTTTATTCCAAATAATTAAACGAACTTTCACATGATTTAAATATTTTAAAAGTTTCATCTGAAACTAATTTTAGTTTCCCTCTGCTTACATATTTTGTAAAAGAACAAAAGCCATCCTCACGACTATAATTTACATGATCTGTGTTTGATTTACATTTTAACCATTACAAATTAACCATTTTAGGTTAAAAAAGCAACAATTTACTAGATAATTTACTTAAGAAATAGTTAAATTCACAAAAACACACCACTCTGTAACTAAAATTGATAAAATTTAAAAAACTACAGCTGTCATTGCTATCTTTACCTCGTTATTATGGAATGTCAAGTCGAGTTTATACCTTTAAGGAGTAGGGGAACGCCAGTAAAATCGGACCGTTTTTTCTTTATAGGGATTATATGCAAGTGGTGCCTCCAGTCAGGAACGTGTCCATGGGGGAGGATGGGGGGGGACTCCCCCCCAATATTTTAGAAAGTTGGCAAAATCACCCAAAAGTTGTTGAAGTTGGCAAAAGCCGCTAAACCAAAACTAAGTTTGTAAAAATTTTATCAACTCAAAAAAATTTCAAGTAATAAAAAAATAATATGCTTATTTTCTCATATTTTGTAACTATTTTAGTTATATTTTGTAACTAAACACATTATTTTAGTTACACAATGTTACTAATTGAAGGGCCTAGTGTAAAAAGTAGTTAAGTCACTTTTTTTTCAATTTTTAGTTGAGCACATTTTCACATTGCGGCATTTATTCTCTACAAATTAGTATAAAAATCAACAAATTGAAAAAAAAAGTGACTTAACTACTTTTTCCACTTTGTTAAAACCAACATTCAATGTAAAATGTAATCCTTCCTTCTCAGTCCTTTTACCCTAATGAGGGTTTGGTGGCCCATCTCGTTTTATCTCTTTCTATGCATATGATGTGCGTTCAAATTGTTTTCACATACATAGAGGACCTACTTGTTTAACGTGGGCTCCGAACCACGGGAAGTGTACTACACTTCATTTCGAGATGGATTCTCTTAGCAGGTTACCTCGGTGGTTTCCCATTGTCTGCCGAGGAGAAACGGTCAGAATAAAGTTCTTACTCTGCCCGGATTCGATCCGAGCGTTTCGCATTAGCAGTAGACGCACTTAACTGCCAAGCTATGACCGCCGCGCCGCCTCATTATTATTACATTAAAATGCAATAATAAATATTAATTTAAGTATTGATTATTTTGTATTGAATAATATTGAATATTTTTTAAAATAAAATGTTTTTATTTTTTTTAAGTTTAGAAAGTTTTAATAGGGATTAATAGGGAAAATTATATTTTTATTATTTATAAAATGATCTATTTTTTATGTCCCAATTTATACCCAATGTATTACTTACAAAAAGTTGGCAATTTTTAATTGATTTAGTTGGCAAATTGAGGATTGCTCCCCCCTGAAAAAAGTTTGTTGAGCACGTCCCTGCCTCCAGTAGTTCTAATATATACCTCTATGGTAACAAATAATGTTACTTCTTGCATCGCTTTTGACATTATTGCTTGCTTTGTTTACATTAGAATTTGACGTTTCGTTTTTAATACCTCTACTGCTATCTTTCCATTTTTGTGAATACTGTTGTCTTCATTTGACTTTGAAAACTCCGCCAGAACTCCTAGCGACATCTTCTTGCATGTCAAGCAACTTCGTTTTGATGGAATCTGTAGTGATGGTAATTCCGGAATGTTCAACAGCCATTACCAGTGGCGCAAACCTTTCAGGTAAACCTGCCAACAGTAATGAACCATTGCTCATGTTCATTTTAGTTCAATGTCCATTGTTCATCAATATTAAAACCCGTTATTCGCAATCTTTGCGAAGTTTCGACGACTTGATTCGCATATTCTTCCATTGAATCACAATTATCTAGTTTTAAAGATATCAGTTTACGCAATAAACAAATCTTTCTCGTGAAACCACTATCATCGTATAGACTTTTTAACTTCGTCCAAACTTCCTGTGCTGTCTTCGCATCTTTTACATGCGTAAACAAGGATGGATCTAACGTTAATACGAGCTTTGCTTTAGCCTTTGCTAATAGCACTGTGTCCTTTTCTTTGCCGTTAATGCAATCAGTTAGTCCTTCGAGAACAAACACTTTTTCGACTGCAAAAGTCCACTCGTCATAGTTTTCGCGACCTACCAACTTTGGTACACTGTTTAAGTAATTTACTGCCATGTCTGTAAACAATTTCCACCGATTCACTCACGAACTTAACAATCAATTATTACTGCGTTGTTGCTGGGTACCATAACCTGTTGTGTTTTGATGTTATCGGGAGATCGGGAAAATGAAAAGCACATGAACATTAACTTAACGCTTCTGTATTAAATATAACTATAAGAACAATATAAAAAGGATCATACATGTGCACACACTGTTGTAGGTTAAAAACTATTGCCATGTATCGCTACTGTTTAGATAAAAAAAATTTTGACGGTTACTCTACCACTAACTCAGCCACTCGAAACTAAATTTCTTCTGCTACACACTAAAGAACACACTTATTTTAGCAAATTGTAATAATAAAAAATGTGAATATGGTCCAAACTTAAAAAAAAAAAAGAATTTGAACTTAGCTAATTTTCATGTAATTCAGTGGTGGATTAACGAGATTCGAGGCGCGTCGCTCATTCTGTGGTCAGTCCGTGCGAGATGAATGACTCTAACACTTAGAGTATTTCACCGGCGCCTACCTCTTGCTTGCATCTGACTACACCGCACGTCAATTTTTGCGCTCATTTAATTTCACGAATTAAGTTCCAATAGCAATTTTTATTGCTGTTCTCTAAACGATAATTTAAAATAGAAGTGAAAGTGATACATCAAGCTCCCTTTCTATTTAAATTTTCGTCGACAAAGCGTTTAAAAACGCTTTTAAGTGACCCTTCCAGTATTTTCCCGGCAAACAGAACCCATCTGTTAAGTGACGTAGCTAGCTACATCACGATAACATACGATCGCGCGTTCTGTTGCCCCTCCCCTCCGAGGTCATCAGCCGATGTACAGAAGTGTACATAACCAGGTTAGTAAACTTTTCTTGACCTAGGTTACTTTCAGATAATCTTATCGCAACGTAAACATAAAATATTTCAAGTCATCAAATTCTTGCATTCTTTTAAATTCAAGTCCAAGTAGATAAATTTAAGGTTGCATCACAACATTTTAAACATTTTAAAAATTTTTCAGATTTCACAACATAATTAAATTATATTATTACTTGTAACATATTAACTATTTAACAATAATGACGAATGTTACCGACATGACCCAAGACAACCCCCTCCTCCGCGAGCTTATTGATTCAATAAAAGCTGAAAACCTCTCTTTGAAAGCTCAACTCAATGAGCAATTCAAAATAGTTAAAGACCTCTCTGACCGAATCGCCACACTCATTCTCAACTCCCAGCCACCCAAGGTCGTGCAACCACCCCCGGTCGTAAGACCACCCCCGGTTGCCCAACCACGCCCGATTGCCCCCTCAGGGAAAAGGAAGGATAAGACCCCCTTCCCCCCCCTACCGACCGCCAATCCCACCAAAAAGGAAGCCCCTATCAAACCCAAAACGGTTAAACCAGCCACGACCAAGAAAGCTGACCCACCGCGCCCACTTATGGAATCTTCAATTCCAAAACCACGACGCGCGCTTTCCGCAGCTAAGACTGCATCAACCCTATACACCGCCCAACCTCCATCAGAGGCAATGGATATCCAAGCCTCCACCTCCATCGGCGGTGACACCTTCGTCACCCCAAGCGACCGCAATCTTAAACGCGCCCGCTCCAACGTCAGCAATGACAGTGAAACTTCCGGGCCCGCTACCAAGAACAGGTTCGCCTGTCTCGAGGTAGAAGACACCCCAACCGATACCCAAGCCGAACGCGACGATGATAACGGCATGGACACCAATAGCCCCCAAATCGACATCAACGACTCCCAATCGAACTCCCAGGGTGCTTCACACCCAGACCCTACCACATACTCCTCCTCCAGTCGAATCCCCCCAATTGTCCTCCGTACAAAGGATAACTGGCCGGCCATCAACAAAATGATTCGCGATCGGAAAATTGCCACCACCAAAATCCGCACGCTCGTGGACGGCATCTCAATCCAGCCGGCCACCGAGACAGACTACCGGGCCCTCAGCCGTTTACTTGAGGAAAAATCCCTCCCCTCGCACTCCTATTCTCTCCCTCAGGACAAACCACTTAAAGTGGTTATCCGAGGTCTTCCAATCACAATAACAGCCGCAGAAGTCAAAGAAGACCTTTAATATCAAGGCTTCGATATTCAATCAGTTTTTCAGATGCGCCAGGGTCGCGATAAAAAACCTATGCCATTATACCTTGTCCATCTAACCCATAACACAGATAAGATGGCAAGAAAATTTTCGACATGACATCAGTCCTGTCTATCAATACTCGTACCGAAACCCCCCACAAACGTACAGAGGTCGGTCAATGCCACCGTTGTCAACGGTTCGGGCATGCCCAAACTCTCTGCCGCGCCCCACCCAAATGCGTCAAATGCGCAGGGGATCATTTAACATCTTCCTGTCAAAAAATCCGAGAGGACCCGGCCACTTGTGCTAACTGCGGGGGAAACCACCCCGCAAACTACAAAGGTTGCGCTTCGTTCCCCAAGCCCAAGAGGCGAGAACTTTCAGCCCGCGAAGCATCTTCCCGCTTCGCTGGCCGCCCCACTTACAATTACCCCCCCTCCCAAGGCCCCAATCGACCATCCTATCTAGGAGTCGCTAGCCAACATGCCCCTCACAGGGAAGCAACACATGCCACCCCCACGCCCTCCACCTCCTACGAGGAGGCCCCTTCCCGACAAATGAGAGCAGTTCTTGATCTCCTTCAGAGAGAAAGAGTCAGCGACAAAGTCATTGATCATTTTAAATCAATCACGAACTTCAATGCCATTAGCAGCGCATCTGTTAATGTCTAAACCCAGATTCCAACCCACCACTTTGCAGACGGCTTTTTGGAACGCCAACGGCCTTTCAGCCAAACGAAATGAACTTCTCGCGTTCGCGCACGATCACGACCTTGACGTAATCTTGGTCAACGAAACCCACTTCAGAGCTGGCCAACTGGCAAAACTCCCTTGCTATTCACTTTATAGGAACGACCGTGACGGACGCGGCGGCGGAACCGCAATTTATGTAAAATCATCCATCGAACACGTCGCAATTCCGTCCCCCGACCTAGAGTACCTTGAAGTCACTACGGTGAGCATCCACACCGCACATCACGGTTGGTTGCAAATCTCCTCCGTCTATAATCGCCCTCAGCAACGCATCCTCAAAGAGGACCTAGAAACCCTCCTTGAAGGCCCCGACGCGAAGATCATCGCCGGCGATTTCAATGCTAAACAATCCAACTGGTTGTGCAAACACACAAACCATGTAGGACGTGAGCTACTTTCACTAGCAAACGAGCTGGACTTTGCGATCATCGCTCCCACCTCCCCTACCCACTTTTCTAACGCAGGTACGCCGTCTATTCTGGACATAGCCATTTTCAAAGACGTACAACTCCAATACGACATCACCACCAGCGAAGAGCTAAACTCAGATCACTACCCGGTCCTTCTGACACTCGGACCACTGTTACCCCCAAAAGGCCCTCCCACGAGAACGACAACAGACTGGACCTCTTTCAAAGACACTCTGTCAAAAAACCTTGGACCAATCCCATTCTTTGAATCCCCCACTGACCTAGACCAATTCATTGTCAATTTCCAAGACAACATCAAAAAATCCGTTGACGAAACTACTTTTCAAGTCAACACCACGGACGTCAGCGACAAACTCACTCCCTCCCTCAAAGATCTTATCAGAGCCAAAAACCGAGCGAGGAAACTCGCCCGGCGAACTCGCAACCCTGATGTCCGCATGGCGCATGGCCGCCACCCTCCAGGGGAAAAAGAAAGTCACCATCCCAATTCTCTCCCGCCCTGACGGCACTATTGCCCGGAGCGATCTTGAAAAGGCTGAAATCTTCGCCGACAGCCTCCAAGCTCAATGCTCCCCCAACACCACAAGATTAGACCAAGACCATATCAATTCGGTCGAAAATTATGTCACCACCACCCTAAACACCTCCGATGACACACATATCACCCCTGCCTCTCTTCCGGAGGTCACCATCGCCATTAAACTCCTCAAAAAGAGGAAAGCCCCAGGTCCCGATGGCATCACCAATACTGCCCTCAAAGAACTTCCCCAAAAAGCCAAAGTTGCCATCACCGGCGTAATTAACGCATGTTTTCGACTCAACTACTACCCACAAATTTGGAAAACCGCTGACGTAGTGGTAATTTCCAAACCCGGTCGAAATCTCAAACTTCCGAAAAGCTATAGACCAATCAGCCTGCTCCCTTCTATCGGAAAAGTAGTTGAAAAAGTCATTCTCACCCGTCTCCAAGAAGCCATGTTCGATAACAGTATTATTCAAAACGAACAATTCGGCTTCCGTGCTGGACACAGCACGACCCACCAAGCCCTCCGGTTGAGCACGTCACGCAGGCACTCAACAAAAAAGAATTCACCGGCCTAGTGCTACTCGACGTATCGAAAGCTTTCGATAAGGTCTGGCACGAATTCAAAATGCTTCAATCTAAAATTCAAATTCCACTAGTCCGACTTATTGCCTCCTACCTTCACGACAGAAAACTCCAAGTCAAACTCATGAACACTAGATCCACAAAGCGCCCCATCACCTCCGGGGTCCCCCAGGGTTCGATCCTTGCAGCTTCACTGTTTAACATCTTTATGAGCGACATTCCAACCTCCTCAGATCCCGCAACAAAAATTTCACTATATGCAGATGACACTGCAATATACACGTCCTCAATCCACCCGCACATAGCCACAACCCGCCTCCAGGAGGCGATCAACGATCTCGGGAGGTGGTACGAAACTTGGCGCATCGAGGTTAACTCGAGTAAAAGTTCCGCGATCATGTTTCGAAACCGTTGCAAGCCTCACAACTCCAGTGTCTGGATGTTTGAGGAGCAAATCCCCTGGAAAACCAAGGTCAAGTACCTTGGCGTTACCATGGACCGACGTCTCAAATGGGACGCTCACATTTCCTCCGCAACCGGTAAAGCCAAATGCCTTTTCAATAGATTGTTCGTCCTCATGAACAGTAAAAGTACCATGTCCCCCGCTAACAAACTAAGATTATACAAAGGCATAATCCGCCCGACAATGATTTATGCCTCCGCTGTCTGGGGATACGCACGCCCTAGGGCCATAAATAAACTTCAAGTCATTCAAAACAAAAATCTCCGAGCTATTTTCAGCGCCCCCTATTACGTCACTAACAGGCGACTACATGCAGACGCCAAACTAGATCTTATTAACACTCTTAACCGCAAACATGCCACCAATCTTTACAACAAATCCAAATTTTCAGAAAACCCACTAGTAAATCAACTAGGTCAATACAACCCAGCCGACTTCCTCATTCCCCGTCCCAAATCACTCCTGACCACGGACAACTCCTGACCATAACTCTCCCCCACACAGA
Organism: Podabrus alpinus; assembly: GCA_932274525.1. Taxonomy (NCBI): domain Eukaryota; kingdom Metazoa; phylum Arthropoda; class Insecta; order Coleoptera; family Cantharidae; genus Podabrus; species Podabrus alpinus. The sequence continues at coordinate 41,815,681 of OW026452.1, read as the reverse complement.
CTAATGTATGTTCACAGGTTTAACTTACACAAATTCTCTTCGAAAGTGAATTTATTCACTAGATTTGTGTAATTTTTCGATCAATTTCCACAAGCTTCGATAAATCACCCCCCATAGTATCACTACAATCCCACTAGTCGCCAATTCTGACTAGTTCCAAGTAGAAGCCACTCACTTCGAGGTCATCAATAGAAATTAATTTATAATTTATTTCTTCGAATTAGGGACTCTACTATATCGGCAAATGTAAAAAATTTCAATTTCTTCACATATCTCATATTCACAGTCACAGCCCAGGTTTCTAACCAGTCAGTCCGCCAAGCCCCAATTCCCAGAGACCCACCGGTCTCTACAACTTCCAATGTCATTAATGTATTCTTTCTATAAAATCGTATTAAATATTGATTAAGCAAAACGCAGTGGAAGTGATTGTTCTCGTGCAGCGCAACACACCACCATACATCATGTTGCCGCTTTAGCAATGGACGATATGGCAGTTGGACGTTAAACACATTTTTATTATAGGTTTAATTTTTTTCAGTAAATGCATTTTACATCAAATAACTCATATTTAGTTAGTTAGCCAGTAGTACACTCTTTGAACATGAGCTACAGTAGCGCTCATAAGTAAGGTGCCACTTTGTTTTTTTTGCGATAACTTTTTTAAATTTCAAAATTTTTTGTTTAATTTTTCAAAATTTATTCTTTAAATACCTTGGAATTATAACACATAATTAAAATTATTTGAAAAATTTTATAAACAAGTAAAAATTTAAAAATCAAAAAATAGGACATATTTGCTTATAATAAAGTTTTATTTAAAGCACTTAAAACAAAATCTAAAGTACTTTATTGAAAATATAAAGATTAAAAGCAATTACTACTTCGTTGCATAATCGTTTGCAGCTATAACTGCTTTGCATCGAGAAGGCATAGAGTCAACAAGCTTTACTAAACGCTCCAATGGTAGCTTTTGCCATTCTCGCCTTAAAGCTTCCCATAACTGACTCCTATTTTGGTATGTCCTACTTGTAATTTGTCGCTCTAACTCTTCCCACAAATGCTCTATAGGATTTAAGTCACGAGACTGACTAGGCCCCTCAAGTAGGCGGATATTAGCCTTTGCCATGTAACCTTTCACATGCTTTGAAGCATGTTTGGGGTCATTATCTTGTTGAAATATCCAGTTGCGTGGCAGTTTTCTCTTCCCATGTGGTAGCATGTGATCTTTTAATATGTCAGCATACATAAACCGATCCATAATACCATCGATTAAGTGTATAGGTCCAACACGAACACAGGAAAACCGGCCCACACCATGACATTTCCACCGCCGTGTTTTACAGTGGGAACCTGATACTTAATACCATGTCTTTTATTTTTTGGATGTCGAATATACTTAATACCATCAGAGGAAAACAAATTATATTTGCTCTCGTCGCTCCAAAGAATTTTAGACCATTATTGAGCTCCCCAGTTTAAGTGATCTTTGACAAATTTTAATCGGGCTATCCGATTCTTCTTTGAAATTAGTGATTTCTTAGAAGGAGGCCTACCAAATAGTCCAGCTGACTTCAGTCGACGTTTCACTGTCGAAACACTAATATTATCTTCGCGATTCTCGTTAAAATCACGAACAATTTCGGTAGCCGTTAAGCGAGGATTCTTCACCGCATCAGGAACGATAATTTTATCTTCCCGTCTGGTTGTTTTTCGTGGTCGCCCTGTTCTTGGTTGATTGGCCACTGATCCATATTGGTTTATTTAACGAATCCAACGACCTAGTATAGTTTGATGTGGTATATCAAATCGGCGTTCTGCTGTCCTTAATGAGTCTCCATTTTTCAATGATTTCAAAATCGCATTTTTCAGATCTTCGGAATATTCTTTCGTCTTTACCATGATTCTTACTGTTTAAGCAACTACTGTAACAAGTTTATTTCCAAAAAATTAATTTTATTTACAGTTTTTGACGTTTTAAAGAATATGGCACTTTACTTTTGGACGCTCAATAAAATATAATTATATTTATATACTGTTCGCGTTATTACGAACATTAAATTTTAAACGTCAAAATCTGTATTATCCTACTTACTTTTAGGAATGATACAACAATTCGCGAAATAAGTTTGGCTTTTATTAATTTTTGCTAAAAAATTGAGTGGCACCTTACTTATGAGCGCTACTGTAAATATTTGACATATTTTTTAAATAATTTTTCTGAATCACAAGTAACCCTTTCCGAATTACTATTAACGCATTCTGAAATAAACTTAACTAAACTGAATTACAATGGACGTCTTCTCAAATACAATTGACAATATGAATTTGAATAAACATTTTCTGAAATTCAATTGAGTGATCAGAATTACATTGACGTTTTCTGAAATAGAATTGACAAATCTGAATTTCAATTGAAACTGTTCCGAGAGGAAGTCATGTTATTGTAAGTAAACGTTATAAGAAGCATACGGATGAAAATAATAAACGAATATTGTCCGTTTGATCGCTGTAACTCATCTCTGATTGGTTCATTCATTTATTCCAAGCTAAAAAATATTGACAATTTTGAATAACATTTACGCTTCCTGACATTATAGTCAACTAATCTGAATTACAATTGACTAATCTCAATTTCAATTGACTAATCTGAATGTAAATTGACGCTTTCTCAAATACAATTGACTAATCTGAATGTAAATTGACGATTTCTCAAATACAACTGTCTAATCTGAATTTCAATTGACGATTTCTCAAATACAACTTACTAATCTGAATTACAATTAACGCTTTCTCAAATAAAAGTGGAAAAGGTGTAGAAGAGCTTTAGTAGCTAATTTTGGCATTCCCCTTGAACGCTTTTCACCTATAGGTATTTGTTTAGCTGCTGGAGGAGGTTTGACATATTTTAAGCGTATAGCCAAGCCTATTATATGCTTGCATATATATTTCTTAATAAAACCTGGACAAGTGCAGCGGCCATGCATCCAGTTTTCTGTTTGTTTTGGGAGATTCATAAACCACACTTTAAATGTTCTTCGTTTGAATTGATCTAAAGTGTTCCAGCGCATTTCTGATACGGTTTGAATTTCTTCCTCTGTAACAGTAGGTTCTTCATTGGATGGACAAAAATATTTAATTGAATTTTCGCATGTCATTGATGAAATTTTGACGTTTGCTTTTGCCCATTGATAATCATTCGTCCATTGGTGTAATTCGACTGTTGTCGCAGTTTTGAATACTCGACTTCCACTGGAAGATTCTTTTGACCACTTCTCTCCTGTTTTAATGGTTAATTCAAGAAATCTTGACAGAGGTAACCTTTCACGAAATGTATCTTCTTTTTTTATCACTAAATTGAAAGACTCCAATGCATTGTTTGTAGAAGGAGTATGATGCGCAATACCCTCATACCAATTTTGATGGGATGTGAACCATTGCAGCTTCATGCATTCAACAAATTCCGTTTGCTTTTTTTGAAGCCATTTCTGATAAATAAAGGTACAGCTTTATCAAATACTTCTTTATTTGGAGATAATAGTAATGTGTCTATGTCATTTATTACTTCTTTTCTCAAGCTTTTCTCCACCAATGATTCAATTTTTTTCGAAACGTTACGCCTCATATGTGCCCAACACATGATTAATGGCTTATTGTCGCCGAATGTTTGAAGGAATGTATTTCTAATTGCATTTGAGGCATCGGGATCAATTTTCTCATTTATTTTATTTAGGCCCGCAATAATTGACTTAAAAATGAATTTAAAATCTCCAGTTTTTTTCATTTGAACAAACTGCCATGCCAATTGGATAGAAGTGACGATCAAAATCTGTCGTTCCAACAAGTATAATAGGCATACTTTCCCATATAAGTTTGTAAGTGGCATCGGTTGTGAATTTTGTTCGATTTGTTGCAGTTTTTAAGTAAACGTTTGGTTGAAATTAAAATTCTGAAACTTGAGCCAGTGCCAGCGTCATCTTCTTGTTCCTCTTCGTCAATTAATTCGTCACGGTATTTTTTTAATAATAAATAATAATAATAAAAACTTTATTTCCAACAGGTATAACCCAATAACAGGAAACCGTCAATACATTACATATATGTATGTAAATTTAATGTGAGCTTTTGTTGCCTAAATATTCATATGCGGCAACTTGATGTGGTAACACAAAATGCAAATCATCCGACTCTGGCAAATTATTATGATCCAAACACTATTGTTCAAATTCACCTAAACTTATTCCAGCTGGTCCATAATATTTCTTTCTTAGTTGGATTAAATAATTACTTAGCTGCATTTTGTTTTTAGGTTTTAAACCTTTTTCATTTAGAATTTCCAACATCTCTTTGGGTTTCACTTTTAAATGAAATTGATTTTGAATTTCTTTTTTCATTTCATTTGAAAGTTTGATTGTTTGTTGATCTAACCTTTCGTGAGAATGTTCTTCATCGGCTCTGAATATAATTGAATCGGTGAGTGGAAGAACAGTACATGTACAAAACCTTCATTTCGAGTAAATTAAAAAACATGGTGGAACTCGCTTTAGCGGCAGTTCCTAGGCTTCTATACAGCTACCTTTCTGGTGTGAAAAATTGTTGTTGGCTAGTTATTTTTGGTCGCCGTATAATATAATATCAGATAGATAATCTGCACTAAATAAATTTTTGCGGTTGGTATTTATCATTTACTATATAATCAATAATAAGCGAACTTTTCCATTCCATTCGGAACTTTACTTCTCTGTAATGTACGATCCATTTCTTAAGGTCGATCAATCCTAATCTTTCTCTTTTATTATCAACTTAACTTCACCAATCTCATCAAGCCACTGCTGTGGTTACAATAAAAACGGATCAACGTATCAACAGATCAACGTATCAACGGATCAACGTATCAACGTATCAACGTAATTTCCTATATAGGTGAAAAATTATGTAAATAAAATATAACTTATATTTGGTCTGCATTGAAAAAAAGCTGTTATTTTTGGTCGCCATATTATTATAATGTAATATCAGATAATCTGCACTAATTAAATTTTTGCGGTTACAATCACAATTTCGAAGGTTCTGATTAGATTTGAATTATGCGGTCAGACAGACGGACAGACGCGGAGCCAGATCATAAGGGTTCTTGCTATACTTTGCATAGAAGCCTAACAAGTAGTTTATATAGGGAGACCTCTTTGAAAATACCTTTAACTTAGTAAATTTCTTTCGAACATTTGCGTATTTTTATAAATTGCATTAGCGAATCGAAACAACGGATTAACAGATTAACGCAATACTATATAGACGTAGTATCTCTTATTATAAAAGGCCAAGTCTTTCTTTCGGTCTGTCCTACGGAAATACCCGAAGCAAACCGAACCGAACCGAACGCACAACGTATCATCGGATCAACGTATCATCGGATCAACGTATCATCGTATCAACGTATCATCGTATCAACGTATCATCGGATCAACGTATCATCGTATCATTTTGTCTATATAGGACAGCTATTTACAAAAAAGCATTATGTGAATTTCCATAAGGGATAATGAAAATTTTGAAAATCCTGCTGCAAAGCGACGGCGATTGAATCGTGAGAGAAAAGCACGTACAAGAGCTAATAACACAGAAGAACAGCTTCGATAACAGCGACAAGCTGACGCTCGGTCTCATGCGATACGTCGACAACGTGAAACTTTGGAACAAACTCAAGCGCGGCAAGTTGCTGACGCTCGGTCCCATGCGATACGTCAACAACGTGAAACTTTAGAAGAATCTCAAGCGCGGCAAGCTGCTGACGCTCGGTCCCATGCGATACGTTAACAACGTGAAACTTTAGAAGAAACTCAAGCGCGGCAAGCTGCTGACGCTCGGTCCCATGCGATACATCGACAGAAAGAAAATCGATACCAAAGTCAAGCAATTCAACTCCAAATAAGAGCATTGAGATTTGATGAATCTCACGTTACTCGACACGATTGTGGAGAAATGAATTCCATCTGTCAGTTCTGCGGCTCCAAGAATTTCGCCAAGGAGCGTCCAGTTGATAAACAATTTAACAACTGCTGTCATAAAGGAAAAGTGAAGATTCCGCAACCGCTCGATCAACATGGGAATCTATTGTTATATCCCGAATTTCTTCGCTCTATGCTTTCAGATTCAGATAATCCTTACTACAAGAACTTTCGTCAGCACATCCGCTCTTACAATTCCTCGGTTTCTTTCGCTTCAATGGGAGCAGAGATTGTTTCAATGCCGGGTAACGGACCATACGTTTTCAAAATTCATGGACAGACGTACCACAGAACCACAAACCTGTATCCACCTGAAGGACAAACAAGAAAGTTTGCACAACTGTATGTAATGGACACGACAGAAGCGGTCAATGAACGAGTAAATCTGCCTGAGAATAGAGGTTGTCTACCTGAAGTGATTGAGAAAATCGATCGTTTCTTCCGCGTCAACAATCGTATCGCAGCTTCATATTGCCTGATGAAAGAAATTGAGCAACAAGAGCGTGTACGAGCCGAAGAAGAAGGACAACCAGTTCCGGTCGTCAATATGGTGATGCGGCGCGATCGGCAGTCTGATCAAAGACGTTACAATGCTCCAACGTCCAATGAAATTGCAATGGTGTTCGTAAATGATGACGGCGAACCTCCATTTGAACGTGATATCCGTATCTATCCTCGAAATCCCGTCGACAATGCAAATACCCGAAGCAAACCGAACCGAACCGAACGCATAACGGATAATTTCATAACCAATCGGATGAACGTATCATCGTATCATCGTATCATCGGATCAACGTATCATCGGATCAACGTATCATCGGATCAACGTATCATCGGATCAGTTAATCCGATTATCCTACTCAAAATTACTATATAAGCAGAATTACATTATAACGAAATAATAAGTGTTGAACGTCAACGAAAAATGTTTTCAGGTGAATTAATAAAGGATGTGGAACAGGCGCTAAAGAGGGCCTTATCGTACGGAAAATACGAAGATTTTGAAGTCAGAGAAGAATTCAAACGAGCTACTATTAATTCGTTAAAGGAGGCACTTCGTGAGTTTAGCAGCAATGAAATGCGTAAAATTGATTTAAATATTGCGAAAAAAAAAGTGGCGGCAAAACGTATAAGAAACAGAAAAAGAGTGGAGAAACTGATTGCTGCCGAACAGAAAAAGAAAAAGGAAGAAGCTGAGGAATTTTCAATATCGCTGCGTGATTTTGAAAATTCCTTACTCGAAGAGGAAGGGGAGGAGGAAGTAGGAAGTAGTAGTAAAACTTAGTTTTATTATTAGTTATTAAATTATTATATAAATGTTTTATTAAATAAAAAAAAACTTCTAAATACATAAATGTTTCATTAAATAAAAAAAACTTTCTAAATTCGAATAAAACAAGGTGGAACTCGCTTTAGCGGCAGTTCTTAGGCTTCTATACAGCTACCTTTCTGGTGTGGAAAGTTGTTATTATCTGGTTAGTTTTGATCGCCATATAATGTAACATCACATAATCAGATAATCTGCACCAATTAAATTTTTTGCGGTTGGTAATTATCATTTACTATATAAGTAATAACATGTAACGAATTTATACATCCGTTACGAATAATAACATCATTAACATTTCCAACACCGTGTATATAAGATTCTGAAATCGTCGAGTTTCTTTAATCTCCGTGACCGCTCGTAAAAGCAGCCATCTTACCATTTTTGCATTTCGACTGTTGAGTCGAATTTTTGTTCCGACTAATATTATTAATTAGACGATTAATTAATTTTTTTGATCGTGTAACTTGGTGGATGGATGTTTTGCGCTACTGCGGATTACCATAAAACATCATTTTTACTTCCGTAAGTAACTTGTTGAATGATAATTTCCTTGAAGTAAATTCATTTCATTATTTTAGAACACATGTGTCAATAATCAAGGACACATTTTTCGCAAGGGCTGTTTTAAATAAAACAGTAGTTTTAACCAACGATTTATTCTTGTTGATGTCAACACAAGTTAAGTCATTTTATGAAATTTCGATCATAAATTACACACTGGGAAACGACAACTTCAGGAGTAACATTGGATTTTTGAGGTTCTCTTTAATCAACGAATTTTATGGTGTTCCCGACCTAATCAATTGCACCTGCTTCCATATTATCAGTGCAGCCGAGTACAAGACGTATTGCAATTCATCTATGGTGCTACAGAAGTCAAATTTGGAGTCCGCTTTCTTGTCACAAGCGAGTAATTTGTATTTGTTTAATTTTACCAAGGTACCTTTGGGTGAGTTACAATTTTTGTAAGACTTATAAATTTGATCTGTACATTTAACTACACCATTTTATTATTATTACGTTATCAGCTCGCTGATTTCTATGAATTGTAGTTGCATGATACTGCCACATCTGTTGTACAGAACTTTCAACGAATATAGTTTGTTTATCATTAATTTTTGCATTCTTTATTTTTTATTGCATCATTTGAATTTACAACCCATGACTCTAGCTCCCGCTAAATACGAGTTGGTTTAAACGTACATCAGGGTTACTGCCGACAGCAAATTTTACTGTCATTTTTTGGCAGATGTTCTTTTGACACCTTGTAATACCAAAGACCTCATTAGTCTTCGGAACTTGCAAGGGTGAAAAAAGTTACATTGGCGCCCGCTGTGGAGGCAAATTTTTGTTCATTTTGATGTCAAATAACTTAATTAGTATATCGTTGAAATCTGTGCAACACGTGGTAGATTGTTTATTGATTAAGCGACGGAACACCTTTGACGATTTTGTTGTTGTCTTGTTGACAAGCGACCTGAAGTTGATTGCTGTTGTGTGTAATTTTTATAATTATCACTGTAGTGTTGATAATTTTGTTGACAATTTTAACAGCCCTAGCGAAATATTTTACTGCGTTTTTTTTCATTTTTATTTTCAATCAAATATTGCTAAAGGAAGTTGTTATCACTCGTTATCATGTCAAATGTTAAAAAGTATCTTACGTCACTCAGTAACGAGGAGGTACTGGTTGAGTTAACAATAAGAACGGAAGATATTAACACCATCCCTGCTCATAAGGCAACACGTCGAGCACAGCTAAGAAAACTTTTGCTCGATGAAGCTTTTAATTCTCGTCTTGCTATACATAAGTACACTCCACCTGATGTTCAAGCCGATTTATTAGTTTGCAAGAATGCTCTTGACGAAATTTCAATTGAAATAAATAATCTTGAACAGAAGTTTGATGCACAAACTCTAGACAATATCACTAATCGTCTTGCACATTATTGTAATCGCTTAGACATTATGGAGGGAGCTGGTTTTAAAGACACTGAAAGGGGAAATTTATTAGAACTATCTAAACTATTGCGTTCTAAAGTAGAACATTTACTTCGTCTGAATGAAAACGAAAGTGATGATGACGATGAAATTTTAAGGCAACCCAAAGTTAGCAATCCGTCTGGAACAGCAACTAATGATGAATCTCCGGGTTATTCTTCTTTTAAGAGATCTTCATTGTTGCCAGCAGTTGAATTAGCTGAGGTTTTAAAGAATATTTTACCTTTTAAAAATAATGACCGTGTAGCAATCCACAAGTGGAATCTTTCATTTGACGGCAGTGGTGGTTTTCAGGAGGTTTTTAATTTTATTGAAAGAACCAATGAACTTTCAAAAACTCGAGGAGTCAATTCTCAAGAGCTTTTCAACAAAGCGGTTGAATTTTTCTCTGGAGAAGCTTTAGTTTGGTACCGTACGCTAGATTCTAATATTAACACTTGGGAACAATTAGTAGAGGCACTGAAAATAAGATTCTTGGCTGTCGATTTCAGTAGGGTTTATTTGGCAGAAATCAATAAATGTAAGCAAAATTCGAATGAATCTGTTAGCAGTTACATCGAATCAATGTTTGCAAAGTTTGCTAGAGTTACACCTATTCCCGCTGAAAGCGATCAACTATGGACAATTAGGGAAAATATGCTTCCTTCGGTTTCATTAGTGATGGGTACGGCTTCTATTACAGAGAAAAGCGAATTTATTCGAGTAGCTCAACGAGCTGAACTTTTAGCTAAAAAGACTCTTTCAAAAGAAGTTCCCACCGCAGCTTTGACTTCTGTTGTTACCCCTACCGCTCCTAAGGAGTCACCTTCTGTGAATCCTCGCAGACCTCTCACTTGTTGGAATTGCTCGACACGCGGCCATTCTTACAGATTCTGTTCCAAACCTCCTACTACGTTTTGTTATCTTTGCGGACGCAAAGGAGTTACTTCACTAAATTGCAGTGGTAACCACTCAAAAAAACGCAGGTGGGCCAAGCGGAAACACTGCTCGCCGCTAGCCTTAAGTATTAGAGCAGACAGGTTGGGTTGGAGTAATTGGTTGGTGCACGTTAGCGCTTTTTGCGGATCAACCGCCAATTCCTCTGCTTTATTCGCTCATCCCACGACTGATCAACGACCCCATATTAATCTTTTTATTGGTAAAGAGCAATTAACTGCACTTTTAGATTCCGGTGCTAGTGTATCCATACTCGGTACGGATGGACACTACCTGATTGACTTGCTAGACCTTGATTTAAAACGTGATCAAAACGTATTTGTACGGTCGGCTGACGGTACTTCGCAACAAATTTTAGGCTCGGTTGAGTTGCCTATTTCAATTTGTGATGTTACTCGTTCCCTTAACGTTTTAGTATGCAATAGCATACGCACTAGTTTAACTTTAGGAATTGACTTTTGCAAATTATTTGGAGTCAAGGCAGATTTTTCCCGCGATCAATTTTTTGTTAACGAGGTTAAATCAATTGAGTCTATCAGAGCCGCTGATGATCTCAGTATTGAACAACGAGTTGCTCTTGCCGCCATAAAAGATAAATTTAAAACTCTTTCCCACGATGGTTTAACAAGAACCCACAAGATATTCCACCATATCGACACTGGAGACGCTGCTCCGCTGAAACAACGTTACTACCCTTTATCACCCGCTATGCGTGAAATTGCTCATAAAGAGCTCGATCGAATGTTAGAGTTAGATGTAGTACGACCTAGTCACTCCGGTTGGTCATCTCCCATGCTTTTGGTTAAGAAAAAGGACAATTCTTATCGTTTATGTTTTGACGGTCGTAAACTTAATCAATTGACGAGGAAAGATGCCTACCCATTACCACGTTTAGATGACATTTTGACTCGTTTGCAAGATGCGAGGTATCTGACTTCGATCGATCTTAAAAAGGCATTTTGGCAAATCCCTCTGTCTCCCGAATCATATGAAAAAACCACATTTACCGTGCCTGGTCGTGGTCTTTTTCATTACGTAGTAACCCCGTTCGGTATTTCGAATGCTCCCATTACTCAACAACGATTGATGGACACAATTTTTGGACCCCTTCTGGGCGAAAAAATATTTGTTTATTTGGATGACATTATTGTCGTTTCTCGTACTTTCAAAGAGCATTTAGAATTACTCGAGCAGGTCTACGACAGGTTACTGGAGGCTAATTTAACTATCAATTTGGATAAGTGTGAGTTCTGCAGGTCCAGTTTGACTTATCTTGGACATGTCATTGATAAGAACGGACTACACACTGATCCAGCAAAAACTCAAGCCATAACTGACTTTCCTAAACCTACGAATACTACTGGTATAAAGCGATTTCTGGGAATGATAGGCTGGTATAGACGATTTATACCGAATTTTTCATCCTTGTCTGCGCCTATTACCGAGTTAATCAAGGGTCGTGGTAAACGTCAGACTGTCGTATGGAATCAAAACGCTACTGAGTCTTTCGAAAATTTGAAGAAACAGTTAGTTTCTGCCCCTATTTTAGCAAGTCCTGACTTCAGTAAACGTTTTTTTATACAGTGCGACGCGTCAAATTATGGCCTGGGCTGTATTTTAAGCCAGGGAGAAGGTGAAGAGGAGCGCGCTATCGCATATGCATCAAGGACGTTGAATAAAGCGGAACGTAACTATTCGGTCACTGAACGCGAATGCCTAGCGGTTATTTTTGGTATAGAGAAATTCAGGCCTTATGTTGAAGGTACCGAATTTACAGTGATCACAGATCACTATAGTCTTTTGTGGTTGCTTTCTATGAAAGATCCAGTAAATAGATTAGCCCGTTGGAGTGTTCGCCTATCACAGTATTCTTTTAAAATCCAGCATCGGAAGGGAAATCTGAACGTCGTACCTGACGCATTGTCTCGCGCACCCTTAGAAGTCTCGTCTTTGGAATTGTCCGAGAATGACCTCGATCCGTGGTATCATCGCATGTTGACTCGAGTCACTAAAGCACCAGCTGATTATCCCGATTGGAGGATAGAATCAGGGCGTTTGTACAAACTCATACCTAACTCTCATAATGTTGTTTCTAATTTAGTAGAATGGAAGCAGTTAGTTCCTAAGTCGCGTCGGATTGACATTTTCAAAGAATGTCATGATGATCCGACTTCTGCTCATTTGGGGACGCTTAAAACTTTTAATAAAATCATAGAGTTGTACTATTGGCCCAGGATGCGTGCGGACGTGGCGAGGTATGTGCGGCGGTGCCCGGTTTGTTTGTCATCCAAAGCTTGCCAAGGCGGACGGTTTGGTTTAATGGGTCGAGAAAAGAAAGTGCGTTTTCCTTTCCAATGTATTTCAGTTGACTTAATGGGACCGTTTCCCAGATCTGCGAAAGGTAACACCATGTTGCTAGTAGTTTGCGACTGGTTCACTAAATTTGTTTTAGTACAACCGCTACGTAGAGCTACTACCAAAGCCATTTGCGATTTTCTCGAAAATCATGTTTTTCTCCTTTTTGGCACTCCGCAGATTTGTCATGTCGATAATGGTCCACAATTTACCAGTAACGAATTTCGGAAACTCATGAGTGATTATAACGTCAACCATTTATTTTATAATGCATTATACCATCCCCAAGTTAATTTTGTTGAGCGAGTTAATCGAGTCGTCGGTACCGCTATGCGATCATATGTTAAAGAAGATCATAAGACTTGGGATGTAGAAATACATAAAATTGCTCATGCGATCCGATCTGCCACTCACGAGGTGACAGGGTTTACTCCGTCTTTTCTTAATCTCGGGCGTACCGTACCCGCTAAGGGAGATTATTATGGTCGTATAATGGATTTGAGGGAAGAGGAATTAACTTTAGAGAATCGTGAACGGGTGGCTGGGGAAATGAACCGGTTAGATAAACTTTTTGTAGATGTAAAGAAGCGATTACACGACGCTTACCAACGCAATTCTACTCATTATAATTTTAGGAAGCGTAGTATACAGTTTAAGAAAGGAGATGTAGTTTGGCGTCGAAATTTTGCATTGTCGAATGCTAGTAAACATTTTAGTAGTAAACTGGCTCCTAAATATTTGAGAAGTCGTGTTAAGGAAGTAACTGGTCCATTAACCTATCGTCTCGTGAACGAACGCGGTAAAGAAGTTGGAGTATTTCACGTTAAAGATTTAAAACCCCATCCTTCGGTTTCCGATTTAGTGGAACCTGAGGATCAGGTTGAGAGATGTCGTGGGGGGTGAGCGAAACCTTATTTTAGTCCATAAGTCATACCATCTGACTTATCATTTTCCGTGGGTCCATCATTCCCGACTCACTTTCTGTTTTTAATTTGTTGTCTTTTGTCTTTTTAATTATAACGGCTGTGAACATTAACATCTCAAGTTCATAGTCGTACCATCTGAGATTTTTTTCTCACACTTTTTGAAGTCGTGATGATGCAGTATTGGAAGCCCTTTGTTGGTCAAAAGTTGACCAAATGCCAATTAGTTTGGAATTTTTTATTTTTAGTTCAATTAAACGTTTCTTTGCCCAAAGGACTTTGAGTGCCTTTGTCTGAAACAAACCTTACTGCTGGGTGAATGTTCTCTTTTCACTTTCGAGCCGTGCAATGGGTCCCATGAGGTCCATTTGTTTGTACGGTTGGTTTTAGACCACCGTTACTTATTTTGTTTTTTGTGGATACAGATCCTATGTGGTGCTGTACCAAACCAATTGAGAATTCCAGTGCATGTCGATAGCCAGGGATGGTCTCAACATTTATTTTCTGTTGACTTTTTGAAGCGCTACGCGCTCTGTCAAACGGGTTAACGCTTTAAGCAGATTTGAATAGCAATCGTTGCGATTACTGTTTAGATAACCCATTTTTGTTATTTTTTTCTTTAGTTAATTTATGAATCGTTTGAAGGATTCAAATTTTTTTAGTTTATTTCCAATATTGTAGAAGAACGTCTTCAACGTCCTAGTTAGCGTAGTACAACTGAGTGCTTAGTGTTAGGCAGCGACTATCATTTTCACGGCATGAAATGCAGTTGGGAGAGGGCAATGTAACGAATTTTTACATCCGTTACGAATAATAACATCATTAACATTTCCAACACCGTGTATATAAGATTCTGAAATCGTCGAGTTTCTTTAATCTCCGTGACCGCTCGTAAAAGCAGCCATCTTACCATTTTTGCATTTCGACTGTTGAGTCGAATTTTTGTTCCGACTAATATTATTAATTAGACGATTAATTAATTTTTTTGATCGTGTAACTTGGTGGATGGATGTTTTGCGCTACTGCGGATTACCATAAAACATCATTTTTACTTCCGTAAGTAACTTGTTGAATGATAATTTCCTTGAAGTAAATTCATTTCATTATTTTAGAACACATGTGTCAATAATCAAGGACACATTTTTCGCAAGGGCTGTTTTAAATAAAACAGTAGTTTTAACCAACGATTTATTCTTGTTGATGTCAACACAAGTTAAGTCATTTTATGAAATTTCGATCATAAATTACACACTGGGAAACGACAACTTCAGGAGTAACATTGGATTTTTGAGGTTCTCTTTAATCAACGAATTTTATGGTGTTCCCGACCTAATCAATTGCACCTGCTTCCATATTATCAGTGCAGCCGAGTACAAGACGTATTGCAATTCATCTATGGTGCTACAGAAGTCAAATTTGGAGTCCGCTTTCTTGTCACAAGCGAGTAATTTGTATTTGTTTAATTTTACCAAGGTACCTTTGGGTGAGTTACAATTTTTGTAAGACTTATAAATTTGATCTGTACATTTAACTACACCATTTTATTATTATTACGTTATCAGCTCGCTGATTTCTATGAATTGTAGTTGCATGATACTGCCACATCTGTTGTACAGAACTTTCAACGAATATAGTTTGTTTATCATTAATTTTTGCATTCTTTATTTTTTATTGCATCATTTGAATTTACAACCCATGACTCTAGCTCCCGCTAAATACGAGTTGGTTTAAACGTACATCAGGGTTACTGCCGACAGCAAATTTTACTGTCATTTTTTGGCAGATGTTCTTTTGACACCTTGTAATACCAAAGACCTCATTAGTCTTCGGAACTTGCAAGGGTGAAAAAAGTTACAAACAATCAAACTTTTCCATTCTATTCGAAACTTTACTTCTCTGTAATGTTTGGTCCTTTTTTTGAGGTGGACCAATCCTCTCCTTTCTCTTTTATTTACAACTTAACTTCACTAACCACATCATTAAAAAATTATTTTTTCACATCAAAGTAAAATAAAATACAACTACTTTTCTGGTAGTTGTGGTAGTGTACTTTTCTGGTAGTGTAAAACTACCGTTATGAACGTCGACATTTGGTTCTACAACGTTACCTACTTCAAGAACAGCTGCGTTTTTACTTCGTGGATTTTGTCGGCGAATTGCATGACCACGTGAACGATGTAATATTTGCGAAGGGGTCATGTTGGCAATTTGCTTTCGCTTTCGCTTTCGAAATTCGCGTAATTTCCGGTCCATTTTTTGAGGTGGATCCATCCTCTTCCTTCTCTTTTATTTACAACTTAACTTCACTATCCACATCAAGCCACTGCTGTGGTTAAAATAAAATAATAAATAATTAGTGCAGATTATCTGATTATGTGATGTTACATTATATGGCGACCAAAAATAACCAGATAATAACAACTTTCCACACCAGAAAGGTAGCTGTATAGAAGCCTAAGAACTGCCGCTAAAGCGAGTTCCACCTTGTTTTCGCTTGTTTATGTACATTTTTCTTTATTACAGTCTTGAAAATGACCCCGATAGAGGGTCGCAACTAGTCGATTCAAAACGTAGTCTTTCTTTAACACGTCCCCTGATATCCTAGTAAATCATATCCTTGGAACAATAGCTTATCTTCACTTTATTCTGGCCGTTAATCCCTGCGGCAGTTAGACCAGTAAGCCACGTATCAAGGAATAATTGGATCAACGGACAATCGTATCATGGTATAATCGTATCAACGGATCATCGTATCAACGGATCATCGTATCATCGTATCAACGGATCATCGTATCATCGTATCATCGTACCAACGGATCATCGTATCAACGGATCATCATATCAACGGATCATCGTATCAACGGATCATCGTATCAACGAACCATCGTATCATCGTATCAACGGATCAACGTATCATCAAATCAATTTGCTTATATAGGACATCGCCCTATGAGTATAGTAGATGTAACAGTTTGGCTAATTTTTCGCGCGTTAAGTAAAAGTAAATTATTAACAATGGCATTAATCGAAAGCAAATCTGCTTTCAAAACTGTAAAGAATGTGCAATTTGGCATTTTTAGTCTGGAAGATATTCGTAGCATGTCTGTCGTCCCAGAAGGTATAAATCATGTAGAAATTATGGAAGGAAGTCTTCCAAAAGTGGGCGGCCTGATGGATCCGAGGATGGGAGCGTTTGACAGCACTTTACCATGTCAAACATGCGAAGGCGACCGGGACACTTGCCCCGGTCACTTTGGTCACATCGAATTGGCCAAACCGATCTTTCACGTTGGCATGATTAAAGATGTCATGAAAGTTTTACGCTGCGTCTGCTTTAATTGCAGTAAATTGTTGGTGAACCCAAAAAAACAAAACCACTTCGAACACGCTCAGAAGATAACTGCAGACGATTCCAAGAAACGCCTAGAACTAGTGTACGGTTTGTGCAAAGAACAAACAATATGTCACGCGGATGGTGGATGTGGAAATCATCAACCTGTAATTAGAAAATCGGGTCTCGATTTGACGGCCGAATGGAAGGAATCCGACGGAAAGGTTCCACAAGAAAAAAAGTATTTTTGGCGGAAGAAGTGCTGCATATCTGTAGACAAATTAGCGACGCAGATTGCAGCGCCCTGGGAATGGATCCGAAATACTCACGACCCGAGTGGATGATCGTGACAGTTTTACCGGTTGTTCCTCCTTCCGCGAGACCCGCAGCTTTCATGGGCGATTCGCCGAAGAAACGTCAAGACGATTTGACAAATAAATTGGCCCTAATCATAAATATACCTTGTATAGAAGCCTAAAAGTAGCGCACTGGCTACCCAGTTCTTAGACCTCTATACACACAGAGTATTTCCAACACGATTTGAAACGCTCTGTATGATTTTGAATTATGCGGACGGACGGACAGACAGACGGACAGACTGACAGACGGACAGACACCGAGCCAGATCATAAGGCTTCTTGGTATACTTTGTATAGAAGCCTAAAAGTGAGGCATTCTAATTTTTGAAATCAATCATAACAAAGGTGAATCACGTTTATCTCTTCGATCAAAACAGAATATTTCATTTATTATTCTATCAGCAATTTTAAGCATTTACAACGAGTTTGTTTCAACCAAAGAAGTTTCATCCCCTAATTGAGTCTGAACCTACCATACTCTGAGGAGACTCGTGACTGAGCTAGTACGAATGGGACGAGGTGGTGAATTTTTTTTGTAAAGTTGGAGCCTCGGAAACTTAATTATTTACTAATTTATAAAATTTTCTTTCATTTGAAAGTGGCGCCCAAGACAACACCCGAGGTGTACAATTTATGATAAAAAGTACACAGCAGTATCAACAGATCAACTTATCAACAGATCAACTTATCAACAGATCAACGTATCAACGTATTTAAATTTCCTATATAGGTGAAAAATTATGAAAATAAAATATAACTTATATTTGGTGTGCATTGAAAATAGATAATCTGCACTAAATATATTTTTGCGGTTGGTATTTATCATTAACCATATAATCAATAATAAGCAAACTTTTCCATTCCATCCGGAACTTTACTTCTCTGTAATGTACGATCCATTTCTTAAGGTCGATCAATCCTAATCTTTCTCTTTTATTTACAACTTAACTTCACCAATCACATCAAGCCACTGCTGTGGTTACAATAAAACCGGATCAACGTATCAACGGATCAACGTATCAACGTATCAACGTATCAACGTATCAACGTATCAACGTATCAACGTATCAACGTATCAACGTATCAACGTATCAACGTATCATCGTATCAACGTATCAACGTATCATCGTATCAACGTATCAACGTATCAACGTATCATCGTATCAACGTATCAACGTATTTAAATTTCCTATATAGGTGAAAAATTATGTAAATAAAATATAACTTATATTTGGTCTGCATTGAAAAAAAAGTTGTTATTTTTGGTCGCCATATTATTATAATGTAATATCAGATAATCTGCACTAATTAAATTTTTACGGTCACAATCACAATTTCGAAGGTTCTGATTAGATTTGAATTATGCGGACAGACAGACGGACAGACGCGGAGCCAGATCATAAGGGTTCTTGCTATACTTTGTATAGAAGCCTAACAAGTAGTTTATATAGGGAGACCTCTTTGAAAATATCTTTAACTTAGTAAATTTCTTTCGAACATTTGCGTATTTGTAAATTGCATTAGCGAATCGAAACAGCGGATTAACAGATTAACGCAATACTATATAGACGAAGTATTTACAATATAACAATGTATCAGTTGATCAACGTTATGATTGGCTCTGAAACATGCGGACGGACACGAAACCAGACCATAAGGCTTCTTTCTATACCTTGTATAGAAGCCTAAATAAGGCTTCTTGTTATATCGTACTTTGTATAGAAGCCTAAAAGTAGCGCACCGGCTACCCAGTTCTTAGACCTCTATACACACAGAGTATTTCCAACACGATTTGAAACGCTCTGTATGATTTTGAATTATGCGGACAGACAGACGGACGGACGGACGGACGGACGGACGGACACGGAGCTAGATCATAAGGCTTCTTGTTATACTTTGTATAGAAGCCTAAAAGTTAAAAACGAGTTGTAATATTAACTAGATGATACCCCGTCCGAGGACGGGCAGCTAGAAGGACGGGCAGCTACCCAAGGTAACTTAAGTTGAATGAAGATTAAGGAAAGCACTCAGTGCAATCCAAAAGCCATATGACCTTGGCTGCCTGCCCGTTCTTCTAGCTGCCCGTCCTCGGACGGGGTATCATCTAGTTTACAATATAACAACGTATCAGTTGATCAACGTTATGATTGGCTCTGAAACATGCGGACGGACACGAAGCCAGACCATAAGGCTTCTTTCTATACCTTGTATAGAAGCCTAAAAGTAGCCCACTGGCTACCCAGTTCTTAGACCTCTATACACACAGAGTATTTCCAACACGATTTGAAACGCTCTGTATGATTTTGAATTATGCGGACAGACAGACAGACGGACGGACACGGAGCCAGATCATAAGGCTTCTTGTGATTTTGGTGCATTGTAAAATTGTAGTATTTATATTGCTTGATAACATTATGTAAAAAAATTTGTGAAAATCTATCGCTGTAAAAAGATATATGAAAAATAACTGCCTACTTGTACTGTTCTTTCACTCAATTAAAAACGGGAAGAAAAAATGATTGAAAACTCCGTATTTTATAGGTAATTCCGGGTGAGATGCCCAGTCGGGATAGATGCCTAATAAGTTATAGTTTTTTACAGTTTTCAGAGGTCGCTATGATTAATTTTGTATGGTGTACTAGATTAGTGGAGGGCGTGTGACTCATGGAACGCTGTTATTTTTACGTTTTGATCAAGATACATTTGAAACAAAGGCAAGTACAAGCTTCACTAGCTTAAGGAATATTTAACGTAACACAGGAAATTACTTAAATATGAAAAGGGAATTGATTTTTAATAGAAAATTTTATATATGCGAATAGCTTAAAGATTAAGCAGCCATGGATATATGTCTGCATAGAGGTATTTGTAAAATGTTGAAAAATAATAGCACTGGACGTCTCTCCCTTGAGATTAGGGTGAGATGCCCAACTTTTTTGGAGGAGAGATGGCTATTTTAATTTAGCTACTTTTAATAATAAAATCAGCCTATTTTCACATTTAGATGCCCACAAAGTACAATCGAAAACCAAGTGGTGCCAAACGAGCCATCTGGAGTGAAAATGACTTACGTTTAGCTTCTGAAGCTGTTCTTGAAAACCGCCTGAATTACCATCAAGCTAGTCAAGAATTTAACATTCCCTATCGAACAA
Organism: Podabrus alpinus; assembly: GCA_932274525.1. NCBI lineage: Eukaryota > Metazoa > Arthropoda > Insecta > Coleoptera > Cantharidae > Podabrus > Podabrus alpinus. The sequence goes on along the minus strand of OW026452.1, from coordinate 41,795,286 downwards.
TTCATATGGCATATTGTGTAACGAATGTGGTAAATTAAAAGAGCGCAAGAAAATTAACAACAAAGCTATTTAGCTTAAGTGTAGCATCTCGCTCATCTTCTGTAGGCATCTCTACCACACTATTGGTAGAGACGCCTAATTTGTTGATGTTCATTCGTTTTAAATTAAAATTTTTATTTTTAATTTGTATACCAACAAATGTTATGTTAATGAAAGAATACTATTTGTACTTCTATATGTTATTTTTATTTTTTGAAATAAATGTTTATTTAGATATTTATAGGAATAAATTGAAACATTAGGCATCTCTCCCGGAATTACTCTATAGTTTTATTGTATTAACACCAATAATTATTGTTTACAATATTAAAAATCTTTATTCATAAGTACGATTAGTAACTTTCCATGAAATAATTTGATAATAAAATTCCAAAATCTTATTAATATCATTAATCTTTTAACATGGAACATGTTTTTACGGTCGTTACCTCGCAAAAATCGACACCAAAAACCGACACCAAAAATCGGCACCATATGTAGAATTGAAATTTATAGTTTATAATTTGAATATAGAGTAGATTATCGAATAACATCTTCGCATTCACAATAATGAATTTTCAATAACAAAATTTTTATTACCAAAAATTTAAATCCGAAACCGAGCGCCAAAAGAAAATTTGCTTATATATTGCTGTGTGTAGCCTCTCGACTACTAATAATGCCTCACGTTGGGCCGGCAAATTGCTGTGTGGGTCTTTGCCTCACTGGAGCTAAACGTTTTAATTATAAATGTATTGTACGAGTGTACGTAAATGTACCCCGTCAATAGAAATGTATGTAAAATTTTTGATAAATACAAATAAATGAAATTATACCTCGGCTTGGCTATTGCGATGAGCACAGACCTACCTTCTCTCACGTTGGGTTCCTTCCTTGACCAAATCGTAATGCTGAAATCAAATATCGTGGTCTTCGGAATGTGATTACAAAAATTATGCTCCGTTTTAAAATACAAATGGTAATTTATTATGATTTAGTTTTTTAAGTGATTTAAATGCAATCAAGTTCTTATACTAATTATTAACAAATTTCTTATTCTAATAAACTTTAAACGTATTAATGCACGTGTAAATTGGATCGCAAAATTTTCACTAATTTTTATGTTCAATATAAAGTTTAATGGGACGTTACCTTAACAAAATCTGGGGTATTTCTGGTTACGCAGTTCATGTACCATGAAACTATTTATTTCTACTTGATGGATGACCTTCGATGCGTATAATTATTCGAGATGCAAATTTTCTTGTGTGTGCATTTACCTCGTGGTGTGACCAAATTTTTCCAAAAATAATCGTAATCCGTCGTTATCTTCTACCAATTTTACTTTTCAAATATGTAAGTACGTTGCTTTTAACTATTAATACACTTTTCTCTTGAATTTCTTTAAAATTTTCACTAATTTATCTAATTTTAGCTGGACGCACACAAAATCACCACCATTAATAAAAATTAATCAACAACTTATTTTCAATTGTTTTACCATCGCTACCGTTGTATTTTCAAGGCAAATGTGATTCTTCATTATTGGTCGAAATAAAATCAATACTATTGACGTTTCAATTTGCAGGTTCGGCTCAAGCCCAATGTGACCTTGTAAAATTTTTAATAAAATTTTTATGTTTTAGATTGACTTAATCCTCACCATCACTGTGATTGTTTGATAAACTTTTTGAAGGAAATGTCCTTTCCATTTGTGATACATTGAATTGCGACGCACTACGATAGGTGTAAAGATTTTGCTTATTTTAAAATTTTACGTATAACACATTTTTATAAACTAACATTGAACAATTATTTTGATTTTAAATTACATTTCTTATGATTAATTAATTTGATTTATAATACTAACAAACATTTTTATTAACGGAATTAAATCGTTGCATTTTGAATTTATTTTGTTACCTCGTTCCGTGACTCGTCTTCATATAAATTTATGACGTTAAACTAAATTTTTGGTATCGGATGAAACTTTTACGTTCGAACAAATAAGTCATGTGCTCTCTTTATTAATAAACAAAATTCTGAATCGAGACGTTATCATTTCTATTGACGTGGTTCACTGGACATCGCAATATATAGTAAATTTTTATTACCAACAAAAAAATTATAAGGGATTATCCTATTATAACCAACAGTAAGAAGAAGAAACGAGATAGGCACCCCTAAATCTCGAGGAAAACTATGATAAACGGTTTAGTACCGAAAAACATGTTCCATGTTAAAGATATTAGTCGGAGACTAAAATAGAAGGAATCCGGGGGTCCAGGGGTGGAGCCCCCTTGCGGGGTACAAGGGGGTGGAGCCCTTTGCGAGGTTTTTTTATTAATAGGAACTGTTTCTTGATAAGCTTGTCTGTAGTGCGAAATAGTAAATTGAGTAACATTTTCCCTACCGATTGATTTCGATATTTTTTTTATAAATGTGGGACCACAAGTTCTTAAAATGAATAATATCTTTGTAATTAATAGTAGTATCAGAAAATGGTTTGGTCTTTTGACAAGTTACTATCATTTTTTAACATTTTTCAGTGAGATAAATGCGATCAGCTTTTCTTATAACGTTTTCTTTACGTTCCCAAAATCCCTATCGCAGGGTAAAAACGAGTGGCCACGAATAGGAAAATAATGAAGAATCTTTTCGAATCATTTGGCAGCTATTAGGGTCATTAAAAATCTCACCATTGTATTATTTTATCTTTAGTGTGTAGCTGAAGAAAATTTTGTTGGGCTCCGGCTACTTATTACACAGTCGCCAAATATTGATTTTTAAAATTTAGGTGGAGTCTTTTAAGTTCTTTAGCTGCTTTGTTAAACTTTGTTTTGTTTTCCGATGTTCTTGAAACTTGCCACTGCTTGCGTAGTTTTCTCTTTTCAGCAATCTTTTTTTTGATTATGGTGGGGCACGATTCCTTAATGCATGTTTTATTTTGGTCAGGAGTAGCTTGCCATGCTGCACTCTGAATGGCTTTAGTTAAGTGTTCGACGGCATTTTCCAAACCTTCTTTCAATTTTAATGGCACATTTAAATTAATTTATTCGTCTAATCTGACTCGGAAAAGTTCCCAGTCAGTGTTTTATTATATAGTGTTGGTCGTTTTTCTTTGAGTAGTACTTTTGAGTACATTGTTAGCAACACGAGTGTGTGGTCTGAAGAAAGGTCCAGTAACGATTCAACTTTGCATTGTTTGGTGTTTATGCCCTTCATAACGTAGAAATCGACTATGTCTGGGATTTTAGCTTGATCACTTGGCGAGTATGTACGATTTCCCGATGATATGGTCATCATTCCATTGTGCTTTACTGTCGCAAGTAACTCTCTTCCTTTGGTGGTTATGAGTCTTGATCCCCACTGTGTATGTTTTGCATTAAAGTCACCGCCGGCAATAAATCTACTTCCTAATGTACCAAAGAATTGATCATATTGTGCTGTTTTAGTATTGTGTTTCGGTGGACAGTAAATTGCTGAAATCACCAGGGGGCGACAGAACTCTCGACCACTACGTTAGTAGCCTGGAGATAATCGCATTGATATTTTTCGACTTCGTGATGTTTAATGATGTTTTTAATAATTATCGCTGTACCACCGTGCGCTCTTCCATTTGGATGTTTAGTGTCGTATATCGTATAGTTTGGTATTCTAATGTGACTCTTTTCCGTAAAATGTGTTTCGGAAATAAGCATTATGTCTATTTCACGAATTTTTAAAAATATTAACAAGATAATACACAAACCTTTTATGTGCATGCAGGGAGACACCTTGTGATTTATTTTTATTTTTATGATAGTATGATATCCCATGTTCAGGGACCATCCGGATTTGATGAAGACCGATTAAATGCTTCAATTCGTGATGATCCACGTCAATTAAGTCGGGAATTGGGGAATATGATGAATTGTGACCAATCAACTATCGTACGACATTTGCATTCTATGGGCAAAGTTCAAAAGTTGGGTGTTTGGGAACCACACGTTTTGAGCGAAAACAACAAAAATCAGCGCGTTACCATTTATGCTTCTTTGCTTGCTCGTCAACAACATCGGCCGTTTTTGTCTCAAATTCCTACTGGTGACGAAAAATGGCGCCTTTACATCTACATCAAGAACAGAATGGAATGACTGAGCCCTAACGAACAAGCAAATACTAGTGCAAGATCGGGTGATCATCCACCCAAAGTAATGTTGTGCATCTGGTGGAATAACGAAGGCAATGAATTGCTACCGAGGTATGTAACCATCACTTCTGAGGTTTACTGTCAACAACTGCGTCGCCTCAACGGTGCAATTCAAGAAAACCGATCGGCAAGACGGCATCACGTGGTTTTGCAGCATGATAATGTCCGTCCGGATACTGCTAACATTGCAAAAGCAGCTATTCTAGACCTCGGTTGGGAGGTTATTCCACATCCGCCCTATTCTCCCGATCTGGCTCCATCAGATTTTCATCTTTTCCGCTCTCTATCCAATAATATCCGCGAAATCTAATTTAATAACGACGTTGCTCTTTAAAACTGGCTCGACGACTTCTTCACCTCCAAACCACCGGATTTCTTCAGGCGTGCAATCAATGTACTGCCAGAACGTAGGGAGTTCATTATAAACATTGCAAGAGAAGTTATTATTGATTAGTTTATGTATTTTTTATGTGTATTTAAAAAATTAAATTTTAAATATAAAAAAAACGCTACGAACTTATGCATCAACCCAATACTTTGTTGGTTTACCATTGTCTTCTGAGTGGAGACGATCAAATAATAACCGTCACTTCGATATTTGTCATTTAGTAACCAGAATAAGTTTTAATTGATTTTTTATAACTTTTTTTGTTCTTTATTTAAATAAAAATCAATAATATGTGTATTATAGTTTTGTGATTATTTGTATCGGACACTGATATTTTTTATATTTACAAATAAATTATGTTTACTCACTTCCAAATTATTTTAATCGACACTAAATATATAATAATAAGAGTCAAAATGTCCGTCAATACAATAATTCTAGTGTAAAAAAGTAGATGCTATCGTATAATTGGTTCGGAAATTTCAGTTTATACGTAGTAAGTAATCAGGTTCGGCAGTCGAAATATAGCGATCCGTCAGTTAACCAATTGTGCAATAAAAATGGCACACCAGGTATCAAAAAATTGTGTGCATTGTGCAATCGGTGTGATATTTAAATTTATGCATTTTATTGGAATATCAAGTGGAATTTTCACTTGTAACCATGAAAACAACGCATTGGTTCGAATGAAAGAAAAAGAATGCAAATTGAAGGCCCTTCCCGGAATTTTTTCGCTGATTGTGATTTCGCTTTGTATCTACTATAGTGCAATCAGAATTCATAGATCAATTAAAAACGACATTGAGCTATTCGATCTCTTACTCAAAAGTTCTGATTTAATAAGTTATTGTGTTGCTTTCATCGTAATTCTTCAGTGTTTATTCAAGTTTCCCAAAATGGCTCGAATGCTGATTTTTAGCGAGTCCATCATAAAAAATTTTGAAAAAAGTACGACACACACATTATTATCCATTGATGATGTTATCAAGTTTCGAACACGTACTTACATAGACTCATTAATACTATGCATAGTATCTTCTGTTACAGCTGTAGTCATATTTTGTTTCGAAATTGATCCCGAGTGGAATGTAATTGAGAAAACCGGATTATTTTTTGCCATCGTTTCATTTATGTCGGTTTTGTTTTTGACATTGTTACCTATTAGGTTATTCTTCTACGTTCAGACAAAATTCAATGATTTTCTAAAAATGGATTTGGAAAATTTACTTTACGAGGAAACCGTATACAATTTAGAAAATGAAAATAATTGCATCGTGTGTTTGCCAAGAGAAAACATAAAAGATTTATTTAAAGGTTACAGTGAAGCATATATTGCATTTGTCAAGGTACTACATGGATGTAATGATGCCTGTAATCCTTTATTGTTGTTACTTCTTATAATAGCTATAATATTTTTTGTCGCTACTATTTTTTTAGTAATACTTCAGGTTGCATGTCAACCTTCATCCTCTGTCAAGTTTTTATTTGTTGAATTCGGACTTCAAATATCAATGTCGTTAACAGGTTATGCAACATCAAAATATGCTAAATGTACCACACTTGTAAGTAAACAAACCTTTTTTCGAACTGTTTATCGAAAAAGCACAGCTTTTATTGCATGAGCACCACCGTTTTTTGAATATATTATACTTTTTATCAGAGTTGCAGTTTATCGATTATGGCGTTGACGATGTAGGGTCTGATATACCAAATTTCATAAGTTAAGGGTTAGAAACATTCCGTTTTTCGTACTAGTATGGAAAGCAATACTTTTCCTTATAGGTGCGATCAAGTAGGAGAGAGTGGGGTTCATATTTTTTGAAATTGAATAAAACTGTTATTTTAAAATGAAATTAAGTTTTTTTTGTATACTAAAATTATGTAGCTGTCAGTAAAATATTCTTAATTTTGAAAAAGCTAATTAGGTTTAAAATTAAAAAATACTTTTTAAAAAGCTTTTTATAAAAAGTAGATAAAAATAAAAAGTAAAAAATAAGCTCCTTAAAAACATCATTATAAAAGCGTGGGGCTATTACAGATATTAAATTGTGAAATTCCGTCGGTATAGGAAATTAAATGTATTTGATCAACTAAAGTAATTTTTTTCCCACTTTCAAAGTGAATAAACTATAAATAAATTGCATAAATGAAAAATAGGTCTCCTGTATTCTAAATAAAATTTTCAGACAAAAATAGAATTTCACCTCTTTACCAATACACCGCACCTGAAATATTTTGTTTTGCCTATTTTGTTTTTCATGCACACAAAAATCATTTCCAGATGACTTTTTACTATTCGAGCACTCTACCTTCTATAAATAAATGTTCAAATTTATTTATAAATATCCACTTGAAAATCGGACTATTTACGTGGCTAGCTCTACGAGGCGCAAAGCCTGCGGCATCGCTGCCGCGCTACAGTCATCCTTTAACCTAAAACAAAATCGCAAAAACAGGTTCCTTTTGAAAAGTTATCTAAATTCAAAATTGTAATTCCATTTAAAAAAATTTGATGTGGCAACACATTACTTTCCCACTTACTAGATTCAACTTCATTTTATATCAATTCCATCGGTTTATACCAAAATTTTTTTTCGTTTTATGATTAAATTAAATTAAAAAAAAATTGCTTATTCGCTTAATTTTAATGTTCCCCAACTAATTCCATTAAGTTTTTAATACAAAACATCTTATCTTCGGGTGGAGTTTAACATTCTCTTCCCCTCGAAAGGGATTAATTCTTCGAAAAAAGAGTTTAATACTAACTTTATGCGGCGGAATCTTGAGTCCGGCCCTGCATGATGTTGTGTGGCGTGTGTAATCGTAATACGACGAGATATGAAGACTGTATACAATGTAAAATGAAATGCGGTACTAAGTATCATATTCAGTGCATTGCAATGTCCATAGATACATGGAGTGAGTTAAACAGAAGTGAAAGGATTGACCAGTGGAAATGCAGCAAGTGTAGCGAGGAAAACATAACCTCAAACGCAGATTTAAACACTGTTATTGATCAAAACCTCCCTGAAGACCTTTTGGTGACAGATCTAACGAAGGAAAGCGAAGAAGTTTTGCCGTGGCAACAGCAAAATCCAAGGAAACACAAACGAAACTCCCCAGAAAAAGTAATTAGAAACGTTCGGCAGAAACGTATTACAGATTTCGGTTCATTAAACCAAGAAACGTTGGTAAACACTCATAATCGTTTCCAACCGATAGCTGAGCTAGAAAGTTTAGAAATCGATACAAGTGCCCGTAAAACTGTTAAACCACCACCTATATTTGTTCCGTATGTCCAGGACATACGACCACTAAAAAACATATTAAAGGAAGTCACTAAAGACGGGTTTAGCCTAAAAGTAAGCGGAAATAACAACATCAAAATTCAACCCGTAAATGGAGAAAACTATACGTCAATATTAAAGGCTTTGAACAAAGAAAAAGTACAAAATCATACCTTTCAGCTTAAAGAAAATAGAAACTTTAGAGTTGTTATTAAAGGTATTCACTTCTCGACAGAAATAGCTGACATTAGTCAAGAACTCGAGTACCGAGGACACAAAGTGATGCGTATAACGAACATGATACAGAAGGGAACACAAGTGCCTTTATCAATGCACCTTGTAGAATTAGCACCCGATGATAATAACAACACCATCTACAAAATAAATCGATTATTAAATACAGTTGTAGTAGTCGAACCACCCCATCAGAAGCGTGAAGTTGTTCAATGCCTGCGGTGCCAGCGTTATGGACACACCAAGACCTATTGTAACCGCCAGCCTCGATGCGTCAAGTGTGCCCTGAATCATTTCACTAAGGATTGTCCGAAGAATAAAGACACAAAAGCGAAATGCGTACCTACTATGTAATGAGGACCACCCAGCTAACTACAAGGAGTGCATAGTATACAAGGATATTCGAGAGAGAAAGTTACCAGCCCTGAGGCAAAAAATACAACATTTACCATCATCACCACCACCACCTGCCCCAAAAATAAACTTCCCCCAGCAACACATAAGAGTTTTCTACCCAAGAACATCTTATGCTGGCGCGGTAGGTGAACCGAGTCAAAGCTTTCAACCCAAAAACGACCAGTACACAACCCAAAGGACACCAGAACATAACACAAACACCCTGCAAAAAATACTGAGTACACTTATGAATAGAATGGATCAGATGTTAACCATTCTTATGAAGCTAGTGTCAAAACTGTCATAAGCTTCACAACAAAATTAGCACTATGGAATGCCAATGGCTAGTCCCAACATGGACAAGAGTTAACAACATTCATTATAAATCACAAAATTGACATCGTATTAATATCGGAAACTCATTTCACAAACCGGAGTTATTTAAAAATCCCAAATTACTCAATTTATCATTCACGCCATCCCGATGGCAAGGCTCACGGGGGTTCTGCGGTCATCGTTAAAAACTCATTGAAACACTACGAGCTGCCGAAATATCAATACGAATACCTACAAGCTGCAAGCATCATGATTGAGGAATTGGGTGGTCCCATGGCTATTTCGGCTATCTACTGCCCTCCAAAACACGTAATCAAAGATGATAGTTTTACCACCTTCTTCGAGACACTTGATTGCCGATTTATTTTGTCTGGTGATTTTATTGCTAAGCATCAACAATGGGGCTCCAGCATCGCAAATCCACGCGGCAGGCAATTATTAAAAACTGTAACAAAATTAAATCTAAACCACCTTTCATCAGGACACCCAACGTACTGGCCTACGGATAGGAACAAAATCCCAGACGTACTAGACATTTGCATCACAAAAGGAATAGCTGGAAACTATTTAGTAGCTAAACCCTGCTTAGATTTGTCTTCGGACCACTCTCCGGTTTTAATTGAAGTAAATTCTAAAATTACAGATAGAGTGAAACCTCCGTCGTTTAGCAGTAAGTACACTGATTGGAATACATTCAGGGCACTAATAGACGAAAATGTCGACCTAACCTTGCCACTGAAATCTGAAGCGGATCTTGTCTTGGCTGTGAAGCACCTAATAACTGCTATCCAAAATGCTGCCTGGTTGTCAACTCCTGAGGTACACAATCCCGCAATGGAAGAAACTTGTTCCCTCCAAGTAAAAGAAGCAATTGCTAAAAAACGTAAACTTAGAAGAATATGGCAGAACACTAGGCATCCAAGTGATAAAACTAAACTCAATCGTTCAACAATAGAACTCAAAAATCTTCTAAATGAACTAAAAAACAAATCTATTCAGCATTATCTGGAAAATCTATCACCATCAGAGGCAACCGATTATTCACTATGGAAAGCCACCAGAAAATTAAAAAGAGCTACTACGTTTGTGCCTCCCATTAGAAGAACAGGAAAAGAAAAACTGGGCAAGAAGCGATCAAGAGAAAGTGGACGTCTTTGCTGAACATTTAACTAAAGTTTTTCAACCTTTCCACCAGAAAACCAAGAAGGCGACGAAACTCAACTAAACAGTGAGTCACTAAACAAACCTCTCAATGAAAATCAAATGATCAAACTAATCAAAATAATCGAAGTGGAAAGGGCTATAAAACCTCTAAATTCCAAAAAGGCTCCGGGGTATGATCTTATAACAGCGAGAGTATTGAAGGAACTTCCGGCCAAGGCTATTAAATTTGCTACTTATGTTTTCAATGCTGTAATCCGTTTGAATGTATTCCCATCGCAATGGAAAGTTGCACAAATGGTTTTAATTCCTAAACCTGGAAAGCCACCCCAGGAGCCTGCGTCGTACCGACCTATCAGCCTCCTGGCTGTATTGTCGAAAGTTTTTGAGAGAATACTGTTACGAAGAATTCAACCAATGCTGTCACAAGACAACATAATACCGGAACACCAATTCGGTTTTAGAAAACAGCATTCTACCATCGAGCAGGTTCATCGGGTAGTGGATGTTATTACCAAGAGCTTTGAAGAAAAAAAGTTTTGTACAGCTGCATTCATAGATATTTCTCAGGCGTTTGATAAGGTATGGCACAAAGGTCTTCTAATAAAGATCAGACAAAAATTGCCTAAATATTACCTATTTCTAAAATCATATCTTACTGAAAGAATGTTCCAAGTGAAATATAAAGAAGCATATTCCAATCTTTGCCCAATAGACTCTGGCGTACCTCAGGGCAGTATTCTGGGTGCAATGCTTTACCTAATATATACAGCCGACCTACCAACAACAAATTTTACAATGACCGGTACTTTCGCGGATGACACGGTGATTATGGCATCCCACAAAAATCCAATACTTGCATCTGGAGATTTGCAAGATAATTTAAACCAAATCCAGAGCTGGTTAAGGAAATGGAGAATTAAAGCAAATGACTCCAAATCGGTACATGTCACTTTTACCACGAAGAGAGAAGTTTGTCCACCAGTGACTCTAAATGGCCGAAGGCTGCCGCAGGCGGATGATGTAAAATACCACGGTATACGTAAGCAATGAATCGGACAGGATATATCGGGAACGGTAGCTCGGATCGGGTGGATCGATTCGACGACTTTCTCGATATTTCAAACAACTGTTCGTGCAGAAAAGGCAGAAACTTAAAGAATTAATTACGTTACTATCCTCCTCTGTTTGCAGCTTTCAAATGTTTGTTTATTATTGAACTAGTAACCTGTAATTTTGATATGCAAATAATGCTTAGCTGGTATGCAAACCAATCATACACCGGACATTATGTGATGAAATTTTCAAAATGTAATATTTTGCAAAATAAATTAATTAAAACATAACAATTCTTTACACGCCTTACATATAAGAAGCATATATGGACAAAGAGAAAACAACTTGGTCATAAGTTTCGAGAAATGTATTGGCTCCTGGGTCGCAGATCTCAATTATCATTGGAGAATAAAGTTCTTCTATACAAATGTATCATAAAACCCATATGGACTTATGGTATCCAACTGTGGGGTTCGGCCAGTAATTCAAATATTGATATCTTGCAGAGATATCAATCAAAAGTGCCTCGCACCATGCGAACCATGCACCATGGTACGTACCGAATGAAGTTATTCATAATGACTTACAAATAAAAACTGTGAAAAGTGAGATAAGATCCTATAGTGTAAAATATCAAGATAAACTAAGTGCCCACCCAAATAAATTAGCGGTGAACCTCCTTGAAACCGATAATATACCACGTAGACTAAAACGTTATCACCCTTGGGATCTCCCAAATAGATTTGTGTAAACGAAATGCTATACCTATGTAAAACTAAAAAAATTAAAATTACTATGTAAGTGAAGTTTGAAGAGGTTAGTCGCTGGACTTACCTTATTATGTCACATGGTACAACTATTTACTGAATGTTTGTAACAGACAGATTGTAAATTTCTAAGACGCCAATAAAAAAAAAAAACTTTATGCAGCGCACCGGTATCTAGACGACCGTATGATAATTTTCGAGATCCGTTCGACACCGCCTAATTGAGCGCATAAAACGGTCGCGCAAAATTAATTAATATCGGAGTCAAAACATGGCGGTCGAAAATGACCTATGTAGTTTTTGCCAAAAACTTAAATATATATTCTAGAGGATCAAACTGCGTCCAAAAAACTCAAACATCCATTCATAAACAAGGGAGCCAGACGAAAATGAAGATTAAGTCTTAGGACCCCCGTTGAAGGAAAACTGGACTATAGTTCTGACAAGAATCTATTCCAGTAATCGTTCAAGTTTCATGGTGATCGGACAAAATACATGGAAGGAGTAGGGGAAAAATGAAGCAACACATGGGGCAACTTCACGGACCCCATTAATAATTGAATTAAAAAAATGGTTTCCTCTCGCTCACCCCTCCCCCTGCTTGTAAAATTTCAGTTGTACAAAACTAATTTTCAAATTTGAAAGCGATTTGCGGCCCCCATTTCGCCCTCCCCCCACCGAAAAAGTAACAAATTTCCCGTTCAATTCTCGTCAAACTGCACTGTAACGGTTTAAAATTTGCCGCTGAATTCTTTGGGTTTTGGAACCAGTGACCGTTGGTACGAGCGGGAAATGCGCAATAGTAGGTACGCAGGGACTTGACTTGATACGTTTGATCTAGTAAGACGTGGTTTTGTGTGTGCTGTGTAAAAATTTTGTTGAAGCCGGATTTTGGAGAAGAATTGGTTAGTTGTTACCATCCAGTGGCGAGCTGGGATTATCTTCTCGAATCCGTATGTCGAGAAACTCAATTTTTTTTGGAATTACTTTATCGGAGTTCTCTTCAGCCTTTATGGGATTAGAAGCTAAACAAATTTTGCATAGGCCGCAAATCAACGAAATTTAGGTATCGTATCATTTTTGGTTAGTTATTTATGACAATTTCGTTCATAATAATTCAACCAATAGGATGTTACAATCTCATCAATTTGAACCAATCATAATCTACTTCCTTTGACAATACAGACCACGGTGGTGTATTGTCGCGGCAATACGACCACCGTGGTCTGTATTGTCAAATTTCCATAGTAACGATGGAAACTACGTGAACGCATACTATAAATTATTTGTTGTCAGAAAAAATTGAAATTTTATTTACGAAATTGTCAAACGTATTCCACACGATACTATAAAATTGTCGGTTAATTTTTAAACCATGGAATCTTCGTGTTTGTCGCCATTTAAAATCACCATTCGTGCTAAAGAACTCATGGTGATTTTAAGGGCGACAAACACTCAGTTCCAGTTTCAAAAATTATTGCCGACAATTTGATAGTCTCTTGTGGTATTATATATGATAATAATTATTAATTATTTGGTTGATTTACTTATCATAATTTGTAAATTTTGTATAAATATTCCGTCGATTTTGGGTGATAATCAAACATATGGTTTGATAACATTTTGTAGTACGCCATTATTTTTGCTCAGTTTGTGGAACTGCGCGTAAGATATCTGCGTTTCTGTGCGCAACAATTATTATTTTGAGTTTATAAAATTTTCTTCGTCGTTCAAAATTTTCCGTATGCCCTGATCTCATGCTGGATTTTGTTTGAATAATTATCTTTCCAAGCTAGCCGGCAAGATTTACAACGATAGCTCGTGTTTTCTCGATTTTCTTTTGGATCGAGTTATCTATTCTATCATAACGACGTATGGTACTTTTGAACGAAATCGAGTGGCGCCTTCTCCATCTTTTTTTCCTTCGTCGTCTTAATTAACACCAGTTGGACAGTAATTAATTCAACATCGAGTATTAACGCTACAATTCGTGAGGAAACTTTTTTTTTACGTCACATTTAGCGTCCAACTTTCAAACGTGGCAGCACCCCGCCGCAAAATTTTTGCTTTCCACAACCCTCCTAAGCACCCATAGTAAATAATGAATGAGTGAGTTAGTATTACGTTCAGCTTCATGTTGCCATGTTTTGAGTCAAAATATTCTGTTTTTATGCCCCAGGGTGCTTGGAAAAACTTTATCACAAAGAAGCACTTTAAAAAAATATACTCCGGTCTAGCTTACGGTAAGAGCAATGAGCCTTTTTTGAAACTACGCAAACATTGTACATAAACGCCAAAAACATAAAAAGAGGTAAAATCCTTTTATGCAACGGCGGAAGAAAAAATAGTATTTTGTGATGACATTTTTGAGACAAATGACGTTCTTCATTCTCTCGTAGAGTAAATTTCTTAATTTAATCCCACGATTTCATAAAAATCTTGCTTAAAATATAAATCAACAGCGAGACTCCAGCTCTTATTCATCCACAGAGTGTTGATGTTCACCGGAGAGCCGTGCTAAGATATTTCGGGAAGTCCGCACTTCGACCCAACAATTTCCGCACCGTAACTCAACCAGTGATCACACCAAGCCACTACACTGGCGTTATAAGGTAATATCCGGATATATTTGTATCCAATATTTGATTTACAATTTAATATTCTCACTATAATTATCATGTTCTCGTCCATCATTTAAAATTAAAACACAAGAAAATTTAGGAGTTTGTACTGTTTTGGGGTTAATAATACTCTTATTTTATCGGCGACGTTTCCAGTTTATATTTTACACTTCTTCAAAGAGTACTTCAAAAACTAAATTCTGAAGTCTGGAAGAAGATTACAATATACTAGGGCGGTTTGATAAGTCAGTGACTTTTTGTATTTCCCGCGTTTTTGTTCCTTTTTGTATTTCCCCCTGTCAACTACCATCTGTCAATAGCCTACTGTCAAATTTTGAGCAAGCTGCTCATTTAGTTTGTGTTTGACAGCCATTCAAAGCAAACAACCTCGTGAACTTCGACGAAAATGGATAAAAGTGAATTTTGTGTGCTCATCAAGCATTATTTTTTGCGTAAAAAACCATCACCGAAACCAAGGAAAGGCTTGATAAATACTATCAGGACTCTGCTCCATCAATTTCAATGGTTAAGAAATGGTTTACTGAATTCCGTTGTGGTCGTACCAGCATAAGTGACGCCGAACGTTCAGGTCGCCCAAAAGAGGTCGTCACGCCAGAAATCGTCGATAAAATCCTTGGAATGATATTGGACGATCGGAGAGTAAAGGTGTGTGAGATGGCTAAACCTGTAAGCATCTCAACTGAGCGGGTACATAACACTTTACATGAATATTTGGACATGAAAAAGCTATCCGCGCGGTGGGTGCCGCGATTGCTCATACTTGACCATAAGCGCAATCGTGTGACCACTTCAATTGAGTGTTTAGCGATGTTCAACCGCAATCCGAATGAGTTTTTGCGCTGTTTCGTAACCGTGGACGAAACATGGATCCATCACAACACACCAGAGACCAAGGAACAGTCAAAGCAGTGAACTGCTCCGGGTGAACGTGCACCAAAGAAGACCAAGGTGGGTCTGTCGGCCAACAAGGTCATGACGACAGTTTTTTGGGATGCACGCGGTGTCATTCACGTCGATTACCTTAAAAGGGTAAAACGATCACCGGCAAATATTATTCAGAACAAACTGTTGAACAGATTCGACATTCATTTGAAGCAAAAAGGACCGCATACTAACTGTTGATGGCAGGTAGCCGTACATTTCAAATTGGGTTGTGCGAAAATTTTGTATTTTTAAATACTAACTGGATGAGCCGATAACTTTTGTTTCTCATACTATCATTGGGACCTTTCCCGAGAACCGTGCGATGGCGTTGCTGAGACTTGCAATTTTGTAAGAATTCGCTTACTTTGCTTGTTGATGGCAGGTAGCCGTAATGCACTCGTACAATCCATTTGTATATTGTACTGATAAGAACTAATAAGTTCGAAACTCGAGTATACATTTCAAATTGGGTTGTGCGAAAATTTTGTAATTTTTAAATTCTAACTGGCTGAGCCGATAACTTTTGTTTCTCATTTATAATGTAATATCAGATAATCTGCACTAATTAAATTTTTGCGGTTGGTATTTATCATTCACTATAATATAACTAATAATAATGAAGCTTTTCCATTCCATTCGGAACTTTACTTCTCTGTAATGTAGGGTCCATTTTTTGAGGTGGAACAATCCTCTTCCTTCTCTATAACTTACAACTTAACTTCACCAATTAGCCACTGCTGTGGTTAACAATAAATAAATTTAAAACAAATTATTGTTTTATTATACATACGATGTGTTTACAATCACAATTTCGAGGGATCTGATTAGATTTGAATTATGCGGACGGACGGACGGACAGACACGGAGCCAGATCACAAGGCTTCTTGTTATACTTTGTATAGAAGCCTAAAAGTACTGATTATTTTTATTTATGAAATTTTGTATATTATGAAACGCTAGAAAATTATTCATTTAACTGAACTCCATTATTTTTTCTAATTTTAACAGTATTAGATATAAATTGAAACCATTAAACTTCTTCTTCTTCAGGTGCCTATCCGTTACCGAAATAAGAAAATTATTTATTACCTATGTAAAATATTTAATTTCGCCGCTTAAACAATAAACTTATTAAGGCTAAAATAAACTGCAATAAATATTTTGTTTCAGAATATCGAAATACTAAAACACATGCACAGATTTCCTTTATGTAAACTAAATCCTGTTGAAAATCTCCAGGTTTGTTCCATTTATATTACCTTATTAATCTTAGCTTCTCAAATTTAAAAACTTTTACTACATCAATATGAAACAAATTTTCTGACTCGACGTACAGTAGAATTAGAAAACTAAACTCTTGGTCAAAATTTTCCAATGATCTACTAATAATTGCACACATTACCTGAACCAATTTCTCCATCATTTGCTACAGCCTAATTTTGCAAATCTTTTTTCAGTTTGAATGCTTTCTTTTTGTCGCTAAAAAATATCCCACTGCTTTAAAAGCATCGGAAATGGTATTGATGGATATTCAGCTATTTCCAAATGTACGTAAAAACAATATAGTACCTATTCTTAAATGAACCATGATAAAGGGCTTTTCAGTAGGGGCTGTTTTTAAATTTTAAATAAAATATATTTTTTGTATAAAAGTTCTGTATTTCTTGATGACATTTTTGAATGAAATATTATATCTAACAAATGTCGGTCAAGACCACGTTTACAGATGTCTATGATTTTGTCAAAATTGCGGTTCTATCCCACCAATTACGCGTCGGAAGTTGGTTTTCAAGACTGAAGAGGATTATAGAATATCTGCATAGACTTCATCTTTCATATAGCCCTACAAGAAATAGTTTAGAATGAGTCCAGAATATGAAGGCTTCTAAACAGTCACTCTTTGATTTTGTGAAGCCCAAATGCAGAAATTGTGCTTATTAACGTAACCAATCGAATGAAAATGAACTTCGTTGAAAAGATGATTTTTGCACCTTGTTGAAGAATGGTCGGCTGGCTTTAATTCTTGCACTAACTGAACCTTGCAAGGTTTTAAACAAAAATCTGTCCTTAGAATTCGCCATGTGGTGCTCGTGGATAGGCCCAATTGCTGAGAACGCCGTGGAGTTGATAAATTTTGTTCTTCCTCGAGATTTTCACTTACAGCAGCAATATTTTCCGCTGAACGACCAGAACGAACCCGTGTTGTTGTTGCTATGCTATGTACCGAAACAATTTTCTGTCAAAAATCAGAATGACAAAACTGTCACCACATCCAAAATTTCCCCTGTTAAAAAACGAACTCCAAGTTGAAAAGCCCTTATTCGGAAACTGAAGTTATATAATATTACTTTTTTTTGTAGATATTAGCCACAGTGTTGACATATGTCTTAGTTGCAGTACAATTTCAATTTTTAGGGTTGACAGTTTTATAATCTAAACAATTTGCCTTAACAGTGATACATTATTTTTGCGTGTGGGTTTTATTAAAACAATATAATTATTCGATGTCTAATTGTTTAAATGGTCAAATATTGGGTTGATATAAAATATATGTGTTAAGATACCAATGGAGTTTTGAAGTGTTTTGAATTGTCACGGGAAACAAGAAAATACAGAACAAATACAAACGGCCTGAAAGGTCGGACAATTAGATTGTTTCCAACTATTATTATCAATTAGATTTAACAATTTATTGATGTATATCTAAAATATCAGATGTAAAGTTTTATGATCACCTTGTATTAAAGTTTGATGTGTATTGTAAATGCAATTAAATTTATTCTGTATTGATGACTTAAATATTTTAATTCTCACTGAGTCGACACTAATCTTCAAATAAAAAATCTGATGTGGCCAGCACATGACTTCCCTATAAGGAATCATTCCTTCATCGTTCATCTAAAGATTCGCAGAAATATTATTTAAATTTTATTTTATTATTTAATTAAATTATTAAATTTGTTGTAATTCTTAAATGGTATTTGGTACAGAAAAATATATTCCAATATATTTATAGAAAATTGTATTTGCTTTTATTTTGATTAAAAAATAAAAATTCATCAATAAAATATTTATCATAATATAAGTATTTAAGAAAAACCATTTCGTCCTTCAAGTAAAGTGCTACTTCCGGTTTAGGGATTTGCTCCAAAATCAAATGGTGCTTTCGTATACCGATTAAAGTGTTAAATATGAAATTTGGTTACTATATAACAATTCGTTCCTGAGATATTGAAGAAAAACCATTTCGTCCTTCAAGTAAAGTGCTACTTCCGGTTTAGCGATTTCCTCCAAAATCAAATGGTGCCTTTGTATACCGATTAAAGTGTTAAATATGAAATTTGGTTACTATATAACAATTTGTTCCTGAGATATTGAAGAAAAACCATTTCGTCCTTCAAGTAAAGTGCTACTTCCGGTTTAGGGATTTCCTCCAAAATCACATGGTGCTTTAGTATACTGATTAAAGTGTTAAATATGAAATTTGGTTACTAGATAACAATTCGTTCCTGGATATTTAAGAAAAACCATTTCGTCCTTCAAGTGAAGTGCTACTTCCGGTTTAAGGATTTCCTCCAAAATCAAATGGTGCCTTTGTATACCGATTAAAGTGTTAAATATGAAATTTTGTTACTATATAACAATTCGTTCCAGAGATACAGAACTTACAGACATTTTGCGTTACATACATCCATACATCCATACATACATACATACATACTGCTGTGTGTTAAAATGAATAAGAAAGGCTCCCGATGCTAAAATGAATCATATATTCGAAATAAGCACAAAATTCTAAGTCGAAAGACACTTTAAAAATTTACTCTACGAGAAATTTTTATTTTTCAAAATTTCAATTTTCTAAATTTATTTGAGTCTCTCAGGATGAATGAAACATGACAAAGATTGCTAAATCTAAATAAACTGATGATTGTCACATCAGAAATGAAACAAAAAACTTAATTAGCTCAAAATTTGTAAAAATGTATTAATTATAATAACCTAGAAAAATTTAAGAATTTGTAAACCAATTTACTCTACAAATAACATTCTCTGTAAAAATGTAAGCATATCAAAAATTATGTAATTGTTTCATGCATTTAATGTGTATATTTTCAACGAATAAATCAACAAATTAGTTAATAAGGGTCATATTTGTGTAACGCCCCTGTAAACAACCAAGAAAGACGAAAATGAATCAATCAACAATCCATAAAATTGATAAAAATGGAATGTACCAATCAAACTGCTCGGGAAGATGTTCCAAACGAAATCGAGGTTGATACAGAAGAAAAATCTACAATAAAAATAATTTATTAGAGTAAAATAAATTCGAAAATACATGGATTTGACTCACAAAATTCAAACAAGAATACCAATTGTATCGATTTTCGATCAAAAATCAGTTTACCTCTAGTAACTCCGCTGTGTGCACGCATTTTTCGATGCTCTCCGAGAAATATTATTTACCAGAATTTGGAGGTTAATCAAATTCATTTGACTTCGGAGAGGTTAGAAAGTTCGTTTATTCAACGTCGATTCTAAAAATAGATGTCAAGGACATAAACAAATGCAATGGAGATGTTGTAATTTACAAAAATTTATTCATATAAAAATTTTCTGGATAACAAGAAAATCATTGCAAATTAATGGAACAACTTACCTCAATATTTTTGGAGATTTTCAATAGGAAGGATGCAAATACGAGCACAAAATTCAGCACTAGTCAAAGTAAAGTACCGTTTCAAATGACATCCAACAAAGTCATGACAGGTGGAGTGAAGTTCAATCGTTGCAAGTAAAGATTAAAGCAGGGCGCACACAGCGAATAAATGATATCCTTTTTAAACAAATAAAAACTGCGATATATTCAGGAGCCAGGTACAGTGAATTTATGATTTCTATAATTTGTTAAAATTTTGCCTTCAGCGTGTTAATAATAGGATTTGGGGAAAAGACTTCTAACAGAGTGTATTCTTTGATACCCTAAGTGATAAGTTAAAAATAATCAAAAGTTTTACAATTTTCGTCAAAAATATTTCAAGCTTTAAAATAAGCAACAAATTTAAATTTATAAACATTTAAGCCCGCTAATGTAAAGCGAAAGTCTTGATTGGCTTAAAAATCAAGCAACTTGGGACGAAGAGAGGAAACCTCTTTGTTTCGAACAATTATTTGTATTAATTTTTCTTTTTATACTATAATAAAATTTGTATGGGAGTTGATGAAGGTTTTTTATTTCTTTTTTATTCAAAAAAAAAGGAAAGCAAAAGTTATAAATATCCTGAGAGAGCCAATGAGCACAATAAGATCGCCTCTAATAATTAATTTCGAACCACAAGGGACCCACTCCCTGAACGACTCATCCCGAGAGCTTAGTAAGAAGGGGCAATAATGTGTGTACCTTCCTGTGCCTAACATTTTATTAGGAGGAGGACATAGCATCTTTTGGCGCCGATCCGTGGGGCAAAATTAAAGGGTGTACAGGCAAAAAATAGGGGTGCGTTGAGTAAAAATTTAAAACGTTGCCGCACCAAAAAGATAGCATCTTTTGGCGCGAAACGTAGGGCTCGATTAACACGACAGGGGTAGTTTTGATCAAAATAAAAATTAAGGGTAAAAAAAAAAAAAAAATTTTTGTGAAAAATAAATATTTTTGAAATTTTATGCATCAAAGAATAGCATCATTTGGCATCCTAGCATCGAAATCACGATAGGGGTAGTTTTGAAAAAAATTTAAGGGTAAAAACTTAAAAAATTATTTTTGTTTGTGAAAATAAAACAACATTTTGATTATTATAATAATTAATTCTTTATTGACAGGTTCTGTGTTTAAACATTTTCTATTTACACATTTCTTTGATAACTATTTGCAAAATTCTTTTAACAACAAAAAAATTAATCATGTCGAACGCACAAGTAAAACAAAACCTGGTATATGTAAGCCAATCCGACATACAAAAACTGATGAAATTTATAACAGCTGGAAATCAAGCCCAAGCAAAAGAATCAAGCGAACAATTTGAAAAGTTAATAAACAAAATAGAAACTGGAAATCAGGAATTAATAAACAAAATAGAAGCTCAAAATAAAGAAAGAATAATGGTAATCAGACAAGAAATCTCCTCTATGGATACAAAAATGGATCCAAAAGTTGAAACCCCAATTCCAACACAAATCGAAGAAATGGAGGAAGTTCAATACAAATTCAACGTTGTGCATGCAAGAAGAAATTTCAAAAGGCTCTATTTGAAGATCAAGAAATTATATGCAAAGCCGAAGTACAAAACAAGAGGTACAAGAGCAAAGAAAAATAAAAGATTTCCAAGAAGCTCCAAACAAAAGAAATTTAGCAACAAACAGCAAAATAAAAGAAAACACAAAAATGTGAAAAACCATAAAAGTGCAAAGAAATTTAAAATAAAGACAATTATTAAGGTCAAAAGAACATTTAAAAGTGAAAAAGTGCTCACAATTAATAGAAAGAAGCAGACTTTCATAAAACATAAACATTTTAGATTACATAAACTTTTATTAAATAAAACAGTGAAATTCGGGAACATTGTTCAATTCAAAAATTTTTCACATACAAAAATACAAAATAAACATGCTCGGTTGAAAATAATAAAGTCAATAAAAATTCGGTACAAACGGATAAAATTTAAATCAAGGTACAGTGATAGACAGTTGAAAATTAGAACATTTAATAAACAGTGCAATCACAAAACCAAAAAGACAAAAACGCGGAGTCAAATCACAACAAATAAAGAAGTGAAATGGATAATGGACTTCAACACAAAAACAACAATTGGAACAAATGCTGAAGATTACATCATGAAGATGGAATTATTCAAACGGGTCCGCTTAAAAATCAACACATAAAAATCGGAAACTTTGATAAGGAAAATCAGGATGCCGAAACTTGTAAATTTGATTAGCGAGTGAAATGGACACGATCATTAAAAGTGAAAAAATTATAAAAATTTATTAACATTGAGAGATTTGAACTCAACATTATTAATTATGAATAAAAATTGTCAAGACTACAACAATTTAAAAATCTGAAAATTATGAACAAACTAATTGACTACAAAAATAAGCGTACAAAAATTTCGAAGATTCGAGATGACAACAAAAATTTAAAAATTATAAACATGGATAAATTAGTGACGATGTGAAACAATTAATTGAAAGAAACATTTTGATGAAGAAAGATTGGTAACAAAACATCATAGGATGGACCAAAAGGAAGATTTGCTGTAGATGAAGTAAAAATAAAATAATTTTTGATAATAAAAATAATTGACGATTGATTACAATAATAGAAGTTTATTGATGATAAATAAATGGGATAATGAATAAATGCTGAAATTGCAAGAGACAATTTGAGCAAAATAGTTAAAAGTTGCGTGAAATAGTTTGAAAAAGAGGGCACATTGACTAGAAATATTAAAAAGGGGGGAAAAGATTTAAAATTTAAAAATTAATATTAAAATGATCAATTAGAGAGAAAATAAACAATCAGGAATTAACAAAATAATATTCAAATACAGAGGATGTGAATTAAAATCCATCGCATTGAAAGAAAGAAGCCAATTAAATATTCATCACAGTAGGAAACAATTGATCCAAACTTATAATTAATTAAATAGTTGAAATTAACAAAACGCTTAGAAAATGGTCAAAACTTAAAAATTTCAGAAAGAGTCAAACAATTAAAAAAATGTTATGTCAATTTAAAAATTTAGATAATTTAATTAGTTACGATTTTAATTTTACAAACAATTTAATTTAAAGGGGAAATTTAATGACAAAAATTTTAAGTTTATTTTACAATCAAGTTGATTTATAATTTAAAAATTTCAATTTCAAAAGACATAAAGTTTGCAACATTTTAAATAAGTCATTGAGGGATATCACAAGAGTGAAAAGCCATTCGCACAAACAAAAAAAAGACAAGTAAAACTTGAAATGGAGGAGATTGACGCATACAATCTTGAAAAATACATTTAGGCAAATGGAATCAAAATCAATCAGTCACAAATATCAAAAATCAGAGAGGTACTTAAAAAAAAGAAAATTTTATAACATTTGAACACAAAAATTTTTGAAATTGAATCTTCAATCTAAAATTAAATTTATCTTTTGATGCAATTTGAAATGGATTATGCTGTGTGTTAAAATGAATAAGAAAGGCTCCCGATGCTAAAATGAATCATATATTCGAAATAAGCACAAAATTCTAAGTCGAAAGACACTTTAAAAATTTACTCTACGAGAAATTTTTATTTTTCAAAATTTCAATTTTCTAAATTTATTTGAGTCTCTCAGGATGAATGAAACATGACAAAGATTGCTAAATCTAAATAAACTGATGATTGTCACATCAGAAATGAAACAAAAAACTTAATTAGCTCAAAATTTGTAAAAATGTATTAATTATAATAACCTAGAAAAATTTAAGAATTTGTAAACCAATTTACTCTACAAATAACATTCTCTGTAAAAATGTAAGCATATCAAAAATTATGTAATTGTTTCATGCATTTAATGTGTATATTTTCAACGAATAAATCAACAAATTAGTTAATAAGGGTCATATTTGTGTAACGCCCCTGTAAACAACCAAGAAAGACGAAAATGAATCAATCAACAATCCATAAAATTGATAAAAATGGAATGTACCAATCAAACTGCTCGGGAAGATGTTCCAAACGAAATCGAGGTTGATACAGAAGAAAAATCTACAATAAAAATAATTTATTAGAGTAAAATAAATTCGAAAATACATGGATTTGACTCACAAAATTCAAACAAGAATACCAATTGTATCGATTTTCGATCAAAAATCAGTTTACCTCTAGTAACTCCGCTGTGTGCACGCATTTTTCGATGCTCTCCGAGAAATATTATTTACCAGAATTTGGAGGTTAATCAAATTCATTTGACTTCGGAGAGGTTAGAAAGTTCGTTTATTCAACGTCGATTCTAAAAATAGATGTCAAGGACATAAACAAATGCAATGGAGATGTTGTAATTTACAAAAATTTATTCATATAAAAATTTTCTGGATAACAAGAAAATCATTGCAAATTAATGGAACAACTTACCTCAATATTTTTGGAGATTTTCAATAGGAAGGATGCAAATACGAGCACAAAATTCAGCACTAGTCAAAGTAAAGTACCGTTTCAAATGACATCCAACAAAGTCATGACAGGTGGAGTGAAGTTCAATCGTTGCAAGTAAAGATTAAAGCAGGGCGCACACAGCGAATAAATGATATCCTTTTTAAACAAATAAAAACTGCGATATATTCAGGAGCCAGGTACAGTGAATTTATGATTTCTATAATTTGTTAAAATTTTGCCTTCAGCGTGTTAATAATAGGATTTGGGGAAAAGACTTCTAACAGAGTGTATTCTTTGATACCCTAAGTGATAAGTTAAAAATAATCAAAAGTTTTACAATTTTCGTCAAAAATATTTCAAGCTTTAAAATAAGCAACAAATTTAAATTTATAAACATTTAAGCCCGCTAATGTAAAGCGAAAGTCTTGATTGGCTTAAAAATCAAGCAACTTGGGACGAAGAGAGGAAACCTCTTTGTTTCGAACAATTATTTGTATTAATTTTTCTTTTTATACTATAATAAAATTTGTATGGGAGTTGATGAAGGTTTTTTATTTCTTTTTTATTCAAAAAAAAAGGAAAGCAAAAGTTATAAATATCCTGAGAGAGCCAATGAGCACAATAAGATCGCCTCTAATAATTAATTTCGAACCACAAGGGACCCACTCCCTGAACGACTCATCCCGAGAGCTTAGTAAGAAGGGGCAATAATGTGTGTACCTTCCTGTGCCTAACATTTTATTAGGAGGAGGACATAGCAATACATACATACAGACATCATTGCGAAAGTAGTCAAAACGGATTCAGAAATGCTCAAAACGGATATTTCCGTTAAAATATCGACATCGAATTTTTTCATGATTACAATACTTCCTTATAGGGAAGTAAAAATGAGTATGGAATAAATTCGATACTCTGCTATCAGCACGTAATAAGCAAACGAGTGCTGCAGCTTCACGACTAAAGTAGTCTTGATTGAATTTTTATTTCTGCTTTTTATCAATTATTGGACTAATGGTGTTTTGTACATCTGCTTTACGTTAAATCGTCAGATGCAGTGGTAGCTCGTTGTTTACAAATACAAGTTGTGATTGCGCTTAGACCGTTCCAATTGCACCCAACTGTGAGTAAAATTTTCTATATTTTTAATACACCTTTAAGAATTTAACCCCATAGTTAATAGGTTCACTAAAATTTATTAACAAAACATCACATTTTAAATTACATGACATAGTCGGAGATTTTCTATTTTCTTCAGGTATCTGAATATTCTTCCCACTGTTTTATAACGTTAATTATTTGAATATTTTACATAACGACTAATTCGATTAACAGAATATGCAAGATCAGGACGCGAAACCATTGCAGCGTACATCAATCATCCCACCGCTCCTCTGTACGGAATGTTGCTCATTTTCATCTGTTCTTCATGTGTTTTCGGCGACATGTCTAAAACTTAATTTTATCATGTTTGTCACTGGACAAAACTCTCGCTAACATTTATTTATTTTATTCACAACTTTACATTCGTTCCAAGACTCCACTTTCAATATTCAATTTTTTGGGCCGAATCTTGACGTTTCTGATGCTACCAGTTCAGAATCTCTGTCCCACCATACGAACAACTTTTCTTGTACTTTACCAATAGTTATCTTAAATCATGAAAGCTTCCTCCTGAAGGGTGACTTTACCACTTTTCACTGTAGCGTTATTAATAATTGAAACCTCTAAAACTTTATATAGGGAAAGCCTATGGGGTGATCTTTTACAAATAGCTTATTCGGCAAGAATAATTTTGCTTAGCTAACATAAACAATAATTGAAATTTAAACGGCAAAATATTTAATTAAGAAAACGTTTCGTACAGAGAAAGTGGCGCTGTTCCGCTACCAGGGTGCTAACCCCTGGTGGTGTGGGGTGCCTAAAGACGCCGTCATGCATCACGTTCCACAGCCATACTTGTGACTTGCAGTATATCACTCTAGAGCTTCTTTTGGACTAGCAGTGTTCTGTCCTTGAAATAGATTTTTATAAATCTTAGGATGTAACGAGATACTCATTTGCTTTCCAACTTCTCTTTGCACCAACACCGACAATCTCCGAGTCCGCCAGGTCTGCCCCCCCCCCCCCCGAATTTTCTGAGCCATGCTCTCTATGGCCGTGAAGATAGATCTTCTCTTACAGGAGCCGAACTGGTTATCCGCAAGGCCACCATCGATGTCGTGTTGAAATCTGGAAGGCACCAGCCGTTCAAAATAGTTTCCGCATAATCCCGGAGGCAGATCTTCCGTATGAGCCCGGGGCGCCCATCGGCTTGCTCCCTTTTCTGAGCAAGACCACTTTGGCTATCTTCCACTGTCTTGGGTACTCCCTTCTCTCCAAGTGCCCGTTAAACTCGTCCAGGAGAAAATTCGGACGCAATCAAATTACTTTCTTCAGTAGCCCGGCTGGCATTACATCAGGACCCGGGGCTTTGTCGGTCGCCATATTTTTTGTCGCCTCCTGAAGTTCCTTGAGTTGTATTAACGGGATTGAGTTAGTGACTTCCTCCCGGGTGAAGGCTAAGGCGCGACTACTGTGTTCAACATAACTAAGATGCGTTTATAGCCACCGTCAAAGTTTTCGACATTCTTCTTGTCGTTCTTGGACGTAACCTTCAGAAAGATTGTAACGTTCCTTTTGTCGTTACATACTCAGTTATTCAATTCTCATAATCTATCTCCATAAATAATTTTTCTTTTCAACTATTTCAATTATTCAGTCCGAGTAATATGAATGCACTCGGTATAAAGGTGGATAGGAGATAAGGAACAACACGGCGACTCGAGGCTTATTGGTTTGGTTAGCGTAGCTATAGCACGCAATTTTTAGCAAACTTAATTTTTTTGACAAATAGTTCTATTAATTGACCGCAGATTAGGCCCGAATCCTAATAAAGCCATTACATAGTCTGGCTACCTGTAGTTGAATGGAGGTAGCGAATTTATAATAATTTATTACGATATATTTTGGAAAAATTCGAGTACGTTGGAAGTTAGTATCAGTGATAGGAACGTTATATTCCATATTGGGCTATTGATACCATATCTGTATTGTAGTGTCCTGGTGTCCTTGAGAAGTAACCACGAGAACACACACAATATCTTCTTGGTCACCTACCTTAATTTGACTCTATACTTCTCAGGATAAATAAGTCGGGGTTGACTCTAATACCGACACTATTGTAGACAAGCTTATGATTTGACGAGTTCTCGTTACCAACAAAGAGTAAACACGATTGGATCAAGTTAACAGTTTTTTTAATGGTATAACAAACTTTAACATTCAATGAACAACGCAACTCAATAACAATCTTTAACATACAACAATTCTAACTACGCACTGGTAAAATAAATAATAAAAGCTAACCTTCTATTTGGCACATTCGCACACAATCTTCCTTCTTCTCTCTTGAAGCCAATCTTCTTCCAATCTCCAGTCTTCTTCAGATATGGACTCCACAATCCACACTCGTTCCAATGTTTCCAATAATTTTGGAACTCGCCCTGATAGATTTTATCTGGGTTGATTGGCGTACGTTACCCGTACTGTGGGGATTTTCAAGCAACAATATTATGTGTTGCTGAACACGCCCGACTTCCGTTATTTCAGGGAAGTTTAATTCGCCTGGGAAATTAATTCTCCCTATGTAGCACCACTCCTGAGCTATGACTCGCCAATATAATCTTATTCTATTTATATCGTAATTGTGGAGTGATAATACGATCTACTGCCTCTTGCAGTGATTACGATGCTACTACTTTGTTTACCCTCCGTAACTTCCGTTACCAAAATTCTTTTTTTTTCAATATGGAGCTTCTTATATTTCCGGTTTATTTACGGATGTCGGCCTGTTATATCGTATGCACCTATGATTTTCCGATGCTGTACATACTGTTTACATAAAACCCGAACAAACTTAAAATTATCGAACGAACAAAAAAAACAAACACATGACAACAATGTGCTTGAAACTACCGTTTCCAATCTGTTGTTCGCTCCTTGTTTGTGATAACGCGGATAAAGCGTATCACAACAGTACCTATATACCATTAATTTGATTTCCCATATTTTTGGAAATTGGCTTCCGCTATTGCAATTAATTGGAAATCAAGATTAGAAGATAGTGCCAGTAAGAAGAGTTAAATTTTTCTATCGGCTGGATCAACTTTGGAAAATTTCCTTTTTTTTGGAACAATTTGTCAGTTGGCTCTGGTTGAATATTTTGAGTGGGGCTGTAGTGTTCACTTTTGCTACTGAATTTTTTTAACATCAACAAGCTGAGTTAGATATCTGTTGGTTTTGTGTACTTATGTGTGCTTGATTTTTAGAGTTTTTTACATCAAATAGTGGCCATCACACTGGGAATCCGAGATAGGGCTCTGTCGCGGAGTTGCAGTTCACGCTAAAGGTCCAGACAGTTATTTCAATCATCCAGCTGCGAGGTAAGTTACGCATTTGTCTACATTATCGGCTTTTATCTGACGACAATAGGCTTTGCTGTAAATTTATTACCCAAGAGCAATTTGGGCTCTTGCCAGTGGCAAATTGTGTATGCTGGGGCCTTATCTCAAGATAGTTAAGGGACCTTCAGTCCAAGCTTGTCAAATATTTTGCCTTCAGCAATATTTTTGTTTGGGACCTTTAGGGTCCGTGAGAGGCACTCTCACCAATGTATCTTGTTTGGAAATTGCTTAACCAGATTTTATTTTTTCCTGGTTTTGAATAAACATCCCTTCAGTCTTACTGTGTGTTTTATTCAGGCCTGCCGCCTGTTGAGCTCTTTCATTTTCAGCTGGGTACTGCAGAATACTTACGAAATAAATAATTAGCGTATAAGCGAACCCACGACGATTTTCAAAATCTCCCACGCTCTCGGTCTGTAATTCAAGAAGAATACAGCTACGCCGCCTTAACATCGAAGGCACAAGAGGCTGCCTTGTCGAAAACACGTAAAGTTCCGACAAGATATGGAGGGCTTCCCTAATTTATTTTGCTTTATTTGTGATTTTGTCCAGTTTTTCACACATTTCACACTATATACTTTTTAATAATTGAAGGGCCTAGTGGAAAAAGTAGTTAAGTTACTTTTTTTTCAATTTGTAGTTGAGCACATTTTCACATTGCGGCATTTATTCTCTACAAATTAGTATAAAAATCAACAAATTGAAAAAAAAGTGACTTAACTACTTTTTCCACTAGGCCCTTCAATTGTAGCCTTGTAATTGGGCAAATAAATAAAGGCAAATAAAAAAAAATAAGGCCAAAACGTTGAACAATTAATCAGTCTTTATTAACTCCTTTACTTAACAAAAAATATGGAAGTTTAACTAACTAATTACCATATTTATTTTTATGACGTGTAGGAACGGATTTCTTTCTGTGTCCAAAAGAAGTCATCAGCACTTCACCGATATAATCTTAAGTAATCTTTGATTAATATATGTTCAAGGTAGATATGTATAGTTTGTTTCAATATAAATGGAATTAATAAAAGTCATAGCATCAAATTACTTTCATATCGTCCCCCTTATTCCAAAACCACGAATGTGCAAAAATTGCCATTTTGACACTTGAAAGAAAATGTACTTTCTTTCTAAGAAATAAAATTCTTTTTTTAAATTATCGTTAGATTTCGGCTACAATATATTCGAATAACAATAAAAAATTGACTGAATTGAAATTGATTAATTTCATTTACTTCATAATTTAGTTCAAAATACACTTGACTGAAAACTAGAAAATGCACATTCGTGGTTTTGGCATAAGGTGGACGATATAAGAACGTTCCAACTATGCGACAAAACATAATATAGAGATAAGATAACGTATTGTCATGTTTAGGATATCAGAGATGGGGGGTCTGATGTAATTGGGTTTATTTTGTGATAAAATACTCATTACTTAATATTCAAATAAAAGACCATCATGGTATTTAAATAATTACACCTGAATCTTCTTGGAACTTCCGAGTAATGAACTGCTTGCATCAATTCAATCTAAAAATACAACAAACGTAATTTTGTATACACACGTATCTAGAAAAAGGATGTAAAAAGTAAAAGAAGGATTATTGGTTTTATTCAAATAGAGTTTGGGAAGAAATTGAATATTATTAATTTATTTGTAAAAGAGTAGGATAGCGCTAAAAAGAAGTGTTTTGCGTTTAAAAGAATTTAGTGCGCGGGCTTATAGACGATTTGGTGGGATGGAAAATGGATAAGGAAGCATGAGGAAGAGCGAACGATCCGCCAGACAGTAAAGACGTGATTTTTGAAAAATATTAAATTTTGGAAATGGTTTAATTTTTTTGTAAAGTTTGGAATTGTCAAATGTTGTTGATATGATTCATGAAGAATATAAAAAAGCGTTAAGAAAATTTATGGAAAGTTTCGATTGGTTATTTCAATGGTGGTTGAAAAATTTTGGTGACCGCTGACAATTTTTTTATGGTTATGTTTTTTTATGGTTATGTTTGGAGATTGGAAAATTATTCAAGATTATGAATTTATGGACTTACCTGAACATTTATCCAGTAATCCGAAGAAAATAAATCAATCGTTGATCTTGTCTGGAGTTTTTTCTTGTATGCAATTGGAATCAACTTTATAATCGCTTCCACGCTGCCTGTTTCACTGCACATCGATGGGACCCGACAGTCTAGACTTCGATAAACCAATTTTTGTGTCGACAAAGTTTATTTAAATTTAAAGTTAGACAAATAAAGTTCGTGCGTGAATTTAAAACCGGGGGCTTTATAAACTTTTCTTATGTTATACTTGTAATTTTAATTTGTTCCAATTTATGAAAAGTCAGTCTTTTGTTTTAAATGATTATATTTTGTTTAATGAATTACAATATTGTATCTACAAGCAATTACGTTTATTTTTGAAGCAGTGAAGTCCAGATTAAGCAGGTGTAAGGTACAATAAGTTTTATTTTTTTCGTTTCATTGAAGTTACTAATTTAAGGTAGCTTAAAAGAGTATTTTGACTACATGGATGAACCCAATTTACGACCCTTATTATTGAGTAAGTGCTAAGAGCTAAGTCGAGGAAGTTTGTTTTTTTGAATTAAGAGCCATACTTTTTTTATCGCTATATAAAATAATTTCTACAGTAGCAAAACAAGGTATCTTAAATTGTCGATCCAACGTGGGGCGGTTGATATGAAAAGCGGGGAAGTCATATTCAAAAATAGAAATTTTTCTCATTATTTAGATAAATTTAAAATTAAAAATTTTTAAAATTAAAAGGACTATATTCAAAAAGTTAGGTTTGATAAAGATAAAAATTGATAAGTCTACAAAATTTGTGCAAAATTAAAAAATATTATGTGAAGCAAAGCCAAACCTTTCGGAAACACCCTGTATTTTAAGTAATTGAACATAATTGAACGATAATTGACGATATTTTTATGTAATATGCAAGATATGATTATTATTAATTATTAATAGGACAAATAAATCCAATCCCTTGAATTACTGCGTATGAATTCAAAATAAACTCACCACGTGCTCCGTCACCCACTGGATTCTTGCATGAATCGCCTAATATTACGATCATCAAGGATTCTAATGATTTATTGATTAAAAATCTATCTTGGTATTTTACAGAGCTCATTGAATAAAGCAATATTTATAACATTTTAGCAAATTCATCGGAAAAATCCAACAGGTGAAATCTCGTGGTACTTTGTTTCACAAAACATAAATATATCAAAACAAATTTAGATTTAAATTGTAACTTACTTGTAGATCCCCGGTATAGTCGAATATTTCACTATAATCGCCTTTTTTATTAGGATGTTACAAAAATGAAAATTAGAATAAATTCCTTTATCACAAAGCACCAGTGTTACACGCCTCGCAACCAAAAACCTCCTGTCCCTGATTTTAAGATGGTTCCAGCGTCCCTTTTTACCCGCTCCCCTTCCCAAAACCCTTAACTGTTCAATCTTTTCAAATTTTTGCTAAATCACCCCATCTCGATTTAAAAAGATCAACTATCGGTCTCTCTCTCTTTCCTGTTTTACTACTTTGTTTATATTTTATGTTTAAATTTTAAAAGACCGCGCGCTAAAATTGAACTGCAATATTACAAAGGTCAAGTTCGATTTTAGACAAATGATGTGGGGGTGGTCTTTGATTTGTGAACATTGGACGGTCCTGAGGGGGGTTCCGAAGATTGTGACAAACTATGGCAAGTGGTGGAAGGGAGGAAGTGGGGGGGGGGCGGTTATTAAGTTAGAAAAAATTGCGGACCTCTTTCATGGGCGACCCCTAAGTAGTAAGTCACTCATTTATTCGCTTACCTTTAAAATTATGATTTTATAATCCATTTAGAATTGTTCTCCTTATGGTATTTCGTCATATGATTCTATTTCGGACCGCTATTGTAGCTGGCTCTACTATGCCGTCTGTAATTTCCTTAATTTGGTCGGTCCATATTTTTAGGGAGCCTCATCATGAATATTTCCCTGTGCTATAAGTCTCTCCATATTATCCGGTTCTCTACGTTGTATATACCCAAAGTACTGCTCTGACCTCCCTTGTTTCCCTCCTATTATTTGGCCCCACGTTGGGCCCCAAATTTATATATGCTATGCTTCTACTTTAAATTCCCCTTAAGGAAAAGTGACTTCGTTCTTTTTCCACCTTTATATACATATTGCTGTGTATAATCCCAAATAATCCCTGATGTGAATTGCCACTTTTTCTGGTGCTAACTTTTATTTTACTCTGTCCCTCAAATGAATTCTTTCTTATCTTTTAGTCTTATCTTTTAGTCTTATCTTTCCTTTTATTAAATAATCTTTTTTGTATTTTTATATTAGTTGACTTAGATGGATTGTTAGAATTGATCTTTTTTTTATTTAATTTGCTTAATTATTTTGTTATCCAACGAAATTTCCAAATAAATTCACAAAATTTACACAAATGCTAATAATAATAATTTATTAACGTTCAATAAATCTCATTTAACAAACAAAATTAATTTATTAGCTTTGACACAACAACGATTATTAACTTTTATGATTGTTCCTTCTTCATTTCTTCAGTCTTTCATGCCCATCTCTTATTCCACCTTACTGCTCATTTTATTTTTCCGTTAAATTGCTTCCAGAATTTTCCATTAGTGATTCAATAATAATCCCAATTTGTTTCCATTTAAATTCCAAAATCTTGTTTTAATTTTCCAGCCTATTCCCCACTGAACTTATTGAGATTGTACACTCAATATTTTATTTGCCTATTTCTCATA
The DNA here is from genome assembly GCA_932274525.1 of Podabrus alpinus. Taxonomy (NCBI): domain Eukaryota; kingdom Metazoa; phylum Arthropoda; class Insecta; order Coleoptera; family Cantharidae; genus Podabrus; species Podabrus alpinus. The sequence goes on along the minus strand of OW026452.1, from coordinate 41,761,431 downwards.
AATTCTCGTATTGTTCGGGAGAATTTTATTATCATGTTTCCTTACCAGATCTCAAAAAATTATTATTATTTTGTTTCCAGGTTACCCCAAACATTCCCGTTAAAACATTATTTTTCTCCGACATTCATAGTATTTTTCTTCTGTTCTCCTTTTATCAGGACCACCATTGCACAAAACCATTTCAAAATACTTTAGATAGGTGGCGGAATGTGCTCATGATTCGCTTGAAATTTGAAGCTAGGTGAACACTAAAGTGGGTTTGTAAGTCGAAAATGATATCGCTTTTTGTCGGTGCATATCTGTGGAGCTAAATCCCGACAATACAGTCACACGATAAGACGATAGCGATTCATTTTTGATAAGCTACCTACGTTCACAACTTGAATGGATGGAGTTATTCATTTGTACTTTTTCAAACCACTTCGTTTGTTTTTGCAGAGGTCATGTATTCGACTGTAATAAAAGTCGTTTCTATCAACCAGAACGTTTTAGAAATTCTTTATGTATTATTTAATTTGTTTACATTTTAACTGGTTGTTATTCTTGATCTATGTTAAAATATGTTTTCAAATTCAACATAGAAAGTTGATATTTTGAAAGAAGTAACCCTAATATTGCGCAATATATCGGCATAATCATAGGTAATTTTATTAAGTCTGATCAGAGACAAGTCAATGCTCTTTGTCGCTCATGGTAATTGACCCATTACTTTATGGTTATTGTAATTGTGAACCACATTTTAATAATATAGTAGCTCATTACTTTGTCCTTGGTCTGTAGACTTGAATACATACTGCTCTGAATAACCCTCGCTAATGGGGTTACACGTTTTATTGTTGATGTTTTGTACGAGTGTACGTAATCGTACCTCGTCAATAGAAATGTATGCAAAATTTTATTGATAGATGCAAATAAAATAAATTTATACCTCGGCTTAACAATTTCGGTGAGCACTGACCTACCTTTTCTCAAGTTGGGTTCCTTCCTTGACCAAATCGTGATGCTGAAATAGACTAGTAATGGTCTTCGGAAATGATAAAAATTATGCTCCGTTTTATAATGCAAATTGTGAATTTTATTATATAAAATGTAATTAAGTTTAAACAAATCTTGAACATCAATTAAATAAATTCTTAATATTACCCCAAACTATAATTATTATTGTCGACGCAACGCGGTAGAAAATTTTTAAGTTCGCACTAATTTTTGTGAAAATAAAAGTTGTCTGGCTTTACCTTTAAAAACAATCTGGTTCTTTTCTGGTTACCAAGATGAATGACCATGAACTCCAGTATAATTTTCTTGTGGATGATTTTCAGTCGCTTGAATACAAGTGGATACGTTTTGCAACACGTGTAAAATCGTATAACGTTATTTGTGAAAAATATTGTGGATCCTTTAATATTTTTGATCAGAAACACTTCCAACACACGTAAGTTGACTTCACTTTTTATATTTTATACCTTTTTCTGGCTTTAATCGCAAAATTTACTAATTAACTTTATTTTTATTTTAGCAGCTACACAAAACTCGACCACCATTAATTAAATTAAAATCAACAACCTTTTTCCAATTGTTTTTCACCATCGCTACCTGTATATCAAGGCAATTGTGATTTTGTTCCATTGGTCGAAATAAATCAATATTTATTGACGTTATAATTTTCAGGTTCGGCTCCAGCCCAATGTGATTTGTAAAATTTTTAATAAAATTTTTATGTTTCAGATTATATTAAAGTACTTGCATCTCCTGTGATCTTCCAGTAAACTTTTGAAGAAAATGTCTTTCCCATTTGTGGTACATTGAATTACGATCGAAGCACTCCGATACGTGTAAAAATTTTTCTTATTTTAAAGTTTTACGTTTAAACATTTTTTTATAAATTAACTTTGAACAATTATTTTGATTTCACATTACATTTCTTATAATTAATTAATTTAATTTATAATTTTGACAAACATTTTTATAAACAGAATTAAAACGTTGCATTTGAATTTATTTGTTATCTCGTTCCGTGACCTTTTCTTCATATAAATTTATGACGTTAAACCAAATTTTTGTATCAGATGAAACTTTTACGTTCGAACAAATAAGTCATGTGCTACCTTTATTAAATAAACAAAACTTTGAATCGTGACGTTATCATTTCTATTGACGTGGTGGTTGGTGTTGTACATCGCAATACATACCCTCCCATCATAAACCGTTACGTAATTAGTAAACACTTCCGTAGGTACAAGTAAACGATAACATTACAGGTTTATCGTTTTAACCGGATGTACCTGATAATGCTATGTGCTATGATATTGTATATAACTACAGGCGCCAGTTTATATGGCAACATTCAGTTTGACACTAGTGGTTTAATAATAGATATATATTATGTAACTGTTATTCAATTTAGAACCTATTTATATTCTGTTGGTGATGGATTCAAAATATTCAATTTTACGGGGACCAATCAGAAAATTAACGCCATTCAAAATATACCAAAGATTTGAAGTAGTCAAGTCAAATGCCACTAAGGAGGCTCTAATTTTCGAAGGTATTGACAAAAAAATTTAAACAATTAATTAAGATGTATGTAATAAAATTGTATAGAATATGGTCTGGTACGTAAGCACACATACGAAGAACTTAACAATTTGGCGAACTATTTAGCAGAAATTATTCGAAATATCATCGACAACCATGATTCCCAAGAAAAGCATCACATCATTGGGGTTCATATGTCAGCATCGGATTATTTAATAATCACGTTGTTGACAATCTGGAAAGCTGGAGCATCATATTTACCTTTTGGTTCCAAATTATCCCAGATATAGAATAGATTACATAACACGAGATGCAAAACCGGTGATGATAATTTTCGAAAAAGATGACAACAATTTTACATCGTCCTTCAAATTAAACATAACCAATTTGATTTCTACATACACCTCATCAACACGACTCCATGAAAACCCAAGTAACGACCCAAAAGATGATTTAGCAATTATTTTGTATACTTCGGGAAGCACTGGAAATCCGAAAGGTTGGTGCAAAACCAAATATGTTGAACCGCTCAATAAATCTATTTTTCACAGGAGTCTGCATCTCTCACACCACATTATCGAATCGTCTCGAGTGGCAATTCAAAAATTTTCCGTTCAGCGAAACCGAAACAGTTTGCGTTTCCAAAACTGTAATAACTTTCGTTGATAGCATTTTCGAAATGTGGGCTCCCTTATTACAAGGAAGATCGGTTTTAATTTTACCGCACACGACAATTAAAAATCCAGAAAAATTAGTCAACACGTTAGAAAAATATAAAGTAAGCTGATGAGTTTTTAGGAAACTTTTGTAATGTAGATAATTTTAGATAGAACGAATTATACTGGTGCCAACCCTTTTGGAAACAATCATACTGTACAAAAACATTACTGTAAGTAGGCTACGTCCAAACTCATCACAAGTAGCAATTTTTATGTGAAATTACAGAGCAAACAAAACCTGTTACAACATCTTAGGTTATGGATTTCTTCCGGGGAAGTCCTGACGGAGAAGCACGTGAAACAGTTTTACGAGACTTTTCGAAGTGAGGAAACAATGTTGTGTAACTTTTATGGAAGTACTGAAATAACTGACGTTACCTACTATATTTTTAAAAATCCGCATGATTTTTACAAATATAATTGTTTTCCTTTAGGTAACCTCCTAGTATCATTAATTTGTTCACAATCCCGAACTTTTTTTAATTATAGGTGGTGCTGTTGATAACACAATAGTTTACGTTCTAAATTCAAATTTAGAACAATGTAAAGAAGGTGACTTGGGTGAAATTTATATTTCTGGTTTAAATTTGCCGCTTAGGTATTATATATCCAATCAGAATGAAGCGAATTTAATTGATAATCCGTTCGAAACGGATCCTGCGTTTTCAAAATTATACAGGATTGGTGATATTGGATTCACACAAGACGGATTTCTATTTTATAAAGGACGGTCTGATTCTGTAGTTAAACTTCGAGGTTATAGAGTTGATTTACTCGAAATTGATCTAGTGGTTAATTCGACAGAAGGTGTGAAAAGAGGGGTTGTGCTTTACCACAAAGATGAAATTTTGTCATTCATTGAAGTGCACGATTTGGAACTAAACAAACAATCGAAAGGTTGTTAAAAATCAAATTAGTTCATTACATGGTGCCCAAAGTTATCATAGTAGGTAGTATTCCATTATTAGTGAACGGTAAAACCGATCGTCAGTTGCTTCTGAAAAATTATGAATACGAAAGGTCAAGTGTTAATGGTAAATAATATTTTTTAATAATTAAGAGCCATTTTTAATCGATGATTATAATTTTTTGGTTAGATCTTAATTATACAAATATACCTGAACATCAATTGGAAGTAGCCAAAACACTGTTCCAACTAATCACTGAGTTATCGAGCGGCCAAATCAATTCCAGAATTTCTGTCCAGTCAAATTTTTACGAAATTGGTGGAAACTCCTTAAATTCCATTTCGATAATTTCAAAACTTATGGATCGGGGTTATAGAATCAGTAATTCGTTAGAAAATTACTTTTTACACGCCCGGGAGTAGAAGTCGATTTCTAGGTGATTGAAATTGTGACAGAAATAGCTCATTTTACCCTAGGGAGTATAATATGAACAAAACTCCTCTAGGGAGTTTTCATTATACACATATTAATAAAACGAATAACGAAGAAAAATTTAAGAACTTATTTATTAATATTAATAGAAAATGATACATTTTTACAGTTTTCAAATTTAATATTAGAAGGAATATCAATATCAGTATTTTTTAAAGTCTTGATCGCACTTGCAGGTTCTAGTATTCGATTTGTTATTTCCGTCTTATTTTTGTGAGAAGTTATGCACAGTCCATTGTTTTTGCTCGTTCCTGCAGGTTGTAGTAATTGGTTTGCAATATTTCTTTTATTTTCTACCGAATCTTCAATGTAGCCTTCACAAACTGCAGTTGACTTCCAACCCCCGTGACGTTTTATTGTCGTAATGTCCCACCTGCGTCTGCCAACAGTGTTGCAGAGGATCTGCGTAGACAATGGCCAGTGTAAGAGATTGGATTTGGTAGGTTTAAGTAAGTAGCAATCAAGAATGGTATTTTTCCAAATTTATTTTTTCCGACTGGCTGTGTAGTGCATTTTCCTGCTTTATAAAATATGAAGAAGCGACGATGATTAATGTGAGTGGGACGTAATACAGCGTATTTGCGGTATAAATTAAGTATATCTATGGTCCCTGTATTATTGGTAACCACAAAGACTCGAGATATTTTAGTCTTTGTTTTCGGCACGGTTATTATTAATGATGTTCCAACATCTTCAATATCATCAAGTGTTACGTTTGTCAATTCTTCTGAGCGACATGCGCCTGCAATACCCAGAATCAATGCTACCTAAAATGTATAGAAACTGTTAAATACATAATAACATCTACTTAAATAATGCAATATATTACCTTAATCATTAAATATTCATTATCATTTGCCTTTGATAAAAAACAATCAATTAGTTCTCGTGACAGAACTTTTGATTTCTTTCCACGATACCCATCAGATTTTCGTTTTAAAAATGCAATTAGTTGTGCATACTTGCTTATGTCTATATTATCATAAATCACCATGCACGCTCGTATCATTGAATATTGCGCCCATAACGTAGAGGATTTGTACACTTTTGCCTTTTCTGCAAAATAAGCCAACATGACGTTCTCAGAATATGTTTTTACTTTTTTTTCCGTGCACCACTCTCTTAAACGATTATATGCAATATCGTACAATTTCTTTGATTTCGGTGGTAATAATTCGGAGACCGCAACACTAGCAGCATCAATAATTTCTTGTGGTTCTTGCATTTTGAAACTAAGTTTGTTTACACAATTTTGTTTGTTGTCATAGTATTAATTATATTACAATTCAAAGGCTACTAAATAAAATAATTGCAATTCTCTGTCAAGATTTATAAATTAGTTTTTTATTTACTTCTTGGCTTCGGGCGTGTAAAAAATAGTATATACACTACAGGAGAGAACACCATTATTCCCTCGGTGCATTGTAGCCCTCGGGCTTCGCCCTCTGGCTACAAACTTGCACCTAGTGAATAATATTGCGTTTCTCTCCCTAAATGTATAATGTACTATTTCCGAACGTTTGAAAACAGATATTGTTTTTAGGCACTAGCGATTTTGTGAAGGCGTCCAATTTAGGGGAAATATTAAATGCGATATGTTGTTCCAACAATAAAAAATTTAGAATAATTGAGGAGCCAACCGAATATATTGCAGAAGTAATGAAAGAATGCCACAAAGTAGATGTAATTCAGTAAGTTTTCGAAATTTATAATTTCAGAAATAACGAATACAATCATAAACTTTTTAGTATCATAACTTCGAGTTATTATACAAGATCAAGTATGGACAAACTAGTACAAGACAAAATAAAACCGCACGATTATAAAATATTTCTTGAAGATATCTGGCTTGGCATAATTTCCCAAAAGTTGTCGTTTGTTGTTAAAAACCAAACGGGGTCAATCGTGGGAATATCGCTGAATTTTGATGGAAAAGATTCATTGCCGTGTAAACCTGACTTAAAAGTATATTTGACGGAGTCGTTCTATGCTTTTTTGGAAGAACCAGTTTATAAAAAGTTCTACTCAAAGTATGAAAGAATTATGTATGCTGGCATTTCAGCTACTAGCTTAAGTTTAACTCCACAAGAAAATGTTCAAGTTATACAATATATAGAACAAGAAATTATAAAGGTAGCTAAAATTAATAGCTACCATGTCATTCTTACTACTAATACTAGCCGGATAACGGAGGTTTGTACAAGGCGACTATGCATGACGTGTTTTAAAAATAATTACTTTGCAGCAACTTGCAGACATGTACGGATATCAAGCTCAAGCAAAATATCCAGTGAAAGATTATATTGCAAGTAACGGAAGTAAACCGTTTGAAAACGCGTCCAATGATTATATAATTACGTGTTATTTCAAAGAGTTATAGTTTTTTAATATAATTAAGATTATTTTATTTTTTAACTATTGAGAATTAATATTAAATTGAATTTTAAAAATAAAATAGTTCATTAAACGCCTAAAATATTTCTTAATTTTAACATGTAACGTTATTTAGTTGAATTTGGTAGAATGCTTTTAAATGACATAAAAAATTTGAAAATGCAGGGTCCAACTTGACGCTCCGTCAACGTCAAATATTTCAATCGCGAATAAAAATTAAACTAACCCAGCACTTTCAAAATAAATTACAGCATTCGCCAGCACTTCCCAAGCACTTCCGATTGGCGTTTAAAAAAATTCAAAATTCAAAAATGGAGGGGCCAAGTTGACGCTTCGTCAACGTCAATATTTCAATCGCGAATAAAAATTAAACTAACCCAGCACTTTCAAAATAAATTACAACATTCGTCAGCACTTCCCAAGCACTTCCGATTGGCGTTAAATAAATTAAAAATTCGAAAATGGAGGGGCCAAGTTGACGGACCCGTTTTTTGATTAAATTCGTAAGCAGATTTATTAAAATCAAGATGATTTAATATATTTAGTAAATTCATTCTTATCAGGACTAACGATAATCGACCATATTGGCACCGCCATTTTTGTATGCCTGGAAAGAACTGTTTCACTGCCAACTTAATCAGTATTGTTTACAAACAAGTGCGACAACCTTTAGAAACCTATTAGTAAAGGCAATTTATTATGGAGTCAGATTTATTCGGCAACGCAACTTTTTTGGAGTCCATACGTTTCTTACACTTTGGAATCAACAGTTATCAGTTTGGTTCTGAAAAAGCAACAACCATTTTTTTGTCATTGAGTCATGGTTTTGGCTGCAAAACAATTAAGGAAGCCCACATTATTGGCTGGGTTAAAGGTCGTGTGAACACTGGAAACTGACAGGTTTGAGACAACTTTTTATTTATTTCTTAATTGTGATTTGTAGTATTGTTTTTACCAACCACATAATTTATCATCTAACTACTTTGAGTAGTTTCCTACAGGTTGTGGATTTGTTGACCTGTTATTGTTACTGGTTGTTATCATTATATCAATCTGTATTGTATTGATGCAGGGTGATGCATTGTCTGCAACGATATTTAATATTATGATGGAAGATGTAGCAAGAGGGATAAACTGTGAAAAGGAAAGTCATAACCAGTACGAAAAAAGGATGGCGGAAATATTTCTAAAGATGGCGAATAGGGCAGAAGAATTAGACTTGAAAATAAATTAAAGCAAAGCAATATGAAATACTAAAGAAGTTCTAGTGACACGAGGCGCAGAATTCAAAACAGAAAAATCAGAAGAGGTCAAAAAATTAGCGGAAGAGCAAAAATGAGAATACGTAAGAGTTTGATTACAATAATATAAACAGTAAGAAAACACAATTTATTTGTAATGTAATTCATAAATTTTTAATGTCTGATAGGCATCAGAAAAATTAATTGATCGATTTTAAATTAAGAACAAAATTCTCGGTTTAAATTGGTCCGGTTTAAATTAATGTCCCTAGATCACGCCATGTGATACCTTTAACATATAAGATTATTGAAGATTTAACGGTGAAGTACAGATGACTCCTTTCGCACAGCTGTAAAAATGAACTTGCAGTAAAAAACAACGAGCTGGAAAAAGTTATATAAGCATGATTCCCATTAATTAGGTCGATGGTTTCTTTTAAAGCGAGTATTCTTATTTCTATAACTTGCAGAGTTCTTAATTGGTCTAAATATAAATCAATCGACAACACCTTTTAAAATAGTAATTGGTTAAATAAATGCGAGAAAGATGGAATAAATTTTATCTTTACTAGGGCTTCTAAAATTACATACTAATTTTTGCACCCTCAAGCGACCCCGGATTTTATCGCTACAGTGGAAGAACCACACAAGAATAACATTTTTACGAATATTCGTCAAAAAAAAGTTTCAGAGTATTATTGAGCAAAATATCGCGTTTCAAAAACAGACTAAATTATCTAGAGAAAAAAACGGATTCTTTTTTCTGGTTAATTCGGCAGTTACGGAGTGTCACCCATCAGAGCGCGGTACAAGGGTAAATCAATTAGTTCGTTTAAAACGGTACAAGAAATCAATATTTTTTAACGAATAAATTTTATATTTCGACATAATCTCCTTTGATTGAATTTCGTGATTGATTGTGATTTTGATGATTTTCGTATACATGAAAAGATTTAAAGCTACGACCTATCAGAAATTGGTCTTTTTATTAGTATCGGACACGATCCAAAGAGGTAGTACAAAAATTTTCGGGTGCGGAGTAGTAGTAAAGAGGTGAAATTCAATTTTTGTCTGAATTTTTTTTTAATAAGACTACAAGAGACCTATTTTGTATTTAAGCAATTGTTAAGTCGTTTCTACGATTCAAATGTGGAGCACTTGCTGTGCAGGTGTCGCCCGCCACACAGTTTACTTCAAATAACGGCCACCGTCGCGCCTTCCTATGTAAACACTTTTATGTTACTTATCATCTACAATTCAAGCAGGCAAGTCACAAGCTTTCGGGTTGTCTGCAACAAGTGAACATTCTTACTAAATAAAATAAAGTGCTCCAAAGTCATCACCTATTCGTTTAGTTTTATTTCGTTTACATCAAACCTGTGCATTCTGGATCAAGTCAGGAAGGCGTCCTTAACAACGCGGCCATACAATCGCTTTGGAGGACAGCAAAAACAACAAGCTACAACCAGCGAAGATACAGAAATTTATTTTTAGTTTTAGTTTAGTTAGTTCTAAAAGGGTAATTTGAAATAAAATAAAACACATTTTCTTTGTTCAATCTTACTGCCAATATTTCTGAGCTTAGTACCAGGATTACACGAAGAACAAGGTTAATTTGAAATAAAATAAACTCTTTTTCTTTGTTCAATCTTACTGCCAAAATTTCTTAGCTTGGTACCAGGATTACATGCAGTAAAGGGGTCATTTGAAATAAAATAAACACTTTTTGTTTATTCAATCTTACTGCCAGAACTTCTGAGCTTGGCACTAGGATTACATGAAGTAAAAGGGTAATTTGAAATAAAATAAACACTTTTCATTTGTTTAATCTTATTGTCAAAATTTCTGAGCTTGGTACCAGGATTACATGAAGTAAAAGGGTAATTTGACATAAAATAAATACTTTTTCTTTGTCCAATCTTACTGCGAAAATTTCTGGGTTTGGTACCAGGATTACATGAAGTAAAAGAGTAATTTGAAATAAAATAAACACTTTTTCTTTGTTCAATCTTACTGCTAAAATTTCTGAGCCATGCACCAGGATTACATGAAGTAAAAGGCTAATTTGAAATAAAATAAACACTTTTTATTTGTTCAATCTTACTGCCAAAAGTTCTGAGCTTGGTACCAGGATCACATGAAGTAAAATGGTATTTTGAAATAAATAAACACTTTTTCTTTGTGCAATCTTACTGCCAAAATTTCTGAGCTTGGTACCAGGATTACATGAAGTAAATGGGTAATTTGAAATAATATAAATACTTGTTATTTGTTCGATCTTACTGCCAAAATTTCTGAGTGAAATAAAAGGGTAATTTGAAATAAAATAAACACTTTTTCTTTATTCAATCTTACTGCCAAAATTTCTAAACTTGGTACCAGGATTTTTTTTGGATTGGATTTTGGAGTCCCATTGTACTGGCTCCACTTTTTTGCTCGCCCTCAGCCTGACCCACAATGTCGACACTGCCAAGTATGATCGCAGCCGTTAGGCGGTCTCTCGGCATCACCACCGACCAGAACTCCCCAACAATGGCCGGTACTACGAACCAGGGATGTCCACTCGATGACCTAGCTCTGAGAAGTCCCGCGATTCGCACCCTACCAATGCTAGGTAGTCGATGGGTGGCTCCTGGACCAGGCCACCCAGCCCGAAGCCTCAACAAAGTCAATCATTGCGTAGTCGATGGGGAGTAGGGGTGATTTTTATTACCCTGTTTGACATATTAGATCAGGTCAAATCAGGGGGACCGCCGGCTTAAAGTGCTCTCCGAAGCACGGAGACGGTCATTGAAGGAAAGAAAGTCCGAAAGAAAATTGACTCCTACTGGACTCGAACCAATGCCTTTAGCATCAGTAGTCGATTGCTCTAACTACTCGACCAATGACCTCCTCGGTACCAGGATTACATGAAGTAAAAGGGCAATTTGAAATAAAATAAACACGTTTCCTTTGTTAAATCTTATTACTGCCAAAATTTCTGAGTCTGGTACCAGGATTACATGAAGTAAAGGGGTAATTTGAAATAAAATAAGAATTTCTTTCTGTGTTCAATCTTATTACCAAAATTTCTGAGCTTGGTACCAGGATTACATGAAGTAAGAGGTTAATTTGAAATAAAATAAACACTATTTCTTTGTTCAATCTTACTGCCAAAATTTCTGAGGTTGGTACCAGGATTACATGAAGTAAAACGGTTTATGAACGGTCCGCAATTTTTTTTTAATTATACTATATAAACCATCAACTTTCCGAATCTCAATAGGGAAATTTCAATTTCAGGGTTCGGAATAAGGTACTTTAACCGGCATACCTTACTACCGTGCAACACCTACTCATTATCTCTACTTGACTCTTGCAATGTAAAAATTTCTACTATGTATTTTTTCAATGTTTTTATTAATATTTTCAATGTTCTATCTACAAAATGCTCCTACATTCCAAGTTGAAATAATTATTTATAATAAAATACACATCAGAATTTAATACAAAGTGATCACACAATTTTAGTTCTTGATTTAATCTACTACCTCCAAAAATTGAAATTGTACTGCGACTAAGACGTAAGTCAACACTAATGACAACATCTACAAAAAAATTAATATTGCGCAATTCTATTTCCTGCTGATCAAATTTGAATAGAAAAAGTACCAATAATTTCACTTACATTTGGAAAGAGTTGAATATTCTTCAATCCTACTTGAAGAGTAGGATTTCCTTTTTAAATTTAATTTCCACGACTTCAGCATAACTTTTTTCTGGTTAATTCAGCAGTTACGGAGTGTCACCCATCAGAGCACGGAAGAAGGGTAAATCAATTAGTTCGTTTAAAACGGTACAAGAAATCAATATTTTTTAACGAATAAATTTTATATTTCGACATAATCTCCTTTTGATTGAATTTCGTGATTGATTGTGATTTTGATGATTTTCGTGAACATGAAAAGATAATTTCCACAACTCAGCAAAACAAAAATTTTCGGCGGCCACTTTAATCGTCTAAAACTCGATTTAGGCTGTTCGCAATTCAATCGAAACTCAGGTTCCTCTTCGTGCGTCTCGAGCACGACTGGTCATGTGTTGATCGTACGCACATTTATTCTTGTACGTTGAGGTCAAAACACTATCAAAATTTCCAGGTTAAATATTCTGCACGTCGACCTGTATACACGCACTTATAAATTTTAATTCTCACTATTCATTACTTTTTTCTGGTTAATTCAGAAGTTACGGAGTGTCACCCATCAGAGCGCGGTACAAGGGTAAATCAATTAGTTCGTTTAAAACGGTACAAGAAATCAATAGTTTTTTAACGAATAAATTTTATATTTCGACATAATCTCCTTTTGATTGAATTTCGTGATTGATTGTGATTTTGATGATCTTCGTGTACATCAAAAGATAATTTCCACGACTTCAGCAAAACAAAAATTTTCGGCAGTCACTTTAATCGTCTAAAACTCGATTTAGGCTGATCGCAATTCAGTTGAAATTCAGGTTCCTCTTCGTGCGTCTCGAGCACGACTGATCCTGTGTTGATCGTACGCACATTTATTCTTGTACCTTGAGGTCAAAACACCATCAAAATTTTCAGGTTAAATATTCTGCACCTCGACCTGTATACACGCACTTATAAATTTTAATTCTCACTATTCATAACTTTAGATGGGGTCAATTATTTCCGTACAATAATGATGACAAATTAAAATTTATCAATGTAAATTCGTTCTTTGTAAGAAGAATGGTCGATCTTCACCTATCGTCCCGTTCATTTAGGTTATTATGAGCACGCAAATCTAATGTGTGAAAGATCTAAATAGTGTCCCCTAGGATAGATATTAGGGGCCGTTCATGTATTACGTAAGACGTTTAGGGGGGAGGGGGGGTAGCTGACATCTTATTTTTTCTTACTCGGGGGAAGGGGGGTCAAAACAATTTCTTACGTAAGATTTTATTTTTTTAATTAAATTTCAAAATTTGAAAAATATTTAATTTAATTTAGGTGCTGTTGGTATTAATGTTAATGTGAAATATAATACTATTAATTATTTACGTTCGAAATGAATAAAAGCACATTTTCGGGAGTAGCACGAATTTATTCACTTGAAATGGACAAATTTCCTACAGAGATTCGGAAAGCTGAACGTTTTTATAGTAGAATTATTGAAAAAGACAGTTTTTAATAATTTTTGGTTACTCTGCTCTCTCTAAAAAAGTCTATTAATATATACTCTATTGTTGTGTCCACCGTGTTACCCCTATTATGGGAGAACAGGGCAGGGGAAAACAATCGGAGAGTTTTTTAAATGCACTAGTTAAGTTTTTGTTAGAGTAAGTTTTGTCAAATAAAGTTTTTGTGATAAATTTTAAACGCCTGATGAGAACGGTGATAGGCAACCCAAAAGACGAAATAAAATGTGTGATAAAATCAAACATGATAAAAAAAAGGAGAGAGGTTGTCATGGGGAGATAAACAAGAAGTTTGGATAAAAATAAGCGACAAGTGAGTCGAAAATTAGAGTTCGATAAAATTATGGAATAAATATAGTCGCAAATCGCGAGTACAAATTAAAAAAAGGACTCAATAGAGTATAAATTCGTGAGTACGAATATATAAGGCGACAAGGAAAAGTCGCAAATCGAGTCCCTTTTAAATAAGCGACTAATATAGTAGAAAATCGTAACCAAAATTGGAAGAACGAGTTTCTCCCACGGAGAAAATTGCGGTGAGCACGACAAGTGCATTGGAATGGGGAACATGCATGAAAAAAAAATTTTAGTTAAAACAGTATTTTCCGATTAATCCTATATAGTAAATATCAAATCAGCAAAAATAACTTCTATTTATTGTATATTGTTATAAATAATCCATTTTAAAATTCAATAATAATTTAAAATAAAACATGTGACCTTAAACGCAACGAAGTCACCGGCACAATAACAATAACCTCACTTTCATGTTTACAATACTCGTGTAAAGTACTTTTTTAACTTTCTTGTTTTTAATTGATTTAATTATGATAAATAACAGCTTTTGACACTAACAAACTTCAACTTTCAAAGCACAAAACCACAGAAAAATAATATAAATGAATGTAAAATTAAACTGTGACGTCACACGTTCTGTGGCAAATTGCGCGATCGTTTCGTTCAATTCAAATTGACGGATTTTTAAATATTTTTTAAATTATTATCAAAACGAAAATAAATAAATTAAATAGCATTAATTAGTATATTTAGTTATTTTTGATCCAACTACGCTATAAAAAAAATTTATGCATCTTCCCTATTGTTGCAAGATAGAAATTCCAAAGCGAAGGCAGGAGAATTTGAACCATTTGGACAATTTGAAACGCCAGGGTCGAGAAAGTGTATGTGCGATATATTATCCGTTGAGCCGAGTTATAATCAACAACACATTAAGGTTAGCGTCGTTAATTGTTATAATTTTAAGTAGTTGTATTTTGTGTTTATTTATATTTTGATATTGTTGTTTTCACGTTATATTCATGTTATTAAATGTGTTTTGGCTATCCGATTGTTTTCTTTTGACTGTTGGCCTGTAAGACGTTTTTAAAGTGAGTTTTAACCCTGAGATAGAGAGAAGTGTTCGAAGTGAATTCTTCCTTGGTTATTCCTCAAATAGCCAAGTGGAAGAGGACGCAACAAATTGGCGCATCAACGGTCGGGCTCGAACACGTCGCTACAAACGCTAGCACAGTCAAAAGAAAAGGGGCACAACAAAAAGACCAAAGTTTAAACGTCAGATTAATAATTTTGATAACAAAAAAACAAAACGTCAAATAAATAATTTTTGGGAACGTCAGAAAAATGCAAACAAGAAGTAAACCTAAAAATATAGAGAAAATTGGTGACGGTGACATATCACACCAAGGGGAAGTAGAGGTAGACGTACACACAGAATCCACAATAGGTGAGATGGAAGAGATTAGTGTAGTGCCTGAAGTCGTCCCTGAAAAGGTAGACCAACACAATGAAATGATGAAAATGTTAATGGCCATGAATAAAAGCATGAATGAAAGGTTTGACGAACAGAATAAGGGTAATAAAATATTGTATGTCAAAATTGACCGCATGAATGAAAGATTTGATAAAAAATGTGACGGGATTAAAACGGCGTTGAATGATAGAATAGACCAACAAAATGTCAAAATTGACCAGCTGAGTGAAAGATTTGATCAGCAGAACGTATTAATGAATGACAGCGAAAGGTTAAACAATTTAGGTAGGTCTTCGGAAAAAGTGACACAAGAAGAAATTAAAAAACCACAAAGTGTTGAAAAGATGGAAGATAAATTGGTAGAAGAAGAAGTAAACTTAGTGAACGGAGTGGAAACCATTCAAATGGAAATCACAAAAGAAATCACTTTTAGGCCAAACTTAGAAAAAACCAAAGATTTAAATTTTAATAAAACGGTTGAAAATAAAACCAATTCAGTTACAAAACTATGTAGTCCGATAACAGGAAAAAATTTGTCAGACGTCAAAATTATAAATTATGTGACAAATGTCAAGGAAAGGTTGGACATACAATGTGACGAACGCTATGTGAACCATCAAGTAAGAGAAATGTTGAGTAAACACGAAGCATTGTTTAACGAAGGAAGAATTTTGCAAGATGAAGAATTAAATGACCAAGATGGAAAAATGATATTAAATGATGAAGTTATTAGAAGAAGAGGAAGAAATGTAAATTATCGGAATGACAGTAAAAATTATAAATTACAACCGATTGACAATAGCGACATAAACAAGTACATTAAAATGATGAAAGAATTCAAACGGGTAAGATTCAAAATCACTCGGGTAAAATGTAAAGTCAAACGAGTACGTTTGAAGCTTTAAATAAAATCGGTGCAATTGGACTGGAAACAATACGACGACAATGTAAATTTGATTAAAAGCAACTGGACCATGAGATGAGTAGGAAAAATGAAGGAGTTTATGAAGACGAAGGAAGAATTTTATTAACAACGATTAGAAAACCAGCAGTTTGTTTTTGGTAAATACAAATAATGAATTTAAAGAATGTCACAAAGATTAACTAATTTGATTGAAAGCTTGATAAGAAGGGGAAGGGGAAAGCAGTCTGGAAGAAACAGAGTGCGAATTAAATAAGTCGGATGAAATGTGCCCGATAGATAAGAAGGGGAAGGGGAAAGCAGTCTGGAAGAACCAGAGTGCGAATTAAATAAAAGTCGGATGAAATGTGCCCGATAGATAAGAAGGGGAAGGGGAAAGCAGTCTGGAAGGACCAGAGTGCGAATTAAATAAAAGTCGGATGCAATGTGCCCGATAGATAAGATGGGGAAGGGGAAAGCAGTCTGGAAGAACCAGAGTGCAAATTAAATTAGAGTCGGATGTGAGTGCCCGATAAAATAAGAAAGAGAAAAAATCAAGACAATCAACAAGAAAAGATAGCAATGTGACGTTCAATCAAAGAACTATTTACCATAACACGGAGATTAAGTTTAAAGAAAAGGAGCTGCAGATTAAAAGGCTGAAAGAGTGAATAGGTGGAAAGGATACATGATTGAGAGAAGAGGGAATGAATGTTAAAACGAATGCAAGGTGTTGAGTTTCAACCCAAAGATGACAACTGAGTGTTAATTTCAAAATGGCATGAAAGAAATTTAAAATTGGAAATGTGTTGTCACCAATTGATCTAAATAATTTAAAAAAAATTTCATAAAGAAAACTTGTTTACATTTACGTTGACGCTTCGATTGAGAACGTTTTGTTGAAGAAAAGTCCACGTGAACGTTATACGTAAATTCAACATGACTTTGCTTCAACAAAACGAGGGGAAAATGTTGTGTCCACCGTGTTACCCCTATTATGGGAGAACAGGGCAGGGGAAAACAATCGGAGAGTTTTTTAAATGCACTAGTTAAGTTTTTGTTAGAGTAAGTTTTGTCAAATAAAGTTTTTGTGATAAATTTTAAACGCCTGATGAGAACGGTGATAGGCAACCCAAAAGACGAAATAAAATGTGTGATAAAATCAAACATGATAAAAAAAAGGAGAGAGGTTGTCATGGGGAGATAAACAAGAAGTTTGGATAAAAATAAGCGACAAGTGAGTCGAAAATTAGAGTTCGATAAAATTATGGAATAAATATAGTCGCAAATCGCGAGTACAAATTAAAAAAAGGACTCAATAGAGTATAAATTCGTGAGTACGAATATATAAGGCGACAAAGAAAAGTCGCAAATCGAGTCCCTTTTAAATAAGCGACTAATATAGTAGAAAATCGTAACCAAAATTGGAAGAACGAGTTTCTCCCACGGAGAAAATTGCGGTGAGCACGACAAGTGCATTGGAATTGTTGCAAGATAGAAATTCCAAAGCGAAGGCAGGAGAATTTGAACCATTTGGACAATTTGAAACGCCAGGGTCGAGAAAGTGTATGTGCGATATATTATCCGTTGAGCCGAGTTATAATCAACAACACATTAAGGTTAGCGTCGTTAATTGTTATAATTTTAAGTAGTTGTATTTTGTGTTTATTTATATTTTGATATTGTTGTTTTCACGTTATATTCATGTTATTAAATGTGTTTTGGCTATCCGATTGTTTTCTTTTGACTGTTGGCCTGTAAGACGTTTTTAAAGTGAGTTTTAACCCTGAGATAGAGAGAAGTGTTCGAAGTGAATTCTTCCTTGGTTATTCCTCAAATAGCCAAGTGGAAGAGGACGCAACACTATATATTATAAAAAATGTTTAAAAAAAATTTTTATAATAAAAAAAAGTCAGGTCTAAATCGAGCGTCTTTGAAATTTTCAAAAATGTGTTCTATTTAACAATGCTGGCACTCAGCAATAAACTACTTAGAGAAAAATAACTTAGATAGAAATTGTAGTAAATTTTATTCTCTGTAAGATTTATAGAAGTCATTTTCGTCCGAAAGTCAACTGGTAAGGAAATATTGCGAGGAAACAATTTGTTTTCGCCATTTTTTTAAATGGCGGCACTTCCGGGCGCTCGCCGAAGCCACCAACCCAGAGTTTTTATTAGGACCACAAACCTTAAATATCCAAAAATTAACCCTCTGACCATTTTTAAGGCTGCCGTCCTAAGCATGGGCGATTGAAAATACCATTAGACAAATGAGCAATAAACCGTCAGAAGTAATTCTGATATAGAATAGACAAACTATTTTAACCGAGATCCAACTAACTTCGTTAGAAATGCAACAGAACTCTGCTCACCATTTCAAAAAAATCGTTCAAAACAAGAAAAAATTATTATTTTCGGACGCAGTATCTTAGAAAAATGCATATAATTGTACCAAATTTTTTTTCAAATTAGGTCAAGCATTTGTCCTGGATGTGAAACACTTTTCAAGTTTGTAATTATAACTGTAATTATTATAAAAATTATTGCACGGTCACCTTTATGCCCTGTGAAATAGAGCATCTTCACAGCAAAAATTTCAAGATTTCTAATTTTCTGATTGGAATTAAAATATATCAGATCCAAGGGCCAAGTTTTAGCTTTACAATGACCATAAAATGGTTGCCTAAAAGTGCATACTTTTTTACCTAGTGCGTCCGCAATCTCGACAAATTTCCCATATATTAAGCACTGCTAGGACGGCAGCCTTAAGTGTTTTCAATTTTTTTAATGAGTTATATTGAGTTATATGAGATAGCAATATAGCTGAAATAGAAATTTGTTTAAAAATATTTTGCCAAAAAACATAATTTTCACTCCTTCATAAAAAATTGCAACTGCTGACGAAGAATTCGGTAATAAGCTCAGGGTTCCGAGAGGACGTTTTTTAGTATGTTAAAGTACGAACAATTACCTAACGAAATCCGTCGAAAACTCGCAGAAGACCGATTTTTGATTTTTTTTCGCAATTTTCTTACACTATAAAGTAATTTGTGTGAATAACATTTTTTTTAATATAAAATAAACATAATATCTTCATTAATTTCACTTTTAATGTTTAATATCAGGCTTCTCATTGGGTAATAATTTATCTTACGTAAGATTAGTGTGGGGGGGGGGAGGGGTATACATTTTCTTATTTTTTCTTACAAGGGGGAGGGGGGGAGTCTAAAAGTAGGAAAAAACGTCTTACGTAATACATGAACGGCCCCTTAGGAAAATAACATTTCAATATATTGAAGTATCCATAGGAACTCTTCAAACGTTCTCTAAAATCGTATGCCAATTGGAGATTTTATCTCCCCTAATACGGTTTTTCGCCTATACCTCGCTTATGTTCACTTTTACGAAAAATTATCATCAGACCAAAGTTAAAGACCAAAAATTCTCTACAAAATGTATAGTTTTAAAAATTATCCCACGTCATAATATTTATGAAATAAATTACCGAAAACACGACCCACCGCACCGTTAAAATGGTGCAATATTGATTCGTTACAAGGAGAAAATTTTTTTGCCAAATTTCAGCTTGCCCGGATATCTTGCAACCTCAAGCCAATTTTTCGTCTTCATTGCCTGAATATATTATAACAATTTAGTTCATTTACATTTAAATTCATTTCCCATTTCGAAAAACTTTTCTCTACTTGCAAAAAATCAATATTGCTAAATCAAAAAAATCAAGTTATTTACATTTTATGGTCTTTAATTTTGATACGATGATAAGTTTTCAAAAAAGTGAAAATAAGCGAGCTATAGGTGAACACCCGTTGTAAGGGGGCTTAAACTCCCTATTGTGGGAGACCCCGGTGTGGGATTTTAAGGGAATTCTTTAGTACATTAATCTACATGTCTGCTAAATTTCAGCTTGCCTGAATGTTTTGTACTGCTAAGCCAATTATTGGGCTTCGTTAACTGAACCATTACGCATATAAATAAATAATTGTAAATACTATTTTGTAAAAGCTGCGAATGATGTATTAGAACGCCAAGATATTAATTATTTTCTCGGAATCCTCGTTTATAACATCCCATCTGTCTCTACCTGTTAAAGTTAATGTTATTTCATAATTATGAAATGTTTGTTTTTGTTAATATTTCAATATTAAACACAGAGCTATGAAAACTTTACTATGTTACTAATAAAAACATAAATGGAACCAACCTGCAAATTTTCAGAAGGATTCAGTTTACTGAATAGAAATTTGTGCAAAACTTCAAGTATTTTAGTGTTCTGAAACAAAATATTTATATTAGTTAATTTTAGTCTTAATTTATTGTTTATTTAATACTGAAATTAAATATTCGACCAAGTAAATAATTATGCTATAATAAAATGAGGGCACATTGGGATTCTGGGAAGATGGATGGATAAAGAGTTTTATGGAGCTTTTTATGCAAAATTTCCTTAGTATAAATAAGTAACATTTTTCTCCTTTCCACTGAAACAAAAAAGTTCCAACGGTTAGTTCATTGATTTTCAATTAATGAAAAATTTCATTGTATATTTTATGATGCACAATATAATAATTTTTTCATTAACGCTTTTCCACTTCCAATAGATCACCCACTAATAAGGGATGTGAGAACTTACAGAGGTGCAAAGTCCGACTCGGACCTCTTCCTAATAGTAATTGAAATGAAACAGAAAATGAATTTTGAGAATAAAAAGGAAGCAAACAATAATAGATGGGCAATAAAAATGGGTAATCATAAAATTGTTCGGGAAAATTATAAAGTAGCAATGAACGGCGTAGTAAAAAGATTAGAAACTCCGTTTAGGAAGATATTCATGAAATATGGGAAAACATAAAAACACACAATGAAGAAGTGCACGAAAATATATGTAGAGTACGCAGAGAAGAGAATAAATAAAAAAGGGTTTGATGAGGAATGTGAAAGAAAAACTGAACAGAAGAGAAAAACTAGATGAATATAGATGATAACAACAAAACAGCATATGGATAGAGGCGATTATTCAAGAGTAAGAAAGGAAGCTGATAAGATGTGCAAACGAAAAAGAATGAATGGCTAAAACATACTATGGAAGAATTGGAGGAAGAGAGCAAAGGAAATGATATAAAGAAGTTTTACATGTAAATCAAAGAACATAAAAGAAACCTCAAAATAAAGGTAAGATCTATGAAAGGTGAAGATGGAAATGTAGAAAACAGTGAAGAGAAAATTAAAGAAATATAGAAAACGTCATTTGAAAGGCTGCTTAACAACAATTACAGAAGCAATAAACCCCAAAAAATATAGAAATAAAATATGTGAGAAACAAGAATTGGAACCATCATAAAAAGAAATCGAAGAAATTATAAAGAGAATTATAAAAAACGGAGGAGAATAATTTTACAGAAGAATATCCAAGTGGATTGATATGATCTGGCAAACCGAAGAAATGCCTGAGGAGTGGCAGATTGGGAAAGTACTACGTAATGCCAGTGTATACAAATATAAAAGTTTCAGGATGTACAGACGAATAACACTGCTATATAATTATGGGATCTACAATATTGTTCACTCTAATTAATGAACGAATAAAGAACTACACATAGAAAATATTTGGAGATTACCAATACCGTTTTTGGAAATGTTACGAATATGGTATTGACCTACACTTCTTGCTGTTAATCGATTTTTAATCAGCTTTTGATGTCGTGAACAGGGAAAAATTATATAAAGTTGTGAATGAAATGGGAATGCCCTTGAAACTGATTAGATTAATAATGTTAACGATGTCAAAAACAAGAGCAAAGGTAAAATCAATGTGAGGGAATCATAACCAGAACGAAAAAGAGAATGGAGTAAATATTTCTAAAGATGGCGAATAGGGCAAAAGAATTGGACCTGAAAATAAATGAAGGCAAAACAAACTATATGAAATACAAATGAAGTTCTACACCTTTTCCTGAAGTAATTTAGAAGACCTCCACTGCTGTTCTGAAATCGTGAATTGTAGTTCAGATTTTTGTCAATTGATATTCTGAAGTCGTCAATCATAATTCAGATTTATCAATTGATATTTTGAAGGCGTCAATCGTAATTCAGATTTGTCAATTGATATTCATAAGCCGCCAATTTCAAGTTAGAAACCGACAAATGAAAATTAGAAAGCACTAAATGAAATTCAGAAAGCGTCAAATGTTCAGCTCAATGAAACCATCAGTTGTTTTGTTCTTCTAAAAATTTGAGTTGTGATTCTCTGTTGATTGCAAAACAGTGCAAAAACAAGAAAGAGCATTTACATTATTAAATAAATCAAAAAGGTAATCATTAAAATGGAGTTTAAAGACAATTGCCTTTTTGAGGTTTCAATATGAGAAGACTTTCAGTAGTACGACTGCTACCATGCTTACTACTAATTCACACAAAGTGCCGGTACTTGTCCGGTTTGCGAAACTTCTCTCACAGGCAACGAAGTGATGGAAAGGGTACAATACCAAACAAATTCAAGAGAAGATCTTCAAAAAATTGTTAATTGTGCCAACCGAAAATATTAGTAAATTAGTAAACCAGTACAAGACAATAATATTTGAAGGGATGATCAATGGGGAAGGGAAATTTATAAATGAAGGGGTAATAGTAAATGTTGATGATAAATTTAATACTGAAGGGGAAGGAATTATTATAAATCAGGGGATGATTAGTAATGGGGAAGGCATTATTGTAACTGTTAGAGAAATAAATGGGATGAAATTAAATAATAATATTGAAGAAATAATAAATAAGATTACATTGAATATTGGGAAAAATTGCCAGAAAATTGATAATAGTACGACTATAGTAGTTGATTAAAGAGTTTATTGAGAATTTAAAAGAAATTAATATTAAAAATGTATTAAGGGATTATTGATTATTCTGCAGTGAAATTTTATTTTTGTCTAAGTTTGAGTTAATGATACCAAAAAAAATTTTATTTTTAATAAAATTTTCAAGTTAATGATGAATTAGATTTTGTTTTAATTAAATTTGCAATTAATGCTAAATTAGATTTTGTTTGAGTTAAATTTTCAGTTATTGTTAAATTAAATTTTGTTTTGGTTAAATTTTAAATGTATTGTAAGTAATTGATTTAATTTTGGGTAATTTGAATTTAGAGTAAATAGTAGATTGTATACCAATATGAAACTGTTTGAGGAGATTTATTGAAGTTGAATTAAGGTCTTATATGAAGATCATGGCAATTTTTGTGATTTTATAAACAATGTTTGACAAAATAGTTAATAAAAGTGAAGGGGTTGATGCCATGATAGTTTTTTTTGGGTTTTTTGAATTAAAAGATCTCAATAAGAAATTTATAAGAATTTTATTTTGTTGCTAAAGATTTAAATAAACAAAAAGTAAAGAAATGCATTAAATAATAAAACATCAAAGTATGTGGCTATATTCCATAAGGAACAAACGCCGGAAAAGAAGAAGATAACGAAGTATACTTGCACGAGTTGCCAATTTATTGTGTTTATGAAATTTGGTCAGACTACATGCTCAAAACAGAATTCTAGAAAAAGCGTTGTTATAGAGCTGGTTTAAACTGTAATAGAAAATATTGAGTGATAGTTGGTGCTGATTATTATGTAGGTACAATGCAGAAAAACAGTGCGATAAAAAAATTTGTTTACTTACAAATGCTTGATATTTAGCTAAGTTTGCTGTTAGAAAGCCTGACATCACTATTGTAAATTGGACCCCCTTCTGCAATAGGGAACCAACCAACAGTTACACCATTCTGAGTAATCGGCGTTTAAAGGTTTCAGTATGTTTTCTAATTATTTATGCATCAAATAAAAGAAATCTAATACTATTTTAATTTATTTAATGAAAGTTTTATACACACTATAATATGGTCCATTTAAATTTTTTAATTTTTAAAAATTTCAGGAAAAAATGCACTTGGTTCGTTTTTGCTTACACGAACTAGGAACAAAATGATTTTTCAAAAAAACAGAAACATACTAATATCTATTATAATCAAAGCTAATATTAAAAAATATTGACAAATGTTATTAGATTTATTAACAAATAACCTATAAATGGGAATTATTACTTGTTGAAATATAATAAAATAATTATTTTAAAAGTTAATCAAGTAGAATGACATACCTAAATGTATAAAAAAATTTCTGATCTTCAATACCTATTTAGGTATGTCATTCTACTTGATTAACTTTTAAAATAATTATTTTATTAACAAATAACCATATAAAATTCATATTCATATTATACAAATTCATATTAATCAAATTTTTAATCTTGTTCTTGTTCAAAATCTAATGCCCCATTATAACCATCAATATCTTCTTCAATGTTTTCGTCTCCAATCAAGTTTATGTAGAATTCTTCAAATGAATCACACCAATATGATTTAAATAAAATCTGTTTTTCTATTAGAAAAATTTGGTTCCCAAGTAATAAACTACATGTGGTAGTCAATAAAAGAAAAAGTCTAGGCATAAGCTGTAAATGAAATCTACCTCATTTATTTGACTAAATTGAATATTTAAAACTTTTATGACACAAAACTTGTAGGGTATGAAAATATAATAATTACTAGGTATTTAGTATACCTATTTAGTATAACCCTGCAAGAGATTTTCAAATTGGCATGTTTTAACAAGAGCAGGAAACGGTAATATTGTAAAGAAATAAATGTTTAATAAAACTCAGAGATTAAGAAAAATGTGGTGCACATTGAATTTAAAGTTTTATGACTTAAGTGTCACCTACCAATAAATAGTTGCCGAAGCAATAATTCAGTAGAAATTAAATAACTGATATAAAATGTTCGCAAAACGGATCCAAATAGCTTTGGTTCCTTGTTGAAAAGGTTTAATATTATTGCAATACAGATCCAATGAGCGTTGGGTTTCTATTGTAGAAAGTCATCTAGCAAAACACATATTTTTTAATGATCAAACGAACTTACCTTAAGTGAAGTTTGATAATATGTTACACCACGTTCTGCATCTACGACACCTTTCCAACAGGTAATAAAAGGTTGGCTAGCTCAAAGTCGCGAAGGGGTGGGTTGGTGAATGGAATGAAAGGGTCGTGTGACGGCACGTCGCAAAGCGTGTGTTTCCTATCGACGACCGGGCAATCCTCGATCGCGATTCTAAAAATTGTCAAAATCGGTGTGAATAATTTACACGGGGGGGGAGTTAAGTCAAAATCGATGGGGTTAATATACACGAGGGAGTTTAAATGGGCGCCACGCATACGAAGAACTGAATCTCTTTGAAGGGGACTGGTTATCACACCTTCCAAGCTGGTACGCGACAACTTGATGATCTTACAGCGAATTCTCACTCCGGAAAAACCTCGCTCAATGACCTTACCTTTACAGGAGGCGAACTTTCCGTTGGTGAAAATAGCTAAATAAACATTAACACAACAATAATAATAACACACAAAGTTGGGAAATAAAATGTATTAAATAAAATAATATCAGGGGGGAGTTGACAAAGTTTACACAAGATACTATCAAATTTACATGTCTTGTATAAAAATAAATATGTACAGTTGACGGAACCTTTCCGTGTGGTTTCCGTTGCGAAACTAATATTCGTAAAACAATTACTCTTACAAAAATACAAAAGGTTAATTTGCATGAAAGGGGGGCGTATTGAATACAGCACTCCACCAAAATAAATAGTTACTTAAGCGCAACTTGATGATGTCTAAAACTATGATTCATAAAATTGATCATGAAACTTAATCAACGCAATTGATTATCAAAATTCCCAACAACGGGACAAACAAACTTTAGCTACAATACTAAACTTGAAACGTTACGTTAAATTGCTTGGTTACATTCGGAACGCTCGAATGGCTTGGCAAAAGTTACGTTAATAATAGATAATAATATTAAGTTAAATAAAAGGTATACAAAATGGTTGCGATATCGACTTCCGGGGTTGAACTGAACGTTCATAAACACAAATAATGGTCCATAGGACCAATTAACATCACAATCTTAAAAATATAAAAAGGTTTCTTACTTAATGTGGGTGGTTGATGTTCGACCTCTAGGTAAAGTCGATGACGAGTCCTTCGGGAGTGAGATTCGTCTGCAGAATAGAGCTGAAAGCGATGTCTCAAACCATACCAGAAGGTCAGCGGAGTAACCAGCTTCCAAAACCTCTTTAAATCGAAAGGTGGTGAAGTAACGGGGTGGTTCACGCACTATATTACGCGAATTTCCTTCGTATACAATTAAATTAATATACTTCACTTAAGTTCGTTATTCGCGAAATGACAATTAATTCAAGCCGGTACTGTCTAATTAAAAAAAATGTCAATATGGTGTTTGATAAAAACAACGATTGGAATGCGCACATGTGTTCGAAGTGCAGCACCTGTTTTGTATTATTCGATAAAAGCAATGCTACGTAATTGCCTTAAGAGCGGCAAGCAATACCTCGTCGTGATGAAACGTGATAAACAGATGGTATAACAAAAAGTCCGATAATTGATTAATTGTTTAACAACAATTAACGTATTGTTGTCCGATAAAATATTAATTGTTTAACAACAATTGACGTATTGTTGTCCGATAAAATATTAATTGTTTAACAACAATTGACGTATTGTTGTCCGATAAAATATTAATTGTTTAACCACAATAGACGATATGAATGTTCGATAAATATTAATTGTTTATTAACGATAGACGGTATGAATGTTCGATAAATATTAATTGTTTATTAACGATAGACGGTATGAATGTTCGATAAACATTAATTGTTTATTAACGATAGACGGTATGAATGTTCGATAAATATTAATTGTTTAACCACAATAGACGATATGAATGTTCGATAAATATTAATTGTTTATTAACGATAGACGGTATGAATGTTCGATAATACCTGCAGTTGACACTCACTAATTTTTAGCACCAATGACTTGTATTTATTTAAAGACCTCAAAAAAATGTGAGACCTCGATATTTTAATTCCGCTTTTGGAAGCGCTAAGATACGAAAAAGGTAGTATCAGATTCCAAGTGAATCTCCTCGAATATGCAATTTGCAGCTCAATTTATGCATTCTCCCTACTCTGATTTAGGATTTTTCCCACTTACTGATTGATTTGGATCCTTGTAATTGGGTCCTATAAATTTAGAAAGAAGGGAGACGCGATCTAATTGGATATCAATCACGGTGCGATGGCACGCTTTTGTCTTTATTTCCACCTAAAGTGTTGGGGATATTTTACCACATGAGGCCTGAATAACAATTTTTTGCTTGTCTGCAACTCGAACAAAATAAGTTTTTGTCGCGTTTTTGCTTGCTTTCTAGATTGCGAAATTTGTATCTTTCCTATGTTAAACCCGAGCACATTTGGTTGCTTATCTGCACATGGTCGAGATAGCAAAACAAAAGGCATTGATTCTCACGAATCCAAACATGCACGTGTGTGTCCTTGTAGTGACAGACGGCACGTGATTATGGATCGTATAAAAGTGTCTTTCGATCCCACCCAAAATTTATAGTAATGCATTTACATGCATTGACGTTAAGTTCGAAACGTTATGGAACCATGATTTTCTTGCCGACGGTGTGAATCTACGATGTATGCTACGTCAACGTTATTAAAGCTATATCATCTACCGTATGGTTTATGGGACGCGAATAAAAATATTATGAACATACTTTCCTACCTCTACAATTCTTAAGATTATTGTGCATTTGCAAAACGTAAATTTATTAGTTGAGCGAATGTTTCAATCTTTTATTTTTACAACCCGACCTAAAAATGTTTTCTCAAAGAGTAATTTTCAACGGATCGATTCGAAATTTAAAATATAAGTTTAATAGATCATAAACGCAAAATCTAAGGGTGCGCCCGATGCGCGGAATAAGGTGACACTCCCCTTACGTCAAGAGTGGTTATCCCTAACTACTCTTCAACTGGGACGCGCGCAACCTCAACCGAAACAAAAACTGTCCTGCGATAAACCATCAACACTTGTAGTGTTGAAACAACTACTCAGCTAGTGACTAGACTATACGTATATGCCGGGAAAGAGAGAGAAGGTTCACCTAACCCTAGGCTTAATCAACCCGGGAGTCGTAGTGACTCCTACATGAGAGGGCGGTTCGCGAAATCACGCGATCATTCGCTGGCCGTGGGACCCACAAATGTCTGTGAAGACACCGGACTCTAGATCAAGGTAGACCTGAGCTAAGGTAACACTTCCTTGGCGTACTCATATTTACAAAGCCTTCTCTAAAATGGTTCAGTCGATGGGGACTGTCTGTTTTATCAGTTATCGTTGGTGAAACAGAGAAAAAAACTTGCGCTTAGCTTGATCAAATTTACAAAGCCGTTTGAGAGATCACTAACCTTCCTCATGACTTCGATCCGGACGAGATGATCGGAAGAGAGAGAAGAGGTAATGATGGGGGGGGCGAGAAAAAAAATTTGAGATGGGGTGACAACCTATGAGGGACAGTCGAGGGAACAAATCCTCGATTCGTCCGGCTTGATCACGGATGTACACGAAAAAAAAAATGTGGGGCATAATCGACAATCCAGATCGGGATGGGGTAATAAACTACAAGGGCAGTCGAGGGAACTTGTCCTCGATCCGTCCGTGTTGGACATTGATGTATACAAAAAAAAGAAAAGAAACATGGGGCCTAGCCATGAATCGGGTTTCCACTGAATAAAAAAATATTCGTGGGGCATAGTTGACGGTACGGGTCGGGATGGTTTGCTTTCATAAAATACAAAAAAAAATATTACGTGGGGCATAGTTGACGGTACGGGTCGGGATGGTTTGCTTCCATCAGTGTAGTCGAAGGGAACGTCCTTGAACCACACTGACGTAAACGGGAGCTTTCATTGAATACAAAAAAAAATCGTGGGGCCTAACCGTGGACCTACACAATCTATCGCCTCACAAAAAAAATGAAGCTAGCACAACTAAGGTTGACTCTACCAACGCTAGTGGTGAGTTTTGATGTGCAAAAAAACATCGTCATTTATTGAGAAGTCCTGCGGTGATCGGCACCGGAGAAAACTTCACTCTAAATGTTGTCTTACACAGGTAGTGTTAGTGCAAGACGGGGACGTTGTACCAGTGGAACGTATCCACTAGGGTACAAGGCCACAAAAGATCATAACATGTAACATAAAGGGGGGGGGTTTAGAAGTTGAACGACGGCTGGATCAAATTTACAAAGCCGGTCCTATCTAATTCGGTAGGCGGGGGGGTTGATTAATTTAAACGGGACTAAAGTGATCGTTATACACGAAAAAAAAATTTAACAACAAAAAAAGATATACGAAAACTGACTGAAATTCGAAATGGTGACAACCGTCCGGGTTGCACCTAAATGTTTGCTCAAAAATATATGAAGTGACTCTACTGTATAAAACTGACGAATGTGAGAAATAATTTTTCTCCAAAAGGTCAAAACGTAACTATGAAATTAACGCATGACTAATGATAACATTGGGTAATCAATTCAATGTAATCCTAGTCTCTACTTGATTCAACTGAGCGATTGATTGGGTGATTAGGCCAATGGCTCGCTAAGCGTACCCTCTAAATCCATAAACAATAATTTCTGAAATGGTTGACTGAAAATTCAAAAAAAAATTCGAGATTACAAAATGACATGACTAAAAATTCAAAACAAAAAAAAACTCGGGATTACAAAAATGACACGCGAGATAAACAATGAAGCAAAAGAAAAATGACCCGTTTATACTTTGGGGGCACGTAGTTTTATGTCGTACGATAAGGACATAACAAATATCTCCCTTAACCTTACTGACTTAAAACTAGCTTAAAAATACCCAAACTTTACGCTAACTAAACCGATACCTAAAATTAACTAAACCGAAACCTAGGCTGAACTTAATACTACCTAAACCGAAATCTAAACTACTCCTTACATACTAAAAGCGCGAGAGAAAAAAAAATTACACAGAAAAAAAATGTTCCACGTCCCAAGTCTTAAACAATCTTAAGCCGTTGTGACTGTTGCAAGAGAGGGCGGTTCGCGAAGTCACGGGATCGTTCGCTTGCCGTGAGACCCACAATCACAAACAGAAACGCTGAACTCTAGCTTGGGTTGGACCCGAAAACGTGGTAAAAGTTGGGAGGCGTCAAAATATACGCCTCTGGGATGAACGGATCAAATTTACAAGTTCACCCCTAATGGGTTTGTTCTTCCTTAGACCGGCAGGTGTTATGACCGTGTAGCATAGTTGTAGTCAATCTATTATTCCCTAACAAAAGGTAAATTTCCCAGAGTGTTGCTTCGAGTTATAACCCCTTACTTCTGTACGAAATTCCCTTACTAAGAAGGTTCCTTTGGGGCAGATTTTCATCCGCCAAAAAAAAATGGGACGATAATTCACCGGGGAATGGACTAAGCCCACGAAATTACTTTATAACCCTGGGGTTTGGATCGTCGTCCATATGTGGATCGACGTCCAAAAAAAATGTTTATCTAGCAGTGGAACCATGTCCAGCATGATAATTCGATAGCTCGATGAGAAGTGGGTCACTCTAAACAACTATTAACTATGACAACCTTACTACAAAAAATAAAATTCGGTAAAATTTTCCTTCCAGGGTGTGTTAAAAACTTCCCCTAAAGGGTGTGTTGCGACAAATGATTTGTCCGAAATTGGACACAAGTCCAAACAATACAACACGGCATGAGGCAATGTCTAATGCAATTGCATTCTCAGCCCTGATCTTAATTTCTAATCTCAAAAACGAAAACGAAAAAGCTAAAAAAAATCTATTTTAAACGGTACTCGATACCAGGAAAGAACGGTGAGGGATGGTGGGGGCAAGTTAACGTCGTGCGATTGACAATAAGACATGATCAGTGTGTATGAAGCGACAGTGACACATTGACCTCAACCCGAAATAATAACTAGATGTTACCCTACCACTAACTTAAAGAAAAATGTCACAATGGACTGGGATTCAAAACTCTTTGATTGATTTGATTCACCAAAGAAAACTTTACGTTAAACTTTAAATTCAAAAAAAACTCAAAAATAAACTTTAACTGACGTCAAACTTCAAAAAAAACTTTAAAAAACTTTAACTTAAATTCAAAAAAAACTTTCAACTGAATTTGAAAACTTTCAATCTAATTTGAAAAACTATTAATCAAGTTTGAAAAACTTTTGATTAAATTCAAAACAACATTCCATTAATTTCAAAAAAAATTCCCCTCAATTCGAAAAAACTTTTCGTTAAACTGAAAAAAACTTGGCTCCAAAGGCCGATATTAAATTCAAAATGTTTATCTTAATTCACGAAAAAACTTGACGTTAAACTAAAAAAAAAATTTAATTTAAGTATCACTATCAAATTTAAAATGTCTACTTTAATTAAAAAAAACTTGACGTTAAATTCAAAAAACTTTAATTCAAATGGTAACATGAAATTCAAAATGTTTACTTTAAAAAACTTGAAGTTAACAATAATTTAAACTGCTCTAGATCAAACTCAAAATTCGGAAATACGTCTGCAAATGAAATTCAAAAAAAACTTTTACTATTTCACTAAATGTGTGCGTAAAATTTCAAAACTACACCCACAAAACTAACTTCGAAGATTGAACCTGGAAACTAAATTCAAAAAAAAATTTTAGAAAAACTTTACGTTAAATGTCCATACAAAATTCAAAATATTTAAAAAAATAAATGCGTAACCTAATGAAGTGCGTAAATGCGTAAGTGCGTGACCCGTAGTCAAGCGTAAGAATGCGTACGAAACGCTTTGTGTCTTGTTCGAGACACATGCAAACAAAAAAAATGCGTAATGAGTGTACGGTGTTACTAGCATAAAATACGTATGGAAACGAGTGCGTATATAACATGCGTACTTAAACATACTTGATCTAGATGTGAACATGTGTGCTAGGCACAACAAAAAAAAACTTTCTATCGCTATTTGCTAAAGATGGAAATAAAAAACAAGGTTCGCTATAAATGGTACGCAATGATAATGCGTAAGGGTGCGTAGAAGACGCAGATTAAAATCTTTTATCGTTAATTGCTGAAGGCTAATAAAAATTTGTTACTAAAATTTCCGATGTGAGGGAGGGTTGCATTGCTAAGGGATTGTGCGTTAGGGTGGTTTTCGTTCTACAGAAAGGGTTGCGAAATACAGGGTAGACTTTCAACGTCCGATATAGACGGTAAGGATTCACACAAAAAAAAAATGGTGAAACGAAAAAACTTTAAACTAAGTTGAGTGACAAGTAAGAGTTTTCAACAAAATTTAAGGGTTGCGATATCATCGCCACGTTAGGGCGGTAAGGGTGTTCGCAGTTTTACGTCATGCACGGGACAATAAGGGTTGTACACGCCAAAACGGCATTATAAACCGGTAAAAAAAATGTAAGTTGTTTCGGTCTACAGTCAGCGGTGGTCCGCACCAGACCTGACCTCCTCGATTCAACCTAATAAACACGCAATAAAAACAAAGCGAAATGTTATGGCGACATTTCCTTAAAAGTACAAAAAGCAAGGTAAAATGTTATGATGACATTTTACAATACAACGAGAAAAAAAATTTAACAATAATGACTAAGGACTAAATACATTCGCAACGACACACACGCACTAAAAAAATTCATTCATACATTCACACGAAAAACAAACACACACAAAAATCTTAATATTAAAATCGGGGCTTTAGTTTCTCTTAATTGGAGCATTATGCCCTGCAACGATTTTTTTCTTGGTCCTACTCTGTCTGGGGTTACAATGGGGACAAGTTTTTGTGGTCTCATCTTTTCTCCCACAACGATAGCAATATATACGTTTCTGCGGAACGGTACAACGCAACGCTAAATGTCCTGTGCCACCACAATTCCAACACAAAAGGGTGTTATTATTTGTCTTATTATGAATACGGCTCTTATACCCGAATTCACCATTACTTTGCTCGTCATTACGCGGTCCGCTAAAATTTTCGGACTCGTCCCGGGATAAATTTTCAATTTCTCTTACCGACATATTTTCCTTTGTCAGTATAGAGACGTTTTCGACCTGACCTGAAATTCGTAAGTGAAACTTCACGATCGGGGTTGATATTTCGAAATTTCTATTCGAATTCGCCGCTTCGACGGTACCGCGATCAACAGGGGGTTCTTTTGTAATTTCCTCCACGGTATTGGACCTAAAATCTCTCTCCGTCCGGGAGTCTGCTAATAGTAAGCCATAAGTTGACCTAAATTCCTCCAATTGATCTAAAATCCTAAGTTTGGAGTCTTTATCTTTTATTAATACGGGTTTTGATTTAAATAATCGATTAAAATAATGCGTTAGTTTCGTCTCTATGTTCATTTCTAGATTGGGTTTCTGATCACGCGAAACTTCTAAGCGACCAAGTAACTTTTTAATAATTAACACGCCTTCTTTTAAAGCTGCTAAATCTTCCGCAAAGGAAAACGGATACCATAATAAAATGTATTTTTCACCCTGTTCCTCTTTCATAAGGGCTGATACTAATTCATCGCGTAATTCTCTTAATGAACCGTGAAAAGGTAAACCTCTAATTTTTAATTCGTATTGGACCTCGTCCTTTCGCAACTTGTCCGGTACAATCCTGAATGCCATTATTAATCGAAATGAATAAATTTAATTAAATACAAAAAAGGATTCGCGGAACACGACTCTACTTTGTTCTCTGAACAACTAATGGTAAACGGAAATACAATATTTGATCTTAAAATCGCGATAATTTTCACTTTTAAATTTAAATAGGGGGGCGTTATGGAATCTCGTTAGTCCATTCATGCGCGTCGGTACTACTTTTAAAATTGAAATCTTAATTCAAAACTTCGTGATTTACAAAATTTGACGTAATGTGCCAAAAGGGCTTTATCGATAGCTACTAAGTTGGGTGCCAAGTTATATTTTAACCTACAAAAATTAATTTGGAATTTACTTGATTTACAAACAAAAAAAATTCGATACCATAACATGCCAAAAGGGCTTTATCGATAGCACCACGTTGGCCGCGCCAAATTATTATCCTGTTACACCACGTTCTGCATCTACGACACCTTTCCAACAGGTAATAAAAGGTTGGCTAGCTCAAAGTCGCGAAGGGGTGGGTTGGTGAATGGAATGAAAGGGTCGTGTGACGGCACGTCGCAAAGCGTGTGTTTCCTATCGACGACCGGGCAATCCTCGATCGCGATTCTAAAAATTGTCAAAATCGGTGTGAATAATTTACACGGGGTGGGAGTTAAGTCAAAATCGATGGGGTTAATATACACGAGGGAGTTTAAATGGGCGCCACGCATACGAAGAACTGAATCTCTTTGAAGGGGACTGGTTATCACACCTTCCAAGCTGGTACGCGACAACTTGATGATCTTACAGCGAATTCTCACTCCGGAAAAACCTCGCTCAATGACCTTACCTTTACAGGAGGCGAACTTTCCGTTGGTGAAAATAGCTAAATAAACATTAACACAACAATAATAATAACACACAAAGTTGGGAAATAAAATGTATTAAATAAAATAATATCAGGGGGGAGTTGACAAAGTTTACACAAGATACTATCAAATTTACATGTCTTGTATAAAAATAAATATGTACAGTTGACGGAACCTTTCCGTGTGGTTTCCGTTGCGAAACTAATATTCGTAAAACAATTACTCTTACAAAAATACAAAAGGTTAATTTGCATGAAAGGGGGGCGTATTGAATACAGCACTCCACCAAAATAAATAGTTACTTAAGCGCAACTTGATGATGTCTAAAACTATGATTCATAAAATTGATCATGAAACTTAATCAACGCAATTGATTATCAAAATTCCCAACAACGGGACAAACAAACTTTAGCTACAATACTAAACTTGAAACGTTACGTTAAATTGCTTGGTTACATTCGGAACGCTCGAATGGCTTGGCAAAAGTTACGTTAATAATAGATAATAATATTAAGTTAAATAAAAGGTATACAAAATGGTTGCGATATCGACTTCCGGGGTTGAACTGAACGTTCATAAACACAAATAATGGTCCATAGGACCAATTAACATCACAATCTTAAAAATATAAAAAGGTTTCTTACTTAATGTGGGTGGTTGATGTTCGACCTCTAGGTAAAGTCGATGACGAGTCCTTCGGGAGTGAGATTCGTCTGCAGAATAGAGCTGAAAGCGATGTCTCAAACCATACCAGAAGGTCAGCGGAGTAACCAGCTTCCAAAACCTCTTTAAATCGAAAGGTGGTGAAGTAACGGGGTGGTTCACGCACTATATTACGCGAATTTCCTTCGTATACAATTAAATTAATATACTTCACTTAAGTTCGTTATTCGCGAAATGACAATTAATTCAAGCCGGTACTGTCTAATTAAAAAAAATGTCAATATGGTGTTTGATAAAAACAACGATTGGAATGCGCACATGTGTTCGAAGTGCAGCACCTGTTTTGTATTATTCGATAAAAGCAATGCTACGTAATTGCCTTAAGAGCGGCAAGCAATACCTCGTCGTGATGAAACGTGATAAACAGATGGTATAACAAAAAGTCCGATAATTGATTAATTGTTTAACAACAATTGACGTATTGTTGTCCGATAAAATATTAATTGTTTAACAACAATTGACGTATTGTTGTCCGATAAAATATTAATTGTTTAACCACAATAGACGATATGAATGTTCGATAAATATTAATTGTTTATTAACGATAGACGGTATGAATGTTCGATAAATATTAATTGTTTATTAACGATAGACGGTATGAATGTTCGATAAACATTAATTGTTTATTAACGATAGACGGTATGAATGTTCGATAAATATTAATTGTTTAACCACAATAGACGATATGAATGTTCGATAAATATTAATTGTTTATTAACGATAGACGGTATGAATGTTCGATAATACCTGCAGTTGACACTCACTAATTTTTAGCACCAATGACTTGTATTTATTTAAAGACCTCAAAAAAATGTGAGACCTCGATATTTTAATTCCGCTTTTGGAAGCGCTAAGATACGAAAAAGGTAGTATCAGATTCCAAGTGAATCTCCTCGAATATGCAATTTGCAGCTCAATTTATGCATTCTCCCTACTCTGATTTAGGATTTTTCCCACTTACTGATTGATTTGGATCCTTGTAATTGGGTCCTATAAATTTAGAAAGAAGGGAGACGCGATCTAATTGGATATCAATCACGGTGCGATGGCACGCTTTTGTCTTTATTTCCACCTAAAGTGTTGGGGATATTTTACCACATGAGGCCTGAATAACAATTTTTTGCTTGTCTGCAACTCGAACAAAATAAGTTTTTGTCGCGTTTTTGCTTGCTTTCTAGATTGCGAAATTTGTATCTTTCCTATGTTAAACCCGAGCACATTTGGTTGCTTATCTGCACATGGTCGAGATAGCAAAACAAAAGGCATTGATTCTCACGAATCCAAACATGCACGTGTGTGTCCTTGTAGTGACAGACGGCACGTGATTATGGATCGTATAAAAGTGTCTTTCGATCCCACCCAAAATTTATAGTAATGCATTTACATGCATTGACGTTAAGTTCGAAACGTTATGGAACCATGATTTTCTTGCCGACGGTGTGAATCTACGATGTATGCTACGTCAACGTTATTAAAGCTATATCATCTACCGTATGGTTTATGGGACGCGAATAAAAATATTATGAACATACTTTCCTACCTCTACAATTCTTAAGATTATTGTGCATTTGCAAAACGTAAATTTATTAGTTGAGCGAATGTTTCAATCTTTTATTTTTACAACCCGACCTAAAAATGTTTTCTCAAAGAGTAATTTTCAACGGATCGATTCGAAATTTAAAATATAAGTTTAATAGATCATAAACGCAAAATCTAAGGGTGCGCCCGATGCGCGGAATAAGGTGACAAATAATTATACGAAGCATCTCATTGAGTAGATTATCATGTAGTACCCTGTACTTCACGTTAGATCTCGCACTTCAACCTTAACTAAAAGCAACGGAAACTCTCCTTTATGTAACGGGGTGTCACTCCACCTACCCGACTACATAACCTAAACTCATTCTTTTTAAAGCTAAATTATCCATCGTTGCAACTTCTAGGGAATGATATAATGGGGTTGGGAAGGTGTAATCTACTCGATGAGATGCTTCGTATAATTATTATCAAACTTCACTTAAGGTAAGTTCGTTTGATCATTAAATTATACTCGCATCTCATCTTCGTAGATTATCATGTAGTTGTTTAAAGCTAAGTTGCAACGGAATTACACAAATCACAGTCTCAATTGTAGAAAAAACCTAACTTCTTTATTAGGTAAGAGAAAGGACAAAAAATCATATGTATCACCCTATACAAAAAATTTTAGCAAACTGCGCTTCGTCAACCAAAGGCCGGTTGTAAAAACTCGAAAAGGTGCTAGGCTTCTTCCAACCTGCAGCTTTGTGAATAACCTCCAGAGAAAACCTCTTTCCTGGAAGCTGCCGATGTGACCGCATGGTTGGTGCTATGTGCGGTGGAAAAAGTGGTATCGATACCGTTACTGCCTAGCACTTCAACCCATCTGCCGATTAACTGGGGGGGGGGATGCTTTGTTGTGAGGCCTTTTATAAGTTAATGTAAAATTATAACTTCCCCTGCCTCTAATCCCTCGGTTTTTTCCCAAATAGTTCATCAAGGTCCCGGCAGGGCATATACTAGGGTTATCCTAAAAGAACGGTAGATCCAACATCGGCTGAAAACTGTCCTTCCCGAAGTCTTTACACTTGCCGGAAACTTACTGGGCCGGAGATGTGCTACCCCCTTAAAAAATCTCCTGACCCTGTGGTCTAGGCCAATCTCGGGGGTTTATAATTAGGGATAGCCCCGACCTATAGGAGTTGAGGGATCCATAGGGTAGGCCTCCCTCAAACAAACCCGACAGGAAATCCAATACCGAGCTGATGGGGGCTTCAAAAAACTGGCAAGCCCCTGTCGATGTAAAATTTCCACCAACGCTTCAACCCACAATCGTACTGCTTCATGGTAGAATCTGCTATAGAAGCTAGCATTATTTTGATTGTGGGATCCGATATCCCTTTTCTGCTGAACGCCCTCCTGACAATCTCCCTGCTACCAGGGTAAGCTACTGCCAAAGGGGGTGAGGAGCCCAAAAGCCCACAGAAAATCGGATACCAGGGTTGGGATGGCCATATGGGAACTACTAAAAAGACCTCTGCTTTTCTGCAATTATTTTTGAATGACTCTCAGAGTGATAGAATGGAGGAAAAACGTAAAACAAACCCTGATTCCAAGGCAAGGTAAATGCGTCTATAGCATGACCTCTGGATCTGGGAACCAGGAAACCAAATGTCTGCACTTGGCATTGTTCCTGCTTGCAAACAAATCTACCTGAGGGGTCTGAAAAGTCTTTACAAACTTATCGTATGCATCCTTTGCTAATTCCCATTCAGTCTCCGGCTCTAGCCTTCGAGATTCCCTATCTGCGTCTACATTATCCAAAGATTTAATGTAGGAAGCAAAGATAGTTAGTTTTCGATATTCGCACCACTGCCAAATCTCTCTGACCAACTTACTTAATAAAGGGTGTTGACTACCCCCCATTCGATTTATATAGCATATCGCAGTGGTATTATCGATTCTACATAAAGTATTGCAATCTTGCAACTCTCTGGCAAAACACTTTAATCCAAAAAAAAACGCAGCTAGCAGTTCTAAATAATTGATATGGTATTGCTTCTCCCCGTGGTTCCAAAACCCATGAGATTTACTCTTCTCACAACAAATGCCCTAGCCACTTCGAGAGGCATCTGAATAGATTACCGTACTATAAGAATCCGCCCTAATTGACTTATAGCTACTGGTATATTAGTTTTCCAGCAGTTCAGATCCTCTATTAAGGTGTCGGGTATCTGTCAGACGACAGGGTCATATTCACAGAATTATAACAAATCCCAGATATGTACCCGACTGATTTGGAATTAACCTACTCTATTTTATATTAATGATGAACCCCAAGGAGAGCAATAGTTGTTGAGTTTCTCTCACCTTTTCTAAACACTCATCAAAAGTGTTACCTAGTAGAAGAAAATCGTCTAGGTATAGTACCGAAAGAAAAACTTTTGATCTTAATCGGGATATAATTGGTTTCCTTCATTTTGTAAACATGAACGGGGATGATGATAATCCGAAACGGTAAACGGTTATATTCGTAGAGAATGCCATTGAATCCAAACCTCAAAAAATTTTTATGCGAATCCTTTATAGGTATAGGTAGCATTAAATATGCATCCTTCAGGTCCAGA
Source organism: Podabrus alpinus (assembly GCA_932274525.1). NCBI lineage: Eukaryota > Metazoa > Arthropoda > Insecta > Coleoptera > Cantharidae > Podabrus > Podabrus alpinus. The sequence goes on along the minus strand of OW026452.1, from coordinate 41,721,914 downwards.
ATGGCTATGAAGGAATTGTTAGTTACAATTCTCCTAACTGTTTTGAAATCTACTAATTTAAAATGCAACATATATGCAACATATTCGTTTAATGATTTTAGATTTAAAATCATTCGATTAAAGTCATCGGGCTTCGGTATAAGAAAAATATTAGACAAAAAATTGGCCATTGCAAGGAAGGCTATTACGTATGGCATTTATCTTCAATAATTGCCTTATGGAAAACGTCTATCTCCTTAAAATTCTTATTTGGCCACGGTCTCTCTAAAGGAGCCGAGTGTTGGTGAGGTCTCTTAATAAAATCTATGGGGTAACCCGATAGTCATGACAAAATGATTTTATCGGAAGTTAAACGCTTCCAATTTTCAATCAAAAACTTTTGGCCTTCCTGCATGCACACTCACCCCATTGGCAACTACTGCCTGTTCTGCCGAGTCGGTCCGAACTGTGTTTGTCTCTTCCGAAACGTTTGCCGACCGGTCATAGACCCCATTCGAGGTAGAGCATTTCGTCCGCCCTGATGCGTGTTCCGAGATGTCTGTCGGAGCGGACGCCTGGAGTTTAAATGGCCCTTGTAGGCTGTGTAAACTTCCGATCCATGATGGATCTTTCTAGCGCTTTTGACGCCTTTACTTTTGTGTAGACCCCTAAGTCTTCACCAAAAAACCAACCGTCCACTGATGCTTTGTTCAGTGTCGGTTTTAGGTCCTTGTTAACCCCTGTGGTTATCAATAACCTTCTCGTGTCACTCTCCGAGTGGTGCACATCGGCAACAGCCCTTGCGGCATCACTAATCAACTCTATTGGCGCCAAATACTTGTCCCCCCCCCCTGTTTCTTCAGCCAGACACAGAGCGACTGCCTTACCCAGCGCTGATAAGCTGGCGCCCAGCTGGTTTTAGACTGCGGCTAGACGGCCGTCACGATTCAGATAGGCTTCCGATAAGGATAAGGCTATCTCCGGGTTCAACTTTGCGGCTTGCGCAGAGAACCCAAATTGCGACTAATGGGCAATTACTTGGAGGGGGATACTTCTTTATCAGTTCTGATCTTTGATCGGCCTTAAGCCCTGACCTCAGGATATTTCCCTAGCGCTCTGCTAGGTCTTGCTGTAGAGGTTCGCCAACCACCTTCTCAACCTGGACCTCCTCCCCCAAGATATCCAGTATCTTTGCATCGAAGCCTGGAGCCAGGGGGTCTGCTTGGGCATCCCTCTCGATGGAAGGGTTATGTGGCGATAGCGGCAACAGGATGTTGTCCCCGGGTTCCACTTCGCCTAATAAAATATTATTATTAATTCAATGCAGTCTGAATACAACAGAGTTTGTCTGCTTTGTAACTAACCCACTAACTAGTGCGGTTAGATATGGTACTTGGCTCTGAAGGTGGGGTTAAAACAAGAAGTGTCTCGCACCTCATCTATTACCATTCGTATAGTTATGCAGCAAAGGGAACTGCTGTAACATTATGGTAGGTCACACCTAGTGTACCCTTAGTAACCCACTCGTGGCAACCAAGTAATTTAAAGGTTAAACAACTCGTGTAAAAACCCTTACATTCTGTACAGAGAAAATTACTGTAGAGCCAACTCGTGGAACTTAAAGTAATTTTTAAGGTTTAACAACTCGTGTAAAAACCCTACATTCTGTACAGAGAAAATTACTGTAGAGCCAACTCGTGTGCTCTACGGTAAGTAAAACCAACTAGTGGAACTTAAAGTAATTTTTAAGGTTTAACAACTCGTGTAAAAACCCTTACATTCTGTACAGAGAAAATTACTGTAGAGCCAACTCGTGTGCTCTACGGTAAGTAAAACCAACTAGTGGAACTTAAAGTAATTTTTAAGGTTTAACAACTCGTGTAAAAACCCTACATTCTGTACAGAGAAAATTACTGTAGAGCCAACTCGTGTGCTCTACGGTAAGTAAAACCAACTAGTGGAACTTAAAGTAATTTTTAAGGTTTAACAACTCGTGTAAAAACCCTTACATTCTGTACAGAGAAGATTACTGTAGAGCCAACTCGTGTGCTCTACGGTAAGTAAAACCAACTAGTGGAACTTAAAGTAATTTTTAAGGTTTAACAACTCGTGTAAAAACCCTTACATTCTGTACAGAGAAGATTACTGTAGAGCCAACTCGTGTGCTCTACGGTAAGTAAAACCAACTAGTGGAACTTAAAGTAATTTTTAAGGTTTAACAACTCGTGTAAAAACCCTTACATTCTGTACAGAGAAAATTACTGTACTCGTAGAGCCAACTCGTGTGCTCTACGGTAAGTAAAAAGCAACTAGTGGAACTTAAGGTAATTTTTAAGGTTTAACAACTCGCCACCATTACATCTGTACAGAAAAATTTACTGTCGTTCACAACTCGTGTGTTCTATGTTAAGTAAATAGCTTCGCCTTCGCTAAAAAACTTATTATAATTAATTATAAAATAAATTATACTTATTTCTTCCAAAATACAATCGCGCTCAACCGCTAGTTGCATCGAGAAAAATTTTAAAATTATGATTGCACTCACTACGAATCAATAGCAAAATTCTCGTCCAATGTATTGTAGTAGAAAAAAGGAAATATTGGGTATGGCGTGACAAGTATTGTACAAAGACAAGTACAAACAAGTCACTTGTACAATAGTTTTATGCGAATAACGTTGTGTTTTAATTGTTATTTTAGAAGTGATTTATATATTCATATGTTATTGTTTTTTATAGTTTATATGGTTATTTTATGTAGTATTATTGACTTGCTTGAGTACCGTTATTATTTACCGGGCCATCATACATTTGTATTTCCAATGATAGCTACAACTTTAGATTTTGTTATGGAGCCCTGAAGATGAAAGAATAAATCTTTCGAAACGTCGGCAAAATAACATTTTTATAGTTTTATTGTGTCCGCCATACCCAATATTTCCTTTTTTCTACTTCACTACGAATTTTTTCCGTTTTGTAGCATTCATCTCTATGCACAGTTGTATACGTTAAACTTATCACTAATTTATTAAAAAACACTTAAAATTTCTTTATTTGATTTTTTATTTAACTTTTAATTTCCACAAAATGATTTCTTGAATTTCAATTACAAAACTAGCATAGTTACACCTTAAACTTAGCTTATACAATAATGCTGAAATTTTGTTAACATTGATTTTTATGTATTTTTCCAAATAGTTTATTTAGCGGAATTTTTATTCTAGAACATTCTAGATTTCCTTTTGCTAAATTGACAAATGGATAAACAATTACAATATTAGTATTTCCTGTTACATTACTTATTGGAAAATTACCAGACTTATCTAATCATTTTATTAATTATGGGAATATATAACTCCTCCCCCCTTTAGATGAAAAATTTGGAACTTTATTGGTGACTAAATTTTTATCAGTGTCCAATACAGTTTCGATGCCGTTTTGGGTAATATCTTCCAGGTGTTGTGGATTGGTTTGAATTTCAGGCGGATAATGTCTATGCTTTTTTATATAAATGAAAATTTTATAAATTACCACTAACAATATGATAAGGTAGATTAAAATTGTCCATACACTTGTTTTTTTGAAATGTATCACGGTGTTATTGTTTAATTTTAACTTTTGATCATTAAGTTTATTTTGTATTTTATTAATGTCACTTAAGTCCACTTTAGAAAGCACTAGGGGTTTTAGTTCCGAATAACTATCACTCGCGTCTTTTATTGTAGACACTCTTAAGTCTGGTATTTTGAATAATTTGAATTTCTTTGAGTTGCCTAAATTTTGTAGTTTGGTATTTTTTATTTTTAATTCGCAGAATTTTGGAATTTCTATAACGTACGTGCCTTTAAAAGAAATGGTGTTTGTTTCTTCTTTGCATTTTTGATGACCCAATAATTGTTTCGGTGTTAATATTATCCATTTCCCGTCTCCTATTTTCTGAATTTTGATGTTGTTCAATTTGATGGTTTCTTGGTTACAATTTGTTGCGTTTTCTGAAAATTTTAAGAGTTGTACCTCACACGGGTTGTCTTCATTCTTTTGAATTTCTAAAGTGTTCTCCTCGCATAAATATTCTCCGAATCTTATTTCTTGACATTCGTTTTCGAAATGGGAATAGTATTGCTCGTTTATAATAAGAAGGTTTGAATTCGGAAGGATCATCTTAAAGTTGTTTCCGGAAGAGGGAATCGGTAAAGGATAAAATTTGAAATAGTCATAAATTTCAATTTCAACAATTGGGATTTCTAGCAAAAATATTATTTGGTTATTTTTTATATAACTTTTGACGTTAATGATTTTTTCGAACAATGGAATGTTTTCTAAAATTGGTTCAAGTGGTAATTTACCGTTTTCGGTTTTGTTCGTTATGAGTTTGATTTCTTCTAAAAGGTCAACTGGATCAATTATGTAATTATGAAAGGTGTTAATTTTTGCGAAACTGATTGCTGTTTGTAATTCATTCATTAAGTTATTTATTGTTTGAAACGTTGTTATTAATTCAAAATTCATCATTTCCATGAGATAAAAATGTCCGCGCTCTAAATTTTTGATTTCGGTTTCGTTTATTAATTTTTGAAATTTGTTCAATTTGGATTCTAATAGTTTTTGATTAGAAATAAGATTAATGCTCGTTTGATTAAATTTATTGATTACGGATTGCATTATCGTTATTTGGTTATTTATGACATTCTTCATTTCGTTTTGATTTTTATTTAAATTTTGGATGGCATTATCAAAATGTATAGCATCTTCATTATCTAAGTTGCCTGTGACAATTTTTATCAAGGATCCTAACCCGTTTATTGCTCCGCGTTTTTGTCTATTCGAATTCAGAGGGCTAATTTGTGAAATTTGTTTATTGATTAGATTTATCAAATGATCTGTTATATGATGCAGATTATAAAATTCCTTTTTATATTCTTGGTCAATGGAACTATTATGGAGTGCATGATTAATGAAATTGTATTGATTTTCTAAATGTTGAAATTGATCTATAATTAAGGATATGTCAAAAATTTGGATGAAAGTCCAGGAAGAGATTTTGTTATAAGCATTTCCTAAACGTATAGGAAGTAATCCAGGATTGTCGGTCATTTGCCTGTAGGTTATTTCGTCCGAAGCTACTGTTAACCAGAAACATCTGAAATAAAATTTGGTTCCTTTAGTTCTTTTTTTTTTTTTTTTTTTTAAATGAACGATTTTGGATTTGTTATTTTACCGTTAATTGAGTTTTTAGAATTTAATTTAAATAATTGCGTCAGTTTGATAAATGTATAATCATTAAATATGTTCGTTAGTGTATTTAACTAGTTTCATATGTAAAATTTGAAAATTTGGGATTTTGAAAAATATGGAATTATTTAAGTTTTATTTTAATTATTTAAAAAAAATGTGTATTGTGGAATTACTTGAAAAAGAAAATTTGCTGTTTCGATTTTTGGAGGTACCAAAAGTGAATATTGGTCAATGTAGTGGTTATTAAATTTCTTCCTTTTTCTGTTGCTATTTTTGAAAATTTGTTGTAATTTATCTAAGCTTAATTTGAAATTTCTAAAATATTTTCTTTTATTGTTGTTAGTCAAAATTTTATTCGTATATTTAAGATTTCTAACCATTTTTTGTTTTTGGAAATTTACTAGTTTTAAACAATGTGAACCCACTAATTCGGGTGGTTTTAAATTTCGATTTTCTGATTGAATTATTGATTTTTGATTTTCTGATATTGATTTTTGCAGCAGTATTAATTTTTTATCATTTTGATTAATCATGGTTTCGATCAAATTTTTTGAATTATTTAATTTTAACAATAATTTATTTGTTTCAATGTCACTAGATTTTAGTTTTGAATGATCAGCATGACTGATATTAATATTTTTATTTGAATCGTCAATTTCTAATTTTTCTGAATCTAAATTTCGTTTTATTATTTGCTTGGTTTTTGAAACTTGGAATTTTAACGTTTGCAATTCATTAATACTGTCAATTATTAGGGTTTCACATTTTTTTAATGGTTCTTGATTTTTAAAATGGTTTCGTATGAAGTTTTTGTTGGTCGGGAATTTTACAAATTGTCCGTTCATAAGATCAATGTTTAAATCGCCCTTTTTGAAAATTTTGGTTTTCCTAAAAAATTTTGGTTTTAAAGAGTTTATTAAATCATGAGGTTGTGATGGTAAATGATAATTTTTGATGACATTCAAATTTCCTACTACGTTAAATGGTTTTGATCGTCTTCTAATTGAAAATTTTCGGTTGTTTCGTGTTCGAAACTTTCAGTTATTTCTTCATTTGGATAATTTTCAAAATTTTCTAAGGAGGTTTGTTCAAAATTTTGTTCGGGGTGTTGTTGGTTCCGATTTTCGTAAGGATTATTAATATTTGTTTCGTTGACGTTCAAATGGTATGACCTTTGGAAATTCGTTCTACCGCTATCTATTTCCATTGGAGTGGGTTTAAATGAAGTTCTGTTGGAATTTGGTCTGGGTACAGAATGTTTGTTGAAATTTTGAAAATTAGAATTTTGGAAATTTGGTTCAGGTCGAAATGAGTTATCGAAATTTTGCTTTGGCGTTTGTTGATAATAGTTTGGTCTAAAATTTTGAAAATGCGGTGATGATTGAAAATTATTCTGTCTAAAATTTTGGAAATTTGGCGTTTTATTTTGGGAAGTAAATGAATTTGGTTTAAATTTGTTAAATTGCATCGAGTTATTGGTGGGTCTAGAACTGTTTTTGAATGTAAAATTTTGTGTGTTATTAGTTCGTAAATTTTGGATTTGTAAAGAATTTTGTTTTTGGGAATAATACAAGAAGTTTTCTTCTTCCAAAACAAGTCCCATCGCGGTTTCGAGTGAGTCTGGATTTCTTAATCTAACGTTATTTTGTAATTGTCCCGAAAGTCCTCGTATAAATGTTTTTAATGATAAGTCAACGTAATTTGCCCAAAATTGCTCTTAATAGAAATCGATTTACTTCGTCCGCGGGGTTTTCTGAATTATAAAATGTTGCCAAAAAATTTTCACACGCGTCAATAAATATGTTTACCGCGTTCTGATTACCATCAAAGGTCGGAATCGTGTCTAAATATAATCTTAAAAATTGGTAATCTATTTTATTTTGGTTGTTATGAACTTGATTTAAATTACTGCCGGTGTTTTCCATGTTATTTATTTCCGGAGTGTCGTTTATCAATGACAAGTTGTTAAGTAATGCTGATATGTTATCAGCGTTCATGTACCTTAGGTTTAAAATTAGAATTAATGAGTAAGATGTAATTTAATTTATTAAAATGTAAAAATTTTTGTTTAAATTATTTTTCGTATATGACTAATTCAAATTATTTAATTATTAAATGTGGATTTAGGATTTAGGAATAATTGAGCTGTTTTCTACTCACGTTACTATCAATATCTTCATAATATATCTTCTTAATTTGTCCTCTTAAATTTGTTGGTTGATCCTTTTCTTAAAATTATTTGTGGCGTTGTAAATCCACTGTTGTTTTTCTTAACTAGGGTTTGTGGCGTTTTTAATCCACTGTTGTTGCAGCTTCCGTGGTTTTTTTGGGAATTTCAGACGATTTGAGTACTAATTTTTCCCAAAAATTTCGGTCCTTTAACGACTGCGCCAGTTGTATACGTTAAACTTATCACTAATTTATTAAAAAACACTTAAAATTTCTTTATTTGATTTTTTATTTAACTTTTAATTTCCACAAAATGATTTCTTGAATTTCAATTACAAAACTAGCATAGTTACACCTTAAACTTAGCTTATACAATAATGCTGAAATTTTGTTAACATTGATTTTTATGTATTTTTCCAAATAGTTTATTTAGCGGAATTTTTATTCTAGAACATTCTAGATTTCCTTTTGCTAAATTGACAAATGGATAAACAATTAAAATATTAGTATTTCCTGTTACATTACTTATTGGAAAATTACCAGACTTATCTAATCATTTTATTAATTATGGGAATATATAACTTGCACTGCTTCTTGTAAAAAGTTATCAAAAAGGAAAAAACCAAATGAAATTTTTAACAAAAAACTACTTAGCACATGTGCTCTCAAACGCAAAAAACAAGAATGAGTTTAGGTTAAGCTGCATTTAGACGGGTCGACTTTTGTTGTTCGACTTGGCAGTTCGACTCAAGTCGAACATGGAAATTCGTTTACACGGTTCTACTGAAATCGAATCGAAGGTAGTATTTAAATATGGCGACGGCTGTCGAAGCGAAAAAATTCCAGAAAAAAAGCCACTCGAAAAATTTTTTCGAGTACTACACACTAAAGAACATGCTTATATCTGTCTATTAAAACAATAAAAAGTGTGAACTTGGTCAAAACAACCCCAATATCGACTTTTGAAAAGTACGGAAAAGTAGCATCGAGTAGCATTCGAGTCCCTTGAAAATGCGTAAAATTTTTTCGCTTCGATTTGAATTTTTCTTTGAAATTCGGATAGATGGGGGTGTGATTAGTGGATATTAGTAATAAATATAATCAAAAAAATGGAAAATAACCCGTGTATTGCCGAAAAAGCAACAAAATTAAAATTTTTTGCCTTCGAATTTTCGTCGAAGCGACTAAAGTAGACATCCGTTCGACTTTGGTCGAATCGACTCGTACGTCGAACGACTTTGCAGAATATAGGTTTACACGGTCGACTTGTGGTCGACTTGGAGTCGAACGACCAAGTCGAACGGCAAAAGTCGACCCGTCTAAATGCAGCTTTATGTAGTCGGGTAGGTGGAGTGACACCCCGTTACATAAAGGAGAGTTTCCGTTGCTTTTAGTTAAGGTTGAAGTGCGAGATCTAACGTGAAGTACAGGGTACTACATGATAATCTACGAAGATGAGATGCGAGTATAATTAGTTGGTTCCCATGCTCAATAAATGCCTTTAAAATGGATTTATATTCTGGTTCTCTTTTGTATAATGGAAAGCATCAAAATGTGATTTTAAAGGCGTGCTTAACTCATTTTTATCGAAAATGTCGGCTGGTTCCTTGGGAAGGAAGAACCCCCTTGCAGAAGGGGGTCCAATTGAAGTGTGACTTGGACACCTACGAACTTGAAAGTAATTGAAAATTGATATGCCACAAGAAGTACTATTAAAAAAATAGTAATAACAGAGAACAATTCAATTAACATGATTAACAACAACATTATGGGATTACAGCAATCATTAAATTCATATAATATCTTCACTAATGCAATATATGTATCAGTATAAACTTTTAGCAATTCCTTTATGTTTCTTCTCGGCAAGCTCATGATACAGTTTTCTTCATTTGCTAAATTGCATATAGTATCTTGGTGGAATAAATTTTCCAAATCCATTTGTAGAAAACTATTATATTTTTTATGAATGTAGAAGAACATCCTAAGAGATAACATTAACACAATGATAACAAAACAACAAGTTGTAGCGGAAATCCATAATCCAAGTTTGTCGATTGCATTCCATTCGGGATCAATTTCTATACAAAATATTACTGCCGAAGCAGCAGAAGACAAAATGCATAGTATCATTAAGTCTACGTACGTCCGTGTTCGAAACAAAGTAACATCATCAATCGATAACAAATCGTGCGTTGTAAGTTTTGCAAAATATTTTAGGACTTTATCGAAAAATGCCAGCATTTTATCAAATTTTGAAGATTTGTATAATAACTGAACGATTGTAACTAAACTGGCTCCACCAACCATTAAATCGGAACTTTTGAGTAAGAGATCTTATATTCCATCGTTATTTTGCATTGCTCGTTGGATTCTCATTGCGGCACTGTAATTAGAAAAACACAGTAAAATAGCTGAAAACATGCCGGGAAGTGACTCCAATTTGCAGATAGTCGGTCGTCTTCTAGGAACCACTAGGTTGGTTTCATGATTACAAGTTAAGATTGAAAATGATAATCCCATAAATTGCATAAATCTAAATATCATACCAAAAGCACAATTAATACAATTTGGAGATCCTTGATTAACCATTTTGATTTCACAAGTTGACAATTAACGGATCGATATAAATACTTCAACTACTGATCCTGATTACTTACTATTAATGAACTAAAATTTTAAATTTTTACCCCTGTTTAAAAATTGAATAAAATATTGTATTGATACATATTTTGTCGATTACAATAATTTAAAAAAAGAGTGAGTAAACACAATTTATTTGTAATTTACTATTTTAAGTGGCTGATTAGAATCAGAAAAATTAAATCATCGATTTTAAATTAAGAACAAAATTCTCAGTTTAAATTAGCCCGGTTTAAATTAATGTCCTTATATGACGTCAAGTGATACATTTAACATATTATCATAAAATTATTTATTATCGATGAAGTACTGGTGACTTTTTTCGCGCAATTATAAAAATGAACTTGCAGAAAAGAACAACGGACCGGAAAAAATTATATAAGGATGATTATTCCTATTAATTAACTCGGTGGTTTAATTGGAAGTGAAAAATTCTTGTTTCCACGACTTCAAAAGTCATTGTACCCTCTAGCGGCCCCGCATTTTGTCACTATAATGGAAAAAGCACGCAAGAATGGGAATATCTATGTTTCAGTTCATTTTAGAGCAAAATAGTAAGTTTTTGCAAATAAATTACACCAAGTTATCTAGAAAAATGATCTCTTTCTTTTTTCTGGTTAATCGAGCGGTTATGGAGTACCAACCATCAGACCGTGCGTTATGAGGGGAAATCAATAAGATCGGTGGAAACGGTTCAAGAAATCAATATTTTTTAATGTAATAAATTTTATTTTTCGAAATAATCTCCTTGAAGCTTAGTACTTTGTGTTAATTTTTCTAAACCACTGAAAATAAATTATTTTGATTATCTTTCAAGATAGCTTTTCATCACAGCATACAACAGTTCTGAATCGGTATTTAATTTCATCTCTTGTAATATTTTCTTTAAATTTGGAAATAGAAAGTAATCGCTATGGGACCAGGACTGTAAGGTGGGTGATTTATTTCTTCGGCGTCATACTTTTTAATAGCAGCGTATGAAACTTTCGACTTGTGAACTGGTGCATTGTCGTGGGGAAGGAAAATTTTTTGTTTCACTTTGTTCCTTATTTTTTTTCGGAACGTGTCCTTTAATTTGTACAATAATCGTCTAGGTACTGCGATGTTCTTTGCTCTGCTGATTTGACAAATCAAAGGAGTGAACAAGTTTTAAGTAAAATGTCAAATAAAAGTTGAATTATCGAGAGATCATGGCAAGGCGATATAACGATTGAATCGTTATATATAAATTATAAAATTTATATCATCAAAATTATTTGTTATAATTATATTAGTAAATATTGTTATTAAAACTAAGTTAATTTAGGATTAGTTGGGTTAAGCGCACTGAAAAAGGTTTTATTGATGACATTTGTTGTAACAGCTTGGTGTGATGAGTTAAAAGGACGATTATTCGCTTCAATTTAAACTCTAAAGTGCATCGTGTTTTACAATCTTTCCAAAAAAAAACATTATTTAAATGAAGTTTAAGTGTGGCAATATTTACTAGTTGGATAACAAAAACAGGCAGGCGTTGAAATCAACGAAAATTTATATCCTTGGCGACGAAATTGTTTACCTTAACAACAATAAAATTAACCTAAGTGAACGTACGTAAAATTGGTGTGGTTCCAGAAAATTTGTAAAAACATGTGTTTTTAAAACCAAGGTAAGGTTAAGTAAAGATGATTTATGCTGGAAAAGGTTAAATGATATCGAAATGTTAAAAAATATTAATACACTTACGAAAATACAAAAAATGGTATTGATGGCTGAAGAAATAGTTGGATGATTTAAGAAATTTAAATGGATGACCACAGAATGGTGAACTGGAGCAAGTTGTAGGTGAACCGCCGGTACAACCACGCGTAAGAACGAATGATGACGCAATTAAAAAGTGGGGTAAGCTATATTTAATATCCAAGTGCGGGAAATTTAAAACATTAAATATCAGAAAATCTTTTTATTTTACAAACATTTATTTAGATTTATTATTTAGAATTAAGAATTTTGTTACATTTAGTTTTAAAGCACATGGTAAAAATTTTCTTTCGTCTCCATGACGATAATTTGTGCAAATTTATTAATTTCATTAAAATCAAATTGCCATGATCATATTTTATTGGAATTTAAATCAAGTTTATAAAAAGTGTAAAAAAATGAATCTTGTTTTTTCTGAAGATGAGCGAATGCAGTAAGGTAAATTTTACAAACAATAAAAGAATTTCTTTCATATATTTTGAGCTAGCTGAGGTAAAGTACTGCAATGTTATTTACTTTGACGGCATTGGCGAGTTGAAAGATGAACAAGTTTGTCAATAAGAAATTTAAATAAACGTGCAATAATTTAGAAACGGAAAATGGAAAAATGATTATCATTTATGAAAATAAATTTTGTGTTTATAAAATTTTGTTAATTATAATTGTTAGTTAAAATTTGTTAAAATTAGGTTAGTTAGTGCTTAAATGTGTTACGCAAACTTATAAAAAAAGGATTTAATGTTGATATTTGTGGAATGGATTGATACGGTCAATTGAACGAACGATATTCACTTATAAATAAACAATTACAGTGCGTCGAATTCAAATTAGCGGGTTGATCCTATAAAAACAATTTAAAATAAAAAAAATAGGTAGTCGATGGTTTTGGCAATGAAATTTTCCTTGCTTGGAAACTGGTTATTATGGTGAATTACCGAAAATAATTTACGGATGTGGATATGTAAATTTGGTGATACAGAAATTTTGATGAGAAAAGGATAAAAGTATCCTAAATGTGAGTAAAAGAAAGTGAATTAACCAAAAAAGAGGATATTAAGTGGATGATAATATAAAAGTTCATTGGTTACCTATCAATTTGCATAAAATTCATGAATTTATGGTGATGAATATTATTGGATTTGATGAATGTTGGACGGGATCAATGCGGAGATGAATGTAAAGAAAAATGGTTGGATGAACTACCAAAGTGGGATTATTACAGAGAAAAAAATAATGCAGCTGAAAAGTGATGTTGGAAAATTTAATGATTCAGTGCCGTGCTCATATAAGGTCAGATAATTATCAACATTTAATTACATGATTTAATTTTACTTTAAGAAATTTGTATGATTAGTTTTAAGGCGTTGCGTAATTTAATTGTTTCCATGACAACTTTTTCAAAAATTTATAAAAATTTCATGAAAGAATTATTTGCCATTGAAAATTTATATTTCAATCTATTAGCTTAAATAAATATTATAAAACGGAGAATATTGTTCATTTTGAAATTGAATTAGTGCAGATAAGAAAATAAAGAAATTTGCATATATAAATTTATAAGCTAGCTGTGGTTATCTACTGAAAGTCATCTAACAAGGTAAGGGGAGAAGCATACATTTATTTTATTGAAACCAAAGTTAAAGGCAAATAAAAGGGCAAGTAACATTGCATAAATAATTGTCGATCCACCGTGGGGCATTGTTGAAGTCAGAGCATTGCATAAATAACGTGTGGCTCTATAAAATAGGTGAGGGGACATTGCAGTACTAAATTTAACCACACGTAAGTTATCATTGTGGGATAAGCATCCAGGTAAGGGTCTCATTCATAAAATAAGCGTTACTTATCTCATTAACCGGACAGGGGTCATTGCAGTATCGGCATCCAAAAAAAATTCTTGCCATAATCTTGTCACCGGACGGCTGACTTTTGAACTTCTTAGGTGGCGTTTTTCCCTTTTCTATCCAATGCATACACCCTAGCTTGGATTCGGGGTCATAATAATGAATCCATGTCAAATCGCATGTTATAATGTTATTTAAAATTTTTCTAGAATCTGCCTCGAAAATTTCCAAAACTTTCCCTAGTGGTTTCGGCTCGAAATTGCTTCTGTTCAGGAGATAGCTAATGTGGAACCCATCTTGTACTTACTTTTGATACACGAAGGTGATCAAGTAAAAACGGGCACTCCTTGAATAGGGCAGGGGTGTGAAGAATCTCCCAATCGGCCAAGAAGATTGCAACATGGAATGTGCGAAGTATATTTCAAGAGGGAAGTTGCAGAACACAATGCGAGAGATAAAGAGATTGCGGATTAATGTATTGGGCATTAGCAAAATGCGATGGATGGACAGTGGAAGGTGCGAGAAAGATGATGGTGTTGTTTACTATGCTGGTAACAATGATCTTAATCGTTGGAATGGCGTAGTAATAATTAACATCTAAGGAAAATGAGTTCCATACTCAGACAGAATTATATTACTACAACAAACTGAGAGCTGCACCTGTTGACATAAATATTTTACAAGTATACGCCTCAACTGCAAATAAAGATGAACGAACCTTGGAAGAATTCTATGAGCAAATTTTCAAAAGGGGTTTGATACGCTCTCAAGTTCCGTAGGCGATTCAGAGCGGCACCTACTTCTCTTGGTATGACTTTTCTTCCTCAGGGTGTGGATTTCTGTAAACTTACCTCGAGCATATGCAAAAGAATAGAAATAACATCGATTCCAGTTTATACATTTATTTAAAACAAAAATATACATTTGTATTTTATGGTAATAAAATACTGTGACTTCTTAAATTTAATATTCATTCAGTTCATTCATTCTTTTAAACTAAAAACATTTGATATAAATACATACATAATAATAACTAATTTAAAAATACCTTTTTATATTTGGTTTTCGTACGCCTATGTATTGACATTTTATAATTGCGCAGCTCTTATCACTTTTGTGTAGCACTAACGAGGAATTTGATTGCGTTGCACTAGTGATGAAATTTGTTAAGTTGAGGTGGATGACATCTTGGACATTTCGACAAATCTCGATAATTTCATTTTTTGGTGGCGACTTAAACTTATGCATATTCGAAAATTGTTTATTAATTGAACATTTATTATTTTCCACGTGCTCACTTCGGATGATCGTTGATGTATTGCACGTTTTGTCGCAAATAATTGATTATGGTATTTCAGATATATTTATCATGAAAATACTACTAGATGTAAACTTTTACATACTTATTGTAACGTTTTTTCTAATTAAACGAACTAATTTTACTTTAAATGGTTCGATGACCGTAGATTACAAAGATTGGTTTCACTTAATTTAATGTTGTCGCACTTCGTGTAATTTTAGTTAGGACAATTACACTTAAAAAACATATTTATTTACATTTCACTAAATATTGTTTACTAGTTATAGCTAATTATACTGATATTTTATTAGATAATATTGGCCTTTTTACTAAACTTATGTACAAACATATTTACAATGAGTGTGCTTCAACTCATGACTTGAGGAACACTGCCTCTTCATGCAATTTTTCTTCGTCTTTGCTTCAATGAGCATGCATGTTACACGTGATATTTAATGTAACCAATCACGTAATTTTAATCTTAGACGAAGTTTTGTAACACAGAGAGAGAAGTTTTGTGAAGTCTTATATGTGACGGAGACATAATTATTCTTGGCAGTTACATATTATGATGTCATTCTTTGATTCATATTAAAAACAAATGCAACGTAAACAAATTTTGTTACTAGGCATATACAAAAGTACAGCTTGGTAAAGATATTTACTTTTCTATATAAATCTACTATATTTTTATCGTAACTTTATTTTCTTAACCAAAATGAACGATTATTTATTATTTGAATTAAAATTTTTATAACCCCGTCGTGGTCAATTAAGGGTAGCCGTAACAGGTTTTCAAACTAATAAAGTTTAAACAGTACTCAAGTTTTGTTCTAAACTTACTTAGATCACAATATCCTAAAGTTTCATCGACGTTATTTTTACTGCTGATCCATGGAATTAGGAATAATATCCTACAAATAAGGGCTAGTGTAATTTTAAAATTGTTATGGAACCTGATTTATCGGGTTAAATATTGTTAATTGTAAGGACTTTAACTTTATAAAATGTTTTTCTCCCATGTTTTGACTAATACAATAAAACGGGTAAAACTAAAAACAGACGCAATCACTGCTGCGAAGATGTGAATAGTGACGAACACTTGTGTTTCATTCACTATGAAAAAGCGTTCAATAGGGCCCAACATGAAAAAATAATAAAAATAATGCTAAACATCAACATAGATAGTCGAGATACAACAAGGAGAGACACTAACTCTTATTATTTTTGTAAAAATGTCAGATACGACCTACTTGCTTAGCACGGCAGAGTACTACTACCAACCACCATCGGTCTCCTTCATACCTAGTAGAAAACAAACCGCGACACTCAAGCCCCACTCTTTCTTCATAACATTAACCCCATCTGCGTCGCGGCAGTCTGAGGGAGAGATTTATTCCCTCTTTTTACAATTCGTGTTGTTTCGTATCGCATCAGTTACCTCCTGTGTACTATTATCTACGGGGGGGGGGGGGGGCTATCGTATTTACAGTGGTATACGAACCACTTCTAGTCGTTCTTTCTACTTTTCCCTTGAAATGTGAAAATATCTACTTTGTACTTTTTCAATGTCTTTATTAACTTTTTCAATACTCTACCTACAAAATTTCGATTACATTCCTAGTTAATAGAATTATTTATAACAAAATGCACACCACAAATTAATACATAGTAATCACACAATTATAGTTATTGATTTAATCTGATACCTTCAAAAATTGAAATTGTACTGCCACTAAGACGTAGGTCAACACTAATGCCAACATCTACAAAATAATTAATACTGCATAATTTTAATGTTCATATGATAAGAAAAACACCAATAAGTTCACTTACTTTTGGAAATAATTGAATATCCATGGACACCATTTCCGATGCTCTTAAAGTAGTCGGATATTTTTTTACGACAAAGTAACAGCTTTCCAACCAAAACAAAAAATTTTTAAATATAGTATGTTATGCTGTGAATACAGCAGTACACGATTAATTAACTTACAGATAATTAATTTTTTTTTAATATAATAATAACCTAAGTGCACGTCTCCGTAACCCACTTGTGATTGTAAATTATTCTATCAACCTAAAAAGTTACACTACGCCATTTAGGCTTCATATGCGCGGAAAAAGAAAATAGTTTCTAATTTTGTTATAATTAATTAAAATTAAAAATAATAGCCTAGTTGCATGTCTCTTTAATCTAACTTGTGATTTGCCAATTATTGTGAAAACCTAAAAAGTTATACTGCGGCCTCTAGGTTGCACAACTATGCGCGTCAGTGGTGTCAATGTGTACTACGGCGTTTTATTTACAACGTGGGTCGGTTATTGACGATCATGAGCTTACGACAGTTGACAATGTTATTTGAATTTCCGGTTGCTACATTTTGCAAATGGGGATAGGAGTTTTAAATTTAAAAATTAAAGATTGTTAATATTTTAATATTATACACCGAGCAGCAATAACCTCACTATACCGTTGATATGATAATAAATGGAACAAACCAGTAAATTTTCACAGGGATTTAATTTAGTCAATGGAAATTTGTTCAAGACTTCAAGTATGTTCGTGTTCTGCAATAAAATATTTAGATTAGTTAATTAAAATAAGGTTAGTGTCGCTACGATAAGCGTTAATACGTGCCTATCACACAGTAAAGCGAAACGTAGTTAAAAGGTGCATAAAGCAAATTTTAATCAACGAAAAGTGATCGAATCCGAAAATTATCAAACGAAGAAGACGTGGACAAGAGAAAAATTCTCGCAAAAGAAGTGTAATTTGTGAGATTAATAGTTAAAATATACGTATAGATAACAACAACCATTAATACCTAGCAATAACGCAGGCGCTTTTGTTTACTTTTCAAAGTAAACAAACTCCAGTGGCGTAACATTGAGGAAACCCTAATGAGTGACAATAATTACGGTAAAAGAAACAGAATAAGCGACTCGCCGATTGAAGAGGAATCGCCGTTTCAGAGAAGTAAATTAATGCAAAGATCACCAATCGAAAACGAAAGTGAAAATAAGACAGAAACTATACCGAATAACGAAATGGAGAAGATATTGGAGGAAATATCCAGAATGACACGCACCATAAAGGAGGAAATAATAACGGGTAACGAAAGTATGCTAGAGGCCTGGAAGATACAATTTACGGCCCAAATTGCCGAGATTAAAGAAGAAATCCATCAAACAAAGATACAAATGAACAACCAAATGGAGGTCTATCAAAGCAAGAGCCGACAATGGCAAGAAGAGCGAAAAAACCTGGAAGTGCGGCTTACGAGAATGGAAAGAAAAATGGAAATGGAACAGAGAAGAGTCAGAAGAAACAACGTGGTAATTGTTGGAATCGAGAAGTTCCTGAATGAGAGAGAAGAAATACAAACCCAGGTAGAAAGTTTGATCAGAGAGAAATTGGAAGTCGAACCAAAGATAATAAAAGCTTACAGAGTGGGTCAAGATAGATGCGTAGTCGAATTGCATCAAAACGAAACCAAAATTGAAGTAATGAAAAATAAAAAAAAGCTTAAGGGAAGTAAAATATTTATTAACGATGACTATACGGTTCAAGAAAGAAAGGGAAAAAAGCAACAACTGGATACAAAAAACTGTGGATTGACGGAAAACAATTTATCTGGAATGAAGAAACCAACGAATTGCAAGAGAAGCTGATCGAGCCAACAACAGCAAAAGACTGATGAGCACAAAACATCCAACAATTAATAAGACGACTAGGTGAGAAAACGGAAAAGAGATAGGAAAGCGAAATGTTAAATTAAAAAGTAATAATGTAATTTTTATGGCAACATGGAATGTAAGGGGAACCTATGTAGCGGGAACAATTAAACAGATAATAAATGTTATGAAAAAATATAAGGTTGATATCTTAGCCTTACAAGAGACAAAACAGGACAGCAACGGTATAATGGATATGGAAGCAGGATATACCTTCTTCATGAGTAGCGGGGAAGATCGAAGGTTGGGTACAGGTTTTATAGTAAATGAAAGAATTAAGGCAGAGGTGATCAATTTTACACATATAACAGACAGATTGTGCCTCATCCGACTAAGAGGCAAGTACAAGAAAATAACCATAAGAAACGTCCATGCACCTACGGAAGATAAGAACGTCGAAACCAAGGAAGAATTCTACGAACGACGAAGAAGAAATGACAATAGCAATGAAGAGGAGTATACAACTGATAGCAGGAAGATTTACAACACCTAATAACAAAATTTAAAATGAATGGTTTGATGAAAAATGTAAAGAAGAGAGAAAAAAAGAGAGAAAAAGCAAGAGAATCAATGCTAAACAACAGAACAGAAGGCAACAAACAAAGATATGAAGAACAAAGAAGACGATGCCAAAGAATAATAACTGAAAACAAAAGAAAGTATAAAATTAAAAACCTGGAAGAATTAGAAGAAAAATACACCAACAATGAAGTGAGAAACTTTTACCAGGGTACCAAGAGAATAAAGAAAGGATACCAAGCAAGGACATCATTCTGTAAAGACAAGAGTGGTAATCTGGTCGGAGCAAAAGAAGAAACAATCTAGAGATTGGCAGAATATTTCCAAGAACTCCTGAACAAACAAGAAGAAGAAAATAAAGAAAAAAACACCACAAGACAAGAGAGAAATAAGGAGAGAGATAATAATGAGGAAATTCTTGAAGAAAAAGAGATAATGGAAGTGATAAAGAACTTGAAAAATAACCGAACACCAGGAGAAGACGGTATACAAGCCGAATTAATCAAATATGGATGGGAACAACTACATAAAATGATCACCAAAATGATAAGAGAAATATGGATTAGAGAAGAGATGCCAAAAACATGGAAAATTGCACTGATATGTCCGATTCATAAAAAAGGAGATAGAACCAGATGTGAAAACTACCGAGGCATAGCGCTGTTGAATGTAATATACAAGATCCTAGCTACATGTATAAAAAACAAACTGCGAACATATTCTGAAGGAACACTAGGAGAATATCAGTGTGGGTTTAGAAAAGAGAGATCGGTAATAGACCAAAAAATTTTCACATTAAAAGAAATACAAGCAACGAGCTACGAGCTTAAGTTAAAGACACATCTACTGTTCCTGGATTTCAAACAGGCGTACGATAGTGTGAAAAAAGATATACTATATGAAGCTATGCAAGATATGGAGATACCAAATAAACTGATTCGTTTAGTACAAATGACATTAGAAGAAACCCATAACAAAGTGAGAGTGGGAGGTATGAGTTCCAGAAGTTTCGAATTAAAGACAGGATTAAGACAAGGAGACCCCCTCTCCTCAGTTTTGTTCAATTTGGCTCTGGAAAAAGTAATCAGAAGAACGAACATAAACATAAACGGAATATTACACCAACGAAAACACCAATGCTTGGCATTTGCAGACGACATAAACGTTAATGACAAGGACAAGGACAGAATTGGAAACTATAACAAAAAGGTTAATAATAGAGGCAAAGGATATGGGACTGAGTGTGAATGAAGAAAAGACTAAGTACATGACATGGGAAGATCGAACGTTTACAGCAAAGAAGTTCTTAACCGTCAAATGGAGAGAAGACAAAGAGATGAGATTCAAAGAAGTTGAAAGTTTTATCTATTTGGGAACAAACATCACAAGAAAGCCAGGAGGAGATGAAGAAGTTAAGAGCAGAATTGCAGCAGGTACAAAAAGCATGTTTGCACTACGGTCAATGATAAGTAGTAAAATCTTTGCCAAAACGATAAAAATCCGAATTTATAAAACGATTATAAGACCAATAGTATTATATGGATGCGAAATATGATCCCTGAGAAGGAAAACACAAGAAACTCTGAAGATATGGGAGAGAAAAATACGGAGAAAAATATTTGGAGGGCAGAACGTTGATGGACAGTGGCAAAGAAGAAATAATGAGGAAATATATGAACTATACAACGAACCGAACATAGTGAGTGCTATAAAGGCGCAGAGAATAAGATGGCTGGGTCATGTATTAAGAAGAGGAGAAGACAGAGTATTACATCAAATATGGAAGTCAGAAATAGATGGGAAAAAACGAAGAGGAAGACCAATAAATAAATGGAGAAGCGAGGTTCGCGAGGACTTGGAAACGATGGGTGTCCACGATTGGAGAGAAAGAGCGAGAAATAGAAAAGAGTGGGCCAATGTGGCCAAACAAGCCAAGGGCCTTCTAAGCCTGTAGAGCTACCTATATATATATAATTAAAATAAATAATTTGCTATAATAATATGAGCAAACATTGGGTTCGTGGGAAGACGGATAAATGGTTTTATTGAAAATTTCATTAACAATATGATTAAAATTTTGTGCTATTACACTG
The DNA here is from genome assembly GCA_932274525.1 of Podabrus alpinus. Lineage (NCBI taxonomy): Eukaryota > Metazoa > Arthropoda > Insecta > Coleoptera > Cantharidae > Podabrus > Podabrus alpinus. Next base: position 41,700,655 of record OW026452.1, on the reverse strand, counting down.
ATAAAAAAATATTCTAATGAATGGTTCATTAATTTTATTTATGATTATATTATAATGATTTTTTCAGTAATACTTATAAAGTTATCGTTTAAATATGAAGTTACGACGACGTTGTTTCATCCTCATTGGAACTTAAATTAATAAAATTTTAATATTTTGATTAGTTAAAAATCAACGAATCATTAATTGGTATTCAATTAATTGGTAATCATTTTCAACACATATTACAGCAAAATAACATTCTATGCCTACGCGCGTGATAGATTAATGAGATTTTAATTTTGTTGTGCTTTATAAGCAATAAACAATAAATATGTCAAAATCTTGTGAACTTCAAAATTATGTAGCAGCAGCCAGCATACGACTCTAATTGGTTCCCCTAGATTGCTAAAATCATGATTCGCTGTGTATTAAGTTTCTAGAACTGGGATTCATTTTGTTTAGAAAAATTTATTGGTGCTGGTCGTTAGGTATCATGCAAAAGCTCAGTTTTTAATCAACATTGCGATAAAAAAATTTTGTTTACTTACAAATGCTTTACATTTAGCGAGTTTTGCTGTTATAAAGCCTGTCATCACTATGGTAACTTGAAATGTGCATTGGACACACAGAAACTTGAAAGTAATTGAAAATTGATACACCACCAGAAGTACTATTAGAAAAACAGTAACAACAAAGAACAATTCATCAAACGTGATTAATATCAACAGCATTAGGATTATAGCAATCATTAAATTCGTGTAATATCTTCACCAATGCGATATAAGTGTCAGTATAATCTTTTAGCAATTTTTTTGTGTTTTTTCTTCGTAAGCGCATAATGTAATTTTCTTCATTTGTTAAATTGCATGTGGTATCTTGGAGAAATATGTTTTCCAAATCCATTTTTAGGAAATTGTTATATTTTTTATGAACGTAGAAAAACAACCTAAGTGGTAACAATGACAAAATGAAAATAAAACAACACGTAGTGGCGGAAATCCATAATCCAAGTTTGTCGATTATATTCCATTCGGGATCAATTTCGATACAAAATATTACTGCCGAAGCAACAGTAGACAAAATGCATAGTATCAATAAGTCTAAGTAAGTCTGTGTTCGAAACCTGATAACATCATCAATCGACAACAAATCGTGTCCTGTAAGTTGTTCAAAATATTTCAGAACGGTGTCGAAAAATACCAGCATGTTATCGATTCTTGAAGACTTGTATAAAAACTGAACAATTGTTATTAAACTGGCTGAACCAACCATTAAATCGGAACTTTTTAGTAAGAGATCATATACTCCATCGTTATTTTGCATTGCTCGTTGGATTCTCCGTACAGCACTGTAATTTGCAAAACACCTTCGGCCTCACAGACCGAACCATAATAGATCCGTGAAGGCCATAGTTGTTCGGCCTTCATCTGTCATCTGTCATCGAATTTCTTCTCCATATATGCGAGAATAGTTGCGCCTGGAGCTACAAAATAACTGTGCAAAATTTGGTTGAGATCGGTCCAAGGGTCTAGGAACGTATAGCGAACAAACAAACACGCACGCAAGCAAGCAGATCTTCTCTTTTATATATTTAGATGTACATATACTTCATAAATTTTTAATGGCTGATAGAAATCAAAAAAATTAAATCGTCGATTTTAAATTAAGAAAAAATTCTCAGTTTAAATTGACCCGGTTTAAATGTCCCTATGTCACGCAATATACTTTTAACATATCAAAAGATTATTTAAAATTATATCGGTGTATAACTGTTGATTTCTTTTGCACATAGAAAGAAAAAAGTTTTTCCACAAATCAATATTTATTCACGAGGTCCGAAACTTCGAGCAACTTACCCTTCTTATTAACACCCATTTTTAATTTTACCGTATCTAATATTAAATTCTAATATGAAATCTGGGAACACACCAAAACTATTATAAAGATTGGGGTTGCTTTTAAAGAGGTATGAAGAATAATTTTTGTTTAAAATTTTTTTACCCTGCATCTGGCTACGATGCCTACTGAAATATTGCATAGTTGTACAACTTTCTTAGCGCCGACTTCCTCCATTCTCACGACCGCTATTTGTATACCCCCGAAGGCTGGCCGAAGGGATCGCAGATTATGTGCCCGCCGATCCAGATGTACCTCCCGAGGCATCCTATCAGCTCGTCTTCGTTAACTAGTTCATCCAAGTCTGATATCTGTACGTCCTTGTGGTGATGATGTGACGTACGGAAGTGCCCCCCAATTTTAGCTTTCACTTTCTCGTGAATGTGAGTGCTGTCCCCGGCTTCGCCGGCCTCTAGCGGCTCATTAAAGATATCCCCGCCCTTGGTCAGGGTAACCCCCTTCACTTTAATTTTCTCCTCGCTCAAACAGGCTTTAATTTTAGATAGGGCCTCCTTGTACGGCAGGACCTCTATTGCTTTGATCAGAACTGCCGGCAGTTTTGTGTTTACCGCTTGTGGCCTATCCCCTGGCTTGGTCTGCTTTCATTGCCTTGGCTTTCTCTCTCTCTCTCTTTTCTTTCGCCTTTTTGTAGGGGTCGATTAATTCTCTCATCCTCAATAGTGATTGCGTTTAATTGAGGGACGGGGCGGCTTGCGTTTGTCTGGGCTAGGACCTCGTCGATTGCCTTCGAAAGGGTTTCCTTAGTGACTACCTCTTTTGGCTGTTTCCGTATTTTCAACCGCCGTCTGCACAGCCACCTTAAAGGTGGCGTTCTCAATGTGTTCTTCTACTTTTTCTATCGCTGTCGTTATTGCGGCGTTTTCTTTCGTTCTTGCGTCTTGGGGCCGTTTCTTGCTTCCTCTTTAACATTGCCGAGTTCGTTTACATAGAGGGAAGGTTGTGCCATCATCTCTAGTATTGCTACCCCCTGGTTGTTGAGTTTGCTTACTACCTCCTTATAATCAGCGGGGTGCCCTTATCCTCGGCTTGGCGTTGCCTTACTATACTAGCCGGCATATATGGAATGGCCTTCAGCACAACTTCCTTGATTGCTCCGGGTGGCTACTACCCGCATAAGCTCCACGATCACTTCGCGAAAAGAATATTACAATCGGGCAATAAAATCTACTACGCAAATAAAACTCTTCTTAAAGGTGAGAAAGTGATGAATGAAATTAAACTGAAGATTTGTAAAACGTTGTAAACGTCCCGGATAGATGCACAATTACTGCGAGTATTCGAGAGAAAAATTTTTCGCATCATCCTGGGACCAAAAAAAAGTCGAGAAGAGATAATACAGACCTAAATCAAAAGAGAGGGTGAAGACCTATGGAAGGTTGTGAAGTCACATAGAATTAGATGGATGGGACATATTATGAGAAGTAGTGACAACAATGCGGTGAGAAAAATAACGTTATGGAAACCGAATGAGGACAAAACCTCATTCTCAGAAAACAAATTCTCAACCACTGTGCAGCGGCACTTTTGTGTGCCGCGAAATTCTAAAAGTGTGCCGCCAAATTTTAGATACTATATAATTATGTATATACAGGGTGTCCCCGTGACCGTGGAGAACCTTTGAGATGGTGATAAATGACACTTTTCTAAGACAAATTTTCAAATAAAATTTTTGCCCAAGTGCAAACCCTTGGGGGGTACCTCCCTTTAAAGCAATTTTTTCAATTTCTGATTTCAAACGGCCATAGCTCCGATATTATTGATTTTTTAAGATTAATAGATTAGAACTTTTTTAAAGATAATTCGCTTGTCTACAAATTAGGTTATAAACCCCTTATCGTCTAGAATCAACGGATTTCGAGTTATAAATTAAATTAATGGAAAAAATGTTTAAAAAATTCAGGTGTTTCTTTTAAATTTTCTTGCGAACCCCGTATCTCTTAAACGAAACGTCTAAGAGAAAAACTAACGGCCCAAACCGGATAGGGAATTTAACGGGCTACAACTTTCGTCAAATAAATTTTTTGGGCAACCAACCGTTTTCACAGAAACTCTGAAAATAATGAACAAGGTGTAGGTAAAAAAAAGAAATTCACATTAATTTAATAAATGCTCAAAATGGCCTCCCTCATTTTCAGCACACAGGCGTGCTCTTTCCAAAAGGTGTTGCACGGTATTATTTAATACGTTTTAACAATGTTTTAACATTAAAACAAATGCTATAAATCAAATTGAGATTTTTAGTAATTATGTGAATTTATATTTTTTACCTACACCTTGTTCATTATTTTCAGAGTTTCTGTGAAAACGGTTGGTTGCCCAAAAAAATTTATTTGACGAAAGTTGTATCCCGTTAAATTCCCTATCTGGTTTGGGCGTTCGTTTTTCTCTTAGACGTTTCGTTTAAGAGATACGGGGTTCGCAAGAAAATTAAAAAAAAACAGAATTTTTTAAACATTTTTTCCCTAAGTTTAATTTATAACTCGAAATCCGTTGATTCTAGACGATAAGGGGTTATAACCTAATTTGTAGACAAGCGAATGATCTTTAAAAAAGTTCTAATCCATTAACCTTAAAAAATCAATAATATCGGAGCTATGGCCGTTTGAAATCATGAATGCAAAAAATTGCTTTAAAGGGAGGTAACCCCCAAGGGTTTGGACTTGGGCAAAAATTTTATTTGAAAATTTGTCTTAGAAAAGTGTCCTTTATCACCACCTCAAAGGTTCTCCACGGTCGCGGGGACACCCTGTATATAATATATATAATTTTTAAACTTACCTTTTTCTTTGTGTGCCGCCAAATTTTGAAATCGTTAAAAGTGTGCAGCAACAAAAAAAAGGTTGAGAATCACTGGGTTAGACCATAGGCCATAGAGTGGAATGTAAAGATTCAAGATACTAGAAAAATGCTGGAGGGAAATCGCCACGACCGCCACGACCCACGCAAAACTGTAAGCCGCAATTAGGATACAAAGAAATGTAGAAGTTTAAATCATAATATGTTGTGTGGGGCTTAACCCACCGCTTTTAATGTATTTGTAAATGCTAGAATCAGAATAGTAATGTTCCAATAGAAAAATTATTACCAAGTTAATAAACACTTGTCTAATTGAATTAAATAATATTCATATTACCAATATTTGTACAGATGTGTAACCAATAATTTTACGTTTTAAGGTGGTCTTGAGAAATATGCATCCCTCCTGTGACACCAAAAAAATCCAGAAGGAAATCGAAAGTTACAAACACAAAGTCACCAGGATTTCTAATATCATAAAGGACAAAAGAGCAACCCCGCTTTTCCACATTGAATTGGAACCAAGAGAAAACAACAAGGATATTTACAAAATTCAAGCCTTGCAGAGGCAAATAGTATCCTTTGAGCTCCCCTATCAGTATCAGAAACGCGAAATACCTCAATGTTCTCGCTGCCAAAATTATGGCCATACGAAAAAGTACTGCTCTCGCCAACCACGTTGTGTCAGATGTGGTGAACTTCATCTCACCAAGCAATGTATAAAGACAAGAGATACGCCAGCTACCTGTGCCCTTTGCACAGGTTCACACCCAGCGAACTATAAAGGTTGTCAAATTTACAAAGAGATAAGAAATTAAAAATACCCACCGCTACGACAAAAACAACAGATCCAAGTTGACCAAGCCCAACTCACACAACGAGATAAATTGATCGAAAAGACAACCAATATAGTAGCAAATCCAGTGATTTCCCACTCCACATCTATTATACCCTCCTACAGCCAAACGGCAAATTCAGTAAATCAAACCCAGCTTGCAAACACCGCCCACCTAAATATTCCTGTAACAAATCAAAACCATGCAAATAAATTGGAACTAATGATGATAAAACTCATGGAGAGAATGGATACCATGTTGAATCTTCTAACTCTCATAGTCAACAAAACCAACAATGCATAAAAACCTTAAAATTGCAGTCTGGAATGCCAACGGCTTGGCTCAACATAGTCAAGAAATAAAAATATTTATAAAAACACACAATCTGGACATTGTATTAATCTCCGAAACTCATTTTACTAATAAAAGCTTCATCAAAATACCTAATTATACAATCCATCAAACAAACCATCCCGATGGTACAGCACATGGAGGAACCGCCATTATAATTAAGAACTCCATAAATCACAACGAACTGGAAAGCTATAGTAAAGACTACCTGCAAGCGACCTCAGTCAAGATAAAAGACCAGAGAGACTCAATAGTTATCTCAGCAATATACTGTCCACCAAATAAAAGAGGGCAGGAAGTCATCAAAGAAGAGCATTTCTCGCGATTCTTCAACTCACTCGGTATCCGTTTCCTAGCAGCCGGGGACTATAATGCGAAACACTTCCAATGGGGTTCCAGATTGATCACCACAAGAGGACGTGAACTGCACAAGTCAATAGAACTTAATAAACTGCACCACTTATCCACAGGTCAACCAACCTACTGGCCAACGGATCCACAAAAAATTCCGGACGTCCTCGACTTCTGCGTGATCAAAGGTATATCTGAGTTATACACCGAAATAAAACCTAGCTTCGATCTTTCATCCGATCACTCGCCACTGTTGGTAACATTAAGTACCCAAGTTATCCTAAAAGAAAAAACACCGTCGCTACATAACAAGAAAACCGACTGGATATTATTCAGAAAAATATTAAATGAAAAAATATCGCTAACTATAAGGTTAAAAACGACAGAAGAACTGGACGACGCTGTAAACTACCTAACAAGTACGATACAAGACGCCGCATGGTCTGCCACCCCAAATTACTCAAGCGAAGTAGCAGATAAAGACAACTATCCCATCAAAATAATAACAGCCATATCAGAAAAACGAAAAATTAGGAAATACTGGCAAACTACCCGAGATGTGAATATCAAGAAAGAGCTAAACAAAGCAACAAGAGAACTCAAAGACAAGTTAAAGGACCACAAAAATCAAACTGTTCGTAACTATCTTGAAAATCTGACTCCAACGGAAGCTACTGATTATTCGCTCTGGAAGGCCACAAAACGGATTAAACGACATCAACAAGCAATTCCCCCATTCGAAAATCAGATTCAATATGGGCAAGAAAGAGTAAAGAAAAGGCAGATGCATTTGCAGATCACTTTGCTGATGTCTTTAAACCATATCCAAGTGAAATAAGTACGGAAGAAGAACAACAAAGAACAACAAATGCAAAACTTCCTCGATACGCCCACCCAGGGGACTACTCAAATAAGGCCAGTCAAAGTCAACGAAGTATCTCTAGGCATTCAGCAAACAGCAAAGTCCAGAAAGGCGCCCGGACACGATCTCATAACCGGAACAGTACTTAAACACTTACCACTAAAAGCAGTCAAGCTAATTACATACATCTATAACGCAATGCTTCGATTAAATTATTTTCCGCTACTATGGAAAGTAGCTCAGGTCATCCTGATTCTAAAACCAGGTAAACCACCCGAACAAACGCAATCTTATAGACCTATAAGCTTACTGCCCATCCTTTCAAAGCTGTTCGAACGCCTATTGCTGAAACGACTTCGACCCGTCTTAATGGAAAAACAACTTGTTCCGGACCATCAGTTTGGCTTCCGTAATCAACACGCCACTGTCGAGCAGATTCACAGAGTAGCTAAGCAAATTAGACAAAATCTGGAAGAAAAGAAGTTTTGCTCAGCCGCCTTCATTGACGTTACTCAGGCGTTTGACAAGGTCTGGCACGATGGGCTCCTACACAAAATTAAACGACAGTTATTCCCAAGGTACTTCTATCTATTTAAATCGTACTTAACCGAGAGAATGTTCCAGGTCAGAGTTCGGGACGAGTGCTCTGCACTTGTCCCGATAAATTCGGGAGTCCCACAGGGTAGTGTTCTGGGCCCAGTACTGTACCTCCTGTTTACAGCAGACTTTCCTGTTTCCAGCAACGTCATGGTGGCAACCTTTGCAGATGATACGGCAGTCATGGCGTCTCATACAAATCCAGCCATGGCCTCAGATATGCTCCAATCAAACCTTGACAGGATTCAAAAATGGATGAAAATCTGGCGAATTAAAGCAAACGAGAAAAAGTCTGTACACGTCACATTTACAATGCGAAGAGAAACGTGCCCGACTGTCACCCTAAATGGCAACGTTCTTCCCCAGGCAGAAGACACAAAATATCTCGGGATGCACTTAGACCGAAGGTTGACTTGGAGGAAACATATATGGTCGAAGCGGAAACAGCTCGGCATTAAACTATTCAAATTAAACTGGTTAATCGGTCAGAACTCCCAGCTATCGATGAATAATAAAGTTCTACTATATAAAACCATCATTAAACCTATCTGGTCATATGGAATACAGCTCTGGGGTTCGGCTAGTAACTCAAATGTCGAAATTTTACAACATTTCCAATCAAAAACGCTTCGAAAAATAAGCAACGCGCCTTGGTACATCACAAACGAAGCCATCCACCGTGACCTGGGAATAAATACCATTAAGGAAGAGATACGAGCCAGTAGTGCTAGGTACTATCGTAGGCTGTCCAATCATCCAAACATTCTTGCCTCAAATCTGCCACACAACACAAACCAAATCAGGAGACTCAAAAGAGCTGATTTTCTGGATTTGCCAAAAAGGTCATTTTAACACCACAACAACAAGCAATACACGGGTCTAAATGTAATTAATACTAGTGTTGTAATTTGTAGTAGTGGCAACTGTTATTGGACAGTATGCCCTACGAGTCAAAAACGATAAAACTTACTAAATGTACAATGTACAGATTGTAAATAAATAAAAGGATTTCAAACAAAAAAAAAAAATTTAACTGTTATTATTATTTTGAAAAACTTAAAGTTCCAACTCACCAGATAGTAATATTTATAACGAATGTAAAGCTGTAAATAAAATAACTAAATGTGAGTGAGAGTATTTTGCAGCGCGCCAGCGACAAATATGATAAAATTAAGTTTAGATAATATATGTCGCCGAGAACACCTGAAGAACAGATGAAAATGAGTAACATTCCGTACAGAGATGTGGTGGGATCATTGATGTACGCTACAAAGATTTCACGTCCTGATCTTGCATATTCTGTTAATCAAATTAGTCGTTAAGTAGAATATCCAAATAATTAACGTTGGAAACAGTGTGAAGAATATTCAGATACCTGAACAAAATAGAATATCTCCGACTATGTCATGTAATTTAAAATCTGATGTTTTGTTAATACATTTTAGTGAACTTATTAACTATGGGGTTTAATTCTTTAAGTTTAAAAGGTGTATTAAAAATATAGGAAATTTTACTCACAGTTAGGTGCAATTGGAACGGGATAAGCGCAATCACAACTTGTATTTGTAACCAACGAGCTACCACTGCATCCGACAATTTAACGTAAAGCAGATGTACAAAACACCATTATTCCAATAATTGATAAAAAACAGAAATAAAAATTCAATCAAGACTACTTTAGTCGTGGAGCTGCAATACTCGTTTGCTTATTACGTGCTGATAGCAGAGTATCGAATTTATTCCATACCCATTTTTTAATTTGATGATTAGTGTCGACTCAGTGAGAATTAAAATATTTAAGTCATCAATACAGAATCAATTTAATTGCATTTACAATACACATCAAACTTGAATACAACGTGATCATAAAACTCTACATGTGATATTTTAGATATACATCAATAAATTGTTAAAATCTAATTAATAATAATAGTTGGAAACAATCTAATTGTACGACCTTTCAGGCCATTTGTATTTGTTCTATATTTTCTTCTTTCACGTGACAATTCAAAAAACTTCAAAACTCCATTGGTATCTTAACACATATATTTTATATCAACCCAATATTTGACCATTTAAATAATTAAACATCGAAGAATTATATTGTTTTAATAAAACCCACACGCAATAATAATGTATCAAGGTTAAGACAAATTGTTTAGATTACAAAACTGTCAACTCTAAAAATTCAAATTGTACTGCAACTAAGACATATGTCAACACTGTGGATAATATCTACAAAAAAAGTAATATTGTATAACTTCAGTTTCCGAAAAAGGGCTTCTCAACATGGAGTTTGTTTTTTAATAAGGGCAATTCGGTCTTTCGGAGACCGCTATTGAAACTTTAGTGGTTAAATTTAAGTTCTCAGCAATTGGGCCTATTCTAAATCAAAGAGTGATGTTAAGAAGCCTTCATATGCTGGACTCATTCAAAACTATTTCTTGTAGGGTTATATGAAAGATGAAGTCTATGCAGATATTCCAACAACCGACGCGTAATTGGTGAGATAGAGCCGCAATTTTGACAAAATGACAGACATCTGTAAACATGGTCTTGATCGACATTTGTTAGATATTATTTTACATTCAAAAATTTCGTCAAGATATACATATAGAAGTTTCATACAAAAAATATATTTTATTTAAAATTTAAAAACAGCCCCTATTGAAAAGCCCTTTATCATGGTTCATTTAAGAATAGGTACTATATTGTTTTTACGTACATTTGGAAATAGCTGAATATCCAACGATACCATTTCCGATGCTTTTAAAGTAGTGGGATATTTTTTAGCGACAGAAAGAAAGCAATCCAACTGAAAAAAGATTTGCAAAATTGGCCAGTAGCAAATGATAGAGAAATTGGTTCAGGCAATGTATATGATCATTTCAGAATTTTGACCAAGAGTTTAGTTTTCTAATCCTACTGGACGTCGAGTCAGAAAATTTGTTTCATATTGATGTAGTAAAAGTTTTGAAATTTGAGAAGCTAAGGTTAATTAATAAGGTAATATAAGTAAATGGAACAAACCTGGAGTTTTTCGTCAGGATTTAGTTTACATAATGGAAATCTGTGCAATTGTTTTAGTATTGGGATATTCTGAAACAAAATATTTATTGCAGTTTATTTTAGACATTAATAAGTTTATTGTTTAAGCGACGAAATTAAATATTTTACATATTTACATTACATATAAATAATTTTCTTTGTTAAATGATTTCAGTTTATATCTAATACTGTTAAAATTAGAAAAAATAATGGAGTTCAGTTGAATGAATAGTTTTCTGGCGTTTCATAATAATATACAAAATTTCATAAGGAAAAATAATCAATAATTTGTGTTCTTGTCATTCCCCAGATTATGGCAAAATAGCATTAGATTAAAGAGGTTTAAATTTTTTTATTACTTTTGTAATATTGACTTTTGAAATTAATTTATATTTTAAAGTTACCGCTTGTTTGTTTAATATAATTTTTTTAAACGTACTGTATATTCACAATCTTAAATATTTTTGTTACGACATCTTTTGGTAAAATAAGATAACAGCTTCTTGAAGGTCAATTTTGCATAGTACACGTGTCTGGTGTTTCCGTAACAAGCGTCACTTGTGGTAAAATCATTGAACATATCAGTTGTTTCGACATTTCTTTTATTTTGAATACAGATAATTTTCTGAAGTGTTAACTTTCATTTAGTGTTGGTGTTTAATTAACAGGTATAAATTTATGCATTATTTTAATCAGTTTTCTGTACAAATTTGTGGCAAAATTACTTTAATTTAATTGTTTCGTGTTTTACATATTTATTTGTTTAAAACAATAGGATTTAAAAGGTGGTTTTAAAAGATTTTACATTATATTTAAATTCGGTTTTCTAAATGCAATTTTAAAGTTTTATTATCAAAGTTAGAAATGCTTCACTTATGTAAAATATTTGTTACAAGGTTAAAACTAGACCGTTGCCACGTGTTGGGGTAAATTCATAACGGTTAAACTGCAAGGTCAACTTTCTATCGGTAACTTGTTTTATTAATACAAAGTATGCTAACAATAATTATATATAGGATGTTTTTAATTTCAAATGGGTTTAGATTTATAAATTAAGAAGTTTCATTATTTAAAATAGGTAATCTGTTATTAAAATAATTATATTAATATACAGGGTGATTGATAAAGTTATTGATAATTGTTTGCAGTTAAAGAGATTTGATAAATGCATTCAATCTATTACTAAGCCCCAAGTAAGCGTTACTAAGTAAGAGTTACAAGGCTGCGTAAAGATGTACGATAAGTTTACAAATCTTTATATAGTTGTAAATAATTGACTTATTTAAAACAATGGTTTTGGTTTCGTTACGTGTACATTTAGCTTTCCGACGACTCTGTATGAATGGCCCAAATCCCGTGGTAGACTGGAAGATAAATTACACAGTACTACATATGCTTAAATGCAAACCATAAAGCAAATTACATTGAACTGTTCCCAAAGATTTGTTGTTAATTAAGTTATCATAACTTACAGTGACGCGCATGAATGGATTAACGAGATTACTTAAAGGAAAGCAATTAGGTATCTTATGTATTCAAATACAGGATGGTTGAACTTGTTTGAATTAGGTAGTAAATTATAATTCAAGGGTGGTTATTTAAAGGTAGATTAATAAAGGTATTTTTTTCCATTAACCGCTAGTGTTAAAACAAAACACATAATAGCTTTAGAAAATCTTCATAGAATGTACCAAGTACATGAAGAAAAGATTATAAACAATCCAAAGGATTGAATCTAAACAAGTAATTTAAAAGTAATCGAAATCATTAAAGCGATTTAAAACAAATCGACTTTCAGGGTAATTAAATCTACAGATTTATTAGGTCACGATTTAGGTAAATCTTTGCTTCAGGTTAAATTCCTCAAATAAGAATATTAAAGATAATAAAAAAGAATTGACATTGCCCAGATTTGGTTGTTTTATTTGTGTTGGAAGTTAAAGGTTGTCTCTCTTTCGGAGCAATCATTCGTTTTGTTACAGTTGTTTTTGACATTATGTTTTGTACACCGGAAGAAAGAGTTTGGTTACTAGATGGCGATCGTAGGTATTTTCACAACGTGGTGGTCCAGGTTATTTTCCGTGTCGTCGAAGAAGTGTGATTTTAGATTTGAACTTTGTTAGTTCTCAATAGATGGCGTTTTCTGGAGAGGATGTTGGCGCGAAGTTCAAATTCAAAAGTTGCATCTTACACTTTAAACAAAAGTACGTAAACCCACAATGCGACTCTTCGTAGTTACTTGGTAGGATGTTCTCAGTATTCCAACTTCGATTTGGATAAAATAACGGAAATGAAAGCACTGATTTTAGAAGTTTAACCAATCAGCCATCATTGGCAAATACCAAAAAATTAAATTTTCAAACATTGGTTCAGGTTCGTGGTCATTTGAAGGTAGAACTTAAAGACTTGCTTTAAAGCAAGCTACCTCAAAAAATTTGATTAAGTTAAAAATTTCATTTAGAAATTTCAGCTTTGCGTCGGTGGCGGGGACACCCTGTATAAAGAAGAAAATCCAAGAACACAAAGAAAATAAAACAATCACACCATTTCGTCTACGAATGTTAAATAAATCGTCATTAATAATACATCTCTATGACTGTGATACAACTTTAAGTTTAATGGAGATTTATAACTTTAAGGAAGTTTAAACTTAGATTTAAATTACACCTGAGGTTAATCACAATTATTCACTAAGTTAAATATGTTAAATGTAAGCAAATTTTGTTTTTTCAAACTTCAAGTGATGATAAATCAATTCGTAATGTTTAGTAGAAAAAGTAAACTTCCTACGTTATTTCCAAATCCATCATGGTGACTAAGGAGTCTGAAACATTTATGTGCGGTTTAGTATTGTTTGTGCGACGTTAATTATTAAGTTTTTATAAGTATTATATTCAGTTTCAATAAATTAAAATAATTTAATTGTCAAATCTGATGATGCTACAAAAGCGAAACCGGTTATCCAAAATAAAACAATTTTACAAACATAAACGCCGAATTAATTAATTATTTCAATGATTTATGATATATTCAGAAACTTTAATTGTCTTTATTTGTTTCCATAAATAAATTTTTGAGACTGTTAGAAGTTTTCCTTCCTGCGACCGCTGGATTTACTGTAATAATTTAAACATTCAATTTTGTAACTTTCCAATTTATGATTTAAAAAACTTTCCTCTTCAAGGTCATACATTTTTGACATTTTCATACTCAGAAAAGTTTGCTTTATCGAAATTCGTGAAGTAAAATAAGCAGTGCTATTTAAAAAACTCGGCGCTCCGCGCCTCGCAAAGGGTCTCCGCCCCCTTGACCCCCGGATTCCTTCTATTTTAGTCTCCGACTAATATCTTTAACATGGAACATGTTTTTCGGTACTAAACCGTTTATCATAGTTTTCCTCGAGATTTAGGGGTGCCTATCTCGTTTCTTCTTCTTACTGTTGTTCATAATAGGATAATCCCTTATAATTTTTGTGTTGGTAATAAAAATTTACTATATTGTTGTGTCCACCGTGTTACCCCTATTATGGGAGAACAGTGCAAAAGAAAACAAACGGAGAGTCAGTTTGAGGGGAATTCCAAAAGGAAAGTTTGCAATGGGTGTTAAAATTGGAAATGTTTTGTCACCAATGGATTTAAATAATTTAAAATTTTTAATAAAAAAGGACTTGTTTACATTTACTTTGACGCTTCGATTGAGAGCGTTTTGTTGAGGAAAAGTCCACGTGGACGTTATACGTAAATTCAACATGACTTTGCTTCAACAAAACGAGGGGAAAATGTTGTGTCCACCGTGTTACCCCTATTATGGGAGAACAGGGCAAGGGAAAACAATCGGAGAGTTTTTTAAATGCACTAGTTAAGTTTTTGTTAGAGTAAGTTTTGTCAAATAAAGTTTTTGTGATAAATTTTAAACGCCTGATGAGAACGGTGATAGGCAACCCAAAAGACTGAATAAAATGTGTGATAAAATCAAACATGATAAAAAAAAAGGAGAGAGGTTGTCATGGGGAGATAAACAAGAAGTTCGAATTTAGGGAAGCGACGGATAGTCGAAAATCGAGAGAGTTCGATAAAATTATGAGATCAATATAGTCGCAAATCGCGAGTACAAATTAAAAAAAGGAATCAATAGAGTATAAATTCGTGAGTACGAATATATAAGGCGACAAAGAAAAGTCGCAAATCGAGTCCTTTTAAATAAGCCACTAATATAGTAGAAAATCGTAAGTACGGAGGAATAAGACGAGCAAGAAAGTCGCAGATCGACAGAATATTTAATAAGGTGACAAAAAATTGGAAGAACGAGTTTCTCCGACGGAGAAAATTGCGGTGAGCACGACAAGTGCATTGGAATTGTTAGTTTTGGAATTGTTAGTTTGGAATAGAAATTCCAAAGCGAAGGCAGGAGAAATTGAACCATTTGGACAATTTGAAACGGCAGGGTCGAGAAAGTGTATGTGCGCTATATTGTCCGTTGAGCCGAGTTACAATCAACAACACATTAAGGTTAGCGTCGTTAATTGTTATAATTTTAAGTAGTTGTATTTTGTGTTTATTTATATTTTGATATTGTTGTTTTCACGTTATATTAATGTTATTAAATGTGTTTTGTAATCCGATTGTTTTTCTTTTGACTGTTGGCCTGTAAGACGTTTTAAAAGCGAGTAATCCTGAGATAGAGAGAAGTGTTCGAAGTGAATTCTTCCTTGGTTATTCCTCTAATAGCCAAGAAGGGGATCACTACAATATATATAAGCAAATTTTCTTTTTGCGCTCGGTTTCGGATTTAAATTTTTGCTAATATAAATTTTGTTATTGAAAATTCATTATTGTGAATGCCAAGATGTTATTCGAAAATCTACTCTATATTCAAATTATCTTATATATAAAAATGCTTGTATGTGGGTATGTGGGTATGTGTGTGTGTTCCGCATAGACGCCTAAATCCCGTAACTGTGGGCGTTGAAACTTTCGCGAGATCTGGCGACATTCAATAGGAAACTTTTCGTCGTCTTTGATTTTACTAATTCGCCACCATAAGACGGTCATCAGCAGTTAAACGCTTCAGGTCACAGTAGTTGTCATAGTTACGATGCGATTTTGACGCTAAAAGATTAATTCAATGACATTGACATATTATAGTCAGTAGCGGCTCGACAAATAGGGGGCACAACTTTGACATAAGAATGTTAACCTTAAAAATGACAGATGACATATACTCAGTGGCGTTCCAAATATTTTTAAAATTAAATGACTTAACCTTAAAAATGACAGATGACATATACTCAGTGGCGTTCCAAATATTTTTAAAATTAAATGACTTTGACATATTATAGTCAGTAGCGGCTCGACAAATAGGGGGCACAACTTTGACATAAGAATGTTAACCTTAAAAATGACAGATGACATATACTCAGTGGCGTTCCAAATATTTTTAAGTCAGTAGCGGCTCGACAAATAGGGGGCACAACTTTGACTAACCTTAAAAATGACATTGACATATTATAGTCAGTAGCGTTGCACAATATTTTTAAAATTATCAAAAATCATTTTGCATATACAGGGTAAAACATAAATAGTGCGCGTTTTAGCAAGACCCTTTTCATAACCTAGAGAGTGACCCTGATAGTGTTGAATAGCCCCCATGGGCCCCCCGATAGTGTCAAAGTGACGGCATTAACTACATAACCTAAAAATCATTTTGCACATACAGATTTAACTTTACATGAAGATGTAACTTTACGTGAAGATTATGTATGTATGTGTGTATGTGTGTATGTATGTGTGTCTGTATGTATGTATGTATGACAGATGACGGATGACAGATGACGGATGACAGATGACAGCTGACAGATGAGATGACAGATGACGGATGACAGATGACGGATGACAGATGACGGATGACAGCTGACAGATGAGATGACAGATGACGGATGACAGATGACGGATGACAGATGACGGATGACAGATGAGATGACAGATGACGGATGACAGATGACAGATGACGGATGACGGATGACAGATGACGGATGACATATGACAGATGAGATGACGGATGACAGATGACCGATGAGATGACAGATGAGATGACAGATGACGGATGACAGATGACGGATGACAGATGACAGATGAAGGCCGAACAACTTTGGCCTTCACGGATCTATTATGGTCCGGTCTGTGAGGCCGAAGGCCGAACAACTATGGCCTTCACGGATCTATTATGGTCCGGTCTGTGAGGCCGAAGGCCGAACAACTGTGGCCTTCACGGATCTATTATGGTTCGGTCTGTGAGGCCGAAGGCCGAACAACTATGGCCTTCACGGATCTATTATGGTTTCACCCTGTGAGGCCGAAGGCCGAACAACTATGGCCTTCACCGATCTATTATGGTCTTCCCCCTGTGAGGAAGACTTTATATAGGTCGCAGAACTCGCCGGAATTGTGCAAGAAGACGCAAATCCACCTCTTCGTGGAAGATCCACCTCTTTGCGGAAGATTTAACTTTACCTGAAGATTAATTTGTTTTTAATTGGTTTTCTAAAGAAAAACTCGCCGGAATTGTGCAAGAAGACGCAGACCCACCTCTTCGTGGAAGATCCACCTCTTTGCGGAAGATTTAACTTTACCTGAAGATTAATTGAAAAGTGAAAATTGTGTAAAAACTTTGGACGTATGTAGCGCTCTTATTTACGCCAGAAATGGACGGGCAAACCGTTTTTGGGATTAGTTCCATCAAGACAAAAATTGAATTTAACATTGGAAGCATTTAATTACGACAAAAACTACGATTACATGAATCACGAGGATGTAGCAATAGGTGTTATGAACAAACTTTGCTTGCATTGTCGTGTTTCGAAGTTCGCTAAGGAATCACCAGGAATGTGTTGTTCGAACGGCAAAGTTGTTTTGCCACCGCTGCGCTGATTGATCCACCTGAGCCGCTTCTAAGTTATCTTACTGGCACCACTGCAATTTCAAAACACTTCCTGCTAAACATTCACAAGTACAATCATGCTTTCAAATGACTTCATTCGGAGCAACAAACATTTTCTCCAACGTCGGTTACATGCCCACAGTCATTTTAAAGTTGAAATAATAAAAAAATTGTTCATAATGTGTTGGTTCTGTTTACTCTACGTATGTCTAGCGCCGCAGGCGCTAGTAAACTATAAATTTGAAGTATACATGTGGTGCCGATTTTTCGTGTCGAATTTTGGTGTCGGTTTTTGGTGTCGATTTTTGCGAGGTAACGACCGTAAAAACATGTCCCATGTTAAAATTGTCTATAACTCACAGTTGGAACAGGAAAAATGATAAAAAAAAGTCAATGGAGGAAAAAGTGTCATTTTGAAAAACAAGGGTGATGGGTCCGAGACTTTTCTGAAAAACCATTTGTTCCAGACTTTACAAGCTCACTACATGTTTTTATCATAAACTTGTAAATTTGCAGAAAATTAATTTAACCTATTTTTTACTTTAGGGGTAACTAACCCCATTACCCTCACCTATTTAGTTCTATGAGCATTTTTGGTTTTTACATCCCAACTAGCTTGCTAGGCTCACATTTCGATGTGCTCGCACCCTGTTTTTATCATTAACTCGGGGGGGGGGAATTAACGCTACGTCTTGACGTGTCCTCCGAAGAACGGAAAACGGTCAAGAAATTTTAGACTGTACCCGGAGTCGAACCGGAGAGCCTTACATTAGCAGTTGATCTCGCTAACACCCAGGCCATGACCGTCGTCTAATTACTAATTAGCTTAGTAATTAGTCATTAACTAATTGTTAATTATGTTAATACGTGGGGGTAAGTTAATTTTAGTCTTTGTGAATTTAAATTAAGGATGAAATTAATTTAAAATTGGTTATCTGAAATGAACAGTTTTACAAATTTTGACTTGCGCACTGTAATAATAACGGAAAAAGGGGGATAAAACGTTTTTGGAAAATATGGACAAGTAAAAGGCTTCGGATTAGACAATTGAAGTTGAAATGTAAAATGTTGGATATTTTTGGAAAATTAATAGATTAGATAATCGTTTTATCGAGTATCGATAATCGAGTACATTTTGGAACAATGAATGGAATATTTTAACTTAAAAAATTATGAATTTGGTAAAAAAATATGGAAATTTAGGTACTATAATAATAATATATGTAATTGTGTTGGACAAGAGAAATTGATAGTCACATGGAATCTCAAATTTGTAAATGAAGACTATTAAGTCTTCTTAATAATAATTTTCTCTAGTCTTCTAATTAATAATATTTTTTTTTTTATTAATAATAATGTAATATCAACAATCAGAACATACTTATATTAAATACAAAGTTCTATAAGTTGATTTGTTGTCCGTGTCATGCAGGAATACGCCCATCAACGATATCCGCTTTCGAAATTTTCGCTTATGTAAGAAGGTCACATGGCCATTTGCTCTTTAGTCGTCTATAAATATTTTCCTGGAGGAGAAGG
Organism: Podabrus alpinus; assembly: GCA_932274525.1. Classification (NCBI taxonomy): domain Eukaryota; kingdom Metazoa; phylum Arthropoda; class Insecta; order Coleoptera; family Cantharidae; genus Podabrus; species Podabrus alpinus. The sequence continues at coordinate 41,681,440 of OW026452.1, read as the reverse complement.
TTGGTGCAAGGATTGGGGTGGTCTTGCAGTCTCAGATTGTGCTTCTCTGCACGTTTTCTAATTTCTTAAAATATATGGTTGATCTTTAGGTCATTATGCAGGGTTTGGTTGGTTACGTACCATGGCGCATCTACCATTATTCGGAGTGCCTTGGATTGGAATGTTTGTATTATTTTTAAATTTGACATACTAGCGCACCCCCATAACTCTATTCCGTAGGTCCAAATAGGCTTAATTATGGCCTTGTATATGAGTATACTTTGTTTTCAATAGAAAGTATTGATTTTCTTCCAAGTAGCCAATACATTTTTTTAATTTTCGAATCCATTTGCTTCCTCTTTTTCTTGATATGCGTCTTCCACGTTAACCTTCTATCTAGGTGTGGTCCGAGATATTTTACTTCCTCTCTCTGCGGTATTTGTATGCCATTAATATAGATGGGTGGGCACTGTAGACGATTCAGGATAAATGTTACGTGAGTGGATTTTACTTCATTTATTCTTATTCTCCACCTGGACATCCAAATCTCGAGGAGGGACAGATGTGTTTGCAACACTTCAGACGCTTGTTGAGCATTATCATGTTTTGCCAGAATAGTAGTGTCATCTGCAAATGTGGCAATCTCTGTGTTTGTAGTGACAGGTAGGTCGGAGATGAATAGCAGGTACAGTACTGGACCAAGCACACTACCTTGTGGTACTCCTGATGCTATGGGATAGATATCAGACACTTCATCATCTTGCTGGACTTGGAAATGACGATTTTGCAAGTAAGACTTTAAGACAAGGTTTGTGGAAAGTTTTTTTTATCTTGAATAAAAGTCCCATGTGCCAAACTTTGTCGAAAGCCTGTTTTATATCCAAGAAGGCTGCTGAGCAGAAGTGTTTACCTTCTAAGGTTCTATAGATGATATCCACTATTCGGTGACATTGTTGTATAGTTGAATGCTGCTGCCGAAATCCGAACTGATGCGTTGGTATTAAATCTTCCAAGAGGTTGGTTTCATTTAAACGTTGAAGAATAACTTTTTCAAGTAGTTTGGAAATGACTGGAAACAAGCTTATTGGGCGGTATGAAGAGGTATCCGTAGGGAGTTTGCCTGGTTTCAAGATCAGAATAATTCTAGCGAATTTTAGTTGCATTGGCCAGTATGACAATCTTAGAATAGAGTTAAATAATATTGTCAAAAATTTAATTCCCAAATTAGTCAATTCCGATAGCACTTTACCCGTTATTAGATCGTATCCTGGAGCCTTGGTCTTCTTTAACCTACTTATTTGTTGTTTAAGCTCGTTTTTCCTGATTTTCCTTATCGGTAGCGACATCTGTAGAGGAGCTTCCAGATATTGCTCAACTTCTTCATTTGGCTCATCAGAATAAGGTTTAAAAACCTCTGCCAGGTGTTGTGCAAACAGTTCAGCCTTCTCAGTATTTTACCTTGCCCATGAGTTGTTAGAATTACGTAGAGGAGGGATGATCGATTGTGGTCTTTTGAAACCTTTTGTAGCCCTCCAGATGGAGTAGTCTTTATTAGAGAGATTTTTTAAATAGTAACTAAAAGTTTCATTTTTCGTTTCCTTTAGTTTTCTTTTTTAACTTATTTGTTTAGCGGTTGTAATCAGTTTTGTCTAAGGGATTTGCACTTCGTTGCCATTTTGCTCTGGCTTTTCTTTTACAAGTTCTCTTATTTCCATTGAAATGTTAAATGTAGATGTTTTATTAACGTTTGTAGGAGTAGAATTCCAGCTAGCATTTTGTACAGTTTTTATGAAATGATTTCTCGCATATTCTACTTCATCTGGTGTCTTAATACTTAATGAGAAATTTAGTTCTTTGTTTATATGCTCTTTAAATTGATCCCAGTTAGTACTTTTATTATACAGGGATGCCTTTGGTTGTTTTATAATCATAGTTGTACTAACTGTGAGTATGACTGGTGTATGATCTGATGTTAGGTCCAAACTTGATTGAATTTCCATAGAATTATTTGAAATTCCATTGGTTATATAGAAATCCAACAGATTAGGGACCTTATTAGGATCAGTAGGCCAATATGATGGTTCACCTGTTGAGATGGAGTTGTAATGTTTTTCATTTATTAGTTTAAGAAATTCTCTTCCCTTTACAGTTATTAATCTGGCCCCCCAGTTGGTATGCTTAGCATTGAAGTCGCCCCCTGCTATAAATTTCTGTCCAAGTGAGAGGAAAAATGGCTCCAGATGTTCCTTTTTGATGTTGTGCCTAGGTGGACAGTAAATTGCCGATACTTTTAGCTGATTATGAACTTGATTAAGTTGGATTGTAGTGGCTTGAAGGAAATGTGTTTCAAAATTATTAATCTCGTGATGGACTATTGCTCCTCTAATAATAATAGCCGTTCCCCCGTGGGCTCTTCCATCGGGATGATTGGAGTGATATACTTTGTAGTTTGGAATTTTTATAAATGATCGGGAAGTAAAATGTGTTTCTGAAACAAGCAAAATGTCTATATTGTTATCTTTAATAAATAATTCAGTTTCGTTGATTTTTAGTTGGAGGCCATTGGCGTTCCAGAGGGCAATTCTTAAAAAGTTTGCCATTAATGTATTATTTTACTGATGACTGTATTCAATAGATTAATCATCATTGAATTTTGTTGCATGAGTTGGTTAAACATATTTTTGAATTCGCTAAGAAATTTAGTTAGAGATATATCTTCTTTGTGACTTCCTTCGCCTGAATTAACGTTTAGTGCTTCAGCGTATGTTGGTTTATAGCTTTGGTTGTAATATGTCTGTGCTGTATTGGTTTGATTTGTTCCTGGCACGCGAGTTGAGGTGTTATGGTAAAACGATTGAGTACGCTTCTTATCTTGTTGTTGCGAGTTTTTACTATATTTGTCTTGTAGTTCTCTGTAAATTACGCAACCCTTATAATTAGCTGGATGAGGCCCATCGCACAAGTAACATTTGGCAGGTGTATCTCTGGTTTTTTGACAAGATTTTGTATCATGTTGTCCTCCACATTTTACACACGCAAATGGGCGATTGCAGTAGGCTTTGGTGTGATTGTACATTTGACATATTGTGCATTGCACTATGTCACTATTTCTTAGTGGTGGTTCGACCTTAATGCTCCTGTTTTGGAGGTATCTCAAGTCATATATCGATTTATTGTTGTCGGCAGGTTCCAGGTCAACAAAAAATAATGGTAGTGCTTCTTTTGTTGCGCGATGTCTAATATTGACTATGTTTCTTACTGGAAAACCTTTTTTCTGAAGTTCTTCTTTAATATCTTCTGTGGAAGTTGTCTGGTGTAAATGTCTTATTACCACTCGATAAGGTTTATCTTCCTTTAGCTGATATGTGTGATGGATAATATTTTCTTTCTGCGTATGTTTTATTAGTTTACGATAACTATCTGTACTGATTGTATTTATCTTCACTACACTATTTGCTAGAATTTTCGATATAATTTGTTCTTCTTCAACCACATCATTTAAAGCTTTCATCATTTGTTAGTAATTTACTACATCATGTATAAATAATATGGGAGGCGGTCTATTAATTTTGGTGTTTTGACTCTGCTCAGTGGTGGTTTCTTCATTATTAATTAGTGTTGCAAGAGGTAGATATCTGTTGGTTTGCAGTACTGGCGGAGATTCCGTTACCGGAGAATGAACTCGTTTTCTTTTGTTCCTTCCAACATCCTGCCAAGGGTGATTATTGGGTTCATTTGTCACCATATTGGATATGTCAATTATAGGATTTTCCTTTGATTGATTGGATGACTCAAAGTTGGTTGTCATATTAGATTGCACGGTTAAGTTAACCGCCCGAGGAGCGGTTAACAGAGCTGATAATAATTATTTAAATTAATTTATTTTAATTAAATAATATTGCTTTTAAAAACACAATTGGTATATTATTTACATACGCTTGGGATTTTATCGTACTATCACTAGAAACTTGAAAACACATCCAATGCGTACAATAGCTAACTCGCGAATTAATAATAATTAAAACACAATAAAATTGTGTTAATAAAGCTCTTATTCTATCGCCGACGTTTCAAGTTTATATTTAGCCCATGTCCCGGGTGATTTTTGGTTCCAATAATTGCCGGAGTGATGAAACTTTCAGAGATGGTGTTTTCCGATGTGAAAACAGGTAATTCAGGTTTTGCATACAAAATTTTGATCGGGAACGGTCGCCATATTGAAAAAACGTTGAAAAAATCGCTTATTTTGGAGTTATCCGGAAATAGCTCTAAAACTTTTCATTTTTTGAACTTGGACGTTAAATACGAAAATGTCGGTGCTGAAATTCTGCACCATTTCGTTTTTTATTCATCTTTCTACGACTAATAGAACCGAAGATATAATTTTTTGAAAAATGGTCAATTTTTTCACTTTTCGAACAACTGCGGTCTCTTTGCTCTTTACGCGCAAATTACTGTATGATCGCGGCTCGTAGGCAAAAAATGCTTTCAATAACATCGATGGACAATTAATGTATCTACAAAATGCTTTTTTATACAACCTCGTACGACCAAAACTTGCTGAGATACGGCCGATTGGAACAAATTTTGACGCAAAATTTTATGAAAAATTTTCATTTTGACAACGGCTACTTCTACGGCACAAATCATTCTTAGATAATCGAAAGGTATTTAAATTTGCTACATTTTGCGCCCTGTCACGTTTCTTTGCTTAGCCGTATATTTCCGAAATGTACCTACATTAGCTAAATACGATGGTTTATCCGTATCTTTTGTTGTGTCACCTCCCCTTTTGTCGCTTTTATGGACAGAGGACGTGCGACAACAAATCGAAGAGCACCTACCTTCTATTTAAAACTCTTGGCTCTCAGGGTGCCTAATCGTTAAGCTTTATTTGACTTGATCGGCGAAACACAAAAAGGACACAATTCAAAATGAACAAATTTTAATAAACACATAAGATGAATCAAATGAACAAACGTTTCTTAAAATTAAAGACAAACAAACTAAAATCTAAATGTTTACTCAAATACCTGCGAGGTAAGCTTAGCTGGGCACTTGTTTCGACGCACCTTCGTAATTTGTCGTGGTTTCCAAATTCTCCTGGAAGCTTCTGTTACTCGTCGCCGTTCCAATACTCGAGGTAGAGTGGAATTGGCTCTATTCAGTCCAATCGCCCCAACTGTGGGGTTATTGGCTTTGTCGTGCGTGCTTAGCACTTGACTTCAAACTTCCAACTTTAGTTTTTCGGAGCAAATAATTTTTCGACTATCACTTGCTTGCAACCTTTTTTCGAACGAACCTTTTTTTTTTTTATTATTGTTTTTTGTACCAAGGTGATCCTTTTTCATTTTTTTAAATTTCTTGCCATCCAGATTTATCTTATTTGATTTGAAAACCTCGTTTCCTTGCCTTTTACCTCGCACTCGCATTTTAATTAATAATAACAAACTTCAATTTAAACAATGATTAACCCTAACAAATACAATTCTAAAAACACATAGCAACAAACAATAATTGTGTCTCTTTCGATGTATTGCTATAAAATAAGCGAATTGACACTCGTTCGCGGTAGACACAACATTTCGCCCCCTGCAAAGCTTCCACAAAGAGGTGTCCTCAAGAACCTGGCTTTTGGTAAGCCTCTTTGCATTCATACTTGTGTCCACTTTCATACATCGGTCTCATTCTCTCTTTATCTCGTGATTATTCATTAACATTCATTCACCACTATTTCCCTCTCTCAATTCAATCATTCTCTCTGGTACTCCCCTATTCATGACGACTTATTCTTCATTGTCTTCGCAATGGTATCTCCCCTTTTTATGACTTGCTCCCGATGAGCCTACGCCATCTTTTAATCTCCCCTTTTTATCGACTTATTGTTGACATGCCATCCAGGTCATGCCTGCGCGATTCTTTTCCCTTTTGTGTGACTTGCTCCAATAGCCTACGTCACTTGAATTTCCCCTTTTGTACGGGCATGCAATGCTACCGTCATTTCATTTCCCCCCCTTTTGTGCGTCGATGATGGTTTGTTTGAGTCCATTGTTGAGAAATTTTCCTCTAACATTTGATTGTCGGCATGACTTCACGCCCGAGGTATTGCTAGTTGGTGTTCGCGTTAATAGAATCATCCGGTTGCCCTCGTATTGGGTCCGTCACGTAGATTGAAACATGTGCCGAGTTTCCTGTAATTCGCCCCCATGATGTTACCACAATTATTTGTCTGTCCGATTGACATTTAAAATCATTCTTGTCAATTAACTGTGTGACATTGACGTTTCAATGTTAAAACTTCCCTTTTCCCTTTTTCAAACTTGGCCTAAACATGATTTGATAAATTTTACCCACTTTTAATTAATATAATTTCTAAGCTGTGCCTAAAATGGATCGGATCCCCTTTTGTCCACCCAAATTTAGCTATTCCACGTGTGGATAAAGAAGGTTGATATGGAACTTTCCCCGTATATCGCCCCCTTCATGTTCCAACACGTACACGTTTTCGTTTACCACCTCTTGGATCCGGTATGGTCCTTCGTATGGTAACGAAAGTTTAGCGCACACGTCTTGCGCTCGGTGCGACGTTCTTAAGCTCTTTACGACTACCTTGTCCCCTACATTGAATGATAACCTTTTTCTGATTCTTCGATTCATTCTGTCTTCGTATTTTTCCGAACTTCGATGAGCATTTTCCTTTGCCCTTTTCAAATCATCCATGAAATTTCTATCCTCCATGTTTTCTGTCCATGGTCGATTCGGTATGGTTCCTTTCATTAGATACCATGGTGAGAATTTAGTGCGTACATTTGGACTCCAATTGATAAAATTTTCAGTTTGCTCCAATTTATCAATCCATTCTGGATGTCTCTCGTGTGTCAAAATTCTTAGAAATTTAATCACCTCTTGCACGATTCTTTCGCTGGGATTTCCTTGTGGATGTCTAATTGAAGTAAAACAAACGTCTACGTTTTGTTCCTTCCAATGCTCAATGAACCGCTCATTGTTAAAATACGTCGCGTTATCCGCTAAAATACGATTTGGTTTAATTTCATTGCATACGAAGTTTTCTAGGCATTCGATGGTTGTTTCGGTGTTACAAATTTTTGTTGGGTACAATTTTACGTATTTGGTGCACACGTCGTACACTACAAATATGTGTTTAAAATCCCCCTCTGTTGGTACCAAATTACTAAGATAATCGATCGCAACCAATTCCCCTGGTCTATTGACCTTTATACTTTTAACACTATTTTGATTGACGTGGTTCTTGTATTTAGCTAAGTTACACAATTCACATCTGTTAATGGTATCTTTAATTATCGATAAGTCTCTAACACAATAGAAAGCCTCCCTGAAAATTAGAAATGTTTTTCGAATTCCGCTATGTCCGAATCTTTCGTGTAAATCCCAAGCTATTTCGCAAGCTGTCGCTCTATCAAGTACGTATAGTTCGTTTTCGGCCATGCTCTTTAAAAGCCATTGATCCCTCAATTTATAACCCCTGAATTGTTCTTGTTCCGTTAGCTTATCTTTTATCTGGTTAAATTCCGGATTCCCTTGAATTCTCAAAATGTTTTCCCCTGAATACAAATCCTCCCCTTGATTTAAATAAACTGAAGCGACCAAAGTGTCCTTTAACTTCATTCTTTTGTCCTCATCCTTTCGGCTGAACGCATCGGCAATTAAATTATCTTTTCCCGCTTTATGCCTGATTTCAAAACAAAATTCCTGAATTAAAAGTGACCATCGGTAAACTCGTTGGTTACTAAAGTTAGTTTTCATCATGAAAGTTAATGCCGAATGATCCGTTTCAATTAAAAACTTGTTTCCTGCCAAATAAAATTTCAACTTGTTTAGTGCAAAAACAATTGCAAGCATTTCCTTTTCCGAAATCGTGTACTTTATTTCTGCCCCCCTTAAAATTCGCGATGTGAAATGAATTGGGACTTCTTCGCCCTCTTTAATTTGAATGAGAACCGCACTGACCGCAAAGTCACTGGCGTCCGTTCGCAAAATGAATTGTGAGTTAAAATCAGGATGAATTAAAGATAAGTTTTGATAAAAGGTGTTTTTTAAATCGTTAAAACTTTCTTCATGACTGGTTTCCCATTTCCACCGTATTCCCTTCTTTAATAATGTTAATAAACCCAATGTTTTGTGTGAATAATTTGGAATAAATTTTTTATAATAATTCATAACGCCTAGAAAACCCCGCAGCGTTCTCAAATTTCTCGGTCGAGGATAATTCTTGACTTCTTCCAACCTGTCGTTGTCTACCGATATTCCAATCCGGTCAACTTTAAAACCTAAAAATTTCACCTCTTGTAACATAAATTGACATTTCTCAATATTCAATTTTAAACCCGTTTCTTCTAATGTATTTAAAACTGCTTCTAACTGTTGCAAATGTTCTGTTTCATTGTTTGAAAAGATTAACATATCGTCAATGTAGTGGACAAGATAATCCTCATGCTTCTTCAACACGATTTGCATTACTCGACACAGTGCCGAACTGGAAGTGTTTAATCCGAAAGGGACCACTCTAAAATGATAAGTTACCCCATTTACGCTAAACCCGGTGAACTTACGTGATTCCTTCTCTAGTGGTATTAACCAAAAAGAGTTCTTAAGATCAAGTTTTGTGAAAATACTTTTGTTCCCGATTTTCCCAAATAAACTGTTTATGTTTTCGGGCTGTTCGAACTGTGGCTTCGTTAAGATGTTAAGCCTCCTTGCGTCTAGACACAATCTGATTTTCCCATCGGCTTTCTTAACGACCACTAACGGATTAATAAACGCCGTACTTGCCCGTGTTATAATTCCGTCACGTTCCATTTTTTGAATTTGATCACATACTTCCTCTTTATATTTTTGTGGGATCGGATAAGTCTTACTGCTAAATGATTTTTCATTCTCCACAATTAACTTATGTTCATATCCGTCCGCTACTGTAACCCTTTCATTGAATAAAACTTCATGTCTGTTTAACAGTTTACGAATTGTCTTGTGAAATTTCACATGACACTTTAAATTGACTTTTGCAATGACATCTTTCTCCTTTGACGTTTCTCGATTTTCGCCTGCTCCTCGGTTGATATTAAAATTTTTAAAATTCGGTCCTAACATTGACGTTTTGAATTTATTTGACTTATCATGGTCTCCCGTATTAAAATTATTTGTTTTCGAACTTTGGCCTAAAAATGACGTTTTTAATTTATTTGTCGTTGCATTTTCTCTCGTTTTAAAATGACTTAATTTCAAATTTTGGCCTAAAATTGATTTGACCCTTTCGCGTTCCCACTCGATCTCTTTGTTATCGATTGAAATTCGTTGGTTTTCCATATCGATGGTAATTTTGAAAATGTGTAGCAAATCAATTCCCAACAAACACTGACCTTTTAAGTTCGGCATAATCATAAAACCTCCAGTTCTTTCGCTATCACCAATGATAACTTGTCCGATCACCATTTGATTTAAACTAATCATCTTTTTGTTATTTGCGGTGATTAAATTTATGCTTCTACTAGGAAGTAAACCCTTCTTAAAATTGTCAGCGTTCGTTCGGATAATTTGCTCATTTATTAATGATATCTCCGCGCCAGTGTCAACCAATGCAATTAAATTAACCCCATTAAAATTTAACTTTATGTTAGGCAAACAAATCTCGTTTTCGGCATCTGTGCTTTCATGCAAATCTTCGCTTATGTATTCGCGTGGGTGTACATAAGCGTCGCCCCCCGTGTTTTGTTTGCCCTCTACGGAAAATTCGCCCCCGTCGCGTGTACCATGGCTCGCGTTGTTGTAGCCACTGGTGCGCCGGTGCGATCAACCTCGATGCGGTTGATATCTTTGTTTTCCGGTTTACTTGCCGGTTGTTCATCGCGTTGGTTGTTACCATTTCTCCAGTTTTGGTGGCGTTGGCCATTATTCTGGTTACCCCAACGTCGCTGCGGACTTGGACCGTACCGTGGCCGTTCGCCCCCTCCCGCTCGCGCATCTTGTGTATCGTGCCGCGGATACCAATCTCGCTCTTCCCGACGTGCACTTTGAGGTGGGGAACTTTGTCTCGCCCCCTCCGACTTAAATTCGACGCTTTCGTCAAACCGCTTGAGCAACTCCAGGAATCCCTCGATTGTCTCAATTTTCTCAATACCAATTCTGGCCTTGAGTTCTTTTTCAAAATGACCCCCCATGATCCGGACTAGCAATACCTCTTCGTATTTTGGTTCTACCTGAAGGGCTTGGCTAATGAGTCGTACGGCGTAATTCTCGCGTGTCACATTGTTATTTTTGTATTTCCCCCCATTAATCGTTTCCTTCACCTTGTTTTGTTCAACGTCTCCCCAATATTTCCGCATAAACAGTACCTTAAATTCCTCGAAATTGGTGATGCTCTCCTCAATCATGCTGAACCATATTTCAGCATGTCCCTTCATGGTCGACCGGATTATGTTTTTGAAGCTATGCTTCTTATCGCACGGGTATTGCACGTGTATTTTGCACGGGTATCGCACGGGCAGTTAACTGAAAAAAATCGTTCGTCACACAAAATCGTCACACAAAATCGTCACGGAAATATGTAACGCAAATTCGTCACACAAATTTCGACCGCGACTTTCAAATTTCAAACTTCCCTTCAAACACCATAACTCCGGAACCGAGAGGGCTAGGACCCTGGGAATGGTGGCTATGGATAGGGGGCGGAAGTGGCAACCGCCCCCGACCCCACGCCGCCCCCGCCGCCTCCAACCGGTTTTTAGGGGAAATAGTTTTTTGACAAAACTAAAAAAATTAAAACATTTTTTTTTAAATTAAAACCCCCCCCCTCCCCTTTTCGTGGGTTGGCAAAAAACGTCAAAAAAATTTTCAAAATTTTTATTTTTCAAAAATTTGGAGCTAGTTTTAGTTTTTTCACAAAATTAAAAAATTCCCGCCCCCCCCCCTTTCTCCCTTTTCGTGGGTCGGAAAAAAACGTCGAAAAAATTTTCCCGTATTCTTATAAGCAAATTGGAGGCCGAAGGCCGACCCGTATTCTTAAATGCCAGTGGGAGGCCGAAGGCCGACCCGACCCGTGGTCTCTAAATCAAGTGGGAGGCCGAACGCCGAGCAGTATTCTTATAAGCACGTTGGAGGCCGAAGGCCGACCCATATTCATAAATGCCAGTGGGAGGCCGACCCGACCCGTGTTCTCTAAAGCCAGTGGGAGGCAACCGCCCCCGACCCCACGCCGCCCCCGCCGCCTCCAACCGGTTTTAAGGGAAAATAGTTTTTGACCAAACTAAAAAAATTAAAACATTTTTTTTTAAATTAAAACCCCCCTCCCCTTTTCGTGGGTCGGCAAAAAACGTCAAAAAAATTTTCAAAATTTTTATTTTTCAAAAATTTTGAAGCTAGTTTTAGTTTTTTGATAAAACTAACAAAATTTAAAAATGCCCCCCCATTCTCCCTTTTCGTGGGTCGGCAAAAAACGTCGAAAAAATTATAAGAAATTCTTATAAGCAAGTTGGAGGCCGAGGGCCGACCCGTATTCTTAAATGCCAGTGGGAGGCCGAAGGCCGACCCGACCCGTGTTCTCTAAAGCAAGTGGGAGGCCGAAGGCCGACCCGTATTCTTATAAGCACGTTGGAGGCCGAAGGCCGGCCCGTATTCTTAAATGCCAGTGGGAGGCCGAAGGCCGACCCGTGTTCTTGAAAGGCAAGTGGGACGCCGACCCGTAGTTTTATAAGCAAGTTGGAGGCCGACCCGACCCGACCCGTGTTCTCAAAAGCAAGTGGGAGCAAGCATAACTCCGGTACCGAGAGTGCTAGGACCCTGGGAATGGTGGCTATGGATAGGGGGCGGAGGTGGCAACCACCCCCCGACCCCACGCCGCCCCCGCCGCCTCAACCTCCAACCGGTTTTTAGGGAAAATAGTTTTTTGACAAAACTAAAAAAATTTAAAAAAAAACCTTTTCGTGGGTCGGCAAAAAACGTCGAAAAAATTTTAAAAATTTTTCACAAAAAGGCCGAAGGCCGAACAACTGTGGCCTTTACGGATCTAGTATGGTCCTCCCCCTGTGAGACCGAAGGCCGAACAACAACTGGCAATCACGGACTAGCAGTCCAGACAGCTGAAGGCATATAAATATAATCTATTATGGTCCGCCCTGTGAGGCCGATGGCCGAACAACTATGGCCTTCACGGATTTATTATGGTCCGCCCTGTGAAGCCGAAGGCCGAACTACTATGGCCTGCACGGATCTATTATGGTCTTCCCCCTGTGAGGCCGAAGGTCAAACAACTATGGCCTTCACGGATCTATTATGGTTCGCCCTGTGAGGCAGAAGGCCGAACAACTATGTCGTTCAAGGATCTATTATGGTTTGCTCTGTGCGTAAGAAGCATAGCTTCTGTGGACGGTCCGACGACCGCTCTCATTTTTCTGCCGAGTTTCGTCCTTGATTTTGGCAATGTGGTTACCTAAATTTTTTATAAAGATTTTGGGGTTTATTTTCCCGTCGTCATAAAACTTGGTATACCTGTCGATATCCCAATCTCGGTAGCTGTGATTACGGAGTACCTCTACAATATCTCCCATTGACTTATCCACCCCGTTTACCTTCAAAGCCTTTACCTCTTCCCGTATTTCCGTGACATCATCTGTCACTTTGACTTCCAGCTCATTAAGTTTGACATTCACTTGTTCAAACCGTCTGTTTGCCCCTTTCTCTAAACCTTTGAATCGTTTCTCACTTTCACCCTCGCATTCTTGAACATGAACATTGATGGTGTTCATCACCCTCAAAATTTCCGTATCAATTTTGGCATTTGTACGTTCACAATTTTCCTGCATGATAGTCATGTTTTGTTGCACTTCCGCAAATTTTGTTTCAAATTTTGCATCCTGAATGTCAAACTTGACATTCATGGCTGCAAAATTTTCATTTACACTGTCGAATTTTGCATTTACTCGAGCAAAATTCTCATTCATGCTCACCTTGTTATCATCAAATTTTTCCGTCATATTAATATTATTGACGTCAAATTTGTCATTCATGCTATTAATTTTTTCCGTTATACTGACATTATTTTCATTAATGACTTCTTTAAGTCCCCCAATCATTCTGGCATTATCTTCCCTCATCATTCTGAACATTCTTTCCATCGGATCTTCTGGGATCGGCGCCACGTGTACTTCCGGTACCTCGTGTTGCTCTGGGATCTCTACTTCCACATTCTCTCCATCATCACTCTCACTCCCATGATCCCCACATTCTTTCCTGCTCATACTTCGTGTATTCATGATTTATTTAGGACCTCTTTTGCTATCCACCTTTCAAGTCGTTCGTGTACGTGCCTACTCGTTGGGTGTCCACTTTTGTTGTGTCACCTCCCCTTTTGTCGCTTTTATGGACAGAGGACGTGCGACAACAAATCGAAGAGCACCTACCTTCTATTTAAAACTCTTGGCTCTCAGGGTGCCTAATCGTTAAGCTTTATTTGACTTGATCGGCGAAACACAAAAAGGACACAATTCAAAATGAACAAATTTTAATAAACACATAAGATGAATCAAATGAACAAACGTTTCTTAAAATTAAAGACAAACAAACTAAAATCTAAATGTTTACTCAAATACCTGCGAGGTAAGCTTAGCTGGGCACTTGTTTCGACGCACCTTCGTAATTTGTCGTGGTTTCCAAATTCTCCTGGAAGCTTCTGTTACTCGTCGCCGTTCCAATACTCGAGGTAGAGTGGAATTGGCTCTATTCAGTCCAATCGCCCCAACTGTGGGGTTATTGGCTTTGTCGTGCGTGCTTAGCACTTGACTTCAAACTTCCAACTTTAGTTTTTCGGAGCAAATAATTTTTCGACTATCACTTGCTTGCAACCTTTTTTCGAACGAACCTTTTTTTTTTTTTATTATTGTTTTTTGTACCAAGGTGATCCTTTTTCATTTTTTTAAATTTCTTGCCATCCAGATTTATCTTATTTGATTTGAAAACCTCGTTTCCTTGCCTTTTACCTCGCACTCGCATTTTAATTAATAATAACAAACTTCAATTTAAACAATGATTAACCCTAACAAATACAATTCTAAAAACACATAGCAACAAACAATAATTGTGTCTCTTTCGATGTATTGCTATAAAATAAGCGAATTGACACTCGTTCGCGGTAGACACAACAGTATATATTCAATTATTTACATTCGGGTGATTAATTAAATGGCAAATTGAATATTTGCATAATACTAAATGTACAAAAGTAAAAAAAAATTGTAGTACCGTCTACGTCTGAATATTGTCGATTTATAGCCTTTACAAATTCGTTAATTTCTTTAATACATTTAACAAAAACGGAGTCATCTGTAAAATAAAGTGTAATAATGTCGTTGGAAAAATTATGTTCTATACTTTTTTACTACTTTAAACAACTGTCTAAACGACCCCGAAGTTTAAAACGAGCCAGATGTAATCGGATTTTACATATTGTCATTGAATAAATGCCACTTTTTGGCCAAATTGTTAAAAAACCGGATATTTTTTCGTTTTTTTCGATATAGCTCTGTTTCTATGAGGTTTACGTCAAAAATGCTCTGAAGCAAAGTTGAAGCTTAGAAAATTTCCGATAAAATGGTCCCTGTGTCATTTAATTTCCGTACTTAACTGATGAGCTACAGCCGTGCAACAGAAGTATATTTTCCGATGATTTTTACTGCACAATTTTAACACGTACGAAAATGTTAAAAAAAGAACATAACAATTTTTTTTTTGGAAATGTAAAGTATGGAACTCAATCTATATAATATTGAGATACATTTGCCACAATTTCAGATTTTTCGAGGTGATATTACTCGAGAAATGGTAGAATGTTCCCTCTGCGGCGTGGCACCGCTGGGCACCGCGTACTGTGAGGGTCGCCCAGGTAGCTTCAAAAATTGACCATTTTTCAAAAAATTCTATCTTCGGTTCTATTAGTCGTAGAAAGATGAATAAAAAACGAAATTGTGCAGAATTTCAGCACCAACATTTTCGTACTTAACGTCCAAGTTCGAAAAATGAAAAGTTTTAGAGCTATTTCCGGATAACTCCAAAATAAACGATTTTTTCAACGTTTTTTCAATATGGCGACCGTTCCCGATCAAAATTTTGTATGCAAAACATGAATTACCTGTTTTCACATCGGAAAACACCATCTCTGGAAGTTTCATCACTCCGGCAATTATTGGAACCAACAGTGGCAAAAAATCACCCGGGACATGGGCTAATTTTACTCTTCTAAATTTCAGAATTTAGTTTCTGAAGTACTCTTTGAGGAGGTGTAAATATAAACTCGAAATGTCGACGATAGAATAAGAGTTTTACTAACCCCAAAAAATTCCAAATTATTACAAGGACGATAAACTGAACCCACGAAACTGATCCAAACTTCAGTAAACCAAACATGATCATAAAATACTGAAAATGAAATTTCTAAATAACATTTAGAAATTAACAGAATATATTTATATAAAACTCGAGATTGGAGTGTACTTTAATGTATCGCAGTACCTAGGAGCATTACCCATTATTATATTATGCATGTAAGTTAAAAGTGAATTTATAATATTGCACCGGCTTCACATTCTACGCCTACGCGCTGAAAATAATGATGCAATCTGTTGGAATAATTCTTTTTGTTGTAAATTTAAATATAAATAATGCAATTTAATAACTTGTTAACACTGGAAATTAAAAATATTTTTCACTTAATTATGTTTCTTATTCTTTATCAATTATTATTGCAAGGCAATTTTAAGAAAAGTGCATTTAAAAATATTCGTAAATTTTCTTTTGTGACAAATTGGAAAAAAATTTCTTATTTATATAAAATCGTTTTATGTGATCCTATTTTACTGTGTACTGTGTTTGCATTTAGTAGGTACTCACTTTTATACAATTTGTTTGCAAATTAGTCAATTTCAAATTAAAAAATTGAAATAAATCTTTGTAAGTGAAACAACAAAAATAAAATAATAGACTACATTATTCACAGTGGTCATCATGGTAATTTTTCGTAAAAGGAAAAATACGTGAGCTATAGGCGAAACACCGCACTTAGGGGGCTAAAATCCTCATTTGAGGGAACGCCGGCTTGGGATTATTATGAGACATTTTGGGGGTTTATTAGAACACTTCAATACACATCTTTGCCAAATTTCAGCTTGCCCGGACTTTCTGTAAGCTCAAACCAAAATTTCGGGTTTGTTACTTGGAAGATACTATAAGTTGGGCAAATTTTGAAAAAATCTATTTTACTCTTCATTTTCGAAACCTCGGCCACAATTTCAATTAATTTATTATTAAAAGCATTTCCCGTGCCTGAAAACAATTCTCTCCCTGCCACAAATCAATATTGTGCCATTTTAAGGGTGGGTCGTGTTTTCGGTCAATAATTTAAGTATTTAGTGTGCCATGGAAAAATATATTTTACAGAGTATTTGGTGCTCTTAAATTATTGTCTGTGTTCTCTAAAGCAAGTGGGAGGCCGAAGGCCGACCCGTGTTCCTGAAAGGCAAGTGGGAGGCCGACCCGTAGTTTTATAACCCGACCCGACCCGACCCGACCCGACCCGACCCGACCCGACCCGACCCGACCCGACCCGACCCGACCCGACCCGACCCGACCCGACCCGACCCGTGTTCTCAAAAGCAATAGGGAGCAAGCATAACTCCGAAACCGAGAGGGCTGGGACCCTGGGAATGGTGGCTATGGATGGGGGGCGGAGGTGGCCACCGCCCCGACCCCACGCCGCCCCCGCCGCCTCAAACGCCGCCTCCAACCGGTTTTTAGGGAAAATAGTTTTTTGACAAAACTTAAAAAATTCCCCCCCCTTTTCGTGGGTCGGCAAAAAACGTCGAAAAAATTTTAAACATTTTTCACAAAAAGGCCGAAGGCCGAACAACTGTGGCCTTCACGGATCTATTATGGTCCTCCCCCTATGAGACCGAAGGCCGAACAACCACTGGCAATCACGGACTAGCAGTCAAGACAGCTGAAGGCATATAAATATAATCTATTATGGTCCGCCCTGTGAAGCCCAAGGCCGAACAACTATGGCCTTCACGGATCTATTATAGTCCTCCCCCTGTGAGGCCGAAGGCCGAACAACTATGGCCTTCACGGATCTATTATGGTCCGCCCTGTACGGCCGAAGGTCGAACAACAATGGCCTTCAAGGATCTATTATGGTTTGCTCTGTGCGTAAGAAGCATAGCTTCTGTGGACGGTCCGACGACCGCTCTCATTTTTTTTGCAAACTAAAAACCTTCCTTGCCTGGACTAATAATAAATTCAAAAAAATTGTGGTGCTCATGCAATAAAAGCTGTGCTTTTTCGATAAACAGTTCGAGAAAAGGTTTGTTTACTTACAAGTGTGGCACATTTAGCAAATTTTGATGCTCCATAACCTGTTAACAATATTGATAATTGAAGTCCCAGTTCAAGAATTAAAAACTTGACAGAGGATGAAGGTTGATATGCAACCAGAAGTATTACTAAAAAAATAGCAGCGACAAAAAATATTACAGCCAGAATGATAACTAACAACAATACAGGATTAATAGCATTATTAAATCCATATAGTACTTTGGCAAATGCAATATATGTTTCACTGTAACCTTTAAACAAATCTTTTATGTTTTCTCTTGGCAAACACACGATGCAATTATTTTCATTTTCTAAATTGTATACGGTTTCCTCGTATAATAAATTTTCCAAATCCATTTTTAGAAAATCATTGAATTTTTTTTGAACGTAGATGAATAACCTAACAAATAACAATGTCATAGTCAAAACCGGTAAAAGTGAAACGCTGAAAAGCAAAAAGCCGGCTTTCTCAATTACATTCCACTCGGGATCAATTTCGAAACAAAATATGACTACAGCTGCAACAGAATAAAATATGCATAGTAATAATGAGTATATGTAAGTACGTGTTCGAAACTTGATAACATCATCAATGGATAATAAAGTGTGTGTCGTACTTTTTTCAAAATTTTTTGTGATGGATTCGAAAAAAATCAGCACTCTAACCATTTTTGGAAACTTTAGTAGGCACTGAAGAATTATGATGATAGCCAGGCTAAATATTATTAAATCAGAACTGTTGATTAAGATATCGAATAGCTCAATGTCGTCTTTGATTGATCTATGGATTCTGATTGCGCTATAGTAGATACAAAACGAAATCACAATCAGCGAAAAAATTCCGGGAAGGGCCGTCAATTTGTATTTTTCTTCTTTTATTCGAACCAGTGCGTTGTTTTTATGGTTACAAGTGAAAATTTCATTTGCTATTCCAATAACATGCGTAAATTTAAACATCACACCGATTGCACAATGCACACAATTTTTTGATACCTGGTGGGCCATTGTTATTACACAATTGGTCAACTGATGGATCGCTATATTTCAACTACCTAACCTGCTTACTTACTACGTATAAACTGAAATTTCCGAACTAATCTGAACTATACCGAAGCAACTATTTATTTACACTAGAATTATTGTATTGACGGACATTTTGACTCTTATTATTATATATTTAGTTGTCGATTACAATAATTTGGAAGCGAGTAAACATGATTTATTTGTAATTATAAAAACTTTCAGTGTCCGATACTAATCACAAAACTATAATATACACCTTATTGATTTTTATTTAAATTAAAAACTAAAAAAGTTATAAAAATTCAAATAAAACTTATTCTGGTTACTAAATGACAAATATAGAAGTGATGGTTATTATTTGATCGTCTCCACTTGTGGCAACTTTACGTACTATTGACAAGGCAGCCTCTTATGCCTTCGATGTTAAGGCGGCGTAGCTTTATTCTTTCCGAAATTCAGACCGAGAGCGTGGGAGATTTTAGCAATCTTAGTGGGTTCGTTTATACGCTAATTATGTACTTCGAAAGTATTCTGCAGTGCCCAGCTGAAAATGAAAGAGCTCAACAGGCGCCAGGCCTGAATAAAACACACAGTAGGAATAAAGGGGTGTTTATTCAAAACCAGGAAAAAATAGATTCTGGTTAAGCAATTTTCAAACAATTTACAGTAGTGAGAGTGACTCTCACGGACCATAAAGGTCCCAAACAAAAATATTGCTGAAGGCAAAAGTGGGGGACGGACCCGTAATGATGTTCACTCCAAATAAATTGAAAATTTCCTATAGCAAAGAGGAAGGTTTATAAAGTATACTGTAAAAATTTCACTTGCGAAGATATAATCAAAATTTCGAGAAAAATCAATTTTAAAATAGCATAACTTTGCATGTAAAATGTATGTCGAAGCCACGCCCATAGCCGAGGTTATAAATATATGTTACGGTTGCTCGATGCCGATCGCATTTACCAGTCTACTGCCGTGCTCATAACATCGCTAGCACGGTCGCCAAACTGAATAAAAAAACGGTTCTTTTCTGAACCACAAATATTTTAAGAATAAGGTCTCTAAATAAACATAAAAAACTATGGGGAAATCCTAGGCCTTGCGGGGCTAAAGCCCCGCGGCCGGTTTTGATGGTACAAATTACTGTTTTGGGTGGATCTGGTACGGCCAGAATTGGGCGCATAAAAAACTTACCCTACGGCCCTCCGGGCCTCCGGGCGGTTTTTCAATCGCGTACGCCGCTACGCGGCAGAGCTAAACATACGAGAAGACGCCACCCATCAAGCAAACCGGGATGAAGGCAACCGGGATTTTAAACCCCCAAAAAATCGCCTAAAAACAAAAAATAATCGATGTTACATGTACGAGAGTCGAGCTGCATCTGCCGGTGCAAAATACTCTAAGTGTTAGGGTCATTCATAGCGCACGGACCGACCACAGAATGAGCGACGCGCAATAATTTCGTTACGGAATATCGTTAAATTAGCAAACTTCAAATTCGATTTACTCAAAATTTTGATAATACCTTCGCAGGTTTAAATTATATCAGTAAACTATATAAACCTTCCTCTTTGCAATAGGAAATTTTCAATTTATTTGGAGCGGACACCCTTAGGGGTCCGTAGCCCAAAAGGGTTTAACAACTCTGGACTGAAGGTCCTTTAACTATTCTGAAGTAAGGCCCCAGCATAAACAATTTGCTACTGGCTATAGCCCAAATTGCTATGGAGTGCGGTATATAAAGCAAAGCTTATTGCTGTCAGAAAAAAAGCTGATAATGAATACAAATATGCAACTTACCTCGCAGCTGGATTCTTGAAATAAACGTCTGGACCCTTGGTGCAAACTGCAACTCCGTGACAAAGCCCTATCCCGGATTCCCAGTCCAATGGCCACTCATTGATGAAAATCGCTACAACAGTAAGCACACACAAGCAAACAAAACCAGCAGATATCCAACTAAGCTTATTGATGTTAAAAAAATCACTAGCAAAAGTAGATACTACAGCCTTACTCAAAATATCAAAAACACAGCCAACTGACAATTATTAATATTAGATGGAAAATTACCCAGAGTTGATCCAGTTGATATAAGACAGATTTAATTTGTTCTTCTTCTTCGAGTGCCTATCCGTTACCGGATGTTGGCGACCTCTCTCCTATGTATGTGTTGTGCATTTGTAGTACTATCGCACACATAGGGGACCTACTTGTTTAACGCGGGCTCCGAACCGCGGGAAGTGTATACACTTCATCTCCAGAGAGGCTATTCTTGGCATATTACACCTCGGTGGTTTGCCATTGCCTTCCGAGGGGAGACGGCCAGAATAAAGTTTTTACTGAGCCCGGAGTCGAACCGGGCATATAGCTTTAGCAGCAATGCACTTCACCGCTTAAGCTGATTACCGTCTTTAATTTGTTAACCGGCACTATTTTCCAATCTTCCTAAATTCCTAAATTCCAATAACGGAAGCCACTTTCCAAATATATTGGAAATCAAATGGTATTTATTACCTAGATATGGTATCAACGGCCCAAGGTGTTCTTATCAATAATAGCGACTTCGAAATTTCCAATGTATTTAAAATTGTTAAAATTTTCCAAAATATACTGTGGTAAGCTATTCCACATTCACTCAAATACCGGTAGCTAGACTATTCAATCTCCTACCAAGGATTCGGGCCTAATCTGCGGTTTATCAATCGAAATATTGTTCACAAAATTTATGTTCGCAAAAATGCGTGCTATAGCTACTAACCAAACCAAAAAGCATCGAATCGCCGTGTTCCTCTTATCTCCTATCCGCTTTTATACCGAGTGCGTTATAATTACTCGGACGGAATAATTGAAATGGTTGAAAAGAAAAATTATTTATGGAGATAGATATGGAGAATTGAATTACTGAGTATGTAACGACAAAAGTAACGTTACACACCCAGAAGACAATGGTAAACCATCAAAGTATTGGGTTGATGCATAGCGTTTTTTTTTATATTTAAAATTTAACTTTTTAAATACACATAAAAAATACATAAACTAATCAATAATAACTTCTCCTGCATTGTTTATAATGAACTCCCAACGTTCTGGCAGTTCTTCGATTCCACGCCTGAAGAAATCCGGTGGTTTGGAGGTGAGGAAGTCGTCAAACCAGTTTTAAAGAGCAACGTGGGTATTAAATGAGATTTCGCGGAGATTGTTGGATAGAGAGCGGAAAAGATGAAAATCTGATGGAGCAAGATCAGAAGAATAGGGCGGATGTGGAATAACCTCCCAACCGAGGTCTTGAATAGCTGCTTTTGTAATGTTAGCAGTATACGGACGGGCATTATCATGCTGCAAAACCACATGATGCCGTCTTGCCGATCGGTTTTATTGAATTGCAGCGTCGAGGCGATGTAGTTGTTGACAATAAACCTCAGAGTGATGGTTACATTCCTCGGTAGCAATTCATAGCCTTCTTTATCCCACTTTGCGTGGATGAGCACCTGATTTTGCACTAAGATTTGCTTGTTTGTTAGGGCCCAGCCATTCCATTCTGTTCTTGATGTAGATGTAAAGGCGTCATTTTTCGTCACCAGTAACAATTTGAGACAAAAACGGCCGATGTTGTTGACGAGAAAGCAAATAAACATAAATGATAACGCGCTGATTTTTGTTGTTTTCGCTCAAAACGTGTGGTACCCAAACACCCAACTTTTGAACTTTGCCCATAGAATGCAAATGCCGTACGACAGTTGATTGGTTACAAGTCATCATATTCCCCAATTCCCGACTTGATTGACGTGGATCATCACGAATTGAAGTATTTAATCGGTCTTCATCAAGACGAATGGTCTCCCTGAACGTGGGAAATCATTACTATCAAAATAAAAATAAATTACAAGGTGTCTCCCCGCATGTACTTAAAAGATTTTTGAATATTATCTTGTTAATATAGCGCTCAATAATGATTTTACATTTGGTTTTTTTGGCATTTATGTGCAAGATTTGCATAATTTTGAAAAAGTTTCGTGCTCTTACAGGAAGCTAAACGGGAGCAAATTTGCTTAAAGTGTTTTTTGTGATAAAGTTTTACCAAGCAGCCAGGAACATAAGAGAAAAGAATATTTTGGCTTATAACATACCAAATACACTTCCCACGGTTTAGACCCCGTATTAAGTGAGATTATAAAATGCGATGTGTGTGATAACACTTCCAATTCACAACATATACGTACATACATTTTTTAGGCTTCTATACAAAGTATAACAAGAAGCCTTATGATCTAGCTCCGTGTCTGTCCGTCCGTCTGTCTGTCCGTCCGTCCGTCTGTCCGCATAATTCAAAATCATACAGAGCGTTTCAAATCGTGTTGGAAATACTCTGTGTGTATAGAGGTCTAAGAACTGGGTAGCCAGTGCGCTACTTTTAGGCTTCTATACAAGGTATATTTATGATTAGGGCCAATTTATTTGTCAAATCGTCGTGACGTTTCTTCGGCGAATCGCCCATGAAAGCTGCGGGTCTCGCGGAAGGAGGAACAACCGGTAAAACCGTCACGATCATCCACTCGGGTCGTGAGTATTTCGGATCCATTCCCAGGGCGCTGCAATCTGCGTCGCTAATTTGTCTAAAGATATGCAGCACTTCTTCCGCCAACAAATACTTTTTTTTTTGTGGAACCTTTCCGTCGGATTCCTTCCATTCGGCCGTCAAATCGAGACCCGATTTTCTAATTACAGGTTGATGATTTCCACATCCACCATCCGCGTGACATATTGTTTGTTCTTTGCACAAACCGTACACTAGTTCTAAGCGTTTCTTGGAATCGTCTGCAGTTATCTTCTGAGCGTGTTCGAAGTGGTTTTGTTTCTTTGCGTTCACCAACAATTTACTGCAATTAAAGCAGACGCAGCGTAAAACTTTCATGACATCTTTAATCATGCCAACGTGAAAGATCGGTTTGGCCAATTCGATGTGACCAAAGTGACCGGGGCAAGTGTCCCGGTCGCCTTCGCATGTTTGACATGGTAAAGTGCTGTCAAACGCTCCCATCCTCGGATCCATCAGGCCGCCCACTTTTGGATGACTTCCTTCTATAATTTCTACATGATTTATACCTTCTGGGACGACAGACATGCTACGAATATCTTCCGGACTAAAAATGCCAAATTGCACATTCTTTACAGTTTTGAAAGCTGATTTGTTTTCGATTAATGCCATTGTTAATAATTTACTTTTACTTAACGCGCGAAAAATTAGCCAAACTGTTACATCTACTATACTCATAGGGCGATGTCCTATATAAGCAAATTGATCTGATGATACGTTGATCCGTTGATACGATGATCCGTTGATACGATGATCCGTTGATACGATGATACGATGATCCGTTGATACGATGATCCGTTGATACGATGATCCGTTGATACGATTATACCATGATACGATTGTCCGTTGATCCAATTATTCTTTGATACGTGGCTTACTGGTCTAACTGCCGCAGGGATTAACGGCCAGAATAAAGTGAAGATAAGCTATTGTTCCAAGGATATGATTTACTAGGATATTGGATATCAGTGGACGTGTTAAAGAAAGACTACGTTTTGAATCGACTAGTTGCGACCCTCTATCGGGGTCATTTTCAAGACTGTAATAAAGAAAAATGTACATAAACAAGCGAAAAAATACAAATCTAATGTAAAATATGTCACCTCTCAAAACAGATGTAAAATGTTTTCTTGTGTAACACATTGTAGTAAACATACAATGAATATGGTCAGAATAAAGTTATAAAGTAATAAACATGGCCAGAATAAAGTTTTACTGAGCCCGGAGTGTAACCAGGCATTCAGCATTAGCAGCAACGCACTTAACCGCTATAGCTGACGATGGATATGAAAAATCTAAGCCCTCGTGAATAACTTGATCCAGTACGCCCCTGACTTATTGTATGACAGCTGTTTTCAGATAACAAAAATTAAACAAGGTGGAACTCGCTTTAGCGGCAGTTCTTAGGCTTCTATTCGCAATTTACATTAAGCAAACGCCACCATGCGGGAGAATTTTAGATTAGTAAGTGACGTATTAAATGAAAATAAAAATTTGTTCTTCAGGCTCAAGACATAACAAAATCAACTAATTAACAAAACATATATTATAATAAATTTAATACTATACTGAAATGTTGCAAATTTTCACTAGAATATGATTTTGAATTTCGAAATATACGTCTAAACACGGCCATGTTGTTGTTGCTGGTGGCGCTACCAACGGTAATGTAAATTGCCGATACAGCTACCTTTCTGGTGTGGAAAGTTGTTATTATCTGGTTATTTTTGGTCGCCATATAATGTAAAATCACATAATGAGATAATCTGCACTAATTATTTATTATTTTATTTTAACCACAGCAGTGGCTTGATGTGGATAGTAAAGTTAAGTTGTAAATAAAAGAGAAGGAAGAGGATGGATCCACCTCAAAAAATGGACCGGAAATTACAGAAAAGTAAAGTTACGAATGGAATGGAAAAGTTTGATTATTATTACTTATGTACAGCGATGCCAACCGTACTATAATTTATTATAGTAGCATTCTATAAGTAATTTGTACCTTCTGTTGTACAGCACAGATACCTTAAGACGTTGATACCCTAATAAAAAGTTATCTCAAAAAATTTAATTGGTGCAGATCATCGAATTATCTGATGTTACATTATAAATATTATGTCGACCAAAAATAACTAGCAATAATAACTTTTCACACCAGAAAGGTAGCTGTATAGAAGCCTAGGAACCGCTGCTAAAGCAAGTTCCAACTTGTTTAATTTAGACATCCTATCCTATAGGGGAGTGTCGTATAGGTTGGGACGCCGTATAGGTTGGGACAGCGGAATATCTGCGTTGTTGGTAGTTGTGACACCTATATTATGACTGTCGCAGTAAAGTTTGGTTATAACCTAACGTTTCATGTGCATTAGAACGAAGACGTCGTGTTCATTGTATGTATGCCAAGCAAGTCGAAATTTTTCTTTAAAAATACATCTTTAAGGTAGTTTCTACGTGCTGAAATTTTACAAAATTTAAATCAATTATTTCAAGTAAGTATGTTCAATGTGTCTTGTATTTAGTGTATTTTCATTGTGTGAAAGAACAATTTAAATGTGAGGTATTGCAGAAGGTAATTTTTAGACTTTTTACAAAATGGCTATTTTGTAAAGGTTGGGACACCACTTTTTTTTTTATTCCAAGACACTGCAATGCCATTTAATTTGGCTTAACATCGATTTTGTCTTCGATCGGACCTTTGCAAGCATCAACTCCAGCCAAAAATTCAAATCGTGGACGGAAGTCGATGAAAAGTAGTGTTTTGACGTCGCCCGAAAACATTTCCGAATTGAAGGAAAGGCAAACTAAACAAATAAATTGTTTCTTTGAAAGTTTAAATAAATATTCTAATCATAATACCATGCAGTTTTACTTCATTTTTTTGCCTTATTTTTCGGATTTTTGATAGTGTCCAATAACCTATACGGCAAATTTTTTTCGACTAAAAAAATTCCCTTCATTAAAATAGATATAACTTTTGACTCGTTTGCGATATCAAATAACTTTCCACAGTAAAGTTGTAGCCAATGATCAAACCTACTTATTGGTATATAGAAGTTAACATTATTCCCATCAGTTTCAAAACTACACACCAAAAACGAAACCCATCGCAACCTTTACGACATTCCCTTACATTTGCAAACAGTTTACACAAACATTCTGTATATGGTTTAACATTAATGTCTTAGATTCTTGGATGATACATTCCATTTAGCTACATTCCATTATTGGCTTTCCTTATCAAATCTTCTGGTAAGATCCAAGGGTTTGTGTTTCTTTAATCTACGATTAAAGTTGGTGTTAAGCTATTAATGAAGCTGACGGTTTGGATGCTGACTCAACTTGGTATGGTATTTCTCACTCCAGGATTTTATTTCCTCTTTGACAGTTTCCACGTTGAGATCCATATGGATAACGTCATTTGGGACATACCAATGTTCGTGCGTGATTGTGCGCAGTACCTTTGATTGAAATCTCTGCAGTATTTCTAGATTTGAATAGCTTGCTGTCCCGCGCAGTTAGATGCCATGTATATCCATCCTGGTTTTACGAAAACTTTATATACTATGGTGTGTTTTTAGTTGCATGAGAATTTCAAATTTAAATAAAACATTAAAAAAGTGATGGAATGTTTTTTAATTATGTTTTTATGAAAGTAATTTTAATGCCGTTTATGATTTGAAAATAATTTACAGCTTGTGACTACCACGACTAATCGTTACGAAGCGCATCCGAGAAGTCAAATTTTTGACCACTTTCTGGCCTTATTTCATAAATGGCTTGTTAAATCATGGATTTTACCGATCGAGCGCTGCATGCAACAACAAGCGTGACGTCACTTTGAGTATTCTTTGACATTAAGGTTATAACCTTAATTCTTTGCTGTCGTTTCGAATTTTCCTGGTGAAATAATATTAATATTGTGATTGTAACGAATTAAAAGTATAACGAAAGTTATTATATAATAACGTGGTTATAAACGAGGTTAAATACCGAAAGTTATTTTAACAATATATTTTTGTTGTGTTTCAAAATAACGTGGTTTATCACGTGTAAATATTGAACAGTTATTAACTTTATTTAAATAGTTTAGTTGGATAAACTATTTAAATAAAGTTAATTTTTTGGATAAGTTGGATAAGTAACTCCGCCTTTGCCGGTCCCAAGCCCGGATGAAAAAGGAGGAGGGGGAGGAGTAACAACCTCGTTAAAAAACCAGGGTTCAGTTGGCTCCGACTGATAGCACCCTGTGTGGGCCCCTGCCTAGGGTTACAGGTGAAAAGTGGTCAACGGTCCCAAAGACAGAAGGACCTTCAACGTCAAAGGGAGCGGAAGAACTAAAAAAAACGGGGTAGGCAGAACCCCAAAGACTCGAAAGTCCATCAGCCTATTGGAAGAAAACCAAGACTACAAATTGACCGGTCCTCCAGGTTGGGGGTTTGGGCGATGGGCCAGCACCTCATCACCTGTAAAACAAAGTAAAATGCTCTTGAACCTATAGCCAAGCCTCGGAATTTGGATAGAAATTTAAGACGACTTAACGCGAGAAAACGGTTGATGAATATTGGAACATGGAACGTCCAGGGGATGACAAATAAATTGACAGAAATCAATAACGAGCTGAATAGACTCAATGTAGACATAGTTGTATTGTCGGAGACCAAGAAGAAAGGTCAAGGGAGTGAAGAAATGGGAGACTACATTCACATTTGGTCGGGGGTGGATAAATCTCAAAGAGCTAAGGCAGGGGTATCCATTCTAATTAAACGCGACCTTAAAAGATTGTTAAAAAGTTTTACTTGTATAGACGAAAGAATTGTGTCAGTAACGATGTCATTATACGGATACGAAACAACAATAGTCGGAACATACGCTCCCACCGACGGCCTAGACCAAGACGTTAAGGATATATTCTATGGTAGACTAAATAAAGTAGTAGGAGATATTAAAGGTAGACAGGAGGTCATAGTGGCGGGAGATTTGAATGCCAGAGTGGGCATTAGAGAGGAGGATGAAGTTGTGGGAAGATATGGAGAAGTAACGGTGAATGACTCAGGTGAAAGATTAGTAGCATTTTGTAAAGAAAATCAGCTTAAGATTGTAAACTCATTCTTCCCCCATAAGAATATACACACGTTTACTTGGGAAAGACCATCGTTACAACAAAAGTCGGTTCTGGACTATATAATTATGAAACAGAGATCAACAGTTATTAGGGTACAGGACTGTCGAGTTAAAAGAGGGGCTGATTGTGGCTCAGACCATTACTTAGTAATAGCCAAGTTGATATTTCAATATGGAAAGTGTGATAGCGAATCCAGGAAAGACACTAAAACAAAACAGGCATGCGATGTCAGTGTAAAGTATAAATTGCATTTATTGCAGCAACCCAGTGTTCGACAACTGTATGAAAATAGATTGAGGGGGAAGTTGGATGAGGCACCAAACGCCGAAAATGTAGAAGAAGAGTATGAAAATATTAAGAGGGCAATGAATGAATCAGCAACGGAGGCGCTTGGAACGAGTGATAAACGAAATACAAGAAGATTACCACTATGGTGGACAGAGGAAATAAATGAGTTGGTATTGGCGAAAACAAAATTGTACTCCGATTGGTTAACAGCAAGAACAATGGAGAATAGAGATAAATATAAAAGCAAGAATAGAGAATTGAGAAGAAAAATAAGCGAAGAAAAAAATATATTTTGGGAACAGAAATGCGCACAGATAGAAAGTTTAATGGGGGGAGCTCGAACAACTGAGATTTGGAGAACGATTAAACAGATGAAAACAAATAATATTAATACATTGAACAACTTGGTTGGAATAAATGAATGGGAGGGGCCACTATGAGAAACTGTTTACAGAAAAACGATCAGAATTCGTGGATAGTACATTTCTGCAAAACCAAAACAGTGAGGTAGATGAAGAGATAAATATAACGCTGGATGACATTAAACGTAACTTAAAAAATATGAAAAATGGAAGAGCCCCGGGACCGGGAAGTATTCCGGTAGAGCTATTGAAAAATGGCGGAGAATCTTTGATGCTGAGAATTTGGGGACTAGTCTGTACCTGCTTTAAACTAAATAAGGTTCCAAAAGAATGGAAGATATCATATGTGATATCACTGTTCAAGAAAGGCGATAGAAGAGATCCAAAGTGTTATAGAGGACTGAGTATTACAGGCACCTTTAGTCGACTGTTTGGAAAGATAATACAAGAAAAACTGAGACTGAACATTGGAAATAAAATAGGGGAGGACCAAAGTGGTTTTATCCCTGGTAGATCGTGTATTGATAACTTGTTCACATTGCAGCAGATATTGGAGAAAAGGATAGGAACAGGACAAGAAGTCCACTTGGCTTTTATTGACCTTGATAAAGCGTATGATTCGATACCCAGATGCAAGCTTTGGGAAGTATTGGAGAAAGTGGGCACTAATAGCCAGTTGATCCAAATAATAAAAGAACTCTATAATGAAAATGTAACATACGTTAAAAATGGCAACACAATATCAGAACCACTTACAACATCTAAGGGACTCCGACAAGGGTGCAGCTTGTCGCCACTGCTGTTTAATATATATTTAGAGATCGCATTAAAGAAATGGAAAAGACACTGCGAGGGGATGGGAATTCCTATTGGCAACAGCACACTTTATACGCTAAGCTTTGCGGATGATCAGGTGGTAATAGCACAGGATGCATATGACCTAGAGTTTATGATAAAGAGGCTAAACGAAGAATACAAGGAGTGGGGCTTACAAATCAGCATGACCAAAACCGAATATTTGGTGGTAAATTCAGACGCAAGGTTTGAGGTGCTTATCGATGATGATGTAACGGTCAAGCAAGTGGACGAGTTCAAATACCTGGGCTCAATTGTGGATAAGAGTGGAATAGGCAAGGAAGAAATAAAGCATAGAATACGAGAGGGCCGAAGAATCTTGGGATCCTTGAACTCATTGTGGTGGAACAAAAACATATCAATAAATACAAAGAAACGTTTGGGACAAGTCATGGTAGAGTCCGTCCTATGTTACGGAAGTGAGGTATGGACAGTCGATGCAGAAATGAAAAGAAAACTGAATGCGGTAGAAATGGACTATTTAAGAAGAGGAGCAGGAATATCGAAACTGCAGCATATTAGGAATGAGGTCATCAGAGAGCGTATGGAAGCAAAAGACACCATAAATGACAGAATTGAAAGACGAGGACTAAAATGGTTCGGACACTTAATGAGAATGGAGGAAAATCGATGGCCTAAACGGGTTTATCAGTGGACACCGCCCGGAAAGAAGAAAAGAGGAAGACCGAGAAGATCGTGGAATGATGGAATTCGACAATCAATGTCAAATCGAAACCTGGACGAAGAACAAACGCGTAACAGAGAGGAATGGCGAAGGGTAACGGGAAAACGGTTCTTAGCTGTATAGTGAAATACAATGTAACATTGTTTATTATTGTAATCTTACTAACCCGAAATATATATATAGTTGGATAAGTGGTTTTATCATGGCATTGAACTCGCAGTTTCTTTTGCTGAAAGAAATCTACAGGTTTCTAAATTGCGATATATTTTCCCGTTGTAGCAGTGAAGGCGAAAATGTATTGAATGCAAGACACATCATTGCGTTTGGTGAAGTGAACAGTACAGATGATCAAGTAGTAAAAACACTTGCATTATGTTTGAAAACGAGTGATCTTTCTGATACACCTCACGAAATTTAGGGCACGTTTCGTATCGATACACCGGAGCTTGAGGTTTATGAAATGAAATGTAGTTGCAAAGCTGGCGAATCACAAAGATGCAAGCATGTTGCAGCATTTTTGCTTTTATGTACAAGGTAAGATAGTGTAGTGCATGCATTTATACTATTTGATGTAATTATAAAAAATATTAATTAATAAATAATTTCAGGACCAGCATTTTTGAGTTTGAAGAATTTTCATGCACCGACGTCAAATGCTACTGGAAATCTGCCAAGGAGGCAGCTTTGGAGCAGTACAATGCTAAACCCTTTGAACGATGGTCATGTGTTAATAGAAAACGAGGAAGAAATGAAGATAGTAGGCATGACTTTGTTCGTGACCATTTTCTAGAATTCATTAAGAAGAGAAATCTCGGTTATTATGCTGTGCATAATATGTACATTTTTTAAAAATTTATAATAGCATAATTTATTTAATTTTGGTTTTCTTAATTATTTTAGTGTTTGATGTAGAGAAATCGCAACTACAGAAGTCGCAACTCCTGGTGGCAGTGTAGATCAAGTGCCACAAGAATTGCTAGAAATAGCCAATAATGCATTCATTTCAGCATTTATGATTTCGCTAGACATCGATGTTTCGAAATTTAATTTAAAAACTTGTTGCTAGGATGTTTTAGGCAATTTAGTAAACGCCAATGTTATTTCCATTGCCATAAAAACAAAGGAGCAGATCGAACGTTGGAGATGTGAAAGACAGTATCGATTAACAGGTAAAATTTGAAATTTTGTTAGTTTTTCTTTAATTTGTTAAATTTGGAAGTTGCGGTAATTTAGTAACATGTGCATGTGATATAGGTACATAATTGTGAATAATTTCATCATCCTGTTATTTAGGATCACGGTGTTATGCTATTTTCACATATTCTAAGGACAACTGGGAGCAAAAGACGCGCAATTACTTTTGGCCGAAACCATTTACAAATAAATATGTAAGACATGGGATCGAACATGAAAAGGAAGCATTAATTTCCTATAAGACGAAGAATGGCCATAACACACAGGGGGCCCCCGTAAGGGCTACTGGCGCCTGTGTGCAAAAAAGGATTTTAGCGCCCCTTAAGGCATTTTGGATCATGTTTTTTTATTTATTGTTTTGAATGTAGGTATTAGGTAGGTAGGTGCTTGAAATAAAGCAAAAAACTGAACTTTAGAAGTCATATTTATTTGTAGACTAAACTATCAAAATGAAACAAACAGAATAAAATCATAACAAAATAAATTAAAATAAATTCTTTTCACACCCATTTTAAAGCATTTACTTAACTAATGGGGTACAGACACGTTGTTTATAAATACTAGAAAATAACCCAAAACTAAAAATCATATTTTTTTAGGAACAAATAACAGAAATATTGCCTAATGTCTACATATATATAAGTACTACTTTCTACTTTCTTATACTTAGATATTTTAAAAAATATGCAGATACTTCTGATAACAAATACCTAGGTAACTTCGTTATAAAATCAAAAATGATAGCTAGGTACAATAGAAAAATAAAAAATGGCTATTGTAGTAGCGATATTTTTCGAGACTTTGCTGTTGCAAATTCATTAATTACATCGCTAAAATTTATACCATCAAAAATTTCTTGTTCAATTGCTAATATTGTTATCCCAGACAATCTTTCTTGAAGCATTGTCGATCTTAAATAATTTTTAATGATTTTTAACTTTGAAAAAGATCGCTCGCCAGAAGCTAGAGATACAGGCAATGTCAGAAGAATTCTTAGTGAAATGCTTACGTTTGGAAGGGTGGAGATTAAATTGTTTTCAAATATATTGAACTGTATTTCAATGCCTAGCCAAATTTCGATAAATTTCAAAAATTAAAATTAAAAATTAACATGTAAATTTGACAAAATGTAACAAAAATTTGTAAAACAAATATTGTAAACCAAAATTAATTAGAAGAAGGGGGAATTTGGATTTGGATAAATGTCTTTGTGCGCAGACGAGGAACTTTTGAGTTGGAAGAAGGAGGGGACAGTCTACGCCGAGCAGTCGACTAGATAGGACGTTTTGAGCGAGTCCATTGTAAAATTTGTAGAGTAATTTGTTATAAATAAAGAAAAGGAAAGTTTTAGTTGATATTTGAAAGAGTTGTGTTTCATTAAAGTGTTTGTGGAAAAGAAAAATAAAGATAAAGAAAAATTTTGAATTCACGAAATTCAAAAAAAAAATAGTTGGTCCGTGGACAAAAAAGAACACGTCAATATATTGTAAAATACATAAGGGGTCAGTATCATCAGGTAATGAAAAGAAGTTTAACGCTTTAATTTCATTAAACAAATCATTGGAGTCTATATCCTTATTATCCTGATCTGTCAGTCCTTCTTCAAGAACAGAACAACGTTTTAAAAGATCGCTGTCACTTAATTTGAATATGTCGCTAAAAAATCCTAAAATATTATCATACTCATTTAATAAGTCAAATCGGTTTTTTTAGAGAGCTTAAAGTTTGATCTATAATTTTTAAGAAAAAACTAATTTTAAAGGCGGTTTTTGGATCATGAGGGGTCTCATCTCGGTGTTCATAGTCAAACAGTTTTGGTTTGAATTTCCTCCTGACCGTTGGTAACGGTGGAAAGTCTTCTTCAATTTCGAGAGAGAGTGCTACTTCTTTAGCTTGTACAAGAATTTCTTGAAATGATTGGTCAGATCTATATTGCTGGAAGTGATCAACTAAATTTTTTAGGTAGGTTTGGCATACTTTAATATTAATTGTAGCACTTTGCATTTGTTTGCTGACAATATTTATATGAAATAAAACGTCATGCCAAATAATAATTCCACAAATAAATTGAAAATTTTGTACAGACGTTAAGAGGGAACTCGCTTTATGTCTTGCATCAATGTGAAAGGAATTATCTTCAGCTACTTCTAGAAGACTTTCGCAAACCTTAATTAAATAAAGTTTAAGGGGATTTATTGCATCAATTCTGCTGGACCATCTTGTCTCACTTAGAGGCTTTAAACTTAACCCGGGGACATTTTTTCTCATAACATCCCACCTTTTTGTGGATGACGAAAAAAAATTATATAACTTTTGCACAAGATTAAAACAGTTGGTGAGAGTGTCATAACAACTGAAACTACGAACTAACTAGGAACCTTCCTAATGCAAAGATGAAGGTTTATATAGGCCCCTACTACAAAAAAATTTCGAGAATGTATTATCAAAATTTTCAGTAAGTCGATTTTGAAGTTAGCAAAATTATCGAGATTCCTTCACAAAATTATTGCGCGTCGCCATTCTGTTGACGGTACGTGCACTATGATATACTCTAACACTTAGAATATTTCGCAGCGCCAGATGCAGCTCGACTGTCGTACATGCAACATCGATTATTTTTTGTTTTTAGGCGATTTTTTGGGGGTTTGAAATCTCGGTTGCCTTTATCCCGGTTTGCTTGATGCGTGGCGCCTTCTCGTATGTTTAGTTCTACGCGGAGCAGCGTAGGGTAGGTTTTTTTTTGCTCACAATTCTGGCCAAGCCAACGTTTATTATTTATTACTAATATCCACTAATCACACCCCCATCTATCCGAATTTCAAAGAAAAATTCAAATCGGAGCGAAAAAATTTCACTTACACGATGAAAATTTCCCGTACTTTAATAAGGTTCCTTTTGCTAAAGAAAACATTTTGGGGTGATTTGGGGTGTCAGTTGTTATGACACTCTGCCCAAAAAGTTTATTGTAGTTTATTATTTGTAAAAAAGTGTATTGTAGTTTAGTGTTTATTGTCAGTATTGCATCTGACACCTTAGAAGCGTCATTTACTGTTAAGTTCAAAGTATGAGCCGCACAAGGTACAAAAAGGGCTCTCGGATTCGCATCAAGAATGCGTTTTTGTAGCCCAACATGCTTTCCCTTCATGTTTGCCCCATTATCATAACCTTGTCCCCTAATATTTTTTATATCTAAATTTAATTTTTTCAAAATTTCTGTCACAAATGTATATATCCCTTCCCCTGTAGAGTCCAGTATTGGATTAAACGCAATAAAACTTTCCTTCACTTCAACCTTTTTTGAAGTGGTGTTAAGGACAACATACCTCAGAACAAGACTAATTTGCTCAGTATGACTAGTGTCTGGTGTACAATCTAATATTATTGAAAAATATTTTTAACTGCGAACCATTTCTAAAATATTATTTCTTACTTTAGACGACAATAATTCAATTATTTCATTCTGTATTTGCACGCCTAAATAATGAGTCATTTTAACAGATTTTTTTTTGGGAGTTACACACTCGGCTAACGTGCTGTCTCATCACTGAATCATAAGAGGTAATCATCTCAACAGTTTTTAGAAAATTTCCATTATCATGTTTGAAAAGTAATTTAGAAGAACCTTGAAATGCCAAGCATTGTGTAGATAAATACTTAACAATCGCAATAATTCTTTCCAACACGTCGCGCCAATATTTTTTTCCGTTTCTAAAATCCGCAGGTGATGAGCATTAACAGTCGTAGATGTCTCCAACATTTTTTTTAAATTTACCCAAGTGTTCATATAACTGTTGTGTAAAATTAACGTTTCGTGTCTCTTCATTAGCAAAGACAAGTGTTGCCAAGCAGATACTCCATTTGTATCACAAAAAGTGTTAGGAGTTTTACAAAACAACTTACAACAAAAACAAAATACAGAATCTTTAGAAATAGAGTAAATAAGCCAAGTCCTTTCGACTTTTTCTCCATTTGCTAGACTTCTTACAAAGTATTTGCACGAAAACTTTCTCTTATCTTTATTACTAGGAAAGCTAAAACTGATGTCTATCAAGGGCGGACCACGTTTAACCAATATTCTAGCTATCTCATTGGTGATTCTTTCGGGCCACAAACCGGGGTCGGACGGAATTATATCGACACTAGCCTCATTAAAGCCTTCATCGAAAGTGTCACTTGCAGCAGGTATTTCGGTACTTGCTTCTTACACAAGCTAAATTACCTGAAGTGGATTGTTCAAGTGCTGTAGACGAGGATGGTGTCATCGCTTCATCGGGCTCTGCATCAGTAGAAGCTGTTTTGCTGCTACAACCGCCGCCACTTGTTGCAGGACCTGATGTTACCGTGGTCGCCTCTGTTGAAATTTCAGATGGTCCACTCACGGTTACTGATATTACGGATTTAGAATCTTGAGATTCGGTCGCATCGATAGTCTCCGTGGAATCTTGATTGTTTCGCAAGAAGTGCTTTAAAGATCCAGCCATTTTTTTCCTTTCTTGTAGTCTCAGTTTCTTTTGCTCGCGAAACTGCGCACCTGAAGGTCTCTTTCTTTTATCCTGAAAATACAAATAAATAATTAGTACTCATGGGAATTAGGAATTAACTTCTAAAGTAAGCACAATAATAAGCACCAAGTTTGCATATTAAGGCCCAGTTGTTCAGTATTAGGTTATCTTTTAACTTGAATTATTTTCCATGGAAACAATTTTTGAAACAATCATTTCCATGGAAAATAATCCAGGTTAAAAGATAACCCGAAATTGAACAACTGGGCCTTAATGTTTTAAAAAACATTCACAAATTTTATTTATTTATTTTCTTTGAATATTTAATTTTCATAATATAACTTAAAACTAGCAGAGTTTCTGCTTAACTATAATAATGACTTAAAAATACTAACTAACATAATAAGGCCTTAAAAGAATACTTAATGAATACTTAAAGAATACTGACTTATTTTGTTTGTTACTTTGATTTTATGTATTCAACAATTTTGTTTGTTTAGCTATTCTCATGCTTCCAGGATATTCTAGAATATTCGAATGGCTCAACCAGCAATGAAATTTAATAATTATGATGTTTCTAGAATATTCGAATAGCTCAACCAGCAATGAAATTTAATAAATATGATGTTTGCATTTCCCTACATTACATCACATTATGGGAAAATCACCCGGTTACACAATCTTTATTGGGAATATAATATAACTTTCAGCACTTAATTTTTTAGAAAAGAAGTGGTAAACAAAATATTATACAACACAACACTTGACAAAATAAAAATATGTAAATGTAAAAATTAATAGGATTACTTGTTTTTGTGCACTTGTTGCACGCTCCAGTGAACTAACCGGTTTAAAAACGCCTCTGGCGATGCATCGCTTTTATAGCGGTCCAGGCATTATTCATGTCTGAACAGGAAAAATCAAGAAACTACCGCCTGACATGTTCTCGCAACATAGGAATCGGCAGTAACTGGATGATATACTAATAAAATTTCGTGTGTATTTATACCTAATCCTATTTAATTTCTCAACTTTTATTTTAAAATTAATTTTTGTTTTTTGTTTTTTTTGCAAATTTTTTTGCAAGGGTTTTGGCGCCCCTAAAGGATGGCGCCCGTGTGCATTGCACACTTTGCACATATGGTAGCGGGGGCCCGAACCAGGATTGATAGAGTGTACCAGAAATATCCTTGGTTAGCATACACTCCTGATGCTAAAGTTCTGGATGGAGATGGAAAACCAAAAAAAGTTGGTAGAAATCAAGTGACCGTATATAGGTAATTATTGCTTTGCTTCTGCGCTGAAATGATTTGCATTTTGAACAGTATCTAAAAGAAATTTATTTTTAGGAACCACACAGCCAGCTGTCACATTTGGCAACTCATGTAAATTTTTAAAGTTGACTCCAACTGGATTGATTTTGAAACAGAAGCACCAGTACTACGGACAAGTTCAGCTTGGTATGGCCATCCAAAATTTAAAGGAAACCGATTTCATAGTATATTCGACTTCTTCCCAATCATTTATAAACATCGTTGTACCTTTTGATGAAGTTTTTGCAAGACAAATGATAAGGAAAATCACAGATAATTATTTTTATAAGATGATCCACGTCGTATGTGAAAAAGAAAATACAGAAACATTATGACTCAATACAAAGGTACCGTTTTATTAAATCTTTATTATACGTTGTGTAAGTACTGCGATGTAAACTACTTTGCCACATTGGCAGATTGAAGGCATGAACAAGCGTTGCACATAGTAATGTAAATAAAAATTGAAATGAATAAAAAATAATGGCAATGCTAAATAACGGATGCATCGTTAGAATAATAATTGAAAATGTATGTAATTAATTTGTGTTATTGTTTAGTTGTAATTAGTTAGAAAATTT
Source organism: Podabrus alpinus (assembly GCA_932274525.1). Taxonomy (NCBI): domain Eukaryota; kingdom Metazoa; phylum Arthropoda; class Insecta; order Coleoptera; family Cantharidae; genus Podabrus; species Podabrus alpinus. Next base: position 41,643,548 of record OW026452.1, on the reverse strand, counting down.
TATAAAACTAGGTTAGTTAATATTAGTAGTGTTACGCATAAAAATTTGAAAAACAATTATCGATTCCAATGTAAACTTTTAAAGCTGAAAGACAATTATTGTTCACTTCCAAATAAACGATAAAGGTGCATCGTAATTATCAATTAACATTTATTCATCACAGTGCATCGAAATACTTCAAATAAAATTTCATTGAGTGCTAGTAACCAAATTAACATTTTCCTAAAAAAATAAACATTATTTCAAAATGAAATTTAAAAGAGGGAAACTGCATAACAACTCACCCACGAATAACAAACAAGGAACAGAAAATACAATGTGCCTGGAAAACACAACAAAAATCGGACTTCCTTGGTAACCAGGATTATTTATGTTAGATACAGTAGATTGATGATAAAAAACGCACGTGAAATGTGTGAGTAAGAAAGATAATTTAAATTTGTGAAAATAAAATGATCAGTAAAGTGAATCAAGGTCAAGAAATGTTAAGACAAAGTAATTAGAACAATTTGTGATAAAAAAATTTGTGAAAAACACTTACCAAAGGGTAAAGTTGTGTGATGGTAATAAATTTGATGAAACATATAATTTTGGATATCATTGGATGGAGATTAGTGTCAATGTTCATGATAAATATTGGATTGAGGTTTAAGTTGTGTAGGCAGATGGTGATGTACATGCAGCAAAGAAATTACTATGGAATAGCAAGGTTGGTAAAAACTAGTATTCATTTGTGCGGGAGTATTTAAAACGACAATTTATTCAGAAATTCTTTATTTATTTATAAAAACATTTATTGCGGCTTTTATAATTCGTAAGAAATTTGTTAAATTTGTAATTAATAATAGTTTAAAAGCATGTGTTCAATTTGTATTATGTCTCTATGACAACCATAAAAATATTTTATAATTTGAAATTAAACAAGCATTGCCATAATAAAAAGTTTACTTAATTTTGTAAATCAAGTTTATCAGAGGGTAAAAAAAATTCGATATCTTGTTCATGTTGAAGATTTGTAAATGCATTAAAGGAAAGTTTACAACCGTCAAATAAAATTTTAGATTAACCCTATGCTAGCTGGAGCGAAGTAATAAGTTAACGATTCCACGTAAGTTATCATTGTGGGAGGAGCAATTAAAGGTAAGGGCATTTTCAAAGTAAGAGCAAATTAAATAAATAAAGGGCACAGATACATAGCAGTACTTATATATATGTTATTTTCAGAATTCAGTATCACGATGCAGAAATGGTAATTATTTAGCTACAAACGTTTTAATTTATTTCAAATTCAAAATATTTACAATTGTTTATATAATTTATTATTTATGGTACTAATATTTTTTTTCTTTGTTTTTAGATAAAGAATCTGATAGGGGGGTGAGTTTAGTGGGTGAAGTCCCACACTACCAACTCAGATCGAGTTGGTGTCTCGTACGAGATTCTCACCTCCCTACATGGGCTAAAACAAAAACAAACAAAAATTATACGTGCCCCTACCATGATGGCAATGTCGAACAATTATTCCAACTAATAAAACCTATTTATTTGTTATTTATACTGATTATTACCTGATAAAAACCTATTAAAAATAAAGAAAAAAAAACAATTAATTATAATTTACATGATTATTTCATAAATTTGTCTTCTGCAAGAATTTGCGAAGATAAATTGACAACAGCACATGCAATAACAAACAGTTCATCTCCTATTGGAAGTAGTGACATTGGAAAGGCTGTGTTAAAGATTTTGAATACTTTAATTCTTTGATTAGAGCGTTCAATGTGCACTCTCGCCTTTGCTATTTTAGCATTCAAAAGTGCTTCTTCAGCAGAAAATTGTTTTTTCTTTATTAAGAATGGAGGCTGGATAACTTTAATTCCATGATTACGAGTAATCTCTTCGATCCTAAATCCTTTGTCCAACATTATATGGTCGACACACATGTTTAATTTTGTTATAAGACCACTCTACTCAAATATGGCCTTGTCAGATGCTCTACCCCCATAGCCCTTGCTAATAAAAGTTATAAGCCCACCAGGACTTACACCTGTCATAAATTTGATTGTATTGTTTCCTTTATAATGAGAATATGTTTTAATTCTGCAGCACAAACATTTTGGCTTCATTATTGGAATTTCTATGCAATCAATCACTACCCGAACTTTCTGAAAGTCTGAAAAGCAGTATGGCATATTGTTAAATATTTCTTCAGAGCTTGGCCAAGTTATTGCATTTTTTAATACACTATGTAGTAACATCACAGTGTTATGGAATATAGTAATGCAAGTATTAGAGCTTACTGTATTAAACATTATAGAAATAATAGCATATGATAATCCAGTCTTCATTTTCATAAATGTTAAAATAATGCGTTCTTTTAATGTTAACTTATGCACCCGTTTATCCATTGAACACATTTCGCATAATTCCACAATAGCGTCTAAAAGTTCTAAATTTTCTAGTCCAGTCATTGATGATAATTTCTTATTTGTGTTTATTAAACTAATAAACGGTGTAACAATATCACCACTTTTTACTTGCGTTGACCGATCACAGGTAAAAGAAAACTGAATATCAGCCGTTTCAAGAAGTCCTGCTGCAGCAACTTTATCTTCAATTGTTGCTAATTCATCTAACGGCACATTTTCTTTGTTTGCCATTTCTTTTGAATTGCACTCGCTCAACAACGATAACGTTCTAGCAACATCCAACTCTTCTTCTTCGTTTGAAGTTGGCATACATACTGTGGAAGTGGATGCAACTGAGGTTGAAGCTCGTGCAGCTGCACGTTTACTACGTGAACTTGCCCGGTCATGTTCCAACTTTTTTTTGCTTCTGCACATTCATAGCTTCTGCTAGGCAGATTTTGTGAAGGAACGGCATTTGGTAATAATCGTCGAAGACCAACCCATTCTAAAATCAGTAACAGTCATAACTTCTCCTCTTTAAAACGTTAATTTCTTCCTTACCTGCATAATAATAATCTTCTGATGTGAAGTGTAAAAAGCATACTTTCATATGCTGTTTAACCTTTTTGCACATTTTTAATTTTAAAATCCACGCTTTCCTCCTATCAATAACTTCAACATTGCCATAAGCATTTTGAATTTCTACTTTTTCTTTGGCCGGCTTCGGAAAATTATGAAACTTTAGTTGGGATTTTTGTGGCGTATTGATTTACAGGCATATACACAACAAGTTGTGTTGAACGGTTTTCCTTTGGCATTCATTACTTATAACTGCAACATAACAAACACGTTTAAACAAAAAACTAAGTAATAAATAAATAATTTAATAAAAAATAATTAATTTAACGTATTTTAAGTAATTTAACCTCGAATTCATTGCTTTGATAAAAACACACAATACAAGAAAAATAGTAAGGTTAACTTTTGAATATGGTTACGTACAATATGAAAACACATTAAAAAATTTGTTATACTTACATATTAATATTATTTCACCAGGATAAACAATAATCACTACCGTATAAACCCATATGAAAACAATAACAGCCTTAAGGCTGGTACAGACACGGCTAGTAATTTAGTCTAGTAGCAGGTGTTGCTAAGATACTAACAAATTATTTCGATTATTTTGGCATATTTCGGGTAGTATCTTAGCAATACTTGCTACTGGACTAAATTACTAGACGTGTCTGAACCAGCCTTTATGCATAGTCGTACTTTAGTGGCTACTAGTTAGTAGCCACTAATAATATGTAGATATCCATGGTTTTTTTAAATTAAAAAGTTAGTACTGTCATTTTAGTAAATTACTAATTCTGACGTTTACTATTATTTATTTGGTAATTTAATTATTCATTTGGATATAAAACTAAATGATACTAATCGAAAGAGATTTTTCTTCCGCATCGAAAGATACCTAAAGCTCAATATTTTGCTCTTTAATTATAATGCAAAATGCTAAAATAAAATCAACAATTTTTAAAAAAATATTATGTGCCTTGGGATAGGTACATACTGCTATGTCCCTTGCACCTTTTTTAATTAGTTTACGCTTAAGATGAACTTTGCCCTTACCTGTAATGCTTATACCACAATGATAACTTACGTGGACAATTACCAAATCGTACTTGACCTCAGCTAGCCCAAAATTGATGAGAGAAATTATTTGACTGTTGTGACTTTCCTTTAACGCATTTGCGCATCTCCACAATGAACAAGATTTATAAATTTTACACTTTGGTAAACTTGATTTAAATTCAATAAAAAATTTATCATGGCAATGTTCTTTTAATATTAAAATATAAATGTTAACAAATGGTTGTCATGGAGACAAATTAAATAATTACCACATGCTTTAAAATTAATATTAAACTAATTTTAACAAATTTCTTAATTTAAATAATGATCGCAATAAATGTTTGTACAAATAATAAAGATCTCTGAATAATCTATCGTCTTGAAATTATCCCGCACTAAACAAATAAATTGTCGCTTAACCACTTTTTAACAGTTCATAGCAAATTCTTTCTAGGCGTGCGCAAATCATTCACTTATACCAATAAGCATCGTTCCTATTTACTTCCCTCGTGAACGTCCATATATTTTTCCATAAATTATTATCAACCAACTTTATAATTTATCCAAATTATTTTTCTCAACATCAAATTCGTATTTTGATGAGTTTTTCATAAAATTTTATCACCATTTATTTTTATTTCGCCTTTTATACTAGCATTAATCGACTTCGATTAACCTTACTTCTTGTTATTAACACGTTTTTTTCACAAATTATTACATTATTTTTTATCATCGCACAAATTCACGTGCGTTTTCATTTAATCCGCCATATACCTACCGTTGTTGTTTTTCTTGTCAAAATTTTCGTTACCCAGGAAAAATCCATTTTTGTTGTTTTTCAAAGCATATCCGTTTTTATGAATGCTGCTTGTCTCTCATTTGTTGGCAAGTTTTAATTTTACCCACTTCTTTAAATTTGATTTAAATTAATGTCTTTTCAGGAAAATTGTTACTTGGATACACGAGCACTTTTAATAAATGTTAATTGGAATTTCGATGCACTATTATTGTTTACATTGTTACGAAGATTTGTTCTTATCAACTTATCAAGCCGTCACATATGTGTCTCAGAGAACCTTTTTATGCGTAGCATTACTAATCCTAATTTATCTAGTTTTAACAAATTATTAAACTAATTACAACTATTAACAATTAACACAATTTTTATGATTTAAATTTATATCTAATTATAATGTAACGATGCAATCGTTACGTCGCATTTCCATGATTTCTCGTTATTTCAATTTTTATTTACGTTATTAGGGTACGTTTATGTTGGAGCTGCGATAAACGATAAGAGCGACGATACTAGCGAAGCAAAGAAAATGATGTCATTATTTTATATGCAGGTGTTTATATTGGAGCGAAGCGTTGAGCAACGCTTGGCAGCAGAGCAACGAGTAGGGTACGTTTATGTTGGAGCTGCGATAAACGATAAGAGCGACGATACTAGCGAAGCAAAGAAAATGATGTCATTATTTTATATGCAGGTGTTTATATTGGAGCGATGCGTTGAAACACGCTTGGCAGCCGAGCAACGATAAGAGCGGCGCTAATTGTACTGCCTATTTTCTTTGCTTTTATCAGGTGTCATTAGCCGTTTTTCGGATAAAATTGGTCTACTATGACAATTTCTCCATCTTTTTTCAATCCCATCAGAAATGTGCGAAAGTATGTAATCAAAGTATCTATTCTCATTCTCATATATTCCATAAATTTTGCAGGGTGTTGCCTTAATTGTTTGCAAAGATGATGATATTCTCCAAACATGTACCTTTGGGTATTTATAGGGTGCGCAGAGCATTTGCGCTTTTTATTAGCACTTTCAACAATATAATACTTTACGGCATTTGAAGTTAAAAGTATTTCTTCTTCAGAATCACTCATTTTTAAACAAAATATTTTTAATTAATTGGTTTGATGTAGATAATAAATTAAACATCACCTACAAAGCAGAGATCGTCGCTATTGTCGAAGCTCCACTATAAACTGCATATCATAGAAATGAATTTTGCGCTGCTCTTGTCGCTGCTCTCATCGCTGCTCTCATCATTTATCGCAGCTCCAACATAAACGTCTATTGTCGAAGCTCCACTATAAACTGCATATCATAGAAATGAATTTTGCGCTGCTCTTGTCGCTGCTCTTATCGCTGCTCTTATCGCTGCTCTCATCGCTGCTCTTGCGCTAGAGCGACGATACTAGCGAAGCAAAGAAAATGATGTCATTATTTTATATGCAGGTGTTTATATTGGAGCGAAGCTTTGAGCAACGCTTGGCAGCAGAGCAACGAGTAGGGTATGTTTATGTTGGAGCTGCGATAAACGATAAGAGCGACGATACTAGCGAAGCAAAGAAAATGATGTCATTATTTTATATGCAGGTGTTTATATTGGAGCGATGCGTTGAGACACGCTTGGCAGCCGAGCAACGATAAGAGCGGCGCTAATTGTACTGCCTATTTTCTTTGCTTTTATCAGGTGTCATTAGCCGCTTTTCGGATAAAATTGGTCTACTATGACAATTTCTCCATCTTTTTTCAATCCCATCAGAGATGTGCGAAAGTATGTAATCAAAGGTATCTATTCTCATTCTCATATATTCCATAAATTTTGCAGGGTGTTGCCTTAATTGTTTGCAAAGATGATGATATTCTCCAAACATGTACCTTTGGGTATTTCTAGGGTGCGCAGAGCATTTGCGCTTTTTATTAGCACTTTCAACAATATAATACTTTACGGCATTTGAAGTTAAAAGTATTTCTTCTTCAGAATCACTCATTTTTAAACAAAATATTTTTAATTAATTGGTTTGATTTAGATAATAAATGAAACATCACCTACAAAGCAGAGATCGTCGCTATTGTCGAAGCTCCACTATAAACTGCATATCATAGAAATGAATTTTGCGCTGCTCTTGTCGCTGCTCTCATCGCTGCTCTTATCGTTTATCGCAGCTCCAACATAAACGCCTATTGTCGAAGCTCCACTATAAACTGCATATCATAGAAATGAATTTTGCGCTGCTCTTGTCGCTGCTCTTATCGCTGCTCTCATCGCTGCTCTCATCGCTGCTCTTATCGTTTATCGCAGCTCCAACATAAACGTACCCTTAGACCTGTAAAGCTTGTTCACACCTTTGAATTGCCAATGCGTCAAAGGAAATATCATTGCAATACCTACTCTTAAAATGTCTAATTAGTAGCTACTAAAAGTTAGTGGCCACTAGTATACGACTATGCATAAGGCTGTAAAAGTTTTATTTTTACTTTTAGTGACGTCAAATATTTAGTTGATATTACAGCTACCAGGGTGCGTACAATTAATATTTTTCCCCTATAAACAAATTTTTAACGTATTTAAAAATCCTACTTTAATTTATACGTGATTCTTTTCGTTTATCAGTTTTTGCGAATAATGAAACATTTTTGCAAGTATTTAAAGAATATTAGTTAAATTGTACCGTTATATGGTACAATAGAATACCTTTGCGGTATATTCAGGTACTTATGTGGATTTTAAGATTCCTTTTAAAAATATTCTTTACATTAATTTTAAGAAAGCATTACCTACATTATGTATTTATTAGTAATTCTCCATAGTTGAAAAATAAAAAATTTATAGAAATTTAAAAGTTTCTCTAATACGTTTCTTTTTATTTTGAAATTCCTCCCTGAAAAACAATTTATTATTATAATCATCAAAAATTGCAATTCAAAATGCATCGAGAAGATGCATTTAACAACCCTTAGTTGGTTTTAATAATTTATATTAGCCCAAAAATTTAATTTTTAAATTTAACGTGACATCATTTTAATAGTAGGTTTTGAACATTTAGTTAATAGAGAAATAAAAATCTAATTTAATTAAAATTAATTTAATTAAACAATTTAAATAAAAAGGGTTGAAATAAAATGTAGTTATATCGCAAAGATAAAAACCTGTCAACTTGCTGTAATTGAGAACTTGGCGGGATACTGTCTCAATACACTTTTTATAGCAATACAAAGCGAAATAACCTGTAAAAGAGCACTTTTCAGTTTGCTAGTCGAAACAATTTATAGTAGACCTGTGAAGTAACCTGTGAAAGAATTCCTGGCAAGTTTCTATCTCAGCAAACTTACAGTAATTTGTAAACGAGTACCTGACAAGCGTTTGTAATAACAAGCTTATAGTAAGCTGTAAATGAATACCTGTAAGGCCCCTGTTAAAACAACTTTATAGCAATCTGTAAATGAGCACCTGTCAGGTCCCTATAATAACAAACTGACAGCAATACCCAAGTAAACTGTAAACGCCGCCTGCCATGTATCAGCCAGGTGTGTGCCCACAAAACACAGATTTCACAGGTAATCGCCAGCAAAAATTGTTACACTTTCTCTTTGTTCAATCTTACTGCCAAAATTTCTGAGCTTGGTACCAGGATTACATGAAGTAAAAGGGTAATTTTAAATAAAATATACACTTTTTCTTTGTTCAATATTACTGCCAAAATTTCTGAGCTTGCTACCAGGATTACATGAAGTAAAACGGTAATTTGAAATAAAATAAACACTTTTTCTTTGTTCAATCTTACTGCCAAAATTTATGAACTTGGTACCAGGATTACATGAAGTAAAAGGGTAATTTGAAATAATATAAACACTTTTTCTTTGTTTAATCTTACTGCCAAAATTTCTGAGCTTGGTACCAGGATTACATGAAGGAAAAGGGTAATTTGAAATAATATAAACACTTTTTCTTTGTTCTACCTTACTGCCAAAATTTCTGTGCTTGATACCTGGATTACATGAAGTAAAACGGTAATTTGAAATAAAATAAACACTTTTTCTTTGTTCAATCTTACTGCCAAAATTTCTGAACTTGGTACCAGGATTACATGAAGTAAAAGGGTAATTTGAAATAATATAAACACTTTTTCTTTGTTTAATCTTACTGCCAAAATTTCTGAGCTTGGTACCAGGATTACATGAAGGAAAAGGGTAATTTGAAATAATATAAACACTTTTTCTTTGTTTAATCTTACTGCCAAAATTTCTGAACTTGGTACCAGGATTACATGAAGTAAAAGGGTAATTTGAAATAATATGAACACTTTTTCTTTGTTTAATCTTATTGCCAAAATTTCTGAGCTTGGTACCAGGATTACATGAAGGAAAAGGGTAATTTGAAATAATATAAACACTTTTTCTTTGTTCAACCTTACTGCCAAAATTTCTGTGCTTGATACCAGGATTACATGAAGTAAAAGGGTAATTTGAAATAATATAAGCACTTTTTCTTTGTTGAACCTTACTGCCAAAATTTCTGTGCTTGACACCAGGATTACATGAAGTAAAAGGGTAATTTGAAATAAAATAAACACTTTTTCTTTGTTCAATCTTACTGCCAAAATTTTTGAACTTGGTACCAGGATTACATGAAGTAAAAGGGTAATTTGAAATAATATAAACACTTTTTCTTTGTTTAATCTTACTACCAAAATTTCTGAGCTTGGTACCAGGATTACATGAAGGAAAGGGGTAATTTGAAATAATATAAACACTTTTTCTTTGTTCAACCTTACTGCCAAAATTTCTGTGCTTGATACCAGGATTAAATGAAGTAAAAGGGTAATTTGAAATAAAATAAACACTTTTTCTTTGTTCAATCTTACTGCCAAAATTTCTGAACTTGGTACCAGGATTACATGAAGTAAAAGGGTAATTTGAAATAATATAAACACTTTTTCTTTGTTTAATCTTACTACCAAAATTTCTGAGCTTGGTACCAGGATTACATGAAGGAAAGGGGTAATTTGAAATAATATAAACACTTTTTCTTTGTTCAACCTTACTGCCAAAATTTCTGTGCTTGATACCAGGATTAAATGAAGTAAAAGGGTAATTTGAAATAAAATAAACACTTTTTCTTTGTTCAATCTTACTGCCAAAATTTCTGAACTTGGTACCAGGATTACATGAAGTAAAAGGGTAATTTGAAATAATATAAACACTTTTTCTTTGTTTAATCTTACTACCAAAATTTCTGAGCTTGGTACCAGGATTACATGAAGGAAAGGGGTAATTTGAAATAATATAAACACTTTTTCTTTGTTCAACCTTACTGCCAAAATTTCTGTGCTTGATACCAGGATTAAATGAAGTAAAAGGGTAATTTGAAATAAAATAAACACTTTTTCTTTGTTCAATCTTACTGCCAAAATTTCTGAACTTGGTACCAGGATTACATGAAGTAAAAGGGTAATTTGAAATAATATAAACACTTTTTCTTTGTTTAATCTTACAACCAAAATTTCTGAGCTTGGTACCAGGATTACATGAAGGAAAGGGGTAATTTGAAATAATATAAACACTTTTTCTTTGTTTAATCTTACTGCCAAAATTTCTGAGCTTGGAACCAGGATTACATGAAGAAAACGGTAATTTGAAATAAAATAAACACTTTTTTTTTGTTCAATCTTACTGCCAAAATTTATGAGGTTGGTATCAGGATTACATGAATTAATAGGGTAATTAAATATCTGGGGGCCTTGATAGAGGAATACGGTTTATGAACGGTCCGCAAATTTATTTATAATTATACTATATAAACCATCAACTTTCCGAATCTCAATAGGGAAATTTCAATTTCAGGGTTCGGAATAAGGTACTTTAACCGGCATACCTTACTACCGTGCAAAACCTACTCATTCTCTCTACTTTACTCTTGCAATGTAAAAATATCTACTATGTACTTTTTCAATATCTTTATTAACTTTTTCAATGCTCCAACTACAAAATTCCCCTTATATTCCAAGTTGAAAGAATTATTTATAATAAAATACACATCACAATTTAATACAAAGTGTTCACACAATTTTAGTTCTTGATTTAATCTGTTACCTCCAACAATTGAAATTGTACTGGGACTTAACCGTAAGTCAACACCAATGCCAACATCTACAAAAAATTAATATTGCATAATTTCAGTTTTCTCATGATCAAATTTGAATAGAAAAAAGTACCAATAATTTCACTTACATTTGGAAATAGTTGAATATTCGTATGTAACAGCAAAAGAGCAAAGAAAATACTCAAGATGAGTCGAGTATCAGGTTATTTATATTGCTCGAGCTCTTTAGAACGAGGACAATATATAGGATATCGCACGAGCGAAGCGATATACGTTTTAACCTGTACAAGGCAAAATCTCAAGTATTTTCTTTGCACGCGTTGCTGTTTATATGATAATACCCCGAAGAAAAAAATTGACCATATCGCACCACAATCATTGCAAAAATCGGTAAGTACCGAAAAAAATGGAAGCATAATCGCACTAAATTTGTAACATAAAATTCCATAGAAGTAGATTGCTTCAAGTCAACTCGTGTGGGAACTAATGCGTTGATGCTAGTATATAACCGGTTTCCTACATCGGGTGCGAGTGCGTTCGCCACGTATGAATTCTTTTACGCCCCACTACAAATAACCGATATTCACCATGATATTCACCTAGGGTTTCAATATAACTTGTTACAATCTAAATCACAACCACGACACCCTTCGTACAAGAATTAATAGGGCGACTAGCTCATGCCGCGATGGGGTGGGTGGATCTGACGAGCAAGGGGCATGTGACGTAACGTCGTGATTTACTTGTCTCGATTCCGCGATTGGGCAATCCGCAATCGGGATTTTTGATGTTATTACTAAAAGGGGGGGGTAAATTTACACACGGATTATAAAAATGGGCGCCACGTGAACTAAACCGGAGTTTATTCGAAGGGGGGTACGATACCACCCTTCCAAGTTGGTTCAAGTCAACTTGTCGATACGTCGTCGTATTTATCACACTGGTAAAGCCTCGTTTGATGACCTTACCTTTACAGCTGAAGGTATAAACGACATAAACGAATAAAACAAAGACATAAAAATTAATACACATAATGAAGATAACAACGTAAATACACGGGTTTTTAGTGAATTTGAGACAGCGGTACATCAAATGTACAGGACCACTGAATGATTCCACTTATAATGACGTACAATTTAATTGAAGGTATGAATTGAGGATTCATACGCAAAAGATAAACACGTAAACACTAAAACATATTGCGATGAAGTGGCGGGTATTGACCACGTCAATCGTGATTTTTGTATAGTAATTGAAATTTAATTTTTTTTTATAATTTGATTAATAACATTTTTTCGGAAGAGCTCTTTATCTTTTTCGCATGAAGTTACTCTCACCTGAGTTGGTCGATTCTCTCTGGATGACTTTAGATTCTCTTTTAATTTATTTACCCTATAATCGAATTGGTTTTCAGAATACAAAATTCCAAAATGATGCAAATGGTTATTAACACAAATTCTTTTTATTAACATGAAATTCAACTTGATCTTTTCAAATGTTTACAAAAATTGACCCCAACGCTTAATATTAAACTAAAATTACCCCTTATTGTTTTCCCTTTTTCCGTAGTTAATTTGTCGCACACGCGGCACTTTGTTAATTATGAAATTGTGTGCGCTTACCATTATTTGTTCACTCTTCTTAACGCCAACTTCATGCTTACGCGCTTCCTTCGATTATTATCACCTCGTGTTCCAAGATCGACCCTCTAGCAACGATTGAATGATCCAATTTGTATTCTCCAACAGTTTTCACCCTGAATCTTTTCTACAATCGTTAAATTCGTAATTGTACCAGGTAAGTGCTGCTTTTCATTAATATCTACACTTAATTTTTACACTTTACGCACTCTTTCTTATCACGTTATTTTTAGGTTATCACCCGCGTTCGATTGATTTATTTTCAATCGATAACAACTTAGGAACACACAAATTCGTGTGTTACCCCTGTCGTCTCTTTTGTGAGAAGCCTTTGTTTACCTTTTTTCATTTCCAAGGTATCGATAAAAAAAATCTAATCACCCTATCTTGATTTTGTGTGATTTTTCTTATCTAGTTTTTCTATTGGTAAGTACCGTTTCGCAACTTTGATAATTTTTTATCATTTTTAAATGTCACAAAAATTGTTAATAAAATTTTTATTGTTTTAGCTAGTTTCGGACCTAACTTTCGCCGCCTCGGAAACGGATCGTTGCACTTTGTCAAACCAACTCGGAGCACTATGTTAATGACTTAACGACTTCCGTATACCCCTTTTTAAATCACTTCTTAAAAACTAACCTTATTATATAAAATCTCTTAAATCTTAAATACTAACATGGTTTAAATTAAATGAGTGAACATTATTGCAAAAATATTACCATTACATAAATTTTTGGACCTTTGTATTCCGTTTTGGTTTTGTAATATAAATAAATGGTAATTACCGTTATGTAGCGTTTCAGGTAAATTCAGATTGAGCTTACTCGGTCGTCGAGGAATTTCATGCTACGAGTAGCTTTAATTGTTTCGATAAATTATTATTAACTATTTCAAATGCCTGTTGAAATCACGGCAATATGTCCACCAAATATAACATTTATATACACTGACAATAACCGAAATAGGGGGTTATCTATTAACCAATACTTAATTAAATAACAAACAATACGTTGGAGACGTATAAGTGTCATGCAAGACACATCTATTAACAATTTACGTTACTTATGATAAAATACCTGAGCACATGAATTAACGATATGATAAATATGTAACTAAATAACTATTAAACGGACACAAGATAGATTCGAATCTTGAGGTGGGGGGGCACTGAGGGTTTCATAAACCATGCCTAAATGGCAATACAATAATACGATACTTAAAAACTAAGATCTCTTACTTGTAAATCTATCAATTGGTGATCCTTTTCAGGTGAAGTCATCAACGTCGACGATACCAGTGTGAGACGTTCCCTTAGCGCAATTTACCTTTATGAAGAGGTTACGGGTGCGACGGATTTCGCCGGAATTTGGGACAATATTTCCCGGTAAGATGAGAGAGGTGGCTGAGGAATTATTAAGATACAGAACAGATGTGACTGTACTTCAAGAGATTAGATGGGGAGGACAGGGAGAAGTTGTCAAGAAAGATTTTTCGATGCTATACTCAGGTGAAGAGAAACAAGGAAAAAAGGGCACAGGTTTTGTGGTGTCAGCAAGACTACGTAAAAATATATTACAGTTTAAACCAATTAGTGGCAGATTGGCATACATAAGAATTAAAGCTAAACCATCGAACTTGTCAATTATCAACGCATATGCGCCAACGGAAGATGGCAGTGAGACAGAAAAAGAAGAGTTCTATAACAAGATAGAAAATATATGCGAAACAACTCCCAAAAGCGACACCTTATTGATATTAGGAGATTTCAATGCGCAAATAGGAAAGGAGACTTACATCGGCGAAGTAGCGGGAAAGCAAACGATACATGAAACAACGAACGATAATGGGAATAGACTATGCAACCTGGCGACAGCGACAGACATGGACATCAGTAGCACTAGATTTATACACAAAAAGATGCACAAAATAACTTGGGTGTGGCCGGGAGGAAGCACTGATGAGGGTAATCAAATTGACCATATATTGATCTCGAGAAAGAAAAAATCGTTAGTCAAAGACGTTAGGTCGTATAGACCTATAGACCTATGCAGACACAGATCATTACTTGGTGATGGCAGAACTTCAGCAAAAAGCAGTAGCAAACAAGAGAAACAGTAAGGAAAATAAAAGAATAGCAACAGAAAAACTCTACGATAGTCAAACAAGAAGACATTATGAAGACATGGCTGCCGTGCAAAGGCAAAACAATGTAATCGCAAAAATTGCAATTTTGAGATTTTTATACCGTTGCATAGCAAATTTTTTTCTCTAAATGTACGTTCTTTTCCCAAAGTTATGTGAACGATATTTTCAAAAATAAAGTACTGGTAAAACAGTGTAATGTATCAATATTTATTTTGAGACAGAGGTAAAACAATGTAATAAACAAAAAATAAATTTTTCTACGGAGGCAGAACAGTGTATTGTACATTACACTTGATCGTACGTAAAACATACTGTGGCAGAAAAATGCAATGGTTATTACATTGTTTTGCCTTTGTAGGTGTTCATTATCTCTTATCGCAATTAATACGTTTCTAAGCACTTTACAGTGTTTTATCAAAGTTTTAACCGTTAGAAATCGTTAATTGCTAAGCAATGGTAAGATTGAACAAGCTGCACGCAAAATGGGAAATGTTGAAGATTTTAGTGATTTTGTTAAAGCGTGCAAAAAGGCCTCCACAAGAATAAATGTCATAGTAGAATTAAGTATAAATGATTTTATGAAACTAGAAAACAAATTTAAAAGTACTAACAGGAAAAAAGCCGTTTTGTCCGGTAAAACAGAAAACAACTGTTTGCCATACTTAAAAGATATAGTTTCAGTAAAATTTGTAAAAGGTTCCACTTGTTTTTATTACAAAACCAATTTTACTGAAACTGAGTATCAGTATGCAAACTTTATGCTAAAAAAGAATGCAAAACTAGAGTTTCCTTGTATGCTACAGGAACCAAGGGGTATATCTACGGAAAAGAAAAAAGTAATTATGAAAGATTTAGTGCCCAAATTGTTACCAAACAGAAGAAAATTTTGGTTTGATCTACCTGAAAATAAAAATTCTGGAGACTTACTTGAAGAGGGGTTGTCATTTTTTTAAAAATGGATAATTTTTGAGAAATTATTTATCTTTGCATCTCTTTTTTTTATTGTAAAAATTTATTTTAATATTTATGTTATTAAAGATACTTAAAAACCTTTGTTTTTGTATTCTAATTAACCAAAAATGTATTTATAAGTAAAACAAAATCTGTTGCACAAAAAGTGCATAATTTGGCAGTTTTTTTTGATTGGATTTTATTGTTAAGGTACTTCTTTTAATGACTTTTTCAAACAATAATTAATTAATTCGATCAATAATTATTATCAGCAATCTGAAAAAGGCTCTTCTCTATTAGAGTTACATAAATATTATAAAATTACACAACTTTTTATGTACCGATTTAAAAAAAATGTAATGTACATTACATCGTTCTACATGTATAATAAATATATACATTTATTAAAAACCATGGTAAAACAGTGTAATGGTGATTACATTGTTTTGCATTATTTTCATACACTAGAAATTAGCAACCACGCCAAGGCAAAACTATTTAGCAAACCAAAGAAACATAAATATTAAAATATTTTTGATATTAATTGATCTAAATCAAAGCTACCTAGAAAACCTATCAGCTGTGCAATTTTGAAAGAATTCTGTTTAAAAATAAACAAACTGCACTAATTTTAAATAAAACAAAGCTTTACTCAAAACTAACTTTTTGCGATTACATTGTTTTGCCTTTTCACGGCAGATGGTAAAGCAGGAAATGGAAAGAAAAGAAAGAAGTAACATCATGGACCAAGAAATTGACGTAATTATAAACAGTTTGAAAAAGAGCGCAGAACAAACGATGGGATACGAAGAAAGGAGAATACGAGCAGAATGGTTTGATGATGAATGCGCAGAAGTTAACGGACTCAAGAGAGAAGCAAGACTGAAGTGGTTGAGCTCGAACACAAATGATGACTTAAGAAATTATAAAGAAAAATGCGGCAAAGCAAGTAAAATGTATAAAAAGAATTTATGGATAAGAAGAATGATGGAAGAACTGGAAGAAAGTAACAGATATAAACAATGTACGACATTTTTATGAAAAGATTAAAAACCAAAAATTGGGACACAAGATAAAGACAAGAGGAATAAAGAATGTAGATGGCCAATTGGAAAACGATACAGAAAAGATAAAGAAGATATGGGAAGAGCATTTCAAAAGTTACTAAATGTACCACAACCAAGAGAAGAACTCCAGGAAATGAAGATAAGAGAAGAAGACCAAGAAGTAAAAGAACCCTCTTACGAAGAAGTAGTGGAAATAAAAAATAAAATGAAAAACAGAAAATCGCCAGGTAAAGATGGTATAAATGCAGAACTGGTTGAATACGGGGGAGAAAGATTACACGAAAGAATTTATGAACTGGTGAAGCAGGTTTCGATGGAGGAGAAGATGCCTCAAAGATGGAAAGAGGGAATTATAGTAACGATAAAAAAGAAAGGAGACCCAGAAGTGTGCAGTAATTATAGAGGAATCACACTGCTGAATACAACTTATAAAGTGATGTCCACTTTATTAAATAAAAGACTAAAAAAGTTTACAAATGGAGTGATTGGCGAATATCAATGCGGATTCACCGAAGGCAAATCGACACTGGATGCCATATTTACTTTGAAACAGATAATAGAAAGAAGCTTAGAATTTGGTATAGACACACATAATATGTTGTTCATTGATTACCAACAGGCCTTTGACAAAGTAAAGAGAGACGAGCTAATAAGAACAATGACAGAAATGAAGACTCCAAAGAAATTGATAAAGTTGACAAATATGACACCTAAAGAAACGATGGCATGCGTTAAAACACAAGAAGGCGAAAAAAATAATTTTGAGATAAACAGTGGAGTGAGACAAGGAGACGCGATGTCTGCAACGCTGTTTAACTTGGTCCTGGAAAAGATATTGAGAAGCATAGAAGACAAAGGTACAATAATAAATAAAGAATTACAAGTAATAAACCTATGCAGATGATGTGGTGTTGATAACGAGAACGAAAAGCAAATTAATAGTAAGTCTTAGAAGAATTAATGATATGGCGCAAAAGATGGGACTGATAATAAATCAAAGTAAGACCAAATATATGAAATGCCAAAGAGGAAAAACGGAAAAAGAAAGTTTTTTAAAAGTAGATGGTAATGAGTACGAAGAAGTAAAAAGTTTTAGCTACCTTGGAGTGCAAGTGAATGACAATGGAGATCGAACCGAAGAGACAAAAAGAAGAATAGAGGCTGGTAATAGGGCTTATTATGCTAATAGACACCTACTGAGAGATAAACACATATCAAGGGCAACGAAAATTAAAATCTATAAGACATTGATAAGACCGGTCGTAACATATGCGTCGGAAGTTGCGTGCTTTTCAAAAAAACAAGAGGAAGAGTTAAGAATTTTCGAACGTAAAGTATTGAGAACTGTGTTGGGCACAAAACAAGTTAATGTAAGCGAAACGAGACCCTTGATGAATCATGAAATACTAGAGACGATGGATAATGAAGACGTGGTGAAAATAATTAAATCGGGCAGAATAAGATGGCTAGGACACGTTATGAGAAGAGAAGAGAAAGCTGTAGTAAAACAGATAATGAAATGGAGGCCCATGGAGGATAGAAACTTTCTTTTGATTTCAAACTTTCTTGATAATATTTAATCGGTAACTTTAGTTTAATTCAAAGATGGTCATTTGACACCGATAACACGGTGGTTTAAATATTTATAATAATTAATTCGCACTGTGATAATGATTTCGGTACTTGACGGTAAAGATTAATGTTGAATAGGAAGTTCAAATGTAATTAAATTAATTCACACGTAATTAAAATTGTCTCGAACATAGAAATATTATAGCGGTGAATTTGAAGTTGATAAACATTAAAGTTCAACTGGTTATTTAATTTATTCGGACTTACGTGTTAATTCTGACTTGAGTTTAGTCATACGATCGCACTGGATTTAATTTGAGTATTGTTTAAAATCACTTGACTTCGAAATTAATTATTTTACGGTGGTTTTTAATTTCCGCAGTTAAACGCGAACCACTCGTAAAACTAGCAGGGCTTGTAGCGGCGGATTGACTATCAATCAAGTCGTTGTCCTGGATCAAGCGTAACCCTTTATATTTGATTTCTCCCGAAATTCGTCTCAAACATGCATCTTCCGGGGGTCATAATATGATAATTCTAATTGGCCAAACTAATGCAATATTTGCTTGATTGGTTTAACCTTACGTCAGTTATTTTCGATTGGAGTCAGAATTGTCTCCCACTAATCTTAGCTAGAGAGTGACACGACATGCCAGCTGGGTATTTTTGCGCGCCTATTGGTTTAAAATGCAGTCAGTTATTTGCTATAGGTAGGTCTAAATTGACGTCAGGCATTTTCCCTACCACTAACTTCAAATGCAGATCGAGACGGCATAACACATGTTCTTATGCAGGTTCGGGCATAAAGCAACGTGTTGAAATTTATCTAATCTAAACATTGCAGCTGTCGTATTTGTACCTTTCTTACCCACAAAAACTATTTTAAATTTCGTTATCGCTTGCTAATACAAAGAAACCAGCTAAATGTGATTTTCTTATAACACATTTGGTCCGATAAGCGTATTCTTTTGAAATATAATTGCCAAATGTGGTTACTTTGTAACGAATTTAAGGCATGATGTCGATACATGTGTTCTAAACACGACTTCTTTAACGTTCGATGTATTAAAATGTGGCAAGCTTACATTATAACTTCTAGTCATCTGCTCCGATAAGAACATTTGCAAGATAAAATATAACACCGTGATCACACGTGCATTACTTTTGTTGATGAAATCAATTTCTATATCTCTAAAAGACATAGACGGAACATTTTAATAAAATTTCCATTGGCGTGCTATGTGATAATTTTTATACTTGAAATTTTTGAAGTGTAACTTGATCGAAGAAATGGAACTTTCAGGGTGACATAAAGTTGCCAAAAGGGCATATGTTTCCGCGAGCGTAAACTAGGTCACAAACTGGATATCATTGTATTTTCGGGTATTATTCGACGGTGCATGAGTTGTATCCATATAATGTACAATGCAAAATAGCGCACGCTAATTGGTCGGAACGACCATAATATATGACCCTGAGTGGAATTATCATAGATACCATTTCAGATTCTCTTAATGTAGTCGGATATTTTTTTTCGACAAAGAAAAAGCATTCCAACTGAAACAAGCATCTTTTAAATATAGTAAAACAATTTTGAAATAGAGCCGGTAGACTCCAATCGCTACCGCCTCACGCAACTTCTGTAAACAGGAGCTTACTTATTTATTGTTAATGCTCTTTGATCTTCCTATAGCTCCTGATTTATTGCAGAGGATGGATCGCAGGTAAGTTTGGGTACCGAAGACAATGTTTCTCGTAAATTAAACACGGTTGTGGTTGCGTCGAATACTTTAAAAAAAATTACTTGCATTAACTTAATGACTGCACTTCAAGTTGACCAACAAAGTGGGTCAACTAAAAGTGGACGGGGCTCGTAGTCCAGGCAATGAACAGTTTTAGTTTGTAAAATATCCGGGCAAGTTAACATTCGGCAGACATGTACATACTGCTATGATCTCCCTTATATTAAAAGTTAGACACGGCTTTTTAAGTTGGGCGCCACATTCAAATGAATGCAAAATATAAAAAAATGTAAATGTTAAATTCGCGTGTTAAAATTTAATTAGAGAGTTCACCAACTTGTCCCTCTTGTTTAGCTCAGTCTAAGGCTCTCTCAGAGTATTGCAGGTATTAAGATAAATTAGGGGGTGGTTGCTTATTAAGTTGAAAAGTTTTGTTTTGAAATTATAGAAAAACATGTAATGACTTTGAATAAAAATGCTTAATTGTATTTACCAGATAAATGATCCACTTCTTTATTTGAATGATCTTTAAAATTTAGAATACTGACCTGTAAATGTTTGATAATAATAATAAAAGATTGCATTAATTTAGAAATGATTTTTATATTCAATAATATCGCAAAGCGCAAATAATCAATTTAACAAATTTATACAGATATCATATCCGTCACCAGAATGTTTTACAATAATCAATACTGTAGAATGGAGATCCTTTTCTTCCTTCTGCTTCTTCTAAATGCTTAAATAAATTTAAGTCTTTCCGTTATTCAAACGGGTTAAATGTTTTTATAGTAATATGGTTGCTTTTGGGTAAAATAAAAGAAAATAATATTTTGTTATGAAATATTTATATCAAATAGGGTAGCCGAAAATTCACTTTTTACAGTCTTTTCCCAGCATCCTGTACGTAAAATGCTGAAGGCGTAAAGTTAATAAAAATAATAAATGTTTTCAAATACCTTTCGAATTTATAATCCGGACTTTTATAGAAGTCTGCGTAGAAAAACACTATCTTGATAAACACAAGCGCACTATGAGACACTTCCACGTCAGATGTTTTAGTTGATACGACGCGCTGAATCTTCTCCTCTTTGGATTGACTTGTTGATATAGAAATTATCCAAATTTAACTTTCTAATTGTGTTAATCAACTAAATTGTATGCAGGTAAGTAATTTTAAATTATATAATCCTCGGATATTTGAGAGTTGAGTTGATAATCAATACTTTTCATTTGTAGGAGACGCAACTAAGTTTGCCATCTTGGATTTTTGTCGACCAAATTGATTGAATTTTTGGATCACGTTGCAATACGACCATCAAGTTCAAATATCAAAATTCAACTAACCTTTGCTTGCGCAAAATACCAATTTGAGCTGACTTCAACAATTTGTGAGTCAAATTTGTTTCTCTTTGCGATTTTTACTTTAATGAAATTTCATGTAATTTCCAGAGTTGGTTCCATTATTGAAGAAATTACTTATCCAATGTTTTCCAGTTGTTTTCCAACACAGTAGTTGATTTGGCTGCCATTTGAAGTAGTGCATTTGACTATTTTCATTATCACGTTTCACTTATCAACCTTTAATGGATTTTCACCCTTATTTACCTTTTTACAATTTTTGGACATGAATTTATGGTTATCACATGCAATTAGATATAATAGCATTTTGGTTATAAACAGATTTTCATATAACAAGTTATTCACAGAGATTTATCAATTCAAAGTTTATAAACGTAAAGGTTATGTTTTTCAGATAACAAATTATAACAAATTTCATCATTTCTAAGATAAAGCATCTTATTAGAAGATTTTGACTTGTTCACCTTCAAATTGAATGTATTTAGCAGGTTTTGATATAGCTTTCTCATCTTTAAAGATCTTATTAGGTCTACAATATCTAAAATTGAGTTGGATGTGTTTATCTGTTAAATCTAATATTTAAAATTAGCTTAATTTTCCTAAATATAATGATTAATTCAGTTTTACAACCATTTGTGTTGTGTGGGGTCATTTTAAATCACAGCAATACTTTGGTGTTTTATTTGATAATATAAAAAGTCTTGTAAAAATTATACAAATTGAGATGTTAAGTAGTAGTAGGATTCCATTTTTACTTCCCTATAAGGAAGTATTGTAATCATGAAAAAATTCGATGTCGATATTTTAACGGAAATATCCGTTTTGAGCATTTCTGAATCCGTTTTGACTACTTTCGCAATGATGTCTGTATGTATGTCTGTATGGATGTATGTAACGCAAAATGTCTGTAAGTTCTGTATCTCTGGAACGAATTGTTATATAGTAACAAAATTTCATATTTAACACTTTAATCGGTATACAAAGGCACCATTTGATTTTGGAGGAAATCCTTAAACCGGAAGTAGCACTTCACTTGAAGGACGAAATGGTTTTTCTTAAATATCTCAGGAACGAATTGTTATCTAGTAACCAAATTTCATTTTTAACACTTTAATTAGTATACTAAAGCACCATGTGATTTTGGAGGAAATCCCTTAACCGGAAGTAGCACTTTACTTGAAGGACGAAATGGTTTTTCTTCAATATCTCAGGAACAAATTGTTATATAGTAACCAAATTTCATATTTAACACTTTAATCAATATACGAAAGAACCATTTGATTTTGGAGGAAATCCTTAAACTGGAAATGGCACTTTACTTGAAGGACGAAATAGTTTTTCTTCAATATCTCAGGAACGAATTGTTATATAGTAACCAAATTTCATATTTAACACTTTAATCGGTATACGAAAGCACCATTTGATTTTGGAGCAAATCCCTAAACCGGAAGTAGCACTTTACTTGAAGGACAAAATGGTTTTTTTCTTAATTATATTATGATATATATTTTATTGATAAATTTTTATTTTTTAATCAAAATTAAAGCAAATAAAATTTTCTATAAATGTTAGAATATATTTTTATGAACAAAATACAATTTAATAATACAACAAATTTAATAATTTATTAAATGCTGGGGTCCGATTTCGACCCGATTTCGAATAATTTAATTAAATAATAAAATAAAATTGAAATAATATTTCTGCGAATCTTTAGATGAACGATGAAGGAATGATTCCTTATAGGGAAGTCATGTGCTGGCCACATCAGATTTTTAAATTTTATTTTCACGACTTCAGCTCATTCGGACCGCATTGACCAAATAAGATAATATATGCGTTTTCCGCATGCAAAATATTCAAATTTACTACAGATAATTTTATTCTACTTAATGTGTATATGTTGTGCGATTGAAGTTTTTCACACACATAGAGGACCTACTGCTTAATGCGGGATCCAAACCGTGGGAAGTGTATATGTTACACTCAATATTCGATTTCGGACAATGCCCGAAAAAAATGCGCATAACTAGTTTTTAGCAACGAATATTTCCTAAGCCCGAAATTTTACTTTTACACGGTTATTGAGCGTTACAAAATAAGCAGAACTAGTTTTACGCATTTTGAATTGTACAAAACTAGTTTTGTACGTTTATGAATGAACATCGCCAGTTCTGCTTTTTTCATTTAATCAGCATCCGAATAAAATAAATAACATAAACATAAAGGGGGTGAAACGTAATAGTTTACTGCCCCATACCGCAACTATACTTTTTAATGCTATTTCAAGGGTCTCTAAGCTCCCGGTTTTTTAGATCCCGGTTTTCTTGATCGTAGGCGCTTCTCGTATGTTTAGCCTAGTAACCAGAGTCAAAACCGTCCTGGAGGGGTGCAGAGCGTAGCGGAGCGAAGGGGCGCCCCGGAAGGGTAGGTTTTTGACGATGGATAACCCTCCTTATCGAATGCACACCCCAAAAATCGAATAAAAAAAATTTAATTTTTTCACTTTTTCGGCAATACACGGGTTATTTTCCATTTTTTTGATAATATTTATTACTAATATCTACTAATCACACCCCCACCTATCCGAATTTCAAAGAAAAATTCAATTCGGAGCGAAACCTTTTTTTACTTTTTATCTTGGTTTGGGTGGCAGGCGTTAGAATTAAATAAAACAAGCAGAACTAGTGCTGGTCATTCAGAAACGTACAAAACTAGTTTTGTACAATTCAAAATGCGCAAAACTAGTTCTGCTTATTTTGTTACGCTCAATAACCGTATAAAAGTAAAATTTCGGGCTTGGGAAATCTTCGTTGCTAAAAACTAGTTTTGCGCATTTTTTTCGGGCATTGCCCGAATTCGACTATTTAGTGTAACATATTACGGTGATATCTGATGGAGACGCCACTCCCAATACGAATATTCAATTTGGTTGAATAATAAAAATTAATGCATGGAACTTGTTAATTTAAATAGGAGGTTTACCATAATCATCACAAAGTCAAAATAAAAAGAATCATTTAAATCATAATAATAAAGAATACAAGGGTTAACAAAATAAATTAAAATGTTCAATTTAAAATCCGTAATGACAAAAATTGTTAAAAATAGTATAATAAAATTGTTTAGTTATAAGAAATTTATAAACTACATGTAAAATTTATTAGTTAAGGTGTTAGAAATAATTTGTTAAAACGTTACGTATAAAAAAATTAACATTACGTGTGCGTCGATAAAATTAATTAAAAACAGAGCGATAGGTCATCCGAGAAACCATCGGTGGACAATGCAAGTGATAACCAGAAATTATGTGCTTCAAATCAACGGTTAACCTAAAACCATTAGAAAAATAAATTAAAAGACGATTTTAAATTTCGCGCTAATAAAAGATGGAGTCCACTCACCTACAGAATTTATGGTTAAATAATCAAGGAGTAATGAATTTGTATCACCTTGACGATATAAAAAACAAAAAAAGTCTTCCTTAGTTTTGCATTCGAGATCGCACGTGTAATTTTAGTTTAGTTAACATAATTAATTACATAAAATTATGATAAAAAGGTGAAATCTACAAAAATAAAGTGATTAACCATAAATGTGAATGTAAATACGGTAAAAGAAATATAAATTACTTACCGATCGTGAATATTTTTGAGAAGATAAAAATTTTGGAACGAGGGTTAAAATTTTATCGAAGATAAATCTGGAGAAATCGATGTGAATACAAGCCCATCCACGGGAAGCACCATTGACCACGACACATGCGCTATACCAAAAAGAGGAGGACAACAATATTTATACAGGGTAAGCGAAAATTTTTACAAAAAAACTTATATTTGTGCAACGAGTCCGGAAATTCAAAATACGACGCCACGCTTGTTAAATTTAATTGTGGGGAATTTAGATAATAAGGAACTATTTAATATTTGTACAAGTTTATTTTCACCAAGATTCTTTATAATTATTGTAATAAAAACAAAGTCAGTACAAAACGGATTATTTTGGGGTTTCTTGTATTCCCGACTATTTTATTTTACAGCACAAAAAGATTTCCTAAAGAAACCACTACTGTGATAAGCAAGTCTACATGCAATAAGAACCCAGCTAGCCGTAATAATCAGTAACATCGAAAATTTTATTAAATTGCGATTGACGGGGTCCATCCGTCGGAATGGGACGTTTCGCCGTCGCCGTTTCGCCGTCGCCGTTTCGCCGTCGCCCATTTCGCCGTCGCCCATTTCGCCGTCGCCCATTTCGCCGTCGCCGTTTCGCCGTCGCCCGTTTCGCCGTCGCCCGTTTCGCCGTCGCCGTTTCGCCGTCGCCCATTTCGCCGTCGTTAATTAAAAAATATAAATCAAAAGTTACAATTGAAGTTTTATTAAATTATTTTGATTATTTATAAAAGATTATTTTTTGTTTTTACGCGATTTTTTGGGGGTGAAACGTAATAGTTTACTGCCCCATACCGCAACTATACTTTTTAATGCTATTTCGAGGTTCTCTCACATCCCGGTTGCATTTATCCCGGTTTTCTTGATCTGTCGCGCTTCAAGTATGTTTAGCCTAGTAACCAGAGTCAAATCCGCCCTGGAGGGGTGCAGAGCGGAGCGGAGCGCAGCGGCGCCCCGTAAGGGTAGGATTTGACGATGGATTACCCTCCTTTTCGAATGCACACCCCTAAAATTGGAAACGTAATAGTTTACTGCCCCATACCGCAACTACACTTTTTAATACTATTTCGAGGTTCTTTCACATCCCGGTTGCATTTATCCCGGTTTTCTTGATCTGTCGCGCTTCAAGTATGTTTAGCCTAGTAACCAGAGTCAAATCCGCCCTGGAGGGTTGCAGAGCGGAGCGGAGCGCAGCGGCGCCCCGTAAGGGTAGGATTTGACGATGGATTACCCTCCTTTTCGAATGCACACCCCTAAAATTGGAAACGTAATAGTTTACTGCCCCATACCGCAACTATACTTTTTAATGCTATTTCGAGGTTCTCTCACATCCCGGTTGCATTTATCCCGGTTTTCTTGATCTGTCGCGCTTCAAGTATGTTTAGCCTAGTAACCTGCGCTCCGCTCCGCTCTGCACCCCTCCAGGGCGGATTTGACGATGGATTACCCTCCTTTTCGAATGCACACCCCTAAAATTGGAAGGCAAAAAAAATTTAATTTTTACACTTTTTTGGCAATACACGAGTTATTTTCCATTTTTGTGATTATATTTATTACTAATATCTACTAATCACACCCCCATCTATCCGAATTTCAAAGAAAAATTCAAATCGGAGAGAAAAAATTTCACTCCATTTGAAATTTTTTGTATTTTCGCAACATTTTAAGTTGGTAATAAATTTTTGCTATATAAATGAAACAGCCTCATATTGTGAGTGGGTTTGAAATCCCAAAAAAAATTCCCATAGGTTAGGTTACATTTTGTTCTTCTTCTAAAACTATTAATTTTATTATAAAATTTTATAATAAAATTTTAATTGTAACTTTTGATTTTTAGTTTATAATTATTAATAAGCATATTAATTAGCAAGTATGCAAGTATGATTGGTATGAATGTATCGACGGAGTAACGTAACGTAGTAGTGATTGATCAGTCGTAGCGTTAGGCGTTAGTACTTACTGTATCTAATGTAAATGTACAAAGTGAAACTAAATAAAATATTAAATATTAATTTATTGGATTTCTTAATGAATACAAAGTGACCCAAGAAGTAGGAACATATCACAAGTATAAAAAAATTAACATTACGTGTGCGTCGAGAAAATTAATTAAAAACAGAGTGATAGGTCATCCGAGAAACCATCGGTGGACAATGCAAGTGATAACCAGAAATTATGTGCTTCAAATCAACGGTTAACCTAAAACCATAAGAAAAATAAATTAAAAGACAATTTTAAATTTCGCGCTACTAAAAGATGGAGTCCACTCACCTACAGAATTTATGGTTAAATAATAAAAAGGAGTAACGAATTTGTATCACCTTGACGATATAAAAGACAAAAAAAGTCTTCCTTAGTTTTGCATCGAGATCGCATGTGTAATTTTAGCGGCTCGAATATTAATTAATTAATTGCATAAAATTATGATAAAAAGGTGAAATATACAAAAATAAAGTGATTAACCATAAATGTGAATGTAAAAACGGTAAAAGAAATATAAATTACTTACCGATCGTGAATATTTTTGAGAAGATAAAAATTTTGTCACTAGGGTTAAAATTTTATCGAAGATAAATCTGGAGAAATCAATGTGAATACAAGCCCATCCACGGGAAGCACCATTGATCACGACACATGCGCTATACCAAAAAGAGGAGGACAACATTATTTATACAGGGTAAGCAAAAATTTTTACAGAAAAACTTATATTTGTGCAACGAGTGCGGAAATTCAAAATACGACGCCACGCTCGTTAAATTTAATTGTGGGGAATTAAGATAATAAGGAACTATTTAATATTTGTACAAGTTTATTTTCACAAAGATTCTTTATAATTATTGTAATAAAAACAAAGTCAGTACAAAACGGATTATTTTTGGGAATTCTTGTATTCCCGACTATTTTATTTTACAGCACAAAAAGATTTCCTAAAGAAACCACTACTGTGATAAGCAAGTCTACGTGCAATAAGAACCCAGCTAGCCGTGATAATCAGTAACATCGAAAATTTTATTAAATTGCGATTGACGGGGTCCATCCGTATTTAATTTTTTCACTTTTTCGGCAATACACGGGTTATTTTCCATTTTTTGCTAATATTTATTACTAATATCTACTAATCACACCCCCACCTATCCGAATTTCAAAACAAAAATCAAATCCGAGCGAAAAAATTTCACCGGTTTCGAAGGGAACGACGTGCCACCGGCCGCGATGCGACTTGTAGCCCCTTAAATTAAACTTTCCGATTTTCGCCTTTTTTTAGGATTTTTTTATGATCACGTCCGCGACGACAAAAGTGACACATTCGGACCGAAACATACCCAAAAAGGCCGTTAAAAACCCAAAATTTTGCTAAATTTCATGTTAGGGGCGTGTCCGTAGTTCTCTAAACCACGCAAAATATAGGCCGACAACCTATGCCGACCACCGCATGGTGTTTTTTATTAAATTTTCGTTGTTCTTTCTATTTAAACTTATTAATCCGCTATTTACATTAAAGCTAATGACTTTCTTGATCGAAATATTATGCCATTTCTATAGGAAATTTTCAATTTTTTGGTCAGTGTTAAAAATCCGGAACCTTGAAAATACGCCAATCGAACATGTAATGGGTAAACATGGATAAATAACAATAAATAGAAACGGAAATTTGCTTATTGATTTTGCTGTTTACAATGATCTAAAAATAACAAATTCATTCTTCCCCCACAGAGACATTCACAAATATACCTGGAGTGAAATAGGATATAGATCGATTATTGATTATGTCTTGGTAAGCAAGAAGCTCGCAAGTCTCGTACAAGACACAAGAGTATACCGAGGTAGAGATGTCGGCTCCGACCACTTCGTGTTAATATCAAAAATCAGGTTACCTGCAAGATGGAAGAAACCCAGAAGAGAAATACCATACCAGAAGGAAATTTTTAAAGTCCATCTGCTAAGAGATAAGAGCATCAAATTATTTTACCAAGATAGAATGAACCAGCGCGTAGAATCAAGATCTATAAGCAGAAATATAAATCAAGAGTGGGGGGAAATCAAAGGGATAATAAGACAATCAGCAAAAGAAGCAGTAGGAACTAGAATCAAACGATTTGTTCATAAAGGTTTAAAGATTTGGAATGACAACATTGCGACACTTATAAAAAATAAAAAAGGGCCTATCTACAATATCTAAAGCTGAAAACGGATGAGACCAAAACGGAATATAAGTACAGAGGTGCACTTGTCAGACGAGAGGTTAGAAGAATCAAGAAAGAAAGCTGGAATAAATACATAGGGGACATTGAAAATTACGTCCATGGAAGACAGGAAAAGGCTTACAAAATTTTACGACATCTAAATAAAAGCGATAGGTACACACTACAACTAAATCCTATAAAAGAAGATGAATGGCTTACATACTACAAAAGTCTATGGTCTAACACGGAAGAACAAGAAACATTTGTACTAATGGATGTTGATGAACATGTCGATTCCATAACAATGGATGAATTTTTAATAGCGCTTCACCATGGAAAAAACAAGAAATCGCCCGGAGAAGACGAAATTAATGTCGAACTGATTAAGCATGCTTCAGCCTCGCTGCACATACGGCTTCTGGATTTTATAAATATCTGTTGGAAGTTTGGACATACCCCTGAAGAATGGGGAACAGCTAAATAATTCCCATCTATAAGAAGGGTGATCGTAATGACTGCAACAATTACAGAGGAATTAGTCTGCTGAACACCTGCTACAAGCTTTACGCGACCATATTGACCCATCGGCTGAATACAATAATAGAAAATCTTATATCAGAGAATCAATGCCGTTTTAGGAAAGGAAGATCTTGCTCGGACTGTATTTTCACAATGACGCAACTTATCGAGAAGCGAAGAGAGTTTCAACTCCCTACATACTTGGCGTTCATCGATTATACAAAAGCCTTTGACAAAGTACGAAGAGAAAAACTCTGGGAAATTATGACAAAAAGAGGCATTCCACAACAACTAATCAGAGCAATACAAAGCCTCTACATTAACAACAATATCACAGTAGAAACTAAGAGCACACAAAAGGAAAGAAAAACCGAAACGATTAATTGTGGAGTGAGACAAGGGTGCCCATTATCACCGTCACTTTTTAACCTCCTACATAGACGATGCCATAAGAAAATTGCTACTAAATCTGAAAAATCACTTCACAATCTGTATTTTCACTGGTGGAGCTGGTTGTTTTTGTTGCCTTCCAGAATCGATTGTAAGGCCGATCTGTATGAAGACGCCTTCCTAACTAAATTAAAAAGGTCAAATGGGACGTAACTAAAAATAATGCCACAATTGCGGATATTAGCACTTTATTAGTTGATTGGTTAAGCACTTCCTTATCGATGATAGCGTTTACGTCGCTGGAAACTTGGTCAAATGCTTGTGATTTGACACGAATCTGTTTTTGAACTGTGAAAAACGGATGTCGCATGTATACAGTTTGTTTACAATAAAACCATGAAAATAAAAACAAATAGTTGAACATTATTATCTCTAGATTTCTGAACTGCATTTCAAAGTAGCGAATGGCGCCAAATTTAAAGTGACAGTAAAACTTACCATACCGCCGGCCTTGAAATGCAGTAAATTTCAAAAGGATGATATAAAACTAATAATAACAATTTACAGACTATAACTAAATTTACAAAATATTTAAAGATACAGATAGGAACTGATGTTTAAAATTTTGAACATGTAAAATAGTCGTATTAAACGGGACTTGGCGAAAACATCAAATGTAATAAACACTAGAAAGCATGATTATGTGGGGAGAGCACATAGCTTTGTCACCGAGCGTTTAATCACTGTCCCGTTTTTGATTCTCACAGACGCAGAACGGATCACATTGTCATTTCCGATATGCACGGCGGTTACACGCCCGAGAGACCAAGATAATGGTGGCAAGTTGTCTTCTTTGATTAGCACTAATTTATCTACTTGGATAACATCTGGCAAATGAGCGAACAATTTGGTTCTTCTTTGCAAGTTTGGAACAACTTCGGAGCTCCATCGTTTCCAAAAGTGCTGCGTGATTTGCTGAATTCGTTGGTATTTGGACAGACGATTTTCCATTAGGTTTGTGAGGTCCTTCTCGGAAATTTTACTTAAGGGCCTTCCAATCAAGAAGTGACCAGGAGTGAGGGGGTTGAGATCATTGGGATCCGAAGAAAGTGGTGAGAGGGGGCGCGAATTTAAAACTGATTCAATTTGAGTAAGGACTGTTGATAATTGTTCATACGTTAAGCAGGTATTTCCTAGCACCCTTTTTAAATGAGCCTTTGTCGACTTGATATTGCTTTCCCACATTCCACCTTCGTGGGGATTACGTGGAATTATAAATTCCCATTTTATGCCTCTGACGGCTAAGTGATTGTGTATAATTTCCTGTTTTGTTTCATCACCTAAGAAGTCATACAACTCTTTTAGGTAGTTGGACGCACCAACAAAATTTTTAGCGTTGTCGCTAGACAGTGAATGGGGCATGCCTCTTCTACTAATGAATCGGTTTAAGGCGGATAAGAAACTTTCGGTCGTGATATCTGTGACCAATTCGAGATGTATTGCCTTTGTCGTTAAACATATAAACAGACAAATGTAACTTTTAATGGTTCTTGCACCTCGCGTGTTGCGATCGCGTATTAGAATAGGTCCGGCATAATCCAAACCGGTGTTGTAGAAAGCGGGTGCCTCGCACTGAAGACGCTTTGAAGGCAAATTTCCCATAAGAGGATTGTACGACGAGGGATTGGCTCTAAAGCATGTGACGCATTGACGATATTTTTTTTGCTGAGTTTTTGCCAGATATTGGCCAGTACTGTTCGCGCACGCAGTACAAAAGTTGTTGGGCACTGCAATGCTGCAACTTTAAATGAAAATCGCAAAAGATTAGATCCGTCAAGGGATGATGTTTAGGCAATAAAACAGGGAATTTTTTGTCATATAGGAAATCAGAGTTTTTTAGTCTACCTCCCACACGGAGGAGGCCGTTTTCATCCAGGAAAGGATTTAACGCTGATATGTTGGACTTCTGCTTGATGCATTTATGATGCTGCAATGATTTTATCTCTTTGTTAAAGCATTCATTTTGACATCTTTTTATAATTGTTTGTAAAGAAGTATTTAATTCGTCCACAGTGAGTGGACCTGCGTTCCTTAATGTGTTGGAACTTTGACAATTTTGTTTGAATCTGAACAACCAAGCTGTTACTCTATGTAGTTTGGTTAAGGTGGAAAATTTCGACACCATATCAAATTCCGGAGAATTTTGATCTGATGCGGTGGAATTGAATAGGCAGATACCAGAGCAGGTACATAACGAAATTTAACAATTGGCCTTCATTTCGGTGACTTCAACGTTAGAGTTGAAACATGGTTCAGGCCAATCCGAGCAGGGTTGGTTTAGAAAGTCTGGACCATTCCACCAAAGCTGCTTCGTTAGAATACTTTGAGCACTCACACCGCGCGACACTAAATCGGCAGGATTGTTCTGCGAACGGATGTGATACCAATCATGTTGATTTGTTGTCTCTTGTATTGCGGCGATTCGATTCGCCACGAAAACCTTATATTTGTTTGGAGCTGAATTGATCCAGTTCAAAACTATGGTAGAGTCTGTCCAAAAGAATAATTGACACTGAAGTCCTTCAAATGCTCCTTGGATTTTTTGCATCAGTTCAACTAAAAGGACGGCAGCTGACAATTCTAACCTTGGAATGGTGGCCCCTTTTAGGGGAGCTACGCGAGATTTAGCACATAGCAATTGTGTGATGATTTGACCAGCAGGTTTCTTTGATCTGACGTATATCGTACACAAGATCCGTAAGCGATGGAGCTACTGTCAGCAAAGCCATGTAGTTGAACCGTGCATGTTTTCGCTGGTATGACACACCTTTGGATTTTTAGTGACGTTAATGATTGAAGCTCCAGTTTGAATGATTCCCACTCTGAATTCACACCTTGAGGCAAGCTTTCATCCCAACCTAAATTAGATTCCCACAATTTTTGAATTAAGATTTTGGCTCTTATCGTAATTGGGGCAAGTAAACCTAGAGGGTCGAATAGTTGTGACGCTACTGAAAGAACCGATCTTTTCGTAGTCGTTTTAGAGCTGGGATTTGATTTAATTTCAAATTGTAAGACATCTGAAATAGCATTCCAGGAGACACCAAGTGCCTTTACGCTTTCCCGCTCGCCTAAGGGGATTATGTGATAAGAATCAGTTCCTTTATCTTCCTTGAGAATTTCCGGACAATTATATAAAAACTTTCTGATCCGTAAACCCGCTGAAGACAAGATACTAGTTAACTGTGCTTTAATTTGCATTACTTCATCTAAACTAGGTCGTGAAATAAGCAGATCGTCTACATAGAAGTTTGATTTTAGAACATTGGATGTTATTGGGAATTGTAGGGCATTTAATTCAGCCAAGTGCTGTAAGCATTTAGTTGATAAATAACTAGCCGACGCGGTTCCATAGGTGATCGTGTTCAACTCGTAAGTGTCTATAGGATCGGTAGCACGATCTCTCCACAGAATGCATTGAAATTTTCTCTCGTTAGGATTGACTTGAATCTGCCTATACATCTTTTCAATGTCGCCAGTTAGCGCGACACTGTATTGGCGGAATCTTAATAAAATAGAAAATAAATCGTCTTGAACGACAGGGCCCACTAATTGAGCTTGATTTATTGAAATCCCGGTGCTCGTTTTGGCACTACCATCGAATACCACACGGAGTTTGGTTGTCAAGGAAGTCAATTTTTCAACTGCATGAGTTGGCAGGTAGTAACAAGGAATTTTTGAAGAGAGTATTGATGCATTCATTGCCTTTATCACATAGCCATTGTCCTGTGGTTGAGCAGTAATTTTTGACATGTGCCCTAACGAGATGTATTCGTGGATGAATGTTGCGTAATTTAATTTTAATTCGGGGTTTCCGTCTAATCTTTTTTCTAATTTTGCAAATCTATCGAATGCTTGAGTTCGTGAATTACCCAGGGATGCTAGATAGAATTAAAAGGGATGGAAACCGAAAACCTGCCAGACACATCGCGAGAAATGGTCTTGTTGAAGTGGTTTTCGCAAAATCGTTCCTCTTTTGACAGAAGTGACAGCTTATTTTTTGGGTTTACCTCTTCGAGTTGCCAAAATTTGCTTAAACTATCATTTAACTGTTCATTAGAATTGGCGAGGTTGGATATGGTTGTATTCGGATTTGCGTTTGTCTGACGCGTATGATTGTTTGTCATATTTCCCGACACTATCCAGCCCAAGAGTGTTTTCTGTAGAATTGGTTGGTTTTTGCCCAACGAAATTTGACCGATACACAATAGTTCATAAAAGATGGACACCCCTAGCAGCAAATCAATAGGAGCAGATTTCTCATATTCAGTATCCGCTAAGTCTATGTTTTTAGGGATATTTAGGAATTTGCCATTAAATGAAACCGAGGGCAGGGGGGAAGCAATTTTAGGAACCACCAAACAAGATATACTGTTCTTGTAATTATTTTGTATCGTAGAAATGTTAACCTTAACTGCATTAATTACTTTTAGGCTGTTTGCTGAGTTGATTCCACTTACTGTGGTATTCACGCGTTGATATTTCAAGTCGAGTATCTTACACAGTGATTCGGTAATGAAACAGTTCATACTACCGGTGTCCAAGATTGCCCGAGCAGTAAACCATTTTCCCTTTGAGGTTTTCACCTTTAGGCATGCTGTGGAAAGAAGAACTTGGCTAGAATTCCCGTAGCATGTTAATGAAACTCGTTCCTGCTCAACTGAACTTGAAGGCGTTTTGACCGTTGTTTCGACGTTGTTAGATTGCTGTGACTCAGCTCTCGAATTGTGTTCGAAATGTAATAAGGAGTGGTGCCGTTTGTGACAATGCCTGCACGTGAATCGTGAGTTGCACTTTGAGCTTGTAGGGTGACTTAGACAATTCTTGCATTTATTTAAGCCCGTGATTGTCTCAACTCTCTGCTTAATTGATTGCGACAAAAAAGTGGGACATTGTGCAATTGCGTGACTTGCACTGCAAAGAGGACATGATGTTGACTGATTGGCAGTTACCAATGCTAGTTTAGGAGTGTGATTACTACGATGATCTTTGAATCTGTTTGATTTGAAAGATTCGACATAAGCGCCTTCTTTCAACTCCTCTACCAACTGAGACTTTTCCTTAAGGAATTTATTGATGTCAGCGGTAGAAGGAATTTCTCGAGGTTTGAGTTTGCTGAACTCTTTTTTGGTTTCACAATCTAGTTTAGACATTAAAATGTGCGCAATAAAAGCATTACACTGATGTATAGGCGCACCTTTAAGTTGTCCAATGACCTGATGTGTTTTGATAGCTCATCATACAACCTAGAAATTTGAGATGACGATTCTTTCGGAAGAGGTTTGATGTCAAATATTGCCTTAATGTGGCCCTGTATTATTAACTTGACATTGTCATACCTTTCCCGCAAGATGCCGAGCGCGATTTCATAGTTTTCGTTTGACATTGGGATGTCGCTAACTAATCGCTGGGCGGAATGATCCAGACTTGACTTAAGATAAAGAAATTTTTCGTTTGGTGAAAGATCTTTGTTATTATGTACCAGTGCCAGAAAGGAATCAAAATAGCCCTTGAAGTCTGTGTAGTTTCCCGAAGAAGTGGGTAATTTTATTTGAGGTAGCTTGGCTCTTGACCCCCTATCTGGCATTGGTATTGTTTTGAAAGTGCTTGCAACCTGTTCTTTCTCCAGTATTAATAATGCTGTGACCTTTAGATCAGTATGCTTTTCACAGAAATCCTCAGAGGTCATTAGTGAGTCGTCGTATATTGAATAAGAATTTAACTGGGTAGCGGTTTTTGAATATTCTTTGTTTATTGGACTAAACAGTTCAAGCCTTACTTCTAATTTCTTTATCATGACATCTGTCTTATCGCGTTGACTCTCGAGGGCAGTTAAGAAGGTTTCGAAGCTGCTTAACTGCTCTATTAGCGAATTTGCTTCAGCGATTATCATTTTAATTTCATGTTTCGTCATGATTAAGGCACACGTGTACTAAGAGAGACGTAAATAGGTGATGAAACAAAACAGGTAAAATGAACTGTGTTAGCTGCAAGCTGTGGCAAGTTTGGCAAACAATGTATATATAGGAATAAGTAGCAATTACGATGCAATTACCAATTTATTAAAAACCGTTGGAAGGAGATTAATTTGTTGTGATCTTGGGATCACGTTACGTTTTTGTAAACGTATTGCGTTCAAAATATTTAGATGCTAGAAAATAACAATTTATCGTAAAATGCGTTTCAGTAATAATATTTTGACGCTACTAAATTGAATCAGCTTAAATGTTGGTGACAAAGAAAGTAACATGGGATAAAAACCTTATCGTGTTAGTTGACTTAATCTCGTGCTGATTTCCAAATTGTAAGCTGTTTTTAATGTT
The DNA here is from genome assembly GCA_932274525.1 of Podabrus alpinus. Lineage (NCBI taxonomy): Eukaryota > Metazoa > Arthropoda > Insecta > Coleoptera > Cantharidae > Podabrus > Podabrus alpinus. Next base: position 41,606,983 of record OW026452.1, on the reverse strand, counting down.
ATTTCGAATGCCCAGATTTGCTTTTCTGATATCCGGCTCGAAGGACCAAAATGTATTTTCACTGGTGGAGCTGGTTGTTTTTGTTGCCTTCCAGAATCGATTGTAAGGCCGATCTGTATGAAGACGCCTTCCTAACTAAATTAAAAAGGCCAAATGGGACGTATCTAAAAATAATGCCACAATTGCGGATATTAGCACTTTATTAGTTGATTGGTTAAGCACTTGCTTATCGATGATAGCGTTTACGTCGCTAGAAACTTGGTCAAATGCTTGTGATTTGACAAGAATCTGTTTTTGACTTGTGAAAAACGGATGTCGCATGTATACAGTTTGTTTACAATAAAACCATGAAAATAAAAACAAATAGTTGAACATTATTGTCTCTAGATTTCTGAACTGCATTTCAAAGTAGCGAATGGCGCCAAATTTAAAGTGACAGTAAAACTTACCACAATCAATAACTTCTTAGCCGATACGATACTATTTGCAGACGATCAAGCTGTGATTGCAAACAGCGAGGACAATCTTCAGGAAGCAGTATATAAACTATATACAATAACAAGGAAATACAACTTGGAAATTTCAACCGAGAAAACCAAAGTAATAGCTTTCAGAGGAAAAGAGCCAATAAGAGCCAAAATTGTCATCCATGATAGAACCATCGAACAAGTCAATCACTTCAAATATCTGGGCTACGATATCTCCTATGGAAAACAAAATGACTACGTGATTAAATTAGGAAGATATAATCATATGTGCGGAACAATAAAAAGATACCTCAAAGGTACGAGTAAAGAAACAAAAATGAAGTTCTATAAAGTGATGGCCGTGCCTGTTCTGCTCTATGGATGCGAGAATTGGGTGTTGACGAAGGAGGACATTAGAAGAATTGAAACAGCGGAAATGAGGTTTTTGAGACACATAGTTGGATACACTCTTCTGGACCGAAAGAGAAGCGAAGATATAAGGCAAGAACTGAGAATCTTTTCAATATCAGCTAAAATTGAAGAATACAGACATAACTGGATGCAACATCTTACAAGAATGGATAACTGTCGTATTCCCAAATAAATAATGAACTATGGACCGATTGGAAGAAGAACAGTGGGAAGGCCCAAGAAGAGATGGAGTGACCAGTTCTGAGAAGATAATGCAGTTTCGAATATTACATGAGAATCGGAACAGACAAATTAGTCTAACCCATGAAGGATGATGATGATGATTTATTATTTTGACATTGAATGATAGTACAATAACCAGAATGAAAATAACCAAAATAAAAAATTTGTGCGGCTATAGAGAAAAGAATAAAATTACTTCCTTCACAACTCGATGATCTTGTTCAGCCATTTTCAAAAATAGTCAATTGCTAACACTCACAAAATATCGAATTTACAATATCAGTGTCGCACAACTTTGTACAATTAAAGAGGATACTATAGTGAAGCAACAAAATTCATTTTGAGAAACATTGAAGTAGGGGTGTAAGTTACCCTTGACTTATTTGAGCCGTCCTATATATAGGACATTAGGCATATCTGGGTTAACCTAGATATGCCCAGAGGCTTACTCTGCACTGTAAAAGGCTCACAAATTAGTGCATTCTAATTTTCATTTGTCGGTTTCTAAATTGAAATTGACGGCTTATGAATATCAATTGACAAATCTGCATTATGATTGACGAATTCTAAATTACTGCTGGAAAAGGTGTAGTGGCACGGGGAATGGAGACGGAGTAGAATGAAGACCAAGAAATGACAGAACCACAGGAAGACCTAATTCTAGATGTATCGATAAAGTGAAGCAGGATCTGGAAAGGATCAGCATAGATATTAATTGGAAGAAAAAATTTAGTGATCGAAAAGAGTGGTAGAAGAGGCGAAATCACACAAGAAACTGTAAGTAGCGATACAAATGAGGAAAGAGGAGTAATATAACTTACAAATGGATTGAAAAGACCTCAAAGTAGGTGGTTATATTCCGTAAGGAACGAAAGCCGGAAAAGAAGAAGAGGCGACTGTGCCGTTACTCTGACAGGCTGAAAAAAAATTTCTTCAGCTACACACTAAAGAACAGGCTTATATTTGTCTAATAAAACAATAAAAAGGCTGAACGGAGTAAAAACAACCCCAAAATCGACTTTTGAAAAGAAGGGAAAAGTAAATTCATGTAGCCGGTCGAACCCGTGGTCTGCACATATATCCGGTTACAGTCCCTTGCAATGGAGTGAAATTTTTTCGGTCCGAATTGAATTTTTCTTTGAAATTCGGATAGATGGGGGTGTGATTAGTAGATATTAGTAATAAATATAATCAAAAAAATGGAAAATAACTCGTGTATTGCCTAAAAAGTGAAAAAATTAAATTTTCTTTGCCTTCCAATTTTAGGGGTGTGCATTCGAAAAGGAGGGTAATCCATCGTCAAATCCTACCCTTACGGGGCGCCGCTCCGCTCTGCACCCCTCCAGGGCGGATTTGACTCTGGTTACTAGGCTAAACATACGAGAAGCGCCACCGATCAAGAAAACCGGGATCTATGCAACCGGGATGTGAGAGACCCTCGAAATAGCATTAAAAAGTATAGTTGCGGTATGGGGCAGTATACTATTACGTTTCACCCCCAAAAAATCGCGTAAAAACAAAAAATAAGCGATGTTACATGTAGGAGCGTCGAGCTGCATCTGCCGGTGCGAAACCTTTACCTTTACCTTTACCTGATATGTATTTGATGGAGCATCCCGGCGCAGCCGGCCTTCTCCTTCATCTAAAAGAATACATTAATGACATTGGAATTTATAGAGACCGGTGGGTCTCTGGGAATTGGCGCTTGGCGGACTGACTGGTAAAAACCTGAGCTGTGACTGTGAAAATGTAATATGAGAAGAAAAAGAAAATTTTTACGTTTGCCGATATAGTAGAGTCCCTAATTCGAAGAAAGAAATTATGAATTAATTTCTATTGATGACCTCGAAGTGATTGGCTTCTACTTGGAACTAGTCAGAATTGGCGACTAGTGGGATTATAGTGATACTATGGGGGGTGATTTATCGAATCTTGTGAAAATTGATCGAAAAATTACACAAATCTAGTGAATAAATTCACTTTCGAAGAGAATTTGTGTAAGTTAAACCTGTGAACATACATTAGTCTGTGTGGGGGTGAGTTATGGTCAGGAGTTGTCCGTGGTCAGGAGTGATTTGGGACGGGGAATGAAAAAGTCGGCTGGGTTGTATTGACCTAGTTGATTTACTAGTGGGTTTTCTGAGAATTTGGATTTGTTGTAGAGATTGGTGGCATGTTTACGATTAAGAGTGTTAATGAGGTCTAGTTTGGCGTCTGCATGTAGTCGCCTGTTAGTGACGTAATAGGGGGCGCTGAAAATAGCTCGGAGATTTTTGTTTTGGATGACTTGAAGTTTATTTATGGCCCTGGGGCGTGCATATCCCCAGACAGGGGAGGCATAAATCATTGTTGGGCGGATTATGGCTTTGTATATTCTTAGTTTGTTAGCGGGGGACATGGTACTTTTTGCGTTCATGAGGACGAACAATCTATTGAAGAGGCATTTGGCTTTACCGGTTGCGGAGGAAATGTGAGCGTCCCATTTGAGGCGCCGGTCCATGGTAATGCCAAGGTACTTGACCTTGGTTTTCCAGGGGATTTGCTCCTCAAACATCCAGACACTGGGGTTGTGAGGCTTGCAACGATTTCGAAACATGATCGCGGAACTTTTGCTCGAGTTAACCTCGATGCGCCAAGTTTCGTACCACCTTCCGAGATCGGTGATCGCCTCCTGGAGGCGGGTTGTGGCTATGTCCGGGTGGATTGAGGAAGTGTATATTGCAGTGTCATCTGCATATAGTGAAATTTTTGTTGCGGGATCTAAGGGGGTTGGAATGTCGCTCATGAAGATGTTAAACAGTGAAGCTGCAAGGATCGATCCCTGGGGGACCCCGGAGGTGATGGGGCGCTTTGTGGATCTGGTGTTCATGAGTTTGACTTGGAGATTTCTGTCGTGAAGGTAGGAGGCAATAAGTCGGACTAGTGGAATTTGAATTTTGGATTGAAGCATTTTGAACAGGAGGCCTTCGTGCCAGACCTTATCGAAAGCTTTCGATACGTCGAGTAGCACTAGGCCGGTGAATTCTTTTTTGTTGAGTGCCTGCGTGACGTGCTCAACTAATCGGAGGGCTTGGTGGGTCGTGCTGTATCCAGCACGGAAGCCGAATTGTTCGTTTTGAATAATACTGTTATCGAACATGGCTTCTTGGAGACGGGTGAGAATGACTTTTTCAACTACTTTTCCGATGGAAGGGAGCAGGCTGATTGGTCTATAGCTTTTCGGAAGTTTGAGATTTTGACCGGGTTTGGGGATTACCACTACGTCAGCGGTTTTCCATATTTGTGGGTAGTAGTTGAGTCGAAAACATGCGTTAATTATGCCGGTGATGGCAACTTTGGCTTTTTGGGGGAGTTCTTTGAGGGCGGTATTGGTGATGCCATCGGGACCTGGGGCTTTCCTCTTTTTGAGGCGTTTAATGGCAATGGTGACCTCCAGAAGGGAGGCGGGGGTGATATGTGTGTCATCGGAGGTGTTTAGGGTGGTGGTGACATAATTTTCGACCGAATTAATATGGTCTTGGTCTAATCTTGTGGTGTTGGGGGAGCATTGAGCTTGGAGGCTGTCGGCGAAGATTTCAGCCTTTTCAAGATCGCTCCGGGCAATAGTGCCGTCAGGGCGGGAGAGAATTGGGATGGTGACTTTCTTTTTCCCCTGGAGGGCGGCGGCCATGCGCCATGCGGACATGTCTTTAAATGATAGGGAGTTAATGGTGTCTAACCATTCATTGTCATGAAATTCTTTGACTTTAACGTCTACTTGCTCTTTGAGCCGGTTGTATGACCTTTGGTCATCAGGGTTGCGAGTTCGCCGGGCGAGTTTCCTCGCTCGGTTTTTGGCTCTGATAAGATCTTTGAGGGAGGGAGTGAGTTTGTCTCTGACGTCCGTGGTGTTGACTTCAAATGAAGTTTCGTCAACGGATTTTTTGATGTTGTCTTGGAAATTGGCAATGAATTGGTCTAGGTCAGTGGGGGACTCAAAGAATGGGATTGGTCCAAGGTTTTTTGACAGAGTGTCTTTGAAAGAGGTCCAGTCTGTTGTCGTTCTCGTGGGAGGGCCTTTTGGGGGTAACAGCGGTCCAAGTGTCAGGAGGACCGGGTAGTGATCTGAGTTTAGTTCTTCGCTGGTGGAGATGTCGTATTGGAGTTGTACGTCTTTGAAAATGGCTATGTCCAGAATGGACGGCGTACCTGCGTTAGAAAAGTGGGTGGGGGAGGTGGGAGCGATGATCGCGAAGTCCAGCTCATTTGCTAGTGAAAGAAGGTCACGTCCTACATGGTTTGTGTGTTTACACAACCAGTTGGAGTGTTTAGCATTGAAATCGCCGGCGATGATCTTCGCGTCGGGGCCTTCGAGGAGGCTTTCTAGGTCCTCTTTGAGGATGCGTTGCTGAGGGCGATTATAGACGGAGGAGATTTGCAACCAACCGTGATGTGCGGTGTGGATGCTCACCGTGGTGACTTCAAGGTACTCTAGGTCGGGGGTCGGTATTGCGACGTGTTCGATGGATGATTTTACGTAAATTGCGGTTCCGCCGCCGCGTCCGTCACGGTCATTCCTATAAAGTGAATAGCAAGGGAGTTTTGCCAGTTGGCTAGCTCTGAAGTGGGTTTCGTTGACCAAGATTACGTCAAGGTCGTGATCGTGCGCGAACGCGAGAAGTTCATTTCGTTTGGCTGAAAGGCCGTTGGCGTTCCAAAAAGCCGTCTGCAAAGTGGTGGGTTGGAATCTGGGTTTAGACATTAAAGGGTGTGATATTAGTGGCTTTGGCGTTCATGATTATTTCAATATTGCGGACGAGTTCGGCATTGGCATTGAAATTACGAAGTTGTTCAAAAATTGCTTTTGTTTGTCGGGAGGGAGTCTCATCGTAGGAGGTGGTGGGCGTGGGGGTGGCGTGAGTTGCTTCCCTGTGAGGGGCATGCCGACTAGCGACTCCCAGATAGGAAGGTCGATTGGGGCCTTGGGAGGAGGGGTAATTGTAAGTGGGGCGGTCAGCGAAGCGGGAAGCTGCTTCGCGGGCTGAAAGTTCTCGCCTCTTGGGCTTAGGGAACGAAACGCAACCTTTGTAGTTTGCGGGGTGGTTTCCTGTGCAGTTAGCGCAGGTGGCTGGGTCTTCACGGATTTTTTGACAAGCCGGAGTGAGGTGATCCCCTGCGCATTTAACGCATTTGGGTGGGGCGCGGCAGAGGGTTTGGGCGTGCCCGAACCGTTGGCAACGGTGGCATTGACCGACCTCTGTACGTTTGTGGGGGGTTTCGGTGCGGGTATTTATGGACAGGACCGATGTCATGTCAAAAATTCTCTTGCCATCTGAGTTGTGGGTTAGATGGACAAGGTATAATGGCATAGGTTTTTTGTCGCGACCTTGGCGCATCTGAAAAACTGACTGAATTTCAAAGCCCTGTTCTACAAGGTCTTCTTTAACTTCTGCAGCAGTGATAGTGATTGGGAGCCCTCGAATGACCACTTTTAGTGGTTTGTCCTGAGGGAGAGAGAAAGAGTGTGAGGGGAGGGATTTTTCCTCAAGTAAGCGACTGAGGGCCCGGTAATCGGTCTCGGTGGCCGGCTGAATTGAGATGCCGTCCACGAGCGTGCGTATTTTAGTGGTGGCAATTTTTCGGTCACGAATCATTTTATTGATGGCCGGCCAGTTGTCCTTTGTACGGAGGACAATTGGGGGGATTCGGCTGGAGGAGGAGTATGTGGTGCGGTCTGGGTGTGAAGCACCCTGGGTGTCGGGTTGGGAGTCGGTGACTTCCATACCGTCATCGTCGCGCTCGGTTTGGGTGTCGGTCGGGGATTCCTCTACGTCCAAACAGGCGAACCTGTTCTTGGTAGCGGGTTCAGAGGTTTGGCTGTCGCTACTTAAGTTGGAGCGGGCCCGTTTTAGGGTGTTTTTGTCTTTTGGAAAGACGAAATTATCTCCACCGGTGGAGTTGGAAGCTTGGGCTTCGGGAGTCGATGATGGAATTTTAGAAATGCGGGGGGATGTTCGGGGGATGATCGCAGGCTTGACTGCTGGAGTCGATAGCCGGGGTTTCGGGATGGCCGTTGCCATCAGGGGTTTGAGTAGGGCGGGCTTTTTTGGCTCTTTGGGTTTAGTTTCTGCTTTTTTGACAGCAGGGGTGGTCGGAAGAGGGGGGAAGGCGGTCTTGTCCTTCTTTTTCCCTGAAGGGGCAGTCGGGCGAGGTTGGGCAACCGGGGGTGGTCTTACGACCGAAGGTGGTTGTACGACCTTGGGTGGTTGGAGGGCGAGAACGAGTGAGGCGACTTTGTCAGTGAGATCTTTGATTTGTTTGGATTGGTCATCGAGTTTTTTGGATTGATCATTGAATCGGGCTTTCAAATCGCGGTTTTCGGCTTTCAAATGGTCAACAAGTTCACGGAGGAAAGTGTTGTCTTGGGACATGTCGGTAACATTCGTCATTTTACAAATAATTCAAGTAATAAAAATAAAAATTTTTAAAATTAAATTATGTTGCGAAATCTAAATTGATAAAATTAAATTTGAATTAATTTATGTCTGTGAAGCAGCTGATTTTAATGAGTGCAAGTTTAATTTTTAAGTCTGAAAATTAAATTTAGTGTTGTGAATCAACCTTTATTTAAATCTAAATGAACTTGAAAAATTTAAAAGGAATTTGTTGGTTGACAAAATTTTTGTTAGGTTGCGATAAAATATAATCTGTAAGAAATCTAGGTCAAGTTCAGTTCACTAACCTTTGTTGCGTATACTACAGAATACGTCGCCTGATGTCTTGAAGGGGGTAGGGGGCAACAGAGCGCGCAACCGTTTGCTAATTGTGACGTAGCAAACTACGTCACTTAGCAAATGGCGGGATCTTTTTGCCGGGAAACTGGGAGGAACACTTAAAAGCGTGTTGAAACGCTTTGTCGACGAAATTTAAATAGAATTGGAGCTTGATGTAACACTTTCACTTCTATATTAAATTATCGTTTAGAGAACAGTAATGAAAATTACTTTTTGAACTTAATTCGTGAAAATTAAAGAACGCAAAAATTGACGTGCGGTTAGCTCGGATGCAAGATCGGAACTGAGGTGCGAAATTTTCTAAGTGTAAGAGTATATCCCAGTGCACGTACCGTCAACAAAATGCGCCGGCCGGCCGATGAATGTGGCATCACCGGGGTCTACTGCATGATTTATGCTACTTTTCCGTACTTTTCAAATTCGAATATTTCGGTCATTTGGACCCGATTCATATGTTTTACTTTTACAATATGCTAAAATAAGTGTGTTCTTTAGTGTGTAGCAGAAGAAATTTTGTTTCGAGCTGTCAGAACAACTGCACAGTAACCGAAGAAGAAAACGAAGATACTTGCACGAATAGCCAATTTATTGTGTTTATGAAATTTGGTCAGACTACACGGTCAAAACAGAATCCTAGAAAAAGAGTTGTAATCGATCTGGTTTAAACCGTAATTGAAAATATTGAGTGATAGTTGGTGCTGATGGTTAAGTACCATGCAAAAACACAGTGCGATAAAAAAAATTTGTTTACTAACAAATGCTTGACATTTAGCTAAGTCTGCTGTTAGAAAGCCTGACATCACTATTGTAAATTGAAGTGTGACTTGGACACCTACGAACTTGACAGTAATTGAAAATTGATATGCCACAAGAAGTACTATTAAAAATATAGTAATAACAGAGAACAATTCAATTAACATGATTAACAACAACATTATGGGATTAGAGCAATCATTAAATTTATATAATATCTTCACTAATGCAATGTATGTGTCAGTATAAACTTTTAGCAATTCCTTTATGTTTCTTCTCGATAAGCTCATGGTGCAGTTTTCTTCATTTGCTAAATTGCATGTAGTATCTTCGTGGATTAAATTTTCCAAATCCATTTGTAGAAAACTATTATATTTTTTATGAATGTAGAAGAACATCCTAAGAGATAACATTAACACAATGAAAACAAAACAACACGTTGTGGCGGAAATCCATAATCCAAGTTTGTCGATTGTATTCCATTCGGAATCAATTTCGATACAAAATATTACTGCCGAAGCAACAGAAGACAAAATGCATAGTATCAATAAATCTACGTAAGTCCGTGTTTGAAATCTAGTAACATCATCAATCGATAACAAAATCGTGAGTTGTAAGTTTTGCAAAATATTTTAGGACTCTGTCGAGAAATGCCAGCATTTTATGAAGTTTTGAAGATTTGTATAATAACTGCACGATTGTAACTAAACTGGCTCCACCAATCATTAAATCGGAACTTTTGAGGAAGAGATCGTATATTCCATCGTTGTTTTGCATTGCTCGTTGGATTCTCATTGCGGCACTGTTATTAGAAAAACACAGTAAAATAACTGAAAATATGGCGGGAAGTGACTCCAATTTGCAGATAGTCGGTCGTCTTCTAGGAACCACTAGGTTGGTTTCATGATTACAAGTTAAAATTGAAAATGATAATCCCATAAATTGCATAAATTTAAATATCATACCAAAAGCACAATTAATACAATTTGGTGATACTTGATTAACCATTTTTATTTCACAATTTGATAATTAACGGATCGATATAATACTTCAGCTATTGATCCTGTTTACTTACTATGAACTGAAATTTTAAATTTTTAACCTTGGTTAAAAATTGAATAAAATATTGTATTGATACATATTTTGACTTGAGTCGATTACGGTAATTTAAAAAAGTGAGTAAACACAATTTATTTGTAATTTACTTCAAACATTTTAAGTGGTTGATTGGAATCAGAAAAACTAAATCATCGATTTTAAATTAAGAACAAAATTCTCAGTTTAAATTGGCCCGGTTTAAATTAATGTTCTTATATGACGTCAAGTGATACATTTAACATATCATAAAATTATTTAATATCGATGAAATACAGGTGAATTTTTTTCGCGCAATTATGACAATAAACTTGCAGAAAAGATCAACGGGCTGGAAAAAGTTATATAAGAATTATTCCTATTAATTAACTCGGTGGTTCCTTTTGAAGTGAAAAATTCTTATTTCCATGATTTTAAGAGTCATTCCACCCTCTAGCGACCCCACATTTTGTCACCACAATGGAAAAACCACGCAAGAATGTCACTTTTACGGATATTCGGGAATATCTAAGTTTCAGTTCATTTCAGAGCAAAATAGCAAGTTTTTGAAAATAAATTACACTAAGTTATCTAGAAAAAAGATCTATTTCTGGTTAATTGAGCGGTAACGGAGTACCAGCCATCAGTGAATGAGGTTCGCGGGAAAATCAATTGGTTCGGTGGAAACGGTACAAGAAATCAATATATTTTAATGAAATAAATTTTATTTTTCGACATAATCTCCTTGAAGTTTGCTACTTTGAATTAATGTTTCTAAACCACTAAAAATAAATTGTTGGCAAAATAGCTTGCCACCATAGTATACAACATATTGCTTTTTAGATAGTTTTCTACTAGCCAAGGAGTCTAATGCCCGTACTAATAGTCGAGAATTGATTTCGATTCCGGAATTAATTCTAGAATTGTTTGAAGTTGCTACTAATAGTCGCTATAACTCCGCTTTCGATACGATTCGAGAATTGTTTCTATGATCTACCGGTGACCCTGGTTTACTTGAACAATCCCGGAGTCGTTGACATTTGACGCTCGCATATTATCAACTGTTTAAGGTTAAGCGCGGGTCACATTATGCTGGTTGCCAGCTGCTGCTTACCAGCGGCTGGTAGTGGTACCAGCAAGCAGCGGCGGGCAATCTGGCCACACTACTGTTGCTGCTACTCGCCACTCTCCAGCTAGTCATTCACTATTCAGCAAGCATGTCGTCTGTCGTTTCACGTAAAAAGCTAATTAAGCAGTTGTTGAGAGAGGGTGTCAGGGAGCTTAGTTTAGAAATGCTTAACCAGCTTCACCGCAAACAGAGACGATGGTGGGTCAGGCCATGGATACAAAGAAGGGAAGAATTGGGGGCATCGTCAAGACTTCTCCAAGAGCTGAAAGAAGAGGATCCAGAAACATACAGAAATGTTTTAAGAATGACGGCCCCTCAATTTCAAGAATTGTTAGAATTAGTTGAACCAGTAATTAAAAAACAAGATACAGTATTCAGACAGGCAATCCCGTGTAAAACAAAGCTGGAAATTACACTAAGATATCTCGCAACTGGAGTATGCTTCTGTACAATTTTATAAACAAACTCAAATAATTACAATACATTTTATATATTGTCGTCGCCGTCATGCAAAAAGTGATCAAGTAGGTTTATATTTCAATGTCCTCGGGATCTTTACAAATACTGATTAATGCTTCGTTCAGAATATCCATATTTTGTGGAGACTCTTCCTCCATGAAGCACGAGTCAGATGATTGTTATGTTTTTATGTTTTTATTGTTATATTATATGTGTTTTCAGGTTCACTATACATAGTAGTCCCAATAAATTTGTGATATGAAGTGCTGTTTGGACGACTTATGGCACCACTTTGTGATTGTGGTTCATTGTAATTTCCATATAAATTTGCTAGTCTCTCTTCAGTGATTAGGTTTTGAATCTTGCTTTGAAGTACAATGAAACTTTTCAATTAAAAATTACAAATTATAAAAACGTCACAACTAAAACAATTTCACAAAAAAACACGTGCCAGCGGTCACGTGATTAATTAGTCGCCGCTGCCTGCTACCAAAAGTTGAACATGTCCAACTTCGTCAGCCGCTGACAAATACTCGCCGGCTGGCGACATCAGCGCCAAATTTTGTGGTCAGAGCAGGTCACACCAAGCTGATCGACGGCTGGCAGAAGCGGCTTCTTCAACTCGCGGCTGGCAACCAGCCTAGTGTGACCCGCGCTTTAGGTTATAATATTATTAATATAAATTAATACAAAACAACGTTCGTTACCCTGAAGTATAATATTTTGATGAAATGGCCGATTTAGATGAATATTTTGAATATTTTCAGCATTATGAAGAAGATCTAGATCCTCAACGAATCCCAAAACGGTACGTATTAATATAATTTTTATAATTATAATATTGACTTTTAAATACAGGTATATCAGAGATGCTGAAAATCCTATGGAATTTTTCGAAGAAGACGAGTTTAAGCGAAGGTATCGTTTCAAAAAGGACCAAATTTTAAATGTCATTTTACCACTGGTAGCAGAAGATTTGCAAAAGCCGAATAACCGTAGGTTACCATTTTCTCCGCTAATACAGCTGTTAATTTGTTTACGATACTATAGTACTAGCAGCTTTCAGGTATCTTGTTTAAAGTTATATTGCTAAGATGTAAAATTTAAAATTATCATTTCAGGCAGTATGTGGCGATTTACGGGGAAGTAGTCAACAAAGTGTCAGTAACATTATTAAAAGATGTTCCACTTTGTTGGCTGGAAAATGTAAGGAATATGTTCATTTTCCTGCTGATGATCATCAACAAAGAATGAACATAAATAAATTTGCTACTATTCGAGGATTCCCTTCAGTTTGCGGTTGTGTTGACGGTACACATATTCGAATTTGTAACCCGGGAGGTGTCAATGGAGAAGTATTTCGTAACCGAAAGGGATATTTCTCGCTTAATGTACAGGTATCAATAATAACAATATTGTTTTATAAGTAGCATTTATATTATGTATTTCCTGTTTTTATATTATTCATTTTATTTAAGGTGATTGCTGGTCCTTCGGGTGAAATATTAGACATTGTTGTTCGTCATCCAGGTTCTAACCATGATAGTGTCATTTTTGATAGAAGTCTTGCTCGGGTGAGATTGGAAAGTGGTCAAGTGAAGGGAATTTTATTGGGTGACAGTGCTTACCCATGCAGAACTTATCTGTTAACTCCAGTTTTGCGACCAGGTATATTTTTATACGATTAATTAGAATAACTTTTAACTAATACCTTTATTATAGAAAATGAACAGGAAAGACAATACAACGTTGCACATATAGCGACCCGAAATGTAGTAGAAAGAGTGTTTGGAATGTGGAAAAGAAAATTTCCTTGCCTACAAAAAGGTTTTACTACAAAATTGCACACCTCTATTGCAATAATATGTGCTACGGCTGTATTGTATAATATATCACTTAATTTTAACGACATTGACAACGAAGGACATTTTACAGAAGAGGACAATGAAATACGAAATAATGTTCCCAATAGCAATACTGTCGGTTTGACATTTCGTCGTGATTTCATTATTCGACATTTTTCATAAATAATATTTATTCATTTATTTTGTTATTATTTATTGTATTGTAACGTACAAATATATTGCCATGTAATGCTACTGAATATTCACAATTTTTGATTTCTAAAATTTCTAAATTGATCGAAAAACTCATATACGTCACCTTAATTGTGATCTTTCTTATAAAGATTATTTAAATCAATGGAAAGTTGCATCTGTTTCTTCGTCGATCTATTACTGCTATTAAAATGAAAATTAAACGCAAACGTTATCAAAACGAAAAATAATAGCATTTATTCAACATGATAAAAATTTTTAAACAAAATATTGGTTTTCTCATATTAAAACAAATAAAATTTTACAAAGTGAAATATTTGTATCAAAATCCCCCAAAATGTTCATGCGCGCCCGAATTTTTAAAAGAAAACGATTTGTCTATTATCAAAAAGTAAGTGCGTCACTAAAAAACTCTTACGGAAGTATAATGTCTTTATGAAGTTTTCCGATGAGTCCGGTATCGTGTTGAGCATAGAAGTGTGAAGATTATCGTTAGCAAACAGCTTCCGATCTTGTACCAAACAAAAAAAACAGGTAGGAACGACCAATGAACAAGTATCCTCTCCCGAATCGTGCAAACAATGACAGGTTAGTAATTCGAATGATTTCCTCCAATAAATTCTATTCTCATATCCATAAAATATAACCATCAAAAATATTCCAAAAACTTATTTTTAAAAACTTATTTCCAATAACATATCCAAGAAAATTAATATCCAAAAACTTTCTCAAAAACTTGTTCACACTTATTAACACTAAAATTAATATCCAAAAACTTTCTCAAAAACTTGTTCGCACTTAACACTAAAATTAATATCCAAAAACTTTCTCAAAAACTTGTTCACACTTAACACTAAAATTAATATCCAAAAACTTTCTCAAAAACTTGTTCGCACTTAACACTAAAATTAATATCCAAAAACTTTTTCAAAAACTTGTTAAATATTATTTTCCTTTTGAAATTTTTCTAAGGTTAATCTCTGCAATACAGATGCATCCCTGGCCTTGTCCGTTTCATATTTGGCCTTCTTCAACTCTTCTTCAGCAATTTGCATTCGTATAGTTTGGATTTCTTGGTCCGAAGCAATTTGGGTCTTGATCCGCTTTACCCGCAAGTTGGTCTCTTCACAGAATCCTTTTCGTTTCCTTTCATTTCTTGCCGGTGTTGTTGGTAGGAGTTCTCTTGCCGGTGTTGTTGGTAGGAGTTCTGTTGCAACATCTTCGAAAGGCATCCATACAGCACGTTCTTCACTTTCCTCAAACGCTTGTTTTTCTAACTCGGTGTCGGTGCTTTTTTTTTGTATTTCAAAAAAATCGCCCATGAAACATGTTTTATTAAGTTTTCTATTATTTACCATTTATTAATGTACTGCTATCAAATGAGTTTGATACTACTACATCCATAAATGGAGCAGCATCTTGCACGGCAGACATAACTGGGTCAGGACCTCCGCCTGTTAAAAGCATATGGTGTGTTTCGGAGGTGGTCTGTTTGCGTTTCCTATTAAATTTAAAAAGTAAGTAATCTAAAATGGACGTATAACAATAACATACTTCTGTTTTAAATTTTTCCACAACGTTTTTAGTTGCGTACTGGTCCTTGTAGTAAATACCTCTGGTTGCCCATTGTACTCGCTAGCAACACTTTTCCACTCGCTGAGCTTCTGTTGAGTAGTCGCAGCATCGGTCCTTTTATCCTCTAAGAGGGGATGCTCTTTTAAAAGGGTTGCTAAAAGCACTTTCTCCCTGACAGTGTAATGCACAGCTTTATCCATATTTAAAACCGCGAAATTAAATTATAGGTTATAATATTTTAACCAACTAAACTTGAGTGCTACCAAAAATCACTAGAAAACACCAGAAAACACTAAAATATTAACAATTCTAGAATTAATTGACGGCTTTACCGAAACTACCCGAATCCTCGACTATTAGTAGTGTCAGGATTGTTAGTCGATTCTAGAATTGATGAAACCAGAATTAATTCTAGAATCAATTCTCGACTATTAGTACGGGCATAAATGGACCTAAATAGAACCCCGTGTACAAACAACTTCAAATAAGGTCAAGATTTAATAAAAACTCTAATGCATTAATTGCGATACACACAGGTCGTAGGTCAACAATAATTATAATTTGCAACGTAAAGGAAACGGTTGACAAAAAAATTACATAAAAGTTTTCCGCTTCTTTTCCAGCGTCCGAGAAGTTGCGCGAAAAAAAATTCAATTATCAAAATTTCTGTCCGGGTGTAAATTTGACACCGTTCCAGGATGGTCGATTGATGAATGGACGATTTCGGTTTTTGGGTTACATTTGTCGAGCGCCAATTTTTCGAAAGTTATACTGTTTAATAAAAATATTTACGGTAAATTTTAAGCAAACCAGAGTGGTTTTTCGAAAAATATTATAAAACACTTTGCTTTTTTTGTCGAATATAACCGATACGTGAAAAAAAAATTAATTTTCCAACTTTAGAAAAAAATTTCAAAACGCTCTCACATAATGTACGAAAAGTATTGCTCGATTAAGATAAAATTTTTATCGCGGATGCTTCACACTCTCGACAACATATTTATTCTGATAGGTTTTGGAAATTTTACACCGCATCGCGAATCAATTTTTAGCCGTCGAATTTGAAAATTTGTCGGGGATTTGAAGAAGTTTACTACATTTTGCAAAGGTTTTCCACAAAGAAAAAATAATTTTTCTAATTTTGCGACATGTCTCGATCTGATCACACTCCAGTTTTGATTACATTTAGTACCATAATCCAAAGTAGATACAGACCTCCATCACTACTCAACAAAGATACAGATTGGAAAAACTTTAGAAAACAAATTAAAATATAACATCGGCTACTCTTACACAAATTTCCATCGGGGGAAAAATTGTCCAGGTGAAGTAAAAAAGGCAATCGCAAGGAAGAGGAAATTAAGAAAAATATGGCAAAGCACCAGACAACCTAGCGATATGACTAAATTAAATCTTTCAGCCAAAGAACTCAAGGCTCTTCTTATTGAATTTAAAAATAACACTGTTCAAAGATAACTTGAGATAACACTTGGAGAATCAACTGATTTTTGGTTCTGGAAAGCCGTTAACAAACTTAAAATACAAGCATACCACAAGAAAAGGTGGGTACATTAATTTGCAGAACATTTTTCTCGGGGTTTACAGTCCTGCCAATCAGAACTTCAGGAAGATGAAGAAAATAAAATGAGAGAAATTCTTAAAATACTCATAAACTGCCAACAAAATCACAAACCCCCTAAACAAAATAAATTGAAGCAAATTATTAAAACCAACCTAAATGCAGAAAAGTACCAAGGTACGGCCTAATCACAGGTGCATGTCAGTGGCCCCCTCAGTTTCGAATTTTTTATAAAAATGGTATCACACGTTAGAGCATCGTTAGAGCCTGAATGAGCTTCCATTATTTTCGTTTGAGCCTCAAAGGTCGCGGCGTTATTCGCAAAAAACAACTGGGGGGGCCGTAGACATGATGGCCCCCCCATTTTCGAATATTTGGGTGAATTTGGTGTCAAACGTTAGAGCATCGTTAGAGCCTGAATCAGCTTCTGTTATTTTCGTTTGAGCCACAAAGGTCGCAGAGTTATTCGCGATAAACTGCTGGGGGGGCCGTAGCCATGTTTTTCCATTTTCCTTCCTATTTGGAATTTTTGTATGAAACTCATGCCAATCGATAGAGCATCGTTAGAGCCTCAATGAGCTTCTATGGTCATGGTTTTAAGTTAATATATTTACAAAGTTATGGATGTTTTAAATTTTCGACCAAACTCCGAGCAACATGCGTTAACTTGAATTTTGCCAGATTGAGGGTTCCCACCATCATTGCTAATTTAAATTCCCTGACTTTCCATGACGAAAATTATAAATAAAACATCAACTTAAAGGAATACAAAGCTTTAGTTGATATAAATAATCATTATTACCTTCATCGATTTCATATAATAATAACTGCAAAATTATTGTTTGAAGAAAAAATTTTATTAATAAAACTAAAAAATAAAGTTTAAAAAGACCTTATATGTAGAAGGGTATATAATAAGGAATTGGCAATTTACAGCTGTTGTTGACTGTCTTGCCACTTTGGGCGACAGTTGCAAATCATCATACCGTTCCCACCGGCTTAAATTTTCACGCCAACAATAACTTACGTAATGCCCAATCGCATTGATATTGTTTATTGCTGTGGGTGGTATGAAACTAATAGCTCCTCGAATGTGAAATGTATTTCCATTAACAAAAATTACTTGGGGAATTTCCTGCAGGGAAATGTTAAATTCCAAAGACGAATATTTCTTCATTGGCCACTTACCGTAAGGAAGTGTGTTGGGTCCGCTGCTGTTTGCTATGTTTGTAAATGATATGAGTATGGTGATTAGAGGTGAAAGCTTCCATTTGTTTGCTGATGACACTCTGGTGTACATGGTAGGAAAAGACGTTAGTGATATGCTTACAATGATGAATAAAGAAATGGATAACTTGAGTAAGTGGTTGAATGGCAATAGACTGATGTTGAACGTACAAAAGAGTAAGGCTATGATTTTGGGAAGTACTGTCTATGATGAAGACCAGGCGTTAGTAATTGAAGGTCAAAAAGTGGAGATAGTCGAGAGTATGAAATATCTGGGTTTGATTTTGGATCGACAACTGAATTTTAAGCAGCACACATGGACTACATCTGCAAAAAAATTTCAATGAAATTAGGGATACTTGATAGATGTAGTGAGTTTATATCAAAAAGGAGTAAGATCAATATATTCAACACTATAGTGCTACCACATCTAAGATACTTGGGGACGGTGGTGTTTTTGAGTAGCGAAACGGATAAGAAAAGATTGCAAGTGCTTCAGAACAGAGCAATGAGAACAATACTAAGAAGGAATAGATACACTCCGATCAAGACTATGCTGAGTGATTTAGGTTGGTTGAACATAGTTACCCTAGCGGAGTATCAAGTATTAGTGTTTATACAAAAAGTAATCTTGCGTATGATGCCAGAATATTTTGATGGAGTTGTAGCGTGTTGATGATATGCATGTTTATGAAACTCGAAATCGAGGGAAGATTGCATTACAACGAGCACATTCAAGTGCAGCGCAAAATACAATATTTTTCAAGGGTGCCGTCGCTTACAATGATCTACCGAGAGATTTGCGTGAGTGTAGAAACCTGAAAAGATTTAAAAGAAGTCTTATGACGTATTTGCTAGAGCGAAGTGGAAACAACCTGTGGTGGTATTCGTTTCTGTTATATAAATTATCTGTATCCTTTCTTATATTTTTATATTATGTCTTTATTATGTGTATATATCTGTATTTATATTGTCGTATTTTGCTGGCCTCTCAGAAATTTCATATAAGTGAAAAGCTTCACACTTTTCTTTGGTCTCTAAAAGGGTTTCTCTCTCATGTGATAGAATTTGTATTCTATGCAAGCAAGCGTTTTGTTTTTGGGTGACTGAGCTCAGTAATTCAATATCACCACGTTAACATGATTTAATAGCAGGATGCGGGGATTTTAGTAGGAATAACTTAACTATGGTAAATTTCACTTTCCCACGATTAGTGCTAGGAAACCGAATAAAGCTGTGGAACTCTGAAAAATGTATTTTAGGCTCACTACTTGATCTCATGAAGGAATCTGTCATATCAGATTCAAAGGAAACAATGTTGTTGCAATGAAAATTAAAATTTTGTAAGAAGGTTTTATTATCTTTAACCTAAAATTGCATGGGTTCTAAAAAGGTGAATTATTGTAAAAATAACAAACTTTGTATGTTGTGAGATATTGTATTCTTTCTGAAATTTTTCACAGAGTCATTTTAATGTATTAAGAGTCTTGGTTTGTGTAATTTAGTGATAAAGACCATAATTCGGTGTGTTAAGTTATCAACATGGAAGTGATTCGGGTCTCGACAGAATACTTCAACAAAACCAGTGAATTCTGAAACATAAAACATTTTAAAGTAATTTAAAAATTCTAAAATTAAATAAAAACTGACCTTCGGACGTTTGATAAATTTAATAACGTGAAATTTGGAAAATTTGGATATGATTAAGTTTTAGAAGTGGTACATTAGACACAAAATTTCGCCAATTTAACAGATAAAACTAGGAAATTTAGTTTGCCTTGGGCGCTCGACCGATGAAGTTCAATAATGATAAAACTTTAACCAATATTGATTTTGGATCCTTATGTTTGGAGGTTATGAAACTTTTAACCGCACATTTTGTTATGAAACTTTGTGGATGGAATGCAAAGGCAACACTCACGTTTGAGATACCTTGCCACTTTAATTAATATCCTTTTTTTGAATGCATTGTTTTGGTGAAGTAGATGGGATTAGCATCTTTAAAGACAAGTCGCTAGAAAATTTATCAGTTGGCTATTTTAAATAGTAGCACTTCGTTTAATTGGAGGTGATAACACCGAGAAATGTTGAGAATTTTGGTCGATGTGAGAAATTGAAGTGTACACGACTCGAGACACTGAAGAAAGAAACTTTGAATGGATTGTCAATCCTTGATCTTGCGCAGATGCTGAGCATGAGTTATAGTAAAACATCAGGTGAACGAGTTTTAAAAGCGATAAGGTATTTTAAACATTATTATTTGACTTTTTTTAAAAACCATTTTTTTTAACTTTACGGCGTTGCATCTAACTCACGGGTACTGATAGCAACTACCATTAAAAATTTAAACAAAATTTCATTATTGTCATTTAATAATAAAGACATTTAGTCAAGAAAATTAACGCGAATTAACCAAGAACATTTCATATCTGTGTTAGTATTACATCAACACAGCCAAAGGAGTTAAAGAAGAGGAAGCGGCAACTAATTCAACAATTTTATTGTTTTGTAAGGGACTTTTACCAGTAGAAAATTTTGTACAACATTTATTTTGTAATTTTGACTGGTACCAGGGTGATTTTTAAATTTACTAAACTGAATATAAAATTTTTCAATGCAACTATATTTTATTTGTCACATAAAAGTGAGTCATTTAACAGAGATCCACAGCCATTGATAAGGAACCATTTGAGAAATTTGGTGAGTTATTTGTATGAACATTTTCTGAGTTTTGCACTTCTGTTGTTTTGCGGAGCTGAGCTAGGACCGGAGCAGATAGGTTGTTGGCAATTTTCTACTAAAGTGTTTAGTCAAATTTAGAAACTCAAGATCACGACATTTACATGACGCCTGGCAACGTGGGGCTAAATTAAGGGGTAGTAGGCATTGATAAAAAAATTAGAGGACAACAATATATTATTTGTATTTATTTCATGTAAAATGTATAGTCTGTATGACTAAATAAACGCCTATAATAATAATAATAACATATTTCCAAAAATAAATGCTGGCCAAAACTTATGTTTATTTCGGTATATTGCATTTGACAATTCTTACATTAGCCATGGTTAGGTATTTCTTTAAATCGTAGGTCTAAAGCGTTCTGGAGGTAGGCAATATCCTGTGTTGGAAAATTAATTGTTAGAGTCGGGAATCCATTTTTGATACATTTAGAACATTTAAAATTTTCTATCATTGACGGCTCATTCCGGAATAATTGTTGAAATAAATAATAAGATGTTGATGAAGCATTTAGTTCCACGTGATTATTAGGTAATCTTTTCTTATTGGGTTCTTCAAAAACATTATCCATAAGCAAAGCCCGTTTTCTGTAAGTTTGCGCATTCACTCCATCACGCATAACAAGAGCAATCAACTCGTACTATGTAGATTTCTTTTTTGCACCAACAAATTTAGCATATTTTCTGCTTTCCGCATAACAACACATAATATGAATTATGCTATCAAATCCGCACGTGTTAATTATTGTAAAATAGGTTTTTCCTATTTTAATAGGTTGCAAACTTAACGTATTACCATTTCTAAGCAATCCTATCACCGATGACTTCGTTTTGCTTTGATCATTGCAGATTAAACCGGTGGGATCCTTATCCAAGTAATTCCACAACACATTTTAAAATGCCATGACAAGATTTGCATCGACCACTTATTTGAAGGTAACAAAATCCACTTGGGTAGATTTTATAACGTTTGTATTGTCATGGTATCTTTAGCATCGGGGGTAGGTCTGGTGTAAATGGGTCATTTCTAGTGAAATGCTCATAACGGAACATTCAATTTTAAGACCATAATGATGGATAAGAACTTGCACCTGAAATTTCTTGATGCTTCAATATTGGACTGCTTTGCTTCTGTTTAAGATCATGTGTGTGTTTTAGACTACAACTGTCCATGGCAGCCCCTTTTTAATGTTTCAATTTTATGTTTATTAATTGCCATGATTACGTTTATGTTTTTCGAGTGATGAATTTTAAGTTACGATTGTCAGAAATACATGTTTTTTACAATTATGCTAACCGATTTATTCCATGAATAAAAACAATACAGTCCACTTGCTTTATAACTTTTGTCTACCAATTAGCAGTTAATCATCCAGCCAAGTAAAGAGCTCATAAGGTTTTTTTTAACGAATTGCATTGGTTCTACAAGAACACGTTTCAACCGAGCAAACATTTTGTGGTCCTTGCATCGATTCTACAAGAACACGATTTCAACCGAGCAAACATTGTGGTCCTTCGAGCCGGATGTATTTCGTCTTCATAAGACACCTAACAAGATTAATTGGTATCCAAAAAAGGATAAACAGCACTCATCGCGCAGCTAAGTAAATTTTATTGCAATTATCTAAATCGCTAAAATTGTAGATAAAATTACGAGACAATTTTCCCGCAAAACTTGTCAGCAATACATTTGAAAGGCGTCATCTACTTAAGGTCACGCCAACCGCACGGAATTTCTCTGGAACTACAGGGCTACAACGCCATCCCGAAGAAATATCCAACTACTTAAGTTCACGCCAACATCACGGAATTTCTCTGGAACTACAGTGCTACAACGCCATTCCGAAGAAATATCTAACAAATTGGTAACAAATTCAATACTACTTATTTTATGTGTTTTGCTTATGTAACAAAGTACAGGGTGATTCAAAGGATAAAATTGCATTCACTTGCCATTGAATAATTCATTTATTCATATTTAATTCATTTATTTATAATGGAAGCTTTACGATATGAAAGAACTGCGTTAAAAAGTCAATTGACAAGGTTTAACACATTCATTCAAAAGGTTACGAACCAAAGCGTAACCAATGAGGTTATTTGCGAGCTAAAGATAAGGCTTGACCTAATGTCAAACGTGTTGTCAAAATTTGAAAAGCTACATAATCAAATTAGTATTTCATGTCTAGAAAATTATAATTATGATCAAAACAAAGAAGATGAATCTTTGGCAAATTTTGAAAATGTTTATTTTGAGCAAAGAAGCATTGCAGAAACCTTAATAAACAATTTTACGCAAAAATCTGCAATAGATTCAAATAATCCCTCTAGACCAGTATCTCCTGCTGAAAGTGTAAATTCAATTGAAAGTCTTAATTCAAGCAATCGTTCAAAACGCAATTCCGCCTCAAGAATTCATGATGGTAATGACAACGCCAGACATTACATCAATTTACCGAAAATAAATTTAATAAAGTTTAACGGTGATATTAAATTTTGGTTAGAATTCAAATCAATCTTTCAAATTCTAATACATGATAATGATAATTTAACCAAAATACAAAAGCTTCACTATTTAAAATCAACCTTAACTGATGACGCTAAGTCAGTTATAGGTTCTCTAGAATTCACAGCCAACAGTTACGATGTGGCGTGGTAAACGCTTAATACAAGGTTTGATCAACCTAAATTAATTATTAAAAATCATTTAAATGCCATTATGGAGCTTGAAACTCAAACAAAGGAATCAGCTCAAGGCTTAAGAAAAATAAACGACTCCTTATGTATGCACATCTCTGCTGCTAAATCTCTAGCAAAGACAGAGGCGCTTTTTGAAACTCTCTTAGTTATGTTGGTCTCAAACAAATTAGATTCCATAACGCGACGTGAATGGGAATTAACATTCAACAAAACTATTTCCACTTTACCCTCTTTAGAGGAATTCGGTACGTTCCTCACATCACATGCCAATTTATTAGAAAATATCGAAAAGGGGCACACACGGGAAGTAAAGGCAAATTATGTTGATAGAAGCAAATTTAAAACTAAATCATTCTTAGTAAACAATTCGTCATGTTCATTATGCAATAAAAGTCATTACCTAGGTCAATGTTCAGAGTTCTTAAAACTAAATGCAAGAGAGAGAGCAAATAAAGTTCAACAACTTAAGTTATGTTTTAATTGTTTGTCTAAAAGTCATTTAAAAAATCAATGTCAATCAAAATATTCTTGTAAAACGTGTAGGTCACGGCATCACACTCTCCTCCACACTCCGTTACAAAGTTCGAATGTTTCTGTTCAACCGGTAGTAGCAATCTCTTCGGTTTCTCCCGAACCTGAACCCATTCAAACTATCTCTGCTTTCTGCACAACAGCCTCACAAGTTTTACTGCCAACTGCTTCCGCAAAGATTCTTGACGCATTTGGAAACTTCCAATCCGTCAGAATATTACTCGATTCTGGTTCACAATCGAATTTCATTCGCACCGACGTGTGCCAAAGGTTAAACTTGCCTACTCAAAGTGCAAGCATTACAGTTGCAGGTTTGAGCAATTCAAACACTCATCATATAAAATCAAGATGTGACTTTGAGCTAAAAGCACATCACGGTAATTTCAGAATCAAGCTTTCTTGTTTAATCATTGATGAAATTACAGGAAGTGTCCCGAGTTTCAATCTGAATCGAGACAGCTTCCAACTTCCAAGCAACATTCGCTTATCAGATTCCTGGTTTGATAAACCTGGAAAAATTGACATTTTAATAGGTTCTCCTATCTTTTTCGAGCTTCTGTGTATTGGGCAAATTAGGCTAGGTCCCGAACTTCCCATACTTCAGAAAACCCAACTAGGTTGGATTATTTCCGGTCCTACTAGCGCAAATTTAGTCACACAAGTGCAATGCCACTTCAATAGATCAAACGATCTTCAAGATCAGATAACTCGATTTTGGGAAATCGACAGTTATCCCACAGAAAAGGTCTTCTCATCTGAAGAAAACAAATGTGAGTCGCATTTCATGCAAACCACAAAACGAAGCACTACAGGGCGTTTTATAGTTTCAATTCCTTTCAAGGAAACCCCCCTTCTTTTAGGTGATTCCTTTATGACAGCGAAGAGAAGATTTCTCTCTCTGGAACGGCAATTAGAAGCCAATCCCAAACTTCAGGAAAGCTACTGTGCTTTCATGAAAGAATACATAGAGTTGGGTCACATGTCGATATCAGATCCCAAAGTTAAGCTGGTTTATTATCTTCCACACCACGGGGCCCATAAATCCGACAGCTTAACTACAAAACTTCGTGTCGTTTTTAATGGTTCCTCTGCAACCACAACAGGTCATTCGTTGAATAGTATCCAAATGGTTGGTCCCACTATTCAACAAGATTTATTCTCAATTTTAATTCGTTTCCGGAAATATCCTTACGCTTTCGCTGCGGACATCGAGAAGATGTACCGACAAGTGGAAATAGAGCCTAGTCAAAGGCCACTCCAACGAATACTGTGGCGGTCTTCAATCGCAAGCCCCATAGAACATTATGACCTAAATACCGTGACTTATGGAACCGCCTCCTCATCTTATCTTGCCATCCGATCCTTAACACAATTAGGTATCGAATGCGAAAGCTCGCTCCCAGAAATTTCTAAAATTATAAAGCGCGACTTCTATGTTGATGACCTACTTTCTGGTGCTTCCAGCGTAGAAACCGCACGTGAAATATGTTCGCAAATTTCAATAGTTCTAAGTGCAGGTTGTTTCAAACTTAGAAAGTGGATTTCAAACAATCCTAACGTACTAGCTAACATCCCTCATGCTGATCTACACCCCGGTATTCTACAATTTGGAGACCGTGAACAATCACATACTCTCGGCCTCACATGGTTGTTCCGAAAAGACCATTTAAAGTTTTCAATCTCACATCAATCGTCTTCAAAAATTACTAAAAGGCAAATGCTTTCTGAGATTTCTCAAATATTTGATCCATTAGGGTTAATTACCCCTTGCACGTTTGTGGCCAAGATTTTCATGCAAAGGCTTTGGCTTGAAAAGCTTGATTGGGACGAGCAAGTTCCAATCGATATGGAAAAACGATGGCTTTCTTACAAATCTGAATTGTCAGGTCTTAATGACCTTAAAATACCAAGACACGTCACATGTGTCGATCCAATATCCATCCAAATTCATGGATTTTGCGACGCGTCGATGGAAGGTTACGGAGCCTGTATATATTTGCGTTCAAAAAATGTCCATAATCAAATTTACCAAAAATTATTATGTTCAAAGTCAAGGGTTGCACCCTTAAAACCGATTACTATCCCCAAACTTGAGTTTTGTGGAGCATTACTGTTAAGTAAACTACTAAAAACTGTTTTAAAAGCTGTAGATTTACAACCTACTTCTTGTTTTCTTTGGTCCGATTCAACCATCGTACTAGGATGGTTAAAGACAACCCCAAACCTTCTTAAAACTTTCGTTTGCAACAGGGTTGCTGACATTCAGAATGTCACTGCTAACGCGGTTTGGCGGCATGTGCCTACGAAATCCAATCCCGCCGATCTTTTATCGCGAGGAGCAAGTCCTCAATTTTTAAATGAATCCACATTATTGTGGGACGGCCCCCCTTGGCTACAGGAAGACAAAACTTCTTGGCCAAATCTTGCGCTTGGTAACGTTGAACTTCCTGAATTCAAAAGGGAGGTCAAGGTTCTCGTTTCTTCTAAACAAGAATCATTTCCTTTCAACAATTATTCTAATTTAACTCGCCTTGAGCGAATATTTGCATTTTGTTAGCGGTTTAGAAACAATTGCTCTGTCTCTAAAACCAATAGAATTTATGGATTTTTAACACCAAAAGAGCTTACCAACTCATTAAGAAAATTAATCAAATTTTCGCAATTGGACTCTTACAATGATGATATAAAGTTGCTTGCTTTAGGTTTACCCTTAAAGACCTCTTCTTCTCTAGTTAGTTTAAACCCGTTCGTTGATGACGAAGGTTTAATACGAGTAGGTGGAAGACTCCTCAACACTAAATATTCTTACGATAAGAAGCACCCACTTCTAATTGATGGGAAACACCCTTTAGCAAAACTTCTCGCTTCTCGTGAACATTTGAAATTGCTTCACGCAGGCCCCCAACTCCTTCTGTCTACCTTACGTGACAGATTCTGGATTACATCCGGTAGGAATGTAGTCAAACACATCGTTCATAAATGTGTAAAGTGTTTCAGATTCACTACTTCTATCACTAGGCCTATAATGGGTAACCTGCCATCAGCTCGTGCTGAAGAATCATTTCCTTTTCAACACGTTGGCATCGATTATGCCGGTCCCATAAACATTAAAGATCGAAAAGGTCGTGGGTCTAAAACCACAAAAGCTTATTTTTGCATTTACGTTTGCTTTGCAACTAAAGCAGTGCATTTAGAACTTGTAACAAGTCTTTCAACTGATCATTTTATCATGGCATTTCGCCGATTTGTCTCCCGAAGAGGCAAACCATCACACGTTTATTAAGACAACGGTACTAACTTCGTAGGCGCGAATAACGGTTTGCTTGAATTAGGAAAATTTCTTAAGCAACAAGAATCTTCAATTCCAGAAATTGTTGCTTGCGAAGGAATTCAATGGCATTTCATACCAGCTCATAGCCCTCACTTTGGAGGCTTATGGGAAGCAGATATTAAATCCTGTAAATATCACCTAAAACGAGTAATAGGTGAGCATATTTTGGTCTATGAAGAACTCTGTACTTTGCTATATCAGGTAGAATCCATTCTGAACTCCAGACCTCTTGCTCCCTTATCAACCGATCCCAACGATCTGCAACCGTTGACACCCGGTCATTTCTTGGTTGGGCGACCACTTACTTCGCTTCCAGATTCAGATGTTATATCTATATCTGAAAATAGACTGGATGCTTTCCAAAAAATTCAAGGATTTGTACAGCATCTTTGGCGAAGGTGGAGTAAAGAATATGTGTCTGAACTTCAGCAAAGAGTGAAGTGGAAACTGCACCAATCAGAGCTTTCGTCTGGCACTCTCGTCCTAATAAAGGAAAACAACCTTCCGCCTTTAAAGTGGAAAATGGGTAGAGTTATCTCCGTGCATCCCGGTTCCGATGGTATAAATCGCGTCGCGACCATTCGGACTTCTAATGGACATGTAAAAAGAGCATTTTCTAAAATTTGCCCTCTACCAAGTTCGGTAAACAAGTGCATCGATTGACGATTAATGTCTTGCTTTCGGTCGCGAGTGTTTATTACCTAAAAAGCTAATATTGACTTTAGATTTATTTTTATGCGTAACATTTATGTGTAATTTTTATATTTAAGTCACTTTTCAATTGTATTATGTTTCGTTTTCTTTCTTGAAATCTATTCAGAATTTCAACCCGGGCGATATGTTTAAGATCATGTGTGTGTTTTAGACTACAACTGTCCATGGCAGCCCCTTTTTAATGTTTCAATTTTATGTTTATTAATTGCCATGATTACGTTTATGTTTTTCGAGTGATGAATTTTAATTTACGATTGTCAGAAATACATGTTTTTTACAATTATGCTAACCGATTTATTCCATGAATAAAAACAATACAGTCCACTTGCTTTATAACTTTTGTCTACCAATTAGCAGTTAATCATCCAGCCAAGTAAAGAGCTCATAAGGTTTTTTGTAACGAATTGCATTGGTTCTACAAGAACACGTTTCAACCGAGCAAACATTTTGTGGTCCTTGCATCGATTCTACAAGAACACGATTTCAACCGAGCAAACAGCTTCATTTGAACTGAAAAATAAAAAGTGTAACTATTTGTACCCACAAGAATTGTAAGATTGTGTAAGGGACAAAAGGGGAATTAATTGTTTTAAAATAACAAGTTTATGATTTAAGTCTTGAAATTAAATCAAATTGGAAATTTATTTGTAAGAAGTGTAGGGTATTTGTTTAAATATTGGTGATTTTAAGGCGAGTGCGCGGATGATAAAGAGTTTTTGGGTGACCAGTAAAGAGGAGAGGGAGTTGAGCCACGTCCACGGTGACGTTAGGACGTGTTAAAAAGTTGGCCTTCGTCCATGAAATGGGGACGACGTATTTTAGAGTTGAATGCCGTCCACGAGAATAGAAGGACGTATTTGGAAAGTTTTTGGTTTCGTCCATAAAAGAGTGAGGTTTTCGTCCAAGTTGGGACGTGGATACGTATTTGAAAATTGGAAAAACGTAATTTTGATAAAAGTTAGAATTTGGGGACGACATACAATTAAATGAAGAATTTGGAAATTATTCAAGTTAATAAATTTTGGTAGAGAAAATCAAAGAAGAAAATTGTTGAAATAGTTAAAATTTTGGAACCAATGAAAATTAGATTTTTGGAATAATGGATGGTTATGATTTCTGGAAAGATCAAAAATAAAAAGATTTATTTAAATCCAACTTACCTGAACGTTCACCGATTCAGTGGACACTATTCGATCAATCGACAACACTCCTGGGAAGATTCGTATCGTGGTAGCTGATTTTATCTGAACGTATCACTGGTCTCTTGTCACACGTCTTGCTTCGAGACTACAAAAACAGTTCGGTAAGCGCTCGTTTATTTTGTTAAACATTGAGTTCGCGCGTGAATTTGAAATTTGGTTATTTTCGTAAACTTTTTAGGATTAGTTATTTTTCTTGTAAATTTGATTTAATTTAATGAAAATTTCACTTTTGTTTCTTTTTAATATTTTGTTTTATTAATAAATTACATTCCTGGTGTACAATAGTTACATTTCGTTTGATTTAAAATACAGCAGGAAGCATAAGAAAATAAGGTGCAAAGAATAGCAAGTATTTTTGTCCGATATTTTTTATTTGAACTGGTTTATCAAGTTCAATTCGATTGAGCATTTATCTAGTAGAGAATCCACCTTTGACCCTGAAAAGTATCATTTGCTGGTCGGGACAAAAAAAATAAGTGTCATAGAAAAAGGTAGCATTTCATGGCAGTATATTATACGTACAACATGGAATTTTCGTCTCCCTAAAAATTTTGGTGTGAATTAAATCTGTCCAGTAGTGTGCTTTCAAAGTTTCGTAATTTCTAATATTATCGCTGTTGTTCCCATCTGATCGTTTGTAAGAGCCATTTGGACCGAGAAATACTATTCCACTCTTCCGCTGTCAAAGTTATTCGAAAATCTAAACGTTTGCAGCCTCCTTCGTTTTGTTCTTGATCCTCATCCGATATATCCGAGTTAATTTCTGCAGTGTATTTTGATGAAACCTGTAAATTTAATTCTTCCATAATGTTGTGCCTGTTCAAGATCACGTGGTTATAAACGTATTTTGGCAAAACGGTGGTATTACAAAATTGTTTTACTATTTCCGACCAACAAACATTTGATGGGCCCCAAAACTTTTTACCCATTGGATCATAAATTTTCTCTTTATTGGCAACAATAACCAGGTTAAGGTACTTCAGATCAATATTAGATTTTCTCGGCATGATATTCTATTTCTATATTCCTTCGATAAAAATTTTTATAATTTCAAATACAATTTTTCGCTTATTTTTAAGCTTATGTTCGGTTTTTTATAACCAACTTAAAAATTTTTATCTTTTAATCTGGCATGCATGTTGCTCGGAGTTTGGTCGAAAATTTAAAACATCCATAACTTTGTATATATATTAACTGAAAACCATGACCATAGAAGCTCATTGAGGCTCTAACCCAGTCGACGCAGTGATATCACTGTGATATCACCGTGACAAAAGTTTTTGATGCAGTGATATCACTGTGATGTCACAGCCAAGTATTAATGTCCGCCTCAGTGATATCACACTGTGATATTGCGATATTTTGTGACGCTATTGTGATGTGCTGGCGATACTCATGTAACCTTTTGTGATTCTCTGGTGATATAATGTGATTTCTAAATCATTTATTATATTCGTATTAAAATGGGAAAATGAATTTTAGCAAAATTAAAAAAATATTTTTATACTATTTTCAAATTATGTAAATTCTGTATTACATGTCTATTGGTATAATTATTATCTAATGGTCTAATATCGCACGAAATTCTACCAATTTGATATGTTCTGGAAATAAATTATTTGTAAATTTCATAATTTTAACACTAATTTTTTTTTAAATAAACTCACCTGAACCGGATTCGAACCACCGTCAATTTTCGTCTCTCGTTGATAGCTGTCAGCTCAGTCCACTAGGCCACAAAGGCTCTGCTGTTATTTACAAGTTCAACTACTTATAGGATCGTATTATATTTATTTCATAATATCATTAATTATAAAATAAATTGAAGTACTTTAATTTAATATGTAAATAACTTTTTTATAGTACAAAAATTGGAATTTTTAATTTTTCAATAGTATTAGTGACTTTTTGAACATATTAATAAGTTCTTAGAAAATATAACAAAGACATTATCTAAATAATGCGAAAATATTAGAATTTTAACAGTAATTTTAATAAATATAAGAAGAAATTTTCTTCAAAACCTCAAAAGACATTAATAAATGGGTTTATGTTCTTGTTTTTTTATTTTTTATGTAGAATAATGCAAAATAATAATAATTATAATGGTCGTATGACACGTTACTGATTTTGCCCCGTGGAGAAAGGTTTTCGATCTTTCAAAAACCACGTGGTTGTTTTTCAGAAATTTCCAATATCTATGCAATCATACCTTATTTCTCTAATATTTTTTAATTTATAAACTGACTAATAGGTATTCTTGCTATGAACCATAATATTTTTAATTTTTTTCAAGTATTCGGCATTTTTTTCCAAAATCATCGTGTTTTATATTCCGATGATTCACGTGTCTATATCATTCGTATATTTAATAAATATACGAAGAAATTTTATTAAAAAATCACTTCAAAAGACTATTTTATGTACAATAATGCAAAATAATAATAATTAAGGTTTTCGATCTTTCAAAAACCACGTGGTTGTTTTTCAGAAATTTCCAATTTCTATGCAATCATAACTTATTTCTCTAATATTTTTTAATTTATTATCTTACTAATAGGTATTCTTGCTATGAGCAATAATATTTTTAATTTTTTTCAAGTATTCGGCATTTTTTTTTCCAAAAACATCGTGTTTGTGTTTGTATTATATATTCCGATGCTTCACGTGTCTATATCATGTAAGCTTGACTTACATATTTCTCTAATATTTTTTAATTTGAAATCTTTCTAAAATATATTTTTGCTATTAACAATAATATTTTTTAATAAAAACATATATTTAAAAAAAAAGTTTATTCAATTATTTTTTTAATTGTTAATTCTTGGTGTAATTTATGATTATTCTATAGCTAGTACATCTAAAGAACAATTAAGTAAAAAGTACTTCTAATCATACTTCTAATTAATAAATTAATCTAAATTCGTTTAATTAAAAAATTGAACAACTTCAATATAAAAAATTGAATTCAATATTTATACTTCTTTCGTGATAATATTGTAAAACTACATTTACTAATATTATTATATTAATTCTTAGTGATAGAATGCACGTGTATATTAAGATGATTATATAAATTCATAATATTTTTTTAATATCCCATCTGTGTCACAAATGAAGTATCGATGCGATATCACTTCTTGGTGATAAATCACCCGACCGTCACAAAAAGTGGCACGAATATCACCTAGGAGTAACAAGATGTCACATTTCAGTCACATTAGGTAGCATGAGTATCACAAGGATAAAGTATATTGCTGTCATTAGACCGTCACAAAATTTGGCACGAATATCACCTGCGTGTCACAAGATGTCGCATTTCGGTCACATTAGGTTAATATTAATTTCTAATGGCTAAATAATCACATATTATAGAAAGTGATTAGAATCTCATAATAAAGTACACATCGTTATACTAATTTTTGGGGGTGCGATTATTTAAATTCATAATATTTTTCAATATCACACCTGTGTCACAAATGAAGCATCGATGCGATATCGCATATAAGGTGATATATATCACTTGGGTGGCAAATCACAAGTAAGTCACAAAATATCACATGGGTAACGCATGGGTATCACATGGGCATCACACTGTGATATCACAACTGTGACACAAATGAGGTATCACAGTGATATCACTGTGATACCTGCGTCTACTGGGAACGATGCTCTATCGATTGGCATGAGTTTCATACAAAAATTCCAAATAGGAAGGAAAATGGAAAAACATGTCTACGGCCCCCTCAGCAGTTTATCGCGAATAACTCCGCGACCTTTGTGGCTCAAACGAAAATAACGGAAGCTCATTCAGGCTCTAACGATGCTCTAACGTTTGACACCAAATTCACCCAAATATTCGAAACTGGGGGGGCCATCATGTCTACGGCCCCCCCAGTTGTTTTTGCGAATAACTCCGCGACCTTTGAGGCTCAAATGAAAATAATGGAAGCTCATTCAGGCTCTAACGATGCTCTAACGTTTGACACCAAATTCACGCAAATATTCAAAACTGGGGGGGGCCATCATGTCTACGGCCCCCCAGTTGTTTTTTGCGAATAACTCCGCGACCTTTGAGGCTCAAACGAAAATAATGGAAGCTCATTCAGGCTCTAACGATGCTCTAACGTGTGACACCATTTTCATAAAAAAATTCGAAACTGGGGGGCCACTGACATGCACCTGAAGTCAGCACGCCACTGTCCTGCTGATGACCTGCTGGTAATAAAAATCAAACAAGGACTTCCCGAATTCTACTTACTTCTTCGATCTTATCTCAATGAACGAATGTTTCAAATCAAGTACCAAGAAACATATTCAAACTTTCATCCTTTCTATAACCTCAGGAGTGCTCCCAAGGCAGCATTTTGGGTCCAATTCTTTACTTGGCATTTACTTCTGATCTGCCTACAATTGATTTTACAACAACAGCTACATTCGCAGACGATACAGTGATCATGACAGCACATGTAAATCCCACCCATGCATCTCAAAATTTGCAGGAAAACCTCGACAAGGTGCAAAAGTGATAACAATCCGAAAACTAGAAGACTAAAGCAGATAATGTATTAAAAATAGTTTGTAAATATACTTCAAAATGTGGCGACCATTTTGCGTTCCCATTGCAAATTTTTAGCCTTGAGATACAAACTCTAAACCCCGGACGTAACGTCTTCGTCCCTAAATGAATTTATGGAAATCGTGTAGCAACCATACACGACTAGAATACTTCTAGCGCGCACAAATCTAAAACATCTGTGCGGGTCGACATTTCTCTCCTGTGCCATGGCGATAATATCAAACGATATACCAGGAAAATCGTAAGTAACGAAACTTTTCTAAAAAAATTCCGTTACACACTGACAAATAAACCACCACCACCATTGGTCTTCGTAATACCTACTAGAGTACCAGGGCACTTAAGCTACACACCTGTTTCATCTCATTCACCCCATCTGCGTCGTGGTAGTCTGACGGGGGGGATTTATTCCCCCTTTGTGACAATTCGTATTGTCTCGTATCGCATCGGTTACCTCCTGTGAATTATTACCTACAGGAGAGAGCCTATCGTATTTAGAGTAGGATTCGAACCACAAAAATATCTACTTTGTACTTTTTCAATTTCTTTATTAACTTATTCAATGCTCCAACTACAAAATTGCCCTTACATTCGGCGTTAAAAGAATTATTTGTAATAAAATACACATCACAATTTAATACAGAGTGATCACGCAATTATAAAGTTATTGATTTAATCTGATACCTCCAAAAATTGAAATTGTACTGCCACTAAGACGTAGGTCAACACTAATGCCAACATCTACAAAAAAAAATTAGAACTGCATAATTTTAGTTTCCATATTATAATAAATAGCACACCAATCATTTCACTTACATTTGGAAATAATTGAATATCCATAGATAGCATTTCCGATGCTTTTAAAGTAGTCGGATATTTTTTTACGACGAAGTAAAAGCTTCCCAACTGAAAAAATAGTATATTATTACGCAGAGGTGGTAAAGGTGATTTACAATAGAGGTTAGTAAAACAACTGACGCCCGAGTTTTAGTAAGATATTTTATTTACGCCGACGCAATCATAGTCGTTGTGTACTATGGCGCCTTATTTACAACATGAGTGCTTTATTGACGATCATGAGCTTACGACGAAGTTGACGAATAATTTGAAATTCTAGGTGCTGAATTGTGTAAATGGCGATGGAACATTTAAATTTCAAAATTAAAGATTGTGCCTATTTTAATATTAAACACAGAGCCGCTAAAACCTCACTATATCGCTGATATGAACATAAATTGAACAAACCTGGAAATTTTCAGAGGGATTTAATTTGGTAAATGGAAATTTGTGCAAGACTTCAAGTATTTTCGTGTTCTGAAACAAAAAATTTAGATTAGTAAATTTTAGCCATTAATTTATTGCTTAAGTAGTGAAATTAAATATTCGACCAAATAAATTATTTAGGTAAATTTATACTTAATTTAAACATTGGGATCTTGGAAAGATGGATAAGCGGTTAAAATAAAAATGATTACATTTTTGTGCTTTTACACTGAAAAATATTCTAATGAATGGTTCATTGATTTTCAACCGCTGAGAAATTTGATTTTATTTATGATATTTACATATTAAATGATTTTTAGAATCCAAGTTATTGAAGTGTAACGGATATATTTTCGGTCTTGGACATTTGACCGCGGCCGAAATATAGCAAAGACAAAATACCGCGAGCCAAAATACCGCGAAGACTAAATAACGCAAAGTTAAAATATGAAGAAATTCTAACAATTTCATACATTTTTGGTTTCCGAATTTTTCAAATTTGATTATTACTTACTTTTACCTAAATAAAACTTAAAAGTTCGAAATAGCAGTTTGTTACCGTCATAATTTTGAAATCAACAATGTATTAATTAAAAGTGTTTAAAAACCTTCAAATAATTTTTATATTCTTACCTAAATATCTGAAAGAAACAAAATCATGGGCATCCATAGGATTTTTTTCGCTGGGGACAAACTAAAATTCTATTTAATCAACTTTGGTATTATGGCCGCGGTCAAATGTCCGATCTCGATATATTATAGGGTTAATTATGTACATATCATAAATAAATACCACTCGCTCATTGTTCATAAGATGGAAAAAGAGGATTTTTTTAGTACAGCGGATGTAGTAAAATCTATTGTCAATCGAAAAGTAGACATCGATAATAATAAAATAAATTGGCGTAAGTTTAAAGAAATCGAAAGTCGAAAAGAAAATCCTCACAAACTTTTTGTTAAATATCATTTTGGGGATGAAGCTCAAGAAATCGATATAGAGAAGAAACGTGGAAGGCCGTCAAGAAGACAAGCCAAGAAGAATTTTAGCGAGCTACTTAAAAATCTTTGGCCAAATGGTAAGCCCATTTCAGAAATAAAACTTGCCGACTCGAAATTCCTACTGAATTTGATTCCAAATGATGCTAAACATTTTTATAAAAATTTATTGGGTGATCCCAATATCGAAGAGGATATAGAAGGGTTTAATGGAGAAGTTGATTTTGATATTGAAGAAGATTGATTTAAATCAAAATAATATTTCGCTGTATCAGTATTAATTTTTTTAATTTTCAATAAATATTTCACTCATTTATTCATAAAAAAATTAACTAATATTAGTGAATCTAATATTAATTTTGCATAAATTGACTAAGCGACAGTTTTGGTTCCTAGTCAACTTATGCGAAATGTATAAAATTGATTGCGTAGTAAATGTTTAAAAAATTGTTTACTTACAAATGCTTTACATTTAGCGAGCTTCGCTGTTATAAAGCCTGACATCACAATTGTAAATTGAAGTGTGCATTGGACACATAGAAACTTGAAGGTAATCGAAAATTGATATACCACCAGAAGTACTATTAAAAAAATAGTAACAACAAAGAATAATTCAGCAAATGTTATTAATATCAACATTATAGGATTACAGCATTCATTAAATTCATATAAAATCTTCACTAATGCAATATAAGTGTCAGTATAATCTTTTAACAATTTTTTTGAGTTTTTTCTTATTGGTAAGTGCATCATGTAATTCTCTTCATTTGTTAAATTGCAATTGGTATCTTCTGGAAATATATTTTTCAAATCCATTTTTAGGAAATTAATATATTTTTTATGAACGTAGAAAAACAACCTAAGCGATAACAATGACAAAATGAAAATAAAACAACACGTAGTGGCGGAAATCCATAATCCAAGTTTATCGATTATATTCCATTCGGGATCAATTTCGATACAAAATATTACTGCTGAAGCAACATAAGACATAATGCATAGTATCAATAAGTCTAAGTAAGTTTGTGTTCGAAACCTGATAACATCATCAATCGACAACAAATCGTGTCCTGTAAGTTGTTCAAAATATTTCAGAACGGTGTCGAAAAATACCAGCATGTTATCGATTCTTGAAGACTTGTATAAAAACTGAACAATTGTTATTAAACTGGCTGAACCAACCATTAAATCGGAACATTTTAGTAAGAAATCATATACTCCATCGTTATTTTGCATTGCTAGTTGGATTCTCAGTGCAGCACTGTAATTTGCAAAACACAGTACAATCATAGAAAAAATGCCTGGAAGCGACTCCAATCTGCATATACTCGGTCGTTCTCTTCGAACTACCATGTTGTTTTCATGATTACAAGTTAAAATTGTAATTGACATTCCCATAAATTGCATAAATTTAAATATCACACCAAAAGTACAATTAACACAATTTCGTGATACCTGATTAACCATTTTGCTAATACAATTGGACAATTAACGGATCGGTATAATACTTCAGCTTCTGATTCTGATTACTTACTAACAACTGAATTTTTAAATTTATACCTTTGTTTAGAAATTATAAAAATAGTTGTATTAATAGAGTTTTTGACATTTTCTTGTCGATTACAATAATTTAAAAAGTGAGTAAATACAATTTATTTGTAATGTACATACATATACTTCATAAATTTTTAATGTCTGATAGAAATCAAAAAAATTAAATTATTGATTTTAAATTAAGAATAAAATTCTCAGTTTAAATTAGCCCGATTTAAATGTCCCTATGTTACGCCATATATGTATAGTCTATTTCAAAATAAGTGGAATTAAAAAAAGGTACAGAATCATATCACTTTGATATAGGAACGTACAACCACGTACAACTATGCAAATTATTGCGATAACACGGGTGTACAGTAATTATTGCTATACAGTGTAGGAGTTAGGTACACTTCGTACAATACTATTTTATGTTGAGTTCTTGTATTTTATTCTTTCAATTTAAAAGTTTTACAATTTCCTGAATACGTGCCTTTAGCAATGCATTCGTAATCTTGTTATATACTGCCATGTTTTGCTACTGTAGAAATTATTTTATATAGCGAGGAAGAAGTATGGCTCTTAATTCAAAAAAACAAACTTCCTCGACTTAGCTCTTAGCACTTACTCAATAATAAGGGTCGTAAATTGGGCTCATCCATGTAGTCAAAATACTCATATAAGCTACCTTAAATTAGTAACTTCAATGAAACGAAAAAAATAAAACTTATTGTACCTTACACCTGCTTAATCTGGACTTCACTGCTGTATAAAGTTAAATCAAAAATAAACGTAATTACTTGTAGATACAATATTGTAATTTATTAAACAAAATATAATCATTTAAAACAAACGACTGACTTTTCATAAATTGGAACAAATTAAATTTACAAGTATAACATAAGAAAAGTTTATAAACCCCCCGTTTTTAAATTCACGCGCAAACTTTATTTGTCTAACGTTAAATTTAAATAAACTTTGTCGACACAAAAATTGGCTTACTGAAGTCTAGACTGTCGGGTCCCATCGATGTGCAGTGAAACAGGCAGCGTGGAAGCGATTATAAAGTTGATTCCAATTCCATACAAGGAAAAACTCCAGACAAGATCAACGATTGCTTTATTTTCTTCGGATTACTGGATAAATGTTCAGGTAAGTCCATAAATTCATAATCTTGAATAATTTTCCAATCTCCAAACATAACCATAAAAATTGTCAGCGGTCACCAAAATTTTTCAACCACCATTGAAATAACCAATCGAAACTTTCCATAAATTTTCTTAACGCTTTTTTATATTCTTCATGAATCATCAACAACATTTGACAATTCCAAACTTTACAAAAATATTAAACCATTTCCAAAATTTAATATTTTTCAAAAATCACGTCTTTACTGTCTGGCGGATCGTTCGCTCTTCCTCACGCTTCCTTATCCATTTTCCATCCCACCAAATCGTCTATAAGCCCGCGCACTAAATTCTTTTAAACGCAAAAACACTTCTTTTTAGCGCTATCCTACTCTTTTACAAATAAATTAATAATATTTAATTTCCTCCCCAAATTCTATTTGAATAAAGCCAATAATCCTTCTTTTGCTTTTTACATCCTTTTTCTAAATATGTGTGTATACAAAATTACGTTTGTTGTATTTTTAGATTGAATTGATGCAATCTGTTCATTACTCGGAAGTGCCAAGAAGATTCAGGTGTAATTATTTAAATACCATGATGGTCGTTTATTTGAATATTAAGTAATGAGTATTTTATCACAAAATAAACCCAATTACATCAGACCCCCCATCTCTGATATCCAAAAAATGACAATACGTTATCTTATCTCTATATTATGTTTTGTCGCATAGTTGGAACGTTCTTATATCGTCCACCTTATGCCAAAACCACGAATGTGCATTTTCTAGTTTTCAGGCAAGTGTATTTTGAACTCAATTATGAAGTAAATGAAATTAATCAATTTTAATTCAGTCAATTTTTTTATTGTTATTCGAATATATTGTAGCCGACATCTAACGATAATTTAAAAAAAGAATTTTCTTTCTTAGAAAGAAAGTACATTTTCTTTCAAGTGTCAAAATGGCAATTTTTGCACATTCGTGGTTTTGGCATAAGGGAGACGATATGAAAGTAATTTGATGCTATGACTTTTTTTAATTCCATTTATATTGAAACAAACTATACATATTGTAATGTCCAGTGGACCACGTCAATAGAAATGCGTACATTAAGATTCAAAGAATTTGTTTATAATGAAGGAGCATAAGACTTATTGGATCGAACGGACAAGCTTCGTCCGACACCAAAATTTAGTTCAGTATAAAAATAATTTGAAAAACGAGTCACGGAACAGAAGTTAACAAAAATAATTAATTATGTAACAATTTAATTCCGTTAATATAAAAATGTTTGTTAATATTAAAAATCTAATGGTTAGTTATAAGAAATGTAATTTAAAACCAAAAACATTGTTAGTTGCTTAAATAATATAAAGATTGTGTTAGCATTAAATTTTAATTAAGTAAAAATTTACGCGACGTTCGCAGTGCTCCGAAATTTAGTGTACCATAAATGGGAAAGACATTTTCATTTGAGTTTACCAAATAACCACAAGTGATGGTGAAAATTAATTCAATCTGAAACATAAAAATATTATTAAAAATTTTACAAATCAAATTGGGCAAAGCCGTAC
The DNA here is from genome assembly GCA_932274525.1 of Podabrus alpinus. Taxonomy (NCBI): domain Eukaryota; kingdom Metazoa; phylum Arthropoda; class Insecta; order Coleoptera; family Cantharidae; genus Podabrus; species Podabrus alpinus. Next base: position 41,566,940 of record OW026452.1, on the reverse strand, counting down.
CTGGAAATTGAAATGTCAATATTATTGATTTTTATTTCGACCAATAATAGAAATAATCAAGACTGCTTTGGAAATGCAAGCGTTGCGATGGAAAAACAATTGAAAGGGAGATTCGTTTGGTGATTTATGTAATGGCGTGTGAATTTTAGCGTCTCTCTAAAAATTTTGATAAAATTGTAAAAATATTAATTAATTACTACGAAAAAGTTCAGAATTTAATAAAAGTAGTGTACTTACGTCTACCAGAAGTGAAATTGGTAAAATTTATCGACGGATTGCAAATATTTTGATAAAATTGGTAACCGACGCCACGAGTCACAAGAAAACTTAATCCGAAATTATTTGTCAGTAAATGAGGTCATCGTTTCAGTAAAGATACGTGATTACATGGTACTTGGGACCAGCAATGAGAAAAACACTAGATTTGTAAAGGTAAATCTACATAAACTTTATTTAAACTAAAATTAGTGAAAATTTGAGAATTACATTCGCGTGCGTTTAATACGTTTACAGTTATTTAGAATAAATAAGATTGTTTATAAATATAAGGATTTTATTACATTTAATGCACATTAAACCAATTCATAATAAATTATAATTTAAAAATAAAACGGAGCATAATTTTTGTAACCTTGTTCCGAAGGCCAGGATCTTTGATTTCAGTATTCCACGAGTTTGGTCAAGGAACGAACCCTACCTGCGAAAAGGTAAGTCTGTGCTCATTGTTATAGCTAAAGCCGAGGTAAAATTCATTTATATAAATTTATTAAAAATTGCATACATTTCTATTGGCGGGGTGCATTTAAGCTCACCCGTACACAAAGTAACGTTACAACGTGAGGCTCAGATACCACACACAGCAATTTGTCAGCCCAACGTGTGGCACGATTAAAGGACTACGTACACATAGTAATTTTTGACAGCCCAACGTGAGGCATTATTATTATTAGAGGGTCAACACAGCAATATCTACCTTGAACATAATATATTAACCAAAGATTACTTAAGATTATATCGGTGAAGTGCTGATGACTTCTTTTGGATACAGAAAGAAATCCGTTCCTACACGTCATAAATATAAATATGGTAATTAGTTAGTTAAACTTCCATATTTTTTTTAAGTAAATGAGTTAATAAAGACTGATTAATTGTTCAACGTTTTGGGCTTTATTTGCCCAATTACAAGGCTACAATAATTATTAAAAAATATATAGTGTGAAATGTGTGAAAAACTGGACAAAATCACAAATAAAGAAAGAGAAATTAGAGAAGCCCTCCATATCTTGTCGCAACTTTACGTGTTTTCGACAAGGCAGCCTCTTGTGCCTTCGATGTTAAGGCAGCGTAGCTGTATTCTTCTTGAATTACAGACCGAGAGCGTGGGAGATTTTGAAAATCGTCGTGGGTTCGCTTATACGCTAATTATTTACTTCGTAAGTATTCTGCAGTACCCATCTGAAAATGAAAGAGCTCAACAGGCGGCAGGCCTGAATAAAACACACAGTAAGACTGAAGGGATGTTTATTCAAAACCAGGAAAAAATAGAATCTGGTTAAGCAATTTCCAAACAAGATACAGTGGTGAGAGTGTCTCTCACGGACCATAAAGGTCCCAAACAAAAATATTGCTGAAGGCAAAATATTTGACAAGCTTGGACTGAAGGTCCCTTAACTATTTTGAGATAAGGCCCCAGCATACACAATTTGCCACTGGCAAGAGCCCAAATTGCTCTTGAGTAATAAATTTACAGCAAAGCCTATTGTCGTCAGATGAAAGCCGATAATGTAGACAAATGCGTAACTTACCTCGCAGCTGGATGATTGAAATAACCGTCTGGACCTTTAGCGTGAACTGCAACTCCGCGACAGAGCCCTATCTCGGATTCCCAGTGTGATGGCCACTATTTGATGTAAAAAACTCTAAAAATCAAGCACACATAAGTACACAAAACCAACAGATATCTAACTCAGCTTGTTGATGTTAAAAAAATTTAGTAGCAAAAGTGAACACTACAGCCCCACTCAAAATATTCAACCAGAGCCAACTGACAAATCGTTCCAAAAAAAAGGAAATTTTCCAAAGCTGATCCAGCCGATAGAAAAATTTAACTCTTCTTACTGGCACTATCTTCCAATCTTGATTTCCAATTAATTGCAATAGCGGAAGCCAATTTCCAAAAATATGGGAAATCTAATGGTATATACAGATATGGTATCAATAGCCCAATATGGAATATAACGTTCCTATCACTGATACTATAGTCTATCTGGTTTTGGATTGCAGTAGAGGTCGCCTTGAACGGCAGGTCAGATTTACACTGGGAAACGTCAAATAATAGGGAAGATGCATAAATTTTTTTTATAGCGTAGTTGGATCAAAAATAACTAAATATACTAATTAATGCTATTTAATTTATTTATTTTCGTTTTGATAATAATTTAAAAAATATTTAAAAATCCGTCAATTTGAATTGAACGAAACGACCGCGCAATTTTCCAAGTGACTGATGACGTCACAAGTTAAATTTTACATTCATTTATGTTATTTTTCTGTGGTTTTGTGCTTTGAAAGTTGAAGTTTGTTAGTGTTAAAGCTGTTATTTATCATAATTAAATCAATTAAAAACAAGAAAGTTAAAAAAGTACTCTACATGAGTAGAATAAACATGAAAGTGAGGTTATTGCAAGCAAGCAAGCAAACGCGTTGCGTTTAAAGTCACATGATTTATTTTAAATTATCATTGAATTTTAAAATGGATTATTTATAACAAAATACAATAAATAGAAGTTATTTTTGCTGATTTGATATTTAATATATAGGATTAATCGGACAATTTCGTTCATAATAATTCAACCAATAGGATGTTACAATCTCATCAATTTGAACCAATCATAATCTACTTCCTTTGACAATACAAACCACGGTGGTGTATTGTCGCGGCAATACGACCACCGTGGTCTGTATTGTCAAATTTCCATAGTAACGATGGAAACTACATGAACGCATACTATAAATTATTTGTTGTCAGAAAAAATTGAAATTTTATTTACGAAATTGTCAAACGAATTCCACACGATACTATAAAATTGTCGGTTAATTTTTAAACCATGGAATCTTCGTGTTTGTCGCCATTTAAAATCACCATTCGTGCTAAAGCACTCATGGTGATTTTAAGGGCGACAAACACTCAGTTCCAGTTTCAAAAATTATTGCCGACAATTTGATAGTCTCTTGTGGTATTATATATGAAAATACTGTTTTAACTAAATTTTTTTATTCATGCATGTTCCCCATTAAAGTGTATGAGCAACAAAAACAAATGTCACTTATTTGATACTTGAAAAAATCGAATTAAATGTATTGTTTTATCAAATAGCAATTTATCTTGTACAAATTTTTTAAATTTGCCAGAAATTTTTAGAAAAAAATATTCGCGAGTCATCAATCACAAACAAAATTTCGACACTGTAAACGGGAATACATTTTAACCAATCACGTTCCTAGTTCACAATTTTAGTACAATCTAGTTCTGCATTCTTAAAACGGATGGACTATAACTTCCAACGTACTCGAAATTTTCCAAAATGCATCGTAATAAATTATTATAAATTCGCTACCTCCATTCAACTACAGGTAGCCAGACTATGTAATGGCTTTATTAGGATTCGGGCCTAATCTGCGGTCAATTAATAGAACTATTCGTCAAAAACATTAAGTTTGCTAAAAATTGCGTGCTATAGCTACGCTAACCAAACCAATAAGCCTCGAGTCGCCGTGTTGTTCTTATCTCCTATCCACCTCTATACCGAGTGCGTTGATATTACTCGGACTGAATAATTGAAATAGTTGAAAAGAAAAATTATTTATGGAGATAGATTAGGAGAATTGAATAACTGAGTATGTAACGACAAAAGTAACGTTAAAATCTTTCTGTAGGTTACGTCCATGAACGACAAGAAGAATGTCGAAAACTTTGACGGTGGCTATAAACGCATCTTAGTTATGATGAACACAGTAGTCGCGCCTTAGGGAGGTGATCGAAACAGTTTTTCCCACCTACCCCGCGAGCGACTTCACCCGGGAGGAAGTCACTAACTCAATCCCGTTAATACAACTCAAGGAACTTCAGGAGGCGACAAAAAATATGGCGACCGACAAAGCCCCGGGTCCTGATGTAATGCCAGCCGGGCTACTGAAGAAAGTAATCTGATTGCGTCCGAATTTTCTCCTGAACGAGTTTAACGGGCACTTGGAGAGAAGGGAGTACCCAAGACAGTGGAATATAGCCAAAGTGGTCTTGCTCAGAAAAGGGAGCAAGCCGATGGGCGCCCCGGGCTCATACGGAAGATCTGCCTCCGGGATTATGCGGAAAGTTTTTTGAACGGCTGGTGCCTTCCAGATTTCAACACGACATCGGTGGTGGCCTTGCGGATAACCAGTTCGGCTCCTGTAAGAGAAGATCTATCTTCACGACCATAGAGAGATGGCTCAGAAAATTCGGGAGGGGGCAGAGAGGGCACCTGGCGGACTCGGAGATTGTCGGTGTTGCTGCAAACAGAAGTTGGAAAGCAAATGAGTATCTCGTTACTTCCTAAGATTTATAAGAATCTATTTCAAGGACAGAACACTGCTAGTCCAAGAGTCCAAGAGAAGCTCTAGAGTGATATACTGCAAGTCACAAGTATGGCTATGGAACGTGATGCATGACGGCGTCTTTAGGCACCCCACACCACCAGGGGTTAGCACCCTGGTAGCGGAACAGCACCACTTTCGCTGTACGAAACGTTTTCTTAATTAAATATTTTTCCGTTTAAATTTCAATTATTGTTTATGTTAGCTAAGCAAAATTATTCTTGCCGAATAAGCTATTTGTAAAAGATCACGCCATAGGCTTTCCCTATGTAAAGTTTTAGAGGTTTCAATTATTAATAACGCTACAGTGAAAAGTGGTCCGTCAGGAGGAAGCTTTCATGATTTTTTTTTTTTTTATTTGACTACTACTTAAAAATTTACAATCTGTTTTTACAACATTTAGTAAATATCGTGACACAGAGAAATTAACATGTGAGGGTGTATCCAGTGATACACCCTCGTAAAATCATAATGCTATGTGGCAACATACAGTTTGATAATAACAAATAACATATTGTATAAAGTAGAATGTTATTCCTTTACGAATCTTGTTTTAAGGTCACAAGGTTTAAACCTCTTCAATCTGCGCGTTTCACTGCGTTCACTTTGGTTGAGTTTCTCTGCCAGAGGGTTTGGGTGATCAGCAAGCCTTTCATAATATGCTTGGCTATATTTTGAAATTTCTTCCCTAATTGTGAGCATCTCTAGGTCACGCTGGATTACCTGATTTGGGACATACCAGGGAGCATCGACAATCAGTCGCAAAACCTTGGATTGGAAGCGTTGCAGAATTTCTATGTTGGAGCTAGACGCAGATCCCCAAAGCTGGATGCCGTACGTCCACACCGGTTTCAAAACCATTTTGTAGATCAGCAGCTTGTTTTCAGTTGTAAGTTCTGATTTTCTCCCTACCAGCCAATACATTTTACGGAGTTTATGTCCCAATTGTTTCCTTTTGTTAAAAATGTGCTTCTGCCACGTCAATCGTCTGTCCAGGTGGAGTCCCAAGTATCTAACTTCATCTGCCTGAGGGAGTTGGTTATTATTTAGAAATACTGGTGGACACGTATCTCTTTTAAGCGTGAAGGTTACCTGCACTGACTTAGTTTCATTTACTCTGATTTTCCATTTTTCCAGCCAATTTTGTATTTTATCGAGACTATTTTGTAGCATTTCAGTTGCGATTTTCGGATGTTTATGAATGGCTATCTCAGCTGTATCGTCCGAGAAAGTGGCGGTAATGGTAGGCTTTGATGTAGGTAAATCCGCCGTGTATAGAGTATATAAAACTGGCCCAATTACACTACCTTGCGGCACTCCCGATTTTATGGGTGCTAATGGCGTATATTCATCTTGAAATTTTACCAGGAAATATCTGTCAGTCAGGTATGATTTTAGAATCCTGTAGTAGTTATGTGGTAAATTCTTCTTCACCTTATATAACAATCCCTCATGCCAGACTTTGTCAAAAGCCTGGGAGACGTCAAGGAAAGCCGCAGTGCAATAGCAACTGTTTTCCAATGCGTGGTTTATCTTGGTGACAATTCTGTGGACCTGTTCTACGGTACCATGCCCTTGTCTGAAACCAAACTGGTGGTTGGGGACTAACTTTTGTTCTGCTAAGATTGGTCTCAGTCTCTTCAGTAGCATTTTCTCAAACAGCTTAGAAAGGACCGGTAGCAGGCTAATCGGTCTGTACGACTTGACATCTTCAACTGATTTTCCAGGTTTTAGAACAGGAATCATTTGGGCGACTTTCCATTGCATTGGGAAGTATTCCAGTCTTAAGATGGCATTAAATAATTGGGTTACATATTTATATCCTTTATCTGAAAGCTCTTTTATCACTTTTCCGGTTATCAGATCGTACCCTGGGGCTTTTTTTGGATTCAAGTCATTTTTAATGGCAAACTCGACCTCTGACGTTTTAAATCGCTTAATTGGCAGGTCCAGTTGATCAGGCGAGTCTAGAAATTTTCTTACCTCTTCTTCCTGCTGTAGGCATTTTGATTTGTATGGTGTAAAAACATTCGTTAAGTGTCTCGCAAACAGCATAGCTTTTTCACTATCACTCCTGGCCCATTGTCCATTTTCCATTGCAAGTGGTGGATGAGTAACTTGGGGCTGCTTCAATTTTTTTGTTGCCTTCCAAAGAGAGTAATCCGTAGCTTCCGTTGCCGTTAAGTTCTGCAGGTAGTTTTGTATATTTTTGTTCCTATAATTGCTAAATAACTGTTTAAGTTCTTTCACAGCTTTATTTAGTTTATTTTTATCATGCGGGGCTCTTGTTTGTTGCCATATTTTCCTCAATTTACGTTTTTCTGAGATCTTTTCTTTTATATTAATCGGACAATCGTCGATCTCCTTAGCTTCTTTATGCAAGGGTGTTGAGTTCCATGCTGCATTTTGTATTATTCGAGTTAGGTGTTCGGTTGCGTCATCGATATCATTGTTTGTTTTCAAAGGAATTTCTAGCGTTAGCTTTTCGTCCAGAAAACATCTAAACTTTTCCCAGTTTGTTTTTTTACTGATCAGGTATGGAGGTTTCTCTTTGATTTTTATTTTGGTGCTTAATGTTACTATTACCGGGGAGTGGTCTGATGACAAATCCAAACAAGATTCAGCTTGGAAGCGGTTTATTGTTGGTATGCCCTTCACTACACAGAAGTCGAGAAGGTCCGGGAGTTTCCTTCTGTCTGTGGGCCAGTATATTGGTTTTCCTGTTGAAATGTAATTGAGATTATTTGCTTCCATAGCCTTAAGTAGCTCTCTGCCCTTTGTTGTAACTATTCTTGAGCCCCATTGGGTATGTTTGGCGTTGTAATCACCCCCTGCAATAAATCTGGGGCCGAGGCTTTTGTAAAAATGTTCGAATTGCTCCTGTTTGATTGAATGTTTTGGAGGACAATCGATTGAAGATATTACTATTGGTCCATTCCATTCTTCCACAGTGATGCTGGTGGCCTGTAGATGTTCTTGCTGGTATTTGTCGACTAGGTTATGTTTTATTGTATTTTTGACGATTATGGCCGTACCACCATGGGCTGTTCCATCAGGATGTTGTGTATCATATATAGTGTACCTGGGGATTTTCAGGTAGCTGCGCTTAGTAAAATGTGTTTCTGATATTAAAACTATATCAATGTTGTTTTCAGCAATAAATACTTTTATGGCTTGGCCGTGTTGCGCTAGGCCATTAGCGTTCCAGTGTGCTATTTTAATTTGTGTTAGCATTTTGGTTTTTTGTCATGAACATTGTCAGAAGATTTAGTATTGTCCCCATCTGCTCAATAAGGCTTTTCATCATCGTTTTCAGCTCTTGTATATCAGTGTGTTGCTGCACATTTGTGATTTGTTGTTGGTTATTCGTGTTTGCGAATTGTGCTTCCTGACTTGGATGTTCTTGCGACTGTGGCACGTTTGTATTGATAGTGGGGCGAAGAATTTGCGGAACAGGTTGTGTGTTTGGACTGTAGTTCGTCAGTGCCTGCACGTACGAGACTGCAGGTAGATTTTGTCCAATAATTTCATGTGTTTGGATGTCATTTTCGGTTCTATTTTTTCTAAGTGGAGGATATTTCTTCTTTTGTAGGTCTTTATATATGCTACACCCCTTGTAATTCGCTGGGTGGTTTCCATCGCATAAGACGCATTTGACTAGGTTTGTCTTCTCTTTTCTCTGGCAGTTGATGGTAATGTGATCTCCCGCGCATTTAACACAGCGTGGGGTATGGTGGCAGAAGCTTCTTGTGTGACCATAGCGCTGGCATTTAGTGCACTGCGGGATCTCTCTTTTTGGCCGTGGTGGTTCGAAGTGTATTTGACTATTATTAATTGTTTTCAACTTGTAAATATCTTTATTATTGTCCTGTGGCTTTAATTCGACGTAGAACATTGGAAGTGGATCTTTGGTGATCCTTTTTCTGATGTTACATACATTTGTAACTGTATGTCCGTGCATTTCAATTTCCGTCTTTATTACTTGAATGTCAGTTGAGTGATGTATGTTTTTTAAGACAGTTCGGTAACTACGTTCCTTCTTGTTTTGATACGTATGGAATTCGGTCTTTTTTGCCGTTAGTGCTTTCACAATTTCGGTGTAGTTTTCGGAGGTTTTTGGTTGTATCTTTATCTCTTGCGTACCAAAGAGTTTGGTCTCATATCCATTTTTTGCCACTTCCTTCAACAATTCATTAAGTGGAGCAATACAACCCACTCCTGTTACAAATATAGGTGGTGGTTTAAGTACTTTTTCTTGGCCTTTTTCTTTACCTTTCTCTGATTCATCATCATTTTCACCGTCGTTTGATAGACTTGCATATTTATTTGATGTTAATGGGGCATTTAGCCAATAATCAGCTAGCGTAGCCTGCTTGGGTTTTCTACTTATATTATCTGGACTGTTATTGTTTCGGCCTCGTTTATCATACCGTACGCGTTTCCACTCATTTGGGTTTGGTATTTCTTTAGTAGAACTACTGTATGTGTTTCCTGTAGGCATCCACATTTGGTGTTGTTGCTGCAGATGTATGGGGTGTTGTGTAGTTACCTGCTGCGTAGGATATTGGATTGGGTAGTTTCCATAATATATTGGTGTGTTAGGATGTATGTATTGTGTTTCCATTTGTGTAGGACCCATGTAGGAGGCACTGTTTGCATCAGGAAGTAATTGATTTTTTGTTTTGTGTAGTTGGTTTTCTACATTGTTGAATGGTTTTTCACCCATGCTCGAACTTTGATAGGTTTGGGATAAATACGTCCCTAGGGGTTGTTGTGGCATTATTTTCAGATTTGGGTCAACTATTTGATGGGGTATTTTAGGTGGCGGCGTCCGCTGCATGTTTGCGCCGCTTAATCTTCATATCATAACCTCACTCTTATGTTAGCGTAAATAAGTTTATTATTTTCAGATGTATACGGTGTTATAACACTCTCACCACTAATCTACCACTCACTTATACTAGCAGATGCGGATTCTCCTTCTAAAACTCGTTATATCAAATATCTCAACGAAATTCCTATCCAATATTAGAATAACATCAGTACAGGACCGTCTCTTCATGATTTAAGATAACTATTGGTAAAGTACAAGAAAAGTTGTTCGTATGGTGGGACAGAGATTCTGAACTGGTAACATCAGAAACGTCAAGATTTGGCCCAAAAAATTGAATATTGAAAGTGGAGTCTTGGAACGAATGTAAAGTTGTGAATAAAATAAATAAATGTTAGCGAGAGTTTTGTCCAGCGCGCCAGTGACGAACATGATAAAATTAAGTTTTAAACTTGTCGCCGAAAACACATGAAGAACAGATGAAAATGAGCAACATTCCGTACAGAGGAGCGGTGGGATCATTGATGTACGCTGCAATGGTTTCGAGTCCTGATCTTGCATATTCTGTTAATAAAATTAGTCGTTATGTAGAACTAGATGATACCCCGTCCGAGGACGGGCAGCTAGAAGGACGGGCAGGCAGCCAAGGTCATATGGCTTTTGGATTGCACTGAGAGCTTTCCTTAATCTTCATTCAACTTAAGTTACCTTGGGTAGCTGCCCGTCCTTCTAGCTGCCCGTTCTCGGACGGGGTATCATCTAGTTAATATTACAACTCGTTTTTAACTTTTTTATTCGAATTTAGAAAGTTTTTTTTATTTAATGAAACATTTATGTATTTAGAAGTTTTTTTTTATTTAATAAAACATTTATATAATAATTTAATAACTATAATAAAACTAAGTTTTACTACTACTTCCTACTTCCTCCTCCCACCTCTTCGAGTAAGGAATTTTCAAAATCACGCAGCGATATTGAAAATTCTTCAGCTTCTTCCTTTTTCTTTTTCCGTTCGGCAGCAATCAGTTTCTCCACTCTTTTTCTGTTTCTTATACGTTTTGCCGCCACTTTTTTTTTCGAAATATTTAAATTTAAATCGAAAAATTTAAATTAAATCAATTTATTTAAACAAATAAAATATTTAAATATTTAAATATTTAAATCAATGAGCTAAACTCATGAAGTGCCTCCTTTAACGAATTAACAGTAGCTCGTTTGAATTCTTCTCTGACTTCAAAATCTTCGTATTTTCCGAACGATAAGGCCCTCTTTAGCGCCTGTTCCACATCCTTTATTAATTCACCTGAAAACATTTTTCGTTGACGTTCAACACTTATTATTTCGTTATAATGTAATTCTGCTTATATAGTAATTTTGAGTAGGATAATCGGATTAACTGATCCGATGATACGTTGATCCGATGATACGGTGATCCGATGATACGTTGATCCGATGATACGTTGATACGATGATACGTTGATACGATGATACGTTCATCCGATTGGTTATGAAATTATCCGTTATGCGTTCGGTTCGGTTCGGTTTGCTTCGGGTATTTGCATTGTCGACGGGATTTCGATGATAGATACGGATATCACGTTCAAATGGAGGTTCGCCGTCATCATTTACGAACACCATTGCAATTTCATTGGACGTTGGAGCATTGTAACGTCTTTGATCAGACTGCCGATCGCGCCGCATCACCATATTGACGACCGGAACTGGTTGTCCTTCTTCTTCGGCTCGTACACGCTCTTGTTGCTCAATTTCTTTCATCAGGCAATATCAAGCTGCGATACGATTGTTGACGCGGAAGAAACGATCGATTTTCTCAATCACTTCAGGTAGACAACCTCTATTCTCAGGCAGATTTACTCGTCCATTACATACAGTTGTGCAAACTTTCTTGTTTGTCCTTCAGGTGGATACAGGTTTGTGGTTCTGTGGTACGTCTGTCCATGAATTTTGAAAACGTATGGTCCGTTACCCGGCATTGAAACAATCTCTGCTCCCATTGAAGCGAAAGAAACCGAGGAATTGTAAGAGCGGATGTGCTGACGAAAGTTCTTGTAGTAAGGATTATCTGAATCTGAAAGCATAGAGCGAAGAAATTCGGGATATAACAATAGATTCCCATATTGATCGAGCGGTTGCGGAATCTTCACTTTTCCTTTATGACAGCAGTTGTTAAATTGTTTATCAACTGGACGCTCCTTGGCGAAATTCTTGGAGCCGCAGAACTGACAGATGGAATTCATTTCTCCACAATCGTGTCGAGTAACGTGAGATTCATCAAATCTCAATGCTCTTATTTGGAGTTGAATTGCTTGACTTTGGTATCGATTTTCTTTCTGTCGATGTATCGCATGAGACCGAGCGTCAGCAGCTTGCCGCGCTTGAGTTTGTTCCAAAGTTTCACGTTGTCGACGTATCGCATGAGAACTAGCGTCAGCTTGTCGCTGTGATCGAAGCTGTTCTTCTGTGTTATTAGCTCTTGTACGTGCTTTTCTCTCACGATTCAATCGCCGTCGCTTTGCAGCAGGATTTTCAAAATATTCATTATCCATTATGGAAGTTCACATAATGCTTTTTTGGAAATAGCTGTCCTATATAGACAAAATGATACAATGATACGTTGATCCGATGATACGTTGATACGATGATACGTTGATCCGATGATACGTTGATGCGATGATACGTTGTGCGTTCGGTTCGGTTCGGTTTGCTTCGGGTATTTCCGTGGGACAGACAGAAAGAAAGACTTGGCCTTTTATAATAAGAGATATTCAAATAATTAACGTTAGAAAACAGTATGAAGAATATTCAGATACCTGAAGAAAATAGAAAATCTCCGACTATGTCATGTAATTTAAAATGTGATGTTTTGTTAATAAATTTTAGTGAACCTATTAACTATGGGGTTAAATTCTTAAATGTAAGAGGTGTATTAAAAATATAGAAAATTTTACTCACAGTTGGGTGCAATTGGAACGGTCTAAGCGCAATCACAACTTGTATTTGTAAACAACGAGCTACCACTGCATCTGACGATTTAACGTAAAGCAGATGTACAAAACACCATTAGTCCAATAATTGATAAAAAGCAGAAATAAAAATTCAATCAAGACTACTTTAGTCGTGAAGCTGCAGCACTCGTTTGCTTATTACGTGCTGATAGCAGAGTATCGAATTTATTCCATACTCATTTTTATTACTTCCCTATAAGGAAGTATTGTAATCATGAAAAAATTCGATGTCGATATTTTAACGGAAATATCCGTTTTGAGCATTTCTGAATCCGTTTTGACTACTTTCGCAATGATGTCTGTATGTATGTATGGATGTATGGATGTATGGATGTATGTAACGCAAAATGTCTGTAAGTTCTGTATCTCTGGAACGAATTGTTATATAGTAACAAAATTTAATATTTAACATTTTAATCGGTATACAAAGGCACCATTTGATTTTGGAGGAAATCCTTAAACCGGAAGTAGCACTTCACTTGAAGGACGAAATGGTTTTTCTTAAATATCTCAGGAACGAATTGTTATCTAGTAACCAAATTTTATATTTAACACTTTAATCAGTATACTAAAGCACCATGTGATTTTGGAGGAAATCCCTAAACCGAAAGTAGCACTTTACTTGAAGGACGAAATGGTTTTTCTTCAATATCTCAGGAACAAATTGTTATATAGTAACCAAATTTCATATTTAACACTTTAATCGGTATACAAAGGCACCATTTGATTTTGGAGGAAATCGCTAAACCGGAAGTAGCACTTTACTTGAAGGACGAAATGGTTTTTCTTCAATATCTCAGGAACGAATTGTTATATAGTAACCAAATTTCATATTTAACACTTTAATCGGTATACGAAAGCACCATTTGATTTTGGAGCAAATCCCTAAACCGGAAGTAGCACTTTACTTGAAGGACGAAATGGTTTTTCTTAAATACTTATATTATGATAAATATTTTATTGATGAATTTTTATTTTTTAATCAAAATAAAAGCAAATACAATTTTCTATAAATATATTGGAATATATTTTTCTGTACCAAATACCATTTAAGAATTACAACAAATTTAATAATTTAATTAAATAATAAAATAAAATGTAAATAATATTTCTGCGAATCTTTAGATGAACGATAAAGGAATGATTCCTTATAGGGAAGTCATGTGCTGGCCACATCAGATTTTTTATTTGAAGATTAGTGTCGACTCAGTGAGAATTAAAATATTTAAGTCATCAATACAGAATAAATTTAATTGCATTTACAATACACATCAAACTTTAATACAAGGTGATCATAAAATTTTACATCTGATATTTTAGATATACATCAATAAATTGTTAAATCTAATTGATAATAATAGTTGGAAACAATCTAATTGTCCGACCTTTCAGGCCGTTTGTATTTGTTCTGTATTTTCTTGTTTCCCGTGACAATTCAAAACACTTCAAAACTCCATTGGTATCTTAACACATATATTTTATATCAACCCAATATTTGACCATTTAAACAATTAGACATCGAATAATTATATTGTTTTAATAATACCCACACGCAAAAATAATGTATCACTGTTAAGGCAAATTGTTTAGATTATAAAACTGTCAACCCTAAAAATTGAAATTGTACTGCAACTAAGACATATGTCAACACTGTGGCTAATATCTACAAAAAAAAGTAATATTATATAACTTCAGTTTCCGAATAAGGGCTTTTCAACTTGGAGTTCGTTTTTTAACAGGGGAAATTTTGGATGTGGTGACAGTTTTGTCATTCTGATTTTTGACAGAAAATTGTTTCGGTACATAGCATAGCAACAACAACACGGGTTCGTTCTGGTCGTTCAGCGGAAAATATTGCTGCTGTAAGTGAAAATCTCGAGGAAGAACAAAATTTATCAATTCCACGGCGTTCTCAGCAATTGGGCCTATCCACGAGCACCACATGGCGAATTCTAAGGACAGATTTTTGTTTAAAACCTTGCAAGGTTCAGTTAGTGCAAGAATTAAAGCCAGCCGACCATTCTTCAACAAGGTGCAAAAATCATCTTTTCAACGAAGTTCATTTTCATTCGATTGGTTACGTTAATAAGCACAATTTCTGCATTTGGGCTTCACAAAATCAAAGAGTGACTGTTTAGAAGCCTTCATATTCTGGACTCATTCTAAACTATTTCTTGTAGGGCTATATGAAAGATGAAGTCTATGCAGATATTCTATAATCCTCTTCAGTCTTGAAAACCAACTTCCGACGCGTAATTGGTGGGATAGAACCGCAATTTTGACAAAATCATAGACATCTGTAAACGTGGTCTTGACCGACATTTGTTAGATATAATATTTCATTCAAAAATGTCATCAAGAAATACAGAACTTTTATACAAAAAATATTTTTTATTTAAAATTTAAAAACAGCCCCTACTGAAAAGCCCTTTATCATGGTTCATTTAAGAATAGGTACTATATTGTTTTTACGTACATTTGGAAATAGCTGAATATCCATCAATACCATTTCCGATGCTTTTAAAGCAGTGGGATATTTTTTAGCGACAAAAAGAAAGCATTCAAACTGAAAAAAGATTTGCAAAATTAGGCTGTAGCAAATGATGGAGAAATTGGTTCAGGTAATGTGTGCAATTATTAGTAGATCATTGGAAAATTTTGACCAAGAGTATAGTTTTCTAATTCTACTGTACGTCGAGTCAGAAAATTTGTTTCATATTGATGTAGTAAAAGTTTTTAAATTTGAGAAGCTAAGGTTAATAAGGTAATATAAATGGAACAAACCTGGAGATTTTCAACAGGATTTAGTTTACATAAAGGAAATCTGTGCATGTGTTTTAGTATTTCGATATTCTGAAACAAAATATTTATTGCAGTTTATTTTAGCCATTAATAAGTTTATTGTTTATGCGGCAAAATTAAATATTTAAATAGGTAATAAATAATTTTCTTAGTTTAATGGTTTCAATTTATATCTAATACTGTTAAAATTAGAAAAAATAATGGAGTTCAGTTAAATGAATAATTTTCTAGCGTTTCATAATATACAAAATTTCATAAGTAAAAATAATCAATACTTTTAGGCTTCTATACAAAGTATAACAAGAAACCTTGTGATCTGGCTCCGTGTCTGTCCGTCCGTCTGTCCGTCCGTAAAATCACTTTTATCCATTTTCGTCGAAATTCACGAGGTTGTCTGCTTTGAATGGCTGTCAAACACAAACTAAATAATAAACAGTAATCACTTCCCAAACGTTGATAATGACGCAGCTTGCTCAAAATTTGACAGTAGGCTATTGACAGGTGGTAGTTGACAGGGGGAAATACAAAAAGGAAAAAAAAACGCGGGAAATACAAAAAGTCACTGACTTATCAAACCGCCCTGGTATATTGTACTCTTCTTCCAGACTTCAGAATTTAGTTTTTGAAGTACTCTTTGAAGAAGTGTAAAATATAAACTGGAAACGTCGCCGATAGAATAAGAGTATTATTAACCCCAAAAAAGTCCAAATTCCTAAATTTTCTTGTGTTTTAATTTAAATGATGGACGAGAACATGATAATTATAGTGAGAATATTAAATTGTAAATCAGATATTGGATACAAATATGTCCGGATATTACCTTATAACGCCAGTATAGTGGCTTGGTGTGATCGCTGGTTGAGTTAGGGTGCGGAAATTGTTGGGTCGAATTGCGGACTTCCCGAAATATCTTAGCACGGCTCTCCGGTGAACATCAACACTCTGTGGATGAATAAGGCTGGAGTCTCGCTGTTGATTTATATTTTAAGCAAGATTTTTTTTGAAATCGTGGGATTAAATTAAGAAATTTACTCTACGAGAGAATGAAGAACGTCATTTGTCTCAAAAATGTCATCACAAAATACTATTTTTTCTTCCGCCGTTGCATAAAAGGATTTTACCTCTTTTTATGTTTTTGGCGTTTATGTAGAATGTTTGCGTAGTTTCGAAAAAGGCGCATTGTTCTTACCGTAAGCTAGACCGGAATATATTTTTTTAAAGTGCTTCTTTGTGATAAAGATTTTCCAAGCACCCTGGGGCATAAAAAACAGAATATTTTGACTTAAAACATGGCAACAAGAAGCTGAACGTAATACTAACTCACTCATTCATTATTTACTATGGGTGCTTAGGAGGGTTGTGGAAAGCTAAAATTTAGATTCAAAATATCGATAGGCCGAAGCCCGACAAGAGGAGACCGAAGGCCGACTCGTATTCGGTCGGAGCCGAGAGGCCTCGCAGCATCTGAGAGCTGACAAAGAAAAAACAGCATAAAAACACTTTTTCATTGGCTAGTAGTAAATTATTGTTAAAAATCTAAATTTAAATTTTTTTTTTGTAAAATACATTATGTAAACTGGTTTTTCGTGAATAAATTAAATATATTATTATTATTTATTTTGATTCAAGTTATTGCATTTACAAAATAAATCTACCAATAATTAGTACAAGTAATTATTATAATAAGAATAGCCTAATGCTCTCTGCGTTATCTGTCGCATTACAAATAATGCACAAACCCCTTTTACGATAATTTGAAATTCAACGTATGTTGCTCGGAGCTTCATTTCCTTCAAGAATATGATTTATTAGCAAGGAAAACATATCGGCTTAAGCTTCTTTATATAATTTACATCATTCGCCAGCATTTCACGAATACTCTGAAATCATATAAAGAAAAATTGAAATTTTGAAAAAAATTGAATGAGGGGCCAAATTGACGTTTATGTCAAAAGTCAATATTTCAACACTAAATAAAAATTCAACGGGCCCAGCATTTTCAAAAAAAATTACAGCACTCGCCAGCATTTCGCTAGCATTATTGGCGACTGACATTAAAAAAAATATCAAATTCAAAAATGGAGGACTTGACGGACCCGGTAAATTTACTAAAAGAAAAAAGTTTATAACAAACAAAAATTCCTACATATTTTAGAAATATGTATACTTTAATTTTGCGTTTTCTCAACCGTCATAAAGTTATTAATTATTAAATCGGTCGAGGAGAGGGGGGGGGGGGGTTACATGTTACATGAGTAACATGCTTTATATTATTACGTGAAAATTATTTTAACTGATATCGATAAAACACGTACAAGGCAAGTACCCCTTCATAATTCTATCACTCCGCCCGATAATAACGTCTAAATTAAAATGATTGAAATTTTTAAGTACCTACCTACTCTGTGCAAGAGTCCAAATTTAAAAATTCGATTTTATTAGATAAAAATTTAATTTAGATCATCAGATAAATAAAACAAAACAAAAAAAATGAGAAAAATATTTTTTAAAAGAAAAGTTTTACTGACGGCGCATGATAGATCAAAAGTTTGTTAAGAATATTTCAGTGCTGAAGACCAATCTGAAATTTGGTACAGCTATTCTAACAAAAATAATTATAGAATATAAAAAACCGCGGATAACCAAAGTTTGTTTACAATATTTCGATCGCTATTTTGAAAAATGGCGGTGAAAACCAGCAACGCGTGCGCAGTAGAAGAGGCGTTTAGGTGCAAATAAATAAAATGAATTTGTGGTAAAACTATAATGATGCTATCTTTCATATTTGGGTGCTAGCTGGTGCTAGCTCTAAGTATCCCAGTGCTAGGTTTATGGGTTAAAATATTAACCGGGTGGGGCTAGCGTTACTTTGGCCCCCCCCGGTTTCAAAGTCGATTTGTGAAAATACTGTAATGGTGCTAGCTTTCCTATTTGGGTGCTAGCTGGTGCTAGCTCTAAGGATCCCAGTGCTAGGTTTTTGGGTAAACATATTAACCGGGGGGGGGGGGCTAGCGTTACTTTGGCCCCCCCCGGTTTCAAAGTCGATTTGTGAAAAAACTGTAATGGTGCTAGCTTTCATATTTGGGTGCTAGCTGGTGCTAGCTCTAAGGATCCCAGTGCTTGCTTTTGGTGCAAAAATATTAACCGGGGGGGGCCAAAGTAACGGACCCCAAAAATTGATTCTAATTACAAAACGCTTTTTATGCGTTTCCCTTGTCTTTCTATGCGGCTTCGTTTGGTTAATGCCGCGATACTAAGTAAGTTGTTACATTTTAGCCTGTTATGAATAAGGTTCACTTGTAATATGGTATTATCATTTTAAAAATATGAATTTGTGAGATAGTAAATCGCCTAATTGACGGACTATTTATATTTTATCTTGCCAGGTGCGCTTTCATTACATTTTAACAGAAACATAGTTGCTTTAATGTAATACTTTGTGTTTATCTTTCCTTCAAAAAAATTGTTGCTTGCGATTTATTGAAATGCTACCATTTACAGTGGGAACTCGTTGTTTCGATATTATTTTTCATCAGAAAATGGTTTGATTCTTAATAAAACTTTCTGATTTCATAGCATTACATTAAATTATCGAGATGTACAAGGCGTTGTAACCCAAAACATACGGTAACGCCGTAACAATACATTCAGACGGATTACAGCATTGAAAACATAAGTAGCAAATCTAATAGCCTTGGCCGGAAGCTCCTTCAATACTCTCGCTGTTATAAGATCATACCCCGGAGCCTTTTTGGAATTTAGAGGTTTTATAGCCCTTTCCACTTCGATTATTTTGAATAGTTTTATCATTTGATTTTCATTGAGAGGTTTGTTTAGTGACTCACTGTTTAGTTGAGTTTCGTCGCCTTCTTGGTTTTCTGGTGGAAAAGGTTGAGAAACTTAAGTTAAATGTTCAGCAAAGGCGTCCACTTTCTCTTGATCGCTTCTTGCCCAGTCGCCACCCGTTCTTCTAATGGGAGGAATAAACGTCGAGTAGCTCGTTTTAATTTTCTGGTGGCTTTCCATAGTGAATAATCGGTTGCCTCTGATGGTGATAGATTTTCCAGATAATGCTGAATAGATTTGTTTTTTAGTTCATTTAGAAGATTTTTGAGTTCTATTGTTGAACAATTGAGTTTAGTTTTATCACTTGGATGCCTATAGTGGTCTGCCATATTCTTCTAAGTTTACGTTTTTTAGCAATTGCTTCTTTTACTTTGGGGGAACAAGTTTCTTCCATTGCGGGATTGTGTACTTCAGGAGTTGACAACCAGGCAGCATTTTGGATAGTAGTTGTTAGGTGCTCCACAGCCAAGACAAGATCCGCTTCAGATTTCAGTGGCAAGGTTAGGTCGACATTTTCGTCTATTAGTGCCCTGAATGTATTCCAATCAGTGTACTTACTGCTCAACGACGGAGGTTTTACTCTATCTATAATTTTAGAATTTACTTCAATTAAAACCGGAGAGTGGTCCGAAGACAAATCTAAGCAGGGTTTAGCTACTAAATAGTTTCCAGTTATTCCTTTTGTGATGCAAATGTCTAGTACGTCTGGGATTTTGTTCCTATCCGTAGGCCAGTACGTTGGGTGTCATGATGAAAGGTGGTTTAGATTTAATTTTGTTACGGATTTTAATAATTGCCTGCCGCGTGGATTTGCGATTCTGGAGCCCAATTGTTGATGCTTAGCATTAAAATCACCAGCCGCAATAAATCGGCAATCAAGTGTCTCGAAGAAGGTGGTAAAACTATCATCTTTGATTACGTGTTTTGGAGGACAGTAGATAGCCGAAATAGCCATGGGACCACCCAATTCCTCAATCATGATGCTTGCAGCTTGTAGGTATTCGTATTGATATTTCGGCAGCTCGTAGTGTTTCAATGAGTTTTTGAGGATGACCGCAGAACCCCCGTGAGCCGTGCCATCGGGATGGCGTGAATGATAAATTGAGTAATTTGGGATTTTTAAATAACTCCGGTTTGTGAAATGAGTTTCCGATATTAATACGATGTCAATTTTGTGATTTATAATGAATGTTGCTAACTCTTGTCCATGTTGGGACAAGCCATTGGCATTCCACAGTGCTCATTGTGTTGTGAAGCTTATGACAGTTTTGACACTAGCTTCATAAGAATGGTTAACATCTGATCCATTCTATTCAAAGTGTACTCAGCATTGTTTCCAGGGTGTTTGTGTTATGTTCTGGTGTCCTGTGGGTTGTGTACTGGTCGTTTTTGGGTTGAAAGCTTTGACTTGGTTCACCTACCGCGCCAGCATAAGAAGTTCTTGGGTAGAAAACTCTTGTTTGTTGCTGGGGGAAGTTTATTTTTGGGGCAGGTGGTGGTGGTGATGACGGTAAATGTTGTATTTTTTGCCTCAGGGCTGGGAACTTTCTCTCTCGAATCTCCTTGTATACTATACACCCCTTGTAGTTAGCTGGGTGGTCCTCATTACATAGTACGCATTTCGCTTTTGTGTCTGTATTCTTCGGACAATCCTTAGTGAAATGATTCAGGGCACACTTGACGCATCGAGGTTGGCGGTTACAATAGGTCTTGGTGTGTCCATAACGCTGGTACCGCAGGCATTGAACAACTTCACGCTTCTGATGGGGTGGTTGGACTACTACAACTGTATTTAATAATCGATTTATTTTGTAGATGGTTTTGTTATTATCATCGGGTGCTAATTCTACAAGATGCATTGATAAAGGCACTTGTGTTCCCTTCTGTATCATGTTCGTTATACGCATCACTTTGTGTCCTCGATACTCGAGTTCTTGACTAATGTCAGCTATTTCTGTCGAGAAGTGAATACCTTTAATAACAACTCTAAAGTTTCTATTTTCTTTAAGCTGAAAGGTATGATTTTGTACTTTTTCTTTGTTCAAAGCCTTTAATATTGACGTATAGTTCTCTCCATTTACGGGTTGAATTTTGATGTTGTTATTTCCGCTTACTTTTAGGCTAAACCCGTCTTTAGTGACTTCGTTTAATATGTTTTTTAGTGGTCGTATGTCCTGGACATATGGAACAAATATAGGTGGTGGTTTAACAGTTTTAGGGGCACTTGTATCGATTTCTAAACTTTCTAGCTCAGCTATCGGTTGGAAACGATTATGAGTGTTTACTAACGTTTCTTGGTTTAATGAACCGAAATCTGTAATACGTTTCTGCCGAACGTTTCTAATTACTTTTTCTGGGGAGTTTCGTTTGTGTTTCCTTGGATTTTGCTGTTGCCACGGCAAAACTTCTTCGCTTTCCTTTGTTAGATCTGTCACCAAAAGGTCTTCAGGGAGGTTTTGATCAATAACAGTGTTTAAATCTGCGTTTCAGGTTATGTTTTCCTCGCTACACTTGCTGCATTTCCACTGGTCAATCCTTTCACTTCTGTTTAACTCACTCCATGTATCCATGGACATTGCAATGCACTGAATATGATACTTAGTACCGCATTTCATTTTACATTGTATACAGTCTTCATATCTCGTCGTATTACGATTACACACGCCACACAACATCATGCAGGGCCGGACTCAAGATTCCGCCGCATAAATTAAGCATTTTCGAATTAAATATGAATAAACATTGTTATTAAATTATCGTTGTTACGAATTACCCTAAATTAATATGTTATGAACATTATTTTAAACATTTCCGAATTTTATTGCAAACCAGTTTTGAATTAAATATTTCCTGGACATGGACTTAAATTATTGCTGAACTGCTAGTGTAACATTTTATAAACATTTTATAAATTATCGGTTATTTAAGTTAAACTTTAGTGACGTCATGTATGACTATTTACGCCTTTTATTCACGTTCCGCTGTGTAAATTAAAAAGGACGAATGTAACTTCAAGATTAGTTAGCCGTGTAAATTTAATACACAGTTTTATGACTTTTAATTGAAATTAAGTTTCGGGTTTTTGAACCAAATGTTTTGTTTCGGTTTTAAACGAGTGAATTTCAAATTGTTCAAATATAAACAATATTTTATCGAACGTTATCAATTAAATTACGTTCTGGTTCATTTCGTGATACCACCCATCGAAGCTAGATCAAGTACGGTTCGCGCGAATTAAGCCTACAAGGCAGGACCGCACTTAAATCAAGTTTTAAGATTTACAAAGCAATCTTTCGTGTTTATCGCCGACCAATATTGAAGCATTCCCGAACTATCGAACCGTTTTGTCATTCCGAATATTTGAAAAGGATTTTGCCTATCAAAATAGCATCTCACACCGGCCAAATCTACTTGGAATCGTCTCAATTGGAGCACAACTGTACATACTATGTAAGCATTCTTTTTAGTATTTTCAAGTGTTATTATTGTACCTTGTGGTCAGTTTTGACCACTATATTTCAACGAACCTTCAGTTTGACCGTGATAAGCCGAATTCGCACCCTTTTCTACTTCCTTTTGTGTATTAATATTTATTTGGACGTGGTGTAACCACGCCGAGGATGTCTTTATTTTAAAGTTGTTTATTGAAATAACGTCACATTTTTGGATTGTGTTTTGTGTCATATTTAAGGTTTAATAAATTAAACCAGTTAATCTGTTCCATTTTGGCGAACAGCTGTTTAACGGTCAGAGTCACTATTTTTGTCATTAACGTTTTGTATTATTCAAGACAGTGTAAATAGTTTGCCTTTCAACATTTGTAGTTGTAAATTTGATGAGACAATTGTTGCAAAGTGTCAAAGGTCCGTGTATATTTCGTTTTATTATATCTACTTATTATTTATTTCTGTGTTTTATTGTTGTTATGTGTTTGTTTTATTTAGCTATCTTTGTCAAGATAAGATTAATTGAATGTAAGGTATTGTAATCCAAAGAGATGTCACCAGTGATGAGATGCAACGCGTTCTATCAAAAAGCTGTCGTGTATCAGCTTGGAAGGGTGATTTTGCATCCCTTTCGAATGAACCCCGATTCAAATTCACGTGGCGCCCATGTATATACTCCGTGTGTAAATTTACCCCCCCCCCCTGTTAGAGACAACATCTAAAATCGCGATTGCGGATTGCCCGATCGTTGATGAGCGGCCGACAAATCGCGACGTTTCGTCACAAGCCCTTCTGCTCCGTCAAAATAACCACCCCTTCGCGGCTAGAGCTAGTCACCTCATTAATCTTTGTTCGGAAGGTGTCTTGCTTGCGTTTTGTCGTGTAACAAATTTATTTATAGTTTATTCACTTTGAAAGTGGGAAAAAAATTACTTTAGTTGATCAAATACATTTAATTTCCTATACCGACGGAATTTCACAATTTAATATCTGTAATATCCCCACGCTTTTATAATGATGTTTTTAAGGAGCTTTGTTTGTTCTTATTTGAAAAATTATTTTTTACTTTTTATTTTTATCTACTTTTTATAAAAAGCTTTTTAAAAAAGTATTTTTTAATTTTAAACCTATTTAGCTTTTTCAAAATTAAGAAAATTTTACTGTCAGCTACATAATTTTAGTATACAAAAAAACTTAATTTCATTTTAAAATAACAGTTTTATTCAATTTATAAAAATACGAACCCACTCTCTCCTACTTGATCGCACCTATACGGAAAAGTATTGCTTTCCATACTAGTGCGAAAAACGGAATGTTTCTAACTCTTAACTTATGAAATTTGGTATATCAGACCCTACATCGTCAACGCCATAATCGATAAACTGCATCTCTGATAAAAAGTATAATATATTCAAAAAACTGTGGTGCTCATGCAATAAAAGCTGTGCTTTTTCGATAAACAGTTCGAAAATAGGTTTGTTTACTTACAAGTGTGGTACATTTAGCATATTTTGATGTTGCATAACCCATTGCCGACATTGAAAATTGAAGTCCGAATTCAACAAATAAAAACTTGACAGAGGATGAAGGTTGATATGCAACCAGAAGTATTACTAAAAAAATAGCAGCGACAAAAAATATTACAGCTGTTATAAGAAGAAACAACAATAAAGGATTACAGGCATCACCAAATCCATGTAGTGCCTTGACAAATGCAATATATGCTTCACTGTAACCTTTAAACAAATCTTTTATGTTTTCTCTTGGCAAACACACGATGCAATTATTTTCATTTTCTAAATTGTATACGGTTTCCTCGTAAAGTAAATTTTCCAAATCCATTTTTAGAAAATCATTAAATTTTGTTTGAACGTAGAAGAATAACCTAATAGGTAACAATGTCAAAAACAAAACCGACATAAATGAAACGCTGACAACAAATAATCCGGCTTTCTCAATTACATTCCACTCGGGATCAATTTCGAAACAAAATATGACTACAGCTGCAACAGAAGATGCGGTGCATAGTAATATTGAGTATATGTAAGTACGTGTTCGAAACTTGATAACATCATCAATGGATAATAATGTGTGTGTCGTACTTTTTTCAAAATTTTTTATGATGGACTCGCCAAAAATCAGCATTCGAACCATTTTTGGAAACTTGAATAAACACTGAAGAATTATGATGAAAGCAAGCCAATATATTATTAAATCAGAACTTTTGAGTAAGAGATCGAATAGCTCAATGTCGTTTTTAATTGATCTATGAATTCTGATTGCACTATAGTAGATACAAAGCGAAATCACAATCAGCGAAAAAATTCCGGGAAGGGCCTTCAATTTGCATTCTTTTTCTTTCATTCGAACCAAGGCGTTGTTTTCATGGTTACAAGTGAAAATTCCACTTGATATTCCAATAAAATGCATAAATTTAAATATCACACCGATTGCACAATGCACACAATTTTTTGATACCTGGTGGGCCATTTTTATAGTACAATTGGTTAACTGACGGATCGCTATATTTCAACTACCTAACCTGCTTACTTACTACGTATAAACTGAAATTTCCGAACTAATCTGAACTAATCCGAAGGAACTATTTATTTACACTAGAATTATTGTATTGGCGGACATTTTGACTCTTATTATTATATATTTAGTTGTCGATTACAATATTTGGAAGCGAGTAAACATGATTTATTTGTAATTATAAAAACTTTCAGTGTCCGATACTAATCACAAAACTATAATATACACCTTATTGATTTTTATTTAAATTAAAAATTAAAAAAGTTATAAAAATTCAATTAAAACTCATTCTGGTTACTAAATAACAAATATCGAAGTGATGGTTATTATTTGATCGTCTCCACTCAGAAGACAATGGTAAACCATCAAAGTATTGGGTTGATGCATAGCGTTTTTTTTATATTTAAAATTTAACTTTTTAAATACACATAAAAAATACATAAACCAATCAATAATAACTTCTCATGCATTGTTTATAATGATCTCCCAACGTTCTGGCAGTTCTTCGATTCCACGCCTGAAGAAATCCGGTGGTTTGGAGGTGAGGAAGTCGTCGAACCAGTTTTAAAGAGCAACGTCGGTATTAAATGAGATTTCGAGGAGATTGTTGGATAGAGAGCGGAAAAGATGATAATCTGATGGAGCAAGATCAGAAGAATAGGGCGGATGTGGAATAACCTCCCAACCGAGGTCTTGAATAGCTGCTTTTGAAATATTAGCAGTATACGGACGGGCATTATCATGCTGCAAAACCACATGATGCCGTCTTGCCGATCGGTTTTCTTGAATTGCAGCGTCGAGGCGATGCAGTTGTTGACAATAAACCTCAGAGTGGTGGTTACATTCCTCGGTAGCAAGCATAGCCTTCTTTATCCCACTTTGCGTGGATGAGCACCTGATTTTGCACTAAGATTTGCTTGTTTGTTAGGGCTCAGCCATTCCATTCTGTTCTTGATGTAGATGTAAACGCGTCATTTTTCGTCACCAGTAACAATTTGAGACAAAAACGGCCGATGTTGTTGACGAGCAAGCAATAAGCATAAATGGTAACGCGCTGATTTTTGTTGTTTTCGTTCAAAACGTGTGGTACCCAAACACCCAACTTTTGAACTTTGCCCATAGAATGCAAATGTCGTACGACAGTTGATTGGTCACAATTCATCATATTCCCCAATTCCCGACTTGATTGACGTGGATCATCACGAATTGAAGTATTTAATCGGTCTTCATCAAGCCGAATGGTCTCCCTGAACGTGGGAAATCATTACTATCAAAATAAAAATAAATCACAAGGTGTCTCCCTGCATGTACTTAAAAGATTTTTAAATATTATCTTGTTAATATAGCGCTCAATAATGATTTTACATCTGTTTTCTTGGCATTTATGTGCAAGATTTGCGTAATTTTGAAAAAGTTTCGTGCTCTTACAGGAAGCTAAACCGGGCCAAATTTGCTTAAGGTGTTTTTTGTGATAAAGTTTTACCAAGCAGCCAGGAACATAAGAGAAAAGAATATTTTGGCTTATAACATACCAAATACACTTCCCACGGTTTAGACCCCGTATTAAGGGAGAGTATAAAATGCGATGTGTGTGATAACACATCCAGTTCACAACATATACGTACATACATTTTTTTAATTTAGACATCCTATCCTATAGGGGAGTGTCGTATAGGTTGGGACGCCGTATAGGTTGGGACAGCAGAATATCTGCGTTGTTGGTAGTTGTGACACCTATATTATGACTGTCGCAGTAAAGTTTGGTTATAACCTAACGTTTCATGTGCATTAGAACGAAGACGTCGTGTTCATTGTGTGTATGCCAAGCAAGTCGAAATTTTTATTTAAAAAAACATCTTTAAGGTAGTTTCTACGTGCTGAAATTTTACAAAATTTAAAATAATTATTTCAAGTAAGTATGTTCAATGTGTCTTGCATTTAGTGTATTTTCATTGTGTGAAAGAACAATTTAAATTAGGTATTGCAGAAGGTAATTTTTAGACTTTTTACAAAATGGCTATTTTGTAAAGGTTGGGACACCACTTTTTTTTTATTCCAAGACACTGCAATGCCATTTAATCTGGCTTAACATCGATTTTGTCTTTGATCGGACCTTTGCAAGCATCAACTCCAGCCAAAAAATCAAATCGTGGACGGAAGCCGATGAAAAGTAGTGTTTTGATGTCGCCCGAAAACATTTCCGAATTGAAGGAAAGGCAAACTAAACAAATAAATTGTTTCTTTGAAAGTTTAAATAAATATTCGAATCATAATACCATGCAGTTTTACTTCATTTTTTGCCTTATTTTTCGGATTCTTTATATAGTGTCCCAATAACCTATACGGCAAATTTTTTTCCGCTAAAAAAGTTCCCTTCATTAAAATAGATATAACTTTTGACTCGTTTGCGATATCAAATAACTTTCCACCGTAAAGTTGTAGCCAATGATCATACCTTCTTATTGGTTTATAGAAGTTAACATTATTCCCATCCGTTTCAAAACTACACACCAAAAACGAGACCCATCCCAACCTTTACGACATTCCCTTACATTTGCAAACAGTTTACACAAACATTCTGTATATGGTTTAACATTAATGTCTTAGATGATACATAACCATTTAGCTACATTCCATTATTAGCTTTCCTTATCAAATCTTCTGGTAAGATCCAAGGGTTTGTGTTTCTTTAATCTTCGATTAAAGTTGGTGTTGAGCTATTAATGAAGCTGACGGTTTGGATGCTGACTCAACTTGGTATGGTATTTCTCACTCCAGGATTTTATTTCCTCTTTGACAGTTTCCATGTTGAGATCCATATGGATAACATCATTTGGGACATACCAATGTTCGTGAGTGATTGTGCGCAGTACCTTGGATTGAAATCTCTGCAGTATTTCTAGATTTGAATAGCTTGCTGTCTCCCGCAGTTGGATGCCATGTATATCCATACTGGTTTTACGATAACTTTATATACTATGGTGTGTTTTTAGTTGCATGAGAATTTCAAATTTAAATAAAACTGTAACACCGTGTATATCAGTTACGCCTCGTCGTTACCAATTACGCACGCGCCCGTCCAAGATGCAACCGCATAAATGCATCGACAAGACAATTGACAAGCGAAGTGAAGCCAAGCCGCTACCATCTTGAAAGTTTTACTGCAACTTATATTATGTTCTTTTGTTTTATGAATGTTAATCAAGTTTAATGTGTTTAACCAATAGTGTAATTTGTTCAACAATATATTTTTGTGTTATTTAGTATTTCTGTGTTTCATTCTGATTATTATCGGTGGCATAAATCGAACATTACAAAACATTAAAAAAGTGATGGAATGTTTTTTAATTATGTTTTTATGAAAGTAAATTTAATGCCGTTTATGATTTGAAAATAATTTACAGCTTGTGACTACCACGACTAATCGTTACGAAGCGCATCCGATAAGTCAAATTTTTGACCACTTTTTTCAATATTTCTGGCCTTATTTCATAAATGGCTTTTAAATCATGGATTTAACATACCCTAAAGAAAATAATCTGGAGGCGTCAAATTGCACGATGTTGGAGGCTAATTGATAGGACCATTTCTTGAAATAATGTCACCAAATTGTCCTTTCAATAAATCGACGTTTTCGGTGGCTGTATGGCACGTAGCACCATCCTGTTGAAACCATACGTTGTCGATGTTTAACTCTTGGATTTTTGGAAACAAAAATGTATTAAGCATGTGTCGATATCTCACCATTCACCGT
This sequence comes from Podabrus alpinus, assembly GCA_932274525.1. NCBI lineage: Eukaryota > Metazoa > Arthropoda > Insecta > Coleoptera > Cantharidae > Podabrus > Podabrus alpinus. The sequence continues at coordinate 41,538,068 of OW026452.1, read as the reverse complement.
AACGGTAGCTTCTTCCTCATTTCGAAAGAAATATGGACCGATGATGCCGTTGGCGTGTATTCTATACCAAACAGTCAATTTTAATGGATGCAATGGAGTCTCGAGTTAATGTTCCAGATTGGTCTCAGTCCATATACGGAAATTTTGCTTGTTCACATACCCATTCAACCAGAAATGTGCCTCGTCACTGAACAATATTTGGCGGTAAAAAAATGGATCCACTTCCAATAATTGGTTGTGAGCCCATTCTGCAAACGCACGACGCAATCGATGATCAGTAGGCTTCTATTCTTTAACCAACTGGATCTTGTAAGGATGTAAACCAAGAGCTTGATGTAAAATTTCCCATGTAGTGGACGGACAAAACTCAAGTTGTTGAGCACGATTGCGAATTGAAATGTTTGGGTTCTCTTGCACATTTTCACTCACAGAAGCGACAGTTTCTTCGGTACGCACATTTTTTTGTCTTGTTGGTGGTCTTACATCATGCAATGAAGAAGTGGTACGAAATTTATCCATCACCGCACCAATAGCCTGCTAAGAAGGTCGATTATGTCGACCATAAAATGGGCGAAGAGCTCTATAAGTTTCGCGAACGAAACTTTGACTTTGAAAATAAATTTCCTCAATTTTGTAGCGTTGTTCAAGTGCTAATATATTCATGATTAAATGGCAAACCTTTCTGAACACAAATCTCTTCTTCTTCTACTTTTATTAAGAAGTGTCCCTCTTAATATAGGTCCAAGACCTGTTCTTTCTCTAATATTTGTAATTAGTTCTGTGAGCATTTTTGTTTTTACATCTCAGGTAGCTTGCTAGGCTTGCCTTTCGATGTGCCTGACCCTGTTTATTATTGCCATGATGGCAAATCATTAACACAGGGTGACCGACGGCTTTACGTGCCCTCCGAAAGCACGGAAGACGGTCAAGAAATTTTAGACTGTACCCGCAGTCGAGCCGGGGAGCCCTACGTTAGCAGTTGATCGCGCTAACTATCAGGCCATGACCGTCAAATCTCATGCCGCTAAAGAAATACCCTATATTGTCGTATTTTGCTGGCCTCTTAAAATTCATATAGGTGAAAAGCTTGACACTCTCCTTTATTTTAATAGCTAAAAGGGTTTTTCTCTCATGCGATAGAATTTGTATCTTATATTTGTATCTTATGCAAGCAAGCGTTTTGTTCATGGGTGGCTGAGCTCGGCAATACAACATGACCATGTTAACATGATTAGGTAGCGGAATGCAAGGGGTTTCTAGAAAGATAACTCGACTATCATAAATTTCACTTTCCCACGATTTCTGCTTGGAAACCGAATAAAGCTGTGGAACTCTGAAAAATGTATTTTAAGCTCACTACTTGATCTCATGAAGGAATCTATCATATCAGATTCAAAGGAAATGATATTGTTGCAATGAAAATCAAAATTTTGTAGAAAGGTTTCGTTATCTTTAACCTAAAATTGTATAAGTTCTTGTAAGGTGAATCATTGTAAAAATAACAAACTTTGTAAGTTGTGAGATATTGTATTTTTTCTAGAATTCTTCACAGTCATTTTAGTACATTAAGAGTCTGGATTTGTGTAATCTAGCAATAAAGATCATAATTCAGTGTAGAAAGTGATAACATGGAAGTGACTCGGGTCTCGACGAATACTTCAACAAAACCAGTGAATTCTGGAATATAAAACACTTTAAAATAGTTTAAAAACTCTAAAAATTACATAAAGACTTACCTTCAGATGCTTTAAAAATTTAATAACGTGATATTTGGAACATTTGGATATAATTAAGATTTAGAAGTGGTACAATAGACACAATTTTTGAAAATTTCTCACATGATGATGGGAAAGGGCAGTCTGCTTGGTGCGCTCAACCGATGAAGTCCCGTGCTGATAAAATCTAACCAATATTGATTTTGGATCCTTACATTTGGAGGGTATGGAACTTTGAACCGCACAATTTTATGCGACTTCGTGGATGGAATGCAGCAGCAAAGCTCACGTTTGAGATACCTTGCTACCTTAATTAATATCCTTTTTCTAAATGCATTGTTTTGGTGAAGTAGATGGAATAACCATTTTTAAAGACACGTCGCTAGTAATTTTGTCATTTGGCTATTTTAAACAGTAGCACTTTGTTAAATTGGAGGTGATAACACTAGAAAATGTTGAGAATTTTTATCGATGCAAGGAACTAACGCGTACACCACTCGACTCACTGAAGGAAGAAATTTTAACTGGATTATCAATCCCTGATCCTGCGCAGATGCAGAGCATGAGTCATAGTGTAACATCGGGTGAACGAGTTTTAAAAGCGTTAAGGTATTTTAAACATTCTTATTTAATTTTCATTAAAAATCAAATTTTTGAACTTGACGGCGTCGCATCTAACTCAAGGGTACTGATAGCGATTACCATTCAACATTTAAATAAAATTTCATTATTTCACTCAATAATAAAGACACTCAGTCAAGAAACTAAAGCGAATTTAACAAAAACATTTCACATCTGTGTTGGTATTACATCAACACCGACCAAAGAATTTAAGAAGAAGAAGTGGCAACAAATTCAACAATTCTATTGTTTTGTAAGGGAATTTTCCCAGTATAAATTTTTGTACAACATTTACTTTGTATTTTTAACTGGTACCAGGGTAACCTTAAAATTTCATAAACTGAATATAAAAATTTTCAAAGCAACAATATTTTATTTGTCTCATAAAAGTGAGGAAATTAACAAAGATCCACAGCTATTAATAAGAAGCCCTTTAAGCAATTTGGTGAGTTATTTGTGGGAACATTCTCTGGGTTTTGCACTTCTGTTGTTTTGCTGAGCTGAGCTAGGACCGGACCAGATAGGTTGTAGGGATAATTTTTTTAAAAGTGCTTAGTCAAATTAGAGGCTCGAGATCACGACATTTATATGGTCGCCTGGCAACGTGGGGCTTTGAATTAAATTTAAGGGTTGTTGTAGACGACATTTATATGGCTTCCCGTCACGTGGGGCTTTTGTAAGTTTAGAACCTGAGAAATTTTATATTTTTAATAACAAAATGAGTGATCAAAGGGATAATTTGGAAGGGGAAAGCACTCCAGTTTTCAATCCTGAAAGTGCGATGCACAGTACAAGAAGAGGTACTGAACAAGTAGATTGGTTTGCCCGAATATTTGAAAAATTGGAACAAAGCACTAGTTCCATAAATAAAAAAGTAGAAGAAATAAAAGTCATTCATAAAAATACAGTTAAAGAGTTACAAAACATAAAGGTCACTATTCAGAGCAATGATTCAAAATTAAATGAGTCACAAGTAAAGTTTCAAAATAAATTAGAAAATGTAGAAAAAGCAATCAAAGGTTTAGCTGAGCAAAGAAAGGTGTCAAATTTAGGGGATGTACTATTGAACGATTCTAACTTTTCTAAAAAATTAAATCCAACAGAAATTAAATATCAATTCAACGTTGCGCGAACAAGAAAAGCTTTAAACGGTTGCATTTGAAGATTAAGAAATTAAAATCAAAACAAAAATACAAAACCAGAGGGATTAGAATAAAAAAGAATAAAAACACCTCAAGTAAAATTAAAGGTCGGGAGTTTAATAAAAACCCAAACAAAAAGAAGCACAAAAATTCAAAAAACTATAAAGGTGTACATAAAGTCAAAATAAAGACAATTCAGCTTAATAAAACATTAGATTTTACCGACTACCATTCAACATTTAAATAAAATTTCATTATTTCACTCAATAATAAAGACTCTTAGTCAAGAAACTAAAGCGAATTTAACAAAAACATTTCACATCTGTGTTGGTATTACATCAACACCGACCAAAGAATTTAAGAAGAAGAAGTGGCAACAAATTCAACAATTCTATTGTTTTGTAAGGGAATTTTCCCAGTATAAATTTTTGTACATTTACTTTGTATTTTTAACTGGTACCAGGGTAACTTTAAAATTTCATAAACTGAATATAAAAATTTTCAAAGCAACAATATTTTATTTGTCTCATAAAAGTGAGGAAATTAACAAAGATCCACAGCTATTAATAAGAAGCCCTTTAAGCAATTTGGTGAGTTATTTGTGGGAACATTCTCTGGGTTTTGCACTTCTGTTGTTTTGCTGAGCTGAGCTACGACCGGAGCAGATAGGGGAATGGGACTTTTCGGCGCCGCCGATTCGGCGTAGCTAGTTCGGCGCCGCCGGTTCGGCGTAGCCAGTTCGGCGTAATACCGTTTCGGCGCGAGGACTTTTCGGCGCGAGGACGTTTCGGCGTGAGGACGATTCGGGGTGAGGACGGTTCGGCGTGAGGACGATTCGGCGCGAGGACGATTCGGCGTAGCCCATTTAGCGATTCGGCGCTAAGACGATTCAGCGCTAACCTTTTTAGTAATTCGAGACGCTTTTCAAGAATTCAAAATATCCTCATTTTCAGTCGAGAGAGACTATAGGGGTCAAAATCACCAAGGTGGAAAATTCCAAATTCAGTTTTATGATAAAAATACTTAGCAGCTATTATTTTAACAATTAACTTAAATGATCACTAAACTTGTGTATAAACAATAGTTATGTAGAGCAAGCATAGAATTAATTACTTTTCTTGTAATATGAGTTTTAAAGAGAGCCAACACTGAAAACAGTCATTTCGAGAACGTTTTTGTAAGGTTTATTGATAAAATTAAACAATAATTTAAATATTTCTTATTTAGCGTATAAAATAGCATAGATGTGCAGTTAATAATATGAAATAAAAAACTTAAGGAATTTCACATATAAAAACGTTTGGAAGTAAAATACCACCATGAACGAAACTATGTTACTATTTCTATGTATTAAATTATCTAAATATGAAAATATCGCAAACTTACATATAAATGAATTAACTGTAGGTACAGAGAATCCAACTTTTTTAAATATTAACTATGATTTTTTTCAAAATACCTAAAATTGTATGCGTTTTCGGTGATTTTAATTATGTTCCCGGAAATGATGAGATGTTCTCGAAATGACGATATAGATAACAATTAAGGTTATATTGAAATCATGAGCGACAATGACTTTAGAAGTTATTTTTATTGATTTATATAAATCTAAATTAAATTTTGAAACAAAAGCAAGTTTACTTAATCATATTAATTAAACTTAAGAATAAATATAAAAGGAACAAACATTAAGATTTTTCGAAAATATCAATATCAGTATGGAAGTAATAATACTCTCGATTATTTTCTTTTTTTGGTAATGGTGTAGGAATAATACTAATTATTTGGGTGAGGATGTCCTAACACCTGTCACTCCGAATGAGTTGAAACTTTGCAGTCGCAAAGAGGAAGGTTTATATAGGCCCCTCCTGCAAAAAAATTCTGAGAATGTATTATCAAAATTTTGAGTAAATCGATTTTGAAGTTTGCTAATTTACATGTAAAATTAACGAGATTCCCGCGCATCACTCATTTAAGACTTAGAGTATTTTTGCCTTCATCCCGGTTTGCTTGATTGGTGGCGCCTTCTCGTATGTTTAGCTCCGCCGCGTAGCGGCTCTGAGCACGAAAAACCGCCCGGAGATGCGGAGCATCGGAGGGTAGGTTTTTTGATGCTCACAGCTCTGGCCAAGCCAAAAATTAGAAGGCAAAAAAAATTTTCCCTACTTTTCAAATCGATTTTTCTCAAAATTTTGACTATACATTCTCGGGCGAAATTTTTACAGGACACTCTAATAAGGTTCCTTTTGCTAAAAAAAATATTTTGGGGCGATTTCGGGTGACAGGTGATAGGTAATTATCCCCGATATTTTTCTTTTTAGTGGGTACAGTAATTAATAAAAATGTCCCAGGGGATATTAAATTTGGGTGTACGTTTTCCTTGTCTTGGCCGTAAGATGAACCAGCTTCAACACCAATGAATTTTTGCTCAGTCTGCTGACGAACTGAAATTGCCATTACATCATCTTCATCTGATGAAGATGAGTTATAAATGGTTTTGCAAATGCTGTGTCTCTTCTTAAATTTCATCAAATCTTCCAAATCATTCGTATCCATGGTCTCTTTCGGATCAGGAGAATCTCTTAAAGGTGTATCATGAACATCATCCATTGATTCGTTCAAGTTCACGTATAAACTACTAGATAACGTAGACGAGAACGTACCGTCATGTCCGGGAACGTTCCCGAAATGACCGTTCCCGAAATGACTTTTTCAAATAAACGCGCCCTTTTTCTGAAGACAGCCATCTAGACATCATAACCGGCATAGTTTATGTAAAATATTTGAGGTTATTTTATACATTTTATACGCTAAAACGTATTTTTTCAATATTCCTAGTTAATAAAGTCGTTCCCGGTATGACGAACTATTGATGTACGCTCTGTAAATAATAAATCGAAAGATACTTACCACTTATTTAAAATTCTTTTGGCGAAAAACACTAATGACAACCACTTTATTAATATTTTCCACTACAACTGCGCCCCCTAGTACCTAAAGGCGCCTTCAACAACCAAGATTTTCGGGTAGTGAAAACTGCGTTCACTGAAATGATGCTTACTTTGTCGGACAAAATATTTTAATATATATCTTTTATTATTTTTTTATTTTTGCAAAAATGCTTACAAAAACTTCATATTAGATAAATTTTAAGGCTAGTAAGTAATGAAAACTTTTAAATTTATTTTATTTTATAGGAATTTTAGGTGTTCGTTTCTAAGAATTGCTAATTGGGACGCGTTCTCGAAATGACTTTTTGTACTTATTTTTTAAAATAATATTGAAAATATTTTACTCTTTAAGTATATTGTATGATTACAGTTGAAGTGAATACATTCAAAATATTTACTAATGCTAATTTGTTCTAAAAGTATGTGAATTTAGTCATTTTTTGCTGGCGAAGCTAACTTTCCACCTTGGTGATTTTGACCCATAGAAATATTACAAAAATTATATTTTTGTAATTTTTAGAATTTCTGTTAGTAGTATTCGTAAGTTTCACTGTCTGTGTGTAAGTATAATAATGTTATGTGTTAATGTTCACACGCAAAAATAATGTATCAATGTAAGACTGTCAACCCTAAAAATTGAAATTGTACTGCAACTAAGACATATGTCAACACTGTGGCTAATATCTACAAAAAAAAGTAATATTATATAACTTCAGTTTGCGAATAAGGGCTTTTCAACTTGGAGTTTGTTTTTTAACAGGGGCAATTTTGGATGTGGTGACAGTTTTTTCATTCTGTTTTTTGACAGAAAATTGTTTCGGTACATAACATACCAACAACAACACGGGTTCGTTCTGGTCGTTCAGCGGAAAATATTGTTACTGTAAGTGAAAATCTCGAGGAAGAACAAAATTTATCAATTCCACGGCGTTCTCAGCAATTGGGCCTATCCACGAGCACCACATGGCAAATTCTAAGGACAGATTTGTGTCTGAAACCTTGCAAAGTTCATTTAGTGGAAGAATTAAAGCCAGCCGACCATTCTTCAACAAGGTGCAAAAATCATCTTTTCAGGCGAAGTTCATTTTCATTCGATTGGTTACGTTAATAAGCACAATTTGTGCATTTGGGCTTCACAAAATCAAAGTGTGATTGTTTAGAAGCCTTCATATTCTGGACCCATTCAAAACTATTTCTTGTAGGGCTATATGAAAGGTGAAGTCTATGCAGATATTCCATAATCCTCTTAAGTTTTAAAAACCGACATCCGATGCGTAATTGGTGAGATAGAGTCGCAATTTTGACAAAATGATAGACATCTGTAAACGTGGTCTTGATCGACATTTGTTGGATATTATTTTTCATTCAAAAATTTCGTCAATAAATACAGAACTTTCATGCAAAAAAAATATATTTTATTTAAAATTTAAAAACAGCCCGTATTGAAAAGCCCTTTATCATGATTCATTTAAGAATAGTTACTATATTGTTTTTACGTACATTTGGAAATAGCTGAATATCCATCACTACCATTTCCGATGCTTTTAAAGTGGTGGGATATTTTTTAGCGACAAAAAGAAAGCATTCCAACTGAATAAATATTTGCAAAATTATGCTGGAGCAAATGATAGAGAAATTGGTTCAGGTAATGTATGCAACTATTAGTAGATCATTGCAAAACTTTGACCAAGAGTTTAGTTTTCTAATCCTACTGTACATCGAGTCAGAAAATTTGTTTCATATTGATGTAGTAAAAGTTTTGAAATTTGAGAAGCTTAGTAGTGTAAGAAAATTGGGCACAGTTTGATCAAAATATCCAAAATCGGTTTTCTGCGATTTTTCGACGGATTTCGTTTAGGAATTGTTCGTAGTTTAACATACTAACAAACGTCTTCACGGAACCCTGAGCTTCTTACCAAATTCTTCGTCTGAAGTTGAAATTTTTTATGAAGGAGTAAGATTTATGTTTTTTGGCAAAATATTTTTAAACAAATTTCTATTTCAGCTATATTTTTATCATATAACTCATTAAAAAAAATTAAAAACACTTAAAATAGTTTAACTACACATCCTCGAATCCTCCCTACATACCCATTGAACCAGAAAATCAGTCTGGTTAAAACTATGAAGCATAGGGTGGAGATATGTGTGCCTGAGACCTTGCGTAGGAAGAGACTGCATGACCTCAAACTGCAATTTGCCAAGAATGGATACCCGCACCGCCTCCTGGAGCTTGTTCTCACAGGTGATCCTCGTCCGTCCACCCCCGTTGGTCTGATGTCTGATGATAATACTATGATTCAAGTTAAGTACAACAAAATCACCTTTCACCCGTACTTGGCTGATAAGATACGTAGATTATTCAGTGAACTCTCCAACCGTGATACCTTCAAGATTGCCTTCCACAATCCATTCAGCCTGGGCAAGATCCTGTTTTCATCTACCAAGGATAAAATTCCGTTCCTCGATAGAAGCAACGTAGTTTATAGGGTTGAATGCCAGTGTGGCGAATTTTACATAGGGCAAACGAAACAACTACTATCCAAACGCCTCTCACAACATCGGAATGACATCAAAAGCGGATCTTCTAAGACGGGTTTATCTGAGCATGTGGTCCAAAATCAACACGAGTTCAGAACGGATGCAGTCACCATACTGAATAATGAGAAGAATTACAATAAACGAGTCTTTAAGGAGGCGGCATATATTTCCACAATAGACAACAACATTAATAAACAAACCGATTTTGTCAGCATTGATGCGGGATACAAGGGCTTATTGCGGCGTCATCTTAGGATGATGGGTGATCCTGCCTGACACTCGGATATCGTGCCTGTGTTTTAGTGCGTGGCTTGGACATGTCGATCGTGTTCCTACAGGACCTCTTTGATGTGTGCGTGTGTTCCTTTTTGGGTGCGCCTTACGGGCGGTCTAGTGTCTTTTCTAACTTTTCGTGTTTTGGTTGTTTGTTTACATTTACTGCATTGAATGAAGCTATGTTTTCCAATACCAACCCACCTTAGTTGGGGTTTTCGTTGCGGCGGCAAAACTTTTTGAATTTTTCCTGTTTACCATTGGTTATTTATTTATTTTGGTTGCGGTGGATCGACATAAGCTGTCCTTTTGGATATCTAGCGCCACACCTGACCAAATTTTTTTTATATGTATGCTATGAGTTTTGACATCTTGATTTTATATTTTTCTTTGTATTTGTTAAATGTGTTTTACGGTTTTAATGTGTTACCTGTATTTTTATATTATTTTATTTTTTGACAAATCCGCCGTTTACACGGATCTTACGTTCATTTTATACAACATTTTTTTAATTTTTTTGAATTTGACTCAACCGATGTGTTTTGGCTTGCTGCAGCGTTTTTGTTTTGCTTCAATGTATGTATCACAACCAGTCCACCTAGTTTTTGAGGTAGGTCATACACCCTCAGATATGTTGCGTGATTTTACCCTGTGTTCTTGTTTTTTTGTAGTCCTGAGGATGGGTACAATATAGTCCCGAAACGTCGACTTAAACAACATTGTTTTATTTATCGTTCCGCATACCCGAGATCCTATTCCATTACTTATATTTCGGACGAGATCGTTTTCTAAATTAACGAATAGTTATAAACAATAAATTTCGCTGGTAAATTATCATAACAGCTCTTGGAGAGACTGCTATTGCCGAAAATCGTGAATTTTCATCGAGGTATTTATGATTTTTATCCACGAAGAAGTGAGGACAAGCGCACACGGACTCGCGGAAAACTTGATCGAACTTGTCGTGCGAGTGAGCGTGTTCAATTAAGCTCAGAAATTAGTTTTTCGCTGCTCTCGCGGAGAGAAGGTGCGCTTAAATCAAGTGTGCAGTTTTTGTTGTTAAAAATTAAAAAAAAAAGATACGAAAAAATCAAATTTTTAGCGATTTGGCGCCTTTTGCATAGGTTGCGCCCCCTATAATTCAGTCAAAAATACATATTTTCTATCTCTGAACATTATTCAATTAAGTTAAAAAAAAATAGGCATTAGTACGCGACTGGTCGGTTGGTCGTTTTCCGAGCGCTTTTTTGGGGGTGTCCCGCAGCTCTAATACTTTTTGTTCTTGCCATTCTCCAGATTCTGGCAAAATAGCATTCTATATATACGCGCGTGATTAGATTAACGAGGTTTAAATTATTTTATTACTTTAAACGAAAGTACGTAAATCCACAATTTCACTTCGTAGTTACTTGGTAGGATGTTCTCAGTTTTCCAACTTGGGTTTTGATAAAGTAACGGAAATGAAGACACTGATTTTAGAAGTTTAACCAATCATCAATCATTGGCAAATACCAAAAAATTAAATTTTCAAACATTGATTTAGGTTCATGGTCATGTGAAGAAGAAAGTCTTTCTTTAAAGCAAGCTACCTCAAAAGTTTGGATTGAGTTAAAAATTTCATTTAGAAATTTCAGCGTTGCGTCGGTGGTGGTGACACCCTGTATAAAGAAGAAAATCCAAGAATGACTTGAGTACATTTTAGAACAATGAGTGGAATATTTTAACTTCAATAATGATGAATTTGGTAAAATAAATATAGAAATTTAGGTACTATAATAATATAATTGTGTTGGATAAGAGAAATTGATAGTCACATGGAATCTCAAATTTGTAAATGAAGACTATTAAGAATCGACAGTGAGAATAATAATTAAAACACAATAAAATTTGGGATTTGGACTTTTTTGGGGTTAATAAAACTCTTATTCTATCGTCGATGTTTCAAGTTTATATTTTACTCTTCTTGTAGATTTCAGAATTTAGTTTCTGAAGTACTCTTTGAGGAAGTGTAAAATATAAACTCGAAATGTCGACGATAGAATAAGAGTTTTATTAACTCCAAAAAAAGTCCAAATTATTACAAAGAAGATAAACTGAACCCACGAAACTGATCAAAACTTCAGTGAACCAAACATGATAAAATACTGAAAATGAAATTTCTAAATAACTTTTAGAAATTAACACAATATATTTATATAAAACTCGAGATTGGAGTGTACTTTAATGTATCGCATTACCCATTATTATATGCATGTAAGTTAAAAGTGAATTTATAATATTACATCGGCTTCACATTCTACGCCTACGCGCTGAAAATAATGATGCAATCGGTAGTAATAATTCCTTTCATTGTAAATTTTAATACAAATAATGCAATTTAATAACTTGTTAATACTGGATATTAAAAATATCTTTCACTTAATTATGTCTTTTATTTTTTTTCAATTATTTCAAGGCAATTTTAAGAAAAGTGCATTAAAAACTATTCGTAAATTTTATTTTGTGTCAAATTTGAAAAAAATTACTTATTTATATAAAATTGTCTTAAGTGATCCTATTTTACTGTGTACTGTGTTTGCAAATTAGTCAATTTCAAATTAAAAAATTCAAATAAATCTTTGTAAGTGAACCAACAAAAATAAAATAACAGACTACATAATTCACAGTGGGAGCAATTTGATACCGTCATAACATAACATAACCGTGGGATTAAATGAAGTATTTTACTCTACGAGAGAATGAAGAACATCATTTGTCTCAGAAATGTCATCACAAAATACTACTTTTCTTCCACAGTTGCATAAAAGGATTTTACATTTTTATTTTGTTTTTTGGCGTTTATGTACAAGATTTTTTAACGTGCTTTTTTGTGATAAAGTTTTTCCAAGCAGCCCGGGGCACAAAAAAAGAATATGTTGGCTCAAAACATGGCAACATAAAGCTGAACGTGATACTGACTCACTTATTCATTATTTAGTATGGGTGCTTAGGAGGGTTGTGGAAAGCTGAAATTTTGCGGCGGGGTGCAGTTTGATGAGGATTAAACGGGAAATTTGTTACTTTTTCGGTGGGAAGAAGGGGGGAGGGCGAAGTGGGGCCCGCAAATAGCTTTCAAATTTGAAAATTAGTTTTATAGAACTGAAAATTTTCAAGCACGGGGAGGGGTGAGCGAGAGGAAACCATTTTTTTAATTCAATTATTTTTGGGGTCCCGCGAAGTTTCCCCATGTATTGCTTCGTTTTTCTCCTACTCCTTCCATGTATTTTCTCCGATCAACGTGAAACTTGAACGATTTGATGGAACAGATTTTTGAACTATTGTCCCGTTTTCTTTCAAAGGGGGTCCTAAGACTTAATCTTATTTTTCGTCTGGCTCCCTTGTTTATGAATGGATGTTTGAGTTTTTTGGACGCAGCTTGATCCTCTCGAATTTATATTTGAATTTTTGGCAAAAATTACATAGGTCATTTTCGACCGCCATGTTTCGCCTCCGATTTTTTTGAAGAATTTTTAGTAAGTGGGAAAGTAATGTGTTGTCACATCAAATTTTTTTAAATGCAATTACAATTTTGAATTTAGATAACTTTTCAAAAGGAACCTGTTTTTGCGATATTGTTTTAGGTTAAAGGATGACTGTAGCGTGGCAGCGATGCCGCAGGGTTTGCATTTCATGTTACATTTCATTTCATATAATTTTATATCATATTAATTATTAGAGGGAGGCTAAAGGCCACCCGTATTCTTAAAAAGTATCGGGAGATCGGAGACTTACCCGTATTCACAAAAACCATTGAAAGGCCAAAGATCGACAAGCAAAACCGATGGCCTACCATGTAGCCTTATACACGATTATGGAGCTACAACCAATTATTGGTAAGCCTATGAACAATCGGGAGGCCAACAGGCCAATAGCGCGGCAGCGATGCCGCAGGCTTTGCGCCTCGTAGAGCTAGCCACGTAAATAGTCCGATTTTCAAGTGGCTATTTATAAATAAATTTGAACATTTATTTATAGATGGCAGAGTGCTCGAATAGTAAAAAGTCATCTGGAAATAAATTTCGTGTGAATGAAAAGGTTGAAAGCTACGACCTATCAGAAGTAGCTATTTAGTAATATCAGAAACGATCCAAATAGGCAAAACAAAAATTTTCGGGTGCGGTGTATTGGTAAAGAGGGGGAATTCTATTTTTGTCTGAATATTTTATTTAGAATACAGGAGACCTATTTTTCATTTATGCAATTTATTTATAGTTTATTCACTTTGAAAGTGGGAAAAAAATTACTTTAGTTGATCAAATACATTTAATTACCTATACCGACGGAATTTCACAATTTATTATATCTGTAATAGCCCCACGCTTTTATAATGATGTTTTTAAGGAGCTTTGTTTGTTGTTATTTTAAAAATTATTTTTTACTTTTCATTTTTATCTACTTTTTTTAAAAAGCTTTTTAAAAAAGTATTTTTTAATTTTAAACCTATTTAGCTTTTTCAAAATTAAGAATATTTTACTGACAGCTACATAATTTTAGTATACAAAAAAAACTTAATTTCATTTTAAAATAACAGTTTTATTCAATTTAAAAAAATATAAACTCACTCTCTCCTACTTGATCGCACCTATACGGAAAAGTATTACTTTCCATACTAGTGCGAAAAACGGAATGTTTCTAACTCTTAACTTATGAAATTTGGTATATCAGACCCTACATCGTCAACGCCATAATCGATCAACTGCAACTCTGATAAAAAGTATAATATATTCAAAAAATTGTGGTGCTCATGCAATAAAAGCTGTGTTTATTCGATAAACAGTTCGAAAAAAGGTTTGTTTACTTACAAGTGTGGTACATTTAGCAAATTTTGATGTTGCATGACCTGTTGTCGATATTGATATTTGAAGTCCGAATTCAACAAATAAAAACTTGACAGAGGATGAAGGTTGATATGTAACCAGAAGTATTACTAAAAAAATAGTAGCGGCAAAAAATATTACAGCTATTATAAGAAGTAACAACAATAAAGGATTACAGGCATCATTAAATCCATGTAGTGCCTTGACAAATGCAATATATGCTTCACTGTAACCTTTAAACAAATCTTTTATGTTTTCTCTTGGCAAACACACGATGCAATTATTTTCATTTTCTAAATTGTATACGGTTTCCTCGTATAATTAATTTTCCAAATCCATTTTTAGAAAATCATTGAATTTTTTTTGAACGTAGAAGAATAACCTAAGAGATAACAATGTCAAAATCATAATCGACATAAATGAAACGATGGCAACAAATAATCCGGCTTTCTCAATTACATTCCACTCGGAATCAATTTCGAAACAAAATATGACTACAGCTGCAACAGAAGATGCGGTGCATAGTATTATTGAGTATATGTAAGTACGTGTTCGAAACTTGATAACATCATCAATGGATAATAAAGTGTGTGTCGTACTTTTTTCAAAATTTTTTATGATGGACTCGCTAAAAATCAGCACTCGAGCCATTTTTGGAAACTTGAATAAACACTGAAGAATTGTGATGAAAGCAAGGCAATATATTATTAAATCAGAACTTTTGAGTAAGAGATCGAATAGCTCAATGTCGTTTTTAATTGATCTATGAATTCTGATTGCACTATAGTAGATACAAAGCGAAATCACAATCAGCGAAAAAATTCCGGGAAGAGCCTTCAATTTGCATTCTTCTTCTTTCATTAGAACCAATGCGTTGTTTTCATGGTTACAAGTGAAAATTCCACTTGATATTCCAGTAAAATGCATAAATTTAAATATCACACCGATTGCACAATGCACACAATTTTTTGATACCTGGTGGGCCATTTTTATTGCACAATTTGTTAACTGACGGATTGCTATATTTCGACTGCCGCACCTGATTACTTACTACGTATAAACTGAAATTTCCGAACTAATTATACGATAGCATGTACTTTTTTACACTAGAATTATTGTATTGACGGACATTTTTGACTCTTATTATAATATATTTAGTGTCGATTAAAATAATTTGGAAGTGAGTAAACATAATTTATTTGTAAATATAAAAACTTTCAGTGTCCGATACTAATAATCACAAAACTATAAGACACATAATATTATTGATTTTTATTTAAATAAAGAACAAAAAAAGTTATAAAAAATCAATTAAAACTTATTCTGGTTACTAAATGACAAATATCGAAGTGACGGTTATTATTTGATCGTCTCCACTCAGAAGACAATGGTAAACCAACAAAGTATTGGGTTGATGCATAAGTTCGTAGCGTCTTTTTTATATTTAAAATTTAATTTTTAAATACACATAAAAAATACATAAACTAATCAATAATAACTTCTCTTGCATTGTTTATAATGAACTCCCAACGTTCTGGCAGTTCCTTGATTCCACGCCTGAAGAAATCCGGTGGTTTGGAGGTGAAGAAGTCGTCGAGCCAGTTTTAAAGAGCAACGTCGTTATTAAATGAGATTTCGCGGATATTGTTGGATAGAGAGCGGAAAAGATGAAAATCTGATGGAGCAAGATCGGGAGAATAGGGCGGATGTGGAATAACCTCCCAACCGAGGTCTAGAATAGCTGCTTTTGCAATGTTAGCAGTATCCGGACGGGCATTATCATGCTGCAAAACCACATGATGCCGTCTTGCCGAACGGTTTTCTTGAATTGCACCGTTGAGGCGACGCAGTTGTTGACAGTAAACCTCAGAAGTGATGGTTACATTCCTCGGTAGCAATTCATCGCCTTCGTTATTCCATCAGATGCACAACATTACTTTGTGTGGATGATCACCCGATCTTGCACTAGGATTTGCTTGTTTGTTAGGGCTCAGCCATTCCATTCTGTTCTTGATGTAGATGTAAAGGCGCCATTTTTCGTCACAAGTAGGAATTTTAGACAAGAACGGCCGATGTTGTTGACGAGCAAGCAAAGAAGCATAAATGGTAACGCGCTGATATTTGTTGTTTTCG
The DNA here is from genome assembly GCA_932274525.1 of Podabrus alpinus. Classification (NCBI taxonomy): domain Eukaryota; kingdom Metazoa; phylum Arthropoda; class Insecta; order Coleoptera; family Cantharidae; genus Podabrus; species Podabrus alpinus. The sequence goes on along the minus strand of OW026452.1, from coordinate 41,521,836 downwards.
CTCAAAACGTGTGGTACCCAAACACCCAACTTTTGAACTTTGCCCATAGAATGCAAATGTCGTACTATAGTTGATTGGTCACAATTCATCATATTCCCCAATTCCCGACTTAATTGACGTGGATCATAACGAATTGAAGCATTTAATCGGTCTTCATCATATCCGGATGGTCCCTGAACATGGGAAATCATTACTATCAAAATAAAAATAAATCACAAGGTGTCTCCCTGCATGCACATAAAAGGTTTGAGTATTATCTTGTTAATATTTTTAAAAATTTGTGAAATAGACATAATGCTTATTTCCGAAACACATTTTACGGAAAAGAGTCACATTAGAATACCAAACTATACGATATACGACACTAAACATCCAAATGGAAGAGCGCACGGTGGTACAGCGAAAATTATTAAAAACATCATTAAACATCACGAAGTCGAAAAATATCAATGCGATTATCACCAGGCTACTAACGTAGTGGTCGAGAGTTCTGTCGGCCCCCTGGTGATTTCAGCAATTTACTGTCCACCGAAACACAATACTAAAACAGCACAATATAATCAATTCTTTGGTACATTAGGAAGTAGATTTATTGCCGGCGGTGACTTTAATGCAAAACATACACAGTGGGGATCAAGACTCATAACCACCAAAGGAAGAGAGTTACTTGCGACAGTAAAGCACAACGGAATGATGACCGTATCATCGGGAAATCCTACATACTGGCCAATTGATCAAGCTAAAATCCCAGACATAGTCGATTTTTACGTAAACATAAACACCAAACAATGCAAAGTTGAATCGTTACTGGACCTTTCTTCAGACCACACACCCGTGTTGCTAACAATGTACTCAAAAGTACTACTCAAAGAAAAACGACCAACACTATATAATAAAAAAACTGACTGGGAACTTTTCCGAGTCAGATTAGACGAAGAAATTAATTTAAATGTGCCATTAAAATTGAAAGAAGATTTGGAAAATGCCGTCGAACACTTAAATAAAGCCATTCAGAGTGCAGCATGGCAAGCTACTCCTGACCAAAATACAACATGCATTAAGGAATCGTGCCCCACCATAATCAAAAAAAAGATTGCTGAAAAGAGAAAACTACGCAAGCAGTGGCAAGTTTCAAGAACATCGGAAAACAAAGCAAAGTTCAACAAAGCAGCTAAAGAACTTAAAAGACTCCACCTAAATTTTAAAAATCAATATTTGGCGACTGTGCAATAAGTAGCCGGAGCCCAACAAAATTTTCTTCAGCTACACACTAAAGATAAAATAATACAATGGTGAGATTTTTAATGACCCTAATAGCTGCCAAATGATTCGAAAAGATTCTTCATTATTTTCCTATTCGTGGCCACTCGTTTTTACCCTGCGATAGGGATTTTGGGAACGTAAAGAAAACGTTATAAGAAAAGCTGATCGCATTTATCTCACTGAAAAATGTTAAAAAATGATAAAGACCAAACCATTTACTGATACTAATATTAATTACAAGGATATTATTCATTTTAAGAACTGGTGGTCCCACATTTATAAAAAAAATATCGAAATCAATCGGTAGGGAAAATGTTACTCAATTTACTATTTCGCACTACAGACAAGCTGGTTACTGTGCAGTTATTCTAACCACTCGAAACTAAATTTCTTCTGCTACACACTAAAGAACACAGTTAATATAACAAATTCTCAAAATATGAACCGAGAATTTGTTATCAAAATTTTGAAATAATCGATTTTGAAAATCGTAAATTTTACATGTTTCACTGACGCGCGGGTGGAATCTCACCCATTTTGTTGACGGTACGTGCAGACTGATATACTCTTACACTTAGAAAATTTCGGAGCGTCAGATGCAGGTCGACGGTCGTACATGCAACATAGGTTATTTTTTGTTTTTAAGCGATTTTTTGGGGGTGAAACGTAATAGTTTACTGCCCCATACCGCAACTATACTTTTTAATGCTATTTCGAGGGTCTCTCACATCCCGGTTGCATAGATCCCGGTGTTCTTGATCGGTGGCGCTTCTCGTATGTTTAGCCTAGTAACCAGAGTCAAATCCGCCCTGGAGGGGTGCAGAGCGGAGCGGCGCCCCGTAAGGGTAGGATTTGACGATGGATTACCCTCCTTTTCGAATGCACACCCCTAAAATTGGAAGGCAAAAAAAATTTAATTTTTTCACTTTTTAGGCAATACACGAGTTATTTTCCATTTTTTTGATTATATTTATTACTAATATCTACTAATCACACCCCCATCTATCCGAATTTCAAAGAAAAATTCAAATCGGACCGAAAAAATTTCACTCCATTTCAAGGGACTGTAACCGGATATATGTGCAGACCCCGGGTTCGACCGGCTACATGAATTTACTTTTCCCTTCTTTTCAAAAGTCGATATTTTGGTTATTTTTCAAAATTTTTCACAAGTTATTTTTTCTATAGCCTAAAATAAGCCTGTTCTTTAGTGTGTAGCTGAAGAAATTTTGTTTCGACTGGTTAGATTAAGTGCACGGTCGCCATCACATTATTTCATGGCAGGCCCGTAGCCAGGGGGGGGCACCTGGGGGCACGTGCCCCCCCCGAAATGTTCAAAAGAAATAAAAAATTTTTTTGGAAATTAAAAAATTTAAATTTCGAAAATGAAATAGCTGTATTTTAAAGTGGGAAAAAGTTTTTTTCCAAGTTTATTTGCCGTAATTCATTGTTATTTACCTTGTCGGCTTATAGGTTACCCTGCTTATCCCTTTTTTTACCTGAAAGCCATGGAATTAATTTAATATAAAAACCATGTAACGGTAAACATAATAGCTGTTAAGAATAAAGTATAAACTCTATTCAGGCCTGACCAGTGCACGATTTACGTAAAAAGTTTTTTTCCAAATTTATTTGCCGTAATTCATTGTTATTTACCTTGTCGGCTTATAGGTCAACCCTGCTTATCCCTTTTTTTACCTGAAAGCCATGGAATTAATTTAATATAAAAACCATGTAACCATTTACAGAGAAGATTTAAGTGGAGAGGCGGTATACCCAGCAATTCTTGAAGCAGAATTCGGTTTATGGAAACAAAAATGGTTAGATGTGAACGATTTTCCAAAGAATCCATTAGATGCATTGACAAAATGTTCTGAACAATTTTTTCCCAATGTCAGAATCTTATTAAAAATATTTGCAATATTACCAGTCACTACAGCAACTGCCGAGAGAAGTTTTTCTAGTTTAAAGCGAATAAAAACTTACTTAAGAAATTCTACTGGTGAAGAAAGGCTAAACGGTCTAGCACTCATGAATATTCATAGGGATATAAATATTGATACTGATATTATAATAGATAATTTTGCGATGAAAAAAGAAAGGCGCTTAGGGTTTAAATTATAAAGTTGAGAGTGAATAAAGTCTTCATGTAATGTTTGTTTTAGATAAAAATAAATTTAATTTTTTTAAAATAAATTAAGATAAATAAAATATTGAAAAAATTTGTTTGTAATAATATAAATTCCCGGAAGGGAACCCCCGAAAATTTTACTTTTAAAATTTTTTTAAAAAGTAGTCTAATATATAAATAAATAAAACTTAAAAAAAATTGCAATAAAAGGGGGAACCCCCAAAAATTTACTTTTTACAAAAGACTTTTTACAAGTGCCCCCCCCCCCCCCCGAAATGAAATCCTGGCTACGGGCCTGTGGAAAGTTACTAATCGTACTTATGAATAAAGATTTTTAATATTGTAAACAATAATTATTGGTGTTAATACAATAAAACTATAGGGTAATTCCGGGAGAGATGCCTAATGTTTTTATTTATTCTTATAAATCTCTAAATAAACATTTATTTCAAAAAATAAAAATCTCTTATTATAAAAGGCCAAGTCTTTCTTTCTTTCTTTCTGTCTGTCCCACGGAAATACACGAAGCAAACCGAACCGAACCGAACGCACAACGTATCATCGGATCAACGTATCATCGTATCAACGTATCATCGTATCAACGTATCATCGGATCAACGTATCATCGGATCAACGTATCAAGGGATCAACGTATTTAAATTTCCTATATAGGTGAAAAATTATGTAAATAAAATATAACTTATATTTGGTCTGCATTGAAAAAACAGATCAACGTATCAACGTATTTAAATTTCCTATATCGTTGAAAAATTATGACAGCTATTTCCAAAAAAGCATTATGTGAACTTCCATAATGGATAATGAAAATTTTGAAAATCCTGCTGCAAAGCGACGGCGATTGAATCGTGAGAGAAAAGCACGTACAAGAGCTAATAACACAAAAGAACAGCTTCGATCACAGCGACAAGCTGACGCTCGGTCCCATGCGATACGTCAACAACGTGAAACTTTAGAAGAAACTCAAGCGCGGCAAGCTGCTGACGCTCGGTCCCATGCGATACGTCAACAACGTGAAACATTAGAAGAAACTCAAGCGCGGCAAGCTGCTAACGCTCTATCCCATGCGACACGTCAACAACGTGAAACATATTATGCCTATAACAGATAGATTACTATATTTTATATTATAGACGAAATTAGCTCCGTGGCTTTGCTCAGTTGGACAGGTAAACTTCCGGACTTCTTGCTCTCATCTCAGGTGTGGTACTTATTTAGAAATTTGCTTATATGTTTTTAAATTCGTAAGAAAAAAAAATCAATATTTCGAATATACATATATTGTTTCATAAATATTGCAGTCAAATATACATTAGTTCACATAAATACACAAAATAAAGGCACTTAATGTCTACGAAATTAATTGTTAAGATTGTTAATATGTAAATTAGGAAATTTTAGTAAGTTTATGCAAATGTGGATTTTAATAATTAATAATTAAATTTTACTGAAGCAACACATTACTTGCATGAACTTACGGAATATTTCCAGTAAAACTCAGTATTTGAGCTAATATATGGTACAAGAAAGAAAATTGACAAATTTGTTACAGAAAATTCAAGAATAGATACAATGATTTTAGTTAGACCAAATTTCTACCTTGAGATGCGACGTAATCCACAAATTAGTTGGTTGGAGTACTTTAGAGATGTGGTTGTCCCAAAATTTGCTTCGCCGTTAGAAAGAATTCAACGCTGTGACCTTCTTGTTGATTGTAGTAACACGTCGCCGATTAACTGGTTTTATTTAATCAAAAACTTCACTTCGTGTTTTTAATCGCGTGTTGCACAAAATTTAGGATTCACTCGCGTTATTTCTATCTGGTATTGTTGGAAATAGAATTCTCAAATGTTTATAGATTATTTCTTGTATGATTTTAATTCGACGGAATGTTTATTTTATTCTGGGTACTTGATTACTTTTCTCGCTTAGATTGAACTATGATCAACTTGATCATCGATGGCAATTTTGATTCGATTCACTTTCGTAGTACGTTTAATTATTGTACTCGATCGTTACACCGAAGAAAATGTATTTGTTGGTTCACCGATTTGATGTTAATCTTATTTGATGATTATTTCGGTAGAATCTCCGTTACTTGTGTCGACATTTTTTATTTAAAATTGTTCGAAATTTAGTTAAACGAATGTTTACGTTTTGATGGTCACTAGTTTAGGTGGTTGATTGATGATAATTTCTTAATACGACCGTAATAAATTATTTTTATGATGGTATTATTCCGGATCGGAAAGTAGAAAAAAATATTACACTTTGGTAGATACTAGATAAGTTTTAGGTAGAAGTTATTTGGCTCGTTGATTTCAGGAGACTGACTTCATTTTTCCATCCCTCCTTTCAAATTTCTTTCCCTTGATGAGGTCATTTGGGTAGGAATTAATTTGTTATCTCTATATGAGTTTTATTTACAAAAATGCATATTAAACAGTTCCTTTGTTTCTTAGCGCGGTACTCGTTTGAATACGACATTATTACAAAGTAACTCTCTACAAATTAACTTAGTTTCAATCAGTGCCGTAACTAGGGCGGTGCCAGCGGTGCCCAGGCACAGGGCGCAGACCCTGGAGGGGCGCAGAAATGACCAGACTAGGACCAAGCTTTGGGTCATGCATGGTAGTTAGTAGCGTACATACAATACCTATTATTTATTGCGTAATATGGGTAGACATGCCTTACCATCAGCAGTGTGCACAGCTAATATGATATATTCTTGTTACAAGCAAAAACCATTAATGATCATAGATGGATAAATACCCCAAATCTGGTGTGTCCTAAAAATTCTAACTACCAACGATTATAATACGGAAACAATCGCCACAGCTAACAGCATTATAGGCCTAATAAATTATAAATTCATATTGCTGTGAACGGAGTCCTTTAATACTGCCACACGTTGGGCTAGCCAAAATTGCTGTGAATGCCTCTGCCTCACCGGATCTAAACGTTTTTAATATTGATGTTTGTACGAGTGTACAGAAATGTACCCCGTCAATGGAAATGTATGCGAAATTTAGTAGATACAAATAAATGGAAATAATATGCCTCGGCTTAGCTGGTTCGTAGTCCATGTGTCTTACCTTGTACAGGGTGAGTTCGTTCCTTGACCAATACTGTAAATAAATTTATGGCGCGGAACAGGTCAAAATAAATATCCTTCGTTACAAAAATAATAATGTTTTTATTTAGCACACAAATGTAAATAAAGGTTTTGTTATATGAAAAAGTTCTATTATTAAATCTAATTATCAAAATTCTGAACGTTAAATAAAGAAAAACACGTGTCGTATGGAGTCCGAAAATTTCGCTTAGTTATTTTAAAATTGTACTTTAATGTGCACGTTACCTTAGTAAATTCAGGGATCTTTTCGTTATTTGAACTGGAGATGGTACAATTGCGCACCAAAATACACTCGATGGGTTTATTACCATGAAAAAGTTTACACTTGCAGTTTATTGACCTCGTTTTGTGTCGATTTTTAATTCTCTAGAAATATTCTCAATCCTTTACGTTTTTCAACTTATTTTTAGTTTTACGTAGGTAAGTAATTAATTTCTTGATTTTTACACTCGTATTTTATACTTTCACCAATTATTTTCACTATAAAATTACTTTTTATTAGCACGATTAAAATTCGCCGCCATTTTCGTGTGAAATCTAACACAAGGACCTCTTCGATTGTTTTTAATTTTTCTATCTCGAAATTCATAGCCATCTCGATGTTTGAGTAAACGCATTCGTATTGGTTGATTGGAAAATCAATATTATTGAAATTTTCAGGTTACAGGTCTGTATTAAGCCAATTGTGACTCGTTGGAATTTTATAAGTAAAATTTTTATATTTTCAGATTGGATTGACTTCTTCCTAAGTGCTTCGTGGTTGAATAAATAAAGATGCTGGACATGAAATTTCCATTCACAGTTCATTAACTTGTGACACGTCGAACTCACGTAATGATTTAAGAACTTATTTAACATTTAACGCTAACACAAATTTTTACATTAATCAATTAATTAACAGAATTCTAACTTTTGAAATACCTTTCTTATTACTAAACAATCTTTCATTTACTATAACTAAACATTTTCAACAAAGACAATTATTAAAAGTTACATCTTAAATTTATTTTATTCAAACCTGCTTTATGTCCTTTTTTACAAATCATTTGACTTTGAACTAAATTTCTTGGTATCGGACGAAGTTTTTCTGATTACTTTGATAAGTCACATGCTTTATTAATAATAAAATTTTACCGAAACTTAAATAACGTACTTCCATTGACGTGGTATCTCGATATCGCAATATGTACTCTGCAAATTTGGGACCAAGTTTTAGAATCTGTTGATAGAGTGAATGTAGCTTTACAGTCTAAAACCATTACCATCGACAAAGCCTCTGAATTGATCAAGGGATTAATAAGGTAGATTCAGAATATTCGCGAGACTGTAGACAATGTTTTCGAAAAAGTCAAAAAAGTTTGTGAAGAGTGTGACATTGAAGACAATTTCCCTGAACAGCGAAGAAAGCGAGTAAAAAGACACGATTTAAGCGAGAGTTCAGACACCGGATACGACATTACCCCGCAACAGAGTTTCAAAATTCAATTGAATAAAGCACTAGACAGAATAATTTCTGAATTTACGTGGCGATTCGAAAAACTACATAGCATTCACCACTTTTTCAATTTTTTGACGGTAGAACACATAACTACATATTCAGTTGAAGAACTAAAAAAACATGCAGCTGATTTGAGTATGAAATATTCTGCAGATATAAATGCCACTGAATTTTGGGCCAAATTAGAAACTTTGAAGAGTCAAGTTGAAGCGACTACATTATTTGATAAATGTGAATGTCAGTCAACTCTGGGTCTTCTTAGAGCTATAGTAGAACTAGATTTAAAGGAAATGTTTCCCAATGTAGTAGTCGCCTTAAAGATTTTTTTAACGATGCCAGTGACTGTAGCTTCTTGCGAGAGATCATTTAGTAAGCTCAAATTGATAAAGACGTACCTGCGCTCAACGATGGGCCAAGAAAGATTGTCTGGCCTCGCGATTTTGTCGATTGAACGCGACATAGCACGGCTCCTGTCGTATGAAAACGTAATGAAAGACTTCGCAACAAGAAAAGCGCGTAAAGTAAATCTCTGAATAGATAGTTTTTTTTGCATTCATGGTTTGTCTTGGGATTTTACTATCTTTACTGACGAGTATTTGGTATCATTTATATGTATTGTGTTATTGTGTATTGTGGTAAATCGTTTCGAATAAATGTTCTTTTTTTAAATCCAATGTATACATACTTATTCGAAATTCTACCTACACTTAAACCAAGACTTAGTTTCTTGATGATAGATTTTTTTTATAGACATTGTCAATTTTATTGTCAGAGCCGCCAGCCGGGTACGATTAGAACATTTTTCAAGGGCGCAGTTATAAAAGCTCGCACCGGGCGCATAAAAGGCTAGTTACGGCACTGGTTTCAATAGAACCTAGTCATATGAGGATTTTATCACCTCGAAAGTATAATTTTGTTGATAATAATTTTCTCGCGGTGAGCGGACTGCGTATTTCATTTCAGCACAGGTGCGCTGTGCTACTATGTACATTTGTTCTTCAATGTAATAATTTGTAGTTATCTTTTAATAAAGAACGTCGATTGGCATAATATTCAAATATTAACATTTATAGTCGGATCCCGTTGACTCGAATTTATTTTTATTAACAAATTCTATGTTTATATTGAAAATATGACATTTCTGATTATTATTTAATATTATTGAAATGGATATTTTATGATAGCTTATAATATACGGCATCGCCGTAACAAACATTAGAAGAAACTCAAGCGCGGCAAGCTGCTAACGCTCAATCCCATGCGATACATCGACAGAAAGAAAATCGATACCAAAGTCAAGCAATTCAACTCCAAATAAGAGCATTGAGATTTGATGAATCTCACGTTACTCGACACGATTGTGGAGAAATAAATTCCATCTGTCAGTTCTGCGGCTCCAAGAATTTCGCCAAGGATCGTCCAGTTGATAAACAATTTAACAACTGCTGTCATAAAGGAAAAGTGAAGATTCCGCAACAGCTCGATCAACATGGGAATCTATTGTTATACTAGACTAGATGATAGCCCGTCCGAGGACGGGTAGCTAGAAGGACGGGCAGCTACCCAAGGTAACTTAAGTTGAATGAAGATTAAGGAAAGCTCTCAGTGCAATCCAAAAGCCATATGACCTTGGCTGCCTGCCCGTCCTTCTAGCTACCCGTCCTCGGACGGGCTATCATCTAGTAACATATAGAAGTACAAATTAGTATTCTTTCATTAACATAACATTTATTGGTATACAAATTAAAAATAAAAATTTAAATTTAAAACGAATGAATATCAACAAATTAGGCGTCTCTACCAATAGTGTGGTAGAGATGACTACAGAAGATGAGCGAGATGCTACACTTAAGTTAAATAGCTTTGTTGTTAATTTTCTTGCGCTTTTTTAATTTACCACATTCGTTACACAATATGCCATATGAATTGTTTGATAGGGAATGTTAAATTCTTGACTAGCTTGATGGTAATTCAGGCGGTTTTCAAGAACAGCTTCAGAAGCTGAACGTAAGTCATTTTTACTCCAGATGGCTCGTTTGGCACCACTTGGTTTTCGATTGTACTTTGTTGGCATCATTATTAAAAGTAGCTAAATTAAAATAGCCATATCTCCTCCAAAAAAGTTGGGCATCTCACCCTAATCTCAAGGGAGAGACGTCCAGTGCTATTATTTTTCAACATTTTACAAATACCTCTATGCAGACATATATCCATGGCTGCTTAATCTTTAAGCTATTCGCACATATAAAATTTTCTATTAAAAATCAATTCCCTTTTCATATTTAAGTAATTTCCTGTGTTACGTTAAATATTCCTTAAACTAGTGAAGCTTGCACATGCCTTTGTTTCAAATGTATCTTGATCAAAACGTAAAAATAACAGCGTTCCATGAGTCACACACCCTCCTCTAATCTAGTACACCATACAAAATTAATCATAGCGACCTCTGAAAACTGTAAAAAACTAAGTATAACTTATTAGGCATCTATCCCGACTGGGCATCTCACCCGGAATTACCTATAAAATACGGAGTTTTCAATCATTTTTCCTTCCCGTTTTTAATTGAGAGAAAGAATAGTACAAGTACGCAGTTTTTTTTTCATATATCTTTTTACAGTGATAGATTTTTACAAATTTTTTTACATAATGTTATCAAGCAACATAAATACTACAACTTTACAATGCATCAAAATACATAATACCCAATAGTTTTTTTGTAAAACAGTTTTAGGCTTCTGTACAAAGTATCACAAGAAGCCTTATGATCTGGCTCCGTTTCCGTCCGTCCGTCTGGTATAACATTTATACGACCTCAAAATCTCATCTCTATTGATTATATAGTAAATGATAAATACCAACCGCAAAAATTTATTTAGTGCAGATTATCTATCTGATATTATATTATACGGCGACCAAAAATAACTAGCCAACAACAATTTTTCACACCAGAAAGGTAGCTGTATAGAAGCCTAGGAACTGCTGCTAAAGCGAGTTCCACCTTGTTTTTTAATTTACTCGAAATGAAGGTTTTGTACATGTACTGTTCTTCCACTCACCGATTCAATTATATTCAGAGCCGATGAAGAACATTCTCACGAAAGGTTAGATCAACAAACAATCAAACTTTCAAATGAAATGAAAGAAGAAATTCAAAATCAATTTCATTTAAAAGTGAAACCCAAAAAGATGTTGGAAATTCTAAATGAAAAAGAATTAAAACCTAAAAACAAAATGCAGATAAGTAATTATTTAATCCAACTAAGAAAGAAATATTATGGACCAGCTGGAATAAGTTTAGGTGAATTTGAACAATGGTGTTTGGATCATAATAATTTGCCTGAGTCGGATGATTTGCCTTTTGTGATACCACATCAAGTTAAATACCGTGACGAATTAATTGACGAAGAGGAACAAGAAGATGACGCTGGCACTGGCTCAAGTTTCAGAATTTTAATTTCAACCAAACGTTTACTTAAAAACTGCAACAAATCTAACAAAATTCACAACCGATGCCACTTACAAACTTATATGGGAAGGTATGCCTATTATACTTGTTGGAACGACAGATTTTGATCGTCACTTCCATCCGATTGGCATGGCACTTTGTTCAATTGAAAAAACTGGAGATTTTAAATTCATTTTTAAGTCAATTATTGCGGGCCTAAATAAAATAAATGATCAAATTGATCCCGATTACTTAATATCCGATGCCTCAAATGCTATTAGAAATACATTCCTTCAAACATTCGGCGACAATAAGCCATTAATCATGTGTTGGGCACATATGAGGCGTAACGTTTCGAAAAAAATTGAATCATTGCTGGAGAAAAGCTTGAGAAAAGAAGTAATAAATGACATAGATACATTACTATTATCTCCAAATAAAAAATTATTTGATAAAGCTGTACCTTTATTTATCAGAAATGGCTACAAAAAAAGCAAACAGAATTTGTTGAATACATGAAGCTGCAATGGTTCACATCCCATCAAAATTGGTATGAGGGTATTGCGCATCATACTCCTTCTACAAACAATGCATTGGAGTCTTTCAATTTAGTGATAAAAAAAGAAGATACATTTCGTGAAAGGTTACCTCTGCGTCAAGATTTCTTGAATTAACCATTAAAACAGTAGAGAAGTGGTTAAAAGAATATTCCAGTGGAAGTCGAGTATTCAAAACTGCGACAACAGTCGAATTACACCCATGGACGAATGGTTATCAATGGGCAAAAGCAAACGTCAAAATTTCATCAATGACATGCGAAAATTCAGTTAAATATTTTTGTCCATCCAATGAAGAACCTACTGTTACAGAGGAAGAAATTCAAACCGCATCAAAAATGCGCTGGAACACTTTTGGTCAATTCAAACGAAGAGCATTCAAAGTGTGGTTTATGAATCTCCCAAAACAAACAGAAAACTGGATGCATGGCCGCTGCACTTGTCCAGGTTTTATTAAGAAATATATATGCAAGCATATAATAGGCTTGGCTATACGCTTAAAATATGTCAAACCTCCTCCAGCAGCTAAACAAATACCTATAGGTGAAAAGCGTTCAAGGGGAAGGCCAAAATTAGCTACTAAAGCTCTTCTACACCTTTTCCACTTTTATTTGAGAAAGCGTTAATTGTAATTCAGATTAGTAAGTTGTATTTGAGAAACCGTTAATTGAAATTCAGATTAGTCAATTGTATTTGAGAAAACGTCAATTTACATTCAGATTAGTCAATTGAAATTGAGATAGTCAATTGTAATTCAGATTAGTTGACTATAATGTCAGGAAGCGTAAAGGTTATTCAAAATTGTCAATATTTTTTTAGCTTGGAATAAATGAATGAACCAATCAGAGATCAGTTGCAGCGATCAGACGGACAATATTAGTTTATTATTTTCATCCGTATGCTTCTTATAACGTTTACTTACAATAACATGACTTCCTCTCGGAACAGTTTCAATTGAAATTCAGATTTGTCAATTCTATTTCAGAAAACGTCAATGTAATTCTGATCACTCAATTGAATTTCAGAAAATGTTTATTCAAATTCATATTGTCAATTGTATTTGAGAAGACGTCCATTGTAATTCAGTTTACTTAAGTTTATTTCAGAATTCGTTAATAGTAATTCGGAAAGGGTTACTTGTAATTCAGAAAAATTATTTAAAAAATATGTCAAATATTTAGCTCATGGTCAAAGAGTGTACTACTGGCTAACTAACTAAATATGAGTTATTTGATGTAAAATGCATTTACTGAAAAAAATTAAACCTATAATAAAAATGTGTTTAACGTCCAACTGCCATATCGTCCATTGCTAAAGCGGCAACATGACGTATGGTGGTGTGTTGCGCTGCACGAGAACAATCACTTCCACTTACAGTGCGTTTTGCTTCATCAATAATCTCTTCTAAATAAACTAATCTTTGTTCTACAACACCAGGACCTCTAAACATGTGGAATTCGCATATTAACTTTAGCCCAAATCTTAATTTTTGACCAAATAATCTCAATGGGATTTAACATTGGAGAGTAAGGTCCCAACCTTAATAATGTTGCTGACGTCCCATCGATAACAGTTTTAAGTCTTGAATGGCAAGGTGCATTATCACAGACAATAACTAAATCTGATAGTTCATTCCCCATGTCCTGCCAAGTTGCTAATGATCTTGTAACCCAATCATTGGCTAAAATTGATGTGAATGAACCTCTCCGACGTTCCATTGCAATAACACCTGTTGCCGAAATTGCTTTTATCAAATGAACATTTGGACCTCTTGCTGCGGGAAGGATTTGTACTGATCTGGTCCCAGCTAAAGAGCGACCTCTCGTTTTACGGCAAAATAAATTAAAATTGGTTTCGTCTATCCACACGATTTGTTTGCCCAGCTCTATATATTCGTTAAGAGTCCGAACATATTCTGCTCGTTTCCTTTTATTTTCTTCTGAATTCATTGTAACTGGTTCAGCATGAACCTGCTTTACAGTGAAATGTTTGCTTTCAAGATAATTTCCAATAGTTGCCAAAGATACCACTACTTGAAAAGTATCTCTCACTTTTTCTTTCAACTGTTTTAATATATAACCACTATCTTCTTCAATCCATGTAAGTAATCATTATATTGATCTGTTCATCGGTAAGAATTTTAAGTTTGAGGCCCCCTTTTGGTAACATTTTCTCACGCCCGTATCGCACCCAATGAAATGCAGTCTTATAGTTATAGGAAAATTTTGGAAGTATTGCCCTAAAATTGTAAAATTTTTGGAAATATTAAGGACAATCACATAAAATTATAAATCTTGGAAATTTTGGAAGTATTGGCATCCTAAAACTGGAAATTCACTAACCTTCAAGTACCTGGGCAGTACTAATAAATAGTTACTAATAAAATAAAAGTAAATTCTGTAAAAAGTAAAGTAAAATCCTCAAAATTTGAAGCTCAATCGACACGACAACTCATTAAAGGAAGAAAGTAAGGTAAGAGATTGACCAACTTTGGGATTTCGGGTTCTTTAATAATACACATACCGCAAATATTTAAAACACAATGGATCTAAAAACACTAATAAAACAACTAAGGGAAAACTGTGCAATTATTACCAGCGAAATGGCCGACAGTGGCAAAATTAAAAAATCTATTAAAACTAACATAGGGACTTGTACCGTACATTTACTAAATATCGCGTCTGAACTTGGAGAAATTTCGGCCGGTACTCCAAGATTTAACTTAAATGATATAGCAAAAATAATAAAAAACGAAATGAACGCACTAAAACAAGAAATTAAAAATGAAATGTCAGAAAATAATAAACAAATTAGGGAAGAAATAGGGAACATTTCGGCTGGGGAACCACCAGTAACATTGGGAGATATTTCGGGCAGCATAAAGAAAGAAATTTTAGTTCTGCGCGAAGATTTGAAAAACGAAGCCGCGACCAATACAATAACTAACATTAACTACTCCAATGCTGTAAAGCCTAGGAAGAAGGCATGTCCGGCTATCATCATCACCAGCATAGCTTCCTCTGTAAAATCTCACGAGGAGGTTATTAAAAAATTTAAAAATTCGATCTCGTTCAGGGGGCGGAACTATGCCCCTAACATCACAAAACTTTCGAACCACAAAATAAAAATTTCTGTAGATAACGAGGGGCAAAAAGAGGACATTAAAACACCCTAAGTACTCAAATGTAACGTTGTTATCTGCTATTTATTAACTTTAATCATCAAAACTTATGTTTGTGAATGTTATTTTATTAATAAGCATTACAAGTAGTACAACGAACTACTTTTGACATTTTATATGTGTTAGTGGTTGATGTACCGTCATAACCTAGATGTCGTTACATCCCCCTTTTAATAGTGAAAAAAATACATTATTAATATTACAAATTCAATCTTTGAGCGGGCTTCACTTGTCTACCAGATCTTGTTACCTGACAACCATCTGACATACTGACAACGGCAGGTGTTTCTGGCTTTGTTTCTGTTTCGGGAACCACAACCACTTCTTGCGGCTCTTCTAAGTTGGCTTCTGTTTTCTTGAGATGGTCGGAGTTTCTTCTCAGTATTTGTTGTCCAGTTTTAATTATTACTGATCTTGGATTTTCAGTAGTGTTTATTACTTCTCCGTCTTTCCATTTCCGATGACTAATTTGAACTTTAATGTGATCTCCTTTTGGAATTCTTCTTTCTGTTTGGTGTGAATGTCTGCATATTGTTTTTGTTTATTTCTCAACTTCGCTAATTCTTCGGCGACACCTTTTATTATAACTGGTTTTAACACTTCAGTTGATGTTGGTAAAGTTGTTCTAGTAGCTCGGCTCATTAAGCGTTGATTTGGTGAGCCTAATTGTTCATTTCTTGGTGTGTTTCTGAAGTTCAATAAAGCTAGCTCTATGTCGCTGCCGTTTATACTACATTTTCTTAACATGTTCTTTACTATTTGAACGCTTCTTTCTGCTAACCCGTTTCCTCTCGAATGATAAGGACTTGAGGTTTTGTGTTTAAATGGCCATATCCTTTTAAATTCTCTGAATTCTTTGGACATGTATTGGGTTCCGTTATCAGTTTCTAGAATTTCCGGTATTCCTTGAGTCGCGAACCATGTTTTAAAATGTTTTATTATTTCATACGATGTTAAGTTTTTTAATTTTTTAAAGTCTACAAACCCGGAATAACTATCACTTATTACTATATAGTCATTGTTCTTAAATGTAAAAATGTCTGACGCGACTATTTGCCACGGTAGGGTTGGTATTTGTTTTAATACTATCGGTTCTTTCACATTGCTTCTTTCGGTTTTTTGACACACTTTGCAATGATTGATGTACTCTTCTATGTCGTGTGAATGACCTTTCCAGTATATGACTTGTCTGGCTCTTTTTAAGCAACTCTGTATGCCTAAATGTCCGTTATGTATTTGTTGTAACATTTTTTTTCTAAGTACTTTTGGTACTATTACTTTATCGGATTTGAACACGATTCCGTTATAGTAAGAGAGTTCTTCTCGGAAGTTCCAATAATGGTTTAGTTCTTCTGGTACCGATTTATTGTCCTCGGGCCAACCCTTCAATACTATTTTGATTAGTTTTGTTAAGTGTTCATCTTTGGCTGTTTCTTCGGTTATTTCTTCTCTTGCTGACTTTGACATTGCTAGCACTATTTGGATTTCCAATTCTTCTTCTTGTTTATTGTCGTTTCTTACTTTACAATCTCGGCTAAGAGCATCGGCAATCGGTATCTCCGTGCCTTTCTTGTACTCTATTTTTGGTGAATATTGTAGCACGTCGAATAACAATCTTTGAAGTGTAGGAGGAGCTTTGAATATCGGTCTTTTGAAAATAATTTCCAGCGGCTTGTGATCACTTTCTATGGTTACCTTTTTTCCGTAGATGTATTCATGAAATTTAGTACATGCAAATCGGATCGCCAAAGCTTCTTTTTCGATTTGTGGGTAGTTTTTCTGTGCGTCGGTCAGTGCTTTAGTTGCGTAAGCCACTGGTTGATCATCTTGTAGGAGGACTGCACCCATGCACGTCGAGCTTGCGTCCACCGATAGCTTTACGTCTTTATTTACTTCGTAGAATTTTAGAACGGGTGGTTCGGTTAAAACATTTTTGATATTATTAACTGCTTCATCCTGTTCCTTGTTTCACAACCAGCTTACTTCTTTTTGTAGCAGTACTCTCAGAGGTTCTGTCATTTGCGACAAGTTTGGAATAAATGTATTTAGGTACGTTACCATTCCTAACAGTCGCTGCAGCTCTTTCTTGTTTGTCGGAGTCTTGATAACTCCTATCGCTGACAATTTAGTTGGGTCAGCTTTTAACCCACGGTTGGTAAAGATGTGCCCTAAAAATTTGCTGCTTTGCACTTTAAACACACATTTTTCAGCAGTTAATTTTAGTCCTGCTTCTTCTAATCTTTTGACCACTTGTGCGGTTATTTCCTCCAACTTTTCTTTTGTCTTTGCATGAATTAAAATATCGTCCATCGAACATTCTGTATTTGAGATGCCTTTTAGTATTTGGTTCATTACTTTTTGGTATACTTCGGGAGCTGATGTCAAACCAAATGGAAGCCTTTTGCAGGAATATCTTCGCCATGGAGTTGCGAACGTTAAATATTTTTGTGTTCTTTTGCTAACTTTGATTTGCCAAAACCCACGCCTGCAATCTAATAATGTAAAGTATTTAGAACCACTTACTCTAGCAGCTATTTCTTCGATTGTCTTTAATGGATAATGTCTTCTTAAAATATTTTTGTTGACATCTGTTGGATCGATACATATTCTTGTTTTATTATTTTTTCTAACGATTACCATCGGACATACGACTGGTGTTGGCTCTGCTGTTGGTTTGATCACGTCCATTTTTACCATTGAATCTAACTCTTTTTTGACTTCCGCTCTTATTGAGTGATGAGTGTGGTATCCTTCGAGCAGGTCGAATTTCAAACTTCGGGTTTTCTACTAGATCGATATCATATTCATAAGCTTTAAGACATCCCAGTCCTTCGAATACGTTATTTATTCTTGCTATCAATACGAGATCTTCACATGTTTTTCTGCCTAGTATTGTTGGAAGTTTTTCTTTTATGATTTTGAACGTAATCTTGGTTTTCTTGTTTTTTACCTCACAACTTAATTCTGTTTGTCCAATCACTTCAACTGTGTCTTCTGTAAATCCTATTAATAGTTTTGTTCCTGACGGTTTTATTTCTGCTTTCAATTCATCCGCTAAACCTTTTGACATCACGTTGCATTGAGCTCCGGTGTCCAATTTGGCTTTGAATTTTTTGTTTTTTACTATTATGACTTCTTGCCAGTCAGTTTCTTCATTTGTATTTATAGTATTTACAAAGAAATTTTCTTCTTCTGACGTTTCGTCATCTTCTTTGATCACGTTAACCACTTTTTTTGTTATCTTCCCTTTCTTTGATTTGCTCCAACAACTGTCTTCGACATGTCCTTTTTTATTACAATTTTTGCACTTATGATTGAAAGCTGGACACTGTTTTCTTTGGTGTCCAGTGTTGCACCTTTTACAATTAAATTCTTCATCAACGTTGTTTTTGGTTTTATTGTTTTGTTTGTGTTTAAGCAAGTTTACTTGATGAGTTTCGTTACGAATTTCATTTAACTGTTTATTTGCTTGTTCACTTGCTCTGCATATCGTAATTGCTTTTTGTAATTTTAAATTTTCTTCTGTCAGTAGTTTCTCTCTTACTGCATCGGACTTCACGCCAAAAACTATTTTGTCCTTTAGCATACTATCATTTAGGGATCCAAAATCACAGGTTTTTGAAAGTGTTCTAATGGTGTTTAAAAACTCGTCAAAATGTTTACCATCTTTTTGTACTATTTTAAAAAAATTGTACCTTTCAAAGGATACGTTTGTCTTCGGTGTAAAATAATTTGAAAATGATTGCTTTATTACGGTTACATATTTTTGTTGTGTTGCGTTTAAATTAAAATTATTAAAAATTTGTATAGCGTCGGGACCAATTGCCGCCATAAATGTTGCCGCCTGCAATTCGTTAGGTTTCTTTGTTAGTTGAGTCGCAATTTCATACCATTCAAATTGTTGCAACCAATTTTTCCAAGTCTAGCCATATTATCTTGCGTGAATACTAACGCTTTCGGAGGTCGAATTCCTGCTACGGCTGTTTCGTTTGAACTTGCTGCATCATTGTCCGGCATTTTGTATACGATCTTTCCAACTTTCAATCTACGAACTTAACTTTATTATACAGTACTTTTACTATCACTTTTTGTTAAATGTTTTCTTTTACAACCACTTCTGACACCATGTAACGTTGTTATCTGCTATTTATTAACTTTAATCATCAAAACTAATGTTTGTGAATGTTATTTTATTAATAAGCATTGTAACTTACCTTCTTCCTTACCTGTCCTCCCGGGTGTCCGCCGTCAGGCATTGCTTCCGGGATGATGTGTCCTAGAATCGGACCACGTTCTTCTCCTTTGATAGTGTCGTCCTAGTTTGTCGGCCGGGTAGGGGGCAATGCGATGGAACTCGCGTGTGGCGTGTGCTCTTCCGCATGCCTCTCTTCTACCTTTCCGGGTTTCGCGTCGAATCGTTAGTCCTCCATTTTATTAATAAGCATTACAAGTAGTACAACGAACTACGTTTGACATTTTATATGTGTTAGTGGTTGATGTACCGTCATAACCTAGATGTCGTTACATCAAACGAATCTAAAAGTTGAAGAGCCAAGGAAACTGTACCCATGTGTCATCCTCAAGGGCGTTCCTCGGGACGTCAAGGAGGATGAACTGATAGAAGTGATCCTTGGCCAGAATGAAAGGATTAAATCCAACTACCAAAGCAAAAGTGACTTAAAAATCAAATTTATTAAAAGAAATCGGAACTGTAATTTATACAACGTCGTCCTGGACACCAGCCCAGCGATATACAGCGTGGTGACCTCTCTGGGTAGGGTCAATGTGGACCACGATTGTGTACATGCGGATGAGTTTCTGAATATAAGACAGTGCTTCGGGTGCATGCGATATGGACACACAAAAAGATTCTGCACAGAGAAGTCACCATGCTGCTCTCAATGTGCTGGTAGTCACACTTACCAGGAATGCACCCACAACAACGACCGGGAACTTAGAAAATGTGTTAACTGTGTAAATTCTAACACTAACAACAAAACAAAATATGATATAATACACTCTGCTTCGTATACGAGTTGTAATATTTACAAAATTATGGAGGGCAAGCTCAGGGAAAAGATTGAATATGGGTGGTAAGGCTATAAATGTTGTACAGTGTAATCTAATGCGCTCTTACGCCTCTTTTCGTGAATTCATGACTTACTTCATGCAGAGCGGAATCGTACGTAGGACGAATCAACCAGGTAAAAGATGTGGACGGCGTATACGTCTTCCAGAGTAACAGGAATAAAAACAACAAACCTAAAGTCAAAAGCTGCATCCTGGTCAAGCAGAGTTTGGGAGCGGCGTTGGGCATGTCCCAATACTGCGACACAAACTTGTGTACTTGTATTCTTGTACTTTGGAAGCGTGTATGTCGAGCCAGATCATGACGACAACGTTACTCTGGTAAACTTGAACAACTTCCTTGCTAACACCAAAAGATCGCACGTTGTTGTCGGCGGGGACCTTAACGGTTCGAACCCCGCTTGGGGCTTATAGGAATGTTCATTTACCTTTACAGAACATTTTTTATTTTTAAATTTAGACCACCGTGGATGAAGTTACAGTCGTTTTTTACAAGTCTACACACCAACTTTTGACTTTTTGAAAGACCAAAACAAGGAAACGAATGCCTTTTTGGACAAATCCTTAAATTTGTGTTTTTTATTTCTTACTACGATGGTGTGTACCAAGTTTCGTTAAGTTTGGTCGGGGTCGAGTCAATTTTACCTATTTTTTTTGTCGATTTGAGATGGAATGACCCACTGGGTCCGTTTAT
Organism: Podabrus alpinus; assembly: GCA_932274525.1. Taxonomy (NCBI): domain Eukaryota; kingdom Metazoa; phylum Arthropoda; class Insecta; order Coleoptera; family Cantharidae; genus Podabrus; species Podabrus alpinus. The sequence goes on along the minus strand of OW026452.1, from coordinate 41,500,825 downwards.
TTGGCATTACTTAGAAGTATTCCAAATTTGAGTAAAATCGAAGAGGGACATGAAAATACAAAAAATACTATCGACAAATCAGTCATCTGATCACATTTCCATTACATACAAAATTTTAGTAGATGACTGTATAAACACAGTCATCGAAACTTCAACGTACCTATTTCGAACAAAATCGCCAATTGGCAAAAATTCAAACAAGAATTAAAAATTAACGTTTTGGCATCTAAATTTTTATCTACAAATTTCGAAAATATTTCTTCAAATGACTTAGACCTCACAGTGGAACAACACAAGTATCGCTTACACGATACTTGTAGTGTTTATCAGGCCGAGCTATATGCGATTGACGCTGCCCTGAATTGGATCTCCCCCAGGAGAGTGCACTCAGCGTGTATCCTCTCCGACAGCCTATCTTCGCTTGTTTCCACCAGCGACAGAAGCTGTACTTCACCCCTGGTCACTTCCATCCATCGTTCTCTTCTCCGTCTGAGGAACAAGTTGACCATCAAGTTCGTGGGGGTAAAGGCTCATTGTGGTATAGGAGGGAACGAGGTTGCAGATTTATGCGCCAAAGATGCGGCCGTGTCGCACAGTCGCCTGGCATACACCCAGTTCCCTCTAAGTTACGCAAGAAGGGTGATTTGCCTTGAACTGGCAAGTACTTGGAATTCTGAGTACATTAATGCCGTTCAAGGTTCAACCAAGCGGCAGTACTTGCCTACACTGCAAGATGTTCGACTGTTCCGAGGTGCCTTCGACACCTCTTTTGAATTGACGCAGATACTGATGGGAAATTCGTATTCGCGCGAATATCTATTTAGATTTAAGATCTGCCGTACTGATGTGTGTCCTTGCGATTCAAGGAGTAGACAAACTCTACAACATTTGTTGTCCGATTGCCCACGCTATGTATCTTCCCGTTTTAACCATCTTACTCTCTGTAATTTCTACTCAGTATCCCCACTCGACCTCCTTCAAATTCTTAAAGATCCTTCCTTAGTTATTTCTTTCACCACCTTCATCAAACATATTGCTATGTACTGAGTCCTTTAATAGAGCCACACGTTGGGCTAGCCAAAATTGCTGTGAATGCCTCTGCCTACCGGAGCTAAACGTTTTTAATATTAATGTTTGTACGAGTGTACAGAAATGTACCCCGTCAATGGAAATGTATGTGAAATTTAGTAAATACAAATTAATGGAAATAATATGCCTCGGCTTAGCTGGTCCGTAGTGCATGTGTCTTACCTTGTACAGGGTGAGTTCGTTCCTTGACCAATACTGTAAATAAATTTATGGCGCGGAACAGGTCAAAATAAATATCCTTCGTTACAAAAATAATAATGTTTTTATTTAGCACACAAATGTAAATAAAGGTTTTGTTATATTAAAAAGTTCTATTATTAAATCTAATTATCAAAATTCTGAACGTTAAATAAAGAAAAACACGTGTCGTATGGAGTCCGAAAATTTCACTTAGTTATTTTAAAATTGTAGTTTAATGTGCACGTTACCTTAGTAAATTCAGGGATCTTTTCGTTACTTGAACTGGATATGGTACAATTGCGCACCAAAATACACTCGATGGGTTTATTACCATGAAAAGCTCCCAGCTGCAGTTTGTTAACCTCGTTTTGTGTCGATTTTTAATTCTTCAGAAATATTCTCAATCTCTTACGTTTTTCAACTTATTTTTAGTTTTACGTAGGTAAGTTATTAATTTGCTGATTTTTACACTCGTATTTTATACTTTCACCAATTATTTTCACTATAAAATTACTTTTTATTAGCACGATTAAAATTCGCCACCATTAGCGTGTGAAATCTAACACAAGGACCTCCTCGATTGTTTTTAATTTTTTTATCTCGAAATTCATAGCCATCTCGATGTTTGAGTAGACGCATTTGTATTGGTTGATTGGAAAATCAATATTATTGAAATTTTCAGGTTACAGGTCTGTATTAAGCACATTGTGACTCGTTGGAATTTTATAAGTAAAATTTTTATATTTTCAGATTGGATTGATTTCTTCATAATTTCTTCGTGGTTGGATTGATAAAGATGCTGGACATGAAATTTCCATTCACAGTTCATTAACTTGTGACACGTCGAACTCACGTAATGATTTTAAGAACTTATTTTAAATTTAACGCTAACACAAATTTTTACATTATTCAATTAATTAACAAAATTCTTACTTTTGAAATACCTTTCTTATTACTAAACAATCTTTCATTTACTATAAATAAACATTTTCAACAAAGACAATTATTAAAAGTTTCTTTTTAAATTTATTTTATTCAAACCTGCTTTATGTCCTTTTTTACAAATCATTTGACTTTGAACTAAATTTCTTGGTATCGGACGAAGTTTTTCTGATTACTTTGATAAGTCACATGCTTTATTAATAACAAAATTTTCCCGAATCTTAAATAACGTACTTCTATTGACGTGGTATCTCGATATCGCATTTCAACTATTAAAGATTTTAATACTCCACCCTGAGCTTGAGTTCATACCAACTTCGAATATTGAAGGGCCATTGTATGCTCAAACCCGGTTTCGTTTTTCTAATCTTTCATTCTCTCGTTCTGGCCATGGCTCACACTTTGACTCATATCTACAGATTAAAACACCAACACTAAACACATACAGGGCAGGGACAGTCAATCTCTTGCCTTAATATGTGTTTGTGTAATTTGTTCTCATTACCACGTTTTATGAATTTAAGTTTTAATAGTTCTACCAAATAAGTGTTTCCATTTTTCCCTATTTATAAGTTTGCGTTTATTTTACATTAATTTCATATGTCAATAATTTAGTTTTAAGTTTATGTCTGTATCCAATAGCAGAATATACTCCCCCGTTGGATGGTTTAACCCAGCGGCGGCTCGTGACTTTTCCATTTGAGGAGGCTAATTTTACAGCTTAACTACCTTAATAAATAAAACTTAAAAAAAAAAATTTAATAAAATATTAGTAGACACGTGTTTCGGGCTCGTTGGCTATCTTCAGTACTGTGTACAATGGAAAAAATTGTTCGATGAGTGCAGAGTGTTTTTTGGAAAAAATGCTGTACAATAATATACAGATTAATATTATTTTAAGTCATTCGAAATTTATGAAGTTTTAAACGTAAGACGGCGACTTTTAGTATTCGCCAAGTGATCGATGATATTCTCGTAGAATTCATTATTTCGAGACAATAAGGTAACGAATTCCTTTTCAATAGACATTACCGCGACGTTACTTAACCGATTTTGGTTCATCGTATTACGAGTGTAAGTTTTAATACGTTTTAGTGTGGAAAAGCTTCTTTCAACCGAAGCCGATGTTACCGGTATGGTGACGACCACACAAAAGTTTGTAAAATTCAGGCATACAACTGTGTAAATAATTTTTGAAAGTAAAATCTAATATCTTTGATGGAGTCCTACATTGTCCAAACATTTTGGGGTCACTATATGCTACCGATAATTCATTTTTGAGTTGGATTTGATCAAAAAATGGATACTGCTCTAATAGACTATCTAATAAATTTTGAGGAAAGTTTTTCTTATAATCTGAAAATTTAGCAAATGCTAATAGATCAAAAAATTTTAATTTATGTAAGTCTGCAAATCTAACTTCAATTTGCACGATAACTATTTATAATTAAAATTATTTAATATAAAAATTATTTTACAAAGTAAGTTTACTTTGTAAAATTGAAAATACTACGTCTGTCTGTTCAAAAAGTAATTTAAAAGTTTCTAATAAAAAGCAAAATTTTGATTCATTTAAATATTTGAGAGTCGTTTTTAAAATCATCGCTGTCGATTATAAAATTAAATACGTCAATTAATTTTTTGTTTTCTTAATTGCAATGTAAAAATACTGCACTTCAGTTTTATACGTGTACAATACAAGTGATTATATTTTTAGAACATATTGCGATATCGAGATACCACGTCAATGGAAGTACGTTATTTAAGATTCGGGAAAATTTTGTTATTAATAAAGCATGTGACTTATCAACGTAATCAGAAAAACTTCGTCCGATACCAAGAAATTTAGTTCAAAGTCAAATGATTTGTAAAAAAAAGGACATGAAGCAGGTTTGAATAAAATAATTTAAAATTTAACATCTAATAATTGTCTTTGTTGAAAAATGTTTATTTATAGTAAATGAAAGATTGTTTAGTAATAAGAAAGGTATTTCAAAAGTTAGAATATTGTTAATTAATTGATTAATGTAAAAATTTGTGTTAGCGTTAAATTTAAATAAGTTCTTAAAATCATTACGTGAGTTCGACGTGTCACAAGTTAATGAACTGTGAATGGAAATTTCATGTACAGCATCTTTATTTATCCAACCACGAAGCAATTAGGAAGAAGTCCATCCAATCTGAAAATTAAAAAAAAATTTTATTTATAAAATTTCAACGAGTCACAATTGGCTTAATCCATACCTGTACTGTGCAACTTCAATAATATTGATTTTCCGATCATCCAATAAAAAATGCGTCTACGCAAACATCGAGATTGCTATGAATTTCGAGATAGAAAATTAAAAAACAATCGAAGGGGTCCTGGTGTTAAATTTCACACGTAATGGTGGCGAGTTTTGATCGTCCTAATAAAAATTAATTTTATAGTGAAAATAATTGGTGAAGGTATAAAATACCAGTGTAAAAATCAGCAAATTAATTACTTACCTACGTAAAACTAAAAATAAGTTGAAAAACGTAAAGGATTGGGAATATTTATGAAGAATTAAAAATCGACACCAACGAGGTCAACAAACTGCAACTGGGAACAATTTCATGGTAATAAACCCATCGAGTGAACTTTGGTGCGCAATTGTACCATCTCAAGTACAAGTAACTAGAAGATTCCTGTATTTTTCTAAGGTAACGTGCACATTAAGTACAATTTTAAAATAACTAAGTGAAAATTTCGGACACCATACGACACGTGTTTTTCTTTATTTAACGTTCAGAATTTTGATAATTAGATTTAATAATATAACTTTTTAATATAACAAAACCTTTAATTACATTTTTGTGCTAAATAAAAACATTATTATTTTTGTAACGAAGGATATTTATTTTGACCTGTTCCGAGTCCATAAATTTATTTACAGTATTGGTCACGGAACGAACTCACCCTGTACAAGGTAAGACACATGCACTACGAACCAGCTAAGCCGAGGCATAATATTTCCATTTATTTGTATTTACTAAATTTCACATACATCTCCATTGACGGGGTACATTTACGTACACTCGTACAAAACATCAACAATAAAACGTGTAACCCCATTAGCGAGGGTTATCTCACAGCACTTTTTGGCTAGCCCAACGTGAGGCTACGACCACATAGCAATATGCATGAATAATGCAAAGATTTGCAGGTGTCTCTTTGATAAGACCCACACACATAAATATGAGTCCAGCCTCAAACGTGTATAAAATTACTATCTTCGTACAATTAGTAAAATTACACAGACTAGTATGCGCTTATGTTACAAGCTTATTACTTACAATTCATTTGTTATTCGCTCATATTGATACTGAAATTTACTAAAGATTAGCCTCTATGACGTATCTCAGACGTACTACCGTATTCTGGGTTGCCTAACTCTGTGCTAATAAACTAATAAAATAAAGAAAGGCTAGCCTCTGGATATGTTGTACTATTTCGAATTAATTTATTTCAGGCGTAAGTCAAGTTCTTAAGCTAATTTCATTATTAAATTAAATTTTGTTTTAAACAAATTCAAAAAAAAATAAAAATTGGAAATAATACTAATTTAAAACGAAATATAAATAGCAAGTCCGTCCAACAATTTGAGAGGAGGCTAAGCCTCCCTTGCCTCCATTGACAAACCGCCGCTGGTTTAACCCAATGGGGAAACAGGAAAAAAAAAGTCTTATAGTTAATATTCAATGTCCGACACGAAGCTACCCAATCGTTACCTATGTTGGCGCACGCTACTATTCTTTCACAATCTTGATTGGTATGTTTATCATAGCGTTTTCTTTTAACAACCTCACTTCCCATGAGAGAAATTTCGCAAATGGGACAAAACGTCTCTTCTGGTCCATCAATTATAATTTGAGCAATTTCAGCGCATCTTCTATGAAGAAGGTGACTGCATATGGTAGTAATCGTATTATTTCCGTTCTTGCCAAAGAAACTTGGGCAAATTGCACAATTGTCTTTCATATCCATTTAAACTGTTAATTAACTTTTATCTTATGTATAGAATTACAGTAATTATATAACAAAATTTAAATCCGATTATCTGATAATAATTCCAGGACAAAGAGATTAACTTATAATCCAATCGCTTTAACAACCTAATACGTGGTTGTTCGATGAATCTGTAGGGGAAGGTGGGGCAGAACGGGGGTCGATGTGGTTAGGGCAGTATTTGAAGGTGTAAATAAAGAGGTAAAAATCTATTATAGTGTGAATAAATTTATTTAACATTTCGTTTAACATCTCCGATGTTCAAAATTAAAATAATGAAAATACTTGTATTTATTTTAAACGTTTGAAAAAAAAGGTTATCATGGGTAAGAACGGGGTATTCATTAAAAGGTGAAACAAAATCATGTTTTATGGCTGGCAAAGTTCGCAGATGAGTTGTGATTCATCATCGTCAGTATCAACGCCGGCACAGGAATTATGGGCCCATTTTTTACACTGTATGCATGATATCCAGCCTTCACTCGATTTTGAATATAAGTCGTTGCAATATAAACAGGTCGTATCGTCTTCTTCATCTGATTCCACGCTTTGTTTCCGTGGTTTTCTGTTAACAATTTTCTGTGTTTTTTTCTTTCCTATTTTGTTAACAATTTTCTGTGTTTTTTTCTTTTCTATTTTGTTAACAGTTTTCTGGGTATTCTCCTTCCTTTTTTCGTTACCGGTGAACAGTTTTTTCTTAAGTCTATTTTCTTTGGCTTCCTTGATCTTCTTAGCATTATTAGCCGCTTCTTCGAGTTCAGTCTTATAAGGGGAAGCTGTCAGGATTGCCGTTTTGCCTCGTTTCCTCGTCACTCGCTTTTGTCCCGGCTTTACTCTGGGTATGGGAAGTATATGTTCAGGCGAAAACCTCGGAAAGCTGGTAAAAATAGGGCTAGCTATTGTTAACTGCAAATTAGCAGATCGGTGAAAAATAAAAGTATGGTCGGGGCGGAACGGGGTAGGACCCCGTTCTGCCCTACCCCGTTGTGCCCCAAGTGTTGGTAAACCAAACATCGCAAGGTTAGCGACAGCCATGTTACTTCTCCAAGACATGTTAACACGTGAAAAGACACTTTAAACAACTCTTAATTCGGTAGACTACATTGGAATAACGAAAAGTAATGTGAAATATATCTTACCTTGTTTTCAAATATTCATAAAGTTGTAGTTTTATACAGATTTCAGGGAGGTGTTTAATTAACAAAGGAGAAACACTTGGTAATTCACAACGACCGTTCTTATCACTGCACAGATGCATAATGAAGGTGTATAGAGAGTTGCAGCGAACTGCAGTGCTACTATCAGCAAATAAACCTGATCCCCCGTTCCGCCCCGACCCCCATTCCGCCCCACCTTCGCCTACTCAGGTAAAACTAAGTAGCAATACAATTTGTGTATCTGAATTATAATTGATGCTTTCTCAAATACAATTGACAAATCTGAACTTCAATTATCGCTTTCTCAAATACAATTGACAAATCTGAATTACAATTGATGCTTTCTCAAATACAATTGACAAATCTGAATTTCAATTATCGCTTTCTCAAATACATGTGACCGTTTCTGAAATAAAACTGGAAAAGGTGTAGTGGATTAATTATAATTATATTTTATTCGCGTTTTTTTTGAATTGTGATAAATTAAATAGAATTTTTATAATAATTATTATTTGGATTTCTAATTTTATATTAAAAATGGTCACTGATAAAAACAATTAACTAACCAATAAAGTATACTAACCAAAACTGCAACTTTATTATTTACTAGCGCCTACGGCGCTAGACATACGTATAGTAAACAGAAACAACACATTATGAACAATTTTTTTATTATTTCAACTTTAAAATGACCCTAGATCCAAAGATAATGAGTTTTTTTTTGTTTTTGTTTATGCGTGTCGGAAGGGGGAAAATCTTAAAAAAGACACCACCAGCCCGTACTGGATGGTAGTGTGGGGTCAGCCCACTAAAAACCCCCTCCCGGATACCTTACGGTACTTCTTCCGCTATCGAGTCCATTGTACTACTTTATTTTTTATGCTCATTTTTAGACCCACAGACATTTTTAGAGTCACAGTGTCGACAGTGCTAGATATGATTGCAGCCTTTAGGTGGTCTCTCGGCCTTATCGTTTGACTGGTAAAATTTCAACAAAGGGAGGTACAATCAGGGACTTTTTAGTCTACGTGATTTGTGGTACTCTAAACCAGTGCGAATTGCAGTCGACGATTAGCCCCTGGACCATGCTATGCGGCTCGAAATCGCAACAAAGTCGAGCAATATGCAGTCGATGGAGCGGAAGAGGTGATTTTATTACCCTGTTTCATATGTTAAAATGGTAGAATGGACCGTAGGCTTTAAGAAGAGTCCTTTGCAGGAAAAGACGATGACGGTTAATTAAAATAAAATCCTTTAATTTTATCTTAATGCCAAAGGATACACAATATTTTTGGTAGTTCCGTTCGGTGTATAAATGTACAAATTTTTTGGTGTGCCAACTCGGGAGCAAGCAACATACAATTGGCCATGTGAAAAACACGAATTCTCCAAATTCAAGCCAGCAACAGTTAATGATTGCCCTTGTGCTTTGTTGATGGTAATCGCGAAGGCAAGACGCAAGGGGAACTGAAGCCGCTTAAACTCGAATGGTAAATCGTTGGTAATCATGGGTATGCGTGGAATCAGCACATCTTCCCCTTTGAATTCGCCACTGATGATTGTTGCCTCGATCAAATTAGGTGTCAATTTTTTTATGACCAATCTGGTTCCGTTACACAGTTTTGGCGCGTTCAAGTTTCGAATGAGTATCACCGGTGACCCAACTTTCAATGTCAATATGTGTTGTGGCATTCCAGGTGGCTCCAATGAATTTAGAAATTCGGTTGGGTAATTGACTGCCTGTTCTTGCTCTATGACTGTGTCTATTGATTTATATTTGACTGATGTTCCGGGCAATTTCGATTGAATTTGTTCATTTAGCTTGTTGACATCATCATTTTTGGGGACCTAAAATTGCACGTTCGCATAGCCAATCTGGATTTTTGTAGTTGCTTGTTAAATTTTGGAATACCTTGTTTACTACGGCTTGAATATTCGGCTGCATCTGACAAAAATTGGGCGGAAACGAAATCTCATTTGTTATGCGATCAATTGGAATTTTGCCATTTCCCACGTCCAAAAGTTGTCTCGAAAACGTTTGGGCAGACACATCTTGCATTAAATGCACACGCATGTTTGTTGAGAGCGTAATTTTCTCAACTCGGTTCCATAAATATGATGCTTTTAAGCAAGCGTTCAGCTCATCTGCGGGCGTTGATCGAGGTATAACCGGCAAAATTTGGCGAAAATCACCCGCAAGAAGTATCAGAGCGCCTCCCATCGCTTGGTTTTCTCCTCGGAAATCACGAAGAGTCCGGTCGAGCGCTTCGAGCGATTTTTTGTGGGCCATAGTGCATTCGTCCCAAACGATGATTTTGCACGTTTTAAGGATTGTGGCCATACCGGAATTTTTGCTGATGTTACATGTTGGCGTTTCGGTCAGGTTCAAATTCAACGGAAGCTTGAGTGCTGAATGTGCTGTACGTCCGCCATGGAGTAGCGTTGACCCAATTCCCGATGATGCCACTGCGAGTGCAATCCCATTCTGCATTCGAATCGATGCCAATATCAAATTCAAAAGAAATGTTTTTCCTGTGCCACCTGGAGCATCAAGAAAAACAATTCCACCATTTGCGTTGGCTACACGTAGCATGACTTTGTCGTAGGCAATTCTTTGATCAGCAACTAAAAGTCTTGTTTGCGTTTCCACAAAATGTTGTTGCTGGCCTACGTCGAATTGATGTTCTCGCACAAGGTCTCTGTCTTGCACGTCATTTCTGTCTCGTATAGATGCCGGCATACCAAGTTGACAAATGACTTTGTTGTTGATTGATATGCATAAGTCCTCAATCAATATTAGAACTGCGTTAAAAATGTCGTCCGAATACTCCTGATTTGGATCGGTTGCACATGCTTGCCTGAAAATGCCTTCACTGAGGCTTTCGCGATGCGTTTCCCACAGGTCTATGGGATTTGATGGTGCGCAAGTTGTTAAAATGATCGCAAACAAAATACGTATTTGCTTTGGATGACATGTAAGCGATGCCTCTGTGAGTGTTGTGTTCCAATGCTGATCATTTTCAAGTAAGCCCAATTTGAAACATGCTTCTCTGTACGTTTGGCATACCAATCCATCGACGGTTTTCAAGGAAAGGAATGATGTAGGACCTTTGATTTCATGCAATAATAATCGCAAAAAATAACATTCAGCGTTATTCGGATGTACTGTATATACCCGTCCTAAGGCATCCGACGAACGTACACCTGCATACTCTGCAACAATTGCACCCCGCTTTCTTCTCACGAACTTCTTTGTCGATGTATTCCAAGTGTAGTATTTAGGTGCTTCGTGATACAGCAACGTTTTAGCAAAATCATCGGATTCACACAATTGAAAGAAGGCGGTGAGTGTTGTGTTTGGTGGTTCATCAGCTCTATTTTGTGCATTTTGTGCGGTAAAGTACACTCGCTGACCATTTTCCAGATGTACGGCGAGATGTTGAACTGTTGGATAGCGTTCATGAATGTTGAAAGATAATATCCGCCAAACCGCTTCATTGCTGCTGATGTAGCGTCCCATCTGAAATTGTGTAATTTCATCGCCTTGATTTGCTAGCCCGAATACTGCCATGTCACTGCCCTTGTTAACATATTTACAAATGTATTTGATGGACTTCACAGAATTGCAGCACTCGACATTTATGTGAGCCTCAAACATTTTGCACAGTAATGGCGAGTAGGGTACTATCCATCTGTTGTCGACGTCTACCTCTACATGTCTCACATTGATGGTGGTTGTGTGTCCACCATCTTCGGGTTTTCGACGTCTGTACAGCGGATATCCATCGCCACCAGTTTGCGTTTCAGGAATGAGCTTACGTGGATATTGTTTTGTGCATATTCCATCCTTCATGCAAGATGAGTTCGGATTCAAAGCACCACATGGCCCATGAATCATATTTTTTTTGACCAGTTGAAAAAGTATAGGATCTTCTTCTGGATTTGGAAGCTCAGCAGAAATCACGCTGTCAATTTGTGTTGGCACGATTTTTTGCTTCAACCAAATTAAAATATGAACGTGCGGCAGGCCCCTTTTTTGCCATTCAATTGAATACATCCAGCATCGGGTTTCTCCAAAAATGTAGTTTTTGGTGATGACGTCCATCAGTCTAATTAGCTTTTGCTTGAAAACTCGAGCGAGAAGATCATGTCTGTGCGATGAGTTTTGACCGGGGAAAAGCAGATCTGTGATTTCTCTCCACGCTGGATTGCATGTAAAAGTGACGAACAAATCTGGACGTCCATATTTTCGAACATACGTCATGGCATCTTGCGCGTATTCATGCATGTGGCATGTGGCGTGGACTTCCGGCAAATGTTGCTGGCAAGATCACCATTTGCCCAATGTTAGCAACGTCTCCATCATTGGCAATTGCATCTAGCAAGTGGACGTAATCTTCAACGCGCAGCTTCTGTTGATTTAACCGAATGAAAAGAAGACGTTCGCTTTCAATTTTCGCATACATGTCCACAATGTATTGATGGAATAGTTCACGGCATTTCAATATGTGATTGGTTTCATTTAGACGAATCATAATGCGGCATGCGTAATAATCCATGCAGGAAACTTTCTTCCTCAATTCTTCATTCGTAATGGGGTCGATTTGCATGATGTTAAAATGGTAGCCATCTTCTCCTGGATATTGGAGTGCGTCGTACGATCGATGTGTTTCCGAAACTCGTTGCAAATCTGTATTCCGGCGGTGGATGACTATGTCACGTCGATTGAATTCGGTGCCGACCATCACAACTGCTACATCACCTATCACCGGTGCATTAAATCGTCTTTCATGTTCACCAGGCGGTGTTTTGTCTGGTTTTATAATAACAGTATAGTCATCTGATGGCATTTGATCTATAGCTGATTTGAATAGACGAATTAAATTGTTGCTTTCATGAAACATCGCTTGTAAGTTTGAAATGATTTCGCGTCTGGTTGCAGTATTAATTGCGCAGCGCAGTTCAACTTCTCTTTCTTCATTGCCAGTGAAATATATCTGGAGAAACTTCGGATTTTCTTCTGGTAATGGAAGCAAAGAACCGATTTGGTGATATATTTGGCCTTGAACCTTGAATGTGGGCATGTAACCGACGTTGGAGAAAATGTTTGTTGCTCCGAATGAAGTCATTTGAAAGCATGAGTTGTACTTGCGAATGTTTAGCAGGAAGTGTTTTGAAATTGCAGTGGTGCCAGTAAGGTAACTTAGAAGCGGCTCAGGTGGATCAATCAGCGGTGGCAAAACAACTTTGCCGTTCGAACAACACATTCCTGGTGATTCCTTAGCGAACTTCGAAACACGACAATGCAAGCAAAGTTTGTTCATAAGTCCTATTACTACATCCTCGTGATTCATGTAATCGTAGTCTTTGTCGTAATTAAATGCTTCCAATGTTAAATTCAATTTTCGTCTTGATCGAAATAATCGTAAGCGATTGACATTAAGTCGTTCTAAACGTACTTCCTCAGTTTCGCCAGCTCTTGACGTCGAAGCTCTGGCGCGTTTATCTTCAAGCCGGATTTCGCGTACTTCTTCAGTTTCGCCAGCTCTAGACGTCGAAGCTATGGCGCGTTTACCTTCAAGCCGAATTTCGCGTACTTCCTCAGTTTCGCCAGCTCTTGACGTCGAAGCTCTGTCGCGTAATTCTTCAAGCCGGATTTCACATACTTCCTCAGTTTCGCCAGCTCTTGACGTCGAAGCTCTATCGCGTAATTCTTCAAGCCGTATTTCGCGTACTTCCTCAGTTTCGCCAGCTCTTGACGTCGAAGCTCTGTCGCGTAATGCTTCTAGCCGAATTTCGCGTACTTCCTCAGTTTCGGCAGCTCTTTTTTTACTTACCTTCTTAGCCTTTGTTATTGGTGTTTTATTTCCTATAAATGCTTTTTTAGGTGGCATTGTATGTACGATATATTTAGCAAAATTAATTTTATACAAAATGTAACGTAGTTATATCAATGTCAGTTTCACTTTCTGAAAAAGAAAATAGAATGCGCTGAAAAATTAGGTAAATCTCGAAAATTGAAATCGTAATGGAACTTAATAGCAGTAGGTAAAAATGTTTGGGCCACTTTCGTATTATTCATTTAGATGATTAGGGGGAATCAGATATCAATTTTGGTGATGATCGATGAAATTCCAAAAAAAACTTTTGTTTTGCGGATAAATTTTAAATTTTTTTTCGTATTATTCGTTTAGATGATTAGGGGGAATCAGATATCAATTTTGGTGATGATCGATGAAGTTCCAAAAAAAACTGTTGTTTTGCGGATAATTTTTAAAATTTTTTTTCGTATTATTCATTTAGATGATTTGGGGGAATCAGATATCAATTTTGGTGATGATCGATGAAGTTCCAAAAAAAACTGTTGTTTTGCGGATAAATTTTAAAATTTTTTTTCGTATTATTCATTTAGATGATTAGGGGGAATCAGATATCAATTTTGGTGATGATCGATGAAGTTCCAAAAAAAACTTTTTTTGTGCGGATGATTTTTAAAAATTATTTTCGTATTATTCGTTTAGATGATTAGGGGGAATCAGATATCAATTTTGGTGATGATCGATGAAGTTCCAAAAAAAACTTTTGTTTTTCGGATAATTTTTAAATTTTTTTTTCGTATTATTCATTTAGATGATTAGGGGGAATCAGATATCAATTTTGGTGATGATCGATGAAGTTCCAAAAAAAACTTTTGTTTTTCGGATAAATTTTAAAATTTTTTTTCGTATTATTCATTTAGACGATTAGTGGGAATCAGATATATATTTTTTTAAATTTCTGAGTGTCTTTAGTCCAAAATTTTGTGGTGGAGGGGGAAAAATTTATTTTTATAAAATTGTTTTATGTTACCTATTGATATACCAAATATGAAGAATTTATTCTAGACTTTAGTAAAAACTCTTTAAGTGGGGGTAAATGTCCAAAAAAATTTCCACTTTTAAAATGATTTTAGGGTTATGTGATTAGGTCCGTCACAATTGTTTTTGATATACCAAATATGAGGAATTTACCACTTGGTTAAAACGCGCACTATTTATATTTTACCCTGTATATGCAAAATGATTTTTAGGTTATGTAGTTAATTCCGTCACTTTGACACTATCGGGGGGCCCAGTGAAACAGTTTAGACGTCTATACGGAACATACATTCATACACCATAGAGGTATATATTAGAACTACTGTAGGCATCACTTACATAAAATCCCTATAAGTTAGAGTTGTGTGGTTTTGTGAATTTAACTATTTACCTAAAATGGTAGCATCATGTTTTGCGTATGGATGTACAAATAAATTCAAGAGTCGGCAGACATATGTGGTTTTTTTTTGCATGTAGTGATGCCCCCATACAAATGTGAAATATAAAGGTATATAAACGTTTTCTTACCCCTTCTCACAGCGCTTTGCACACTTTTATGATTTACAATTATGATTTTGTATTAATTTGCAATGAATTCAATTAATTAATTAATTAATGTACAATGAATGTCATAATTTAATTTATTCATTTGTCACCTTGTTACTTGATTTTGGCTAATTTTAAAAATATTTTGCAACGCCACTGAGTATATGTCATCTGTCATTTTTAAGGTTAACATTCTTATGTCAAAGTTGTGCCCCCTATTTGTCGAGCCGCTACTGACTATAATATGTCAGTCATTTAATTTTAAAAATATTTTGCAACGCCACTGAGTATATGTCATCTGTCATTTTTAAGGTTAACATTCTTATGTCAAAGTTGTGCCCCCTATTTGTCGAGCCGCTATTGACTATAATATGTCCAAAGTCATTTAATTTTAAAAATATTTTGCAACGCCACTGAGTATATGTCATCTGTCATTTTTAAGGTTAACATTCTTATGTCAAAGTTGTGCCCCCTATTTGTCGAGCCGCTACTGACTATAATATGTGTCATCTGTCATTTTTAAGGTTAACATTCTTATGTCAAAGTTGTGCCCCCTATTTGTCGAGCCGCTACTGACTATAATATGTCAAAGTCATTTTAATTTTAAAAATATTTTGCAACGCCACTGAGTATATGTCATCTGTCATTTTTAAGGTTAACATTCTTATGTCAAAGTTGTGCCCCCTATTTGTCGAGCCGCTACTGACTATAATATGTCAAAGTCATTTAATTAATCTTTTAGCGTCAAATCGCTTCGTAACTATGACAACGACTGTGATCTGAAGCGTTTAACTGCTGATGACCGTCTTATGGTGACGAATTACTAAAATCAAAGACGACGAAAAGTTTACTCTTGAATGTCGCCAGATCTCGTGAAAGTTTCAACGCCCACAGTTACGGGGTTTAGGCGTCTATGCGGAACATACACACATATATACCCACACACATACAAGCATTTTTATAATATACAGTGCTCGATTTCTAAAAATTGAGGTACCGGAACTCTGTTAAGGGCGGACACACCGGGGGGTCTGGGGGGTATTCCATACCCCCCCAGCTAAAGGGGGGTCCGGGGGCCCTCGGAAAATTTTCAAAATTTCAGTTTAAAATTACGCATTTTTAGGCTGTTTTTACTTCTCAGTTAATAAACATACATGTTTATGTATGTAACATGTTAATAAACATAATGAAAAGCAGTAAAACAATACAACATAACTGTTTCAAAAATTGTTCTTAAAATATACTCCAAAACTTCATCATGTTTTCTTCGTATTTGCCTTCTCTTGATCTTTCCTTACTCTTGACAGCTAGCGCCGAGTGGTGTCCAGAAACCAGCCAAGAGTTAACATACTTCTCTGGATCAAACAGTCTAAGAGGAGGTCCATTAATTTTCAAAAACATCAGGCCAGAAACCGTTCTTATGTTGAGTGAAGATCGCAGCGGTGTAATTATTAAGTTCATCTGAGAGAATCCTCTTTCACATTCACTTGATGAAATGGCAACCGAGTCAATTGATTGTTTTACAGGATTGAGGCTTTCTGGTAACTCTCTGGAGTAGATATATTCGCGTAAACCTGTAATTAACTGTCTTTCGTTAAGTTTGAACCTGGAAGCAAGTTTCCTCATTTCATTTTCCCCAAAAGTTATTGGGAGTTTCGTCGGCCAGGTTTTGGTATCCATAACTTCAAGAGTTGTAGCTAACTCAACATCTTTGTCATCAAGTAGTCTCGTTTCAATAGAAGTTTTAAGGGCCTCGTAAAATATTTTGGGGTTCAACGGCTGATTGTCTGATCTCCCTTCTTTTGTGTGGAGAGGAACCTCGAAAAAAGACAAGTTGTTTACTGCTTCTTGAGCCATTGTTGAGTAGGACCCTGGAACTGTTTTTCTTTCTTCAAATAAACCAACTGTGATTAGCAATTTTCTGTTCGCATAGTTCAAATCTGCATTCCGATGTTGTAAAGCTTCACTTAGTTCTGAAAGTTCTTGCAAAGCATCTGCCATCAATCCCAGGTCTAGAATGAAATTAGTTTCTGTGATTTTGTTAAGAAGTCCGGAAAAAGTACTTTTATCTTTGCTGTCTCTAGACGGGTCATTTGAAGCTTCTTTAAAGTGTTGGACTAATGCTTCATATGACGTCCAAACAGCTGACACAGATCTAAAACTAGATGCCACCCAACGGGTGCTCAAGACTCTTCCAATTTTTAAAATTTCTGTATCCAAAAGAGTTGCACAGCTTCGAAGTTCCCTGCTGTTCTTTGGTGAAGCATGATAGACAACATAGAGTTTGTCAATAAAAGATTTAAACCTATTAACTCCTGAAACAGATTTAATAACGTCTGACACTGACAGCTCAAGTCTATGGTTTGCACAGTGCCAAACAATAACAGAAGGAAATTTCTCACGAAATAATGTTGCAACGCCTTTGTGCTTACCGATCATAGTAGCAGCACCATCACAAGTTAAGCTTGTTAAATTATTACTTAAAAATACGTCAGATATTCCATTAGACCGAAGACAGTTCATCAAAGAGTCAAAAACAGCTGTAGCAGTAACGCCATCTAGTTCTATTAGATCCAAAAAGACGTTAGTGGAGCCACTCATACCAGTTTTAGGCAAAGAACACCGAACGTATACTATTAAACTTGACTTATTACTTAAGGACGTGGATTCATCAATTATCAAACCAAGTTTTGTATCATTCTTAATGATTTCATCTACAAAGGTTTTCTTCATTTCCTTACTGATATGCAAAGCAATTTTAGCACAGGCTTTGTCTGAGTGTAAAATGCGACCCATGTTAATCCCATTTAGTTCTTGCAAATCAATTTCCGTTTCAAAATTGTTAAAAGACTGATTTTCTTTAACAACCTTGTACGCCGTTCGGAAAATTTTCCCCGTTATTTCTTTTTCATGAGAGTTCTGTCTCAAAATAGTTTTCTCCAGTTTTCCGTCTTTACTTTCGGTTAGGATTTCAGCAGCTGCTTTATGACCAGCACTCTCTTTGTGGTCAAAAATCTTTTTCCTTAAAGACGTTTGCTTTTTCTGTTTAGTGTCACCATAACTGTCTATTTCAACATTTGCCCATTCTTTTGAAATTTTCATACCTGTTTTTTTCTTAACAGATAAGATCCCTACTTTTTTACAAGTACTGCATCCTAACTTTCCATTTTTAATTAACAACCAGTGATATTTTTCGCAAAATTCAGTTTTTTGAAAATTAGTCCAACAATCTGGCAAGGCATTGTCGTTACACTCAACCTTTTGTCCTTGTTCTTTAGAGTGATGTTCGTCAGAATCTGAACTGGTTACCTTTTCAGTGCTAGTTGACAGTTGTAAGGTCGTTGAAGATGGTTGCGTGAGGTTGTCTTCACAATCAATGGTTCGCTTAAGTCTCTTAGTATCACCCGAGGGTAAAAAAAAATCGGTTAACTTTTTGTTCATCTTATTTCACAACAATCACACGTAACAGTAACGTAACAGAGATAAATAAAAGAAGACCGTGTGTGCAAGTGGGTAGCGCGTAGCGCGTACTAGATGCTCAGCAACTGAGCATCTAGTGATGAACGAAGTGGGGAGTAGACGCCAGACGGACGAGTCTATCTCTAACCTGGAGGGGAGGAAGCTATACTGCACGTGCGCGGCGGCGGATGAGTCTATCTGTTAGCTTCGAGCTACAATTATATGCTTTATTAATAAATTGCGAGTTAATTTACCGTAATAGATAATAGATAATAACATAAGTTTAATAAATCAGTTAAATTTAACTGTTTTCAAATAATTTAGTTTTTTTACAGAGAGAGGTTCCGGAACGCCGTTCCGCCTGAAATCGAGCACTGATAATATATAAGATATCTACTGACCAAATTAACAAATTATACTGACCAAAATTCGATTTAATACTGACACTTAATTATTTATACTGGCCAAAATATTATTATATACTGACCATTTAATGAAAAAAATACTGACCAAAAAATTAGTTGTCGTGAAGAAATTCATACAAAACGGTCTAAAAAAATTTGAAAAATTCAGAACGAATTTGGATTTTATTGCTTTTTTGTAATTATCTCATGAACAGCAGTGTATTACATCAAAATAATGACATAGAAAACATTTCAAATTTAAATGAATAAGAGTATCTAGGTTCTTAAAAATTAAAAACATTTTTAATTTAAATTTTGAAATAATAATTGAATGAACATCTAATAATTTTAGGAACTTCGTACCTTCATCCACAAATTTTAGCAATCCCTGATACATAATAATATCCAGTTTATTTATATAAAAATATTTAGAATTTTACTTAGGATCACAAAAGTAAGGTATCATTTTTCCCTTTCTGAAATTGCTTTCATTAAAACCTAAGTAAAAAATTATTGGAAACTTATCATGACCATTATTTCGTTAAATCAAAATATTTATTTAAAATGTATGTAATATTACTTTTTTGAAAAAATTCTGTAAGTTTACAGGCCATACAAGTTTCCCATAAATTTTAATTAAAAGAACTTTTCAAAAAGAGAAAAATTGATCCAATATTTATTTTTGATATCCATATTTTTCAGGAAGTTCTCAAAATTTTATTGTGAGTTATTAAAATATTTATACCTTATAAACGGTAATTAAATAAGTTGATTTTGATATAAATACACTAAAAAAGATTTTAAAAAATCAATCTAATCACAGAATGCAAATTATGATTCATACAAAATAATTTGCATGGTCATAAATTGAGGAATTAAAATACTTAACTATAGTTTATTAAACTTTATCAGACTGTAAAATCTGGATATCGAAAGCTGCAATATGATACCACGTAGTTATGTACAAAAATGACATTTTACAGGAGAAGCAAAAGAAATAATTATTATTTAATTTTTTTGTTGAAATGTAAATACGTGGTATAACATCTTCGACGTCAATATGCAGTTTGGATAATCTGCCAACCCACTTGTACTATCTTAACCTTGATACCCCATATTGAACCAGTCCATGTGAGCAGAGCAGCATTAAAATTTTTGGAAAAGATGGAAGATTAAAATCAAACATCAATACACTTTATTGCTGTAATAATATAGTTAAAATAAGAAATTCTAAAAATATAATTTATTTCAACAAAAGAAAATAATTTTTAGGACCTACAAAAAATAAGCATACCTTTTTGATGTTAACATACCGTGATAAGGTACTTAGTGCAATTAAAACCTACAAATTAAATAACATTTTTCAGCGTTTTTACATTTAGGTTTGGTAACATTAAGTAAAGCATAATTTTCTAGTAATACTTGAGACGATAAATTTCCTAAAATTACCCTACTTGGTGGCTTCATCTTCACTCTTCTTCATGAAGTTATCACGAAACATCGTATACGCTAAACCCACCGTAAGAGTGCCTACGGCTAAACCCTGCGCTGCCACACGAAGTTGCATGAGATACACACTCGTGCTCATAGCTCCACGTTTTTTGTAAGCGTACGTGCCGTATAAAACAGCGGCCGTGCACACTCCGATAGCTGCAAAAATAACCTATAAAACTCTGTTTAAAAAATTTAAACGTAACCTACCGATTGGGAAAAATGGGGCCTCCGAACTCTTCCTTGCCAATTTGTCAGACTGAGATTCGTCCACGAAGGTAAACACTGGTGGTTTGTCGGACATTTTGTTACCTTAAAATTATCATTGAATTATGCAATAACGGCGCAATAAAATATAATGCAAGGTTATTATAAAAATTACTCACTTAAAGACATTTCAATTTTATAATGAATATAATCACATGCAATAGAATCTATCAAACCTACTTTTAGATGTACTTGAACTTTGTACTTTTGTAGAATTATGGACAAGGGCAACCTTTCGGGTGTGCACGTAATTTTTGACTGATAGGAATTCCGTCAAACAAAATTTGAAGGTTAAATTAGGTCACTGGGTTGATTATTGGGTAGTGATCCAGTGGCGTACGCTATTTATTTAATCAACAAGTGCACGTATTTTTTTTATACTTTTTAATTTTTAATTTTATCAATTCAATCGAATTTTGAGAATTATGTTAAATTAGACGTAAGGAGGAACTTTTAACTTAATAATCGTCTAAATTGGTGATAAATTTAGTGAAATCCGTTACTTCCATATCAAATCAGCCAACGTATTTTCATGTCCCTCTTCGATTTTACTCAAATTTGGAATACTTCTAAGTTATGCCAAATAAACGGACCCAGTGGGTCATTCCATCTCAAATCGACAAAAAAATAGGTAAAATTGACTCGACCCCGACCAAACTTAACGAAACTTGGTAGGTACACACCATCGTAGTAAGAAATAAAAAACACAAATTTAAGGATTTGTCCAAAAAGGAATTCGTTTCCTTGTTTTGGTCTTTCAAAAAGTCAAAAAGTTGGTGTGTAGAATTGTAGAAAAACGACTGTAACTTCATCCACGGTGGTCTAAATTTAAAAATAAAAAATGTTCTGTAAAAGTAAATGAACATTCTATTCAAATATTCAACCACATTTTATATTTTCAACCCCTAACTGGATTAATTTTTTAATTTTAACCCTATTTCAACCCCTATTTCTAAAGGGATCTTTTTTTGGTTAATTTTTTTACAGTTGTTTTGTACAAATGTGCTGAGCATGCGTACCAAATTTTATCATGGGATGAGCATGGGTTCGGTTATTAAAAATTAATTAAGTATAGGCAGAAACGGACAAAAATCAGTTTTTCGCCGATTTCTCAAGTTTCTTTGAACTTTATGACAAAATAGTTTAATATAAAATTAAAGGTACCTAATTAAATTATCTACAAAAAAATATTTACACATATTTTTCGTCAGATTCGTATTCACATAGCAATAACAGCTTAAATTATAGCTAAGTTACGCGACCACCGTTATATTTATTTAAAAAGGTCGGAATCGATTTTCAATTAATTATATAGATTTTCATCATAAATATTTATTATCTGAATATAAGTTGACCACACCATCCCTAATTTTGATAAAAAGTTTAGCATAATTTGACAATACAGTTAAACCAAAATTACATTATTTTATTTTTTTTTGTAAACTTAATTCGTTTCCATGATAAGGCCAGCTAAAGCGACACATTTTAGTTTACCCCTCTGTGTGTAATTTTGGAACTAATGAACATAGAGGGCGGATTTTTCTTCAACAAACTTATTAGTTTATATTGCAGGAACAAACTTTTTTAATTGAGAGTTTTGCAGCCCCCCCCCCTCAAAGGGGTCTCTTTTTTCCCTAAAAAGTAATATATTGTCGTGTCCCGCTTGTATGAGATGGGGTGGTCTGGAGTAATTGGGTTGTTTTCTTGTACAATGCTCATGTCGAAATATTCATTTTTGAGATCATAATGATAATAAGAGACTTACACCTGCATCTTCTTAATACTTCGAAATAGACTGCTTACATCATTTTATCTAAAAAAATATCAAACGTGATTATCTTGTAGACATAAGTATCTCAATAGAGTGTGAAAGGCAAAAGAGGTTTAGTTGTTTTGTTCATGAGGATTTTGGGAGTAAATTAAAATAAATTTTATTTGTAAAAGTATCGGATTTAAAATAGAGTAAAATAAGTGCATTGAAAAATAAGTGCGCGGTCTGATAAATAATTTTGGTGGGATGAGCAAAGAGAATAGATTGGAGAGTCCGGTTCCGTCCATGAAAGGGTAAGGACGTATTTTAAAAAAGTCTCGTATCGTCAGAGAAGGCGTCAAGTCGGAATTTTGGTTAAATTTTGAAAAGTATAAATTTTGGGACGTCCGTGTAGAGAAGAGACGATAAGTACGAAGTCAAGTAAAAATTGTCATAAGTTATTTGATATTAAGTTGGAATTAATTAATTATTATTGGATGTGTTGAGAATTGTTAATGGATAGAAGATTAAAACATAGTTTCGAATATTTGGAAAGTTTTGGTGACCACTGTAAAATTTGCATGGTTAATAGTTTTATGGTTATGTCATCAGTGATTGGAAATTATAGAAGATTTTTAAGAATTGGACTTACCTGCACGTTTATCCTGATTAAAGAAAATTCGATTGACCATTAATGCACTCTGGAAATATCATGATATGGGAATTGGACCAAAACTACAAGGCATCTCCACGTCGTTCTTTCCTGCGTGTTCTTCACATCGATCGTGCACGGTACTTCGGTAAGCATTGTGTCGACACTCTTACGTAACATTATTAAAATAATCAGTTCGCGCGTGATTTTAAATTGGGGGATTTATAAAATTTTTATTATTATTTTTTGTAATATTTGATTTACTTCTACTTATTAAGAAATCCATCTTTTGTCTTATTAAATAATTTTATTTGTCTTATTAAATAATTTTATTTTATAAATTTTATTTGTACAAATAACTACGTTTGATTTACTCATATTTACAGCAGTGAGGAAAGGAATAAACAGGTATAAGGTACAATAAGTTTGTTGTCCGGTGTCATTCTTCGAAGTTGTTAAGTAAGATAATTTACGTGAGCATTTTACAGATTAAGGAACCCACCTTTGACCCTGAATTTAATAAAGTTCTCATGCATTGCTGGCCGGTGCGTTATTTAATTAAGTGCCATTGCATCCCCGCTATAGAAATCAAAAATTTGAATTATACAGTAGCGATACATGGCAATATATTGTCACATTTATAATAAAATAAGAATAAAATAAAAATATCAATACGCGACTCGCCTAAACAATTATAGCAAAATCAACATTACGAATAAATAGCAAACACCGGAAATGATTAGATAATGAGAAAATAGAGTTGATGGAAAAGTTTCCAAGTTTTCTTGAAGGGTAATTGAACGGAGGTCAGGCAGTCGGTGATTGAAGTTGCAAGTGTGAGAATGAGTTAGAAGTTTAGTTACGATGCGTAATGATGTAACAAACCGCCCGTTCATTTCATTCATAATTACGATACAAATATTAAGTTTGTATAACCAACTTCGGATATGAGTAATTTGTCGTATTAAACTACCAGAAGGCACACTTAGAATGCCCTACTAGTATAAAGAATAAAATTATAAAAATAATTTAGGTAAAGAATTTTAAACACCCTGTACATTGATTTAACTAATAAACGTTTTGGCGTTCATTTAAAAATAGGGTGCAAACACCTGCTAGAACAACCTCCGGCACGGCACCAAGGGTTGTTAGTTAAATCAATGCAGCTGGTAAGAAATTCCACACTTGTTGATAAATCCACACGTGAAAGGAAATGATACATTTTTATGGATACACCGCCAAAAGATTCGTTTAAAGAAATATTCAAATTCTGCATAAGGCGTGATCCCAACTTAATGCCTCATTTACTTTAACGATGTTAGGAATTAGGTTTTTAAATTAAGAAATACAAAATCTGTGGGAAAACTACACAATTCACATGCGAATCAGTCACACACGTGCAGGGAAGTAAGTTTTGAGAGATCCAATTAATAAGACAACCCTCTTCTAAAGTTAAGGGAAAAAGCACACACGCAATTGGTCAAAGAATTCAAATCGAAGGCGTAATATTAATATTCAGAAACGGGGACAAGTTTATAAAATACCCCGGGAGCGAATCGAAAAGGGGATTGTGTGGCAGTAACACGTTTCGCGCTTTGATTGTTCCATTCAGTAACCCCAACCGGGTGAATTTAATTCAAGAGTTAACCGAAAACTCGACAAATCGGCCAAAATAAATTCAAGTACAAATTCTCCAAGTTAAGTGAAAACAGTCAATTAAATCAATTATTATTATTTTATAGTTCGGATTCCGAGAGCGCGAGTTAATAATTATTTACGGTGTTCCATAATATAATATCAATTTTTGGTGTCATTAAATTAATCATTGAACGAACCGAGTTGTAGTTAAAAAAATAATAAGTGAAACCACTTGGGATTACCAAAAGGGTCTAATATTTCAAAACTTACCACCCCGGAGCACAGGATTCTTGTAATAAATAGGTATTGTGACATTTCGTTAAATTAATACTTGTAACCTTTCTTTTTTAATCGTATCTTGTATGTGGATTTCTATTACTCT
The DNA here is from genome assembly GCA_932274525.1 of Podabrus alpinus. Taxonomy (NCBI): domain Eukaryota; kingdom Metazoa; phylum Arthropoda; class Insecta; order Coleoptera; family Cantharidae; genus Podabrus; species Podabrus alpinus. The sequence goes on along the minus strand of OW026452.1, from coordinate 41,475,981 downwards.
GTAATTTAAAATAATCAATTTATACCAACTGGTAGTGTTTATGAGTTAATTGTGTACTTTGATAAATTCTTGTAGAATATCAAATTCTGTTCAATATACGAAATTATAACAATTTAAATCTTTAATTGGTCGTTACTCCAGCGATCGACTCTAATTAGTAAAGTGTAGTTATTTCTCTGAGTTTTCCTGCGACTCCCAAAACAATAGAAGGGTCACGTTACCTAAACATCAGACAACAACGTCCACTTTAAGAGGTTTCTTAATCTACCTCAGTAATTAACCGCACCAAGGTGGTTAGTACGAGAATTCAAAGATTAAGTGGTGGCAGCTATAATCATTCAGGATCGAAAATTAAATAAACCCCCTTTTTGAATATTAATTTTTCAAATAAACGCTACCCCGTTTTATTACAATAAGATGAAAATCAATTAACCCTAAGGGAACGTATTTGGTTATAATAAAGAATGGTTAAGAATCTGCAACCCCATGTATAATGTAAGAATTAATTTTAAGTATTAGATTTAAGAATTTTGTATATATGCGTTGGTAGTTTACACTCATCTCTGAAATTACTTGCTCTTTGGTGACTGATTTCTCCACTATTTGGATCGAAATTGATGACCAGGTAGCTGAAGGCTCCCGGGCCACCAGTTGTTTCTCCTCTAAAAATTTATTGCTTAGTAGGCCATATTCAGACCGATGTATGCTTCTGAAAATTCATGGAACACCATTCAATCTTAACCTAATTCAGGTGTATGCACCAACACTAGACAAAAGTGACGAAGAAGTTGAGCGCTTCTATGAAGAAATCCAGGAACTAATAAAAACAACAAAAAGTTCCGATATAACCATAGTGATGGGAGACCTAAACGCAAAGATAGGCGAAGGACGAGAGGGGACGGCAGTAGGTGGATTTGGATTGGGACAACGAAATGAAAGGGGCGACAGACTAATACAATTCTGTCACGAAAATAAAATGATAATCACTAACACCTGGTTTCAGCTGCCCGCTAGAAGACTTTATACATGGAAATCACCCCAAGATAGACCCGGGGCAATTGTTAGGAACCAGATAGATTTTATTATGATCAAGTCCAGATACAGAAACGCCGTAACGTCAGTAAAAACATATCCGGGTGCAGATCTAAACTCGGATCACAACCCTCTAATAGCGAAAATTAAACTAAAACTAAAAAACTGCCAAACAAAAATGCCGGAAAACTTGATAAATCTCCAAGCGTTAAAAGACCCAATCGTGAGAAGCATGACCTCTGACAGAATTAACAACAGAATGATGAATATAGGAAATACAGATGACATAGAAGAAACATGGACATAATATTAAAGGAGTTCTGCAGGGGGCCGCCAAAGAAACACTGGGGTTCAAGAAAAGAGAGAAGAAAATGGAATGGATGAACGATGAAATACTAGATCTGATGAACTCAAGAAGAGAACATAAACGAAACACACATAACTATCTTCAAATTCAAAGGACGATTAAAGCAAAAATAAGAGAAGCAAAAAAGGCATGGTTTAATGAGAAATGTCGGGAGATCGAACTGATGGAAGAAAAGCATGACAGTTTTAACCTACACAAGAGAATAAGAGAACTGACACACACAAATAAAAAGAAAATAACAGGCAAACTAATCAATAATAACAATAGATTAGTCACAGACAGCGATGAACAAGCAGAAGTATGGAAGTGCTACATAAAGGACTTATTTGACGATGATCGGCAACTCATCGACGAACGAACCACTGACACTTTGGAGGGTCCGGATATACTGAGAGAGGAAATACATAGAGCACTGAAGCATACAAAATCAAATAAAGTCACAGGACCAGATAATATTAATGCAGAACTTCTCCAACTCATAGACATGGAAAAAAACGACACCTTGTGGAAGTTTTACAACCATATTTACAATACCGGATACTTACCCAGAGAATGGCTAAAGTCAACATTCATCGCACTGCCTAAAAAGGTGAACGCAAGACACTGTAATGACTACAGATTGATTAGCCTTATGAGTCATGCATTAAAATCTTTCCTAAAAATATTACACGCGCGCCTGTGGCGAAAAATTGAGGAATCAATGGGAGATACTCAGTTTGGCTTCAGAAACGGCCTAGGAACAAGAGAGGCCATGTTCTCTATACAAGTCTTGACACAGAAATGCCTCGACCAACAACGATCAGTATTCACCTGCTTCATCGACTACGAGAAAGCTTTCGACAAAGTGAGACACGACATACTCATGCACCTGCTACGGAAAATAGGTCTAGACAGCAAGGACATTAATATTATCCAAAATCTGTATTGGTTTCAATCGGCTCAACTAAGATTCGGAGATGCCATAACCGAAGACATAGAAATCCAGAGGGCGGGAGTTCGCCAAGGCTGTGTGCTCTCACCACTCCTTTTCAATTTGTACTCGGAGGCCATCTTTGAGGAAGCTCTGGAAGAGGCACAACAAGGAATTAAGATAAATGGAAGAGTCATCAATAATATTCGATAAGCAGATGACACCCTCATAATCGCCGAAAACCCTGAAGATCTACAAATATTACTAAATAAAATAAATGAAATAAGTAACGCATACGGTCTCCGTATAAACAAACAAAAAACCAAAGTGATGGTAATAACAAAGAGACCAATTAACAACATAAATATTAATATAGGGGGTGATCGATTAGAGAGGGTAGATAAAATCAAGTATTTTTAGGCTGTTGGTTGCACGAAGATTGGAATCCCGATGACGAAATCAAAAAACGAATAGAGATGGCACGCAATTCTTTTTTCAAGATGAAGACCTTGATATGCGGTCGGGAATTAGATCTGAAAACCCACTGGCGCGTCGCAAAGTGCTATATCCTATCGATACTCTTCTATTGTGTGGAGGGATGGACTCTAAAAGTTTCATCCATCAACAAACTGGAGGCTTTCGAGATGTGGATGTATCGCAGGATGCTCAGAATATCTTGGATTGAGCATGTCACAAACGAGGAGGTATTACGCCGTATGCAGAAACATCGAGAAGTCTTAACAACTATTAAAAGAAGAAAGGCGGCTTACTTCGGGCATATTTTCAGAAATGAAAAGTATGCTCTTCTACAGCTGATCATGGAGGGGAAAATAGAAGGCAAGCGAGGTCTCGGAAGAAAAAGACAGTCATGGCTGAAAAATCTGAGGCAATGGTTCGATATTCGGGACGCCGCAACATTAATAAGACTCGCGAATAACAAAGAGGAGTACAGCATCATGGTAGCCAACCTCCTATGAGGAGACGGCACTCTAAGAAGAAGAAGAAGTAGGTTTTTAACTGAGTGGTGTGAAGATTCTACCATGACCCCTTTGTTTTTGATAAGATAAAGCCTGTCTGGATTAATGTTGAGGTCGTTAATTTAATGCTCGTTAGTTGGATTTTGGTTTCCTCCGAATTTTGACATAGGCTTCCTTTTGCCGGATATACTATGATTTTAAATTTCTTTTGAATTGTGCTCCGAGGGTTGCTGATGACAGCCTAAAATAATCCCGGCGGGGGTTTTGTTTTTTGGATTCTTCCTGATTGGAAGGCTTGAAAATTGAAAATTCTGGGCTCCTTGACCTGAAGGGTCGGTGGGGGAGAAGGTGTGGTTTTGAACATTGCCCTTACCACCTCTTCTACGATTGTTTGTGTCGGGGGAGGGGAGGCTGGGGGCTCACCCGTCCCTCGTTTGTTACGTTCGATTGCGTCAATGCAGAGCATCTGAATGGTGCTGCCATGCTCTTAACTCTTTCGAGTGCTTTTTCCCTGAAATTTATTGCTTCCTTACTCCTTATAAGGAACCTCCTTACCTCGTGCGCATCATCGATCCATTACTTTTTTTGCCAGGTTCTTCAATTCCATATTCGTCAGAATGGTTCTTGGAACTCGGTTGTTACTTCCTTGGTAGTTGTTTGTTTCTCTTCTTTTCCATTTTCGGCTTTGGTTTCATTTTCCATTCTTGTTTGTTCGGACTCCTGGTATTTTTTTTCATTTTTGCTTTCCGTTCTTTTTTTCTCTGGTTTTTGTTTTTTTTTGTTTTTCTTCACTTCCGGTGTGACTTCGTTATCAGAGCTTGCATTTATTTCCTTGGGTTTAATTGTCTCTTCTTCGGAGCCATCTGTTTCCATTTTTTCATCTGTTCTTTAGTTTTCTTTATTCTAGATTTGGGTATTACGAATAACCTCACTTTATTCTCTGATTCATTCGATTCCGACCCTATGTGAATGCAGCTTAACAAGTTGTGCACAGTCTTCTTCAACTTCCGCTTGCGAGGTTTCAACTTGAGGAAGCGTTTCGCATGTCTTCCATCTGCTTGGTAGTGGCTTGCAGATTGGCCACCCTTGCGTTCAGTAGCACCTGGCGATTTTTTTGAACTCCCTTCGGAGACGAAATTTTAGCAACAGGGGTGGTGTTTTTGTTGGTGGTGGTCAAGTGCATCGGGTTCGATTTCCAATTCAAACGGGGTGGTTTTCAACTTTTTATTTTTCCTCTTACGAGGCATTTTAAAATTTTTACTAATAAAAGTACAGAAATTGAAACAAGACTGACTACGGCGACTGTTCGCTCGCAAATCTCCTCGCCTCTTCCTGCCTGTTTTTCGCCCTGATGACAGAGGTAGCCATAGGTTTCCCCGTCACACCCAACAACTTGGTGTAGGCGATGATGAATTAGATAGTGGCATTTAATAGGTAAGAAAAAGACAAGCAGAAGAATAAAAACACGAAAGGAAGAGAAAAGTCCTGAAAGGGTGGACATAACCAATAAACAACCTACCAAACATGGATCAAGATAAGGAGATGCTTATTCGAGCGGAATGCTTTAGTGATTAAAAATCTTACACTACCGCTCAATGACATCTGGGCGTTGTCTTTTGAAGATTTTCCCTTCCTCGCGGCTTATGGTCAATAGATGGTCAATAGATCACAAAAATCTAGCAAGGTTTTTCGCAGTTTGCACTTGGATGGGTGACTGCGTGGTGCCTAATTTAAAAAGAACGCCGCTAGCTGATCCACACTTGACCAGCGAGGTAGGGTTTGGCCCGAACCTCCCCCTCAAGGGTGGTGAGGCTTATAGTCCGACAGTGGACTGGATGTTTGAAAGAACATCGAGTGGATGATAACGATTACTAATAACACTGTCAATTTGAAATGCCAACTCCTTCTATGTGCTAACACATCGTTCGATTTGAATCTCTTCGAAATGTAAGCGTACGAGTCCATTATCCAAATCGAACAGTTAAATTTATGCGCTGTTAGCGTTAGCACCAATTGGTACTAAAAGTGCGTACCCTTGATGTTTGGCATTGTTGTAAAATTCCTAAGGGCCGGTTGTATAGCAGAGGTTAATCCTCGAGTAAGATTTAACTCAGGGATTTCTGCTATTTGATTGGCCGATACACCAAAAATCTCTAGGTGTTAATTCTGATTCGATAATGATGGTCAGTTATACAACTTGACCTAAATAGCTTACTTTGGGTTCTGAAACTTTCCAAACCAAAAGTCGAAACCTTGGCTTCGGAAACTTGTTGCACACGCTAAAACTGGTGGGGTGTGGTCCGTCGCAGATATCAGGTTGAGACTTAACGTACTTAGGGGGTAACCTGCTACGCAGCCAGACCTTGCCGAAGTTTGACAGCGCTAGCACTGTGAAATCCACCTCTTTTTATGTGACGACCGACTTTTACCTCGATCCTCAGGATGTGGGTAAAATCGAATATAAATTGTTCGAAGGAATGTTCCTCATTATTAACTTTTTTGACAGTAAGGCCCTGATGTAATAATCAGGATTATGGTCAGCCCCCAGACCTACCAACATTACTTTTCGAAAATTGCGGAAATAAAATTTTAATTGACCCCCCCCCCGCCAATAAAGGAAATCTGATGTCGGGACTGTCATGCGATCACCCATTCAAGTACTAACCGCTAGAAATCCTGGTTGCTCAATTTTTAATTTTATAATAAATTAATTATTGTTAATAAATTAATTTATGTGTCCCCATAGCTTAAATTAGTTTCTGATGTCAATTAAAAAATTCTGATTAGGTACATGATTTTTCGAACAAAATAAAATTCCACAAATTACATTTTTTTTCAACAAGATTTTTATATAATTTCAATACCGACGAGTCTACGAATAATATTATATTTTTAAAATTTAATGCTTTGCCAAATATTTAATTGATGGAAGGATAAGTTCACAGAACGTTTTTTAGTTCCGAACATCTAAATGACTTGCTGTTAAGATTATACAATAATAGTTAATCTTAGCGTTGAACATTTAATTTTGTTAAATATTAACGATCGGTTTACAAATATGAATCTGAACCCCCCCTCATAAAAGGCACTTGGCTTCGGGGCTACTGTAATAAAACGGGATTCAAATTCATAAAAAATTAATTTTCATTTTAAATTCAGATTTAATTTTATTAATTATTATTGTGATAATAATTGATAATAATTCTTAATGGACAATATTTATGCACACTTAGGAAATTTCGCACCGGCAGATGCAGCTCGTCACTCGTACATGTAACATCGATTTATTTTTTGTTTTGTTCGATATTTTGGGGGTGAAACGTAAAAGTTTACTGCCCCATACCGTGAGTATACTTTTTAACGCTATTTCGAGGTTCTATCACATCCCGGTTTTATTTATCCCGGTTTTCTTTATGGGTGGCGCCTTCTCGTATGTTTAGCCTTGTAACCAGAGTCAAAACCACCCTGGAGGGGTGCAGAGCGGAGCGGCGCCCCTCAAGGGTAGGTTTTGACGATGGTTAAACCTCCTAATCGAATGCACACCCCAAAAATAGAATAAATAAAAATTTTATTTTTTCACTTTTTCGGCAATACACGGGTTATTTTCCATTTTTTTGCTAATATTTATTACTAATATTTACTAATTACACCCCCACCTATCCGAATTTCAAAGAAAAAATCAAATCCGAGCGAAAAAATTTTACACGTTTCGAAGGGAACGCCGATGCATTTGATCTCGTCTGCCTGGGGGGCGGGGCCTATTGAATGCTAATTTTCCTACTTTTAAAAAGTCGATATTGGGGTTGTTTTTAAGGTGTTCACCCAAAATATTTTTTCTATGGACTAAAATAAGCCTGTTCTTTAGTGTGTAGCACACGAAAATTTTTTTCGGGTGTACAACATTATGGAACTCTTCCCGAAACGCTTGTTGTGCTACTAAACAAATGTATAAGCGAGGGAAACATACCAGAGATATGGAAAAATGCAGAAGTGGTGCTGATATTCAAAAAAGGTGATAAGACCAATATTAAAAATTATAGACCGATAAGTCTATTGTCACACGTATATAAACTCCTTGCGAAGGTAATCATAAATCGCTTAACACAAAAACTGGATTTTTACCAACCAGTAGAACAGGCGGGGTTTAGAAGAGGATTTAGCACCACTGACCATCTGCAGACAATACGCTTACTGATAGAAAAATTCACAGAATATATTGTTCCTATGCATCTAGCTTTTGTCGATTATAGCAAAGCATTCGACTCCATAGAAAAATGGGAATTCCTCCAGGCATTGGATAGCGCGAGGGTAGATTCGAAATATTCCACTGTCATCAGGAATATATATATAGCGGAGCCAGCATGCAGGTCAAGATAAATGAGGACAAGAAGACAGAAAACTAAGAATGGTGCATAGAGTGATGGAGAGGTCGATGCTCGGAGTGAGTCTGCGGGAGCACATCAGAAACGAAGAAATAAGAAGGAGAGCGAAGGTGACGGATGTGATGGAACGTGTGGCGAGGCTGAAGTGGACTTGGACCGTGCACGTGGGGAGGCAAAACTGCAACAAATGGATACCAAGAATAGTAAACTGGAAGCCGAGAACGACCAAATGGAGCTGAAGCAGACCCCAGAAAAGATTGCACGACGATGTGAAGAAGGTGGCGGGTTGAGAGTAGCTGAGAGTAGTATAGCTATAAGGATTCTGGCTCAAAGTAGGGTTCTGCGCAGGTCTACCGCGCATCCTCCCAAAAGAAGCCCCCGGGTGCATGGCACCCAAGAGGAGCCCCTTGGTGTCGATGACTTTTGTTTACATAAGCACGGGTGACATCATGTTTACATAAACATGGTCGTTATTATGTTTACATTATAAGAGGTGATATCATATGATGATATCATGTTTACATAAGCAAGAAGGTAAAAGAATCGAACACGTGTCAAGGTCAAATGACGTCAGAGGGATTTCGGCGCACTTCCGGTCGGTTTTTCCCCGGGTACCGCGAAAGGGCGCACTTCCCCTTCCGACCGGCTCGGCTCGCGGGGGGCGGCGGGGTATTATAAGTTTTAAATAACCAAAGCGCATCGTACATCAATTTATTAATACAATTGTTTTGTTGTGGTTGTTAGAAGCACTTTTAAAAAGTAAGTTTAATTTTATATTATGTATTTTAAGAATTGTTTATTTTATTCTTTTATTTAATAGTGTCATCTTCCTATGGTCATGGCCCAAAAAACGCAAAGGAAATTCGTTTTATTTATCAAAATTCATTTGGGTTAAATAATTCAAAAAGTAAATATATAACAATAGGCATAGATATAGACAATGGATTTAAACCTGCAGTAAAAATCGGATCTCGTAATGGTATCGAGTTGTTATTAACTCGAACTGAATGGAACAATATAATTTTATATCGAGAACAAATTTATGAATACTTCGAAAGCGATATTTTAAATACGATATATTTACCTAATTTACAAATTAAGGGTGAAACATACAATAAGATGAGATTGATAAAAATGGAAAATTACTACAATGAATTTATTTGTGTTGCAAAAGAAACTTTCCACAACCTCTTTTTGTTAAGTGAAATAGTGAATTCGAGATTGAATATTTTGGAAAATTTGGAATTACAACATTTTTTTACAAATTGTTTATCCTCAAGTATTAGAATCGGAGGAGGTGATCACTTTGAAAATTTTCAAAGTTTGATTAAACAGGAAAGCATAGTTAAAACACAAAATGGCTATTGTTTGTTAGAAATGCTAACAATTTATCCGGAATACGTAAAAAAAGCATTTGAAGAACACTCTTATATTTAAAATTGTAATAATAATTGATATGTAAAAAAAGAAATTATTTAGAAATACCATGTACATTATTTTATATAAATTAAAAACTTATTTTAATATCGAAATGTATGACCTTGTTTTCATTAAAAAGCTTTAAATATAGAAATGTGTTTATTTTGACAAAGACACGCGTACTGCTTAATTAGTAAAAATTTATAAAACTAAATCTTCTCATATTAATTTGTTAGTTGAATGTTGTAATTCTTGTTATCAACAAGTGCGATTTGTGTTTCTTAAAAAAAGTTTTTGAATAATAATAAATTATGGCAGATGAAATTATGAATACGTCGCGTCGCATAAGAGAAATAATGCAAAAGGCATTATTGCTAATTTCGAATAACCCCGATGAGATAACAAATTGGTTAAATTTATCTACAAAAAACATAAAAATTTTAAATAAAGCATTAAAAAAATGTGAATTAAATATAGGTGAAAAAAGACATTTGGAGCATACGATTGGAATTTTAAAAGGTAAGTCAATATAAAATTTTAATTTCTTATTAAATTAAAAAATAGGTCATTTTTATATAACATAAAAAATTTTAATGTCGAACATGAAAAATATTTCTTATTAAATTTAAAGTAAACAGTGTTTATTTATTTAACTAATTGATCGCTTCATATTTTTATTTTGTTTATTCGAATCATTGTATATATAAAATTTTAATTCCAAATTTGAAAAATATTTCTTATTAAATTATAAATTAGGTCATTTTTAATTGTAAATACGCACATTACATATAAAAACTTGAAAAAATATTTCTTATTAAATTTAATGTATATTTATTTATTTAAGTAATTGATTAATTTATTTTGTTTATTCAAACATGCTAATTGATTGAGTAATTATAGAATTCGATACCATAGCCGTACTAAAAATAATTTATTTTTGAAGCCATAGGCGTAGGTAAAAATAATTTATAAGGAATAACCATGATAATTTTTATTCATTTAAAAAAATGTTTACTTTAATTTAAAAACTTCAGTCGTTATTTTGTTTTTGGCATTAAATTTTTTAGTCATACTAGGTTAATTTTTATTTTGTGTTGTAACATTCGAAAACTATTTTAGGTTATCAAACCAAGATTAAAAATATACGACATCGTGGAGCCGGAATTAACAGCGGTAAAAAACGCGGTGATCGTGTGCGTTGGGAAGACGTCCAATCGGCCTTCAAAGGACGGGTTAGGACGGGGGTGGTTATCAACCTCAAACACAAGGATCCCCAAGCCTTCCTAGAGGATGCCCGATTCCTAGTGGCAATTCGAGTGAAGAAACTTTTAAAAAAGCATAACATGCTCAAAATTAATGTGGACTTTGGATGTAGTTATACAAAAGCAGGACTCGAGGAAGTTGACGTGAAACACTTTAAGTAAAAACTTTATAAATTTTATATAACTTTTTTTTAAAATAATTATTTTTCAGCACCCGAAACAGCGTAATCGATGGCGCTACGGATTTAAAAAGGTGGTGGGAGGAGCACGTTCGAGCAGCCGTGATGACCCAAATGGAAGAGTTCCAATTCCGGGACAGCGGCTGGACCCTCGATGCGGTAGTAAATTTAGCAGTAAACATCAACAAATACGAACCTCTGAGGGGGTCCTCCTATATTCCGCTACCTGAAGATATTCAAGCCAAGAAAGCGTGCGTCAATGTGCAAAATGAGGACAACGTGTGCTTTTATTGGTCCATTGTATCGTCATTGCACCCTGCTTCAAGGAACTCTCATAGAGTGTCGTCCTACCCCCATTACTCTGAAGTTTTAAACTTGGAGGGTTTAGAGCTCCCCATGACGCTTAGACAGGTTAGTAAATTCGAGAAATTAAACGACATCTCCGTCAACGTCTACGTCTTGGAAAAATCCGGTAACCATCATCGCGTCCTACTCGCCCTCTTGACAAAGAACAAACGAAATCGTCACGTAAATTTGTTAATGGTGCAGTCCTCCTATAAGAAACCTACAGATGATACCCCCGTTAGCTACCATTTCTGCTGGGTTAAAAATCTCAGTAGACTTGTTAGGAAACAAGCGACTGCTTACAAAGGTTTGATTCTCATATGTGAGAGATGCATGCAATACTTTTATACGAAAGAAAAATTGCAAAGACATGAGGAGGATTGTATCGGTACGAATGAGTGTAGGGTGACGATGCCTGCCAAGGGGGAAGTGGTAAAGTTTAAAAACTATAATAATAAAGAACGGGTACCGTTTGTAATTTATATGGACATTGAAAGTTTGCTTAAACCATGATACTAAATCTTTCCTTACTGCTCTAATGAGAAGTCAGCTCGGAAAAGATTAAGTCCACGCAGAAGGATAAAACCATCTACTTTAATTTTGCGTGGGGCCCTGGTGTTAGGTTTTAAACTAGCTCATTTATTGCGGAAGCGAGAGTCGTGGATCGTGTGAAAGAAACACCCCGGAGAGATCAAGGAAACAGCTTTGCTAACACAACACAATAAAATGGACAATTGGATGTTAATTGTCAGAAGGCAAAGATATACGCGATGTCGGATGTAAGAGGTGTTAGCCGACCAAAACAAGCACAGTGGCAACGACACTGCCACCGAAAATCACTCCCAAACATAAACCAAGGGCACATTCGAATGGTTATATAAAAATCCCACGATAAAGTGGAACCATATCGAATCCCCAATGATAAAACAAAAGACAGCAATCTCGGTGAAATGCCGCACCCTGTATATGGGTCGAACATCGTAGCCTTTCATAAAAAAAAAGAACATAAAAACAAAAATAAACACACAAAAAATTGTTCAACATAGAATTTCAAATATGAAATTCGAACGTACTACGATCATTTTGGAATCCCTTCGTCAATGCATTTTACCATAAGCTATTCGATGTTATAAGTGGAAATAAATACCCTGAACAAGTTAATTAAATAAAACACAAATATCAATAATTAATAATTAAAAGTTTATTACATATCAACCTGAACATTCGATCCATTTCACACTTGCGAGTGCGAACTGGATAAGATAAACTGATATCACCTCGCCGCAGGAATATAAAATTGCAAGGCTATCGCAATCTTGGCGACCACTCTAAGAATAAAAAAATGCATGACAAAAAGGAAACCAAAATGTTACACATAAAAAATACATAAATTGGTCAAGGGTGAACTCCAACGTCATCGTTCTCCAGGTGTACGGAAGAAAATTTGGCTAAATTAATTATCCAGTAACTGCGAAGCAATGAACAAAATTATTAGGTGACTTACCATTGTGAAAATGAAGTAATATTTCACAGGAAGCACTGACCATGGGTCCAACAAAAAATGTACGATCCGGGAAAAATCAACCATCCCTCAAATCACGAATGTCACATCCCCATGAAGGGTTTTGGAGCGCAAGATCCAAAAAACCATTCGTATTGATGGATGGGAACCCTCACAAAATCGAATCATCCCTTTTTAAAATTTTGAACCAAAAACTGATAACCATTTCACAGCACTTTCAAACATGACCGTTCGAGCGCCGAGCGTTCGAGCGCCCACCAATGACCTCTTATCATAGCATGCGCGAGTTTAATCTCCGTCAATCACGCTCGCTATACAGGGTGCTACGAAATATATTGCTAGATGTTAAAAGTTGAATTTAATAAATTCAACGTTGTTGCGAAAAGTGAAAATTTTTCGTAACAACCAGTGGACAAAAAACGTGGTGAAAAGACAACGGTATATCAGGAACATGAGGCCTACCTGTTACCTGATCGACCTGACCTACCTGTTACCTGATCGACCTGACCTACCTGTTACCTGATCGACCTGACCTACCTGTTACCTATAGCAGTTGACCTTGAGGATCAACCCTCCAAAACTTTATGTGTGCAGCACTTGAGGATCAACCCCCCTCCCCCCCCCCTCCCCAAAGCTTTATGTGTGCAGCACTCGGGGGAGGTTTTTTAGAATAGGTCTGAGTGAGATAGAAAGAGTTCATTAAGCGTCTTCAGCAACCCCTCCATATCACCTCAGTAAAATTGTATTGATGCCTCCCCCCAAAGTCAATTCAGAGTGATCATGAACAATCACAAGAGATCCGAATTTTACTTTAGTAATTAATATATCTAAACTATAGATAATGTATGAACGAATGGGGTGCTGGGGTGCAGATAGAATCATCCTCCAGCATGAAAAAGAAATTGAAATTTTTCTAAGTATTGTGCATATATATTTAACCGGGCTGGCACGTCGCGAGGATGTTGCTTTGTATATCGAATTAGATTATGTTAACGAATGTGATGAATCTTTGATCTAACTCATTATCAGGATTCTTTAGATAATATTTATATTGAGCTCCGAGCATACCTGTTATAACAGTAATGAATCTATAACAGTTTCACGCGGGTGCACCTATAACAGTTTCTCGCGGGTTCACCCATCAAAGGTCAATTTTATAAGGAAGAATTACATAAAACTTCATATCCGTACACATTTTTAATAGAAAAAAACTACGCAAGAAGGGAATTCATGTGTACTTCAAATGGATTGGTTGCCTTGCACCTTCTTGGATTTCTTCAAATGCGTTATTGTAAACATTTTTTATTATATTAAATTATAATGATGCTTTATTATCGTATTATATAAGTTCACCCTGTATGTCCTAGAGTAAAAGGTTAGAAAAAGGTTTAATTAATAACGATTGCTTGATATAAATAATAATTTATTAAAATAAATAACAATATATACAAATACTTAATAATAATAATTACTGTTAAATTTATACATACACAAAATAATCATCTCAAAATCCTCCAATTACTCCACGCAAAAATAATAATTTATTAAAATAGATAATAATATATACAAATACTTAATAATAATAATAATTACTGTTAAATTTATACGTACACAAAACAATCAATTCATAATCCTCCAATGACCCCACGCAAACGTATCAAAGCTTCCCTTAATCAACTTACGTTTATCGTCGTTGGCGCTTAAAGCAAGCTTTGTTTGCTTAATCGTCACAACGTTGTGGTTCATTGAACGAATAGAATTTTGATCCCTTACTATATTATTCTTATGAACTAAACAGTTTATATAATCGTTAAAACTAATGTTTTTTTTCACAACATAACCCTTGACACCCTTGGCCTTTTTTATTGTCTTTTGGCTACCCACACGCACACTATACATTTTAGATCTAAGTCCAACAAAATCGGTGATAATTTTAGCGTTCATTTCGTCTTTCATAAGACCGGGAACCTTCTTATTAGCGAGCGGTATTCCGTGAATATTATTCGGGGGATAATCGCTGGTATCGAACAATTGAATATTTTTTTTCATGATAGCATAAAAATCTGGACATTTGATTTGATAAATTAGTGAATCGGTGTCGCAGTACATTACCTTGTTATCGTAACCTAAATTTGCCATAAAATCGTAATGAAACGAATAAAGGCAAATTTTGGATATGTCCAAAATGGCCATACCTACGTACAAGGGTTTGTTCATCACAATTTCCATAGTAGTCATTTCTATAATGACACAATCCTCGTCGAGAATTACCCTACTATGAAAATTGGGCTTCGCAATCAAAACTTTGGCGCTATACCGACCGTCCCATTTAGTTATCAGTTTTACGGTCTTTCTGTTCCTTAAATTTTCCATTGTCTTTCCAAAAACCGAATTGTTCATTAATTTGTAGAAAGTCTTTTCAAATTCGTTTCGAGCCTTGGTCCTCATCGAGGTGTTCAAGTCGATGTACGGTTTCAACCACGCGGATTGATTAAATTCCAAGACTCGATGAATTTTTTTAATTTTAATACCGTGATGTAAAGCTTGTTTTAATGCTCGGTAATGAATTATATATTTATCTTTGTCATATAAGGTGGTAAGTAATTTTTGAGTTTTCGACCCCGGAGGAATCATTTGTTCGGGACAAAAAGGTAAGTCATTGTGGAGGTCGTGAAGATCTTGGGGGTATTGTAAATCTACTTCTAAGATGTATCCCTTTTGATAATCGTCGGGTATTGTGGTAACGTCTATATTCAAATCTCTACACCACTTGAAGCCTCCTGAAGGGAGAGCTTGGGACATTGCAAATCCGTATAAATTATTCACATCGAGATACTGAATATAAACGCTCTCTTTGCGCGGATCGTATTCGGACATGTGATGGTTATTTGCCCTAGCAAACCTGTTGGAGCACTGCGATATACCTCCGCGAATTCCTCGCTCAACGAACATTAACATGTCAATCTCCGTTAGCAAATCCAATTCTACATTGGTATATTTAAGCATGCTATCCCAAGTGAGCGAAGGTGCGGTGATGTAGTGGGCCGCGTCTAAACCGTAGATTTTATAACAAGTATTCCTAAAATTTTCAAATACATCCGCCAACAACAACACATCGGTTTTTAAGTACAAGTCCGAGTACTCCCCCAAAGTTGTGATTGCGAACTCGGTCCAGACTTTCTGCGCATGATTATAATCTTCGTCGGATATTGCCTCTTCGCGTAATTTACTATAAAAATCTGATTTTTCGGGTAATTTTAACTCTTCTAAATTTGCTCTACATTGAACGTAATCGTAGGGGAAAACACCCTTACGTCTCAACAATTTTAATTGTCGCTCGTCCGGGTATTCGCTCCTAACGATCTTCAAATCGTCTAAATACGAGACCAATTGGTCTAGAGCATATGGCATAAATCTGAACGAATCTATAAATTTAAATTTAATTGCCGAACCTTCAAGCGATTTAGTGAAAGATATATATTGCTGTGTGCTTACGTAAAGCCTTTATGAGACCCACACTTTATGATACAAAATTGTTATGAATACCTTCGCTAATAGGGTTAAAGGTTCTTGTCGTTAATGTTTTATATGGGTGTACGTAATTGTACCCCGTCAATGGAAAAGTATGTGAAAATTTGTAAATACAATTTAATGAAATAAGGTGCCTCAGCTTAGCTCTTTCGTAGTGCATGTATCTTACCTTGTACAGGGTGGATTCGCTCCGTTACCAATGCTGTAAATGAAATTATGGTGCGGAACAGGTCTAAATAATTATCCTTCGTTACAAAGTTATTAATGTTTTTATTAAGCACACAAATGAAAATAAATATTTGGTTATATCAAAAAGTTCTATTATTAAATCTATTTTATAAAAATTCTGAACGTAAAATGATGCAAAACACGTGTCGTACGAAGTCCGGAGATTTCACTTAAGTTTATAAAGATTTTATTGCAATGTACACGGTACCTTATTAAATCCAGGAATATTTCTTGTACTTGAAATGGAGATGGTACAATTGCGCGTCAAAGACACTCAAAGGGTTCATTTACCATCGGAAACTTCCAGACGCAGTTTGTTGACCTCGTTTTGTGTTGAAGTTTATTTTCTTTAAAAATATTTGCCATCCGTTACGATTTTCACCTTATTTGTGGTTTTTCGTAGGTAAGTAACTATTTTGTTGAATTATGCACTTATATTTCGTAATTACACTATTTATTTTCACTATAATATCAATTTTATTAGGACGATTCTAAATTCGCCACTTTGCACGTGCGAATATCAACACCAACCTTTTTTATCGATTGTTTTATTAATTAATTTACGAAGTTCATCGCTATCCTGATCTTTGCATAAACGTATTTTATTGGTCGATCGAAAAATCAATATTATTTGAAGTTTCATAGTACAGGTATGGACTAAGCCAATTGTGGTTCGTTGAAATTTTATAAGTAAAAATTTTCTTATTTTTAGATTTGATTGTGTTCTTCTCAAGTGTTTCGTGGTTGGATAAATAAAGATGCTGGATATGAAATTTCCATACGCAGTTCATTAAGTTGTGACATGCCGAACTCACGTAACGATTTAACAAACTTATTTTAAATTTAACGCTAACATGGATTTTTACATTTATCAATTGATTAACAAATTTCTAACTTTTAAAATACCTTTCTTATTACTAACAATCTTTCATTTACTATTAATTAACATTTTTAACAATGACAAATATTAAAATGATGCATTTCAAATTTATTTTATTCACACCTGTTTTATGTCCCGTTTTCAACGAATCATATGACTTTAAGTTAAATTCCTTGGTATCGGATGAAGTTTTTCTGATTACTTTGATAAGTTACATGCTTTTATTCATAACAAAACTTTTGCTGAAACTTAAATGACGTACTTCCATTGACGTGGTATCTCGATACCGCATTTACCCCCTGTTGATTTGTAATTTAAAAGAAAAATACCTATTTTTGTGTTAAATTACACAATTAACATTTATGTGCTTTTTCTTTTTTTTTTTTTTTTTATTCATAAACAAACTTAAATTTTTAATGTATCGATTATCTTTAATGTTCAAATTGTCTCGCTAAATTATATCGCATTAACATTAACTAAAAAAAATTCAATAAAATTAACTAAATAACTTCAAACAAAACTAACTGATTATTTTCAAAATTAATTAACTAACTAAACTATTAACTGTTCAAAGAAAACTAACTAATCATATTCAAATTCTAAACTATCCTATATACTAATTTAACTAATAAATCTGACCAAGATTTCTGATGATAATTTAAATTATTGAGTTCTGAAATTTTTAATTTGACTTTCTTTTTATTTTATTTTATTCAAAAAAAAACTTGACTCTTTATTTTTAATCTTTCTATCTTTAACTTATTTATATTTGGGTGATTCCTACTTTAGTTCTTATAATTCCCTTTTAGCTATTAACCTTGTGAACAATCATTAACTTTTAATTCATAATTCCGTCTTATTAATTGGTATTCTTTATCTCTGCATTTAATTAATATTTTCCTATTTATTTCCCCATTATTATTCTCTGACCTCTTTTTTGGTCCCATATACCTTTTACTTCATATAACTTCATAATTAATTCATTAATTTCTACATATTATTTATCTAACTCCGTCTGAGTTAACTACCGTATTATTATTTACCCCCCATTTATCTTTCAACGTTCAACATTGAATACCATTTTCCACTACCAAATACCTCCTGATCTTTTCAAATTAAACACATCATCAGCTATCTTAAATTCCTTTTTCACCCAAATTCTAAATTTAACTTTTCTCTTTCATTAACTAAATTCCTTTTACCAATTGCATTTTTTAAATTGAAATCATTTATTTAATCAAATCTTATTAACTTTTCCTTTCATAAAATTTTATTAATTATTCAAATGTAGTATCTTTTCTATATAAATTTTTCCATCTTGGTCAATTTTTTTATCATTTTCATATTCTAATAGCTTTAATCAAATTTACATTGCTTTTTAGATTATCTATTGGTCGTGTCCTAATCATTCCTTAAAATTATATTTACATTTGTCTAATTTTATCCTTTTACTATTTTCCTTTAGCGGTTTGTCGTGTAAGTTGTTAAATTTTTTTTATATTATTTAAGTTTTCGCCGTTATTTTCTTACTACTTCTTGAGCGGTTATTTTAAAAAGTTGTTATATTTTATTTTTATAATTAAGTTTCGCCATTATTTTCAATCATCACTTATTGAGGAATGGTAGAAGAAATCTTTTCTTCCCCTTCCGATAAATTTTTTATTTTAACTTTCACCTGCTTATAAAATTTTCTCTTATTAACGTAGTCTTTTTCTTTAACTTTAATGCATGCATTCATGCTGGACTCTCTTGTCCAATGCACTTTGTAATTATTTAACATTTTTCTTTTTAACCGACTTTTCTTATTCTTCTTTTGTAAAATATTTTTCTTTTTCCCGATGTGATCACGATTTGTTAATTTATTTAAATTCTTGATTGTAAAATTGTTGTACCCCCTTGCTTTTATAAATTTAATATTGTTAACCCGTTTACCTGTTAAGTTTTTTGATTTTAATTTTGTTAATTTATGTAGTCTTTTAATTTTAAGAAATTTTGTAATTTTAGCTGTAATATTTTTAGTACATAAACCGCTTTGTAAAATTTTTGCCTCTTGCTTTTGTAAAGTTTTCCTATTTGTTCGCATGCCTCTTGTTTGGTATTTTTGTTTAAAACGTAGCTTTTTAAATTTCAATTGCACCCGTTTGCATGCTTTTCTCGTGTGTACTGTGTATGACCGGCATTGAATTTTTCCTGATAGCCTTTTAGCTGTTACGTTAACCTTTTCTTCTACCACTTCTTCCTCCTTTCTTTTTAATAATTCTTTTATGTCTTCTGCACTTCTTTTCAACAATTCCTCTGTTTTGTTTTGTGCTTTATCTATGGTTTTTCGGGTTTCTTCGTGTATCTTATCCGCTCTTTCGTACAATTCGTCCATGTTGTTCAAAAATTTATTTAACCATGATGGTTCCTCCTCTTCTTGGTTTTGTGGTTCATTGTTTTCTCTTTGTACCCCCACTTTTTCCAAAATGGGAATGTCTGAGTTATCTAATTTTTCATAGTCGCGATTGACGATGTTGATCGGCGAAATTTTTAATTTCTGAACTTCATCCTTCAAGAGTTGGTTTTCTTGCAAAATTTCATTCTGCTGGTTTTCCAATTCGCATAATTGACTCTCGGCTCTACGTTTCTGCTTTTCTATTTCTTCACAACGTTCCTGTATTTTATCAATTTTATTTTGCAACGTTTTAGCTTCTCCAAGTAGTTTTTCCGCATCTAATGCGTCTCTCGGAATTGTAGAAGCGATCTTTAATTTTTCCAATTCCTCTTCGCATTCCAGCAGCCTACCGCTCATTTGGAATTTTTCAAACGTTAAACCTTCGATTTTGTCTTGATATTTTAAATTTTCTGATCGACATGTTTCGTATTTTAATTTTAATCCGGCTAATTCCGTGACAATTTTTTCATTTTCTCTCGTGGACTTTTCGTAGTCGGAGTGCAATCGATTGCCATTTTCTTTCTGACTCGAAACTTCTTTCAACAAACTCTCAGATTCTTCACGTTTCACCCTCAAATCTTCCCTCAATTTTAGGGTTTCCTTTTTCCAGCTTTCCAATTCAATATTGATAACCTCAATTTCCTTCTTCCCCGTTTCTTGCAATTTATGAAAATCGTCGATTTGTAAATTCAAATCTACTTCCATTTCCTCCAACTTGTCGTTGAGGTTTTTCAATTGACTATTTTCTTCCAATAAATTTTCAAGTTCCTTTCTGTAAGCGTGCAGTTCGGAAGTAACTTTTTCGACGTTTTTAGTAGAATCGGCCCGCAATTTTTCAATTACATTTTCGTATTTTTCGTTTTCTTCGCATTTTGATTTTAACGTTTGTTCTGTTGCTTCATAAATTTTCTTGATACTAGCAACTTCTTCACAACTGTTCTGTAATTGTTCTTCTTTTATTTTCAAGGTCTGCTTCAGTTCAAACACCAACTTATTCGTTTCTTCTTTATCATTTTGTAGCGCTAAGAGTTCCGAATTTAAATTTTCAATTTCAACATTTGATTTAGAAATTTTCGTTGTGTTAATTTCGAATTGTTCCTTTAATTTTTGTAGCATGAGTTGCTCCTGTCGCCACAACTGTCGAGTATTTTCCAATTCCAATTCCGTTTGGTTTTTATCGGCTAACATTTTCTTCAATTCCGCAATGTTTTTGTTTTGTTCTTCTTCGGCGGTTTTTAATTTTTCTTCTTCGTCGACTTTTACTTGTTTTTCTTCTTCGGCGGCTTTATCCATCATTAGTTTTTCATTTTTAAGTCTTGTTCTGGTTTCTATTATCCAGTCAATATCTGGATGTCCGCCTCTCTCTATTTCTTTTAGTCTCGCCTCCTCTACAAGCTGTCTTAACCTTTCTCTTTCGTTGTTGGCCATTTGTTTAGCTTTGACTGCTTTTTCTTTTGCTAATTTTCTTTCTTCATTACTGGCCATCTGTCTAGCTTTTTCTGCTTTAAACTTTTCTATTTGTCTTTGGGCCATTTTTTCTTGTATTTCCTTTTTGTTTCTCTTTGGTTTTCTTAATATCATCTCTGTCCATTGATCTAACAATGCATATTCTAACTCTTTTTCTTGATCATTTATTCTTTTCACCTCTTCAGCACCTAGTACCTCTGCCTGTTCTCTTAATAGATCTACGAGTTTCTTTACGTCATACATTTTTGTTATATCTTTTTCTGCCATCGTGGTTTATTATAATTTATTTAATTCAATATAGGAAATCGTTGTTAAGTAAAATTCTGTACGTTTTAATTTTATTATTAAGAATATTTTTAATTTTAATTTTAATTTTAAGTGAATCTTTAATTTTAAGTTTAACGTTAAGTAGATTGTGGACGATTTTATGTTGACGTTAATGTAAATAATTTTAATTAAATTTTCCGTTGTAATTGACCTAACTGATATTTTTAGTAATGCCACGCTGGTATCCCCCTTTTATCGATGCTCGCACGATGGGCGCCAAAAAGTGCTGTGTGCTTACGTAAAGCCTTTATGAGACCCACACTTTATGATACAAAATTGTTATGAATACCTTCGCTAATAGGGTTAAAGGTTCTTGTCGTTAATGTTTTATATGGGTGTACGTAATTGTACCCCGTCAATGGAAAAGTATGTGAAAATTTGTAAATACAATTTAATGAAATAAGGTGCCTCAGCTTAGCTCTTTCGTAGTGCATGTATCTTACCTTGTACAGGGTGGATTCGCTCCGTTACCAATGCTGTAAATGAAATTATGGTGCGGAACAGGTCTAAATAATTATCCTTCGTTACAAAGTTATTAATGTTTTTATTAAGCACACAAATGAAAATAAATATTTGGTTATATCAAAAAGTTCTATTATTAAATCTATTTTATAAAAATTCTGAACGTAAAATGATGCAAAACACGTGTCGTACGAAGTCCGGAGATTTCACTTAAGTTTATAAAGATTTTATTGCAATGTACACGGTACCTTATTAAATCCAGGAATATTTCTTGTACTTGAAATGGAGATGGTACAATTGCGCGTCAAAGACACTCAAAGGGTTCATTTACCATCGGAAACTTCCAGACGCAGTTTGTTGACCTCGTTTTGTGTTGAAGTTTATTTTCTTTAAAAATATTTGCCATCCGTTACGATTTTCACCTTATTTGTGGTTTTTCGTAGGTAAGTAACTATTTTGTTGAATTATGCACTTATATTTCGTAATTACACTATTTATTTTCACTATAATATCAATTTTATTAGGACGATTCTAAATTCGCCACTTTGCACGTGCGAATATCAACACCAACCTTTTTTATCGATTGTTTTATTAATTAATTTACGAAGTTCATCGCTATCCTGATCTTTGCATAAACGTATTTTATTGGTCGATCGAAAAATCAATATTATTTGAAGTTTCATAGTACAGGTATGGACTAAGCCAATTGTGGTTCGTTGAAATTTTATAAGTAAAAATTTTCTTATTTTTAGATTTGATTGTGTTCTTCTCAAGTGTTTCGTGGTTGGATAAATAAAGATGCTGGATATGAAATTTCCATACGCAGTTCATTAAGTTGTGACATGCCGAACTCACGTAACGATTTAACATACTTATTTTAAATTTAACGCTAACATGGATTTTTACATTTATCAATTGATTAACAAATTTCTAACTTTTAAAATACCTTTCTTATTACTAACAATCTTTCATTTACTATTAATTAACATTTTTAACAATGACAAATATTAAAATGATGCATTTCAAATTTATTTTATTCACACCTGTTTTATGTCCCGTTTTCAACGAATCATATGACTTTAAGTTAAATTCCTTGGTATCGGATGAAGTTTTTCTGATTACTTTGATAAGTTACATGCTTTTATTCATAACAAAACTTTTGCTGAAACTTAAATGACGTACTTCCATTGACGTGGTATCTCGATACCGCAATATCTATCCTTGTTTACGGGAAGAATAAATATTGATCCTTCAATTTCTTGTGCTATATTCTTTATGATAAAGTGTGCGTCGTAGCCGCTTAAATTATGACAAATTACCGGTATAGATTTGCGGTCTTTGTAATTTAAATTACAAGAATTGTGTGCTGCCCCACGAAAATCGCCTGTAATATGATTATGATCGCGAACTTTAAAGTTTTTTTCTGAAAACGGTTTATTGCAAATATGGCAGTTTGAGGCTTGATGAAAATCGTGCTCTTCCTGTAATGTTAATTTCATCGGCTGCATCGCCCAATAAACAGGCTCTACATCCTCGGCAATCTGTCTTAACTCGCAAGCGAACCATTTAGCACACTCCAATCCGCGGTAACTTTTGTAATAAGAAAGGCTCTGGTCGTACTCGCATTTAAAATAGTAGCCAAGGCTGAAGGCCTCATGTTCCTGATATACCGTTGTCTTTTCACCACGTTTTTTGTCCACTGGTTTAAGCAAACTTTCAATGTCCATATAAATTACAAACGGTACCCGTTCTTTATTATTATAGTTTTTAAACTTTACCACTTCCCCCTTGGCAGGCATCGTCACCCTACACTCATTCGTACCGATACAATCCTCCTCATGTCTTTGCAATTTTTCTTTCGTATAAAAGTATTGCATGCATCTCTCACATATGAGAATCAAACCTTTGTAAGCAGTCGCTTGTTTCCTAACAAGTCTACTGAGATTTTTAACCCAGCAGAAATGGTAGCTAACGGGGGTATCATCTGTAGGTTTCTTATAGGAGGACTGCACCATTAACAAATTTACGTGACGATTTCGTTTGTTCTTTGTCAAGAGGGCGAGTAGGACGCGATGATGGTTACCGGATTTTTCCAAGACGTAGACGTTGACGGAGATGTCGTTTAATTTCTCGAATTTACTAACCTGTCTAAGCGTCATGGGGAGCTCTAAACCCTCCAAGTTTAAAACTTCAGAGTAATGGGGGTAGGACGACACTCTATGAGAGTTCCTTGAAGCAGGGTGCAATGACGATACAATGGACCAATAAAAGCACACGTTGTCCTCATTTTGCACATTGACGCACGCTTTCTTGGCTTGAATATCTTCAGGTAGCGGAATATAGGAGGACCCCCTCAGAGGTTCGTATTTGTTGATGTTTACTGCTAAATTTACTACCGCATCGAGGGTCCAGCCGCTGTCCCGGAATTGGAACTCTTCCATTTGGGTCATCACGGCTGCTCGAACGTGCTCCTCCCACCACCTTTTTAAATCCGTAGCGCCATCGATTACGCTGTTTCGGGTGCTGAAAAATAATTATTTTAAAAAAAAGTTATATAAAATTTATAAAGTTTTTACTTAAAGTGTTTCACGTCAACTTCCTCGAGTCCTGCTTTTGTATAACTACATCCAAAGTCCACATTAATTTTGAGCATGTTATGCTTTTTTAAAAGTTTCTTCACTCGAATTGCCACTAGGAATCGGGCATCCTCTAGGAAGGCTTGGGGATCCTTGTGTTTGAGGTTGATAACCACCCCCGTCCTAACCCGTCCTTTGAAGGCCGATTGGACGTCTTCCCAACGCACACGATCACCGCGTTTTTTACCGCTGTTAATTCCGGCTCCACGATGTCGTATATTTTTAATCTTGGTTTGATAACCTAAAATAGTTTTCGAATGTTACAACACAAAATAAAAATTAACCTAGTATGACTAAAAAATTTAATGCCAAAAACAAAATAACGACTGAAGTTTTTAAATTAAAGTAAACATTTTTTTAAATGAATAAAAATTATCATGGTTATTCCTTATAAATTATTTTTACCTACGCCTATGGCTTCAAAAATAAATTATTTTTAGTACGGCTATGGTATCGAATTCTATAATTACTCAATCAATTAGCATGTTTGAATAAACAAAATAAATTAATCAATTACTTAAATAAATAAATATACATTAAATTTAATAAGAAATATTTTTTCAAGTTTTTATATGTAATGTGCGTATTTACAATTAAAAATGACCTAATTTATAATTTAATAAGAAATATTTTTCAAATTTGGAATTAAAATTTTATATATACAATGATTCGAATAAACAAAATAAAAATATGAAGCGATCAATTAGTTAAATAAATAAACACTGTTTACTTTAAATTTAATAAGAAATATTTTTCATGTTCGACATTAAAATTTTTTATGTTATATAAAAATGACCTATTTTTTAATTTAATAAGAAATTAAAATTTTATATTGACTTACCTTTTAAAATTCCAATCGTATGCTCCAAATGTCTTTTTTCACCTATATTTAATTCACATTTTTTTAATGCTTTATTTAAAATTTTTATGTTTTTTGTAGATAAATTTAACCAATTTGTTATCTCATCGGGGTTATTCGAAATTAGCAATAATGCCTTTTGCATTATTTCTCTTATGCGACGCGACGTATTCATAATTTCATCTGCCATAATTTATTATTATTCAAAAACTTTTTTTAAGAAACACAAATCGCACTTGTTGATAACAAGAATTACAACATTCAACTAACAAATTAATATGAGAAGATTTAGTTTTATAAATTTTTACTAATTAAGCAGTACGCGTGTCTTTGTCAAAATAAACACATTTCTATATTTAAAGCTTTTTAATGAAAACAAGGTCATACATTTCGATATTAAAATAAGTTTTTAATTTATATAAAATAATGTACATGGTATTTCTAAATAATTTCTTTTTTTACATATCAATTATTATTACAATTTTAAATATAAGAGTGTTCTTCAAATGCTTTTTTTACGTATTCCGGATAAATTGTTAGCATTTCTAACAAACAATAGCCATTTTGTGTTTTAACTATGCTTTCCTGTTTAATCAAACTTTGAAAATTTTCAAAGTGATCACCTCCTCCGATTCTAATACTTGAGGATAAACAATTTGTAAAAAAATGTTGTAATTCCAAATTTTCCAAAATATTCAATCTCGAATTCACTATTTCACTTAACAAAAAGAGGTTGTGGAAAGTTTCTTTTGCAACACAAATAAATTCATTGTAGTAATTTTCCATTTTTATCAATCTCATCTTATTGTATGTTTCACCCTTAATTTGTAAATTAGGTAAATATATCGTATTTAAAATATCGCTTTCGAAGTATTCATAAATTTGTTCTCGATATAAAATTATATTGTTCCATTCAGTTCGAGTTAATAACAACTCGATACCATTACGAGATCCGATTTTTACTGCAGGTTTAAATCCATTGTCTATATCTATGCCTATTGTTATATATTTACTTTTTGAATTATTTAACCCAAATGAATTTTGATAAATAAAACGAATTTCCTTTGCGTTTTTTGGGCCATGACCATAGGAAGATGACACTATTAAATAAAAGAATAAAATAAACAATTCTTAAAATACATAATATAAAATTAAACTTACTTTTTAAAAGTGCTTCTAACAACCACAACAAAACAATTGTATTAATAAATTGATGTACGATGCGCTTTGGTTATTTAAAACTTATAATACCCCGCCGCCCCCCGCGAGCCGAGCCGGTCGGAAGGGGAAGTGCGCCCCCTCGCGGTACCCGGGGAAAAACCGACCGGAAGTGCGCCGAAATCCCTCTGACGTCATTTGACCTTGACACGTGTTCGATTCTTTTACCTTCTTGCTTATGTAAACATGATATCATCATATGATATCACCTCTTATAATGTAAACATAATAACGACCATGTTTATGTAAACATGATGTCACCCGTGCTTATGTAAACAAAAGTCATCGACACCAAGGGGCTCCTCTTGGGTGCCATGCACCCGGGGGCTTCTTTTGGGAGGATGCGCAGTAGACCTGCGCAGAACCCTACTTTGAGCCAGAATCCTTATAGCTATACTACTGCTGAGGAAGGCGCAGAATAGAGAGGTTTGGGAAGAAATTGGAGAGGCCTACAAACTGATGAAAAAGAAGAAGAAGAAGATAGTTTATTATCATTGTATACGTCTTACAATGTTGTTTAACAATTCGCCGCACATTGCGAACGGAATGGACAGAGAGGTCGCAAACATAAATCCAGACAGCTTCAGGTTCGCGCAGCTCGTGGAATGCAATCCGCGTTTGTACAGAAACAAAATTTCAAATTAGAAGGCTTCTCTAATTAAAATGTTTTAAATTAAGACAATAAATAGTGTCATAAAAGATCTAACGTTTCAGGTGAAAGTCATTCACTTCTTATCGGACCCAAACTCAATTTCATCTGGAGTACTGCAGATAGTAAAATTCGTATATTACAATGGGTAATCGAAAATTTAATTTAATTTATTCGCCTATTACTCCCAATTTTGTTTAGTTTTATTGTGGCGGTATCCCCACTCATCCAAAAGACTAACATCTGTTTATAGACACGATAAGTTTTTTATTAATAATAAATTTCCAACTCGAAAATTTTCATGGAGTGATTTTGTTGTTCTAATTTTATTTGTTTATTTGGAAATTTTAAATACTAAATAATATGTAGTTAGTTGAATCTGAAATGATTCGGATAGTAATCCCCATCAATTAAATAATCAAGTTACAAAAAATAATTACATGTTTTACCGTATTTAAAATTTAAGGTTTCGAATTTTCCAACAAACTAAAATATGTATGTTGCGTTATAAAACTTTTTTAATTTTCAAATACGAAGTTTCAAACTGTATTTAATAAATAATTACATTAAAGAATTTGAACGTTAATATAAATACAGCCCTAAAATAATCAAAGCGTATTAATTTATTGTTCTAGCCGAAGATACCTTTTTGTGTGCTATTTCATGCTCGAAGATGTTGACAAACAGGCTTCTAGGCGACGCGTTAAAAATGTTAAAAATGTGCGGGATGGATCCTCGCGATAAGGACATTATCACAAAAATTAAACGTTATGTATTTATTGTGGTCAATGTAATATCGTACATTGATTTTCTGTTAATTTGCCTTTTCGACTGGAACGGTTTTAATTCAATTACCGAACTTTTAATTTATATATCTTTTGTACATGTAAGTTACAAATTATTCTGTAAATATTAAGAAGAAAAATCATTTTACAGGTTGGTTATAAACTATTTTCACTCATGGCTAAACAACGGCGGTACGTCTACATTTTGCAATTAATGAGTAACTTTACGAATTGGGAAAGCTTACAAGGACAAATTAAAGAAGACGTAGACAAACTTGCTAATACATTTTCAAAAATGATGCGAACCTTTCAAGTAATTTGTATTACGGCGGGAACGGGATATTGCTTAGCACCTATATTCGTTTCTTCAAAACGAGCTACTCCCTTAGAAAGTCATTTTTCAAAATATTTTGATAATATGGTCATCTACATTTCTGCATACCTTTTGCACTCGCTTGATTTTTTTCTAGCAGTAATTAATGTTTTGGGCCATGACTTTATGTATATTTCTGTGATTTCATCTATCAACATTGAAATATGGATTATTCAGCACAAAATTGAAAATGTAAAGATTAGAGATGATGACGATGAAGATAAGATGGACGAGATGTCTCAAATTGTCGCTCAACATAATTTGGTTTTGAAGTATTTTTTAAAATATGTTGAGATCTTCCAGTAAAACTTTTTAATTTTAGAGTCATTAAACAATCCAACTTAATTTATTCTGATGTACTGTTGGTTCAATTTTTATCCAGTATTATATTTTTATCAGCTGCACTGTTTGTTATCGCCGATGTTGGGTTAGCTTCTTAAATTGCAAAGAAAAAAATATAAAAATTAAACTTAATATTTTATAGTTTTCCACCACCAATGGAAACCGTATTAACAATTGGGCTACATTTAAGTGCATCAATGTTTCAGTTATTTATGTACTGTACTTTGGGGCAAATTTTATTAAACCAGGTATTTTTTGTTTTAATTTGCATTCAGGCTTCACCATCAGAACAGCGGTCGAAGTAGAACTGGAATATTGAGTATATTTAATTCAGCCAAAACAAATGAGTAGAATAATTTACTCATCTTATTTATGAATATCAATTGACAAATCTGAATTTCGATTGACGTCTTCAGAATATCAATTGACAAATCTGAATAACGGTTGACGATTTCTAAATTACTGCTGAAAAAGGTGTAGAGGGTATTATAATTTGGAATCTTTTAGGGTCAAAGTGTTTCTGACGCCATTTACAATATTAAATGGTGGGTTAAACCCCAACCAAAATTAAGACAAGCATGCATTTTGATGATTCAAAGATCACACAAGTTGGAGTGTTTAACTGCGGCAGGAATGTTTATAGTTAATTACGAATCTTACGCTAAAGTTAGTATCCTTGGTACGAAGCGATTGATAACTGACTAATTTTTAATATTAATTTCAGGTTCTTAAATTTGGAATGTCTCTATTCTCTATGACGCAAGCAATGAAAACTCGAAAACAAAATATTTAAAAAGTATTGAAAATCGGGTTCAGAAATTTTTTAAATTTGCAAAGTATGGTCACCGTGTATAGTAGCCAATGGACATGACTCACCATAAAGCACTAAAATGTGATTTCTTTACATAGTATGCAATTTTCAATAGATTTTCGACATTCGCACTAGGGATTACATTTATCTTAAGTTTGATAATTGAGATTGTAGTAACAACGGTTTGTGTTTTATTAAATATTTTGGATCTATCTGCAGGCCGTATGCTTCTGATTAATACCAAATTCAATAATTAGTCTTTTTAAAAACTATATTGTAATTTGCCTTATTAAAAATTAATAACTATTTCAACTGGAAGTTAAAGTAATTGAAAATTTTCTTCCAAAGATGCTTTCTAAGCAATTTTGGGAAGACGTACTAAAAATTATCAACAAATTAAGTACTTGGAAAAAATTTTTCTCAGTAGTTTTATGAAGTCTGCCCTAAATTTGTAAACATGTCACAATTCAAATAATTCAAAACTTTCTTCATTTATTTTAAAAATGATATTTGAACTATATACCACAAATTCCAATTATTAAATTCTAAATAATTATTAAAATAATATCGATATCTCGTATGATATACCCAATACCTCCAATTTCGTCGGATGCCAACGCCTTCGGATGGCTACGCGACAAAAAATGTTCCTGAAAGGACCGATGGTCCTCCACGCGTTTCAACATGAGACCTGCCATGACGAGATTGAACTTAGTTTCAACGAGATTGAATGATGTGTAGGCCCTATTATCAATGGAAATGATTTTTCACGACATTATTCATGGACTTTGCCGCCTACCTTATAGCGACATTTGCTCATAACTATACAGTTGCCTCATAGGCCCTTTTTGCAAAGGACGACTAGCTTTTACCAGCGTCAAGAGCAAGGATGTTCGTGGGATATTTTGCACAAGTGGTGGTCGTACAACTAACTAGGAAAAACAATGCTGGTATTTTATGGACGGCAGGTGAGCATAATAAAACAATTAAAAAGAGTGAAAAGTCTTGTTTTATTGTCACACCAAATTGAAGTCAAAAAAGATGGGTTGACGTGTGCTCTTGAATATAATATCTAACAGATACTATCGTCATGGAGACGAAAGAAAACTTTTACATGTGCTTTAAAACTAAATGTAACAAAATTTTTAATTCTAAATAATAAATCTAAATAAATGTTTGGAGAATAAAAAAAAATTTTCTGATATTTAATGTTTTAAATTTCCCGCACTTGGATATTAAATAAAGCTTACCCCACTTTTTAATTGCGTCATCATTCGATCTTACGCGTGGTTGTACCGGCCGTTCACCTACAACTTGCTCCAATTCACCTTTCTGTGGTCATCCAATTAAATTTCATAAATCATCCAACTATTTCTTCAGCCATCAATACCAATTTTTGTATTTTCGTAAGTGTATTCATATTTTTTAACATTTTCGATATCATTTAACCTTTTCCAGCATAAATCATCTTTACTTAACCTTACTTTGGTTTTAAAAACACATTTTTTTACAAATTTTCTGGAACAACACCAATTTTACGTACATTCACTTTGGTTAATTTTATCGTTGTTAAGGTAAACAAACTCGTCACCAAGGATATAAATTTTCGTTGATTTCAACGCCTTTCTGTTTTTGATGCAACTAGTTTTTCATTGGCCGGTAACTTTAATAAATTTTGCCACATTTAAACTTCATTTAAATAATGGTTTTTTAGGAAAGATTGTAAATTGGAGACACGATGCACTTTAGAGTTTAAATTGAAGCGAATAATCATCCTTTCAACTCATCACACCAAGCTGTTACAACAAATGTCATCAAGAAAACCTTTTTCAGTGCGCTTAACCCAACTAATCCTAAATTAACCTAGTTTTAATCACAATATTTACTAATATAATTAAAACTAACAATTAACAAATAATTTTGATGATATAATTTTTATAATTTTTATATAACGATTCAATCGTTATATCGCCTTGCCATGATCTCTCGATAATTCAACTTTTATTTAACATTTTACTTAAAACTTGTTCACTCCTTTGATTTGCCAAATCAGCAGAGCAAAGAACATCGCAGTGCCTTATGACGTAATCTTTTTTATTGTAATATTCACATTTTAAAGAAAAGGAGCGAAAAATTGTTATAAATTTACATAATAAATTAAAATCGGCCAAAGAAATTTCGAAAATAATTAACAGGCCGCGTATAAGAGTTCAGACAATTATGGTAAAGTATTCTCTAATAAAAAGTTGTCTAAATAATCTGCGTAGAGGGCTTTCACAATAGCTAAGTTGATAGTGATTTTCATTCAATTATTATAAAATTCAAAAACCCCTAAATTTAGAGGCGCAAAAATGGAACCTGAACTGCAAAACACACTAGGGACAAATATACGAACTAATACCTACTGTGCGTACTATTTTAAAAAAATTTCGATTTTATGGCAAAATTACCTGTAGAAAATACTTTATAAATAAGAGCAATTGAATCGAAATAGAATGAGTCAAAATTTTATATTTTTGGTTCAGATGGCAGGTAATTTTTGTGGAACAGGAAGAAATACAAAGCTAAATAAAGAAAATGTAAATCCTTCTACTAAGATAGGAAAAATCACTATTTGGATGGGTTTACGCAAGTGCCTCTGGTACACCAAATTTCCAATTTATCGATGGTACGATGAACCACAAATGTATATCAACATTTTACGCCAAAATTTTCCCATATTTGGACCACGTTATGCATAACTTGACCAAGCGCCAAATGTGAGTTTTTGAGAAAATGCAATACACTTCATAACCTTCTTATAAACCAGCTTATCGTTGATTAGAGGTGATTTTCCGCATGTTAGTCAAAAAGAGTGTCAATAACTATTATATCTAAAAACTAAAGCAGAAAATGAAAAGCTTTCGATTTTAAAGTAAAAAATAGTGCTTAGGAATTTTACATTTACTACGCAATCAATTTTATACAAACAAACAAACAAACAATTTCGCATAAGTTGACTATGAACCAAAACTGTCGCTTAGTCAATTTATGCAAAATTAATATACTAGATTCACCAATATTAGTTAATTTTTTTATGAATAAATGAGTGAAATATTTATTGAAAATAAAAAAAATTAATAATGATACAGCAAAATGTTCTTTTGATTTAAATCAATCTTCTTCAATATCAAAAATCAACTTCTCCATTAAACCCTTCTATATCCTCTTCGATATTGGCATCACCCAATAAATTTTCATAAAAACGTTTAGCATCATTTGGTATCAAATTCAATAAGAATTTCAAGTCGGCAAGTTTTTTCTCTGGAATGGGCTTACCATTTGGCCAAAGATTTTTAAGTACCTCGCTAAAATTCTTCTTGGCTTGTCTTCTTGATGGCCTTCCACGTTTCTTCTCTATATCGATTTCTTGGGCTTCATCCCCAAAATGACATTTAACAAAAAGTTTGTGAGGATTTTCTTTTCGACTTTCGTTTTCTTTAAACTTAAGCCAATTTATTTTATTATTATCGTTGTCTACTTTTCGATTGACAATAGATTTTTCTAAATCCGCTGTACTAAAAAATCCTCTTTTCCATCTTATGAACAATGAGCGAGTTCTTTCTTCTGAAGGATTTCATTACGTTCATGTAATCTTCTGAAGTGTATAATCTTTGCTGTAACTTCAAGGCACATTCAATGTCAACAAAATCGGTGTCATTGGGAAGAAAGCTATGCTCAGAAGTCAAAAATCGCTAGGTGATCTTTTCCAGTGTCGGATGGGCGTCAAGAATCGCTTTTAACATTAAAACCATTTTAATATTTCTGTTTTGCCCTCCGCAACTATCCGACCACAGTATTAAATGTATACAGGAGGCATGTTATTACCGATGGCGGGTTAGCTTCTCAAATCTCAAAGAAAAACATAAAAATTAAACTTTTTATTTTTAGTTTTCCACCACCATTGGACATCGCATTGCCACTTAGCCTACATTTAAGTTCTTCAATGTTTCAATTATTTATCTACTGTACTTTGGGACAAATTCTAATAGACCAGGTAAGTTTTGCTTTAACCTGCATTCAGGCTTCCCCATCAGAACAATGGTCACAGACGAGCTGATCCAGTGAATTTTACCACGTAAGTTATAATCGAGAGATTAATCGATAGGGAATTCCAGTGCAGTCATTCGAAATTTCGTAGAAGTATTGGAAATTCATAAGAACTCTTAGGGAATTCCCTATATTTGTTAGGAATCCTGGAGAATTTCTTAGAATTTCTAGGAAATACCCACGAATTCATGGGAATTTTCCACAATTATTCTGCCTAGAATTTTTGTGTATACTTAATTAAACCAACCAACAAATGGGTGGAATAATCTACTCATCATAACTACACCTTTTGCAAAAGTAATTTAGAAAACCTCCACTGCAGTTTAGAATTCGTGAATTGCAATTCCGATTTGTCAATTGATATTCTGAAGTTGTCAATCGTATTTCAGATTTGTCAAATGACGTTCATAAGCCGTCAATTTCAATTTAGAAACCGACAAATGAAAATTAGGAAGCACTAAATGAAATTTAGAAATCGTCAAATGTTCAGCTCGATGAAACCAACAGTTGTTTTTTTTCCTAAAAATTTGATTGTTGTGATTTTGTGTTGATTGCACAATAAAACAGTGCAAAACAAGAAAGCACCCTAATCTTTGGTTTAGGTTTAAGGGATTCTTTTAATAAGAATTTTATATAAGTAAAAATACATTCTTAAATAAATCAAAAAGGTAAAAATTGAGTTTAAAAACAATTTCCCTAGTTGTGGTTTCAATATGAGAAGACTTTCAGTAATACGACTGCTACATGCTTACATCTAATTCACACAAAGTGAGCAAATCATATATGATTTATATGATATGATTATATGAGATATGACATATATCTCCAATGCTAAATCCCATTCAGTATAGTTGGTCGAAAACCAAGGCAGAAGTGAAAAGCAACAATCGAGTTCCTAATGTCGCAGAGACTAATCTTAGGTAAGAAGGACTGGTCTACTTAGAGGAAAAATACTGCTGGAAAAGGAGTAGTGGGGATTATAATTTGCAACATTTTAGGGTCAAAGTATTGATGACGAGATTTACCATTTAAAATGGTGGGTTAAACCCCAACCAAAATTAAGACAAGCATGCATTCTAATGATTCAAAGAGCACAAAAGTTGGAATGTTTAACTGCGGCAGGAATGTTTATAGTTAATTACGAATCGTACACTCACAGGTTAGTGTCTTTGGTATGTAGCGGTTTATTTACAATTAAAGTTAATTTCAGGTTCTTAAATTTGGATTCTCTCTATTTTCTATGACGCAAGCAATGAAAGCTTTGAAGAACAATGAAAGAAGAAAGAAGAAGAGGAAGAAAAGAAAAAGAAGAAGAAAGAAACAATGAAAAGATTTGAAATTATTGAAAATCGGTTTCACTGCGTATAGTCAATTTATTATTCAAGAAAACCTTAAGCGTGTCCATGGACCTGACTCACCACAAGGCACCAACATGTGATTTCTTTACATAATATACAATTTTCAATCGATTTTCTCGATTACCAACATTCACACTAGGGATTTCACTTTTTGAAGTTTGATAATCAAGGTTGTGTCAACAGCTTTTGTGGCTTTTTCATTTGAAGAGGCTGAGCACATAGTTTAACCTTAAATATTTTTTTATTCTTAATGTTTAATTAAAATGAATGTTATAAAATATTCTGGATCTAGCTCAAGCATACATGCAATTATATAATAATAGTTCAAATTAAATTATTTAAAAAAAATGCAATAATGGCCTATGTGTATCTGTACATTTTTTGTTTCCCCATAACTTATTTTGGATTCTGATGTCAATTAAAAAAAATCTGATGTCAGCATCTTTCAGAACAAATGTAAATTCTATTAATTATTATTTTTTTGGCAAGGTTTTCACATAATTTCAACAGCGAGTCTATGAGTAATTATTAAGTTTGTTTCATCGACGAGTTCTCGTTAGTTCTAGAGCTATGCGCATGCTCTTTAACTAAAATCTGTTTCATCAAACGTTAAAATACGAACTGCTAGTTAGTTCTACGAACTACTAGTCCGCTGTTTCATCAGCCTAATTGTGTGTTCTAGAACAGTTCAGAATGGTTCAAATCAGTACTTGTTCAGAAGCAAGAACCAGCAAGAATTTGTAGTTCTAGACCGCCCATAATATCCCGACTGAAGACGTACTAGTACGAATACTTGTTTTAGCCGCCAATAATGCATATAAAAATTATTTTATTTTATTTATTTTAATAATTAAAAATTATTTTAACTCATTACGCACTTTTGTGCTAAATTGTGCACGCATAATTTCCTCATCACTAGAGGCATTGTCAATATCATCATTGAAATCATGGAAATCACTGAAATCTGAATCACTCATTTTTTCAACTTAAATGTTTATAATTGAATGTAAATAAATGTACGTTTCTGCATGTTTTGCAACAGCAAATTTAGGTTGGGTTTAATAAAGTTCAAGATAAAACTCGAGTCAATCCGACATCCGAGTTTTCCCGAAAAATTAGGACTGTTTGCTCGGTTGAAATCGTGTTCTTGTAGAATAAATGAAATTCGGTACAAAAACCTTATGAGCTTCTATCTTCGCTGGATGTACAACTATTAATTGGTGGACAAGTTATAAAGCAAGTGGACTGTATGGTAGGGTTTTTATTCATGGAATAATTCGCACAGCTTGATTGTAAAAAAACATGTATTTTTTGACAATATTAAATTAAATTCTAACTCAAAAACATAAAAACGTAATCATGCCAATGGATAAACATAAATTGAAACATTAAAAAGGGGCTGCCATGGACAGTTATAATCTAAAACACACATGATCTTAAACATATCGCCCGGGTTGAAATGCTGAAGGGATTTCAAGAAAGAAAACGAAACATAATAAAATTGAACAGTGACTTAAATATTAAAATTACACATAAATGTTACGCATAAAAAATAAATCTAAAGTCAATATTCGCTTTTTAGGTAATAAGCACTTATTCGCGACCGAAAGCAAGACATTAATCGTCAATCGATGCACTTGTTTACCGAACTTGGTAGAGGGCAAATTTTAGAAAATGCTCTTTTTACATGTCCATTAGAAGTCCGAATGGTCGCGACGCGATTTATACCATCGGAACCGGGATGCACGGAGATAACTACCCATTTTCCACTTTAAAGGCGGAAGGTTGTTTTCCTTTATTAGGACGAGAGTGCCAGACGAAAGCTCTGATTGGTGCAACTTCCACTTCACTCTTTGCTGAAGTTCAGACACATATTCTTTACTCCACCTTCGCCAAAGATGCTGTAAAAATCCTTGAATTTTTTGGAAAGCATCCAGTCTATTTTCAGATATAGATGTAACATCTGAATCTGGAAGTGAAGTAAGTGGTCGCCCAACCAAGAAATGACCGGGTGTCAACGGTTGCAGATCGTTGGGATCGGTTGATAAGGGAGCAAGAGGTCTGAAGTTCAGAATGGATTCTACCTGATATAGCAAAGTACAGAGTTCTTCATAGACCAAAATATGCTCACCTAATACTCGTTTTAGGTGATATTTACAGGATTTAACACCTGCTTCCCATAAGCCTCCAAAGTGAGGGCTATGAGCTGGTATGAAATGCCAGCGAATTCCTTCGCAAGCAACAATTTCTGGAATTGAAGATTCTTGTTTCTTAAGAAAATTTCCTAATTCAAGCAAATCGTTATTCGCGCCTACGAAGTTAGTGCCGTTGTCTGAATAAACGTGTGATGGTTTGCCTCTTCGGGAGACAAATCGGCGAAATGCCATGATAAAATGATCAGTTGAAAGACTTGTTACAAGTTCTAAATGCACTGCTTTAGTTGCAAAGCAAACGTAAATGCAAAAATAAGCTTTTGTGGTTTTAGACCCACGACCTTTTCGATCTTTAAGGTTTATGGGACCGGCATAATCGATGCCAACGTGTTGAAAAGGAAATTATTCTTCAGCACGAGCTGATGGCAGGTTACCCATTATAGGCCTAGTGATAGAAGTAGTGAATCTGAAACACTTTACACATTTATGAACGATGTGTTTGACTACATTCCTTCCGGATGTAATCCAGAATCTGTCACGTAAGGTAGACAGAAGGAGTTGGGGGCCTGCGTGAAGCAATATCAAATGTTCACGAGAAGCGAGAAGTTTTGCTAAAGGGTGTTTCCCATCAATTAGAAGTGGGTGCTTCTTATCGTAAGAATATTTAGTGTTGAGGAGTCTTCCACCTACTCGTATTAAACCTTCGTCATCAACGAACGGGTTTAAACTAACTAGAGAAGAAGAGGTCTTTAAGGGTAAACCTAAAACAAGCAACTTTATCTCATCATTGTAAGAGTCCAATTGCGAAAATTTGATTAATTTTCTTAATGAGTTGGTAAGCTCTTTTGGTGTTAAAAATCCATAAATTCTATTGGTTTTAGAGACAAAGCAATTGTTTCTAAACCGCAAACAAAATGCAAATATTCGCTCAAGGCGAGTTAAATTAGAATAATTGTTGAAAGGAAATGATTCTTGTTTAGAAGAAACGAGAACCTTGACCTCCCTTTTGAATTCAGGAAGTTCAGCGTTACCAAGCGCAAGATTTGGCCAAGAAGTTTCGTCTTCCTGTAGCCAAGGGGGGCCGTCCCACCATAATGTGGATTCATTTAAAAATTGAGGACTTGCTCCTCGCGATAAAAGATCGGCGGGATTGGATTTCGTAGGCACATGCCGCCAAACCGCATTAGCAGTGACATTCTGAATGTCAGCAACCCTGTTGCAAACGAAAGTTTTAAGAAGGTTTGGGGTTGTCTTTAACCATCCTAGTACGATGGTTGAATCGGACCAAAGAAAACAAGAAGTAGGTTGTAAATCTACAGCTTTTAAAACAGTTTTTAGTAGTTTACTTAACAGTAATGCTCCACAAAGCTCAAGTTTGGGGATAGTAATCGGTTTTAAGGGTGCAACCCTTGACTTTGAACATAATAATTTTTGGTAAATTTGATTATGGACATTTTTTGAACGCAAATATATACAGGCGCCGTAGCCTTCCATAGACGCGTCGCAAAATCCATGAATTTGGATAGATATTGGATCGACACATGTGACGTGTCTTGGTATTTTAAGGTCGTTAAGACCTGACAATTCAGATTTGTAAGAGAGCCATCGTTTTTCCATATCGATTGGAACTTGCTCGTCCCAATCAAGCTTTTCAAGCCAAAGCCTTTGCATGAAAATCTTGGCCACAAATGTGCAAGGGGTAATTAACCCTAATGGATCAAATATTTGAGAAATCTTAGAAAGCATTTGCCTTTTAGTAATTTTTGAAGACGATTGATGTGAGATTGAAAACTTGAAATGGTCTGTTCGGAACAACCATGTGAGGCCGAGAGTATGTGATTGTTCACGGTCTCCAAATTGTAGAATACCGGGGTGTAGATCAGCATGAGGGATGTTAGCTAGTACGTTGGGATTGTTTGAAATCCACTTTCTAAGTTTGAAACAACCTGCACTTAGAACTGTTGAAATTTGAGAACATATTTTACGTGCAGTTTCTACGCTGGAAGCACCAGAAAGTAGGTCATCAACATAGAAGTCGCGCTTTATAATTTTAGAAATTTCTGGGAGCGAGCTTTCGCATTCGATACCTAATTGTGTTAAGGATCGGATGGCAAGATAAGATGAGGAGGCGGTTCCATAAGTCACGGTATTTAGGTCATAATGTTCTATGGGGCTTGCGATTGAAGACCGCCACAGTATTCGTTGGAGTGGCCTTTGACTAGGCTCTATTTCCACTTGACGGTACATCTTCTCTATGTCCGCAGCGAAAGCGTAAGGATATTTCCGGAAACGAATTAAAATTGAGAATAAATCTTGTTGAATAGTGGGACCAACCATTTGTATACTATTCAACGAATGACCTGTTGTGGTTGCAGAGGAACCATTAAAAACGACACGAAGTTTTGTAGTTAAGCTGTCGGATTTATGGACCCCGTGGTGTGGAAGATAATAAACCAGCTTAACTTTGGGGTCTGATATCGACATGTGACCCAACTCTATGTATTCTTTCATGAAAGCACAGTAGCTTTCCTGAAGGTTGAGATTGGCTTCTAATTGCCGTTCCAGAGAGAGAAATCTTCTCTTCGCTGTCAGAAAGGAATCACCTAAAAGAAGGGGGGTTTCCTTGAAAGGAATTGAAAGTATAAAACGCCCTGTAGCGCTTCGTTTTGTGGTTTGCATGAAATGCGACTCACATTGGTTTTCTTCAGATGAGAAGACCTTTTCTGTGGGATAACTGTCGATTTCCCAAAATCGAGTTATCTGATCTTGAAGATCGTTTGAGCTATTGAAGTAGCATTGCACTTGCGTGACTAAATTGGTGCTAGTAGGACCAGAAATAATCCAACCTAGCTGGGTTTTCTGAAGTATTGGAAGTTCGGGACCTAGCCTAATTTGTCCAATACACAGAAGCTCGAAAAAGATAGGAGAACCTATTAAAATGTCAATTTTTCCAGGTTTATCAAACCAGGAATCGGATAAGCGAATGTTGCTTGGAAGTTGGAAGCTGTCTCGATTCAGATTGAAACTCGGGACACTTCCTGTAATTTCATCAATGATTAAACAAGAAAGCTTGATTCTGAAATTACCGTGATGTGCTTTTAGCTCAAAGTCACATCTTGATTTTACATGATGAGTGTTTGAATTGCTCAAACCTGCAACTGTAATGCTTGCACTTTGAGTAGGCAAGTTTAACCTTTGGCACACGTCGGTGCGAATGAAATTCGATTGTGAACCAGAATCGAGTAATATTCTGACGGATTGGAAGTTTCCAAATGCGTCAAGAATCTTTGCGGAAGCAGTTGGAAGTAAAACTTGTGAGGCTGTGGTGCAGAAAGCAGAGATAGTTTGAATGGGTTCAGGCTCGGGAGAAACCTTAGAGATGGCTGCTACCGGTTGAACAGAAACATTAGAACTTTGTAACGAAGTGTGGAGGAGAGTGTGATGCCGTGACCTACACGTTTTACAAGAATATTTTGATTGGCATTGATTTTTTAAATGACTTTTAGACAAACAATTAAAACATAACTTAAGTTGTTGAACTTTATTGTCACACTTTGAAAAATCATAAATCAAATTCATAATTAAATATTTAGAAAACGTGACAACATCGCTTTTTTATGAATTAAATTATATATTATAAATTATCAGTTCAGTAACATGAAAGGATGTGCTGGATGTGAAGTAAGATCATAATACGAGAACGTCTGGCCAGGTGCTGGGAATCGCGTAGTTGCAATTATAGTTCCTGGGAATTGCATAGTCAATAATTCTTATGGGAAATGCAAATGCACCGGAAAAGTTGAAATCCGTACAGAGCACCAGTGGTTAGGCAGTTACAGTTCATCGGGGAAGAGGTGTCGGTCAAGAATGTACCGCGATTTGTCGGAGTGTTAATAATTGTTCAAAGTTAAAAGTTAATAATTGTAAAAGTTAAAAAGTTCACAAAGGATACTTCAAAATGATTCCTCGGACCATAGTACTGTACGGATATCAAACAATCCTATTCAATTTTATAATCAGGTCAGTGCAAATATGAATTGTAAATATGTGTATAAATTGTTACATTTTATTAGAGTATAATATACAAAATTATTATAAATTGACTTATTAATTACGCTACGTCACACCAAAATAAGTAATTCTGACTACATCCCCTTTAGCGCGCGATAACCATCCCTTATCGTGACATTATTTGCTCTCTCTCTTGCGTTTAGTTTTAAGAACTCTGAACATTGACCTAGGTAATGGCTTTTATTGCATAATGAACATGACGAATTGTTTACTAAGAATGATTTAGTTTTAAATTTGCTTCTATCAACATAATTTGCCTTTGCTTCCCGTGTGTGCCCCTTTTCGATATTTTCTAATAAATTGGCATGTGATGTGAGGAACGTACCAAATTCCTCTAAAGAGGGTAAAGTGGAAATAGTTTTGTTGAATGTTAATTCCCATTCACGTCGAGTTATGGAATCTAATTTGTTTGAGACCAACATAACTAAGAGAGTTTCAAAAAGCGCCTCTGTCTTTGCTAGAGATTTAGCAGCAGAGATGTGCATCCATAAGGAGTCGTTTATTTTTCTTAAGCCTTGAGCTGATTCCTTTGTTTGAGTTTCAAGCTCCATAATGGCATTTAATAATTAATTTAGGTTGATCAAACCTTGTATTAAGCGTTTTCCACGCCACATCGTAACTGTTGGCTGTGAATTCTAGAGAACCTATAACTGACTTAGCGTCATCAGTTAAGGTTGATTTTAAATAGTGAAGCTTTTGCATTTTGGTTAAATTATCATTATCATGTATTAGACTTTGAAAGATTGATTTGAATTCTAACCAAAATTTAATATCACCGTTAAACTTTATTAAATTTATTTTCGGTAAATTGATGTAATGTCTGGCGTTGTCATTACCATCATGAATTCTTGAGGCGGAATTGCGTTTTGAACGATTGCTTGAATTAAGACTTTCAATTGAATTTACACTTTCAGCAGGAGATACTGGTCTAGAGGGATTATTTAAATCTATCGCAGATTTTTGCGTAAAATTGTTTATTAAGGTTTCTGCAATGCTTCTTTGCTCAAAATAAACATTTTCAAAATTTGCCAAAGATTCATCTTCTTTGTTTTGATCATAATTATCATTTTCTAGACATGAAATACTAATTTGATTATGTAGCTTTTCAAATTTTGACAACACGTTTGACATTAGGTCAAGCCTTATCTTTAGCTCGCAAATAACCTCATTGGTTACGCTTTGGTTCGTAACCTTTTGAATGAATGTTTTAAACCTTGTCAATTGACTTTTTAACGCAGTTCTTTCATATCATAAAGCTTCCATTATAAATAAATGAATTAAATATGAATAAATGAATTATTAAATAGGAAGTGAATGCAATTTTATCCTTTGTATCACCCTGTACTTTGTTACACAAGCAAAACACATAAAATAAGTAGGATTGAATTTGTTACCAATTTGTTGGATATTTCTTCGGGATGGCGTTGTAGCCCTGTAGTTCCAGAGAAATTCCGTGGGGTTGGCGTGACCTTTGTATCACCCAATTTGTTGGATATTTCTTCGGGATGGCGTTGTAGCCCTGTAGTTCCAGAGAAATTCCGTGCGGTTGGCGTGACCTTAAGTAGATGACGCCTTTCAAATGTATTGCTGACAATTTTTTCGGGAAAATTGTCTCGTAATTTTATCTACAATTTTAGCGATTTAGATAAATGCAATAAAATTTACTTAGCTGCGCGATGAGTGCTGTTTATCCTTTTTTGGATACCAATTAATCTTGTTATGTGACTTATGAAGACGAAATACATCCGGTTCGAAGGACCAAAATGTTTGCTCGGTTGAAATCGTGTTCTTGCAGAATAAATGAAATTCGGTACAAAAACCTTATGAGCTTCTATCTTCGCTGGATGTACAACTATTAATTGGTGGACAAGTTATAAAGCAAGTGGACTGTATGGTAGGGTTTTTATTCATGGAATAATTCGCACAGCTTGATTGTAAAAA
Organism: Podabrus alpinus; assembly: GCA_932274525.1. NCBI lineage: Eukaryota > Metazoa > Arthropoda > Insecta > Coleoptera > Cantharidae > Podabrus > Podabrus alpinus. Next base: position 41,432,972 of record OW026452.1, on the reverse strand, counting down.
ACATGTATTTTTTGACAATAGTAAATTAAATTCTAACTCAAAAACATAAAAACGTAATCATGGCAATGGATAAACATAAATTGAAACATTAAAAAGGGGCTGCCATGAACAGTTATAATCTAAAACACACATGATCTTAAACAAGGACTAAAACTGTTTCATCAAACTTTTTTCTTACGACTAGTTCTAAAGTAGTTATTGCGGACGCATGCGTATTAGAAAATTCTAAACTAGAATCGGTAGTTCTAGAACTGTTCAATTTGTTCGCGATGAAACAAACCTATTATATTTTAAAATTTTAATGTTTTGCCAAATATTTCTTTGATGGAACGATAAGTTCACACTACGCTTTTTAGTTACGATCATCTATATAAATGACCTGCTGTTACAATTATACAAAAATCGTATTTATACATTTAATTCTGTTAACCCTTCAGTGGTCGCACTATGAGCAAATCGCTCACGTTTTAGTTTGAAGTGCTGGTAATTTTTGAAATTACTCAACGAGGAACTGAGTTTTACACCTTCGCTTACAATATTTGAACCCCGTTGTAAAAATTGAGTCATTTGCTTTCCGTCTGTGACCTTCGTGTTAAGTGGTGTATTGAAATGTGAGTGATGCCCTCACTGTGCGACCACGCGAAGTGTTTAAAATTTTCATCAAATATTAAAATGTAAAATAAAATTTTTAATGAACATAAATTTTATAGATATTATTTGCATAAAAATTATAACACAAAAATCTCCTCGTCGTAAAAACTGGCAAATTAAAAAAACTATTCGTATAATGAGGCAAATATTAATTTATTATGAACATCATGTAAACTGTATTTTTTGTTCAATTTGTTTGGATTTTGCCGATTAGAAATCATCTTAGGTAATAAAATTAAATATTTAAATGGTTTGAAAATATGTAGGTACGAAATTATTTCTTTACCAATAAACAAGCTAAAAGTTTTCGGTTTATTTATTGTAAGTAGGTACCACAGCAATAAATTACAAAAATTTATGAAGCATGTTTGGATTGCTACAATAAGAAATATGCAATAAATTTTTGTAATTTGACACTGTGCCTCCAGAAAAGGATTTTTCTTTGGCAAGGAAATACACTTTTTATAATATATTCGTATTTTACTGTTACTCTGCGTTTCCTGCACCCTTCCTCATGCTGTATTGCATATAATAAATTAAAATTTTCATATTGTCAGATTCGAAGGACATAAATTAAAAAAAATATCCAAATGTAACGAACCCCTTTAGGTTATTATTTTATTGGCAGTTAAAATGCTACTATAAACATCAGACAGAGCTTGTGGAATTTATTATTGAACTATTAGTCCATTTAAGGTGCTATAATTCGAAAAATACTATAAATATCGATATGAGATTTTAACACACTAATTATATTATAAGATGTTGAATTTTAAATAATTTCTCATGGGCAATAGCAAACTTTATAGCTTGAAAGGCGGTGGCACAGTAAACGTCTAATAGTAAGAATTTCGTCGATGGAAAGGGTAAGTATAATTGGAAGAAGATTTTTGCAAATAAATGGAATAAATTTTGGAAAGGACAATAGAACCAGTTAAGGAATTTAAAATAAAACCAGTGAAAAAGTGGAGTTTGAGACAGTCAGGATAAACTGGAAATCAGAAATAAGAAAAAAAAAACTAATTAACTAAGTCTCAGAAAAAAGGAATTTCACATCAGGGAAGCAAGTGGGTAACATAGCATATATAAATTTAGTTTCCAATGGTGGGGCAAATCATAAAATGGGATTTCATTGAGAACATAGCAGTTATTAGCAACTATTTTTCTTACTTTAATCAGTATCAGTATTTTGGTCTGGTGACTGAGGCAAGTACACTTGAAATTGGGCAAGGCACACACAAGTTACAGTTTAGGCACACATGCCTAAAAGCCGTACAACAACAGCAAGACATAGATATCTTAACATCACCTTGGTCAACCATGTGTCTGTATAAAACGGTAGTTTATTTGCTTCTCTACGTCCCCCCTCATGTGCATTCACTTGAATATAAATCCGTCTCACATTCCTGGAATGTTCTTTTTTGCGGACTCCTAGTTTACGCCCAGTCTCGCTAACATAGACAGCATCACAATCCTTGCACAGGAGTTAACAATTCTACCCATTCTGGAGATCTCTAGGAGTGGGATCTTTAGTCTTAGTGAAAACACTAGAAACGTTATTGGGCACCCTAAACCAAATCTGATTTCCGGATTTCATTTAAAAATAGAAATTAATTCCTTCACAAGACTTCTGATATAAGTGGGACAACAAATTAGAAACAGAGGTTAAAGTTATAGGATCATTGTCCATATTACCAAGTTTCTTTGGGATCAAGGAGTAATTAACGATGAACGATTTAGAAAAATCATTCTTAAAAAAGGATTAACCTAATTTCGGCATAGTTCTCGGATAGGAAAAAAGAATAGGAGAAGATTAAGATCTTTCGGATTTAATCAGCAATCAGCAATTGGGTAGGCCAGCAGGTTGTTAAGTATAGTTTTTAGCTGCGGGAGGACAAAATTTTTTAGAAATTTATTACAGGGTTTTCCACTGACTAATGCAAATACTATAATGACAATACTGAAAGTGGATACATAAAAAATATTATTAAGTCCACATTTTTTAGGTAGGCCTTCCCTGCCTGTTCGCTAAAACCGCCACTGGACTAAATTGCGTTCTACATTAAGAACCTGGCATCGAGGGTGACTCAAAAAATAATTCAAAAGTCTCTTGGAATACATAGTGCTGTGTTTTAAAATGACCTCACATCACGATATGTAGTTGCAGAACTAAATTTGTCATGAAATTAAGAAAATTGAGCTAATTAGAAACATTTAGATTTGTCAGATAAGAAATCCATCTCTATTTCAGATATTGTGAGCTTAATAATATCTTTAAAGATGAGAAAGCTATATCAAAACTTGCTAAATACATTCAATTTGAGGGTTATCAACTCAAAATCTTCTTAAAAGACACTTTACTTTAGAAATGGTTGAAAATTATACATTGTTTGTTATCTGAAAACATAACCTGTTAATTTGTAAACTTTAAATTGAAAAATCTCTTTGAATAACTTGTTTTATGGAAATCTGATTATAACAAAATTTCTATTAGGTATATCTCATTGTATGTGATAATCATAAATTTGTGGCCAAAATTTGTAAAAAGTATATAAAGGTCAAAATCGCACAAAATTGATAAGTGAATCATGATAACGGGCAAAATAGTCAAATTAAGTTCTTCGAATTGTTACAAAATTGACTACCGTGCGAAAATTCAACTGGAAACCATCATACAAGTGATCTCTTCAAATATCGGTCCAATTCTGAAAATCACAATAAAATTAATTAAACCAAAAATTACGAAAGGGTACAATTTGACTTACAATTTACGAAAATGGTCGCAAATTTTACGTTTTTCGCAAGAATATAATTCAGTTGGTATTTAATGTTCAAACTTGACGGACGTACTATGCTACGCGATCCAAATTTGTTGACTTTTGGAATTGAGTATAAAAATCAAAATGGCTAACCTTAGTGGCGACTTCTAGAAATTATCAACATTAAACATCGATTCATTTCATAAATATCGTGATTAAATAACTGAATTCTACTTACCAGCAAATGATTTATTGCAATAACCACAATTGGAAATATAATTTGCGTAAATATTGTGAAAACAACTCAATCCTACGACGAGGATATACAACGTGCACCATATCAAGGATTCATCAACTACTAATGGAAGTGTCACATGTGCGTGAGTTTATTGCAACATAAAGTGAGGTTTACGCTGATTTGTTTACAAAAAGTCCGGATTATTAATTATTATTATAAGGTATTTGTGGAAAATTTATTGTTTTTAAAATTAACTTTTGGCCCTCAGCATTTAAATAAAGGATGCTGGAAAAAGACTGTAAGAGGTGTATTTTCGGCTACCCTATTTAAAATTTCATTAACCAAACATTTTATTATTTTATTTCGAAGCTTTACAAAAAGCAACAATTTTACTAAAAACATTTAACCCGTTGAGAAATAACGGAAAGCCTTGATTATATTAAGCAACTAAAGAAGAGAAGAAAGAAAAGGATCTCGATTCGTCTTTTTGGTATTTTTATTGTGAACCATTGTGGTAACAGATTTATATCTGTAATAATTTGTTAATTTGATTACATTTGCGCATTGCGATATTTTTGAAAATAGAAACCATTTCTAAGTTAACGAAATATTTTATTATTAATCAAACATTTACAGGAAAGCACCTCAATTTTTAAAGATCAATCAAACCCAAGACGTGGATCGTTTATCTGATGAACACAATTAAGAATTTTCATTCAAAATCATTAAATATTCTTTTATTAAACAAAATTTTCAATTCAATAAGCAACTTCCCTAATTTAATCACCAACACCTGCATTACCCAGAGAGCGTTTCAGGCTGAGCTGCAAGAAAGGGACAAAAGAGTGAACTCTGTTTCATTTACAATTTAAAATTTAAACTCTGTTTAAATTTTAGCACGCAAGTTTACCAAAATATCATTTTTATATTTTCATACAATCTGGATGTGGCGCCCAACAACATTAAGACGTGTCTAGAGCTATAAATAACGGAGGTCGTAGCAATAGGTTAGTGTTAGCAATAGGTGATCAGTAACGCGTCGACGATCCTAATTGCAAGCAAGTCAAGGAATTGCAATTCCCTATTGTTTTCAACTTCCATGGTAAACTGAAGGGCACTATGGAAATGGTTGAAGTGGTAGAAAAGTAGAGGTACAAATTTACCACTGGCCACAAGAAAAAGATCATGGGCGAATTGTTTTATTAACATGATAACATCTTCATGGATCAGATTAAAAGACGCAACATTTATCACAATTACACGCGTAATTGATGGAACGATGGTGGTAGCTTAATCAAAAATGGTCTTCGTAGATCCATGAGCGACTAAAACTGAATTTTTATTTCTCTTAGAAATTCTTCAATTCTCGCCCCCAGTTCTTTAGATTTTATTGTAGCGTTATCCCCACGCTTCCAGGTGGTCAACAACTGTTTATAGATTCGATAAGTCAAGAAAGCGTGAACCGATTTAAACATTCTTTCGGTAATCTGTTTATTTCACATTTTGGGTTCTGTATGGTACAATAAGAATTTCGGAAAATCTTATGGTTCCCATATTTCTTGATACATTAATATCGATAATTCATATACCTTATATTCTGGCTTGTATTAAGTGAATGTTAATGAAAGCAAATATTATTATACAAACCCTTTCTATACTGCATGCAGTCGTCTTGAAAAGGATCGTATGAATAATATGTTTCGTTTTTGGTTATTTCAACTGATCTACAACATGAAAATTAGTAATTTTCATGGACTGATTGTGATGTTGTAATTTTAGTTATTTTCTGAATCTTTTAAACACACCTTAGCCGAATCTTAAATAATAAATGATGCGGAGTAATCCCCATCAATTAAGTAATCAGGTTACAAAAAATAATGACATGTTTTACCATAACTAAAAATGGTATATTTTCATGCTATATTTAAAACTTTTTAAATGTCTAAAGCAAAGTTTTCCAACTATATTTAATATTTAATTACAGTTAAGAATTTGAACGGCAATACAAATATGTGCGCACAAAAATCAAAGCATTTTAACTTTTATAGTTGAACATACCTTTGTATGATACTTAGTGCTTGATGATGTTGACAAACAGACTACTAGGCGACGCGTTAAAAATGTTGAAAATATGCGGGATGGATCCTCGTGATAAGGACAATATCTCAAAAATTAAACGTTATTTATTTATTATAGTCAATATAACGGTATGCATTGATTTTCTGTTAATTTGTCTTTTCGATTGGAACGGCTTTAATTCGATTACCGAACTTTTAATTTATATATCATTTATACATGTAAGTTACAAATTATTCTGTAAATATTAAGACGAAAAATAATTTTTCAGGTTGCTTATAAACTATTTTCACTCATGGCTAAACAACGGCGCTACGTCTACATTTTGCAATTAATGAGTAACTTTACGAATTGGGAAAGCTTACAAGGACAAATTAAAGAAGACGTAGACAATATTGCTAATACGTTCTCAAAACTTATGCGATGCTTTCAAGTTAGTGTTATTGCTGTCGGAATGGGATATTGCTTAGCACCTATGATCGTTACTTCAAAACGAGCTACTCCCTTAGAAAGTCATTTTACAAAATATTATGATAATGTGGTCGTCTACATTTTTGCATACGTTTATCACTCCCTTGGTTTTTTTGTAGAAGTAATGAATATTCTGGGCTATGACTTTATGTATATTTCTGTGATTTCATCTATCGACATCGAAATACGGATTATTCAGCACAGAATTGAAAATGTTATGATTAGTGATGGTGACGATGAAGATAAGATAGACGAAATGTCTCAAATTGTCGCTCAACATAATTTGATTTTGAAGTATTTTTTAAAATATGTTGAGAGGTCTTCCAGTAAAACTTTTTAATTTTAGAGTCATTAAACAATGCAACTTAATTTATTCTGATGCACTGTTAGTTCAATTTTAAAAAAATTAAACTTAATATTTTATAGTTTTCCACCACCATTGGACACCGTATTAACAATTGGGATACATTTAAGTGCATCAATGTTTCAGTTATTTATCTACTGTACTTTGGGGCAAATTTTAATAAACCAGGTAATTTTTGTTTTAATTTTCATTTAGGCTTCACCATCAGAACAGCGGTCGAAAGAGAACTGGAATTTTGTGTATATTTAATTAAGCCAAAACAAATGGGTAGAATAATTTACTCATCTTATTTATGAATATCAATTGACAAATCTAAGTAAAGGTTGATGATTTCTAAATTACTGCTGGAAAATATGTAGAGGGGATTATAATTTAGAATCTTTTAGGGTCAAAGTATTTCTGACGAAATTTACAATATTAAATGGTGGGTTAAACCCCAACCAAAATTCAGACAAGCATGCATTCTAATGATTCAAAGAGCCCAAAAGTTGGAATGTTTAACTGCGGCAGGAATGTTTATAGTTAATTACGAATCGTACACTCAAGTTAGTATCTTTGGTACGTAGCGATTTATTTATAATTAATGTGAATTTCAGGTTCTTAAATTTGGAATGTCTCTATTTTCTATGACGCATGCAATGAGAGCACGAAATGAAAATCTTTGAAATGATTGAAAATCAGTTTCACTGCGAATAGTCAATTTATTGTTCAAGAAAACCTTACGCATGTCCATGGACCTGACCCACCACAAAGCACCAACATGTGATTTCTTTACATAATATACAATTTCCAAACGATTTTCTCGATTACCACCATTTACACTAGGGATTTCACTTTTTTAAGTTTCATAATCAAGGTTGTGTCAACAGCTTTTGTGCCTTTTCCATTTGAGGAGGCTGAGCACATAGTTTAACCTTAAATATTTTTCTATTCTTAATGTTTAATTAAAATCAATGTTATTAAATATTCTGGATCTAGCTAAAGCATGCATGCATTTATGTAATAAAAGTTCAATTTAAATTATTAAAAAGAATGCAATAATGGCCTATGTGTATCTGTACATTTTAGGCTTCTATACAAAGTATAACAAGAAGCCTTATGATCTGGCTCCATGTCTGTCCGTCCGTACGTCCGTCTGTCCGCATAATTCAAAATCATACAGAGCGTTTCAGATCGTGTTGGAAATACTCTGTGGTTATAGAGGTAATTTTTCACCTATATAGGAAATTTAAATACGTTGATCCATTGATCCGTTGATCCTTTGATCCGTTGATCCTTTGATTCGTTGATCTTTTGATCCTTTGATCCGTTGATCGTTTGATCGTTTGATCCGTTGATCCGTTAAGACGTTGATACCATAAGACGTTGATACCCTAATAAGAAGTTATCTCGAAAAATTTAATTGGTGCAGATTATCGGATTATCTGATGTTACAATTGTTCACAAAATAAGGTACAATTTGGTATCAATTTGTTTTCAAATACATAAAGTTTAAGTTTTACATCAAATAAGGTTATTACAATTTTTAACAATTGCTACAATTTTAACTTAACATTTCTTTATTCAATTCTTTGTCTTTAAAAGAGTGTTTTATGAATAAATAGGCATTCTTTTTTTTAAGCATATAACTCATTCAAACGTTTATCAATTTTTATAAAGTATGAAATCCGTTTTAATTGTCTTAAGGCCCAGTTGTTCAGTTACGGGTTAAACCAAAAAATCTAGGTTAACTCATATTTTCATTAAAAAGTTGTTTTTCAGTGCCAGGTTACGTTGTAACCCGGTTATTAATAACCCTAAAATAATGCATTTTCTGACAGTATAGCTGTCAGTGTAATGACATGACAGCAAAAATGTGAGGTTAACTCATATTTTAACTAGAAAGCTGTTGTTCAGTGTAAGGTTAGTACAAGTTTAGTACTAACCCATGTTTTCTTAACCGTAAAATTGTCCGTAGATGCGTCGTAGGGTTAACCCAGATTTTCCATATATTTTTTGAATAATTTTCAACCTGGAGAAATATAAATGTAAAAATTTTATAGATTTGTATTGATGACAACTATAGTTGTGAACTATAAGTATATTTTGGAATTTAAGAAGTTCGACAAAAAATTTTGATTACGAAAGGCTCATATCATAATATTTAATATTAAATAAAATATTTTCGGTTGAATTTTCACCAATCAAATTTTCCGAAATGTTGAAACTGGTTTCGTAGTTAATGCTTAGCTCTTCTGTTGTTAAACTTACAAATGGATCATTGGTAATTTCCCATTTAGAACATAATCATTTATAATATTTTGGTGTTTCTTCAGTTGGAAGAATATTTTGATTGCCTTTTTACCACTTCTTTAACTGGTAATTCTGGAAGTGGTAAAACTGGAAGCACACCTTCATGAACATTTATATTGTTCCCTTCTACCCCTAATAGCACGCTTCGTCCTCAGTACGTACAAGTTTCGTTCATTTTAAGTACATTCGTCCACGTACGAATTTCAAACGTACGTATAACGTATTGTAAAGTACGTACCTGTACGTACGTGTATGTGCGTACCTATTTCGTACGTTTTTCATCCATCTTACGTACATTCGTTTCCGTACCTTACGTGCACGTACGTAGGATGCACTTTGAAGTACGAACGTGGTATGTACAATTATGTACGTACCTATTTCATACGTTTTTCGCCATCTTATGTACATTCGTTTCCGTACCTCACGTGCACGTACGTAGGATGCACTTTGAAGAACGAACGTCGTATGTACAATTATGTACGTACCTATTTCATACGTTTTTCGCCATCTTATGTACATTTGTTTCCGTACCTTACGTGCACGTACGTAGGATGCACTTTGAAGTACGAACGTCGTATGTACAATTATGTACGTACCTATTTCATACGCTTTTCGCCATCTTATGTACATTCGTTTCCGTACCTTACGTGCACGTACGTAGGATGCACTTTGAAGTACGAACGTGGTATGTACAATTAATACGTACCTATTTCATACGTTTTTCGCCATCTTATGTACATTCGTTTCCGTACCTCACGTGCACGTACGTAGGATGCACTTTGAAGAACGAACGTCGTATGTACAATTATGTACGTACCTATTTCATACGTTTTTCGCCATCTTATGTACATTTGTTTCCGTACCTTACGTGCACGTACGTAGGATGCACTTTGAAGTACGAACGTCGTATGTACAATTATGTACGTACCTATTTCATACGCTTTTCGCCATCTTATGTACATTTGTTTCCGTACCTTACGTGCACGTACGTAGGATGCACTTTGAAGTACGAACGTCGTATGTACAATTATGTACGTACCTATTTCATACGCTTTTCGCCATCTTATGTACATTCGTTTCCGTACCTTACGTGCACGTACGTAGGATGCACTTTGAAGTACGAACGTCGTATGTACAATTATGTACCTGACGTGGACCATGTACACTTGAAAAGTTTTGTAAGTAACCCTGTATGTTTAAAATGTTACAAAAATTGAAAGATCCAATTTGATCCAATCAAATCATTCGAATTTGAGCCACCCTGTATGAACTTCCAAGTCCATGAAACGATTTAATTGGTGAAAAAAATTAAATTATACAGGGAGTTTATAAAACTGTTCATGTTATGTTGGTAATAAGTTTCTTGTAACCCTTTGTAATGACCTAACCTAACCTTTTTGTGTATTTATCATAGAGTGTATTTATTATAATATTATCTAACAGTTAAGTTATAAAATATTTTATATAAGGTAAGTTATATATTATTTTCTTCAAAATTATAACATTTTTTTTTTAGGTTTTTAATTCTACGATGCCAAAATACAGATTGTCCGGTAAACTTTACCATCGAGCACAAACGGCGTCTAACTTGGCGATTAGAAATATTAATCACACAAGTGGGGTTGTAATTGGTGATTTAAATAACGATAGCGATATATGCAGTGATAGTAGCGATAGTGATATCTGCAACGATAGTAATAATAGTAATTTGTATGTGCATGATTCGGATATAAATATTGATTCAAACTCGGATTTGAGTGATAGTGTTTACAATAATGTTCCAATTTTCAATAATGTTCCAAGTAAGAATGAAGATCTTAATCTTTCAGAATTACTAGCCAATTGGGCAGTTACTTTTAAAGTTCCTCATGTTTACATTGGTACCATACTTGCCGATAAATTGTGAAAACGATATGCTCAATTTTGAAAATTATTTGTCCACAGAAGATAACCTGAAGAGAGCTGTAATAAATTTCTTCTTTATTGTATGGAGTAATAATATTCATTTGACAAAATATTTATTTGTAGGTTAAGGACATATCGTCGTGTGGCGGAAGCGATACTTTTGATTTCGTTAACAGAGTTGCTCCGAAGCTCATTACAAACCGCTTTTGTGGAGCTACATACAGCTATATCGGCAAGCGAGAAAAGAAAGCTTTTGATGTGACAAAGTTACACGTGTTGTTAACAAGTAAGTAATCAATTTTATTTTGATATATAAATTAAATGTTAACTTTTATTTTAGATGCTGGTATGAAAACCTTTCCGAACGTGACTGAGAAAGATGTCCAGGTGGGAATAAGCAAATGGATCCGCAGATGCACCGAAAGGGGCAAGAAGGAACCGAATTAGAACAAGGTGTAATCTTGGATTTTATTATAATATTTTTTGTATTTGTTTAAATAAATAAATTAAAAATAAATAAATTATAAATAAATTTTTTTGCGAATTATATTGTACGAACGAAGACGTACCTCGTACGAAAAACAGGACGTGCCTCGTACGCATACGAACGTACCTCGTACAAATAGAACGTACCACGTACGAACGAGGACGTACCTCGTACGAAACAGGACGTGCCTCGTACGCATAAGAACGTACCTCGTACAAATAGAACGTACCACGTACGAACGAGGACGTGCCTCGTACGCATAAGAACGTACCTCGTACAAATAGAACGTACCACGTACGAAACAGGACGTGCCTCGTACGCATAAGAACGTACCTCGTACAAATAGAACGTACCACGTACGAACGAGGACGTACCTCGTACAAATAGAACGTACCACGTACGAACAAGGACGTACCTCGTACAAATAGAACGTACCTCGTACGAACCCAGTACGATGATTATGCACACTTCTGTACGATTATATTCGTACAAATTTGTACGTACCTCGTATAAACAATGTACAAACGTGGTACATCCTTGTTCGTACGAGGTACGTACAAATTTTAACGAATATAAACGTACAGAAGTGTGCATAATCAACGTACTGGGTACGTACGAGGTACGTTAAACTTCCGCACCCGTACGTACACGGTATGTACGTGTATTCGTCCCAGATATGTCCAAAATTCGTTATTGTGCTATTAGGGACATTGTCTGATACGTTTTTGATAATCTGCATTTTTGATAAAATTCCGTCATCCCTAAAATGAAATGACTTTTTCGCGTCTGTATTCGTCAGCTTGATCTTCGTGGTCTTCTAAAATGTTCCACAAAGTTGATTATTTCGTCGTCGTCTCTTTAGCAGTCCATTATATTTATTATTTCTTTTATAAATAAATCTCTGAACTTAATACGTATCTATATATTATTTTCATTTGTATTGCCCGTACTAGTGTTCATGATTGCACAAATTTTAATAAAAATTCGTTTTTAATTATAAATTTTTATTCCATTTGGTGACCGGTTTCGTTTAAAGCATCGTTGGACCTCATCATGATATCTGTCACCAAATAAATAAAAGACAAGTTTACAAGTAAAAACGAATTTTTATAAAACACTGTGCAATTAATAAAAAAAAACAAAACAAAACACAATCTAACAAAGAAACATAACCTCTATACCCTCACCGTTTGACGTTTTACTGTCAAGTTTAGTACCAACATTGTAAAACTTCAAGGTTAGTTAACCCAAGTTTACAAAATTAGGTTAAATGACTGAAATACCCATTTTATCGTTAAATTTTAACCTAGGTTAGTTGACCAATATTTTAATATTAAATTCAATTGACGGTAGAATAAGCAAAGTTGATTTTTTTGATAAAATTAGTTTATTTAGAAAATTTATAGTAACAAGTGATGTTCAATGAATTTTGTTTTTCCTAATCGCACTTTAATGCTTTTACGTTCGTTTAGAGCCCTCGCGGACTGCAGACTTTCTATCGGCCAATAGTTTGGTCGGTTTCTTTATTAGTATGAAGATGTATGCAAGTGTCGACCGTTACCGAATCGTTATAATTTGAGCACTTGCATACATCTTCATACTGATTAAGAAACCGACCAAAGATCCACAAAGATGTAAACTTGCCATCGACGATCAATGCTTTGAACATGTGATATTGCTTGTCTATATGGGGATGCAAATTGTACATGTACATAATCAGATCGTAAAAACAAGTTCCGTATCGTGATGCCTGAGAAAAGTAGTAACTTATGGGATGTTATGTAACTAGGGCCGGTAATATAACAGAAGTTCAACCTCGAGTAAGAGTTAACCCAGGGATTTCTGCCATTTGATTGGCTGATACAGCAAAAATCCCTACCTCTGTTATACAACTGGCCCTCATTTTTATCCCATGAATAACTTCGTTTTGTAACATCTCCTAAATGTCGCTTGGTAGTTGGTATCATAGCGTCATATCTAAAACTTCTCTATTAGGATGTAGTTTTAGGATGCTACATAAAAATACCGATTCTTATGTGGGACGTTATGCGACTTCCTATTTCCATCCCATATATAACTTCCTTTTGTAACATCTCTTAAATGTTTCATAAATGTTGGTGTCATAACGTCATATCTAGAACTTTCATGGGATGTTAATTTTGCACAACTTCGCGATCTTCTTAAGACTTGGCGCGTGCGTAGAAAGTGGTAGGCGGTACTTTGAGTTTGAGATATGAAGTGATAATGTAGGTATAATGAACAACGAATGTGAAGTGTTAACTTAATAAATCATTATTGTACGAGTTCACAGGGTTATTAATTAAATATTGTGAAATATTTTTTTAATATTATTTTTGTTTTTAATGGATTTCTGAACATAGAATTTAGTTCACTCGACGGCTCATCTGAGAAGTGAATGTAAAATGTTTCAATAGTATTTGATTCAAAGAACACGGCAAAAATTAGTCTTCCAAATAGTCACAAAAAATTTCGCTATGCACTTCTGAAGAAGTATTATTGAGGACTATAAAGCATTCATACTTGCCTTGAGTGACTCTTCTAATAAATTGGGAACAAGTTGCTTTTTGATAGGCAAAAGAACAATTTTAAACAGCGATTTAAAAACAATGAAAAACAATTTATTCAAAAAAGAAAAAATAATTATTAAAGCTCCTATACTCGTATGCGAGCTGTGCGTTTGAAGTATTATCACAGAAATAGGAGACCTACTGCTTAACGCGGGTCCTGAACCGCGGGAAGTGTATACACTTCATTTACAGAGAGGCTTTACTAGGCAGATTACACTTCGGTGGTTTGCTTTGCCTTCCGAGGAGAGACATCAGAATAAAGTTTCACCGAGCCCGGAGTCAAACCAGGTATAATTCAGCATAAATACATTTAGTAGTCAGTAGCAAAATTTGATCCACAGATCCCGCATTTGTACCTATTGTTACTTATGGATGATGCGGCCCTGGTTGTATACAGTGACTCGCAAAAGAACTCGGGTACATAATAAAATTGCAATAATTTTCATATAACTATTATTTAAGAAGCAAACGACGGCGTCAACGTACTATTTATTAATTTGATAAAAATATTAAAAAAAAGTTTGAAAAAATATAATTATTACAAATAAAAATTGTAACGTTGTAATAAATTGACACCGTAAATAATAGTCGCAAAAGAACTCGGTTCCTGTATTTTATAATATTTCAATGCAATTTTAAATATTACCAAGATAATCATCGAAAGCATAATTCCTATTTAGTCAAAGAATATCTATTATATAAATGTCCCAAAGTTTTACATCCGCCCCCTCACCTTAATCCCATAGAAAATCTATTTGATGAAGACCGTAGAATAAGAACCACCCCTATAACTACCATGAAGAAGTCGATTCAACGATTGCACGGGGCATGGACTGCTATTGATAAAGAATATTTGAAAAACATTATTTCTACCATGCCCAAACGCTTGAGTGATGTTTTAAAAAGAGGCATCTATAAGATATTAAAAATGTTCCAAATTGTTTAAGTTCTCAAACCTAAAGCATTATATTATGTGCTGCTCCATTTCTTTTGCGACTATTATTAACGATGTCAATTTATAAAACAGGAAAAAAAAATTTTCTAATTATATTTTTTCAAACTTTTTCTTGTGTTTTCGGTGACCTCAAAAAATGCTTTGTCAAATGGTAAGTTGACACCGCTATAGGGTTCCTGCCATATAAATCAAATGTTTATAATTTGTTTGCGCAAATTTTAATTGATTTTTTAATTTTAGTCAAGTACCCTTTGCTTTTCATTTGTGTTATTATTTTTGAGATTTTTTAGAATCAAGTTGTTTGAGAATTAGTAAACAAGTATTGTTTTTGATAATTGAGTAGAATTGTATAAAAATTAAATAATTCGTTGTGTAACATTCAGAATGCAGAAGAATACTAGAGGCAAAAATTTTGCCACTTCAGAATCCGAATTATTGACTGCACTGGTTTCTAAATACAGAAATACTTTAGAATGCAAAAAGTCCGGGGTACTTGGAAACAAACAAAAAAATTTGGCCTGGGAAAAGCTGGCAAAAGAATATAATGCAACCAATGCTAATACCGAATCGGGTAATCGATCGGCAAAGGTGCTTAAGGAAAAATGGTGCAACATTAAAAAGATCGCCGTGAAAAACTTTGCGAAGGACAATAATTACGGCAGGGGTACCGGAGGGGGTCCGTATGTAACTGCAAATGTAACACCAACAGACATTTCCGTTCAAGACATCATACGAGAGAGAATGACCGGATTAGACCCAGAATGTGATAATGACATCTCTGCAGGTCAGATTGCAGATGAGCTGGGTATGTAGAATACATAAAAAATTTATAATGTACTACTTCAATTTATTCATCATTTACAGAATACATGGCAGGGATCGAAAATTTAGCGACTACTTCAACAAACAACAGTGAAGTAGCAAATGGTATGTTTAGAACAAAGGGTAAATATCCAGAAAAATCTAGGTTCACTTATCTGAAATTGTCTTTAAAATCGTTGGAATTTCAAGTCCCGTGAACACAAGTTTTTCAAGGTATTTAACCCTCAGTTCATCATATAAAGTAACTATATAACTGAAAATAATTAATATGTAATTCACTTCAGATTGGTCCGATTACACTCCTGACATGTTGCGAACTCCTGTTTCTGAACCGATTAGGATTTCGACAGCAGATTTAACTGGTGTTCATAGCAAAGGTTCCCTTTTGAATTTCTTTCATGTAGATATTATTTGTAACATTAAGGTTTTAGGTAGGAGTAATAAATATACGGGAACTTTAACAAACGAAAAATGGTGCAACGTGGCCGACAGAAAAATAAAATTTCTGGGTATTAAGGAGGAAATTGCACGCGAAGAACATCAAGAAAAAATGGAATTACTTCGAGTACAAAAAGAACTGTTTCGAGAAAAACATGAATTGGAACTCACAATAATGCGGGAAGAGCATATGACAAAAATGGAGAGGCTTTGTGCTAATTGTAGACAATAAACTTTTTTTTAAATAAATATTTATTAGTTACAAATTTACAAAATATCGTACATATTTATCACGAATTGTATTATTTTCATTAGCAACATTATCAAGTGGTATTTCATTGGCTAAATTAAAAGCATTTTCTGCCTCAGCATTAAGTGGGGGTGGGTCCGCTTCATTATTTATGCAGGCAATATTGTGCAAAACGGCAGTTGCTACAATAACCCATTGCACTGTTGAAATGTTTACATTGATCCCATTGGAAAGAATCGGAAATCTTCTCTTCCATACTCCGTACATCCTTTCCACTGGATTACGGGTTCGTATTTGGGATTCGTTGAATAAATTTTGTCCGACAGTGTCTACGTTACTGAACGGTGTGATTAGATAGTCTTTTATCGGATAACCAGAATCTCCAAGTAATAACGCGTTCGAAATTTCACCATCTACAAATCTCTGTTTAATATACGAATTATTAAAAATTGTCGAATCGTGTGCTGATCCGGGCCAGCGTGCCACAATATCTAAAATTTTTAAATTCGCATCGCAAATAGTTTGCACATTGAACGAAAAAAATCCTTTGCGGTTACGAAAAATTTCTGCGTTGTTACCACCTAAATACAAAAAAGCAAATTAAAATTAGAACATAATTAATAATGTTTTACTCACCAGGTGATCGTATTTTCACATGCGTGCAATCAAGAGCGCCTACAACTTTGGGGAAGCTTGCAATTTCATAAAATTGCCTTTGTACCGCGCTTATGTCGTTTGCAGTGATGGGAAATGTGATGTACCTTGGTCTGAGCCTTGCAATTGCCTGTGTAACCTACGACAATAGTTACTCACAATATAACCGCTCCTATTCAGAAATATGTATTTCATCTTACTTTAAATATTATTCTGCTTGCTGTGCTTTTGTGGATGCCAATGAAGTCCCCAACAACAACGAGCATACTTCCGCAAGAGAAAAAACGTAAAGTTAAAAGTAACTTATCCATTGGTGTTAAGGAGTGATTCCTACAAGCGACGCAATATATTATTTAGCAATAGCTAATGCTCAAATTATGAGTACCTATATTATTGATACATACCATGTTGTAGTTGATTTTATATCATTTTCAATTTGATTTAAAATACTGCTCACGCATGTTTTCGATAATCTGAATCTTTGATAAAACTCGAGATCATTCCAAAAAACAAAATGATTTCTACGCGATTGTACCCGCCTCTCTTTTCGCGGTCTTCCAAGATGTTGAACAAAATTTATTATTTCTTCGTCGTCACTTGACCACTCCATTATAATTATTTAAAAAAATGTCGAAACAGACCAAAAACAACTATTTCTTGAAACCGAACAAATTGTTAACTTAACGCGAACAAGATATCAAAAACAAATAATTAATGTTTTTCTAAAGAACAAATTCACTTAAAATGCACAAGAAATCAATAATACACACCAAATAAAAAAACGTAAATTTTACTTTTCATCTTATGACGTTTTACAAAATTATTTCGCTACCTACCAACATTACATAATTTTTCGAATAATTAACCCTGTTCACAAACGCAGCTAAGTTACTAAAAAAATCCAAAACATTATTAATTTTATGGTTAAACTGTAACCTAGGTTAATTAACCAATATTTTAACCTACAACTGAACAACTGGGCCTTAGGCCCAGTTGTTCAGATTCTTATTTTCCATAGAAATGATTGTTTCAAGAATTGTTTCCATGGAAAATAATTCAGGTTAAAAGATAACCTAATACTGAACAACTGGGCCTAAGTGACTGGAATTGAATTCTGACATAATGAGCTTTTTTAATTTGATCTTAATTGCTGGTGAGCATATCACAGCAATAGGTGTTAGTGTTAGCAATTGGTGATCAGTAACACGTCGAGGATCCTCATGTCAACAAGGTCAAGGAATGGCAATTCCCTATTCTTTTCAACTTCCATGGTAAACTGAAGGACACTATGGAAATTATTGAAGTGGTCTAAAATTAGAGGTACAAATTTACCACCGACCACAAGAAAAAGATCAAGATCAACATCTTCCTGAATCAGATAAAAATACGCAATATTTATCACAATTACGCGAGTAATTGATGGAACGATGGTGGTAGCTTAATCAAAAATGGTCTTAGTAGATCCATGAGCGACTAAAACTGAATTTTCATTCCTCTTAGAAACTCATTATATTCTCGCCCCCATTTCTTTGATTTTATTGTGGCGTTATCCCCACGCATCCAGGTGATCAACAACTGTTTATCGATTCGATAAGTCAAGAAAGCGTGAACCGATTTAAAAATTCTTTCGGCAATCTGTTAATTTCACATTTTGGATTCTGTATGGTACAATAAGAATTTCGCAAAATCTTATGGTTCCCATATTTCTCGATACAATGTCTCATAATTCTCGAGTGAATGTTAATGAAAGCAAAAATAATTATACAAAACCTTTCTATGCTGCATGCAGTCGTCTTGAAAAGGATCGTATGAATGATGTTTCGTTTTGGTTATTTCAACTGATCTACAACTTGAAAATTGTTAATTTTAATGGACAGATTGTGTTGTTGTAATTTTAGTTATTTTCTGAATCTTTTAAACACACCTTAGCCAAATCTTAAATAATAAATGATGCGGAGTAATCCCCATCAATTAAGTAACCAAGTTACAAAAAAATAATTACATGTTTTACCATAACTAAAAATAGTATATTTTGTGCTATATTTAAAACTTTTTAAATGTCTGAAGCAAAGTTTCAAGCTTTACTTAATATTTAATTACAGTTAACAATTTGAACGGCAATATAAATATGACCGCACAAAAATCAAAGCATTTTAACTTTTACAGTTGCATGATACTTAGTGCTTAATGATGTTGACAAATAGACTACTAGGGGACGCGTTAAAAATGTTAAAAATATGCGGGATGGATCCTCGTGATAAGGACATGATCTCAAAAATTAAACGTTGTTTATTTATTATAGTCAATATAACGGCATGCATTGATTTTCTGTTAATTTGTCTTTTCGATTGGAACGGTTTTAATTCGATTACCGAACTTTTAATTTATATATCATTTGGACATGTAAGTTACAAATTATTCTGTAAATATTAAGACGAAAAGTAATTTTTCAGGTTGCTTATAAACTATTTTCACTCATGGCTAAACAACGGCGCTACGTCTACATTTTGCAATTAATGAGTAACTTTACGAATTGGAAAAGCTTACAAGGACAAATTAAAGAAGACGTAGATAATATTGCTAATACTTTTTCAAAACTTATGCGATGCTTTCAAGTTAGTTGTATTGCTGTGGGAGTGGGATATTGCTTAGCACCTATGTTCGTTACTTCAAAACGAGTTTCTCCCTTAGAAAGTCATTTTTCAAAACATTATGATAATGTGGTCGTCTACATTTCTGCATATCTTTATCACTCCCTTTATTTTTTTATTGAAGTAATGAATATTCTGGGCTATGACTTTATGTATATTTCTGTGATTTCATCTATCGACATTGAAATACGGATTATTCAGCACAAAATTGCAAATGTTATGATTAGTGATGATGACGACGAAGATAAGATGGACGAAATGTCTCAAATTGTCACTCAACATAATTTGATTTTGAAGTATTTTTTAAAATATGTTGAGATCTTCCAGTAAACCTTTTTAATTTTAGAGTCATTAAACAATGCAATTTAATTTATTCTGATGCACTGTTAGATCAATTTTTAACCGGTATTATATTTTTATCCGCTGGAATGTTTCTTTTCGCCGATGTTGGGTTAGCTTCTTAAATCTTTAATAAAAAATATAAAAATAAAACTTAATATTTTATAGTTTTCCACCACCATTGGACACCGTATTAACAATTGGGATACATTTAGGTGCATCAATGTTTCAGTTATTTATATACTGTACTTTGGGTCAAATTTTAATAAACCAGGTAATTTTTGTTTTCATTTGCATTCAGGCTTTATCATCAGAACAGCGGTCGCAGGAGATATGGAATTTTGTCTATATTTAATTAAGCCAAAACAAATGAGTAGAATAATTTACTCATCTTATTTATGAATATCAATTGTATGTATATTCGGTTACGAACGTCTTGCGACATTTTCCCGATACCTCCCTGTCTCTGCTCGTTGCGTTTTGAAAATGTGTGACGAGCACAGAGGACCTACAGCTTAACGTGGATTCCGAACCACGGGAATAGACGATTTTTACACCGCCTTACTCCATCAGGGAAGTTTTTTAGCCATAAATAATGTTATCTGGGGCGAGCAGATAGACATTTGGTGAGCGAAAAGCGAACACGCTAGCATTTCAGCCATTCGCTCACTGAATATCAATTGAATCTCAATCAATCTCAAATTGAATCAATTGAATATCAATTGACAAATCTGAATTTCGATTGACGTTTTCAAAATCTGACAAATCTGAATAACGGTTGACGATTTCTAAATTACTGCTGGAAAATGTGTAGAGGGGATTATAATTTGGAATCTTTTAGGGTCAAAGTATTTCTGACGCTGTTTACAATATTAAATGGTGGGTTAAACCCCAACCAAAATTAAGACAAGCATGCATTCTAATGATTCAAAGAGCACAAAAGTTGGAATGTTTAACTGCGGCAGGAATGTTTATAGTTAATTACGAATCGTACACTCAAGTTAGTGTCTTTGGTACGTAGTGGTTATTTATAATTAATGTTAATTTCAGGTCCTTAAATTTGGATTCTCTGTTTTTTCTATGACACATGCAATGAAAGTACGAAATGAAAATGTTTGAAATGATTGAAAATCGGTTTCACTGAGTATAGGCAATGAATTATTTATTATTCACGGAAATCTGACTCACCACAAAGCACCAATATAATATGATTTCTTTACATAACATGCAATTTTCAAACGATTTTCTCGATTATCAACATTCACACTTAGGATCTCGCTTTTTTTTAGTTCAATAATCAAAGTTGTGTCAACAGCTTTTGTTGCCTTTTCATTTGAGGAGGTTGAGCACGTAGTTTAACCCCAACACATTTAAAAACTATTTTTTTTTATTCTTAATGTTTCATTAAACTGGATGTTATTAAATATTTTGGATCTAGCTCGAGAATGCAAGCATAATATGTAATAATAGTTCAAATTAAATGGTTAAAAAATGCTATTATAGCCTATGTGTATCTGTCCATAATGCACCTCTGATTGGTCAATTATTTTCTGCCAACCTAAATATTTCACATAACGAAACGCAGATCATCGTCAGTGACTTCAACGCCAAATACCCCAATTGGCTGTACAGGAGCACAAACAGGGAAGAACGCACCCCCTTGATTTTGCTATCTACGCCCCTTCCGCCCCTACTAATTTTTCTTACGCAGATACCTCCTCCCTCGTAGATATCGCGCTCATCAAAGATGTTCAATTCCAATACGCGCTCGCCACCGTAGACAAACTCACCGTTTTCCGACCATTTTCCGGCACTCCTTACTCTAGGTGCCCCCAACAGCCCTACAGGCCCCCCACCTGTAGGAAAGCGAACTGGACTTCATCTAAGTCGAAGAACCTCGGCCCGATCCCGATTCTGAACACCCCCACCGACCTGGACAAGTATGTTGTAATTTTTCAGGATAGCATTTCTTGGTTCAACCTTCGAATAAAGTACACCGCCCTCGGTACCGGTCTCAGAGATCAACTTTCCACCATTCTGAAGAACTTCATCCGGAAGAAGCACCGGTCGAGGAAACAGGCTCGGCTCTCCTGCAATTCGGACGACAAGAGGTACTTCAACTACTTTAAAGAGCGAGTTGTAACTGTGATCAAAGAACATCACGACCGTAAGTGAACCAACAAGATCGAGTTACTATCTTTTCAGGATAATCCTCTCCAAGGGAAAGGAAGACCACCGCCGCAGAAATCATTGCTTGTTTGAATTACTAATGATTATCAATCCCTATTGAAGGTTGAATCATGACAATATGTTACGGTCAACGATGACAATTCGGGCATTGACGTCATGCCCGGCCATTGACGTCAATGTCCTTCATGGTTGGGCACTGTTGACATTTAAGAATCTATCTATGGCTTTTGCATCATTGTCCGGGCAATGACGTCATTGCCCAATACAGAGCGGGCGATGATGATATTATTCCATCGGGCATGTACATATTAAAAGTGCCTGTATAAATTGGTACTGGCTATTAAGGGATTATCGCCAACTTAAAAATGTATCTGTAAATTTCTAACGATTACAAAGATAAAGACATAAGGGGTCGTCCATAAATTACGTCACGCTCCTGGGGGGGGGGGGTTCAAAAATTGTGACGTAACAAAATATTGCCGTGATAAGCTACTGTAAAATAAAAGTTTTGATTTATATAGCGGAGAAAAAATATAACGGCTCTTTTTTCTTACTTCCGGCTAGCTCTGTGGGCGTGACAATGGTTCGATTATAAGTAATTGAACACCTCATCGGTTCGCTAACTACGACCGATTCAAATTTAGAAATTAATTCTTATGGGTATCTGAATCGACTTATACCTCTTTTGCTGTATTAAATTTTAAATAAAAAAAAACTCAAATAAATCTCCTCTTTAAGAAACATAAACGATTCATTTATTAACACAACTATTAAATTCATCAAAAGACAAAATTATAATACCTAAGGAAAAACAAATTAAGTGTACAATTGTTATAAAGTTCTAATTTTCTAAACACCCCCCGATTAATTCGCACTAAGTAAATTTTAAAAAATGTTGTCAAACAAATTAACGCGGTGTGCACACAATTTATCTCTTACCGGTTTTTCTGTCCTCCGTCGAAATAACGAACTAGTATTGTTGTTGTACAATGAGCCGATGTTGACGTGATCTCGCATCCAATTTGTCCATCCACAGCTTGAATTGCGAAAATTATTGACGACCATAGATAATTTGATTTCCATAAATTACTCTTCTTTCTGTGGTTTCAGGTAAATTATACAACTTCTTCATATATTAATAACTTATAACCATAATCCAATTCTTAACCAACAAATTCTTGCAGCGGTACCAAAAATTTTCATTTACTATTCTTGGTGGCCACGGTGTATAATAGATTAGGTGAGCTGACGGCGTATGTTTTCATCAGATATTTTCATGCCGCGAATGTAGTCTGTGTGCGAGAGAGACGTTATCGACAGAGATGGGCAAAGCGCCTTGCGAAAATACACAATGCATTAGTTCTGCATGCATTACAGTGCATTTTAAGGCAATTTAAGGTTACTGTACGGTTAATGTAACCACTCGAAACTAAATTTCTTCTGCTACACACTAAAGAACACAGTTAATATAACAAATTCTCAAAATATGAACCGAGAATTTGTTATCAAAATTTTGAAATAATCGATTTTGAAAATCGTAAATTTTACATGTTTCACTGACGCGCGGGTGGAATCTCACCCATTCTGTTGGCGGTCCGCGCACTGAGATATACTCTTACACTTAGAAAATTTCGCACCGGCAGATGCACCTCGACTGTCGTACATGCAACATAGGTTATTTTTTGTTTTTAAGCGATTTTTTGGGGGTGAAACGAAATAGTTTACTGCCCCATACCGCAACTATACTTTTTAATGCTATTTCGAGGGTCTCTCACATCCCGGTTGCATAGATCCCGGTGTTCTTGATCGGTGGGTCAAATCCGCTCTGGAGGGGTGCAGAGCGGAGCGGAGCGGAGCGGCGCCCCGGAAGAGTAGGATTTGACGATGGATTACCCTCCTTTTCGAATGCACACCCCTAAAAATGGAAGACAAAAAAAATTTTATTTTTTCACTTTTTCGGCAATACACGGGTTATTTTCCATTTTTTTGCGAATATTTATTACCAAGATCCACTAATCACACCCCCATCTATCCGAATTTCAAAGAAAAATTCAAATCGGACCGAAAAAATTTCACTCCGTTTCAAGGGACTGTAACCCGATATATGTGCAGACCCCGGGTTCGACCGGCTACATGTACAGTTACTCACAAAAGGATTCGCACCCTATAATAAATTTCAATAAATCGTTTGTATCTTAATTATTTATTAAAAAAAATAGTTAGTTATAATTATATTTAACAAAGTGATTCTTTTAATTTGTACAATTTAAAAAAAAATCATAAAATTTGCATGGTAACAGAAATAATGAACATTAAACCAATTAATACGCTAATTTCATGTTACAAAAGGATTCGCACGTATTATAAAAATTATTAAAAAATACAATATTTTACAAAATTTAAAAATAATTTAATATTTTGTTGGATACCCGTTTTGATTCAAAACATGTTCCAATCGTTTGGGCATGTTGCAAATAATTTTTTTTAAATAATCGACGCTTATTAAGTCCCATTCTTCTTGTAGTCTTTTTTTTAACTCTTCTTTAGTATGTATCGGAGTTTCCCGAATTTTACGATTTAGATGGTCCCATAGATTTTCTATGGGATTCAAGTCTGGTGATTGGGGAGGGGGTTGTAATACTTTTGGGCACTTGTATAACAGATATTCTTGCACTACACGTGATTTATGTTTAGGGTCGTTATCTTGGTAAAATTTAAAAGTATCGACGATCCCCATTTTATAGGCACTTTGCAGTAAGTTAGATTTTAAAATGTCTAAATATTTATACTTATTTATTATTTCTTCAATAAACACTAGTGTACCTACCCCTTTAGTTGAAATAGAAGCCCAAACAATTACACTTCCGAATCCGTGTTTTACAGTACCTTGTAAATTTTTCGGTTGCAGCTCCGTATTTGGTTTCCTCCATACCATGGTGCGTCCATCGGAGCCAAAAATATTGTATTTGCTCTCATCCGCAAAAATTACATCATCCCACCACGTTACATCTTTACATTTAAATTCTTTAGCGAAATTAATACGTTTCTTCCTGTTGATTTCACTAATATACGGCTTTTTTCTAGCTATGCGACCGTGATAATTATTTTCTTGTAGTACCCGTCGAATTGTTTGTGGATTAACTTTCTTTCCCATTTCTTGTAACACTTCAGTGGTTATTTTCGGGGCACTCAGTCGAGGGTTTTTCTGTATTTTTCGGACAATTTGCATTCGTTCTCTTTCTGTAAATTTTCGTGGGCGGCCTGTTATTGGTTTGTTTTCGATCCTATCTTCACGTTTATAGCGTTTTATGATGTCTGCTACTGTGCTTTTGCTTAAATTTAAGATATTTCCTATTTGGCTGTATGATTTTCCCTTTTCATAATTATAAATTACCAGTTGTCTGATATCAAAACTAGTAGTTTTACCTTTACGCCCCATTTTAGTAAAAATTATAAATTTTTATGTACATAAACTGTTACACGTTACTTAATAACTGCATTATGAATCATATTGCTTGCAAACAATGCACATAATCTATATTACAATTCTTAGAAAATGAATGCAATCCTGCAACTTTGTTAAAGGTGTGAATCCTTTTGTAACATGAAATTTGCGTATTAATTGTTTTAATGTTCATTATTTCTGTTACCATGCAAATTTTATGATTTTTTTTTTAAATTGTACAAATTAAAAGAATCACTTTGTTAAATATAATTATAACTAACTATTTTTTTTAATAAATAATTAAGATACAAACGATTTATTGAAATTTATTATAGGGTGCGAATCCTTTCGTGAGTAACGTATTTACTTTCCCTTCTTTTCAAAAGTCGATATTTTGGTTATTTTTCAAAATTTCTCGCAAGTTATTTTTTCTATAGCCTAAATTAAGCCTATTCTTTAGTGTGTAGCTGAAGAAATTTTGTTTCGAGTGGTTACATTAACCCAACAGTCGCCCAATTTAAGACTAATATAAACGGCTTTGTATTAGTTTTTGGCAATGTCTCGATGGTGTTGTTTTGCGCCTAATTGTACTAGTGGATACAATAGCAATAACGATAAAGTTTCGTTCTTTAAAGCTTCGTTGTTTCGATCATTACATTACTTTAAAGAAAAATATAATCAAAACAAAACAACATGAAAATGTTGTACTTACATTACTTTAGGATGTTAATTATTATTAAGACTAATTATTTTTATTTTTTTCTTTCTGGTTTCCTTTTTTTTGTTAAAAAGTTTTTGTTCACTTTTCAGTTTTTTATAGTAAGTAATACGCTTAAGTAGGACTTTAAGATAACTCACACAATAGTGATAATTGATAAACGTTTCGCATGTAATACCTAATATTGTTTGGAATTGTGCCTAAACTAAAATTGAATAAATATTTTGTACTTAAGTTGTTCATTTATTTCTTGAAGGTATGATGGTACTATAATTATGACAACATTTCAACTACTGCATAAATCTAGAATTAAAATAATATATAAATATATTTTGGGTTATTAACATGTGAAATTATAAATTAAATTACTTTAAAATGTAATAGTATTACATTTTAAAGTAATTCAATTTACTGTATAAATCAACTACCAATTTTTGAGGTTTTTGCGATTTAAGAAAAAACAAAGCATCCTATATAAAAAAGTTAAATGAGGCAGTTGTAGATAATGTAAAAACCTATCGAATGCAACCGGAGAGATAAATATTTGTTATTGATATTCTGAGAAAACCGAAAAATAGCGTCAAAAATCACTCATTTACTGCATAAATCAAGCACCACTAGCGACAGGTTGTCTGTCCTTGTCTAACATAGCCGGCCAGTTTCGCGGCATGTGCAAGCAGTGCTTGTAACCTCACCTAATCTATTATACACCGTGTTCGTGGCTTATTAACTTTTATAATATTTCAAAACGCAATTTTTTTTTCTTACTGGTTACCATCAATCGAATCAATTTTAAACTTAATATCCAAAAATAATTAAAAAAATCGTCCTTACTATTGACGGACATTCAATAAATTTTCACCAAACTTCATCAAAAATCCACCACGTCCGCACTTTTCTATGGACGGCCTGCGAATCCCCAAATACGTCTCCACGCTTCGATGGACGCACCGTGAGTCCACTCATCAAAATCCCCTCTCCAATTTATAGACCGGCGTACTTGACCAATTTTCCCAAAACTTGTCGGATGAAACATTGCCGCTCGCCAAGCGGCAAATGCCAACTTTCAACCATCAACTGACAGCTTAAAACAAATGGAACGCAAAATTTCCTTAGAAACGATGTAGCAAGGCTAATATGATAGAAATAAAAATAATTCACTACAGAGATTGAATGTAAATCTTTATCTAGGTTTTGATCATTTTTGAAGCGGGCGGAGGAAAAATAGTATGCATGCTTCAAGCGTAAAGTGACTTTTGTGCTTGGAGGCGATTACATCGCTCGCCTACGGCTCGCGCTGTATATTTCGCCTCCGAGCACAAAAGATTCACTTTCCGCTTTTAATATGCAATATACTATTTCCGTAACTTACACTTTTATTATCACACATTTTTGAGTTATTCGCGTTACCTAACTTAACAAATTTTAAATTACTTAATTTGTTTTTCAATTAACTGAACCTTTTCATGAATACTCATAACTTTGTCTCTTTACAATTTTCAAGAATCGATTAATTTCCGAGGAGACTTAATTTTGGTTTGTCAGATATTAGATCAAACAGCTTTAAAAAAAATACTAGAGGTATTTGTACGACTCAGGCGACTCCGGTACATTTCAAAGTGGTGTCTTAACCTTTTTGTTGTTAAAGCAAGAGGTGTTTATTACCTACTCGAACTCACCCCCTTTGGATCATTACAATATATAGATTAAATATTTTATTAAAAACTATTTTCTGGGGTGCTACCCCTAAAAAATAATGGTCATCAACCGAGGTGGGGATGACACCCATGAAATCCGCCTCGGGTTTCTTTTTATTATTTAAATTTTAAATGTGAAAAATTTGAGGGTGGGGGGGGGTTCAAGAATATGTGACGTAATACTTGGAGTGGGGTCTAGGTTAGTGCGACGATCGGGGGGAGGGGGTTAAAAATTGCTTAAAATTGCGTGACGTAATTTATGGACGACCCCTAACGAAGAGAAGATAAATGTATACCATGGATCTCAATGAAATGCGTAGGCGATTTAATGAGAGCATTAACTTAACGATTCAAACAAAACGCGATGATAATAAAATTGATAATAAAAATTATATTTTTAAAAATTGTTATTAATAAATTATTAAACATTATAATATTTCACTGATGGACGATCTGTAAAAATAAATATCGCAAAATAAGCAAAATTCGACATATTTGGTTTTGCTTCCTATCTATTAAATTTTGATGTCATCATTGTCCGTTCACTTTTGGCCAATAACGTTATTGACCGGCCAAGGACGTAAATATTAAGCCCGTGTCCCACGGTCAATATTTCCATCAATATTTTGATGATAATGTTGATAGATCTGACGTAATTAAATATGTTTTGATCAAAATTTATAGGTAAGTCACACGATCAAAATTTTCATCAATATTTTGATAAAAATAGTCTGCTGTGAATGACAGATCATCAAAAGTGAGGTTAAAAGCGTGTGTGTTGAAAATGAAAGTGATCGGGAAAGTTGCGACAACGGTTATGCTGGCCGCTACAGTAGCCGTTATGAGGATACAGTAACAACCGCAAAGCCTGAGAGAGGTTATACTGGGTTATACTTTGGTTATACGCTATGTTGTGTATTATTTTTTATTTGGGTAACGCTTCTTTCAGATTCTAAATATTTTTGTGGAAGAGACAAGTGTCGAAACAAATTCCAAGATTTTGTGAAGCATTAATAATTATAATAAAAATTGAATATAAATATGATTAAAAAGATATTGTGTAATTGTTTGTTATTTTTTTATTTCCCTTGTTAATAACAATAATTTGTAATATTAATTGATTTACAATATTGTTCTTAAAATTAGTTTAATTACAATTACACAATATCTTTTTAATCATATTTATATTCAATTTTTATTATAATTAATGCTTCACAAAATCTTGGAATTTGTTTCGACACTTGTCTCTTCCACAAAAATATTTAGAATCTGAAAGAAGCGTTACCCAAATAAAAAATAAAACACAACATAGCGTATAACCCAGTATAACCTCTCTCAGGCTTTGCGGTATTTACTGTATCCTGCCGTTATGGGGTTATATGTATTAAAAGCAAAAAAGCGAATAGAAAACAAGAAGCGTAAATGTTGGGTTTGTAGCAAGCTATTTCGAAGCACCCGGTACTAGAGGTGAGAAGTAGACTTGCGCGGTTTTGGAGCGATAAAGAGGTTAGAAATTAGAGCCGGAGAAGAATACTTCGAATAATTATCCGTTCAATTTGAGATTTTTTTCGTGTCCGTATTTGAGATATTTTGTACCGTTTCCTCCCGATAGATTCGATTGGGTGGCTTAAGTTATTTGAACAGTGTTTTGGTTTTTGTTCGGGAAGCTTTCCTTCTGCAGGGGAAGGCTTCCAAGTTTAATTTTGAGACCGTTGGAAGACTCAGATGATATATAGAGTTACCGGATATTTGTTAAGGTCAAATAAGGAACCCCACCTGACGCGGTCATATTTATAGGAAGCAAATTCTGAGGATCAAATTATTCAACAACGTGCTTATCCACGAAGACCAACCAGCGCTAGCGTAAGTTAATAAATGTTTGAGAACCCTATCATAGGGTCAAATAATTGTAAAATATAAAAATTGTAATATTGTGAAACATTAGGCTTGCGGTGGTAAAGCACGTTTATAAAATTTTTCCCGTTCTTTTTAACTTTAATAATAAAACGGGTGGCGCCCAAATTTGATTTGCTGTCGTTTTTTTCGCGTATTGGTTTCCTTACCCGCAGCCCGCTAATTTATTTGAGCTGCCGGAGCTGTAGCCTTAAGAAAGATACGAGGGTGCTACACAAGTGGCGCCCAACGTGGGGCGCGATTTTAAATACGCGAAAATTTGCGAATCAATTTTCAAGAAATTTTTATTTTTGTTAAATTTGAGCTGTTAGAATAATTGAGGCCACTATCGGTTGATATCGCATGGGATGATAACGCGGAAAATCTCAATGCGCGTGTATGTTGATATAAGTACAATTAAATTCTGTTTTTGATATTGCTTTTAAAGAAACTTCAAGTTGCTTTTGCTTACAAGAGATTTTTATTTACATACAATTTTAGCGATAATAGTTATTTATTAAGAGTTTTCTTATACATTATTATCATAGGTTTATATTTTGTTGAATTTTCAAGTTTATTTTGAAAGGTTAAGTTTATGAAAATTTTATTATCATTACTTATCAACGGTCTAAAATTTAGGCGAGGCGTGGTTCATATATTTTATTTCAAGTTGCTAGAATTTGATTTTGAATTTGATTAGAATGGCTCTGACACAGTTAAAACCTAATTACCTTTTGGCAGCGGAATTAAATTATGAACTAATGATTCGGGGAGTCGAATCCGCTCGCGATATCCATGATAAGAGAAAAATTCTGAATAGGTTATTGGCAAAAGAAAGAGAACGTGATGTACTATTAAAAGATCCCTTGTTTAATTATGAAACAGAAAAAGTTGCTATCACTAATACTTTGAAAAATATTTCTAGTTTGGTGAAAGAATTTGAGGGCCCGGCTACAGATTCGGCGTACCTGAGAATCACAGTTAGATTGGCGCACGTAAGCGCTAGAATTAATAGAATGGCTCTTACTGAGCAAGACCCTCAAGAAAATTTTGAATTTAAAAAAGAATTCTATGCCACGGCCTTAATGTTGGATGCAGATTTGGAAGACAACGTTATAACTAAGAGACAAGGTGGAAGTCAAACAAGATTGTACCCTTGTTGAACCCCAAAGAGAAATTGTATTTGCGAATAATTTCAAGAGGGCTGATATTTACAAGTGGGGATTAAGTTTTGAGGGCAGTGAAAATACCCATGAATTACATTCCTTTTTAGAAAGAGTAAATGAGTTAGCAGAAGCTCGCCAAGTCTCAAAATCCCAATTGTTCGATTCAGCGGTCGACTTATTCGTCGGTAAGGCACGATTGTGGCTGCAACAAATTAAAAGAGAGCAAATTGTAAAAGATTGGGATGCTTTAGTTGTTCAACTCAAGCGAGATTTCTCAGATGAAGATTATGACGAAGAATTATGGCAAGCAATTAAGAATCGTAAACAATTATTATCGAATGAATCTATTGTAATTTTCGTAGCTGTTATGCAATCATTTTATTTTCGACTTAGTAGTGTTCCAGCGGAACCTACCCGTTTGAAGTGGATTATAAAAAATTTAATTCCAAAATACCGTGAAAAATTCGCAACAAAAAAATTTGATTCGGTAACACAATTTGTTGAAAAAGCTAGGAGGTATGAAGCTGCAATCTCAGACAAACCAACAGATGCAGGTTTTAGGGAAAGATTGATTGCCACTTGTTTTGAGGAAAGTGATAAAATTCAAAGAGACGCAATACCAAATAAAGTAACGTCCCACGAGCCGCGAAAAATTAATGAATTTATACCTGGGCGTGAGCGATATTATGGAAATGCAAGAACGCCTGATTTAGTAAAAAATTATCGTGTAGCTAATGTGAAAAGTCAGGGTGCAGTAAAGAAGTACTGGCAACCTAAAGAGGAGATTGTGGTCGAGTCGGAAGCGCCAAATAGTAGATTTCACAAAGCAAATAAGACAGAAATCGTTTTCATCGAGATGCAATTAAGTGTTGGAATTGTAATGGAATTAATCACAGTTACAAAGATTGTAAAGCGGAAAGAAAGATCTTCTGTTTTAGGTGTGGTAAAGCGGGAGTTAAGTCCGGCTCCTGTAGGTCGTGTTCGGGAAACGAATAAAGAGGACTAAGATTTTCGGCCGTCTTCGTCCTCAATCTGTCCAGAATAGGCCAAGCAATAATCAACTACTATGTCGTGAACCTTGAAACCGGCCTGATCAAATTATGCAAAAAAAGGAATAACCGCACTCGCCTAAGGATGGTGAATATTTTCCCCAGTCGGCACCTGTCTTGATCTCAAGGGAAAAAGACGATAGACCCTATATTCCTATCTCTATTTATGACAAAGAGTTTGTAGCCCTTTTGGATTCAGGAGCCAATAAATCGGTTATTGGGGCGAAAGGTTTAAAAATTATCGACATGTTTAATCTGAAAATGAAGCGTTGTTTCGATAGGTTTGTTACTACTGCAGATGGTAAGCGACAGTTTGTAACGGGTGTAGTTAAATTGCCGATAAAATTGAGAAAAACTTGCAAGATGGTTGAATTTTTAGTAGCTCCGACTTTAGAATGTGTTGTACTGTTGGGGTGTGATTTTTGCGGATTATTCGGACTGGCGATTGATTTTAGTAACAGCACTTGGGGACTCGCTAGCGAACAAGGCGAAATAAAGTCTTTTACTTCTGGTTGTTTCAAACTGAGCACACTGAAAAAAATGACGTTTTAAATCTAAACGAATATTCGTTTTAAAATGTTATCTTTTGGTTTAAAAATAATCGTTTTGTAAGAAATAGTAATTTATTTAACTTAATAGTATCTGTTGTTTTAAAACAAAACTTTATTTCTTTTAATGTAGACGTTTTAAATCAAATCATTTTCTTATTTGTTGGTATGTAAGTTACAATGTGACTGATAGATGGCGCGACATATTTATGTAGCTAGTTATCTTTATACCAATGCTGAATATAAGAACACCTCGGTTGTGCTTTTAATCACTCAAGTACGAGTCCACAACCAGGTTAGTGATGTTATCCATTGGTTGTTTATAAACTTGTATTGCCAATGTGCTCTTATTAAATTGTTTATGTCGTGATTGTTGTATTTATTCTCTTGTCTACTGCCAACCTTCCCAATATATTTAAACTAAAATTTAAATAGTGGAATTACCGGAATTGTAAACCGAATACTGTCGAACGCTTCAGGCACGACTTAAACAATAGTTTAAAATAAAAACCATTGTGGTTTGAAATAAAACTAGACCGTTTAAATTCAAAAGACACAATAGTTTAAAATAAAAACCATTGTGGTTTGAAATAAAACTAGACCGTTTTAATTCAAAAGATAAATCTTTAAAAGAAAAAAAGTTTTAATTGAAAAGTAATTATTTTTTCGCCATAGGTAATGCGTAAAACTGTTTGAAATAAAACGATTCGTTTTGAATCAAACGATTTTTTTTTCAGTGCAGTTATCACGACAATAACTCCGGGCTCGAAGGTATAGAAGACACCAGATTAGAGAAAGTAAATGAAATTAATTGCATCCCTTTGGAAATAGATTTGTCTAGAATTGATAATTTTTATAAAAAGATGCGTGCAAAGGTTTTGGAAAATCCTGAAGCGTATCCGCAATGGAGTGTAAAGAACAGTTACGTTTTCAAATTAATTCCATCAAAACTTCTCATGGGAACTAATGTCTCCGGAAATTGTTAGTCCCGCGATCTCAGCGTTCAGAAATTATTAAATCTAATCATGACCTGCCTACTGCGGCACACTTGGGACTTGCTAAAACGTTATCGCGAATACAGCTAATGTATTATTGGCCAGGAATGAGGAAAGATATTTTCCGGTATGTTCAATCGTGTAAGATGTGTGGGTCTCAGAAAGCACCCAATTATGCCAAGTTTGGGCTTATGAGAGCTGAGAAAAAATGTAGATTTCCTTGGCAGATTATAGCTGTGGATTTACTGGGTCCCTTACCCAGGAGCTCAAATGGCCATGAGTATTTGTTGGTGGTCAGCGACTGGTTTACGAAGTACCCTTTATTATTGGGAATTTACATTAACCATGCGCCACCACGCGTCCATAATATTAACTACGTGTATTTGTTGATTAATTGTGTGTTAGAATTTCAATTTTACCATTATTACAAGGCAATCGACTAGCTATATTAGTAAAACAAGAACATACTATTAATTTATCGTACACATTAGAGCAATATGTAAGTATTAGTTTACTTTTTTGGTGATTTAATGCTAACCTAAAAAATGAATGCTTATATTTGCATAACATTAATTTATTTTCTTTTTAGTAAAATTAAGTAATCTTTGAAAAAAGAAGTAATCTTTGTCACCCTATTTAAGCAACGTTGGGTTCTACATTTGGGCTTTGGTCGTATACAACTATTTACTAGCAAGTTTTCCGAGGGTACTGCAGTCTTCTTCAACTGTGGCTTCTTGCTCTTATATTCTAAAAGAAATTAATAATAATTGTAAATGTAATTAAAAAATCAAAATCTATTAAAGTATCTACCTGGTAATATGTAATCATCATTTTTAAAGTGCAATGAGCATACTTTCATGGAAACGGTTGTAGGTTTTCCAATTAAAAGCTTCATTTCCCAAACCTTTCTGCGATCCACTTTTTCTTTAATGCCAAATGCATTGGTTATATTATAAACATAACTTTCGTTTCTCTTGGGAAATTGATGAAAACTTAAATGTTGTTCTCGCCCCTTCATGGAATGACAATTATACACACAACAATTGATGTTACAAACGTTTTCCTTATTCATGGTTAATAATAATCGATAACGACTCGAATAAAATATAAGTATACTTAATAAGAATAAGCTCCTAATACACAAAACCGTACAATACGCATATAATAACTTATGTGCAATATCGTGATATACTAATTAGAACGGCCATTTTGAAGGCGACGCTAGCTCCCTCATCGGTGATGTAAATTCCCAATGTCGTTTACGGAAAGCTACCGCTGCGAGTATTGTACGGTTTTTGCAGAACGAAGTTTTCCTCGTTTATGGTGTGCCCCAATACATATGTTATTAATCTTATGAAGCATAAATCAACTACTCTGGATGAATTTCAACGTTTATGTTGCTTATCGTTTGATGAAATTTATATATCCAACAAATTATGTATTGATCAAAAGGAGCAGCAAGTGTTTGGATCACACAGAGCATGTCAGGTGGTAATGGTAAGAGGTTTGTGTTCACAGTGGAAACAACCGATTTTTTACAACTTCGATACACCAATGACAAAAGCTATTTTAATCGATATTATTACTAAATTGCACCATGCAGGTTATTCTGTAGTTTCTATCACAAGTGATATGGGTACCGGAAATGTTTCGCTTTGGTCACAATTAGATGTCAGTTACAAAGAAAATTGTTACTTTGCTCATCCTGTTATTTCGTTCAAGAAAATATTTGTATTCGCAGACGCACCACATTTGTTGAAACTTCTGAGAAATCATTTTGTTGACCAAGGATTTCATACAGATGACAAATTAATTGACAAAAGTTGTATTCAAAAAATTATTTTGTCATCGAGCGATGATCTAAAAATTGCTCACAAAATAAGTGAATACCATTTAAATGTGAAGGGAAGTGAACGACAAAAAGTTCGGCCGGCTGCACAACTTTTTTCAAATACTGTTGCAAAAGCAGTGGAATGGTGTGGTTTGAATGATTTTCTTGAGAACATGAACTGGAAAGAAACCAGCAGGTTCTTAAAACTTTTAAATGACTGGTTCGATGTTTTTAACGCTCAGAAAAAATATGGTGGCCATCCCGGAGCGAATGCATATGGAGTCGATTTAGAACAACAAACATCGATTCTAAATGAAACTTCGAAAGCAATAGCCAACATGACTGTTGGAAAGCATAAAAAGTTGATACCGTTTCAGAAAGGAATTTTGTTAAATAACAAATAATTGATTGAACTATATCAATATTTACGCAGTGAATATGACAATTTGGGGTACATTCTAACATATAGGCTGAACCAAGACATCCTGGAAAACTTTTTTTCTTACATTCGCGGTATGGGGGCAGCAAATGACCAACCAACTCCCATGGACATCAAATACAGATTGCGGTGGTACATTCTGGGTAAGCACTCGCTTGCAATATTTTCAATGAATAAAAACACAGAAGAAAGCTCCGAACCTTGTCTAGTTGACCCTTTACGAAACGAAAATATGCATTCATCAGATGTCTTCGAAAATAAACTTTGCTTGTCACAGGAATTTTTCAACACTGTTTTATCAAACAACGAATTGGACTTTATTACAAATCCTGTAGCAGACATAGAAAATACAGATTTTTCCAATTATACGTTTATGGCTCCAGATTATGATTTCGGTAACCCTGATGATGCCAGTTCACTAGAAATACATAATTCCTCTTTTGTTCATGACGATCATGAAGAACTGTTGAAATCATTGGACGGTAATGAAATGTCAGACAGTATTTATCATGAGGGCCTCAAATTCATTGCTGGCTACGTAGGGTATAGATTTAAGAATAAATATCCTAATTTGAATTTGGGAACCCAAACAAGACATATTGAAACAAGCAGAGCCCCAGATTGGATTGAATTTTTATCAAGAGGTCACCTGATCTATCCAAGTGACGATTTGATAGAATTGGCTCGTTTAGTTGAGCAAGAATTTCAGAAATTTCATAACAATTTATTTTGCAAAGAAGCTAATATTTTTAATAAATTATTGGGAAAAGTTACGGCAGCATCTCTTGAAATTTCAAACAAATTTCCAAAAGATGTCATATTATGTTTGATTAGAACAAGGACATATATCAGGTTGAGACATGCGAATAAAAAGATTAGCTTTGAAAATTGCAGAAGAAAATTGAATAAAAAAATGTCTAAATTTACAAATAAATAAATAATTTAGTATCATAACATCAAGTTTGTTCATTCTGAAATTCAATGTATTATGTAACAATGTATTGATCATAACTCGTTTAGATTTTTATAATTTAAATATATAAATATAATACTACAGGAAAAGTACATTTTTATTTCCTCACATCCTGTATCGGAGGTTTACTCATAAAATTATAATTAATTGTAAATGACTGGTTCGATGTTTTCAACGCTCAGCAAAAATATGATGGCCATCCTGGAGCGAATGCATATGCAGTCGATTTAGAACAACAAATATCGATACAGAATGAAACTTCGAAAGAAATAGCAAAAGTCTATACCTCTAAAAAAACACCCTTTATGTATTTATTTTTTGCAACAATAAATTTCAAGACCAGTAATTTGTTCAATTATTGTAAGAAACAGTTTGTTGCCAAAATGCGTAACAAATGAAGTATAATACCTATTTAATTTACGAGAAGATTCATTTGATTATTATAATTTATTATAAAAATCCTCGTAATTTTTGTCGGTATTATTCGAAAATGTTTAGGCTATACCTATGACCTATACTAAGAGCCCGAAATGTTGCAATTATTTGAAAAACGACGGAACATGTTGCTTTACTATGCCAAACTGTACGTTAATGTCAACCGAGTTTCTCGTTGCTGACGTCACGGTAAATTGTCGGTATGCGCGTAAGCACACCATACTCTCCTTACACCATGATAATATGTGATAATGGGAGACAATTCATAGCGGGTTCGGTAAAGAAATTAGTACATGACTATAAAACTCGGTTATGGTATACGGCATATTACCATGCTCAGGCCAATTTCGTTGAAAGGAGCAACAGAACTATCTGCACCGCTATACGTAGTTATATAGGTACAAATCATCGGACCTGGGATAGGGAAATCTATAAAATTGGATTTGCTTTGCGATCGGCTAGACATGAAGTTACAGGTTACAGCCCGGCATTTTTGAATTTTGGAAGAATAATTCCTGCCACAGGTGACTACTATGGATATAGTGATGAACCAGATTTACGAGTGGACACGTACGAAGAATGGGAGAAAAATTTGGGGCAATTAAGTGATATTTATAAGGAAGTCCAGGATAGAATACACGCTGCGCATATGCGAAAGGCTAGACGTTATAACTTAAGACGACGTGAAAAGGAGTATTTCGTGGGTGATAAAGTATGGAGGAGAAACGTAGTGCTCTCTAATGCAGCGAAACATTTTGCCCAGAAATTAGCTCCACGATATGTATTGAGTACCATTTGGAAGAAAAAATCGAAGTTAATTTACATCCTTAAAAATCAGGATGGTAGCATAGCTGGTCAGTGGCATATAGAAGACTTAAAGCCTTACTATGAAGAAGTAGAAGGCGACATGGGATCTGAACATTCGAGTAGTACGAGCGACCTTAGTAATGTAGGTTAGTTAGTTTTGAACAGAATAGATCAATTTTTGATCTGCGTTAAGTCATTGAGATGATAGAATTACGGTTTTGGGTGAGGTCCCTTGGTATTTTTTGGAAATTTTACATAGTTCGTATTTTAATGGTTAGGTTAGTTTGGATAGTTCTAATTATTGTATATAGTAGTTATAGGTGTTATGGGTTATTGGGATAAGTGTTGCATGCCTTTTGGGAATACGGTTTAGGTTTTTATAGTTCAATTAATATTTTTAAGTAATAGTTTGAGTAATATAGAGTTTTTATGATAGGTAATCAAGATTTTTGTATACTGTAAGTATTAGTTACCCTCCTGGGTTATTTGTGCAAATACATAATATGACTGTTAAGAAATGATTCCCGGTATCTTATCTAAGTAAGCACAGGCAAACGAATAAACGGCGGGAAATTGGATAAATAGCCGTGTCTCACAGCTATTTTTAATCCGCGGAAGGGGGTAGTGTAGCAAGCTATTTCGAAGCACCCGGTACTAGAGGTGAGAAGTAGACTTGCGCGGTTTTGGAGCGATAAAGAGGTTAGAAATTAGAGCCGGAGAAGAATACTTTGAATAATTGTCCGTTCAATTTGAGATTTTTTTCGTGTCCGTATTTGAGATATTTTGTACCGTTTCCTCCCGATAGATTCGATTGGGTGGCTTAAGTTATTTGAACAGTGTTTTGGTTTTTGTTCGGGAAGCTTTCCTTCTGCAGGGGAAGGCTTCCAAGTTTAATTTTGAGACCGTTGGAAGACTCAGATGATATATAGAATTACCGGATATTTGTTAAGGTCAAATAAGGAACCCCACCTGACGCGGTCATATTTATAGGAAGCAAATTCTGAGGATCAAATTATTCAACAACGTGCTTATCCACGAAGACCAACCAGCGCTAGCGTAAGTTAATAAATGTTTGAGAACCCTATCATAGGGTCAAATAATTGTAAAATATAAAAATTGTAATATTGTGAAACATTAGGCTTGCGGTGGTAAAGCACGTTTATAAAATTTTTCCCGTTCTTTTTAACTTTAATAATAAAACGGGTGGCGCCCAAATTTGATTTGCTGTCGTTTTTTTCGCGTATTGTTTTCCTTACCCGCAGCCCGCTAATTTATTTGAGCTGCCGGAGCTGTAGCCTTAAGAAAGATACGAGGGTGCTACAGGTTAGACCTTGGTTGGCAAGAAGGGATGAAGGTATCGGTAGAGATGTTCTGAACATGGTTCACGATGAATTAAAAGAAGAGGATAAGTTAAGTTATCGAAATTTTTTGAGGGTGACTGACAATAACTTTCAAAAACTTTTAACCATAATTAGAGAACAAATTGAACACAAAAACACAAATATGCGACAATGCATAAGTGCCCAAAAAAAGTAAGTTTTGTATTTCATTAATCATTTAAAAATTGTTTTATTTTCATATTTCAGGCTCTCCATTTTTTGCCGGGCAATCAAGTTTTGGTTCTACTTTCTCGAGTAAAGAAGACCAGATTTGCTGCTTTTGGGCCAGAATCACGCAAACTTTCTTAAAACTTACAGGATGCAACGCTTCACAGGTATTCAACGCTTCTTTAGAATTGCATCGATTGGCCATTAAGATCATCATCTATAAAATATAAATCATTTCGGAAAAAATGAAAATTGTGTAAATACAAATAATATAATAACCTGATCTTTTGGCAGATCTTCTTTCACTAAAATTGCAGCAGAAACAGCTTAAAAGTCATGCAATTTTGTAAAATATGAATTTTGAATTAGAACAGGGGTGTTCTGTTTTTCTTCGCAGTTTTTTAATACATCAATTTTTACCAACTTTCGACTGAAATTTATAAACAATTTTTTATTATTTTTTCAAAATTACTGTTGCCCAATGCCATACCCAAAACCCTGCTGTTAGGACATTACGAATTAAAATTAAAACAAACAAAATTATTAATTTCCGCATAGTTTCACTTCGTGTAACCGATGGTGAAATACTGAAATTTTAAAAATAAGTGCTGACTGGAATTCTTTAACGGCTTCTGAATTAATGGACGTGGGAGGAAATTTCAATGTCGAAATTTTTGCACCTCGAGGGCCAGTGTTCCTTTGCTCCAATTCTTTTTTTGAATTTCGTACTTTAAAATTTAAAAAAATATTTAACGCACTTAAATCGGAATTTCTTGAAGGTTGAAAAAATAAAAATATGATTTTTATTAAATATAAAATTAAGTTTCATGTCATTATTATAACACAAAGTTAATTTATATCTTTTTCAAGGGAAAAATTATCGGGTTTGCCTAGAACTTATTTATAATCAGCGAATGGGCTTAACCACTTTTTGACTTGTATAGGTTATGACTTTTATGACTATTTCTTGTCTTTGAAATCGCCATGTATCAACCTTCAATAATTATTTTGTTGTTCGACCACTGCCATTTATTTTCGAAATAATTAAGATGGGAGAATAGCCACTTCCTCTTTTTGAAGTTCACAATCGAACCGCGAGTCGTTGCGGTTTGACATCACTTTTGGTTCGGAAACCGATACGAGAGGGTCGTTGTCGCGCGTGCTCTAATTAAATAGTGAAAACTGCCGTTTACGTTAATATTTGGATAACAGTTTTTGTCCTGAAGAATCATCAGTGCGTTGGAGGTGGGATTAAGCCTTTTTACTGCCGTTTACGGAAGTGGGTGCATTTTTTCCGTTATATTCTTCGCTGGCCGGTCACCACATTTTGTCTATCGCCGCACCGGCTGATCGCAGCTTAGTGCGCGCGCAACGCGAGACGCCCTCTCGGGGATTTTAGTTAAAGTTTTGATACCGACGCTTCGAGAGTCATTGACACTGCCGTACTCTCGACAACCTTTATCGAATACCAGATCAAGAGTCCTTATTGTTGTCGAGTCCGTTTCGTATTGCCCCTGTTGATTTTTGCTGAACAACCACGGTAGAATTTTCCGCCGACGAGTAACTATTGGGTGCGAGTCGACCAGAGTGTTTTGGAAACACTCTTTGGGGTCATCGAGGCCAGCCAAGTCGTTCCAACACCAGATAGAGAGTCGCTAAGGCGCAGTCAGTAGAGAGGTGTGCCGTCGTACTTCTCGAGGAGGCCGAGTGGAGGAAGTCAAGAACCCAATTCGTAGGCAATCCGCCTGGAAGGAGTGGTTACTGTCACCAACATTTTGTAAGCTCATCAGACGTCTAGGTGAGATAAACTTTACATTCTTTTTGGGTGGGATTGCCGATTTATCTTATATACGAATTTTTTGTACTAACGTAATCGTTGGTGCGTATTGTTGCGCACCTAGTTTTTTTTATTCGTTCACGAGGTGTCCTTGTGGAGTCGACTGCTTCACGCCTAGTATCAATCTTGGCTGGCTTCCATCAGAAGCCGGTAATAGTTGTTCACGACACCGTATTTTTGCCATCTGTCAGTGTTTTGTTTGTGCTATACTTATTTGTTATGCGACTTATGCGACCCTCGCATACCGACGAGTACATCGAGTAGCTGGCTTAAAGAACATCTAGGGTACCCACGTTGACAAAGTGAAGTATCATTTCTTCACGTGGAGGAATATTTTGCTTTTCGTTAGGCACCCTCTCATTAGGGGTGCGGATCAGCGGAAAATTCTAACAAGGTGCCAGTTTTAAAGAAAATAAAAGATTTTGTTTGGTTTATATTTTTCTGAAAAATAAGTAATTTTTTTTATTTTGCTAGATTAATGAGATAACTACTGCACTAAAGCAAAATCTTTTATTTTCTTTACAAGTGGCACCTACAAGTCAAAAAGTAGTTCACTTCAACACTTTTTCAGAATTCCCACTGCATTTTTCAAAACAAATTGCCTGTTTTTCAGGTTTCTCCTAATTATTATTGAAAAGTTTTCCTGACCAGTCGAAACTTTCCAATAACCAATAATTGTAAATCGATGAAACGAAATATATCTTACAATATTTAAAAAAATTCAATACAAATTTAAAAGATATTATTCATTTATTGATTTAAATAAATCAAAAACGTCAATTAAAATTTTTTAAGTTAAATTCTATCTTTTTCGTTTTCTAAGAATTTTCTCTAGCTCATATTTTAATTTCCCTGACTTCCAGATTTTCTAAAGGTGTGGGAACCCAGTTTTTGGGTTTTACTAACATCAGAATACACTCGGATTCACAAGTAGACGTTTTTTTTTGATCAACGGATTTCAGCAGTGGATAGTACTATGGGCAAATTTAGGTAAATTTAATAAAATTTAACTCAAAAGAGGTAAAAGTGGACTTATTAGCCACTTTTTGCGCACCCCTTCAATATTTGTTTATCGCAGCGTTGTACATTAATTTTACTACAAAATTAACGATTGGTTATGCCTGTCATAAGAATATGGGAAAAAAGACCTTTTAAAAGTACAATCTCGCAAACGAAGCATTTCCAGGAGATGTTATTTTAATTGTTATCATTTAGCAAAGTTTAAATAAATATTTTAAAAGCAAAAACCGGTAAATTTGATAAAAAAAAAAGCTTCTTAATATGGAACAAAAATTGTAGGAATCTTAAAAATAATAATAACTAACAGATATAAGAAGGTTTAGTTAGAATTAATAAATTTGAATTTTATGAATGGGTAGATTAAGCATGAACACACAAAAGAAGCGCTGTTACAATCTCTCTAAATTATTTGATAATCAAATGCCATAGATACAGGGTAAACGATTGTTTAAAATAAAAAGTTACGTACATAAATATGCGAGTTGTGAACTGTAACTGATAAAACAGTTATTCCTTTTTTTTAAACAATAGCTCTATAGAATTAAAATAACTTGTCCATTTAATTATTTTAGGTATATAGGTTATTAAGATTATAGATAAGTTCTAAACAAACCAGGTAATTATTCCCTTGAAAAAGATATATAGATAATTATAATTAACTTTTTGTTATAATAATGACATAAAACTTAATTTTATATTTAATAAAAATCATATTTTTATTATTGATAGAATTAATCCGCTTCTAAGGTAGACCACACATCAAAAAAACATAAACATGAAACGTGAAACATACGTATTTCATAAAATAACAACACATTTTTTTTAATAGGAATTCGCACATCAGGGAAATGCGATTCAAGTGAATTTGCTTAGAGAAGCAAATCTCGTTGAAACACGCAACATGATATAGATTCTGTTCTATTTCTTATTTCAAGTTATCACGTGTCATTTGATCAAATAGATATTCTATAAAATAATTGACTCTAGGTGCAAAAATATCGACATTAAAATTTCCCCCACGTCCATTAATTCAGAAGCCGGTAAAGAATTCCAGTCAGCACATATTTTTAAAATATCAGTATTTACCATCGGTCACACTGAAGTAAAGCTACGCCTAAATTAATAATTTTATTTGTTTTAATTTTAATTCGTAATGTCCTAACAGCAGGGTTTTGGGTATGGCATTGGGCAAAAATAATTTTGAAAAAATAATAAAAAATTGTTTATAAATTACAGAGTCGAAAGTTGGTAAAAATTGATGTATTAAAAAACTGCGAAGAAAAACAGAACACCCCTGTTAAGGGTCATTCACATCCACGTAACGTACGTTCCGGACATAGAATACGTAACGTAGAAAACGTAGTATTTTATTTGCCATTCACATCCACTTAGTTTACTATGTTTATAATATGTTTCCATAGAAACGAAAAGCACGGGCACCTGTATTTGCATTGGCTATCGGTTGACAGTTTGACAGTATTCATTTTTGTGACTTAACCTTAAAATTGAAAATACAGTAAAAGGGGTGTTGCCTAATAAAATGTAAGCATCTCCATTGGTCAAACATAAAAAACATAACGTACAAGTTGAAGTTGAACGAACTTTTTGTTACGTTACGTTACGTCTCCCATGTTTTTTCGAATGTGAATGGTGCCATTTGAAACAATGCATTTCAACTTTCCTTACGTTACGTATTCTATGTCCGGAACGTACGTTACGTGGATGTGAATGACCCTTTATAGTTCAAAATCCATATTTTACAAAATTGCATAACTTTTATGCTGTTTCTGCTGCAATTTTAATGAAAGAAGATCTGCCCAAAGATCAGGTTATTATATTATTTGTTTTTACCATTTTTACACAATTTTCATTTTGTGCAGTTCTAAAGAAGCGTTGGATACCTGTGAAACGTTGCATCCTGAAAGTTTGAGTGACTTTGGGTGAAAAGCAACAAATTTGGTTTTCTTTAATCGAGAGAATAGAACCAGAAATTGAATTCCCGACTAACTATAGGGGAAAAATATTAACGATGGTGCGCTGTAAGCAACATCAACGTGACGTCACGCTATTGCACGCTAATGATATAACCTCGTTTGACCTCGCTCAGAAATACTTTGATTTGGTTTTGAACGATAATAATACATTACAACTAAGTCATAAATAA
This sequence comes from Podabrus alpinus, assembly GCA_932274525.1. NCBI lineage: Eukaryota > Metazoa > Arthropoda > Insecta > Coleoptera > Cantharidae > Podabrus > Podabrus alpinus. Next base: position 41,388,278 of record OW026452.1, on the reverse strand, counting down.
ATAATTTAATAAAAATTAATAAATTTAACGTATTTTAATTAATTTTTAAAATAATTTTAATTAATTAAGACGTCAAATATTTAGTTGATATTACAGCCACCAGGGTGCGTACAATTAATATTTTTCCCCTATGAAGCTGCCATTTGTGTTAAATGCCCTAATCTGATCTAACCTATCCACCTAACCTATTATTGATGTATACAGAACAATAACCCTAGTCAATTTCGTTGTTATAGCTGTACAAATAAGTTGGGTATTTGCTTTTAATTTCTATGTGGTTGCGCGTGGTGTATAGAATACACCACGCCAGTACTTGTGTAATCGCATAAAACTATATCGCACTTTGTTACACTCGTGGCGCAAAATAAAGAAATAAAAATCACCATTATTATCGCTGATTTCTATATCGCTCTATATTTTAAAGTATTCAAAGAAACAGCTTGAATTTTATTTACCGCCAAATGGTAACTAGGTATGTAGATTCTAGAAAACAAAAAAAAATCTGAAATTTTTTTATGGTTTACGAAATTTCTTCGCCACCAGCAAAGCTCGATATACAGCAAAGTGCGATATAGTTTCATGCGATCTCTATTATAGGCCCCTCGTAATGATTGCGGCACTTATTAAAAAATTTCCAGAAATTTATCACTCAACTAATATAAAATCGTATAAATGCAAAAAGCATTAATTTTCTTGTCGATGTTACATATAATTACATAAACAATTACTATCAGCACAAAGATCTTGCAAATATTTCAGAATATTTTGTAAATATTGTAATATTGCATTCCAAATTTCTTTCTAAAATTGGCGCGTTTTTTTTTTAGCGGGGTTTTATTTTTAAAATTCAAATATAAAGTAGTAAAACAGGAAAGAGAGAGAGACCGAAAGTTGATCTTTTAAAATCGAGATGGGGCGATTTAGAAAAATTTAAAAAGTTGACCGGTTAAGGGGTAGAGGGAGGAACGCGACCACGAGGTAGTCGGCGACAGAAGAAGTTAGGTTGTTGATGGTAACAGTCGGGCGTGCATTTTATCAAGTGAATTTTTATTTTAATTTTCATCAAGAAAAGATCCTAATAAACGAGAATATAGACGAATATTCTAAAAATTAACTAGTGTACATGTGAGTAAGAAATTTTAATTATTTATGGTATATTTTTCTGAAATAAGTTACCACGAGGCTCAACTTTTGGGATTTTCGGTGATTTTGCTAAAAAAATGTTATAAATATTGGTTTATTCAATGAGGTCTGGGAAATGCCAAGTTAGATTTTTAATCAATAAACCATTATAATACAGGGTGACCGTTATTTAAAGCGATATCTGAAAATTCAGTGAGTGACTGTCACGTGGTAAATTATCTTGAATTTATATACAGTAGTTCAAAGAAATTCGATTTGTTTATTCTATTAATAAATTAATAATCATATCTTGCATATTACATAAAAATACCGTCAATTATCGTTAAATTATATTCAATTACATAATATACAGGGTGTTTCCGAAAGGTTTGGCATTGCTTCACATATTATAACGTAGTCTTAATTTGTTCTATTTATTGGTGGTAAATTCAAATGGAGGATGATAAAGAACGGTGGTTATATGTGGTTATGTTTTGAAGGTATGTCGGTATAACAGGGTCCTTTCTTTGAGGTATGGTGATATTTACAAGCTCATTGTATGAGTGTAAAGTAATATAATCCATGTAGCAGATCACACCCGCGAAAATTTCCTCGATAAGCCAGAGGCCGGCTGGTGATTTGTGTAAATTCTGGTCCGGAGACCGGAACATGGAGGTAGATAGAAATTGTATGATTGTTATAACGTGGTCATATTTCACCCCCTCCCCGAAAATTGTGTGGAGCTTGGCGGTATTGCTCTATTCGATAAGGGAGACCTTTGTTATACTGAGGTGTAATTTTACAGGTATTATAAACAAATATTATGGTTTATTTATAGGTATAAAAGTTGTAGACGTAATTAGTCCAACTTACTTGCATTGAAGTTGAAGGCGTAAATTAGCCCAACTTGCAAGCCAGCTGAATCCAGTCGTATTTTGACTGATGATAAACAAACATTCTCAAAAAGAGAAGCTAAATACAAATGATTATAAATAATATTAAATAATATTTTACTGATCTCAAAGGTGGATCGAAGGTATGAATTTTAGTTCGCAGTCACAATTTACTAGACTGTAGAATATTCTCTAAGAGAAATTTATGTGTTTTATGATTAGATGAATTACCACTGACCTTATTATCAGAAATTATGAATGGATTACCAATAAATATGAACAAATTATTACAAATATCAAAATCCACACATTGGTTTAATATCAATAAGAGATAACTTTCATTACTATTTTGGCTTGTTGATCCATTCCCGTGATTTTTTTTTCTTTTTTTTTTTAAATAAATAATAAATAAAATCTGAGTACAAAATTGGGTGTTTTAATGTTTTATTTAGTGAATTGGGTTTTAGGATGTGAACTTCGTTCACATTCTGCATCGAACAACTGGACATCTTTCTTTGAATCACTGGGTATGAAGTAGGTAGGCTAATTATGTTAGGTAATGCAGTCTTCACGAACCGGGCTTTCCCGTTCAATAAAAGAACTGAGGTGTACGAACTACGCTACAGATCACAGGCTTAGAACGATGGTATTTGAATTTCCGGATGTTGAGATTTTTAAGATGGCGGCGGGAGATTCAAATTCAAAGTTCAACATTACAATATTATGTTTATTATTGTTTAATAAACATTTATTAAGCAAATATGTATCTAGAATTTATTGATTATAGCTTTTGGGAAACATTTTGATGTTGGTGTACACAGTACACCACGCCAGTACTTACTTGTGTTATATATTATAAATCATTGCGCCAGTAGTTAATGGTTAACCAAGGTTGAAAAATATTATTAAAAATTAAAGATAGAGGTGTACGACGAAGAAACGAAAGGAATGGAGGGTAACGTAGTTAATGCGTAAATTAAAAAAAAAATTGCAATGTAAATTGAAGTTTGAAATAAATATTTCTGGAAACCATTAATGGGTTAGTTTAGTCAAGCTTAGTTCGTCATGCGCGTCGTCCAGCGGCGGATCGTGGGGTAAAATCTGGGTCAGGACCCCCAATGGTGATCGCGAAATTGAAATTTCCCTATAGAAATGGCTTGATATTTCGAACCAAAAAGTCATTAGCTACAATGTAATACAAGGTTCATTGAGTTAAAATAAGAATTAATACCGAAAATTAAGTAAAAACTGTATGCGGTGGCCGGGATAGGTTGTCGGCCTATTTTTTGCGTGGTTTCGAGAACTACGGACACGCCCCCAACATGAAATTTAGTAAAATACTGGGTAATTAACGGCCTTTTTGGGTATGTTTTGATCCGAATGTATAACTTTTGTCGTCGCGGAGGTGATCATAAAAAAAAATCCGAAAAAAGTGTGAAAATAAGAAAGTTGCATTTGTACGGGCCACTGATGCACCACGAGTCGATGTGACATCGTTCGCCCGTGGTCCCTTGAAATCGAGTGAAATTTTTTCGCTCCGATTTGAAATTTTCTTTGAAATTCGGGAAGGTGGGGGTGTGATTAGTAGATTAGTAATAAATATTCGCAAAAAAATGGAAAATAACACGTGTATTGTCGAAAAAGTGAAAAAATAAAAAAAATTTTTTCTTCGATTTCAGGGGTGTGCATTCGATAGGGAGGGTAATCCATCGTCAAAACCTACTCTTCCGGGGCGCCGCTCCGCTCCGCTCCGCGTTGAACCCCTCCAGAGCGGTTTTGACACTGGTTACTAGGCTAAACATACAAGAAGCGCCACCCATCAAGAAAACCGGGATAAATGAAACCGGGATGTGAGAGAACCTCGAAATAGCATTAAAAAGTATAGTCGCGGTATGGGGCAGTTATCTTTTACGTTTCACCCCCAAAAACTCGCGTAAAAACAAAAAATAATTGATGTTACATGTAGGAGAGACGAGCTGCATCTGCCGGTCCGCAAACGGCTAAGTCTAAGACTAGTTCATCTCGCACGGACCGTCAACAAAATGAGTGAGATTCCATCCGCGCGTCAGTGAAACATGTAAAATTAACGATTTTCAAAGTAATAATTTTCATATTAAAAGAACCCTATCCAAGAATTTTATTTTTGAATATCACTCTATTAACCTTAAACTTCACAAAACTTATTTGGATAAAGGCGCGCGCGCGATCACCAATAGCGCCCTTTAACCTAAAATCTTAGGTAGGCCAGCTTGTTAAATACAGAAAACAAAACTCCGACGGGGTGGGGGGGGTATTTTTGAAGTAATATTTATTAAATAATATATCCTTGAAATATTAAATTAAACTGTTAATTTTTAGTTTTTAATTCTCAATAATTATTAATTGTGAAAATAAAAATATTTTTATTTCCCACAAAATACATCGATAAATCTTTTATTGTTATCGACAACACCCCAATTATATCATGTGTAATAAATATTTCACGTTTCTAGTTTACTAGTAGGTAGTTATTACAATTTTTAATTACAAAAATTTAATTAAACTTGTCACTTACTGCAAACGTTTTAGCATCTACTGAAGGTACTTCTTCGTACATCTTGGTTTTAATTATTGTACTTATTTTACTTCTTTAATTTTAATTGCCGGTTGCAATAAATTTCTATTTTGTATTTTTAGAGGTTATGTAATTTGTTTTAATATGTATTTTGTAATATGTAAGTTGTTCTTTTTACCTTATGTTTTTCTCACTTTGACTCAGTTAATCTCTGTTCGGCTCAGCTCTCACTTCGTCTCAGTTGCGTAACTGAGATGGAAATAAAACTTGTAAAAAGAATACGCCTAATATAACATTATAAAAACTTAACAATTAATAAAACAATAGAATGGTAGTGATGAATGGGTATGATAACAAATGTGGGTGAATTTAACAATATTTGATAATCAATTAAATTGATTATGATAAAAATAAACTGAATGAACGAACGAATAAAATGTGAAATTTGGTTGTTGGTTGAGCATAAATCCATTTTAGGCAGACTAAGGGCTGGGGTGTTAAATTGTTTTAGGGTGTTTATGATTGATTTACAGAAAGTTATAAAAATTTAGTTATATATTTATTGGAAATTACCAGGCCTCTCTGGAGATGAAGTGTATACACTTCCTGCGGTTCGGAGCCCGCGTTAAGCAGTAGGTCCCCTATGTGTGTGATAATACTTCAAACGCACAACACATACATAGGAGAGAGGTCGCCTACGTCTGAAATCAGGCACGGCACTTGAAGAAGAAGAATAATATATAGTAGTATACTACATAGCAAAATTACATGAACACGCGTAGTATATACTACAAAGTTTCAAATATTTATTGTACAGTGCAACATGAGTGCAACTAATTTTTGTTATATCAGTATTTGGCATTAAATAACGCTACGGCAAGACTTGAAGAGTAATAATATCGTAATTTTATGCATTTTAAATGCATATTCGTTTCTTGTAGCGTGGGTAGTAAAACAATTACGGAAATAAAGATATTACTTACATGATTTATTTATAAAGTAAATTAATTCTTCTATCCTTACTCTTCGCAAATCTGTCTATGGCGTCATTGTAAAATGTTTCTCCATTTAATATTAATTCGTCGAGTATATCTTTATGTATGGATAAAAGTCCAAGTGAAGATAGTCGATCTTGTGACATTGTGTTTCGTAAATAAGTTTTTATGCGTTTTAGGCATGAGAAGGTCCTTTCTACCGAAGCGCTCGTTGCTGGAATTGTACATATGAGACTAAATAGTTTGTAACACTCGGGGAGTATTTTGTTAGTTTCATTGTCATTCATTTTCTTAACTAAATCTACCAGGTGTTTTTCGTGAAAATTGTTCTTATGAACCGGAGAAAATATTGTTTCTAATTCTGTTTTTAGCTCACTCCATTAATGAATCCTATGAACTTTGTGGAAAAGTATCACTATATTGTACAAATTGTTTTGCGCCACCTAATTGCAAAAATTGAAGTTTGTCGTAATCAGAAAAACGCTGCTCTAATTGAGTAATAATATTGTCTAATATTTCAAAATAACACCTTCTGTATTTAGAAGTAACTGCTGCAGAAATATCTTCTTGTCCTTGTAGTTCACTTCGGTTTATTGTTGGTTCAGATTTTGTGATTGTCACAGCATCGTTCATGTATTTTGAAAACGCTGTGTCATTTCTCCAGGCCTCCAAAACTGCGATGCAATGAGATATTGAACTGACACAAAATTGCAGATCATTACTTTTTTTCTGAAGTATATTATATAAGAGCTCCGTTTGTTGAAATATGTCATTAAAACATATTAAATAAAATACTAATTCCAATTCTTGCAGTGTACGTTTGAAACCATGTGCTTGTCTTACTGATTTCGAATTTGAATCGGGACAGTTTATGATTTCTTCGAAGACTTTGATTAATTTGCTTCGTTCTGTTGCGACAGCGGAAATTATTTTTGCGTTAGAATTCCATCTAACTTCACTATTGGTTGGTATGCGCGTGCCGACTATTTTGTTCAAAAAATAGGATCGTTTTGATGATAAATGAAAAAAAGCAGGAATGCCTTGAAGCGTTGAAAAAAAAATTTTCACACTTGTTATATTAGTACAACTTTGTTGTAAAACTAAGTTGAGGCGGTGAGCAAAGCAATGAGTAAACAATGCTTGTGGTGCAGATTCTCTCACTAGTTTTGTAGTCCGTTAAGATGTCCTGCCATAACACTAGCTCCATCATACGTTTGCGCAATTAATTTGTTGTTCAAGTCAAATTTGCCGAGAACGCTAAATAACAAATTACGTAAAGCAACAGCATTTCTGTCTTCAGCCAAGTCGAAAAATCGTAAAAAATATTCTTGCACTACACCTTTTCTATCCACAAGTCTTACGACTATTGAGCACTGCGATTTTTCGGTAATATCGGTTGTTTCATCAACAAGACAGGCAAAAAATGGTGCTTCATTAATGGCATTTTCAATTAAGCAACTAATTTCCTCTTTTATGCAGTCTATGAGTTCATTTTGAATTGTTTTAGAAATTCCACGGAAGCACTTATTTTGCAGCCAGTGTTTTTTTAATTCTTTATTGTAATTTAACATTACCTCCCAAAGTTTCCTAAAATTTCCAGGGTTTCCTGAATTTGCCGTTTCGTCGTGTCCGCGGAATGCAAGCTCTTGTTTTGCTAATGTGCAAGTTAAAACAATTAATAATTTCTCTATTCATTTTAACGTCATCATTGTATCTAATTTTTGACAATTTGGCGTGTTCATTTATCATATCATGAACGGAATAGGTTTGCCTCTGTAATTCTTTGTATGAAAGAAAATTATTTAAATGTTCTCTGCATGTAGAATGCTTCTTTAAAGATGCAGACAAATTTTTTAAATCCGCGTACCCTTGACAAGTCCACACATTTTTTTTGTTTGATAATAACAAACATGGCCAACAGAAAAGTCTAATTTTTGTTACACTACCACATAACCAAGGATATACATTATACCAGGAAACATTAAATGTACGAGTTCGTTTATTGCCCTCTTGTTCTAAACATAATTTTGGGGTAGATTGTGTACTCACAAGAATATTGCATCTTTCCACATCCGATCTTTGTGATAATCCTATTTCCAACAAAGAAGCAACTACATCACAATTAATTTCATTTGAACTAGTGGAAGGGACTATTGCATTCATTTTTACAACTACGCAAAGTGAACCTGACAGATAAATGATAAAAATGCTACTAAAGCGCATAATAATCCACGGCCTTACCCAGCCTGTTATCATATGGTACGTGATTCGGCTAGAGTAACCTAAGGTTGGTCACTCCAAATAAATTGAAAATTTGCTATTGCAAAGAGGAATGTTTATATGGTATACTGACATAATTTTCACAAGCGAAATAATCAAAATTTTGAGTAAATCGAATTTGAAGTTTGCAAATTTACATGTAAAATTAACGAGATTCCCGCGCGTCGCTCATTCTGTGGTCGGTCCGTGCGCAATGAATGACCTTAACACTTAGAGTATTTCGCACCGGCAGATGCAGCTCGACGCTCCTACATGTAACATCGATTATTATTTTTTTACGCAATTTTTTGGGGGTTTAAGATCCCGGTTGCCTTCATCCCGGTGTTCTTGATGTGTGGCGCCTTCTCGTATGTTTAGTTCTGCCGCGGAGCGGCGTACGCGACTGAAAAACCGCCCGGAGGGCCGTAGGGTAGGTTTTTTGGTGCACCCAATTCTGGCCGGGCCGGATCCACCCTAAAAAGTAATTTGCACCATCAAAACCGGCCGCGGGAGACTGGCAAATGGGCGTGGCTTCGACATGCATTTTACATGCAAAATTATGCTATTTTAAAATCGATTTTTCTCGAAATTTTTATTAAGGTACCTGAGCTGAATAAGGCCCAGCACTAAATAAGGCCCACTTTAAATTAACCGCTAAAAACTTCTTCAACGCCCCTAATATTTACATAAAAGATGTGTTAGGTGAACCTGCCAAGAACTACAGAGCCATCTAACCAATATCTCAACACATGCGGTTATCAAACTAAATGTTTGTTTCAAGCGGTTGAGGTGTTGGCTAGTTATAAAAATACGCTGCAAAAGATTGTAAGTATTGCAATTATTACGTTAAATATTAATATATTTTAAGGTTCATTATAACTGTAGTAACATTATTCATCATTTGAAAAGTTAAAACGACAAATTAATATTCGATGTTTTGAAATTGACGTGGTTTTTTTTTTAAACTTACCATTGATGTAATAAGGCCCACGTATAAAACCGTTGGGCCTTATTAAATGCATGTGAATATAATAGTGACTTTTTGTTGCAGTAATTTTATGAACAAAATGGAAAATAAAATCCAGAAGCAACGTGCTAAGAATTGGAATTCTGAGTCAATGGAAAGTGCTCTAAGAGCTCTTTCACACGGCAAGCTGTCTCAAAGAGCTATTGCTGAAAAATTTAAGATTCCACGTAGAACCCTACGGAATCACATCAAAACTGGCGTAGCTTCAAAGCGTTTAGGACGAAAGAGTACGTTGAGCGCAGACCAAGAGAAAGATATTGTAGAACGAATTTTAAAATTGGCAGATATTGGTATACCTTTAACTTTGAGGATGTTAAGATTCCAAGTGTATAAATTCTGTACAGTAAATAAAATTCCTCATTTGTTCAACACTACTAAGGCCGCTGCAGGCAGAACATGGCTTAAAGCATTTTTGAAACATAATCAGAAAATTTCATAGAGGAAGGCCCAATTTATGAACCAAGCTCGTGCTCAAAAACTTAATAAATTCATTGTAGCAGACCATTTTGAAAAGCTTGGAAGCCTTCTGACAGATTTAAAAATAAAAAATAATCCAGAAAGAATATTTAACATGGATGAAAAAGGCTGTAGAATGACAGTACATCACCAGCCAACCGTTTTAGCTCAAAAAGGTGCTAAACGTGTCCACTTCATTGCAAACGAGCATGCTGAGAGCGTCACTATCGTCGGTTGTGTCTCTGCTATTGGTACCGCTATCCCACCTATGATTATTTTTAAAGGTAAGCGTGTCAAGCCAGAGTTTACAGATAATTTACCACCAGGAAGCATAGTAAGGATGGCACCAAAAGGTTACATGACTACAGAGCTATTTATAAAATTTTTAAATCACCTTTCTTCATTCAAACCTGCTGGAAAAGTTCTGCTTGTCTTTGATGGTGCTGCATGTCACCTCGATTACACAATTGTAGAAGCCGCCGATATGCACGACATTGTGCTCTACTGTCATTACCATCTAATACAACCCACGAGTTACAACCACTCGACAAATCAGTTTATAGATCTTATGAACATCATTGGGACCAGAAACTTCTAAAATATCTTGATCAACATCCAAATAGAAAGTTCAACAAAACAAGCTTCAACATTGTATTCTCTGAAGTTTGGTCAAAATGCATGACCCACTCTAATATAATAAACGGGTTCGAGCTGTAGGACTGTATCCATTTGATCTGGAAGTTCTTCCCGATTCTGCTTTTGCTGCGCCCATTAATAGAGAATCAGACTTCGAACATTGAAAGTGGTACTCAAAAGACACCAGACCGAGTTGATGAAGTTGACATTCCATTAGCAGAACTCTCTACATCATTTCATGAGCTTTTACCGACGCCAACACCGAAATCATCTGTAACTCTGCCTCTTCGTCCAGAAAGAAAAAAGGCTTTAAATTATAAAGCTCAAAGAGTGACGAAAGATTTGTTTGGAAAACCGTCCCAAGCATCAACATCAAAAGCCAAACCCACACCATCCGGCAGTTGGTTTTGCAATGCATGTGAAGAGGACAACATTGCAGACATGCGGCAATGTTCTAAATGCAAAGCATGGTACCACGAGGAATGTGTGGGGTTGACACGTGAAGACCCTGATTTTGAATGTTGCTAAATTTTTAAATTAGGTACATAATTTAATGTGTTTTTGAATTGGGCTTTATTATACACATATGCATATAATAAAGCCCAAAATTAGACTTTTTTATTGTTCTTTTTAACTTTTATACGCCATCAGGATTTTAATTTTTGTTACACAATTAAATAAAGATTTTACTTTCATTTGTGCATTTTCAATAAATTTATAAATAGAGCTGGAAAAAAATTAAACAAGTTAGGTGGGCCTTATTCAACTCAGGTACCTTATATCTTCGCTTGTGAAAAATATTTTTTATTTTAAGTCATTATACTATTTATAAACCTTCCTCTTTGCAATAGGAAATTTTCAATTTTTTTGGGGTGACCAACCTTAGGTAATCCGACCCCGTGATTCATACGTTTCAGTATGCGAGTAGATATCGGCTTTCACTGCCTATTGAAAACTCATACAAATAAAAATTACCGACTTTTACTGATGTCTTATTTAAATTTTGAATATATAAATATAATGAAAACAATAACAAAATAGTAAAAATATAAACTGCATTACATTTAAAAAACTTATGACTATAGTTAAAAAATTCAATGAAATAATCCACGGCCTAAAGCATCACAAGTTGCCGAGTAGGCTAGGGGCCACTTGAAAACAACTATACTTTAAAAAAATTATAGCGCGGTGAATTTTGTTATGTATTTTTGTACTTTTGAGTATAAATAATGAAAACAATCAAAAAATAACAACAATTAATTGTATTTAATACTAATATTAAAATATATAAAAAATATTATATTCTTGGGTAGGACTGGCCTAACCTGCCTGGTCGGTAAAACCGCCACTGGCGTCGTCTTCATGCGCGCGTTCTAAAACAATACCGTTGAATAACGTTCACTCATCGTTCACTTTATTGGCGCGTTCTGTAGACGTTGGTCGATCAAGTTTTCTATCAAGTGAATCATTTGTTTAACTAAACTTTATAATATATTCCATCGTGAATCGTAAATATAGTGTATCGTGATATATTTAAGAAATGTCTTCACGAGCTTTTAAAGTTTGCGGATTAGATCCGGGTGTAAAGGAAAACGAATTACTTCAAGTTTTCGTTAAACTTGGAACCATTTCCCACTTCCAAGTACTATCACAAAATGGAGTTGGTTTTATTCAATATTTTAATGTGATCGATGCCCAAAATGCATTTAAAATATTAAGTGATAAGCTTATATTTGGAAAACCAGTCACATTAACATGGATATCGGATTTCAATAAATATCCTATTCAAACAATTTTAATTAAGAATTTAACTCAAGATATTGATAATGAAGGATTACAAGCGCTGTGCGCGTCTTTTGGTGTTATATTGTGTTGCTTTTTGGACATGGACGAAAAAGATACCGCGTTAGCATCCGCTCAAGTGCACTTCAGAAACTGCGACATTGATGAGGGCCTTTTGGATTTGTTAAACAACCTTGAAGTGAATGGTTGTTTAACGAATCTAAAAGGCCCGAGTTATTGAACAACCTGAATCGTTCGACAAAGTTATCATACAACCTGAATCGTTCGACAAAGTTATCGTACAACCTGAATCGTTCGACAAAGTTATCGTACAACCTGAATCGTTCGACAAAGATATCGTACAACCTGAATCGTTCGACAAAGATATCGTACAACCTGAATCGTTCGACAAAGATATCGTACAACCTGAATCATTCGACGAACCAAAACTGTGCAGCTACTTACTTATAAGTAATATAGATATTAACGTAAGCGATATTATAATACGTGAAGAGTTGAAAATATTTGAGAATATGAAAGACGTACAAATTGTTTCGGAAGGAGATAAGATGTATGCTTACATTACATAATATGTAAGCATACTTCTTATCTCCTTATTAAATATTATTTTACGACAACCCAAGGCATGTAGAAAAGGCGGTACTTCAGATCAGACGACAGTGGAACAAACAGCGTGCCGTCAATAATGCGCACGCGTTGCTTCTGTCATCGCGCATTTACATGAGCTACGTGGAGCGCTACATTTTGCGCTTCATGCTGTTTTGAAACTTTGCTAGCGCAATTTACCCGCTCTTTTCTTTAAGCGATTGAAAAGTTTCTGATATTATTTTATAGCATACGAAATTATTGCGGATTATTTTGCTCTACAATAAATGAGTAACAACAAACAGCAATATTAATTGCTTTGATTGATATCTCAATCATATTTATTTATCTTTGTTTATAGTTTTGTGTATTTTTAAGTTAGTTTGTTTATAGATTATGAATTGTTGTGTTCACTTTTATTTTATTAAGTGCTATACTTAGTTATGGAGCGGTAAGTGATAGAATTAATGATTAAAGATGTCAAATTATAAAGGTACTCGTAATTGATATTTTAGTTCTGCAACTACATGTCCTCATTGTTCGAAAGCATTTTGTAACGGCTCTGCGAAAAATCGACACATTGTAACCTGAAAATACGCGTGCGGCGCATTTATAAACTTTGTTGAAATGTCATAGCGATCATACAAGAAAAATTTCTCATCCTTGTAAATTTTTTAAAATCAAACTTTTAAAAGTATTCATTTCTTGGTCTTTTAGTTTAATAATCAAGGATTGAATAAAACTTTCGTCCTTGTAAATTTTCAAAGCAAAATATTTTAAAAGTATATATTTTGTTACGATGGTTAATATATCTTAATATTTCGAAGTTAAAATTCAGACGAATCGATATTTTTAATTTGCTTAATATATTGCACTGTCTGGGGTTTTAACCAATCAAAATCCGAGGCCATTTTAAGGACCAATAATGGAACATTTCAGAAAATCGCGTAGTGGGATTTTGCAGATTTCACGTGCATGTTTGTGCAGGATTTTGCAAGCCCGTCAAATCTGTCTGTCTGTTCTGGTAGGGATTTTTATATAAAAGGCACCACGGAGTGCATTAAAAGTTTAAGTTTTACGATGTAACTCTTCAAGTGTGTACCGCTGCTAGTCTGTTGAGTGAATTCGTTTATAATACGGAAGTAAAAATAATCTTGCAAATACAACAAGATTTTTAGTGCATTCAAGTTTGTGTCATCATACGCAAGTATTACCTATAACGAAATAAACATTTAGTTATTTAAATATTCACACATGTGTCGGCCTTTAATTCAAACTCACCGACGTGGAATAGTAACGAACTTTTATTTAAATATTACATGTTTTTCGATTCGCGCAAGAACGTTAAACTGTATTTGAATTTTATTGAAACACTCTCGTATTTCAAATCAATTACGCTGCAGTTATTGAACAATATTTCGAATTATTTCGCATTTAAACAATTTCGAGTGTATTCAAACAAATTATTGGACCTTATTCGAGTTATTTTGTAATTAACATCAGTGTCGAGATTATTTTAATCGCTATTGACTTGAAGCAAATAATTTGCCGCTTACGGTGACTCTTCCTTACGTGTACCATAGGCCACGCGACTCCAGTTTACCCAGATGTTTAAACCGCGCTTCGCATTCATCGTCCAATTTTAAAGACAGGTGTTACATTATTGAAACACATTTGCATTCAAGCAGTTTTTTTTGTCGTTAACCGCATTTACGATAACATATTTCCCTACAGTGCCGGCTTTAAAGAAATTCAGTTTCGTGAGTAATTATTTCATGCCTTATTTCGAACGTGCTTCCCCTTCCTATCGGGAAACGGGGCGACTAAATCACCCTGTTGGTCCATTCATTTCAACGTTACGATTTGGAGAGATTTTGGATTCTGGAAATCACACCAACCTTGCTGGCATGGTTTCCGACATTTTATTCAACTCACTTCCGTATTGAGAGGAAGTAACTACACCATCTGTCGAGATTCTTGCCTCTGGAGGTCTGTTCCAAAGACCTTGTCTGAAGGCCGAGCACCAGCAACAGTATTACGTAAGAAACCTTTGACTATTTTTAAGATTTGTAACGTTGAGTGGTCACTCTGACCTCCGTTTATATTAACGGGTCTTCAATCCGAACCTCGAAGCCGATCGCACTCTCTTGTACTCCTTTTGTTATTAATTAGTTTTAGTGCCTCAAGGTAACATAACTTTCATTAAACCAGTAATACGTTCATGTTTAGAACAGTTATTCAACGTAGTATTCTACATTTAATATTAAAGCTAAAGTTTGCTTTCCCGTTCATGGGAATTTTGTATTCAATTGTATTCAAGTTAAAAAGTAAAATTTAGTAGGATTACTTACCATCCTAAGTTAGCTGATAAACTCAAACACATTTTTAGGTCCAGAGTGATTATTCATGCATAAATAATGGTTACCTTAATTTATTGCATAATTACAAGTTTAAAATCGAGAGACCTAATAGATAGTGCTGTGTTGCACCCTGGCGAGTTGGACGTTTTTAGTGTTTACTCTGATGATTCTTTTTAGGATTATTATTAGTGTTTAGTCTAGTGTGATTCGCAATGTGGATTACTTTTAAAATTATTTTTGTTTATGTTTGTTTACGTTTTGGCGTTGACACATCGTGTTTTTTATTGATCACTTTGTACGTTTATTTATTCTTGATGTCCGTAATCTTATGCGTAATCTCACATTTGCCATCACCTATTGTTTGGTATGTAGTAGACTTTTTAACTTGTACATAATTATTTGTTAATTTTACACTTCTGTAATTCCAGCCCTGAAGATGATTAAATAAATTAATCGAAACGTTGGCTAACGGTAGATATTCGTTTGATTGCATTCCTTGACACCCAAGAAGTAGTTTTATCATTAATTATTTATATATTATATTCCTTTTCATTTGTTATAATTTCTAGGTCAAGTTGTAGTAAATTTTGTTAAAACACATGCTGGACATAAAGAAGATGATTTTAGAAGTCAACGTTTAACAAAGGCACAAAAAGAATAACTATGCGATAAGTTAAAAGCTGGTGTGTCAAAAGAAAGAATAATAAAAGATGCAAGAGAAGTGAAGGGGAAGGCATTAAAAAGAATTAATTTTTTGAATCATCAAGACTTGACAAACGTAGCTACAACATTCAACATTGAAAATAGAAGAGACCCTGATGACATAGTAGCTGTATCGATAAAAGTGGAAGAATGGAATTCAAGTGGCAAAAACTATGCATTTTTATATAAAAAAATAGGTAATTATTGTTACATTAATTTTTGATTGGTTTTTGATTTTATTTTGTGAGGGGATATTGTACAATTTATGGGTAATGGTTGTAAAGTTTTAAATATGGGTTTAGCGGTGTTGGTATTAATTATGTTGGGGTGGTGCCGGTGGCTTATTTTAGGTGAATTGCATCCAATATTGGAAAAGACAGACTTTGCTCTAGGATTTATGAATAAGTCGATGGAGACAAGGCTTAAAAATTACAGCGGAATTGTATGTGTGGATGGTACGCATTCAACAAATAATAGAAGGTTTGAATTAACAGTAATGATCGTGAAATATAATCAAGACATGGGTTTCCCGGTAGCGTTTTTTATATCGAATAGGTTAAATTAAATTGAAATATTTTGAAAGCTTTTATCTAATATATCTAATCACTAGGCAAGATCAACTTATACAAGAAGTTTTCATGCAAGCATTAAAAGTGAGAATTGGAGAAGAAATAAAGCCCTACTACTTTATGACCGATGATGATCCAAAATACCATAACGCATGGATAAAAGTTATGGGTAATATTCCAAGAAGACTTTTATGTGCTTGGCATGTGAGAAGAAATTGGATACTACAAGGAAACAAAAAATTGTAAATAAAGAAATTAGGGCAAAAATGAGTACCGATTTAGGTAAAATAATGATGGCAACAGATGAAGAAAGTTTTTGGAAATTAAAAAACGATTATTTTAATAAACTTGAAAATGCTGATGAATTAATTTTTAGCAATTATTTGCAGAGGTGAGAATTTTTATTTGAATTGCACACAGACATCTTTATTTAACTTACTGAAATAATAGTAATACTTATCTTAAATTTAATTATTTCAGACAATATTTTTCCAATGAAACTAGAATCAAAATGTGGGCTTATTGTCATCGTTTAAATGCGAAAATTAACACTAATATGGCTCTCGAAAGTTTTAACAACTTTTTAAAGGTTAATATAAATTATTAGCTCAACTAATAAGTACTTACTGAAAAAATTAATAAGCTGAAACAATGCAATCATATTATTAATTAAATTTTTGTAGGACGGTCTTCATCGAAATAAACAATCAACACTTGAAACATTATTAGATAAGATTGATGAAGCTGTGGAAAATAAGATGTGGACATCACTTGCTAATATGGAACGTCCTACATCTAATAATTATAGGGACCGTGAGATTTCTAAAGCCCACAAGAGAGCAGAAACACGCAATTTAAATGAAGACGTAGAAATAATTGAATTTGGTAAATTTAAAGTCAAATCTTCACAAGGTAATAAGTTTTATTCTGTTTTGTATGGTGACGTGTGCAACTGTGAGAGTAAGTCGTGTAGCGTTTGTTCTATTTGCATGCATAAATATATTTGTGAATGCATTGAATATACTATGAAGAATATCATTTGTAAGCATGTGCACATGGTTTCTATGTATGAAAGGAGAATGCTTGTGAAATCAGTTGCAGGTGAAGAAGATAATGAAGAAACCGAAAATTTATGTATTGAGGAAGTATCGGAGGAAAAATTAAAATTAACGAAACCGCTGCAGAGTTTATTGCAGAGAAATGTGACACAGTAAATAATGTGAATGATGGAAAGATAGAAAATGTGAACTTCGAAACATTAAGAAAAATAACTAGAGAAAGAGCCAGAGAAATGTTCAATAATATCTTTGAAAATGATAATATGGATGAAGTAAATTATACCAAAGCTATAAGTGAGATACTTCCAGTTTTAAAAAGACATTCAGAAGGTAATTGCTCCAAAAGAAAAAAAATGGACAAACAAACGTATTTTCCTAATCAAAAAAAGCAGAGAAGACACCATTAACCTTTTTTAAAATGAATTTTTTAGAGTTAAATTATATCTTGACATTTTTTAATGTCGTTTGCAGGGTGATCTTCAAATTACAACTCCTAGCCTCTTGTGGCGAGCTTTGGTAATTCATTAATAATAGCAGCTAATAGGAGCAGTTTTTCATAGGATGAACTATAATAATTATTTTATTAATAAAACTAAAAACATGTTATGTAAAACTTTTATTAATTCACTTCACAATAATTTATGTCCCAATTATGTGTTCGACTATTATTTTTGTATAATTTTACTTAGAACTTCGTTTTGTCGCTTATTATAATAAAATTGTTAAAGAATGATCTTGCCTTTATTTTCTGTGTGTATGAGAGATCAACTACTTGTTTAAATGTTCACCCTACATCTTCGTTAAAACTCGCAACTACGTTATCAAATTCAATTATCAAATAACGAAGTTACTACTTATTGAACGAAATAATTTTGTACGCCACAAAGTAAAGTATCCCGAAACTTTTCAAAATTTAAGAAAATCGCGGGCAAATATAGCATAAACAAGGAGCGCTCAAATGTATACGGAATGACAGAAGCAACGCGTGCGCATTATAGACGGCACGCTGTTTGTTCCACTGTCGTATCTTCAGATCACCGCATATGAGGCAGTTAATAATACCACAAAGATTAGTCTAGCAAACAAATTCTCATCGCCTTCGCTGTTTGGTTATATCTACGCAGTACCAATTGTCGCTCGTAGGGTGTACACTGCTCAATCTGGCCTAGCTTGGAATTTAACGTGGCAAGTGTACATTGTTCCAGATTTCAATACTTCTGTGAAATGGAATATTTATCAAATTTGTTTTCAAGGACCCTAATCAATATTCAGTTTAATGTATAATCTATTTTCAATGTAATTTTTATATTTTAATAAAAGTACCATTCGTTGTTCTAAATGTTCTATTCATTTTCAGAAGCAAATTGTACAATTAAAAAGATTAGCACCCTACAAAAATATTTTTTACAGTAACAAGTTTTTGTGATGAAAATCTCCTTTTGAGATGAAAAAGGTAAGTCCCAAATTTGATTTGTACCCTATTTTTATATAACAAGGAATGATAATAAAAGTGTAATTAACAAATGTACAAGTTTTTATTGATGTAAAAGTTAATTATCTACTCCTTTGAAATATCCAAAATACACATATAAAAATATAAGAAAATATATAACGCAAACCCACCATAAAATTTGTAAGATGTCATAATATAAAATATTTATAATTTCGAACCAAGTACATCGACCTTCTTTAAAGCAACTCTTTGAAGTTCGGTGAGCTTTAATGCTAATCCCATATTGCCTTGAATTTTAACTTTGCCTTGGAAGAAGGCCTTTTGTGGGTTCAATTTCCCAGATAATAATTCCACAACACTCTCATCATTAATAATCAGTTACATCAGGTTTAACTACAAAAAAAAATTAATACAAAATTAGAAACTTAAAAAACTTACCCGATGTATTGTTGAATTCAACAGTTCCCTTTCCAACTTTGGTATTAATAAGCCAAAATCCTTCTTCACCATTAGCTTTCTTAACTTTAAAACCATAAATCCCAAGGAATTTCTCGACTAAATTATCTTCGTCTAATATCATAAGTTATTGTAAAATTTTCAAATACGGAGAAACTTTGAAACCATCTTCACTAATGGATAGAGCAGACACTCTTTTAGTTCCAATTGTACGGTTATTGTGAGAAGGAAAAGCCTAAGTGTACAAAGCAACAACAACGGCACCTCCTATAGTGCAATGTTATGTTGCAATCCGTACTTGCAACAACGTATTTTCCACCATATGTATTGTCACCCTGATCGACCAGCTTTACCAATGAGACACAATCCCAAAGCTTCATATATTATTAATTCGTTAGTAGAAAAACGATCATGTAATTCTACCTACTACCTGTACGTTCTTTGGACTAATGTTAGTTTTGCAATACAAACTATTAGTAGCAGGTTTCGTCATATCATATCCAACCTACAAATAAATTACTAAACTATTTATTTTCATTTTTAGAAGCAATTTACTATTTTTATGCAGCTACGTTCACCAAATGTTGTAAGTAAATCGGTTACCATTTCTATTCCTACAATTTCGACGGCTCTCGCTTCTAAACCATGTTTTTTTACGAAACTTTCAGATCCCAAAATTACAGCTGCTGCTGCTGATTGGACAACATTGCAGTTAGCAAAATTTATGGATCGAGTAAATGTGCCACAAAACACTTTCTGCGTGGTCGAGTTTAAGATATATTTTCTCTCCTCCGATGTGAAATTATGTAACAAAGTATCAAAATATATTCGCACCATAAATTTTTTTGTCTTAATCCATTGGAAATAGACAACAACATGTCGCTGTGCTAGTTCAATAGTAACACATCTCAAAAAAATCAAATTTTGAGATGTGTTACTATTGAACTAGCACAGCGATGTGGTAAAAGGTTCGTACGGTGGTATCTAGAATTGCCATCGGGCTACATAATATGCAAAATGAAATTCATATTATTATAATCTTACAAACTAACTTTCTTTTTCAGTTAAATACAGACTCGTTTCCAAGTTGTTTGTCACAAAGTGCCTTTATAAGCTTGGCAAAGAATCCATAAGGAAATTTGTCGCCTTAAATGAAGGAAAAAACGGCCAAAAGGATCAATTTTAAAGTTTTCAAAAAAAGTAAACATAGGCGAACCGCCACCGTGAACGGGCATTGACGTCATTGTCCGGCCATTGACGTCAATGCCCAATTCACATCATTGACCGTAACATATAAATATATATTGTTGTGTCCACCGTGTTACCCCTATTATGGGAGAACAGGGCAAGGGAAAACAATCGGAGAGTTTTTTAAATGCACTAGTTAAGTTTTTGTTAGAGTAAGTTTTGTCAAATAAAGTTTTTGTGATAAATTTTAAACGCCTGATGAGAACGGTGATAGGCAACCCAAAAGACGGAATAAAATGTATGATAAAATCAAACATGATAAAAAAAAAAGGAGAGAGGTTGTCATGGAGAGATAAACAAGAGGTTCGATTTTATGAACGCGACCGAGAGAGTTGAAAATCGAGGAGTTCGATAAAATTATGAGATCAATATAGTCGCAAATCGCGAGTACAAATTAAAAAAAGGAATCAATAGAGTATAAATTCGTGAGTACGAATATATAAGGCGACAAAGAAAAGTCGCAAATCGAGTCCTTTTAAATAAGCGACTAAGATAGTAGAAAATCGTAAGTACGGAGAAATAAGACGAGCAAGAAAGTCGCAGATCGACAGAATATTTAATAAGGTGACAAAAAATTGGAAGAACGAGTTTCTCCCACGGAGAAAATTGCGGTGAGCACGACAAGTGCATTGGAGTTGTTAGTTTTGGAATTGTTAGTTTGGAATAGAAATTCCAAAGCGAAGGCAGGAGAAATTGAACCATTTGGACAATTTGAAACGCCAGGGTCGAGAAAGTGTATGTGCGCTATATTATCCGTTGAGCCGAGTTACAATCAACAACACATTAAGGTTAGCGTCGTTAATTGTTATAATTTTAAGTAGTTGTATTTTGTGTTTATTTATATTTTGATTTTGTTGTTGTCACGTTATATTAATGTTATTAAATGTGTTTTTGGCTATCCGATTGTTTTTCTTTTGACTGTTGGCCTGTAAGACGTTTTTAAAGTGAGTTTTAACCCTGAGATAGAGAGAAGTGTTCGAAGTGAATTCTTCCTTGGTTATTCCTGGTTATTCCTCTAATAGCCAAGAAGGGGACCACAACAATATATAGGTGGCGCTGCCACACGTCGTACACGGTGATTCGATATATAATTTCAACAAAATATGCGTCCTGTGTATGGTCCCCCTTTTACCATACTTATATTGGAAGATTGAAAGCTTCTTCTTCTTCCTCTTAATATAGGTTCAGGATCAGGACCTAGTTTTTACTAATTTTTGAAATTAGTTCTGTGAGCATTTTTGGTTTTAATTAAATTTCCATCAAACTATTATAAACAGTTCTTGAGATATTCAACATCTCATGGGCTATGTACTAAGGCGCTGGTCCAACTAAACCACTGCTCGCCACCTATTATGTTATTAAATCGCTCCGAATTTGGTTTACTGAGGAACCTTTTTTAGGGATATAATTTTGTTTTGCAAGTTTATTATTAAATGTAATGTTATTACAGGCATATAACTAAATAATTATTGAGAAAAACTGAAAATTACACCAATTAAATTAATTACTTTCGACTTAGGCGAAAGGTATTCTATTAAATAACTACCTTAATATGTACGCTATGACTTAGGCAATTATACCAAAAGAAAGAGCAAGTTTTCCTCTATCTGAATAAGTCAAAACCCCAATTTTGCAAAAACATGACATAAGCACTTTTTCGCAATCAACACAGAATTTATTCTGTAAATATTAAGAAGAAAAATAATTTTACAGGTTGCTTATAAAATATTTTCACTCATGGCTAAACAACAGCGCTACATCTACATTTTGCAATTAATGAGTGACTTCACTAATTGGGAAAGCTTACAAGGACAAATTAAAGAAGACGTAGATAAATTTGCTAATATGTTTTCAAAAATGATGCGAAGCTTCCAAATTATTTGTTTTACGGCGGGAACGGGATATTGCTTAGCACCTATATTCGTTACTTCAAAACGGGCT
This sequence comes from Podabrus alpinus, assembly GCA_932274525.1. Lineage (NCBI taxonomy): Eukaryota > Metazoa > Arthropoda > Insecta > Coleoptera > Cantharidae > Podabrus > Podabrus alpinus. The sequence continues at coordinate 41,366,161 of OW026452.1, read as the reverse complement.
ACTCCCTTAGAAAGTCATTTTTCAAAATATTTTGAAAATACGGTTGTCTACATTTCTGCATACCTTTTGCACACGCTTGATTTTTTTCTAGCAGTAATAAATGTTTTGGGCCATGACTTTATGTATATATCTGTGGTTTCATCTATCAACATTGAAATAGATTATTCAGCACAGAATTGCAAATGTTATGATTAGAGATGATGACGATGAAGATAAGATGGACGAAATGTCTCAAATTGTTGCTCAACATAATTTGATTTTGAAGTATTTTTTAAAATATGTTGAGGTCTTCCAGTAAAACTTTTTAATTTTAGAGTCATTAAACAATCCAACTTCATTTATTCTGATGTACTGTTGGTTCAATTTTTATCCAGTATTATATTTTTATCAGCTGCCGATGTTGGGTTAGCTTCTTAAATTGCAAAGAAAAAAATATAAAAATTAAACTTAAAATCTTATAGTTTTCCACCACCAATGGACACCGTATTAACAATTGGGCTACATTTAAGTGCATCAATGATTCAGTTATTTATCTACTGTACTTTGGGGCAAATTTTAATAAACCAGGTAATTTTTGTTTTAATTTGCATTCAGGCTACACCATCAGAACAGCGGTCGAAGGAGAACTGGAATTTTGTGTATATTTAATTAAGCCAAAACAAATGAGTAGAATAATTTACTCATCTTATTTATGAATATCAATTGACAAATCTGAATGTCGATTGACGTCTTCAGAATATCAATTGACAAATCTGAATAACGGTTGACGATTTCTAAATTACTGCTGGAAAAGGTGTAGAGGGGATTATAATTTGGAATCTTTTAGGGTCAAAGTATTTCTGACGCCATTTACAATATTAAATGGTGGGTTAAACCCCAACCAAAATTAAGACAAGCATGCATTCTAATGATTCAAAGATCACATAAGTTGGAATGTTTAACTGCGGCAGGAATGTTTATAGTTAATTACGAATCTTACACTAAAGTTAGTATCCTTGGTACGAAGCGATTGATCTCTGACTAATTATTATTATTAATTTCAGGTTCTTAAATTTGGAATGTCTCTATTCTCTATGACGCAAGCAATGAAAACTCGAAAACAAAATATTTAAAAAGTATTGAAAATCGATTTCAGAAATTTTTTAAATTTGCAAAATGTGGTCACTGTGTAGCCAATGGACCTGACTCACCATAAAGCACCAATATGTGACTTTTTTTCATAATATGCAATTTCAATCGATTTTCGACATTCACACTAGGGATTACATTTATCTTAAGTTTGATAATTAAGATTGTACCAACAACGGTTTGTGTTTTTTAAATATTTTGGATATAACTGCATGCTATTATATGCTTCTGGTTAATACCAAATTCAATAATTGGTCTTTATAAAAACTATATTTTAATTTGTGTTGTTAGCCCTAAATATAATTTCTAATGTCCAAGCTAATAGCGGCGATAAAAGGCAACAATATTTTAATTAAATAATTATCCAAATCGGTTCTTTATTTACCTGAAAATAATAAAAGGATATATGAATTATCCTAATCAGTTAGCTAATTCCTCCATCCTTAAAATTATTGAAGGTTTCGTTGATTGTGGGGCAAGGTTTAATTCTATTGCGTTTTCCTTTTAAACATTATTAATTTGTACTGGTAAAGATTAAGTAATAAATTTTAAATTAATACATACAGAATACAGTAAGATCTTCAATTAAAAAAGTTGGAATCTTTTACTGTTTGGTTTATTAATTATTAATAGTTTTTTACACCAATACATCGAAATACAATGTAGTTATACCAAGTTTGAAACTATTTTCTCCAATCGTCGTATTTAATGTTAATGCCCCTTGATCTTCGTATATGATAACTACACGACACCTAGCGGAAATTCTGCCGAACTAAGTTAAATGTTGCAATGGAAATTTTAAAAGTTTCGGCGATAAACAAAATTTTTTAATATATAATTCAATATGAACGCTAATCAGTATTGTTCGGTGCCTCAATGTTCATCTTGGGCAAAGAAAAATTCGGAGTTAAGTTTTCATTTATTCCCCACAGATGAAAAACACAAGACCCTCGTGGTAAATAAAATGGGAATTCAACAATTGGTAGATATATTTAAGAACGAAATATTTAAAACCCTAAATGTTAAAACTTCAATAACACAATATATTAATTTTTTAATGAATATAATAGTATAATATAAGCTGTAAGGTCTAAATTACTAATTAAATCATACAACTTAAATTTTGTTTTAATTATTTTCTTTTTCTTCATTACACAATGTGCGAAGCATGTGCTTAAAAAAATTATATTTAATTTTTTCCATCGTTGTTCTTGAAAACTGGTAATCAAATTTTACCTCGACTACATTGAATGAATTATCAAAAGAGGCATAGAAAACTAGGTAGCATTTTGCTAAGTTTAAAACGTTTTTTTGGAACAGGCGGAAATTGAAATTAAACAGGATGAGGTTGAAATTGAACACAAGGAAGTAGGTGATACTCAAGGTCGTCCAAAAAAAGGTAGGAAACGAAAGTTTCCTTAGCAAAATCGAGATACAAGAAAATTAAATTGTATTCAGAATAAAGACTACTTCACTCAGAGAGGAGATGTCAAGTTGAGAAAGGAGTTTCGACAATTTTTGTGCCACTGTGAGTACCTGTCCAAAATAGGTGTGGAGAAAGCGAAGGAAGAATATGACAAATTTTACAAAGTGAGTTCCCACGACGCTCAACGAGCTCTCGTTTGCACGATGGTGAGTGAAATTCCAATAAAGAGAAAAAGAGTAAAAGATTCCGTAAAGAGATGTTGGTCGAGGCAATACAATGTTAATGGAGTCGTAGTTTGTAAAACATTTTTCCTCAAAACCTTCAGAATTTCAAGTGGAAAGGTAAATTTGGCGCTAAAGAGTAAGAATAGATCGGAGGGCGTAAAAGACTGACGGGGAATCGGAGGAGGTAAAAATAAAATCACAGATGAGCGATTTCAAGAAATACTTGAATACATTGATAAATTTCCAAGATATAAATCACATTACGCTAGAGAGCAAACTTAGTTCAATGTACTATCTGCGATCGGATACTACAATACGCGTTATGTAGGATTTATACAATGAAGAGACGAAATTCCCAGTATCGTTTTCTAAGTATAAAAACGTATTTTTTACTCACTTCAATCTGAGAAGAAAACCCCTGAAGAAGGATACGTGCAATATGTGTGATAAACTTGAAGTACTAAAAAATACCAGAAGCAATGAGGAGCAAAATAAGTTTAAAATCGAAAAAGAAATCCATTTGAGCACAGCTGAAAAGGCAAGAACTTTATTAAAAGAAGATAGAAATAGAGCAACGGAAGATGAGAATCTCGAGGTTTTATGTATCAATCTTGAGAAAACGCTTGTCCTCTACAAGCGCCAACTTTGGCTGTATAATTTGGGTATTTACACAGCAAAAAAAAATAAGGGACATTGCTATTAATTATGTGGTTGGAAGGTGAATCCAAACGAGGAGCTCAACAAGTAAGTTCCTGCTTGTTTAGACATATTATTCAAGATATGGATGCCTCCTGTACATATTTAATACTGTGGTCGGATAATTGCGGAGAGAAAAACAGAAACATTAAAATGGTTTTAATGTTAAAAGCGATTCTTGATTACCATCCGTCACTGGAAAAGATCACCCAACGGTTTTTAACTTCTGGGCACAGCTTTCTTCCCAATGACACCGATTTTGTTACAAGCAAGTACAGCAAAGATTATACACTCCAGAAGATTACATGAATGTAATGAAATCCTGCAGAACAAAGAACTCGCTCATTGTTCATAAGATGGAAAAAGAGGATTTTTTTAGTACAACGGATTTAGAAAAATCTTTTGTCAATCGAAAAGTAGACATCGATAATAATAAAATAAATTGGCTTACGTTTAAAGAAATCGAAAGTCGAAAAGAAAATCTTCACCAACTTTTTGTGAAATGTCATTTTGGGGATGAAGCTCAAGAAATCGATATAGAGAAAAAACGTGAAAGGCCATCAAGAAGACCAGCCAAGAAGAATTTTAACGAGCTACTTAAAAATCTTTGGCCAAATGTAAGCCCATTCCAGAAAAAAAACTTGCCGACTTGAAATTCCTATTGAATTTGATTCCAAATGATGCTAAACATTTTTATGAAAATTTATTGGGTTATCCCAATATCGAGGAGGATATAGAAGGGTTTAATGGAGAAGCTGATTTTGATATTGAAGAGGATTGATTTAAATCAAAATAACATTTTGCTGTATCAGTATTAATTTTTTTAATTTTCAATAAATATTTTACTCATTTATTTATAAAAAAATTAACTAATATTGGTGAATCTAATATATTAATTTTGCATAAATTGACTATGCGACAGTTTTGGTTCATAGTCAACTTATGCGAAATGTATAAAATTGATTGCGTAGTAAATGCAAAATTCCTAAGCGCCATTTTTCACCTTACAATCGAAAGTTATTCATTGTTTGCTTAAGTTCTTAGATATAATAATTATTGACACTCTTTTTGACTAACATGCGTCACTCAGTGGGTCAGAAATTGTAGCTTTATGAATATATTGACAGTTCTCGAGGTATTCAATATTACACGAGTTACGTTATAAGGAGTTATAAGGAGCAGTCGTCTTGAAAAGGATCGTATGAGTTATCCGTTTCGTTTTGGGTGATTTCAACTGATTTACAACTTGAAATTTGAAAATTTTCATGGCCACGTTGTGTTTTCCTAATTTTATTTATTTAGTTCAATATTATAAATACAATTTAGTCGAACCTTCAATATTAAATGATGCGGAGTAATCCCCGTCAATTAAGTAATAAAGTTACAAAAAAATAATTACATGTCTTACCGTATTTACAGTTCTCGACTTCAAATTTTCCAACAAACTAAAAAATGTATGATGTGCTATTTTAAAACTTCTTTAATTGTTTGATGCAAAGTTTCAAACTTTATTTAATAATAAATTAATTACAGTTACCAATTCGAACAGTAATATAAATACACCACAAAAATCAAAGCATTTGAATTATTTTAGTCGAACATACCTTTCTATGCTACTGAATACTTCAAGATGTTGACAAACAGACTACTGGACATGGCTTTAAAAATTTAAAAATATGTGGGATGGATCCTCGTGATAAGGACATAATCACAAAAATTAAACGTTACGTATTTATTATGGCCAATGTAATATCGTACATAGATTTTCTGTTAATTTGCCTTTTCGACTGGAAAGGGGTCAATTCGATTGGCGAACTTTTAATTTATGTATCATTTGGACATGTAAGTTTCGAAATTATTCTTTAAACATTAAAAAAACAAATTTTACAGGTTGGTTATAAACTATTTTCACTCATGGCTTAGTTTCTCCAATTAGGCAACACTTAGTTTCTAAAAGCTCTACGAAAAAACAAATAAGTAAATAAATAATGGCGACTCTGGACCACTTGGCTCATAAGCATAACATTAGCTCCTTTTCTCGACGTTAGAACTTCAATTGAGCCAGAGTCGATTGATGCTGTCATAAAATGTTGAAACGATTCCTACCATGACGCGTTGTTAATTAATAAACTTAACGTTTTTCTGGATCCAAAAGGACCTTTTCTCAAAAGTAAATTTAGAAAAATGTAATGTTTTTTTTTGCTTTAGCGCTGCGGGCGTATCGGTTAAAGGAAAATTAATGTTTTATTCGAAATTCAGGTTAAAGTAAACTCGACTAATGCAACGCAATATCTTTAATCTTATTATTGCAATAAAAATATCTTATTTTGAATGGAACTTTTAGGTAATAATGTACTTTGTGTTATTTATTATAACTAGAGATGAGATTTTTAGGTCGTATAAATGTTATACCAGAGAGCGTTAAAGGGTTAATTGATACACGGCCCCATTTCTTCTTTCTTTTTCATACAGCATAACTTTCGAACGGGGCCGTGTATCAATTAACCCTTTAACGATCTCTGGTATAACATTTATACGACCTAAAAATCTCATCTCTAATTTATAACCTACATTCAGGCTTTCCCATCACAGCAGCGGGCTCAGCAGAGCAGAGCGAAGTTATAATCGAGAGGTTAATCTACCGAGTAGCTATTCTGGTGGAATCACTCGAAATTCCCTAGATTTCTTAAAACAATTTAAAAATATTCTAGAATTTTTAGATAATTTCCTAGAAGTCTTGAAGAACTCCCTAAAATTCTTGGGGAATATCCTAGAATACTTGGAGAGTTTTCTAAAATTCATGGGAAATTCCCAAGAATTCTTGAAGAATTCTCTAACATTCTTAGGAATTCTAGAGAATTAATCTCAGAAGTCTTTATTTTTATGAATTCTTGTATACACTTAATTTTGGATGGATTAACCCGTCTGTTAAATATAACTATCTAACTAACTAACAAATGAATAGAATAATCTAATCATCATAACTAGAATAAGTTTTAATTTGAAATTTTCTAATTTATAATTCTTTTAGATTCATAGTATTTCTGATGAGATTTACAATATAAAATGGTGGGTTAAACCCCAACCAAAATTATGACAAGCTTCTATTCTAATGATTCAAAGAGCACATAAATTGGATTGTTTAACTGCGGCAGGAATGTTCATAGTGAATTACGAATCGTACACTGAAGTTTGTTAGGATCTATAACAGATAGGTTATTATATTTTATGTTATAGACGAAATTAGCTCCGTGGCTTTGCTCAGTTGGACATGTAACTTCCGGACTTCGTACTCTCATCCCAGGTGTGGTACTTACTTAGAAATTTGCTTATATTTTTTTTAATTCGTAAGAAAAAATCAATATTCCGAATATACATATATTGTTTCATAAATATCGTAATCAAATATACATCAGTTTTCACAAATACACAAGATAAAAATATTTAATGTCTAAGAAATTAAGTGTTAAGGTGGTTAGTCAATAACTTGGGAAATTCTAATAAATTTATGCGAATGTGGATATTAATTATTAACAATCCAATTTTACTGAAATAAAACACATTTCTCGCATGAATTTACGGAATATTTCCATTAATGCAATATTTGAATTAAAATATCGTGCAAAGAAGAAAATTGACAATTTTATTACATAAAATTCAAGAATAGATACAGTGATTTTGGTTAGACCAAATTTCTACCTTTAAAAGCGACGTAATCCACAAATTAGTTGATTGAAGTACACTTAAAGATGTGGTTGTTCCAATTTTAGCTCTGACGTAGAAAGAATTCAACGATGTGTGGACCCTATTGTTAATTGTAATAATGTGTCGCCGATTAACTTTTTATTTAATTAGAACTGCACGTCGTAGATTTAGTAGCGTGTTGCACAAAACTTATATCGCACTATTATTGTTTCCAGTGAAGATCCGTTTAAGATGGGACACTTAAGTGTTTATAATTTTGTTCCAGTACTGAATTAAATTGAAGTAATGTTCTTTTTACACTCGGCTTTTAGTAATTTACGCGATTTAATTGGAGTATGATCGCATTTATTATTGGTATTAACTTCAATTCGATTCACGATCGTAGATAGTGTTGATTTACACTAATCTCGATTGTTACACCGAATTCTAGAGTTGATTGATTTGCTGTTTCAATTTGTTTAATAGTAGTTAATGCTCCGTTAGTTAGGATTTCCGTATTATATTCGACACTTTTAATTTTTTAATTGTTCAATTTTTTAAGTCGCCGAATTTTAGATTTTCGTTATCACTACTGTTTTTGTAATTATTAGATAATAATTTCTCTTTATGATTGTAGGAAATTATTTACTGAGGTTTTCTTCCGAATTGGAAAGTTAAAAAAATATTACACTTTGGCAGATATTAGGTACGTTTTAGGTAGAAGTTATTTTGGTCGCTGGCTTTGAGAGACTGACTTCATTTTTCCATCCCTCCTTTCAAATTTCTTTCCCTTGATGAGGTCATTTGGGTAGGAATTAATTTGTTATCGCTATATGAGTTCTATTTACAAAAATGCATATTAAACAGTTCCTTTGTTTCTCAGCGCGGTACCCGTTTGAATACGACATTATTACAAAGTAACTCTCTACAAATTAACTTAGTTTCAATAGAACCTAGTCATATGAGGATTTTATCACCTCGAACGTATAATTTTGTTGATAATAATTTTCTCGCGGTGAGCGGACTGCGTATTTCCTTTCAGCACAGGTGCGCTGTGCAACTATGTATCTTTGTTCTTCAATGTAATACTTTGTAGTTATCTTTTGATAAAGAACGTCGATTGGCATAATATTCAAATATTAACATTTATAGTCGGATCCCGTTGACTTGAATTTATTTTTATTAACAAATTCTATGTTTATATTGAAAATATGACATTTCTGATTATTATTTAATATTATTGAAGTGGATATTTTATGATAGCTTATAATCTACGGCATCGCCGTAACACGCTATTTAGTTAACAAAAAACAAAAAAAATTGGTCTTCGTTATCAATAGGGGTTTTCTAAAAAACTTAAACGACTCAAACGTATACGAAATTGCAGGGAATATTTTCAACGAGAGGGGCAGATGATCGTAATTTTATACGAAAGATGCTAGCTCGCATGAGTACATTGTCTCCTTTGTAACTCAGAGTACAATGTGAGGGTTTTTGAATTGGACGCCACTTATTCCGGGTACTCTTTTTAGTGCGGAACAAGAGTTCACTAAAAGGCAAAAGGGTGAAGAGTATTGGGGCACATCAGAATCATATTTACAAGACGTGTTAACTGAAAGAACCGAAGGTTAAAGAATTATCCGTCTCTTAGGAATGCAGATACTGCTTTACCTTGGTCGCCGAGAACAGGCCTTAGACTCGATCCGGGTCACGAGCCCAGGTTATCTGTACAAGGTCAGCCAAGTTATACAATGTTCTACATCCCAATATGAACTTTTCTCTTTCCATCGTTATTTCATCGCGGACTTACTATTAATATATTATTAATGTTGATTCGGACGACTGAATCATATTTACACCGGCAGCCGAATCAAATGGACTCGAGGCCCTAAACAATTGAATTTAAAGAAATTCCTATTGCTTCTTTATTGAATGTAAGTTAAAGTCGTGACACGATTGACTGTTGTAGCCGTAAGATCGGGCGGTTGTTAATTCTTACCATGTAAATAATATAGAGCAGTTTAGGGTCATGCCTTAGACCACTTTAGACGCGAAGTCTTGCAATAGTTATCTAAATTTTTTAAAAAAATTTATTTTCAGACGTAGTTTAGGGTCGTACCTTGGACCATGATAATCGATTTCTCATCGATTGTGTTTGTAGTCTTGGGCCTTTGGTTTTGGGCCATTCCTAAGTTAACTTAAATGACATTAAGGTATTTGGTTTTATTTTATTATTTGGTGCTTCAATAACCGATTGAAATAAAATTCTAACCTTAGTTAAACTAAAGGAATCTCTGTTCCAAGCGAGTGATGCGCGATTCAAAGAAACTATGAATGATAAAAAATTAATATTATTGCCCCATACTAATTTATTCCGGAGGACTTACCCAAGTACTCATAGTCCTTGGAGGAGCTCTCCGGATTCATTCGGAGATCCGAATTATTGACACGATATTCAGACAAAAAATTGACGACAATAATGTGTAGAAACATAAAAAATTATTTCTCCTTAGTAATTGATTCTAAAGGGTTCACTCAAGCACGACTAGTCCTTGGAGAAACTCTTTAGATTTGTTCGGTGTTCCGAATCGTTTCTACCAAAGCAGCTTGCTTTGGTTTATTGAAAATATCATGGTGGTTAATCAAAAGTGATTATTTCAAGCTCATTGCTTTTGGTTTGTAGAAAACCTAATGGGGGTTAATCAAAAGTGATTAATTTGATCTTTATTGTTGGGTCTTATCATATTTACAATCAACAATATAGATCGGGGGTTCGGATTTATCAGTTATCGTTGGGTAATTCTTTCGAATTGAAATCCGGAAAACTTGCGATTTGGGGTTATTGATATGTGATAATTAACATAACATACCACTGGAAAATATCGTGTGGCTCCAGTGACCACAAGGTAGCTAATCTTTGGCCTCTGGATACCTTCACTAGACCCGCCCTTTGAACAAATTGGTTAGCTAATCCAATCGTTCGCAAGGAGTGTCGTCTCACTTTCCAGAAAAGTATCTAATAGATACGAAAAGACATCTGGCAGATATTGCTATCACCTCCGCAGATAATTCCAAAGATGGAATATACATCGGTGTCAGTGGTGTTTCCACTATTCGCAACCATAATAATGGTTTGTAACCGTCTACCAGCGCAGTAAGCATAGTGACGGTTATTGTCATTTGTAGCCATTCACCAGCGCAGTAAGCATAGTGATGGCTACTATTACTATCATTATACATTATTAGTTTTATCATTATTGATTAGTTATGCCTACAGGCAAATCTTGTTTTCGCAACAAAGCAAAGAGATAGCCTTATTTCTAGCCAATCAACGGTTCGAGGGGCAAAAAAACATCGGAACTTAAGATAAGGCCCCGAGAGGAAAGGAAGCATCGAGAGCCTAACACCAGCGTAGTACGCTGAGTGACGACTATACCGTTGATTGAGCTAGAATTTCTGCCTACGTCAGGCCGAGAAGGCAAGATGTAACTTCGGTCATAAAAACCTTGTCAATAACGAGTTTTCAAGAGGTCGAACCTAAGCGCTAGGTTGCCAGGTTTGGCTAAACCCAAGCGGTCACAACCCGGAAATTGGGTTTAAAAGGACAATGAGAGCATTGCAAAATTTTAGCGGAATCCTCTTTGGAGTTTAGCTAAATGCTAAACTTAGCTCGAATAACCAATCACCACCATGGAATACTGGTGATGGTCATTGCTTTGGTAATATTGTCTCCATTCCTTTGTCGGAATGGGTCGCGCTCCTATTGTACCGCCACTATCTCGAAGCAGAGCGGCTGTGTTCTTCGAGAGGTCTGACTTCGTTGTTACGAAGGTGTGAACGGTACCAATAGATTAATCAAAAGTGATTATTTTCGTTAATCAACAGTTATTCTTGATTTTCAAGAGTAAAAAATTTAATTCAAGATATTGATTCAATAAAATTTAAAAAATTAATCAATAATTGGTATTGATTTTCAAAAATAAAAATTTAATTCAAGATATTGATTCAATAAAATTTAAAAAATTAATCAATAATTGGTATTGATTTTCAAAAGTAAAAAATTTAATTCAAGATATTGATTCAATAAAATTTAAAAAAAATTAATCAATAATTGGTATTGATTTTCAAAAATAAAAAATTTAATTCTAGATATCGATTCAATAAAATTTAAAAAATTAATCAATAATTGGTATTGATTTTCAAAAGTAAAAAATTTAATTCGAGATATCGATTCAATAAAATTTAAAAAATTAATCAATAATTGGTATTGATTTTCAAAAGTAAAAAATTTAATTCAAGATATTGATTCAATAAAATTTTAAAAAATTAATCAATAATTGGTATTGATTTTCAAAAATAAAAAATTTAATTCTAGATATCGATTCAATAAAATTTAAAAAATTAATCAATAATTGGTATTGATTTTCAAAAATAAAAAATTTAATTCAAGATATCGATTCAATAAAATTTAAAAAATTAATCAATAATTGGTATTGATTTTCAAAAGTAAAAAATTTAATTCAAGATATCGATTCAATAAAATTTAAAAAATTAATTAATAATAAGATTTGATTCTCAAAAACGAAAATTTAATTCAATTTCTTCAGGTTAGTTATTTGATCTCTATTATTGGATGAAGGGTAGGGCCTTTTTGTCTGGTCGATGCTAATGACCATTAGTTATTACTCGTAATTACTCGAGTTAATTTTTGGGGATTACATAAATTTATTGGGGTTTAATATCGTTCAAGTAATTTGGGTAGAGCCTTTTTGTCTGGTCTTGTGCTAAGGACCACTAATAATAGATATTTACAGTTAAATATAATTTAGGAACTAGAATAAATTAATAAAGGTAAGGTAATAATCGATACTGGATCGATAGGTCAGTTTTAGGCCGTGAATGGGCCAATACCATCAATGCGATTGATTGGTAGAGACAGTTTTTTGGTCATGCTCGGGACCGACTACACGTACAGGGATTCTTATTCTAACTATAAACAAAAGATGACACCATCAATACTAGATTGATTGATTGGTGGAGACAGTTTTTGGTCATGCTCGGGACCGTCTACACGTACAGGGATTCTTATTCTAACTATAAACAAAAGATGACACCATCAATACTAGATTGATTGATTGGCGGAGACAGTTTTTTTGTCATGCTCGGGACCGACTACACGTACAGGGATTCTTATTCTAACTATAAACAAAAGATGACACCATCAATACTAGATTGATTGATTGGCGGAGACAGTTTTTGGTCATGCTCGGGACCGACTACACGTACAGGGATTCTTATTCTAACTATAAACAAAAGATGACACCATCAATACTAGATTGATTGATTGGCGGAGACAGTTTTTGGTCATGCTCGGGACCGACTACACGTACAGGGATTCTTATTCTAACTATAAACAAAAGATGACACCATCAATACTAGATTGATTGATTGGCGGAGACAGTTTTTGGTCATGCTCGGGACCGACTACACGTACAGGGATTCTTATTCTAACTATAAACAAAAGATGACACCATCAATACTAGATTGATTGATTGGCGGAGACAGTTTTTGGTCATGCTCGGGACCGATATTGATTGATTTTAAAGGATATGGCTTTTTTGTTTCAAATCTTTAACATGCCAATTTCCTAATGTTTTCCCTTTTTCATCGGTTAGTTCATAAATTAAGTTACCTATCTTTTTGACAACCTGGCATTTTATAAATTTCGGCGCTAGTTTGGCCATAAATCTATTACCCGCGTTAGACAATACATAATTCTTTTTCCAAACAGTATCACCTACTTGGAAGGATAAGTGTCGTTTTCGTAAGTTATAATGATGTTGCCCTTTTTTATATGCGTTCGACAAAGACTTTCTTACATTTTGAAATAGTATCGGTAGCTGTTGCTGGTCTTTGTCCCATCTTATTTGTTGATCTTTTAGATCGGTATCGAAATCTTGCAATGATTTTCCGTAGTAATCACCGTCTATCGGAATGTATCTTCCAAACACGAGGAAAGAAGGCGTAAATCCCGTTACTTCGCTTTTAGAAGTATTAATTGCGAACGCTATTTCCTGGACGTGGTTGTCCCACTCGGTATGATCGTTTTTGATATATGAGGAGATGGCCGTAACTAGGATTCGATTTATTCGCTCGGTAGGATTATTTTGGGGATGATATTTAGCGTTGTAAATAATGCTTTTGATTTTAAGCTCCGCGAGGCAATTTTTGAATTCTTTTGAAATAAATTGAACCCCGTTGTCGCATATAATTAATTGTGGTACCCCGAATGTCGTAAAATAATGATTTTTTAGATAGTCTATGATTTTATTCGAATTGGCTTTAGTCAAAGGGTGTACCGTCACGTATTTAGTAAAATAATCGGTAACTACCAATAAATGTTGGTTACGTTTGTTTTTCGACATAGGCAGGGGACCTAGTAAATCCATAGATATGACTTGGAAAGGATATGATACCTTCTTTTGTTTACCCATCAACCCTGGTCTCATCATTTGTGATGATTTTTGGGAACTACAAGTCGCGCAATTTTGAACGTAGTTCCTAATGTCGTTGTTCATTTTCGGCCAATAATAGTTTTCCGCTATTCGCGCGGTAGTTTTAAAAATCCCCAAATGCGCGGCTTTTGGGTCGTCGTGCAAGGTATTTAAAATTTCTTTTCTGTTGGCCGTAGGTACTAATAATTTCCAATCGGAAAGATTAGCTGAGCTTATTAAATTATTTGGTACAAATTTATAAATTACGTTATCTTCAATTTTATAAGAGGGATAGCTATTGGGGTTTTCCTCTATTTTTTCTAATAAATCGGTATAATATTGATCTTTTTGCAATAAATCAATGTCTAGTGTACATGCATCTCTTGATAGCATATCGGGGACTATATTTAATTTTCCAGGCCGATGCTGGATGTCGAAATCATATTGCGCTAATTTAAGCGACCACCGAGCTAAACGGCCGGTCGATTGGTCGAATTGTTTCAACCATTTTAACGCTGAACAATCTGTTATTAAAGTAAACTTTAACCCTTCTATGTACCCTCGGAATTTATTTATTGCGAATAGTACAGCCAATAATTCGCGTTCGGTGGCATGGTATTTCTGTTCAGCGCTGGTGAACGCACGGGACGCATACGCGATGGGGTGTTCCAAGCCGTTTTGTTTTTGAAATAACAATGCACCCCCCCCACTAGACTTGCGTCCGTCTGTACGAAAAAAGGTTTTGTGAAATCGGGGGAAATCAATATGGGCGCGTTAGAAATCAAATATTTTATTTTTTCAAACGAAGCTTCTGCTTCTGGCGTCCAATCGATTGATTGACCTTTCTTCTTGTTTTTTATTAGTGCGGTTATTGGTGAAGAAATAGTTGATAATTGAGGCAGAAAAATTCTGTAATAACTAACTAAACCGATTATTCTTTTAACTTCGGTTGTATTACGAGGTACTTTTAATTTTCGAATTGCTTCGACTTTGGAAGGGTCCGTTTGTAAACCTTTTTCTCCCACTATAAATCCGAGAAAAGTTAAAGATTTTTGGCAAAATTTACATTTTTCTAAATTTATTCGGAAGCCGGCTTCTTTTAACTTTTCAAAGACCGCAGTCAAAGTTTCGAGGTGTTTTTCAAATGTCGGAGAAGCGACTATTATATCATCAAGGTATACAAAGGCATCCTCTTTATGTAAGATAGGCCCTAAAATTCGGTCCATGACCCTTTGCAATGTCTGGCCACTATTTGATAATCCAAAGGGCATAACCACGAACTCGTATAATCCCTTTCCGGGAATGCAAAAAGCCGTTTTTTGTCGACTTCCTTCTTCTAATTTTATTTGCCAAAACGCTTTTCGCAAATCTATCGACGAAAAATATTTTGAATCTCGTAATCTATTTAAAATGCCATCAGTACGTGGCAAAGGATAAGAATCCTTGACCGTGACCGAGTTAAGTTTACGCCCGTCAAAACACGCTCTTAATTCTCCGTCTTTTTTCTTTACTAATAGAATTGGAGACGAATACGGGGAGTTTGAGGGTTGAATGACTTTATCTGCTAGCATCTTATCGATCTCTTTCGTTAAATGCCCTCTCATAGTGGGACTTAGGGGATATTGTCTTTGCTTGAAGGGCAAAGAATCTCCTACGTCGATTCGGTGCTCTACGTTTTTTACACAACCGGCTGCGGCTTTAGAGATCGTTTTTAATTTAATTATTATTTGTTCTAGTTTTTCCTGTTGTTCATGTGTTAATGGCATTTGATTAGTTTCATTTATACAATTAATTTGAATATTCTTTGGTAACTCCCATGAAAAATTAGCAAAATTTATCATTAGATTGAACGCTTTACAAAAGTCGGTTCCCAAAATAATGGCTGTGTCGACCGTCGGTACGACATAAAATTTAATATTTCTGGTTACGTTTTCAATTGTTACCGATAGAAAAATTTCGCCTAATACTTTTGCGGCATTTCCGTTTGCCACACTGATATTACCTACATTAGATTCGTTTATTTTTATCGACCGTTGTTCCAATAAGTTGGCGCTTTTGTGCCCTAATATAGAAACATTACTTCCCGAATCGATTAAGGCCATGAATTTTTGTTCGAAAATTTTTAAGCGTAAGTAAGGGCGATTATCAAAAGGTTTTTTACAAAAAGTCGTCGCAACTTTTTGTGTAGCGTTTTCTTTAAAAAAAACATTGATGGTTTTTAACCATCTTTTCCAATTTGACGCGTTCAAATTGGATTGATCCGTAGATACATTTATTTTGGGGTTTTCGGGGACATGCGGGATGTGCCGAAATTTCTTCCACGTCCTCGACCGCGAATTGAATTTATTCGATTCGTTCGGTGTACAGGAATTTGACTGGTATTGTAATTGTTTATTTCGTGATTCGGGGTAACCGGTACTTCGACGCTCGTGCCCTGTTTCACAGCGCCGGACTGTTCGTTTTTTGGAAGTGGCGTAGAAACTTCATTTCTATTATTACATTTGCTGCAATCTTTTTTATAAATTCCGGGCGATCCGCATCCGTAACAAAAGGGATTTATTCTTGGTTCTTTACATGCCGGATAAATGTGACCTAATTTTTGGCAATTCCAGCAGGTTATTGCTTTGCGCATATTTGTTGTCGTGGGTACGGTTTGCGCGTCCGGCGTAGAGTTATTTATTTTTACAAAAGAAATTCGCCGTGGAGGTAAATTAAATTTGACTTTACGTATTTCTGGGTACTCCGATGTTTGGTTTTGCAACGCCTGAATTTTTCTACATTTTAATTTTAATTCGTTCAAATCGTCGTACTCGTGTAGGACTATATGATTGGCAAAAAAAGGGTTTACGTTTCGCGTGATTTGCCTTACGATTTGTTTTTCATCTATCGGATTTTCAAATCTTCGGTATAATGACGCGATTTGATCGATAAAAGATAAGACGTTTTCGTTTGCGCCTTGGACCCGATTTTGAATCTGTTTTGATAATTGGTACTCATAATCTAATGGTAAAAATTCGTTTTTAAATAATTTCACAAATTCTTTCCAATTTGTACTTTTTTCTTTCGCGCTTCGACAAAATTTAACCCCATCCCCTTGGAATAAATCATGTGCCGACATGAATAATTCATTTTCGTCCACGTTTCTCGCAATTCTTAAATCTTCTACCCGCTCTAAAAATTCCATGGGATCTTCTTTTGAGTGGTGACCCGTATATTGAATTCCCCATTTGAATATCGGAACATTTTTTACCGTTTTGACTTTAATTTTTGCGGGTGTTGCGTTTCCCGTTTCTATTTTCACCGTAGTAATTGTTGCGTTCATAATCGCGTCTTCCATATTAGCAATATCGGTTTCATACACGTCAATCGCGTTTTTCTGCGCTGGGTCGCTCGCGGTTTTCATTAAAGCTAAACGTTGATCGGCATGTTGAAGACGTACCTTAATTTCATCAATTATTTCTTGAGATAGTTGATTTTGTATTTTTCCCGCCAAGTCACTAAGCGTTTCATCTAACTGCCCGGCATTTACGTCCCATGTAAATGGTAGCGCTTTTGGTTCAACGTATTGCTCAAGCAACTGTGTTAATATTTGTATATTAGCCAATTTTGTAATTCTGGGTTCGGTACTTCTACATAATATTTCGAATTTAAGTTCGCTATTCGTTAGGTATTCCGGGTTCATCTTGCTTTATTTAGATAGACCGTTTTTTTTTAGATAATTTAAAACCGATTTTGGCCGCGATAATTTATCTTCTTTTTGGTTGTTTTGAACCGTTTTTTAGATAATTTAAAATTGATTTTTTGTAGACACGTAATTTTCGCTTGATGTACGTACGTTGAATTCTTTCTTTACAATTTTTACCTTTAATTCTAACACAATTTTTTCTTACCACCTAAATTTTTTCTAGAATTTTACAAAAATTATAAGCAAATTCTAATTTTTCAGATTTGTCCCCAAATCTCTAGCCTGCAGTTGATGGCGCCATTTGTTAGGATCTATAACAGATAGGTTATTATATTTTATGTTATAGACGAAATTAGCTCCGTGGCTTTGCTCAGTTGGACATGTAACTTCCGGACTTCGTACTCTCATCCCAGGTGTGGTACTTACTTAGAAATTTGCTTATATTTTTTTTAATTCGTAAGAAAAAATCAATATTCCGAATATACATATATTGTTTCATAAATATCGTAATCAAATATACATCAGTTTTCACAAATACACAAGATAAAAATATTTAATGTCTAAGAAATTAAGTGTTAAGGTGGTTAGTCAATAACTTGGGAAATTCTAATAAATTTATGCGAATGTGGATATTAATTATTAACAATCCAATTTTACTGAAATAAAACACATTTCTCGCATGAATTTACGGAATATTTCCATTAATGCAATATTTGAATTAAAATATCGTGCAAAGAAGAAAATTGACAATTTTATTACATAAAATTCAAGAATAGATACAGTGATTTTGGTTAGACCAAATTTCTACCTTTAAAAGCGACGTAATCCACAAATTAGTTGATTGAAGTACACTTAAAGATGTGGTTGTTCCAATTTTAGCTCTGACGTAGAAAGAATTCAACGATGTGTGGACCCTATTGTTAATTGTAATAATGTGTCGCCGATTAACTTTTTATTTAATTAGAACTGCACGTCGTAGATTTAGTAGCGTGTTGCACAAAACTTATATCGCACTATTATTGTTTCCAGTGAAGATCCGTTTAAGATGGGACACTTAAGTGTTTATAATTTTGTTCCAGTACTGAATTAAATTGAAGTAATGTTCTTTTTACACTCGGCTTTTAGTAATTTACGCGATTTAATTGGAGTATGATCGCATTTATTATTGGTATTAACTTCAATTCGATTCACGATCGTAGATAGTGTTGATTTACACTAATCTCGATTGTTACACCGAATTCTAGAGTTGATTGATTTGCTGTTTCAATTTGTTTAATAGTAGTTAATGCTCCGTTAGTTAAGATTTCCGTATTATATTCGACACTTTTAATTTTTTAATTGTTCAATTTTTTAAGTCGCCGAATTTTAGATTTTCGTTATCACTACTGTTTTTGTAATTATTAGATAATAATTTCTCTTTATGATTGTAGGAAATTATTTACTGAGGTTTTCTTCCGAATTGGAAAGTTAAAAAAATATTACACTTTGGCAGATATTAGGTACGTTTTAGGTAGAAGTTATTTTGGTCGCTGGCTTTGAGAGACTGACTTCATTTTTCCATCCCTCCTTTCAAATTTCTTTCCCTTGATGAGGTCATTTGGGTAGGAATTAATTTGTTATCGCTATATGAGTTCTATTTACAAAAATGCATATTAAACAGTTCCTTTGTTTCTCAGCGCGGTACCCGTTTGAATACGACATTATTACAAAGTAACTCTCTACAAATTAACTTAGTTTCAATAGAACCTAGTCATATGAGGATTTTATCACCTCGAACGTATAATTTTGTTGATAATAATTTTCTCGCGGTGAGCGGACTGCGTATTTCCTTTCAGCACAGGTGCGCTGTGCAACTATGTATCTTTGTTCTTCAATGTAATACTTTGTAGTTATCTTTTGATAAAGAACGTCGATTGGCATAATATTCAAATATTAACATTTATAGTCGGATCCCGTTGACTTGAATTTATTTTTATTAACAAATTCTATGTTTATATTGAAAATATGACATTTCTGATTATTATTTAATATTATTGAAGTGGATATTTTATGATAGCTTATAATCTACGGCATCGCCGTAACAAGTTAGTATCTTTGATACAAAGCGAATGGTCCTTAAATTTGGATTGTCTCTTTCTCTTTGACGCAAGCAATGAAAACACTAAATGAAAATATTTAAAAGTATTTAAAATCGGTTTCAGATATTTTTCAAATTTGCCAAGTATGGTCACTGTGAGGATACAGTAAATACCCCACCAACATTTGGGGTTATACGCTCTTCTCTTTACATTGGTTATGTGGGTTGCATAACCTAACAACACGTCTACTCCTGTCTACACCTCCTATAAATTGAAAATTTTACCCGCGCTTTTGTGTAAGCTCTTGTCTTAACACTGCTCATGTTAGAATTTTAAAGCTATCGAAAACTTTTCTACTTTGTTACAATTTCGTGATGTGGTATTATAAATTAATTATAATAAACAGGATATTATTCATAACTCACTACAATCTTTATTTCAAATGTATTTGTACGTTATACCTATACCTAGTTTAATTTAGTTTTCTTTAAAACATTTTTATTCTCTTTGCTACGGATTTGTAAGTTATTGAAGTATTAATTATTGTATTACGTATGAATGTAACACTTTTAAATTGATCAAAATTTAAAAATTAATGAGATGTTTAATTTGCTAAAAATTAACAGTTTTACAGTTCTCAAATACAAATTTTATTTACTACTATACAATAGTTAATTATTTTGCTACTATTTTATTATACAATTTAAAATTACCTTAATTATTGAACTTAAAATTAACAAATTTAATATATTCTATAAAGTACTTATCTAATAAATATAAATAACAAATTTTAAAACATCAAAAAACAATTAACAAATCAGTACGATTACTCTAAAAATAAATAATTACTTCTACAATTATTTATATAAATATTAAATAATAATTATAATAAATATAAATACAACACAAAACTACCGCTTCGTGCACAAAACGTTACACAAAATTATGTATTCAGTTCTATTGTAGCAATGAATAATTGCTGTTTATTACAATTAATTTAATACCATATCACGAAATTGTAACAAAGTAGAAAAGTTTTCGATAGCTTTAAAATTCTAACATGAGTGTTAAGGCAAGAGCTCTAACACAAAAGCACAGCACAAAAGCCAAAAGCGCGGGTAAATTTTTTTAATTTATAGAAGGTAAGGACGTGTTCACTAACACAGAGGTGAGGACATGTTCACATTACCACAGATATGTTATTGGGGTATTTACTGTATCCTGTCACTGTGTAGTCAACTAATTATTATCAAAGAAATCTTACCACATTTCATGTCTTTTTCTTTATGCCTAACTTCAGCATTTGAATACCAACAATTCCACCGTTATATAGCACTTAGAATCTTTCATTATATAGTATCAGATAGGCAAACCTTATGGAAGTTTTGGAAACACTAATTTTTTTGTATTCGTGCCACGGATTTTAAGAAGTTCGTGATTGGTGCTTAATCCTTTTATTTCGCCTTCCAAGTTAGTAGCGCTATGTGATGATAACCTTTTAAACTTCGCCAAAATTTTAATAGAGTTTGTCTACCAGATATTACGTAATCAAAGATAAAATGGGACTCGCGAGAGTTCTGTAGCCAGATTTTTTAGGGCGGGGATCTACACTCGTGGATAAAAAATAAGGATGACCTCGATGAACTTTTATTTTGCATAGTAACGTACACCAACATATGATTTCTTTACATAATATTTTCGATCGATTTTCTTCACGCTAGGGATTTCAGTTATCTCAAGTTTTGATACAACAGCAGCTTATGGCTTTTTCATTTGAAGGAGGCTTCTTAGTACAAGACTCATCCCAGCTCACATTCAATCTCACCCAGATCCTATCGGGCCACGGATGCTTCAATGCATACCTGAATTAGATCGGTAAGTTGGAGGCTCCAAAGAGCGACAACTGTGAAGAGGAAAATAACGCAAACATACCGTCCTTTATGGAGGTGGAAACGCCAACGCATTAGCGCCGCAATGGAATTTGATGAAAACATCATACCGGAGAACCTGGTCGCCATTAAGATGGAAGCATAGACGGATGGAGAACTGTTACCGAGCTGATCACGACCATCATGAAAGTCAAAGAGGAAGCAGAGAAGCTTAATCAATCACTGCCACAGAATGCCTAAAATAGATGAAAATAATACAGGATGATCGATAGACAACCGCAAAGAAGAAAAAATCCGCTCAGAAGGAACAAAGACTGAGCAAGTCGAACACTAGGGTCACCCTCGAGGAACGAAAGTAATGCCGAAAAGGCAAATCCCTGTTCCCCGAAAATAAGGGGAGGGGAAACTTTAGTGAGTGAAGTTTCACAGTACTGCCTTAGATTAAGGCGGTAGCTCTCTTGAGATTTCCTCCATCCTGCTCACGCTAAAACAAAAAAGGTAGTGTACAACTACAGTTGAGCAATTTTGGATGCTAGTTTTATTTAGAAAAGAGGAGAGCATCTTCCAAAATTCAAAAATGGGATCCAAAATATAACAAAAAATAAAAATGTCCTATGGCCAAACATAGGCGGTCCGAAGGTCCTGTGTAAAAAATGGTACAGCGTTGACTGAAGGTCAAGAGGCCCGGTAATCTAAGCTTTCAACCCTACGTCACAGATTACTACACTGTAAAAAAGCACGTAAAAATACATTCAAATACATATAATGTTTACATTTAAAAGTATAGTAAAAATACATATTGTGTATTATTCCATTGATAATAGTGTTAAATTACATTATCAATGGAATAATACATAATATGTATTTTTACTACAATTTTGAATGTAAAAATTACACGTATTTGAATGTATTTTTACATGCTTTTTTTACAGTGTACACTGCAATAAAAATAATTGTGTAACATTACACAACTGAAAATAATAGGTAACCCGTAACCGATGATTATCAGTGTAAAATTAATTTTTAAATGTACTTATACCGTCAAATTATGTGAAGTTAATTATGCTTTGTGTAAAAGTTACGCTAAAAGAATTCTTGTGTAAAATTGCACAGGAAATTAATTACAAATTTACTTATATTTTGTGTAAAGTTACCGTACATGTCAGTAACATTCCATATATTATGTTGTGTATTTTTACTATTTTTAAATTTGTCATATGTAATATTACTAGTAAATAGAAAACTTTACATATTTGTCTTGTAATATTACTATTTTTAAATGTAATTTTGCACACCTCTATTACTAAATGATACAACATTACTATTACTAAATGATAATTTCCACACCTAATGAAAAATGTTACAAATTAAAACAGAAACTTTACATGCGAGTTTTGTAACGTAATGTTACATTTATCAAATGTGATTTCCCACATTTTGTGTAAAATATTACTAATCAAAACAGGAATTTTCTAACCAAAATGTTGTTAAATAGTTTAAAAACAAAAATAAAAAAATTATCGCAAGTCTCTAACTTATTTGTTAAGCAGATAACTTTCCCATTTTTTTTCTGCTTTTGCTATCTACCTTAATCAGGATTTATTTTTAAAATGTATCGTTGGATAAACTCGAGTGTACCACTTATTTGATTTTCAAAGGCCATATGAAATCTATAATCTATAGTTTACGACAAATAAAACTTTTAGCGCGTCTATAAAACCATCGCAGTTGAACAATTTTTACTTATTATATATTTATTTATATAATTGCTTATTTGCCAACAAAGAATCATTATAAAAAACTGGTATTTTTTTAAAACTAAATACATTCCTTCATAAATTTCTTTATTGTTATAGTAATATTTAGTTGGTTCGTATTGGTGGTAGTCTAGTAACGCCATCTATTAATAAGTTTATAAACTTCACCAAGTGTTTCCAAAATTCACATTAGTTTGCCTATCTGTTGGATATCACAGGGTGGCGCACAAGTAGCTTTCGTGTAAGTACATTAATATTTACAGTGCATGTAAATCTCTTATTATAAAAGGCCAAGTCTTTCCTTCTTTCTTTCTGTCTGTCCCACGGAAATACCCGAAGCAAACCGAACCGAACCGAACGCACAACGTATCATCGGATCAACGTATCATCGGATCAACGTATCAACGTATCATCGTATCATCGGATCAACGTATCATCGTATCATTTTGTCTATATAGGACAGCTATTTCCAAAAAAGCATTATGTGAACTTCCATAATGGATAATGAAAATTTTGAAAATCCTGCTGCAAAGCGACGGCGATTGAATCGTGAGAGAAAAGCACGTACAAGAGCTAATAACACAGAAGAACAGCTTCGATCACAGCGACAAGCTGACGCTCGGTCTCATGCGATACGTCGACAACGTGAAACTTTGGAACAAACTCAAGCGCGGCAAGCTGCTGACGCTCGGTCCCATGCGATACATCGACAGAAAGAAAATCAATATCAAAGTCAAGCAATTCAACTCCAAATAAGAGCATTGAGATTTGATGAATCTCACGTTACTCGAAACGATTGTGGAGAAATGAATTCCATCTGTCAGTTCTGCGGCTCCAAGAATTTCGCCAAGGAGCGTCCAGTTGATAAACAATTTAACAACTGCTGTCATAAAGGAAAAGTGACGATTCCGCAACCGCTCGATCAACATGGGAATCTATTGTTATATCCCGAATTTCTTCGCTCTATGCTTTCAAATTAAGAAAATCCTTACTACAAGAACTTTCGTCAGCACATCCGCTCCTACAATTCCTCGGTTTCTTTCGCTTCAATGGGAGCAGAGATTGTTTCAATGCCGGGTAACGGACCATACGTTTTCAAAATTCATGGACAGACGTACCACAGAACCACAAACCTGTATCCACCTGAAGGACAAACAAGAAAGTTTGCACAACTGTATGTAATGGACACGACAGAAGCGGTCAATGAACGAGTAAATCTGCCTGAGAATATAGGTTGTCTACCTGAAGTGATTGAGAAAATCGATCGTTTCTTCCGCGTCAACAATCGTATCGCAGCTTCATATTGCCTGATGAAAGAAATTGAGCAACAAGAGCGTGTACGAGCCGAAGAAGAAGGACAACCAGTTCCGGTCGTCAATATGGTGATGCGGCGCGATCGGCAGTCTGATCAAAGACGTTACAATGCTCCAACGTCCAATGAAATTGCAATGGTGTTCGTAAATGATGACGGCGAACCTCCATTTGAACGTGATATCCGTATCTATCCTCGAAATCCCGTCGACAATCCCCGTCGCAAATACCCGAAGCAAACCGAACCGAACCGAACGCATAACGGATAATTTCATAACCAATCGGATGAACGTATCATCGTATCAACGTATCATCGGATCAACGTATCATCGGATCAGTTAATCCGATTATCCTACTCAAAATTACTATATAAGCAGAATTACATTATAACGAAATAATAAGTGTTGAACATCAACGAAAAATGTTTTCAGGTGAATTAATAAAGGATGTGGAACAGGCGCTAAAGAGGGCCTTATCGTTCGGAAAATACGAAGATTTTGAAGTCAGAGAAGAATTCAAACGAGCTACTATTAATTCGTTAAAGGAGGCACTTCGTGAGTTTAGCAGCAATGGAATGCGTAAAATTGATTTAAATATTGCGAAAAAAAAAGTGGCGGCAAAACGTATAAGAAACAGAAAAAGAGTTGAGAAACTGATTGCTGCCGAACAGAAAAAGAAATAAAAGGAAGAAGCTGAGGAATTTTCAATATCGCTGCGTGATTTTGAAAATTCCTTACTCGAAGAGGTAGGGGTGGAGGAAGTAGGAAGTAGTAGTAAAACTTAGTTTTATTATTAGTTATTAAATTATTATATAAATGTTTTATTAAATAAAAAAAAAATTCTAAATACATAAATGTTTCATTAAATAAAAAAAACTTTCTAAATTCGAATAAAAAAGTTAAAAACGAGTTGTAATATTAACTAGATGATACCCCGTCCGAGGACGGGCAGCTAGAAGGACGGGCAGCTACCCAAGGTAACTTAAGTTGAATGAAGATTAAGGAAAGCTCTCAGTGCAATCCAAAAGCCATATGACCTTGGCTGCCTGCCCGTCCTTCTAGCTGCCCGTCCTCGGACGGGGTATCATCTAGTATACAATATAAAAAAATACAATAAAAAAATGTAATTTCAACATAGCAGCGATAGAAACTGGCGTAAATAAATACACTGTGTGAAAATGTAATTTTGAAGTCGTAGTACATATAAAATGAAATATATTCACATTTTATGTATAAAATTTATTTTTTTATGACAAATTTCATAACTTTCAAGGTAAAATTACACAAAAAAGAATAATTTATGAGAAACTGTAACAACACTCTGTTTTTAATAAACTACTATATAATATGTGTTTTTACATGATTTTAAATGTATGTTTTTTTAAGTAAATTTACATGTATTTCTTTACAGTGTATGTAATAATTCTTTGCAAAAATGTAATCTTAAATTCGTAGTGAGAAAAATAAGTACATTAAAATTTTTATGTCTATCATTGAATTCTTTATGTAAAGTTTCACAAATTTCAGAGTAAAATTACATAGAAAAAAAATTACGTTATATTATGTTCATATCCATCATCAATGTAAAAATTACACCTTTGTTAATGCACATTAATTTATATCATTTCTTTACAAAGTATGTAAATATACAACACCATAATGTAATTTTGAATTTGTAGTGATAGAAACAAGTACCTACATTTATAGTTTTATGTCCAACATTGAATTCTTTATGTAAAGTTCCACAAATTTCAGAGTAAAATTACATAGAAAAAAATTCCGTTATATGTTCATATCCATCTTCAATGTAAAAATTACACTTATGTTAATGTACATTTACATCCTTTCTTTACAAAGTATGTAAATATACAACACCATAATGTAATTTGGAATTTGTAGTGATAAAAATAAGTACATTTACATTTTTATGTCTAACATTGAATTCTTTATGTAGAGTTCCACAAATTTCAGAGTAAAATTACATAGAAAAAAATTACGTTATATGTTCATGTCCATCATCAATGTAAAAATTACACTTTTGTTAATGTACATTTATATCCTTTCCTTACAAAGTATGTAAATATACACCATAATGAAATTTTGAATTTGTAGTGATAGAAACAAATACATTTACATTTGTATGTCCAACATTGAATTCTTTATGTAAAGATCCACAAATTTCAGAGTAAAATTACATAGAAAAAAATTACGTTATATGTTCATATCCATCATCAATGTAAAAATTACGCTTTTGTTGATGTACATTTATATCCTTTCTTTTCAAAGTATGTAAGTATGTAAATATACAACACCATAATGTAATATTGAATTTGTAGTGATAGAAACAAGTACATTTACATTTTTATGTCCGACATTGAATTCTTTATGTAAAGTTCCACAAATTTCAGAGTAAAATTACATAGAAAAATATTACGTTATATGTTCATATCCATCATCAATGTAACAATTACACTTTTGCTAATGTACATTTATATCCTTTCTTTACCAAATATGTTCCACAAATTTCAGAGTAAAATTACATAGAAAATAATTACGTTATATATTCATATCCATCATCAATGTAACAATTACACTTTTGTTAATGTACATTTATATCCTTTCTTTATAAAGTATGTAAATATACAACACCATATAATGTAATTTGGAATTTGTAGTGATAGAAACAAGTACATTTTCATCTTTATGTCCAACATTGAATTCTTTATGTAAAGTTCCACAAATTTCAGAGTAAAATTACAGAGAACAAAAAATTACGTTATACATATTGCTATGTCCCCCTGCCTATAAATGTTGGGTACAGGAAGGTACACACATTTCTGCCCCTTCTTTCTAAACTCCCGGTAATGAGTCGTTCAAGGTGTGGGTTCCTAGTGAATCAAGATTAGAGTCGATGTAAAAAGATGTTAATTGGCTCTCTCGGGACGTTTAACTTTACTTTCCTTTTTTGAGTAAAAAAGAAATAAAAAACTTTCATCAGCTCCCATACAAATTTTATTATAATAAAAAAAAGAAAACTTATCAAATTATCTTTCATGAAAGAACATCAATACAAAATAAATCTTGGATTTTAAATCCAAGGTGAATAAACCTTTGAAATTTTTTAAAATTAATACAAATAATGATTCGAAACAAAGAGGCTTCCACTCTTCGTCCCAAGTTGCTTGATTATTAAGCCAATCAAGTCTTTCGCTTTACATTAGCGGGCTTAAATGTTTATAAATTTAAATTGTCGCTTATTTAAAGCTTAAAATATTTTTAACAAAATTAGAAAACTTTTTAATTTTTAACTTATCACTGAGGGTATCAAAGAATGCACTCTGTTAGAAGTCTTTTCCCCAAATCCTATTTTAAATACGCTGAAGGCAAATTTTTAACAAATTATAGAAATCATGAGTTCACTGTACCTGGCTCCTGAACATATCGAAATTTTCATTTTTAAAAAGGATATCATTTAGTTGTTGTTTGTGTGTGCCCTGCTTTAGGTTCGCATATGCGATGACTCAAATTCATAACAGTTGGTATTATCCACTTGACTTGTGTTGAAGTTTTGTGCTCGCAGCTGCATCGTTCTTGTTGAATATTTCCAAAACTATTGAGGTAAGTTGTTCCATTAATTTGCAATGATTTTCTTGTCATCCAGAAAATTTTGTGAATAGATTTTCATAAATTACAACATTTCCATTATCAATATTGTTTATGTCCTTGACATCTATTTTTAGAATCGACCCTGGACAAACGGAAACTTCTAACCTATTCGAAGTCGTTGAATTTGGTTAACCTCCAAATCCTGGTAAATAATATTTTTGTTGAGAGCATCGAAAATGCGTGCACTCAGTTGAGTTACCAGAGGTGAACTGATTTTTGATCGAAAATCGATACAATTGGTATTCTTGTTTGAATTTTGTGAGTCAAATCCATGTATTTTTGAATTTATTTCTCTCTAATAAATTATTTTTATTCTAGATTTTTCTTCTGTATCAACCTCAATTTCCTTTGGAATGTCTTCCCGAGCAGTTTGATTGGTACATTATATTTTCATCAATTTTTGGATTCTTGATTGACTCATTTTCGTCCGTCTTGGTTGTTTACAGGGGCGTTACACAAATTTGACCCTTATTAACTAATTTGTTAATTTATCCTTTGAAAATATACACATTAAATGCATGAAACAATTACATAATTTTTGATATGCTTACATTTTTACAGAGAATGTTATTTGCAAAGTAAACTGGTTTACAAATTCTTAAATTTTTCTAGGTTATCATGATTAATACATTTTTACAAATTTTGAGCTAATTAAGTTTTTTGTTTCATTTCTGATGTGACAATCATCAGTTTATTTAGACTTAGCAATATTTGTCATGTTTCATTCATCCTGAGAGACTCAAATAAATTTAGAAAATTGAAATTTTGAAAAATAAAAAATTTCTCGTAGAGCAAATTTTTTAAAGTGTCTTTCGACTTAGAATTTTGTGCTTGTTTCGAATATATGATTCATTTTATCATCGGGAGCCTTTCTTTTTCATTTTGACACATAGCAATATGTTCATATCCATCATCAATATAAAAATTATACTTTTGTTAATGTACATTTATATCCTTTCTGTACAAAGTACGTAAATATACAATACCATAATGTAATTTTGAATTTGTAGTGATAGAAACAAGTACATTTACATTTTTATGTAAAGTTGCATAAGTTTTAAGAGTAAAATTACTTATAAAAGTATAATTAAAGGAAAAATGAAATTTCACACTATTCTTAATGAAACATTACATAAAATGTGATTATACGTCATTTTCAATGTAAAAATTACACGTTTTTAAAAGTAAATTTAAATGCTTTGTTTACAATGTTTGAAGATATTTACAGATTTCTTCTACCACCGCCGGCGGAGTACTGTGGTTTACCTTTCTTGGGAGCCTTTTTTTTGTCCTAACCATAGCTTCGTCGATTAGTTTCAACATCTCATCTTCTCTATGTTTATCTTTTTCAGTATCTACACTGTAAAAAGAGCAGGTAAAAATACATTCAAATACGTGTAATTTTTACATTCAAAATTATAGGAAAAATGGGGACGGTGACCTAAGTGTGGTCACCCCAAAAAAATTTAAAATTTTCCTATAGCAAAGAGGAAGGTTTATAGAGTATACTGTAAAAATTTCACTCGAAATGATATACATAAAATTTCGAGAAAAATCAATTTGAAAGTAAATAATTTAGCGAATTTTTCTTCGATTTTTGGGGTGTGCATTCGATAGGGAGGTTTATCCATCGTCAAAACATACCCTTTCGGGGCGGCGCTGCGCTCTGCACCCCTCCAGGGCGGTTTTGACTCTGGTTACTTTGCTAAACATACGAGAAGGCGCCTCCCATAAAAAAAAACGGGATAAATGAAACCGGGAGCTTAGAGACCCTTGAAATAGCATTAAAAAGTATAGTTGCGGTATGGGGCAGTAAACTATTACGTTTCACCCCCAAAAAATCGCGTAAAAACAAAAAATAATCGATGGTACATGTACGAGAGACGAGCTGCATCTGCCGGTGCGAAATACTCTAAGTGTTAGGGTCATTCATATTGCACGTACCGTCAACAGAATGAGCGACGCGCGGGAATCTCGTTAATTTTACATGTAAATTTGCAAACTTCAAAATCGATTAACTCAAAATTTTGATAATACCTTCTCAAGTTTAAATTACATCAGTAAACTATATAAACCTTCCTCTTTGCAACAGGAAATTTTCAATTTATTTGGAGCGGCCACACTTAGGGGACCGTACCCGGAAAAATATATATTGTGTATTATTCCATTGATAATAATGTAATTTCACACTATTATCAATGGAATAGTACACAATATGTATTTTTACTATAATTTTGAATGTAAAAATTACACGTATTTAAATGTATTGATATGTGCTTCTTTTACAGTGTAGTTTTAACACCAGGATCTGACTTCCAACCACTAGTTCAGAGCGAGGTCGCCTGCTAACGGTCGGTAAAAGCCCGTTCCAGAACTATCCTCTGTACTGGGCATCCGAAACCCTGCACTGAGATGCCACTAGGTATTCCCTATTCCTCCCGGGCGACATCTAGTTTTGGGCGTGACATCAAAACTTTGACTTGTCAGGGATATTCGTCTTCGGTTTGTAGAAAATAATTTTTTGAATTATTCATGATGCTCTAGGGGACTTTTTTTTAGAAAATTTTATGCTCTACCAAACATTCCTTTTTAATATTTTGTTATTAGTCCAATCGCTATACTTATACAAAAAATTGTCTCAAATTACATTTATTCGATTCCACTTTTTCTTCTAATCAAAAAGGGGGGTCTAAATTGATAGTCTAAATCCAGATTTTTGGGAACTTACTGTTGTTGCGTAAGCCGCCATCTTGATTTTAAATGAATTCGTTCTAGGCTTCTATACAAAGTATAACAAGAAGCCTTATGATCTGGCTCCGTGTCTGTCCGTCTTTCCGTCGGCATAATTCAAATCTAATCAGAACCCTCGAAATTGTGATTGTAAACACATCGTATGTATAATAAAACAATAATTTGTTTTAAATTTATTTATTGTTAACCACAGCAGTGGCTAATTGATGAAGTTAAGTTGTAAGTAACAGAGAAAGAAGAGGATTGTTCCACCTCAAAAAATGGACCGTACATTACGGAGAAGTAAAGTTCCGAATGGAATGGAAAAGCTTCATTATTATTAGTTATATAGTGAATGATAACTACCAACCGCAAAAATGTAATTAGTGCAGATTACCTGATTATTTTTCAATGCAGACCAAATATAAGTTATATTTTATTTACATAATTTTTCACCTATATAGGAAATTTAAATACGTTGATACGTTGATCTGTTGATACGTTGATCCGTTGATCTGTTGATACATTGATCCGTTGATCCTCTGATCCGTTGATCCTTTGATTCGTTGATTCTTTGATCCGTTAATCGTTTGATCCTTTGATCCGTTAAGACATTGATACCCTAATAAGAAGTTATCTCGAAAAATTTAATTGGTGCAGATTATCGGATTATCTGATGTTACATTATAAATATTATGTCGACCAAAAATAACTAGCAATAACAACTTTTCACACCAGAAAGGTAGCTGTATAGAAGCCTAGGAACTGCCGCTAAAGCGAGTTCCACCTTGTTTATTAAAAAACTCGCCCATTTTCAACTTTTGACTAAAAATAGTTATAACGAAATTTTTCGTCTACATTTGATATTTTTTGACTACAAAAAATAATTTAATTATATTATGTCATTTATTTTCGGTTAAAGCCAGAAAATATCGATTGCAGTCAAAAAATGGTAATAACCAGATATGTAGGGTCATTAATTACGTAAGGGTTTGGGGGGAGGGGGGTATTGGATATCTTACGGACCCTTACTTAGGGGGGGTCCGACGTATTCCTTACGTAAGTTTCTTAAAATATTTTTTTAAATTACATTTAAAATCAAATTATGTAATTAATTATCTATATTAACTTTCATCTATGTAAATAAAAATTTAATTTAAATTTTTATATTATTAGGTTTGTTTCATCGACGAGTTCTCGTTAGTTCTAAAGCTATGCGCAAGCTTTTTAACTAAAATCTGTTTCATCAAACGTTAAAATATGAACTGCTAGTTCTATGAACTACTAATCCGCTGTTTCATTAGCCTAATTGTGGGTTCTAGAACGGTTCAAATCAGTACTTGTTCAGAAGCAAGAACCAGCAAGAAGTAGTAGTTCTAGACCGCCCATAATATCCCGACTAAGACGTACTAGTACGAATACTTTTTTTAGCCGCCAATAATGCATAAAAAAATTATTTTCTTTTATTGATTTTAATAATTAAAAAGCAAATTGGATGCCGCAGGCCGACCTGTATTCTAAAATCCAAGTTGGAGGCCGAAGGCCGACCCGTTAGGAATCCGCGTATAATATATTATTACTAGATGATACCCCGTCCGAGGACGGGCCGCTAGAAGGACGGGCAGGCAGCCAAGGTCATATGGCTTTTGGATTGCACTGAGAGCTTTCCTTAATCTTCATTCAACTTAAGTTACCTTGGGTAGCTGCCCGTCCTTCTAGCTGCCCGTCCTCGGACGGGGTATCATCTAGTTAATATTACAACTCGTTTTTAACTTTTTTATTCGAATTTAGAAAGTTTTTTTATTTAATGAAACATTTATGTATTTAGAATTTTTTTTTTATTTAATAAAACATTTATATAATAACTAGGGGGGCTCCGCCCCCCTGGCCGCCTTCGGCGGCCCAACCCCCTTGGGCCGCTTCGCAGCCCAATATTCCCGGCCGGTTTACGGTTGAACCACCCCCATTGGATTTTGGATTTCGGGGGAGGGGGAGTGGCAAGTATTAACCTGCACGCACTTAGGCCACTCTACCGGACCCATTGTACTGCTTCCACTTTGTTGCTCACCCCCAGCCTGACCCACAATGTCGACACTGCTAAGTAGGACCGCAGCCGTTAGGCGGTCTCTCGCCCTCACCACCGACCAAAACTCCCCAACAATGGCCGGCACCACGAACCAGGGACGTCCGTTCGATGACCGAGTTCTGAGAAGTTCCGCGATTGCGTAGTCGATGGGGAGTAGGGGTGATTTTTTTTTATTACCCTGTTTGACATATTAGATCAGCTCAAATCAGGGGGACCGCCGGTTTAACGTGCCCTCCGAAGCACGAAGACGGTTCATTGGAGGAAAGAAAGTCCGAAAGAAAATTTACTCCTACTGGACTCGAACCAATGCCTTTAGCATCAGTAGTCGATTGCTCTAACTACTTGGCCAATGACCTTCTTGGCCACCCCCATTTCGCCACCTCGTAATTCCATATATATGAGAAATCTTGCGAGTTATAAAACTTCTTTCCATACGACATTTTTTTGTTATGTCGCTTGTACTTTGAATTTGTATTCCATCCTTTGCTCGACATCTTGATAATGCTACATATAACTGTCCGTGACTAAACAAAGGCCTATCGACATTTATACCAACTTTGTCAAAGCTCTGCCCTTGACATTCATTTATAGTTATAGCGAATGCCAACACTATCGGAAATTGTCGTCTATGTAGTACAAATGGTAATCCGCTTGCAGATGTATCGCCAGTATCCAATTTGGATCCTGGCGATAATTTGGACAGTTTAACTTTTCCATTATGACATAAACTTTTCTTGCAAAATTCATTTTTCCAAAAAATAGCATCACAATTTGAACATTTCTCGGTCATTTCACCCGCATCATGAGGAGTTACGATTCCAAAACAGTGACCAGATCTGTCGATGATCGCTGTAGCGCTCTTCTTTTTGTGCTTCTTTCAGTTGAAGGTTTTGCTGGTGGTTTTAATGTTGAAGGTTCTTGTTCCTCTTGTAGTTGTACCGATTCTAAAACAGTGGCCAGATCTGTCGATGGTTGCTGTAGCGCTCTTCGTTTTCTGTTTCTTTCGGTTGAAGTTTTTGCTGGTGGGTTTGATGTTGAAGGTTCTTGTTCCTCTTGTAATTGTACCGATTCTAAAACAGTAGCCAGATCTGTCGATGGTTGCTGTAGCGTTCTTCTTTTTCTGCTTCTTTCAGTTGAAGTTGTTGTTGGTGGTCTTGATTGTTGAAGGTTCTTATTTCTCTTGTAGTTGTTGCTGTCGAGTTTTGTGTTTTCTCGAACGTTCAGTAGATGTTTTTCGTCTTTTTTTTCTTTCTGTGTACTTTCAGTATCTGAGGATGTATCCCGTTGTGGTCGCACTCCTTTGTTTGCTTTTATTCCATCTGTTCTTAGAATTAAAGAAGCTCCGCTAATTATAACAGTCGGAAAACGTAAAATCCTTTTTTGGTTAAAGATAACTTTTAAATGAGTCCTCATCTCTAGCCGAAACTATGTATTAACCGTCAGGATCTCATTAAATTTTGTGATATGATCAAAGTTGAAAGGTAATGATTAGATGTTAACTCTCGAACAGCTATTGAATTTAAAGGTAGAATGGTAGTAATTTTTGGACAATAGTATTAAATTATTTTTTACTTCAATTACTTTTATAGTACTTAATTCTCCAAATTGTGATCGTGATAGTACAACTTCTTTAACTTACTTAATATATAGACATCAACGTCCTATAAATATATATATAGGCTATAATCCTATGATACGGTGATCCAATGATCCGGTGATCCGAAGAAAGCAATAATCTGATTATCTGATTACGGGTCAGATAATCCGTACTCTTTTACTCCATATAAGTAAAACATAAAACTTTATGTGCAAACTTTTTATGGAACGTTTTTGAATAACAATTTTAAATCAAATTAATGATTGGTTCTTTTTTTTAACCAATAGCCAATGAAATTGCAAAACGTTTTATGGATAAGGGATTACCAACCTTATATTTTAAAACGAAGAAAATCTTGGAGAACTACCTTTTTAAATTAATAAATCGATGTTTACCAATTTTGGTTTTTAATTTATATTGCATTCCCTTTGACTTATATAATAGAATTTTTTATTGGTTGTCAGATTATCCTATTATTGAAAACGTTGCATAAAATCGTTGCATGAAATCGTTGCATAAAAACGTTGCATAAAAGCGTTGCATAAAAACCCTTATCTTTTTATATATATAGAGTAGATTTAATAACTGATAATAAAACTAAGTTTTACTACTACTTCCTACTTCCTCCACCCCTACCTCTTCGAGTAAGGAATTTTCAAAATCACGCAGCGATATTGAAAGTTCCTTAGCTTCTTCCTTTTTCTTTTTCTGTTCGGCAGCAATCAGTTTCTCAACTCTTTTTCTGTTTCTTATACGTTCTGCCGCCACTTTTTTTTTCGCAATATTTAAATCAATTTTACGCATTCCATTGCTGCTAAACTCACGAAGTGCCTCCTTTAACGAATTAATAGTAGCTCGTTTGAATTCTTCTCTGACTTCAAAATCTTCGTATTTTCCGAACGATAAGGCCCTCTTTAGCGCCTGTTCCACATCCTTTATTAATTCACCTGAAAACATTTTTCGTTGACGTTCAACACTTATTATTTCGTTATAATGTAATTCTGCTTATATAGTAACTAGCTGATAGCCCGTCCGAGGACGGGTAGCTAGAAGGACGGGCAGGCAGCCAAGGTCATATGGGTTTTGGATTGCACTGAGAGCTTTCCTTAATCTTCATTCAACTTAAGTTACCTTGGCTGCCTGCCCGTCCTTCTAGCTACCCGTCCTCGGACGGGCTATCAGCTAGTTTCGTTATAATGTAATTCTGCTTATATAGTAATTTTGAGTAGGATAATCGGATTAACTGATCCGATGATACGTTGATCCGATGATACGTTGATCCGCTGATACGTTGATCCGATGATACGTTGATACGCTGATACGTTGATACGATGATACGTTCATCCGATTGGTTATGAAATTATCCGTTATGCGTTCGGTTCGGTTCGGTTTGCTTCGGGTATTTGCATTGTCGACGGGATTTCGAGGATAGATACGGATATCACGTTCAAATGGAGGTTCGCCGTCATCATTTACGAACACCATTGCAATTTCATTGGACGTTGGAGCATTGTAAAGTCTTTGATCAGATTGCCGATCGCGCCGCATCACCATATTGACGACCGGAACTGGTTGTCCTTCTTCTTCGGCTCGTACACGCTCTTGTTGCTCAATTTCTTTCATCAGGCAATATGAAGCTGCGATACGATTGTTGACGCGGAAGAAACGATCGATTTTCTCAATCACTTCAGGTAGACAACCTCTATTCTCAGGCAGATTTACTCGTTCATTGACCGCTTCTGTCGTGTCCATTACATACAGTTGTGCAAACTTTCTTGTTTGTCCTTCAGGTGGATACAGGTTTGTGGTTCTGTGGTACGTCTGTCCATGAATTTTGAAAACGTATGGTCCGTTACCCGGCATTGAAACAATCTCTGCTCCCATTAAAGCGAAAGAAACCGAGGAATTGTAAGAGCGGATGTGCTGACGAAAGTTCTTGTAGTAAGGATTATCTGAATCTGAAAGCATAGAGCGAAGAAATTCGGGATATAACAATAGATTCCCATGTTGATCGAGCGGTTGCTGAATCTTCACTTTTCCTTTATGACAGCAGTTGTTAAATTGTTTATCAACTGGACGCTCCTTGGCGAAATTCTTGGAGCCGCAGAACTGACAGATGGAATTCATTTCTCCACAATCGTGTCGAGTAACGTGAGATTCATCAAATCTCAATGCTCTTATTTGGAGTTGAATTGCTTGACTTTGGTATCGATTTTCTTTCTGTCGATGTATCGCATGGGACCGAGCGTCAGCAGCTTGCCGCGCTTGAGTTTCTTCTAAAGTTTCACGTTGTTGACGTATCGCATGAGACCGAGCGTCAGCTTGTCGCTGTGATCAAAGCTGTTCTTCTGTGTTATTAGCTCTTGTACGTGCTTTTCTCTCACGATTCAATCGCCGTCACTTTGCAGCAGGATTTTCAAAATTTTCATTATCCATTATGGAAGTTTACATAATGCTTTTTTGCAAAAAATAGCTGTCCTATATAGACAAAATGATACGATGATACGTTGATCCGATGATACGTTGATACGATGATACGTTGATACGATGATACGTTGATACGATGATACGTTGATCCGATGATACGTTGATCCGATGATACGTTATGCGTTCGGGTATTTCCGTGGGACAGACAGAAGGAAAGACTTGGCCTTTTATAATAAGAGAAGATTCAAATTTTATACCCCTTAGGTGGAGAGGGGGGGTCAAAATTATTTTCTTTTAAATAATCCTTAAGCAAGATGTGGGGGGGGGGTTGCCACAATCTTACGTGCCCTTACGTGGGGAGGGGGTCAAAATTACAAAAATCATCCTTACGTAATTAATGGACGGCCCCCAAGTTTGATTATGACTAATTTTGGTCAAAAGTTGAAAATGGGCGAGTTATTTAATAAAAACGAATTCCTCCTTTAAATCAAGATGGCGGCTGGCGCAACAGCAGTAACTCCCGAAAATTTTGAGTTGGACTACCCCCTACAATTAAAAAAAAATAATTGTAGAATCGAAATAATCCAATTATAAAAAATATACATAATGACTGAACTATATCTCATATAGTTTTTACAGCGTAAGCGATAATAAATGAACATGTACCATTTTTCATCAAATTCAACGTTTTTAAATGTTTAACAAAATTGCCGGGTATTTGAACTCCCAGAAAATTTGATTTATAACATTTCTAAATTTCCAACATTTAAAAATTAAATATTTAACTTGATTCCCGCATGGACGCCTATGGCAGGAATTCGAGTAATAAACGTCAAACCATGTCAAATAAAATTTAGTAGGTCACAAAGCTTCCATCGTTAATTCTGTGATTTCGCCTATTTTCGTACAAATGCTTTTAAACAAATTCAGAAACCGATTAAAATAAAATGTGTAAAATTAATCTAAGCACACTTTGACAGTTCAGCAGATGTTCGCCGTCTTTGCATTTCGAGGTTATGTTTTATTTTATCTGTTGGAACAAGAAAATTTGTGTTTCGTATAAAAAATTAAACTGTGGTGTTCAAATATGAACGGGTACGATTACGAATTGGCCGTACATTTACAAAAACAGTTCGAAAATGAGGTACAAATTGTAAAACCAAATAATGGGCTCTCGTATGGCAAAAAATCCAACAAGGAGAACAATTCGTTGATCGATCCGTCCTGGGAATTGATAGATCCAACCCCCGACATCTTCTTACTGTTTCGCTTATTTAACGAGAAATATTTTTGGAACAAATTGTTACAGGTTTGTGTGGATTGGAGCAATCGTATGACGTCGTGTGCTGGAATTTGTAGCTATCAGGGTCGTGGTGGTTTGTGTAAGATAACTTTAAGTGAACCGTTGTTGAAGTTGCGACCACGGAAGGATTTGGTTGAAACGCTTTTACACGAAATGATCCATGCGTATTTGTTCGTGACTCATAACAATAAGGACCGAGATGGTCACGGGCCCGAATTTCACAAACACATGTACCGCATCAACGCGGAAGCTGGAACGAAAATTACAGTTTACCACGATTTTCATGAAGAAGTGCGGTTGTACAAACAGCACTGGTGGCGGTGCAATGGGCCGTGTCAACAAAGAAAACCGTTCTTTGGAATGGTCCGACGTGCGATGAACAGAGCACCGGGTCCTTACGACCGGTGGTGGGCTGACCATCAGAATTCCTGTGGCGGGACGTTTATCAAAGTGAAAGAACCGGAAAAAGTCCAAAAAGCAACAAAAAACAAGAAAGTAACAAACACCAAAGATATTCGCTCGTTCTATCCTGTTTTAAGTACAAAAAGTTCAAATCAAGACTCCCTGAAAGCCAACATAAAGACAATACAAAATATTAACGGTGAAGGTGCTTGTGGTGTGCAAGAACCAACGAAGAAGTCACCAAACGTCGCCGCGGTCCCTAAACCCTTTACCGGTAAAGGAGTGGTTCTTTCTGCCGGTGGTTCCAAAAATGGGGACGTCACTTCGGTCGTGAGGGACCACTGGGCCAATAAATTCATACCAACCAAACGGTCGTCACCCCCTTGCAAGGAAGTAGTTGAGAAAAAACAAAAAATGTCGGTGCACTGCCCGGTTTGTGATACGGAAGTGGATGGTGATTTAAACGTCCATTTAGACGCCTGCTTGGTCAAAAATCAAACTACAGTAGAAATGAAGACGTGTGATGTGTGTGACCGTGAAATCGACTCGAGAGCCTATGATTTACACCTAGCCAAGTGCCTCGATAGGGTTTTTAACGAAGAAGACAACGATGTGGTCGAGGTCCCCGTGGTGGAAGAAACCATCCCCTGTTTAGTTTGCAACAAACCAACGAAAAAGAGCGAATTGAATTCGCATTTGGACGAATGCATGAGTGATCAAGTTTTCAATGGACGAAGTGATGTGGTGGAAGTGGTCGAAGTCCCGACAAATGATAATAAATATAATTGTCCAGTGTGTTTTGAAATGTTTAATGTGGCCGAAATGAGTGTTCACTTGGACCAGTGTTTGTCAAACGATGATATGTTGAATAATGACAATTTTGTGAATGAATTGTGGGAGGAAACGTTGAATATTTGCTGATAAAACTGTTATTTGTTTTGGAACCACTGTAATTTTATTTATTTTATTTGTCGATGCATTTTATAACTTAACTTACAGTGATTCTCAATTTATTCCTATAAGCTGATGTGAGGAAAAATTTTCTGTGAAGTTTTTGTTTTGGATTTACTGAAAATTTATTTATTGCCATTTTTTATAAAGATTTTTGAGATTATTTTGTAGTTTCTTGCCTCCTAGAATGTCCCAGTCCATTTGACATTTTTTAGTCCTGAAATTGAATTAATTTTAAATTGGATCAAATGGGTTCCCTGGGCTTCCACAGGATTTGGTAAGTTAATAATTATGAATTATTTTAAATAAAATTTTTATGTTATTTTTTCCAAATAAACTTGAGTGATGTTGCTGTCCTAAAATCGCATTTCAACATTTATTTCGAAAACCATTCATGTTATCATAAAATATTTTACATAATATTATCTACATCATTTGTTTTTCGAATTTTTTTTATAAAGTTTGCCATTTAGTCACCAATTAAAGTCAAAAATTAGTCAACGCTATTACTTACACAGATAATTCGCTGTAAATTTACTATGAAACCTTGAACAAATTCATGTAAAGCTAAAATAAAGCTGAATTTTGTTTAGGAGCTCTCCTATGGTCACAAGAAGACATTAAAATTCTCAGAGGTTCAGGAGAAATCCAAATTTTGTACATTTATCTCGAAAACTATTCACGTTATCAAAACATATTTTACATAATATTACCACAGATATTACCTATCTACAGTTAAGAGCGCGCTGCGGAAAGAGAGAGAGGGAAGTAGTAGATATGATGTTGAAAGAAGCCTCTAATCTTTTGTACAAATTTAAAAAACTAAACATCGTATCAATGTAATTCTTTTTTTATATTAATAAGAAAAGACTATTGAAGGCAATAACCAATTTTGAGCGCTTTAAATTAAAAGTAAATAGGTTAATTTAATTTATGAAAAAAGACAATTTTGAATTTTTATGACAACCGATCTTAATGAAACTTCGTTATTGCCTTCTGCAGTTCATTATAAGGACAAAACCTGATTTTGAAGCGATTTCATCATCAATTATAGAAAAATTATACAAAACTTGTAAATCAAAAAGTACCCTTAGGCCCGCTTTTACAATAGTCGGTTAAGTCTCAGTTACTTTAAACTGGTGATAAATCTAACATGATGTCCAATGAGAAGACATCAAACCTCAAATTAAACACCAGTGTAAAGTAACTGAGCCTTAACCGACTATTGTAAAAGCGGGCCTTAGTGGAGTTTTAACTATGTAAAATCAACTTATAGTCCGGTCAAATTAGACCAAAAAATAGGAGTGAGGTTACAATAATTCGCACCCAGCTGAAAATTGGTAGGATTGTTCAAAACACCATCATAAATGAAATCTAAAAAGTCCTCATCGATCTGACACCTGGAAAAAAATTTATTCGGGGTCAAAGGTCACAAACACGGGTTTTTTGCGATTTTCAGCAAAACGGTAAGTTTTAACATAAAATTATCCCATTCAAAAATTGTAGACCAGATAATTATCTATAAAAAATGTCTAAATACTTTTTTTCCT
This sequence comes from Podabrus alpinus, assembly GCA_932274525.1. NCBI lineage: Eukaryota > Metazoa > Arthropoda > Insecta > Coleoptera > Cantharidae > Podabrus > Podabrus alpinus. The sequence goes on along the minus strand of OW026452.1, from coordinate 41,325,078 downwards.
AAGAGTCACCGTTTTTGAGATATAACGATTCGAAAAGTTGAAAGAGTTGTAATCGTCATTTAGGTGAAAATAAATAAAATGAATTTGTGGAAAAACTATAATGGTGCCAGCTTTCATATTTGGGTGCTAGCTGGTGCTAGCTCTAAGTATCCCAGTGCTAGGTTTATGGGTTAAAATAGTGGACGTAGGTCAGCTCGGCAAGTGGTCAGATATTTAATCCGGGTCCAAATTTTCTACCTGGAAATACATAGACCAACTCGGCAAAGTAATAAATTTTGGCTTGGCCAGAACTGCGAGCATCAAAAAACCTACCCTCCGATGCTCCGCATCTCCGGGCGGTTTTTCGTGCTCCGAACCGCTACGCGGCGGGCGCTAAACATACGAGAGGCGCGACAGATCAAGGAAACCGGGATGTGAGAGACCCTCGAAATAGCATTATTCAGCGCGTTTGCCGAGCTGACCCAAAATTAAAACGGCCTCTGGTTTTCATTTGCCCAGTTGACCGGTAGGATTAACCTATCCCTTGTACCTTTTGCCGAGTTGACCTACTCCGAAAATAGTAACCGGGGGGCTAGCGTTACTTTGGCCCTCCCCCCGATTTCAAAGTCGATTTGTGAAAAAACTGTAATGGTGCTAGCTTTCATATTTGGGTGCTAGCTCTAAGGATCCCAGTGCTTGCTTTTGGTGTAAAAATATTAACCGGGGGGGAGGGCAAAGTAACGGACCCCATATTATGACGATTTCAACTTTTCGAATCGTTATATCTCAAATACGGTGGCTCTTAGGAAAAAAAGTATTTAGACATTTTTTATAGATAATTATCTGATCTACAATTATTGAATGGGATAATTTTATGATACAACTTACCGTTTTGCTGAAAATCGCGAAAACCCCGTTTTAGTGACCTTTGAATAAATTGTTTTCCAGGTGTCGGATCGATGCGGACTTTTTAGATTTCTTTTATGATGGTGTTTTGAACAATCCTACCAATTTTCAGCTGGGTGCGAATTATTGTAACCTCGGATGTCTAAATTGACCGGACTATTAATGGACAAAATTTTGACTTTGCGTAATGAAAACAGGACTTTCACCTATATTAGCAAAGTAGTGGGTTGTAATAGGTGATCAATAAGTCGTTTTAGGCTTCTATACAAAGTATAGCAAGAAGCCTTATGATCTGGCAACGTGTCTGTCCGTCCGTCCGCATAATTCAAAATCATACAGAGCGTTTCAAATCGTGTTGGAAATACTCTGTGTGTATAGAGGTCTAAGAATTGGGTACCCAGTGCGCTATTAGGCTTCTATACAAAGTATAGCAAGAAGCCTTACGATCTGGCTCCGTCTCCGTCTGTCCGCATAATTCAAATTCATACAGAGCGCTCCAAATTGTATTGGGAAACGCTCTGAAAATGAGTAGATATGTGAAGAAGGTTGCTGAAATATACATAACTGAGTGGTTTACCTATATTATTGTTGATATCTTTATTTGATCTATTGATCCATTGAGTATTAGGCTTCTATACAAAGTATAACAAGAAGCCTTATGATCTGGCTCCGTGTCCGTCCGTCCGCATAATTCAAAATCATACAGAGCGTTTCAAATCGTGTTGGAAATACTCTGTGTGTATAGAGGTCTAAGAACTGGGTAGCCAGTGCGCTACTTTTACGCTTCTATACAAAGTATAACAAGAGGCCTTATTTAGACTTCTATACAAGGTATAGAAAGAAGCCTTATGGTCTGGCTTCGTGTCCGTCCGCATGTTTCAGAGCCAATCATAACGTTGATCAACTGATACGTTGTTATATTGTAAATACTTCGTCTATATAGTATTGCGTTAATCTGTTAATCCGTTGTTTCGATTCGCTAATGCAATTTATAAATACGCAAATGTTCGAAAGAAATTTACTAAGTTAAAGATATTTTCAAAGAGTTCTTCCTATATAAACTACTTGTTAGGCTTCTATACAAAGTATAGCAAGAACCCTTATGATCTGGCTCCGCGTCTGTCCGTCTGTCTGTCCGCATAATTCAAATCTAATCGGAACCTTCGAAATTGTGATTGTAACCGCAAAAATTTAATTAGTGCAGATTATCTGATATTACATTATAATAATATGGCGACCAAATTAACAACTTTTTTTTCAATGCAGACCAAATATAAGTTATATTTTATTTACATAATTTTTCACCTATATAGGAAATTTAAATGCGTTGATCCGTTGATCTGTTGATCCGTTGATCCGTTCATCCTTTGATTCGTTGATCCGTTAAGACGTTGATACCTTAAGACGTTGATACACTAATAAGAAGTTATCTCGAAAAATTTAATTGGTGCAGATTATCGAATTATCTGATGTTACATTATAAATATTATGTCGACCAAAAATAACTATCAACAACAACTTTTCACACCAGAAAGGTAGCTTTATAGAAGCCTAGGAACTGCCGCTATAAAGCGAGTTCAACCTTGTTTAAATAAATTTTGATAAAACTGGCGTTACAAAGGCACTACCAAAAGGAAGACCGCCAAGGAAAACAACACCAGCTCAAGACCTGGTTCTTCGTCGATTATCGCTAAAAAAATCGGTTTAAATCATGTCGATGCCTAAGAATTGAACTTAAGGACCAAAGTGGTATCGATATTACTATTAGTGTTGGTACCGTCGAAAATCGTTTGAGAGAATTCGGTTTAAGAGCATATACAGCGGCTAAAAAACCGATTTTAACAAAAGTTATGAAAAGAAACGTCTGAAATTTGCAAAAAAAGTATGCCAATTGGTCTCTAGAAGATTGGAGTCGAGTTGTATTCTCCGACGAATCAAAATTTTTATTACATGGTTCCGATGGAAAGCGGTACATGCGACGCTTTAAAAACGAAAAACTTTCGGAAAAATTCACAATAAAAACATCGCGTGGTAGAATCGGCCTAATGGTCTGGATTGCTTCTCCCAACGTGGATTAGGGACATTACAAATTGTTAAAGGTAATATTAATGCTGACAGGCACATTAATATTTAAAATACCAATTTGGGACAATCTGTTATGAAATTATATGCAGAAAATGAGAAATGGTACTTTCAACAGGACAATGCACCTTGCCATACAGCTAAGAAGGTAAGAAATATTTTTACAAATAAATTTTTTTTAATTATTCATTGTTTCGTGTTTCTTACACTTATTTTAAATATATTATTGTAAAATATGAAACTTCTCTTTCATTTTTATGTTGCAGGTATCGAAGTACTTATTAGACAATGGAGTTCATGTGATGATTAGCCAGGTAACAGCCCCGATCTTCACCCCATTGAAAATTTTTGGGCCATTATGAAACGGCATGTCGTGAACACATCACCAAACAACTTAGTGGACCTACAGAATTCCCTAAATTTCGTCTGGAACAACAATATAAAACATGATTACCTGACGGACTTAACGAAATCAATACCAAGACGTTTGCAAAGTGTAATAAAGGCCAGAGGGGTTTATACTAAATATTAGTGTTTTCATTTTAGGTTAATATTACTTATATTTACATAAATAAATTTTCTTGACATTAAATCATGCGAAATTCGTCATTATTGAAAAGCAACAATCGTTGATAAAAAACGCGAATTTTTTTCGCGAATTTACTTTTATGGTTTAAACAATTTGTAATTAATTTTATACACTATTATGATTCATTTATAGCTAAATTAAAAAAAAAATTATTTTGAACTTAAAAAACAAGAATAAAATGCGAATAAAACGCGAATAATCCAGAATTTTACAACCGGGCTTTTCATATTGTGTTCACTACATCCCAACATTGGGTAGGGTTTGTGCTTGTTCACAATGTACGTAAGACATAACAGATACATAAGACGTAAAATTTACAATCAGCATAATTTTAATACATAAAGTTACAACCATTTCTACTTTATGTAATTTTACATACTACCATAATCTTAACATAATTATTTTAAATTGGAATGGGGTCATTCCATTTCAAATCGACAAAAAAAATAGGTAAAATTGACTCGACCCCGACCGAACTAAACTAAACTTGGTACACACCATCCTAGTAAAAAATAAAAAACACAAATTTAAGGAATTGTCCAAAAAGGCATTCGTTTCCTTGTTTTGGTCTTTCAAAAAGTTGGTGTGTAGACTTGTAGAAAAACGACTGTAACTTCACCCACAGTGGTCTAAATTTAAAAATAAAAAATGTCCTGTAGAGGTAAATGAACATTCTATTCAAATATTTGACCACATTTTATATTTTCAACCCTTAACTGGATTAATTTTTTAATATTAACCCTATTTCAACTCCTATTTCTAAAGGGGTCTTTTGTTTTGTTAATTTTTTTACAGTTCTTTTGGTACAAATGTGCTGAGCATGCGCACCAAATTTTATCATGGGATGAGCATGGGTTTGGTTACTAAAAATTAATTAAGTATAGGCAGAAATGGACGAAAATCAGTTTTTCGCCGATTTCTCAAGTTTCCTTGAACTCTATGACAAAATAGTTTAATATAAAATTAAAGCTAATTAAATTCTCTACAAAAAAATATTTATACAAATTTTTCGTCAGATTCGTATTCACATAGCAATAACAGCTCAAAGTATTAGTATTAATTAATTGTATAGATTTTCATCATAAATATTTATTATCTGAATATAAGTTGACCACACCATCCCTAATTTTGATAAGAAGTTTATCATAATGTGGCAATGCAGTCGAACCAAAAATACTATAGCTGTATTCTATTTACCTGTATTAAGTGAGATTGTACTGAGATACTCAGTTAAAAGGGTGTTCTTTTTACCGTTTTGACAAATGTACCGTGTCGTGCCGAATTGAGTTTTAACTGAGAAAATTACCTCCCACCCTAACCGAACTGATCTTGCTATTTCGAAGTGTTACAACTGAGATGAAATTGGAAATAAGTCGCCCGGGCCTGACGGGGTATTTCCAGCCCTACTACAGTGGGGACTGGATGTGGTGATCCGTCACCTGGTGCGGGTGTTTAAGGGCATGCATTGCACATGCGTACGTACCAAATGGATGGCGGACGGCAAAAGTTGTCTTTATACCCAAGCCAGGTAGAATTGATTACTCCCTGGCGAAATCTTTTAGATCTATCAGTCTCACTTCGTTCTTTCTGAAAACGTTGGAGAGACTGTGTGATAGAGAGATCCGCGAAGTGGCTCTGTTTCACAGACCACTACATGCGAATCAACATGCATACATCCCGGGGAGATCGACGGAATCGGCGCTACATAAGGTAGTGGAGCGCATAGAGAGGTCACTGGACTACCGAGAGTCCACCCTGGGAGTGTTCATTGATATCGAGGGGGCTTTTAACAAAGCCACCTTCGGAAGTATAAATGCTGCTCTGCAGATCCACGGTGTTTCCGTGACCATCGCAAGATGGATCAGTTTTTCACTGAAGTGGAGAATCGTGGAGATCAGAGTTGGAGACGTTGATATTAAAGGAGTTGTAACAAGGGGCTGCCCTCAGGGGGGAGTCTCTCCCCGCCGAAACTCTTAAATGGCATGGGATACCACACCATAGGATACGCAGAAGACATCGTCGTACTGCTTACTGGAAAATTTGAGAATGTCTTATGCGCCCTAATGCAGGATGCTCTCAAGATTGTAGAGAAATGGTGTAAGGATCACTCTCTCTCGGTTAATCCGGCAAAGACAGAGCTTGTTCTTTTCACCCAAAAGAAAAAGCTACCGATCATGGTCATGCCTAGCTTAACAGGGTTTTGCGAAAACCGTTCTATCTCCGCTTATCTGCCGCTTTTCATGTTTGTAGATGGACTGTACAAAACGGCTATGCTCATTGGAATTACCCAGTGTCGGAGATCTGGGTCGCTCAAAAGCGTTCGTGGGTTCTTTAAAAAAATTTTGGATCTTCCTTGCTTATATAACAGTACCTTTGCGGGCGCCAGGTTAAAATAAAAGGTTTCAGTACAAACTTAGTCACTTTAATTCTAGCCAAAAATGTAAATGAAAATAGCAAAACAAAATTTGAATACACACACGTATAAATTAAATTCGAAATGGGGGGGGGGGGGGTTGGCGAAATGCACCTCATGTAAACTGCCCTCGGACTCTATAATCCCTTCTTCTTCTTCGTGTGCCATATCCGGTTTCCCGGACGTTGGCAACCTCTCTCCTATCCTATAATCTATAATCCTAGGGACCTATAATCCCTACCTACAAGTAAGTAAGAGATTATAACAATTAGAATTAAAGAACGGCTTATTAAATAGGCAGGGCCGGTTTAGGCGGGGATTGTAGGGGGTGGTGACCGAGTTAAAATTGCTAATTTCACCTCAGAACTTCATCGTTCACTTTACGTGTGATACATTATAGGGACATTATAATTTAAATTAAACTACCTGCTGCGCGAAAAGGTTAATCGTCCGCTCAAAGGTGCATCAGCCGGGTCGAGCTTAGGTTAGTGTCAGGAAACGATTTTTTTTCGCAACTTGAACGTTAAAAGTTAGAAACACTAGAAATGTCAGGAATCTGGATGGCTCAACAAAAGCAACGTCTGCAAAGAAATCCTGCGCACGGTCCCGAGTTGTCAACGGTAATTACAATTAGTTGGTTCCATCCTGCATGTAAACTCCCCTCATCCATTTAACCTTTTAGGGCAGTTTACAGGTGAGTTTAAGTGTTGACTTTTTGGCTCCGAGGGCAGTTTACATGCCTTTTGAAAATCTACCTGGCGGATGAGGGCAGTTTACATATACCCAATCTTCGTACCCCCCCTCCAGGAACGTCCTAAGGTCATAAATCAAAGACCCTCATCATTTTAACGAATTTGATACGACATTACATAAACGTAATATTTAAACACAATTTTCTTAGCCGAGGGCCACACTGGAACGGCTAAAGATGTGGTTTAACGCTCCCGACTGAGTATTTGCAAGTTTGCGGACAAGGTGCTCCAATTTTCATGAAATTTGGACCAGTAGGCCTAGTGCACGAAGAGGTAAGCGAATTTAAAAATTTTCCCCTAGAAAACTGCGCAAAAGCCCTCAATTCAAACTAAAGCGTTATTTTCGTCATAACCAGGTCGTGGCACCCATTAAAATAGCCATAGAATGTGTATCCTTCGGTGGATTGATTTTAAAATTTCAAAATAGACGATTTAGACGTGACAGCTGCATGCAGTAATTTTATATTTTCAAAAGGTTCAAGAATATAAAATTTCGGTATTTTAAATTCATTTAACATAGGGAAATTACATTTTTCCTAAGCCAAAATTACAGTTTTCAAGCCCCTTCAAGAAGGCTTCGTCGAAAAGCAGCTGGAAGAGCTCCGCAAAATCCTGGAAATTCTCAGGAAATATACCCCTCCCCCCCCTACCACAGCAATCCAAGAAGAAATTAAGCGCAAATAGCAACCAAGAAACTAACCCCCCCCCCCACCTCAAGCCGAGGTGAAGACGCGTGAGCCGGAGGCTGCAGTAAACTAATCAGAATGCGCGACTACCCTACAGGAAAGTGAGGGAGTCGCAGACCCAGTCTTAAACGGAGCTCTTTACCTCCGTGGAAACTGCAGCAGAGACTGTTACGACCCCAGGCCCATCGGCGGAGGAGAACTTCGTGATGCGGCCGCAGCAGAAAAGAGCTGCAAGCAGGAGGAGTAAAACCAACAGCGGTGCAAAGGCCTAACGTAGAGCCCTACCAGAGGTGGTTAAACTGCTCATGAAAAAATTGAGCAGAAAAGCCGCCAATACATTAAAAGAAACCAAACTCACCCACGACGGGAATGCCATCCTGGTTTTGCAAAATAAGGAAGACGTACCTGACAGACTTCTAGTAGAGGTCAGAGCGACGGCGACTGATCTAAAATGCTATCGCCCGCTTTCCCAAAACGGCCACTAAGTCCTTGCTGATTCTAGACTTAGACCCCGCAGTTAGCAAGGAAGGCATACAAAAAGTTTACGTATGGGCACCGTGGCTGAAGGGCACATAACGCCCCAGTCCTTCAAAGCCACAAGCAACGGAACTCAGCTGGCTACAATGAAAAAGCCACTTCGAGGGTGACAGAAAACTGCTCGCCGCGCGGAAAATTAGTGACGGATTCTCCAGGGCGTGCAGGATATCGGCCATCACAAGGTGCTTTCGATGCTGAGCCTTCCACCACAAATCGCCAGAGTGCAGGGGCCAGGACAAGCGGGGAGTGCTGGAATTGCACCCAAGCAGGTCACACTGCTGACAAGTGCACCAAGACCAACCCTACCTGCGCCGATTGCGGAGCTAAAGGCCACAGGACCACCGGCAATCGTGCTTCAAGAAGAAACCCTGTGCAACGACAAATATATCAACTTCTAGCTGGAAAGGTAGAGCAGGTAAAGGTGGAGGCGCTCAGAGCAGATTTTAGAAGAAGGATCGAAATGTAACAGCCCCAAAACGCAGCAGACCTCGTGATATGAGGTAATATCATTCATATGGTCATAAGATCACTCATATGAGCCTGCGATACCGAAGAGCGGCGGGACGAGAAGGCGACAGGGACGCTGGAGATCGCATAGGCCCGAAACACGACGAAGAGGCTGAACAGAACCGCCCAAAGGGCGAGGAAGCAAGCATCTAGAGAAGAATACATGGCCGCCAAGAAGACGGTGCTCTTCCCAAGCCACCAAACCTTTGTATAACCATGAATACTACCCCCTTCCTACTCACAGATCCTAATGAACCACAGGTGATTCAACCACTACCTACACAGGTTCCTGTTGATAGACTCGCCGCGCCGGCCGGTCGCTACTGTGGGGACGAAGACACAGCGGATCATACTCTGTTCCAATGCCTTAGAAGGGAGAGGGAGCGGGTCACTGCTTTGCTGAGAATGGGCGAAACGATAAGTCCTAACAACATGGTCGCTTTCATGCCGTCGGGTGAAGACGAATGGCTGGTTGTAGTTGTAGACCAAGGAGGAGGACGAACGAGCGACGCAAGCATAGGCTCGAGTCATCGCCCAACAGCCAGGTCATTAAACATACAGCAACAAAACACCTCAACGACCACAAAGTTCTCTGAAGACGCCCAACACAAACATAAGATTCCCAACCTAAGGTTGGTGGGCATGCAGAACTAAACTACCTGAATTCATCAGAATAAATATCAGCAACAGCATAATCAGCGATCACAAAGTGCCTCGAAAACGCCAACACAAATATCAGTGCGCTGCGCGATCGAGTCTCCAAGTGATAACAGGATAACCAGGAGTGCAAGATAAGTGCTACGGGAGTGATCCGACCCCCTGGACACAAACTTTTGTGCTAGGCCAGAGGGCCGACGGACATCTAAAACTGTCCGAACCCACCAGCTTGACAACTGCTACAATCATCACAACATCGCAGACGGTAGCGGAAGCAATGCCGAAAGGTCAACCCCGTTTTCGAAGGGAGGGGGGGAGGTTAGCCGGTAAAAATCCGACACTACCACCTCAGATTGCGATGGTGCCTTTTGAAGGTTTCCCCTTTCCCGCAATTGCCTTTAAAGAAAAACTAAAAAACCACAATTTTATTAGAAATCCCAAAAATAGGGTTTTTACGTGGACGTCATCACATTTGTCCAACCCCCTCCTCCCTGGTAACAATTTCTAAACTCCCCTCAGTACAGATAAATCCTATCCAATTTTATTCATTTAGCTTCAACTTCGCCCATTTACTTAATCATAACTTTCTTGTATTTCCATAACTTTTTATATTGTATTTTGACTGTGTTTGTGTGTTTTTCTCCTTTTAAACAAAATGGTTTTAAAATTTAATTTTTCATGTGTTATTATTTTATCAATACCTCACCATCTGTGACGAATTTTTTATTCATCACAAATGTATTATTTGTAATAATTATTTTAATTAGTACCACCGACACCACCTATTATTAGTCTATCGAACCGTGGAGATAATTAGTTCAAAATTGTTCCACCTCTGCTCACGGGCGCACAAAGTCAGTTACCTTGAGGCAATTGAAAAAGAAGACATATTTTTACGTTGCATAGATTTATTTTGTTTGAAAATCTGTTGCAGCTGAGTTTTGCATTACGGTTTCGTGCCATCGCTTATGGCGGATTTATTCAAGTAACAGTGGCTAATTTGTTTTGCCATTGCAATTACATTGTCGCGTTTTAAGGCAATTCGTATGATAAGCTTTTTGATAACAGCGCGCGCATAGTTATAACTATAGTTATGACTTTCAACAATAACAACTACGAGTGCTGATATTATTCACTTTTAATTAACCTGTTGAGGTTCTTTTCCTGCACTTACCGAAATTATGCAACAGTCGAATCGGTACCGTTCTTTGTACGATAAATTGCATAGTCCCATACCAGCATAATAACGAGCCTAATAAATAGTGGTGCAATTCGGGTTGCACCTTTGAAAATGTAAGTCTTTTATTGAACTAAAATTGCTTCAATGCGATTTATTCGGTTATTTTCACACTTTTTGTTGTTTACACTTCGGTATTTTGGATCAGATCACACAGAAAACAAAAATTTTTTTCAAAAATTTGCGCCACATAAAGTTTATGTAGTTTTATTAAAAACCCAAAAAAGTTGTAGGCTCATAAAGTGACAGATATTTTTGTGGGATTGCTTTTATGTGCATTTTAAAAAAGTTTTCGATTCTTAGTTCTTATACATTTTAACGCGCCGCGCCTTATTGTCTGATATAATAATTATTATTATACGCCGTGGCGCTACGACGACAGGCATCGTCAGAGTAAAACAGAGAGAATATACTAAATGTTGTATACAACATTAATTACTTGTGCCAATAAATTTAAAAGGAAAAAATTTTAAAAGACGGCTAAGAAATTCTTACGGTTAAATATGACAAAATGTTCAGAATAGATGTACCTAATAATAAATCGATAATTACTAATTTTAAAAAAATGTACTGATTTAATTTTATTAGTATTAAAAGGTAGGTACTCGACCTACATTTTTGATCCATATTGATTGCCCTTGTGGGTGTTTTCCAACTGTTTCAAAATATTTTCTTGGGAGTCGGTCATAACTCAGGCCACGCAATTTTTAAGTACTTGTTTTGGCCCTTCTATCATCAATCATAACATTTAACATAAAATCGTAGACCCCTCATAACAATTCATCACTTATCTTTATACCCCCCTTTGATTTTACATTGTTTGCCAAAGAGTGCCATGAAATATGATCCAAGTGGGAGAAGAGATGTTGGACGTCCAAGGAAGAGGTGGGCTGATTAGAAATCGGAACAGGCCTGGGGCCTACACCGTGAAGCAGACGACGACGACGACGACAAATTTAAAATGATGAAAATTTACAAAGTGAACTTTAAATAATTAACGTTATGACGTAACAAATTTAGAAGCCCGTAAATCCCCCTTTATCATCACAAAAGTCTGAACTCTCCTCACCCTTCTTGCGTGTGACATAACTTACGAATGGTCCTTTAGAAAGGAAAAAATATTTCTTAATCAATTTCTTATATTATTATTTATTACCCAGAATTAATGCAACTATGGACTCTTATGGAATTGCAATATCAGAAATTCAGTAAAAAAATATTAAAATGTCATTTTTTATTTTCTAAATCAATATTAAATGATTTTCAAAATTTCGGCAAATATTAAAATATCGCGAAAATATGTATAATAAATTTTAAGTATTAAATATTAATTTATTAGAATTTCTCTGATTCTTTAGTAATTTTTAAAATTCATTCTTAATTAATAATAAACAATGAACTATCGAAACTTTTTATTTGACTACTAAGGGCCGGTTGTATAACAGAGGTTAATCCTTGAATAAAAATTAATCCAGGGAATTCTGCTATCTGATTGGTTGATACACCAAAACTACCTAGGTTAACCCTTACTCGAGCTTGAACCTCTGTTATATAACCGGCCCTAAACCTCTACACGTCATAATCGATCAAATGAGCTAAACAAAAGTTGAAAATCCATTGAAGGGGTGTTAAGTTGACACTAAATCTTGATTGGCTGATTACGAAAAAACAATAAACTACAAAAACTTTTAATTGGACTACCAAACCTTATCTAACGGTTACCAAACGTTTGGCATAACACAAAATTTAAAATTTGATAAATTTGAAAATAAAAATTATATGTTTTTAATATTGGTGTTATGAAATTTTATGGTATACCCAAAGCAATCATTGCCACAAAAATTTTCAATTACGAGACTTCATCATTGTAATTTATGGGATGCTTTCATTTAAATATTGTGGGATTAACATTCTTAAGTAGTACCAACTAGAGAATATTAATACTATGTATATAAACAATAGGCTTTATAAGTTTATTGAAGAAGTGTAAGTTGTGTTGTTAAATAAATAAATGTGTACAACGAATATCGGTACATAACAATCATGAAGGTTTTTAAATATTTTTCTCAATGTGTTCAAGTATTTTTGTTAATAATGGCTTGCGTTGGATTTATGGATGGATTTCTAAAAGAGATTTACAACCTCGATTCTTGTGATGGAACGAAGATGCCCTTATGGTCTGGATTTCAATATCTTAAATCGCAATCATCGGCTACCATCGGCGGGTACTTTGGATTTCGCTTGAATTTTCTGAAATTTGGGAAATTTTTCATCGTGACAATAGTGAAGTCATTGATATTGAATTTTTGGGAACAAATTTGTTAAATATTGATGCAGTTTTTATAAATAAATTTGAAATTTGATGTAGTTCTTGAAGATAACCATGTAACTTAGCAAGTAATTAAAAACTAACTTTACATTTCAGCTTTCGTAAAACCAATGGTTTCATTGGTTGTTGTTTATTCCTAAAATTGTGAGTACGAATGAGTTTACTTTTTCGGTAGATTCCTGTATATTTTTATGATATAATTATCAGGTTAATGCATAAGTTCGTAGCGTTTTCGGTTTCCAAGGTAAGAGTGCTTCGCAGCCGAACCAGGCTCGCGCCGAACCGGGCGCTCCGAAACAGCCTCGTGCCGAACCGGCTGCGCCGAAAAGTCCTAGAGCGGATTATATTACATTTCTGTTGAATGAAATTAAATTGGCGTTATAACATCTTCATAAAGCCATTTTTCTACCGAAAACTAATTTGTTAGTTAAGACGTTTCAACTCAGGAACTGCAGTATAGTACCAATGTTAATAGTCCAGGCAAGGAATAATTTTATCTTGCAAAAAATCCGGGAAAGCTGAAATTTTGCGGTCATCTTCTTCTTGAATTGGGTATTTTTGTTGCTCCAGAGCATTTTTGCGCCTATAAATTGCACAAGGTATTACCTACTAACGTAACAATCAAGTTCAAAATTCCTCATAACTGCTTCTCAAATTTTTGAATCTTGTTTTAGGATACATAACGTATACATGCCATGTATATGTACATGCGGTTAACCCCGTAGTAGAGCATTCTTGGTACAATTTGGTGGCAAAATTTAAAAAACTAATGATGCAAATAGCAGCATACAATTCCCCAAGACGATGTAGGCAACCGTGGGGTCCAAACACAGACCATTAAATAGTTAAAGGTCCGTTACTTAAAAATAGTAAAGGGGAGCGATGGCTTTACGTGCCCCCCGAAGCACGGAGACGGTAAGGAAATTTTAGACTGTACTCGGAGAATTAACAGTTGATCTCGCTAACATTCAGGTCATGATCGTTATCGGGCATTTTTTTGGATTATTTATCATACTAACAAATGAAAAAACTTTTTAACGTGAGTGTCTTAGTTAACCCATCAACTTTAAGCATTCCCATGTATTTGACGCTTAACTAAACGTGGAAACAAAGGAGCCTGTCTGGAAATAACTCGGAAATGCAATTTTTTGCTTAAAATTCCTTGGTTTTGCATAAAGAAGAACTCATAAGGTTTCCACATCAGTCTCGGACATATGAAGGGAATTCCATTTGAATGAATGGAACGGCTAAATTTCTCGAAGTCCTGCGTTTGCCAAAAGTCCAACGTTTTCCAAAATCAGTTAAGTGTGATGTATGCCGATTGCGGTATCAAAATGCGCTTGGTACACAAATATGGTAAGCATATATATTGTAACTATATCTGTCCTCACTATCTCTTATGAGAAGGTAGCTCGGAAAAGATAATGTCCACGCAGAAAATAAATTCTACTTTTATTTGCGTGGGGCCCTGATGGTAGGTATAAGCCAGCTCGTTATAGCGGCAGCAAGGCCGTGGGTCGTGTCAAATGAACGCCCCGAAGAAAATCAAGGAAACAGCTTTGCTAACACAACAAAAATTAAATCAGCAATTAGATGTTCGTTGCCGGAAGGCGATGACATAAGCGATGTCGGATGGAAATTGCGTTAGCCGACCAGAACCAGTACAGTGGCAAAGACATTACCACCAAGAACCATTTCCCAAAATTTATCAACGGAACGTTCGAGTGGTCATAAAAAATCCCACAAACGGTAGAACCACAATCGAACGTCCAACAATAAAATCAAGCGGAAGCGACCCCGATGAAATGCAACACCCTGTACGTTGGTCGCACATCGCCGCCTTCTTAAAAAAAACATAAAACCAAAAATAAACACAAAAAAAAGTTCAACATAGAATTTGAAATTCAAGATTTTAACCCATGTCGAACTCGTAGGAATTCTTATGCCAATGCATTTGACCAAACGCTGTTCGATGTCACCTAGTAAATACAATGCACAGTTCAAATTAAATCAAATAAAACATAATAATAAAATTAATCATTAATTAGTTTCCCAAATATAAAACTTAAACATTGGCATTATAATCCACGTCTGCGAACGTCAGATTAGATAACCTTTAATCACGTCGAACAGAAAAGTAAAACCTGCGACTTAACGATTATTTCGGCCAAACACGTTCTAATAAAAAATGCAAGGCAAAAGAAAAACCTATATAACAAGACATAAAAAAATACATATCAGCCAAGGGTGAATTAAACAAAAGCGAACTCCAGGTGGACGGAGCAAAACGGGCCAAGTCGATCAACATAAACCACTGTGAAACAATCTAATAACATAAATGTTACTCACCACTCCGACGGGATACCAAAACCTTCAAAGATAAAATGGGCAGTAGATCCGACCAAGAAACGTCCGATATGGGGAAAATTCACCATTTTCCAACAAAACAACGAAGATACCTTATAAGAATATCTTCGTTCCATATCCGCTAATTGCGTAACGCAAAAGCCCATGATTATTCCACAGTAGCCACACAAATCGACATTGGTGTGTGAAAAATTCACACCCGCCTTCTTGCTTCAAACAAGGTGTAACTCGTTTTAGCGGCAGTTCTTAGGCTTCTATACAGCTACCTTTCTGGTGTGAAAAGTTGTTGTTGCTAGTTATTTTTGGTCGACATAATATTTATAGGGATATGAGATTAAGATCGCAGCGCCGCTGGGTAAAAATGTGAACTACGCTAAAACACATTCGTGTTTTAACAGCTATATTCTTTGTTAACAGCCGCGCTTATGTTCCGTTGTATTTTACGTGTTTTTCATTCCCTTTTCCAAGTGAACTTGTTATTTTGTTAAATTACGGTTAGTGTTGTTTAGTAGTTCATCTTCCTGCAGTTAAATAATATATACGGTTAGGTGAGTTTTAGTTTTAGATTAATTTTTGAGGTTAATTTTTAAAATTTGCAGATATGTCGGAATCTTACGAATTAAGATTAAGTCTTCTTGACTATCTCAAATATTTAGAGGGGTCTGAAACATCTAGATGTGTTTATGAAGGCGAATCAGTTTTAAACGCAGGGCATGTTGTTTTATGTGGTAAAACATTAATAGAAGCGAAGCAAAACAAAATAAATATTGTAGCATTGTGCATCCAATCTTCTGCAATAAATGCTGATCCCCATAAAATTAATGGAGTTTTAGATGTAGAAGATAGGAAAGTCACAACAGAGTCGATGGTTTGCTTATGAAAAGCAGGCAACAGCGGAAGGTGTAAACACATATCAGCTGTGTTCTACTTAAGTGTAATAGGTGTGTAACATTCCATAAATTTTGTTCAAAGTTTATGTAGTTTTTCGTTTTAGGAACGATTTATTAAAAATGGAGGTGATTTCATCTACCGATGTAAAATGTGTATGGTCTACCCACAAAGCTACGACCCAAGAAATGTACAAGCATGTAGCAGTATCGGAAATGCCTTGTTTAAAGGAAACAAAATTTAACTTATGATTTATTTTATTTTGATCTTACAGTTTATATTATTATAATAGGGTAATAAATGTAAAATTTTAATTGTGATCAATTTTTTGCTGAATTTTAATTATTAATTGTAAATTTCGAAGGCAAGCCTAGCAAGCTACCTAAGATGTAAACTAGTATAGTATAAGTAAAATTTAGTGACAATAAGAGATTTCGATTATCAGATTAGTACCTTTATTATCGGATAAAAAATTATTTTTTCACATAAAAGCAAAAGAATAGCATTTTAAGTTCAAATATAAATCTCAGAATATTTCATTTCTTAAATCTGTAGTAATTCTAATAATATGAATCAACTTATCATCGAATCATCGGATCATCGGGTCATCGGATCAACGTATCAACGTATCATCGGAACAAAGTATCATCGGATCAAAACGTATCATCGGATGAACGTATCATCGGATGAACGTATCATCGTATCAACGTTTCATCGGATCAACGTATCATCGGATCAACGTATCAACGGATCAACGTATTTAAATTATATAGGTGAAAAGTTATGTAAATAAAATATAACCTATATTTGGTCAATTTCGAAGGTTCTGATTAGATTTGAATTATGCGGACAGACAGACGGACAGACGCGGAGCCAGATCATAAGCGTTCTTGCTATACTTTGTATAGAAGCCTAACAAGTAGTTTATATAGGGAGACCTCTTTGAAATTATCTTTAACTTAGTAAATTTCTTTCGAACATTTGCGTATTTATAAATTGCATTAGCGAATCGAAACAACGGATTAACAGATTAACGCAATACTATATAGACGAAGTATTTAAAATATAACAAACGTATCAGTTGATCAACGTTATGATTGGCTCTGAAACATGCGGACGGACACGAAACCAGACCATAAGGCTTCTTTCTATACTTTGTATAGAAGCCTAAAAGTAGCGCACTGGCTACCCAGTTCTTAAGCACGAACCATCATCCTTAACATGGAAGTTGCCAATCCTTGCAGTAGATGGCGCTCCATTTTGCAATTACAGTCACCATTTTTAAGTTATCCTCAACGTAGAATAACGTGTAATTGCGAGAAAAGTGATCGTCTACCATTCCAAAAGCACTCTTAATTCCTTATAACAGAATTCGCTACAGATATGGATAAAATGTATACTACGGAAAAATTGGAAAATATGGAAACGGACCTGCAAACTTTAGATACATATGAGATTAAAACTGAAGAATCCCCGCATAGATTTAGTCCCAACAAGTACAGACTTGCCATTTGTTTTAAGACGGCGACAGTTTCCAATTAAACTTGCCTTTTCCATGACGATCAACCGTGATGTTTAGCCACGGTCATCTCTATGTAGCAATGTCAAGAGTACGGAGATCTGAAGATAAAAATAGTTGATGGAAAAGAACAAGGGAAATTGATTGAAGGTTCACAGGCAGTGTACACGAAAAATATTGTGTACAAGGAAGTACTAACGCAGTAGGCAGTGCTTAAGATTTTATTTGCTATAATAATTGTTTCTTAATTAACAAACTAAAAAAATTAAAATTAACGTTTCAACGCGAGGATGAACAATTAAAATTGACAATATTAGGAAACAATGTTGTTTTTATTTAGATCATTAAAATAGAGACCCACCAGCACCGTCTAGCTACCCGTCCGTGGACGGGCTTTCCAGCTATTACTATATAAGAGATAAGGCATATGATATAAAAGTACAGAAGAAGAGACGATCGAGGAAGACAGTGAAAACCGTTTTTATTTATCAATAAACACCTATATATTTAACTCATGCCCAACACATTCGATAAGGAGGGTAATCCATCGTCAAAACCGGTCCTGTCCTGTTACCATATCGTAACAAAAATTTTGTTTGTGATCAAATTGTTAATTCATTTTAAATATTGAACTGTGATCGGGTAAATGGTGATAGCCGCTTCTACTGAGAATCATAAAGCAACTGTGTAAGTGTTATCCTGATATGTTTACCCTCCTTTCCGTTCCTAATGAGAGAACGGTTTGGAAAGGCAAACAAGACCACGCAGAAGTAAAACTCCTACTTATATTCGTGGTAACCCTGATGTTGGTATAAGCTAACTCGCTATAGCCTGGAAGCGAGGGTCGTAAGTCCAATGAAATTTCCACTCTGCGTTGTGCTGAAAAATAACGAGGGTACGCTTCGTCGAAAAATAAAACAATAATTAACAATAAAGTTTTAATGAAAATTGAAACGATTACGACAATTACAAACGCTCGTGGTAGTGGCGTGCCAAGAACAAGAAGCACGTTAACTGATGGTGACAACGGTACGTCAAAGGTGACACAATACGGGACACCAGAATGGTAGGCCCGTCAATACAAATAATTGACTGTAATGAATTACCACAATACCACAAGAATAAATCCACACAAGAATATAAAATTTGTCTCACCTTGATATCAATCGTGAGTTCACACAATGGAGATGACAGCAATAATCCTTGTATGGAATGCAGTGGTTGGTGTTGAATTCCAATGGCTCCCAATCTAAGATCCTCGGACTGCTGTACACCGACGTAATACTCGATGAGCAGGTTTTGACAGGCGGATACGAAGATGGACAGGCGGCACTCCGCTGCGTTGACAGTATGGTACAGGTTGACGATCCAAATAAAACAAAGTGATCGTCCAGTACAATTTGATCACAAAAACTGAAGCCGCGATTGACAATAACAATCGACTTCCAAATGTAAATAAAAGCAGCTGTCAAAATAGTCACCAGACGAATGTTACCAAATAAAATTATGGTTGGTACCAATTTGTACCTCGATAACGAAAATATGGTGGTGGATAACCACTCGAATATTTTCCAAAAAATGCTTGAACTGGCTAAAACAAAATAGTTACGCACTGCATTCACGAAATCCGTAATGACGGTGGAATTAACTACTGCGTATAACTATTTTTGTAACGAAAATCGACTGATAAATAATTGATTTATCCGCGATCAATAAAAATCGAACTGTCTTGTCGCACTCTCAAGCCAAAGTTAAGTTTTTAACGGCGCGCGTCTATATCCTGTACTATCAAGTACGTTGTAAAAATGAGTAAAGAGATGGCGCTTGGAGTAACAATTTATAATTTAAATGTTATGAATTAACATTTGGAACGAAATAGACATATTTTGTTACACACCCCCCAACTAAACGATCTGGCCGCAGGCCAAGATCTAAAAAGATCAGATAAAGAAGTTGACATTTACAACGAACTGTGAATTTACAGAAGAAACCGTACTGTAGTGAGGAGAGAGTTTGTCGCAATAATGGTAGGATAGAAATATCAAGCTTAACAAGTAAAAAAATGAGCTTAAAATATTTCAATAAAAAAATAAAATAAAAAAATCTCTAAAGGATTAAGAATAAAATAATAATTGTATGGTTTTTCACCCATGGGACTAAATGTCGCCTTAAATCCGCGGAAACGAAAACCAATTGGTAGAGCTAATGATAGCTACTGAAAACCATAATGTATAAATGATTTTGTCTCAGATAAAAATCAATGAGTACAAAATGGGCAGCCCGCATTGGACCTGCACCGAAAAAAGTGAATACAAAAAAATCTTTAGGGACATCAAGACAAAAAAACGTCTGATAATCAACCTGGGAATGGGTCACATAGGATCCATTCGAGAATAGTCAAACAAAAAAATTATATTCAACTAAATTCTACTTTCCAGTGTGAGACACTCATGGTTCTCAACCCAAAGGAAATGGTATTTTGCAAAATAAACAAAATAATTAAATAATTTGATCAAACGAATATTTGATCAACAGATCGCCCTACCAAGACTTTGACAGCTTCTCCGGAATCGTTGGAATAAATTCCGATGGAATAATTAGTGGCGAGATGGTCTGCACTAATTATGACGTAAAAACCAGGGAGTAAAAAAATAAAACCCTTGACCCTGAATAGTAAAACGGATGGAATGTTTTACGGGATTTTTTTATTATATGATCTGAGATGGAATGTGATCAATAAGTTGATGTGTCGACAAGAATACGGCCAACGACACTTCATGCCCGTAACAGGAGGAAAACCAGCCGATTACCCCCCAACTAAGATTTCTGACCAACCCCACTGAGGTGTAGTCAATCCCGTCAGAAAGCAACAAACCGGCCACCCTGCCCGCACTAAGCACGAAGTCCGCTAACCCCATAAATGCCAACACAAATAAGGAAATGGTAAGACTGATGGAATGTCTTACGGGCTGTTTTATATGATCTGAGATGGAACATGATCAAAAAGAGACGACATTACTAATAAAATGTAGGATTCAAGGTGTAATCGAACCCCCCTGTGACAAACATTACCCAACCTCCGCCCATGTAATGTGGATTTTAACCCTGAATGGATATTCGATCATCGTCGTCATCGGGATGTGATTTTAAGTCCTTAATATGATAGACACCTACATCTTTACCACGCTCGTTGACTAAACGATAAGTTAATGGGCCAGTAACCTCGCGAACCTTGCATTTGATATACTTAGGAGATAGCTTACTACTAATTTTATTCGGAGCATTAGAAAGTACGAAATTTCTCCGCCAAACTATGTCACCTACTCGAAAATTGATGGATCTCTTGCGCAAGTTATAATGTTTAGCCCCCCTAATATAAGCATTATGCAATCGCTTAGTAACGTCTTCGAACACCCCATTTAACTTTCGCATATCATGCGCGACGCTTTCACGGTTAGCAAGGGTTAGATCATCCTCTTTAAACTGTTGGATGCGACCGTAATAATCTCCGTTTATCGGAACAGTGCGACCTAAATTCAAGAATGATGGTGTATACCCCGTAACTTCGTGGGTAGCAGATCTTAAAGCATGTGCTATCTTAAAAATTTCTACATCCCAACTACGATGATCACGCTTGACATAAGACCTAATAGCGGTACCAATGACTCGATTATATCGCTCTACAAAATTTACTTGTGGATGGTAGTTGGCATTTTTCCACACATGTGAAATCTTGTAGTTGTTCATTAGTTCTTGAAATTCTTTTCCCGTAAATTGGGGACCATTATCGACTTGGCAAATCATCGGTGTACCAAATAGAAGGAATACTTCATTTTCCAAAAACTCACAGATGGCCTTAGCCGTAGCTTTTCGTAATGGTTTGACTAATACAAATTTCGTGAACCAGTCACAAACTACAAGTAATACTGTATTACCTTTTGCAGAACGGGGAAATGGACCCATTAGGTCGATGGAAAGACATTGAAAAGGAAAACGGACTTTTTTCTCTTTACCCATTAGTCCGTAGCGTGCGCCTTGGCAAGCTTTAGAAGCCAAACAAACTGTGCAACGACGCACGTAGCGAGCAACGTCAGTACGCATTTTAGGCCAGTAATAAAGCTCCAGAATTTTATTAAAAGTTTTTAAAGTACCTAAATGTGCAGACGTAGGATCGTCATGACACATTTTCAAAATTTCATTACGACGAGGTTTAGGAATAATCTGTTTCCATTCAA
This sequence comes from Podabrus alpinus, assembly GCA_932274525.1. Taxonomy (NCBI): domain Eukaryota; kingdom Metazoa; phylum Arthropoda; class Insecta; order Coleoptera; family Cantharidae; genus Podabrus; species Podabrus alpinus. Next base: position 41,303,395 of record OW026452.1, on the reverse strand, counting down.
CCAAATTGGAAATAACGTCGTGTTTGTTTGTAATGAGCTTATACAGACGATCTGACTCAATACGCCAGTCTGGATAAAGTTGCGGATTTGTTCTAACGTTGATCAGCATGCGCCGATACCAGGGATCCAAGTCATCATCAGTTAAAACTAATGAAGAGACTTCCAAGGGAGCACGGGACAAGGCATCTGGAACTACATGCAATTGACCTTTGCGATGCTGGATGTCGAAAGAATGTTGAGCAAGACGAACGGACCAACGGGCTAATTTATTGGCTGGATCTTTCATATTCATGAGCCATAAAAGTGAATAATGATCGGTCACAACTGTAAACTGAGTACCCTCAACATATGGTCGAAACTTTTCGATACCAAATAAGACCGCTAAACATTCACGCTCCGTCGTCGAATAATTTCGTTCAGCCTTGTTCAAGGTTCTAGATGCATATGCAATAGGTCGCTCATCATCACCTTCACCCTGTGTCAAAACACTTCCCAAACCGTAACCTGATGAATCGCAGTGTATAAAAAATCTCTTTTCAAAGTTGGGACTAACTAAAACGGGTGCTGTAACTAGTAGTTTCTTTAAACTCTCAAATGACTCAATAGCGTTAGGAGTCCAAGTAATGGTTTGACGTTTAACCCGTCCCTTAATTAACTCAGTAATGGGAGCAGAAAAGGTGGAGAGATTAGGGATAAATCGTCGATACCATCCTATAAGTCCAAGGAATCGTTTTACTCCAGTAACAGTAGTTGGACGTTCAAATTTAGTTATAGCCTCAACTTTGTCAGGGTCGGTATGAAGACCAGATTTGTCAATAACATGACCTAAAAATTTTAATGTGGATCTGCAAAATTCACATTTTTCAAAGTTAACGGTTAGGTTAGCATCTTTAAGTTTCTCAAAGACTTGTTGCAAAAGGCTTAAATGTTCGGCAAAGGTATTGGAAACTACGATTATGTCGTCAAGGTAAACAAAGACCTTCTCACCAAGCAATGAACCAAAAACGTTGTCCATTAATCGCTGTTGAGTGATAGGGGCGTTGGAAATTCCAAACGGCATAACGACATACTCGAAGAGACCTCTGCCAGGCACAGTAAATGCAGTCTTTTCACGAGATGAGGATGAGAGAGGAACTTGCCAAAATGCTTTTTTAAGATCTATAGAGGTCAGGAATCTAGCGTCCTGTAAATGAGATAAAATGTCATCCAATCGAGGGAGTGGGTACGCATCCTTTTTAGTCAATTGATTTAATTTACGGCCATCGAAACACAGTCGATAGGAACCGTTCTTTTTACGGACTAAAAGCATGGGTGACGACCAAGCACTCTTAGAAGGGACAACGATGTTCATTTGTAGCATTTCGTCTAGTTCACGGTGAGCAATAGCTCGCATGGGTGGAGATAAGGGATAGAAACGTTGCTTGACAGGAGCGGCTGAACCCGTATCTATATGGTGAATTACCTTATCAGTACGAGTCAACCCCTCACGGTCCAGTTCCTTATATTTGTCTTTCATGGAAGAAAGCATAACCTGCTGCTCTATTGATAATTCGGAAGCGGAACGCATAAATTCCGTGGCACTAATTTGATTAACAAAATATTGGTCTCTACCAAAATCAATTTTGACACCAAACATCTTGCAAAAATCTATACCTAGGGTTAATGATGTGGTGATACTACGGCAAACTATGACGTTTAAAACTTTAGTGACTTCACCAATGGTGATAGGAAGCATGACTTCACCTAATAAATCTTGTGAAGTTCCATCAGCGGAATGTAAAAGAGATTTGGTGCCGCGCGTAAAACATAAATCTAACTGATTTATTAAAAAGTGCGCATCACTACCCAGAACAGAAACAGATGCTCCAGAGTCAAGCAGAGCAGCAAGAGGTACCCCCCCCACAGTTAAATTAACATAAGGTCTTATGTCTCGCGTGGGATGTGTAAAGAGAGCGGAAGTAGTCTGCGATGATCCGCAAAAAGAGCGTACGCGTCCTAACCACCCCTTCCAACACAAGGAATCGGCTTTAAGAGCCTTCTTGAGACGCACGCCGTGATGCCATCTCACTCTTCTTCTTTTGTCGGCCTTTAACGCGGATTTGCCGGGCGAGCCGAAACGCCTCTCCGCCTTCGCAAGTTTTTTGAACGTCCTTGATGTTTTCTAGGACATGTTATGGCAGTTACCCCTTTTTGGCCGCATACAAAACAAAATTTAGATAAAGGTTTTGGGCAATCCTCAAAACCATGCGCGGGATTATTACAGTTCCAACAGTTATCTAGAGAGTTGTCTGACTGAGGGTCTAATGGAAAATGAGTAGTAGTAATGGGAGATGAAGACATTGAACAAGTGGCCTCTGATGGAGTAGTCCACTTTATGACTCTTTCGGCGGCTTGAGCTGCCGTAATAAGCGCTTCTCTAGTTTTGTATTCATTTAACCCTAAGGTTAACGAAATTTGTGGAGACATGTTACGTCTTATAACCCCTCGTGAACGTGCAAGCTCTTGTGCGCGCTCAATAAAATCAAAAACGGCTTTAAAATTACCCTTGCCATCATAGCTAAGACCCCATTTGTGAACAGATACCCGATTTTGCGATTGATTTAATAAAATGTTAGTCAAGGCGGTGCTAATGTCTGGATTAATCGGAATTGAATCGGTAAGAGTGGACCTACGTGCAGGTTGAAAATTACTTGCTTGAACCGGAGAGTTCGTGATTGGTAATAACTCCTCGCTTTCCAGCGCATCTGAATCTTTGATTAAAGATTCGAGATTCTCACGTAAAGTTTTACATGTAAGAATTAAAGTGTTTCTTTTGGGGTCATCAAAACCAACTCCTTCCATTGAATCTAAACGATTACTATAATGCGCCAGCCGATGATCTAACGCATCCAAAAGCTTATCATCAACATTAGTTGACAAATCATTAATTTGTTTACTGATTACTGAAAGGGACTTTTCGCATATTTCTAGTTCGGCAGGTATGTCAAGTGGTTTATATTTAATCATAGCTAATGATGAATTATATTTCTCATCGCGCATCAACTGACATAGTAATTTACGACGAGAAGCTAAATGTTCAGGTATTCCGGATAAATCGTTGCCTTTGCGTCGTTGCAACTCAACGGCGATCTCCTCTCTAGATAAGGCTGCCACGTAAGCTTTTTCAGACATGATAATTAAGTTAACTTGACAAAGACGAAGTAAAAAAATGTAAGCGTTCGATAAAACACGAAACTAAATCGTACAAAGAATTGAATAATAAAAATAAATAGTGCGTAAACACGACTCCCAATTGCGTGACAAAACAAATACAGTCAAATTGCAATTGGAGGGAACGCAACAAATGATATTATTATTCTGATATATATACGTAAATGGTTTCTCGCCGGTGTGAATTTTGAAATGGGCGTAGCGCCACTCGCAAGCAATAATTAAAAAATAATATATATATTGCAAAAAAGAATAATGCGAGAGCACAACAAAAGGATATTTCGTTCTTGAAGCAACAAAACTTGTGCACCACAAATATCAAAGTAAAAAGGTTTTTCGCCGGTACGAGTACTAAGTTGACAACTCAATTTATTATTATTTACCATGTACCAAACCATACAAACAAGCAAAGCGCCCAGTCCACAACGCTCTCCAGTTGCCAAAAACTGCTGTAATAATAAAAAATTAACACGACCACAAACGTTCCGTTGTCGAATCGTATGCACGAAAACGCACCTCGGGACAAACACAGAGTTATAAAATTAACAATTCGGGCCCCACGTTGGGCGCCAGTGATATGTTTACCCTCCTTTCCGTTCCTAATGAGAGAACGGTTTGGAAAGGCAAACAAGACCACGCAGAAGTAAAACTCCTACTTATATTCGTGGTAACCCTGATGTTGGTATAAGCTAACTCGCTATAGCCTGGAAGCGAGGGTCGTAAGTCCAATGAAATTTCCACTCTGCGTTGTGCTGAAAAATAACGAGGGTACGCTTCGTCGAAAAATAAAACAATAATTAACAATAAAGTTTTAATGAAAATTGAAACGATTACGACAATTACAAACGCTCGTGGTAGTGGCGTGCCAAGAACAAGAAGCACGTTAACTGATGGTGACAACGGTACGTCAAAGGTGACACAATACGGGACACCAGAATGGTAGGCCCGTCAATACAAATAATTGACTGTAATGAATTACCACAATACCACAAGAATAAATCCACACAAGAATATAAAATTTGTCTCACCTTGATATCAATCGTGAGTTCACACAATGGAGATGACAGCAATAATCCTTGTATGGAATGCAGTGGTTGGTGTTGAATTCCAATGGCTCCCAATCTAAGATCCTCGGACTGCTGTACACCGACGTAATACTCGATGAGCAGGTTTTGACAGGCGGATACGAAGATGGACAGGCGGCACTCCGCTGCGTTGACAGTATGGTACAGGTTGACGATCCAAATAAAACAAAGTGATCGTCCAGTACAATTTGATCACAAAAACTGAAGCCGCGATTGACAATAACAATCGACTTCCAAATGTAAATAAAAGCAGCTGTCAAAATAGTCACCAGACGAATGTTACCAAATAAAATTATGGTTGGTACCAATTTGTACCTCGATAACGAAAATATGGTGGTGGATAACCACTCGAATATTTTCCAAAAAATGCTTGAACTGGCTAAAACAAAATAGTTACGCACTGCATTCACGAAATCCGTAATGACGGTGGAATTAACTACTGCGTATAACTATTTTTGTAACGAAAATCGACTGATAAATAATTGATTTATCCGCGATCAATAAAAATCGAACTGTCTTGTCGCACTCTCAAGCCAAAGTTAAGTTTTTAACGGCGCGCGTCTATATCCTGTACTATCAAGTACGTTGTAAAAATGAGTAAAGAGATGGCGCTTGGAGTAACAATTTATAATTTAAATGTTATGAATTAACATTTGGAACGAAATAGACATATTTTGTTACAATCCACAAGAAATAGTGTGAGTAAACATAATAATTACAACTTTTCAACGCCGTCACAAAGTGAGGTTAAAATGTGATAATGCTCCGCACACCGCCCAAAGAAATACCCAAAGGGGTGGTAACACATAATGAACCAACACGACCTGGTGGATCAAATGACGTCTTTTCGGATAAATCTACTTATCCTAACCGAAATGTAAGTCAATACAACAACATGCATGATCGCACCGGTGAGAAACCATCCAACGCTCCATTCATCAATACAATGGAAATGTACGCAGACCCCCGCATATATCAGCAATACAGCTACATGCAGCCTCCGCAGTTGATGCAACCACCGCAACTCCTACCAATAGTACAATACCCAACGCCTGCTCCACAATTCGTGTCGCAGATGCCACCACTGCCCCATCCGCACACCGGATGGCAAACAGTTTCTCACAAAAAGAGAATAAGAAGCCCTGAACAACTGAAATCTCGTAAGCAATCAAAAATCACCAACTACTGGCTTTCCGCACCCCTAGAAACAAGTAATAGGTTTGAGGGACTCCCACAGGAGAGAACGGAAACTGCTAGTGAAAAAACAGAAGAGGTGTCATATGAACGTAAACCTCCACCAATAACTGTATACGGTGCTGAAAATGCCTCACTATTGCAAGAGTCAATTGAAGGAATTGCGCAAAAAGAATATTCACTGAAAACTGTTGGCCATCAAAATATAAAGATTCAATTGAACAAAGGCGCACATTTCAAACCTGTAATAGAATTTCTTGACTCAAAGAATACGCAGTATCACACATACAAGCTAAAAGAAGAGAAAAGTTTCAGAATAGTCATGAAGGGATTGCATTACTCAATAAAACCGGAAGTTGTAATAACGGCTTTAAAGGAACTAGGTCATGAAGTAACTAATGTCTGGAATATCAAACACAGAATAACAAAGCAACCATTACCAATGCACTACGTGGATATTAAATCTAGCGACAACAACAAAAACATTTACGATATAAAATCTCTGAATCACAATGTAGTCACATTTGAACCACTACGTGCTAAAAGAATTGTCCCACAATGCACAAGATGCCAAGATTACGGGCACACTAAAAACTTCTGCCGAAGGTCTGATAAGTGTGTTAAATGTGCAGGAAATCATAATACCGCAAATTGTACACGCAAGGAACGTGACAACCAAGTCAAATGCGTTAACTGTGACAGCGCCCATCCGGCTAACTATCGAGGATGCATCGTACACAAGCAAATCCAACAACGCTTATACCCTACGCTTAGAGAAAAAAGGCCAGCTCAACCACAAAGAAATGAGAGGAACCAACAACCATACCCAACGGAAACAATCTACACAACAAACAACTACAACAGAGAATTCCCTACTCTTCCTCCCACTCAACACGGCACGACATTTTCACAGACAACAAACAACATCCCCCAACAAGGAAATGTAAATTGGCAAATGAACCAAGCTACAAACCAAAATCCAGCCATACACCAAACAAACGACATTGGGGAACTCAAAGATCTGATAATGGAGTTAATCGAGCAAAACAGGGAAAATTCAAGAAACATGAGCACAATGCTAAATCTCCTAACCACACTTGTCAATAATACCAATAATGCTAGAACATCTTAAATACAAAATAGCCATATGGAATGCCAACGGGTTAAACCAGCATCTAGAAGAAACCAAAACATTTTTAATAAATCAAAATATTGACATAATGCTAATATCTGAAGCACACTTAACATGTAAGCACTACATCAAAATACCAAAATATAAAATATATTATACAACACATCCAAAAGAAGGCAAAGCCCATGGAGGTACAGCTCTGATAATCCGAGAAAACATAAAACACCATGAATCCACACCATATCGGAAGGAACATTTACAAGCTACCAGTGTCATACTGGAGGATGCTGTGGGAGACTGTACTATTTCTGCTATATACTGCCCACCAAAATATAACACCAAAAAGGAAGAGTATGAGCAATTTTTGAACACACTTGGAAATAGATTTATAGCTGGTGGCGACTATAACGCCAAACATCCGATGTGGGGGTCCAGATTAACTACAACAAAAGGCAGGGAGTTACTCAAAGCTCTGCAATCTAAAAACCTGAAAATCATATCTACTGGTGAACCAACATACTGGCCATCCGATAGAGGAAAAACACCGGATGTGATTGACTTTTGCATCACAAAGAATGTCGATATTAAAAAAGTCAAAGCTGAGTCTTGTCTGGACCTCACATCGGACCATTCACCAATAATTATCAGCGTATTTACACAAACGGTTAAGAAAAAAAAACAACCAACACTACACAGCAATAAAACTAACTGGAACATGTTCCGAGAAATCCTCGATGAACTAATAATACTCGAGAGACCTCTGAAGTCAAAACCCGATTTAGAGTCAGCAGTTAATGATCTCACTACTAGTATCCAACAGGCGGCATGGCGAGCTACACCAGACTCACATATTACCGATATCGAGGAAAAACTACCAAATATAGTGCGACTAAAAATAGCTGAAAAAAGAGCTATAAGAAAACGCTGGCAAGAAACAAGATATCCCATCGACAGAGCAAAACTCAATAAAGCTACCAGAGAATTGAATGAAATGCTCACAGAAATAAAAAATCAAAACGTTCAAGACTACCTAAAAGGCTTGAGCCCAACAGACGCCACCGACTACTCTCTGTGGAAGGCGACCAAAAAACTCACGAGACCACAACAGCCGGTGCCGCCTATCAAGGATGAAAACAACACGTGGGCCAGAAGCGATAAAGAAAAAGCCGACATCTTCGCAAAACATTTAACGAACATCTTTCAACCCAACCCATCTATCATTTCAATTGAGGAAGAAAGAGAAATTACAGAATATCTCGAGGCCCCATTCCAAATGAACCCCCCCATTACTAAGTTCAAAACAAAAGAAGTCAGAAGGATAATCACAAAAGAGATTCGAGCCAACAAAGCCCCTGGATTCGATTTAATTACTGGGAAGGTACTGCAAGAGTCGTCCGATAAGTGCATCAACGCCATAACGCAGATATTCAATACCATCTTAAGAATCAACGAATTCCCAGAACAGTGGAAGGTGGCCCAGATAGTAATGATTCTTAAACCAGGCAAAAAACCCGAAGACGTAAAATCGTATAGGCCAATTAGCTTGCTCCCTCTACTATCCAAAGTTTTCGAAAAAGCACTACTAAAACGCCTAAAACCCATAATAGATAATAAAAATCTACTACCAGGTCACCAATTCGGATTTAGAAACCAACATGGAACAATTGAGCAAGTGCACAGAGTAGTTAAACAAGTAAATCGAGACCTAGAAGGCAAACGCTATTGTTCAGCAGCTTTCCTTGACATCAGCCAAGCGTTTGATAAAGTGTGGCACGATGGTTTGCTCTATAAATTGAAGAAAAATCTCCCATACCAATTCTACTTAATCCTAAAATCTTACTTAAGTAATAGATACTATCTCGTCAAGCATCAGAACGAATATACCGATCTACATCCGATCCACTCAGGTGTGCCTCAGGGTAGTGTGTTGGGTCCATTATTATACCTACTGTACACGTATGATCTTCCAACAACAAGATTTACAACAGTCGCCACTTTTGCTGACGATACCGCCATTTTATCTTCTCATAGTGATCCTACATTCGCATCCAGAAATCTGCAAACTCACCTAATTCAAATCGAAAACTGGCTCAAAAAGTGGAGAATTAGGGCCAACGAGACCAAGTCGGCACATGTGACGTTTACTCTGAGAAGGAACACTTGTCCACCCGTAAAACTGAATGGCTGTCAACTTCCACAAGCTGAAGATGCAAAGTACCTTGGGATGCATCTCGACAGACGGCTTACCTGGCGTAAGCATATATTCACGAAGCGGAAACAGCTTGGCTTGAAATTCAGACAAATGTACTGGCTAATTGGCAGACACTCCCAACTATCCGTTGAAAACAAGGTGCTGCTATACAAAACCATTTTGAAGCCGATTTGGACTTATGGCATACAGCTCTGGGGCTCCGCAGCTAACTCCAACCTAGAAATCTTGCAAAGATTTCAAAATAAAGTCCTACGCGTAATTGTCGACGCGCCTAGATATGTTCCTAACAACATTATCCAACGTGACATACCACTACCTCCCATCAAAGAGGAAATCGAGAAATTCAGTGTTAAATATCGGGAAAGACTCGCAGCCCACCCTAATGCTCTCGCTACTGAACTATTTTCCAACAACCACAGTGAGTTACGTAGACTACATAGGTTCACACCGGAAGACTTAGTGAATAGATTCACCAATTAACTGTGTATAAAGAGATTGCTTACTGAAGCAATACTCTGCATGTCTTGAAGATTGTTTGTTTAAATGATTGTCAAATGTAAAGCTTATTATCCATGTAGATAGATTGCTTGTATAAAAGGAGTTAAATAAAAAAAAAAATTTAGATCATTAAAATAGAGACCCACCAGCACCGTCTAGCTACCCGTCCGTGGACGGGCTTTCCAGCTATTACTATATAATAATAAGGCATATGATATAAAAGTACAGAAGAAGAGACGATCGAGGAAGACAGTGAAAACCGTTTTTATTTATCAATAAACACCTATATATTTAACTCATGCCCAACACATTCGATAAGGAGGGTAATCCATCGTCAAAACCTACCCTTACGGGGCGCCGCTCCGCTCCGCTCCGCGTTGCACCCCTCCAGGGCGGTTTTGACTCTGGTTACTAGGCTAAACATACGAGAAGCGCCACCCATCAAGAAAACCGGGATAAATGAAACCGGGATGTGAGAGAACCTCGAAATAGCATTAAAAAGTATAGTTGCGGTATGGGGCAGTAAACTATTACGTTTCACCCCCAAAAAATTGCGTAAAAACAAAATATAATCGATGTTACATGTACGAGAGACGAGCTGCATCTGACTATTTTTATATAATTAAAGAGGATATTATTATTATATGCAATATCGATTAATAATAAATTGTGAAATAATAAAAAATAAATTCCGTCGCCTATATTTATGACCGGTCGCCTAATTCAGGTCGCCTAATAAGTCGTCGCCCAAAAAACCGGTGTCCAATTGACCGTCGCCTAATTGACGTCGCCCAATTGTCGTCGCCCAATTGACCGTCGCCTTAATGACGGTGTCCGCTGTGGCACGTAGCACTATCCTGTTGGAATCATAAGTTGTCGATGTTTAATTCTTGGATTTTTGGAAAAAAATGTATTGAGCGTGTGGCGATATCTCACACCATTCACCATAACGGTAGCTCCTTCCTCATTTCGAAAGAAATATGGACCGATGATGCCGTTGGCGTGTATTCCACACCAAACAGACAATTTTAATGGATGCAAGGAAGTCTCAAGATAATGTTCCGGATTGGTATCAGTTCATATATGGCAATTTTGCTTGTTCACATACCCATTCAACCAGAAATGTGCCTCGTCACTGACAAAATTTGGCGGTAAAAAAATGGATCTACTTCCAATTCATCATCATTAGGCTTCAATTCTTGAACCAACTGGATCTTGTAAGGATGCAAACCAAGATCTTGATGTAGGATTCTTTTGCACACTTTCACTCACAGAAGCGATAGTTTCTTCGGTACGCACATTTCTTTGTCTTGTTGGTGGTCTTACATCATGCAATGAAGAAGTGGTACGAAATTTGCTCAGAAGGTCGATTATGTCGACCGTAAAATGGGCGAAGAATTCTATAAGTTTCCTTAACGGAATTCTGACTTTGAAAATAAATTTCCACAATTTGGTAGCGTTGTTCAAGTGTTAATTAAATTTATTCATGATTAAATGGCAAACCTTTCTGAACACAAATGTCAAAGAACTGTCACTTGAACAAACTTCATTTAAAAGTTATCCCTATTGAAAGATCTCTTGCAGCTAAAAAAACACCCTATACAAACTCGAATGAGGAACTCGAATTATCTCTTTATTAACAAAATAAACCTAACCCTAAATGTCAAATTATAAAATCTTTGAAGGGCCGCACGAGAGAGTGAGGCGGGCCGCGGGTTGCTCATCCCTGCTCTACATAGATAAACGTGAAATTGCGAGAAAAGTGATCTTCTACCATTCCACGAGCATTCTTAATTCCCTATAACGGAATTTGCTACAAATATGGATAAAATGCATACTTCGGAAAATATGGAAACGGACCGGCAAACTTTAGATACATATGAGATTAAAACTGAAGAATTGGACAATGTGAAATTTAGTTTAGAAGACTTACATCATTCCATCAATATTAAAGAAGAGGGCGATAATGAACAATTAGTGCAGGAGAAACCGGTTAAAGTATGTAACCTGAGTTTTCGCTCGCGCGCCATGCTCGATTTATAGGAAAAAGTCATTACAATAATCGCCAACATCAGATTTAATTATAACGCATTTTTATTTTACAAAAATAAATTCATGTCCAAGATTTTGTTAACTCGGGTAATACAATTTAATATTTCGACGTTAAAACTAGACGTAACGATATTTTTAATTTGTGTAATATTTTTCCGATGTCTGAAGTTACGAATTAAATTAAGTTATTCTTCGACACGAAGGTCTTAGATTCATGTGAATAAACTAGTGTATTTGTGTTGACGTAGCGTAAATTGCCAAATCAACAATTCTATCGGTCAGCGGAAAACTCTTTATTCCGATGTAACTTTAGTTTCACGTCCACCAGCCTAGATATTTATTTAGCAACTTAATTTGTACATGTTGAAAACTTTAAGTCGGGATAGAAATCTTCGATGTAGTCTTGTACAAAGTACACACGTGTACCTGTCAAATCGCTTTTGATTTATGTATTTTATGTCGTTATCTCGTCCATATGTCGGCTTGCTGGAACAAGTATAAAATTTTATACATTACGCTTATGGGAAGTTGCAACAATGTAGCTTGGAAATAAAACCTTTTTGTACGATAAAAACTTCAAAAACTCGAACGCTCTTGCAGCAAAAAACGCGATAGCGTCCAGCTGCATTTGCAAACTTTGCACATCGATCTACATGGACAAAGATCAAAGTGATGTGTTTCACTCATTATTTTAGCCTATCGAAACCCGAGGTCGAATTTAAGGACCAATTACGATATATTTTAGAGATCAATGTGGTGGGATGATGATCCCCACAATTGCATTTTTCGAGCAGAAATCATATATAAAGCGTGACGGAACAGGCAAAAGCCAAGATTCCGATTGAAGTCTTCACACCTAGAACCCCTGTCGGTTTGCTCAGTGATAATCGCTTTATGCGGAAGTGAATTAAGTCTTGTGAAGAATAAGATTTTAAATCAATAATTATTCAGTTGTGTCGTAAATCAAGTGTCGTCATCACCTAGGTAAAAACCATATCGCATTGAACGTTTATTTATTTAAATATTCAAATATTTATCGGAATTCAATTCAAATAATAACGAACTTTTTATTCAAGTAGCATATGTTTCGGCTCGCGCAAGAGTATCGAATGTTATTGAAACTTTTGTATCGAATTTATTGAACATTTTTGAACATTATTTAAACAATCTCGTATATAAACCAGTTTAGTTAGATTTATTAAACATTGTCGAACGTTATTTGTATAAACCAGTTTAGTTAAAGTTATTAACCATTTTCGGACGGTTTTAAACAATCTCGTATTTAACCAGTTTTGTTGTATTAATAAACATCGTTGAACATTATTTAAATAATTTCGCATTCAAACCAGTATCGGTAAATTGTTGAACATTAGTAAATTTAATTTAAATAAATTGTTATCAACGGTAACTCCGTATCAAGGTTGACCACATGTACCGCGAGTTTAGATCGGTTCATCTGGCAACTACAATCCCGAGACAACGTTCAATTTATTGACAGATGTTTTATTTTATTGAAACATATTTTTATTCAAATAGATTTTTTGTCGAACGCATTTAAGATAACGCGCGTTTAGACAGTGCCGGCTTTAGTTAAAATTCAGTTTCGAGAATATTCGTCTAGTGCATTCTTACGAGCGTGATTGTCCATTTGTCGGAAAACCGGGGCGAATATACTACCCCTTATTTATCGGCAAACCACCATTCGTACTACTACTTCAATTTGGAAGGACTTGAGACTGGAAATCACACTAACCTCGATGGAATGGTTTATTGTATCGTAATTCATTTACTTCCGCATGGGAAGGATCCAGCTTCGACGTCTATCGATATTCTCACTTTGGAGGTCTATCCAAAGATCTTTCCTGAAGGTCAGCACCATGGATGAAATAATACGTAAGAGATTCTTTATTATTTATAAGTTTTATTGTGTTAAGTGACCCCATTGGTCACTGCTTGTATTTAAGGAGCAATCTGCTCAACCCTGTAGTCGATCGCAACCCCCTGTATTTCTTTTGCTTATTTTTAGGATATTCGTTGCATTCAATTTTGCAGTCAAATTTCGCAGTCAATTTGCATCAGTTTTTGTAGCAAGTTATTTTAGAATTTATATGTGTTACATTCACGTACCAGTTAAAGTGGAAATTAGTAGCTCATGTCTTTCATTGTTTTACGCTACTAAGATTCAAATCGTGCTGATAACTTTTATGAGAAGTCAAGTCAGTTGTAAATACTTGTCATTATACTACAGTGTTTGTAAATTTGAGTGTGCCCTGTACGTATTTTGTCACCACCTCCTATTGATATTATTTCCATTATATTTATGTTGTTACTTATTGTTGTGTTTTATTGTTCTTATGTGTATATTTTATTTAGTTATTTTCACCAAAGGAGAGTCTACCTATTGTAAAGGTAAGGTCATTGGACGAGACTTTTCCAGGGTGAGAATCATCAAGAGAAATCAACAAGTTGTCGCGTACCAGCTTGGAAGGTGTGATATTTCGTCCCCTTCGAATAAATTAACATTTAAGAACGCGTGGCGCCCATTTCATTCCTCGTGTACATTATCCCCACCGATTTTGACGATTTCCCGAACCACGATTGAGGATTGCCCAATCGTCGGTCAGAGACCTGCAACTCGCGACATCGCGTCACAAGACCCTTTGGCTCTTCTAGCCCACCCACCCCCTTCGCGACTTGAGCTAACCACCCTTGTTTATAGCTGTTCAAAAAGGTGTCTTGCTTGCGAATTGTCAGGTAACAAGTACCCTAACCAGTACTACGAAATTGACTTTTTCCTGTTAAGTTTGAATGACTTTTGGAGGGTTCATTAGAACACTCCAATGTACATCTCTGCTAAAATTCAGCTTGCCCGGATTTTTTGCAAACTAAAAACCTTCCTTGCCTGGACTATAAGTTGAACTCACAGTTTGACTTTAATACAAATTGTTTTAATAAAAATACATGTGTAATTATCAAAATATTTATTAAATGTAAGATAAAACTAAATTACCTGTCATGCATACCCGGTTGGGGCGGGAGGGGGGATACAATATGAAGCATTTTTATGATAACAGGTAGGCTACAAAGTTTGAAAACGACGTGGAAAAATCTTAGAAGTGCACTACCAGATAGATAAGTGAATAAAGACGTTACAACATATATTTATATTACATTACAGTATATCGTTACATCCATATCTTACATGCCTTTGTTTTCAATTTAATTTTTCTAAATTATGTATATTAATTATTGTGCCTTGGCTTAAATTTGCATTCAGTTAAACTTCTAGTTAAATTGAATATATTATTTTAACATTTCAACATTTTATTATTAAATTGTTTGAGCATAAGTTTACAAATTTGAAACAAGGTGATGAGTTCGAGAAGTGCAACAAATAATATCTGTATCGAAGTAATTTTGAATTCTGTTCAAAATTCAGAATACTTAATTCAATTTATGCAATTAATTTCCCTTTCAAAAATAAATAAAAGTTAAGTTAATTAAAATTAAGAAATCTATATGCTAAAATTTCTATTATGAAAATTGCGGTGGATAACAACAACCCAATCGCTAATAACGCAAAAAGACCTTTCAATTCGTTAAAAGGTAAAGGATCTTCACCATTTTTAATTAGTAATACTGTGTTTAAAGTTTTAACAGCTGTATATTTTTCATTTCTGTAAATATATTCTACAAAACCATGCGATTTTAATTTAATAAAAAGATTATTTATTTCTTCAAAAAGAGGAAATCCTTTAGAAAATGGACATGTAATCAAATTGTGCAAAAAGTCATCTTTAAACATGTAGATGGTCGACATTCCATTTTTATCTAAATAATAATTGCCAATCATATATAAAGCATTTCTCCTTAATTTGAAGGTAGCAAAATCACCATCAATACCTACACGATCGAAACAAGGTTTACTTGAATAACAAGGATAAGGATTACTTGCAAAATATCTGTTCAATTCGTTATCCACTTTTGAAAAAAACGATGCTAACCATGGTCTAAATCCAAACTTAATATGAGAATCCATTAATTCTTGTGTGTTAGAAATTTGTTTCTCGTATGAATCAAAATTTAAAAGATTAGTTAATTTACTTTGATATGCGGTATAGATCCATAAATTAAAAAGCAACCATAAAAATAAAATCATCTTAGCACTAAAGCTTTTAGGATGAATTCCAATAGGCTGACATATTAAACATTTGAAAGAGATCATGAAACATTCAGATAATTGGTTAAAATTCTTGTCAAGAAGTAAATTTGCTGTGAGCCAAAGAACTACAGAAATTGATACTAGAGAAATTAAAATATAAATCCATATTTTTAACGAGAAAGATTTCAAAATGCCGTTCCATTCATCAAGACGTTTAGCTCTCGGCACAATCCATTTTGTTCCGTCTTCCATGTACGCAAAAGTAACATCGAAATACCAAGTATCACTAGTGTTTATCATAAAAAAACCTATGGCAGCATCCGCTTCATAATTTTGCAAATCTCCATAAGCTTCAGTAAACTTATTGCTTTTTTCAATGAAATCTCCCCGTGACAAGTAGTTTTTACGTAAGTATGTAATTTTGAATCCAATTTTTTGAGCAGCCTAAAATAACACAGAAAATTAAATTTAAAAATTGGTGTAGCTTAAAATCAAGGTAGTGGAGGAGCTATACAATATAATGACTCATAAAAATGAATTAGAAGCGGTATAGCGCCTCTACTATTCAAAGTATCTTGATTTGATTGTGATTATTTGGTAAAAATATTCAGTTTATAAAAAGTCGCAAACTTATTGTTATGCGGGGTGTAGAAGACATGTGAAGTAAATCCTAGAAACCAGTTTTTAAAAAACGTATCCTTTATTTTATGCATCCGACGATGGGGTTACGGTCCGAATAAAAAGTAGATTTCTAAGAAATCCTACGAAATACCATGGTAAAATTCCAAAATATTATAAAATTGTCATTGCAGGAGATTTAAATGGTAGCATTTTTTGTTATGCAACGCAAATTTTGTTATGCTCGCCAGCATTTTCTTTCTCATTGATATTATGTCATGCAGAAGTTGCGTTTTCAAAAACTAACGTTGCAAGGATGTCCTGAACGTATGAAGTCCTTCGAAAATTGCTCTCCGACCTCTAAGAATTATGCAGTATCAGCTCCGCGTCCGCCTATCGACACCCCATTAAAAATGATTGTGACAACCCGATTTACGACTACCCCGATTATTTGTGACCACCAATTCTGGACAATGATTTAAATAAGTTAATTGCGCTCGAAATATTATAGTACTAATCTCGATAAAGTTGCGACTCTTTAAAAACCCCGCAAGAAGACTAACCATTTTAAATAATGATAATTCCAATCCATCATTTTTGCTGTCGCTGCAATTATGGCATTTAATGTACGGTGGATAGGGCATTAAAATTAATTTTACTTCGAAACCATTCCATTTATTAGGCAGCTTATTCGGAAACAAATTATTATTGTTTTTAAGTTTTCCATCAACACATGAATCTAAGAAAACTCTTTCTATTTCAAATGATCCATTTTCTGACGGTGTATAAGGAAATGATGTATAAATATCAATTTGGTAATCTATTTTTGCTACCAAAAAAATTACATTTAAAACGTAATATTTTTTTAAAAGTATAAGAAATTTATCCTCAACATTTCCATCTATATAAATCACAAATTTGGCTCTCGGATTCCATTCGGACGAAAATCTCAAAAATTCAAAAGTTGAATGGAAATTATTAATAGTAAGTGTTAAGATGTAAGCATCAGCTTTAAGAAGTGAAAATTTATGTAGGTAGGTGAAATTATTTTGAATAACAGTAGGAACATCTTGTTGATTTAGATCAATGAACTCATTGTCTATAATATTAAAAAAAACAACCAGGAAGTTACCTTCAAAGTAACTTTGTTGAATAGTTTTTAGGCAATTGTGTGGAAACTTGAAGGCGTTTTGGTCGGTTAAAACAATTTCTGACCACGATAAAGAAAATGCATTGACAAACATCGCAATCCTGAACAGATTCATAAGGATTTACTACAAAACGCATTTATTATTAAAGTAAAATCGTAATAAAAATGAATTAATAATAATTAATGCCGATAACTATGCCAACTACACTTTTTAACTAAACTATTTCAATAAACTTACAGTTTTATATTATACACATGTATAAAATTGAAAATATAAAATATTTATACACCCATATAAATTTAATTTGTAACATGCATTACTAAACAATCATATTCATTAAAACCCATTAATGTTAGAAAATTGCTTAAATAAATCCAACATTGACAGATATGTTATTCTAATTATTATATACACGAACATTGTATCATTTTACATTAACAGTGCATGTTCTACTGTCACCAATAAATTACCAATAAAAATATTAAAAGGTGGTCACAGAAAATGTCATCAGATAATGCAGTCACTTTAAATCCCTATTAGGACTAAATTGTCGCATTCATTTAATTGCTTATTGTTACAACATAAATAAAGCTTACTAGTTTTCGTTTTCCATAGGCGTCAAGTTTAAAGATTTTTATTGGTCAGCAATTTATTTAAAAAAATTGTTTTATATAATTCTGCGCTTATTTATGTTTTTATTTACTTATTCCATGGCTATTAGACACATCAAAAAATCAGAAGTACAAAATATTGGTATTTATGTAACAAGTCTAGAATTAAAAAAAGCTTGTTGAGTGGGATTGCCATAGTTGTGCGGGATAAAGGCCGCACTGGAACTCTTTTACCTTGGTAACTAAACAATTAACCGATTATAAATGTTAGCACCAAAAAGAGTGAACTTTCTACATAAGATAATTGAATTCTCATGTGTTTGGAATTACGTCATTTCTTTTTCCGTTAAGTCGATTCTCCAATCTGGTCAATGACCAGCTTCAAAATGTAATGAGGAAAACTAAACATTTTCGTTTACTTGGTTGTTTACACTAATTTCTATTAAATTTTCGAAATCCACAGAAAACACTCTGCCTGGTTTATATTGAATAACTAAATGGATTTTAAATGAAGCTATGCATTTTATCAATTAAGTATGGAAAATACTGATCGATAGAATTACAAAAATTGTTAAGATGATCTGCAATGCCGTACTTTTATTTCCTTAGTTTTCCCATTTTTTTAAGGAACCGTTAATTTTTGATCAAATTTGATCAAAATAGCTAGGGGATAGCACCCTATCCAGTACTCGGAAATTGAAATTTCCCTATAGAAATGGCTTAATAGTTAGATCAAAAAAGTCCTTAGCTTTAATATAAACCAAGGATCATAAAGTTTCATTGAAACAAGTTGGAACTTGCTTTAGCAGCGGTTCCTAGGCTTCTATACAACTACTTTTCTGGTGTGAAAAGTTGTTGTTATTTTTGGTCGCCAAATAACTTGTAGTTGATCAACGTCTACGCACCAACTGAGGACAGTAACGATGCTGACAAGGAACAATTCTACGATGACTTGGAAAAACTATACGATACGCTGCCAAAACACGATACGGCGATTATTCTGGGTGATTTTAATGCTCAAATAGGGAAAGAAAATTACATAGAGGGTGTTGCTGGCAAGGAAACTATACACGCAGAGACAAACGACAATGGTAATAGACTGTGTTGCCTAGCAGCAGCATTAGGCATGGTAATTAGTAGCACAAAGTTTAAACGGTAACCGGACAGAACAGAACATGAAAGAACAGAACATGAAAAAACAGAACACGAAAGAACAGAAAATGAAAGAACAGAACAGTGAAAAAACAGAACAGTGAAAAAACAGAACAGTGAAAAAACAGAACAATGAAAAAACAGAACAATGAAAAAAGAGAACACTGAAATAAAAGAACATTGACAAAACAGAACATTGAAAATTCAGAACAACGGGAAAATTTAAAACGCAAAATTAATAATGTCATCAGTATAATAAATAATTAATATACCTTCTACATAATAATGATATCGTATTACTAAATTTGAAAAATTTTGCAATTAAAAAAATTGCTTAAATTAATTCAACAAGATTTATTAATTTTAAATTAGTTTATTATTATTATATTATAAGGAAATTATGAGGATAAGCTCAGTGGGGTACCTAGACCACTTGGGGCCCGGGGCGGATTTATTTTGTAGGCCCCCCTCACCCTCAAAAAAGGTCATTTATCACTTTTTAATGTGGCTAGCCTTTTTTTTTGCCTTAATCTAACCGTCTTCCATAAGCTATTACCCTGTGCAGAGAAATAATAGATAGAATAAGGGAACAAACTCGTGCAGTCCGAGGTCATCAATTATCATTACTGTTAAAAATGTTAAACTGATAAAAAAATTTATCGTAAGAGCCCGAATTCGAACAATTGAATCTACGACGTTCAGCACGACGCAACGCAGCTCCGAAACCGACGCTCTCTGAACGACTGAGCCACGAACGAGCTCGCTCACTTGAGAAACATGGAATTATTTATTTTTGGGTGGGGCCCCCTTAGTAAAGGGGCCCGGGGCGGACCGCCCCCCCCGCCTCCCCTAGGTACGCCACTGGATATGCTGAGGTTTTTGCGGCGAATGGCAAATCTGCAGTAATTTAATATAATAATAATAAACTAATTTAAAATTAATAAATCGTGTTGCATTAATTTAAGCAATTTTTTTTAATTGCAAAATTTTACAAATTTAGTAATATCATTATTATGTAGTAGGTATATTAATTATTTATTATACTGATGACATTATTAATTTCGCGTTTTAAATTTTCCCGTTGTTCTGAATTTTCAATGTTCTGTTTTGTCAATGTTCTTTTATTTCAGTGTTCTCTTTTTTCATTGTTCTGTTTTTTCATTGTTCTGTTTTTTCACTGTTCTGTTTTTTCACTGTTCTGTTTTTTCACTGTTCTGTTTTTTCACTGTTCTGTTTTTTCATGTTCTGTTCTTTCGTGTTCTGTTTTTTCATGTTCTGTTCTTTCATGTTCTGTTCTGTCATGGAATCAGTTTAAACACAAAAAATTGCACAAAATGACGTGGACGTGGCCTGGTGGAGATAAATAGTACAGACGGAAACCAGATTGACCATGTGCTGGTGAATAAAAGAAGAGCAACATCGATTCAAGATGTAAGATCGTACAGAGGGGCCAATGCGGACACGGATCACTTCCTTGTGGTGGCAGAAATCAAGCAGAAAACAATGATCGGGGAAAGACGACATGACACAAGAAGGGGAATGGCAATAGAAAAATTTAATAGCGAATCGTATACCATGCAATACCAAGAGATGTTAAAACGTCAGATAAAAGAAAACAAAGAAGACGACATTGATGTGTTATGGAACAATATCGAAGAAAACATTAAAGTAAGCGCAAGACACATACTGGGATATAGAAATAAAGGAAAATGGAAAACATGGTTCGACGATGAATGCGAGAGGAGTAATAGGAATAAGAATGAAGCAAGACTGAAATGGTTAGCAACCAGCAAACAAGAAGATCTGAATAATTACAAGGAAAAAAGAAGAGAAGCAAGTCAATTATACAAGAGAAAGAAAAACGAATGGATCGAACGAAGAATGAAAGAAATAGAAGAAAATAGTACCAACAATGTGAGAAAATTCTATCAACAAAAAAAAAAGGTCATGTAATATAAAAGTAAGAGCACTAAAGAATGAAGAGGGAAGATTAGAAAGCGGTGCAGAAAACATCAAGAAAATATGGTTGAATCACTTCCAGAAATTATTAAATACGCAGCAAGATGAGTACACGAGATCGAACGTACTGGAAGACTCGGTAAATGATGAGGTGCCAGAACCGACAATCGAGGAAGTTACCGACATGATAAAGAGATTAAGAAAAGTAGCGCACTGGCTACCCAGTTCTTAGACCTCTATACACACAGAGTATTTCCAACACGATTTGAAACGCTCTGTATGATTTTGAATTATGCGGACGGACGGACAGACGGACGGACAGACAGACAGACGGACAGACACGGAGCTAGATCATAAGGCTTCTTGTTATACTTTGTATAGAAGCCTAAAACAACCCAAATTTAGGGGTTTAAAGGTAGGCCACGCCCCCATGAAATTTAACAAAATTTAAGGTAATTTTCGGACTTTTTGGGTATGTTTGGATCCGAATGTGACTCTGACGCCGTTGCGGACGTTTAAAATTATCGAAGATTTTTTTACCGAAGAATCGGCAACATTGATACCAGGGGATGCAAGTCATATAGCAGCAGGCTCGCCTACTGCATTAGCCGTACCCGGTCGGAATGAGAATGAGTAAAAATTTTTCACCCGGAAATTGATTTTTTTCTTTGAGATTCGGAAAGCTGGGTGTGATTAGTAGATTTAGTAAAAAATATTAGCAAAAAAATATTGTAAATATTTAATATTTGTGGGATTAACATTCTTAAGTAGTACCAACTAGAGAATATTAATACTATATAAACAATAGGCTTCATAAGTTTATTGAAGAAGTGTAAGTTGTGTTGTTAAGTAAATAATTGTCTACAACGAATATCGGTACATAACAATCATGAAGGTTTTTAAATATGTTTCTCAATGTGTTAAAGTATTTTTGTTAATAATCGCTTGCGTTGGATTTATGGATGGATTTCTAAAAGCGATATACAACCTCGATTCTTTTGAGGGAACGACGATGACCTTATGGCCTGGATTTGAATATTTTAAATCGCGCAATACTTCCACCGGTGGGTCCTTTGAGGGATCGACGAATAACCGTACAAATTCATCGGCTGACGATTTTATTTCCGAAATAGTGGATCGAAATAATATAAATGTGCACCTCAGAGATAAGGATAAAGTGATTAACATTTTGCAGAGTATCATCTATCAAAATGATCGAACCAATAAACAGATCGAAGAAGGCAACACTGAAATTCCCACAGTTAGCAGCTACAGTGTAATCATTTACTATCCTGGAGTAACAAAACAAAACGCGATATCTATGCAGAGTGTGCTTCCTAAATATTTTCCATACGGAATAGATGTTATCATACCTGAAGAAAAAATAATAAAACAGATTCCAGTTTTGGACACATTCGCAGATGTTTTAGAAAACTTTAATATTTTAGGTTCGAGCGTTAAAATTAAATTCAATTTTTCGGAACATTACGATAATTCTGTGATGCAAGGCTCTAAAATTTCAACTAAATTGGGTCTGGAGGAACGGGAAAATCGTCTTAGCAATGTTGTGCTAATGGGCGACGGTGTCCGCCATTTTAATTGGGCCGACGGCGACGTTGTGATATTTGGAGTTCGCTTGAATTTTCTGAAATTTTGGAAAGTTTTCATAGTGCCAATAATAGTGAAGTCATTGAAAAATTGAATTTTTGGGAACAAATTTATTAAATATTATTGGTCCAGTTTTTATTTATGAATAAATTTGATGTAGTTTTTGAAAATATTTTAGTTGTTTTACCCCAAAAATGTAGCGTACGAATGAGTTTACTTTTTCTATAGATTCCTGTGTATTTTTATTAGATAATTATATTGGAGGGCTCAGATTTTACCTAATTATCGAATTAAACATTTTACGAGCCGTTAAAGTTATGAAATGCAGAAAGGTTAACACGTTAGGTATTTTCTTGACCTACGTTATTTCATTAATTAACAGCTTAGTTTTGAATAAATAAGAAATATTTTAATTTTTATAAAACTAGCAAGTAGGGCGGCCTAACAGCCGCTCAGACTTCCTACTGCGCGAATAACTGGGATCATTGATCAGTTCTAGAAACTCACTTCTATGCACGATCATATTTTAGATTAGATCATAAACCAATCGCGAGATGAAAGGGAATACTTGGTTCATTGCAATTAAATCGATTCTGCTATTACTCAAATTGATATCCATCAGATGAATAACGGTTTCCATCATCCACATTGTTTCTCTTTCGGTCTTTTGGGAAAACCCACTCCAGCCTACTATCGATGTTTTGTGCCCTTTCTGTACTTTTAGCTTCTTTCGGATGGAGTGGGAGTGTGGGAGTACCGCTTCCGCCTTGTCGTCGATAAGGGTATATCTTAGTCTTGAACCCTGAACCTAAACCCAGTCTTAGCCAACCGTCATTGACACGCCTGAATATTACCATGTTATTTTTCCATAATGTAAGTTGTTAAATTTTAAGTAAAAATATTACAAATAATTTTAATAAAGATTGTTATACGATATAATTATGCGGGATTGTGTTTTTGAAACACCGCCAAATTTTGTTTTTAGTTCAAAAATGTAATAATAGATATGACTAAAATTTTTAAATTAGCTAACTTTTAAAATAAGTTTGAAAAAGGTACGCCTGAAGAGTGGGAATTTGTCCCTTCCTGCCACATCTCTCGCCATGGGACGTCGTGAATTATCGAAACGCTATGAAATTTTAAGAAAATAAATAAAAAAAATATACAAAAATGAATAAAATTAAAAATTAATAATAATAAATTTGAAGTATCAACAATAATTTATTCCATCAAGTTTATGACAAATAAAGCGCAAAACAAAAAATTGGAAATCGAATTAAAAGACGACATCTCTACATGTGGAAACCAAACAAAGCAAAATCTTATTTTGTGTCGACTAAAATTAATTTTAATTATAATTAGGTTAAGAAAATTGATGTAAAAATTTATAATTTCCAGTTTTGCGAAAAACCGAAAAAAAAGTGGATCGTCATCGAAGGTCCAATATTTTCACCACTTCCCGCGATGTCTTATCCGATATCTGCTCATTCTATAACTTTGCCTCAATCCATTCCAACTATACCCCCATGTTACTCCTCCACTTCTCAAAGTTACTCTCCCACTTTGCCAAATTATGGTCCCATTTCGACAGGTTTTTCCAATACCTCGTCATGTTATTCTTCACCCTATCAAAGTAGTAATTATTCTCCCACCGCCTCAAGTTATTCCACCACCACCTGGAAGTATTCCCCTACTTCACCAAGTTATTCGCTCATTTCAAACGGTTTTTTTTCTCGATACGATTTACTTCTCCAAGTGATTTCCTCAAGAAGTTCCGAATTTTTCACAATAAAATTACCACGAAATAAATAAATGTTTACCAAGTGTGACCTTGGTGGAAAGGAAACAAAAGTGCAGTCTGTATAAAAATCTAATTTTTAGGGATTTCTCAGAAAATTGTGTTTGAATATTTTTAAAAATTTATAAAATAAAGTTTATCTAAATTCTTGTTTGTTTGATTCTAATTTTTATTACAGCCATACAAATTTCAAAAATATTAAAAAGCAATGAATAGGTTTCTTAATTTAAGAGGTCAAGTTTGATTTTAGACAAATGAGGGGGTCTTTGATTTGTCACTATAGGATTTCCGGGGGGGGGGGGAGTCCGACGATTGTGAATAACTGTGACAAGGGGGGGCGATGAAAAAGTCGGAAAAAATTGCGGACGTCCTTTATGGACGACCCCTTACCTACAAGCTCAAGGAAGGCCACTTCCAGGGGCTGTTTTAGTAGGAATCTCATAAATCTATTTTGCCGTGCTATGCAAGAAAGTCGTATCTGACACTTTTACAAAATTCACTTTTTCTTTTCACTTTATCACGTTTTCCCATAATTTCCACCGAGTTAGAAGACTATATACAAATTTGGAGACATTGAGGGCTCTGAAAATTTTTATTAATTTCAAAATAATCTGTGTTACTATAGGGTCTTTCAATAGCCACGCCTGAACTTTCACAGCCGATTGTGGTTATGCTTGATATGACAGCGCTGTCATTCTGTGACGTTTGTATTCTGCCATAGCTGCCATTTGATCATGGAAAACTACACGCTTCAACAACGCGTCGAAATCGTGAAAATTTATTATAAAAATTCGTGCTCTGTCCGCCAAACGTTCCGCGAGCTACGTGGAATTTTCGGTCGACATGGGCGTCCTGCCGAGAGCTCAATTCAACGACTTATTGCGAAATTCGAGGAAACCGGCTCAGTTGCTAATCGAGCAGTGCCTGTGCGTCGCCGGAACGTTCGGTCGGAAGAGAATATTGCTGTTGTTGCTGAAAGTGTGCGTGATGACCGAAACATCTCAGTTTTTCACGGCGTCAGATATCGAGAAATGATAACCAATTTTTTTTGGCCCGAATTGGATGATACGGACTTAGAGAACACGTGGTTCCAGCAAGACGGCGCTACGTGTCACACAGCGGGTGAAACGGTGGAGTTATTGAAGGAAAAGTTTCCAGGTCGCGCTATTTCAAAATAAGGTGACATTAATTGGCCTGCGAGATTGTACGATTTAACGCCCTTAAACTTTTTTCTTTGGGGCTCTGTTAAGTCACTGGCCTATGCCAATAAACCAGCAACAATTCTGGACCTGGAGAACAACGTAATTCAAGCCATTGCTGCTATCCAGCCCGATTTATGTCGAAAAGTCATTCAAAATTGGATCTCCCGGATCGACACTTGCAAACGAAGTCGCGGAGGCCATTTGAACGATATTATTTTTAAAACATAATGGCATTGAATATACTTCAATCCGAAATAAAGATATCCGTCATATCACACATACAACTCTTTTTATTCAATTTTAAAGATCGAGCGCTATTATTGAAAGACCCTTTATATAAAAATAGTCGTAAAGCACATTTAATAATATAAAAAAATCCTATCTGCAAAGTTCTCTTGTCAGATACGGAATATTTTTGATTAATAGTGTGCTGCTTTTATATTATATAAAACGTTCTATTACTAAAACCGATCAGTGATGTAGTTACGACCTTCTTGCTTAGCAGGGTGTCAATCCATTCAGTGGGATTCCAGCTAGTGAGATTATTCGATATCAACAGAATTCTACAATAAAAAATGTCCTTGTGGTCAAAGATAACGGTTACAATTAAAACAAATTATAAAAAAAATAATAATTAATATTATAATATAAAATTTTTGTTGTTTTAAATAATTATTTACTCAAATAAGAGTGTCAACAGAGTTAATATTTTTTAACAGTTAGGCAGATCGGTAGTAAAATATCTCTGAAAATTTTCAGTCAAATTCGTGCGAGTGCCGCTGGACTATGATTACTCTGATATGGCCCTTCGAAATTCTGAAATCCCGAAAACATCCTTCAAAGAGTAAACAGATTAGGAACTTTGAAATTGCACACAGCTGGCATCCCATTAGGGCTGCAAAGTTGTTATTTATGGAGGTTTGCAGAAGATTTAGTCGAGTTTCGCTCGTCTTATGAACCACTTATGAGTCAGCTGAAGAAGAAAAAAGTTCTACATCGAAAATAAGAAAACTACGCTTTTGGACAAAAATTGAAAATAAAAAAATCTTTTTAGCCGTTTTAAATTTTTTACGTAGGAGACCCAAATAATTTATAGAAATGGATGTGGCAAAGTTAGTCTTTTATTCAAATTTGGATCCAAACTTGCCATTTTACAGTGGAACACCCAAATCATCAACATGAAAATGAATTTTAAAAATAGCGTTTAATGCACAACAATTCCTACAAAATAACAACTAAATATTTATAAACACTTGATCCCAGGGAAATAAAGAAATTTTTCTCTCCCCAAATATTAAACTAAATTAAATTTTACGGTGGCTAATTCCAGCTCTTGTCAAAAAATATTAAACAATTTAATTTCGCGAATCTATTCACTAATTTGGTTATCAATGGAGATCCGTGGATACTGGATAGCCACAATGGGGGGGGGGGTTGACTAAGATTACATTTATCACGTAGTATAGTGTTTTAAATCTCTCCCACTGTCCAAGTGGCGTCGAATTGTCCAATACAGCCGTGCTTAGTTAAAACGTCCTAACTAACAAGTTTGTTTTCGACGAAAAACTGACTTTATGTGCATGTTATAAAACTATTTTTATTATAAAATTGTACTTGATGCTTTCTGTAATGTATGATTATATCAAATTTCTGTTAAATGATATGAAAATGGCTTAATAACATCCACATAAACGCATTTCTTCCCGAAAACAAATTTGTTAGTTAGGACGTTTTAACTAATGACGGCAGAATATTCAGCGGCGTAACTACTGTGATTCGGACGCTGCATTGCGTTGAAAAATGTTATTCTTTATTATGAGTTATTGCTATTCTGATTTGGGAGGGCGGCGCCCCATCGCCCTCCCCGTACCAGCCACCACTGACTGAACTGTTTCTTATTAATTTTTTTTCCAATTATTCTCTAATTCATGTAGGTACATTAACTTTTTCTGTTTTTTCCTTATTTTTACGATAAACTCGAGATTTTTCTTTAATTTATTATTACTCTCATAATTTTTTAACAAAATTTTCTTCTCTCAAAATACGCGACTTGCCTGGTCAAATCTATAGGGCCAGGGCCAAGTGATTACAATTCAAACAGTTCAAAATAATCGCCAAAACATCGGAGTACCAAAATTGTTAAATATTACAATTTTATAAAATTTACAAAAAAAAACAACAGTATACACCTATCTTATAATATTTACGCCGTATTATAATAATGTTTTTGTAGATATGCGCATGAAAAACATTTTCCGTTTTTAATTCATAATTAATTATTTTTTGATTTATTTATTCATTAGTTTTCTGTAAGTGCGTGATTAACGTGGTTGTGCGGCCTAAAGGCCGCACTGAAACATTTTCAGGTTGATGACTGAAAAATAATCAAGAAAGATAACTTTTCAACAAAAAGGCAGAAATGGTGTTCTAAGGCTGCACTATTTTCAATAACAACTACTTGATAATAATAACAATTTTGGTGGGAGTTGACTATCTCTGACTACTCGAAACAAAATTTCTTCTGCTACACACTAAAGAACACAGTTAATATAACAAATTCTCAAAATATAAACCGAGAATTTATTAACAAAATTTTGAAATAATCGATTTTGAACTTAGCTAATTTTCATGAAATTTGTGGTGGATTAACGAGATTCAGGGGCGCGTCAGTCATTCTGTGCTCAGTCCGTGCGCTATGATATACTCTAACACTTAGAATATTTCGCAGCGGCAGATGCAGCTCGACCGTCGTACATGCAACATCGATTATTTTTTGTTTTTAGGCGATAGGCAAGGGGGTGAAACGTAATAGTATACTGCCCCATACCGCAACTATACTTTTTAATGCTATTTCGAGGGTCTCTCACATCGCGGTTGCATTTATCCCGGTTTTCTTGATGCGTGGCGCTTCTCGTATGTTTAGCCTAGTAACCAGAGTCAAAACCGCCCTGGAGGGGTGCAACCCGGAGCGGAGCGGAGGGGAGCCCCGTAAGGGTAGGTTTTGACGATGGATTACCCTCCTTATCGAATGCACACCCAAAAAATCGAAGGCAAAAAAATTTTAATTTTTTCACTTTTTCGGCAATACACGGCTTATTTTCCATTTTTTTGATTATATTTATTACTAATATCCACTAATCACACCCCCATCTATCCGAATTTCAAAGAAAAATTCAAATCGGAGCGAAAAAATTTTCGCATTTTCAACGGACCACGGGCGACTGATGTGCATCGACCGGGGTCTGCAGCCTGATCGTTGCTACTTTTCCGTACTTTTCAAATGTCGATATTGGGGTTGTTTCGACCCCGTTCACTCTTTTTTTTGTTTTAATAGACAATTATAAGCCTGTTCTTTAGTGTGTAGCTGAAGAAATTTTTTTTCAGCTAGTCAGAGATAGTCAACTCTCGCCACAATTTTAAGTAAATAACAATACATTATTAGTAATTTTATGGCCTGGGGTCACCAGCATATTATGGTGATGTGACGAAATATTCAAAAATATTTTGTTACTATTTTACTTTTCTTGGCCATGTGATATACTGGAGGGTATTCTGCTGTTCTTAGTTAAAACGTCCTAACTGAAAAATTAGTTTTTAGAAGAAATGACTTTATCTAGATAAATAATAACGCTGTTTTCATTATAAAATAGTATTAAATACCTTCTGTTTTATTTATTCATTAATTTTTAAATTTTTCTTCTCAAAACCAATTTTGCCTTCCCATTGAAACAAGTCACGGGCCGCCACTGCTGATCAATCAACAAGAAAAAATAAGAATGTGGTCATTTTTATAGATAATAATTTAGTCTGCCTTATTTTCAATTATTTGAGATTTTGTTCTAAAGTAACCCAAATCGAGATGTTCATAAATATGTCTGTTATCATCCAGGCGGCCAAATCGTCAAAATTGGTGTCTATTTAGAGGTTCAAATGAATAAAATTATTAATAATTTTAAATTATTAAATAAATATTAAAATATTAAAAAAAAATATCTAAAATTTAAGTAACCACACCTCCGTTTTTAAAAATATTGTTTCTTTTTTGCCCACTATTTCTTTGTCTGTCTGCCAACCCTTTGAAAAAATCTAGCGCCACCACTGTTAAATACAATTTTGGATTGACATCGAAAACATTTACAAGTACAATTAAGTCAAAAACGATTTATTTCCTAAAAAATAACCTTGTGGACGACTTTTAACCTACATTAAAGTATACTTAATTAATTCACTTATTTTATAAAGTATCGTAACCGAATATGCAGTTTTAATCACGCAGATGACTGTCTGTAATTTTTCGTGCTGATGATCTTCTTACCGCACATTGCACAAATACCTTTCTTATATGAACACGATTGACAGTAATGTGACCCCACTTGGTGAACCTTCTGCTTGCATATCCTACAACAGAATAACTTGAACTGCCATGTAAAAAAAGACGTATGAACCTACCTGCAGGCTTCAAACTGTTTCGTGTAAGGATTGAATCTGCTCTTTGTGGCCGTCAAAGCTTTGTTTTCGTTTACTTTACGTCCACCGGATTCGGTTGTGTTCCGTGATCCACTTTTCCATGTATCAGGAGTTATTACTTTACCCAGTTTTGCTTCACATTTGTCGCAAACCATTGTATTGCTAAAATTAAAAATTTTAATAGGAAAAATTTGAGGTTATGTGATGAAAATTTGTTTAATTGTAGTCATTGTAGTGTTATTACAAGATGATAACGCGGTGGTTAGTTGTTAAAAATCGCAGAAACTCACCAATTTTGATTAAAATTAAAGGAAAACCTTAAAAAATGATTAAAATGTTTGTTGTGGTGCGCAGTGCGCTCGACATCGTCTGATCGACTTTCACTTTGACATTTGAAGACGTCAATAAGTATTGTCACTAAAATTAACGATTTTGAATATTTACAAACATTCTAATAATAATTAGAAATAAAATATGCAATATTTCTTAAAGTTGATCCTTCTGTTTGTATAATAATTTAATATCTTTATCTATAAAATTTGACAGCGTCACAGTCAGGTTTTTCGAGGAGAGAGCACTTATGGTTTTTGAAGACAGGGACGGACTTGAGCACCTTTTTTTTCAAAAATTAATTGAAAATTCATTTTTTCGATTTTTGAATAGTTATATTAGGGGGTCGGGAGGGTGCCCTACCCCAAATTTTAGAGCTCAAAATTTTAGAGCTCAGAATCACTGACTGAGTGGCTTAAAATTCTCCAATCAGTGTGACCCACTACGTACAACATTTTTAACAATTTTAGTGCATTTAATCGATTTTTATTTTTATATTTGAAAATTCATGGGAAGGGGTGGGGGCAGTTACTCTCCTTACGACCCCCTTGTATCTTGATCATGATCTGCCCTTGTATGTGACCCTTTTACCTGTCTACCAGTGACGCGTAGATATGAAAATGAAATTTCAAATTTATTTTTAAAATATAACGGCAAAACAAAAATAAATTAATTTAAAATGTGAAAACTAATCTAACCAGTGGCGATCATAAGGAGGGCATACTATTATATAATATTTAATGTTTATCAGCTTTATAATTCTTTTTATATTAAATTTGTTTTTGAAATGTTTTTCTCAATTATTTCAATTTTACTTTTCCATTTTCTAGAATGTCTGTACCACGTGTGTACTTTTCATTTTTTATTTTAAAAATAATTTTTTAAATTAAAAGAAAACTTACAAAATAAAATAAAACTTTTTTTGCTTTCTTCTTACGTTTTAAGTTAATTTTTTTTAAATTTCGCAGCGGAATGAATTTAAAATAACTTAAAATGTGAAATCTAACTTTTCCAAAAGCGGTCATAAGGGGGTGGGTACCATTATTAATTTAATAATTACTTCAGCTTTTTAATATTTTTCACAATTTGTTTTCATTATAAATATCTCAATTATGTTTATTTCGATTTTTGATGTTTTGGAATGTCTGTACCACGAATTATTATTTACTTATTTTAAAAATCATCCTTTTAATTATAAATAAACCTAAAATTTTAAGCCTTTGTATTTTAAGGTTTTACTTTTAATTTTATTTAATTTAGTAACAAAATTATTTAAAATAATGTAAAATGTGAAATCTAACCTAACCATTGGTGGTCATAAGGCGGGGGGGGGGCAACCATTATTATTTCAGCTTTTCAATATTTTTACTTTCCGAACCCCTAGGTAAGGAAAGTATTGTTATCAGTCAAAATTTGACCCCCCAATTTTTTGACAGATGTTCACGTTTTGAGGTCCCCTGAATCCATTTTTATCATTTTTGGAAGGATGTCTGTATGTATGTGTGTATGTGTGTATGTGAGGGTGTATGTGTGTGTGTATGTACGTCTGTGAACACGATAGCGTCTAAACGAAGCAAGCAAATCATTCCAAATTTTGCATATAAGCTTTTTCCTGTCGTAGGACGAAGCCAGATGAAAATAAATTAAATCGTGTAACGGGAAAGGGGGGTTTACCTGGAGCTATTATGACATTATGCGTCATAACTTCGAAACGAAATTAAATATGTAAAAATATTAATAACAAAAAATTAGCGCTATGGAATTTCCTACATTTTTTGTCCTACAAGTTTTTCTCTAAAATATACAGAGCGTTTCAAAAATTTTTGTATTTGTAAAAATTTTTTGTATTTGTAAATAAAATAGTAAACCGCATTCTACTAACGAAAATAAGATGAAAAGTTTCTAATAACATGGGTCCAAAAATGCTTCGTTTGCAACATATAGGCATTCAAAAGTTTTTTTCTTCCTATTTTGGCAAAATATGAAATTTTTCATCGATTTACTGTTGAAATTATGTAACCATTTTATTTAAAAATATAATGTAAAAATTTGCGTCTGTTCGGAAAGTTATGCGATGGCCACATCAGATTTTTAAAATTTCTTTTTAGATTTTTAGACCATTTTAGAACATTATGTACATTTTATTATTTATTTTAAAAATAATAAATTCTTTACACTCGAAAAAAAAAATAAAACAAAACTGTTTTTAAACGGTATTATTTTGTTTTAAGTTATTTTTTTAATTTCGCAGCGAAATGACATTAAAATAACTTACTATGTGAAATCTAACCTAACAGGTGGCGCTCACAAGTTGAGAACCAAACAATAAATTATTATTTAATAATTTTTCAGATTTTTAATATTTTTCAAATTTGTTTTTGCAATATTTTTTCAATTTAGTTAATTTTCATTTTTTAAAATGTCTGTACCACGTAAGTAGCTGCCACTATTTACCTTAAAAATAACATTTTTAAATTAATAAAGAATACAAAAAGTAAGACTCAAAATTTTTAAGCTTGGTTTTTTATGTTCTAGGTAAGTTACTTTTTTAATTTCGTCGCAAAATGAAATTTAAATAATTTCAAACATGAAACATATCCTAACCTGAGGCGATCATAAGGGGGGCAACCATAATTAATTGAATAATTTTTCAGCCTTTTAATATTTTCTAAAATTTATTTTTGCAATATTTTTCTGAATTATTTTAATTTTCCGTTTTCGGGATTTTCAGGCAAGTTATTTTTTTATAAATTTTCAGCGAAATGGGATACCGACAAAAAAATTTAGTAGTGTTTTTACGTAAATATGATCCTTAGGAAGTGCTTTGACATGTCATGTGGTGAGATTTTTCTAAAAGACGCTCATAGCGACGTAATTAAATACTAATAAAATTGAATTTGTGACGTTGTCACTAACATTAATCAGCAGATTTTGCTTAGTCATAAACGTCATAAAATACCATAAATTCTAATAAAATAAATTTTTTAAATTTTGCGAAATAATTTTTAGTTATTGCAAGACCGGCTAATAAGTTATAAATTAAGTAAACTTTGTGGGGGGGGGATATCTTTATTGCATGATAACAAAAAGAAATTATGTTAAACAATGTTTGTGAACATAATCAGCTTTACTTTATTTTTGGAAATTCATAAGGGGGGATTTTTACCATCTTTGTAAACCATTAAACAATTTAGAACTTTTAAATTTGTAGGAGTTGCATTAATTATTTCTATATTATGTTTTTACTTTCCCATTTACGTAGTAAAGTATTGTTATCGAGTTAAAAAAATTTTTTGAGTTAGCATTTTTTAATTGTTTAAGACCAATTTTGGAATGATGTCCGGATGTGTGTGTGATGTGTGGTCATTCTATCGTCAACGTTTTCAGACAAACGCGTGCACCGATTGAGTTGAAATTTTATACACTATAGTTTGAAGCAGCTGTCTAAAGAGCTGATTAGATTTTGGTTGAAAATCGTCCATTTTTAACCCATTTTTTAGATGAATGAAAATTTCTAAAGAGCATTGCCGCTTCCCGGTGGAATATATGAGATTAAAAATCATATCAATCGAACGAGATTATTTTTCCGCACCTTATGATACCCCACACTTGATAGTTTGCTCTTAAATTATTGTTAACTAGCTGGCACGGGCGGCTTACGCCGCCCTTAGCCATCTAGACCCAGAATAGATCCGAGAAGGCCATAGTTGTTTGGCCATCGGCCTCACAGGGGGAGGACCATAATAGATCCGCGAAGGCGATAGTTGTTCGGCCTTCGGCCTCACAGGGCGGACCATAATTCGCCGCCCTTAGCCATCTAGAGCTAGACCCATAAAAGATCCGTGAAGGCCATAGTTGTTCGGTCTTCGGCCTCACAGGGGGAGAACCATAATAGATCGGCGAAGGCCATAGATGTTCGGCCTTCGGCCTCACAGGGCGGACCTGTATAATAGATTATATTTATATGCCTTCGGCTGCCTTGACTGCTAGTCCGTGATTGCCAGTGGTTATTATAGTATTATGCCAACCAACCACTTTTCGCGTTTAAAAAATATATTTAGATATGTGGCCACCAATCTGTACACTTATATGATAGAGCCCCATCTAGCGAATACAGAGTGTGCAAGCATTATAAATATAGCACATAAATATAAAAATATTTGTAAGTACTTTTTATTTTCTTATATATTAAAAACAACATAAAACTAACATAAATAACAACATCAAACTATTTCATGTCAATATTAATATGTGAAGAATTATAGAAATTATAAACCGGCCGTTCCGTATTGGAAGTGCCGGCCACGGCTCTTCTGTTTGGCAATAACGAACGCAAGTCGAATAGTTTTTGTTGCTGGCCTCTACCACGACCTCTACGACGTATAGGTCGGCGACGCGGTCTGCGTCAATATAAGGGCGGGGAATCGGTGCGCACGGTAGTGGTGGCGGAGGTTGATCTTGCGCGGAATCGGTGGGTTCTTCCAAATTTTCCATATTTTCTTTGATTTTTTCGTTTTTTTAGTTTGCTTATATAGAAAAAGCTTGTCACCAATTAAAAAGTAATCTGTTTGATCCGGTCACAGGGAAGACAGGGAGGCCAAGATTCAGTTCATATAGGGTTACAGCAACATAAGACGGGGAACAAAGTGCCTTGACTGCTCGTCCGTGATTGCCATTGGTTGTTCGGCCTTTGGCCTCACAGGGAGAGGACCATAATAGATCCGTGAAGGCCACAGTTGTTCGGCCTTCGGCCTCACGGGGAGCACCATAATAGATTATATTTATACTAGCTGATAGCCCGTCCGAGGACGGGTAGCTAGAAGGACGGGCAGGCAGCCAAGGTCATATGGCTTTTGGATTGCACTGAGAGCTTTCCTTAATCTTCATTCAACTTAAGTTACCTTGGCTGCCTGCCCGTCCCATCAGGCAATATGAAGCTGCGATACGATTGTTGACGCGGAAGAAACGATCGATTTTCTCAATCACTTCAGGTAGACAACCTCTATTCTCAGGCAGATTTACTCGTTCATTGACCGCTTCTGTCGTGTCCATTACATACAGTTGTGCAAACTTTCTTGTTTGTCCTTCAGGTGGACACAGGTTTGTGGTTCTGTGGTACGTCTGTCCATGAATTTTGAAAACGTATGGTCCGTTACCCGGCATTGAAACAATCTCTGCTCCCATTGAAGCGAAAGAAACCGAGGAATTGTAAGAGCGGATGTGCTGACGAAAGTTCTTGTAGTAAGGATTATCTGAATCTGAAAGCATAGAGCGAAGAAATTCGGGATATAACAATAGATTCCCATGTTGATCGAGCGGTTGTGGAATCTTCACTTTTCCTTTATGACAGCAGTTGTTAAATTGTTTATCAACTGGACGCTCCTTGGCGAAATTCTTGGAGCCGCAGAACTGACAGATGGAATTCATTTCTCCACAATCGTGTCGAGTAACGTGAGATTCATCAAATCTCAATGCTCTTATTTGGAGTTGAATTGCTTGACTTTGGTATCGATTTTCTTTCTGTCGATGTATCGCATGGGACCGAGCGTCAGCAGCTTGCCGCGCTTGAGTTTCTTCTAAAGTTTCACGTTGTTGACGTATCGCATGGGACCGTGCGTCAGCAGCTTGCCGCGCTTGAGTTTGTTCCAAAGTTTCACGTTGTCGACGTATCGCATAAGACCGAGCGTCAGCTTGTCGCTGTGATCGAAGCTGTTCTTCTGTGTTATTAGCTCTTGTACGTGCTTTTCTCTCACGATTCAATCGCCGTCGCTTTGCAGCAGGATTTTCAAAATTTTCATTATCCATTATGGAAATTCACATAATGCTTTTTTGGAAATAGCTGTCCTATATAGACAAAATGATACGATGATACGTTGATCCGATGATACGTTGATACGATGATACGTTGATACGTTGATCCGATGATACGTTGATCCGATGATACGTTGTGCGTTCGGTTTGCTTCGGGTATTTCCGTGGGACAGACAGAAAGAAAGACTTGGCCTTTATAATAAGAGATGCCTTCGGCTGCCTTGACTGCTAGTCCGTGATTGCCAGTGGTTGTTCGGCCTTCGGCCTCACAGAGCGGACCATGAAAGATTATATTTATATGCCTTCAGCTGCCTTGGTTGCTAGTCCGTGATTGCCAGTGGTTGTTTGGCTTTCGGCCTCACAGGGGGAGGACCATAATAGATCCGTGAAGGCCATAGTTGTTCGGCCTTCGGCATCACAGGGCGGACCATAATAGATCCGTGAAGGCCATAGTTGTTCGGCCTTCGGCCTCACAGGGGTAGGACCATAATAGATCCGTGAGGGCCATAGTTGTTCGGCCTTTGGCCTCACAGGGCGATCCATAATAGATCCGTGAAGGCCATAGTTATTCGGCCTGCGGCCTCACAGGGCGGACCATAATAGATCCGTGAAGGCCATAGTTGTTCGGCCTTCGGCCGCACAGGGCGAACCATAATAGATCCGTGAAGGCCATAGATTTTTTGGGGGTGAAACGTAATAATTTACTGCCCCATACCGCAACTATACTTTTTAATGCTATTTCGAGGTTCTCTCACATCCCGGTTTCATTTATCCCGGTTTTCTTGATGGGTGGCGCTTCTCGTATGTTTAGCCTAGTAACCAGAGTCAAAACCGCCCTGGAGGGGTGCAGAGCGGAGCGGAACGCAGCGGCGCCCCGTAAGGGTAGGTTTTGACGATGGATCACCCTCCTTATCGAATGCACACCCCAAAATTCGTAGGAAAATTTTTTTTAAATTTTTTCACTTTTTCGGCAATACACGGGTTATTTTCCATTTTTTTGATTATATTTATGACTTCTTCTTCTTCTTCAAGTGCCGTCCCCGCTACGGAGTTTGGCAATCATCATTGCTATTTCTATCTTTGAAACGGCTGTTCTGAACAATTGGGTAGATGTACACTTATACCATTCTCTCAGATTGTGCAGCCAAGATGTCCGCCTCCGGCCAGTACTTCTCTTTCCCTGGATTTTTCCCTGCATGATCACCTGCAGTAGTTGATATTTCTGTCCTCTCATCACGTGGCCTATCTATCCGAATTTCAAAGAAAAATTCAAATCGGAGCGAAAACATTTTACGCATTTTCAAGGGACCACGGGCGAACGATGCACATCGACCGGGGTCTGCCGCATACTCGATGCGACTTTCTCGTACTTTTCAAAAGTCGATATTGGGGTTGTTTTGACCCCGTTCACACTTTTTATTGTTTTAATAGACAGATATAAGCATGTTCTTTAGTGTGTAGCACTCGAAAATTTTTTTCGAGTGGCTGAGTTAGTGATAGAATCGCCAATACGGTTTGCCTTGGATAATTTTGATCTGTCAAGGTGATTTGTACTGTTTCATTACTATAATTTAATATTTTAACTAATTTACTTATATAAAAACATATTATGTAATTAATATCAAACGAATTTTTTAATTACCTATAAAAAATTAATTCTGACGTCATTTACGACCATGCATCCCGCAAATTTCTAATTTTTTTTGGAAAATGACAATTTTAAACATTTTTCAATGCAAACATGTTATTTTATTGTTAAAATGAAAACATAAAATAAGTGCTTTTAAAAAATATGAGTTACCATGTTAAATTACAAATTAAATTTCGTAACTTTGATATCTCAAAATAATTTGTGTATTTTATCGAGTTAAAATTTTTTTTGAATTAACATCTTTTTTATTAATATTCAATATAAAATTAAGTGCAATCTACTAAATGGGAAAGTAATGTGTTGTCACATCAGATTTTTTATTTTTCTTCACAGTAATTTGAAATATTAATTATAAATAAAATAATTTTATTTTATTTTAGTTTGTTTTAAAAATGATTCTTTAAATTTTTGAGCTTTAGTTTTTTATGTTTGATGTTACTTTTAAGTTATTATAAATTTTGCTGCGAAATTGCTGTTTGCTGCCAAATAATGAAATTAAAAAAATTTTAAATGTGAAATCTAATCTAACCATGGGCGGCCACCAAGGGGGGGGAAGCAAACCATTATTATTTAATAATTACTTCAGCTTCTTAATATTTTTTAAATTTGTTTTTATTATATTTCTCTCAATTAAATAAATTTTTATTTTCATTTTTTGACTGCCATCTTGGAAAATGGTGGCCAAAATCCCCTTTTTTGCATTTATCTCGAAATCTAACCATGCTATCAAATAATATTTCAAATAAACAATATTCTACATACATTTTTGTATAATTATAGTTAGAGCTCACGTTTATAATATTCTGGCAGCATTTTTTATTCTGGCGACGCGGCGTGAGTAATATGGAAAATATCGTGGGTACATGTTAGCGGTTTCTTAACTATATTTGGTTTATTTTTTAGTCACCAACCAGAAAAAGTGTCAGCGATTATCATGGTTATGCCATGATACACATTATACTTCTATCTGAAGGAAGAGAGTCCTATCTGAATTTTCGTAGTTATGAGATATTTCTTGTATTAACTTTTCTAGGATTTAGGACAAACTAATTAGGGAGAGGTTTTATGAAGTTACCTTGCTACAGAGAGGCCTTTTACAAGTATTAGGAAAGGTTGGGCCGCATGTAGATGAGATAGAAAATATTAAAACATGAAAAACTGAAAATTTGTAGGTAGGACTCTCTTTCTTAAGATGGCAGCATAGTTCATCCGTTTTAATAATGCAGAACTAAATTGTAAAACTTTGACCTTCGAGTCTGATTGGATAAAAATTATGCACATTTAGTACATTGCCAAAATTTTATTTTAAAGTTGCTAGTCTATTTAGGGAGGGGGCGTCCCAACGTCCTTTACGTGCCAGTCGCCACTGCATAACAGTTTTATTTAAAATATCGGGGATAATAATAATTTTGACTTATTGTTACGCTTTAACTAAATTTATAGCTTAATGGCAACTTTGAACAGCAAATTAATGATATAGAGAATTTTATGTAGGGTAGGGTGGTCGACAGTGGATCACCAATTTTTCAAACCCATATATCTTGGAAAATAATACATGAAGTTTGTTGAAATTTTGTGTAGAGTAACATGGACTATAATTATATCGAAATATTCTAATTTAAACTAAGTTGTATTACAAGCAAACTATGAAAAAAATATTTAATTTTAAGTGCATAATGATTCAGTGTTGACCAGGGGTGGTCCACATTGGATCGGCCTACGGTTAACAGTGGATCAGCCACCACGATTATTGCACATATTTTAAAATGGAAAAACCTACAGATTTTCAAACTAAAAATATAGAAAAACAATATATTTTCGAAAAAAATATTATAGAGAAACAGAAAAAATACATTTTCGAGATAAAAATATAGGAAAATAAAAAAATCAGCACATTTTCAATAGAGAAAGTGATTTGGTGATGTGAAGATCTTGGTTAGAAAAATGAAAAGGTACAGAATTGAAGTCTTAGTATTCCAAGAATGGAAGAATGAGAAGAGAGACTTGAAGGTGAAGGAATGGAAGAAGAAAGCGACGGACAGAGAAACATGGAGAATAATCGTTGATTCAGCCCTGAAGCTGAAGGAATTTCATACACCCCCCCCTCCGGTTTTATTTTTAATTTCTATTGCTTATTAGAATATTTAATTTGACAAGGAGCAAAGTAACACAAGAAGGTCGCAATATGCAGTCAGGCTGATTTTTCAAAGGGTTTTGAACATCTATGATCAGATTTGGATCACTGCATTGCATTAAATATTCTTTTTTTTATAAGTTTACTATAAAGGTTATCGATTCAAGCTTCTTTGGAAGTAAATAAATTTACAGTAAAATTATAGTTTTTTTTTTTTAGTTAAATTGTTTGCCCTCCCATTAAAACAAGTCACGAGCCGCTGCTGATTTTTTTAGCGAAGTTTAATTAAGCCGAAGCTGCGATTTTATGGCTAATTTTTGAAATAGTTACCTGAAAAATATTCAGAAATTTAATATCAAAAACCACGCACCGCAGGCGATTGTTTAATTTAGTCCTTGGTTTTCATATTTTATCTGCCTATTTTGATTCAAAACCAAATATAAAATTAAATTGAAAACATCGGAACCGTAGGCGATTTTCTTCAAAAAATACAGTTTTTAAGTTTTCACATCTTAAAACCCGGAATAAAAAAAATCATTTTAAAATTAAAAATTCAGACAACCTTTCGCGATAATTCGCAGTGCGCGATTTTTCAGGAGGTGACGCTTGAAGAACGTCGCAAAAATTTTTCGTGCGTTTACTTCAATGTGCAGTATTTTACTTTTTATTAAAAAGAGACGGTATTAGATAACTTTTAATAATTTTTAATGGAGCAGATGTCATATATGGTTGGTTAAGCACGCATGGTGGTTAAAGTTACAAAAATAACTAGTAGCGCTCGAGCACTCGACGTGCGCTTTACGACGCTGACGTCGATTTTGATTATAAAATTCCGCGTTGATTTTTTTTTCAAAAAATGTTTTAATTTGTTGTGTGAGTGCTGTACAGAATAGTTAGAAAAATGTCGCTATGGATTAAGTGTCTCCTAATTTTTGGATTATTTTCCTGCACCGGTAAGTTCACTTTTTGTAAATAAATTCGCGAAGCTCTCCAAAGTTTGTTTTTTTTTCGTGCGTTACCTACATATTATATTATAATATTTTTTTATGAAAATTTTCGATAGATATTTTTTGAATTTCATGTCCGGTGACATATGCGCGCTTCTTGGAACAGCGGCATATGGACGAAACGGATGTAAAGTCTCGATACATATTTCCGTTGGCACGTGCTGAACTGTGACGTGAACTTTATATTAAAAAAGGAAGTACACCCATTGCTTCCAACTGCCTTTTTAATTATTACAAAGCACAGGAAAAGTACGAAAGATGCGGGTGCAATCTGCAAGCCTTATAAATCAGCGCGCGAGCGTCTTCATCAGCGCAGCGTAACAAAAGACGTTCAAATAATTAATTAACGTGTGGTGATTCATAATGAAATTTGAAACTTAAAGAATCATAACACCCGCGTGGATTATTTAAATAACTTGTAATTTAATATTGCTCTAATAGAATAACAAGATTGGCTTTTGTTGAACAAGACGTGTACGTATCAAGTCGATTAGAACAGGGCCGTATCTGCCCTTAAAATTGCAATGTCGCAATTGTTTTAAACAAAAAAATTATTTATTTTGATTATCCATATAACTGTTTTGAAGATTAACTTAACACACGCAATTAAACTGTCCTACTCTGATTCGTTCAAAAAAATTATTCTTTCGTGACTTACTTCTTATTTTGATTTGCATGAGAGGATTTTCTAAACGCATATGTCATTAGTTTGCCGGAAATGTACAATATGAGCAGACCAATGTCTGCAATTTGCACTCAATCCAGATTTAGCTCCTGCAGTTCTCCAAATTTGAGCGTGAGAATTTTTCTTGTCGGTTATTTTACAATTCTTCGAATTTAATATTATATTTTCCGTCACAAATAGCCGAAAAATTCGCGCCCGGTGCGCTTTATACTCACTTCTCGGGAAAACTATTCGATATAGTACAAAATTTCAAATAAACTATTTTGTAGACTATAAAATTTCCTACAAAAAAGTTGCAATTGAAATATTTATAGTTTTAATAAGTGATCCGGGACACTAGTACGAAAATATGATAAATATCTTTTTTACATTCGCTGTTTATTATAGCTCATTAATAATTTAATTACTAAATGAGCGCATTAAAATGAACAGATGAAAAAATTCGTGGCTTACAGTGGTGGCCCGTGACTTCTTTCAATCGAAAGGCACAAGATTAAAAAAAAGTAAAATATAAATTTACTTATTTACTGTTCAAAAAACTTTAATTCTGATTTTAAACAGTGTCGTAAAACATTTTTTAATATTGTTCCGCTCCGTAACTCAACCAGCGATCACACCAAGCCACCACTGCTATTGTAGTATTCTTATTTATAGCAGAATTAAATGTAAAATTACAGCCATTTACACCCTTCTCGTCGTAGAAACGCGTCTTACTATTGAACTAATTTTTTCGATATTTAAATTATAAATAAAAAAAGATCAGATTATTTTCCATCTCATACTGCACCAGTGGCCGCTCGTAACATTTTTAATGGGAGTGCACGAAATATTAAAAAAAAACAAAATATAAATTTACTTATTTAAATGCTTCCAAAACATTTTAATTTCAACGTCCATAAAGGACGTCCACGCCTAGGGGGAGGAGGGGTTTACAAAATATTTCTATTTCTAACAAAATTGTGTCTGAATATTTTTTTATGTACAGTCGACTCTCGATAAATTGAAACTCAAGGGACCAGAGACAAATTTCTAATTTCATTTAAAAAAATTTAATATTGATTTTATTCAATTTATCGAGTATTTTTCAAGGGACCGGGAAAAAATTCAAATTATGGAGAGATTCAAAATAACGAGTGTTCAAATTATCGAGAGTCGACTGTAGTATTTTGTAAAAAAAACTCATTTACTCCTGAAATTACAAATGTAGTGTCAAGTTTGATTTTAGATATATGAGGGGGGGTCTTAGATTTGTGACGTTCCTGGGGAAGTAACAAGGGGGAAGGGGTTTGAAAAGTCGGAAAAAATTGTGAACATCCTTTATGGATCACCCCTTAAAATAAACGCAAAATTTAGCGAAATCCAGTGCTCCAAATGCTGACCACAGATGATCAAAAACCCCAAAAAATCAACCAAAGTTTTGCGTTATTTTTAAAATATTACTCTCCATTTTTATTGTCATACTGTTCATTATATGCTGAGGTGGAGGTGTTCCAGTGTTCCATACCCCCCAGTCTCTGCAGGCGCCTATTTTTTAGAACTTCATTTGTAGTAGCGATTTTTTCACGATACACTTACAACGGTATGCTTATTATTTTTCTCAAACACGTTTACTACAGCGCATGGGAAGAGTTCCATCATGTTAACCACCCGAAAAAAATTTTCGTGTGCTACACACTAAAGAACATGCTTATATTTGTATATAGAAAAAATATTCAGGGTGAAATCCTGAAAAACAACCCTAATATCGACTTTTTAAAAGTACGTAAAATTAGCATTAAAACGACATAAACAACTATGGGGAAAACCTAGGCCTTGCGGGGCTCTGCCCCGCGGCCGGTTTTGATTGTGCTAATTACTTTTTAGGGTGGTTCCGGCCCGGCCATAACTGTGTGCATCGAAAAACCCAGGCCGGTTTTTCATGGCCGTCGGCGCTCCGCGCCAGATAGCTAAAGAAATTTGAAGCGCCGACCATCAAGAAAACCGGAATGAAGGAAACCGGGAGCTTAAACCCCCAAAAAATCGCGTAAAACAAAAATAATCGATGTTACATGTAGGAGAGACGAGCTGCATCTGCCGGTGCGAAATTTTCTAAGTGTTAGGGTCATTCATTCTGCACGTACCGTCAACAGAATGAGCGACGCGCGGAATCTCGTTAAATTTTACATGTAAATTTGCTAAGTTTAAATTCGATTTATTCAAAAGTTTTGGAACCCTATCACCCTAAATATTTTTTGCAATTTGCTATATTAACTATGTTCTTTAGTATGTAGCAGAAGAAATTTTGATTTGGGTGGTTAACATTATGACACAGTAACCCAGCGCATTACGTCACGTACGAATTAAATTACGAACGATTGTGTACGAACGTGGTACGAACCGTACTCGTGAACCCACGCGTGGTTTGTTTCTCACTCATTTCTCACTGTTTCTGTCTTCTGTCGAATTCAAATTATTCGACAGTTTTGTTGTGCGCTTGCGCAAAAGCGCAAGATGGTTCCATCACAATTCCAATTCGCACGTGACGTCACACAACATGCGTATGAGCATACCGTTGTAAGTGTATCGTGGATTTTTTCAATGTGAGGACCTCACAAAATTTAAAGAAAAATTATAAATTTACTATTGTTTAACTGTATTCATATACAAAGTATTTTACTTGCAGTTTCAACTTTACTAAAAAAATTAACCCATGCTACTTTGAGTAACTGAAATTTATCACTGCATTTCAGGTTAATCTTATCACGAAGTGTCTGAATTTTCAAATGTTTTTGCCTTAAAATTGCGTCATTACAATATAAATTTTTCCCTTAAATACGCACTTGTACTTATATTTTATTGTAATTATATTTCGATGGTTGTTTCCGATTTTTGATAGGAAGGCGCGTGCCACTGCTTGGACTGCCCAGCCAGCATTAATATTTTTATTTAAGCAAATCATTGGTGGGGGGGGGGTGCGAATAAATTAAATCAAAACTATTTTCGTTATTATGTTCCATTATCGTTACTTTACCATATGTATATAATTATTTAAATGTATCTATCAGACGATCAG
Source organism: Podabrus alpinus (assembly GCA_932274525.1). Lineage (NCBI taxonomy): Eukaryota > Metazoa > Arthropoda > Insecta > Coleoptera > Cantharidae > Podabrus > Podabrus alpinus. Next base: position 41,258,614 of record OW026452.1, on the reverse strand, counting down.
ATTCCTCAGTGCGGCCTTTAGGCCGCACAACCTGGGCAATCACTAATCAGAGCGGTCTTAAAACACCACTTCTGCCTATTTATTTGTTCATAACGCATCCTCATTGGTTTATTATTTTGTTACTAACCCAAAATGGATAATCACAACCATGACAATCTTGCACGAGTAAAAACGTAATGAATGAGTAAATAATAATTAATGTTATTAAAATAAATAAAACCATATTAATATGAATATTGTTTTCAATACAAGATGGTTAGATAAATTAATGAAAGGGTTACTTTAGGCACTTTTTTGTAAAATTTTTACATAGCAGTTATATTTTTGACTTGAGGCTAAATTAATTGAATTGTGAATTGAGTAATATTAAGTAAAAGTATTAATTTGAGTTTGGGGTTGGGAGGTATAAATAACGATTTAATTTCGCCAATCTATTACCTTGGGGAGGGGGTTGTTTAACTAACTTGCTCATCTGTGTAGGCTCTTAGTTTGCTATAATGAGAGAGGGAGCGAGACTATAAATTAAATTTTTAACTTTTTAGTAAAGTGTTCTAAATCTCTGCCACCGTTAATGGTCCAAGCGACGTCGGATTGTCCAATATTTTCTTTAATACTGATTTGGGAGGGAGGCGTCCCGTCGCCCTTCCCATACCAGCCACCACTGATGGCTTATACTTTCAGATGGAATGGTCCACATATATTCAGAATAAGTAGGGAGCATGGGTAACAGTGAGACAGTGAAATATTTTATTATTCCAATTCGCTCACAAAAATGGCACTTTAGTATAATATTTTAATTCTAAAGTATCTGTGGTGGCAGTTTTGACAGTGCTATTGGTTTTCGATATTGTCTCACTGTTACCCACACACATTTCATTTAAATTCAGTGAAGGCTGGTACAGGGCGGCGCCCTGTCGCCCTATCAAAATAGAATTAATCAGAATAATATTTCTTAATGTGAATGTTGGACAATCGGTCGCTTGGACCATAAATGCTGGGACAGATTTAAAATACTTTACTAAAAAATGAAAAAAAAGTTGATTATTAAAACAGAATTTATAATAGGCTTAATTTATTTAAGAGAAAAACCTATAATCGTATCTTCTACGTAAATATTCTAAAATTACCCTTTCATTGATTTATTTATCCCTCCATTTATCAATCCCTCCATAAGTGCGGCCTATGGGCCGCACAACCAAGATACATTCTTGTGATTCTTGAAAGCCTACATTAAAAAAAATTCCGGTTTCAATTCAGAAACCACATCTAGAGTTCATAATAATGTTCATATTGATATCGTTTTCATTATTTTATCTTCATTACATTTTTCTTCCTGCAGGTTTTTCATGGTTGTGCGGCCTAAAGGCCGCACTGAAAATTACGTTTGTAACCAAAAAGTAAACCAATGGGGATACGTTATGTACAAATCGATTGACAGAAGTGGTGTTTAAAGACCGAACTGCTTATTGATTGGCTCAAGATTCATTTGGATTGTTATAATATGATGATGATTTAAGTTTTTACGCCCCCCAGGGCTACACAAATACCCAATTATTCCGGAAAATTTGTTGATTTATTTTAGTTGTCCCCCCCCCCCCAACGGCTTACTGGAACAATTAAATGCTAGTTGAACTGTCTATATCCAGTATGTCGTGCATATTAAGAAATATTAAGTGGGACAGTGGAATCTGTACCTTGTGATGATGTTTACCCTAAAGGGCACACTGACATGTGCCCCTCCTGTTGTTAGTCCTCCTACTAAAAAAAGTCATAAATTGCTACTGCAAAGGAAGTTCTAAAAAAGTGGTGGCTTCAGAGACGGGAAGGTTCGGGTGGGGGGGGGAGATCAAGCGGTAAAATATTAAAAATATTTTATGATGCTGTTGTGCTTTTCTTGGCTGCGCTGATATGCTGGAGAGTATAAAATATATTTGATGTTGAATTTTGTGATTCGTATTGAACAGTGGCGTCTTACCTTACAAATCACACTAGTACGCACCCTCATATTTAAAATCGTCAACAAATATCAAAAATAATTTCAAATTTTTTAAGTAGGTAAATAAACGATTAAAACACGCTAAATTAAATTTTTCCGCTCTCTTTAAATTTTGTGCCCTTCATTGAAGAAATCACTACTGCAAATGTAGTTCTAAGAAATTGGAAGGTGCAAGGACCGGGGGGGGGGTCTAGGGGGATGTGGAATTGGTTCTGATATTCTTTAATTTTCTACTACTAATATAAACATAATAGTATAAAATAAAGCTTCCTTGGAATTAAACTATGTGATAACGTGATAAGTAAATTTATAATTTTCCCTTTTATTTAAATTTTGTGCTCTCCTATTGAAAGAAATAACGAGCCGCCACTGTTTAAATTAACGGTGAACTTAGCATGTTTTTTACTTTTGAAAATTTTGTCGATATGGGGAAGAGTGAGACATTTAAAATGGGTAACAGTGAGACGTTCTATTTCTTATTAATATTTTTTTTAAAGATCTGTTTGGTATCGGAAAAGTTTCGGTTTGCAAGGATACCTAGAAATTCACCAAATGAAATTAATTTTGAAACATTTTCTTACGAAAAAATTACTGGAAGTAGAACACAAAAGAAGCATTTAATTAATTGTGATTCAATTGATAATCCCTGAAATCTTGAACTTAGCATCTAGCAAAATATAGTTCCTACATTTTTTGGTAAATAAATATTAAAAAAATATTTCTTTGATCACATAATAATTGATGTCTCACTGTTACCTACGCATGGTTGACCCTGAGACAATAATGTCTGTATTTGAGTGCATTCTACTCACTACTAAATTGACTAGTGAAAACTAACAACCATTATAATATGCTCCAATGTCTACGTAAAAAAAAGAATTTTAATTATGACTAATAACTAAGTTTAAAGGCTTAAGAAAACAAAGCGTCTCACTGTTACCCATGCTCCTCTATGTGCCTTAACCCCGTTGTACGAAAAATGTTAAGTGCATAAGTTTTCAATTTAATTATTTTGAACAAATGCGTTCGGCACTTCATAATTTTTTTTACGGCTCAACGGTTGATTCTATGATGAAAAATGAAGAGGATCGAATGATGAAAAGGTACCCGAAGGCGCAACATCGTTCCAGGAATAATTAAGGAGTCATGTTGAAAATAAGAGAAAAATAAAGTTTCTCTTTGGACGTCTGTAAAAAATCCAATTTTTAGAAAAAAAATATTTTAAATGTGGGAAAAATTATTTTAGGCTGTCAATCTAAGCTACAAATTTTTTCATCTAATAAAAGATATCATGTTTACGGATGTTTCTCACGGATTAATGATAGAATTATACCATCCGCAACTTTTTTGTAGAAAATTTTACGCTTTACAAATTTGTATATATACAATTTTACTCTATTTTGAATATTATTCCCTAGGGATGACTTGGAAGCACACGCGATGCGAATTTTCATCAATTTGTCTTAGCCGGCGAGAGACTACGAATTCCAAAAATTTGACTTTTTCGTTACATTTTTCCCGTAACTTTATTTTTTCTACCCCCCCTCCCCAATTCCAGCTTTATGTTCCTGAAAAGTTGCAATATTTTCAACTTTACCAAACGTAATTTTTTGAAACACCTGCGCATTTTGTTTCAATTTTACTTTGGTTTTGCTTTTCGAGGTGCGTTCCACTCGAGCGCTTATGTGCTTACTCTACCTGATACTAACGACTTTTAAAAAAGATCTGACTTGTTTTTCGGCATGCTTTCACAGTTTGTTTACGATACGAACACTCCGTGCACACTTAATGGTATTCAGGTCTACCACTTTCTCAACACAATTTTTTAAATCGCTGAAACAGGAAGATTAGCGACTAAGCAGTACTCCATTGGAAAATGTAGCTTATCGTTCATCACTCACTTTACAAGTGAAATAGCAAAATTAGTGCGCTTAAGCGTGCTAAACCGTCAGGCATCGGCGCTCTAGCGGAACGCACCCTAAACTTGCATTATCGTATAAACCCTTACTAGGGGAGTGACCAAATTTAATTTTTTGTGCAGTTAGTAGGAACGATTTGCGACTATTTTTTTAAAGGATGAACTAAAGAACAACTTTACTAATGAGCGGAAAGACGCGCCGGTGACGGTTTAGAATTTGTTACCGCTGCTTGCAATGATGAGTTATGGAAGGGCAATCAACCAGGTGTTTTAAACATTGCCTAGTGGTCGTCTTACAATTATATAAAATAAAATATAATAAAGATTGTTAGAGTGCATATTCACACCCAGAACGGCAAGATTAATCTAAGTTCTAGATTCTCATTAAATTGGTGACCCCCGAGAAAATATTAAAACTTTTTGGTGGCAAGACGTCATCAGGACGTTTTCTTCAACTTAGTTTTCACTCCACAATAACTATGAAAACACTTCTGTCCAATTATCTGCAATTAAATTGTTACTACGGAATTTGAGGTGGGGGGGATAGTAATTCTGTCAATTAGCGCACGTATTCTCGTTGATTTTGGTCATTCCTTTATTTCTTATAGGTCTTGAAACTATCAAAGAATGGTGAGACTAAAATATACAATCACTGATTTTCATTGACTAATTTAGTTAAAATTAAAGTTTAAATGCATTTAAAAATTAAAGAGAAAGACCAGAATCGACACATGAGAATCTTGATATCATCTGAATTCAATAATATATCTATGTATTTGCCAGAGATGTGTATTTGCAGATACAGCGTTTGTTTTCAATTTAAATTGTCGTAAGAATGTGGGCTTTCGTTATATTTTCTATTCTATTTCTAGAAAATCTATTACCTCCTGTTTTTGCTTTTTCTCTCTTTTCTTGCACACAATTTTCAAAAATATTTTAGGGTAAGCCCACAGTCTCGGACAGGGGGGGATTTAACCCCAAAACCTTCTGACATTACTCTTCGAAAAAAGTTGCCGGTGTCTGTTCATGTCTTCATAACCACAACTTATCAAGTAAAAGTTCAACGAAATAAAATAAAATTTCTCCCCCCCCCACCTCCAAATAAATCTGGCTCAAGAAATCTTAGTTGTTAAATTTGTAAGTTCATAATAAATTTTTATTCTTAATTAAATTTCTTTCTTAATATTAAAAGTTGAGGATTTTAGAGAGTTTTGACATTTCATTGAAGTGATCTCGCTTAAAAAATAGATCTCAATGTGGATTCTTAGTTAAGCCCCTTGTAGGAGGTATCTGAAGTACCAAAACTTTCGGTTAACGACCGGAATCTCTGCCAAAATTCGGGTCAAAAATATCTTTTGACCTTAATTAAACATAATAATATTGTTTTTGCACGTTTTGCACATTGTCATGCACGGTTTTGCTCAGAGCAATACTTTACGAGCGGTTGCGGTGAGAAGTTGAAAATCCTATGCGGATGTCGCACAGTGCAACTGAATCAAATATTTCTTAGCCAAAATTCTAATTTTAGATGTCAAAAATATATCAATGACTTTATGATGAGCTGAATGTTAACAAGGTTCCAATCTCGATGATTGGTCCAGGCAAAGAAACCTAAAAAATGGCTCGATTCAAAGAAGATCCGGGCAACCTGAAATTTGATATTATGTACATGTGTTTGAATATCTGTATATCGTATAAAATTGCCTAGCTTCTCTCCCAATTCATTGGGATTTTAATTCGTCCAGGGTGGTTTTTCGTGGTTTTATCAGACCAAAATTGAAACGTACAAAATTTGCTATACAATTATTTTTTAGAAAATATTTCTACAAGTGTCCTATTTTCTATTTGAGTGTCCTAATGTGATTTCTTCCCCAATTGAGGATTTTAACCTCGCTATTGCGGTTTTTCGCCTATAACTCGCTTAATTTTAGTTTTATGGAAAATTCTTTACATTCAACTTGAAGAATATAAAATTCTCTACTCTTACGCCGTATTATTCCTCACATAAAAATCAGTTCCAGGAAACAAAATGGGTTTTATAAAAAAATCTAAGTGACTCCAGACGCGTCTGACGCAGTTAAATTTGAAACACTTCGTACCGGATCATCGAACTTATTTTGTTCCCAAATTGTTCATTCTCTTTTAATTAAAATTTATATTAGTTTTTGAAATTAAAAAAATTTTTTAGTTAAATGTTTTTTCAAATTAGTGATTTAAAATTGTTTTTTCCTTACGCGCCTCGTCCAGCATATCTGTAGTTATTCTACTCCGTAGTAAGTTGGAGACACGTCGGACGGATCTCCTAGTTAAATTAGAGGCACGTCGGACCGTTGATATTATTTATCCTCCAAAATTTTCAAAAGTTCAAATTTCATGTTTAATTAAAATAAAGTTAACTCTTACGTTTGTCTTCTTTATCGACGGAAGATGAGAATATTATAGATTTTCGAAATGCGTCTCGAATTCTGTAATTAAAAAGCCTAAAAAGACTTTGGAACGAAAGACTGAATTTTATTTATAACTTCAAAATATTGGAAAAATGATTCTTGACATAATAAGAAAACGTTTTATACATTATCTTAAATTTGAACTTATACTTCAAATCCGACTGATTTGTGCACCATTTGTTTATTCCGTGAGTGAAAATGTATTAATTTACATTAAGGACTTCGCATTTCGAACAAAATCTGTTAGATTCGAAGCCTAAGTCCAATTTTAAATTTTTTTTTATATTATGACAATTAAAAACATTTTGAATTTTCAAAACAAGTTCTAGGAAAAAAAATAAGTGCGACGGTCCGACATGCCTCTAATTTATATATACTCGTACTCGCGCGACCCCTTTAACGTGTCTCTAAATAAACTACGTGACTCATCCGACGTGCCTGGATTCACTCTTCTCTTTGATAGATTTAATAATGTTTTCATAATGTAATGTAACCCTTTTTTGAAAGGGTCATGAGGTCCCGGAGTGCGGCCTTTAGGCCGCACAATCTTGAAAATCTCATCTAGATGGTTTAGATCGTATATTACATGCTCGATATGGGTTTCAAACCCCAAATACGAAAATTTTTTGCTAAAGCCAAGCATGCCCAAAGTTGGAGACCGTCAAACTTTTATGTTCTCTACCTAACATCCTAAATCATTTCCAAAGGTTGGCACGAGACTTTTTGCAAGATTTTATATTTTTAACCGTTGGTCATGTTGGATCCATTTCAGAAAATATCAAAGCGCTGTTTGTCAGAGACGAGTTCTTAAATTAATTTCATATGATAGTTGACAAATGGATTGAAATATTCTACTTCGTTTTAAAAAAATAGTGCGGTTTATACAGTTTAATTTTGACTGATTATTAATATTGTTGTGTAATATTCATTTATAACTTTTGTTCACCAAATCAAATACTCACTGTTAGCATTTATTTTTCTTCATCTGTTGTGTAAACTTCTGCAATATTTACACTTCTATTATCTTCTCCTCCTTGGTACTTTTTTAATATAATAAGTAATAATTCGTATATGATTTCGAATGACAGTTTTGTAGCGAATTTTATACTCTTAGATTTTGATCTGATAAAAATATCCGTAAAACTTATGAAAAAGGCATAAATAAAACCTTTTTTTGAACCTTTTTTGGAAAAAATGTAAACAGTTAATTCTTTACGCCCATTATTATAAATATTACCATCTTTTGAGTTTTAACAAACTTTTAGTATTATGTACGTAGTAAATAATTATTTTTCACTGAAAATAACGCCGAAATTATGCCCATGTAGCCGCTGTCAGCCCTCCTCCTCCATAAAATTAATAGAGATAATTTATAAGCAGTGGCGGCTGGCACGTGGAGGACGACGGGGTGCCACCCTCCCTAAGTGAAATAGAAACTCAAATAACAATTCCAATGTGATTCTGCAGCAAGTTTTCACATTAACTATTTTATTAATTTAGTTAACTATTTTATTTTCAAAGTTTAATTTATTATATTCTCAATAGTTAAAAATCATATTTAAAAAAAAAATAAAAACTGTGATGTTTATGACATGTTGTTGCACTAGCGGCTTCCGTAAAGGTCACGTGGTCTTCTAGGCAAAATCTAAAACATCAACTATCTAAAAATAATAATAATGTTAAGTAAATAACAATACAGTAAATTTATTCCACACTCCCAGATCCCGCCCCCCAACCCGGTTACTATTTTTAACTTCCTATTATTGTTGACTAGACTTTAATTTGCAATTAAGGATCCTTCATAAGCCGTGTTCGGTCTGGCACTTTTTTCGCCTTGATGCTTTGTCGAACATATTCTGATTCGAGCTTTCAAACGCTAATTCCGTCCACTACGGAAACACGCGAAGTTCTGAAATAAGAGCAGATAAAGCGCATGCAAGCGCGAAAAACTCCAAATCGAACCATCAGCATGTGTTGACGGAGCTTCAAAGCGAAAAAAGTGCCAGACCGAACACGGTCATATCGGACGTCCACGCCTGGGGGGGGGTCGCAAAATTTTGACCAGTTGGGAGGGGTGGGTTGGACAAATGTAACATCTGCATAAAAATCCCATTTTTTGAATTTCTAAGAAAATTGTGTTTGAATATTTTTAAAAGTTTATCTAAATTTTTGCTTGTTTAATTATAATTTTTATTACATCCATAAAAATTTTAAAAAAAATAAATTAATTCTTCTTTTTCGTGTGCCATATCCGGTTTCCCGGACGTTGGCGACCTCTCTCCTATGCATGTGTTATGCGTTTGAAGGGGACGGTAACCTAACCCTGGTCACCCCAAAAAAATTGAAAATTTCCTATAGCAAAGAGGAAGGTTTATAGAGTATACTGTAAAAATTTCACTTGCGAAAGTATACATAAAATTTCGAGAAAAATCAATTTGAAAGTACGTAAATTTAGCGAATTTTTCTTCGATTTTTGGCGTGTGCATTCGATAGGGAGGTTTATCCATCGTAAAAACCGCCCTGGGGGGGTGCCGCTGCGCTCTGCACCCCTCCAGGGCGGTTTTGACTCTGGTTACTATGCTAAACATTCGAGAAGGCGCCTCCCATAAAAAAAACCGGGATAAATGAAAGCGGGAGCTTAGAGACCCTTGAAATAGCATTAAAAAGTATAGTTGCGGTATGGGGCAGTAAACTATTACGTTTCACCCCCAAAAAATCTCGTAAAAACAAAAAATAATCGATGTTACATGTACGAGAGACGAGCTGCACCTGCCGGTGCAAAATACTTTAAGTGTTAGGGTCATTATAACTGCACGGACTGTCAACAGAATGAGCGACGCGCGGGAATCTCGTTAATTTTACATGTAAATTTGCAAACTTCAAATTCGATTTACTCAAAATTTTGATAATACATTCGCAGGTTTAAATTATATCAGTAAACTATATAACCTTCCTATTTGCAATAGGAAATTTTCAATTTATTTGGAGTGACCAGGATTAGGTTACCGTACCCCGTTTGAAGTATTAGCACACACATAGGGGACCTACTGCTTAACGCGGGCTCCGAACCGCGGGAAGTGTATGCACTTCATCTCCAGAGAGGCTGTACCAGGCAGATTACACCTCGGTGGTTTGCCATTGCCTTCTGAGGGGAGACGGTCAGAATAAAGTTTTTACTGAGCCCGGAGTCGAACCAGGCATTCCGCATTAGCAGCAACGCACATAACCGCTTCAGCTAACGACCGTCTCGTCGTTAGCTGAAGCTGAAGCGTAAAAAATTAATGAGGAAGTTGTTTAGTTTAAAAGGTCAAGTTTGATTTTAGACAAATGAGGGGAGGGGGTCGTCCGATGATTGTGACCAACTTGGACAAGCGGGGTAGAGGGGGTTGAAAAGATGGAAAAAATTGCCGATGATCTTTATGGACAACCGCGCTTACCTGCAAGCTCAAAGAAGGCCACTTCCGGGCGCCGTTTTAGTGGAAATCTCATAAATTCATTCATCAATTCAGTGAGTCAACCCATTCAGTGAGATTACTCGATAATCTTTTGAGTATTTCTATAACAAAATTGGTCCCTATGGCCAAAGGTGACGCGGTTACGATGAAAACAAATTATAAAAATAAATAATAATTAATATTAGAGGGCGGAGTGAGAAATCTGGTAAAAATGAAACAAGGAATAATTTTTTCGGCCAAAAAAAAATTTATTTTTCAACGTAGTCGCCTTTTAGCTCGATGCACTTAGTCCAACGTTTTTCCAATTTTTCGATCCCTTCCGAATAATACGATTTCTCCAACCCTTCAAAATAGGCGTTTGTTGCATCGATGATCTCCTCATTAGAGCCGAATCTCTTTCCGCCGAGCCATTTCTTCAAGTTCGGAAACAGGAAATAGTCGCAGGGGGCTATGTCTGGAGAATATGGCGGATGTGGAAGCGAATTGCAGTAATATTCGCCGTTGACTGTTTTTCCCTTTTGAAGATGTGGATTATGCCGCGTGCATCCCAAAAAACTGTGGCCATGACCTTGTTGGCCGATAAAACCGCCTTAGCCTTCTTCGGCGCAGATTCGCCAGTAGAAATCCACTGTTTAGACTGTTCCTTGGTCTCCGGTGTATAGTGATGGATCCATGTTTCATCCACAGTTATGAAACGACGCAAAAACTCCTTTTTATTGCGCTTGAACATCGCCAAACCTGCCTCTGAAGTTGTCACACGTGTGCGTTTTTGGTCGATTCTAAGCAAACGCGGTACCCAACGCGCGGATAGCTTTTTCATATTCAAATGTTCGTGTAATTGCGCACACGTTCATCTGAGATGCCTACTATCTCAGCTATCTCGCGCACATTCACTCTGCGGTCTTGCAATACCCTATCATGGATTTTGTCAATCATTTCTGGTGTGGTGACTTCATTTGGGCGTCCTGAACGTTCGGCGTCAGTTGTGCTTGTACGACCACAACGAAAATCAGTAAACCACTTGTGAATCATTTTAATCGATGGTGAAGAATCCCCATAATATTTATCAAGCTTTGATTTGGTTTGGGTAATGGTTTTTCCACGCAAAAAAAATGTTTAATTAACACACGAAATTCACTTTTTTCCATGTTTGCAAAAATACGATGGGTTGTCTGGTTTCAATGGCTGTCAAAACTGAACTAAACGACAGATCTGTCTGAAATTTTTAATTTGGTCTAGTGACAGATGGTATTGACAAATGACATCTGGGATTTGCGATTGTGGCGCCCTCTGTTGCAATTTTACCAGACTTCTCACTCCGCCCTTATACAAAATACTATAATATAAATACCATAATATAAAATTACCAGGCAGCTATGCGTTAATTTCCTGGGGAGGGGGGTGAAGATTGTGACCAACTATGACAAGGACAAGGGGGGTTTAACAATCAATTTGCATGCGGCCCTCATGGAAACAATGCGTTTGTTTTGCTTAAAAGTTCTGAAAATGAATAAATACTTTCAAAAGTTGCGTTAAATTTTGTTTTCAGTGTCCAGGTCCCCTTAAAAAATTATTTTTGTTTGGGACGATAACCCCCCCCCCCCCGCCGACTTATCCCCTTTATTGCATCAATCCCAGATCTACCGCTACTTCCCGTGGCTGTTGCTCAAAAAATATTGGTCTAAGTTTTGGGTCGTTTTGGACATGGGATGAAAATAAATGAGTTATCGCAAAAAAACAAAATTTAGGGGTATAATTTACAAAATTAAGGGTCGACCTCGACTTCGAGGATACAGATAATCAACATTCTGAAGCCATCTTTGAAACCATCTTTGGGTAATTAAAAGACGCTTCTAATTAGAATTTCCATTTAAGTTGTTTAAATATGCTGCGTTCGTTTACTTTACTTTGCCGCCGTTTTGATATCGCTGTCCTCCCCTAAATGTTTTAAAGCGCTGTTAAAAGATGGTATTCACGCCATGCCAAATCTGTCAGGGAATAGGGCGGATGTACAAAAACTTCCCACTTAAATTGTTTCAATGCGTCTTGCGTAATTCGTTCACAATGCGGCCGCGGCCGTGCGCTTTTCTATCATCATAGTTTATTTATATAAAATAGTAAATAGTACAGCAAAAATAGCATGGTACAGTCTAAAAATTATATACTTAGAAAAAAAAACAATATTCAAGTACAACATACACTCATTAAAACTATTTTAAACCCCCGGACATGATCAGGTCCATCCAACTCATCCTAAAGGCGACATCAACAGGCCAGTCAAATTAAACAGATTTTAACAATAAAATGGAAGTAAATCAAGAGTTAATAAAACCTGCGCCATTAAAATAAACCATTTTGAAAAAAGTAAATAAACAAAAGTTACATGAAATTCGAGCCGGGACAATATGCAAAAAAAACAGCAAGGAATAACAAAATTTGTGTAAAAATAATTTTGTGGGTAATTAAATTTTCTATGAAAAAGTCTCTTATAGCATTTTAGCAAGATGGTATGCTGAAAAATATGTTCCTCAATTTGGATTCGAAATCAGACATATTAGCTGTGAATACGTGCGCTCAAACAACTGCGCTGCCGAGGCGATTAGTTTAAGTAGCGCGGAACCTCTATTTATCGTGAACTAATTCTAGGACCGCTAGGCGTGAGAGGCGTCTAAAGTTACAGATTTTGAAAATCATTTATAACTACTTTGCCCAGCTAATTCGAAAAATGGTAGGGAATTCCCCAAGAATTCCGAGGGACTTACACAAGATTATTTCCGATCGATTAACTTCTTTGGGGATTTTATTGAACGCAATTCAAAAAATGCAAAAACCATTAATTCGCTAATTATTTTGGAAGATGAATTATTTTAATCTTAAAAATTATTAGAATTATTTTTATCATTAATTTATTTTTAATTAATCAATTACAAGATTTCTTACTTTATGCATTTATAAAATTTTTGTTATTCATATTAACGATATTTTTTACACAACCAAAATATTTACCATAAAACCACACCATAAAGAAAATCGTCGTGTTTGCATTGTTTTGGTCTCGTTCAATGGGACCATGCGATTTCAATGATCTATTTTGTATTGGCCATTGGCCATATTTAATATAGAAATTTTAGGTTCCAAAATGACTAAATCCCATTTTCTAAAAAAAATTACTTAACCCCTTTTTCGCGCCCAGCAACGAATTGATAGTGACTCCAGACACGTCGGACGTGTTGCATATCTAAATTAGAGTCACGTCGCGTCGGATCGGTCGAGTGGGTGTTTAAAATTGGAGACACGTGCGATCGTCGAATTTATTTTACTTGAAAAGACAATCTTTAGTTCATTTTTTTTAAATTAAAGTAAATTAAAAACAAAAATATTTTTGTAATTGCGAACTTCGTATTTCGAAATAAAATTTGTCCGATTTGAATTCAATTTAAAATTTAAAAAAATTTGAAAAATTCGGAACCTGAAGATATATGGCCTTCATCTGTTCCTAAATATTTAAAAAAATGCTTGTTCCCCCCTGGACCACCGCGTCCCGGATGCCACAGTTATCTTTGTAATTTCTATAATTTTTTAAAATTCTTTCTCGTAGTCAAGTAAACAAATGTGTATTTTTATAAACAATTATGCAAAAGTCAGGAATTCCTATTTTGGCCATTAAGACATAAGTTACCTTTGACAAAAGTGGTGGCTTGCTATAAAGAGCCACGGCACGGCACTGCCATAACAAAGAAATCTCTAAAAAAAATTTAGTTGTTAACTAAAAGGTAGAAAGTTGCAGAAACGAAAGTTTAGCTACTGCTGAAAAAAATCATAAGAGGGAGGGGAGGTTTGAAGGGGGCAGCATCAAACGAATAGGAAAAATGGAAAAAGCTGGTTAAATTTACTAAAAGTACTACAGATTTGAAAAATTTACTGTTTTGCCTTATTATGCAATAAATAACGCCCCCCTTTCTCGTAAACTTTGGCTGAATCCAACCTGAAAAATCCTTTTTTTTTTATGCTGTCGGAATCTGATTATGTACCTTTGATTGGTTAAGGTTTTAATTGACTCCCTAAAGTTTTTCCCATGCGACTTTTAGGCCACAAAGCAAGATATATGTATCTTGTATTTATATTTAAAATATGCAATAGCGTTCAAAAAAACTGCATCGCCTATTTTATCAGCACTGTTAGTTTTTAGGAATGGAGTTAATTAAAAAGCAACAAAAATAAAACTTTCGTATAAAATGTTTTTATTATAATTCAAAATGTTTCTTGTTTTGTTATTATTTCGTTACCATGACCAGGAAATTCGCCAGATCTGAAGGCTATAGAAAATTTGTAAGCTATTCTTGTGGCTAAGATCAAAAATAAAGGAAACAGCAGACAAACCAGGAACTAAGAAATATTCCAAACTATAAAATTTTATTTTATCAGTGCCAGCACGTATTTCGGCTGTGATAATAGCAAAGGGGGGGGGCACAAAATATTAATTATTTTTAAAAGGTAGTTTTGATATTTTAGAACAACAAAAAACATTATGAATAATTACAATAAAGACATGTTTTTGTGTTCTGTGAATGTTTTATTTCTATTGCTTTTTAATTAACTCATATTAATTAATATAAATTAATTATTATTTAATAGATTTAATTAAAAATTAACAAAATTTCTGTAAATTATGTTAGAATCATATTGATTTTGATTGAAAGTAACAGAGTTAATCTCAAATAATGCATTTTACTCAATTAGATAAAAATCGATTTGTTTTGTAAATTTAATGGGAGATGCAGTTTTCTGATCATCAAAATTAATCTGTATGCAATGCTAAATTGATCTATTGATCAATCCCCCCCCTGTGCGCGTTTAAATATTAATAATATGTAATAACTATAATTTAGGCTTGTTACTTTTGTTACGCTAAATTCGTTGAGGCGATGATCCCTCAGTACGGCCTTTGGGCCGCACAACTAATGCAATCTCTTATAAATAATACAATTTTGGGCTTCTATATTTATCTATATGCAGTATTGCAAAAAAAACCTCATGATCTGGCTCCGTATCCGTCGGCATAATTCAGAATCAATCAGAATGCTCTAAACTCCTAATTGATAAGTGGAATAATAAAAATATTTTACTTTTTTCTAATTTTATGGATTCTTCGTTAATGTTAAACGCTGGAAACCGCTTCAAAGTCGCATTCGGACCTAAAAATGCCCAAATTGTCCGAAAATTACACCAATTTCTTATAAATTTGATGGGGGCGTGGCCTACACTTTTCCCTTAAAAAAAGGGTGAGTTTATGGTTCGTCAGCAAATATTTTTTATTAAATCGACTATTCAAACCTTCAGCTTTCCGAATCTCTAAGGAAATTTTAAATTCCAGCTGAGCAAATTCGTGCTACTCCCGTCGAAACGATATAATTTTATTATAATAACGGATTTTATTAAATTTAAGACTAATTTAGAAGTTTATTAAGTTAAAAGTTACCTCGTTACCTCTAGTTTAACATAATTCTAAAATTCGATTGAATTGATCAAATTAAAAATCAAGTGCGACTTTATTTTTTAAACGTCAAATTAATATAAATTTTTGTATGTCTGTCCGTATCGCTTGCACCGAATGAAACAGAACATTTAAAATAGGGCGGAGTTTATTTATAATTTCCCTAATTTTCAATCGATTTTACCATTTTCATCTGGTCATCTGGTACTTCATACTTAATCTCACAAGTTGTTTAGTCGTTTAACCTGCGTTATTGATACTATTTTTTCCACATAGAGTAACACACATACGCACCCACTGACGGACAAGCAAGAAAAATTATGATAATGTCATCAGGGCATCACAAATAATCTTCTAAATCAGAATTTCGATTTTTGGGTGGATTACAGCGTCCGTGAAGTTGGCTCCCATTTTTAAAATTTAAATTGTTGTTCCAAGGTTGTGCAGGTTTTAAAATAAATTTTCAGTTTTGATTTCCGCTAAAAACAAAAAAGTGGGGAGGCTATTCCGATATCTATATTTTCTATTTTCTAGTAATTGGTCGCTAATATCGAACTTAAATTTTAGGTAGACATTCAAAACAAGTAGAACAATATATTGCATAAAACAAACATCAAAATGTTACAGAAAGGGGGGGGGGGGTAAGCATCAAATTTTTTTTTTTTTCGAATTTCCAGAAATCCGTTCAAATTTTAAATTGAAACTCCAGCACAATGTTGTGAATAACTGGCACAATATCGTATACTAAAACAAAAAAATCGATTATTTTAGAAATGGGGGGGGGGGGCTAGAGTGAAAAACAGTTTTTTTGTTGTTAGCGGAAATTATTGAAATATTAAAATTCAAAAAAATGGCGGCCAACATCTTGGAAAGTAAAAATTAATTGGTAGCTTCACGAACAATAATTAAGTTTAATCTATGAATAAAACCTATAATAACAACAATTAAAGTTCATTGTATTTGATCACAGATTAGTTTAATTAGTAGGGTTTAATCATAGATCAAAAGGCCGTAACTCTGCGTTCTTAAAAAGGGGATGATCTATTTGAACTAGCCGGCCTGAATTAAAAAAATTAATCGAGTGCCGTAATGTGTGGTCCCGAAAGGCAGCCTCTCACCGGACATTCGCCTGGTTGCCTGCCGCCCCAGTCCGGTCCTGGTTGAAAATTTACTATTTTTGACGCCTCTCACGCTTAACCTATCAAAGCTCAATATATCCTGTAAAGACCTGTTTTTTTGGATATGTAATTACCAAAATTACAAATTTTGGTGTTCCTTACCGTTGTTGCAGCGTTTTGAACGAAAGATCGCGGTATGTTTTGTTTAATTTGCGCATATTGTTCGGGCTCGAATTTCATGGAAATTTTGTTTATTTAATAATTTTAAATGACTTTTATTTCAAATCTAATCGGTTTTGTATTAGTTTCAATAATAAACATGAAATAGCGCTGATTGTATTACGAAACCGCGGGTTCTTATTTATTTAATTATATTTGATATTGAATTTCTTTAAAATAAAAGATGCGAGGACTCGTCGAAATTCAGTTGTTTATAATAGAAAATGTATATTCTTAGCGTGTGTTATAATGTCAGCATACGAATTAAGGATATCAACGAGTCGTCGTTCATTAACCTCATTATTATAATATTTATTCCCGCATTTGCAAAATTGCTCAAGATTTTACAAATTAAAATAATAAGTAATTTAATTACTTAGTAAATTTAATTCGGGCCACTTGGAACTGTCTGGCGGGCCGAAAATTGCATAAAACCTCTTAAAATGGATGCGACACAGAAAATATCTATTTTTGCAATATTTCATTTTTTATTATCTTCCAACTAAATGATAAGTCGGTATTTTCCACTGTTCAAGTTTGTTTCCAATTTTAAGTTTTAAGTGTCATAATGTAAAAATATTCTGTTTTATGTAAACGAGTTTGACCTTCAAAAAAATTCTAGGTGTGTTTATATTGGACGTCGTTCGTATTTATTCAAACTTGTTGATCCTCATTGACACAATAAAATATTTTTTTTCAATATTTTCCAGATAATTATTTTCAAAACTTTTCATACAAAATTAATAGATATCAAAAAATCAGTGGCAAAAATTTTAATTGAGTGGAACGCTACCGATTACACAAACTGAGGAAGCAATTCGATCTATTTTAGGATTTTGGAACCCAGCCATGGCATTTAATTCGGTCACAATCTAAAATAAGTCATGAGGGTATTTCCTATTTCTGGGGTTATTTTTACGACAATAATCTTAAAAAAAATTCCGATTTTATAAGAAAACCCAATTTTGATGTTTCAGCCTTTGCGAATATCACCGTTAGCGCAGTCATCGAATCAGACCCCGCAATTTTGGGGAGCAACACCACGACTTTGGAATGCGATTACGATTCAGGGAACGAACCTGGAGTGGTGGTGAAATGGTTTTTCAATCACAACATCCAAATATTTTCGTGGATTCCTCACCTGAACGAACCCAAAGCTATGGGAAGTTTCAGCCAGATCCTGGACGTGGACAACAGCACATTGCGATTTAGAAATATCACCAGAAATTTAACTGGGGTTTATTCGTGCAAAGTTACTGGAGATGACACTGAAGATATTAAGGATAAACTTATGATAGTTCATCGTAAGTAGTTGCATTCCGTTATGTTTCGTGGTGCGCTTTGACGCGTGCCATCTTGTAACGCTTCGTTAATTTCTTACAAAGGAACAATTCGTATAAATTAAAATATTTGTAAGAAATTATCGTAGCAATTTAAATGCATCCGTTACACGATGGTAGCGTACTTTCGCCAATGTTTGACTTTAAATTAAAAAATAAGCGCACGCGTCCCCGTTCTTCCATTCCCATATATATCAATTTTGTTTACATTGTTATTGTTTTAGAACCGCCAAGTTCAACGGAATTTTTCTTGGAGGAAGAATCGGATTCGTTGATATGTGTTTGCAATGGGTTGTTTCCTGTACCTGTAATCACTATCCATGGTCGTACCGTTTCAAGGTTTGTAGCCAAAACGTCCCCCACT
This sequence comes from Podabrus alpinus, assembly GCA_932274525.1. NCBI lineage: Eukaryota > Metazoa > Arthropoda > Insecta > Coleoptera > Cantharidae > Podabrus > Podabrus alpinus. The sequence continues at coordinate 41,240,263 of OW026452.1, read as the reverse complement.
AACTCATTAACTGTTGGGTTAATTTTTACTTTTGTAGCAACGAGCGGTTTCCAGTCGAAAAACCAAAAACGTATAAGACCGAAACCGACGACGATTTATTTAACGTTTCCACAACGATAAGGCTGAACAAGACAGAAATTTCAGAAACAAGCGAATTCTTCTGCAACATCCAAATCCCTGGAACCAGCTACAACGAAACCATAATTTACACCTACAATGTGACCAGTAAGTTTTTGCATCACTAATCCCATAAGTCCAAAATTTCCTCTCTGATTGTTTCGGTTGAGTCTGAACCAAAAAATTAATATTCGTTTATGTGTTATTCTAAAAATAAGCAATGCTGAGCATGTGCCTTACTATTATTATTATTTTATCATAGGCAATGAGACGATCACTAGTAGCGAAAATTCCACCATCTTCAGATCAACTGAAACTGAATCTGTCTTAATTTCAACAACCGCTAAACCTGATAAAGGTACTACAATATTTTAGCTACATTTGGCTTGTCTTGTTATCTTTTATGTTGCGCTTTGCTTTTACCGTTGCCTATTCTGAAAGAAATCCTTTCGGGAAAATTAAATTCGTTTGTTTTTTCAGGTATCGCAAGTAACCTGAAAATGTCGACAAGTTTGATTGTAACGCTTGCCATTCTCACGACAAGCAGGAGTTGAGATTGACTGAGGTGCTCGTAGGAAAATTTACCAAAGCTTATTGTGCAAGGAACTGACATCCGGTTTTACTGTGGTGCGTGCAAAAACCGCGTCGTACCTATCACTCTTAATGTTATCAATAATGTTTACTGTAAATATTGTATTTATGTTTATAAATTTTTATTAATTGTACATTATTTATTTTGTTAAAAGAAAATACTAGTCCGTATTATAATAAATACATTTTATAAATTTAACTTAAGCTTGATTATTAGATAATTATTATAAGTCGCTACGATTGTGCAGCCTATAGGCCGCACCACGACTGTTTTTAGAGTAGTAACTAAAAAATGGGTGAAGGAAAGGTTTGTTACAAAAAGATACAGGTGATTTTAAAAATCGAACTCTACAATTAATCTCGATAGATCTACCGTATTTTTTTGTTTTCTTTTTCTCAAATAAAAGTAATAAGAGTACTAAACTTATTAATTACCCAACTTATAATTTTTAATTAAAATTACCCAAATTAATGATTGAAAAGATATTTATTGTCAAATAAGTTGTTTAGCTTGCACGCCTCGTCAAACTCGGAAATTTGTCGATCTTTCGAGCATTTAGAATGAAATTATAATTACAAGTTTACAATACAATTACAATACAACTAAGTTTTTGATCTTCCTTTGTCTGTTATGGTGCTATGTAAAAAATCAGATTTCTGATTTGAGTTTTTGAAATAGGCTTAGTTTTTGCTGTTGCATGTGTTTTCGTACTTTCACCTTACGAAAAATCTTCACAGACTAACATCATTAAAAAAGTCAATATTTTTGGTTAACAGTGTGTTTTTATTTTAATTTTGGAAAATATCGAAAAACCGACTAAATCGGCGATATTTACGATTAGAGTTTAGGAGTTGGACGGTGCGTTCAAGCTAAACTACTGACTTGACAATAAATGTTGTTCAGATCATTATTGTTCATAATCTGATGCTCTACAAAAAAGTTACGTAGAATATGTTATCCTATCTTGCTTAGTTTACGAGATATTTGAGAAAAAACAAACACCGTCGTGTTTTTTGTTAATAAGAGTTGTAATAACTTTGCAAAATGAATTCTATGCATAGAAACTCGAATTAAAACAATTCATGATTTTGCAACCTGGGAAGACTAATTGGAGTGGCCAATTCAACCACTTAAGTTCAACCTAAGGGAATAATAAAGCAAACACATAATATAGAGATTAATAATAGTGACCAAATGCAGTGGCAGTCAATTCATTTTATTCTGATAAATTAATTGGTTTATAGTTTATAACAATACTAGCTAGCACAAGCGGGCGAACCTTTTTCTGTGAGGCCGTAGGCCGAATAAACACAGCCGACACGGTCTAGATCAGTGGTTCCCAAAGTGGTCCAGGTGGACCCCCAGGGGTCCATAGGAGACCACACGGGGGTCCACGTAGACGTGAAAAGAAAACAGAAAAAGAAAACACCCCCAATTTAGGGTGATATTTTTTAGGAGTTTTGGGAATACAGTAGAAATGTAGCAGCAGGGGGTCTACCGAAAAAAAAGTTTGGGAACCATTGGTCTAGATGGCTAAAAGCGGCCGATAGGTCGCCTGTGCCAGGGAGTTTTCCTTATATAGTAAAATTTCATTACCTTTATTGCCGTCCGGATTTGAGAAAATTGACGGATAACAACTATAATTATTGGAACTTCATAATGAAGCTCGGTGATTGGTGGCATTGTAAACCAATCACTGAATTTGTGATGAGTGACGACAGTTAGTTTTATATATTATAATAATCACAATAATTTATCTATTGAAAAATAAAAATTTGGTCAAAAATATATAATTTATTTATTAATTTATCTATTGGTGTACCAATAACGCTAAATTATTTTAGTATTCCTCCTCCAGTGCGGCCTTTAGGCCACATAACTAAGACAGTCACTTAGAGATAGTAGTTTCAAAGCTCAAGAGCCGTAAACTGCGCGAGGAGGAGCCAAGAGGGCTAAATACATATAAATACGAATTTGAGCCTTCTGCATCGATTTTTATTCAAAGCTCAAGAACCCCAATCTACACAAGGAGGAGATAGGGAGGCGAAATACATACATAAACGAATTTGAGCGTTCTGCGTCGATGATTCTTAGGGTTCTTGAGATTTGGAACTACGTACCTCTAGATATGTAGTAAATATACTATGTTTACATTAATTTATTTTACAATATTTAGGCCGTATTATAATAATTTTTATGCTGTACCTACATTTAAAAATGTTTCCGTTTCACTATTAATATTGTTTTAATTATTTATATAGGTATGAATTTCCTCATTGATTTATTTATAACTCTGTAACGAATTATTGCATTGCGTTACGAGATAATTTTTGCTCCACTCAGCACATAAATTTTACCATCGTTCTATCGGCTAGGTCACGTGAACAGCGGACATCTCTGATTAATTTGTTAGATTGATCGGACGTCAAATTTTTATTGGAGTCGTATTATTTGAAAATATCCCGAATATTTTGTTATAGTAGGGTATATTTTACTCCAGCCCGTTGTTCACGCTTAGTGGATAGTATTTTGTGACATAACTGTTGTCAAATTTCCAACAACGGAAATTTTGGTGCTCAGAGCTGTCAACCTTAAGTTTTTCAACCCAAAAATTACCAACGCATATTTACATTTTGCAACTGTCAAAATAGCCAAAACAACACGATTGTACATTGAAATTCTTGTGTGGATAATCAATCCAAATCAAGCCCTTTTGTCATCCGTTGTCAGTTGTACTAAATCCGGAGAGCTCGAAAGGTTTGTGCCAATTTTTTTTTTCTTTTAATTGTATGCAGATTGTTTTAAAGCACCAGTTATTTTTTAAGCAACTACCCTTCGTAGTTGTAAGGTGTGATTGTAGGCTTTGATACTGGTATATTGTCATGTTTCTTTATGAAAAGCTTAATGAAAAAACCTTAACCAAACTAAGAGTCAAATTATATCACCCAAGTCTTTAATAAACAAGTGAATCACACTAAAGATGCGATATTTTGAATCAAACTACTTCATGACATCACATAAAAATTGTTTTGTGTTGTAAAATAAAATGTTAAAAAAAATATATAAAAAGTTAATTTAATTGACATAACCATTATTTATAATTTGAATTATTATATTATTTGTATTATTATATTTTAAATCATATCATCATTTAAACAAAGTGGATTGTTCGCGTAGTTATCAAAAACAATAAAAAGTGTATTTTAAAAGCTACAAAATTTAAAATTCAAATTCAAAATTATGACATTATTGGTTGAAAGAATTGAACGAAAATCGACTTATACGCAATTTTATCAAAAATACGAACAAAGAGAGAAACAATTATTTGTTTAAACAAGAGTTGATAGCCAGATCTCCGTGAAGCTAGACGAAAAGCCAAAACTGGAACAAAAATTGGTTAGTGATAGAAACAGTGTAATTTTAGGTTGAAATTAAGAAACCTACTGAAATTTTAATAAATCCAGGAGTAAGAGAGAATATTATGGTGAAAGGAAGGAAGCAGTAATACCTACCTTCAATGGGAAATGTATTTTTGAGCAATGGCGTTGCGAGTTGAAGCAGATGATGAAGGATGGAATTTTGGAACAAGTAACTTCGACTGGACTGAATACACCACACCGCAAAAAGGTAGCAAACAAACATTTTAAAATTATAGTGCGCTTTTAAATATTAATACGGGAAACGGACCAAATAAATTTATGATACGGATAAACAATTTAATAAAATAAAACACCTGCAATTTTCGACAAACAACCTGTTCGACTTTATTTTAATGATTTAATGTTTTATAAGCAATTAACCCATGATATGAATATTATATTTTGAAATTAAAAATAACGCATTTTTAATGATAGATTTTATTTTTGATAATTTCCACAAAGGGTTGATTCTAGGTGAAGGAAAAGGTAAATCAATTAGTCTAGGGAATCACCAGTGTCGTGGAATCTGCGAAATGCTCGAATTTTGAGAGCCCCTGATTTTTAAGAGTAAATAAAGTGGTGTGTTTCTATGCCTCGATTACACAGAGCGACTTTAGACGCTAGACGCTAGCGTCTAAAGTCGCCAGCGACTGAGCGTGTAGCGACCTGTCCGATTACACACAGCGACTTTAGACGCTAGACGCTAGCGTCTAAACTCGCTAGTCTCGTAGTTGCAATCGCGCATTTGAACTGATAAGTATTAAAAATTAAAATTTAGTTTTGTTTAGCAATAGTTTAATAGTTTAACAATGAAGTGGAACAGCAGTAATATTATTGATTTTTTAAAAGTTTATGAAAAATATCCTTTCTTTGGAACATTAAGCATAAGGACTACTGCAACATCAAGTTAAAAAATGAAATAAGTAAAAGCTTCTATTTAGAACTTCAGAGTGAAGGATTGGTAGAAGAAATGAATGAAAAGCAATTAAAAGCCAAAATAAAAAATATAAAGACGCTAGCACATAGCGTTTTTACACTCTCATGTCGATTACACAGAGCGACTTTAGACGCCGGAGTGTAAAAACGCTAGCGTCTAGCGTCTAAAGTAGCCCGGCTGTCAACTTTAAAAGCGAGCGAACAGCGTCTGTTCAAGACGCGGCGTCTAAGCGTCTAGGTCGATTACACAGAGCGACTTTAGACGCTGCGTCTAAATTCGCTAGCGTCTAGCGTCTAAAGTCGCTCTGTGTAATCGAGGCATAAGGGTGGAAATTTGTTTGAATATACCTAAGGGAACATAGCAATATGTACATCATTCATTTTCACAATTATCTGTGTAAACAGTACCACTTTCTTTACTGAATCGAGTCTTAACTATTATACGATTCTAAATTTAACATCTTTCTATTTTTTTATAAGCGATAACCTCAAGATTTGCGAACCACGACCGGCCTCCGACGCACTGGGAGTTGGCTTAACCATAACACCAGGGTCAATTTTTTCACGGCAAATTACTGCCAATATTTTATTGGCAGATGTGGCAATTGGAACCGTAGAATCAAATTATTTAATGGATGTGCTTATTTATAATTTTATTGCCTTGCTACCAAGTTTTAGATCTAAAATTCAAAATTCAAAAAAATCAAAGTTTTCTAGATAATTTTATGCATGCTTTTGAATGTTGTTCTGATGAGAATTTTTCCATAAAAAATTGTGTGTATTTACTGACATAAAACTGATTTTCCTAGAAATTTGTCAATTCTTCATACTTTCTAGAATTTCAAAAATCAGTAACTTGTGTTTTTCACAATATGAATTTCATTTCTTTGGCACTAAAACTTCGTCATGATCTGTAGATTTTTGATAAACAAATTAAATAATACATAAATTAGTATTTCTAAAGCGTTCTGGTTGATGGAAACGACTTTTATTACAGTCGAATATATGACCATTACAAAAACAAACGAAGTGTTTAGAAAATCTACAAACGAATAACTCCATCCATTCAAGTTGTGAACGTAGGTAGCTTATCAAAAATTAATCGTCTTCACCTCATCATGTGACTGCAGTTTTGCTGTTACCCTGTATTATCGGGATTCAGCTCATCAGACACGAACTGATGAAAGCGATGTAATCTTCGACTTACAAACCCACTTTTGTGTTCACATAGCTTAAAAATGTAACGTGAGAGATAAAAAAAATTTAGTGGACTTTTCTGTTTTCAGAAAACTTTTTGCTCTAAAGTGCACTGAAATGCACTCTGTGGCGGCGAAATCCGGGGTCACTAGAGAGTGCAAAATTAGTACGCTTTTCAGAGGTCCTAATAAAGAAAACAAAATTTATTCCAGTTTGCCCCTATTTATTTACTCAAACCCCATTTTGAATGCGTTGTCGACTGGCCTATAAGCATCTCTTGGGGTCTATAATTTCATATCGAAAAGCCGATTTGAAATCCGTTGTTACATTGAGAGTTAGAATCCCTATTATAGAACCGTAATTTTTTCAATTTTTTAACCAAAAGATAGTAGATTGTATTATAAAAGTATTGAAAGTGGAGTTTTTTTACATACACAAGGCTGAGCGCAACGTACTGTGGACCATAAAAATTATTAGCGCAAGTAATAGCTACTTGAATAATAATACATTAAATTTATAGCATTTATAGTGCCTTTAATGCTAAATTGGTTCATTTAGCCAATGATCAGTGCCACTTCATTGAGGTCTTTGAGCCGCCCAACCAAGGCAATCACGTTTTAGTAGACAATAGTGTAAATTAATCTCTCCGTTTCAGTGCGGCCTTTAAGCAGCACAACTAAGGTACGATACTTATGCACTAGACTGCTATTGGCCTCTGGATAGCCGCTCTTGTCAGGTAATATACTAATAATTACTTAAAGAAAAAGTTATCATAAACTCTCCATAACGGACAAAACCGACATAAACGTCTGTGGATATAAAACTAGATACTTTTTTGTCCAAGTATAGGAAACACGTAATTTGCCTGTCGGCACGTGGTCTCTTTTTATGTTGGTTGGGAAAACACATTTTTTCCCGGATCAAATCGGTATCAAAAAGTGTGACATTCACACAGTTTGGAGAAAAACGTTGTTTTAGTTGTCGATGTAGACTTTTCTCTACCCTTCTGGCGCAAAAGTGCGCATATTTCTATAAATGAAATTTTTTTAGGGTTTTAGTTTAACTTGAAAAATATACATGTGGTGCAGATTTTTGGTGTCGATTTTTGCTGTCAATTTTTGGTGTCGGTTTTTGATGTCGATTTTTGGTGTCAATTTTTGGTGTCGGTTTTGGTGTCGGTTTTTGGTGTCGGTTTTTGCGAGGTAACGACCGTAAAAATATGTTCCATGTTAATATCTGGGTAATCTGAAAATTCGGAGACATGTTGTGTATTTGGGTGTACAAATAATGAATCCCCAAAAGTCTTCTAAAATTTCCTATTAACTTCTCCGCCAATTGAAGATCTTAGTCCCTCTAATGTGATTTTTCGCGTATAATGCGCTTAATTTCATTTTATGTAGAAAATTGTATACACTTCAATAATTTTAATGTAATGAAAATTTTCGGTAAATCTCAAATTAAGCAAGTTATAGACGAAAAACAATATTTGCGGCGATAAAATGCAGAATTAGGAAGTTTAAGGCATTTGACAGGGGAAGATCGGAAAGAGAACATCCCAGAAAAACTATATTGCCATATTTATAATAACGGAATACAATCTATAGAGCAGGCAAATTTAGAACACCATTAAAATTTGAATCTATAAATCAACAGAAGAGATTTTATAGAACCATTTTCCCAGCCCTTCCCATCGCGAATTTTGAATCAAATTTGGTGTACATTGTACGTTTGTGTGTTCATTATTTCCGTTTGTGTTAGCGAAATATATATTATTCAACAATATAACCTATGTTTGTTCCCCCCCCCCATTTTGAATTTTAGGTCGAATTTGGTGTTAATCGTTTGTGAACTTCAATGTTTCTATTCCCGTCGTCACAGTATCGATTTTCAACTGCAAAATAATTTAAGATTCTCATTCTGATTTCACCTCAGAACTTCATCGTTCACTTTATACGTGTATTTAATTAAAAAAAAATGAAAAACAAATAAATCTGCGCGAAAAGGTAAATCGGGCGCGAAGAGGTAGATCGGTCGGTAGGTTAGTGTTAATTTTTGATATTTGTTTAGAAAAAAAAACTAAAAGCAAATAAATCGACGCGAAAAGTAGATCGGGCGCGAAGAGGTAGAACAAAAAAACGAACTCCTGCCATGTTTTCATAAAAAGGGGGATGTTTTATCCATCTGAAAATTAAGAAAAATAATAAAGAAAATCAAGATCATCATTTGGTGATCCCAACTACCAAAGCATGGGCCAATTGAATCATAGGCGGACAATAGCAATTATGTTTCTTCAGGTTTGTCCTGTGAACTCTTAGATTTTTATTCCATTCTCTCTAGTTCGCATACAATCATAGATTGTATTCAATTGGAAATTATTGATTCCACCGTAGACCATCAAAGAATTCTTACTGAATCAGACCAAATGTTCCATTGATCCGTCAAAAAGATCATTATAATCCCGGAGTCTCCGAAGTACTTCAAACCCGAAGCCACCGAACCAAAGATCTTACGGTGGCATTTTATCTTCCGATCAACGCTTCTACGTCAGATTCCAAATCAGGACCCATCATTTCCCGGAAGTTATAAACCCTCTGGGGGAACTACCAGGTCAGCCTTCAATCGGGAACTTCCGTCTCCACCCGCAGCAGCATCTTAGATGTCTCCTCACCCCCCAAAGGGAGTTAGGCATTTCTTTGCATAATTTAATTTTTTTGTTTTCTATATTTTGTGAACGACCCGACCTAGTCCTGTGCTAATTGAGGTTCACATCCTACCCAATCACATATGCTCTGTTTTCACTGGAAAACAATTAGAGTGCAATGGACGCAATAATGGTATACTTTCCCTGGTATTCTTTTACCCTTTTCGTGCGTCACTAAAAAAACTCAGGAATAACAACAAACATCTTTTATTTAAATAATTACAACATTATAATACAATTACAAAAATAAGGTACATGGAGTATATTGCACATTTCCATTATAGCACGAACCTTCTCGTTTCCTAATTAAAAATACTTTTTGGCTCAAAAATGGTAAAAAAAATTATTTCAGTATTTACAAAAAAAAACTACAACGAAAAAGCTCAGTCTTCAGGTTAGTAAATAATACGGATATTACAGAGTACATACGTTAAAATGCTTACGTGACTCACCCTGTATCATTTTCAATGATGGGCAGCTTTATCATACGTAATCGTAGCATGATACCCAGTCTTGTCAGCCCAATATTCGACGTTCTGCATCCTTCCGTCTGGTAGAAGAACGTGGTATCGTCCTTTGGTCATTTCTTCGTCCTTTACTTCTTGATGTCCAAAATTGTTTCCGTTATGGTAATCGAGGATTTGGTAACCAAAAGCGTAGTTGGATGCATATTGTAACTGCAAGAATGTTTATATTCAAAAAGAGAAAGCAAAGATTGGTGAAATTTATGAATAATAAAAAGGCACAAAATTTAAATAATTTAACATTTATTTTAATTAACATGTAACATTTTATTATCAACTTGGACATCCGATTCATCTGTTACCCGCGTCACGAAGCGTATCATATACCAAATTTTATGAAAGCATTGTGTATTTTAGTCAAAATTCTTTTTTTGCTGGATTTTTTTGATGGAACGATTCTGTAGTGAGGACGTCTATGGTGATGCTTCTTTCGGTGATGATGATGTGGTGGTTTATGAACTACGTGCTTGATCACTGGCTGGACCACCGGCGCCGGTAACACGGTGATCGGTGGAGGGTGGTACTGAGTCGGCGGTTGTTTAACTATTTCAGTTTTGGACTGATCGGTGTGTTTGGTTTCTTTACTCTTATGGTTGTCATTGGAGTTATTGATTACGATTAAGTTCACTGGTCTTTTATCTTCCAGTGAAGTGTGGTACTCTTCCTTGATTGTACTGTACACTTCCTCTGAGTCTTCGGCAACTTGGTCTTCATCAGTCTCGCGTTTGTTTTTCAAATTTTGAATGTTCAGGTGTTTCTGTAATAATGGATAGTATGCGTTTTCAATCGAACTGTAACCTGGTGAAACCTTTGCAGGTTTTCCGTTCACGTAACGTTTGATCACCATTGGAGTCGTCGTGCTCTCCAAAACTCTGTGATTCTTTTCTTGTTCTAAATGTAAGATTTCCTCATTTAACTTTTTTATATCTTTCAACCGCTTCCGTTTTTCCAAAAGCGAAAGGAGTTGGTTGTCAAGGTTCTTGTAATCATCGGCGGGGTTTTCTTTGGGCTTCTCTAAGTTCACATCAAATGGAGGATATTTTTCTTGCTCCACTACTGGAGGATATTTTTCCTGCTCCACTACTGGATATTTTTCCATAACAACAACCTCATCTTGATCTTGTTTTCTAATACTCCCTCCCTTAACACGAAAATCCATTTTATCACCACCGTCGTCCTCGTAAACGTACTCGTAAATCACTTCGGAGTCATTATTATTATTTTTGCCTTCATCCACCATTTCGTACTCGTAATAATAGTAATCATCCGCGCCACGTCTTTTCCTACTTTTAGCCGAATTATTTATACTTACACCATCATCTTCTTTTTTAGTCACAGTTGGTTCGGGCGCAGGCTGATAAACGGGTTCACTTGGGGGCTGCACTAAAAGTTCCTTTTCCTGGGCTTGGACGAAGTAATCCCGATGCAGTTGATTATCGTCCACCTGGATATTGGGCTGCTTCTGAGGGTTAGCAACGTCCAAAACATTTTCCGTTATCGGTTTATCCATCTCCAAAAGTTGCTGCAAACCCTTCAGTTGCACTTGCGGATTTTTTCCAATCAACCCATTCAACATTTCAATTTGATACTTCGGTTGCTGATACAAATTAACCGGAATTTGCTGAATGAGATAAAGCGGGGGCGAACTAAACAAATGCTGTATTTCACGTTTCTTTTTCCCGAAGTTGCTTAGATTCAAACTATCGGAGTTTTGTTGCTGCGTATACCTCCACCTCTGCAAATCCATTTGGGGTTGCCGCCAAACCCTTTGGTTCACCTTTGCGGGCGTTTCGTTAACATCCTCGTACACTTGAGGCTGCTTCAGATCAATTTTCGACGAACTCAACACGATGCACTGCAGGAAAAAAAACTGAAAAAATAAAATTAGCACAATACGAGGGCGTTTTATAAAATAACCCACCAATTTAAAATTCATGTCGTGGATGCTGTTCACTTAACAAGTACGACCTTGCTCTTGAAGATCAACATTGACACTGAAGAAAAAGTTACGATTATATTAAGGTGTGCATCGTTTTCATAAATTAAGTTACAGTATGCGAGAGAGAAAGCTGCATGGTCGCGAAATAGCGTCTCTTTTCTTACGACATGGAAATTTCGCAAAAGTAAAGTTGACCAGTAGTAATTGATGACCTAAAAATTTTGGAAATTGCATAAAAGTTGCTAAAATTTGTTGAAAAATCGTAAATATTGAAATTTTAAACAATTTTTAGTTGATCGATTATAAATAATGGGTACCGGTTTGCAGATGACGTTTACTTTCTATTACAAGCTTCTTTTATGGTGAGATTTGTTGTACGCAAGTTATTAATTATGTACACGCAGAAGACACCATAATAATGTGACGCAACGCAAAAATTATGATTAAATTATCTCATGGAGTGGATTTATTTTTCATAAAAACTTAATTCGAATGGTAACAATGGTCGAATATTTTTAATAACCGATAATTAAATTTTAATTCGTATGAAATTAATAGAAATTAAGTACCAGTGAAAGTAGAACAAGTATTGCCTTTTAGAGAACATTTTATGTTGCAGAACGATGATAGTGATATTACTACAATAGGAAAATGAAAATGAAATTTGACCAAAATTGAAAGCGAAGTGGGGAGGAAAACCGGAAGAAAAGCGGCAGTCTAATTGAGAAGGTGAAAATAGAGAAAAGTTCATCTACATCAATTTGTTAAAAGCGAGCAAAATAAATTAAAGTACCTATGGTGAAAGTTGGACAATAAAAGAAAAATATTACCACAGGATAGTAAATAAAAATTGGACAACAAAACTGGAACTAATCTTGAAAGATGAGAGCGAAGAGGGAAATGAATAATGGGATCAATATGTAAATAAACAAAGTTTTTAGATTGAATGGAATCTGATATCCAATTAAATCTATCAATTTATTTATAGCAATAAAATTAACAGTAGCGGCTCGTGATTTTTTTCAATGAGAGGGCGCAGAGTTTTAAGAGAAGGTAAAATTATAAATTTGTCATATTTTTATTTACTACTTCAATTTTAAAGAAATTTTAATTTAATCGATAACCCTTAGGATATACCCTTCCGTTTTGTGGGGATGTAAAAATATTTCTGTAATCTGGAGCGACCCGACTGCTTACCAAATTTTACCGAAGCAATAATTTCTTGTGTTACTTTAAAAATATTAATACTTTTCATTATCAAATTAAATGCTCAAGTCAACAATAGAAAGTAAATACCAGAAACCGGTTTTAGTGTTTTTTTTTTTAAACATTTTTAATGTTTTACCACCTGATCAACATTCTGGGGTATTCCATACCCCCCCCCCCGTCTCTGCAACCGCCAATATTTTAGAACTTTCAAAACCGTTCGAAATTAAGCAATTAAAATTATATGAAAGTGATAAAAGCCCATGGGATTTTATTGTGGTCAAATCCCTTAAAAACATCCATCTACGTACTTATCTACGTCTATGTCCCTTTTATGAATACACAGGGTAACCGATTTTCGGCCTTCCTTAGCTTCAAAGTCATTTTTCTCTAACAAATAATTTGAACAGAAATTTGACTATCATTCTCAATTTTTGAAATATTTCAAAAATGTTGAAAATCGAAAATTTCCTTTTAATCATTGAACCAAAGTATTATTAAAACAATTGGTTATGAAAAATACAAACAATATACCATCGCATTTTTCAAGATATGTATATAAGATGGCGGAGAAACAATAGTCAACTTTTGTTTTTCTAATGGGCATTTTTTTCTATAGTCTATGAGTTCATAGGAATTGTTTAAGATTATTTTTGGAACGATGCCTGGATGTGTGTGTGGTGTGGATCATGGATGTGTATCGTGTGGTGTTTTTTCGTCAACGATTCCAGACAAATGCGTGAACCGATTGCGTTGAAATTTTTTACAGTAGTGTAAAGCAGTTGTTTACTGAACTGATTATATTTTGGTTGAAAGCCGCCAATTTTTAACCCATTTTTTAGAAGAATAAAAAATTCTAAAGAGCAATGCTGCTTCCGATAGCGCGTATCACAACAATACATACTGTTGTGATACGCGCTATCCATGTTGAGGATAGAGTCGTACCAACAAGGAGAGAAGTACAGTTGGAGACCGGAGGTTCAAACACATTTGTTTACATGTGTTTGTTTTGTTGTGTCGTTTGAATTTAATTTTAAGTTTGTTCGAATTATATGTTGTGTGTAAACGGGATATACAACATGTGGAAATTAATCAAACGTGCAGAGAACCGTCGGCCATGTACAAACAAACCGATATATAAGAAGCTCCGGTTTGAAAAAACAAAATATATAGTAACGAACGTTACATAAAAAGTAAATAAAAGTTGAATCAAGATCACGAAGCGTGACGGTCGCATATTAGTTACTGCGATATGCAGTTGTGCGAATAATTGCAATTCAATTAAAGATAATTGAAATAAATTATATTCGCGAAGTTCCATCGAGATTACGAGAGGTGACGGTCGTGTATTTTGTACTGCGAGATAAATTCGCGAATTCAAGTAAGATTCAAATAAAATATACTGAAATAAATTATATTCGTGAACGATATACGGTGGTACTACCCAAGAAGATTAATTCCTTGGAGAATTTAAGATTCCGCAAGATAGCGGGATACAGAAGGTGTTGGCAACGAAGGTTGTGTTCGAGATCGTGTCCTATAGATACGTTGGGGAGATACGGATACCAAGTTATCCGATATATGAGAAGCAGATTGGAGATTGGAGATTGGAAAGTGGAATATTTGAAGAAAGAAAATAGTGCGCACGATACAAATCACAGGTTAGCTACCTTTTAATAATCAGTGCGTAGAATAGTAGTTTACATAAAGATTGTTTGATTGTTTGGGTTCTTGTTATATGTTGAAATTTTTTGATTTAATTAAAAACTTGTTAACGGAATTCCAACTGTAGTTTTATCTTTGTTGGAACCCAGAATTCGTTCAATCAAGAATAAGCTCGTATAAGAAGTGTTGGTTGATTCAGATCCCGACGCATATTACCCTGAGAAGTATAAGAGTCGAATTAAAGGTAGGGGTCCATAAACCGATTGTGTGCGTACTCGTGCATTCTTCAAAGCACCAGACGCTACAATACATACATACATACATAATCTTCACGTAAAGTTACATCTTCATGTAAAGTTAAATCTTCCGCAAAGAGGTGGATCTTCCACGAAGAGGTGGATCTGCGTCTTCTTGCACAATTCCGGCGAGTTCTGCGACCTATATAAAGTGCTCCGGTCTTATTCGCGGCATTCAGATTAATTTGTTAGTGGTTTTTTGTTAGTGGTTTGCATTTTTCGAATTAAAGCCGCCATCCCCGCCATCTGTTGACAGTATTTTCAGATTAATTTGTTAGTGGTTTTTTGTTAGTAGTTTTTTGTTAGTGGTTTGCATTTTTCGAATTAAAGCCGCCATCCCCGCCATCTGTTGACAGTATTTTGAATCACTGACTGTACGTCAGATTAATTATTTGACAAATTAAATTTTTTGTCAAACTTGTGATTTGATTTTCGAAAAAAACGAATAACTTTTTTCCCCGAGCGAATTTCTTCTCCATTTATGCACGAATAGTTGCGCCTGGAGCTACAAAATAACTGTGCAAAATTTGGTTGAGATCGGTCCAAGGGTCTAGGAACGTATAGCGAACACGCAAGCAAACAGATCTTCTCTTTTATATATTTAGATATAAATAAAACGAATTTTTGAATTTCTTATCAAAAAATTTATTCTAACGTTTTACAACCATAGTTAAAATTTTATTACATTAAACGGGCGTCCCGCAAATTTTTAAGTTTTTCTGCCAAATGATATTTTAAAAATATTTTTCATTGCAAACATGTTTTTTTATTGTTAAATTGCAAATATAAAATAAACCTTACCATGTAAATATCAACAACGTGTAACAAATCACAAATTAAATTTGGAAATTTTCATATGTCACAGTGACTTGTGGATTTTATCGAGTTAAACAATTTTTTGACAATGAATGGGAAAGTAATGTGTTGTCACATCAGCGTTTTTGTCATTTATCTCGGATATTATCAATGCTATCAAAAAATATGTCAAATAAAAGATACGATTTCACATTAAATTTTATACATTGTAACGAATTTTTTGCCCTTTAAATTCGTTCCCAATAATTATTTATTGGCACTTCTCGCTCCATCTAACGGTCGAACTGGGAAGAGGGACTGGAAAGGGAGATAAGAGGTTCCATCGGCACAAAAGAGAGTCTTGGGTGAACCATTGAACGAGCAACACGCTCTTGTGTCAATTTTTGAAGCAAGAAGGCGGGTGTGAATTATTCACACACCAATGTCAATTTGTGTGGCTACTGTGGAATAATCATGGGCTTTTGGGTTACGTAATTAGCGGATATGGAACGAAGATAATCTTATATCTTCGTTGTTGTGTTGGAAAATGATGGATGTTCCCCATATCGGACGTTTCTTGGTCGGATCTACTGCCCATGCTATCTTTGAAGGTTTTGGTTTCCGTTCGGATTGGTGAGTAACCTTTTTTATTACTTAATTGTTCCACAGTGGTATGCATTGATCGAGTAGGACAAATTTTGCTCCGTCCACCTGGAGTTCGCTTTTGTTTAATTCACCCTTGGCTGATATGTATTTTTTTATGTTTTGTTATATAGGTATTTCTTTTGCCTTGCATTTTTTTATTAGAACGTTTTTGGCCGAAATAATCGTTGAGTCGCAGGTTTTACTTTTCTGTTCGACGTGATTAAAGGTTATCTAATCTGACGTTCGCAGACGTGGATTATAATGCTAATGTTTGAGTTTTATGTTTGAAAACTAATTAATCGTTAATTGTATTATTATGTTTTATTTAATTAAGTTTGAACTGTGCATTATTTTCTTTAGGTGATATCGAACAGCGTTTGGTCAAATGCAGTGGCATTTTTTTAAAGAAGGTAGCGATGTGCGACCAACGTACAGGGTGTTGCATTTCTTCGGGGTCGCTTCCGCTTGATTTTATTGTTGGAAGTTCGATTGGTTCCACCGTTTGTGGGATTCTTTTATGACCACTCGAACGTTCCGTTGATTGATTTTGGGGAGTGGTTCTTGGTGGTAATGTCTTTGCCACTGTACTGGTTCAGGTCGGCTAATGCAATTTCCATCCGACATCGCTTATGTCATCGCCTTCCAGCAACGAACATCTAATTGCTGATTTAATTTTTGTTGTGTTAGCAAAGCTGTTTCCTTGATTTTCTTCGGGGCGTTTATTTGACACGACCCATGGCCTTGCTGCCGCTATAACGAGCTGGCTTATACCTACCATCAGGGCCCCACGCAAATAAAAGTAGAATTTATTTTCTGCGTGGACATTATCAGTTCCGAGTTACCTTCTCATTAGAGATAGTGAGGACAGATATTGTTTCACTGGCGCCCAACGTGGGGCACCAGTGATAACGCAATCCTTTCTCCCTGTTCCTAATGAGAGAACAGCCCAGAAAAGACAACGACTCACGCAGAAAGCGAAGCCTTCTACTTATATTCGTGAGTGGCCCTGATGTTAATTTTAAGCTAACTCGTTGCAGCGGTGAACGAGAGTCGTAAGCGTACCCTCAGTTTGTTTTCAGCATAGTATCGAGTGAGATCTACGACTCTCGTTCACCGCTGCAACGAGTTAGCTTAAAATTAACATCAGGGCCACTCACGAATATAAGTAGAAGGCTTCGCTTTCTGCTTGAGTCGTTGTCTTTTCTGGACTGTTCTCTCATTAGGAACAGGGAGAAAGGATTGCGTTATCAACATCTTCTGTTATTCGCATGTTTTTAAATACAGTCTAGCATTAATCCGTAAATGTAATTTTTTACGGTTGAAAAATAAGCCAACATCATGTGTGGGTGTTTCGTTATCAAATATCATAAACAAGAGCTCTGACCTAAAAAAAATGAAAGATCATAAAATTGAAAGAATTCATTTCAAATTATTTATTTTTATTACAGATTTCTTGCGTTCGTAAAGAAAATGCTGCCATTCCAGATTTTCAAAATGTTGTGGTCACAAATGCGACCGGGGGCAAGCGTCGGGGGGGAGGGGGGGTCAAATGTGACGTCCGCATAAAAACCCTATATTTAGGATTTTAAGAAAATTGTGTAAGTTTATAATATTAATGAATACGTTTTCTAGGTGAGCGAATGGCTAAAATGCTAGCGTGTTCGCTTTCAAGCCAAGATTCACGGGTTCAAATCCTGTGAGGTGCTATCTATAGAAGAAATTTTCGCTCACCAAATGTGTATCTGCTGGCCCCAGATAACATTATTTATGGCTAAAAAACTTCCCTGATGGAGTAGGCGATGTAAATATCGTCTATTCCCGTGGTTCGGAATCCACGTTAAGCTGTATGTCCTCTGTGCTCGTCACACATTTTCAACACGCAACGAGCAGAGACAGGGAGGTATCGGGAAAATGTCGAAAGACGTTCATAACCGAATATACATACAGGTTTTTTAGTTTAAAAGGTCAAGTTCAATTTTAGACAAATGGAGGTTCTTTGATTTATGACCATAGGTCGTCCAAAGATTGTGACCAACTGGGACAAGGAGGGGGGGGGTGAAAACCGGAAAAAATTGCGGACGTCCTTCATGGACGACCCCTAAACAAGGGTACTTAAAATTTTACGGTCTTCACTTTGGTACTTTTTATTTTTTATCCGAGCTCTACTTTATAATATTAATAAAAGGTTAACTTCATGGCTTAAGTATTTTTTGTTTTAAATATTTTGTGATAACGTGGATGGTGTTTGAGATAGACGTTAAAAATGCGATTTTTCAAATGGCGGCTAAAACAATTAAGACGCCATTATGAGAATCTCATTGAATTTTAGTATACGATATTGTCCTCTGCGGTCAATAGGGTCCTGAAACAAAAATTCGCTTTGCATAATTTACCTCAACGGTTTTTTTTTATTGGTTTACCTTACTGGCTTGAGCTATAAACAATAGAGTTAATAATACGAAAGTCCAAAATGGCAGCCTTAAGAAAAAAAACGTTGACTGTGGCAAATATTATTATATATTTGAATTATATTTACTATAATTATATATTACTATATTACTAGCTGAAGATTATCATACACATAGGGGACCTACTGTTTAACGCGGGCCCCGAACCGCAGGAAATATATAAACTTCATCTCCAGAGAGGTTATACTAGGCAGATTACACCTCGGTGTTTTGTCATTGAGAGGCGGTCATAGCTTGGCAGTTAAGTGCGTCTACTGCTAATGCGAAACGTTCGGATCGAATCCGGGCAGGGTAAGAACTTTATTCTGACCGTCTCTCCTCGGCAGGCAATGGCAAACCACCGAGGTAATCTGCCAAGAAAATCCATCTCGAAATGAAGTGTAGTACACTTCCCGTGGTTCGGAGCCCACGTTAAACAAGTAGGTCCTCTATGTATGTGAAAACAATTTGAACGCACACCACATGCATAGAAAGAAATAGAACGAGATGGGTCACCAAACCCTCATTAGGATAAAAGGACTGAGAAGGAAGTTTTGCCATTGCCTTTCGAAGGGAGACGCAGACGGTCAGAATAAAGTTTTTACTGACTGAGCTCGGAGTCAACTATGGTATTCGGGATTAACAGCAACACACTGAACAGCTTAAGCTGATGACCGTCTCTCCATTTATCTAGCGATTGGATTTATAACCATTTCAATAATATATTTTAGAATTAGAAAACTGCGAGCTTTTGATTGGTTAATTGTTAACTTTCAACAACTTAAAGGATTATTGTTTGTTGGGGTTAAACTTTAATATTCTTCACTTTAATAAAGTGAAATATTAGAAAAACACGAATTGGAACACTTAGGAGGTATGGAATAACTCCCCCCACACACAAATATGTTTATTATTAGTTTTTTATATTCCCTTCCATTGTGGGCTGGCTATACGATTGCGGAATAATTTTTAAAGTGGGCTCAGTAACAAATCGTGACTTATTTTCATCTACATTGTTCATATTAAAATCAAATTGTTAGTTAGGACGTTTTAACTAAGGACCGCAGAATACTTATCAAAATATGATCTCTGTGTCATATCCCTGCTTCAAACATGTTCAGACGCAGATCGTTCTATAACCGGCCGTTTATGTTATTTAAAAATGTAACAAATGAGAATTATTAGTACTACGAATTTTACTGATAATATTTCAGTACTTGCTTTACATAAGTTTCACTCATTTTTACTGTTTTGTGTCCGTTGAAGTTCTTTACTTCAAGTTACCCTTGAAATAACTTTATAATTTTAAATTATAAAGTGCCCCACCGTGTTGTCTGCATATTTGATATTATTTAAACACTCTCCGTCAACCAATATTCCGATTTTCAGATCATCCAAAGCTTTTTGAAATATTTCTTCCGAATACAGATTGAACAACAAGGGTGAGAGAGGACACATCCTTGCCTGACTCCCCGTGGACTGGAAATTTCTTCTGTAATTATTTATTTACCTTCTTTGAGTGCAATTATCTCGTAAACTATTATCAATGGCATTGGGATATTGTTACTGATAAAATTTAAAGAAGACGGAATAATAAAGGAGGAAGAACTTAAGTAGAAGAACCAAAAAAATTTAGTTGATCAAATCTGAAAAAAATCGTTTAACAATTTTTAATAACTAATAATAAATTTTGATTCTCAAAAATTCAAATTTTAAACTACTAATTTGATTGATGTCCTGCATAAATTTAAATATTCCAAGTGATGACCTTTTAAAATGCAGAAATGAATAAATTGCAACGGTGAAAGTCAAAAGCGTGAACCACAAAATTCGGATGGCAATTAAAGATTGAAAGATGAAACAGCGTAACAAAATATCAAGTTGAAAGTGAAAAGAAGCATGAAAACATAAGAACGACTTTTTTTATATTTTAGTTTTAATTAAATTCTCTAATAATACTTGTTCATTTACGTTCGTCAAGGTGATGACCGTTGAAAATGCAAAAATTAACGAACAAAATTATGTCTGGATGATAATTTTAATTAGATAGTACATAAAATTACGAGAACAGCATCAACGATCACTTAAAAAAATACTACACCACAGATTACAAAATTCTAATTACTGTCAAAACCGTATTATTTTTTCCAGCGCCTTCTTGATAAATAATTGGTATATTCGAATAATTGTTTCATGATTTTTTGAAACTTTAGAACTGATTATTTGGAAAACTTTTCTCTTGAAAGTCACAAAAAATTGTGCTCTATCCAAATACGGAAATAAAAAGAAGGGTTGCAGTTTAAAAAAATTTACTAATTTGTTCCAAACTTTACGAGCTTACTGTAGAATCGAAATCCTGTTGTCTAAACAACTTAGAGGAGTAAATCAATCAAAGTCGTTATTCCGATTATTTAGTTTTCATCATAATCATATTACGATTATAATTTATTATTATAATTTATGTTATGATCATAATAACCATAATTTATTTAATTATGTAAATTATTTTTTACTCCTCCTTTAATAATTATTAATTTATCGTAGTATTAGGTTTTTAATTTTCTGCTCAAATCAAAAGCTTGTGATCCAAGCTTGTTGATGGGGAGTTCAAAATTGTATTTTTCAAAAAATACGCTGATTTAATCCTGTAAAAAAAATCAAACGTAACGTGATACAGATTTTATGTTACTTCTCTGCGGGGAAGATTTCGCTTTCCTTTCTTCGCAGTCTCACAAAAGCATTCTCTCAGCAAGAGTTCTAATAATTGGAGATTCCGCTGCCGCAAGACTGTAAAGATAATAAACAAATAAATCAACAAACAAACAATACTGAAACGGTGACATGTTTCATTAATAATTGTTGGTCGTTGAACCAACACTTTCTAAATTTTGTGAATACACTTGATTGATTTGATTGACATCCAATCGCTTCCAAATTAGAAGTGCAAGTAAATCTTGTATAAAAAGTTCCAACCACTTTCACCGGTCAAACGTCTATTAGGGTGTAATTAACAACCTCGACAGGTTCTGTTTACCATAAGAATAAAGAAAGTTGCGGAATCTTCTCAGCAATCTACAAAGTTATGTCCAACAATTAATTTTGTCTCGAAAGCTTCAAGGTTGATGATATCGTTGGGGTAAAATTGGTCAAGCAGGCCAGGACTGTGCTGAATAAAAATTACGGTATGTGGTTAATTTCACCCCAATTTAAAGGTGTCGCTCGTTATTTTGCTTTAAAATTGGATTTAAAAGTGCTCTTTCGTGTTAAAGATCCAGCTCTCAGTAATTGTCAAAAATCGTGTGTTTTTACTACATCTGTGGAAAAATTCCGAATTTTATTTCTTTGCTTGTAAAAGGGACAGAAAGTTTTAACTTAACGGGCCCTCTGTGGGCCAATCATAAATATTAAACTTCGAACTCTCCAATTAATCTTACCAAGTCGAAAACACCATGAATCGCTTTAGGATTTATTTTGCTTTGAAAATTAACGTGGGCCAAACAGTTATTAACAATTTTATCAACAAAAATTTGCTTGTTCGCAAATATCTCGAAAACTAAGCACAATTGGAACAATATTTATCAAAAGTCAGTCGTATAGTTTGCACGCATCGTCAAATTCTGAAAGCGGGGTTCTGAAAATCTTGGATTTCTATATTTTTTGATGTCATGTCGGTCATTTTTTTCAGCCCTTTAGAATGGATGAATAAATTTTAAGACAGTCACACAATCTAAGAACTTCATAGAATATTTTTCATTGACAAGTAATTTTTAGGCCTTTCTTTGTTTATTTAGTAGATATCTTAACAAAGTATTTGACATTTTAGAGTACACAGAGAAAAATTTGAAGTGCCTAATTTATTTGTCAGTTAAGTCTAACCGGAACTTTTATTGGAGATCAATAAATTGGACCTTAAGTTGTTTGCTGTTTTTAGATCTTAGAGTGATCTTTTAAATCTTAAACTTCTTGCCGACAAAATTTAAACAAAAAAGGACTTTCGTTGTTTTTTCGTACGACAAACGTAGAATTTTGTATTGACATACATAATATGCAAATTTATGTCGTATTGCATACAGGTTGGATAACGCATGTTTTTGCTTGTCAATAAAAAATTCTAGGTTAGTTTTAAGAAAATAACCATAAGGTAATTTTTGTTTAAAATTTTGTCTCCGATGAGATGCATGTTATAAAGTTTTGGCAAATTCAAATTTAAGACCTAAAAATCGCTAAAACAGTAAAAAAACAGGGCTACTCCAAAAAGTCGACTTCAAAGTAAACAGAGAAGGATCTAAAAATAGATTGCACCTTGAAAAGTATTCTCTGTAGTTTTTACATAATTTTGTGAATTTTTTCAGATTTATAATTCTGTTCTAGATGGCCGACATTAAAACAACAACGAAATCGATTATTTTCGGCACAAGGGCTTTAGAGTTTGACGGCGCGTGCTACCTAAACGACGGAAATAACCATAAATGTTATTGAAATCATTATTGTAGATAATTTTATGCTGAAAATTGAAGGATTAACTCCTTTAATTACGATAATACTCCGGATTTTAGAATCGAAGACATTTATGTCACCTCAATTATTTGTCTGAATTTTAGTTAACTGAGCGTAATCAAAATTTAATACCGAAATTTTCTTCATTTTCCTTTGGTTTCACCTGCAGGCAGTCGGCCCATAACTTCTTCCAATGGGAGGCCATAAAATTTAAATAAAATTGAAACATATCAATTTGCTGATTCACATTGAAAATAATTCCAAAAAAGCTTTATTTTGTACTATTATTTTAACCGGGTGTTGGGGGGGGGGTCATGGAAAACCCTCCAGCAGAAAATTAGAACATAATCACAAAATTTCGAGGTGTGGCGTTGCAATTCGATTTTTAAAATTAATTGATAGCACTTATCTCGATTAAGGATCATTTTACTTAGCTTTTTGCATTGTGTTAATTTTAAAGTGATTTTCCAGAATTTTGGATGCACATTTTGGACGATTATATGATCGTGTTATGAACTCAAAATTTGGAGTATACAATTTTACTACAAGCAGAGATATACAGAACACCGTGTTATATGCAATTTGAAGGGTTTGCTGATATTGAAATATCTCAGCTCTTATTAGTCCAGCCCACATGGGGCTATAGGAATTTATTGAGAATGAAATCCACCCTCTTAGCTTTGATTTTGTAGTGTCAGATAAACCAACCCCATGGAAGTTTTGGAATTACCAGGTGGAGTTCAAAAGATTATCAACAGATGGCACTACTAAATTGGAAGGAGTAATGAATAACTTGAGTAGCAATCGCGGCTTCTCACAGATCCGTGGCACCAATTTAAATGAACACATACAATAACGAAGCAATTACGACTTCAAATTAAGGGGCGCCATCTGTTGATTGACTTTTCAACAACAAAAGGTCAAGTCCGACTCAAAAATATCAATATTTTCTGACTTTCGTGTAATTACAATACCGTATGGACGAAGTATAGCACCTATAATAAGCTCGGCCTCCGGCCTCGCACCTTAGCTAAGTATCCAGATTTTCTTCTCTCATTCTCAAACTGAACAACACCGTCACCACAAAGATTATAAATATATTCGAAAAAAGTAGCAAATATGTTGATCATGACTAAGTCCTTGTTATTTAAATTGTAAGGGTATGGTTTTTGGCCCCCTCTGAAATAAGGCTCCGTGGGCTGGAGCCCAATTTGCCCACCCCCTTGAGCTAGGCCTGCAGAAGGTGTTCCAAATTTGCTAATCTGATACCATGTAATCAAAGCCATTAGGAATCTTTTTCGGTTCTTATGGAATGAAATACAAATTATGTCTTTCCTTAAAACCACTTCAAATTAATTAATTTTTTAGTGTTAACCTAAAAGAGTTCCAGGACCTGATTAGTTATTTTAGTACACCATTAGGGGGGGGGGGGTTAATTCTGAAGAATTGCAGCGATTTCAAAATATTGTAAAATAAATTTAAAAACTGAAAAATTATCAAAATAATATTAGTTTGGAGGGGTCACAGTAGCGTCGCTAAAAGAACAATTTACATATATGCAAATGTAAAACAATTCAATAATCCTGTTATAATACAAACAATACCAATTATTTAGAATCTAAAAATTAAATCATTTTCTTGGGTAATCTAAAATGAAAGCGACTAAAATTATTCTTTATGTAGTATAGAAAAACCAAAATAACTTGCAAAAAATTTAATAAACAAAATTTTTGCAAAAAATATATAACAAGTTAAATAAAATATATAAGAAATATAATTTTGGCGTATTATACGCTATATGGTTTATTTTAATTGTTTCTACAAATAAGTTTAATTTATAAAAACAATAAAAAAGTATAATAAATTTCTAATACATAAACATAATATCAAAAATATTGACTAAATAATTTTGGACACCAGCAAGGCCGGTTAAAATAGGTTTCGCGAAGAGTGAAATACAGATGGCAGCACATATCGACCAATCAGCAAGCTTCATTTTCTTAAAACAAAAATTAACGTTCTCCGATTGGCGAATTGGCGAACAAATTCATATTTTATTCAGCCTTTCCGGATCGCTAACAAGTTATAAATTTTTAAAATATTACAGGGTGCGCGCAATAAGTTTACAAAACATGTTGAGCACACCCGAAAGCGAATGGACCAATTAAGCGCTTTTCTACAAAAAAAAACGATCAATTGGTTACGTAAAAAAGCAAAAATATTAATAAATACATAACAGCAACAATATCATACGAAGCGGTCCAGAAGCTTGTTTTCTGAACCGCTTCCCATACAAAAAAACACCCTAACCTAAAATAAATAATAAATATACGATCAATCACAAATATTGGGGAGCTTAAGCGTAACTTTTTTTTACAAAAAAAATTCTTATCATGTGTGCGGTTCGATCGGATTTCCGAGCTCGTCGATCTGTAAGGATGGAATCAGGGGCGGCATAAATCCGTACTCTAATCGTATGTTACTCTCGAAATTTTGTCGCGCTTTTCTCTGCTTGTTGGCGTACTGTTGGAAATGAAAGGTCGAGTGTTTCGGGGGCACCAAACCGATGTAGTTGTTGAGGTTCATTGAACAGTAGGATTTGTAGATCCCCATTTGTTTGAGCTCTGCGCAGGTGCTTTTGATGTGGTAGTTGGGTTTCGGCGCATATGGGATTGGATCCCTGTAGTTGTTGTAGATGACGTGTTGCTTTAATGGGGCCTGATAAGGGTGGGGAATTTGATGCGGCTTGTCAATCATTCTGAATTTTGGAAAATCAAGTGGTAGTTTGTATTGCTGCAGTTCGGAAGGTTGAACTACTTGCTTGATCGGTAAATGGATGGGTACTTGTTGAACAATGTAGGGCTTGTTGACGTAGTTCTGAGGGTAAACAGGGAAAGGTTTTTGGATTTCAAGGGGCAAATAAAACGTTTGCGCTATCGGAACCGGTATTTGGTACGGTTTGGGTGTTGGGATTTCATGTTCAAAAGTCACATACTGTTGTGTTGGTATTACTTGTTCCGGTATATCCAAAGGTAACCTAATTTCGGCAGGATGGGGTTGAATATTTTGTACTTCCACTTGGTAGGGCAAATGCTGGACGTGTCTTTCTATGCTTTTTTGGATTTCAAAGTTTTTATTGTTTGGTGATTCAAAAATTTGTTGGATTTGCGGCTGAAGTTGTGCCTCTTCCTGGGCTTGATCTACTTCATCTTTATCAACCTGGTTTGGTACGTCTGGAACCGCTTGTACCAATGCTTCCGCTCGGGGTACATCGATTTCGTTGTTTTGACCAAAAGGCAAAAAGGTCGAGTTTATTAACTCGAATTGGAAATTATCGGTTATCATCGGAACCTCTGAGGAAATTGGTAACAAAAATGTCGTGGTTGGCTTTTCTTCGATAATTGGAGCTACGGTTGTTTCGTAGATTACAGGATTCTGGGTGGACGCCGGTTCGACCACAATGGGAACTTTAAAAATTGGATCCAGATGTTTGTGTTTTATTTCTTCTAGTTTTTCGGTCACCGGAGCAATGGTGGTCACATAACCGTACTCCGAAACAATCGCAGGTGCTGCTGATGTACTCTCACCGACGAACCATTCCACGTCTTCATTAAGGGCTTCGTTTATTTTGTGTACCTCTTGGGTGGTAAGTTGCTCATTTTGCGAAGTGGTAAAACTTGCCGCTGTGGTGAAATTAATTTTGCTTCCATATCCTTCGGCCCGTTCCAAATTTGACAATTTTTCACCGAGGACGAAATCGGGAGTTTCTTCCAAACTTTTATACTTCTCACTTTTTGAACCCTTAGTTCTGATATTTTTGTATGTAGGTCGCTGTTTCTTTTTCTAAAAATGTTAAATTAATTTTTTTTTATTTAAATTTATTTTTGTTTACCTTATTTTTTGTGTCGATTTCTGTATTCGTTTGAGTTATCACATCGTGTGTAGAATTATATATGTGCGTTCGATCACTTTCTCCATAATCGGCTCTTTCTTCATTGTTGTTTCTAAAAAAATTGTTTATTAAAATTTATGCTAATATCGGTTGTTAGTTTCTATTGAATATTTTTTTAGATCTTGTTTGTTAATTAATATAAAGCACTTAATCTTTCTAAAGAAAGTGATTGCGACATGCGTAAAAATTATTAAAAATAATAACGAACAGGATCGTAATAGCTCATTTGGTGAAAGGGAAATTACTACAGCATCAGAAGCTGGGCAACTTTCAAACTACGATCATTTTTAATGTTATTTATAATTTTACCTCTTTTTGTGGAAAATAGATAAATTTATAAATTTTAATGAGAAATTAACTAAGTGTTAAAACGTTTAAATTTTATAAGCGGAAATTTAATTAAAATTTTTTATCATTTTGTGAAAAGAAATTTTTTAAATTCCAAAACATTCTTCATACCGAATTCGTTCAACGTTAATCTTTGAAATATTTTTACTTTTCTCAATCTTTTGTTGTATTTTTTTTATTAAATGTAATTGACAATTGGCCGTTTTTTAATTTCTCCAATAAATTATATTTGAAAGTTTCTCAAAAATTGTTTACGATATTCATTTTCGTTTTATATCTTTCAGGAATATTTCTAGTCCTACACTGTTAGAAAGTCGTAAATAAATGTGTTAAAATTTTTTTAATAAAATAATATTTTGGCTTTCAAAGTTTAAGTCTGAAAATTTACTAAAAGAAATAATAACAGTTTAATATAAAAGTAATACTTAGAAGGCAATTTTCAAATTTGCATTGACCCCCCCCTTTCCTTCACATTTTTATCTCTTTAAGGAAATAAAATTCAAAACATTTTCGAATAAATTCCTTTTTGTTAAATATTTAATTTTTTAACTATTGAGAATTAATATAACTTAAAAATAAAATAGTTAATTAAAAGAGTAAACTTGTTTTTTTACTTTAACATAAGCTTTCAACTGTGCTTACTGCTATCATCAGATAATTATTAGTAAAGAAGTACATGGAAACGGGTTTACAGATAAAACGCATTGTCATTTGATACGATCTAGAACTAAAAAGCGTGAGACTTAAAAATAGAAAAAACTTAACACCAATACGTTGAAATAAAATATTTTAGACAAGTACATAGATGGCTTAAACCATTGATGTCGGTTTTCCTGTTCATTCTTCATGAAATGATGTTCATCATAATAATATAATTTAATCAAAGACAACTGATATGAAAGGTCGATGTCTAATGTTTATATTGAATTCCATTCCATGGCTATGAGATTGGCAAACCTTATGGGGGTTTGAAAACACCATTTGTAGTTGAAAACTCGGCGCTCCGCGCCTCGCAAAGGGGCTCCGCCCCCTGGACCCCCGGATTCCTTCTATTTTAGTCTCCGACTAATATCTTTAACATGGAACATGTTTTTCGGTACCAAACCGTTTATCATAGTTTTCCTCGAGATTTAGGGGTGCCACGAGTGCGGCGCCTATCTCGTTTCTTCTTCTTCTTACTGTTTTCCGAAGTGCGGCGTAGTTGTGTAACCGTGTTGGTTATAATAGGATAATCCCTTAATTTTTGTATTGGTAATAAAAATTTACTATATAAGCAAATTTTCTTTTTGCGATGGGTTTCGGATTTAAATTTTTTGTAATGAAAATTTTGTTATTGATTATTGTGAATGGGAAGATGTTATTCGATAATCATAAATTTGAATTATACATGTGGTGCCGATTTTTGGTGTCAATTTTTAGTGTCGATTTTTGGAGTCACTTTTTGGTGTCGACCGCGTTGGTCAGACAGATCTGACCGCGACAGATCCGTAAAACCACAACAATTATCGGATTATCTGATTACGCATTATAAAATTATTATTTTAAAAAAGGTGGGGGCCAACTTCACGCACGTGTAAATCTCAAAAGCGAAAATTAAAATTTTTTTTATAACTTCATTTTGAATAGCAACTCTTGACGTTTTTCAAAGGACGGCATAAAATTTTAAGGAAAATTATAAATTTAATGCCTTTTTATTTACTTAAAATTATTATTATTTTTCGATAATTTTTCCGATTTTTGGATAGGAGGGCATGTGCCCTTGTGCCCTTTTAGGTAAACCGCTAAGTATGTTCCACTGTCCATTGTTTTCTTGGCATGCACGAGATACTGTAGACCTGTCTAGCCAGCATTTGTTTATTTAAGTTACAAGCTTAGGGGGGGGGATAAAAAATAAACCGAAGGGACTTTTAAGGTTTCTTTACGTAATTGTAGAGCAAGCCAGCGTTGTTATTAAGTAATTGTGTGGTCCAAGGACCAGGCCAAAAAAAATAGTAGTAATACATACGTAAGTACCCAGGCTGAGGAACCAGTTCTTCAGTGCGGCCTTTAGGCCGCACAATCTGGGCAATTGCGAATCAGTGGGGTCTTGAAACGCCATTTCTATCAATCGATTTGTTCATAGCGCATCTCTCATTGGCTTAATTTTTAATTACCACCCTGAAAAAGTCCCACCCTGAAATTGCACAACAATGACATTCATGCTCTAGTATAAAAGTAATGAATAAGTAAATGAGAAAGTAATTTTAAATTCAAAACGAGGCCGCACGGGGGAGGGATTAACTGACTAACTTTTGCGGGTTACCGAGGCTACTATGACATTTTGTATACACAAATTGAAGGGTGGGGGTTAAAACAATTTGACTTCGGAAATCTACTACTTTGAGGGGGGGTTCTTTAATTAACCTGCTCCTTGGAGGCAGCTCGTGGTTCGCTGTTACAAAATTTTTCACTTTTTGGTGAAGTGTTTCAAATCTGGGCCACCGTTTACTGTACAAATGACGTCGGATTGTCGCAAATATTCAGCAGCATAACCGCCATGGCCATGTACGAGCGGTGCTTTCACATAAATAATATAATTCCGAGTTCCTATTTTATTTTTGGAGTGCGGTGCCCCGCCGCCCTCTTCGTAGCAGTCGCCCCTGAACGCCACCTCTTACATATATTTAAATTTTATGAAATTAGTTGCTGATATTTTACTGTTTAGTGTTACCAGACGCCGCTGGTATAAAAATAATTATTTAGTACAAATAGTAAAACACATTCTAATATCTTCTGAAAATGAATATTTCTGCATATCATAAAAACTTCAAAGAAAGCAATTTTCAAGTAATTAACTGGTAATTTAGCATAATATATTGACAAATTAGAAAATTTACAAAAAATCTCAACCTAATATTAGAATGCACTTCATGTGGATTCTCTCTTTACTCTCTTAATCTTGATTTATTTCTGCTATATTCCCGTATTTAAAACTTATAATAACAGAAAATAATTTTTCAATTCTTGACGTATGTAATTAATTATAATATCGAACTGAAGATTCCGATGTCGAACGAAAAAAATTAGTCCGGCTCTGTCAGAAAGGGTAAAGGAATGTCTATTAAAGTGTCTTTGGAATTTTTCCTTAAGTATATAATATCGAATTTACAATTAAAATTCTAATATTCTAACAATTAGATAAACTTTTTATTAAAACTTTCCTTTTTTTTTATAAATAATAGCTCATATTTTGATAATTTTTTTTCAAAAAAAGTTTTATTTTAATTTACAATAGACCACCCGACGATCTGCAATATCTTACAACAAAGAAATGTTGTTATTATCGAGGATCAACTGGATGCTCTGGTAAGCGAGGCCGAAGGCCGAGTAATATTCTGTAAATTTTTGAGGTTCTCTTGTTGAGTTTTAAAATTTTACTAAACTAATATTGAGGAAACGAAACGCATCGCTCAAATGATCCTTTTCAAGGCGACGAAACGATGCATAAGAAAGATTTTATTTTAGAATTTTAGCCATAAAATTTTTAGGTTAAATTTTCAAGTTTGAAAACACATGAAAACACCGATTTTCAATTTTTTTATAGCGTAGTATTTGCTATCGGCTATCAAAAATTTCACGTTCTTGGTGGAAGGCCCTCCCTCGGTCACTTGTTTTTCTCTTGAGTGAAATACTTTTAGTCAGGCACCGTCGCGATTCTGCGCAGTAAAGCTCTTGGTCCGTACTGAGTTCTGCGTTAAATTCGATGAGTTATGAAAATTTTTGTTAACAATTTAATATTTGATGATAAAACTACTTTTTGGGTGTAAAGGAATGCAATCAAACGAATATCTACCGTTAGCCAACGTTTCGATTAATTTATTTAATCATCTTCAGGGCAAACAATAGGTGATGGCAAATGTGTGATTACGTATAAATGTGGACATCAAGAATAAATAATCGTACAAAGTGATCAATAAAAACACGATGTGTCAACGCCAAACGTAAACCTTTACACCCAAAAAGTAGTTTTATCATTAATTAATTGAGGAAGAAAATAGTTTTAATATAAAATTTAATATTTGTTTAACTAGAAATGTTCAAATATTGCATAAACTAATCAATAACAAATTAAAAAAAAAATAAACAAAATTGCAATTCCTGAATATAGAGCACAGCTTATGCGAAAATATTATAAGAGAATTTAAAAATTTATTAGAAAACCTACAAGAAAGCCCATCTATTTCTATTATTTAAAGAGAGTGGACTTCAAACACGTCGGACGTTCAAACATTTCGGGGCGCCGCTCCGCTCCGCGTTGCACCCCTCCAGGGCGGTTTTGACTCTGGTTACTAGGCTAAACATACGAGAAGGCGCCACCCATCAAGAAAACCGGGAGCTTAGAGACCCTTGAAATAGCATTAAAAAGTATAGTTGCGGTATGGGGCAGTAAATTATTACGTTTCTTCATCTGAAAGAATACATTAATGACATTGGAAGTTGTAGAGACCGGTGGGTCTCTGGGAATTGGCGCTTGGCGGACTGACTGGTTAGAAACCTGGGCTGTGACTGTGAATATGAGATATGTGAAGAAAAAGAAATTTTTTACGTTTGCCGATATAGTAGAGTCCCTAATTCGAAGAAAGAAATTATAATTTCTATTGATGACCTCGAAGTGAGTGGCTTCTACTTGGAACTAGTCAGAATTGGCGACTAGTGGGATTGTAGTGATACTATGGGGGGGTGATTTATCGAAGCTTGTGGAAATTGATCGAAAAATTACACAAATCTAGTGAATAAATTCACTTTCGAAGAGAATTTGTGTAAGTTAAACCTGTGAACATACATTAGTCTGTGTGGGGGTGAGTTATGGTCAGGAGTTGTCCGTGGTCAGGAGTGATTTGGGACGGGGAATGAAGAAGTCGGCTGGGTTGTATTGACCTAGTTGATTTACTAGTGGGTTTTCTGAAAATTTGGATTTGTTGTAAAGATTGGTGGCATGTTTGCGGTTAAGAGTGTTAATAAGATCTAGTTTGGCGTCTGCATGTAGTCGCCTGTTAGTGACGTAATAGGGGGCGCTGAAAATAGCTCGGAGATTTTTGTTTTGAATGACTTGAAGTTTATTTATGGCCCTAGGGCGTGCGTATCCCCAGACAGGGGAGGCATAAATCATTGTCGGGCGGATTATGGCTTTGTATAATCTTAGTTTGTTAGCGGGGGACATGGTACTTTTACTGTTCATGAGGACGAACAATCTATTGAAGAGGCATTTGGCTTTACCGGTTGCGGAGGAAATGTGAGCGTCCCATTTGAGACTTCGGTCCATGGTAACGCCAAGGTACTTGACCTTGGTTTTCCAGGGGATTTGCTCCTCAAACATCCAGACACTGGAGTTGTGAGGCTTGCAACGATTTCGAAACATGATCGCGGAACTTTTGCTCGAGTTAACCTCGATGCGCCAAGTTTCGTACCACCTCCCGAGATCGTTGATCGCCTCCTGGAGGCGGGTTGTGGCTATGTCCGGGTGGATTGAGGACGTGTATATTGCAGTGTCATCTGCATATAATGAAATTTTTGTTGCGGGATCTGAGGGGGTTGGAATGTCGCTCATAAAGATGTTAAACAGTGAAGCTGCAAGGATCGAACCCTGGGGGACCCCGGAGGTGATGGGGCGCTTTGTGGATCTACTGTTCATGAGTTTGACTTGGAGTTTTCTGTCGTGAAGGTAGGAGGCAATAAGTCGGACTAGTGGAATTTGAATTTTAGATTGAAGCATTTTGAACAGGAGGCCTTCGTGCCAGACCTTATCGAAAGCTTTCGATACGTCGAGTAGCACTAGGCCGGTGAATTCTTTTTTGTTGAGTGCCTGCGTGACGTGCTCAACTAATCGGAGGGCTTGGTGGGTCGTGCTGTGTCCAGCACGGAAGCCGAATTGTTCGTTTTGAATAATACTGTTATCGAACATGGCTTCTTGGAGACGGGTGAGAATGACTTTTTCAACTACTTTTCCAATAGAAGGGAGCAGGCTGATTGGTCTATAGCTTTTCGGAAGTTTGAGATTTTGACCGGGTTTGGGGATTACCACTACGTCAGCGGTTTTCCAAATTTGTGGGTAGTAGTTGAGTCGAAAACATGCGTTAATTACGCCGGTGATGGCAACTTTGGCTTTTTGGGGAAGTTCTTTGAGGGCAGTATTGGTGATGCCATCGGGACCTGGGGCTTTCCTCTTTTTGAGGCGTTTAATGGCAATGGTGACCTCCGGAAGAGAGACGGGGGTGATATGTGTGTCATCGGAGGTGTTTAGGGTGGTGGTGACATAATTTTCGACCGAATTGATATGGTCTTGGTCTAATCTTGTGGTGTTGGGGGAGCATTGAGCTTGGAGGCTGTCGGCGAAGATTTCAGCCTTTTCAAGATCGCTCCGGGCAATAGTGCCGTCAGGGCGGGAGAGAATTGGGATGGTGACCTTCTTTTTCCCCTGGAGGGCGGCGGCCATGCGCCATGCGGACATGTCTTTAAATGATAGGGAGTTAATGGTGTCTAACCATTCATTGTCAACAGAATGAGCGACGCGCGGAATCTCGTTAAATTTTACATGTAAATTTGCTAAGTTCAAAATCGATTATTTCAAAATTTTGATAATAAATTCTCGGTTAATATTTTTAAAATTTGCTATATTAACTGTGTTCTTTAGCGTGTAGCTGAAGAAAATTTGTTTCGAGTGGTCAGAGTAATGGCACAGTACCCGAAATATATTTAGGGATTTGATGTTCCGAGTATTTTGGAACAAAATTACATACAAAATTTTAAAAAATATATAATACTTTTTATTATTATTGATTATTAATTTTAATTAAAAAAAATGGAACTTCATAAGAATAAAAAGTTTTCTTCCCCTCGGATCTGAATATAATAAAATCTCGGGTATGAGGGTTGGGGTTTTATTACCCCAACCCTCATACCCGAGATTTTATTATATTCATAAGAATGTTTTGGAAGAAAAATAATAAGTTCGACGGTCCGACGTGTCTCTAATTTAAATACGCGACATGTCCGACGTGTCTGGAGTTCCCTTTCTTATTTCAATTCTTCAAGAATTTAACCCAAATTTAATAAGCATTAAATGAGATTGCTTAATTTCTTAAAATCATTTTTTCCTTTATGGTTAATTTAAATTTATGAGCCTCATATTAAATATAGGAGATCTGTCAACCCTAAATCATCATCAGTGGTGGTTTTAATGAACCGTGAGGTTCACCAAGAAATGTTTGACTTAAAAAATATTTTTCATGCAATTACATAATTATTATTAAATACAATTTGTTTTTTTTACTTTTCGAGAGTTTTAATTAGAAAATTTTCGGAATTTGCTTAGGTAAATCGTTCTTTTAAGGACGGTGATGACGCGCCATAATTCTAGGACAATTTGAACTGAAAGCAAGTGTAAATAAATAGTTTGTAAATGATTTCGAAACCTTTAAAAAGCATTCAACATGGCAACGTGGTTTCGTTCTCTTCTTGCTTTGAAAGTTGCTTGAAAAGGCCCAACGAGGACGAAACGACGTTATCGTAGTTTCATAATATTTAAACAATTAATTGCATGTAAGTTACTTTCCAATAACTTGGATTATAAGAAATTAATATAATTACAAATAATTTATGTATTTGATCATTAAAATGAACAAAATTACATTTTTCTCATTTACTTGGTAATGTTTTTCTAAAATCAGCAGTTGATTTTCAGGAGACTAACTTTAATTAATTTCTGAAGTCGTAATTCATAAATTACCAATAAATGTTGTAATTAAATTTGGAATTACCTTTATTAAAAATCAAATTAACGAAGTGTAACTTACGTGCAATGAATTGTTTAACAATAAAACACTACGACGTCGTTTCGCTCTAATTGGAGCTCGTCAGGTGTTTGTAAATTATTCAAGAAGTTATAAATCTTGTAATGGCAAATAGAAAATTACTAACATTCAGGAGCAACTAAGAGCCTCATTGAGGAAGACCGAAGGCCGAACAATATTCTCTATATTTTTGTTGTTGTCTTGTCGAGTTTTCAAGATATTTTCGATCACACGAACTTTTTCAAGACGACAAAGGGCGACACAGCGCACATAATAGATTAATATAATGTGTTTTTTAGAGTTCTTAGCCTGTTTTATTTTTTTTAAATTCCCGAGACTTTTGTAAAGTTAAAGAGAAAGACGAGGATTGATTCACATCAAAAAATGGATCGTGAAGACTTTGCAGAAAAGCAGAGTAGAAATATTCCGAATGGAATATAAAAACGTATGATATTGATAAACATTAAAAATACAACTTTTTCGGAATCTTTCAGCAATAGATATTGTTTTTTGCAATAATTATTACCAATTGCTGAGAACTGGTAATTGGGATTTAGAATCCACATCAAGAGAACATAATATTCATATCATTATCTTCACTATTAATATTGTATTAATTATTTTCACATTTATAGTTATTCCTTATTTTTCTACTTGTGCAGCCTAAAGGCCGCAATAAAGGAACATATCACCGACTCAATTTAGTGTTATATACAGACATACACGCAGATAAAATTAGGCTATTGTATATGTTCATAATGATGACGGTTCAAGTTGATGCCGCATCAGGGGTTAGCAGTGGCGGCTTACCCTAAAGGGCACAAGGGCACGTGCCAAACAACTACTATCCTAAAATAATTATAACAATAAGAGTTTTAAGTAAAGAAAAATGCAATAAATTTATATTTTTCATTTCTAATTAAATTTCGTGCTCTCCCATTGAAAAAAGTCAGGAGTAGCTACTGAAAATATAATTCTAAACAATTGGTGTCTGCAAAGGCAAAACATATACCACATAGTTTATTATTTTCACTTTCCATTAGCGTATTTAATTTAGCAATCACGAATATTAATATTAGACGCGGTAAGCAGCCGGGTCGCTGCAGATTGCCTTCCATTTTTGAGGAGACACTTCCGAAGGGTCGTCAAGGTCAAAAACTCAACTCAAAACCATAGAACATATCCTAAACCGATAACTAAGTGACCTTTTATATAAAAACGTTATTTTTCACCTTATATTTTTGAACTATTTGCAGAACTTGCGCGTTTTTATAAGGATCATATTTCTAATTATGTGCTGATGATTTTCACTTTTTATATTTTTTTGTACGCCTAGCAAATTATTTTTGTGTTTGAAGTGTTATTTCATTTTAATGTTTAATTATTTTCTTGTCTTAATTTAAAGAAAATCTACTTTCTGTTTATTCTTCGTTATCTGGTGATTCTTAAATAATATTTTTTATTGAATTGAATTATTTACTTTAAGCTATAAATGTCGGGTTTTAATTACTCTTTCGTGATTTATGTGGAAATGAGTGGTCCAGAAATCACGTGGCGCCTTAACCAATATCTGATTATTGCTAGCACCCCTAGTGCAAATCTGTAACATTTACCACCCTTTTATCCAAAATATAACTAGTCGAAATTGAGTAACGTCATTCATAATTAGTTAGTAAGCAAAGAATCTTATTGCTGCGCTTGCAAGAAGTATTGGTTTTATTTTCCTTGTCATTTGCCCTCAAGAGCTAGCCAAAGGGGCAATCCATGTTTTAAGACGGCAGGAGTTAAACCGTCGCGTACCAATTGTCTTCCCAGATTTTCCGGAGATGTGTTTGTGTAAATAAACTATTATCGATGCAGTTGGCAATTTGTTACAATTTGTACAGTAGTGAAAATGTAATACATTAACCATATCTGTATTTTTAGAATACGCAAATACATGAATGTCTCTTAACTAACAGACTTTGACTTGCCTGAGTGAACCTGAAAGACAGGATAGACAAGGTCCAGACCGACTATGGTATATACAGATTTTGCGTATGTATTCCTTCCTCTCAGTGTCAGGCCATCAGAAACATGTAACCTGCTATCACGGAAATGCGCTGGACTTTTACCGAGCGACTCCCACATCAATCGACCATATTAACGGTCTGGTCTACATATTATTGAATTGTAGATATTTACTGTTTCATTCTGTGTGCTTTGTCTGTAGTTTATAAATTAAAATAATTACAATGAATAAATAATATTTAAAGTTTCACTCTTAGTATTGAAAGTCGTCAGTTCACGTCATTGTTTTATTGTTGTTCATACGAAATTTTAATAATGCTTGTTTTATAAATATTACAATATTAATTGAAAGACTGAAAATAATGATTTGATAAATTTTGTTCATTGATTAGTTTATGTTATTCTTATTTAGAAATTTATTGTTATGAATAATTTTTGGGCAAATTTGGGTATTTATAAGTTTCTTGTATTTTTACTGTTGCAGACATGACGCGAAATTATTAAACATTTTATTGATTTATGGTTCTTATTTAAATTAATTGTTGAAAATCTTCACTTCGTAATAAATTATTTCTAACAAGTCATAAAATAATAGAAATTTTTTATTAATATTAAGTAAATAAATCATTTAAATTATGAATAAAATTTGTTTTAAACTCTTACTAAAAGAGTTATTGACGTTTTCTATAGCCAAACAATATAAAAATAATATTAACTCTCGAATTAAAATTTAATTCGAAAAAGGTGAAACTTATGAAAGGTTGCAAAATATGTATGAAAAGAACGATTTTATAGAAAAGAAAATTTCCGACAAAGTACTGGCTGGTAATTTTTTCTTCGAGATCGAGACCAAAATTGAAGAGCACATAATTCTCCACAAATTTGCTTTTAAAAAAATTTCCTACGTCTTAGTGTTATAAAAATAAAAATAATTTTATGCATTTACATTTGTATGACATGCATTTAATGTTAAAAATTGAAATTAAGTTCTCGGAAGTTAATTCTAAAATAGTTACTTTATAGCGAATATTCAGCTCTTCAAATTTGGTCTGTCGATAAGTTTTCGGCTAAGTTATAGGCGAAAAACTGGGTTGGAAGAACTGCAATCCCCAATTGGGGAAGAAGTCGACAAGGAATTTTATGGAACCTTTGGGGAATTCGTTAGGATACTCAAATACATTTTCCTGTCAAATTTCAGTTTAACCTAATTTTTTGCAAGCTAAAAATGAGTTTTGCCCAAATTTTGGGTAAAAGATATTGTATTTAAAAAGTACTTTCTATGGCTTAATTAAAAATCACTGCCCATCTCTCCTGTCCATGCCGTAATGTCGATGAAATGTAGGTTTAATGTTCTAATTCGCTCTTCTTCTGTGTTCCTGGTTTACCACCTCTTCCCTTCCACCCATTTCCGTTCACAGTACATTAATTACTTGATGTCATAGTTTATTTTTCTTAAGTGCCCAAACCATCGAATTATGGCAGCCATAACCTTACAGTTTCGCGTCAGTATGGCAGAAAAACATGAAGTGATAGTTGTCACTAAAATTCCCTAATTCTATTGGCGATAGCAACAATGGCGTTGATGATACCATAAACTAAATAACATCCCGATTTAGTATTCAACTTCCATATTTAATAAACATATAATCCATACTGTAGGTTTACACGAATGGATTACAATAAAAAAAAATTCATGGAACACAAAAGCTTCCTTCTATCGAAATGAACGTTGGCAGAACACGGCGAACGTGTTTAAAACTTTTTAGTCATCATCAGTACCGTACACACGTTATTTCCAGACAAAGAAGCCAAAAAATGGTTCAAATTTTAAAAAATTAGGGAAAGCTCAAATTTTACAAACATGTACATCTGAGTGTTTAAGCCCCCCCCCCAATTTCTTTAAACTCTTCTGACAGATTCTTCTCCAATTGCCAATTACAGCGCTGCTAAAGCGAATTTTTACCTATTTTATGGAAAGTTGTTATCAAACCTTTATTGCAGAGCAGAAAACTTATCAAAATTTCCCTCCTGGACAGGGACGGTCATTGGCCGAGTAGTTAGAGCAATCGACTACTGATGCTAAAGGCACTGGTTCGAGTCCAGTAGGAGTCAATTTTCTTTCGGACTTTCTTTCCTTCAATGACCGTCTCCGTGCTTCGGAGGGCACGTTAAGCCGGCGGTCCCCCTGATTTGATTTGACCTGATCTAATATGTCAAACAGGGTAATAAAAAATCACCCCTACTCCCCATCGACCACGCAATGCTTGACTTTGTTGAGGCTTCGGGCTGGGTGGCCTGGTCCAGGGGCCACCCATCGACTGCACCTAGCATTGGTGGGGTGCGAATCGCGGGACTTCTCAGAGCTCGGTCATCGAGCGGACGTCCCTGGTTCGTAGTGCCGGCCATTGTTGGGGAGTTCTGGTCGGTGGTGAGGCCGAGAGACCACCTAACGGCTGCGGTCATACTTAGCAGTGTCGACATTGTGGGTCAGGCTGGGGGTGAGCAACAAAGTGGAGGCAGTACAATGGGCCCGGTAGAGTGGCCTAAGTGCGTGCAAGTTAATACTTGCCCCTCCCCCGAAATCCAATCCAATCCTTCCCTCCTGGACCAGGCAAAGAAACCGAAAAATTAGTAAACACATGCATTTGGGTGTACAAATAAGTCTCCAAAAGTGTCCAAAATTTCTTTAAAATCGGATTGGAGATTGTAGCCCTGCTAGCTGATTAATTTCAGTTCTATGAAAAATTCTCAACAAACCAAAATGGAAGAGCATACATTTCTCTAAACAATACAGTTTTCAAAATTTACCTACGTCATACAATTCCTAAAGTAAAAATTAATTACCCAAAGGCGAAATGTGTTCCATTTTAAAAAATTGAAATTGGAATTGATTTGAATAAAATTTTCTTTCATATCATCTTTGTCACCTGAAGTGATTTCAGAAATATTTATTTTGCAGATTATTTTATGCTTTTCAATTTGGGTGCGCTGATAATTTTTGGTAAAATTGATATTAAGCGAGTTATAGGCGACAAACCGCCTTGGAGGAATTAAAATCTTCAATTG
Source organism: Podabrus alpinus (assembly GCA_932274525.1). Taxonomy (NCBI): domain Eukaryota; kingdom Metazoa; phylum Arthropoda; class Insecta; order Coleoptera; family Cantharidae; genus Podabrus; species Podabrus alpinus. The sequence goes on along the minus strand of OW026452.1, from coordinate 41,200,082 downwards.
GAGGAGAATCCGACAAAATTCTCATCAGACCAAACTTGTAAAGCATAAAATTATCTACACAATACTATTTTAAAAAAGGAAAACCGACAAATGGTTCAAATTTGCAAAAAATTAGAAAGCTGATATTTTGCAAACGTGTGCATTTTAATCTCCAAATAACCCCCCCCCCCATTTGTGATTTGTTAGCTCGGATTTTCGCCTATAACGCGCCTAATTTCCATTTTATGAAAAGTTCACATCAGACCATAATTATTGAAGAGCATAAAATTTCTACAAAATATTATTTTCATAAATTTCACTCCTAGTTCAGACAAGGAAGACAAAAACCCAGTTCAAATTTACGAAAATTTCTGCCAAGCTGAAATATTGCAGTCACGTCTATTTGAGTGAGTTAACCGCCCCCTAAATGTATTTAATCTTCGGCGTCTTCCCAATGGGGTACCGACAAAAAAATGTAGTAGTGTTTTCTTAACGTAAATACGATCCTTTACCATGTATTGTGGTTAAATTTTTCTAAAAGCGACTCATTTCGATGTAATTAATAATAATGAAATTCAAATAAATATGAATTATTTATTCAATCTGTGACGTCATCTCACAAATTAGTTAGTAAATTTTCCATACAAAGCGCCATTCATCCCAAGTTATGTGTAAACCAATGGCGTTTTTCACGGAAAATGTACTAAGTAATGTGTGAAATGACGCCACAGATTGAAAAAATTCATGCCAAGTCATGCGTATACCAATAGCGCTTTGCACGGAAAATTTACTAACTAATGTGTGGATTGACGTCACAGATTGAATAAATAATTTAAATTTACCTGAATTTCATTATTTAGTTACATAGAAATGAGTCGCTTTCAAAAAATTCTTACCGCACTACATGGCATAGGACGACATACTAAGCATAGTATTTATGTACAAAAAACACTACGAATTTTTTTTTGTCGGCACTCCCTTGGCTTATGCTAATTGAGATTTTCGCGTAAAACTTGCTTAATTTCAGTTTTACGAAAAATTATCATTAGACCAAAATGCAAGACCATAAAATTCTCCTTATCGTAATGTTGCTAATTTTAACATTTCAATTTTAATTTTTAGAAAATAGAAATTAATTCTTCGAAGTTAAAAATAAAGAAATTAAAATTAATAAACACGTTCATCATCAATTTCATAATATGGATTTTGTAGAGAATTGCATCCTCTTCAATTTCAGTCAGATGATAATTTTCCCAAAATTTTCTTGTAAGCAAAAATATTAAAGTTCTACGAATTAAAATCTCCAATTAGGCGAGAAACCGACAGGGGATTTTAAAGCATTTTTGAGGTTCATCCGAGCACTCGAATAAACATATTTCTCAAATTTTCACTTGGTCAAATTTTTTATAACCCAAAAATGTTCCTTTCGTAAGCTGTATAATACACATAGAAATTAATTTTAATTTAATTATTTTTTTACCTTTTATTTATCTTAATTAATTTTAAATTTATTCAATTTATATCTACATTAGTACTGTAAATGCACGAAATTTGTTTTTTTTATAAACGAGAATACTTATAAATATTTTAATAAAAACAAATTTTTTATCAAGTTCGTTCATATAATTACATAGTTCGGTACATAAATATATATTCCCAACATCCAGTTTTTTTTATATTCAGTTTATCAAAGCAATAAAATCGATTATTTATTACAGTTTATAACGAGAAAGTGTGGGAATCGTTGAAAATTACCCTGGAGTTTTTTAAACATGATTCGGTACGAGGAAAGAAATTTTCTTATAGAGATAGTAGTAGTTAAAAAAATAGAAGAAAAAATAATACCATTATCGGATGCGGGTTAAAATCGTTGTAGGGCGAACAATAGTTTTTGTTGTTCGCCAACAAGTAAATTTTCAAAAGAAATAAATGTTCAGGCACTTCTCGACCACCTGGAAAGCTGACACTTTTGATTGGTTTAATGATTTATTACTGACCTAAAATAATCTTTGTGGTGACGACGTCGTTTATTCCGAGAAAGGCAGAACGACATAATCATGAAACTTTTTACAATAATAATGTATACAGCTTAAAAAAAACGATTAGATTATTTGATTTAAAAAATTAAAATAAGACTTCAAATATGTACTTATCGAATAATTTGTTACGTATTTTTTAACGCAAGAACGTTCCAAAACGAAGAACAATATTCCCTTTGTAGCGGTGCTAAAATTAGTCGATGAGATACAGAAGTTTCGCATTACTACATAAACTAATCTCCTCGGCAGCGCAGTTGCTAAAGCGCCAGCTAATCTTGCAAAACCTTAATTTCCAGTCAGGGCGGTCATGAAGGAACGGGCGGAGGTAAATGTGCCACCAAATGTACCTGACCAGAAAAGGGTACCGGTAAATGTGCCACCGACCAAAAGGGTTCTTTAAATAAACACAGGTATTTGTGCCACTAACAGTGAAAAAATTAAATTTTTTTTGCCTTCGAATTTTGGGGTGTGCGATAATTCGATAAGGAGGGTTACTAGGCTAAACATACGAGAAGGCGCCACACATCAAGAAAACCGGGATAAATGAAACCGGGATGTGAGAGACCCTCGAAATAGCATTAAAAAGTATAGTTGCGGTATGGGGCAGTAAACTATTACGTTTTACCCCCAAAAAATCGTGTAAAATCAAAAAATAATCGATGTTACATGTAGGAGATGCATCAGGTAGATGCCGTTTTCTCCGGTGGCACAAATACCTGTGTACTTTTAATATCCTAAATTCGGTGATTCGTAGCAGGTAGAATAACATTACTGGTGGCACATTTACCACCGCCCGAAGGAAGCATCGGCTGCTTGTAAATAATAGAACCGCGATTTTATTTAGTCGCGCCGAATACACTGCAGTAATCTAAAGCCCAAAATTGATCATTTCCCAGCGTCGGCTTATCCTAAAGTGCATAAGGGCACATGTTCGTGCTCTCTCATTTAAAACCCAATACAACTATTTATAAATAACCATAAAACATACATTTTTTTCATTTCCTTCAAATTTTAAGGCGCTTTAGCCGCTATGACAAACCACGCTGCCTTACGAAACGTAATCCCAAGGACAAGAAATGTTGTGCAAGCTGTTCCCCCCGCGCCTGAAAATGTACAAGATTGAATAATTCCTGAAAAATATAAAAGTTACGATCTCCAGTCCGGTATTCAAGAAAACTTTTTACTGGCTGATAGTGGTCAAGTTGCCGGAAGAATTCTTATTTTTGGTCGTGAACGAAACCTTCGCATTTTGAGCGAATGTGACCATTGGTTTATAGATGGGACCTTTAAAATTACGCCACAGTTATTTTAGCAGGTGTATGTGTATGTAATCTTGGCGAAGAAATATGGAGGAGTTCATCCATTGTTATACTCGCGTTTTGAACGACATGGATAGAACAAACAACCATGCTGAGGCGGCCCATCGACGCCTCCAATTGGAAATGGCAATGGATCATCCAATTTTGTGGAAATTTATAGACGGATTGAAAAAAATTCAGAAAGGTCGTGATATGTTTTATGAACACCTACTAGCAGGTCACGAGCCACCAAAAAAATTAAAGAAATATCGTGATGCTGATAAACGTATCAAACCCATTGTGAGTGATTATGCGAATCGGGATATAAGGATTGTCTTATACGTAATTACGAGATGAGTGCATAGGAAAACAATCATTGCAGCATTACAGCTACAACAACCTCTTTTTTTGTACATTAATAAATTTATTATCTACATTATTTATCTATCAATATTATATTAAAAAAAAAAATTTTTGATTAGTTAAATAAACGGACATATGTAGACTGCGCCGGGCGGAGGTAAATGTGCCACCAAATGTACCTGACCAGAAAAGGGTACCGGTAAATGTGCCACCGACCAAAAGGGTTCTTTAAATAAACACAGGTATTTGTGCCACTAACAGTGAAAAAATTAAATTTTTTTTGCCTTCGAATTTTGGGGTGTGCATTCGATAAGGCTGTAGGCCAGCTCGGCAAATGGTCAGATATTTAATCCGGGTCCAAATTTTCTACCTGGAAATACATAGACCAACTCGGCAAAATAATAAATTTTGGCTTGGCCAGAACTGCGAGCATCAAAAAACCTACCCTCCGATGCTCCGCATCTCCGGGCGGTTTTTCGTGCTCCGAGCCGCTACGCGGCGGGCGCTAAACATACGAGAGGCGCGACAGATCAAGGAAACCGGGATAAATGCAACCGGGATGTGAGAGACCCTCGAAATAGCATTAAAAAGTATAGTTGCGCTATGGGGCAGTAAACTTTTACGTTTCACCCCCAAAAAATCGTGTAAAATCAAAAAATAATCGATGTTACATGTAGGAGATGCATCAGGTAGATGCCGTTTTCTCCGGTGGCACAAATACCTGTGTACTTTTAATATCCTAAATTCGTAGCAGGTAGAATAACATTACTGGTGGCACATTTACCTCCGCCCACTGCGCCGATGGTCAGAAATTAATCCTTTTTTTTGGCTAAATGACCATGGGCAACCTGTAGATTGCGCCGATGGTCATTAAGGGTAACATACAGATTGGTAGGTAAATGTGCCACCAAATGTACCTGACCAGAAAAGGGTACCGGTAAATGTGCCACCGACCAATAGGGTCCTTTAAATAAACACAGGTATTTGTGCCACTAACAGTGAAATAATTAAATTTTTTTTGCCTTCGAGTTTTGGGGTGTGCATTCGATAAGGAGGGTAATCCATCGTCAAAACCTACCCTTACGGGGCGCCGCTGCGCTCCGCTCCGCGTTGCACCCCTCCAGGGCGGTTTTGACTCTGGTTACTAGGCTAAACATACGAGAAGGCGCCACAAATCAAGAAAACCGGGATAAATGAAACCGGGATGTGAGAGACCCTCGAAATAGCATTAAAAAGTATACTTGCGGTATGGGGCAGTAAAGTATTACGTTTCACCCCCAAAAAATCGTGTAAAATCAAAAAATAATTGATGTTACATGTAGGAGATGCATCAGGTAGATGCCGTTTTCTCCGGTGGCACAAATACCTGTGTACTTTTAATATCCTAAATTCGTAGCAGGTAGAATAACATTACTGGTGGCACATTTACCTCCGCCCGCGCCGGGCGTGTACCTGAGGGATTAAAAAGTATTACTAAGGCATAATGGGGTTATTATTGTAAATCAGATTATTAAATATTAATAAAAAATTAAATTGCGGTACCTAATTAAGTAATTATCATTAATATGACAATACTTATTGCAATACTTATTAGTAGATATTAATAATAAATATTATCAAAAAAATGGAAAATAACCAGTGTATTGCCGAAAAAGTGAAAAAATTAAAAATTTTTTTCTTCGATTTTTGGGGTGTGCATTCGATAAGGAGAGTTACCCTTCGTTACCCCCCTAAACCCCCCGGTTTTCATTTTTCAATTTGTATTGTTGACTCAAGTATTTAATTTGACAATAAAGAATATTAATATTTTCAAAGTACCATAAGCAGCTGTCGCTTCGGTAAGAATTTGTATGCAGTTTGGCCTCTGCAGATTACAGAAATATTTACACATCCACCACACTGGGGTCTGATCCGCTTTTATCTTACGGATTTTCGATGAAATTTATTTTTGATTTAAATACTCTGGAACTAAATAAATAAATAAAATTACGCTAAAGTTATATTTTCCCTGACGCTTTAAATTTTACTTCCTCCTATTAGAAAAACAAAAGCCGCCATTTCAAATACAGCTTTTTAAAAATTAACGGGCGCAGAGACCGGGGGTCTGGGGGTAAGGAATACCCCCCAGTATATGGAGATCAGATGAAAAAACATTGAAAAATAGAATGGGATTGAAAAATGTTTTATGACAGGGTCTGTCCAAAAATGATGTCACATATTTGAGGGGTGGGGAGAGGGGGGGTTCATCAACGTGTGACAAAGTGACGTGGGTTAGGGGGGTATGCTTCCTTGTGACGTCACGTTCATATTTATTAACAATGATAATATTTGATCATAAATTTCTATGATTTCTTCTTCTTCTTCTTCTTCTTCGCTTCATGGATTAGGCTCTGTTGCCTGTTCCGGCACCCATCTCTTCCTCGGCCGACCTATGCATCTCTTTCCATTAGGTTTATACTTTCGGGCTGCTATTGGTAGCCTTTCTTCTGACATTCTTGATTCTTCATTCTATGATTTCTACGCAGTAATATTTCTTGTTAAATATTATGTATTATGGGACTCGTGAGGGTGGGGGGAAGAGTTATAAATTAAAAATTTGTGACTTCATATCGGGGGGCGGTCTCACATTTTGTGCCCAAGTGTGACAAGGGGGAAGGGGGATTTAGTTTAGTCCTAAATTGTATGACATCATTAATGGGCAGTCCCATAGTGCTTTACTTTTTTAGCTATGAAGACAGGCTAGGAGATTTTCATTTTGTATTGTTAACTCCAGTATTTAATTTGACAATAAAGAATATTCATATTTTCAAAGCACCACAAGCAGTAATTGCTTCGGTAACAATTTGTAAGTAATTGCGTCGCTGCACATCAAAGAAAATGTTTACACCCCCACCGCACTGGGTCTGGTCCGAATTTATCTTACGGGTTATCGATTAAACTTTTTTTTGAGTTAAATAATGGGAGTATGGAATACCCCCAGTATATGGTGATGAGGCGATAAAACATTGAAAAATGTTGTATGGTATTGCTTTACATTTTTCGGTGCACCCTAGTGGCACCACGAAAAGATTAGTTCACAAATCTCCTACCCGAATTGCACCACCGTAATTTCAGGTAAACACCTCACCAAGGGTCGGTCGTCCGAATTGCACCACCTCTATTGTAATATTTTAGGTAAGGTGGTTTTATTGTTAAAAGTTAAAGCACAATGCTGGAGTTTAACCTGATGCCTCCTACATGTAACATCGATTATTTTTTGTTTTTACGCGATTTTTTGGGGGTTAAACGTAATAGATAACTGCCGCATAACGCGACTATACTTTTTAATGCTATTTCGAGGGTCTCTCACATCCCGGTTGCATTTATCCCGGTTTTCTTGATCGGTGGCGCTTCTCGTATGTTTAGCCTAGTAACCAGAGTCAAAACCGCTCTGGAGGGGTGCAACCCGGAGCGGAGCGGAGGGGCGCCCCGGAAGAGTATGCATCGTGCATCGAATGCACACCCCAAAATTCGAAGGCAAAAAAAATTTAATTTTTTCACTGTTTTGGGTTATTATTTTATTAATACCTGCTCCGACCCTGTATAATATAAGATGAATTAATATATTAAACTCGAAATTTAAATTGCAAAGAATTTAGATATTTGTGTATTTATTTCTTTATATTATCTGTTTGCTTGTGATACCTGCTCGGTTTGCTCGTGGTGCAATTCGGTAAAGCGATTACGGAACGACATTTGACCGTGGTGCAGTTCGGTCAAGGGATTACATTTACCTAGGTACAAGAAATGACCCCTGATAAGCCGTGGTGCAGTTCGGGTAGCACCACATTTTTAGCTATGAAGATATGCTGGGGGGTATTCCATACCCCCCAGGCCCCCTGGTTTTCATTTTAGGCTTCTATACAAAGTATAGCAAGAAGCCTTATGATCTGGTTTTATTTTGTATTGTTGACTCAAACATTTAATTTGACAATAAAGTCAAGACAATATTAATACTTTCAAAATACCACATGCAGTTGTCGCTTCGGTAAGAAGTTGTATGCAGTTGCACCGCTGCAGATTACAGAAATATTTACACATCCACCGCACTGGGGTCTCGTCCGAGTTTATCATACGGGTTATCGATTAAAGCTTTTTTTGAGTTAAATTACTCTGGAACTAAATAAATAAAAATCGCTTTAAATTTTACGTCGGCCTACTGGAAAAATCAGGAACCGCCATAGCAAATGCGGTTTTTTTAAAGTTGGCGGCGCAGAGATCGGGGGTTCTGGGGGGTATTCCGTACCCCCAGTATATGGTGATCAGGTAATAAAACATTGAAAGATTGAATTGAATTAAAATTGAATTGCTTTACTTTTTTAGCTATGAAGATATGCTGGGGGTACAAAAATATTTACACCCCCCTCCGCACGGGGTTTTGGTCCGAGTTTAGCTGTTAGCTTACGCGTTATCGATTAAAGCTTTTTTGAGTTAAATTACTCTGGAAGCAAATAAATAAATAAAAATACGCTGAATTGAAAAGTTATATTTTTCATTTTGCTTTAAATTTTGCGTTATCCTATTGGAAAAGCAGAGACCGGGGGATCCAGGGAGTATGAAATGAAAACATTTAAAAATATTTTATGACACTGCTTACTACGTTTTTCAGCTATAATGAAACGGGGGGGGGGGTGATCCCTTACGTTTCCAAACCACTCCGTCTCCATTTTGTTCTCTATTGTTGACTTGCGTAATTAATTTGACAATGAAGAGAATTAATATTTTTTAAGTAACACAAAAAGTTGTAGCTTCCGTAAAATTTTGTAAACAGATCACAGAAAGGTTTTTACACCCAACAGGATGGGGGCTGATTACCGTTTATCTTAAGGGTTGTCGATTTAAATCTTTTATTGAATTAAATTATTCTGGAAGTAAATAAAAATACGGTAAAGTTATGTTTTTCATTTACTCTCAATATTACGACCTTCCCCTGAAAAAATCAAGAACCACTAGTGCAAAAACGTGATAAAACATTGAAAATGTTTTACGATACTGGGTTACGTTTTTTTAGCTACGATATAAGATTTTTCATTAAAGCATTTCGTACTGAAATGAAAAATTGTAATGAAAATTAATAAAAATATGCTAAAGTTATATTTTTCCTGCTTCGTTAAATTTTGCATGGAATATCCACCAATTAAAAATCATGAACCGCCACTGTAAATAAAGTTTTACAAAATTATAGGGTGCAGAAACCCGGGGTCTTGAGGGTATGGAATATCCCCCAATGAAGTTATGGTGATCTGCTGATAAAACACTGAAAAATCTTTTATGATACTGTTTTTCTACGTTTCTTTAGCTATAATGAAATGAGAGGGGGGGGGCGTATTCCATATACGTCCACACCACCCGGTCTCTATTTTTTCTTCTTTGTTAACTTTCGTAATTAATTTAACAATAAAGAGCATTAATATTTTCTAAGTAATACAGAAGACTTTGTAACCAGATGACAGAAAGGTTTTACATCCCACAGGACGGGGGCTGGTTTACCTTAAGGTTATCGATTTAAAGTTTATTTTGAAATTAATATTCGAAAAATAATAATAGCGAAATAACGTTAAAGTAATATTTTTTCTTTTTATTTAAAAAACTGTAACAAAAAAGTCATATTTCCTTAGGAAGTCGTCTGTGGACTCCGGTCAACATTCGTTAAGCGAATTTATCGGCTCTGTTGATTTATGGAGTACTGCGTTTTGCTTTTACAATGCAATACAGTGTAAGGCCAGGTTCTGAAATACATTAATGAAAAAGTTTGGTGGAAATTTCGACATTAAAACCTAACTTACAGGATATCATTGAAAAGAGCATTCTTCGTAATATTTAACATAAAAAATGTATGTACAGGGTGCTATTGGAAAACAAAAGCATTATCACTTCCGGTGTAACCGGAAGTAGCAGCCTATCGATATTTCGGTACCTTTGAAGATATTTAACTGCATGTAGTATTCTAATTTTTCAATAATTTGAGATATTGACGAAGGGAAATATTTTCAAGGGATTTTATTGCGATAAAATACTCCGATAAAATTCAATGGGGGGTTTTGTCATATATAATACCACAAGAGACTATCAAATTGTCGGCAATAATTTTTGAAACTGGAACTGAGTGTTTGTCGCCCTTAAAATCATCATGAGTGCTTTAGCACGAATGGTGATTTTAAGGGCGACAAACACGAAGATTCCATGGTTTAAAAATTAACCGACAATTTTATAGTATCGTGTGGAATTCGTTTGACAATTTCGTAAATAAAATTTCAATTTTTTCTGACAACAAATAATTTATAGTATGCGTTTACGGTAGTTTCCATCGTTACTTGACAATACAGACCACGGTGGTCGTATTGCCACGACAATACACCACCGTGGTCTGTATTGTCAAAGGAAGTAGATTATGATTGGTTCAAATTGATGAGATTCTAACATCCTATTGGTTGAATTATTATGAACGAAATTGTCAGTATAATATTGGTATGATTGTTTAATTTTCAAATTTAGTAATTATTGCAAAAAACGAAGTACTTGAACACAACCCAAATAAAATATTTTTGGATTATAAATGATAGGAAGTTAATTAATTGATAAACAATGACAAAGTTACATTTTAAGAAGAGACAAATATTTACACAGATCGTTGCTTGGAAAAATTTACTAATGACACCTCGCCCATGCCCATTTTTTATAAAGATTTATTCGTTAACAGCTAAGTTGTTTTAAATTTGGTTTTCCGAAAACGAAAGGAAAAGGCACCAACTGAATTTAATTTAAAATTTTAGAAAATCAACTTTTTGAAGAAACAAAAAATATTAAGTCCGTCCCTGCTACCAATAATATCTTTAAACCAAAAAAATAATAATCACACAGCCTCCATATTTTTTCAAGCTGTTCCACTTTAAAAACCGAATTTTCAACGCTCGAATGGGTGTCAAATTTGCCAATTAAGACTCGTTTCAACTACCGTAAATTAATTCGACAAATTGTAACACCAAGAAGCATTTTAATTGTCAACAATAAAACCACTCACCTTTCAAATTCCACAATTTGTCCATCACTTCTGTCTTGGGCACCACTCGACTGAAACGAAATCTTAATTTAAGTGGGCCTTATTGTTTACAAAACTTTATTTTACCTCTGCGTTAGGCAGCGAAAATCCATCACTTAATCCGATTAGCGTTAACGTTAACAAAAGCGTCGTTAACGTTATCTGAAAATGAAAGAAAAATTCACTTTTACTCGTGGGAAATTTTGCCGAATTTACTTACACTAAATTTGTTAACCCACATAAATATAATTTTTGATTAACGACAAGAAAATTGTGATTGTTTTATGATGGGAATTGGAGTTAAAATGTGAATGTGAAGTAGTAAAGGATTAACAATAATAACATTAGGTAAATATATAAGAAAATCTGGGTTAACGGTGCTCGTATCAGGTTTGATGTAAATGTTCTCCACACTTTTATGATCTTCAATAACCAGCAACCTGATCTGTATGCAGAAAATTACGAGAATGTAAAATTTTGGAAAAAATTCTAAAGCGGTGAGACTACGACGATGAAAAATTTAGCGTACTGTAAAAGTCGAGTGCATGCAAATCCGCGTTGTGTACGTGTGAGTTGTTTAAAAAATACATACACGTTAATTATTTTCTTGTCGTTCGCCGCTTCGTTAATATTCACACCGATTTATTTTTAAATCAACGATAAGTAACGGAAAATCGAGATTTTTTGGTTTATATTCAATGTGAGTATGCAAATATATTTTATATAATGTGCACTTGGATTTAAAAAATTTGAAAAAATGCACGAACCTGATATAACAACATGTTTATTCAACTTAATACACTTCACACCAAAATCACCATCACCTAAAGCTGATGCTGAAGATTAACAACTGATCTCCTTTAGAAAAGTATCAGCATTTCATTTCGTTTATCCTTTCACCTGCCCAACCCATGAACTTGCTAGAGAATTGTTTAGGAACCGATATTTTAAGATAACTCTCGATATTACGTATAATGATAGCGTTTACTTTCAGAAAAAGAATTTTTAGTAGGAAACGTGTGCATTCTTAATGGTCAAAAAAACTTTATATGACCACAAACCATAACGACGTATTAAATAATAACAATGGGAAACAATTTTTTTGTTGAACTTGATTTTTAAATTTTGAAATATTTGCCGTAAATTTGGAAGATTTAATTGGTTTTTGAAACGACCCCCTCTCAATGATTTTAAATTATAGAAAGGTTAGTGTTTTTAAAATGTTTCCATTTATTTTTATTTTAAAATTTTTAAACCCAAAAATTAATTTTAATTTTGTAAACTAAAAATTTAAAACCTCCAAAGTGAATTTTCGCTTATAACTCGCTTAGTTAATTTTTTTATAAAAAATTGTCATTAGACCAAAATTAAAGGTGATAAAATTGTCTATAAAATAGATATTTTACAAGTCACTTCAAATCATGAAGATGACTTACGAAAATTTTATTTGAAGCATGAATTTAAAAGTTTTGTTTTAATATCAATTTTTTGAAATGAAACTCAATTCGTCTTTCTGGAATTGATTTTTATTTCAGGAATAGTTTATTTTATTTAGAATTTTATACTCTTTAATTTTGATCTGATGAGAATTTTCCGTAAAACTAAAACTATGCGAGTTGTAAACGAAAAACAATGTTAGTGGGGGTAAGAAGCCGACAAAATATTTGAACAATTTGGGGGGAGGGGGCTACGTTGGGACACTCAAATATACATGTCAAGTACCATCGATAAACTTAGTGACTCTTCTTTTGAAACTACAATTTTTTTGTTGAACTTGATTAAATTTTATTACAAGCATAAATTCAAGTTTTATTCTAAAATCAATTTTTTAAAATAAAACGCAATTCGCATTTCTGGAATTGATTTTTATTTCAAGAATAGTTTAACGTGGGTAAATTTTAGAATAATCCTATTGTGAATTGTGAACAGAATTTTATGATCTTTAAATTTGATCTGATGAGAATTTTCCTTAAAACTGAAACTAAGCGAGTTATAGGCGAAAAACTTTGTTAGTGGTGTTAAAATCCTCCATTGGGGAAACAGTCTACAAAATATTTGATCATTTGCGGGGGGGGGGGACAATCGAATAGGACAATCGAATAGGACAATCGAATATACATCTCACGTACCATCTATAAACTTAGTGACTCTTTTTTTGAAACTACAATTTTTTTCTTGAACTTGAATTTAAAATTTTGAAATACTAGCGTTAAACTTGGAAGCTTTAAGTATTGATTTTTAAAGGAACCCCTCTCAATGATTTTAAATTAGAGAAAGGTTAGTGATTTTAAATTGTCTATTACGCTATGTACTTTTTTAACCCCCTAAAATTAATTTTAATTTTTTGATTAAAAATTTAAAACCTCAAATTAATGTGGTTTTTCGTTTGTGACTCGCTTTGTTTATTTTTTTATGAAAAATTGTCATCAGATTAAAATTGAAGATGATAAAATTGTCTATAAACCAAATGGGAGTTCTTTCATCAGCTTGATGTTCTTTCGAACATCCATCCACTCCTGGACTATAGCCTCTTCCCCATGAGGGCGAGGTTCAGGCCATCCTTGGGGAAAAGTCGACACAATATTTAAACATTACTTGGCGGCGGGGGACACGTTAGGACAATCAAATATTCCTCCCATGTACGACCGATACACTTAGTGCCTCTTCTTTTGAAACTACAATTTTTTAATTGAAATTGATTTTAAAATTGTGAAATATTATCTGTAAATTTGGAAGCTTTAATTATTGATTTTTAGATGACCCCCTCTCAGTGATTTTAAATTATAGAAAGGTTACTGATTTTAAATTGTCTACTATACTACGCTATATACTTCCATTCGTTTTTATTTTAAATTTTTCAACCCCCCAAAACTAATTTAATTTTGTAAATAAAAAATTTTAAACTTTTGCAATGTGATTTTTCGCTTATGACTCGTTTAGTTAATTTTTTATAAAAAATTGTCATCAGACCAAAATTGAAGATGATAAAATTGTCTATAAAATAGATATTTTAGAAGTTACTTCAAACCATGTAGATGGCATGTACGAAAATTTTATTCGAAGCATAAATTCAAAAGCTTTGGTCTAATATCAATGTTTTGCAATAAAACGCAGTTGGTAAATTTTGACTAACTCAATTTTATGCTTTTTAATTTTGATTTGATGAAAAAACTGAAACTACGCGAGTTATAGGCAAAAAAATGGGGTTACGTTAGCGGGGTTAAAATCGTCAATTAGGGAAGTAGAACAATATTTTAATATTTGGGGGGGAGGGGTCCTAACGTGCTACGTTCAATCAAGTATATATTTCACGCACAATCGAAAAACTGAGTGACTCTTCTTTTCAAACTATGTCCATTGACGCCTACAAGGGGATTAACGAGTTTCGAACTTTATAATCTAAATATTTGTGATAAATTTGGTAATTTTGTTAGTCCATTAAGTATCCGTTTTCCGCGATCGATTTTGCAACAAAATTATGTTCGGATTAGCTAATATGCAAGTTACGTTAACTGTCATTGAACTTCGACGAAGAAGGCTGTTCGGATTACGGGGATATTCAGATTAGCGAAGGGTGGGATTATCGCCTCCCTATTGTAATTTAATACCTTGGTTATAATCGATTATGTAATGAATTATTAGAAGAACAGAGTGAATAAATTAATTTACAGTTAAATTTGTTTTTGGTTCAAGTCAAATTTAAGGTTAATTAATTGTAAAATATAATACAACAATATTTTTTTAATTAAATAAAATGCGTTATGCAAAAATTCTATTTTGAATAATTGAAATTATGTTTGGGAATTATGTATTTAGGTTTATTTTATTAGTCAATTTTCCAATGGTAGCCATTTTGAAAATGTACTACAATAAATTTAAAGTTTAACCTTACTGTTGTTCCATCTTTTATTCTTCCTCTTCCTTCTTCCATCTTCCTTATTCATTTTTTTCAAATTTACTATAAAGAGGATTAGGTTTTCGGAGAAGTTTCCTAAAACAAAGTTGTAGTCCGTTAAATTTTCTATTCTGAGAGGACCATCAGTTTTTTTTTGTTAAACATTTAATTTAAAAGATGCAGGATTTTCAAAAGAAAAAATTGAAATATCGAATTTTTTACGTTTACCTTCTTAATTTAATTCATAACTGGAAATCTGTTGATTTTAGATGGTCAATGGATGTGCGCTCAATCGCGAGAACACCCTGTATATTAAAATTGTATTGCTTATTTTGTTTGCATATTGTTTGTCAAATTTTCTAAACTAATAGAAGAGTACAAAATAATGTTTAAAGTACCGCGAAAAATAAAAATTTCACTATTATTAAAAAATAAATATTATATTACAGATGGAATTTCGTTAATCTACTTAAGCCGAGACTTAAGCGCATGAGGGCAGCCAACCCCAATATCTCCTAAACCATAGAGGTTTTTCTAATTTAGGAGAGACTTATTGTCTGGAAAATTTCAGTTTGGCAGGATCTATTGCAAACTCGAACCACTTTTTGGTGTCCTTGCGTGAATTAGAAAAACTTTTAAAATTCCATTTTGTGGAGGATTTTATGCTCTTCAATTTTTATTCGATAAAAATTTTCCCTAGATGTGAAATTAAGCGAATTATAGACGAAAAACCACATAGGAGGAATTAAATTTTCAACTTGATGAGAAGCTATTTTAAATCATTACGTAATGATTTTTTTGTAAATTTTCGACCCCCACCCCAACCGTAAATAATTCGTAAATCCCGAAGGGAAAAAAATTGATTAGTGAAATTATGTTGCATTTCTACAGAATATTTTTTAAATATTGTATGGGTGTAGGGTTGACTGTAGGGAATTCTCACTGATTATTTTCTGTACACAATATTTTCAATAAATATGATAAATTTATTTAAATAAATTAACGGGGATTATTGCCATAAGTGTAGGTCGTAATTCCTCTGCTCCTTAAATCTTTCTTTAAGTTGCCCCATAACTAACATTTCTAAATACTTTTGTTTTCAAGTTATATTGTTTTTTTCTTTGAAAAATTCTCAATTTTACCATTTCTCCTTAAAATTATGAAAGTTATTTGGTAAAAATTTAAAAATAAATTTATTTTTAAATCGCAAAACATATGGGTGTATATTCTAAGCACAAATGACGGGTCACAGATGCCTTTCCAATTTTGTCTTGTACCACAAAAAAATCGTAAATAAAACATTTTTGAAAACAAAAACAAAATGGCCCCCCTCTTTCAATAACTGTGAGCAATAAATCTGGTTTATAAAATAAGTGCAAGTACTCGTGTTGAATTAATCTAAGAAGAATGGATCAGCCTAATAAATATGAGTCAATATTATTTATATTTCTTGGTAGAAATATTCCCCCCCCCCTTAGTAATTATAGGGGAAAGATTGTATGTTTCAACACAAAAATTGTAGTCAAAAAAATTGTAATAGATTATTATTAGTATATCGTAATTATAATAAAATTATTAAACTGTTGTCCCCCTCTTCCTTTTTTTAATAGTAGATACATGAAAACAATTTGCACGTTGAACCACCTAGAAAAAATGACCGATGATTGAAATTTAATTAAAAAAGTTGCTGATAATTGGTGAGTTCTTAAATTCTTAAAAGGTTTTCATTTTTGACGCGGAGAAATCTACAATCTAATAGATATAAATTATTCCCCCCCCCCCCCGCCCCATAATAAAAGAAATTAATGGCGATGAACCGGAGTAGCTTTTATATACTGGAAATTTATTGGAAATATTAAATGCGTGCAAAGTGGATTTTATTGCAGCCGTCGGAAGTATCGATAAATAATCAATAAAAAGAATCTTATACTGATTGTATCTCTGAGTAAAAGCATGGAATCTAACCAATAATTATTAAATTTGGCATCATTTCTAAATCAGTGTGAATATTTAAAAAGATTTGCTTGTGAGGGTTTTGGGGGGGGGGGGGTAAACGGTTGGTTCCAATCTGTAATATTCTAAATACGTTTTATATTAATAATTTGTATTTTAGAATTTCCAAAATGTAAAATTAAAAACTTTAAAAAAAATTTATAAACGTAAATTACTACCCCCCCCCCCCTAACAAAAGAAATTAATGACGATGAACCGAAGTAACTATGGTTAAATATGTGTTTAACAACACAATTTTGGAATTAAATAATTAAATAAATCGGGTGGCAGCGTATTATTTCAGCTTAATAACAAACCTGTAATCTTTCACCTAACCCCACCCCTTCTCTCGCTTTACGGAAAAACCGCGTTTTACATTAGGTACTTTGGTAAATATGTATGTTTTATATTAATAGCTTGAATTTTACCATTTCTGAATTTATTCTAAAATTATAATTAAAAAAATTTAATTAAACGTAATACTCTTCCCCCCCCCTAATAAAAGAAATTAATTACGAGAAACCGAAGTAGCTGTGGTTAAAAAATTTGTTCAACTATTCAATTTTGCAATTAAATAATTAAACAAAACGGGAGGGACTGCATCATTTTAGTTAAAAAGGAAACTTAATATTTCACCTACCCCCTTCCCTTTCCCCACTTTATGGAGAAACCGTGTTTTATTTTAGTTCTGTAAATATGTTTTATATTAATAATTTGAATTTTAAAATTTATAAATTTAATGTAAACTTAAATTAAAAAAATGTAATTAAACGCAAATTACTGCCCCCCCATTTTTAGAAGGAATTAATGACGAGAAGCTGAAGTAGCTGTAATCAAAGGATAATGTTTAACAATGCAATTTTTTAATTAAATAAAATGGGAGGCACTCGCTGCATCATTTCAGTTACGAAACGAACTTGAAATATTCAAGCCCCCCTCCCTGTTTACGGAAAAACAGTGTTTTACATAAATTTAGTAAATATGTTTTTTGTTAATAACAAGTATTTTAACATTTGTAAATTTAATGTTAAATAAGTTTAAAAAATGTTTTTTAAAACATTTACGGAAGACGGTCATGATGGTCTGAACGTTAGCGCGATCAACTGCTAACGTAAGGCGCCCCGGTTCGACTCCGGGTATTGTCTAAAAATTTCTTGGCCGTCTTCCGTGTTTCGGAGGGCACGTTAAGCAGGCGGTCCCCCTGTGTTAATGATTTGCCATCATAACAATAAAAAACAGGGCACAGGCACATCGAAAGGCAAGCCTAGCAAGCTACCTGAGATGTAAAAACCAAACTGCTCATAGAACCAACAGTGCCTTGAACAGAGGCACTATAGTTGGGAAGTACAGGACGTAGTCCTAGATTAAAAGGAAGAAGAAGAAGAAGAAAAAATGTTTAATTGCGTCATTTCAGTTAAAAAACAAACATTAAATCTTTTACCTAACCCCCTCCCCTTCTCCTGAATTATGGGAAAACCGTGTTTTACATTAAGTTTGTTAATATGTTTGTATTTTATCATTTTTAAATTTATTGTACAATTAAATTAAAAAAATTTAATTAGACATTAATTACGCCCCTTCCCCCATAATAGATTAAATTAATGACTAGGAATCGGAGTGGCTGTAATTAAAAGATCTGTTAGACAACACAATTTTGTAATTAAATAATTAAGCAAGACGAGAGGCGCTGCATCATTTATTCAGTTATATAAAACAAAAGCGAAATATTTTACCAACCCCCCTCCCTTTCCGCGGCTTACTGTGAAACCGTGTATGACATTAATTTGGTAAATATGTTTTATATTAATAATAAGTATTTTAACATTAAGAAATTTATTGTAAAATTAAATTTAAAAAATTTAATTAAACCCCCCCCCCATTAATAAAAGAAATTAATGAGTAGGAACCGGAGTGGCTGTAATTAAAAGATATGTTCAACAACACAATTTTGTAATTAAATAAGTAAACAAGACGGGAGGCGCTGCATAATTTCAGTTATAAAACAAATGCGAAATATTTCACCTACCCCCCCCCCTTTACGCGTCCTACGGCGAAACCGTGTTTTATATTAATTCGGTAAAAATGTTTTATATTAATGATTGGTATTTTAACATTTGTACATTTTTATTGTAATAGTAAATTTTGAAAAAATTAAAGTAAACGTAACGAGTGAGGAAACTGGCTGTTTTTATCATAATATTTGTAACAAATTGGTACATTTTAACCGGACGAATTTCAATCAGAGGATGCCGAATGCCAAATTTTGCCGTATTTTGAAGTACCACACAGAATAGTTTATATGGGACAAGTTAAAGAGAGGCAAAAATGGTAAACAATGACGAATTGCACAAACATATGATAACAATCCCCCTCAGTGCGGCTTTTAAGCCGCACAACTTTTTCAATCACGTATTAGATGACTAAAATCGGCCAGACACCGCAACTGATCATATTGGCACTACGGAGTAATTTCGTATTTCCTAAAAGTCGTGAAAAGTATTGACATTGACATAAATGATATTGATATTGACATAAAAAAATATGTCTTAAAATTAGAGTGAAAATAGAGAAAATTGGGTGTGGCATTTCATTTCTAGTTATTTTGAAGTAGTGGTAGAAAAACTAGTGTTTGTACTACGGGCTCTGGTATAGTAGCTGTTCTCGGCCTCGTCTTTATTAACAATCTCGTGCGGACGTTTTAAAAATATTCGTATATTCACACCCTCACAATAACAATAAGACACAGGATGTTGTGAAAAATACTATTTTGAAAACATGCGGTCTCCGAACTCCGAGCAAGTTGCGCCGGCTAAAGTTGAAAAAATTGTTTGTTCCGAATTTTCTCGAAATAAATTTCACACCAAGTTAAAAATTAAAAATTAGTATCAGAAAGTTTTAAACACCAACGGTGCTCGAAGCAAATTACGTCGGTTCAACTGAGAATCAGCTGAGGATATTTAGAACGAAATCCTGAATTTTAATTAGAAAAAAATAAATAAATAAATAAGAAACTTATTTGAATTGCATTCCTATATCAGAACTTTGAGATTCCCTCGCATAACTATTTGACACATGACACATCTAAGATCTGAATTAAACTTTTACAAAATTCTTTATAATTAAAATCGACTAAAATGGTTATTCAGGAAGTTCCCTGCCCCCTCGTCGACATTCGCACGTAACAAGGCGTTAACCTAAATTTAACAAAACTTGAAATGCATTAATGAGTTTTTTACTTCATTTCTAACACAAACAAATTTTTTCAACTGTTTTCTATTTCTCGAAAAAAAACCGAGCATCGTCTCCGCTTTTCATTTTATTTCACCTAGTAACCATTGTTGTTATTGTTGATTAATAATCGAAATACGTTGATAACGGTCAAGTTTAAGGCAAGGTCGCTGTATAAAATACAAGTTTTTTTGTAAAAGAAAGTGACCCCCCCCCTCTTAACATACATGAACCACATAATAATACACATGACAAAAAATAATTAACTTTTTAATTAAGTAACAATCAAAATTAACAAATTCGCACGTTAATTAAATTTGCAAAAAAGCACAGTTCTGGTTTAAGCAGAAAAATCGGCAAGTCACACAATAATTTCAAATAAATCAAGCGTGCGATTTATTTTAATTTTAAGGTTGTGAGCATTTAGATTTGTAAAAAAAAATTAAGTTATTGAAACGTGCTGGCTATTTGTGTCGCGCATCTTTTGTTTTTTAAATTCGCGGATATTCTTTTGTTTGCGGTCTCTTTTTGTTTGTTGCACCGATGCACAAAGTTTAACCTATTTGTTTCCGATTGTATTTTGTTTTTTCTTAATTTCTCGCACAGTAGCTGCGCTCGAAGTTTTTTAAATCGGTAATTAATTAATTCAATTTACAAGTTTTTGTGATTTTTAAGCGCTGAAAATGGGATGATCAATCAAAACGGAATAGGATTTTCTCGGGGGGTCGCCAAGAGGGATTCTTAATGTTCGGGACCCTCCTCCGTTTGGTACAACAAAAAGCGGCAAATTGAAATTTAATTATAGGATTCGTGTCTTTATTAATTGACAATTTAAAATTTTTTTTTAAAGTGAATCGTTTATTTTAATTAACCGACACGCAATTCGGAAATTAGGGGGCCCTAGTACTTTTTGAAGGAAATGTTTTTTAAAATTTATTTCGCCGGCCAATCAAATCGTGTTTTAATTTTTGGATAAGAAACTTCGAAGGCCCCCGGGGAGCACAAATTACGAAGTTTCTATTTTTTAGTAACCGTCAAAATTTTTAAAACAAATCCCTTGGGGCTGCTGGCCAAAATTTCATCGAGTTCCTGACACTTCTCACTTTCGGTATTATACCGAGTGTTTTGGCCCCGGGCGCAACTTTCACCCAATATTTTGATTTTGTTTATATTTTTTTAATCGATTCGTTTAGTCGTTTATTTGTTTTTCTCGCTCGTAAATTATTCTAACCTGGAATGTAATGGTGGAAAGTTTTTTTCACAACTCGAAATGGAAGAAACAAAACAGCATCGTTTGTTTTTATTGCAGGCCAACTTGCAACTTCATTAGTTTGTAATTTTTACTTTCATCACCTTACGAGGTTCGAGTTTCCAGGACAGTAATACGAATTTAGGGGGCGACTCTCATTTTCTAATTAATTGAACTTTTACTTTCCTCCTAATTGATCGACCCGATTTTGCGGAACAAAAAGAAATTGTTAAAATGTAAATTAACGGTTGAGAATCATTTCTATTATTTTGGCTGTTCTGTTTTAATTTATGATCTACAAAAGTTGAAACTTAATTAAACTGTTAAACTTTTGCTATTAAAAGGCGGGAACAACTTGTGCTATGGTTATTGTAAAAAATTTACGTTTATTTTCAATTTATTAAAGTGAAAGCGCTGTTGCGCGTTAAAATGATTTAATGATGTTATCAACTTTTTTCTATTGACGTCTTTATAAATAATGATAGGTTATAAAATAACAATGGCGGTAAAATTGGCTTTTAAGTTTTACTTTTCATTATTCTAATTTGAACGGTAGCTAAACGCTAAAACGCCCCGTGAGGTCCCTGCACCTGACTGATGAGCCCTAAAGATATCGAAACACGAAACCCTTTATTTTACGACGTTTTAACAAAATAATCGAACGTTCAAGCGTTCACTGGTGAATGTATTCGAGTGCAATAAATACGTCAACTTTAAAAAATTACCTGACCTTGAAGGTCATCCAAATTTAATAACTCCTTCAGGCGGTCCGAGTAGAAAGTAGAAAGAATATTGCAGTTGTGTAACTGCGTGTAATAATTCAAAAACAGTCACTCGAACTGCGTACCATTTAAATTTACAAAAAAAAAATATATTATACTTTTTGAGCCACCCCTGTACTCGAATAAAATATGTGGATTTGTTTATTATCTGTATTAGCCGCTAGCGGAAGGCAAAAAAATTGTAATTAAAATATTAGAAAAAAGTGTTGGTCGGTTGGTAGTGGAAAAAGGTAGTTCGACACACTTCTTCCAGCGATCGACGAAAACACAGCGGATATTATTTTATAAACTAGTTCACCATACCTGTTATTAGATCGTTCGATTATTTATTTAATTTTTAACAAATTTTATTGCACAAGAAAATGCTTTTAATCGTAAATTTTTGTGTAAAAAAGAGAAAAGCCACTTGAAACTGGTTCAATTAAAATATTACGCGGGTTTTTACATAAAAATTCAAGAAATTTATTGGAAATATTAAATGCGTGCAAAGTGGATTTGACTTCAGCCGTCGGAAGTATCGATAATCAATAAAAATAATCATATACTGATCATATCTCCGAGTAAAAGCACGGAATCTAATAACCAATAATTATTAGATTTGGCAACATTTCTAAATCCGTGCGAATATTTAAAAAGATTTGCTTGTGAGGTTTTTTTTTGGGGGGGGGGGAACCGTTGGTTCTCATCTGTAATTTTCTAAATACGTTTTATATTAATAATTTATAAATTTATTGTAAAATTATAAATTTAAAAAAAAATTTATAAACGTAAATTACTCCCACCCCCCCTAGCAAAGGAAATTAATGACGATGAACCGAAGTAACTGTGGTTAAAAAATGTGTTTAACAACACAATTTTGGAATTAAATAATTAAATAAATCAGGTGGCAGCGTATTATTTCAGCTTAAAAACAAACCTGTAATCTTTCACCAAACCCCACCCCTTCTCTCGCTTTACGGAAAAACCGCATTTTACATTACTTTGGTAAATACGGGTGTCCCCGTGACCGTGGAGAACCTTTGAGGTGGTGATAAAGGACATTTTTCTAAGACAAATTTTCAAATAAAATTTTTGCCCAAGTCCAAACCCTTGGGGGGTACCTTCCTTTAAAGCAATTTTTTGAATTTATGATTTCAAACGGCCATAGCTCCGATATTATTGATTTTTTAAGGTTAATGGATTAGAACTTTTTTAAATATCATTCGCTTGTCTACAAATTAGGTTTATAACCCCCTATCGTCTAGAATCAACGGATTTCGAGTTATAAATTAAATTAAGGGAAAAAATTTTTAAAAAATTCAGGTTTAAACGAAACGTTTAAGAGAAAAACTAACGGCCCAAACCGGATAGAGAATTTAACGGGCTACAATTTTCGTCAAATAAATTTTTTTGGGTAACCAACCGTTTTCACAGAAACTCTGACAATAATGAACAAGGTGTAGGTAAAAAATATAAATTCACATAATTACTAAAAATCTCAATTTGATTTATAGCATTTGTTTTAATGTTAAAACATTGTGAAGACATATTGTAGCGTTTGACGTTTGAGCGACATTGTTATAAAGCGCATTAGTTTATCGGCAATTACTTTGTTAATTTATATTGTTTATTTGTTATTGTTAATATTGATAATTATATTGTTTTATTAACTTTTAGCGTAATTTCTTTTCGTGTTTTATTATCAATATTATGTTATATTCAAACCTGGAATATGCTGATATGCATTTTTTATACGGCTATTGCAATGGAAATGCATTGGCAGCTAAAAGAGAATACCAAAGAAGATATCCCCAAAGAAGGCTTCCAGATGCAAAAGTCTTTTCTAGGATACACGGGTTTGTATAAAAATTATTATTAAACTCATCAAGATGCATTGAAAAATAAATTATGTAAAAATAAATCCCTGTAGATACTTAACGGAATTTGGAAGATTCCCAAATACGTATAAAGAAAGAAGTCAGAATGCTGTCGATGAAGATAACTTACCAAACAGCCAAGACGTTTTGGATATAGTAGAAAACAACCCGGCAACTAGCATCAGAAAATTGGAAGCTGAACTACAAATATCTAAACACAAAGTTAGTCAAATAATCAAATAGTATTATTTTTAATGAATTTTTTTTTTAATTTTGGAAGATTAATTTGACCTTTTACAATTAGATATGGAAAATTTTACATAAATACCAGTACTATTCATATCATTTATATCCGGTGCATGTATTGGAGAATGGAGATTATGGATCAAGATTAATTTTTTCCAACTACTTACGAGGGCAAGCCAATCCACAAAGATTTTTGCAAAGATTTTGTTTACCGACGAGGCGCAGTTTACAAGAGATGATGTAAACAATTGTAAAAATGAACATCGATGGGCAGTAGAAAATCCCAGGGAAAAACTTGAGAGAGGACATCAGAGACGTTTCAGTGTGAACTGTTGGTGTGGAATACTGGGAAGCCAAACTATAGGTCCTTATTTTTTTCCACAAAACATAAGGCTTACAGCTGCCGGATACCTAAATTTTTTAGAAGAAAATCTTCCATTATTGCTAGATGATATTCCACTGGCATCAAGACAAGGAATGTGGTTTCAGAATAATGGTGCGCCGGTACATTTTGGACGACAAGTACAAAATTTTTTAAATACTGCGTATCCAGAAAAATGGATAGGAAGAGGAGGATTTATCAATTGGCCGGCACGATCACCCGATTTAACACCACTCGATTTTTTTTATGGGGTGCCCTTAAAGCTATAGTTTACAGCGATAGAAGAAAGCCCGAAACCAGAGAGGAATTAATGGAAAGAATACAGATAGGTGTGACAGAACTTAACGAAAGAAGCGCCATTATAAATAATACCGTACAACACCTTTTGAAAAGAGCACGCCTGTGTGCTGA
The DNA here is from genome assembly GCA_932274525.1 of Podabrus alpinus. Classification (NCBI taxonomy): domain Eukaryota; kingdom Metazoa; phylum Arthropoda; class Insecta; order Coleoptera; family Cantharidae; genus Podabrus; species Podabrus alpinus. The sequence continues at coordinate 41,175,284 of OW026452.1, read as the reverse complement.
AAATGAGGGAGGCCATTTTGAGCATTTATTAAATTAATTTTGTGAATTTATTTTTTTTACCTACACCTTGTTCATTATTTTTAGAGTTTCTGTGAAAACGGTTGGTTACCCAAAAAAATTTATTTAACGAAAGTTGTAGCCCGTTAAATTACCTATCCGGTTTGGGCCATTAGTTTTTCTCTTCGACGTTTCGTTTAAGAGATACGGGGTTCGCAAGAAAATTTAAAAAGAACCTGAATTTTTTTAACATTTTAGGCTTCTATACAAAGTATAGCAAGAAGCCTTATGATCTGGCTCCGTGTCCGTCCGTCTGTCCGTCTGTCCGTCCGCATAATTCAAAATCATACAGAGCGTTTCAAATCGTGTTGGAAATACTCTGTGTGTATAGAGGTCTAAGAACTGGGTAGCCAGTGCGCTACTTTTAGGTTTCTATACAAGGTATAGAAAGAAGCTTTATGGTCTGGCTTCGTGTCCGTCCGCATGTTTCAGAGCCAATCATAACGTTGATCAACTGATACGTTGTTATATTTTAAATACTTCGTCTATATAGTATTGCGTTAATCTGTTAATCCGTTGCTTCGATTCGCTAATGCAATTTATAAATACCCAAATGTTCGAAGGAAATTCACTAAGTTAAAGATATTTTCGAGGAGGTCTCCCTATATAAACTACTTGTTTTACTTTGATGTGAAAAAATAATTAGGCTTCTATACAAAGTATACCAAGAAGCCTTATGATCTGGCTCGGTGTCTGTCCGTCTGGCCGTCCGTCTGTCCGTCTGTCCGTCCGTCCGCATAATTCAAAATCATACAGAGCGTTTCAAATCGTGTTGGAAATACTCTGTGTGTATAGAGGTCTAAGAACTGGGTAGCCAGTGCGCTACTATTAGGCTTCTATACAAGGTATATTTATGATTAGGGCCAATTTATTTGTCAAATCGTCTTGACGTTTCTTCGGCGAATCGCCCATGAAAGCTGCGGGTCTCGCGGAAGGAGGAACAACCGGTAAAACCGTCACGATCATCCACTCGGGTCGTGAGTATTTCGGATCCATTCCCAGGGCGCTGCAATCTGCGTCGCTAATTTGTCTAAAGATATGCAGCACTTCTTTCGCCAACAAATACTTTTTAGGCTTCTATACAAAGTATAGCAAGAAGCCTTTTAGGCTTCTATACAAAGTATAGCAAGAAGCCTTATGATCTGGCTCGGTGTCTGTCCGTCCGTCCGTCCGTCCGCATAATTCAAAATCATACAGAGCGTTTCAAATCGTGCTGGAAATACTGTGTGTATAGAGGTCTAAGAACTGGGTAGCCAGTGCGCTACTTTTAGGCTTCTGTACAAAGTATAACAAGAAGCCATATTTAGGCTTCTATGCAAGGTATAGAAAGAAGCCTTATGGTCTGGCTTCGTGTCGGTCCGCATGTTTCAGAGCCAATCATAACGTTGATCAACTGAAACGTTGTTATATTGTAAATACTTCGTCTATATAGTATTGCGTTAATCTCTTAATCCGTTGATTCGATTCGCTAATGCAATTTATTATTATTACAGGTTAGATGATGTTTTGTATTGCTTTCATCAGAATCAAAATCGGAATCGGAAAAGTCGCTGCTAGAATAATTGCTTGAGTTGTTCATGTTTATAAATTAGTGGTACTTGCTATATCGATTCCTTTTCAAAAGTATTACCTAAATTTTAAATACAAAGTGTAACCTATATAGTAAATTGTTGATCCTTTGATACGTTAATACATTGATACGTTGATACATTGATACGTTGATACGTTGATACATTGATACGTTGATACATTGATACGTTGATACGTTGATATATTGATACGTTGATACATTGATCCGCTGATCTGTTGATCTGTTGATCCGTTAATCTGTTTATCCATTTATTGCATTATCTGCTTATCCGTTATTTATATTTTTATCTTTTGAACAATATATCCACACCGTTAAGAAATTGTATGTAAAATTACAATCATTAGCAACTTTGTGACCAATTTTTCTTCAGCATAGCGCGAAATCATATCTTTCTTCAGTATTTATCACATCGAAAGTCAGCAATTATGGTACAATCTATATTACGAACGTAACTTATATACCATGCTTTAAAAATAATATTTTCGAAGCATGTTATATCACGTTACTTGGTTCGGACGATGCTATTTTAGGGTTTTGATATCATAGATATCAAAAAACTAATATTTTTTAATCAAAATCAAATTAATTAAAAAAAAATCTTGTAGCTGGTGTGTTATGGTAGTGTTATATCTACGAGGGCTGGGAAATCGAGTATTCGAATACTCGATTCTAGGTAATTTGTTCGACAGCGTTATGTGCGACAGAAATTTATTTGAAAATGCCCTGTCGATTAAATGTTCAGTCGTACAAATGCTGAGTTGGACGAATTTCTCTCGAACAAATTACCAACTACGGCATATTCAAACATTCGAATATCCCACTAATATTTAAGTGTTTTACTAGGTTTAAGATGATAATTTCATTATTAATAATTAATTTTAATATTATTAATAATAATTATTAATTTAACACAAGCGGCCTGCCGGTGTCACGAGTAAACAGTCGACTAGTCCAGACGTGTTTTTGTTTTCCCAAGCAAAAATGTAATCAGTGACATTTACAGCCGTATTCACCAAGCTCTGTTAAGTTGCTAACAGAGAGTCAAGTCAATAACAGTCTGTTAATGTGATATATTTGTATTCACCAATGACTTTTAGCAGTTACCAGTCTGTCAAGTCGTCTGATAAGTTAACAGAGCAATATTGGGCTGTCAACATAGGTAACAGACTGATAAGTAATATTTTTATGTGTCAATATTGTAGGTTATAATTATTATTGACATTTGTTTTTGGTATGTATTTAAGGTTAACTTTTTTCCGCGAAATCAGTTAAAGCTAGTTTTACACGGTTTTACCAACAAAAATTCTAGTTACTTTTAGGCTTCTATACAAAGTATAACAAGAAGCCTTATGATCTGGCTCCGTGTCTGTCCGTCCGTCTGTCCGTCCGTCCGTCCGTCCGTCCGTCCGTCCGTCCGTCCTCATAATTCAAAATCATACAGAGCGTTTCAAATCGTGTTGGAAATACTCTGTGTGCATAGAGGTCTAAGAACTGGGTAGCCAGTGCGCTACTTTTAGGCTTCTATACAAGGGTCTATGACTTTTCGGCGCAGCCGGTTCGGCGTAGCCGGTTCGGCGTAGCCGGTTCGGCGTAGCCCTTTCGGCGTGCACCCGATTCGGCGTAGCCAGTTCGGCGTAATACCGTTTCGGCGCGAGGATGTTTCGGCGTGAGGACGATTCGGCGTGAGGACGGTTCGGCGTGAGGACGATTCGGCGCAAGACCAATTAAACGCAAGGACGATTCGGCGGGAAATGATTTTCCGATTCATTTTAAAATATAATTAAATTCTTGTAATGGAAAATTAATGCATTATTTCGCAGTTTTTAATCACAAATTAAACTTTAATTCACGTTTGTAAAACTACATACGATCATTAACTTGAATATGTAATGTTTTTAATATACATATTATGTAGTTGATGTATAGCAATTAAATTACTAAATTTTATACTATGAAATTTTCTCCTTTGATTATTTATCGTAGAATCATTTCTAGGTGGTAGATTTAAAAAATTCAAATTCTAAATGCAGAGGTGGGCTAATATTTTTCGTATTAAGCTGTATTTATAGAACAAAAATGGTTTCATTTGTCTATCATGAGGTTCAATAATTTTTAGAAATATTGTAAAACATATTTGTTGTATTATATTTTAAGATTTCTTTAAGGTGGCCGAAAAATTCGCTGTTTTTGTTCGGTGCAAATCTTAAAAACGAATAAATTTAATGATATTCTAAAACCACCATCGTAATGGCTTGAAATTACAATGTGGATGGTTTTCATAAAAAAATTTCGGAAAATTTATTTTTCAGTGTCATATTTTTATTTATTTATTACTCATTAGTAGTCATCGGATTTTAGGCACTAAAAAACTACAAAATATGCTCTAAAATTTTGCAAATAAGCTATTCAAATTTACTAGCACAAATTCAATAGTTGATAATGTAAATTTAATCAATTGTTATTGATTATTTTTGTCTTTTAATATTAAAAGACCTATACCCAATTTTAAAAAATATCTTATAAATTAACAAATAAAGGTCAACTATAATACAAAAATTTATTACAAATTTATATTACTCTAATCTTGAGATCCTGAATAACCTTAACAAAATGAAAACTTAGTTTGAAAACCAAGATCATGTAATTTAAATACTCGTAACAGCCTTATGCATAGTCGTATACTAGTGGCCACTAACTTTTAGTAGCTACTAATTAGACATTTTAAGAGTAGGTATGTACCTATTCCAAGGCACATAATATTTTTTTTAAAATTGTTGATTTTATTTTTGCATTTTACATTATAATTAAAGAGCAAAATATTGAGCTTTAGGTATCTTTCGATGCGGAAGAAAAATCTCTTTCGATTGGATCATTTAGTTTTATATCCAAATGAATAATTAAATTACCAAATAAATAATAGTAAACGTCAGAATTAGTATAGTTTACTAAAATGACAGTACTAACTTTTTAATTTAAAAAAACCATGGATACCTACATATTATTAGTGGCTACTAACTAGTAGCCACTCAAGTACGACTATGCATAAGGCTGTTATCTTTAATAATTTGAGACGCGTCTAGAGAATTTAAAATATTCTCATCTTCGGTCGAAAAGATGCTGTAGGATAAAAAACCCGAAAATTAGCCAATGAAAACATTAACACATAACATTATTATACTTTCACACAGGCAGTGAAACTTACGAATACTACTAACAGAAATTCTAAAAATTACAAAAATATAATTTTTGTAATATTTCTATAGTCTCTCTCGACTGAAAATGAGGATATTTTAAATTCTTGAAAAGCGTCTCGAATTACTAAAAAGGTTAGCGCTGAATCGTCTTAGCGCCGAATCGCTAAATGGGCTACGCCGAATCGTCCTCGCGCCGAATCGACCTCACGCCGAACCGTCCTCACGCGGAAACAGTCCTCACGCCGAATCGTCCTCACGCCGAAACGTCCTCGCGCCGAAACGGTATTACGCCGAACTGGCTACGCCGAACCGGCGGCGCCGAACCGGCTACGCCGAATCGGCGGCGCCGAAAAGTCCCATTCCCTCTATACAAAGTATAACAAGAAGCCTTATTTAGGCTTCTATACAAGGTATAGAAAGAAGCCTTATGGTCTGGCTTCGTGTCCGTCCGCATGTTTCAGAGCCAATCATAACGTTGATCAACTGATACGTTGTTATATTTTAAATACTTCGTCTATATAGTATTGCGTTAATCTGTTAATCCGTTGCTTCGATTCACTAATGCAATTTATAAATACGCAAATGTTCGAAAGAAATTTACTAAGTTAAAGATATTTTCGAAGAGGTCTCCCTATATAAACTACTTGTTTTACTTTGATGTGAAAAAATAATTTTTTATTGATGTGGTTAGTGAAGTTAAGTTATAAATAAAAGAGAAAGGAGAGGATTGGTCCACCTCAAAAAAAGGACCATACATTACAGAGAAGTAAAATTTCTAATAGAATGGAAAAGTTTGATTGTTATTACTTATATAGTAAATGATAATTACCAATCGCAAAAAATTTAATTGGTGCAGATTATCTGATTATGTGGTGTTACATTATATGGCGATCAAAAATAACCAGATAATAACAACTTTCCACACCAGAAAGGTAGCTGTATAGAAGCCTAAGAACTGCCGCTAAAGCGAGTTCTACCTTGTTTTTCCTTAATTTAATTTATAACTCGAAATCCGTTGATTCTAGACGATAAGGGGTTATAACCTAATTTGTAGATAAGCGAATGATCTTTAAAAAAGTTCTAATCCATTAACCTTAAAAAATCAATAATATCGGAGCTATGGCCGTTTGAAATCATAAATTCAAAAAATTGCTTTAAAGGGAGGTACCCCCCAAGGGTTTGGACTTGGGCAAAAATTTTATTTGAAAATTTGTCTTAGAAAAGTGTCCTTTATCACCACCTCAAAGGTTCTCCACGGTCACGGGGACACCCTGTATGTTCTATATTAATAGCTTGTATTTTACCATTTCTGAATTTATTGTAAAATTAAATTTAAAAAAATTTAATTAAACGTATTAAACGGGAGGCACTCTACGTCATTTCAGTAAAAAAGCAAACTTAATATTTCACCTACCCCCTGTCCCTTTGCGCCTTATAAAAAACAACGAGTTTTACTTTAGTTCTGTGAATATACGTTTTATATTAGTAATTTGAATTTTAGACTTTTATAAATTTAATTTAAACTTAAATTAAAAAAATTTAATTAAACGTAAATTACTGCCCCCCCCCATTTTTAGAAGGAATTAATGACGAGGAACTGAAGCAGCTGTAATCAAAGGATAATGTTTAACAATGCAAATTTTTAATTAAATAATTAAATAAAATGGGAGGCACTGCATCATTTCAGTTACAAAACGAACTTGAAATATTCAACCCCCCGCCCTATTTACGGAAAAACAGTGTTTTGCATTAATTTAGTGAATATGTTTTATTAATAATTTGTATTTTATCATTTGTAAATTTAGTGTATAATTAAATTTAAGAAAATTTAATTAGACATAAATTACGCCCCCCCCCCCATAATAGATTTAATTAATAACTAGGAACCGGAGTGGCCGTAATTAAAAGATCTGTTTGACAACACAATTTTATAAGTAAATATAATTAATCAAGACGGGAGGTGCTGCATCATTTCGATTATAAAACAAAAGCGAAATATTTTACCCCCCCTCCCCTTCCGAGGCTTACTGTGAAACCGTGTTGTACATTAATTCGGTAAATATGTTTTATATTAATAATAAGTATTTTATTATTATTTAAATTTATTATAAAATTAAATTAAAAATAATTTAATTAGAAGTAAATTGTGCTCCCCTCCCCCCATAATATAAGAAATTAATGAGTAGGAACCACTAGTGGTTGTAATTAAAAGATATGTATAACAACACAATAATTTTGAAATTAAATAATTAAACAAGACAGGTGGCATAATGTGGAAAGTTTTTTTTTAAAACTCAAAATGAAAGAAACAAAACAGCATCGTTTGTTATTATTGCAGGCCAACTTGCAACTTCATTAGTTTGTAATTTTTACTTTCATCACCTTACGAGGTTAGTTTCCAGGACAGTAATACGAATTTAGGGGGCGACTCTCATTTTCTAATTAATTGAACGTTTACTTTACTTTACTTAAATCCAAGTCGGATTTGGCAACATTTCTAAATCCGTGCTAATATTTAAAAATATGTACTTGTGAGGTTTTAGGGGGGGGGGGGGTAAACGGTTGGTTCTCATCTGTAATTTTCTAATCAAACCGGGCGGGAGAAGGGTAAATCCGTGCGAGTATTTAAAAGTATTAATTGTGAGGGGAAGAGTAAATAAAGTTGGGTTTGCTAACGCTCAAAGTCATAGTAGTTGTTAATTGGAAATTCAGAAACTTCGCAAATAAAACTGACCTGAAGTACACTGATAAAAATTAATTACTCAAGTATCAAAGGCTAATTTTTCAAAAAACGAATACGGCTGTAAGTCGATAATTGATATTTTTTGGAAGGGGGGGGGGGGTTAAATTTTGGACTTATATACGCAGAGTAGCCTTAAGATTTGGCTATTGTCCGCATAATTCAGAACGTTCTCAACTCGCAGCCCATCAAAACAATCCAAATTCATATCCAATTAGACCGCTCTAAGGCTAAACCCGCACTTGCGGTTTACGGTTGTGCGGCTAAATAACCGCAACCGCACAAAACAATTACGATTAGCGCACTTGCGGTTGTGCGGATAAAGAACCGCAACTGCATAAAAATATCATGGGACGCGCCCTGCGGTTTAAGAACCACAAATTGTTTTGTCAGTTTTAAAATGCATTTTATAGAAATTTATAGAAATATAATTCAAAATTAGCTTGTAGTGCTTTGATAAATTATTTCTAGTGGCCGAACCGTTCCACTTAGAAACACGATTTTTTTTAAATGAAGAAATTGAATGGGTCTTTTCAGTGAGTTTTTTTGGGTAAATAATTAAGGTCACAAAATGGGGGGGTCCTGATGAAATTTTGACTTGGAGTCCTCCCCCAAAAACGGGGTAATTTAAAATTCAAAAAAGATATATTACTTTTATTATACTTTTGGTGTATGTTGTATGACTGAAGCATACTTGCATCTAGCAAGAAGTTAGAGGCTTTTGAGATGTGGATCTATAGACGCATGTTAAGAATATCCTGGGTTCAACATGTAACGAACAGAGATGTACTCCGGCGCATGGATAAAGAAACGGAGATACTTAAAACGGTAAAAATCAGAAAACTGGAGTACTTGGGCCGCATAATGAGAAATACAAAAAGGGCTTGAGCTTCCACAGTTGGCTCTGCAAGGCAAAGTACTTGGAAAGAGAGGTCCAGGACGAAGAAGGATATCGTGGCTGAAAAACCTCAGAACCTGGTTTGGTGCGTCAACAACTGGTCTTTTCCGAGCGGCAGCAGACAAAGTGAGAATTGCTATGATGGTCGGCAACATTAGATAACGGATCGGCACCAGAAGAAGAATACTTTTGGATACATGCATAACAAATTTTAGAGTTGCACAGTTTAGGTTTAGGAGTGACATCAAAATGTATCATCGTGCTGATAAATCGAAACACTTGACCACAAGTACAAAAATAACCAAAAGCGTCGCAATATAGGCTCTCTTTATTGCTCAAGTGCGATAAATTTTGAGCGTTTGCGATAGGCTCCTAATTTCGGCTTTTGCAATTTCAAAGATGCGATTTTTAGGCTCTAGAATTTTTTTAGATTAGTCAATGCAAAATTGCAGTTTATTTATTAAAAACAAAACCTCATTCGGTTTTTTATGTTACTTTTTCACTCCTTCTCGGGCAGAATGCGATTTAGGCTCCAACCCTGCGAGTGATTGAGTTGCGGCTAAACAACCGCGCAACCGCAATCGCAAGTGCGTGTATAGAAAATTTGGTACAACGGCGCGGCGTCGACTACAAAAATTTAACTATAAGTTAACGTTGGGGTTGTTAATCGCATATGTGAGCTTAAAATTCGTATTTAAAACTGTGAGTTCTATCTTTGGGACTAAACAACCGCGTAACCGCAGGCACAAGTGTGTTACGAAAAATTTTCACTTTTCGCAACAACGTTGAATTTATAAATTCAACTTTTAACATCTAGCGACATATTTCGTAGCACCCTGTATAGCGAGCGTGATTGACGGAGATTAAACTCGCGCATGCGATGATAAGAAGTCATTGGTGGGCGCTCGAACGCTCCGGTCATGTTTGAAAGTGCTGTGAAATGGTTATCAGTTTTTGGTTCAAAATTTTGAAAAGGGATGATTCGATTTTGTGAGGGTTCCCATCCATCAATACGAATGGTTTTTTGGATCTTGCGCTCCAAAACCCTTCATGGGGATGTGACATTCGTGATTTGAGGGATGGTTGATTTTTCCCGGATCGTACATTTTTTGTTGGACCCATGGTCAGTGCTTCCTGTGAAATATTACTTCATTTTCACAATGGTAAGTCACCTAATAATTTTGTTCATTGCTTCGCAGTTACTGGATAATTAATTTAGCCAAATTTTCTTCCGTACACCTGGAGAACGATGACGTTCGAGTTCACCCTTGACCAATTTATGTATTTTTTTATGTGTAACATTTTGGTTTCCTTTTTGTCATGCATTTTTTTATTCTTAGAGTGGTCGCCAAGATTGCGATAGCCTTGCAATTTTATATTCCTGCGGCGAGGTGATATTAGTTTATCTTATCCAGTTCGCATTCGCAAGTGTGAAGTGGGTCGAATGTTCAGGTTGATATGTAATAAACTTTTAATTATTAATTATTGATATTTGTGTTTTATTTAATTAACTTGTTCAGGGTATTTATTTCCACTTATAACATCGAATAGCTTATGGTAAAATGCATTGACGAAGGGATTCCAAAATGATCGTAGTACGTTCGAATTTCATATTTGAAATTCTATGTTGAACAATTTTTTGTGTGTTTATTTTTGTTTTTATGTTCTTTTTTTATGAAAGGCTACGATGTTCGACCCATATACAGGGTGCGGCATTTCACCGGGATTGCTGTCTTTTGTTTTATCATTGGGGATTCGATATGGTTCCACTTTATCGTGGGATTTTTATATAACCATTCGAATGTGCCCTTGGTTTATGTTTGGGAGTGATTTTCGGTGGCAATGCCGTTGCTACTGTGCCTGTTTTGGTCGGCTAACACCTTTTACGTCCGACATCGCTTATATCTTTGCCTTCTGACAATGAACTTCTTATTGTTAATTTTAATTGTGTTGTTAGCAAAGCTGTTTCCTTGATCTCTCCGGGGTGTTTCTTTCACACGATCCACGACTCTCGCTTCCGCAATAAACGAGCTAGTTTAAAACCTAACACCAGGGCCCCACGCAAAATTAAAGTAGATGGTTTATCCTTCTGCGTGGACTTAATCTTTTCCGAGCTGACTTCTCATTAGAGCAGTAAGGAAGGATTATGTATCAAGTGCGCACATAGGCTAAATAATTATATTTTATTAAATTGGTAGACTTACGTTTGTTATTCTTTTAATTTAGGCTTCTAGCCGGGCAAAGTAAGAACTTTATTCTGGCCATATCTGTACTTTTAGTTTATCCTACAAAAATGCACAAAACAATTTTCGGACACGAAAAGAGCACAAATTTTCATAAGTTAATAATTATACTACAAAATCTAATTCGCAAACGTTTTCGTCACACTGTGACATCTTCAGGCGATTTGGCAACATTTCCAAATCCGTGCGAATATTTAAAACTATTTATTTGAAGGGGGGGGGGGGTAAACGTTGGTACGCGTCTATAATTTTCTAATTAAACCGGGGAGGGCAGGCTAAATAAAGTTGTTTTTGCATACGAACATACATCTTAATATTATGCCGATATTTTGTCGATATTAGATGTGTGCAAAGTGGGTTCGATTGCAGCTGCTGGAGTGAAGAATTATTAGATTTAGCAACATTGCCAGAAGGAGGGGGTGATTAAACGTTGTTGTCCATCTATAATTTATTTTTTAATCAAACTACGGGGTCGGGGTACATACAGTTGACTTTGCTAAATTCGTTACTGAAACATTTCTGGGTTGATTGCAAAATAGTGCATAAGTCAATATTTGTCAAAGTGAGATAATGGCGAAAACAAATTTAGGCCAAATTAAACTTTTGACATACTGATGAATAGTTTCAGCCTACTTAATTTTTTGAATTATTCGCCCAAAGTGGATTTGATTGCAGTTGTTGAAGTGTCGATAATGCAATAAAAATAATCTTGTACTGATGACATCTCTTAGTAAAATCTCTTAAAAAATTTCTAGTAGAGAGGTAGGTTAAACGCTGATGTCCATCTCAGGGTAGACCATCTCTTGGTTTGTTTTTGAAATTGTTATTAAAATTACACCGTTCAATATTTTTCAATAATTGTAGCTTTATTGGAGAGAGTACGCCTTCCGATTATTTATGGCAAAAAATGTCATTGAAATGGCTACAGGAGCTGGCTTGGCAGTAGCTCACCCTGTTAACCCAATTTTGTTGTATCTCGGATCTATTTCGCGAATAGTTCGCTGAATGTTTTTCTTAAGCGCGTCAGTATTTTATGGATCTCTGGAGTACGATGTTAACGGTCGTTAACATTTCCCCATATAAGTATGAATTTTCTTACGCCAGCCGCGGAAGGGGCTTATATTTTAACCAAAAATTCTTTTCAAAATTCTCAATTTCTGCAACAAAATACTAACTTTGGAAATAATTTTTCAATATGTTTTAGCGTTGTTCAAGCGTAAACAATCCATTTCTTACAGCGCAGGTTTGAGACTACATATTTAACAATATTAAGCGTGTCAGTGTTGCAAGCTGCCGAAATAACACGCACTTCAATAAGAAACCAACAGATTTCCCACCCTGTATAATTTACTTTCTATTCAAACGCGGGTGTTGGGGGGGGGATCAGGGTAAATATAGTTAGTTTTGCTAAATCCGTTTCGAAAATATTTCTAGGTTGTGCGGCCTGAAGGCCGCACTAATGGGAGCTGTCATCAACAGATCAATTTAGCGTTACCGATATACAGGAAAATGTAGACGATTACATTAAGCCGCATAATGTCGTGTAATGGGTAAAACCCCGAGTAAAATTTACTAATTCGGTTTCACCTTTACAATGCCACTTTTCTTGACCGTGGATGTTAGGTACGAGACAGCTAGCTCATAGATTTTTATTCTTGTGTTGGAGAGCAGGGTGGTTCGTGGTGTAGCTTCGAACCTTCGTGGGATCGTTAAACTTTGTCGATCCTTCTTTTACCGTGATAGCAAAGCCTGGGCGCCAGATGAGAAGGACAAGATATCGAGGAGAGCTCCGATATTTGGCTTTCTCAACAAAATTAAAATAAACAAAATTGAAACGAGTATACGCAAGTAGGCACAATAATACAATGATTAGCAAAAATTCTCGTTTAATGGACAATTTGAAAAATTATTATAAACAGGAACTATAGAAATGATAACAATTGTCTTACAGATAAACAATGGTGATTTTTATAATTACTGACATTATCTTTAACTTCGTAATAAAAGTTATAATAACCAAATCGAACAAGACAACAGATAACACAAATAAATAAATAAACCAGCACTATTGTCAATTTAGGGTTGTTGATCAGCCAACAACTATTAACTCCAATGACAAATCTGTCGAGGTTATTCTTTGCCAGCAAGGTTTTCCTTGACCGGTACGGTATAAATGGAATGATTGAAATGCTATTAATCCGGATGCCAAATGCAAAACTGAATAGTTGCACCGGATTTTTATGTATATCATAAATTTGTAATTTCAAATGAATAAATGTAGTACAAACTTTTTGGTTTGACCTCATACAGTAAGTAATTGAACTTTTCCAATTACTTACTTGCTGATAATTGCGGGCCCCTTCCGATCGTTCGAACGAGCGTATATAGGAATGGTCCGTGAGCTGATAAATTTTCCTGTTGGTTTGGAACTAGAAATAATTGGAAAGAACACACTTATATGAGGCACAAACAATGCGAATAATTTCGCAGATTTTTGAAGGCAAACGAATTATTGAGGATAATTCTGATTACAAATTCTTAATAACATATTATAAATAGCTTTTTGATACCAGTACGTTTTGTTGGCTCCTGTACACAAATTGTCTTAATAGTTCGCTGGTTAACACACACATCTTTCTTTTCTAATGTTAAGGCTTATTTTGGTGGGGTAATTCGTTAATAGCACGTGCGGTTTCTGACCTGGTGCTTGGATAAATAATATCCAAAAAGGATTTTTTCTTCGTAATAGAACAACTCAGAACTTGGCCGGCTATTCGTATTTTTGAAACCAATGATTTCGGCAGGGGTCAAAGCGATCGGCACCGTTTGCACATTATTTGCACCATTCGTATAACCTAAAAATGGCCGAAACACAAATTCACCGCTAATGATTATAACTCGGTTTATCACTCGATAAACTATCTTCAAATATGCTGTTTTTTACTCAGGACTATCACCCGACCTTGTAGAAAGGTTTTTAACACCGACTGATTATTAAATTGTTCAAATAACTTTAGTTTTTGGTTCGATTCATAAATCTTACGTATTTCTCTTAAAAACATTCGTTCTAAACAACCTTCGGTTGCCCTAGGGATTTTAGGTACCTTGATTTTTTGTTGAAATTCATCGTTCAATTCTTATCGATCGATGGGTCACCTAACCCATAGGCGCGGATAATTCAAAATACGTATTTAATTCAAGTTCATATTGGAAATTAACGGAAGACCGTTACAGTCGATCTTGATTGCGTGCAAAATGGATTTGACTTCAGCTGTCGCAACCTTTCAGAAACCTTATACACAGATTCTATATTTATTTGCGAGTAACCGGGGGGGGGGGGGCAATTTAAAGCTGGTGCTTTTAATTGACATAACAAATTTTATATTTGGTAACATTGTAAAATCCGTGAAAAAATTTAAAAATAATTTATTTGCGGGGTGGGGGTTAGTAAATAAAAGGTTACACTGGGGGGAAGCAGCATCAACGAATTAATTTATCGTTACAAACAGATAACTTTATGTTATTATATTCTCTCGATGTCGATAATTGATATTTCTTGATAATTGAAATGGGGGGGGGGTACATTTTAGGCTTTCATATGCATAGCAGCCTTATGATTTGGTCCGTATCCGTCCGCATAATTCAGAACGTTCTCAACTCCTTTATAATTAAAGTAATCCATTTTCATATCAAATCAGACCGGTTCAAGTTATTTGTTTTTATTAAATTAGTAGACTTATTTTATTATTTTAAGATTATATACGTAACAGAGTATCCGGACAGTGTAAGAACTATATTCTGAGAGTCTCTCCTCGGAAGGAAATGACAACTCACTGAGGTAATCTACCATGAAATTTCATCTCGAAATGAAATGTATTACACTTTCGTGAGCTTTTGCAACCCTGGTAGTTAATGGGGTGGGAACCGCCACAGTTGGAGCAAATTGCTTTCACCTCCCTTGGTTTCTGGCACTATAACGTGGGATGCAATCCTGCGCGTTTCACGCGCTTCAGCACTGCGCGATAATATCGTTGGGCGTATCCAAAGCTCTGGAATCTGTGGCATTGTCCAATCCTCGTTTTCCGATGTCAAATTTCTACTTGAATTGGTATTCCCATCATTTTTTTGATTTTTCTGAAATTTTCGGTCATTTATAGGGTATAACAGTGGCGTCCTTGCCTTACCGCGGTGCATGCAGACTACGAATTCGGCAACAATTTTTTGGTCCGCCAGGTCCTCTTTCACCTCTACGATTATAAATTTGTCATCTCCTAGTTAATAGCAGTATAATCCACCTTCTCTCAAATTTAACTTTTTTTTTAAATTTGAATAGTGCCCTATACTCCACTACTATTGAGCGTCTAATCGCGAGACTTCCCAATGTGTTACGTGGATTAAAGAATTTGATCGTCCAATTGTCCATCTCCCTACTGATGAAGGACCACTCACAGTGGTCTGATCTGGTGGTTAAGTTCGATTCCGTGGGCTTGTAATTTGGTCCACCGCTCATCCTCCTTAAGCTCCGGTTACATCATTGGCTAGAGAGGGAGCTGAATCTTTTGGTCTCTACATCCTCCGATTCTTCAATCCCATAATCGGGTTTGTTGGCCAAGTCGTTCAGATTTATGTCCTGTTATGTCCTGGAAGTGGTTAACGACGTGGAGGTCTCGCTTTTTCTGTCCATTTTCACGTCTTTCGGTCGGTTTTGAACCCGTTCTCGTTGACGGTTTCAGGTACTACATCTCGATCCTCCTGATGGAAAGTCGTCATGTAGTTCCTGATTTTGTCTTCAAGTTCTTTCTTTTTGATCGCGTATATCCGATCGCGCTTCCGTATTTGATCCTTCCTCCATTCTTCTAACTTGACCAACTCGGTTTGGAAAACAGTGACTTAGCTCACTCAGTGTCATCTTTTGTCACGTGTGTCAAGTGTCACGTTTTGAGTAAAAGAAGTAGATATCGTTAAATTCGTTCAAATAGGGTAACCTACTAACACGGGTGTTTTAACACCTATTTATACAAGATCGGAAAAATTGAAAGCATAAAATGCTGTTTCTGCGAAGAGGTGGACGATTCGGCCCACACCGTGTTTGGCTGTTGTAAGTGGCAAGAATACAGATTGGAAGCGGAACGATCGATTGATGGAAGGGTAACCGCTTACAATATGGCTATCACTGTGCTCGAAAGCGAGAAAAACTGGGAACTCGTAAAAACGCTGATTGGTAAAATCATGAGGAATAAGAAAAAGGAGGAACGGGAGCGTAAAAAGCTCGTAACAACCTAAGCATTAAGTCTGCGAGGCGATGAAGAAATGCCTAAAGCGATTCCACGCGTTCCAGTCGCACTAAATGGAGTGGGGTTTTAGTGAGTAAAAATCTCACACTACCTCCCAAAACATCTGGGTGGTGTCTTGATGAAGATTATTGTTGAAGTTCTTAACTCAGATCCTCAACGCTCATCAGCTCAGATGTCTCTGTGTGATATAGGCAGGACCTTATAAAGCTAATGCTAATAAAAATAAACAAGTGCACACACAACTCTATTTATTAAAAACTTATTGAACTGAAAATAACCAAAAGTCCACAGAGAATTTCAAAATAAACCGCAAAATTGGAAATATAACTTTTTGAGCTTCAACCCTTTTGCATCACTGAGATAGAAGATTTGAAAAGTATGCCCAAATCCGCCCAAATTCTTAAATTTTCCTTTGTTTACATAAACATCAAATATAATAATGAGGATCAAGAACATAATGATTTTTGTAATTTAATTCCTCTTTGTAAGAAAACGCGATTTGAAAAGAAAAAATTAGTTAAGTTAAAAAGAAAAAATAAAATATTTACCATAATACGAGTATAGGCATGTGTTATAGGTGTAGGATGTGGGTTTCTTTCAATTTTATAGGAAGCCCCATTTTGGGGTAACCAATTGTTGTGTTTTTAAAATTTAAAAAAGTTTAAACTTTATTACTTCAAATTCATGTGGTTCTTATCGTAATCATCTGATATATTTTGTACGTCACACAAATGTGCACCACCACTTTTTAAACACAAAATTTTTAACATCCAATGCTAAAACACCCCTCTAACTTCTTATTTAAACGTTTTTTAAAAAAAAATTGAATCGTTTTTTTTATATACTCCCATACAAAATTTAAATAAGGCTCAAAAAGCAACTTTTTACAAATTTAACGTGCCTGCCCCTTCCTTCCTGATGATTAGAAGAAATTTAGAGGAAGGCAGTTTCTGTTGCGACTGATGACCGTCAGATTTCGTTTGGGCTTTGAAACCAGATTGCAATGGGAAAGAGGGATATCGTGTTGCCCGAAAAAGAATTTATGCGAGGCGGAGAATATTTTGAGTGGTCGTAAGCAGGATAATGAACTCTTCAAACGCCATCTAGGAAAAACAAGGATTGCTATTTAGAAAAAATTGGATGACATCATTGATTTTCCTTAGAGATTATAAGCTGAGCAGTAATTCATATGAGGTTACACGTTCCTGGAGATTTTCTGAAATTTCCAATTTATTCCATATTATTTGAACATAATATTTTAAGCATAATTGATGAAAGGTTGAATTTACGAACAAATGTCAAAGGAACCAAATGATAGGATATTTTATTACCTCCAAATATAGAAATCAACATTATTCTTTGACTAATACTTTTCGAGATTAACAATTGAATCAAAAAATGTGGTGTTGATAGTGTTCACTTTTACCGTGATAACAAAAAATATAAAGACCAAAATCCTTTTTTATGTGTAGAAAATAGATTGTGGTGTTATAATATTAATAAGCCATGAATTGCTTCAGATTTTTAATTTCTTATTTAAGTTTAAATAAAATTGACGCATTGGTTGGCATTTCGAGGTTGGCAACTTCAAAAGGCTCTCACGTTTAAACTTCTTATCTCAGATATGTGTTTTCTAAGACTTTTGTTTAAATAATTTCATGTTCTACAAAAAATCCCTTTTGATTTTTTGCAGCGTAAGCGATAGCACATCGTACCATTTTTACATTACATTCTTGGGTTTTTAATTTTTTAACAAACTTGTCAGATATTTGCAGGAAAATTTGATTACTAATCCAAGATAACCTGAAGAATGCTACCTTTCTCAATTTAGAATAAATTGAACTAAACTGCCGAGATAATTGGACGTTATTAAAACACCATCACGGATAATATGCGGTTCTACCAGTTAGGGGCGGTATGTTAGAAATTAAAAAACTTTTAATACAAGATTTTAGAAGCACAAATTAAGTTTGGAGAAAATTTTATAAATATACCTTGTTGGTTTTAATATCACCGCATATTTTCTCGGATGTCCAAACCCAAATTATAAAATATTTGAGTGTCGCCCAAGAGCGACTGAAGAAATTGTACTCCTCCTGTATGTACTACGTAGTAGATATGTATACATATAATACATGAGAAATCGAATTAATGTTAAATTACCGTAATCTGTTGAGTCAATTAATTTCTCTTTATAGTTTAATTTAGGTTAATCATTAAGCTTTACGCTTTATTTGTTGCTATTATGTAAAATAATAGAGATTATTTTACAGTTATTAGCTAATGGCGCATAACAAAATTTATTGCAGCTACTAACATTTTTTTAAATTTAATTGCTATTTACGAATAAATTTTCAGTTTTAATAAGAAAAATTGGGATGTATATTTTCTCTGTTTATTTAAGAAGATAAACAAAAAATTATACATCTTCATCTATTTTGTCTATCTTTTCATTGTAACGACAAAACCTGATTTTGGAGCGATTTCATCATCAATTATAGAAAACTTGTACAAAACTTGTAAATCAAAAAGTGCCCTTAGTGGAGTTTTAAGCTATATAAAATCAACTTAATGCACAAAGGGTTCAAGGGTTCCCTTAGATATGGCGCAAATAATTTTTTTAAATTTTTTAAATCTCTACAAAAGATTAGAGGCTTCTTTCAACATCATATCTACTGCTTCCCTCTCTCTCTCTTTCCGCAGCGCGCTCTTAATAAATATTCTTTATTCGTATATTAAATATTCTTATTTTTGGTTCTTTGTAGAACCAAAAATATTTTAAGAATAAGGTCTCTAAATAAACATAAACAACTATGGGGAAATCCTTGGCCTTGCGGAGCTATGCTCCGCGGCCGGTTTTAATTGTGCTAATTACTTTTTAGGGTGGTTCCGACCCGGCCAGAACTATGTGCATAGATAAACCCAAGCCGCCCGGGCTCTGCCCGGACGGCCGGTTTTTCATCGCCGTCGCCGCTCCGCGGCATAAAGCTAAACAAATTTGAAGTGCCTACCATCAAGAAAACCGGGATGAAGGAAACCGGGAACTTAGGGACCCTAAAAATCGCGTAAAAACAAAAAATAATCGATGTTACAGGTACGAGAGACGTGGTGCTTCTGCCGGTGCAAAATACTCTAAGTGTTAGGGTCATTAATTCCACGCGTAACGACAACAAAATGAGCGACGCGCGGAATCTCGTTAAGTTTTTACATGAAACTGCCACCAATAAATAAGTAAGTTAATTACAGGTCGCCGTAAATTATCAAATTTTAAGGGGATATCAAAATATTTTTTAAACCGTGCACCAAAAAGGCTGGCGCCGGCCCTATTTTATGTCCAATTAAATGCATAATTTGGTAACATTTACGAAAAATTGACTCGCAATTAACCAGTAATTAAGTCATTTTTAAATTTCAATAACCCCTAACAACATAAGAAGTTATAAGTAGGTAACCCATTGTTAAAGCGAGCGCAGTTTACATTTCAGATTTCTGTGAACCTTTTTCCTCGGAGCGCAATTTACAATAATGCAGGTATTTTGGAGCGCAGTTTACATTATCCCATTTAAAGATGTGGTTTTCTCCACAACCCCTAAAATCTCACGAAGAAAACTTAAACACTTTTTCTTTTTAATTACATTTTATTTTATTTCTAACTTTGGACAAAATACAAAACTGTCTGACACCACATTTTTCCTCTTATCTACTTGAACACTCGTGACCGCAAATTCAAAATGTTTATCACATAAATTCAAATTATTCAAATCATTCAATCATAAAATACAAAAATATACCTGGGGAAAGAAAGTAACAACGTAAATCTGTTTTTATTATCTAATTTATCATATAATCATAATCATATAATTTATCAAAATAAATACTACATAATCCAAAATCATGTTATTTTATTTTTTTTCTTTGTGAGTTCCTACTCACTAAAACCCCCTCCCCGACGACAGCGGGATTTACCTTCTCGCTATCACTTCCACTGCCGTCAGCGATCTTGGTTGCTGCAGCAGGGATGCAGACTCTGAGTGACCCCCCGGCTTGTACACGAAAGTTTGTGTCCGGGAGGCCAGGCACTGTCGCTTTCAAACTTGTTGAAATTGTCTGTGTTTCAAGTGACCCGGTCGCACCACGCACTGTGTTATTAAAATGTCTCACCGGTTCACTTAGGCTTTGTGGTCGCTGGCGTACGTGCCAGTCCACTTGTCTTTGGTCGAGGCTGGCACTAATATGGTTTAATCTGTCCTCCTAGATTAGCACGAGTGTTTGTGTCCAGAGGGGTCGTTGCACTATCGTCGCACCTAGCACTTGGTGACGACTTTCTTGGAAACTTCTGTTGTTCTAGTCTTCTTGATGTTGGTGGTCTTCATCATTTTATTTAATGAAAATAAAAACCACGTAGGAACGGGGAAATCTTGCAAACACCTTTAGGTGAGAGTGTAGTAACCACCGCCACTACGAACTGACTTGTAACCTTCCTAATGGAAAGATGAAGGTTTATATAGGCCCCTCCTGCAAAAAAATTCTGAGAACGTATTATCAAAATTTTGAGTAAATCGATTTTGAAGTTAGCTAATTTTCATGTAATTCAGTGGTGGATTAACGAGATTCAGGGCGCGTTGCTCATTCTGTTGACAGTCCGTGCGCTATGAATGACTCTAACACTTAGACTATTTCGAACCGGCAGATGCAGCTCGACTCTCGTACATGTAACATCGATTATTTTTTGTTTTTAGGCGATTTTTTGAGGGTGAAACGTAATAGTTTACTGCCCCATACCGCGACTATACTTTTTAATGCTATTTCGAGGTTCTCTCACATCCCGGTTGCATTAATCCCGGTTTTCTTGATCGGAGGCCCTTCTCGTATGTTTAGCCTAGTAACCAGAGTCAAAACCGCTCTGTAGGGGTGCAACGCGGAGCGGAGCGGAGCGGCGCCCCGGAAGAGTAGGTTTTGACGATGGATTACCCTCCCTATCGAATGCACACCCCAAAAATCGAATAAAAATTTTTTTTAATTTTTTCACTTTTTCGGCAATACACGGGTTATTTTCCATTTTTTTGATTATATTTATTACTAATATCCACTAATCACACCCCCATCTATCCGAATTTCAAAGAAAAATTCAAATCGGAGCGAAAAAATTTCACTCGATTTCAAGGGACCACGGGCGACCGATGTCACATCGACCCGGGTCGGCCGCATACTCGATGCTACTTTCCCGTACTTTTCAAATTGATTTTTCTCAAAATTTTGACTATACATTCTCGGGCGAAATTTTTACAGGACACTCTAATAAAGTTCCTTTTGCTATAAAAAAAATTTTGGGGAAATTTGGAGTGGCGGTGGTTAGGTAATTCTTCCCCACCTTTATAATCTAAAAAATATTTAATCGAAATCTTGCAAAAAAATCCTTCTCAACCCATCTTTCAAAATGATTGACCCTATTGCGTAAATTATACGGTCTTCGCATTACGTCTACCACTTCTTCGTCGTCAGAGAAAACATGAATATCCAGCATTAATAAATCCATTTTGTGAGGTTAGAAATGTTTCACTTGACAGAAGTCACAGTTATGTAGTACTTTCACCGGCCTACAAACTTAACTTACAGATAAACCAAAAGTGACAGATATCTGACATGAAGAAAACAATAAATTTGTTTTAACCTACAGATATCTGTCGTTTCAAGTTGTCCGCAAGATAACTATAGGTTAAGTTGAGTGAAGAAATCGGGCATTAGTGACATAAAAGCCACTAAGCAGAAGAGAGAAGAAGGAAAAGGTTCCGTTTTTGGCTTTTGGAGTGATTTAATTGTAAACCATATTTTTGGTACAGGCCCTGGTCTGTTTTTTCTTGTTAACATTTATTTGCTTATTTGCGCAGTGCGATTATTTGAATCAATAGAAACTTATTTTTTCCACTACTAGTCATATAGGCTATCATTTTTACTTAGGTTAGTCGATCAAGAAGTGACACGTTTTCAACTAGTGGTGAATAAATTTTCCATTATTAACCTAGGTTAATAATGAACAAAATGACATTTTTTGATAACTTAGCGACTATTTTAAAGAAAAATGTTGTTATTAAATGATTTAGAATAACCAAGAAATGCTAATTAATTGTATTTAAACTATTTAAAACGCTTTTTTAATACATTAATTTAATTTTAAAAATTAATTATAATCGAATTAAATGTGACAGCAAGTGACAGCGCCATCCATTGTTAATTTGACGAACCACGATTTATTTTATTTAATAACCTAAATTTGTCAACAACTGTCAAATCGACAAAACAAAACTGTCATTTGAAATAAATATTTTAAATTTGAAAATTTTTTTGTTAAAAAGAATTTTAAAAAATGGTAATATATCTAGTAGTGGAAAAAATCGTATATAAACCACGGTTGTGAAGACCATTATTGCCTCCGCGCCTTATATTCCTCGGTGCAAAGCACCTCCGAATATAATCTTGGCGCTAGGGCAATAATGACGGCCTTCACAACCTTGATATATAATATACTATTACATTAATTAACATCTTTCATTGAAATAAATAAGCAAGTTATCTTACAGGATTTGACAATTAAGAATAAAAAGTTAAGTATTCATCTACCGAATACCAATTTGAAGTACAACCTTAGAACTCGCAAACTGTTAAGGGTCTTACCGATTAGAGCTAGATAGGTAAGCATAAGTGTACTGGATAGAAGATCTTGCAAAAGATCAGTAGGTACAATATATAGAAGACTAGCTGGCACGGGCGTCCTTCGGCCGCCCGTATCCATCTAAACCCATAATAGATCTGTGAAGGCCAAAGTCGTTCGGCTTCACAGGGCGGACCATAATAGATTATATTTATATGGCTTCGGCTGCCTTGACTGCTAGTCCGTGATTGCCAGTGGTTATTCGGCCTTCGGTCTCATAGGGGGAGGACCATAATAGATTATATTTATATGCCTTCGGCTGCCTTGACTGCTAGTCCGTGATTGCCAGTGGTTGTTCGGCCTTCGGCCTCACAGGGCGGACCATAATAGATTATATTTATATGCCTTCGGCTGCCTTGACTGCTAGTCCGTGATTGCCAGTGGTTGTTCGGCCTTCAGCCTCACAGGGGAGAACCATAATAGATCCGTGAAGGCCATAGTTTTTCGGCCTTCGGCCTCACAGGGAGGACCATAATATATCTCCCTAATATTGTTCTAAATAATAATTAAGTTTTTTAACTTATAAGTCAGTTCCCCTCGCGAATTTTTACTTCAAAATAAATTTCAGTTCATATAGGGTTATATGATAGATTAAGAGCACCATTTAGCGAATGCGGAGTGTGAAAGCATTATAAATAAAATATAGACTATAGTAAAAGCCGTTCCGTATTAGAAGTGCCGGCCGTTGTTGCTTCTGTTGGTTAATAATGAACGCAAGTCGAATTGCTGGCCTCTACCACGGCCAGTATTTATGGTGCTTGGGTACTTAACGGTAACGGCGTTTATTTAAAATCGGCAAAAAGCACCATCTAGTGATAGATTAAGAGCACCATCTAGCGAAAGCGGAGTGAGCAAGGATGGCCATGTAAAGTAAGGGTTTGTTACCTGGCAAACAAAGTAAAGTAAGGGTATCCGTATAGGGTGTGTCAAAAAAAATCGAAAAACGCGAATAACTTTGTTCCCCGCGCGAATTTTTCTCCATTTATGCACGAATAGTTGCGCCTGGACCTACAGAATAACTGTGCAAAATTTGGTTGAGATCGGTCAAAGGGTCTAGGAACGTATAGCGAACAAGCAAACACGCAAACAAACAAACACGCAGACAAGCTGTTTTATATATATATAGATAGATGGAAGATATAGATAGTCCATCTGGTTTTGGATTGCAGTAGAGGTCGCCTTGAACGGCAAGTCAGATTTACACAGGGAAATGTCAAATAATTAAAGTGTATAAGCAACAAAAAACAAATGTCACTTATTTGATCCTTGAAAAAATCGAGTTAAAAGTTTTTTTTTTATCAAATAGCAATTTATCTTGTACAAAGTTTTTTAATTTGCCAGAAACTTTAAGAAAAAAATATTCGCGAGTCATCAATCGCAAAAAAATTTCGGCAGTGTAAACGTGTAGAAATTTTATCCAATCACGAACGAAGATCACAGTTTTAGTACAATTTAGTTCTGCATTCTTAAAACGGATAGACTATAAATTGTATTTTTTTGGATTGTGTGTGTACGTATTTTGTTGTTATATTGTTTTGTATCATTGTATCACTTCAGTTGGTTGTGGCAGCACTGTGTATATACTTTTGTGTCCTCACAGTGCTCAGGGTCGCTTATAAGTGAAGATTCTTCAGACGTGACACACAATCAAAATAAGAGACAGGACATATCTAACACAATTTATTATCAACATTCACATATAACAACAACCAACAATACAAATATATTACTAACTATAACCAACATATAATCAAATAACTTAAAATCCCTACTGATTTTCTGATAGAATATTGTAAAGCTTTACCTTATCTGTTTGTTTCCGTTTATCGCACTTAATTTCGCGCACTGACAAACTTTAGACCACTTCTTCCTTCACCTATCCTTCTCCACGTACTAACTTCTCGTGTTCCGTTATCCAATTCTGAACCAAATTAACCAATTCTTTTAATTCAAATCGGTCCAATTCTGCAACACCCTTACTTCTCCTGCTATCTATTTGCCTCAAACCCCACTGGTCTGAGACTCTCTTTATCTTTGGAACTGCTCCACAATTAATTCTCCTTCTATCTATCGGATTCAAACACAATTGGTCTGATACTCTCTTTATTTTTGAACTGCAAGACACTTAATTCTCCTTCAATCTATTTGTTTCAAACCCAATTGGTCTGCGACTCACTTTATTTATCAACTGCTTTCAAACACAACTGGTCTGCATGTCGTCTAATCAGCAACTCTTAAACACGACCGGTCTGCGGGTCATCTATTTTGCAACTGCTTTACCGCCCTTTATTATCTTGGCATGGTTACCACTCGCTTTTTTCCTGCTTATGTTTTATTTCCATTCTTCTAACGGTGCCGCATTATCCTACGTGTATTCTTTTTATTATATCGTGACAAACAAAACTTTAATCTAGCAAGATGTTTTTATTTTTATAATCACATTCATACTGAACAAATTTTAATAAATAATATTGACATATCCTCCCTCTTATCTTGATTGTGTATACCGTCAGATCTGTATACCGTACACATTTATGAGGGAGATAGCTTGTAGTGGACACAACAATACATTTGTTCACTGTAACTGATGCTGTTTTCTTATTTGTATATTAGGCTATTCCTATTTCAATAAATATTATTATTATAAGTGTTCGTTTAAATCCAACATTATATCGTCCCCTTAATACTATAACTAGGTAACTCGAATTTTGGCTATTTTGAGTTAGCTACATGTAACCACCTAATTTTACCCACTTTATTTAGTGCTACAACTAAAATTGTTCTATTATGTTTCTAAATATCACATATCCACTTGCTAAAAGTAGATAAGTCCCAGATCCCTTCAATGCTGTTATGCTATAAGTGCATAATTTGATATAGCTAGTTGTGCAAATTCCGAACGTTACGTATAGCAACGTATAGTACGTCCGCGACCTTCGCAAGACAGTTGAGATATCTATTTCTGAAATTGTGAAGTTTTATAGTTTTATTCTTTATAATAATTATGTATTTTCTCGATCTTATTTTGTATTATGTATTACTATTTATCAGTCGTTATGAATAAAACTTATTTTGAAACATACAAAGTTAAAATAAAATGAAAGAACTAGATAAGTCTGATTTTTCACATTTTTATTAGTGCTATAACTATGTAGATATCTTACTTCTAATTAAAAATTTCCTAAAATATAAAACATTAGACTGTGAGGGTATTAAATACATTTAACTTACATAAGTAGCTAAAGTTTTAAACGTTAAAACAAAAATAATTTTGAAGTTTAATACTTTTTTTTTGCTATTGTAAACTTTAAACTTCATTTACTCAATATCAGTAATTTCAAGTTACCTAGTTATAGTATTAAGGGGACGATATAAGGTTTAAATTAGCTAAAATTTTATAAACAAAATTTAAAAGTTAATGTAATTAAAATCAATAATTTTAGTTTTCTGAGTACTAATAATAGTAACAGTATGACATAATTGGAAATCAATTATATTTACCAGTACTAATCTTTTCTAACTATTTTAATCTACAAATAATATAATTTACAACAATCAAAAAGTTTGTTGATACAGTTGAATTTTTAATGGATGATAGACCAATCACTATTGCGTTTAAATTTTAGTTTGTATTAAGTACATATAGGTCAACTATTATAGCTATCTGACCATAGCGGACTAGTTGTCCATTTGTGAAATAAAAATGGCTCATGAAGTATCGCCGAATTGTGTTAATTGTGCTATTGGTGTGATATTTTATTTTAGTCATTTTTTGGGATTACTAAAAGTAAATTTGGCTTGTAATCATGAAAACAACATAGTACATCGAAGAAGAGAACCAATCTTTTGCAATTTAAAGGCATTTCCTGCTGTTTTTTCTCTTATACTACTTTTTCTAGCCAGCTATTTTCGTGCAGTGAAAATCTACAATGCAGTCGAAAACAAGATTTTACCGTTCAATTTGATACCCACCGTTGTTGATTTTATAGCGATTGCAATATCATTTTTAATAGTTATTCAATGCTTGTCGAATTATCCAAACCTGGATATGATGTTGACATTTTTAGATTCTGTATTAAAACATTTTCACATATCTACATCACACGATTTATTATCAACCGATGATATTATTTACTTTCGATCATTGATTTATGGAGGCTTAACTATATTCTCCATTCAATTTTCGGCTGTTGCTGTACTAGTATTTGATGTAGACTGTGATCCTACCTGGAATATAATTGAAAGAGTTGGTATGTTAATTGCAGGGAGCACCGCCTTTGGGATGTTTCTCATATTATTGATGTATCTTATGATTTTCTCCTACGTTCATAACAAATTTTACAATTTTCTAAAAATGGATTTGGAAAATATATTTGACGATCAGATCATCATCACTTTAACAAACGAAAATGATTGCATCGTGCCCTTACCAAGACACAATTTTAAAAAACTACTGCAAGCTTATAGTAACACATATATTGCATTCGTCAAGATAATTCAAAAATTGAATTATTCCATTAGTCCCGTGTTGTTGATAATAGTTTTAATCGCCGTAATCTATTTTGTTACTTGTTCTTTCTCGGTAGTACTTTTTGTGGCATATCAATCTTCAATCTCTGAAAAGTTTCTAGTTACCGAAATTATAATGATAGTTGCACTATTCGCAGCAGGCTACCTAATTGTACAACTTGATAACCATAACCCAATTGTAAGTAAATAAATTTTGTTACTTATATTATTAGTAAGTTATACAACTAGATATTGAAGAGATACTTTTCATTTCCCGTGCGAGGGCTTTTCCCAAGGCGTAACGGCGCCGGCGTAGCCACGGGCAAAATTGCACAAGAGATTAACAGTTACTTCAATTTCAAGTTGTATATAGTATTTTATGCAACTGCGATAGTGAAACAACAGGTGCCTCAAAAAATTTGAAATAAAAAATAATTAATATAAGACTTTTAACTATTGATAATATTATAATAATATAAAACTTTTTGAAATAAACATTTTTTAGAAAGTTTAAATTAACTATTTTATTTAAAAAAGTTTTATATTATTATAAAAAATAATTACAAGGTCGATAAACTAAACCCTATAAAACTCGAGATTGGAGTGTCTTAATTTATCAAATTACATATGATAGTATAGGGTGTTTTTTTAGCTGCATGAGATCTTTCAATCGGGATAACTTTTGAATGAAGTTTGTCAAAGTGACAGTTCTTTGACATTTGTGTTCAGAAAGGTTCTCCATTTAATCATGAATACATTAATACTTGAACAACGCTATCAAATTGTGGAAATTTATTTTCAAAGTCAGAGTTCCGTTCGCGAAACTCATACAGTTCTTCGCCCATTTTATGGTCGACATAATCGACCTTCTGGGCAGGCTATTGGTGCGGTGATGGATAAATTTCGTACCACTTCTTCATTGCATGATGTAAGACCACCAACAAGACAAAGACATGTTCGTACGGAAGAAACTATCGTTTCTGTGAGTGAAAGTGTACATGGGAACCCAAACATTTCAATTCGCCATCGTACTCAACAACTTGGGCTTTGTCCCTCCACTATATGGAAAATTTTACATCAATATCTTGGTTTACATCCTTACAAGATCCAGTTGGTTCAAGAATTGACGCCTAATGATCATCGATTGTGTCGTGCGTTCGCAGATTGGGCTCACAACCACTTGAAAGTGGATCCATTTTTTTACCGCCAAATTTTGTTCAGTGACGAGCCACATTTCTGGTTGAATGGGTATGTGAACAAGTAAAATTGCCGTATATGAACTGAGACCAATCCGGAACATTATCTTGAGCCTCCATTGCATCCATTAAAATTGACTGTTTGCTGTGGAATACACGCCAACGGCATCATCGGTCCAAATTTCTTTCGCAATGAGGAAGGAGCTACCGCTACAGTGAATGGTGTGAGATATCGACACATGCTCAATACATTTGATTCCAAAATCCAAGAGTTAAACATCGACAACTTATGGTGTCAACACGATGGTGCTACGTGCCACACATCCACCGAAACCATCGATTTATTCAAAGGACAATTTGGTGACAACATTATTTCAAGAAATGGTCTTATCAATTGGTCTCCAAGATCGTGTGATTTGACGCCTCCAGATTATTTTCTTTGGGGGTATGTTAAATCCATGGTTTATGCTAACAAACCAACAACTCTGCAAGCATTGGAGGTCAATATTCAGCAAACCATTTATGAAATAAAGCCAGAAATATTGGAAAAAGTGGTTAAAAATTGTACTGATCGGATGCGCTTCGTAACGATTAGTGGCGGTGGTCACATGCCGAAAATCATTTTCAAATCATAAATGGCATTAAATTTACTTTTATTAAAAAATAATTAAAAAACATTCCATCAATTTTTTAAAGTTTTATTGGAATTTTAAGTTCTCATACAGCTAAAAAGCACCCTATATATTATTTTATGTAAGTTAAAGTTCATTATTTATTATATTGCATCGACTTTATATTCTACGTCTACGCGCTGAAAATAATAATTAAATGGGATGTTACAATTTCTTACATTGTAAACTTAAATATAAATAACGCAATTTAATAAGTTGTTAACACTGATAATTAAAATTATTATGTGACTCCTGCAAGTCTGTCGATTCTATTTTAAGCGAGATTTTTATGAAACCATGAGATTAAATTAAGCAATTTACACTACGAGAGAACGAAGAAGGTCATGGGTCTGAGAAATGTATTAACAAACAGAAGTTTCACGCCCTCAGTTGCATAAACTATTATTGATCTTGATACATTTTTTTCACACTGTATTGAAAGTGTGAGATTGTCATACAGGTTGAAATAATTTTGCACTAAAGGGTCATGCAAAACAATAATACATATTTTTAAAATCAAGGCAAAACATAAAAATCGATAATTCTTGCAAATTAAAATGAAATAATCGAAGGGCGATAAAATCTTAAAACTAAACTACAAAAAAATACGCCAGTTCTTAGACGGAATTTTTACGTACAATTCGCCCTCCTCTCCCATCCCGAATTTTTTAATGAAATTAGTGTCAAACGTTTGATTTTCGTTTGGGCTTCCATAAAAACGGTTGCTTCCAAAACAATTGAAGCTCATTGTAACTCAAACGATTCTCGATCGATTGATACTAACTTTATTTATAAATTTCATTTGATTAAAATATTTGAAATTTATTCGCGACTAAAAATAATTCGTGAAAAACTCACACCAGTGTTATGGATTAGCATCCTATTTTTATTGACCATGATGCATGTCCGTGAAGCTGGCCCCCCTTTTCTTAAATATCGCAATTTTTTTTTGTATTATGTTGTTTTCAATTTGTTTTGTGTTGTATCGTAAATAAAAAATTCATTTCGCGAACGGTTCCACTAAAAATCGCGAAAAACGGTTTTTTGAGCTGGCCCCCCCTTTTTTGGAAAATAGAAATTTTTTTTTGTATTAGGTATTTTGTATTCAATTTGTTTTATGTTGTATCGTTGAAATTAATCTCATAAATTTAATATTAATCACGTAATCCGCAAAATAAAAATTATCGCTAGCCCCCCTTTTTGGAAAATCTAAATTTTTATGTTCTATAAAATCGGAGATTATATCACTAATCGGATTATCGTATGAATACCAACCAAACAGAATTACTATCTTCTCTCTGCTTTATCTTCAATCTCCTCAACTATGTATTTATGTAGAAATATAATTTTTCTTCAATTTTTGTTTATACTTTTAAATTTTAATAAATTCACAACTACAATTAATTAACAACTAACCCTAATACAACATGCAGAGAGCAGATAGTAATTCTGTTTGGTTGGTATTCATACGATAATCCAATTAGTGATATAATCTCCGATTTTATAGAACACCTTGTATATATCCATTGAATATCGTTACATCCGATCTGGAATTTTATTTTGCGGATTACGCGGTTCATATTAAATTTATGAGATTAATTTCAACGATACAACATAAAACAAATTGAATACAACATAATGCAAAAAAAAATTTGATTTTCCAAAAAAGGGGGGCCAGTTCAAAAAACCGTTTTTCGTAATTTTTAATGGAACCATTCTCGAAATGAATTTTTTATTTACGATACAACACAAAACAAATTGAAAACAACATAATACAAAAAAGAAATTTGCAATATTTAAAAAAAGGGACCCACTTCACGGACGTCCATGATGCTCGTTTTATTTTTTAATGTTTATAAAACATTTTTATTGTTACTGGCTCGGAGGGAGAGGTATGTTCGGTGTCCAAAAAGACTTAAAAAAAACAATTTGAACTGAACTATTTATTTTGAAGTAACAACCTACAGCGATTCTAGCTTACAGTATAATACTTGATGTTTACATTTTGTAACAACGTTTATATAAAATAAAAATACTTATACAAGAATATCATATAAAATTGTTATTAGGCATGGAAATTTTCAGAGCGGGTTCTCTGCGTGCATGTTATATTGAACTTCGAGAATATTCTTGAATGTTCATGTTGGTTTCACACATAACACAAGCTACATATACATTTCTCCAGCCCCTTCCCAATCGCGAATTTTTTAATGGAATTAGTGTCAAACGTTTGAGCTTCATTCGAGCACCAACGAGAATCCATTAAAACCACACGCATCGCGAATTTAAGAATTCATTAAAAAATGTGCGAAGCCGTGCAATGTCATTCAATTTCGCAATCTTTGAAACGCTCTAAGTTTTATTTACCTTTGAGGTACAAACGATTTTTATGGAGCTCAAACGATTTTCTATCGATTGGTATTTATTGTATTAAAAAAGTCACATTTGAAAAAAAGCACTTCTTCAACCCCTTTCAAAATTGTTCTAAAGAATTGAATTTTTATTAAAAGCCTTCGGGTACAAACGATTTTTATGGAAGTTCGTTGGAGCTCAAACGTTTGACTCTAACTTTATTAAAAAATTTGCGATGGGGGGGGGGTGTTACCTGGATTTTACGCTCGCAAAATAATATGGTCAGTAGGGGAAGGTGGGGCAGAACGGGGGTCGATGTGGTTGGGACAGTATTTGAAGGTGTAAATAAAGAGGTAAAAATCTATTATAGTGTGAATAAATTTATTTAACATTTCGTTTAACATCTCCGATGGTCAAAATTGAAATAATGAAAATATTTGTATTTATTTTAAACGTTTGAAAAAAGAAAGGTTATATCCCGTTCTACCCCATGCATGGGGCAGAACGGGGTATTCATTAAAAGGTGAAACAAAATCATGTTTTATGGCTGGCAAAGTTCACAGATGAGTTGTGATTCATCATCGTCAGTATCAATGCCGGCACAGGAATTATGGGCCCATTTTTTACACTGTATGCATGATATCCAGCCTTCACTCGATTTTGAATATAAGTCGTTGCAATATAAACAGGTCGCATCGTCTTCTTCATCTGATTCCACGCTTTGTTTCCGTGGTTTTTTGTTAACAATTTTCTGTGTTTTTCTTTCCTATTTTGTTAACAATTTTCTGTGTTTTTTTCTTTTCTATTTTGTTAACAGTTTTCTGGGTATTCTCCTTCCTTTTTTCGTTACCGGTGAACAGTTTTTTCTTAAGTCTATTTTCTTTGGCTTGCTTGATCTTCTTAGCATTATTAGCCGCTTCTTCGAGTTCAGTCTTATAAAGGGAAGCTGTCAGGATTGCCGTTTTGCCTAGTTTCCTCGTCTCTCGCTTTTGTCCCGGCTTTACTCTGGGTATGGGAAGTATATGTTCAGGCGCGAAAACATCGGAAAGCTGGTAAAAATAGGGCTAGCTATTGTTATATTATAGTGAATAATTATAGTGAATATATAACAAACACAAAAGAAAAGAAATTAGATCGGTGAAAAATAAAAGTATGGTCGGGGCGGAACGGGGTAGGACCCCGTTCTGCCCTACCCCGTTGTGCCCCAAGTGTTGGTAAACCAAACATCGCAAGGTTAGCGACAGCCATGTTACTTCTCCAAGACATGTTAACACGTGAAAAGATACTTTAAAAACGCTTAATTCGGTAGACTAAATTGGAATAACGAAAAGTAATGTGAAATATTATCTTACCTTGTTTTCAAATATTCATAAAGTTGTAATTTTATACAGATTTCAGGGAGGTGTTTAATGAACAAAGGAGAAACACTTGGTAATTCACAACGACCGTTCTTATCACTGCACAGATGCATAATGAAGGTGTATAGAGAGTTGCAGCGAACTGCAGTGCTACTATCAGCAAATAAACCTGATCCCCCGTTCCGCCCCGACCCCCATTCCGCCCCACCTTCCCCTATTTTAAATACATGGTCAGTAATTTCAACGCTCAAAATAATACAAATAATTACAAAGAACAGAATGCCGCGAATAAGACCGGAGCACTTTATATAGGTCGCAGAACTCGCCGGAATTGTGCAAGAAGACTAAGAAATGTTACGTTGAACTTTACATGAAGATTTAACTTTACGTGAATATTTATTTGTTTTTAATTGGTTTTCTAAAGGAATATCAAAAACTAACACTAATCTAACGGCAGATCCACCTCTTCGTGGAAGATCCACCTCTTTACGGAAGATTTAACTTTACCTGAAGATTAATTTGTTTTTAATTGGTTTTCTAAAGAAATATCAAAAAATAACACTAACCTAACGGCAGATCCACCTCTTTGTGGAAGATCCACCTCTTTGCGGAAGATTTAACTTTGCCTGAAGATTAATTTGTTTTTAATTGGTTTTCTCAAGAAATATCAAAAACTAACACTAACCTAACGGCAGATCCACCTCTTTGCGGAAGATTTAACTTTACAT
This sequence comes from Podabrus alpinus, assembly GCA_932274525.1. Taxonomy (NCBI): domain Eukaryota; kingdom Metazoa; phylum Arthropoda; class Insecta; order Coleoptera; family Cantharidae; genus Podabrus; species Podabrus alpinus. The sequence goes on along the minus strand of OW026452.1, from coordinate 41,141,744 downwards.
GAAGATTTAACTTTACGTGAAGATTTATTTGTTTTTAATTGGTTTTCTAAAGAAATATCAAAAACTAACACTAACCTAACGGCAGATCCACCTCTTCGTGGAAGATCCACCTCTTTGCGGAAGATTTAACTTTACCTGAAGATTAATTTGTTTTTAATTGGTTTTCTAAAGAAATGTCAAAAACTAACACTAACCTAACGGCAGATCCACCTCTTCGCGGAAGATCCACCTCTTTGCGGAAGATTTAACTTTACATGAAGATTTAACTTTACGTGAATATTAATTTGTTTTTAATTGGTTTTCTGAAGAAATATCAAAAACTAACACTAACCTAACGGCAGATCCACCTCTTCGCGGCAGATCCACCTCTTTGCGGCAGATTTAACTTTACGCGGAGATTTGTTTGTTTTTAATTAGTTTTCTAAAGATATATCAAAAACTAACACTAACCTAACGGCAGATCCACCTATTCGCGGCAGATCCACCTCTTTGCGGCAGATTTAACTTTACGCGGAGATTTATTTGTTTTTAATTAGTTTTCTAAAGAAATATAAAAAACTAACACTAACCTAACGGCAGATCCACCTCTTCGCGGCAGATCCACCGATTTCTAATTTTATATTAAAAATGGTCACTGACAAAAACAATTAACTAACCAATAAAGTATATACTAACCAAAACTGCAACTTTATTATTTATACTATACTGACCAAAATAACAAATTATACTGACCAAAATTCGATTTAATACTGACACTTAAATATTTATACTGACCAAAATATTATTATATACTGCTGTGTCCACCGTGAACCGTTAACACGACTTTCTCTTAAACTCAGGGTACAGGTTCTTTAGGCTTTTACGGTGGAATTATTCTGATCAACACAGTCAAAGAAAATACGCAAATCTAAATTTTAAGAACATTTAATGAATAACTAAACATAAGATTAAACTAAACAAATAACAACAAATAAACATGAAATTCGAACAACTTAATTAAACAAATTCTATGCTAACCTTTTTTTATGTGGATGATAACTCGGCTAGACTCGCACACTATATCGCACATTCACTATCTTCTTATCAAAAATCGCCTGGTCCAATTTGTCCTGCTTTTGCTTTAAATTTCTGACCTGCAACAATCTCAGTCCACTTGTGGCTCTCAAATTAACTCTCTCTTTTATTCTTCCAATGGTGCTGCACACGCGAACTCCAGCATTCAATTCAATTTTTTGATTGAATTTCTTATAATTGTGCGACTCACTTTGTCGCTTCTTCAAATTAACTCCCGATTTTGCGACTATCTTAATCGCTTCATAAAATCGGACTCCTCAATTTTTTATTATACGACTATCCTTTTTTCGCGTCCTTCCATTCAACAACTGTTTATATCCCTCTGGCAACCCCTCTTGCTTTTTTTATTCACCCTTTTGATTCTCATCTCCTATTTTTCAGTCTTTTGTGTTGCCTATCCCAAGTTATCATTCGGCGTTTAATTTTAGAAACACAAAAACTTAAACTAACAAAACTTAATTACTACCAAAACTTAATCTAACATATACAAACTTTTCTCATGCCATATTTCCTCTGACTGCACGATAAACAATGTAATACCGCAACAGCCAACCATTTATGGACACAACATTATTCCCCTTGCAAAGTAAAATAAATTTTATTAAACCAAAAGGTTGCCTCAAAATTTGGTTTATCTTTGCAATACTCATACTTTATACCCTTCATACGGTCTTGTCTTTCATCAAATTTTTAAAACATCTTTCATTCATCACACTTCTTTTATCAGCAATTCTTCCATACTTCACACAAGCCATACAGTACTGTTCGTGGTTCTTCCACGCATTAATTTCAATCATACATCACAATTTTACTTTCAAATATTCTGTCGACTCCGTTGATAAAATTTAATCAATACAGCGCTCAGCTTGTATTTGATTCTCACTTTTTATAATCATTGTAGCACATATCTTACAATGACACCCCTGTAGACTTGGAGATTCATGAAGACTTCTTGTCGACTCTTATTCCCCCTTCTTTCCAACGTTTGTCGACCCTAGTTGTGTTGTACAATTCTCTTCTTCGTGGTACCGTTTTAATTCCGAAATACTGTTGTAACAACTCTTTGGTGCTGATATTTTATGCTGATATAAAAGATTTTTTTTGTTAAATCGACCTCTGATTCCCCTCCTTTTACCATAGCGTTTAAATTATTTTTTTATTTTCAAACTTTTGCCTAAAATTTTTCTTTTAAATTATTAATCTTCAAAGTTGGGCCTAAAAATGATTCGTTATTTAATTTCCAACTTTCCAATTTATTCTTGTTTCTTCTTCCATCTGACATGTTTAAATATCTCCAACATCTTCCTGTAATTTAGGTGACTTCCATTAAGTCGTCGCACTGTGTCACTTTCAACGTCGTCCCAATTAAATAAATTATATGAAATGTCACCGTCATTCATAATTAAATTATTTTTACATTTGTCACTGTCATCGCTAATTAAATCGTTCATGAATTTTACTGAAATGCTATCCGATTTTAATTCTATATCTAATAAATCGTCTCGTTTTAAGTTATTGTGCACTGTATTATTTTTAAATAAATTGTTTTTAATATAAAAGTTTTTCCTTTGTAAATTTATGTTCTTGCATGTACGCACCTTCGTTTTATCGCATGTTTGCATAACCCACGATTTTATCTTCAATTTCGCTCGTAAGTTTATAATTTTCATACTTCTTCTTCGAACTTCCTTTCTACTTGATGTTTCATAGTATCTTTCTTTAAATGTTAATGGTGTTGGGTTGTCTTTGATTGTACTGACTTCCAACTTTACTGTTTCCTCGTGCTTCAACTTTGCAGTTGTGTCGTTCACCAATTTTATTTTGAGATCTGTCATTTTGACATTCACAAGTTCACAACTTTCTTTCATGCTAGTCACCCTTTTATTCCTTTCGATTAACTTTGCTTCTCGGTTATCGAGTTTTAAATTCATTTGGGCCAAACTTTCTTTCATTTCCGTTAAACTTCCACTCATTCCTGTGAATTTTGCATCAAATTTTACATTCATCAGTGCAAAATTAGCCTCTTGGTTGTCAAATCTTTTATTCATGCTTTCATTCGTCTTTTCGTTCATTTCTGTGAATTTTGCATCAAATTTTACATTCATTTGTGCAAAATTAGCCTCTTGGTTGTCAAATCTTTTATTCATGCTTTCATTCGTCTTTTCGTACATTTCCCTAATCATTCTCATCATTTCCCCCATTTGATTTTCCTGTACTCGGAACGTCTGGACGTCCGGTACTTCTGCTCTTTCTACCTCTCCCTCGACGCTTTCATCTTCACTTATGTTTTCATTTATTCTGTCCCCACTTGCATTCACAACTCTACTGCGCGTATTCATTTTAAATTGTTTATTTTTGTGTGCAAAATTTTCTTATAACTGTGTGATATTTTGGCTTCACCGTTTGGTTTAATAAATAAAGCCCGTACTCCACTCGTAAATCGCCCACTCGTTGGTCGCCAACTTGCTGTGTCCACCGTGAACCGTTAACACGACTTTCTCTTAAACTCAGGGTACAGGTTCTTTAGGCTTTTACGGTGGAATTATTCTGATCAACACAGTCAAAGAAAATACGCAAATCTAAATTTTAAGAACATTTAATGAATAACTAAACATAAGATTAAACTAAACAAATAACAACAAATAAACATGAAATTCGAACAACTTAATTAAACAAATTCTATGCTAACCTTTTTTTATGTGGATGATAACTCGGCTAGACTCGCACACTATATCGCACATTCACTATCTTCTTATCAAAAATCGCCTGGTCCAATTTGTCCTGCTTTTGCTTTAAATTTCTGACCTGCAACAATCTCAGTCCACTTGTGGCTCTCAAATTAACTCTCTCTTTTATTCTTCCAATGGTGCTGCACACGCGAACTCCAGCATTCAATTCAATTTTTTGATTGAATTTCTTATAATTGTGCGACTCACTTTGTCGCTTCTTCAAATTAACTCCCGATTTTGCGACTATCTTAATCGCTTCATAAAATCGGACTCCTCAATTTTTTATTATACGACTATCCTTTTTTCGCGTCCTTCCATTCAACAACTGTTTATATCCCTCTGGCAACCCCTCTTGCTTTTTTTATTCACCCTTTTGATTCTCATCTCCTATTTTTCAGTCTTTTGTGTTGCCTATCCCAAGTTATCATTCGGCGTTTAATTTTAGAAACACAAAAACTTAAACTAACAAAACTTAATTACTACCAAAACTTAATCTAACATATACAAACTTTTCTCATGCCATATTTCCTCTGACTGCACGATAAACAATGTAATACCGCAACAGCCAACCATTTATGGACACAACAATACTGACCATTTATTCTAAAATATACTGACCATGTCTTTATAAAAATACTGACCATGTAATGATAAAAATACTGACCAAATATTTAGTTGCCTATCAGAAAAAGGACATTTCAAAAAATGTGTCCGTGAATTTTCTGAGAAAATCTCTCTGAAAATGTTTATCGAATTTTATTCCAAACGTTACGAGCGTACTGTACATATGTATATACATTTAATAACCTAACTGTTTTCTTTCAGTTCATCAAAATATTAAGCGAATTGGAAAGATATCAATTGAGTAAACTAAATGCTGGTGATAAACTCCAGGTTTGTTCCATTTATATTATCATTATCATTAATTAATACAAACGAAATAGCATTCTACATCTGTAACTACAGAAGAAATATTTTTTCTCCAGGATAGCGCGAAATCATTATTTTCTTTGTAATATATCTCTTTGAAAGTCGGCAATTCTGGTACAATCTAAGATAACAATGTAACATGATCCTAGTTCAACTGGAAACGATGTTTTCATTTAATGTTTAATCATGTTACATATTTTTAGTCAATGTTATGTTAGGTCAATAGTTGCTTTGATGCGCTCTTTGTAACTAAAAATATAGTTGCATTGTAATACACTTGTGGTTTACTTAATAATGCTTACGTACATTCTTGCCAATAAATTCCCAGAAGGTGAAGTTTTGCTTGCGGGTATTCCCTTTGCTGATTTTAATTGCCTTTTGTAAATAACCTTATCGCTTGGAGTTTCATGTTACTTTCATTAATAAAAATGCTGTCATATTAAATTTATCTTTATTTAAGACTATTATTTAAAATTGTACATCCTTCATACCTATTCGTTATTATTATCGTAAAATTGTATATTAACAATTAATTTTACTAAGTAATTTTGATACATTACACTTTAATTTTAAATAGTTAATTAAACATTGAAATTATTATTTATTTACGGTAATGTACAGAACTGAATACTCTTGTTAAATAATTAACAATTTCAATGCTTATTAACTTATTTTTCAAGTTTATTTTGCAATATTAATTATTATTGTAAACCCCGACGCACTGTCAGCAATTCCTTCCATCTGATGTCTAGCACACGCAGTGAATTTTTATCCCACCCACGGTTGTACCGGGTATTCTATTTTATTATTCATTCCAATAATCATTTTGTGTTTTGAATATTTTAATTTCTAACAATATTTCAATATTTACATTTAACTTATTATGTTTTTATTTAAATCTTAGAATTTCACTTCATTACAAAATTATTTTGTAATATTCCTTTCATTATTTTGGTACAGTTTTCTTTTTTTATTTCTGCAGGGCCTTATCTTGGAGAAAAAATAGCATACTTGATGTGTACAGAAACGATCCATTGCAAATTCACTTGCTAATCCATTCGTAATGGATAGTTTTCTGTAAATTATACGTAAATAACTATTGTAATTCAAACTGCCTAATTTTCGACGTCTATTACTTTGACCCCGCCCCCAGTTAATATTTATCCTCAAAAACCTAGGTTCCCTTTCTATAAAACTAGCTCCCAAATATTGAAGCTAGACCCTCATTGATTATCTACCAATCCATGTTTTTTCCCGGGGGGCCATAGTACCGCTACCCCCCCCCACCTCTCCGTTGATATTTTGACTCAGAAACCTAACCTGGTATCTATAGACCTAGCTCCAGCTAGTTTATTTAGCTAAGTAATATTAAATTAATATTAATATGAAATTTGCAAGTACACAAAACTATTACAAAAATTCTGAGCACTACGGGGTTATTTTTAGGGTGGGTTAAGAATAAATTTTGTTTAAAAATGTTGAAACTTTGTAAATATAGTTAATATAGCACCACCAACAATAAAAAAAGGTACTGTTTATAATTTTTGTGCAATAAACATTATATAAATACGCGACACGTTTAATTAATGAACATTAAAATAATTAGGTTACGGATTCAATAAAACATTTTTGTAAATTGTTCCATAACGTTTAATTTTGTATTCTATTTAATTCACAATTTTTATATTTCCATCATTTATTTACAATTTTATTCATAACCAAGAAAGGTCTAATAATACAAGCCCATGCCCGCTTTTACAATAGTCGGTTAAGTCTCAGTTACTTTACACTGGTGATAAATCTAACATGATGTCCAATGAGAAGACGTCAAACCTCAAATTAACCCCCCCCCCCCGATTGAAACAACGGTTTGTGAGGATACTATAAGGGTACTAGTGTTATTATTAATTTAGGAGCTAGCTAGTGCTAGCTAATAACAAAAAATTATCTTTTTATTTTCTGAACAATATTTTTAAACTTTTTTTTCAGTTTGATTGCTTTCTCTACGTTGTTAAAAAATATCCGATAAATTTAATAGCAACGGATATCTTGCCCATAAATATTGAACTGTTTGCAAATGTAAGTAAAAATGTTGGTATTCTAAATTGCTTCGAAATAAAACAGAATTTACATAATATTGTCTTTTACTTGTAGATGTTGGGTACAACGTTGACCTACGTCTTAGTCGCAGTACAATTTGAATTTTTGGATCCTGTAGTTTTGCGGTTCAAATATTAATATTTACTAACAATTAATCAATTTTTAAAGTTTTAAAACAATTTTCAATCTTAAGGCTGGGCGCTGACTTGCAATTATCAGTTGCACGATAGTTTGGTTGCAAGAGTGACTCCTTAGGTTTTATATGCAAACGCGCGCACACATGCAACTTTATGCAATTGCAAATTTATGCAACTAAAGAGTTTGTGTTTTGACACAAACTAAACAGTTGCTCAATTGCATGCAATCATTTTGTAACACACGTGTTGTAACGCCTGCACGCTCATTGCGATTAAACGATTGCAGTTTTATACAGTTTTAGTGCTTTTTGTGAATGATGCCCACTCAAGAATGTAAATAATCACTTTATTCTGGGTATGCTTGCAAATCTTCATTCAGTTTATTAAACTGCCCTTTCACTAAACGTTGTGACGTTATTGGGTGTACCCAGTATCTTTCCTTTCTTTTTAATTTTTTCCTTCTTCTCAGTTCAAGAGCACACACCACACCTAACGGATAGAAATTCATATTGAAACTAAACAATTTCAGTTGCATGTGCGCTTACATGCTGCGACTGAACCGTTTAGTTGCGTATGTGAGCGCAGGAAACCATTCACAGACCAAACAGTTGCGCAATTAGTTGCACAACCGATAAATTGCAAGTCAGCGCCCAGCCTAAATATCAGTTTTGAATATTTTATAATCAGTGTCTATGTATAGCTTTGTTATCACCATGTATATACTACATACATATATATTAAATTTTTGTGTGTATTGCAATTTATCAAAATAAAGTATATTTCTGAGCGCCCATTTAATTTTTTCTATTGGGTTGATAGGCCAGTCGATAAGTGTTTTAATTTTATTATTTTTATTAGGGTATCTAAATAGACATATTAATTTTTCACCCCCCAGCGGGCTGAAACTGTCCAGAATCGCCTGTGTAACGCTAAAAATTTGAGTATAGTAAATAGTATATTTACACCAACCCGTCTCCGGAAAATCTGGGGAGACAAATTGGTCCAATAATTAGTAGGCGATGCCTGAAGCCAAAATTCAGGACAATCGTCTTAACCGATGGATTTTCCCTTTGGGTTGTTCTGGAGGGCCAAAAGACAAAACAAATTGAATCATTACTCCTTGCTAATTACCTTAATTATCAAAAAACTTACCAACCTTGACCAGATGAATTTTTGGTTAAACGAGTGGTAGATGCTAAAGATTTGCACCAAGGGGGTGTTAGCAAAATTAGATATTGTATTTAAGGTGTCCCGTGATTACAGAGAAGGAACCACAATTAAAAATCACGAAAAAGTAGTTAAACCCGGCCCTGAAGCCCAAAGTAAATAATAATTCAAAGAAATAATTAATTATAAGCAAATAATTCAAATTCAAAGAAACAACCAAACAGGAACTCGAATGTTGTGTAATCAATTAATAAATTTATCACTTAAAAAGTATATAATTAAATAATTACTTAAAAAGTAATAAATTAATTGTTGCGTAAATTAACAAATAAATTTTGTCGTTTTAACATTAAAACAAAATAATTAAAAACCAAAATAATTTCTTAATAATAAATTTAGAAGAAATGAAAATTTCCTGAAGGTAATAAAAGAAATATACAAAACAAGATGGTCGAACAAAATCGACACTTCGCACATTTATACAATGCAAAATTGATTAAACCAAATAAAACTTCTAAATAAATTAAGGCAATTTTAAAATTCAAATGATAGGAAATACTTTGATATTAGTAAGCCGAATATTTGTAGGGCTGCAGCGAATTCCTCTAAGCATTATCATCATCATCATCGTCCAACGCTACAATCCTGGGTGGATCTTGACTGATTTCACTATACCTCTCCATCGTTCTCTAAGCATATGTAGACGAACAAAATATAGTGCCATTTTGATCCTTCTTTATCGAAAATATTGTCGCCAAATGGCCAACCATAAAAAAATTGAAAAGTCCAGGAGAAGAAACAGTAAACGAGTATCTCCCACGTTCGGTGGCTGGTGATTAAAAACCAATAATCTCGTTGATCGCACTAACACTAGAAATTTCTCGAACACAGAACGCTTCGATGTTCTTACCTTGACACTACTAAACGTATTCCCCGTGCCACTTTTGCCGCATAGTTCCTGGCTCCGCCACAACAATCTCCGACTTAAAAATTACAAATAATCAAAATTGTAGCGGGAAAAGTTCAAACCGTTACAGGGCCCAAGATTTCGCCGCCATAGAGGAAATACCATGTGAAGAATGTTATTTTTATAAATATACCTAATCATCTCGGTTTGGATGTACTTAGGAGCAAAAAGTCAAATTATTGAAAATAAAGTAGACTAAATAATAGCATAGCATAAAGGTGGTATTGTGGAGTATATTGCGAGCGAAACTCGCTTAACCTCTTTCATTTGGTGGTCGCATAACTCATACTCATTACCCGAAGTATTACTTATGGCACAAATGTCAAAGATTGTTTATAGTACATATTATACACTGTTCCTCGCAATGCTTATAGCTTCATGCCACACTGGAGCAGCGTAGAGCAAGATCGATAGCGCGACCGTGTCCAGGATTCTCCTCTTGGTAGTCTTAGGCCCTCTGATGTCTGGCAAAAGTCGAGCGATTGATATGGTCGCCACCATTGCCTTGGTGGACACGTCCCTGATATGCTTGGTGTAGTTGAGGTAGAGGTGGATTCTAAGGAGGATTCCTGAGATCGCCGCTCCTTGCGAGGTCCTGCTGCAGGCGGTTGTTACCTTCTCCAGAAGTGTGCTGCTGTGATCTAATAGGCAAATAGGCCTGTATAAAGAAGGCTTCTTGACCAGTTTATAGCCGTTTATTAGGACAAGCTCGGCGGTCTTCCACCTCGTCGGGAAGACGCCCGTTTCAAGGCAGTTGTTGAACACCGCCAGGAAGGTCTCCTCGGGAACGGTGGTTGCCTCTTTAACGACTGAACCCGGCATTCCGTCGGGGCCCGGCACTTTGTCGGTGACCAGAAGTTTTTCCGCTTTTCTGGGTTTGCAAGTTTGGAACCATCTGCGCTCGCCAGGGAGAGGGTCGATTTGTGGCTCCAAGAACTTTCCATGTACTGGAAACAAGACTGCCGCTATTTCTCGGACTTGGATGGTGGGGGTTCGGTTGGTTTACTCCTTCTTGTTCCTTATTCAATTATAAAGGCTCTGTATCACATAGATCAAGTGGCCGAAGACGGCCATCTCCCGTAGAAGCAAAGTTGGCTGTTCGACAGCCCTTCCTGTTATGCCTACCTCCTTAATTAACCTTTGGAGTAGGAGCTTCCCGGCATGGTCGAGCAGACAAATGGGTCTGTACGCGCTTGGTTCTTCTGGAGGTTTATCCCCTTTTCTCAGTAGAACGAGTCTCGCGCCCTCTTCCGGCTCTCAGGGTATTCCCCCTTTTTAGCTGCTGATTGTACGCTAGGATTTATTTCGCCAAGCTTTTTTAAAATTATCGCCGGCACTCCATCTGGGCCCGGGGCTCTGGTTGTCTTCATTTCTGCAATTGCCTGCTGAAGCTCTTGCAGGTGGAATAGTATAATCTCCTCTTGTGGTGTTGTGGTGGAAGGGACCGGCGGCCTAGGTTGGTGTGTTGGAAATAGAGTTGTAAGGATAGCTTCCACGCTCTCTCTGGTCATGCCTTGGATGGATTGTCTACCCAGTTTTATCGTCACTATTTTGTGACCCCTGTGTCGTTCTCGGCCTCCTCGATCAGTTCCTCCCAGCACTTCCTATGACTATTATGGATGGCCACTCGGAGCTCTTTCGTTTCCTTTCGTATGCCACTTTGGCATCTTCAGCCGCCTGACCTCTTCTTCTTTGCCTCTGGTAGAATTTTCACGCAGCGCCGCTCTCTTTTCTAAGAGCAGAGATCTCTGCGGTCCACCAGTGCACTCCCCTCTTCTTCTTCGATTTTTGTGGCATACTAGCATTGCTCGCCCCGCCCAAAAAGTTGTTAATTGTGGTCCCGTCTACGTTCCCATCGAAAGGGTTCTCATCTACATATCTACATATTTCCTGAGTTTTTGCTCATTGAGCTTCTTCCACGCGATCTGCACGACGTCGGCGATGATGAAAGGCCATGCAAACTCCCTGCGTAAACCGAATTTTAAGGTCAATAACTTCCGTCCGTATGTGGTGATGGTTGAAACGTTTGCAGCAAAAAGTTTGAAATCGTTAAGTCTGCATTTTTTGTCTTGAGGTGTTGGTGGTATTATGGAAAGGTCCGATCCTGTGTCAACTAAAAATTTTTGGTTCTGAGTTTTATCGTATACGAACAAACGACTGGATTGAATGCCTCGTACCTCATCCGTCGCCGTGGATGAGGACTGCATACCTAGTTTTTTTGGTTTTGGGTGTTGAATTTGCACCATTCCGTACATTTCCTAGCGTTTTGGTTGAACTTGTAGTGGTACCAGCATAATTATATCATACTTCCCTTGGGATGGACTTCGATTTCTAAACTGACTGCGGTCTCTTGAACGTTCAACTCTTGATGCAAGGATTTCAATTGTTTCGGTTAACTCGTGTACTTGTTTCTGTAACGAATGATCAATGTCTTCTTTTTTTGCTATTGTTGCTGAAGTTTCGAACTTTGTTATTTCTTGGCCGCTTCAGCTTTCTTTTTTAGGTTGGTTTCTAAAGAACTTACTATTGAACGAGTTGTCTCGAGAAGTTTGGAAAGCCATAGGGATTCTATCACTTCTTCTTTCATTGATGCTCCAGCCAAATCTCTCATTTTCCGTAGCAATGTGGAGGGTTTGTCGTCGCCTAATTCGATACCTTGTATTAATTTTTTTATTTTGTTTTCTTGAGAGTCCGAGTGTTCGTGGATTAATTGATTCTTTAGTGCCTCGTACTTCTCGGTTAATGGTGAATTCAGGATTATGTCCGCTACGGTGTCTAAAATTTGCGGTTCCCAAGATCCTAAAACAATGTCATACCTGTTTTGGTCTGTTTTGATGCCACTGTTGAGGAATTGTGCCTCCACCTAATAGAACCAAAGATCTGGTCTGGTTGGATGAAATGGTGGGACCTTTGTTGATACTTTGCACGTTTCGACATTTGGGGAACTTTCTTGTCCGGAAGACTGTTGCTGTGACCTTAACTGATTGACCTGACTGATCAGGTCATTAATTTTGGTCTCCAAAACTGCTTGTGTTGATTGATGTGCAGTTCCCTCGTTTTCTGTTTGTATGTTAGTCATGTTTTTTAAAATGATTACACGTGTTCGAACTAGGTTTTCCTTGCTCCGAAAATCGAATAACACGTGGCTGCCGATTGACCAGTATCTTAAATGAAATAAATTGAAATAATGTAAATTTGATAGGTAGTTACGATTATTTTATTTCTGATTTTCTTCAACTTGAGCACAACGTGGATGTTCTTCTGTCGGGGTCACCAGTGTGGGATGCGGTACAATCACTAACACAATAATTATCAGCAACATAATTGTTTATTTAACACGAGTAACGAATAATTGTTTATTTAACACGAGTAACAAATTGTTTATTTAACACGAGTAACAAATTATAAATACAAAATTATAAATACTCGACTCAAGACAATAAGTGAGGTATTGCTGTCAGAGGAGCAGCATGGTTTTCGAAAGGGCCGCTCATGCAAACGAAGAGAATATAACTTGGAAACGCACATTGCCTTCATAGATTTCACAACTGCATTTGATAATGCAAACAGAAAGAAGTTATGGAACATTATGGAACACCGTGGATACCCTAAACATCTAATCGACTGTATAAAATCTTTATACAATAAAACCCAGGTAGCAATTGGTCTTCAAAGTCGCTGTAGCGAACCTTTTATACAAACAAAGGAGTTAGACAAGGGTGTAGTATTTCGCCCACACTTTTTAATATTTACATTGACGATGCCCTCTACGAAGATGGAAAAACGTTAGCCCGAAAGGTAGTATACAAATTACCAGAGAGCTGTTCCTTAAATGTCTGTTATATGCTGACGATCTTGCAATTATACAAGATAATGAAGACGACCTCCAACGAGCTTGCCACCAACTCTTCAGGATAGGACAAGAGTAGGACCTTAATATCTCACTTCACAAAACAAAAACAATGGCATTTCTAGGAAAGGAAGCAACCAGAACAAATATATATAAATATATATAAATGAACAACCGTTAGAACAAGTGAGTCACTTCAACTATTTAGGATGCGATGTCAGCTATGTGCATAATAACGAAATAAAAGTTAAAACGCACAGATTTCAACGAGTCTATGGCACGAGAAGAAGAACATTCCGAAACAAAACTAGGATAGAAACTCAAATCAAGTTCTATAAGGTTATGGCGATGCCAATTCTATTGTATGGCAGTGAGACCTGGGTTCTGACGCAAAAAGATCGCTCACACATTCAAGCCAGTGAAATGAAATTTCTTCGAGGAGTGGCAGGTTACACTAGATTGGACAGCATTAGATATACAGACATAAGGGACGGCTTAAAGGTGACACCCGTTGTTGATTCGATTGATACCAATCCAAATATCTGGAAAGCCCACTTAGAACGGATGGAAGATCAGCGATGGCCAAAGCTCGCATATAAATATCGTCCTACAGGAAAGAGAGACCAGGGAAGACCCCGGAAGCGATGGCAATAGAAGTCGGAACAGGCCTAAAGGCCTAATCCCTGATGAGAAGAAAGTAACAAATTGAAATAAAATAACAAATTAACGAAGCCTTGATGCTGATCGAACGGGTCCGGCATGAACCATCCAACTGAAAATCGAAAATTTCCTATTAAAATGGCTTAATATTTCGATCAAAAAAAGCATTAACTTTAACCAAAAAACGGATCATTATGTTGCAATTGAAATTTCTACCGTAATTTAATTAAAAGAAAATTGTCTTTGTGTGATTGGCTGTCGGCCTAAATTTGCGGGGAAATTAGGCCGCGCCCCCGAACCGAGGATAAAAATAGGGTTCAGATTTTTAACAAGTACCGCGAAATTGAAATTTCCCTATAAAAATGGCTTGATATTTCGATCAAAATAGTCATTAGCTTTAATTTAATAACAGGATCATTATAAATTTAAATGGAGAATAAAACCGAATTTGAATAAAGAACGAAATGCGTCGTTGAGATTGCATTCGGCCTGTAAAACTACTCGATTTAAGGCCACGCCCTAAAAATCTTATATATACGACACATTTTGTGGGAGGATCTTTTGGATCTTTAGTAAACCTCGAGCGTTCGCCAAGGGAAGACGTACTCGTACTCATCGTGTTCTTGAACATGTTGGAGCATAATATTTAAACAGATGCTGTCGTCGCATTGACAAAAAAACGGTTATTTTCAGAACCACAAATATTGTAAGAATGAGGTCTCTATTAAATGGTTGGGGTGGATTCGAGGCTTGTCGCGTTAGTCGCCATCGAAAAACCTGAGCCTGCGCTGCTCCGGCCGGTTTTTCATGGCGTACGACGCTACTCGGCAAAAGCTAAACATATTTGAAGCGCCTTCCATCAAGAAAACCGGGATCCAAAAAATCGGGATATTAGAAAACCTGGATATAGCATTTAAAAGTATAGTTGCGGTATGCGGCAGTTCCCTTTTACGTTTCACCCCCAAAAAGCGCGTAAAAACAAAAATAATGACAAAACAGTAACCTTTCGTCAATGTTACAGGTACGGGAGACGTGTTGCTTCTGCCGGTGCGGAAACCGCTATGTTTAAGAGTATATTGAATTGCACGTACTGTTAACAAAATGCGGCGAGATTCCGTAAACTCCGCCCCGCGCGTCGGTGAATGTTGAATTTTTGCGAACATCAAAGTCGAGTTTCTCTATTAGTTTCTCATCTATCCGCCACTTTTGGTATTTTCATTGCCTTAGATAAACCTTAAACTAACTGAATCTGCATAGGTAAAATTGCAAATCGCGGTTGGACATTACGTGCTTTTGCCTTCTTCTATACAAAAAATATCTTCTATACAAAATTTCTAAACCCGTTTTAGTTGGGACACCGACCGTAGGCGATCATTTGGCGTTATAGTAGTTTGAATTCTTTTGAAAATTCTAAGATTGGTATCACTATTGCAGAAGTTGGTAACCTCAAACAAAAAGGGCTTCTTGTTATACTTTGTATAGAAGCCTAAAAATGGTCACAACTTACATGTGATCAACATCAAGTGGCGTCACTGTTTAAAAACCATGTTGTCGAATTTCTTATTAATGTCTGGGTGAAAAGAATTAACGCAACATTAAAGGGATTAAATAGTGTTAATTTTGAATACGAAATATGGCACATAAGCGATTTTTGAAGTATAAAGCCAAGTCTGATAAAATTCGAAAAATGAAAAATATATTATTTAAATATATAATATATTTCCAAATAATAGAAAGAGTCAGTAGATACACATACCTAGGCACCATCATCAATGAACAATGGGACCATTCCCAAGAAATTAAATGTCGCATCGAGAAAGCTAGAAGTGTGTTTATCAGAATGTCTGCGCTGTTTAAGAGCCATAACTTGACGATAGCAACAAAGAACAGAATGTTGAGATGCTACGTTTTTCCTGTACTATTCTATGGAGTGGAGGCCTGGACGTTGACGGAAGCCACGACAAAGAAACTCCAGGCGTTCGAGATGTGGCTATACCGAAGAACCCTGAGGGTTTCGTGGGTGGAACGTGTGACAAACCGAGAGATACTTAAAAGAATGGAGAAAGATCTTGAAGTTGTGAACACAGTAAAAAGTAGGAAATTGCAGTATCTCGGTCACATAATGCGAAATGAGAGTAGATATCAACTGCTACAATGCATTCTACAAGGCAAAATAGCTGGAAAAAGAAGCGTCGGCAGAAGAAGAATATCTTGGTTGAGGAACCTGAGAACGTGGTACTCTATGACGACCACGGAACTCTTCCGAGCAGCGGTGAATAAGGTCAAAATAGTCAGGATGATAGCCAACATCCGAAACGGATAGGCACCTGAAGAAGAAGAAGAAGAAATATATAATATATTGTTAATACAGTAAAATCTCGATATAACGGACCTCTATTTAACGGACTTCGGATATTTTTTTATTTATATTCAAATATCCTCTTTTACCCGCAGGTGTCGAGGTTGTTAAATCTACATATTATTTCTTTAAACAAATATCACTTTATGAATCTGCGCCAACTCTCCTTGTCAGCTGATAGTTTTCTAGCTTCGTTCTATGTTAGCCCTTTTTGTTCCAGTATTCCTCGTATGCTATCGTTCCATGTCTTCATGGGTCTGCCTCGTGTTCTTTTTCCACTTGCTCTCGCCAACCACGTCTGCCTCGCTGGCATATCTTCCCTCATCCTATTGATGTGTCCGAACCATCTAAGTTGTTGTCTTTCTATTTTTACCTTCAGTGATTTGATATTGAGCGTATCTCTGATTTCGGAGCCTCTTATTCGGTCTAATCTAGTCAGTCCTTCCACTCTTCTCAGGTACTTCATCTCAGTCGCTTCGAGTTTGCTCTTCGCTCTGGGGTTTATTAGCCAGGTTTCGCATCCGAATGTCAGTATCGGTAGATATATCGTTTTGAAGACTGTCAACTTTGTTTGTTTTGAAATTTCTTTCTTGTTTATTATTGCTCTATTCAGTGCTTGATATATCGTTGCAGCGGATCCCACTCTGTTGTTAATCTCTGCGTCGTAACTGCCATTGCTTTCAACCATCGCACCGAGATATTTAAATTGTTTAACTTGTTGCACTCTTTCATTTCCTATTCTAATATCAGCAGTTTTTTCTTCTATATCTATCACCATAACCTTTGTTTTCTGGGTGTTTATTTCCATATTTCTTGCTTTTAAGCTCTTTACCCAGACGTTTATGTTGTGTTGCAGTTCTTTCTCATTCCTTGCAAATATTACCAAGTCGTCTGCAGAACCGCATTCAGAAATCTCAACCCTTTTCATGTTTCTGTGTCCGATCAGTATCTCTTCAGTTGTTTTTGTACTTTCTTTAATTATCTCGTCCATTAGGACAATAAACAGCAGCGGGCTCATAACACCACCCTGTCTCAATCCTTCTATTGTGCTGAATTCTTCCGATATTTGATTTCCGGTTCGCACCTAGTTCCATGTGTTGGCGTACATACTTTGTATTGCTCGTATGAGATCTTCCTCTATTTTTCTGGCTCGTAAAATTTTCCAAATTGTGTCTCTAGGTACTCTATCGAACGCCTTCACCAAATCAACAAAACACATGCAAAACGATCTTCCGTGGGCCAACTCTTTTTCTATAATTTGTCGGATAGTAAATACATGATCGTTTGTGCCATGCCCTCTTCTAAATCCGCTCTGCGCTTCATCTAATGTTGGTTCAATCAGTTTTCTTAAACGTGCTTCCAAGATTGCCTCGTACATTTTAGCTGCTGTGCACAACAATGAAATTCCCCGGTAGTTTTCGTATACTCGGTTATCCCCCTTCTTAAATATTGGCAATATCACCCTAGTTCCCAGTCCTTCGGGACTTTTTCTTGGATCCATGCCAAGTTAAAAATTCTGTGTAATGCCATGAGTCCTTTTTCACTCATGTATTTTAGCATTTCCGGCTTAATATCGTCATGGCCCGCAGCTTTTCCTGTTTTTTGTCTTTTAATTGCATTCTTTATTTCTTCTAGCGTAATACCGCCGTTTGATTTGTTTTCAGTTCTTTTTACTATTTTGGTGTCTAATATGTCTTTCTTTTTATTCGCTTCCAGTAGTTCTTCAAAATATTCCTTCCATCTTGACATTATGGCTGGTTCGTCGCTTAGTATACTTCCGTTTTTGTCTTTTAACTGATTTAATGGACTTTGCTTATTTTTTCTCAGGTTTTTCAATATACTGTAAAATAGTTTTTGATTTTGGTTCTTGTTACGTTCCATTTCTTTCCCAAATTCTTCCCAGGCAAGTTTTTTGTTGTTACTTATTAACTGTTTTGTTTTTAATCTCTATTCTTTATATTCCTGGTAAGTTGTTTCCGTTTCTAGGGTCAAAAATTTCTTCCATTTTATTTTCTTCTGTTTGACTTCCTCCTTGACCTCTTGGTTCCACTATGCTGTCTGTTTTTTATTTTTTATTGTTCTTGTTGTGCCGCACGCTTGCTTGGCCGCTTTAATTATTGTTTCCTTAAATATCTTCTAATTTCCTTCCAGGTTATCTTCACTTATTGTTTCTGGGCGTGAAAGTTCATCTTCGAGTTTTTCTTGGTATTCTTGGGCTATTCTTTCTTCTTTCAGTTTGTATGTCCTGATAATTTCTTTACTTGTCGTTTTCGTATTCTTAGCATTTGTTTCTACCGGACCATCTTCTTTTATTTTTCCTACCAGCATTAGATGATCACTGCCAATTTCGTAGCCTCTACGGACTCTGATATCCATAATCGATTTCCTTAGCGTCTTTTCTACTAATATATAGTCTATTATTGATTTTTCGTTTCTACTCCATTCTACGCGTGTGTATTTATGTATTTTTTATGTTCAAAACAGGAATTTCCAATAATTAGGTTATTGATCAGACTGAAATCAATCAATCGGTCTCCATTAGCGTTCCGGGTTTCCTCGCCAAACCTTCCCATGACCTCTTCGAATCCTACTTTTACGTTGTCTATACGCCCATTGAAATCTCCCACAACAAAGATATTTCCCGCTGATTTTTCTATTGTTAGTTGTAGTTCTTCCCAGAATTTATCTTTTTCTGTAACTAATGCGTCTTCATTTGGGCCATACACCACTATTATTGTTGTTAGTTGTTTTATCTGTAGGGTCACGGTCATCAATCTTTCTGAAACACATATCCAATTTTGATACATTTTTTATATTTACCATTTATAACACATCCCACTCCAGCTGCCGCTCTTTCTTTCTCTGGTACACCACTATACTAGATCAGTATCAGCCCATCTCCAATCTCCGTTATACCCTCCCCTTTCTTTTTTGTTTCTGTTATTGCCATTACATCCAAGTTACATTTAATAAATTCTTCGGCCAACTCCATTTCTTTGCCGTTAATACTTCTTACATTCCATGTCGCAATTTTCCATGTAATAAATTCACAATCATTTGGCCGTTTTCGCGCATTTTTCTTCATCGTTTTGGACCGTCCATTTGTTATTCTTAGTTTTTTGGCAACCCGGGGACTTCAGTGTATTTAACAATTTTTTCTGAGTATTGTTCCCATTCCCAGCGCTCGCCATTGATAAATATTTTTCTGTAGCCTACTTTAGCGGCATTTCCTTTTTCCCTTTCTGTCTTCGCGATTTTCCTCAGGTTAGTCTGTATTTTTCTCTCCTCTGTAGATAGGTCATCCTCGATATACTTTCTTGACCCTTTCAGTTTGTTCTTGTTTTTCAGGACTTCCATTTTGTCTTGCTAGTTGTTCATTTTCGCTATGACAAATGTTTGTGCCGACCTTGTCTTTATTAGTTCAGATGACTTTAGATTGATAACAACTCCTATTTCTTCATTTAGGAATTTTTCAGCCTCCTGTTTAAGCGAGTTTTCGTTCATCTGTACTCTTCCATACCGTCTTCCCGCTTCGGTAGTTGTTTATTTGGGGTTCTGTTAAGTTTTTTACTTCGATTGAAGATATCGAATTCTGCTCTTCGTTTTCTGTCGCCTTCCTCGGTGGTCGATTCTTCACTGTCGTATTGCGACCTGTTACTCATCCCGTTGGAGACTACTACTCGGGTCAACCCCTCGTAAGTTGTAGTACTCCTTCAAAATTTTTGCCGTTCTTACTCACAATACTATTTTAATTTGCGCCTTGCTTTAAGCAGACCACCTTACACCTCGTGTGTTATCTTTATTTATCAAAATTCTAACCTTTCAATAATTCGTTCTTATTTTTCCCAATTCCGGTCTTTGGTATCACCTCAGGTCGTTTCACCTCTTCAAACACACAACCACTTTTTATAAATCAACAATTTCGCATTTATTTCTCTTCTTTTCGCTTAAAACCACTCGTTTTATTTTCCGTGAGACACAGCCGTAATATCGGTACTGATATCGCCACTAAAATCCCTTAGTCCGATAATGTCTTCGGATATAACGGACAAAAAATCCGGTCAAATGTAAGAAAATTGAAAACGTCCTGTTAATATTATACGTGCTTAAATTCAAGTGTCGCCGCATGTAAACAATTTTTAGCGGTCATGATACTCACGTCATATGTCTAACACTAGAATTTGAGACATAATGCCGTCCTGCTCGTAGACTGCACGTAGCCGGAGCGATAGTATATTATGGGATTCCCTGATATAATAACGCGTAGGTTTCGATGCAGCATACTGGTGTTTGCCACGCTGACTGGGGATTCACGCAACTCTACATCAGTTTAACTTGTTTACTCTAAGTGAATGAACGCATTTAGTGTTAAATAAATTTTACGCGAAAATAAAACGCGAAAGCAAGCGCGTCGATATCAAACAACAACGCCACTTCACGACGAGTGTCAGAAGACAATTAAATAGAATTTTGTGTTTTGTATTTTTTATTTATATCTAAATATAAATTGGACCCTGGATTTAATCCTTTCAAATGCGAAGGTCACAGTATCACGTAGTCCTGATGCTTTGGTCTCTGAGGACGAGTATCATCCCTCGCTTGATCTAGCTGTCCATTCGTCGAGTCCTGACACTCCCTGCTTTTCTTCCAGTTTAGATAAGAGCTTTAACTTTAAGAAAGCGAACTTCAATCTCATGTACCGTTTATTCGATGAGACGGACTGGTCATCTGTTTATAACTGTGCAGATGTTAATTCGGCCTACGACACATTATATGCTCTTATTAACGATGTATTCCAGGCGAGCGTCCCTCTGGGCACCAGTGAGATCCCCAGACAATACCCCCCATGGTTTACAAAAGCACTTATAACCAATGTTCGGTTAAAAGCAAAACGCCATAAACTTTTTCTAAAGACGGGTTCGATCAGCGATTATGACTCATTTAGGCGCATACCAGAGATGTTAAACTGTAACCTAGATACTTAACTGTGTATATTTTGTATACCAAAAAGTGAAGCCTGGTCACGTGATCGCCGCCATTTTTAGTTGGGTCAACTCGCTACAGTATAATCATATTATTCCGTATTTAGAATGCTGCAATTATTGAAAAATATTGAACTTTAATACACAAAAAAATAAAAGTCATGACATTCATCTATTTTGGGTTAGATAAATTAAAAACGAATTGACTTACCGAAAAAATGACAATCCATCTTTAGATTTACCTCTGTTAGACTTAGAGCAACCGTATGCAGCACAAGTATTTGGCATATTTTCAATTATTATTATCTATAAAATTAAATAATATTTAAAAGTTTTTATTGACTTTATTTTATTGTTTATTAAGTAGAATATCACACTAACCTCAAATAATGTAACAAATGTACAACCACTAGAGTTTATTTAAACACTATTAATTAAGAAACTTATCAAGAACGTATTTTTTTAAGAAATATTAAGCACGAATATTCAATGTTTACAACTATACAACCAAAGTATACAACTGCTTGACGCACTACAAATGGCGTCGATCACGTGATCAGGCTTCACTTTTTTATTCACACTTATGTATCTATTATCATTGCCACGAAAGTTGACGTCTCGTCATAAAATTATAATCGTCTGAACTAAGCTAATACTCCCTTTTCAAACGTGCAATATATTTTCGTGCTTTGTCATATCAATACAAAATGACTGGTAATGCTCATAAGCAATACGTCGTTGCTATATTCGGTCAATCTATGACCAGATGTCAACTTTCGTGGCAATGATTATAGGTTAAAGTTTAACATCTCTGGCGCATACGAGCCTTGGTGAAAAAGCAGACTGCCGATAGTTATCGGGACTACCTAGTTAATTCCGCCAGTGCTATCTGCTCCGATCCATCGCACTTTTGGTCTTTTGTTAAGGGCAGAAAGGGTAACTCTAGGATACCTGGTTCTTTGCAACTAAACAATGTTGAGTACTCTGCTCCAAACTCTATTGTCAACGCTTTTGCAGACTACTTCAGATCAGTTTATATCAATTCGGACAATGATCTCTCTGCATGTTGCAACGATGCTAACCCATCTTTACTAATTCACATTCCGACCGTCACAAGAGCAGATGTTATAGCTGCTTTGCAACTCTCAAAAAATAAACTTACCAGCGGCATAAATGGTATACCCGCTTTTATACTCAAGGATTGTGCTTCGACTTTTGCGGAACCTTTAATACATATCTTTAATCTGATATTTACCTCGGCCACTTTTCCACAATCTTGGAAGGTTGCACGTCTGTGTCCGGTGCTGAAAAAAGACAGTCCATCAGGAATCAGTAATTACCGACCGATCTCCATTTTATCGAACTTGTCCAAGGCATTCCAACGAATTTTGTATGATCATATTTACAGTCAAATCAAGAGTTCGTTATCTCTCTATCAACACAGCTTTATGAGCGGGCGCTCAACTGTCACGACCCTGGCATCCTTTAAACAGTTTGTGTCCGAAACCTTGGACAGCCAAGGACAGGTCGATACAATTTACACTGACTTCCAGAAGGCGTTTGACCAACTTGATCTCTATAGACTGATTGGTAAATTGTCATCGTTTGGCTTCTCTAATCAGTTGATTGGTTTCTTCAGATCTTATCTATTTGAACGGAAGCAATTTGTTGAGTACCATGGTCATAGATCTGCACTCTTCTCGGTTAGCTCGGGTGTACCCCAGGGGTCCAACCTTGGTCCTCTTCTTTTTATAATATTTGTGAACGATCTGCCCAATTTTATAACCTCGCACAAACTACTATATGCCGATGACTTAAAAATTTACGCAAGCATTTCCTCACTGGAGGACTGCAAAACTGACATAACTCAAAAAATGACGATTTCGAGTTATGAACACTAAAATATTGGTTAAATTCAATATTTTATAGTGTAAAATTTTCATTTCTGTAGCTTCAATATTAAACACTGGGGACCACTTTATGATAAAGGGTTTCCCATTAAGAATGTCATGATTTTAAATATAAAAAAAACGGTAAAAATAACTGGAGATCAAAAATTTTTTTTTTATTTGAAAGTTTGATCAATAACATTTATGTTCTAAATAACACATCATTCAAATGTCCACCGCGGCTACGATTGCAGGAGCGAATCCGATGAACCCAATTTTCGGTCACTCTATGCAGAATATCCACATTAATCTCACGAATGGCGTCCTCTATGTTCCTCTTCAAGTCCTCAATTGTTTGTGGTTTGTTCGCATAGACCAATGACTTCACATAACCCCATAAAAAATAATCCAACGGTGTTAAATCGCAGCTTCTTGGAGGCCAAGCATCTGGTCGAAGTTGTTCAATTCTTCTTAGATCTCTCGCATCAAGAGAAATCAATGTTTCAGGAAACTTTTCTTTCAATAAGTCAATGGTTTCACCAGTAGTGTGGCATATGGCACCGTCCTGTTGGAAAAACATGCCATCCAAATCCATTTCTTCTAACTGGGGCTACAAAAACTCCGTTATCATCGTTCGATATCTTTCACCGTTGACTGTAACACCATTTTGAAAAAAATAAGGTCCGATGATGCCACCATGCCATAAACCACACCAGACAGTGACTTTTTGTGGATGCAAAGGCTTCTCAAGAATCTCATGTGGATTATTTACACTCCAAAAACGATAATTTTGCTTATTCAGAAAGCCGTTTAACCAAA
The DNA here is from genome assembly GCA_932274525.1 of Podabrus alpinus. Taxonomy (NCBI): domain Eukaryota; kingdom Metazoa; phylum Arthropoda; class Insecta; order Coleoptera; family Cantharidae; genus Podabrus; species Podabrus alpinus. The sequence goes on along the minus strand of OW026452.1, from coordinate 41,118,081 downwards.
AATGAGCTTAATCAGAAAAGATGATTTTTTTTAAACGAACGATACTTATGATGGTCAAATGGCTTTAGTTCTTGAGTCAGCACAATCTTGTAAGGGTGTAAGCCTAAATCTTTTCTCAAAATTCGCCAAGTTGTCATTCTGGAGAGTCCAACTTCTTGAGAACGACGATTTACAGACACATTTGCATTCTCTGCTACACTGGCTCTTACAGCAGCAATATTCTCCGGATTTCTTGCATTTCGTTGTCTAGTTGGTGATTTTCTATCGTGTACAGTGAAATCACGTTCAAATTTTTCCACGATTCGACGAATTGCACGCACATCAGGACGATTATTTGGTCCATAACTTTCACGTAACTAACGATAAGTTTGCACAAAAGAACGATTATTTCCATAGAATTTTTGGATAATTTCCAAACGTTGTGGAAGCGTGTATCTTGCCATGTTAAATTGTTAGAGTATACTAAAAACAAATGTCATCGAATGACAGCTCTATTATTTTTAAAATGGCCGCTATGACATTTCGAAAACATGTCATCCCTATTGGGAAACCCTTTAGTATTACTCTGTGGTATTACTTTGCTATGGTTAAATGCAACGTGAAATATTCAAGGCTCATTATCTCGAAACTATCGTTTTTGAGTTATGTTAGTTTTGCATTGGGTGTGCGATATATCAAGAAGAAGTGACGACAATATGGAGAGACTCATTTTCCAGGGAAAGATAGAAGGGACTAGACCAAGGGGGCGATCGCCAAAGCGATGGTCCGACCAAGTCAGAGAGACTACCCAGAGTTCCATATATCAGGCTTCCCACATGGCTAGAAATAGAGAGAAGTGGCGAGATATCGCGAGGAGAGCCACTGAGATGACAGGCGAGCAAGCCTGATCACGACTCCTCTGGTAAGAGGAAACGAAGAAGAAGAGAAGAGACAGTGTACATATTTTCAAAAAACGAGTTTTTTTATTTATTTTAAACTTATTTTTATATAACGGACTTTCGGCTTTAACAGACACCCCCTCCCCCCAATTAGTCCGTTATATCGAGGTTTTATTGTAATATCATTCTTTTAATTTTTTGCGATTTATTGTTATTTTGTGCATTAAATTTGATATAATGCATTACTTTTAAAATTTTTGTTTGCAGACAGAAAAACTTCAATTAATGCTTAGTATTAATTTTAATGTGCAAATAAACTTTCCGAGAGAAATTACAAAAATTTGGAATACGCCCCTGAAATTTTCGCCAAATTTTAGTTGGGACACCGACCACTTTTGGCGCTGTAATACGTGCCGATTGAAATACGGAGAGTTGCCCATTTATATAATATTCAGGGGCGGTCCTAGCAAGATTTTCAGGTGGTGCGAGATCTTATTTTGGCGCGCCCCCTCCCCCACTGCCCCCCCCCCCCCCATTTTTTTTTAATTTGATGAAATTTTTTCAAAAAAAAATTTAAAAAAAAATATAAAAAGAAATTTTAAATTTTATTTATTGGCAGCAGAGAGTTTTTAGACTAAAGATACGATAATATGTGTTTAAAAAGATTTATTTAATCAAATTAAGAAATAAAAAAATTAACTACAAAGCCACTTTTCTCGCTTTTGCACCTGCAAATTTTTTTATTAGTTCGGAATAATCTAAGTCCTTGCCAATATTATTTTCTATGGACAAAATTGCTAAATTTGAAAGTCGCTCTTGACACATAGTCGAACGTAAATAAGTTTTAATCAGCTTTAATTTACTGAAGCTTCGTTCTCCATTGGCGACCGTTACAGGTATGGTTAACAGAATCCGAAGTGCTGTCCACACATTCGGAAATATATCCTGCCAACCATTTGTTTTAATAAGTTGAAGAACTTTTATTGGTTCTGCTGATTCAATGTCTTTCAACAGTGGATTCAGGTGTAAAAGTTCCTCAACCAATTCACAACCAGATATGTCATATTTTTCCCCATCGGTTAAACTTATCTCTAAATTCTCACATGCTTTGTCCAATTTTGTCTTTTCAGGAATTTCTTTGATATTGTACAAAAATGACCATACATCATTAAATTTCGATAGTTGTAAAAATCTATTAACCAACGCATTTTCAATTGTATCGATCATGGGGTAAAAGACGCTTATTTTAAACAACTTTTCGGGATCCGTTGGTGTCTCATCAGCGGCTTCGTATTCAAATAGTTTCTTTTTTCTTCGGATGCGGACTGGCTTAAAAATAATATCTATCCCAGCCTGAGAAGCAATTTCCGTAGCTGTTATCAGAGCAGTCGAATAATCCCTGTACTCTTTTACAAATTCCGAGCAGTTCTTCAGCAATCGTGAAGCGTTTGGTATATCCATTGTTTTAGACTGCATAGCCTTACTTACAATGTTTACTTGAAACAATATATCATACCAAGCCACCATTGTTATTATGAACTCAAATTGCTCCATATTCTGAATCAGGGACAAGGCCTCTGATGCTGCAACTGAGTCATTTGTTTCTTCGTGAAGTTCCAGAAGGGCGTCACGAACTGAAGAGTATTGATAACGAACTGCAGCGAGACTAGAAACTCTACTCTCCCAACGAGTTTCACAAACTTTTTTCAGCGATAGTGCTTTTACATGCTTGGATATCACTTCCCATCGCTTTGTTGATCCAGAGAATAGAACAAACAGTTTTTGAAGAAATCCGAACAAAGAAACCGATTTAACAGATGTTTTGGCGGCATCTGCTATTACTAAATTTAAGCTATGACAACCACATGGATTAAAAAATGCTCGTGGATATTGCTTCAAAACTCTGCTTTGGACACCTTTGTTTACTCCTACCATATTAGATCCATTATCGTATCCTTGACCGCGACAATCATTCATATCTAAATCAAACTCTTGCACAATATCATCAAGAAAGAGGCCAGTAAGTCCAGCTCCCGAAGAGTCACTTACCGGCTTGTAAGCAATGAAACACTCGCGCACTTGGACTTCATCTTCATTAGTGTCAACAAAACGCAATGTTAAAGATAATTGTTCAATGTGACTGACATCAGGAGTGCAATCCAGTATGATGGAGAAGTATTTCGATGATTTTACCATACTCAAAATTGTATTTCGAACTTCACTTCCAAGTAAGCCGATCAACTCGTTTTGAATATGTTTGCTAAAATAGTGAACATTAGTCTCCTTATTAACAATACGGCGGAGGTGCTCCATTATCACAGGGTCAAATTTTCCCATCAGTTGCACTAAACCCAGAAAGTTACCATTATTAGGAGTATATAGTGCCTCAGATCCAGATCCTCTGAAAGGCAAATTATTACTTGCTAAAAAGAATACTATGGACATCATTCGTTCGAGGATAGCAACCCACCGTGATTTCTCGTCTTTAATCTGTTTTTGCAAATGCTTGTCAATTCCACTAAAATTCTTTAATCGACTCGACGCTTCTATCCAACTGTTCATGGCGTGCTGGTGATGTGAGGAAGTTTCGTGAGTTTTGAGACGCACTGATAAGTGCGACCAGTCGTCAAATCCATCTTTTCCTAAATTAGAGTGGGACATTCTGTTGAATAAACGGTAACAAAAACAATATACTTTATTTTCAGATTTAGAGTAAACGAGCCATCTTCTTTTATAAGTTTCTCCATTTGGCATCACCCTTTGAAAATGCGTATTCGAAAAATGACGTCCGTCAGTTTTTTTTGGATACTTGTCGTTGCTCATTTCGTTACTAACAGGACCACGAATAATTATTTCATCTATGGTTCTAGAGTTAACGAATGATCATTTCGAAATATCATCAATTTCACAATTAGTATTTTGATTTTGAAGAGGTGACAGAGATGGTATGTCTGGTGTACTCTCTGTAATATTTTGAACTTCAGAGGAAATTCCAGAAATAGTTAATTATTTTGTGCATACTGCTCTTCATCTTCACGGGCTTCATCTGAAGAACTTCTATTATATAGGTCTTCTTCCGTCGCGTTTTGAACTGGTTCTGATGATGCCGATTCAGATGACTTCTCAACTCTAAAAAAAGTTGCCATCAATTTTGCAGCCTTTTCACTTTCGTCTTGCTTTTTTCGTTTTCTTTTCAAGTTTTGAGCGCCGGATAGTTTTTTTGCAGGTGGGGACATTGTTAATAAAATTTCTACGGCAGCGTGGTGAGGATATTTTTAAAATAATGCACTGGTAATGGTAAATTTTCTTTTGACACCTTTGCTTGTCCATTCCTATTATAAATAGAGGTAGGGGGGTATGGCGGACAGATTGTCTACCAACAAAAAAAAATATTTTTTATTATATTGGCAACTCTATTATTTTAAATATAGTTACATTGTTTACTGAATGAATTGTGTTTTTAAATAATATTTTTTCAAAATATTTTCTCAATTTGGCCCCTTTCCAACGGCGCCCGGCGCGGTCAAAATATTTTTTCAAAATATTTAAAAAAAAATTTTTTCAGCATATTTTCTCAATTTGGCGCCCCCCTTACAACGGCGCCCGGCGCGACCGCGCCGGTCGCTCCGCCCTAGAACCGCCGCTGATAATATTATACTCTCTTATCTATGCCAATAATGCCGAGGATGTTGGACTCCCTGGTGTCCTTTTTAACTATAGTCCGTCTGGTTTTGGATTGCAGTAGAGGTCGCCTTGAACGGCAAGTCAGATTTACACAGGGAAACGTCAAATAATTAAAGTGTATGAGGGACAAAAACCTAATTTCACTTATTTGATACTTGAAATAATCGAGTTAAAAGTATTTTTTTATCAAATAGCAATTTATCTTGTACAAATTATTTAAATTTGCCAGAAACTTTTAGAAAAAAATTTGGAATGATTTGCTTGCTTCGTTTAGACGCTATCGTGTTCACAGACGTACATACACACACACATACACACCTACACACATACATACAGACATCCTTCCAAAAATGATAAAAATGGATTCAGGGGACCTCAAAACGTGAACATCTGTCAAAAAATTGGGGGGTCAAATTTTGACTGATAACTAGGGGTTCGGAAAGTAAAAATATTCGTGAGTCATCAATCGCAAATAAAATTTTGGCAGTGTAAACCTATAAAAATTTTAACCAATCACGTTCCAAGTTCACAATTTTAGTACAATCTAGTTCTGCATTCTTAAAACGGATGGACTATAACTACCATTTGGGGTTTTTTGTGTTGCCTACCAGTAAGGCGCGAGGGCGGTAACTTTTTGAATTTAAAATTTAAAATTTGACTGACCTTTAGGACTATTAAAACTTTCCAGATTTCCGCTAATTATTCCCGAATTAAAAATTCCAAATGAAAAAGGTTATGAATGTAATAAAAAACGAAGATCGAATTTTATCTTCTGCTGATCTAACGGACGCAACCTAAACATTAAATTCATAACGGCGACCTCTGTCGGTAAAAGAGTATTCTAACCTGCAGTTTTAAAGTTTTGTTGTCTTGATCAGCTGTTGATAATGAAAATTTTAACCAATACCTAACATGTGGTTGATTATTTAGTGTTGTACACAATGCAATCAGCTTCTACCTCAGGTAAAGATGAAAAGGGCCAATTGATAGATATCATAGGAAATTTACATCCAACTGTTGTGCACGAGATCTTAATGTACCTGACGCCGGAAGATTTGTGTAGCGCATGGGCTTGCAGTTCGACTTGGAGAAATCTTATGAACTACGATTATTTTTGGAGGAACAAAGCCAAGCTTGACAACTTTTATTCAGCCGAAGAAGTGCCAAAAACGGAATTTTATAAAGAAAATTTTGATTTCGAAGAGAATTTTACCGAGTCACAGGTAGGCATGTATTTGTTTACAGAGGGAATTTGTATAATAACCTCCAAGATGGTTGAAATTTCAGAAAGCTTATTTATATAGTCAACTGTTACGGCGCAACTGGAAAAACAACTTCTTTCTAAAATATTCCCGTGTTTTGAAGGATTTGGCAATAGAATTCATGATTTTAATGATGAAAATTTGTACTTGAACACTACGAATGAATCGATTGTGATTATAAATTGTGTGGCTCCTGAGGTAAATGTTTTTATAATTTTTAATGATTTATTTAAACACCGTATGTTTTCAGATCAGACGAATTATTAAAACACAAGAAGAGGCACGGCCTATAGAGATCTGGTGGTCTGTAAGTCTTTCCGTTGAAATTTTATTTTGCTCTTGGTTACTAAATTTTAAGTTTTAGCGTATACTATATAGATAATAGTAATAATTTGAGAGTTATGAATCACGAGGAATTTGACGTTTTGAATGATATTTGCATGTTATACCCTTCCAATGGACTGCTAGCAATAGGGCTAACTAATGGTGTTATCAAAATTATAAAAGGTGGAAGTTCAGACTTGTCCCCTTTAATGGAATTTACTAGCACGCCAAATAGAAAAGTGGTGGACATACAAGTAAACATACTTTTTTCTAGTTAAGGGGGTATTCCACTAATACCCTGATCCATCTAAATCAGTGGTTCCCAAAGTGGTCCAGGTGGACCCACGTAGACGTGAAAAGAAAACAGGGGTTCACAAGTTGTAAGTGGGGGTCATTTTATGACCCCTACTTACACTTGCGGATTTAGCCGGATTTGTATTTTTACATTTTAAATAGTAAAACTTTGAAAGTGGTCCACGAGAAAAAAAAAGTTGGGGAACCATTGATCTAAATGATCCATCTTACAAAAAGTAAAAAAATTAGTTTAACTCGCCTTTGCATACATTACATCAAAATTTGTTATATCGTAAAACAATCTAATATTATTGCCGATATTATCTCCTTACAAGTTTATGCACACTAAAATCACAGATTATATATACTACAGATAGCCAGCGCTTATGGGAGAACGGGTGTCCCTTTTCTTAGGTAAATGGAAGCCAATGGATTTTAGTATGGAAGCCATTCACTTTATATGATAGAGGCGCTGGCTGTTTAGTTTCGTTTTGTGTTCGTTTTCAATTCGCTTCCAACCACGGTCGGTGTAATATCACGCTGCTAGCTCAGGTAGACAGAGAGGCTTGATAGTTAGACGCGTAGGCGCGTGTAGATATATTATCACAGATATTATGTACCTACCTACATACGAATAAAAATGTGTAAGCATTTTTTTAAAAGCTGTTTTTGCTAATTTGGTTTTTATGCCGTCAGTTTGGAAATTCCTTAATAATGAAAGTCTAAGAAAAATTTAGATAGAAAAATTAACAGAAAAAGTTTCTTGACCTACGCTATTTATCAGTGAATAGGGTTTAATGCACAATAAATTGATTAAAATACAGATTTCTTATTAGAATTTTTTATTACTACAGAGGAAAATGATACTTGCACTTGGTTTAAATTTTCTATGGTTTTTCGGAACTTTCGAATAGATGATTTTCTGCTTTTATGTTTTCTTTTAACAGTTGCTTCAGTTCTATTTTTTTAAAATATTGTACAACGTTATAAATACCAGGGGTGGCCAAGCTCCTTGATAGTCGAGCCATTTTTCAAAATTTGAAACACATACGGAACGATAATAATTTTTTAAAATATAATAGCACAAAATTGAAAAGGGAACTCGGGTACATTGTTCAAAAATGTAAAAATGTTCAAAAATGCATTGTACATTGTTCAAAAAAAAATGAACAAAAATGTTCAAGGCGGGCCACATGCGGCCCGCGGGTTGGCCACCCCTTAATAATGAAGAACTACATTAGAATCTAAGGTATCAATTTTCATTTGTTTTTAGCCACCTACTAACATATTAAATACGACGCGACGTGACGTTGCTAATTATTATGTGGCCGTGAAAATTTTGCTGAAATTGTTAAGAGTAGCTACATTTTTTTTATCGTTTGTGTCAGTCGAGTTAAATAATGATAAACTTAAAATTTTAAAAAATTTATAGAAATTCTAAGTAAAAAATTAAAGTAGGCTATGTTCGGGGACATGGCCGTATGGTTTAACGTGAATACGTCATCGCATGATACCCATTTTCGTTCCAAGCTTTTTCTGAATAATTACAATTCGAAATTTATCATTTCTACACTTTTCATACACACACAATTTTCGTTACACATTTTTATTAAATTTTTAAATACGTTACCGATTTTATAGACGTATTCACGTCATAAAAATCTAATAAATATTTTAATTTTTAACAATGTTTACAAAGCGTGTAATTTTTTTAAGTTGTTTTTGTAAAAAAAAACATTTTTTCTATATTAACTTTTTTGCTACATTATGTTGTATTTATTAACATTTCTGATGAATGTAAAGAATGTAAAAAAGCATTTCTTATTCAACATTCAAGAAATTAAAATGCACAGAATAATCTGTGCATTTGTTTCATCTGTTTCATGGAATTGTGATGTCATTGATAACGGAGCGAATGGGTGTTGATTATGTCGGGTACTTACGTTAGTTTGCCTTCTGGTACCCCACCAGCAGAAACCAGAAAAATATTGTTAGGATAGGCAACCCTCTCAAATTGAGTAAAATGTATTACGCTGGCTATCTGTAGTATATTTAATCTGTGCTAAAATGTTTGAAGTTAAATTACTTAAAACTTTACTGGGTTGAATCATTTTTCACAACTACGTCCATATATTTATAAAAATCTGATGTGACAACACATTACCTTCCCATTTTTAGTAGATTTCACTTAATTTTATATTAAATATTAATAAAAAACATGTTAACTAAAAAAAATTTTTAACTGGATAAAATACACAAATTACTTTGAGATATCAAAGTTACGAAATTTAATTTGTAATTTAACATGGTAACTCATATTTTTTTAAAGAACTTATTTTATATTTTCATTTTAACAATAAAGTAACATGTTTGCATTGAAAAATTTTTAAAATTGTAATTTTTCAGAAAAAATTAGAAATTTGCGGAATGCCATGCTGTCTATATGCAATCAAATTTTAACTATGGGCGTAATGGCGTCAGAATTAATTTTCTATAAGTAATTAAAAAATTCGTTTGATATTAATTACATAACATGTTTATACAGGGTGTCCCCGTGACCGTGGAGAACCTTTGAGGTGGTGATAAAGGACACTTTTCTAAGACAAATTTTCAAATAAAATTTTTGCCCAAGTCCAAACCCTTGGGGGTACCTCCCTTTAAAGCAATTTTTTTAATTTCTGATTTCAAACGGCCATAGCTCCGATATTATTGATTTTTTAAGGTTAATGGATGAGAACTTTTTTATAGATCATTCGCTTGTCTACAAATTAGGTTATAACCCCTTATCGTCTAGAATCAACGGATTTCGAGTTATAAATTAAATTAAGGGAAAAAATGTTTAAAAAATTCAGGTTTTGTTTTTGTTAATGTTCTTGCAAACCCCGTATCTCTTAAACGAAACGTCTAAGAGTAAAACTAGCGGCCCAAACCGGATAGGGAATTTAACGGGCTACAACTTTCGTCAAATAAATTTTTTTGGGCAACCAACCGTTTTCACAGAAACTTTGGAAATAATGAACAAGGTGTAGGTAAAAAAAATAAATTTACAAAATTAATTTAATAAATGCTCAAAATGGCCTCCCTCATTTTCAGCACACAGGCGTGCTCTTTTCAAAAGGTGTTGCACGGTATTATTTAATACGTTTTAACAATGTTTTAACATTAAAACAAATGCTATAAATCAAATTGAGATTTTTAGTAATGTGAATTTATATTTTTTACCTACACCTTGTTCATTATTTTCAGAGTTTCTGTGAAAACGGTTGGTTGCCCAAAAAAATTAATTTGACGAAAGTTGTAGCCCGTTAAATTCCCTATCCGGTTTGGGCCATTAGTTTTTCTCTTAGACGTTTCGTTTAAGAGATACGGGGTTCGCAAGAAAATTAAAAAAAACAAAACCTGAATTTTTTAAACATTTTTTCTAGATTCTAGACGATAAGGGGTTATAACCTAATTTGTAGACAAGCGAATGATCTTTAAAAAAGTTCTCGTTTGAAATCAGAAATTCAATAAATTGCTTTAAAGGGAGGTACTGTAATGTTATCGTGCTCTTTTATTGACTTTAACTTAGGTTTCAATAAAATAAATGTATGTGTAGCGCCAATTGATTTACTGGTGCTGTTGCCTGTATTTGGCAACCTTATTTTACGACACTTGCTGGCGTATTTGGTTAAATAAAAACGCTTGTAATTTTACTGTTTATTAACAAGATGTCGGAGCCACTTAGTCCAACTGGTTGTAACACCGTGGAAATTCTTTACGTAACTAACAAAAATATCAGACTAAAGTCTCGAAGATACCTACGAACCTCTCAGAACTAACGGTACTTGAACCTAAGGGATTATTTTACTAAAGTAGGTACCAATCCAAATGGTCATAACGTGGTACAATGGTTTACCAAGAAATTCAATTACAATATGAATAATAATCTTTAACATAAATCGCCCCCTTTGAAAACATTCGGGTTTCAAAACAATATAAAAGTTTGACCAAACGGACAAATAGAGAAAGAGGCTTACTACTAAAATTAATACTAATAAAATACCTATTTAACATACAATACAAAATAGAAATTGCCTTTACACAAGGTGACATTAACAAAAATCAACAATAAACACTACGACACACATACTAGGTACAAATGCATTTAAAAGTTATTATAATGGTGTTGTGACTTCACTTTATAAAACGATCATTGTCTTTCACTTATTAGTGTCTTCGTTTGGTAACACGCACAATTTCACCACTGGACGTTTATACGTCCCACTGAATGTTCGTATGGTGGCGACTCGATTGATCCCATCTTTACCTGGGTGAAGCGCAATCACTCGTCCTATGTGCCATCTAAGCGGTGGTGTATTATCTTCCTTTACCAACACCAATGAGTCTGGTTTTAAGATCTCCTGACGAGACTGTTTCCACTTGGTTCGTACCTGTAATTCAGAAACGTATTCTTTGGACCATCTGGTCCAAAAATGTTGCAGAATTTGCTGACATCTCTGATACCTGGCAAGTCGATTCTCCTTAACCTCGCCCAGATTTTGATCAGGCACAGCGGCGAGGGTGTCTCCAATGAGAAAATGCACGGGAGTCAAAGGTTGTAAATCAGAAGGATCATTGGATAAAGGACATAAGGGTCTGGAATTTAAGCAAGCTTCAACCTGCGTCAATACTGTTGTCAATTCATCGTAATTCAAAATTGCATTACCCATTACCCTTTTTAAATGATGCTTAGTAGACTTAATACCAGCTTCCCACAAGCCACCAAAATGAGGTGATCTTGGAGGTATCATATGCCAATTTACACCATGTTGATGCAACGCATCTTGAAACTTACTTTTATTACTGCTCAAAAAAACGGTTAATTCTCGTTTGGCACCGATAAAATTGCTTCCATTATCGGAGTACAAATTTAAAGGTTTGCCTCGCCTAGCTACAAACCTTCGCAAAGCCGCCAGAAATGCTTCAGTAGACAAATCGCATACGAGCTCAATGTGGCTTGCCTTGGTGGCGAAGCATATAAATAGGCAAATGTACCCCTTTACGACTTTGAAATTACGCGCCTTTCTATCGCGCATATTGAGAGGTCCCGCGTAATCTAAACCGCAATTTAAAAATGCCCGGGCAGGCGTTAATCTGGTTTTTGGAAGAGCGGCCATTATGTAATCCGAATTAATTTTTCTGAATCTAAAACATTGCAGGCATTCTCGAATTACCTTGCGCACTAAATTCCGACCCGACACGATCCAATAAGTTTCTCGTAAGGCAGCTAACGTAGCTTGTTGTCCGGCATGTAACGAATTCAGATGCTGACTTTTTACTAGAAGTTTAGCGAGATTATCCCGCGAATCCAAAAGTAACGGAAACCTTTTATCGTACGAATAATCCGTATAATTTAGCCTACCTCCGACGCGTAACATGTTATTAGTGTCCAGAAAAGGGTTTAATGCAAGAAGTTTATTATTTTTCTTAAATTTTAAATCGTTAACCTCCCTTTCGAAAAATTGAGCTTGGCTAGCGCGGACTAATTTATTTAGCGCTTCGGTCAGCTCTGTAACACTAAGTGGTCCGAGTCTTTTATCTTCTTTGCCTACACCCGCGTTTTTTACAAATCTAAGACAATAAGCCACTACTCTTTGCAATTTTGAAAGGTTGGAGTATCTGGCGGCCAAATCTATTGTCTCATGTGATACCATTAGAGATATTTGTTGATATTGGCGCTCTACGTTTTGGTTTACAACCGAATCAGCCCGAATAACAGTTTGATTCGACCATTCCCGTGGATCGTTTAGGAGCCACGAAGGTCCCGCCAACCAAAGCTTCGATTCATTGAACAACCATGGCTCGATGCCGCGAGTTAATAAATCCGCGGGATTTTCAGCCGTCGTTACATGCCGCCAATTTTCAATAGTCGTCAGGTTTTGTATTTCGGCGATACGGTTTGAAACGAATACCTTCCAATCGCGCGAGGAGGATTGTATCCAAGACAATACGATGGTCGAATCCGACCAAAAATAGCAGTTTTTAAAATTGACGTTAAGTTTGTTCTTAATTTTATCATACAATTGAGCTAATAAAACAGCTGCGCATAACTCCAAGCGAGGTATTGTAACGCATTTAAGAGGCGCAACCCTGGTTTTTGAACAAAGAATTCTCACGTGAGGTTTGCCTTGGTCGTCCAGCGACCTAATATAAAAAACAGCCCCATACGCAGACTCGCTTGCGTCCGCAAATCCATGTAAATCCACAGAACTTGCATTTTTACAAGCTACTTGACGCGGAAACTCAATCTCGTTTATGACGTGAAGTTGATCATAAAATATGATCCACATTGAATGAATAGCTTGAGGTATGGATTCGTCCCAAGATAGCTTGCTTTCCCATAATTTTTGCAACACAATTTTGGCAATAATTACCACTGGACTTAACAGACCCAATGGATCATAGATTTGCGCGATTATTGACAATATTGATCGCTTTGTGAATCTTGTTTTAGTTTTGTCAGTTTTTATGGAAAATTGAAGAGTGTCCGTTAATGAATTCCAATATAAACCTAAGGTTTTTGAATTGCGATTGTCGCCCAAATTTATTATCGCGTCCGGATTTGACAACGCGATCTCCTTTAAAATAATAGAATTGTTCGAAGCCCATTTATTCAACATAAACCCCCCTGATTTTAGAATTTCAGATATTTGGGTTTGCAATTTGCGAACTTCCTCTATATTTTCACCTCCCGTTAAAAGATCGTCTACATAAAAATCACGTTTTATAATTTTGCTAGAGGTAGGATACGTTTCTTCGTAATCGTTCGCCAATTGGTGCAAGCACCTAATAGCTAAAAACGACGAGGACGCTAGACCATACGTGACCGTATTCAGTTCATAACACTGAATTTCTTCAGCAGGGTGTGAACGCCACAGTATCCTCTGCAAGGACCTTTGATCTTTATTTACCATTATTTGACGATACATTTTTGTTACATCCCCTGTCAGCACAATATTATGCTTCCTGAAACGCATTAAAAAAAAATTAATAAAAAACTAAATCATCTTGTATGGTAGCCCCTGTTAATTGCAGGTCGTTGACCGAAAATCCCGAAGACGATTTGGCGCTACCGTCAAACACAACTCGATGGGTTGTGGTGATGCTCTCAGCCTTAACAACACAATGGTGAGCTAGATAAAATGCATTGGAATCGTTATAATATTCCAATTTAGTCATGTAGCCCAGTTCCAGATATTCTTCGATGAAACGGTTATAATTTTCTTTCAATTCAGGGTTTTTGTTGAATTTACGTTCCATAAGGTACAATCTCCTTACCGCCCCTGACCTGGAATCACCTAATTTTGAAGTAGGGTACTTCAAAGGAATGTCTACTATAAACCGGCCGTTTTCATCACGCTTAACCGTCTTAACAAAATGCCTTTCAAATTTCGTTTCTTCTACATTTAGAGCTTTATGATCGCAATACTCTTCTATCGTCCAAAATCTTTCTAATTGCTCATTTAATGTCCTGCTTAGGTTGCACACCACGTTTGATGGTTGCTTTTGCGGCAGTGGACCCGTTATTATCCACCCCAATCGAGTCTTTTGAATTATAGGCATTTTCTTTCCGATTTTAATTTGACCAATGCATAATAAGTCCCAAAAAATACCCGCACCAAGCAGGACATCAATATCACCAGGTACATTAAAACTTGGGTCGGCCAATTTAATGTTCCTAGGTATATCAAGATTTTCCAATGCACGTGACGACGTCATTTCGGAAATTTTTGGAATTATTAAACATTGAATGCTATCCTTAAATGTATTCTGACACGATTGAATAGTCACTTCCGCTTTATGCGTGACCTTTGTCGCAAATTGGGTTATGCCGGTAACCGAAATGAAATTTATTCCGACTTTATTTACTCCCAATATATTTATCAATTTTTCCGTTATGAAATTTGACTGCGAGCCGCTATCTAATAATGCCTTGCATGGCCTAAAATTACCGTCATTGTCCTTTATTTTAATGATAGCGGTTGCAAGATGAGCGCAAGAATGAGAAATACTTGCTGTATTTGCTATGAGTGGATGATTTACTTGAACATCATCAGATTGCTCGCTATTACTACTTGGACGATTATTTGTTCGCGGCGCATACGCCTTATTACTTTCATGAATGTTTTCATTATGTAATAAGTTGTTATGGCGTTTGTTGCATTTAGTACAACTTGGCCGAGCCCTACAGTTAAAAATATTGTGTCCTTTCCGGAAACAATTTGAGCACATTTTTAGGCGTTTGACTTCTTCAAATCTCGCGCTGGGATCTAAACTTAAGAATTTTGTACAATTGTACATGGTATGATCCCCATTACAGCTGTAGCATCGAGTTTGCTCAGTGTTTATGTTAAACACCTTTAATTTCCCCCTTTGCCCTGTTACCTTTGAAATAGGTTTATGACCTACTTTTTCTAGAAATTTGCAACGCTCATTTAAAAAAACTGTCAATTCGCTCAGTTTAGCTACCACCTTTAATTTTGCGTTTTCAATTTCCCACGCGCGACGCGTCTCGTCATCGAGTTTACCTATCATGATAAATACGATCAGGGTATCCCAGCTGGATACCGGCTGACCCAGTACCTGCAGTGCCCGAAGGTGCTTAGAAAACCCATCTGTTAATTGCCTTAAGGCTTTATGGGATTCTTTGGAAATTGTGGGCAAATTAAATAACGCTTGCACGTGGTTATTGATAATCAGTTTCTTATCATCATATCGGTCATTTATTGATTTCCAAGCGATTGCGTAATTTGAATCAGATATTTCTAGAGATTCTATCAATTCTAGAGCTTCGCCTTTTAGTGCGCTTCTCAAGTATTGAAATTTCTGAGCTGGCGAAATAGTTACGTTTTTATTTATAACCGATTCAAAGGTGTCGCGAAAAAATAAATATTTGTCATAAGAACCGTCAAAAGTAGGAAGTTCGAGCTTCGGTAACCGAATTGAGCCTAAATTATTTGCCTCGACAGCAGCGCCTGTGGTTTTATCGCGATTTCCTATCGAAACATTACTAGCCGTTTGCGAATTTTGTTGCTTACTTTTAATTAATGATTTTAAACGCGATATGTTATCAAAGTACGATTCTTCGAAACCGTACCTTTCGTTGTCTTCATTTTCGCCGTTTTCATTTGCTATTTCGATTTTAGTTCGTATATTATCAAATTCAGTCATTAATGGCTGATAAGTAATCAAGCGAGTTTCAAGTTGCGTAATATCAACATTTTCGTTGTTTAATTTGTCTAAGTAATTTTTGAATCGCGTAAGTTGTCCCTTTATATTGCCCCGTTTTATCTTTAATTCGCGTAATAATTCTTCCGCCATTTTAATTTGGCAAGAAGCAAATAATAATAATAATTCTTATAAGCGAGATTAATCAAGTTTGATGGCAAATAAATTTTTACACTAAAATATTGGCAAATAACTAAATTTTCACGATAAATTACAACAATTTCGACACAAATTTGAAACCAATTTAAATTCTACTAAGGAATATAGGAAATAAGTAATTATGAGGAACGCACCTTTTTTATATGAAGACAATTTCCAATGGAATCTTCTACGGCTTGTAGACTTGATCAGAGTCCAATTGCTTGTGGTGATGTGCTCTTCTTTTCCTTGCAGTGTTTCTTCTTGCGAATTACTTCTTTATTTTCAATTTGCTGATTATTGCTAATCAGGCTCGTAGGACCATAAATGTTAGCGCCAATTGATTTACTGGTGCTGTTGCCTGTATTTGGCAACCTTATTTTACGACACTTGCTGGCGTTTTTGGTTAAATAAAAACGCTTGTAAATTTACTGTTTATTAACAAGATGTCGGAGCCACTTAGTCCAACTGGTTGTAACACCGTGGAAATTCTTTACGTAACTAACAAAAATATCAGACTAAAGTCTCGAAGATACCTACGAACCTCTCAGAACTAACGGTACTTGAACCTAAGGGATTATTTTACTAAAGTAGGTACCCATCCAAATGGTCATAACGTGGTACAATGGTTTACCGAGAAATTCAATTACAATATGAATAATAATCTTTAACAGTATGCTTCTCCCCTTACCTTGTTAGATGACTTGAGTAGACAACCACGGCTAGCTTATAAATTTATATATGCGAATTTCTTTATTTTTTTATCTTCACTAATGAAATTTCAAAATGAACAAGATTCTCCGTTTTATAATATTTATTTAAGCTAATCAATTGAAATATAAATGTTCAATGGCAAATGATTCTTTCATGAAAATTTTATAAAATTTTGACAAAGTTGTCATGTAAACAATTAAATTACGCAACGCCTTAAAAACTAATCATACAAATTTCTTAAAGTAGAAACGTTTAGAAATTAATCATGTAATGAAATGTTAATAATTATCTGACCTTGTCTGTGCACGGCACTAAATCATCAGATTTTCCAACATCACAAGCTGCATTATATTTTTTTCTTTGATAATCCCACTTTGGTAATTCATCCAACCATTTTTCTTTACATTAATCTCTGCTTTGATCCCGTCCAACATACATCAAATCCAATATTATTTATTACCATAAATTCATGAAATTTATGCACATTGATGAGTAATCCAATGACATTTTATATTTTCATCCACTTAATATCTTCTCATACACTTAATATCCTTTTATTTTGGTTAATTCACTTTCTTTTTATCACATTTAGGATACTTTTATCCTTTTATCATCAAAATTTCTGTATCACCAAATTTACATGTCTATCTCCGTAAATTATTTTTGGTCACTAACCATAATAACCAGTTTCCAAGCAAGGAAAAATTTCATTGCCAAAATCATCGACTACCTATTTTTTTATTTTAAATGTTCTTATTTGTGAGTAAAATTAATCCATATTTTCGCAACTTGATTTTTCTTTTATTCTAAATTGTTTTTTATCGGATCAACCCGCTAATTTGAATTCTACGCACTGTAATTGTTTATTCATAAGTGAATATCGTTCGTTCAATTCACCGTATCACTCCATTCCACAAATATCAACCTAATCCTTTTTTTTATAAGTTTGCGTAACATATTTAAACACTACTAACCTAATTTTAACAAATTTTAACTAACATAAATTTTAACAACACTTATAATAATTAACAAGATTTTTAATAAACACAAATTTTATTTTCATACATGATAATCATTTTGCCATTTTCCGTTT
The DNA here is from genome assembly GCA_932274525.1 of Podabrus alpinus. Lineage (NCBI taxonomy): Eukaryota > Metazoa > Arthropoda > Insecta > Coleoptera > Cantharidae > Podabrus > Podabrus alpinus. The sequence goes on along the minus strand of OW026452.1, from coordinate 41,100,424 downwards.
CTAAATTATTACACGTTTACTTAAATTTCTTATTGACAAACTTGTTCAATTTTTCAATTCTCCAATGCAGTCAAGTAAATAACATTGCAGTACCCTCCAAGGGTTTGGACTTGGGCAAAAATTTTATTTGAAAATTTGTCTTAGAAAAGTGTCCTTTATCACCACCTCAAAGGTTCTCCACGGTCACGGGGACACCCTGTATAAGTAAATTAATTAAAATATTAAATTATAGTAATAAACAATACAAATCACTTTGACAGATCAAAATTAAACCAAGGCAAACCATAATTTTTTATATTTGCCATTGTTTAATTTGTATATCACGATTACTCGAAACCGGGCCATTTTTTGAGAAAAAGTATATCTACAAAATTTGTCGAGCATAGAATCGGCTCGACGACGGTGTATTAATTTTCACGATCCATTCGACGCAGTCCAGCGTAGCGCAAAAAACGGCAAAAAAATGTAATTAAAATCGTCGGCTCGCTTAGCGGTCGAAAACGACCTGCGACCTACGGTTTTTTTTGCAGAAATGCAAATCTAAATTCTAGAGGATCATAATGCGACCAAAAAATCGAAACTTTAATCTGAAAATAAGCGAGCCAGGCGCAAAAAACTATTCAATTTTTGACCCCCCCCCCTCAAACTGTAACGGGACAAAAATTGGAAAATTTGGCCATACCGATTGTCCGTTTTCGCCGCCCCCACCCCTCTCGCAAATTTCAGGTGGATCGGACGAAAACTCTGGAAGTAGATACAAAAATACGAAAAAATTGTTTCGCCCACCGCCCGGAGCTTCCTGAAAAATTTCAACTCTCCAAAGTGAATTCCGAAATTTTGTGACCACTTTGAATCGCCATTTCACCCCCTCCGTTACGTCACATTGAAAAAGGGGAAAATTTTCCCGTTCAATCCTCGTAAAACCACACGGGTATGCAAAATTTCAGCTCTCCGCGACCCTTGTAAGCTATACGCACTAAATAATTTGAATTCGACAGAAGACAGAAACAGTGAGAAATGAGTGAGAAACAAACAGTACGAGTTCACGAGTACGGTTCGTACCACGTTCGTACACGATCGTTCGTAATTAAGTTCGCACGTGACGTAATGCGCTGTAGTAAACGTGTTTGAGAAAAATAATAAGCATACCGTTGTAAGTGTATCGTGGTTTGCCTTGGATAATTTTGATCCACATTTTGTATTAAACACATAAATTTGAGCAAATCACTCACTCACTCATTCATAATTTAGTGCGTATAGCTACGAGGGTCGTGGAGAGTTGAAATTTTGCATACCCGTGTGGTTTTACGAGGATTGAACAGGAAAATTTTCCCGTTTTTCATGGGACGTAACGGAGGGGGTGAAATGGCGCTTCAAAGTGGTCACAAAATTTCGGCATTCACTTTGGAGAGTTGAAATTTTTCAGGAAGCTCCGGGCGGTGGGCGAGGGGGGCGAAACAATTTTTTCTTTTTCGAAATTTTTTTCCAGCGCTTGGCAAGAGGGCTCCTCGCGGTTTTTCGTATTTTTGTATCTACTTCCAGAGTTTTCGTCCGATCGACCTGAAATTTGCTAGAGGGGTGGGGGCGGCGAAAACGGACAATCGGTATGGCCAAATTTTCCAATTTTTGTCCCGTCACCGTTTAAGGGGGGGGGGGGTAAAAATTGAATAGTTTTTCGCGCCTGGCTCGCTTATTTTCATATTAAAGTTTCGATTTTTTGGTCTCATTTGGAGACCAAATGCTCTCCAATTCCTCTCGAATTTAGATTTGCATTTTTGCAAAAAAATGCCTAGGTCGCAGATCGCTTTCGAGCGCTAAGCGGAACGACGATTTTAATTACATATTTTTGCCGTTATTTGCGCTACGCCGGGCGGCGTCGAACGGATCGCGAAAAATAATACACCGTCGTCCAGCCGACTGTATGCCCGACAAAATTTGTAGATATACTTTTTCTTGAAAAATGAACTGGTTTCGAGTAATCGTGATATACAAATTAAAAAACGGCAAATTTAAAAATTTATGGTTTGCCTTAGTTTAATTTTGATCTCTCCAAGTGATTTGTATTGTTTATTACTATAATTTAATATTTTAACTAATTTACTTGTATAAACATATTATGTAATTAATATCAAACGAATTTTTTCTCAAAGTAATTTGTGTATTTTATCGAGTTAAAAATTTTTTTTAGTTAACATCTGTTTTATTAATATTTAATATAAAATGAAGTGGAATCTACTAAATGGGAAAGTAATGTGTTGTCACATCAGATTTTTTTTAAGAGTTTTCAAAATTTTAATCATGAAACCCTTTATAAATCAATTATTTTAAATGAAATCAAGTAATATAATTTATTTACAAGTTTAACAAAAAAAAGTTATTATGTTGGCTAAATTCTGGTTTCTTACAAAAATCCACCATTTGCTTTTATAACAGCTCGGCACAAACGAGGCATTCTTTGGGCGAGTTTATGCAACGTTTTAAATTAAATTGCATTCCAAGCATTTTGCAAGACTTGCCATAAATGGGTTTGTGATTTTAGGCGCTTTAGTTGAACGTTCCGATTCAGTTCCTCCCACAATAGCTCTATAGGATTCAAATCCGAGAACGGATGGCCAATCCATATAATTTAGCACTCTTCGTTTTTCATTTTCTCTCAAATAGTCTCTGGACAACTTCAATGAGTGCTTGGGATCATTTTCTTCTTGAAAAATTAAACCTCATCCAATTAAACGTCGAGCTGATGGCAGCACATTGTTTTCCAATATTGGTTTATAACCTTCTTTTTCAAAATTCCTTCTATTTTAATAATATCTCCGAGGCAATTGTTGCCAAAAACTTCAAAAACGTAAAGATAAATTAATTGTAAGGCATAGCAATAGAAATTGGAGAATGACGGCATCTCAACTTACCGCTGAAATCAACTAAACTCGTACAAATAATGTCAGTTTGTCGACGGTAAAAAGAAGGTTGCAAACAGCTGGCCAATTGAAGAATTGCTATGCGGAAACTTTTGTTAAGACCTCAAAACATAGTGAAGAGACGAGCTTGTGCTAAAAAACATTAAATGTAGTCAATTAGTCAATGGAAAAAGGTTGTTTGGTCGGATGGGTCGAAGTTTAAAATCTTCGGTCCTCATCGACGAGTTTTTGTGAGAAAGCGCAACGGAGAACGGGCTTTGGATGAATGTATTGTCCCAACGGTGAAACACGACGAAGGGTCCGTTATGATTTGGGGATGTTTTGGCAAGAATTGTGTCGGAGATATTATTAAAATAGAAGAAATTTTGAAAAAAGGAGGTTATAAACAAATATTGGAAAACAATGTGCTGCCATCAGGTCGACGTTTAATTGGGAGAGGTTTCATTTTTCAAGAAGAAAATGATCCCAAGCACTCATTGAAGTTGTCCAGAGACTATTTGATAGAAAATAAAAAAAGGAGAGTGCTAAATTATATGGATTGGCCACCCGTTCCCGGATTTGAATCATATAGAGCTGTTGTGGGAGGAACTGGATTGGAAGGTTCGACTAAAGGGCCCAAATTCACAAATCCATTTATGGCAAGTCTTGCAAGATACTTAGAATGTAATTCAATCTGAAACTTCGCATAAACTCACCCAAAAAATGCCTCGTTTGTGCAGAGCTGTTATAAAAGCAAATGGTGGATTTTTGTAAGAAACCAGAATTTAGCCAACACAATAACATTTTTTCAGTTTTTTTTGTTAAACTTGATTCAAATAAATTATATTACTTGATTTCCTCTGAAGTAATCGATTTAAAAAGAGTTTAATGTTTAAAATTTTGAAAACTTTTAAATAATATAAGTGTAGGTACTTATCTTTTTGAGCTGTACTGTATGTACCCTGTGTTCTGATGGCTGTAACTCCGTAACTGGTCAATTGACTAGAAAATGTCATAAGATCTTTTCTCTAGACAATTTAATGTACTTTACTTTCAATAACTTCACATTTTGCTCTAAAGTGCACTCAAACCGAGATATTCACGAATATTCGTAAAAATGTCATTCTTCGCGTGGTTTTTTCTCTGAAGCGGCGAAATCTGAGGTTTTAAGAGGGTGCAAAATTAATATGTCTTTTGAGAGGTCCTAATAAAGAGAATAAAATTTATTCCAGCTTGCCCCCATTTTTTTATACAATAAAACAGTTGTCCACTGGCTTATTTTGCTTATTGCTTTTAAAATAATAAATTAAGACGCTAATAGTTTTGAAAAATTAACATATTTTATTTACAACTTATAATTATCACAATACTAATGTCTAATCACGTAAAAAGTAAAAAAAATTCTTACCATAAATAAGTAATACAATCAGAAAATAAGTCAAGAAAACTAAAATGCAACAAAAAATTTACAAAATAAAACAAAAATCAATAAGACGTTTGGTATCTTTTGCCTTGCATAATTTCTCCAAATCTTGACGGTGTGCTTTTTATTAATTTTGAGATTACTTCTGTACTTATATTCCCTTTTTATTGCATCTAAAAATTTTGTTTTTATAAAGCGGTCGGTTTGACAACTTTTAAGGTCGAGTTCGGCCCAGTGTTGCTAGAAGGGATTTAAATACGAGATTTATGGGGCCCACATTAGAACCTAAATGGAATTTGCTATCAAAAATTGCTTAATAATCTTAGCACTGTGTCTTAACAAATCAAAAACATTGTCTTTTACTATGATTATGTACTTATCTGCAGCTATAGCACCTTAAACTACTTGCAAATTTCCTACGCATTTTGAAAAACAAGACATCCAAATCAAAATTTATTCATAGTTGGTTTAATTATCCTAATTAAATTCTAATTAAGAAATCTAATTAAGGGGGTTACCTACTGTGAACAGTCGTTTTCAAGCTGATTTTTAGGAATTAAATTTGAGAAAACTGTTACAGCTATTGAGCTAAAATTTAGGATACTTATTTATTCACATTTAAACTAATACGAGTACCTAAAGTTTTTGCAAAGCTTTTTATTGAAAATTGTACAAGGTACAGATCGACGCGTAACTCATGTTTCGAAATGACGCGTCAATCGGGCGCATCGTTTCCGACCGATCCAGTTATCTGAAATAAATGAATTTTTTAAATTCTTGTTCTATATGAATGTGGCTCTAGTTGGAACCTCGAAAATTGAATTTAAACAATAAATGACAAAATGGCGAGGATTAAAAAAAACTGCGATTTTTACAACAAAATATTTACTTTTCACGGCTTGCAAAATGGTAATTTTAAATAATTTTGGATATTTTAGGTTCTGACTAGAGCCTGAAATATATTTTAAATGCTTAAAAGAAATCAAGTTAATCCGCCAAGTAGTTTGTTTGGAAAATGTGCGCCCAACTTGAGAAATGTAGTTTTGAGATAAATCGTTTTAAACTTTTTCGTGCTGTAATGAGGTGGATAGTGGTTGATATTCGTAACCTACCCTTAATCGGGTATACTAGAGCCATACAGAATACATTCTTCGACTTCGAAGTAGTGAAATTCGGCACCTATTTCTTCTTTTGTGGCAGTTCTCGCCACTTTAGAATAGTAAGACGCCGGGTGTTTAGACAGTATGATGCGGTCGCCGTCTCTCTTATATGCGTAAATTTTGGCCTTCTCACTGATTTTTACATAATATATGTACGAATACCTCGGTTTTTATGCCGTCTTTATTTACAAAAAGACGTGTATTTTTTAGGAGCTCAAAAGTCACTGAAATTTTCCTATCAAAATTTTTTTTTTATTAAAGAACCAACATATTTTTGTAACTCATATTATTTTGTCAGGTTTTACTAAAAGTAGTTTATTTTGAAAGCTTAAAATAAAAATTATCATAATAAATTAGTCAAAATGGATTATTATGTTTTAGATTAGCGGTGATTTCACGATTGCCATAAACTGTTACGCAGAGCTATATGATATTCACGGTTGGAATATAAAAGACCAAACTTTGTTACACAAATTTGTAAATGTCGACGTAAATAGTTGTCCCAAAATTCAATTAAATAATAACCAGGTTTATAATGCGTTGCGCAACGAAATTAGCATTTTGGATTTTAGCACTGGAGAACATTCTACTATTGGTAAGAATTTATTTTGGACGGCAAACTGTGAAAAGAAATAGCGCGTCGCTTTCATTCTCTTGTTGGAAAAAACTTAATAAAATTTTTTTTAGATAACGAATATCCCCTTGATATAATAAAAGTGAACAGTCGGTATATATTCTCTTAGTGTAGCAATAGACGGGCATCGAAAACGCGGCGTGTAAAACAAAACGCCGCGTTTTCCGCTCTCGAATGTAACCAATGTATTTTAATGGAAAGCACTAGACGAGCATTTAAAACGTCGCGGCTCATCGGCGGCCGCGGTTGAGACGCTCGCTGTAGCATTGAAAACGCCGAACGCCGGGCAGTTTCTCCGTCGCGGGTGACACGCTGGCTATGTAACACATTAGTTTATATGGTGGTCAATACATGAGCGTTTTGTTAAACCGCTCAGGGACACTCGCATTAAAAAATGCTCGACATGAAGAAATTTATTTAAAAATAAATTTTAATCTTTATCAATTTTTTATGCGTGTTAAACAATTTTGTATCATGATACTGCTATGGTTTTTAAAAACCGAAATATGAATACGTTTATTTAAATGATTACTGTTCATGATTATTATAGTAGTATTTTAGTAAAAGTAACGATTTTAAATTTTGTTCGATTTTATTCTGATTTATTTATTGTTATATCGATATAATAAATTATATAGTACGCTCTTTTTATTGATACAATACGGCCAGTTTATAATTTCTCGTTCTTTAGGTACCAAGTACATTTTAAACAAATCTACAATTTCGTTTCATGTTGACACAAAACTAATTTGAATGAATTGCATTTTCACACTGACTGTACAACCGCTGGTTGAAAACGCCCGTGTAGTGGCTACATAGTTGGGCATCGAAAACGCGGCGGGTAAAACGCCGCGTTTTCGATGCCCGTCTATTGCTAGCCTTATAGTGCTGAAACCCCCTATATAAATCTATGGTGTAGAAAAACACATAATTTATTTACAAAATTAAATTTAGGCGCTACAATAGGTTATAGAATATACGACTTCTTTGTAACTGAAACCAAATTGGCGTATTTGGAAACTACAATGGCTCATCAAGTTTTGCACCTACTTAATTATGAAAAAAAATTAGAGGGTTCTTGAAGATTTTATGATAAATTTTTTGGTTAAAGTACGTAAAACCGGACCATGAAATTGAAATTTCCCTATTGAGATTCGGAAAGTTGATGGTTTATATAGTATAATTATATAGTATAATTAAAATAAAAATTAGCGAACCGTCCATAAGTTTTTGAATAAATCGACTTTGAAGTTCGAAAATTTACCCATTCAGTGACGCGCATAAGGCGATTTACGGAATCTCATTGCATTCTGTTGACGGTACGCAAAAATTGATATACTTTAACACTTAGAAATTTTCACTCCGTCAATAAAATAATTTTAAAAGCTATATCCCGGTTTTCTAGGATCCCGGTTGGGGTGCATGGATCATCCTTAAGAATGTTTTGGCCAAGTTCAGCGTTGTCAAAACCGCCCGGAGCGCTTGTAGTGGATCGGAGGGTATGTTTTTGCAACGCAATACACATGAGAGTCGAATTCAAACCTAAACACTTAAAATGCACCAAAATTACACAAATTTGATGGTAAGCGTGGCCGACACTTTTCCCTTAATAAACGGGTTCTTTATGATTTTTTTTGCTAATATTTATTCCTAAATCGACTATTCAAACCTTCACCTTTCCGAATCTCTAGGAAATTTTAAATTTTCGGATGAGCTATACGCACTCCTACTAGTGTTTCATTTAAAGATTATAAGCCGTAGTCTACCTCCCGCCCTCCCAAGTAAAAGCATTAGGAAGTATAAATTAAATAATTAACTAACAAAGAGATCTGGTAAATGCAATGAGCCTCCTATTGTAGTGTCATGTATCCCGGAGACATGTATCCTGGAATATGAAATGTTGGCGATTTTCGGACTCTTTTTCGGATTTTATGGATTCTTCCTTAATGTTAAACGCTCGCAACCGTCTCAGAGTTAAATTCTGACCCAAAAAGCCCGAAAATTACACCAATTTCTGTTATATTTGATGGCGCGCGTGGCCTATTTTTAACCCTTAAAATCAGGGTAGTGTACGGTTCATCCGCTGTTTTTTTTGTTAAATCGACTATTCAAACTTTCAGTTTTCCGAATCTCTATAGGAAATTTTTAATTTCCTGGTCAGATTTTGCGTACTATCCCCATATTTTTTTAAAACTGAGCGGTATATATTTTTATATTTGCAAATCTGCATTTTCAATGTTTTGGTGCCTTAACCGGAAAAATTTTGTTAACTTTAACATATAATGTAATTTTAAATCATGGGAAATGCAGAATTGTAGTTTACATGTTTGTTACAGTCATTTTACATTTTCTATGCGGTGTTATATAATAATAGGTATCTCATAAATTTATGAGAAAATATAACTCTAAATGATTGTTTAACATGATACCAATAAAAGAAATTTTGATATTTAATCGTTTGTTTAATTGGTTAAAAGTCTGAAACACCCCTTAATTATTTTTGAAGCTATGCTTCTTATTGCACGGGTATCGCACGGGCAGTTAACTGAAAAAAATCGTACGTCACACCAAATTGTTAACGAAAATGTGTAACGCAATTTCGTCACTCAAAATTTCGACCAATGAAAAGAAAAGTATTTTAAATCAAGGAGGTAATTATTTTAAACGTCAAAATCTCAATTATGCAATCTCAAACTCAAAAATTATACAATCAATTATAAAATCTCAATTTATAACGTCAAAATATAACAAAACAAAACTAACAAAATTAAAAAATTCCCGGCCCCCCGCTCTCTCTCCCTTTTCGTGGGTCGGCAAAAAACGTCGAAAAAATTTTCCCGTATTCTTATAAGCAAGTTGGAGGCCGAAGGCCGACCCGTATTCTTATAAGCACGTTGGAGGCCGAAGGCCGACCCATATTCATAAATGCCAGTGGGAGGCCGAAGGCCCACTCGACCCGTGTTCTCTAAAGTAAGTGGGAGGCCGAAGGCCGACCCGACCCGACCCGTGTTCTCAAAAGCAAGTGGGAGGCCGAAGGCCGACCCATATTCTTATAAGCAAGTTGGAGGCTGAAGGCCGACCCGTATTCTTAAATTCTGTCCTTAATGAGTCTCCAATTTTCAATGATTTCAAAATCGCATTTTTCAGATCTTCGGAATATTCTTTCGTCTTTACCATGATTCTTACTGTTTAAGCAACTACTCTTTTTGGACGCTGAATAAAATATAATTCAAACAAAACAAAATAATGGTGTCTAATAAGCGTCCACTTGGGCGCTTTAACTTCGCGTTCGGTTCATCCCACAACGCCAGTTCTGCTTACCAAAAATGGCCCACTTGGCACTCGGATTCGTAATTTTAAACTTGCGGCTTCAAAATGTCGAGACCGACGCGCCGCGGGGCCGGACCGGACGATTTAAGAAAGCCGAAGTTCTCACCCATTTAAAGTTTGAGAATAGGTTGAGGACGTTTCGTCCCCAAGGCCTCTAATCATTCGCTTTACCGGATGAAACTCGCTTCAACTGAACGCCAGCTATCCTGAGGGAAACTTCGGAGGGAACCAGCTACTAGATGGTTCGATTAGTCTTTCGCCCCTATACCCAGTTCCGACGATCGATTTGCACGTCAGAATCGCTACGGACCTCCATCAGGGTTTCCCGGTTTCACGGATCTATTATGGTCCGCCCTGTGAAGTCGAAGGCTGAACAACTATTTAATTTTGAACTTTTTTTTGTCAATTTGACAATGAATTAAGTAGTTTTCGGAGGTCTTTGGGGACTTTTCTTTTCAACTATGTTTTTATATACAAATTAAAAACTATTATTAAACACCTTGTGCATAAAACAAGCATTTGTTATCGTGGACGTTGTTAGCATTAAAACGGACCAAAACCCTCTTCTTCGAGCCTTTAACCTTCTATTGATTTATTCTTCCTACAGGAAATTATAGACTTTAATATAATCCCATAATTTGAGTATAATAATATAATTTTTATTAATAATTAAAATTTAATATAATTTTTTAATATAATCCCCCTTTAATATAATCGGAGTCAATGCTTTTAGATGAAAATTATTTTTGTTAGCGATATATTTTTTATTTTATATTTATTTGCTTTTATTAACCAAGCCAAGCATAGTTTGATCAATACAGGATTCCTTGGCCACCTCCTCGAATGTACCTGAACCTTGACGTGGTGAGGGGGCTTGCGTGTTTTAAGGAAGCGGCGGGCGTGTACCCGTTAGGATGCGAGCCAGGGACTTAAAACTCTCTCGTGTTCGGTCTACTTTGGCGTGCGGGGTTTGGCCTGGGGCCAAAAACCTTTGTGTCAGACCTTCGCTTGTCAATGAACCGGGATGACGGCCGCTGTGGAGAAACCTGACGAATACAGGTACCCGCGTGTTTGTGCCGTGCGCGGTGACCCGTACGGTAGGATGAAGGGATCCTGGTGGCTGAGTTAGCCTGAGGGCGGTTGTAGTTCCCACAGGTCTGACAACACTCCTCTTCGGCCCTAATTTCTACTTAGACGGGAGGTTTAGACTAGTCCACCTAGATCAATCGGCTGCGCTTTTCCGTCAGAGGATCAGCAGGATGAGTCCTTGGGGGAGGATGGAGTGTGCAAACATCTCACCTCCCTGGGGGCTATATCTCTCGGGTAGCCCTGGCGTTGTATACAGCGTCCTATGTGAGGCTCCGGGGAGGGTGGGGACCTCGAGAGATGAAAATAAAATTTTCTCCACATGGATAAAGTAAACATAAACAAAAAACCACCAGCTGATTTACCAGCAAATACACAAGCGGGTGCGTCTAACCAAGACACCCCGCTCATACTAACGGGTGCGTCCATACAGAACGCCCCAAACAAGAAAGCAGGGGCGTCCGACCAGGACACACTGCTGGAAACCGGAGATCGACCTTTTAGGAGGAGAAGGATCTGTGGCGCCGAAGCCAAACGGCGAAAAAGGGTCCGTAGAGCGATGGAGGCTGACGCCTTCACCTCAAAACAAGCGCCCAGTAATAAAGGCACTGTTCATGAGCTGGCCATACTTAGGCAGCCTGCTCGTGACAGTGCTAATAAAGAAAAAGCAGGCCCTTACTGGAAGGAAGGTCAACCCAAATCAGGGGCGTGGCCGACTAAAGGATGGGATGCCAAGAAACGGCTGAGATCCCAGGATTCTCACCCTTCACACTTTAATCAGGGGAAGAGGATGAGACCATCATATCAGCCCAACACCTCCTATCGGGTGGGTACTGTCTCCTACAAGGATGCGGCTGAAAAGCAGCTCCGAGTAGCGGTGATAGACCGCTCGAACCCCCTGGGCAAACTTACTGCGGCTCAGGTGGAGGAAATTGAAAATAGTCTCACTGCTGCTCTGGATGCTGTAATCTCGGCAGCAACAAATGAGGCCCAATCAGCACCAACTTTTGGTGGCTTTCGTCACTCTGGGCAGATCCTTAGGATCACCTGCAGTGACCAGAGCTCCCTTGAGTGGTTGCAAAAAACGGTGGCCGAATTCCCACCTCTGTGGGAAAATGCCAAACTAGACGTGGTCCAGGTGGACAACCTACCAAGGCTCACGAAGGCAACTCTCTGGATTCCTGGAAAACAGGAGCCCACTGAGACTGTCATGAATCGCCTGGTTGCTCAAAATACCTGGGTAAAAATCAAGGAATGGTACGTCTTCCTCGATGCTGACAGGGAGGAGCCGGAAGGCAAACTCCTTATTTTTGGCGTCGGACAGCAAGATAGTGCTGCTCTGAAACTAAGAGGAGAGCTGCTGAACTACAAGTTCACATCCCTCAAAGTGAAGTTGAAAAAGGTCACGGACGATTCACCAACAAGAACACCACCAACAGCCACTGCAACCGCTATGGAGACGAAAGTGATGGCTGAAGGTGTAAGCCATGCAGAGCAGTAGGCTCCCCCAATGTAAGCCCAATGGCTTCCTCAGCTAATTGGAGCTTATTACAAGTAAATCTGCAACACTGACGGGAGGCTGTGGCAACTATGTGCCACCCCCTTGACGGTTGCAGGGATACAATAACCATGGTTAGTGTAATCCGTTGTATGTGGTTTTACAAAACTAAATGGAAGTATATTTACAGGCAATCAGTCAAACCAAACTAGGACGTGCATTTACACGCCTAATAATATCCAGGCCAACCTTTTTTTGCAATATAGCGACTGCGATCTAACAGCTGTGCGTATTAGCTGTGATTTTGGGAATGGTCAAGAGGACGTCATTCTGGCATCCGTTTACCTCTCAATGGAAGCGACAGAGCCGCCTACTCAAAAAGTGGTGTATCTCTTGAAATATTGCGAGGAAAAGAAGATACACCTCGTAATTGGAGTGGAGAAAAGTAAGTTGAGGGGTTTCCATTATTATTATTTGTTTTCATATTGTCAATATTTGTAATAAATTTGTACCGCGTTACCAATTAAACAATTTAAGATTTTTAGACATATCAGGATATGAGGGTCGTGTCAAGACAAAAACTTCCAAAATTCGCCAGTCTGCAAATAAAAGCGGTGGAGGACCTCTTCTCCAAGACGAATTAACTTCACTGGAAGAAAAAATTACGGCGGAATTGATATCAAAGATCACACTTGAAACAGCTACGGCAAACGAAGTTATTTTAGGAGAAGAAAGTGTAGCTGGCTATAGTGGAGTAATTGCGGAAGTGAATGGAAACCACAGAAAACGATGCAGGCCACCGACGCGATTGGATAGGGCCACTAATATCGCTCTAACAATTAGTGATCAATTTTAGAAAACAGAAGAATATCCTAATAAGATGTTCGCCATGATAGGGCGAATAACTGCTGCAGAAGAAAGTAAGGCAACTGCGGAAAGAAGGAAGGCAGCAGCCCTTGAACATGCTGTAAAAATGGCTGTAATTGATAATATAGTAAGGTAATGTTTTTTTAGTGTATGATTATGTTTTAGTTGATCAATGTTTATTAAAGTACTTAGTCATATTACTAAGTTGAATTAAAATAAAAATTTGTCTTCAGGACAGCATGAAGTGCAGAATTACGTTGAGATTAATTAAATCGAAAATCAGCTATTTCGGTACAACCTTCGTAATTTTATCGGCCTTTAGCGGAATGTCACACTTTACAATCAGGTTACGTACTTTACGTTGATGTTATTTAATTAACCTTAAGGTTACTAGTAAATTTTTAGGCCCACTTTGTGTATAACATTTTGCTTTAAATTTAAACTTGACTATTTTATATTAAGATTTGAAAATTGTAATGACTTAATATAATGTTTATTAATTGTAGGTGGAATGTTATCTGCTATTACTATAATAAAAGCAACTGTCTTGCATTTCTTATCTTATCTCGTACTGACCTCGTCGGTGTCGACCTCCTACGTGCCCTTGTTAAGACTTTGAAGTTTGATATGAATGTTATATTCATATATGAAATAATATCTAGCATTTATAATATTGAGATAATGGCGTAAGATCGCCATGAGATAAAGGTGTAATACTTCATCTTGCAGTGTATCGTTTATTAGTTACATCTTGTACATACAATACTCTTCTTAACTTAACTACATCTATATATTCACTATCCTTATCTTCATCTCTACTCTACTCTACTACTACTCTCGTATTAATTATGGCACCTATTTATATAAAATCCGTAATAAGCTTAATAATCAAATAGTTACATATTAACAAATAGTGGTCTGCATACCAACTATGTTCTACTTGTATACTAAGCATTATTAGCAATCTTATACTGTTCTACTTACTAATTAATACACTTGTGGTACAATAATGCCGGTCTCGTACGATACCTAATAATTACCCTGCATTACCATACTACAATATTTAAAATGCGCATGTTGTGGTCACAAATCTGAAGATGAAATTTCTATTATAAAAGAAGCTCTTTCTGAAAACATCTTACCAGCTATACATTAATTTGATGGTGCTACACAATAAAGATCCAAACCACGCCAACTTCAAACAGAAAATGGCGTGTAAAAATTCTTATAGATCTTTCTTTATTAATTGATATTTATATTATTTTTAACAAAAATTTTAACACATTTAGCATTAAATAAGGCAGATCTATAGTTCCTAAATTTTTGAAACACAAATTCACACTAGGAATTAAAAGAATATAGGTTGGATCCTTATTGAGTAATATACCAAAGCCAATTTAAAATTTTTATATGGAACCAAACCGCTTTAAATAAAAGAAAACTATATTATTTAAATGTTATTTGATTAAAAATACAATAATACTATATGATACTTAAGGAAATTCATCAAAATCTAGAGAACCATCGAAATCATCCTCTAAATTTATCTTCGACTACATCATAACATTGTTCATGGCTGATCTTGCAAGTTCAGCATCATCATGGTGATCTTCAAGTTATTTCTTTAAATTAACAACGACCAAATGCACATAACAAGGTGATACCAGGCGGCTTGGATCCTTGTTGAGTTTTAAAAATATGGTATATTTAAATATAAAAAGAAAATTATTCAAAAGTGAAAAAAATTTAAGTCTAACAGATAGAGCTACTACCCATAGACCAAAAACCAGGGCTAACTCATTTTTTCTAGTTTTGAGGGTTGGGTCCTTATTGCGTAACAACATCCAATTTAATGATAGTGCTTTCGATTAATGTACACATGTTCGTCAATTTTTGGAGCAACTGTTGCCACACGTGTAAAATCTATGCAGCCATGAAACCCTTCTTCTTCACGTGCCTATCCGTTACCGGATGTTGGCGACCTCTCTCCTATGAACTTCTTAGTTTAATTAATAATAAAGAAAATGGTAGACCATAGAGAACATTTAATTGGCCATCTTGGCCTGAAGAGTTTTGACTGCTATCAAATGACATGGGTTAGGTCTCTTATAAGAAGATGTACCTAACCGTTGTTCCCAACCGTATCCAATATTCTGAGATTGGAGATTTCCTTTAGTATGGCACAGTTGTAAACAGGGCATATAGAATTCGGTTGCCACTTGTTCAAAACTGGGAAATCGGATGTTCAACTCGGTGAAGTTTTCGAGGAAGTGGACGACGCAATCTACAGGATCCACTACTGCCCAAAATATGACGACGTAAGATCGGATCTAAACAATAAAATTGGAAGTCTTCTTAATTATCTTCACGATCTTGCTCTACCCAATAAAGAGATTTAGTTGGGAAATCTTCAAGTTCCAGTAGATTTACGACCGCGAAGGACAGTGATCTATCAAGTAGTGACTATTGGAAAGTACGGGGTAGTGTTACCTGCCCCAAATTGATCGTGTTCGCGCTAGTAACCGCAATTTAACCTTAAATAGAATGCAAAACTTTAAATCCCTCCCTATATTAAGTCCTTTGTACTCCCAGCTTGTATGACCAGTGGGTTTTGTTAGCTAAAAGTTGTTATCTGGAGGAAATAGTGACTTCTTGAGCGGCATTCTGTAGGACTCGAACAGTTTTAATTGTTTGGACAAAACAATAGTTTTGACCACCCATACCTTAGAAAAACAAGTTTTAAACAGAAATTTATTTAATCATTCTAAAGTGGTTAATTTATTATATTTCTATAATATATTGATACTCGTGATGAAACGCCAGTACCATTTGCTATAATTATTTTTCATCCTAGGGCAAATGGCGATGTAGAATTTGTACTCAAATATCTTATTCCACTCTGATCAGTTGGACACATTTCTCCCATAATAGTTTTTGGATTGGAAGAGCACGCATCAGTACTAAAACTGAAGCAACTGCTACATTGTACGCTCATAAACCTAATCGAGTTAATACTTTCAATGTAATAAGCAGCTGCGCGAACGTGGGGACAAAATGCTGTAAAAAATAGTTTAATAAATTTTATGTCACAAACAATAATAGTTCACCTTCAGGTAAGGGTGAACCACCAGTTGGAACTCCTGGATCGAGTGGACATCCAGGTTGCCAAGTTCCGCATGTCTGCATTATGGTATTTACATGAAAATCAATGGTACCATAATTTAAACCAAGTCCCAGCGCATTATTATTTGTATGAATTGCTTGAACAAATACTGCATCGGAAGCATCTAAACGTTCATTAATTGGTTTATTGAGGTATTTTGGGCCGGCTGCATCTAATCCATTAATACGACTTACTTTCGACTTTACTAAATCAAATACACGTTGTCCTGCAGCTCCGGAAACGTGAGCCCCAAGAGAAAATCCATTCATTTGCAGTTTTTCTACATCAACCCCAACTTTTGTTAAATTGTATATTAAATCGCCGATCAAGATTCCAACATAGGGCACTGCACAAGTATCTTGAAAATAATCGATTCCCGCGTATACTGACCAATCTATTATTATAATATTAGCATCAGACGTCTTATTTAAATATGTGTCTTTCATAAGCAGAATCCATGGTGTGGTGCCGTTTTGAAGCCATCCATGGATAATTATTGTAGTTAAACCATTGGTGTTTACGCTAGAGTACGTATCTTCATTTAGAGGGATACCATTTAACTGATATTGACTGGTATACAAAGTGAATTTTAAATCTGATAATAGTACAGTTACACTTCCGCACGTATTGACTTGTGTAGTTCCAATGGAAACTGAAATATAAATAGTATAGGTTTTGTTTAACAATATCTTTATTATACTTTGCTTAACCCAACCAATCGAAAATTGAGGTATTTGGTTCAATACCTATTGAAAAATACATTATCTGTCTATAAAACTTCTAGACTATACGCCCCTCCCTCATGAGGGGAGTTGCAAAATGTTCACAACGACACACGCCACGTACAGATGGGTACACAATAAAAGCGTGTGTCGCGGGTAAAGTCAAATTCGGGTGTTTTCAAAAATAAAATTTATATATATTCAAAATCACAATTACACAAAAAATGTAACAGGTAAAATATGTAGATATATAATGACTCACATTAACAAATTTCAGGCGAATCAATAGGTAACTGAATTAAATGTCTTCTACCAGGTGTTAATTGATTAATTTGAAAACCTTAATAGTACGATCTTAATTTACCAACGGTTGGGATCAATTTCAAAACTAAAACACACTTGAAACTGCATTTTTGTCCAAAATTGCCCAAATGGTTTTAATATTTATTTTTTGTAAGATTAATAAATTTTATGACAATTACCGGGTGTCTTCATAAAAAAAATGGTATAAGAGATTTACCTAAATAACTGTAAGTCTTAAGGATAATTAAATTCTCAGTGTATCGAAGATATTTAAGCTTGTTAAAATTCAATTACAAAAAAAATAAGTATGGCCTACTTACCAATGGAAAAGAAGACCAGGCACCCCAAAGAATGCAACATTTCAATACAATCGCTGTGACTTGTAAGTTCCATTACATATACTGGGTGCTTATATTCAGAAGTATTATCTGGGATGATAATAATATGTCAAATAAATAATTTGCAAAAAGCCACTTAGTATTTGATTTAAATTTTGGTTATTATTTTTAAATGTAAATTATAGTTTAAAAAAAGATATTTACCATATTAATGAGTTCATAGTCCTTATTCCTAAATTATTATAATGTATTTTCTTTTTAAGTTAAATTTACTTAGTATATTAGTTTACAATGCACATTATAATATATTGCGGTATCGAGATACCACGTCAATGGAAGTACGTCATTTAAATTTCAGCAAAAGTTTTGTTATGAATAAAAGCATGTAACTTATCAAAGTAATCAGAAAAACTTCATCCGATACCAAGGAATTTAACTTAAAGTCATATGATTCGTTGAAAACGGGACATAAAACAGGTGTGAATAAAATAAATTTGAAATGCATCATTTTAATATTTGTCATTGTTAAAAATGTTAATTAATAGTAAATGAAAGATTGTTAGTAATAAGAAAGGTATTTTAAAAGTTAGAAATTTGTTAATCAATTGATAAATGTAAAAAATCCATGTTAGCGTTAAATTTAAAATAAGTTTGTTAAATCGTTACGTGAGTTCGGCATGTCACAACTTAATGAACTGCGTATGGAAATTTCATATCCAGCATCTTTATTTATCCAACCACGAAACACTTGAGAAGAACACAATCAAATCTAAAAATAAGAAAATTTTTACTTATAAAATTTCAACGAACCACAATTGGCTTAGTCCATACCTGTACTATGAAACTTCAAATAATATTGATTTTTCGATCGACCAATAAAATACGTTTATGCAAAGATCAGGATAGCGATGAACTTCAAAAAGGAATTAATAAAACAATCAATAACAAGGTTGGTGTTGATATTCGCACGTGCAAAGTGGCGAATTTAGAATCGTCCTAATAAAATTGATATTATAGTGAAAATAAATAGTGTAATTACGAAATATAAGTGCATAATTCAACAAAATAGTTACTTACCTACGAAAAACCACAAATAAGGTGAAAATCGCAACGGATTACAAATATTTTTAAAGAAAATAAACTTCAACACAAAACGAGGTCAACAAACTGCATCGGGAAGTTTCTGATGGTAAATGAACCCTTTGAGTGTCTTGGACGCGCAATTGTACCATCTCCATTTCAAATAACAGAAATATTCCTGGATTTAATAAGGTACCGTGTACATTGCAATAAAATCTTTATAAACTTAAGTGAAATCTCCGGACTTCGTACGACACGTGTTTTGCATCATTTTACGTTCAGAATTTTTATAAAATAGATTTAATAATAGAACTTTTTGATATAACCAAATATTTATTTTCATTTGTGTGCTTAATAAAAACATTAATAACTTTGTAACGAAGGATAATTATTTAGACCTGTTCCGCACCATAATTTCATTTACAGCATTGGTAACGGAACGAATCCACCCTGTACAAGGTAAGATACATGCACTACGAAAGAGCTAAGCTGAGGCACCTTATTTCATTAAATTGTGTTTACAAAATATCACATACTTTTCCATTGACGGGGTACAACTACGTACACCCATATAAAACATTAACAAAAAGAACCTTTAACCCTATTAGCGAGGGTATTCATAACAATTTTGTATTATAAAGTGTGGGTCTCTCAAAGGCCTTACGTAAGCACACAGCACTTTTTGGCGCAACAACGTGAGGCTCGAGTCACCTCGAACAACCTCGTACTGCGAGTAAAATTAGGTCATTACAACTAAAAATACTAGATAGGTTAATTACAACGAAAAATTTCATCAAAATTATTTACAACGATAACATTAAAACTAAAAATCTCCTTAAAATTAAAATTAAAAATATTCTTATTACTAAAATTAAACGTACATTGTCAATTACTTAAAAACTATTTTCTTATAACTAAATTGATTAAAAATAAATTACAATGGCTGAAAAATCAGATAGGACAATAAGATATGAGAAAAAGAATCCGGAAGTCGTAGATGAAGGTATGGAAGACACATTCATAGAAAAGGAAGAAGAAAATTTAATAGAAGAGGTTATACTGGAAACAGAGGAAGAAAGTAAAATCACAAGTGAAATATCGCTTGAAACAAATATAGACGAAACACCTAAAATGGAAAAGAAATCAGAATTACAAGAAATGCGTGAGATGATGGCCATGTTATGCAAAAACATAACAACAAAAGAAGAAAAAGAGGAAAATCGAAGAAAAACAGAAGAGACAAGTAAGAAATTAGAAAATTTAATCATAGAAAGTAGAGTGGATTCCAAAAAGGAGCTGAATGAATTGAACGAGAAAATAGAAGTAGTTATTAAAAACACAGAGGACACAAAAAAGGAACTTAACAAAAATATACAAAAGTTCAAACAGGAACTTGAATCTAAGTTTTCTGAGGAAATTGGAAAAACGAATTCACATGTAATCAGTGTAGAAAAGGATGTCGAAAATTTAAATGAAAAGGTATCGGAAATTAGTGGTCAAATGATGCCGGCGATTACGATCAATAATAAAATAATACAAACGCGTCAAATTTTGGAAGAACAAATTGTAAAGTCAAAAACAGATATGAGTCAAGAAGTGTGTAAATTAGAAAATCGGGTTGACCTAAAATTGAATGATCAGGGTGAAAAACTAAAACTAATGGAAGAAAACGTAAAAATAAAATGTGAAAGCACAAACAGTTCAATAACTTTATCAGCTCTACAAGACATCACGTGGCCGACAAACAACGGGCAAGCAATAAAGTTCTACGAAAAAGGGGACTTTAACCCCAAACAATTTATCAAATACGCGAACCGCAGCACAAGTCACATCCGCGATGTGAACAAATTTAAAAATTGCATCTGCTCAATGATGGGTGGAAATGCTAAAAAATGGTTCGGGTGTGTGCAAGATAAATTTGAAGATTTTGTCGGTTTTGAAAGACTATTTCTAGATCGTTACTGGGACAAGCAAGCTCAGGGGCGAATACGTAACGAGTTAATGAACGGTAAATTTAAAGGGTACGGTCGCCGCAATGATTACGCGGAGAACATCATTAACGAGGTAACGCAACTTGAACCGGAAGTCTCCGAGGAAGAAATCGTTGAACATTTATCTAATCATTTCTGCCAAGATATAATTAATCGGGTAGCTCTGGAAAATATAAACACGATATCCGAATTATCGAAATTGTTAAGGAGAACAGATGCGGTTAACATGGACGAAAGAGCCAATAGGTCAAGTTATAATAACGCGACTAGAACTTTTAACAATTATTCAGGGGGGCAACGCGA
Organism: Podabrus alpinus; assembly: GCA_932274525.1. NCBI lineage: Eukaryota > Metazoa > Arthropoda > Insecta > Coleoptera > Cantharidae > Podabrus > Podabrus alpinus. The sequence continues at coordinate 41,079,629 of OW026452.1, read as the reverse complement.
ATCGAATAACCAGCGCACTTATCACAATAATGGGAACGACAATCGCAATAATCAGGACAATAGATACAACCGTTACGAACGATCTGGAAATTATAACCAGAACAATAATAATTACGGCAGAAATGAAAATAATTTTGAAAATCGTAGGGGTGGTTACAATAATTTTAATACTAACAACCGGGATAGTCAGGATGATCGTAACGCAGGGTACAACCCAAATCGACATAATTTTGGTAGAGGTAACTATTACGGAAACAATAGAAATTATAATCAGGGTTATCGTGGGCGCTTCCAGAGAGGAGGCAGGTATGAGTCAAATTGGCGTAATTATGACAATCGCACAAACGACCAAAATAATCAACAAGGGGGCGACGAACGTTTCCCAAACCGAACGTCAGCCAATACAGAAAACAGACCGATTAATAGTGTTACGATAAATAGGACACCTGCTGTGGAAGAAGAAGTATCTTCCCCACAGGATTTTCAATAAACGGCGTGCCAAGGAATATGCAGATAAGCTCTTATCAGCATCCCAAAGAGTTTATCAGTATTGAAAATACGGGGGGGTTAAATAATGAAAATAAATTTGATTTATTGCCATACATTATGGTAAATATTAATAACGTTCAGGTAAATTGTTTAATAGATACAGGGGCAGAAATTTCATTAATAAATCAGGGGGTAATTTCGAAAAATCAAGAAAACTTTAAAGATACAATTTTAAAAACAAAGATAGTAAATTTGGTAACGCCAAACCAGAAAAAGTTCTCGTCTGCAAACGAAAGCGTACTCGCGACAATTAAAATAGGGGATGTAGTTATAAAAGAATCGATCTTAATTATTAAAAATTTATCCATGCAATGCATACTCGGAATCGACTTAATTAATAAATTTAATATGACCATTGATGCGGAACGAAAAATAGTAAAAATATTAAACAAAGAGATCACTTGGACAAACAATTTAGGGAATCAAATCACTGATGGGAATGAACCGGAAATGTTAGTAGAAAATTCAATAGAAGGGGAATACAATGTTAATTATGTTAATTATGACAGGGAAAAAGGTTTAAGGAATGTTAATTGGGATACACAGTTAATAAATAAAAACAAAGGGGATTTGAAAAACATAAAATTAGATTGTCCAAATGATTACACCCAAGAAGTTATAAAATTATTTACGAAATACGACGCATTAATAAATCAGGAGTCGGGTACCGCGAAAAATTACGTGCACAAGCTACAAATTATCGAGGACAAGCTATTCCGCTGTAAGAATTACCCTATCCCGCAATGTTACAAACAGCAGGTGCAATTAGAAATTCAAAAGATGCTAAATGATGGCATCATAATAAAATCTCCGACAGCTTATTTAAACCCACTCGTTATTGTTAAAAAGAAAGACGGTAGTTTAAGATTATGTTTAGACGCGAGGGGGCTAAACGCAGTCACAAAACCCCAGTTCGAAAGTCCGGAAACTATGGAGTCATTATTATCAAAATTGGGATCATCAAAAACTTTTAGTAAACTCGACTTAAGAAATTCGTTTTGGCTAATTAAACTGCATAAAGACTCACAACAATACACAGGTTTTAGCGTAGATGGTAACACTTATATCTTTCGAGTTGTTCCATTTGGATTGTCCACTAGCAGCGCGGCACTCATCGGTGCATTACAAGTTATCCTCAACCAGTTTAGTCATTTTTGTGCACACTATGTTGATGACATAATAATCTTCAGCGAAAATGAAGAAATTCATAAAGTTCACTTAGATAAAATTTTAAAAGCGTTAAATGATGCAGATTTGAAGCTCAACATAGAAAAATGCGAGTTCTACAAGACGCAAGTTCAATATTTGGGTTACATAATTTCAAACGAGGGTATTAAGATAGACGATGGGAAAATAATAGAAATCAAAAACTACCGTCGACCATTTAACTTAAAATCATTAAGATCATTTTTAGGGTTAATGAATTATTATAAAAGGTTCGTACCTAACTATTCTAATTTAACAGTTCCGTTACTTGAGCTACTGAAGAAATCGGTAAGGTGGAAATGGGACGATGACAAACAAAAAGCTTTTGATCAAATGAAAAATACATTATATGAGAACGTCAAACTACTTCATCCCGATTTCAAAGAAAAGTTTATATTAAAGACAGACGCGAGTCATTTTGCGGTCGGAGGAGCCCTAATACAAATGCGTAATGGGGAAGAAGAACCGATAAGTTTTGTCTCGCGAACTCTTAAGAAATCGGAACTTAATTATTCCACATCCGAGAAAGAAATGTTAGCCATCGTGTTTGCGCTCACAAAATTAAAATTTTATTTAATTGGCAACCGTTTTGAAATTCACACAGACCATTCCGCGTTAACGTTTCTAATGCGTACAAAATTCACAAATAATAGAATTTATCGGTGGAGTTTGCTCATTATGGAGTATTCATTCGACATCGTGCACATTAAAGGCAAAAATAATATTGTTGCAGACGCGCTTAGTAGAAAAGATAACCCGGAAAATAAGCCTAAAGAAATTTTAATTGCATTAAACCAACTGGTTGATGACGAAATTCCGTTTACACGTCAGGATGTTTTGTTAGCTCAGGAAAATGAATGTTTTGATAGCTTAAAAATTAAATTAGATAATAACGATCAAGAAAACCCAAAGTCATTTAAATATAAAGATAACGTAATCATAAAAACTGTGAGAAATTTAGAATTATATGTGGTAGATGAACCTACCACAATAAATATTACAAACGCGCTATATTCAAAATTTGGACATGCCGGGATCAAGAGAACGTGGCTTATGTTCAGGGAAAATTATTTCTGCCATAAAGATTTAAAAATTATAAAACGTACCATTAACCAATGTACATTATGCCAAATGGGGAAATTTAAAAATTTTCATAACCAAAATATCGTGCAAAGCTTAAAACTAGAACAACCTGGGGAGTTAGTTGCAGTTGATTACATTGGTAATTTAATAGCCAGTAGTGAGTTTCATAACATCTTCGTCGTAGTTGATGCCTTCACAAAATTTGTCCAATTATATCCAACCGTATCATGTACGACGGACATTTCGCTGGAACTTCTGGATCGTTTCTGTAATGAAATCATTAAGCCAAAAAGAATTTTAGTCGATAATGCAACTTACTTCGATAACCAACGTTTTAGACAGCATTGGGAAGAACGTGGTGTGAAAGTCACGTATTGTTCCATACGACATCCACAAGGAAACATCTGTGAGAGGTATGTCCAAGAGACGATTAAATTCCTCAGACTTCTGGTACACAATGATCAACCTTCATGGCATAGTAAACTCGAAACGGTAGAAAATTTCATCAACCATATCCCAAGCGTAGCTACGGAAAGAACACCACACTTTCTTATGTTAAATCAGCAACCAGACAGACCATGGGTGTATGATCAGCCGGAAAAAGAATACAATGAAATACTAGAGGACGTTAGAAAAAGGCTCAAGAAAAGAAGCCAAAAATATACAAGAAAAATGAACAAAAAGATAAAGAAAAAGTGCAATTTTGAAATAGGCGAATGGGTGATAGTTAAAAAGCTACGATTGGGACGTAGAGAGCACAATCAGTGCCAAAAACTTCAACTTCCCTATGAAGGACCATTCATCGTTGATGAAAAGGTAGCCGAATGCACCTATCAGCTAAGACATCCCGATTCGGAACTAATTCGAGGCCGCTTCCACATCGATCTGATTTATCGATGGGACGATGGATCTATAATGATAAATGACAACAATGAAAATAATAGCGAAACTTAATTAATAAAATAAATAAAATAAATAATAACTTAGATATGGACCGCTGAAGAAATAGCAACGCTAATGGCGAAACTTAATTATAAAAAATAAAATATAACAACTTAAAATAAAAAACCGCTAAAGGAAAATAGTAAAAGGATAAAATTAGACAATTGTAAATATAATTTTAAGGAATGATTAGGACACGACCAATAGATAATCTAAAAAGCAATGTAAATTTGATTAAAGCTATTAGAATATGAAAATGATAAAAAAGATTGACCAAGATGGAAAAATTTATATAGAAAAGATACTACATTTGAATAATTAATAAAATTTTATGAAAGGGAAAGTTAAGAAGATTTGATTAAATAAATGATTTCAATTTAAAAAAAAAAAAAAAAAAAAAAAAAAAAATGCAATTGGTAAAAAGAATTTAGTTAATGAAAGAGAAAAGTTAAATTTAGAATTTGGGTGAAAAGGGAATTTAAGATAGCTGATGATGTGTTTAATTTGAAAAGATCAGGAGGTATTTGATAATGGAAAATGGTATTCAATGTTGAACGTTGAAAGATAAATGGGGGGTAAATAATAATACGGTAGTTAACTCAGACGGAGTTAGATAAATAATATGTAGAAATTAATGAATTAATTATGAAGTTATATGAAGTAAAAGGTATATGGGACCAAAAAAGAGGTCAGAGAATAATAATGGGGAAATAAATAGGAAAATATTAATTAAATGCAGAGATAAAGAATACCAATTAATAAGACGGAATTATGAATTAAAAGTTAATGATTGTTCACAAGGTTAATAGCTAAAAGGGAATTATAAGAACTAAAGTAGGAATCACCCAAATATAAATAAGTTAAAGATAGAAAGATTAAAAATAAAGAGTCAAGTTTGTTTTTTTTGAATAAAATAAAATAAAAAGAAAGTCAAATTTAAAATTTCAGAACTCCATAATTTAAATTATCATCAGAAATCTTGGTCAGATTTATTAGTTAAATTAGTATATAGGATAGTTTAGAATTTGAATATAATTAGTTAGTTTTCTTTGAACAGTTAATAGTTTAGTTAGTTAATTAATTTTGAAAATAATCAGTTAGTTTTGTTTGAAGTTATTTAGTTAATTTTATTGAATTCTTTTAGTTAATGTTTATGCGATATAATTTAGCGAGACAATTTGAACATTAAAGATAATCGATACATTAAAAATTTAAGTTTGTTTATGAATAAAAAAAAAAGAAAAAGCACATAAATGTTAATTGTGTAATTTAACACAAAAATAGGTATTTTTCTTTTAAATTACAAATCAACAGGGGGTAAATGCGGTATCGAGATACCACGTCAATGGAAGTACGTCATTTAAATTTCAGCAAAAGTTTTGTTATGAATAAAAGCATGTAACTTATCAAAGTAATCAGAAAAACTTCATCCGATACCAAGGAATTTAACTTAAAGTCATATGATTCGTTGAAAACGGGACATAAAACAGGTGTGAATAAAATAAATTTGAAATGCATCATTTTAATATTTGTCATTGTTAAAAATGTTAATTAATAGTAAATGAAAGATTGTTAGTAATAAGAAAGGTATTTTAAAAGTTAGAAATTTGTTAATCAATTGATAAATGTAAAAAATCCATGTTAGCGTTAAATTTAAAATAAGTTTGTTAAATCGTTACGTGAGTTCGGCATGTCACAACTTAATGAACTGCGTATGGAAATTTCATATCCAGCATCTTTATTTATCCAACCACGAAACACTTGAGAAGAACACAATCAAATCTAAAAATAAGAAAATTTTTACTTATAAAATTTCAACGAACCACAATTGGCTTAGTCCATACCTGTACTATGAAACTTCAAATAATATTGATTTTTCGATCGACCAATAAAATACGTTTATGCAAAGATCAGGATAGCGATGAACTTCAAAAAGGAATTAATAAAACAATCAATAACAAGGTTGGTGTTGATATTCGCACGTGCAAAGTGGCGAATTTAGAATCGTCCTAATAAAATTGATATTATAGTGAAAATAAATAGTGTAATTACGAAATATAAGTGCATAATTCAACAAAATAGTTACTTACCTACGAAAAACCACAAATAAGGTGAAAATCGCAACGGATTACAAATATTTTTAAAGAAAATAAACTTCAACACAAAACGAGGTCAACAAACTGCATCGGGAAGTTTCTGATGGTAAATGAACCCTTTGAGTGTCTTGGACGCGCAATTGTACCATCTCCATTTCAAATAACAGAAATATTCCTGGATTTAATAAGGTACCGTGTACATTGCAATAAAATCTTTATAAACTTAAGTGAAATCTCCGGACTTCGTACGACACGTGTTTTGCATCATTTTACGTTCAGAATTTTTATAAAATAGATTTAATAATAGAACTTTTTGATATAACCAAATATTTATTTTCATTTGTGTGCTTAATAAAAACATTAATAACTTTGTAACGAAGGATAATTATTTAGACCTGTTCCGCACCATAATTTCATTTACAGCATTGGTAACGGAACGAATCCACCCTGTACAAGGTAAGATACATGCACTACGAAAGAGCTAAGCTGAGGCACCTTATTTCATTAAATTGTGTTTACAAAATATCACATACTTTTCCATTGACGGGGTACAACTACGTACACCCATATAAAACATTAACAAAAAGAACCTTTAACCCTATTAGCGAGGGTATTCATAACAATTTTGTATTATAAAGTGTGGGTCTCTCAAAGGCCTTACGTAAGCACACAGCAATATGTATCACTATTATCAACAACTTCCTTCCTTCTCAGTCCTTTTACCCTAATGAGGGTTTGGTGACCAATCTCGTTCTATCTCTTTCTATGCATATGATGTGCGTTCAAATTGTTTTCACATACATAGAGGACCTACTTGTTTAACGTGGGCTCCGAACCACGGGAAGTGTACTACACTTCAATTTCGAGATGTATTTTCTTGGCAGATTACCTCGGTGGTTTGCCATTGCCTGCCGAGGAGAGACGGTCAGAATAAAGTTCTTACCCTGCCCGGATTCGATCCGAGCGTTTCGCATTAGCAGTAGACGTACTTAACTGCCAAGCTATGACCGCCTCTTCTATCAACAACTACTATGATATAGATAAACAATTATCATAAAACTCATATCTTCATACATTTGAGTTGTTTTCGTTTTTTTTTACCTATTTTTTTTACGAAAATTACATTTAAGTATGGGTCCGTTACTTTCATTAAGGTATTTTTTTCATTTTTCATTAAGGGGACCCCCCCTTAATATTTTTATTAAAAACCTAGCTCCCGTTTCTATAGAGCTATAACCAGCTACTTCCCAAATATTAAAGCTAGTACCCTCATAGTTTGTCCATAAATCAATGTTTTTACCGAGGGGGGGGCAAAGTTAATTGTCAAGTTTTTGACTGTACTTAATTTCAATTTTTTTTATATTTGCCTCAAAGGACTACTATGAGTCTATATTTGGCTTAATCAATAAAGGCAGTGTCTATGTAGACGGTAACGGTTACTATATTAAAAGCCGGTAGTTTACGTTTATTGGTCAATTTAAAGAAGGTGGAACTACCGGTACACTAGATTCTAGATTATATTATTGCATTGCCGGTAATAATTCACGGGCTAAAATTTGAAAATAAATAAAATTACTTATAATAAATTAAAATTAGTCTTTTTTCTCTAAATTCTTGCGGCAAATATTGATAATGTGGGCTTTGAACGATAAATCATAGGCCAGACGAATCCTCAGATCGTTTATTTCGTCGACTCGAGCCAGTTCCACGTTATTAATCGAATAATTTCGGTTGTGTATGAAATAACCGAAAATTTATTAAACTTTAAACCAAGATGATTTTCGGTACATTGTCGAGATCGGATTATACCTACCTACCTAACCTACAATAATTATTAGAACTAATGTTTCTAAAGATTATCAAATCATCAGGAAACAATTGGTACGAATAATCCTTAATATATTGTCCAATATTACTGATAAAAGTGATAAATAATGAAAACAGTATGTGACCACAATGAGAGCTTTACGGAACATCCGAAGAAACCGTTATATCCGTCGATTATGTAGTGTGAATCCGTAATTTCTGGATTTTCGCCGTTAGGTAACTACTTAGTCACCGGACCAGTGGCGATCCGTGGCATGAGGCAGGTGAGGCCGGGCCTCACCCAGCATTGTAACCGAGCATTGCAAAGTATGTCTCGATTCGATTTAAAATCGTTGTTTATTTACCCTGGCCTCACCAGTTTTGTTGACCACGGATCGCCGCTGCACCGGACTATGCTTGGACCAAAACCAATCGAAGCAATTTTGCACAGAAGAACCGTATGTAACAAACGATGACAGATTCGTAGTCGTTGACTGATCGGGAAAGAATCCGTGATGATTATTTACAATAAAATTTTTACTGGCGTGGATTAGTTGTACCGAAATCAATTTGCTCAGCATTTTAGGAATTGTCGATTGAATAGAAATACCCCTGTAGTAACTAATGTCACACCGATTACCTTTTTAAAAAATAGGAGTTATGAGAAGCTCTTCGAAATTTGAACGTGAATATGTGAATACGAATTTAACGAAAAATATGTACAAGCGTTTTTTTTGTAGGGAATTTAATTAGCTTAAATTTTATATCAAAATATTTTATCATTAAGTTCAAAGAAACTTGAGAAATCGGCGAAAAAGTGAATTTTGTCCGTTTTTCGCTACACCTAATTTATTTTTAGTAACCGAACCCATGCTCATCTCATTATCACATTAATTTGGTACGCATGCTCAGCACAATTGCACAAAAAACAGTAAAAAAATGAACAAAATAAAAGTACACTTTTAGAAGTATTAGGGCTTGAAATAGGGTTAACATTATAAAATTAATCCAGTTAAGGGTTGAAAAAATTAAATGTGGTTGAATATTTGAATAGAAGGTTTTATTATATTATAATATTACTTTATTTGGTAATTTACTACCACTATTTACATCACAAACAAATTCATACAAACAATAAAGAAATAAAAAAATCAGTTTACAAAAAAAAAAGATATCCATCCTAAACAATAAAGAATAAACATTAAATCATTAACCCCTTCTAAGTAAAATGCAAACTAACATAATTCTTAACATTCCTCTTAAAAATTTCAACTCTTTTCTCCATCTTAAGTGATAACGGCAAGTCATTAAATAATTTTAAACCACTATATAACAACATATTTTGTGTTCTATTATTCCTAAACAGATTCAAACGAAAATCCTGGGCATTACGTACTTGATACTTATTCACATCTGCCACATAAGTAATATTGTTGCACAAATACGACGGAAGCATCTTATTCTTCAATTTGAAAACAAACATCAAAACATTAACTACAATTCTTTGATAAACACTCTGCCATTGTAATGTGACTAGCAACATACTTTTGGATATAAAACGACCTACTCTTAAAATTGTTCTCATACCCCTATTCTGTAGCTTTTGTAACCTATCCAACATGCCACCATTGCCCATAAACAGAACAGACGAACAGTACTCAAAATGAGGCTTTATCATCACATTAAAAATCCTAATTGCGCTCAAAACCGATATATTCTTCCTAATTTTCAAAAAAAATGCAATTTCTTCGCTATTTTTTTACATACATAATCAAAGTGACTCTTAAAGTTCAATTTATCGTCAACAACTACACCCAAGTATTTCATCTGACTAACCACCTCAATCCGAGTACCCTCCATCATAACATCACGAGTTCTACCCCTACTGTCATTTACAATAATACATTTTGACTTACACAAATTAAGTTTTAGTTTATTCATTTGAAACCATACACTAAGTTTCTCTAACTCTTGATTAATAACCCCAACGCAGTCATCCACATCATCACCACAAAAATATAAGAGCGCGTCATCCGCAAAAAGAACTAATTTTGCCCTATTAATTACATTATGCATATCATTTACGTACAACAGAAATAATACCACACCAAGAACCGTTCCCTGCGGAACTCCCAAAGAAACATCCAAAGCCTCCGAAACCTCTCCATTAACTCTAGTTCTCTGTTTTCTATTAGATAAATATGATTTAAACCAATTCCATTCATTACCCCGAATTCCATAACTTTTAAGTTTTTCCAACAAAATTTCTCTATCCACTGTCTCGAAAGCTCTACGGAGGTCCAAGAAAACCGCCAATACCTTCTTATCATCATCATCAGAAGGTTGATTTACCTTTACAGAACATTTTTAATTTTTAAATTTAGACCACTAAGAATGATCGTTTTCCTAGAAGTCTACTACAGACCAACTTTTTGTAGGATCAAAACAAGGAATTTTTTTCCTTTTGAAAAAAAATCCTTAAATTTGTGTTTTTTATTTCTTACTCGTAAATTCTTATAAAGTGGGGGTAATATTTTTAATTATATTTCAAAAATGGTGCAAATTTTTCAGTTGCTTTGAGATGGGATGGCCTTTTTAAAGGCCATTTTTTGCTGTTTGTCAGCAAACAGTGAACTTATTGGAAATAAAGTTGATTAAATTAAATAGAGAAAATATCTGACACTTTTTCTAGTTAATCGTGTGATTACTGAGTTACAGCCGTCAGAGTGAGCGATAACATCTTTTTTCTCCAGGATAGCGCGAAAGCATTATTTTCTTTGTAATTTATCTCTTTGAAAGTCGGCATTTCTGGTACAATCTAAGATAACACTGTAACATGATCTACATGCACGGAAAACGATGTTTTCGAGCGATGGTTAGTCATATTACATGTTTTCCGTCGATGTTATGTTAGGTCGATAGTTGCTGGAGACGCTCTTTGTAATTATATATAAAGTTTGCATTGTCATACACTTGTGGTTTAATTAATAATGATTACGTACATTCTTGTCAATAAATTCCTAGAAGGTCCAGTTTTGCTCGCGGGTATTCCCTTTGCTGATTTAAATTGCTCTTTGTAAATAACCTTATCGCTTGAAGTTTCATGTTACTTTCATTAATAAAAATGCAATCATATTAAATATTTGTTTATTTAAGATTTGTATTTAAAATTGTAAGTACATATTACATACCCATTCTTTTTAATTTAGAAAAATATTGTGCATTAACATTTAATTTTACGAAGTAATTTTGATACATTACACTTTAATTTTAAATAGTTAATTAATCATTGAAATTATTATTTATTTATTTATTTACGGTAGTATACAGAACTGAATGCTCTTGTAGAATAATTAATAATTGCAATGTTTACTTAACTATTTATTATTCAAGTTTATTTTGCAATATTAATTGTTATTGTACAATTGCTACATATTAACTGACCTGCATTTCTTTGTGACCGTCAACTCTGCGGGGAATCCCCGACGCTTGGTCAGGAAATTCCTTCTACTTGTTATCTCTAGCACAATAACGCAGTGCATTTTTATCGCACCTACGCGTCTGGGCTTTTTATTTATTCATTCGTTTCAATAATCATTTTATGTTTTGGATATTTTAATTTGTAATAATAGGTATTTTAATTTCTAGATTTAACTTAATATAATGTTTTTATTTGAATCTTAGAATTTCACTTTGATTATTTTGGTACAGTTTTCTTTTTTTATTCCTGTAGGGCCTTATCCTGGAGAAAAACTAGCATACTTGATGCGTGCAGAAACGATCCATTACAAATTTGCTTGCTTATCAGAACTCGTCTCCGCCTAGTTCTGATATTTGGAAACTCATTCGTAATGAATAGTTTTCTGTTACTTATACGTAAATAACTATTCTGGAGATAATTTAGTCTATTTTATATTCAATAACTTGACATTTTCCTCCACAGTGCAACCAACCCGAGATATTCACGACTATTCCTATAACTTTAATAATTATTCGCGTTGTTTTTCCGCCATGGTGGCGAAATTCGGTTTCTATTTAGAGGTCCTTGCAAAGATAATAAAATTTATTTTTGCGTAGCCGTCGTTTTTAACGCAATAAAACTCTCGTCAACTAGCTATTTATAATAATATAATTTTGGTTTTTTGTTAATTTTTATTTCGTATGTACAATCAATAAATTGATTTTTATGATTACCATCCGATATTGTAACCTTTCTATGTGAGTTGTCGTGGACATACTTAAAATAAATTATTATCAATTCAATAAATTATGTTGATTGAATTTTATTATTATATCAAGAGTAAATACTTATAATACCTACAAAAATATAAACTTATTGAAATTCGGTTTTCACGTTGGGTTGTATTATTCGCGTTGTTTAATAAAAATGGTTCGTCAGGAAATCCAAAATTGTGTACATTGTGCTGTTGGTGTGCTATTGAATTTTTCGCCCTTGATGGGAATATCTAAAACAATTTCCGCTTGTAATCATGCAAGCAAGGCTGTAGTTCCAATAAAAACACTAATTATTTGTAAATTGAAGGCACTTCCTGAAATTTTTTCTCTGGTTGTAATTTCTCTTTCTCGGTACTATGCCACTTCTAGAACCTATACTGCAATAAAGAACAATGCTGTGCTCCAGGATCTGTTGCTCATAACTTCTGATTTAATCTGTTGTCAAACTGGATTTTTTATAATTATTCACTGCTTATTGAAATATCCAAGAGTGGATAGGGTTCTACTACATTTTGACTCCGTATTAAGAAATTTTCATGCAATTACGTCAATCATTTGTTGTCGGCTAATGATATTATTTTCTTTCGAACAATGTGTTATGTAGGATTAACAGTTTACTGTATTGCCTTTTCTGTTATTTGTATTGCGGTAATTTGTTATGAAATTGAACCTAAGTGGAATATAATTGAAAAAGTCGGAATGTGCATTATGTTGTATGCGGTAATCTTCCTCATGATAAATACATATATTGGTACTTCTGAGGCTTTTATATTACTGTCATGAGAAATACAACAACTTTCTAAGAATGGATTTAGAAAATCTTAAAACATGCACTTTTACAAACGGAAATAACTGCTTTGTTTCGTTTTCACGAGAAAATATACAAAATTTGCTGAGAGCCTATACAGACACGTATATTTCATTTGCCAAGATATTAAAATCATTTTGCGATAGCTGCAATCCAATATTTTTAATAATACTTACTCGTATTTGGTTTAATATTCCTTATTGTTTCTAATTTTTTGATAGTACTTATTGTAGTAAGGGAAATTCCAACCAGTTTTCGATTTTTATCTGTAGAAATAGGATTGCAAATTGATACATTCGGGGTAGGTTATGTATTAGTACGATTTGCTAAAACTAACTTAATTGTAAGTAAAAAGAAATTATATATTATTATATTGGACTGGGTACTATATTTATTTAGCATTTCTATTGTAAATATTTCAATTTGATCAAAATTGTAACTTCTTCACAGTGTGGTTTAACTGTGATAACCTTGATAACGTTTTCTTTTCTCCCCGTTCCTAATGAGGGAACAGCCCAGAAAGAAAACGACTCACGCAGAAAGTAAAACTTTCTACTTATATTCGTGAGCACCCTGATGTTAATATAAGCTAACCCCTGAATGTTGCGGTGAACGAGGGCAGTGAGTTCCACTCTGTACAATGCTGAAAACAAAATGAGGATACGCTTCCGTCGAAATAAAACAATAATTAAGTGACAATATTTAATATAATCAAATCGACAAAGCAAACGTGGCTGCGACGTGTTTAAAATAGAATGCACGTTAATGAATTTGACAAGCGTCACGTCAAAGATGTTACAGAAACTGGGAAAACCAGAAGGGCTCCCCGCCAATCCAAAGTTGGCCTCAATGAACACAAATAAATTTACCACCATAAACAAACAAGAATATAAAAGATACGTTACCAAGAGCTCAGGTAAGTTTACAAACTTAAAGGTGACAGACGGCTTCTTGATTGAAATGATGGTTGCAGGTATTGACACTACAGGTTCCCCTCTGAGATCCAAGATCGGAAGACACCAACGTGATGACTCGACAGCAGGTTTTGGCAGGATGGAACGAAGTTGGAATGACGCCCCTCAGTAATATGTGATGGGATGGTACACTTATATAATCCAAAGAGATATGATGTTGATGATCCAAAAATATAATCAATCATCCAAATGACAATCAACACTTGAGTGTTTATTGCACAATGGAAAAATGTGGTCGAACGATATATAAACAAATATAATTCCAACAACGGTTGAATAAGGTATGACAGGATATTGAATACGCTCAATTTCACTTGTATCCGTTGTTACGGTGAAAATATAACTCGCACGATATTTAAGGAAACTGATGATCAAAAAATCGAATCGAAATTATCGATTTATGCACTCGATCACAAAAATATGTCCGCTCAGTTGCTCGTCAAAACCAGAATTAATAATTCTAATGCGCATGAGATATCTTCATATCAACAAAAATGCTCGTTGCAAGAAGCAGTTCAAAATTAGCGCTAGATGTATGAATAAATTTAATTAAATTTTAAATTTGTAGCAAAAATGAATAAAATTTTGTTACAACTGTGAGTTGAAGTTTCAGTTTTTATCTCAATTGCTTTTAATGTACTCTATAGGACACCGCGAAGATGGATGTACTGCATTTTGTGATAATATCCACAATTCTGAGCTATGATTTTTTTGTATTATTCGAACTTTGTGAACAAAGCAAATAACTCTTTGAAAGTATAGCGTGTTTTTTGTTCTGCATGAGATCTTTCAATAGAGATAACTTTTAAATGAAGTTTGTCAAAGTGACAGTTCTTTGACATTTGTGCTCAGGAAAGTTTTCATTTAATCATGAATAAATTAACACTTGAACAACGCTACCAAATTGTGCAAATTTATTTTCAAAGTCAGAGTTTCGTTCGTGAAACTTATAGAGCTCTTCGCCCATTTATGGTCGACATAATCGACCTTCTGGGCAGGCTATTGGTGCGGTGATGGATAAATTTCGTACCACTTCTTCATTGTATGATGTAATTCCAACAACAAGACAAAGAAATGTGCGTACCGAAGAAACTATCGCTTCTGTGAGTGAAAGTGTGCAAGAGAACCTAAACATATCAATTCACCATCGTGCTCAACAACTTGGGCTTTGTTCGTCCACTACATGGAAAATTTTACAACAAGATCTTGGTTTAAATCCTTACAATATCCAGTTGGTTCAAGAATAGAAGCCTAATGATCATCGATTGCATCGTGCGTTTGCAGATTGGGCTCACAACCACTTGGAAGTGGATCCATTTTTTTATCACCAAATTTTGTTCAGTGACGAGGCACATTTCTGGTTGAATGGGTATGTGAACGCCAAAGGCATCATCGGTCCATATTTCTTTAGAAATGAGGAAGAAAGTTCCGTTACGGTGAATGGAGTGAGATATCGACACATGCTCAATACATTTTTGTTTCTAAATATCCAAAGGTTAAACATTGACAACTTATGGTTCCAACAGGATGGTGCTACGTGCCACACAGCCACCGAAACCATCGATTTATTGAAAGGACAATTTAGTGACAACATTATTACAAGATATGGTCCTATCAATTGGCCTCCAACATCGTGTGATTTGACGCCTCCAGATTATTTTCGTTGAGGTATGTTAAATTCATTGTTTGTTTGAAATTCATTCAATACAAAAATGTATGGCAAAAATGAAATTCAAAAATTGAAGACAAGTGTGGCCGAAATAAAACGGAAAAGCGAAATTAACGCAGAGAGACACAGATAGATTTAACGAGAGCATTAAAGAATGTTGAACCGAAAGCATTTGGAACCTTGAAAGTGTAAGCTATGTGAACACAAAAGTAGGTTTGTATTTCGAAAATGATATATCTTTTTGTCGGTGCAAGTCTGAGGAGCTGAATCCTGATTATACAGGGTATAATCAGGGTATATAAAGGTGTACCATGTTTGGAAAAGAAATGAAAGAAACAAAGAAAGGAGGAGATGCAAGACTACGATTGGAAAACATCAAAAGAAACGAAGAAAGCAGTGATGAAATCATAACAAAATTCAATAAAGAAGTATTCAAGTGTATAATAGCAATTGGGATAATAGAAAATAAAAATCATAAGCGTAATGTAGAAAAAAGATTAATATGCAAAAATTGGAGATATGGACGCTTCAGAAATGGAAGAAAATTTAGAAGTGGAGGAGTACGCGAAGTCATAAATAAGCGGTCCTCAAATACTACAAAATTTAAAAGTAGCTCCAAATAGCTGCAATGTGCTTGCAACCTGTTTATTTGTTCTGATGGCAAATCATTAACGCTGGGGGACCGTCTGCTTTAAGTACCATCCGAAGCACGGAAGACGGTCAAGTAATTTTTAGACTGTACCTGGAGTCGAACCGGGGCGCCTTGCGTTAGCAGTTGAACTCGTTAACATTCAGACCATGACCGAAAATCATCGCACTAGCGGGACTAAAATCTCTAATTGTGGAATTATGAATTATACATAAAATTATTGCTATTAATTCAATTGTTTACATTTTAAACCTTTAAATTAATAATGATAAAGAAATAGCTTTTAATTTTAAGTCAATAAAAATACAGCAAATTCATAGTTTTCCTTCATCTGTAATGTTCGGGCATTCCATTGAAAAAGTCACGAACCACCACTAATTCTTAACACATTTTGATAGGATCCTTTATAAGGGACGACTTTACATAATATCGAATAAAGAAAAGAAAGTACAGTGATCAATAATAAATTATAAATTTATTTTATATTTAACTCCTTAAATTGCATAATATTAATTGATAAAAATTAATAAACATGATTTATAATTATGTTTCAGAACCAAGTAGCCCTAACGGAATTGCAAAAGTTTCCATTAACTACATTGAATTCTACTGAAAATCTTCAGGTAAAGTCTAGTATTTAACCCGTAACTGGTATTCCGGGGTCTGGGAGACACTCTTGAATGCATAATTCTTTGTTGCACTCGCGCCTTTTGTAATATAATTGTCATGTTATCAGTACTTTTAAATTAAATCATTTCTGATGTTGTTGCAAAATTTGGGCGGTGTAGGTAAATGTAAAACTTATTTATTACTCCTGAAAGTCTGAGAGACCACCGCGTACCGTTTACGTATGCAACTTAACCGTAACCATTCCGTAACGTAGTCGATTTGTAATCGGTTATATAGGTGTTTTTTAGCAAATGAAAATATTTTTGGGCTTCTATATGGTATAAATATTAATTTATGATCATTTCTCGTTTTTTATATTCCATTTTTTAAACCACTTATTATTAGTTTATGATGTGTTTCTTACTACAAATAAATAACTCTGCATTTGTTACGCAACGCATATTAGCCCAGTCATAACGACTTCAAATACGAAAAATATGTTACCTTTGTCCAAAAAAATTAAAACGTAAAACTCAGTATCTATGTTGTAAGTGTAAAAACCCCGGTGTGCCTACAGTGTACGAGTTAACTTTTAGATTTCCCAAATCAATTTTTTAAAAACACACTAAATGTTTTATTTGTATTTATTATTGATTTTTACACAATTAATATTCAACTTGTAACAACTAATATTTTCTTAATGAATAATCTAACATCTACTGTTAACTAATGATCTAATACTACTACTAACAAAAAATAATAATACAATTCTTTTATAAATTCTGTGTAATTAGCGATTCTGCAGTTCCCATGGAAAATGCGGAATCGTACCTCACTTGGGTGCAATGCTTTCTTGATAAATGAAACGGGAAGAATTTATTATGTAATATCCAGTTTATGGAAAGATATAACTTACGCATAAAATTTGTAGCGAGTGTGAAATAACATTATGAAATTTAGGGGTAGTTAGTTTTTATGTACGTGTTAAAAATTTTGTATTATTTTAAGTTTTTATTATAGTTTAATGTATAAACATTTAATATTAAATCATTTTGTTTAAATCATTTCAATATTTTTATAAATTTATTTACAAATATAAAAGCCTATTATTTCGCCGATATTTGAAAGAAATTCTAATTATCCCTTAAATTAAATTTCGCTTGATTGGTTTTTTCGCGTATGCTAACTTTAAACTCCAACCTTCAGATAACAAATATAATAACACAAGCTAATTTTAAGGGCTAGTTGTCTCTCAGACCACGGCGTACCGGTTATGTACCAAAAGTAGGACTGTACCAGTTACGGGTTTTAAGTAAGAATGAATATAAGGATTGCGTAAGGTGGGAAAAAATAGAACAAAACCAAACAATAGCATAAAATCTTGAACAAGAAGGGGATCATAAAGATATTCATTTTATGAGCTAGATTGCGTATTATAAAATTATTTTTTCAGTTTGAATGCTTTCTCTTTGTCGTTAAAAAATACCGGACAAAATTAGAAGTATCGGAAATAATATCAATGGATATTCAATTATTTCCAAATGTAAGTAAGCACCTTGATATTTTTGATTTAAAACTTAATTTATGCAGTATTAAATTTCTCTTTGCTTGTAGTTGTGGGCTACGGTATTGACCTACATACGTCTTAGTCGCAGTACAATTTGAATTTTTGAAACCTGTAGTTTGAAGTTGAAATATTAATATTTACTACCAATCAAGCAATTTTGGAAAAACTGATATCTTTACACATCGGATTAACATTTAAAATCAATAATTGAAGGGCCTAGTGGAAAAAGTAGTTAAGTCACTTTTTTTCAATTTGTAGTTGAGCACATTTTCACATTGCGGCATTTATTCTCTACAAATTAGTATAAAAATCAACAAATTGAAAAAAAAGTGACAACTACTTTTTCCACTAGACCCTTCAATTATATAGTTTTGTAAACCTCACGTATGAAATTTTTGTGTGTATTGCAATATTATTACAATAAAATTTTTTGGAATTCACTCATTTACAAAAGTTTGTAAGACATAGTCGTTGCATTAGGAAATGATTTATTTTTACATTTTAGGTAGCTTGATAAGTTGACCCTCAATGTGCCTGTTAACCTGTTTTTTATTGTTATAATGTTATATTATTAACACAGGGGGACATACGGCTTTACGTGCTCTCCGAGTCACGGAGGCGGTCAAGAAATTACGTTCAGACCCTAATAGTTTTCAAGATTCATCAGTTAGTCTATTTTTTTTAAATTAGTTTTTCGATGTTGTAACAACCCAACTGGCTGCTATGGGTAGCTTACGGGAGCGTGGTTCAGGGGGGGGGGCTTATATTGCCGAAAAGTAATTTCTCTCTCTCACTTCTTACTTTTTAATAATCAATGCGGGCGCCACTCTTTTCTAATAAAAGAGACTTTTAGGAAACTTAAAAGAAAAAATAAAAACTCTTTAAAAATAATATTTTATTCGAAGTGAAATTTCAATTGAACAAACTTAATATCAAATTTACAAGACTTGGTTAATTACTTATTTACTTATTTACAATTTATTTACGAATGTTAAAAAGGGAAATTAATATATACAAGGATCCTTACTACGGTCCTGCTTGTAGTAGGTCAAATGACTTTGACGTATAACCGAACAGGTGCAATTTATTTTGGCTATTTACTGATTATCAATAACAACAAAATAAGTGACTGGATTCCCCTTAACCACGGTAGGAAATCTTTACTTTAATTACTAATTATCAAGAAGGGATAATTACTTTAATCTCTACTTTTTGTAGACCAAATAAATGCATGTTGACTTCGGGGTTTTTGCAAAATCTACACCCACAAATGACAAAACTGCCCCCCTGAATTCTAACCTTACAAATGGCCGGAGCAGTGACCTTACTTGTACCTCGGGAAGAAATGAATACAGGACGGGGGTTTTGTCAGAGTGCCTTGTAACAGCCGAAAACACTCTCGGAGAGACCTACGTCTTGTTAACCAAAACGTATTGGATCGATCTGCCTTGTAAAACCAAAAGCATCTCGGGGATAGTAGGTGAGCAACGGGAATGAAAGTGCCTTGCGAACCAAAGACACCTTCGGGTGAACGTACGCCTTGCGAAACCGAAAACATACGCTGATGACACCAGAGAAATTGCCAACCTTCCTGCGGTAGCGACTAAAACTTATAAAATTGTGTCTTTCTCCGGCGTCATCTAAAAAGGATTGGTAAAATTTAGGATAATTAATATTTGTCGGCATTAAGGTAACCGAATTATATTTACAGATCCCTGCCATTAACCTATAAAACTTAAAAATATTTACATCGGCTGACATTTGTACACAAATGATATCAGCCGATTAAACCAAAAATATTTATTTCGTTACAATGTTACCACACAATAACCACCTCCATTGATATCAGTACCGAGAATACGGCTGTGTCTCACAAGTAGTAAAAGGAGTGTTTTAGATAGAAAAAATTAAAAGTAAAAAATGCACTAAAAAGTAAAAAATAATTTTTCAAATAAGAACAAACAAAGCTCCTTGAAAACATCAAAACAATGATGTTTTTAAGGAGCTTTGTTCCTTATCCCTTATTCATAAAAAGTTTTGCAATTTCATTGGCTATTGGTTAAAAAAAAGTTATATTTTAGGGGGATTCCTACCTATGTAACGAAGTTGCTGTATTGATTATATATTCACAGATATAGGTATTTTTTGCAGCACATTTTAAAGATGAAACGAATACTCTAGACATAGGCGAAACAATTTCATTAAGCCAGTCAAGTGGAAATATTCCTTTAAGTCAGTTGAGTGGCACAACTGGTTCTCCTACCTTGAGCCCTACAGTACTAACTGAAGCAGCCAGTCTCAAGCTCAAGTCCATACGTTTGTCTCCGTTAGTGACGTATAGACGCACTACTACTAGAACACACGGAGCAAGAGTCAGCGCTGCTAAAAGGAAGATTGAGGAAGCAACAACGGCCGTTCAAACAAAAGTAAGCTGTGCTATGGGACTGAATGAAGAAGACCTAGAAAATACTGAAGCAAGGAACGCTAGGGATCACGAACTTCTTATGGATAAAATTAAGGAAAAACTTCCTTCAGCATCGAAAATTCTTCGGTACAAGTTGCTTTCCCTCGTTCCTACAAGTATGTCTGTGAGAGTAGCGGCCAAATTTTTCAACGTTAGTAGATCACTGTTTGTCTGAAAGTAAGAAAATATACAGTAGAGAAAGGAATTTTGCCCATTGGTGATTTTTCAAGAGCATCAAGTGTTCCGGAATCAACCAAATTGCTAGTAATAAATTATTACTGCAATGATGCGAATTCTAAAATATTGCCTGGCACACGAGACTGCGTGTGCATAAGAAAAGGAGTCTACGAACAGAAACGGCTACTCCTCAGCAACTTGCCTGAGCTCTACCAGACCTTCAAAAGGGATTATGAAGTGAGAAGTGAATTACCTCTCTCCCGCGGATGCAGGATCGAGAAACTTCCTCCCACGCGAAGTGGAAAACCACCTCACTTTTTTAACGTGGGGAGCCCTGGATGTAATGAACTAGCTCTTATGATGGTAACGTCGGTCTGCGAGGGACGTGGGTCCAGATCTCTATATCTCACTAAAAAGGTTATAAGTATCCCCTCTTCCAGGGAAATAAAAATTCGGTGTAATAATAATTGATTTAATAACACACCACAATCAATACACAACAAAAATACAAATGGCAACAACCTTTCGGTGGCGAATATAAAATGGATTGCTGGCTTCTGACGGAAGCCAGCCAAAATACAATGCGTGAATCAATCCTCCTGTGAAGAAGGCTCGGCGAACAAAAAAAACTGAGGTGACAAAACAAGACACCTCGTTGTGACGTTAATTAAGCAACTCGTAATTGAGATTATGCAATCACTACCCAAAACAGATCAGAAAAGTAAAATTGTCTTACCAAGTACTCAGCAAGCTCACAAACTGATGGTGACAGGTACCCCCAACCTGCTTGGATGGATTGCACACGAGAATTGATGTTGATGCACTGCTCGCCAGGTCTCGGTTCTCCAGGAAGGATTGCACGACTCGAGTGATGAATCCTCAGCAACCCCACGACTCGGCAACAGGACAATGGCTGGACAGATGTGCTCCAAAAGGTAACTCCAAAATCGCTAGTACGTCGGACGCAGGCTCGCTTGGCTACTCGGTGGATCGTGCCACAACAATATTAACAGTACGACGAAACAATCGGCAACGGACACGACGACAAAATTGACTAATTGCACTAACCGACAAAAGCGGGTTGGTAAATAAATAATTCGGTGCGCTATGTTGACAACTTGTCACTTTCCAAAATCCCAATAGAGGGCGCAAGAGCATGCGCAAAGTGCAGTTGGAATAAAATACTCGGGCACACAAAAAAAGATGGCGATTGACTTCCAGATGTCAAAACGAAAAATGTGCTACGGTAAACTTCCGTATTCAAAAAATTATGTCAGCCTCACCCTCGTGTACTCGATGTAGATCTTAGTTAACTCGATTGTATTAATCTTCACTTGCAATAGCAATAAAATGAACTTATACTGCAGCAGTACACACACTCCGAACTATATGCTTCGACGGTCAGAACCAAAAGTGAAGTTCCATCCAACATGGCCGCCTGACATGCGTATTCACGGAAGAACGAAAAATGCGAGTGGAAGTGTGTATGGACCCGTCTCAATAATTTTGAATAAAATAGGAAGTGGTCAACAAATTATTGTCTTAGGTTGATCGATAACGGATATAAGATCCAAAAATCCGTTATACACCCCCCCCCTAAGCGTCTTTGCCGGTATGAATAGGGCTAAAGGCTCAAAAAAATCGCCTGTGGCTCAAAAAAATCAACCGGTCTCAAGTGTCTTCCGTGAACGCAAAACGCGCCCGCTGAATGGTAAAGAAGAATGTCGCTTCGCTCAATGTAAAAATTCCAATCGTAATAAAATTAAAATCTGTAGTAATAGGTAGTCTTTGATTTCATCATGGCAGGGACAGTGGAATAAAAAAATTCCAAAAAATATCATATTAGCTCAAAAAAACAACGACACGTTGCCTTAAAAACCGCATAAAGCGTGAACTACGGGTTAAGCGTAAATCGCTATTGAAAACCACAAAAAAAATTGTATGTAATTTTCCGATGGCATAGACGCATCCATTCGGAATTATCATTGAATGATAAGCGCACGGCTCGCATCGGACCCGCACCAAAACAAAAAAAGGCTGAACAGCAAGATTCAAACAACACTTGACTGTCAACTAAGAGAAGGGAACACATAGGACCCCTCCTATGAAGTCGAAGGAACGCTCTCGCTCCCCACAGACTTACTATGTATTCTGATGCAAGGCACTCAACGACCTTAACATACAGAAAGAAGCTAATAAATCTAATACTCGGTTAATAAAAACCAACAAAAACACTGCCATGAGAAAACAAGGATGTTCCTCAGAAAAGATGGTATAGCTAGCATCTGGATGTTGTGATTACTAGCTATGTTGTAAAAACCAAGGAGAAAAAACAAAAAATATACCCTGAACCCAACCCTGGAAAATTTAAAAGGTTCCCAATATGAAAGAGGAAGGAATGTTTGGTAGGATTGAGGTAAGTGGAGTTGGAACTAAGGAATTGTGGGAAAGGATAAACAACCCTAATGGCCGATGCGTCCCCACCCCGATGATATGAGCGATAGCTCGTCCTCGCGTATGGGTGAAAACAACGCGTCGTGGACCGCCAGCTAACAAACGCACACCACCGAAGCGAGAAGACAGCGGGCACCAGGCCATCTTTGAGGATGGGAGGAAAGGTTAACCCCGGGGAATGACAGTATGTCATTGAGAGACGTGAAAAACTCACCCGGTTCTCTCTCAAAACCGGGATCACAGTTGGGGAATGGCTGAAGGCACTATGGTCTCGACGAAAATACGACCGACGACCCCCCCTACCCGTAACAGGAGGAAGACTTGCCGACTACCAACCAGCAAGGATTGACAAACCCCACTGCCAACAGTGCAACGGCACGCCTAACCTAAGCAGGGCGTGCAGGTATAGCCAACTCCCACCGATGAAGCAACCGAACAAGCTCCCTTTGTTCCTGCACAAGGCAAGGAGTCCGACGGCCCCCATAAACGCCAAGACCGAAAACTAATTTGGGTCGGGACTTGTTGACCCCACGGAAATGGTGAGTCAGTAAACTGACTTACGGAATACACGGAACACAAACAAAGCCATGATCAAGTGGTAAAGCGATCGCAAGTTAGAATGTCGCCCCGAGGCCGCACGAAGACGATTCAAAACGCAAGTTGGAAAAAAAATTGAATCGACGACAGGAAACACGCTGTTAGTTATGATCTGAGATGTTTATAGACCAATTAGTGACATACATTACACCAACCTCCCCCCTAAGCAATGTGAATCTACCCCCTATTCAACTCTTGTACGCTCCCAACGTCATCGCCCTCAGGATGCTGCTTGAGATCTTTCGCATGAAATATACCCACGTCTTTACCGCGCTCATTCACCAAACGATAGGTTAGAGGACCCGTGACCTCGCGTACCTTGCATTTAATATATTTAGGTGCCAACTTACTGCACCGTTTTTCGCCAGCGTTGGATAAAACAAAATTACGACGCCAGACTACGTCGCCGACCTTAAAACTAACAGGCCGTTTTCGAAAGTTGTAGTGTTCGGCGTTCTTTTTGTACGCATCGTTTAAATGCTTGGTCACGTTCTCGTAAACCTCGTTCAGTTTGCGCATATCCAATGCAACGCCCTCGCGACCATCGAAAGCCAAGTCACCCTCCCCTAAATCCCTTATGCGTCCGTAATAATCTCCACTAATTGGAACGGTCCGCCCCAGATTCAGAAACGAAGGAGTGAACCCAGTAACTTCGTGCGTCGCGGCTCTAATAGCGTGAGCTATTTTGTATATTTCGACATCCCAGGTACGATGATCGCTTTTTACATAAGACCTCATGGCCGTCCCGATAACTCTGTTGTAACGCTCGACGAAGTTGACCTGCGGATGGTAGTTAGCGTTTCTCCAGACATGAGAAACCTTGTATTTAGTCATGAGTTCCCGAAACTCCGCGCTTATAAATTGAGCACCATTATCCATCATGCAAATCTGGGGAACGCCGAATAAAAGAAACACGTCGTTCTCCAAGAATTCACATACCGACTTAGATGTTGCCCGTCTCAATGGTTTAACTAGCACGAATTTCGTAAACCAGTCGCAGACTACAAGAAGCATGGTGTTGCCCTTCGCCGAACGAGGAAAGGGACCCATAAGATCCACGGATATGCATTGGAACGGAAACCTAACTTTCTTTTCGCGTCCCATTAACCCAAAACGAGCTCCCTGGCAAGCTTTGGACGACAAACACACAGCGCACCGACGCACATAGCGAGCAATATCAGCGCGCATCTTAGGCCAATAGTATTGTTCGCCAACCTTACAAAAAGTTTTATAAATACCCAAATGAGCTGAAGTCGGGTCATCGTGACATTGTTTTAAAATGTCCTTCCGACGCGACTTGGGTATGAGTTGCTTCCATTCAACTAGGTTTGAAGCAATATCGTGTTTATTGGCAACCAGCTTGAAGAGCCTACCTGATTCGATACGCCAATCAGGGTAATTATCTGGCGTTTCATTTACTTTCGCTAACATGCGCCGGTACCACCTGTCCAAGTCGCCCTCGGACAATACCAAAGATGAAACGCTCAATGGTTCGCGAGATAAGGCGTCGGGGACCACGTTTAATTTCCCTTTACGATGCCGGAGATCGAAGGAATGCTGTGCCAAACGGATTGACCAACGCGCAAGCTTGTTCTTGGGATCCTTCATGTTCATGAGCCAGAGTAAAGAGTAATGATCGGTGATAACCGTAAAAACTGTACCCTCCACCCATGGTCTAAACTTCTCTATCCCAAAGATAACCGCGAGGCATTCCCGTTCGGTAACCGAATAATTTTTCTCGGCTTTATTCAGGGTACGTGACGCATAGGCTATGACACGCTCTCTCTCCCCCTCACCCTGCGTCAAAACGCAACCCAACCCCAGGTCTGATGCGTCACACTGGATGAAAAACTTTTCCTGGAAGTCAGGACTAGCCAAAATGGGAGCCGAAACCAACAATGACTTAAGGTCATCAAAACATTTTTCGGCTTCCGGAGTCCATTTGACGGTCTGGCGCTTAATGCGACCCTTGGTAAGCTCAGTAATGGGAGCAGATAAAGTTGAAAAATTAGGGATGAAACGACGGTACCACCCCACCATCCCAAGGAATCGTTTGACGCCAGTGACGTTAGATGGTTTCGTCAGTCTGGTGATAGCCTCCACTTTGGCCGGATCAGTGTGGAGTCCAGACTTGTCAATAACATGACCCAGGAAGGTTAAACTGGACCGACAAAATTCGCATTTGTCCAAGTTGACAGTTAGGTTGGCGTCCCGGAGTCGTTCACGGACTTCTTCCAGCAGACTCATGTGCTCGTCAAACGAGTTTGACACGACGATAATATCGTCCAAGTAGATAAAAATTTTCTCTCCAATGAGAGGTCCAAAAATGTTGTCCATGAGCCGCTGCTGCGTGGACTGAGCATTCGAAATACCAAATGGCATGACCGTGTATTCGAACAAACCCCGACCCGGAACGGTAAACGCTGTCTTTTCGCAAGAGTCCGGAGAGAGAGGAACCTGCCAAAATGCCTTTTTTAAGTCAATGGATGTTAAAAATCGCGCATCCTGAAGTCGCATTAAAATGTCCTGTAATCTCGGCAAGGGATAAGCGTCTTTACGGGTCACCGAATTCAATTTTCGCCCGTCAAAACATAAACGATGAGTGTTATCGGATTTCCGAACCAAAAGCATAGGCGAGTTCCAACCAGATGAACTAGGTCGCACGACGTTCATCGCGAGCATGTTATCGAGCTCCTTGTGCGCAATTTCCTGCATTGCAGGTGAAAGGGAATAAAAACGTTGCTTTATGGGACGCGCATCCCCCGTGTCGATTATGTGCACGACCTTGTTGGTACGTGTCAACCTGTCATGAGCTATCCCCTTAAATTTTTCTTTGAGTGCAGTGAGAACAACTTGCTGCTCAACGTCGAGGTCATGATGAGACTTAATTGCCTCCAATGAATTAACCTCTCCAACTAAAAATTCGTCGCGTCTAAAATCAACGCGTACGCCAAAAAGTTTACAAAAATCGACTCCAAGAGTCAGGCCAACTTTAATGCTACGGCATACCACCACGCTCAGGCTTTTTGTAACCCCACATATCGTGATGGGTATATCAACTTGGCCCAACACATCCTGGGGAGTACCGTCCGCCGAACGCAGCGAGAGCGCCGCACCACGCCTAAAACTTAAGTCGAGTTGGTCGATTATATAGTGAGCTTCCGTACCCAAAACGGATAGTGAAGCTCCTGAATCAAGAAGAGCAGTCAAGCTGATCCCACGCACTGTCAGATTGACAAAAGGTCGCGCATCTGATGTAGGATGAGAAAATATGGCGGAAGCGCGCGGATCCGATCTGCAAAAATCGCGAACACGCCCCAACCATTTCCCCCATGTTAAAGCTTCGGCTTTTCGGGCACGCCTGAGGGATGCGCCGTGACATCGCCTCGCCCCTAAGCGTTTTTTAAATGCCGCCTCGGGCAACTACCCGTTGTGACCCCCTTACGTCCGCATCTCAAACAAAATGTTCCCAAGGGTTTATCGCAATATGTGAATCGATGGGGACCCGAGCAATTCCAGCAAGCACCGGGGTATTTCTTTTTGGAGGGTCCGGGCGTAACCGTCGCCGCCGCAGGAGATTCCAGCGTTGAAGTCGTGGCCTCGAAAGTAGAGGTCCATTTTATTAATTCCTCGGCTGAAACGGCAGCCTCGGACAATTGCTCCATCGTTAAAATGGGGTTGGTACCCATTGCGAGTGAAATATTCGGAAGCATATTTTTTCGTATTGTTAAAATACGCTTAGCTAACGCAGGTACGGGCGACAATCGCGAAAACATTTCGGACATGACTTCCAAGTAAGAAAACACTGACTCGTTGGTTTGTTGTTTCCTATTTCTTATCTGATCTTCGTAATCAGACATAAAATCTCGCGATAAGAAACGAAGTTTAAGCTCATTGAGCAATTCTGCCCAATTATTAACCCTTGATTTTATTGTTCGAAACCAACGTAGTGCTTCGCCGGAGAAAAACTCAACCGCATGGCTGAAAAGTTGTTGTTCCGAAACGTTCCGCGACCTCGACAACTCGCTAGCGCGGTCCAGAAATTCGAATACTTCCGCAAACCCCCCAGTACCATGAAACTTAAGGTTCCACTTGTATACCGGTACTTGCTTTGCGGTACCCACATCGCGGTCAACCAACCGATTTAAAATAGCTGTTAATTCGGCGCTATGCCGGTCATTATCAATTTCTACATCAGCTCTAGGTGAAATTACAGAGGACTGTCCTCTAGGAGTGCCTAACAGCTGATTATGTAAGGGTTCCTCGACTTCCGGTTGTTCAACTTCGCCCCCCACCGACTGTTTTTGCAAAATTGCCTCAAGTTTCTCGCGCATTAATTTTAAAATATGTAAAAGCGGTTGTCGCGCTTCATTAGCCGATTCCTCTAGGGCTTCTAAGCGAGTGGAATAATGCGCCATTCTATCGAATGTCTTTTGCAACAGATCGAGGTTAGGCAAGGTCTCTAGACGTGTTACCACACCCATCAATTCGTCAATGTTTCCCTTACACAAATTTATCTCTGCCGCTAAATCTGAGGGTTTGTTCTTTAAAATGGTAGGTCTTGATGTACACAGTTCGGACCGATTGATAATCGCTAGCTCTCGGCGCTTTTCCGGTACCGTTTTTGCATCAATGGACAAACCCCGCATAAAGAATTCTATATCGAGCTCCTCTGCTCGCAAATTCATAGCGTACTCTCTCTTAGGCATGATGAATGAAATTGGAAATTCACACGGTAAAAGGTTTCTCGCCGATGCGAATTCTTAATAAATCGCAATAAATCGCTTCGTTAAACCCTGGTAAATTGTTAAAATATATATTCGAACCCACAGTGAATAAGGAATTGTCACAACACGGTATCTCATGCACAATAAAGACTGATCGATAAATATAAGAAAAATGGTTTCTCACCAGTATGATCTCAACAAATATTAAAATTATTACACCCAACAAACAACAGGAATGCTTAATTAAAAAATAATTAAAATCCCACCAAATATACACCTTGGCAACAGCCCGGGTAATCGCTATGGCCAGTGACAGAACCCCAACAAAGCCAACCAGCTTACAAATGGTTCTTCACCGATAAGACGACTCGTGATATAACAATACACGAACCCCGATTTGCCAAGTGCAATAAAAGGGTGTAACAATAAATAAAATAAGATATGTCGTGCCGTATAATACTGCCTTTGCTTCGCATAAACCTGCAAAATTTGTCGCACAAAAATGACAATATAACCACAATAACCGTACGCAGCGCAGCCCTCGTCCGACGTGACTAGTAATAAAAAAAAACACAAAGCTTACTAAGCAGTCCAGCCAAGTCCACACCGTCGAACGGGTCGCTGAAAACAAAGTTATTACACACACTTATAGAAGTCGCCACCTGTGTCACCGTATGAGTGAAAAACCTTTTCAGCTCGAAGTTTGAGATCACGAACCCTCGCCAACAATCAACTAAGGGTGCCACTGAGACAACCCCAAGTGAGACAAAGCAATACAGGAGTCCCCTAAAAACGTTGGGCGCCAGTGAGAAGTGAATTTCAACTACAGAGGCAAATAACGAGGCCCCACGTTGGAACGTCAGTGAGAAGTGAATTACCTCTCTCCCGCGGATGCAGGATCGAGAAACTTCCTCCCACGCGAAGTGGAAAACCACCTCACTTTTTTAACGTGGGGAGCCCTGGATGTAATGAACTAGCTCTTATGATGGTAACGTCGGTCTGCGAGGGACGTGGGTCCAGATCTCTATATCTCACTAAAAAGGTTATAAGTATCCCCTCTTCCAGGGAAATAAAAATTCGGTGTAATAATAATTGATTTAATAACACACCACAATCAATACACAACAAAAATACAAATGGCAACAACCTTTCGGTGGCGAATATAAAATGGATTGCTGGCTTCTGACGGAAGCCAGCCAAAATACAATGCGTGAATCAATCCTCCTGTGAAGAAGGCTCGGCGAACAAAAAAAACTGAGGTGACAAAACAAGACACCTCGTTGTGACGTTAATTAAGCAACTCGTAATTGAGATTATGCAATCACTACCCAAAACAGATCAGAAAAGTAAAATTGTCTTACCAAGTACTCAGCAAGCTCACAAACTGATGGTGACAGGTACCCCCAACCTGCTTGGATGGATTGCACACGAGAATTGATGTTGATGCACTGCTCGCCAGGTCTCGGTTCTCCAGGAAGGATTGCACGACTCGAGTGATGAATCCTCAGCGACCCCACGACTCGGCAACAGGACAATGGCTGGACAGATGTGCTCCAAAAGGTAACTCCAAAATCGCTAGTACGTCGGACGCAGGCTCGCTTGGCTACTCGGTGGATCGTGCCACAACAATATTAACAGTACGACGAAACAATCGGCAACGGACACGACGACAAAATTGACTAATTGCACTAACCGACAAAAGCGGGTTGGTAAATAAATAATTCGGTGCGCTATGTTGACAACTTGTCACTTTCCAAAATCCCAATAGAGGGCGCAAGAGCATGCGCAAAGTGCAGTTGGAATAAAATACTCGGGCACACAAAAAAAGATGGCGATTGACTTCCAGATGTCAAAACGAAAAATGTGCTACGGTAAACTTCCGTATTCAAAAAATTATGTCAGCCTCACCCTCGTGTACTCGATGTAGATCTTAGTTAACTCGATTGTATTAATCTTCACTTGCAATAGCAATAAAATGAACTTATACTGCAGCAGTACACACACTCCGAACTATATGCTTCGACGGTCAGAACCAAAAGTGAAGTTCCATCCAACATGGCCGCCTGACATGCGTATTCACGGAAGAACGAAAAATGCGAGTGGAAGTGTGTATGGACCCGTCTCAATAATTTTGAATAAAATAGGAAGTGGTCAACAAATTATTGTCTTAGGTTGATCGATAACGGATATAAGATCCAAAAATCCGTTATAGAAGGTATTAAAGTTGGTCTTTTAAATTTTTGCTCCTTGAAACCGAAATGGTGTGTGTCAGCTGGTGAAGCAGGAACTCATGAACAATGCATCTGCCAGACCCACCAAAACTTCAAATTAGTGATGTATGCTCTGAATATTAAGACTCATTATCGTGATTTGATTGCATTATGCGTGTGTGATTCAAGACAGAGAGAATGTATGTTAAGGATCTGTGCACAGTGCCCGACTTTGGAGAAAGTGAAAGATATTATCAAAAATCAGATTACAATGCCAGAGCTTCCAGAATCGGAATTACTTTCTTCCGATGATGAGTACGATTTCTTTGATGAAAATGTCAAGTATAGAAAACAAGTTTGTTCCCGTTCTGACTTACTTGAAATCGCAGCAAAACAGATGTCTGATTTGATTCCACATGACTTTATATCGTGCAGTCAGCAAGACTCTCTGAAAAAATTAAAAGAAGAACTTCCACTCGACAAAGTGATTGTTGCTATGGACTTTAGCATGAATTATAACTGTTTGATACAAGGAGCTGTGCAGTCATACCATTGGTCACCGAAACAAGCAACAGTTCATCCCACAGTCATTTATTTCAAAGATAGCAGCAATGAACTGCAACACAGGAGCATTATATTCATTTCAGATGATCTGGATCATGATGTTCCTCTAGTGAAGAAATTTCAAGAAAAAACGACATTATGGGTAAAACAAAATCTCCCTCACGTCAGACGAATTGAATATGTGACTGATGGCTGTGCAAGCCTGTATAAGAGCAAAGGGTATTTCAAGAATCTTTGCACTCAAGAATTAGAGTTTGGGTTTGAAGTGTCGCATACTTATTATGCAACCAGCCACGGAAAATCACAATGTGATGCTGATGGTGGCTCTGTCAAGAGGAAGGCAAGACATGCCAGCTTGCAGAGACACTGGACAACCAAATTATCAATGCGCTTGACTTATTCGAATTTTGTACTGCAGAGATGAGCGGTAAATTTATATTTCAGTTTGTTTCAAAGTCTGAAGTAGAAGATCTGAGGAAAATGCAAATAAACATTATGCCAAAATTGGAGACAGTACCTGTAACTAGAACATTCCATTTCATAAAGCCAAGCACAGGTAAGAGAATCAAACGTTAATTGATGTGACTCTCTTTATGTACCTATTTTTTTCTCAAGTTTCCAATTTATTTTTGGCATCCCTTTCTTTCAGACAATTCAGTAGCTTGCTGGAAAATTTCGAATGACCAGTTTCATGAGCCTTCGTTGATTCATGCTCTTACCAAGACTCCCAGACCATCAGAAACTTTGAATGTTGCCAGTGGAATGTATGTTGTTGTTAGGCTGGCAAAGAACAGATACATTGCTATGATCACCGACATCTACAGCGATGAATCAGAAGTTGATGTATCTCTCCTGATGTCAAAGTTGCCAGCTAAGGAGCTGAACTGGCCAGAAGATATCAAAATTGCGACAATTCCACTTCCGCATGTGCTCTGCGAAGTCGTACTTGAGGAGAAGCTAAACAGAATGTACTTGACTTCCTCTGATCTGGACAAAATGTACGTTCTTAGAATATTGAGAACGCCTCGTTAGAGGCACTTATTACTATTTGGTTTCGTATTAAAATAAATTAAATCATTCTAGCCAGCACCTCATAAGTCTCTTTCGATAAAAATAAGCTATCAATGCACCATTTGGAGAGTCAGGAGTCGCAAAATAGTCCTGTAGGTCGAACATTGTCCCAAAAGGTAGAAAATGTCAATTTTTTATAGAAAAAACGAAAACGTCTAACTTTGACGCCGCGTATCTCCTGAATGGTTCGTTCTAAAAATCTGGGAGTGTGCTCATTGGATTTGTTGGTTCATTTTCTACAAGATGGCGGTCTAATATATTGAAATTTTTTTTTTCACAGTTTGCCCAAGATTTGGGACTTTTTTGGTAAATTTCGAGTGTTTTTGGTCAATATTTCTGTAGGTATTGGTCGTAGGTCAAATCTGTGGCCATAGTCTTATTCCTCGGTCAATTTTACATAAGGAAACCCATTTTTAGCCACGTAGTGCGAAAACCCGCTGCGTAATTGAAAATACCCAAATTCAAGTAAAAATTGTGAAAAAAAACTTAGAATAGCTATAGCTCAGCCAATAAACTTTTTTTTGGGACGTAATATTCTGGCTTTTGACTACTCCCCGGATGGGTAATGTGCCCACAAAAAATCAGCCAAATCGAAGGGGGTCGATCACAGACCCGGCTTTTCTTAAATAGTTTTACTCAATATGAGTTTGATTTAACCCTTGCGAATATAAGAGAATTATTTGTGCCCTTTTACTTTCGCTTAAATCGCTATTTTTTGGCGTATTAAATTATTTACATACCTTAGAAATAATTTTAAATATTTTAAACACAAATGTACACCAAAAAAATTGAAACTAACTGAACGGTCGCTTTCTTTAAATTAAACAATTTTGTACATTTTATGATATTTTAATTTTTATGGCCCTCATAAAAATAATAAGGGACAAAATTTTATTTGTATTATATCACAATACCATTCTAGACTACCTGCTAAAAATAGATCGGTCAAATATTACACTGAAAAGGAATTTACCGCTATTTTAAAGGGTGCCCCACTAATATGGCCAAGGCTGTATGTTACTAAAAATTATAAAAATATTTAACGTAGATTCTAGTGACATTTCGATGGAACTTCTCCTTTAAAGCGACGCGTGCGCGTTAGGGATCCATCGTTTTTGTTCGTCGACTAATCGACCACCATTTTGTACAGTTTGTAGTTGTAGTCCTTTAGTGATCACGTGTAACTAAATCCTTCCTTACTGCTCTAATGAGAAGCAGTTTGGAGAAGATAAAGTCCACGCAGAAAGTAAGAACCTTCTACTTTTGAATGCGTGGTGCCCTGGTGTTAGGTCAACTAGCTCTTTGATGGAAACGTCGGTATGCGAGGGCCATGGGTCGTGTAAAAACGCCTCGGATAAACTCAAGGAAGCAGCTTTGCAAACACACACAAAATAAACTTAACAATAAAATAAAATAAACATAAAAATAAACAATACGGTGGTCATTGCTTAAAGGCGTAAAGAATTAACGATGCTGTTGATGCTAGTATGGCACCAGTGGAACGTAAAACAGTAGTCCACTACAGTAGCCGACCAGAACGGCACAGTAGCGACCGCACTGACACCCAGAATCCCCACCCAAACAATCAATCGACGGAACACTCGAATGGTCATATAACAATCCCATAATGGTAACCACATCGAGCCTCCGACGACCAAACCAAGTAGCAGCAACCCCGGCGCAATGCCGCACTCTGTATATAAGTATGCCACACATCGAAGCCTTCATAAAAATATTATTAAATCATAATTAAACACAAAAAGGTATCGACACAAAATTTCAAGTATGAAATTTGAACTTACGTCGATAAATCTAGATTCTTGCTGCTAATACAATTTACCAGTACGTCGACATAAAATTAAAGGAATTAATACCCAAGCAAAGTTTAATAACCAAAACGTAATAATATAAATAAGTAGCATTACTACATTTATCAAAAACAACACTTAAACTTGGTATTTTTATCGACGAATGCAACGTGAGATAGTAATAGATTGCAATTTATCACCAAGTGCAGAAAGTTGTAACCTGTCACTTATCTATCAATTGCAACCATTATTTAAATAAAATTGCAGCACAAAAAAAGAATACCAGATTGTTACACATAAATAAAAAAACAAAACACATTAAAAAGGCCAAGGGAAAAATACGTCATAGAGCTTCTGGTGTTCAAATATTGGCCAATCGACTAACCGGTGGCTGTGAAGTAATGGCAAAATTAATTATGTGACTCACCATACTACCGGATAAAAATCCTTCCCAGAAATTGTGGGCCAGGGTGGTCCGATGATGACACATGGCACGGCAAAAAGAACCCATCGTCCTCCAATCTCGAATCAAACCCCCTACTGGGATGGAAAACAACATGTTCCATATAATATCCGGACTGTCGGAACGGAATTCCCAATAAACGTAACCATATTCACTTAATCGAAAGCACCCCAAATCAAACACTTCACAGCACCAAAAAATGTGACCTTCTCGTCCGACATTTTCCCCAAAGACCTCCCCAGCGCGCATCTCGACTTGCGTTCCGGAAACAGATAACAACCAATCTAGTAGTCTCCACCAATTTGATGTAGATGGCAGTGACCAACAAATTACTGTACAAGGTTGAGCATAACGGATGTAAGGTCAAAAATCCGTTATACACCCCCCCCCTAAACGTCTTTGCCGGTATAGATAGGGCTAAAGGCTCAAAAAGAAAAAATCGCCTATGGCTCAAAAAAATCAACCGATCTCTAGTGTTTCCGTGAGCGCAAACCGCGCCTGCTGAATGCTAACTAAGAGTGATAATAATATCTGTAGTGATAGTAGGTGATCTCTGATCTCATCATGGCAGGGACAACGGAATAAAAAAATATTCCACAAAGAAAAAAAATGATAAGAATTAGCTCCAGAGCAACGACACGTCACCTTTTATCCGCATAAAGCGTGAGCTAAGGTCAAGCGAACTCGCTATAAACGACCAACCAGGGAAAGAGTGAGTATATGAGTGTACGACTCGCATCGGACCCGTACCAACTCAACCAAACGCTGAACAGCAAGGGTCAAACTTACACCACTTGACTGTCAACACCAGAAGGGCTCACATAGGACCCCCCCACTCACAACGGAAAAGACTGCACAGCAAGGTTCGCAACACTTGCACTGTGAGTACATGAGAAGGGACCACATAGGACCCCTCCTAATGAGTCGAAGGAACGCGCACGCTCCCCCCAGACTCCTCAAGGGTTCTGATGCAGGGCAATCTTCGTCCCTGACATACAGACCGGGAAATAAAAAAAATAAGAAAACTTGGTTAAAAAAAAACCAACAAAAACACTGCCATAATAAAAACAAGAGATCATCCTCAGATGAGATGGTATAACTAGCATCTAGATGGTATGATGTCTAGTTATATTACATAAAACATGAAATAAATAAAATAAAAACAAACGAAAAAAAGTCATGATCGTAGATGTTAATGGACCATGCAGAGTTCAAGGTGTAATCGAACCCACAGTGACAAACATTACTAATGTAATGTATGATGTTATGTAATGTATGATTTAAGGTGTTGTTAAACCAATCAGTGTACAAACAATTACTCCAACCAACCCCCCGTTTGGTATTGTAGATCCACGCAAGCTAAAAGGATTTCACCCCTTAATAACTTGTGGAAAACCAAAACACAAAATAACAAAATTGACAAACAAACAAAATTGTCAATTAAACAATGCAAAAGCTGTCCCTGAAATTGTCTCCGAGCATTCACCAAAATACAGATGGTAGAGCAACATCATCTGTCCAATACTGTAGAAAATCAGTGATACAGAAGCAAAACAGAGGCAATACAGTAGCTCCCACGCTTCGGCGCCAGTGTAACTAAATCCTTCCTTACTGCTCTAATGAGAAGCAGTTTGGAGAAGATAAAGTCCACGCAGAAAGTAAGAACCTTCTACTTTTGAATGCGTGGTGCCCTGGTGTTAGGTCAACTAGCTCTTTGATGGAAACGTCGGTATGCGAGGGCCATGGGTCGTGTAAAAACGCCTCGGATAAACTCAAGGAAGCAGCTTTGCAAACACACACAAAATAAACTTAACAATAAAATAAAATAAACATAAAAATAAACAATACGGTGGTCATTGCTTAAAGGCGTAAAGAATTAACGATGCTGTTGATGCTAGTATGGCACCAGTGGAACGTAAAACAGTAGTCCACTACAGTAGCCGACCAGAACGGCACAGTAGCGACCGCACTGACACCCAGAATCCCCACCCAAACAATCAATCGACGGAACACTCGAATGGTCATATAACAATCCCATAATGGTAACCACATCGAGCCTCCGACGACCAAACCAAGTAGCAGCAACCCCGGCGCAATGCCGCACTCTGTATATAAGTATGCCACACATCGAAGCCTTCATAAAAATATTATTAAATCATAATTAAACACAAAAAGGTATCGACACAAAATTTCAAGTATGAAATTTGAACTTACGTCGATAAATCTAGATTCTTGCTGCTAATACAATTTACCAGTACGTCGACATAAAATTAAAGGAATTAATACCCAAGCAAAGTTTAATAACCAAAACGTAATAATATAAATAAGTAGCATTACTACATTTATCAAAAACAACACTTAAACTTGGTATTTTTATCGACGAATGCAACGTGAGATAGTAATAGATTGCAATTTATCACCAAGTGCAGAAAGTTGTAACCTGTCACTTATCTATCAATTGCAACCATTATTTAAATAAAATTGCAGCACAAAAAAAGAATACCAGATTGTTACACATAAATAAAAAAACAAAACACATTAAAAAGGCCAAGGGAAAAATACGTCATAGAGCTTCTGGTGTTCAAATATTGGCCAATCGACTAACCGGTGGCTGTGAAGTAATGGCAAAATTAATTATGTGACTCACCATACTACCGGATAAAAATCCTTCCCAGAAATTGTGGGCCAGGGTGGTCCGATGATGACACATGGCACGGCAAAAAGAACCCATCGTCCTCCAATCTCGAATCAAACCCCCTACTGGGATGGAAAACAACATGTTCCATATAATATCCGGACTGTCGGAACGGAATTCCCAATAAACGTAACCATATTCACTTAATCGAAAGCACCCCAAATCAAACACTTCACAGCACCAAAAAATGTGACCTTCTCGTCCGACATTTTCCCCAAAGACCTCCCCAGCGCGCATCTCGACTTGCGTTCCGGAAACAGATAACAACCAATCTAGTAGTCTCCACCAATTTGATGTAGATGGCAGTGACCAACAAATTACTGTACAAGGTTGAGCATAACGGATGTAAGGTCAAAAATCCGTTATACACGGTGAGACGGTGATCAGCTTAAGCGGTTAAGTGCGTTGCTGCTAATGCTGAATGCCCGGTTCGACTCCGGGCTCAGTAAAAACTTTATTCTGACCGTCTCCCCTCGGAAGACAATGGCAAACCACCGAGGTGTAATCTGCTTAGAACAGCCTCTCTGGAGATGAAGTGTATACACTTCCCGCGGTTCGGAGCCCGCGTTAAACAAGTAGGTCCCCTATGTGTGTGATAAGTACTACAAACGCACAACACATACATAGGAGAGAGGTCGCCAACATCCGGTAACGGATAGGCACGTTAAGAAGAAGAAGTCCTTTAGTATATCTGCGTTTAGTATTTTGTGCAGTTAGTGGCTTAGTTCAGATATAAATCAGGGATCAACACAACATTTTGTTGAATTAAGAAGGGTGATCTGTACCAAAACATGAGCACGTTTTCG
Organism: Podabrus alpinus; assembly: GCA_932274525.1. NCBI lineage: Eukaryota > Metazoa > Arthropoda > Insecta > Coleoptera > Cantharidae > Podabrus > Podabrus alpinus. The sequence goes on along the minus strand of OW026452.1, from coordinate 41,041,399 downwards.
TCTTCATAATTTACATAACCTTTTATCAAGAACATGGCTCGAGTGTCGCCTGCCAAGAAAGCTTTACAAATTGTGGAAAAAGACGGTGAATTTTTGGATATTCCAAATAATTCGATGGTAAGCAGTTATGAAGTTAAAGAAGAAGAGTTGGAAGATGTAAAATTTAATTTAGAAGATTTGCATCATTCCATTGACATTAAAGATGAGGACGATGTTGACGAATTGGCACACAACAGTTCAAATTTATTGGAGTGTGCAGTGTGTGGGTATAAATGCACTCGTAAGCAAGCATTAATACGGCATTTGCGAAAACATTCTTCATTTACTAGTGGATGTTGCAAAATTAAAGGTATTCGAAAATCACATTTAAAAACTCATACTGGCGACAAATCATTCAATTGTGAAGTTTGCGACTATAAATTTTCACACCGTTCAACTTTGAAACGCCATTTAAGAATTCATACTTGTGAGAAACCATTCAATTGTGGAGTCTGCGACTCCAAATTTTCACTCCGTTCATCTTTAAAACAACATTTAAGAACTCATACTGGCGAGAAACCGTTTGGTTGTAAAGTTTGTGACTATAAATGTTCATATCGTTCCAGTTTAAAAGACCATTTAACAACTCATACCGACGAAAAATCTTTTAGTTGTGATATTTGCGGTTATAAATGTTCATTAAAGACAAGTTTAAAAAGGCATTTAAAAATTCATACCGGCGTAAAACCTTTTAGTTGTAAAATTTGTGATTATAAATGTTCACGGCGTGATAGGTTAGATAGCCATATAAAAATTCATACCGACGAGAAACCTTTTAGTTGCCAAAGTTGTGACTATAAATGTTCACAACGTTCAAATTTAAGAATCCATTTAAAAATTCACACCGGCGAGAAACCTCTTTGTTGTGAAATTTGTGACTATAAATGTTCATATCGTTCCAGTTTAAAAGACCATTTAACAACTCATACCGGCGAAAAATCGTTTAGTTGTGATATTTGCGATTATAAATGTTCATTAAAGACAAGTTTAAAAAGGCATTTAAAAATTCATACCGGCGTAAAACCTTTTAGTTGTAAAATTTGTGATTATAAATGTTCACGGCGTGATAGTTTAGATAGCCATATAAAAATTCATACAGGCGAGAAACCTTTTAGTTGCCAAAGTTGTGACTATAAATGTTCACAACGTTCAAATTTAAGAAGCCATTTAAAAATTCACACCGGCGAGAAACCTCTTTGTTGTGAAATTTGTGACTATAAATGTTCACGTCGTTCAAGTTTAAAGAAACATTTAACAATTCATACTGGCGAGAAAGCTTTTGGTTGTGAAATTTGTGACTTTAAATGTACACGAAAAACAAATTTAAATGTTCATTTAAAAACTCATACCGGCGAGAAACCTTTTAGGTGTGCAATTTGTGACTATAACTGTATACAAAGATTTCAATTACAAAGGCACTTAAAAATTCATAGCGGCGAATAACCTTTTAATTGTAAAATTAGTGACTATAAATGTTCACAACGTGAAAGTTTCAATCTTAGACTATAGAAAGGATGGACACATCATTCCCTATTCAACTATACAGAATGTTTTGTAGCCATCGTTCAACAATTATGTTTATTTTGTAGGTCATAGGCGTGCGTGTAGATTACAAGGTATACTCGTTCAAACAAAAGTTTAAATTAGGTTATTATGAATAAAACTAATAAAAACAATTTATTTTTAATAAAAATGCCGTTTTTAAATGTAATCTATTGATTTTTAAATAAAATTGTCTTAGTTAATATGCTTCTAACTCTTTCTGTACTAGTATATTGCGATGGTCCAAAGGGGTCAGTTCGATTAAATAGAAAGACACATTCATGGTATAATAAATGCTAATAGAAACCACTATTTAAGTTGATTAATTGATCTGTACCAGGACATTACAAGTACCTATATTTTGCGAGCTGTTTGTTCAGATACTCCAAGAGCCGAGATACTCAAATAAAATCTTTTCAAAAAAGACATTGATACATAAAAATGTGAGAAGCAAATCATGAGCTATTCATGAATTTAGTCAAACTCGGGAACAAATTAAGTAATTCATTGTAGAGTTAGGTAAATGAATGTTAAATTTTGTGCAACGATAATATGAAGTGAAGTTGTGAAAAAGGACGTTTTGATTTGGAAAAGAATAGAAACGCACGACTACGCACTCGCCGAAGGTTTGGGGGAAAAGGGAAGATAAAAGAAAAAGATTCGTATGTCGTCGATCATGAAGTGCGGACGTAATTTGATGGTTTAATTTTTGAAAAATTCGCTTAGTGTCCGCCAAAGCGGAAAGACGTATTTTGATTTGGTATTATTCTTGATTTTGGATCGAAGATTGATAAAGTGTCCGTCGAGTAGTAAAGACGTATTTTGGAAAGTTCTTGATGATTTTTGACTGAAAATTTTACATGGTGTCCGTCGTTGATTATGATATGTTCACGGATAAGAAAATTAATTGGAATAGTTAATCACTTACCTATGGAAAATTTATTTGGTTATGAAATTGAAATACTCACTTATCAATGTAATGAAGATTGTCTGGTCAAGAATAATCTATGGTTGGCAGTTGTTTTATAATTCATCAAACGGAGAAGATTCGAGCTTGGTTCACGTCAACGCAACCGATTCGTGTGAGGCACATCACGCTGACTTCGTTCGACGACAGAAAACACCGGTAAGATATCGTGCGTACGTTGTTTTGCTCTTTTTGTTTTAAAGCGATCGCTAGACGTTTAGAATTCGGATTTAATTAGTGCGATAAACGCGGGTGGATCGTTATATTTAGTTTTTAAAATTTCATGTTAACTTAATATGTTTATTTAACATTCATGATTTGTTTATTAAATATTTCTTGTTCTATAATAAATGTACAGGTTTTTCTATTGAAAAGAATTTATTTAGTATTGTTTTATTCTTAAAATTACAGCAAAGGTATAAGTCATATTGTGGTACAGAAAATAGATTCATTATTTTTCATTAACTTAATGTGTTACGAACAGTCCGTAACCCAATGAAGGTGTCTTAATTAGGAATCCAAGTTACGCCCTATTAGAGTTTTCATCTAGTTAGCCGGAGCAAATTTAAAAAAGTGCCGTTTGTTTACCCCGCTATAAAAATAAAAAATACAGTAGCTAATCACGGCAATATGTTTTATTTTTTGTTTTGCAATGAATTCAAATTTTGAAATAAATTTTTAACACTGCCCAGTTTCATAAATATTCCCTTGATCGGCGGTTTACTAATCCTATGTCAATTTTGGGAAACCATTAAATGTTGGGAGTGTTCCATAAAATACATCTCGTGTTAAATTAACTAACGAAATGTCACTAGAATGTACGTTAAATATTTTTAGTGACATTTGATTTTGCACTATTTTTTCAGATTTAATGTTTATTTAATTCTTTGACAGTTCGATTTTAAATAGCGTAGTTGTGCAATTATTATCATTAAAAAACAATTTTAACTAATACATGCCTTAAGGTCCTTAGCTTCTCCCTACCTAAGACCGTCGTGCGTGGCGAACATATCGTCACAGCCTACTCGAAGTACCTCCTGTCTAGCAAAACACGATAGATCTAGACCAGACGGTAATCGGTAGAATAGTCTAAATCAAAATAGTCTACGGTAAATTGGTCCAGGTAAAAAGGTCTACGGAAAAAAAGTCTACGGGTAATAAAGTCTAGGTAAAATAGTCTAGGTAAAATGGTCTAGGTAAAAAAGTATAGGTAAAATGGTCTACGGCAAAATTCAAGGAAAGATTCCTTGGATAACTTTTTAATAAAAAGTTGCGATTACACCGCTTACATACTATAATACTATAATATACTGCCATGAAATGCTACCTTTTTCTATGACACTTATTAATGCGCCAGCTAGCTGATGAGCTCTTTTCAGGGTCAAAGGTGGATTCCTTACTGGATAAATGCTCAATTGAAATGAACTTAATAATCAGTTCAAAAATAAAAATAATATCGGATAAAAATACTTGTTACTCTCAGCACCTTAGTTTCTAGTACTTTCTGCTGTATTTTAAATCAAACAAAAATGTAACCACTGCACACCAGGAATGTAATTTATTAATAAAACAAATATTAAAAGGAACAAAAGTGAAATTTTCATTAAATTAAACCAAATTTACAATAGAAATACTTAATCCTAAAAAGTTTATGAAAATAACCGAAATTTAAATTTACGCGCGAACTCAATGTTTAACAAAATAGGTGAGCGCTTACCGAACTGTTTTTGTAGTCTTGAAGTAGAACGCGTGACGAGTGACCAGTGATCTGTTGAGATGACTCAGTTACCACGATACGAATCTTCCCAGGAGTGTTATCGATTGATTGACTAGTGACCGCTGCATCGGTGAATATTCAAATAAGTTCAATTGGAATAAATCTTTTAATTTTGATATTTCCAGAAATCACAACTATCCATCCTTCCAAAAATCTAATTTTTATTGGTTCCAAAATTCTATCAGTTTTAACGATTTTCTTCTTTAATTTACTATACCAAATTTATTGACTTGAATAATTTCAAATTCTTCATATAATTTATCTCGTACCAAACTTCCAACTTTTATCAAATTACTTTTTCTAATTTCAAAGACGTATCCACGTCTCAACTTTCAATAAAAATAACCAAAGACTTTCCAATACGTCCTTCTATTTTTGTGGACGACATTCAACTCAAAAATACGTCCTAACTTCACCATGGACGTAGGCCCCCTCTCTCAAATACGTCCTTACTCTTTGGTGGACGAAGGCCAACTGACCCTCTTCTTTCCTGGTCACCCAAAAACTCCTTATCACTCGCGCACTCGCTTTAAATCACTAATGTTTTAAACAATCCCCTACACTTTTAACAAATAAATATCAATTTGATTTAATTTCAAAACTTAAATCATGACTTCATCAAACCAAAATAATCAATTTATCCTTTGTTCCCTATACAATTTTTAATCACCCTTCCTTTCGCACAAGTAGTTACATTCTTTATCATTTCAGTAATTGAAGCAAAGCAGTCCATTCGTGAAGTATCTAGAAATTTCAGGTGCAAGTTCTTATTCACAAGTTATCGTGTTAAAAGTGATGACCGCGACCTGAGCATTTATCTAAGAGACACCCAACCATTGCCAGAGCTACTCTTATGGGCAGGAAACCATGACAATACACATCATATAATGATGATGCAGTGATATCATTCTGACACGAAAATACAAGCGAGAATCCAGACCTTGATTCTGGAGAGTAATAGAGTTTTAGACTTGGAAAAATTTCCAAGTCCAAATCCAAATCTTTCTTTAGAAATCGTTAAATTTAAATTCATTAAATTATAAAGGAGTTTTTGCAATACATGGTAAGAGGGCCGTCGAGAGAAAATCGAGGCCCGGGGGTAGATGCATGTTTGTTGTAACTTTTCCCAGATTTCAGGATTTCAGTTGAAATCCGGGCGTTCTCAGAAACTCCTGGCCTCCTCAGAAACTCCGGGCCCGGTGGTAATCACTATCTACCCCCCCCCTCTTGCCGGGCCTGCATGGTACACATGTCCATGGTACACATTAAATATTGTAAATATATAGCGAAAATATGCATCATATCACTAGATTTTGGGTAAAATATGCGAATAACCGGCTAAATATTATTTTGCCCATTCTCACCGGAATCTTTCCTTGAATTTTGCCGTAGGCCATTTTTCCATAGACTTTTTTACTTAGACCATTTTACATAGGCCATTTTACCTAGACTTTTTTACCCGTAGACTTATTTTCCATAGACTTTTTTACCTAGACCAATTTACCGTAGACTATTTTGATTTAGACTATTTTACCTACAATCAGACCAGACAAGGTCAAAAACAATCCAGCTAGCGCTAGGCTGGTAACCTGCCTAGTTGAATCCATATTACTCTAAAACTTCAAAATTGCCTCGAAACTTTGGACGGATCAAATGATGATAACAAACGCGTGAATAAGGATAAAAGATTCGGAAGATTAGATAGATTGCGAGTGGCCACGTGGAATGTGAGAGGGCTTAGTACGAAGACTCCTGAACTGGAAAGGGAATTGGAGAAGAAGAAGATAGATATCGCTGTCGTGACAGAAACAAAAAAGAAATTAAGAGGGTCAAAGGACTTAGAAAAGTACACACTTTTATACAGCGGTGTAGAGCAGACCATAAGAGCACAAGCGGGGGTTGGTGTAATGATCAACAAAAAATTGAAAACAAAGTTAAAATGCTATACGGCCGTTAACGAACGAATTATAATATCATGATTCCAGATTGCGAGGTGTTATATGACAATATTTGGGGTTTATGCGCCAGAGGAAGGAAGGGTGGAGGACTCCGAACAATTTTATGACTTACTCCAGCGGCAATTATACCAAACTAATAAAAATGATTACATTTTAATCTGTGGGGATCTAAATGCAAGAGTGGGTAACCAACCTATACCAAATGTAGTTGGAACAGAAGCCGAGATCAGCATGAACGGAAATGACGATCGCTTACGTGAATTTAGTACCTTTAATAAACTCAAAATAACGAACACATTCCTTTGTGTTTGGGACATTTAGTCCCAAACTAAATAAAAGGTTTATTTAATGATACGTTCTTTTTAATTGGCGTTTTATTACGCATAAAATTTAGAAATTCGATTTGCTGTCTCTGGTTATCATACGCTCGTAGTAATATGAGACAGTCCTCGATGGACTCGGCCGTTTGATTACTTAAGTGAGTTCGATAAGGCTCCAGAAGACCAGCTTTAAAGGTGCTTACACCGTTTTTTCTGTACATTTCAAGTTTAAACGTTTTTACCTCTTCCCTCTGTTCCCTAATCTTAATATTTTCTAATAACAGCTGTAATTTAAATTTAATATTTTCATAATAATCCTCGTATGTTTCATTATGCGCTTGAAAACAAGTATTCAAGTCGTGCGCTAATAACGTTTCGTTACGCGGGTCGCCAAAACGGCTTAGCAAAGCTTCTTTGACTTGACCTAAGGTGGTACAGTTAGAAGCTACTAAAACGTCTCTTGCTGAACCTTCAAGCCTAGAGCAGCAAATTTCAAATAGCAAAACGTTTACCAAACAGTTTTCTTGAGCTGGCGAATCATTTCTAAACATTGAATAGCGCATTGCAAGATGAAGTACGATAAACTTCGATTGCCTCCCTCGTATTTAGGAATCATTTCCTTCGCAATATTTATCTCTTGTACTGTGGGGCTAGCCATCGTGTTGTTGTTTAAATTACGCAAATTAATAATATTAAAATCAGAACTAATGGGGTTTAGATCTCTTCTTAAAGGAGATCTCTCGCGATTATTATTAATAAAATTTTTAAAACATGTATTTTATAACAAAGGTTATAAATGGAAAATGGATTATTACTTACAAAACTAATGTGAACAACAGCATTTCCTGATGATGTCTTTTGAGTGGTTGGTTGGTGTGGTCCCCGTGCGTCTATTGTAGAAAAAGTGGTCCAGGTAGCGGATCTTCTTCTTTGTAGCACACTTCAGTGGATCTTGCACCAATTCTTATTTCGTAGGTTTTTTGATTTTTAATTTAAGGTTTTAATAAACCAACGACACTTCGGTAGAGTCGCTTAAAAATCCTTTTCTCGCAGCGGCAGTTATGTTTTTATAACGTAAACGATTGTTTTTAAAGATGAATATAATTTATTTAATAACGATAATAAGATTAATAAGATTAATACAGTTGTTCACAATAAAGTACTAACTTACAAGCAGAGTAAAATCAATGAACTTGTATGTGTTACTACTCAAATAACACCGATTTGACTATTATGCCTTGTTCCTGATATTTAAAACACACAAAAATACAGGAACCCTTTGTTTCTTAAACTTAGTACTTAAAAATAATGGACCTATAACTTCGAATACATACTAGGCTATCAAATAAACTACATAGTAGACCATGAATAGTAGACGATTTTTCAACCCTTAGCTAATTCTAATGTTATTCAACGTTTAAAGTTACGTGGACATAACTACGATATATTCAGTCACATTGTAGTATTACGGTGACGTAATACTACAATTGTAAAGATACTTTTGATAATTGTTATAATTGAATTACCTACATGGAAATTATAGAAGTTTTATTAGCTATAAAATTCTTTTGCGAGAAATGATTACCATCAATTGAAATTTGAAATTTCTTTTTACAAAGCAAAACAAAACCGATTAAAATAAAATAGTAACACCAATGCATACGTCGGGCTTACTGAGTATAAAGCCCCTTTATTATCCATCCATTCAACGTTTTCAAGTTGTAAGTTATGCAGTATTAAATTTCTCTGTGATTGTAGATATTGGCTACGGTGTTGACCTACGTCTTAGTCGCAGTACAATTTCAATTTTTGAAACCTGTAGTTTGAAGTTGAAATATTAATATTTACTACCAATCAAGCAATTTTTGAAAAACTGATATCTTTACACATCGGATTAACATTAAAAATCAATAATTATAGTTTTGTAAACTCCACGTATTAAATTTTTGTGTGTATTGCAATTATTACAATAACATTTTTTGGAATTCACTGACTTACAATAGTTTGTAAGACATAGTCGTTGCATTAGAAATTTTTTGTTTACATTTTAAGTAGCTTGTTAAGCTGACCCTCGATGTGCCTGTTAACCTGTTAACCTGTTTTTTTATTGTTATAATGTTATATTATTAACACGTGCTCTCCGAGTCACGGAGGCGGTCAAGAAATTACGTTCAGACCCTGATAGTTTTCAAGCTTCATCAGTTAGCCCATTTGTTTTTAAATTAGTTTTTCGATGTTACCTCAATAACCACCTCCATTGAGAATAAAAAATAAAAAAAAACATACTTTTCGGATCACTAGGACCGGTCTGAAATAGTGCACCCGATTGAACACCTAGTTCTAAATATACAGTGAGCGTAAAGTTTGGAACAATTCGAGAAAAAAATTTTAGAGGGATTTTCGCAGAAAATCTTTGCACACGTTTACCTCAATTTTTTCAATGTCACTTTTTACCTGCCCTTGATATAAATATGTTTATCGAGTTTTGTTTTTGAGCTGCGACGTCATCGTAAATATTTTTAAATGGCAACCCTTATTTTTCTTTACGAATTTTGAAAAAGCACAGGAAAGTATGAAAATGTAAAAATACTGGGACATTGAAGAGAAAAGTTTTCAACGTAAAGTCCTAAAGTTACAAAAAAGCATTTAATCAATTACTTGAATAAATTTAATGAAAACAATAAGTTTTAAGGTTTTTTTACAAATGATGTAAAGAAAAAAATCAAATTAAATGTTCACAGTGACCCCTGCTCACTTTCTGGAAATATCCTAAATATCTGCCATTGGAACTCCTGTAAAACATTTTCAATCGTATCAGGTTGAATTCCCCGAATTTCATTGCAAATTTTTTCCATTAGTTCGTCAATTGAGACTTGACTCTTTAAATAGCCCCATAAAAAGTATTCAGTATTTATCGACGTCAAATGGAAATCACAAGTAAGAAGCTGTGAACTTATTGGCGAAAAAATTACCACCGTTAGATTTAGAATAGACCGCGTAAATTTAACAATAATTGCAGTATATGCACCAAAATATAGAAAAACAGCGGAATTCAGCGAGTTCTGTTTAACCCTACAACAAATTGTGACAAAATGTAACCAGTCCGCTAATAAATTAAAACTCGGAGACTTAAACGCAAGGGTAAGTAATAAATACCCTCTAGTTACCAATTCCAAAAGTGGTAGGTCACTATGGATAACAAACCAAAAATTAAAATGGGGAATTGTTAACATACTTTTCACTCTTTAACGAATTAAAAATTATAAATACATTTTTCCGTAAACAAGATGTGCCCAAATACAAGGGGACAGCAAGAGGCTACAGATCTATAATCAACTACATTGTAGCCAATAGGAACCTTGCCAAACAAGTTACAGATGTGAGAGCCCATGAGGATATCGTCGGCTTAGAGTGTTAACCTGCTAACTCCATTTTTCAGCAAAATAGCGTTTTTGGAGTCATTTGAAAGATAAAAAGATAATACGTCGTGTGTGAAAGCGGCCAACTCCAAATCCAATTTGAAATGCTTATTTTTAACAATCTGAATACCGCTAACTCCAAGATTGAAGAGACCATTTTGAAGAAATACCTGCTATCTCCTTTTACATCCCGTAAATCACTAACAAAAACAAATATTTATAGTATTTTGTTTTTAAAACATAGAAAAAGTAAAAATGAACAAACGGGATTTTTGGTTTTGTGATAGGACATCAAAAGAATTTATTATAAGGTTTTAACCTTCTCCTGTAAAATTTGCTAAAACGGAGTTAGCAGGTTAACACTCTAAGCCGACGATATGATATGTACTCAGGCCATGTCCTAGTAATAGGCAAAATAGACCTATGTACAAGATAGAGAAAACAACCCACGTCAAAGACAAAAACTGAAACGTATACTAGATAACACGTTTCGTGTTTGATCAGTGTGTGTTGGATCATATCTAATACATGTAAAAAACAGTTTTCAACACAATCAAACAAAAACGTTTTGTCGCACAACGTTTTTGCTTGATCAGTCTGTAGGAAGCCTTTTAGTGGAAGTATATTTTCTACCACGTATTTTTATAGGAAATATAATTAATTGAAAAATCATATTTTAGTATTTTGGGCGACACAAATTAATACATGTAATGCCATCTATACCGAAAATTTTTGAAAAATGGATTTGTTGCGTTCTGGAAACAAGCTCCTCATATTGTATAGAAGAACCCTAGAAGAACCCTACTACTACAAACTGGAAAGCAGGAGGCTCACCGGATTCCCTTTTTCCCAAATACCCGGACAGCAGCTCTAACCAATGACCGTTTTCTAACCTGCATCATGGTTATCAATGCGTTCGGAAATGAATTCACGTTGGACTTCCGCCCGCACGTTACGTTACGATCACTTCAATTACTTTTTCATATAACTTAATTTGCTATTTTGTTGGCACGTATTTTCCTCCTTAGGAGGATATATACTTCAACCTCTTGCAGACATACGTAAAGAGCTGGATATTGCTGGATCACCTGTCGCTCCCGCATAGTGCATGACGTGGTGGATTCGGACACCAGATCTTAATCTCTGGAGGAATTCATTATCATTATCACAGACACTCTTGGAATATTGATAGATACATAATTATGACAGATCACAGAACGACGTTCTTCCAGATTGGAAGGAATCGAGAATTGATTAAAACAATTAAAAATAGAAACCCGAACACTATTCGGATGCTAACCATTGAAAACGAAATGAAACAATGGATAGAAGATGTCGAACACAGATGGGACACAGAGGAGGTGGGTAGAAACACCCACCAATTCATACTCCGTTTAGACACCAACACGGGAACGAAAATGGAATTCCAATTGGCCCAATTCTTCACCGGACTTGGTAAGTTCTCGAAAACCTCAAGAGAATCGGGAAATCGAAAATCGGAAATTTAACAATTTTGAAATTGATTTAACTTTGTAAAACGGATGAGCTGCCACTTTGCAGGTTGGTAGCTGTTACTTATTTTTTATAAAGAATATTATATACAGTAAATAAAATAACTTTCATTGGTGGACAGTGTGTACTATTACCCATAGTTCTCAAATCTTCAGTTACACAACTCCACCATGTCCTCCTCGGTCTCCCTCCACGTCGACTCCCCGTAGGGTTCCACAGCAACATCATCCTTGTCACCTCCTCCTCTTCACTTCTCATTAAATGACCCAGCCATTTGATCCTCTGACTCCGTTCATTCTCTTTTTTTGGGCCAAGAATAGTTCTCAGTATTCTTCTCTCGCAAACCCTCATCTCTTCCTCTTCTCTGTGAGTATACACAAAACCTCCGATGCATATTCTACCACCGGTCTTATCAGCGACTTATAGATCTTGATCTTTGTCTTCACCGTTATTGTCTTATCTCTCAATATGGATTTATTTGCATAATATGCTCGATTGCATGCTTGTATTTTCGCTTGTAACTCCGTTCTTCTGTCGTTCCTGTTGTTTATCTGTACACCAAAATAGTTAAAATCAGCTACTCCTTCAAACACATAGTCATAGAATCGCATTACCTTTCTATAGTCGTTCTTGTGTCTGTATTTAGTGCTGCATATTACCATATTCAATGCTGCCGCTATTTTACACAATTAATTTCCGTTGCCATTTGTTTCTTCATGAATTCTCTCTTTACCAGCTACATCGTCTATATGATCTTCCTTTCCAATTTGTACGTTGAAGTCTCCCAATATTATTGTCGTGTCGTGCTTGGGTACAGTTTCATATAGTGCTTCTAGTTTGTTATAAAACTCCTGCTTCTCATCGACGTTACTGTTTTCGGTTGGCGCATATGCGCTTTTTTTCTAAAGTTTTTATTCTAAAATAGGAGAGTCTTCCTCCCATTGGTTTAAATCCCAACATTTTGTCCTTTAACTTCTTTGTCACTATAAAACCTGTGCCATTACGGTCCTGTTTATCTTCTCCAGAGTACAAAAATACAAAGTTGCTTCCATTAATCTCGCCCTGACCCTTCCATCTTGTTTCTTGCAGTGCTACTATGTCTATATTGAACTTTATTAATTCTCCTGTTATCTCTTTCAGCTTCCCAATCTTCAGTGCTTCAACGAACAAGCGCTTGTTCTTCTCTTAATCATTTTGCCATGTTCTCGCCATGAGATAAGAATAATAACATGTAAAGAATTGGATGGTTAGAGTTAATCGCTCATCTCATTGTGATCTCCACAATGTATTGTCACGATAATTTGCAGGCTTTTGTTTTTTATGTTTTGAATTAATAGATCTCAATAAGAACTTTACAAGAGGTTGTATTTTTATTGCTCGAGTGTTAAAAATCAGGTGACATGTGTCTGTGTGAAAACCTGCTTAATTTGTGTTTATGTCAAATTTTGGTAATGGATGTCACCTTTGCACCTATAAATTAAAATTTAAAACGTAGTGCTCGATTTATACTAAATTCTACCAAAGAAGAAATAAAATAAATAAAAAGTTGTAGACTAAATAAGTTTACCGGCTTCCGGAACTCGGAAATTTACACCCGCAAATGACAAAACTGCCCCCCTGAATTCTAACCTAAAAAAAGGCCGGGGCAGTGACCTAACTTGTACCTCAGGAAGAAATGGGTACAGGACGGGGGCTTTGTCAGAGTGCCTTGCAACAATCGAAAACACTCTCGGATGGACCTACGTCTTGTTTAACCAAAAACGTACAGGAATGATTTGCCTTGTTAAACCGAAAGCATCTCGGGAATGGTAGGTGGAAAAGGAAATTAAAGCGTCTTGCGAACCGAAAACACCTTCAGGAGAGCGTACGCCTTGCGAAACCAAAACCATACGATATTTGATATAAGAGAAATCAAGGACCTTCCTTTACTAGTGACTAAAACTTACAAATTAGTGTTTTCCTCGGGTGTCATCTAACCAAAATTTGTATAAATTACATTAATTTAAACCTAATTTTTACAGTTTTCTGCCATTAACCTATAAGTCTCATATAAATATTTACATCGGCTGAAATTTGTTCCCAAATTAGTCAAGCCGATTTAATCAAAAATATTTTATTCATTACAAAGTGAAGTGTCAAAAGAAGATTTGGATGTATAAGGATGTGTTGTAAAAAAATCAGAGAAGAGCTGCGTTAGTAAGGACGGCGCATAAGGGCTGGTTCAGACACGGCTAGTATTTTAGTCCAGTAGCGAAGTATTTAGTAACTAAACCGTGTGTGAACGGTACAATTTAGAAGATTAATTTAGTATTTAGGATACTACTTTAGTGACTTAGTAGATCTATTTTTCTGGCGAGTAGTCCCCACCACTTGGTGAACATATGCAGGCACGACAGATTTATTGTACTTAAATTTAATTGTAAGCAGTAGGTGTGTATTTGTTTTATAAGTTACAATACAAAGAAATCGTTTAGAAACCTTCGAGATGGACAGTCGTAAACGTCGCGCTTTATTATTAAATAATGTTATAGCCAATACTGGACAGATTATAGCAGAAGATATTTTAGAACAAATTTCTATGAATAAATAGAAGATGTACTATAGCTTAAAAAAATTATTTATTTATCATAATTTAGCTTAACATTCAATACATTTGGCAATTGTCTATGCTCATTACAAACAGGTAGATTACATTCTGCACACAATTTTCGAGTTTTTCTTCGTTTTCTAAATTCCGTTTTCTAAGAATCATAGGACGTATCCATTCAAATAATGTAATAGTACCGGCTAACATAAAGTACTGGTGAAAAAGTATAAAGAACGGATTTTACCTGCTTGAGTACCCAGGTCACAGAAACACGTGTCCTGATATCATTGATACTGAGGCGAGTTCGTATCTGATATCACCGTTGGACAGACAGGCACCAAAATACAACATAACTTCAGTACAATTACAAACTTAAATATTTTTTTTTCAATTTGGAAACGACAAACATTCTTCTCTGGCATATGTATTTTTATATAATTTAAAATGGACATCTTATAAAGCAGGACACATTCTTTGAAAGCTTCCAAAAAAATGTTTGAAAAATGTTTGGACATTTTATTGCAATTATTAAACAAAACTCTCAAAAACAAATAAAGGACCAATTAAATATACTAAAACAATCGTTTCCGAACGTCCGAAGTGGTGGAGGAACGCTACTAAACCGTAAAAATAGAAAATATTGGATCCACTATAGTACACGGTTTTACTAAATTACTATATAAAATACCAGACTACTCCTCTAAATTGTACCGTTTACACACGGTTTAGTAACTAAATTGTACTAAATCACTCGCTACTGGACAAATTACTAGCCGTGTCTGAACGAGATTTTCTTGGTTTTACGGCTACTAGCCTATCTACTAATTCATTCGCTACTGTACTAAAATACTAGCCGTGTCTGAACCAGCCTTAACACCTCAAAACTTAGATATCTGAAGAAAGAAGACTTCAGAAATTTTTAGTAGAATAACGAATATATTAAATATGACGTCAGGTACTATCAATTTTAATAAATTAAACATTTTCTGTTTTGTGTGAAAATGAAATTTATGAACAATTATTGTAAAGTAGAAAACTATCTCGCCCGAAACACAAGTAATGGAACAGGATCTCGGGTATGCGGAACGATAAATAAAACAATGTTGTTTAAGTCGACGTTTCGGGACTATATTGTACCCATCCTCAGGACTACAAAAAACAAGAACACAGGTTCGCAGTCCTTCATTTTCACGAACGCCGATCTTGCTATCTCTATTCTTGTCCTTATCTCAGTTGCCTGGTCTCCTGTCTGTTCCAGCCTGGTGCCCAGGTACTTGTAAGAGTCAACTTTTTCAATTACAGCGTTGTTCACGTAGAGTTGTAGTTGTTGGTTAAAGTGACTTAGTGATTATCATGCATTTAGTTTTCTTCACATTCATTTGAATTCCATACTCCTTGCATTGCTGAATAACTCTTTCCAGAATATATTGCAGTTCCGCTCCGTCGCCTGCCAGCAATACTATATCATCGGCGTATCTGATGTTATTGATATTTTCTCCGTTTATGATTATACCTGCTGTTTCCTCTGATAGGGCCATCTCAAAGATAGCTTCACTGTATATGTTAAACAGCAGCGGAGACAGAATGCATCCCTGTCTTACACCACGGCGTATTTCCACTTCATCAGTTAACTCATTTTCAACCTTCACGTTTGCACTTTGTCCCCAATACAAGTTTGTAATTATTCTGATGTCTTTTCGGTCTATATTCCTTCGAAGCAGCAGTTGTTGCAGTTTGTCGTGTCTAACCGTATCGAATGCCTTCTGGAAATCGATAAAGCACGCGAACACGTCTTGATTCATATCCAGGCATCTCTGAAAAAGGACATTCATCCGATCATCCGTTGACATCCGTGAACCCTAACAAAAGAGCAGATAACAGAAGTGACTAAATTTGAAATCGATAGTCATTCTAGAACTAACTTCTTACGACTTTCAACTAATCATATCTCAAAGTTTAACGAAATCCTGGTGGCTAATTGACCATTTTACCATCTATCCAATGATTTATACAATTATAAAAAATATTTAACGAATAATCTGTTTTTTTAAGTTAACTTCCTAAACTTGGTGGATTATCTGTCTAACCCCCCCCCCTTTTAATTTTTTGCGACCGATCGTTAACCTTTAGGCTTCTATACATAGAACGAAGCCTTATAATCTGGCCCCGTGTCCGTCCGTCTGTCTATCCGTATGTTTCAGAGGCATCAGAACGCTCCAAATTATTTTTTTTAAGTTAGTAATTAACGGATTAAAATGTCGGTGTCGCTATTTTGCGTAGAAGGTTGAAAACCTTTAGAACTACCTATAACAGGCCACGCCAAGATGGAAAAAAATAACTGCGACTTACCAGATCTGTGCAGTCTTACAAGATTATTAGTGACATCGAAATAAAAGTTACCTTCCAAAATTTCTTTTTGTAGATCCAAATTTTCAATGCTGACAAACTTTCTTGATCAAATTTCCATGGTCCCAATATTTGCAAATCCAACCAATTTCACATAAATCTCCAATCACAAAATTACCTTATTCGGTAACTATAAATAAATTTCAATGTCGATTACCTATGGACAAATTCAAAATCGATGATTCACGTCATCACAAAACGACCTCATGCTTCAGCGCTTACCTCCTTTATTCTTACGTATTTCCAATTACCAAAATCCTTGCAGTAAAATATTCACTTAACTGCAATTAATTATTATCAGATGTACATAATTAAACAACTAAATACAAGATCATTACAATATTCAATTGGCTTGTTACTCTATTGATTATATCAAGAATTTGGGAATTTTTCAAATTTCTTTGATTATAATGAGCATGCAAGTTTATTTTAAAACTGCAACGAAATTTTGGATTAAATGATTAATTTTAATTTTGGAAATCAGTGAAAATTTGGTCCTTTGCGGACCACCTTGTCGAAGTGTTTAAACCTTTCCAAACTGAAGCACTCCACGAGGATGTCAAGATTGACGAGTCTCTTGGAGCCCCCAGGTTTCGATGCTGTAACCGTAAGAGTCCTGAAAGAACTGCCACGAAATGTGATAGCGCTATTGAATCGTCATTCACAATTGTCCCCGGAAAATAAAGTTCTCATACATAAAGCAATACTAGTACCAATTTGGACATATTGCATTCAGCTCTGGGAGATGCTAGTAACTCCAACATCGCCAAAATCCAGAGGTTCCTATCTAAGATAGGAACCTCCCCTTTGCCGTGGGAATCCCCTTCCCAAGCGAGATTAAAATGCTAGCTTTTGTTTTGAGTTGTGTAAGCTATCACATGCCCTAAATTTACGATTTATGACGACTTTTGTAAGTCGTAATAACGTTCTTCAGTCTCAAGTTGAGTTTATCTGTAAATTTAATCCCATGGTGTCATTTAAGCACAATGACTCTTGTTTAGTGCTTTTTCTAATACTGTAACGGAGTCTTGTAATTTTCTTTGTTGTTCTAAATACAGGGCTCCTTTGTAAATGTCTTGTAATTTTTAAAATGTCATTCAAATTAAATATATGACAATATTAAGGTATTTGGAAAAAAATATAATTAACAAACTTTCTCTAGCTTATAAGTCTAAGAATGCAGAAAATTATCTAATTACGTTAGAGTTGGAATGCATTACTATTTTTAAATGTATACTAACTTATTCTAATATAATTTGTAGGGTAATTTAAATTAAAATACATATACCTACTATTGTCATATATTTAATTTGAATGACATTTTAAAAATTACAAGACATTTAAAAGCATTTTTGGTAAAGGTTAAGATATAAATTTGTTATATGTACTTAGAAAAATTTTCACAAATTCTTGGACTTAGAAAATTTTCAAAAATTTCTTGATCGTGGGAGTCACTTTGTTTAACTACTTTTAGTGCATGGACAATAAGCCTGGATTTGCCAGGTTGTGGCACGCACGCAACTAATGTAATTAGTTTAGAGTTTTCACAGACCGTTAATATTCAAATGGTAACGGTCCATGTGCCTTTGTTCGGCAATTCTAGGAAACCCCCCTTTATTTATTAATGTATTTTTACTTTAACAATAGTTAACTTACGAAGTATGCAGTTGTTATTTTGTTATTCGTTGTTAGTTAGTGTTGTATTTTATTAATAAAATTGTTATGAGCGATCCAAAGACGTTTAATTAATTAAGGCCAAGAATCTAGCAATAACTCATAATTATTAAATATCTTTAGTAACATTTTATATATTGCTGTGATTTCAACGGGCATTTAAAAAGAATAAATAATTTAGCAAGAAACTACCTAAGACGAGCAGGTTCAAGTTGTATTTACCTGAAATGCAACGTAACGGTAATAATAAAATTTATTCAGAATATGAAATTAAAACAGAATACAAAGATCCAAAAATTTATGTCAGGATAAATAATTTTGCAATAAAATGTTCACTAAATAAAATTTAAACAATGTTAGTATTAAAAGTTTTTAGATAATAAGGTTAGTTTAAGAAGTGAGGTAAAAATAAAAGGGTTTACGGAAGTCATTAATTCAGCAACGCAGTGCTCCGATTTAGCTGAACAAAGTGCGACGGTCGGTTACCAAGACAACGAAGCGTAGGTCGGAAATTACCTAAAAACAATAAAGACAATTAAAAGGTATCACAGAGGTAAAAACGATCCTCACCAATGAAATGGCACAATAAGAAAAACCATGAAAAATCGAAGTGGGTTGATTGAATTATTTTCAATGGAAACCAAGGCGATGAAAAAAAAACAAAGTTAGTTTTTTTTGCTCACCGCGAAAGGGAAGGCACGTATTAAAAGTTCTCCCTAGACAAAGTTTGGGTTGTTGATTCGCACAGCGAAAGGGAGGCACGTTTTTGGTAGTGCTCTCAAGTATAAAAAGTTTTATCTCAATAACGAACTGGGAATGCACGTTATCAAAGGGCTCCCAAAATAAATAGAAAGTTTATTGATTGATAAGTAGATCAATCCTAACAGTGTTGAATCCTAAAAGCAAAAGTTTATAAAAACGTGTGAAGGAGAAAATTAGTGCAAATATTTTAAAATCCAAACACTTACCTGAATAACTTGGAAGAATTGGTATTACAGATGAACAAAACAATCTAGTCACAGTGATTAGAGCGTGGAGATACACAAGAAAATTCGATAATTATAAAAGGTTATGATGGATCATGAAAAAACAACGAACGAGCAGCTTGGGTATGTAGTTAGTCCCGAACGGCGTGAAGAATCTTAGGGTA
Source organism: Podabrus alpinus (assembly GCA_932274525.1). NCBI lineage: Eukaryota > Metazoa > Arthropoda > Insecta > Coleoptera > Cantharidae > Podabrus > Podabrus alpinus. The sequence goes on along the minus strand of OW026452.1, from coordinate 41,022,048 downwards.
AGCGCATACACCTTAATAATAAATAAAGTGCCGCGTGTGCGACAAATAAACAACAATAAAAAAGAAAAAATGAAAATAACAAAAAGGGTAAATTTAATTAATTAAAAAGAGTTGGGATGTTTCATAAATGTTTATTGATTATTTTATTTAAAGTTCATGTTCAGAATAAAAACAATTTTTGTGTTAAAATTCTATTTGTATGATTTTTGGGATCTTTTTGTATTCCAAGGACAAGAAATAAAAGCTATCGATGAATCGACTCCTCAGGTAAGAGGTTTCATGCAAATTATATAAGAAAATACAGAGCTAGCCGAGAAAAAGTCAAGAATAAAATTAATAAATCAAAAATTTCAATTAACAAACAAACAGGTATACGATAGACGTGTAGTTATCAGCACCTCATCGCAATATGTATGTACGTTTGCAATCGTTTAAATAATTATGTGTTGAGATTCTATTTATTTTATTATTTCCTAGTAAAATGTACTAAACGCGGAACGATGGTTTTAATAATTCCACCACGGATCCACCAACTGTACTTTACTTACTTATGGGTTAAATTTAATTAACCCCTTCTTTTAATTAGCGCTGCCACCAGGATCGTCGGTTGTCTATCGAATGGAATTTGATAGCGAGTTGATGATCCAAAACTCGATTACTTACTTCTTCAATGGTTACTTTATTTTAGGTAGACGTGGAAAAACGGGGGTTTTCCTCAAAGACGCAGGATTATATGACAAACAGTTCCACACCAAAATATAAACACCTGTGTTTATAATAAAAGATCATAAATTTCAAATTTAATCAATTTATTAAATATTAATAAAATAATTTCTCGTAAAAGAAAAAATTAAGGAATTTTACATGAATGTTACAATAATAGACTAAATATAATTTAATTAATCAAGATTGGATTTAGAGAGACAATTAGACCGATAAATAAGAATAAACCCTTTTCAGTTCCACCAGTTAGGAAAACTTATTTTAAATACCTGGGAGTTATTTGTCTGGCCCTCCTTTGTGAATGACAATTGAAGTTGAAAACCCTTGGCTTGCGAGGTAGAGTGGTGAATAATCCTTACTTTTGCTTTTTATTTATAATTCACAAAAAACTCTCGAACACTCAATTTTTTAAACAAGTTAAGCAATTTGAATTCGTTAAATTTATATAAAAGAAAATGAAAGAAAATTGATTTTTAGTCACTTTAATTTAATGAAATTAAATTAACGAACAAAAGAGATAATTAAAATTTGTGAGCACTTCCCGAAAAGAACTGAATTTTGATGATTTGGTCGAATTACCATTAAACAATAATTGAGCTGATTTAAAATGAACTTAGTTGAATATCTCGAAATTAAAGACTCACGCACGGTCTTATTTAATTGGCAAAATGGCACGGCTCTCTCGGAAGGACTGATCAGTTTTTGATTTTTCCTGCCTTTTTATTGATTTGATTCCTGTTAATTGGAGTGGGGCCTGAATATGTGAAACACATAGAAGGTCCTGCTCTTTTGAGATGGTGTTAAGGGCTAATTACTATTTTTTTTATGCGGAGTGTACGGGCTCCGGACCACCCAAATATTCTGCTATCATTTGAATGCCATCTTGCCCTTGCCATTCCTAAAGCTTTTATTTTCATGTTCTTATGTTTAAGGGTAGCTATTAATTGTAATATCTGTCAATTTTATTATTGCACTAATTGCTTTTTGCTTTTAAAGTTTGGTGTTCCTTGAATTTTTCACATGTGCTATGTGTGAGATAAAATCATCTAATCGTTTTTGGCGAGACTTAACTGTTAGCGATCCTTATTTTTACGGTCCATCGTCTCGTCTTAACAAATTCAAGGGACCACCCTTAAGTGGATATTGGTGTTACATTTTACCCAAAACTGTGGGAATTATTTTTAGTACTAAGTTACATGTCTCTTATTTTAATTTATTACGCTGCGTGAACATAGGCGTACAGAGGTAATATTGGTTCAAAGTTTTTCTTAAATTTAATTACTAATTACTAATAAAATTTACAAATACGATTGGCAGTAGTTTTTATAAAATATTTATTCAATTTAGAGTTTATTAAGTTAAATTAAGTGGTGGGTGCTACAAAAACATTGCAACATACGATTGCAATAAGATTATTCATATCAGAGTGTAGTTGTAATGAGAAAAATTAATAGCCTCTCCAATTTATATAAACATTAACTTTTTGTACCTGCTGTTTATTCTAATTTTTATTTTCGGCTATTGTTTTCAGCTGTTATTGGGATTGCATAAAATTTTTATTTTGTAGGTACAATCAATAATTTTATTTTCTTGATTACTAGCCGATGTTACCTTTTTATGTATATTGCGATGTTATGCACTGACCACGTTAATAGAGATGCGTACGTTAATATTCAAAAGTTGATCAACGATTATTAAGGCATGAGACTTATTTTAAAATCATACGGAAAGATTCCATCTGATAGCAAATACTTTAATTCAAATTCAAAAATTAATTCAAATTACATTCATGGAACCAAGATTAATAAAATAATTTAACAATGTGAAATTTAAATTCCGTTATCATAAAATTTGTTATTTTAGTCTTAAAATCAATTTGTTTAGTTATGAGTAATCCTAATTAATATCAAAATATTGTTGAATAACTTATTAATATGAAAAATTTGTTAGCATAAAATTAAATAGCAAGTTAAAACATTACATGACATTAAAGTGCTTCGTTAATCAATGAACAGTAAATGGATGGTGCATCTTCACCAATTAATCGTATAACAATCAAATGGAATGTAGAAAACCAATTCAATCTGGAAAAGATAAAATTTCATTAAAAATTTTGTCAAAACAAAATGGGCAAATACGTACCTGACTATGCAATATCGATGTTGTTATTTTCAACAAAAATAATAATCAACCTTGCCTGGAAAGTTGGGTATCAAGGCAACAAAAACAAAGGAAAAAAATTAATTAATAAACGAAATTTGGGTTATGCAAATGGTGATTTTGTGCTGCAATAAAATTTAATTGAATTAATAAAAATTTTAATAGAAATTAACAACAAAAGTATAGAATAATTAAATAATAATTACTTACGTCAGATTAAAGTGTTTTATAAAAGAAAAGTCCAGTGATTAGTGAGATTTTCAACAAAAACTATTCACAAAATTACACGAGGTAAAACTGTGCATCGACACCCATCCGTTTTTATCAATGGTACAACAGCTGATCGCTCTACGCAAGCAGATAAGATTCATGGTCAAATATCTTACGAACCAGAAAAACCCTAGATAAAGGTAAATCTACATAAAACTTTATAATTTTTATAAAATTCAGTGCGTGCGTAAAAATTATCACCGCGTTGCGCCTACGTTAAAATTAACAGTTTGGGTAATTTTAAGGAATTATTTTATTAATATTAAGAATTTTTATTTGCTATAATTATAATACAAACAATAAAATTTACATTTGCCTTTGAAACGGAGAATTATTTTCCAATCTTGTTCCGAGATCCAAAAATATTTGATTTCAGCAATTCACAGATTTGGTCACGGAAGGGACCCAAGCCCGAGATAAAGGTAGGTTTCATGCTTACAATAAAAATTATATCTAGCCGAGGTAAATATTTATTTGCGACAATAAATTTGCAAACGTCTCTATTGACGGGGTTAATTTGTGTAAACCCGCACTATCAAAGGTTACCGCTCTATTACAAAGGCAAGCTTAAAGCACTCCGTACATAGCACTTTTTGGCTAGCCCAACGTGAGGCTAAGTCAGCTCATAGCACTTTTAGGCTCATAACGTGGGGCTCGATTCAAAAAAGACAACCCCTCATAGCACTTTTTGGCGCCCATCGTGCGAGCATCGATAAAAGGGGGATACCAGCGTGGCATTACTAAAAATATCAATTAGATCAATCACAACGGGAAAGTTTACAATTATTTACAATAACGTCAAAACAAAATTAGGTCATTTATAAAAAAAAAAAAAAAAAAAAAAAAAATTTCTTTACAAAATTATTTTAAAAGTACAACGATTTACATAAAGAAAATTTACTTAAAAATTAAAACGAAACGTGCATTACAATTTCACAATAAATAATAAGCATGTTGTTCATAAGTAAAGAAGAAAATGCAAAGCAGCTAGAAAATTTATTAAACAGTACAAAGAAGGAGTTGAAAGAAAGAGCAGATGAGAACCACAAAGAGTGGAAAAATACAATACAAGAAATAGCACCAAAGAAAACGAAAAAGGACATTCAGCAAGAAAATTTAATAAGAAAAATAGAAAAGGCATTAGCAGCCAAAGCTAGAGAGATGGCCAGTGATGAAGAAAGAAAAATAATGAAGGCAAAAGCACTCAAAGATAAACAGATGGCCAATGATGAAAGACGCAGGATAAGAGAGCTCGTAGATGAGGCAATAAAAAACGAAGCAAAGAAAGGCGTATATCCGGATGTTGAATGGATAATAGCGTTAAAGACGAAATTTAGAAATGAAAAATTAATGATGGACAAAGCAGCAGAAGAGGAACGTCAAAGAGCAGAAGACCAAAAGAGAGTGGAAGAAGAGAAAATAAAAGCCGAAGAAATTGCAAGAAAAGCAACCGAAGAAATTGCAAGAAAAGCAGACGAAGAAATTGCAAGAAAAGCAACCGAAGAAATTGCAAGAAAAGCAGACGAAGAAATTACAAGAAAAACAGCCAAAGAAATTGAAAGAAAAGCCACCGAAGAATTAAAAAGAAAGAATGACGAGGTTACAAAAATGATGGCATCAATGAGATTCCAACCAACGAACAAGGTAATAACTACTGATAAAATTGAATCGGAAAAAGTGGTACCGGAAGAGATTATAAAACCACAGGATAATGAACAAATAGAAGAAGTGGCACCAGCAGAAAACGAGAAACCGTCATGGCTTGAAAAATTCTTGACTAGCATGGAAAATTTACATAAAAGCGTGGACAACAAGAAGGAAATTAATTTAAATGACACGGTAAAGTTGGATATTGAAATGACTCCAATACCAACAACAGAAGTACTCACAGAAGAACTTGAAAAACCGCAAGACGTTGTGAATGAGATGGCAGAAATGTTAAAAGCCATAAAATTCGAACCATTTATTGGAACGGTAGTTACAAATAAATTGGACACAATAAAAGTAGTGACAGAAAATGTTAACGTAATGGGAAGAAATGTATCGGAAATTAAGGGGCAAACGACATCAAAAATAAATCAATATCGGTCATACGTGATAAATTCGAGAAAGACATTCAAACGAGTGCAATTAAAATTTAAAAAGCTACGTGCAAAGCAAAAACATCACACAAGAGGCATGCGAACAAGCAAGAAAAATTTACAAAACGGTATACAAAATCAAGACACATTAAAAACTAGAAAATCTCTTAATTTAAAAGGTAAACGAGCACAACATAAAAACATTCAATATAAAATTAAAAATAATTTAACAAAATTCGGTTCAATATTAAAAATGAAAATATCTTATGAATTAACTAACTTAAAATTTAAAAACTTAAAAGCTAAAGGGATTAACAATATAAAATGTAAAAACTTAACAGGTAAACGGGTTAACAATATTAAATTTATAAAAGCAAGGGGGTACAACAATTTTACAATCAAGAATTTAAATAAATTAACAAATCGTGATCACATCGGGAAAAAGAAAAATATTTTACAAAAGAAGAATAAGAAAAGTCGGTTAAAAAGAAAAATGTTAAATAATTACAAAGTGAATTGGACAAGAGAGTCCAGCATAGATGCAGGCATAAAGGTTAAAGAAAAAGATTACGTTAAAAGGAAGATGTTATTCAAGCGTGTGAAATTTAAGATTAAAAAGAGTACGTTTTAAAAGGAAGTCAACCTTACTATTTTCTCAATAAGCGGTGAAAAAGAATAACAGCGAAACTTAATTAAAAATAAAGAATAACAACGTCTATAACAAACCGCTGAGGAAATAGTAGAATAGGACCAAAGACAATTGTAAATATGATTTTGTCTGAAAATATAATTTGACCAAGAAAGTATTAATTTTAGGAAATAGCTAAGTTTTATTGTAATTTAAAAATTTATGGAAAGAAATAGTTATTGAAAATTGGATTCATTTAAAAACAATAATATAATGCGGGTTAGGAAATTTATTTATGTAGGTCTGATTAAGTAAATAAAGGTATTCGGTGACAAAGAATAATATAAAAGGGAATAGGAAACAACAGATTGAAAACAAAGGGGTTTAAAATAAATTGGTATCAAAAGCAAAATGTCTAATATTGAAATAAGAATTATTATGAATTATTATTGTGGGGAATATGATATATTATGATGTGGAGAATTTATGAATAAATATTATGAGATATATAAAGGGGGGAAAATAAATATGAATTATGATAATGAGGAAAACAATGGAAATATTATGATAGAGAAATAAAAATAAGGATACCAAAGATAAGTAAATTAAAACCAATTAACAAGGGAATAAGAAGAAAAGAAATTTTAGTCACCAGAGTAAATTAAATTAGATTAAATGGGGCTACCTAAGTAAAGAACAGATTAAAGATAAACGAATAATGAAATAAAAATTTAAATAAAATAAAGATCAAAACAACGATCATTGGTAAACAAAATACTAGGAAAAAATAATAGAAATCTTGGTCAGATTTGTTAATTAGATTTGTTAATTAGGATAGTTTGAATTTAATATAATTAGTTAGTTAGTTCTTGAACAGTTAATTTAATTTACTAAGTTAATTTTGATATTTTGTTAAGCAATTTTACGTTAAAAGTTAATTTTGTTGTGTATGATTTAACGCACATTTATGTTAATCTAAAATTTATGACGAAAATGGGTATTTTCGAATAAATTGTATCTTAACATAGGGGGCAACAATGCGATGTTATGCACTGACCACGTTAATAGAGATGCGTACGTTAATATTCAAAAGTTGATCAACGATTATTAAGGCATGAGACTTATTTTAAAATCATACGGAAAGATTCCATCTGATAGCAAATACTTTAATTCAAATTCAAAAATTAATTCAAATTACATTCATGGAACCAAGATTAATAAAATAATTTAACAATGTGAAATTTAAATTCCGTTATCATAAAATTTGTTATTTTAGTCTTAAAATCAATTTGTTTAGTTATGAGTAATCCTAATTAATATCAAAATATTGTTGAATAACTTATTAATATGAAAAATTTGTTAGCATAAAATTAAATAGCAAGTTAAAACATTACATGACATTAAAGTGCTTCGTTAATCAATGAACAGTAAATGGATGGTGCATCTTCACCAATTAATCGTATAACAATCAAATGGAATGTAGAAAACCAATTCAATCTGGAAAAGATAAAATTTCATTAAAAATTTTGTCAAAACAAAATGGGCAAATACGTACCTGACTATGCAATATCGATGTTGTTATTTTCAACAAAAATAATAATCAACCTTGCCTGGAAAGTTGGGTATCAAGGCAACAAAAACAAAGGAAAAAAATTAATTAATAAACGAAATTTGGGTTATGCAAATGGTGATTTTGTGCTGCAATAAAATTTAATTGAATTAATAAAAATTTTAATAGAAATTAACAACAAAAGTATAGAATAATTAAATAATAATTACTTACGTCAGATTAAAGTGTTTTATAAAAGAAAAGTCCAGTGATTAGTGAGATTTTCAACAAAAACTATTCACAAAATTACACGAGGTAAAACTGTGCATCGACACCCATCCGTTTTTATCAATGGTACAACAGCTGATCGCTCTACGCAAGCAGATAAGATTCATGGTCAAATATCTTACGAACCAGAAAAACCCTAGATAAAGGTAAATCTACATAAAACTTTATAATTTTTATAAAATTCAGTGCGTGCGTAAAAATTATCACCGCGTTGCGCCTACGTTAAAATTAACAGTTTGGGTAATTTTAAGGAATTATTTTATTAATATTAAGAATTTTTATTTGCTATAATTATAATACAAACAATAAAATTTACATTTGCCTTTGAAACGGAGAATTATTTTCCAATCTTGTTCCGAGATCCAAAAATATTTGATTTCAGCAATTCACAGATTTGGTCACGGAAGGGACCCAAGCCCGAGATAAAGGTAGGTTTCATGCTTACAATAAAAATTATATCTAGCCGAGGTAAATATTTATTTGCGACAATAAATTTGCAAACGTCTCTATTGACGGGGTTAATTTGTGTAAACCCGCACTATCAAAGGTTACCGCTCTATTACAAAGGCAAGCTTAAAGCACTCCGTACATAGCACTTTTTGGCTAGCCCAACGTGAGGCTAAGTCAGCTCATAGCACTTTTAGGCTCATAACGTGGGGCTCGATTCAAAAAAGACAACCCCTCATAGCACTTTTTGGCGCCCATCGTGCGAGCATCGATAAAAGGGGGATACCAGCGTGGCATTACTAAAAATATCAATTAGATCAATCACAACGGGAAAGTTTACAATTATTTACAATAACGTCAAAACAAAATTAGGTCATTTATAAAAAAAAAAAAAAAAAAAAAAAAAATTTCTTTACAAAATTATTTTAAAAGTACAACGATTTACATAAAGAAAATTTACTTAAAAATTAAAACGAAACGTGCATTACAATTTCACAATAAATAATAAGCATGTTGTTCATAAGTAAAGAAGAAAATGCAAAGCAGCTAGAAAATTTATTAAACAGTACAAAGAAGGAGTTGAAAGAAAGAGCAGATGAGAACCACAAAGAGTGGAAAAATACAATACAAGAAATAGCACCAAAGAAAACGAAAAAGGACATTCAGCAAGAAAATTTAATAAGAAAAATAGAAAAGGCATTAGCAGCCAAAGCTAGAGAGATGGCCAGTGATGAAGAAAGAAAAATAATGAAGGCAAAAGCACTCAAAGATAAACAGATGGCCAATGATGAAAGACGCAGGATAAGAGAGCTCGTAGATGAGGCAATAAAAAACGAAGCAAAGAAAGGCGTATATCCGGATGTTGAATGGATAATAGCGTTAAAGACGAAATTTAGAAATGAAAAATTAATGATGGACAAAGCAGCAGAAGAGGAACGTCAAAGAGCAGAAGACCAAAAGAGAGTGGAAGAAGAGAAAATAAAAGCCGAAGAAATTGCAAGAAAAGCAACCGAAGAAATTGCAAGAAAAGCAGACGAAGAAATTGCAAGAAAAGCAACCGAAGAAATTGCAAGAAAAGCAGACGAAGAAATTACAAGAAAAACAGCCAAAGAAATTGAAAGAAAAGCCACCGAAGAATTAAAAAGAAAGAATGACGAGGTTACAAAAATGATGGCATCAATGAGATTCCAACCAACGAACAAGGTAATAACTACTGATAAAATTGAATCGGAAAAAGTGGTACCGGAAGAGATTATAAAACCACAGGATAATGAACAAATAGAAGAAGTGGCACCAGCAGAAAACGAGAAACCGTCATGGCTTGAAAAATTCTTGACTAGCATGGAAAATTTACATAAAAGCGTGGACAACAAGAAGGAAATTAATTTAAATGACACGGTAAAGTTGGATATTGAAATGACTCCAATACCAACAACAGAAGTACTCACAGAAGAACTTGAAAAACCGCAAGACGTTGTGAATGAGATGGCAGAAATGTTAAAAGCCATAAAATTCGAACCATTTATTGGAACGGTAGTTACAAATAAATTGGACACAATAAAAGTAGTGACAGAAAATGTTAACGTAATGGGAAGAAATGTATCGGAAATTAAGGGGCAAACGACATCAAAAATAAATCAATATCGGTCATACGTGATAAATTCGAGAAAGACATTCAAACGAGTGCAATTAAAATTTAAAAAGCTACGTGCAAAGCAAAAACATCACACAAGAGGCATGCGAACAAGCAAGAAAAATTTACAAAACGGTATACAAAATCAAGACACATTAAAAACTAGAAAATCTCTTAATTTAAAAGGTAAACGAGCACAACATAAAAACATTCAATATAAAATTAAAAATAATTTAACAAAATTCGGTTCAATATTAAAAATGAAAATATCTTATGAATTAACTAACTTAAAATTTAAAAACTTAAAAGCTAAAGGGATTAACAATATAAAATGTAAAAACTTAACAGGTAAACGGGTTAACAATATTAAATTTATAAAAGCAAGGGGGTACAACAATTTTACAATCAAGAATTTAAATAAATTAACAAATCGTGATCACATCGGGAAAAAGAAAAATATTTTACAAAAGAAGAATAAGAAAAGTCGGTTAAAAAGAAAAATGTTAAATAATTACAAAGTGAATTGGACAAGAGAGTCCAGCATAGATGCAGGCATAAAGGTTAAAGAAAAAGATTACGTTAAAAGGAAGATGTTATTCAAGCGTGTGAAATTTAAGATTAAAAAGAGTACGTTTTAAAAGGAAGTCAACCTTACTATTTTCTCAATAAGCGGTGAAAAAGAATAACAGCGAAACTTAATTAAAAATAAAGAATAACAACGTCTATAACAAACCGCTGAGGAAATAGTAGAATAGGACCAAAGACAATTGTAAATATGATTTTGTCTGAAAATATAATTTGACCAAGAAAGTATTAATTTTAGGAAATAGCTAAGTTTTATTGTAATTTAAAAATTTATGGAAAGAAATAGTTATTGAAAATTGGATTCATTTAAAAACAATAATATAATGCGGGTTAGGAAATTTATTTATGTAGGTCTGATTAAGTAAATAAAGGTATTCGGTGACAAAGAATAATATAAAAGGGAATAGGAAACAACAGATTGAAAACAAAGGGGTTTAAAATAAATTGGTATCAAAAGCAAAATGTCTAATATTGAAATAAGAATTATTATGAATTATTATTGTGGGGAATATGATATATTATGATGTGGAGAATTTATGAATAAATATTATGAGATATATAAAGGGGGGAAAATAAATATGAATTATGATAATGAGGAAAACAATGGAAATATTATGATAGAGAAATAAAAATAAGGATACCAAAGATAAGTAAATTAAAACCAATTAACAAGGGAATAAGAAGAAAAGAAATTTTAGTCACCAGAGTAAATTAAATTAGATTAAATGGGGCTACCTAAGTAAAGAACAGATTAAAGATAAACGAATAATGAAATAAAAATTTAAATAAAATAAAGATCAAAACAACGATCATTGGTAAACAAAATACTAGGAAAAAATAATAGAAATCTTGGTCAGATTTGTTAATTAGATTTGTTAATTAGGATAGTTTGAATTTAATATAATTAGTTAGTTAGTTCTTGAACAGTTAATTTAATTTACTAAGTTAATTTTGATATTTTGTTAAGCAATTTTACGTTAAAAGTTAATTTTGTTGTGTATGATTTAACGCACATTTATGTTAATCTAAAATTTATGACGAAAATGGGTATTTTCGAATAAATTGTATCTTAACATAGGGGGCAACAATGCGATGTTATGCACTGACCACGTTAATAGAGATGCGTACGTTAATATTCAAAAGTTGATCAACGATTATTAAGGCATGAGACTTATTTTAAAATCATACGGAAAGATTCCATCTGATAGCAAATACTTTAATTCAAATTCAAAAATTAATTCAAATTACATTCATGGAACCAAGATTAATAAAATAATTTAACAATGTGAAATTTAAATTCCGTTATCATAAAATTTGTTATTTTAGTCTTAAAATCAATTTGTTTAGTTATGAGTAATCCTAATTAATATCAAAATATTGTTGAATAACTTATTAATATGAAAAATTTGTTAGCATAAAATTAAATAGCAAGTTAAAACATTACATGACATTAAAGTGCTTCGTTAATCAATGAACAGTAAATGGATGGTGCATCTTCACCAATTAATCGTATAACAATCAAATGGAATGTAGAAAACCAATTCAATCTGGAAAAGATAAAATTTCATTAAAAATTTTGTCAAAACAAAATGGGCAAATACGTACCTGACTATGCAATATCGATGTTGTTATTTTCAACAAAAATAATAATCAACCTTGCCTGGAAAGTTGGGTATCAAGGCAACAAAAACAAAGGAAAAAAATTAATTAATAAACGAAATTTGGGTTATGCAAATGGTGATTTTGTGCTGCAATAAAATTTAATTGAATTAATAAAAATTTTAATAGAAATTAACAACAAAAGTATAGAATAATTAAATAATAATTACTTACGTCAGATTAAAGTGTTTTATAAAAGAAAAGTCCAGTGATTAGTGAGATTTTCAACAAAAACTATTCACAAAATTACACGAGGTAAAACTGTGCATCGACACCCATCCGTTTTTATCAATGGTACAACAGCTGATCGCTCTACGCAAGCAGATAAGATTCATGGTCAAATATCTTACGAACCAGAAAAACCCTAGATAAAGGTAAATCTACATAAAACTTTATAATTTTTATAAAATTCAGTGCGTGCGTAAAAATTATCACCGCGTTGCGCCTACGTTAAAATTAACAGTTTGGGTAATTTTAAGGAATTATTTTATTAATATTAAGAATTTTTATTTGCTATAATTATAATACAAACAATAAAATTTACATTTGCCTTTGAAACGGAGAATTATTTTCCAATCTTGTTCCGAGATCCAAAAATATTTGATTTCAGCAATTCACAGATTTGGTCACGGAAGGGACCCAAGCCCGAGATAAAGGTAGGTTTCATGCTTACAATAAAAATTATATCTAGCCGAGGTAAATATTTATTTGCGACAATAAATTTGCAAACGTCTCTATTGACGGGGTTAATTTGTGTAAACCCGCACTATCAAAGGTTACCGCTCTATTACAAAGGCAAGCTTAAAGCACTCCGTACATAGCACTTTTTGGCTAGCCCAACGTGAGGCTAAGTCAGCTCATAGCACTTTTAGGCTCATAACGTGGGGCTCGATTCAAAAAAGACAACCCCTCATAGCAATATGTAATAGGCCTAGTTATAATAATAAATTATTAATTCAATAAAAACTGTCTATGGATTTTTATTGATGGTGCTATTTATGAAGAGTAAATATCTACAATATAAAACTTGTCATTAAAGTTTAAATTAGTGAAATTTCGTTTTTACATTTCAGTAGTATTATATGTAGGTGTTCTTTAATAAAAATGGCTCGCCAGGATATCAAAAATTGTGTACATTGTGCTATTGGTGTGGTTTTCAATTTTACACCCCTTATGGGAATATCAAAAGTATTTTTCGCTTGCAACCATGCAAATAACATGGTAGTTCCTGTAAGAGAACCAATTATTTATAAATTAAAGGCACTTCCAGCAATTTTATCGCTGATTGTAATTTTTATCTCTCAGTACTATGCCGCACTTAAAACCTATACGGCAATCAAAAATAATGTTGTGCTACAAGATCTGTTGCTCACAACATCCGATTTAACATTGTATCAAACTGGATAGGATGCTGCTACGTTATGACTCAATATTAAGAAATTTTTTACTCACTTACGTCGCACTATTTGTTGTCAACTGATGATATTAATTACTTTCGATCATTGTGTTATATGGGATTAACAGTTTACTCTATTGCCTTTTCTATTATATCTGTAGCGGTATTTTGCGATAAAATTGAACCTAATTGGAGTATAATTGAAAAATTAGGAATATGCATTGCGTTAAATGCGTTGATTTTCATCATCGCGATTGCATTGTTACATCTTAGACTTTTTTACTATACCCATGATAAATATAATCATTTTCTACGAATTGATTTGGACAGATTTAAAACTTGAACTTTTTCAAACGGAAATAATATCTATGTTTCCTTGCCACGAGAAGACATAAAAAATTGGCTGCAAGTTTATGCAGACACATATATTTTATTTGCAAAGATTATGAAAACTTTTAGTGATACCTGCAATCCTCTATTATTAATAATAATCGTATTGGGTGTAATATTCTTTATTGTTTTTAATTTTTTGGTAGTACTTATTATAGTAAAGGACATTCCAACCAGTATCAGATTTTTTTCTGTTGAAGTCGGAACGCAATTTGCCTTATTCGGGACAGGTTACACAATAGTACGATTTGCTAAAAGTAACTCAATTGTAAGTATAAAAACACTATATTATAATATTATGCACTATATCCGCTCACACCAATGACACTTGAGTATATTACATAATTTATAGTAGGGCAGCGTTTCCCAAAGTGTGGGTCGCGACCCGGCACCGGGTCGCAGAAAAATTCTGCTGGGTCGCGGCAAAAATTGTAAACAAATTTACTTCATTTACTAAAGTTTTAAATGAAGATAATGGTTTTTTAATTACTTATGTTTTTGTTATATAATTATTTTGCAATTTTTGTGTATGAAATAAACAAACAAATAACTTGATTTTTATTAAAAAATAAAATTTGTTTTGTAAATAAATGTTTTTTTTTCATAAGGTGGGTCGCGAAACATTTTAAAACCTCGTACCGGGTCGCGGTCAAAAAAGTTTGGGAAACGCTGTAGTAGGGTATAAAGTCCCCGGAAAACTTCGACTAATGAGATATATTTGAAAACGTTAGCACCTAATGTTGTAGAACAATTAAATTAAATTTAATTTTTGTCCATAAATTACCGGTTTTGGCCATGTAATCCCCGGTTGTTGCCACGTTAATCCCTAGTTATCGCCAACTATAAGCAGCTGTTTATATTGGCGTATAAAAACGAACTTTCGATAAAAAACAGAATTTATTTAAAATAAAACATAAAATAACGTTGGTATTATTATGGTAATCTATAAAAAAATATTCTTTTTATATTAAAATTGATTAAAATCAATTCATTATAAAAAATTACCTAATTACAAAAATTAAAATACTTGTTCATTTCTGGGATAGTGGATTCACCTAAAATATATTTTTGTTCTCAGAACGATTTTATACTAATTTAATTACTCACCTTATTACCTACAATCATAGTTTGAATTTTAAACTATGGTACATTGTATAATTTACTTCTCAAATAGCTTTAATAATAATAATCTCTAAATAAAATGCTAAATTTGTTCAACTGTCATCATAGGTTGTCGTAGCAATGCACTCTTTCTACCTACCTAATACATATTTACGTATTTAAATTCCAGAATTTAACAATAAATTAGGATACATAGGCTTTGAATTTGGCCATAATTAAACTTAGGTGCTCATTTATGATCAGGTAGTATGGCATAAACTGAACTTTTTCATAATTTTATATCTAGTTTATGGCCAACTATATTTTCATAAAAAACATTATTTAACATAAAATAATGGTTATTTATAAAGTAATTGTATAATCCTTATTATTCCAAGAAATTATATTTATTTTAACCTACCAAATTCAAATACATCCTATTACATAAACACAAACTATAAAGGTAATGATATAAACTACACGGTGTGTCAGCATTGGATATTAAAATATTTTTACTTGTTTCCTTAATATTGGTAAAAATATAAAAATTGTGGCCATAACCGGTGAGGTGGCCATAACCGGTGCCTTTACACTATTATATTTCACCTTCGGAGGTACCGTTGTCTTTAATTTTAATGTATCTATGGTGGCAGTTTTGACAACTATGAGGTGTAACTGGTATTTTAGAGGTAAAAGTCCAACAGTGATTTCCTGAAGTGATTGTGCATAAATAAAGAAATATTGTTTAAGTTTTGAGGGGTTTGGTGAATAATGAGTAGATTATTGGCTTAAGACAAGTTCAGTCAAATTTTTAAATTAACAGTGAGGGTAGCGTATCGTTTTACTTTGGAAGATTTTAACGATGTGGGTAAAAGTGAGACATTTAAAATGGTTACGCGAAGTGAATATGGCGACAGATTATGCAATTTTAAGACAAATTTAAAATTTTAAGACGGTGTGGTATGCAATTTTGGACCGACTATCATTTTGTTCCTTACAAATTTCTTCCATAATAGGGCACGTAAGGCGCTGGAGAGCAAACTTTAAGCTATCGAAAATTTTATTATCCATTTCTTACCTGTATATGCCAGCAGCTGTATATGCTTCTCAAATTAATAAAACTAAACTTTAGTTTTACTAATCTACTGAACACTATATCTAACAAGAGTAAATTAATAATATTGGGAGACTTTAATGCTCGGATCGGTGATCAGGTACTACCGGAAGTTTTTTTTTTTTTTTTTTTTTTTTTTAGCTCAACGCAGGGAGGAGAAATCTCGTGCGAGACACCCACTTAATCGAAGTGGATAGTGTCAGACTTCACTGACTAAAACTCCCCCCTACCAAGCACCCGGGTTTCGCCGTCAGGCATTTCTTCCGGGATGCTCGGTCCGAGATGTCGGGATCTTCGACATCTCCCGCCCTGGATGTTCGGGCAGATGCGTTGGGTCTGCAGTATCGTGTGCAGACCCGCCTTTTTCGTTTGGGCCTCCAAGTTCCTCTCATGAATGGCTTCCTGGTTGCTCAGTCAGGTAGGGGGCATTGCGATGGAATTCGATGAAACGTGTGCTCTTTCGCATGCCTCTCTTCTACCTATCCGAGTTCTTTTTTTCCTTCTTCCTCCCTTCCCCCTCCCTTCCTTTTCCTTTCCTTTCCTCCTCGTTGGTTGGCCTCCTGGTTTGACGGTCGGGTAGGGGGCATTGCGATGGAATTCGATGTTACGTGTGCTCTTTCGCATGCCACTCTTCCACCCGACCGCGATTGGCATCTTCAGTGTCGGAATCCTCCCCCGCATGGGCAGCAGCAGCGGCGGCCCGTTGTTCGGCTCTTCCTGCTGCCTCCTTACACCTCAGGATGTTTGAGATGAGGGTGTTTATCCGCTGCCACTGGGCCTCGTCGACGAGCATTGCTTCGACCAGGTCTTCGGGAGTCATTGTGTACCCCAGTGCAAGCGAGACCATTGTTCGCTCGCGCTCCCATCTCCAGCACTGGAAGAGGGAGTGTTCCGCGGTATCGATTTCCTCGCAGAACCTGCACTTGGGGCTTCCCAATATGCCAAATCGGTGCAGGTAGTACGCAAACCAGCCGTGCCCTGACAGCATTTGTGTGAGGTGGTAGCTCACCTGTCCATGCCGCCTCTCGACCCATCTCTTGATGTTGGGGATGAGTCTGCGGGTCCACAAGCCGCAAGTTGCCTCCTCCCACCTGGCCTGCCAACTTTCGGCCACCTCGCATCCGGCACCCCCCACTCCGTCGTAGATTCTGCTCCTTGCTAGTGCGAGGAGGTCGATGGGGGGCATCGACGCCAGAACGAGAGCCGCGTCGAGCGAGACCGTCCTGTAAGCGCAGGAAACGCGCAGCGCCATTCTGCGCTGGACGCTCAGCAGTCTCTGCGCGTTCCTTTTAACCCTCAGCGCCTCGTGCCATACAGGTGCCGCATACAGTATGATCGACTGCGTCACGAGGGCTAGGGTTCTTCTTTTTGCCTGCTTAGGGCCTCCCATGTTGGGCAAAAGGCGGGCAAGCGATGTCGTCACTGCTCCCGCCTTTGCGGACGCGTCCCTGATGTGCTCGGCGAAGTTCAGGTATTTGTCGATCTTGACGCCGAGAACGGTTACGGAGTCCTTAGATGGAATTGGAACTCCGTTCAGTCGGAGGGAAACCTTGGAGACTTTCCTTCTTCCGCTGAGAAGTACTCCCTCCGACTTTTCAGGGACTAGGGTGAGTCCTC
This sequence comes from Podabrus alpinus, assembly GCA_932274525.1. Taxonomy (NCBI): domain Eukaryota; kingdom Metazoa; phylum Arthropoda; class Insecta; order Coleoptera; family Cantharidae; genus Podabrus; species Podabrus alpinus. The sequence continues at coordinate 41,004,407 of OW026452.1, read as the reverse complement.
TTTCGCTCACCCAGGCGGAGATGGTCTCAAGCGCCTCTGTCGCCGATGTCTCGATCTCTGCCACGTCCTTGCCCACGACCACTACGTTGAGGTCATCCGCGAAGCCCACGGTGGTGCATCCGTCTGGGAGCTTCAGACGCAGCACTCCGTCGTACATGAGGTTCCAGAGCGTCGGTCCAAGAACCGAGCCCTGGGGGACTCCGCTTGTGACCTCCATTTCTTCCTGCTCCCCATCGCCTATTAATAGGCGTCTGTCCTCGAGGTAACTGGCGACGAGATTAAACGTATCGTTTTCGATCGTCGCCAGGCTGTTTAGTGCCCCCAGGATGTGCCTCCACCCCGCATTATTGAATGCATACCTGACGTCCAAGGTGACGAGTAGGCAAAGCCTTCTGGTACGCCGGCTTCCCATCTTGGCCTCGACCGCGATCTCCATGATCTTTTTAAGTGCATCCACGGTCGATCTTCCCCTCCTGAAACCGTATTGGTTGTCGGAGAGGCCGCCGCTGCTCTCGATGTTCTTCTCGAGGCGGTTAAGTATCAACCTCTCGAGCAGCTTGCCTGCGTGATCGAGCAGACAGATGGGCCGGTACGAGGTGGGGTTTTCCGGGGGTTTGGTGCCCTTTCTGATGAGGACGAGCTTCGCGACCTTCCAATGTGCGGGAAAAATGCCGGTCTCGAGGCATTTGTTGTAAATTTCCAGGAAGGTCCGTCCTGCTAGGGTCACCGCCTCCTTGATGACCCGGCCGGGTATGCAGTCCGGGCCGGGTGCCTTGTCGGGCGCGATTTTGGACGCCGCCACGGTTAGTTCTTCCAGGGTGAACCGGGACCTCTCCTCCGTTGGGGGTCTTCTCGGTTCGGTCGTCTTCGGGTGTGTGGGGAAGAGTGCCGTCGCCACCTCTTGGACCTTTTCTGGATGAGGTCCGGTCATCTTGCTGGGACCCCTGAGTTTTCCTCGCACGATATTGTAGGCGAGTCCCCAGGGGTCTTCTTCGAGCAGGCCTAGGAGTTCGTTCCAGCATCGGCGCTTGCTCGCGGCGATGGAGCGTACGAGCCTTTTCTTGGCGACTCTGTAGGCCCCGTCGGCTTCTTCCCTCTCCCTTGAACCTTTTCTTTTCCTTCCCGCCGCTCTTCTTAGGCGTAAGGCTTCGCGTCTGTTTTCCGCGATCTCTTCGTTCCACCAGTGGACCGGCCTTCGTTGGTTACCGGCTCTTCTCCTGGGAGTGGAAGCATCGCAGACGCGCCTTAGGGCGTCGGAGAGCTCTTCCGAGTCCTTCACCTCCGATCGGCTCAATTCGGTTTCGACCGCGGTTCTCAGCCTGTCCGTGTCGATCCTTCTCGTCCAACCGTCCACTCTTTTGTGCAGGATTGGCGGTGCGGGACACGTCTCTAGTTGGTACGAGACGTAGAGATGGTCGCTGAGCGTCTCCTCCTCGAGAACTCTCCACCCGGTGATTTTGTGGAGAGCCCGCGTCGAAACCAGGGTGAGGTCAAGAATGGACTTGCACCCTCTACCCACGAATGTCGGGGCGGTGCCGACGTTGGCTACGCCGAGATCTAGCGTGCTGATTGCTTCGACGAGCACCTCCCCTCTTGCGTTCTCGGACGGCGACCCCCATTCGGGTGACTTGGCGTTAAAGTCGCCGCCCACGATAACGATCTCCGTCGTTCTCCTCACTTCGCCGGCAAGCTCGTCCAGCCTCCTCTCGAACACCTCGGCCGTCTCGTTTGGGGAGTAGTAAACGCTGAAGATTTTCACTCCCCGGGTTCGGATCCACGCGAAACCGTCTCCTCTGCCGCTTTCTTCGGCTAACGCGGCAACGGGCAGGTAGATGGCCGCCCTGTCCGTACAGTCCTTGACGTAGCCCTCCGACGCACTAATGTTCTGCTCGGAAACGAGGGCCACGTCCACTTTTAGTCTTTGGACCGTTTCGTGGAGGAGATCGTGGGCCGCCCTCGAGGTATGGAGATTGGCCTGCAGGAACCTGACCGGCGTTCCTTGTCGGGGGGTCTCTTGCCCTCCCGTGCGTGTCGGTGTTAACGAAAACCCGGCGTCGTTCTGGCAGCCGCGTTCTGGCTCTGCCTTTCTGGGCGACGGGGGCTCTCGGCGATCCGGTATGACTCCACCTGGATCTGCCTCTGCATCGACCAATGTCGTCTACAGGCCTTTATGTCCTCCTCGACCTGTTGGGGCGTTATGCCTATGTACTGGACATAGTAGTTATAGAACAGCGCCTTGAGGGCCGGGTATTCTTTCGGAAGACCCTCGGCTGCTATTCGTCCCAACACGGATGTCTTGGTGACCCCGTCGATTTGGTAGTCCCCCGCCTTATCGTAAAAGAACGACACGTAGTCACGCACGTCGCTCCTGATGCGGTCCTCTCTCAGTCTTGCCAGAGTGAAGGGACCTTTGGGGCTGGCGTCTCGCGTCATACGCACCCGGGGGGGTTTAGGGGGGTCGACCGGTAGGGATGTTTTGCCGTCTTCCCTCCCGCCCGGTAGCACTATCCGGTTGTTCTCCGCCAGCACTCCCTCTTTCGTCGCCCGTATCGCTTCCTTGTCGTTCGCGATCCTGACCAACTTAGGTTCGGCCTTCGACACAGAGGTCGAAGGGTCCGTGGGCAGGGGGGTCGATTGTTCGGGGGGGGGCACCTGTGGGGGTGTCTATCGTGGGGGAGACAAACCTCTGTCGAGGTGGGGACACTTCGCTTAAGCGTTCCGCGACCTGGGGTGTTTTGTGACGAGGAATGGCACCTCTGGCTTCATCCTCGCCATGCGCCGGTGGTGACGCGCAGTTCAGCTCCCTGTGGCCGCTCTTCCCGCACCTCTTGCAGAACGGCACCGGCTTTTTACAATTTGCCGCATAGTGCCCCGCTTCTCCGCAACGCAGGCAGTCCTTCGACCTGTCCGGGCCCCTGCATGTTTCTCTGACATGTCCAGGGCGCCAGCATCTGTGGCATGGCATGGGGCCCACCGGGACTCTTTTGGCCGAGCACGTGGACCACCCGATCCGCAGGCTCTCTCTCCGAAGAAGCTCTTCGGCGATGCCGGGTGGCAACGTGATCTCGGCCTTCTGCGTTCCTAGAGCCGCTGCTCTTAGGATCCCCACCTTGATCGGTATGTGGGGGCCCACCATCTTGCGGAGCTCGGCCTCCAGTTTCGGCTTGTCGAAGTCCAGCTCTAGGCCGGATATGCCTATGACGGCCTTCTCCGTCAACGCCATCGCGCCCAGTTCTTCGGCGACCGCGTTGATTTCTCTGAGGAGTGGAGCCGCCGCACCCTCCCCTCCGGCTATGTTGATAATGACGTCACCGGTCCTGGTCGTGCGGACCGACTGAACCTCGCAGTTGACTTGATCGAGATTCACCTTCGCCTTCAGGATGGACATGGTCTCTGCGGCCGTTTTTTCCCCGACCTTGATGAGGATGGCTTCGGGTCGGCTCTTGATCCTCGTCTCCATCCTGGGGGGGGGGCCTTTGATTCTGCGGCCGCTCTCCACTCGTCGTCCCTCTGGCCGGAGGCGGGGCCGCTCTTCCCGCGGAGGGGGCCGGTTTACGCCATTCCCCTCCCATCAGCGGCGGTATTCGCTCTCTCGTGGACCGGGAGTATTCCTGGTTAGCGGCTTTCTTGGCAGCCGCCTTTCTTTTCCTTCGACCGCCCCGGGTGCCCCTTTGGGTGGGTAGGGGTGTTGGGGGGGCGGCTTGTTTCACCTTGCGGGAGGGGGAGGTTCGAGCGGTGGGTGCTGACGTGCGCGCGCTTCCTACTCCCAGGTCCGTCACCGCACTCGCGACTGTCGCGCCATTTTCACCACTCGGGGGGGGACTTGGGGTACCTCGCGCTTGCTGTCGGTCTGCGTAGCACCTTGGGGGGGGCAAAGAGTTGTTCGCGCTGCACTATAGTCTGCGACTCTTCACTTAGGGGGGGAACTAGGGGTTGTTCGCGCTGTGATACAGTCTGCGTTACACCAACCGCTATGTAGGGAGGGGGGAGTGTGACGGTGGTCTCATCCGTTTGTGACCAACCGTCGACTTTGGTCGATTGGGGGGGGGGGGGCAGGACTGAGGTGGGGGGCACTCGGCGCGTTGAGTCTTAGTTCGTTTATCAGAGTGTTGATCGCCGCCGTTGCCTTCTCGAAGATGTTCACGTCTGCAATCGGTAGGCTGGTTTCCATGCCGTCGGTCTCGAACCTGGAAAGCCCAGCCTGCAGGGCCTTCAGGGACGTTTCGTGTCGCAGCGCCGTCGTGTTTGCGGCGGTGTTCTGTTTGGTGGCAGTGGCGTTCACTAGTCCGGTGAGGGCCGTTGTTTGAGCGTCGATTGCCAGCCTGATGAGGTCGTATTGGCTGGTCAATGTTGTGGACAGCTTGTCGGTCACCAGTTCCTCCATTTCCCGCCTCATGGTGGCGTGAAGGTTCTCCAGGGCTTCTCCAAATGTTCCCGAGTGTTTTGCCAGTTCCTGCGTTAGGAGCTCTCCGAAGGAGATCCGCAGGTCGGCTTCTTTGGCGAGCTGCTCGTTCGTGGATTTAGCAGTCTGGAGTTTGTTCGCCGTGACCCTCAACCTCGCCGCCACTGCTTTGGCCGCGTTCTTAACATCGGTGGAGGTATTTTTCCCCGATAATGCCACTAGGGCCGCATTCAGGTCGGCGATGAGCTGCGTCTCAGTGGCCGTGGATGACTCTCCGGTTAGAGAGGTGGTCCGGTTCCTTCTCCGCGGTTCCGTTTCGTTGGTGGGCGGTGTTGCTGTCGCCATTTTGGTCCGGATTGCGCAGCCTTTGCTCGGGAAGGATCCTACTGGGGTGGGGAACAATTTTTTGGGAGAGGGGTAAGTGGGGATTTTTCCTGGGAGGGGGAGGGGGTCGATCCGATAGGTTCAGCGGATGTGCCTTTTCTTTCTCTCTTCAACGATACCTCGCAAGGCTGTTTACGTCCAGCCGTTCTACCGGAAGTTAAACATAAACAACATCAATGAATTGCGGATCGAAAATACATACTTTGATCATAAACCACAACACAAATACACTTTTGGTAATAGCAGAGGTCAGAAATCTATGATTGATTACATTGTAACCAACAAGGCAATACACCCAAAGCAGGTGTTATAGACATAAGAACATTAACCTCTGAAAATGTAGGTTCGGACCATGGTTTGTTACTATGTAAATTAGACATATCAATTACAATGAAAAAGAAGAATATGAGATCCAGAAAAATAGAAAAATTAAATATCGAAAGCATCGAAGATCCGAGCACAAGAACATTATATGAATCCAGGTTAAAGTTCGAGAGGGCAAGATGCCTAGAAAGTCACACTGCCACAGAAATGTGGTCTATAATCAAAACAAACATCCAGACAACAGCAGAGGAAGTACTGGGAAAAAGAAAAGTAAATGACAGAAGAAATTTCTTCCATAATCGGCACGTAAAGCGCTATAGAGCAAACCCGAATCTATTGAAAATTTTCTTTTCCAATTAGTACGATTTTAGGCAAGAATGTAAAATGCTTTTTTAAATATCAAATAGGAAGAATGAAAAATGCAATATCAAGTTTTCGATTTAGTAGCGCTCACGGACTAGGATATGTATGCAGATATGCTTCCTGCAGGCCGTGTTAACAAACAAGATCAAAATTTTAAATATTTAGATTTAATTCTCTCGGGTTATTTCAAAAGTGCTCCCTGTTCTCAGCACTTTAAAAAAGGAAAACTAAATGTTAATCTGTCACCTGCCTATTCCTAGTAAAATCTATTTTATTTTCAATAAATTGATATTCTGCTCTCAAGTGTAGCCAAATGTGGTTCGCGTGGTTTTTGCCACTATATCGGCTGAGTTCGGGGTCGCCGTCTTTTCCCAGACAAAACTTAATAACTAATGGATATCCAGTGGATCTCCACTAGCTTTTGGATGTCCACTGGATATCCACTAGATTTCATTGTTGTCTGGGTTAGAGGTCCTAATGAAGATAATAAAATTGATTCTAGCTTGACCTAATTTTTTTATGTAATAAAGCACTTGTCAACTGGGATATTTAAAATAATACAATTTTGTTTTTTGAAGTATTTACTTTGTACGTACAAACAATAATTTTATTTTCGTGATCCCTATCCGATATTACCTGGTGATGGTGATTACCTGGATATGTATGTAGGTAGTAGATATAATTGCATATAAATTATTTTCAATCCAATAAATAATGTTTACTAAGTTTTATTATTTGTGATATGAACAATAGATAACTACCGAAATATAACACTTTTCAATATGGTGTATCGTCAATTCATCGCGGTCAATTCATCGCGCGACAATTCATCGCGGACAATTCATTTCAATTAAAATGAGTAGTTAAAACAATTTAAATATATCGTCAGTTAAGAGTGTTAAACTGCTAAATCCTAAAAGTAGAATTTTATACGACGCAAAAAAACTGCCTAGATTGGCCCAAAATTGTTTTATAACAAAATTGAAATTTCCAAGTGAAAGCTGCAATCCTTTAATACTTATAATCATCGTCTTGGGTGTAATATTCTTCATAATTTCTAATTTTTTGATAGTACTTATTATAGTAAAGGATATTCCAACCAGTTTTTGATTTTTATCTGTCGAAATGGGAATGGAATTTGCTGTACTTGGTGCAGGTTATACAATAGTACGATTTGCTATATGTAACTCAATTGTAAGTAAAAAGAAATTTTTATAATTGCACTATATTTATGTTGATAAAAAATTACAATTTAAAAATAATAAAAATTGTGGTCGCTTCACATTGTGGTTTACTACTTGTGAGTTGAAGTTACAGTTTATATCACAATTGCTTTCAATTTATGCATTAGAACGCCGTGAAGATTATCCACAATTTTATGCTATGATGATTCAAACTTTGTGATTTGAACAAAGAAAAAAAAATTGCGTAATATGACATTCTCGCCATGAAAATAAGGGAAAACTGTGCGGAGATTACCCATTGGCTCACGGTCTTAATAGGCCATGCCCACCAAAAACCTAAAAGGCATTTTGGGCATTTTTAGGTCAGAATTCAACCCTGAAGTGGTTGCGTTGTAAAAACCTACCCTCCGCTGCGCTGCGATCCGCTTCTGACGCTTCGGGCCGTTTTGATGACGCTTTACTTAGCTAAAACAACCCTAAAGACCATCCATACACCCCACCGGAATCATAAAAAAACGCGATATAGCATTTAAAATTCAACAACACAACTTGGAGCTCATTGTATGCAACTACATATCATTTTGTAGTCAACAATACCAATTTGGTTAAAAAATTAATAACCTTTTTTTGTGTCACTGAGTGGTGGTTCTGGCTACATACCAATTACGAAATCCCACATTGTTCAGTTGGGATAAGTAAACGATCAAACACAACCATATATTATTCATCAGTTGCCTGATGTTTCAAATACGTAGGGTAGGGTGGCCAACAGTGGATCGGTGGTACACAGTAAATCACTCATTTATTAGTTAAACCATTGTATGCATACGCTTCCGCGAGATGTACGTGGTAGCCAATGTGATCTCTCATTGACTCATTTCACAACTGAGCGGTTCCGTTGATGGTCGGATGTTCACCAGTTACATTTGTGGTTTAAAGCCTCCATTTGTTATTATCAGGTAAGTTGAACTTTTTGTGTAATTTGATCAAATCTTCTATGATAGAGTTCTGGATGTTTTCATTGTTTTAAGAAATAATTAACGGACACGAGGACACTTTAATAACAGGATTTACTCAATTTGTTTTGTCAAAACCATGGTTTGAAAATTAAATGGTGGGTTGGTCTACAGTGGATCAGTGCTACATGGTTAACCAAAACATGGTCAAAGAACAGGAGTAAGATTCATCCTTCCGAATCCAATAATTAGCGGTACCGCTAGGCGACGGTCTTATTATAAGTTCTCAGTTGATCTTTCTCTATTGAAAATGTGCTAATTTTCCTATATTTTTATCTCGAAAATGTATTTTTTCTGTTTCTCTATAATATTTTTTTTGTCGAAAATATATTGTTTTTCTATATTTTTAGTTTGAAAATCTGTTAGTTTTTCCATTTTAAAATATGTGCAATAATCGTGGTGGCTGATCCACTGTTAACCGTAGGCCGATCCAATGTGGACCATCCCTGGTCAACACTGAATCATTATGCACTTAAAATTAAATATTCTTTTCATAGTTTGCTTGTAATACAACTTAGTTTAAATTACCATATTTCGATAAGATTATAGTCCATGTTACTCTACCCAAATTTCAACAAACTTCATGTATTATTTTCCAAGATATATGGGTTTGAAAAATTGGTGATCCACTGTCGACCACCCTACCCTACTATGTAGCAAAAAGTGTGTTTATTCAGTTCACGTTATATATCGAGGCTCGACAGTATTTAGCACAGTAAGGGGGTACAAAAAAAACAAATGGTATCCTTAGACTCTTTGCGATAAAAATTATAATTTAACAAGTCTTCACCCCCCCCCCCCTACATGGAGTTATTATAATATATTACCTTAAAATAACTGTGGGAATGCAAAGTGTGTGATTCAAGAATTTTGAAAGGGAAATCGCGCAAAGGCGATGCAACGAGATAGACGCGAGTCGAGTCGCGCATAAAATAATAATATTCGTGGAAGTAATTGTGAAAATGGTTTTTGATATGATTTTGATGGAAATAGAATTTAATTGAATGAATGAGTAACATTGTGATTGATTTTAAAATAGCTAAAAAGTGATGGAACATTAAATTAATACAAGCTAATAAATGGATAATTTATGTAAAATGCAGCAGGAATTTAATTTGGAAATTGAAAATTAGTCAGGGTCTTAATTTTAAATAGCTTGGTCGTCATAAAAAAAACACGGAGGATATAAAAATAATTAATAATAAATGTCTGGCTAATGTAAAAAATTAAAAAAATTATGGAAACCACGATTATATACGTTATTATAGTGAAGTTGTGTTAAGATAACAACAGAATTCAGAACAACAAACAGAAAGCACTTTGCTATGCCCGAACTAGGTCATGTTGTTCCGTGTAATTTTGGAAAGCTTGGTCACAGTTGCGAGTGCTGCATTACTCTATACTGTAATTCTATGGACAAGTTAAAAAAACCATGGTCTATATACTTGTATGGTTGCGATATTCCTGAGTGAGGCCGAACAGCTATGGCCTCCTCGCTCTAGAAGGTTAAAGCGGCCGATAGGCCGCCTGACTCTATACGTATTATTTACTCTATGCTTGTTTACTCATCGAGAGCCGTCGAAAGGGTCGAGTTCCCACTCTTCATACACCTGCATGTTGTTTACGAATTTAGTTGTTACCATAAAAGTTACTTCTGGTAAGTTGAATGAATCGATAATTACTCTTGATCGCAGTGAATTACGAGTTGATTGCAAAAGTTGCAACGTTGCAGACTTGCTACTTGTTGTTAGCCATCTTGATTTTCTAACCTTCCAAAATTTGCATATACCTGGACACAATAAAAACACGTCTGCGTGGTTCCAACTTTCGGGATCAACTGATTTATGCATCGAAAATCGATAAATTGGTATGCCTGTTGTTCAAAAGTAAGTCAAATTGTTGTATTTTGAATTTTTAATTTTCTTAAAATAATATTTCTGTTCCAGGTTAATGGTCCACATTGAAATTGTGTTTTAAAAAGATGTTTTCCATACAATTCCATTGGTATATATGCTGTTTTTATGGTTTAATTCGGAATGTTTCTGACTCAGCTCACGCCATTTTATATTATTTTCAAATTTGTGCGATTTTCACCCTTATTCACAACTTTGTCGATTTTTGTCTCTAAATTACTTGAGTTATACAGTTGAAGAGATTACATAATTTTTGATATGAACAGATTTGTACAAAACATGTTATTTTAGAAGTAATTTGGTATCAAAGTTTTACATTTTTAGGTTATTGTAATATTCAAGATAACAATACAATATTAATTAATTTCTAGCTAATTAAATCTTTTAGTTACATTTCGATGTGACAATCATCAATTTCATTATTTTCAGCAATTTTTCACATGTCTTTCTTATCCCGAGAGATTCAAATAATGTCATAAGATTGTAAATTGAGAAGGTTTTGAGTTTCTCGTAATCTGAAGTTTTTAAATGCATTCTTACTTATAATTTTGTGTTCTTTTTGAATATATTATTTGTAATGTATGCGCATGTGTACGCCATGAAACATGGCCAGTTATGTATGATCCGCCATGTTACAAGCATAAAAGGTTTTTGATTATAATAAAGGTTTTGTTAATTATTAGTGTATTATTTAGAATACATTACAGTGGCGACGAGTGAACTCACGGGGGAGCATTAGTAATAATTGTAACGAGTAATAGTAATTATAGTAAAAATGTCAGTAACACCGGCGCCGGTAGTGACAAATTCTAGGGTAGAAAATGTCGGACACCTGGGGGAGTTCGATGCAACAAACGCGATATGGCCGATATATAAAAGACGCATGGAAAATTATTTCATAGCAAATGAAATAACAGATGATATTAGAAAAAGGGCAATTTTGTTGAATTTGTTAACAGAAGATACGTATCAATTGATACATAATTTATGTCTGCCAACACCACCAGAAGAAAAAACGTACAGTCAATTAATTCAGTTAATAAGTGATCATTTTAAATCGGCTGTAGCAGTGTTTGCAGCGAGGTATAAATTTTACAATGCAAAAAAGGAAGATAATGAATCGGCAAAAGAGTGGATCGCGAGATTAAGAAGTTTGGCGGGCACATGTGAATTTGACGCCATAATGTTACAAACAGTTTTACGAGATTTATTTATTGTGGGTTATGATCCAGGGGCGGTTCAAGATCGTTTATTAGAAGAAAGTAAAAACACAAAGTTGGAGGATGTGGTATCAATTGCGATGGCAAAATCAGCGGTTAAACCAAGAGAGTTGGTGTTACGCAGCGTGAAACAGGAACCGGAAGTGCATTTTGTATATCCAGCGGACAAGGGTGTGCAGAAGAAGTGGACTAAGGGTACAGCATCTATGGATCCAAGGGAATCAAGAAGCAGGGTATCGACCTCGTATCCTTCAGTAGCTGCAAGAAGTGCGTGCAGGGTTTGTGGTAGACAAAATCATGCGACCGAGAGGTGTACGTTCAAAGAATATGTGTGTCATTCCTGTGGGAGGAAAGGCCATTTAGCAGCAGTGTGTCATAATAAAAGGAAGGTAAATTTTCAAAATTATTTGAATTCCTCGGAGGATTGTTTGTTTAATTTAGAATCAAGGACGAATCCAATATTGCTAGAGGTGGAAGTGGAAAAGGTTAAATGTACATTTAATTTAGATACAGGATCAACTTTGACTGTTGTTCCTGAAGTTTTTTATTTAGAAAATTTTAAAGATAAACCTTTATTTCAAACGAACAAGATTTTTAAGTTGTATAATGGTGGTAAAATTGTACCGTTGGGTTATATAATTTGTAAGGTAAAATTCCAACGTGAGGAAAGAGATTTAAAATTATATGTAATTGAAAGCGCTGCAGGACCCCCCCTGCTGGGACGTGATTTTTTTAATCAGTTCGAGCTTGGCATATCGCAATTGAATTTTTTAGAATCTCCCAGAGATTTGAAATATTTGATTAAAAAGTTTAAGGATGTTTTCGCTCCTGGAATGGGTACTTTTACAAAGGGAGTAATTTCAATTAAATGGAGATCAGATAATGTTGCTCCGCGTTTTTTTAGAGCCCGTCCTTTGCCGTTTGCAATAACCAAGAAGGTAGAGGCGGAGTTGGAAAGGTTGCAAGGGTTGGGTGTTATAGAACCGGTGGATTACAGTCCATTTGGAACGCCTATCGTTCCAGTATTAAAAAAAGACGGCACCGTCCGTATTTGTGGGGATTTTAAAGTAACTCTCAACCCATTTATTGAAATTGATCAATATCCACTGCCACGTATAAATGAATTATTTGTGAAACTTCAAGGTGGGGTGCAATTTTCAAAACTAGATTTGTCAAATGCGTATCAGCAAATTCTTTTAGATGAAGAATCAAAAAAGTTGGTAACCATATCTACGCATAAGGGGTTGTTTCAATTTAACAGGGCACCTTTTGGAATTGCCAGTATCCCGGCAAAATTTCAAAAAATCATGGAATCTTTGTTATTAGATATAGAGGGGGTGGTAGTATTTCTGGATGATATCCTGGTCACGGGAAGAAATAGTAAGGAACATTTGTGGAGGTTGGAAAAGGTTTTAAGTAGGTTACAGGATGCGGGTTTGAAGGTGTCGTGGAACAAATGTAAATTTTTTATGAGAGAGGTTTCGTATTTAGGATTTACGATTAATCAGGAAGGGTTACATACGGCAAAAGAAAAGGTAGAAGCAATTGTACAGGCACCTACACCGGAAAATATCACACAATTAAAGTCAATTTTAGGGTTAATTAACTATTATGGCCAATTTGTACCAAATTTAGCTTCTGTGATGCATCCTCTGTACAACTTACTGAAGAGTGGTAGTGAGTGGCTTTGGACACCTAAATGTGAGGAAGCTTTTAAAAAAATTAAAGAGTTGCTGACGGTGGCACCAATTTTAGCACATTATAATCCCTCTTTGGTGATTAAATTAAGTACCGATGCCAGTCAATATGGAATCGGAGGCATGATAAGTCATGTGTTTGCTGATGGCAGTGAGAGGCCCGTAGCCTATGCGTCGCGTACCTTATCAAAGGCGGAAGAAAAATATAGTCAACTGGAAAAGGAGGCGTTGGCAATAATTTTTTCTTTGGGGAAATTTAACCAATATTTATACGGTAGGAAATTTACGCTATTAACAGATAGTAAAGCGTTGACAACCATTTTTCACCCCGCAAAAAGTATTCCGCAGTTTTCAGCTAATCGCTTACGCAGATGGGCACTTATTTTATCAAATTATCAGTACGACATTAAGTTTGTGGATTCCCAACATAATTATGCAGATTGTTTGTCGCGGTTACCGATAGAAATTTTAAATGATGAAGGGGTAGACACAGATATAGATTTCATTAATTATTTTTCAACAAATGAACACTTTCCATTAAATTTTAAGACAGTACAGAAAGCTACGTTAGGTGATGAAACATTGAGTCAAATTAAGGCATATTTGAGTGATGGATGGCCGGAAAGACATAATGAACAATTAAAACAGTTTTACCGGGTTAGAAATGAGTTAAGTATAGAGGCGGAGTGTTTATTGTGGAATAATCGTTTAATCATACCAAAAATATTGCAAAGAAGCATATTAGAAGATTTGCATAAGTCTCATTTGGGGATAGTAAAAATGAAAAGTTTAGCACGTTCTTATTTTTGGTGGCCAGGGTTGGACGGAGAAATTGAAAATATTTGCGGGACATGTCAAAATTGTAGGTTAAATAAAAGCAATCCTAACAAAGCAGTGTTAGAAAATTGGCATTTTCCGGGGGAGGTTTGGAACAGACTACATTTAGATTTTATGGGACCATTTTTGGGTAAACAGTTTTTAATATTAATTGATGCTCACTCCAAGTGGATGGAGGTGTTTCCTCTTCATTCAATTACATCGAAGGCCACAATAGAGGTATTGAGGTCAACGTTTGCAAGGTTTGGTTTGCCCAAACAAATAGTAACGGATAACGCCCAGACTTTTTGTTCTACTGAATTTCAAAACTTTTTGACAGGAAATAATATAATCCATACTACATCTCCTCCCTTTCAACCCTCATCTAATGGGGCAGCCGAAAATGCGGTGAAAACGGTAAAGGGGGCTCTCAAGAGCGCTGTAGGTAATGGCAACGCGATAGATTTAAATAAAGTCCTTTGTAATTTGTTGTTCGATTATCACGTTACTCCCCATTGTACTACAGGGGTCAGTCCAGCGAGTTTAATGTTTGGTAATAGGAAAATTAGGAGTAGATTTGATAATTTATTGCCGGATAAGGACACGGCAGTGCAGAATGTCAAGCAGACTGATATAAGAAATCGGGTCCTAAGACATCAAGATAAGCAAAAAACGTATCATGGGGGTAAACGATTTGTACAATTTGAATTGGGCGAGGCAGTGTTTGTTAAGGATTATCGAAATGTGCAAAAGCCAACTTGGATTAAGGGCGAAATATTTAAGAGAATTGCCAAATCTATATACTTGGTCAAGGTGGTCTCGCAGAATAACCTCATTTGGAAGAGACATATTAATCAAATTAAGAAATTTAAATTTAGAGATTCAGAATTTGTAGAAATACCACAAACTGACAGAGTTTTGGAGGTGGCAACTTCTCCAGTGGCACATATAGGTAACAACCGATCTAAACGTACGGTTAAACCCATAGAGCGGTTACAGTATACATGAAGTTTTTTTTATTATTTTTGTATTATATATTGTAACCATTGTAAATATTTGTAGAATGTTGTTTAGTTTTTTTTAAGGGGGAGAATGTAATGTATGCGCATGTGTACGCCATGAAACATGGCCAGTTATGTATGATCCGCCATGTTACAAGCATAAAAGGTTTTTGATTATAATAAAGGTTTTGTTAATTATTAGTGTATTATTTAGAATACATTACATTATTCATTTTTGAATTCTGTGCCTCTATAGAGCATTTTGGGACACAGCAGTAGATAATAATTATTTTAACAATTTTTTTTTAAATTCAATAATATTGAATTAAATACGTTAAATGCACAATGAATTAGGCTACAGTCAATTATTAAAAACTAATTCATCAAAAGGACATGAAAATGATTATATTAGTGAAGGTGTCCCAACAACGCGACAAAATTTGGGATTTTTCCTAAATGATTATTGACGAAATAATTTGCGATAGTTTTTAAATATAGAATTACTTAAAAATTAAAATAAAAAGGCGATGTCACGCAGATATTCTAAAACAACGGAAATTAACAATTTGAAAAGTGTAAAGATGATCTCAATGGTTTACGAAACTTCAATTGCTGATGAAATAATAAATTTGCCAGTTTTATAAATTAAGCCCACTTATCTTAGGATAATAATGGGAAAACGTGGTAAATCTGGTATTTACTGAAAAGGCTCGTTACTAATGATAATTTTTCTTTAGAGAAAATATTGTCTAGGCTAGATTACAGGCCGGTAATTTGTGGTCAATACAGTGAAACCAAGTATGAATGATCCTATGTTTAAAAGGTGCACCAAGATAAATAAATGTAAGGAAATAGGATCGAATGTATGAGCTCAAGAATTTAAGAATTGTATTTGGTAGGGATCCCAAAAATAATTAATGATGCCAGCGAAGAAAAAAAAATAATAATAAGTACGATGTACCTACTATTGAATAGGTTGAGTTAATAGGTTAATTGAGTAATTATAGTAAAATAAGTAGCTACTTTTATACATAATACCTATGCAATTGTAAATAATTAATGAGTTAAGATATTTTTGTAATATTAGATTTAAATTTTAATATTCCTATTTTTTTTAGAATGCCTTTCAAATCGTACGTACTGAAAGTCATTCTTGCGAAAAGGGAGATTTAGTGTTCTAAATAATAGTACAGTATAGTCTGCTCATCGAGAGCCGTCGAAAGGGTCGAGTTCCCACTCTTCATACACCTGCATGCGAATCTTTTTCCAATGCTCCACCAAAAAGCGGTTTAAATTTAAACAATCCCATAAAATTCTAATTTAACCCATGCACATTTTTTATTTTCACTTTTATTATTATACCGTTTTTGGTAGGATATTACTGTGCATATTTTTCAATATAAATTATAATGCCAAAATTTCGTCAAGTCAAATCGTGCTATAATTTTATATTTCTGTTACGCTCCTGTAGTGTTCTAAATAATAGTACAGTAATAATTTAAAGTATTTAGGAAACGCTGACTTGCGTCTAGTATTTCTAGGTATGCAGGTTACACGTGTTTAGTGGTTTGCACTTAATACTTGTAACATTCATTAAAGTAAGTCAGTAATTTTATATAAAAGGTAGTTGTTAATTTTAGCATAAGTAGTAGAAGTTTAAGAGTAATAAGGGAATTACTATGTAAGAAAAGTTATAAGTATCTGAGAGTCTGTAAAATCAAGATTATGAATAATATGTAGTACCCACCACGTAATTCAATTGCATAAACCTTCAAGTAAATAAATATTTTATAAAAACACTGCCAATTGTATTTGTAAACTTTAGTAGAAATTAGCAATTAGATTTAATCAGATTCTAATTAAGTATTGATTTAAATTCTCACATTATGAATACCATGTGACGCCTATGGTAACTTGGTAATAAGATTAACAAAGAATATTTGTAAGTGGTAATAAAAATATTTCCCACAGTGTTAGGTAAAAACGTGTCACAATAGACTCACCACTAGGTGGTCCTTTATAATTTTAAGACTAGACTAAAGACAGTAAAACCAGGATAGCGATCATGAAGTCTCGCCAAAAACTATAAAGATGATTGTATCTCACCCGGGAACAGGTGAAAAATTCAATATAATAATAGAAACACAGAACTTTAAAAGCCAAATGCAATTAGAGCATAGAAAAAAGGGACATTTATTGTAACAAATGACTTAAAGAAAAGCTAAAAACACGAAAACTAAAAGCCTCACTTTGTAGCCGGCCCAAATCGTCCTTAAGACATTTAGTCGGTTACAGAATTATCACGCTGGTTATCACCTGAAATTTTACATTTTATTAGGATTGTGTAAGACTAATTTTCTAGCTTACCTTACTTTTGTCCTGCCCTGTACATCAAAATTCTTTTTGAAGTTCCAAATTTGAATAAAGTTTGCAAGGCCAAATTGATACCAGGGGATAACGAGAACCAGATAGAGATTGAAAAGCAAGTGAACGTGTTGTTAGCTGAATTAAGTAAAAATTCAGGTAAAAAGCAGATTGGTTACAGCGTTTTTTTTGTGTAATTAGTAATTACCAAAGTCGGGTTTTCCTGGATCATAACGGGTAACAATCTCTCGATCCTGTTAATTGGCTTCTGGTTAAGCAATTCTTGGAACGATCGCAGCTGCGGATAAAGCTTTTTTACAGCCTGAAAATTTTGTAATTTTGGTTAATGGTTAGTTTGCTACTTATCTACATTGATTACGACTCACCGTTACTTTTTTGCGATAATCAATTGGTGGCGAACATCTGCCACACTGTTTAATTAATTTCTGGACACTATTTGGGTAATTATCAACAACAATTTCCTTATCAGCTTCCGAACTCGATAAAATTTATGATATCTGACATTTGACGTAACATCATCGTGTCAAGGCATTCCAGTGGCGCATCGCAAGAGGCGAATCAAGGGTTCACGGCCGAGATATAATTTGGGTGAGCGCTTTGTTTTAATTTTTTTGAAAAGTGAGGTACACTTTGCATTTGTTTTTGTGCTGTGCGTATTGCGCCGATTAAACGCGATTTGTCAAGAAAGATCATCCTAACTGATTTTGTTTTGCTTTAGTATTAAAAAGGGAATTTATCCCCTTGTTAATTTTGACTATTAAATTTGCGCCTTATCAGATCTGAATAGGTAATAATATTACAGTATAATAAGTATTTTTGATATCGATAAATTATTTACAATAATTGTATTGATTAGTTTTGACACATTTCTGGTATTTGTGTGCAGAGCTGTGTGTTGCATAATAGCCGATTACTTTGTTTTGGTCCACTGTTGGGACACAAACCTAAACTCACCACTTAACATAATTAAACTTTTATCGGCACTGGAATTGTTTTATTTCATAAGCTTTTGCCCTTTCAATATAACATCATACTTTAGCGACATAACGGCGTGGCGCCTTTTGTTTGAGTTTAGTTCGAGGGTGCCGGTATTCATTCCGGGCACGCCTGACCCCCCCTATCTGCTTTCCGCAGAGCTAGGCCGTAAAGCGTCGCTAGCCAGTTCCCGAGGTGCAGGTAAGATTTAAGTTTTTGTTTTGTTAAGTTATGTGACTGGTGCTCAGGTAGAGCAGGCAGGCCGCAACTTTGCAGGTGCGAACCCTGCCCTTTTGTTCAAAAGAATAAGATTCACTTAATTGGTAAAATGATCTGGGGTGGTCCGAGAACTTTACACTCCGCATAAAAATGGCAAATAGCCCTTAACACCATTTCATAGAGCAGGATCTCCCTACGGGGTTCACCTATCTAACCCCTCTCCAATTAGAAATAATCACGCCAATAAATAGGGAAGAAAAATCCAAAATTAGCCAGTCCTTCCGGGAGAGCCGTGTGTTTTTTTTTCATTAAACAAGACTGTTCGCGAGTCTTTAATTTCGAGTTATTCGACTAAGTTGCATTTCAAACAAAATAACATTTTAATATAAAATCAATAAATTAAAATCACCTACATTGTTTAAATTGAGTGCTCGCGAGTTTTGGTGATTTATAAGTAAAAGAAAAATTAAGGATTACTCACTTTCACTCGCTTCGCAATCCAAGGGTCCCAGCTTAACTTTCATTCATAAAAGAGGGTCAAACACGTAAATCTCAGGTATTTAAAATAAATTTACCTAAACGGTAAAATTGAAAAGGCTTATTCTTATCTTCGGTTTTATTGTCTCTTTTAATCAAATCTTGGGTAACTAAATTAGATTTAATTTACTAATGTAATATTCATGTGAAACCCCGTTTAACGATAAATTGTTTTATTATTATTTAATAAACTGATAAATTGAAATTTATGATCTTTTCTTATAAACACATGTGTTTATATTTTGGTGCAAGTGTTATTTGTCATAAAATATCCTACGTCTTTTGAGGAAGTCTTCGCATTACCACGTCTTCCCAAATAAGTCAATCCATTAAGCGAAGTAAGTATTTTGAGTTTTGAGTGTTCGACTCACTTAGAAATTACTGTTTCTAAGACAATAGAACCCTCTGGTGGCAGCGTTAATTAAAAGAAGGGGTTAATTAATTTTACCCATAAGCGAGTTTAGTACAATTGGTGGTTCAGCGGTGGGATAAATTATTAAACCGTTAGCCAGTTTAGTACAAATAAATTATATCAGGATTATGCATTCTTTAATTTCCACTACACTCCATACTGTAATGCAATCATTGTATTTTTATTAAATTAGTTTTCGAATTTTATTGTTCTATTCAAATTTCACTAACAAGTCGATGCAAGTTTACAAGCTAACCTTAGCACGTGTATTCCTAATATTTTCAATGAGTTCACGTGGATTCACGATTCTAGCCAATAGGGGCTCGAGTCCATCAGAATGTTTATCCATTATTTTGAAATTGCATTCTAAAAATACATTTAAAATTATTTCACGTCTGGATTTGATCCAAGTTGGTTCTCGACCAACGCTCTCTCAGCCCGCTGGCCGGAAGGTCTTCACGTATGTTAAAATAGCGACCATGACAACCCAATTACGACTCGTCGAAGATAATTAGTTAACGATATTTTTGTAAAATTCGACTGGCGAATATAAAGCCACCGCAGTTAACTAATATGTGCTGTGACGCTACCTTATTTAGGGACCTTACGGACTCCGGAAACAAGGCATTTTAGTATCACAAGGGATTGCCCACTACTTCCACAGGAAGGATGTAAAATGCAGTCGATTGTCTGATTTTGGCATTTGTTGATATTTACTTGCTGTTTTTGAACTTTCGCACTGTTCTGCCCTTTCGGGACTTAATCTTTGGCACGGGTATTGCACTTTGTGTAAGTTGTTAATGTTAAGTAGCAGTTGCAGCTTTTGCTTGCCGCTCTCTTTCTTCCTCCTCCTTAGTGGACAAGATGGACTTGATCATGTCAGCCACTTCGCACCACTCTTCCTCACCTTTTAGAATCACGGCCACTAGGTCTCTCGGTTCGAGCTTGGTATCAAGCTTTACTTCCGTGGCAACTCATATTTCAGCCTACTTGTCTCGCACTGGAATATAGTGTGTTCGGCTGTCTCGCTGGCTTGACAATACGTACAAGTGTCTACCTCTACCTTACGTATCATGGTTAGGTAGATGTTAAATTAACCATGGCCGGCGAGTCCTTGATTCAGGTGGAAGTCTACCTCGCCGTGTGATGTAGAGATTTACGGTTTGATGATTGGAATGAGACTTTTAAATTAAATCCGTTTCAATTATCGCACTCTGTAAATTTCATTTATAGATATACATGATACCGATACCTAGGCACAAAATAGGTAGTATTATCCAGCTTCCCCCGCTGCCAAGGGAATCCCATTTGCACGCGAGATTAAGTGGCCGCCTTTTGTCTCGAGTTGTGTAATCCTAATAACAACCGAAAAGGAAAATTGGAATAAACAGATACAAATTAAGAGCATATATGTAAATTGGAGAGGCTAGTAACTTATCGCATTACAACTACACGCTGATAAAATCTCGCCACATATGTAAAAAATTGCAAACGTTTATAAAAGTAACTAAATATATCTAATAATTTTGAGTCCTTGGGTTTAAATGATACTATGGGATTAAATTTACCGATAAACTCAGCTGGAGACTGATGAATGTCATTAGGTCATTACGACTTGTAAACTTCGTCAAAAATCGTAAATTTACCACATAGGATTGCATAACATTTTTATTTTATACGTACAAGCAATAATTTTATTTTCATGATTACAAATCGATATTACCTTTTTATGTATGTAGTAGGCCTAGTTAAAATAAATTATTACTTCGATAAAAATGTTTATTGATTTTCATGAATGGTGATATTTATGAAGAGTAAATATCTATAATGTAGGTTGTTATTTCGTTGTCTAGGTTCTTTTAATTAAATAAACACACTGATTGAACGATTTAATTACTATTAGATGAATAATTATTACAAATGAAAGTTAATACTCGAATAAATGATTGATTACACAAATAAATGGTTTATAACACAAATAAATGATATTATATCGTCGTACGTCGTTCGTCTGGGTTAGCGGTTACTTGCCGACTGACTTCAGCCGGACTCCCTCCTCTTGCCATTCCCACAACTCGGCCTTCCTGGTATGGATCCGTCTCGGATTCACCATCGTCTTGGATGTTGATCCATGGCTTCATGTATTCGGCGCACGTTGTAGTTTTGTACGGCCCTTCGTGGTTGCCCTCTCTAACGACATCATAGGTGGCATTGGGTTTCTTTTTTGTTACAACATAAGGTCCCAAATATTTTTTTCTTAACTTCAAACCCGGCCCAAACTGGGTTCTTTTTATGGCTACTAGGCTGTTTACTTCATAAACCTTTGGTAACCGTCTTCTCAAATTGTACGCGTGGCGGTTCTCTTCCTGAATTCGTTGTATTTGACCTTTTGCCACTCTTCTGAGGTCTTCTCGTCCTTTTTTGAATTCATTTTGGATTTCGTCATGCAGCTCGGCTTCCATCAATTCTTTTATTCTCAGGACTTCTTTGCTTTTCATTTTGACACCCGTCATCAATTCGAATGGAGTGGTATCAATACTCCTTTGGTACGTAGAGTTAATCGTCTGCTGCAATTGGTTGACATGTTTGTACCATTTGCTTGGTTCTTCGATAGACAACTTTGACAGGACAGGGATTATTATGGAGTTGACTCTCTCAACTTGACCGTTAGCTCTAGGTAAGCCTGTAGTTACTCTGTGGTGTTCGATGCCTTCTTCTGCACAATAGTTCTCGAATTCGCCTGCTGTAAATGCTGTTCCTCGATCGGAGATAATACAACTGGGATTACCGAATATTTTCTTTTGATTTTCCAGCTTTTCTACGACTTCTCTGGCGGTGGTGGACTTTGTCGGATATAGCCATACGAATTTGGTAAATGCATCAACCACTACCAAAATATGTTTGTAATTTTTGTTGGTCGATTCTAGCGGCCCCAAATGGTCTACATGGTACGTGTGAAGAGGAACGTCACCTTTCGGCAGTGGATGTAGGAACCCTTCCATTTTTCCTCTTTTCCTGTTAAACAAAATACATTTTAGACAGTTTGCAATACATTTTTCGATCTTCTTTTTTAATTTCGGTATGTAATATTCGCGCATCACGATTTCTTCCGTTTTTTTAACACCGAAATGTCCGTTTTCGTGCGCACTTAATATTACGTTCGTTTGCATACCACTAGGAATTACGATTAATTCGCGCCCGTCTTTGTATTTATATAAAATGTCATAGTCTTCATGTTCACTTGATTTTAATATTGTTTTTACACTTTCTATTAGATCGTCTTTATTTTGCGCGGCTTTAATTTGTGCACTTAGATTGTTGTGTGTCTCTATTATCATTACGGGATTTCTACTTAGGGCGTCTACGTGTTTCATTCGCTCCCCCGGTCGATGTTCGATTGTGTATTCGAATTCTTCGAGCATCATTGCCCACCTGGCAACTCTGGTTGTCAAACTCTTTTTATCCATCGTTTTCTGGAAAGCTGAGCAATCTGTCACGATCTAAAATCCTAGTCCAAGCAGATATACCTTAAATTTTTCTAATGATCTTATGATTGCTAATACTTCCAACTCATAGCTGTGGTATTTTTCTTCTGCTGGCGTCGTCTTTTTGCTCATATAGTAAACAGGGTGTAATTTACCATCGTCGTCTGATCTCTGGAGTAGTACAGATCCGTACCCATGTTTGCTTGCGTCCGTGTGTAATTCTGTCTCGCTACCTCGTTGATAGAATTGTAGCACAGGTTCACGGCTCAACAAATGTTTTAAGTTTACAAACGATTCTTCTTCTTTCAATCCAAATGTAAAATCACTTTCCTTCTTCAACAGGTCGCTTAGAGGCTTCGCTATTAGAGCATATGATGGCATAAATTTTCGGAAGTAGCCTGTTAAGCCTAGGAAACTTTGAACTTGCTTGACGGTCGTAGGCTTCGGAAAATTTTTGACTGCGACAGTTTTAAATGGTGACGGCTGGATAGTTCCATTCTCAATTACATGTCCTAAAAATTCTACACGTCTCTTCAGAAATTGGCACTTTTTCTTTCTTATTTCTAATCCGTATTCTCTGGCAACATCTAAAACTTGCTTTAGGTTGCGGATGCCTTCGGCTTCATCTTCTGACGGTATGATTATATCGTCTATGTATAGGATAACAATTCCTTTATTTATTAGAGGTCTAAATACGTGATATATATATCTTTGGAACACTGGTGGCGAATTACATAATCCAAAAGGGACTTTCAGGAACCAATACTGTCCACGATGAGTCACAAATGCGGTAAATTTTCTGCTTTCCTGATCTACTGACACGTGAAAAAATCCGTTTTTCAGATCAATTGTACTGAAAATTTTAGCTTTCTGTAATTCGTCCAATTGTTCTTCTATTAATGGCAATGGGAAACGATCTTTAACAATCAATTTGTTGATCTTCCTGTAGTCAATGCAAATCCGCGGAGTTCCGTCCTTTTTCTTTACGACTACTACCTGACTCGCATATTCTGATTCGCACGGTTCTACAACGCCGTTTCTTATCCATTCTTCTACTTGATTGTCTACTACGTCGCGTTCGGTGAAAGGCAATCTTCTTGGAGTGTTAAATATGGGTTCGTCATTTGTTACTATTATTTTCATCGTTACATTCGTGGTTTTAGTTTTCTCTGGTTGGTATTCCTCCAACATCTGGTTGATTATCTTCTTGTTGCGTTTTTCAAGTACATGGCTTAAATCTGGAGTTTCTTCTCTATCTGGATTTAGTGAAATCTGCATCACAATGTTATTCGGCTCTTCTTTGTGAATAATAACGCCATCTTGGTTAATACGCACCTCAGCTTGTAGCAAAATTTCATTTCCTACTACAGCTTCGTACTGACAGACATTATCTGGCACGACATGAAACGTAAGTTTAAAATCTTCGTTATTAACCGTAACTGTTTCTGTAAATTGACCTAACGTTCTTGTGGTCTTGTTGCCTAACCCACTTAATGTCGACTTGGAATTTGTGATATTGGGTTTTGACTGTCATCTTTTAATCAATTTTTCCGCTATTAGGTTTACGTCGCTACCGGTATCAAAAAGGGCTGATATTTCAATATCTCTTATTTTTAAATTTAGTCTGTTGGTAATTTTAGTCGTTGCCAACGTAATGGTGTTGACTTCTCTGGTTGGACAGCTTGTAGCTATATGGCCAAACTCATTGCATTTGAAACATCTTGTTCCCTTTTCTTTGGAACGACAGTTGATTGATTTATGACCTTTACCGCCAAAATTATAGCAGCGCATCTGAATTGCTGTTCTCGAAAAATTTGTCGACGATGCATCTCTGGGCTTCATTTCAACTGGACTGGTGTTTTTTGCAGTACGCACCTCATTCTTCAATTTAAATTTTTCGTAAGCTTTTATTTTCTCCTTGAATTCTGCAAACGTTACCGCTCCGTATAATGCGATTTTGGCGGCTGTTTCATCGGTTACTCCATCAATAATATATTGGATCACAGATTCAGTTTCAATATTTGTTCTGCTGGCAATTTCTCTCATCACCAAAACATATTCTTGCATGGATTCATCTTTTTTCTTCTTTCTCGTTATTAGCATTTTATGGATTTCGGCACTGCTAATCTTTTCGTCAAATTCTTCTTTCAACGCTTTTTTAAGTTTATTCCACGTAGTAATACCCTATTCGGCTCCCTAATAGCACAATAACGAATTTTGGACATATCTGGGACGAATACACGTACATACCGTGTACGTACGGGTGCGGAAGTTTAACGTACCTCGTACGTACCCAGTACGTTGATTATGCACACTTCTGTACGTTTATATTCGTTAAAATTTGTACGTACCTCGTACGAACAAGGATGTACCACGTTTGTACATTGTTTATACGAGGTACGTACAAATTTGTACGAATATAATCGTACAGAAGTGTGCATAATCATCGTACTGGGTTCGTACGAGGTACGTTCTATTTGTACGAGGTACGTCCTTGTTCGTACGTGGTACGTTCTATTTGTACGAGGTACGTCCTCGTTCGTACGTGGTACGTTCTATTTGTACGAGGTACGTTCTTATGCGTACGAGGCACGTCCTGTTTCGTACGTGGTACGTTCTATTTGTACGAGGTACGTTCTTATGCGTACGAGGCACGTCCTCGTTCGTACGTGGTACGTTCTATTTGTACGAGGTACGTTCTTATGCGTACGAGGCACGTCCTGTTTCGTACGAGGTACGTCCTCGTTCGTACGTGGTACGTTCTATTTGTACGAGGTACGTTCGTATGCGTACGAGGCACGTCCTGTTTTTCGTACGAGGTACGTCTTCGTTCGTACAATATAATTCGCAAAAAAATTTATTTATAATTTATTTATTTTTAATTTATTTATTTAAACAAATACAAAAAATATTATAATAAAATCCAAGATTACACCTTGTTCTAATTCGGTTCCTTCTTGCCCCTTTCGGTGCATCTGCGGATCCATTTGCTTATTCCCACCTGGACATCTTTCTCAGTCACGTTCGGAAAGGTTTTCATACCAGCATCTAAAATAAAAGTTAACATTTAATTTATATATCAAAATAAAATTGATTACTTACTTGTTAACAACACGTGTAACGTGTAACCCCACTTGTGTGATTAATATTTCTAATCGCCAAGTTAGACGCCGTTTGTGCTCGATGGTAAAGTTTACGGGACAATCTGTATTTTGGCATCGTAGAATTAAAAACCTAAAAAAAAATGTTATAATTTTGAAGAAAATAATATATAACTTACCTTATATAAAATATTATATAACTTAACTGTTAGATAATATTATAATAAATACACTCAATGATAAATACACAAAAAGGTTAGGTTAGGTCATTACAAAGGGTTACAAGAAACTTATTACCAACATAACATGAACAGTTTTATAAACTCCCTGTATAATTTAATTTTTTTCACCAATTAAATCGTTTCATGGACTTGGAAGTTCATACAGGGTGGCTCAAATTCGAATGATTTGATTGGATCAAATTGGATCTTTCAATTTTTGTAACATTTTAAACATACAGGGTTACTTACAAAACTTTTCAAGTGTACATGGTCCACGTCAGGTACATAATTGTACATACGACGTTCGTACTTCAAAGTGCATCCTACGTACGTGCACGTAAGGTACGGAAACAAATGTACATAAGATGGCGAAAAACGTATGAAATAGGTACGTACATAATTGTACATACGACGTTCGTTCTTCAAAGTGCATCCTACGTACGTGCACGTGAGGTACGGAAACGAATGTACATAAGATGGCGAAAAACGTATGAAATAGGTACGTACATAATTGTACATACCACGTTCGTACTTCAAAGTGCATCCTACGTACGTGCACGTGAGGTACGGAAACGAATGTACATAAGATGGCGAAAAACGTATGAAATAGGTACGTACATAATTGTACATACGACGTTCGTACTTCAAAGTGCATCCTACGTACGTGCACGTAAGGTACGGAAACGAATGTACATAAGATGGCGAAAAGCGTATGAAATAGGTACGTACATAATTGTACATACGACGTTCGTACTTCAAAGTGCATCCTACGTACGTGCACGTAAGGTACGGAAACAAATGTACATAAGATGGCGAAAAACGTATGAAATAGGTACGTACATAATTGTACATACGACGTTCGTTCTTCAAAGTGCATCCTACGTACGTGCACGTGAGGTACGGAAACGAATGTACATAAGATGGCGAAAAACGTATGAAATAGGTACGTACATAATTGTACATACCACGTTCGTACTTCAAAGTGCATCCTACGTACGTGCACGTAAGGTACGGAAACGAATGTACGTAAGATGGGCGAAAAACGTACGAAATAGGTACGCACATACACGTACGTACAGGTACGTACTTTAAAATACGTTATACGTACGTTTGCAATTCGTACGTGGACGAATGTACTTAAAATGAACGAAACTTGTACGTACTGAGGACGAAGCGTGCTATTAGGGCTTGTACTAACGACTTGGCTGCACCTCTTAAGGATTTCTTGCCAAATATTAGTTTTTGAAGGTCATTCCACTTTGTCAATACGGCTAGTTCTTCAAAATCATCAATCCATTTCTTAATGGGATAATCGTCTTTACCGCTAAACGGTCTGATTGAATCTTCTACGTCTCTAAATGTTAATGCAAATGATTTTTCAGATCTTCTTTTATTTCTGTGGACATCTTTTTCATCGTCATCGTCTTCAATTTCGACTTCTTCGTCTTCGCTTTCTTCATGTTCGTCCATTTCGCTTTTATTTTCTACTTCATCGTCTTTGCCGTCGGCGTCGTCTCGTTCAAACTTATTCAGAAACGAACAAATTTTTTCTACTACGGCTTCTTCTGGTCCGCTATATTCTAAATTAAGAATTTTGCAAATCGGTTCTAAATTAATTGTTTCTTAAAAATAATATTCGACAAATAAGTGCTAACTTTATTTAAGTATTTATTAATTACTATGCTACAAAACTGTTGGTTGATTACATATTACTCTACTTTACTCTACTTTACTCTTCTGACTAACATTTCAAAAAAAATCTTAACACTTCTTCAATTACCAAACTCGCGCATGTCATTTCTCATCGACCTTCGACCTTCGCCCTTCTATATTTTCCACATCCTCCCGGGCGGCGGTAGGAATTTCCAAAGGGTATAACAACTGGATTGGACGTCTTAATAAAGATTTATTTGAAAGTTCAATTTCACATGCACGAATTTTTCCATCCCTTCCAGGAAATACCTGCTTTATTCTTACCATTTTCCAAGTTAACCTAGACGCGCACTGGTCGTATAACAAAACAATATCGCCTACTTTAAATGGTTCTGATGATGATTTCCATACGTTTCGGTGTGCTGTGCGTAATTGTTGCAAATAATCGATTAACCATTTTTTCCAGAATTTTCTTAAGACCCTTTGTCTTTCATTCCATTTCTTTAGAATTACTTCTCGGCTTAAGTCAACATTTGGAATTGGTAAATTACACATACGTTCATCACCCAATAAAAATTTTGATGGTGATAAAATTGACAAATTATTGTTGTCGTCATCTATATATGTCAACGGTCTAGAATTTACCGTAGCCTCGATTTCAGTTAAAATCGTTCGCAATTCTTCAATGTTTACAAGTGATTTTCCTAATGCGAATTTTAAACAATCCTTCACTGTTTTTACCATTCTTTCCCAAAAACCACCCCACCAAGCGGCACGTTCGACAATAAACTTCCACTCAATTCTTTGATTCAATGAAAAATTTAGAATCTCTTTTCTCGTTGTAATTTCATGAAGTTTAATTAACTCTTTCGATGTTCGTTTAAAGGTTTTGGCGTTATCAGAATATATGATAGTGGGTACTCCTCTTCTCGCAATAAACCTACGTAAACCTCTAAGACAACTTTCCGTCGTTAGATCCAAAACTAATTCTAAATGGACAGCTCGAGTTACAGCACAGGTGATTAGCATCAAATATGATTTTCTTTTTTCTTCCTTTTCGTTTAATACGTACAAAGGTCCAGCAAAATCTACACCGATTGTTTGGAAAGGGTTGGACTTTAAAATTCTTTCCTTCGGTAAAGGTGCAAACGATTCTTGACCGGGTTTTCCACGTATCTTTTTGCAAACTACACACTTGCTAATTACTGTCTTAATCTTTTGTCGAGCGCGTATTACCCAAAATCTTTTTCTTATTTCAGCCAACGTTAAATTTGTTCCGCTGTGGAAATTTTGATTATGGATTTTCCAAATCAATTTTTCAACATATAAAGAATTTTTTGGCAAAATAATGGGATTTGCTGTTTCATATGTTAACTCAGATTCTTGAAGTCGACTTTTTATGCGTAATAAACCGTCACCATCCAAGAAAGGGTTTAGTTTAAAAATAGTCGATTGTTTATTGACAGTTCCATTTTTTATGAGGTCATCTACTTCTTGTTTATACACAATTTGTTCTTTCTTTAACCAATAAATTTCGGCTTTTATTACTTCTTCGACAGTTAAAACCAAAGATTTAATTTTATTTTTTCTAAATATACGCATCACGTAAGCGGTAACGCGTAGACACTTTTCTAAATGTTCGTAATTGTTCAAAGAAAAAATTGATTCCGGTATATTTATTGTCTTTGCTTCATTTACGTTAAGAGCACAAAGTACTTCATTGTTTAAAGAAATATTAAAACTATTTCCAATTGACCACTCGTTATCTAAACTGTATAAAAATTCAGGTCCGTTTAACCACTGTTCATTTTTAATAAGTTCACTTGCACGTACTCCACGCGTTAACAGGTCGGCAGGATTAATTTTTCCTTCACAATGACGCCAAATCGAATCTTGCGTTATTTTTTGTATTTCTTGAACACGATTATACACGTACGGTTTCCATTTCGCGGCATCGCCGGTTATCCAATATAATGTTATCTTGGAATCAGTCCACAAATTTACACTATCAAATTTTATATTAATGTTTTTAATAATATAGTCCTTCAATCTCGAAGCACACAAGGCCGCGGTAAGCTCAAGCTTTGGCAATGACAAATCTGTAGCTTCACTATTCTTTAAAGGCGCGACGCGATTTTTAGCGATTATTAATTTTACGCTTACATTGTTTTCAAAATTTTCGCGTATATAAGCTGCGATTCCATACGCTATTTGACTTGCGTCACTAAATATGTGCAATTGGAAACTTGAATTTGTATTTGATACAATATTTCTAGGTACCGTGTAATCTTCTAAATTAATTATATCACAACACCACTTTTTCCATATAACATTGTATTCATTTGGTAATTCGATATCCCAATCTAATTTTGTTTTCCAAATTGACTGCAAAAGGATCTTGGCTTTTATAGTAAATGGACCAAGTAAACATAAGGGGTCGTAAATTCTTCCTATGGCACTTGACACATTCCGTTTCGTACAACTTTGATTTTTATCGAGAAATGAAATTATCGATTTTAAATCTAAATATAGATTGTCATTCGTTGTGTCCCAATGTATTCCTAATACTTTCGGACATAATGATACATTTTTAGTAGTATCCGATTCGTTACGTTTTATATAATTTTCAAATTCAGGATCATTCGTCCTCCACTTTCGTAAGTTCATTCCCACAGTGTGTAAAATTTGCTTCGATTCATCGTATAATTTTACAGCCTCATTCACAGAATTTTCGGTGATTATTAAATCATCAACATAAAATGAATTTAATAGCCTTTTCGCGGTTTCTTTAAACTGCTTTGATTCTGTAAATAACTTTTTTAAACTAGCAGACAACACAAAAGGGCTGCTTGTTACTCCAAATGTAACCCTCGTCATACGATATTCTTGCGTTGGTGGTAATTTACTCATATCTTTAATTGGATGCTTATACCATAAAAACCTATGGCAATCTCGGTCACTTAAATTTAATTGTATTTGTAAAAATGCCTTTTCAATGTCTGCAATTATGGCTATTTTCCCGATGCGGAAGTTTAATAGTATGTTCATCAAGTCTTTAATCATATTTTCACCAGCATGCAACAATTGATTTAACGAAGGAAAATTTGCTGCATGATCTGACGCATCAAAAACTACCCTAACTTGCGTCGTAGATTTGTCTTCTCGATACACTGGTTTATGCGGCATGTAATAAGTTTTTATTGATGAACAATCGTTAGGTACTTCTTCTGCTATCCCGTTATTAATAAATTCGCGCACTGCTTGATCATATTCAATTAAACGCGAATTTTTAGATAGTCTAAACGTTAAATTATTCATTCTTGCATAAGCACTCTTATAATTATTATCTAATTGGCATTCCAATCGCCAAGGTAATGATACTTCATAACGATTTTCTTTTAATACAATTTTATTCTTTATGTATTCATCCGTTGCATCCTTCTGGGCTTTTTTATCGCTTATACCGATGGTTTCTAATTCCCAGAACTTTTTCATGTCCATATCTTGATCTTCAAGTACTTGGACGTGTAATGATGATACGATGTTATCATTATCATTTATTATAGCGTCAGCATTATTTGGACCTTGCAAAGTCCACCCTAGTTTCGTATTTAGGGCGGTCAAATTTTCAGACAATCGAATAAATTCACCAGTAGCTAACTTCCAATAGTTATCTGCACCTATTAATAAGACGATTCCATCAGTTTTAATGTTACCTATAGATACATCCGCCATATTTATTGTACTAATCAATGGATGTTGAACATTTGGTGTTTTAAATGAATCGTAACAAATTTCTGGTACTTCTATCGCCGTTATTATAATTGGATCGCCGTGGTACTGTGACGTTAATTTAAATTCTACTTTATTGTATAATTTTGCCTCCTTTCTTTGTTCACTTCCAAAGGGCATTATTGACAATTTGCGTGTCCCTATAATATTTAACTTTAATTTCCTGGACACTTCATATTTAATGTACGTTAATTGTGATCCTCCATCTAACACCAATCTAATGAAAGCACTCGAGTTTGAATCATTGTTTTTGGAAATGTAACCCTTAGCTGTTTGCAAATATACTTGCTCGTTATCTTCATGGTTCTTTGTGAACAAACTCGTCGTTTCATTTACTTTTTGTACCTTTTTTGCATAATTAGGATCACACATTGTCGTCTCATGCCTATAATTACAATTATTGCAATTAACCTTTGACCTACAAAATCTAGAATTATGGCTTGATTTAGTACAACGAAAACAACGTTTATTTTCTTTTAATATATCACGTTTTTGCTCAATAGTGATATTTGTCTTATCGCATTTTGCCGTGTTATGATCTTTACTCTTACAAAATAAACATTCATTTACTGTCGCTAACAATGCTGAAGCAGTATATTCTTTAAATTTGTTTATTTTCACGTTACTTTCACGCGTTTTATCAATACTTCTATGAACGCGTTGGGACGTTTCTGAATTTACATTCGTAGGCATAGCGATTTCAAGCGACTCGACTTCTAACTTTAAATAGTCCAACAAAATCTTTATTTGTTCAACTATGCTTTTCTTACTACTTGTATCGATTGGATTTTTTTTATAATACTCGATTTTCATCGCACATGGCATCGAATTTATTATGACGGATTTAACCATTATTCCGTATTCCGTTTCATTCACCCCAAGTGATGTTAAACTCCTTGTTATTGATGACGTCTCGTTATATAGATTTCTTAAACTTATCACATCCATTCTATTCTTTATAGGCGTTATCGTTAATAACTTTTGAATGTGATTATCAACTATTCTTTGTTGATTACCATATTCGTTTTTAATTAAATCTATTGCGTCATTATACGACTTTTCACTTGGAGTTAACCCCTTTATAGTTAAAAAAGCTTTTCCTTTGAGCGATTGATTCAAGTAGTTAAATTTAGCCACCGCATCCAAGTTATCATTTTCGTGAACAGCAGTTCTGAACTGTTCCCAAAACAAACTCCATTCAGACAGTTCACCTCCGAACTTTCGCAATTCTAACTTGTGCAAT
This sequence comes from Podabrus alpinus, assembly GCA_932274525.1. Classification (NCBI taxonomy): domain Eukaryota; kingdom Metazoa; phylum Arthropoda; class Insecta; order Coleoptera; family Cantharidae; genus Podabrus; species Podabrus alpinus. The sequence goes on along the minus strand of OW026452.1, from coordinate 40,972,064 downwards.
TTGACATTGCTCTTACCTTCTTTTTGCTGCGTTTTTCCTTTAAGATCAATTTGAATTTGCAATCTACTCATTGATTCCGTTACTTGGTCTTGATACTCCAGCACTTTATCAAATTCTTTTCCGAATTCATCTACATTGAGCACAGACACTAATTTATCATTTGCACATTCTAATGTTTCATTCGCGTTCTTTATTCTATCCCGAATAACAATAAGCTCTTCTACACTATTATCTGCCGTTAATTTTTCTTTAGCACTATTTATTAGTCTCGTTATTTGCATCCTACAACTTTTTAATGCAGCACGCTCCATTTTAAATTATTAATAATACTTTATTTCACTTATTATCGCGTTAAAAGTTATTTAAAAGTCCCTGGTTTCGTCACCATAAAAATAATATTCGACAAATAAGTGCTAACTTTATTTAAGTATTTATTAATTACTATGCTACAAAACTGTTGGTTGATTACATATTACTCTACTTTACTCTACTTTACTCTTCTGACTAACATTTCAAAAAAAATCTTAACACTTCTTCAATTACCAAACTCGCGCATGTCATTTCTCATCGACCTTCGACCTTCGCCCTTCTATATTTTCCACATTTCTAATCGTGAACAAATGCTATCAATTTTAAGATTTAGGTCGTCGGTGTTTTCATCAAATTTAAAACCAGTAAATGTTTCTAAGTTTCTTCTAATACGGCGTGCTTGCCCGTCATCTTCAAAAATTAACGAATGCAGTTCCTTAACGACTTTGAAAGTGCTATTTGTTATATTTTGGCTAATTCTGAAATCATCTTCCAACTTTTCCATTTTTAAAATTTTAAGTATTTTATAATTTTATCAACACAATATATGAAATAGTTAAAAATAAATTTTAATATTATCGTCTGATTATTTGAAAAGAATTTTATAAATGTCTTTGTTATTTTAAAGATTAAATTTATAATAAAGTTCATACGACCTGAATGTTTATCTTTTCTCGGAATGCAATGTGTGCATTTAAGTACAGCTGCGTTCATGCGTTCACTCACTCTATATTAAAATAATTTTAACGTCTTGCACTAATTTATAGTTCAATGTCACTAAACGTTGTAATGTTTATTGTTAATTTGTTTAATCGTTCTAACGTAGAATGTTTATTGTTAATAATCTCGGATCGAGCGCCCAAAATTGTAGGTTGTTATTTCGTTGTCTAGGTTCTTTTAATTAAATAAACACACTGATTGAACGATTTAATTACTATTAGATGAATAATTATTACAAATGAAAGTTAATACTCGAATAAATGATTGATTACACAAATAAATGGTTTATAACACAAATAAATGATATTATATCGTCGTACGTCGTTCGTCTGGGTTAGCGGTTACTTGCCGACTGACTTCAGCCGGACTCCCTCCTCTTGCCATTCCCACAATAATGTAAAACTTGTCATTAAAGTTTAAATTATTGAAATTCAAAAAACAATGAAAATTGAAATTGAAAATCGGTATTATAAAAAATACTAATTTCAGTTGTATTATACGTGTGGTTTAATAAAAATGGCTCGCCAGGAAATCCAGAATTGTATACATTGTGCTATTGGTGTGCTATTCGATTTTACACCCTTTATGGGAATAACAAAAGTATTTTTCGCTTGTAATCATGCAAACAACATGGTAGTTCCAGTAAGAGAACCAATTATTTATAAACTAAAGGCACTTCCAGCAATTTTATCGCTGATTGTAATTTTTATCTCTCAGTACTATGCCGCACTTAAAACCTATACGGCAATCAAAAATAATGTTGTGCTACAAGATCTGTTGCTCACAAAATCCGATTTAATATTGTATCAAATTGGAATGATAATAATTATTCACTGCATATTAAAATGTCGAAAACTGGATAGGATGCTGCTACGTTATGACTCCATATTAAGAAATTTTTACTCACTTACGTCGCACTGTTTGTTGTCAACTGATGATATTAATTACTTTCGATCATTGTGTTATATGGGATTAACAGTTTACTCTATTGCTTTTTCTATTATATCTGTAGCGGTATTTTGCGATAAAATTGAACCTAATTGGAATATAATTGAAAAAGTAGGAATATGCAGTGCGTTAAATGCGTTGATTTTCACCATCGTGATTGCATTGTTATATCTTAGACTTTTTTACTATGGCCATAATAAATATAATCATTTTTTACGAATTGATTTGGAAAGATTTAAAACTTGTACTTTTCCAAGCGGAAATAATATCTATGGTTCTTTGCGCCGAGAAGACATAAAAAATTGGCTGAAAGTTTATGCAGACACGTACATTTTATTTGCAAAGATATTGAAAACTTTTAGTGATGTCTGCAATCCTCTAGTATTAATATTAATCGTATTGGGTGTAATATTCTTTATTGTTTTTAATTTTTTGGTAGTACTTATTGTAGTCAAGGACATTCCAACCAGTATCAGATTTTTTTCTGTTGAAATCGGAACGCAATTTGCCGTATTCGGGACTGGTTACACAATAGTACGATTTGCTAAAAGTAACTCAATTGTAAGTATAAAAACACTATATTATTATATTATGCACTATATCCGCTCACACCAATGACACTTGAGTATATTACATTAAATAGTAATTAAACAGATGAAAGTATCTTTATGTCAAATATTCAGATGGATTCTTTGAATATTTGTGTTTCTAATGAGATATATTTGAAAACGTTAGCACCTAATGTTGTAGAACAATTAAATTTAATTTAATTTTTGTCCATAAATTACCGGTTTTGGCCATGTAATCCCCGGTTGTTGCCACGTTAATCCCTAGTTATTGCCAACTATAATCAGCTGTTTATATTGGCGTATAAAAATGAACTTACGATAAAAAACAGAATTTATTTAAAATATAACATAAAATAACGTCGATATTATTATGGTAACCTATAAAAATATTCTTTTTATATTAAAATTGATTAAAATCAATTCATTATAAAAAATTATCTAATTACAAAAGTTCAAATACTTTTTCATTTCTGGGATAGTGGATAAACCTAAAAATATTTTTGTTTCAGAACGATTTTATACTAATTTAATTACTCACCTTAATACCTACAATCATAGTTTAAATTTTGAACTATGTTACATTATACAATTTACTTCTCAAATAGCTTTAATATTAATAATCACTAAATAAAATGTAAAATTTGTTCAACTGTCATCATAGACTGTCATAGCAATGCACTCTTTCACTTTAGGAACCAATTTGGGCTACTATATCGATTTTTAAGGTTTATGATCTTTTTACATGTAAACTCGTACTTTCCATTGAACGAATCGTTAAATTATATTGCGTTTTCTAAGTTACTTTAATCTTATTAAATAGCTTAACCACCTGAATCGCATAATAGGAACCCACAATTCATTACAGTGTATAAATTATTTAATTATCACTGTAATTAATTAAATAGATGAACTCTAGTGGGATAGTGGATCGCAATAAAACAATTAAGTTGTTACGTCAACGTTTCGGAAGCATTTATTGTTCCATCATCAGGACTGTAATAAACAATGTCGATGAGAATCAAAGCAACAAAATCATTGGGGGGGGGGGTTCACAACTCATAAAGGTTACATACCTAAACAACCGGATGTAATTTTGTTTTCTGCGTCAATCATGGAGCAGGTCAATGCTGAAGGCCATGGGGTTACAATAGACAACGAAAGTGTGACGTCAAAATGGGGCGTATACTTGTGGTAACCTTTCCAAACAAACTGATATTGCCGTGTTAACTGCCATAAGAGAATTTGTTTTTGCTGTTTTTTAAATTGTGTTTAATTAATAAAGATTTTAGTTTTAATAGTTATTAGTTAAAGACCTTAAATAGTGCATTTTTATAGTATAGCGTAATTTTTTTTTTAATTTTTTTAAAAATCAATAAAAATAAAATTTTTTTTATAAAAATACACTATTTAAGGTCTCCAACTAATATATATTAAAACTAAAATGCTTATTAATTAAACACAATATAAAAAACAGGAAAAACAAATTCTCTTATGGCAGTTAACACGGCAATATCAGTTTGTTTGGAAAGGTTTTCACAAGTATACGCCCCTTTTGACGTCACTACTTTCGTTGTCTATCATCAGTGGTGTCAAAAAATAAAATTCTTTCAAACTCATAACATTCCAGTAGTCAAACAATAAATGTAAAACTGACAATATAAACTATAAAAATTTAACAATTGTAAATATGAAACATAAAATAACAATAGATCACAAATAAATATACATTAAAACAGCCAAAGATCTTTTTTCTTCTACATATAATACTAAAATAATACTGTCAAATACACAAAATGTGGCCAAATCACTAGAACGTTGATAACAACGATAAAAATACAAAATTTCAAATTTTGCCGCGAAAACCCCTACATGTAAACAAAAACCAGTTGGTAACACGCCAAACAACATAAACATAACCTGACCCATTCGAACGCGCTAGGCAGTGAAAAAATAAGCAACCCCCTTAGTCGGAAACGTTGGAATAAAATAGCACCAAGTTATTCAAACCTCGGAATAAAAATCCACCACATAAAACAAACACATCACACCCGTACAAGTAAGTGTCACATAATATAACCAATAACCTAAGTAAAATCAACGCCACTTATCCAGGTAATGTCGCAATAAACTCTTATAACCCACATTAATATAATTGTAATCTGTTTGCTTATTCACGTGATTAGGAGTAGTCGAGATGTGAGCTGCTTCCAAGAACTGTCTCTTAAATAAATTAGATTCCACATCCAACACCGACACATCTTCCGGCCTAAACGAATGTAAGTTGTCAATTAAATGTTCTGACAGTCCAGTATTTGCCTTGCCCTCTCTAGCATCCCGTATGTGCTGGTCGACTCTCTTCTTCAACGTTTGTTTTGTCTGACCTATATAAACACGATCACATGAGCACTTAACACTCGAAATCAAGTTACTTCTCAACAGTGTCGGGACCGCATCCTTAGTGGAAGAAAACAATAACCTCGACAGTGTGGAACGATTGTGAAAGGTGATCCTCAAACTACCATCTCTGATAAACTCCTTAAACAAACGGCGTATTCCATCAGCCATCAACGGGTGGAAAGAAATCTTGTGGAATCTAGTACCAGTGGCAACGTCCCCTTCGCCAATCGAAACCGTAAGAGGGGGGGGGGGGGGCAACACACGTCCCCTCCCAAAAAGCAACAAATCCAGCAATCTTGATGGATAACCATTCTTCACAAACTGAATCTTGAGGTCATGTAATCTCACACCAACCAATTCTCTAGGCACACATGATTCAATTCTATACTTCATGGTCTTGATGAGACTGACCTTCTGGTTAACGAGATGGGAGGAACAAAAGCTTAACAACCTCTCTGTGGAAGTTGGTTTTCTGTAGATGTCCGTGACCACACTTCCATCATCCTTCCTACTGACCAAGAGGTCCAAAAATGGGATGGAGCCGTTAACCTCTTTTTCATACGTAAAGGTCAGTAACTCATCATAATTGTTTAAAATGGATAAACAACTCTCCAACTCATATTCAGGTATGGACGTTAAGACATCATCAACATATACCAACAAGAATGGTATCTCAAATTGAATCTCCCCGAAGAAATTATTCAAGAGGTCATTCAACACAAAACTGGCAAAAATTGGAGAACTCGGGTTTCCCATCGATGAACCCACTAACTGCGAGTAAAATTCCCCATTATATGAAAAATAGCTATTTTCAAAAATTAGAGCTATTAACTTCAGGAACACATCTAATGGAATCACCGTAAACGGTTCAATGAGGTCCCAATTATTCCTTATCGCACCTAAAGTTGCCTCCTTTGAGATGTTGGTAAACAAAGGATCGAATTACATCGAAGGAAACCAAAATGTATCCTGGAGGTATGACACTGTTAACTATTTGGTCTCTTGCAACAACCGTATTCTTTACTATATAGGGCAACGATGGGATAACGTTCCCCAATATCTCCACCAAAAACCGGGCTAAAGGGACGGACGGAGAATTGATACAACTAATCAGTGGTCGGAGCGGAGTGCCCTCCTTGTGGGCCTTAGGCAGACCATAAGCTCTGGGAAACTGGGCATTATAAGTGGTAAGGCGTTTTTTGGTCGATAAATCTCTGTATTCCTTTTCATATAAATCCTTAATCGCACTGTTGAACCTACCATGGATAGTGGTAGTAGTTGCTTTGATTCTCAACGACATTGTTTATTACAGTCCTGATGATGGAACAATAAATGCTTCCGAAACGTTGACGTAACAACTTAATTGTTTTATTGCGATCCACTAGCCCACTAGAGTTCATCTATTTAATCAGAGGCAATTGGACAAGAATTCTTTGGTTGTTACTGTAATTAATTATTTTATAATTAAAAAGTATTAGGCACCTACATATCTTCGTATTTAAATTGCAGAATTTAACAATAAATTAGGATACAGAGGCTTTGAATTTGGCCATAATTATAATTAGGTGCGCATTTATGATCAGGTAGTATGGCATAAACTCAACCTTTTCATAATTTTAGATCTAGTTTATGGCCAATTATATTTTCTTAAAAATCATTATTCAATATAAAATAATTGCTATTTTTAAAGTAATTGTATAATCCTTATTTATCCAAGAAATTAGTAAAAATTGTTTCAACCGGGTATTCATTAACACTTAAATAAGAGTTCTTAACGTTTTTCTTAAGAAACGTCGAGTTTTGTAGCGAAGGCGCATCTGTGTATAAATTATATTTATTTTAATCTAACAAATTCAAATACATCCTATTACATAAACACAAACTATAAAGGTAATGATGTAAACTACACATGTCAGCATTTGATATTAAAACATTTTTAATTGTTTCCTTAATATTGGTAAAAATATAAAAATTGTGGCCATAACCGGTGAGGTGGCCATAACCGGTGCCTTTACCCTATTATATTTCACCTTCAGAGGTACATCTATGGAGGCAGTTTTGACAATTATGAGGTGTAACTGGTGGTCTAGAGGTAAAAGTCCAACAGTGATTGTGCATAAATCAAGAAATATTGTTTAAGTTTTGATGGGTTTGGTGAATAATTAGTAAATTATTGGCTTAAGACAAGCGCAGTCAAATTTTTAAATTAACAGTGATGCTAGCGTATTTTTTACTTCTGAAAATTTTTATGATATGAGATATGAGTAGAAGTGAGACATTTAAAATGGGTAAGCGAACTGAATATGGCGACAGATAACGCAATTTGGCGGAAGTAACAAACACCTTGATCAGCAACATAGAATTTAAATTCAAAGAACTTCACAAGGTAGCATGGGTCCGGCCAGGGGAAAGTATCGACCATGTGCAACAGATAGACCACGTTCTGATATTAAAGAAGAAAGAAAACACAGTAATAGACCCAAAAACGTACGTAGGTGCCAACGCAGACTTCGACCGTTACCTGCTAGTAGCAAAAATAAGACAAAAAGTACTGAACTATGATAGAACAGAGAACAAAACAGGAAGAATAGCAACTGAAGAACTCAGCAATAGCGAAATAAAAAAAATGATACGCAGAACGAGTTAGAGAATATGAAATAACAATAGATTAAATAATGTTAGTGATCCCATAGATGTAAACTGGAAAAGCTCCTAGAAGCCATACTCCTAGAAAAGTTCCATGGAACTCCTTATGTACTGTAACGGTTTGAATTTTCCCGCTACAATTTTGACTATTTGAAATTTTTAAGTGGGGGATTACCGTGGCGGAGCCTGGAACTACGCTGTGAGAATGACACAGTACGTACCTCCAGTAGTGTCAAAGCAAGAACCTAAAAGTTTTGTGTGTGCGAGAAATTTTAGTGTTAATGCGGTCAACGAGATTTATTGGTTTTTAATCACCAGCCACTGTACGTGGGAGATACTCGTTTGCTGTTCTTTTCCTGGACTTCTCAATTTTTACCAGTTGGCCATTTAGCGACAAATTTTGTGGAGAGGTACCAGATTTCTTCATTAAGGATAAGGTTTTCAACAATATTTTCATTAAGGAAAAGATAGGCAGCGAGTGCCTAGGAAAAGAAGAGCAGGGGGCGAGAAACGGATGGATTAGCAACTTCCGACTGCCATACACAGTCGAGGTTTGCCAATTAGTAAGAACAGTTTTAAATATTTTAAAACTTGCAGGTATAAAAATTAACGAACATTTCATTTTCATTTATTGTGATAACATTTTTTTAAGGCCGTGTGACACTTGTGTAAATTTGCGTGTAGATTTACTTGTAAATATTTTATAGAAATATTTCTATATTTTTTCGCAAGTTGTGCGTGTAAAATTGCGCAGAAGAATATTCGAAGGTGTGGTCTATTTTTGCTTGTGTTGTGCTTTTGTCAGTTGGTAAAAGTTTGAATTGGCAAAAACTTCCGAATTTAAAGCAAATTTTTTTTTTATTATATTATATAAACCGTCAGCTTTCAGAATCTCTAGGTAATTTTGAAATTCGGGTTGACAAATGCGTGCTTTACCAATAATAAATATTTTTATGCAACATTATTTTGTAAAAATACTACAAATGTATAATTTTTTTTTACTTTATAAATTTCTTATTGAGTACATGATAAGTAATAAAATGCAGTAAAAACATAAAATTAGCTATATTTTCGACCCTTGGGTATTAATGGGTTAATTGCCAATTTGAATCCATTATCACGTTTCTTTTAGTATTAGGTAAACAACACAAGGCGACCAGACATACAAACTTCTTATAGCAACTTACCGTTCGAATTTTCAATTGACCAGAATGCGCGTGTGCAAATTGTAAATTTACGTGTAAATTTTTACACAAGTGGCAAACACACTATTTGCTAGCAGATTTGCAACAAAATCTACACGCAAATTTACGTGTTTTACACGGTGTAGAAATCTACACGTAAATCTACACGTAAATCTACACGCAAATTTACACAAGTGTCACACGGCCTTTAATAATTCAATTTGAGGATTTTAGTTTTAAGTAGATTTAAGAAATTGCGATTTATAACAAAAAATTTATAAAATTTGAAATTAAATTTCAATGTACAAAATTCAATACAAACATTTCAGCTCAGATGCAATTTAACTTTTAACGAAAACATAGCAACTTTTTATATTCGAGTCTAACACGTGGCATTTATCAAATCAAATGAAAGTTTTGTTCAATAACATTTTAATGAAATTAAACATTTAGAATTTTTGTCAAATATCATAGCAATACTACATTAAACTACAAATCACAAATTCACAGAGCAGTGTCGGGTATAAAAAAAGATATAGAATTACAATCAAGAGATTCGGGTATTTCTGGTTTTTAGTATATCGCTTTACTTGGCAACTGAAAGCACACAAACTAACGCTACTTCTTTTCGTTTGAGCTTGAACCGTCACGCGATTGAGTTCTTCGTAAAATCTTTGAGGTGGGGCTGGATACATGTTTTTTCTTCCGTTCCCTTTCTATATTATGAACTTTTATGTGAAACCGATATCAATCTCGACAGAGCTTTGTTTAAGCTTCTATAATCATCATTTTTAAATTCATTTATTTACAAAGATATTGATATTTGACATTTTCGCCAAAATAAATAAAAAACCGACAAACAGCTTCTTCAAAAAGTTTAGACCATGTTTTGCACTGATTTGGTTAAATAATAAATCAAATTTTTAAAAAGCATGGAATATTTTTTTCCTTATATATTTTTATAATCACTACTGAAAGCTTATTTAAAAAAAATTTGATGTTTAATTAACAATTTATTTTTTAAAGTTTATCTTCCATAAAAATGCAATTAAGAAAGTTATTGGCAAAAAACTACACTAGTGGGGCTCAGATTTCTAATTGGAGAAGAAGCCGACAGGTTATTATGAGGGACTTCAAATCTGTAGTTAAAAATTTTCTGTACTAATAATTTGCTTTCCTCATTATCACAACCGAAGTTTTTCCTTTTACGCGCTACTGATGGCATCTATTACTAAAAGATCGAAACCTTACGTTGTTGGAATGCTTTGGTTACGACTTGTTTAAATTGTTATATTTCCACGGTAACGGTTAATTTGCATTTGCTCAACCCTGTGATTGTGGTTCAACCATCAACGCTCAACTATAGGGACTATGTATCTTACTTTTCATTAACTGTTTGATTTCCACGTGCTCAATTATATGCCTTTTCCATTGCGTGTTTACTTTTCTTCGTCTTTTTATTAGGTCCTTGGTGTGTCTATTTCTAATTTCTATTTTGGCTTTGGTTTTCTTAGAGCTTTTCGTACTTTGTCTTCCGATTTGCTTATTATATTGGTTATTTGTGTATTCAACTCATTGATATTATCATCTTGTTTTGTTTGTATTGTGCAAAAATTTTGATTTGTCTCGAATCTTCTGACGTACCCTGTTTATACCACATAAGTTTTCGACGGATAGTTGCACAAGTGACTGGTAAAGCGCGCGAAAGTCAGTTCTATTCTGGGTTTTGAGCTATTAGGTTGAGTTTAGTGACAGCCATGTTGTTGTGTCTTTGAACCTTAATTTTCGAAGCATTAATATAAGTTACCAATAGGTTCGTGGATCTAACTCAGCCAGGAAAACTGCGCGTATGTTTACGGATAATACAAAGTAGTTTTCGAACAAGATTTTTTTGCCCATAATGGGACTGCGCAGGTCGTCAATTTAGTGATAGTCTCGCGCGCTGAAGTAAACAAATTCGAGATCGTTTGCTGTTAGGAGTTGTCAATTTTAACTTTATGCGTTCAGTTAACTTGAAACGCGTTTATTCAATTCTTTTGGACAATTGTGCTTTGTGGCGAGTTTCCTGGATGTGGAAAGCAACCAGCGTTCAACGGGTTTTAAGTACGTTCCGTGGCCTCAAACCTGCATCCCAGCTCGTCATCATCGTTCCACCTGTCGGAGAAAATCATCAGAATTCACCAGTGCAGTGCTTTTTTCTTTCAATTCACTACCCTAACGCATGGTGGAAGAAATTTTCCTGTCATCAACAATATTGTAAGGCTTCTCAGATCTAGTAAGTCCCAATTATTCTTTTCCATCTGGGCGTATCTCGTCATAGGTAGTATTGTTGGTAGACATACTACGGTTTTGTAGTAGCCGCCCTGTACTATACGGTTTTGAAAGACGTTTCCGTTTGCAGCTGATGCTCGGTGCATTCAATATTTTTTATAATACTTGGCGTTGTCGTACTGTTTTACTTGTAACAATAATTTGTTTTGGCGGTGTCGTTACACTACACTACATACAATAATTAATTATGATTCTGCTGCTGGATGCTTTTCCGGTAACTGGGAGGGAGCTAAACACTTTGAGATCCAATGCATTAACCTGGCCGGATGGTTTGGATGTGTTCCTCTGATAATGTGGTGATTTTATTTGTTGTAAACTTTACTATCTCTATTTGTTATATCGTATGAATAAATAAATAACGAAGTTACAGTCATTAGAGCGAGTAGATATTTTTTCTCCAGGATAGCGCGAAATCATTATTTTCTTTGTAATTTATCTCTTCGAAGGTCGGCATTTCTGGTACAATCTAAGATAATACTGTAACATGATCTTCATGCACGGAAAACGATGTTTTCGAGCGATGGTTAGTCATATTACATGTTTTCCGTCGATGTTATGTTAGGTCGATAGTTGCTGTGATGCGCTCCTTGTAATTAAATATATAGTTTGCATTGTCATACACTTGTGGTTTACTTAATAATGATTACGTATATTCTTGCCAATAAATTCCTAGAAGGTGCAGTTTAGCTCGCGGGTATTCCCTTTTCTGTTTTAAATTGCTCTTTGTAAATAACCTTATCGCTTGAAGTTTCATGTTACTCTCATTGATAAAAATGCAATCATATTAAATATTTATTTATTTAAGATTTGTATTTAAAATTGTACATACTACATACCTATTCGTTTTTAATATCGAAAAATTGTGCATTAACATTTAATTTTACGAAGTAATTTTGATACATTACACTTTAATTTTAAATAGGTAATTAAACATTGAGATTATTATTTATTTTTTACGGTAATATACATAACTAAATGCTCTTCTAGAATAATTAATAATTTCAATGTTACGTAACTATATATTTTTCAAGTTTATTTTGCAATATTAATTGTTTATGTACAATTGCTACATATTAACTGACCTCCATTTCTTTGTGATCGTCAACTTTGCGGGGAGTCTCCGACGCTTTGTCAGGAAATTCCTTCTACTTGTTATCTCTAGCACAACGCAGAGTATTTTTATCGCACCCACGCGTCTGGGCTTTTTATTTATTTATTCGTTTCAATAATCATTTTATGTTTTAGATATTTTGATTTGAAATAAGAGGTATTTTAATTTCTACATTTAACTTTCTTAATATAATGTTTTTATTTGAATCTTATAATTTCACTTCATTACAAAATTATTTTGTAATATTCCTTTGATTATTTTGGTAGTTTTCATTTTTTATTCCTGTAGGGCCTTATCCTGGAGAAAAAATAGCATACGTGATGCGTACAGAAACGATCCATTACAAGTTTGCTTGCTTATCAGAACTCGTCGCCGCCTCATTCTGATATTTGGAAGCTCATTCGTAATGGATAGTTTTCTGTTACTTATATGTAAATAACTATTCTGGAGATAATTTAGTCTATTTTATATTCAATAACTAGACATTTTCCCCTACAGTGCAACCAAACCGAGATATTCACGACTATTCCTATAACTTTTTTATTATTTGCGTTGTGAGACTTGCGAAAACCGTTATATTTTCGCTCAAGCGCCGCTTTGCTCGTCTGTGGATGTAATTTACATGACGGCTAGCTCATAGGGATTAGCCACGGTCGGAGTGCAGGGTTGTCTTTTTGCAACTATCGTGGATTCGCTTATATTAATAGAGACCGGCCTTACTTTGATAACGGAGTACCTGGGCGCCAGATGCGAGAGGAAAATATGGGAGATAATCCTAATATTTTTATCTTACATCAAAATTAAAACCATAAATAAAATAAAACTTCGAGTACACGCTTAAGATCAATAAATACTACGATTTGACAAAATTCTCTTTTATTTGGAACAATTATTAAATTTTTAATGGTAACAATGTTTGTAATAACAAAATAAATCTCACAGCCTTAAATGTAACAAAATATTAATATTTGAACAATTGAAAATGTGTCACAACGATAACGTCTGACAAAAATTGAACAACGGTACAATAACGGTGGTGAAACTCCACGACCTTCGTCGCTGGTATCTAGGATGTTTACTTTTATTTTTTATTACTTGATGATAAAATTATTGACATGAAAATGATTGATCGTCGGATTTGAATTTGGTTAGTAATGGCAAACAAAATTGGTTAGCTTCAAACTCATATAATAAGTGATTCTCAATTACTTACGAGTGACGTTGTTGCCCCGTTTGTTCCGGACTGCTCGATCGATCGAGATTGTTCGAGTCAAAATGGAATGGAAATAGTACCTTCTCCTCTGAACGGTAAGCTAGAAATAATTGAAAAAACACATATACGAGATTGAAAAACCAAAAGGATGTATCTGACAATAAGTAATAAAAAATTGATAATATCACCAGTTCTTTTGTTGGGTTTTACTGTAATTTTCGCCCAGGTAATTATCACACATATTACGGTGTTAAAATCGTGAATAAGAGAATTACGATTAAATAAGCTCAATTTATTAATAATGGCATGAATAGTCTCTTACAAAGTCGGAGGTTTTAGCAAAGTGCAATAACAAAAGGTAAATGAATCCACATATCGTAAAACACAGGTAGAGAATAAACGGATTCTTGAATGATATTGACAAAGGTAATAGAACATAATAAAAATTTTGTTAGTTGTAAGAATTTGTAGATTAAATATTATTGTATAAATTGGTAGATTTAAGAAGTGCGTTAACAAATTAAATGATTACGTGGTTTAATAAATCGGAGGGACAACAATTACAGATGTGATCATCCGAGGCATTTGATGTTGTGTGAACGGACAGTTTTCGGAGCGATATGTATTTCGGACGGTGAACGCTAAAACAATGAAATACATAAAAATTTTGCATAAATAATTTAATGACAGTTAAATTAGTTAATTATTTATCAAAAGTGCTATATGGTCTTACCTTTAAAAAAAGGAATCAAAGTAGGAAAAACAGGAAGTTCGTCAGAAAAACCTTGGAAACGAATAATAAATAAACGAAGTCTCTGAACCGAATGCCGTTGGGCAAAGACGTGAAAAATACTCGGCTCCAGAGAAAGTCGGTTATTTAATAAAAATTAACTCTAAAAATTGCGTAGTCCTAAAAAGACAAAGTAATTAATATTTAGATATAATAAAAGTGAGGTTAATAACCATAAATAAGAAAAATTCACCTACCTATGAACTTTTCGAAAGTGATTGTGAGTAATTGGAGTGAATCAATCTTGGAATTGGTCACTGGAGAAAATATTTGGGAACAAATTGGCGATTTTTGCACAAGAGTCACGAGGAACCGGGATCAGTTTAGATATCCTGATTTTCAAGTACGAAACCAACTTGAAGTGAGACATCTGTCGGTGGTAAGCGAACTAATATTATTAATAAAGCCGCGAGTGAGATAAATTCGAATAACATTAAAAAGTTTTATATGCGCCACGTAATAAACAATTTGGGGGATACGCGTAGGTTTAAGTTTTTGTTTATAAACTTTGATTGTTTATTTTTTAATATTAAGTTTTTCATGTTTCTTGAAGTTTTTTTATGTGCGTTCAAATTAAACAAATAATTTACAAAACCATAGGCGTATCATTCAGGAATTTTATATTCCTACAAACATTACATTTTCAGAGTAAGTCGACAGAAGCCACTACTGAGGTAAGAGGTCACTCATGCCCAATGATTAGTGATATCAAAAGAGCTAGCAACGGGAAAATCAAAAAAGAGCAAAATTTCAATTTATAATTTAAAATTCATTAAAATTGCATGTGGCCCGTTAAAGAGCAAACCGGCACATAGCAATATGTAGTCGATTAATAATCTGGTTACTATTTATGACGGGTGCACTAATTTTCATTCTTTATTACAATCTTCCGCGTCGTTAAGACAACCCGTAATAGTGTCACGCTTAAATTTGGTTTATCTAAGTCGTGGATTATTTGGGGTGTGTAGCTCAAATTGGGATCACTAAAAAGTGGGGCGGCGTAACAAATAATAAATCAAAGTTCATAACAATTATTTATATTAAAAATAAAGCAACATATTTATAAATGGTTTACATTTACTATTTACACTGACCTTACAAATATTACTACGGGGGTAGTTTTATGTCCGTACAGCACTGGCATGCGAGAGGTCATTTTGGTAATCCTTTTTAGGAACTAATAACTTATACCAATTGACTTTTAACTAGAACCACATTTTAACTAACACTAACACGCGTAGTGGCTCACGCGCCACACGCGTATTCCGGGCGTAACCCCGATGTCACTTCGTAACTCACAAGTAACTCCGTAACTAACTATTTTTGCCTTCTGTTGCCATATTTAATAACTCGCATCCCACCTGGTTCTCTGTACTGACTTGAACCCTCATTTTGCTACCATGCATTTCCCAGGCCATATTCCTGGACCTGGAGGTTCATCACCTTCATTCTGCAATGTGCAATAATGCGCTTCTCACACTCACAACGGATGTATCGTATTCTCGTGTCTCGTATGAGTTAGTGAACTTGTAATAAAATATAATATTTAATTTAAATTATAAGAATGCAATATTGTCACGTCTTGTAATATTTAAAATGAATAATGATTTTTGAATTATGAATTTTCAAAGTGTGACAATAGGAAATGGTGCGGCGGCTCAGCTCAGGGAGTTGTGGGGTGGGTTAAAAACTGAATTTTAAGGTTGTCGCGGAACTTAACTTCAGGGGATGGAGTCAAACCTACTTGAAACCATAAATAAATGAAATAGGCGCCACCCAGTTTTTGAATTACGCACTGCCTGTGTAAAAGTGCCAAAAATTGGGAAAACTTACTACAACCAAATGAAATCTGGTTACACCGGACTCCACTAAGGCATCACAGAACAGCGGTCTATAACCTAAATAATAATTCAGCAAAAACACAGTAATAAGACAATTAACACAAATAAGCATATATTATTAAAAAAAATAGAACAGATTATAACCTAAAATTACAAAGATTAAACTTATATTAGAAAGAAAAATATGGCCTTTTATTATCACTGAAGGTGAATTCTGACGTCAGTGATTTGAGACAATTTAAACTCTGAATTAAAATAAAATATTAACAAGGTGGAACTCGCTTTAGCGGCAGTTCTTAGGCTTCTATACAGCTACCTTTCTGGTGTGGAAAGTTGTTATTATCTGGTTATTTTTGATCGCCATATAATGTAACATCACATAATCAGATAATCTGCACCAATTAAATTTTTTGCGATTGGTAATTATCATTTACTATATAAGTAATAACAATCAAACTTTTCCATTCTTTAGAAATTTTACTTTTCTGTAATGTATGGTCCTTTTTTTGAGGTGGACCAATCCTCTCCTTTCTCTTTTATTTATAACTTAACTTCACTAAGCACATCAATAAAAAATTATTTTTTCACATCAAAGTAAAACAAGTAGTTTATATAGGGAGACCTCTTCGAAAATATCTTTAACTTAGTAAATTTATTTCGAACATTTGCGTATTTATAAATCGCATTAGCGAATCGAAGCAACGGATTAAAATATTAACAGATTAACAGACACGAAGCCAGACCATAAGGTTTCTTTCTATACCTTGTATAGAAGCCTAAAAGTAGCGCACTGGCTACCCAGTTCTTAGACCTCTATACACACAGAGTATTTCCAACACGATTTGAAACACTCTGTATGATTTTGAATTATGCGGACGGACAGACGGACAGACGGACAGACAGACGGACACGGAGCCAGATCATAAGGCTTCTTGCTATACTTTGTATAGAAGCCTAAAAGTTGTTATTATCTGGTTATTTTTGATCGCCATATAATGTAACATCACATAATCAGATAATCTGCACCAATAAAATTTTTTGCGATTGGTAATTATCATTTACTATATAAGTAATAACAATCAAACTTTTCCATTCTATTAGAAATTTTACTTCTCTGTAATGTATGGTCCTTTTTTTGAGGTGGACCAATCCTCTCCTTTCTCTTTTATTTATAACTTAACTTCACTAACCACATCAATAAAAAATTATTTTTTCACATCAAAGTAAAACAAGTAGTTTATATAGGGAGACCTCTTCGAAAATATCTTTAACTTAGTAAATTTCTTCGAACATTTGCGTATTTATAAATTGCATTAGCGAATCGAAGCAACGGATTAACAGATTAACGCAACACTATATAGACGAATCTATTTAAAATATAACAACGTATCAGTTGATCAACGTTATGATTGGCTCTGAAACGTGCGGACGGACACGCAGCCAGACCATAAGGCTTCTTTCTATACCTTGTATAGAAGCCTAAAAGTAGCGCACTGGCTACCCAGTTCTTAGACCTCTATACACACACAGTATTTACAACACGATTTGAAACGCTCTGTATGATTTTGAATTATGCGGACAGACGGACGGACAGACAGACAGACGGACGGACAGACGGACGGACGGACAGACACGGAGCCAGATCATAAGGCTTCTTGCTATACTTTGTATAGAAGCCTAATACGTTAAAATTTAAATTAACAAACTAAATGTGGCCCAAGTTGGCCTAATAATAAAATTGGTTGTGAATTGTTGATAAGTAAAGTAAAATAAAAGAAACGTGACACAACTCTTCGGTTTAAACACAATAATTGTTTTTGACCGTCAAAATGGTGTTGAACAAAAACGATAAAAATATAAAACACTTACGGCGTTTCCACCCAAATAATCCGCTGATGACCTCACGGAGTGATGTAACCAGGGTTTGTAGTAGAAATGACCGGTGTCTTCCCAGTAGCAGATTCTGAATGACAGGCAATACGTAAACCGTTCCTCGAACGAATTGACACTTAAAGGAACATTCCCAAGTGTCGAGTACCCCTTAATTTTTGTATGGTTCCAAAACGTTAAATCCTCTTCCACAAGATAATATTGATTTTTGATTATTTGGCAAAAATCCGGTAAATCGATAAGATTGGTTCCATATAATTAAGTTGGTGTAATTGCATAATATGTCAATCTTTAGCGAAATTAAACAAAACTGCCACTGTATGAAAGTGCTAAACTGTATTTAAATTGCGTATCACGTTTACTCAAAAGTTGTGTTTTTAAATGTTCAAAACCGTCACTAAAATTTATCAATAAATTTATTATGGATATCAATAAACGAAATTTACTAATTTAACCACGGGAATATCGAACTTAAACCGATTCCTTTATGATCCGCATAAGCGATAAAGGAGGTTAAACACCCAAACTTTTCACTACATAAACGGATTTGTCTTGTTGCTCTTTTGAACAACTGAAGTCAACAATTAACTAACAACAACTGACTACCACCGACCAACAACTGGCTGATACTGACTTCCTCCCGCGGGATTCGCGGTTTTTATCCCATATAGGGACACGTGAAACGCATTATGTGTAGGTCGTATGAGGAAGGAAGTTTCGAGAAAAACAAAATCATAAAAATATCAAATTGAATGGTGTTACTGAATAGTACCAAAAATTGTTACTAAGTAAGAAAATAAATGTGAACGAAGCATGCTTAGAAACTCCACAGTGAGACTTAAGTAACCATCAAGGATTGGTAGAGCCGCTCCCTATGAATTAACTTAAATCTAGTTTCGATACAATGTAGCTATTTTTTTATGGTTTTAGAATACATTAAAATTTTATAAGTCTATTATTTTTAAGTATTAAGTGTTTTTGGTGTATTTTTAATATTTTAGATACAGGAAATTGTATCATTGTATTACAAAGAAGAAAAATTAAATAATTTGTAAATAAGTTTTTACCAAAATATTATTTTATAACTGCGAAAATAGGCAAATTCAAACGGATGTCACATCTTTAAATATGTTTTCCATTCTACGGTACCATTTGGTTTTGACACTTTCTTTTGCTTGCGCATTTGGTGATTGTATGCGACGTTTACAAGCTACATTTGAAAATTTAGAAATCTGACACGAGAAAAACAATTCCAAAAATATTATTTGTGATCTCCAAAATATTTCCATAATTCGTATTATCGGAGATAACACCTCTCGCTAATTTTTGTCTATAAACTTTATTAATTTTCATATATAATACCACAAGAGACTATCAAATTGTCGGCAATAATTTTTGAAACTGGAACTGAGTGTTTGTCGTCCTTAAAATCACCATGAGTGCTTTAGCACGAATGGTGATTTTAAATGGCGACAAACACGAAGATTCCATGGTTTAAAAATTAACCGACAATTTTATAGTATCGTGTGGAATTCGTTTGACAATTTCGTAAATAAAATTTCAATTTTTTCTGACAACAAATAATTTATAGTATGCGTTCACATAGTTTCCATCGTTACTATGGAAATTTGACAATACAGACCACGGTGGTCGTATTGCCGCGACAATACAGCACCGTGGTCTGTATTGTCAAAGGAAGTAGATTATGATTGGTTCAAATTGATGAGATTGTAACATCCTATTGGTTGAATTATTATGAACGAAATTGTCGGTTAAATACCACTTTTTAACCGGACTCAAATTTTTTCGTGTTTGTTCAATTTTTTTTAACAACCAACCTTGTTTCTAGGTAACGAACCTGGTACCTTGATTTCTATTTTGTTCCTTCTAAAGGAAACCGTGTGTTTGTTTACCGACAATTCCTAACGCGGCAATTGTGATTAATGCAGCATATCTACTAGGCGCTAAAATTATACATATCGCATTTAAATTTGTATTGGTCTATACACATTAATTAACTAAATATCAAAATAGGAAAATATAAATAATTGTTTTGTTTTACCAAACCATATAAAGCATGATAAAAAAACCTGGTAAGAAAAACGTAATCCAAAACACATAAAGTAACTGCCGTTACCGGCAAATGGATTCACCTCTTCCTAAATAACAACGGTAGAGAGAATTTCCAGGTGCTGGAACAGGCAACTGTTACAGCGTTGTTTTACCACTATATCGGCTGAATTCGGGGTCGCCGTCTTTTAGCGGTCCTAATGAAGATAATAAAATTGATTCTAGCTTGACCTCAATTTTTTTATGCAATAAAGCACTATCTTGTCGACTGGGATATTTATAATAATACAATTTTGTTTTTTGCAATATTTATTTTGTACGTACAAACTATAATTTTGTTTTCGTGATCCCTATCCGATACTACTCTTGGTGATGTGGGTAGTAGATATATGTAGTAATTGCAAATAAATTATTTTCAATCCAATAAGTAATGTTCACTGATTATTATTATTATTTGTGATATGGAGTATAGATACTAACTACGTACACTACCTACAAAAATATAATACTTGTGAATATAGTTTAAACTATTGAAATTCGGTCATACTTTCAGTTGTGTTATTCCCGTTGCTTAATAAATATGGCTCGCCCGGTAATCCAAAATTGTGTACATTGTGCTATTGGTGTGGCATTCAAATTTTCGATCTTTATGGGAATAACAAAAATTATTTTCGATTGTAATCATACAAACAACGTGGTAATTTCAATAAAAGAATCAATTAAGTCTAAAAAGCAGGTACTCCCTGCAATTTTCTCTCTGATTCTAATTTCGCTTTCTCAGTACTTTGCTGCATTTAGGACCTATGCGGCAATCAAAAATTATGCTGTGCTACAGGATCTATTGCTCATAAGTTCTGATTCAATATTGTATCAAGTTGGACTCATGATTATTATTCACTGCTTATTTAAATATCCAAAAATGGATAGCGTGCTGGTACACTTTGACTACGTATTAAGAAATTTTTCTTCAATTACATCACATTATTTGCTGTCGAATATGGATATTATTTACTTTCGAACATTGGTATACCTAGGATTAGCAGTTTACGCTATTGCCTTTTCGGTTATTTCTATAACGGTATTTTGTTACGATATTGAACCTAACTGGAATATAATTGAAAGAATAGGAATAAGCATTGCGTTATATGCGTTAATTTTCATCGTCGTGATTGCATTGCTATTTCTTAGGCTTTTATACTACAGCTTTGATAAATATAATCATTTCCTACGAATTGATTTGGAAAGTCTTAAAACTGGCACTTCTACAAACGGAAATAATTGCTATGTTTCTTTGCCACGAGAAGACATACAAAATTTGCTGAAAGTTTATACAGACACGTATATTTCCTTTATGAAGATATTAAAAATATTTAGTGAAAGCTGCAATCCTATATTACTAATAATAATCGTCTTGGGTGTAATATTCTTAATCATTTCTAATTTTTTGATAGTATTTATTGTAGTAAAGGATATTCCAACCAGTTTTAGATTTTTAACTGTCGAATTGGGAATGCAATTTGTTGTACTCGGCGCAGGTTATACAATAGTACGATTTGCTATAAGTAACTCAATTGTAAGTAAAATGAAATTTTTATAATTGCACTATATTGATTTTGATAAAAAATTCCAATTTAAAAAAATAAAAATTGTGGCTTCTTCACATTGTGATTTACTTGTGAGTAGAAGTAACAGTTTTTTTCACAATTGCTTTCAATTCACCCATTAGAACGGCGTGAAGATTTTAACAAAGAACATAACACTTTCTAGAATATTTATTACTTTGAAATTGCGGCATTTCATTTTCTTTCTCATTTTGAATTGTTGTGTATCAATCGATAGAGCTTCGTTTGAAAATCAATGAGCTTCCATTCTTTTCGTTTGAGTTTCAACCTTTCTCGACCCGGTTGAGCTTTAAATTCCGTACCGCTTAAAGCTTAAACAAAATACCTAATAATTGAGGTCAAGAGCGAATAAAGGTTTTTTTTACGACTGAAATACATTGATTTTCAACTAATAAACTAATGTCATGTATTTATAAAGATTCCAAAAGTATTAATGAAAAAATCGTATTATTTACATATTAATTTATATACTCGTATTGCTGTGAAATTTAATAAAATTTGTAAATTTCATATACATAATTAATAATCTGGATTTGAAATGAAATTTAAATTCAAACATTTTTTTTCAATTTATTTAGCTGATTGATTATATTTAAACTTGTAGTCCATAAAATTTTACCCAGAAATATTAATTTATAATTCCTTTTATTACAACAGGCCGTAATTTTCTTAATTTAACTTAAATAAAAGTTTTGAGTGAATTTTTAAAGATCAACACGAAATATTTCGATGGATATTCGAAAATCTCATACCCGCAGGTTGATAACAATTTTGAATCGAGTCGGCTGACTCCAATCGCCTCCGCACCGTCTGACACAAGCTTCTGAAAACAAGAGCTTGCTTTTTTTTGGTTATTGCCCATTGAGTTTAAATATAGGATAGCTTTCAATTTAATGCGAGGCTGAGTCGTAGGTCAGTTGAGGTAAGATAAGCAACAATAAATTTAATAAAGGCATTAAAATTATCTGTAGTGTAGTGTAGACATAACTACACCACTAAACAAAATTATTACAAGTAAAACAGCACCGAAACTTCAAGCAGTTATTCAAAAAAGTGAACTTGAACATTAACCTCAAACGGAATCTGCTAACAGTACCTACAGTAAGGGCGGTTACTACTTCACGGTAGTAAGAATAATAAAAACACCATTATTGTTAAGCTGGTTTCCGACCTTTAATTTAACGAATAATCTTTTTTTTCAGTTGGTAATCATTGTAAATTAAAAATTCTGTATATAAGCAAATTTGAATATCATTTTTTTTCGAATATCTTCGACATTCATACAATCAACTTCCTAAGCTTGGTGGTTTATCTGTCTAAATGTGGGTTATTGTATTCATTTCTTGCAATTGGTAATGATTAATTTACTTTCTGCACTGCTTTTCTAGGCTTCTATACAAAGTATAGGGAAGCTTTATGACCTGGGTCCGTGTCCGTCCGTCCTTCCGTCCGTTAGCATTATACAATTTGAATTGTGCGGACTTTTGAATTGAAATATACATACACTGTCACGTGAATTTTACGCTCGCGCGCAATTAAATTTTTTTTCAGGTTTGGTTTTGGTTAAATAACAGAAATTATTTTCATTGTAGTAACGTTTTAAAATTTTAATATTAGTTGGTTAATCTGAAGTCAGTGATTTTTAAATTAAAATTTACGCAATCAAATGTCATAGTTAAAATTTTCCCGCTCAAATATACTATCGCCAAAGTATATAATCTAGCTTTAATAATGTTGATTCACACATAGTGATGCAAAGCGGTAATGTTACCACGGTAACATTACCGGTAACGGTAATATTGCCGTAATATTACACCACTTTCGGTAACTTTGAAACTTTCGGTAACTTACGAAAAAAATAGAATAAAAAACAAAATCTCCTTTTTATACATTTAATTAAAACCAAATTATGTATTAAGTGGCAAAAAGCATGCGTGATATTAACCCTGCAGATGTTATGTCCGATCTTGCTGACTATCGTAGCAAAGGAGGATTGTGGGCAAACGACTTTGTTTGGTCATCCGTCTCTGGTAAATTGGTATTAGAAATTTCATGGTGGAAGGGTATATGTGGAAGATCTGCCCTCAGTAAAGTTGCAACGGCCATACTGTCACTCCCAGCAACTTCGGCGGCAACTGAGCGCAGTTTTTCCACATATGGGATAGTCCATACCGCCAAGAGAAACAGGCTCACCAACAAGGGAGCCGGAATGCTTGTTTATGTGAAACACAACCTGAAGGTTCAAGAGAGAAAAAAAAAGTGCCTATGTTGCTGTTCCTCGCATCCCACTGGAAATATCGTCTTCGGAGTCAGACGTAGAAAAATCCGACATTGCTAGCGAAGATTCAAGTTAGCTTAATGCCAACTGCGAAGATTCGGGTGCGGGTTACAGCCTCTTTAACACTCAATTATATTCTTCGTAAAGTATGTGTTTTTATTACTTATTACTTTTTATGGCTTATCAATTATCATGATCTGATAAAAATTACTTTGTAATGTGTTTGAATTTTAATACATGAGAAAATAAACAATAGATTTTTGATTCTATTCGATTCTCCAATTTTCTATCTTCGTGAATCAAAACGAAAAAAAAAAAACGTAAATTACCGAGGTCGGTAACATTACCGGTAATATTACCGGTAATATTACCGATTGCAATGTTACCGGTAACTTTGCATCACTATTCACACATCATTGAATTTACAAGTCATGTAAGAATAACAGCGTGTTGACAAGAGCATAAATCTATCGTAGAAATATTCCGCTGATCCATGCACATTTTAAGAACGAAATAGTTTTGTATCCACATAGTGCAATTTACATGTTATTTATATGTATGTTTATATATAGGATAGCTACAGACACACACGTGTCTGAAAACGTTCGCTGGGAACGTTGTTTTTTTCAAATCTTATCGCAGGGTATCGATAAAAAGTGTTAAAATCGAGGCTTATCGTGCTAATATGTCGAAATTTATTCGTTTCAAAACGACAAAAACAACCAATTTTACAGCTGCCTTCTGAGATAGCGACTTAACTTGGGCAACAAAAAACGGGCCTGTCGACCACATGTCTCACGGCTCTTTCTACATTTTATTTAAATTTACGGGATAAATCCTGACATAAGGTCGGACCAATTACGTGCGAGGATACACATCCTATCTTTGTTCCATGTCGAATCTTTGAAGACAATGGCCAATTAGCATTTCGTTATACCGCGTAAGGGGAATCCTTAGAGTCCCCTAAATGCACTTCGTTGCTTAGATTTTTCGGGAGAAACAAATAAAAGCGATGCATTTCGATGAAATTGTTAGAGATTCACGAATCACCCACAGTGCCGCGTCTCGCTATGCCAGTTGGCTTACCGACACACTTTAAGGTGAAATTTAAACTATCACCGAAAATTAACTTATCGAGACTAGTGCAAATAAAATCTAGTTAGTGTAAAACTCAGGCAAGTTCGCATTTAATATTGACGCTATTTTTGCCGTTTTAAATTAAATATCTGATGAACGCTATTTTAAACCATTTTCGTTGTTTTAAATTAAATATTTGATGAACGCTATTTTAAACCATTTCCGTTGTTTAAATTAAATATTATTGACGTTATTTAAAACCATGCTCGTTGTGTAGTTTAAATTAAATTTGATTGACGCTATTTAAAACCATTTTCGCAGTGTAAATTAAACAGTGTAAATTTAATATTGACGTTATTTAAACTTAGTTTCGTTGTACTTTATTAACGCGATTTAAACCAGTTGCATTGTTTAAATTAAATATTTCGTACCGCTACCGGGACTATTGTAAATTATTCTCGTTGTTTTAATGAAATGTTTCGTGCCGTTATCGGAATCATTTTATATTGTTTCGTTTAAATAATTAAATATATCATTGTCGCTATCGCCGAGTTTGTTGAACTCTTTTTAAAATGGTTCGTTTAAAACCAAACGGTTTTGTAGGATAGTTTGGTTAATTTCCTTACCAATTATTTTTGTTGTGCGGTCATTACGTTACGTACCGTATCGGCGTGTTATTGTTACTAAATACAGTGTCGAACTCAGTCTAGATCGGAAAGCGGGGAATTATGTCAAAAGTCACTTGTTCGAGTTTCGTTTCTTCGTTTTTCGTAAAAATGGGAGAATTATAATCCCCATATTGCGGCGAAATTACTTCGCACCTGAGACCTCGTTTAAGAGGGAAACCATTAGAAGAAAACGAACGCACCTCGGAGAAGTATTCATTGGTATCGTATTTTTATCACCTCTATCGTGAGAGGGATCCCATCAACCGACATTTATCGATATTCTCACGCTGGGAAATCATCTGCTTGGAAGCCGATCCTAAAGACAAGAAGCCTTCATGTAAAATATTACTTAAGCATTTTTATTATTATTAAGTATTATTGTATCTTGTGGTCCCATTGACCTCAAATTTCAAGGAGCCTTTAGTTCCACCGTGAAATGTCGAATTCGCTCTCTTGTATTCTCTTGTTTATGTGTTAATATTTAGTTTGAATGTGGTGTTACCACACATATGCTATCAGTGTTGATATTTAAAGGTTGTTTATTACAAGTAACGTAACGATTTGAATTTGTGTTTTATGTCACGTTCATACCCCCACGTATGGGGATTTATGCATTTAATCTTTGTGGTTCAAATAATAAATCATTTCACCTGTTCCATTTTTGTGAACAGCTGTTAATCTTTCAGTATTCATATTTTTATCAGTAACTTGTATGTTAATCAATTCATGTGTAAATATTTTGTCAAGAGACAACGGTTGTTGTAAATTTGATTATACGATTGTTGCAACTTGTCAAAAATCCTTGTTTATTCCGTTTTCATTATATCTATTTTATTGTTTATTTATGTGTTTTATTGTCGCCATATGCATGTTATGTTTAGCTATTTTTGCCGAAGGAAAACTTATCTACTGTAAAGGTAAGGTTGTCCTGCGAGATTTTTCCAGTGTGAGAATCAGCGCGAGGAATCAGCAAGTTGTCGTGAACCAGCTTGGAAGGGCGATTTTACATCCTGTAACGGGCCAAATTGGTTCCGTCAACAATCTGTGATCACACAGGTGAATGTGTGACACCTACCTGGATTTGTATTGGATGCCGCTAGCTCAATCGCGTGGGTCGTGGTGCTTGAATCACTCCAATAACAATCCGGGACGGCAAAATCAAGGGAAGTCACAATCGGGTATTAGGGCGCCACTGAATTTGTCATAAACTTACCCCAAAAGTAATTCAGAACTTACCTATAGAGAAATAGGGGGAGGGAGTCGAGAGTGAAATAAAATATATCCAATAACGAGTAACAATATTTTAATTAAAAGACTTAATTTTGGTGAAGCTAATAAACTAATATGTGAATAATAATGACAGCGATTTTGACAATTTATGTAGAGTAATAATAATAAACGTTGATGAGATTGTAAAATAATGAAATATAAATACGGTAAATAGTTGTCAGATTTAAATAACTTATGGCTAATAATACACAATAATAAAATAATGATATAAGGAATAATAATACTTATGCTAAAGGTGAACATAAAATGTTCAACACACTGTATATATAAACTAAACACATAAAAGAACATAAATGTAACATAAACAAGGTTTCGGTAAGTCGAATCGAGATGAAAATTGACTTGGGTAATGTCCCACTAAAACAACACCTCGATTCCACGTTCGAGAACCAAAGAAAAGGGTTAGTACTTATATTTATAATTAAAACTATGAACATTTGATAAACCAAATAACGTTGGAAAAATGTGACGTGAAGGTAACTAAAATGTTGAGTAGCAACTCCGAAACACAAAAACTAAAGGGATGAGCAAAACACTTCATTCGGAGTTCAATTGTTTAAAACCGGTAGAATAATTGATGATTAATTTATATTTAATTTGACGTAATTTAATGTTTGTAATAGGTAGAATCGATAGCGGGGTTAATTAAAATAAACTGATAAAAAGTACTTACGGCACGGTTTACCATAAACAATAAATACACATTGACCATATCGCTGGGTACGGTCCTGTATGAAAGTATGCAGGAATTTGCAAACAAAGGATATGTGACGTCATCAAAATTTCATCAGCTTCGAATACCACAATATTTAAGGAAGAAATCGAACCTAATTTTGTAGCAAAGAACTTCAACGGATTGATAGAATTGCGTGTTGATTAGTTTTGTCGTTAAAACTCCAGTAAGATAAATTTGCATAAAGCTGTTGATTACATAACACCAAATATGCATCAAATATAACCAAGTCTTGGTGAACGTAAATAATTGTGACAACACCTTTTTCCATTAACACCCAGATCAACGGACAAAAGAAATTACACCAATTTCGTTAATTTTACCAAGCTTTACAACTAACACACAAAACACAAGCGTTCGTCTTACTACGCCATTACCAGGGATCTCTTGTGGTTGTGCGCGCGCCACTCGACGTCAAACAAACAACTATTCTGGTCAACGCTAGATGGCGGACTATATAAATTCAAACTTATCGCGGGGAAAACGTAAATAGACGGGGAAAAAGTAAAATATCATTACAATCCCCCTTTGAATAAACTTCGGTTTTGTTCACGTGGCGCCCATTTAAATACTCCGCATGTAAATTTAGCCCCCCCCCCCCCGTTAGCGACAACATCCGGAATCACGATTGTGGATCGCCCAATCGATGATGTGGGACTACCAAATCGCGACGTTTCGTCACAAGCCCTTTTGCTCGTTCAATCCACCCACCCCCTTCGCGGCTAGAGCTAGTCAACCTTTTAGTTTTGTTCGGAAGGTGTCTTGTTTGCGATTTGTAAGGTAACAACATATTATGTCTAGATTATTAATTAATACCTTATACATATTATAATAAAACTTTGAGATGTGATCAGTTGAAAGATAGTCATTAGAAGTTAGTTCTTGAATCGCTATCGATTGCAAAGGTCGGATGCTAGACATTTTTGTAATCTGCTCTGTTGTTGGGTTCACTTTAAAATTGTTTTCAAGTCTATACATTTATATAGATCTTGATTCACCTATATAAGCATAATTTTTTCGATCATCCGTCGATACGATTATCCATTGATCCGTAATCTACAAAATTACACACAATTTTACAGCGAACCCTAACAAAAGAGCAGATAACAGAAGTGACTAAATTTGAAATCGATAGTCATTCAAGAACTACGACTATCTTTCAACTAATCATATCTCAAAGTTTAACGAAATCCTGGTGGCTAATTGACCATTTTACCATCCCTCCAATATGATTTATGCAATTATAGAAAATATTTAACTATAATATAAGACTTTTAACTATTGATAATATTATAATAATATAAAACTTTTTAAAAATGAAATAGTTAATTTAAACTTTTTAAAAAATGTTTATTTAAGCTTTCGGTGTTAAAATATTTAACGAATAGGTAATCTGTTTTTTAAGTTAACTTCCTAAACTTGGTGGATTATCTATCTAACTCCCCCCCTGGTAATTTTTTTCGATCGATCGTTAACTTTTCGGCTTCTATACATACCCGTAGTCCGGAAATAGGTAGTCCGAAAACTACCTATAACAGGCCACGCCAAGATGAAAAAAAAACTTGAACTTACCAGATCTGTGAAGTCTTACAAGATTATTGGTGACAAGAAAATTTATATTCACCAGGCGCAGGCGTTGTAGTAATGGATCGTACAGAAGCACTGAGAATATTCAATTTGATATAATAGTATATTAAACACCAAGTGGCAAACGGAGGCCATTAAGTCTCTGGTGCTAATTGGGATTCCTTAGCATCATCCCTTTGATGATATTATATCATCAAATACATTGAATTCCCTATCCCGACGGCACTTAAAATCGTTTCTACTGAACAATTTGTATTTCCGAGCATATCTACAAATTTTATAACACGTATTTACTCAAAAACCGTTAGTTTGACTAAAAAACGCATCGAAATAAAAGTTACCTTCCAAAATTTCTTTTTGTAGATCCAAATTTTCAATGCCGACCAAACTTTTTAGATCAAATTTCTATGGTCCCAATATTTGCCAATCCAACCAATTTCGCATAAATCTCCAATCACAAAATTACCTTATTCGGTAACTATAAATAAATTTCAATGTCGATTACCTATGGACAAATTCGAAATCGATGATTCAAGTCATCAAAAATCGACCTCACGCTTCACCGCTTACCTCCCTTATTCTTACGTATTTCCAATTACCAAAATCCTTGCAGTAAAATATTCACTTAACTGCAATTAATTATTATCAGATGTACATAATTAAACTAAATACATAATCATTACAATATTGGGGGACAGTTAGCTAGCGCCCACCACCCGAAATCGATTGAAAATTTCTCTATAGCAAAGAGGAAGGTTAATAGAGTATACTGTAAAAATTTTATGTGAGAATGTATAGTCAAAATTTTGAGAAAAATCAATTTGAAAGTACGTAAATTTAGCGAAGAAAACGTTCGAATAGGCTACGCCCCCCAGGCAGCTACGATGAAATGTATCGGCGTTCCCTCCGGAACGGGTGAAATTTTTTCGCTCGGATTTGATTTTTTCTTTGAAATTCGGATAGGTGGGGGTGTCATTAGTAGATATTAGTAATAAACATTAGCAAAATAATCGTAAATTATATTGTAATTTAATGTTGGTTTGTAATAAAGAAATACTGGACACATTATAAACTTGTTTATTGTTAGAAACACACTTTTTTGTTAACACCATCAACATTCATCGCGCGTACGACTTACATTCCAAGTAGTACCGCTAATAATCATACCTAGATGGCATGACAATACCGTTGAGAGATAAAAATTAACAAATTACCCGTGTATTGACGAAAAAATGAAAATATTAAATTTTTTTAAATTCGATTTTTGGGGTGTGCAATCGATTTGGAGGTTTATCCATCGTCAAAACCTACCCTTACGGGGTACCGCTCCGCTCTGCACCCCTCTAGGGCGGTTTCAACTCTGGTTACTAGGCTAAACATACGAGAAGCGCCTACCATCAAGAAAACCGGGATTAAGGAAATCGGGAGTTTAGAGACCCTTGAAATAGCATTAAAAAGTATAGTCGCGGTATGCAGCAGTTCACATTTACGTTTAACCCCCAAAAAATTGCGTAAAAACAATAAATAATCGATGTTACAAGTACGAGAGACGTGTTGCATCTGCCGGTGCGAAATTTTCTAAGTGTTAGAGCCCCCGCAGACTGCAGACTTTCTATCGGCCAATAGTTAGTCGGTTTCTTAATCAGTATGAAACGGTATGCAAGTGTCGGCCGATACCGAATCGTTATAATTTGCGCACTTGCATACAGCTTCATACTGATTATGAAACCGACTAGCTATCGGCCGATAGTTAAGTCTGCAGTCTGCGGGGGCTCTAAGGTTCATTCATTCCACACGTACCGTCAATAAAATGACGACGCGCGGAATCTCGTTAGGATTTTACATGTAAATTTGCTAACTTCAAAATCGATTATTTCAAAATTTTGATAATACATTCTCACATAAAATTTTAACAGTATACTATATGTATAAACCTTCCTCTTTGCAATAGGAAATTTTCAAATCATTTGGAGTGGTGGGCATTAGCTAACTGCCACCCAATATTGGCTTGTTACTCTATTGATTATATCAAGAATTTGGGAATTTTTCAAATTTCTTTGATTATAATGAGCATGCAAGTTTATTTTAAAACTGCAACGAAATATTGGATTAAATGATTAATTTTGGAAATCAGTGAAAATTTAGTCCTTTGCGGACCACCTTGTCGAAGTGTTTAAACCTTTCCAAACTGAAGCTCTCCACAAGGATGTCAAGATTGACGAGTCTCTTGGAGCCCCATTCCAGATGGACCAACCTATAAGAAAAATCAAGAAAACCGAGGTCTCAGCTTACATCAAGAAAGACTTAAATCTAAAGAAGTCCCCAGGTTTCGATGTTGTAACCGTAAGAGTCCTGAAAGAACTGCAAGAAAATGTATGAGTGCTATTGAATCGTCATTCACAATTGTTCCTGGAAAATAAAGTTCTCATACATAAAGCAGTACTAGTACCAATTTGGACATATTGCATTCAGCTCTGGGGAGATGCTAGTAACTCCAACATCGCCAAAATCCAGAGGTTCCTATCAAAGATAGGAGGTTCCTATCTATCAAAGATAGGAACCTCCCCTTTGTCGTGGGAATCCCCTTCCCAAGCGAGATTAAATTGCTGGCTTTTTTTTCAAGTTGTATAAGCTATCGCATGCCATAAATTTACGATTTATGACGACTTTTGTAAATCGTAATAACGTTCTTCAGTCTCAAGTTGAGTTTATCAGTAAATTTAATCCTATGGTGTCATTTAGGCACAATGACTCTACAGGGCTCCTTTGTACCTGAACTTTAGTGCATGGACAATAAGCCTGGATTTGCCAGGTTGTGGCACGCACGCAACTAATGTAATTAGTTTAGGGTTTTCACAGACCGTTAATATTCAAATGGTAACGGTCCATGTGCCTTTGTTCGGCAATTCTAGGAAAACCCCCCTTTCTTTATTAATGTATTCTTACTTTAACAATAGTTAACTTACGAAGTTGTTAATTTGTTATTTGTCGTTATTTAGTATTGTGTTTTATTAATAAAATTGTTATGAGCGATCCAAAAGACGTTTAGTTAATTAAGGCCAAGAAGCTATTAGCAACAACTCATAATTATTAAATATCTTTAGTTACATTTTATATATTGTGATGGTTTCGATAAAGTCTTATATCCACCACTCCTTAAAATCGTCCAGCTAGCAAAATCGGACAAGACTCTTCTCAGTAGCGAGTTCAGCGGGGTTGCAAATAAAATTGTCTCACCTAATAGTACGATGATTAAGTTGATTAACTGTCGAACTCTGACAAATGGTTTGCTTTTATTTATGAGCAAATGAAAGATAGTATCTAAATTGAAAAATGCTTCTATTGAACAAAATATGATATTATACCCAAAAATATAAATGTTACAAAAGTAAATATGGACTTTCGTCGTTACAATTATTAAGAAAAAGTTTAACAAAAATAATGTTGAGACCGTTCCTGTGATGATTTAGTATCATTCGCAGATTTAAAATGTTTATTATTATTTTTAAAATTGGTTTAAATTGTTTTTGATGAATTTTTAACGAAAAGTTTAATTTAAATATTGAAAGAAAGTTGGAATAAACGCCTTGTAGATATTACAACGCCGGTAAAGTTCAAATGTTGAATATGAAATTTAAATTATAAGGTGTACCTTGTTTTAAGATAATCCATTAGATGCTACGCATATTATGGTGAATTATTGCAGATGATGTCACCTTCTATGAACCTGCGTAGTATTTCGATGGACATTTTAATAACTTAGATCAGCGCTTCTCAAATTGTTGAATGTGGCGGACCGGTATTATTCTTACTCATCCATGACGGACCACCACAATTTTATCGAAGGTCAAAGAATTTTTTCAATTTATAACAGATGAAACAATAACGAAACATAAGTATTTTATTCATAAACTTGAAAAAGAACTATATATAAACATAAACAAAATAACGCACAACGCTGCCTTAATGTGATAAATGGGCTCGCTTATTTTCGGTCAATTTTTCGATCCGTGGTTCAATTTATGACAGCGCTAAGCGAAATGGGGAATGAATCTTCATAGTACTCCTATATTTTGTTTTTATTATACCCATGGTTGAAAAGCCAATCTCACAGAGATATGTGGTAACGAAAGGAAGAAGTTTTTTCAAAGCAATATCGGAAATATCGGGATATTCTGGTCCTGCTTTTATCCAAAAAGATGCGAGTGACATATTTTCAAAGTATACCTTCAGTCCTTCATCAGCAGCGAGCTCCAACTATTTATTTTCAGTATTGACAGGTAAGTCATCGGTAAGTGGAACAAATGGATTGCGGACCCATACGTTTTCTTTGCGCGGATCTTCATCTGTTGGGAAATAAAATTCGAAACGTTCTATCAAGCTTGTCAAATGTTGGCTGATGACATTTCTTAGAGATGTAACATCAAGCTCTTCTCCTGCATCGACCATAAATGCTAATAGGATGTGAAACATATCGTAACAATTTCTTGCGATTCGACTTTTCCATGCTTGTAGTTTTCGTTTCTGTGTATCAATTTTGTCTGCAACAGTAAAACAGGAAGTCATCATTCCCTGCATCGAGTTGTTCAGATCATTGACGATGGAAAAAATATCAGCTAAACAGGCAAGCTTCGCCACCCAATTTACATCGAGGAAACGTTGCGCCCAATTTGGTTTCTTGCTTTAAAGGAACTCCAGCAGTTCGTTGCGAAGCTCGAATACTCTTGAGAAAACTTTTCCTCTTGATAACCAACGCACTTCAGCATGTAATAAGAGCTTCTTATGAGCAGCTCCCATTTCATCGCATAATAGAGCAAAGAGTCGCGAATTTAAAGCATTGACCTTTACATAGTTGACAACCTTGACCACCCCGCTGAGCACACTATTTAATTCTGGCGACAATTTTTTTGTTGCCAAATTTTCGCGGTGAATAAAACAGTGCGTTGACTTGCATTCAAGTGCAAGCTCTTTAATCTGCGTAACCACTCCTGAAAATCGACCTATCATTGCAGCTGCTCCATCAGAACACACACCTACTCAAAAAACCCATCTTTTCACTATATTTGGGTGAACTAGCCGCGGACCGGCAACACTTTGCTCGCGGACCGGCACTGGTCCGCGGACCACCTATTTGAGAAATGCTGACTTAGATATTAACTTCACTATTTGATTTAATACGTGATTTCGGTTTTTTATTCACTTGTTATGTTGTTGTTATAAAGTTGCTCCCAAATGAGCTCCATTTCCCCGGCACCCCCGCCACAAAATATTCAAATCGGACTTGGTGGAATCGTTTGTACTTCGTTTTCATCGGTTTGTACCGCAAAAATTTTCGTTTGTATCATAAAGACAAAAAAGTTACAGCACTTTCAAAGTGGGGGTGCCAGGGAAATGCCAGCACCCCCACCACAAAATATTCAAATCGGACTTGGTGGAATCGTTTGTACTTCGTTTGTATCGGTTTGTACAGCAAAGATTTTCGTTTGTATCATAAAGACAAAAAAGTTACAGCACTTTCAAAGTGGGGGTGCCAGAGAAATGCCAGCACCCCCACCTCAAAATATTGAAATCGGACTTGGTGCAAGCGTTTGTACTTCGTTTGTATCGGTTTGTACCGCAAAAATTGAGAAATAGTTTATCTTTATATTTTCGGTTAAGCCTTTGGTGGTCGGTATACGGCTAGCTATGGTATTCTTTGCGGAGGCCGGGTCATAGATAGCCTGCAATGCCTTACGAGAAATGCTTACTTTAAATAAATAAAAATGCAGATGAATAATTAACAAATTTAATAAAATAATTGTATTTATCAACTACAACAATGAACACACACAGTATGAAATAAATCAAACAGATGAACGTTTTAAAAAAACAAATATTAACGACTGGTAAATATAGTTTGTCACACCAAGTGATCCAATACAATATAAATTGATTAAATTAACCACCTTAGGTTTCGCTAAGTCGAAAAGAAATAAAAAGATCGACTTACCAGTACTGATTCGTCTTACAAAATAGATAACGACAACTGCTACTTCTTTTCTCTGCGAAACTGGTGGTATAGCTTGAATTATCACAATACACTTGTTGAGACTGTCTTCAGCTCCTGTGATGTGAAATTGAACCGGACCCTGATGGAACCTTGGCAGTGAGAATATAACCCGTCGTATACGATTGAAAGGTGGGTACTTCCAGTGCACTCCGTCTTGTGAAAATTTACTAGGAGTTCCGAACTACTGGAACGCATTAACCAAATCTTCAGTTGACAATCAGAAAGTTGCAAAGCTTTACTGATGCAATAGATGTGATAACTTTATGGTTAACAAAAGGTAGCGTATTCCAAACAACCAAATACAACGTGAAATGTTGAACTCGCCACGTGGGTAACAAAATATAACCATAAAATATAGAAGTTCACGACTGCTACTAAATCCGTATTAATTACGAGCAGCTTCGAGAGACACGAACACACTCTTCCAATGACTAATGGAAATCGTATTCGAAATGGACAAATAATAATTAATAATATTATCCAAAAATTGGTCTTCTCCAAAAATGTCGACCTACAACCAACGCCTTGCTTGTTCATAGGTTCACCCAAGACTGTATCCTTTGCGCAGTATGAACAAATCCCCACCTCGGCGCGATTATCATGCGCCTTTAAAAGAATAAAAGATATATAGGGTTGAACGTAAGTGATGGATTACAAAAATCCGTCACACACCAAGGTGTACAACATAAAGGTCTGATTTTCAAATTTATTAAAATTTTAAATCATTTACACAGTGCGAAATAAAAATTGACATTACTCGCGCAAATAAACATTAATTTAATGGACCACGAACCTTCATCAACAATAGAAGAAAGAAGAGACTATTGTAACAATTTTAATTTTATAAGCGCTTGCGAAAATTTTAATTTGAAATTTGAATTTAATTTAATAAATTTTTCTTTTGAACAATTCATTGTTATAATTGCTTCAAAAGGTAATACGCAGAGCCCATTTAACCCGCAAATAATCGTTTTGGAATCTACTACTGAGAAGTCTTATCTGAGCTAGCAAATAAAAGAGGCATTATAGTTTACTTGTCTCCAAACAACCGGGGCTTTATAAATTTTAAACTTTGGGGGCAGAGTAATATGTATGTGGCTAGATTCTATTTATTTTATCATTTCCTAGTAAAGCATTGCGACATACGATTGCAATAAGATTATTCATATCAGAGTGTAGATGTAATGCGAAAAATTAATAGCCTCTCCAATTTATATGAACATTAACTTTTTGTACCTGCTGTTTATTCTAATTTTTATTTTCGTCTATTTTTTCAGCTGTTATTAGGATTGTATAAAATTTTTACTTTGTAGGTAGGTACAATCAATAATTTTATTTTCTTGATTACTAGCCGATATTACCTTTTTATGTACATAGTATGTAATAGGCCTAGTTAAAATAAATTATTAATTCAATAAAAACTGTTTATGGATTTATATTGATGGTGCTATTTATGAAGAGTAAATAACTACAATATCAAACTTGTCATTAAAGATTAAATTATTGAAATTTCGGTTTAACATTTCAGTAGTATTATAGGTGTTGTTTAATAAAAATGGTTCGCCAGGATATCAAAAATTGTGTACATTGTGCTATTGGTGTGATTTTCAATTTTACACCCTTTATGGGAATATCAAAAGTATTTTTCGCTTGTAATCATGCAAACAACATGGTAGTTCCTGTAAGAGAACCAATTATTTATAAATTAAAGGCACTTCCAGCAATTTTATCGCTGATTGTAATTTTTATCTCTCAGTACTATGCTGCATTTAAAACCTATACGGCAATCAAAAATAATATTGTGCTACAAGATCTGTTGCCCACAACATCCGATGTAATATTATATCAGATTGGAATGATAATAATTATTCACTGTGTATTGAAATTTCGAAAACTGGATAGGATGATGCTATGTTATGACTCAATATTAAGAAATTTTTACTCACTTACGTCGCACTATTTGTTGTCAACTGATGATATTAATTTTTTTCGATCATTGTGTTATATGGGATTAACAGTTTACTCTATTTTCTTTTCTATTATATCTGTAGCGGTATTTTGCGATAAAATTGAGCCTAATTGGAATATAATTGAAAAAGTAGGAATATGCATTGCGTTAAATGCGTTGATTTTCATCGTCGCGATTGCGTTGCTATATCTTAGACTTTTTTACTATGGCTATGATAAATATAATCATTTTTTATTGATTTATTTATTGATTTATTGATTTGGAAAAATTTAAAACTTGTACTTTTTCAAACGGAAATAATATCTATGTTTCCTTGCCACGAGAAGACATAAAAAATTGGCTGAAAGTTTATGCAGACACGTATATTTGATTTGCAAAGATATTGAAAACTTTTAGTGATGCCTGCAATCCTGTATTATTAATAACTAGATGATAGCCCGTCCGAGGACGGGCAGCTAGAAGGACGGGCAGGCAGCCAAGGCCATTTGGCTTTTGGATTGCACTGAGAGCTTTCCTTAATCTTCATTCAACTTAAGTTACCTTGGGTAGCTGCCCGTCCTTCTAGCTGCCCGTCCTCGGACGGGGTATCATCTAGTAGGCAAATGCTTTGCATCGCCCTAAAACATGAAGAATAGTTAAATCTTCCATTAAGGCCTTCAACTTTAGCTTAAAGACCCTGGCAACTAAGTCAGGACGATCTGATGCCGATTCTCCCCGTCTTAAATTAGTTGTTATTTCTGGCCACTTTGGATTTGCAGTGAATGTGATGAAAAGGTCAGGTGGGCCGTATTTTCCAAAAATTGACATTGCATCTTGAAGTCTTTGCCGCATGTTTCTCGGAGAGCCTTCGAAAGAGGAAGGAAGAATAACCGACAAACCAGCTTGCACTCCAGCATCGTGTGCTGCATTTTGAATATGATCGGATAGACCTTGATACAATTCAGTACGCAATTTACTTTGTTGATATCGTAAGTAGTTCAAATTATTGGCTTCCACTTGCAAATATGAGTCGACAATCCACTGTTGCGTAAGTTTTCCCGCACTCATGATCGGATTGAAATCGTTTCTAATTGCTGTTTGCGCAACTTTAAATTGTAACATGCTGATTTTATTACGGGATTGCCGATATCCTTCGCAACTCCAATTGGGTTGCCACCCTGGTTCGCCAAACGGATAAAGAATGCCATAAGTCATAGGGTCAAGATTTGGACTGAGAATATTGATACGAATGAATTGTTGTGCATTGTCGACGGGATTTCGAGGATAGATACGGATATCACGTTCAAATGGAGGTTCGCCGTCATCATTTACGAACACCATTGCAATTTCATTGGACGTTGGAGCATTGTAACGTCTTTGATCAGACTGCCGATCGCGCCGCATCACCATATTGACGACCGGAACTGGTTGTCCTTCTTCTTCGGCTCGTACACGCTTTTGTTGCTCAATTTCTTTCATCAGGCAATATGAAGCTGCGATACGATTGTTGACGCGGAAGAAACGATCGATTTTCTCAATCACTTCAGGTAGACAACCTCTATTCTCAAGCAGATTTACTCGTTCATTGACCGCTTCTGTCGTGTCCATTACATACAGTTGTGCAAAATTTCTTGTTTGTCCTTCAGGTGGATACAGGTTTGTGGTTCTGTGGTACGTCTGTCCATGAATTTTGAAAACGTATGGTCCGTTACCCGGCATTGAAACAATCTCTGCTCCCATTGAAGCGAAAGAACCCGAGGAATTGTAAGAACGGATGTGCTGACGAAAGTTCTTGTAGTAAGGATTATTTGAATCTGAAAGCATAGAGCGAAGAAATTCGGGATATAACAATAGATTCCCATGTTGATCGAGCGGTTGTGGAATCTTCACTTTTCCTTTATGACAGCAGTTGTTAAATTGTTTATCAACTGGACGCTCCTTGGCGAAATTCTTGGAGCCGCAGAACTGACAGATGGAATTCATTTCTCCACAATCGTGTCGAGTAACGTGAGATTCATCAAATCTCAATGCTCTTATTTGGAGTTGAATTGCTTGACTTTGGTATCGATTTTCTTTCTGTAGATGTATCGCATGGGACCGAGCGTCAGCAGCTTGCCGCGCTTGAGTTTGTTCCAAAGTTTCACGTTGTCGACGTATCGCATGAGACCGAGCGTCAGCTTGTCGCTGTGATCGAAGCTGTTCTTCTGTGTTATTAGCTCTTGTACGTGCTTTTCTCTCACGATTCAATCGCCGTCGCTTTGCAGCAGGATTTTCAAAATTTTCATTATCCATTATGGAAGTTCACATAATGCTTTTTTGGAAATAGCTGTCCTATATAGACAAAATGATACGATGATACGTTGATCCGATGATACGTTGATACGATGATACGTTGATACGATGATATGTTGATCCGATGATACGTTGATCCGATGATACGTTGTGCGTTCGGTTCGGTTCGGTTTGCTTCGGGTATTTCCGTGGGACAGACAGAAAGAAAGACTTGGCCTTTTATAATAAGAGATACTCTTTGAATTCATTTGATAAATATTCGCCACCATTGTCGCAGTACAAATAAACGATTTTTGTATTAAAAAGAGCTTCACTTTTAGCTACAAAATCTTTGAAGGTATCGATTACCTCTGATTTACGAATTAGTAAATACGTAACCGTATAATGCGTATACTGATCGACAAAAGTGACAAAATAATTTTTATTATCTAAAGTAGAAGGTGTTATTGGTCCACACACATCGGGGTGTATGATGTATAACGCTCTACTTACATGATTTTTATCTTTTACTTTTGCAAACGGAAGTCGGGCCTGTTTTGCGTATATGCAGGCCTCACATAAATCTTTAGTTGGGCTTATGTGATTTATTAAATCCACATCTTTAATCATATTTTCTTGTTTTAATTTCAAGAATTTTTCTTTTCCGATATGCCCTAACCGGTCATGCCATATTTTATAGTTATTATTATTATTATTAATAATTGTAGCATTAGATTTATGACTTCCATAATTAATCATGTTTTGTTTACTCATTTTAAAATAAATAATAAATAAGTCATTTAAGGGCTTACCTTTCATAATAACTTTACTTTCCTGTTTTATTTGTACCCCTTTCGGATTGAAAATTATGGTCATTCCATTTTCTTGCATTCTTCGTACAGAAAGACTGTTGTGTGGCACTTCCGGAGAGTAGAGCACATTTTCCAAAATACCATTCACACCGCAATTTGTTTGCACTTTTAGTGTTCCACGTTTTATAGCACTTATTGATACTTTGTCTTTTGCGACTGCAATTTTAAGTAGTATAGCAAGATCTTCATAAGTATCAAAACATAAGGGATCGTTTATTAAATGATCAGTTGCACCAGAGTCCATTAAAAATGCAATTTCACCATCGTTTTTATTTTCATATCTGAGATTTGATAGCATAAAAGTAAAACCACTTGTATTTTGAGTTTCAATAGTTTGCAGTGTGTGTGTCCTATCATTTGAATTTTTATTAGACATCCTTTTGTAATAATAACAGTTTTGCATTGTATGATTTGTTCCACCACAATGATCACATTTTATATTAGATGTTCTATTGTTTGTTCTTTTATTATTCGAGTTGAATTTTTCACTTTGATGATTATTGTAAGTGTTTCGTTTAAAATTATTATTTCCTCTATTATAATTTTTGTGTTTTTGATTTTTCTTCCACTTGTTCTTCATATTTGGTTTACTTCCCTGATGAAATGTGGATGTACGTTCAGTACTTAAAACCTTGGCACTTGTATTTGCTGATTCATCTTTCAGTTTCACTTCATGATCTAGTAATCGTGTTTTCACAAAGGATATTGTTAATTTGTCTTCCGCGAGTGTCTCTAATGCCGTAATGACACCATCGTAAGATGTAGGCAATGTAAGTAATAAATGGGACACTTTGTCATTTTCTTCAAGTCTTGCGCCTGCAGAAATTAATTCCGTTACAAGATCGTCATTATTTGAAAAATGCTGGAGTAAACCAACATCTCCTTGCAATTTTAAACTTAATAGTCTTTTTCGTAATGCAAGTTGGGTTGCTAAACTTTTTCGTTCATAGATTTCATCTAGTTTTTGTAGTATCTGCTTAGCAGTTTTATTTTCTTGAGCAAACCCCAAAAACGAGTCACTTAAGTATTCAACTAGTACACTTATCGCGGTGGATTCATTTTGCTTCCAAGATTTTTCTTCTTTGGGAGTTGAGAATTGTGCTGGTGGGTCACTTTCGATTACGTTCATAATGTTTAATTCCGAGATCAATGATTTTATGCGAAATTTCCATATACCGTAGCGCTCACCATCAAACGGTTTTATATTCCGCTTTTGAGTGTTTTTTAATTTGTCCATTTTTATGTTTTTATTTCGCACTAATCACTTTTCTAAATTTAATAATGCACCTTTTTAATTTATTAACGTTCTTGAGCCCATAACCCGTTGGAATAAAGGCATTTAAATAAAACTCGGTTTTATATTTGAGAACTATTTATTTCCCAACACAAGTACCTGCTTCTTATCTGAAGGTTTTTATTCAACTGGTAACAACAACTGCATTTTTGTTACTAAGATAATTTTGCTTATTCGCATAATTTATTTATAAACCATATCACAGACTTCGTGTCTGAGAAAAACGATATGCTAACTTAGCTGTTATAAAATATCTTTTACATTTGTATTTAACACGACGTACATTAAGTTTTGTAATGCATTATTTAATATAATCTAATGGTTTTTGATATTGTTAAAACGTATTGTAGCGTTTGACGTACGTTTTAACATTAAAACAAAGGGAGTGACTAGTCGCCGTGTGGAACAGTACATGCGCAGTTGCGTAGATTTTGTACTTCTACAAAATTCGAATAAATTTCATTCAATTTTAAAACATCAAATCTTATTTCTGCGGCGCATGCTCAGTTACGTCTCTTTTGGTAACGAAATTCGAATATTTCAATTCAAAAAATACGTTTTTTTTACGTCGCACATCGGGAGCAACAGTGTCAAAATCGTTATAAATTGTTGTGAAATAGCTGATAAAATTTACACAGATTTTCATATAATTAATTTTATTGGTTAACATTTGCTCACATCAACACGCACTAGACTTCTGTACTTGACACCCTTACCGTCGATCTGCGATATATTACAAATCTGGAATCTGAAAATAACCTTCTCTAAACTAAAGAGTTGGTGTGCATATTAGATTCTTAATGAAACGCTTGTTGAAATAAAACTTTTAATTAACACTAATATTTATTTACAATATTACTTGGTTCTAATAATTAATAAAAATGATTTAATGATATAATAAAATAATAACACTCTTTAAATGTTCACTCTAAGATTTCTTCGTTTTACACAATCCAGTTGGGCTCAAAGATATAATTTTTGATTCCCGCCTTAAGAGAAATTTACTACCATTTACAAAAATGAAAGTACAGGAAAGACAAATGTCCCTACGATTTGCTGCAATTTTTGTTTAAACTGGGTGCATAATATTAAATGCATTTAAGATTTGGAACCACAATTTACACATTTAAATATTTTTTGCTGAGTTTCCAAGTTATTAATGCATTTCATATGTACCCAGTTTAAACAAAAATCGCAGCAAATGGTAGGTTCATTTGTTATTGATTTATTGCAGACATTGCAAATCCACTTGGCAATGTTTTTAATTTTTATTTTATAGCTTTTAAACACTTCCCAAGCTTCTTTCGTAAAAAATTTTTTTAAAATAACAATACTGACTTCCAGGAGTTTTATATTAATAAAATTTAATGGAAGTAAATCTGTAATCATAATTTGTCTTGAAGAGACGATCTTTGGATCTTTCAAGATCCACTCCAAAATTATATTTACTCTTTCCTGCACTTTCAATTTTTTAAATGGGACTAAATTATTTCCCTTTCGTCTTTTGGGAACACCTATCACAGTTAGATCGCTCCCAGCAGGCCTCCCCTTTCTTTTATATGCAGGAACTTTTATTTTCTGCAAATCTATGTCCAGATATATTTCCTTATCTTGACGTACATCCTGATCATGATGTACATCCTCCTCCTGACGTATATCCTGATCCTGATGTATGTCCTCATCCTGACGTATATCCTGATCATGATGTACGTCCTGACCGTGATGTACGTCCTGATCCTGATGTACGTCCTCATCCTGACGTATATCCTGATCCTGATGTACATCCTCCTCCTCACGTATATCCTGATCCTGATGTACGTCCTCATCCTGACGTATATCCTGA
This sequence comes from Podabrus alpinus, assembly GCA_932274525.1. Classification (NCBI taxonomy): domain Eukaryota; kingdom Metazoa; phylum Arthropoda; class Insecta; order Coleoptera; family Cantharidae; genus Podabrus; species Podabrus alpinus. Next base: position 40,928,513 of record OW026452.1, on the reverse strand, counting down.
TCATGATGTACGTCCTGACCGTGATGTACGTCCTGATCCTGATGTACGTCCTGATCTATGTCGGTTGCCGTCATTTGGAAATCATCAAAATTGAAATTGTTAGATTGCAATTTTGTGATTATTTTATCTAAATGAGTGTTTAATTTGGTGTAATCACTCTTTTCGCAAATGTCAGCAGCCAATGTACTAATGAGTTTTGCCTTAGCAAAAGTTTTTCTGTATTTCTCTTGGCAACTTAATGGCTTGAGGTTTTCATTTGGGAACATATCAACATAAACTGACTGTGAAGTCGAAGGAATAGCCTCCATGTCTGATTCATGTAGGAAAGTACAATGTTCAAGAAAATATGTGTTCTTCCACCTATCAATAACAAGATTAGATTGAAACAAATTTTCCATACAATAATTCCTTATTGCAAATATGTGTTTGCAAGGCATTCCCGTGGATTTTGAAAAGTAACAAGTGCAAGATTCACTGGTTGTACTATAATCAGAATTTCTTCCCTTTACAATATAACACCGTAAATGTTCATCAAATGAAAATGATATTTTACTGAAAGAAAATTGTGTCTCCAATTTCTGAAATCCATAAGGAGTCAGAAGTTGCGAATAACCAGCTCGAAAGTCTTCATATAAAATAGTTTTCCTTTTATTAAGAAAATTAGCTGTTCTACTGTTTTTCTCCTTTTCTAATGTTTTGATTGTTGTAAACATGTCATCAATAAATTGTTCAAATGTGCTGTGTTTTTGACAAATAGCTTTAAATTTTGCATTTATTCCTTCCAACCTATTATTGGTTCTATTCATGAAATTATTAACTTTTTTGCCAAGAAAAGGACACCATTCTTCCTTTATATTTATCCAATTCTGAGACAAATATGTAAATATTCTTTCAGGAAAATCGCTTTTAATTTTTTCTACAATTTCGGCAAACTCGTTTTCATTTTTTGAGTATACCAACTTCTGCAATAACTCCAAAATTGCAGTTTTGTCGATCGATGTAATTTTAAATTTTTCACAAGTTAATTCTCGTTGAAAAATTTTCAAGACGTGAAATATACAAATATGTAATTGTGCACCTGGAAAAACCTTGCTTAAAACTTCCCGTTCTGTCAAATCTTTATCGGACATAATGTTTTGGATTTTATTCCATGTCGGATTGCAATTTTTAAAAGTTTCCAAGAACCACTCCAAACTTTCTTTGTCTTCCTGAATTAATACAGCTACAGCCACAATACCGCTTTCACCATTACCATCTACATTTAAAATAAGATAGAGAGGTGCTTTGATGTCCAATAATTTATATGTTGCATCTATGCAGATGAACTCTGGGTATGCTGTCAGCGAAGAAATCATTTGTTTAGTGCAAAAAGTTAAACCTTTAAAAACATCATCTTTATCCAGCAACAGGTGACAGTCTGCGCCTGCAATATTAAATAAAAATAAGTAAGTAGATTTTTAAAAAGCATAAAAAATGCAACTTACCAAACTTAGATTGTATTTTGTTACATACACTTTGAATATTGTTCTTTCCTTGTCTTCCCATTTGTTGCAGGTTTCTAAGGTCCTTCAATGTGATGCATTTATCAAGTCGTTCCTCCAAATCAGCACGTAGCATATGTTTATTTACTTTCATTTGCAACAACTTCTTTGCGTCTTCTTTAATATTATCAGGAAGTTTCCGATTATGTGGAAGTTGCTTAAAAAGTTGCTAGAAAATAAAAAATAATTTACTATTTGCTCGGTTAGCTCGGATCGGCATGCGTTTTTGAAACAAATATCACTTGTGATTAAAGAGGTAAACTGTACACGGTGTCGATTTGACTGCGCCAATAATTTCACTCTAGAACTAAATGAAATTTACACTTCATATTGGAGCTTTCAAGACAACAACCGCCAAAAAGCTTTGTCGAGAGACAGGATAATCTCGCATGTCTCGGCAAGAGTGGACTGCCAGCATAACAATTCAATATTCTTTAGTAATTTTAAATAAAGGCTTAATATTAATATAAAGGGAAACAAAATATTTTTACCTTTGAAACTACATGATTGTGCTTGTGGCTAACAGATGATACAGTGTATTCCTTTCCAGAATTCGATATGATTACATGTATATGAGCAGGACACAAATGTTGTTTACGGATAGTCCTAAAAATTTAAATTACAGGTAAAAAAAATGTTTAAAGGAATATAAACTTGCTTACGTAGTTTTCCTAATGCCTTTTCCATGACCTTCATACTGTCTTCCCCCATGGACACATGCCCAACGAACAGAATAAAACTTTAAATCGGGATTTAACGGCCTATTTACGATTTTCTTGGCAGATTCTACAGTTCTTGAAGTAACTATACTAAGTTGCACACATTTTAATTCGCATTGAGTTTTTAAATGTGCTTTAAATTTTTCCAGATCGCAAAATCTCAAGCCAATATCGATGCCTAAATTAGCTTCTACGGTTTCTACACATTCTGCCATATTCTTCACTTTTAGATATCACGGGTTTCGCACAAGTATAACAAGAGTATAACACACACAATACGGTTATAAAGTTAGGTTATAAACTACACATACGTAATGGCGACGGAAGTAACATTTGATATCTTAAAAATGAGTAAAAAGCATTCGAATTTTGTATAAGTACAAAATCGACGCGACTACGCATGTACTGTTCCACACGGCGACTAGTCACTCCCTAAAACAAATGCTATAAATCAAATTGAGATTTTTAGTAATTATGTGAATTTATATTTTTTACCTACACCTTGTTCATTATTTTCAGAGTTTCTGTGAAAACGGTTGGTTGCCCAAAAAAATTTATTTGACGAAAGTTGTAGCCCGTTAAATTCCCTATCCGGTTTGGCCGTTAGTTGTTCTCTTAGACGTTTCGTTTAAGAGATACGGGGTTCGCAAGAAAATTAAAAAAAAAACCTGAATTTTTTAAACATTTTTTCCCTTAATTTAATTTATAACTCGAAATTCGTTGATTCTAGACGATAAAGGGTTATAACCTAATTTGTATACAAGCGAATGATCTTTAAAAAAGTTCTAATCCATTAACCTTAAAAATTCAATAATATCGGAGCTATGGCCGTTTGAAATTCAAAAAATTGCTTTAAAGGGAGGTACCCCCCAAGGGTTTGGACTTGGGCAAAAATTTTATTTGAAAATTTGTCTTAGAAAAGTGTCCTTTATCACCACCTCAAAGGTTCTCCACGGTCACGGGGACACCCTGTATATCGAGGCTCGACAGTATTTAGCACAGTAAGGGGGTACAAAAAAAACATGGTATCCTTTAAAGGGTCATTCACATCCACGTAACGTACGTTCCGGACATAGAATACGTAACGTAGAAAACGTAGTTTTTTATTTGCCATTCACATCCACTTAGTTTACTATGTTTTTACTATGTTTCCATAGAAACGAAAAGCACGGGCACCTGTATTTGCATTGGCTATCGGTTGACAGTTTGACAGCATTAATTTTTGTGACTTAACCTTAAAATTGAAAATACAGTAAAAGGGGTGTTGCCTAATAAAATGTAAGCATCTCCATTGGTCAAACATAAAAAACATAACGTACAAGTTGAAGTTGAACGAACTTTTTGTTACGTTACGTTATGTCTCCCATGTTTTTTCGAATGTGAATGGTACCATTTGAAACAATGCATTTCAACTTTCCTTACGTTACGTATTCTATGTCCGGAACGTACATTACGTGGATGTGAATGACCCTTTAGACTCTTTACGATTAAAAAATATAATTTAACAAGTCTTCCCCCCCCCCCCCGCCCTACATGGAGTTATTATAATATATTACCTTAAAATAACTGTGGGAAATCAAAGTGTGTAATTCAAGGATTAAGAAAGGGAAATCGCGCAAGGCGATGCAACGAGATAGACGCGAGTCGAGTCGCGCTTAAAATAATAATATTCGTGGAAGTAATTGTGTAAATGGTTTTTGATATGATTTTGATGGAAATAGAATTTAATAGAATGAATGAGTAAAATTGTGATTGATTTTAAAATAGCTAAAAAGTGATGGAACATTAAATTAATGGAAGCTAATAAATGGATAATTTATGTAAAATGCAGCAGGAATTTAATTTGGAAATTGAAAATTAGTCAGGGTCTTAATTTTAAATAGCTTGGTCGTCATAAAAAAACACTACAATATATCGCTACCTGAAAGCTACAGTGAGATATCTTGCAAAAATACAATTTTCAGTTAGGTATTGAATTAAATTGTTATCGCCAAAATTATTTAATGCCACATTGAAATATTTCAATATAATATTCCTTTATTTGTATAGAACAAAAAAAAATGCAAAAGAAATATTCACATTTCAAATTCTAATTGCGATTTAAATCTTTAAAATGAATTATCTCAAATTAACTATTTCGTTATATCTCACTGTACCTTTCAGGTAACGATATGTATTATTTGAGGATATAATAATAATTAATAATAAATGTCTGGCTAATGTAAAAAATTTAAAAATTTATGGAAACCACGATGATATACATTATTATAGTGAAGTTGTGTTAAGAGAACAACAGAATTCAGAACAACAAACAGAAAGCACTTTGCTATGCCCGATGTGGCTTGGAAATGCACTATTGATGAACGGTGGAAGTCAAAACTAGTGCTTCTAGTCACAACTGCCTCTTTTGTGCTCGTCGATGTAATTAACGAAGCGGCTTAGCTTTGTACGTTTGGTACTAAGTGTTGAGAGCTGGGTAGCGACGAGGTCGCTTTCGTGGATTCTTGTATGGGTGCCTCTTTGCGTAGTAATATCCTCCGGTAGGGCGCCAGCATCGAATTTTGGACTTTCAGGAATCTTAGTTATCCTTATCGATACAAAATAAACCAAAGTAGAAAATAAAAAGACTTACTCGTTTTGAACACACACTTTTAATATAAATTAATTCGAAATTAATCGTAAATAACATAAGAGAATTCTTGCTTACACAGATTATATGAATAGTAAATGTTTGTATTAAAAAAATAAAAATTGATAATCGTTTACAAAAAATGTTGAACACAAATACATATACTTGAATACGCAGAGCGGATCAATAGATGTCGCTTGGTTGTAGTCGAAATGTCGAACGGAGAGAACCTTCGCACTCGGTTTGTCGTGTCTACGAACTTAATTGCCTTATAAAATGCTTGCGACAAAAAAATCGCACTAAAACTACCAATAAAGCAGGAAGTACTAACTACGTCTACTGAGGGTAGAATAATGCAAGCGGGTTTACAAAATGTTAGCTACAAGCTTGGTGTTTTTTTGTTAAACAATAATCATATAGTAAATAGTGTTTATAACTACTTACGATTTCTCTTGAAATTATTACTGGATAATATACGATCAGATCTGATGGTTCTATCACTCCTGGTCAAAATCGTCAGGATTTTGGATGGCAAAGCTTGATCTAAAATATAGTTAAAACACGATATACGATATTGTAAAAACATAAAAAAACGTAGCAATAAAACTGAATATTTGAATTATTTAAATAAGCAATTAAATTCGTTTCTTGTCACCAATTTTGCGTCCTGTTCCTCCTGTAATGTTTGAAATAGCGATTGTCTTTACACACATGGAACTTAGAAAAGGTTGGCAGATGTTTGGTAAAGCGGCGATTCGTACTGACCCAGAACGGTGGAGATTTGTTCGCTGTTGAAATGAAACGAACAGATGTGTTGGTGGGTTTTCGAATTTTCTTCTTATTTGGAATTTTTCAATTCTCCGGATTTGTCCAATGATATTAGGATCGATATCATGAAAGAATAATTCACCTCAATATATCGGCTGCGGTGTTTTGCGATTGTTTCCAGATTTAAAAGAATGGAGTCGCGTCCTTTGCACATGTGGTCGGACAAATGGTTTCGCTTGTCGAAATAAAATTAATTTTCGGGATCGTATATTGATCTTTGCGAATCTAAAAAGCAACACTTTCACTCGTCGTGACTCTACTAGTCATAAACTCGATAATAGGGTCGATAAAACTTAATTGAAAACTTGTAAAATTAATAATTTTTACGGAGCTGAATTTTCACGTGTGGTCGTTACTAAAGCGATTTGCGAGACTCCTTTTCTAATCGATGCGTTCGATGCAACCTTGACGGTTAGCGGTTAGCGACCTACTTTACCGACATTGAATAAAAATCCCATTGATTATGGGTGAGAAAGATAAGTAATACTCAATGGTTTATTTGATGTTCGAGAAAGTGCTATTTTTCATTAAAATAAAATATATAATGGTAAATCACGTTAATAAAAATAAAGTCAGCTTTGTTTAATACAAAGCTGGTAAAAAAAATCATACATAAATAGAAATTTATAACATAATTATTCGTCAGAAAATTTATACACCCTAAAATAAAAAGTAAGGTTCTCTCATTGAGACCAGGATAACAGAAGTCTGTTACACCGAACTAGGTGATGTTGTTCCGTGTAATTTTGGAAGGCTTAGTTATAGTTGCGAGTGCTGCAATGCTCTATACTGTAATTCTATGGACAAGATAAAAAAACCATGGTCTATATCAACGGTGGGCAACCTGCGGCCCGCGGGCCAACTGCGGCCCGTGTAAAGTTCTAATGCGGCCCGCGAGATCTTTAGAAGAAATAATAAATAAATATTTTCAAAAACAAAAATTTTAAAGAAAAGGATTAGGTTAGTACCTAAATAAGGAAAAAGGAGAGATCTACAGTTTAATTTTCGATATAATTCGTCTTATTTAAATTAAATTAAAAAGTATTGTAAAAAGTAAATTGAAAAGTACACTAGACCCTCCATGTACGCGAGTTCGATGTACGCGAATTCAGAATAACGCGAATTAGATTTTGATACCTGAATTTTTTATACGCGAAGCAAAATTCCCTTTAACGCGAATTAAGTTTTCGCGTATTATTAAAATAACTAGGTGGCACAGTCGGCCTACCGGCCGCCTTTAGCCATCTGAACCGTGTCGGATGTGGGCCTTCGGCCTCACTACAAGGTTCTAATGTAGCCTATGTTTTTCGTAGCGTTGTAAATATCGTAACTTCTACACCAAATTTGGTTAAGATTGGTCAAATAGAAACGTAAAGCACGTGCACGCGTATTTGCATTGTCGATCGGCTGACAGCTTGACAGCATTCATTATTGTTCTTTAAGTTGATTTTGAGTAGCCTGCTTTCCTTTAAGGAATCTCGATAATCCATTCATGCGCGTCCCACAGGCCCGCGAACGAAACGTAAATATTATTCTGGCCCCTGTTATACAAAAGGTTGCCCACCCCTGGTCTATATTATACTTGTATGGTTGCGATATTCCTGAGTGAGGCCGAACAGCTATGGCCTCCTCGCTCTAGAAGGTTAAAGCGGCCGATAGGCCGCCTCACTCTATACGTATTTACTCTATGCTTGTTTACTCATCGAGAGCCGTCGAAAGGGTCGAGTTCCCACTCTTCATACCAAAAAGCGGTTTAAATTTAAACAATCCCATAAAATTATTTTCTCGTCTCCGCCTCGTTCTGATATTTGCAAGCTCATTCGTAATGGATAGTTTTCTGTTACTTATACGTAAATAACTATTCTGGAGATAATTTAGTCTATTTTATATTCAATAACTTGACATTTTCCTCTATAGTGCAACCAAACCGAGATAATCACGACTATTCCTATAACTTTAATTATTCGCGTTGTTTTACCACTATATCGGCTGAATTCGGGGTCGCCGTCTTTTATTTTATTTTATTTTTATTTTATTGTTTCAAATATCATACTACATACAGACCAATGGCCTAATTTCATGTAGATAAACATTATATTTACATTGTAAATTTTAAAAGAACTGCTATATTAAGCCATCTACGAGAGGCCCTACGTGTACGAGTATAACTCCCCGAAATCACCCATTAGTTGGCATCTGATTAAATAGTTTCTTACAAATTTTCTTAAAACGAGTGAGATCGATGTCAAAGTCCACGTCCGAATTGAGAAGTAAATAATTAAAACTACGGCATGCGGTGTGCAATGGCGCATGGGTCATATAGAGCGTTCTAGCGAGAGGAACCTGCAACGTACTGGGAAGTCGGGCATTACAAGAGCGAGGTACTCTAATATCTATCATAGAGATAATCTTTGGACAGTCGTACACTCCTTTAATTAATCTATGTAAGAATGAAGCCGAAATAGATTCGCGCCTAGCACATAATTCTGGAACATTATATTTTATTCTAAGATTTCTGTTATGTATATCATAGGATGGATATACACCTGTTTCTAAATATTCCATGTATCTAATCAACCTATTCTGTACTCGCTCCAACGGCAATCTATCTATGGCATGTGACGAGTTCCAAACTATGCTACAATATTCTAGTTTAGGACGAACAATGGCATAAAATAAAGCCTTCATAACCTCACCACTCTTAAACGTTTTTGTGGTCCTAATAATAAATCCTAATAGTTTTCTAGATTCAGCCACGACTCCCAAAATATGATCATGGAATGTCAGGTCTGAAGCAAACATTACTCCTAGGTCTCTTATTTGTGCTGGTCTATGCAATGTTGTATCATTCATTTTGTAACTCTGTTTTATTATTGTTACTGACTTTGAATAGCTAAGGGCCCTACATTTAGGTATACTAAATTCTAATTTGTTCGTTTTGCCCCACAACAAGACTCGATTGATATCTGACTGCAGCAATTCGCAATCCCAATTCGATTTTATTTGCCTATAGAATTTTAGATCATCCGCAAACAATAAGCAGCTAGTGTTTTAGAGGTCCTAATGAAGATAATAAAATTGATTCTAGCTTGACCCCATTTTTTATGCAATAAAGCATTTGTCGACTGGGATATTTATAATAATACAATTTTGTTTTTTTGAAATATTAGTTTGTACGTACAAACTATAATTTTATTTTCGCGATCCCTATCCGATACCACCTGGTGATTTATTTTCAATCCAATAAGTAATGTTTACTGATTATTATTATTATTTGTGATATGAACAATAGATAACTACAATACCTACAGAAATATAACGTTTGTGAACTATTGAAATTCGGTCATATTTTCAGTTGTGCTGTTCCCATTGTTTAGCAAAAATGGCTCGTCCGGAAATCCAAAATTGTGTACATTGTGCTATTGGTGTGGTATTTAAATTTTCGATCTTTATGGGAATATCAAAAATTAGTTTCGATTGCAATCATACAAACAACGTCATAATTCCAATAAAAGAATCAGTTATTTTTAAACAGCAGGTACTTCCTTCAATTTTCTCGCTGATTCTAATTTCTCTTTCTCAGTACTTTGCCGCATTTAGGACCTATGCGGCAATCAAAAATGATGCTGTGCTACAGGATCTGTTGTTCATAACTTCCGATTCAATGTTGTATCAAGTTGGATTCATGATAATTATTCACAGCTTATTTAAATATCCAAAATTGGATAGCGTGCTGGTACATTTTGAGTCCGTATTAAGAAATTTTTCTTCGATTACATCACATTATTTGCTGTCGAATATGGATATTATTTACTTTAGAACATTGATATATCTAGGATTAGTATTTTACACTATTGCCTTTTCGATTATTTCTATAACGGTATTTTGTTACGATATTGAACCTAACTGGAATATAATTGAAAGAATCGGAATAAGCATTGCGTTATCTGCGTTACTTTTCATCATCGCGATTGCATTGCTATTTCTTAGGCTTTTATACGACAGCTTTGATAAATACAATAATTTCCTACGAATTGATTTGGAAAGTCTTAAAACTGGCACTTCTACAAACGAAAATAATTGCTACGTTTCTTTGCCACGAGAAGACATACAAAATTTGCTGAAAGTTTATACAGACACGTATATTTCCTTTATGAAGATTTTAAAAATATTTAGTGAAAGCTGCAATCCTATATTACTAATAATAATCGTCTTGGGTGTAATATTCTTCATCATTTCTAATTTTTTGATTATACTTTTAACAGTGAAGGATATTCCAATCAGTTTTAGATTTTTATCTGTCGAAATGGGAATGCAATTTGGTATACTTGGCGCAGGTTATACAATAGTACGATTTGATATAAGTAACTCAATTGTAAGTAAAAAGAAATTTTTATGATTGCACTATATTTATTTTGTAAAAATTACAATTTGAAAAGTAATAAAATTTGTGGCTTCTTCAGTACCTGTGAGCTGAAGTTGCAGTTTTTATCACAATTGATTTCAATTCAACAAAAAGAACGCTGTGAAGATAATTCACAATTTTATGTTATGATCGAAAGCATTACTTCGAAAGTGCTCCTTTTTCAATTTAATTCTCATTTTGAATTGTTGTGTATCGATGTCTCCCATTCAATGAGCTTCCATTCTTTTCATTTGAGATTCAGTTTTCCCGACCCATTTGAGCCTTAATCACAGAATCTCTTGAAGATTAAACAAAAAATTGAAGCTAATTGAGGTGAAGGCGAAAACAGATTTTTTTCTCACTGAAAAGAAAACCTATACAAATACCAATTATATTAATGGTTTATTGATTTTGAACCAATGAAAATATGTCATTGTATTTTTAAATGTGTTAAATGTAAAATCATTTAAATGGTGATTTAATTGGAGGTAACAATTTAAATTTGCAATAAAGGAATTGGTTTTTGTAATGAGAAATTTCATCAAAAGAGCGGAAGCTTACGTGGCCATGACAATGGTGGCCATTTGGTTGATATCATTTTTCATGTTTAATGTCAATGTCTTAAAGTCATATTAAAATAAAAATATCAGCAAATTAAAACCAATGTATTTTATTTAAAATTTAAATTGGTACTTCTAATTGAATCACCCTATAGCTTTGTTATGCCACTTATACAGACCCAATTTGACATACATAGTATATTGCTATGATATGCACAAGTATTTTAAAATTATAAATGAATTTTCTCCACGTTGAGCCGCAAATTATATCTACTGTGATATTTAACAAAGGTTTAATAAATTTTTGCACAAATTAATTAAAAGTTATAAATCTTTTTCATTACAACAATTTACTTAAACTAACAATTGTTAGTTTAAGTAAATAAAGTAACTTAAGGGGAAGCCCAATGTAAGATATCGGCAATCAAGATCCCAATTTTTTTAGTTATTCATCTAAAAGCCAAAAAGGTATGCCGGTGTGTTGTGTTCCAATATTGCTTGGTTTTTGAATTATGAATTTTTGAAAATTCCATCTCAAATCAACTGAAGAATTTACTCAACCCCTACCAAATTTGACGAAACTTGGACACACCATCTTAGTAAGAAATAAATAATACAAATTTAAGGATTTGTCGAAAAGGACATTTGTTTCCTTGTTTTCATCCTTCAAAAAGTAAAAAAGTTAGTGTGCAGACTTGCAGGACAACGACTGTAACTTCATCCACAGTGGTCTCAATTTAAAAATAAAAATTTTCCGTAAAGGTAAATGAACAGTCTATTCAAATATTCAAGCACATTTTACTTTTTCAACCCCTAATTGGATTAATTTTTCTAATATGAACCCTATTTCAACCCCTATTTCTAATAGGATATTTTTTACTGTTTATTGTGCAACTGTGCTGAACATGCGTACCAAATTTGATCATGGGATAAGCATGGGTTCGGTCACTAAAAATAAATTAAGTATAGCGAGAGATGGACAAAAACAAAGAAGCTAATGCCTTTTTGGACAAATCCTTAAATTTGTATTTATAAATCCTACATTGGGCTTCCTCTTGTAAGTAAAATTAAAATTTTTAAATGATTAAGTCGAAACAAACACACAAAATGTTAATAATTAAAAATTCCGTACCTGCAGTTGTTTATTATTTAAATCTATTCTACTAAAAATTGTTAACTCTTCTGAGGCCCCTAGTCAGGATTTCATTTGGGGGGGGGGGGTACTTATAAAGAAAAAAAACTTTTTCCAAAATATACTGCCATGTATTGCTACTGTAAATACTCGAATTTTTGATTTATATAGCGGGAGAATTAACTGGCACTTAATTAAATAATGCTCCGACCAGCCACGCATGAGACTCGACAAATTTTTGGGTCGAAACCTGGGTTCATGTAAATTAATCAAAACACTCTTATACCTCACCTTAATTAGTGATCTTTCTCATAAAGACTATGTGATAAAATCGAAAAATTGTATCTGTTCTCTCTTCAAGCTAATACTGCTATGAATAGATGAAATTAAACGCAAACGTTATCGAAAACAAAATAATGGAATTTATTTAGCACAATAAAATAAATTTTAAACAAAATATTGGTTTCCTTAAATCTAAACAAATTAAATTGTACAATGTCAAATATTCGTAATAAAATACCCCACAGTTTTTATACGCGCCCGAATTTAAAACGATTAGTTTATCTTTTAAATAAATTAGTACATCACATAAACTCTTACCGAAGTTTTCCGATGCGGCCGACGTTGCGTAGAGCATGGAAGCGTGAAGATTCTCGTTGAATACAGCTTCTGATCTTGGATCAAACAAAGGAGATTGAAACGACCAGTAAACAATTATCTTCCTCTGAATCGTATAATCAAGAACAGGTACGTAATTTGAAATAATGTTAGTGAATTCCCATTTACATCGCCATAAAACATAACCAAGAAAGTTATTGTCAGTGGTTCCAAAACTTTTCTTCCAGACAATATTGCAATTATGACCATACCAAATGCAATCACTTCAAATTTATTTCCAATCATCAAATAACAATGAAAACGTCCTTTTTCCTTTCTGACAACTGACTCGAAAAATTCTTCCAATCCAAATATAACTCAATTCTAAATTATGATACTAATTGCGCGTCTTTACTCATCGAACGCTCGCTTGGGAATCTTCAATACAAAAACTATTTTCAAATTGTAACACAATCAGCGCGTCTTTACTATACGACGACTGGGTTCAGAATTCAATACCAAAAATTATTCAAATTAAACAGCGCATCTGTACTATATGACCGCTGACTTGGAAGTCCTTTCTTCTCGCTCCGTTATCGTTTTCCAAAACCCCACTAAATTTTGTCCTGTTTAACTCGCGCATGCACTAATGTCACGAATCGTCACTTATTTTTAATTAAAACGAAATTCCTATTTTAACAAATAAAGTAAACGAATTTAATTTGTTTTCTCCTATTTCCATTTAATCAAAACAAATACCAATATTTTATCTTTCAAAACTTCCCATATTTTTCAGATTCAACAACGTTTGCAGTTTCCGGATATGTGAGGCAAAAGCAGTTTAACAATCCTTTGACCAAAGAAGACTTAGATACAACTTAGTGATAACCTGTTATGGTTTTATTAAATTAATTGAAATTATGAGTGTTTTCATTAATCTACCCAATTACTTTATACCCCCTATCTCATATAAGCGGAACACGACAATACCTATTTTATTTTCGAAATTCAAATGTTTTACTTTCAAAATTTTTGTTTCTTTAGAACATTTCGGGGGGGGGCGCACGTGCCCCCAGGTGGCCCCCCCTGGCTACGAGCCTGACTCTTCTTTTAAAGTTGATGTTTTCATAGGGTTTTGCTTCATATTGCTATGACCTCCCTTATTTAAACCCTAGACACGTCTTGATTTTATTGGGCGCCACATTCAGATTGAATGAAAAATATAAAAATGTAATTTTTGTAAAATTTGCGTGCTAAAATTTAATAGAGAGCTCATCCACTTGTCCCTTTCTTATAGCTCAGCCTGAAACTCTCCCTGGGTAATGCAGGTGTTGGCGATTAAATTAGGGAAGTAAGTAGCTTATGGAATCGAAAATTTTGTTCAACTTTAAAATTGCTAAATAATTTTGAATGAAAAATACTTAAATGTTTTTATCAGATAAACGATCCACTTCTTTACTATTGTCACGAGCCTTTTGTGACTGGGATCTTTTATGCATTTGTTAATTAAAACGGGTTCGAAACTTTAACATAATTTATTTAAACAACTAGCAACGAATATTTACATACATTGTAGCCTTCAAATTGTTTCTTGTGACATTTGGCGCTACAGAACGTTTTCTTTTGATTTAGTACGACCTAAATATTGCGATTCTTTTTAAAATTAATAATTCAAGTTTTGAATTACATACCTATTTTTAGAATATCTGTAGATAGGTTTACATTTTCAAAATTTGTTAAATTTTGATAATGCTTGGGAAGGTCGGAGGAATCAGAAAGCAAGCGAACAGCTGAAAGTGTGCATATTTTTACGCAAGAAAATTGTGAGTTTTCTGAGTAGTTTATTTGATTTTTAAAATCAAACCGAAGCTTCTTATTACTGTTTTTTTTTCGAGTTATAAATTATAGTATTAATTTATCGAAAGTCGGATTGCCGGTATTAAGTATTAGAAGCTGTTTTGTGATTCGGAAAAACGTGTGTGTTACAACGTGCCGAATACAATTTTTCCGTACGGAAGCTAAAAACGGTCAGAGTTTTTTTTATCATTTATTCGATTTGGGAAAGCTATTTACTGCGTGATTTTTCAAGTTAACTTTTTTTTGGATGTTTATCATCGACTTTGGTTTACCGCTATTATCATCAAAAACACCTGTAAATTGTCAACGTTCGAATTCGATCTGATAGCACCATATCAATTTTACAACTAATCTGCCATCAACAAACATACCAGGGGTGTGCCGATAACAAGATTGTAGGGTGAGCCAAAACTTTTGTTTTTATCATTGTTTTTTTTGGGGTTGGTGATACCGCCGAAATTATTCGTTTGTTTCGTGGTGTACCTATAGTGCGCTGGCGATATTGTTTTGGCTTCCGAAGAAGCGAAGTTCGACCTAACTTATATTGTTTGTAAAATAGAGAGGTAAATCCTCCATGTAAATTTGGGGTTTCTATTTAAATTGTTTTGATATCAAATTATTTTTGTACAAATAGATTTGATTAGTTTGGACGCAATATTTTGTTCAATTTGCGTAGGATAATTTTGGTCACATACGACAATCAGGTAACCACTTGTACAGTGCGAGAGCTTTGTAATTATTGTTATTATACTGAATTCACCCATAGCTCTATTATACGTTTACTTGTTGCTTTGGTGTTTTATTTTGACTTGCTTTTGCCCTTTCA
Organism: Podabrus alpinus; assembly: GCA_932274525.1. Taxonomy (NCBI): domain Eukaryota; kingdom Metazoa; phylum Arthropoda; class Insecta; order Coleoptera; family Cantharidae; genus Podabrus; species Podabrus alpinus. The sequence continues at coordinate 40,913,419 of OW026452.1, read as the reverse complement.
GGATAACATCATTTACTTTAGCGACATAAAGGGCGTGGCGCTCATTTTATTTGAATTCAGTTCGAGGGAGCAGGTATTCATTCCTGGCTCGCCTGACCCCCCCATAAATTGCTCTTCCGTTGAGCTAGTTTAGCGTCGCTAGATAAGGCTCAGAATCGCAGGTAAGGTCAGCGTATAATAGGAGGCCATTTTTGTCGACCGGTACTTAGGATAAGTAGGCGGGCCGCAACATCTTAAACTAATACTTAAAATTAATTCTTACTACAGTATTTGGGGTGAAACATTCCTATGGGCACCATTATCAATTAGGGGGTGAAATCTTCTAACACATTGTAACTACATTTTTTATAATCTCATCTTTACACTTTCAAGCTCAGTACTTGACTGTTCTAACTTCAATTACCGACTCCCTGTCCTTACATTTCTAACTGCTTATCAAACCGTTCCTCCTACGTTCAATTACCTCTCGAGAAAACTTTCCTATCAAACTCACTACTCATCACATTTTGCTATAATTGCTTAGGCGAGTCGTGTATTAATATTTTTATTTTATTATAAATGTGACACTATTGAATGATCTTTAAAAATTGAAGTGCTTTCCTGTAAATGTTTAAATTAACAATAAAAGATTTCGTTAAGTTAGAAATGGTTTATATTTTCAAAAATATCGCAATGCGCAAAAGTAATCAAATTAACAAATTATTACAGATTTAATATCTGTTACCATAAAGGTTTACAATCAAAATACCAAAAAGATGAATCGAGATCCTTTTCTTTCTTCCTTTCTTTAAATGCTTAATATAATTAAGGCTTTCCGTTGTTCTTAACGGGTTAAATGTTTTTACTTAAATTGTTGCTTTTTGTAAAGCTTTGAAATAAAATAAATAATATTTTGTTAATGAAGATTTGTATCAATAGGGTAGCCGAAAATGCACCTGCTAGAGTCTTTTTCCAGCATCCTTTATTTAAAATGCTGAGGGCCAAAGTTAAATTTTTAAATAATAAATTTTCCACAAATACCTTTTAATTTGTTATCCGGACTTTTTATAATAAGTCAGCGTAGAACACTTTATCTTGCAATACACTTGCGCACTATTAGACACTTCCATTCGTAGATGATGAATATTCGATATGGTACACGTTCATGGTACACGTTGGATCTGCTCTTCACTGGATTGCGTTGTTATCACAATAATTATACAAATTTAATTTCCAATTGTTGTTATTTAGATATATTGTTTGCCGGTAAGTAGATTTCTGTTATTTAATCAACGTATATTCATGGTTCGGAATCCACGTTAAGCTGTAGGTCCTCTGTGCTCGTCACACATTTTCAACACGCAACGAGCAGAGACAGGGAGGTATCGGGAAAATGTCGCAAGACGTTCATAACCGAATATAGATATATATTCATGGATTGAATCGATGTTTAACGTTGATAATTTCTATAAGACGCCACTAGTGATAGCCATCTTGATTTTTGATAATCAATTCCAAAGGTAAACAAAGTTGGATCACGCGGCGTACGTCCGTCGAGTTTAAACATTAAAGACCAACTAACTTGTTTGCTTGCGCAAAACGTGAAATTTGCAATCACTTTTGTAAATTGTAAGTCAAATTGTATCCTTTTGTAATTTTTGGTTCAATTAAATTTATTGTAATTTCCAGAATTGGATCGATATTTGAAGAGTTTACTTGTATGATGTTTTCCAGTTGAATTTAAGCACGGTAGTCAATTTTGTAACAATTCGAAGAACTTTATTTGACTATGTTGCCGTTATCACAATTCACTTATCAATTTTGTGCAATTTTGACCTTTATATACCTTTTACAAATTTTGGTCACAAATTTATGATTTTCACATACAATAAGATATAATGGAATTTTTGTTATAATCAGATTTCCATAAAACAAGTTATTCAAAGAGATTTTTCAATTTCAAGTTTACAAATTGACAGGTTATGTTTTAAGATAACAAACAAAGTATAATTTTCAACTATTTCTAACGTAAAGTGTCTTTTAAGAAGATTTTGAGTTGATCACCCTCAAATTGAATGTATTTAGCAGGTTTTGATATAGCTTTCTCATCTTTAAAGATCTTATAAGGTTCATAATATCTGAAATAGAGATGGATTTCTTATCTTACAAATCTTAATGTTTCGAATTAGCTCAATTTTCTTAATATTTTGATTAATTCAGTTTTGCAACTATTTATTATGATGTGAGGTCATTTTAAAACACAGCAATATGTTTCCAAATGTTGTGATGTCGACTTTGTGACGTCTTCTAAATTTTGTATTTTCTTCTGTATTTGTTATAAATGTAGTGGAAAAATTTATTATGGTTTCGAATTGATTACAATTAATACTTAAATTTTATTCATTGTTGTAAATTTTTTTACGTTATTTTCTTAAAATGTTATAGAGTTACGATAATACACGTCATCCAACAACTTGAAGGGACGAGTTCCCAGTTGTAATACCTTCACACGTACCTTTTTTGAACTTTTTTTTTCCCTGCAGGGAAGGGGGAAACCTTCATAGGCACCACCCCGTCAGGGATGGTAGTGTCAGATTCTTACTGACTAAAACCCCCTCCCCGACGACAGTGGGATTTACCTTCTCGGCATTACTTCCGCTGCCGTCTGCGATCTTCCATGCTGCATCGATGATGCAGGCTCCCGATGACCTCCCGGTTTAGCACGGAAGTTTGTGTCCGGGAGGTCAGGCGCTAGCACTTGATTCTACTTTTTCAATTGAACCGGACGCACCGCTCGCCGCGATCCAACACGTCTCACCGGGCCACCTAGTGGTCCGTGATCGTCAGCACAGGTGAAAGTCCACTCGTCATTAACTTAATACTGCTATGTACCCTTGCCCTTTATTTACTTAATTAGCTCTTACGTTGAAAATGCCCTTACCTTTAAATGCTCATCCCACAATGATAACTTACGTGGAATTGTTAAATCGTACTTCGCTCCAGCTAGCCCAAAATTAATGTAAATTTTTATTTTGACTATTGTAAACTTTCCTTGAATGCATTTACAAATCTCCAACATGAACAAGATTTTGAAATTCTACCCTTTGATAAACTTGATAAATACAATAAACTTTTGATCATGGCAATGCTCGTTTAATATCAAATTGTAAATATTTTAAATGGTTGTCATAGAGACACAATACAAAATTAGCACGTGCTTTTAAACTAATACTAATTTAAATTTTAACAAATTTCTTATAATAAATGCCGCAATAAATGCTTTTTTATTAATAATAAATGATTTCTGACTAAATTATCGTTTTAAATACTCCCGCACAAATAAATAACTAGTCTTTACCAACCTTTATCTTTTATAGTAATTCCTTTCCTACGTACATAAATCATTCGCTTGCATAAAACAAGCCTCGCTCCAAATATTTTCTCGTTAACGTTTACACAAATCTCCATCAATTGATATCTAAATCTCTACCTTTTATCCAAAATTTTACCATCACATAAATTCACTATCTGGTAAGTGTTTTTAATAAATTTTATCACACATTGTTTTAATTACTTTCTTTTAGCATTCATTGACCTGAATTAACCTCACTTATCATTTTTTTTATCACAAAATTACATTATCTTTCTTCCGCACACATTTCACGTGTGTTCATTTTAATCAATCTACTGTATCTAAGATAAATAATATTGGTTACTAAGGATGTCCGATTTTGTTGTGTTTTCAAGGCATATTGTACTTTTCTGTTACTTCTTTGTTATTGGTCGGTGAGTTGTTATGAAGTTTCCCACTTTAAATTTCATTTTGAAATAAATGTTTGTTTTTAGGAAAATGTTAATTTGGCCACTAGCACTCAATGAAAATTAATTTGAAATATTTTGTTGCAATATGAATAAGTGTTAATTTGCGATTTTGATGCACCTTTAATAAATGTCAATTAGCAATTACGATGCACCTTATTGGTTTTTTGGAAGTGAACAATAAATTGTCTTTCAACTTTAAAAGTTTATATTGGAGTTGATAATTGTTTTTCAAATTATACACCAAGCCGTCACCAAGTGTATTCAGAAACCTTTTAATGCCTAACACCACTAATCTTAACTAACCTAGTTTTACAGAATTTTATAACTAATTATAACTAAACAATAACACAATTTTTATGACATACATTTTATAATTCTATTGCAACGATGCACTCGTTACTTAGCATTGCCATCTTTTCTTGTCATTTCAATTTTTATTTACGTTATTTGAAACGCTTGTTCATGCCTTCAATCTGCCAATGTGGCACAGTAGTTTACATCGCAATACTTATTAAAAGTAAACTGTTTTAAAACTTAAAAATTAAAAATAAAATTTAACATAGTGTCAAGAACACAATCCTTCATATTAATCAATCAGCTGAACAAAGCATAACTTTATTTACTAAAATTATTTGCAATATTTTTACTTAAAATTTAATTGAGAAATAACATGGCAATAATATGTACCTACTACCGACATTACCAAGCCAAACCCGACGTTCCCAGATCCTCTTTCGGACCATTAGGACCTAAGAAAAAGATCCAATATGATTTTTTATACAGTGAGGTTGTAAAGTTTGGAACAAATTCTTATTCTCAATAATTTTTTCGTTCTCGCAATAAGGAAATAAACTTGATCTAGCTCAAATCAAGGCTTCGGGTAAATTCTCGAGTGTGAAAATGCACACAATTATTTGAGAACAAATGTTATCGGCTCTAGCCAGTATGTATTTTAAAATACAAGAAAATCGTACAACCCAATTTGAAATGTATACTCGAGTTTCGAACTTATTAGTTCTCATCAGTACAATATACAAATGGATTGCACGAGTGCATTAGCGGCCATCTGCCACCAACAAGCAAAGTAAGGGAATACTTACAAAATTGAAAGTCTCAGCAACGCCATCGCACGGTTCACAATTATTTCTTAGAACTCCTGGAATTGATCCATATTATGCTTTTTCAATCAATCTTAGAGCTATTGTCAAAACACAAAAATCAAATAATAATTCAATTTAAATATTCGACAATACGCCCCTGGTTAGTGAAAGAATTAAAAGTGTCAAGAATTGCAGAATGATTAAGGTGATAACGTAGGCATACACGTGGAGGAAGTGTACTAAGGATTTTTAGAGGGGATTGTACCCAAGTGCGGATGTGAGGAAATTGTTGTTAGGAATGAAGGCAGTATTGTATGTACCGTGAAAATGAGAGGTCGTTAGTTATAAATAGAATGAAGTGGAAAAGTTAAAATGGGGTTGTAATGGGTTGTTTAAAATAAGGAAGAAATATTTAATAATCAAAGGATCCATAAATTAAAGAATACTTAGTCCGTAAGTTACATTTGTTATTTTATTTTAGTATTTTAATCTTTGTTCGTTATTTAATATCCTCCTCAATCGTGATGCTTCTTTGACAGAAGCGTCGTGACCCATCTCTTTCTATGCATGTGATGTGCGTTCAATTTATTTTCACATTCATAGAGGACCTACTTGTTTAACGTGGGCTCCGAACCACGGGAAGTGTAATACACTTCATTGCGAGATGGGCGCTCGTGGCAAATTACCTCGGTGGTTTGCCATTGCCTTCCGAGGAGAAACGGTCAGAATAAAGTTTTTGTTCGTTATTTAATATATATGTTAAAAATGATCTTCGGTGGAATTTTATTTAAAACTATCTGAGTTTATGCTACCCCTAGTTCGCACATTAAAGATTGCGACAAATGGTGGAGGTTGCCGAGTTGTCTAAGGGTTGTTATCCCCAAATAATAGCCCGAAATGCTTTTTCGTTTTAACTTCAATTATTAATAAATCTTAATAATTCCGCGAGTAAAATTAATTTGATATAAACGGTTTTGTTATCACATAATTTTTGGGAAATGGTTCACAAATAATTCACAAAATTTTTCACAAAAAATAATCATAAGTAAATTTCATTTAATTTGATAAATGTGGTATAATTAGTTTGCATTAAGTTCATGAAAGTTCATGTCCGGTGTAAGATAACAAGTTATGCATAAAATGACGCAACAATGATGTCTCGCAATCATGCTGAAAAAACTTTTAAATTAAATAAAATAATTCATTAAAATTATTTAAAGTCATAGTTTTACAAATGAATTAAATTTGTAAACCACAATTTCAGAAAATAATACAGGTAATTCAAATGGTTTTAAAAGAAAAAAATTTTTTTTTGATAATTTTAACGTAATGAAAAATTTTTGTAGTAAAAAATTTTCGTAGTTCTGTTTTAAAGGTTCGAATTTAAATAATCAGTTTAATATACAAATTGGAATTTAAGGGAAAAGTATGAAAGGATATTCATTAATTTATAAATTTTTACATACGATAGGTAGAGTGGTTTCAAGTTCAAGAAATCGCATTATTACATTAAGTAGAAAAATTCCATTATAAATATCTTCATGTTATTAAACGTTTAAGTTAATTAATTTTCTTAGGATATCATAATATGAGTAGGGTAATAAAATAAATCAAATATAAAATTTAGTTGGCTTGTTAGGATTATTTAATCTCCCAAAATAAGTAAAACAAATGCCAAGTTCGAACGTAAAAACGCGCGCGCAAACTAAAGTTTTGATAAAAGTAGTAGAAACGGACGAAATAATTAATGTGGAAGATTTATCAGTAATTGAGGGTCCAGGAAGCTCAGGTGAGAGTAAAGAACCGAAATTTAGAAGTACAGCGTTATTAGACTCAGAAAATTTAAAACTAGGGCCAAGCGCGGTAGGAAATGAAACATTAATCGACACTGCAAAATATTTATCATTACCTAATTTAGAATTAAGTCAAGCAGAATTAGGAAACGTATCAATTGTCACGGATCCAGCGGAAGAAATTGAAAATATTTTAGAAACAAAACACATATCCCACGAAATACCCAAAATGGCAAATTTAAATTGTACAATAGAAGAGGCAACAATTTCGGAACATACACCGCGATTACCAAAATTTATTTCACCCGCAACTTTTAACCCATCTAATTCAAATGCCATTAATTTTTTAAATGCATACGAACGTACATCAATCGCAAACGGTTGGAGCGAAATTCACAAAATAAATTATTTTGGTTCCTTTCTAGAAGGTGCGGCTAATTGCTGGTATAAAAAATATAAAGATGATGAAAAAAATAAAACAAAAACGTGGGCAATTATTAAAAATGATTTCACAACTAAATTTGCGGGGAATCTTCATTAAGAATCGCAAAAATTAAATTAACAAATAGGAAGCAACAATTATCGGAAAATATTAAGGCCTATTTTTACGATTTAACCGTGTTAGCAGAAGAGTATAATAGTAGCATGACTAACGAAGATTTTATAGATTATTTTGAGAAGGGTTTACATCCTAAATTTTTACAAATGTATTGTACTCTCAAACACAGTAATATGACCACGGACGATTTAGAAAAAATAGTTCTTAAATTAAGCGATTGGGAAGATCGTACGGCCAATAACGGTTTAACAGAATGTACGGCTTTGTTAAATTTAAATAATAATTTCGAAAAACAATCAGATGGTTCGAATAAAAATATTTTTTCATCGTTTATTACAAAACGTGGTATTCAGAGTTCACCTCACGGGTTCACAGGAAATGGAAACGGTAGAAATTTTTGCCATATTTGTAACAAGACCGGACATGATACAGCGGTTTGCTGGTTTAATGCTAGAAATAAAAGTCAATCATACCCTAAGGTCAATAATCGAGCATTTCCTGAAAGAAATGTTAATTTTGCAAATACAAACAGATACGTACAAGTTAAGGAAAGGCCAAATGTCTTTAGATGTAATAATTTTAATGAAAATAGAACGGGTAGGTCATTTTTTAACAATAGCAGTAATAACCATAAATCTTTTAACAACGCGCATTTCAACGATAGGAACAGAAATTCGTACGCAAGTCAAGATAACACCAGAAATAAAAATTTTCCAAAAGGGCGGTTCGCAGGGGGCCGACAGCCGTCCTCTACCAATTAAATGAATCGGGACAAGTATAAAAAAATACTTGAGAAAATAACCAACCTAAAATTCAATGTAACAAAACACCCGAAAATATTAATTTGTTGAAAGAATTAAGTTAAGACATACGCGTAAGCGAACTAAACAATGTAACTAAAGTAAAATTAAGTTAAGATTATCTCTTAGGTCCCAAACATTGAACTAAAATTGATTTATATTCGGAAAATAAAGAGCCATATTTAAGATCTTATTTATTTACTGCAAATGATGTTTTCTTAACAAAAAATAAATTAGCCTTGGTATCTATTTTACAAAACGTTAAAGACAATATATTTACAGCCGATATCATTAATAACGCCAATATACCACTTAAATTATTTAAAGGTACTACCTTGGGAAATTTAAAATTTGACAGTGAGGTGGTAAATTTATTAATTACGCACGATTCGCAGGAGGAAATAAGGCGGGTTAGGATGCCATCTACAGTAACTATAGAAGACCATAAAATTAATAATAATTTAACGAATGCCCAAAAAACTCAATTAAGAGAGTTACTTTTAGAATTTAAAGACATTTTCGCCAAAGAACCAAAGGAAATGGGTTTTACAAACATGGTTAAACATAAAATAGAAGTACAGGGCGCAAAACCGGTCAAAAGTAAGCCTTACAGGGTATCACAAAGGGAACGCGAAATTATCGATAATCAAATTCAAGAAATGTTAGATGCGGGAATAATAGTTAAATCACAATCACCGTGGGGAAGTCCGATAGTGCTCGTAAATAAAGCTGACAATACCAAAAGATTTTGCGTTGACTACAGAAAATTAAACAGCGTTACCAAAAAATCGAGTTACCCATTACCTAATATTGATGATATTTTAACATGTTTAGAGGGCTCTAAGTTTTTTACTACCCTAGATTTGTTCAGCGGTTATTGGCAAATAGGTCTCGATGAAGATTCTTAAGAACCTACAGCTTTTATAAAGCTCCGGGTTACGGGTTATATCAATTTGAAGCGATGAGTTTCGGGTTGTCAAACGCAGCATCGACATTTCAGGACCTAACCGACCGCGTTTTTGAGGGCATGAAGTGGAGTGAGGTAATGGTTTATTTAGATGATACGTTAGTTTTTTCAAAAACATTTGAAGAACATTTAGTAAGATTAAGGAAAGTTTTTGAGCGGTTAAGGGAAGCAGGGTTAACATTAAAGCCAAGTAAATGTAATTACGCCGAGAACGAAGTAAAATTGTTAGGGCATGTGGTCAATCAAGAAGGGGTTGGACCGGACGATAGTAAATTATTGTTAGCTATAAAAAATTTTAAAACGCCCACTAATGTTAAAACCATCCAAAGTTTTTTAGGTTTATGTAACTATTATCGTAAATTTATTCAAAATTTTTCAAAAATTGCCAAACCATTGTATGAGGCTGCTGCTAAAACAGGTTATAAATGGACCGCCGCTCAAGAGAACGCATTTTCCGAATTAAAAGACAAACTAACGTCAGCTCCTCTGTTAAAACACTTTAATCCTAAAAAAGGATGCGATTTAAGGACAGACGCGAGTTTTCAAGGGTTAGGTACGATTCTCCACCAGGAAGACGAAGACAAAGTGTTACATCCCATAGCGTATGGCAGCCGGTCATTGACGAAAGCCGAAAGAAATTATTCTATTTCAGAACTGGAAGCGTTAGCCGTCATATGGAGTTTGCAATATTTTAGGCACTTGGTCTATGGCAAACCAGTACGCATAGTATCAGATCATCACGCGTTATGCTTCTTAGCAAATCTTAAGGACGCGACGGGTCGATTAGCTAGGTGGAACTTACGGTTAGCAGAGTTCGATTATACAATTGTGTACAAGAGCGGAAAAACACACCACGACGCGGATTGCTTGTCGAGGAATCCAGTCTTGGAAGCCACCCAACAAGACGAAGATGAGGCCAATGATATACCCTCGTTCATAGTAGAACCAGAAGAGCTAAGCGAGCTACAAAGACAAGACGAAGACATAGCTAAATTAATAGAAGCTATGGAAGACCCACAAAATGCAAACGTTAGTATAGGTTTAAAAAGAAAAATCAAAAATTTTATTTTAATCGACGGAGTTCTTTATAAAAAAAACGCTAGCGCGAACGGAGTAGAAATTTTATTAGTAATCCCAAAGCATTTAAGATACGAAATACTTTTTTCTAACCATAGCGAACCATTATCAGGTCATTTAGGCAATACTAAAACTTTAATTAAAATTCGGAATAGATATTTTTGGGAAGGTCTACAAAAAGATGTAGAAAAGTTCATAAAAGGGTGTCCAGATTGTCAAGCTAGAAAAGGGAGAACAAACATAAAACCTCGTGGGTTGTTACAACCAATACCGGTAGGTTTACCTTTCGAGAGAGTGGGTATTGATTTGTTAGGTCCGTTTCCAAAAAGCAAAAACGGGAAAACCATGGTAATAGTAGCCACAGATTATGTTACAAGGTGGGTGGAGACTAAAGCTTTAACTAACGGTCAAACGCGACACGTAGCCCAATTTATTTTAGATAATGTCATTTGTAGACACGGTTCACCTAAATTTTTGTTAAGTGACCGAGGTAAAGTGTTTTTGTCGGAAATGGTTACTGAACTAACGCGTTTAATGGGTACAGTTGGACACTTTACTACTTCATATCACCCTCAGTGTAACGGTCTAACAGAAAGGTTTAATAAAACGGTGGTAGATATGTTGTCAAAGTACGTAGATTCGGAACAAAAAGAGTGGGATACCTATTTACAACACGTAACATTTGCGTACAATACTTCCATCCAAGACACCACGAGATTCTCCCCATTTATGTTAGTTTATGCTCGCGAACCTAGATTACCTACCGAAACCAACTTAAATATCCCTGTTAAAGAGGAGACCGTAGAACAAATACGTGATAAAATCTTGAATGCAAGAAGCATTGCAGTTCAAAACATCCAAAATCGCCAAGCAGGTGATAAAACGCGCTACGATTCCAAACATACTAACATGGAATTTAAAGTAGGCGATAAAGTGAAAGGCTTTACCCCAACACGAAAAATTGGACGTGCAGAAAAATTATTATTACGCTGGTACGGTCCATATTTGATAAAGAAAAAATTAGGGGAAGTTAACTACGAAATAGCTAAAGGCACAACCGTAAATGCAAAAAAAGGCGTTGTGCATATCAGTAGGATGTTACCCTATAATGACGAATGGGTTCCATCTCCAGCTACTGTTCTTAATAATTAGTTTATAAATTTATAAACAGAATAATAAAACGTAAGGGTACAATAAGAAATTTTTTTTAACAGAAAACAATAAGATAAAAAATCAAAATAGGAATAAGATTAAGTCAATAAATGTTTTAAATGTTTTAGAAGTAGATAAAGGTCGAATTTAGAAGGAAGAAACGGATAACCGAAATAGGAGGAAAATAAACCAATAGCCAATAGGAGTCATTGCGCTAGGCGCGTTATAACATTTTTGATTTTAAGTAACAAGTCAAAATAATCATAAGCATCCATACGCGGACAGTCAAAAGGTCATTAGGGGCAGTATGGAAACCACTTTCAAGAGGGATGAGTGTAGTAGTGGATGGAATGGAATGGTTAACAATAAACCAAGGTGGTGTTGCTGAATGTCGGGGAAGCCACAACTGTATAACAATAATTGGAAAAATGGAAATCATTTACTCAAACTACAGTGGCGTTACAATTAATATATTCAGTAACTTCCAAAAGTGCACGTTTGGGAGTTATACGAATAAGTAACGAAGGCTTACATTCGAAGGGAGAAAAATTGACATAATTATAGGTCAACCAATGTGGGATGTATCAATCGTCACCATCCACACGTAATCCAGTTCGGAGAAATAAACAGTCAAAAGCTTGACGCAAGTGGAAAGCCGCCTAACCAAGTAGGTCTAGTAAAAAATTAAAAGAAAGAACCCGAACTTTAAAAAGTGAAAGGAACCAGTGCCGCGCGACAGTGAACTTTACAAAATGAAAAGTTAGAAGATTAGAAACCCAAAATGTGAAATAAAGAAAGTGCTACGCCAATAAGACTATTCCACCAAAAGGAAGAAGAAAAGACCAAAGATGAAAATAATAAAGTGCCAAAAAGTGATAAACAATTCAAAAGCAGAGTAAATTAAATTAAAGTGAATAATAGTGTTTAGAGTAAAATTTTAATATAGGTATGTAAATTACCAAAAGGGATCCCAATTTGTAAAAATAATCCATGTAGAAGAATCGGTGAGCTTTAAGCGCTAAATATAACATCTTCTTCTCACCAACTTCTCTATGGATTGTTTACAATGGTAATGAAATGTTTTAGATAAAATGGGAAAGGCACAAAGGATCCCAATTTGTAAAAATAATCCATGTAGAAGAATCGGTGAGCTTTAAGCGCTAAATATAACATCTTCTTCTCACCAACTTCTCTATGGATTGTTTACAATGGTAATGAAATGTTTTAGATAAAATGGGAAAGGCACATGTAAGAATTGTAATATCAATAAACCATATCGAATGAAAAAATGATCTTCGGTGGAATTTTATTTAAAACTATCTGAGTTTATGCTACCCCTAGTTCGCACATTAAAGATTGCGACACTATTATAAAACATTTACACTGGAAATTAATTGCTTTAATCGGTCATTATACAAATTACTTCTGTTGTATCTATCGTATAAAAAAATTTTATCCTATAATCGAATATAATCGAAGGTAAAATTCCGATGTAAATAACAAATTTTATACCTAAAGATGTATTTTACAATAACGGAAAGAAGCATAATGCAAAAATTCCTATTGTAAAAAGGAAATGGTATATTATTATAAAAAGGTTTAGCCGTAAAATATAAATAAATAAATAAATAAATAAAATAAACTTAATTTTGGCGATGTTTCCAATTATATAATAAATATGTTCAACTCAAAATTTTGTTAATTAGTTAATAAAGCTTAAATTCGCATCTCGAGGAAGATTGTTTTTGATTAAAGTTGAATTAATTTAATTACCTAGTGTTCAATTGGTTAAACTAAAAGAAAGTGATTTATTGGCAACTCCAAATAAGAAAACTCCACCTCGCGATCTTGTGTAGAACTGTAATATAGGTGGTTAAAATAAAAGCGCTATTTATTTGTCCGTGTTTTCGTCGCAGTTTCGAGTGATAAAAGTGATATTTAAAGTATTTGTGATATTATTTGGGCTCTCCTACAGTACCTTGTTCTTATTGTGACTTATTTTCTTTACGTAAACCTCATTTAAACGGCCATATTTGTTTATCTATGCAGCGCCACCAACGTCAATTTCAGTTCCCAAAAAGTGAGATTAAATTACATATTTTGCTTAATTACTTACGCCGAGATAACACCTGGAAATCAAGAAGCTATAGAAAGAACGTGATAAGAAGTTAAATTCGTTACTTCCGGTCAACACCTATAAATAGGAGGTATCGAACATTGATAGGGGATTGAATTTCGAGAGCAAGTCAAACGGTGCCTTCTTGCGCGTAAGCACGAATCCATGTACGATTGTGAGGTTATGTTTACACTGATAACCGTTAATTTGAATATCTGAAAATTTAAGAATTAGTGACAAGTTATGAATTAATGGTAATTATAGCAATTAGTAGGGTAGGGTGTTCGACAGTGGATCACCAATTTTTTAAACCCATATACATATCTTGGAAAATAATACATGAAGTTTGTTGAAATTTTGGGTAGAGTAACATGGACTATAATCTTATCGAAATATGGTAATTTAAACTAAAATGTATTACAAGCAAACTATGAAAAAAATATTTAATTTTAAGTGCATAATGATTCAGTGTTGACCAGGGGTGGTCCACATTGGATCGGCCTACGGTTAACAGTGGATCAGCCACCACGATTATTGCACATATTTTAAAATAGAAAAACTAACAGATTTTCAAACTAAATATATAGAAAAACAATATATTTTCGAAAAAAATATATTATAGAGAAACAGAAAAAATACATTTTCGAGATAAAAATATAGGAAAATAAAATAATTAGCACATTTTCAATAGAGAAAGATCAACTGAGAACTTATAATTAGACCGTCGCCTAGCGGTACCGCTAATTATTGGATTCGGAAGGATAAATCTTACAACCTCTTCTTTGACCATGTTTTGGTTAACCATGTAGCACTGATCCACTGTAGACCAACCCACCATTTAATTTTCAAACCGTGGTTTTGACAAAACAAATTGAGTAAAACCTATTATTCGAGTGTCTTCACGTGCGTTAATTATTTCTTAAAACAATGAAAACATCCAGAACTCTATCATAGAAGATCTGATCAAATTACACGAAAAGTTCAACTTACCTGATAATAACAAATGGAGGCTTTAAACCACAAATGTAACTGGTGAACATCCGACCATCAACGGGACCGCTCAGTTGTGAAATGAGTGCATGCATATAATGGTTTAACTAATAAATGAGTGATTCACTGTGTACCACCGATCAACTGTTGATCAGCCTACCCTACTGGTTATGCCACTATGTCCTTACGTAGAACGAAGGAATCTATGAGAGACTGGCGATGATCAAAACATTTACTTACAATATTCTGGTAACAACTAGTAAGCGAACAATATACCAATTAGAAAGATAGCAACAATCAAGGAAGCTGGATGTCAATGGGAGCATCAACAGAGGCACCAGTGGCGTCCTATTTAAAGGTAGTGTTATTTAATTTTATGTTCACAATAAACAATCGCAACAATCTTTACGCGAATCGCGCTGTTTTTAATAAACAATTGTAATTTTGAGCTTGATAATTTATTAGGAAATAAGAATACGCTAGTTTATAGGATAAGATTTGATTTATGTTTTATAATATCTGGTTAAGGTCGTCAACAAATAATGTAAAAGAGATATTCGATTACAGGTTTATTTTTGAAAATTGTCATATATAATACCACAAGAGACTATCAAATTGTCGGCAATAATTTTTGAAACTGGAACTTAGTGTTTGTCGCCCTTAAAATCATCATGAGTGCTTTAGCACGAATGGTGATTTTAAGGGCGACAAACACGAAGATTCCATGGTTTAAAAATTAACCGACAATTTTATAGTATCGTGTGGAATTCGTTTGACAATTTCGTAAATAAAATTTCAATTTTTTCTGACAACAAATAATTTATAGTATGCGTTTACGGTAGTTTCCATCGTTACTTGACAATACAGACCACGGTGGTCGTATTGCCGCGACAATACACCACCGTGGTCTGTATTGTCAAAGGAAGTAGATTATGATTGGTTCAAATTGATGAGATTGTAACATCCTATTGGTTGAATTATTATGAACGAAATTGTCAATAAAATACATGATTTGTTTGATTGAAGAAGCAATTTATTTCAAGTATTTTTATTTAATAAGCACATCAGCAACCGAAAGTTCAGATGTTCTTCGAATTCTAATTACTTTCTCAAATGATTTAATATATGATTTGAGCTGGTGCATTTTTGTTATTATTTAGTATTAGCTTTTGGGTATCCTATGTATCTTAAAGAAACGGAGCAATTTGATGCAGAGACGAGTTCAAAGCGTTTGCGCATAGCGTTGTGCGGCAGTGCGCAAAATTGTGTCGTTTATTGTACAAGAAATTGTGTAATGTAATACAGCTTTTAGAACTCGCATCCTGAGGAGTCTTATTCGATTGAGCACAGCCGAAGTTTTCTTCAACCTCGAAAATTGATAAAACTTAAAATTAACTGTAATAAAAGAGCAAAAAGTGCCAAAACTTACATAAAAATTGATGTGACTATTTTTGCAGCAGCACAAAATTTGAATTGCGCCATGACAAATTACACACAATTTTTCATACTTAAATACAAAATAATGTTTTAATTATTATTAATAGTGTAACTTCATTTCACATTTCGAACAGGTACCCAGAAAGGCTAATAAAAATCGGAACCTATGAAAAATTAAGACCAGTATTTTGTAATTAGTTCCTTATGAAATGATCCGCTCACAGTTTTTACATACATAAAATTATCGCTTGTATGTAATTCAATTGTTTACATTGTAAACCATACTTTACAGTGGCGGCTTGTTCTAAAGGGCATAAGGGCACGTGTCATGCAAAACTATAACAAAAAATATAAGTATATATGGACAGATGATGGATTATTATGATAAGTAAACAAAAACACAGTAAATTTATATTTCTTATATCTTCCTTTAATTTTGTGACATTCCATTGAAAACAGTTAAAAGTCACCACTGGTGCTTGACGTATCTTGAAAAGAACCTTTCATAAGGGGCCAGTTAGGTAATACCGAATATAGAAAAACAAATCTGCAAGAATGTAAAAATCAAGCACATTGAAAACAAATTTTCCTAATTAAAACCCTCCTTACACCATGATTAATTACGATCGTATTTATGGTCATAATTACGCAGAGACTTGAGAGAGATTGCGATTGTGAGCGACAGAGACATTTGCAAATTTCTGAAATCATGCCTGCGCAAATTATGACCATAATTACGATCGTAATTATTGATGGTGCAAGTCGGCTATTACATAATATAAATTTCAAAAATTAATTAACGTATTTAATATATTTCAGAACCACGTGGCGCTAACCGAATTGCAAAAATTTCCATTAAGCACGCTAAATTCTGCTGAAAAACTTCAGGTAAACTCTAGTATTTAAGTTTGAGTGAATTTGATTTTTAGATATTGACTACCCAATGGCGAGAATAAAAGATTGCGTAAGGTGAAAAATATAAAACAAAAATTCTAAATAAAATCTTGAACAAGACGAGTTCAAGTAAAAAGTGTATCACACATTTTGTTTTCATGTTATGGGCTAGGTTTCATATTGTAAGATTATTTTTTTAGTTTGAATGCTTTCTCTTTGTCGTTCAAAAATACCCGACGAAATTAGAAGCATCGGAAATTATATCACTGGATATTCAATTATTTGCCAGTGTAAGTAAGAACCTCGATATTCTTAATTTTGAACATTACGTTAAGCTATATTAAATTTGTTTTTGTTTGTAGATGTTGGCTACGGTGTTGACCTACGTCTTAGTCGCAGTACAATTTGAATTTTTGTAACCTGCAATTTGAAGTTTGAAAATTAATATTCACTAACAATTTATGAATTTTTGAAAGATGATAAATATGTTTAAATATCAAAGTAGCATTTAAAATCAACAATATTGTAGTTTTGTGATCTACCTGTATTCAATTTTTGTGTGTATTGCAATTATTACAATAAAAGTTTTTGTGATTTACTGACTGATTTGCCAGTTTTTAGATGAAAGCTGTCAATAAACATGGTGGATGCTAAGTAGTAGGTCTTCTATATTCAACTTTGTGATATAGAGGGAAGTAGAGATATTGCAATGATATACGACCTCGACTAGGCCATTATACACAACATTAAATACATTTTGAAACACCTAAAAAATAATCAATTAAACATCATTCAAACTAGAGATGGGCGCGTGACGTGATTTTCGTCGTGTCACGATGTGTCACGGTCTTTTCACGTGACACGTGAATGTCTAAAATAGAGAATCACGATAAAAACCGTGATTGTGCGTGAGTGAAATTAAACAAACGTGATCGTGCGTGAGCCGCTAAATGCCGTGAGTATACGTGAATAACCGTGAGTAGTCGAAGTGGTCGTCGTGAGCAGCCGTGAGTGGTCGTGAGCAGCCGGGAGTGGTCGTGCGCAGCCGTGAGTGGTTGTGAACATCAGTTGTACATTTTTGCAATCTCTAAAGTTTTATACAAAAACTTTTCAATAATAAAATTTGTTATCTTTTAACTAAATAAAAAAGTGTGCATGTGTGTAAAAATATTAGCCTGATCTAGTATCTACTAAAAATGGGCGCGTAACGTGATTTTAGACGTATACGGTGTGAGTGAATCGTGGATAGTGTACGGTTCGTGAGTATATGGAAAATATCGTGAGTGTGCGTGAGTGATTTGGAAAACATCGTGAGTAGTGTTCGTGAGTGCATGGAAAAAAATCGTGATATCGTGCGTGAGTGTGCGTGAACGTACGTGAGTAATATGAAAACCATCGTGAGTGTGCGTGAGCGTGATCTAGCCTTTGCATGATCGTTCGTGATTGTGCGTGAGCAGCAAGAAAAATTCGTGAGTGTGCGTGACCGTGAGTGAAAAGTGACTCACGCGCCCATCTCTAATTCAAACACAGAGAACTCTTCAAGTTAAATAAAATACATACACATTCATAAAATTTTCATCTTCACTAAAAACACTACACACGAGGGGAAGATTTCCATAATACCGGTTACTAAATTTGACATCAACAAATCTGAATTAATACTGGTAATTTCTTATCTTCAAAGGAGTCATACTTGAAGTAAAACATCAAAATGCGGTAAATGAATGCGGGATGACATTTCGTTATTGATGCTCAATAAAACAACCATGTGGAACAATTCGTAAATTTAGAGAGGATTCCACTGAATTGTTGGTAAACCTTGAATTCTGTCTAAAATCAAATAAAATGTTACAAATAAGTTTAGGATTAGAGGCACATTAGTGTTAAAATAAGGATAATAAATGTGGTCATAATTTGCTAAACAAGAATGTTAGCAGATGTATTTAAATAAATATAAACGCAGATGATAACAAACGTATATTATTGAACAAAAGAGTAATTAACATAAATAAGTAAAAGTAAATAAAACCGACACGCGTGGTTATTACAGACCGCTACGATGTACAATATCACTCTAACTAACTGTCAAATGTTTCATAGCCGTCTCACGCGGTATTGTCACAATCCAGGGACGTACACTATTTCAACACTTCCCCTCAATACGCGTCGAGCACGAGTTCAAAGACCGACCGAGGTTGAACATGTTTACGCACTTGGCATGCTTTAACCTAGGTTTCCTCATTGGGACTTCCGAGACAAAATCTTCTTCGGTTTCTTCCTCAATGTTCGCAACCATGTTGAATTTCTTTCGCGGTCTTCCCCTGGAACCAGTCCTTACTATTTGGGGTCTTCCTTTACCACGAACCGTTAGGTTTTCTTCAACTAAGTCTTCGTTTTCTTCAACTAAGTCTTCGTTTTCTGTGATTTCGTTTTCTTCACATTCTTCTTCCTTTCGAAGTATATTTTCTTCTGGATCGATGTCCATATTGACGTCACGGGTGCTTCCATTTTTAATGTCAACCGTGATGGTTTCTTCATGCGGAAAAACGTTTGAATATTTGTTGACGTTTTTGTTTCCATCCAAGAACTTCACGTCGCGAGTCACTTCCAGCTTCTTCTCGTTTGTCAACCAGATCCTGTAGCCTTTGGATTCGATCGAATACCCAATGAAAATTCCATCTCTGCCTCGAGCGTCGAACTTCCCTCTTCCAGGTTTTCTGTACATAGAAACGACTTTACAACCAAATTCTTTAAAATTACTTACGTTTGGTGGTTTCCCCGTCCAAACTTCGTAAGGAGTCTTCCCGTTAAGACTTTTGGTTGGACAACGATTTCGTATGTAGTTTGCTGTTAGTATTGCTTCAGCCCAAAACGATGGAGGTAGTCCTGACTGAATTAGCAAACAACGAGCCATGTCGACCAGCGTACGGTTCTTTCTTTCTTCGATTCCATTTTGTTGTGGGTTGTAAGGTGCTGTCAGGCGCCTCACGATTCCATTTTTCTTCAAGAAATTGTCAAACCCTTCGTTTACGTATTCCGTGCCATTGTCGGATTGGATACACTTAAATTTCTTCCTCGTTTGTCTCTCCACCATTGCAACGTATTCTTTAGTTATTTGTAACACATCACTTTTAGATTTTAGAAATCGAACTTCACACCACCGGGAGCGATTGTCTATAAATTCGACAAAATACTTTGATTTTCCATGCGATTCGACCCTCATTGGTCCGCAAACATCGGTGTGAATTAATTCCAGAATGTTTGAAGTTCGTTCCGACTTCTTTGGAAATGTACTTCTGGTCATTTTACCTTTGGCACAGACTTCGCATTCCAAATTTGCATTTTTAATATCAAAATTTGTAAGGCCTTTTACATTACCGTTTCGTGCACTTTCACAAAGGTCTCTAAAATTCAAATGTCCCATTTTACGATGCCACTTCATTACATCTTCAGTTAAGGATTCGAGTAAACTATCAGTTTTTCGATTTTCTAGCACGTTTTTCTCAACGTTAGCTGTCGATTCTTTTTCACAATGTTTATTATTGTCATTCACGCCCACATAATACAAGTCACCTATACCAGTGGTTCTCAACCTTTTCACTACTGAGGACCACTTCGTACCCTTCAGAATCCTAGGCGGACCACATACGATAGAATTAATATTTCCAAAACAGTTACATATGTAGGTCGTTTTTAATGAAATGAAACCTGAAGTTTTATCAACGTATTTTATTAATTATAAAATAAAAAGACATATTGATATGAATTCAAATTAATGCACACAGTTTAAGTCCAAACAAACTATTCACATGTATACAAATATGAAAATCCGTAATAACTATGAATTTAATTTTAAACTTATTATTTAAAAATGTGAACCAAAATGAAGTAAATCAGTAATTGGAGGCCTAAAAAGTTCATAGTGTGGCCAAATTTGCATTCTAATGACTTCCTTGATCTTGCATTTCACTTGAAGGTTTTTCAATATTCGGCTCGAAAGAGGTCAACGCCAGTCTCATTGGAGCGTTCAAATTTAATAAACGATTTCTATGTTTATTCTTGATAACACTTAAAGTTGAAAATGCTGTCTCACAGAGATAAGTGGAATGAAAAGGAAGAAGAAGTTTCAGTGCCTTTTCACTGAGTAGTGGACATTCATCAATCAATCCAACCCAAAAGTCTGCAACATTTTCACAGTGAGATTTTATCACTTTTAGATGAGCATCAGATGATATTTCAATAAGTTGCTCCTGTTCTCGAATAGATAGATTATTAATTATTATCATTGCAAGCTAAAAAGGGATCAATCACCCACCAGATCCAAGATTAAAATTCATTAGATGTTCGCTTCGCGGACCACATGAAAATTACCCGCGGACCACTTGTGGTCCGCGGACCATAGGTTGAGAATCACTGACCTATACGATCAGCTGTCATTTTGATTTCACCGGTCTTTCCGTAAACTAACGCTTTATTCCGTTTAAAAAGTACTTCATTACCATGATCGGTAATTTTACTTACAGATAACAGATTCGTTCGTAAATCTGGTACATGTAGAGTATCGCACACAGTGGCGTACCTAGGGGGGGCGGGGGGGGGGGCGGCCCGCCCCGGGCCCCTTTACTAAGGGGGCCCCACCCAAAAATAAATAATTCCATGTTTCTCAAGTGAGCGAGCTCATTCGTGGCTCAGTCGTTCAGAGAGCGTCGGTTTCGGAGCTGCGTTGCGTCGTGCTGAACGTCGTAGATTCAATTGTTCGAATTCGGGCTCTTACGATAAAACTTTTTATCAGTTTAACATTTTTAACAGTAATGATAATTGATGATCTCGGACTGCACGAGTTTGTTCCCTTATTCTATCTATTATTTCTCTGCACAGGTCAATAGCTTATGGAAGACGGTTAAATTAAGGCAAAAAAAAAGGCTAGCCACATTAAAATGTTTTTTTTTGAGGGTGAGGGGGGCCTCCAAAATAAATCCGCCCGGGCCCCAAGTGGTCTAGGTACGCCACTGATCGCACAGTTTAAAATTTCGCGATTCACGAGTTCCGTTCACGTTTATTTTAACCGTTCCCTTTGCCGATATTTGCGTCTGCGAATTGACCGCGAGTTTCAAATTTGCATTACCCGATTCGCCAATTTCCAAAAATTTATACACGTCCTTGCAAATGTGTGAAGTTGCCCCGCTGTCCAAGCACCAGCTGGATTTCCGATCGTAATTTTCCACTTGATTTATTTCACATGTAAGCATAGTTTCTTCCGAACGATTCGCGAATGATTGCTTAGTATTTACGTAGCAATCGGCCGCTTTGTGTCCGTATTTACGACATTTATGGCACTTATATTTAAATTTCACATTGTCTTTATGCTTATCTGTTAGTTTTTCCATCGGTTTCTTGTGGTTGTTGCTCCATCTTTCCGATTTCTTGGAGAACATAACATTTTCTGTTTTGTTTGTACGTACGTCTCTTCTTGCGTCGCTTTCTTCGGTTATTTTTATACGCAACACTTCAGGCGTTGGCAATTCATCACGTGATTCTATAGCACATCTGAAATTTTCAAAGTTTGACGGTAAACTGTATAATAACATGATAGCTAATAAATCCGGGTTAATTTCCACATCCATTTCATGTAATTTGTCGACTGCGTCGAAAAAGCTGTTCATATGAACTCGAACGTCGTCGCCATTTTCCATTTTTTGTAGTGTCAATTGCTTTAACAATTGTGCCTTCCTAGCAGGACCCGATGACTGATAAATACTTGCCAATTTCATCCACACGTCACGAGATGTAACGCATCCTTTAATCTGCTTCAATTCCGTTGGATTTATTGAAAGGATTATTTCGGATTTTGCCTTGTTATCGCTTGTCGACCATTTTTCCACCTTTTTTGTACTGTCGGCGTCTTTGGTGATTTCCGGTTTCTTAGATGATCCGTTCACAAAACACCATAGGTCACATTTAACTAAAATAGCTTCCATCTGTATCTTCCACGTATCGTAATTGTCTTTCCTTGAATTCTCAATGCGTGCAACGTTTGCAAAACTCATTTTTAATGATTCCGTTGACACGATGATAAACGAACAATGAACACTTTATAACGGATTTTTGACCTTACATCCGTTATGCTCAACCTTGTACAGTAATTTGTTGGTCACTGCCATCTACATCAAATTGGTGGAGACTACTAGATTGGTTGTTATCTGTTTCCGGAACGCAAGTCGAGATGCGCGCTGGGGAGGTCTTTTGGGAAAATGTCGGACGAGGAGGTCACATTTTTTGGTGCTGTGAAGTGTTTGATTTGGGGTGCTTTCGATTAAGTGAATATGGTTACGTTTATTGGGAATTCCGTTCCGACAGTCCGGATATTATATGGAACATGTTGTTTTCCATCCCAGTAGGGGGTTTGATTCGAGATTGGAGGACGATGGGTTCTTTTTGCCGTGCCATGTGTCATCATCGGACCACCCTGGCCCACAATTTCTGGGAAGGATTTTTATCCGGTAGTATGGTGAGTTACATAATTAATTTTGCCATTACTTCACAGCCACCGGTTAGTCGATTGGCCAATATTTGAACACCAGAAGCTCTATGACGTATTTTTCCCTTGGCTTTTTAATGTGTTTTATTTTTTTAATTATGTGTAATATTCTGGTTTTTCTGTTCGTCGTGCATTTTTTTATTAAAGAATGTTGTACGAGATTACGATTGCGGTGCATTTTTGTATACCTGCATCGTAGTGATTGGCGTATCTAATCTCTTTGACGTTCGCTAAACGTGGAAATGAATTTAAGTTTGAATGTTGGTTTTGGTATAATTATTTATTTAATTAATAATTATTTGATATAAAAATGTGTTATAATGTGTACATCGACTGGGTTTTATTTCCACGTAACTACATCAAGCGGCTTTAGTATGGTGCATCGGCGATCGGAGTCCAGAATGAGCGTTCTAAGTTCAAGCCTCGACTTGAAATTTTATGTTCGTTAATTTTTTCTTGTTTTTAATTATGATTTAATAATATTTTTATGAAGGCTTCGATGTGTGGCATACTTATATACAGAGTGCGGCATTGCGCCGGGGTTGCTGCTACTTGGTTTGGTCGTCGGAGGCTCGATGTGGTTACCATTATGGGATTGTTTATGACCATTCGAGTGTTCCGTCGATTGATTGTGTGGGTGGTGATTCTGAGTGTCAATGTGGTCGCTACTGTGCCGTTCTGGTCGGCTACTGTAGTGGACTACTGTTTTATGTTCCACTGGTGCCATACTAGCATCAACAGCATCGTTAATTCTCTACGCCTTTAAGCAATGACCACCGTATTGTTTATTTTTTATGTTTATTTTATTTTATTGTTAAGTTTATTTTGTGTGTGTTTGCAAAGCTGCTTCCTTGAGTTTATCCGAGGCGTTTTTACACGACCCATGGCCCTCGCATACCGACGTTTCCATCAAAGAGCTAGTTGACCTAACACCAGGGCACCACGCATTCAAAAGTAGAAGGTTCTTACTTTCTGCGTGGACTTTATCTTCTCCAAACTGCTTCTCATTAGAGCAGTAAGGAAAGATTTTGTATCACTGGCGCCGAAGCGTGGGAGCTACTGTATTGCCTCTGTTTTGCTTTTGTATCACTTACGATTTTCTACAGTATTGGACAGATGATGTTGCTCTACCATCTGTATTTTGGTGAATGCTCGGAGACAATTTCAGGGACAGCTTTTGCATTGTTTAATTGACAATTTTGTTTGTTTGTCAATTTTGTTATTTTGTGTTTTGGTTTTCCACAAGTTATTAAGGGGTGAAATCCTTTTAGCTTGCGTGGATCTACAATACCAAACGGGGGGTTGGTTGGAGTAATTGTTTGTACACTAATTGGTTTAACAACACCTTAAATCATACATTACATAACATCATGCATTACGTTAGTAATGTTTGTCACTGTGGGTTCGATTACACCTAGAACTCTGCATGGTCCATTAACATCTACGACCATGATTTTTTTTCGTTGTTTTTATTTTATTTATTTCATGTTTTATGTAACATAACTAGTCATCATACCATCTAGAAGCTAGTTATACCATCTTTTCTGAGATTGATCTCTCGTTTTTATCATGGTAGCGTTTCTGTTGGTTTTTATTAACCGAGTTTTGATTTTTTATTTTTTCCGGTCTGTATGTCAGGGACGAAGATTGCCCTGCATCAGAACCCTTGAGGAGTCTGGAGGGAGCGTGTGCGTTCCTTCGTCTCACAAGGAGGGGTCCTATGTGGTCCCTTCTCATGTGCTCACAGTGCAAGTGTTGCGAACCTTGCTGTGCAGTCTTTTCCCTTGTTGGGGGGGTCCTATGTGGTCCCTTCAGAGTGGCTGACAGTGCAAGTGTTGCGAACCTTGCTGTCTAGTCTTTTCATTGAGAGGGGGGGGGTCCAATGTGAGCCCTTCTGTTATAGGTGACAGTCAAGCGATGTGTGTGCTTGCTGTTCAGCCTTTGGGTGAGTTGGTGCGGGTCCGATGCGAGTCGTGCACTCATTCCCTCTGTTCCCGTGTTGGTCGATTATAGCGATTCGCTTGACCAGTAGCTCACGCTTTATGCGGTTTTTAAGGCAACGTGTCGTTGTTTTTTGAGCTAATTCTTATCATTTTTTTTCTTTGTGGAATATTTTTTATTCCGTTGTCCCTGCCATGATGAGATCAGAGATCACCTACTATCACTACAGATATTATTATCACTCTTAGTTAGCATTCAGCAGGCGCGGTTTGCGCTCACGGAAACACTTGAGATCGGTTGATTTTTTTGAGCCATAGGCGATTTTTTCTTTTTGAGCCTTTAGCCCTATCTATACCGGCAAAGACGTTTAGGGGGGGGGTGTATAACGGATTTTTGACCTTACATCCGTTATGCTCAACCTTGTACAGTAATTTGTTGGTCACTGCCATCTACATCAAATTGGTGGAGACTACTAGATTGGTTGTTATCTGTTTCCGGAACGCAAGTCGAGATGCGCGCTGGGGAGGTCTTTTGGGAAAATGTCGGACGAGGAGGTCACATTTTTTGGTGCTGTGAAGTGTTTGATTTGGGGTGCTTTCGATTAAGTGAATATGGTTACGTTTATTGGGAATTCCGTTCCGACAGTCCGGATATTATATGGAACATGTTGTTTTCCATCCCAGTAGGGGGTTTGATTCGAGATTGGAGGACGATGGGTTCTTTTTGCCGTGCCATGTGTCATCATCGGACCACCCTGGCCCACAATTTCTGGGAAGGATTTTTATCCGGTAGTATGGTGAGTTACATAATTAATTTTGCCATTACTTCACAGCCACCGGTTAGTCGATTGGCCAATATTTGAACACCAGAAGCTCTATGACGTATTTTTCCCTTGGCTTTTTAATGTGTTTTATTTTTTTAATTATGTGTAATATTCTGGTTTTTCTGTTCGTCGTGCATTTTTTTATTAAAGAATGTTGTACGAGATTACGATTGCGGTGCATTTTTGTATACCTGCATCGTAGTGATTGGCGTATCTAATCTCTTTGACGTTCGCTAAACGTGGAAATGAATTTAAGTTTGAATGTTGGTTTTGGTATAATTATTTATTTAATTAATAATTATTTGATATAAAAATGTGTTATAATGTGTACATCGACTGGGTTTTATTTCCACGTAACTACATCAAGCGGCTTTAGTATGGTGCATCGGCGATCGGAGTCCAGAATGAGCGTTCTAAGTTCAAGCCTCGACTTGAAATTTTATGTTCGTTAATTTTTTCTTGTTTTTAATTATGATTTAATAATATTTTTATGAAGGCTTCGATGTGTGGCATACTTATATACAGAGTGCGGCATTGCGCCGGGGTTGCTGCTACTTGGTTTGGTCGTCGGAGGCTCGATGTGGTTACCATTATGGGATTGTTTATGACCATTCGAGTGTTCCGTCGATTGATTGTGTGGGTGGTGATTCTGAGTGTCAATGTGGTCGCTACTGTGCCGTTCTGGTCGGCTACTGTAGTGGACTACTGTTTTATGTTCCACTGGTGCCATACTAGCATCAACAGCATCGTTAATTCTCTACGCCTTTAAGCAATGACCACCGTATTGTTTATTTTTTATGTTTATTTTATTTTATTGTTAAGTTTATTTTGTGTGTGTTTGCAAAGCTGCTTCCTTGAGTTTATCCGAGGCGTTTTTACACGACCCATGGCCCTCGCATACCGACGTTTCCATCAAAGAGCTAGTTGACCTAACACCAGGGCACCACGCATTCAAAAGTAGAAGGTTCTTACTTTCTGCGTGGACTTTATCTTCTCCAAACTGCTTCTCATTAGAGCAGTAAGGAAAGATTTTGTATCACTGGCGCCGAAGCGTGGGAGCTACTGTATTGCCTCTGTTTTGCTTTTGTATCACTTACGATTTTCTACAGTATTGGACAGATGATGTTGCTCTACCATCTGTATTTTGGTGAATGCTCGGAGACAATTTCAGGGACAGCTTTTGCATTGTTTAATTGACAATTTTGTTTGTTTGTCAATTTTGTTATTTTGTGTTTTGGTTTTCCACAAGTTATTAAGGGGTGAAATCCTTTTAGCTTGCGTGGATCTACAATACCAAACGGGGGGTTGGTTGGAGTAATTGTTTGTACACTAATTGGTTTAACAACACCTTAAATCATACATTACATAACATCATGCATTACGTTAGTAATGTTTGTCACTGTGGGTTCGATTACACCTAGAACTCTGCATGGTCCATTAACATCTACGACCATGATTTTTTTTCGTTGTTTTTATTTTATTTATTTCATGTTTTATGTAACATAACTAGTCATCATACCATCTAGAAGCTAGTTATACCATCTTTTCTGAGATTGATCTCTCGTTTTTATCATGGTAGCGTTTCTGTTGGTTTTTATTAACCGAGTTTTGATTTTTTATTTTTTCCGGTCTGTATGTCAGGGACGAAGATTGCCCTGCATCAGAACCCTTGAGGAGTCTGGAGGGAGCGTGTGCGTTCCTTCGTCTCACAAGGAGGGGTCCTATGTGGTCCCTTCTCATGTGCTCACAGTGCAAGTGTTGCGAACCTTGCTGTGCAGTCTTTTCCCTTGTTGGGGGGGTCCTATGTGGTCCCTTCAGAGTGGCTGACAGTGCAAGTGTTGCGAACCTTGCTGTCTAGTCTTTTCATTGAGAGGGGGGGGGTCCAATGTGAGCCCTTCTGTTATAGGTGACAGTCAAGCGATGTGTGTGCTTGCTGTTCAGCCTTTGGGTGAGTTGGTGCGGGTCCGATGCGAGTCGTGCACTCATTCCCTCTGTTCCCGTGTTGGTCGATTATAGCGATTCGCTTGACCAGTAGCTCACGCTTTATGCGGTTTTTAAGGCAACGTGTCGTTGTTTTTTGAGCTAATTCTTATCATTTTTTTTCTTTGTGGAATATTTTTTATTCCGTTGTCCCTGCCATGATGAGATCAGAGATCACCTACTATCACTACAGATATTATTATCACTCTTAGTTAGCATTCAGCAGGCGCGGTTTGCGCTCACGGAAACACTTGAGATCGGTTGATTTTTTTGAGCCATAGGCGATTTTTTCTTTTTGAGCCTTTAGCCCTATCTATACCGGCAAAGACGTTTAGGGGGGGGGTGTATAACGGATTTTTGACCTTACATCCGTTATGCTCAACCTTGTACAGTAATTTGTTGGTCACTGCCATCTACATCAAATTGGTGGAGACTACTAGATTGGTTGTTATCTGTTTCCGGAACGCAAGTCGAGATGCGCGCTGGGGAGGTCTTTTGGGAAAATGTCGGACGAGGAGGTCACATTTTTTGGTGCTGTGAAGTGTTTGATTTGGGGTGCTTTCGATTAAGTGAATATGGTTACGTTTATTGGGAATTCCGTTCCGACAGTCCGGATATTATATGGAACATGTTGTTTTCCATCCCAGTAGGGGGTTTGATTCGAGATTGGAGGACGATGGGTTCTTTTTGCCGTGCCATGTGTCATCATCGGACCACCCTGGCCCACAATTTCTGGGAAGGATTTTTATCCGGTAGTATGGTGAGTTACATAATTAATTTTGCCATTACTTCACAGCCACCGGTTAGTCGATTGGCCAATATTTGAACACCAGAAGCTCTATGACGTATTTTTCCCTTGGCTTTTTAATGTGTTTTATTTTTTTAATTATGTGTAATATTCTGGTTTTTCTGTTCGTCGTGCATTTTTTTATTAAAGAATGTTGTACGAGATTACGATTGCGGTGCATTTTTGTATACCTGCATCGTAGTGATTGGCGTATCTAATCTCTTTGACGTTCGCTAAACGTGGAAATGAATTTAAGTTTGAATGTTGGTTTTGGTATAATTATTTATTTAATTAATAATTATTTGATATAAAAATGTGTTATAATGTGTACATCGACTGGGTTTTATTTCCACGTAACTACATCAAGCGGCTTTAGTATGGTGCATCGGCGATCGGAGTCCAGAATGAGCGTTCTAAGTTCAAGCCTCGACTTGAAATTTTATGTTCGTTAATTTTTTCTTGTTTTTAATTATGATTTAATAATATTTTTATGAAGGCTTCGATGTGTGGCATACTTATATACAGAGTGCGGCATTGCGCCGGGGTTGCTGCTACTTGGTTTGGTCGTCGGAGGCTCGATGTGGTTACCATTATGGGATTGTTTATGACCATTCGAGTGTTCCGTCGATTGATTGTGTGGGTGGTGATTCTGAGTGTCAATGTGGTCGCTACTGTGCCGTTCTGGTCGGCTACTGTAGTGGACTACTGTTTTATGTTCCACTGGTGCCATACTAGCATCAACAGCATCGTTAATTCTCTACGCCTTTAAGCAATGACCACCGTATTGTTTATTTTTTATGTTTATTTTATTTTATTGTTAAGTTTATTTTGTGTGTGTTTGCAAAGCTGCTTCCTTGAGTTTATCCGAGGCGTTTTTACACGACCCATGGCCCTCGCATACCGACGTTTCCATCAAAGAGCTAGTTGACCTAACACCAGGGCACCACGCATTCAAAAGTAGAAGGTTCTTACTTTCTGCGTGGACTTTATCTTCTCCAAACTGCTTCTCATTAGAGCAGTAAGGAAAGATTTTGTATCAACTTTTATATCTGTTATTAATTTTTCTTTTGCAACTACTGAGTCCCAAGTAACATTTTTAGCCTGCAAATAGCCTGTAAATAGCCTGCACCTGACACAGGCCTGTGTCAGGCCTGCAATTTGTCTGTGCCTGCATTTAACCGGTAATTTAGCCTGCGTCAGGCCTGCCGTTGGGTTATTTATCTGGGCCTGTAATTAGCTAATAATTTAACCTGCGGCAGCCCTGCGTCAGGCCTGCCGTTGGGTTATTTATCTGGGCCTGTAATTAGCTAATAATTTAACCTGCGGCAGCCCTGCGGTTATGTTATTTATCTGTGCCTGCAATTTAGCTAATAATTTAACCTGCGGCAGCCCTGTCGTTAGGTTATTTATCTGTGCCTGCAATTTAGCTAATAATTTAACCTGCGACAGCCCCTGCCGTTAGGTAATTTATCGGCATAAAACAACATAACATTTTTTTGAAAAAAAATTTGATTGTAAAAATTAATCAAGGTAAATTAACGGTATCTTGGAATATATATTTTCAGAAATTGAAAAATGCATATTCATTATAATAACCTGGTATAAGTGTGTACACGTGTTGCTCGGAGCTGCATTTTTAAACATTTAATAATTATCGGCGTTTGTTCTTTTTCCGAATGCTGTTAGAAAAAATTCTGTTCACACATACAGTGGAAAGTGTATTTTAATAAATAAAAATTTTTAATAAATTACATATAAAACTTAATACACAAAAGTGTAAAAAAAATTGTGGGTTTCTGAGATTTGAACCCGGGGCCTCTCAGTACCAATAGTTTGGTTAAAATTTTTACAGGTTTACACTGCCAAAATTTTATTTGCGATTGATGACTCACGAATATTTTTTTCTAAAAGTTTCTGGAAAATTTAAATAATTTTTAATTGTAAAAATTAATCAAGGTAAATTAACGGTATCTTGGAATATATATTTTCAGAAATTGAAAAATGCATATTCATTATAATAACCTGGTATAAGTGTGTACACGTGTTGCTCGGAGCTCGATTTTTAAACATTTAATAATTATCGGCGTTTGCTCTTTTTCCGAATGCTGTTAGGAAAAATTCTGTTCACACATACAGTGGAAAGTGTATTTTAATAAATAAAAATTTTTAATAAATTACATATAAAACTTAATACACAAAAGTGTAAAAAAAATTGTGGGTTTCTGAGATTTGAACCCGGGGCCTCTCAGTACCAATAGTTTGGTTAAAATTTTTACAGGTTTACACTGCCAAAATTTTATTTGCGATTGATGACTCACGAATATTTTTTTCTAAAAGTTTCTGGAAAATTTAAATAATTTTTAATTGTAAAAATTAATCAAGGTAAATTAACGGTATCTTGGAATATATATTTTCAGAAATTGAAAAATGCATATTCATTATAATAACCTGGTATAAGTGTGTACACGTGTTGCTCGGAGGTCGATTTTTAAACATTTAATAATTATCGGCGTTTGCTCTTTTTCCGAATGCTGTTAGGAAAAATTCTGTTCACACATACAGTGGAAAGTGTATTTTAATAAATAAAAATTTTTAGTGAATAAGATATAAAAATACAAATTTTTATGAACACCCACGTGGTATGTCGAAAACAAAAATATTGTAGAAAAGAAAACTAATATTGAAATGTGAAAAATATTTAACATTAAAATATAATATATTATAAAATTAATAATTAAATAGCAATGAATTTTAATTCCGTCTTTTAAAACAGTTTTATCCAATCAGAATTAAGAAACATTTCACCGTTAACATAACGCTTGTTACTCATTGGTTACATGTTATTATAAATATATATTATGCTTATTTGTGATTAAAAGTATTTAAATTAAATTAATTATTGTTAAAATTAAAATTAATTAATTATGACAAATAATAAGAAGGTGTAATAGTGAAATAAGATATAAAAATACAAATTTTTATGAACACCCACGTGGTATGTCGAAAACAAAAATATTGTAGAAAAGAAAACTAATATTGAAATGTGAAAAATATTTAACATTAAAATATATTATATTATAAATAATTTAAATTTAAAATTGATATATCGAACCATCAAACGTTACAATGAGACATCTACGAAATTAGATCCGATTAGAATTTTTTTTCTTATAAAAGTAATTCCCTCGACTTATAATTTTATCACAACTAAAATAAACAGTTCTACGTGGCTCAGACGGCAACGCGGTGGTACATGGAAGGCAAAGGTCCAGGGTTCGATCCCTCGGTAAGGGTAAGAATTTTATTTCAAAAATTCAACATTTAATTTCAGATTTTTCAGACTCCAAGAACAAAGAGGACGACAACATCATCAACCAATAAATATTAGATATTAGAAATATTACAAGGTCCTACAAATATTAAAAAAAACGGGTAAAATAAAAAATTATATGTTGTAGAGTTAAAATTGTAAAATTAGCAGCTGAAACGAAAAAATAAAATAAATGGTAAATTAAAAAAATTAAATTTTTTTATTTTGATTTTCAAAATTGATTATAGTAAATTAAATTTATTAAACGAAATTTAATCTATATAAATTATTTTTGTGCCAGGCGCTGCCTCGAGCCTGCGATAAAGTTTAATGCAGGCTTTTTTTTGCCTGCGATAAAGGTAACCGCAGGCTAACCGCAGGCCTGTGTCAGGGCTGCCATGAGGCTGCCATTAGGGTAATTTTTTACCTGCGATGAGTTAACCGCAGGCTATTTGGTGCCTGTAATCAAGTTTAACACCGGCTATTTCTTGCGCCACTTAAGCTGTTTCGTACCTGTGTCAGGGTGTTATTGAGGCTGCCGCAGGTACAGGCACAGGGACAGGCTGTACCTGACAGGCTGTTTACAGGCTATTCGCAGGCTAAAATGTTTATTGGGCACCATAACCTGTTAGCAGATGTATTTAAATAAATATAAACGCAGATGATAACAAACGTATATTGAACAAAAGAGTAATTAATATAAATAAGTAAAAGTAAATAAAACCGACACGCGTGGTTATTACAGACCGCTACGATGTACAATATCACTCTAATGGCGTTTTCTACTCGACATTTGAGTGCGCACTGAGTGCACATTTTACTGCACTTTTTTCATGTAGCGTTTTTCACTCGCGTTTTTAGTACACGCCCATTTTGCACCGACACGGTGTTTCGTTTTCTACTGGGCTATAAAATTGCACTCAGTTCAATTGCAGTGCAAAATTTCTGCCCCGGCTCGTAGGGTCATGGCGTTTTCTACTCGCTAATGTGCAGTGCGCACTGGATAAGTGCTCATACGTCATTGCACTTCTTTAGTTTTGATTACCGTGCATAAAATTGCACCGCCAGTGAAACATAAACTTCGTTTTCAGTGCATTATTTTGCTCTGTATATTTAAAAACTCCGGAGTTTTTGTTTATTTCGGTTATTTGTTTATATTTTAATTTATTATTTGATATCCATCAGTGTAAATAATTATGATGGAAGATACGAGACTCGTCGTTCAATTTTTAATAAATAATAAAATAATAAAATGACTCCAACAATTCTTCAACAATAATTGATACAATCTCTTTGTCCATTCTTAACTAATTTCGATGATTACATTCACTAAAATTATTAACATAACCACAAATTTTTATGTTGTTTATCAACACCGTAGGCCACGCCTTTGCACTGAAACTGTTGCACTGACCCTACGAGCCGGGGCAGAAATTTTGCACTGCAATTGAACTGAGTGCAATTTTATAGCCCAGTAGAAAACGAAACACCGTGTCGGTGCAAAATGGGCGTGTACTAAAAACGCGAGTGAAAAACGCTACATGAAAAAAGTGCAGTAAAATGTGCACTCAGTGCGCACTCAAATGTCGAGTAGAAAACGCCATCAGTGCAACAGTTTCAGTGCAAAGGCGTGGCCTACGGTGTTGATAAACAACATAAAAATTTGTGGTTATTTTAATAATTTTAGTGAATGTAATCATCGAAATTAGTTAAGAATGGACAAAGAGATTGTATCAATTATTGTTGAAGAATTGTTGGAGTCATTTTATTATTTTATTATTTATTAAAAATTGAACGACGAGTCTCGTATCTTCCATCATAATTATTTACACTGATGGATATCAAATAATAAAATAAAATAAAAACAAATAACCGAAATAAACAAAAACTCCGGAGTTTTTAAATATATGAACACACTACAGAGCAAAATAATGCACTGAAAACGAAGTTTAGGTTTCACTGGCGGTGCAATTTTATGCACGGTAATCAAAACTAAAGAAGTGCAATGACGTATTAGCACTTATCCAGTGCGCACTGCACATTAGCGAGTAGAAAACGCCATAACTAACTGTCAAATGTTTCATAGCCGTCTCACGCGGTATTGTCACAATCCAGGGACGTACACTATTTCAACAAAGAAAGCTGACGAAAAGGAAGTTTTCAAATACGATAGAAGGATACGGGTGATTATAAATAAAATAAGGACAGTAGTGAAACATAATTAAACAAGAGTATCAAATCAATATACTATTATAAATTTCAAGGTTTAAAAATAATTTAACAATTCAACATAAATGAAGTCATTTGGTGAAGTTTGGCAATTGATTTTATTTATTACGGAGAATTTTAGCAATCATATTAAAAACTCTAAAAAAATCTAGTTTATGATAGGTGAATATGAAAGAGATCCATTTTCTTCAAAAATTGAAAATTTTTTCGACAACCTGACCGTCCTTATTTATCTCTGCAATGTACAAAGTTTAGATGTGTATAAAATAACTACATTGACAAACCAATTACACAAAACATCCAAAATGGCTTAAATCCAATAATATTAAATATCGTTATATTCGATAGTCAATTTAAAAAAAATAAAAATGATATAATATGTATTTAATAGGTTTGTTTCATCGACGAGTTCTCGTTAGTTCTAGAGCTATGCGCATGCTCTTTAACTAAAATCTGTTTCATCAAACGTTAAAATATGAACTGCTAGTTCTACGAACTACTAGTCAGCTGTTTCATCAGCCTAATTGTGTGTTCTAGAACAGTTCAGAATGGTTCAAATCAGTACTTGTTCAGAAGCAAGAACCAGCAAGAATTTGTAGTTCTAGACCGCCCATAATATTCCGACTGAAGACGTACTAGTACGAATACTTGTTTTAACCGCCAATAATACATAAAAAAATTATTTTATTTTATTTATTTTAATAATTAAAAATTATTTTAACTCATTATGCACTTTTGTGCTAAATTGTGCACGCATAATTTCCTCATCACTAGAGACATTGTCAATATCATCATTGAAATCATGGAAATCACTGAAATCTGAATCACTTATTTTTTCAACTTAAATGTTTATAATTGAATGTAAATAAATGTACGTTTCTGCATGTTTTGCAACAGCAAATTTAGGTTGGGTTTAATAAAGTTCAAGATAAAACTCGAGTCAATCCGACATCCGAGTTTTCCCGAAAAATTAGGACTAAAACTGTTTCATCAAACTTTTTTCTTACGACTAGTTCTAAAGTAGTTATTGCGGACGCATGCGTATTAGAAAATTCTAAACTAGAATCGGTAGTTCTAGAACTGTTCAATTTGTTCGCGATGAAACAAACCTATTATTATATCTTTTACTTTAATTGAAGATATATTGATCACGTTAATTCAAAAGCAAATATAAATAAAAATTGCAAAGTGAACATTAAAATCTCCCTAGACGAGTTAATCAGCTCTAGACAACAATTATTTATAGCAACAGATAGCCGGACTGTGGAGGAGTTATCTTCTAACTTACTGAACGAGTTGCGATAAACATTATTATTATTAGTTATTTATAATTCTAATCCGTTCTTATGACCCGGAATTGATTTACGAATAATTAATAATGCAAAAGGCAATTACTTAATTGATACCAAATAACTTGAAAAGTTACAGTTTGTAATCGCACCTTAACTCCCGAATAAAATGAAATTTGTATATTGCATTTTTTGATAATATCAAATTTGCAAAGTAGGTACACGTAGAAGTTATTTTAATTTGCAAATTAGAAAAAAATAGGTATCTTATTTGTACGAACTCATTGGGTTAATGCGATTTAATTTTTAGAGTACCTAACTAATAAGTATTGCTATGTCCTCCTTAACTAAATTTTGTATGGGGCCAGCCCTTAAGTTTGCTAGCCAAAATATGCTCAGGTAAAAATGGTTCGTTGTGATTTTTTTAGCTAAGGAGTTTAACACAATTGCCCTTCCTTACTAAGCTCCGGTGATGAGTCGCTCAAGGGTGAGTTCCTTATGGTTCGAAAATATTAGAGGTGATCTTAGGGTGCAAATTGACTCTCTCGGGATACTTATTGCTTTCTTTTTATTGAAAAATAAATAAAGATTTCAATAGCTTCAAAGAAATGGTTTATATTCAACAAAATGTGATGGTTGTATTTACATGAATAAATGTTTACACAAATTTCTGGAGATCGCAGATCTACCATTAATTAAATTTTCAAATAAGAACAGTTAATGCAAAAATTTGTTTTCAAAACAAAGTGGCTACCTCACTTTATCCTGACGTGCTTGTTTTAGTTATAAACTAAAGCAAGTCTTTCGCTGTACATTAGCGTTTAAAATGTTTTTAAATAATATTTGTGCTTATTTAAAGCTTAACCTTGAATAAATTAAATAATAAAGTTTGAATGAAGAACCTGTCACTTAGGGTATTGGAAAATACACTTTCGTAAAAGTCCTTTTTCTCAAATCCTGTATTTTATACGCAGAAGGCAAAGTTTATAATAAAATTAACAAAATAATAAATTTCACTGTACCTTTTCACATTGGCAAATCGAAGTTTTAAATTTTTAAAAGGATATTGTGTGTGGATCGCTTTAGTTGGCATCACGTGGATGAGTCATCGGCCTTGCATCTAATTATACCAGTCACCGACTGTTTATCGTCACGGAAAGTTGCTCCATTGGTGTTTGCTTTCTAAATTTTATATTTTTGTTGTTGTTATTTACCAAATCGTAGATGTTTAAAAGTGGAGAAAAATGGTAAGTTACATCTCCTTGACAATTTGTTTTGGATCCAATGTTGTTGATGAATTAAATCCGTGAATTGTTATTTTGTAGAAGCATCTTGTGATCAGCCATTGTCATCCTTGAATCTATTTATAAATCCGTTCCAATCCAGCTGAAAAATCTTAACCTTCAATTGTTTGTAAACAATTGATTTGTGGAGGACATCTCGATATGTCTGCACAACTTGAATTCACAAAGTCAACTGAAATTTGGTTAACCTCCAAAGATTTGTAAATATTATTTTCTGGAGCGCATTGAAATTGCGTGCACTTTGTTGGAATGCCCGAGGTCAACTGAAGTTCGATCTAAAATCAATGAAATTGGCACCATTGTTCCTTCAAAGTAAGTCAAATTTTATCCTTTTGGATTTTTGACCTTTCCAATAATTCGTTTTTGTTTCAGATTCATGATCTACATTGAAATCCATGTCTCTTGATGTGCCTTCCATGCTATTTTACTGGTATATTCTGTTTTTATGCCTTGATTTGGACGGTTCTTTGACTCATATCTACCAACTTGTATGAACTCTTGGATTTTACACAAAATTGACCCTTATGTACAACTTTAACGATTTTCGTTTTAAAAACATTCACTTCAATTACATGAAATGATTACATAATTTTTGGTGTGAACAGTTTTGTACAAAGCATGTTATTTATCAAATAATTCAGTTTACAAGATGTTACATTTTTATAGGTTATGACGATTTACATATAAAATGATTTTTCTATCAATTTTGAGCTAATTCAATCTTTTGCATTATTTTTGATGTGACAATCATCAATCTATTTAATCTTAGCAATATTTATCATCTTTATTTTATCCTGAGAGATTCAAATTTGGATGAGAAACTGAAATTTTAGAAAATAAAATTTTCTCGTAGAGCAAAATTTTTAAAGTGCCTACCGATTTAGAATTTTATGCTTTATATGAATTTGTTATTCATTTTTGTATCGGGAGCCTTTATTAAACATTTTGAATCATATATAGCAGTATGTATTTAATTTAATCAGACATTTAAATTTTTAAATAAACGATCATTCGGCTTAATGATCATTAAGTTTTCATTGTGGTTATTATTATTAAATAAATTGTACTTTATCTATTTCAATATTCTATAAAATATACATGAATTTTTTCATTTTATCGTGAGGTGGGCAAAAACGAGCAAATTTGGAAAAACTGACCCAGGTCAAGCTAGCACCCCCGTCTTATAAAAACAAAAAATTATGTGCTAATTTTGTACCGCATTCGCGAATTTTGTACTTCAACGGTTTCGCGGTAAAACATATATCGTTGGTGGGGGTGCTGAGTTGACGTCAACCTAGCTCCCCCACCTCGAAAAAATAACTTTTTTCCAAAATTAAATACACTATAATTTTGTGCTAATTATGTGCTAATTTTGTACCGCATTCGCGAATTTTGTATTTCAACGGTTTCGCGGTAAAACATATATCGTTGGTGGGGGTGCTGAGTTACGATACTCGGAAAAGTTTTCACGATTTATATTTTGAGGTGGATCAATCCTCTTTTCTCTTTCAGTTCATAACTTAACTCATCCACAAAGTGTTAATGTTCACGCGCAAGTCCACGATTTAAACCCACAATTTCCTCACTGTCACCAATTAATTGACGGCTGCAGTTATGTAACCATTAGCGACCTGACAAAAATTTCTTCAGCTACACACTAAAGAACAGGCTTATATTTGTCTATTAAAACAAAAAAAAGGGTGAACGGAGTAAAAACAACCCCAATATCGACTTTTGAAAAGTACGCTAAATTAGCATCGAGTATGCGGCAGACCCCGGTCGATGTGCCATCAGTCGCCCGTGGTCCCTTGAAAATGCGTAAAATTTTTTCGCTCCGATTTGAATTTTTCTTTGAAATTCGGATAGATGGGGGTGTGATTAGTGGATACTAGTAATAAATATAATCAAAAAAATGGAAAATAACCCGTGTATTGCCGAAAAAGTGAAAAAATTAAAAAAATATTAAATAAACATAAACAACTATGGGGAAAACCTAGGTTACTTTTTTGGGTGGATCTGGCACGGCCAGAATTGGACGCATCAAAAAACCTACCCTGCGCCCCTCCGGGGCTCCGGGCGGTTTTTCAATCGCGTACGCCGCTCCGCGGCAGAGCTAAACATACGAGAAGGCGCCACCCATCAAGCAAACCGGGATGAAGGCAACCGGGATTTTAAACCCCCAAAAAATCGCGTAAAATAAAAAAATAATCGATGTTACATGTACGAGAGACGAGCTGCATCTGCCGGTTCGAAATACTCAAGTGTTAGGGTCATTCATAGCGCACGGACTGTCGACAGAATGAGCGACGCGCGGGAATCTCGTTAATCTTACCACTGAATCTCGTTAAATTTGCTAACTTCAAAATCGATTTATTGAAAAGTTTGGACCCCGTTCACCCTAATTCTTTTGGCAATTTGCTATATTAACCTTGTTCTTTAGTATGTAGCAGAAGAAAGTATGAATAGAACGCTAATGGTTAGGTCACTCTAACCTCTAATTGGCTTATGGCCAGTTTATCAATCTCCAGTTAAATTTAGATAGTTAAATTTAGGGAGATTGATAAATTAAGCGATTAATATAATTTAGAACCAACCAAATATTAAATTAAGTCATGTTTGAATTAATATTGAACAGGTTCGGCTTAGGTTGTATAAGATAGCGTTGGTTAGTTATAGTGCAGGTGCGGCCTAGGTTGGTTGCTCTTCGATTTCTAATATGTACACTGCAGTCGGAAATTTTAAGACCACTTCAATTTTTTAAAAAAATTTTTCATTTTAACCCAATAAATATAAAACTTTCATTAAATTAGGAACAAATATGAATTTATTTATTAGTTCAACATAAAATTACAGTTTTATTTTTGAAAACAAAGGTATCACTTCCTTAAACACATTTTTCGTCAAAAAAGCCACCTTTTACTTGCTTGACTTTCTTCACCAATCTCGGCATTCTTTCGATTAATTTTGATAATGTGTCCGAGGATATTTGTTTCCACTCTTCTTGTAAGATTTTCCACAGATGTTCCTTTGATGTAGGACATTTCAACCGCACTTTTCGGTCCAATTCGTCCCACAACACATGCTGGCATCATTTTTTCCGACGCCGATCGACGAACATAAACTTTTCGTTTTTGTCCGAATATCTCAAATTTCGATTCGTCGGTCCATAAAACAGAATTCCACTGGTCTGCTGTCCAGGATTGGTGGTTTAAGCTCCATTGCAACCTCTTCTTTTTGTTTTGAGGCCGTAAGAGCGGTTTTCTCACAGCTATTCTTCCATGCAGACCAGCTTCGCTTAAGCGGATTTTAACTGTCGTTAACGAAATGCGGTGTTCACGGCGTCTATTGATTTCCGCTCGTATTTCCG
This sequence comes from Podabrus alpinus, assembly GCA_932274525.1. NCBI lineage: Eukaryota > Metazoa > Arthropoda > Insecta > Coleoptera > Cantharidae > Podabrus > Podabrus alpinus. Next base: position 40,873,165 of record OW026452.1, on the reverse strand, counting down.
GTGCTGTCAATCTTATAAGTACTAATTAAATATAATTAATATATTAAGGAGTACCCATTAACGAACAAGCAAACCAATTTATAGGTTTCTGAATAATGTATGATTAATTTATAGTTGAAATCTCTTCCATTTGAAACGCTTTATGAAATCAGCAAACACGACACATTTCTAACAACTAATAATTGCATTAATATTATATGTGTGAATTTTAGGATGCATTTTCAAACTACAGACCTTTAGTGATACATATTTAATGTTTCATAATAGCAAGTTATAAAATTAAGTGGGTAATGCAAGAAATTTCATGTATGAAATAATTAATGATGGCAAATGTACACGCCGATATCTTGTGTGAAAAAGCAATATCAGAAATAACACTTTATATTTAAAATACAATAAGGATCATTCCAGAGTTCGTGGCTATGACAAAATAACGCTTGAAATTATTTATATTACCAGTATTAATTTAACTACCCCTGCATGCAATGCATAAACTGAAAATTTACAAGGCATTTATAATCTTCATCGGTTCTTAATTATTAACGGAGATCGATTTTAAATAAATAATATAATGAATAATTATTTTATTGAGACATAACAACTCAACTGTGAATAAAAACAAATGCGACAGTAAATTGCAGTTGAACTCCCGAACGGGTAACACGTACGTATTATTATTTTGCATTTTTTGTGTTATCAAATTATCTTAATTTTACTTGAACAATATACGATTTTAAGTTATGAACTTTGTTGGTGTTGAATTTTGGTAAGTAAATTTTTTCACAATTTATAATAAAGGATTAATTAGTGCACCGATAAGTAAAAATTCGTTTTGCGTCGATTTTTTAACCCACTACATTTTAAAGTCTGATTCACAAATTATTTCAACAGCCTATTCTGGTATTTTACTATGTGTAATTTTTCCGTTTTGGTAATTTTTATTTCGACTTGGTCTACTTCTTTTCATCAATTTTAATTTTTTGTAATTGTCCAACACAATTCTTTTTGTTTCCAAAAAAATTCCTACGAATTTTTCTGTTATTTTAATGTTCGTAATTTTTTTTTTGGTGATTTTTATTTCGATTTGCTGTACTTTTACGTTTTACTTTTACCGTTGGCATTAAATTTCGCAAAATTTAATTTTTCATTTCTTATCAATAATTTTGATTATTTTAATCTCCAACAAAATTTTCTTGGCATTACAAACTATTTCAACGGATGTTTCTGTTATGTTACTTACTATTTATAATTTATTCCATTTATTCATTTTTATTTGCTGTCTTTTTGAATGTAACTTCTTTGTTCATTATTAAAATTTGCACTTTCAGTTTCCATTTCCTATCATTAATTTTGATCTGCTTATTATCCAACAAAATTTTCTTTCTTTCTCAAAATATTTCAACGGATTTTTCTGTTATTTTATTGTTTGTAATTTTCTCGTTTTTCGATAATTTTTATTTCCATTCGCTGTCCTTTCTACAGTTTACCTTTTTGTTTATCATTACAGTTCGCACTTTCAGTTCTTCATTTCTTTTCATGAATTTTAATTTTTTTGTTGTCCAACAGGATTTTCTTTGTTTCACAAAATATTTCAACGGATGTTTATGGTATTTTACTGTTTATAATTTATTAATTTTTATTTGCTGTCTGTTTGAATGTAACTTCTTTGTTTATTATTAAAATTTGCACTTTCAGTTTCCATTTCCTTTCATTAATTTTGATCTTGTTATTATCCAACAAAATTTTCTTTCTTTCACAAAATATTTCAGCGGATTATTCAGTTATTTTAATGTATGTAATTTTCTAATTATCGAACAAAATTATATTTCTTTTACAAAATATTTCAGCGGATTATTCTGTTATAATAACATTTGCTGTCCTTTCTACAGGTTACCATTTGGTTTATCATTGCAGTTCGCACTTTCAGTTCTCCATTTCCGTTCATGAACTTTATGTTTTTATTGTTCTACAAGATTTTCTTTTTTTCACAAAATATTAAAACGGATTATTTCTGTTATTTTACTATTTATAATTTTTTCGTTTTAATAATTATTATTTGCTGTACTTTATGAATTTAACTTCTTTGTTTATTATTAAAATTCGCACTTTCAGTTTCCATTTCCTTTCATCAATTTTGATCTTATTATCCAACAGAATTTTCTTTCTTTTACAAAATATTTCAACGGATTAATTTTCTCGTTCTGATAATTTTTATTTCCATTTTTTTATTTCCTGTTTACAGTTTACCTTTTTGATTAAAAAAAGTTTAAAAAAGTTCGCACTTTCAGTTCTCCATTTCTTTTCATGAATTTTAATTTTTATTGTGTACAACGAAATTTTCTTTGTTTCACAAAATACATATTTCAACGGACTTTTCTGTTATTTTACTTTTCGTAATTGTTTCGTTTTAGTAATTTTTATTTCGATTTTCCGTACTTTTTTTTTATTTTACCTTTGTGCAGGTTCGTACTATCAATTATAAATTTCTTGTTATAATTTTTGAATTTTTTATTGTCGAACAAAATTTATTTCAATCATATTCTCAATTATCATTTATTTCTCGAATGAATTTGCTCGATGATGGTATAATAATATCGAAAAATTAATTAGGCTATCATTTTTTACTATTTTTCCAATTTAATTAATCTAAGCTTTCAATTGTGACCGTTGTATTGCAATGTTTCGTTGGGTAAAGTTTTACAAATTTTGTACACATGTCTAGAACTATTAAAATATTTTGGAAGTCATCCCCTGAATTTACTAAATTATTTAAGTAATTGATGGCGATCATTTGCCCAGGTTCATTTACCTTTATGCTTTTGATAATATTTTGATTAGTATGGTTTTTATACTTGGCCAAACAACATAGTTCGCATTCATTTATGGTCTGCTTTATAATTGACAAATCCCTCACGCAAAAGAAATTTTCCCTGAAAATCATCCAGGTTCTCCTAATACCCACATGTCCAAATTTTAAATGGATGTCTAAACAAATGTTTCTAACTGCCTCTGGATTTACTACATAAAGTTCTTCCCCTTGTAATACTTTGATTAAATATTCTTCCTTCATTTGATATCCCTTGAATTGATCTACTTCCCCCAATTTTTCCCTGATTTATTGATTAAATATCTTATCTTGTTGAATTAAAGCAATAGATTCCCCTGAATAAATCCCTTGATTTTCATTTACTTGATTTAATGCAACTAACATGTCTTTCAATTTTCCCTGACCATCTTCATCTTTTCTACTAAAGGCGTCTGCAATTAGATTATCCTTTCCCGGTTTATATTTGATTTTAAATTGAAATTCTTGGATTAACATGGACCATCGATAGATCCTGTTGTTTGTAAAATTCGTCTTCATTAAATACGTTAGAGCCGAATGATCTGTCTCTATCGTGAATTCTTTTCCCATGAGATAAAATTTTAGTTTATTTAAAGCAAATACTATGGCTAACATCTCCTTTTCCGAGACTGTATACCTGAGTTTGTTCATAACCCCTTAAAATTCTAGATGTAAAGCAAATAGGTTCCTCAATATCCCCATTCATCTGGACCAAAATTGCTGAAATTGCAAAGTCACTCTCATCTGTCCTCAGTATGAATTCTTTGTCAAATTTAGGATGAATTAATTTTAAGTTTTTATAAAATGATTCTTTCAAGTCTTCAAAAGCTGATTGCTGTTCAATACCCCAATTCCATTTAACTCCCTTTTTTAATAATTTTAACAACTCCACTGTCTTATCTGAATAATTAGGTATAAATTTCTTATAATAGTTTAAAATTCCCAAGAAACCCCTTAAAGTACGCAAATTTCTGGGTTTGGTGTAATTTTTCACCTCCTCCAGTCTATCTACATCAATATCAATCCCTCTTTCATCTAATTTATATCCCAAAAATATTATTTCCCTTTTAACAAATTAACATTTTTATACATTTAACTTTAACCCTGTTTCTTCTAATCTTTTGACAATGACTTTAATATGATTTAAATGTTCGGTGAAATTTTTACTAAATATTAAGATGTCGCCAATATAATGTAAACAAAACTCATCAAATTCTTCAAGTATATGATCTTCAAAATTCTTATTTACTATTTTAAATAGTGGAAAATTAGAACAATGTGATAAGGAAAGGTGCCTGGAGCTGTCCGAAGTAATTTCGGACATGCATTAATATGAACTTTTCTGATGTTACATGTACTTAACAAACATCCTGTATAAAAAATTATAGTAGTTACTTCGTAATTCTTTATACTTATTATAATATAGACAATTTACAGAGAGGTAGTTTTCAATACATACAAGAGTACTTTCCAATAAAGATGGAGAAAAGGGACAACGCATCTGATGATGCCTTTGCTCATCACAAATTTATATTAAAATTATTTGGATTAAGAGGTTCTCAAAATATATTTTACAAAATCTATGGAATTGCTATATTAATTGTTCTAACAATATATGTAGTGCTTGTAATCCCAGAAGTGTTAAAATTACGCAATGATTTCGACAACTTTGTTCATGGTTCCTTGTTTGAGATTGGCGAAGTTACAGGTATGAATTTTTATACTATATAATATATTGTGGTGTTTTTTTGACGACCAAGCTATTTAAAATTAAAACCCCGTCGTTTTCCGAGAATATCTTTAATAATCCAATAATTAATTTTTAGTCAAATAAATTTCAGTCAAGTAATTTTATTCTTCTCTTTAAATTTACATCCACAAATTTCAATCAAACGCACTTTTCTCAATTCAAAAATAATTTAATTAATTTTCACAAATCAAAAATCATCTTTAAGACTACAAAATAATTTCACAAATCATCACTCTGCACGACTCACGTCTATCTCGTTGGATCGCCTTCGCTCGAGTGCCCTTCAAATATCGTTCTTGCGCATTCTTCCATTTCAAATCCTTAAATTCCATATTAAAATTCTAATAATTATTTAAATTATTTTATGTCAAAAATAATTTTGCCAATATTTTGAAATTATTTAATAAATTTAAAATAAAATTCGTCTTTTCCTCCAAAGTCCTTTTATTTAAAATTTTTCCAATGGGAATAAGTGCTGAAATCACACAAACCATGCCTCCACTCTTTGAAGCTTCTTTGAAATAACATTGAATAGCTTGCGGAAATGCTAGCAACATTTTTGCATCTTTCTTGAGAAGAAACAGATAATACTTAAATACGTACAACTCTGCACATTTCGCCGATAAGCTCCCAGTTTGCCGAAATATTCACTAAATAGCTCGAGAAAAGCGCTCGGCTCGTAGTTTTGCTCGTTAATGTGTGCGAGACATTAAATGAAAACTTTAGTGCCTAGTAGTACCTATAAAAGTTGCTAATTGTGATAATAATACTATTTTTAGGTTTAATTAGTGGCTGTTGCATATATTGGAATCGATTCAAAATAGAACAACTATTTCAAAAATTTGAAATACTTAACGATCTCTCAAATTGTGATATTAGCAGTGATGGATACAACTTTATGGAAAAATATAGAAATTTGATTCGCAAGCAGGTAAAAAGTGCGAATAAATAAATTTTAAGCCATTGTTTTATTCCAATTGTCCCGCTTTTGTTGTGCTGTTATTAATAAAAGAAAGTTTAAAAAAGTTGGTAGGGAAGTTGATTTAAAATTGAAACTTTTAGGATACGGCCGGTGTCTCACTGCACCACTTCCTACCACCAAATAAAATATTAACTAATAGATGTTGTTGATTTCTATTTGGATGGATCTTTGAACTCGGTTTGAACCAATCGAATTAGTTCAAAGTTTATTTGATAGTAGGAAGCGGTACAGTGAGACTTCGGCGTAATTGTTAGCACTATACTGTAAATACAATCTATCAGTAGGTAAGCTTTGTCAACTTATTGGTTCCATATTAAGTAGGTACACGTACACGTTGTAAAGTTGGGTAGTAGCTGTCAATGAAATCCAGAGACGGCGCACTTTGCTTTTCGATGACTGAAGCATAAAATGTTTGATTGGTTAATAATTTATTAATACCATTATGAAATTTTAAATTTTAAAATTTTCATTTGAATTTTAATATTACTTACTTAATTCTGATGAACAAAGCTCTTTTAGAGCTTTAGCCTCCTTTATAATGCCTCTATATGTATCCCAATTCATCGCTGACTCCTCCCAGTCACCTCCTCGTTCGAACTGAGGAAGATATTTTAAGATTAAAATTTCAAATTTCATTTTAAAACCTGTAGAAAAATGAATATTCCACCATTAATCGAATCGATATTTCAAATTAATATTTTTTAATTTTAAATAGTTTAAAGGAAATTGCAATTGAGATTTATCGAAGTTATTTATTGTAAACATTAATTACACATTAATTACACAATTAATGTGTTTTTTTACAATTTTGCATATAAATACCTTACTTCCAGGCGAAGTTAAATCAACACAATTAATATTGAAAAAAGAATTCCGGACCTTTAAAATATTGTCACTTTCTTGATATCAATAATTAAGGAAACCCGTCTATTTCATAATATCAATGAATTATAAAAGATTTGGTAGTTTTAGTGGGCCGGGTTCAATCGATTTTTTATCGATTACCACTAAATGTCATTCATGAATATTCCGTGAGAACTAAAATAACTGTATACAATGCGTGTTAATTTTAATTGATTTATATTTGTATGTAACTTGGCCATCCCCAATGGGCTAAAAGTTAAGTAGCGAAGGACTATGACAAGAAGGCCAGGGGGCGAGACACGAAGGGACTAGTAAGTTATGACCGCCAGTCACAGCGGTCCTGCTTATGTTTAGTATACTGTCGACGGGGGTGATAATTTCTCCCCCCTCCCATATGCGAAATTGTGATAAATTTCGTAAAAAGGACGATTTTTACTTACGATTAAACAATGCTCATGACGTAACATTAAATTAATATTGAATAATATGATAAATATTCATTCCAAATACAGTAAGCATGTACTTATGAGTCATGATATATAAGTATATAGAATTTTATCTAAGACCAACCATATTCAGCAATTATTATGTTACTGCAATGGGCGGGAAATGAAAAATTTTAAAAAAAATTTGATAAACACTTTTAGAGGAATTTTGTCAGAAAATCCTCAGAAAGAGCACAATTTTCTCAGTTTGAAAATTTAAAAAACCTTGACCATGGAGAGAAAAGTTTTCAAGGTAAATTAGTCCCAAAATTACGCAAAAGCACCTTCTTAATAAATAATTGGTATGCCCTAATAATTTTATTATGCATTTTTGAATCTTTAGGACTGATTATCTCGAAAACTGTTTACTTCAAGGTTATAGCTTTTTACATTTTCATACTCAGAAAATTGTGCTTTATCCATATCTGGAAAGAAAACTAATGCGGTTATTCTACAACTCGTCCTTTATTAAAGGATCCTTTAAAAATAGGTAAAATACAGTTTATGATGTAAACAGTAATTGAATTACAAACGATATTTTACGTGGAAACCAAACTTTACCTAATTTTAAAGGACGAGTGCAATTTAAGAAATTGCTCAAAAAGAAAACACGATAAATAAAATTAAAATGGCAGAAAAGTGTGACACTTAAAAAAATAAGGTTGATGTGGCCCGAGGATTTTCTGAGAAAATTTTCCTAAAATATTTTATCGAACTTGATCCAAAGTTGACGAGCTCACGTATAAATTACCTTTTAACGTGAGTTGTATCGATCCCACTTCTGATGTAAACTCGAGTTGAATAGTTGCAATTTAAAAATAAAAATTACATCGTAGTACATTTGCTTACACTTCCAACTATTATTCTTCTCCTTTTACATCATGGGTCATGACATCATATTATGTTATACTCTCTTTTAATCTGGGTTACCAACATTGGCTTGGTAACGTAATCTTCCAATTATGGTAATGGCGCTATTAGTTGGTAGTAGCAATCCTATTAGAGAGAGCCGGACTCCATAGTTATTGAGGGCCATCAACGTCAGGCCCGTACTTAGGGGCGTTTATTACTTCTAACATATTCAGATTTATATTATCAAATAATAAAAGAAGTGGGCAGAGCTTCCCTACTGGATACACTTTAGCACGTTTGCTTATATTTTCAATGATGTCTTATAAATATAAATTTTCTTTGTAAAATATAATATCGTATATAAGATAGCCTTTGAACCAGAACATTTTTACTTTCGCTGATTTCTTAATAACGATAATAATTAATACAAATACAATACTTTTTGGGTCAAAAACCAACATTTGCATGAAATCCAGAATGAATACAATTAAAAATTTAAAAAGGGGGTGGTAGATATTAAATTGAAAAATAATATTAGATAATAATTATTACTATATAAAATTAAACAAATTATAAAACTTTTGGCTCAAGAATATAATATGCTTTGATACTAATATTAATTTAAAATTTGGCTGTTTTAAGATTGGTATTTTAAAAAATATTTTGGTGGCAGTTAGCTAACGCCCGTCACTCCAAATGATTTGAAAATTTCCTATTGCAAAGAGGAAGGTTTATAAAGTATACTGTTAAAATTTTATGTGAGAATGTATTATCAAAATTTTGAAATACTCGATTTTGAAATTAGCAAATTTACATGCAAAATCCTAACGAGATTCCGCGCGTCTTCATTTTATTGACGGTACGTGTGGAATGAATGACCCTAACACGTAGAAAATTTCGCACCGGTAGATGCAGCTCGTCTCTCGTACATGTAACATCGATTTATTTTTTGTTTTATTCCATATTTTGGGGGTGAAACGTAAAAGTTTACTGCCCCATACCGCGAGTATACTTTTTAATGCTATTTCGAGGTTCTCTCACATCCCGGTTTCATTTATACCGGTTTTCTTGATGGGTGGAGCCTTCTCGTATGTTTAGCCTAGTAACCAGAGTCAAAACCGCCATGGAGGGGTGCAACGCGGAGCGGAGCCCCGTAAGAGTTGGTGTTGACGATGGATAAACCTCCTAATCGAATGCACACCCCAAAAATCGAATTAAAAAAATATTTAATTTTTTCCCTTTTTCGGCAATACACGGGTAATTTACGATTTTTTTTGCTGTTTATTACTAATATCTACTAATCACACCCCCACCTATCCGAATTTCAAAGAAAAATCAAATCCGAGCGAAAAAATTTCACCCGTTTCGAAGGGAACGCCGATGCATTTCATCGCGTCTGCTTGGGGGGCGTGGCCTATTCGAACGTTTTCTTCGCTAAATTTATGTACTTTCAAATTGATTTTTCTCAAAATTTTGACTATACGTTCCCACATAAAATTTTTACAGTATACTCTATTAACCTTCCTCTTTGCAATAGGAAATTTTCAAATCATTTGGAGTGACGGGCGTTAGCTAACTGTCCCCATATAATTATTGAAGATCAGCAAAATTAAAAATGGTCTCATTCAGAGGCCAACCGACTTGGCATGGAATGCCCACATAAAAGCTTAAACAATTAGTTTTTCGTTTAATATATTTAGAGTTACATTGGGAGTATAGCCGTATTATTTGTAATGATAGCCTGCATATTAGTGTCTTTAGTATTAACGGACTATAACGAGAAACTGGCTCTACCATTCGGCACTGGACCGAATTTTAATAATAATAATATTAGATATACAACCAACATTATGTCGGGTGGTGTGATTGGATTTCTCCTTATTGTGGGGATATTTATATATGCAAATATGTTGACATTATTATCCGGGCATTGTAAGTTATTGCAAATATATATAAAAGCTATGATGGCTGGTAGTGGTAGGAATTCATTACAGGTAACCAATTTACTCCATCCATAAATGTAACTAACTGAAAATTTTTACAGATAATCGAAGATAAAAAATCAAATAATTTTGAAATTTTGAGTAATAATAATAATGATACTGTCGTTTGGGAAACATTCAAAATACAATTGAGAAAAGTAGTACCTTACCACGTGGGCATTCTTGAAACAGGAGCCGAAATGGATAATGTGTTTTGCATGGTAATTCTTTTGTGGTTTGGAGGACTAAGCATTTGCATGTGTTTATATACATATCATATAACAACTGTAATTTTATATCATAATATCATTAAAATGAAGCCTAACTGTAATATTTTAGGTCAATATACAAAGTTCCTTGGGTATACGAGATTTGTTGGGAATACTAATAGAAAATTTGTTGTTGATTGTATTATCTGTTTGGGGAGAGGAAATTCAAACGGAAAGTGGCAAGATAGCCAGTGTATGTTATGAAGTAGATTTCGTTGGTACTGATCTAAGAATTCAAGAATCACTGTTGCTTCTGATGATAAGAGCTCAGAAACCAATAACTCCAACTATTGGAAAATTCAAGATATTAAATATGAACACAATGCTTGGTGTAAGTACTTACAGTGTAAAAAATAAACCAATTTTACTTTATTCACATTTCTTATAATGATGGAATTAATTTTACTTTATCAATTTTTTAGGTTCTACAGTCGATTTATTCTTATTATAGTATCCTCAGAAACCTAAAAGAAACCTAATAGTTATACTTATTGATAATTTTTTCATTATACTAAATCTAAAAAAGGTTTCTTATAAAAATTAAAAAAAAGAAAAATTTTAAAATCGTATAAATATTATAATACGACGAGAGATTTGAGTAGGACTTTTAAACTCGATTGTGGTTTTAGCCCGTCGCGGTAACGCGAACGGCTTACATTGAGAGTCTATAAGTCACTTGAAGCTCAACTTTTATATAGTACTAGTTTATGCAACAGAGAGAGTGAAACAACAGCAACCCTAAAAAAATATGAAATTAAAAGTATTTCGCGAACAAAACCTTTTGCAATTTTGATATCTTTTATAGAATGGAATAGCTCATTGTAAAAACTACATAGGTACTCGTAAATCAAGATTTTTTCAAAATTATTTGTTTCGTCGCATTTAGGTCATTGAGGGTAGTGTCCCAGTCTTTGTAAAAATTATGTTCCTCGGATTACGGCAAACCATCAAAAATGGGAACCTAAGCAGTTTTTGCATTGAGTTTTATACATCGCAATTTTTCTAAAGATACTAAAGGTCTAAAAAATCAAATTAGCAAAAATTTCTTTTCAAAATATGAATGATTTTATGTAACACGGTATTCATTATTTCTGTAAAATTTAAATTCTATGAAAAATTGAATAAAAATTCAATTTTTAATTTCTATAGCGGGGAATGAGATGGCACTTAATTAAATGATCTGTCCAGCTATGTATGAGAACTCTATTAAATTCAGGGTCAAAGGGGGGTTCATCTATGTGCTCAAAAATATTCATATAAGCTATCTTGCATAAGTAACTTTAAAGAAAAGAAAATGATAAACTTATTATGTCTTACACCTGCTTATTTTGAACTTCTCTGCTGTATAAAGTTAAATTAAACTAGAAGTAATTGTTTGTAGACACAACATTGTAATTTATTAAACAAAATTATAATTATTTAAAAAACAAAAGATTGATTTTCATTAAATCGGAACAAATCAAATTTACAATTATAATAAAAGAAAAGTTTATAAACCTCCCCGTGTTTAAATTTACGCGCGAACTTATTGTCTACCGTTATATTTTACTAAAGTTTGTCGACACAAAATTGGCTTACAACCGAAGCTTATACGATCGTGTTCCATCGATGTGTGTTCAAACAAGCCAGCGTGTAGATGATGATGCGATTGGATCCAATTTCCATACCATGAAAACCTCCAGACAGAATGAATGTTCAAGTAATTCCATAAAATTTATAATCTTCAATAAATTTCAAAATTTTCCAAATATCGTTTAAATAAGTATCAATCGAAACTTTCATAAAATTTTAGCACTCCATACAATTCATGAATCATCACCAAAATTTACTAATTCCCAACTTAACAAGAAAATTATTTGAACCATTTCCAAAATTCAACTTCTTAAAAATAATCACGTTCTTCCTTTCTAGACGATTCTTCAATTTTTCCAATCATACATCCTCACGTGCCGATCGACACACCGTGAGTCCCTACACGCTTCCTTATCTATTTCGTATCCCACCAAAACTGTCTGTAAGCCCGCGCACTTATTCGTTTTAACACAAGCACTTGTTATTATTAATATTTAAATTCCTACACATTTACAAATAAATCAACTTTATTCCATTTCTTCCCAAATCTTTTTCATCAATTAAAACAAATAAACCCTCTTTTGCCTTTTTATAACATTCTTTCAAATTATTTGTGTGTACAAAAATTACGTCTTGTTATCTTTTAGATTGACTTGTTGTAAGCAGTTCATTACTCAGAAGTGCCAAAGATATTCAGGTGTAACTATCCAATTTCCATGGTGGTCCTTTATTTGAATATTTAATTATGAGTATTTTATCATAAATCAACCCAATTACATTAGACCACCCCCTATGATAAGTAGAACACGACAATATATAGTTTTTACAACGACCGCTTCAAACATTTTCGGTTACTTTTAGAAAAATTAAAAATTGGTCTCAGGTTTATAAATTCGCGAGCTGAATACTATAGTGTTCTATGTGCGCGTTTTACAACTTTACAGGACAGCCATTCAAAAAACTGCTATCTAGATTAATGGCAATTTTTGACTAATATTTGTTAGGAATGTTTTTAAAAACAAGTTAATAATATATTAAGTAGATTCAGATCCTGAATTAGCCTTTAAAACTGTCACAACATTATTTTAAAAAGTTTTAATAAAAAAAGAAATTGCAGTTAGAACAATTTGAATCCGAAATAATTTAGTTTTGATCACTTTTTGTTCTATCTACTACAAAAGTATAATAAATAATAATAAAATATTAGAAATGAACTTTAGTATGAAAAAAACTGCGTTCTTAATATTAAATATAATTCCTTAATCTTAAAAAAAACAAATAATAAAATAAATGATTAAAAAAGAAATTCGGTGTCAATATATTTTTCTTTTACTCTTCACTTCTTCTTTGTCAATTTATTAATATTCTTCTCATCCTTGTATTCATAGAAGAGCGTCTTTAGGTATGTTCTATCCACTTCTGGAATAAACTTAAATAGTTTATAGAGGCGATACACCTTGTCTTCAGTAAGTAGGCATTTCGTCGGTATTGGAACCACACTGATTTTGGGAAATTTAGCATTTTTGACACAGAAGTTTCTTGTTTTAGGCGTTATTCGAACACGTTTGAACTGAACGCCTTCATCTTCTTCATCTGAGTAATCCAATTTGTAATACACCCGGAACGGTTCCTCTTGTTTGTATTTTAATTGTTTCACTGAACAATAAGGCACTTCGGTAAAATTAAATACCTTTACACATTTCTCATATTCTTTAAAGTCTTTTAGTTGTAATTGAATTATATAAATGGTTTTTTGTTGTTCACAGTCTTTAAAGCCCTCAGAAGACCGATAGGACTGTAAATCTCTAAGGGTTGTAATTTCCCCTCTATCTGCGAATGAATATTATCAACTTCCTGGACTTGTCCATGACCCGATTCTGAAAATTTTTTAATAATTTCCTTTACAGTGGGATGTTCTTCAAAAATTTTTTTAAAGCTAATGTCATAAATTGAGTTGCGATTCTGTGGTACTCACGAGTCCGACCATAATATCACCTTACTGATATCTGGAAATTCTTGGAGCACATTCTCCCATATTTTTATTAATGCAGAAGCTATATCTGGTATAAAGGTATATATACCTTTTCGCCCATGCAGGCCTTCAGACCAGACCGCACAATACGCTTTTCTATTCAAATTGCAGTGCGCTGTCATATTATAGCAATTTAATTTTTTGCTGTAGAAGAAACAAGAAATTCCAGCTTTTGGCAGTGCAAAAACATTCTCCATATCGAAACATATTATTGCAGTCGTTTTGTCGATGCTTCTTCTTTTAAATTTTGCATTTCCATCATAAGCATGATCTCTATCATCTTTTTCAATTCCTCGATCCTTTTGTCTATTGTGATAGCATGCTTTCTTCAGTTGCAAATGTTCCTCAAACTTCGCATCTAACTCTTTACCTTCACGAATTCATAATTTATTTTTTTCGCAAATATCACATCTGTCGGTTTTTGGCTTCCAAAATGAAATATTAAATTGAAAATTAAAAACCCTTTCTGTAATAACTCAACTTCACTCGGACGAAATATTTCTCCTGGCACCATTCTTTGTATAGCTCATAGAGTTTATTAAGATTTAAACCAGGCTAAAAATACTCTTTCTTAGTGCGTTGTCTGCTATAATGCGATTCAATCCGTGCAATACTGTTTATGTGATCTATTACTCTCTGTCTGCTTTCTTCTTTAATTTTATTCTTAATATGTTCCCCTTTTTAATTTTTATAGGACTTCCTGTCGTTTCCTCAGGTTTATTTGAATGAAAGTAGGAAATTCTTATTAAGCTTATATCTAGCGTAGCTAAGAAAAACTGCTTGATAATGGATTCGTCTTGCAGGTAAAAGTTGTATGTAAAAGTAAATTGGCGTCGAGACGTCTTTCCAGATTTTGTTGTGGTTCTTTTCTTAGGTAGACATTGGGTATTTTTATTATAGAAGTGTTGTTTACCTTCATCAGATAATATCCAAAAACTTTTGTTAATTTCTTGCCTCTCTTCATTTGAAATTTTTCTACTGCATTGAAGTTTACAAGTTTCATGACAATTTTTCAAAGTTTTCATCTTTTTCTTCTCAATTATTTTTCCTTTCCAATTTAGATATTCCTGTCCATGTTCGCATAGTTGTTTCTTTACATTTCTCTTCCACTGCTCTGGACAGCGTTTTCGCTTCCTACTGAGCCTAATAAAAAATCAAATTGTATTACCACTACCTGTTTTAAAAAAGGTAAATGTAATGCAAACCTTTTATTAGTTATATCATCGGTTACGTTTTCCTGATTTGTTTCAGTCGTTGTAGGACTTTGAACTGCCGCTAAATTTTCTGATGTGGTGTGAAGGTTTTCATCATCAATAAAAAATTCCGCCAATAAAGTACTCTGATCGTTATTTTCCTCAACTTCTGGCAAATAATCAGGGTCTTTATAAAAATCATCCTCATCTTGATATGGGTCTATTGGACAATTATTGAGATCGGCCGAATATTCAAAGTCAAAATCAATCTCTCTGGAGATTTGGTTGTTTGTTTTGCATATTCAAGTAAAGTTCAAATAGTATGCAATAAAGAGAGTTTGTTGACACGCCGTTTCTTTATCGAAACAACGAAAATAGTATACTACTTACGCTGTAAATTCCATTGAAAAGTTGTAGTCACATAAATTAAAATAATAAAACACAAACAAGCACACACACCATAAAGAATCAGTAACTGATTACTACTAACTGCAGTTTTTGTTGTTAGCTATAATTGAACTAAATTTTGCTTCTAGATTGTTCTAACTGCAAACACCGTACAATCCTATTGGTCGCTCAGATACACCATTCCAGCATTCAAATTTTCTCAGAAATATAGATAGAACAAATTTAAACTAACTTTTGGAAGAGAATAGTTCATCTTAATAGAATTTTTATAATTCACATAGAACAAGTGCGTGTCAAAGTGTATATCATCATCATCATCAAGCTTTTCCATTCCATTTCGGAATATTGCTACTCCGCTTTTTCTGCAAAGTCTTTACGATCCATTCATTGAGGTGGATCAATCCTCTAACTTCTCTTTTATTTCAAACTAATTTATCCACAGAGTGTTGATGTTCACCGGAGGGCGGCGCTAAGAAATTCAGTCAAGTCCGCAATTCGAACCCACAATTTCCGCGCTATAACTCAACCAGCGATCACACCAAGCCACTGCTGTGGCTTATTAAATAGTATAAAAATCGGAATTTAGCAAACAAATGCAGTTAGAACACTATAGTACTCAGCTCGCGAATTATATTTATAAATTATTAAATGTACAAACACATATTTGCAAATTATTTAATTTTAATTAAAAACATCGAACAAATCTTTGAAGTGGAACGTCAAAAATAAAATTACAAAGTACACAATTGTTAGTGGGTGTAATATCTCATAACGCTATATAAAATCTTCAGCTATGCGATTCCTGCATTTTTGTCGATTCTGTTTTTAAGCGAGATTTTTTTAAACTATGGGATTAAATTAAGAATTTTACTTTACGAAAGAGTGGAAAAGGGTACGTGTCTCAGAAATTCGAGAATAAGGGTTAGTTTTGCTCTCTCTATTTCATAAAGTAAATTATAGTTATTGTATTTTGCAATTAGTGATTTCAAGTAAGTTTTCATTATCTTGTTTATTAGACTAAGAGTCAAGTCAGAATAATTTACGTTATGTAAAAAAATTCTAACCAGATTGTTCTTCTCATAATGGTTCTTTCGGGTGTAATTAAGTAATTCTGAAGTTCCCTTCTGCAACCTGATCGGAGTCACTTTATACGGGGGGGGGGGCGGAATCTGTTTTAACCGATTTCTGGACTTTCTATCAACTTACGACAAATATTGTTATATTAAAATTGAAGCTAGTAATTATATTCTCTATACAAAAGTCGATACTTGATCGTCTAAAGTTGAATTAAGTTGCGCAAACCCCAATCTTTGTGGCATATCTATTCTATTAAAAATACAAATTAAGAATGTTGTTTTTTTTGGGCATTACAAGACGTTCTATAAAAGATTCTGCAGGAGAAGTTGGGGATGTAATTTGTACGTGTCCAATAATGTTTGTATTGTCAATATCTGTTTTTTTTATGTCTACAGTGTTACTACCAGTCATTTCCTGTAGGAAAACGTTGAAGTTCAACTTCCATTCTTTCGTCGCGTTGTACTCAAACAATTCTTCATCACTGCAGACATTCGTGCATGACTGCTCCCGATAGCTTCCACAAATTGATGAGCAATGAAGTTCAGCATTTCTATAACAGCAAGCTTGCTGACAACCATTTGCACATTTGTGAGAGATTTGTAGTCAAATCTCTTGTAGAGCATAATTTAATGTATTAAGCAGAAAATGACCATAAGTCATTTGTAATTTGCAAAAATTTATAATCTGCTGTCATTTAGTGCAGTTCCGTTGAATGTCACTCCATACACAACGTTGATGATTAATATTCCTGCTGCAGTGATCAATCCGGGAAAAGTATTTGGATTTTTAAAGATTTTATCAGTTTTTTTCTTTTTCTCTATTTTAATAAATTTAAGTTTTTTTTGTCTAAAATGTGCCGATGTGCCATCGCAACCACTAAACGCATGCAGGAACAATATGTGTTCAGTATATTCAGAATACCAACCGAATATTTGAAGCTGTTAGTTGCTTCGGCATCATTTCTTCAATCTTTCCTTTGTCAAGTTTTATTTAAAAAACTAGGTCAAGTCCGTCAGATGTACTACCAGATCCCGACGGTCACCGACGACGATCACAGAGCCATGATAGCTTCATAACTCAATTGTAGCTTTAATTAATAAAAAATCAGAATCTTCAGACTTCAGTTTCTCACACAGCATGGAGATGTGCCGATTTTTTTTGTCGTTAGCAATTAACTTCTCCTGCGACTTTTACTATTCCATTACTATTCTTGATGATCTAGCATGTACATGTTGTTCTGCAGTAATAAATGAAACTTGGCAGAATGGTCCATTTACTCTAAAACATCCGCTATAATAAGCGTCGTAAGAATTCCTTCACCCCAAACACTATTGATAATTCCCCCACAGTGAGACAATCCAATTCCCCTGAATTTCATAGGGTCCGTAAGAATCTGCTCAATTGTTATGTCTGGCAAAATACCACACCAGAACTTGTGAGAACGTCTTAACTTAAAATAACCATCAGTCACGAAGCAATAATACTCCAGAATTTTTACTTCTAATCTCCTGCAAATGTTCAAAAGTTTCTCAGGAAGCTTGCAGTTGTAGAAAGGCTGAACTTTATTGCTCACAAAATTGTGGAAGCTATCGACGGCAGTCATGCACAAAAAAATGTCTATATTGACGAAGACTAGTTCGATTACGACGAAACAATTGAAGTTAAATTTCAAATTATTTTCTTCAGAAAATGACGGTAGTGACACTGTGGACACCGAAATCTTCCATAAAACATCATGAAATGCTCAAAAACGACAACACTGTCAATTTATATTCACATAATAAATATACTTGCTAAAAATCTATACATTTAATTGAAAATCAATCCCGATCTCTTCGAATACAGTTTGGTGTGAACTAAGTGAAGTACGAATCTGATCAAAAATATGTATGAATAATTTAATTCTTGTAGAGAATATAATTATCTTTAATTTTGTATGTAACAATATTTGTCGTAAGTTGAACGGAAGTCGAAAAATCGAAAAAAATCTAATTTTGGTCCTCTTCTCCTCTTCGTAGAAAATGGAGCCGATCAGGTTGGAGGGGGGGATTACTATATCTGGATTACCGATCAGGATTACTATAATACACTCTGAGGCCCGATTGCACCAAGCTCAATTAAAATCAGTCTATTATTAAATGCTAATAGTCTCTTTATTATGAGCCTGTTAATATCAATTCCATAAATTATTTGACGTTAATTTAAGCGTAGATTTACGAGTCAGTTAAACTAAATTACATTGGTGCAACGAATTTTTAAGTTAAATCGCAATATTTAACAGACATTTAGACTAAATCGCTATTAAAGCCTTAAATGGGCTTGGTGCAATCGGCCCTAAGAAACCATTATGTGAAAACAAATTCAGTTAGAATTGTTACCACTCGAAAATAATTAGCACCAGTCTATATAATATATTTAAAACAATGAATTTTATTATAAGTTGATATTTTACAGAAAATCACGTAGTTTTAGAGTAGAAAATAAAATTATTAATGCATATTTTAGATAGGAAATATAGGAAATACCTAATTATTCTGTAGAATTGTTATTTACTCGTAGTTCTAGTTAAAGTTTGTAATAAAAATTAATCAACCATGAAGTTTCTTTTTGAACTCAACTTTTTTGAAAATAATTAGTGCTTCTTTAAATTAGCACTACAATATAATTATTGAATATCAGCATAATTAAAAGTGGTCTCATTCAGAAGCCAACCGACTTGGCATGGAATGCCCTCATAACATTTTAAACAATTTTTTGAATTTTTCGTTTAATATATTTAGAGTTACATTGGGAGTATAGCCGTATTATTTGTAATAATAGCCTACATATTACGCAATGGCGGCTCGTGGGGTTCTACAGTGGTGGTGCCAGAACTTTTTCTTTTGATGAGTTCATAAATTTAAGTCCAACCGAAAGAGATTTTTTCCGAATCCAAAGGAACTGTATACAGTTCTGTATACAGACTTAAATAGCAGTTTAAGGGGGTTACTTACTGTGACCAATAAATTTTTTCGATTTTTTTTATTACATATTTTTATAGTTTGGGGTCTTGAATATGTTTACAAAAAATATTAAAGTAAAATTTATCAAATTACCGGAATTATAACGGAATTTCTGTAATGGTGTTTATTTTGTACTTTATTTGTACTTTATATAAAATGTACAAAAATAAATTTAACAAATGTAAGTTGTAGTTGTCTGTAATTGTCTTTAGGAGTCCAAAAAACAAACAAACAAAATTTTTAATTGTTAAAAAAGGAAATTATTAAAAATCGACGTTTTAGTCCAACCTCAAAATCGAATTGATTGTGAAAAAGGAGCTTTAAAGTTTTTATTACAAATTGCGGGATTACACCCCCGTCTGGGGTTGATAACTAATTTACTATGTTTTTATGGGTGCAGTTAATACAAGGTCTTCAACTGACATATTTGCTGCACAAATAAATAATATTAGATACAAAATCCCTAAAAGTGTTGGTTTTTGTTATCTATTTTGACTAAGTTATTATGCTAATTTTTATTTTAAAATGTTTTCAAAAGAATTTTGTTCTTTCAACCATCGCCATTTAGTCCTTTTATTTTCATTTTACATTTTCGAGGTTCAGACCATAGCCTGGCATTCATAGAGAACAAAATGTACAAAAATTCGTATATTTTAGATAACTACGTGGGTCAAAAACATTGCGTCCGATTGGATAGTCATTTCGAAACATGAGTTACGCGTTGATCTATTATACTTGTATAGGTAATTTCCAATAAAACGCTTTGCAAAAATTTTAGATGTTACTTTAGACATGAATAAATAAGAATCCTAAATTTCAGCTCAATAGCTTAAACAGTTTTGTCAAATTTAATTCCTAAAAATCAGCTAGCCGGAAATGCAACAATTTAAATAGAACACACTTCAAGATAAAATATTTATTACATTTATTAAATTAAAGAATTTTGCGTTACGAGCAAGTTGAATAAATCCAAATTAAATTAGTACATAGTATAAGAAATATTTTAAGAATTGTAATTGAAATTTATAACATTGAGATAACATTTTTAATAACGTTGACGTTATTAGATTGCATGATAATAATTATAATATAACATCTATTCTAAAATTTAAAAAATAAGGAAAAGCACTTTTACTAAATTGCAGGATATTATATAAAATCATTTTTGAAATAATCAAATCAGGCAATGGTCTACCTAATTTTTGAATTTTAATATCTTCCCCCAGCCAACATGAGCAAAAAGGCTTGCTTAAAATGTTATTAATTTTATTCATTATTAAATTAATATGTATTAACAAGTTTAATTAACTTTACTAATAATAAATTATCAGATAAATTATTTTTATAACTCAACGTGTTATTAATAATTGCACATAATGAAATCAGAGATATAGGAGGTAGCCTCATAGAAACACTCGGCGGGTGTAGGTAGAATTGCTATCACGTTCCCATATGCATCCCGCTACAATTACAGTAGTGGCCAGGAGTTGCGTAGCCACATTGAATTGGCTCGGTGTTGATAATTTATCTTATTGTGAAGTGCACATTTATGAAATAAAAATTACATATATGTCTATACTATGTTTACGCTTTAAAGTGAGAAAAATGTTTAAGATTAAACAATTTTTAAACAAAATTAAATATTTTTTGAAAATTAAAAAAAAACATTTAAGGCCGTTTTGCCCAGCTAGTGCCATGGCTCTTTGGCTCATTATAACGAGCCGCCACTGCATATTAGTGTCTTTCGTATTAACGGACTATAACGAGAAACTGGCTCTAGCATTCGGCACTGGACCCAATTTTAATAATAATAATTACTACTAAGTAATTCAAATTTATTTTCCAATAATTCAATTTTTAATTCCAATAAATCATACATCTATCTTTATTGTTTGAGCATTATAAAATATGTCTATTCTATCTATTATACATAGTGCTGTGAAGTTTCTAATGTAAAATTGTACGCCTCGGTTTTGTGTTGAGCGCCACTTTCAAATTGAAAGAAAATTTATAAAATGCTAATTATTTTTTATATTAGGCGTCCAATTTTACCAGAAAGCTCACCACCTCGTCCCTCTTGTTTAGCTCAGCCTTGAGCCTCCCTCAGAGTATGGTAGGTTCCTAATTTCAATTCGGGGTTGCTTATTAGAGTCGAAATAAAATCTTTTTGTAGTGCTTAAAATTGTTGGTAGATCAATGAATGAAATATTTAAAATGATTGAGGAGATAAACGTGCTTCACTTTTGTTTTGATTGATTTCAAAAATTAGAATACCTTACTGTTGTCGTCGAGTTAATAAAAGAGATTGTTTTGAAATCAGAAATAATTTTGTATTATTCAAAAATTCGCATGCGCATATCAAAACAACAAATAAACACAGATCATTTATCTGCAAGCAAAAATTATACAATTATACAAAATACCAAAAATATCGTAGAAAAATGTTGATCCACTTCTTCTTCCTTCTAAGTGCTTGGACAAATCCAAGTCTTTTCGTTTTCCAATAACGAGTTAAATGTTTATTTTGTAAAATTTGTTTGTTTCGTAGAAAATGTAAATTATAAAAAATGTTTTGTTATTGAATATTGCAATAATTAGGATAGTAAGTTGCCTTACGTCCTTTCTAATAAAATGCTTAAGGCCAAAGTTAATAAAAATCATAAATTTTTCAAATACCTTGTGTATTAAATAAATCCTGCTTGTTTAAAAGCACGCCCACAAATAACACAATCTTGATTCGCGCGCACTCCGTTGAATCTCGCACTTAGCTGTTGCAATTTCGTGGTGGTGAAGATAAATATCGCCTCTGTTGATAGTGATTAAAACGGTGTTGATTATCCTGATTTGACTTGTTGATAATTTGTGTTAATTAGCTGGAATACTGGAAAGTTGTTCGGAATTACTTAATCCTTAGACATTTGAACTTGAGTTGAAATAAACACAATTTTTTAGTACTTAGATGTCATAACTAATGATCGCCATTTTGGATGATCTCATATTATCAAACTTTGTAACAAATATTGGCTGCGCTAGACATCTGGTTTGTTCCAAATACGAAATTTTCACTTCTACTTCACACACGTCCGTTCATTTCGAATGGTCAATTTCAACTGCTTAAGGCTGCGCAATTTTCCAAAATTTGTCGGTTTTTGAGTACTGGTAAGTCAAATTGTTACATCGCAAATTTTTATGTTAACCAAATCTTTTGTAATTTTCAGGGTCTATTCCATATTTTACGAGATGAATTTTCCATTAATTTCCAGAAGTTTTCCAATACAGAAGCTGTTTATGTAGGCATAATTCGGAGTGGATTTGAACACTTTGTTATCACTAAACTTCTTTATCACGTTTCAAAGGATTATGAACTCTATTTACCTTTTTGTTGATTTACGAGATCAAATTACAATTTTCACATAGAGTGAATTATGAGATACATTTTTATATAACCAGAATTTCATATAACATGTTATTCACAAAGAAATTTCAATTTAAAAAGTAAAAATTATACAGGTTATGTTTTCAAGATAACAAATTGCAATAAATTTCATTATTTATGTTTTAAAATATCTTTTTGTGAGATTCTGATGTGAACATCTCATTTATGATTCTATTTAACAGTTTTATATCTAGTATTCTGATCTTTAGAGATTTTTATGGGCTTGTAATATCATAAAATAGTGTGAATGCTTTTATCTCTTCAATCTATAACAATTTAAGTGGGTCAAATTTATTGAATATTTTTAATTAAGTCAGAAATTGGATCTTTTGACTCGGGTTGGTACATTTGAATCACAGCAATAGGTAGATATTTTATAGAAAATCACGTAGTTTTAGAGTAGAAAATAAAATTCTTATTGCATATTTTAGGTAGGCAATATAGAACATACCTAGTTATTCTGTAGAATTGTTATTTAGTTCTAGTTTAACTTTATAATAAGAATTAACAACAAACAATAAAACCAGTTTAAAAGTTTTTAAAATATTATTATACTATTTTAATTAGGATAATCCTCCCGAAATATCTCGAGAACCTTTTGAAACATTTACTTGGGGTATTTACACAAAGAAAATAATAGTTCTAATTCAAAACTATCTTCGGTTTTAAAAACTATGTTTTGTTTTCAATCAAATATAGTAACATTTAAAATAATGTTTTCCAATATCTTGAAATAAAAGTTAAAATTATTTAAAATAAATATTTAGAAGTTTAAATTAAACGATTTACCGTTTTAATTTCAAATATTTTGTTACATTTTAATTAAAATCAGAATTTCGTTTCACATACCAACATTAATTTATTAAATTACATGTAAATATTCTAGAAAGAAATTAATGTTAATTTTGATTCTATGACAGAACAGAACATGAAAGAACAGAACATGAAAAAACAGAACACGAAAGAACAGAACATGAAAAAACAGAGCAGTGAAAAAACAGAGCAGTGAAAAACAGAACAGTGAAAAAACAGAACAGTGAAAAAACAGAACAATGAAAAATGAGAACACTGAAATAAAAGAACATTGACAAACCAGAACATTGAAAATTCAGAACAACGGGAAAAATTAAAACGCGAAACTAATTACGTCATCAGTATCAGTATATAATCAGTATATAATAAATAATTAATATACCTACTACATAATAATGATATTACTAAATTTGTAAAATTTTTCAATTAAAAAAAATTGCTAAAATTAATGCAACACGATTTATTAATTTTAAATTAGTTTATTATTATTATTATATTAAATTACTGCAAATTTGCCATTCGGCGCAAAAACCTCAGCAAGTCGCGCAGGCTAACATTATTATGAGCAAAATGAAGCAGAATATGAAGGCAGTTGGTGCAACTGCAAGAAATGTATTGGGACAAGCATTAAGCAACGTTAGTTCCGATGTATTAGAACATTTGCCCAGAAAATCTTCCATGACCCGAAATCTGTTCAACTACAAGAAAACGGCACATATTCCGAATCCGATCACAACAAATT
Organism: Podabrus alpinus; assembly: GCA_932274525.1. NCBI lineage: Eukaryota > Metazoa > Arthropoda > Insecta > Coleoptera > Cantharidae > Podabrus > Podabrus alpinus. The sequence continues at coordinate 40,848,861 of OW026452.1, read as the reverse complement.
TTTTGATCCCGGAAAATTATGCGGACTTAATTTTGCACGACACAGGAGCGAACGATCAAGAAAGAATTTTGGTGATTGGGAATGGTGAGCTACTGGGAGAACTGGATAAGACCGTAATCTATGGAGATGGAAGATTTGACAAAGCCCCCAGCATGTTTTACCAACTATATACATGGCATGCTAAGGTCGGCAACTCCTATCCACCTTGCATTTACTTCCTGCTGCAAAAGAAGACCAGTGATGCGTACCATCGCATGTTCACAATTTTAAAAGAATTGGTGCCCAACATCACACCCTAGAAGATTTTAATTGATTTTGAGAAAGCATGAATTTCTGCTGCTAGGACTGCATTCCCGGAAGCGGAAATTAAGGGTTGCTACTTCCATCTGTGTAAAAGTTTGCTAAGAAGGATTAACAGTGCTGGTTTGAAAATCGAATATGAATCTGACATTGACGTGAAATTAAAACTTAAGTCTTTGGCTGCTCTATCGTTTGTACCAGCACGCTCCGTATTTGACGACCTAGCTGAAACATTTCCCGATGATGATCGCTACAATGACGTGTTGACGTATTTCTTCTCCACATAATATATAGTGGGCGTTGCAGGACGATCACCACAATTTCCTATCGCGCTGTGGAACCATTTCGAAGCCGCTGCGGAGAAAAGTCCAAAAACAACAAATTGTTGTGAAGGTTTCCGCAACGCTTTGAACTCAATCTTCCACTGCAGCCACCCTAGCATATGGAATTTGCTGGACAGATTAAGGCGAGGCATTGCTTGCCAACGTTTGTTACTAGCCAATGCACAAACTGGTCGCCCAGAAGTACAGAAAAAGAAGTATGAGAACCTCAATAATCAAGTGGCAGCCGTTGTACAAGAATACGGAAATTATGAGGATAAGCTGAGGTTTTTGTGGCGAATGGCAAATTTGCAGTAATTTAATATAATAATAATAAACTAATATAAAATTAATAAAACGTGTTGCATTAAGTTTAGCAATTTTTTTTAATTGCAAAATTTTACAAATTTAGTAATATCATTATTATATAGTAGGTATATTAATTATCTATATTTATAAATATAAAAATGGATGTAGTATGTATGTATCGTATACATGTATGTTCGCTATAGACTCCTAGACCGTTTGAGCGATCGGAACCAAATTTGGCACAGTTATTTTGTAGGTCCCTGCTCATGTTTCTGTATTGAAATAGTGCAAAAATTCGCAAAGAAAAATTCGCGAAGGGAGACTACAGGGACGCGCATGAATGGATCATCGAGATTCTTCAAAGGATTAAAGATAATTTTTTTTCTATATGTCGCTTAATCGGATAAGCTACTTAAAGAACTAAGGACAACTTTTTCTATATAAATTAAAAAATAGATAACATATTTTGAAATTGAAAGAAACAATTAAGCCACCCAAGATGCGTCCTTCGTATTCTAGATATACATCATAATATGCTAAGCGAATTCGATTTCAGATAATGGTTGAAATTGGAGATAAACGGGGTCAAGGACTTCGAACACAAGCTTAAAGGCAGGCCACTCAAAATCAACTTAAAAACATAATAATAATAATAAGATTTACGCAGATCTGTGTGTGACGCTCCTCAGTGTAAAACGATCTTTAATCTGGATCAACGGATCAAAAGATCAACGTATCCGTTGATCTAGGATGAAACTTATTAAGAAAAAGTGGGTAACTTGATATAAGAACTTAAAACTTTAATTCTTTAGCTCTCAATATGGATGAATCGACATAGCCGGCAGCAAAAAAACGTTGATTAGCCAGAGAAGGGCAACAAAGATCGCGAGCACGCCAAAGCCAGGAGAAGCTTAATCGGCTTCGCAGAGAAACGCTGCTCGACAGGCATTAAATCGAGCAAACGAAACAATTGAGCAGTATATAATAGCCTTAATTTATTTGCCCGTCACGCTCAGGAATGCGTGTACATAATATATTACATGTTAGAAGCAGAAAACCATTAATGACACTAATCCGCCCTGACAAAGAGATTATCTGGATTTAGGAGTACCAACTAGAACCAAAACCACTATATAAGTAAAACAACGTTATGGAACCAGGAATACAACCAAGATAGAAACCAAAACCACCACGACCACTCGAATTAAACCTGACATAAAGAATTAAAACGACGTTACGTTACTTTTAGTAACATTTGCCGAATTAACCTGCGATCATATTTCATCGAAAGTGCGATTATTTTCGATCTTCTTACATACATACAATGCCACCTAAAAAAGCATACATTGGAAATAAAACATCAAAGGCTAAGAAAATTAGGGAAAAAAGAGCTGTTGAAACGGAGGAAGAAGGTAAAGCTCGGCTTGCACAGAACCGCGATAGAGCTTCAACGTCTAGAGTTGCTGAAACGGAGGAAGAACGTGAAGCTCGGCTTTCACAAAACCGCAACAAGGTTTCAACTTTTAGAGCTGCTGAAACAGAGGAAGAACGTGAATATCGGCTTGAACAAAACCGCGACAGAGCTTCAGCATCTAGAGCTGCTGAAATTCCCCAACAACGTATCGGACGACTTGATGCCAATCGCTTACGATTGGTTCGATCAAGACAAAGATTGGATTTAACCTTGGAAGCATTTAATTACGACAAAGACTACGATTACAGAAATCATGAGGATGTAGTAATAGGACCAATGAACAAAGTTTGCCTGCATTGTTGTGTTTTGAAGTTCGCTAAGGAATCACCAGGAATGTGTTTGTTCGAACGGAAAAGCTGTTTTGCCACCGCTGATTGATCCACCTGAGCCGCTTCTAAGTTACCTTACTGGGACCACTCCAATTTCAAAACACTTCCTGCAAAACATTCGCAAGCACAACTCATGCTTTCAAATGACTTCATTCGGAGCAACAAATATTGTCTACTACGCCGGTTACATGCCCACCTTCAAAGTGCAAGGCCATATATATCACCAAATCGGTTCGTTTCTTCCAGTACCACAACAAGATCTAAAGTTTCTCCAAATATATTTCACTGGAAATGAAGAAAGAGAAGTTGAACAGCGTTGCGCAATTAGTACTGGAACCAGAGGCGAAATCATTTCAAACTTACAAGCGATGTTTCACGTTAGCAACAGTTTGATTCGTCTATTCAAATCAGTTATAGATCAAATGCCATCAGATGACTATGTTGTTGTTATAAGAGCAGACAAAACACCGTCTGGTGAACATGAAAGACGATTTAATTCACCTGTGATTGGTGATGTAGCAGTTGTGATCGTTGGCACCGAATTCGATCGACGTGACATACTCATCCAGCGCCGGGATGCAGTTTTACAACGCATTTAGGAAACAAATCGATCGTATGACGCACTTCAATATCCCCATGGAGAAGATGGCTACCATTTCAAAATCATACAAGTCGACCTCATCACGAATGAAAAGTTGACGAAGAAAGTTTCTTGCATGGATTATTACGCGTAACGCATTATGATTCGCGCAAATGAAACCAACCACATATTGAAATGCCGTGAACTATTCCATCAATTCCTTGTGGACATGTACGCGAAAATTGAAAGCGAACGTCTTCTTTTCATTCGGTTAAATCAACAGAAGCTGCGCGTTGAAGAATACGTCCACTTGCGTGATGCAATTTCCAAAGATGGAAACGCTGCTAACATTTGACAAATGGTAATCTTGCCAGCAACGTTTGCCGGCAGTCCAAGGCACATGCATGAACACGCACAAGATGCCATGACGTACGTTCGAAAGTTATGGACGTCCAGATCTGTTCATCACCTTCACATGCAATCCAACATGGAGAGAAATTACACATCTTCTTTTCCTCGGTCAAAACTCATCGCACAGGCACGATCTTCTTGCTCGAGTTTTCAAACAGAAGCTAATTAGACTCATGGACGTCATCACCAAGAACCACATTTTTGGAGAAACTCGATGCTGGATGTATTCAATTGAATGGCAAAAAAGAGGTATGCCGCACGCTCATATTTTAATTTGGTTGAAGCAAAAAATTGCACCAACACAAATTGACAGCGTGATTTCCGCTAAGCTTCCAGATCCAGAAGAAGATCCGACACTTTTTCAATTGGTCAAGAAAAATATGGTTCATGGGCCATGTGGTGCTTTGAATCCGAATTCACCTTGCATGAAGTATGGTATATGCACAAAACGATATCCACGTAAGCTCATTCGTGAAACGCAAACTGGTGGCGACGGATATCCGCTGTACAGACGTCGACAGCCCGAAGATGGTGGACACACAACCACTATCAATGTGAGAACTGTAGAGGTAGACATCGACAACAGATGGATAGTACCCTACTCGCCATTACTGTCCAAAATGTTTGAGGCTCACATAAATGTAGAGTGCTGCAATTCTGTAAAGTCCATAAAATACATATGCAAATATGTCAACAAGGGCAGTGACATATCGCACCAAAACTGTGCAACGGAACCAGACTGACCATAAACAAATTGACACCTAATTTGATCGAGGCAACAATCATCAGTGGTAAATTCAAAGGAGAAGATGTGCTGATTCCACGGATACCGATGATTACCAACGATTTACCATTTGAGTTCAAGCGGCTTCAATTCCCCTTGCGTCTTGCCTTCGCGATTACAATCAACAAATCACAAGGGCAATCATTAACTATTGCTGGCTTGAATTTGGAGAATTCGTGTTTCTCACATGGCCAATTGTATGTTGCTTGCTCCCGAGTTGGCACACCAAAAAATTTGTACATTTATTCACCGAATGAAACTACCAAAAATATTGTGTATCCTTTAGCATTGCAATAAAATAAAAGAATTAAATTTAATACATGCGTTTTTTTCTTGCGCGTAATAACGCGCGTCGAGTACCGCTAATGACATTTGCCATTAAATAAATAGTTGGTAGTAATAAAAATTATTTAGATATGGTTGTTCGGTCTTCGGCGTCACTCAGGGCAATCGCAACCATACTGAGTGAGTCCGAACAACCACCATATCTTCCACGCGATTTCCCTGGGTGACGCCGAAGACCGAACAATCTTCGATATAAATAAAAATGAAATGCTGTTCGTTGGTAATCCCATCACTTCAAAACGGTTTCAACTGTATGTGGGGTGCTCCAGAGTAGGGACACCCAACAAACTATTTGTATACGCTCCTTCTGGAAAAACAAGAAATGTGGTTTATTCTGAAGTTTTGTAGTGAATGTTGATGGATCGATTTATGTTATCCGGGGGAGGTTTTAGTAAGTACAAATCTCACAGTACCACCTCATTCTGAGGTGGTGTTTTTGAAGATTTCCTCCTCCCTTTTGGTTTTTTTTGTAAGACTTCAATTTTGGTTGGTGATTTATTTGGTAAAACCCTATATGAACTGAATCTTGGCCTCCCTGTGAGGCCGAAGGCCGAACAACTATGGCCTTCACGGATCTATTATGGGTCTAGATGGCTAAGGGCGGCCGAAAATTCATTATTGTGAATGCGAAGATGTTATTCGATAATCACATAGTGGAAAGATGGGAAATATTTCAACCTTTCACGGGTTCACGGGACAATTCTTTGAGTGGCATAAAAATTAATTTCGGGCAAAACAACGTTTGCCGGGTCAGCTAATAGTATTTAATATTTTTAAATTTATTGTAATTTTTAACAGAATCGGATTTTGGAAGATTGCTCATCAATAATAATTTACCTAAATTGATTAAAAAAGCACAGACATAAAAATTATTACAACTAGAAGTAAATAAAGCAGTAAATTCCATTTTAACACTCTGCACTTCTGTTTATGTCTTAAAAAAATCGAATTATAACTTGAATGAATTGTACAATAAGTATATTTATTTTTATTTTGCTACCACTATAAAATTTATGGTCGACAATAATAAACCGATGTCGAACTTAATTTCATAGTAAATTAACATTTCAATAGCGTTCACGTTTTATCTATTTTAGATGGTAATGAAAATCTAATAAATTTGATTTATATCTACATAATAAGCTTTTTCAAATTGAAAATCGTGCAATTTGTGTTCGAAATCGGGTCCCGTCAACTTACCATGGGGGCTTTAAAATTACTTTTAGTGCTTTTAGTTGTTTATAATAATTTTAATCACGCTCATAGTAAATCAGTAGGTAAGTGAACGATATTTTTCTCAAAATTGTTCTTAAATCCTCAAAAAAAAAGCCCAATTCGCAGTTTTGGATTAATTAGAAATTTAGTGTTCAGATTTGACTGTGTAGGGATTTCATAATTGCATTCAGTGGTAATATTTGAAATTAAGTTGAAATTTTGAATATTTCTACTTATACATATCTACCACTTTTACTAATTAATAAAATTGTACCTTTTTTAAATTAAAATTCTGGGTACTCTACCACTAACTCAGCCACTCGAAACTAAATTTCTTCTGCTACACACTAAAGAACACACTTATTTTAGCAAATTCTACTAATAAAAAATGTGAATATGGTCCAAACTTTTTAAAAAATCGAATTTGAACTTAGCTAATTTTCATATAACTCAGTGGTAAAATTAACGAGATTCCCGCGCGTCGCTCATTCTGTGGTCGGTCCGTGCGTAATGAATGACCCTAACACGTAGAGTATTTCGAACCGGCAGATGCAACTCGTCTCTCGTACATGTAACATCGATTATTTTTTGATTTTACGCTATTTTTTGGGGGTTTAAAATCCCGGTTTGCTTGATGGGTGGCGCCTTCTCGTATGTTTAGCTCTGCCGCGGAGCGGCGTATGCTATTGAAAAACCGCCCGGAGCCCCGGAGGGGCGTAGGGTAGGTTTTTTGATGCGCCCAATTCTGGCCGTGCCAGATCCACCCAAAAAAGTAACCTAGGTTTTCCCCATAGTTGTTTATGATTATTTAATATTTTTTTCATTTTTTCACTTTTTCGGCAATACACGGGTTATTCTCCATTTTTTTGATAATATTTATTACTAATATCCACTAATCACACCCCCATCTATCCGAATTTCAAAGAAAAATTCAAATCGGAGGAAAAAATTTTACGCATTTTCAAGGGACCACGGGCGAACGATGCACATCGGCCGGGGTCTGCCGCATACTCGATGCGACTTTCCCGTAATTTTCAAAAGTCGATATTGGGGTTGTTTTGAGCCCGTTCACACTTTTTATTGTTTTAATAGACAGATATAAGCATGTTCTTTAGTGTGTAGTACTCGAAAAATGTTTTCGAGTGGCTGAGTTAGTGGTAGAGTCGCCCTTTGTTATGCTACTTGGCAAAGTAATTTCAATTAGCTTCGCGTTATTGTTTAATTAATATTTTACTGTTAAATTGTTCACATGAACAATTAAAATAAAAAATGTGCATTTTGCATGGAAGATAATAGAATAAATAATAATCATAAAAGAATTTCATCAGATTATGATGTTATAAAATTTTTTAAATATTCACTAATTTTTAATAAATAATTAGATGGCTCCTTATTAGCGAGGGGGTGGTATTTTCCCCAAGCGCTGCAATAAAATCCTTCCAAAATGAAAGAACTGCTTAGAAAATCAACGTTAAAAATTCTCATAATTTGATTTTAAAGAGCGAATTTCAAACGAATAAACCAGAATAAAATTTTTGAGGGGATTTAACAAGGTAATTGTCTTCTAACTGCGCCGAGGGCTCGTCGTCCGTGATTTAATTTTGATTAATCCACTTATATAAAATATGTATAATAATTAAAACCGATTTGACAAAATTAAACATATCTGAATTCCGTAAAATTTAAATGATATTTACTCTAGATAAATGGGAACTTTCATAATCCACTTGAACAAAAGAAAGAGTTCAGTTCACTCGTTGGCTGTTTTCCGTGTTTGTTTGAGTGTCCATCTTGGCTCACTTCTTGTAACATTTTTGGCACGAAATATTTACAATTCAATTTTTGATTTTTATGTACTTCACCAAGCAATTTTTTTTTCTAACTTCATTTATTTGATGTCTCTATTGATACTTTTTATAGCAATGTAATTTTATTAGTCCAGACCAGTTGCATCCAAACTGAAATTTGGCATACATGTGTATTTCAGTGTCAGAACCCCCCCCCCCCCCCAAAAGATCCATAAAATCCCATACTGGCTTCTCTTTCAATCGGGGGACTTTTACGAAAACTTATTAGTTATTAGATCAACATTGAAGAGCAGAAAATTCTTTAGAAAATAGAAAATTTTATCTAAATAAAAACTTTGTTGATATATTTCAATTTTTTGAACTTAAACTTATTTCACCATAGACGTAGGCTAATTTTTAAAACTCGAAATCGTAAATAATTTTATATTCCTCAATTGTCTTCTTTGCTTGTACTACATTTCATTAAATATTAATTAAAAATCGGCCACGCAAAAATGATGCAATAAATTAAAAAATGAGCTTTTATTATAGTTTTCTGAAAAGATTTTACAGATAATTTTACACAAATTGAAATTTTTAATTGTATGCTTTACTTTTATATCCAAATTTTTAAATAGTTCTGTCGACGTACTGTAACAAAATATTGTCTATTTCGTCACCTAATTTTGAATCTAATTTGAATTTAAAATTAATACTCCAAGCGCCATCTCTCAACTCACTTTCGTAACGAACTAGATAGTACAGAGGATAGACGCGCGCCGCTAGGAACTAATTTTTGGCTTGATCGTGAACAAGGGTGGTCGATATTTTTGATCGCGTGTAATCGTTTATATTTAATCGATTCGTTCTCGTTCTTTTTGTTAATCGTACGTATTATCTAATTCACCGTCACGACGGATATAGTGAAATTAGTGAGTAACGATTTTTTTAAGAAGCCAGTTCAATTATTCAAGATATTAAAATTTGTTATCTCAAACCACCATTTTTTTGTGTGCTACAAAGTAATACCAACCATACTTTTATTGGTAACTTTCGCATGGTAATATTTTGGACAACCAATCTTGTTGACATTTTGGAAGTTGATTGTTGTTTATCAATCACAACATCAATTAGTTTGGATGATCGTAATATTTTTGGACGATCATATTGTTTATTTGGATTGCCAATCCGTACCAGACTATAACACAGCTGAGTGGCGCCGTTCCATCTTCGTTGTTCCTGCTCGAAACCTGTTGCTTCGTGAGACATCACGTCAGTGTTCTACTTGCGAGGATTCCAGACTGCAGCCTTTGTTATTCAACGCCAACCACAGCCGATCCATCCAGAGAGTTTGCTGTCATACTACCATTTGTGATCTTATCACGGGCTCGGGTAAGACAATTTATCTTTCTTGTTTGGATATTAGTGGTATTGTCGAATTTTCATTTGAGTCAACTTTTGTATTGACCGGGTTACCATTCTGGTCGTCCCGTATTGTCGTCACTTTTGACGTGCCGATATTAAAGTCAATTACGGTGCATATAGTTTTTAGCACGCCACCACCACTTACGTTTGTAGTTGTTAATTCGACTTCATTAAACTTTGTTATTAAAGTATTGTTTTATTTTCGACGAAGCGTACCCTCATTATTTTCAGAACAGCACAGAGTGGAATTCACGATCATCGCTTCCAGCTATAACGAGCTAGTTTTTATACGAAGACCAGGGCAACCACGCAATATAAGTAGTAGGGGTTTTTATCCTTTCTGCGTGGTTTGTTTACTTTTCTGGTACGTTCTCTCATTAGGAACGGGGAAGAAGGTAAACATATCAGTACAAAAACCATTGATGTTTCTTTCTTCTTCTGTCTTTAATGTTCGAAAATTTTCATTCAGTTGGGTTCCAAATGTGATTACATCGCTTAGCTGCGTCTTCCAAATTTTTATATTTTTCTCTTTATCAGTACTTTGCGAAAGCATTTATACAATATAACGCGTCTTCCATAGCGGAGAGACGGACTCGAAGTCCTTGTTTCCACTCTTCACACTTCACGCGTCCCTTTTTCGAACTTTTAAATTTAAAACTTAGACAAATTATTATGACATCCATCAAAGCGTACCTAATCTAAAATTTTAAATTACCCCATTTTTGGGGAAATAAAAATTTGACCAGGGCCTCCATTTTATGACCAGAATTATAAATACAAAAAAACTTACTGAAAAGGTCTTTTCAGTATCTTCATTTTACAAAAAAAATCGTGTCTTTAAGTGGTACGTTTCGGCCAGTAGAAATAATTTATCGAAACTTCACAACGCCAAATTTGAATTATTTAGGAGGGCTTTACAATGCAAGCGGGGCACTTTAGGGCCAAACAAAAAAATTCGGGACAATTTATTTTGCACAGCTTAAAAGTATACCAAATTTAAGTAAAACTGAAGAGGGTAAAATTGGTTTCTTTCATATTATGGAATAACCCTTCATGTCTTCTTCTCATAAAATCCCATCAGGCAGATGGGATTGTACGGCAAGAGCGGAGCTCTAGTCAAAGTTCATGGAGGGTGGTCCGATTTGTTGCATACTATCGCAAAAAAGTGAATTTTTAATTTTTTCTAGCAAGTTCAATGCCTTTAATTGTTTTTTCGGTGTTGGAAATTTCTTGGGGGGGGGGAGTTTTCTCGTTTGTTGTACGGTTATATCATGTATTCAGTTTTGAAGCCACAGAAGATGGTTAAACTATTAAACAAGTGTAATATTCATTAACAGAAATAATAAATTATTCCAGAAAAAATGTTCACTGATGGTAAAAAAAGAATAAAGCAGCTTTGTAGATAAATTTTTGGGGGGGGGGCAGTCATTGTGTTTGAATAATAATTTATTCGAAAGCTAATTTCTGAGAGCTAGGGTTTTCCCCAGACAAGCCCCTCTCCATCAAGGCGGTTTAAATATTATTTCGAAAATTAATGGTTTTTGACGGAGATTCCGGTTGAAAACAGAAGGTTTCAGGATTCAAGCGTTGAGGGGGGGGCGTGTCCCTTAGCTATGGGCACTGATTCTTGATTCCAAATAAATTTTTTCTTATTATTCAAATAATCTCTTCTTCTCTCAAATTCCCATCCTCAATTTTTAATCAAATGCACTTTTACTTAATTATCCAATCTATATTTTTATTCAAATCAAGATTATTCTTAAAATTACAAAATTCGACTTATAACCTTTCTCACTTACGTCGCACTTGCGTAAGTCCTACCCTCCAATCCAATACAAAATTTAAAAAATGCTTATCCACATAAAAAAATCAAAAAATGTACTAATAGAATATGTATTTACATATTGTACTTGTGATATGTGTTGTATAATTTATTAGCGATGCGCATGAGTGGATACCAAATTCTACAATCTCCAATTAAAATTAAACATCTGCATCAGGATTGACTTTTACATGTAGTTTGGCTCTAGCAACTGTTCACTTGACGGTCTGAGTTCGAATCTCAGTTAGTCCCGAGTTATTTGCGCCGTGGTTCGGATTCCACGTAAAGGTGTAGGCCCTATTATGTAAATATACGTAATAGCTTGTAGATAAAACTATGTACCTACTTATAATTCGTTAATATGGGTTTATCTCGAAATAAAATGGTTTATCCTTAGATATCATGTCTGCTTGGTTTTTTTTATCGTTTAAATAAAAAGTTTCATTATAATATTCAAAAATTGACGGGTTCTGATTGGTTAATTACCGTAAAATTTTTAATTTCCGAAAAAGCTATACCAAATTCCCGCACGAATATATAACTTTTAATGATTTTGTGATCAACAACAAAATTAACCAGAATCATATTGACTTTCGGGGGGAGGGGAGTTACTTCGTACACACGTTGATTCGTCGTGAACGAAATTTAAAATTCAAATTTAGAACATATTATCATTACATATCCTAAATCAAGAATCAAGTTTTCTTAAAATTTCCCTGAGCGTAGCAAAGAAAAAGCTGATATGTTTATGGTATGTTTACTTTATATGTAGGGAACGCAGCGACCTAATCTACAAATCGTTACATTTTATTGTTATAATACAATATCAAACAAAAATGGAATAATTTTTAATTTTTTTAAATATAGATTTAACCGATTCTGAAAATGCACGAGCACTATTGGAAGTTTTTTCAACAATTTTATCTTCACCGGAAACTAAAAACATTGGAACTAGAAGTATTGAAGCTGAAAAAATTATATGTAAGCATAAAATTATAATATTTTTCTCGATATTTAATATTCCATCAATTAATAGTTACCGACCAAGAAATCGCAGAAGTGGTGGGAATTTTAAAAGAAAAATATCCAGAAATTGATTTTGATCAGTTTTTGATTAAAATTTTATTATATGTAATTAAATTCGTTTTTGATGGATTACGTAATGTACCACGTGAAGGTAAGTACTGCCAAATTAATTAGCAAGTCTTGATTAATGTAACAACCGTATTGCAGAGGATCAAAACCGTTTAAGTATTAATGTTATATTACAAATCATGAAGGAAGCACCAGAACTATCATCCGCTGTTAAAGAAGAACTTGGAAACGGAAATTCATATCTGGGATTTGTAACATTGCCGCCGCTATCACGTAGTTTTCAAAGAGAATTTATCAGTAAGCCGAATTTATTACATTTCATCGTTACATGTAACAAAAAATTGTAGTTTCTAAAGTTATCACAACGTTGCGTATCTTTTCAAAATTTATAAGCAATGCCCAATGTGAATATCGTAATAAATTATGGAATTTGCGTTTGCAAACCTTTTTTTGACGGTCCTCTGAAACCTGAGACGGTCGTCAGCTAAAGCAGTTAAGTGCGTTGCTGCTAAAGCTGAATGCCTGGTTCGACTCCGGGCTCAGTAAAAACTTTATTCTGACCGTCTCCCCTCGGAAGGCAATGGCAAACCACCGAGGTGTAATCTGCCTGGAACAGCCTCTCTGGAGATGAAGTGTATACACTTCCCGCGGTTCGGAGCCCGCGTTAAGCAGTAGGTCCCCTATGTGTGTGATAATACTTCAAACGCACAACACATACGTAGGAGAGAGGTCGCCAACGTCGCCAACGTCCGGGAGACCGGATATGGCACTTGAAGAAGAAGAAACCTTTTTTATAAACCATCAGTAATTGGTTGGAAAACTTGAACTAATAATAAGTGCGATTTGCTAAGTAGAACAATATTATTCACCATGGGGGAAAATATAGAATACAATAAATTTATAAAGTTGAAAATAGTATATTACACATCTAGAGACAGAAGCAATACGTTTAATCACGCGTGCGAAGGGGATGTTACGCTCCGTCACCCCGCTGGTTGATGAATAACTTCGTAGCGTTTATTTAAATATAAAATAAAATTTTTTAAATATAAAAAATACATAAACTAAAATCAATAATTCGTGGATAGGCACCAGCTTTTTCACGAGGATTTGCTTGTTTGTTGGGGCTCAGCAATTCCTTTCTGTTCTTGATGTTGATGTAAAGGTACAATTTTTCGTCATCAGTAACAAATTGGGACAAAAGCGGCCGATGTTGTTGACGAGTTAAACGATGACGAGCAAGCAAAGCGAAGCAAAGAAGCACAAATGGTAACACGCCGAATTTTGTTGTTTTCGCTCAAAACGTATGGTACGAGTATACAAACACCCAACTTTTGAACTTTAATCTTAAACTTGAAGCACTTAATCGGTCTTCATCAATGCCGGATGGTCTCCCTCAACGTGGGAAATCGTTCATATCAAAATTCCCTTTTTTAAAACGAGAAAATCATTTTCGTGCAGTTCTATGATGGCGTTCTTTCCGTAAACGGCCCAAATGGTTCTATCGGTCTTCGATGCCTTAACTCCTCGGTTAAACTCAAACAAACGGATATGTCGGAAATGTTCATTTTTTGTACTTGACACTGTATTTTCTTTAGCCAACAATTACCCAGAACTTTCTTCAAATTGAAAATTAAAGTAGGCTATGTTCGGGGACATGCCCGTATAGTTTAATGTGAATACGTCGTCGCAGCATACCCATTTTCGTTCCAAGCTTTTGCTGAATAATGACAATTCGAAATTTATCGTTTCTACACTTTTCGTACACACACAATTTTCGTTACACATTTTGGTTACTCTATCACTAACTCAGCCACTCGAAACTAAATTTCTTCTGCTACACACTAAAGAACAGGCTTATATCTGTCTATTAAAACAATAAAAAATGTGAATATGGTCAAAACTTTTTCAAAAATCAAATTTGAACTTAGCTAATTTTCATGAAATTTTAGGTGGATTAACGAGATTCAGGAGCGCGTCAGCCATTCTATCGTCGGTCCGCGCGCTTTGATATAGTCTAACACTTAAAATATTTCGCAGCGGCCCCTCAGATCCCGCAACAAAAATTTCATTATATGCAGATGACACTGCAATATACACGTCCTCAATCCACCCGGACATAGCCACAACCCGCCTCCAGAAATTATAATTATAAATTATAATTTCTTTCTTCGAATTAGGGACTCTACTATATCGGCAAACGTAAAAAATTTCTTTTTCTTCACATATCTCATATTCACAGTCACAGCCCAGGTTTCTAACCAGTCAGTCCGCCAAGCGCCAATTCCCAGAGACCCACCGGTCTCTACAACTTCCAATGTCATTAATGTATTCTTTCAGATGAAGGAGAAGGCCGGCCATGCCGGGATGCTCCATCAAATACATATCAGGTAAAGGTAAAGGTTTCGCAGCGGCAGATGCACCCCGACCGTCGTACATGCAACATCGATTATTTTTTGTTTTTAGGCGATTTTTTGGGGGTGAAACGTAATAGTTTACTGCCCCATACCGCAACTAAACTTTTTAATGCTATTTCGAGGGTCTCTCACATCCCGATTGCATTTATCCCGGTTTTCTTGATCTGTCGCGCCTCTCGTATGTTTAGCTCTGCTGCGTAGCAGCTCCGAGCACGAAAAACCGCCCGGAGATGCGGAGCATCGGAGGGTAGGTTTTTTGATGCTCATAATTCTGGCCAAACCCCAATGCACACCCCAAAATTCGAAGGCAAAAAAATTTTTATTTTTTCACTTTTTCGGCAATACAAGGGTTATTTTCCATTTTTTTGATTATATTTATTACTAATATCCACTAATCACACCCCCATCTAGGCGAATTTCAAAGAAAAATTCAATTCGGAGCAAAAAAATTTCACTCGATTTCAAGGGACCGCTAACGAGGTATGTGGATGCGGCCCGGGTCGACCGCATCCATTTTGCTAGTTTTCCCTTCTTTTCAAAAGTCGATATTTTTGTTATTTTGACCATATTCACATTTTTTATTGTTTTAATAGACAGATATAAGCCTGTTCTTTAGTGTGTAGCAGTCGAAATTTTATTTCGAGTGGCTGAGTTAGTGATAGAATCCCCCACATTTTTATTAAATTTTTAAACACGTTACCGATTTTATAGACGTATTCACGTCAAAAATTCAAGAAGTATTTGATAAAACAATACTATGGTATTAAAATGACATTGATATTTCTCATAGAAATTTGTTTCCAATTCATTATTACCTTGGAAACCAAAAACGCAACGAACTTATGCATTAACATGCGTCACATTTATAAAATTGTTTGATATAAATTATTGGATGCATAAATTTAAAGCAAGACCGTGGTCTTAAATGAGACCCTGTAGGATTAAATTTACCAATAAACTCAACTTGAGACTGAAGAAGGTCATGCGTCCCGGAAAAGTCGTCATAAAATCTCAATCTAAGTGTTAGGATTCTATAAATTAATATTTCTCAAAATACACATCGAAGAATTTCCACTAATAATAAAAATCATAATTTAATTCTATTTACTCCAAATCAAGTACGTCGAGCTTTAGTAGATATACAAAAAAAGAAACTTTTACGAAATGGGCTACGTAAGATTAAAATTTCTTATATTTATAATATAAGTCAATAAACATTAAATTTTTAGTATCTTCAAGAAATGCACCAAAAGTAATTGCCAAGCAATTAAATGGTCTTCCACCATTTGCCAAGCTCTTAACTAGAACCTTACTGGATGATTATCCTTCTCGAGGTACATTTTTATTTAAAAAGTTTATCATGTGATTGATATAAAATAATGTGGGAGCTGTTGGGAAGACAAGGAAATTATTTCCGATTTTCCGCCTCATCTATTTTTTGAATATTTAGTATTACAATATTCTTTTCTGTTTTACTTACAGGAAATAACGCTGTGACGCTACGAGAGTCTGCACATGTGCCAGCAATGCGTGTTGCAGGAGATGAAGAAGTTGAAGAATAATAATTTTTATTATTAAAATTTTTGGGTACGGCACGATACACTTACAACGGTATGCTTATTATTTTTCTCAAACACGTTCACTACAGCGCATTACGTCACGTGCGAACTAAATTACGAACGATCGTATACGAACGTGGTACGAACCGTACTCGTGAACTCGTACTGTTTGTTTCTCACTGTTTCTGTCTTCTGTCGAATTCAAATTATTTGAAATTATTGGAATTTGTGAAAATTGAAAATTCTATTATTAATGTGGTAATAATAATAAAACGACAAAATGGAAGGAAAATCAAATACTTCCGATTTCCACAAATTGAAGACATTTCTAAAAAATGGATTGTTGCGTTATCGTGAGGACAAAATAAACCTAAAAAATGGTACGTTTTTTTATGAAACAAAAATTTTCGAGAACCGTTGAAAAACAACCCCAAAATCGACTTTTTAAAAGTAGGGAAACTGAGCATCGAATATGCCGCGGCTCCCCAGGCAGACGCGGGGAAATGCATCAAGTTTCCTTCGAATCGAGTGAAAGTTTTTCGCTCCGATTTGAATTTTTCTTTGAAATTCAGATAGGTGGGGGTGTGATTAATAGATATTAATAATAAATATTATCAAAAAAATGGAAAATAACCGGTGTATTTGCGCAAAAGCGCAAGATGGTTCGCATCACAATTCCAATTCGCACGTGACGTCACACAACATGCGTATGAGCATACCGTTGTAAGTGTATCGTGGGGTACGGTAACCTAACCCTGGTAACTCTAAATAAATTGAAAATTTCCTATTGCAAAGAGGAAGGTTTATATAGTATACTGACATAATTTTCACAATCGAAGATATAATCAAAATTTTGAGTAAATCAATTTTGAAGTTAGCTAATTTAACGAGATGCAGTGGTAAAATCTAACGAGATTCCCGAGCGTCGCTCATTTTGTTGTAGGTGCGTGCACAATGAATGACCCTAACACTTAGAGTATTTCGCACCGGCAGAAGCACCACGTCTCTCGTACCTGTAACATCGATTATTTTTTGTTTTTACGCGATTTTTGGGGGTTTAAGGTCCCGGTTTCTTTCATCCCGGTTTTCTTGATTTATGGCGCTTCTCGTATGTTTAGCATCCGCCGCGGAGCGGCTCATGCCATGAAAAACCGCCCGGAGCCCCGGAGGGGCGTAGGGTAGGTTTTTTTGTAGCGCACAGTTCTGGCCGTGCCAGATTCACCCAAAAAATTAATTAGCGCCATCAAAACCGGCCCCGGGGCGAAGCGCCTAGGTTTTCCCCATAGTTGTTTATGTTTATTTAAAGACTCATAATTCCTACTATGTTATACGCACGGGAGTCAACTGACAAATACGCTCCTGGCCGTGCGATCGTACCTTATATTTATAACCTCGGTTATGGGCGTGGCCTAAACATGCATTTTACATGTAAAATTTAGCTATTTTCAAATTGATTTTTCTCGAAATTTTATATATACATTCGCTCATGAAATTTTTACAGTATACTCTATAAACCTTCCCCTTTGCTATAGAAAAATTTTAAATTTATTTGGGGTGGTGAACAATAGTTGATTCCCCCCAGATTCAGTGGTAAAATTTAACGGGATTCCCGCGCGTCGCTCATTCTGTTGACGGTGCGTGCAGAAAGAACTAGTCTTAAACTTAGCGTTTTATGGAGTTTTATTTTTTGGGAGTTTAAGTTCCCGGTTTCCTTAATCCCGGTTTTCTTGATGGTAGGCGCTTCATGTATGTTTAGCAATCTGGCGCGGAGCGCCGACGGCCATGAAAAACCGGCCGGAGGGCGGAGCCCGACGGTTTGGGTTTTTCGATGCACACAGTTATGGCCGTGCCGGATCCACCCAAAAAAGTAATTAGCACCATCAAAACCGGCCGCAGGGCTTTAGCCCCGCAAGGCCAAGGTTTTCCCCACATTTTCCCGGTTTAGAATTTTTATTTAGAGACCTGATTCTTAAAATATTTTTGGAAAAAAATCTTGTGCACTCATAATTCCTACTATGGTATACGCACGGCAGTCGACTGAGAAATGCGCTCCTGACCGAGCGATCGTGCCTTATATTTATAACTTCGGTAATGGGCGTGGCCTAAACATGCGATTTACATGTAAAAGTTTGCATTTTTCAAATTGATTTTTCTCAAAATTTTGACTATACTTTCATACATAAAATTTTTACAGTACACTATAATAATGTTCCTCTTTCTATAGAAAAAATTTCAATTGATTTGGGATTACAGTTGTTAGGTAATTCTAATAATAATTACTAATTTAAGTAATTCAAATTTATTTTCCAACAATTCAATTTTTAATTCCAATAAATCATACATCTATCTTTATTGTTTGAGCATTATAAAATATGTCTATTCTATCTATTATACATAGTACGATGATGAAGGTACGGATGAACCCCGTCAATCGTAATTTAATAAAAATTTTAATGTACTTACTATGGGTTTTTGTTGCATGTAACTTACTTATCTCAGTAGTCGGTTCTTTCGGAAATTGTGAATCAAATCTGTTAATGCTGAAAATTAAACATCCGGGAATACAGGAATCCCAAAAATAATCCGTTTTATAAAATGATAATTTTATTATGTAAATTTTCAATGAATTTGTGTGTAAATAAATGTTTACTAAAATTATTAATCAATTTCTTATTGCTAATCCCCAACAATAAAATCTAGAAACACGTGGCGTTGTAATTCGCGATCGTTGCACAAAATTGAGTTTTTTTATAAATGTTTTGTCTTACCCTGTATAAATATGGATTGTTCCTTCTTGTTGGTATGATGCACGTACAATATCCAATGGTTCTTCCCACCGATGACCTTGTTTTCACATAAAAATTACTAGATTTGTTCTTCGCTAAATTTTTCTAACCTCGTGGCAAAATTTCTACTTTACCAAAAATATTGACGATCGGTAAGTAAACCTTATTATTTTCACTTCATTTATGTTCGCACTAACTTTTAAACACTTTATTTTTATATTGCTTCCCTTTTTATCTAGAATTTTCTACAATTAATTATTGGAGCCGATAAAATTATACGTGTGACCATTATGCAAAAATTAGGAAGAAGCTGCATTTGTTTTCCACATCGTCAAGGTGTTGCAAATCCACTGCTACTTGATTGTTCAATTTTAAATCGGTAAGAAAATCAATACCACCAGCTTATTTTGTAGCGCGAAATTTGAAATTGTCTTTTAATTTTTCTTTCTTGTGTTTTTAGGTTAACCATTGAATTGCAGCACATAATTACTGTTTATCACATAAATTGTCCAACTATGGTTACTCGGATAACCTATCACTATGTTTTTGGTTAATTATCAACGTCCACGTAATGTTTAAATTTTTATAACTAATGTTTTAACAAAATTATTTCTAACCCCTTAACTAAACAATTTTTACATGTAATTATACATTTCTTACTACTAAACAATTATTATAATAAATTTTAACAAATTTTTATTACGGATTTTCATTTGAACATTTTTAATTTATTTTATTGATTCTTGTATTCATTATTATTACGATTTAGATAATTCTCTTTGTTATGAATGATTGTTTGTAACTATTGTTATTACTGATATTAATGAACCTTCTATTTCAACTAACAAGTTTCATGCATAATTTTTATACTTTATCAAATTGAATGCTCGTCTTACGAGTGACGTCTTCATCCGATATCACCGCAATAGGTAGATATTTTATAGAAAATCACGTAGTTTTAGAGTAGAAAATAAAATTATTATTGCATATTTTAGGTAGGCAATATAGAACATACCTAGTTATTCTGTAGAATTGTTATTTAGTTCTAGTTTAACTTTATAATAAGAATTAACAACAAACAATAAAACCAGTTTAAAAGTTTTTAAAATATTATTATACTATTTTAATTAGGATAATCCTCCCGAAATACCTCGAGAACCTTTTGAAACATTTACTTGGGGTATTTACACAAAGAAAATAATAGTTCTAATTCAAAACTATCTTCGGTTTTAATAACCATGTTTTGTTTTCAATCAAATAGAGTAACATTTAAAATAATGTTTTCCAATATCTTGAAATAATAGTCAAAATTATTTAAAATAAATATTTAGAAGTTTAAATTAAACGATTTACCGTTTTAATTTCAAATATTTTGTTATATTTTAATTAAAATCAGAATTTCGTTTCACATACCAACATTAATTTATTAAATTACATGTAAATACTCTAGAAAGAAATTAATGTTAATTTTGATTCTATGACAGAACAGAACATGAAAGAACAGAACATGAAAATATCTGATGTGGCCAGCACATGACTTCCCTATAAGGAATCATTCCTTCATCGATCATCTAAAGATTCACAGAAATATTATTTATTAATATTTGTTATAAATGAAAAAACCAGGAATCTCGGGGATGTAGAAGCAATAAAACACAATAGAGTTTTATATTCAACAATAGAGACAACTCTATTGTGTTTTATTGCTTCCACATCCCCGAGATTCCTGGTTTTTTCATTATACTGCTTTGGAGGAGAATTTTGGTTTCTTAATTTGTTATAAATCGTTTTATAGTATAAAGAATTCCCAAAAATTCCTATTTCGAGTGACGTCAAGCGGTGGTAACAAATCTGCAATTTTTTTTCGATTTTCGTCGAAATCGGACCCCAGCATTTAATTAAATTATTAAATTTGTTGTATTATTAAATTGTATTTTGTTCATAAAAATATATTCTAACATTTATAGAAAATTTTATTTGCTTTAATTTTGATTAAAAAATAAAAATTCATCAATAAAATATTTATCATAATATATTTAAGAAAAAAACCATTTCGTCCTTCAAGTAAAGTGCTACTTCCGGTTTAGGGATTTGCTCCAAATCAAATGGTGCTTTCGTATACCGATTAAAGTGTTAAATATGAAATTTGGTTACTATAAACAATTCGTTCCTGAGATATTGAAGAAAAACTATTTCGTCCTTCAAGTAAAGTGCCATTTCCGGTTTAAGGATTTCCTCCAAAATCAAATGGTTCTTTCGTATATTGATTAAAGTGTTAAATGTGAAATTTGGTTACTATATAACAATTTGTTCCTGAGATATTGAAGAAAAACCATTTCGTCCTTCAAGTAAATTGCTACTTCCGGTTTAGGGATTTCCTCCAAAATCACATGGTGCTTTAGTATACTGATTAAAGTGTTAAATATGAAATTTGGTTACTAGATAACAATTCGTTCCTGAGATATTTAAGAAAAACCATTTCGTCCTTCAAGTGAAGTGCTACTTCCGGTTTAAGGATTTCCTCCAAAATCAAATGGTGCCTTTGTATACCGATTAAAGTGTTAAATATGAAATTTTGTTACTATATAACAATTCGTTCCAGAGATACAGAACTTACAGACATTTTGCGTTACATACATCCATACAGACATACATACAGACATCATTGCGAAAGTAATCAAAACGGATTCATAAATGCTCAAAACGGATATTTCCGTTAAAATATCGACATCGAATTTTTTCATGATTACAATACTTCCTTATAGGGAAGTAAAAACAGAACACGAAAGAACAGAACATGAAAAAACAGAGCAGTGAAAAAACAGAGCAGTGAAAAAACAGAACAGTGAAAAAACAGAACAGTGAAAAAACAGAACAATGAAAAAAGAGTACATAATAATGATATTACTAAATTTGTAAAATTTTGTAATTAAAAAAAATTGCTAAAATTAATGCAACACGATTTATTAATTTTAAATTAGTTTATTATTATTATTACTAGCTGGAAAGCCCGTCCACGGACGGGCAGCTAGACGGTGCCGGTGGGTCTCTATTTTAATGATCTAAATAAAAACAACATTGTTTCCTAATTTTGTCAATTTTAATTGTTCATCCTCGCGTTGAAACGTTAATTTTAATTTTTTTTATTTGTTAATTAAGAAACAATTATTGTAGCAAATAAAATCTTAAGCACTGC
This sequence comes from Podabrus alpinus, assembly GCA_932274525.1. Classification (NCBI taxonomy): domain Eukaryota; kingdom Metazoa; phylum Arthropoda; class Insecta; order Coleoptera; family Cantharidae; genus Podabrus; species Podabrus alpinus. The sequence continues at coordinate 40,826,707 of OW026452.1, read as the reverse complement.
CTACTGCGTTAGTACTACCTTGTACACAATATTTTTCGTCTACACTACCTGTGAACCTTCAATCAATTTCCCTTGTTCTTTTCCATCAACTATTTTTATCTTCAGATCTTCAGATCTCCGTACTCTTGACATTGCTACATAGAGATGACCGTGGCTAAACACCGGTTCAGGCATATACATATTGTCATGGTCTGCTTATCATAGGGGGGTGGTGTGATGTAATTTGTCCGAAAGTTGAAACACTCATAAATTTTTCTGTATTAAATATAAGACCTCAACAGATGAATAAATTAGTTGTATCTGAGTTTTCCATGATCTAGAAAATTAAATAACTGCTTTGCCTCAGAAAGACGGAAGATGCATCCGCTGCTAAACTCTGAAAAATAAAAATGAATTGTAAAGGATAAATATTGGTTATTGTGGTGTTCATTAAATTAAATAACAAATTAAATTAATTTATTTATGTAATTAGGATGTTTTTAATCGTGGGTTTTTGGGTCAATCAAACGAAACAATTATTACGACTTACTAGTTTCGGCTACAATGTGAGCCTTCATCAGAGCCTGTAAAGACAAATTTATTAAAAATCTGCATACAACATGTGGTTCACAATAAAGAGACATAACGATGTGGTATCGCTCTTCACTAATGTTACGAAGATTTCCATTGTTTCCTCCTTAGAGAAGCATTGGGATGACATTTGTTTATATACAACCATTCCCAAGTCGTCTTTTGTCCATTTGATCAAATTGTTGTATGACAAAAACTTTTTTACATTCGATGGAAAATGGTATAGACAGGATGCGCGATGGGCAGTCCGGTCTCACCGATCCTAGCGGAGTTAGTTATGAATGATTTGCTGTTGGAATGTTTGGATGTTTGGACGCATAATTTGCCCTTCTTGTACCTCTATGTAGATGATATCGTCACAGTGGTCCCACACCTAAAAGAACAAGAACTACTGTATATCCTAAACGATAACAACAGAGGAATCCGTTTCACGATGGAAGAAGAGAACGATGGGGCATTACCGTTCCTAGAACTTCGATTGATAAGATCACCGAATAACACGGTTACCACAGATTGGTACTTAAAGAAGATTAATTCTGGCCGTGTACTCAATTATAGTTCAGCAAATCCGATCACACAAAAGAGAAATATCTTCAGAATGTTCAAAAGAAAGGTCGACACCTTTTGCGCTCCTAACATAAGAATAATAAACTACAAAGTGGCAAGGGATATTTTATTGAAAAATGGTTACCCTATGAGATTCATAAACACTATTTGGTGGAGCACCAGCAGTGAACACTTGACCACAACAACGTCACCACCAGTTAATGTGGTTGTAACGGCTCTTACATCTCAATCACCCGCACCAACGATGACGTATGGTAGGATTCCTTTCATACCCGCACTGTCCAGCCGCTTGATAGCTCTGTTAAGTAATGACAGTTTAAAAATAGTATGTTACTGTAAAAAAACTTCAACATCACTTTACAACTTTGGCAAGGACAACATTGAAGATGGCCTAAAAAGTGGCCTAATTTATCGTTTGAAATGTGAATGTGGATCGTCATATGTGGGACAGACGGGACAATATTTGAATATGAGGATTTACCAACACAAATATGATGTAAGACTCAAAAAATCCAACACAGGACTATCAGCGCACATTTGTGATACTGGACATAAAATTGATTTTGATAATTACAAAATCTTGGGTTACGAGCCAAACGTTAATAAAAGACTAATCTTGGAAATGCTGCACATCAATGAAAACAGTGACGCATCTTTGAATTTAAATACGGACACAATAGGTTCAAATAAAATTTATTCGGGTGTGCTGAACATTAGAAAAACCTTAGTAACGCTTGTTTGACGTTTGACACTTGGATTAGATGTATGTGTGGTCCGAAATTTGATTTCAACACTAAGACATTGTTATATTACGTGGTATGTTTGTAGAATTTAATTTGCTTTGTACCTTGTTTGCCGAGCCAATACGGTTATGTCTCTTTATTGTGAACCACATGTTGTATGCAGATTTTTAATAAATTTGCCTTTACAGGCTCTGATAAAGGCTCACATTGTAGCCGAAACTAGTAAGTCGTAATAATTGTTTCGTTTGATTGACCCAAAAACCCACGATTAAAAACATCCTAATTACATATTTACTTTGGGGGTCACGAGAAGTTATCTAAGTATTAATTTATTTAGTTGTAAATATAGGATTTTGAATTTTAAAATAAGTGGCGGTTCGCGGAAAGTGCATGCGCGAGTGAAAACGTTGGTGGGACAATTTTGGAAAATTGATGAGGAAGCAAAGAAAGTTGGGCAACGTCCACGGTGACGTTAAGACGTATTTTGAAGACTTGAGTTCCGTCCATGAATTAGGGACGACGTATTTGGAAGACTTGGTTAACGTCCACGGTAATGTTAAGACGTACTGGAAGATTTTGGTCAGTGAGCACAGAAAACAGATGTGTGATTTTAGTTGATCAATTTAATTAATTAGTACTGGAACAATTGGTAAATTTAGTCAAAAATATCAAAGATTATTTCAAGAAGGAGAAGATATTCTGATAGTTAATTTAATCACTTCGACGGTATTCGGAATTTATGATTGAGAATTTGAGAATTGGAAGAAAGTCAATTTATGAGAAATTTTGGAACCACTGGGAATTTTATGGTTATGTTTTTTGATGGAAATTAAAGGAAAATATCATATAAGAGATTCAAGTTTACTTACCTACGATTAATTGTATGGTCCAACGAAGAAGATTTATTCAATGGTTCTTCTTGTTTGATTTATTCAAGTCAAAATCGGAAGCTGTTTCCAACCACGGCGACACTAACGTTTCACGTGTGACAATTCAAAGAGAGAGAGAGAGAGAGAGAGAGTGCGAGAGGACATAAATACTCCGGTAAGAGTTTTTTTGTGCGCTGCATTTTTTGTTCGCGTATAGACGAATCATTAATTTGCATTTTAAGTTCGGTTGTGCATAAACATTTGGGGGTTGTAATTATAATTTTTTTTCTTGTACGATTTAATTTGTTAAGAATAAGAAAAGCCAATATTTGTTTTAACTTTTATTATGTTTAATAAATTCCATTATTTTTCAATTAGTAGCGTATGAGTTTAATTTCAATTTTTCGCAGTATTAAATCAAGGACAAAAACAGATACAAAGTTTGATATTTTCTTTTTATCAAAATAATCTTTATGAGAAAGATTGCAAATAGGTTAACTTATGAGTGTTCCAATTAATTCCATGAATTCACCTTTTGACCCTGAAAGTCTCATTTGCTAGCCGGTGCAAAATAATTAAGTGTCATGAACAGGAGCACATGGCAATATATTCCTACTTTTTCTAACGTCTGTCCCTGAGCCTTGTTGATCGTCATGGAAAAGGCAAGTTTAATTGGAAACTGTCGCCGTCTTAAAACAAATGGCAAGTCTGTACTTGTTGGGACTAAATCTATGCGCGGAATAAAAACAGTTTCCTTTTCAGCAGTTCCTGTCAAGACTTCAGCGACGATTAGATTGGGATTTAACGATTGAACAGTTAAGCGCGTCCCATTACAAAGACCACGTTTAGTATTTAAATTCCTGAGCAACATAATCACACTTCCAACCTTCAAGTGCATTCTGTGTACTGGCATCCCTGAGGGCGTTGTTTATTCAAGAATTCCATCGGATAGTTTTCCCTATCGTTATCATCACTGTCGTCAATGGAATCACTACTTAGATAAGTTAAAATGCTGCCGTCTAAAAGGTCCAAAACTTGCTCGTTTATAGCGTCAACGTCAGTATTTTTTGGGCAAAGTATTGCCATTTTGGAATATTATTTTACATCAGCAGCATTAAAGCTTTCTCCAAAAATTTCTTGGATAAGGGAAGTTTCGCATATACAATTATGCGGAATCTCAATTATCTCTTCAGACAGACCTTTGTCATTTGTAAGCTCCCCGTTGCCCAACTTTATCAGTCAATCACTGAATGCGGAATCAACGGACCGGACATTGTGACTTAATTTCAATACTTTAAATTTACTCCACAGATCATTAAATTTAATGCTTGAATGAATAATTGCTGACCTCTTTTCATGAGGTACGACAGGAAGAGTTTGTCTGAAATCACCACCAAGAATTAAAACTTTACCGCCAAAAGCTTTGGTGTTTTTCATGATCTCTTGAAGGAGTTTTTCAATACAATTTAGTGCGTTATTCGGGGCCATTGTAGCTTCATCCAAGATTAAAATTTTGGATTTCCTAATAAGCTCGGCATCGGAGCTGGTCATCGTCATTTTCGAAGTGGAATTTTCAAATACAGGAACGGGTATTTTTAATTGAGAATGGTATGTCCTGCCACCATCAAGGAGATTTGCAGCAACACCTGTTGATGCTGTAGCCAGTGCAATATTTCCTTCTCATCGTACAGTACTGAGGAGTAATCTGTACATGAATGTTTTACCACTGCCACCTGGGCCATCAAGAAAAAAGCACCTGCTTTCTCTTTCGTCATCTTGAACGGCAGAAATTATTTCATCGTATGCTACCTTCTGTTGTGGATACAGTAACGACTTCATTCTTTCACTTTTTTCTCTTTCTTGCTGGGTATTATAGGCAGTTGCAAAAGGAACGCATAGATTGGCCGGAGGAGTGGGGAGTCCAAAGTCCGCACATTTTTTACCGTGAACGATAAACACATCTTGAATTTCTTTTAGGGCTAAATTCTCACAATTAGTACAGTCATCCAAATGACTATTATGCTGCTTTACAAAATCCTCACAAAGATTTTCCTTGTACTTGGCAAAACGTTCGGGTACATTTGGTGGTACAGCAAGGACACAAAGATAACCGAACAGTTGTCTTAATTGTCGGGGAATTTCTTCGGCCACTTCCTCAGATAGGGTATCGTCCCAAATTTGCTCACTGTTAAATAGTCCTCGTTTTTGAGCGACTTTCATAAAATCCGAATATACAACACCGTCAACGGTTTTCAAATCTTCAAATGAAATAGCTCCAGGGATATGTAGCAAGAGGACTCGTAAACAAAATCGCTCAGGGTCTGCGTTCAAACTTACGGTGTACATACGCCCAATCGTTTTTTCCTTGCCCCTTCGTCGAAGCTTCCACTTATGTTCTTTCTCGTCAAATACATAATCTTGTGGAATGTCGATATACAAATGTTTTCGAGCATTTTCATCTTCCTAATTTAATTTAAACCATGCAGTCAGGTTAGTATCGCGTGTGGCTTCCCTTTCTGCAACGGCCTCCATATTGTCTTCGGTGAAATATACACTTTGTCCATTAGGAAGATGAACTTGAAGTCGCACGATAGTATGAGATTGGTCGTGCATTTTAAACACAAAGAGTCTCCATGCTGCCTCGGGAGCACTAAAGTACCTAGAATCCATAAAAGTGTGAAGTTCATCATGATGTAAAGTATTGTGCTCTTCAATTGCAACATTAGCACGGTCATGTCCTTTGTAAACGTATTTGAAAAGATATTTCACACTTTTGACGGAGGCACAACTTTCAACATTAATATGGCAATTAAATTTCATACTTAAATATGCATTGTATGGAACAATCCAGGAATTATTAATTCTCTTTCCATTGCCAATCATTTCGCTGCCATTGTTTCGGCGGCGATATTTAGGATACCCGCCTGCATTTGCCAATGTTTCTTCTTGGAAATCTTTAGGAAATTCGTTCGAACATTTTCTGTCAACCATACAGGGGGAATTTAAGTTTTCCGCTCCACACGGTCCATGAACCATGTGTTTCGTCACAATTGCATGCAACCTTGGGAAAGTTACAACATTGGGTATTTCTGCTGAAATAACTTCATCGATGGCATTAGAATCCCTGGGCTTATCTTCTTCTTTGACAATTAGCAAAATATGAGCGTGGTGCAAACCACGTCTTTGAAATTAAATTACATGTACAATTGCTGTTGGCGTTCCAAGTACATGTTTTTTTGTTATGTCGCTTACCAGTTCATCCAATTTCAACTTGAAAACTCGTGCCACTAAGTCTGGTCGAAATTCTGCAGATTGGCCAGGTTCCAAGTTATTTAATATTTCTTGCCATTTTGGGTTGCACGTCATAGTAATAAAATAATCTGGCTTTCCGTATTTTCGTACAATAGCCATTGCATCCTGATGGTTTTGTGCCATATTTCTCGGACTACCTTGGAAAGATGACGGTAAAATGACAGCTCTTCCCGGAAGCAAACCTTGTGCTGCCGCTGCACTATTCAGGTGATCCATCAGTCCGGTATATTTTTCAGTCCTTAATTTCTGCTGATTTTGCCTTATATAATTAAGGCGATTTGCTTCAGTTTTAACGTAAGCATCAACTAAATATTGCTGAGTCAGCTTACCGGCAGAGAAAAAAGGATTGAAGTCGTTACGAATTGATAACCTATAGCCATAATACGGCAATTGAGAAACCCGTGTTCTTGGGCTAGTAGAAATGTTTCTCAGGGCTGTCGGTCTTCTTCCAAGAGGAATATGAATTCCCCAGCTTTGATTTCCAAAGGGATAAAATAAAGGATACACCAATGATTCTAGGTTTGGATCTAAAATACAAACCCTCTCGGTCATTCGGTTATTGGAACCATTTTGATTTGAACGACAATGGATCAGTAAGTCCCTTTCGAGAGGAGGTTCGCCGTCGGCATTTTGAATAATGACAGCTACTTCATTTCTTGTTGGAGCATTGTATCGTCTAATATCGGATTTACGGTCTTGGATAATTGCCATGTTAACTGTTGCTGGCTCAACGCCAAGTAGAGCGGCGTCCTTGATGCTTTCTTGTTACACTTCATGAAGCATTTTGCATGCGGCAGAAAAAGGATTATTCTGAGACATGAAAGTGCTTAACTCTCGCATCAGACCTGGATCGCACCGATCGTTTCCCTTAATTGTCATCCTTTGATCAGCTCCTGCTCGATGGTAAATTTGTCCGTTAATTCGGAAACAATAGGGTCCGTATCCAGGAGGCGGATCTAATATTGTCTATGAAATTTTTCGAATATTGGTGCAGTCCTTTCAATAACTGTTCAATAACAGGGGCTGATCTTATAGCTTCTAAGGTGACTTTACCTTTCTGACAGAATGTCACAAAAAGTTCGTTAGACTGCCGCTCTGCTGAAAAATGGTTTGCACTGCAAAATTCGCAAATATTGTCCATAAAACCACAGTTATGAACGTCGACATTTGGTTCTACAACGTTACCTACTTCAAGAACAGCTGCGTTTTTACTTCGTGGATTTTGTCGACGAATTGCATGACTACCTGAACGATGTAATATTTGCGAAGGGGTCATGTTGGCAATTTGCTTTCGTTTGCGATTTTGTTCAATTTGTCCAGGAGTCATATTTTCCACACGATTACGAATCCGACAACATTCTTTTTGGACATCACTCATATTTTTACGACGGGTTTTTCTCGCTCCGCCTTCCGTAGTTTTACTGTTTCCTGCTGGGCGGCTACTTCCTCATCAGATATTCTTTTAACACATTTTCGAGCAGCAGGAACATGTGGGGAACAAAGAGTAACTACTTGAATATCCTCCATTTCGGACATTTTCGCTTTAGAAGTTTCTGAAGTTGTGAAGTTATTTTCAATGAAGGTAACTCTCACACCACGTACCTATATAGCGCACAGTGATACGTTGATACGTTGATCCGTTGATACGTTAATCCGAACCAAAAAAATGACACGCTGGAGCAAGAGCGAACTGGCATTTTATATGTATGATATTAAATTACTTCAAATTTGCCATTCGCCGCAAAAACCTCAGCAAGTCGCGCAGGCTAACATTATTAAGAACAAAATGAAGCAGAATATGAAGGCAGTTGGTGCAACTGCAAGAAATGTATTGGGACAAGCACTAAGGAACTAAGCAACATTAGTTCCGATGTATTAGAACATTTGCCCAGAAAATCTTCCATGACCCGAAATCTGTTCAACTACAAGAAAACGGCACATATTCCGAATCCGATCACAACAAATTTTTTGATCCCGGAAAATTATGCGGACTTAATTTTGCACGACACAGGAGCGAACGATCAAGAAAGAATTTTGGTGATTGGGAATGGTGAGCTACTGGGAGAACTGGATAAGACCGTAATCTATGGAGATGGAACATTTGACAAAGCCCCTAGCATGTTTTACCAACTATATACATGGCATGCTAAGGTCGGCAACTCCTATCCACCTTGCATTTACTTCCTGCTGCAAAAGAAGACCAGTGATGCGTACCATCGCATGTTCACAATTTTGAAAGAATTGGTGCCCAACATCGCACCTCAGAAGATTTTAATTGATTTTGAGAAAGCATGAATTTCTGCTGCTAGGACTGCATTCCCGGAAGCGGAAATTAAGGGTTGCTACTTCCATCTGTGTAAAAGTTTTCTAAGAAGGATTAACAGTGCTGGTTTGAAAATCGAATATGAATCTGACATTGACGTTAAATTAAAACTTAAGTCTTTGGCTGCTCTATCGTTTGTACCAGCACGCTCCGTATTTGACGACCTAGCTGTAACATTTCCCGATGATGATCGCTACGATGACGTGTTGACGTATTTCTTCTCCACATATATAGTGGGCGTTGCAGGACGATCACCACAATTTCCTATCGCGCTGTGGAACCATTTCGAAGCCGCTGTGGAGAAAAGTCCAAAAACAACAAATTGTTGTGAAGGTTTCCACAACGCTTTGAACTCAATCTTCCAGTGCAGCCACCCTAGCGTATGGAATTTGCTGGACAGATTAAGGCGAGGCATTGCTTGCCAACGTTTGTTACTAGCCAATGCACAAACTGGTCGCCCAGAAGTACAGAAAAAGAAGTATGAGAACCTCAACAATCAAGTAGCAGCCGTTGTATAAGAATACGGAAATTATGAGGATAAGCTGAGGTTTTTGTGGCGAATGGCAAATTTGCAGTAATTTAATATAATAATAATAATAAACTAATATCTCTTATTATAAAAGGGCAAGTCCTTCCTTCCTTCCTTCTGTCTGTCCCACGGAAATACCCGAAGCAAACCGAACCGAACGCATAACGGAAAATACGTATCATCGGATCAACGTATCATCGGATGAACGTATCATCGTATCAACGTATCATCGTATCAACGTATCTTCGGATCAACGTATCATCGTATCATTTTGTCTATATAGGACAGCTATTTCCAAAAAAGCATTATGTGAATCGTGAGAGAAAAGCACGTACAAGAGCTAATAACGCAGAAGAACAGCTTCGATCACAGCGACAAGCTGACGCTCGGTCTCATGCGATACGTCGACAACGTGAAACTTTGGAACAAACTCAAGCGCGGCAAGCTGCTGACGCTCGGTCCCATGCGATACGTCAACAACGTGAAACATTAGAAGAAACTCAAGCGCGGCAAGCTGCTAACGCTCTATCCCATGCGACACGTCAACAACGTGAAACATTAGAAGAAACTCAAGCGCAGCAAGCTGCTAACGCTCTATCCCATGCGACACGTCAACAACGTGAAACATTAGAAGAAACTCAAGCGCGGCAAGCTGCTAACGCTCTATCCCATGCGACACGTCAACAACGTGAAACATTAGAAGAAGCTCAAGCGCGGCAAGCTGCTAACGCTCGATCCCATGCGATACATCGACAGAAAGAAAATCGATACCAAAGTCAAGCAATTCAACTGCAAATAAGAGCATTGAGATTTGATGAATCTCACGTTACTCGACACGATTGTGGAGAAATAAATTCCATCTGTCAGTTCTGCGGCTCCAAGAATTTCACCAAGGAGCGTCCAGTTGATAAACAATTTAACAACTGCTGTCATAAAGGAAAAGTGAAGATTCCGCAACCGCTCGATCAACATGGGAATCTATTGCTATATCCCGAATTTCTTCGCTCTATGCTTTCAGATTCAGAAAATCCTTACTACAAGAACTTTCGTCAGCACATCCGCTCTTACAATTCCTCGGTTTCTTTCGCTTCAATGGGAGCAGAGATTGTTTCAATGCCGGGTAACGGACCATGTAGCCGGCACAAATCGTCCTTAAGACATTTAGTCGGTTACAGAAGTATTACGCTGGTTATCACCTGAAAGTTAACATTTTATTAGGATTGTGTAAGACTAGTTTTCTAGCTTACCTTTACTATCGTCCTACCCTGTAGATCAAAATTCTTTTTGAATGTTCAATTCGAATATAATTTGCAAGGCCAATTTGATACCAGTAGATAGCAGAACGAGATAGAGATTGAAAGCAAGTGAACGTGTTGTTAACTGAATTAAGTAGAAAATTCGGGTAAAATGCAGATTGGTTACAGCGTTGTTTTGTGTAATTAGTAATTACCAAAGTCAGGTGTTCCTAACGGGTAACAATCTCACGATCCTGTTAATTGGCTTCTGTATAAGCAATTCTTGGATTGATCGCAGCTGCGGATAAAGCTTTTTACAGCCTGAAAATTTTTGCAAATTTTGGTTAATGGTAGTTTTCTGCTTATCAACATTGATTACGACTAACCGTTACTTATTTATGATAATCAATTGGTGGCGAACATCTGCCACACTGTTAATTAATTTCTGGACACTATTTGGGTAATTATCAACATCAATTACCTTTATCAGCTTCCGAACTCGATAAATTTGTGGTATCTGACATTTGACATAACATCATTCGTCAAGGCAATCCAGTGGCGCATCGCAAGAGGCGAATCAAGGGTTCACGGCCGAGATACAATTTGGGTGAGCACTTTGTTTTAATTTTTGAAAAGTGAGGTACACTTTGTATTTGTTTTGTGCTGTGCGTATTGCGCCGATTAAACGCGATTTGTCAAGAGAGAAGATCACCCTAACTGATTTTGTTTTGCTTGAGTATTAAAAAGGGAATTTATTCCCTTGTTAATTTTTGACTATTAAATTTGCGCCTTATCAGATCTGAATAGGTAATAATATTTCAGTATACTATTTTTTTGATATCGATAAATTATTTTGAATAATTGTATTGATTAGTTTTTACACATTTATGGTTTTATTTGTGTGCAGAGCTGTGTGTAGCATAATAGCCGATTACTTTGTCTTGGTCCACTGTTGGGACATAAATCTAAACTCACCACTTATCATAATTAAACTTTTATCGGCACTGGAATTGTTTTATTTCATAAGCTTTTGCCCTTTCAATAAAACACCATACTTTAGCGACATAAGGGCGTGGCGCCTTTTGTTTGAGTTTAGTTCGAGGGTGCCGGTATTCATTCCGGGCACGCCTGACCCCCCTATATGCTTTCCGCAGAGCTAGGCCGTAAAGCGTCGCTAGTCAATTCCCGAGGTGCAGGTAAGATTGAAGTTTTTGTTTGGTTAAGTTTTGTGACTGGTGCTCAGGTAGAGCAGGCAGGCCGCAACCATACGTTTTTAAAATTCATGGACAGACGTACCACAGAACCACAAATCTGTATCCACCTGAAGGACAAACAAGAAAGTTTGCACAACTGTATGTAATGGACACGACAGAAGCGGTCAATGAACGAGTAAATCTGCCTGAGAATAGAGGTTGTCTACCTGAAGTGATTGAGGAAATCGATCGTTTCTTCCGCGTCAACAATCGTACCGCAGCTTCATATTGCCTGATGAAAGTAATTGAGCAACAAGAGCGTGTACGAGCCGAAGAAGAAGGACAACCAGTTCCGGTCGTTAATATGGTGATGCGGCGCGATCGGCAGTCTGATCAAAGACGTTACAATGCTCCAACGTCCAATGAAATTGCAATGGTGTTCGTAAATGATGACGGCGAACCTCCTTTTGAACGTGATATCCGTATCTATCCTCGAAATCCCGTCGACAATGCACAACAATTCATTCGTATCAATATTCTCAGTTCAAATCTTGACCCTATGACTTATGGCATTCTTTATCCGTTTGGCGAACCGGGGTGGCAACCCAATTGCAGTTGCGAAGGATATCAGCAATCCCGTAATAAAATCAGCATGTTACAATTTAAAGTTGCGCAAACAGCAATTAGAAACGATTTCAATCCGATCATGAGTGCGGGAAAACTTACGCAACAGTGGATTGTCGACTCATATTTGCAAGTGGAAGCCAATAATTTGAACTACATACGATATCAACAAAGTAAATTGCGTACTGAATTGTATCAAGGTCTATCCGATCATATTCAAAATGCAGCACACGATGCTGGAGTGCAAGCTGGTTTGTCGGTTATTCTTCCTTGCTCTTTCGAAGGCTCTCCGAGAAACATGCGGCAAAGACTTCAAGATGCAATGTCAATTTTTGGAAAATACGGCCCACCTGACCTTTTCATCACATTCACTGCAAATCCAAAGTGGCCAGAAATAACAACTAATTTAAGACGGGGAGAATCGGCATCAGATCGTCCTGACTTAGTTGCCAGGGTCTTTAAGCTAAAGTTGAAGGCCTTAATGGAAGATTTAACTATTCTTCATGTTTTAGGGCGATGCAAAGCATTTGCCTATACCATTGAATTCCAAAAACGAGGTCTTCCTCATGCTCATATCCTGATTGTGCTCCATGATGATGATAAATTCAAAACATCTGAACGTATCGACGATGTAGTTAGTGCCGAGATACCAGACATCGCACTAAACCCACGATTATTCGAAATTGTTACTCGATGTATGATGCACGGTCCTTGCGGTGCTTCACATCCATTTGCGCCATGCACGGAGAATGGTAAATGCAAAAAAAAATTTCCTAAAGATTTTCAACTCGAGACAACAACTAACATTAACGGCTATTCGCGCTATCGTCGACGAGTGGAACCTACGACGGAAGTTAGAGGAAAGATGATGGATAATCGGTTTGTTGTTCCATACGACAAGTTTTACTTAAGTATGACGCTCATATCAATGTAGAAGTTTGCACATCACTAAGGGCCATTAAGTACATTTACAAATACATTTACAAAGGACATGATTGCGCGAAGGTCGTTATTGGTACTGGAGACGATCAACAATTGGACCCCCTTCTGCAATAAGGAACCAACCATTTTCCAATCATTTGTTTCCAACAATCATTTTGATGCTTTCCATTATACAAAAGAGAACCGGAATATAAATCCATTTTAAAGGCATTTATTGACCATGGGAACCAACGTTTTGTTATGTGTTTTGCTAGATACTGAAACCTTTATACTGAAAATACTGAAGATACTGAAAACTGGTTGGTTCCCTATTGCAGAAGGGGGTCCAATTGATTCATGATGAAGTTGCATCTTTTATTGACACCAGATACGTAAGTGCGCCAGAAGCTATGTGGCGTTTGCTTGAATCTAAAATGCACGACCGATCGCATGTGGTTTATCGACTACCCGTTCATTTATATCGCCAACAGAGAATTTATTTTGAAGCCGGTCATGAGCAAGAAGCTATTGATCAAGCGTCTGGTGGAAACACTAAGCTCACGGCATGGTTTCAACTAAATCGAAACGATGTGACAGCTAATCAGTTTCTATATACAGAAATTCCGTACAATTATGTATTCAATAGAAGTACATGGACAGCGCGGCAGCGTGGAGGCGAAAAAATAGTAACTCGCATGTACACGGTGGGAATAAATGATTTGGAACGATTCCATCTCCGATTATTGTTGCTTCATGTTCCGGGTGCAACAAGCTATGAATTTCTTCGAACAGTTGACGATGTCCAATATGCAACGTTCCAAGAAGCTACTTTTCATCGAAATCTTCTTTCCTCAGATGATGAATGGGAGAGATGTCTGGACGAAGTTGTTATTTTCCAGCTGCCACCACAAATGCGGCAAACTTTTGCATTTATCTGCATTTATTGTTTGCCAGCAAGACCTTTGCTGCTGTGGGAAAAATTTAGAGGACACATGGCTGTCGATTTCCTCAGTAACCATGATGAAGGAATATCTTTTAACCTGGCTCTAAATGATATCGAACATGTTTTTCAGCAACACGGAGTGTCTTGCTCTGTTTTTGGACTACCACAACCGACTGCATTACCTGAACAAGCAATAACTCAACAAGAAGAATTCAATCGGGAAGAAGAAGCAGTACAAGCTCAATTGCTGATCGCGACATTGAATCCTCAACAACTTATTGCGTTCCAGAGCATAATAGATGGAATTGATTTAGGGGACAATCACCGACTGCATTACCTTAACGGTCCAGGTGGTTCGGGGAAAACGTATACCTCTATAATATATTGTGATTGTCGCGGAGTGCGGACGTGTGTAGTGAGCGCTCCGCGCATTAAATTGAAATCGTAGTGTTGTTAACGTAAAATTGTCCTTGGGCAGTTATAAGTAGTTACAATGGCAGGTATCTGTGGAAAATGTTCTGTAGATATAAAAAGAGGAGACAAGGTATTGTTGTGTGCAGGATGGTGTGAAAAAGCGTACCATATAAAATGTGGCAACATTAATATTGAGGAATACACATTTATTACCAATAGGAAACATCTGGGATGGTTTTGTGACACGTGTTTTGAAAATCGGAGTGATAATATACGGAATTTATTAGAAACAATGCAGCAAGCGATGCTTACCATGAATTCAGGACTCAAAAAACAGCACGAACAAATAGAGGGTATAAAAACAAGTAATAAGCAAATACAAATAAGCATTGACAAATTGAGCACAAAACAGGATATGTTGGATACGAGTTATGCCGATAAATTGAAATTAAAGAAACCAGATCCAGTTGTGTTAATAAAACCCAAAATGCAGGAACAAAAGAGCATAGAAACCAAAAATGAAATCAAAAAGTCCATTAATCCTTCAGATCTAGAAATATCAGGTGTTAGGTATGTTAGTAAGGGTGGCATATTACTAGAATGCAAAAACAACGAGGCTATAAACAAATTGAAAGATACAGTAGTGGATAAACTAGGAGATAAATATGAGATAACTATTCCCGTAAAAAAGTCACCAAGGGTTAAAATAGTAGGCCTCACAGAGAAACCGCCTTTTGAAGTAATAGAAGCTAAAATAAAAGCACAAAACAGTTATTTAGATACAGATGATGCTGTTATTAAGGTAGTTCATGTTAAGGAAAACACCAGAGGATCAAGTACGTATTATACCATATTCGCAGAAGTTAATACTAACGCGTATCGTAAACTGATACTGAGCGAAGGAAAATTAAACATCAACTGGGACAGATGTAAAATCTACGACGACTCAGGAGTTACTCGATGTTTTTCATGCAACGGGTTTAATCACAAGGCTAGTCAGTGTAAGGCAAATATAGCTTGTCCAAGATGTGCAGGACCTCATCTATTAAAAGACTGCAAAGCAACAGATAAGGATCTAAAATGTATAAATTGTACGCATGCTGTAGAGAAATTAAGAAAAAAACTGGACACAAACCATACAGCTTGGAGTACAGATTGCGAAGTTTACAAACGTCAACTGGAGATTGCAAGATCAAAACTAAATTTTTTAGAATAAACGAGGCAAATACGGACTTAATTTATTTAAATTCACAGAGTATGTTGAAGCATATCGAAGAACTGGAGATATTATTAATTGATAAACGCCCAAAAATAGTATTATTAAGCGAAGCTCGTATCACAGAAGACATACAGGACTCTGAAATAAATTTTGAGGGATACGTTACAATTAGATGTAATTCCAATAGCAGACACACTTGGTGGGGTAGTCATTTTATTAAAAAATGGTATAGAATTTAAAATAATATCAAATTTAGTCCTCAACAACAACTTTTGGTTGCTCTCCATTCTGGTTATGAAAGGATTTCATCAAGGAGTCTACACGGTTTTGTATCACTCTCCAAGTTCCAGTGATGGTGAATTTCTGAGTAATTTTAACAAATGGTGTGAAGACTTTTTAAGCCCTCATAATAAATGCATAATTGTGGGAGATTTTAATCTGGATGTGTCCAGGGACAGTTTTTATGCAAAAAATCTGATGGAATCAATATGTAGTCTAGGGATGAAGCAGAGGGTTCGAGATTATACAAGAATAACAGAAAATTCTAGTACCCTAATAGATTTGGTAATATTGTCAAACTTAACTTTGGTTTTACTAAGTTTGGGAGTTGGGGTGTGTAGCTAAAGGTACCGGATTGAGTTGGAACGACGTACGAATAATAAATCAGATTCATAACAATTAAATCTATTAAAGTAAAATAACATATTTACAAGTTCTGTTACACTAACCTTATTTTTATCATATTACAGCCTGGCGAGCGAGAGGTCATTTTGGTAATCCTTTTTAGGAACTATTTACTTTAACAACGATTGACTTTTAACTTGAACAAACATTTTAACTAACACTAACACGCGTAGTGGCTTACGCGCCACACGCGTATTCCGGGCGTAACCCCCGATGTAACTCTGATGTAACTTCGTAACTACATGTAACTAACTATTATTTCTTCTGTTGCCATATTTAATAACTCTCCCTCACCTGGCTCGCTGTACTGGCTTGAACCCTTATTCTGCTAACATTGCAGTTCTCACGACGTTACATAGAAGTAACGTTCATGGGGTTCCAACTACCTTCTTATCTTTTGCAATAATGCATTTCACACACATCTACCAGACATATGGCATCGTAATATTATCTATCACGTCCTGTTGAACTTTCCATAATTATAATATCACATTTGCGACGTTGTCACGTCTTGTCATATTTAAACTGAATAATAATTTTTGAATTTTGACTTTTCAAAGTGTGACAATATCTAATATTGTTAAATTTCAGGTTGATGTCCTGGATTCGCCCAAAATAACTGACCACAGCATTATACAGCTGTCTTTGAATAAAAACGACGTAATCCTCGAAAATAGCATTGTGCGCAAAAAAAGTTATGCAAATTATTCACAGTTTAACCTATTGCAGCTATTAGGAAATTACCAATGGAATGTAGAAAATATCAGAGTAAATGACATTGCAGTGGAAATGGTGCAAGCGTTGCAAAACACAGTAAATGACCTAATTACGTACAAATCAATTACGTTAAAGGTAAATAACCCATGGTATACGACTGAATTACGAGAATTACAAAAGGAAAGAAATCGATTATACAAAATAGCGAAATCATCAAGAAACCAAACTGATTGGATAAATTACAAAGTTTTAAGGAATAAATACTCGAAGCAAATCAAAATTTAAAAAAACTCTTACTACGAAGCTAAAATTGAGCAAAGTCATGGAGATTCTAAAAATATGTGGAAAATAATTAAAAGCATAGTTAAACAAGATACAAAAAATACGCCAAAACAAATTATATTTAGGAACCAAGTTGTCACCGAAGCCAACGAAATTGCCCAGGAATTTAATCAATATTTTGTAGACAGTATTGTGGATATACATGCGACGATACCAAATATCCCCTTTGAGGAAGTGCAAATTCCAGAAATATCGAGAGTCTTTAAATTCAAAGAAATAACCTTAGCAGATTTGAGAAAAACCATATGCAATATAAAAAGAAAAGGTAGTACAGATGGCGTCTCCATTAGAGTTATAAGTGATGCTTTGCCAATAATAGGTCATACGTTCGTGCAACTGATAAATGAATCGTTGAGAAATGGGATATTCCCAGAGTCATGGAAAAAATCGAAAATTGTACCGATTCAAAAAGTTCCGTTAACAAAAAAATGTGAAGAGTTTCGCCCAATAAACATTCTTCCGGTATACGAACAGATATTAGAAGTCATAGTGAAAGATCAACTGCAGGTGTTTCTTGATTTAAACAATGTAATAAGTGTTAGTCAATCGGGATTTAGAAGCAAACATTCCTGTGAAACAGCGTTAAATCTTGTGTTAGCAAATTGGAAAAGTGAAACTGATCAAAATAAAAGTGTACTAGCTGTGTTTTTAGATTATAAGCGTGCGTTCGAAACTATCGATAGGAATAGATTATTAATAAAACTAGAGACATATGGAATACGTGGAAATGAGAATAAGTGGTTTGAAAGTTATCTTAATTCACGGACACAAGTTACCGAGTATAGTGGTGAAGAATCAACTGAAATTTCAAATACGCTAGGGGTACCTCAAGGGTCTGTCTTGGGACCCCTCCTGTTTCTATTGTACATTAACGACCTTGTTTTAAATGTGAAATATAGTTCTCTGAATTTATTTGCTGATGATACATTAGTCTCAGTATCCGATGATAATATTACAAATGCAGTTAATAAACTAAACAGAGATCTTGAAACTATAACAAAGTGGCTTCAAATAAATAAACTTAAATTAAACGTTTCAAAAACAAAATTTATGGTTGTATCTAATAAAAGCACAACGGAAACTAAATCAGTCAAGGTAAAAATAGAGAACTTGGAAATTCAGCAGGTTGATGAAATAAGGTACTTGGGAGTAATTATAGATAGTAGACTGAGTTTTCGAAGTAATGTGGATTACATTATTAAGAAAGTAGCAAAAAAATAAGCTTCTTGAGATGGTTGTCGAATAAGCTTAGTATTCAGGCTCAAGTGCTGGTTTACAAAACCATTATTGCCCCTCATTTTGATTACTGTGCAAGCATTTTGTTTCTATGTCAGCACGGTGACCTGAAATAATTACAAAAACAGCAAAATAGAGCCATGAGAATTATTTTAAAGTTTTCAAAATACACCAGCATAAATCTGATGTTACAGGCTCTACAATGGTTAAGTATTAGACAACGCATATGCTTTAATACCTTAGTTTTAATTTACAAAATGGTACATAAGTTGCTACCAAAATATATGTCGGATAAACTACAGCAAAATTCAGAAATTCATAATTATGATAAAAGAGCTCGTTTGGATTACAGATTACCAAAAGTAACAAAAGCAAGCACACAAAATTGTCTATACTATAAAGGTATCAAGATTTATAATAATCTTCCATCAGAAGCAAAGGAGGCGACAAATTTGTTTATCTTTAAGAGATATTTAAATGATTATGTAAAACAACACTATTAGTACTATATAGATTAGAATAATTTGACATTTAACATGATTGTAATATTAGTAAATTTGCTAAATAAAGGTATATTATTATTATTATTATATAATACTTTAATAACTTTCTTAAGAGGGCGTGGTCAAACGGTGGTCGCTTTTGCCTCAACAGGAATTGCTGCAACACTAATGAAAGGTGGACGCACAATCCATAGTGGATTTAAATTGCCTGTTCCGTTGGACGATACATCGGTCTCCAAAATGAAGCAAACAACAGCTGAAGCCAAGAAAATTAGAGAAGCCGCGCTTATCATTATGGATGAGATAACAATGTTGCCAAAGGATGGAATTCGAGCCATTGATTTATTATTGCGGGAACTCATGAATAATAACAGTCCATTTGGGGGTAAATCTATTGTTATTGGAGGTGATTTCCGCCAAACACTCCCGGTGATGCCAAAGAGAAAACGAATTGATGTTATTGAAGCGTGTTTAACGTCGAGTCCATTTTGGAAATACTTCAAACAATTGTCCTTGATTTCCAATATGAGAAGTGAAGACCAAAATGAATTCAACCAGTGGTTGCTCAATATTGGTAATGGAACTTTGCCATCCGTTGAGGGACTCCCGGAGGACGCCATCCAGATTCCGACAGATATGATTGTTCAAGGCGACATTATTTTTAAGATATTCGGAAACTCGATCGCGAAACTCTCTGTTGATGAGCTTTCCAAGCGGGTGATTCTTGCAACCACCAACAAAGAAACGCTCGAAATCAACAACAATATCATTCGGCAATTAAATGGGGAGAGTCAGATTTATCATAGTTCGGACTCGATCATTACAGAGGACAGTAATGATCTTATTAATAATTATTATCCTCCAGAATTTCTCAACAGCCAAACGCCATCAGGAGTACCTCCACATGAATTAATATTAAAACGCGGAGCTATAGTAATTTTGATTCGAAATTTAAATCCCGGAAAAGGGCTGTGTAACGGTACCAGGATGGTCGTTCGAAATGTGCATCGGCGTTCCATTACGTGCGAGATAATTTCAGAGTCGCACAGAGGGCAAATTGTTATCCTTCCTCGAATTGACATTGCACCTACAGACAGTAATTTGCCCTTTACTCTTAAAAGACGCCAGTTTCCGATAATTCCCGCTTTCGCCGTAACGATAAACAAGTCGCAGGGGCAAACCTACGAACATGTCGGAATTAGTTTGACTGAACCGGTATTTTCACACGGACAACTCTATGTAGCTCTCTCGCGATCTCGACTTCGACAAAATATAAAAATCCTAATTAAAGACAATTCTAGACAAGGACAACTTAGAGCTACAGACTGGTTTACACAAAATGTAGTGTTCCGGGAAGTTTTTGAAAGACTTTAAAATTAAGCATTAATTAACCATACGTTTTCAAAATTCATGGACAAACGTACCACAGAACCACAAACCTGTATCCACCTGAAGGACAAACAAGAAAGTTTGCACAACTGTATGTAACTAGATGATAGCCCGTCCGAGGACGGGTAGCTAGAAGGACGGGCAGGCAGCCAAGGTCATATGGTTTTTGGATTGCACTGAGAGCTTTTCTTAATCTTCATTCAACTTAAGTTACCTTAGGTAGCTGCCCGTCCTTCTAGCTACCCGTCCTCGGACGGGCTATCATCTAGTTTTATTATAACAAGCTGACCAATATTAAAAGTTAAAAGTAGTTTTATTTAGTCAACAAAACCCAAGAATAAGAAAAATATCAATTGGATTATTAAATACTGAACGAAAGTAACCAAATAATAATAATATTATAACAAGTATTCGAATAACCCTCCATTCTGCACTAAACAGTAACCCAATTTATTATAAAATGATTCTATTACATTTGCTAGCTGTCTAGCAGTAATTTGATTGCATTCTGCAAAGATCGCGTTCCTCAAAGAATCAATATTTGGGAGACGAGTTTTATAAATTTTGCTTTTAATATGACCCCACAAAAAGAAGTCACACGGTGCTAGATCAGGAGATCGGGCTGGCCAGTTTATAGCACCACCACGACCAATCCATCGATTTGGATATGCTTGGTTTAAATAATCTCTAACGTTTACCCCAAAATGTGCTGGACAACCGTCTTGCTGAAACCAGACCTTATGGTGTTCAGAAGCTATTTCGTCTAACGCAGGACCAATATTATTTATAAGAAGATCTAAATACATATCTGAATTTAAATTTCCAAGTATTTCAAATGGACCAAGAACACGGTTATTATAAATGCCAGCCCAAATATTAATTTTTTGAGGATATTGTGAGCCGGTCATTAAATTTAGTCTCGGATTTTGTATAGCCCAATAGCGATGGTTTTGTACATTTGGCTCATTGTTTAATGTAAATGTACATTCGTCTGTAAAACATATTTGTTTCAGAAAGTTTCGGTTTCTGTTAGCACGTTCTTGCATTTTCTCACAAAATACAAGCCTGGATTCTTCGTCAAACAAAAATATTTCTTGATGACATTGATATTTAAAAGGATGACACTTGTGCTTTTTTTAAATTGTTCGAACATTTTCTCTACCAACATTACACTCAGCTGCAATGGATCTAATGCTTGCATTTGGATTCGCAGAAATTAAACCTTATATAGTTTCTTCCAATTCATGGTTGTTTCTCTGATATCCTATTTAAAAAATAATGATAAGACAACTTCAATTAATAATTTTGGTTAATACCTTTATTTAAATTTGTCGAAGTATTACCAGTGTCTTCAAATTTCTTAATTATTTTCTGTATGGCCGATATTGATGGAATTTGGCTATTATTAAATTTAACAGAAAATAAGTCACGTATTTGGCGTAAACTATTACCGCTGTAATAATATTTTACAATGAAAACTTTTTGTTCAACAGACCACTTCATTGTTAACAAAATTAATTTTAATCTGTCAAAGTAACTTTTGTTTGTAATATTTGGCTTTCATACAATAGCAATGCGGCACATTAGACATAATGCAAAGACCCAGCCTGCTAATATTTTTTTAAGAAGCGCTATTTCTTAATTTTACTATCGACTTTTTAACAATAATTAAAAAACAAAAGATTAAGTGTTTGGTATCTTTAGGCGCGGAAAAAAAATCTCTTTAATTTGGTATTTTTTTATTCATATCAGTTATAATAGGAAGCAGGAATTTAGAAAAAATCAATTTCCCATGTTATTTCCCTATGTTCAGTTTTCGGCCGGTCACCCGGTATAAGTAATAACAATCAAACTTTTCCATTCCATTCGAAACTTTACTACTCTGTAATGTACGGTCCATTTTTTGAGGTGGACCAATCCTCTCCTTCCCCTTTTATTTACAACTTAACTTCACTAATCACATCAAGCCACTGCTATGGTTAAAATAAATAAAACCTTATTTTTTCACATCAAAGTAAAACTAGAAAGTCCATTTTAAATTTAAATCAAATTTTAATTTTATTATACATATTGCGATGTAAATTACTTTGCCACATTGGCAGATTGAATGTGAACATGCGTTTCAAATAACGTAAATAAAATTTGAAATGATTAGAAATGATGGCAATGCTAAGTAACGAGTGCATCGTTAAAATAATAATTAAAAAAATGTATGTAATTAATTTGTGTTATTGTTTAGTTATAATTAGTTAGTAGATTTTGTAAAACTAGGTTAGTTAATATTAGTGGTGTTACGCATGAAAAAGGTTTCTGAATACACTTGGTGTATGACTTCAATATAAACTTTTAAAGTTGCAAGACAATTTATTGTTCACTCCCATATAAACAATAAGGTGCATCGTAATTGCTAATTGACATTTATTAGAGGTGCATCGTAATTACCAATTAACATTTATTCATATTGCATCGAAATACTTTAAATTAATTTTCATTGAGTGCTAGTAACCAAATTAAAATTTTCCTAAAAAACAAACATTTATTTCAAAATGAAATTTAAAAGTGGGAAACAGCATAACAACTCACCGACCAATAACAAAGAAGTAACAGAAAAATACAATATGCCTTGAAAACACAACAAAAATCGGACTTCCTTGGTGACCATTATTATTTATCCTAGAGACGGTAGATTGATTAAAATGAACGCACGTGAAATGTGTGCGGGGAGAAAGATAAAGTAATTTGTGATAAAAAATTGATAAAAGTGAGGTTAATCAAGGTCAAGAAATGCTGAAACAAAGTAATTAGAACAATTTGTGATAAAAATTATGAAAAACACTTACCAAATGGTAAATTTATGTGATGGTAATAATTTTGATGAAAAGTCGAAATTTGGATATCATTTGTTGGACCTTTGTGTAAACGTTCACGATATAGTATATTAAGTATCAAGAACAGTAAGGACATTTTACCGATCGAAGACAATTGTTTGACAAGGAGCGAAGCGACGACTCCAATTATTGTCTGAGATCGGTAGTCCTTAATGTTCGAGATGCTTATGACGTTTTTTGCGCGAGTAAATTTATTAAAATACATTTAGATATGTATTTAATAAATAAAAATATTTTATTCTCTTTATATCAAGTTGCCTTAATGTCGTGGAAACAGACGCGGTAAGCAATCACATAGAGCATAGTCGCACAAATAAAATACTTACCGTCACCATAAAAATACTTACCGTCGCGTTATCCTTAGCAACTAGTAAACAAAACTTACTGTCGTGGAAACAGACGCGGTAACCAACCAAATAGAGCATAGTCGCGCAAAAAATATTTGGAGCGAGGTTTATTGTGAGTAGGCAGATGCTGAAGTACGCAGCAAAGAAATTACTATGGAATATCAAGGTTGGTAAATACTAGTTATTTATTTGTGCGGGAGTATTTAAAACGACAATTCATTCAGAAATCATTAATTATTTATAAAAACATTTATTGCGGTAGTTATAATTAAGAAATTTGTTAAATTTTTAATTAATATTAGTTTTAAAAGCACGTGCTAAATTTGTATTGTGTCTCCATGACAACCATAATAATATTTTACAATTTTGACATTAAACGAGCATTGCCATGATAAAAGTTTATTGTATTTTTAAAAATCAAGTTTACCAAAGGGTAAAATTTCGGAATCTTGTTCATGTTGGAGATTTGTAAATGCATTAAAGGAAAGTTTACAACCGTCAAAATAAAATTTTACATTAATTTTGGGCTAGCTGGAGCGAAGTACGATTCAACAATTCCACGTAAGTTATCATTGTGGGATGAGCATTTAAAGGTAAGGGCATTTTCAACGTAAGAGCTAATTAAGTAAATAAAGGTCAGGGGACATAGCAATATTATGTGTTAACAATGACAATTTAGAGGGTTTTGATTAGGTTTGAATTATGCGGACGGACAGACGGACAGACAGAAAGACAGACGGACACGGAGCCAGATCATAAGGCTTCTTGGTATACTTTGTATAGAAGCCTAAAAGTGTGATAATGTGAAGCATTTAGTGATTTTTGAACGTCGAAGTTATCCTGATAAACATGAAATCCGTTATGGTATATAGCAGCTCCTAAAAGTAAACAATTTGGATTACATAAATAAATAGTTTTATATTGACGATAAATAAAGGTTTTCTCTCAGATGCCTTGACCGGTTTATTGTAAACAATAAAAATTTCAAGCTGATATAAATTTTCTAAATAATTCAAAAATTTATGACATTTACCTTTCTATGACTCATAATCATAATGCAACCTTGCCGAAATAAGAAACAGGTTAAACATAATGAAAATTGGAGGTCCATTTGGTTCCAAGTTTCAGCATGAAGCTCTTGTTATTTATTTTTGTTGTAGTGTCAATTTTAATTTTAATAAGTAACGCGAACCGTAAGTAAAACTTCGTTAATTAAAAAAAGATACAATTGGTTACATTAATTTAAGTGGCTCTTACCGGCATCCAAACCAGAGAGTAGAATTTTGGGCGAAAACAAAAATCATGGAAATAATTTCGATGTCAATTGGACAGCAGTGGGACGGTATGTAAGGATCATCGGAAGATATTTGTTAATTGTTGGTTTAAAATTGTCGATAGCTTTAACATGAATTTTTGAGCGTATCATAGATTGGGTAGATGCGTATCCAATAAGCAGAGCTAAGTAAAAATTTAGGGTAGAAAAGGTTTGAATTAAAGAAAATAAATAAAGCTTGCAATATATTGGTATTTGGATTTTTTATTTGTTTGCGTCTTTATTAACTCGTAATATAAATATTAACCTTCCGAAAAAAACTTGTAGGGTTAGAATCTCATTCCTCAGAATTTCACAGCCTCACGTGTGTCAAATTCTCTCCAGGAATTGGATTTGGTATGAGTTTTCCAACAAGAACTCATGATTTTTCTATAAAAAGCAAGAATCCAATTCATGGAGACCACCAGAGTGGTTTGGTTAAAGAGTAAGATTCCGTGTAAGTATTGCAATGCGGTATATGATGGTAAAATAAGCAGGAAGGTATGTTTCCATGTCAAGGAGCACTTCAGGAATTTGTGAACAGCTCAAGTCTAAGAAAATGAGGAAATACTATAGAGATGCATCAAAAAGCGTTGGCGTTAAGATAAACATGAATAAAACAAAAAATATGATAAATCTTGTTCTGAGCGAGAATGTGGAAATAGATGGAAATAATTAGAGCAAGTGTATGAATATAAGTACGTCTATTTGACACGAGCCTGTACGGCGAAACTCGAAATCGGTTAGGGATAATAAATTGAAAAAAGTATACACATTATGTTGAATGTACATATAATGCTTTATTATTAATTTAATCGCATAATATTTCTGCAATGACCTTAATATACATCGAATCTGTCGGAATAACTGCTTAACGGTCTTCTTTCCTTGAAGCCTGAACTTCATAAGGGCCTAAACATTTTCTATTGGATATTGGATTTTCTCAATCCAGTACGTCAACGTCACTTCATTGTTTCCACGCAGTGCAAAGTTGTAACAACACGTTTTGCATCCACGACACCTTTCCAACAGGTATATAAAAAAGGTGGCTAGCTCAAAGTCGCGAAGGGGTGGGTGGTGAAAGGAATAAAAAGGGTCGTGTGACGGCACGTCGCGAAGCGTGTGTTTCCAATCGACGACCGGGCAATCCTCGATCGCGATTCTAAAAATGGTCAAAATCGGTGTGAATAATTTACACGGGGGGGGGAGGTAAGTCAAAATCGGTGGGGCTAATATACACGAGGGAGTTTAAATGGGCGCCACGCGTACGAAGACCTGAATCTTTTTGAAGGGGACTGGTTATCACACCTTCTAAGCTGGTACGCGACAACTTGCTGATCTTACTGCGAATTCTCACTCCGGAAAAGCCTCGTTCAATGACCTTACCTTTACAGGAGGCGAACTTTCCGTTGGTGAAAATAGCTAAATAAACACTAACACAATAATAATAAAACACACAGTTGGGAAATAACAGAAATGTAATGAATAAAATAATATCGGGAGGGGGGAGTTGACAAAATTTATACAAGATACTATCAAATTTACATGTATCGTAATATAAAAATAAATATATATAATTGACGGAACCTTTCAATGTAGTTCCCGTTGCAAAATTAATATTCGTAAAACGATTACAGTTACAAAAACAAAAGCTGTCAATTTGCAAAGTATGACCAAGAAAGTTCATACGTAAAAGGGGTGTGTATTGAATACTACACTCCACAAAAATGGTTACTTAAGTGCAACTCGATAACATCTAAAACTATGACTCACAAAGTTGATCATGAAAATTAATCAATACAATTGATTACCAAAATTCCCAACAACGGGGAAAACAAGCTTTAGCTGCAATGCTAAACCTAAAATATTACGTTAAATTGCTGGTTAAAATATGAACGCCCGAATGGCGTAGTAAAAATTACGTTATTAATAGACACTAACATTAGTTAACAACAAAAGATGTACAAAAGGTTGCGATCGGCTTCAAGGGTTTTGAATTGAAAATTCATAAACATAACCTGTGGCCAGGGTGACCACTTAACATCACAAATCTTAAAAATATATAAAGGTTTCTTACTTAGTTTGGTTGTTGGTGTTCGACCTTTAGATAAGGTCGCTGGCGGGTCCTCCAAGAGTGAGAATCGTCCTCGGAATGCGGAATGGAGCTGAATACAATGTCTTAAACCATACCAGGAAGTCGGTGCGATAACCAGCATCCAAAACCTCTTCAAATCGAAAGGTGGTGGTGGTGAAATGACAGGGTAGTTTATGCACTCCGTTTCGCGATAAACAGGGGATTCCGTTCGAAATAAATCACTAAAATAATTATCCGCGAAGCTACAATTATTTAGAGTCGGCACTGCATGAAGATGAAAACGTAAATGTGGTGACCGATAAAAAAAACTACTGGAATGCAAAAATGTGTTCGCAATGCCACACCTGTTTTAGATTGATTATTAAACCGCAACGTGATAAAATACGCAAACTTCCAAAGGAAGTTCATTAATTCTAGAAAGAATTTGAGGTGCCCGTGACATAAGCAACTTGAATTAATTGAAAGTTATAAACAATTCGTGGTAAATGTTCGATAATTGATTCGAAAGCACTCGATATTAATTGAAAGTTATAAACAATTCGTGGTAAATGTTCGATAATTGATTCGAAAGCACTCGATATTAATTGAAAATTTAAATAATTCGTGGTAAATGTTCGATAATTGATTCGAAAGCACTCGATATTAATTGAAAGTTATAAACAATTCGTGGTAAACGTTCGATAATTGATTCGAAAGCACTCGATATTAATTGAAAGTTATAAACAATTCGTGGTAAATGTTCGATAATTGATTCGAAAGCACTCGATATTAATTGAAAGTTATAAATAATTCGTGGTAAATGTTCGATAATTGACTCGGAAGCACTCGATATTAATTGAAAGTTATAAATAATTCGTGGTAAATGTTCGATAATTGATTCGAAAGCACTCGATATTAATTGAAAGTTATAAATAATTCGTGGTAAATGTTCGATAATTGATTCGAAAGCACTCGATATTAATTGAAAGTTATAAACAATTCGTGGTAAATGTTCGATAATTGATTCGAAAGCACTCGATATTAATTGAAAGTTTAAATAATGCGTAATGAAAAATAGTTCGAGAATTTTACCTGGGTATGAAGACACAATGTTTTAAGCACAATTGAATGTTATTGATTTAAAAACAAACTCGATAAATGTCGAGATGCCACAATTCACTTCCGCTGGGTAGCGATAAACTTAGTGCAAAAACGATACTAGGATCTTTTTGATCGAACTGATCTCTGATCTCTGATCTGATGATCTCCGCTAAAAATGCACACGGGAGCGCATTTTATAACGTTTCCCATATTACGCTGAGCGTCGTAATACCCAAAAAAAATTTTTCCTCGGCTAGATACTTACGGTAAGACTTCCTTCAGGTAGGGTTGCGAACTTAACTTACGTTGAGTGTAGAGGAAATCAAAGTCAAGTTCAAAATATACATGTATTATAAAATTATTGCAAATGGATACATAAATTACACCTGGCATAAAATATAAATAGCAATTGTTCTTAAAATTAAAAGATTCGCTCTCTTTCATTCAAATTAAAATTAATAATATTATTAGCAAATTCTAGATTTAATTTTTGATTTAATTAAAATATAATTACTAAACGGTAATTGAAACATAAAATGTAAATTGTGATTTAAATAAAATCTGATTATAAAACGTTAGTTGAAACATATACGTTAAATTTAATAATTATTAACAAATTTCATTTTGTACATAAAGAAAATGGTACCTGTTTTTCGTACTTAACCAATCGAGAATAAGCTTGGTAGCGTATGGCCGATACCAATGATGTGTGTGGACCCTCAGTTGGTTGGCCAGATGAATTACGTGGAAACCTTGTAAGTTGATGCATGGAAAACAGCTGATCTAACACGTTTGAAGGCAAAGTAATTTCCCGAGTTTATGTAGCCTTGTCTTTATTTAATTATTTCACAAATGTTATAGTAAATCGACTCGAATGTTCGTTAATAATAGATTAACCGCAAATAATCTCGATTCGCACTTTTAAGATTGTTCTTTTATTATTACGTTCACGAGGTGATTTTAATTCAAATTGTCATTATTAACAGGATTATTTTGTATTGTAATAATGATATTTATCAATATGATTTCACTTAAAATTGTTCATAATTAATTGAGTTATTTTGTATTATAATAATAATCGATGATAGAATTGATTTCACTTAAAAATTGTTCATGGTTAATTAAATTATTTTGAATTATAATAATAATCGATGATAGAATTGATTTCACTTAAAAATTGTTCATTGTTAATTAAATTATTTTGTATTATAATAATAATCGATGATAGAATTGATTTCACTTAAAAATTGTTCATTGTTAATTAAATTATTTTATATTATAATAATAATCGATGATAGAATTGATTTCACTTAAAAATTGTTCATTGTTAATTAAATTATTTTGTATTATAATAATAATCGATGATAGAATTGATTTCACTTAAAAATTGTTCATTGTTAATTAAATTATTTTATATTATAATAATAATCGATGATAGAATTGATTTCACTTAAAAATTGTTCATTGTTAATTAAATTATTTTATATTATAATAATAATCGATGATAGAATTGATTTCACTTAAAAATTGTTCATAATTACCATTAAAATTTGATAGTTAATAACTGCATTAGAGAACGTTTGGTTTTATATAGTGTCATGGCGATTGACCTTGCATCACATTAATTACCACAAATTATTTATTAATTCGAGATTCCATAGATCCAGTATTGATTTTGGATTTCACGTAAATTTTAGGAAATCACACTTCGTTGACACATTGAGATACAGTTTTGTAATAAGATAAAAGATAATTGTTAATATTTTATATTTTTGTACGATAATGGCGAGTGCAATGTTTGATGGTTCTAATTACACTGTCCTCCTTGCATCTCCCCACTTAATTACTAGCATTCGAAGTGGTTTCCTGTAAAATCTTCGCGGGGAGTTTAAATAATCCAATGAAATTAATTCAACCGGCGTGATTATCTGTTTTTTACGACAAGGAGAAAGACAATCACAAAGAAGATGCAATGTGACGCGCTCAATTCTTTTGTTGTTACACGTGTCGAAGAAATGTAATGACATCATTTTCTTATTATGCAGTTTAATGCGAACGTTTGGTTTTATATACAAGGTGCTTAATAATTAATCATCATAAATAGTAGTTTATTTTTTCTACATTTATTAATTTTTCTACTTAATTATTATGATTTCGAGTGGAAGCCGTAACACGCTAACTTGTTATAAAAAAAAACAAACAAAAAAAAATGAGGTATTGTACCTATATTTTTATTTTTAAATATGGGATGAGTATACTTATTTACTCTTAAGCTAAATTAAAACTACAAGAAAGGAAAGTTATGGTACGCTTATTAGGAAGAATTATTATATGATTAATTAAGACCACTCATTGTCTTCGGCTTGACTCAAAGTACGATGGTGGTTGATTTGTTGTTGGACGCCACTTGTTCTGGATTATTCTTCAGGAGTAGAGCAAGAAACCTCTTGAAGAGTTGAGGGAGTTTATGAGATACAATCATTTATGAAATCAATCCTTGGTTTTAGGGAACCGAAAGTCAAGCGCTCTGCTCGTGCGAGGATGAGCCTTAACGCGAATCCGGGTCATCGTGTCAGGTTATTCATACAGGCTGGGCGGGGGCGTAACTCAAGGTAACTTCAAACGAGGATGTTATTTTCTAATGACTAGTACAACATAAACAAGATAATTCAATGAATCAAATTTACAAGTTGAATTATCAATGGGAGGACTACAAATTCAACAGATCATATTTACAAGTTGAATTGTTAATAGGAGGACAAAAAGTTCAACAGATCATATTTACAAGTCAAACTTTGAATTGATTAATCTTATTTACAAATGGAATTATTAAAATAATTCTCGAAGTTTCAACGCATCAAATTTACAAGTTGAAAGTCGGTTGGTTGAGAGGATTAAGCAGTAAGTGAAATTAAAGAATTTCATTTTCATTTTTCTAATCAGGCAAGTCAAAATTGTCTGTATGAAAATTTCTTACTTTCCTTATAAGATGTTTATAGAAAACAATTATTTTATGTCCAAAATGGCGAAAGCATTCATTCAGCATTCAGGAAGGACAAAGTTCAATGAGAACGGGGCTTGATGGGAATCCGAGTCATCCCATTAGCTTGACCGCACAGATTTTAGTTTCCCCTTCTTTAAATGGTTGAAGATAGTGCAACCAAGATGAACATAACATTCCAATTGGAATGTCTTAAAGAAGACTTTCCCTAGAAATGCACAGAATCTTCGTTTTACAAAATGAATGTAGTTGATTTCATTTTTTCGAAGAGAAAAATTGTCCAAACGACACACCGTGTTCTTAACACGTATTCTTTTATAATACTCCGTCCTATTTCATTCAGTGATTTTAACATCGATATCACGGCTGAATTCTAGGTTGGACTGCGTAATCTATTCTGTTGGGGCTGAACCAACACAAAATAAACAGATGCAATCACACCGTTAGCTTATACGATACAAATTCAAAAACAAACTTAACTCATTATGTAGATAAGATTAAATGCTTATTGAGATACGATAAAATTATTAGGTAAATACGATTATTTGCTTATTGAGATACGATAACATTATTAGGTAGATACGATTATTTGCTTATTGAGATACGATAAAATTATTAGGTAGATACGATTAAATGCTTATTTAGATACGATAAAATTATTAGGTAGATACGATTAAATGCTTATTTAGATACGAGAAAATTATTAGGTAGATACGATTATTTGCATATTGAGATACGATAAAATTATTAGGTAGATACGATTAAATGCTTATTTAGATACGATAAAATTATTAGGTAGATACGATTAAATGCTTATTTAGATACGAGAAAATTATTAGGTAGATACGATTATTTGCATATTGAAATACGATAAAATTATTAGGTAGATACGATTAAATGCTTATTTAGATACGATAAAATTATTAGGTAGATACGATAAAATGATTATTAAGATACGATAATATTATTAGATAAATACGATTATTTGCTTAATGTAGATAAGACAAAATTAATATGTAGATACGACTAAATAATTATTGTAGATAGGACTAAATAATTAATGTAGATAAGACAAAATTAATATGTAGATACGACTAAATAATTAATGTAGATAATGATATTAACAACCGTATTTAAAAATATTTAATTACTAAAAGGGGTACTATGTAGACAGGGAGATAGTTTAAAATTTCAGAGGGGGGGCCTGGTTTTTCAATTATCCGCTGGTTAAACTCAGGAAAACTTACGATCGGGGTCAAATCATTAGTGATTTGTAGTGAACTAGGTCACTTTAATAAAGGAGAGGGGCTATTATGAATATTGCTTACTTAGGTATTTAAAATTATAAGAAATTAGTATGTACAAATAAATATATTAATTGGACTAATCCTATTAGGGACATTGGGGTTGATTTTGTTTAAAAATCAAGTGATGTTAATTTCTTAATTTATCTTAATTAAAACGGGCAATAACTTATTTTATTCTTAAAACTAACTAACCTGATTATTTACAAAAAATAAAAAATTTTAACTAAATTGATTAGATTAAGGGACTATTCACAATGGGAATTTAAAGCGTTTTGTTAATTATTAAGAATAATGTATATGTAAGATAATATTATAAATAGCGGTACCATAAAAATTAAATATTTAATGAGTGAGATTTTTGACAGGGTCGGATTTCCCGTATTATATAGTCAACTCATTTTTTATAAATAATTTGTCAAAATTATATACTAAATACTTGGGGTTAATAATAAAAACACGAATCATATTTACATGTGAAATCATTAGAACACCAATACAAATAGTAATCTGTCGTTCAGTATGCGGCGAGCTTTAGTTCGAGTTATTATTGAAATTATAAATTGTGGTATTTTTATTAAATGTTATAATGAGTCATTCATTTTAGAGAGATGATTTAAATTAATTGTTAATAAATTTATCCTATTGATAATACGGAATTTTGTCTACGAACATTTTATTTAAAGAGATTTAAAAAAATTATTAATTTTACTGTCATAAATTCGAGTGTCTTTAAAAAGTATAATTATTTTAATTTATTGTATTATTTACGCTTATATTTTACTTGTACCAAAAAGTTTTATTGTTAACACAAATTATAATATTTACTTTTGTTTATTAGAAAAGAAAAGACACGTAAAGTTTGATAACATTTCTCAAACAAAATTCTTCATTCAAAGCCATGACTCATTATGCTTCGTTAAGGAGGTACAACGTAGATTACATACGAAGAAAAATAAAAAATTTTTTCATATCAGTAATTACTTTTTAGACATTTTTAATAAACACAATTCATAATTACCAGTGAAATTAAAAGCTCTCTGAAGTAAGTAATTATTTACCAATCTTTTATTGGCTAGTCATAATTAGGATTTGAAGAGCCAAGAAGTCGTATTACTTCAATTATTCTTTCTTAAGAGTCATTTATTAATTTTGATTGTTAACTGGATTTTTAATTATTATTGTCATGGTAATACGAAATTTGATATATTAGAAAATTTATTTAATTCAATAAAATTAGTGTCTTTAATTCCTAAATTTGGAAAACAAAAAAATTTATTAGTTATTCTTAGTTATATTTTATTTATACGAATTTAATGAGAAGAAACTTTATTTAATTTTATTATCATAACGATGATTTTTAATAATTATAAAAAATATACCAGACACTTTAAAGTGAATAAATTCGTCATAGCAAACGCCTTGTTTACTTTTCTGACATCATCGTCAGGGATGTACAAAGCAAAAATAATTCCAGGTAAAATAAAATTTTATTTCAAGACCCATAATAATATGCTCTAATAATCAAAATTAGCGGGTTCTTCTTTTCTTGTATTCGATCGGCATGGAAGTGTAATTAACAATTTATTCATCACCAAATTTACTCATAAATTGTGTGATAACAATTATTTGGTTAATTATTTGTAGTACACAATTTTAAATTCTTTATTAATTTAATTTCCATTAGATAAAAAATATTTTTATTTCAACGTGCTCGTAATTTCTTCCACGAAAAATTAGAAAGAAACAAATTACTATTCAACTCATAAGTTTTATTATTGCTGCATTGATAAGCGACACTTTTATCATACAAGGTCAAACAGGTTTGAACTCGACATTTTACGCTTTATTATTTAACATTTAGTAGGAAGTAAAAATTTTCACGAATTAAATTATTAATTTGTATCAATCAAAGTATGTTGTAATATCTTAATTTTATTTTGTAACTGTAGTTACTTTATAACATTTTTAAGCTTGTATTTTTAAATAAATTCATGGTTCTACATAAAGTATATACTTTTTCTAACTGGGTAGTAGAATAATGTAATGAATTATCAACACTTCATTCTTTGCTTTTATAATTCGTTGCTGCGATCACCTAGCAGTTGTTTATTTTGCATTGATTACATTTTAAAACCCAGTTGTAATAATATCGAGTTCCTTTTTGACCATACTAAAAGTTTAACTTCATTATTTCATATCATAATCAATTTATTCACTTAAGATTACCTGTTAATTTAAATATTACCAAATTAATTTTTTCAAAATCGTGATTTAGTTTTTAAATCTTTTTCGTTTATTTAATAATTATTTAGTTTATGTAATTTAGATAGTTCAACGTTAAATATATTACTTTAAGAAAGATTTAATTGTTATCTTTTATTTTTGATTCATATGCAAGCTATTTTAAACTCGAGGTCAGTATAAGTGTAAATGCGATTTCTATACTGAAGTTGTTCATGATTTACCTTGCATAACAACTAGCAACAATTATTTATAAAAAACTTAAACTTCTGAGCTATTTAACAACTTTTTTTTTTTTATTATAACAATTACATGTCATTAAGGTTATTTAACTTACGGCGGAATAATACATATTGTTTGAAAGAAATATTTTATTTTAACAGTCAACTGCTATTTGTCTTAATTACGTTATTCTATTAATTATTCACTTTAACTTGCTCAAAAAAGTAATTTGTTTGATTTAGTAATAACTTTTTAATTTTACACATTAATTCATAAGCGAATTGCTGTAATTGTTACTACCTTTATTTAACACAAATTATCAATCTCTGGAAGCATCGTGAGACAAAAATAAATTAAAGGTTAGCTATTCCTTCAACAAAATTTCTATCAGGCACTGAATTTTCCACAAATCTAGTTAATTAGCTATTTTAACAGATTCACAAAAAATCCTTTCGCCACCAGATTTAATAATTTGATTTTGGTCTTGCTAAAAAACTCAATTTAGTCGCCAAATCAGTTACATTATTAAATAGTGATTTTTGTGTTTTATTTAAAGCAAGTTTATGAATTACTTTCAAACACGGTTGTGATTATTCTTTCAACCTTAAATTCAAAAGATAATTTTTGTTCTTCATTTCCAGAACTCAACAAAAGATAAAAGATAAATATTCCGTTTTGGAACAATTAATTAAGATATCAATAAAAGATAAAATTTACGGTAAATTCATAATAAGATAATTGGTACTGGATTTTTAGAATTCTGTAAATTGCCTTTTTGACAGTACTCTTCAAAAGATAATCGATAAATATTCCGTTTTGGAACAATTAATTAAGATATCAATGAAAGATAAAATTTAAGGTAAATTCATAATAAGATAATTGGTACTGGATTTTTAGAATTCTGTAAATTGCCTTTTTGACAGTACTCTTCAAAAGATAATCGATAAATATTCTGTTTTGGAACAATTAATTAAGATATCAATGAAAGATAAAATTTAAGGTAAATTCATAATAAGATAATTAGGCACTTGATTTTTAGAATTCTGTAAATTGCCTTTTTGACAGTACTCTTCAAAAGATAATCGATAAATATTCTGTTTTGGAACAATTAATTAAGATATCAATGAAAGATAAAATTTAAGGTAAATTCATAATAAGATAATTAGGCACTTGATTTTTAGAATTCTGTAAATTGCCTTTTTGACAGTACTCTTCAAAAGATAATCGATAAATATTCTGTTTTGGAACAATTAATTAAGATATCAATGAAAGATAAAATTTAAGGTAAATTCATAATAAGATAATTAGGCACTTGATTTTTAGAATTCTGTAAATTGTCTTTAGTTTAACAGAACACGTACTACAATGAATCCTCAAAAAAGTAACTGTTGGCCAATTGTTTAAGGTTGTGAACCAAGCTAGAATATTAATCTTGGGTAACTTGTTACCCTTGTCAATTCTTTTATAATTGGATCACTTCTTTTGACCATTAGCTTTTATAGCACAAAAAAAACATAGACAAGATAAAATAAGGACCCTTAATTGGAATTTTCCAACTAGCAAATTTAATTTCAATTTTATGGATTGGTTATTTTCTTTAGATAATATGCAGGCCAACATCAAATTTGTGATAGACAAATTGCTTATACAATTTTATTATTTAAGATTATTAATTCATAAGACAAAAAATTTTAACTTGATAATATAAACTTAGTGATCGATAATTGTAGTTGACGTTCGTTTAATAAAATAATTTTGGTTTTTAAATTAACACCCATGGATTTATTTGTTAATAATAATTAGAATAATTTTAAATTTTAGATATATTTTACGTTAACGACCTTTTGGGCGGGATGTAGTTTTGTGTCTTACCCAGGACATTAACATTATATTATTAAAAAATTTAAGGGCTGTGAACTTTCTTAAGATCCTTAATATGCCAGTTGCCTATATTTTTACCCTTAGCATCTCGTAGTTCATAAGTTACATTACCTATTTTTTGTATTACTTGACATTTTATAAATTTAGGAGCTAACTTAGCCATGAATTTATTACCTGCGTTTGATAAAACATAATTTTTTTTCCAAACGTAATCATTTACTTGGAAAGATAAGGGTCTTTTTCTCAAATTATAATTATGTTTTCCTTTATTGTAAGCTTTAGTTAAAGATTGTCGAACATTTTGAAACAATTCTGGTAATTGTTGTTGATTTTTATCCCAACGAATCTGTTTATCTTTATTATCAATATCGATGTCTTTTAATGAATTTCCATAATAATCACCCGAAATCGGTATATAACGTCCGAATACAAGAAAAGAAGGTGAAAATCCTGTTACTTCATTTTTTGAAGTATTTATGGCAAAGGCAATTGATTGAACATTTTCGTCCCACTCAGTATGATCTTCCTTTATATAGGAGGAGATAGCCGTTACTAGAATACGATTTATTCTTTCAGTGGGATTGTTTTGAGGGTGATATTTGGCATTATAAATTGTACTTTGGATTTTAAATTCAGCTAGACATTCTTTGAATTCTTTCGAGATAAATTGGACACCATTATCGCAGATAATCGTTTGGGGCACACCAAAAGTGGTAAAATAATGATTTTTTAAGTAGTCTATAATTTTAGTAGAGGTAGCTTTCGTCAAAGGATGAACAGTAACATATTTAGTAAAATAATCTGTAACAACTAATAAGTGTTGATGGCGTTTTTTTTTTGACATTGGTAAGGGACCTAACAAATCCATAGAAATTACTTGGAACGGATATGACACTTTTTTTTGTTGACCCATCAGCCCAGGTCGAGCGCTTTGCGAGGATTTTTGAGAACTGCAAATATCACAGTTTTGAACATACTCCTTTATATCGTAGGCCATTTTTGGCCAGTAATACAGTTCAGACACCCGCGCCATTGTTTTGTAAATACCTAAATGGGCTGCCTTTGGATCATTATGTAGAGTTTTTAAAATGTCTTTTCGATGTGCTTTTGGGACTACTATTTTCCACTCGGTTAAATTAGCTGAATTTAACAAGTCAGTAGGGACGAATTTATAAATTATACCATCTTGGATCTTAAATGAAGAGTATTCTTTTGGAGAATTTGTTATTTTTTCGATTAATTCATTATACCATTGGTCTTTTTGTATTAAGTTCAAATCTAAGGAACAAGAGTCACGAGATAACATGTCAGGAACGATATTTAATTTCCCTGGTCGATGCTGAATATCAAAATCATATTGAGCCAATTTTAACGACCAACGAGCCAATCGCCCAGTGGATTGATCAAATTGTTTCAACCATTTAAGAGCAGAACAATCAGTAATCAATGTAAATTTTAACCCTTCGATATAACCTCTAAATTTGTTAATTGCAAACAAGACACCTAAAAGTTCACGTTCTGTAGCGTGATATTTTTGCTCTGTGGAAGTTAACGCGCGTGAGGCGTAGGCTATAGGGTGCTCTAACCCTTTTTTCTTCTGAAATAAGATCGCCCCGCACCCTACTCCACTTGCGTCCGTCTGTATGAAAAAAGGCTCAGAAAAATTAGGAGATATCAAAATAGGAGCAGTTGATATTAATTGTTTAATTTGCTCAAAAGATTTTTCAGCCTCAGGGGTCCAATCGATAGTTTGACCTTTCTTTTTGTTTTTTATTAAGGCAGTAATAGGAGACGAGATAGTGGATAATTGTGGCATAAAGATTCTATAATAACTTATAAGACCAATTAATCGTTTGACTTCAGTAGTATTTCTAGGAGTTTTAAATTTTTGTATGGCTTCTACTTTAGCAGGGTCAGTTTGCAGTCCTTTTTCTCCTACTATAAATCCTAAAAAAGTTAGTGACTTTTGACAAAAGTTACATTTTTCTAGATTGACGCGAAAGCCAGCTTCTTTTAATTTTTCAAATATTTCAGTTAAAGTTTCTAAATGTTTCTCAAAAGTGGGAGAAGCAACAATTATATCATCTAAATAGACGAAGGCTTCCTCCTTATGTAAAATAGGGCCTAAAATTCTATCCATTACCCGTTGCAAGGTCTGTGGGCTATTGCTTAATCCAAAGGGCATAACTACAAATTCGTATAAGCCCTTGCCAGGTATACAAAAAGCTGTCTTTTGTTTACTTTCATCGTCTAATTTTATTTGCCAGAAAGCCTTTCGTAGATCAATGGAAGAAAAATATTTAGAATCACGCAAACGAATCAATATACTATCAGTTCTAGGCAAGGGATACGAGTCCTTGACAGTCACCGAGTTAAGTTTACGACCATCGAAACAAGCACGAAATTCACCGTCTTTTTTCTTAACTAATAATACTGGAGACGAATAAGGGGAATGCGATTCCTGGATTACTTTATCCCTTATCATTTTATCAATTTCTCGGGTTAAATGTTCTTTCATCATAGGACTCAAAGCGTATTGCCTTTGTTTGAAAGGGAGAGAATTTCCAGTATCTATTCGATGTGTAACTCCTATGACGCATCCAGTGGCCGCTTTAGATATTGATTCTAATTTATTGATTACTTGTTCTAATTGACCCTGCTGTTTATGGGATAAAGACATTTGATTTGTTTCGGTAATACTATTTATTTGAATAGTTTTTGGAATTTTCCATGAGAAATTAGCAAAATCGATTTGTAATTTAAATATTGAACAAAAATCTGTTCCTAATATTATGGAACTATCTATAGTAGGTACCAGGTAGAATTTTACATTTCGAAGAACCTTATTAATTTTAACCGCCAGATAAACTTCTCCGATAATTTCGGCCGGAGCCCCATTTGCCACACTGATATTTTTAATGTTAGATTTATTTATTTTTAATTCAAATTGTTTAATTATTTCAATACATTTCGTTCCTAAAATGGAAACATTACTACCGGAATCTATTAACGCCATAAATGTTTGGTTACAAACTTTAAGTTGAAGATAAGGTCTATTATCGAAAGGTTTTTTAGTAAAAGTTGTCGATACTTTATGAGGCTCTATTTGTTTTTTGAAAAATAAATTAATTTTTTGCAACCAATTTTTCCACTGAGTGGGGTCACAATTAAAGGTAGAATTACTATTTACTTTAATTCGGGGTTGAATCTTCCACGGCGTCCTCTTCCGCGACCGCGAATTGATCTGACCGACCTGAAGGGTGCAATTCTCGTTCTGGCTGGTTCGAATTGATTTACAGGGCTTGATAGTGTGGCTTTTTCGACACTCTCGCCCTGCTTCGGAGTCTCGAGTTCTGAGTTTTTTGTCATTATAGGGGATGATATTTTCGATTTACATTTTATACAATCTTGTTTATAAATTCCGGGTGACCCGCAACCATAACAAAAAGGTTGTCGTTTTCTTTCGGAACATGAAAAATAAACATGTCCTATTTGTTGGCAATTCCAACATGTAGGATTTACCTTATTTATTTCAACGGGTGGTACAGTAGAAGTACTAGGTTTTGAGGGATCTACTTGAACTTGGGACATTCTTTTTGTTAGGTAATTAATTTTATTATTAGGTCTTACTGGATAAGTTAAAGTCTGATCTTGGAGCTCTTGTATTCTTTTACATTTGGATTTTAAATCAAACAAAGTGTTATTATGCTGTAATACTACATGGTTAGCAAAAAAAGGGTTCAAATTACGAATGATTTGTTTTACAATTTCTTTTTCGCTTGTTGGTGTTTCAAATCGGCTATATAGAGATACTATATTGTCTATGAATGCTAACACATTTTCATGTGGGTTTTGCACCCGCTTATTAATTTGTTGGAGTAATTGATATTCATAATCTGAGGGCAAAAATTCTAATTTAAACAAATCAACAAATTCTTTCCATGTAGTACTTTTTGCTTTAGCGCTCCTACAAAATTTAATTCCCTCCCCCGTAAATAAATCATGGGCTGAAGTAAATAATTCATCTTCAGTGACTTGTCTAGCGATACGAAGATCTTCTATTCGTTCTAGAAAATTCATAGGGTCTTCTTTTGACGAATGACCGGCAAATTTGATGTCCCATTTATAAATTGGAATATTTTTTACTGTTTTTAATTTTAATTTACTACTAGATAAGTCTTGGGGTTTATTTTGTTTTGATTTAATTATATAGTTGGTTATTTCTTTTTCCATATTTTCGATACATTTTTCATAATCAGCGATTTCATCGTCATTTTTATCAAACGTTTCTTTTTTTATTATTGATACGCGTTGATCCGCATGTAATAAACGAGCTTTAATTGCTTCTATATTATTTGCCGTTATCCCGCTTTGAATGATATTGGCTATTTCCGATAGCGTCGTGTTCAATTGATCAGTATTAATTTTCCACGTAAACGGTACACTATTAATCGGCACATATTGTTCCATTAACCCTATTAATAACTGTTCGTTCGCCAGACGCGTTACGTGGGTTTGCCCGTTACGAATTTCGATTTCAAATTTTAGTTCTTCATTCGTTAAATATATTGGGTCCATTTTTGAATTTTTTATGCTTACTTAATTATTACAGGAACCTATTATTTTTTTTTTTTTTTTTTAGTTACCTTACACTTTAAAATTGCATTTGCTTAAACCCTTTGTGACCAAGAAACAAAGAACATGAAATTTCATTCCTTTTCACTCAACTCAGTCAAGTTCGTTCGATTTTCTTGAAAGTCGATGTCCCATTCTTGGGCGCCATTTTATTACGCTGAGCGTCGTAATACCCAAAAAAAATTTTTCCTCGGCTAGATACTTACGGTAAGACTTCCTTCAGGTAGGGTTGCGAACTTAACTTACGTTGAGTGTAGAGGAAATCAAAGTCAAGTTCAAAATATACATGTATTATAAAATTATTGCAAATGGATACATAAATTACACCTGGCATAAAATATAAATAGCAATTGTTCTTAAAATTAAAAGATTCGCTCTCTTTCATTCAAATTAAAATTAATAATATTATTAGCAAATTCTAGATTTAATTTTTGATTTAATTAAAATATAATTACTAAACGGTAATTGAAACATAAAATGTAAATTGTGATTTAAATAAAATCTGATTATAAAACGTTAGTTGAAACATATACGTTAAATTTAATAATTATTAACAAATTTCATTTTGTACATAAAGAAAATGGTACCTGTTTTTCGTACTTAACCAATCGAGAATAAGCTTGGTAGCGTATGGCCGATACCAATGATGTGTGTGGACCCTCAGTTGGTTGGCCAGATGAATTACGTGGAAACCTTGTAAGTTGATGCATGGAAAACAGCTGATCTAACACGTTTGAAGGCAAAGTAATTTCCCGAGTTTATGTAGCCTTGTCTTTATTTAATTATTTCACAAATGTTATAGTAAATCGACTCGAATGTTCGTTAATAATAGATTAACCGCAAATAATCTCGATTCGCACTTTTAAGATTGTTCTTTTATTATTACGTTCACGAGGTGATTTTAATTCAAATTGTCATTATTAACAGGATTATTTTGTATTGTAATAATGATATTTATCAATATGATTTCACTTAAAATTGTTCATAATTAATTGAGTTATTTTGTATTATAATAATAATCGATGATAGAATTGATTTCACTTAAAAATTGTTCATGGTTAATTAAATTATTTTGAATTATAATAATAATCGATGATAGAATTGATTTCACTTAAAAATTGTTCATTGTTAATTAAATTATTTTGTATTATAATAATAATCGATGATAGAATTGATTTCACTTAAAAATTGTTCATTGTTAATTAAATTATTTTATATTATAATAATAATCGATGATAGAATTGATTTCACTTAAAAATTGTTCATTGTTAATTAAATTATTTTGTATTATAATAATAATCGATGATAGAATTGATTTCACTTAAAAATTGTTCATTGTTAATTAAATTATTTTATATTATAATAATAATCGATGATAGAATTGATTTCACTTAAAAATTGTTCATTGTTAATTAAATTATTTTATATTATAATAATAATCGATGATAGAATTGATTTCACTTAAAAATTGTTCATAATTACCATTAAAATTTGATAGTTAATAACTGCATTAGAGAACGTTTGGTTTTATATAGTGTCATGGCGATTGACCTTGCATCACATTAATTACCACAAATTATTTATTAATTCGAGATTCCATAGATCCAGTATTGATTTTGGATTTCACGTAAATTTTAGGAAATCACACTTCGTTGACACATTGAGATACAGTTTTGTAATAAGATAAAAGATAATTGTTAATATTTTATATTTTTGTACGATAATGGCGAGTGCAATGTTTGATGGTTCTAATTACACTGTCCTCCTTGCATCTCCCCACTTAATTACTAGCATTCGAAGTGGTTTCCTGTAAAATCTTCGCGGGGAGTTTAAATAATCCAATGAAATTAATTCAACCGGCGTGATTATCTGTTTTTTACGACAAGGAGAAAGACAATCACAAAGAAGATGCAATGTGACGCGCTCAATTCTTTTGTTGTTACACGTGTCGAAGAAATGTAATGACATCATTTTCTTATTATGCAGTTTAATGCGAACGTTTGGTTTTATATACAAGGTGCTTAATAATTAATCATCATAAATAGTAGTTTATTTTTTCTACATTTATTAATTTTTCTACTTAATTATTATGATTTCGAGTGGAAGCCGTAACACCCATTCCAAAATTTCGTCGCGGGGAGAATTGTTCCCACTTTATGATTGATTTAGGCCCTTTTAATTGGGCCTCATTAGTTGGAAAGAAGGGATATGCATCCTGATTGGATGTTCAACGAAGTGTGAAGACACACTTTTGTCTCTATTTAAATCGAAAGTGTCGGGGATATATTAGCACACGTGCCCCGAATAACAATTTTTTTGTTCCTGTCTGGACTCGAGAAAGGTAACTTTTTGTATGGTTTTTATTCGCTTTCAAGATTGTGAAATTCGTATACCTCCCATGTTAAATGATAGAACAGTTGTTTGCCTGTCGGCACATGTTGAAGATAACAAAACAAAAGGCATTCATTCACACGGTTTGAATGCCACACGTGTCTGTTTTTGTATTGACAGCAGGCA
Source organism: Podabrus alpinus (assembly GCA_932274525.1). Classification (NCBI taxonomy): domain Eukaryota; kingdom Metazoa; phylum Arthropoda; class Insecta; order Coleoptera; family Cantharidae; genus Podabrus; species Podabrus alpinus. The sequence continues at coordinate 40,782,848 of OW026452.1, read as the reverse complement.
CGAGTTTATGGATCGCAATAAAAGTGTCCATAAGTCCTATATAAAATTATAATAAAGTATTTACGCGAATTGACGTTCGGTTTGAACTGCGATGGGACGATGGCTTTCTTGCTGATGAGCAAATAGACGACATACGCTACGTCAGCCATTCTAGGACTGTCTTATCCACCGCATGGTTTATTATACGTGTATAAAAATATTTTGAGGATACTTTCTTTCTTGCAAAATTATTACAATACTATGCATTTGCAAAACATAAATTTGTCTGTCGATTTATGTTTCAATCTTTTACTTTACACTCTGACCTACAAATGTCTTCTCAAAGAATATTTGACTTGTAAATTTTATCGGACCGATTCGAAATTTTTGATTATAAGTTTAACAGATTATAATAACAAAATTTAAAGATGCGCCCGATGCGCGCAATCAGGTGACAAAGTCTACTCCGATGTTTTGGGCCATTGTCTTCTTGCAGTAGCTAATTTTCTGTTTTCTTTATAAACCACCTTTGGGCAGATGGTAAATAAAGCCCTCTAATATATTCTGACCATTTTGGCAGCGTTCAAATTTTTTGTGAACATATTACGATGATGAAGGTACGGATGAACCCCGTCAATCGCAATTTAATAAAATTTTTGATGTTACTAATTATCACGGCTAGCTGGGTTCTTATTGCATGTAGACTTGCTTATCACAGTAGTGGTTTCTTTAGGAAATTGTATATTAAATCTTTTAGAGCTGAAAAACAAATAGCCGGGAATACAAGAATCCCCAAAAATAATCCGTTTTGTAATGATAATTTTTATTATAATAATTATTTATCAATAATTTTGATGCAAATAAACGTATACAAATATTAAACAGTTTCTTATTACTTAAATTCCCCACAATTAAATCTAAAAACGTGGCGTCGTATTCCGCACTCGTCGCACAAAAATAAGTTTTTGGTAAAAGTTTTCGCTTACCCTGTATAAATATGGTTCTCTCCTCCTTTTTGGTCTAGCGCATGTGTAGTATTCGATACTTCTTCACGTGGATGACTTCGTTTTCACCGTAATATTTCCAGATTTATCTTCGCTAAAATTTGTAACCCTCGTGGCAAGATTTTTATCTTCTCTAAAATATTCACGATCGGTAAGTATTTTATAATTCTTTTACCTTATTTACATTCACATTTATCATTTATCACTTTATTTTTGTAGGTTTCACCTTTTTATCGTAATTTTATGTAATTAATTAATTAATTTTCGAGCCGCTAAAAATTACACGTGCGATCTCGATGCAAAACTAAGGAAGACCTTTTACTTTCCCATTTACGTAGTAAAGGAAAGTATTGTTATCGAGTTAAAAAAAATTTTTGAGTTAGCATTTTTCCCATGGTCTATGAGCCCATACGAATTGTTTAAGACCAATTTTGGAATGATGTCCGGATGTGTGTGTGATGTGTGGTGATTCTATCGTCAACGTTTTCAGACAAACGCGTGCACCGATTGAGTTGAAATTTTATACACTAGCTTAAAGTAGCTGTCTAAAGAGCTGATTAGATTTTGGTTGAAAACCGTCCATTTTTAACCCCTTTTTTAGGGGAATGAAAATTGTTAAAGGGCATTGCCGCTTCCCAGTGGAACATATGAGATTGAAAATCATATCAATCGAAAGAGATTATTTTTCCGCATCTTTTGATACCCTACACTTGATATTTCCCTCTTAAATTATTGTTAAAATGCAAAAATAAAATAAGCGCTATTGAATGAATATGGTTTGCCTTGGATAATTTTGATCTGTCAAAGTGATTTGTATTGTTCATTACCACGGTGCACTTATACACGGTATGCCGATTATTTTGCTCAAATGTGTCCGCTGCTGCGCACTCGCATGTGACGGCATCGTCACAAATTCTTCCCGAATTTGACACACGGTGATTTGACAGTGTATATGACATTGTTATTTGTTGTTCTTTTACGTATCGTGCTTTTACGTTTGTATTAATTCAACAAGTGGTTATTTACTTTCTCATAATACTATAAATTATTGTTGGTGAAAATGCCGAGTTGTGCTATATTTAAATGTGGCAATTATAATCAAAAGACAAAAGGAACAGAAATAAAATATTTTAGATTTCCTAAAATTGATGACATTTGTAAAAACTGGGTTGTTGCATGCCATCGCGAGGATAAAATAAACTTAAAAAATGGTATGTTCAATTAATATTATGTGGTATTTAAATCTCACGACTTTGTTATCTTATTTTTTAGCATGTATTTGTTCTGAACATTTCGAAGCCAGCAGCTTTGAAATTCCTTTAAGGGAACGACTTCTTAACTACACTTATAAAACTAGCCGAAATTTGAAACCTGATGCGGTACCTGCTTTAAAACTTCCAGGTAATAATGGAAAACAACAAAATAAAAGGCAAGCAGAGGATGGGTCAAATCGTTCAGCAAAAAGAATACGAACAAGTGAAGTTAATGATATGTTGAATAATCATGTATCCGAAGCTGTTTTTATTGATCCAAACCAGAACAATAATGACACAGAAGTTAATGATATGATGAATAATCATGTAACAAATAATGTACAGGTGGATTTAGCAACCGAGTTAAAAAAGTAAGCATCATTAACCCTGCACATATAATTATGTATTTCTTAATTATTACATTATTTTATCTAAACCGTGATATTGTTTTCAGAGCACAAGATGAAATTCAGAAGCTTAAAAGTATGCTAAAAGCCGCTGAAAATAACCAAACAGAGCTGTCAAATAAACTCAGACATATGAACGACATATGGTCGCAGTTAAATGTAGGTCATAACAAAAACTGTTTCTTCCCACATCCTGAGAACAATGCTTTAAAAGTGTTTGTGTATGCAGACGTACCTCACTTACTAAAACTTGCAAGAAACCACCTTATCGATCATGGTTTTGTGTTAGAAAATAGTGTGATTAATAAAGATTCGGCATACAAATATGAATCAGTAAGAGATAAACAAAAGTAACGATTTTTTCTTTGATCGATCAATATTTGATCAAATCAAGTTATTGGTTTCTTAACTCGTTTAATATTATATATTTTAATCGTTATATTTCAAGGGTTAATAACTAATTATATTTTAAATAATTGTAATGTCTTGTATTATTTCTGAAACATGATTTTTAAAATTTAATATGTAAAAAATAAAAAATATCTTTCTACTTTAGTTGTCTTTTTGATTATCATTGTAGTTTTCAGCCCACTGAAGCCGTTTTTGTTGATTTCCGCGACGTAGCTATTCGCTTTTCAACACTTAACGGCTTTCCTTTAGGCATTTTTAATTTTAAAACTTTGAAACACACACAACAACCAGAAGGTCTTTACACAATAACGTTTTGGATACAAATAATGAATAAATTGGTAATTTTTTTGAAAGTTTATAACCCTAGTTTATTGCTACTTGCTTAGCAGGACAGTTTTTAGAGGATTACTTAACATAATAACATTTTAAAAGCATAACACCATAATTTTTAGTACCTGCAATTGTCATAAAATTAAAAGATTTGGAAATATTTTGTCCATACTTTTATGAGCGGTAGTGTATATGCAGTCACATCGCAAGTGACGTCACGTGGCGGCCATATTACCTGCGCATCGGCATACCGTGTATAAGTGTATCGTGGTTCATTACTATAATTTGATATTTTAACTAATTTACTTGTATAAACATATTATGTAATTAATATCAAACGAATTTTTTAATTACTTATAAAAAATTAATTCTGACGTCATTACGCCCATAGTTAAAAATTGATTGCATGTAGACGGCACGGCAAGTTATGTTTGGGTTTTACCCAATTTACTTTACTTAAAAAACACTTAAAACTTTTTATTACATTTATTTATTAAATTTGTTACAACTTGATTTTTATTGAATTCTAACACTAAACTACAAGCTACTTGAACGAACGTTCTTAATCTACTGTTCTTAAACTACTGACAACTCATTTCTTTAGTTGAAATTTTACTGACACTAAGAATTTGCAAAAGTTGCATTTCCCATGGGAAATGCCAGTTCAATAACACTAGACAAAGGAAGTATTTTTTATCTAATGTCACAGCACTTTTATAGAATATAACTCCTCCCGTCTAAGTTGGAATAATTTGGGACTTCAGTTTCAAATTTTTCTGAATCAATTGAATTTGGAATTGTTTTTGCTTGTCCCTTTTTTGCCTTAGACTTCCTATATCTAATTATAATTTTACAAACTTTATAAATGATTAATACAAAAATTAAGAGGTATACAAAAATTGTCCAAATACTTGTCGAATCGAAGCGGATCACTGCACTTTTATTTAATTGCCTTTTGTTATCACTAAGTTCACTTTGAATACTTTTAAATTCACTTAAATCTAATTTTGACAGTTCAAGTGGTTTGGTGTAGAAACTATTATGTTGATCTTCTTTAAATGTTGAAATGTTGATGTCGGGAATCGTGATGATTTTTAATAATTCGTTGTTATTTTTTAGGTTTTTTAATTTAAAATTTCCGATTTTTAGTTCACAATAATTTGGCAGTTCGATAGCGTATGTGCCGTTTAGAAAAACATTTTCCGTTTCATCGTAGCACTTTTGGTGGGCCACTATTTGTTCTGTAGTTACGATTATCCATTTTCCGGGTGTTAACTTTTGAATTTTTAAACCAACGAGTGTTGCGATTTGTTGTTTACAATTGGAGAATTTCTCGGAGTATCTCAAGAGCTGAACTTCGCATGGAGAGTCGTAATTTTCCTTGATTTCTGATGGATTTTCTTCACACAGATATTTGTTTCCAGTTATTCTTTTACATTTTTCTTCAAAATTCGAGTAATAGTGCTCATTTAGGATAAGAAATTTGGAATTAGGCAGGATTAATTTGTAATGGTCATTTGTAAAAATTGGTAAAGGGTACAATTGAAAATAATCGTAACTTTTAGTTTCTACAATTGGAATGCTAATCAAAAATATGATTCGATTAAATTTAGTATAACTTTTAATTTCTAAAATGTTTTCGAAAAATAGAACGTTTTCCAATGTTGGTTCGAATGGTAACTTGGCGTTTCCTGTTTGATTGCTAATAAATTTTATTTCTTGTAAAAATTCATTTGGTTGAATAATGTAATTGTAGAGAGTGTTTGTTTTAGCGAAACTGATTGCTATCTCTAAATTATTTAAAACGTTATTAATTATTTGAAGGGGATCGATTAGTTCTAAAATTATTTTATTTATCATTTGGAATTGATGGTATTTTAAAAATTGAGTTTCAGTATTGTTAATGAATTCTAAAATTGTCGTGATTTTTGAATTTAAAAGATTTTGATTTTGTGCAAGTCTTGTTGAAGTTTGATTGAAAATTGAAATTGTGTTTTGCATTAATGTTATTTGATCTTTAACAATAGTTCTAATGTTATTTTGATTTCGAGTTAGATTTTCGATGGCTGGATCGTATTTAAGTGCATCTTTGTGATCTAAATTTCCGGTTACAATTTTTATTAGTGATCCTAATCCGTCAATTAATCCTCTTTTTCGTTTTTGTAAATGTATTAAAGGGTTTATTTGAAATATTTGTTTGTTTATTGAATTTGTTAAATGATCGACTAATTGGTGGGAGTTATAAAATTCTATTTTATGTTCATTATCGATAGGAATATTTTTGAATGTTGAATTTAAAATTTGGTACTGATTCTGTAGTTCGTTAAAATGGTTTACTATTTGGGAAATATCAAAAACTTGTATAAAGGTCCATGTTGAAATTTGGTTTTGGTAGTTGCACAGTGGGGTATTTGGCCTCAAAAGGTAGCATTAAATCAAATACTATTTCAACGGATTTCTAAGTAGGATATTTATTTTCAGGGCTCTTAGTAGTATCTAAAAATGCTTTGCATAATTCTGGTACATTTATTTATTAAGAAAATGAATTTATTTGAAAAACTTTGAAAAATTAACATCATCAGCAAAAAACACAGAAATAGTTTTTGGAAGATATGTGTAAATATACACTTATCCGAAAATACAGGTTGTGATATAACAATACAACAAATATTTAATGGATACGAATTAAAAAATTCAGAAGAGAAGTAGTTAATAATTTTTATATTTATTTTTCAAGTAATAGCGTTAAAAGTAAAAATAAAGCAAACATTTTAAATAATGTCTTGGTCATCTTCGTCATCATCCAACGATCGCATCGTCACTCTCGGAAATCTGTTTATGATCATCAATGACTTGGTCAGTAGGGGGTTTTAATAAATATAATAGCTGCTGAGATAAGTATCAAAGTATCAAAAGTTTTTTTGGGTAATTCTCTTTTGTTTGTTATAACAGGGTCAGAGGTTAAAAGAAATCTCTTTAGAACGTCTCTGTTTGAACTTTCGCGGCTACATTTTCACGAGTTATGTTCACGATATCTCTTGAAATCTTTATTGCAAGCTTCCTGTGCTTCTTCGCTTAACTGACCTATAGGCATCAACGCAAATTTAACTATTTCTGGGCCAAGAATTAAATATTTGTGCATGGTAGGTGGCATACAGTACCATGGGTATTTATCAACAAAGTACCGGGCAGTGCTGTGGCAGTGTTCCCGAAATCTTTCAACATTTATTTCGTGACCAGAAGCCACAACTATTAATATCACTTGCATTTTTCTAATAAGTTCTACATCAATTGCAGTTACTTCAGCAGAGAGTTCAGGATTTTCAAAAAAGCTCCTTGCCGTGTTTCCATAATTAGAATTGCCAAAGCCAGGTTTAGGTTTATCGATAATTAAACCACAGCTTTCTTTAAATTCTTTTTGAATCCGAGTCTTGGTTTCGGCTACTATATCTTTATCACTACCGCGAGCTTGCCATTTTTTGATAGGTAACTTATATGCCATATGGAGTAAACATTCAAAAAAACGAATTCAATCATGTAAAATTGAGAAATAATTTGATAAAAACTATATACAGGGTGACTTAGAAATTTTTGAGTTCTCCAAGTAAAACGCGAATTAAAAAGAACCTCGCAAAGATTCGCAGCCAAAAAATTTATTTTAAAGTCTCAAGTATCAGTATTATCCGTAAAAAAAATTGTAACTTTATCGACCTTCATTCGCATTCAAATCTTCTTTTTTTTCTGATAATCTTTTACAAAAATTAATACCATGCATTATATGATTGTAACCATATTTATTTAAAGATCAATTATTACAGACTTTATCTAATATATTTGAACTTCTTGTTTCCAAAAGTATAAGTTACAATTTACCTATAACGATTTCTAGCAAAAATAATCTTTGAAAAGAATGTGTTAACCACCCCCCCTCAGCAAATTCTTAGCATCTTTTGACGATGTAGAGGAAAGTTGGAACGAGTAATGTTCCTATAAATTCACATAATGGTGCCCAAGATAGTGTAGTTTACGAAAATCATAATAGGGAATATGCATGTAGCATTTAATTTTTGTATTTTATGCCACCTTTTGAGGCCAAATACTCCACTGTGCGTTGCCTAATTTGACTGGTAAAAGTCCTGGATTGTCCGTAAATTTTCTGAAGGTGGGTTCGTTTGCTGTGACGAGCCAGAAACATCTTTAATAAAATTTGGTTTCTTTAATTCTTTTAAATGAATTACTTCGGATTTGTTATTTTGCTGTTAATTGCGTTTTTAGTATTTACTTTAAATATTTGCGCCAGTTTGGTAAATGCATCTATAATCGTTAAATATGTTTGTTAGTAGGTATAATTAATTGAACAGGTCCATATGTAATATTTGAAAATTTGGAATTTTGAAAAATTTGGAATTATTAAGTTTTATATTAATTACTTAAAATCGTGAATTGTTGAATTGCGTGAAAAAAATTTGCTGTTTTGTTTTTTGGGTGGTACTAAAAGTGAATATTGATCAATGTAATGGTTACTAATTTTCTTCCTTTTCCGATTGTTGGTTTTGAAAATTTTCTGTAATTTATTTATCAAAAGATGGCAATTTCTAAAGTATTTTCTTTTATAATTATTTGTCGAAATTTTATTTATGTGTTTAATATTTCTAGCTGGGTTTTGTCTTTTGAAATGCACTGATTCTAAATAATGGAATGAATTAATTCGGGTGACTTAAAATTTTGCTTTTCTAATTGAATTATTGATTGTTGTTTTTCTGACATAGTTTTTTGCAGTAAAGTTAATTTTTTATGATTTTGATCTATCAAAGTTTCGATATGCTTTTTTGAATTATTTAATTTCGACAATAAATTATTTATTTTAATGTCATTAAAATTTAATTTTGAGTGATCAGCATGATTGATACTAATATTTTTATTTGAATTTTAAATTTCTAATTTTATTGAATCTAAATTTTGTTTTATTGTTCGTTTGGGTTTTGAAACTTGGTTTTGCAACGCTTGCAATTCATTAATACTGTCAGCTATTAGGATTTTACATTTTTTGATTGATTCTTGATTTTTAAAATGATTTCGTCTAAAGTTTTGGTTGGTCGGAAATGTTACAATTTGTTCGCTCATAAGATCAATATTTAAATTACCTTTTTTGAAAATTTTGTTTTTTCTAAAATTTTTGGGGTTTAAAGAATTTATTAGGTCATGCGGTTGTGACGGTAAATGATAATTTTCGACGATATTTACGTTAAATGATCTTGATCGTCTTCCAATTGAAAATCCGGTGGTATTTGTTCTTCTTCGTGTAATTGATTTGTAAAAATTTCATTCGGAATTTCTTGTTCGAAATTATTGGGTGTTTCAGGGTTCAAATTTTGTTCACAATTTGGAAAATATTGTTCGTATTCGTTTCCAAAATTTTGTGGGTTTACGTTTAAATGAAAATTAGGTTGTGTCATAGTTTTATTAATCGTCGTACGGTAACTATCTACATCCATAGGTGTAGGTTTAAAGGTTGACGTTCTTGCTGAATTTCTTGTTTGAAAATTTGAATTATTATTTTGAGCGTTTGGTGTGAAATTTGATTTAGGTCGATAATAATTATTATTTTGAAGATTAGATCTATTTTGATAAAAATTTTGAAAATTGGGTTTATTCTGAGAATGTGTGTTAGAATTATGAAAGTTTGATGTACTTTGGAAAGGCGTGTTGAAATTTTGGAAATTTGGTGTATTATTTTGTAGAGGTGTATTGAAATTTTGGAAGTTTTGTTTATTTTCATAATTTGCTCTATAATTTTGAAAATTTGGTTTGAATGATTTGTAATTTTGTGTTGGGGTATTATTTGGTTTCTTAGTTTGCAAATTATTGTTTTGTTGCGTGTAATACAAGAAGTTCATTTCTTCCGTTACCAAATTTAATGCGTCTTCAATTGTTTTGGGATCTCTAAGCCTAATATTATTTTGGAGTTGTCCCGTTAAACCTCTAATAAATGTTTTTAATGCCAGATCATCGTAAGTTTTGATCTGCAATTTTCGTTCAATACTATTACTGGAGTCAATTTTGGTTAAAATTAGACTGCGAGCGTCTTGACATCTTATTCCGAAATTGTTAGGATTTTCGTTCTTATGGGTGTTACGAAAATTTTTCCTTTTCGCAACAACGTTGAATTTATTTAAATTCAACTTATTACATTTAGCGACATATTTCGTAGCGCCCTGTATAGCGAGCGAATTGATAGGAGATTAGACTCGCGCATGTAGTATCAAAAAGTCTTGGGTGAGCTCTCGAACGGAGAGGTCGATGTTGAATTTTACTGTGAAGTGATTATTATTTTTGGTTCCAATTTTGACAAAATATGGTGGCGATTTTGTGAGGGTTCCCGTTCAGCAACACGAATTGTTTTGGATTTATTTGCGCTCCAACCCAGTATGGGGATTTTACATTCGTGGTTGTAGTATGGTGGATGTTTTCCAGATCGTAATTTTTTTGTCGGACCACCTTGTCCATATTTTTCTGGGAAGGATATATTTTTTTTACTCAAATTGGTAAGTTCTTTAATTTGAGAATTGCTTCACAGGTGAATGCATTGGTCGACTTGGCCAATTTTCCTCCGAACATCTGGAGTTCGATGACGTCTTAATCCACCCTTGGCTGTTTTATATGTTTTTATGTGATATTTTATAATATAGGTTTCCTTTGTCTTGCATTTTTATTCGAATGTTTGGCCGAGATAATTGATACGCCGCATTTTTCGTTTTCTGCATGACGAGATTATAATATCTAATCATACGTTCGCATACGTGGGATAGAATTGTTTAAGCTTTACTTTTTGATAATTATTTTAATTAATTATATTATTTAATTATGTATTTTTAATTGAGTTTGACTTGTGTATTTTATTCCCACTAGAAAACATCGACCGGCGTTGGTCAAATGCAATGGCTTTGGAAGTCCTACGCGTTTGACATGGGTTCAAATCTTGCATTTGAAATTCTATGTTGAACATTTTTTTTGGTGTTTATTTTGGCTTTATATTTATTTTTTTATGAAGGCTGCGATGTTCGACCCATATACAGGGTGCGGCATTTCATCGAGATCGCTACCGTTTGTTTTATCGTTGGAAGTTCGATATGGTTCCACCTTTTTGTGGGATTTTTATATGACCATTCGAACGTGCCTTTGGTTTATTTTTGGGAGTGATTCTCGGTGGCAATGTTGTTGCCACTGTACCGGTTCTGGTCGGCTAACACCTATTACATCCGATATCGTTGATCTCATTGCCTTATGACAATTAACATCTCATTGTCCATTTTCTTTTTGTGCGTGTTAGCAAAGCTGTTTCCTTGATTTCTCCGGGGCGTTTCTTTCACACGACCCACGGCTCTCGCCGCCGCTACAAATGAGCTAGTTTATACCCAACACCAGGGCCCCACGCAAATTAAAGTAGATGGTTTATCCTTCTGCGTGGACATTATCTGTTCCAAGCTCTTCTCATTAGAGTAGTGAGGACAGATTTTGTTTCATGGGGTCTTAGCAAAATTAAATCTTGAATTTAGTTATCTATATTTCTTTTGTCACTAAAATTTAATTTCAAAATTTCTTTTAGCGATTTCCAATTATCGATTTCCGGTCTATTAGCGACTATTGTTAAAGCTCTGCCCGAAAGTTTTCCAAGAATTGCACGTATCAAAAATTGATTTATAGGGTCGTCCGCATTTGAATTATTTAAAAAACTGTCTAGAAAATTTTCACATGCGCTTAAGAAAATGTTTAAAGTTAATGGATTTCCATCATACGGTGTTATCGTATCTAAATATAGTCGTATAAACTGATAGCTAACGACTGGGTTAGATAAGGTTGGTGGTGTCATGTTACCTTTCATTTCAACAATTGTTAATTTTTGCAATGCGTTCGTTAATTCGTCGAACATAAAAATTTTATTCTTACAAAATTTAAAATTTAAACTACGTAATAAATTTAATTGTTTTAAATATTCTGTTTCGCGCTTGTTAATTCTAATTTATTTAATCTAATGTGAAATTATTAATATAAAGGATTATTTTAAGCAAAATATTTGCTTACGTTAAATAAAATTATCGTTACGATTATTTAATTGTATTTTTAAGGAATGGATTAATTACTAGCACTTACATTAAAATTATTGTCAACTTCATTGGTTGAATTGTTTTTCTTTTTTCTTATTTGGTACCTTACAGCTAGGGTCGATTTCCAGATTGTGGCTTAACGATTCTTGTTTAATCTCCAATCCTTGAACGGTTTTGGGTTGTGGCTATTTTTGTCCACTTGCCAATTTCTTAATTTTAGGTGATTCCAAAAGTTCCGCAACGATTCTTGTTTGCTCCCAATTGAAATCGGTTGTTTTGCCGTCGATGTGGCTTCGGTTGTTAAATGAACTATTTTTGTTCCAAAAAACTACCGAAATTCGTATCCTATGCGACTGCGCCAGTTATGTTTGGGTTTTACCCAATTTACTTTACTTAAAAAACACTTAAAACTTTTTATTTCATTTATTTATTAAATTTGTTACAACTTGATTTTTATTGAATTCTAACACTAAACTACAAGCTACTTGAACGAACGTTCTTAATCTACTGTTCTTAAACTACTGACAACTCATTTCTTTAGTTGAAATTTTACTGACACTAAGAATTTGCAAAAGTTGCATTTCCCATGGGAAAATGCCAGTTCAATAACACTAGACAAAGGAAGTATTTTTTATCTAATGTCACAGCACTTTTATAGATTATAACTCGGCATTCCGCTAATTTCTAATTTTTTTGGAAAATGACAATTTTAAAAATTTTTCAATGCAAACATGTTATATAATTTTTAAAATGAAAATATAAAATAAGTGCTTTTAAAAAATATGAGTTACCATGTTAAATTACAAATTAAATTTCGTAACTTTGATATCTCAAAGTAGTTTGTGTATTTTATCGAGTTAAAAAATTTTTTGAGTTAACATCTGTTTTATTAATGTTTAATATAAAATAAAGTGGAATCTACTAAATGGGAAAGTAATGTGTTGTCACACCAGATTTTTTGTTTGTCCTATCGTCAAGGTGATACAAATTCATTGCTACTTGATTATTTAACCATAAATTCTGTAGGTAAGTCGAAACCACCATCTTTTTGTGGCGCGAAATTTAAAATTGTCTTTTAATTTATTTTTCTTATGTTTTTAGGTTAACCGTTGACTTGAAGCACATAATTTCTAGTTATTACTTGCATTGTCCACCGATGGTTTCTCGGATGACCTATCACTCTGTTTTTAATTAATTTTATCGACGCACACGTAATGTTTAAAATTTTATACATAATATTTTAACAAATTATTTCTAACACCTTAACTAATAAATTTTACATGTAGTTTATAAATTTCTTATAACTAAACAATTTTATTGTATTATTTTTAACAATTTTTGTCATTACGGATTTTAAATTGAACATTTTAATTTATTTTGTTAACCCTTGTATTCTTTATTATTACGATTTTAATGATTCTATTTGTTTTGACTTGTAATGATAATAGTAAACCTCCTATTTAAATTAACAAGTTCCATGCATTAATTTTTATTCAAGCAAAAATGAATGTTCGTGTTGCGAGTGACGTCTCCTCCAGATATCACCGTAATATGCAACGTGCCAAATCTCTGCCTAGAAAAACAGCCCCACATGTGCACTTTTACCGGATGTTTAACGGTCCACTGGATGAGTCTTTTGGCGGTGGTACATCAGAAGAATTTGCCCAAAAGGAAGCTTCGTCCGAAAAAATTACATTGCCCTAATAGCGGTTCAACTGTTCTGTCGCCCAAGCACGTCTGTTTTCGAGATGTTTTTCAGACAATAGCGGTTTCTTCATAGTACTTCAGAATTTCTCTTCATGAGCCAGTAAACGTCTTCTTATAGTATCACATGATATATTTTTACATCCTTTTTATGCAAAATCGTTTGCCCTCCACGAAATTATAAACAAGGGTTCTTCTCAAACATCCGTAAAATCATTCTGTCCTCCTTTTTGTTCGTCATTTTTGCACAGGGCCACGATCCGGCAGATAAATAACAGTTTTTACGTCATTATAACGTTTTGCCCATTTATTTACAAATGTTTTTGACTTTTTCATGTACTTAGTAGCCGCTCCGTACGACATTTTTGGCCCTTTCGACAAAGGTCGACCGATAACTGAGGTTTCCTATACAAAGCATCTTGGGAGAAGGGTCCCACTACCTTCTCGCGTTCCAATCCTCTCTAACGCCTTCCAGGAAAAAGTTTCGCCGTACACGCTTTTGTCAAACAGACTATTTGAGATGCGAGGTTAAGGTTAGCAGAGACAATCAAACGCACAATATTCAGTGTAGAGTGAGCTGCATTCATAAGGTTGAGAGAGATTCTTATAGACGACCTTCTGATATGTTTAAAAAAAGAGTTTGCGAACAATATGTTGGAATATGTTGGACATGTGATGAGAGGCAAAAAATATCGGCTGCTGCAAAACATAATGCAGGGAAAGATAGTGGATAGACGCGCTCCGGGTCGAAGGAAGACATCCCGGTTGAGGAATCTTCGAGTCTGGTATGATGTGAACTCTAGCACACTGTTTAGACTGGCGTTTGACAAGATAAAGTAGCCATGATGGTGACCAACGTTCTGAAAGAACATGGCACTTGAAGAAGAAGAAGAACAATATGTCATGCTTATCTTAATACTATATGGATCAGTAACACTTTCCTTAACACATAGATCAGCTCAGAAGTTGAGGGTGGCCCAAGAGCAATGGAAAGAACTACATATGTTGGAAACAACCAGAAGAGAAAGAATACTTAATGCCGCCTTCCATCAGAGAATAGGAATAGTAGATATTATTTAAAGAATGTCGAGGCTGCTATGGAGATGGACAGGACATGTGGCACAAATGGCGGGTGGAAGGTTGACGAAGAAGGCGCTGTAGTGGAGACCAAGAAAGGACAAGAGAAGTTGAGGCAGGTCACCGACTCGTTGGACGGACGGATAACCACAAATTGGATCTTATCTAGGGCCTAAAAACGATCAGAGTGGAAGATTTTAGAGGAGGTCTACGTTCTGAAGTGGTTACGTAATGATGATTTGTTGTAAACCTTATTAACTTTGTTAATAAATAAATAACAAAAATAATCACAGAAGTAATTTGGGCAATAATAGTACAACACAATCAAAATTGGGGTCCCCATTTTGTGGAACCCAGATGCTTTTATCCGGTATACTCCTCCTCTGGTGTACAGGAATACACTGGATCCAACATCGCAAACAGCCAGGGCCGTCTTCAGAATCAACATCAAATGAAAAGCAAGCAATAAAAATAATGAAATTTATGATAAACAATAAAATTTTTATCCCGTTTCCTATAGAACTCCGGAAAATTCTCAAAGAATTCTTGGGAAAGAAAGCATGGAAATTCCTGGAGCTTCATAGAGAATTCTAATTGACTGTGTACAGAATTCTCGATTAATTAACCCTCGACACACCTGGATACCAGAGACGTACCAATTTCCATGTTGAACTCAATTAAAATCGTCGACGATAAAAGCTGAAAATAATATTGTAGGTAAATTTTTTTTTATTTTAAAATTACAAAATACTCCTGTTGGCGGGATATAAGTCTATACAGAGCTGTGCTAAATCTGCTTTTATATTATATTGTCATGCTATGCTACCGGAAAGTTAATACCGTAATTATTTTTATTTCGCTACCCCTATAAAATTTATGGTCGACAATAATAAACCGATGTCGAACTTAATTTCATAGTAAATTAACATTTCAATAGCGTTCACGTTTTATCTATTTTAGATGGTAATGAAAATCTAATAAATTTGATTTATATCTACATATAAGCTTTTTCAAATTTAAAATCGTGCAATTTGTGTTCGAAATCGGGTCCCGTCAACTTACCATGGGGGCTTTAAAATTACTTTTAGTGCTTTTAGTTGTTTATAATAATTTTAATCACGCTCATAGTAAATCAGTAGGTAAGTGAACGATATTTTTCTCAAAATTGTTCTTAAATCCTCAAAAAAAAGCCCAATTCGCAGTTTTGGATTAATAAGAAATTTAGTGTTCAGTTTTGACTGTGTAGGGATTTCATAATTGCATGCAGTGGTAATTTTTTAAATTAAGTTGAAATTTTGAATATTTCTACTTATACACACTTTTTTTAACTTTTTTTAACAAAAACAAATTTAACAACTTTTTTAAATTTAAATTCTTGTTAAATAAATAAATTGTTTGGAAGTAAAAGTGGTACCATGAAAACTTTAATGTGACCAAATCACAGCTTTGCTATGCTACTTGGCAAAGTAATTTCAATTTGCTTCGCGTTATTGTTTAATTTATATTTTACTGTTAAATTGTTCACATGGACAATTAAAATAAAAAATGTGCATTTTGCATGGAAGATAATAGAATAAATAATAATCATAAAAGAATTTCATCAGATTAGTGAAATATTCACTAATTTTTAATAAATAATTAGATGGCTCCTTATTAGCGAGGGGGTGGTATTTTCCCCAAGCGCTGCAATAAAATCCTTTCAAAATGAAAGAACTGCTTAGAAAATCAACGTTAAAAATTCTCATAATTTGATTTTAAAGAGCGAATTTCAAACGAATAAACCAGAATAAAATTTTTGAGGGGATTTAACAAGGTAATTGTCTTCTAACTGCGCCGAGGGCTCGTCGTCCGTAATTTAATTTTGATTAATGCACTTATATAAAATATGTATAATAATTAAAACCGATTTGACAAAATTAAACATATCTGAATTCCGTAAAATTTAAATGATATTTACTCTAGATAAATGGGAACTTTCATAATCCACTTGAACAAAAGAAAGAGTTCAGTTCACTCGTTGGCTGTTTTCCGTGTTTGTTTGAGTGTCCATCTTGGCTCACTTCTTGTAACATTTTTGGCACGAAATATTTACAATTCAATTTTTGATTTTTATGTACTTCACCAAGCAATTTTGTTTTCTAACTTCATTTATTTGATGTCTCTATTGATACTTTTTATAACAATGTAATTTTATTAGTCCAGACCAGTTGCATCCAAACTGAAATTTGGCAAACATGTGTATTTCAGTGTCAGAACCCCCCCCCCAAAAAAAGATCCCTAAAATCCCATACTGGCTTCTCTTCCAATCGGGGGACTTTTACGAAAACTTATTAGTTATTAGATCAACATTGAAGAGCAGAAAATTTTTTTCAAATTCAAATTCAAATTTTTAAATAGTTCTGTCGACGTACAAAAACCATTGATGTTTCTTTCTTCTTCTGTCTTTAATGTTCGAAAATTTTCATTCAGTTGGGTTCCAAATGTCATTACATCGCTTAGCTGCGTCTTCCAAATTTTTATATTTTTCTCTTTATCAGTACTTTGCGAAAGCATTTATACAATATAACGCGTCTTCCATGGCGGAGAGACGGACTCGAAGTCCTTGTTTCCACTCTTCACACTTCAGCCGTCCCTTTTTCGAACTTTTAAATTTAAAACTTAGACAAATTATTATGACATCTATCAAAGCGTACCTAATCTAAAATTTTAAATTACCCATTTTTGGGAAATAAAAATTTGACCAGGGCCTCCATTTTATGACCAGAATTATAAATACAAAAAAACTTACTGAAAAGGTCTTTTCAGTATCTTCATTTTACAAATAAAATCGTGTCTTTAAGTGGTACGTTTCGGCCAGTAGAAATAATTTATCGAAGCTTCACAAAGCCAAATTTGAATTATTTAGGAGGGCTTTACAATGCAAGCGGGGCACTTTAGGGCCAAACAAAAAAATTTGGGACAATTTATTTTGCACAGCTTAAAAGTATACCAAATTTAAGTGAAACTGAAGAGGGTAAAATTGGTTTCTTTCATATTATGGAATAACCCTTCATGTCTTCTTCTCATAAAATCCCATCGGGCAGATGGGATTGTACGGCAAGAGCGGAGCTGTAGTCAAAGTTCATGGAGGGTGGTCCGATTTGTTGCATACTATCGCAAAAAAGTGAATTTTTAATTTTTTCTAGCAGTTCAATACCTTTAATTGTTCTCTCGGTGTTGGAAATTTCATGGTGGGGGGGGGGGAGTTTTCTCGTTTGTTGTACGGTTATATCATGTATTCAGTTTTGAAGCCACAGAAGATGGTTAAACTATTAAACAAGTGTAATATTCATTAACAGAAATAATAAATTATTCCAGAAAAAATGTTCACTGATGGTAAAAAAAAGAATAAAGCAGCCTTGTAGATAAGTTTTTTTTGGGGGGGGGCAGTCATTGTGTTTGAATAATAATTTATTCGAAAACTAATTTCTGAGAGCTAGGGTTTTCCCCAGACAAGCCCCTCTCCATCAAGGCGGTTTAAATATTATTTCGAAAATTAATGGTTTTTGACGGAGATTCCGGTTGAAAACAGAAGGTTTCAGTATTCAAGCGTTGAGAGGGGGGCGTGTCCCTTAGCTATGGGCACTGATTCCTGATTCCAAATAAATTTTTTCTGATTATTCAAATAATCTCTTATTCTCTCAAATTCCCATCCTCAATTTTTAATCAAATGCACTTTTACTTAATTATCCAATCTATTTTTATTCAAATCAAGATTATTCTTAAAATTCGACTTATAACCAAGACGACGGTCATGGCCTGATAGTTAGCGCGATCAACTGCTAACGTAGGGCTCCCCGGTTCGACTCCGGGTACAGTGTAAAATTTCTTGACCGTCTTCCGTGCTTTCGGAGGGCACGTAAAGCCGTCGGTCCCCCTGTGTTAATGATTTGCCATCATAACAATAAAAAAACAGGGTGCAGGCACATCGAAAGGCAAGCCTAGCAAGCTACTGAGATGTAAAATTCAAAAATGCTCATAGAACTAATTACAAAAATTAGTAAAAAACAGGTCTTGGACCTATATTAAGAGGGCGACTTCTTAATAAAAGTGGAAGAAGAAGAAGAAGACTTATAACCTTTCTCACTTACGTCGCACTTGCGTAAGTCCTACCCTCCAATCCAATACAAAATTTAAAAAATGCTTATCGACATAAAAAAAATCAAAAAATGTACTAATAGAATATGTATTTACATATTGTACTTGTGATATGTGTTGTATAATTTATTAGTGATGCGCATGAGTGGATACCAAATTCTACAATCTCCAATTAAAATTAAACATCTGCATCAGGATTGACTTTTACATGTAGTTTGGCTCTAGCAACTGTTCACTTGACGGTCTGAGTTCGAATCTCAGTTAGTCCCGAGTTATTTGCGCCGTGGTTCGGATTCCACCTAAAGGTGTAGGCCCTATTATGTAAATATACGTAATAGCTTGTAGATAAAACTATGTACCTACTTATAATTCGTTAATATGGGTTTATCTCGAAATAAAATGGTTTATCCTTAGATATCATGTCTTTGCTTGGTTTTTGTTATCGTTTGAACAAAAAGTTTCATTATAATATTAAAAAATTGACGGATTCTGATTGGTTAATTACCGTAAAATTTGTAATTTCCGAAAAAGCTATACCAAATTCCCGCACGAATATAACTTTTAATGATTTTGTGATCAACAACAAAATTAACCAGAATCATATTGACTTTCGGGGGGAGGGGAGTTACTTCGTACACACGTTGATTCGTCGTGAACGAAATTTAAAATTCAAATTTAGAACATATTATCATTACATATCCTAAATCAAGAATCAAGTTTTCTTAAAATTTCCCTGAGCGCAGCAAAGAAAAAGCTGATATGTTTATGGTATGTTTACTTTATATGTAGGGAACGCAGCGACCTAATCTACAAATCGTTACATTTTATTATTATAATACAATATCAAACAAAAATGGAATAATTTTTAATTTTTTTAAATATAGATTTAACCGATTCTGAAAATGCACGAGCACTATTGGAAGTTTTTTCAACAATTTTATCTTCACCGGAAACTAAAAACATTGAAACTAGAAGTATTGAAGCCGAAAAATTTATATGTAAGCATAAAATTATAATATTTTTCTCGATATTTAATATTCCATCAATTTATTAGTTACCTACCAAGAAATCGCAGAAGTGGTGGCAATTTTAAAAAAAAAATATCCAGAAATTGATTTTGATCAGTTTCTGATTAAAATTTTATCATATTTAATTAAATTCGTTTTTGATGGATTACGTAATGTACCACGTGAAGGTAAGTACTGCCAAATTAATTAGCAAGTCTTGATTAATGTAACAACCGTATTGCAGAGGTTCCAAACCAACGTACCACACAACCATCCCCAATTTCGGGCTGAAACAGATAAATTAATATTTTGTTATTATTGACCCTAATTTGCTCCTTGGCCGCTCAGCAGGATGAGTGAACTTCGAAATTCTTCTTCTTATCTCAGGCGTGTATGCATTTTTAGAGAATTGCTTAATAGTTTCTTAGGTTTTAGTATATTTAATAAATGGGAGACTACTTTGTAATATGTTTTATCATTTTTAATGCATGAACTTGTTATTCTAATAAAAAATTTTTATCACTGTCTTGTTGATTCCGTATTTCTCAAGGTGCTTTTGTATTACATTTTAATGTATACATTATTCTTCGAGGTTATACTTTGTATTAATCTTACTTTAAAAATTGTCGTATGCAATTTTCGGTTTGTTAGCATTTACAGTGGGAACTCGTTATTTCGAATTTATTTTTAAAGTTTATCAACTACAATGAGATTTTGTAATTGTGAATTATAAGTTCTTATTTTAGACATATACAGGATGTTTCAATCGGAAACTACGGTGCACGCCGTAACAACCCAATTTATCCTGTGCTGTCAAAATTAACATTGCCGCCGCCATCACGTAGTTTTCAAAGAGATTTTATCAGTAAGCCGAATTTATTACATTTCATCGTTACATGTAACAAAAAATTGTAGTTTCTATAGTTATCACAACGTTGCGTATCTTTTCAAAATTTATAAGCAATGCCCAATGTGAATATCGTAATAAATTATGGAATTTGCGTTTGCAAACCTTTTTTATAAACCATCAGTAATTGGTTGGAAAACTTGAACTAATAATAAGTGCGATTTGCTAAGTAGAACAATATTATTCACCATGGGGGAAAATATAGAATACAATTTATAAAGTTGAAAATAGTATATTACACATCTAGAGACAGAAGCGATACGTTTAATCACGCGTGCGAAGGGGATGTTACGCTCCGTCACCCCGCTGGTTGATGCATAACTTCGTAGCGTTTATTTAAATATTAAATAAAATTTTTTAAATATAAAAAATACATAAACTAAAATCAATAATTCGTGGATAGGCACCAGCTTTTGCACGAGGATTTGCTTGTTTGTTGGGGCTCAGAAATTCCTTTCTGTTCTTGATGTTGATGTAAAGGCACAATTTTTCGTCATCAGTAACAAATTGGGACAAAAGCGGCCGATGTTGTTGACGAGTTAAACGATGACGAGCAAGATAAGAAGCACAAATGGTAACACGCCGAATTTTGTTGTTTTCGCTCAAAACGATGGTATACAAACACCCAACTTTTGAACTTTTTCCATGGAATGCAAATGTCGTACGATAGTTGATTGATCACAATTCATCATATTGCCCAATTCCTTAGTCGATTGACGTGGATCATCACGAATTGAAGCACTTAATCGGTCTTCATCAATGCCGGATGGTCTCCCTCAACGTGGGAAATCGTTCATATCAAAATTCCCTTCTTTAAAACGAGAAAACCATTTTCGTGCAGTTCTATATGATGGCGTTCTTTCCATAAACGGCCCAAATGGTTCTATCGGCCTCCGAGGGAATGGGACTTTTCGGCGCCGCCGATTCGGCGTAGCCGGTTCGGCGCCGCCGGTTCGGCGTAGCCAGTTCGGCGTAATACCGTTTCGGCGCGAGGACGTTTCGGCGTGAGGACGATTCGGCATGAGGACGGTTCGGCGTGAGGACGGTTCGGCGTGAGGACGATTCGGCGCGAGGACGATTCGGCGTAGCCCATTTAGCGATTCGGCGCTAAGACGATTCAGCGCTAACCTTTTTAGTAATTCGAGACGCTTTTCAAGAACTTAAAATATCCTCATTTTCAGTCGAGAGAGACTATAGAAATATTACAAAAATTATATTTTTGTAATTTTTAGAATTTCTGTTTGTAGTATTCGTAAGTTTCACTGTCTGTGTGTAAGTATAATAATGTTATGTGTTAATGTTTTCATTGGCTAATTTTCGGGTTTTTTATCCTACAGCCTCTTTTCGACCGAAGATGAGAATATTTTAAATTCTCTAGACGCGTCTCAAATTATTAAAGATTTACAGCCTTATGCATAGTCGTATACTAGTGGCCACTAACTTTTAGTAGCTACTAATTAGACATTTTAAGAGTAGATATGTCCTATTCCAAGGCACATAATATTTTTTTTTAAATTGTTGCTTTTATTTTTGCATTTTACATTATAATTAAAGAGCAAAATATTGAGCTTTAGGTATCTTTCGATGCGGAAGAAAAATCACTTTCGATTGGATCATTTAGTTTTATATCCAAATGAATAATTAAATTACTAAATAAATAATAGTAAACGTCAGAATTAGTATAATTTACTAAAATGACAGTACTAACTAGTAGGTAAACAAAGGGGATACTACGACCAAGAAATTTTTAAAAATTTTCTAAGTCCAAGAATTTATGAAAATTTTTCTAAGTCCAAAGAATGCGTGGAATTTGTTAAAATTTTCTAAGTGAAAGAATGCATACAATTTTTGTAAGTCGAGGAATTTTTAGAAAGTATGATAATTACTAATTAATTAGTAATATGTGTGTATAAAATGCTATAAATCGACATTAGTAAAATTAAAATTAATTTTGTAAACTAATATAAGTTCTATTATATGATGCTATGCAAGACATTTTTAGGCTTTATAATGTAATGAATTTTTTATATTTTGGAAACTTTTATAACCCCTTTCGGCCGGCTTAGCTCGCGGGGGTGTCGACGTGAGGCTGAAGCGTGATTCATATAATGTTTAAATAACCAAAAGCGTACTTCCCTATACGGGGGCATAGCGTATGAAGAATTGTACGATCAATAATAATAATTAAGTTATTTTTTATTTAAAACGCTATATTTGTTTATATCATCTGACATTAACAATGGCGTATTATAATATATATTTGATTAGGAATTTTTTAATACATTGATTTAATGACGAGCACCAAGTAACCGATTTGTAATTTAAATATGTATCAAATTAAATATGTTACAATTAGAAAATTAGAATGTATTGTGATGGTAGTAATATTTTCACAAATTTATAACTTAACCTTTAACAAAAATGCTTTTAAATGTTAACAAACTTTCTCTAGCTTATCAGTTGAAGAATGTATAAAATTATGTAATTACCTAATTACGTTCGAGTTGGAATGCATTAATATTTTAAATGTATACTAACTTATTCTAATATAATTTGTAGGGTAATTTAAATTAAAATGCATATACTAATGTTTTTCGTAGGTATGAAAAAAATGTAATTAAATAACTTTCTATAGCTTAAGGGTTTCAGATTATAAGGTATATATACTGTCATATATATTTAAATATTTTTATACGTTTACTTCAAGTTCTCACGTAATGAACTTGCTCAAAATGGATACTCAAGTGGAAGTTAAAACTTTGAAGAGGCCAACAGAAGCAGTTCAAACAAGTAAGTTATGTAAAAATTAGTAGTAACTTAAATAACTGTTGGGTAGGTATGTGTTCTTAGATCCTAAGTATACATATACCTACCCTCATATTATATTTATATTTTCTGTATTAATTTTTTTATATTATATTTTCAGAAGATGCTCTGAATAAAGCACCTAAAATAATTCATGAGAAGAAACTAGCACTAAATAAATCTGAATCAAAATTTATATCTATAGGTATTGATATTGAAAACTGGACACCGATGTTACGACTCAGCGACGTAAATAATATTAGTGTACCTATTAGTTGTCAGGATTGGGATATTTTAACCAACGATGATAATATCAAGCAAATCAAGATTTTTTTTAAAAGTGATAGTTTGATTCCGATGGAAAATGCTAGCAGTGGATTGAAAATCACTGGACAGCTATTCAATAAGATCAATATATTACAATTAAAAAAATTTTTTTTTTATGTTTGTTTAGCAGAAAATTCTATGATGAGATTGTTAGAAATTTTACCATTAATAAATATGTATATTAGAGAAATTGAAGGACTCGATTTAAAAGAATTTTATAATGAAGTACTTGATGGATGTATTCAAATAGGGGGGGATGCCTACGATAATTTTAAGGCAGTTGCACAATCTTTATCATATCATCAAGATATAAAATTGTTATATGTAACAGAATTATTATATATTGCTATGTGCCGACCTCTTATGGCGGGGCCACATGCACTTTTATTTAAATTGAAAGTAAACTTTGAAATCCAATTGATTCAATTGCTAGCTCAGTTGTCAATGTAATTTTAATTAGCATGAAAATACTCTTATCGCAGTAGCGGATTCCTCGAGGGTTAATTCTTTGCTTATACCTGAAATCGAAATGTATAGGAAATGTTTTCCCAATGATACGCTCCTGAAATTGGATAGATTTAAACAAATTTATTTTATCAAACATGAATTAAATTAAATAAAATCGCAAACAAAACCCCAAAACTTAAACTAAACAATTAAACAATTTGAACAAATAAATCCTTAATTCTACGCGTTCCAAAAGTTGATTACGTGTTGCCGTATAATCCGCTTTAACGTTATTTTCAAAATTCACACTCGCGTTGCAATAAATTATCAAAGTTTCTCTTACCACCCGTAGATGTGGCTCTCTTTGTATTAAATTCTCGCTTAGAATCACGTTATCCAAATCTCCAGTAATTTTCATAAATTTTCTGCATATATCGCTTTTGGATCAGTGCATCTGTGTTCCAGTGATCATTTATAAGATTGATTTATCCAAATTACATACCATCATATCCAAATATTTCCAAGTAAGTATGATTCACTTTTTAATTAACCTCACTTCGATTTCTTCTTCACTTTTGCTAATTATCATGTACTTTTTAGGTCTGCACACTTTTCTTATTGATTTATAATCAATCAAGAAACCCTTTTTTTTAGGAGCCGAAAATTCTACTTGCTTTGCGCACGGCGTTCGCGTGAGAAACTTCTATTTATTTTTCTGTTAACTTGGGGAGCACTTCAAAACGTGCCTCTCCCCTTTTTCTATTCGCAAACACTCTGTTATTTTAATAAACTGGGGAGCACTTCAAAAACGTGCCTCTCCCGTTTCGCTGTTAGCCAAACTCCGTTATTATTCTCGTTACCTTGGTTTTTTTTTTCTGATCTTGGATATCATCACTCTTTGATAATTTTTGATTTAAAATGTAAGTATCTTATTACCGGTGATATCGTTTATTTATCTCGCACTTCTTAATATTACCTATTATTTACAAAACTAAAATTAAATTAATTATGAAACAATCTTTTTTTTTTATATGAAAAAACAAATTAATCTTTAATGTCCCTTTTCAAAACGTATCATTGGTGAAGCACTTCTTTTGATCACCCATTCTTTTATAATGTTTTGACTATGTTAGTAATTTTCAAATACCTTTCAGAACTTCCTACTGCCATAAGAGTTCTTGTAATTTGCTTTCACGGGTGTTTATCTAGTTTTCTATTGTAATTAATTATTGACCTTTTGGACCATAACAATATGTACCCTGAAGTAATTAAGCAAAATTTGTATGATTTAATGCAAGATTAAAATATGTATTGTAGCAAATTATTAATAAAAATACTATGTATTAAAAATTGTTGTTATTCTTTAATACGCTTATTCCTTAGCATATATAAATTAGTAAGGTCATATAGGCTTCATCATTAATATTTTGAAGAGCAGCTGATACACACAGCAAAAATGAATTCAACTATAATCCTTTTTACATTAGCTGAAGTTTTAAATAATACTCTATACATATCAGCTCCAACAACCGTTGAAAATAATACAATCTGTTTAAATTATAGTAAGATCCAGAGTTTTAATAATCTTAATGAAGCACAGTGCTTTAAATGGCTTCCGATGAAATATATAAACACTAGAAATGAGACAGCATTCTTCTATTACATAAACTCAAGCAATCCATCGACATGGAATTTAATATTGCAAGATAAAAATTTATTTACTGAAGAGGTTTTATACAATGATAAGTGGACTTCTATAATCATGGGACAAGTTTTACCACCATCAATTTTAGCATTACTGATAATTATATATTACATTCATTATTATTATTATAATAGAAGCAATAAAACTGAATTATTATTATTATAGAAGAAATAAAACAAAATTATAATCATGATTTGTCTATTTATTTATTTATTTCGAATACCAAAAAAGTTACAAAATAAAAAAAAAAAATTTTTTAATCATATAAAGGTTACCAATCCGGAGATTGGATCATATTCAAAAACAGAATCATGTAAAATTAATACATATGCAGAGGTGTCAGCAGGAAAATTCCCTATGCTTTCTATTTCCAATTTTAAACTTAATACAGGTTCGTGAACCATTTCGTTTTGCTTTGAAACATCTAAGACAAAAATCGGACCTTGACCGAACTGCTTAAAATCTAATAACGGTTCGCAAAACTGCTTATTTAAAAACTTCTTTTGAAATGATGCATAATCGTCGTAGGCCAGCACGTATCTACATTTCGAAAAATCATTATTTCTTTTCTCATAAGGACTTCGATTCTGATTAATGAAAGCTGTAACGTCTGATATTCCACATTGTGAGAAAGTACTTGCATCAGAAGCTTGATTGTTTCGTTTACTAGTTTGAAATGAGGTTAAAATCCATCGAGGCCTTCGGGATCCCACTGAATTTTGAACCGCCCAAATTGTTAAGTTAGTTGCGGTAGGTAGAGAAGGATATTGATATAAGCTTCTACCATAAAATCCAATTTTGACGGTTTTTTGATGTTTCAAGCGATTATATATTTCCAATTTTGCAGTATCGCTAGGGGTAATATGTGGTACACGCCAGCTAACTTTTAAAATTTTAATTGTTACAGGAGTTTCACTCTGATAGCAATCGGTATCAGAATTCGAACGAATTAAAATTAGTTCCTGACGCATGTTTATAATATCTCGTGTATAATCACATGCGAATCCTAATATATGATTTAATGGTATTACAGCGCTAAATGTCCTCAAGGTTGGATTAAATATTTGAGATTCTTCATCTAAAACATACCATCCAGCACTGCTCAACCCTTTTGATTCGTCAGGAGTGTAACGACATTGACCATAAAGTGATGTTGATACGCCAGGCGTTCTACAACTATCGATCACAACATCACCCAGTTGATATCGTATTTCATCAAATAAAAATAGCGGATCGTTGAATTGAAAAGCTTTTGTTGGATCTGTAGGTGTGACTAATCCTTCAATATAAATCTTACTGTCGTATGTAGAAGTAATCAAATCACCCTTATCAATAATGAGTCTAACCTCATCCGAGTTATCAAAGGCATTCACAGTATAAGGATGGTACGTGTGGGTTGAATTATCTATTACTAGGTCTGAATAAGATACGTCAGCGAATATATTTTGAAGTGCCTGCTCTTCCTGCATTATTATAATATTTATTTATTACTCGATACCCTAAACTTTCCAAAAATCTTATCTCAGTCGATGTTAGCACTTTAACATTCGTAGGTATAATAGCCATTAAAGTATTATCAGCCTTATTTATATTGTTATTAAGATTTAAGCCCATTCTGTTTTAACTCTAAGCGTATAGTTAAAGGTTCGTCGCCAAAATCTACTGCTTCGCCGAGCTGATCCACTAACCTTAGGGTGATGTTATGAATAGTATTTAAAGTAACAGGTAAATATATAATGTTTGTAGGCTCTCTGCACAACCTATATCCGGGTTCCACAGATAGGTCAAATTCAAATATTGTATGTGCTAGATTATTATTACGATACGCACCTGAAGTTATATTACAATCGACATTAATATTTGTAGACTTAATAATTTGAACATTTAAATCAGATTCATGCTTAACACCTGACTTTAATTTCTTTTTAGAAAAACCTAACATACGACCTATGTTATTAGGTTTCGTAAAATCAATTTCGAAATGTGAAAAAATTTCACATTTAAATGTATTATTATTAGCCCATAAGTTGAATTTTTCACTCAAGATAGATTTCAGATATTCATTTAATTCGGTTATTTCGTAAGCACCTGATGGTATGGTGATGACTTTTTGGTTGTAATAAAACTTGTTATTTCCATCAAAGATATTTCTTATAGAATTACAACCGTAGAAACCTATTAACCCTAAGACGTAATCATTTTTAGGATTCAATTGAATTGGAGGAAAATAATCCACACTGAGTGAATTTCCCACACCCGTTAAAGTAAACGTCTGACTCATTATTAAAGATTTTTATTGATGATCAAGTATTTATTCAATTTTTTTATACAAAAATTTTAAGCATAAATGACCGCATATAAACGTATTAAAATTTTGTTCACGTACATAATTATATTTTATTTTACAACCATCAAAGTATTTAATGACTTCTTGAGGAGGTCTCAGATCACCAAAACTATCAAAATACGTTACATTATTATAGTTCTTCTGATAGGCCACCCAATGAGTTCCATGACCACTCATAACATCTAAGTTTATTATACCACATTCGAAAAGTTTTGGAGTAGAGGGTAGAGTATCTCTCATGAAGACGCCTCGGAAATTAGGAATATTGATTGTATATTTTCTTAAATCCACATCGGTTAGAACTCTCCGAGGCAACTTATTCAGTTTTTTGAATACGGTTTTAAAAATAATGCTCTGCCACCTTTGTATGGTTTCAAATATAATGCTTCACCCTTTTTACCCATTGCGATCGCCTCCATCATTTTGTTATGACGACCGCTTTCTTCAAGCTGTTGTTTTGATTCTTTAGCATTGTTAATAGCCTTAGCTATTCCACTAGCACCACCTGCTAATGCTCCAACAGCACTCAAACCGGCAAAGAGTGGTATCAAAAATGGTAGAATTCCTCCTTGTTTAGGTACGGGGATTATTCGAGGTATTCTAATATTACGTTTGCCTCCTAATTTTTTAACTGTCCGCTTAGCAACTGTTAAAGCATTTTTAATAATATTTTTATTATTATTATTATTATAATTACATTTGGATTTTTCAAGTTCTTGAGATATATTTTTTACAAGTCCTTTTCCAAGTAATATTTTACGTGTGCTTCCATACCCCATACCCAACTTTCGCTTAGTTTTCAACGTATTTAGCACGGTCCACGCTGCAACCTTTTCTCCTACCTTAGCGTTTTTAGACTTTACTCGTCCCCAAGCATGCTCTTCTAATACACGATCAGCTTGATGTCTGTTTTTTAAGTCTTTATGTTGTGAATATGCGATATCATGATCTTTACAGGCCGAATCTAAAGAATTGATTCCAGGATCACCTCTAGCTAGACGCTTTTTTAATTTAGTACCTGGACCGCAATATTGATAACCCGGTATATGAAGCTCTATTGGCAATTTATTTATTATGGTGTTAACCAAACCTTCACCTCGGTGGGTCAACATTTAATGAGATAGTTGTACACTATTTTCAGGTATTTATATAAGCGTGTACGTATATTTAATTCATTATATTCCGAGATGAGGTTTATTAAACAGCTTGATACTCTTCATGTTAACAATCATGACCTTAAAAAAATTTATTTAAAAAAGCATAGCGCTTTATTACCTGATTCAATTAGATGTATTATAGCAGGTAGTTCAGGAAGTGGTAAAACAAATACGCTCATCAGCCTTATTGAAGATCCTAATGGGTTGAAATTTAAAAACGTATACATCTTTTCAAAATCTCTACATCAACCAAAGTATGAATACCTAAAAAAAGTTCTCGAACCTATAGCGGGGTTAGGATACTTCACTTTTTCACGTCATGAAGATGTTATACCCATAAGCGAGGCAAAGCCTCATTCAATTATGGTGTTTGATGACGTCATCACTGATAAGAGTACCAGTGTTCGTGATTATTTCTGTATGGGTCGGCATAATTTAATTGATTCATTCTATCTCAGTCAGACTTATTCAAAAATACCTAAACAGTTAATACGTGATAATGCAAACTTAATTATACTATTTAAACAGGATGTTTTGAATTTAAAGCATGCGTATGAAGATCACATCGGAACTGATTTATCATTTAATCAATTTAAAACAATATGTGCAGAATGTTGGAAAGAACCTCACGGTTTTATCGTAATAGATACAGAGTCTGATATAAATAATGGTAGATACAGGAAAGGATTTGATTCGTATATAAGTCTTGATTGAATAGTATGAACCTTTCATAACTCGTAAACACTTCGTGACTTGTACACGTCCCGCAATTATTATTATTATTATTATAAGTCGATTTTTACTAAGATGGATACAGATGAGATTGAATTGACTAAAAAAATTATTAAAGCACGTATATCTGTAAAACGCAAGTACCTTGAACTACATCGTGGTCAATTAGCTATTCAAAGAATTTCGGAAGAGAAATATAAACCTATAGTGGATCCTATTAAGGAACTAACATCCTTAGAGAAAAAATCTAAACGTTTAAAAGTTTGGGTAAATCCTCATAAGCCGAGATTCTCAACAAATTATTCACATATTATACCTGTTATGAAAAAGAATATCAAAATCCCTAAAAGCGATCAGGATGATGTCAGAAGTAACGCTAGTGATCAGGATGAAGATGATGATAGTGATGAATATAATAAAGCTGCTAGCACTAGCATTATTGAGAAATTACACGATCGATATATTGAAATGGCTATACATGATACCAATCGTTTGATTGATCATCTGTACGGAGTTTATTACGATCCTGATACTGACGCTTGGAAAATTGGAAACGCTAAAATTAATTTTGATCAAAATTCGGATAACTTTAGTATTAATAATCAAGTATATGGTGGTACTGAGGGATTATATGAATTAATATTTAAAAAATCACCTAAAAATTATACTAATGACGATTTACAACAGTATAAGCAGATTTTGATTGATACAAATGCTCATAAAAGGGGGCATTCTAATAAAAAAAGAATACACAGTACTCGAGATATCAAGTACCAGAAAGTAATAAAGAATTTATTCAGTAAGACCGGCGAGGGGTTAGTACCTAAGCATAAGTTGCTAAATAATAATAAAAATAATTATATTTATTGGGATAACCCTTCAGAACTCGTGCAACGGCTCATGCTTCTACATGCATCTCAACAAGCTGGTAATAATAGTCATGATAATGAAATTATCAGTATCTTGGAAGAGCTAGTAGAGTCTAAAATTATAATATAAATATAAAGTTTTATAATTTAGTATGCAGTTTAAAAATGAACATTGACATATTCGGTCGTAGTAAAATACGTCCAAAAGAGGGTCCTAAGGGTGATAAAGGTGTAGGATTTAAACTTACTAAAGATCGTAACTATGATATGCAAACTAAAAGAATCACAAATTTATCAAACGGAGTTGATGAATTCGATGCTGTAAATAAACAATACGTTGATACAATAGTTGTGTTTATTCGGTCTCTAAAAGAGCAGATTGATAGTATTGGGAAAAAATCTGAAAATACTTCCGAGTATGTAAAAAAATTTGAACAATGGGTGTCGGCTCATAATATATCCGAGGATTCAAAGGGAGATGTTTTTAATAAATATCAGCAGTCTATTGAGAGAGATTTAAAAGATTTTAAAAATGAATGTAATACTAGACTGGATGGTTTTAAGAATATAATTGATAATTTAAGCAATAACACACGCAATACATAGCATTTCTCTAAATAATGTCGAAACGTGCAATTGTAGATGAAATTCATAGAAGTGCTAGAAAAAACTTTCCCCGTAGAAGTGTAATAATTAGAGGTTTCGATGACCTATGGCAGGCTGATATAGCCGAATTTATACCTTATTCCAAATGTAATAATGGTTATAAATATATTCTATTAGTTATCGATTGTTATTCTAAATTTCTATGGACATACCCCCTAAAAACTAAAACAGGTATAGAAGTAACAACTGCAATGTCTTCAATTCTTATGAACGGTCGAAAACCAAAAAATTTACAAACCGATGAAGGAAAGGAATTTTATAATAAAAAATTTACTGAAGTTATGAAAAGTAATAAGATAAATCATTACTCCACATATAGTATTAAAAAGGCTTCAATTGTTGAGCGTGTCATACGAACATTAAAAAATATTTTATATAAAGAGTTTAGTTATCGAGCTGAATATAAATGGGTTGATATACTAGCTTCTGTTACTGATGATTATAATAATCGTAAGCATAGAACAATTAAGATGCGTCCTTGTGATGTGCACTCTTACACCAAGTTACACGTCTACAATATAAATAAGAAAATTGAAAAAATAAAATATAAAAAAGGTGATTTTGTACGAATTTCAAAGTATAAATCTGTCTTCGATAAAGGTTACAACGCAAATTGGACTGCAGAATTGTTTAAAATTGTGCGGGTTAATCTAGGAAGTCCTACTACTTACAATATTGAAGATCTTAGTGGAAATCCTATTAAAGGCATGTTTTATACGGAAGAGCTTCAAACTACTTCTTATCCCGACACATTTCTAATTGAAAAAGTGTTACGTAAACGGGGTGATAAGCTATATGTTAAGTGGATGGGGTATCGAAAACCTACATGGATATCTAAATACTCAATTCAATAATAATTAATATTATTATTATTATTATACTTACTCTGTATGTTAGATTTTTTTTGAATAATAAACGTCTTATATTAATTTTTTTAATTTATTTATTTAGACTACTTTACTTATTTATTTAGATTTCAGACTACATCAGTATCTTAGTTATGAGGGTGTATACATCTCTATTATATTAGACGCTCTGATACTGTTGAAAGTCCGTTCGAATTTGTTTATGATGATGTGATGTACCCAGAATGTTTATGAAGACACTCGTCCAAATATTGTTCTCTAGTATCCATTTTTGAGCAAGTTGATTACGTGAGAACTTGAAGTAAATATATATGTCAGTATATATACCTTAAAATCTGAAACCCTTAAGCTATAGAAAGTTATTTAATTACATTTTTTTCATACCTACGAAAAACATTAGTATATGCATTTTAATTTAAATTACCCTACAAATTATATTAGAATAAGTTAGTATACATTTAAAATATTAATGCATTCCAACTCGAACGTAATTAGGTAATTACATAATTTTATACATTCTTCAACTGATAAGCTAGAGAAAGTTTGTTAACATTTAAAAGCATTTTTGTTAAAGGTTAAGTTATAAATTTGTGAAAATATTACTACCATCACAATACATTCTAATTTTCTAATTGTAACATATTTAATTTGATACATATTTAAATTACAAATCGGTTACTTGGTGCTCGTCATTAAATCAATGTATTAAAAAATTCCTAATCAAATATATATTATAATACGCCATTGTTAATGTCAGATGATATAAACAAATATAGCGTTTTAAATAAAAAATAACTTAATTATTATTATTGATCGTACAATTCTTCATACGCTATGCCCCCGTATAGGGAAGTACGCTTTTGGTTATTTAAACATTATATGAATCACGCTTCAGCCTCACGTCGACACCCCCGCGAGCTAAGCCTGCCGAAAGGGGTTATAAAAGTTTCCAAAATATAAAAAATTCATTACATTATAAAGCTTAAAAAAGTCTTGCATAGCATCATATAATAGAACTTATATTAGTTTACAAAATTAATTTTAATTTTACTAATGTCGATTTATAGCATTTTATACACACATATTACTAATTAATTATTAATTATCATACTTTCTAAAAATTCCTCGACTTACAAAAATTGTATGCATTCTTTCACTTAGAAAATTTTAACAAATTCCACGCATTCTTTGGAATTTTCATAAATTCTTGGACTTAGAAAATTTTTAAAAATTTCTTGGTCGTAGTATCCCCTTTGTTTACCTACTCTAACTTTTTAATTTAAAAAAACCATGGATACCTACATATTATTAGTGGCTACTAACTAGTAGCCACTAAAGTACGACTATGCATAAGGCTGTTAATTTTTAAATTACATGATCTTGGTTTTCAAACTAAGTTTTCATTTTGTTACGGTTATTCAGGATCTCAAGATTAGAGTAATATAAATTTGTAATAAATTTTTGTATTATAGTTGACCTTTATTTGTTAATTTATAAGATATTTTTTAAAATTGGGTATAGGTCTTTTAATATTAAAAGACAAAAATAATCAATAACAATTGATTAAATTTACATTATCAACTATTGAATTTGTGCTAGTAAATTTGAATAGCTTATTTGCAAAATTTTAGAGCATATTTTGTAGTTTTTTAGTGCCTAAAATCCGATAACTACTAATGAGTAATAAATAAATAAAAATATGACACTGAAAAATAAATTTTCCGAAATTTTTTTATGAAAACCATCCACATTGTAATTTCAAGCCATTTCGATGGTGTTTTTAGAATATCATTAAATTTATTCGTTTTTAAGATTTGCACCGAACAAAAACAGCGAATTTTTCGGCCCCCTTAAAGAAATCTTAAAGTATAATACAACAAAAATGTTTTACAATATTTCTAAAAATTAATGAACCTCATGATTTACATATGAAACCATTTTTGTTCTATAAATACAGCTTAATACGAAAAGTATTAGCCCACCTCTGTTACTCTGTTACCCTCAATTACCACCTAGAAATGATTCTACGATAAATAATAATCAAAGGAGAAAATTTCATAGTATAAAATTTAGTAATTTAATTGCTAT
This sequence comes from Podabrus alpinus, assembly GCA_932274525.1. Classification (NCBI taxonomy): domain Eukaryota; kingdom Metazoa; phylum Arthropoda; class Insecta; order Coleoptera; family Cantharidae; genus Podabrus; species Podabrus alpinus. The sequence continues at coordinate 40,748,518 of OW026452.1, read as the reverse complement.
ACATCAACTACATAATATGTATATTAAAAACATTACATATTCAAGTTAATGATCGTATGTAGTTTTACAAACGTGAATTAAAGTTTAATTTGTGATTAAAAACTGCGAAATAATGCATTAATTTTCCATTACAAGAATTTAATTATATTTTAAAATGAATCGGAAAATCATTTCCCGCCGAATTGTCCTTGCGTCTAATTGGTCTTGCGCCGAATCGTCCTCACGCCGAACCGTCCTCACGCCGAATCGTCCTCACGCCGAAACGTCCTCGCGCCGAAACGGTATTACGCCGAACTGGCTACGCCGAATCGGGTGCACGCCGAAAGGGCTATGTCGAACCGGCTACGCCGAACCGGCTGCGCCGAAAAGTCCTAGACCCGGTCTCCGATGCCTTAACTCCTCGGTTAAACTTGTTAAGCCTATAACAGATAGATTACTATATTTTATATTATAGACGAAATTAGCTCTGTGGCTTTGCTCAGTTGGACAGGTAAACTTCCGGTCTTCTTGCTCTCATCTCAGGTGTGGTACTTATTTAGAAATTTGCTTATATGTTTTTAAATTCGTAAGAAAAAAAATCAATTATTCGAATATACATATATTATTTCATAAATATTGCAGTCAAATATACATTAGTTCACATAAATACACAAAATAACGACACTTAATGTCTACGAAATTAATTGTTAAAATTGTTAGTATGTAAATTAGGAAATTTTAATAAGTTTATGCAAATGTGGATTTTAATAATTAATAATTAAATTTTACATGAAGCAACACTTACTTGCATGAACTTACGGAATATTTCCAGTAAAACTCAGTATTTGAGTTAATATATGGTACAAGAAAGAAAATTGGCAAATTTGTTACAGAAAATTTAAGAATAGATACAATGATTTTGGTTAGACCAAATTTCTACCTTGAGATGCGACGTAATCCACAAATTAGTTGGTTGGAGTACTTTAAAGATGTGGTTGTCCCAATATTTGCTTCGCCGTTAGAAAGAATTCAACGCTGTGACCTTCTTGTTGATTGTAGTAACACGTCACCGATTAACTTGTTTTAAAAAACTTCACTTCGTGTTTTTAATCGCGTGTTGCACAAAATTTAGGATGCACTCGCGTTATTTCTATCTGGTATTGTTGGAAGTAGAATTCTCACATGTTTATAGATTATTTCTTGTATGATTTTAATTCGACGGAATGTTTATTTTATTCTGGGTATTTGATTACTTTTCTCGCTTAAATTGAACTATGATCAACTTGATCATCGATGGCAATTTTGATTCGATTCACTTTCGCAGTACGTTTAATTATTGTACTCGATCGTTACACCGAAGAAAATGTATTTGTTGGTTCACCGATTTGATGTTAATCTTATTTGATGATTATTTCGGTAGAATCTCCGTTACTTGTGTCGACATTTTTTATTTAAAATTGTTCGAAATTTAGTTAAACGAATGTTTACGTTTTTATGGTCACTAGTTTAGTTGGTTGATCGATGAAAATTTCTTAATACGACCGTAATAAATTATTTGATGATGGTATTATTCCGGATCGGAAAGTAAAAAAATATTACACTTTGGTAGATAATAGATAATTTATAGGTAGAAGTTATTTGGCTCGTTGATTTCAGGAGACTGACTTCATTTTTCCATCCCTCCTTTCAAATTTCTTTCCCTTGATGAGGTCATTTGGGTAGGAATTAATTTGTTATCTCTATATGAGTTCTATTTACAAAAATGCATATTAAACAGTTCCTTTGTTTCTTAACGCGGTACTCGTTTGAATACGACATTATTACAAAGTAACTCTCTACAAATTAACTTAGTTTCAATAGAACCTAGTCATATGAGGATTTTATCACCTCGAAAGTATAATTTTGTTGATAATAATTTTCTCGCGGTGAGCGGACTGCGTATTTCATTTCAGCACAGGTGCGCTGTGCTACTATGTATCTTTGTTCTTCAATGTAATAATTTGTAGTTATCTTTTGATAAAGAACGTCGATTGGCATAATATTCAAATATTAACATTTATAGTCGGATCCCGTTGACTCGAATTTATTTTTATTAACAAATTCTATGTTTATATTGAAAATATGACATTTCTGGTTATTATTTAATATTATTGAAATGGATATTTCATGATAGCTTATAATATACGGCATCGCCGTAACACGCTATTTAGTTAACAAAAAAACAAAAAAAATTGGTCTTCCTTATCAATGGGGGTTTTCTAAAAAAACTTAAATGGTTCAAGCGTATACGAGATTACAGGGAATATTTTTCAACGAGAGGGACAGATGATCGTAATTTTATACGAAAGATGCTAGCTCGCATGAGTACATTGCCTCCTTTGTAACTCAGAGTACAATGTGAGGGTTTTTGGATTGGACGCCACTTATTCCGGGTACTCTTTTTAGTGCGGAACAAGAGTTCACTAAAAGGCAAAAGGGTGAAGAGTATTGGGGCACATCAGAATCATATTTACAAGACGTGTTGTTACGAAAAATTTTCTCTTTTTCGCAACAACGTTGAATTTATTAAATTCAACTTTTACATCAAGCGACATATTTCGTAGCACTCTGTATAGCAAACGTATTTGACAGAGATTAAAACTCGCGCATGGATGATAAGGACTTCTTGGGTTAGCGCTCGTACCGAGCGGTCGACGTTTTGTGTTTTCTGTGTGAAGTGATAACAATTTTGGTTCTAATTTTGACAAAATATGGTGGCGATTTTTGTGAGGGGTCCCGTTCAGCATCCTGAATGGTTTTGGATTTTGCGCTCCAACCCATTACTATGGGGATTTTTTACGTTCGTGGTAGCTGAATTGTGGATGTATTCCAGGTCGTTATCTTTTTGTCGGACCACCTTGTCCATATTTTTCTGGAAGGATATTTTTTTACTCAGTTCGGTAAGTTTTTATAATTTGAACTGATTGCTTCACAGGGAAATGCATTACTCGACTTGGCCAAATTTTCCGCCGAACATAAGGAGTTCGATTGCGTTTTAACTAACCCTTGACTGTCTTATTTTTTTATGTGATATGTTTATTACAAAGGGTTTCATTGTCTTGCATATTTTTTTGTACGAATGTTGGCCGAGATAGTTGATACGCCGTATTTTTCGTTGTATGCACGATGAGATATTCTATCTAATCTCACACGTTCGCATACGTTGGATGGAGTACCAAGTGTTTGCACTTTACTTTTTGATAATTATTTTAATTAATTATATTATTTAATTATGTATTATTATTTGGGTTACTTGTGTATTTTATTCCCACTAGAAAACATCAACCGGCGTTGGTCAACTGCAATGACTTTGAAATTCCTAAGCGTTTGACATGGGTTCGAATTTCGTATTTGAAATTCTATGTTAAACATTTTTTTGTGTTTATTTTTGATTTTATATTATTTTTTTATGAAAGGCTGCGATGTTCGACCCATATACAGGGTGCGGCATTTCACCGAGATTGCTGTCTTTTGTTTTATCATTGGGGATTCGATATGGTTCCACTTTATCGTGGGATTTTTATATAACCATTCGAATGTGCCCTTGGTTTATGTTTGGGAGTGATTTTCGGTGGCAGTGTCGTTGCCACTGTGCTTGTTTTGGTCGGCTAACACCTCTTACATCCGACATCGCGTATATCTTTGCCTTCTGACAATTAACATCCAATTGTCCATTTTATTGTGTTGTGTTAGCAAAGCTGTTTCCTTGATCTCTCCGGGGTGTTTCTTTCACACGATCCACGACTCTCGCTTCCGCAATAAATGAGCTAGTTTAAAACCTAACACCAGGGCCCCACGCAAAATTAAAGTAGATGGTTTTATCCTTCTGCGTGGACTTAATCTTTTCCGAGCTGACTTCTCATTAGAGCAGTAAGGAAAGATAGTGTATCAGTGTTAACTGAAAGAGCCGAAGGTTAAAGAATTGTCCGTCTCTTGGGAATGCATGTACTGCTTTACCTTGGTCGCCGAGAACAGGCCTTAGGCTCGATCCGGGTCACGAGCCCAGGTTGTCTGCACAAGGTCAGCCAAGTTACACAACACCTTACACTACCAGAGGAACTTTCCTTTTTCCCACGTTCTTTCATCGTGGACTTAAAATTAGTGTTTAATATAAATTCGAACGACCGTATCATATTTACATCGGCCGCTGAGTTAAATGGACTCGAGGCCCTAAGTAATTGAACTTAAAGAAATTCGCATTACTTATTATTGAGTGTAAGTTAAAGTCGGGACACGATTGACTGTTGTAGCCGTAAGATCTGGCGGTTGTTAATTCTTACCATGTAAATGAAATAGAGCAGTTTAGGGTCATGCCTTAGACCATTTTAGACGCGAAGTCTTGCACAAGTCAAAAAAATTTTTTGTTAAAAAAATTTATTTTCAGACGTAGTTTAGGGTCGTACCTTGGACCATGATAATCGATTTCGCATCGATTGTGTTTGTAGTCCTGAGCCTTTGGTTTTGGGCCTTTCTTAAGTTAACTTAAATGACATTAAGGTATTTGGTTTTATTTTATTATTTGGTGCTTCAATAACCGATTGAAATAAAATTCTAACCTTAGTTAAACTAAAGGAATCTCTGTTCCAAGCGAGTGATGCGCGATTCAAAGAAACTATGAATGATAAAAAATTAATATTATTGCCCCATACTAATTTATTCCGGAGGACTTACCCAAGTACTCATAGTCCTTGGAGGAGCTCTCCGGATTCATTCGGAGATCCGAATTATTGACACGATATTCAGACAAAAAATTGACGACAATAATGTGTAGAAACATAAAAAAATTATTTCTCCTTAGTAATTGATTCTAAAGGGTTCACTCAAGCACGACTAGTCCTTGGAGAAACTCTTTAGATTTGTTCGGTGTTCCGAATCGTTTCTACCAAAGCAGCTTGCTTTGGTTTATTGAAAATATCATGGTGGTTAATCAAAAGTGATTATTTCAAGCTCATTGCTTTTGGTTTGTAGAAAACCTAATGGGGGTTAATCAAAAGTGATTAATTTGATCTTTATTGTTGGGTCTTATCATATTTACAATCAACAATATAGATCGGGGGTTCGGATTTATCAGTTATCGTTGGGTAATTCTTTCGAATTGAAATCCGGAAAACTTGCGATTTGGGGTTGTTGATATGTGATAATTAACATAACATACCACTGGAAAATATCGTGTGGCTCCAGTGACCACAAGGTAGCTAATCTTTGGCCTCTGGATACCTTCACTAGACCCGCCCTTTGAACAAATTGGTTAGCTAATCCAATCGTTCGCAAGGAGTGTCGTCTCACTTTCCAGAAAAGTATCTAATAGATACGAAAAGACATCTGGCAGATATTGCTATCACCTCCGCAGATAATTCCAAAGATGGAATATACATCGGTGTCAGTGGTGTTTCCACTATTCGCAACCATAATAATGGTTTGTAACCGTCTACCAGCGCAGTAAGCATAGTGACGGTTACTGTCATTTGTAGCCATCCACCAGCGCAATAAACATAGTGACGGCTACTTATTATTGGTAGCCGTCCACCAGCGTAGTAAGCATAGTGACGGCTACTGTTATTATTATTATACATTATTAAATTTATTATTATAGATTATCATGCTTCCAAGCAAATCCTGTTCTCGCAACAAAGCAAAGAGATAGCCTTACTTCTAGCCAATCAACGGTTCGAGGGGCAAAAAAACATCGGAACTTAAGACAATGCCCCGAGAGGAAAAGAAGCATCGAGAGCCTAACACCAGCGCAGTAGGCTGAGTGACGACTATACCGTTGATTAGGCTAGAATTTCTGCCTTTGTTAGGCCGAGAAGGCAAGGTGTAACCTTGGTATTAAAACGTCGTATTAGATGAGTTTTCAAGAGGTCGAACCTATTCGCCAGGTCCAGGTTTGGCTAAACCAAAGCGGTCACAACCCGGAAATTGGGTATAATTTTTGGCAAGGGTGTCAGAATGACTGGACAGCCTAAGTCAGCTGAATTACAGCAACCCGGAATTGGGTAAATCCTTCGATGTGGCTGAGTGTAGTGTTAAGATGACCTTTACATACCATCACAATAAAAACCATAATTGATTTAGGTCAATATCATTCTGACCCTTATCAGACAATTTTAGTCGCTTGTTGAATAACCAACCACCCGGATATTGGGTTTTAAAAGGACAATGAGAGTATTGCAACAACTCCACGGAGTCCTCTTTGGAGTTTAGCTAAATGCTAAACTTAGCTAGAACAACCAATCACCACCTTGGAATAACCAGGAGTGTTGGGCTGGCTTTGGTGGGGAACACCGCAAGTGTAGCCTTAGTTTTGCTTTAGCAAGAGTGTCTCCATTCCTTTGTGAAATGGGTAGCGCTCCTATTGTACCGCCACTATCTCGAAGCAGAGCGGCTGTGTTCTTCGAGAGGTCTAGCTTCGTTGTTACGAAGGTGTGAACGGTACCAATAGATTAATCAAAAGTGATTATTTTCGTTAATCAACAGTTATTTTTGATTTTCAAGAGTAAAAAAAATTTAATTCAAGATATTGATTCAATAAAATTTAAAAAATTAATCAATAATTGGTATTGATTTTCAAAAGTAAAAAATTTAATTCAAGATATCGATTCAATAAAATTTAAAAAATTAATCAATAATTGGTATTGATTTTCAAAAGTAAAAATTTAATTCAAGATATCGATTCAATAAAATTTAAAAAATTAATCAATAATTGGTATTGATTTTCAAAAGTAAAAAATTTAATTCAAGATATCGATTCAATAAAATTTAAAAAATTAATCAATAATTGGTATTGATTTTCAAAAGTAAAAATCTGATGTGGCCATCGCATAACTTTCCGAACAGACGCAAATTTTTATATTATTTTTTATAAAATGGTTACATAATTTCAACAGTAAATCGATGAAAAATTTCATATTTTACCAAAATAGGAAGAAAAAAACTTTTGAATGCCTATATCTTGCAAACGAAGCATTTTTGGACCCATGTTATTAGAAACTTTTTATCTTATTTTCGTTAGTAGAATGCGGTTTACTATTTTATTTACAAATACAAAAAATTTTTACAAATACAAAAATTTTTGAAACGCCCTGTATATTTTAGAGAAAAATTTGTAGGACAAAAAATGTAGGAAATTCCATAGCGCTAATTTTTTGTTATTAATATTTTTACATATTTAATTTCGTTTCGAAGTTATGACGCATAATGTCATAATAGCTCCAGGTAAACCCCCTTTCCCGTTACACGATTTAAATTATTTTCATCTGGCTTCGTCCTACGACAGGAAAAAGCTTATATGCAAAATTTGGAATGATTTGCTTGCTTCGTTTAGACGCTATCGTGTTCACAGACGTACATACACACACACACACACACCTACACACACACATACATACAGACATCCTTCCAAAAATGATAAAAATGGATTCAGGGGACCTCAAAACGTGAACATCTGTCAAAAAATTGGGGGGTCAAATTTTGACTGATAACAATACTTTCCTTACCTAGGGGTTCGGAAAGTAAAAATTTAATTCAAGATATCGATTCAATAAAATTTAAAAAATTAATCAATAATTGGTATTGATTTTCAAAAGTAAAAAATTTAATTCAAGATATCGATTCAATAAAATTTCAAAAATTAATCAATAATTGGTATTGATTTTCAAAAGTAAAAATTTAATTCAAGATATCGATTCAATAAAATTTAAAAAATTAATCAATAATTGGTATTGATTTTCAAAAGTAAAAAATTTGATTCAAGATATCGATTCAATAAAATTTAAAAAATTAATCAATAATTGGTATTGATTTTCAAAAGTAAAAAATTTAATTCAAGATATCGATTCAATAAAATTTAAAAAATTAATCAATAATTGGTATTGATTTTCAAAAGTAAAAAATTTAATTCAAGATATCGATTCAATAAAATTTAAAAAATTAATCAATAATTGGTATTGATTTTCAAAAGTAAAAAATTTAATTTAAGATATCGATTCAATAAAAATTTAAAAAGTTAATCCATAATGAGTTTTGATTTTCTCAAAACGAAAATTTAATTCAATTTCTTTAGGTTAGTTATTTGATCTCTATTACTGGATGAAGGGTAGGGCCTTTTTGTCTGGTCGATGCTAATGACCATTAGTTATTACTCGTAATTACTCGAGTGAATTTTTGGGGATTACATAAATTAATTGGGGTTTGATATCATTCAGATAATTTGGGTAGAGCCTTTTCATCTGGTCTTTGCTAAGGACCTATTATAATAAATATTTACAGTTAAAAATAATTGAGAAAGCATAATTAAATATTAGGAAATCAAAAATTCTTAAGTTAGTTTGGGTAGAGCCTTTTTTGTCTGGTCTTGTGCTAAGGACCACTAATAATAGATATTTACAGTTAAATATAATTTAGGAAGCGTAATAAATTATCGTAGAATAAAAAATTCTTAAATTAAATTGGGTAGAGCCTTTTTTGATTATTGGTCCGGTGCTAAGGACCACTAATAATTAATAAAAACAAGTAAATCTAATCTTTGGTAAGTTACTAAATTATTTGGGACTAATATAATTATTGATCCTATATCGAAGTTAGTTTTAGGCCGTGATTGGGCCAATACCATCATTGCGATTGATTGGTAGAGACAGTTTTTGGTCATGCTCGGGACCGATATTGATTGATTTTTAAGGGCTACTGCTTATTTTTAAATCTTTCACATGCCAGTTTCCTAACGTTTTTCCTTTTTCGTCAGTTAACTCATAAATCAAATTACCTATCTTTTTGAGGACCTTGCATTTTATAAATTTCGGCGCAAGTTTGGCCATAAATCTATTTCCCGCGTTAGACAATACATAATTCTTTTTCCAAACAGTGTCACCTACTTGAAAGGATAAGTTTCGTTTTCTTAAGTTATAATTATGTTGTCCTTTTTTGTACGCGTTTGACAAAGACTTTCTTACATTTTGAAATAGTATTGGTAATTGTTGCTGGTCTTTGTCCCACCTTATTTGCTGATCTTTTATATCAGTATCAAAATCTTGCAATGATTTTCCGTAATAATCGCCATCGATAGGAATGTATCTTCCAAATACAAGAAAAGAAGGCGTAAATCCCGTTACTTCGCTTTTAGAAGTATTAATTGCGAACGCGATTTGTTGTACGTGGTTGTCCCACTCGGTATGATCGTTTTTGATATATGAGGAGATGGCAGTAACTAAGATTCGATTTATTCGCTCGGTAGGATTATTTTGGGGATGATATTTGGCGTTATATATAATGCTTTTTATTTTAAACTCCGCGAGGCAATTTTTAAACTCTTTCGAAATAAATTGAACCCCGTTGTCGCATATAATTAATTGTGGTACCCCATACGTAGTAAAATAATGATTTTTTAGATAATCTATGATTTTATTCGAATTGGCTTTAGTCAAAGGGTGTACCGTCACGTATTTGGTAAAATAATCGGTAACTACCAATAGATGTTGATTACGTTTGTTTTTTGACATTGGTAGGGGACCTAATAAATCCATAGATATGACTTGGAAAGGATATGATACCTTCTTTTGTTTACCCATCAACCCTGGTCTCATCATTTGTGATGATTTTTGGGAACTACAGGTCGCGCAATTTTGGACATAGTTCCTAATGTCGTTGTTCATTTTCGGCCAATAATAGTTTTCCGCTATTCGCGCGGTAGTTTTAAAAATCCCCAAATGCGCGGCTTTTGGGTCGTCGTGCAAGGTATTTAAAATTTCTTTTCTGTTGGCCGTAGGTACTAATAATTTCCAATCGGAAAGATTAGCTGAGCTTATTAAATTATTTGGTACAAATTTATAAATTACGTTATCTTCGATTTTATAAGAGGGATAGCTATTGGGGTTTTCCTCTATTTTTTCTAATAAATCGGTATAATATTGATCTTTTTGCAATAAATCAATGTCTAGTGTACATGCATCTCTTGATAGCATATCGGGGACTATATTTAATTTTCCAGGCCGATGTTGGATGTCGAAATCATATTGCGCTAATTTAAGCGACCACCGAGCTAAACGGCCGGTCGATTGATCGAATTGTTTCAACCATTTTAGCGCCGAACAATCTGTTATTAAAGTAAACTTTAACCCTTCTATGTACCCTCGGAATTTATTTATCGCGAATAGTACAGCTAATAATTCGCGTTCGGTGGCATGGTATTTCTGTTCAGCGATTGTGAACGCACGGGACGCATACGCGATGGGGTGCTCCAAGCCGTTTTGTTTTTGAAATAACAATGCACCCCCCCCGACTAGACTTGCGTCCGTCTGTACGAAAAAAGGTTTTGTGAAATCGGGGGAGATCAATATGGGCGCGTTAGAAATCAAATATTTTATTTTTTCAAATGAAGCTTCTGCCTCTGGCGTCCAGTCGATCGATTGACCTTTCTTCTTATTTTTTATTAAGGCGGTTATTGGTGAAGAAATAGTTAATAATTGAGGCAGAAAAATTCTGTAATAACTAACTAATCCGATTATTCTTTTAACTTCGGTTGTATTACGAGGTACTTTTAATTTTTGAATTGCTTCAACTTTGGAAGGGTCCGTTTGTAAACCTTTTTCTCCCACTATAAATCCTAGGAAAGTTAAAGATTTTTGGCAAAATTTACATTTTTCCAAATTTATCCGGAAGCCGGCTTCTTTTAACTTTTCAAAAACCGCAGTCAAAGTTTCGAGGTGTTTTTCAAACGTCGGGGAAGCGACTATTATATCATCAAGGTATACAAAGGCATCCTCTTTGTGTAATATAGGCCCCAAAATTCGGTCCATGACCCTCTGGAGTGTCTGGCCACTATTTGACAATCCGAAGGGCATGACCACGAACTCGTATAATCCCTTCCCGGGGATGCAAAAAGCAGTTTTTTGTCGACTACCTTCTTCTAACCTAATTTGCCAAAATGCTTTTCTCAAATCTATTGACGAAAAATATTTTGAATCTCGTAATCTATTTAATATGCCATCAGTACGTGGCAAGGGATACGAATCCTTGACCGTGACCGAGTTAAGCTTGCGTCCGTCAAAACACGCTCTTAGTTCACCGTCTTTTTTCTTTACTAGTAGAATCGGGGACGAATACGGGGAGTTCGAGGGTTGAATGACTTTATCTGCTAGCATCTTATCGATTTCTTTCGTTAAATGCCCTCTCATGGTGGGACTTAGGGGATATTGTCTTTGCTTGAAGGGCAAAGAATCTCCTACGTCGATTCGGTGCTCTACGTGTTTGACACAACCGGCTGCGGCTTTAGAGATTGTTTTTAATTTAACAATTATTTTTTCAAGTTTTTCTTGTTGCTCGTGTGTCAATGGCATCTGATTTGTTTCGTTTATGCTATTGATCTGAATATTTTTTGGTAATTCCCATGAAAAATTAGCAAAATTTATCATTAAATTGAATGCTTTACAAAAGTCGGTTCCCAAAATAATGGCTGTATCAACCGTCGGTACAACATAGAATTTAATATTTCTGGTTACGTTTTCAATAGTTACCGATAGAAAAATTTCGCCTGATACTTTTGCGGCATTTCCGTTTGCCACACTGATATTACTTACATTAGATTTGTTTATTATTATTGACCGTTGTTCCAACAAGTTGGCGCTTTTGTGCCCTAATATAGAAACATTACTTCCCGAATCGATTAAGGCCATGAATTTTTGTTCGAAAATTTTTAAGCGTAAGTAAGGGCGATTATCAAAAGGTTTTTTACAAAAAGTCGTTGCAACTTTTTGTGTAGTGTTTTCTTTAAAAAAAGAGTTGATGGTTTTTAACCATCTTTTCCAATTTGACGCGTTCAAATTGGATTGATCCGTAGATACATTTATTTTGGGGTTTTCGGGGACATGCGGGATGCGCCGAAATTTTTTCCACGTCCTCGACCGCGAATTGAATTTATTCGATTCGTTCGGTGTACAGGAATTTGACTGGTATTGTAATTGTTTATTTCGTGATTCGGGGTAACCGGTACTTCGACGCTCGTGCCCTGTTTCACAGCGCCGGACTGTTCGTTTTTTGGAAGTGGCGTAGAAACTTCATTTCTATTATTACATTTGCTGCAATCTTTTTTATAAATTCCAGGCGACCCGCATCCGTAACAAAAGGGATTTATTCTTTGTTCTTTACATGCCGGATAAATGTGACCTAATTTTTGGCAATTCCAGCAGGTTATTGCTTTGCGCATATTTGTTGTCGTGGGTATGGTTTGCGCATCCGGCGTAGAGTTATTTATTTTTACAAAAGAAATTCGCCGTGGAGGTAAATTAAATTTGACTTTACGTATTTCTGGATACTCCGATGTTTGGTTTTGCAACGCCTGAATTTTTCTACATTTTAATTTTAATTCGTTCAAATTGTCGTACTCGTGTAGGACTATATGATTGGCAAAAAAAGGGTTTACGTTTCGCGTGATTTGTCTTACGATTTGTTTTTCATCTATCGGATTTTCAAATCTTCGGTATAATGACGCGATTTGATCGATAAAAGATAAGACGTTTTCGTTTGCGCCTTGGACCCGATTTTGGATCTGTTTTGATAGTTGGTACTCGTAATCTAACGGTAAAAATTCGTTTTTAAATAATTTGACAAATTCTTTCCAATTCGTACTTTTTTCTTTCGCGCTCCGACAAAATTTAACCCCGTCCCCTTGGAATAAATCATGTGCCGACATGAATAATTCATTTTCGTCCACATTTCTCGCAATTCTTAAATCTTCTACCCGTTCTAGAAATTCCATGGGGTCTTCTTTTGAGTGATGACCCGTATATTGGATTCCCCATTTGAAAATAGGAACATTTTTTACCGTTTTGACTTTAATTTTCGCGGGTGTTGCGTTTGTCGTTTCTATTTTAACCGAAACAATATTCGCATTCATAACCGCATTTTCCATATTGGAAATATCGGTTTCGTATACATCAATCGCGTTTTTCTTAGCCGGGTCGCTAACGGTTTTCATTAAAGCCAGTCGTTGATCCGCATGTTGTAAACGTACCTTAATTTCGTCAATTATTTCTTGAGATAATTGATTTTGTATTTTTCCCGCCAGGTCACTAAGCGTTTCATCTAACTGCCCGGCATTTACGTCCCATGTAAATGGTAGCGCTTTTGGTTCAATATATTGTTCAAGCAACTGTGTCAATATTTGAATATTAGCCAATTTTGTAATTCTGGGTTCGGTGCTTCTACATAATATTTCGAATTTTAGTTCGCTATTAGTTAGGTATTCCGGGTTCATTTTGATTTATTTGAATAGACCGTTTTTTAGATAATTTAACACCGATTTTGGCCGCGATAATTTATCTTCTTTTTGGTTGTTTTGGACCGTTTTTTAGATAATTTAAAACTGATTTTGTGTAGACACGTAATTTTCGCTTGATGTACGTACGTTGAATTCTTTCTTTACAATTTTTACCTTTAATTCTAACACAATTTTTTCTTACCACCTGAATTTTTTCTAGAATTTTACAAAAACTATAAGCAAATTCTAATTTTTCAGATTTGTCCCCAAATCTCTAGCCTGAAGTTGGTGGCGCCATTTGTTAAGCCTATAACAGATAGATTACTATATTTTATATTATAGACGAAATTAGCTCCGTGGCTTTGCTCAGTTGGACAGGTAAACTTCCGGTCTTCTTGCTCTCATCTCAGGTGTGGTACTTATTTAGAAATTTGCTTATATGTTTTTAAATTCGTAAGAAAAAAAATCAATTATTCGAATATACATATATTATTTCATAAATATTGCAGTCAAATATACATTAGTTCACATAAATACACAAAATAACGACACTTAATGTCTACGAAATTAATTGTTAAAATTGTTAGTATGTAAATTAGGAAATTTTAATAAGTTTATGCAAATGTGGATTTTAATAATTAATAATTAAATTTTACATGAAGCAACACTTACTTGCATGAACTTACGGAATATTTCCAGTAAAACTCAGTATTTGAGTTAATATATGGTACAAGAAAGAAAATTGGCAAATTTGTTACAGAAAATTTAAGAATAGATACAATGATTTTGGTTAGACCAAATTTCTACCTTGAGATGCGACGTAATCCACAAATTAGTTGGTTGGAGTACTTTAAAGATGTGGTTGTCCCAATATTTGCTTCGCCGTTAGAAAGAATTCAACGCTGTGACCTTCTTGTTGATTGTAGTAACACGTCACCGATTAACTTGTTTTAAAAAACTTCACTTCGTGTTTTTAATCGCGTGTTGCACAAAATTTAGGATGCACTCGCGTTATTTCTATCTGGTATTGTTGGAAGTAGAATTCTCACATGTTTATAGATTATTTCTTGTATGATTTTAATTCGACGGAATGTTTATTTTATTCTGGGTATTTGATTACTTTTCTCGCTTAAATTGAACTATGATCAACTTGATCATCGATGGCAATTTTGATTCGATTCACTTTCGTAGTACGTTTAATTATTGTACTCGATCGTTACACCGAAGAAAATGTATTTGTTGGTTCACCGATTTGATGTTAATCTTATTTGATGATTATTTCGGTAGAATCTCCGTTACTTGTGTCGACATTTTTTATTTAAAATTGTTCGAAATTTAGTTAAACGAATGTTTACGTTTTTATGGTCACTAGTTTAGTTGGTTGATCGATGAAAATTTCTTAATACGACCGTAATAAATTATTTGATGATGGTATTATTCCGGATCGGAAAGTAAAAAAATATTACACTTTGGTAGATAATAGATAATTTATAGGTAGAAGTTATTTGGCTCGTTGATTTCAGGAGACTGACTTCATTTTTCCATCCCTCCTTTCAAATTTCTTTCCCTTGATGAGGTCATTTGGGTAGGAATTAATTTGTTATCTCTATATGAGTTCTATTTACAAAAATGCATATTAAACAGTTCCTTTGTTTCTTAACGCGGTACTCGTTTGAATACGACATTATTACAAAGTAACTCTCTACAAATTAACTTAGTTTCAATAGAACCTAGTCATATGAGGATTTTATCACCTCGAAAGTATAATTTTGTTGATAATAATTTTCTCGCGGTGAGCGGACTGCGTATTTCATTTCAGCACAGGTGCGCTGTGCTACTATGTATCTTTGTTCTTCAATGTAATAATTTGTAGTTATCTTTTGATAAAGAACGTCGATTGGCATAATATTCAAATATTAACATTTATAGTCGGATCCCGTTGACTCGAATTTATTTTTATTAACAAATTCTATGTTTATATTGAAAATATGACATTTCTGGTTATTATTTAATATTATTGAAATGGATATTTCATGATAGCTTATAATATACGGCATCGCCGTAACAAACTCAAACAAACGGATATGTCAGAAATGTTCATTTTTTGTACTTGACACTGTATTTTCTTTAGCCAACAATTACCCAGAACTTTCTTCAAATTGAAAATTAAAGTAGGCTATGTTCGGGGACATGGCCGTATGGTTTAATGTGAATACGTCGTCGCAGCATACCCATTTTCGTTCCAAGCTTTTGCTGAATAATGACAATTCGAAATTTATCGTTTCTACACTTTTCGTACACATATAATTTTCGTTACACATTTTTATTAAATTTTTAAACACGTTACCGATTTTATAGACGTATTCACGTCAAAAATTCAAGAAGTATTTGATAAAACAATACTATGGTATTAAAATGACATTGATATTTCTCATACAAATTTGTTTCCAAATCATTATTACCTTGGAAACCAAAAACGCAACGAACTTATGCATTAACATGCGTCACATTTATAAAATTGTTTGATATAAATTATTGGATGCATAAATTTAAAGCAAGACCGTGGTCTTAAATGAGACCCTGTAGGATTAAATTTACCAATAAACTCAACTTGAGACTGAAGAAGGTCATGCGTCCCGGAAAAGTCGTCATAAAATCTCAATCTAAGTGTTAGGATTCTATAAATTAATATTTCTCAAAATACACATCGAAGAATTTCCACTAATAATAAAAATCATAATTTAATTCTAGTTACTCCAAATCAAGTACGTCGAGCTTTAGTTAGATATACAAAAAAAGAAACTTTTACGAAATGGGCTACGTAAGATTAAAATTTCTTATATTTATAATATAAGTCAATAAACATTAAATTTTTAGTATCTTCAAGAAATGCACCAAAAGTAATTGCCAAGCAATTAAATGGTCTTCCACCATTTGCCAAGCTCTTAACTAGAACCTTACTGGATAATAATTGTCCTTCTCGAGGTACATTTTTATCTTAAAAATTTTATCATGTGATTGATATAAAATAATGTGGGAGCTGTTGGGAAGACAAGGAAATTATTTCCGATTTTCTGCCTCACCTATTTTTTGAATATTTAATATTACAATATTCTTTTCTGTTTTACTTACAGGAAATAACGCTGTGACGCTACGAGAGTCTGCACATGTGCCAGCAATGCGTGTTGCAGGAGATGATGAAATGTTGCATTTTTCAAATTGATTTTTCTCAAAATTTTGACTATGCTTTCATACATAAAATTTTTACAGTACACTATATTAATGTTCCTCTTTCTATAGAAAAAATTTCAATTGATTTGGGATTACAGTTGTTAGGTAATTCTAATAATAATTACTACTTTAAGTAATTCAAATTTATTTTCCAATAATTCAATTTTTAATTCCAATAAATCATACATCTATCTTTATTGTTTGAGCATTATAAAATAGGTCTATTCTATCTATTATACATAGGTAGATATTTTATAGAAAATCACGAAGTTTTAGAGTAGAAAATAAAATTATTATTGCATATTTTAGGTAGGCAATATAGAACATACCTAGTTATTCTGTAGAATTGTTATTTAGTTCTAGTTTAACTTTATAATAAGAATTAAAAACAAACAATAAAACCAGTTTAAAAGTTTTTAAAATATTATTATACTATTTTAATTAGGATAATCCTCCCGAAATACCTCGAGAACCTTTTGAAATATTTACTTGGGGTATTTACACAAAGAAAACAATAGTTCTAATTCAAAACTATCTTCGGTTTTAATAACTATGTTTTGTTTTCAATCAAATATAGTAACTTTATTCTGACCGTCTCCCCTCGGAAGGCAATGGCAAACCACCGAGGTGTAATCTGCTTAGAACAGCCTCTCTGGAGATGAAGTGTATACACTTCCCGCGGTTCGGAGCCCGCGTTAAACAAGTAGGTCCCCTATGTATGTGATAGTACTACAAACGCACAACACATACATAGGAGAGAGGTCGCCAACATCCGGTAACGGATAGGCACGTTAAGAAGAAGATAGTAACATTTAAAATAATGTTTTCCAATATCTTGAAATAAAAGTTAAAATTATTTAAAATAAATATTTAGAAGTTTAAATTAAACGATTTACCGTTTTAATTTCAAATATTTTGTTATATTTTAATTAAAATCAGAATTTCGTTTCATATACCAACATTAATTTATTACATTACATGTAAATACTCTAGAAAGAAATTAATGTTAATTTTGATTTTATGACAGAACAGAACATGAAAGAACAGAACACGAAAGAACAGAACATGAAAAAACAGAGCAGTGAAAAAACAGAGCAGTAAAAAAACAGAACAGTGAAAAAACAGAACAGTGAAAAAACAGAACAATGAAAAATGAGAACACTGAAATAAAAGAACATTGACAAAACAGAACATTGAAAATTCAGAACAACGGGAAAAATTAAAACGCGAAATTAATTACGTCATGTAACGTGGAAATCCCGCTCGCAGAGTCTTGAAATTTTTGCGAAAATATTGTTAGAATCAAACTACATTATTTCCCGTCTTTTTGAATTTTTAAAATCTAACTTTTAAAAATTGTCACATATTTCTTGGTCAATTCAAATTAGAATCAAGGAAATAACGAAATCCCGTCTTAGTAAATTTTTAACATCAAAATATTTTTAGAAACGTATATTTGCAGGTCGAATAATATCTGTAAGAGATCTAGTGTAAATTAACAGACGAAATTATATTTTTCAAACGTGTAATAATTTAAATTTATTGCAATAATTCTTAGTTACGTCCATCCCAAATCATACGATTGGAATGATATTTCGAGACTAACGTAGCACAAATTAAGAATCTGGGCAGTCATCAGTTTTGCCTTCATTCCAGTACTGTTTTGAATTTACGTCCTCTCGCATAGGTACATAGTTAACAAATTAGTTGGACATGTAGAAACTTTAAATTGGAATAGCGTTGTTCGCTGCAATTTTATTTCAAAGTTGCACATGTGCCTGTCAAAACCACGTTGATTTATGGATTTTATTTTCTTATCTGTACACGTGTACATGTGGCGAACCCGAGCATAGATATTTTAACGTTACGTTTATGAGGATTTCGCAATCATGCTTTGCCTTCACAGATGGCAAAAAACTTTAAAAGTATACCTTTTTGTTCCACAAAAAATTATAAAGTAAACATTCAAAATGCAATAACACCAGCTGCATTTTGCGAGTTCAGACAAGATTTCGTAGGAAGAAAGACAAAAGTGACTCGTTTCACTTGAATTTTCTGACCAATCAGGTATCGAGGTCGAATTTAAAGACCAATTATAGACTTTTCTGGAAGAAATATGGAAGGGTTTTTATCCCCACGACCATCGAAAATCACATAAAAGGCACTGCAGAGCCCAATTTTAGCGAAGATTCCTTAGGGATCTTCAGGTCCGAATCTATGTCGGCCTGAACAGTGATCATGTAGTATCCAAAAACTCTGCCGGAAGTACTTCCGAGAAATGAGATAACGCCAGTGCAGGCGGAATTTTAGTGTAGTTGAATACAAGTCAATTATATAAATTTTACCAACGTAAAATTTTAAATCATTTAACAGTCATTTTGTGTAATATAATATGTGCAACAGTGCAAATAGGTAACAGATTTTTTATCGATTATACGAACCTTCATCAATATGGAACGGCATCATTTGATTTAATTATCATTCGGTCATTTAGTTATGTTTTAATTCTTTCTGGACATGTTAATTAAATAGTATTAGATTTATTGAATTAAAATCAGTTTTCGAGTTGAACATTTAAACGCATTTAGTATTAAACTTATTGAATTAAAATCAGTTTTCGAATCAAACATTTAACGCTTTTAGTATTAAACTTATTGAATTAAAATCAGTTTTCGAGTTAAACATTTAACGTTTTTGGAATTAAACTTAGTGAATTAAAATCAATTTCGGTTTGAACTATTAACGCATACATTAATGCAAGTTTTTATGTAAATCATTTCGGCATAATAAACCAGCGGTCGATATGTACGCGCCGCTCGATATGGATCATTTTATCGAACCTTCTTTAAGTGTACCACGTAATCCAGATGTTTACGTGCATCACATGTGGACATTCTTTCGAGATAACTTTTTATTAATTAAGAAGGAACAGTACCGTACTCCAATATTTTATTTCGTGTAAATTAAATCAGTGAAATTTAAAGTCGAGGTTATTATTTAACAAACTCGTTCGTGTCATTCTAACGCAACTAATCCGGCTGCACGAAACTGACCACGGTCAGATCCGGATCAAGTTAATTTTATCGGAATTGGAAACTCTTATGTTTTGTCATCATCTTTTACCGAATTACCTTCAACATTTCAACGTATTTTATGGTCATCTCGATTATGGAAGAACATTATTCCCGTATCTCATATTGGCAAATCTCATGGAAATTCCGTTTGGAACACATCAGTATCTTATATGTAAGCATTACTTTCGTATTTTTAAGTATTATTGTATTCTTGGTCAGTTTTGACCATTACATTTTACCACCTTTCAGGTGTACCTTGAAAGACGATCGCAACCTCTTTGTATGTCCTTTTTATATGTTAATATTCTAAATTGTTTATTAAAATACCGTCATATTCTTCGAATTATGTTTTACGTAATATTTAAGTTTAATAAATTAAACCAATCATATTTCAAATTGAATTTTATGTCATGTTTGATAGTAACTGAATTAAATCAACGTCAAGTCAATATTTTTAGTGATAACGTTTCATCCTTTATTCAAGTCAAGTTTTTCACATTTGAGTTTTTGTAACACCATGTAGCTGTAAATATGATTAGACATATGTTATAAATTACCAAGTGCCCCCTGTACATTTCGACATTATATCTTTATTATTTATGTTTGTGTTTTTATTATTGTTTATGTGTTTGGTTATTTAGCGATGATGTAAGGTAAGGTTTTATAACAGCAAGATGTACCTGTAATCCAAAGAGAGGCCACCAGTATGAGATGTTCGCGTTTAGCTTTGTCAACAGCTGTCGTGTATTCAGCTGGAAAGGGGCGATTTGCACCCCTTTCGAATGAACCTTGGTTCAGAATTCACGTGGCGCCCTTTTGACTCCGTGTGTAAATATACTCCCCCCCCCGATTTTGATATAACATCATAACTCGCGATCGAGGATTGCCCGGTCGTCGAGTGGAAACACACGCTTTGCGACGTGTCGTCACACGACCCTTTCATTCCTTTCACCAACCCACCCCTTCGCGACTTCGAGCTAGTCAACCTTTTATTACCTGTTGGGAAGGTGTCGTGGATGCAGAACGTGGTGTAACAGGATAATAATTTGGCGCCCAACGTGGGGCTCGAGAAACCCCCGTCTATCGAGAAACCCCTGCCTATCGATGAAGCCCTTTTGGCACATCATATCGAATTTTT
This sequence comes from Podabrus alpinus, assembly GCA_932274525.1. Classification (NCBI taxonomy): domain Eukaryota; kingdom Metazoa; phylum Arthropoda; class Insecta; order Coleoptera; family Cantharidae; genus Podabrus; species Podabrus alpinus. The sequence continues at coordinate 40,727,808 of OW026452.1, read as the reverse complement.
GTTAGTTAATCAAGTAAAGTCCAAATTAATTTTTGTAGGTTAAAAAGATTAAATGGCGCCCAACTAAGTGGCTGTCGAGAACGCCTTTTTGGCATTTCGTGTTGAATTTTTTGAAGTCCGTCAATTCCGAAATTTTTTTGTGAAATTGAGTAGTTTTCAAGTTTAAATAGCGCCACAACCGCGTGTAACTATCGAGAAAGCCCTTCTGGCATATCGTTGTATTTTTCTTTGAAGTCCGTAGAGTCATTTTTGAATTTTTTGAAATTTTAAAGTTTAGTGAAGCGCATGAATGGACTAACGAGATTCCGTGACGTCATCATGGTTCTTTAGCGAAGTGCATGAATGGACTAACGAGATTCCGTGACGTCAAGTCCTTGCGTGTTAAGTTTAAATTTTGTCGAGATTTTTGTTGTAGGTAATAATCATTCATTGTCCTTTTAGTAACGAAATTTTGTTTTTAGAGTAACATGTAAATTATCGGCCGTGTTTTGTCGAATTAGATTTTTAAATTAGTTTAAACAATTTTAGTTTTAGAATGATATGTAAAATTGTACCGGACAAGTTCGGAAAAGACGAGTTAGGGAATTCAACGCCCAATTGTTTATTGGAAACTTTTAAACAACCCCCTCCCGACGAGGTGTTGGTTGACCCAATTATGACTTCCGTTTTGAAACCACATTTTAGACAATTTCGAGTTCAATTTTAGTATTCTTTTTGTTGTAAGAAAGTACGAGTGAATTTTTCTTTTTTCAAGTACATCTCGTTACGATTAAAGTAAATCATTATCAGTATTAAGTGAGTCACTATTGTTGCTAAATTTTTTTTGTTGATAAATATTTGTTGTATTAGATTTTAAAAGGAAATGTTATTTTGACATTTACCTTGAGTTTATTTTCGTCACGCATTTATAGGTTGGATCGATGAGGTCAGGTTTGGTGCGGACCACCACTGACTGTGGACCGAGACAACCCAAGTTTTTTCTCGCTTAGGTAATGCCGTTTTTGCGGGTTTTAGCTATCGTCCCGTGTATGACATTTAAACTACGTACACTATCGCTTACGTATGGCGTTATGTTGCCACCCTTAAGTTTTGTTGAAAACTTTTTGTGTTCAATCAATTAAAGATTGACTTTTACCGTTTCGTTTTTTTTTTCTTTTGCAAACTGTCCGGACGACAGCGAGCCCCTACCTTTTCTATGAACCCCTATACAGGAAACCACCCCTGTTCTCATCAAATAAATCTCGAAGTTTTTGTGATAGCCTAAGGAATCTCTCCGTCAAGGTAAGACGTTAAAATACATCCCGTGTTTACCGCAACCCTTGTCCTTGTGTATAACGATACCTACCCTAACGAACAACCCTTCAGGAATACATCAACCCTCCCTCATTCCGAAAATTTTTTATTTACGCATTCGTATTCCGTCCTTAGCAATTGACATTAAAAGGCTTTAATATGCGTCTTCTACGCACTTTTACGAACTACCCCTACGTACCGTTTTTTATCGAATCATTTTTTTTAAATTTCGTCTGTAGCGATTAAGAATAGAAAGTTGTAGTTGTGTCCAGCACACATGTTTACGATGGATTCCGTTTATGTTACGTACGCATGTTACGCGCTCGTTTTATACGTTTTTATGCCAGTGACGTCGTACAGTCATTACGCATCTTTAGTTTACTTTTGTCTCGAATAAGACACAAGCGTTTCGCACGCATCTTAGGCTTATTACGGGTCACGCATTAACGCACTTCATGTAGGTTACGCATTTAGTTTTTTTAAATTAAAGTAAATTTTTTTTGAATTTGATATCGACCATTAACGTAAAGTTTTTTTTTGAATTGAGGTGCATGTTTTCTTGAATTTAGTTGAAAGTTTTTTAAAGTTTTTTGAATTTAGTATGGACATTTAACGTAAAGTTTTTTGAAGTTGTTTGAAGTTTAACGTAAAGTTTTTTGAAGTTATTTGAAGTTTAACGTAAAGTTTTTTGAAGTTATTTGAAGTTTAACGTAAAGTTTTTTGAAGTTATTTGAAGTTTAACGTAAAGTTTTTTGAAGTTATTTGAAGTTTAACGTAAAGTTTTTTGAAGTTGTTTGAAGTTTAACGTAAAGTTTTTTGAAGTTACTTGAAGTTTAACGTAAAGTTTTTTTGAAGTTTTTCGATCGAAGTTTATCGTGAAGTTTTTCGAGTTAATGCTGAAGTGTTAGGGAAAGTTAAGTATCATTTCGGGTTGAAGTCAGTGTGTCCCTGTCGCGTCACACACACTGATTATGTCGCACCGTCTATCGCACGACGCAAAATTGCCAACCACCAACCACTGTCTATCGCACGACGTTAAATTGCCAACCCCTTTCGTTGGTATCGAGTACCGGTTAGAGTAGATGTGTTTTCGTTTCTTTTTTTTTGTTTAAAGTTAAGATCATTATTGAGAATACCATTGCTATGGTCATTATATCGTACCGTGTTGTATTGTTTGGACCCGTGTCCAATGTGAGACAAAGCATTGTCGCAACACATCCTTTAGGGAAAGTTTTTTTTTGTAACGCCCCCTCTAGGAAATTTTTATCGAGATCTATTTTTGGTAGTGAGATTGTATTAGTTAATAGTTGATTAGAGTAACCCGCTTCTCATTGAGTTATCGTATTATCAGGCTGGACATAGTTCCACTGCCAGATAAATTTTTTTTGGACGTTGATCCACAGTTGGATAACGATCCGAACCCCGAGGTTATTGAGTAATTTCGTGGACTTAGTCCATTCCCCGGTGAATTATCGTCCCATCTTTTTCGTTTGGCGGACTACAATCTGCCCCAAAGGAACCTTCTTAGTAAGGGAATTTTGTACAGAAGTGTGGGTTAACAACTCGAAGCAACACTCTGGGAAACTTACCTTGTTAGGGAATAATAGATTAACTGCAATCAACCTACACGGTTATAACATCTGCCGATCCACGAAAGGAAAACCAATCGCAAGTTTTTTTCTCTGTTTCACCAACGATAATTGATAAAACAGACAGTCCCCATCTACTGAAGTGCATCAAACGGCTTTGTAAATTTGATCCAGCCAAGCACACGTCTTTTTTTACTCTGCTTTTTCAACGACAATTGAAAAAGGCAGACAGTCCCCATCGACTGAACATTTCATGAACGGCATTGTAAATATGAGTACGCCGATGAAGTGCTACCTTAACTCAGGTCTACCCCGATCTGGAGTCCGGTGTCTTCATAGACATTTGTGGGTTCCACGGTCAGCGAATGATCCCGTGATTTCGCGAACCGCCCTCTCATGTAGGAGTCACTACGACACAAGGATTGGCTAAGCCTAGGGTTAGGGGGATTTTTTTTTCTCGCTCTTGTAGTATTTAAGTTCGGTTTAGGTTTCGGTTAAGTAGCGTTAAGTTCAGTTTAGGTTTCGGTTACGTTTCGGTTAAGTTTCGGTTAAGTTAGCTTTAAGTTTCGATTTAGTTAGTGTTAAGTTTGGATATCGTTAAACTCGTTTTAAGGTGTTAGAGTTAAGGAAGATTGTTATTACGTCCCAGTCGTACGACATAAAACTGCGTGTCAAATATTTAAACGGGTTATTGTTTCGTTTCCCTTGTTTATCTCGCTTGTCATTTTTTTGTAATCTCGAACTTTGTTTTGAATCTTAAGTCAACCATTTCCGAAATTTTTTTTATATGAAGTTAGAGGGTATGCTTAGCGATCCAAGGGATTAGCTACCCCGCCGATCGGTTAGTAAGCCAAGTATCGGCTAGTGTTGCGTTAGACTAGCTACCTAAGAGCACTATTAGTCATGCGGTAATTTCGTAGTTACGTTTCGGCCTTTTGAAGAGAAAGTATTTCTCACAATTCTTCAGTTGAATATGTTAAAGCCACTTCATTCAGTTTCAGCATACTTTCAGGTGCAACCCGGACGGTTGTCACCGTTTTGAACTTTAATCAGTTTACGAATTTTTTTTTAAATTTTGTTTTTCGTCTTGTTTAACAACAAGTCTCTTCCCGTTTAAGATAATCAGTCCCCATCTACTGAAGTTGTAAATAGAACCGGCATTGTAAATATGATCCAGCCGATGAAGTATTGCCGACAACTCAGGTCCAAATCTATCTGGAGTCCGGTGTCTCCATATACACTTGTGGGTCCCACGGTCAGCGAATGATCCCGTGATTTCGCGAACCGCCCTCTCCTGTAGAAGTCACTACGACTCACAGACTGACCAAGCCCAGGGTTCGGTGAACCTTCTTTTAGTTTTTGTTTTCGTCTTAGGTATCCCTAGATACGCTTTGACATTTAGTTAAGACTTGAATAATGAGATATTACATTTTCGATGTTAAATCCAAGTAGGATAGATTTTTTTTGCCAGGAGTCAACCTTCGACTTGTTTTAAGCTTGCTCGCGCCTCAGTTGAAGAGTAGTTAGGTATAACCACTCTTGACGTAAGGGGAGTGTAACGTGGAAATCCCGCTCGCAGAGTCTTGAAATTTTTGCGAAAATATTGTTAGAATCAAACTACATTATTTCCCGTCTTTTTGAATTTTTAAAATCTAACTTTTAAAAATTGTCACATATTTCTTGGTCAATTCAAATTAGAATCAAGGAAATAACGAAATCCCGTCTTAGTAAATTTTTAACATCAAAATATTTTTAGAAACGTATATTTGCAGGTCGAATAATATCTGTAAGAGATCTAGTGTAAATTAACAGACGAAATTATATTTTTCAAACGTGTAATAATTTAAATTTATTGCAATAATTCTTAGTTACGTCCATCCCAAATCATACGATTGGAATGATATTTCGAGACTAACGTAGCACAAATTAAGAATCTGGGCAGTCATCAGTTTTGCCTTTATTCCAGTACTGTTTTGAATTTACGTCCTCTCGCATAGGTACATAGTTAACAAATTAGTTGGACATGTAGAAACTTTAAATTGGAATAGCGTTGTTCGCTGCAATTTTATTTCAAAGTTGCACATGTGCCTGTCAAAACCACGTTGATTTATGGATTTTATTTTCTTATCTGTACACGTGTACATGTGGCGAACCCGAGCATAGATATTTTAACGTTACGTTTATGAGGATTTCGCAATCATGCTTTGCCTTCACAGATGGCAAAAAACTTTAAAAGTATACCTTTTTGTTCCACAAAAAATTATAAAGTAAACATTCAAAATGCAATAACACCAGCTGCATTTTGCGAGTTCAGACAAGATTTCGTAGGAAGAAAGACAAAAGTGACTCGTTTCACTTGAATTTTCTGACCAATCAGGTATCGAGGTCGAATTTAAAGACCAATTATAGACTTTTCTGGAAGAAATATGGAAGGGTTTTTATCCCCACGACCATCGAAAATCACATAAAAGGCACTGCAGAGCCCAATTTTAGCGAAGATTCCTTAGGGATCTTCAGGTCCGAATCTATGTCGGCCTGAACAGTGATCATGTAGTATCCAAAAACTCTGCCGGAAGTACTTCCGAGAAATGAGATAACGCCAGTGCAGGCGGAATTTTAGTGTAGTTGAATACAAGTCAATTATATAAATTTTACCAACGTAAAATTTTAAATCATTTAACAGTCATTTTGTGTAATATAATATGTGCAACAGTGCAAATAGGTAACAGATTTTTTATCGATTATACGAACCTTCATCAATATGGAACGGCATCATTTGATTTAATTATCATTCGGTCATTTAGTTATGTTTTAATTCTTTCTGGACATGTTAATTAAATAGTATTAGATTTATTGAATTAAAATCAGTTTTCGAGTTGAACATTTAAACGCATTTAGTATTAAACTTATTGAATTAAAATCAGTTTTCGAATCAAACATTTAACGCTTTTAGTATTAAACTTATTGAATTAAAATCAGTTTTCGAGTTAAACATTTAACGTTTTTGGAATTAAACTTAGTGAATTAAAATCAATTTCGGTTTGAACTATTAACGCATACATTAATGCAAGTTTTTATGTAAATCATTTCGGCATAATAAACCAGCGGTCGATATGTACGCGCCGCTCGATATGGATCATTTTATCGAACCTTCTTTAAGTGTACCACGTAATCCAGATGTTTACGTGCATCACATGTGGACATTCTTTCGAGATAACTTTTTATTAATTAAGAAGGAACAGTACCGTACTCCAATATTTTATTTCGTGTAAATTAAATCAGTGAAATTTAAAGTCGAGGTTATTATTTAACAAACTCGTTCGTGTCATTCTAACGCAACTAATCCGGCTGCACGAAACTGACCACGGTCAGATCCGGATCAAGTTAATTTTATCGGAATTGGAAACTCTTATGTTTTGTCATCATCTTTTACCGAATTACCTTCAACATTTCAACGTATTTTATGGTCATCTCGATTATGGAAGAACATTATTCCCGTATCTCATATTGGCAAATCTCATGGAAATTCCGTTTGGAACACATCAGTATCTTATATGTAAGCATTACTTTCGTATTTTTAAGTATTATTGTATTCTTGGTCAGTTTTGACCATTACATTTTACCACCTTTCAGGTGTACCTTGAAAGACGATCGCAACCTCTTTGTATGTCCTTTTTATATGTTAATATTCTAAATTGTTTATTAAAATACCGTCATATTCTTCGAATTATGTTTTACGTAATATTTAAGTTTAATAAATTAAACCAATCATATTTCAAATTGAATTTTATGTCATGTTTGATAGTAACTGAATTAAATCAACGTCAAGTCAATATTTTTAGTGATAACGTTTCATCCTTTATTCAAGTCAAGTTTTTCACATTTGAGTTTTTGTAACACCATGTAGCTGTAAATATGATTAGACATATGTTATAAATTACCAAGTGCCCCCTGTACATTTCGACATTATATCTTTATTATTTATGTTTGTGTTTTTATTATTGTTTATGTGTTTGGTTATTTAGCGATGATGTAAGGTAAGGTTTTATAACAGCAAGATGTACCTGTAATCCAAAGAGAGGCCACCAGTATGAGATGTTCGCGTTTAGCTTTGTCAACAGCTGTCGTGTATTCAGCTGGAAAGGGGCGATTTGCACCCCTTTCGAATGAACCTTGGTTCAGAATTCACGTGGCGCCCTTTTGACTCCGTGTGTAAATATACTCCCCCCCCCGATTTTGATATAACATCATAACTCGCGATCGAGGATTGCCCGGTCGTCGAGTGGAAACACACGCTTTGCGACGTGTCGTCACACGACCCTTTCATTCCTTTCACCAACCCACCCCTTCGCGACTTCGAGCTAGTCAACCTTTTATTACCTGTTGGGAAGGTGTCGTGGATGCAGAACGTGGTGTAACAGTCATCAGTATAATAAATAATTAATATACCTACTACAACATAATGATATTACTAAATTTGTAAAATTTTGCAATTAAAAACAATTGCTAAAATTAATGCAACACGATTTATTAATTTTAAATTAGTTTATTATTATTATTATATTAAATTACTACAAATTTGCCATTCGCCGCAAAACCTCAGCAAGTCGCGCAGGCTAACATTATTAAGAGCAAAATGAAGCAGAATATGAAGGCAGTTGGTGCAACTGCAAGAAATGTATTGGGACAAGCACTAAGGAACTAAGCAACATTAGTTCCGATGTATTAGAACATTTGCCCAGAAAATCTTCCATGACCCGAAATCTGTTCAACTACAAGAAAACGGCACATATTCCGAATCCGATCACAACAAATTTTTTGATCCCGGAAAATTATGCGGACTTAATTTTACACGACACAGGAGCGAACGATCAAGAAAGAATTTTGGTGATTGGAAATGGTGAGCTACTGGGAGAACTGGATAAGACCGTAATCTATGGAGATGGAACATTTGACAAAGCCCCCAGCATGTTTTACCAACTATATACATGGCATGCTAAGGTCGGCAACTCCTATCCACCTTGCATTTACTTCCTGCTGCAAAAGAAGACCAGTAATACGTACCATCGCATGTTCACAATTTTGAAAGAATTGGTGCCCAACATCGCACCCCAGAAGATTTTAATTGATTTTGAGAAAGCATGAATTTCTGCTGCTAGGACTGCATTCCCGGAAGCGGAAATTAAGGGTTGCTACTTCCATCTGTGTAAAAGTTTGCTAAGAAGGATTAACAGTGCTGGTTTGAAAATCGAATATGAATCTGACATTGACGTGAAATTAAAACTTAAGTCTTTGGCTGCTCTATCGTTTGTACCAGCACGCTCCGTATTTGACGACCTAGCTGAAACATTTCGCGATGATGATCGCTACAATGACGTGTTGACGTATTTCTTCTCCACATAATATATAGTGGGCGTTGCAGGACGTTCACGACAATTTCCTATCGCGCTGTGGAACCATTTCGAAGCCGCTGCGGAGAAAAGTCCAAAAACAACAAATTGTTGTGAAGGTTTCCACAACGCTTTGAACTCAATCTTCCACTGCAGCCACCCTAGCGTATGGAATTTGCTGGACAGATTAAGGGGAGGCATTGCTTGCCAACGTTTGTTACTAGCCAATGCACAAACTGGTCGCCCAGAAGTACAGAAAAAGAAGTATGAGAACCTCAATAATCAAGTGGCAGCCGTTGTACAAGAATACGGAAATTATGAGGATAAGCTGAGGTTTTTGTGGCGAATGGCAAATTTCCAGTAATTTATTATAATAATAATAAACTAATATAAAATTAATAATAATTCAATTTGGTAAAATTAAGGAAAAATCATCATTTGATAAATTAAATCTCTCTGGCTCTCCAGGTTGGGGAATGTCGCTGTTTCTTTCACGGAAAGAAGCATAATGCAAAAAATTCCTATTGTAAAATGGAAAAAGTTTATTATTGTAAAAAGGTTTAGCCGTAGATAAATAAATAAATAAATAAATTAATAAAATGTGTTGCATTAAGTTGCATTAACAACAAAATATCGTAAATTTTTAAATTTGAATTAACAATAAATTTCCACCTGGAATTAATTTTGTAATGAAAATTATATCACAACCTAAGTCAATGTATTGCCTTTATATTATATATTCGTTGTATAACAAAAATTTTCAAGTATGTCAAAAGATATTTTGCTTCAAAGTTAGGTCCAATTTTTGTAGATGAAGCCACATGGCGACAAAAATGCAAAAGGGCGGGTCTTAATTGCAAAATTTTACAAATTTAGTAATATCATTATTATGTAGTAGGTATATTAATTATTTATTATACTATTAATGACATAATTAATTTCGCGTTTTAATTTTTCCCGTTGTTCTGAATTTTCAATGTTCTGTTTTGTCAATATTCTTTTATTTCAGTGTTCTCTTTTTTCATTGTTCTGTTTTTTCACTGCTCTGTTTTTTCATGTTCTATTCTTTCGTGTTCTGTTTTCTCATGTTCTGTTCTTTCATGTTCTGTTCTGTCCGGTTACCTTAATTTTGTATCCAAAACTTTAAACGTTTATGAAAAGAAATCTGCTAAAATTTTGGTTTGAAATCTAAAAATATTTTACATTTGCTTTCGCGAGATGGTACTTTATTTGTTTGATTAATATACAAAGTGATTATTCTAACATAAATAATGGTTACCTCAACCTACTGCAGAACTTTAAAGTCAAGACCGAAAAACCGCGGAGGTAGTTGCGTGTGTTGCCTTGGCAAGTGGAAGTTTGCTGACGTTTGTTTTTGCTTGATCGTCGGACAGGTTTGGTGCTCCGTGGCGGCGGCTGCGTGATGTGTTGTTGAAGATCTGATGTTTGACGGTTTTTCACTTGTTTACATCTCGGTTTGAGTGTTTCGCGGCTAGATGGCGCGAACGAGTCTGTTTCACCTGTCGAGATGGAATGCGGTCGGGACTTTGCGGGAATTTTAAAATTTGTGTTGATGTACGATTTTTATTGGACGCGATTTATCTTTTTGTTATCTGTTTAGGGGCAGATAAGTTATTTTATTGCAGTTAATTCATTGAAAGGATTTTAATTATTTGACTACTATTGTTATATTTTTAAATTGTTATACACTGTGAATTGTCTCATATTTTTACATAATTTTTTGCAATATTGTTAAGTTTTAACCGATTGACGAAGATCGTATCCATAATTTCATCACTTGTCATGATCCCTTTCCCGATATCTGCAGTTGTGCATTGTCAAACGTTGTCCATCACCTACTGTATGCCCTGATGATGATTAAATATATTAATCGAAACGTTGGCTAAACGGTAGATAAGTTGTTTGATTGCTTTCCTTCACACCCAAAAAGGTTTTTTTACATTTATTAATAAATTTCGATGAAATTCAATCACAAATTGAAGAGATGCATTTGGATCTCGAAGAACAACTTAAAATACGAGATAATTTTGAAGCAATGTACTACAATTCAGTAGCTATTACAAATGTGTTAAAAGAAAAGTACATTCCCAATTCAATGCCATATACGGCACACGATCTTCAAATTAATAGCATACCAACTCAATCTAATATAAAATTACCACAAATTAAATTACCAATTTTCGACGGTTGCTTTGAAGAATGGCTAGAATTTTGCGATACATTTCAGTCATTAATTCATGAAAATGCTAGCATGGGAAACATTCAAAAATTCTACTATTTGCGCGCGTCGCTTATAAAAAACGCATTACAAATTACAAGTTGTACATTCAATAGAATTTTCAGCCGACAATTATATTATTGCCTGGGAATTATTATGCAATCGTTATAGCAATAACAGATTATTGGTTCATAACATTGTTAAATCATTGTTTAACATTTCAGCAATAACCAAAGAATCGTCATCAGCTTTAAGGTTACTGATTGACGACACTTTAAAACATTTAAGATCACTTAAATGTTTGGGTCAACCGACAGACAGTTGGGACACCCTAATAATTTATATCCTACATGACAAAATTGACAATGTTACGTTGCGAAAATGGGAAGAATATTAAACAGATAATGATCTTCCCACATTAACTGACTTCATAGATTTTTTAAAGGGCAAGGCTGACTTGCTGGAAACGCTAGAAGTTAAGATCGTTTCAGAAACTGATACCAAACAAAATTATGTTAAAAAAGCGATCAAACCATTAAATTCATTTCACTCGTCAACAATGACCCATGTGTCATTTGCCATGATACCAAGCATTAAATTTACAATTGCCAGCAATTTTTAGCATTATCGCCAAGTGATAGAATTGAAAAGGCAAAGAGGTCACGCCTCTGCTTTAATTGTTTAAGGGTTGGTCATATACCTCCCAATTGCACTTTTTCAAATTGCAGAACATGTAACCGAAAACATAATATATTATTACACCTCAATCAAACCAACGATTCGGTCAGACCGGAAATTCAAACCTCCAGCACCTTTGCATCATCTACTAAATTAACCAATACACAGGTTTTGCTTTCTACAGTACTTTTCCTAGTTTACGACAATAATGGTAACAGCCACAATTGTAGAGGTTTATTGGACTCTGGTTCCGAATCGAATTTCATATCTCAAGGTTTGTATGACAAATTACAATTACCCAAAACGAAAGTACAATGCTCCGTTAAGGGTATAAATCAAGCTCCATCTTACATTAACTTCAGGTCCCAAATAAAAATCAAGTCAAGAGTAAACTTATTTAAAACGGAAATTTCTTGTTTGATTGTCCCATCTATATCCGATAGGATTCCAAATTTTCATTTTTCAAAAGCTCAATTAAATATACCCAAGACCTTACAGCTGGCTGATCCTTACTTTAATGAGGCGCAACCAGTAGATATGTTAATTGGCGCCGATCTATTTTGGAAGTTAACTTGTATAGGTCAAAGGTCACTAGGCAATCATGGACCTATCATGCAAAAAACCCTATTCGGATGGGTCATTTCTGGATCAATACATATCCAAAATCAAAATACTTTATCATTGCCTACATCTGTTCATTGCAACCTTTCATCTGATACTTCCAATGAATTTACTTCGATCCAAAAACAACTACAAGGTTTTTGGGAGTTGGAAGAACTTCCTGTTCAAAGGCATTTGTCCCGCGAAGAGCAAGATTGCGAATCTCATTTTCATTCAACCGTACAACGGACTGAAGATGGCAGATTTTTAGTAACTATACCATTCAAAGATAGTATAGAAAAGTTAGGCGATTCATTACAATTTGCAATAAAACGATTTTATGGACTTGAACGTCGGTTACAATCAAATCCTTTATTAAAGGAACTGTACATTAAATTCATTCGTGAATATATAGAAATGGGTCACATGACGCCGGTTTCTGATGAGCACTTCGCTCTAAGCACCTCTTATTACATGCCTCATCACGGCGTATTAAAAGAGGGCAGTTTAACTTCAAAGCTCCGCGTTGTTTTCGACGGGAGCGCTAACACTTCATCGGGTGTGTCTATTAACAACTTACAGATGACTGGTCCTGTTTTACAACAAGATTTGTTATCGATTATTTTACGATTTTGCCGTTAAGCATTTGCTGTTGCAGCAGATATTGTTAAAATGTATCGGCAAATTCAAGTACAACCTAATCAGCGTTGTTTACAACAAATCGTTTGGCGTGAGAATCCAACTGACCCGCTTATCACTTACAAATTAAACACCGTTACATACGGTACAAAATCAGCATCATATTTGGCTATTAAATGTCTAACCGTATTAGCAGGTCAAAACGCCTTGGAATGTCCAGAGGCTTCCCGCGTGATAGAAGAGGATTTTTATGTAGACGATCTCCTCACTGGTTTTGATTCGGTTGACGATGCAAAGCTTATTTGCTCACAAGTGTCAACCATTCTTTCAAAGGCAGGTTTCGAATTGAGGAAATGGGTTTCTAATCAGCCCAATATTACACAACCATTCCAAAACTCTGAACCGCTTAGTGTTTTAGATTTTGGTGTGCATAACAACGAAAAAACCGTCGGGCTTCATTGGTCTTGCACCAATGACGAATTATTTTATAGCATTCAACTAACACCTACATTACACGTTACAAAACGCACGATTTTATCCACGATCGCGCAGATTTTTGACCCACTTGGATTATTAAGTCCATGTACTGTCATTGCAAAAATGATTCTCCAAGGATTGTGGCTTCATAAGCTATCCTGGGACGAGTCTGTTCCTCTGTTATTTCACACTCAGTGGTTGCAGCTAAGGGACAATCTACACTTATTAAATTCATTACATATTCCTCGGCATGCAATGTGTCGTAATTACATTAATGCAGAGCTCCATGGTTTTTCGGACGCTTCCGAGAAGGCCTATGGTTGCTGTATTTACTTCCGTACTGTTGATATCTACGGAAACATATGCGTACGCCTACTATGCGCAAAAACTAAAATAGCCCCTCTAAAAATGGTCACAATCCCACGCTTAGAGCTGTGCGGTGCCCTCCTTTTAGCTCAGTTATCCCATAAGGTAGAACAAGCAACCCGCATTAAATTTAACGGTAAATATTTTTGGTCTGATTTCGTCAATTGCATTAGCTTGGATAGGTACTTCTCCTAATTTGCTAAAAACATTCGTTGCAAACAGAGTCTCCCAAATTCAAAACCTCACACAATCGGAATGTTGGCATAATGTCGGTACTCACGATAATCCTGCCGATTTGTTATCGCGTGGGCTTTATCCAGTACATTTAAAAAATTGTTATTTATTTTGGAATGGTCCATCCTGGCTTGTTCTCAATAGTAAGCAGTGGCCACATTTTATTAATACTCTCAGTGAAGATGAATTACCAGAAAAACGCAAAATCGAATCTTGTCATGTAGCAAACCTTGAATTTTCTTTGTTTTTAAAATTTTCAAGTTTTAGCAAATTACAACGTGTTTTTGCCTATTGTTTACGCTTTCTACACAACTTAACCCAAAAATCTTCACACAAAATTGGTCCATTGTCAGTTCAAGAATTGAATGACGCTACATTACAATTAATAAAAATCCCACAACGCGAATGTTTCCTCAATGAAATGAAGTCAATTAAACAATCTAAGTTTAAGGGCACATTATTGTCCTTAAATCCGTTCATTGACGAAAGGGGCATATTAAGAGTTGGTGGAAGAATCATGCAATCCAATTACAAGTTCAATAAAAAACACCCCATTCTTTTATCATCTCATCATCCTCTTACTAAATTAATATTTTTATTTGAACATCAACGGCTGCTCCATGCAGGGCCTCAATTGCTCTTATCATCAATAAGAGAACTTTATTGGCCTCTCTCGGGTAGAAATCTTGCAAAGAAAATCGTTCGCGAATGTACAACTTGTTTTTGCGTATCACCTAGAACCGTTGATGTTTTTTTTACCCATTTACCCATTACAGGATTACAACCGAGACCTCCATTTGACGTAAGTGGGGTAGATTTCGCAGGTCCCTTTATGTTAAAGGATCGATTAGGTCGAGGTTATAAAGTAACCAAATGTTACATAAGTTTATTCATTTGTTTCGTCACCAAGGCGGTTCACCTCGAATTGGTGTCCGACTTGAGTACGGCTGCATTCACAGCAACTCTTCGAAGATTTACTTCGCGTAGAGGCATTCCCAGCAAAATTTACTCCGACAACGGCACGAATTTTGTTGGTTGTAATAATCAATTACAAGATTTAAGTAAATTTATTATCAAAAATCAAAATTGCTTAAAAGAGTCGTGTGCCGGTATTGACATCGATTGGAGTTTCATTCCATCACATTCACCTCATTTTGGTGGCCTTTGGGAGGCCGGGGTAAAATCTACAAAGGCGCATTTGAAACGGGTTTTAGGTTGCGCTACTTTAACATTCGAAGATTTGGGCGCGGAGTCGTAACCATTAGCGACCTGACAAAAATTTCTTCAGCTACACACTAAAGAACAGGCTTATATTTGTCTAATAAAACAAAAAAAAAGGGTGAACGGAGTAAAAACAACCCCAATATCGACTTTTGAAAAGTACGGGAAAGTCGCATCGAGTATGCGGCAGACCACGGTCGATGTGCCATCAGTCGCCCGTGGTCCCTTGAAAATGCGTAAAATTTTTTCGCTCCGATTTGAATTTTTCTTTGAAATTCGGATAGATGGGGCTGTGATTAGTGGATATTAGTAATAAATATAATCAAAAAAATGGAAAATAACCCGTGTATTGCTGAAAAAGTGAAAAAATTAAAAAAATATTAAATAAACATAAACAAGTATGGGGAAAACCTAGGATGGTGCAAATTACTTTTTTGGGTGGATCTGGCACGGCCAGAATTGGGCGCATCAAAAAACTTACCCTACGGCACTCCGGGCCTCCGGGCGGTTTTTCAATCGCGTACGCCGCTACGCGGCAGAGCTAAACATACGAGAAGGCGCCATCCATCAAGCAAACCGGGATGAAGGCAACCGGGATTTTAAACCCCCAAAAAATCGCCTAAAAACAAAAAATGATCGATGTTACATGTACGAGAGTCGAGCTGCATCTGCCGGTGCGGAATACTCTAAGTGTTAGGGTCATTCACATTGCACGGACCGACCACAGAATGAGCGACGCGCCCCGAATCTCGTTAATCCACCACTGAATTACATGAAAATTAGCTAACTTCAAAATCGATTTATTGATATGTAATCGACCCCGTTCGCCCCAATTCTTTTGGCAATTTGCTATATTAACCTTGGGGTCGAATTACCTAACATTGGTCACTGCAAAAAAATTGAAAATTTCCTATTGCAAAGAGGAAGGTTTATATAGTATAATGACATAATTTTCACAAGCGAAGATATAATCAAAATTTCGAGAAAAATCAATTTGAAAAGTACGGGAAGTAGCATCGAGTATGCGGCCGATCCGGGTCGATGCGACATCAGTCGCCCGTGGTCCCCTGAAAATGCGTAAAATTTTTTCGCTCCGATTTGAATTTTTCTTTGAAATTCGGATAGATGGGGGTGTGATTAGTGGATATTAGTAATAAATATAATCAAAAAAATGGAAAATAAGCCGTGTATTGGCGAAAAAGTGAAAAAATTTAAAAATTTTTTCCTTCTAATTTTGGGGTGTGCATTCGATAAGGCGGGTAATCCATCATCAAAACCTACCCTTACGGGGCGCCCCTCCGCTCCGCTCCGGGTTGCACCCCTCCAGGGCGGTTTTGACTCTGGTTACTAGGCTAAACATACGAGAAGGCGCCACATATCAAGAAAACCGGGATAAATAAAAACCGGGAGCTTATGAAATAGCATTAAAAAGTATAGTTGATGTATGGGGCAGTAAACTATTACGTTTCACCCCCTAAAAATGGCTTAAAATCAAAAAATAATCGATGTTACATGTAGGAGCGTCGAGCTGCATCTGCCGGAGCGAAATACTCTAAGTGTTAAAGTCATTCATAGCGCACGGACCGCCAACAGAATGAAAATCTCAATAATTTTACCACTGAATTACATGTAAATTAGCAAACTTGAAAATCGATTTACTCAAAATTTTGATTATATCTTCGCTTGTGAAAATTATGTCAGTATACTATATAAACCTTCCTCTTTGCAATAGGAAATTTTCAATTTATTTGGAGTGACCAATGTTAGGTAATCCCCACCTAACCTTGTTCTTTAGTGTGTAGCAGAAGAAAGTATGATTAGAACGCTAATGGTTAGGGCTCCCTAGCCGAAGATTTTTACACTGTGTTGACTCAAATAGAGGCGGTCCTCAATTCTCGTCCATTATGTCCCATGTCCTCTGATCCTTCTGATTTTAACACCCTCACACCCTCTCACTTCCTCATCGGAAGAAAACTTACCAACTTACCAGATCCAGACGTACTTGAAATTCAAGAGAATCGACTTTCTCGGTTTCAACGTTTACAACAACTCACCCAGCACTTTTGGTGCCGATGGTCAAAGGAGTACGTCAGTGAGCTTCAACAGCGTACGAAATGGAAGCGTGATCATGGTCAGCTTCTATTGGTTGGAGCATTAATCATTATTAAGGATGATAATCTGCCACCCCTCAAATGGAGATTAGGCAGAATCACCGAACTACATACCGGAAAATAGGGCACCATACGTGTTGTGTCGATACGAAACCCAAGTGGTCATATCGTGCGTCAGTGCGTGACAAAAGTGTGCGTTCTTCCTGTGGACACTCACATTTAACTTTACTATTTTACAGACTTTGTTTTTCATTTCGATTTTTTGAATCGCTGTGCATTCAAGGCGGGCGGCATGTTTAGACGTTTTTTGTGTTATTTTATATTTAGACGTTTTATGTTTTATATAAATGCATTTTTATTTGCAGTGTATTACAAATGCATTTTAGTGTGTATCTTTTGTATACACGCGCTTGCGCTTTAGCAGACGGTAGAAGTCAAGATTCATTACT
Source organism: Podabrus alpinus (assembly GCA_932274525.1). Classification (NCBI taxonomy): domain Eukaryota; kingdom Metazoa; phylum Arthropoda; class Insecta; order Coleoptera; family Cantharidae; genus Podabrus; species Podabrus alpinus. The sequence continues at coordinate 40,710,522 of OW026452.1, read as the reverse complement.
ACAAGCAGCGCCTCAAGTCATGTCTTGAGCGTTATTTTATTACATCAAGTTTAATGTTATTAGTGTTAATAAACAATTTCAGTTCTACATTACATTATTTATACCTTACAATTATACCCTACAAGTTTATTACAGTAACAAATTACAGTGCAATTAAAATTTTACGTATATGCAATATACGATTACAAATATTTGTGGAACATTTCACAAATAAGAAAAATTCAACAAGGCAGCAATTTCTACAGACAGCATGTGGTAAAAGTTTATCGGGCGGCCGCTCTGCGGAAAAATGCTTTGCACTGCAAAATTTGCAAATATTGTCCATGAGACCACAGCTATGAACGTCGACATTTGGTTCTACAGCGTTACCTACGTTAAGAACAGCTGCGTTCCTACTTCGTGGATTTTGTCGGCGAATTGCATCACTACGTGAACGACATAATATTTGCGAAGGTGTCAAGTTTGCAATTTGTTTTCGTTCGCGTTGTTGAGAAATTTGTTCTGACGTCATGCTTGTAATCCGCTGTCGCTTGCGATGTTGTTCAATTTGCTGAGTTGTCATATTTGCCATGCGTTTACGATTCCGACAACATTCTTTTTGGACATCACTCCTATTTTCACGACGGGCCTTTTCTCGCTCGGCCTTTAGTCTTTTTACAGCTTCCTTCTGGACGGCTACTTCCTCATCAGATTTTTTTGGTTTAGGAGCCATATTTGAAGACTTTCCACGCTTAATTCTTTTAGACGAAGGTTTTTCTGAAATGTCTGTTACGGATGATATCTTTCTTTTATGACATTCATTGCCATTTTCCGTTCCACTGCTATCAGGTTTTCGAGTAGCAACAGAAACATATGGGGAACGAGGAGGAACTAATTGAGTATCCTCCACAGTAGATGGAGGAAATGTCCACTATGCAGTAAACCACGAAATCGAAGTCTCTGGATGGTTGTTCCAGGCGTTCCAAAGGATAAATAAATATTAAAATTACGGTAGACTTCAAAAGTGAAGGGAAAGATTTCGGCAGCTACTTTCAATTCGCAGGTAGTTCCATAAGTCGTGGGTTTCAGCATTTCACATTCATAGCTTTGTCTCCCAATAAAATTATTACCCCTTCCATCATCCGTGAAAGGTTGAAATATTTCCCATCGTTCCATAATATGATTTACAATTGATTGTCACAGTTTCCGTACATCAAATAAGACAACGAATGGAATAAACAGGAACCATCTGCTGGCATTCGGACTATATGTTGGAGCAACGGCTCATTATTAACAACAATATATTCAATTTCTGACATCTTTACTTTTTCGTTGAAAGTATTTCTAATATATGATAATTATATCATTTACTTTTTACTTATATATAGATATTATATACGTTAATCTACATTAATGCGTTAATCGGTATGAAAGCTGAATAGCAAGTGAAATTTTTATGTCGTCGATTTATCTCTATAACTTTTTCGGTGTGGTTATGAGTAAAATTTTCAGGAGTCATGGGTAAATTATTCGTACATTTTTAATTGGTGGGGATTGAACCGCTAACATCTTAATAAGTAATCTTTATTTATTCACGGAACAATTAAGAATAAGGAAATTTTGATACTAATGGATTCACTTCTCGTTGGTCAATTTTTTTACCAACTTGAAGTTATTATTTATTCTCTCATCGGTCAATTTTGTTACCAACTTAAAATTATTTATTCCCTCATTGGTCAATTTTGGTAACAACTTGAAATTTTTTATTTTATAATACACCTCTACTTGGTCAATTGTTTAACCAATAGCCAATGAAATTGCAGAATTTTAATCTGATAAGTTATGCTGCGACCTTTAGAAGAAGAAGCTAGAAGATTGTTTTTCAACTCGATTAGTGTACTTTTAGGTGGGTACAAAATTTTAAACAATCAAGTGCGAATACAAAAACTGACTCGCGGAGCAGCCGCAGCATCTTCTTATCTGATTATCCTGAAAGCCTTTTCTAAAATAAATCTATTTTCCTGTCATCTCGAATTCTTATTTTCCTATTCGCTTCGTAGCTTTCTTTCCTTAACTTTTTGTATCTTTCTTAAAGGCCGTTCCCCTAATCTTCCTATTTTACGCCTGAGATTAAAACTTTTTCTTCTATAATTATTTTTTTCCTTTCTTCCCGTTTTATCTTCACTTCTTCTATTTTGTTTCTCACTTCTTGTGTTATTTCATCAGTTTCTTATAATTTCTTATTTTTGTTTTCTCTCTCTCTTTTTTCTGTCACCTTTTTGTTATCCTCTTCTATCTTTGACCGACGATGTGTCTTCATTAATAACCGTTATTTCCTATCTCCTCGATTTTCGTTTCTTCTTTTCGTTCCGTTCAGAACCTTCCCCTTCCATAACTTCGATTAGTACTTATGTTGGTAACAAATTTGGACCAATGAGATTAGGTTTTGACACGCCGCAGGAGCGAGCTGGCATCTCTTATTATAAAAGGCCAAGTCTTTCTTTCTGTCTGTCCCACGGAAATACCCGAAGCAAACCGAACCGAACGCACAACGTATCATCGGATCAACGTATCATCGGATCAACGTATCATCGTATCAACGTATCATCGTATCAACGTATCATCGGATCAACGTATCATCGTATCATTTTGTCTATATAGGACAGCTATTTCCAAAAAAGCATTATGTGAACTTCCATAATGGATAATGAAAATTTTGAAAATCCTGCTGCAAAGCGACGGCGATTGAATCGTGAGAGAAAAGCACGTACAAGAGCTAATAACACAGAAGAACAGCTTCGATCACAGCGACAAGCTGACGCTCGGTCTCATGCGATACGTCGACAACGTGAAACTTTGGAACAAACTCAAGCGCGGCAAGCTGCTGACGCTCGGTCCCATGCGATACGTCAACAACGTGAAACTTTAGAAGAAACTCAAGCGCGGCAAGCTGCTGACGCTCGGTCCCATGCGATACATCTACAGAAAGAAAATCGATACCAAAGTCAAGCAATTCAACTCCAAATAAGAGCATTGTGATTTGATGAATCTCACGTTACTCGACACGATTGTGGAGAAATGAATTCCATCTGTCAGTACTGCGGCTCCAAGAATTTCGCCAAGGAGCGTCCAGTTGATAAACAATTTAACAACTGCTGTCATAAAGGAAAAGTGAAGATTCCGCAACCGCTCGATCAACATGGGAATCTATTGTTATATCCCGAATTTCTTCGCTCTATGCTTTCAGATTCAGATAATCCTTACTAAGGTAAGTGGCCCAAATTCAGACACCTTTAGGAATTCACGTTACATTTTATTTAATGTAATTAATAATTATTCAGTGACGTTGACCAGTTTTAATTTTCTGGAATTAATAATTATTGCTAAGGAGATCTAAGCAGTTATTTATCATAAAACTTTGATAAATTAATTTAATTTATATATTTATTAGAACCATCCCAAAATCACCTAATTCCGACAGTAAGAGTGCATTTTGTTCCAAAATCAGACATATCAGGGAACCTAATTCTGACAGAGACCCTAAATCAGACATTTGAGGAACATTATTTCGACAAAAAATAAAATCACTTAAATATTTATCATTAAAAGTTTAATACAAAAAAAATAGTATGAATGATTTCTAACGTTATAATATAATATTGTTTTCTAACTCTTTAACAGCAAAAAAAATCCTTTTATTTATTTCCACAGGAGGCTTGATCTTCTTGACGATTTCATGATTATCATACCAAATTTAATCTTTAATATTTGGCCATTTCCACCATGCACCAGTCTTAGCCATTGCATTAGCTAACACTTTTTCAGTGTTTTTATTTGTAATTTGTGCTGGATAATAATCTTCAAAATAGCTGACAATTACAAGATCACCAATTTTTATGTCTTTAACAAATAATGTGGGTTCCACTTCTCCATTACCTGTTAAATAATTGTTGTATAGTAAAATTAAGTTAAATACTTACAAGTAAAATTGTTTCTTACCTTCATCTTCAATTTGATTATTTTCTGTTTCATCATTATCCCGAATTGAGGGGACTTCTTCATTATCTGACCCATCTTCATCTGTGTTTTTTTGTTTATTTTGCCGAATAATTTGTTTTCTAGGTTTTTTTACTTTTTCTTTTCGCAATTTCTGATTCTCTTCCCTTTTTCTCTTTCTATCCTCTTTTTCTTGCGATGCGCATAAGTTTTGTGCTATTCGTTCACTAATTTCAAGGTGCCTTTTAGTAAATAATTCATACCAGTGACGAGCTGGTCTTCAATTTCTAAAATTGTTAGAACGCTTTAAATTTTTTACCAGAAGACAAACACTGTCGAGCAATTGATCTTTGGTTACAGGAAAATCCATGCGCCCCATATTAATGATCCATTGAACTAATAGGTTTTCTTCATTTGTAGTTAGTACTGAAGGTGCTCCGCTACGACATTCTTCCGGGTAAATGCCCTGCATCTTCCCAATAATCGTAGTCCTCGGGACGTTATATTGTTTCGCCGCAGCTAAACACGGTGTGCCATTTTTTATGGCATCCAAAGCCCGTCTTAAATCATCTTTGCTATATTTGCAATTTTTTTTGCCGACATTCTGTAACTAAAGCAAAGATTGCAATGATAAATAATAATAATTAATGGCAATGATAAATATCTATTAAATGTAAAAATAACAGAGAATACCCGTTTACATAAATTGAACATAATTCAGACAGGTGAAGTCCCTAACTCTGACACCTGTGTCGGAATTTGGATACAAGCTCTAAAAGGAACTCTACTATTTAAAACGGTATAGACTTATGTTAATCTAAGCGAAAAGAAAGAAATAAAACCATATCCACTCCATATCTCATGTACACATATCCGACACCCAGTGTCTGATTTACGAAACACACACATTTGTTTGTACCTAATTCCGACACCATTAAAATTTATTAAATCTGTGATTACCCTGACATGAAACCCAGTGGAAATGAAAATTTAAAGCCTTTATATTCAACCACAACAAAAATTTATTCTAATTTTCTCAATAAGTGGTGTCTTATGGTACATAAAGTAATAGTTAAAATCTGCTTACCTTATTAGAAATTCTTAGTAGAGGAACACAAAACACAACTTTCAAACACCATCCAACTATTAGGTTATATTACTTATCGCTAGGGTGTCGGTATGATATGAAACGAATTTTTACTGAAAGAATCAATGTTAAATTGTACCAACAGATGTGTTAACATATATCTGGATATTGTAAATTTCTTATTTTAACTGAATAAACAGAAATATGTCTGAATTTAGGACACTGTCTGAATTTGGGTCACTTACCTTACAAGAACTTTCGTCAGCACATCCGCTCTTACAATTCCTCGGTTTCTTTCGCTTCAATGAGAGCAGAGATTGTTTCAATGCCGGGTAACGGACCATACGTTTTCAAAATTCATGGACAGACGTACCACAGAACCACAAACCTGTATCCACCTGAAGGACAAACAAGAAAGTTTGCACAACTGTATGTAATGGACACGACAGAAGCGGTCAATGAACGAGTAAATCTGCCTGAGAATAGAGGTTGTCTACCTGAAGTGATTGAGAAAATCGATCGTTTCTTCCGCGTCAACAATCGTATCGCAGCTTCATATTGCCTGATGAAAGAAATTGAGCAACAAGAGCGTGTACGAGCCGAAGAAGAAGGACAACCAGTTCCGGTCGTCAATATGGTGATGCGGCGCGATCGGCAGTCTGATCAAAGACGTTACAATGCTCCAACGTCCAATGAAATTGCAATGGTGTTCGTAAATGATGACGGCGAACCTCCATTTGAACGTGATATCCATATCTATCCTCGAAATCCTGTCGACAATGCAAATACCCGAAGCAAACCGAACCGAACGCATAACGGATAATTTCATAACCAATCGAATGAACGTATCATCGTATCAACGTATCATCGTATCAACGTATCATCGTATCAACGTATCATCGTATCAACGTATCATCGGATCAACGTATCATCGGATCAGCGTATAATCGGATCAACGTATCATCGGATCAGTTAATCCGATTATCATACTCAAAATTACTATATAAGCAGAATTACATTATAACGAAACTAGCTGATAGCCCGTCCGAGGACGGGTAGCTAGAAGGACGGGCAGGCAGCCAAGGTAACTTAAGTTGAATGAAGATTAATGAAAGCTCTCAGTGCAATCCAAAAGCCATATGACCTTGGCTGCCTGCCCGTCCTTCTAGCTACCCGTCCTCGGACGGGCTATCAGCTAGTTTTATATATTAAGATACAAAATTTTTTTACAAATACAAAAATTTTTGAAACGCCCTGTATATTATAGAGAAAAACTTGTAGGATAAAAAATGTAGGAAATTCCATAGCGCTAATTGTTATTTGTTTATCAGAAAGTGGCTTCTCTAATTTACAAATTCAATTGAAAACCAGCACGGAACAAGTGCCAAATTCCGATGATTATGAAAGCCTGGGACAGTGTTTATTTATTGAACCTCATTATCCATATTCTGATCCAGATGTGGAAATCGAGATACCAGAGACAGAATTTTCTAATGAAAGCATGGATTTATTAAAACAATTTGAATCAAAAATGAGTGTGCACAAAGACGCTTTAATGTATATAGCAGGATATGTTGCACATAAATATAGAAGTAAATATAATTTGGGGGAGAAAACTAAAAATTTGCAATTGGAAAATGTAACTGACAACTGGGTGAATTTTGTATTTCGAGGAAACCTTTTATATCCCAACAATGACTTGTTGGATGTGACTCTGATTTTAGAATTAGAATTTACTAAAATACATGGTAACTCTTTGGCAAATGGAAAACATTTATTTAAGTCTTTAACTGAAAAAACAATTTCTCAGCTTGATAGCAAGTTGCAAGCAGCAATTCCCAAGGAAGTTATTCTTTGTTTGGCAAGAACAAGGATTTACATTAGATTACGCGATTTAAATCGCAAAATAAGTTTTGAAAATTGTCGTCGAAAATTAGACAAATAAAATGTCAAAAATAAAAAATTGTAAAAACACATTAAAATTAATGTTAAAAAATGTAATTGTAATATATTTTATTTAATTTAAATTGCAAAAATTAAGCTTTTTCCTATTAAATTGTCTAAGTACGTTATTCATCAAGAGTGGTTTGAATCGCATGTGACGTCACATTGTGTGACAGAGATGGATGCAACATGCGCGTGCTATGTTAAAGTAAAACCATGCATTAATATAATAATTAAAAATTTCAAATATGTTACGATAGCCTGACTCACATCCGATTCAGCAGTCTATCGCATTCCTTTTAAAGTTCAATAACTGTAAAATTAGTAATAAGCAATATTTTTATTATAAATAGTCACAATTGTAATTATAGATTATTATTATGCTGTATGTCTAAAATCGATGTCAGTCGTAATTTTCAATAAATTTATTTAAGTAATTTTGATTTCTTTAAAATAAATTTGTTAAGTGAAATTAACTGGCGCAGTCGGTAGGATACTCAGAAGGGCTTTAGATCAAATTCTCTAAAATAACCCTTTTTGTGTTAACAATCAACTGAGAACCAACATTAAATTTTAAGTGATAAGAAGAAACAAATAAAAAGTGCAACAAGAAGAAACAAATAGAAGACAATCAATCAATCCAATAAGAGGGAAGAAGTTTCAAAAGATTTATAACCAAGGGATGAAGAAATTCACAACGTTCTTCATTTGCTTAGAGTAAGTTTTTGCTCATTATTATATTTCCTTTATTCCTTCCTGAATGTCAGAAGCAGAAATAACCGAATTATTAAATAATTTAACCCTATCATCGGAATCAGTTTTACAAAGTATTCCAAATATTTTATCAAACGATCCCCCTAGTAATAATTACGAAATGGCACAACTAGATAAATTTAACTGCGAATTAGTACCAAAATATGATGGCAATCCAGCGACTTTATCGATATTTATTAATGCATGTGAACATTTATTGAGAAGATTTGGTACAACAAATTCAGATGATGTTGTCAACGGACAACTTATACAAGTTATACTGGGCAAATTCGAAGGACGAGCACTCACATTAATTGCTAGTCGAGAAAATTCAAATACCTGGGGTAACATAAAAAAATTATTATTACAACATTTTGGAGATCAACGCGACGAAAATTGTCTACTACGTGATCTGATGAGCCTCAAACCATACAAAAACGAATCCTCATATCAATTCGGAATGAGATGTCAGGATGTACGAAGCTTACTTTTAACCCATCTACAATTACATGAAGCGGACCCAAACGTCAAGTTGGTAAAAACGAAAATTTACGACGATTTATCACTCCAAACATTCCTTCAGGGTTTGAACGGTCAAATTGGCCTAGTTGTAAGATTAAAACAGCCACCCAATCTAGAAGCGGCAATGGCGTACGTAATAGAAGAAGAAAATTTCATGTACGCCCAAAATAAAACAAACATCTTAAATTTCCAACGGCAATATCAACCGATAGAAAAGAAACAACCATTTCATCCAACTCCAATGCCGAGTGTCAACCCACCTATGTTAACCAATTTTGGGCAGCAGCCACTACAAACCCAAAATATACTTCGACCACCCGTATTCAAACAGGCTAGTACAACAAGGACACCAAATCCATTTGCCTCACAACCTCGAACTTTCGGAAGATTTTCAGGCCCACCAACGCAATCAAGAATGGTTCCACAGCAAACAAATAATTACAGTTACAAGAGAAACTATCAACAACCTAATTATAACGGACCACAATGGAACACATTTAAACCTCCACAACAACGCTACGAACCAGAACCAATGGACATTTCATCTGGAAATACCCGTCGATCAGGAATCCCACAACAAGAAACACAAGTATTGTACTATCAAGATATAGAACAAGGAGATTATGAAGATACACCCACATATGAACTAGCAGAAAATTGTGATGAAGTTTATGAAACAAAAGTTAGCCAACCATTGGAAAATTCCAACGAACATGAGTACGTCGAAAATTTCCACATGGAAGCCTACAGTACCAGCACGACAAATAATACAATAAACCTTAATATAACGACTCTTTCCAAATTGCCATATATTAAAATTCCAGAATTAAAGTTAAAATTTTTAATAGATACAGGATCAACAAAATCTTTAATAAATCAAGAAATCGCACATAAATATTTCCCTAACCAAATTAATTACGAATCGTTCAAAATTCTGACAGCTCATCAAGTAAGTCAACATGATGAAGTAGCATACATAAAGTTACCCGATTCAATCGATTCTACAATCAAGCACAAGTTCTACCTTTTTAATTTTAACAATAAATACGACGGTTCAATAGGTGTAGATTTATTAAAAATTTTAGAAGCCGAAATTAATTTCAAGGATAAGGTACTAAAAACGAAAAACAAAACGATACCGATCTATTTAGGAGACGACGACGATGACGACATCTCGATGGCAGTCAATCTAGACGAATCCGAAAACGACCTCAGGATAATCGATTTGGATACAGAGAAAGAATGGGCAGGAGCACCCATGCCTACCATAAGCGAAATCAACGGGTTACTGAACAATTCAAATGAACCGGCAGCGAAAGGCCAAGATGATGGAACTATTCATTCCAACATAAACGACGAACGAGTAACAGCAGTCCACATCATTAAAGAAGCTATAGATGATAAAAAACACCAATTCATAATTAAGACAACCCACCAGGGAGAGTTGAAGGTACAAACAAAAAACCAAAAATTTCTGACACTAATCGACAGTTTGGGAAAAATCGGACAAGCAGTTCCAATAACAAGTAGAAATATTACTGAACTTGCGAATGCCTTAATCACACATTTTTCATACTACGGAGTTCCAGAATCAATAACAAAGGATAACGGGACGGAGATAAAACACGATATCGTACGAGAATTGTTAAACTTACACAAGGTAAAGGTTCATTTTACTACACCAAGAAATTCACAATCAAATAGGATGATCGAAAGGATGATTTCAACCCCAATCGAACACCTACGAATTATGAGGGTAGATGGCAAGAAAACTAGTAACATAAGAAGAAAAACTAAGAAAAAATTTTATGGACCTTTTATCATTACAAAATTATTTAACGATAACACGGCGGAAATCCGGAATAAAAATAATCGAATACAGGAGATACATATTAGATTACTAAGAAGACCTACTCTTGTTACAGATGCTGCTACGCAACCGTCGACATCCAAGACTTGAAGAACAACCCCGGAATGTTACCACTTAGATTAGGAATAGTTAATAATCAAATTAGTTACTGGACGCTTATTAGAGTAATAGATATAGCACCACTTAGAAGGGAATTAGATGAATTAAATAGTAGTTTTAACAATTTAACCTTAATATACAGTAAACATGAAAACGGGAAAACACATCGATGGAATAATCAAAATCTACATAGCCTTTTGGAACATACCATAACCGAAACTAATACAAAATTCGAACAAATTAATCTTTACGAAAATCATAGAAGAAAAAGAGGTTTCATTAATGGATTGGGCGGACTAATTAAAACCATTACAGGAAATTTGGATAATGAAGATGCAGAAAAATATAACTATGCAATAAACCAATTGACCAACGATCAAAATAAAGTAAAGTTGCTATTTAAGGAACAAATTAAATTAACAACTTCAGCAATGGAAAACTTCAACAACAGTGTTCAGACTTTGTTTAATCATATAGAATATTTTCTTTGTTTGTTTGTTTTTTCATATATGTTTAATATTTGTTTGTTTAATATTTAGAATAACTATTTCTTATGTTACAATATTACGCGCGACTCTGTATATCTTCGATACGCGCATGTTAATCTTGAAGCCTGCGTATAAGGCCAGTATGAAAATTTATGTCTACATGTACTATGCTTGTAATCTATTAAGTTCAAATTAAAGTTAATTTTATACAGTCCACTTTGATTATTTAAAAAATAGAAAACAACCATCTACAGCTTAACATTATGGTCCTATCGCAGCCGAATTAAGTAGCAATTTGGTCTTAATTCGAAGGAAAATCTGGAAAACCAAGCAGTTGTCAAGTGAAAAGTATCTTTTTCAACAATCAACATGGCTAACATCTCAAGAAGGATCGTTGTGCTCATCATGTAAGTTCCTTCCAACATTGTTTCAATTTGAATTGATAGATTTGACGTTAAATGCATGTTATTGTCGGTTCATACTCGTATCGTAATAGAAAATTTGAATATTGAAATTATCGCACTTTCGTTATAATCGTCGTTGTGTCGTATTGTTATAAAGAAAAACAATAATAACTCAAAACAAAAAATATCCATTTGAATTTGTCGTCTTGTAATAAAATAATATCTTACTTCTCGCATTAAAAATAAAAATAATATTTAAATATCCTTTGTCGTTGTGCACGGAAAAACACTCCGTTGCAAATCTAATAATAGCTTATGATATTATCGTTGCACGTTGCATTCTTGCCTTATCGAAATATTACGCACATTGTAAAATATTAAATCAACGTCGGTATTTGTTGAAAATAATAATCAATAACACAAATTTAAACAACTCGATTTGTATTGCATTTTGTTGTGAATATAATAAAAATGGGAAAAACTACTTTGCTATCGCTACATAAAAAGCGAGATGCTGTTACAGCATCCTTTGAAAGATTTAAAAAATTCGTAAATGATTTTAATAATGAAAATACTATAGCTGAACTAAAAATTCGTTATAAAAAAGCGGAAAGTGCTCTAAGTGAGCTTGAGCAAATTTATTTTGACTTGGAAGAAAAGGGGAATGAAACATCATTCCAACTTGTCGAATTTGAAGAACAATATTATAAAACAATAGCACAAGCAAAAACATTAATAGACGAAACCTCGCAAAATAACATTGAATCAACTCAAAATGCACCTGGTGTTACTACACAAATTCAAAATGAAGTTGATTGCCAAATAATTAATAATGTTCGTTTACCCATATTAAATTTACCAGAATTTGACGGAAAATACCAAGAGTGGTCAAAATTTAGGGACACTTTTCAAGCCTTAATAAATTCAAACACAAATCTCAGTCAAATACAAAAATTTCATTATTTATTATCGACATTAAAAAATTCTGCATTAGAGGTAATACACTCGCTAGAAATTTCAGATACAAATTACACGGTAGCCTGGAATTTACTAACGGATAGATACCAAAACGAAAAATTAACAATAAACTCTCATATAAAAGAAATATTTGAACTACCTACCTTATTTAAAGAAAACGGTACTACATTAAGAAAACTTCTAGATGATTTTCTAAAAAATATTCGAGCCCTAAGCGCATTAAAACAACCCGTACAACATTGGGACACACTCCTAATACATATTTTAAGTAACAAATTGGATAACAATACTAGGCGTCTTTGGGAAACATCTTTAGATACGAGCAATTTACCCACATTGCAACAATTGGAAAATTTCCTAAAAAGACGGTGTCAACTTTTGGAAACAATATCCACGAACAATACTGGCAACAACACCAGTAACAACACTAAAATCCAAGTATCGAACAAAAACACCAGAAATAACAATACAAATCTAATAACAACAGTAGGTACGCATAACTACCGCTGTAATTTCTGCAAAGATGCTCATTTAATATATTATTGTGATAGATTTCTTCAGTTATCGATAGCAGATAGACTGACAGAAGTTAAAAAATTACACCTTTGCATAAAATGTTTAAAGCCTAACCATATGATAAAAGATTGTATAGCTAGAAATTGTAACGAATGCAAACAACCCCACAACGAATTGCTGCATTTCACACAAAAAATCAGAGAAACACCAAATGATACAAGCGAAATTGCTAATAAAAAAAACAACACTGTCATATCCACACACGCCTACGATAATAAAAACTCGTACGAAATTCTTTCAACAGCCATAATCAATATTTATAATAAAAATAATCAACCACTACAAGCAAGAGTGTTATTGGACAATGGCTCCACAACCAACTACATGACGAAAGAACTTTCGGACAAGTTGGGACTTCCATTGATAGAAACCAATCCATTTGTGGTAACTGGAATCAACAATTGCAAGTCAAGCGCCTCATTGGAAGTCAAGGCAAAAATTAGTTCTATGCATATGCCCTTCAAGGACAAATTAGCGTTTTTAGTTTTAGATAAAATTACAGAAAAAATTCCAGTGATTGACTTTGACTCGAATAATATAAAAATTCCGGAAAACATAGAGCTTGCAGATCCGAAATTCAACGTTGCAAGAAACATAGATTTACTTCTTGGAGCTGATACTTTCTACAAATTATTGATGTTTGGAAAGATTCACACTAGCCAAAGAAACGTAGCTCTACAAAAATCTCGTTTAGGATGGATAGTAACTGGACGAATAGATCTTGCAAAAACCAATAATGCTTTATCTCATTTAGCTATCACGAAACGCTCAGAGCAAGATATACAACAGAGTTTAGAGAAATTTTGGCAATTAGAAGAAATTGAACAAGAAAAAACTCATACCCTAGAAGAAATAGAATGCGAAGACGACTTTTCAAAAAATACAATTCGCGATGAAAATGGCAGATTCGTAGTCCATTTGCCATTAAAAGATCATATTGAGCTAGGTGACAGTTACCAAGCTGCGCAAAAAAGATTTCATGGTCTTGAAAATAGATTCACAAAAAATCCCAAACTGAAAAAACAATATTGTGAATTTATGAACGAATATGAGTCACTTGGTCACATGGAAAGAGTAGAAGAACAAAATTCCAACAATAATTGCAAGAAAGAAAATTCATACTACATTCCTCACCATTGTGTAACTAAATCTTCGAGTTCTACAACAGCCCTGAGGGTTGTGTTCGATGCTTCGGCAAAATCGACCAACGGAAAGGCACTAAATCAGGGTTGTCCAACCCGCGGCCCGCGGGCCGCATGCGGCCCCGAAAGTCAAATACTGCGGCCCATAATGGATAGCAAAATTTACAGTGCTATTTCATATAAAATCTCCAAATTATTTCATCCTAATGAATTTATTGCATCTCTTTCCCGCGCCTATAAACGCTTAACCTTAAAATTTTATTCTTTGGCGTTGGATGAAAGTACTGACGTTACAGACGCGGCTCAAGTTGCTATTTTTGTTCGGGGAATTGATTTCAATTATAATATTATTGAAGAAATGGCCGCTTTGGTCCCTTTAAAAGACACCACTACTTCTCTGGATTTGTACGAAGCAGTGAAAGCCACTTTAACAAGATTTTCTTTTAAAATGGACAAGATGTCGGGTATGGCTATTGACGGCGCGCCTGCGATGGTTGGTAAACGAGAGGGACTTGTAAAATTAATAGAAAACGAAGTAGTTGCGACCGGAAGCTCACGTTTTATGAAATATCACTGCATTGTACATCAAGAGAATCTATGCGCGAAGGCATTGAAAATGAATAATGTTATTCAAGGCGTCATTAAATGTGTTAATTTTATAAAATCAAGAGGATTGAATCATAGACAATTTCAAGAATTCCTTAGTAATATGGATGCTGCCCATGGAGATATCGTTTATTTTTGTGAAGTAAGGTGGCTTAGTCGTGGTAAAATGCTAAAACGATTTTATGACTTGCGAGACGAAATAAAACTTTTTATGAAAACCAAAGAAAAATGTGTGCCTGAGCTTGAAGATGAAGACTGGCTTACCGATTTAACATTCCTAGTTGATGTGACAGCACATTTAAATGATCTAAATATGCGTCTTCAAGGAAAAAGCCAACTCATCAATGATATGTATCAAACCGTAACAGCGTTTGAAATTAAACTTAAATTATGGCAATCTCAAATTACGGCAAATAATTTTACGCATTTCGAAACATTAGCTAAATATGGTCCCACAAATAACGAGAAATATGCAACTTTGCTTTCTGTTTTGATACAGGAGTTTGAAAACAGGTTTCAAGACTTTCGGAAAAGTAAACTAAACTTCAGTGTTTTTTCTACTCCATATTCAGTGGACATAAATTCACTTGCCGCAAATTTGCAAATGGAATGCTTAAAATTGCAGTCAGACATACAACTTAAAGAAAATTTTTTTGCAGTTTCTTTACTGGATTTTTATAAGGACTATCTTCCTAGGGAAAAATATACCTATCTTCATGATCACGCCTTATTTATGACGTCACTTTTTGGAAGCACATACATTTGTGAACAATTATTCTCCAGGATGAAGCACACCAAGAATAAAACAAGAAACAAAATGTCAGACGACCATCTTGAAAACTCACTTATATAGATGCATTAGTTTTACAAAAGCAAGCCCAAAAGTCTCACTAAGTTTGCATTGTTTTTTTCTTCATTTTAAAATAAAGAACTTATATTATAATCTTTGACTATTTTATTGTGTAGGATAAAAAAATATGCGGCCCCAGAATTTTTCTTTTTTTGGTAATGTGGCCCACAGATACCAAAAGGTTGGACAACCCTGCACTAAATGATATACTGAAGTCGGGACCGGTAGTACAGAGTGAACTTTTTTCTATTCTACTACGGTTTAGAAAATACAATATTGTCGTAAGTGCAGATTGTGAAAAAATGTTTCGCCAAGTGTTAATAGATGAAAGCCATTGCGATTTTCAACGAATTCTTTGGCGCAAAACAAAAGATAATCCTGCAGATATTGTCTCGAGAGGAATGGATATACACCAACTATCTAACTCGATTTGGTGGAAAGGTCCGATTTGGTTAAGTCAAGACTCCAAATTCTGGCCCAATGAAAATTACAATAACATTTCGGATATTCCAGAAAAACGTCAAATAAAAATCACACTTAGCAGCGCAATCAAATGTTTTGATTTAATTGCTAGATATTCCTCACTAAATAAATTACAACGTATAACAGCCTGGTGTTTACGATTTGCAAATAATTCTAAGCAATCAAACACAAAGATACGTGGTCCGTTAACAATTGAAGAATTAAATAACGCATTGAATAAATTGATCACATTAGCACAAGAAGAAGATTTCCCGGAAGACATAAAAAACCTAAAGCTGGGAAAAATTCAAAACAACAGCAAAATTTTAAGTTTGAACCCATTTTTGGACAATAAGGGTATTTTAAGAGTAGGGGGTAGAATAAGACATGGTGAGTTCGACTATGCAAAAAGACACCCAGCTATTCTATCAAAGTCGCATCTTCTAACAAAATTAATTATCAAAAATGAACATTTAAAAAATTTGCACGCTGGTGCGCAAGCCATTCTAGCAGCAGTTAGAGAAAACTATTGGCCCTTGTCAGGACTTAATACAATAAAAGGCATTTTAAGGCAATGCTTGACATGCTTCAAGGTAAAACCTCCACAAATCAACACCAGGATGGGAGATTTACCAGCCAATAGGCTAAAACCACAACGACCATTCACTGTAGTCAGCATAGATTTTGCAGGTCCTTTTCTAATAAAGGAAAGCAAACTTAGAAATAGGAAATTAATAAAATCATATTTTTGCGTTTTTGTTTGTTTCGCGACGAAGGCAATGCATATCGAGTTGGTGGGAGATTTAACTTCACACGCGTTTTTGAATTGCTTAAAAAGATTCGTAGCCAGACGTGGAATTCCTAAAGAAATTTATAGCGATAATGCAACAAACTTCACATCTGCAAATAGGCAATTATTAGAAATCATAAATTCATTAGTCATTAGTGTTAAAAGCGAGACAGTCAAAAGATATTTGCAAGACAACAGCATTTATTGGAATTTTATGCCCGCGAGGTCACCTCATTTCGGTGGTTTACACGAGAGCGCGGTAAAATCTGTAAAAATTTGTTTAAAAAAGATTATCGGGAATATTTCATTGACATTTGAAGACATGTCGACCATTTTATGTCAAATTGAGTCAATTCTAAACTCCCGTCCACTATTTTACTCCTCAAATGATCCAAATGACCTAAATCCTTTGACTCCTGCACACTTCTTGATTGGAGACACATTCACTTCATTACCAGACAATGATCTAACAACAGCCAACTACAATCGTTTGTCACACTTTGAAAAACTTCAACAGCTTGTGCAACATTTTTGGAAACGTTGGTCACGTGATTATTTGTGCCAGCTACAAACCAGAAATAAATGGAAAAAATTGGGTAAAATCAATGTACTAATTGGAGATCTCGTCCTATTAAGAGACGAAAACCTTCCACCACTGTGTTGGTCCTTGGGACGCATCGAAAAAACACATCCTGGTGCAGACGGGATAACGCGAGTTGTAAGTGTAAAAACAAAAAGTGGAACAACAAAACGTGCTATTAACAAAATCTCTCCATTACCAAAGGACTCAAATGAGATTAATACTTAAGGCAAATTTAAACCACATCATCATCATGTCGGTACACTTAATGTTTTTTTTTGAATTGGTGTAAACCCCAATTGCCGGGGAATATGTTCAGACTTTGTTTAATCATATAGAATATTTTCTTTGTTTGTTTGTTTTTTCATATATGTTTAATATTTGTTTGTTTAATATTTAGAATAACTATTTCTTATGTTACAATATTACGCGCGACTCTGTATATCTTCGATACGCGCATGTTATTCTTGAAGCCTGCGTATAAGGCCAGTATGAAAATTTATGTCTACATGTACTATGCTTGTAATCTATTAAGTTCAAATTAAAGTTAATTTTATACAGTCCACTTTGATTATTTAAAAAATAGAAAACAACCATCTACAGCTTAACAAACATCATTATTAAAATAGCAAGAAATCAAGCACTTTTACTAGAAAAATTAACCTTCATGGAACTTAATATAAATGCAACTAATTTTTACAAAACTAAAGTAGATGAAAAATTAACGATGACGACAATTTATCTAGAATTAATAACAGCCGCAGCAACAATACGAGATATTTTAGAAACACTCGAAGAAGCGATCACCTTTGCATCAGCAAACATTATGCATCCATCAATATTAAAAGCCAAAGACCTTAACCACGAATTGTTACAGATACAGCTATTATTAACAAATTCTAAATTGCCTATAAACCCAAATTTGGAAAATATTCACGAATTTCATAAAATCATAAATATTAAAGCCTTTATCCAAAATACATTTCATATTAGAAATCCCAGTCGTAGAAAAAATCGACTATAATTATTTTCATCTATTTTCCTGTCCAATATTTAATAATCCTTTATACTCAATAATCATTCCCAAAGCCAAATTCCTTGTAATAAACGAGCAAAACTTCGCATTAAGTAACCAAAGATGTAAAGATATAAATTTTAACAAATTTTTGTGCAAATTGGAAATTAACCAAATCGAAGAAAAGTCACCTTGCGAAGTTCATCTTATTCAACACACAAAGAAATACCAAAATTGTCAGCAAGAAAGTTTAAGTTTGGCCCACACGAAAGTCCAACAGGTCTCTAGTAATCAATGGATGGTAATAACAAAGGGAGAAGACGTAATCAAGAAAGAATGCGATGCAACAACAGAAACTATTTCGTTAAATGGAACATACTTAATATCACTAAATGGTAAATGCAGGATCAAAATACAAACAAAATTACTAACGACACAAGAGAAACGACTTAAAAATAACTTAGTGGAAATCCCGAAGTTAAAATTCGAATACACTAGCAACAGACACAATAATGTCAACATTACCTTCAGGCCAATCGAATTGGAACCGATAAATTTGGACGAAATTAAAGCAACAGAAATCAAATTGCATCAAATCGAGGAAAACATTGAAGAAACATCCCAAGCTCCTGTGTACTTCCATCAAGCAAGTGGATGGACCATCATGTTATATATGTTAATTTTCATTATTTTAATCACATATGTTTTAGTTAGAGTTTTTAAGAAGAAAACACCATCCGGAACAATCAAAGAGAAACCAATCGAACAGAAACCAATCGAACAGATCGGACTTCAAAATTTAAGGATACCCTAATTTTGG
The DNA here is from genome assembly GCA_932274525.1 of Podabrus alpinus. Lineage (NCBI taxonomy): Eukaryota > Metazoa > Arthropoda > Insecta > Coleoptera > Cantharidae > Podabrus > Podabrus alpinus. The sequence continues at coordinate 40,691,561 of OW026452.1, read as the reverse complement.
TCCTAGAGGGGAGGTGTTATGTTAAAGTAAAACCATGCATTAATATAATAATTAAAAATTTCAAATATGTTACGATAGCCTGACTCACATCCGATTCAGCAGTCTATCGCATTCCTTTTAAAGTTCAATAACTGTAAAATTAGTAATAAGCAATATTTTTATTATAAATAGTCACAATTGTAATTATAGATTATTATTATGCTGTATGTCTAAAATCGATGTCAGTCGTAATTTTCAATAAATTTATTTAAGTAATTTTGATTTCTTTAAAATAATTTTGTTAAGTGAAATTAACTCGCGCTGACATACCTTGATGTTTAAATGTGATTTTTGTGCACATTTATAGTCACATATTTGACATGCAAACGGCTTTCCGCCTGTGTGAGTCTCTAATGATTGTTTAAACTTGATTTCTGGGAACATTTGAAGTCGCATATTTGACAAACAAAGGGTTTCTCGCCAGTGTGAGTCTTTATATCGTCGGCATACAAGCAAAAGTGACCAACTACAAAATGCTGAAAATGAGAAAATTGACTAAATGGGATTGAATAACCAGTACGGTTACAAGGAAAAATGCACATCTTTATTAGAAATTAAATGAATAAGTTATAGAGTTGGTAAAATTGACTATTTACAGGCGAAGTATAACTTAAAAACTGCTCTAAAGTAAAACTAGGGTTTTGCAGATGGTCACTTTTGATTGTATGCCGACGATATGTTTCTTTAAATCTGATTTGTGGGAACATTTATAATCACATATTTCACAAGCAAAACGTTTCTCGCCAGTGTGAATGCTTAAATGCATTTCATTCACTGAAAATTTACGGTCACATATTTCACAAATGAACTGTTTTTTACCACTATGATATTTTAAGTGCTTGTTGAAAACAACCTTAAGGGCACACCGAGAGCCACATATTTTGCAAAGAAATGGTTTCACGTCCATATGAGTTCTTACATGGTGTTTTAATGCGCATTTCTTTATATTTTTATACTCACAATTTGCACACCGAAATAAATGTGGGCCGTTAGATTTGCATGAAGGTTGCTTCCGAGTTAATGTTCAGTATCGCATTCTTCTTTAATGTCTATCGAGTGATGTAAGTCTTCTGGATTAAAATTCGCGTATTCCAAATCTTCCTTTTTAATTTCGTAACTATTTTTAGTAATATATGAAGTTTCTAAAATTGGGCCGTGGGGTTCCAATTCTTCCAAAGCAGACATTTGATCCATAGCTGTAATGAATTCCATTAGAAGAAATGAAGACTTTTCGTGGAATGGTACACAATCACGTTGGTTAATTAAACAATAAAATGAATTGATTATACTTTATATTGTGTAAAACACTTCCATACCTGACATGAAAAATGTTAGCGTAGTTTAAAACGGCGACCGTTGTGGACGCTTGCGCCAGGATAGCATCCTCTGGTTAAAGCGGCCACACAATGAACTAGCCTTTACTTTATAAATTTTTTATGAAGTTTTGTAAAATTTATTCAAAGTAATCGCACTGTTGTGGGTAAAGTTGTGAGAATCACTTGGTGTCTGAATAATAACGCGCTTCGGGTCCATCTGGTTTTGGATTGATATTTAATTATTTTATTTTATATTGCTGTGGTAGGGTGGTCGTAGCCTTCCGTTGGGCTTACCAAAAATTGCTGTGTGCGGAGCCTTCACTACTGATAATGTCTCGTTATAAAATGCTTTTGTACGAGTGTACGTAAATGTACCCCGTCAATAGAAATGTATGTGAAATTTTAGATAAATACAAATAAATGAAATTGTACCTCGGCTTAGCTATTGCGATGAGCACAGACCTACCTTCTCTCACGCTGGGTTCCTTCCTTGACCAAATTGTAATGCTGAAATAAAATATCGTGGTCTTCGGAATGTGATCACAAAAATTATGCTCCGATTTAGAATACAAATTGTAATTTATTATAATTTAGTTTTAAGCGTTTTAAATGCAATAAAATTCTTATGCTAATTAACAAATGTCTTATTCTAACAAACTTGAAACGTATTAATGCACGTGTAAATTGGATCGCAAAATTTTCAATAATTTTTATGTTCAATATAATTTTTAATGGGACTGTACCTTTAATAAGATCTAGGGTGTTTCTGTTTACTGAGTTCATATACCATCAAACTATTTACTTGCACTTGATGGATGACCTTCGATGTGTAAAATAATTTTAGATGCAAATTTCCTTGTGAGTGCGTTTACCTCGTGGTGTGACCAAGTTTTTTCCAAAAATAATCGTAATCCTTCGTAATCTTCTACCAGTTTTGTTTTCCAAATACGTAAGTACGATGCTTTTAACTATTAATATGCTTTTTGTTGAATTTCTTTAAAATTTTCACTGTTTTATATAATTTTAGCTGGACGCGCACAAAAAATACCACCATTGATCAAAATTAAATCAACAACCTCCTCTTCTCAATTGTTTTACCATCGCTACCGTTCTTTTCAAGGCAAATGTGATTTTTCTCCATTGGTCGAAATAAAATCAATATTATTGACGTTACAATTTGCAGGTTCGGCTCAAGCCCCATGTGACTTTGTAAAATTTTAATAAAAATTTTTTTATGTTTCAGATTGAATTAATCCTCACCATCACTGTGATTGTTTAGTAAACTTTTTGAAGAAAATGTCTTTCCCATTTGTGATACATTGAATTGCGAAGCACTCCGATAGGTGTAAAATTTTGCTTATTTTAAGATTTTACGTTTAACACATTTTTATAAACTAACATTGAACAATTATTTTGATTTTAAATTACATTTCTTATGATTAATTAATTTGATTTATAATATTAACAAACATTTTTATTATTAACGGAATTAAATCGTTGCATTTTGAATTTATTTTGTTATCTCGTTCCGTGACTCTTTCTTCATATAAATTTATGACGTTAAACTAAATTTTTGGTATCGGATAAAACTTTTACGTTCGAACAAATAAGTCATGTGCTCTCTTTATTACTAAACAAAATTCTGAATCGTGTCGTTATCATTTCTATTGACGTGGTGGTCAGTGTCGGACATTGCAATATAGATAGATATTTAATTCATTAAAATTAAATAAAATTAAATTAAATTACTTAAAACATTATAGATATTTAATTTATTTATTTAATTTATATTTAAGTTAATATTAACTAACCGAAGAAAAAAAATGGCAGCAAAATTAAAATGATACCTCAATTTTGAACACCCATTATAAACATACTATGTAATTAATAAACGAATTTTTTAATTACTTATAAAAAATTAATTTAGACGTCATGACGACCACAGTTAAAATTTGATTGCATATAGACGCCACGGCATCCCGACAATTTTAAACATTTTTCAATGCAAACATGTTATTTTATTGTTAAAATGAAAATAAATAATCTTTTGTACAAATTTAAAAAAACTAAACGTCGTATCAATAGGTTTGTTTCATCGCGTACAAATTGAACAGTTCAGAACAGTTCTATAACTACCGATTCAAGTTCTAATACGCATGCGTTCGCAATAATTACTTTAGAACTAGTAGTAAGAAAAAAGTTTGATGAAACAGTTTTAGTTCTAATTTTTCGGGAAAACTCGGACGTCGGATTGACTCGAGTTTTACCTTGAACTTTATTAAAACCCAACCTAAATTTGTTGTTGCAAATCATGCTGAAACGTACATTTATTTACATTCAATTATAAACATTTAAATTACAATTAGTCTTTTTCTCCAAATTCTTTATTAAATGACGAGACGCGTTTCGAGAATCTAATGTATTGTCATCATCGGTCATTATTAAAGGAAAAAACGTAAGAGGTGTCAAATTTTATACATAAAATTAAATTATTAAGAGTCGGTCATTAGTACTACTCGTATATCAAATAAAAATAAACGAAACGCGTCTCGTCATTTAATAAAGAATTTGGAGAACAAGACTAATTTTAATTTATTACAAAACTCCAAAAATATTGGGAAAAATAAAATGATTTTTGATATAAACATTTAAGTTGAAAAAATGAGTAATTCAGGTTTCAGTGATTTCAATGATGATATTGACAATGTCTCTAGTGATGAGGAAATTATGCTTGCACAATTTAGCACAAAAGTTCGTAATGAGTTAAAATAATTTTTAATTATTAAAATAAATAAAATAAAATAATTTGTTTATGCATTATTGACGGTTAAAACAAGTATTCGTACTAGTACGTCTTCAGTCGGGATATTATGGGCGGTCTAGAACTACTAGTTCTTGCTGGTTCTTGCTTCTGAACAAGTACTGATTTGAACCGTTCTGAACCGTTCTATAACTCACAATTAGGCTGATGAAACAGCGGACTAGTAGTTCGTAGAACTAGCAGTTCATATTTTAACGTTTGATGAAACAGATTTTAGTTAAAGAGCATGCGCATAGCTCTAGAACTAACGAGAACTCGTCGATGAAACAAACCTATTATAATTCTTTTTTTATATTCATAAGAAAAGACTATTGAAGGCAATAACCAATTTTGAGCGCTTTAAATTAAAAGTAAATAGGTTAATTTAATTAATGTCATAAATTAATTCATTTGTCACTTTGTAACTTGATTTTTGCTAATTTTAAAAATATTGTGCAACGCCACTGAGTATATGTCAATGTCATTTTTAAGGTTAACATTCTTATGTCAAAGTTGTGCCCCCCATTCTCGAGCCGCTACTGACTATATGTCAATGTCACTTAATTAAACTTTTAGTGTCAAAATCGCAACGTAACTATGACAACGACGTTGACCTGAAGTGTTTAACTACAGATGACCGTCTTATTTAATTTATGAAAACCAAAGTACTCAACCGATTTTGATGAAATTTAAATGGGACCAATCTGAAACTATATCCTTTCGAATTGTGAAAAAATTTTGAAAATCGGTTAATAAATGACGGAGTTATGAGGTAACAAACATTTAAAAAAAAAAATACAGACGAATTGATAACCTCCTCCTTTTTAACCGACTTCAAAAAAGGAGGAGGTTATCAATTCGTCTGTATGTTTTTTTTTTTTTTTTTTTTTATGTTTGTTACCTCATAACTCCGTCATTTATTAACCGATTTTCAAAATGTTTTCACAATTCGAAAGGATATAGTTTCAGATTGGTCCCATTTAAATTTCATCAAAATCGGTTGAGTACTTTGGTTTTTATAAATTAAATAAGACGGTCATCTGCAATTAAACACTTCAGGTCAACGTCGTTGTCATAGTTACGTTGCGATTTTGACACTAGAAATTTAATTAAATGACTTTGACAGACATATAGTCAGTGGCGTAGCACAATACAAAAATCAAGTTATAAATTAAAATAATGTATGACAAGTTACACTAGAAATTTAATTAAATGACTTTGACAGACATATAGTCAGTGACGTTGCACAATATTTTTAAAATTAGCAAAAATCAAGTTATAAATTAAAATAATGTACCTATGACAAGTTTAATTAAATAATGACATTTACATATAGTCAGTAGCGGCTCGAGAATATGGGGCACAACTTTGACATAATAATGTTAACCTTAAAAATTAAATGACATTGACGGATAGTCAGTAGCGTTGCACAATATTTTTAAAATTATAATGTTAACCTTAAAAATTAAATGACATTGACGGATAGTCAGTAGCGTTGCACAATATTTTTAAAATTACCAAAAAGTACAGAAAACCAATACAACTTTATAATTTATATTTGGATCAATTTGTACGTGTTAATTGACAATTCAGGCCGGTAGATGCGCTGTAAATCTTGTCGCCAATAATTTTTCCCGTATTCCGTTTCCCGTATTGTCAATTATAAAATATTTGTTGTAAGCCCGCATTTTCAACTTTGAGATAGGCGTTTCGCCCTTTCTTCGCTTGTCTCATTTGAACGGCGCTGTCGCATATGGGCAGCGCGTTTAGTAGGTCTACCCATATTCGCTTTCGATAAATCAGTTAAGGAACGCAAGATTCACTAAAAAGCAAGAAATAAAAAAATTTTTAAAAAAAAACTAAAACCGACTTCAAAAAAAAACAATACAAAAAAATTGCACTAAAAAGTAAAAAATAATTAGAAGTTATTAGAAGAAGATTTAACAGAAATTAGAAGTATATTTTTACAGTGCTGAGCATAAAAATTAATGTATTACGTCAATAATATACAATTATTGTTATTTTTGGAGTCGGTGCCAGCCAAGCTGTTAAGAAATTTACAAAATGTATTTGAAATCACATTAATACGACAATGTAGCAATACCGATGTCGTGTTGTTTAACGCCAAGCGCCTGCGATCTTGTCGACTGTGAAACTCTTTGCAGTCAAAGTGATATAAAATGTATACCTACTGGTACTCCGCTACTTCGTTAATACACGTTTGTTAACCTTGGCTGGCACCGACTCCAAAAATAACAATAATTGTATATTATTGACGTAATACATTAATTTTTATGCTCAGCACTGTAAAAATATACTTCTAATTTCTGTTAAATCTTCTTCTAATAACTTCTAATTATTTTTTACTTTTTAGTGCAATTTTTTTTTTGAAGTCGGTTAAAAAATAAGTGCCTTTAAAAAAAATATGAGTTACCATGTTAAATTACAAATTAAATTTCGTAACTTGGATATCTCAAAATAATTTGTGTTATTTTATCGAGTTAAAATTTTTTTTGAATTAACATCTTTTTTATTAATATGCTAATAAAATGAAGTGCAATCTACTAAATGGGAAAGTAATGTGTTGTAGTTAAATTTTATAATTTAATAAATAATTTTTTAAAAAACGAATTTATTTCATTAATTATATAATCTTGATACAACTGGTTTTATTAATAATTGATTTTTTTATATTGACATTAATTTGTTTTACTACACTACGAAACTTAAACTAATAACTACTTCAAGTTAACTTCTATTTGGTAGCACTTAACTTTTTAAAAAACACTCACAAATTTTATTTATTTATTTTCTTTGAATATTTAATTTTCACAATACAACTTAAAACTAGCAGAGTTTCTGCCTAACTACAGTACAATAATACTAACTATCATAATAATGACTTAAAAAATACTAACTAATACTAACTCGAATTTATCTGTTACATTGATTTTTATGTGTTAAACAGTTTTGTTGGTTTAGCGAATCTCACGCTTCCAGGATGTTCTAGAACATTCGATTTGCTCGACCAGCAATGTAATTTAATAATTATGATGGTTGCATTTCCCTATATTACATAACATTATGGGAAAATCACCCGGTTACATAATCCTTATGGGAATATATAACTTCTCCCCCTATTAGTTGAAAAATTCGGAGCTTTAGTGGTGACCAAGTGGTGACTAATTTTTCAGAAGCGTCCAATTCGGTTTCGATGACGTTTTAGGTTGTGTCCTCTTGATGTTGTGATTTGGTTTGATTTTCAGGCTGATAATGTCTATGCTTTTTTACACAAATGAAGATTTTATAAATTACAATTAACAATATGATCAAATAGATTAAAATTATCCAGACACTTGTTTTTTTAAAATGTATCACGGTGTTATTATTTAATTTCAACTTTTAGTCATTGAGTTTATTTTGTATTTTATTAATGTCACTTAAGTCCACTTTAGAAAGTACCAGAGGTTTTATTTCCGAATAACTATCACTCGCGTCTTTTATAGTAGAAACCTTTAGGTCCGCTATTTTGAATAATTTGAATTTCTTCGTGTTGCCTAAATTTTGTAGTTTGGTATTTTTTATTTTTTATTCATAGAATTTTGGGATTTCCTTTTAAGGGAACGGTATCTTTTTCTTCTTTGCATTTTTGATGGCCCAATAATTGTTTTGGTGTTATTATTATCCATTTTCCATCTCCTATTTTTTGAATTTTGATGTTATTCAATTTGATGGTTTCCTGGTTACAATTTGTTACGTTTTCCGAAAATTTTAAGAGTTGTACTTCACACGGATTGTTTTCATTTTTCTGAATTTCTAAAGTGTTCTCTTCGCATAAATATTCTTCGAATTTTATTTCTTGACATTCGTTTTCGAAGTTGGAGTAATATTGCTCATTTACAATAAGGAAGTTTGAATTTGGAAGGATCATTTTAAAGTTGTTTTCGGAAGTAGGAATTGGTAAAGGATAAAATTTGAAGTAGTCATATTTTTCAATTTCAACAAATGGGACCTCTAACAAAAATATTATTTGATTATTTTTTATGTAACTTTTGACGTTAATGATTTTTTCGAACAATGGAATGTTTTCTAAGATTGGTTTAAGTGGCAATCTACCGTTTTCGGTTTTGTTTGTTATGAGTTTGATTTCTTCTAAAAGGTCAACTGGATCAATTATGTAGTTATGAAATGTGTTAATTTTTGCGAAACTGATTGCTATTTGTAATTCATTCATTAGGTTATTTATTGTTTGAAATGTTGTTATTAATTCAAAAATTATCGTTTCAATGAGGTAAAAATGTCCGCGTGTTAGATTTTTGATTTCGGTTTCATTTTTATTAATTTCTGAAATTTGTTTAATTGAGATTCTAATAATTTTTTATTAGTAATAAGATTAGTGCTTGTTTGATTAAATTTATTGATTACGGATTGCATTATAGTTATTTGGTTATTGATGACATTTTTCATTTCGTTTTGATTTTTATTCAAATTTTGGATGGCATTATCAAAATGTATAGCATCTTCGTTATCTAAATTGCCTGTTATAATTTTTATCAAGGATCCTAGCCCGTCTATAGCTCCGCGTTTTTGTCTATTCGGATTCAGAGGGTTAATTTGTGAAATTTGTTTATTGATTAAATTTATTAAATGATCTGTTATTTGATGTAGGTTGTAAAATTCTTTTTTATATTCTTGATCAATGGAACTATTATGAAGTGCGTACTTAATGAAATTATATTGATTTTCTAAACGCTGAAATTGATCTATAATTAGGGATATGTCGAAAATCTGAATAAAGGTCAAAGAAGAAATTTTGTTATAAGCATTACCTAAACGTATCGGGAGTAGTCCAGGATTGTCGGTCATTTGTCTGTAAATCAGTTCGTCTGAAGTTGCTGTTAGCCAGAAACATCTGAAATAAAATTTGGTTTCTTTAATTCTTTTAAATGAATGATTTCCGATTTGTTATTGTTGCTGTTAATTGCGTTGTTAGAATTTACTTTAAATGCTTGCGCCAGTTTGGTAAATGCATCTATAAGTATTAAATGTTTTGTTATTATAACTGAACAGGTCCATATCATGTAAAATTTGAAAATTTGGAATCTTGAGAAGTTTGGAATTATTAAGTTTTATATTAATTGTTTGAAATTGTGAATTGTTGAATTGCGTGAAAAAATTACTGTTTTGTTTTTTGGTGGTACTAAAAGTGAATATTGGTCGATGTAATGGTTATTTAATTTTTTCCTTTTTCGGTTATTGCTTTTGAAAATTTGTTGTAATTTATTTAAAAATAATTTGAAATTTCTAAAATGTTCTCTTTTATAGTTATTAGTCGAAATTTTATTTACGTATTTAAGAATTCTAGCCGGTTTTTGTTTTTGGAAATTTATCAATTCTAAATAATGTGATTTAATTAATTCTGATGACTTTAAATTTTGATCTTCTGATTGAAGTGATTGTTTATTTTCTGACATTGTTTTTTGCAGTAAATTTAATTTTTTATGATTTTGATTGACATAAGAAATACATAAAGTTGAAACCATTCCAACTTTACGGAATCCTTATGTTTGTTCATAACCGTACATAAGAAATACGTAAACATAAGAATTATTATGCGCATTGTGAACAGTCACATTGATTTGCTATGGTTCAACCTTATGTCTTATGTCCGTTTTACGTACTTCTTATGTCTTACGTTCATTGTGAATCGGCACTTACATTCAATGGTGCCATTCAGCAGAAAAAGCAGTTGTGTAACTGTTGTACAACAGTTGAGTAAAGGTAGCGGAATTCTGCTGAACGGTCCGCTCGAGATAATTTTGATATTTGAAGTGACAGTGTATAACGGATTTTTGGATCTTATATCCGTTATCGATCAACCTAAGACAATAATTTGTTGACCACTTCCTATTTTATTCAAAATTATTGAGACGGGTCCATACACACTTCCACTCGCATTTTTCGTTCTTCCGTGAATACGCATGTCAGGCGGCCATGTTGGATGGAACTTCACTTTTGGTTCTGACCGTCGAAGCATATAGTTCGGAGTGTGTGTACTGCTGCAGTATAAGTTCATTTTATTGCTATTGCAAGTGAAGATTAATACAATCGAGTTAACTAAGATCTACATCGAGTACACGAGGGTGAGGCTGACATAATTTTTTGAATACGGAAGTTACCGTAGCACATTTTTCGTTTTGACATCTGGAAGTCAATCGCCATCTTTTTTTTGTGTGCTCGAGTATTTTATTCCAACTGCACTTTGTGCATGCTCTTGCGCCCTCTATTGGGATTTTGGAAAGTGACAAGTTGTCAACATAGCGCACCGAATTATTTATTTACCAACCCGCTTTTGTCGGTTAGTGCAATTAGTCAATTTTGTCGTCGTGTCCGTTGCCGATTGTTTCGTCGTACTGTTAATGTTTGTTGTGGCACGATCCACCGAGTAGCCAAGCGAGCCTGCGTCCGACGTACTAGCGATTTTGGAGTTACCTTTTGGAGCACATCTGTCCAGCCATTGTCCTGTTGCCGAGTCGTGGGGTCGCTGAGGATTCATCACTCGAGTCGTGCAATCCTTCCTGGAGAACCGAGACCTGGCGAGCAGTGCATCAACATCAATTCTCGTGTGCAATCCATCCAAGCAGGTTGGGGGTACCTGTCACCATCAGTTTGTGAGCTTGCTGAGTACTTGGTAAGACAATTTTACTTTTCTGATCTGTTTTGGGTAGTGATTGCATAATCTCAATTACGAGTTGTTTAATTAACGTCACAACGAGGTGTCTTGTTTTGTCACCTCAGTTTTTTTTTTGTTCGCCGAGCCTTCTTCACAGGAGGATTGATTCACGCATTGTATTTTGGCTGGCTTCCGTCAGAAGCCAGCAATCCATTTTATATTCGCCACCGAAAGGTTGTTGCCATTTGTATTTTTTTTGTGTATTGATTGTGGTGTGTTATTAAATCAATTATTATTACACCGAATTTTATTTCCCTGGAAGAGGGGGTACTTATAGCCTTTTCAGTGAGATTAGAGATCAGGACCCACGTCCCTCGCAGACCGACGTTACCATCAGAGGAGCTAGTCAATTCCATCCAGGGCTCCCCACGTTAAAAAAGTGAGGTGGTTTTCCACTTCGCGTGGGAGGAAGTTTCTCGATCCTGCATCCGCGGGAGAGAGGTAATTCACTTCTCAAGTTGTCAATGTTTACTGAATTTATTTTTAAAACTCATTTAGCGGCTACCCACAAAAATATATATTCATAAATATTCGAATGATCACTTTCCGTAATTTTTCCACAACAGTTACCAAAGACTAGCGACGAATTTTAGCTACAAAAAATGGCCAACCGTTCCTCAACATGTTGGGAGAATCGAGCAGGTAGCGGACGTTCAGCAGAAAAATCCCCAACAGTTGCGCAACTGTTACCTCTGCTGAATGCCACCGTTGTGAATCAGCACTCACTTATTTGATATTTGACAAAATCTAGTTAAAAGTAATTTTTAATCAAATAGCAATTTATCTTGTACAAATGTTTTAAAATCAAACAGTATGACAATTATTGTCGAAAGTAGAAGATGAGAGATGTTATACTCTTTGCAGTCTCACAAAGATTTCTGGATAGACTTAAGTCCAATAACACTCTTTCTTACTACTTCGTTGATGTGAGTAACAACTCAAAACGTCGGTTAAATTGATACTATTTTATTAAAGTTATTTACAAGATTTATATACAATTTTTACAATCTGCAAAATAGTCAGTAATGTATTAATTTGGAACAATGACCTAATCGATTTGCTTATTAATTAATTGTTAATATTAAAGTTCATACTTATATAAATTTATTGTTGATGATACAAGTATTGTAATAACTATTTTTAACTTCCTTATAATATTGGAAATGCATTTATGCTTAATTAAAGTTAAATGACCTGATGACTGTGAGTTTTACATGTTACCTACTTAAAATGCGGAAAAGGTGCATTTATGCTTTATTTGCATTTTTAAGTAGGTTTGTACAATAATGCGTTTATGATAAATTTATTTTATATACAGGGTGGTTGGAAACGACAAACCAACCAACCAACAAAAAACCTATTTAATTTTAAATTAAACAATTATGTCAAACATGGATTGTTCAGTTGATGTTCACTAGTTGCCGCTGTTATTATTGTAATAAGTTTGATATTCAATAAAACTATGTTAATGGTATTAACCTTTTATTGTCTAATAACAAGCTCTCAGTTACGAGCGTGAGTGCTTATTCTTACTTACGTTGTCTAAGAGCGACTGCCGCTTATTGCATCGCTGTGCGTTGCCTCGAAGCTCGACATGCGCTTTTACCTTGTCAACATATTGCGATAAGGTGCGGGCAATGACACGTCTATCGTAATTTTTGTTTGGTAATTGAAATTTAATTTTTTTTTTATCATTTGCTTATTGACTTTTTCTCGGCTAGCTCTTTACCTTTTTCGCATGAAGTTACTCTCATCTGAGTTTGTCGGTTCTTTCTGGATGACTTTATATTCTCTTTTAATTTATTTACCCTATACTCGAATTGGTTTTCAGAATACAAAATTCCAAAATGATACAAATAGTTATCAACACAAATTCTTTTTATTAACATGAATATTGACCCAAATTTAGAAATATTTACAAACCTTAACCTAAGAACTCTTAATATTATTTTAAATCTACCCCAAATTGTTATAATCCCGAAGTTATTTTTCTCTATTATTATTTGCGAACACGCGACACCTTATACAAATTATGAATCAGTGTGTTCTTACTCTTAAATATCCATCACGCCTCCTAGCGTCAATTTCACACTCACGCTGTTTGATTTATGCGTGTTCATGTTACCAACATAACCTTCTTTATTAATTGGTTCCTTTTTGTGCATCAATGATCCAATTATTTTGATTGGATTACTTGGTATATTTTCCAGATCAGCTCTTCCACTTTTCATCAGGTAAGTGCTCGTAATTTTTTTATATTTGCACCAATTTCTTTATCTATACACGTGGCATAATACTATTTACTTTTAGCTCTTCACAATCTTTTTATCGATTTCGTAATCAATCGATAAACTTTTTCGGAGCCCGAATTTTTACGTGCTCTTCGTTTTGGCTATCTTGTGAGAGGCCTCTTGTATACCTTTTTACATTACCTTGGTATCGATAAAAAAAATATAATCAACCCATCTTGATTTTGTATGATTTTCTTATCTCGTTTTTCTATTGGTGAGTACCGTTTTGCAACTTTGATCATTTTTATCATTTTTAAATGTCACAAAAATTATTAAGAAAATTTTTTATTGTTTTAGCTAGTTTCGGACCTAGCTTTCGTCCCCTCGGAAACGGATCGTTGCACTTTGTCCAAACAACTCAGAGCACTATGTTAATGACTTAACGACTTCTGTAAATCCCTTTTTAAATCACTTCTTAAAAACGAACCTTATTATATAAAAACTCTTAAATACTAACATGGTTTAAATTAAACGAGTGAACATTATTGCAAAAATATTATCATGACATAAATATTTGGACCTTTGTATTCCGTTTTGGTTTCGTATTATAAATAAATGGTAATTACCGTTATGTTGCGTTTCAGGTAAATCCAGATTGAACTTACTCGCTCGTCGAGGAATTTCATGCTAGCTTTAATTGTTTCGATAAATTATTATCAACCATTTCAAATGCCTGTTGAAATCACAGCAATATGTTACAATTATTTCAAGGAGTGGTATGCATTTCGAACGTATTTGTTACGTTTTGTGCGAAACCATTTTATAAATACGTAAGAAATAGAAGAACACAGGTAACACTTAAGCCCGTCTTACATCAGGTCATTTCTGGCGCCATTTCTTGAGCCATTTCTTGAGCCAAATAAATTGCCTAGTTTAAAACAGCAAATGTCTTGGAAAATGTCCTGGCTCGGATTGTCCTGGCACGTGCTCTATTTTTGAACAATTTACCTGTGAGCGTACGCAGTACAGATTTTTGAAAAAAAAAATAGTTTTTTAAATTTTTTTGTGTTGGTAAGATTTTGTGTAAGTCTAATAATGGGTTCAATTATTTTCGTATAAAAATAATGCGATAAATGTAACAAACCTTTTTTCAGCCGATATACACTCACGGAACACAGTATCTTTTCTTTTAATTTTATTTTGTATCTTCGACAATAGTTCTTCAAAAGTTCTATCATCCAGTCGAAGGTAATTCTTGTATGAATTTGGATCTTCGCTTACCAATTCATTACGAAGCATATTCAATGTTCCACGTCCTTCATCTCTTCTATGTAGCCACTTTTCCTGCCAATTCTTTCGCACCTCGGTTTTGGTTTGTTTTTCAAACGTTTTTTCCGTAATTTTTTTAATACTATTATGTTTGCTGCAATAACATTTTCTGCAATTAAATCGCTTTCTTTATCCATTTCAATTTTTATGTGTAGCACAATTTATCGTTCGTTTAATTTTACTGCGCACGCTCGCAGGTCAATTGGCGTTGAAAAATAGAACAGGTTCTATATTATATTTGGCCTACAAAATGTGACAGGTAATTTGCTAAAATTACCTACTGCGCAAGATCAGCGCAAGAAATGGCGCGTGAAATGACCTGATATAATACAGGCTTTATTTTTGGAGTAAGAAATGGCGTCATTTCTGGCCCAAGAAATGACGCCAGAAATATGGCTCAAGAAATGGCGCCAGAAATAACCTGATGTAAGACGGGCTTTAGACCGGCCTTGAAAGAATATAAGAACACAGGTAACACTAAGGCCGGCCCTGACCTGACTGACTGAAGATAAAGGACATCACCAACCACTCAAGATTTTAAATCGATTAGTTGTAATACCAACTTATCAGATTAAAATAAAACCAATATACCCAGTAGACATGGACTGAAGAACAGAAGAAGTTAATCGTAGATAGTATTTTTATCCTAAGAAGAGTATCGTGCCAACTGTTTTAGTGTTTATTTCGATAATTAGTAAATAAAGTGATATAGTATCTTACAAATATATTTTACCATCGCATACACGTAGAAACGGAAGGTATTATTTTCAAGTTGGAAAAAATTTTGGACTTGGCATTTTTTAATGATGTGTGTCGTGTGGAGTTTTTCCGTCAACCTTAACAGAAAAACTCGTGCTCCGATTGAGTTGAAATTTTATGCACTAGATTGAAGCAGTACTCCAAAGAGCTGATTAGATATTGGTTGAAAACCGCCTATTTTTAACACATTTGTTAAAATCAAATCGTGCAGCTCTACAACCCTGGGTGGGTCTTGGCTGACTTCACAACCTCTTTCCATCCTTCCCGTTCTGACATCAGTGTCTCCATCTGATCTTCGTCTATTCCTAAAGTTGTAACGTTACTTTTGTCGTTACATGCTTAGTTTTTCAATTCTCCTTATCTATCTCCATAAATAACTATATTCCAATTATTCAGTCCGAGTAATTATAACGCACTCGGTGTAAAAGTTGATAGGAGATAAGAGGAACAGAGCGACTCGAGGCTTTTTGGTTTGATTAGCGTAGCTATAGCACGCAATTTTTAGAAAACAGAAATTTTTTTACGAATAGTTCGATTTATTGACGGCAGATTAGACCCGAATCCTGATAAAGCCATTACATAGTCTGGCTACCTGTAGTTGAATGGAGGTAGCGAATTTATAATAATTTATTATAAATTTTGCTACTGAATTTTTTTAACATCAACAAGCTGAGTTAGATATCTGTTGGTTTTGTGTGCTTGCTTTGTAGCGTTTTTTTTTACATCAAATAGTGGCAATCACACTGGGAATCCGAGATAGGGCTCTGTCGCGGAGTTGCAGTTCACACTAAAGGTCCAGACGGTTATTTCAATCATCCAGCTGCGAGGTAAGTTACGCATTAAATTTGTCTACATTATCGGCTTTTATCTGACGACAATAGGCTTTGCTGTAAATTTATTACTCAAGAGCAATTTGGGCTCTTGCCAGTGGAAAATTGTGTATGCTGGGGCATTATCGCAAGATAGTTAAGAGAGCTTCAGTCCAAGCTTGTCAAATATTTTGCCTTCAGCAATATTTTTGTTTGGGACCTTTAGGGTCCGTGAGAGGCACTCTCACCACTGTAAATTGGTTGGAAATTGCTTAACCAGAATCTATTTTTTCCTGGTTTTGAATAAACACCCCTTTATTCCTACTGTGTGTTTCATTCAGGCCTGGCGCCTGTTGAGCTCTTTCATTTTCAGCTGGGCACTGCAGAATACTTTGGAAGTACATAATTAGCGTATAAAAGAACCCACGACGATTTTTAAAATCTCACACGCTCTCGGTCTGTAATTCAAGAAGAATACAGCTACGTCGCCTTAACATCAAAGGCACAAGAGGCTGCCTTGTCGATAACACGTAAAGTTGCGACAAAATTTTGAGGTCTGCTGTGATATTGTCTCGCCATCTTAGACGTGGTCTTCCTATTGGTCTCTTGCCGTCGGGTACCGTTTCCCATGCCATTTTGATTATTTTGTCATTCGGTTGTCTCTGTACGTGGCCTTCCCATCTTAGTCGTTGTGCTTTTATTTCTTGTATTATGTCCGGGCCTTTGTATAATTCTTTAAGTTCGGCGTTAGTTTTTATCTGGTAGGAATCCGTAGCAGGGTGGTGGGACGGTCCAAAGATCTTTCTCAGCACTTTTCTTTCAAAGATTCGAAGTGGCTGCTCGTTTAACTTGGTGATAGTCCATGTTTCGGAGCCGTACATAACTGTTGGTCTTATGATCGTCTTGTAGATCTTGAGTTTTGAGATTTTCGAGATGTTTTCTGATTGGAAAATTTTTGCTAGCCCGTATATGCATCTGTTTCCACTTTGTATGCGGTGTTTTATTTCCTCTGTCAGGTCGTTATCTTGGGTGATTATAGATCCTAGATATTTGAAACGTTGGACTCTTTCAAAATTATAATTGTAGCATTTTGTCCTACTCTGTCTCTAATACGTTTTTGTCTATTTACGCACATGTACCTACTTGGTTTTCTCTTCGTTTATTGCCAGACCAACTTTTCCGTTTATTTTTCTATTTTCACGAAAGTATCCTTTACACGGATCACGCTATTTCCAATAATGTCTATATCCTCCGCATATGCTAGCAGTAGTCTAGGTCCGTCTCCTGTGAACATCTGTACTTCTACCTCTGCCAGTCTTACAGCTTTTTCAATGGCTATGTTAAATAAAAGAGGTGAGAGGGCATCTCCTTGTTTCAGACCATTATCGATTGCGAAAGATTCTGATGTTAAATTTCCGACTCTCACTCTGTTTTTGATCCGTTCACGCACATTTTTGTGAGCTGGAAGAGTTTTCGGGGTATTCCGAGTTCAAACATTGCGTCCCAAAGTTTAGTCCGCTTAATACTGTCGTAGGCTTTTTGGAAGCCTATCAACATGTGATGTATGGTCTTGTTAAATTCCCAGCTCTTCTCGAGTAGTTGTCTGATTGTGAATAACTGATCGGTTGTTGATTTTCCTGGTCTAAAACCCCCCTGATATTCTCCTAAGCTTTTCTCTACTAGTGGTGTTATTCTACTTAGTAGTATATTTGATAGTATTTTGTATGCTGTGTTTATCAAAGATATTCCTCGATAGTTGCCGCAGTTTGATCTGTCTCCCTTCTTGTGGATGATACTTTCCTGCCAGTCTTTTGGTATCTTTTCTGTTTTCCAGGATTTGAGTATCAGATCATATAGATGTTTATGCAAGGTTTGTCCTCCATACTTTATCATCTCCGCCGTCATTCCGTCTGTTCCAGGAGATTTTGAGTTCTTAAGCTTCTTTATTGCTATTGTAATCTCTTGAAGAGCCGGTTTTTCTGTTGGCCAGTCTGCGGTGTGGTATACCTTTGGATGAGAGAGTTCTGGGTTTTCTGTGTTTAGTAGTTCGTTAAAATGTCATTTCCATATTTGTAAATTTTCTTTCACATCTGTTGTAAGGTCTCCATTTGGGTTTCGGAGAAAGGTTTTTGCTCTAAGTTTACAACCAGTTTTTCTATTGGAGATTTCGGCATAAAATGCTTTATGGTAGCTTCGGATTCTGTTCTCCTCCATCTCTTTCATTACTCTCTGCTCATATTCTCTTTTCTTAGTTTTTATTGTATTTCTTGCCGTTCTTCTAGCGTTAGTATATTTTTGTACATTTTCGTGTGTGTCTCTTTGAAGCATTATCTTTCTGTACGTCTCTCCATCTCTCAAGATCTCCTGACATTCATCATCCCACCACCCCTGATTTCTTCTTGTTTTTGTTCTCTCTGCCAAGTATCTTGTCTGCTGCTTTAGTTGTCGCATCTAATATATCTGTCCATGCACCTTCCACGTCCTCTCGGGGTGTACCTTCCTCGAGCTGTTCTTCTATTGATTCTTCAAATTTCCTTCTCTCTTCCGCGTTACTTAATTTGGGTGTGTTCCATCGTATAGTTGCACTTTCCTTTCTTATTTTATATGTTGAAATTCGTAATCTTACTTTGGCTTCTCACGTCCATTACATTACTTCCATGTCTTGCGTCTATCTGGTTTCCAGTTTTGCCGTCGTTTGATCTCCAAGTTTGTTTATAGATGTTCTTATAGTCGAACATAGTGGACTTTATCAACATATTATTTGTTATTGCCAGGTCAATCAACCTCATCCCTTTATCGTTACGATAGGTCGTGCAGACTATATTTCTCAATCGTCGGTTCAAAATTTGTTTCCTTGCCCACTTTTGCATTAAAATCTCCGCATAGCATTCTCATATCGTGTTTAGGCATATTTTCAATAGTTTTATTAAGTAGTTCGTAGAAGACGTCCTTCTCTTCGTCATCACTTTCTTCGGTTGGTGCATGTGCCGATAAAAAGGAATAGTTCTACCACAGACCTTTGACTCTTAGCCAGCAGATTCTATCAATTATAGGTTCAAAACGGATTATTCTGTCAGATATACGTTCGCTTATGACAAAACCGGTTCCTCGTTCATGTCTATTACTATCTCCTCCACTATAGAACACAACCGAATGTCCAATCTTGGCGTTACCGGCATTAAGCCATCTCATCTCTTGGATTGCTATAATATCCATTTTTTTATTTTCTCCAGCTGTTCTATGGCTTGTCTGGCAGCTCCTGTTCTGTACCAACTCAAAACATTCCATGTTCCCACATTCAAAGACCATTTTTTTGCATTGCTGTTTTCGTTTCCGTATTTCCGTCCTGTTCCGAGGCTTTGTGTAAGTCTTCACAACATTCTTTGTTTTCCGAGGAGGGGTTGTTAGCCCCACGCTTAACCCTCCTCCTTTATCCAGGCTAACCTAGCTAGGTTTTCACATTTTTTAGAAGAATGAAAATTACTAACAAGCAGTGCCCCATTTTACCAGACCGTTGGCATTCCAGAATGCAATTTTAACATGGGTGTCATTGTGGCATTTTGGAGATGAGCGATTGCTCACAGAGACGGACTCACCTTAGAAGAAGTACGATTTCAAATGTTACCTTGACCGGGTTGGTGCAAACCAGCTTTTATTGGTTTTGCCAGCCAATACTTTGAAACGTGGTTTGAAGTGAGAGCCAACGCATTGTGGGCTTCGCTTAAGATTACTGTATGACTTCTGGCATTATTTTATTATTCCTGTTATTGAGCGAAATAAATAACACCATTCCAAAATTTTTTTTTTTAATTCATTTTATAGCTATCTTACATTAATTTTGAAAATACACTGATTGAATGACTTTACAATATATCTGTAGGGGTAGTGTCTTTAAAAGATGCCTAAATTAAAATAAAGATCGAACACAAGTAAAATTACAATTTATGAAGAACACAAAAACAATTATTTAAGCACATATTAATGAACACTTTGTTAGACATAAATACCATAAGCATGCGTTTCTCAGCAGCTTGTGAATTAAAAATAATTCATCAACTTCCTTTTCACTTAATTTGAAGTTGCTAAAAACACATACAAGCGTTTACCAGTCAGTATGAGTTTTTAAGTGACGTTTTAAACTTGATTTCTGTGCACATTTGAAGTCGCATATTTAACAAACAAACGGTTTTTCGCCAGTGTGGGTCTTTAAATGTTTGTTTAAATCTGTTTTCTGTACACATTTGTAGTCACATATTTTACATGCAAACGGTTTTTCGCCAGTATGAGTTTTTACATGTTTGTTTAAACTTGATTTCTGTGAACATTTGAAGTCGCATATTTGACATACAAACGGTTTTTCGCCAGTGTGAGTCTTTAAATGTTTGTTTAAATTTGCTTTCTGTGCACATTTATAGTCACATTTTTGACAAACAAAGGGTTTCTCGCCAGTGTGAGTCTTTAAATGCTTGTTTAAATCTGATTTCTGTGAACATTTGAAGTGGCATATTTGACATACAAACGGTTTTTCGCCAGTGTGAGTCTTTAAATGTTTGTTTAAATTTTCTTTCTGAGCACATTTGTAGTCGCATTCTTGACATGCAAAAGGTTTTTCGCCAGTGTGAGTCTTTAAATGTTTGTTTAAATTTGCTTTCTGTGCACATTTATAGTCACATTCTTGACAAACGAAGGGTTTCTCGCCAGTGTGAGTTTTTAAATGCTTGTTTAAATCTGATTTCTGTGAACATTTGAAATCGCATATTTGACATACAAACGGTTTTTCTCCAGTGTGAGTCTTTAAATGTTTGTTTAAATCTGATTTTCGGACACATTTGTAGTCACATATTTGACATGCAAACGGTTTTTCGCCAGTGTGAGTCTTTAAATGATTGTTTAAACTTGATTTCTGGGAACATTTGAAATTGCATATTTGACATACAAACGGTTTCTCGCCAGTGTGAGTCTTTAAATGTTTGTTTAAATCTGATTTCTGTATACATTTGTAGTCACATATTTGACAAGAAAACGGTTTTTCGCCAGTGTGAGTTTTTAAATGAAGGTTTAAATATGATTTCTGTGCACATTTATAATCACATATGCCACAAGCAAAACGTTTCTCGCCAGTGTGAATGCTTAAATGCCTTTTTAAAGAACTTTTCAGTGAAAATTTACAATCACATATTTCACAAATGAACTGTTTTTTAGCACTATGATATTTTAAATGCTTGTTGAAAACAACCTCAAGGGCACATTGAAAGCCGCATATTTTGCAAAGAAATGGTTTCACGTCCATACGAGTTCTTACATGCTGTTTTAATGCGCATTTATTTATATTTTTATACTCACAATTTGCACACCGAAATAAATGTGGGCCGTTAGATTTGCATGAAGGTTGCTTCCGTGTTAATTGTTCAGTATCGCACTCTTCTTTAATGTCTATCGAGTGATGTAAGTCTTCTGGATTAAAATTCGCGTATTCCAAATCTTCCTTTTTAATTTCGTAACTATTTTTAGTAATATATGAAGTTTCTAAAATTGGGCCCTGTGGTTCCAATTCTTCCAAAGCTGACATTTGATCCATAGCTGTAATGAATTCCATTAGAAGAAATGAAGACTTTTCGTGGAATGGTACACAATCACATTGGTTAATTAAACAATAAAATGAATTGATTATACTTTATATTGTGTAAAAACTTCCGTACCTGACATGAAAAATGTTAGCGTGTTTAAAATGGCGACCGTTGTGGACCCTTGCGCCAGTATAGCACCAAATAATAGCACCCTCTGGTTAAAGCGGCCACACAATGAACTAGCCTTTACTTTATAAATTTTTTATGAAGTTTTGTAAAATTTACTCAAAGTAATCGCACAGTTGTGGGTAAAGTTGTGAAGATCATTCGGTGTCTGAATAATAACGCGCTTCGGATCCATGTGGTTTTGGATTGCAGTAGAGGTCGCCTTGAACGGCAAGTCAGATTTACACAGGGAAACGTCAAATAACTAAAGTGTATGAGTGCCAAAAAACATAAATATGTCACTTATTTGATACTTGACAAAATCGAGTTAAAAGTAATTTTTAATCAATTAGCAATTTATTTTGTACAAATTTTTTAAATTTGCCAGAAACTTTTAGAATAAAATATTCGGGAGTCATCAATCGCAAATAAAATTTCGATAGTGTAAACGTGTAGAAATTTTATCCAATCATGCTCGAAAATCACAGTTTTAGTACAATTTAGTTCTGCATTTTTAAAACGGATCGACTATATAATTCAATATTTTAACTAATTTACTTATATAAACATATTATGTAATTATTAATATCAAACGAATTTTTTAATTACTTAGAAAAATTTATTTTGACGTCATTACGACTTAAAGTCTGTTTACATCTCTATGTTTTCACACAGGACTTCTCATATGAGAAATATTTCTGTGTTTACACTATATGTTTTCTCATAATTCTATGGTTTTCTCATAGCCGATCACTCATAAGAAAAAACATACGTAAAAACATAGCAAAACATAGGTACTCTTTCGGAATAGAACGTGGTCTATTCTGCTATGTGAAAACCATGGTGAAAACACAGCACATACGAACGAAAGATGGCGAAGATATTTATTTTATTTTACAAATAATCAATTACACACTGTATACAGGCTAAAGCCTAATTACATACAGATTATTTAACTACACCATATAAAATATACAATTCATCGCAAACCCGCGCAAAACGCAAAAGTAAGCACAAAAAGCAAGGGGCCAAACACACCAAGCATGAAGGTAAATAAAGGTAAATACCAACGATACCGAGTTACAACCTCGTCAAGCGATAGTACTCCCTACTACGGGAGTAGAATTCCAGGAGTCCAATGCCAAAGTCAGCACCCGCAAATAGAAAAAGTTGGTTCAAACTGGAGGAGGCTGAGTACAGCGGAGCATGGTTCATATTGCTCTGATAAGGCCTCGATACTAATAATGCCTCACGTTTGTTTGTAAATGCTTTGTTACGGGTGTACGTAAATGTACCCCGTCAATAGAAATGTATGCAAAATTTTTATTGATAAATACAAATAAAAGAAATTTATACCTCGGCTTAACAATTTCGGTGAGCACAGACCTACCTTTTCTCAAGTTGGGTTCCTTCCTTGACCAAATCGTGAAGCTGAAATAGAATAGTATGGTCTTCGGAATGATATCACAAAAATTATGCTCCGTTTTAGAATGCAAATTGTAATTTATTATAATTTCAAATATTAAATGATTTAAATCTAATAAAATTCTTATACTAATTGACAAATATCTTATTTTAATAAAGTCGGAACGTATTAATGCACGTGTAAAGTTAATCGCAAAATTTTCACTAATTTTTAAGTTTAAAATAATTCTTAACGGGACGGTACCTTTAATGATCTAGGGTATTTCTATTTACTGGGTTCATGTACCATTAAACTGTTCACTTGCATTCGATGGATGACCTCGTGGTGTAACCAAAGTTTTCCAAAATAATCGTGATTTTTCACAATCTACTAACAATTTAACTTTCCAAATATGTAAGTACAATACTTTTAATTATTACTATTCTTCTTTTTGTTGAATTTCTTTGTAATTTTTCTAACTTATATAATTTTAGCGGAGCACGCACAAATTCACACACCATTGATCGAATTAATTCAACAACTTCCTCTTTCAATTGTTTTACCATCGTTACCTGTGTTTTTCCAGGCAAATGTGATTTTGCTCTATTCGCCGATATAAATCAATTTTATTGACGTTATAATTTGCAGGTTCGGCTCAAGCCCAATGTGATTTGTAAAATTTTAATAAAGTTTTTATGTTTCAGATTAAATTAAAGTACTTGCATCTCCTGTGATCTTCCAGTAAACTTTTGAAGAAAATGTCTTTCCCATTTGTGATACATTGAATTGCGAGACACTCCGATACGTGTAAAGATTATTCTTATTGAAGTTTTACGTTTTAACACATTTTTTTTAAACTAACATTGAACAATTATTTTGATTTCAAATTACATTTCTTATTATTAATTAATTTAATTTATAATTTTTAACAAACATTTTTTTTTTTATTATTAACAGAATTAAAACGTTGCATTTTTGAATTTATTTTGTTATCTCGTTCCGTGACCCTTTCTTCATATAAATTTATGACGTTAAACTAAATTTTTGGTTTCAGATAAAACTTTTACGTTCGAACAAATAAGTCATGTGCTCTCTTTATTAATAAACAAAATTTTAAATCGTGACGTTATCATTTCTATTGACGTGGTGGTCAGTGTCGGACATTGCAATATATACTGTCCTAGCAAAAGGGACATGCAACGTGGTCCGACTCCGGGCGTCGGGTGACCGTGGTACTCTTATGCTAATCATTTTCAGAGCGTCTGGGCAATCTATTGTTGCGTTACGAACACTTGCCACACGTTGTGCTGACAATTTGTTGCGTTAAGCGCTTTATATGAGCAGACTTACCTATTGGTAGACTTAATCTCAGGGTTCGTCTTTTGCTTAAGAGTCACTATGAACAAAGAACAACACAGACAAAGATGCAATTTCAAAATTCATATTTATTGAACACACTTAAATCTAACAACATGAAACACATTAAACTAAAATTGGAAATTTAACACTCAAATCAATGACTATCAACTCTAATAAAAACTTAAAATTATTAATCAAACTAATGCTAACCTTTATAACCTCTTGTGGTAACGCGTGGCTTGCGTTGCACAACACTATTTCACTTTCTTCCTTCTTCTTGTGATCGCCTGGTCCAATTTGTTGCCTATACTCGTTGATTCCAGACCTGTCACGATTGCAATCCAAATGCTGGCCGTTATTATTCTTTCTCCTTAGAGAACACACACGTAATGATCCCTTTATGGGGAATGCTGTAGCACATTGGCTACACGTCCGTATCAAATTAACTGTAAATTGATGTATTTACTTGGGTGATCGTTTCACCTCGCTTCTGAATAAACGATAGCCCGTCTTCTCTCAATTAATTGTCGATTATCGATGAAATAATTTTAATTATTTGATTAGGTTCAATTCGCGACGCGACACGTCTTCTCTGAACGCTATACTAATTGTAATTCCAAAACACGTCTTATATGGACGCTACACACTTCGGAATCTCTTGTTTTATTTCGATTAATTTAATCGACGTCTTTTCTGTTTTGAAACTCACTTTTTAATCTTTTTCTTTAAACGAATTTAATAAACCGCTTTTCTGTGTGGAAACTCACGTTCCAATCCATCTTGTTTATTTTCTTATCTCCCCCGTTACCTCCTCTTTTTTTTGTTTTTATTTTTAATCAACATTACTAAAAACGTGCATGTCTTAAAAACATACCAACGAAACAATAAACAACAACTTAAAAATTAACAATACAATCCTATGAAACGATCTAAACAATACTACGATAATTAAACTAAAATTATGACATGTTGAAACCACATCTCGTCCGCGTCGATCGTTGTTGATCGCGGCTCTTAAGATATATTGTGGACACAACACATCCCCCCTGCAAAGGTTGAACCAATGGTTTGTACTCTCGAGAGGTTCTTCAAATCATTGTTCCACTCTTTGCACCGCTCGCCCTCATGTCTTTTTTCTCTCCCCCCTTCTTTCATTCATTTCTTTCATACCTCATTCGTCTCATTTACAGTCACTCATTATCATCACCTTTGCTCGTGGTATCTGGACCACACATTCATTCAACAATTTATAAATTTCATGCTTTCGGGTTACTTTCGTGGTTCGCTTGAATCCGTTCAGCGCTCAGCTGATACCGATCTATTTTTTATTGTAGCCTCAGCTCTCAATAATTTTCCCCTTGTAGATCTCGACGATTCATGTAGACATCTTGTCGATTCTTTTCTCCCCCCTGTCCCCCGTTGTCTTAAGACGTTACACCTTCTAGGTCATAACTAGTCCGCAACTTTAAATTCTTCTGGTAACTCATATCACCAGGCATTTGTCCCCCCTTTTTTGAACCACTTTTGTTTGAAACCCCATGATTATTTTGTTGAATTTTCTTTCCGCCTTTACTACGAAATACTGTTGGTGATGACCTTCTGACTGTTTTGTTAGATCTGTCACTCGATGAAAGGATATAAAAGATTAATATGAAATCTTCCTCTTTTGTTCATCTTTACGGCTCAACGCGTCTGCAATCTGATTATCTTTTCCCGATCGATGTTTGATGTCAAAATTAAATTCTTGGATCAACAACGACCATCGGTAGACCCTATTGTTGCTAAAGTTCGTTTTCATCATGAACGTCAATGCCGAGTGATCTGTTTCAATCAAGAACTTATTCCCGGTTAAATAAAATTTTAATTTGTTCAAGGCAAAAACTATCGCCAGCATTTCTTTCTCCGAAATCGTATATTTTATTTCAGCCCCCCTTAAAATTCGTGAAGTAAAGTGAATTGGCACTTCTTTCTCCCCTTGAATTTGAATGAGAACGGCGCTGACGGCGAAATCGCTTGCGTCCGTCCGCAAGATAAATGGTAAGTTGAAGTCCGGATGTAACAAAGATAAATTTTGGTAAAATGCTTCTTTCAAGCTAATGAAACTTTCCTCATGAATTTTTTCCCATTTCCACTGCACCCCTTTTCTTAACAATGTCAATAACCCAAGCGTTTTCTCCGAGTAATCCGGTATGAACTTTTTGTAGTAGTTCATAATGCCTAGAAAACCACGTAGTGTTCGAAGGTTTATTGGTCGTGGATACATCTTGACTTCTTCTAATCTGTCATTGTCAACTGAAATGTTGTGACAGTCAATATTGAAACCTAAAAATTTTACCTTTGGTAAAATAAATTGACATTTAGTTATATTTAACTTTAGTCCTGTTTCCTCCAATGTATTCACAACTGCTTCTAAATGTTTTAAATGTTCTTCGTGATTTTTGGAAAAAATTAGCATATCGTCAATATAGTGGACTAGGTAATTCTCGTGTTTTCTCAATACAATTTGCATTACTCGCACAAGCGCCGAGCTGGATGTATTTAACCCGAAAGGTACCACATTGAACTGAAAAGTTACTCCGTCAATACTAAACCCCGTATATTTTCGTGAACTTACTTCTAGTGGGATAAGCCAAAATGAATTTTTGAGGTCTAATTTCGTAAACACATTATTGTTTCCTATTTTCCCAAACAAACTGTCAATATTTTCCGGCTTTTCGTATTGCGGCTTGGTTAAACTATTTAGTTTTCGCGCATCTAAACATAACCTTATCGCCTTGTCCGACTTTTTCACTACAATTAAAGGATTAATGAAAGCGGTACTTGCCCTTGTAATGATACCATCACCTAACATTTGATCAATTTGATTCCACACTTCTCTTTTATGATTGTGCGGGATCGGGTAAGTTTTTGCAGTAAAAGACATTTCATTTTCAACATTTAATTTATGTTCATACCCCTTGGCCACTGTAACTTCTTCATTAAAAAGCCTTGTGTGCCTTTTCAAAATGTTTTGAACTGCCAATTCGTATTGCGGGTGACAATTTAATTTATATTTGACATTTATTGTTGATTCGTTTTTGTTGACGTTTACGTTATTTAGGTTTAAGTAAAAATTTGCTTGTTTGTTTTTCTGTTTATTTAATTTCCAATATTTGCCTAAAGTGGATTGCCTCTTTTCGAGTGCATTTGAATTCAAAGATGGGCCTAAATTTGATTGAATGTCGCGTTCCCATTTTATTTCATCATCACCGATGGAAATGCGTTGGTTTTTCATGTCTATAACGATTTTGAACTTATTTAAAAGATCAATCCCTATTAAGCATTGACCTTTTAAATTTGGCATGATAATGAAGCCATCCGTTCTGGTACTACTCCCAATCTTTATGGTTCCGATTACCATGCGGTTTAAAGTTATCATTCTTTTGTTATTTGCTGTAATGATATTTATACTTCTTATTGGAAGTAGTCCTTTATTGAAAACCATCGCATTCTCCCTCGTGATCTCTTCACTTACGAGTGAAACTTCAGAACCCGTGTCTAGAAGTGCTAATAATGTTATCCCATTGAAAATTAACTGAATTCTTGGCAAACAAATGTTGCTTTCGGCACTTGTGCTTTCTTGCAAATCTTCACTTATGTATTCCCGCGGGTGTACATAAGTGTTCCCCCCCCTTCATCTGTTTGCCGACTACGGAAAATTTGATCCCGACGTAGCATGGACCATGGCTCGCGTTGCCTTTGATGGTACATGACTCGTGGCATCTATCTCAATCCTATTGAGATCTCGATTTCTATCTTCCTTCTTCGGTTGTTCTTCTTCATGGTTATTACCCCTTCTCCAATCTTTGTTTTGATTGTTGTTGTTTGGATGGTTCCATTTCTTCAATTTGTTGTTCGGCTGTTTTGATGGATCGTAGTCTCTGGATCTCCAATCTTGTGGGCTGTAGCGTGGTTGATTCCAATTCTGTTCTTCCTTGATCGCTCTTGGCCTCCATTCTTGACGCGTATCTTCCAACCTAAATTCCACACTTTCGTCAAACCGTTTCAACAAATCTAAAAAGATCTCAATGTTTTCGATCTTCTCTATTCCAATCCGCGCCTTGAGCTCTTTTTCGAAGTGGTTTCCAATGGCCTTCACCAACAGTATCTCATCGTACTTCGGCTCTACCTGGAGTGCTTGGTTAATTAGACGAACCGCGTAGTTTTCTCGCGAATTCTCTATTCCCCTATATTTACCCCCATTTACTTGTTCCTTGATTTTGTTCTGCTCTGCGTCCCCCCAATATTTCTTTAAGAACAAAATTTTGAAACTTTCAAAATCGGTTACCTTTTCCTCCACCATACTGAACCAAACAGCAGTTTCTCCTTTCATGGTTGCTCTAATAATGTTTTTCCGCCTGATCTCGTCTTTTATGCGGATTAAATTGTTCCCTAAATTTTTAATGAAAATTTTTGGATTTATTTTGTTATCCCCGTAGAACTTGGTGAACTTATCTATGACCCCATCACGATAACTATGATTTTTCATTGCCTCCACGAGATCTCCCATAGATTCGTTTTTTACCGAATCCTTTATGACATCAATTTCACCTCGAAAGCATGAAATACTCTTGTCAATTTTATCCTCCGTTTCTGTCATTTTGGCATTTATCTGATCGAAACGTTTATTTACCCCTTTTTCGATGCCTTTTACATTCTTGTCGTTTAAGCCGACACATTCCTCTACCCGATCGTTCACCAAGGTTATCACCTCCGCAATCTTAATTTCTAATTTATTATTTTCACATTTGACCGCTGATTTCATACTTGTCAAAGATTCATTTATTTTTTCAAACTTGTCATTTACTGCGTCAAATTTTATTTTGACCAGATCAAAATTGACTTTATTTTCCTCATTCAAGCTTTTAATGCTTTCGTTGAGACCCCTTAAATTTTCATTCACTCCTGCATTCTGAGCGTCCAGGTTGTCGAATTTTTCCATGATTTCATTTTTAAAACCTTTTAAATTTTCATTCACACTTTCATTTATACTCGCATTTTGATTTTTAAAACCTTCCATCATCATTCTCATCATTTTCTCCATCGGATCTTCTGTCATTTGTGCAGGCATCGGTTCCGGCACCGATTGTTCCTGGATTGTGATCTCGGTCTCTCCTTCGTCATCGCTACTATCCCTATCTCCCCCCGCTGCATTCACACTTTTACTCCTGGTGTTCATTCTCTTTTATTGAGCTTTCCCCTTTTTGTGCCAATTGAATGTATTGTTGTTTGTAGTCGTGTACTCTTTCAAAAGCCCGCTCGTTGGTACGTCAATTTGTAGCGTTATACCGAGTGACTTCTCGCCCTCTAGTTGGGTGCCAATTTGTTGCGTTACGAACACTTGCCACACGTTGTGCTGACAATTTGTTGCGTTAAGCGCTTTATATGAGCAGACTTACCTATTGGTAGACTTAATCTCAGGGTTCGTCTTTTGCTTAAGAGTCACTATGAACAAAGAACAACACAGACAAAGATGCAATTTCAAAATTCATATTTATTGAACACACTTAAATCTAACAACATGAAACACATTAAACTAAAATTGGAAATTTAACACTCAAATCAATGACTATCAACTCTAATAAAAACTTAAAATTATTAATCAAACTAATGCTAACCTTTATAACCTCTTGTGGTAACGCGTGGCTTGCGTTGCACAACACTATTTCACTTTCTTCCTTCTTCTTGTGATCGCCTGGTCCAATTTGTTGCCTATACTCGTTGATTCCAGACCTGTCACGATTGCAATCCAAATGCTGGCCGTTATTATTCTTTCTCCTTAGAGAACACACACGTAATGATCCCTTTATGGGGAATGCTGTAGCACATTGGCTACACGTCCGTATCAAATTAACTGTAAATTGATGTATTTACTTGGGTGATCGTTTCACCTCGCTTCTGAATAAACGATAGCCCGTCTTCTCTCAATTAATTGTCGATTATCGATGAAATAATTTTAATTATTTGATTAGGTTCAATTCGCGACGCGACACGTCTTCTCTGAACGCTATACTAATTGTAATTCCAAAACACGTCTTATCTGGACGCTACACACTTCGGAATCTCTTGTTTTATTTCGATTAATTTAATCGACGTCTTTTCTGTTTTGAAACTCACTTTTTAATCTTTTTCTTTAAACGAATTTAATAAACCGCTTTTCTGTGTGGAAACTCACGTTCCAATCCATCTTGTTTATTTTCTTATCTCCCCCGTTACCTCCTCTTTTTTTTGTTTTTATTTTTAATAAACATTACTAAAAACGTGCATGTCTTAAAAACATACCAACGAAACAATAAACAACAACTTAAAAATTAACAATACAATCCTATGAAACGATCTAAACAATACTACGATAATTAAACTAAAATTATGACATGTTGAAACCACATCTCGTCCGCGTCGATCGTTGTTGATCGCGGCTCTTAAGATATATTGTGGACACAACACTATATATCCTTCTAAAATTTTAAATAAAAATACAGCTGATGCAAAGTCCCTCCGAGTGTTCAAATCCAATACATCATATTTGAGCCTTAGAGAATTAGTCCTCACATCATAGCCAGGGTAAATACCAGTTTCAATGTAGTGCATGCATCTTAACGCTCTATTTTGTACGCGCTCAATGCCAATTTTGTCAACCGCAAACGAAGAATTCCAGATAACACTGCAGTACTCAAGCTGAGGACGTACAATACTGTTGAACAAGTTCAAAACTAGTCCAGGCCTCCTAAATACCTTTGTATTTCTAATAACAAACCCCAACAATCTCCTGGCCTTAACTGTAATACGCGCTATATGGTCACGAAACGTTAATTTGGGATTAAACCAAATTCCCAAGTCCCTAACAAGCTCCGGTCTATTCAGAGAGCATCCATTCATTATATAATTGTGTTTGATTGTTACGGACCTTGAGAATGTAAAAGGGGAACATTTTGCCACACTAAATTCAAGTTTGTTTTTGAGACTCCAATAGACAACGAAAGTCGTGACGTCAAAAGAAGCGTATACTTTTGAAACCTTTCCAAACTTTTCATATTGCCGTGTTAACTGCCATAAGAGAATTTGTTTTTGCTGTTTTTTTTATATTGTATTTAATTAATAAGGATTTTAGTTTTAATAGTTATTAGTTAGAGACATTAAATAGTGAATTTTTATAGTGTAGTGTAATTTTTAGTATAAGAAAACCTTCCAAAGCGTGTGTAAAGTAAGTTGAGTTTATGTTGTTTTTTGCTAATTTCTACTAACATTATTTTTTTTAGCTGAACAAATTAACATTATATTGAACTGTCTTCAACAAAATTTCTCAATTTAGCAAAATTTTTTTCTATAAAATAAATTCAAAATTTAATAAAATAATTTTTTCTAATGTCAATATTATAATTTCGTTGTACACAAAAATCTTTATTGGTCAAAATTTAAACAAAAATAATTCTTCAAATTTATTCAATTTACAAGTCTGGAGTATGTTCCAAAAAGGACTAGATTTGTTTTTATTAAAACAAATCAAAAATATTATTTGTATTTAAAAATTTTAAATTTAAATCATGTGCTTAAAGTCATGCGTGTAATTAAAAAAAACACAAGTGCGCGAACTGACACTCGCAAGATTTGGAACATTTCGTGGACGTCCATGTATGGACACATTTTAAAATTGCAAGCCAAGATCCACAAAATCAACCAACCAGAAGAGCTGAATCGCAAATTGCACACGCGTGGTGAAGAATTTTCGGCAACGATGGAGAACATGGACGTATTCGTTCTGGGATGAACAATCAATCAAGCGGTGATTTTTCAATCAATAAGTGGAAATTAAAAGTAGATTTTTTAAGTGGATTTAAAAGTGGATATTCAAAGATATTCAAAAGAAAAGTTACAAAGTGGATCCTTAAAGGTTTTTAGAAGTGGAAACTTAAGAAAATTACAATTAAGAGGAATAAAAAGCGGTCAATGTTAATGAAAATTGATGGTTGCAAAATTAACCACGAATTATTTGCAAAATTCAACAATTCTGGATTTGGCTTATGAAAAATTGGTATGGAAAATATTGGAAATCAACCTACATAAGAAGTTTATGTTAATCGAGTGTTATAACCAAAATTTAAAAGAAAAGACAAGGTATTTAGAAATTTTTGAAACATTTAAACCAGTGAAATTTATTACTTTAAAAACATTATACAATCACATGTGTGTTCGTACACTGAATGACTTTTTATCTCTGAACAATTTATGTCATAGAGGCGCACTTAATTTCTTTATGTGTGAAAACAATAATTATTTACTAACCCATATTTTGTATTGTAAAAAAAAAATTTTATTAAACAAAAAAAATTAATAAAATTGAAGGATTGAATTATTTCAAAAAACAAAAAAAAAAAGTTATCACATATAAAAAAAACAGAATTTTGAGTGTAACGAGAAAATAAAAGTTAAAAAAATTAATTTTTCATAAAAAAATATCTGTCGTGGATTCGAAATTAGCGAACGGAACACCACAATATATAATAAACATTTTTATTTATTAAAATGGTTATGTGTTTTGTTCCAGATTGCAAACATTATAGTGAGCGAAACACTTGTAAGTTTTTAACCTTTCCTGTAAACCCACAAATACGAAAACAATGTATAACTTTAATCAGGTACGTTAAATTAAGTGAAATTGTTATTAATTTAATAACAAATGTTATTTTTGTAGAATAGAAGATCGTGAGCCATCCAAATATTCATTGGTATGTAGTTGCCATTTCAAAGATGGCAAAAGAAAAAATAAACCAACGATATTTGAACGTAATATCAAAACTATATTTCTAATCACTTCTCCAGAAAAACGGTTAGTAATGTTAACTGTAGTTGAATTAAGTATAACAATTATTTTAAGTAAACGAACTAAGAAAGAAATCATACCGGAGACTGTAGTGATGCAGAATCAAAATGCTGGATTAGAAAACATGCAGGTATCTGGAAGCCCACCCAATATACCGCAGGAACCGTTACCAGGATCTTCTGTTCAACGGGAACCTATGCTTGGAATATTAGAAGCAACAGGAAATATTGCCTGAGCTGCAGTCGAAGCAGAAAACTTTTTTCTTAAAGAAGATTGAGAAGTGAATTACCTCTCTCCCACGGATGCAGGATCGAGAAATCTCCTCCCACGCGAAGTGGAAAACCACCTCACTTTTTTAACGTGGGGAGCCCTGGATGTAATGAACTAGCTCTTATGATGGTAACGACGGTCTGCGAGGGACGTGGGTCCAGATCTCTATATCTCACTAAAAAGGTTATAAGTATCCCCTCTTCCAGGGAAATAAAATACGGTATGATTTTAATTGATTTAATTACACACAAATAATCAATAATACACAAACAAATGTAACAAATGGCAACAACCTTTCGGTGGTGAATACAAGTTCTGCGGACTTCTGAAGGAAGCCAGATAAAAAAAACAATTGCGTGAATCAATCCTCCTGTGGGGAGATCCGGCGAACAAAAAAAACAAAGATGTCAAAATACGACACCTCTTTGTGACGTTAATATGAATACTCGTAATGTAAACAAGGCAATCACTACCCAAAACAGATTAGAAAGTAAAATTGTCTTACCTAAGTACTTGGCAAGCTCACACAATCGAAGATGACAGGTACCCCAACCTGCTTGGATGGATTGCCCACGAGAACGGAAGTTGAATTGTCGTCCGCTAAACCTCGGTCCACCAGTAAGAATTGCACGCCTCGAATGATTCCAACAGCGACCCCACGACTCGGTGATAGGACAATGGCTGGACTTTTCCACCCCAAAGAGTTATTCCAAAATACTCTGGTCTCTTCCACCCCAAAGAGTTATTCCAAAATACTCTGGTGTAATGCTGGGTTCCAAAATGAAATCCAAAATCACTAGCACGGTTGACGCAGGCTTGCTCGATTAATCGGCAGGAAGTGTCACAAAAAATAAACGCAGTACGACGACAACAATGGCAACGGACACGACGATGTGACTTTTGCACGAATGGCAAAAGCAGGAGGATGGTATCTCAAAATAATTCGGAACGCTTTGTTGACAAAACTTGTCACCATAAAATCCCACTAGAGGGCGTTCAAGCATGCGCAAAGTGCAGTCGAGCGATAAAATAATCAGCACAAAAAGATGGTGATTGACATCCAGATGTCGAAGTGAAATATGCTACGGTGGCTTCCGTATCAAAAAAATATATATCAATCTCACCCACGTGTACTCGGTTTAGATATTCAATAACTCGATGTAAGAATTTCCACTTGAAATCGCAATAAAAATAATTAGACTGCAGCAATGCACACACTTTAGAACTTCACACTTCAGCCGTCGGATCAAAAGTGAACTTACACTCAACATGGCGGACTCGACATGCGTATCCACGGAAGAACGAAAAATGGGAGTGGAAGTGTATATTGACCCGTCTCAATAATTTTGAATAAAATTGGCAGTGGTCAACAAATTATTGATTTAGGTTGATCGATAACGGATATAAGATATAAAATTCCGTTATACACCCCCCCCCCTAAGCGTCTTTGCCGGTATAGATAGGGCTAAAGGCTCAAAAAAATCGCCTGTGGCTCAAAAAAATCAACCGATCTCTAAGTGTCTTCCGTGAGCGCAAAGCGCCTGCTGAATGCTATCCAATAGTAATAAAAATAATATCTGTAGTGGTTGTAGAAGATCTCTGAATTCATCATGGCAGGGACAGAGGAATAAAAAATATTCCCACACGAAAAAATGATAAGAACTTAGCTCAAAAAACAACGACACGTTGCCTTAAAAACCGCATAAAGCGTGAGCTACTGGTCAAGCGAATCGCTATAAACGACCAACACGGAGACAGAGGGAATGAGTGTACGACTCGCATCGGACCCGCACCAACTCACCCAAAGGCTGAACAGCAAGCACACACATCGCTTGACTGTCACCTATAACAGAAGGGCTCACATCGGACCCCCCCCCCCTCTCAATGAAAAGACTAGACAGCAAGGCTCCAGCACTTGCACTGTCAGCCACTCTGAAGGGACCACATAGGACCCCCCCAACAAGGGAAAAGACTCCACAGCAAGGTTCGCAACACTTGCACTGTGAGTAAATGAGAAGGGACCACATAGGACCCCTCCTAGTGAGACGAAGGAACGCGCACGCTCCCCCCAGACTCCTCAAGGGTTCTGATGCAGGGCAATCTTCGTCCCTGACATACAGACCGGAATATAAAAAATAAAAAATCAAAACTCGGTTAATAAAAACCAACAGAAACGCTACCATGATAAAAACAAGAGATCATTCTCAGAAAAGATGGTATAGCTAACATCTAGATGGTATGATGACTAGCTATGTTACATAAAACATGAAACAGAAAAACATAAAAACGAAAAAAAAAATATGATCAGGATGTTATGGACCAAAATAGAGACGTCATTACTAATGTAATGTATGATTCAGGATGTTATTGAACCAATAGGATACAAACATTTACTCCAACCAACCCCCCGTATGTAATGAACAGTCATACAATTAAAAATAATTAGTCAAAACAATTAAAAATCGAACCCACAGATACATGCTAAAATGGTTCTTCGCCACTATGATTTTTTATAAATACTGCATAGTGCAAGGTGTAAGTATCACTAATTAAGAAAAAAATATCATATAAAACATGCATGCACCTAACCAGGACAGAAACACACCCCACACGGTACGCAAACCCAATAAGGTCACCCCCGACGACACTCGGTATGCTCTGCAATGGTTTCTCGCCAGTTCGATCTCAACAAATATTAAAATTATTACACCCAACAAATAATAGGAATACTTAATTAAAAAAATAATTAAAATCCCACCAAATATACACCTTGGCAATAACCCGGGTAATCGCTATGGCCAGTGACAGAACCCCAACAAAGCCAACCAGCTTACAAATGGTTCTTCACCGATAAGACGACTCGTGAAATAACAATACACGAACCCCGATTTGCCAAGTGCAATAAAAAGGTGTAACAATAAATAAAATAAGATATGTCGTGCCGTATAATACTGCCCTTGCTTCGCATAAACCTGCAAATTTTGTCGCACAAAAATGACAATATAACCACAATAACCGTACGTAGCGCAGCCTTCGTCTGACGTGACTAGTATCAAAAAACACAAAGCTTACTAAGCAGTCCAGCCAAGTCCACACCGTCGAACGGGTCGCTGAAAATAAAGTTATTACACACACTTATAGAAGTCGCCACCTGTGTCACCGTATGAGTGAAAAACCTTTTCAGCTCGATGTTCGAGATCACGAACCCTCGCCAACAATCAACTAAGGGTGCCACTGAGACAACCCCAAGTGAGACAAAGCAATACAGGAATCCCCTAAAAACGTTGGGCGCCAGTGAGAAGTGAATTACCTCTCTCCCACGGATGCAGGATCGAGAAATCTCCTCCCACGCGAAGTGGAAAACCACCTCACTTTTTTAACGTGGGGAGCCCTGGATGTAATGAACTAGCTCTTATGATGGTAACGACGGTCTGCGAGGGACGTGGGTCCAGATCTCTATATCTCACTAAAAAGGTTATAAGTATCCCCTCTTCCAGGGAAATAAAATACGGTATGATTTTAATTGATTTAATTACACACAAATAATCAATAATACACAAACAAATGTAACAAATGGCAACAACCTTTCGGTGGTGAATACAAGTTCTGCGGACTTCTGAAGGAAGCCAGATAAAAAAAACAATTGCGTGAATCAATCCTCCTGTGGGGAGATCCGGCGAACAAAAAAAACAAAGATGTCAAAATACGACACCTCTTTGTGACGTTAATATGAATACTCGTAATGTAAACAAGGCAATCACTACCCAAAACAGATTAGAAAGTAAAATTGTCTTACCTAAGTACTTGGCAAGCTCACACAATCGAAGATGACAGGTACCCCAACCTGCTTGGATGGATTGCCCACGAGAACGGAAGTTGAATTGTCGTCCGCTAAACCTCGGTCCACCAGTAAGAATTGCACGCCTCGAATGATTCCAACAGCGACCCCACGACTCGGTGATAGGACAATGGCTGGACTTTTCCACCCCAAAGAGTTATTCCAAAATACTCTGGTCTCTTCCACCCCAAAGAGTTATTCCAAAATACTCTGGTGTAATGCTGGGTTCCAAAATGAAATCCAAAATCACTAGCACGGTTGACGCAGGCTTGCTCGATTAATCGGCAGGAAGTGTCACAAAAAATAAACGCAGTACGACGACAACAATGGCAACGGACACGACGATGTGACTTTTGCACGAATGGCAAAAGCAGGAGGATGGTATCTCAAAATAATTCGGAACGCTTTGTTGACAAAACTTGTCACCATAAAATCCCACTAGAGGGCGTTCAAGCATGCGCAAAGTGCAGTCGAGCGATAAAATAATCAGCACAAAAAGATGGTGATTGACATCCAGATGTCGAAGTGAAATATGCTACGGTGGCTTCCGTATCAAAAAAATATATATCAATCTCACCCACGTGTACTCGGTTTAGATATTCAATAACTCGATGTAAGAATTTCCACTTGAAATCGCAATAAAAATAATTAGACTGCAGCAATGCACACACTTTAGAACTTCACACTTCAGCCGTCGGATCAAAAGTGAACTTACACTCAACATGGCGGACTCGACATGCGTATCCACGGAAGAACGAAAAATGGGAGTGGAAGTGTATATTGACCCGTCTCAATAATTTTGAATAAAATTGGCAGTGGTCAACAAATTATTGATTTAGGTTGATCGATAACGGATATAAGATATAAAATTCCGTTATAAGATGTGCAAAAGTTAACAAAAGAATTATAGAATTTAAAAGTCACATTTACTTATGAATGCATAAAGAAAAACGATGCTAGTGTATTAATGTACACTGCCCTGCCAACAACAAAGATTTTTGAATTATTATTTAATACAATTGAGAAATTTGATCGAAAGTATTATTCCAATTGGAATGTAGAAAAAATTCCACCAGTAGATCAATTCTTATTAACATTGATTAAGCTAAGGCTTAATTTGCTACATAAGGATTTAGCCATACGATTTAACTGTAGCAGGGTAACAGTTACCAATATCTTTATGACTTGGTTATATGTTCTACATGAAGTGCTTTTCAACCAACTGATGGCTACCATACCCTCAAGGGAAAGAAATCAAAGCTGTCTACCATCTGCATTTTCGTCATTTACGAACTGCAGAATAATTCTGGACTGTGCAGAAATATATACAGCTGTGCCAAAAAATCTAGAAAAGCAGCGCTTGACTTACAGTTCGTACAAGCATAGGAACGCGTGGAAGGTGCTTGTCGGTATCGCTCCAAACGGTGTTGTGACTTTCACTAGTAAAGTTTATCCGGGATCCTTATCCGATAAAAAAATTGTACAACATTGTGGAGTTCTTGATCAAATGGTTTCGGGTGACCTCATTTTGGCTGATAAGGGTTTTCTTATCAAAGATATTTTACCCGAAGGTGTATCATTAAATATACCGCCATTTTTAAGTACTCCACAGTTTACAGAGCAGCAAGTTTATGAAACGCAAAAAATTGCTAAAGCTAAGATCCATGTGGAAAGGGCTATTTGTAGGATCAAGTGCTACAATATTTTAGACAGAATTCCGCACTGCCTAATTCCACACACTTCGGTTATTTTTCAGGTTTGTGCAGCATTGACAAACTGGCTATACCCATTAATTAAAGAAGTTGAAGACTATTATAATTAAATTATAAGATATTCTTCGTCAGGTATAGGTCTGTATTTAGTTTCAATTATTAAACCAACGTTTCGGGCCGTTTATTTAATAAATAAACGTTGGTTTAATAATTGAAATACAGACCTATACCTATACCCGACGAAGAATATCCTATAATTTAATAAAAGAAGGTCAACAATAATATATATAAAAATTTATTATAATTAATTTATTAATCCAATTTTATGTTCGTTTTATTTACATTATATTGTGAATTAATAAAAGAAGTTCAAGACTATTATAATTAATTTATTAATCCAGTTTTATGTTTGTTTTATTTACATTATATCTTTGGCCAGGAGGAATAAGAACATAAGTCAAAAAACATAGTTTTTCAGGAGAAGAGGTTTTCAATGACTGCACATAAGTGTTAAAATCTCAAAACCGCAATTTTTTGACTAATGTTCTTATTCCTCCTGGTCAAAGATATTGTGAATTAGTTTAGGTATGTAATGCTTAATATAAAAATTCTCTAATGCTATAAAATTAGTTGCCCATGCTAAATCTTTATTAATAACGGCAATAACGCTACCTTTAGTATTCCATACCACTAAATAGCATGTCAATCTATTTAAAATATGGAAAAGGCCTTGTATTTGGTCATAATAATGATGTTGCGTATTGATGTGCAATTCACCTTCATCATCAAAATATATTATATAATTTTTTATATTTTTTAATTTTTCCGGCAATTCATCATTTCGATGAGAATATGGGCATTTCACCTCAATAATTGAGTTTTCACCCACCAAACCATCAGGGCTGCCTCCTAAAAATCCTGATTTGGTCAGCCATAGCCCTGTTGAAACTACCTTTTGGTTGAAAGCAGTTTCGAAATATGTTATGGCAACACTTTCATGGGTTCTACCCCACTGAATTGCTTTCACCCCGTCTAAATTGTACATATCTGAAATCAAAGCACTCTATTAATTTTACTCATTAAAAAATATGTAACGTACTTGAAAGCCCTTTAAATAATGATTCAGGAAACCGGTTCCTCCGACAAGCTGCTAAAATAACCCCAAAATTACTGGCTGTTAAACGATGCTTCCGTGCAATAAGCCAATTTGCATTTTTGCTTTGGCCAATCGTTTGCCTAGCTACTTCCAATATTATGCTATTGGTTAAGGCACAATTTTCTCTTAAATACAATTCTTTGCTCTCCGCAGTGAAATATTCTTCAGAACATGCAATGTTCTCTATGAAGGGCAGAGGTAAATGGGAACTGTGTTTGGATTCTTCTTGCAGAAGCCACGAAAACCCAATCGTTGCACCAAATGAATTTAACTGGCGACGTAACTCTTTCAATTCTTCTTCTGTTATTTTCCGGTCGATGGGACAGTATGGCTTTTTCGGATACAGGTCATCGCAGGTAAGAGTTGGTTGCTCCGACTTACTTTTTGGATTACGCCATGTGC
This sequence comes from Podabrus alpinus, assembly GCA_932274525.1. Classification (NCBI taxonomy): domain Eukaryota; kingdom Metazoa; phylum Arthropoda; class Insecta; order Coleoptera; family Cantharidae; genus Podabrus; species Podabrus alpinus. The sequence goes on along the minus strand of OW026452.1, from coordinate 40,650,811 downwards.
ATTGCATGTCTGTAATGGAAATGTTATAATGTGCAAAAAGTAAAAGAGCAGCCATGTGGTGGCACTTTATGCCTCGAGGACAGGAACATGAAGTTGTATTTATGTCACCAGATTTATCCAAAGAAATCTAAAAAAAAAATGAAATTACAAATAGAATTTATAAAGAATTCTTACTTCAACTTTATAAAGTTCATTTTTCATGCTAGCATGAACATTTCTGCGTATAAACATTAATTCGGCATCAAATTCGAATTTTTCAACATGGCCCGATTCTAGAGCATTCTCACCCTTATCAAATGCTTTGCTATCTTCAGAGAAGAACCTCACAATGGTAGCTAGCTTCAAAACATGTTTTGAGGTCCATTTCCCCAGCCCCGCCCATCGCGAATTTTGAATCAATTTTGGTGTCAATCGTTTGTGTGTCGTTTGTGTTCGTTTGTGTTTTCATTATTTTCGTTTGTGTTAGCACCGTTCGCGAAATATCTTCAAATTTACGTGGGCGGGGCTGGGGAAACGGCAGCCCCGCCCATCGCGAATTTCGGGTCGAATTTGGTGTCAATCGTTTGTGTTTCGTTTGTGTTCGTTTGTGTGCTCATTATTTTCGTTTGTGTTATCACCGTTCGCGAAATATCTTCAATTTAAGTGGGCGGGGCTGGGGAAATGCCAGCCCCGCCCATCGCGAATTTCGGGTCGAATTTGGTGTCAATCGTTTGTGTTTCGTTTGTGTTCGTTTGTGTGCTCATTATTTTCGTTTGTGTTATCACCGTTCGCGAAATATCTTCAATTTAAGTGGGCGGGGCTGGGGAAATGCCAGCCCCGCCCATCGCGAATTTCGGGTCGAATTTGGTGTCAATCGTTTGTGTTTCGTTTGTGTTCGTTTGTGTGCTCATTATTTTCGTTTGTGTTAGCACCGTTCGCGAAATATATTCAAAATCATAACCTAGGTTTATTTCCCCGGCCCCGCCCATTTTGAATTTTTGCTCGAATTTGGTGTTAATCGTTTAGTCATCGTTTGTGTACGTTTGTGTTTCTATTCCCGTCGTCTCAATATCGATTTTCAACTAGCTGGGAGAAAATGAATTTTTGTCAAGCTCCGAGCAACAACCGCCACATTTCGAAATTATAGCAATTACGTTATTTAAGAAAATTGGTGTTATTTTAGTTGTAAATTTATCAATATGGATAGGTTTCAACTTAAAATAATAAAAACCATGTTTTGATGTAAGGAAAAACAAGTACATCATAGATAATAGTATTTAAAAAATGGTCTAGAAATGGATCAGGACCGTCCTTAAAAATATTAGCCATGATGTCATGTACGTAATATCTCGCCATCTTTATATGATACTTTTTTGATAACATTGCATTATTCATAATAAAAATGAATTTTTGTTGTACAAACAGAAATAATATATTAATAAATTAATAGTTAATTAGCAAATAAATAATTATTACAATGTATATATAAGATATTCACAGTTCACAACGGTAGAAGAACGTATGCTCCTGTTTCGTTCCGTTTGTAGATCGTCAAATTTTTCCCAAGAATTTAGATGAGCTCTCCAACAATAAGCTACATAATGTCCTATTGCTGACGGGGATTTGCTTTTCGGTGGAAAAAAACTAATAATTCCTTTCAACTTAAAATGTTTTTCTAAAATATTTAAACACAAGGGAACATTTGAAAGCGGTATTGAAAATTGGGAATCGTACGGTGCCGAATTGTTTACAGGTTCTATGAATAAATGAACTTCTAGGAATAAAAGAAACACCACAAGAGCCGCATTTTACTGGATCTTCAAAATAATTATTCATGATCTGTTGCAATAATTCAAAATTTTCAATACCTAAATTGGCTACTACAGTTTCCCCAGGTCGCTTATTTTCCCAATCGGAAGATGTACATTTTTTAATTTCTGTAAAACAAGGATACTTCATATATAAATAACTTTTTGAGTAAATAATTCGCAGTACAGTTAGAATCGATAGTTATACCTTCTCCAAGTAACTGTGATCGTTTTTTTCGAATATTTCCAAAAGAATTTCCGCCCTTTTTCGATAACATTGTGTTGTAATTCCATCTCGTATCGCGTTCTGGATCAATTAGAAATACAGATATTCTTCAGAATTAATATTTATAAAATTGGAGTATAGGTCACTGTCGGCATAACTCGAAATTAAAATTTGTGTTATCGTATCAAAAGTGCAAGTATTTGTGAAAGTATAATTTCGATTTTTGATAGTTACAGCTTTGAGACCTAAAGAAGTACAATTTTTTAATAAACCAATGACGGAACTCTTTCTTCGACTACTGTCGTTGTATAATGATATTGTTGGGTCAGCGTCTAAATAGTTTGGTTTTCTTTTCTTTTCCTTACGGTTGACAACTTCTCCACCCCAGTTCTTTTCAGAAGTTTCAGGTATTCCATCATTATTTTTCTCCATTTGGGAGCGTTCAAGTATTACGTAACGCAATTTTTGGAGATTTTTGACCCCCCTCCCCCCAATGTAACGCGCCGTAACGTTTTTATGTACCCCCCCATAGTAAAACGTTACGTAACCACCAAGTGACCATTTTTATACCTAAAAGTCACAATTATGTGGCAAAAACAATGTTACGTAACGCGTAGTTCAAACCCCCTCCCGCCCCTGTAACGCATCGTAACGTTTTACAAGAACCCCCCCTCCCCCCAAATTCGTTACGTAATACTTGAACGCTCCCTTTACTATATAAATAATAATAATCAAACCTTATTCCATTCGGAACTTTACTTCTCTGTAATGTACGGTCCATTTTTTTGGTGGTTCAATCCTCTTCTTTCTCTTTTATTTACAACTTAACTTCACCAATCTCATCAAGTCACTGCTGTGGTTATAGTAAAATAAATAAAAATGGTTTTTATTGTTTTAAGTTGAAACCTATCCATATTGATAAATTTACAACTAAAATAATACCAATTTTCTTAAATAACGTAATTGCTATAATTTCGAAATGTGGCGGTTGTTGCTCGGAGCTTGACAAAAATTCATTTTCTCCCAGCTAGTTGAAAATCGATATTGAGACGACGGGAATAGAAACACAAACGTACACAAACGATGACTAAACGATTAACACCAAATTCGAGCAAAAATTCAAAATGGGCGGGGCCGGGGAAATAAACCTAGGTTATGTTTTTGAATATATTTCGCGAACGGTGATAACACAAACGAAAATAATGAGCACACAAACGAACACAAACGAAACACAAACGATTGACACCAAATTCGACCCGAAATTCGCGATGGGCGGGGCTGGCATTTCCCCAGCCCCGCCCACTTAAATTGAAGATATTTCGCGAACGGTGATAACACAAACGAAAATAATGAGCACACAAACGAACACAAACGATTGACACCAAATTCGACCCGAAATTCGCGATGGGCGGGGTTGCCGTTTCCCCAGCCCCGCCCACGTAAATTTGAAGATATTTCGCGAACGATGCTAACACAAACGAAAATAATGAAAACACAAACGAACACAAACGACACACAAACGATTGACACCAAAATTGATTCAAAATTCGCGATGGGCGGGGCTGGGGAAATGGACCTCATGTTTTGATGTCATTTCAATAGGTTTATCAGCTAAAAAATAGTGTCATTAGAAAATAGCAAAAAACAACATAACCTCAACTTACTTTACACACGCTTTGGAAGGTTTTCTTACACTAAAAATTACACTACACTATATAGAAATTCACTATTTAATGTCTCTAACTAATAACTATTAAAACTAAAATCCTTATTAATTATATTATACAATATAAAAAAATAGCAAAAACAAATTCTCTTATGGCAGTTAACACGGTAATATGAAAAGTTTGGAAAGGTTTCAAAAGTATACGCCTCTTGTGACGTCACACTTTCGTTGTCTATTGAATACCCTATCGACATCAGATTGTAATAGGTTGAAATCACAGATAGTATCAATTTTAAAAATTTCTTTAAATCGTCCGCAAACAGCAAATAATTAGAATACTCAAAACAGCGACCAATGTCATTCATAAATAATAGAAATAGTATACGTATAAATAGTATACGAAGATAGTTGTCAAAGTTGAAAAAAGGAAGGTTAGAAAAAATAAATGTGTAAACATTCATATAAATTTATTAATTTCATATTAATTTATTTTAGAAAATAATGATTTGATAAGAAAAAAATCGATTTAATGTAATAAATAAATTTTATTGTTAAGTTAATAATTTTTTTAAATCTCTTTTTCTTCCTACGCACAATAAATTTAATATAACCTTATTTGTTATAAATAATTGTTACTATTATTCATCGTTACTAATAAATTTTTTAAAAAGTAGGGTTATTCACTCAAAACCAAACAAACTCTTACGTAAACTCTTTTACAAATTCATAAAAGCCTGTTTACATCTGAATAAATTAGGAAAAGGTGGCAAGAAGTACCCTTCCTAATCTATGTGATGTGAGTAACCATTCTGTAATAACTTGTAATATTCAATAAAACTATGTTGTATTTAATAACCTTTTATTGTCTAATATTAAGCTTTATGTAACGAGCGCGCGTGCTTCTTATTTACTTATCTAAGAGCGACTGCCTTAGTTGTGTCGCTATATGTCAGCTGTGTAAGTCGACATGCGCTTTGTCCTTGACAACACATTGACATATATTACATGCTTCTTTTTCAATAAATTCAAAGATAACAATTTTCATCACATTATCAATTTACATAAATTGTTGATACAGTTTCAAATACACAAAATTCAAATAAGTTCAAATAAACAAAACGTTATCAATTTGCATAAATTCAAATAAGTTTAAATAAACAAAACATTACAGTTTTCATAAGCATTAAACAAAACATTATCAATTTGATACGAGAAACTTACTTTAACAATTTTAAAACATTTTTTATTTTGTAACATAATCTTGCAAATATGCAGGTTGTATTTTTATTCTGATTGGCCTACTATTTACCATTTCTTTCTTATCATTGCTTAGACTAGCACATTTTTCACTGCTATTTAAATTGTCCCTTTCGATTCTCGGTTTTCATTGCTCTGCTTTTAGCTGCACTTCCGAATTTTCGATAACTTGATTTATGTTACTCATGTCTTTTTCACTTATTATTTTAATCTGTTCGTCTGTCTCTTTTATGTCACTTTTCGAATTCTTATTGATTAATTCACTCTCCGGTTTTTTAAACGGTCGAAGATGTGCTCTGTTTCTACGTAATATTGAACCTTCACTTGTTTCAATTTGGTACGAATTTGGTTCGTTGGTTTTCGAAATTATTTTCGCTGGAGTTCAGTTTCGTTTGTCACTTTGTACTAACATTTCTTGATTTTCTTCAAATTCATCAAGTACGCGCGACACTTTGTCGTAATACGATTTTTGTTTCATTTGATTTTTCTTTATAATTTGCATTGGTCCGCTACAGTTATACTTCGGTGTTAATGCATTCTTTGTCATTAATATGTCTGACCTTAATTTTCTTCCTTGAATAAGCTCTGATGGTGAAGGCATTAGATTACTTTTTGGAGTTGTGTTATAATTCAATATAGCGTTGGTAATGCTATTCCTTGAAGCAACTGCCTTTAAAATTAATCCTTTTACGGTTTGTACCGCCCTTTCTACCATACCATTGGATTTTGGATAATTAGGACTTGACGTTACATGTTTTATGTCATAATAATTTACAAATTCAGCAAAATTTTGTGAATTAAAGGGTGGGCCATTGTCACTAAATATTTCGTTTGGTATTCCAAAATACGAAAATGCGTCTTCTAATATTTTTGTTACTGTTTGCGCATTCTTTGATTTTAATTTTTTCGCTAGAATAAACTTTGAAAAGTAATCCACAATTATTAAATAATTCTCGGAATTTATGTAAGCAAAATCTATTCATATTTTAAACCACGGCAAATCTACTATTTCATGACTTTTAAGTGGCTCCTTTGTGTTGGATTTCGCGTATCGTTGACAAATTTTACAACTTAACACATATTGTTCAATTTCTTTTGTCATGCCTGGCCAATAAAGTAAAGTTTTCGCTTTATTCTGACACGCCGTGACACCTTGATGTGCACTATGTATTTTTTTTAATACCTTATCAATTTCATTTTTCGGTATCACAATTTTGTTTCCGCGAAATAAAATTCCGTTGGCATAATACAACTCATCTTTTATATCCCAATATTTTTTTGTTTCATTTTTTAATGATTTTTTATGCATCGGCCAACCATTGTTGATGTAGGTGATAATTTCTTGTATTATCTGATCCTTTTCTGTAGAATCTTGAACCTTTTTTATTCTGTCATCTGATGCACACATTATTGTGTTGACTGACACGTATTTTCCTTCCAAATAATTCGTTTTCATTGTCCTTTTTTGATTTGGATCTCTGGATAATGTATCCGGTATGTATTGCGATGGTCCAAAATGGGGGTAGTTTTTAGAACCAACGCTCTTGCACATTTTTCACTCAAATGCCATATTTAATTTTAGTCAGCTGTATCAGATTTTGGAAAATCTAAATTTGTTATGCTGCTGCTTCAGTTCAGTTTAAGACCGAAATCAATTACATTTCATGAACGCTGCCTGTAAAAATAAAATGATGTAAGAGACACAACATCAAGTTATCAGTTTTAGTTATTATTAGGATGTAAATAAATTGTGTAACAAAAAGAACAAATTGGGTAAAATTTAATAATTTGTTAATTTGGGCGAACCGCAATTAATAATTTAAGTGATAAATGAAAGTGAGAAAAGGACGAAACGATATTTCGGAAATTTGGTTTAAGCGCGCCTGCTCGGACTTTTGAAGAAGATAAGTTTGGGAAGAATATTGGACTCGGTCGCCGTCCAGCAACAAAGGCGGACGTATTTGATTATTTGGACTCGGTCGCCGTCCAGCAACAAAGGCGGACGTATTTGATTATTTGGACTCTCTCGCCGTCCAGCAACAAAGGCGGACGTATTTGATTTATTTGGACTCTCTCGCCGTCCAGCAACAAAGGCGGACGTATTTGATTTATTTGGACTCTCCTCGCGTCGAGCGACAACTGCGGACATTTTGAGAGAGGATATTGTAGTTTTTAAATTGAAGAGTCGACTTACGCCTTTGAAGGAATACGGACATAAAAATTTGTTAAGTCGAGAAAAGTTGAAAATTTAAGATTAAACCGATCATCACAGTTGATGAAGTTATTGAAATTGATTTAATTATTATACGCAAAACGATACACCAAGAAGAAATTATGTTACGAAGAAATGGTTAAGAATTTTAGACTACTTACGTTATATTCGACTTGGTTTAATTTATGAACAGAACTCTATGGTTGATCACATTTCCAATTCATTTCGAGTCCAGGAGAATTACGCAGGCACGTTTTTATTCAACACTGGTTCCGGAATTCTACACAGCTCAGTATTGCAGCGGCAGCATTCGGTAAGACAATTTAAGTGATTTTAGTTCGAAAAAACGGTACATACGCGCGTAATAATAAACGATAGTGCGAAAAAATATCGGGAGGGGTAAAACTTTTATTTTATGAATTTTGTAATAAACTCAATTTGTTCTATGATATAATTTTATGTTTTGGTCTCAGTATTACTAATAAAAAACAGGTTCAAAAATTTAATTGATTTATTTGGTTACATTTTATTTTCAAATATTACAGCATAGATTAAAGAAATTTGATACAGAGTAAAGTTTTGAATTCACGTAAGTTTTTAATACAAGCAAGGATTGTGCCAGAGTGTCTTCTGCATAGTCTACCCACCTTTTGACCCTGAAGAGATCTCAAAAGCTAGTCCGGAGCATAATAAAGAAAAAAAGAACCGTAAGCTACGCCTCGCTATATAAAAAAAAATAATTCGGTAGCTAAAACATGGTATCTTTAATTGGCTTAACCAACGTGGGGCTGCTACTGACTGCTACTGTATTGATAAGAAGCGAGGAAAATCACTACTGTAAAAATTTTTTAATGTTGTAACTTTTATAATTTTTAACAAAAAAGATTGGTATCTTAATTTGGCGCCAATGCTAGGCGTGCTCCTACTGTATTTGATAAGGCGAGGGCAGAAATTATTAAAAAGCAAAATTTTTCTAAGTAAAATTTTCATAAAGTTAAATTAAATTTTTAAAACTCAAGTTAATAAAATAGAAAAGGTATAAAAGATAACAGAAAAATTTTGATAAGTCAAAAATTTGTTTTAAAAATTAAAGTTGGCTTGGTAGATAAATTATAATAAAGATCAAAAAAGTATTCTATAAATTAAATTTGTTTCGTAGAGATAAAGATAAAATTAAAAATTTTTCGAGAAAAGTTAAAAATTTGTTTTTGGATAATTAAATTTGGTTTTTGCGATTTGGATTGTTACAACACGTTTAGCATCCACGACACCTTTCCAACAGGTAATAAAAGGTTGACTAGCTCAAAGTCGCGAAGGGGTGGGTTGGTGAAAGGAATAAAAGGGTCGTGTGACGGCACGTCGCAAAGCGTGTGTTTCCTATCGACGACCGGGCAATCCTCGATCGCGATTCTAAAAATTGTCAAAATCGGTGTGAATAATTTACACAGGGGGGGGAGTTAAGTCAAAATCGATGGGGTTAATATACACGAGGGAGTTTAAATGGGCGCCACGCATACGAAGAAATGAATCTTTTTGAAGGGGACTGGTTATCACACCTTCCAAGTTGGTACGCGACAACTTGATGATCTTACGGCGAATTCTCACTCCGGAAAAGCCTCGCTCAATGACCTTACCTTTACAGGAGGCGAACTTTCCGTTGGTGAAAACAGCTAAATAAACATTAACACAATAACAATAAAACACACAGTTGGGAAATAACAAAAATGTAATGAATAAAATAATATCAGGGGGGAGTTGACAAAATTTACACAAGATACTATCAAATTTACATGTATCGTATAAAAATAAATATGTACAGTTGACGGAACCTTTCAGTGTGGTTTCCGTTGCGAAATTGATATTCGTAAAACGATTACTCTTACAAAAATACAAACTGTTAATTTGCAAAGTATGATCCAGAAAGTTCATACGTAAAAGGGGGGCGTATTGAATACAGCACTCCACCAAAAATAATAGTTACTTAAATGCAACTCGATAACATCTAAAACTGTGACTCATAAAATTGATAATGAAAATTAATCAATATGATCGATCAATATTTATGAACTTTAGTTGCAATACTAAACTTAAAATATTACGTTAAATTACTAGTTCGAATCTAAACGCTCGAATGGCGTGCTAAAAGTTACGTTAATAATAGACACTAATATTAATTTACATAAAATATGTACAAAATGGTTGCGATATCGTCTTCCAGGGTTGAACTGAACGTTCTTAAACAATACTGGTGGCCAAGGTGACCAATTAACATCACAATCTTAAAAATATAAAAAGGTTTCTTACTTAATTTGGGTGGTTGGTATTCGACCTCTAGGTAAAGTCGATGGCGGGTCCTCCAGGAGTGAGATTCGTCCTCGGAATACAGAATAGAGCTGAATACGATGTCTCAAACCATACCAGAAGGGCAGCGCAATAACCAGCTTCCAAAACCTCTTCAAATCGGAAGGTGGTGAAATGACAGGGTGATTCACGCACTGTGTTTCGCGATAAAATAGGGGTCTCCGTACGAAATAATTCACTAGGGTAATTATCCGTGAAGTTACAATTAGTTAAAGCCGGCACTGTATAAATAAGAAACGTCAATGTGGTGTTCGATAAGAAAAACTAATGGAATGCACACATGTGTTCGTAGCGCAACACCTGTTTTATACCATACCGATAAAAGAAATGCTACGTAATTGCCTCTAAGCGGCAAGTATTGCGAGGCTACGGCTCGATACTTCAATTGCAATAACTCGACGTTATTAAACGTGATAAGCAGATGGTATAAAATGTTCGATAATTTGTTAAACGTTAGCAACAATTGACGAGATTAAGTGTTCGATAATTTGTTAAACGTTGGCAACAATTGACGATATTAATTGTTCGATAGTTTGTTAAACGCTAGCAACAATTGACAAGATTAAAAGTTCGATAATTTATTAAACGTTAGCAACAATTGACGGTATTAATTGTTCGATAATTTGTTAAACGTTAGCAACAATTGACGGTATTAACTGTTCGATAATTTGTTAAACGGTAGCAACAATTGACGGTATTAAAAGTTCGATGATTTATTAAACGTTAACAACAATTGACGGTATTAATTGTTCGATGATTTATTAAACGTTAGCAACAATTGACGAGATTAAATGTTCGATAATTTGTTAAACGTTGGCAACAATTGACGATATTAATTGTTCGATAGTTTGTTAAACGCTAGCAACAATTGACAAGATTAAAAGTTCGATAATTTATTAAGCGTTAGCAACAATTGACGGTATTAATTGTTCGATAATTTGTTAAACGTTAGCAACAATTGACGGTATTAACTGTTCGATAATTTGTTAAACGGTAGCAACAATTGACGGTATTAAAAGTTCGATGATTTATTAAACGTTAACAACAATTGACGGTATTAATTGTTCGATGATTTATTAAACGTTAGCAACAATTGACGAGATTAAATGTTCGATAATTTACCTGGGCTGACGCACAATGATTTTAGCACAACTGAATATTATTGATTTAAAAATCTCGAATGAATGCGAGATCTTGGTATTTTAATTCCGCTTTTGGAAGCGTTACGATACGAGAAGGCGGTATCGGATTCTAAGTGAATCTCCTCGAAAATGCAATTTGCAGTCCTTTTTATGCGTTTTCCCTTCCTAAAACTAGGATATTTCCCACTTAACGATTGATTTGGGCCCTTTTAATTGGGTCCCATAAATTTAGAAAGAAGGGATATGCATTTTAATTGGACGTTCCCTAAAGTGTGAAAGCACGCTTTCGTCTTTCTTCCAAACGAAAGTGTGGGGATATGTATCAGCACATGAGCTGAGAATAACAATTTTTTGCCTGTCTGGACTCGAACAAAATAGGTTTTTGTCTCGTTTTTATTTGTCCTCGATAATTTTAATTCCCTATACCTTCCATGCTAACTGCCAGCACATTTGGCTGCTTATCGGCACACGTTTCAGATAAGAGAACAACGGGCATTGTTTTACACGATTTGAAGGACCGCATGTGGGTTGATATTCAACATGAGTTTATAGATCGCATAAAAGTGTCTCTCAGTCCTCTACAAAATTATAGCAAAGCATATGTATGGGTTGACGTTTGGTTTGCAATGCTATCGAATGGAGACTTTCTTGCTGATGATGTGAATTATTGATGGGTGCTACGTCAACTTTATTAAAACTATATTATCTACCGCATGGTTTATTAGACGTGTATTAAATTCTTTTGAGAATACTTTCTTTCCCATCAAATATTATAATTACTACTCGATCGTAAAACATAAATTTGTCCGTTTAAGTTACCGCTTCAATCTTTTCGATATATCCTCCGACCTAAAAATGTCTTCCCACGGAATATTCGACTTTAAATTTTTGCCGGATCTATTCGAAATTTTTGTTATAAGTATAATACCTCATAATAACAAGATTTAAAAAAATGTGACCGATGCGCGCAGTCAGGTGACAGGATATCAACCATCTTTGTTACACCACGTTCTGCATCCACGACACCTTTCCAACAGGTAATAAAAGGTTGGCTAGCTCAAAGTCGCGAAGGGGTGGGTTGGTGGAAGGAATGAAAGGGTCGTGTGACGGCACGTCGCAAAGCGTGTGTTTCCTATCGACGACCGGGCAATCCTCGATCGCGATTCTAAAAATTGTCAAAATCGGTGTGAATAATTTACACAGGGGGGGAGTTAAGTCAAAATCGAGGGGGTTAATATACACGAGGGAGTTTAAATGGGCGCCACGCATACGAAGAAATGAATCTCTTTGAAGGGGACTGGTTATCACACCTTCCAAGCTGGTACGCGACAACTTGATGATCTTACGGCGAACTCTCACTCCGGAAAAACCTCGCTCAATGACCTTACCTTTACAGGAGGCGAACTTTCCGTTGGTGAAAATAGCTAAATAAACATTAACACAACAATAATAATAACACACAAAGTTGGGAAATAATAAAAATGTATTAAATAAAATAATATCAGGGGGGAGTTGACAAGGTTTACACAAGATGCTATCAAATTTACATGTCTTGTATAAAAATAAATATGTACAGTTGACGGAACCTTTCCGTGTGGTTTCCGTTGCGAAACTAATACTCGTAAAACAATTACTCTTACAAAGATACAAAAGGTTAATTTGCATGAAAGGGGGGCGTACTGAATACAGCACTCCACCAAAATAAATAGTTACTTAAGCGTAACTTGATAATATTCCAAACTATGATTCATAAAATTGATCATGGAACTTAATCAATGCAATTGATCATCAAAATTCCCAACAACGGGACAAACAAACTTTAGCTACAATACTAAACTTGAAACGTTACGTTAAATTGTTTGGTTACATTCTGAACGCTCGAATGGCGTGGTAAAAGTTACGTTAATAATAGATAATAATATTCAGTTAAATAAAAGGTATACAAAATGGTTGCGATATCGTCTTCCAGGGTTGAACTGAACGTTCATAAACACAACTAATGGTCAATAGGACCAATTAACATCACAATCTTAAAAATATAAAAAGGTTTCTTACTTAATTTGGGTGGTTGATGTTCGACCTCTAGGTAAAGTCGATGACGGGTCCTTCAGGAGTGAGATTTCGTCTTCAGAACGTAGAATGAAGCTGAATGTGATGTCTCAAACCATATCAGAAGGGCAGCGTAATAACCAGCTTCCCAAAAACTCTTCAAATCGGAAGGTGGTGAAATAACAGGGTGGTTCACGCACTGTATTTCACGATAAAATAGGGGTCTCCGTACGAAATAATTCACTATGTTAGTTATTCGCGAAGTGACAAATAATTCAAGCCGGCACTGTCTAAGTAAGAAATGTTAATGTGGTGTCCGATAAAAAAAACGATTGGAATGCACACATGGGTTGGAAGTGCAACACCTGTTTTGTACCATTCGATAAAAGCAATGCTACGTACTTGCCTTATGAGCGGCAAGCAATAACTCGACGTGATTAACGTGATAAGCAGATGGTATAAAAAGTCCGATAATTGATTCAATGTTTAGTAACAATAGACGATATTAATTGTTCGATCACTTATTAAATATTAGCAACAATTGACGATATTAATGTTCGATAAACTATTGAAGGTTTAGCAACAATTGACGATATTCTGGTTCGATAAAATATTAATTGTCTAATAACAATTGACGATATTCTGGTTCGATACAATAGTAATTGTTTAAATAACAATTGACGATATTCTGGTTCGATAAAATATTAAATGTTTAATGACAATAGACGATATTAATGTTCGATAGTATTAATTGTTTAATAACAATAGACGATATTAAAGTTCGATAGTATTAATTGTTTAATAACAATAGACGATATTAAAGTTCGATAGTATTAATTGTTTAATAACAATAGACGATATTAAAGTTCGATAGTACCTGCAGTTGACACACACTAATTTTTAGCACAAATGACTTGTATTTATTTAAAGACCTCTAATAAATGTGAGACCTCGATAGTTAATTCCGCTTTTGGAAGCGCTAAGATACGAAAAAGGTAGTATCAGATTCCAAGTGAATCTCCTCGAATATGCAATTTGCAGCTCAATTTATGCATTCTCCCTACTCTGATTTAGGATTTTTCCCACTTACTGATTGATTTGGATCCTTGTAATTGGGTCCTATAAATTTAGAAAGAAGGGAGACGTGATTTAATTGGACAATACCTAGAGTGTGAGAGCACACTTTCTTCTTTCTCCATGCAAAGTGTATCGAGAAGTTTTGCAGGACACGTGCGAGCAAAACAATTTTTTGCTCGTCTGGTCGGACGAAAAGGGTCTAACTTTTGCACTTTTTGTTGGTTTTTATCGAAGTTTTAAAATTGCGAAATCGCTATGCTTTCCATGTTAAAAATTAACACATGAGTTTGCAAGTCGATGCCTGTCTAAGATAACGATGTCGAATGCATTCGTTCCCATGGTCTTACCATCGCACGTGCCCGTTTTTTGTATCGACGGCCGACGTGGATTTATGGATCGCATAAAAGTTTCTCTCAGTCGTTTGAAAGATTATAGTAAAGTATAGGTATGAGTTGACGTTTAGTTTGCAACGTTAATGAATAGAGAATTTATTGTTGATGAGGTGAATTATGGATTAATGCTACGTCAACATTATTAACCCTTCCTCATCTACCGTATGGTTTATTGTACGTGTATTAAAATATTTGATGATACTTTCCTAACTATACAATTCTTAAGATTATTGTGCATTTGCAAAACGTAAATTTATTAGTTGAGCGAATGTTTCAATCTTTTATTATTACAACCCGACCTAAAAATGTTTTCTCAAAGAGTAATTTTCAACGGATCGATTCGAAATTTAAAATATAAGTTTAATAGATCATAAACGCAAAATCTAAGGGTGCGCCCGATGCGCGGAATAAGGTGACACTCCCCTTACGTCAAGAGTTGTTATCCCTAACTACTCTTCAACTGGGACGCGCGCAACCTCAACCGAAACAAAAACTGTCCTGCGATAAACCATCAACACTTGTAGTGTTGAAACAACTACTCAGCTAGTGACTAGACTATACGTATATGCCGGGAAAGAGAGAGAAGGTTCACCTAACCCTAGGCTTAATCAACCCGTGAGTCGTAGTGACTCCTACATGAGAGGGCGGTTCGCGAAATCACGCGATCATTCGCTGGCCGTGGGACCCACAAATGTCTGTGAAGACACCGGACTCTAGATCAAGGTAGACCTGAGCTAAGGTAACACTTCCTTGGCGTACTCATATTTACAAAGCCTTCTCTAAAATGGTTCAGTCGATGGGGACTGTCTGCCTTTTTCAATACGTTGAAAAAACAGAGTAAAAAAAGACGTGTGCTTGGCTGGATCATATTTACAAAAGCCGTTTGATGCACTTCAGTAGATGGGGACTGTCTGTTTTATCAGTTATCGTTGGTGAAACAGAGAAAAAAACTTGCGCTTAGCTTGATCAAATTTACAAAGCCGTTTGAGAGATCACTAACCTTCCTCATGACTTCGATCCGGACGAGATGATCGGAAGAGAGAGAAGAGGTAATGATGGGGGGGCGAGAAAAAAATTTGAGATGGGGTGACAACCTATGAGGGACAGTCGAGGGAACAAATCCTCGATTCGTCCGGCTTGATCACGGATGTACACGAAAAAAAAATGTGGGGCATAATCGACAATCCAGATCGGGATGGGGTAATAAACTACAAGGGCAGTCGAGGGAACTTGTCCTCGATCCGTCCGTGTTGGACATTGATGTATACAAAAAAAGAAAAGAAACATGGGGCCTAGCCATGAATCGGGTTTCCACTGAATAAAAAAATATTCGTGGGGCATAGTTGACAGTACGGGTCGGGATGGTTTGCTTCCATCAGTGTAGTCGAAGGGAACGTCCTTGAACCACACTGACGTAAACGGGAGCTTTCATTGAATACAAAAAAAATCGTGGGGCCTAACCGTGGACCTACACAATCTATCGCCTCACAAAAAAAATGAAGCTAGCACAACTAAGGTTGACTCTACCAACGCTAGTGGTGAGTTTTGATGTGCAAAAAAAACATCGTCATTCATTGAGAAGTCCTGCGGTGATCGGCACCGGAGAAAACTTCACTCTAAATGTTGTCTTACACAGGTAGTGTTAGTGCAAGACGGGGACGTTGTACCAGTGGAACGTATCCACTAGGGTACAAGGCCACAAAAGACCATAACATGTAACATAAGGGGGGGGTTTAGAAGTTGAACGACGGCTGGATCAAATTTACAAAGCCGGTCCTATCTAATTCGGTAGGCGGGGGGGGGTTGATTAATTTAAACGGGACTAAAGTGATCGTTATACACGAAAAAAAATTTAACAACAAAAAAAGATATACGAAAACTGACTGAAATTCGAAATGGTGACAACCGTCCGGGTTGCACCTAAATGTTTGCTCAAAAATATATGAAGTGACTCTACTGTATAAAACTGACGAATGTGAGAAATAATTTTTCTCCAAAAGGTCAAAACGTAACTATGAAATTAACGCATGACTAATGATAACATTGGGTAATCAATTCAATGTAATCCTAGTCTCTACTTGATTCAACTGAGCGATTGACTGGGTGATTAGGCCAATGGTTCGCTAAGCGTACCCTCTAAATCCATAAACAATAATTTCTGAAATGGTTGACTGAAAATTCAAAAAAAATTCGAGATTACAAAATGACATGACGGAAAATTCAAAAAAACAAACTCGAGATTACAAAAATGACACGCGAGATAAACAATGAAGCAAAAAGAAAAATGACCCGTTTATACTTTGGGGGACACGTAGTTTTCTGTCGTACGATAGGGACATAACAAATATCTCCCTTAACCTTAATGACTTAAAACTATCTCAAAAATACCCAAACTTAACGCTAACTAAACCGATACCTAAAATTAACTAAACCGAAATCTAAACTGAACTTAATGCTACCTAAACCGAAATCTAAACTAATCCTTACATACTAAAAGCGCGAGACAAAAAAAATGTTCCACGTCCCAAGTCTCAAACAAATCTAAAGCCGCTGTGACCGCTGCAAGAGAGGGCGGTTCGCGAAGTCACGGGATCGTTCGCTTGCCGTAAGACCCACAATCACAAACAGAGGCGCTGAACTCTAGCTTGGGTTGGACCCGAGTACGTGGTAAAAGTTGGGAGGCGTCAAAATATACGCCTCTGGGATGAACGGATCAAATTTACAAGTTCACCCCTAATGGGTTTGTTCTTCCTTAGACCGGCAGGTGTTATGACCGTGTAGCATAGTTGTAGTCAATCTATTATTCCCTAACAAAAAGGTAAATTTCCCAGAGTGTTGCTTCGAGTTATAACCCCTTACTTCTGTACGAAATTCCCTTACTAAGAAGGTTCCTTTGGGGCAGATTTTCATCCGCCAAAAAAAATGAATGGGACGATAATTCACCGGGGAATGGACTAAGCCCACGAAATTACTTTATAACCCTGGGGTTTGGATCGTTATCCAACTGTGGATCAACGTCCAAAAAAAATGTTTATCTAGCAGTGGAACTATGTCCAGCATGATAATTCGATAGCTCGATGAGAAGTGGGTCACTCTAAACAACTATTAACTATGACAACCTTACTACAAAAAATAAAATTCGGTAAAATTTTCCTAAAGGGTATGTTACAAAAAAACTTCCCCTAAAGGGTGTGTTGCGACAAATGATTTGTCCGAAATTGGACACAAGTCCAAACAATACAACACGGCATGAGGCAATGTCTAATGCAATTGCATTCTCAGCCCTGATCTTAATTTTTAATCTCAAAAACGAAAACGAGAAAAAAAAACGAAAAACAAATCTATTTTAAACGGTACTCGATACCAAGAAAGAACGGTGAGGGATGGTGGGGGCAAGTTAACGTCGTGCGATTGACAAAAAGACATGGTCAGTGTGTATGAAACGACAGTGACGCACTGACCTCAACCCGAAATGATAACTAGATGTTACCCTACCACTAACTTAAAGAAAAATGTCACAATGGACTGGGATTCAAAACTCTTTGAGTGATTTGATTCACCAAAGAAAACTTTACGTTAAACTTTAAATTCAAAAAAAAACTCAAAAATAAACTTTAACTGACGTCCAACTTCAAAAAAAACTTTAAAAAACTTTAACTTAAATTCAAAAAAAACTTTCAACTGAATTTGAAAACTTTCAATCTAATTTGAAAAACTATTAATCAAGTTTGAAAAACTTTTGATTAAATTCAAAACAACATTCCATTAATTTCAAAAAAAATTCCCCTCAATTCGAAAAAACTTTTCGTTAAACTGAAAAAAAACTTGGCTCCAAAGGCCGATATTAAATTCAAAATGTTTATCTTAATTCACGAAAAAACTTGACGTTAAACGAAAAAAAAAGATTGGCCTCAAGGGTCGATATTAATTTAAGTATCACTATAAAATTTAAAATGTCTACTTTAAAAAACTTTGAGTTAACAATAACTCAAACTGCTCTAGATCAAACTCAAAATTCGGAAATACGTCTGCAAATGAAATTCAAAAAAACTTTTACTATTCCACTAAATGTGTGCATAAAATCTCAAAACTACACCCACAAAACTAACTTCGAAGATTGAACCTTGAAACTAAATTCAAAAAAATTTTAGAAAAACTTTACGTTAGATGTCCATACAAAATTCAAAATATTTAAAAAAGTAAATGCGTAACCTAATGAAGTGCGTAAATGCGTAAGTGCGTGACCCGTAGTCAAGCGTAAGAATGCGTACGAAACGCTTTGTGTCTTGTTCGAGACAAATGAAAACAAAACAAAAAAAAATGCGTAATAAGTGTACGGTGTTACTAGCAGAAAATACGTATGGAAACGAGTGCGTAAATAACATGCGTACTTAAATATACTTGATCTAGATGTGAACATGTGTGCTAGGCACAACAAAAAAACTTTCTATCGCTATTTGCTAAAGATGGAAAAAACAAGGTTCGCTATAAACGGTACGCAGTGACAATGCGTAACGGTGCGTAGAAGACGCAGATCAAAATCTTTTATCGTTAAATGCTGAAGGCTAATAAAAATTTGTTACTAAAATTTCCGATGTGAGGGAGGGTTGCATTGCTAAGGGATTGTGCGTTAGGGTGGTTTTCGTTCTACAGAAAGGGTTGCGAAATACAGGGTAGACTTTCAACGTCCGATATAGACGGTAAGGGTTCACACAAAAAAAATGGTGAAACGAAAAAACTTTAAACTAAGTTGAGTGACAAGTAAGAGTTTTCAACAAAATTTAAGGGTTGCGATATCATCGCCACGTTAGGGCGGTAAGGGTGTTCGCAGTTTTACGTCATGCACGGGACAATAAGGGTTGTACACGCCAAAACGGCATTATGAACCGATAAAAAAAATGTAGGTTGTTTCGGTCTACAGTCAGCGGTGGTCCGCACCAGACCTGACCTCTTCGATTCAACCTAATAAACACGCAATAAAAACAAAGCGAAATGTTATGGCGACATTTCCTTAAAAGTACAAAAAGCAAGGTAAAATGTTATGATGACATTTTCTAATACAACGAGAAAAAATTTAACAATAATGACTAAGGACTAAATACATTCGCAACGACACACACGCACCAAAAAAAAACAAAATACATCCATACATTCACACAACCAATAAAAAATCTTAACATTAAAAATCGGGCTCTAGTTTCTCTTAATTATCGGGGCACAACGCCATACAGGGATTCTATTCTTACAATGGGGACAAGTTTTTGTAGTTTCATCTTTTCTCCCACAACGATAGCAATATATACGTTTCTGCGGAACGGTACAACGCAACGCTAAATGTCCTGTGCCACCACAATTCCAACACAAAAGGGTGTTATTATTTGTCTTATTATGAATACGGCTCTTACACCCGAATTCACCATTACTTTGCTCGTCATTACGCGGTCCGCTAAAATTTTCGGACTCGTCCCGGGATAAATTTTCAATTTCTCTTACTGACATATTTTCTTTTGTCAGTATAGAGACGTTTTCGACCTGACCTGAAATTCGTAAGTGAAACTTCACGATCGGGGTTGATATTTCGAAATTTCTATTCGAATTCGCCGCTTCGACGGTACCGCGATCAACAGGGGGTTCTTTTGTAATTTCCTCCACGGTATTGGACCTAAAATCTCTCTCCGTCCGGGAGTCTGCTAATAGTAAGCCATAAGTTGACCTAAATTCCTCCAATTGATCTAAAATCCTAAGTTTGGAGTCTTTATCTTTTATTAATACGGGTTTTGATTTAAATAATCGATTAAAATAATGCGTTAGTTTCGTCTCTATGTTCATTTCTAGATTGGGTTTCTGATCACGCGAAACTTCTAAGCGACCAAGTAACTTTTTAATAATTAACACGCCTTCTTTTAAAGCTGCTAAATCTTCCGCAAAGGAAAACGGATACCATAATAAAATGTATTTTTCACCCTGTTCCTCTTTCATAAGGGCTGATACTAATTCATCGCGTAATTCTCTTAATGAACCGTGAAAAGGTAAACCTCTAATCTTTAATTCGTATTGGACCTCGTCCTTTCGCAACTTGTCCGGTACAATCCTGAATGCCATTATTAATCGAAATGGATTAATTTAATTAAATACAAAAAAGGATTCGCGGAACACGACTCTACTTTGTTCTCTGAACAACTAATGGTAAACGGAAATACAATATTTGATCTTAAAATCACGATAAATTTTACTTTTAATTATAAATAGGGGGGCGTCATGGAATCTCGTTAGTCCATTCATGCGCGTCGGTACTATTTTTAAAATTGAAATCTTAATTCAAAACTTCGTGATTTACAAAATTTGACGTAATATGCCAAAAGGGCTTTATCGATAGCTACTAAGTTGGGTGCCAAGTTATATTTTAACCTACAAAAATTAATTTGGAATTTACTTGATTTACAAACAAAAATTCGATATGATGTGCCAAAAGGGCTTCTCGATAGGCCGGGGTTTCTCGATAGCCCCACGTTGGGCGCCAAATTATTATCCTGTTACACCACGTTCTGCATCCACGACACCTTTCCAACAGGTAATAAAAGGTTGGCTAGCTCAAAGTCGCGAAGGGGTGGGTTGGTGGAAGGAATGAAAGGGTCGTGTGACGGCACGTCGCAAAGCGTGTGTTTCCTATCGACGACCGGGCAATCCTCGATCGCGATTCTAAAAATTGTCAAAATCGGTGTGAATAATTTACACAGGGGGGGAGTTAAGTCAAAATCGAGGGGGTTAATATACACGAGGGAGTTTAAATGGGCGCCACGCATACGAAGAAATGAATCTCTTTGAAGGGGACTGGTTATCACACCTTCCAAGCTGGTACGCGACAACTTGATGATCTTACGGCGAACTCTCACTCCGGAAAAACCTCGCTCAATGACCTTACCTTTACAGGAGGCGAACTTTCCGTTGGTGAAAATAGCTAAATAAACATTAACACAACAATAATAATAACACACAAAGTTGGGAAATAATAAAAATGTATTAAATAAAATAATATCAGGGGGGAGTTGACAAGGTTTACACAAGATGCTATCAAATTTACATGTCTTGTATAAAAATAAATATGTACAGTTGACGGAACCTTTCCGTGTGGTTTCCGTTGCGAAACTAATACTCGTAAAACAATTACTCTTACAAAGATACAAAAGGTTAATTTGCATGAAAGGGGGGCGTACTGAATACAGCACTCCACCAAAATAAATAGTTACTTAAGCGTAACTTGATAATATTCCAAACTATGATTCATAAAATTGATCATGGAACTTAATCAATGCAATTGATCATCAAAATTCCCAACAACGGGACAAACAAACTTTAGCTACAATACTAAACTTGAAACGTTACGTTAAATTGTTTGGTTACATTCTGAACGCTCGAATGGCGTGGTAAAAGTTACGTTAATAATAGATAATAATATTCAGTTAAATAAAAGGTATACAAAATGGTTGCGATATCGTCTTCCAGGGTTGAACTGAACGTTCATAAACACAACTAATGGTCAATAGGACCAATTAACATCACAATCTTAAAAATATAAAAAGGTTTCTTACTTAATTTGGGTGGTTGATGTTCGACCTCTAGGTAAAGTCGATGACGGGTCCTTCAGGAGTGAGATTTCGTCTTCAGAACGTAGAATGAAGCTGAATGTGATGTCTCAAACCATATCAGAAGGGCAGCGTAATAACCAGCTTCCCAAAAACTCTTCAAATCGGAAGGTGGTGAAATAACAGGGTGGTTCACGCACTGTATTTCACGATAAAATAGGGGTCTCCGTACGAAATAATTCACTATGTTAGTTATTCGCGAAGTGACAAATAATTCAAGCCGGCACTGTCTAAGTAAGAAATGTTAATGTGGTGTCCGATAAAAAAAACGATTGGAATGCACACATGGGTTGGAAGTGCAACACCTGTTTTGTACCATTCGATAAAAGCAATGCTACGTACTTGCCTTATGAGCGGCAAGCAATAACTCGACGTGATTAACGTGATAAGCAGATGGTATAAAAAGTCCGATAATTGATTCAATGTTTAGTAACAATAGACGATATTAATTGTTCGATCACTTATTAAATATTAGCAACAATTGACGATATTAATGTTCGATAAACTATTGAAGGTTTAGCAACAATTGACGATATTCTGGTTCGATAAAATATTAATTGTCTAATAACAATTGACGATATTCTGGTTCGATACAATAGTAATTGTTTAAATAACAATTGACGATATTCTGGTTCGATAAAATATTAAATGTTTAATGACAATAGACGATATTAATGTTCGATAGTATTAATTGTTTAATAACAATAGACGATATTAAAGTTCGATAGTATTAATTGTTTAATAACAATAGACGATATTAAAGTTCGATAGTATTAATTGTTTAATAACAATAGACGATATTAAAGTTCGATAGTACCTGCAGTTGACACACACTAATTTTTAGCACAAATGACTTGTATTTATTTAAAGACCTCTAATAAATGTGAGACCTCGATAGTTAATTCCGCTTTTGGAAGCGCTAAGATACGAAAAAGGTAGTATCAGATTCCAAGTGAATCTCCTCGAATATGCAATTTGCAGCTCAATTTATGCATTCTCCCTACTCTGATTTAGGATTTTTCCCACTTACTGATTGATTTGGATCCTTGTAATTGGGTCCTATAAATTTAGAAAGAAGGGAGACGTGATTTAATTGGACAATACCTAGAGTGTGAGAGCACACTTTCTTCTTTCTCCATGCAAAGTGTATCGAGAAGTTTTGCAGGACACGTGCGAGCAAAACAATTTTTTGCTCGTCTGGTCGGACGAAAAGGGTCTAACTTTTGCACTTTTTGTTGGTTTTTATCGAAGTTTTAAAATTGCGAAATCGCTATGCTTTCCATGTTAAAAATTAACACATGAGTTTGCAAGTCGATGCCTGTCTAAGATAACGATGTCGAATGCATTCGTTCCCATGGTCTTACCATCGCACGTGCCCGTTTTTTGTATCGACGGCCGACGTGGATTTATGGATCGCATAAAAGTTTCTCTCAGTCGTTTGAAAGATTATAGTAAAGTATAGGTATGAGTTGACGTTTAGTTTGCAACGTTAATGAATAGAGAATTTATTGTTGATGAGGTGAATTATGGATTAATGCTACGTCAACATTATTAACCCTTCCTCATCTACCGTATGGTTTATTGTACGTGTATTAAAATATTTGATGATACTTTCCTAACTATACAATTCTTAAGATTATTGTGCATTTGCAAAACGTAAATTTATTAGTTGAGCGAATGTTTCAATCTTTTATTATTACAACCCGACCTAAAAATGTTTTCTCAAAGAGTAATTTTCAACGGATCGATTCGAAATTTAAAATATAAGTTTAATAGATCATAAACGCAAAATCTAAGGGTGCGCCCGATGCGCGGAATAAGGTGACATCTTTTATAATATTTGAAATTTGAACAATTTATTTAAAACATAAAATTGAATTTTCTTCAAAATGGATAGACAGATAAATACGGAGTCATGCGATTCAGTTTTGCAACAATTGTTGGAACAAATGAAAACAATACAAGAGACAGTAATGAAACTTAAAAAATTAAAAGATATTGAAAAATATAAAATTACAGACAATCAAATAAATCATTCAAGGAATCACGTTGAACTTATCAACAAAACAACAAACAATTACGTGACCAATATCAAACAGAGGTCGTTTGTAATTTTAACGAGGAAAGATAAAAATCGAAAAAGATACAAAATTAAGAAGTTTAAAGCAAGGGTAAATTTTAAGATCAGAAATTTTAAAGTCCAGGAAGCCAATAAAAATGACAAACCAAAAGATGAAAATTTTAAAGTCAAAAACAGTACTCGAGATAAAACGAAAACAATTAATTGTAACAAAACATTAAAACGTAAAAAGATAATTCCAATTGAACACAAAAATTCAATAAGGCACAAAAAACTAATAAACAATCTTTTATTTTGGGAAGTTACATTTAAAGACGTAAAATTCACAAATTTGTCAAACAAGAGAATCCGAAATGAAAGTTTAAAAATACAAATAAAGAAATTAGTAATTACAATGAAAACGTATAGCAACTATTGCATAAGATGGTTATGGTTCAAACGGATACGCTTAAAACTAAATAATAACTAAAAAGTCGGAATCATTGAATAATAAGATTTAAGACGATAATTTTGATAACGAAAATTGCAACGACACGCGGAAAATTGATAAAAATAACGGATTCTGTAAAAATTGTTAAACCTCGACAGTAATTTGGGGAATCATTTAGTAAAGAAAAACTGGATGACTGAGAAATAAATGAGAGATTTAATAAAATTCAATTAGGAAGCTACTGATAAATAATTAAATAGGGTGGAAGGATGGGTAAAGATTGAAATGATAATAAATAATTTTAATTGGTAAATGGAATATGAGCTATAATGTAAAATTGATAGTAAATGATATAAAATTGAAATATTGTGAAATGAATCATAAGATAAAGTTTTTATAAAGTTTGATGAATTTAATTGGATAAAATGCAGAATTGATAACTTTGATTGGGGAATAATAAAAATGGGAAAATTGTATTAATAAGGTAGTAAAAGATAAATTTAGAAGATTAATTAAATGATGATGTTAAAATGGAATAAGATTAAGGAAATTTTAGATAAAGAAATGAGTAATTATGATATTAAAGATAATGGGGGGGGGGGAATTTTGTTATTAATGTTAATTATCTAATTGGAAGTCATGGAACTGCTGGAGAAATTTATTGAAAGTATTAGTCACAAATAAAAATATCATTTAAATACAAGTTTGCTAAATTGCATTAAATAAAGTATTATTTACCAAGACATATTTTAAAGGTCATTAAATTATTTAAACCATTAAAATTAGGATATCAGTAGTCGTACATTTTGTTGAAATCTTGCATTAAGTCATGAAAGCATCCAAAAAAAAATTTAAGTTTTTATAAGTTCTAATGGAAGTTGAATTTAATTAAAGTTTGTGAATGCATTTGATTATTATAATTTTTGTAAACAAACATGAAATGATAAGTTTATTGAACTTTGATAGATTATAAATTTATAAACGAAAAATTATTTGACTAGAAAGAATACAACTGAGGTTGGACAATTTTAACAAGAATTCTTTTGAATGGGATTTTGTAAGTAGCTGGGATTAGATACTGTAGATATGATAAAATCTAAACAATAAGTTAATAATAAATTTTTGTAAATAAAGGGAATTTGGGTATTTTAATTTAAAGAATACAAGATTAAAATCTTAAAATTAATTAATTTTTTTGTTTCGATAAATAAGTTTAATTCAAGGATTCATTTAGTAAACATTCGACTAATGTCAATGAAATAATTGTAAATAAAATAAATTGGGTTTTTGTTTTGATGCGTACCGATTCTGATATTTGTAACGTTGTTTAGTGAAGTAATTATCAAAAAGCTAGCCATTCCATTTGTATCTTTTGTGCTAATTACTTGAAGGGGTGATGCGATGGTCCAAAATGGGGGTAGTTTTTAGAACCAACGCTCTTGCACATTTTTTACTCAAATGCCATATTTAATTTTAGTCAGCTGTATCAGATTTTGGAAAATCTAAATTTGTTATGCTGCTGCTTCAGATCAGTTTAAGACCGAAATCAATTACATTTCATGAACGCTGCCTGTAAAAATAAAATGATGTAAGAGACACAACATCAAGTTATCAGTTTTAGTTATTATTAGGATGTAAATAAATTGTGTAACAAAAAGAACAAATTGGGTAAAATTTAATAATTTGTTAATTTGGGCGAACCGCAATTAATAATTTAAGTGATAAATGAAAGTGAGAAAAGGACGAAACGATATTTCGGAAATTTGGTTTAAGCGCGCCTGCTCGGACTTTTGAAGAAGATAAGTTTGGGAAGAATATTGGACTCGGTCGCCGTCCAGCAACAAAGGCGGACGTATTTGATTATTTGGACTCGGTCGCCGTCCAGCAACAAAGGCGGACGTATTTGATTATTTGGACTCTCTCGCCGTCCAGCAACAAAGGCGGACGTATTTGATTTATTTGGACTCTCTCGCCGTCCAGCAACAAAGGCGGACGTATTTGATTTATTTGGACTCTCCTCGCGTCGAGCGACAACTGCGGACATTTTGAGAGAGGATATTGTAGTTTTTAAATTGAAGAGTCGACTTACGCCTTTGAAGGAATACGGACATAAAAATTTGTTAAGTCGAGAAAAGTTGAAAATTTAAGATTAAACCGATCATCACAGTTGATGAAGTTATTGAAATTGATTTAATTATTATACGCAAAACGATACACCAAGAAGAAATTATGTTACGAAGAAATGGTTAAGAATTTTAGACTACTTACGTTATATTCGACTTGGTTTAATTTATGAACAGAACTCTATGGTTGATCACATTTCCAATTCATTTCGAGTCCAGGAGAATTACGCAGGCACGTTTTTATTCAACACTGGTTCCGGAATTCTACACAGCTCAGTATTGCAGCGGCAGCATTCGGTAAGACAATTTAAGTGATTTTAGTTCGAAAAAACGGTACATACGCGCGTAATAATAAACGATAGTGCGAAAAAATATCGGGAGGGGTAAAACTTTTATTTTATGAATTTTGTAATAAACTCAATTTGTTCTATGATATAATTTTATGTTTTGGTCTCAGTATTACTAATAAAAAACAGGTTCAAAAATTTAATTGATTTATTTGGTTACATTTTATTTTCAAATATTACAGCATAGATTAAAGAAATTTGATACAGAGTAAAGTTTTGAATTCACGTAAGTTTTTAATACAAGCAAGGATTGTGCCAGAGTGTCTTCTGCATAGTCTACCCACCTTTTGACCCTGAAGAGATCTCAAAAGCTAGTCCGGAGCATAATAAAGAAAAAAAGAACCGTAAGCTACGCCTCGCTATATAAAAAAAAATAATTCGGTAGCTAAAACATGGTAGTATAAATATTTGCCAGGCACATACTGTAATTTAAAATCATAGCTCAATAATTTTAATACAATTCTTTGTACCCTCGGCGATAGCTTTTCCATTGGTTTATTAATCATATTTATTAGTGGTTTGTGGTCAGTTTGTACCACAACTTGTTTACCATACGTATATAAATGGAATCTTGTCAATCCATGCAAAACTGCTAATAATTCCCGCTCTAATGACGCATAGTTTTGTTGCGTAGGCGTTAAACTTGACGACGTATATGCTATAGGTTGTTCATCTTGCATTATTAATGCGCCCATACCTCTCAAAGATGCGTCTACTGATAAGCATATTTCTTTATTCGGATCATAAAATTTTAACACAGGTGCTTTACTAATCAAATTTTTTAAATTTTGAAAGCACTTTTCTTCATTTTCACCCCACAAAAATTCATTTCTTTCACTCAATAAGTCTCTTAATACGCCCGTTTGTTCAGACATATTTGGTACAAATTTTCTTAGGAAATTGATCATCCCCAGAAATCTTTGTAGTTCTTTTCTGTTTTTTGGACTTTGTAATACTTTAATTGCTTCAACTTTTGAATTCTCAATTGCTATACCATTTTCTGATAATGTGTGTCCTAAAAACGTGACCTCCTTTTTTGCTAGTTGCATTTTTGACTGGCTGAATTTTACGTTGTACTTTTTCGCTCTTTGTAATGCATTTCTTAGTCTTTCATCATGTTCTTTTTTATTTTTTCCAAAAATTATGACATCATCTACATATGGTATAACTCCTTCTAAATTTTCAAATACTTGATTTATTCTTTTTTGATAAATCTCTGTTGCCGAATTTACTCCAAACGGTAAAGTTAAATATTTAAATTTACCATACGGCGTTGCAATTGTGCAAAGCTTCGAGCTTTCCTTGTCAATTGGCACCTGAAAAAATGCTGTTGTTGCGAACCATCTTTTTTGCTTATTATAACAATTGGGTGTACCCATTCCGTTGGGTCCGAAAACGCTTCTAATACCTTGTTTTCCACCATTTTTTCCAGTTCTAATTTTAGCTTCTTTTTTAACGACATAGGAACACGTCTTGCCGGTGATATGGTTGGTATTGCATCAACTTTTAAAGTTATATGATAAGGCGAGCATTTCATTCGCGACGCTTTTTTATCAAATACTTCTTTAAATTCCTCGATTATTTCTAAGTTACTTATCATGTTTACGCGTTCACATGGTATTAACCCTAATCTGGTTGCATCATCCAAACCTATTATCGATTCGCTGTTCTTGTTTGTATGTAAAATTTTATTTTCATTTTTAAGTCATTAAACTCACAAGGTAATTCGCATTTCCCTTCTGTTTTAATTTCATGTCCCGAATAAGAAACTAACTTTGTTTTTGTTTCTTTTAACCCCGGCTTGTTGAGTAACGAATCGTAAATTTTTTTGTTTAAAATATTCACTTGCGACCCGCTATCAATTTTTAAGTAAATCTTTTTGTTACTTACTCGGATTTCTTCTTTCCAGCCAACACTGTTGATTTGCAATTTTTTCTTTTTAATTGCTAACACGTTTTCTCGCTCGTTGTCATTTTCGTTGTCCGATGTTTCGCTGTTGCTTGTTGAAATTTCTTCTCGAACTTCTTTGACGCTTTTCTTTTTTGTACACACACTTGCGAAGTGACCTATCTTCTTGCAGTTTAAGCACTTTTTTTCTTCTGCTGGACACTTATCTTCGCTGTGTTTAAAGTTGCACCTTTTGCACCTTTGTTTGTTAATTTCACTGTGTTTTTTCGTTCAAACTTTTTTGATTTCTTCGTGTTAACCGCACACACTGTACTGTTCTGGTTTGCACTTGAGATTTCAACCATTTGTTTTTTGCTTGCCTCACTTGATCTGCAATGATCCAAAGCCTTAGCCAATTTCAAATCCGAATCTCTTAGCAATCTTTCTTGAACACTTTTATCCGCCAGCCCCAGTACTAATCTGTCACGAATCAGAAATTCCGTTTGATCACCAAAATCACATTGTGCTGCTAATTTCTTTAGCTCAGTAACATACTTGTCTACTGGCTCATTTTTTTCTTGTGATCTTGAAAAGAATCTGAACCTATCAAAAACGACATTTTTTCGTGGTTTATAGTAATCATCAAATTTCTGTATCACGTCTTGGTACTTTTCTGCACTTTCACTTGCACTGTATTGAAATGTTTCAAATATTTCCAATGCTTCATCACCCATCATGTTCATTAGTAACGCAATTTTTAACTTGTCACTTTTGTTCATCTTTTCACAAGCTTCTAAATAGAAGTTAAATTTCTTCTTGAACCTATCCCAGTTCGTTGCAATGTTGCCTTCAAAAACCATTTCACTCGGAATTTTTACACTAGTTTCTTGCATCTTGCTAAACTTGTAAAAAACTTCACGATACTGGTTTTGTGTTTTCCGCTTGCCACCATGTAATAACTTGTAATATTCAATAAAACTATGTTGTATTTAATAACCTTTTATTGTCTAATATTAAGCTTTATGTAACGAGCGCGCGTGCTTCTCATTTACTTATCTAAGAGCGACTGCCTTAGTTGTGTCGCTATATGTCAGCTGTGTAAGTCGACATGCGCTTTGTCCTTGACAACACATTGACATATTACTATGAACGGAGTCTTTTAATAGTGCTACTCGTTTTACTGTAAATGTTTTGTACGGGTGAACGTAAATGCACCCCGTCAACAGAAATGTATGTAAATTTTTGTTAAATGCAAATAAATGAATGTAGACCTCGGCTTAGCTATTGCGATGAGCATAGACTTACCTTTTCTTAGATTGGGTTCGTTCCGATTCCACAACTGGATACTGAAATAAATATTTCTGGATCTCGGAACAAGGATTACAAAAATGCTCCGTTTTAATGCAATTTTAAATTTTATTACCACAAATGTATTAATCAAATAAAAGTTTTTAACATCAATAAAAATAATTCTTAATATTACCCTCACAGTAAACGATTAACGTACGCGATGAAAATAATTTTTATAAATTCGCACTTTATTTTAATTTTTTTAAATTGTTAGGTGGATAAATACCTTTAATAATTTCTTCTTGTGATTGGTGGGTTACTTGACCATGAAAATCTCGTACTTACAAGGCTCGATGGGTAATTCTTATCATGGATGAACTTAGATAAAGATGTGCGTACGTAATGGACGCCGCGTGTAATTGTAATAGTTTTTGTGTAAAATTTCTTCAATCCTTGGATTTTTGTTGTTGAAAACACTTTTAAATAACGTAAGTACACTTTCTTTAATATTATTAACACTTTTACGTTGGTTTTTAAATAAAATTTTACTAATTAACTTAATTTTTAGGAGGATCAAATTACACAACCACCTCCGCCATTGATACATTCAACAATCTCCTCTACCTTTTGTTTCGTCAACGCAACCTCTACAATTCAAGGCAATTGTGATTCTTTTGACGTTTTTCGATACAAAATCAATAAAATCGACAGTCCAATTTCCAGGTACGGCTTCGCCCATTTTGACTTGTCAAAATTTTTAATAAAATTTTATGTATTTCAGATTGGATTAATTTTCACCATCACACCTCGTGGTTGACTTGTAAAATTAATGAAAATGTCCTTTCCATTTATGGTACACTGAATTTCGATGAAATTATAACATATAGAAAAGCCATAACCCGGCAAATGGTTATAAAAAACAAAAGCTTTCGGCTTCACCTGCCGCTTTTCATGTCTCATCCGCCGCTTGTCATGTCTGTAGGTGGAAGGTACAAGACAGCTAGCCCATAGGAATTACCCAGTGTCGGAGCTCGCTGGGTCGCTCGAAAACGTTCGTGGGTTCGTATAAAAATAATTGATCTGCTTTGCGAAAATAACTGTGCCCGGGCGCCAAGCGAAGAAATAACAGATTTCAGAAATCTCTTAGTCCATTAAATCAACACTAAAAGAAAATAATAAGTGAACGAAAAATAATTGAGCACACACAGTTGCGAAATAGACTCTACTACAGCTCGTGGTAGCTAAGCGGAATGCTTCTTACAAAACAGAACAAATTCCAAAATTTAGTTAAACAATTAACTTACAAAAATCGCTACCCTGGCTAAAGTAGAGCCATTGTCTGTTGTAAAGATGGAATAACTAGTACCCAGATGTTATGGTACTTAGTTATAAAGTTATAAAATGGTAATATGGTTTGTGATGTTAGGTAACCAGTAGGTGAACGAACCTTAGAAGATTTACCTGATTCATGATGTTATTGAACCAGTAAGCAGACAAACATTACCCAACCAACCTCCCATGTCAAACGCTTAGAAATTTCAAAGTCATTGCAGTTGACCAACGCCGGTTGATGTTATCTAGTGAAATTTAAATGCACAAATAAAACTCAATTAAGCACACATAATCACATAATATAATTAATTAAAATAATTAAAATAATTATCAAAAAGTAAGGTTTAGCATTGGCATTAAAATTTACGTATTCGAACGTGTGATAAGATACAATATCTCATCGAGCAGAAATGCGAAACCTGCGGCGTATCATTCATCTCGGTCAAACTTTCAAATAAAAGTGCAAGACAATGAAAACCAAAATATTAAAACAATAAAAAAAAATAATTAGCACAATTTATTAAAATAAACATAAATTCGGCAATTAGATTGGATTTCTTATGCCAACGCCTTCACCCAGCGCCGTTCGATACTACCTAATGAAAATAATGCGTTGTTCAAATTTAAAAAAATAATTATTAATTCAAATTCAAATATAATTAATAATTTTGAAACATAAAATTCGAACGTATCGCATTCATATCGACGCCGGCGAACGTAAAGATTAGATGGCCTCTAATCACGTTGAAACAAAGATGCATGCCTGCACACCAACGATAACTTCGGCCAAAAAAAAACCGTTCGAAGCAAAATGCGAGGCAAAGCAAACCAAGATGTTAAACAATTTAAAAAAAATTATAATAGAACATAAGAAAAATGATACTAAAATACCTGGAGACGTCTGCATGGTTAGGTCGTTTAAAGTGAAAATGCGGCCAGAATTTTCCTAATATGGCGGAATGATTCCGTTTGTTCGTATCGACATCAGCTTCCAGAAAATCGAATCGGTCACGAAGCGTAAAAAAATTGGAATTGCGCTAAAAGAAAAATACACTGGTGCTTCTGCACTTAAACTCAAATTTTACCACTTTAAAAATATTCGTAAAATTGCAAAAACATGCAGAGCAAAAGTTCACACACCTTGTTCGTTCTACAAAATTTTACCGACCTCCTTATCTTTTCAAAACTGTCTTAACGGCCTCTTTGATTTTAATTTTGAAAAACTCTGACCGTCATTTTGGTTGCCTAACCCACAGGCATAGAAATATATAAATTCTCAATTAAATTCGGTCGTCTTCAAGGTGTTAAAAATAGATCGACCTACGCTGGTATTAGAAATGAGAATTAAAAAAATAAATTGTTTCGCTGGGCGAAAGACAGTAACAATTGAAATGTTACATCGAAGCATCACCATCGGATTGTGTAAAGTTCGCACTTGTTAAAATTAACGTTAACAATTTTTATATAAACTAACTTTGAACAATATTTCGACTTTAAATTACATTTCTTATCACTAAACAATTTGATTTATAATACTAACAAACATTTTTATATTAACGGAATTAAATTGTTACATTATTGATTATTTTTGTTGACTTGTTCCATGACTTGTTTTTCAAATTAATGTATGATACTGAACTAAATTTTGGTATCGGACGAAGCTTGTCCGTTCGATCCAATAAGTCTGATGCTCTTTCATTATAAGCAAATTCTGTGAATCTTAATGTACGCATTTCTATTGACGTGGTCCACTGGACATTGCAATATATTACATATTCAAGTTGTAAGTTCAAATGATACTGTTTTATTAAAGTTAAATACACTTATTTATATAAAAATTAATGCTAAATTATCACATTTTAATTCTATAGTATTTTAAATTAAAGTTATTGACCTGCTGACTAAATGTTTGTAACTATGATATTATGCTTATTTACGGAAATGAATTACATTTTATTTGACCTACTAAAAGTGCGATGTGGCATTTTTGCTTTATTAAGCACTTCTTTAAGTAGGTTGATACAATTATGCGTATATGATAAATTTATTTTATATACAGGATGGTTTGAAACGACAAACCAACCAACCAACAAAAAACCTGTTTAATTTTAAATTAAACAACATCTCTATGTTTTCACACAGGACTTCTCATATGAGAAATATTTCTGTGTTTACACTATCTGTTTTCTAATAGCCGATCACTCATAAGAAAAAACATACGTAAAAACATAGCAAAACATAGGTACTGCAATGTTATTTACTTTAACGAGACAAGTGAACACTTACGCAGTAGAAGGTTTAAATTAATTACCATGAAAAATTAAATGAATGCGGCTTGACAAACACAAGTAAAGGAATAGGGTTCCTTAATGATATGCACAAAGAAAATTAAAAAAGCATAAAGAAATTTTTAAAACACATAAAATTTGTTAATAGTAAGATTTCCTAGTTTAATTTAGTATTGTAAAAAATAGGATAGTTTAATAAAAAAATGAAAATGTAGATCATAAGTGTGGGAAAATGGTTTCAAGAAAACCATGGATATAAAAAAAGATAAATAAATCAGAATCTCTGAACTGTGTGCGATTGAACACAGATGCAAATTTAAGCAATTCCAGAGAGAGAGTCGGTATTTGGTAAAATAAACCAACGTGAACAGTTTAAGAATCCTAGAAAGGAAAAGTTCTTCAGAATTATGATAAAGAGTGAGGTTAAATATAATCAAAGTTGCAAGAAAATTTACTTACAGCAAGTTTATCAAATGTGATGGTGAAAATTTGGTTTGGAGCAAAACAGAATTGGTTACTGGTAACAATTGCCCAGAATAAATTGATGATTTGCACGAGACCCGTGGGATCAAAATCAAACTGTTAATTGCTGTTAAGCACGAGAAGGAAAATAAAAGTGAGACATCTGTGGGTAAGAGAACTAAATATATTAAAAAGAACGGCAAGTGATAAAATTCAAATATAACAATAAAAGTTTTAAAGCGTCACGAAAATTTAACAATTGGGAAAATTTGGGTAGCATTAAGTTTTGTTTGATTATTAATTTGAATGTTTATTTTATTAGAATAAGTTGTCTTTTTCATGTTGTTTAAAAATTTAATTTTATGTGTGATAAAAATTAAACAATTAACTTCAAAATCCAAAGGCGTATCATTAGGGAATTTTATATTCCTTAAAACAATTTATTTACAGAATAAGTTACTTGAAGCTACTATAAAGGTAAGAAGTCACTTGTGCTTGATAAAAACAGATTAAACTGAGCTAGACCAGGGAACATAGCAGTACTCTTTCGGAATAGAACGTGGTCTATTCTGCTATGAGAAAACACAGAACATACGAACGAAAGGTGGCGAAGATATACAAAGATAGTTGTCAAAGTTGAAACAAGGTGGAACTCGCTTTAGCGGCAGTTCTTAGGCTTCTATACAGCTACCTTTCTGGTGTGGAAAGTTGTTATTATCTGGTTAGTTTTGATCGCCATATAATGTAACATCACATAATCAGATAATCTGCACCAATTAAATTTTTTGCGGTTGGTAATTATCATTTACTATATAAGTAATAACAATCAAACTTTTCCATTCTATTCGAAACTTTACTTCTCTGTAATGTATGGTCCTTTTTTGAGGTGGACCAATCCTCTCCTTTCTCTTTTATTTACAACTTAACTTCACTAACCACATCAATAAAAAATTATTTTTTCACATCAAAGTAAAATAAAAAAAACCAGTTCTTAGACCTCTATTATACACACAGAGTATTTCCAACACGATTTGAAACGCTCTGTATGATTTTGAATTATGCGGACGGACAGACGGACACGGAGCCAGATCATAAGGCTTCTTGCTATACTTTGTATAGAAGCCTAAAAAGGAAGGTTAGAAAAAATAAATGTTCCCAAACTTTTTTTTCTCGTGGACCCCCTGCTGCTACATTTCTGTATTCCCAAAACTCCTAAAAAATATCACCCTACACTTACAACTTGTGAACCCCTGTTTTATTTTCACGTCTACGTGGACCCCCGTGTGGTCTCCTATGGACCCCTGGGGGTCCACGTGGACCACTTTGGGAACCACTGGTGTAAACATTCATATAAATTTATTGATTTCATATAAATTTATTTTAGAAAATAACGATTTGATAAGAAAAAAATCGATTTAATGTAATAAATAAATTTTATTGTTAAGTTAATAATTTTTTTAAATTTCTTTTTCTTACTACGCACAATAAATTTAATATAACCTTATTTGTTATAAATAATTGTTACTATTATTCATCGTTACTAATAAATTTTTTAAAATGTAGGGTTAACTTCACTCAAAACCAAACAAACTCTTATGTAAACTCTTTTACAAACTCATAAAGATGTGAACGCAAATCTTGAAAAACATACAGTTTAGCCAACCCCGAGAGAAATCGTATGTTTTCTCATATGAGAAGTCCTGTGTGAAAACATAGAGATGTAAACAGGCTTTTAGGTACGTGAGCTGATTAAGGCCCACTTAACATACTAAATGGTTTTATAGCTTTATTTATTGAGATATTGAAATGCACAACTAAGGATAAAATCTTTATTTTATACTGTACCGAAAATAGAATTTTTTGAATTCGTAAAATTAATATAAATAACAAAAAAAAATTCCCAAAGAAATCTAATTTGGGCCTTATTATGCGGTGAGGTGTTTATTAAGGCCCGCATCAAAAATACATTAAAATTAATACAAAAACTAAACATTGTTCTCTAAACTACTTATAAAATTGTTGTAAACACCAAAACAAAGTCTCATTGGGCAATATTAGGTTTAAAAAAGTTACCAACATTCAAAACCACTGTCTCATGTCTTCAATACTACTATCCTTTTCACATACACTACAAAACCATATGGCTGATGGTGTGTCTGTTGATGTTTGATGTTGGTAGTTGGTCCTATTGGTCTGGAGAGCGCTTTGTAAATAAATTTTGATTCGTTTTTTTTGCATTTAATCCAAATTTATAATGCAAATTTGTGTGCATCTAATAAAGCACAACGGTTATGTAAGTGAGCCTTATTATAAATGGTTAGCTTTTAAAAGAATTAAGTAAAGTTCAAAATTTTGAATATTAATTTGTCATTTCTATTTTTCGGAAGATGAATAATGTTACTATAGTTATAATAAACCACAAAATGTATTAACATTTAGCAAAATTTTTGAAATACTTACGATCTTTTGCGACATATTTTTATAAGTAGTGTGACGATATTTTGGCCTCGTTCAAATTGCCCCTTGGGTAGCCAGGGTTGAGGACGTCTTGTCGATTTCTTTAATACTTTAAAAATGATGTATTCGGGCGCCAAAAGTTTTTTAAAGGCAAAACTTTAAAACTACAATAAAAGAATAAAAAAAATGTTTATATTAAATTAAATAATTTATTGACTATATTTACAAATTACTAATGTATTTACAATAACGGAAGAAAATTAAAAATTTTATTTATAATAAATGGAAAAAAAATAAAATGGAATTAAATGAATAATAAAGGGACAATTTAAAACAAACGGAAGCAACTTACTTAATCTTATTTTACAAATTTTTAAATAATTCAAAAAAAAACCTTATTGAATAAGATACTCTATAATGAAATTTATTTTAGCACGGCACTGGGATGAGACAGAACATAACGAACATAACGAAGTCTGTTTGTATTGTCCTACTGGTGCCTC
The DNA here is from genome assembly GCA_932274525.1 of Podabrus alpinus. Lineage (NCBI taxonomy): Eukaryota > Metazoa > Arthropoda > Insecta > Coleoptera > Cantharidae > Podabrus > Podabrus alpinus. The sequence continues at coordinate 40,613,800 of OW026452.1, read as the reverse complement.
GTTTAAAGGAAACTGAATTTTTCTAGTGGCGGATAATCTTTAATTAAAGGTAAATTACTGACTTTATTAAAACAAACAAAATAAAATGAAACTACTTGACGGGGACTACTGAACTTTTAGATTAGAAGATTAAATTGCGTAAACGGAAACGGAGGAAGCCAGGAGCTGGCTTCTAATACGGGAGCAGATTGAATCTTTAAGAACAGGTAATGAGTGATCAGCTAAAAGGCTAGATCCGTAAGCTTGTCGCTGGTATAATCGGAAAGTTTCCCTTCGGCTAGAATCGTAACCAAAAGAAGGTTTGGTAACTGGAGAAATCGCCTAGATCCGTAAGCAATTTTGTTCGGAAAGTTAGGATCGGGAGATCGGATAATGATCGGTCGGAGGGCCGGTGGTCTAAAAGACAACGGAACGGATAGGTTTGGTCTAAAAGACCTCGGACGGGTGGTCTGAAAGACACCGGGGATTGGTGGTCCAAAAGACAACAGGGATGGGCGGTCTAAAAGACAACTTTCTCGAAACTTCCACAAGCTTCCTGTCGTAATGACAAAAACTTAAGGAATTGGTCATTTCACCATCGTCATCTACCTTAATGTATCTTATAAAAATTAGCAAACTGTAATTTTAATTCAGTTTCCTGTAACCTAATAATAAATTTGGTTGGTTGTTTAGGCAACCAACAGTACTCCAGCAATATTATGATGTTTAATTTGCAAAATTAATTTTGAAAATAAATCATAATTAACCATAATATTTACTTCGTTACAGTAGTCAGCTTTACACACTTGACTAACAATGATTTTGTTACAAAAAGGCATGTGTGTTGATATCGGTTGCAATAGTTGAAACTCTTATCAGAGGTTTACCTGACACATCATTTAAGAACATTTTTAGCGCGTAAAAGTTGTTTTAACCCTCGGGAGATACATGCCTTATTAATGTGCTCTAAAATGCAAAATAGATATAAATAAACTTTGCAAATATAATTATAATGATTGTTTGGTTAATGATTGAACCACTCTGGTTTATAGAAAATTACAACAATGTAGGGAATATATTTTTAAATTTGAATTTACCGCCAAAGCCGGTAAGGAACTTCCTACCGCGTCATTCTTTTATGTTATGCTTATGGTTTATGTTGGTTAGCGCATTATGTTTTCTGTTAATAAATTATTATTAATTTGAATTTATGTGGTTTAATTAACGGCAACCTACAATAAAAAATTTAAAGTAATCAACATTTTGCACAAAATAATAATAATAAGATTTTAAAATATTTAAGAAAACATTTTGCATGTATCTGTCAGATACACCGCAACCTCCCGAGGGTTAAAGCGCTAAATTTAAAAGCGGGCTTTATTTAATGCCGGGCCTTAATCAGCTCACGTACCTTATAGTTAAAATTTGATTGCATATAGACGCCACGGCATCTCGCAAATTTCCAATTTTTTTTGGAAAATGACAATTTTAAACATTTTTCAATACAAACATGTTATTTTATTGTTAAAATGAAAATATAAAATAAGTGCTTTTAAAAAAAATATGAGTTACCATGTTAAATTACAAATTAAATTTCGTAACTTGGATATCTCAAAATAATTTGTGTATTTTATCGAGTTAAAAATTTTTTTTAATTAACATCTTTTTTAAAGTGCAATCTACTAAATGGGAAAGTAATGTGTTGTAGTTAAATTTTATAATTTAATAAATTATTTTTTAAAAAACACTTAAACTTTTTATTTCATTAATTATATAATCTTGATACAACTGGTTTTATTAATAACTAGCTATAGATCCGAGTAGGCCATAGTTGTTCGGCCTTCGGCCTCACAGGGGGAGGACCATAATAGATCCGCGAAGGCCATAGTTGTTCGGCCTTCGGCCTCACAAAGAGAGGACCATGATAGATCCGCGAAGGCCATAGTTGTTCGGCCTTCGGACTGACAGGGGGAAGACCATAATAGATCGGTGAAGGCCATAGTTGTTCGGCCTTCGGCCTCACAGGGAGAACCATAATAGATCCGTGAAGGCCATAGTTGTTCGGCCTTCGGCCTCACAGACCGGACCATAATAGATCCGTGAAGGCCATAGTTGTTCGCCTTCGTGAACCGAACTTTCTTCGGTTCGAGATCCGTGAAGGTCAAAGTTGTTCGGCCTTCGGCCTCACAGACCGGACCATAATAGATCCGTGAAGGCCATAGTTGTTCGGCCTTCGGCCTCACAGTCCGGACCATAATAGATCCGTGAAGGCCATAGTTGTTCGGCCTTCGGCCTCACAGACCGGATCATTATAGATCCGTGAAGGTCAAAGTTGTTCGGCCTTCGGCCTCACAGACCGGACCATAATAGATCCGTGAAGGCCATAGTTGTTCGGCCTTCGGCCTCACAGACCGGACCATAATAGATCCGTGATGGCCATAGTTGTTCGGCCTTCGGCCTCACAGACCGAACCATAATAGATCCGTGAAGGCCATAGTTGTTCGGCCTTCGGTCTCACAGACCGGACCATAATAGATCCTTGAAGGCCATAGTTGTTCGACCTTCGGCCTCACAGACCGAACCATAATAGATCCGTGGAGGCCAAAGTTGTTCGGCCTTCGGCCTCACAGGACGGACAATAATAGATCCGTGAAGGCCATAGTTGTTCGGCCTTCACCTGTCATCTTTCATCTGTCATCCGTCATCTGTCATCCGTCATCCGTCATCTGTCATCCGTCATCTGTCATACATACTGTTGTGTCCACTATATGCTAGCTCCCTCTTAAATGTGTACGTGATACGCAATCAAGATAAGAGGGAGGATATGTCAACATTGTTTAATTAAAATTTGTACAGTATGAATGTGTTTATTAAAAATGTTACTAGATTTAAGTTTTGTTTGGATGAAATAAAAAAAGGAATAGAGGTAGTATAGTGCGGCCTCTTAGAAGAAAAAAACAAACAAGTGGTAACCATGTCAAGTGATAATAAAGAGCATGAAGACAGTTGAGAATAAAACGACAGATAGACCAGTCGTATTTTTGAGTTGCAGTTTGAACGAGATACGAACCAGTCGTATTTTTGAGTTGCAGTTTGCACGAGATACGAACCAGTCGTGTTATTTTTGAGTGGCAGATAAAACGAGATACGAACCAGTCGTATTTTTGAGTCAGTTGTGGAAAAGATTACATACAGTCCGGGCGTGTTAAGAAGTATCTAAATTAATGATATGCAGATCAATTGTGTTTAAAGAAGTGGATGAATATACATCACGCAAACCAATAGTACTTTTGCAGTTCAGAATATAAAGAGTGTTGCAGAAGTGGACAAATTTGGGTAAATAGAATTGGTGGATTTGGTCCAGCATTGAATACCGGAATTACGCGGAAAGAAAGAAGGTGTATAAAGTTCGGCAGTGCGTGTACGTGCGACGAAATTAAGTTCGTTTTACGGAAGGAAACTGATAAAGGTAAAGCTTTACACTATTATACAAAAATTGCAATAGGGACTCTAAGTTGTTAATTATCTCTTGATTTCATTTTATTATTTAATTGTATTGTTGTTTGTGTTGAATGTTTGTTAATAAATTATGTTCGAGGTATCCTGTCTCTTATTTTGATTGTGTGTCACGTCTGAAGAATCTTAACTAATAAGCGACCCCAGAGAGCGAGAGTGGATACAAAAATACATACATACATACATAATCTTCACGTAAAGTTACATCTTCATGTAAAGTTAAATCTTCCGCAAAGAGTTGGATCTTCCACGAAGAGGTGGATCTGCGTCTTCTTGCACAATTCCGGCGAGTTCTGCGACCTATATAAAGTGCTCCGGTCTAATTCGCGGCATTCAGATTACTTTGTTAGTGGTTTTTTGTTAGTGGTTTGCATTTTTCGAATTAAAGCCGCCATCCCCGCCATCTGTTGACAGTATTTTCAGATTAATTTGTTAGTGGTTTTATGTTAGTAGTTTTTTGTTAGTGGTTTGCATTTTTCGAATTAAAGCCGCCATCCCCGCCATCTGTTGACAGTATTTTGAATCACTGACTACGTCAGATTAATTATTTGACAAATTAAATTTTTTGTCAAACTTGTGATTTGATTTTCGAAAAAAGCGAATAACTTTTTTCCCCGCCACTGACTGTACGTCAGATTAATTATTTGACAAATTAAATTTTTTGTCAAACTTGTGATTTGATTTTCGAAAAAAGCGAATAACTTTTTTCCCCGGGCGAATTTCTTCTCCATTTATGCACGAATTGTTGCGCCTGGAGCTACAAAATAACTGTGCAAAATTTGGTCAAGATCGGTCCACGGGTCTAGGAACGTATAGCGAACACGCACACACGCACGCAAACAGATCTTCTCTTTTATATATTTAGATTGATTTTTTATCCAAATGGCTTCGCTCAATGTGAAATGTTCCGGAGGTTTAAATAGTCCCCCAATCGGAACTCCGGGGAGATTGCTTTAAGCGACACCAAGCGACGTAGAGTGTTGATTAGAAGTGGGATTACAGTTGGCACTTGGAATGTAAGAGGTCTTCTGCAAACGGAAAAGTTGCATATCGTCGAAAAAGAACTACATGCCCATACATTGAGTCTGATGGGGCTGGCGGAAACACACTGGAGAAGGTCTGGGCATTTCACCACAAGAATGGAAAACTGCGTATACTTCTCAGGAAATCCCGACACTAGCCGTAATGGTGTGGCTTTTCTGGTACCGAAAATCAACAGAGGTGCAGTGATGGGGTATAATCTTATTAACGATAGAATGACCACAATCAAACTCAGGTCGAGCCCCTTCAATGTGAACATAGTACAAGTGTATGCACCGACAGCTGAGGCAGGAGATGACGAAATCGAGGAGTTCTATAATGAACTTACAAACACCATAAAGGAACAACCAAAAAACGAAATTACCATCATACAGGAAGATATGAACGCAAAAATCGGAAGCACACACAGCGACGACCACCTGAGAAATGTGGTGGGACGCTTTGGCTTGGGTGAGAGACACGAACGAGGAGAACGAATGATACAGTTTTGTCAGACGCTTGGTCTCGGCATAGCCAACACGTACTTTCGGCATCACAAACGACGGCTATATACTTGGAAGTCGCCAGGAGATAGATATAGGAATCAAATAGATTATATTATGACTCACTCGCGATGGAAATCGTCTGTCTTGAACAGCAAGACATACCCAGGGGCCGACTGTGGATCTGATCACCAGCTGCTAACGGCCAATTTCAGACTAAAACTAAAAAATCTGAAGCGACCGAAAACATCTCACAAGCTCTCAGATGAGGAAATGCAGGAATTTGAAATAAATATCAAACCAAAACTCCATAAAAGTCAAAAGGAAGACAAAAGGCAACACAATCGGGAAGCTCTGAAATGCGCCATTAAGGATACAGCTAAGGAAGTTCAAAAAAAGTCGGCGGGCTCGAGAAGAGCAAGAAATGATAAAATATGGATAATACAAAAAACGTTGGTCTTGATTGAAGAACGAAAAGAACTGCGTCGAACGGGACCGATGAGCGGAGAGCAGAAAGATAAATACGACCGGCTATGCAAGCAAATACAAAAAGAATGCAGGAGAGATAAAAATGACCACATCAGCAAGATATGCAAGGAAATAGAAGACCATCATAATACACACGCCACTCGGGATCTGTTTGACAAGGTTTGACACTGACACGCAGCTTTAAGCCGAAAACACTGGTGATGGAAGATGAGAACGGAACGCTACTAAGGGAGGACGAAGAGGTATTGGAGCGATGGAGACGATACTGCGAGTGCCTATATGTTGATGAGGTCGATGGAGATGAACAGACGGATTTCTGTTTTGACCATGATGAGAAAGAACCAGCCATTATGAAGGATGAGGTTGAGGGCGCCATACGGCGTCAAAAAGATAACAAAGCCTATGGGAATGACGATGTATCTGCAGAGATGCTAAAGATACTGGGAGATGATGGGGTTCAAATACTTCTAGATATCTGCAATAAAGTCTGGAGAACTGGACAATGGCCGACTGACTGGACGAATTCAGTTTATATACCGCTTCATAAAAAAGGATCTACAAGAAAATGCCAAAACTATAGAACAATTGCACTATAATATCTCATGCAAGCAAAATCCTCTTGCGAATAATTGACCAAAGCCAATACCATGAACAGCGAAGAGAACGAACGTGTCAATACTGAGGGAGCTGAAAATAAAAGATAGACTATCAACCATATGTAGACGACGCATCCTGCAATATTTTGGACATGTGATGCGCAGAGATGGAGCAAGCCTGGAGAAGCTGGTTGTTCAGGGAAAGGTGGAAGGCAAGAGACCTAGGGGTAGATCACCCAACAGATGGATAGACCAGGTGAAACAAATAACGAAGCGCCCCTACAAACAACAATAAGAGATGCGGAAGACCGGCAAGTATGGAAGACCACAGTGAACAACTGCGAGTGAGCTTTTAGATCACGATTCCTCAGTCATGAGGATACGACTAGAGAGAGAAAGAGAGAGATTTTTATATTGACATTAATTTATTTTACTGCACTACGAAACTTAACTAATAACTACTTCATGATTACTTAATGAATACTTAAAAAATACTATTTTACTTCTTTCTTTGTGGATCTTTTTATTAACATTATCATTTTGCAATTTTAGCATTTCCCATGGGAAATGCAAATTCAGTAATACTAGACAAAGGAAGTATTTGCTCCTGTTTTTATAATATTATGACTACCTTTATCTAATATTACTGCATTTGATTATATGATAGAATATAACTGTCACATCAGATTATTTAATGATGTGTGTCATGTGATGTTTTTCCGTCAACACTAACAGAAAAACTCGTGCACCGATCGAGTTGAAATTTTTTGCATCAGATTGAAGCAGTAGTCTAAAGAGCTAATTAGATTATGGTTGAAAACCGTTTATTTTTAACTCATTTCTTAGAAGAATGAAAATTACTAACGAGCAGTGCCCCATTTTGGACCCAGACCGTTGGTATTCCAGACTGCAATTTTAACATGGGTGTCATTGTGGCATTTTGGAGATGAGCGCTTGCTCACAGAGACGAACTCACCTTAGAAGAAATACGATTTCAAATTTTACCTTGACCGGGTTGGTGCAAACCTGCTTTTATTGGTTTTGCCAGCCAATACTTTGAAACGTGATTTGAAGTGAGAGCCAACGCATTGTGGGCTTCGCTTAAGATTACTGTATGACTTCTGGCATTATTTTATTATACCTGTTATTGAGCGAAATAAATAACATCATTCCAAAATTTTTTTTTTTTTATTCATTTTATAGCTATCTTACATTAATTTTGAAAATACACTGTTTGAATGACTTTACAATATATCTGTAGGGTAGTGTCTTTAAAAGATGCCTAAATTAAAATAAAGATCGAACACAAGTAAAATTACAATTTAAGAAAAACACAAAAACAAATTATTTAAGCACATATTAATGAACACTTTGTTAGACGTAAATACTATTATAAGCATGCGTTTTTCAGCAGCTTGAGAATTAAAAATAAATCATCAACTTCCTTTTCACTTAATTTGAAGTTGCAAAATCACATACAAGCGTTTACTAGTCAGTATGAGTTTTTAAGTGACATTTTAAACATATTTTATGTGAAGATTTGTAGTCACATATTTGTATTGCAAACGGTTTCTCGCCAGTGTGAATTCTCAAATGTTTGTTTAAATTTGTTTTGTGTACACATTTGTGGTCACATATTTTACATGCAAACGGTTTTTCGCCAGTATGAGTTTTTACATGTCTGTTTAAATCTGATTTCTGTGTACATTTGTAGTCACATATTTGACATGCAAACGGTTTTTCGCCAGTGTGTCTTTAAATGTCTGTTTAAACTTGATTTCCGTGAACATTTGAGGTCGCATATTTGACATACAAACATTTTCTCGCCAGTGTGAGTCTTTAAATGATTGTTTAAACTTGATTTCCGGGAACATTTGAAGTCGCATATTTGACATGCAAACGGTTTCTCGCCAGTGTGAGTCTTTAAATGTTTGTTTAAACTTGATTTCTGGGAACATTTGAAGTCGCATATTTGACAAACAAACGGTTTCTCGCCAGTGTGAGTCTTTAAATGGTTGTTTAAACTTGATTTCCGGGAACATTTGAAATTGCATATTTGACATACAAAGGGTTTCTCGCCAGTGTGAGTCATTAAATGTTTGTTTAAATCTGATTTCTGTACACATTTGAAGTCACATATTTGACATGCAAACGGTTTTTCGCCAGTGTGAGTCTTTAAATGATTGTTTAAACTTGATTTCTGGGAACATTTGAAATTGCATATTTGACATACAAAGGGTTTCTCGCCAGTGTGGGTCTTTAAATGTTTGTTTAAATCTGATTTGTTTACACATTTGTAGTCACATATTTGACAAGAAAACGGTTTCTCGCCAGTGTGAGTCTTTAAATGTTTGTTTAAATCTGATTTCGTACACATTTGTAGTCACATATTTGACAAGAAAACGGTTTTTCGCCAGTGTGAGTTTTTAAATGAAGGTTTAAATGTGAATTACGTGCACATTTATAATCACATATTTCACAAGCAAAACGTTTCTCGCCAGTGTGAATGCTTAAATGCCTCTTTAAAGTACTTTTCTGTGAAAATTTACAATCACATATTTCACAAATGAACTGTTTTTTAGCACTATGATATTTTAAATGCTTGTTGAAAACAACCTCAAGGGCACATTGAAAGCCGCATATTTTGCAAAGAAATGGTTTCATGTCCATATGAGATCTTACATGCTGTTTTAATGCGCATTTATTTAAATTTTTGTACTCACAATTTGCACACCAAAATAAATGTGGGCCGTTAGATTTGCATGAAGGTTGCTTCCGAGTTAATTGTTCAGTATCGCACTCTTCTTTAATGTCTATCGAGTGATGCAAGTCTTCTAGATTAAAATTTGCGTATTCCAATTCCTCCTTTTTAATTTTGTAACTATTTTTAGTAATATATGAAGTTTCTAAAATTGGGCCGTGGGGTTCCAAATCTTCCAAAGCTGACATTTGATCCATAGCTGTAATGAATTCCATTAGAAGAAATTAAGACTTTTCGTGCAATGGTACGCAATCACTTTGGTTAATTAAACAATAAAATGAATTGATTATACTTAATATTGTGTAAAAAACTTCCGTACCCGACTTGAAAAATGTTAGCGCAAGTCTAAAATGGCGACCGTTGTGGACGCTCGCGCCAGGATAGCACCCACTGGTTAAAGCGACCACACTATTGAACTAACCGTTCCTTTATAAATTTTTTTATGAAATTTTGTAAAATTTACTCAAAGTAATCACACTGTTGTGGGTACAGTTGTGAGAATCACTCGGTGTCTGAATAATAACGCGCTTCGGGTCCATCCGGTTTTGTATTGCAGTAGAGGTGGTCGCCTTGAACGGCAAGTCAGATTTACACAGGGATACGTCAAATAATTAAAGTTTATGAACGACAAAAAACAAATGTCACTTATTTGATACTTGACAAAATCGAGTTAAAGGTAATTTTTAATCAAATAGCGCTTTAACTTGTCCAAATGTTTCAAATTTGCCAGAAACTTTTAGAAAAAAATATTCGTGAGTCATCAATCGCAAATAAAATTTCGACAGTGTAAACGTGTTAAAATTTTATCCAATTATGCTCGAAAGTCACAGTTTTAGTACGATTTAGTTCTGCATTCTTAAAACGGATAGACTATAGATGCCGCTGTTATTATTTCAAGCAGTGGTGTGCATTTCGAATGTATTTGTTACCTACGTTTTTGTGCGAAGCCATTTTATAAATATATTTTACCATCACATACAAGTAGAAACGGAAGGTATTGTAGGATTGAGACGACGCTAACGAGACGAGACGCCACTGTAAGACGAACTGACACGACGCTACGTGACGACGAACAGCAGTGGCGGCTCGTGGGGTTCTACAGTGGTGGTGCCACAATTTTTTCTTTTGATGGGTTCATAAATTTAAGTCCAACCGAAAGAGATTTTCTCCGAATCCAAAGGAACTGAATACAGTTCTGTATACAGACTTAAATAGCAGTTTAAGGGGGTTTACCCACCGTGACCGATAAATTTTTTCGATTTTTTTTTATTACATACTTTTATAGTTTGGGGTCTTGAATATGTTTACAAAAAATATTAAAGTAAAATTCATCAAATTACCCGAATTATAACGGATTTTCTATAATGGTGTTTATTTTGTACTTTATATAAAAAATACAAAAATAAATTTAACAAATTTAAGTTGTAGTTGTCTGTAATTGTCTTTAGAAGTCCAAAAAACCAAAAAAAAATTAAAAATTTGTTAAAAAAGGAAATTATTAAAAATCGACGTTTTAGTCCAACCTCAAAATCGAATTGATTGTGAAAAAGGAGCTTTAAAAGTTTTTTCTTAGAAATTGCGGGATTACTTCCCCGTCTGGGGTTGATAACTAATTTACTAGTATAGGTTTTTTATGGGTGCAGTTAATACAAGGTCTTCAACTGACATATTTGCTGCACAAACAAATAATATCAGATACAAAATCCCTAAAATTGTTAGTTTTTTATTTATTTTGACTAAATTATTATGCTAATTTTTATTTAAAAATGTTTTCAAAAGAATTTTGTTCTTTCAACCATCGCCATTTAGTCATTTTTTTTTAATTTTACATTTTCGAGGTTCCGACCATAGCCTGGCATTCATAGAGAACAAAATGTACAAAAATTCGTATATTTTAGATAACTACGTCGGTCAAAAACATTGCGCCCAATTGGATAGTCATTTCGAAACGTGAGTTATGCGTTGATCTATTACCTGTATAATTTCCAATAAAACGCTTTGCAAAAATTTCAGATGTTACTTTAGACATGAATAAATAAGAATCCTAAAAATCAGCTTGCCGGAAATGCAACAAGTTAAATAGAACACACTTCAAGATAAAATATTTATTACATTTATTAAATTAAAGAATTTTGCATTACGAGCAAGTTGAACAAATCCAAATTAAATTAGTATAAGAAATATTTTAAGAATATTGTAATTGAAATTTATAACATAGAGATAACATTTTTAATAAAGTTGAGGTTATTAGATTGCATGATAATAATTATAATATAACATCTATTCTAAAATTTAAAAAATAAGGAAAAGCACTTTTACTAAATTGCAGGATATATAAAATGATTTTTGAAATAATCAAATCAGGCAATGGTCTACCCAATTTTTGAATTTTAATCTTTTCCTCCAGCCAACATGAGCAAAAAGGCTTGATTAAAATGTTTTTAATTTTATTCATTATTAAATTAATATGTATTAACAAGTTTAATTAACTTCACTAATAATAAATTATCAGAAAAATTATATTTATAACTCAACGCGGTATTAATAATTGCACATAATGAAATCAGAGATATTAGGAGGTAGCCTCATACAAACACTCGGCGGGTGTAGGTAGAATTGTTATCACGTACCCATATGCATCGCGCTACAATTACAGCAGTGGCCAGGAGTCGCGTGTCCACATTGAATTGGCTCGGTGTTGATAATTTATCTTATTGTAAAGTGCACATTTATCAAATAAAAATTACATAAATATGTCTATACTATGTTTACGCTTTAAAGTGAGAAAAATGTTTAAGATTAAACAATTTTTAAACAAAATTAAATATTTTTTAAAAATTAAAAAAAATATTTATGGCCGTTTTACACAGCTAGTGCCATGGCTCTTTGGCTCATTATAACGAGCCGCCACTGACGAACAGTAAGATCAAGACGTAGCAAAGACGGCTTACGTCAACAACGTGTGATCAAGACGAACGATAATTTAAGACAAGTAACATAAGACGAATAATAAGACGAGGTGTAGATAAATGTTAAAAACGAGTAGTGTATGTAAAGTTAATTGTGTATGTACTGTTACGACCAGTTTCTAAGCTGTAATTTTCGATAGGAAATATTTCTCATTAAAAATTAAATACATTTTAACAAAGAAAGACTAAAAATTTATCCCTAAACATCATAGTAAATTCAAACTTGTAAACATCTGTTATTACAAATTCTCCGGATTTGTTCGTTTAAATTGATATTTAATTTATGAGTTATGTATCTGTGTCTAGTTATAAGGGTCCGCTGTCAACAAAATATTGTTCATCAAAACATGAAAAGAATAAAATGTAGGTTTTATTCTTTACACACACATAAAGAAACATAATTTGTATTTTGTATATAGGATAGTTGTATCCAATTAAAAAAATGTCGATTAGCGATTACTCATTTTCTTTATAGCATTTTGATAGCATGTAAGGTTTAGGAATAAGTTTTAGGATAAACATATTGTAATAAGTTTAATAATTTCTGATTGGTTGCAGAACCTTTTTGGTGTCTGTTATTGGCTAAAATTGGAAAGCCACACAGATAAAAGTTTTGGTAAAATTTGATTTTTGGGTTGTTGATAACGAGAGCTCATGAAGGGTTGTTGAAAACTAGAGCTCATGACGAGTTGATCTCGATAAACATCACAACAGAGTAAGTTGATTAGTTTGAGAAGGAAAGGGAAGAAAAAATAATTTCGTTTTTAGATTTGAAGCGAATTTTGGTTCACAAACAGTAACATTTTCATTCAAGTGCGTGGGTGTACCTGAAGTACCACCTGGACAAATACGTGTAATTGTTAAAATATGTAATAATTAAATTACAATAAGTTCAGTGTGTAAAATGTTAATTTTTGAAAATTGAATTTCCGTAGACCTCATGATTGAGGAAGTATTACAAATCAAATATACTGTGAAAGAAAATATGTTTTTTAAACTGAGCTTAAAATTGTTTGATAATAACCTGTTAAAAATGCTTTCAACTACGGCGGGCGGGAATATTTCTAACAACCTTTCTATTTTTTTTTTTTTTTTTTTTTTTTATACTTACCTTCTTTCTTACCTGTCCTCCCGGGTGTCCGCCGTCAGGCATTGCTTCCGGGATGATGTGTCCTAGAATCGGACCACGTTCTTCTCCTTTGATAGTGTCGTCCTAGTTTGTCGGCGGGGTAGGGGGCAATGCGATGGAACTCGCGTGTGCTCTTCCGCATGCCTCTCTTCTACCTGTCCGGGTTTCGCGTCGAATCGTTAGTCCTCCATTTGTGTGTCGTCCTCCGTTTGTGTGTCCTCCGTTAGAGTAGCGGCGGCGGCTGCATGTTGCTCGGCTCTCCCGGCTGCCTCCTTACATCTTAATATGGTGGTGACGAGGGTAGTTATCCGCTGCCACTGTGTCTCGTCGACAAGCATTGCTTCGATTAGGTCCTCGGGAGTCATCGTGTACCCCAGTGCTAGGGAGACCATTGTCCTCTCGCGTTCCCATCTCCAACAGTGGAAAAGGGAGTGTTCCGCGGTGTCGATTTCCTCGCAATACCTGCAACGGGGGCTTGCCAACTTTCCGAATCTGTGTAGGTAGTGGGCAAAGCAGCCGTGCCCTGACAGCATTTGTGTGAGGTGGAAGCAACCTTTCTATTTGATAATTCAATAACTCACGGCAAATATACGGCTATTACACTATTTTATTTGTTTATTGAGATTAGCAATTATACTATATTAGATGGTAATGTTGAAAATTTCTACATTAAAAAATATACAATCAATAATTAATAAAAAATATACAATCAATAATAATCCAAAATAATATATACAAATATAAATATAAATAAATAATAAAAAGGTTTTACTTACAATTCTGCCCTTACCGAGTTTGCAATGTTAACTGACTTGAACTTCCTAGCTCCGCTTTATATAGGCCAGTTAAGTACACTTTTCAGTTTGGCGGTTGGTACGGGCAGAAATTCAAATTCAAATAAAAATACATTCACAAATATTCGTACGCAGGGGCGTACTATCTATGGCGGGTGCAGGTCCGTACCGGCGACAAATCTAACGACCAGCCAGGGCTGGAGTTTCTGCGACATGCTCCCATTCGGTACACTGAACTTCTTCTGAAGGATTCTGATTACCCAGTACGTTTAGAACGGCGACTTTGGCGGCAGATCTTTCATACGTACCCCGTGGCGTCTGGATCGTTACGCGTCGAACCTGATTAGCTTTATTTGATTGGGTATCAATCACCATTCCCTTTCTCCACGAATTGTGCTGCTTGTCATCCATGATTACTACGATATCTCCCACTTCGATCGGCTTTACTCGATCAAACCACTTTGTTGTCCGCGTTAATGTTGGAAGATACTCCCTGATCCAGCGTCGCCAGAAGTGTCGCCAGCAATTTGCTGAGATAGCTGGTAATTAGACCTTGGGTTTTGATCATCCGAGAGTTCTACAAGGGGCTTTGAGCCGCTGGACGATCCGACTAGAAAGTGATTTGTCGTCAGGGCTTCTTCGTCTTCATTTTCAAGTGATACGTGGGTGAGCGGTCTTGAGTTCTCAATGTTCTCTGCCTCCATTAGGTAGCATCGAAGAGCTTCGTCCTTGGGGTTCTTTGTCGGCATAACTTTCATCAGGGAAGTTTTCACGGATTTGACCATCCTTTCCCAGCATCCGCCCATGTGTGGTGCTAATGGGGTGTTGAAGGACCACCGTATTTCTCCGAATTCACGGCGGTAATCGTCTGGGAGCATGTGTGCATATAGTTTATTTAGTTCATTTGCTACCCCGACGAATTTCTATTGGCGTTCCTCTTTTTGCGATGAAATTCCTGATTGCCATCCAGCACGAGGTCTTACTTAACGAATGGACGATCTCCAAGTGAATTGCTCTGATCGTTAGGCAGGTGAATAGGGCCACCCAGCGTTTTTTCGTCCTACGACCCACTACAACCTCGATGGGACCGAAATAATCAATCCCGACGTACGAAAACGGAGCGGTGAACGTGGCCGTGCGAGCCGGCGGGTAGTCGGCCATTTGCGGTGGGCGTGGCTTGGCCCTATTTTTTTGCACTGTTGACAGCTCGATTTTACCTTCTGAGCACATCTTCGTTCGTAATCGAGCAATCGCAAACCTTTGTCGAACCTCGTTGATCACTTGCTCATGGTTTCTGTGCAGATATTTCCTGTGGTAGTGCGCTATGATAAGATCGGTGACTGGGTGGTTTGGTGGTAGGATAATGGGATTCATGGCATCGTATGTTGCGCCCACCACGTTCCTTGCGCGTCCTTTAACACGTAACACCCCCTCTTTATCTAGAAACGGGGTTGTTTTATAAATTGGACTGGATTTACTTACGGACTTGTCAGGCATATTCTATAAGCTGCGAATTTCACCCTCGTACTATTCCATTTGTGCTTGGCGGAAAATCTCCAATTCAGCTTCTTGCATTTCTTCCTTAACTAATTCTCCTTTTCCGGTTCCTATCCTAGCTCTTCGTGCTTTCTTAAACGGTTTCAGTGTCGACCAAGACAATCATTCACTACTTAGTAGAAAAGTAATGAATAAATAAATGAGAAAAAACTATTAATAGTGAAAATAATAATATGAATATTATGTTCTCTTTTCAAACAAAAATGTTGAGCTTTGCTGTTTTTATCGAAAAATTTGTAAGAATATTTTCTTCGCCTTTGTTAGGCGAGAAGTAGCAGGACAAATGTCGAGGGGGCCAACGTCCGCCCATACGAATCCGTTACAGCCTCCGCTGTCTCTGACTGCTATCTTTCCCGTTAGGGCATGATATCCACTTGAATTCTAGATGGTTATTTTGGGTGTGATGGCTAGTTGAGGTACAGCGAGGAAATTGTTGATTCGAGTAGCGAACTTCACGGAATTTCTTAGCGCGGCCATCAGGTGAAAATCGTGATCCACTCTGTGGATAAGTTAAGTTGTAATGAAACAAGGTGGAACTCGCTTTAGCGGCAGTTCTTAGGCTTCTATACAGCTACCTTTCTGGTGTGGAAAGTTGTTATTATCTGGTTATTTTTGGTCGCCATATAATGTAACATCACATAATCAGATAATCTGCACTAATTATTTATTATTTTATTTTAACCACAGCAGTGGCTTGATGTGGATAGTGAAGTTAAGTTGTAAATAAAAGAGAAGGAAGAGGATGGATCCACCTCAAACAAGGTTGTCGAGAGACAATTGTAAAACCGACCTTAAGGTGACTTAACATCGCAATAAGAAATTATCACATCATCTGTTAATCGATAACTAAAACATTCTATATTATAACCGTTCTTAATTTGACACTATATATTTATATGGAATATTATACGCAATAATATATATAATTTTACTTGATTTTCAATGTTTAATTAACATTTAACGGTTGTAGAAAACCATAGAATCATAATTGGTTGTACGCGTATCATCGGATTATCGGATAATCGTACCATCGGATCATCGGATCATCGTATCATCGGATCATTGTATCATCGGATTAATAGATTAATCATCTGTATATAGGTTGATCTAAATCTAACAAGAAGTAAACTAATTATTTCAAGTAGAACTCCACATATTAAAATTCAACATACCTGAAGAAGAAACTGTAAACCATCACGAGCTTCACTTGAAATAATCAGATAATCTGCACCAATTAAATTTTTTGCGATTGGTAATTATCATTTACTATATAAGTAATAACAATCAAACTTTTCCATTCTATTAGAAATTTTACTTCTCTGTAATGTATGGTCCTTTTTTTGAGGTGGACCAATCCTCTCCTTTCTCTTTTATTTATAACTTAACTTCACTAACCACATCAATAAAAAATTATTTTTTCACATCAAAGTAAAACAAGTAGTTTATATAGGGAGACCTCTTCGAAAATATCTTTAACTTAGTAAATTTCCTTCGAACATTTGCGTATTTATAAATTGCATTAGCGAATCGAAGCAACGGATTAACAGATTAACGCAATACTATATAGACGATGTATTTAAAATATAACAACGTATCAGTTGTTCAACGTTATGATTGGCTCTGAAACATGCGGACGGACACGAAGCCAGACCATAAGGCTTCTTTCTATACCTTGTATAGAAGCCTAAAAGTAGCGCACTGGCTACCCAGTTCTTAGACCTCTATACACACAGAGTATTTCCAACACGATTTGAAACGCTCTGTATGATTTTGAATTATGCGGACGGACAGACGGACAGACGGACAGACAGACGGACACGGAGCCAGATCATAAGGCTTCTTGCTATACTTTGTATAGAAGCCTAAAAGAGAAGAATTGATCCAGCTCAAAAACTAGATCGTGAAAACTTTGCGGAGTAGCAATGTTCCGAATGAATGGAAAAGCTTGATGATGATGATGACGGATGGCTCAACAAAAACACCTTCCGAAAGAAGGTCCTGTGTACAACCCAGGTTATTTTTTTAAGCAAAGCTTTTATTATGAATTATCAGACAGACAAACCCTAAGGGAATTTTGGAAACACCTGGTGCAGTTTAAAAGGTTATCACCAGATAGCGCTACGAAATTGGAAAGCGGAATATACGGCTTGAGCACCAATCACGAACTTCTTGAAGATCTGTAGTATCGATAGTCATTAGGACTTCAAATTAAAGAGCTCCATCTATTGATGGCATTTTCAACTATAGAAAGTGTTTCCAAAATTACCATCACAGGTTTGCCAATCAGGAAAATAATTCAGATTTATTTTCTAAATGGTAAGGCGGCGGAAAATGATCAAAGCTCCTCAGTATTACCAATGTCTGTATACAAGTCCTCTGCTAGGGGGTACCAAGATCTGCTTAGTTATATAATGGAGATCTGGTCGATTCCAAAACCTAATTTGGGTGGGGGGGCTAAAATCTCCAAAAAAAATTTAATATAATCATCGAAATTTGAAAACATTAAATTCGTGTATGTATCAGTTGTTCGAATTGCTCACTTTTCTACCTTTTTAGGCTTCTATACAAAGTATAACAAGAAGCCTTATGATCTAGCTCCGTGTCCGTCCGTCCGTCTGTCCGTCTGTCTGTCCGCATAATTCAAAATCATACAGAGCGTTTCAAATCGTGTTGGAAATACTCTGTGTGTATAGAGGTCTAAGAACTGGGTAGCCAGTGCGCTACTTTTAGGCTTCTATACAAAGTACGATATAACAAGAAGCCTTATTTAGGCTTCTATACAAGGTATAGAAAGAAGCCTTATGGTCTGGCTTCGTGTCCGTCCGCATGTTTCAGAGCCAATCATAACGTTGATCAACTGATACGTTGTTATATTGTAAACTAGATGATACCCCGTCCGAGGACGGGCAGCTAGAAGGACGGGCAGCTACCCAAGGTCATATGGCTTTTGGATTGCACTGAGAGCTTTCCTTAATCTTCATTCAACTTAAGTTACCTTGGGTAGCTGCCCGTCCTTCTAGCTGCCCGTCCTCGGATGGGGTATCATCTAGTTTAAAATAAGTAAAAAAATTTTAAATATTGATTAAGTTTAATTTAATTTAAAAAAATATATGTAAGTTTTTTGTTTATTTATTTAATGTTGTTCTCATCTCTTATTATAAAAGGCCAAGTCCTTCCTTCCTTCTGTCTGTCCCACGGAAATACCCGAAGCAAACCGAACCGAACGCATAACGGATAATTTCATAACCAATCGGATAAACGTATCATCGTATCATCGGATCAACGTATCAACGTATTTAAATTTCCTATATAGGTGAAAAATCTCTTATTATAAAAGGCCAAGTCCTTCCTTCCTTCCTTCCTTCTGTCTGTCCCACGGAAATACCCGAAGCAAACCGAACCGAACGCATAACGGATAATTTCATAACCAATCGGATGAACGTATCATCGTATCAACGTATCAACGTATCATCGGATCAACGTATCATCGGATCAACGTATCGCATGGGACCGAGCGTCAGCAGCTTGCCGCGCTTGAGTTTGTTCCAAAGTTTCACGTTGTCGACGTATCGCATGAGACCGAGCGTTAGCTTGTCGCTGTGATCGAAGCTGTTCTTCTGTGTTATTAGCTCTTGTACGTGCTTTTCTCTCACGATTCAATCGTCGTCGCTTTGCAGCAGGATTTTCAAAATTTTCATTATCCATTATGGAAGTTCACATAATGCTTTTTTGGAAATAGACTTACCTATATAGACAAAATGATACGATGATACGTTGATCCGATGATACGTTGATACGATGATACGTTGATACGATGATACGTTGATCCGATGATACGATGATACGATGATACGTTGATACGATGATACGTTGATACGATGATGCGTTGATACGATGATACGTTGATCCGATGATACTTTGATCCGATGATACGTTGTGCGTTCGGTTCGGTTCGGTTTGCTTCGGGTATTTCCGTGGGACGGACAGAAAGAAAGAAAGACTTGGCCTTTTATAATAAGAGATACTTCGTCTATATAGTATTGCGTTAATCTGTTAATCCGTTGTTTCGATTCGCTAATGCAATTTACAAATACGCAAATGTTCGAAAGAAATTTACTAAGTTAAAGATATTTTCAAAGAGGTCTCCCTATATAAACTACTTGTTAGGCTTCTATACAAAGTATAGCAAGAACCCTCCGCGTTTGTCCGTCTGTCTGTCCGCATAATTCAAATCTAATCAGAACCTTCGAAATTGTGATTGTGACCGCAAAAATTTAATTAGTGCAGATTATCTGATATTACATTATAATAATATGGCGACCAAAAATAACAACTTTTTTTTCAATGCAGACCAAATATAAGTTATATTTTATTTACATAATTTTTCACCTATATAGGAAATTTAAATACGTTGATACGTTGATACGTTGATACGTTGATACGTTGATACGATGATACGTTGATACGTTGATACGATGATACGTTGATACGTTGATCCGTTGATACGTTGATCTGTTGATACGTTTATCCGGTTTTATTGTAACCACAGCAGTGGCTTGATGTGATTGGTGAAGTTAAGTTGTAAATAAAAGAGAAAGATTAGGATTGATCGACCTTAAGAAATGGATCGTACATTACAGAGAAGTAAAGTTCCGGATGGAATGGAAAAGTTTGCTTATTATTGATTATATAGTAAATGATAAATACCAACCGCAAAAATATATTTAGTGCAGATTATCTATTAGGCTTCTATACAAAGTATAGCAAGAAGCCTTATGATCTGGCTCCGTGTCCGTCTGTCTGTCCGTCCGTCTGTCTGTCCGTCTGTCTGTCCGTCTGTCTGTCCGCATAATTCAAAAACATACAGAGCGTTTCAAATCGTGTTGGAAATACTCTGTGTGTACAGAGGTCTAAGAACTGGGTAGCCAGTGCGCTACTTTTAGGCTTCTATACAAGGTATAGAAAGAAGCCTTATGGTCTGGCTTCGTGTCGGTCCGCATGTTTCAGAGCCAATCATAACGTTGATCAACTGAAACGTTGTTATATTGTAAATACTTCGTCTATATAGTATTGCTTTAATCTGTTAATCCGTTGATTCGATTCGCTAATGCAATTTATTATTATTACAGGTTAGATGATGTTTTGTATTGCTTTCATCAGAATCAAAATCGGAATCGGAAAAGTCGCTGCTAGAATAATTGCTTGAGTTGTTCATGTTTATAAATTAGTGGTACTTGCTATATCGATTCCTTTTCAAAAGTATTACCTACATTTTAAATACAAAGTGTAACCTATTGTTGTATCCTTTGTCCCCCTAATAGCTCTGGGTGACGAAGAACAATCAAACTTTCTGCACCTACCTTAGCAAAGCTCTTAATCTCAGGTTGTTTTTATTTTATCTTCCGTGGAACACGTCAGCAACTCAATAAGCATCAGCACAAAAGAAACACAATTTGGGTTCAGCTAACATATTTATTAAACAATAACACATAAATAAAAATGAAACAAATAACAATCAACACAAATCAAACAAATCAAATGCAAACTTAAAATTAAAAAACGAACTATGCTAACCTTGTTATATTTCTTGACAAGACGTGGCTATCGTTGCACAACACACTGTACTGGTAATCACCTGGTCCAATTTGATCGCCTTTTCTTGGTAGGCTCCTGGCCTATCACAATTCCAGTCCAAATGCTGCTCTCTATGTGCTGTCTCCTCGTAAGACACACACGTAACGATACCTTTGTATGGTATGTCGTAATCTCTCTCAAATTAATTCTGAATTAATTAATTTTCCTGATCAATTCACCTTCAATCCTGGATAGCCAATATAGGCCCGTATTTCCGCAATTAATAGTTACTATTACTCGTCACACTTGTATAATTCGCGACACGACACGTCGATTCCCAAAACTTCATAAATATTCAACGATATTCAAAGCGCGACACGACACATCTACTCTGGATGTTTGATCATTTGTAACTAACTGTCAAATCATCCGTCCGGGACGCTCTCTAAATCATAACTAACTATCATCTTCTTATTATCCCTGGATACCAATTGAATTTTTGTTTTGTTTTTGTTCCTTTTCGGACATCCTTCTTTTTCATGCTTGTTTTTCTTGCCAGTTTATAGCCTACGTCTTTATTTATCGGTAAACGGTTGCACAGTCTTAACCTACATGCCTTAAAATTAAACATAATACCAAATGAACTTGAACAATAACTAATTTAAACAATTTGGAACAATTCGAACCTCTCCAAATTGTGTTGCCTTTGTACTGGGCTTTTATCAAATTTCTCTCTTCATTCAAAAACGGGTCACAACACTATATAGTAAATTGTTGATCCTTTGATACGTTGATACATTGATACGTTGATACATTGATACGTTGATATATTGATACGTTGATACATTGATCCGCTGATCTGTTGATCCGTTAATCTGTTTATCCATTTATTGCATTATCTGCTTATCCGTTATTTGTATTTTTATCTTTTGAACAATATATCCACACCGTTAAGAAATTGTATGTAAAATTACAATCATTAGCAACTTTGTGACCAATTTTTCTTCAGCATAGCGCGAAATCATATCTTTCTTCAGTATTTATCACATCGAAAGTCAGCAATTATGGTACAATCTATATTACGAACGTAACTTATATACCATGCTTTAAAAATAATATTTTCGAAGCATGTTATATCACGTTACTTGGTTCGGACGATGCTATTTTAGGGTTTTGATATCATAGATATCAAAAAACTAATATTTTTTAATCAAAATCAAATTAATTAAAAAAAAATCTTGTAGCTGGTGTGTTATGGTAGTGTTATATCTACGAGGGCTGGGAAATCGAGTATTCGAATACTCGATTCTAGGTAATTTGTTCGACAGCGTTATGTGCGACAGAAATTTGTTTGAAAATGCCCTGTCGATTAAATGTTCAGTCGTATAAATGCTGAGTTGGACGAATTTCTCTCGAACAAATTACCAACTACGGCATATTCAAACATTCGAATATCCCACTAATATTTAAGTGTTTTACTAGGTTTAAGATGATAATTTCATTATTAATAATTAATTTTAATATTATTAATAATAATTATTAATTTAACACAAGCGGCCTGCCGGTGTCGCGAGTAAACAGTCGACTATTCCATACGTGTTTTTGTTTTTCCAAGCAAAAATGTAATCAGTGACATTTACAGCCGTATTCACCAAGCTCTGTTAAGTTGCTAACAGAGAGTCAAGTCAATAACAGTCTGTTAATGTGATATATTTGTATTCACCAATGACTTTTAGCAGTTACCAGTCTGTCAAGTCGTCTGATAAGTTAACAGAGCAATATTGGGCTGTCAACATAGGTAACAGACTGATAAGTAATATTTTTATGTGTCAATATTGTAGGTTATAATTATTATTGACATTTGTTTTTGGTATGTATTTAAGGTTAACTTTTTTCCGCGAAATCAGTTAAGCTAGTTTTACACGGTTTTACCAACAAAAATTCTAGTTACTTTTAGGCTTCTATACAAAGTATAACAAGAAGCCTTATGATCTGGCTCCGTGTCTGTCCGTCCGTCCGTCCTCATAATTCAAAATCATACAGAGCGTTTCAAATCGTGTTGGAAATACTCTGTGTGCATAGAGGTCTAAGAACTGGGTAGCCAGTGCGCTACTTTTAGGCTTCTATACAAAGTATAACAAGAAGCCTTATTTAGGCTTCTATACAAGGTATAGAAAGAAGCCTTATCTTCTGGTCTGGCTTCGTGTCCATCCGCATGTTTCAGAGCCAATCATAACGTTGATCAACTGATACGTTGTTATATTTTAAACTAGCTGATAGCCCGTCCGAGGACGGGTAGCTAGAAGGACGGGCAGGCAGCCAAGATCATATGGCTTTTGGATTGCACTGATAGCTTTCCTTAATCTTCATTCAACTTAAGTTACCTTGGCTGCCTGCCCGTCCTTCTAGTTACCCGTCCTCGGACGGGCTATCAGCTAGTTTCGTTATAATGTAATTCTGCTTATATAGTAATTTTGAGTAGGATAATCGGATTAACTGATCCGATGATACGTTGATCCGATGATACGTTGATCCGATGATACGTTGACACGATGATACGTTGATACGATGATACGTTCATCCGATTGGTTATGAAATTATCCGTTATGCGTTCGGTTCGGTTCGGTTTGGTTCGGGTATTTGCATTGTCTACGGGATTTCGAGGATAGATACGGATATCACGTTCAAATGGAGGTTCGCCGTCATCATTTACGAACACCATTGCAATTTCATTGGACGTTGGAGCATTGTAACGTCTTTGATCAGACTGCCGATCGCGCCGCATCACCATATTGACGACCGGAACTGGTTGTCCTTCTTCTTCGGCTCGTACACGCTCTTGTTGCTCAATTTCTTTCATCAGGCAATATGAAGCTGCGATACGATTGTTGACGCGGAAGAAACGATCGATTATCTTAATCACTTCAGGTAGACAACCTCTATTCTCAGGCAGATTTACTCGTTCATTGACCGCTTCTGTCGTGTCCATTACATACAGTTGTGCAAACTTTCTTGTTTGTCCTTCAGGTGGATACAGGTTTGTGGTTCTGTGGTACGTCTGTCTATGAATTTTGATAACGTATGGTCCGTTACCCGGCATTGAAACAATCTCTGCTCCCATTGAAGCGAAAGAAACCGAGGAATTGTAAGAGCGGATGTGCTGACGAAAGTTCTTGTAGTAAGGATTATCTGAATCTGAAAGCATAGAGCGAAGAAATTCGGGATATAACAATAGATTCCCATGTTGATCGAGCGGTTGCGGAATCTTCACTTTTCCTTTATGACAGCAGTTGTTAAATTGTTTATCAACTGGACGCTCCTTGGCAAAATTCTTGGAGCCGCAGAACTGACAGATGGAATTCATTTCTCCACAATCGTGTCGAGTAACGTGAGATTCATCAAATCTCAATGCTCTTATTTGGAGTTGAATTGCTTGACTTTGGTATCGATTTTCTTTCTGTCGATGTATCGCATGGGACCGAGCGTCAGCAGCTTGCCGCGCTTGAGTTTCGTCTAAAGTTTCACGTTGTTGACGTATCGCATGGGACCGAGCGTCAGCAGCTTGCCGCGCTTGAGTTTCTTCTAAAGTTTCACGTTGTTGACGTGTCGCATGGGATAGGGCGTTAGCAGCTTGCCGCGCTTGAGTTTCTTCTAATGTTTCACGTTGTTGACGTGTCGCATGGGATAGGGCGTTAGCAGCTTGCCGCGCTTGAGTTTCTTCTAATGTTTCACGTTGTTGACGTATCGCATGGGACCGAGCGTCAGCAGCTCGCCGCGCTTGAGTTTGTTCCAAAGTTTCACGTTGTCGACGTATCGCATGAGACCGAGCGTCAGCTTGTCGCTGTGATCGAAGCTGTTCTTCTGTGTTATTAGCTCTTGTACGTGCTTTTCTCTCACGATTCAATCGCCGTCGCTTTGCAGCAGGATTTTCAAAATTTTCATTATCCATTATGGAAGTTCACATAATGCTTTTTTGGAAATAGCTGTCCTATATAGACAAAATGATACGATGATACGTTGATCCGATGATACGTTGATACGATGATACGTTGATCCGATGATACGTTGATACGGTGTGCGTTCGGTTCGGTTCGGTTTGCTTCGGGTATTTCCGTGGGACAGACAGAAAGAAAGAAAGAAAGAAAGACTTGACCTTTTATAATAAGAGATACTTCGTCTATATAGTATTGCGTTAATCTGTTAATCCGTTGCTTCGATTCACTAATGCAATTTATAAATACGCAAATGTTCGAAAGAATTACAAAGTTAAAGATATTTTCGAAGAGGTCTCCCTATATAAACTACTTGTTTTACTTTGATGTGAAAAAATAATTTTTTATTGATGTGGTTAGTGAAGTTAAGTTATAAATAAAAGAGAAAGGAGAGGATTGGTCCACCTCAAAAAAAGGACCATACATTACAGAGAAGTAAAATATCTAATAGAATGGAAAAGTTTGATTGTTATTACTTATATACTAAATGATAATTACCAATCGCAAAAAATTTAATTGGTGCAGATTATCTGATTATGTGATGTTACATTATATGGCGATCAAAAATAACCAAATAATAACAACTTTTTTAAGTTTGTAACTCTCGGTTCCGAATTATCGGATTATAATAACAACAAATTTTCACACCAGAAAAGTAGTTGTATGTATAGAAGCCTAGGAACCGCTGCTGAAGCACGTTCCAACTTGTTTAAACCTTGAAAGAAATGTTTGGTGATGCCATTTGCAGTGGTTTTGCGGAAAATTGTTAATCCATTTGACGCATTTTTGGGAAGGCTCCACCCCACTTCCGTCTAGTTAATTTTTGTTTCTTCGGGTACGCTAGCATCTATTTCGCATGGAAATAATCTAGGAAGCAAAATCCGTATAGATATCGAGTTTTGTTTTCTTAAGGAATGGAAGTTGCTGATTGTGGACATTTCAGTGTCGGCTTCGAGTTTTTCGATAATGGTTCTATCACCTCGTATGATAGTCTCTAAAATGATAATCACGCTATTCTTATCTTTGATGTGGTTATTTACATTATTTCGTTCTGTTCTTTCGGAAATAAAACTGACGTCCGATGAGTTTTTTCGGTTTATCGTCGGTTCTTCCAAGTACGAGTAGATGCTACAACTGTAAAATTTTGAAGATTCAAATCTGGGCCATAGGTCCATCGTCGTTCTCGGAAAGTAATCGTAGTTAGTATTATCGTACATTGTTTCTATAAATAGATTTGTAAGTCCATAGCAAACGATTATTAGCATAAATAATACAACAACATATTTAGGAACCTTCATGATCAAATTGTAATGGAAAATTTTTGTAGTAGTAATTGATGGGGGTACATTGGTATATCTACTATTTTAAAATTATTTAACATACCAATCTAGAAAAAAAATATTTTTTTATACACCGCACAGTGTGGTATTGGGTCCCAAAACTTGGCCAAAAACCGTTTGTTAGGCTTCTATACAAAGTATAACAAGAAGCCTTATGATCTAGCTCCGTGTCCGTCCGTCCGTCTGTCCGTCTGTCTGTCCGCATAATTCAAAATCATACAGAGCGTTTCAAATCGTGTTGGAAATACTCTGTGTGTATAGAGGTCTAAGAACTGGGTAGCCGGTGCGCTACTTTTAGGCTTCTATACAAAGTACGATATAACAAGAAGCCTTATTTAGGCTTCTATACAAGGTATAGAAAGAAGCCTTATGGTCTGGCTTCGTGTCCGTCCGCATGTTTCAGAGCCAATCATAACGTTGATCAACTGATACGTTGTTATATTGTAAACTAGATGATACCCCGTCCGAGGACGGGCAGCTAGAAGGACGGGCATGTACCCAAGGTCATATGGCTTTTGGATTGCACTGAGAGCTTTCCTTAATCTTCATTCAACTTAAGTTACCTTGGGTAGCTGCCCGTCCTTCTAGCTGCCCGTCCTCGGACGGGGTATCATCTAGTTTAAAATAAGTAAAAAAATTTTAAATATTGATTAAGTTTAATTTAATTTAAACAAGGTGGAACTCGCTTTAGCGGCAGTTCTTAGGCTTCTATACAGCTACCTTTCTGGTGTGGAAAGTTGTTATTATCTGGTTATTTTTGGTCGCCATATAATGTAACATCACATAATCAGATAATCTGCACTAATTATTTATTATTTTATTTTAACAACAGCAGTGGCTTGATGTGGATAGTAAAGTGAAGTTGTAAATAAAAGAGAAGGAAGAGGATGGATCCACCTCAAAAAATGGACCGGAAATTACGCGAATTTCGAAAGCGAAAGCAAATTGCCAACATGACCCCTTCGCAAATATTACATCGTTCACGTAGTCATGCAATTCGCCGACAAAATCCACGAAGTAAAAACGCAGCTGTTCTTGAAGTAGGTAACGTTGTAGAACCAAATGTCGACGTTCATAACGGTAGTTTTACACTACCAGAAAAGTACACTACCACAACTACCAGAAAAGTAGTTGTATTTTATTTTACTTTGATGTGAAAAAATAATTTTTTAATGATGTGGTTAGTGAAGTTAAGTTGTAAATAAAAGAGAAAGGAGAGGATTGGTCCACCTCAAAAAAGGACCAAACATTACAGAGAAGTAAAGTTTCGAATAGAATGGAAAAGTTTGATTGTTATTACTTATATAGTAAATGATAATTACCAACCGCAAAAAATTTAATTGGTGCAGATTATCTGATTATGTGATGTTACATTATATGGCGATCAAAACTAACCAGATAATAACAACTTTCCACACCAGAAAGGTAGCTGTATAGAAGCCTAAGAACTGCCGCTAAAGCGAGTTCCACCTTGTTTATATCTGTGGTAATTCTGATAATCTGAATTTTTAATACCTACCAAGCTAAAAAATATTCTAGTATAGTATAAGTAAAATTTAGTGACAATAAGAGATTTCGATTATCAGATTAGTATCTTTATTATCGGATAAAAAATTATTTTTTCACATAAAAGCAAAAGAATAGCATTTTAAGTTCAAATATAAATCTCAGAATATTTCATTTCTTAAATCTGTTGTATAGAAGCCTAGGAACCGCTGCTAAAGCAAGTTCCAACTTGTTTCTTTTTCTGTTCGGCAGCAATCAGTTTCTCCACTCTTTTTCTGTTTCTTATACGTTTTGCCGCCACTTTTTTTTTCGCAATATTTAAATCAATTTTACGCATTCCATTGCTGCTAAACTCACGAAGTGCCTCCTTTAACGAATTAATAGTAGCTCGTTTGAATTCTTCTCTGACTTCAAAATCTTCGTATTTTCCGAACGATAAGTCCCTCTTTAGCGCCTGTTCCACATCCTTTATTAATTCACCTGAAAACATTTTTCGTTGACGTTCAACACTTATTATTTCGTTATAATGTAATTCTGCTTATATAGTAATTTTGAGTAGGATAATCGGATTAACTTATCCGATGATACGTTGATCCGATGATGCGTTGATACGATGATACGTTGATACGATGATACGTTCATCCGATGATACGTTGATCCGATGATACGTTGATCCGATGATACGTTGATGTTCGGTTTGCTTCGGGTATTTCCGTGGGACAGACAGAAGGACTTGGCCTTTTATAATAAGAGATTTGGTATGCATTGAAAAAAACAGATCAACATATCAACGGATCAACGTATTTAAATTTCCTATATAGGTGAAAAATTATGTAAATAAAATACGTATAACTTATATTTGGTCTGCATTGAAAAAACATGCGGACGGACACGAAGCCAGACCATAAGGCTTCTTTCTATACCTTGTATAGAAGCCTAAAAGTAGCGCACTGGCTACCCAGTTCATAGACCTCTATACACACAGAGTATTTCCAATACGATTTGAAACGATCTGTATGATTTTGAATTATGCGGACGGACAGACAGACAGACAGACAGACGGACACGGAGCCAGATCATAAGGCTTCTTGCTATACTTTGTATAGAAGCCTAAAAGGGAGGAAAAATTGGCTGCTGCCTATATGAAGAAGAAACAGAAAGAAGAACAGGAATTGGCAATATCGCTGCGTGCTTTCGAAAATTCCTTATTAGAAGACGAATAATAGTTCATATTACAATATCTTAATATATAAAATGCCAGCTCTCTCCTGCGGCGTGTTAAAACCTAATCTCATTGGTCCAAATTTGATACCAACATAAGCACTAATCGAAGTTATGGAAGGGGAAGGATCTGAACGGAACGAAAAGAAGAAACAAAAATCGAGGAGATAGAAAATAACGGTTATTAATGATTAACTTAAATCCGGATTAACGGATTAACGTTAATACGTTAATCCGTTAATATTTAATAAAAATACTATATAATCCAAATGATTTATTATGACAAATGTGTTGAACGTGAACTAAAAATGTCTTTACAAAAAATGGCTTTGCGAGAATTAAATAAGGTTGTGGAAGGGGCGCTAAACAGGGCTTTATCGTTCGCTAAATATGAAGATTTAACATGGAACCTGTTTTTCGGTACCAAACCATTTATCATAGTTTTCCTCGAGATTTAGGGGTGCCGCGGGAGTGGCGCCTATCTCGTTTCTTCTTCTTTTTACCGTTTTCCGAAGTGCTGCGTAGTTGTGTAACCGTGTATTACACGTAGTTGTGTTACACGGGGGATAATCCCTTAATTTTTGTGTTGGTAATAAAAAATTTACTATATAAGCAAATTTGCTTTTTGCGATCGGTTTCGGATTTAAATTTTTGGTAATGAAAATTTTGTTATTGAAAATTCATTATTGTGAATGGGAAGATGTTATTCGATAATCTACTCTATTCAAATTATAAACTATAAATTTGAATTATACATGTGGTGCCAATTTTTGGTATCGATTTTTGGTGTCGGTTTTTGCTGTCGGTTTTTGGTGTCGGTTTTTTGGTGTCGATTTTTGCGAGGTAACGACCGTGAAAACATGTTCCATGTTAAAAAACTCAATGGATCAATAGATCAACGGATCAAATAAAGAGATCAACAATATATAGGTAAACCACTCAGTTATGTATATTTCAGCAACCTTCTTCACATATCTACTCATTTTCAGAGTGTTTCCCAACACAATTTGGAGCGCACTGGCTACCCAGTTCTTAGACCTCTATACACACAGAGTATTTCCAACACGATTTGAAA
Source organism: Podabrus alpinus (assembly GCA_932274525.1). Taxonomy (NCBI): domain Eukaryota; kingdom Metazoa; phylum Arthropoda; class Insecta; order Coleoptera; family Cantharidae; genus Podabrus; species Podabrus alpinus. The sequence continues at coordinate 40,583,779 of OW026452.1, read as the reverse complement.
CGCTCTGTATGATTTTGAATTATGCGGACGGACAGACAGACGGACAGACGGACGGACGGACGGACAGACACGGAGCCAGATCATAAGGCTTCTTGCTATACTTTGTATAGAAGCCTAAAACAGATATAAGTCTATATAAGACAGCTATTTCCAAAATAATAGCGCACTGGGTACCCAGTTCTTAGACCTCTATACACACTGAGTATATTCAACACGATTTGAAACGCTCTGTATGATTTTGAATTATGCGGACGGACGGACAGACAGACGGACGGACGGACAGACACGGATCCAGATCATAAGGCTTCTTGCTATACTTTGTATAGAAGCCTAAAAAATATATGTAAGTTTTTTGTTTATTTATTTAATGTTGTTCTCATCTCTTATTATAAGAGGCCAAGTCCTTCCTTCCTTCTGTCTGTCCCACGGAAATACCCGAAGCAAACCGAACCGAACGCATAACGGATAATTTCATAACCAATCGGATAAACGTATCATCGTATCATCGGATCAACGTATCAACGTATTTAAATTTCCTATATAGGTGAAAAATCTCTTATTATAAAAGGCCAAGTCCTTCCTTCCTTCCTTCCTTCTGTCTGTCCCACGGAAATACCCGAAGCAAACCGAACCGAACGCATAACGGATAATTTCATAACCAATCGGATGAACGTATCATCGTATCAACGTATCAACGTATCATCGGATCAACGTATCATCGGATCAACGTATCGCATGGGACCGAGCGTCAGCAGCTTGCCGCGCTTGAGTTTCTTCTAAAGTTTCACGTTGTTGACGTATCGCATGGGACCGAGCGTCAGCAGCTTGCCGCGCTTGAGTTTGTTCCAAAGTTTCACGTTGTCGACGTATCGCATGAGACCGAGCGTTAGCTTGTCGCTGTGATCGAAGCTGTTCTTCTGTGTTATTAGCTCTTGTACGTGCTTTTCTCTCACCATTCAATCGTCGTCGCTTTGCAGCAGGATTTTCAAAATTTTCATTATCCATTATGGAAGTTCACATAATGCTTTTTTGGAAATAGACTTACCTATATAGACAAAATGATACGATGATACGTTGATCCGATGATACGTTGATACGATGATACGTTGATACGATGATACGTTGATCCGATGGTACGATGATACGTTGATACGATGATACGTTGATACGATGATACGTTGATACGATGATACGTTGATACGATGATACGTTGATCCGATGATACGTTGATCCGATGATACGTTGTGCGTTCGGTTCGGTTTGCTTCGGGTATTTCCGTGGGACGGACAGAAAGAAAGAAAGACTTGGCCTTTTATAATAAGAGATACTTCGTCTATATAGTATTGCGTTAATCTGTTAATCCGTTGTTTCGATTCGCTAATGCAATTTACAAATACGCAAATGTTCGAAAGAAATTTACTAAGTTAAAGATATTTTCAAAGAGGTCTCCCTATATAAACTACTTGTTAGGCTTCTATACAAAGTATAGCAAGAACCCTTATGATCTGGCTCCGCGTCTGTCCGTCTGTCTGTCCGCATAATTCAAATCTAATCAGAACCTTCGAAATTGTGATTGTGACCGCAAAAATTTAATTAGTGCAGATTACCTGATATTACATTATAATAATATGGCGACCAAAAATAACAACTTTTTTTTCAATGCAGACCAAATATAAGTTATATTTTATTTACATAATTTTTCACCTATATAGGAAATTTAAATACGTTGATACGATGATACGATGATACGTTGATACATTGATACGATGATACGTTGATACGTTGATACGTTGATACGTTGATACGTTGATACGTTGATACGATGATACGTTGATACGTTGATACGTTGATACGTTGATACGTTGATACGTTGATACGTTGATCCGGTTTTATTGTAACCACAGCAGTGGCTTGATGTGATTGGTGAAGTTAAGTTGTAAATAAAAGAGAAAGATTAGGATTGATCGACCTTAAGAAATGGATCGTACATTACAGAGAAGTAAAGTTCCGGATGGAATGGAAAAGTTTGCTTATTATTGATTATATAGTAAATGATAAATACCAACCGCAAAAATATATTTAGTGCAGATTATCTATTTTCAATGCACACCAAATATAAGTTATATTTTATTTTCATAATTTTTCACCTATATAGGAAATTTAAATACGTTGATACGTTGATACGTTGATACGTTGATCTGTTGATACTGCTGTGTACTTTTTATCATAAATTGTACACCTCGGGTTTTGTCTTGGGCGCCACTTTCAAATGAAAGAAAATTTTATAAATTAGTAAATAATTAAGTTTCCGAGGGTCCAACTTTACAAAAAAAATTCACCACCTCGTCCCATTCGTACTAGCTCAGTCACGAGTCTCCTCAGAGTATGGTAGGTTCAGACTCAATTAGGGGATGAAACTTCTTTGGTTGAAACAAACTCGTTGTAAATGCTTAAAATTGCTGATAGAATAATAAATGAAATATTCTGTTTTGATCGAAGAGATAAACGTGATTCACCTTTGTTATGATTGATTTCAAAAATTAGAATGCCTCACTTTTAGGCTTCTATACAAAGTATACCAAGAAGCCTTATGATCTGGCTCGGTGTCTGTCCGTCTGTCAGTCTGTCCGTCTGTCTGTCCGTCCGTCCGCATAATTCAAAATCATACAGAGCGTTTCAAATCGTGTTGGAAATACTCTGTGTGTATAGAGGTCTAAGAACTGGGTAGCCAGTGCGCTACTTTTAGGCTTCTATACAAGGTATATTTATGATTAGGGCCAATTTATTTGTCAAATCGTCTTGACGTTTCTTCGGCGAATCGCCCATGAAAGCTGCGGGTCTCGCGGAAGGAGGAACAACCGGTAAAACCGTCACGATCATCCACTCGGGTCGTGAGTATTTCGGATCCATTCCCAGGGCGCTGCAATCTGCGTCGCTAATTTGTCTAAAGATATGCAGCACTTCTTCCGCCAACAAATATTTTTTTCTTGTGGAACCTTTCCGTCGGATTCCTTCCATTCGGCCGTCAAATCGAGACCCGATTTTCTAATTACAGGTTGATGATTTCCACATCCACCATCCGCGTGACATATTGTTTGTTCTTTGCACAAACCGTACACTAGTTCTAGGCGTTTCTTGGAATCGTCTGCAGTTATCTTCTGAGCGTGTTCGAAGTGGTTTTGTTTTTTTGGGTTCACCAACAATTTACTGCAATTAAAGCAGACGCAGCGTAAAACTTTCATGACATCTTTAATCATGCCAACGTGAAAGATCGGTTTGGCCAATTCGATGTGACCAAAGTGACCGGGGCAAGTGTCCCGGTCGCCTTCGCATGTTTGACATGGTAAAGTGCTGTCAAACGCTCCCCTCTTCGGATCCATCAGGCCGCCCACTTTTGGAAGACTTCCTTCCATAATTTCTACATAATTTATACCTTCTGGGACGACAGACATGCTACGAATATCTTCCAGACTAAAAATGCCAAATTGCACATTCTTTACAGTTTTGAAAGCAGATTTGTTTTCGATTAATGCCATTGTTAATAATTTACTTTTACTTAACGCGCGAAAAATTAGCCAAACTATTACATCTACTATACTCATAGGGCGTTGTCCTATATAGGCAAATTGATCTGATGATACGTTGATCCGTTGATACGATGATACGATGATACGATGGTTCGTTGATACGATGATCCGTTGATACGATGATCCGTTGATATGATGATCCGTTGATACGATGATCCGTTGATACGATGATACGATGATACGATGATACGATGATCCGTTGATACGATGATACGATGATCCGTTGATACGATGATCCGTTTGTAACGCCCTTTTGTTACATTAAATTTTGCGTTGGCAAAATCTTCTTTTGTCAACAAATTTTATTTTCAATTAAAAATAATTAAGTTTCCAAATATCAATTTTTAAATTAATTTAATTTTAAATCAATATTACTAATTTTAAACCCTATGATTTAGGCAACCCATTTGTCATAAATTTAATTTTACCATAGTCCCACAACTACGCATGAGTGGAGAATCAGGAGAGTTGATCATGGCTTCGAGTAAGCCGGTCGCAAATTTTTGCGGTCCGGGCAATTTTTAAAGTTTCACCAAGTTAAATACGTTTTCAATACTCAAAGTTATTTTGTGATGATATTAATTTCACGTAGTGCGTAGTGTGATGGTTTTTTTCCTTTTTTACGTCTTGCGATCAAAACAATTTCATGAAGTCGGTAATCTCAATTAAGCCCTTCAATTTTTTCAACATGGCGGAACGACTCCATTGCAACTTCTAACGTTCACCTTTTTTTGGTCGGAACCCGTTGGATATGGAAATTTAAAAAGTTTTTGACGTTCAACAACGTCGATCATATTTTTTTGGATGTGGGAGTTTGTGGAGGTGCTATCCGTTTAATCTGGAACATGGCCGTCAATAAATTTTAATCTGGACCAAGTGGCAAAAATTCGCCAACCAGCTGGTCGAGGAATCTTTAACGATTGCTCCAAACTCGCCCAATTGGACAAACCCAGAGGGATGATTTTTCAACCCCATATGACAGCCCGACATTCTGTAGTTTTTTATGGTGCCGCCTTTAGAATATTTTTTCGTCAGTTGGTGCAAACTGATAAATTTTTCGAGGTATCATAAATATGGAACGCCAGATGTCCCGATTTTGATGTGCTAATTCTCATTACCATTTACAACTTTCAAAACTTCAACAGATGTGGTCGTAAAGAAAATAAATTTAATCAAAGTATTTTTCACTTTTAAATACCAACTATTTTTTCAATAATTTTTTTATTAACAATTTTTTACATGTGTGCTTTTCTGGAATATCTGTTTTAGGTTAAATTTAATTAGCAGGAGTTTTTGCTGATGGTAATATGAGTCGAAGACATGTCAATCGATTCAACCTTTTTTTAATAAACCAACACCATTTTAATTAGTAAGTATTCTATGAATTGTTCTTCATGTAAAAATTGTTAAACTTTAATACCTTCAGTAACATAACCACCTTTGTAATTTTATGCGAACTCAGTTCATCAATTTTTTGACCGTCTTCAACGGCTCTAAATTTTTAACTTGCCTACCTTGTGTAGTTTTAACGACGTACAGAACACGTCATCTCGTTACAGAGAAAATTTTATTCGTATCGGAGATTGCTTCGATCCGAACGCCACGACGCCACTTTTTTTTGTGTCTCGTATTATTTCGTCGTTTTCATTTTGTAAGTTAAAATATTTTTTTCTCCCATATTGTTATGATTATTGTATATATGTAGTCAAGAGTTTGTTCTTTTCTTTTTTACGATTATTAAAATATTTAATTTCATTAAAGTGTGTTATTCTGACATAGACGAATATTTTTTATTTTACTTTTATTTCCATTTTTGACTGGGTATAAGTAACTAGTCGATCGAAAGCTCGTACCCAATCATGGCGCCCAAATTAGGTAGTGACAATTTAGCAAACATGACACTATTTAAGGATCCACGAACCTCTTTGAGGTACCCACGCTCTCGTGGCTTCGTATGAGAAATACAGAGCTATAGCCGATACGTACTCTCCAGCTGCGATCACTAAAAAGGGCAAGGTGAATGCTGAAACTCTTTTTTTAGATGACCATTTGCCGGGTCATCACTTTTTGGTATTCGTTTACGAGTTTTGAGCTTAACACGTTGATACGATTATACCATGATACGATTGTCCGTTGATCCAATTATTCTTTGATACGTGGTTTACTGGTCTAACTGCCGCAGGGATTAACGGCCAGAATAAAGTGAAGATAAGCTATTGTTCCAAGGATATGATTTACTAGGATATTGGATATCAGGGGACGTGTTAAAGAAAGACTACGTTTTGAATCGACTAGTTGCGACCCTCTATCGGGGTCATTTTCAAGACTGTAATAAAGAAAAATGTACATAAACAAGCGAAAACAAGGTGGAACTCGCCTTAGCGGCAGTTCTTAGGCTCCTATACAGCTACCTTTCTGGTATGGAAAGTTGTTATTATCTGGTTATTTTTGGTCGCCATATAATGTAACATCACATAATCAGATAATCTGCACTAATTATTTATTATTTTATTTTAACCACAGCAGTGGCTTGATGTGGATAGTGAAGTTAAGTTGTAAATAAAAGAGAAGGAAGAGGATGGATCCACCTCAAAAAATGGACCGGAAATTACGCGAATTTCGAAAGCGAAAGCAAATTGCCAATATGACGTCAGAACAAATTATTCAACATCGCGAAAGAAATCAAATTGCCAACATGACGTCAGAACAAATTGAACAAAATCGCAAACGAAAGCAAATTGCCAACATGACCCCTTCGAAAATATTACATCGTTCACGTAGTCATGCAATTCGCCGACAAAATCCACGAAGTAAAAACGCAGCTGTTCTTGAAGTAGGTAACGTTGTAGAACCAAATGTCGACGTTCATAACGGTAGTTTTACACTACCAGAAAAGTACACTACCACAACTACCAGAAAAGTAGTTGTATTTTATTTTACTTTGATGTGAAAAAATAATTTTTTAATGATGTGGTTAGTGAAGTTAAGTTGTAAATAAAAGAGAAAGGAGAGCAGTGGCGGTTCTACCATAGGAGCTGCAGAGCTGCAGAACCACCAAAAATAACAATAAAAATACCAATACTTAAATAATTAATTATATAATTATAACCTTAATCAGATTTAAATTATTATAAAGAATGGTGCATTATCAGCTTTGCTTTGAAAGCGTGTTTCTCATTTTCGCTAGCATATCAGTTATAATTTAACAGCTAGTCACATAAATAGTGTAATAATAAAGACACGCCAGTCGGCTATCAAAATGTTGGTCTAACTTGAACGCTATACATTTGTGCGCAGCCGGCGAGCTGTAATGAAACGCAGACTACAATGCAGCAATTGGTATAGTTTTACGTGGTATATATTTTATGATTTTGTTTCGAGGTAGTTTAGAATTCGAATTTTGAAAAGAAAAACTAATTTTAATATTAGTTCATCAATTGTTAAACAAATTGCAGTGAAATTAGGGCATAAGCAATAAATTGTTTAAAAACTTTTAATTACACCAAGTTTCTTGCACATATTTATGGCAAAATAGTAGTTAAATTGTTTTTTGACGGATTTTGCAACTTTAAATAAAATTATGAATACATAAAATTAAAATTTATGTATTTTTATAAAATAATAATTCTTATTTTAAGCTCGTGATACGTACACGCATCGAATGTAAAGTCGCATGTAGTGACTGCTCTTGGACGCAGCTATCAGTGCAGTTAGATATTTACTCGAGTATTAACCCGTGCTAGCATACCTATATTTTAAAGAAAGATCTTGTATTATAAACTTTAATTGAAATTATGGATATAATGTCCTCTATACCTACTAGATAAAATGAATGCTTATGAATTTACTAATATTCCTAATAAAATTTTATAATAATTTTGGACTTGAGAATTTTCTGCATTGTAAAACAATTCTCAAACTATAATTTTCTGTAATAAAATGTAGATCAAGAAATTTGGACTTACATAAAATTTATTGTTTTAAAAATGTTTGCGTCGTTTGTTTTATTTCGAACCGAACACAAATCGCTGTTTAAATTACAAAGTCATATAAGTTCTATTTTTAAAATAACAAATATGCAGAATTATTATGACGTGATAAGCCAACTAAGGCATTTTATTTAGTCGTTTTTAAAATCTCTTACGAAGAAGGTCGTTTTTAAAAATGAATGTAATTTTTAAATTTAGTTATCAAGAACAATTAGTGATAAGAAATTGCCGGTATATACAAGTCGGGGTAAAATGTATAAAAGACAATTTAATACGAATATTTATTTACGGAACAAATGGATTTGTGGCTGTAATCGTATAAGAACGCTTTGTTTTGTTTTCCGTTTGTGTCTTTCGATATTGTCAATAGAAAAAAAATTTATCTCGGGAATATCGAATTTCAACAAAAAAGTTATTGATAAGTTAAGTTTGCCACAAGCAAGCACCGGCGCACGCCATTAATGCTTAAAAACGTGCAATAAGTAAGTTTATTTTTTGAGATTAGCATTTTACTGATGCCTTCCCTTTTTTATAATGCAGAACAGCCAAACATATATCTCACGAGCCGCCACTGAAGGAGAGGATTGGTCCACCTCAAAAAAAGGACCAAACATTACAGAGAAGTAAAGTTTCGAATAGAATGGAAACGTTTGATTGTTATTACTTATATAGTAAATGATAATTACCAACCGCAAAAAATTTAATTGGTGCAGATTATCTGATTATGTGATGTTACATTATATGGCGATCAAAACTAACCAGATAATAACAACTTTCCACACCAGAAAGGTAGCTGTATAGAAGCCTAAGAACTGCCGCTAAAGCGATTCCACCTTGTTTTAATAGGTTGCCTGCCGTGCATTTTATTTCTCAGAAAGCTAAGTAGTTACGGCAACCAAAAGCAAAATCAGCAAAACGCTAGCGCAACACAGCGCGCGACACGAGCTGTCAGAAGTTACTGGTCGCTTAATTAGTCTTGTAATTTATCGAAAAGCTCAGATTTTATTGTTTTAAAAACTCTTGTGGTTTTATGCACAAACAATTTAGTGGTTGTTTTTGTGATGGATTGTTCTAAGCCAGGTATGTATTTTAAGTAACACTAGCTTTTGTAATGAATATCCAGCCGATTGTTATCTATAAAATCGACAACTTAAGTGTAATTACTTGTTGCATTAATAATTATTTATAATATTTAAAAAGGGTTTTGTTATATTTCTAAACATTTCTCAGAAATGATAACAGTTGTGTAATATGAGCACTTTGTATAAAACACAGTTATAAAAAATCAGCCGCCCGAAGCCGCCCCCCTTTTTTTAACAATTTTTTTTGTTCGTACCCTCAATTTCTGAAGTAAATTAATGTTATTTAGTTTTTGTTTATTTTTTTGACAGGGCCTTCTGGATTGAGGTTTATGACTCGAAATCAGTTGTATACTATCGTGCAACGCTCAAATGAATCTATATTTGACGGAAAGCTTGAATTTATGGAGCAAGATTTTTTAAGTAACTATGCTGAAGATGGTCCAAGGAAAGCTGATATGAAGCAAAAGCTCTCGATTATAAAACACCAATTCAAACAAAAATGGTTAGCTGCTCGCAAAATGAAAGCAAGATTCGAAAAAAACAATGCTGAATGGCTAAACGGCACTGTATCGCTACCTAGTGCAAGAGTCGGTCCCGGTCGTCCTCAGATATCCTTTTTAGACTTTAGTGAAAGAAGCAAAAGACGAAAAACTGAAGACCTTCGATCAAAAGACGTGGAAGAATTGACCTATGCTACACAAATGAAATTGCGGGAGTTAGGCAAAGTCGATGCTTCGAAAATCGTAAAAGATCTTACGAAAAGTCCCCGAAGAGCAAAAAAATATGCAACGGCTATAAAAAAAAGTAATGAAGAACAACCTAGCCAATTATCACCTTTACGTGCTTTGTCCATGTATACAGAAGCAGGACTTACTAAAGCCCAATATGAGATAATACGAGAAACTAACAAAAGCTTCTTTCCGTGCTACTCTATCATCCAAAAAATAAAAAAAGAGTGCTATCCAGAAATTCACCGCGTAACCGAGACATGCAGTGAGGTACAAGTGCAAAAGTTGATGGATCACACGGCAACACGATTGATTTTATATCTTAGAGAAGTTGTTAAAAATTTGAGTGATGAAGAAAAACAATCCTTAATTTTAATAAGTAAGTGGGGTTGTGACGGATCACAGCAGAGTCAATATAAAATGAAGTTTGAAAATGAAGCTGATTCTGATGCCAATATTTTCCAAAGTTCTGTAGTTCCACTTCAATTAGTTTACGGACCCGAAAAGAAAATACTCTGGCAAAACCTAACACCATCATCACCTCGCTACTGTCGACCTATAAGAATACGATTCATCAAGGAGACAACGGACTTAACAAATGAAGAAATAAATTATATCAATTCACAGATCGCAGCACTTTCCAGGACAAAAAATGAAGACATGTCCATAAAACATAGATTGTTATTCACCATGGTGGACGGTAAGGTATGCAATGCCGCAACACATACCAAATCCACTATGAGGTGCTACATTTGTGATGCAACTTCAAAGAGGCGTGCCCAGCTGTCAAAATCAGCTGTTTTTAAAATTAATTTAAAAATAGTTATAACTTTTTCAATTTTGGCTGGTTTGCATTCAAATTTTGTTAATAGCTATAAAATTATTAACATTTTCCTATAGCAAAGCCCTTTCAGTCTTTAGTTTCCAAAAATTAATTTAAAATTAGCCTATTTGGATTTTTTAAAATGTTAGCATGTACAGTTAAGGGAAGATATGCTTTGAATCGTCTCAAAAATTTTCAGTTCATTCTAAATTATATTAAGAACACTAGATGACTATTACAATTCAAAAAATTTGAATATATTTCATTCCATATGGTGCTGCTCTTACGTGAAATAATTGAATTAAATATCCCAAGTAATTTTTATGCTATGTCGCTATATCATGTATAATTGTTTAGTTACGTCGCATCGTGCAGCCCAAGTGCAGCCCACGCATTTTAACTCGTAAGAATCACTGCACTGCGCATATGTGTTTTATTTCGCGCTCTAAATTTTAGCACTGATTTTAGTGTGATATCTTTTACTAGCCGCTTACATATTTTATGAATAAATAGCGATTTTTATTGCTTATTGTGTATGTTATTATTCTGTGAATAATAATATTCATTATTGTGAATTTTTTTCAGCTCGAAAGTTTTAATAAGGTAAGTTTGGTTTAGGTGTAATTTTCTGTTTGTTTTAGATTTTTACTTCAAAATGTTAAGTACATTGAAAATAAACAACAACAATATGTCACTCGGCGTGAAACGCAAAAGTGTTAAAAATCGCATGAAATTTGTTCGAGCTGCAAAGCGGTTACATTCAAATACATTCCCATCGTAAGTAACCTATGGATTATCATAATTATTATTGTACAAAATATGTATGTATGTACCCTTCGCAAGTACTGATTTCCATTTTTTTAGAGCAATGCAAGTTGACCACGAAGAAATAGTACTGTCAAACATAAATTACAGTAACGGTGGTATACCAGAACAAGTAAATCAAGAAAACGATCGATGCTGTAAACAGGCACGCACAAACGACCTTCAAATAAATGAAAATCAAATAAGTAAGTTAGATACTGCTGTGTCTCAAAATAAATAAGAAAGGCTCCCGATGCTAAAATGAATTATATATTCAAAACAAGCACAAAATTCTAAGTCGGAAGACACTTTAAAAATTTGCTCTACGAGAAATTTTTATTTTTCAAAATTTCAATTTTCTAACTTTATTTGAGTCTCTCAGGATGAACGAAACATGACAGATATTGCCAAGTCAAAATAAACTGATGATTGTCACATCAGAAATGAAACAAAAAACTTAATTAGCTCAAAATTTGTAAAAATGTATTAATCATTATAACCTAGAAAAATTTAAGAATTTGTAAACCGATTTACTCTACAAATAACATTCTCTGTAAAAATGTAAACATATCAAAAATTATGTAATTGTTTCATGCATTTAATGTGTATACTTTCAAAGGATAAATTAACAATTTAGTAAATAAGGATCAAAATTGTGTAACGCCCATGTAAACAACAAAGATAAACGAAAAGAAGTCAATGTAGAATCCAAAAAACTGATGGAAATGTAATGTACCAGTCAAACTGCGCAGGAAAACATCCCAAAGGAAATCGAAGTTGATAAAGAAGAAAAATCTACAATAAAAATAATTTATTAGAAAGAAATAAATTCATAAATACATGAATTTGACTCACAAAATTCGAACAGGTATGCCAATTGTATCGATTTACGATCAAAAATCAGTTGACCTCGGGCAGCTCAGCCAAGTGCACGCATTTTTCGATGTTCTCCGAAAAATATTATTTACCAGGATTTGGAGGTTAACCAAATTCAGTTCGACTTCAAATAGGTTAGAAGTTTCCGTTTGTCCAAAGCCGATTCTAAAAATAGACGTCAAGGACATAATCAATGGTGATAATGGATAATGTTGTAATTTATGAAAATCTATTCATAAAAAAATTTTCTGGATAACAAGAAAATCATTGTAAATTAATGGAATAACTTACCTCAATATTTTTGGAAATTCTTAATAGGAAGGATGCAACAACGAGCACAAAATTTCAACACTAGTCAATGTAAGGTACCACTTCAAATGACATCCAACAAAATAATGACAACTGGAATGAAGTTGAATCATTGCATATGGGCAAATCTAAAGTAGGGCACACACAAACAACAACTAAATGATATCCTTTTTAAAAATGAAAATTTCGTTATGTCAAGGAGACAGGTACAGTGAATTCATGATTTCTATAATTTGTTAAAATTTGCCTTCAGCGTATTAAAAATAGGATTTGGGGAAAAGACTTCTAACAGAGTGCATTCTTCGATACCCTCAGTGATAAGTTAAAAATTAAGAAGTTTTCTAATTTCGTTAAAAATATTTTAAGCTTTAAATAAGCGACAATTTAAATTTTATAAACATTTAAGCCCGCTAATGTAAAGCGAGAGACTTGATTGGCTTAATAATCAAGCAACTTGGGACGAAGAGTGGAAGCCTCTTTGTTTCGAATCATTCTTTGTATTAATTGTAAAAAATTTTAAAGGTTCTTTCACATTGGATTTTAAAATCCAAGATTTATTTTTGTATTAATATTCTTTCATGAAAGACAATTTGACAGGTTTTCTTTTTGTTATAATAAAATTTGTATGGGAGCTGATGAAAGTTTTTTATTTCTTTTTTTACATAAAAAAGGAAAGCAAAATTAAATATCCTGAGAGAGCCAATGAGCATAATAAGATCGCCTCTAATAATTATTTCGAACCATAAGGGACCCACTGCCTGAACGACTCATCCCGAGAGCATAGTAAGAAGGGGCAATAATGTGTGTACCTTCCTGTACTTAACATTTATAGGCAGGGGGACATAGCAATACGTTTAGATATTATTGTGTTTATAACCTATCCTAATTACAGCTTTCGAAGACAAATTAGGGGCTGTTAAATTTACCCAAAATAAAAATATTTCGACAATAGCAAATGAAACCGAAGCAAATTTAAAAGAAAACATCGAAGTAGTTGATAGCAGGTTTTTAATTTATAAATATCATTAATTAAAAATTCTCCATTATACTTTTCAACTTTTAGAGAAACGCCGACAAATAATGTAGAAGACATTCAAGGACGCAGAATTATTAACGTGAAGTATTTATTTAGTCAAATTTTGAATCAAGAAAAGCACGCACCATTTGATTGTACCCTAAGTGATATGAAAATTATTAAGGAACAGCGATATGGATTATATTCAAAAATTACTCTCCAATGCCAAATGTGCAATATTATTAAAACCATCGCTACAGATAAAATGCCACATAAAAAAGCCATGAATATTAATCAAGCTGCTACTTTCGGCGCCATATCAACAGGCATCGGTTATTCACAATGTGATGAATTTTTTTCTTCGTTAAATTTACCGTTTATGTCCCAAACCACATATCAAGTAAAACAACAGGAGATAGCGACGCTGCTACACGAAACTGCATTGGCCTCCATAATTGAAGCAGGAGAAGAAGAATACAGGCTAGCTGTAGAATTAGGGGAAGTCGATGAAAACGGAATAGCATACATAACTGTGATTGTAGATGGAGCTTGGGCAAGACGGGCGTACAATGTCAACTATAATGCTGCATCTGGAGTGGTATGTGTGACATAAGTAAATTTTGATCTTGTACCAATATTTATTATTGTATTCGTTAGGCCGTCATTATTGGACAGAGAACTGGCAAGGTATTGTTTATAGGTGTTCGTAATAAATACTGTTCGGTTTGTGCATATTACGAAGCTAAAAATGAAACTAAGGAACATATTTGTTTCAAAAACTGGGATGGAGCTTCGACGGCCATGGAAAGTGATATAATTGTCGATGGTTTTAAACAAAGCATAGGAACTCATCGGCTTAGATATACACGTGTGGTAGGTGATGGTGATAGTAGTGTCTATGCAAAAATAATACAAGAAAAACCATATGGTAATCTACGTGTGGAGAAAGTAGAATGTAGGAATCATTTGTACAGAAACTTTTCTTCCAAATTGCGAAAAATACACGGTATATATACCTCTTTAACATTACCTACCATAAATTATTATTTTTATTCCAGATAAACCAGTAAGTAACTTCAATGGTAAGAAAGTTCCAAAGACCCTTAGAACAGTCCTATTAAAATTTATACAAAGAATCGTCATAGACATAAAAAAGGCAGTAGAATACAGAAATAAGGAAGATACGGAATTGAATGACAAAATTTCTGCCTTAAAAGAAGACATCAAAAATATTCCATCACATGTTTTTGGAGAACATAAAAATTGTGCGCAAATAGGATATTTTAAATGTGAACCAAAAGATGATGAAAAAAATTATGTTCCCAGTATGACTGAATGTGGATTGTATAATGACATTTTTGCAGAATTATACAGACTAATACACAATGCATCAAGTTTATTGTTAAACATGGATAATAATGATGCTGAACATTATAATTCGGTCTTGTGCAAATTCGTTGGTGGGAAAAGAATTAATTTCACCACCCGAAATTCTTACAATATGCGTTGTGATGCGGCAGCTGTATCATTCAACTCCAAAGGAGAATACCACAACGTAGTGCATAAAGCATTTACAGGAAAGCTGAATGCACCATATTATACAGACAAATACGTTAAGAAAATGGTAAGAAAAAGATTGATGTCAAAAAAATCGAAGCGTAGCTACAAAGGACCAAAGAAACAATATATTGGACCCGATAGTGATTATGGATTAGTACCCACACCACAACCCCCTATGTCACCTGAAAAATACGAAATTGAAAAAAAAAATTTTATTGAAGACTTAGGCTAGCAATAGACGGGCATCGAAAACGCGGCGTTTAAAACGCCGCGTTTTCCGCTCTTGAATGTAACCAATGTATTTTAATGGAAAGCACTAGACGAGCATTTAAAACGTCGCGGTTCATCGGCGGCCGCGGTTGAGATGCTCGCTGTAGCATTGAAAACGCCGAACGCCGGGCAGTTTCTCCGTCGCGGGTGACACGCTAGCTATCTAACACATTAGTTTATATGGCGGTCAATACATGAGCGTTTTGTTAAACCGCTCAGGGACACTCGCATTAAAAAATGCTCGACATGAAGAAATTTATTTAAAAATAAATTTTAATCTTTATCAATTTTTTATGCGTGTTAAACAATTTTGTATCATGATACTACTATGGTTTTTAAAAACCGAAATATGAATACGTTTAATTAAATGATTACTGTTCATGTTTATTATAGTATTTTAGTAAAAGTAACGATTTTAAATTTTGTTCGATTTTATTCTGATTTATTTATTGTTATATCGATATAATAAATTATATAGTACGCTCTTTTTATTGATACAATACGGCCAGTTTATAATTTCTCGTTCTTTAGGTACCGAGTACATTTTTAACAAATCTACAATTTCGTTTCATGTTGATACAAAACTAATTTGAATGAATTGCATTTTCACACTGACTGTACAACCGCTGGTTAAAAACTCCCGTGTACTGGCTACATAGTTGGGCATCGAAAACGCGGCGGGTAAAATGCCGCGTTTTCGATGCCCGTCTATTGCTAGCCTTACAATTAAATTCTCAACAAATTACCGATTTAGAAAAGGCTACGAGAGGTTTGTAGATTTTTGATAAATTTTTTTTCATTCTTCATTTATTGTAGGCATCAACCTGCTTTTCTTCACATCTTTGCACTTCTTCTCATTTCGTCTGATGTAGACCCCATCTCTTCGGTGGTCTTCCAGGGTTTTGTTTTGCCGATAATTTCAGGTCCTTTGCTATTTTGATAAGTCGATCACTGTACCCTCTGTTGATATATTTTTTTAATTATTGGTCCTATATACAATTATTATTCTAAGTAAATTTTAAGGTCAATCCGATGATAATAAATGGATGCAAGAGCGATCCCTTCGTCTAACGGCATCGAATTTTGGTACCGTTTGTAAGATGAAGAAAAGTACAGACCCTACAAAAGCGGTTATAAATTTTATAGATAAGCCATTTAAAGGAAACGAAAGTACTCGATACGGGAATAAAATGGAACCATATGCTAGAGAAGAATTTGAAAAATTATGTGGAAAAAAAGTGGAAAAATATGGATTATTTATTGATGCAGAGTATGGTTTCCTAGGTGCAAGTCCTGATAAGATATATATATATGATATAGAAGAGGAAGATAGTATAGTGGAAATTAAATGTCCATCATCGGTAAAAGATATGGATTTGAAGGAAGCCATTACAGAAAAAAAAATTACTTTTGCTTGTTTGGATCAAGATGCTAATATGATCCTAAAAACTAATCACAACTATTATTACCAAGTTCAGGGTCAGTTACATATAACAAATAAAGAATTTTGTTATTTTGTAGTATGTAACCAGAAAGGGATATTAGTTCAAAAGGTAAAAGTTCCTATTTACATTATAAATAACGTAATTATTATTAATTTATCTCTTCTGTTTCAGATTGCAAAAGATAGACAATTTTGGGAAGAAAAAATGATAAATCGATTAAAAACATTTTACATTGATCACATGGTGCCAAAATTAGTCGATAATGCCATCGTCAAGAAATATGAGTAAAGAAAATAATTTCTTTTTATTGCTAACCCAGTGAGCATTTTGTGGTTGAATTTTAGTAACGCTTCCGTTATTGTGTCATTTTCTTGTGTCAAGATGAACACAATGTTTCGAAACGTCGACTGACATGTGTATTCCATGTGTCGGAAGTGGAGCACCATGACACCACACATTTGTGAAACAATTCAGGCATAAGGTGTATAAGCTGTGTCAATGGCTGACAGTAAATGTGTCTAGATTGTAACATCTTTTTCTTTGTCTAATATATGGAATATGCGTACATGATCTCCTTTTCTATGAAAAAGTTTGGACACAATAAAATGGATAATAGGAATAATATGATTGTATTTATTATATTATGATGCAACAGGTAGCATAATTAAATAATTGACATTTTCAATTTAAGAATGCCAAGATTTAATTGCGAAAGAAACTGTATCCTGCGGTTTTTTATTCTACTAAGAAAATTAACAATGCGCCCTTGAAAAAAGCTTTATTAGCTAAAAAAATACTTTCGTCCTTATTATTTAATGTTGACCTTCAGTTTTTTTTTTTAAACAAGTCTGTTTACAATCGTTTTCCTTAATATTAATGAAAATTATGATTTTCTTCAATCAAAAGCAAGTTTTTTTAAATAAATTTTATAATTAATAAATACTTTTTTTCCAATATGTCGCCTGCACACCAGATTCCCTGTTTTTTACCTTAGACGATGTCTGTTACAATGCCGCAGTTGTGTTAAATTGGTAACTAATACGTTACACGCAATTCCTACATGCTGTCGGCCATGAAAGAAATAGACACATTAGTCACGCAATATTTCCCACTATTCCTGATTTGCGTCCAGCTTACACACAGACACAGGCAGGGCATTGTTTGAACAAATTTGCTGCTTGGCGTCACACAACAAAATAACCAAGTAACAGTGTTACAATCTTTAACACAATTCCCACAATTGGCTTAGTATACACAATTCCTTTCTGGTGTCAAGTTACACACTAAGGTGTGTGTATTTTCACACAAATTAAGAGAATTGCGACGTAACAGCAACGTCACAGATGACACAATTCCCTTTAAGGAATAAAATGCTCACTGGGAAAGGAGTAAGGTGCGTAATACAGCGGCGCCGTATCCAGTTTGCGTCCCATAGCTTAACCTACTCAATTCCGACTCTTGCCTCCATGGCTAGCAACCGGAACCCGAGTAACCCCATAATATGAAGATTGGGTAACCAACCCCAATGGCCAGGGGTCGGGTACTAAACAGAGTCCGGGATATGTTCATTCCATATAAAACATTTAATAATATTTATTATTTTCTCATATTTGAAGTGCTATTTATACATATATAAATAAATTAATTCAGAAAGAAACGTTGTTTTATTTTTCCGCTCATATAATCTTTCATTTCTATAAATACAGTGACTAACAAAAATATAACTTCACTAATAAAAGTTTTTTTATCCGTTTTTTTAAGGAATCCTTCGAATAGTTTGTTCATGAACGTTTTCTCCCGTTCCTTGCAGAACTTCGGTTTTTAATTTTGGAGCACTAATTCTAAGATTTTTTATTACTTTTCGTAAAATTTGTTTTTCATCTGTAATACCTACTATCTTTGGACGGCCACTTTGAAGCTTGGACTCAATTCGATCATCATTTTTATAAATCTTATTGATTTGGCACCGCTAGACGTATGAAAATAGATTCAAATTTTTTGAAGTTTCACGGTCAATATAACTGAAAATTTTTTAGTCGACTTTTTATAACGTCCAGACTAATTTTAAATTAATTTTGGAATCTAAAGTCTGAAAGGGCTTTGCTATAGGAAAATGTTAATAATTTTATAGCTATTAACAAACTTTTAATGTAAAAATTTCAAAATTGCAATAGTTTCACGTATTTTTAAATTAATTTTAAAAACAGCTGATTTTGACAGCTGATCTAATGTGATTGATCGTTTTATAATAAAGCATTTATCACAAATTTGCTTGGTTAAAAAATCTTATTTTGGCCGACCATAACATAATTTACAATATTACACGAAATTATAAAAAAATTCATATTTTTATAAACAAGCAAAATATGAACGGTTTCCTGAAATTTTCTAGGAAATTTTTGTTATCTACTGTCTGGGACACTTCCTAGAAATAGTGGAAAAGAGATAACTGTCTATACCTCTCTTTCCATATTGTCAAGTGTTCAACCATTTTTAATTTAACCTTTATTTTGAAGACAGATAATAAAACGTAATTATTACGTCAGATGGCGCTGACTGTCTTTACGGGGAAATAAGAATGGAGACGTAAGGGGACTGTTTGTTTTGATTTGAAAATGTCACGTGGTGTCGCTCCCTCTTGGCGTCTAAGAAAGAAAATTTAAGTTTCGGTCTTTCTTTGCTGCATGCTCGCATACGATTTTTCGAGAGTATACTACATGTAGCATATAAGCTGCCTGTAAAAAAATGGAACGTTCGTCTTTCTGCTGAGGAAAAACAAGTGGTAGAAAATTAAAAACAAGAAATTCAGGACAAATTCAAACAACAACTCGGGCTCTTAGTAGACATCCCCAAAGCAAATTTTGGAAATACAAATGATGGGAATACCAGCAGAAGGTTTTTTGAAGAATACGAAATATCGGCTGCAATAACGGGAGTCGATACAAATTTAATTTATCGGCTGAAAGTGATTTTAGATGCATTGTGGATTCAAAATAAATACAGCAGAATTCGAAAAATATTGCCAAGAAACAGCTGAACTGTATGTGTCGCTGTATGCTTTTTACCCCATGTCGCCTACATTGCACAAGGTACTTCGTCATGGAGCTGAAGTCATAAAAGAAGCTATTCTTCCAATAGGCCAACTATCTGAAGAAGCTGCAGAAGCTCGCAATAAGCATATTAGGTTATATAGATTAAACTATACAAGAAAATTTTCGCGCGTGACCTGCAACATGGATGTCATGAACAGGCTTCTTTTAACTTCTGACCCCCTAATAACGAGTATGAGATCTAACTTAAACAAGAAAAAAAAGCCCTTACATTCTGAAGTTTTAAAATTATTATCAGAAACTGATGTTACAAATGTTAAAATTATTGATGATAGAAGTGGTGATGAATAAATGCTTTGATATCTAAATAAGTCTTTGTTTTACTATTTTTTACTCTACAATTCAAATAAAACGTAGATATGTAGCTGTTAGGGGTATAAAATATTTTTGGCCAGGTTTTGGGACCCAATACCACACTGTGCACCGTGATCACAAAACCTCAGACGAATTATATTTTTATTATTTTAACCAGAGTGGTCTGCGGGTGGGGGGGGGGGTAAAGAATACCCCATCAGAAAAGTAAAACGGTGTTATAAAACATTTTTTAATATTTCGCCGCCTGCTCACCAGTTAGTTGCTGGTTCCCCCCCCCCTTGACACTCCGATTTCTGCAGCCTCCTATTGTTTAGAACTTCATTTGCAGTACCAAGTTTGGCACAAAATTTAAAGAGAAAGAAAAACTATAAGTTTACTGTATTTTTTAATATACCGATTTACTTAAAATTATTTTTTTTGTAACTATTTTTGGATAGTTGTTTCCGATTTTGGATAGAAAGACACGTGCCACTGTGCTCCTTTAGGCGGGAAGGCTTGTTATTGTTTTATTGCCGACATTATTAGGTATTTGTGTGAACTCAGAAGTCATTCTAAAAAACATAAAACTACACTCACAGACTTACCGTTTACAAAGCATATCTATGATGGTCGTGAAGAGCAAGCATGATTCGCGAAGCGAAGCATTTGGGAGGCGAATCCTCCCTTCAATCTCCTCCATCTCATTATGGGGATGACGCACAGTGGATTATTTCACGAATCTATCGTGCATTATTTCAAAAATTTCATGGTAACAGATTTGATCGAAATATGTCGCATTCTTTTACCAATTAGTGTGGCTCCTACAAGAACAAATGACAACTATCTAAGTGTGCGTGGGAGTTAATAATCACGCCATGCATTGCACTGTAATCAATTAAAATTGCACAAGTTACAGTTGCGCTAGACGCATCGTTTTGTAAGTATCGTAGTGATAGTATTCTGACAGTTTTTTGGTTTTGTGTTTAGATCAACATTTAGCGGAAGGTATGTACTATTTAACGTACTAATTTAAAATACACTTTTAAGTCATTTAATTAATAAGATGTGCTGTTTAAAACATACCTTTGAAAATCAAATTTTTATATTATATTTTTTTAAATCATGGATCCGCAATCTCGGGAAGTTCATGGAAGTTGGTCAAGTGTTATATTATTTATTAGGTACAACCATCAGCTTCTCGAATAATCAAGAATTAGGTACCGAGAGGTGCCGACTGATTTTTAATAATTTTTTTTAGGTACCATGGCGCTCTAGCTAGGCGAGAGCTGTTGGAAGTGTGCCATAAGGAAAATACATCAATAAATAAATAAAACAGTTTCCTATTAATTTCTGAAGAGCGACAGGACGACAAATGTAAAAAATAACAAAAAGTGTTAAAATTGTAAGCGATTTATTTAAAAAATGGTGGACCGCAAGTAGACTTTATTCGGATAATACTCTGGAGAGTGTATTTCTGACTCACAATAAGTCATGGTTATTTTAATTTGTTTTATTTTATATTGTCATGATCTGCTTGGTACAGGGGATGATTTTTGGGCCATGTGTTCAAAGATTGCAACACTCATGAGGTCTTTTCATTGGTTCAGACTAAAATTGTCAGTTAAATGGTTGTATCTGGGTTTTCCGTGATCCTTAAATGTAACTAACTGCTTTGCTTCAGGAAGACAAAAGATGCATACGCTGCTAACCCTGAAAAATAAAAACAAGATGTGAAAAGATAAATATTGGTAAGAGTTTGTTCAAAAAAAGAAAATAACAAGTTAAGTTAATTAAATTAATTGTAAATATAGGATTTTGAAATTAAATGAGTGGCGGTTTGAAAAGTACATGCGCGAGTGATAGCGTTGGTAGAACAATTTTGGAAATTGAGAAGAAAGAGAGTGGGGTTTCGTCCACGGTGACGTTAGGACGTGGAGAGTTGCGTCTCGTCCATGGTTGTGAAAAGACGTTATTTTTGAAGTCAATAGTCAGCGAGCTGATAATGCGAAGAGATTAAGTTATTAGAGTAAATTATAAGATTAATTTGAATATTTAGTTAATTAATTGAAACTATCAAGCTAACTGTGGAAAAAGAAAATATTCTGGAGATTTATGGGATAATTATTTTAACGGTTTTGATAATTAAGATTGGAGATTTGGTTATTGGAACAAAAGGAAAATAAGAAAAATTGGAACCATTGAGAATTTTTATGGGAATTTATGAAAATTTAAAGATATTAATAGTAGAAAAGAAGAAAATCAACTTACCTGTGATTTATTGGACGGTCCGAGATCGAAGATTTGTTCAACGGTCATTTCTGCTTATTTGGTCGAGTCAACTTTGGAAGCTGTATCAAAAAACGAAGACACCAACGCTACACGTGCAACTCCGAGATAGTGCGAGTACGAAAGAACGAATCTACCCGGGTAAGAATTTTTGTGCGAATTTCGTTCAGCAATCAATAAATCAACTTTTTAAAAAAACATTAATTTATTTCCAAAAGCACGGAGCAATTAAACAAGTTACAAGAATGAATTTATGCAATGAACTGGTTGAACTTATTCTATATTAAAATTATAAAGTTACTTCTGATAACATGTGAGAGCTTATTCTTAATTGATAACAATGAGATAAGAAGATTGTGCTTGCACAGAAGTTCATTACTCGGACTTTATCTACCACGTAACTTCTCCCGTTTTAAGAGATGAATTATCCTCTAAAAGGTTAATGAATCCTTCGGATGGCAAATTACAATTTTCTTTATATCTTCGAATAATATTTATAATAAGTAATAAGCAAATTAATACCAAGATTAATTGGTTACAATAAATGGTTATAAAATGATAAAAATATTTAATTAATAATAATAATAATAAGTTGAAGTAATTGTTAATATAATTGATTAGCATAATATTGGTTACAATAAATGGTTATAAAATGAAAAGAAATATTTAATTAATAATAATAATAAGTTGAAATAATTGTTAATATAATTGATTAGCATAATATTGGTTACAATAAATGATTATAAAATGAAAAGAATTATTTAATTAATAATAATAAGTTGCAGTAATTGTTAATATAATTAACTGATAATATATGAATTACCAAAAAAAATAGTTACACAACTATGTCTTCTTCCTTTTGGGCATTAGAAGTTGGTGGTTGAATATTTGGTGGATGTTTATACCTCATGAAAAATAACAACACTAAAATGACAAATATGAAAATGATTAGTACATAAATTATTATTGTCCAAATGTTTGGTTTCTGAAAGATGTCATGGTGTTGCGACAGTTGCTCTAGATTTTTGGATTGAGTCTCTAAAACATTTTGAATGTTGTTGAACTCACTTAAGTCAATTAAATTTAAGTTTAACTTTTTGTTAACACTTATTAAGCTTTTCACTTCATTTTTATTCAAATCACTATTTGAAACACTATTTTAGATCACTGAGATTTATTACCATTTTGGGTAGATCGATGACTTCAAAGTTGGTGTTCGGATTTTGGTGTGTTTTAAATTTGTAATCTTGGATTTGCACTTCACAGTCGTTGGTTAATTCTAGGATATAAGTTCCTTTAAGTGGAATTTTTGTCGTATCACTTTTACATTTTTGAACTGCTACGGTTTCTTCGGAGATTATCAGTACCCACTTGTTTTCTTCTAAATTTTGAATTTTAATTGATTTTGAATCTATGTAAACATAGTGGCAATTATTAAGTTCTTTTGAATATGTCAAAAGTTGAACTTCACATGGTGATTCTTTCTCGATTCTGATCGGTGTGTCTTCTTCGCAGATAAATTGTTTGGGTCGAGTTTCTTGACATTTTTTGTTGGAGAACATGTAGTTTTGCTCATTTAGGATTAAATATTTTGATTGGGGAAAGATTAATTTGAATGAGTTATTTGTAGGAGTAGGAAGTGGATATAATCGATAATAATTATAGCTTTCTGTTTCAACTAACGGTATTTCTAAAATGAAAACTATTTGGTTTTCTTTACTATAGCTTTTAACTTTAATTACTTGTTCGAAAATTATGAGGTTTTTATAGTTTGGTTCAAAGGGGAGTTTGGTTTGGTGTAATTGATCACTGATCGATTTCAATTCTTCTAATAGTTCTTTTGGTCTTATTATTGAATTGTGAAATATATTTAATTTAGAAAAAGTAATAGCAACTTCAAGTTTTTCTAGAACGCTTTTAGTAGTTTGATAAGCTGAGTTGATTTGGAAAAATGTTATATGGATTAAAAAATAATAATGCGTCTTTATTCTCGTAAGCTCCTCAGATTTTACGATTGCTTCGATTTGTAGCATTCTTGATTCTAATATCATTTGATTATGAGTCAGATTTTGAGTGAT
The DNA here is from genome assembly GCA_932274525.1 of Podabrus alpinus. Lineage (NCBI taxonomy): Eukaryota > Metazoa > Arthropoda > Insecta > Coleoptera > Cantharidae > Podabrus > Podabrus alpinus. Next base: position 40,559,523 of record OW026452.1, on the reverse strand, counting down.
GTTTTTGAAACTTTTTATTGATTTATCTAATAACGTGATTTGTTCTTTCATTAAGGTTTTGATTTTAAATTCATCGTTCGAGAGAGTAGAGATTGCTTTATCATACCTAATTGCATCATTTTGATCAAGGTTGCCTGTTATGATTTTTATTATAGAACCTAAACCATCAATAGCTCCTCTTTTAACTCGTAAGTTTATGGAAGGATTTAATTGGTTAATTTGAGTCATTATTTCGGTTTCGAGTGTAGTTATTAAATTATAGGAATTATGATATTCGCTTTGGTAAAGGTGCGATCCTTCTAATATTGTTTTTAGTTTATCAAATTTTGTTTTGAGGTTGAAGAATTCGTTGATCACATGTGTAATGTCAAAGATTTGGATTAATGTCCATTTATCAATTGAATTTTGTGCAGAGCCGATTTTGAAAGGTAGTAATCCCAGGTTATCATTTAAATTGTGAAATTCAGCAATAGGCGTTGTTATTTGTAAGTTTGCAAGTATTAATCTGAAACAATAGGAATTTTTTAATTCTTTGATAGGTATGTATAATTTTTCAGGAATTCAAAAATAAGGTTTGGTTTATTATTAATAATTTCGTCTAAAATTAAGATTTTATACTTTCGTTAATATTTTCGTTTACGTTAGAATGTACGGTAGACTTTGAATTAGTGTCATTATTTTTATTATGATTATTTATATTGATTATTGATTCGTTTTCTAAAACGTTAATTGAAATTCTAGATAAATAATCTGGGTTTGAAAATTATTATAGAATATTGTTATGGTCCAAAATATCAATAATTTATTATAAATATAAAGCTCGATAAACACTCGTAAAAGTAAAATTACATGAACTTTTATAGCAGTAGGAAGTTCTGAAAGGTATTTGAAAGTTCCTAATGTAGTCAAGTTATTATAAAAGAATAGGTGACCAAAGGAGGTTTCTTCACCAATGATACGTACTGAAAAGGGACATTAAAGATTAATTTATTTTTCATATATAAAAAAAATTTGTTTCATAAATAATTTAATTTAGTTTTGTAAAGAGTAGGTAATTTTAAGAAGTGCGATATAAATAAACAGTATTATTACGTAGTGGTGATTGATAAAGGTGAACGGAAAGACTAATGCAACTATTCGCCATCCGAGACAAACGATTTTACGTGTAGCCGGACCAGACGTTGGATTGTTGTGACAACTCTGAAAGAAAACATTAAATTAATTTAATGACATTTGATTATGAAATGAACCTTATCAAGATAGCAAGTTACTTACGTTTGAAAATTAAATCATCAAGTGTGATAATAAAAAAAATCCAAAATCACAAAAAACCAGGGAAACGAAATAATAAATAAATGATTATTAATTACGCAAGTGCGTAGAGGACGGAGGTGTCTAGTTCCTCACGTCCAGTATATAGTGTTAATTGGATAAAAATCCAATTAAAAAAGTGTATTTAACCTGAAATGGAAAAGGTTAAGATTAATTGAAATAAATTGAAAAGAAATAGTAATCGAATTTAGTTAAAATAAATTCAGTGTTAATAGAAAGATACGTACCTTAAGATTTTTCCTGGAAAGTGATAAATAATTGGAACCGAAACTTGGTATTTTGTGAAGCGACGCACAAAAAGAAAAACGCAGTTGGAATTTGATGATTCACACAGCTGAAATAATAATCAAGAGTGGCGTGATCGTAGAAGAAAAAGAAATCAAGGCGACATCTTTTGGTGGTAAGCGAAAAACATTTAAATTTAACATTTTGCAGTGCCGTGTTACGTGTAAATACAATCTCGACGACGCTACGTAGTAAAAAAAAATAATCAAAAACTGAATTTCGCATTAGCTTATAAAAATATTTCATTTGTTATTTGGTTAAATTAATTTAGTTTAAGTTTTGGGGATGATTTGCATTTTTGTTACTAATTTTGTGTTTAATGTTTAAAAATAAATTGTTTACATTTACAAATCCTCAGTAGCGTATCATTGGGAAAGAATTTCGTGTGTATTTTTACGATTTCAGATATAAGCAAAAGGTACAACCTCAAAGAATCGACTACTGCGGTAAGAGTGATCATGCTAATTAAAGATTACATAAAAACTGAGCTAGCCATTGAAAATAATAATAAAAGATTGAAATTTCCAACATTTCAGAATTCTATATAAAAAAATAAAAAGAAAAATTACATGTGGCCCTTCCATAAGCGGAAGCAAAACATAGTAATATATATATTTTTATTTTGATTAGAAATTTATTTATTTTTGGAATTTATTAAACAGTTTTATGGATGGTTTATTTTCTAAAATTAATAAGACTTTCTCATCAACATTTATTTATTGTTAAAAGTTTATAAGGTATCTGAAAGATTTGTTGATTTATATTTAACTTTTTTTTAGACATTGTGAAATTTGAAAAATGTGAAATTTGAAAAATGTGAAATTTGAAAATCGTAAACAATAATTAATTGTTTTCCTTTTTGTGGTAATAAAAGTGAATATTGAATTATTGCGTTATTTAGTTCGGTTATGCTAAACATTGGGGTTTTTATAAATTAAATTATTTCGTTTGTGCAATTTAATTTGTTAATGATAAAAATCAATATTTATTTTTTTTTTAAATTTTTATTATGTTCAATAAATTACATTGTTTTTCACTTGGCTACGTATGCGTTTAATTTCAAAATTGCAGTATTGGATCACGGAGAAAGGCATATACAATTTTTCGTATTCTCTTTATCTAATAGTCTTTATAAGAAAGATTTACAGTAAGTTGACTTATGAGTGTTGCAATTGAGTATAGGAACTCACCTTTGACCCTGAATGTCTCATCTGCTAGCTGGTGCATTTTTAATAAGTGTCATTGTAATTTTGTTAATAACAGTTTACAATTAAACAAGATTACATGGCAATATATTAGTATTTATATTAAAACTATAAACCTATATGTATTTACATAGTAGTATAATAAATATATTACTTATAATATGTTAATTTTATTTTATTTTAAATCTTGATTAGTTAGAATTATTCGCTTTCTGTAGTAGTATTCCTTGTTTTGCGAAGTAATAAATTATATATTGTTTATAATTAATTTCATGTGTTTTATTTAAATCCCATTTCAAATAACCTTTCAGTTATATAAATAAAGTATCTGCATAACTATACAGACATAAGTTTTCTTATACTTCTTATACATTTTTTAATACGTAATACCTTTGATGTAATACGTTCATCAATTAATGCACGCTAGATTCGTGAAATAATCCACTGTGTGACGCGCGTTGGTTAGTTTTAGTGGGACTAAAGGGCTCGCCACATAGCCTGTGCTGTGCTATGCCAATGTCAAACATTGAAGTAGAAGCATAGGGTTTTAATAGTGACGTTCACATAGTTATGCGGGTTGCTATGCTATTTTGCGCATGACGTTGAAATCGTTCAACGTTTGTGTAGACATAGCACAGAGCACAGCATAGCACAGAAGTTGAATTCGTCTCTACTTCTGTGTACGATTTAAGCGGTTTTAAGGTTAAAAACGTGTTGTTTCTATATTATTTTTAATTTTCTTACACTATACTTGATTCTACATCCATTTTAAAGAGATAAAAAAACTGTCAATTAAATATCAGTTGTCAAAAACAACATAGCATAGCAAAACATGTCACAACCTATGTGAACACCTCTGTGTTGTGTCATGCTATGTTAAATTTTACATTGGCATAGCATAGTACAGCACAGGCTATGCGGCGAGCCCTTAACAACCCGGTTGTGGCATTGGAGCCGAATCTCAGTGATGCTTTGGGGGTGGATGAGGGGAAGGAAGGGTGAGTTTGGATAGGTGGGAAGGTTATGAAGAGTTGAAATTTTGCATACCCGTGTGGTTTTACGAGGATTGAACGGGAAAATTGTCCCGGTGAGGGGGTGAAATGTCGGTTCAAAGTGATCGCAAAATTTGAGAATTCATTTTGGAGAGTTGAAATTTTGCAGGCAGCCCCGGGCGGCGGTCGAGGGGACGAAAAAATTTTGTTTTTCGAAATTTTTACCGAGCGCTCGGCAAAACGGCACCGCGCGGTTTTTCGTATTTTTGTATCTACTTCCGGGGTTTTCGTCCAATCGACCTCATATTTCCGAGAGGGGTGGGGCGGCGAAAATGGACAATCGGTAGGCACAAATTTTTGAAATTTTGACCCGTTTCCTTTTGAGGGGGGGTCAAAAATGTATTAGAAACCAAGTGATATTGCACAAAATCCAAAGACCGTCATAATTTTTTTGGTTTTTAGAATCACCAAAAAAAATGTGATCTTGATTGCCAATATCCTACCTTGACCTTCGAAACAGTGGCGTAATAATAATAAATTATCATCCGTATAATTTGTTACATTTATTGCAGCGTAACAAATTAATTTGCCGAAAATGTTATAAATTTATAATAAAAATTAAATTAAAGTGGACCATGAACTCACCTTTAGTATAATAATTATGCTTATTATTCGAGTGAATTTTCGAAGCGACTGGGTTAAAACGGGCCCATGGGTTTCACAAAAATAAAAAATTCTAAATAATAAATTAGCTGAAATGCCTTTTTTGTGAACTATTAAATTATAATTTAATTTTAGGGATAAATTATAAATTCATAAAGCAATCAAAATTAAATATTCGAGGGATAGAATTTATAGGGATTTATTTTAAATTTTATTGTAGTTTTATTTCTTTTTAATATTTAAACATTTGTTACGTTTTTGACTTATTTTGAAATCCACGGTCCATTTTAGTTCATTCTCTTCAGAAAGCCGCCTGAATTACATTATGACCTGACCTTCCCTGCTTTTGAAAGTAATTTTGCGATCGGTGCATCCAAATTGCACCACTAAACGATCAGTTCACAAATCTCCTATCCGAACTGCACCATCTTAATTTCAGATAAACGCCCAACCTTTGATAGTATGTACGAATCCATTGAAGAAGAGAAACAACTGACTTGTCCATCAACAGAGATTCGTGATTTACTGTAATTAGAAGCGGGGTTATAAATTTAATTTTTACGTTTTAGTCAAATGTTTCAAATCCGTACTAGCGACGTCGGATTACCCAATATTCATTGCCGTAACTATATTCACATTAACCCTTTCACAGATTTTACCAAAATTTAGGGGTCCAAAATATTTATGCTTAAAGGCATTCAAAATGTTGGGCAAGGGGTTATTTTATTCTTAAATTTTGGTAAGTTTCTGGACTTATGGGGACGGACCCCTAAAAGGGTGTCCACTCCAAATATATTTAAAATTTCCTATAACAAAGAGGAAGGTTTATAGAGTATACTGTAAATATTTCACTTGCGAAAGTATTATCAAAATTTCGAGAAAAATCAATTTTAAAATAGCATAATTTACGTTTTATAAAAAACGCCTATTGCCGAGGTTATAAATATAAGTCACGCTCGCCCTGTACGTAGCGCATTTGCCAGTCTACTGCCGTGCATATAACCTCGTAATAATAATGCAACTTAACGATTGTGTAAATAATTACAAAGACGTGGAGAAGTTATTCGATGTTAGCGACCGTGAATTGATCCATTTCAGAACCACAAATATTTTAAGAATAAGGTCTCTAAATAAACATAAAAAACCCCGGCCAGAATTGGGCGCATCAAAAAACCTACCCTACGGCCCTCCGGGCGATTTTTCAATCGCGTACGCCGCTCCGCGGCAGAGCTAAACATACGAGAAGGCGCCACCCATCAAGCAAACCGGGATGAAGGCAACCGGGATTTTAAACCCCCAAAAAATCGCGTAAAAATAAAAAATAATCGATGTTACTTGTAGGAGAGACGAGCTGCATCTGCCGGTGCGGAATACTCTAAGTGTTAGGGTCATTCATTACGCACGGACCGACCACAGAATGAGCGACGCGCGGGAATCTCGTTAGATTTTGCCACAGAATCTCGTTAAATTAGCAAACTTCAAATTCGATTTACTCAAAATTTTGATAATACTTGCGCAGGTTTAAATTATATCAGTAAACTATATAAACCTTCCTCTTTGCAATAGGAAATTTTCAATTTATTTGAAAACTTTTTAAAGAGGAAAATAAATTGATAAATCTTTAATTACGAGGACCATTGTGATATTCTTCGAAGAAAATTATATCTTATATACAGGGTGTCCCCGTGACCGTGGAGAACCTTTGAGGTGGTGATAAAGGACACCTTTCTAAGACAAATTTTCAAATAAAATTTTTGCCCAAGTCCAAACCCTTGGGGGGTACCTCCCTTTAAAGCAATTTTTTAAATTTCTGATTTCAAACGGCCATAGCTCCGATATTATTGATTTTTTAAGGTTAATGGATTAGAACTTTTAAAGATCATTCGCTTGTCTACAAATTAGGTTATAACCCCTTATCGTCTAGAATCAACGGATTTCGAGTTATAAATTAAATGAAGGGCAAAAATGCTTAAAAAATGCAGGTTTTTTTTCTAATTTTCATGCGAACCCCGTATCTCTTAAGCGAAACGTCTAAGAGAAAAACTAACGGCCCAAACCTGATAGGGAATTTAACGGGCTACAACTTTCGTCAAATACATTTTTTTGGGCAACCAACTGTTTTCACAGAAACTGAAAATAATGAACAAGGTGTAGATAAAAAATACAGATTCACATAATTACTAAAAATCTCAATTTGATTTATAGCATTTGTTTTAATATTAAAACATTGTTAAAACGTATTGTAGCGTTTGACGTTTGAGCGACATTGTTATAAAGCGCATTAGTTTATCGGCAATTACTTTGTTAATTTATATTGTTTATTTATTATTGTTAATATTGATAATTATATTGTTTTATTAACTTTAAGCGTAATTTCTTTTCGTGTTTTATTATCAATATTATGTTATATTCAAACCTGGAATATGCTGATATGCATTTTTTATACGGCTATTGCAATGGAAATGCATTGGCAGCTAAAAGAGAATACCAAAGAAGATAACCCCAAAGAAGGCTTCCAGATGCAAAAGTCTTTTCTAGGATACACGGGTTTGTATAAAAATTATTATTAAACTCATCAAGATGCATTGAAAAATAAATTATGTAAAAATAAATCCCTGTAGATACTTAACGGAATTTGGAAGATTCCCAAATACGTAATTAATTTTGTGACTTTATTTTTCTTACCTACACCTTGTTCATTATTTTCAGTTTCTGTGAAAACGGTTGGTTGCCCAAAAATATTTATTTGACGAAAGTTGTAGCCCGTTAAATTCCCTATCCGGTTTGGGCCATTAGTTTTTCTCTTAGACGTTTCGTTTAAGAGATACGGGGTTCGCAAGAAAATTTTAAAAAAACATGCATTTTTTAAACATTTTTTCCGTTAATTTAATTTATAACTCGAAATCCGTTGATTCTAGACGATAAGGGGTTATAACCTAATTTGTAGACAAGCGAATGATCTTTAAAAAAGTTCTAATCCATTAACCTTAAAAAATCAATAATATCGGAGCTATGGCCGTTTGAAGTCAGAAGTTCAAAAAATTACTTTAAAGGGAGGTACCCCCAAGGGGTTGGACTTAGGCAAAAATTTTATTTGAAAATTTGTCTTAGAAAAGTGTCCTTTATCACCACCTCAAAGGTTCTCCACGGCACGGGGACACCCTGTATAAAACTTTATGTGATTGTTATTGACAAATTTTTTGCATTTCTATCTTCATTTTTTTACCCACAAAGAGTTACATAGGCACTACAAAACAAAGATCTCTTTATACACATGATAACAACATTGAAATAATATAAAAGCCGGTCCTGACTAATATCAGGAAATCACACTAGAGCCAACCCTGTCAACATAAAACGTTGACATGAAGTGTAAATCAACATTAATGATTTTAACAATATAAAGTTGCCAAAGCCGACAAAAACGAATATAAAAAAAGTGAACATTAATAAATATTAAAGAATATTTTTTATGAACTTTATTGAAATAACAAAATAGGCATTATACATTCTATGTACATAAACACAAAATGAAAGGAAAAGCTTGATTATTCTAGCCGTTTTTAGTAGCATAAACTGAATCCATCCTAATCGACCTTTAGACCCTCGTAGATAGTGATATCTCTTTTAGGTGTAATTGCACTAGAGAACATTTTATTGAGATGTTAAACAATTGGCCATATCTTATTAATTTAGGATTTGGATAACTACTAACGTTGCAAGTAAAATTAATTACAAAATGAATGTATCGGTTCAATAAAGCAAATCGTTTCCGAAAAAAAAGGTATTCCTATGCAATCTTTCTTCGACCAAAACCACTCACATATCGGCTTAGCTAAAATTCCTTGAAGAATATCGAGAGCAAAGTAAATAACTATTTCTGCACCATCTGTTGGTCTCTAGTCCCTCCAATGCCAAAAATTGCTCCCAATTCGATAAGGTTTTGTATACCGTTGTAATCAAATCTAAATCTATAGTCACAAAATCACATTTAAATGGTTTTTCGCCAGTGTGAATTTTAAATGACTAAATTTTTCTTATACAAAAATAAATGGTTTCTCGTCGGTATGAATATTGTAATTACCTTCATGTGCTACTTTATAATTGCAATCACCACACGCCAGCATGAGTTCTCAAATGCAGTTACAAATTATATTATTACCGATTACTTTTATCTTCACAAGAATAGGGTTATTAAATGTTTTAATGTAACGTAAATTTTGATACGCACAAATTGCACACTCTGCTGGTACATTTTTTACAGTTTTTTTTTTAAGGTACCAATTTGTTTATAAATTTTACGTTACCAACTTCCCGTGTTAATTTTCAGTGTCGACCTCTTCTTTAATGTCAATAGAATTATGTAAATCTTCTAACTTGAATTTCACATCTTCTACATTAAATTTCACATCTTCCACAGTAAATTTCACATCTTCCACATTAAATTTAACATCTTCTAAATCTTCAACATTAAATTTCACATCTTCCAATTCATCCGATACCTCCGTTTCAAATTCGTAATTGCTACTTGGATAATCGGGAGTTGCGACAAATTCGATGTTGTGCTTTTCTACCGTACTTCCTTTAGGTATTTTCTGGGAAGGAACTGCATTTTTTTTTAAACGTGGCTGCTTCGTTTGATAATCTAAAAAAAAACTAATTACTACACATACATCACAAAAGTTGGGTTATCTACTTGGCAGATTTTGTGAAGGAACGGCATTTAGTAATAATCGTCGATGATGACCAACCCAGTCTAAAAATCAGTAACAGTCATAACTTTTCCTCTTTAAAACGTTAATTTCTTCCTTACCTGCATAATAATAATCTTGTGATGTGAAGTGTGAAGAGCATACTTTCATATACTTTGTAACCTTTTTGGCAATTTTTAATTTTAAAATCCACGCTTTCCTCCTATCAATAACTTCAACATTACCATAAGCATTTTGAATTTCTACTTTTTGTTTGCCCGGATTCGGAAAATTATGAAAACTTAAGTTGGGATTTTTGTGGCGTACTAATTTACATGCATGCACACAACAAGTTGTCCTGCACGCATTTACTTTGGAATTCATAACTTAAAACTGCAACATAACAAACACGTTTAAACAAAAAACTAAGTAATAAATAAATAATGTAATAAAAAATAATAAATTTAACGTATTTTAATTAATTTAACCTCGAATTCATTGCAAAAATAGTAAGGTTAACTTTTGAATATTTTATGGTTACGTACAATATGAAACCACATTACAAAATTTGTTGTACTTACATATTAATATTATTTCACCAGGATAAACAATAATCACTACCGTATAAAATCCATATGAAAACAATAAAAGTTTTATTTTATCATCATCGTGACGTTCAATATTTAGTTAATATTACAGCCACGAGGGTGCGTACAATTAATATTTTTCACCTTATATTATGTGTATTTTTTGTCATTAGTAATAATTATTAATAAAAACCTACCTAAAATTAAAATTCTGATAATAAATTATCGGTTACTGGGACAGAACTCGCACTCAATTACATAGTCCAGGCAACGAAGCCGAAAAATTGGCTCAAGCTCGCAAAAAATCCGGGCAAGCTGCATTTTGGCAGAGATGTACTTTGGAGTGTTCTAATGAACCCCCCCAAAAGTCTCATAAAATCCCACGCCGGCGTCCGCCACAACCGGCGTTTTAGCTTCCCTAATGCGATTTTTTGCCGATAACTCGCTTATTTATGCTTGTATGAAAAATTATGATCAGACCATAATTGGAGAGCATAAAATTTTCTATAAAATAGTGTTTTTTCATATTTTTCCATGGCACACTAATACTGAAATTATTGACCGAAAACACGACCCACCTTTAAACTGGCATAATATTAATTCGTTGCAGGGAGAGAAATGTTTTCGGGCATGGGAAATGCTTTTAAAGATAAATTAATTGAAATTGTGGCCAAGGTTGGAAAATAAAGAGAAAAATAGATTTTTTCAAAATTTGGCTAAGTTATAGCATCTTCCAAGTAACGAAACCGAAATTTTGGTTTGAGCTTACAGAAGGTTTGGGCAAGCTGAAATTTGGCAAAGATGTATATTGAAGTGTTCTAATAAACCCCCAAAATCTATCTAAATATATAAAAGAGCTTGTCTGCGTGTTTGTTCACTATACGTTCCTAGACCCTTTGACCGATCTCAACCAAATTTTGCACAGTTATTCTGTAGGTCCCGGCACAACTATTCGTGTATAAATAGAGAAAAAATTCGCGCGGGGAACAAAGTTATTCGCGTTTTTCGACACACCCTATACGGATACCCTTACTTTACCTGGCAAACCCTTCGTTTGCCAGGTAACAAACCCTTACTTTACCTGGCCATTCTTGCTCACTCCGCTGTACTAAAGCTGATTGCTTTATTTTAATTGAACTTGTGAATGTATTATTTTACTTGATTATTTGTTATAATAGCTGCCACCAGGAACCGTAATTAGATGAAATTGGCGAGTTCGGTTCCTAACTCGCGAATATTGCTTAAAATACTTACTTTAACTTCTCATTAATTTGTTTAATTGATAGCGTGATGAGCTTTAGAGCAGAAACGTGGGAAAAATATTTAAGACAAACGATAGATTACTTATAGGAGATTTCAATAATTGAGACACCTTTAGCTTAATTAAAACAATTTATTTAAATAACAAAAAAAAACAGACAGAATTTAACAACTATGCAAACTTAAAAGTTTTACGATATTACAATACTAGGGTTGTGACCCAAAATTATTTAGTTATGCTAATCCGGCCAGAGTAATGTTTGTAAAAGATTTTTAATAGTAATATTATTTGATACCTGGAGTTATAATCCTTTTTACTGCACATGAACGTAATCCTTCCTTCTTGCTATTTCACTTTGAATTATGCATAAACCGAAAATATAGACTTAATTTTTGACTTATTTTGAGTTAATTTATGATGCCGCCAACTTTTGGAAAAATGTTGTTTTATCGATCGGTACTAACAATTAATATGAATCTTTATCTTAGTGAATTCGCTTTACTCGCGTATTTTGTATTTGACTTTACTTTTAAACTTTTGACTAGCAAACTATTTTCCGTGTGAATGCAACGGACCGATTGTCTTAGGTGTGTTTTATAAAAATTGACAACTAACTGTTGTTCGGACTTGGTTGATTGAATTGACTAGAAAACTTCCGCGTGGAAAATAGCGTCTGATTGATTTACACGTATGTGCTTGAAAAACCGGCAACTGACTAACTTTTGCTTCCGGGATCGTATTTATTGACTAAGATTTCCTCATGGAGAGGGTATAATAACGTACGAGATTTATTAATTTCGGACCTCGAGTGGAGACTACATATATGGTCTCTTCGGGGTAGTTTTTATTACTCGCTTTCGCTCTAGAAATCCAGCGGGGTGCCAAAGATTCTAAAGAATGGAAAACTTTGGCTCCATTCACAAAATAGAAACTGATATTTTTTTTTCCAAGAAGAAGTTGCATGTGCAGCAAGTGAATTATTTTATGACCCTTGTATAACTTTCAAAGTCTTTGTCGCTTTCTTTTAACTTTGCTGGAAACTCTCGTTACAAAGTTATTAATGTTTCCGCTCTCATTGTTACAAATATTAAAGGACGGATATTGTAAAAGTTTACAATATCACTCGAGAATTTCCAGCGCATCTCAAACAAATTTTACCCTGGTTTAACAATCATTATAAACAAAATAATTATTATAAACTAAATAAGTTTAAATAATTTTGAACTAAATAGTTTACACATAATATGGTTAGATACTTGTAATTTAATTTATAACATGGTTTAATGTTTGCTTTCATTTATTTATCATTGATAAATTCATATTTACGCGTTAAAATTACGTGGTCGATATATATATATTGCTATGGTTCAAATGGACAAGAAAGAATTTACTCTTAGGCTGGTATGAAAAACATGAAAGTTCTTTGAAAAGGAAAGATTTCTCGAGGTTACGAGAACTTATAATAATAATGCCATAAAAATTGTTTGTACATAAAATAAACAGGTCAAAGAATGAAAAAAAAGGTACCAGATGAAAACAAATTATTTTCTTTAAAACATGTTCACAATTTATAAATAAAAATGTTAGTTGTAAGAATTTTGTAATATACAATAAATTTGTTAATTTTAAGAAGTGGCGAATAATAATAAAAAAAAAAGGATATTTTACGTGGTGATAAAATCGGGACGACATGGTGCAACAATACGGTTCATCCGAGACTATGAAAACGGCCAAGTGGTACGTCACTGATCGGGCAGGTGTGTGTACCGGAGCGCAACTATAAAAACAAATCAAAAGTGCGTTAATCAATTTTGGAAACACAAATAAAGGATAAAAATTATCAACACGGCGAACATAGCTTACCAATGGGAAAAATGGATCCAATTAAAACTCAAAATCAGGAATGCAAAAAACGGGATTTTTTCGGATAACCCAGGTTAAAAAAAAATAAACGTTCTTCCAGAAAAGTAAAAACGGTCAACGCGTATTTTAAATTTCGTGTGCCGTGTAATGTGAAGAATTAACCAAGTTAATTCACTTCGGGAGTAACTAAAAATAAATAAAGATTATAAGTTGGATTCAACCACGTGCGTAATAAAAGAGGAATAATTAATTTGGAGATAAAAATTAAAATTTGGACTTACCTTTTTGAATTATCACAAGCTATGATTTATGGACAATTTGTTCACAATAAAAATACAATTTGATGATCAATCTGGCAATTTATAAGTTGACACGAAGACGAATTACACAAGATTACTTTGAAGGTTAACTTGAAGCGAAAACCAAGGAAGCTATAAGCAATAACAGGAGGCGTGTTAGGTGAGCTCACCCTGCATATTACAAATTTAACTAAACGTGCCGCGTAAACTACGAATTTAAATAAAAACTATATTCGCGAAAGTAAAGATAAACATTGGGGTAATTTTTAAGTTTGTTATTGATGACTTTTATAATAACTACATTTGATGTTTATAATTAATGATTTCATATTACTGTTAAAATAAAATTTATTTATTTATCCATTACGTTTCATCTGGTATTATTATTTTGAATTCGACGACTTTAGTAAGTTTATTCATTAGAATAAAAGTGAAAAGAAAAGGTAAGACGTCGAGGAATCTACTCCTGGCATTAAGAGATTTCATGCAGATTAAAGAGAATAAAACTGAGCTAGCACAAACAAGTCAAAAAGATTAAAAATTTTACTTTAAATTTCAATTAAAAGTGTATGTGACCCGTTAATGAGGACCGGCACATAGCAATATATATAAATAATAATGAATTAAACGCGGGTTGTTACACCGCTTCCGCTAGATGGTGCTCTGAATCTATCATATAAGTGTACTGATTGGTGGCCAAAAATCTAAATATATTTTTTAAAAGCGATCAGTTATCCCACCCTGTATGTACGGAAAGTGGTTGGTTGGTATAATACTATAATAATACTTCTAAAAATACTACAATAATATAATGGCCTTCACGGATCTATTATGGTCCTCCCCCTGTTTTTTTTCCTGTTTTCTCTCAAGAGAGAGAGAGTATATTCATGCAATTCGATACAATCTTAACAATAAAAAAAACTTAAAACTTAACAATAATTGATTAAACTAAAATGGTGGTGATGAATGTTGGTGAAATTAATGTTGATGAATTAAATATGATAATTAATAACTGGATAAATATTAAATTATAACTAGAAAGACAAACGAGCATTACAACGGCAGCGGGTAAAAGACAAAAATTAAAATTTAAGATAAATTTGAAGTTGTTTGAATTTTAATTTAAATTTGAACTGGGTTTGGTTAGTTTAACAGTTTTTTTTTATTTATGTAACGTCAGTGGGGCATAAATCCATTTTAGACAGACTAAGGGGGGGTGTTAAATTGTTTTAGAGTGTTGATAATTGATTTACAGAAAGTTATAAAAATTTGGGTGATGAATTTATTTGATATGATTTCAGAAATTGTAAAAGGTGAAATATTTAAAAAGGAACAATGTGAAGTGTAGGTATGGCGTTGTTGGACGTATTTCGGGCAGGAAGACAATAAATGATGCAGAGTCTACCTACTTTTTGAATCGCAGGGGCACACGTCAACAGGACTGATCTTGAATCTGTATAGATACTCGCGCGCAAACGAGTGACCTGTCAATACCTGCGTCATTTCAAAGGAGGTATCAACGGCACTTCGGAACAAGCGAACATCATGTAGCGTAGGTAAATGCTGCCGGGTGGTCGAACCTTGGACGGCATTTCTGTACTCGGTATCCCAAGTACATGCCGCCTCAAGACGAATCACCCTTCTTGCATAGCTAAGAGGGAACTGGTTGTATGCCATGCGACTGTGTGAAACAGCCGCATCTTTGGCACATTGGTCTGCAACCTCGTTCCCTTCAATGCCGCAATGAGCCTTTACCCATGCAAACCTGATGATCGTTTGGTCCTTCAGTTTGAGCAGTGAACGATGGATGGAGGTGACCAAAGGTACGGTGCTACTCCTATTAGCGATGGTAACAAGCGAAGATAGGCTGTCGGAGAAAATACACACTGAGTGTAACCTCCTGGGGGAGATCCAAGTCAGGGCGGCGTCAATCGCATATAACTCGGCTTGAAACACGCTACAAGTACCGTTTAACCGGTACTTGTGGGTCTCTTGCCGAGCTTCACGGTATATGACGATTGCCGCGCCGACCTCCCCACCTTCCTGCTTGCTGCCATCGGTAAATATAGCAACATCGACCTGGTCGCATATTCGATCGACTTCCAGCGAGTCGTTTGCTTTTATGAAACTGATCGTTTGTCTATAGCGGGGATGTAACATCTCCGCTGGCGACGTACGATTTTGCAAGACAACGTCGTCCGGAAGTCGATCGAAAGTACCATCCATTTTCACTTGCTCTACCCTTGCCACCTCCTTTATCCTTAGCTCGATTGGAGTAAATCCAGCTAAGGCCAACGCAGATATTGCCGAGACCGTATGAAATGCGCGCGTAGCCCTGACGGCGAATGCCCGCTGAAAAGATCGCAACCAACCCAGCACGTACTTGTATCTTAGCACTCCACTCCAAATAAAAGAACCGTAAGTAATGGTCGGTTCGATGACCGCGTGGTATATTGTCTCCACATTTCGTGGATTAATACCCCACGTGGGCCGTACGAACCGACATAAAGATTTAAAAATTTTGTTGGCTTTGACTATGATGTGTCCTCCCCCTGTTAGGCCGATGGCCGAACAACCACTGGCAATCACGGACTAGCAGTCAAGGCAGCCGAAGGCATATAAATATAATGTAGTATGGTCCGCCCTGTGAGCCCGAAGGCCGAACAACTATGGCCTTCACGGATCTATTATGGTCCTCCCCCTGTTAGGCCGATGGCCGAACAACCACTGGCAATCACGGACTAGCAGTCAAGGCAGCCGAAGGCATATAAATATAATCTAGTATGGTCCGCCCTGTGAGCCCGAAGGCCGAACAACTATGGCCTTCACGGATCTATTATGGTCCTCCCCCTGTTAGGCCGATGGCCGAACAACCACTGGCAATCACGGACTAGCAGTCAAGGCAGCCGAAGGCATATAAATATAATGTAGTATGGTCCGCCCTGTGAGCCCGAAGGCCGAACAACTATGGCCTTCACGGATCTATTATGGTCCTCCCCCTGTTAGGCCGATGGCCGAACAACCACTGGCAATCACGGACTAGCAGTCAAGGCAGCCGAAGGCATATAAATATAATCTAGTATGGTCCGCCCTGTGAGCCCGAAGGCCGAACAACTATGGCCTTCACGGATCTATTATGGTCCTCCCCCTGTTAGGCCGATGGCCGAACAACCACTGGCAATCACGGACTAGCAGTCAAGGCAGCCGAAGGCATATAAATATAATCTAGTATGGTCCGCCCTGTGAGCCCGAAGGCCGAACAACTATGGCCTTCACGGATCTATTATGGTCCTCCCCCTGTTAGGCCGATGGCCGAACAACCACTGGCAATCACGGACTAGCAGTCAAGGCAGCCGAAGGCATATAAATATAATGTAGTATGGTCCGCCCTGTGAGCCCGAAGGCCGAACAACTATGGCCTTCACGGATCTATTATGGTCCTCCCCCTGTTAGGCCGATGGCCGAACAACCACTGGCAATCACGGACTAGCAGTCAAGGCAGCCGAAGGCATATAAATATAATCTAGTATGGTCCGCCCTGTGAGCCCGAAGGCCGAACAACTATGGCCTTCACGGATCTATTATGGTCCTCCCCCTGTTAGGCCGATGGCCGAACAACCACTGGCAATCACGGACTAGCAGTCAAGGCAGCCGAAGGCATATAAATATAATCTAGTATGGTCCGCCCTGTGAGCCCGAAGGCCGAACAACTATGGCCTTCACGGATCTATTATGGTCCTCCCCCTGTTAGGCCGATGGCCGAACAACCACTGGCAATCACGGACTAGCAGTCAAGGCAGCCGAAGGCATATAAATATAATCTAGTATGGTCCGCCCTGTGAGCCCGAAGGCCGAACAACTATGGCCTTCACGGATCTATTATATTCCTCCCCCTGTTAGGCCGATGGCCGAACAACCACTGGCAATCACGGACTAGCAGTCAAGGCAGCCGAAGGCATATAAATATAATCTAGTATGGTCCGCCCTGTGAGCCCGAAGGCCGAACAACTATGGCCTTCACGGATCTATTATGGTCCTCCCCCTGTTAGGCCGATGGCCGAACAACCACTGGCAATCACGGACTAGCAGTCAAGGCAGCCGAAGGCATATAAATATAATCTAGTATGGTCCGCCCTGTGAGCCCGAAGGCCGAACAACTATGGCCTTCACGGATCTATTATGGTCCTCCCCCTGTTAGGCCGATGGCCGAACAACCACTGGCAATCACGGACTAGCAGTCAAGGCAGCCGAAGGCATATAAATATAATGTAGTATGGTCCGCCCTGTGAGCCCGAAGGCCGAACAACTATGGCCTTCACGGATCTATTATGGTCCTCCCCCTGTGAGGCCGAAGGTCGAACAACCACTGGCAATCACGGACTAGCAGTCAAGGCAGCCGAAGGCATCATATATATAAAAATCCAGCTCGCTGCTGCTCCAGCGTGTCATTTTTTTTGTTCGGATTATTGTGTTAATTAGATGCAGTGGTAAACTCAAAGAGAACTATTGTGTATTAGATATATTTATTAAGATTACACTGTATACAACTTATGTACTAAATATTGGTTGATAAACATTTACTATGATGACTTACGTACTCGGAATCTACTTTACGACTCGCTTGTGTATACAATCGCATGCGCACATTAACTTACAATTCATAACTTAATACTCCCACTAATTGAAAGTTAAAATTAATCAAACAAAATACATGCTAAATTGATTAAAAAATATAAAAGAAAATTAATAATTATTCATGAAAACTTCTCATTTCATTGTAGCTTCACACATTCCGAATTGTGATTTTAAATTATTAAATTTGTCTTTACTAATCGGTTTAGTTGTAATATCAGCTAATTGTTCTTCGGGAGGTACATAAACAACTTTAACATCACCATTCTCACTTTTTTCACGAATAAAATGATATTTAATATCTATGTGTTTGGTACGTTTATGGTGTTCTGAGTTTTTCACAAGCTGTATTGCACTTTTATTGTCTACACACAAAATTGTTAGACCGTCTTCTAATTCCTCTAGGTTTTGTAGAAGATGACGTATCCAAATTGCCTCTCTCGTTGCATTTGAAGCTGCTATGTACTCAGCCTCCATAGTAGAGAGTGCAACTGTTTACTGTCGTTGACTAGACCAAGTAACAGCTCCACCATTTAACTTAAAAACATATCCAGAAGTTGATTTCCTTGTATTTGGATCACCTGCAAAATCAGAATATGAATAGCCCACCAATTTTGGACATTCTTGATCTATTGCTCCGTATTTGATACCGAAATGCGTTGTTTTTATCAAATACCGAATGATTCTCTTTACAGCATTCCAATGCGATGCATTATGTTTATTTATGTAGAAACCTGCTGACCAAACTTATTGCATAACTTATGTCAGGTCTGGTTACAATGGCGATAAACATTAAAGCTCCCACTGCTTCGCGATAAGGAACAGCTTGCATTTCTTGTGACTCGTCATCTGTTGCGGTGGTCAGGATTACATTTGCGTCTGCCGGCACATTTATCGGTTTCGCATCGTTCATTTTAAACCGTTTTATAACCTGGCGTATATAATTCGCCTGATGAATAAAAATAGTTTTATTATCGCGATCACGTACAATTTCTAGTCCAACAAAATAGTTCAAAGAATCACTAACCGTTACTTAAAATTTATTTTTCAATTCTACCAGGATTTGCTCAATTACTGTTCCATTTTTACTCAGAATTAAACCGTCATCTACAAAAATTACTATAATAACTTTGTTTTTGTTAAATTCTCCTTTATAAACACACTTGCCCGATTCACATTGTATAAAACTTAAACTTGTCAAAAAGTTGTTTAACTTTATATTCCAAGCTCTAGGCGCTTGTTTTAAACCATAAAGAGCCTTTTTTAATTTACACACAGCACCCCCTCTTATATTTGTTCCTTCTGGTGGCGAAATGTAAATTTATTCTTGCAAGTCTCCATTCAAAAATGCTGTTCTTATGTCGAATTGGGTAATTTCCAAATCTTGTGCTGCAGCCATTGCAAGTAAAATTCTTATCGTGTCATACCTTGTCGTGGGTGAAAACGTTTCGTCGTAATCTATTCCCTTTATTTGTGAAAACCCTCTAGCACACAATCTAGATTTGTAACGAGATATGTTTCCATTTGGTGTTCGCCTGACTTTAAAAACCCACTTGCAGTTGATTACAATTTTATCGTCTGGCTTTGGCATTAATT
This sequence comes from Podabrus alpinus, assembly GCA_932274525.1. Taxonomy (NCBI): domain Eukaryota; kingdom Metazoa; phylum Arthropoda; class Insecta; order Coleoptera; family Cantharidae; genus Podabrus; species Podabrus alpinus. The sequence goes on along the minus strand of OW026452.1, from coordinate 40,540,117 downwards.
CCCAAGTTTTGTTCTTATTTAATGCTTCTATTTCTTCTTTTATGGATTGCTTCCATTCTTCGGAGTTCTTGCTTCTCATGGCTTCTTCATAACTGTGAGGGACATCTACTTCTACACAGTTTACTTCAAACTGTTCGTTTTGTTTGGAGCACGTAGCGTCTCACGTTTTCTTAAGTTGTAAGGGGTTCCTTTCGAGGTTGATGACTCGTTTTCTTCTTCTGCCCGTTCTGGTTCAACTTCCTGCGGAACTATCACAACTTCATATTCTTGGTCGCTAGCTTCATTTTCTTCTACGGTTACCTTCACAATGTTGATTCTGGTGTATGGCGTACTCGTATCCTCGTTGAAAATTACGTCTCTGGAAACACTTATCCTTTTTGGTTTCGGGATCAAAAAGTCTGTAATTTGTCGAATTAACAGATTGCTCTGAATAACCCTCGCTAATGGGGTTACACGTTTTATTGTTGATGTTTTGTACGAGTGTACGTAAATGTACCCCGTCAATGGAAATGTATGTGAAATTTAGTAAATACAAATAAATGGAAATATTATGCCTCGGCTTAGCTGGTTCGTAGTGCATGTGTCTTACCTTGTACAGGGTGAGTTCGTTCCGTGACCAATACTGTAAATAAATTTATGGGCTCGGAACAGGTCAAAATAAATATCCTTCGTTACAAAAATAATAATGTTTTTATTTAGCACAAAAATGTAATTAAAGGTTTTGTTATACTAAAAAGTTCTATTATTAAATCTAATTATCAAAATTCTGAACGTTAAATAAAAAAAAACACGTGTCGTATGATGTCCGGAATTTTCACTTAGTTATTTTAAAATTGTACTTAATGTGCACGTTACCTTAGAAAAATACAGGAATCTTCTAGTTACTTGTACTTGAGATGGTACAATTGCGCACCAAAGTTCACTCGATGGGTTTATTACCATGAAATTGTTCCCAGTTGCAGTTTGTTGACCTCGTTGGTGTCGATTTTTAATTCTTCATAAATATTCCCAATCCTTTACGTTTTTTAACTTATTTTTAGTTTTACGTAGGTAAGTAATTAATTTGCTGATTTTTACACTGGTATTTTATACCTTCACCAATTATTTTCACTATAAAATTAATTTTTATTAGCACGATCAAAACTCGCCACCATTACGTGTGAAATTTAACACCAGGACCTCTTCGATTGTTTTATAATTTTCTATCTCGAAATTCATAGCAATCTCGATGTTTGCGTAGACGCATTTTTTTATTGGTTGATCGGAAAATCAATATTATTGAAGTTGCACAGTACAGGTATGGATTAAGCCAATTGTGACTCGTTGAAATTTTATAAGTAAAATTTTTATATTTTCAGATTGGATTGACTTCTTCCTAATTGCTTCGTGGTTGAATTGATAAAGATGCTGGACATGAAATTTCCATTCACAGTTCATTAACTTGTTGCACGTCGAACTCACGTAATGATTTTAAGAACTTATTTAAATTTAACGCTAACACAAATTTTTACATTAATCAATTAATTAACAATATTCTAACTTTTGAAATACCTTTCTTATTACTAAACAATCTTTCATTTACTATAAATAAACATTTTTCAACAAAGAGAATTTTTACATGTTACATTTTAAGTTTATTTTATTCAAACCTGCTTCATGTCCTTTTTTACAAATCATTTGACTTTGAACTAAATTTCTTGGTATCGGACGAAGTTTTTCTGATTACGTTGATAAGTCACATGCTTTATTAATAACAAAATTTTCCCGAATCTTAAATAACGTACTTCCATTGACGTGGTATCTCGATATCGCAATATATCCAACCATTATTAACTTTTTACTCTTGAAATGTAACTTAGTCCTCTTTTCTTTTGGTATGTGCATGTACGCATCACACCCGAATGTTCTAATGTGACTTAGAGTAGGTTTCTTCCCCGTCCACATTTCATAAGGTGTCACCTTTATTCTGCTGTTCAACGTTATATTTAGGATATACACTGCCGTGTTTACAGCTTCGCCCCACAAATTTTTCGGTAAATCGTTTTGATATAGCATAGCCCTTGCACTTTCAACAATCGTCCGCATCTCGCGTTCTGCTTGTCCATTTTGCTGAGGAGTAGGGTAGACTGGGTACGGTTGTGCCAGGGTACGGTTGTGACAGTCGTTATAACAGCAAAACTATACGGAATGCGGGAAAGGGTGCAAGGGGAGGAGAAGGGGCATGCATGTCTAAACGCATTCGGTTTTGTTTCGTCAGTCAGTGCGCGACGCTAACGTAAGCAGAAGTCTACATTGGTTTTTAACAGTCAAAAGTAAGTTTTTTTGTTTACTTTCTTTTAATATTTACTGTTATTTGTATACAGATAGATTATATCATATATTTTTTTGTTACAAGTTGAATATTAGTAGTTAATTACGAGTGATTAGTTTTTACGTAGTGTTGTGTCCATCAATAATTTGGCTGTTGCGATATTAAATTGTTTGTCGTGCAGTCAGAGAAAATAATGGCATGAGAAAAATTTATATAAAAAATGTTTTGAAATGTTAGATTAAGTTATTATATTAAGTTTTTGTGATAAATTTTAAACGCGTGAAGATAACGGTGATAGGCAACCCAAAAGACAGAATAAAATGCGTGATAAAATCAAACATGATTAAAAAAAAGAGGATGAGTTGCCAAGGGGAAATAAACGAGGTTGACTAAAATCAAGCGACCAGAGTGGTCGCAATTTAAGAGAGTTCCTTTTAAAAGAGGAATAAAGGGGTTCGATAAAAATCAAGCGACGAGAGTAGTCGAAATTAAGAGAGGTCTTTTTTTAAAAGGATAAACGAGTGGAATAAAATCGAGCGACAAAGTAGTGGGATATTAAATAGTTCCGTTAAAAGATAAACGTTGTTGAATGAAAAAGCGACAAGAGTGGTCGCACATAAGATAGTGCCATTAAAAAGAAAGCGACTGATAGTCGCATATAAAGAGAATATTGAATACCGGTGTCCTAGAGGGAGGAAGCGTGAGAGGTCGTCTCTTCCAAAGGAATATTTATTGTGTGGAGTTGAGATAAGACAACTGGAATTGGAATAATTTAAGTCCAAATTAGACAGATATTATTAAATTGGATAATTGGATAATTATGCAAACCGGAACCAAGATTAATAAATCCGGACGAGAAAAAAGAGAAGTGCACGCGGGAGTTCGCGTAGTCTAAAACTAAATATTAAAAGGTAACAGCAAATTTTCATTATCGTTAAATTTTGTCGAATGTTGTGTTGTTTATGTATTGTTTATTTTAATTTTCTGAATTTTCATTATCGTTAAAATTTGTCGAATGTTGTATTGTTTATGTATTGTTTATTTTAATTTTGTGAAGTTGTTAATTAAATGTTTATAAAGAGTAAGATGTCCGTATTTTCTTTGACTGTGTGATTAAGGTAATTCCGTCGTAAAAGTCAAAAGAACCTGTCATCCTGAGATAAGAGAAAATCGTGTTCACGGTTCACGGTGGACATTACAAGTTGCAGCCCAACGAGAGGCTAAGGTCACTACAGTAGATTACTTGGCCCATTCATGGCGATTGTTTGTTTTCAAAAGTATGCGTTGGGTACGGTTGTGACAAATGTTGTGGGTACGGTTGTGACATATATTTTTTTTATATTTTTGCTTTTAGATGCCCAGAAAACGCTTGCGGAAGACCGAAAGAGCGCGGTGTGACATAAGTAAATATAAACATGCTTATGAAGAAGTGAAACGCGGGACTTCTTTACGCAGAGCTGCGGAAATGCATGACGTTAATCGCATGTCGTTGTTGCGATACATCCGTAAACGTGATGAAGCCGGTGCGAATCACGATGAAGACAGCATCAGTATGGGGTATGTTGCTCATAATAAAGTATTTTCTAAGGAGCAAGAAGAAGAGCTATCAAAATATATCATACGTTGCGCGGATATATATTTTGGCCTTGCTACAAAAGAGGTACGAAAGCTGGCATTTGAACTGACAACCAAATACAACATAAAGCGACCTGCTACTTGGGTTGAAAATAAGATGGCTGGTGAAGAATGGTTTCGTTCATTTATGAATAGAAACCCGTCACTGTCTGTACGTGTAGCTCAGGCTACAAGCCTTTCAAGAGCTACCAGTTTTAACAAAACGAATGTGGAAGCTTTTTATAATAATTTGCAAACTGTTTTGGACAGACGCACATATGAGCCACAGGATATATACAATGTTGATGAGACAGGTGTCACTACCGTGCAAAGACCGGATAAAGTAGTGGCAATACGTGGCATACGGCAAGTGGGAGCTGTTACATCAGCTGAACGTGGTACATTAGTCACAGTTGCTTGTGCAGTAAATGCCTTGGGAAATGCAATTCCTCCTTTTTTTATATTTCCGAGAGTTCGTTATCATGATCACTTTGTTAGGGACGGGCCAGTGGGATCGATTGGAACTGCAAAACCTTCAGGCTGGATGCAGGATGAGTCATTTTTAGTATTTCTCGAGCATTTAATGAAATTCTCTAATGCTTCTCTAACACATAGAGTGTTACTAGTGCTGGACAATCATTCTTCTCATGTTCATATTAATACACTGGATTTTTGCAAAGAAAATGGCATCACTCTGCTGTCATTTTCTCCGCACTGCTCGCACAAACTGCAACCATTAGACCGATCTGTCTTTGGACCATTGAAAAAGGCTATAAATACTGCTTGTGACGGATGGATGCGAAGTCACCCTGGCAAGACAATGTCTATTTAGGACATACTAGGTATCATTAAGACTGCTATACCTCAGGCTTTCACACAAGCAAACATTCAAGCAGGTTTCAGCAAAACTGGTATTTATCCCTTTAATCGCAATTTATTCCAGGATATTGACTTTTCGCCATCTTTTGTAACAGATAGACCAAACCCTGACACTATTCCTACAACACCATCTAGTGTAGATAACAATCCTGGACTCAACAATGAAATGCTGCCACCTTCAGATTCTCCAATTATAAATGAAATTCAGCCAACTCCATCAACCTCAGCCACGCCGCCTGTGCTTTCTGATTCATGACTGATTCAACCACAACCACTCCGTCAGCTTTTTCACCTGAAATTGTTCGACCTTTTCCGAAAGCTGGTCAAAGAAAAACAAGAGGCACTAGAACAAAAAAGTCAACCATTTATACAGACACCCCCGAGAAAGAGGCAGTTAGGAAAAAACATGAAGAAAAAGAAAAACGTTTGAAGGCTAAGCAGGTAAAGAGAAACCTAGCTGAGGTAAAACAAAATAAGAAAGGGAATGGAAAAGAAAAAGTCAATGCCAAGAGAACAAAGACTTCAGAATCGTCAACCGATGAAGAAGTGTATTTCTGTCTGGTTTGTGTAAGCGCATATTCTGAAAGTAGGGCTGGCGAAAAATGGATCAAGTGCCAAGGGACATGTGGACTCTGGGCCCACGTAGAGTGCGCAGGTGAAAATCAACATTACATTTGTCAAAACTGTGATGATGAATCTGACTAGATTTATTTTTGTTTATTTACATTTATTTTTTGAATAGTTTTTGTTACAATTTAGTATTTACTTTAGGGTCATTCCATCTCAAATCAACTGAAAAATAGGCAAAATTAACTCGACCCCCACCAAATTTGACGAAAATTGGTACACACCATCTTAGTAAGAAATAAAAAATACAAATTTAAGGATTTGTCCAAAAGGGCATTCGTTTCGTTGTTATGGTCGTTCAAAATGTCAAAAAGTTGGTGTGTAGACTAGTAGGAAAACGGCTGTAACTTCGTCCACGGTGGTCTAAATTTAAAAAAAAAAAAAGTTGTGTAAAGGTAAATGAACGTTCTATCCAAATATTCAATCACATTTTAATTTTTCAACCCCTAACTGGATTAATTTTATAATATTAACCCTATTGCAACCCCTATTTAAAAAACGATTTTTGTTTTTTCTTACAGTTTGTTTGTGCAATTGTGCTGAGTATGTGTGCCAAATTTTATCATGGGATCTGCATGGGTTCGGTTGCTACAAATAAATTAAAAATATGGAATGCAAAATTGAATTTTACAAAATAATGTTTGGCAGTATAAAATCAAAATTAAAAAATAGGCCAGAAGGAGTTGACTACTATTAAATTTTGGGGTACAAATATATCAGCAAATTTTGCCAATTTTGGGAGCTTTTTTGAATTTTTGAAGATCTTTTCAGCAATTTGCAATTTTAATGTGCACAACTTTACTATAAGTACCCAACTGCTCGTATTCGAGTATTAAAAATTAATGAATTTTGTCATATTTGTATTAATATTATAAATGTGATAAAACTCCTTTTCTGATTTATTAATAATATTATTGATTGCGCCGACTATATACAGGGTGTCCCCGTGACCGTGGAGAACCTTCGAGGTGGTGATAAAGGACACTTTTCTAAGACAAATTTTCAAATAAAATATTTGCAATAATCGCAAAAAGAGGAACGCCAAAAAAATTCGATCGGATAACGGGACTAACTTCGTCGGGGTAGCAAATGAACTAAATAAACTATATGCACACATGCTCCCAGACGATTACCGCCGTGAATTCGGAGAAATACGGTGGTCCTTCAACACCCCATTAGCACCACACATGGGCGGATGCTGGGAAAGGATGGTCAAATCCGTGAAAACTTCCCTGATGAAAGTTATGCCGACAAAGAAGCCCAACGACAAAGCTCTTCGATGCTACCTAATGGAGGCAGAGAACATTGTGAACTCAAGACCGCTCACCCACGTATCACTTGAAAATGAAGACGAAGAAGCCCTGACGCCAAATCACTTTCTAGTCGAATCGTCCAGCGGCTCAAAGCCCCTTGTAGAACTCTCGGATGATCAAAACCCAAGGTCCAATTACCAGCTATCTCAGCAAATGGCGGAACACTTCTGGCGACGCTGGATCAGGGAGTATCTTCCAACATTAACGCGGAAAACAAAGTGGTTTGATCGAGTAAAGCCGATCGAAGTGGGAGATATCGTAGTAATCATGGATGACAAGCAGCACAATTCGTGGAGAAAGGGAAGGGTGATTGATACCCAATCAAAAAGAGATAATCAGGTTCGACGCGTAACGATCCAGACGCCACGGGGTACGTATGAAAGATCTGCCGCCAAAGTCGCCGTTCTAAACGTACTGGGTAAACAGAATTCTTCAGAAGAAGTTCAGTGTACCGAAGGGGAGCATGTCGCAGAAACTCCAGCCCTGGCTGGTCGTTAGATTTGTCGCCGGTACGGACCTGCACCCGCCAAAGATAGTACGCCCCTGCGTACGAATATTTGTGAATGTATTTTTATTTGAATTTCTGCCCGTACCAACCGCCAAACTGAAAAGTGTACTTAACTGGCCTATATAAAGCGGAGCTAGGAAGTTCAAGTCAGTTAACATTGCAAACTCGGTAAGGGCAGAAATTGTAAGTAAAACCTTTTTATTATTTATTTATATTTATATTTGTATATATTTTTTTTTGATTATTATTGATTATTGATTGTATATTTTTTATTGATTATTGATTGTATATTTTTTAATATAAAAATTTTCAACATTACCATCTATAGTATAATTGCTAATCTCAATAAACAAATAAAATAGTGTAACAGCCGTATATTTGCCGTGAGTTATTGAATTATCAAATAGAAAGGTTGTTAGAAATATTCCCGCCCGCCGTAGTTGAAAGCATTTTTAACAGGTTATTATCAAACAATTTTAAGCTCAGTTTAAAAAACATATTTTCTTTCACAGTATATTTGATTTGTATTACTTCCTCAATCATGAGGTCTACGGAAATTCAATTTTCAAAAATTAACATTCTACACACTGAACTTACTGTAATTTAATTATTACATATTTTAACAAAGCGCGATCTATTGAGATCAACTCGTCATGAGCTCTAGTTTTCAACAACCCTTCATGAGCTCTCGTTATCAACAACCCAAAAATCAAATTTTACCAAAACTTTTATCTGTGTGGCTTTCCAATTTTAGCCAATAACAGACATCAAAAAGATTCAGCAACCAATCAGAAATTATTAAACTTATTACAATATGTTTATCCTAAAACTTATTCCTAAACCTCACATGCTATAAAGAAAATGAGTAATCGCTCATCGACATTTTTTTAATTGGATACAACTATCCTATATACAAAATACAAATTATGTTTCTTTATGTGTGTGTAAAGAATAAAACCTACATTTTATTCTTTTCATATTTTGATGAACAATATTTTGTTGACAGCGGACCCTTATACACAGCGGACACAGATACATAACCCATAAATTAAATATCAATTTAAACGAACAGATCCGGAGAATTTGTAATAACGGATGTTTACAAGTTTGAATTTACTATGATGTTTAGGGATAAATTTTTAGTCTTTCTTTGTTAAAATGTATTTAATTTTTAATGAGAAATATTTCCTATCGAAAATTACAGCTTAGAAACTGGTCGTAACAGTACATACACAATTAACTTTACATACACTACTCGTTTTTAACATTTATCTACACCTCGTCTTATTATTCGTCTTATGTTACTCGTCTTAAATTATCGTTCGTCTTGATCACACGTCGTTGACGTAAGCCGTCTTTGCTACATCTTGATCTTACTGTTCGTAGTCATGTCGTGTCAGTTCGTCTTACAGTGGCGTCTCGTCTCGTTAGCGTCGTCTCAATCCTACAATACCTTCCGTTTCTACTTGTATGTGTGGTAAAATATATTTATAAAATGGCTTCGCACAAAAACGTAACAAATACATTCGAAATGCACACCACTGCTTGAAATAATAACAGCGGCATCTATAGTCTATCCGTTTTAAGAATGCAGAACTAAATCGTACTAAAACTGTGACTTTCGAGCATAATTGGATAAAATTTTAACACGTTTACACTGTCGAAATTTTATTTGCGATTGATGACTCACGAATATTTTTTTCTAAAAGTTTCTGGCAAATTTAAAACATTTGTACAAGTTAAAGCGCTATTTGATTAAAAATTACCTTTAACTCGATTTTGTCAAGTATCAAATAAGTGACATTTGTTTTTTGTCGCTCATATACTTTAATTATTTGACGTATTCCTGTGTAAATCTGACTTGCCGTTCTAGGCGACCACCAACCTCTAATGCAATACAAAACCGGATGGACCCGAAGCGCGTTATTATTCAGACACCGAGTGATTCTCACAACTTTACCTACAACTGTGTGATTACTTTGAGTAAATTTTACAAAATTTCATAAAAAAATTAATAAAAGAAAGGTTAGTTCAATAGTGTGGTCGCTTTAACCAGAGGGTGCTATCCTGGCGCGAGCGTCCACAACGGTCGCCATTTTAAACTTGCGCTAACATTTTTCAAGTCGCGTACGGAAGTTTTTTACACAATATTAAGTATAATCAATTTATTTTATTGTTTAATTAACCAAAGTGATTGTGTACCATTGCTCGAAAAGTCTTAATTTCTTCTAATGGAATTCATTACAGCTATGGATCAAATGTCAGCTTTGGAAGATTCGGAACCCCACGGCCCAATTTTAGAAACTTCATATCTTACTAAAAATAGTTACAAAATTAAAAAGGAGGAATTGGAATACGCAAATTTTAATCTAGAAGACTTACATCACTCGATAGACATTAAAGAAGAGTGCGATACTGAACAATTAACTCGGAAGCAACCTTCGTGCAAATCTAACGGCCCACATTTATTTTGGTGTGCAAATTGTGAGTACAAAAATTTAAATAAATGCGCATTAAAACAGCATGTAACATCTCATATGGACGTGAAATCATTTCTTTGCAAAATATGTGGCTTTAAGTGTGCCCTGAAGGTTGTTTTCAACAAGCATTTAAAATATCATAGTGCTAAAAAACAGTTCATTTGTGAAATATGTGATTGTAAATTTTCAGTGAAAAGTAATTTAAAAAGGCATTTAAGCATTCACACTGGCGAGAAACGTTTTGCTTGTGAAATATGTGATTATAAATGTGCACGTAATTCACATTTAAACCTTCATTTAAAAACTCACACTGGCGAAAAACCGTTTTCTTGTCAAATATGTGACTACAAATGTGTACGAAAATCAGATTTAAACAAACATTTAAAGACTCACACTGGCGAGAAACCGTTTATATGTCAAATATGCAATTTCAAATGTTCCCAGAAATCAAGTTTAAACAAGCATTTAATGACTCACACTGGCGAAAAACCGTTTGCATGTCAAATATGTGACTACAAATGTGTACAGAAAGCAAATTTAAACAATCATTTAAAGACTCACACCGGCGAGAAACCCTTTGTTTGTCAAAAATGCGACTTCAAATGTTCACAGAAATCAAGTTTAAACCTACATTTAAAGACTCACACTGGCGAGAAACCGTTTGCATGTCAAATATGTGACTACAAATGTGTACAGAAATCAGATTTAAACAATCATTTAAAAACTCATACTGGCGAAAAACCATTTGCATGTACAATATGTGACTACAAATGTGTACAAAAAACAAATTTAAACAAACATTTGAGAATTCACACTGGCAAGAAACCGTTTGCATGTCAAATATGTGACTATAAATGTGTACAGCAATCAAGTTTAAACAAACATTTAAAGACTCACACTGGTGAAAAACAGTTTGTATGTCAAATATGCCACCTCAAATGTTCACGGAAATCAAGTTTAAACAGACATTTAAAGACACACTGGCGAAAAACCGTTTGCATGTCAAATATGTGACTACAAATGTATACAGAAATCAGATTTAAACAAACATGTAAAAACTCATACTGGCGTAAAACCGTTTGCATGTACAATGTGTGACTACAAATGTGTACACAAAACAAATTTAATAATAATAATATAATATTTATTCAATTTTCAATATTTACATTGACATGTAACAAATTACAATTCATAATGTATTACTAGCTTAAGCCCTTTGTTAGATATTTTATATATGTACAGTTATTATAATTTTTATAGTAAATACATAAATGAAATACAGGATAAAAATTTCAAAAACCTGTTAATTATTTTTACACAATTGATATAAAAGGGGGTCACAGGAATATGATCTAGGATAGGGTGGGTTAACATTTATAGGAGTTGGAGATGGAATTATATAAACGACACATTTAAAATAAAATATATACAACACTTCTAGTCTTCCCTTCATGACAAGAACCGAGCGAGACCGACGCAGCCTCAGTGATTGTAGAAATCATATTTTCGCAGCAAGACTGATTTTAAAAGTTTGCCCTTATTCTTTGAATTCAAGTTGTCTAGAGCGTAGTCTCCAATTTTTCTAATTAGTTCATTATCATGATACGAGCAGCTTTTCAGAAACTTTTCAGTGGATTTTTTGATAAAATCTCCGACATATTCAAAATTGTTTTCCTCGTGCATAAATTTAATCGTAGTGTAGCGGGGATAATTGTTCACGATTTTAAGGAATTTATTTATACAACGTTGAGCTGCGATTATATTACTGTCTGGGGCACTTCCCCAAATACTGTAACCATATGTAAGGACTGACCTGGCACATGTACGGACCAGCAGTAGCTTCAGCTCTTTTGGTAAGTACACGTCGTACTTTGATACATAATCTTTCCTTACTGCTCTAATGAGAAGTCAGCTCGGAAAAGATTAAGTCCACGCAGAAGGATAAAACCATCTACTTTAATTTTGCGTGGGGCCCTGGTGTTAGGTTTTAAACTAGCTCATTTATTGCGGAAGCGAGAGTCGTGGATCGTGTGAAAGAAACACCCCGGAGAGATCAAGGAAACAGCTTTGCTAACAACACAATTAAAATTAACAATAAGAAGTTCATTGTCAGAAGGCAAAGATATAAGCGATGTCGGATGTAAGAGGTGTTAGCCGACCAAAACAAGCACAGTAGCAACGACATTGCCACCGAAAATCACTCCCAAACATAAACCAAGGGCACATTCGAATGGTTATATAAAAATCCCACGATAAAGTGGAACCATATCGAATCCCCAATGATAAAACAAAAGACAGCAATCTCGGTGAAATGCCGCACCCTGTATATGGGTCGAACATCGTAGCCTTTCATAAAAAAATAATATAAAATCAAAAATAAACACAAAAAAAAATTGTTCAACATAGAATTTCAAATATGAAATTCGAACGTACTACTATCATTTTGGAATCCCTTCGTCAATGCATTCTACCATAAGCGGTTCGATGTAATAAGTGGAAATAAATACCCTGAACAAGTTAATTAAATAAAACACAAATATCAATAATTAATAATTAAAAGTTTATTACATATCAACCTGAACATTCGATCCATTTCACACTTGCGAATGCGAACTGGATAAGATAAACTAATATCACCTCGCCGCAGGAATATAAAATTGCAAGGCTATCGCAATCTTGGCGACCACTCTAAGAATAAAAAAATGCATGACAAAAAGGAAACCAAAATGTTACACATAAAAAACACATAAATTGGTCAAGGGTGAACTCCAACGTCATCGTTCTCCAGGTGTATGGAAGAAAATTTGGCTAAATTAATTATCCAGTAACTGCGAAGCAATGAACAAAATTATTTGGCGACTTACCATTGTGAAAATGAAGTAATATTTCACAGGAAGCACTGACCATGGGTCCAACAAAAAATGTACGATCCGGGAAAAATCAACCATCCCTCAAATCACGAATGTCACATCCCCATGAAGGGTTTTGGAGCGCAAGATCCAAAAAACCATTCGTATTGATGGATGGGAACCCTCCAAAATCGAATCATCCCTTTTCAAAATTTTGAACCAAAAACTGATAACCATTTCACAGCACTTTCAAAACATGACCGGAGCGTTCGAGCGCCCACCAATGACCTCTTATCATAGCATGCGCGAGTTTAATCTCCGTCAATCACGTTCGCTATACAGAGTGCTACGAAATATGTCGCTAGATGTTAAAAGTTGAATTTATAAATTCAACGTTGTTGCGAAAAGTGAAAATTTTTCGTAACACACCCCCGAAGTAAGCGATCTGGCCGGTGGCCAAGATCCAAAAAAGATCAAAAAAATTATTAGATGAACGAAGTTGACAACGAACTGTGAATTGACGGAAGAAAACTTATTTATTTACTGTAGTGTGGAGGTAGTTTGTAGCAGTACTTGGTAGGAAAGAAATATTAAGCGTTGCTAATAAAAAATGAGCTTAAAATATTTCAATAAAAAAATAAAAAAATCAAAATCTCTAAAAGATTGAGATCAAAAAAAATAATAATAATACTTGTATGGTTTAGTACACAATTGACGAAACGCCATCGTAAATCCGCAGAAGCGAAAACCAAATGGTAGAGCTAACAATAGCTACTGAAAACCATATAGTGTGTGATTTTGTCTCAGATAAAAATCAATGAGTACAAAATGGGCAGCCCGCATTGGACCTGCACCGAAAAAAACTGTGGGCAGCCCGCATTGGACCTGCACCGAAAAAACTGAACAGCTAGGAAAAAAAACATCTAGACTGTCGATAAGGAATGGCTCGCATCGGACCCATTCGAGAATAGTCGAACAAAAATATCTTCGAACTAATTCTTCTCTTCCAGTATGAGACAGTCATGATTCTCAACACATAGGAAGGGTAATTTGTCAAAACGACAAAATAATTAATAATTTGATCAAGAAACTTGACCAACAGATCGTCCTACCAAGACTTAAACAAATTTCCTCAAACCGTTGGAATAAATTCCGATGAAATAATTAATAGCTTGATGTTATGCTATTATTATGACGGGTTTTAATTATGTGCAAATATGATCTTAGATGTAATTAGATCAGTAGAAAATGCATTACCCAACCTCCTGTTAGGTAATGGTTATGATTTAAGTTGTTGTTAAACCATTAAGTGAACAAACATTACCCATCCTCCACCCTTATGTAATGTATGGTTCAAGATGTTATTGAACCAATTAGTTACAACATTACCCAGCCTCCACCCTTATGTAATGTATGGTTCAAGCTGTTATGGAACCAATATGTGTACAAACAATTACTCCATCCAACCACCCTTATGTAATGTATGATTCAAGATGTTATTGAACCAATAGGATACAAACAAATACTCCAACCAACCACCCTTATGTAATGTATGATTCAAGCTGTTATGGAACCAATATGTGTACAAACAATTACTCCATCCAACCACCCTTGACCAATTTATGTGTTTTTTATGTGTAACATTTTGGTTTCCTTTTTGTCATGCATTTTTTTATTCTTAGAGTGGTCGCCAAGATTGCGATAGCCTTGCAATTTTATATTCCTGCGGCGAGGTGATATTAGTTTATCTTATCCAGTTCGCATTCGCAAGTGTGAAATGGATCGAATGTTCAGGTTGATATGTAATAAACTTTTAATTATTAATTATTGATATTTGTGTTTTATTTAATTAACTTGTTCAGGGTATTTATTTCCACTTATTACATCGAACCGCTTATGGTAGAATGCATTGACGAAGGGATTCCAAAATGATAGTAGTACGTTCGAATTTCATATTTGAAATTCTATGTTGAACAATTTTTTTTTGTGTTTATTTTTGATTTTATATTATTTTTTTATGAAAGGCTACGATGTTCGACCCATATACAGGGTGCGGCATTTCACCGAGATTGCTGTCTTTTGTTTTATCATTGGGGATTCGATATGGTTCCACTTTATCGTGGGATTTTTATATAACCATTCGAATGTGCCCTTGGTTTATGTTTGGGAGTGATTTTCGGTGGCAATGTCGTTGCTACTGTGCTTGTTTTGGTCGGCTAACACCTCTTACATCCGACATCGCTTATATCTTTGCCTTCTGACAATGAACTTCTTATTGTTAATTTTAATTGTGTTGTTAGCAAAGCTGTTTCCTTGATCTCTCCGGGGTGTTTCTTTCACACGATCCACGACTCTCGCTTCCGCAATAAATGAGCTAGTTTAAAACCTAACACCAGGGCCCCACGCAAAATTAAAGTAGATGGTTTTATCCTTCTGCGTGGACTTAATCTTTTCCGAGCTGACTTCTCATTAGAGCAGTAAGGAAAGATTATGTATCACGGGCGCCCCACGTTGGGCGCCAGTGTTCTGTTTTCCCTCCTTTCCGTTCCTAATGAGAGAACGGTTTGGAAAGGCAAACAAGACCACGCAGAAGTAAAACTCCTACTTATATTCGTGGTACCCTGATGTTCGTATAAGCCAACTCGCTGTAGCCTGGAAGCGAGGGTCGTAAGTCCAATGAAAATTCCACTCTGTGTTGTGCCGAAAAAATGCGAGGATACGCTTCGTCGAAAAATAAAACAATGGTTAAACAATAACGTTTTATTGAAAATTAAATCGATATCGACAATGATAAACGCTTGTGGTAGTGACGTGCCAAGAACAGGAAGCACGTTAATTGATGGTGACAACGGTACGTCAAAGGTGACACAATACGGGACACCAGAATGGTATACCCGTCAATACAAATAATTGACTGTGATTTATTACCACAATACCACAAGAAAATCCAAACAAGAATATTAAAATTTGTCTCACCTGAGCTCAAGATGAGTTTACAATATAATAACGACAGCAATAATCCTTGTGTGGAACGTAGTGGTTGGTGTTGACTTCCAATGGCTCCCAATCTAGAATCCTCGGACTGTTGTACACCGACGTAATACTCGACGAGCAGGTTCTGACAGGCGGATTCGAAGATGGACAGGCGGCACTCCGCTGCGTTGATAGTATGGTACACGATGGCGATTCAAGTAATATAAGGTGATCGTCCAAAAATATACGATCATAAAAACTGAAGCTGCGATGACAATAACAATCGACTTCCAAAAAAGGTAAACACAGACAGCTGTCAAAATCGTCACCAGACGAATGTTACCAAATAAAATATAGTTGGCAATGCTTTGTACTTTGATAATGATAAAAAAAATGGACGTTCGCGATAACGAATCGAATACTTTTCCATAAAATTCTTGAACTGGCTAAAACAAAATAGCTACGCACTGAATTCACGAAATCCGTAATGACGGTGGAATTAACTATTGCGTATTACTAATTTTGTAACGAAAATCAACCGATAAAATATCGATTTTCACACGATCAATAAATATCGACCTGTCGTATAGCACTTCAAAACCAAAGTCTATGTCTGACGGCGCGCGTGAGCGTTCGTACCCTGTACTATCAAGTACGTTGCAAAAATGAAATGAGAGATGGCGCTTGGAGTAACAATTTGAATAATTTATTCAATATAGGTGATTATATTTTATTATTATAAAATAGGCCATTATAGGTGACAAAAATAGATAAATTTTGTTACAACTTAATGGGTAGATATAGCAGGTGTAGCACGTAGTTGGTCTTTTTGACTCTTTCAGCTATTGTTTTTTTCCACGTAAGACGTTGATCTAAGATTAAGCCTAGATACTTTATCTCTTTCTGCACTTCGATAACGGTATCATTTATTTTAATGTCGACTGCAGGACGTATTCTGCTGCCCGTAAACATGATAGCCTCAGTCTTACCAACATTTAATTTTAATTTCCAGTCGTTCAAAAACTTGCATACCGACAGAAGATGTTCATTGATATTTTCAATTATAATCTCTTTATTGAGGCACGACGAGTAAATCGCTGTATCGTCGGCATATAATGCGATGTTAGTATGTTCGTGCTTCGGAATATCATTTATATAAATGTTAAATAGCGTGGGTCCAAGAATGGAGCCTTGCGGAACATCAGCCGGTATGCATTTTTGCAGAGATCTTGAATCGCCAATCGCAACACTGAAACTGCGACCAGTCAAATAGCTCTTGACAATCCTTGTCAAGGACGCAGGAAGGCGCAGGTTAATCATTTTATATATCAGGCTCTCGTGCCAGACCGTGTCGAACGCCTTCTCCAAGTCTAATATAGCCATTCCAGTGTGATTGTTGTTGTTGGATTCCATCACTACATCCTCAACTACTCTGGCTAACTGATGAATGGTGCCGTGCCCCTTTTGAAACCCAAACTGCTCATTTATTATTAAATTATGGTTTGTCAGATGGTCGACTATTTCTTCTTGTATTACTTTCTCCAAAATTTTGCTTAAGGAAGAAAGTAGACTTATCGGGCGATAGTTTTTGGCTTCGGCTTTGTCCTTGTTTGGCTACGGAATTGCGAGCATTTTTGCAGTCTTCCACGACGTAGGAAAGTAGCACAATTTTAGGCAAGCTCTGAATATATAATATATTTGTACAATGCCCTTTTTGGGGAGGTACTTCAGGTGCTTGTTGGTAATATCATCTCCACCCGGAGCTTTCTTGATTTTTCGGCTCTGAATAATTCGCCGTATTCTTTTAGGAGTGATGTTAATTTGACATGTTTCGTCAATACCTTGAAGTAGGTTCACGCTCGCATTTACCTGGTCCTCTAATGGAGAGGTAAGATTCATTGTCACCTGGTGTACCTCTTCGAAAATATTGGCAATGACCTCTGCCTTTTCTTGGTTGGTATAATATTTTATATTTGCATGACTTAATGCGGGTGTGGGTTCATTTTTTCTTCTCAACGCGCCATATACTTTCCATAATGAATTGTCCTGTGCGGTAAGGGTTCTGGTTTTATATATAGTCCACTTCATTTAGGATTTTGATACGGAATAATTCATACAAAACGTTTTAGTGTGTTTTTGGCTTTAATAGGGTGTTCTAAATAGTTTCTCAAAAGTCCCCAAAGATTGGGTGTCCGCTAAAGTTTTGAGGGCCTGAAAACGGCTGAAATTTCAGTTCCAAAATTAATTTTTGTGAATATCTCAATTTCTATAGGATTTAGGTAAAAAATACATCAGATGAAAAAGTAAGCTGAAGAAATTTTAGAGAAATTACTAAGATAGACATTTTTTCATATAAGCAACCGTGTCCATGATACACGCGAGTGAAATGTCATCTGAAAGCAGGTAAGTATAGTAATATAATATAATTTTGAAGGCAAGGGAAGGGTTTTAGAAAAAAATTTTATTCTAAATTTCGTTTTAGATTTGCTCACTTTATCGATTGAAAGAAAAAAAAATTTGAAATTGGAAAATTTCTTCAAAAAATGTAACATATTTTTCGATTTGAGCTCTTCGAAAGAACCGTTACGTTGGGGATGGATTTTTAACAATCACGCTCGTCGATTGCCGACGAGTACACGTTGGACATATTAAATTTTCCTTTCGTTGTGAACCTTTTTTCTCGCCAAAACATTACAAATTCATGCATGTTTATTGTTCTATTATTTTTATTATTCATGGTAATATTTTGGCGAGAAAAATGGTTCACAACGAAAGGAAAATTTAATATGTCCAACGTGTATTCGTCGGCAATCGACGAGCGTGATTGTTAAAAATCTATCCACAACATAACGGTCCTATCGAAGAGCTCAAATCGAAAAATATGTTATATTTTTTGAAGAAATTTTCCAATTTCAAATTTTTTTTCCTTCAATCGATAAAGTGAGCAATTCTAAAGCGAAATGCAGAATAACATTTTTTTCTAAAACCCTTCCCTTGCCTTCAAAATTATATTATATTACTATACTTACCTGATTTCAGATGACATTTCACTCGCGTGTATCATGGACACGGTTGCTTATATGAAAAAATGTCTATCTTAGTAATTTCTCTAAAATTTCTTCAGCTTACTTATTTATCTGATGTATTTTTTACCTAAATCCTATAGAAATTGAGATATTCACAAAAATTAATTTTGGAACTGAAATTTCAGCCGTTTTCAGGCCCTGAAAACTTTAGCGGACACCCAATCTTTGGGGACTTTTGAGAAACTATTTAGAACGCCCTATTAAAGCCAAAAACACACTAAAACGTTTTGTATGAATTATTCCGTAGTTTGCTTGATTTTTTGACTAAAAGCAGTGGACTATTAACCATTCTTGGCGTCGAATGGTTTTAATCCGTGTTTGAATTTCTTCCGTTAGATGATTTTTTTCAAACCGATATACAACTTGACCCGTTTCTAGCCATTTCCGTCTCGCTTTATTACGTCTTCTTTTAAGATCATCAATTTCAATATCTGCATAGAAGGTATTTTTAATTGTTTTAAATTTAGTTGCAACTTTATGAGCTTCATTAATTGCTTTAGTGAACTTGGTAATTTCGTTGTCGATATCTTGAATGCTGTTGATATTTGGAGATATTCGCATTCTGTTGTTGCATTCTATTTTGAATTTTTGCCAGTTAGTATTGGGTATGACATAGTTTGGCGGAATACGGCTAGTAAGCAGAGTCATCAACACAGACCAGTGATTGGAACTGAGGTCATTGATTGTTTCGGGCTGGGTATAAGACGTTATTCCTTGCACAAGAAAAAAATCTATGGTGGCTTGTTGTAACCCCTGCGGGCTAAAGGTAGGTGTAGGTGGATATAGCAGCAGATAGTTGTTGACGTCGTTATGTCCTTTTAAAGTGTTGCCGTTTCTATTCGCGTATCTACAGTTCCATTGGGAGTGTTTGGAATTAAAGTCTCCTCCAACTATGATCTTATCGTAGTTATTCATGATATTATCAAGCTCGGTTGATGTTAAATTTGTGGATGGTGGAACGTACATGGCACCAACATAAAAAGGACTGTTTAGATTTATTTTTAGTACTAACACCTCAGCCGTTACGTCGGGTTGTGCGGTCGATTCGTATGGCAACCCTTTTTTAATGAAAATAGCAACACCACCTGCCTGTCAATCGATCTTTCCTGAAGACTAGAAAATTTTTAAATTTTAATTTATCGCTCGCCTGTAGCCAGGTTTCCGTTATTAGAGCAATATGGATATTATTTTCTTCTAAAAATAGTTCTAGATCTTGCATTTTGTTTACAACGCTTGTAGCGTTCCACGTCATTATATTAAGTGTTTCGTGGTCGTAATTACCCATTAAACTCTTTAGCACATTTGATGAATGCCGACATTCGAGCAGCACCATCCACGGTACTTGCCATGACACGATTTAACTCGCGCAGAGCGTTTAACATTTTATCCAAGTTGCACAACGATTCTAACCTTTTCATTTCACTAAAAAGTGAATCCAAGTTATCCATACCTACTGGATTATTATTTCGCGATGTACCAACATAATTTACCGGATATTGGACAACCTGGCTTGCTTGGCCTCTTGTATGACCTTGAGTATTCATTACCTGTGCAGGTGTTTCAAATAGTGGGTTTTGTAGTACCGATGTATATGAAATGTCGGGTACTACTGTTCGTTTTTTTCGAAGTTCTGGAAACTCCTTCATATGCATTTGGTAGCCTCTGGATGTAATTACCTTTGGTGTGGGTGGTCTGATTACCTTCTTTAAAGTTTTAATAAAAACGGGGCAATCTCTCGAACTTGCTATGTGTGTCCCGTGGCAGTTCGCGCATTTTGGGGTTGTGAGATCCAAACTTGTACAGTCTCGAGTTAAATGACTTCCAGCACAATTTCGGCAAGCCATCTTAATATTGCAGTTATTAGCTGCATGCCCATACTGCTGGCATCTATAATATTGCGTAAGCCCCTTTCTGGCTCTGTACTTCTCCCAATAAACTCTTGTATTGGCCACATATCTTATTCCCTGAATTTCGGTGAACGTTATTTCGTTTTCGAACGTAACTTTATATTTAGGATATCTACAAAAATTACTATAATAACTTTGTTTTTGTTAAATTCTCCTTCATAAACACACTTGTCCGATTCACATTGTATAAAACTTAAACTTGTCAAAAAGTTGTTTAACTTTATATTCCAAGCTCTAGGCGCTTATTTTAAACCATAAAGAGCCTTTTTTAATTGACACACAGCACCCCCTCTTATATTTGTTCCTTCTGGTGGCGAAATGTAAATTTCTTCTTGCAAGTCTCCATTCAAAAATGCTGTTTTTATGTCGAATTGGGTAATTTCCAAATCTTGTGCTGCAGCCATTGCAAGTAAAATTCTTATCGTGTCATACCTTGTCGTGGGTGAAAACGTTTCGTCGTAATCTATTCCCTTTATTTGTGAAAACCCTCTAGCACACAATCTAAATTTGTAACGAGATATGTTTCCATTTGGTGTTCGCCTGACTTTAAAAACCCACTTGCTGTTGATTACAATTTTATCGTCTGGCTTTGGCACTAATTCCCAAGTTTTGTTCTTATTTAATGCTTCTATTTCTTCTTTTATGGATTGCTTCCATTCTTCGGAGTTCTTGCTTCTCATGGCTTCTTCATAACTGTGAGGGACATCTACTTCTACACAGTTTACTTCAAACTGTTCGTATTTGTTTGGAGCACGTAGCGTCTCACGTTTTCTTAAGTTGTAAGGGGTTCCTTTTGAGGTTGATGACTCGTTTTCTTCTTCTGCCCGTTCTGGTTCAACTTCCTGCGGAACTATCACAACTTCATATTCTTGGTCGCTAGCTTCATTTTCTTCTACGATTACCTTCACAGTGTTGATTCTGGTGTATGGCGTACTCGTATCCTCGTTGAAAATTACGTCTCTGGAAACACTTATCCTTTTGGTTTCGGGATCAAAAAGTCTGTAATTTGTCGAATTAACATCATATCCAACCATTATTAACTTTTTACTCTTGAAATGTAACTTAGTCCTCTTTTCTTTTGGTATGTGCATGTACGCATCACACCCGAATGTTCTAATGTGACTTAGAGTAGGTTTCTTCCCCGTCCACATTTCATAAGGTGTCACCTTTATTCTGTTGTTCAACGTTATATTTAGGATATACACTGCCGTGTTTACAGCTTCGCCCCACAAATTTTTCGGTAAATCGTTTTGATACAGCATAGCCCTTGCACTTTCAACAATCGTCCGCATCTCGCGTTCTGCTTGTCCATTTTGCTGAGGAGTACCTATACGGCGCCGTTCTTTCTAATTCAATTCCCTTTTCCATCAAAAACTTTCGAAAATTTGTGTTTACGTATTCTGTCCCATTATCGACATGTAAGGTTTTCACTGAATAACCAAATTTTGTTTTACACATATTTAAAAGTTTTAAAACATTCTAATACATCAGTTTTATATTTAATAAAAAATACTACACGATAACCCGTGTTCTCGTCTTTGAAAAGTGCTAGGTAATGCGCTCCATTTATCGTAGGAGTTGACATAGGTCCAGATAGGTCACCATAAATGACCTCGGCTGGTTTAGAATTACGTATCACACTCGCAAATGAAAGTCTGTGTTGTTTTCCATAAATGCATGACTCACAAAATTTACGACTGTCGACATTTTTTAAATCTACATCACTAATTAGTCCTTTTGATACAATTTCTTCCATTGTTTTGAAATTGATATGTGCTAGCCTATTATGCCATATTTTCAATTTATCGGTATCTGTTACTACATTTCCTTGGTGAGAGATAATTGTCTTAAACTGTAAATGATAAAGATTGTTCAAAACACGAACTGCACAAGCCGTAATTTCATTATTTTCGTAAATATACGCATTCTTATTTTATTTCACAATTTTCATACCCTTTTTCGTAATCACACCTTCCGAGAATAAATTCTTTCGAAGTTCAGGAACATATAACACATTTTTTGTTATTATTGCGTCATGCCACGCACCATTTAAGAACTTACGAATTTTTATGGTTCCTTTTCCTTTTACTTCGACAGTTTTATTGTTTCCTAACGTAACTAACATTTCGTTGTCATTCTTCTCAAACGTATGAAAATATTCTCGCTTAAAACTCATGTGTCCTGATGCACCACTATCCAGTATCCATATATCATCTTTCGATTCTGTCACATGGACAAAATTATCCTCTGTTGTGGAAGCTGATACATTTCCTTGTGATCCGAATTGGTCATCTGTTTTGAAAAATTTCTGTTTTTGAGTTTTCTTTGGGTTGGTACAGTCTCTTGCAAAGTGACCTTTCTTTTGGCAATTGTAGCAAGTTACCTGTCTCTTCTTATTTTTGGTATTTTCTTTTGGTTTCAACTTTATTTGTGATGAAAATGCATTATCGGCTTCTTCTGTCGCTGCTAAATTTGCTTCTTCATCTAGCAATCTTGAAGTGAGATTTTCTATCGTCTGACGTTTCTCATTTACTTATAACCAGGCTTGCCTTACACCTTTAAACTTCTCTGGTAAAGAGCTTAGCATTTTAGTCATCACTGCTACGTCACTTATTACATCACCACCTTCTCTTACTTGCTTAGCTAGGTTTTCTACTTTAGAAATGTGCATCGCTACGCTGACGTTTGGATCCATCCGATACTGATGAAAGCGTTCTTGGTGCATTATCGTGTTCATTTCTGATTTTTGCTGATAGATGGTGTTCAAGCGATCCATAATTTCTTTTGCGCTTGTACAATTTTCCACCAACGTAGTCTGCGCAAGCTCCATCGCTGTCGTCAGGGTATACATAGCTATGGCGTCTGTTCTATTCCAAAGTCCAAGTTCCTTTGTTTCTTCAGGTTTTGGCTTTGTAGACTCTCCAGCTGTGACTTCGTTGCACCCTTGTGCACGTAATGCACACTTTATCTGGAATTTCCATTGCTGGTAATTCTTCCCATCGAACTTGTTTAACGAACCAATGTCAGTCTTGTCAACCATCTTTACCACGCCCGAAACTGATTCACAATTCTCTCTATCTTGATTAGTTTTACACGTTCACTGGGCCAATAACCAATTGTGTTAATTAGATGCAGAGGTAAACTCAAAGAGAACTATTGTGAATAAGATATATTGATTAAGATTACACTGTATTACAACTTATGTACTAAATATTGGTTGATAAACATTTACTATGATGACTTACGTACGCGGAATCTACTTTACGACTCGCTTGTGTATATAATCGCATGCGCACATTAACTTACAATAATTCATAACTTAATACGGATCAACGTAGCAACGGATAATCGGATCAACGGATACACGGATAGGTACGTGGTGTGAGAGTTACCTTCATTGAAAATAACTTCAGAAACTTCAAAAGCGAAAATTTCCGAAATGGTGGATACTCAAGTAGTTACTCATTATTCCCCACATGTTCCTGCTGCTGCTCGAAAATGTGATAAAAGAAAGATTTCTATACACGAATCAAGACCTCCATCAAGTTAGCCCCCCTTTAATCGAATTTTTAACTTTTTCTTATGCCAAACGTTTGGTAATCGTTACGTAAGGTTTGGTAGTCCGATTAAAAGTTTTGGTAGTTCTTTGATTTTTCGTAATTAACTAATCAAATTTTTTTGTCAAGTTAGCCCCCCTTCAATCGGTTTTCAACTTTTTTTTAGCTCATTTGATCGATTATAATGTGTAGAGGTTTGGTAGTCCTATAAAAAGTTTTGGTAGTCCCGAATTTTGTCGTAAATAATTAATTAAGTTGGAAGATTACTTATGCGCATGCGCTAAATTTCACGTGCATAGAACAATAATAATTTATTGCCATTTGGCCTAATTTAAACCATTTGTAACTTTTTTTTAATGCCAAACGATTGGTAATCGATACGTAAGGTTTGGTAGTTCGATTAAAAGTGTTGGTATTTTTTCGTTTTTGCCTAATTAACTAATCAAATTTTTTGTCAAGTTAGCCCCTCTTCAAACGATTTTCAATTTTTTTAGCTCATTTGATCGATTATAATGTGTAGAGGTTTGGTCATATTGTAGCCGGCACAAATCGTCCTTAAGACATTTAGTCGGTTACAGAAGTATTACGCTGGTTATCACCTGAAAGTTAACATTTTATTAGGATTGTGTAAGACTAATTTTCTAGCTTACCTTACTTTTGTCCTGCCCTGTACATAAAAATTCTTTTTGAATGTTCAAATTTGAATATAATTTGCAAGGCCAATTTGATACCAGTAGATAGCAAGTAGAAGATAGCGATTGAAAAGCAAGTGAACGTGTCGTTAGCTGAATTAAGTAGAAAATTCGGGTAAAAAGCAGATTGGTTACAGCGTTTTTTTGTGTAATTAGTAATTACCACGGTACATAATATAGGAAGGTAGTCCGACGAAGTACTATTTACGTGCTATTTACGCTCGCTCTAAATGCTACATTTATGTGACACTGTGAAAGTGAGAAGCCGTCGAGAGAGATGGGAATCTCGCGAGGTTCAAAGTGCATAAACAATGCATACAATGCAGTCTGTAGGCATGTAGGCATACATTGTTTAAGTTAAGTAGAATTATTATTCGCTCTTGCCTTTTGTTTAAAATGGTTAGTGATAGGTATTGTTTTGCACCTGGATATAAGAGTGGATATCCCGAATTTAGAAACGAAAAAGTTTCATTATTTAAAGTACCTAAAAACATGTTAAAAGTGTGGGCTGCTGCCATTCCTCATAAAGATAAAATATTTACTATTAATAATGCTTTGTGCGAAAAACATTTTCTTGTGGAAGATATAATACGTGAAGTGAAGACAGAATATGATTTTACTTTAGTAACACGTTTATAAATTCAAAATATATAGGTATTTAAACATAGATTTTAATAAAAATAATATTGTAGTATTCACTTAAAATGCCGCGATTAAAAGAAAATGCTGTTCCGTGTAATTGGCCTAACTGCCCTTCTTATCTATCGAAAAAACCTGCCAAAAAGCGAAGGATAATTGAAAAAAAAGAAAGTGTTCATGTTACTGCAAAGCGCAGTAAAGTTCAGAATGAAGGTAATAATAACTTATTATATTTTTTTCTAAATTATAAACTCGATAAAAATATTTTTGCAGTTTTTGATAGGCCTTCAACTTCGAAAGCTTACCAAGATGAAACTGCAAGTACTTCTACAGATATAAGTAATGGTAAAAATTAAATGACAATATTATTCAATTAATTTATGTAAAATTGGTAACTTTCAGATTTGCCAATTAAAGCTCCTGAAAATAAACTTCGCGTGCACGAATTCTTTAATATATTGTGGGAAAAAAAGAATGACATTGTTTTACCGTCTGAGTCTTGGACTATAAAATGTTATAGTAATATGTGGTAATATTGTAGCTATTTTTGAAACTGCGGCAATTGAAGAAGATAATATAGTAACGACAAAAAAAATTCTTATTACAAAATCCTTCATAAAATTTTTCATTTTTCAATATTTATATGATCATTTAACAGAAGATTAATTAACAATTAATAATAATTAAACTAATTTATATTATAGTAATTATACTTAATATTAATAATAATTAAAAGTTATACTTTATAGTTTTAAAAACAATAAAATTTAAATGTTGAGATTTTATATAGATGAAATCATACCTCGCGAGTGCTCTGTCCTTGTCTAACACTGACTATCACAAAGTGGTTACCGTGCGAAGTTACTCGTCGGATTACCTTCCTATATTATGTACCGTGGTAATTACCAAAGTCAGGTGTTCCTGGATCATAACGGGTAACAATCTCACGATCCTGTTAATTGGCTTTGTTTAAGCAATTCTTGGATCGATCGCTTCGGCGGATAAAGCTTTTTTTTAGCCTGAAAAGTTTTGCAAATTTTGGTTAATGGTAGTTTTCTGCTTATCAACATTGATTACGACTCACCGTTACTTATCTATGATAATCAATTGGTGGCGAACATCTGCCACACTATTAATTAATTTCTGGACACTATTTGGGTAATTACCAACATCAATTCCCTTATCAGCTCCCGAACGTGATAATTTATATCTGACATTTGACATTACATCATTCGTCAAGGCAATCCAGTGGCGCATCGCAAGAGGCGAATCAAGGGTTCACGGCCAAGATACAAATTGGGTGAGCGTTTTGTTATAATTTTTTGAAAAGTGAGGTACACTTTGAAATTGTTTTGTGCTGTGCGTATTGCGCCGATTAAACGCTATTTGACAAGAACGAAGATCATCATAACTGATTTTGTTTTGCTATAAATATTGAAAAGGGAATTTATCCCCGTGTTAATTTTTTTGACTATTTAATTTGCGCTTATCAGATCTGAATAGGTAGTAAAATTACAGTATTTTTGATATCAATAAATTATTTATAATAATTGTATTGATTTGTTTTTACACATTTTTGGTAATTGTGTGCATAGCTGTGTGTGGCATTATAGCCGATTACTTTGTTTTGGTCCACTGTTGGGACACAAACCTAAGCTCAACACTTAGCATAATTAAACTTTTATCGGCACTGGAATTGTTTTATTTCACAAGCTTTTGCCCTTTCAATATAATATCATACTTTAGCGACATAAGGGCGTGGCGCCTTTTGTTTGAGTTTAGTTCGAGGGTGCCGGTATTCATTCCGGGCACGCCTGACCCCCCCTATCTGCTTTCCGCAGAGCTAGGCCGTAAAGCGTCGCTAGCCAGTTCCCGAGGTGCAGGTAAGATCAAAGTTTTTTAATAAGTTAAGTTTTGTGACTGGTGCTCAGGTAGAGCAGGCAGGCCGCAATATATCATATAAAGTCATATAAAGAGTTTTGGTAGTGCCAAATTTAGTCGTAATTAATTAATTTAATTTAAGTTTTAAAATCAAATGAATACTATTTAAAATCCACATTTAGGGGAATCCCACATTTAAAATATACGTACAGATGATGTTGTAAATCACCTGATAATTTAATGCGAGCTTAGGATTGGTTGAGTTAATGAGAAACCATGTAATTTATTAATAACAATACTGATGTGATTCTTTATCAAGCTTTCAAACAACAGACAAACAAGTCGCTAGACGCCACTGGATACAGTAATAGCTTATTTTACTCAAATTGGAGTGCAGCGCAAGCAGTTGTTCACTTTTCATGTTTGATGACTCAAAAAAAATATATCGTAAATAAGATGAATCATTTATACAACAAACATGAAAAATGTAACTATGCATTATACAAGAAGTTTGCGCTGCATTCTAATAAGATGATTTAATAAGATTATAAGAAATACAATCTGCGCTATACATTGTATGTACTATATCGCATAAGAAAAACTTCAAAATTAATTAATTATTTGACCAAATTAGTGACTACGAAAACTTTTTATAGGGCTACCATACTTCTACATATTATAATCTATCAAATGAGCTAAACAAAAGTTGTAAAATCGATTGAAGGGGAAACCAAAACTTTTAATCGAACTAATAAACCTTTCATGATGATGACCTATCGCTTGGCATTAAAAAAAGGTTAAAAAATGGTTTAAATTAGGCCAAATTGGCAATAAACAATTATTGTTGTATACACGTGAAGTTTAGCGCGTGCGTATAAGTAAACTTCCAACTTAATAAATTATTTACCACCAAATTAGAAACTACAAAACTTTTTATTGGGGTACCAAACCTCTGCGTATTATAATTGATCAAATGAGCTAAAAAAAAAAGTTAAAAAATCGATTGAAGGGGGGCTAACTTGACAAAAAAATTTGATTGGTTAATTACGAAAAACAAAGAACTACCAAAACTTTTAATCAAAAATTGCCAAATGCAATTTATAAATACGCAAATGTTCGAAAGAAATTTACTAAGTTAAAGATATTTTCGAAGAGGTCTCCCTATATAAACTACTTGTTTTACTTTGATGTGAAAAAATAATTTTTTTTTGATGTGGTTAGTGAAGTTAAGTTATAAATAAAAGAGAAAGGAGAGGATTGGTCCACCTCAAAAAAAGGACCATACATTACAGAGAAGTAAAATTTCTAATAGAATGGAAAAGTTTGATTGTTATTACTTATAGTAAATGATAATTACCAATCGCAAAAAATTTAATTGGTGCAGATTATCTGATTATGTGATGTTACATTATATGGCGACACACCAGAAAGGTAGCTGTATAGAAGCCTAAGAACTGCCGCTAAAGCGAGTTCCACCTTGTTTAAAATTTGTATTGCAATGAAGATTCATGGGGGGGTAGTTACCCCCATTACCCCCCCCCCCCCCCGTAGATCCGCCCTTGGTGGAGAGTATAACTATATATGGGGCGGAGGTTTGGGAAATATCGGAGAGAAATAAGAGGAAAATAAAGGCGATGGAGATGGACTTCTGGAGGCGAAGCTATGGGTTAAGATTAATCGATAGAGTGAGAAATGATATCATTAGAGAAAGAATGGGAATATCAATAGATATAATGGACTCGATCGAGGGAAGAAGACTGAATTGGTATGGACACATGAGAAGAATGGAGGAAGAGAGATGGCCGTATAGGGTGTGGCATTGGCTACCAGCGAAGAGAAGAAAAAGGGGAAGAAAAAAGGGGAAGAGAAGGAAAAGGGGAATAAGGGGAAGAAATTACCTAAGCGCACGTGGAGGAATGACGTGGAACAGACGATGAGGCAAAGAGGACTCCAAGAGGAGGACTGGAAAGGACCGCCGATGGTGGAAGATAGGATACGAGAAACGCCGTGAGTTGTAGCCCCACTCGCAATATATATATATTGTCGTATTTCAAGGGCTAATTTAAGGCAATAAATAATAAATAATGATAAATAAAAACAAAAGGAAGCATAAGTTCTTCAAGAAGGAAGGGATTCCTCAAAGGGATGAAATTAAGGTAGAAAATCATAAAGTTTGTTAACAATAAAGATAGGTAATAAACAGTTCGGTACCATTACCTAAGTGAATTCGGAAAAGGGCGGAGTATGGCGGTCCGACGCCGCCATTTGAGAACCGCTGATGGAAACCAAACTTTAGTGATGGAGTGGTAAACAATTCCTGAAAGACAATAATTCAATTAATGCAACAAAACACAATTAAGTGCATCGAATAATCAAGGATGTTCACTCATCGTAATACTAAAAAGGATCCAGTGATAAAAAGTTTGATCTTATTGGATAACCAGGACATCGTTATTGATTATTAATAAATGATGAGAGGCGCGTAGCACTCCAAAGTTAGAAGACGTATAAAAGATACGCTCTTCAAAAACGTCCTTAATTTGAGCTGTGTTGGATCGAGATTGATCTAAAAGATATTGGATAATTAATTAACCTGAACACGTGGTTGTTCATGATAAAAAAACGAGTGAATAATAAATTGCACTTACCAGATACGGAAGAAATAATACAGGAGTTGAGCCTGTACAATTACTGAAGCAATAGGAATTGGATGCACCGGAGAAATTTGCCAAAAGTTAATATTTATGAAAGAACATAAACGTTCAACCAAAACAAAACAAACGAACTTACGAAAGCATACGAACAAGTAAGTAATACACGCTTGATCGGATATCGACGGCGCATGCCGATTTTGCGGGAGTTTTGAACAACAGTGGGGTAGTATAATTAAAAGGGTATATTATGCTAAAAGAAACAATTTTGCTAATTTAAAATAAACGTTTATTACACAATTACAAATAATTACAATTTTTATAATAATAAAACTTAATTTGTTTTGTAAAGGCATTTTCATTTTGCTATTATAGCATTTAAACTAACAGGAAAAATAAGCAAGGGAATATTAAATAATTGAGGAGCTCGCTTCTGGGATGAAGAGGTCATGCTCTTAAACAATAAAAGTTAGCCGGGAAAATAAATTTAACAACTTTGAATTCAGAAATGAAAAATAACTGTGATTAATTCGTTTCAGAATAAATAAATATAAATATAGCGTTTGTCAAAATTAATAGAAGAGGGACATCGCAATATATATATAAAATAGAGATACACCGGTCGATCTTAGGTGTTAGCGTTAGGAATTTTTTTAATTAATACCGTTATAAGAGACCCACCGGCACCGTCTAGCTGCCCGTCCGCGGACGGGCTTTCCAGCTAGTACTATAATAATATAATGGCCTTCACGGATCTATTATTGTCCTCCTCCTGAACAACCACTGGCAATCACGGACTAGCAGTCAAGGCAGCCGAAGGCATATAAATATAGTATGGTCCGCCCTGTGAGGCCGAAAAACTATGGCCTTCACGGGTCTATTATGGTCCTCCCCCTGTGAGGCCGAAGGCCGAACAACCTCATCCGACAGGGTCTAGATGGCTAAAGGCATTCGT
This sequence comes from Podabrus alpinus, assembly GCA_932274525.1. Lineage (NCBI taxonomy): Eukaryota > Metazoa > Arthropoda > Insecta > Coleoptera > Cantharidae > Podabrus > Podabrus alpinus. The sequence continues at coordinate 40,509,195 of OW026452.1, read as the reverse complement.
GTGCATACGAATATGACGAAAAATATGGGTGAATATTTTTTTGTAGAGAATTTAATTAGCTTTAATTTTATATTAAACTATTTTGTCATAAAGTTCAAAGAAACTTGAGATATCGGCGAAAAACTGATTTTTGTCCGTTTCTGGCTATACTTAATTAATTTGTAATAACCGAACCCATGCTCATCCCGTGATAAAATTTGGTACGCATGCTCAGCACATTTGTACCAAAGAACTGTAAAAAATCTAACCAAAAAAAAGACACCTTTAGAAGTAGGGGTTGAAATATAGGGTTAAAATTAAAAAATTAATCCAGTCAAAGTATTTGAATAGAACGTTCATTTACCTTTACAGAACATTTTTTATTTTTAAGTCTAGACCACCGTGGATGAAGTTACAGTCGTTTTTCTACAAATCGACACACCAACTTTTTGACTTTTTGAATAACCGAAACAAGGAAACGAATGCCTTTTTGGACAAATCTTTACATTTGTGTTTTTTATTTCTTACTAATAAAAGCTTATCGTTGAAATAATTACACTTGAAGTTGTAGTTAACAATTGATTAAAATAGCCGTGTTCCGTTTATATGAGATAGGGGGTATGAAGTAATTGGGTAGATTTATTAAAACACTCATTATTTAATTCATTTATAAGACCATAACGGGTAATCAAGGGATTGTATCTGAATTTTCTTTGATTGAAAGATTGTTGACTGCTTCTGCCTCACTTATTTAGAAGATGCAAACGCTGTTGAATCTGAAAAATATGAAGAAATTGTAAAAGATAAAATAATGGTGTTTGTTTTGATTAAATGGAAATAAGAGAAACAAATTGAATTAATTTGCTTTATTTGTTAAATTAGGAATGTCGTTTTGATTAAAATAAGTGACGATTCGTGACATTATAGTGCATGCGCGAGTTGAACAGGACAATTTAGTGGGGTTTTAAAAAGATAAGAGAGCATTGAGGATTCTCAAGCCAGCCGTCGGAGGATTAAGACGTGCTGTTTGTATTAGTATAATTTAAAATTTAGTTTTTGTATTGAGATTCTCATGCCAGCCGTCGGAGTATTAAGACGTGCTATTGGTCGTGAGTATTTGGAAATAAGTTTTTGGATTGGAGATTCCCAAGCGAGCGTTCGAAGAGTGAAGACGCGCTATTCGTATTATTATTTGAAATTGAGTTTTGTATTTGGATTGGGAAGAATTTTCGAGTCAGTCGTCAAAGAAAAAGGACATCTTTATTATTTTTGATGATTGGAAATAAATCAGAAGTGGTTATACTTGGATGTGGTTATAATTGTAATATTGTCTGGAAGAAAAGTTTTGGAACCACTGACGATAACTTTCTTGGTTATGTTCTATGGCGAGGTGAATGGGAATTTATTAAAGAAAGATCATTCAAATTACGTACCTGTTATTGATTGTACGATTCGGAGGAAGATAATTGTTCACTGGTCGTTCCTACCTGCTTTGTTTGGTTCAAGATCAGAAGCTGTTTTTCAACGAGAATCTTCACGCTTCCATGCTTCACGTAACATCGGCCGCATCGGAAAACTTCGGTAAGAGTTCTTTTTTGTGACGCACTAACTATTTGACAAATCGACAAGTCGTTTTAAAATTCGGGCGCGAATAAAAACTATGGGGGATTTTATTACGAATGTTTAACATTGTAAAATTTAATTTGTTTAGATATAAGAAAACCAATATTTTGTTTAAAATTATTTTTATTGTCTTAAATAAATTCCATTATTTTTGTTTTGATAACGTTTGCGTTTAATTTTCATCTATTCATAGCAGTAGTAGATTGAAGAATAAACAGATACAATTTTTCGATTTTATTAAGTAGTCTTTATGAGAAAGATCACTAATTAAGGTGAAGTATAAGAGTGTTTTGATTAATCTACATGAACCCAAGTTTCGACCCTAAATTATTGAGTCTGTCATGCATAGCTGGTCGGAGCATTATTAAATTAAGTGCCATTACATCCCCGCTATATAAATCAAATTTTTTTATCTGAACAGTAGCGATACATGGCAATATAAAATGCCAGCTCGCTCCTGCGGCGTGTCAAAACCTAATCTCATTGGTCCAAATTTGTTACCAACATAAGCACTAATCGAAGTTATGGAAGGGGAAGGATCTGAACGGAACGAAAAGAAGAAACGAAAATCGAGGAGATAGGAAATAACGGTTATTAATGAAGACACATCGTCGGTCAAAGATAAAAGAGGATGACAAAAAGGTGACAGAAAAAAGAGAGAGAAAACAAAAAGAAGAAATTATAAGAAACTGATGAGATAACGCAAGAAGTGAGAAACAAAATAGAAGAAGTGAAGATAAAACGGGAAGAAAGGTAAAAATTAATTATAGAAAAAAAAGTTTTAATCTCAGGCGTAAAATAGGAAGATTAGTGGAACGGGTTTTAAGAAAGATACAAAAAGTTAAGGAAAGAAAGCTACGAAGAGAATAGGAAAATAAGAATTCGAGATGACAGGAAAATTGATTTATTTTAGAAAAGGCTTTCAGGATAATCAGATACGAAGATGCTGCGGCTGCTCCGCGAGTCAGTTTTTGTATTCGCACTTGATTGGTTAAAATTTTGTACCCACCTAAAAGTACACTAATCGAGTTGAAAAACAATCTTCTAGCTTCTTCTTCTAAAGGTCGCACCATAACTTTTCAGATTAAAATTCTGCAATTTCATTGGCTATTGGTTAAACAATTGACCAATTAGAAGTGTATTATAAAATAAAAAATTTTAAGTTGTTACCAAAATCGACCAATGAGGCAATAAAAAATTTTAAGTTGGTAACAAAATTGACGATGAGAGAATAAAAAATATTAATGACATCTAGGTATGTTGAATTTGATAAACAAATCGTCAGCGTAGAATTGCTTTGTTCTATATCCATTTTTGTAAAATTTGAGTTAGCATTTTAGTTGGACAAATAAGAATTTCCTTGTTGTATATCCACATTAAAATAACCAATAATAAAATCCCAAGTATGATTCTCCAACGTGTGTTTTGTTCTATATCCACGTTATGCAAAATTTGTATGTTCTATATCCAAACTGTAGTGTTAATGGCGTTACATATTGCAGTTTATGGTACGAAAATATTGCTGGAAGAGCTGGAAATAACATTGCTAGTGCTCTGATTAAAATATTAAAAGAAATTGTAAAAGACAATATTCCCATAAAAAAAGTTAATTTTATGGTCGGATTCGTGTGTACCACAAAATAAAAATTCCATAACATCTTTGGCTTTGCTAGATTTTCTAAATTCAGATGAAAGTAAAAGTGTTCAACAAATTGAACAAAAGTTTGCTGAAGCTGGGCACAGCAATTTACAAGAAATAGATGCTGTCCACAGTTCTATTGAACGAAATATTCGAGATTTAGAAATATACAGCCCTGTTAGTTTACTACGTGTTTTAATTAATATCAAGTCCTCGATAGTTAAACTTAAAGTGATGCAATTAATTAACACCAGCGATTTTTGGAATTACCAATCAATGGTTAATTATTTTAACTTATCAAGTATTCCTTACACAAAATTAAAACATATCGTTTATAAAAAAACAGAATTGCTAAAAATAAATTACAACTATACATTCGATAAAGCTACCATACAAGAAGTATGCTTAGTGAAAAATCGATATGTCAGAAAGAATAAGGAACCGCAAATAAAATCACTTCCAAAAATTAGCCTATTACGAAACACAATTAAAATAAGTGCAGATAAAATCAAAGATATACAATCCATGTTACTATGCATGCCTGAAATTGATAAAATATTTTATAATACCATGATTGCAAACAATAAATAAACAGGTATAGTTTATAGTATAGTTTAAGTTTGTTAGCTACTCGATTAGTTTTGTTTATTTAGAATAAATTTTTGTTAATATTAAAAAAATGTTCACATTAAATTGTTTATGTTATGAAAATAAACATTATAAAACGTTTTATTTCTTTTCTAATAAATTTATTGACATCCAGTAGAATGTGAGAAAAAATATTGTTACCCCTCATAATTATCCCTATATTTTGTTTTATATCCAGATAAATTAAACTAAAAAACACAAAATTTCAAATTTTGTTCTATATCCAAATGTAATTAATTAATATAACAGTAACATAATTACTCAACAAAGTTGCCTTTGAGGTAAAATAGACTTATGCTATATATTAAAGATAAACTATATCTTAAATTTTAAAAATCTTGTTATCATTTCGAAATTTTAATATTTTAATTTCATTTTGATTTATTTCGAAATACACTTATTGGATGTAGAACAAAGCAATTCTACGCTGACGAAATATCAACAAAGAATGAAAAGTTTTACAACCAGTAAATGTTGAAATAAATTAAAACATAAAAATGTTTTTAAGGCGTATCTGGTTGGTTAGAAACAGCTTATTAGCTGAATACGAAACCGTTGCAAAAACAAACGAAGTGTTTAGCGAAACCACAGACGAGAATCCGTTTATTCAAGTCGTGAACGCAGGTAGTTTATCAAAAATGAATCACTCCACCTATCGTATGACTATAGTTTCGCTGTACCCTGTATGGGATTCAGCTCATCAGATACGCATTGGTGGGAGCGATATCATTCTCGATTCACAAACCTACTTGTGTGTTCACAGAGCTCAAACTTCTAGAGCAATGGTTCCCAAACTTTTTTTTCTCGTGGACCACTTTCAAAGTTTTACTATTTTCGGTAGACCCCCTGCTGCTACATTTCTACTGTATTCCCAAAACTCCTAAAAAATATCACCCTTGTGATATTTTCACGTCACCCTTGTCATATTTTCACGTCTACGTGGACCCCCGTGTGGTCTCCTATGGACCCCTGGGGGTCCACCTGGACCACTTTGGGAACCACTGTTCTCCTCCTCCTTTGGGAACCACAATAATGAATTCACATTCATCAAAGAATAGTATCTTTGTTCATTTTACTATTTATCGTTTCAACAATTTTAAAATAAGCCGCCTACCCTTTACTGTTTCTACAGTCTAGACATATTTTCAGCAATAACCCCACAAAGACCTAGAAATTTGATCCTATGTTCTAATCGAATTCTTTCACTAATAATTATACCAACCCTCAATGACGATCTTAGGTTAAATCCTGTCAAACCAATAAATTGTCACCCTAATTTCTTAACAATTTGTGGTTTCCTTTCAAATTTTGTAGCGCTACAATTTTTTTAAATTCCTAAGCGTGTTCCGTTCATTCATTTTTATGACCTATATTATACGCTACTTTACAATGAAAGGAAATAATATTTCTTTCTTAATTGCCGTACCTAATTTTCCCTCTTAAACAATTTCAATATTAACTACCTACATAGTTTTGAATTGATTCAAAACGTTCAGAACATAAACTGGAAAATAAAACTGTAAAGAAAAAACAATTAATTTTATACTTACGTCGTCGGCATCCATGCGCTTTCGATTGTATTTGATGTATTTCAAACATTTGTTTCCATGATTACCTGATTTTCGTATCCCTGCAATGTTGCTTCGATGTAGGCTTCATCTTCTTTTGCAGAATCAATCACAACTTCTACTCGGCCATTGCGTCCAGGTGGTATGACACTTGCATTTTCCGCCCAAATAACTGATTTACAAGGGGGTTGTCCTTCCAGAACAGGAAGCGTCGCATTTGTTGCTGGTAATACTTGTATTATTTGTCCATTTATAATCACCACCACGTCGGGGGTGATTTACAAATTAACTTTTGCATCTTCCACTTCCAAATTAATAACTGCAGCGGAAGTTGCATATATTTGGCAACTTTGTCTTTAATTTTGTAATTGCTGTACTTCCGGAATCAATATAACCTCGAGTCTCGGTGTCAGCATTCGAAGAAGGACATCTCACTAGTTTTTGTTTTTGAAAATGCGCAATGTCGTCATTATTTTCTAACAATCAGTTGCAACTTATAACAGTCGATTACACTTTGTTACAATATGTCCATCTTGCGAACAATTGTAACATTTTTTTGTAATGTTTTCATCGACTATTCAATGGCATTCACTTAAAAGAACACACTTCGTCTCTGTGTAGATGTTTTGTGTCTTTGGTATCACCGTGATTTCCTTTATCAGTCGAACTTCTTGATTCGCGAATATCAATGTGCGATAAAACTTTACATAAAGGCTTTCAGGTGTCTTGTATCTGTCAGCACGTGCATCATTTTTATTTTTATTGTTACCACACGTAACCCATAGATTACACATTAAACAGCATCTCGTCCACTTATTTTGCAAGTCTCGTTTGCCAATTGGGCAATTTTCCTTGTTCACCTAATTGCATTTAAATTCTATTGGGAAGGTTGGCAGTAGACAAGAGAATAAATACAACAATCACAACATAAACAATTTAATAAGAGCACATTGGCAATACAACTTAATAAACAAACAATTATAACATCACTAACCTGGATGTGGACTCGTACTTGAGTGACTAAAACTATTTTGCTATTTTGCTGAATTGATTTTAGAGCATCCCGGCATGGCCGGCCTTCTCTTGGTCTCAACGGACAGCTGGCGATGGATTTGTCTGAAAAAATCAAACTTCGGAGCGTAGCTCCGGACAATGCTCTGGGCATAGTCTCAATGGTAATTTAAGGGAGAGGAGGGGGGAGGTTTTGTCATCGTAAAAATTTCGTCTGATGGGCACGTAACTATTCACACGCGGAATTGTCTGCATTGTTTTTTAAACACACGCGGTATTGTCTGAATTTTCACTATTGGTCACTTGTGGGTATTTTCTAATTGTCTTAAATTGTTTTTGCACGAAAATCACTCGTGTGGTCCTTTGACCGGGGAATTAAACTAATTAGTTTATCGTGGCGTGCTATAGAACCGAATTGTTCACGCTGGTTAAAATGTTGTTTTGAATTTCACTACTAATGTTTGCCTCCCTCAAGGCAGTGACAATAGCAGTGGTCATTATTGAAATGACCTCGGTGATGGTCATGGAGTCGGTGTTTTGTCGCGGTTGTTCTGGTTCGGAGGCAGTTTGTTGCACGGTCTGAGGCGGGCCTCTCGCGGTGGAACTGCGGAGGGCATTTCTAGCTGATGGATCGGCGATGTAATTTTCCATCATTTGCCTGGCGGATAATTTTTCCTTTGGTTTAGGGTGCGAGGGACACCCTTTATAGTTGGCGGTGTGTGCGCCACCGCAATTGGCGCAAATCGCTGGTTCATTGCGAGGTTTGGTACAAAGGTCAGTCAAGTGGTCACCGGCGCACTTGACGCACTTCGGTTTTGCACGGCAGTTCCTCTGCACGTGTCCGAAGTCTTGGCAACGGTGACATTGACTTATACCTGTATTTTTCTTCTTGGGCGTTTCGACTTGGATGTTGATGCCAAGAATGGTCGCGAGGTTGAAGATTGATACACCCTTTGGCGTCCTTTCAAGGGTGACCAAGAAAAGCGGCATTGGGTATTTGTCACGGCCGTGAAGCAGCTGGTGGACGGAGAAGATGTTGAAGTCCCGTTCTTCGAGATGCTCCTTTAGGTCACTGGTTTTAAGCGAGTTGTGTAGCCCTCGAATGACTACTTTTAGTGGTTTGTCTTTTTGAAGCGAGTACGTGTGGGACGGAATGTCCTCGGCTTCCAAAAGGCGTGACAGAGCGCGGTAGTCCAATTCTGTACATGGATGGATCGAAGTTCCGTTTGAAACGGTCTTGATTTTATTAAATTTGATGCGTTTTTCCTTTATTAATTTGAAAATATTTGGCCAATTGTTGTTAGCACGGACAACAATTGGTGGGACTTTACTCGGCTGTACTGAAGGTACAGGTGTCGGGTTGATCTGAGTTACCGGCCGCGGTTGTGGTACCGGGCGCGGTCGTGGTGTCGGACGCGGCGGTGAAGCCGTGTCAATCGCATTCGCATTCGCGAGGTTCGCTACCGAGGGGGAGGAGCCTTCGGTTACAATTGGGGCGGAGCTAGTGTGAGCAATCGGTGTTATTGGACGGGAGAGGGATACCATTGGACTAACCTTAATTGTCGCTGTCCGTTGTTTTTTGGTGATCCTGTCGGTCCGTACTACATCATCGTCGTCGTCGTCGATCCTCAGGTCCTCGAGTGAGCTGAAACTGTTTGACAGTTCGACGTTTTCTGGTGAGGATTCTTCTGATGATACGGGTAGCTTACGTTTAGCTACCTTCCTGGGGGTCTCGAAAGGCTGCTCGTAGGAGCAGGATGGAGTTTCTTCGATTGTAGGTTCGTCGGTGATGTCTTCCGTTACAGGATCAGGCTCAAGGCCTAACGCAGCTCGGAGGTATTTGCGCTGCTTTGGCCCCTCTTCCATGTTGGTGGCTGTGTCGTAGACGTGCTTTAAATAGGCTTGTCTCGTTTCTAGCGTTTTGGCTTCGGGTGACGAGCCGGGGGTTTTAACCCTGGCTGGGGTTGATGGCACTGGTACAATGGAGCCCTTCGACCCCATTGCACTTAAATGTTTAGACTTTTTGGTTCGCTTACCCATTTTTCTCACTTGCTCAAAGCACTGGCACTTTTAGGCACTGGTCACTAGGCACTACTGTTCACTTCGGAGTACTGGACGCGAATGAGACTAAAACTAGTTTTCTAGTTTCTAGTTTCTATTAATGACCAAAATGGAGCATCACGGCGTAGCCGTCCTTCTCCTTCATCTAGCTAATGTGAAAAAACTGGCTTTTTGAAATTGTGGAGGCCGGTGGGCCTCACGTTTTAGCGCTGGGCTAGGTTGGCTGATAATTTAATCAAGGTTTGTGACTGTGATTTATTGGATCTGATATTAATTTCCTGGTGGAAAGTTAAAGTTTCTTGTTTTTTGGTGTTGAGTTGTTAGCTCAGCTGCCTTTGCAGTGGGGAGAGACTAAAACTACAAACCAGGTGTCCTTATATTCAGCATTGGTATAAAGATAACTAGCTACATAAATATGTCGCGCCATCTATCAGTCACATTGTAACTTACATACCAACAAATTCAAACTTCATCGGAAATTGCTCTCGATGAATTAATTTGTTCTCTCAATGCGTATTGCTATCATAGCGAGAGCATTTACGCCGATTTTGCGTTGCAAAACTTTTCCTTGATCGCGACATCAATCCAATTGGTTACAATTGCGTACGTTTAGATTGTTCTCTGGAACTATCATCGTGTGATCGTCGCATTATCTATTTTCCTTTTTCACACACTTAAAATTTACAGTAAACACGTAAAATGATTAAACACTATAATAAGTATGCACTTCTTAACTACTATTAGCACGTACGTATTCTTTATCCCACTTCTGAACTAAAAGCTTATCGTTGAAATAATTACACTTAAAGTTATAGTTAACAATTGATTAAAATAGCTCATTGACTTTACAATATGAAACGTATTCGTCAAACATCCTTAGTGGAATGTCTCGACAACCCCTCGTTTTTCCTCTTATGTGTGTTCATGTCGAGGTCACCTCTGCCGTCATAAGTAAGAAGGCAGTAAGTCAATTTTTTTCGAAATTGAGTTTTTTATATTTTTGAAATCAGCGTAAAAAACCGCATCTATATCTGTAATCAGATTTTGCAAAATTTTTTAAAATTTGAAATAAAACCGATATGAAAAATGAGTAAACCGAAAAAAATTAGGGGTTTACAGAGTAAGAAGGCAGTAAGTAACGCAGGCAGTAAGTACTGTGACTTACTGCCTTTTTACATTGCAAGTGTTACTTACTGCCTTTTTGCATTGAATGAAGTATATATTAAATACTGTGTTCCCAATAAAAAGGCTGTGTTTTAAGTATTTTATTTCGGTTAAAAAATTTTTCCCGCAACTTTCGAAATTTAATCTGATAATCTACATTAAATTAATTAAAATTTTTAATTTGGTAACAAATTATTATTACATATTTAAGCAAAGCTATTCTCAGTAAGTTCTATTATCAAATTAAATTAAAATATTATACCATGGACTCAATTGTAAGTAATACCTAGAACGGCTAAAGTGATGGCGTTAGCATTAAAGCAAAATCGTGAGAAAATTCAAGAAAGTTTTAGCGATGACACTGCAATACTATCAGATAATTTGAACGATACTGCAGCTGCAGTTGCTGCTGAATTGGAGAATAATATTACCAGTGTGCAATTAAATGACGAACTAAATACAACGGATAACTTTATTATATCAATCAACGAAAGTCTTCCCAATATTGAAGATTTGGAAAAATATATTCGAAATGCAGTTTCAAATGATGGCAATGATGAAGATTTGATAGATTCGGATTTAATATTAAGTTCTTATGAGAAAATTAATCAGGAAGGAAATCATGAAGAAAAACACGAAGATGGTAATCTAGGAGAAGACAGTTGTAATAATAATACTGATCTAGAATATTTGACAACAAAGAGGGGAACACCTAGGAAACGGAAAGCAAATAATAATGATGCGAAGGTTTTGGAAAAGTGCCAAAAAGCTTTGGACAGATTGGATTAAAACCTCCTTGTGATGAAAATTGTAGAAAAAGGTGTAGGAAAGCTTTCGACGAGGAATGGAGAACCAAAATTAATAATGAATTTAAAATACTCTCGTGGATGAATTGACTTCAAATTAATTTAAAAACAAATTAAAAAGGCAGTAACTTCGTACTTACTGCCTTTTTACGTTGCTAACTACTCTGCAGCCACAATAAATTCATTTCAAAACAGATTAAAAAGGCAGTAACTCCGTACTTACTGCCTTTTTACGTTGTTTTCTACTAACGTAATTACTATTTTGCTTGTCTTTACTAGAAAAATGCATATTTTTGGGTGAAAATTTGCATAAAGCCTTTAACACTATTGTAGAATGGAATAGTTATCATAAAAAATATATAGTATTATCCATTTAAGAGGGACAATGTGCGATTAGTTTTTTGCGTTTTACTCGAAACTATCAAAAGTGGACTTACTGCCTTCTTACTTATGACGGCAGACCTAGTCGCTCTTCTTCGCTTCATTATTTTTAATCGCCCCCATGACGCCTTTTCTGGTTGCCCATGGAAAATAGCTAACACTACGATGGTGTGCACCAAGTTTCGTTAAGTTTGGTCGGGGTCGAGTCAATTTTACCTATTTGTTTGTCGATTTGAGATGGAATGACCCCATTCATAAATTAATATTAAAGAACATTTTTATGAATTTTATTGAAAAATAACCAAAAGGCATTTTACATACTATTTACATAAACACAAAACGAAAGGAAAAGCTTGATTATTCTAACCGTTTTTAGTAGCATAAGCTGAATCCATCCTAATCGATCTTTAGACCCTCGTAGATAGTGATAACTCTATTAGGTGTAATTGCACTACAGAACATTTTATTGAGATGTTTAACAATTGGCCATATCTTATTTAGTTCAGGATTTGGATAACTACTAACTTGTAAAATTATTTACAAAATGAATGTATCGATTCAGTAAAGCAAAACGTTTATATGACATTATCGAAGCGAAAAAAGGTATTCCAATGCAATATTTCTTCGACCAATACAACTCACATATCGGCTTAGCTATAATTCCTTGAAGAATATCGAGAGCAAGGTAAATAACTATTTCTGCACCATCTGTTGGTCTCCAGCCTTTCCAATGCCAAAAATTGCTCCCAATTCCATAAGGTTCTGATTACCGTTGTAATCAAATCTACATCTAGTCACAAAATTCACATTTAAATGGTTTTTCGCCAGTGTGAATTTTAAATAACTAAATTTTTCTTATACAAAAATAAATGGTTTCTCGTCGGTATGAATATTTTAATTACCTTCATGTGCTACTTTATAATTGCAATTACCACACGCCAGTACAAGTTCTCAAATGCAGTTACAATTTATATTATTACCAATTACTTTCATCTTCACAAGAATGGCGTTATTAAATATTTTAATGTAACGTAAAGTTTGATACGCACAAATTGCACACTCTGCCGGTACATTTTTTACAGCTTTTTTTGAGGTACCAATTTGTTTATAAATTTTACGTTACCAACTTCCCGTGTTAATTTTCAGTGTCCACCTCTTCTTTAATGTCAATAGAATGATGTAAATCTTCTAACTTGAATTTAACATCTTCTACATTAAATTTCATATCTTCCACAGTAAATTTCACATCTTCCACATTAAATTTAACATTTTCTAAATCTTCAACATTACATTTCACATCTTCCAATTCATCCGATACCTCCGTTTCAAATTCGTAGTTGCTACATGGAAAATATGGAGTGGCGACAAATTCGATGTTGTGCTTTACTACCGTGCTTCCTTTAGGTATTCTCTGGGAAGGAATTGCATTTTTTTTTAAACGTGGCATCTTCGTTTGATAATCTAAAAAAAAACCAATTACTACACATACATCATAAAAGTTTGGTTATCTACTTGGTAAAATGAAATCGTCTCGTTGAAAATGGAGAGAACACACTCGATTAAAAGTTGTTGCTGCTTTTTTCAGTAATAACACTCTCTCCCAAGCTTTTCTTCTGCATATTTTCTCTTCAAATCCGTCTTTATTTATTACAACAACATGATTTGCTTTTGGTATAGGAAAACGATGAAAACTGAGATGGTGGTCTCGTCCTTTCTTATTGTGACAGCCGGACACACAACAGTTAATGTTATTTATTCTCTTCATGTTATTTTATTAAATACTTGGAACCAAAGCTTGGTATACTTTTTATTAAATAAACGAGCGACTAGTACACGGTCACGCCAATGGTCACGGCACACGGGCACAGGGTAATTTTTAGGACTCTCGCCGCAGTAATTGTGAAGTAAAATGAGCAATTTTATGCGCACGCGCTAGAATAATAGTCATTCGTGTTATTAGGCAAAATGAGAAACGTTATAAATTTTGACGTTTCTCATTTTTCGTAATAGATCATTTCGAGGTGACGTCACGACAGGTATGCCCCTACGACAAAATGGCCGCGCCCTGTCAAATTTCTTATTTTAAGGTTATGATGATGAAGTTTACACCTCATAATCATAACCTTAAATCACAATCGATCATTTTGAGTCACGTGACTTTGACAGGGCGCGGCCATTTTGTCGGGAGGGCATACCTGTCGGGACGTCACCTCGAAATGATAAATTGTGATTTAAGGTTATGATTATGAGGTGTAAACCAAAGAATATATAAATTAAGAGAAGAGAATATCCCTAGTTAAACAAGCGCAACACGGCCCTCTACCGATTCTCGACGTCTAGATGGCAAACTAAAAATTTACCGCGAAATTTGAATAACCATAGCATTTTAATGTACTTTGAATTTTCTTTTAAAATTATTTTTTCAAGTTCTAAAAAATTTATTTATTAGATATTTTCTATAGTAAACTTACAGTAATAGGCAGTTTACATAGAAAATATCATTTAAATAAATTTCTCAAGAATTTGAAAAAATGATCTGCTCAACATGATAAATATGAATAAAAAGTCATAAATCGAATATAAATATATATTATTAAACAAAAATATCGCATATCATGAACAGAACTAAAACCATTACATAATAAAATATGAAACTTGAAACAAATAAAAGCAATATTTTGCATAAAAATGTTAATTTTTAATTATAATCTATAAATTTTAAAACAACCTTATATACAATATAAATTAGTAAAACTCAAATTTTCCATAATATAATAAAACATCAAGATCGAATCATATTCGAACTTACATGCCAGAAAAAATATTAATAAAAGCATCTACAAATTTTTAAAAAATAACAATGTATTCAATAACAAAAGGAATGATCAATGCAAAGGAAATTTAATTATGAATAAATAGAATTAATTCTGAAATAAGTCCATAAGCAAACACTATAAAAGAAATCACAAAATTTCTATTAATTTAAAAAAAATCACAAAACATCTATAAATCAGTTGTTAGTTTACATCAATTTACATACATATATGTTCAAACTTTGCAATCTTGTGAGGGTTAAATTGAATCTTGCACTTTAATAGAGAGTTACGTGTATTTTTTGAAAGATGGGGAACATCAAAAATTGTCACTATAGGCTGATCATTAACAAAGAAATAATATGAACTTTGTCTAGGGCGTTTCTCTGAACATAACTGAGATAAAGCTGACCGATCGGTAGCACATTACGTTGCTAAAATATTTAATCCGATCCCCCAGAAGTTGTAATATTATTTCTTTAATAAGAGCCTTTAAATGCTGGGTTGCAATAGTATTTGCAGTGAAATGATAAGCAATAACTTGTTTCCATTGTTTTCTTGCACTTTTAATCATAAAAACAACCACTTATGATTTGTTAGTGATGTTCGTAATGAAATCCTTGGCGTAACGACATTTCGTAAAATAATGATGCACAGTTCCGATCTGTACATTTCATCTTCGAAATTTGGACTTAAAAACTGCTAACTGGATTAAAAACTTGCGAGCACTAATCGATTATTATTATTTCTTTGCTTTCCTTTAACTAACGCGCGTGCCATTACACGTGTGGAAACCTAAAGATAAAAAGAAAAGAAATTCAAATTATGTAGTATGTGTAAAATCGTCTCCTCACCTTGTAATTAACGAACAATTACTTTTATTTCTTCGCTTTAACTTCTTTATTACATTTTTAAACACAAAATTCTTATAACCTGAAAATTGGTGAACTAAATAGAACTGAATTTATAAATAAACACCAAATACACAATGGAAAAATCACTAGAAGCCACTAGGAGCTCGTAAAATACGAATGGATACGAAGATATTTACGAAATACGGCGAGATGGCAAGCTTCGTTAACTTTCGTGTGTTTCTCGATTTCAAATCTCACCTTCACCCCCATGGTGTAAACTTCATAATCATAACCTTAAAATAAAAATCAATTACGAAATTTGACAGGGCGCGGCCATTTTGTCTGGAGGGCATACCTGTCGTGACGTCACCTCAAAATGATCTATTTATCATAGATCTTGTAATGTATGGGATTAATATTCTTAAGTAGTACCAACTAGAGAATATTAATACTATATAAGCGATAGGCTTTATAAGTTTATTGAAGAAGTGTTAGTTGTGTTGTTAAATAAATAAATGTCTACAACGAATATCGATACATAACATTGGCGACGAGAAACGGAGCGTACCCAAAGAAAAACTAAGAAATGGCAAAAATCCAAGAATTCAATGAAGATATTGAAGATTTCGAATCGTGGGAAGAGAGATTAAGATTCCATTTCGTAGCAAATGATGTCAAGGAAGAAAAACACGTAGCGTGCCTAATGGCATGTATGGGCGCTAAAAGTTATAAAATATTAAAGAATGCGTTATATCCGGATAAACCTGAGGGAAAAACATATGTCGAAATAGTAAGGGCTTTAATGGAAAAATACAAGTCAACCACAAGTATATTTGTAAAACGTTTCAATTTCTACAATCGCAAACAAGATGGAAATGAGAAGATGGAAACGTTTATTTCAGCGTTGAAAGACTTGGCCCGAGATTGCAAATTCGAAACATTTTTAGACCAAGCACTACGAGATCGGTTGGTATGTGGGCTCTCTAACGCGGATACGCAAAAGAAACTATTTGGCGAAGCAGAAAGCTTAACGTTTAACAGGGCATGTGAAATCGCGATCAATGACGAAGCAACGGAAAATCAAAGGCAAATGATTCATGGTGAAATACAAGTTAATCAAATGTCCAGAAGAAAAGTCCATAGAAACAATCAGAGTAGCGTCAAGTCACAAGCAGATCCATCAAATAACATCTGCTTTCGTTGTGGAAGGAAACACGATCCGATCAATTGTCCGGCGATAAATTGGAAATGTCATATATGCAATAAGGAAGGTCACACCAAATATGTTTGCAAGAAATCGAAGAATGTAGCTAAAGTTGAAGAAGAGCAGGAGGAATTCTTGTCATACCTAAAACACTTGGGAAAGGCACGTAACGTAGGTTCCGTAATGGTAAAAGCGTGTATAGAAAATTTTGATTTCGAATTTGAAGTTGACACAGGGGCATGTAGAACGGTATTGCATATAGAAGATTTTAAGCAGTTACGGGAATTAGGTGAAATTTACCCAGTCCAATTTAAACTCCGAGTAGTCACTGGCGAAACAGTTAAAATTATAGGAGAAACACTAGTAAATGTATTGCTGTGTGTTAAAATGAATAAGAAAGGCTCCCGATGCTAAAATGAATCATATATTCGAAACAAGCACAAAATTCTAAGTCGAAAGACACTTTAAAAATTTGCTCTACGAGAAATTTTTTATTTTTCAAAATTTCAATTTTCTAAATTTATTTGAGTCTCTCAGGATGAATGAAACATGACAAAGATTGCTAAATCTAAATAAACTGATGATTGTCACATCAGAAATGAAACAAAAAACTTAATTAGCTCAAAATTTGTAAAAATGTATTAATCATGATAACCTAGAAAATTTAAGAACTTGTAAACCAATTTACTCTGCAAATAACATTCTCTGTAAAAATGTAAGCATATCAAAAATTATGTAATTGTTTCATGCATTTAATGTGTATATTTTCAAAGGATAAATTAACAAATTAGTTAATAAGGGTCAAATTTGTGTAACGCCCCTGTAAACAACCAAGAAAGACGAAAATGAATCAATCAACAATCCATAAAATTGATAAAAATGGAATGTACCAATCAAACTGCTCGGGAAGATGTTCCAAAGGAAATCGAGGTTGATGCAGAAGAAAAATCTAGAATAAAAATAATTTATTAGAGAGAAATAAATTCAAAAATACATGGATTTGACTCACAAAATTCAAACAAGAATACCAATTGTATCGATTTTCGATCAAAAATCAGTTCACCTCTGGTAACTCAGCTGTGTAGACGCATTTTTCGATGCTCTCCGAAAAATATTATTTACCAGAATTTGGAGGTTAACCAAATTCATTTGACTTCGGAGAGGTTAGAAGTCGTTTGTCCAACGTCGATTCTAAAAATAGATGTCAAGGACATAAACAAATGCAATGGAAATGTTGTAATTTACAAAAATCTATTCATATAAAAATTTTCTGGATAACAAGAAAATCATTGCAAATTAATGGAACAACTTACCTCAATATTTTTGGAGATTCTTAATAGGAAGGATGTAACTTCGAGCACAAATTTCAGCACTAGTAAAAAGTAAAGTACCACTTCAAATGACATCAGGCAAAGTGATGACCGGTGGAATAAAGTTGAATCTTTGCAAGTAAAGATTAAAGCAGGGCGCACACAAACAGCGACTAAATGATATCCTTTTTTAATAAAAATAAAAACTGCGATTTGTCCAGGAAACAGGTACTGTGCATAATTTATTTTAATTTGTTTATGTGAATTTAAAAGTGAAAGACTTGATTGGTTTCACAATCAAAAACTTGGGACGAAGAGAGGAAACCTCTTTGTTTCGAACAATTATTTGTATTAATTTTAAAAATTTCAAAGGTTTATTCACCTTGGATTTGTAATCCAAGATTTATTTAGTATTAATGTTCTTTCATGAAAGACAATTTGATAATTTTTCTTTTCTTTACTATAATAAAATTTGTATGGGAGTTGATGAAAGTTTTTTATTTCTTTTTTACTCAAAAAAAGGAAAGCAAAGTTAAAAATATCCTGAGAGAGCCAATGAGCATAGCAACATCGACTCTAATAATTTATTTCGAACCACAAGGGACCCACTCCCTGAACGACTCAACCCGCGAGCTTAGTAAGAAGGGGCAGTAATGTGTGTACCTTCCTGTGCCCAACATTTATAGGCAGGAGGACATAGCATCTTTTGGCGCCGATCCGTGGGGCAAAATTAGAGGGTGTATAGGCAAAATTAAGGGTAGAAAAATTTTTGTGAAAAATTAATAATTTTGAAATTTTATGCATCAAAGTATAGCATCATTTTGGCATCCTAGCATCGAAATCACGATAGGGGTAGTTTTGATAAAAATTTAAGGGTAAAAATCTTAAAAAATATTTTTGTTTGTGAAAATAAAACAACATTTTGATTATTGTAATAATTAATTCTTTATTGACAGGTTTTGTACTTAAACATTTTCTATTTGCAAATTTCTTTGATTCTTATTTGCAACAATAACATTTTATAAACAATTCATCATGTCGAACGCACAACAAAAAGTTCAACAAATAAGCCACTTTGACATGCAAGCACTGATGGAACAATTTGAAAAATTAAACAACAAAATAGACTCCTTAAGAAATGAAATCTCCTCAACTGAGACAAAAATGGATCAAAAAGTTGAAATCACAATTCCAACACGAATCGAGGAAATGGAAGAAGTTCAACACAAATTCAATGTCCATACCAGGAAGAGCTTCAGAAGGAAAAATTTCAAGACCAAAAGGGTCAAATCAAAACAAAAATACAAAACTCCAAGAAAAATTAAAGTTCGTGGTGTTAACAAAAATCGAAACAAAAGAAAACACAAAAATTTCAAAATTTATAAACACATTCACAAAGTCAAAAGAAAAACATTTAAAAGTGCAAAGGTGCCAAAAACAATAACAAATGAAAAGAAACAGACTCTTGTTAAATACAAAAATTTCAAAGTGCATAAACTTTTATTGCATAACCAAATATTTAAAAAGTGCAAATTAAAAACATTAATGAGACTCGTGAAATTAATAAAGTTACGGTTCAAAACAATCAAATTAAAACAATTACGCGAGGACAAAACTCGACTTAAAAACAAAATATTTAAAAGACCAAAAATTCATAAAAGAAAATCGAAATTACAAAGAAAGATGGGAAAAATGAAGATATCCACACATAAAGAAAATAAAATTATCAGATGGATAGAAAAATTTAATAATGGAGGAGTAAGCAACATAAAAATCATGGATTGGATGATGAAAATGTCCTTCTATAAGCATATCCGCTTCAAAATATAAAATCAGTTTAATTAATCAATATTAAATGATGGAAACTTTTAAAATTCGACGAAAAAGCAATTGAACCTGGTAAGAGAAGGGAAAAATGAAAACTTAATGAAACCTTTTGAAAATTATTATTATATAAATATTATTAACACTTGAAAATATTGAAATCTGAAGATTATTATGAAAAATTTAATTGTCTGGAAAAACACAAGAAGCGTGTGAAAATTGGAAAGTTTATATTGAAGAAATTTAAAAATAAAAGAAGATTAATTAATAAAGAAAAGACAAAACATAATTGGAAGACAACAGAGTCAAAGGTGCTGCTCTGAAATGAAAAATTTAATGCAGATGAACTTGAAAATGGACATAATTTGATTTGAAAAGATGGAGGTTGATTACGACAATGAATATTTGCAAATATTGAATTTGAGTGAATTTGTAAAGATTGAATGAATTGATTTGAAAATTAAGTGGGAAAATAATCAACAGTTGTCCATGAAATAGTATGAAAAATTAGGCACCTTGATTAAAGTAATTATAAATTGATTAGAAATGGGGGAAAAGTAAAAATTTAAAAATTTTATTGTTAGAGTCAACCGAAATAAAATAATAATCAAAAATTTAGACAAAACAAGTTCACAAAACATGAAGTTAAAAGTTAAAGGCACACATTTGAAAGGAAAATAATCCAATAATATTAGTCACAGTAAGGAGCAATTAATCCAAAATTATAATTAAATAGGCACAAAATAAAGAACGCTTAGGAAAAGGTCACAATTTAAAAATTCAGAAAACAAACAAAAATTCAAGTGTTAAATGGAAATCATTAGTAAAAATTTGAAAAGTTTAATAGAAATTAATCAACAAATAGTCATTTGTAAATTTGAAAGGTGACGTTTGAAATAATTTCAAAAACATTTAAGATAAAAATTTATCATTATAAAATTCAAACATTTAATTTACAACATTTCATTTATTTAATAACAATTACGTTTTATTTAATTTAATTAGCTACAGGAAGCACATTATAAATAATATAATCTCAAGTTTGGGAACAATTAAAAAAATTTTAAATAAGTCATTGAAGGATATCACAAGAGTGAAAAGCCATTCGCACAAACAAAAAGACAAGTATAACTTGAAATGGAGGAGATTGACGCATACAATCTTGAAAAATACATTTAGGCAAATGGAATCAAAATCAATCAGTCACAAATATCAAAAATCAGAGAGATACTTAAGAAGAAAAAAGAAAGTTTTATAACATTTGAACACAAAAATTTTTGAAATTGAATCTTCAATCTAAAATTAAATTTATCTTTTGATGCAATTTGAAATGGATTATGCTGTGTGTTAAAATGAATAAGAAAGGCTCCCGATGCTAAAATGAATCATATATTCGAAACAAGCACAAAATTCTAAGTCGAAAGACACTTTAAAAATTTGCTCTACGAGAAATTTTTTATTTTTCAAAATTTCAATTTTCTAAATTTATTTGAGTCTCTCAGGATGAATGAAACATGACAAAGATTGCTAAATCTAAATAAACTGATGATTGTCACATCAGAAATGAAACAAAAAACTTAATTAGCTCAAAATTTGTAAAAATGTATTAATCATGATAACCTAGAAAATTTAAGAACTTGTAAACCAATTTACTCTGCAAATAACATTCTCTGTAAAAATGTAAGCATATCAAAAATTATGTAATTGTTTCATGCATTTAATGTGTATATTTTCAAAGGATAAATTAACAAATTAGTTAATAAGGGTCAAATTTGTGTAACGCCCCTGTAAACAACCAAGAAAGACGAAAATGAATCAATCAACAATCCATAAAATTGATAAAAATGGAATGTACCAATCAAACTGCTCGGGAAGATGTTCCAAAGGAAATCGAGGTTGATGCAGAAGAAAAATCTAGAATAAAAATAATTTATTAGAGAGAAATAAATTCAAAAATACATGGATTTGACTCACAAAATTCAAACAAGAATACCAATTGTATCGATTTTCGATCAAAAATCAGTTCACCTCTGGTAACTCAGCTGTGTAGACGCATTTTTCGATGCTCTCCGAAAAATATTATTTACCAGAATTTGGAGGTTAACCAAATTCATTTGACTTCGGAGAGGTTAGAAGTCGTTTGTCCAACGTCGATTCTAAAAATAGATGTCAAGGACATAAACAAATGCAATGGAAATGTTGTAATTTACAAAAATCTATTCATATAAAAATTTTCTGGATAACAAGAAAATCATTGCAAATTAATGGAACAACTTACCTCAATATTTTTGGAGATTCTTAATAGGAAGGATGTAACTTCGAGCACAAATTTCAGCACTAGTAAAAAGTAAAGTACCACTTCAAATGACATCAGGCAAAGTGATGACCGGTGGAATAAAGTTGAATCTTTGCAAGTAAAGATTAAAGCAGGGCGCACACAAACAGCGACTAAATGATATCCTTTTTTAATAAAAATAAAAACTGCGATTTGTCCAGGAAACAGGTACTGTGCATAATTTATTTTAATTTGTTTATGTGAATTTAAAAGTGAAAGACTTGATTGGTTTCACAATCAAAAACTTGGGACGAAGAGAGGAAACCTCTTTGTTTCGAACAATTATTTGTATTAATTTTAAAAATTTCAAAGGTTTATTCACCTTGGATTTGTAATCCAAGATTTATTTAGTATTAATGTTCTTTCATGAAAGACAATTTGATAATTTTTCTTTTCTTTACTATAATAAAATTTGTATGGGAGTTGATGAAAGTTTTTTATTTCTTTTTTACTCAAAAAAAAGGAAAGCAAAGTTAAAAATATCCTGAGAGAGCCAATGAGCATAGCAACATCGACTCTAATAATTTATTTCGAACCACAAGGGACCCACTCCCTGAACGACTCAACCCGCGAGCTTAGTAAGAAGGGGCAGTAATGTGTGTACCTTCCTGTGCCCAACATTTATAGGCAGGAGGACATAGCAGTATGTATAAATGAAAAATGGTACGAAAGGTTGCCGTTAGTTTTAATCGATAGTAAGAACAAATTTTCGCCGTTATTAGGAAGAAATTGGTTGTCGATAATAAAACCGGGTTGGCAAAAGTGGTTAGGTGAACAGATCGCGAAAGTGGAAGAAATTAACCGAAATGAAATAGTCATAAATGGTGGTAATGAAAGGTTAAGCGTTGAGTTAGAAAAAACATTTGCAAGTGTATTCGATGAAAACATGTCGCGGCCAATCAAGGGGTTTACAGCCAGTATTAGACTCAAAGAAAACGTAAGGCCGGTGTTTCATAGGGCGTACGAGATGCCTTACGCATTAAAATCAAAAGTAGAAGAACTAAAGCGGTTGATCCAGTCTAAAGTTTTGGTAAAAGTGGAACACAGTAATTGGGCAAGTCCCATAGTGGTAGTGCCAAAAAAAGATAATAAAGAAGTTAGGCTATGCGTTGATTTCAAACGAACGTTGAACCCAAATTTGGAAACCAGTTGTTGTTCGTTACCGATACCAGCGGATATTTATGCTTCACTGAGTGGAAGTAAGTTTTTCACAGTATTGGATTTAAAGGGTGCATATCAACAATTAGAAGTCGATGACGTATCAAAGGAATTACTCACGATAAATACCCATTTGGGATTATTTCGTTTTTCAAGATTAACGTATGGGGTCAGTTCGGCACCAGGTATTTTTCAGGCATTTATGGAGTCGGTACTAGCGGGGTTACGGAACACCAAATGTTATCTTGACGATATTTTAATTTCAGGGAATTCGTTACAAGATTGTCACCAGAACGTTATCAAAGTGTTATAACGATTGCAAAAATACAACATTAAAGTAAACAAAAATAAATGTGAATTTTTCAAATCGGAGATACAATTTCTGGGACATATGATACACGAGTCGGGCATAAGTCCGTGTAAAGACAAGTTGGAAACTATTAAAAACACTCCCAACCCAAGCAATGTAACCCAAGTGAAGTCATATTTGGGACTTTTAAATTATTATGGACAGTTTATACCTATGTTATCGTCGAAATTGAAACCATTATACGATCTGTGTAAAAAGGAGGTACCGTTCTTATGGTCGAATGAGTGTGAAGCAAGTTTCAAAGAAAGTAAAGAATTATTATTAACGGATAAAATATTGGTACATTATGATCCCGAACTACCCCTAATTGTAACGTGTGATGCCAGCTCGTATGGAGTAGGGGCCGTGTTAAGTCATCGAGTTCGTGGTCAAGATAAACCGATAATGTTTGCCTCGTCGACGCTATCAAGTGCAGAAAAAGGATATTCTCAAATCGAACGAGAGGCATTAGCGATAATGTTTGCTGTCAAGAAATTCCACAAGTTTGTGTTTGGACGACAGTTTACGTTAGTAACAGATCATCAACCGTTACAGTATATATTTGGCAGCAATTCAAGAATCCCAGTAACGTCAGCGAATCGTCTCCAAAGATGGGCAATAATTTTATCAGGGTATAGATATACGATAGAATATAGGAAAGGAAAAAGCATTGGTAATGCGGATGCCTTATCGAGATTGCCAACAAAAGAAACTACTAACGTTCCAGAAGCACTATATTCGTTTAGTGCGGTCGAAAGTGTACCACTCAGTCATTTAGATGTAGCAGCGGCAACCAGATCTGACGAAGTTATAACGAAAGTATTGGAATTCACGTGGAAGGGTTGGCCGGAATCAGTCAAAGATGAAAGATTCAAACCCTATTTCGCAAAACGGCAAGAACTATCAGTGGAGTCGAATTGTCTTATTTGGTGCAATAAGGTGGTCATACCGGAAGGATTACATCGGTCTGTGCTTGAACTATTTCACGATCAACACATTGGCGTCGTAAGAACGAAAATGTTGATGCGTTCCTATTGTTGGTGGCCAGGAATGAACGAAGATATAGAAACGTTTATCGCATTGTGTGAGAGGTGTCAGGAAACGCAGAATAATAGAACGGATGCGCCATTACGACCATGGCCGAGCGCAAACAATAATTTCCAAAGAGTACATATCGATTTATTTCACAAATTCAATTACAATTTTCTGATATTCGTTGATAGTAGATCAAAATGGATCGATGTAAAGTTTTTAAATCGGGGAACAACAGCAAAAGAAGTAATCATAGCGTTGAAGGAAATTATATCGGTCGTGGGATTACCAATGGAACTAGTCTCAGACAATGGGCCTCCCTTCAGCGGTCAAGAATTCGTTAAATTTTGCCAATCGAATGGCATAAAGCCAGTTAAATCACCCCCGTATCACCCACAATCGAATGGTTTAGCAGAAAGAGGGGTACAAACTGTTAGAAAAGCATTGGAGAAAGCCATGCCGAGAACTGTACAGCGATTAACAGAAGGTGAAGTAAGAGAACGGTTGGCACACTTCTTGTTCGCGTATCGAAATACTCCTAGCACCGTAACGGGGATTTGTCCGTCTGAAAGTGTACTACGTATGAAACCGCGTGTTAAATTTGATCTAATCAAGCCTGCGTTTAATGGACAAGGTATTGTCGATATTAAAAGAAGTGGAAAGGCAATAGCGGTAAGAAATACAAAGCTGTATGCTAATGGAGAAGTAGTGTTCGTTAAAAATAAAAATGATCGTAATAGTGTGAAATGGGGAAAAAGGTAAAATTGTAAGAGTTATAAGTTTCAATACGTATTTGGTTTTGTTGAACGGCATTATAAAACATGTGCACAAGGACATGTTACGTAGTGCACCAGAAGGAGTTACAAATACAGCAAGTAGCGAACGAGAATTACAGCCTAGCGTTCAGGCAGCAAGAGATCAGCAGGAAACCGAATCACCGAAAACGGAAGAAATGAGAATCGATAATAATCAACCAAGGTTAGTAGTACCAGAAAAGGAAATACCAACAACCACTTTGGAAATGGTTAGAATTCAAGAACCCGCTACTGAAGTACGTCGAAACAGTTCAGCGCAAGAAATGTTAACCATGCCAACAGAAGTGGACGAAGCGGAACAAAGGAAACCAGACACGCCTTCAGTGGTCAAAATCAGAAGGTCAAGGCGGATATCACGTCCCCCGGAACGGTTCAACAATTAAAGGGGAGAAATGT
Organism: Podabrus alpinus; assembly: GCA_932274525.1. Taxonomy (NCBI): domain Eukaryota; kingdom Metazoa; phylum Arthropoda; class Insecta; order Coleoptera; family Cantharidae; genus Podabrus; species Podabrus alpinus. The sequence goes on along the minus strand of OW026452.1, from coordinate 40,484,225 downwards.
AATGTATGGGATTAATATTCTTAAGTAGTACCAACTAGAGAATATTAATACTATATAAGCGATAGGCTTTATAAGTTTATTGAAGAAGTGTTAGTTGTGTTGTTAAATAAATAAATGTCTACAACGAATATCGATACATAACAGATCTATAGATCTATTTATCATAGAAATGATCAATTTATCATAGATCATTTCGAGGTGATGTCACGACAGGTATGCCCTCCAGACAAAATGGCCGCGCCCTGTCAAATTTCGTAATTGATTTTTATTTTAAGGTTATGATTATGAAGTTTACACCTCATAATCATAACCTTAAATCACAATTTATCATTTCGAGGTGACGTCCCGACAGGTATGCCCTCCCGACAAAATGGCCGCGCCCTGTCAAAGTCACGTGACTCAAAATGATCTATTACACTAATTATTACTGAGGTTAAGTAATAATATTTTTTATATTTTAATAATTTTTAATTTAGACAGGTAATGTAGGTATTATTTTTATATATTATATTAAGAAAAGTAATTTTGAATGTTTTTAACAAATATTTTAGAACAAGTTGGTTAAGTAAACAAAACGCAAGATGAGTAATAAAAGCCAAGAAATTATTATTTGCGACTTTTGTCATAAAACATTGCGATCTGCAGCTACTCTAACGACACAAACGAAAATTTTTTTGCTTGCCTGAAGATGATTTGGAACCTAATAAGTTTATGTGCGAAATTTGTGAACGAACAAACTCATCCAAATTTACTTTGAATCATATAGGCAAATTGAAGATAATGTTATTTAATTTTATTAAAATGAAAAAATAATTAATTTTTAATACTAATTTATTATAAAAAATAATAACGAAAAACAATTTTAAATAAAATTTCACTTTTGTTCCGTATAAGTATGGTCAAATGTTGTGTGGATGTTTGTGACTTCTGGTAAATTATTCATCAACCCTTCTTTTATATTTTCTGATTCAATTGGAGTTGCTAATTGTAATCGATTGGTCTTTGAAATTCGTTTTTTTGTTGAAAAAAAAACGAGTTTGTTTATCAATATTTTGTTTTACATTGACCTCTTCAACAATATTCAAAGCAACGGAACCTGTATTTAGTATCGCTATGGTATTATCCAAATTTCTGATTACCTTTCTCTGATCTTCATCATTTAAATGAAGATTGTTTTTTATTAAACCAGCAATCATGTCGGTTTTTTTTGCATAATTTCAAAAACGGTTTTTTCAGCAATTTCATTTCTCACATCCTTGCTTAGAAACGTCCGTCCAATATCCATACAATGTCCAACATGGGTTTTACAAAAGGAAACACTAATGAATGAATTTTCAGTGAAAATTACATCCATTCTTGCTGGGCAAACAAAACCTGTTTTATTAGTTAAAAGTCCCTTCGGAGCTCGTATATTTTACCAGCACCTCTTTGTTGAAAAGAACGGTGACAATTGTAGTATCTTGTAATGGTATTGCCAGTTTGTTTCGCACCTGTATCTTGGACGTAACTTGAAACGGTCTCATATTCAATTGCATTCTTCCAATTTTTGAATTCTTCTTCCGATTTAAATGTATGTTCTTCAACGAGAAGATCGATTTCGTGAATTATAACAATGTGATTGTGTAACAAGTTCTTTCTTGCAAAATGCAAGCTATTATTCTAGCGCGTGCGCATAAAATTGCTCATATTTTTCACAATTACTGCGGCGAGACAGTCGTTAATTTTTCGTTTGAAAACAGTTGGATACCACGCATGCTCAGTTTTCGACAGTGTTGTCAGATTTCATTATGTGTATTTTTTTTGTTTAGGCAACGAGCTGAAAATTTGGCTCAAGATTGCAAAAAATCCGGGCAAGCTGCATTTTGGCAGAGATATACGTTGGAGTGTTCTAATGAACCCCCCAAAAGTCCCATAAAATCCCACGCCGGTGTCCCCCACAATCGGGGGTTTTAGCTCCCTCAACGCGATTTTTTGCCGATAACTCGCTTATTTATGCTTGTAGAAAAATTATGATCAGACCATAATTGGAGAGCATAAAATTCTCTATAAAACAGTGTTTTTTTCATATTTTTCCATGGCACACTAATACTGAAATTATTGACCGAAAACACGACCCTCCTTTAAACTGGCATAATATTAATTCGTTGCAGGGAGAGAATTGTTTTCGGGCATGGGAAATGCTTTTAAAAATAAATTAATTGATATTGTGGCCAAGGCTGGAACATGAAGAGAAAAATAGATTTTTTCAAAATTTGGCCAAGTTATAGTATCTTCCAAGTAACGAAACAGAAATTTTGGTTTGTGCTTACAGAAGGTTCGGGCAAGCTGAAATTTGGAAAAGATGTATATTGAAGTGTTCTAATAAACCCCCGGGATGTAGGGGTTACGCTGCAACCGGGACGGTCACACCGAGCGTTACGGCGGGAGGTGGTCCTTGGTGACTGGTCCTCGCAGAGTACTCAACTCTCACTTATGGCTCCAAGTGCCACACTCCGGGCAACTGCGTTGACCCGCAGGCGAAACTAAGTGAGGGTAGCCAGATATGGTGAACAAATATGACGGAGGGACTTTCCCGATAGTAGACCTGGATTTCGGCTGGGACAAGGCGACGGGGCGGTCACCGACGGCGATAGATTGGGAAACTGCAAAGAAGGTCGTGAATGAGACCAAAACGAGCTGGGCAATTAAATCATTCTGCCCCTTTAAATCGCCCGGGCCTGACGGGGTATTTCCGGCCCTACTACAGTGGGGACTGGACGTGGTGCTCCGTCACCTGGTGCGGGTGTTTAGAGCATGCATTGCGCATGCCTATATACCAAAAGGATGGCGGACGGCAAAAGTTGTCTTTATACCCAAGCCAGGTAGAAGTGATTACTCCCTGGCCAAATCTTTTAGACCTATCAGTCTCACTTCGTTCTTTTTGAAAACGTTGGAGAGACTGTGTGATAGAGAGATCCGCGAAGTGGCTCTGTTTCACAGACCACTACATGCGAATCAACATGCATACATCCAGGGGAGATCGACCGAATCGGCGCTACACAAGGTAGTGGAGCGCATAGAGAGGTCACTGGACTACAGAGAGTCCACCCTGGGAGTGTTCATTGATATCGAGGGGGCTTTTGACAAAGCCACCTTCGGAAGTATAAACGCTGCTCTGCAGATCCACGGCGTTTCCGCGACCATCGCGAGATGGATCAGTTTTATACTGAAGTGGAGAATCGTGGAGATCAGAGTTGGGGACGTTGACATTAAAGGAGTTGTAACAAGGGGCTGCCCTCAGGGGGGAGTACTCTCCCCGCTGCGGTGGGACATGGTGGTAGACAGCCTTCTGAAACTCTTAAATGACATGGGATACCACACCATAGGATACGCAGATGACATCGTCATACTGCTCACTGGAAAATTTGAGAATGTCTTATGCACCCTAATGCAGGATGCTCTCAAGATTTTAGAGAAGTGGTGTAAAGAGCACTCTCTCTCGGTTAATCCGGCAAAGACAGAGCTTGTTCTTTTCACCCAAAAGAAAAAGCTACCGACCATGGTCATGCCTAGCTTAACAGGGACTCCCTTAAAAATATCTGATCAAGTCAAGTATCTGGGAATAATACTGGACAAGAAGCTGAATTGGGGAAAACATTTACAAATGAAACTAGAGAAAGCGAGAATGGCCTTCTGGCAGTGTCGGGGAGCAATGGGACGGTCTTGGGGTTTATCCCCCAAGATCACCCTCTGGCTCTATACGGCAGTCATTAGACCCATGCTCTGCTACGGATCCCTTGTATGGTGGCCCAGAACCAAACAAGTAACAACAGCGTCCTCCCTACACCAGACCCAGAGATCAATCTGTCTGGCTGTAACTGGAGTGATGCGAACGGCCCCAACTGTAGCGCTTGAGACCCTTCTCTGCCTCCCTCCACTTGATCTTCATGTGCAGGAAACGGCGGTCAAGACAGCTCTCAGGTTGCGCAGTTGGAAAGCCTGGACTCATAGGCGAGGAACTGCGGGCCATATGCAGATCTTGGAGGAATATTCCAAAGGAGTACCTCTTCTGCTACTTGAATCCGACAGAATCCACCCTAAATATATATTTGACAGGAAATACAATGTACTGTTAAACGCAAACGAAACATTCGATTACGATATACATCTCTTTTCGGATGGCTCCAAAAATAATGTTGGATCGGGTGCAGGAATTTTCTCTGCTGAACTTGATCTAAACATAAGTATACCGCTGGGTAAATATACATCTGTGTTCCAGGCGGAGCTTGTGGGTATACTACACTGCGCAAAAATAGTTCAGGATAGGAGTATTCTGAACAAAAACATACAAATACTATCAGACAGTAGAGCGGCTCTGGTGGCACTTCGGGGCCATAAAGTCACTTCTGGTCTGGTGCTTGATTGCATCCGGGCACTGAATGATATATCAACTCAAAATGTCCTTTCTCTCTGCTGGGTTAAGGGACATAAAGGTAACGAGGGTAACGAAAAGGCTGATGAGCTGGCAAGAAATGGCTCCAATGGTCTTCCCTGCGGCCCGGAGCCGATGATCACGCCCGCCGTCAAAACCATAGATACTCTCCTAAAACACTATACCCTAGAACTGCACACCAGCAGATGGCTACAAGGAACTACATGTAACCAAGCTAGAGCAGCAATACGCGTGCCTTCATGGAAACATGCAAGATACTATATGAAGCTGTCCAGAGTCAATCTGCGGACAATTGCAGGGATACTGACTGGACATTGCAGATTAAATAAACACATCCACAACATGGGGTTTGCAGATGACCCTTTATGTCGTGGATGCAACGAAGAGGAGGAAACAGCTGAGCATGTGCTCTGTTACTGCCCAGCTCTGACTTCTATGAGAGGATCCATGTTGGGAGACTTCTGGCCCGACATGGCCAGAATCAGTGGCACCCCACCCGCCAGGATCCTGGAGTTCATCCTCCAGTTGGGATGGCTTGAGGAATGACGGGGCGCGGGGCCGCTGAAATTGGAGGTAGCACAATGGGCCCAATTTAGTGGCCTAAGTGCGTGTGAGTTTTCTTGCCCTCCACCTACAATCCAGAATCCAGAATATGACGGAGGGCAGCAGTAGCCGTCATTACTGGGTTAAGGCGGATAAGATAACTTTGGAACGGCTTAATACCAGATTATCATAAGCAAGGACCAAAGGGGAACCCTATGGTTATGATACTGCGATGAGGAAGCAACGGGAAACCACCTCATTGTTCTCCCAAGAATAATAAAAATGGCTAGACATGACAGAGAAAGGAAAGTTACTAATCATGGAATTCGGATACCAAGGTCCGGCAGGGGAAGAGATGACAGGGCTTCTCAGGTCGTCATTAAGCGAAAACCCTGCCCACAGACAACAACAGAAACAATAACAGCGAACACAAAGAAAACAAAAATAACACCGGACACACTAAAGCTAGGCAAAGAACAGATTAGAATAAGTACATGGAACGTACTGTTACGAAATTTTTTCACTTTCGTAACAGCGTTGAATTTAGTTAAAATTCAACTTTTTCCATTTGGAAATATCTTTCGTGACGCCCTGTATATCGAACGTAATTGACAGAATTAGACACGCGCACGCGGGTATGGGGAAGTCATTGGTGAGCTCTCGAACGGAGAGGTCATGTTTGAAGGTGCTGTGAAGTAATTATCGTTTTTGGTTCCAAATTTTGAAGAGGGATGATTGCGATTTTATGAGGGTTCCCGCCCATCAATACGAATGGTTTTTGGATTTGCTTGCGCTCCAACCCATTATGGGGATTTTACATTCGAGGTTGAGGGATGGTTAAGGTTTCCCGGATCGTACATTTTTTTATCGGACCCCATGGTCAATACTTCCTGTGAAAGATTTCCTTGCTTTCACAATGGTAAGTCACCTAATTTATTTTGCTAATTGCTTCGCAGTTACTCGATAATTAATTTGGCCAAATTTTCCTCCGAATACCTGGAGAACGATGACGATGGAGTTCACCCTTGGCCAATTTCTGTATTTTTTTATGTGTAACATTTTGGTTTGCCTTTTTGTCTTGCATTTTTATTCATAGAGTGGTTGTTAAGATTGCGATGGCCTTGCAAATTTTATGTTCCTGCGGCGAGGTGATATACGTCTATCTAATCTAGTTTGCACTCGCAAGAGTGAAGTGGATCGAATGTTAAAGTTGATATTTAATAAACTTTTTAATTATTAATTATATGATATAATTGTGTTTTGTTTAATTAACTTGTTCAGGGTATTTATTTCCACTTATTACATCGAACAGCGTATGGTGAAATGCATTGACGATGGGATTCCAGAGTGGGCGTCATACGTTCAAATTTCGTATTTGAAATTTTATGTTCGATATTTTTTTCTGTGTTTATTTTTGATTTTATGTTTTTTTTATGAAAGGCTGCGATGTTCGACCTATATACAGGGTACGGCATTTCATCGAGGTTGCGACCGTTTGTTTTATCGTTGGAAGTTCGATATGGTTCCACCTTATTGTGGGATTTTTATATTACCATTCTAACGTGCCTTGGTTTATTTTTGGGAGTGATCCCCGGTGGTAATGTTGTTGCCGCTGTACCTGTTTTGGTCGGCTAACACCTTTTACATCCGACATCGCTTTTGTCCTTGCCTTCTGACAATGAACTTCTTATTGTTAATTTTAATTGTGTGTGTTAGCAAGGCTGTTTCCTTGACTTCTCCGGGGCATTTCTTTCACACGACCCACGGCTCTCGCCGCCGCAACAAACGAGCTAGTTTATACCTAACACCAAGGCTCCACGCAAATTAAAGTAGATGGTTTATCCTTCTGCGTGGACATTATCTGTTCCAAACTGCTTCTCATTAGAGTAGTAAGGACAGATTTTGTATCAGTACGTACAATATATCAGGCTGGAAAGACGCATAACGCAATAAACGAGATGAAAAGATTGAAGATCGGCATCTTGGGGATAAGCGAGATGCGATGGCCGCGTGCCGGCGAGTGCCGGTGGAAAAACATAAGGTGTATTACTCTGGAGGAAATGAAAACGGACATCAGCATGGAGTGGGAATGATCCTAAATGAAAACTATTCTAGATTCGTAAACAACTATGTGCCTATATCGGAAAGAATTCTACTAGTGCAAATGAACACCAGCCCCATCAAACTTAACATACTGCAGGTGTATGCTCCAACGGCAGACAAGGAGGAAGAAGAAGTGGAAAGGTTCTATGACGAAATGACCCAAACAATAAAGACAATAAACAAAAAAGAAATCCTGATAGTGATGGGTGACTTCAATGCCAAAATAGGAAAGGGAAGAGAAGGGGAAAGCATAGGACCCCACGGTTTAGGAACAAGAAACGAGCGAGGCGACAGACTCCAAATACAGGCGGAGGAGCACGGATTAGTCGTATTGAACACCTACTTCAAACTACACCCAAGAAGATTGTATACATGGAAGGCACCAGCAGATAGACCGGAGAGGGTGATCCGCAATCAAATAGATTACATGCTAATAAATAAACGTTTCAGAAACAGCTGCCTTTCGGTAAAAGCCTACCCAGGAGCAGATATAAACTCCGATCACAACCCACTTATAGAACATTTTAAATTAAGACTAAAAAGAGTAACAAGAAAGAACCATCCAAAATGGAACCTAGAAAGGCTAAAGGATGAGAGCACTAGAACACAAGCCACACAAGAAAGTCAGGGAAGCGGCGGGTCTGTACAAAACAAGACAACCCGGTAACCTGATAGACGAACGTGGCCGCTGGATAATGGATAATTAGGAAACAATAAAAGTATGGGAGGACTACATAGAAGTTTTATTTCAAGACGAACGCCCAGACATTCAAATATCAGAATGCGTCACCGGTCCAGAAATTACTGAAGAAGAAGTAAAGAAATCAATATCGCTCATAAAAAACGGAGAGACAACTGGCCCAGATGAAACAAACGGGGATCTTTTGAAGTTGCTGAACGAGGAAAATGTCCAAAGACTTACCAGGATATTCAACAACATATACAACACAGGCAACATCCCAAAAGAATGGCTAAAGTCGACATTTATAACAATCCCCAAGAAAAGAACCGCTAAAACGTGCAATGAATATAGAATAATAAGCCTCATGAGCCACCTACATCGAAGACTATACGCACTATGCGAAGAACATTATGGGGAACACCCAATTCGGATTTAGGAATGCAACCGGAACACGAGAGGCGCTGTTTTGTACTCAAGTATTGATTCAACGATCAGAGATGTAAACTGTGATGTGCACATATGCTTCATAGATTATTATCAAAAAGCATTCGACAGAGTGAAACACGAAAAACTAATACCGATTCTAAGAAAAATAGGAATAGACGACAAAGACCTACGAATCATAGAAAAACTGTACTGGAAGCAAACAGTCACATAAAACACAAAGGTGAAATATCGAAAGAGATACAAATCCAGCGAGGTGTTCGACAGGGTTGCATCCTGTCGCCGCTATTATTCAACATATATTCGGAAGAAATCTTATTTAGTAGTGCACTGGAAAATGTATCAAGAGGGATACAAATAAACGGAAAGAGAATCAACAACATCAGATTTGCAGACGACACCGTGATGATTGCGGAGAGTCTTGAGGATTTACAGGAGTTGATGGACAGGGTGACAGAAGAGAGCAAAGATTTTGGAATTGACATCAATATAAACAAAACAAAATATATGACGATAAGTAAAACTCCCATACCACAAGGACAATTGTATGTAAACCAAGAAACAATTAACAAGGCGGAAAAATTTACGTACCTTGGTAGCACAATCAATGACCAGTGGGATCACGCATTGGAGATTAAGTGCAGAATCGAAAAAGCAAGAAATGCGTTTATAGAAATGGGCAAACTACTAAAGAGCCATGATTTCAACATAAACACCAGAGTCAGACTTCTCCGTTGCTACGTGTTTCCGATGCTTTTATACGGCGTAGAGGCATGGACATTGACGGAAGCATCAAGTAAGAAACTTGATGCATTTGAGATGTGGCTGTATCGACGCATGCTTAAAATTCCATGGACGGCACACATAATGAACAAAGAGGTGCTGGAACGAATGGAGAAGCAGATGGAAGTTATGTATCAAGTTAAGAGAAGGAAACTTGAATATTTGGGCCACATCATGAGAAACAGCCAGCGTTATGGGTTGCTCCAGCTGATACTCCAGGGAAAGGTCTATGGAGAGAGGGGACCAGGAAGGAGATGAATTTCATGGCTGAAAAACCTAAGAACGTGGTTTGCAACAACAACAACAACGGGTCTATTCAGAGCTGCAATCAATAAAGTCATGATAGCCAATATGATCGCCAACGTCCGGTAACGGACAGGCACGTGAAGAAGAATAAACCCCCAAAATGTCTCATAAAAATTCCAAGTCGGCGTTCCCCCAAATAAGGATTTTAGTCCCCTAGGTGCGGTTTTCGCCTATAGCTCACGTATTTTTACTTTTACAAAAATATACCAGTAAACAAAGTTTAATTTGCCTATTACGGTATGTATTGTAGTACTACCTACTGCAGCGCCACATGTTATAGAGAATTTTATGTTCTTCAACTTTGCTTGATGGGGAATTGACAAACACAGGGTAAAATGGCCGCCAACGTCGCTACTGTCCATCTACTGTCGCAAATATTATTAAATTTAATTCAGTTTCATACCTTCTGGAGTAATTTTAAAAATCCATTTGTGGTATTCATTTCCAACAGATGTCGCACCAAAATGTACATTAGTGACAAAGATAGCACCATTGTTACCTTTCCTTGTTAAAATTATTATTTTACCTGATCCCTCATAAAACACATTTTTATTATCCACCCAGCAAAAATGTAATAATACCTAGATGTTGAAAATTTTAAGATCTCAATCAATAGGGATAGTTGAGATATTTCAGGTACCTTTCCGAGCCGAGTACAACGCCATCATCATGACACACCGTGAATTATTTTTCACCAAAACTGCCCGAAAATGGTAATAATGATAAACGAAACTGTAGATTGATTATTATTGTTATTAATGAACTTTTATCAATTTAATTTGATCATCTGAAAACTTCAAGAGTATATTCGTGTTTCTACAGAAAGACATTTTGGTTTCGAATTTGTTTTTTTTATGTTACAGTTTTTATTTTTATGACTATATTTTAGGCACAATTTTAATAATTCAACTGTAGAAACACAGATCATAGTTTTTTCTACAAGATCCTGATTTGCTAAATGTCATAAATATATCGTCGCCTAGATGTCAAAACCTCGTAACTCAAATTTTAGTTATTTTGAGTTAAGTGTTTCTCGGCCTTTAGGGACTTGTCTAGCATGGATGCAAATACCTCGTATCTCGATAAGAAACGAATTACGCTTGTTCTACCCAAATTTCAAAACCTCGTTTCTCATAATGCCAACTCATAACACCTAACTCATAGTTATATTAACTCATAATAGTAATAATAGTTAACTCATAGCTGGTTTGTAATTTATTAGGTAGTTTATTATTTTGTGCCTAAATTATTGATTCTGATAAAACTAATCAACTCTATGCTATAAAAATAGTTTTTTGCACTTTCTGAAGAACAGCAGTTATTGCGATACGAGGTTTTGACATCTAGGCGACGATATGGTATAGTTTTTCTTAGAATTGCGAAATTCGAAGGGTCTGTATAGCGTATATTTATACATTCATTTGTACCCTTAATAGTAATTTTTCGTAAAAGTAAAAATACGTGAGCTATAGACGAAAACCGCACCTAGGGGGCTAAAATCCTCATTTGGGGGAACGCCGGATTGGGATTTTTACGAGACATTTTGGGGGTTTATTAGAACACTTCAATATTCATCTTTGCCAAATTTCAGCTTGCCCGGACCTTCTGTAAGCTCAAACCAAAATTTCGGTTTCGTTACTTGGAAGATACTATAACTTGAGCAAATTTTGAAAAAATCTATTTTTCTCTTCATTTTCCAACCTTGGCCACAATTTCAATAAATTTATTATTGAAAACATTTCCCGTGCCCGAAAACATTTCTCTCCCTGCAACAAATTAATATTGTGCCATTTTAAGGGTGGGTCGTGTTTTCGGTCAATAATTTAAGTATTAGTGTGCCATGGAAAAATATGAGAAAAAAACTATTTTATAGAGAATTTTATGCTCTTCAATTATGGGTCTGATCATAATTTTTCTACAAGCATAAATAAGCGAGTTATCGGCAAAAAATCGCGTTGAGGGAGCTAAAACTCCCGATTGTGGGGGACGCCGGCGTGGGATTTTATGGGACTTTTGAGAGGTTCATTAGAACGCTACAATGTACATCTCTGCCAAAATGCAGCTTGCCCGGAATTTTTGCAAGCTTGAGCCAATTTTTCGGCTTCGTTGCCTGGACTATTACCTACATTTTATATTTTCAACCCTTAACTGGATTAATTTTTTAATATTAACCCTATTTCAACCCCTATTTCTAAAGGGGTCTTTTGTTTGGTTATTTTTTTACAGTTTTTTTGTACAAATGTGCTGAGCATGCGTACCAAATTTTATCATGGGATGAGCATGGGTTCGGTTACTAAAAATTAATTAAGTATAGGCAGAAACGGACAAAAATCAGTTTTTCGCCGATTTCTCAAGTTTCTTTGAACTTTGTGACAAAATAGTTTAATATAAAATTACTAGATGATACCCCGTCCGAGGACGGGCAGCTAGAAGGACGGGCAGCTACCTAAGGTCATATGGCTTTTGGATTGCACTGAGAGCTTTCCTTAATCTTCATTCAACTTAAGTTACCTTGGGTAGCTGCCCGTCCTTCTAGCTGCCCGTCCTCGGACGGGATATCATCTAGTTTAAAATAAGTAAAAAAATTTTAAATATTGATTAAGTTTAAGTTTAAATAAATAATAAAAAAATATATTTAAGTTTTTTGTTTATTTATTTAATGTTGTTCTCATCTCTTATTATAAAAGGCCAAGTCCTTCCTTCCTTCTGTCTGTCCCACGGAAATACCCGAAGCCAACCGAACCGAACGCATAAGGATAATTTCATAACCAATCGGATGAACGTGTCATCGTATCAACGTATCATCGTATCATCGGATCAACGTATCATCGGATCAACGTATCAACGTATTTAAATTTCCTATATAGGTGAAAAATCTCTTATTATAAAAGGCCAAGTCCTTCCTTCCTTCCTTCCTTCTGTCTGTCCCACGGAAATACCCGAAGCAAACCGAACCGAACGCATAACGGATAATTTCATAACCAATCGGATGAACGTATCATCGTATCAACGTATCATCGGATCAACGTATCATCGGATCAACGTATCGCATGGGACCGAGCGTCAGCAGCTTGCCGCGCTTGAGTTTCTTCTAAAGTTTCACGTTGTTGACGTATCGCATGGGACCGAGCGTCAGCAGCTTGCCGCGCTTGAGTTTGTTCCAAAGTTTCACGTTGTCGACGTATCGCATGAGACCGAGCGTCAGCTTGTCGCTGTGATCGAAGCTGTTCTTCTGTGTTATTAGCTCTTGTACGTGCTTTTCTCTCACGATTTAATCGCCGTCGCTTTGCAGCAGGATTTTCAAAATTTTCATTATCCATTATGGAAGTTTACATAATGCTTTTTTGGAAATAGCTGTCCTATATAGACCAAATGATACGATGATACGTTGATCCGATGATACGATGATACGTTGATACGATGATACGTTGATCCGATGATACGTTGATACGATGATACGTTGATACGTTGATACGATGATACGTTGATACGATGATACGTTGATCCGATGATACGTTGTGCGTTCGGTTCGGTTCGGTTTGCTTCGGGTATTTCCGTGGGACGGACAGAAAGAAAGACTTGGCCTTTTATAATAAGAGATAAAGCTGATTACATTCTCTACAAAAAAATATTTACATTTTTCGTCAAGTTCGTATTCAATAGCGCAATTGAGCAATAACAGCTCAAAGTATAGCTAAGTTGCGCAACCACCGTTATATTTATTTAAAAAGGTCGGAATCGATTTTTAATTAATTGTATAGATTTTCATCATAAATATTTATTATCTGAATTTAAGTTGATCACACCATCCCTAATTTTGATAAAAAGTTTATCATAATATGACAATGCAATTGAACCAAAAATACATTATTTGATTTTTCTTGTAAATTTAATTCGGTTCCATGTTAAGGCCAGCTAAATGTGATACTTTTCAGTTTACACCCTCGAACATCAGGGTGTGTAACTTTGGAACTAATGAACATAGAGGGCTGATCTTTTTTCAATAAACTTATTATAAGTTTAGGTTGCTGGAACAATTTTTTTTAATTGTGAGTTTTGCACCCCCTCCCAAAGGGGTCCGTTTTCTCCCCAAAAATTAATACATATTATTAAGACTAACATAGTCAACCTGTGCATCAAATTTCATTTTGGGCCGAAAATTGCAGATTGAACAAACAAGTATAATATACAGGGTGTTGAATGAGTTAGCCGTTCATAGGATATTTACATGTAAAAACGTATTTATGCAAATTCCTGCTTCCCTAATTATTTTAGAAAAAAAATGAAAGACACAAAAATCATGCAGAAAAATAAAATGATAAAATAATTATTTTCATCTAGCTTTTACTTAAAGTGGCAAAAAATGCTTTTGAAATTGTTCAAATTTTCATTTATCAGACTAGCCATGAAAGTTTCCAAGGTAATTATTTTTGATAAGTATTAAAAAACAATTGCACTTTGTTTACAGTTTTGCACTTTATTAAATTTTAATTTCATAAAATGGAAGCAAAGTACACAATTAGTGAAAAAAATTAATTTTTAAAACTATATTACTTGGAAACAGTATACGTATGGTACGAGATCTCTTTGCTGGTTTATACCCAGAAAGACCAATCCCTACTTATTCGACAATTAAAAATGTAATTGATAATCAAAATCAATATGGATCTGTATTTAAGCCGTCATGCAAGACCTGCAGAAATAAAAGAATAAATTTAGAAGAAATCAATATTGGTGAAGCTCCAGGTACCGATATCGAAACAAATGTAATTGCTGCCGTAGTGAATAATCCTTGTATCAGTACAAGAACAATTGGTGCGGAGTTAAATATTCATCACACTACGGCGTTCAAAATTATAAAAAAACATAAATTTATATCTTATAAGTTCCAAAACCATCAAGAAATTTTTGAAGAGGATATGTACTACAAAAGAATGATTTTCTGTGAAAGCATTATCGAAAAGGCCAATTTGGATAGAAATTTTATTAAAAATATTTGTTTTACCGATGAGACAACGTTTAGTATTAACGGGGAACCAAATGTTTAAAATTATCGGTTTTGGTCCACCGAAAATCCTCATTTAATGATCAACAATCGTTCACAGTATCGCCAAACTGTAAATGTTTGGGCAGGGATATTAGGAGCAAACATCATCGGACCATTTTTTATTGATGGAAATTTGAATGGACTAAAATATCTAGAAATGTTACAAAACGAAATTGGACCGGCAATTGATATTGTGGCAGGAGAAAATAACGTAATCTACTATCAACAAGACGGATGTCCGGCACATTATACTAGAGATGTAACCAATTATTTAAATGAATGTTATCCCAATTCTTGGATAGGACGCAATGGACCAATAAACTGGCCAGCTCGGTCACCAGACTTGGCTCCAAATGACTTTTTTTTGTGGGGTCATTTAAAATCTAAAATTTATGGTGAACGATACCAAAGTATTGATTCATTAAAAAATAAAATTGTGGAGGAGTGTGGCAATATTACCGAAAGACAACTTGCGAATGTACGATGTAACTTTTATGATAGACTTGGTTTTTGTTTAGCTGAATATGGAAACCTGTTTGAACATTTGTTGTAAATTTAATTATTTCTTAATGTTTGTAATTGTTTATTATTAATAATTTATGTAAAAAATAAATTAAATTGAATTTATTTCATGGCTAGTCTGATAAATGAAAATTTGAACAATTTCAAAAGCATTTTTTGCCACTTTAAGTAAAAGCTAGATGAAAATAATTCTTTTATCATTTGTAATTTATTTTTCTGCATGATTTTTGTGTCTTTCAGTTTTTTTTCTAAAATAATTAGGGAAGCAGGAATTTGCATAAATAAGTTTTTACATGTAAATATCCTATGAACGGCTAACTCATTCAACACCCGGTATAACTTATCAAATGATGAGTAAATGATTTATAACTTATCAAATGGCAAGTTATATATTTTTTTTTCTTAATCTGCAATAGTCCACCCAAAATGAAATTTGGTGCACAGGTTAACTATGTTAGTCTTAATAATATATTGAACTGTATTTCAATGCCTAGCCAAATTTCGGAAATATTCAAAAAATAAAATTAAAAATTAATATGTAAAATTGAAAATGTAACAAAAATTGTAAATGAAATTGGAAAGAAGGGGGAATTGGAAATGGATATCTTTGTGAGCAGACGAAGAACTTTTGCGTTGAAAGAAGGAGGCAGTCATGGGGAGGCAGTCACCTCCAGGCAGTCGACCGTAGTGGACGCTTGAGGAGTGAGCGCCAAGCAGTGTGGACCGAGTAGGACGCCTTGAGCTAGATTATTATAAAAATTATGTATTGTGAATTTGTTGTAAATAAATAAAAGCGAAATTTTAGTTTAAATTTGAAAGAGTGTGTTATTAATTAAAGTGAATGAAAAAAAATAACGTTAAAGAAAAATTTTGAATTCACGGATTCAAAAAAAATAAATGGTTGGTCGCTGGACAAAAAGAACACGTCAACTAGAAAATTGGCGCCCGAAGTGGAGCTCGAAACCAACGACCACGAAGCTACCCTGATATTAAGGGCAACTCATGCTCTAGCATTAGAAAAACACCACAATATATTAATTTTTAGGGAGAAAAAGAGACCCCCGAGACCCCTTTGAGGGGGGGGTGCAAAGCTCTCAATTAAAAAAGCTTGTTCCAGCAATCTAAACTAATAAGTTTGTTGAAGAAAAGTTCGCCCTCTATGTTCATTAGTTCCAAAGTTATACACAGAGGGGTAAACTGAAAAGTGTCGCTTTATCTGGCCTTATCATGGAAACGAATTAAGTTTACAAAAAATATCAAATAATGAATTTTTGGTTTAACTGCATTGTCATTATGCTAAACTTTTTATCAAAATTAGGGATGGTGTGGTCAACTTATATTCAGATAATAAATAATTATGATGAAAATCTATACAATTAATTGAAAATCGATTCCGACATTTTTAAATAAATATAACGGTGGTCGCGCAACTTGGCTATACTTTGAGCTGTTATTGCTATGTGAATACGAATCTGACGAAAAATATGTGTAAATATTTTTTTGTAGAGAATTTAATTAGCTTTAATTTTTTATTAAACTATTTTGTCATAAAGTTCAAAGAAACTTGAGATATCGGCGAAAAACTGATTTTTGTCCGTTTCTGCCTATACTTAATTAATTTGTAATAACCGAACCCATGCTCATCCCATGATAAAATTTGGTACGCATGCTCAGCACATTTGTACCAAAAAACTGTAAAAAATTTAACCAAAAAAAAAAGACCCCTTTAGAAGTAGGGGTTGAAATAGGGTTAAAATTAAAAAATTAATCCAGACAAGGTATTTGAATAGAACGTTCATTTACCTTTACATAACATTTTTTATTTTTAAATCTAGACCACCGTGGGTGAAGTTACAGTCGTTTTTCTACAAGTCTAGTAGACTTTTTGAAAAACCAAAACAAGGAAACGAATGCCTTTTTGGACAAATCCTTAAATTTGTGTTTTTTATTTCTTACTACTTAAAGCTTATCGTTGAAATAATTACACTTAAACTTGTAGTTAACAATTGATTAAAATAGCTCATTAACTTTAGAATAATATGAAACGTATTCGTCAAACACCCTTAGTGGAATGTCTCGACAACCCCTCGTTCTTCCTCTTATGTGTGTTCATGTCGAGGTCACCTAGTTGCTCTTCCTCGCTTCATTAATTTTAATCGCCCCCTGGACGCCTTTTCTGGTTGCCCATGGAAAATAGCTAACACTAGGATGGTGTGTACCAAGTTTCGTTAAGTTTGGTCGGGGTCGAGTCAATTTTACCTATTTTTTTGTCAATTTTAGATGGAATGACCGCATTGATAAATTAATATTAAAGAACATTTTTATGAATTTTATTGAAAAATAACCAAAAGGCATTTTACATACTATTTACATAAACACAAAACGAAAGGAAAAGCTTGATTATTCTAGCCGTTTTTAGTAGCACAAGCTGAATCCATCCTAATCGATCTTTATTTATTTAGGTGTAATTGTACTACAGAACATTTTATTGAGATGTTTAACAATTGGCCATATCTTATTTAGTTTAGGATTTGGATAACTACTAACTTGTAAAATTATTTACAAAATGAATGTATCGATTCAGTAAAGCAAAACGTTTATATGACATTACCGAAGCGAAAATAGGTATTCCAATGCAATATTTCTTCGACCAATACAAATCACATATCGGCTTAGCTATAATTCCTTGAAGAATATCGAGAGCAAAGTAAATAACTATTTCTGCACCATCTGTTGGTCTCCAGCCCTTCAAATGCCAAAAATTGCTCCCAATTCCATAAGGTTCTGATTACCGTTGTAATCAAATCTAAATCTATAGTCACAAAATTCACATTTAAATGGTTTTTCGTCAGTGTGAATTTTAAATGCCTAAATTTTTTTATACAAAAATAAATGGTTTCTCGTCGGTATGAATATTTTAATTACCTTCATGTGCTACTTTATAATTGCAATTACCACACGCCAGTACGAGTTCTCAAATGCAGTTACAAATTATATTATTACCAAATACTTTCATCTTCACAAGAATGGCGTTATTAAATGTTTTAATGTAACGTAAAGTTTGATACGCACAAATTGCACACTCTGCTGATACATTTTTTACAGCTTTTTTTAAGGTACCAATTTGTTTATAAATTTTACGTTACCAACTTCCCATGTTAATTTTCAGTGTCGACCTCTTCTTTAATGTCAATAGAATGATGTAAATCTTCTAACTTGAATTTCACATCTTCTACATTAAATTTCATATCTTCCACAGTAAATTTCACATCTTCCACATTAAATTTAACATCTTCTAAATCTTCAACATTCCATTTCACATCTTCCCATTCATCCAATATCTCCGTTTCAAATTCGTAGTTGCTACATGGAAAATATGGAGTTGCGACAAATTCGATGTTGTGCTTTACTACCGTACTTTTTTTAGGTATTTTCTGGGAAGGAACTGCATTTTTTTTTAAACGTGGCTGCTTCGTTTGATAATCTAAAATATAAAACTAATTACTACACATACATCACAAAAGTTGGGTTATCTACTTGGCAGATTTTGTGAAGGAACGGCATTTGGTAATAATCGTCGATGACCAACCCAATCTAAAATCAGTAACAGTCATAACTTCTCCACTTTAAAACGTTAATTTCTTCCTTACCTGCATAATAATAATCTTGTGATGTGAAGTGTGAAGAGCATACTTTCATATTCTGTGTAACCTTTTTGCGCATTTTTAATTTTAAAATCCACGCTTTCCTCCTATCAATAACTTCAACATTGCCATAAGCATTTTGAATTTCTACTTTTTCTTTGCCCGGATTCGGAAAAATATGAAAACTTAGGTTGGGATTTTTGTGGCGTATTGATTTACAGGCATATACACAACAATTTGTGTTGCACGGTTTTCCTTTGGCATTCATAACTTAAAACTGCAACATAACAAACACGTTTAAACAAAAAACTAAGTAATAAATATATAATTTAATAAAAAATAATTAATTTAACGTATTTTAAGTAATTTAACCTCGAATTCATTGCTTTGATAAAAACACGTTTATAATACACAATAAAAGAAAAATAGGAAGGTAAACTTTTGAATATGGTTACGTACAATATGAAAACACATTAAAAATTTTGTTATACTTACATATTAATATTATTTCACCAGGATGAACAATAATCACTACCGTATAAAACCCATATGAAAACAACAAAAGTTTTATTTTCCCTTCTAGTGACGTCAATATTTAGTTGATATTACAGTCACCAGGGTGCGTACAATTAATATTTTTCACCTTTTGACAGTGTTGTCAGATTTCATTATGTGTATTTTCTGTCATTAGTAATAATTAAAAACTTACCTAAAATTAAAATTCTGATAATAAATTATCGGTTACTGGGACAGAACTCGCACTCAATTACATAGTCCAGGCAACGAAGCCGAAAAATTGGCTCAAGCTTGCAAAAAATCCGGGCAAGCTGAATTTTGGCAGAGATGTACATTGGAGTGTTCTAATGAACCCCCCAAAAGTCTCATAAAATCCCACGCCGGCGTCCGCCATAATCGGAGGTTTTAGCTTCCCCAATGCGATTTTTTGCCGATAACTCGCTTATTTATTCTTGTATGAAAAATTATGATCAGACCATAATTGGAGAGCATAAAATTCTCTATAAAATGGTTTTTTTTCATATTTTTCCATGGCACACTAATACTGAAATTATTGACCGAAAACACGACCCACCTTTAAACTGGCATAATATTAATTCGTTGCAGGGAAAGAAATGTTTTCGGGCATGGGAAATGCTTTTAAAAATAAATTAATTGAAATTGTGACCAAGATTGGAAAATGAAGAGAAAAATAGATATTTTCAAAATTTGGCCAAGTTATAGTAGTATCTTCCAAGTAACGAAACTGAAATTTTGGTTTGAGCTTACAGAAGGTTTGGGCAAGCTGAAATTTGGCAAAGATGTATATTGAAGTGTTCTAATAAACCCCCAAAATCTATCTAAATATATAAAAGAGCTTGTCTGCGTGTTTGTTTGTTTGTTCGCTATACGTTCCTAGGCCCTTTGACCGACCTCAACCAAATTTTGCACAGTTATTCTGTAGGTCCCGGCGCAACTATTTGTGCATAAATAGAGAAAAAATTCGCGCGGGGAACAAAGTTTTTCGCGTTTTTCGACACACCCTATACGGATATCCTTCTTTACCTGGCAAACCCTTCGTTTGCCAGGTAACAAACCCTAACTTTTCCATGGCCATTCTTGCTCACTCCGCTTTCGCTAGATGGTGCTCTGAATCTATCATATAAGTGTACTGATTGGTGGCCAAAATTCTAAATATATTTTTTAAAAGCGATCAGTTATCCCACCCTGTATGTACCTGTTGGTTGGTATAATCTTAATATATTGTCGTGTTCCGTTTATATGAGATAGGGGGGTATGAAGTAATTGGGTAGATTTATTAAAACACTCATTATTTAATTCATGTATAAGACCATAACGGGTAATCAATGGATTGTATCTGAATTTTCTTTGATTGAAAGATTGTTGACTGCTTCTGCCTCACTTATTTAGAAGATGCAAACGCTGTTGAATCTGAACAATATGAAGAAATTGTAAAAGATAAAATATTGGTGTTTGTTTTGATTAAATGGAAATAAGAGAAACAAATTGAATTAATTTGCTTTATTTGTTAAATTAGGAATGTCGTTTTGATTAAAATAAGTGACGATTCGTGACATTATAGTGCATGCGCGAGTTGAACAGGACAATTTAGTGGGGTTTTAAAAAGATAAGAGAGCATTGAGGATTCTCAAGCCAGCCGTCGGAGGATTAAGACGTGCTGTTTGTATTAGTATAATTTAAAATTTAGTTTCTGTATTGAGATTCTCATGCCAGCCGTCGGAGTATTAAGACGTGCTATTGGTCGTGAGTATTTGGAAATAAGTTTTTGGATTGGAGATTCCCAAGCGAGCGTTCGAAGAGTGAAGACGCGCTATTCGTATTATTATTTGAAATTGAATTTTGTATTTGGATTGGGAAGAATTTTCGAGTCAGTCGTCAAAGAAAAAGGACATCTTTATTATTTTTGATGATTGGAAATAAATCAGAAGTGGTTATACTTGGATGTGGTTATAATTGTAATATTGTCTGGAAGAAAAGTTTTGGAACCACTGACGATAACTTTCTTGGTTATGTTCTATGGCGAGGTGAATGGGAATTTATTAAAGAAAGATCATTCAAATTACGTACCTGTTATTGATTGTACGATTCGGAGGAAGATAATTGTTCACTGGTCGTTCCTACCTGCTTTGTTTGGTTCAAGATCAGAAGCTGTTTTTCAACGAGAATCTTCACGCTTCCATGCTTCACGTAACATCGGCCGCATCGGAAAACTTCGGTAAGAGTTCTTTTTTGTGACGCACTATTTGACAAATCGACAAGTCGTTTTAAAATTCGGGCGCGAATAAAAACTATGGGGGATTTTATTACGAATGTTTAACATTGTAAAATTTAATTTGTTTAGATATAAGAAAACCAATATTTTGTTTAAAATTATTTTTATTGTCTTAAATAAATTCCATTATTTTTGTTTTGATAACGTTTGCGTTTAATTTTCATCTATTCATAGCAGTAGTAGATTGAAGAATAAACAGATACAATTTTTCGATTTTATTAAGTAGTCTTTATGAGAAAGATCACTAATTAAGGTGAAGTATAAGAGTGTTTTGATTAATCTACATGAACCCAAGTTTCGACCCTAAATTATTGAGTCTGTCATGCATAGCTGGTCGGAGCATTATTAAATTAAGTGCCATTACATCCCCGCTATATAAATCAATTTTTTTTATATGAACAGTAGCGATACGTGGCAATATAAAATGCCAGCTCGCTCCTGCGGCGTGTCAAAACCTAATCTCATTGGTCCAAATTTGTTACCAACATAAGCACTAATCGAAGTTATGGAAGGGGAACGATTTGAACGGAACGAAAAGAAGAAACGAAAATCGAGGAGTTAGGAAATAACGGTTATCTATTAATGAAGACACATCGTCGGTCAAAGATAAAAGAGGATAACAAAAAGGTGACAGAAAAAAGAGAGAAAATAAGAAATTATAAGAAACTGATGAGATAACGCAAGAAGTGAGAAACAAAATAGAAGAAGTGAAGATAAAACGGGAAGAAAGGTAAAAAATAATTATAGAAGAAAAAGTTTTAATCTCAGGCGTAAAATAGGAAGATTAGTGGAACGGGTTTTAAGAAAGATACAAAAAGTTAAGGAAAGAAAGCTACGAAGAGAATAGGAAAATAAGAATTCTAGATGACAGGAAAATAGATTTATTTTAGAAAAGGCTTTCAGGATAATCAGATAAGAAGATGCTGCGGCTGCTCCGCGAGTCAGTTTTTGTATTCGCACTTGATTGGTTAAAATTTTGTACCCACCTAAAAGTACACTAATCGAGTTGAAAAACAATCTTCTAGCTTCTTCTTCTAAAGGTCGCACCATAACTTTTCAGATTAAAATTTTGCAATTTCATTGACTATTGGTTAAACAATTGACCAATTAGAGGTGTATTATAATATAAAAAAGTTTAAGTTGCTACCAAAATTGACCAATGAGGGAATAAAAAATTTTAAGTTGGTAACAAAATTGACGATGAGAGAATAAAAAATATTAATGACATCTATGTTGAATTTGATAAACAAATATCAACAAAGAATGAAAAGTTTTACAACCAGTAAATGTTGAAATAAATTAAAACATAAAAATGTTTTAAATGTTTTGCCCTTCTATCGTTCCCTTGAACAATAGGCACAATAATTGTTCCTTTGAACAATTACTACTCAAATACTCGGCAAAACATCTTTGCCCTTCTATCGTTCCTTAGAACGATAGGCACAATAATTGTTCCCTTGAACAATTATTATCACACTTAGCAAACCTCTTATAATGAATTCACATTCATCAAAGAATAGTATCTTTGTTCATTTTACTATTTATCGTTTCAACAATTTTAAAATAAGCCGCCTACCCTTTACTGTTTCTACAGTCTAGACATATTTTCAGCAATAACCCCACAAAGACCTAGAAATTTGATCCTATGTTCTAATCGAATTCTTTCACTAATAATTATACCAACCCTCAATGACGATCTTAGGTTAAATCCTGTCAAACCAATAAATTGTCACCCTAATTTCTTAACAATTTGTGGTTTCCTTTCAAATTTTGTAGCGCTACAATTTTTTAAAATTCCTAAGCGTGTTCCGTTCATTCATTTTTATGACCTATATTATACGCTACTTTACAATGAAAGGAAATAATATTTCTTTCTTAATTGCCGTACCTAATTTTCCCTCTTAAACAATTTCAATATTAACTACCTACATAGTTTTGAATTGATTCAAAATGTTCAGAACATAAACTGGAAAATAAAACTGTAAAGAAAAAACAATTAATTTTATACTTACGTCGTCGGCATCCATGCGCTTTCGATTGTATTATTTGATGTATTTCAAACATTTGTTTCCATGATTACCTGATTTTCGTATCCCTGCAATGTTGCTTCGATGTAGGCTTCATCTTCTTTTGCAGAATCAATCACAACTTCTACTCGGCCATTGAGTCCAGGTGGTATGACACTTGCATTTTCCGCCCAAATAACTGATTTACAAGGGGGTTGTCCTTCCAGAACAGGAAGCGTCGCATTTGTTGCTGGTAATACTTGTATTTTTTGTCCATTTATAATCACCACAACGTCGGGGGTGATTTACAAATTAACTTTTGCATCTTCCACTTCCTAATTAATAACTGCAGCGGAAGTTGCATATATTTGGCAACTTTGTCTTTAATTTTGTAATTGCTGTACTTCCGGAATCAATATAACCTCGAGTCTCGGTGTCAGCATTCGAAGAAGGACATCTCACTAGTTTTTGTTTTTGAAAATCCGCAATGTCGTCATTATTTTCTAACAATCAGTTGCAACTTATAACAGTCGATTACACTTTGTTACAATATGTCCATCTTGCGAACAATTGTAACATTTTTTTGTAATGTTTTCATCGATTATTCAATGGCATTCACTTAAAAGAACACACTTCGTCTCTGTGTAGATGTTTTGTGTCTTTGGTATCACCGTGATTTCCTTTATCAGTCGAACTTCTTGATTCGCGAATATCAATGTGCGATAAAACTTTACATAAAGGCTTTCAGGTGTCTTGTAGGTATCTGTCAGCACGTGCATCATTTTTATTTTTACTGTTACCACACGTAACCCATAGATTACACATTAAACAGCATCTCGTCCACTTATTTTGCAAATCTCGTCTGCCAATTGGGCAATTTTCCTTGTTCACCTAATTGCACTTAAATTCAAACTTCATCGGAAATTGCTCTCGATGAATTAATTTGTTCTCTCAATGCGCATTGCTATCATAGCGAGAGCATTTACGCCGATTTTGCGTTGCAAAACTTTTCCTTGATCGCGACATCAATCCAAATGGTTACAATTGCGTACGTTTAGATTGTTCTCTGGAACTATCATCGTGTGATCGTCGCATTATATATTTTCCTTTTTCACACACTTAAAATTTACAGTAAACACGTAAAAGGATTAAACACACTATAATAAGAATGCACTTCTTAACTACTATTAGCACGTACGTATTCTTTATCCCACTTCTGAACTAAAAGCTTATCGTTGAAATAATTACACTTAAAGTTGTAGTTAACAATTGATTAAAATAGCTCATTGACTTTACAATAATATGAAACGTATTCGTCAAACACCCTTAGTGGAATGTCTCGACAACCCCTCGTTCTTCCTCTTATGTGTGTTCACGTCGAGGTCACCTAGTCGCTCTTCCTCGCTTCATTATTTTTAATCACCCCGTGACGCCTTTTCTGGTTGCCCATGGAAAATAGCTAACACTAAGATGGTGTGTACCAAGTTTCGTTAAGTTTGGTCGGGGTCGAGTCAATTTTACCTATTTTTTTGTCGATTTGAGATGGAATGACCCCATTGATAAATTAATAATAAAGAACATTTTTATGAATTTTATTGAAAAATAACCAAAAGGCATTTTACATACTATTTACATAAACACAAAACGAAAGGAAAAGTTTGATTATTCTAGCCGTTTTTAGTAGCATAAGCTGAATCCATCCTAATCGATCTTTAGACGCTCGTAGATAGTGATAACTCTATTAGGTGTAATTGCACTAGAGAACATTTTATAGAGATGTTTAACAATTGGCCATATCTTATTCAGTTTAGGATTTGGATAACTACTAACTTGTAAAATTATTTACAAAATGAATGTATCGATTCAATAAAGCAAAACGTTTATATGACATTATCGAAGCGAAAAAAGGTATTCCAATGCAATATTTCTTCGACCAATACAACTCACATATCGGGTTAGCTATAATTCCTTGAAGAATATCGAGAGCAAAGTAAATAACTATTTCTGCATCATCTGTTGGTCTCCAGCATTTCCAATACCAAAAATTGTTCCAATTCCATAAGGTTCTGATTACCGTTGTAATCAAATCTACATCTAGTCACAAAATTCACATTTAAATGGTTTTTCGCCAGTGTGAATTTTAAATGGCTAAATTTTTCTTATACAAAAATAAATGGTTTCTCGTCGGTATGAATATTTTAATTACCTTCATGTGCTACTTTATTATTGCAATCACCACACGCCAGTATGAGTTCTCAAATGCAGTTACAAATTATATTATTACCAATTACTTTAATCTTCACAAGAATAGCGTTATTAAATGTTTTAATGTAACGTAAAGTTTGATACGCACAAATTGCACACTCTGCCAGTACATTTTTTACAGCTTTTTTTAAGGTACCAATTTGTTTATAAATTTTACGTTACCAACTTCCCGTGTTAATTTTGAGTGTCGACCTCTTCTTTAATGTCAATAGAATGATGTAAATCTTCTAACTTGAATTTCACATCTTCTACATTAAATTTCATATCTTCCACAGTAAATTTCACATCTTCCACATTAAATTTAACATCTTCTAAATCTTCAACATTACATTTCACATCTTCCAATTCATCCGATACCTCCGTTTCAAATTCGTAGTTGCTACATGGAAAATATGGAGTGGCGACAAATTCGATGTTGTGCTTTACTACCGTACTTCCTTTAGGTATTCTCTGGGAAGGAATTGCATTTTTTTTTAAATGTGGCTGCTTCGTTTGATAATCTAAAAAAAACCAATTACTACACATACATCACAAAAGTTTGGTTATCTACTTGGTAAAATGAAATCGTCTCGTCGAAAATGGAGAGAACACACTCGATTAAAAGTTGTTGCTGCTTTTTTCAGTAATAACACTCTCTCCCAAGCTTTTCTTCTGCATATTTTCTCTTCAAATCCGTCTTTATTTATTACAACAACATGATTTGCTTTTGGTATAGGAAAACGATGAAAACTGAGATGGTGGTCTCGTCCTTTCTTATTGTGACAGCCGGACACACAACAGTTAATGTTATTTATTCTCTTCATGTTATTTTATTAAATACTTGGAACCAAAGGTTGGTATACTTTTTATTAAATAAACGAGCGACTAATAAACAAGCCCAGGTTAATTTTTCGTTTGAAAACAGTTGGATACCACGCATGCTCAGTTTTCGACAGTGTTGTCAGATTTCATTATGTGTATTTTTTTTTGTTATTACAGTCCAGGCAACGAGACGAAAAATTGACTCAAGCTTGCAAAAAATCCGGGCAAGCTGAATTTTGGCAGATATGTACATTGAAGTGTTCTAATGAACCCCCCAAAAGTCTCATAAAATCCCACGCCGGCGTCCGCCACAATCGGAGGTTTTAGCTTCCCCAACGCGATTTTTTGCCGATAACTCGCTTATTTATGCTTGTATGAAAAATTATGATCAGACCATAATTGGAGAGCATAAAATTCTCTATAAAATGGTTTTTTTCTCATATTTTTCCATGGCACACTAATACTGAAATTCTGAAATTATTGACCGGAAACACGACCCTCCTTTAAACTGGCATAATATTAATTCGTTCCAGGGAGAGAATTGTTTTCGGGCATGGGAAATGCTTTCAAAAATAAATTAATTGATATTGTGGCCAAGGCTGGAAAATGAAGAAAAAAATAGATTTTTTCAAAATTTGGCCAAGTTATAGTAGTATCTTCCAAGTAACGAAACCGAAATTTTGGTTTGAGCTTACAGAAGGTTCGGGCAAGCTGAAATTTGGAAAAGATGTATATTGAAGTGTTCTAATAAACCCCCGGGATGTAGGGGTTACGCTGCAGAGGTAGTACCTTTCAACCGGGACGGTCACACCGAGCGTTACGGCGGGAGGTGATCCTTGGTGACTGGTCCTCGCAGAGTACTCAACTCTCACTTATGGCTCCAAGTGTCACACCCCGGGCAACTGCGTTGACCCGCAGGCGAAACTAAGTGAGGGTAGCCAGATATGGTGAACAAATATGACGGATGGCAGCAGTAGCCGTCATTACTGGGTTAAGGCGGATAAGATAACTTTGGAACGGCTTAATACCAGATTATCATAAGCAAGGACCAAAGGGGAACCCTATGGTTATGATACTGCGATGAGGAAGGCAACGGGAAACCACCTCATTGTTCTCCCAAGAATAATCAAAATGGCTAGACATGACAGAGAAAGGAAAGTTACTGATCATGGAATTCGGATACCAAGGTCCGGCAGGGGAAGAGATGACAGGGCTTCTCAGGTCGTCATTAAGCAAAAACCCTGCCCACAGACAACAACAGAAACAATAACAGCGAACACAAAGAAAACTAAAATAACACCGGACACACTATAGCTAGGCAAAGAACAGATTAGAATAAGTACATGGAACGTACGTACAATGTATCAGGCTGGAAAGACGCATAACGCAATAAACGAGATGAAAAGATTGAAGATCGGCATCTTGGGGATAAGCGAGATGCGATGGCCGGGTGCCGGCGAGTGCCGGTGGAAAAACATAAGGTGTATTACTCTGGAGGAAATGAAAACGGACATCAGCATGGAGTGGGAATGATCCTAAATGAAAACTATTCTAGATTCGTAAACAACTATGTGCCTATATCATGAACACCAGCCCCATCAAACTTAACATACTGCAGGTGTATGCTCCAACGGCAGACAAGGAGGAAGAAGAAGTGGAAAGGTTCTATGACGAAATGACGCAAACAATAAAGACAATAACAAAAAAGAAATCCTGGATAGTGATGGGTGACTTCAATGCCAAAATAGGAAAGGGAAGAGAAGGGGAAAGCATAGGACCCCACGGTTTAGGAACAAGAAACGAGCGAGGCGACAGACTCCAAATACAGGCGGAGGAGCACGGATTGGTCGTATTGAACACTTTCTTCAAACTACACCCAAGAAGATTGTATACATGGAAGGCACCAGCAGATAGACCGGAGAGGGCGAGAGGGTGATCCGCAATCAAATAGATTACATGCTAATAAATAAACGTTTCAGAAACAGCTGCCTTTCGGTAAAAGCCTACCCAGGAGCAGATATAAACTCCGATCACAACCCACTTATAGGAAATTTTAAATTAAGACTAAAAAGAGTAACAAGAAAGAACCATCCGAAATGGAACCTAGAAAGGCTAAAGGATGAGAGCACTAGAACACAAGCCACACAATGCTTGAACGAAAGGCTCCAACAAGCTGGAGAAAGTTCGCAGATAGAAGAAGAAGTGGAAACATTAATGGAAGCGATGACAAAAACAAAAGAGCTACACTTAAAGAGAGAAAAAACCTAACAAAGAAAGCAGTGGATGAATGATCACATAATGGAGTTGATGGAGAAAAGAAGAATGGCGAAATAAGCAAGGGAAAACGAATACAGAAGGCTTCAGAGTGAGATACGGAGAGAGATTAGGAAGGCAAAGGAGATATGGTTGAATGAAAAGTGCAGAGATATCGAAGAACTAGAGATGAAGCACGACAACTTTAATATGCACAAAAAAGTCAGGGAAGCGGCGGGTCTGTACAAAACAAGACAACCCGGTAACCTGATAGACGAACGTGGCCGCTGAATAATGGATAATCAGGAAACAATAAAAGTATGGGAGGACTACATAGAAGTTTTATTTCAAGACGAACGCCCAGACATTCAAATATCAGAATGCGTCACCGGTCCAGAAATTACCGAAGAAGAAGTAAAGAAATCAATATCGCTCATAAAAGACGGAAAAACAACTGGCCCAGATGAAACAAACGGGGAACTTTTGAAGTTGCTGAACGAGGAAAATGTCCAAAGACTTACCAAGATATTCAACAACATATACAACACAGGCAACATCCCAAAAGAATGGCTGAAGTCTACATTTATAACAATCCCCAAGAAAAGAACCGCTAAAACGTGCAATGAATATAGAATAATAAGCCTCATGAGCCACCTACTAAAAACATTCCTAAAAATCATACATCGAAGACTATACGCACTATGCGAAGAACATATGGGGAACACCCAATTCGGATTTAGGAATGCAACCGGAACACGAGAGGCGCTGTTTTGTACTCAAGTATTGATTCAACGATCAGAGATGTAAACTGTGATGTGCACATATGCTTCATAGATTATTATCAAAAAGCATTCGACAGAGTGAAACACGAAAAACTAATACCGATTCTAAGAAAAATAGGAATAGACGACAAAGACCTACGAATCATAGAAAAACTGTACTGGAAGCAAACAGCTCACATAAAACACAAAGGTGAAATATCGAAAGAGATACAAATCCAGCGAGGTGTTCGACAGGGTTGCATCCTGTCGCCGCTATTATTCAATATATATTCGGAAGAAATCTTTAGTAGTGCACTGGAAAATGTATCAAGAGGGATACAAATAAACGGAAAGAGAATCAACAACATCAGATTTGCAGACGACACCGTGGTGATTGCGGAGAGTCTGGAGGATTTACAGGAGTTGATGGACAGGGTGACAGAAGAGAGCAAAGATTTTGGAATTGACATCAATATAAACAAAACAAAATATATGACGATAAGTAAAACTCCCATACCACAAAGACAATTGTATGTAAACCAAGAAACAATTAACAAGGCGGAAAAATTTACGTACCTTGGTAGCACAATCAATGACCAGTGGGATCACGCATTGGAGATTAAGTGCAGAATCGAAAAAGCAAGAAATGCGTTTATAAATATGGGCAAATTACTAAAGAGCCATGATTTCAACATAAACACCAGAGTCAGACTTCTCCGTTGCTACGTGTTTCCGGTGCTTTTATACGGCGTAGAGGTATGGACATTGACGGAAGCATCAAATAAGAAACTTGATGCATTTGAGATGTGGCTGTATCGACGCATGCTTAAAATTCCATGGACGGCACACATAATGAACAAAGAGGTGCTGGAACGAATGGAGAAGCAGATGGAAGTTATGAATCAAGTTAAGAGAAGGAAACTTGAATATTTGGGCCACATCATGAGAAACAGCCAGCGTTATGGGTTGCTCCAGCTGATACTCCAGGGCAAGGTCTATGGAAAGAGGGGACCAGGAAGGAGAAGAATTTCATGGCTGAAAAACCTAAAAACGTGGTTTGCAACAACAACGGGTCTATTCAGAGCTGCAATCAATAAAGTCATGATAGCCAATATGATCGCCAACGTCCGGTAACGGACAGGCACGTGAAGAAGAATAAACCCCCAAAATGTCTCATAAAAATTCCTAGTCGGCGTTCCCCCAAATGAGGATTTTAGTCCCCTAGGTGCGGTTTTCGCCTATAGCTCACGTATTTTTACTTTTACAAAAAATACCATTAAACAAAGTTTAATTTGCCTATTACGGTATGTATTGTAGTACTACCTACTGCAGCGCCACATGTTATAGAAAATTTTATGTTCTTCAACTTTGCTTGGTGGGGAATTGACAAACACAGGGTAAAATGGCCGCCAACGTCGCTACTGTCCATCTACTGTCGCAAATATTATTAAATTTAATTCAGTTTCATACCTTCTGGAGTAACTTTAAAAATCCATTTGTGGTATTCATTTCCAACAGATGTCGCACCAAAATGTACATTAGTGACAAAGATAGCACCATTCTTACCTTTCCTTGTTAAAATAATTATTTTACCTGATCCCTCATAAAACACATTTTTATTATCCACCCAGCAAAAATGTAATAATACCTAGATGTTGAAAATTTTAAGATCTCAATCAATAGGGATAGTTGAGATATTTCAGGTACCTTTCCGAGCCGAGTACAACGCCATCATCATGACACACCGTGAATTATTTTTCACCAAAACTGCCCGAAAATGGTAATAATGATAAACGAAACTGTAGATTGATTATTATTGTTATTAATGAACTTTTATCAATTTAATTTGATCATCTGAAAACTTCAAGAGTATATTCGTGTTTCTACAGAAAGACATTTTGGTTTCGAATTTGTTTGTTTTATGTTACAGTTTTTATTTTTATGACTATATTTTAGGCACAATTTTAATAATTCAACTGTAGAAACACAGATCATAGTTTTTTCTACAAGATCCTGATTTGCTAAATGTCATAAATATATCGTCGCCGTCGCCTAGATGTCAAAACCTCGTAACTCAAATTTTAGTTATTTTGAGTTAAGTGTTTCTCGGCCTTTAGGGACTTGTCTAGCATGGATGCAAATACCTCGTATCTCGATAAGAAACGAATTACGCTTGTTCTACCCAAATTTCAAAACCTCGTTTCTCATAATGCCAACTCATAACACCTAACTCATAGTGTTTACAAACTAGCTGGTTTGTAATTTATTAGGTAGTTTATTATTTTGTGCCTAAATTATTGATTCTGATAAAACTGATCATCAGTCTACATTAATTATTTTAAATCAACTCTATGCTATAAAAATAGTTTTTTGCACTTTCTGAAGAACAGCAGTATTTGCGATACGAAGTTTTGACATCTAGGCGACGATATGGTATAGTTTTTCTTAGAATTGCGAAATTCGAAAGGTCTGTATAGCGTATTCATTTGTACATTCATTTGTACCCTTAATAGTAATTTTTCGTAAAAGTAAAAATACGTGAGCTATAGACGAGAACCGCACCTAGGGGGCTAAAATCCTCATTTGGGGGAACGCCGGCTTGGGATTTTTACGAGACATTTTGGGGGTTTATTAGAACACTTCAATATTCGTCTTTGCCAAATTTCAGCTTGCCCGGACCTTCTGTAAGCTCAAACCAAAATTTCGGTTTCGTTACTTGGAAGATACTATAACTTGGGCAAATTTTGAAATAATCTATTTTTCTCTTCATTTTCCAACCTTGGCCACAATTTCAATAAATTTATTATTAAAAACATTTCCCGTGCCCGAAAACATTTCTCTCCCTGCAACAAATTAATATTGTGCCATTTTAAGGGTGGGTCGTGTTTTCGGTCAATAATTTAAGTATTAGCATTGGTATTAGTGTGCCATGGAAAAATATGAGAAAAAAACTATTTTATAGAGAATTTTATGCTCTTCAATTATGGTCTGATCATAATTTTTCTACAAGCATAAATAAGCGAGTTATCGGCAAAAAAACGCGTTGAGGGAGCAAAACTCCCGATTGTGGGGGACGCCGGCGTGGGATTTTATGGGACTTTTGAGAGGTTCATTAGAACACTGCAATGTACATCTCTGCCAAAATGCAGTTTGCCCGGAATTTTTGCAAGCTTGAGCCAATTTTTCGGCTTCGTTGCCTGGACTATTACCTACATTTTATATTTTCAACCCTTAACTGGATTAATTTTTTAATATTAACCCTATTTCAACCCCTATTTCTAAAGGGGTCTTTTTTTTGGTTATTTTTTTACAGTTTTTTTGTACAAATGTGCTGAGAATGCGTACCAAATTTTATCATGGGATGAGCATGGGTTCGGTTACTAAAAATTAATTAAGTATAGGCAGAAACGGACAAAAATCCGTTTTTCGCCGATTTCTCAAGTTTCTTTGAACTTTGTTACAAAATAGTTTAATATAAAATTAAAGCTGATTACATTCTCTACAAAAAAATATTTACATTTTTCGTCAAGTTCGAATTCAATAGCGCAATTGAGCAATAACAGCTCAAAGTATAGCTAAGTTGCGCAACCACCGTTATATTTATTTAAAAAGGTCGGAATCGATTTTTAATCAATTGTATAGATTTTCATCATAAATATTTATTATCTGAATATAAGTTGATCACACTATTAAGTATTCGACAAGATACTCTATCTGTATTATTTACTTTATTATTTACAAAAATATACACTGACTTTTCAATATAAAATAACTATCCCACACTGGGTTCACACACCTAATCTCCCAACATGGTCATGGGTATATTCTAGTTATATTCCATTATTTAGGATTCCGTAGGTTGGTATCTGGCTAACCAACCTACTGAATATTCAAATGGTTAATACCCGCCATGCAGGGACGGCTCCATACACTACATTTACTCCCCCTTTAAATGTTGAGACGATCAGGAGGTCGTGTTACTCGAGTGGACCTTCTAATCGGGATTTCTGTAGGTGCCCCTTGACTTGGCGGAATGCCTATACGCGGCGGTCGAGATGACGACATATCTTGACTAGAATTACTATCCCCCACCACTCCGGTTTCTCCTTGTCTTGGACCATGGTCGACCTCCTTCGCCTCCCCCATGAAAACGTCTTTCTGCACTACTTCCTCGTTCGGCTGACTTGTGATACTAACTTCCCTTTTATCTGACAACATTTCCGTTCTTCCTACTGGTTGTTGAATCTGGGGATCCTGGACGCTGGGTTCTCCGGCAGGTGCACTTCTTAGCATATCCTTGTGAACATGCTTTATTGTCCCATTTACCGATACTAAGTATGTGTTGAAACTAATCACTCTCACGACTTTCCCTTTTACCCATTTGATTCCAGAGTGCTCATTTTTATTTTTCACGTACACCATTTCTCCATTACTGTACAATTTCGTATTGCGTACCGACCGCGCCACCGTTTCCTTTTGACCAACCCTGATACCTTCTTGTACATTAACTGCTGGCTTGATCAAATCGAATCTTACTCTTGGTTTTATTCTTAGCACGCATTCTGATGGGCACATCCCCGTTACCGTACTTGGCGTGTTCCGATACGAGAATAAGAAATGCGCCAAACGTTCTTTTATTTCGTTCTCTGTCAGTCGCTGTACTGTCCTTGGTATTGCTTTCTCCAGCGCCCTTTTGACCGTTTGTACCCCCCTTTCTGCTAGCACATTTGACTGAGGATGATATGGTGGTGATTTTACTGGCCTTATGCCATTTGATTGACAAAATTTCACAAATTCTTGCCCGCTGAAGGGGGGGCCGTTGTCTGATACTAGCTCCACTGGTAAACCTACGACCGAAATGATCTCTTTTAGTGCCACTATTATCTCTTTTGTTGACGTTCCTTTGTTCATAAATTTCACATCTATCCACTTTGACTTGCTATCGACCCAAATCAAAAAATTGTAGCCGAATTTATGAAATAGGTCGATATGTACCCTTTGAAAATTGTTGGTTGCACTTGCCCATGGTTGTAGCGGCGCGTCCGCTCTATAATTTTGTACTTCTTGGCATCGGTCACACAATGTGATAAACTTTTCGATGTCCTCGTTCATCCCTGGCCACCAACAATATGAACGCATTAACATTTTGGATCTTACCACGCCAATGTGTTGGTCGTGAAATAGTTCTAGAACCGACTGACGTATCTTCTCCGGGATGACCACCTTATTGCCCCACATTAAACAATTGGATTCCACCGACAACTCCTGTCGCTTTGTAAAATAAGGCTTAAATCTTTCATCTTTGACTGCTCCCGGCCAACCTTTCCATGTCAGTTCCAATACCTTTGATATTACCTCATCTGCCTTAGATGCCGCTGCTACGTCTATATGGCTCAGAGGTGCGCACTCGACTGTGTTAAACGAGTACAATGCTTCTGGTATATTAGTAGTTTCTTTTAGCGGTAACCTTGACAGTGCATCCGCATTACCGATATTTTTCCCTTTTCTGTATTCTATTGTATAACTATAACCCGATAGAATAATTGCCCATCTTTGATGGAGGCGATTTGCCGATGTTGTGGGGATTCTCGAATTACTGCCGAATATGTATTGCAGTGGCTGATGATCGGTGATTAACGTAAACTTTCGCCCAAATACAAACTTATGGAACTTCTTTACAGCGAACATTATTGCCAGTGCTTCCCGTTCGATCTGTGAATACCCTTTCTCCGCATCCGATAGCATTGATGACGCGAACATTATCGGTCTATCTTGGCCCTCCATTCGGTGACTTAGTACTGCTCCTACTCCGTAAGAGCTGGCGTCGCTTGTTATGAATAGAGGCGCTTCGGGATCATAATGTACTAATACCTTATCCGTGATTAATAGTTCTTTACTTTCTTTAAAACACTTCTCGCACTCCGCTGACCATACGAATGGCACCTCCTTCTTGCACAATTGGTATAACGGTTTCAACTTGGATGACAGCATCGGAATGAACTGCCGTAATAATTTAATAAGCCCAGGTATGATTTTACTTGCGATACGTTTCCTGGATTGGGTGTGCTTCTAATAGCTTCCAACTTGTCTTCACATGGACTTATGCCTGCTTCACTCACTACATGCCCAAGAAATTTAAGCTTCGTCTTAAAGAATTCACACTTCTTGCCATTGACCTTTATATTGTATTTCTGTAACTGTTTCAGCACCATAGAGACATTTTCATGACATTCTTGCAACGAACTTCCCGAAATAACTACATCATCCAAATAACATCTGGTTCTTGGCAACCCCGCTGTTACAGAATCCATGAACGATTGAAAAATTCCAGGCGCCGAGCTGACTCCGTACGTAAACCTTAGAAATCGAAACAAGCCCAAATGTGTATTTATGGTCAGCAGTTCCCTTGATGCCTCATCTACTTCTAACTGCTGATAGGCCCCCTTCAAGTCTAACACCGTGAAGTACTTACTTCCACTCAGAGTCGCGAAAATATCCGATGGTAGCGAACAGCAACTAGTTTCCAAATTTGGATTTAAGGCCCGCTTGAAGTCCACGCATATCCTTACTTCCTTGTCCTTTTTCGGTCCACCATGATGGGACTTGCCCACGCACTATGTTCTACTTTCACCAAAACCTTCGACTTGACTAACCTGTTTATTTCTTCTTCTACTTTTGCCTTCAGTGCGTAGGGCATCTCGTATGCCCTGTGGAATACTGGTTTTACGTTTTCTTTTAATCGAATGCTGGCTGTGAATTCTTTGATTGGTCGTACCATATCTTCGTCGAATACACTCTTAAACGTATGTGCCAAACGTTTTCTTAATTGTTCACTGTCGACCGTGATATTCCCCCTTTGAAGTATGTGGTTAATTCTATCTTCTTTCGTAATCTGTTCGCTTAGTAACTTCTGCCAACCTGGTTTCATCGCCGATAACCAGTTTCTTCCTAACAACGGCGTGAATTTGTTCACACTATCTATTAATACTAACGGCAATTCTTTGTACCATTTATCGTTTATGCATACGTTCACATGCGTTTCACCTACGATCTTGATCGTTTCTCCTGTAACCACTCTGAGTTTGAATGGAACCGGCTTAATATCACATAAACCCCGTAACCGACTGAAATCTTTAATGTGTAGTACGGACTTGCATGCTCCTGTATCAATTTCGAATTCGAACTGGACCTTTCCTAATATCGCTTTGACCATCACCGGTGAATCACTACTTGACTTTCCTAGGTGATTCAGATGTGATAGGATTTTCACTTCTTCTTCCTCGACATTGGCTACCCTTTTTGTGTTCCTGCATACGTATTTGGTGTGACCTTTCTTTTTACACATAAAACATTCCCAATTGATGGCTGGACATGGCTGGATCATGATACCTTCCACAACGAAAACAATCTTTACTAGGTCGAGCCTCTTTCGGCCCTCCCTGGCCTTGATCCCTTCTTTGAAATGTCTTTCTTTGCAACTGGTTAACTTGCGCATCATCGTGAATTATCCGTCTTTGATTCTCTGCTGCTTCATCGTTAATCGCAATTTCGCTTGCCCTACTAAATGTTAGCGTTTCCGATTCGCCAAATAGCTTCTTCTCAGCGCTTGATCTAAGAAACCTTCGAACTTGCAGTCACGAGCCAGATCTTTTAACGCCGAAATAAATGTGTCGATCTTCTCGTATTCATCTTGCTTCCGATTATAGAAGTTGAACCGCTTTACAAATATACTCGATACTGACCTGTATTTTTCTTTCAATACTGTTACTAATTCTACATACGTCTTTCCCTCAGTAGTTCCAGATATAGTGCATTCTTTATTACCTTGTAACTTTTCGCGCCTATGCATGACAACAGATACGCCGCCTGCACGTCTGGTTTGATCGCATTTGCTATAAAATAACACCTTAACCTTTCTTCCCATGATTCGAAATCTTCCACTTCTTCGTTAAACTCTTGAATCTTTGCCATTACATCCCTTGACTGTTGAATTCGTTCCGTTTCCCGTCGCCAATATTAAGTATTCGACAAGATACTCTATCTGTATTATTTACTTTATTATTTACAAAAATATACACTGACTTTTCAATATAAAATAACTATCCCACACTGGGTTCACACACCTAATCTCCCAACATGGTCATGGGTATATTCCATTATTTAGGATTCCGTAGGTTGGTAGCTGGCTAACCAACCTACTGAATATTCAAATGGTTAATACCCGCCATGCAGGGACGGCTCCATACACTACACACACCATCCCTAATTTTGATAAAAAGTTTATCATAATATGACAATGCAATTGAACCAAAAATACATTATTTGATTTTCTTTGTAAATTTAATTCGTTTCCATGTTAAGGCCAGCTAAATGTTATACTTTTCAGTTTACATCCTCGAACATCAGGGTGTGTAACTTTGGAACTAATGAACATAGAGGGCTCATCTTTTTTCAATAAACTTATAAGTTTAGGTTGCTGGAACAATTTTTTTTTAATTGTGAGTTTTGCACCCCCTCCCAAAGGGGTCCGTTTTCCCCTCTAAAAATTAATATAAATTACTAGCTGGCACGGGCGGCATCTAGACCCAGAATAGATCCGAGAAGGCCATAGTTGTTCGGCCTCACAGGGGGAGGACCATAATAGATCCGGGAAGGCCATAGTTGTTCGGCCTTCGGCCTCACAGGGGAGGACCATAGTAGATCGGTGAAGGCCATAGTTGTTCGGCCTTCGGCCTCACAGGGCGAACCATAATAGATCCGTGAAGGCCATAGTTGTTCGGCCTTAGGCCTCACAGGGGGAGGACCATAATAGATCTTTGCTCCCCGAGGGAATTTCTTCTCCATTTATGCACGAATAGTTGCGCCTGGATCTACAGAATAACTGCAAAATTTGGTTGAAATCGGTCGAAGGGTCTAGGAACGTATAGCGAACAAACAAACACGCAAACACGCAGACAAGCTCTTTTATATATTTAGATTAAGACTAACATAGTCAACCTGTGCATCAAATTTCATTTTGGGCCGAAAATTGCAGATTGAACAAACAAGTACCTATAATATATAACTTATCAAATGATGAGTAAATGATTTATAACTTATCAAATGGCAAGTTATATACAGGGTGTCCCCGTGACCGTGGAGAACCTTTGAGGTGGTGATAAAGGACACTTTTCTAAGACAAATTCTCAAATAAAATTTTTGCCCAAGTCCAAAACCTTGGGGGGTACCTCCCTTTAAAGCAATTTTTTGAATTTCTGGTTTCAAACGGCCATAGCTTCGATATTATTGATTTTTTGACGTTAATGGATTAGAACTTTTTTAAAGATCATTCGCTTGTCTACAAATTAGGTTATAACCCCTTATCGTCTAGAATCAACGGACTTCGAGTTATAAATTAAATTAAGGGAAAAAATGTTTAAAAAATTCAGGTTTTTCTTTTTTAATTTTCTTGCGAACCCCGTATCTCTTAAACTAAACGTATAAGAGAAAACTAACGGCCCAAACCGGATAGGGAATTTAACGTGCTACAACTTTCGTCAAATAAATTTTTTTGGGCAATCAACCGTTTTCACAGAAACTCTGAAAATAATGAACAAGGTGTAGGTAAAAAATATAAATTCACATAATTACTAAAAATCTCAATTTGATTTATAGCATTTGTTTTAATGTTAAAACTTTGTTAAAACGTATTAAATAATACCGTGCAACACCTTTTGAAAAGAGCACGCCTGTGTGCTGAAAATGAGGGAGGCCATTTTGAGCATTTATTAAATTAATTTTGTGAATTTATAT
Organism: Podabrus alpinus; assembly: GCA_932274525.1. Classification (NCBI taxonomy): domain Eukaryota; kingdom Metazoa; phylum Arthropoda; class Insecta; order Coleoptera; family Cantharidae; genus Podabrus; species Podabrus alpinus. The sequence continues at coordinate 40,445,032 of OW026452.1, read as the reverse complement.
TTTTTACCTACACCTTGTTCATTATTTTCAGAGTTTTGATACCAAATCTTTCCTTACTGCTCTAATGAGAAGCAGTTTGGAGAAGATAAAGTCCACGCAGGAGGTAAGAACCTTCTGCTTTTAAATGCGTGGAGCCCTGGTGTTAGGTCAACTAGCTCTTTGATGGAAACGTCGGTATGCGAGGGCCATGGGTCGTGTAAAAACGCCTCGGATAAACTCAAGGAAGCAGCTTTGCAAACACACACAAAATAAACTTAACAATAAAATAAAAATAAACATAAAAATAAACAATACGGTGGTCATTGCTTAAAGGCTTAATGATAAAGTCGATGCTTATGGTGTTAGTATGGCACCAGTGGAACGTAACACAGTAGTCCACTACAGTAGCCGACCAGTGAAACTAAACAGAAGCAACCCACATTGCCACCAAAAAAATCACCACCCCACCAACAATCGACGGAACACTCGAATGGTCATAAACAATCCCATAATGGTAACCACATCGAGCCTCCGACGACCAAACCAAGCGGCAGCGAACCCCGGTACAATGTCGCACCCTGTATATATGTAAGTCACACATCTTAGCCTTTATTAAATAAAATATAAAATCATAATTAAACACAAAAAGGTATCGACACAAAATTTCAAGTATGAAATTTGAACTTACGTCGATAAATCTAGAGTCTTGCTGCTAATACAATTTACCAGTACGTCGACATAAAATTAAAGGAAATAATACCCAAGCAAAGTTTAATAACCAAAACGTAATAATATAAATAAGTAGCATTACTACATTTATCAAAACAACACTTAAACTTGGTATTTTTATCGACGAATGCAAACGTGCGATTGTAGTAGATTGCAATTTATCACGAAGTGCAGAAAGTTGTAACCTGTCACTTATCTATCAATTGCAACCATTATTTAAATAAAATTGCAGCACAAAAAAAGAATACCAGATTGTTACACATAAATAAAAAATAAAACACATTAAAAAGGCCAAGGGAAAAAATACGTTATCGAGCTTCCGTTGTTAAAATATTGGCCAATCGATCGACAGGTACTGTGAAGTAATAGCAAATAAAACATGTTACTCACCGATGCTACCGGATAAACATCCTTCCCAGAAATTACGGGCCAGGGTGGTCGGATAGGGACACATGGCACGGCCAAAAAAACCACAATCCTCCAATCGCGGATCAAATCCCCTACTGGGATGGAAAAACAACATATTCCATATAATATCCGGATTGTCGGACTGAAATTCCCACAAACGTAACCATACTCCGCAAAATCGAAAACCAACCCCGAAAATCACTTCACAGCCCACAAGACGTGACCTTCTCGTCCGCCATTTTTCCCCAAGTCCCCTCAGCGCGCAGCTCGACTTGCGTTCCGGAAAACAGATAATAAAAATATCGCAGAGTCCACAACGCCATCTCATTCAATTTAAATGAAATGGCAGTGGCCAACCAAATTGAGGTATAAGGTTGAACATAACGGATGTAAAGTCCAAAATCCGTTATAGTTTCTGTGAAAACGGTTGGTTGCCCAAAAAAATTTATTTGACGAAAGTTGTAGCCCGTTAAATTCTCTATCCGGTTTGGGCCGTTAGTTTTTCTCTTAGACGTTTCGTTTAAGAGATACGGGGTTCGCAAGAAAATTAAAAAAGAAAAACCTGAATTTTTTAAACATTTTTTATCTTAATTTAATTTATAACTCGAAATACGTTGATTCTAGACGATAAGGGGTTATAACCTAATTTGTAGACAAGCGAATGATCTTTAAAAAAGTTCTAATCCATTAACCTTAAAAAATCAATAATATCGGAGCTATGGCCGTTTGAAATCAGAAATTCAAAAAATTGTTTTAAAGGGGGGTTTAGGGTTTGGACTTGGGCAAAAATTTTATTTGAAAATTTGTCTTAAGCCCATCTTACATCAGGTCATTTCTGGCGCCATTTCTTGAGCCAAATAAATTGCCTAGTTTAAAACAGCAAATGTCTTGGAAAATGTCCTGACACGTGCTCTATTTTTGAACAATTTACCTGTGAGCGTGCGCAGTACAGATTTTTGAAAATTTAATAACCATTTGAAAATTTGAATGTGTCCTCATATGATACTGGTGGTAATGATGATTCGAACCAAGTCGATCATTAGGAAATTAATCCTCAGGTAAGTAAAATAAATTAAGTTAGGCACAAATAAAATATCTCTTGTATTTTTAATTTTATTAGGACGAAGAAAGAAGTTTCGACATTGGGAATGCGGAACTTTTGATATCCAATGTAGATGTAGATGAAGAGGACTCAATCGGTGATAATACGCAGTCTGTTCGAAGCCCATTGAATTTTTTAAACACACCAATCAGCCAGTCCAGTCAACCACCAAGAAAAAAAAGAAAGCTTCAAACTGCAAGCAAAGATGCTGAAGAATTGGTAATTATAAAAAAATCATAATAACAACTTTCATTTATATTGTCAACTTAATTAACAGGCAATGCTTCAACAAGTAACGAACAATTTGGGGCAGGCAACTAAAGTTCTTCAACTTCGTGAAAAAAGAACGGAACAGAGAACAGCGCAGGATATTTTCGGGGAGTTTGTGGCAGCACAGCTGAAATTAGTAAAAGAAGAGAGAAGAAATGCTGTGCAATACATGATTCATGGAGTGCTACAGAAAGAACTGGAACGACAAGAGTAGTCAAATTTTGCACATTAATTTGTTTAATAAAAAATATACCTACATAATGCTTTAATTGAAAAAAATAAAAATTTATTAATAAGAAAAGTTTTTTTTTATTTATTTTATTTTAGTAATTTTTTTAATACTATTATGTTTGCTGCAATCACATTTTCTGCAATTAAATCGCTTTCTTTATCCATTTCAATTTTTATGTGTAGCACAACTTTTCACAATTTGACGTTCGTTTAATTTTACTGCGCACGCTCGCAGGTCAATTGGCGTTGAAAAATAGAACAGGTTCTATATATTTGGCCTACAAAATGTGACAGGTAATTTGCTAAAATTACCTCCTGCGCAAGATCCGAGCAAGAAATGGCGCGTGAAATGGCCTGATATAATACAGGCTTTATTTTTGGAGCAAAAAATGACGTCATTTCTGGCCCAAGAAATGACGCCAGAAATATGGCTCAAGAAATGGCGCCAGAAATGACCTGATGTAAGACGGGCTTTAGAAAAGTATCCTTTATCACCACCTCAAAGGTTCTCCACGGTCACGGGGACACCCTGTATATTTTTTTCTCAATCTGCAATAGTCCGCCCAAAATGAAATTTGGTGCATAGGTTAACTATGTTAGTCTTAATAATATATTGAACTGTATTTCAATGCCTAGCCAAATTTCGGAAATATTCAAAAAATAAAATTAAAAATCAACATGTAAAATTGAAAATGTAACAAAAATTGTAAATGAAATTGGAAAGAAGGGGGAATTGGAAATGGATATTTGTGCGCAGACGAAGAACTTTTGCGTTGAAAGAAGAAGGAGGCAGTCACCTCCAGGCAGTCGACCGTAGTGGACGCTTGAGGAGTGAGCGCCAAGCAGTGTGGACCGTGTAGGACGCCTTGAGCTAGATTATTATAAAAATTATGTATTGTGAATTTGTTGTAAATAAATATAAACGAAATTTTAGTTTAAATTTGAAAGAGTGTGTTATTATTAAAGTGAATTAAAAAAAATTTGGGAAGAAAATAAAGTTAAAGAAAAATTTTGAATTCACGGATTCAAAAAAAATAAATGGTTGGTCGCTGGACAAAAAGAACACGTCAACTAGAAAATTGGCGCCCGAAGTGGAGCTCGAAACCAACGACCACGAAACTACCCTGACATTAGGGGCAACTCATGCTCAATCATTAGAAAAACACCACAATATATTAATTTTTAGGGAGAAAAAGAGACCCCTTGGGGGGGGTGCAAAATTCTCAATTAAAAAAGCTTGTTCCAGCAATCTAAACTAATAAGATTGTTGAAGAAAAATTCGCCCTCTATGTTCATTAGTTCCAAAGTTATACACAGAGGGGTAAACTGAAAAGTGTCGCTTTATCTGGCCTTATCATGGAAACGAATTAAGTTTACAAAAAATATCAAATAATGAATTTTTGGTTTAACTGCATTGTCATTATGCTAAACTTTTTATCAAAATTAGGGATGGTGTGGTCAACTTATATTCAGATAATAAATAATTATGATGAAAATCTATACAATTAATTGAAAATCGATTCCGACCTTTATAAATAAATATAACGGTGGTCGCGCAACTTAACTATACTTTGAGCTGTTATTGCTATGTGAATACGAATCTGACGAAAAATATGTGTAAATATTTTTTTGTAGAGAATTTAATTAGCTTTAATTTTATATTAAACTATTTTGTCATAAAGTTCAAAGAAACTTGAGATATCGGCGAAAAACTGATTTTTGTCCGAACCCATGCTCATCCCAAGATAAAATTTGGTACACATGCTCAGCACATTTGCACCAAAAAACTGTAAAAAATTTAACCAAAACAAGACCCCTTTAGAAGTAGGAGTTGAAATAGGGTTAAAATTAAAAAATTAATCCAGTTAGGGGTTGAAAATATAAAATGCGATTGAATATTTGAATAGAATGTTCATTTACCTTTACAGAACATTTTTTATTTTTAAATCTAGACCACCGTGGATGAAGTACAGTCGTTTTTCTACAAGTCTACACACCAACTTTTTGAAAGACCAAAACAAGGAAACGAATGCCTTTTTGGACAAATCCTTAAATTTGTGTTTTTTACTTTTTACTACGATGGTGTGTACCAAGTTTCGTTAAGTTTGGTCGGGGTCGAGTCAATTTTACCTATTTTTTGTCGATTTGAGATGGAATGACCCCATTGATAAATTAATATTAAAGAACATTTTTTATGAATTTTATTGAAAAATAACCAAAAGGCATTTTACATACTATTTACATAAACACAAAACGAAAAGAAAAGCTTGATTATTCTAGCCGTTTTTAGTAGCATAAACTGAATAAATCCTAATCGACCATCAGATCCTCGTAGATAGTGATATCTCTTTTAGGTGTAATTGCACTAGAGCATTTTATTGAGATGTTTAACAATTGGCCATATCTTATTTAGTTTAGAATTTGGATAACTACTAACGTTACAAATAAAATTAATTACAAAATGAATGTATGGGTTCAATAAAGCAAAACGTTTATGACATTATCGACGCGAAAAAAGATATTTCTATGCAATCTTTCTTCGACCAATACCACTCACATATCGGCTTAGCTATAATTCCTTGAAGAATATCGAGAGCAAGGTAAATAACTATTTCTGCACCATCTGTTATAGTCCAGTCAAATTACGAAATCTTTAAACATAAAATTATGTAGTTTGGCGATTGTTAAGGATCGATAGGGGGGTGCATTCTGAGCATACATTTCAATTTGAGGGGTTCTCCGAAGTTCAGCTGTACCTCATTTCGCTAAAAACGCGTTTAATTCGATATCTCGAGAACGGTTAGTGTTAGGCAAAAAATTGTAGAGACCTTTTCTCTTCTAAATTAAATTTACTAACTTTTTTATCTAAAACTTTTTTTTTAACATCAATATTTTTCAACTTATTACTTCCGAAAGGCAAAAATTTTCCTTTTTTTTACCCTATTTTTCATTTTTCGCTATTTCCTCCCCAACCGTTCAATTTTATGAATTTTTTTTTTATTATCAAAGTTGCAGATCTTTTAATTACGAACAACTTTTATCTAAAACTTTTTTCTCTACTACCAATACCTTCGGAGTTATACCTTACTTTACCGAGCGAAATCCGCGCCATTGTCACAATATCATCGACATCAGTGGGTATTCAGTAGGCGAAGGTGGGGCAGAACGGGGGTCGATGTGGTTGGGACAGTATTTGAAGGTGTAAATAAAGAGGTAAAAATCTATTATAGTGTGAATAAATTTATTTAACATGTCGTTTAACATCTCCGATGTTCAAAATTAAAACAATGAAAATACTTGTATTTATTTTAAACGTTTGAAAAAAATAGTACATTATGCACCAAGGTAGCAAAGTGACACTTTTTTGGCCCGAGGGTAAAGGATTGTTTACACGAGGCGCCAGCCGAGTGAAACAATTACCCATGGGCCAAAAGTCACTTTACTACCGTCGTGCATATACTGTTTTTTGCCATTCCGAGAGGTAAAGTAGGAACTTCGCCAGTTTAGAAACTTAAAGCAAAAATTTAACGCTTTTTTTTTTTATAATACCTACACGTGGTCGATAAATCGCAAAATAGCACTAGTAATATTACCAACTATACTACTAAAAATTACTAAGAAATAGCAGTTGGCACCCCTGATTCTACCAATGCCATTGATTCCAATGCTTCATTTCATTTAAATTTGTGCCTTTGAAAGAGCAACACGTACCATGAGCGAGAACGTAGAAATTGCCGAAGCAGCGAAGATGGCGTTGGTGGAACTGTTGCCGGCAAAATCAAGAAAAGTTTACCAAAAACAGTACGACGCTTTTGTGCAGTGGTGCCAGAATAAAGAATTGTCAGATTATTTTAGTGAAGACGTGTTTTTGGCATTTTTTTACGAGAAGGCTAAAACGTTGAAGTCATCGACCTTGTGGTCGCACTATTCCATGGTTAAGGCCGTTACTAAACTAAAGTCACCAGTCATCTGGTGACTTTATTTCCCGCTCACCCCCCTATTTTTTAACTTTACTCCCGCTCACCCCCCTATTTTTGAACTTTACTCCCGCAGGGTAAAAAAGTGCCCCTTTACGCCCGCAAACCGGGGTAAAAAGTGAGTACTTTACCCCCGGAATGGCAAAAAAGATTATATTCCCGTTCTGCCCCATGCCTGGGGCAGAACGGGGTATTCATTAAAAGGTGAAACAAAGTCATGTTTTATGGCTGGCAAAGTTCCTATTTTGTTAACAATTTTCTGTGTTTTTTTTTCTATTTTGTTAACAGTTTTCTGGGTATTCTCCTTCCTTTTTCGTTACCGGTGAACAGTTTTTTCTTAAGTCTATTTTCTTTGACTTCCTTGATCTTCTTAGCATTATTAGCCGCTTCTTCGAGTTCAGTCTTATAAGGGGAAGCTGTCAGGATTGCCGTTTTGCCTCGTTTCCTCGTCACTCGCTTTCGTCCCGGCTTTACTCTGGGTATGGGAAGTATATGTTCAGGCGAAAACCTCGGAAAGCTGGTAAAAATAGGGCTAGCTATTGTTAACTGCAAATTAGCAGGCGGGTCGGACATCCACGAACATCCGGGAACATTAGAGGAAGAGTCAACAGGAGGGTTGGCAGATGGATTATCAGACAAACTGGCAGCAAGGACTTCAGCCATGGGAATATCCGTTGTTTCTAACCGTAAAAAATCCACTTCAGTGAAAACATTCATATCCGTTGGCCAAATGCCGGTATTCTCAAACCCATTTATAGGAATTAGTTATAGCACAGATAACTTACTACAGATAGCTCACGCTATACAATTTCCTCAAATTGTGCAGGTTGCCTATGCAGCAGGGATTTTTAGTTATCTTTAAATAAACAAGGTAACCCACAGTAACAAGACAGGTAAAAGCACGGTAAAAGGTACTTATCAAGATTAATATTTGTACCTGTCAAGGGTTAGTTTTGCATGTACAGTATATTACGGTATTAATTATCAAACATTTATTTGTAGATTTAAGGTTTCCAAAAATAAATAAATTTTTTAACATTTTATCTGTATCAAAATAAATTTTATTGTACATTATAAGTTTATTATACAAGGTCATTATTACAAACCAAAAAAAAACAAAAAATGAAGGAAAGATATTTATACATTTTTAAAAATTTTTAATTTTTGATTATTTGAGCAATTTGATTTACTATTGGCTGTGCTTATTGCCCACTTACAATGCTTAAATAATTTAACATTTAATAATAAGTCTATAAAATAGTTTTCATGTTCGTCTATAGAACAAATTACATTTTTCATATTTTTTCTTTCAAAGAGTTCTTTCATGTTTAATTTAATTGTTATGCTGGACTTATCTACATCAAAAACTTTATGAAATTTCGCCAATGAAAGAAAACCTCTATTTTTACAGGGGCGGTATTTCATGCTACATTTTAACTTTTTCTAATAAGGATAGAAAAGTCGCTAAGTTTCCAAATGGAATCAAGGACGCATCACAGGGGGGGGGGGGGCAATAATAATTCTATTTACGTTCCACGCAATTTTAAAGTTAAAATTATTACTAATTAAGGTACTGTGATATCATTAAGGGGCGGTATTTCAGTCTACATTTTAACTTTTTCTAATAAGGAAAGAAAAGTCACTAAGTTTCCAAATAATCAAGGACGCATCACAGGGGGGGGGGCAATAATAATTCAATTTACGTTCCACGCAATTTTAAAGTTAAAATTATTACTAATTAAGGTACTGTGATATCATTAAGGAGCGGTATTTCAGTCTACATTTTAACTTTTTCTAATAAGGAAAGAAAAGTCGCTAAGTTTCCAAATGGAATCAAGGACGCATTACGGGGGGGGGGGGCGGCAATAATAATTCTATTTATGTTCCACGCAATTTTAAAGTTAAACATGAACAACAACTAAATTTTGCCAATGAAAAAAAAACCTCTATTTTTACAGACATACACCGGAATCATACAACAGCAGTCGGCTGCTAATGCAATTTTTTTCAATGTTTAAAAAGATAGCTTATTTGACTTGACTTGTATTCGAAACTTCCCCCCCCCCTTGACATAGGGGGGTCTCATTAAGGTACTGTGATTTCTCAACTATAAAAATGATAAAATTATTCTACTATTATTACTTTGTTGTTAAAAACATTTCGAACTTTTAGATATTCCAAATTTATTTCCCTTTTTCCATTTGACTTGAGGTATTTTTATATTCATATACAAGACGTTTACAGAAAATTCTTATTTTTATTGACTAGTGTTTCATGTAACGCTGATACGGCCCTGAAGTTTATGTGAATTAAAAATTAATTTAAAAAACAATAATTAAAGAACAAAATATCCAGTGTTGGGTATCTTTAAAAGCCAAAAAAAAGTCTTTTAAATGATACCTTTTCATTTTTATCCCTTAGAAGAAAAAAATAAAAATAATTTTTTATATGTTCATTCCAAAATTCAAATCAATAAACAGAAACACAAAATGTTTGTAAAAACCCAACAGTTTTTACTACCTGAGTTAGGTAGGTAGTACCTGAGCCGCCTGGGGTTATTTTTGCCTGAGGGCTGGAAGCAAATACATGCAGCGCCTCTCTTACTTTTAACCATTGGCTTCCAAACTAATTTTCATTCGCTTCCAAATATAACTGAATAGGGACACCCATTTCTCCATAAGCGTGAGCTATCTGTAGTAAGTTATCTGTGGTTATAGTGAATATATAACAAACACAAAAGAAAAGAAATTAGATCGGTGAAAAATAAAAGTATGGTCGGGGCGGAACGGGGTAGGACCCCGTTCTGCCCTACCCCGTTGTGCCCCAAGTGTTGTAAACCAAACATCGCAAGGTTAGCGACAGCCATGTTACTTCTCCAAGACATGTTAACACGTGAAAAGACACTTTAAACAACGCTTAATTCGGTAGACTAAATTGGAATAACGAAAAGTAATGTGAAATATATCTTATCTTGTTTTCAAATATTCATAAAGTTGTAGTTTTATACAGATTTCAGGGAGGTGTTTAATGAACAAAGGAGAAACACTTGGTAATTCACAACGACCGTTCTTATTACTGCACAGATGCATAATGAAGGTGTATAGAGAGTTGCAGCGAACTGCAGTGCTACTATCAGCAAATAAACCTGATTTCCCGTTCCGCCCCGACCCCCATTCCGCCCCACCTTCCCCTACTTGAAAGAAATATTAAAGTATTCCATGATAATTTATTAGCCAACTTACCGGTATGAAAAGGTGAATCGATTAAACCATTTAAATATTGTACTTCATTTAAATATTAAATATTGTAATCATTTGAATATCATTTAAATATTGTACTTCTTCAATTTGGGTATTTTTTATTGCATTCAATGGGATAATAATGTGAATAAGGATTAGAAAAAGAAGCAAATGAACAATTAAAACTGTTCCACACATTTATTGATAAAAAATAGAATGTAAAATTCGTAAAATTAAGCACCCGAGGTGGATGGAAGTGATTCGTTTGTATCACTAAAGGCCCTGACGGTATCGGGGCATACGTCGTCCTCGTCGATTGCGTCAACAATATTATCGTCCATTGCGTCAACAACATTAGCGATATTCGAACAATAGTTCTCTTGGCAATTAATACAAATTACTGAGCAATATAGGCACGCAACAGCGTGTCCGTGAATACGCGTTGCGACAATGGCGCGGATTTCGCTCGGTAAAGTAAGGTATAACTCCGAAAGTATTGGTAGTAGAGAAAAAAGTTTTAGATAAAAGTTGTTCGTAATTAAAAGATCTACAACTTTGATAATGAAAAAAAATTTCATAAAATTGAACGGTTGGGGAGGAAATAGCGAAAAATGAAAAATAGGGAGAAAAAAAAGGAAAATTTTTGCCTTTCGGAAGTAACAAGTTGAAAAATATTGATGTTAAAAAAAAAGTTTCAGATAAAAAAGTTAGTAAATTTAATTTAGAAGAGAAAAGGTCTCTACAATTTTTTGCCTAACACTAACTGTTCTCGAGATATCGAATTAAACGCGTTTTTAGCGAAATGAGGTACAGCTGACCTTCGGAGAACCCCTCAAATTGGAATTTATGTTCAGAATCCACCCCCCTATCGATCCCTAATAATCTCTAAACTACATAATTTTATGTTTAATAAACTCATTTTGAGCCGTAATTTGACTGGACTATTAGTCTCCAGTCCTGCCGATGCCAAAAATTACTCCCAATTCCATAAGGTTTTGATTACCGTTGTAATCAAATCTACATCTATAGTCACAAAATTCACATATAAATGGTTTTCGCCAGTATGAATTTTAAATGACTAAATTTTTCTTATACAAAAATAAATGGTTTCTCGTCAGTATGAATATTGTAATTACCTTCATGTGCTACTTTATAATTGCAATTAGCACACGCCAGTATGAGTTCTCAAATGCAGTTACAAATTTTATTACTTTTATCTTCACAAGAATAGCGTTATTAAATGTTTTAATGTAACGTAAAGTTTGATACGCACAAATTGCACACTCTTCCAGTACATTTTTTTACAGCTTTTTTTAAGTTCCAATTTGTTTATAAATTACACGTTACCAACTTCCCGTGTTAATTTTCAGTGTCCACCTCTTCTTTAATGTCAATAGAATGATGTAAATCTTCTAACTTGAATTTCACATCTTCTACATTAAATTTCATATCTTCCACAGTAAATTTCACATCTTCCACATTAAATTTAACATCTTCTAAATCTTCAACATTGCATTTCACATCTTCCAATTCATCCGATACCTCCGTTTCAAATTCGTGGTTGATACATGGAAAATATGGAGTGGCGACAAATTCGATGTTGTGCTTTACTACCGTACTTTCTTTAGGTAGTTTCTGGGAAGGAACTGCATTTTTTTTTAAACGTGGAAACTTCCTTTGACAATCTAACAAATAAAACTAATTACTACACATACATCACAAAAGTTAGGTTATCTACCTGGTAAAATGAAATCGTCTCGTCGAAAATGGAGAGAACACACTCGATTACCAATTGTTGCTGCTTTTTTCCGTAATAACACTCTCTCCCAAGCTTTTCTTCTGCATATTTTCTCTTCAAATCCCAATTTATTTATTACAACAACATGATTTGCTTTTGGTATAGGAAAACGATGAAAACTGAAATGGTGGTCTCGTCCTTTCTTAATATTGTGACAGCCGGACACACAACAGTAAATGTTATTTATTCTCGTCATGTTATTTTATTAAATACTTGGAACCAAAGCGTGGTATACTTTTTATTAAATAAACGAGCGACTAATAAACGAGCCACAGGGTAATTTTTCGTTTGGAAACAGTTGGATACCACGCATGCTCAGTTTTCGACAGTGTTGTCAGATTTCATTATGTGTATTTTTTTTTGTTATTATAGACCGCGTTCGGTTTGGAACTATTTTCGCCTTGACGCTAAAAGCGTGCAAAATTTGCGTTCGGTTTGGAAAATCCGAGCTTTGAAGGCGTTCCAAACCGAACGGGGGTTAGCGCTATGGTGTTTAAAATTTAAACTTGAGGTTGTATTTTAACCTAACTTATTTGTTATAGCGTGTTGAGCGTGTTTGATTCGAGATTGTGCGAACTTTGATTTGTATTTTGAACTTTATTAGTGTTTAATACAAAAGTTGTGATCGAAAAACGACTGGTGCGTAAAAACAAATAATTTATTATTACAAAAATTTAAATTCAAAAATTCAAATTCAAAAATTAATTTTAAATTTTACCACCGCAGCGCCGCACTATTGCTGCCCGACCTATTTCAAGAAAGCGTTGAAAGCTTCTGAAATGGGCGGAGCTATAGCGTTTCATGGCGAGTAAAAGTCCCAAACCGAACGGGCAAAAAGTGTTTGTTGGCGCCACGAAGCGAAAATAGCTCCAAATCGAACGCGGTCATAGCCCAATAAACATTTTAGCCTGCGAATAGCCTGTCAGGTATAGCCTGTCCCTGTGCCTGTACCTGCGGCAGCCTCAATAACACCCTGACACAGGTACGAAATAGCTATAAGTGGCGCAAGAAATAGCCGGTGTTAAACTTGATTACAGGCACCAAATAGCCTGCGGTTAGCTTATCGCTGGTAAAAAATAACCCTAATGGCAGCCTCATGGCAGCCCTGACACAGGCCTGCGGTTACCTTTATCGCAGGTAAAAAAAAGCCTGCATTAAACTTTATCGCAGGCTCGAGGCAGTGCCTGGCACAAAAATAATTTATATAGATTAAATTTCGTTTAATAAATTTTATTTACTATAATCAATTTTGAAAATCAAAATAAAAAAATTTAATTTTTTTAATTAACCATTTATTTTATTTCTTTCAGGTGTTAATTTTAACAACTTTTACAATTATTCTATTACATAATTTTTTATTTTACCCATTTCTATATGTTCTCTCATATGTTGTCGTCTTTTTCTTTGTTTCTTGGAGTCTGAAATTAAATTTTGAAAATTAGAAATAAAATCTTATCTTGTCCGAGGATCGAACCCGTAACCTTCCCTTCATTGTCCGTCAGCGTTAACCTCTGTGCCACCTAGCTGTTGTTATTTTAGTTGTAAAATTGCTTTATGACTACAAAAATTTAGTTTATAAGAAAAAAGGACTAATCGGATTTAATTTCCTAATTACATTTGCGGCGGATTATCAGATAATTGTAATACCAAACAAAAATGAAATTTGTATATAAACGATTTCGACAGTCAGTCAACTTGAATAAATATACTGGTATTAAAAAATCCAAATGGTTGGATACCAAAGTAATAGGCAACGAATGAGCACCCGTGGCCCGCCACACTCTCTCGTGCGGCCCTTAAATATTTTTCCCTTCAAAACGTAATAAAAATTTATTGATATTCAATTTTAAATTTAAATTATTTATAATATAATATATTTTTCACATTTCAATATTAGAGTTTTCTTTTCTGCAATATTTTTCTTTTCGAAATACACGTAGGTGTTCATAAAAAATTTGTAGTTTTATATCTTTTTTCACTATTACACCTACTTATTATTTGTCACCATTAATTAATTTTAATAATAATTAATTTTATTTAAATACTTTTAAACACAAATAAGCATAATTATTTATAATAACATGTAACCAATGAGTAACAAGCGTTATGTTAACGGTGAAATTTTTCTTAATTCTGATTGGTTAAAACTGTTAAAAATCGGAATTAAAATTCATTGCTATTTAATTATTTATTTTTGTAATATAATATACTTTAATGTTAAATATTTTTCACATTTCAATATTAATGAAACATCACATTATATATTTTATTATGTACTTATTAAACCTGTCATAGTATTAACTTAAGTATATATGGAGGCCTCTGTTAATTAGCTAAAAGAAAACATAAAATATTTAAAATATTTAAAATACACGTTTCCATTCGCTAGTTAACTCAAGGGCTCTTTAAATACGTTGATAATATCGGGCGTAAGAGATTAAAAACTACCCCCGCCCCCAAATTATAAATATGACCGCTCCTTCTGACTCCAATAATATCTCATATAATAATTATTGTAATATAAATTACGTATAATAATTCGTATAATCAATGAGAAACAAGAGTTTATTTGCTAGCGCTGAAATTTTTCTTCGTTCTGATTGGTTAAAACTATTTACCACGTGGGTGTTTATAAAAAATTTGTATTTTTATATTCTTTTTCATTATTACACCTACTTATTATTTGTCAGAATTAATTAATTTTAATTTTAACAATAATTAATTTAATTTAAATACTTTTAAACAGGAAAAAGTTTATTATTGTAAAAAGGTTTAGCCGTAGATAAATAAATAAATAAATAGCAGGCACAGATAAATAAGCTAACGGCTGGGGCTGAACGCAGGTTAAATATTTGCTAATTGCAGGCACAAATAAATAACTTAGCGGCAGGGCTGACGCAGGCTAAATTATTAGCTAATCGCAGGCACAGATAAATAACATAACGGCAGGGCTGCCGCAGGTTAAATTATTAGCTAATTACAGGCCCAGATAAATAACCCAACGGCAGGGCTGACGCAGGCTAAATTACCGGTTAATTGCAGGCACAGACAAATTGCAGGCCTGACACAGGCCTGTGTCAGGTGCAGACTATTTACCGGCTATTTGCAGGCTAAAAATGTTACTTGGGAGGGATATGAGATTAAGATCGCAGCGCCGCTGGGTAAAAATGTGAACTACGTTAAAACACTTTCGTGTGACAGCCGCGCTTGTGTTCGTTGTATTTTACGACTTTTTCATTCCTTTTTCCAAGTGAACTTGTTATGTTGTTTAAGACAAATTACGGTTAGTGTTGTTTAGTAGTTCATCTTCCTGCAGTTAAATAATATATACAGTTAGGTGAGTTTTAGATCGCTTATTTTCGACGTGGGGTTTTATGTTTAATTTTTAAAATTTGCAGATATGTCAGAATCTTACGAATTAAGATTAAGTCTTCTTGACTATCTCAAATATTTAGAGGGGTCTGAAACATCTAGATGTGTTTATGAAGGCGAAACAATTTTAAACGCAGGGCACGTTATTCTATGTGGTAAAACATTAATAGAAGCGAAGCAGAACAAAATAAATATTGTAGCATTGTACATCCAATCTTCTGCAATAAATTTACTCCCAATTTATTTACCAGGAGGGTCTTCAGCCGTGGCGAATAAATGAAAACTTAACTCCGGATTTTTCATTGCCCAAGATGAACATTGAGGCACTGAACAATATTGATTAGCGCTCATATCGAAGTATATTATTAGAAAATTTTGTTAATCGTCGAAAACTTTTAAAATCACCACTACTACATACGCAAAATTGCGTAAAATAAACGATACTAGTCATTTAACTAAGATCGCCAAAATTCCGCTAGGTGCCGTGTTGCTTGTCACTAGTTCCCTATAGTCCAGGCAACGAGCCGAAAAATTGGCTCAAGCTTGCAAAAAATCCGGGCAAGCTGAATTTTGGCAGAGATGTACATTGGCGTGTTCTAATGAACTCCCCAAAAGTCTCATAAAATCCCACGCCGGCGTCCGCCATAATCGGAGGTTTTAGCTTCCCCAGCGCGATTTTTTTGCCGATAACTCGCTTATTTATGCTTGTATGAAAAATTATGATCAGACCATAATTGGAGAGCATAAAATTCTCTATATAATGGTTTTTTTCATATTTTTCCATAGCACACTAATACTGAAATTATTGACCGAAAACACGACCCACCTTTAAACTGGCATAATATTAATTCGTTGCAGGGAGAGAAATGTTTTCGGGCATGGGAAATGCTTTTAAAAATAAATTAATTGAAATTGTGGCCAAGGCTGGAAAATGAAGAGAAAAATAGTATTTTTAAAAATTTGGCCAAGTTATAGTTTATAGTATCTTCCAAGTAACAAAACCGAAATTTTGGTTTGAGCTTACAGAAGGTTCGGGCAAGCTGAAATTTGGCAAAGATGTATATTGAAGTGTTCTAATAAACCCCCAAAATCTATCTATATATATTGCGGTGTCCAGCGGGTAATTACTGGTCAACTGCAATAATTTTTTTTTTATATGTGATTTATTGAATTGACTTTTATTTATGATTACTTTCTGTTTCAATTGCACCCTTGCTAGCTCTTTATTTAATTCACCTGGCATGAAATCTCTTTTCCTCAGATAGTCGATTCTTCGATGACTTACCTTGTATTTCAACTTTTACCCTGTGAATAAATTTCTGTCTCTTTGAATTTAAAAATCCCAGAATAAACATTTATAAATTAACATAGTTCTTTATTATTATAATTATTAACACTAGTTTTATGATCAAATGAAATTGACCCAAAGTTTATAAACATTTCCTAAACCTACCCCAAATTATTTTATTACCGACGTACTTTTTATTATTATTCGAACACGCGGCACTTTATAAATTATGGGATTAGTATGCGCTTACCCTCGTGTTCGTTATTCCAAACTTCAACTTCATGTGTAAGCCATTGGCTAGATCCTATCCGCGTTCGTACCAATATCCATTCTTTAACAGCGATTTATTGACCCAGTTTATCAGCTCCAACAATTTCTACCAATAATATCTTCAACAGCATCCAACTCTTCAATTGCACAAGGTAAATGCTTTATTATTATTACTCTTGGCACTTAATTTTCTTTTCTACACGTTACTTATCACCATTTATTTTTAGCTCTCACAATTTTTATTGATTTTTATCATCAATCTATTAATTTAACAGAGCACGAATTTTTACGTGTACTCCGTTTTGGCTATCTTGTGTGAGGCCTCTATTCATTCCGCCGTTGCCAAGGTTATCCGAAAAAATCCTTCTATCCCACTTTGATTTTGTAGAATTTTTATATCACCTTTTTCTTATTGGTACGTATTGTTCGCACTTTTGATAAATCTTATCATTAATTTAAATGTCATTAAATTATTAATAAACTTTTTAATTATTGTTTCAGTTGTTTGCCGATTGAACTTTCGTCTTTCCGTTAACCGATTGCCTGTGCTTCTCCGGAAGCCTCGGAGTTATTGTACCGTTGCACCTCGCCGAACCGATTTAACAACCCACGTAAAATCTCTTTTTTGCACTACTTAACTAACATTTATTTTTATAAACAATTTCTTAACATCTAACATTTTATTAAATTAATTTGTGAACATGATTTCAATTATTTTTATTTTATTCTTGGATCTTTTTATTCTATTCCCTTTTATTTATTAAAAACTGATCTTATTGTATTATTTTTGTCTTCCGTAACATCGAAGAACCTTCCAAATCGTAGAAGAGCTTTCATGCGATATGTAATAGTTTACTAGCATCCCTAATAATTAACTTTTATTGACCACTAGCTGACCCGGCAGACGTTGTCCTGCCCAAATTTCAATATTTGCCTACATCTATTTTTTAGATCCAATCCGCATAATGACCTTGCGACTTATTTGGTCATTGCAAATACCAAACGTATTAAAAAAGGATTAAATAAATAAAGTAATAAAAAATACAAATCAAGGTTTAATAAAAAAAACTTTAACAAAACTGTTAAGTATTCACAAAAACCACAATAATTTCTAATTTTACTTTATTTTATTTTTGCCAACAACACTTTTTCTTTGTGTTCTTCCTTTTCCTCCTCCCCTTCGTCTTCTAATAAGGAATTTTCGAAAGCACGCAGCGATATTGCCAATTCCTGTTCTTCTTACATACATACATACATTGAATTTTATATATATAGATATCGTTCGTTAATACGTTGATCCGTTGAAACGTTGATCCGCACTAACGTTGGTCAAGCTAATACAGCGCTTGACCAAAGTTCGCAGCAAGATTCTAAAGTAGCCTATGTTTTTCGTAGCATTGTAAATAGCTTCTACACCAAATTTGGTAGAGATTGGTCAAACGGTGTAGAATTGTATAGAAAACACACATACATCCATACATACATTGAATTTTATATATATAGATTAAATCACCGCAATATGTTACCGTGAGAGTAGATAATGCAGTGAAAGTAAAGAATTACTAGGGACTGCAGACATTCACTGGACTAGTTAGGAAAAGTAGATAATTTACTTTTGATTCACAAAAAAAATCAACTCTTACTAGTGAGAGTCTACAACACCTAGCGAATGTATTCCTACAAGAGGTCAGGAATAGTAGATTGACAATAAATTGTTAATCTCGTTTGCATACAAAATTTTTTTTATGTATGAATATCTTTTTAGTTTTTCTTCTAGTTTTAGAATATTTCTTTAGTTTTCTAAAGAAATATCAAAAACTAACACTAACCTATTTAAATGACTAAATTAGGAATTAAATACATGCCTTGTAGGGTTTGGAACTGTGATGAAACTGAAATATCATTTGTTGTAAAACGGAGCTAAGCTGTGACTGCAATTGGAAAGCGGTATATTTATAAAAGATGTTATGCCTAAAAAGGGAAGATAACAACAGTTCTTGGTTGTATTTGTGCAAACGAGACCTTTATACCAGTGCCGTAGCAAGTGTGAGGCGACTGAGGAGTTTACCTCAGGCGCCATCGCAATGGGGGCCTAAACCTTGACAAAACCCAACAAACAGTTTAAAATTTTCAAAAACAGAAGAATCTATGGAGGTTTTTTATTCAAATTTTTTATATATATTGTTGTGATACGCGCTATCCATGTTGAGGATAGAGTCGTACCAACAAGGAGAGAAGTACAGTTGGAGACCGGAGGTTCAAACACATTTGTTTACATGTGTTTGTTTTTTTTGTCGTTTGAATTTAATTTTAAGTTTGTTCGTGTTGCATGTTGTATGTAAACGTTATATACAACATGCCAAAATTAATCAAACGTGCAGAGAACCGTCGGCCATGTACAAACAACCGAGAATATAAGAAGCTCCAGTTTAAAAACAAAAATTTATATAGTAACGCAAGTTACATAAAAGTAAATAAAAAGTATCATCCAGATCACGAAAGGTGACGGTCGTGTATTCAGTACTGTGAGATAAACTCGCGAATTCAAGTGAGATTCATTTAAAATATACTGAGATAAGTTATATTCGTGAACGAAATACGGTGGTGATACCAGAGAAGATTAATTTCCTTGGAGAATTGAAGATTCCGTAATATAGCGGGATACAAAAGGTGTTGGCAACGAAGGTTGTGGTCGAGATCGTGTCATACTGATACGTAGGGGAGATACGGATACCAAATTATCCGGTCTATGAGAAGCAGGTTGGAGATTGGAGATTGGAAATTAGAATAATTGAAGAGAGAAAATTGTGCGCACGATACAAATCGCAGGTTAGCTACCATTTATTAATCAGTGCGTAGAATAGTAGTTTATATAAAGATTGTTTGATTGTTTGGGTTCTATGTTATATGTTGGAATTTGTTTATTTGATTAAAAACTTGTTAACGGAATCCAACTGTAGTTTTATCTTTGTTGGAGTCAAGAATTCGTTCGACATAAGCTCGTATAGAGAAGTGAGAGTCGAATTAAAAAGGTAGGTGTCCATAAACCGATTGTGTGTGTTCTCGTGCATTCTTCAAAGCATCAGACGCTACAATATATTCAAATTTGACTGAATTCGAAAATTTGACCAAAATTTTATTTGCAATATTGCCTAAAATTCCTTGTCGCCCTTTCCTCAAGTGGGGATTTTAATCCTCTACAGTAGTTTTTCGTCTATAACTCGCTTACTTTTATTTTTAGTGAAAATTATCATCAAATCAAAATTGAAGAGTATAAAATTCTCTATAAAAAGTATTAACAAAATCTATGAAATAAAAAGAAAATCCAGTGAAAACAATTGAAAAAGGTTTTGAATAATTCTCTCTTATTCTGAATAAAAATTTCGTACATTTAAACTTTGCCATCGATGGTGAACAAACAAACCAAGCATTGTTTTGTAGAGAATTTACTCCTCTTCAATTTTGGTCCAATGATAAGAGAGGGGATTTTAGGAAAGTTGATTCCAACCCGCGTTCTTCTTCATTTCCCTTTAACTGACTGGGTAACCGGTAAAAATATTACGTTATCATCGCGATAGTTATTCAAATATATTTAAATTGAAAAGAAAAGTGGGAAGAATTACCTATGACCTGTCACCCCAAATAATTTCAAAATTTTTTTATGGCAGAAGGAACCTTATTAGAGTGTACTGTAAAAATTTTGTCCGAGAATGTATAGTCAAAATTTTGAGAAAAATCAATTTTAAAAAAGCTAAATTTAACATGTAAATCGCAAGTTTAGGCCACGCCCATAACCGAGGTTATAAATATAACGCACGCTCGCACTGTCGGGAGCGCATTTGTGAGTCGACTCCCGTGCGTATAACTTCGGTTCTTTTCAGACCCACAAATATTTTAAGAATAAGGTCTCTAAATAAACATAAAAAACTATGGGGAAAACCTAGGCCTTGCCGCGGCCGGTTTTGATGGTGCAAATTACTTTTTAGGGTGGATCCGGCCCGGCCAGAACTGTGCGCATCAAAAAACCTACCCTACGCCCCTCCGGGACTCCGGGCGGTTTTTCAATGGCGTGCGCCGCTCCACGGCAAAGCTAAACATACGAGAAGGCGCCATCCTGTAACAATCTTTTGTTACATGTAGTTTTGCGTTGGCAAATTTTATTTGTCAACAAGGTTTATTTCTTTTTTTGTAATATATTTAAGTTTTTGACGTGGCATAATTTTTTTAACATCCTTTTTATTTCGTTTGATTTTTAATCAATCATTTTAAATTTGAACGCCTGGGATTAGGCAACCCAAATAACACCCATTTTTAGTAAGGCAATTTTTTAGATTACGTCCAGGTCGACTTTTGAGCCGAGGAGGTTCGCAAGCCAGCCATGATAGTAAGACGTGTAATTTTGTGCTCCGTCGAAGTCTTTATTTTTGTTGAGTTTTTGCGGAGTATTTCTCGCAAAAGAATGTTTTGTGTGGCGAGGGTATATGTAGTGCAGGGTGTGATGATATCTTTTGGACATCAAATAATCTATGTGATTAGTAATCGATTTTTGGATTCCATAATTTTAATGACGCCACGCCATTTTGGAAAAATGCGATCGTCGCAATTTCGTAAATCCGATGTTAAACAAAATAACACTACCACAGTATCGAGGTTATTCTTTTCTTCAACGCCAGTAATAACTCCGATAACTATGGACAACCCGGAGGGTTATTAACAACCCTAATGAAGAAAAGGCCCGATCAATCGAATATGTGGCGGCGCAGACTCGAAGATTTTAGCCATCTGGTAATTTCAAGAGCAGCCGAACGAGTATACACATGTTCGAACAACTTTTCCAAAGTTGTGTGCATTATCTACAATATTATCTCAATCACAGCTGAGGAATCCAAAGTAAATCTGGTGGTTTATGTATCGAGTTTAATTACTTTTTTATTAATAATTCAGAAAATAATAGCTACATTTTTATGGTTCTTATCAATTTTATACATGTGTTTTTTCTCGACTGCTTTTAGATCAAACTTTTATACAACAGAAGTCCTGTTGACATTTATGAGGAGAGAAGGCATGCCATCGTATCCGAACAAATTTAGTAACGTAAACAGCACGACAGTAAAAACAGTGAGTAGCTACAGAAATTACTTAATGTGTAAATTGTGTAATAACCAACCTATCAAACAATCAATAGCCAACAACTTTGTTATCTGCTTATTCAATTTTTGTAATTTTTGCCTTCCTTTTGTAGTGCTAGTAATCAGTTTTTTTCTGCTTTTGAATAGCAGAGCGTTTTTCAGTAACGCAAAGATTTTTAAAGTAATGAAATTCATAGCCACACCAGATAAGTGGGAAGATTCACCACGAACAACCCTCAACAACCTCATCACGATATCAGTTGAATCGTCGAATTATTTTGTGTATAAACTTTTGTTCATTTATTGTAAATCATTTATTGTGTGTTTTCGAGAATCTGTCTATTTGTTTAAATTTAATTCCATATTAGTTTTCATTAAATGTGTGTATTCCAAACAATCAATTTTATTTTATTTTAAGTTATATTTTGTCTCGATAAAGGCAACTAGTGTAGCGAAAGCTTCTACTCGAGGCTGGCGCCCAAGAAAAATAATTATTGAGCAGAGCAAGGTTCCTTTTAAGTACCCACGACTACCGGAAGGTAACCCAGCATCTCCGATGCGGGGTAATTCCCAAGAGCTAGCTGCTACGTACAGTACATCCACGAGCAAGACAAGAGGTAGATGTGACCGAAACTATTTCGTGGTAACCATTTTTAAAGTTTCACTGCCACCGAGTTATGACCGTTTCAACCCATCAAGAACACCGGGATGAAGGAAACCGGGATCTGAAACCCCCAAAAAATCGCGTAAAAACAAAAAATAATCGATGTTACATGTAGGAGAGTCGAGCTGCATCTGCCGTGCCGGTGCGAAATACTCTAAGTGTTAGGGTCATTCATTATGCACGGACCGTCAACAAAATGAGCGACGCGCGGAATCTCGTTAGGTTTTTACATGAAAATTAGCTAACTTCAAAATCGATTTACTCAAAATTTTGATAATACATTCTCAGAAAATTTTTGTAATAGAGCCCTATATAAACCTTCATCTTTGCAATAGGAAGGTTACAAGTCAGTTCGTAATGACAGGTGATAAGACACTCTCACCAGAAAAGTACCTACCGATAAAAATAATCTCCATATTCAGGGAGGGGGGTATTGCGTTACGTTACCATGGAAGCGGTGATTCTGACATGCTATGCGTATTTTATATAAAATCTTCAGAAGTTCCCAACGATAAAAACGATATTACACGACCGGGGGGTCTGGAATATCCCCCAGGTACACTTGCCATTATCCAGAACTATCAAAATTTATTATTTTTCGTTGAATCTTTTGCAATTCAGGCGGGGTGGGGGGCAGCAAGTAATGTTTTTCATCACTATCCCGGTGTAACCGTGGATTTTTACCCCCGTGATATTTTACCCCCCGGTAAAATATCCCTAGGGATATTTTACCCCCCGGTAAAAATTCACTAGGGATATTTTACCCCCGGTAAAATTTCACTAGGGATATTTTACCCCCTAAAGAAATTTTACAGGGGGTAAAATTTCACTAGGGATATTTTACCCCGGGGTAAAATTTCACTAGGGATATTTTACCCCGGGGGTAAAATTTCACTAGAGTATATTTTTTATCGAGGAGGTAAAATTTCACCGACATTAAAAATTGTTCTGAATCAAAAATCAAGGCAAAAACTTAAATTAAGTGAACTATTAATAACTAGATGATACCCCGTCCGAGGACGGGCAGCTAGAAGGACGGGCAGCTACCCAAGGCCATATGGCTTTTGGATTGCACTGAGAGCTTTCCTTAATCTTCATTCAACTTAAGTTACCTTGGGTAGCTGCCCGTCCTTCTAGCTGCCCGTCCTCGGACGGGGTATCATCTAGTTTAAAATAAGTAAAAAAATTTTAAATATTGATTAAGTTTAATTTAATTTAAAAAAATATATATAAGTTTTTTGTTTATTTATTTAATGTTGTTCTCATCTCTTATTATAAAAGGCCAAGTCCTTCCTTCCTTCTGTCTGTCCCACGGAAATACCCGAAGCAAACCGAACCGAACGCATAACGGATAATTTCATAACCAATCGGATAAACGTATCATCTTGTTAGAATTTTCCGCTGATCCGCACCCCTAATGGGAGGGTGCCTAACGAAGAGCAAAAGATTCCTCCACGTGAAGAAGGATTCCTCACTTTTCAAACGTGGGTACCCTAGATGTTCTTTTAAGCTAGCTTTTGATGGTCTCGTCGGTATGCGAGGGCCGCAAGTCCAGGTCACGAGCTTATCCTGCAAGGTTATAAAGTAGTCCCCTCTCTCGAGGAAATAAAATACGATATGTGATTTACTGTATTTAATATAACGTATAGATGTTACACAACAAAACAAAACAAGACAGGTGACAGACAAAATGGTGTCGTGAATAATATTACTGGCTTCTGAAGGAAACCAGCCAAGTTGATCTTCGGCGTGAAACAATCGTCTCCCCGAGAATACCTCGTGAACGGGTAATATACAAACTATGTGCGTAACAAAATTGCACAACTATTACGTTACTAATATTATTCGTAAATAATTAAATGGCAATCCCACCCAAAAGAATACAAAATTTGTCTCACCTAGACGTCCGGTGAGTTACACAATATTGGAGACAGCAACTGCAACCTTCAGGCGGACTGCCTACGAATTCGATCTTGAACTCCTTCACTCGGCTTCCCCAGGAAGTACGACTGCACACCTCTCGGTTGACGATGCCTCAGCGACCCTCGACTGGCGCCGGAACACGGGACTGGACTGGTATTCCAACAGACTGATAACGCTTCGAATGGCTTCTCGCCGACGGAAAATTCTAATGTCGTGGTTCAACAACAACCATTAATCGGACAGGCACAAAGACGGACAGATCTGACAACGTTAAGTGACTCTCGGAATGAGCGATGATTAAAGTTGGATGAGGGTAAAAGCAGTAAGTAACCCTCAGATTGTTGACATAAAATACTTCAATCAATATCTCATAGAGGGCGTCTGACGTCGCGCGCGCAACAAGCTATAATCAGCGAGCAGATACAAGATGGCGATCCCCAGACACGAGGGAGATAAAGAAAAAATGTGCACCCACTTCTGTAAACGCAGAGAACAGGCTTAATCCCACCTCCAACGCACCGGCGAATCTTTAGCACAAAGATGGTATAATATTCTAATGCCTAAGGCAATTAAATTATTCACTAAAAGCACGCGCGACTAGACGACACTCTCACACGGTTTCCAAACCAAAAGTGACTTTTCCAGCCCGCATCCTGCGGCAAGAATACCAACTTCCCAAAGGAAGTGTCTCCACTCCCATCTAAATTATTTCAAATATAAATGGAAGTGGTCGATGTGAAAATAATTTGTTAAGGTTGATATGTGACGATCTCAAAGCCAAAAAATCGTCACAATCTCATCGGATCAACGTATCAACGTATTTAAATTTCCTATATAGGTGAAAAATCTCTTATTATAAAAGGCCAAGTCCTTCCTTCCTTCCTTCTGTCTGTCCCACGGAAATACCCGAAGCAAACCAAACCGAACGCATAACGGATAATTTCATAACCAATCGGATGAACGTATCATCGTATCAACGTATCATCGGATCAACGTATCATCGGATCAACGTATCGCATGGGACCGAGCGTCAGCAGCTTGCCGCGCTTGAGTTTCTTTTTAATTACCCTAAACCCAACCCTGGAAAATTTTATAAAGGTTCCCAATGTGAATGCGGAAAGGAAGTTTTTGGTAGGAAATGGTAAGCGGAGTTGGAATTCTAGGTTGTGGGAGAGGATAGATGACATCAATGGCCAATGCGTCCCCACCCCGATGACATGAGCGATAGCTCGTCCTCGCGTATGGATGGTAACAACGCGTCGTGGACCGCCAGCTAACAAACGCACACCACCGAAGCGTGAAGACAATGGGCACTAAGCCATCCTTGAGGATGGGAAGAAAGGGTACCCCGGGGAATGACAGTATGTCATTGAGAGACGTGAAAAACTCACCCGGTTCTCTCTCAAAACCGGGATCACAGTTGGGGAATGGCTGAAGGCACTATGGTCTCGGCGAAAATACGGCCGACGACCCCCCCTACCCGTAACAGGAGGAAGACTTGCCGACTACCAACCAGCAAGAATTGACAAACCCCACTGCCAACAGTGCAACGGCACGCCTAGCCTAAGCAGGACGTGCAGGCCTAGCCAACTCCCACCGATGAAGCAACCGTACAAGCTCCCTTTATTCCTGCACAAGGCAAGAAGTCCGACGGCCCCCATAAACGCAAAGACCGAAACTAATTTGGGTCGGGACTTGTTGACCCCACGGGAAGGATAGATCAGTAAACTGACCTATGGGATACATAAAACATAAAACAAAAATTTGTGATCTAGATGTAAAGCGATCCAAAATTAGCGTCGCCCAAAGGCCGCACGAAAATGATTCTCAGATGGAAAGGAATCAACGACAGGGAACACGCTGCTGGTTATGATCTGGGATGTTAATAGACCATTAAGTGACAGACATTACACCAACCTCCTCCCTAAGCAATGCGAATCTAGCCCCTACTTAACCCTTGATCTCTCTCAACGTCATCGTCCCCTGGGTGCTGTTTCAGGTCTTTGGCATGAAATATACCGACATCTTTGCCGCGCTCATTGATTAAACGATAAGTGAGAGGGCCCGTGACCTCGCGTACCTTACATTTTACATATTTAGGTGTCAATTTGCTGCATATCTTTTTACTAGCGCTAGAAAGAATAAAATTACGGCGCCAAACTACATCGCCAACCTTGAAACTGACAGGCCGCTTTCGCAAATTGTAGTGTTCGGCACTCTTTTTATATGCATCGTTCAGCCGCTTGATCACGTCCTCGTAAATTTCACTCAATTTACGCATATCCAAAGCAACGCCCTCGCGACCATCTAAAGCCAAATCACCCTCCCCCAAATCTCTAATGCGTCCGTAATATTCTCCATTAATTGGAACGGTCCGCCCCAGATTCAAAAATGAAGGAGTAAAACCAGTGACTTCATGCGTCGCGGCTCTAATTGCATGAGCGATTCGGTATATCTCGACGTCCCAAGTACGATGATCGTTCTTAACGTACGACCTGATGGCAGTCCCGATAACTCTATTATAACGTTCGACGAAGTTGACCTGCGGATGGTAGTTTGCGTTTCTCCAAACGTGAGAAACCTTGTATCTAGTCATAAGTTCCCGAAACTCCGCGCTTATAAATTGAGCACCATTATCTATCATGCAAATTTGGGGAACGCCAAATAAAAGAAACACGTCGTTCTCCAAGAATTCACAAACCGACTTGGATGTTGCCCGTCTCATAGGTTTAACTAGCACGAATTTCGAAAACCAGTCGCAGACAACAAGTAGCATGGTGTTGCCCTTCGCCGAACGAGGAAAGGGACCCATGAGATCCACGGATATGCACTGAAATGGAAATCTAATTTTCTTTTCGCGTCCCATTAACCCAAAACGAGCTCCCTGGCAAGCTTTGGACGACAAACACACAGCGCACCGACGCACATAGCGAGCAATATCGGCACGCATCTTAGGCCAATAATATTGTTCACCAATTTTACAAAAAGTTTTATAAGTGCCCAAATGTGCTGACGTCGAGTCATCGTGACATTGTTTTAAAATGTCCTTCCGACGCGACTTGGGTATAAGTTGCTTCCATTCAACTAGGTTTGAAGCAATATCATGTTTGTTAGCAATTAGCTTGAAAAGCCTACCTGATTCGATACGCCAATCAGGGTAATTATTAGGTGAATCATTTACTTTTGCTAACATGCGCCGGTACCACCTATCCAAGTCGTCCTCTGACAATACCAGAGATGAAATAGTCACGGGATCGCGAGATAAGGCGTCGGGGACCACGTTTAATTTCCCTTTACGATGCCGGAGATCGAAGGAGTGCTGTGCCAA
This sequence comes from Podabrus alpinus, assembly GCA_932274525.1. NCBI lineage: Eukaryota > Metazoa > Arthropoda > Insecta > Coleoptera > Cantharidae > Podabrus > Podabrus alpinus. The sequence continues at coordinate 40,417,325 of OW026452.1, read as the reverse complement.
ACGGATAGACCAACGCGCAAGCTTGTTCTTGGGATCCTTCATGTTCATGAGCCAGAGCAGCGAGTAATGGTCGGTAATAACCGTAAAAACTGTACCCTCCACCCATGGCCTAAACTTCTCTATCCCAAAGATAACCGCGAGGCATTCCCGTTCGGTAACCGAATAATTCTTCTCGGCTTTACTCAGGGTACGCGACGCATAGGCTATGACACGCTCTCTCTCCCCCTCACCCTGCGTCAAAACACAACCCAACCCCAGGTCTGACGCGTCACACTGTATATAAAACTTTTCCTGAAAGTCAGGACTAGCTAGAATGGGAGCCGAAACCAATAATGACTTAAGGTCATCAAAACATTTTTCGGCTTCCGGAGTCCAGTTGACGGTCTGGCGCTTAATGCGACCCTTGGTAAGCTCGGTAATGGGAGCAGATAAATTAGAAAAATTAGGGATGAAACGACGGTACCACCCCACCATCCCAAGAAATCGTTTGACGCCAGTGACGTTAGAAGGTTTCGTCAGTCTGGTGATAGCCTCCACTTTGGCCGGATCAGTGTGGAGTCCAGACTTGTCAATAACATGACCCAGGAAAGTTAAACTGGACCGACAAAATTCGCATTTGTCCAGGTTTACCGTTAGGTTGGCGTCCCGGAGTCGTTCACGCACTTCTTCCAGCAGGCTTATGTGCTCGTCAAACGAGTTAGACACAACGATGATATCGTCCAAATATATGAAAATTTTCTCTCCAATGAGAGGTCCAAAAATGTTGTCCATGAGCCGCTGCTGCGTGGACGGAGCATTCGAAATACCAAATGGCATGACAGTGTATTCGAACAACCCACGACCCGGAACGGTAAACGCCGTCTTTCCACAAGAGTCCGGAGAGAGAGGAACCTGCCAAAATGCCTTTTTCAAGTCAATGGATGTTAAAAATCGCGCATCCTGTAGTCGCATTAAAATGTCCTGCAATCTCGGCAAGGGATAGGCGTCTTTACGGGTCACCGAGTTCAATTTTCGCCCGTCAAAACACAAGCGATGAGTGCCATCCGATTTCCGTACCAAGAGCATTGGAGAATTCCAACCAGAGGAACTGGGCCGCACGACGTTCATGGCGAGCATGGTGTCAAGCTCCTTGTGCGCAATTTCCTGCATAGCAGGTGATAGGGAGTAGAAACGCTGCTTGATGGGCCGCGCATCCCCCGTGTCGATTATATGCACGACCTTGTTGGTACGTGTTAATTTATCATGTGCTATTTCCTTAAACTTCTCTTTAAGTGCTGCGAGAATGACCTGCTGCTCAAGACCGAGGTCATGATGAGACTTAATAGCCTCCAAGGAATTTACCCCATTAACCAAAAATTCGTCGCGTCCAAAGTCCACGCGTACGCCAAAAAGCTTACAGAAATCAACTCCCAAAGTCAGGCCCACTTTGATACTACGGCAAACCACTACGCTCAAACTTTTAGTAACCCCACATATCGTGATGGGTAAATCAACCTGGCCCAACACATCCTGAGGAGTACCGTCCGCCGAACGCAGTGCAAGGGACGCACCCCGCCTAAAATTTAAATCGAGTTGATCTATGATGTAGTGAGCTTCCGTGCCCAGCACGGACAACGAAGCTCCTGAGTCAAGGAGAGCAGTCAAATCAATCCCGCGCACAGCCAACTTAACAAAAGGTCGCGCATCAGAAGTGGGATGGGAAAATATAGCCGAAGCGCGCAAATCAGGTCTGCAGAAATCGCGAACACGCCCCAACCAATCTCCCCATGTCGAAGCATCGGCTTTTCGGGCACGTTTGAGGGATGCGCCGCTACATCGCCTCGCCCCTAGGCGTTTTTTAGATGGCGCTTAGGACAGTTAACCGTTGTGAAACCCCTCCGTCCACATCTCAAACAAAAGGTTCCCAAGGGCTTGTCACAATATCTGTATGAATGGGGACCCGAACAATTCCAACAGGAACCGGTGTATTTCTTTTTAGTTAAGTCAGATTTAACCGCAACCGGCGAAGGAGACTCAGATTTAAGCGTTGATGTCGTGGCCTCGAAAGTAGAGGTCCACTTTATTAACTCCTCAGCTGAAACGGCAGCCTCTGACAATTGTTCCATGGTTAATATGGGACTGGTTCCCATAGCAAGTGAAATATTAGGCAGAATATTCTTTCGGATAGTTAAGATACGCTTCGATAAAGTTGGCACTGGCGACAATCGCGAAAACATCTCGGACATTATTTCCAAATAACAAAATACAGATTCATTCGGTTTTTGTTTTCTGTTTCTAATTTGTTCTTCGTATTCTGACATAAAGTCACGCGATAAAAAACGAAGTTTAAGTTCGTTAAGCAATTCAGGCCAACTTTGAACCCTAGGAGAAATCGTGCGAAACCAACGCAACGCTTCACCCGAGAAAAATTCAACGGCATGATTAAAAAGTTGCTGCTCCGAGACGTTCCGCGACCTCGCCAACTCACTAGCGCGGTCAAGAAAGTCGAAAACCTCCGCAAAGCCTCCACTACCCTGGAATTTAAGATTCCACTTATACACCGGGACCTGCTTCATCGCACCTACATCGCGGTCCACCAATCGATTCAGAATGGCAGTGAGATCGGCGTTGTTTTGATTATTTTCGAGATTAACATCTGCCCCGGTTACCAAAACAGAGGAATGGCCCCTGGGAGTACTAAAAGCCTGATTATGTATAGGTTCCACATCATCGTGATGTTCGGTATCGCCCGCCTCCGATTGTTTTTGCAAAATAGATTCTAACTTGTCCCGCATTAATTTCAATACGTCAATTAATGGTTGTCGCGCTTCTGATGCCGAGTCCTCAAGAGCCTCTAAGCGATTCGAATAGTGCGCCATGCGATCAAAGGTTTTTTGTAACAAATCGGGATTTGGTAATGTTTCAAGGCGCGTAACCACCCCCATCAACTCGTCGATGTTTCCTCTACACAAATTAATTTCGGCATTTAAATCGGCCGGTTGGTTTTTTAAAATTGTAGGTCTGGAAGTACACAATTCAGACCTCTTAATAATCGCTAGTTCTTTACGCTTTTCCGGTATCGTTTTGTTGCCAGTAAGCAACCCCCGCATGGAAAACTCCACGTCAAGCTCGTCTGCTCGTAGGTTCTTTGCATACTCCCGCTTTGGCATGATGGTTAAACTCGAAAAACAACAATTTGAAATGTTTCTCGCCTATGTGAACTTCCCACAGAACGTATGAACACGCAGTGTAACACCCTCGTATTTTTGTAAATACTATAATCGAACCCACAGAATGTAAATAAGGGACACAGTACGGTATGGCACGGCACAAATTTAAAAAAAAAAAAGAAAACTGGGGACCTATAAGAAAAATAGTCGGTTTCTCGCCAGTATGATGTTCAAATAAAATATTTCTCGATACTCAAACAAGAAATTTAAAATATAAAAATTATCTATTTATTTACACTATATAACAAGAGCAAGGGCAATCGCTATATCCGGTAGACAAACCCAATGATTTCTCAAACAATCTATAAATGGTTTCTCACCGCTGAAACGACCGAGTCAAACACACGGACCCCGCTCTGCCGAGTGCAAAAGGAAAAGAATATATAAAAATATCGTGTCAAACCCGTCTCGCTCGAACCCACTATCAAAATTTCTATCGCACAAAAAATTTTGCGATACAAATGAAATTGACAACACGCTGCAAATACTCCCCGCTCAACGAGCAACCCCTCGCGTTTACACAAAAAATAAACTTACTAACCAGTCCAGGTAGTTTCCCACAGCCAAAAGAGTCGCTGAAACATAAAAGGATTACACGAACACCACAAATTCTGCCAACTGTCAAATCACCAAACGAGTGAAAAGCCTTACAAGATGCTCGCAACCTAGATTAAATTTTTGCAAGTACTAGACTCAAAAATAATTCCCGTAATATCTACCACGTTAAAGGGCGCCAGTGTTAGAATTTTCCGCTGATCCGCACCCCTAATGGGAGGGTGCCTAACGAAGAGCAAAAGATTCCTCCACGTGAAGAAGGATTCCTCACTTTTCAAACGTGGGTACCCTAGATGTTCTTTTAAGCTAGCTTTTGATGGTCTCGTCGGTATGCGAGGGCCGCAAGTCCAGGTCACGAGCTTATCCTGCAAGGTTATAAAGTAGTCCCCTCTCTCGAGGAAATAAAATACGATATGTGATTTACTGTATTTAATATAACGTACTATAGATGTTACACAACAAAACAAAACAAGACAGGTGACAGACAAAATGGTGTCGTGAATAATATTACTGGCTTCTGAAGGAAACCAGCCAAGTTGATCTTCGGCGTGAAACAATCGTCTCCCCGAGAATACCTCGTGAACGGGTAATATACAAACTATGTGCGTAACAAAATTGCACAACTATTACGTTACTAATATTATTCGTAAATAATTAAATGGCAATCCCACCCAAAAGAATACAAAATTTGTCTCACCTAGACGTCCGGTGAGTTACACAATATTGGAGACAGCAACTGCAACCTTCAGGCGGACTGCCTACGAATTCGATCTTGAACTCCTTCACTCGGCTTCCCCAGGAAGTACGACTGCACACCTCTCGGTTGACGATGCCTCAGCGACCCTCGACTGGCGCCGGAACACGGGACTGGACTGGTATTCCAACAGACTGATAACGCTTCGAATGGCTTCTCGCCGACGGAAAATTCTAATGTCGTGGTTCAACAACAACCATTAATCGGACAGGCACAAAGACGGACAGATCTGACAACGTTAAGTGACTCTCGGAATGAGCGATGATTAAAGTTGGATGAGGGTAAAAGCAGTAAGTAACCCTCAGATTGTTGACATAAAATACTTCAATCAATATCTCATAGAGGGCGTCTGACGTCGCGCGCGCAACAAGCTATAATCAGCGAGCAGATACAAGATGGCGATCCCCAGACACGAGGGAGATAAAGAAAAAATGTGCACCCACTTCTGTAAACGCAGAGAACAGGCTTAATCCCACCTCCAACGCACCGGCGAATCTTTAGCACAAAGATGGTATAATATTCTAATGCCTAAGGCAATTAAATTATTCACTAAAAGCACGCGCGACTAGACGACACTCTCACACGGTTTCCAAACCAAAAGTGACTTTTCCAGCCCGCATCCTGCGGCAAGAATACCAACTTCCCAAAGGAAGTGTCTCCACTCCCATCTAAATTATTTCAAATATAAATGGAAGTGGTCGATGTGAAAATAATTTGTTAAGGTTGATATGTGACGATCTCAAAGCCAAAAAATCGTCACAATCTCATCGGATCAACGTATCAACGTATTTAAATTTCCTATATAGGTGAAAAATCTCTTATTATAAAAGGCCAAGTCCTTCCTTCCTTCCTTCTGTCTGTCCCACGGAAATACCCGAAGCAAACCGAACCGAACGCATAACGGATAATTTCATAACCAATCGGATGAACGTATCATCGTATCAACGTATCATCGGATCAACGTATCATCGGATCAACGTATCGCATGGGACCGAGCGTCAGCAGCTTGCCGCGCTTGAGTTTCTTCTAAAGTTTCACGTTGTTGACGTATCGCATGGGACCGAGCGTCAGCAGCTTGCCGCGCTTGAGTTTGTTCCAAAGTTTCACGTTGTCGACGTATCGCATGAGACCGAGCGTTAGCTTGTCGCTGTGATCGAAGCTGTTCTTCTGTGTTATTAGCTCTTGTACGTGCTTTTCTCTCACGATTCAATCGTCGTCGCTTTGCAGCAGGATTTTCAAAATTTTCATTATCCATTATGGAAGTTCACATAATGCTTTTTTGGAAATAGACTTACCTATATAGACAAAATGATACGATGATACGTTGATCCGATGATACGTTGATACGATGATACGTTGATACGATGATACGTTGATCCGATGATACGATGATACGTTGATACGTTGATACGATGATACGTTGATACGATGATACGTTGATACGATGATACGTTGATACGATGATACGTTGATCCGATGATACGTTGATCCGATGATACGTTGTGCGTTCGGTTCGGTTCGGTTTGCTTCGGGTATTTCCGTGGGACGGACAGAAAGAAAGAAAGACTTGGCCTTTTATAATAAGAGATAATACTTTTTTATTAAATTAAAAAAAAAATTGTTCATATCAATTGAAGAGTCTTTTTTACCTTAACTACGACCTCAAAATGATTTCCATTTTTATGGTTTACATACAACGCAGGCTTCTGGTAATCGGGTTCGCTTAATAATTGCAGTGTACTGGGAAAACGTATCCAACCGAAAGATTTATTATTATTATTATTTATTATTACATTATAAATATTATGTCGACCAAAAATAACTAGCGACAACAACTTTTCACACCAGAAAGGTAGCTGTATAGAAGCCTAGGAACTGCCGCTAATTATATATTAAGAAGAAGAAGAACATATATAGATAGATATATATTTAATAAAATTATTAATTACAAACTACTAATTCCTTAGTGAAATTTCACTAGGGATATTTTACCCCCTAAAGAATTTTTACAGGGGGTAAAATTTCGCTAGGGATATTTTACCGGGGGTAAAATTTCGCTAGGGATATTTTACCGGGGGTAAAATTTCACTAGGGATATTTTACCGGGGGTAAAATTTCACTAGGGATATTTTACCGGGGGTAAAATTTCACTAGGGATATTTTACCCCCTAAAGAATTTTTACAGAGGGTAAAATTTCGCTAGGGATATTTTACCGGGGGTAAAATATCCCTAGGGATATTTTACCCCCGGGGGGTAAAATTTCTGGGGGTAAAAATCCACGGTGACACCGGCACTGTTCTTAATACCGAGGGACATAAAAGTGAAATGTGTATGCGGTACTGATGATAGCAAATAAGCTTGAAACATATGTCTGCCGCTCACGCGCTTGTGATTGCAAAAATTTATTATAAAAGTGAAAGTTTTTCTTTCGCAATAAATTAAGTGTACTAAGGCCCAGTGTTGTTCAGTTTCGGGTAATTTTTTAATCTGGGTTGCTTTGCTTTGCTTTAAGGCGGGATTGTAGGATATTTTGCGAGTTAAGCTCGCCTTACTCCCTTCAATTGGTGTTTTAGCTTGGGTTATTTTCCATAGAAATGATTGTTTCAAGAATTGTTTCTATGGAAAATAATTCAGGTTAAAAGATAACCTAATACTGAACAACTGAGCCTTAGTGAGGCTCAGCCTCAGGCGCCATCGCAATGGGGGCGAAATTTGAAAATTTTCAAAATGATAAGAATCTTTTGGGCCTCAGCCGCCAGAAGAACTTGCTACGGCGCTGCTTTATACCGCCTTTAATTATTTTTAAACGAGTTCCATGGAATCCTAATTTATCACGGCAGTTGTATACCAAAATCTTTCCCCAAAGGATGGATAAATTCTGAAATTTTGCTAGAATGGTTCAATTTCTTCATTAAATCAATGGGTAGTCCATAAATTACGAAACGCTCCTGGGGGGGGGGGGGTCCGACCCTTATGACGATGGTGGAGGGGGTGTTTCAAAAATTGTGACATCACAAAATATATATAAGGCGGGATTGTAGGATATTTTGGAAGTAGGATGTAGGATAGGACATTCTGCAGCAACAACATTAGTTCGGTATTTCGACGGTGGACAGTAAACCGATAAGAGATTAATTGTGTGCACACCGCGGTAATTTATTTGACAATTTTTTAAAATTTACTTAGTGCAAATTAATCGGGGGAGTGTTTAGGAGATTAGAACATTTTTACAATTGTACACTTAATTTGTTTTTCTTTAAGTATTATGATTTTGTCTGTTGATGAATTGAATGGTTATGTTAATAAATGAATCGTTTATGTTTCTTATAGAGGAGATTTATTTGAGTTTTATTCAAAATTTTATTACAGCAAAAGAGGTGTATGTTGATTCAGATACCCGTAAGAATTTATTATTAAATTTGAATAGGTCGTAGTTAGCGAACCGAGGTGGTGTTCAATTGTCTATAATCGAACCATTTACACGCCCATAGAGCTAGTCGGATGTTAGAAAAGAGCCGCCATATTTTCCTCCGCTATATAAATCAGAATTTTATATTTTTACAGTAGCTTATCACGGCATCTTTTATTGTCAATTTGTACCTTTGTTTGTCGAACCGATTCGGTTTTGTCTCTTTTTTGTGAACTACATGTGTTGTATGCAGATTTTTTATTTTTAATAAATTTGGTATTGCAGGCTCTGAAGAAGGCTCGCATTGTAGCCGAAACTAGTCAGTCGTAATAGTAGTTTTATTTGATTGACCCAAAAAAACCCACGATTGAAACATCCCAGTTACATATTCACTTGGGGGTCACGAGAGGTCATTTGAATATAAATTTGATTATGGGTTCTTTCTACCGAGAAGTTGCGGACCGATTTGGTTCCCAGACTACAGGCACTTTCAAAATACCAAAGACATTTATGCTCGTTAAATAACAAGAAGATTTTCCTGCTCAAGTGTAGACAATATAACGTGTACCCGAGTCACATTACACAAAACATAAAATGTTTGTGGCCACTACTACCAATAAATCACCCTTACAATCGCGATGTGGAAAAAATCGTTAAAGACCTTAAAAGATCAGTGTTAAATTTAGAAATCAAGGTGACGTTGTGGAAGGTGAGAGAGGCACAAATTACCATTTCATGCTTAAAAGAGGAGTTGACCACAAATATGGTCCACAAATATGAACCACAGATGTTGAGAAGATTCATTAGATTTGAACACATATGGAATGAACGGTACTTTAATGTTATTAAAAGGAACCAAACACTCAAAAAAATCCATTCTTACCAGCCAGAATAACGAACTTTAATCAAGAAGAAACGTTCTGGAAATTGACCCAATCATGCCGGGTACTTTGAATCGAGAATAATTTAAGAATGGCAAGCTTATTGTTAATTAGGGTTATAGAAACCCTAATACTTAAGCAGGCATCCTCTATTTAAACATGCCCATTCTTAATTTATGCTAATCACACCCGAGGTTTATTTCAAAGCGAACACATTCTGGTTCCAAGATTTAAGAAGTTATTAATTTTAGAATGACCAGTCTTAAAACAAATAAAAAAAAGTAATAAAAATTATTATTATTATTTCAATTATTTTACTTGACAATTTATCTATTATCACTTCTGTACAATTTCATTATTTTAAATTTTACTACTTATTCATGGTAATTTTGGTATTCATCATATTGCGTCCTGTTGTTTTTTGCATATCTGTAACTTCCTGATTAAGTTGAAATATTAATTATATATACTTACATATTTTTTACGGCTCCACCGGGATTTGAACCTAGGACCTACAGGTATTGAGTCTAACGCTGTAGCATCTGTGCTACCTGGACGTGCTTGACTATTGTCATTTTAAATAGTCATAAAAATCCTATTTTCTAATTCGAATTTTAAATTATAAATACACAACGTATTTTACATTTTTTATTTTACATTTTTACATTTTCGGTATTCACGTTAACGTCTTTGATGAAGAATTGGAAAAACTGCATAACCTTTTTTATGCTCAATAGCAACACATTTGCATTCTATTTGGGACAGAATAAAATTTTCATGTTTAATACCTTCGTGGCATACATAATAAATATTTAATTTACTTGATTGCAATGGAGTATCGTACAAATCATACATGTATCTATAAGAAGTACCCGTGAATTGATATTTACCATGTAAATAAAAGATAGAACGTATTCTAAAAGCTTCGCCCTTATTCACAAGCACAACATTATTGGGAGTACTCGTAGAGTAGACATGTTGCTCGGAGCTCAAAATATTATACATTAATTATTGGCCTTGTTCTTTTTCCGAATGCTGTTAGGAAAAATCTTGTTTACATGTATCAGTGGAAACCCAAGTAACATTTTTAACCTGCAAATTATTTGTGTATTTTAATAAATGAAAAATGAAAAAAAAATTTTGCCATATCAATTCAATTCAATGTAATAAATTATAATGCTTGTATTTTTTTTGTTTTTATTAATTAATAACAGTTATTTATTTGTCTTAATTTAAATAAAAATTACACGTGGTTATAAATTATTTTAAATAAATACTGGTTAATGTAATAAATTATAATGCTTTTTATGACACGTGTTTCTCCCTTTTCTGCAACATGCATTTATTTTAAATAATTCATAATATAAAATTGATCTGAGAAACATTTCAGAAAATGTTTTATTTATTTTAATTTAACACTGATTTATAATGTACTGTTGTGTCCACTACAAGCTCCCTCATAAATGTGTACGGGATACACAATCGAAATAAGAGGGAGGATATGTCTAATTTATTGATAAAGTTTTGTTCAGTATGAATGTGAATTACAAATAAAATGTTACTAGATTTAAGTTTTGTTTGTGATTATAAAATTTGTACAGTATGAATGTGAATTAAAAATAAAATGTTACTAGATTTAAGTTTTGTTGATGCTGCTAATAAAAGGAACCACGTAGGACAAAGCGGTATCGTTAGAAGAACAAACGTAAAACAGAAGCATGAAGATGCAAGGGTAACCAGGCCAATAGATAATAAAGAGCAGAAAGGCAGTTCCAAATTAGATGAAGCGCAGATCAGTTGTGTTTAGAGAGCTCAGTAATTAGAGAATACTTGTACAGTTGTGTTTAGAGGCAATTAATAAATAAATAATACGTGGACGGGCGTGTTTAGAAGAGTCTCTAGTCAGATAGGAAACGACATGGAAAATCGTTGTGTACAGAAGTGAGTCGATAAAGAGTATTAAGATCAATTATGTTTGGATATTGTAATTGATGAACGATACGCAAACTGGATATATTCGAAGAAGTTGATTGGTGTAAGATAAAAGAAGAGTGAAGTGTGTTGCAGTATAAGAGTATAGGAGTGTTGGATAATTGGACCAATTTGAGGTGAGAGAAGTGGATAACGGAACGTGTAGAGCTAGTACGTGGAGCGAATTGGGGTCAGAGTTGAGTACCGGAACGCGAAAAGCTAGTACGTGAAGAAGATAGAAGAAAGAAGAAAGTGTAGTCAGTTCGTCAGTGCGATAGATAACGTGCGACGGAATAACGGTCGGTCGACAAAAAGAACACAAACGGGTAAAGCTTTACACTATCATTAAAGAATAGGGATGTTAAGTAGTTTAGTTATATGTTGATTGAGGTAGAGATTTAATTGTTGTTGTGTGTTATAAAAGAAGAATGTTTTTTAATAAATTATGTTTGATGTATCCTGTTTCTTATTTGATTGTGTATCACGTCTGAAGGATCTACAAAAATAAGCGACCTGAGAGCGGAAGAGGACACAAAACGTGGCGCCCAACTATAGGGCGAGAAGTCACTAAGTAGAGGACACAAAAGTACATAATGAACATAATGTAAATTATTGTTATTTAGGAAGAAAATTTAGCAAAAAAGGGAGTTGGCCCAGTGTACAGCGAATAAAGCTTACGGCATTTGTCCAAACCTTAAAGTCGAGAATTGGTTACCATGCCATGCGATTTTCGCAGCTAAAATATAAATTTGCAATAATGTATATTATGTAATTATGAATTATAATAACGTCAACTATTATAAAATTTTTGTGCCTAAAAATGAGCAGAGTAACGAATACCCTTAAAAAACAAAATAAAATAAAACGTGTGTAAAATATTTTTTATAAATATGCCTTTTCATGTAGAGGACAATTTTTGTATTACGATAGCGAAGATAAAAATGCTTAAAATTGCATTATAATTTATGTTTTTGAACGAAAAAGTAACAAAAGTGATATCATTAACGTGTTAGCTTGTATTCTGTGATTTAAGAACATCATTCTTGTTTCCAAAATTAAGCTTAAATTAATAAAGTACTGCAAGAATAAGAATAGCGTCTTGGTTTAATACCAAAATGTAAAAAATAAGAAGTAAGTTCTTAGAATCAAGAATTTTTCAAGATTCTTAATTTAATGCACGGATTCTTGATTTACTTCTTGAGCAAATGTTTTTGAGTGAATGAACAAACTCGAAGTATTGAAGTCGAACAGCAAAATAATAACAGTAAGTGGTAGCAACGAATGTGTTATGAATAATACAACGTTAATCGTACCAACGACGGTAAAAAGTATACTAGCGTTAGGCCCTAAATTTTCAGTGGAGCATGATGTGGCAGATTTCCCGTTGTATAACATAATCACAGATTGATGTAGAGTCCTGCATCAGGATGCGCACGAGGGAAAGTGGGGTAAATGGCAACGTCCTGAGATCGGAAGCCGTAATAATCATTACGAATCATATGAACAGGATAAAACAGAACAACAAAAGACCAAATTCCATTGAACTCGATTGGAAAAATACCAAACTTTTTCTCAAAAGACACAATAACGAAATTATGGTGACGAGATCGGACAAGGGTAACAAAACAGTCATTATGTACATAAACGAATACAAGAATAAAATGTATGAACTTTTGAATGACGAAGATACGTACGCATTGGTAAAATCTAACCCCTTGAAAAATATACAAAATTTAAACAATACCACATTACAACATTTATGGGAAGAGGGGCACCTTGATGACCAAACATTACGAAGACTAAAAATTCATAATGCCACTTTACCAAGAGCATATGGTTTACCAAAAATCCACAAACAAAATATGCCACTGAGACCTATCATAAGTGCAGTGGGAGGCCCATTATATGGATTAGCGAAATATATCGCCTCCATTCTAAAAAACATCATCCCAACACTAACTTATTGAGTGGACAGTTCGGAAAATGTGGTCATAAAATTAAAGGAAATAAAATTACCACCAGACTTTAGATTGGTGTCCTACGATGTGGTATCACTCTTCACTAATGTTACGTTGCAGTCCATTATTTCCTCTTTAGAAAAACATTGGGAGGACATTTGCTTATATACAACCATCCCCAAGTCATCTTTTGTCCAATTAATCACATTGTTATACGATAAGAACTTTTTTACATTTGATGGAAAATGGTATAGTTAAACGACAGGATGCGCGATGGGCAGTCCGGTCTCACCGATCCTGGCGGAGTTAGTAATGAATGATTTGCTATTGGAATGTTTGGATGATTGCACGCATAATTTGCCCTTCCTGTATCTCTATGTAGACGATATCGTCACAGCGGTCCCACACCAGAAAGAACAAGAACTACTGTGTGTCCTTGTCGTGTATGTTGAAAGGTTGAAACGTAAGTTGAAATATCGCACAGTCGAAATGTAAAGTCGCAAAGTTGAATTGTTGAAATATGTTTATTAGTTATAAAAGTGTAATAGGTATATAGACAAATATAACATGTGTGATTGGTACCACTTCCATCTCAGGTACTTAACTGCTGGGTTAGCTCAGGGCTAACCCAGGGAGGAATTAGTTATAGTGCATATATAACAATATCTCCCCCCCCCCTTAATAGCTCAATCGAACTGGGGCTTTTCGCACTCTTGTCGATCTTCTTAAACTTGGAGTTTCTTCCTGTACGTCGGTGTTTTGGTTATCGTCTTGCCTTGAACTTCTTACCTTCTCTTCTTGGTCGTTTTCTTGCTCCGTTTCTCCAGTAGAATTGCTTATTTCTTCCCTTTCTTCGTCCAAAATATAGTTTGCATCTTCTTCGTCAGGAATTCTTCCTTCATATGGTAACATTTGATTTGCATGCCTCTGTTGTATCCGGCCTTCAATATTGCAATCGTAGTTTAACCTACCTCTTTTTTCAATAACAGTCCCAAAAGACCACTTCTTTTCAGGATTATTGTATATTCGTGCCTGGATTTTGTCGCCCGTGTTATGTTAAAGTAAAACCATGCATTAATATAATAATTAAAAATTTCAAATATGTTACGATAGCCTGACTCACATTCGATTCAGCAGTCTATCGCATTTCTTTTAAAGTTCAATAACTGTAAAATTAGTAATAAGCAATATTTTTATTATAAATAGTCACAATTGTAATTATAGATTATTATTATGCTGTATGTCTAAAATCGATGTCAGTCGTAATTTTCAATAAATTTATTTAAGTAATTTTGATTTTTTTTAAAATAATTTTGTTAAGTGAAATTAACTGGCGCAGTCGGTAGGGTACTCAGAAGGGCTTTAGATCAAATTCTCTAAAATAACCCTTTTTGTGTTAACAATCAACTGAGAACCAACATTAAATTTTAAGTGATAAGAAGAAACAAATAAAAAGTGCAACAAGAAGAAACAAATAGAAGACAATCAATCAATCCAATAAGAGGGAAGAAGTTTCGAAAGATTTATAACCAAGGGATGAAGAAATTCACAACGTTCTTCATTTGCTTAGCGTAAGTTTTTGCTCATTATTATATTTCCTTTATTCCTTCCTGAATGTCAGAAGCAGAAATAACCGAATTATTCAATAATTTAACCCTATCATCGGAATCAATTTTACAAAGTATTCCAAATATTCTATCAAACGATCCCCCTAGTAATAATTACGAAATGGCACAACTAGATAGATTTAACTGCGAATTAGTACCAAAATATGATGGCAATCCAGCGACTTTATCGATATTTATTAATGCATGTGAACATTTATTGAGAAGATTTGGTACAACAAATTCAGATGATGTTGTCAACGGACAACTTATACAAGTTATACTGGGCAAATTCGAAGGACGAGCACTCACATTAATTGCTAGTCGAGAAAATTCAAATACCTGGGGTAACATAAAAAAATTATTATTACAACATTTTGGAGATCAACGCGACGAAAATTGTCTACTACGTGATCTGATGAGCCTCAAACCATACAAAAACGAATCCTCATATCAATTCGGAATGAGATGTCAGGATGTACGAAGCTTACTTTTAACCCATCTACAATTACATGAAGCGGACCCAAACGTCAAGTTGGTAAAAACGAAAATTTACGATGATTTATCACTCCAAACATTCCTTCAGGGTTTGAACGGTCAAATTGGCCTAGTTGTAAGATTAAAACAGCCACCCAATCTAGAAGCGGCAATGGCGTACGTAACAGAAGAAGAAAATTTCATGTACGCCCAAAATAAAACAAACATCTTAAATTTCCAACGGCAATATCAACCGATAGAAAAGAAACAACCATTTCATCCAACTCCAATGCCGAGTGTCAACCCACCTATGTTAACCAATTTTGGACAGCAGCCACTACAAACCCAAAATATACTTCGACCACCCGTATTCAAACAAGCTAGTACAACAAGGACACCAAATCCATTTGCCTCACAACCTCGAACTTTCGGAAGATTTTCAGGCCCATCAACGCAATCAAGAATGGTCCCACAGCAAACAAATAATTACAGTTACAAGAGAAACTATCAACAACCTAATTATAATGGACCACAATGGAACACATTTAAACCTCCACAACAACGCTACGAACCAGAACCAATGGACATTTCATCTGGAAATACCCGTCGATCAGGAATCCCACAACAAGAAACACAAGTATTGTACTATCAAGATATAGAACAAGGAGATTATGAAGATACACCCACATATGAACTAGCAGAAAATTGTGATGAAGTTTATGAAACAAAAGTTAGCCAACCATTGGAAAATTCCAACGAACATGAGTACGTCGAAAATTTCCACATGGAAGCCTACAGTACCAGCACGACAAATAATACAATAAACCTTAATATAACGACTCTTTCCAAATTGCCATATATTAAAATTCCAGAATTAAAGTTAAAATTTTTAATAGATACAGGATCAACAAAATCTTTAATAAATCAAGAAATCGCACATAAATATTTCCCTAACCAAATTAATTACGAATCGTTCAAAATTCTGACAGCTCATCAAGTAAGTCAACATGATGAAGTAGCATACATAAGGTTACCCGATTCAATCGATTCTACAATCAAGCACAAGTTCTACCTTTTTAATTTTAACAATAAATACGACGGTTCAATAGGTGTAGATTTATTAAAATTTTTAGAAGCCAAAATTAATTTCAAGGATAAGGTACTAAAAACGAAAAACAAAACGATACCGATCTATTTAGGAGACGACGACGATGACGACATCTCGATGGCAGTCAATCTAGACGAATCCGAAAACGACCTCAGAATAATCGATTTGGATACAGAGAAAGAATGGGCAGGAGCACCCATGCCTACCATAAGCGAAATCAACGGGTTACTGAACAATTCAAATGAACCGGCAGCGAAAGGCCAAGATGATGGAACTATTCATTCCAACATAAACGACGAACGAGTAACAGCAACCCACATCATTAAAGAAGCTATAGATGATAAAAAACACCAATTCATAATTGAGACAACCCACCAGGGAGAGTTGAAGGTACAAACAAAAAACCAAAAATTTCTGACACTAATCGACAGTTTGGGAAAAATCGGACAAGCAGTTCCAATAACAAGTAAAAATATTACTGAACTTGCGAATGCCTTAATCACACATTTTTCATACTACGGAGTTCCAGAATCAATAACAAAGGATAACGGGACGGAGATAAAACACGATATCGTACGAGAATTGTTAAACTTACACAAGGTAAAGGTTCATTTTACTACATCAAGAAATTCACAATCAAATAGGATGATCGAAAGGATGATTTCAACCCCAATCGAACACCTACGAATTATGAGGGTAGATGGCAAGAAAACTAGTAACATAAGAAGAAAAACTAAGAAAAAATTTTACGGACCTTTTATCATTACAAAATTATTTAACGATAACACGGCGGAAATCCGGAATAAAAATAATCGAATACAGGAGATACATGTTAGATTACTAAGAAGACCTACTCTTGTTACAGATGCTGCTACGCAACCGTCGACATCCAAGACTTGAAGAACAACCCCGGAATGTTACCACTTAGATTAGGAATAGTTAATAATCAAATTAGTTACTGGACGCTTATTAGAGTAATAGATATAGCACCACTTAGAAGGGAATTAGATGAATTAAATAGTAGTTTTAACAATTTAACCTTAATATACAGTAAACATGAAAACGGGAAAACACATCGATGGAATAATCAAAATCTACATAGCCTTTTGGAACATACCGTAACCGAAACTAATACAAAATTCGAACAAATTAATCTTTACGAAAATCATAGAAGAAAAAGAGGTTTCATTAATGGATTGGGCGGACTAATTAAAACCATTACAGGAAATTTGGATAATGAAGATGCAGAAAAATATAACTATGCAATAAACCAATTGACCAACGATCAAAATAAAGTAAAGTTGCTATTTAAGGAACAAATTAAATTAACAACTTCAGCAATGGAAAACTTCAACAACAGCATTATTAAAATAGCAAGAAATCAAGCACTTTTACTAGAAAAATTAACCTTCATGGAACTTAATATAAATGCAACTAATTTTTACAAAACTAAAGTAGATGAAAAATTAACGATGACGACAATTTATCTAGAATTAATAACAGCCGCAGCAACAATACGAGATATTTTAGAAACACTCGAAGAAGCGATCACCTTTGCATCAGCAAACATTATGCATCCATCAATATTAAAAGCCAAAGACCTTAATCACGAATTGTTACAGATACAGCTATTATTAACAAATTCTAAATTGCCTATAAACCCAAATTTGGAAAATATTCACGAATTTCATAAAATCATAAATATTAAAGCCTTTATCCAAAATACCAAAATACATTTCATATTAGAAATCCCAGTCGTCGAAAAAATCGACTATAATTATTTTCATCTATTTTCCTGTCCAATATTTAATAATCCTTTATACTCAATAATCATTCCCAAAGCCAAATTCCTTGTAATAAACGAGCAAAACTTCGCATTAAGTAACCAAAGATGTAAAGATATAAATTTTAACAAATTTTTGTGCAAATTGGAAATTAACCAAATCGAAGAAAAGTCACCTTGCGAAGTTCATCTTATTCAACACACAAAGAAATACCAAAATTGTCAGCAAGAAAGTTTAAGTTTGGCCCACACGAAAGTCCAACAGGTCTCTAGTAATCAATGGATGGTAATAACAAAGGGAGAAGACGTAATCAAGAAAGAATGCGATGCAACAACAGAAACCATTTCGTTAAATGGGACATACTTAATATCACTAAATGGTAAATGCAGGATCAAAATACAAACAAAATTACTAACGACACAAGAGAAACGACTTAAAAATAACTTAGTGGAAATCCCGAAGTTAAAATTAGAATACACTAGCAACAGACACAATAATGTCAACATTACCTTCAGGCCAATCGAATTGGAACCGATAAATTTGGACGAAATTAAAGCAACAGAAATTAAATTTCATCAAATCGAGGAAAACATTGAAGAAACATCCCAAGCTCCTGTGTACTTCCATCAAGCAAGTGGATGGACCATCATGTTATATATGTTAATTTTCATTATTTTAATCACATATGTTTTAGTTAGAGTTTTTAAGAAGAAAACACCATCCGGAACAATCAAAGAGAAACCAATCGAACAGAAACCAATCGAACAGATCGGACTTCAAAATTTAAGGATACCCTAATTTTGGTCCTAGAGGGGAGGTGTTATGTTAAAGTAAAACCATGCATTAATATAATAATTAAAAATTTCAAATATGTTACGATAGCCTGACTCACATTCGATTCAGCAGTCTATCGCATTTCTTTTAAAGTTCAATAACTGTAAAATTAGTAATAAGCAATATTTTTATTATAAATAGTCACAATTGTAATTATAGATTATTATTATGCTGTATGTCTAAAATCGATGTCAGTCGTAATTTTCAATAAATTTATTTAAGTAATTTTGATTTTTTTTAAAATAATTTTGTTAAGTGAAATTAACTCCCGCTTTAAATTCTTTTATATTCCCTTCGGGTCATTCCATCTCAAATCAACTGAAAAATAGGCAAAATTAACTCGACCCCCACCAAATTTGACGAAAATTGGTACACACCATCTTAGTAAGAAATAAAAAATACAAATTTAAGGATTTATCCAAAAGGGCATTCGTTTCGTTGTTTTGGTCGTTCAAAATGTCAAAAAGTTGGTGTGTAGACTTGTAGGAAAACGGCTGTAACTTCGTCCACGGTGGTCTAAATTTAAAAATAAAAAATGTTCTGTAAAGGCAAATGAACGTTCTATCCAAATATTCAATCACATTTTAATTTTTCAACCCCTAACTGGATTAATTTTATAATATTAACCCTATTTCAACCTCTATTTAAAAAACGATTCTTTCTTTTTGTTTATTTTTTTACTGTTTATTTGTGCAATTATGCTGAGTATGTGTGCCAAATTTTATCATGGGATCTGCATGGGTTCGGTTGCTAAAAATAAATTAAAAATATGGAATGCAAAATTGAATTTTACAAAATAATGTTTGGCAGTATAAAATCAAAATTAAAATATAGGCCAGAAGGAGTTGACTACTATTAAATTTTGGGGTACAAATATATCAGCAAATTTTGCCAATTTTGGGAGCTTTTTAGAATTTTTGAAGATCTTTTCAGCAATTAGCAATTTTAATGTGCACAACTTTACTATAAGTACCCAACTGCTCGTATTCGAGTATTAAAAATTAATGAATTTTGTCATATTTGTATTAATATTATAAATGTGATAAAACTCTTTTTCTGATTTATTAATAATATTATTGATTGCGCCGACTATATACAGGGTGTCCCCGTGACCGTGGAGAACCTTTGAGGTGGTGATAAAGGACACTTAATAAAAAACTTACTGTCGTGGAAACAGACCTTTATAGCCTTTATAGAAATAGTCGTTTAGAGCATCCCGGCATAGCCGGCCTTCTCTTTATCTCAACTGGCTCGGACTGTGGATTCGTTTGATTTGTCGTCAAACTTTGGAGCTTTACTCCGGTTGCGCATTGGGCTAGTCTCAGTGGTTTATTTTTAGGATGGGAGGAGGAGGGAGGTTTTTGTCATCTTTACGATTTTTTCTGATTTATATGGTTTTTCACTCGCGTGATTATTGTTTAAATGTTTGTCGCGTTTTTCACTCGCGTGGTGTCAGTTTTTTGCGAAAATCACTCGCGATGGTCCTTGACCGGGGTTTCAACTGTAAAAGTTTTTATTTGACGTGTGTTTTCACTGCGTTACTAACACTGGACATAATGTTTTGTTGCACTTCGGAGCCTACGAGTATATTAGCCTCCCTCAAGGCAGTAACGATAGCTGAAGTCATGATTGAAATGATTTCCGAAATGTTCAAGGTTTCGGTGTCACGTTTTAATTGAGAGGGCTCGCGAACTGATTGTTCAACTTGAGGTGGGTCTCTTTCGGCGTTTTCCCGTGGGATACATCTGGTGGGTGGGTTGTTGCGGTGGTTTTCTGCTAACTGTCTGGCTGTTAGCTGGTGACGTGGTTTAGGGTGTGAGGGACACCCTTTATAATTCGCAGTATGGGCGCCGCCGCAGTTGGCGCAGGTCGCTGGTTCACTGTTCCTCTGGCAGTTCCTCTGAGTGTGACCAAAGCGTTGGCATCGGTGACATTGACATACACCCGAGGTTTTCTTATTCAGTGTCTCCACTTGGACGTTGATGCCAAGTATGGTAGTGGCATTCCAGATTGTGCAACCCAATGGTGTTTTTTCGAGAGTGACCAGGAAAAGGGGCATTGGATGTTTATCGCGACCGTGGAGCAGCTGGTGCACGGAGTGGATATTGAAGCTCCGATCTTCAAGGTGCTCCTTAATATCACTGCATTTCAGTGTGGCGTGTAACCCTCTTATGACGACCTTGAGGGGTTTGTCTTTTGGAAGAGAGTATGTGTGAGATGGAATGTTCTCTCGTTCCAAAAGATTTGATAGTGCGCGATAGTCCATTTCGGATTTTGGGTGGATAGAAGTGCCGTTTGCCACGGTTTTTATCTTGTCGTACTTTATGTTTTTGTTTTTAATTAAATTAAAAATTTTTGGCCAGTTATTGTTCGCACGGACAACAATTGGTGGCACTCTCGTAACGCGTACGGGATGTACGGGTACCGTATTGATAGATGAATCGGTGCGCGGTTGTGTGACTGTGTAGAGAAAGTCGAAATCGTCTAATATGGCCTCATCAGCAAAAATCGAAGAAAATGAAAAGAAACGTAGGAACAATCCTGAGACAGACGAAGAAGAAAGTCCCCACGAGTGGCCCAAAGAATGGTCCACACTTGAAGATGAAGAAAACAATAGCTCGGATAACGAAAAACAAGGAAAGATTCGAAAGGAAGCAAAAAAGAAACCAAACAAAAACCAAAGGAAACGTGCCAGATTGGCGAAGCAAGAAAAAGAAAAACATGAAAAACAAGAGACAGAAACGCTAAGTGAAAACAGTAATGAAACAAAAGGAAAAAATTATGAAACTGAAAAGACACAAAGTGAATACAATTTGGAAACATCCACAGAGCTGATCGAAACATTGTCCAGAATCCTACAGGCGATGCAAGAAAATAAAGAAGAACATGGAATAGAAGAAACAGAAACACCAAGTGAAAGCCATTTGGGAATAACGGAATGGGCGAAAGAAATATTTTCCAACATATCGAAAGCCACGCATAAAATAATGAAATTCATCATATTAAGCAAAGAAGAACTCGACGAAAGGAAAAACACACTAAAAAATTTAGAAGATATGAAAGAAAGCACCTTCAAACTTCTACTATTCATACTGAAGGGCAATAACAACAAACGAGGGACGGGTGAGCCTTCAGCCACCCTTCCCCCGTCCAAAGTAAATACAGCAGAGGCGGTTCCTGCCCCTGCCACCCCCGCGAACCTCCTCAAGGTCCGGGAACTCAAAGAAACAAATTCTTCCCCTCAGGAAGAACCCAAAAAGCAAAACCCACCTAAGAAAAATTTGGCAGAGTCCAACCCCCCGATCCTCCTCAAGGTTCGGGAACCCAAGGAAACGGATTCTTCCCCTAAGGAAGAATCCACGAAGCACGAACCACCCAGGAAATACCTGACAGCAATGAAGAGGGCCGCCATCAGCAACCCCCGGAGCACACATAAAAAATATAAAGTAATTGTCTACCCTGGAGAGGGTAGCTCATTCCAGTCAGCAGAAAACACAAAATCCGCCCTGACTAGCATCAGAGCGGAAGATCTTGGCATAAAAGCAGATAGGCTCTATCTGACGAAAAACAAAAGTGTTGTGGTGGAATCCTCCTACCCTTCGGTCAAGAAACTAGTAGGCAGCACTCTACTAGCGGAGAACCAATTGATGGCCCGGGAGCCTTCAGCTACCTGGCCATCAATTGCTATACAGATGGTGGACAAATCCGTCTCTAAGGATCAAATTACAACGGAAATAGAAAAGAGTCTTCCCGAGGTGGTCAATATGGCCGGGATTTCATGGCTCAAAAGAGCCAATCCCGTACATACCAGAGGAAGAACTCACAACAAATGGATCCTGGAGGTTCACCCCCTGGTCCATGAAGCAATAATAAAGGAGGGTAAATTCAGAGTGGCTTGGAAAAGCTACCGGGTACGGAATCACATCGGAATTGTCCGATGTTATAAATGCCAACGTTTTGGCCAAATTTTGCAAAGGAAATGAAACATGCGCCTTTTGCACCTCAACAGAACACGCTTCACGTGACTGCGTAGTACAAAAGGAACTTGCTAAGCATGTATGCGTCAACTGTGTCAGAGCGAAGCTCAGTGACAACAAGCACTCCACAGGATCAATCCTGTGTAAAGTGTATAAGGCCCGCCTTATGGCCCTTGCACAATCCATAGCAACCACTATTGACAACGAGAGAAATAACCGTGACCAATAAGATCTAATCTTAAAAACTAATAACCCTGATAAGAAATAAGGTTTGAGTGTACCCAAAAAGCCAAATAACGATCGAAAATGAAAAATAGACTCAAAATCAAGACATGAAAACGAATACTTACCAACATTGATGAAATAAAAACGCCCACGCAATCCAGTATGGAAACCTGAAACATATCAGAAAAACAACATATCAAAAATAGGCAGATTATATGTATGTCACAATATACCAAATGACACGCGGTTTGAAACCCGATTAAAAAAATTCATAAAAACGACCAGAACTTGATAAAAAAAATCTCTAAGAAAGATTCTATAATTGTAATGAAAACATGAACTCCCCGCCAATTTGCAGGGTCCATTTTCTGATGAGGTTGGCAACAACCTCAAAATGTTTTTTATTTTATAAATAAATTAACTTCATTTGTGTGACCGTGTCGATCGCACTCGCTTGCGCGGAGTTCACATGCAAATTTACCGAGGGGGAGGAGCCTACGTTTACAATTGGAAGGGCGGAGCTTGTGGGAGCAAGCGGAGTTGGTGGTCGGGAAACCACTGGACTCACCTGCTTTGTTGTCCGTTGTTTTTGTCCTTCCAATCATCGTCGTCATCGGTGTCACTTCCTAGGTCTTCAAGGGAGCAGAAACGATTGTACAGCTGTGCATTTTCGGTTGGAGATGGTTCCGAATTTGTGGATAGCTTGCGCTTGACGACCTTTCTGGGGGTCTCGAAGGGCTGCTCGTTCGAGCAGGATGGAGGTTCTTCGATTGGTTCTGCGGTTGTAATGTCCATTGGTTTGTCAGGCGGGAGACCTAACGCATCAAGGATGAATTTACACTGTTCCGGCGAGCCCTCTTGGATGTTCATGGCCGTTTCATGGACCCAATCAAGGTGGGCTTGACGCTTTTTTGCTTCCTCGTATTGCTTTCTTGCTTCTGCTGACTGCTTGATGGCTTCTTCTGCCTCTCTTTGCATGGCTATGCCTTTCTGTTTTTGGATTTCATGTTGTTCCTTGGTGTCTTCAAGGTACTTCATTGCTCTTTGAAGGGTTTGTTCGAGGGTTTCCACTTCAGGTGACGAGCCGGGGGATTTAACCCTGGCGGCCGGGGTTGGCACTAGTACAGTGGGGTCAACTGACACCACTGCACCAAGATGTTTCGTCTTTCTGGTTTTCTTACCCATTTTTCACTATTCACTGATTTTAAGGCACTTGCTACTTCACTTCACTGGCACTTGTTGTCACTTCAGAGTACTGGACGCGACTTGCTGATGTGGAAACAGACCTTTACCTTTACCGGATTTGTATTCGATGGAGCATCCCGGCATAGCCGGCCTTCTCCTTCATCTAATTCTGGTTAACTGACGTTTGGAAGTTTTAGAGGCTTGTTGGCCTCATGGTTTTGGCGCTTGGCTGTATTGGCTGGCTCTGTTGCCAGGTTTGTGACTGTGGTTTTTAATCTTGGTTTAATTTCCTGGCGGAAAAAATTTGCTTTTCTTGTGTTTGGGTGTCGAGTTATTGGCTCTGTCGCACTTGCACTTTTGCATGGGTTAAAAATTTGAGGAGGGCGTTTACTGACGGGAGGTTTATTTGAAATGGTATTGTCTCTGCGGATTGTTAATTGTTTGTTCGCGGTTGTCACTTGCGCGGGTAGCACTCGCGTAGTTGATCACTCGCGTGGGTTGTGTTTTATTACTGTCTATTCGGCTTTTGCTTGGGATAAAGCACCTATACGGGCTATGATGGTTTTGTCGACCATAGCTTCGCGCAGCATTAAAATAACTGCGTCTAGAATATTTACTAGCGGGGCTGTATCTTCAGGCGTTTGTCTCCTGTGGTCTGACGTTGTGGGTGGGTACCTGGTGGGCCCACAGCTTGGTCTTTGGTCGGTGTTGTTAGTACCGCGTCTGGTGTTTGTTCTTTTGGGTTTCGGTAACCGGGGGTAACGAGGGCACCCGTGGAAGTTTGCCGGATGGCTGCCTTCACAGTTCGCGCACTTTGCGGGTTCATTTCTTGCTCTTCTTGATCACCGGCACATTTAACGCACTTTGGATTTGCGCGGCAGTTCCGCTGCATGTGTCCAAAGTCTTGACACCGATGGCACTGATTTGCGTCTGGCTTTTTATGTGGGTTTTCGATCTTGATAGTGATGCCAAGGATCGATGAGATCGTAAAAATGTTTTTCGCGTTTGCGTCTTTGCTTAGCGTGGCTAAGAAAAGAGACATCGGTCGTCGGTCGCGTCCGTACAGCATCTGTTGGGTGCTCGTGCAAGGGAAACCTTGCGCCACGAGATCGTCTTTTATTTATTTATTTATTTAAAGATTTAGACACACTCCTAACAGTAAAAACTAATTACAAGGAGTGTGTATACAAATGTATATACATATATATACCAACTATAATATATAGAAGTACATAGCACAAACAAAATAAAATAAAATAACCCATATTTATATAAGTCAGTGCTGGATCGTTTGGACGGGGCGATTACCCAACTCGCCTGTAACAGCATGCAACCAACTCCTTGAGGCCCGTGTGGTTGGGGTCGGCAATGTCAGTAATAACATTAAAGTTGCGGCTGCAGATGGAGATGGGGGACGTGGCCAAGAAGTTGGTACGGCTAAACCTACAGTAGAACAGGTCGCTCTGTCTAGAGTTACCTCTAGGTACTCGAAAATTTATCTCTGCCAATAATGGTGGACAATCGATGTTGTATCTCAGAAGTTTGTATATAAATACGACGGACGATACAAAGCGCCTGCTCTCTAGTGTTTCAACATCGAATTGAGCCAAGAGGCTCAATTCTTTAATGTCATTAATGTCTTTAATGTCATTACACTTGAGGGAGCCGGGTAGTCCTCGGATGACTACCTTCACCGGTTTTTCTGTACGGGGTGGAAAAAAATTAAATTCGATGTTGTGCTTCTCAAGCAGTCTGGATAGGTCGCGATAATTTTGATCTGATTTAGGATACACAGCGATACCCGTTCTATTGGATTTGATTTGGTTGAACTCGATTTTTTCATTTTTAATTAATTGAAAGACTGATGACCAGGTACTGGTCTTGATTGTTATTGGAGGCACGCGCTTTCCTTGATCGGAGGGAGCGTCGTCTATGTGATCGCGGTTACTGTTAACCGAGGGGGCGGAGGCTATGTCCGCAACCGGCGAGGCGGAGTGGAAACAGACATTCATTCATTCATTTGATCGTGTATTAATGTATTCTTTCAGATGAAGGAGAAGGCCGGCCATGCCGGGATGCTCCATCAAACATCCCGGCGTGGCCGGCTAATCTCTTTATCGCAACGGCGTCGGGCTTTGAATTTTGTTTTGACGGTCGTCAAAACGTTGGAGAATTTTCTCCGGTAGCGCATTGGGCTAGTCTCAGTGGTTTTATTTAGGGAGAGGAGGAGGAGGGAGGTTTTTGTCATCTATTTTCTGAAATTGTACGGCTTTTCACTCGCGTGATTTTGTCTTAATGTTTTACACTTTTGTATGGTTTTTCACTCGCGTGTGTTTTGGTCGGTTTTTCACTTGCGTGCGTTTTGGTTTGGCTTTTCACTCGTGTGATTAATGTCTAATTGTTTGTCGCGTTTTTTCACTCGCGGGATAAATTGTTTTTGCGAAAGTCACTCGCGGAGGTCCTTGACCGGGGTATTAACTGTAAAAGTTTTTATTTGACGTGTGTTTTCACCGCATTACTAACACTGGACATGATGTTTTGTTGTACTTCGCAACCGATGTTTGCCTCCCTCAAGGCGGTTACGATTGCAGAAGTCATGATTGAGATGATTTCCGAAATAGTTAAGCTTTCAGAGTCGCGTATTGATAGGGAGGGCTCAAGAACTGAATGTTCGGCTTGAGGTGGATCACTTTCGGCGGATTCCCGTGGGATACGCCCGATTGGTGGATATTTGTTGCGGAAATTTTCTTGTAACTGTCTGGCTGTTAGTTGTTGTTGACGTGGTTTAGGGCGTGAGGGACACCCTTTGTAGCTTGCAGTGTGGACGCCGCCGCAGTTGGCGCAGACCGCAGGTTCACTGCGTGGCTTTTCACAGGTTGCAGTCAGGTGGTCACCGGCGCACTTTACGCACTTTGGGTCAGCACGGCAGTTCCTCTGCGTGTGACCAAAGTGTTGGAATCGGTGACATTGACAAACACCTGAGATTTTCTGATTAGGTGTCTCCACTTGGATATTAATGCCAAGTATGGTTGTGGCATTCCAGATGGTGCATCCCAATGGCGTCTTTTCGAGGGTTACCAAGAAAAGAGGCATTGGATGCTTGTCGCGCCCGTGAAGCATTTGGTGCACGGAGTGAATGGTGAAGCTCCGGTCCTCTAGATGTTGTTTAATGTCGCTGCACTTCAACGTGGCGTGTAACCCTCGAATCACGACCTTGAGGGGTTTATCCTTCGGAAGAGAGTACGTGTGTGATGGTATATTCTCTCTTTCCAAAAGATTGGATAATACGCGGTAGTCCGTCTCGGTTAGTGGGTGGATCGAAGTACCGTTTGCGACGGTCTTGATCTTGTCATATTTAATGTTTTTACTTTTGATTAGATCAAAAATCTGAGGCCAATTGTTGTTCGCACGTACAACAATTGGTGGCACTTTGGACGCACGTACGGGATGCACGGGTGCCGTAATGATTGGTGAAGCGCTGCGCGGTTGTGTAACCGTGCCGATCGCGTTCGCTTGCGCGGAGTTCGTTTGCGAGTTATGTGAGGGGGAGGAGGCTGTGTTAACAATTGGGGAGGAGCCTATGCTAGCAATTGGAAAGGTGGAGCTTGTGTGAGCAAGCGGAGTTAGCGGTCGGGAAACCACTGGACTAACCTGCTTTGATGTCCTTCGTTTCTTATTCTTATCTTTCCAATCCTCCTCGTCGTCTGTGTCGCTTCCTAGGTCTTCGAGGGAGCAAAACCTGTTGTATAGATCGGTGTTTTCATGCGACGATTCGGGGGTGTTGGACAGCTTGCGTTTTAAAACCTTTTTCGGAGTCTCGAAGTGCTGCTCGTTCGAGCAGGATGGAACTTCTTCGGGTGGTGGTGCAGCGGTTGTGACTTCCATCACGTTGTCAGGCGGAAGGCCTAACGCGTCGAGGATGAAAGCGCGCTGCTCTGGCGACCCCTCTTTGATGTTGGATGCGGTTTCATGGATCCACTCCAGGTGGGCTTGACGCTTTTGAGCTTCATTGGATTCCCGAACGTAGTCCCGAGCTTGAATGGTTGCCTCTTCGCCTCTTCCGATCTACGACGAATGTCCTCACATTTCTTGTCAAGGAGGGCTTGACGTTCCCTAGATTTAATGAGGTATTCTCTCGCTTCTGCGCGTTTTTGTTCCAGCGTTTCCGCTTCGGGTGAGCTAGGGGGATTAGCCCTAACGGGTGACGAGCTAGGGGATTAGCCCTAGCGGTTGTGGTGGACACTAGTACAGTGGGGTCCTTCGACACCACTGCACCAAGATGTTTGGTTTTTTTGGTTTTCTTACCCATGATCTCACTGTAACTAAACTGGCTTTGCACTAGGCACTGATCACTAAGCACTGTTCACTGTACGAGTAACTGGACGCGAATGAGGTGGAAACAGACGCGGTAAACAACCAAATAGAGCATAGTCACGCAAAAACATAATTAGGGACATGTGTAGGCCGCGCCACCTGTTGACGACATAAAACGCACTTTCAGTTTTTTCCCGAATTTTTCAACTTCCCGTGCAACTTTTCCAATTTTTTTTCACACAAACCTTGTCGGAGATATAGGCAACAACTCACCAAAAAATCAGCCAAATCAGTAGAGCCGTTCTCAAGTGATGATGAGACATACATATTTTGCAGTTCATTTTTACATATGTATTGCCATGAAATGCTACCTTTTTCTATGACACTTATTAATGCACCAGCCAGCTGATGAGCTCTTTCAGGGTCAACGGTGAATTCCTGTACTCAATCGGAACACTCATAAACCGACTTACTCTCAATCTTTCTTATAAAGATTATTTTTACAGGAAGGAAATATTAAATGTGCATCTGTTTCCTCTCTGATCTATACTGCGACAATTTTTAAATTAAACTCATTCGCTACCAATGAAAAACAATTGAATTTATTAGACATAATAAAATTGAAACAAATGTTGATTTTTCTCATAATAAAACAAATTAAATTGTACAAAATTTTTCTTATTACTACCCCAATGTTTCTTTTTGTTGCGCAACCGAATTTTCCGTAACCGACTCGTCTATACACGAATAAAAATTAAAACTCACAACACAATTCTTACCAGAGAATTTTGTCCTTTTCGCACTTTCTCTTTCTCTCTCGTACTGTTGCACGCGGAGTGTTGGTTGGTGTTGGTGTCGCCGTGGATGGAAACAGCTCCCGAATTCGATTGAAACGGATCAACCAAGAAGAACCATTGAATAATTTCCCTCTTTGAACTAGACAACTAATCGTGGGTAAGTATCTTGAATCTTTTCTAGCGTAATTTAATATTCTCTTAATTTTCATCCAAATATAACCATCAATTCCCATTGGTTCCAAAAATTGTACACAAATTAACCTTTTCTTCCAATTCTCAATCAGAAATAATAACGACCATCGAATTATTTAAGTTAATTATTCCAAAATTTTCTCTTTCTTCAAATTTTCGATTCCTTTTAACAATTTTATTAAATATTCCAATATTAATAAACTCAATTATACGACGTGGACGATAACCAAGTCCTCAAATTCTCGATATAACTCAAAAATTACGTGTTAACGTCACCATGGACGTTCTTCCAAAATTTTAATTATGTCGTCCTTCCTTCGTGGACGAAAACCAACTCTCATAATACGTCGTCCTTATTTCATGGACGAACATCCACTCTAAAAATACGTCGTCCCCATTTCATGGACGAACATCCACTCTAAAAATACGTCGTCCCCATTTCATGGACGAAGGCCAACTAACTCCTCTTCCTTCCAAATTTTCACCAACGTTATCACTCGCGCATGCATTTTCCGCGAACCGCCAATTATTTTAAAATTTAAATCCTATATTTACAACTAGAATAAATAATTTAATTTGTTATTAAATTTTATACATCACAATAACCAAAATTTGTCTCTTACAATTTTTTTATTTTTCAGGGTTTTGGTAGCGAATACATCTCTTGTTTCCTGAGGCAAAGCAGCTAATTAAATTTCCAGATCAGGGAAAATTCAGATACAACTATTTTTCTACCTATTACGGTCTGATTAAATAAAAGGACTTCATGAGTGTTCCAATCCTGACCAAATTACACCATAATCATCCCTTATATGAGCAAACCATGACAGTATATGTTACCGTAAAAGTAGATAATGCAGTGAAAGTAAACAATTACTAGGGATTGCCGTTTTTAATTTGTACGATATATCGCGATAATTCCTAATCGATTTATCTTTGGGAAAAAACTTTGGTAAGAAAGTTGTTCGTAATATAGTCCACTCGGCGACGGTGCATTATTTTTTGCGATCCGTTCGACAGCGCCAAAGGTAGTTCCATAAAAGTGGGCGGAAATGTAATTAAAGTTAGCGGCGCGCTCAGCGCCCGAAACAGATCTACGACCTAGGTATTTTTTTGCAGAAATGCAAATCTAAATTCGAGAGGAAGCGAATGATACCAAAAAATGGAAACTTTAACCTGAAAATAAGGAAAATTGTATACATTTCCTAACAATACGCTTTCACGGTAACATATATAGATAGAAGATAACAACATTGAAATAATACAAAAGCCGGTCCTGACTAATATTAAGGAATCACACTAGAGCCAACCCTGTCAATATAAAACGTTGACATGGAGTATAAATCAACATTAATAATTTTAACATTGTAAAGTTGCCAAAGCCAACAAAAACGGGACACCTTTTAGACCTTAAATTGCAAAAAGGGAATAAAAAAAAGTGAACATTAATAAATATTAAAGAACATTTTTTATGTATTTTATTGAAATAACAGAAAAGGCATTTTACATACTATGTACATAAACACAAAACGAAAAGAAAAGCTTGATTATTCTAGCCGTTTTTAGTAGCATAAACTGAATCCATCCTAATCGACCTTTCGACCCTCGTAGATAGTGCTATCTCTTTAGGTGTAATTACATGAGAGAACATTTTATTGAGATATTTAACAATTGGCCATATCTTATTTAGTTTAGGATTTGGATAACTACTAACGTTGTAAGTAAAATTAATTACAACATGAATGTATCGGTTCAATAAAGCAAAACGTTTATGACATTATCGAAGCGAAAAAAGATATTCCTATGCAATCTTTCTTCGACCAATACCACTCACATATCGGTTTAGCTATAATTCCTTGAAGAATATCGAGAGCAAGGTAAATAACTATTTCTGCACCGTCTGTTAGTCTCCAGTCCTTCCGTTGCCAAAAATTACTCCCAATTCTATAAGGTTTTGATTACCGTTGTAATCAAATCTACATCTATAGTCACAAAATTCACATTTAAATGGTTTTTCGCCAGTGTGAATTTTAAATGACAACATTTTTCTTATACAAAAATAAATGGTTTCTCGTCAGTATGAATATTGTAATTGCCTTCGTGTGCTACTTTATAATTGCAATTACCACACGCCAGTACGAGTTCTCAAATGCAGTTACAAATTTTATTATTACCGATTACTTTTATCTTCACAAGAATAGCGTTATTAAATGTTTTAATGTAACGTAAAGTTTGATACGCACAAATTGCACACTCTTCCGGTACATTTTTTTACAGCTTTTTTTAAGTTCCAATTTGTTTATAAATTTTACGTTACCAACTTCCCGTGTTAATTTTCAGTGTCGACCTCTTCTTTAATGTCAATAGAATGATGTAAATCTTCTAACTTGAATTTCACATCTTCTACATTAAATTTCATATCTTCCACAGTAAATTTCACATCTTCCACATTAAATTTAACATCTTCTAAATCTTCAACATTACATTTCACATCTTCCAATTCATCCGATACCTCCGTTTCACATTCATGGTTGATACATGGAAAACATGGAGTGGCGACAAATTCGATGTTGTGCTTTACTACCGTACTTCCTTTAGGTATTTTCTGGGAAGGAACTGCATTTTTTTTTAAACGTGGATGCTTCGAATCTAAAAAAAACCAATTACTACACATACATCACAAAAGTTAGGTTATCTACTTGGTAAAATGAAATCGTCTCGTCGAAAATGGAGAGAACACACTCGATTAACAGTTGTTGCTGCTTTTTTCAGTAATAACACTCTCTCCCAAGCTTTTCTTCTGCATATTTTCTCTTCAAATCCGTCTTTATTTATTACAACAACATGATTTGCTTTTGGTATAGGAAAACGATGAAAACTGAGATGGTGGTCTCGTAATTTCTGATTGTGACAGCCGGACACACAACAGTTAACGTTATTTATTCTCTTCATGTTATTTTATTAAATACTTGGAACCAAAGCTTGGTATACTTTTTATTAAATAAACGAGCGACTAATAAACGACAACGAGCCACAGGGTAATTTTTCGTTTGGAAACAGTTGGATACCACGCATGCTCAGTTTTTGACAGTGTTGTCAGATTTTTTGTTTTGTTATAGTCCAGGCAACGAACCGAAACATTGGCTCAAGCTTGCAAAACATCCGGACAAGCTGTATTTTGGCAGAGATGTACATTGGAGTGTTCTAATGAACCCCCCACAAGTCCCATAAAATCCCACGCCGGCGTCCGCCACAATCGAGGGATTTAGCTTCCCCAACGCGATTTTTTGCCGATAACTCGCTTATTTATGCTTAAAAATTATGATCAGACCATAATTGAAGAGCATAAAATTCTCTATAAATTAGTTTTTTTTCATATTTTTCCATGGCACACTAATACTGAAATTATTGACCGGAAACACGACCCACCTTTAAACTGGCATAATATTAATTCGTTGCAGGGAGAGAAATGTTTTCGGGCATGGGAAATGCTTTTAAAAATAAATTAATAGAAATTGTGGCCAAGGTTGGAAAATGAAGAGAAAAATAGATTTTTTCAAAATTTGGCCAAGTTATAGTATCTTCCAAGTAACGAAACCGAAATTTGGTTTGAGCTTACAGAAGGTTCGGGCAAGCTGAAAATTGGCAAAGATGTATATTGAAGTGTTCTAATAAACCCCCAAATCTATCTATATCTAAATATACCCGAGAAGTAAACTGTCGTAACTACAAATTTTTCGATTTTCGGATTATTAATGAAACTGCATTGTCGTGGTGTAGGTATATATTTGAGTGGTAAATCGTCGAATCTGTAAATCTCAAAGATACTGAGATAATCTATGAGAATCAATCGTATCTGCCTTGGTATGATAAAGGTAAATTCGTGTAATTGACATACGAAATGTTCTCCTGAACATTTTACAAAATGTGACTTACGACAGTTTACCTCTCAGGTACAGATATAAAAGAGCTTGTCTGAGTGTTTGCGTGCGTGTTTGTTCGCTATACGTTCCTAAACCATTTCACCGATCTCAACCAAATTTTGCACAGTTATTCTGTAGGTCCAGGCGCAACTATTCGTGCAAAAATGGAGAAAAAATTCACGCGGGGAACAAAGTTATTCGCGTTTTTCGATACTTTTTCTAAAAATCAAATTACAAGTCATGCAAATTTCAATTATTTTTTTTTCATTTGTTGTCAAAAACCGAAATACTGACACTGTCAGTAATTAAAAATACTGACACAAAGTAATTATTCAAATAAAACAAAGTGTTCAAATAGAACACAATACATAGGTACAAATACAAATTTGGTAAGTATTATTAGCATCCTATAATCTTTCATTTTACTGAATAAATCAACCGCAACTTACAAATATTATTAGTAATTAATTAACCGACTTCAGGGCATGCTGCATACGTCCAATCGTTACGTTCAAAGTTTTAAATGTGCTCTCGAAAACGTTCCTACTACCGAATACAAAATTGTTATCGATGCTGACAAGAGACCTTCCGCAGAACATGCCAGACGATTTAATCTCCCCGAATGCAATGAAGTTGCTGTATTAATTACCGGTGAAGAACACGGCAAAAGAGACATAGTACTTCAAACTAGAGCGAATACTCTCCAATTTATAAATGAAACCCACAGATCTTATGATGCTTTACAATATCCGCTGTTGTTTGTCTATGGAGAAGATGGATACCACTTTCAAATATCCCAAACGGGTGCACGTTCGAACAAAACTGTTTCCTGTATGGACTTCTATGCGTACAGATTTATGGTCCGCAGTAATTCGTTAAGTTATCTTTTGCTTTCTAGAAATCTTTTTCGCCAGTTTGTTGTAGATATTAGTACGAGAGCCCATTACCAAAAATTTTGCATCATAGCACCGCGGGCAAAACCATATAAAATATGTAGTTTGGATGACTCTGAACCCGAAAACCCGATTTTCAGACATTTTGTGCCTTGCGTCTACCCTGAGCGGATTTTCAAAAATGCAAAAAAAAAAAGCCACCCGGTATCATAGCAAAACGTCTGATCTACGGAATGTAGTTAGATGATAGCCCTGAGATACCATAAACACGATTTTCAGACAAAAATACCCTTGCGCCTGCCTAGGAAACCATTTCCAAAAAAAAAAATGATACACCAAAAACCGTATCATAGCAAAATGTCTGAAAATCATGTTTATACGTAAATTTGGGTCAGTTGATGCTAAAAATTTGATTTTCAGACAAAAATCTCCTTGCGTACATTTTTTAAAGCATTTCAAAAATGCAAAAAAAATTGCCGATCGGTATCATCGCAAAACGTCTGAAAACGGTTCGACATGATAAAATCCATGTCCCAGATGTAGAATTAACCGATATCAGACAAATTAAGTGTTGCACGGGCTCTATCAGACAAGTTTTCGAAAAAAAAAATCGTATTTTTCCGTAGTAAGGGGTTGCATATGAGTAGGCGGCCGAAAAAGTAGGTGAACTTCGGGATTTTTTATCTCGAAAACTATTTACTCAATTCAATTCTAGTTTGGCTCATTCGAAAGAGTGTACATTCAAGTACATTCCCAATTGTTTTTCATTATCATCAAACTACTACGAGCGCCTTTGTCGTGGTAGGCGTGAAAGGTGATACTCGCCGCGACGCGACGGCTCACAAATACCAAGATTCCGAGCACTGGGTTGGTCGGAGAAAAAAAAACAACGATGGATTCTTAAAATATAGAGTATAAGGGAAAAGTTTTCGTAGGATTTATTATTTTATATATTTTTTTCACGAAATGGCAAGTTTTTGAACATTTTAATAGCAATATTTACCCAAAAATTGACCTTTTTTGTTCAATAAAATTAAAAAAAAGAATAGTCGTCTTAAAAACAAAATTAAAAACAATCTCACGAAAACTTTTTCGTAATGTATGGAATTAAAAAACAGCTTTCAGTCGATGGACTAATTTTAATATTTATTGAAAATAACAATTTCAGCTTTCAGTCACTGTCAGACTCATCTCCGTCGCAGTCATCAACGTCGCTATCGAGGTCGCTCTCAGGTTCGTCTGCGTCTTCTCCTGGAAAATGAATATCATTATATTAATTGAAATTGTAAAGATGTAAAAATTCTCTAATTTGTCAATCATACCTCGCGTGGATGTCGACTCGTCGTCGAACACTATGTCGCCCAATTCCGGTAACTGGGCCCCGGTGAACCAAGTGAACCCGTAGCGTCCCTCGTCGATGGACCATCCAAAATCTGTGGCTTCTAGAGTTGTGGGGATCTTTTTATGTGCATTGCACCAAATTTGTGCAATATACTGCGTCCGTAAGAAGTGCTGTCTAAGCTCGGACTTGCACGGCGGCAGATTACACGCGTCGTAGTTGGATAAATTCAGTGTCAGCGTCGACTTATACCCACCTTTGAATTCGTAGGTCTTTGTGAAGATTTCCATTCTCGCTGAATCGACGTCATTGATTTTCTTTTGATTGTATAGGCGGCAGGTGAATTCTTCTAAGATGTCGAATACATCGTTCGTATCCGAAGAAGACGCTCCCAATTTCGCAAACGCCTCTTGATAACGTGTACTATTTCGTAGCATCGTTAGCGACTTTTTTTTCCCCTTTCGATGGAATGCAGGGTTGAAGTCACAGCCGGTCATCGCGTGTACGCTGGGTAGACATCTGGCTACTTCCAATCCCAACACTTCATGCAGCCGCGAAACGTCAATGAAGCGTCGGGAATTGCCGACTCCGACATCCATGGAGATGCTCACGGTGGCTTTTAGGAATTCAACGTTTCCCAGCATGATGATCAGAATGTCGGTGTCAGAACAACGGATCGTCAAACTTCCTCGCTCGGTGAGTTGACAAGCGTGGTATACAATTTTTGTATCCGCCTCCTCGTGTTCTTGACAAGTCAAACTTTCATCGACAGTTTGCTTCACTGAACCATTCTCGACCCGATACTGGTAGCACATGTCGTGGTTGACATTGACGGTTTTATCACCGATGATACGGACCATCTCTGGCTCCGACCAGTGGCCGATCAAAAACTTGACAAGCGCCTCTTTGAAACGAATATTTTTCAATTCTTTGCCGAAGTTTGCAGGTCGAATCTGATGTGGTCCGGTGATTCGAAAATCCATCGAGTTCACGTTTTCGCGCAAAGTATGTTCAGTGTCCTTGATCGATGGGGTGAAGTATCTGTCGAATATCAAATCGACCCTTGCAGCGTCCGTATTGCAAACAATCCGCAAAAGTTTTTTTGAAAAATCTCCGAACGTTTTCGGAATATCCTTTAAAGTGTGCAACAAGAAGAAGCCGTCTATAATCAACACGTCTGTGGATTTGGGCTCCCTGCTTTCAACAAGTTTTTCGAGGTCTCTCATCATGGCACTTTTATCGGTCTTATTTGGTGTGCCATCCGGGTGAGAAAGTGATAATGGTGTTGGAGTTATCGGAAAACGGAGCGCTTTTTCAATGCTAATTCTTCTTTCCAACGCCAATGCTAACAGCCTTCCGAATAAGTCGCGTTGAAGCCGCAGTTCCGTCACTTTGCCACCCAGTTTAACTGTCTTCTTCTTTTTAATACTGCTGAATGTTGCGACAGGATTTTTTTTGATTGGTGCGTGAAACCGTGCCGGACTTTCCTTTATCTCGTCAATGAAATTATCTCGTAACATTTGCCCTTTGGCTTCAACGTTTAGTAGGAAATCAGCAACATTTGCTGGCACCGCTTCTCCAGTTGTTACGTTGTACAACTTTCCCCTATCCAAAGTGTTATCGAAAGGATTCACGTACTCATGCAAAGTTCGTGTGAACCTCTCTACTTGCTGAACACTTTTGCGAATTCGATGGCCCTTCAGTTCTGCGCTGATGTCCTGATTTTTTGCGAGCCCAGTGGTCTGGAGCACATGCGAAGTTATTCGGGCGCGGGAACTGTGATTGATCGCCCAACGTTGTCTCGCAGATATCGAATTTGTCATGTGGATAATCCCAATCAGTCTTCTAGCTGCTTCGCCGTTGATGGTTTGCTCTAACGTCAAATCCACCGGTATTCTTGAAAAAGGTTTCGCTGTTCTGCGGACACCGAAGGATCCTTGTTCCAATGAAACACGGAGTCCTGGATGAGTTTCATCTATGCTTGAAAGCTTGCAGACGTAGTAAACCAGCCAACGACAATAGTTTTGGTGATTGAACGCGAAGAATAAGCTAGCAATTTTTGCGAGAATGTAAATATACATTTTCAGATCACCGGTTCGGATACTCTTATTGAGTATTTGATAATAACTCACCAATTGTACGTAAATGGCATAAAACTGAGCTGTTTTGCCATGCTGTCCTTGCAAAGTTTGTTCGGTGTAATTATCATACTTTGCGAATAACTGAAGAGTCTCTTCGTGATCTATTTCCGGCACGGCTGAGCGATTACTTTGAAATTGAAGCAAAAAATCGGCAACAGATTCTCCAATGACTATTTGTTCATGGTCGAGGAAAGCATCGAAGTGCAGTTTTTGTAACGCAAGCGACAGCAGAGGGTGTAATCTTTTACATCTGTTAAAATTCGTACCAGTAATGAAACCCCTCAACGATCCATTAGCCAAAATTTCACTGTCGACCATGACATTGGTAAGACCGCAATCCTCGATGAAAGTGCCAACAGCTTTGAAATATGACAACATGATATGGAATCCTCCTAGATGTATGAAAATATTGTCAAATCGCGGTGCTTCCTGGCTTTGAATTCCGAAGGCGATCCTTGCGATTGCTAAATCATAGGTCACTTGCATGTACTGTGAGTTGCATTCTTCGGCAATTTGTTGAGCCATTTTCAGGGTAACGTATACCACAGAATTATCGGTGGGTGACGCGTTGATCGGTGTCAGATACGATACTTTCTGCAACGGTGAGTTATCTTCGGTGATAAGGCTGTTATATCCAGTCCACATAGGGGTGTTCGAAACTTCCAACTTGTGCGATAGTAGCCAGGCTAAGTCCACGTTTCTCCACTTTTCAAAAACTTCGGGTTTCACGGATAGTTCAGTAGTGCTAGGAACTGCGAAACTGGATTCGATCTTTGGTTTTTTCTTGTAGGGCTCGATTTCGTGTAGAATTGGGTCGAAACATCTTCTTCTTTTGCGACCTCGTGATGTTTCATTGTTCGAAGCAGCTGTATCACCTGTGCCCGTTACGTTATTACCGGTTTGGGACGAAGCTTCTGCGGTTCTACCAGAATTAGTTGTATCAGCGGATACATTTTGATAAATTATCCCGACAGTGTCGTGGAGCGTGTCTTTTCCAGTGAGGGTATCGACGAACCTGTCAAAATTGTCGAACGCAATTCCAGTACACAAATCACCGGTACGTATTATGTCTTCAGGACATAATAGGTTTTGCTTCGTTGATGAGAACGTTAATTCAGTTTCAAGTTCTTCAATAACATGGTAACTGCAACAATGGCCGTATCTGTTTACGAGGTCGACAATTTTTCTGCTGCTTGAGAGACTTTTCAAGGCCATGCCTAGAGTAACATGCTTCGACGTTTTAACACTCGCATTTGAAGCCGCATAAATAATGTCCTGTCCGAGGGAGAAGAGTTTTAATTCTCGAAAAGATTTTCTGTCCTCATGACGAGTACGACTCATACTTTTACTGTCGCCGCACACAATGCACTCCAGAAGATACAATAATAATTGTGGTACGGAATCGCATTCTCCTCGGATCAGATCCTGGACGGTTATATCTTCCGGTAATTTAGTCTTGTCCATGTTTAGAATCTCTTTCCTGATAATTTTCCCGATATTATAGATCGCTTGCCTTGTCTCCATATTCTCGAAGAATTCCTGGTTACTGATGATTTGTCCGGCGTACGGAGCAATGTATTTTTTATTATTCGAATAAATAACCTTTATTTCTTCGTTGAACGTTGCTACTAATTTCTTTTCCAGGTTACGTGCGCAAAAAGAATCTGGCTTCGTCGCTGTGATAGTGTTCGCATACTCTTCGCGTAAGAATTGAACGTACCTCTCCGAAACAAAAGAAAAGAATAGGCATTCGTTGTTCTCGACAACATGTTTCCGAACGAAACAGCAGATTTGATCATATGCGTCCGTATGACATTTCCGCTGTCCGTGCCAAGCACTTTCTTTCCTCTCTTCCATTTGTTTTTCACAACTCCATGCAAATTTCGTTTTGCAGGAACTGTGATAGTAAAGGTCGCCTACCTCTTTTTGACTCCGCATTTTTTCAAGCATATCCTCGTTGCTGTATTGAATGGCAATGCTCTCCATATAATTCACAAAAGCCTCGGTCCCCTTTGACAAACGTACCGTACGGCCTTTAACAGTTATGCGAATCTTATCGCAGATGATACAGGCCGATGTATCTTCGGAATCTTCTACTTCGGTACTGTCATCGGCTTCTGGATTCTCTTCAACTTGCTCTTCAACTTGTTCACTGTAATACAACAAATTCAAAACTATTACTTCTTTTATTTATTTTACTACGTATTTCAGGTTAAGAAATTTTTTAATTCGAAAATCCACACACACACACGCACGCATGCACGCGCACACACACACCGAAGCGCTGTACCCGGCTCAGCGATACCCGCTATTAGGCTATTGACTATGTCATATGATAAGGAACTAAAACGTTGACGGACTTTTATTATTTAATACGTTCAATTGGTAACCAAAGATGATAAAACCGAAGAGTGCACCGGAATATAGGGGTGCGTTTTTGAGAACGGGGTGAGTTTGCCCGCTTTTTGGGTTTTCGGCTATAACTCAAAAACTATGCAATTTCAGCGGGTATTCATTAGGACATTTTTTGTAGAGAATTGAATTTCGATCAAAATGACACTTTCAGAAGTCAAAAAAACGCTTGTTTTCAACAGAATAAATCCAAAAAACCAAAGCAAAAAAAATGAAAAAATTGCATTTTTTTTGTTTTTTCACATTTTCGCCTACAACTTTTTTCTGAGTAGACTTAGGTATAGGCATTAGTACATAAGAAAGAAAGCTTACGCAACGCCCGTTGAAATGGTGGCTAGTTCAAGTCTCTACAATGAAAATTCACTGAGATATAAAGCATCTAATTTAGCTGTTTTTCCGATTTTTACACTTTTTTCCTTCGTATCGGGTTATTTTTCATTTTTCAATAAAAAATCTATATTTATTCAATAAATAAATTATCTTGGAAATTTTATCATAATAATAAGTTAGCTGTTTTTCCGATTTTTACACTTTTTTCCTTCGTATCGGGTTATTTTTCATTTTTCAATAAAAAATCTTATGACATTCTATTATTATGATAAAATTTCCAAGATAATTTATTTATTGAATAAATATAGATTTTTTATTGAAAAATGAAAAATAACCTGATACGAAGGAAAAAAGTGTAAAAATCGGAAAAACAGCTAACTTAGATGCTTTATATCTCAGTGAATTTTCATTGTAGAGACTTGAACTAGCCACCATTTCAACGGGCGTTGCGTAAGCTTTCTTTCTTATGTACTAATGCCTATACCTAAGGCTCGGTTTTACCACCTCTAGTCAAAGTGCTAGTTGACGCTTGACTAATAGTTGACGATCATTTTACCGTTGCAAAATGATCGTCAACTATTAGTCAAGCGTCAACTAGCACTTTGACTAGAGGTGGTAAAACCGAGCCTAAGTCTACTCAGAAAAAAGTTGTAGGCGAAAATGTGAAAAAACAAAAAAAATGCAATTTTTTCATTTTTTTTGCTTTGGTTTTTTGGATTTATTCTGTTGAAAACAAGCGTTTTTTGACTTCTGAAATTTCTTGATCGAAATTCAATTCTCTACAAAAAATGTCCTAATGAATACCCGCTGAAATTGCATAGTTTTTGAGTTATAGCCGAAAACCCAAAAAGCGGGCAAACTCACCCCGTTCTCAAAAACGCACCCCTATATTCCGGTGCACTCTTCGGTTTTATCATCTTTGGTTACCAATTGAACGTATTAAATAATAAAAGTCCGTCAACGTTTTAGTTCCTTTTACCCCTGTTTTTTTCGACATAGTCAATAGCCTATATTATATGGGGCTCGACCGACCGACGCGAAATACAAACTATTATTTTTTTACTCACCTCGCTCTTGATGTAGATGAACCTTCACGAAGAAAATTGTCCATTTCATTGATCGTGTCAGCCGACGTTGAACTGTCAGCCACATTTTGCTCAGGAACAGTCGTTTCTTTCGGTAATTTCACCGCCGTGAAATTTTTATAACAGTGCGAATGGTATCCCTTGTCAGATTCAATGTTGGGGGGCAACTCGATTTCCGAGTATATTGATTTTCTCCGGGCCGGCTTTTGTCTCCTGTAGTTCAAGACTTTTTCACACCTCCTTAAATTATCGGTAGTAAACTTCTTCTCTTTTCCATCAGGTTTTTCTTTACAAAACACGCACGCTAACTCCGCCATTTCGGACAAGCGTCGGAATATAACGCTCCGAAACGGTCGCGGTGAGACAGCTGGTTGCGGCGCATGCGCCGTAGTGAAGCGAGAGACAGGCACGTAGGCACACGAGCGTACCAAGCGGAGGGGCATTTGCCGGGCGCCCCAAGAAGTTCTACTCGTTTTCAACGCTATGCGCAACGCACAAAATGTCTGAAAACGGTATTTTCGTAATCTCGGTAATCATACAAAAGATTTGGAACCAATTTGGGCCGTTTTGCTATGATACAGGGTGGCTTTTTTTCTTACATTTTTGAAAATTCGCTCAGGCTAAACGCAAGGCGCAA
Organism: Podabrus alpinus; assembly: GCA_932274525.1. Taxonomy (NCBI): domain Eukaryota; kingdom Metazoa; phylum Arthropoda; class Insecta; order Coleoptera; family Cantharidae; genus Podabrus; species Podabrus alpinus. The sequence continues at coordinate 40,375,330 of OW026452.1, read as the reverse complement.
AATGTCTGAAAATTGGGTTTTTAGTAATCGAATAACCAAAACTACGTACATTTTCGAAATCAGACAATTTGCGATGATACGAGGTGGCTTTTTTTTTGCACAGCAGAAATCACCCCCCGCAGCTGTGCAAGGGTTCTGGAGTCTACTACTCGCTAGACGGGTTCAGGGTCATCTAAACTAGTAATTCTATATGGTTTTGCCCGCGGTGCTATGATACATGGTTTTGGTAACGGGCTCTCGTACATGTTTGCAAAAATAGAAGCCGAAAGATTATGTTACGTAAGAACTCACCAGAAGGAATTAAGATGCGACTCATACATTCATTTACGAGATGCCGTTAACAATGATAGAACTGGAGGCGATATTGGACAAATTTGCATTCTTCCGTCGTCGTTTACTGGCAGTCCCCGTTACATGCATGAAAGAACCCAGGACGCAATGACATATTGCAATGTATAAATGTAGTGACTAATAGAGCCTCACGTTGGGCTAGTCAAAATATGCTCTGAATAACCCTTGCTAATGGGGTTACACGTTTTATTGTTGATGTATGTACGAGTGTACGGAAATGTACCCCGTCAATGGAAATGTATGTGAAATTTAGTAAATACAAATAAATGGAAATATTATGCCTCGGCTTAGCTGGTTCGTAGTGCATGTGTCTTACCTTGTACAGGGTGAGTTCGTTCCGTGACCAATACTGTAAATAAATTTATAGGCTCGGAACAGGTCAAAATAAATATCCTTCGTTACAAAAATAATAATGTTTTTATTTAGCACACAAATGTAATTAAAGGTTTTGTTATATTAAAAAGTTCTATTATTAAATCTAATTATCAAAATTCTGAACGTTAAATAAAGAAAAACACGTGTCGTTTGGTGTCCGAAAATTTCACTTAGTTATTTTAAAATTGTACTTAATGTGCACGTTACCTTAGAAAAATACAGGAATCTTCTAGTTAATTGTACTTGAGATGGTACAATTGCGCACCAAAGTTCACTCGATGGGTTTATTACCATGAAATTGTTCCCAATTGCAGTTTGTTGACCTCGTTGGTGTCGATTTTTAATTCTTCATAAATATTCCCAATCCTTTACGTTTTTCAACTTATTTTTAGTTTTACGTAGGTAAGTAATTAATTTGCTGATTTTTACACTGGTATTTTATACCTTCACCAATTATTTTCCCTATAAAATTAATTTTTATTAGGACGATCAAAACTCGCCACCATTACGTGTGAAATTTTAACACCAGGACCTCTTCGATTGTTTTATAATTTTCTATCTCGAAATTCATAGCAATCTCTATGTTTGCGTAGACGCATTTTTTATTGGTTGATCGGAAAATCAATATTATTGAAAGTTTCATAGTACAGGTATGGATTAAGCCAATTGTGACTCGTTGAAATTTTATAAGTAAAATTTTTATATTTTCAGATTGGATTGACTTCTTCCTAATTGCTTCGTGGTTGAATAAATAAAGATGCTGGACATGAAATTTCCATTCACAGTTCATTAACTTGTGACACGTCGAACTCACGTAATGATTTTAAGAACTTATTTAAATTTAACGCTAACACAAATTTTTACATTAATCAATTAATTAACAATATTCTAACTTTTGAAATACCTTTCTTATTACTAAACAATCTTTCATTTACTATAAATAAACATTTTTCAACAAAGAGAATTATTAAATGTTACATTTTAAGTTTATTTTATTCAAACCTGCTTCATGTCCTTTTTTACAAATCATTTGACTTTGAACTAAATTTCTTGGTATCGGACGAAGTTTTTCTGATTACGTTGATAAGTCACATGCTTTATTAATAACAAAATTTTCCCGAATCTTAAATAACGTACTTCCATTGACGTGGTATCTCGATATCGCATTTACCCCCTGTTAATTTGTAATTTAAAAGAAAAATACCTATTTTCTAAGTTAAATTTCACAATTAACATTTATGTGCTTTTTTTAAAAAAAAAATATAACAAATAAATTTTGAATGTAACGTTTTCTAACGAATATAACTAATATCAAAATCAACTTACTAAATCCTATTAAATGTTTTAACTAACTACTCAAATTCAACGAAACTAACTAATCCTATTCAAATTTTCAAACTATCCTATATACCAACTTAACTAATAAATCTGACCAAGATTTCTGATAATAATTTAAATTTATTGAGTGCTAAAATTTTAAATTTGACTTTCTTTTTATCTTATTCAAAAAAAAACTTGACTCTTTATTTTTAATCTTTCTATCTTTAACTCGTCTATTTGCTTTTGGGTGATTTCTACTTTCCTACCATTCTAATTCATTTTTATTTATTACCATTGGCATTCTTTATTTTACTATAATCAATATTGTCCTATATTTCCTCATTATTTATTCGGTAACCTCTTTTTTGGTCCCATATCCATATTACTTACATAATCATATAATCAATTTATTTAACTTACACCTGTGATCTATTTTCTTATCCCCAGGTATCTATTCTCACCTAACTTCTTCTAGCCACTCCATCTGAGTTAACTTATTATTTATTTAATTTTCCCCCCTTGTATTTTTTATTGTTCAACATCGAATACCAATTTTATTAAATACTTTTTAGTCCCTCAACTTAATTCATAGTTATTTATCTCAAGTTCATGTTTTCACCCAAATTCTAATTAAACTTCCTTTTAATAAATTAATTGATTAAATTTTTTTTTTTTTAAATTATATCTTTCATTCAAATTCTCAAAAACTTTTCCTCCCAATAAATTTTTATTAATTGTTTAACTATAGCATCTTTTCAATTTCTTTCATCTTGGTCAATTTTATTTCCAGACAAAATCATATTTACACTTGTCTTTTCTGGGCCTATTTTACTATTTGTCTTAGCGGTTTATCATAGATGTTGTTATTAATTTTTATATTTATTTTTAATTAAGTTTCGCCATTGCTTTACTATCGACCCCCTCGTTGGAATTTTCCACGATAACCCTGATTATAATTTCTGTCGTTTCCGTAATAATTACCTCGACCAAAATTATTTCCGTTCGAATTGTACCCCCTATTACGATCATCTCGACTATCCCGATTATTTGAATTAAAATTATTGTAGTTGCCCCTGCGATTTTCAAAATTATTGTTTCTATTGTAATTAGTATTTTGGTTATAATTTCCTGATCTTTCATTTCGATTATATCTATTATCTTGAGTGTAACGATTATCGTTCCAGTTATTGCCAGTGCGCTGGTTATTTAAATTGTTTTGCCCCCCTGAATAATTATTTTGATTTCGATCTGTATTGTTGTAATTTGGCCTATTGGTTCGCTCATCCATGTTCACCGCATCCGTTCTCCTTAGTAACTTTGATAATTCGGATATTGTGTTAATATTTTCAAGAGCTACCCGGTTAATTATGTCTTGGCAAAAATGATTGGCTAGGTATTCAACAATATCTTCTTCCAACACTTCCGGCTCGAGTTGGGTTACTTCATTAATGATGTTTTCCGCGTAATCATTGCGGCGACCGTATCCTTTAAATTTGCCATTCATTAATTCATTGCGTATTCGCCCCTGGACTTGTTTATCCCAATACCTGTCTAGGAATAATCTTTCGAATCCTTCGAAGTCCTCGAATCTATCTTGTACGCAACCGAACCATTTCTTCGCGTTACCCCCCCATCATTGAACAGATACAATTTTTAAATTTATTGGCGTCGTGGATGTGACTTGTGCTTCTTCTTGCATATTTTATGAACTGCTTGGGGTTGAAATCCCCTTTTTCGTAGAATTTGATGGCTTGCCCATTATTTGTAGGCCACGTAATGTCTTGGAGAGCCGATAAATTAATTAAACCGTTCACACTTTCACTTTTTGTCCTTGCAATTTGTTCAACTAATTTTAATTTTTCACCTTGTTCATTTACTTTCTCATTTACCTGGCTTACTAACGTATGCACTTGTTGGTTTATAACTGTTTCTGACTTTTCAATTTTACTTTCAAATTTTAATACTGTTTCATTTATTACTTCTACATCTTCATTTACCATTCTTACCTTATCATTTATTTTGTTTAATTCGTGAGAAAAGTCGCTTTCAATCTGTAATTTTACCTCCTTCATTCTGTTCTTAAATTCCTCCGTGTATTTATTAATTAATTCATCCTGTTTTCTTCCTGCCTCACACATCATACCTACTACTGCCTTCTTTAACCCTTCTTGATTCTCTTCATTTAATTTTAATCTTTCCTCTGTCGTTTTCACACTTTTGTATAATTCGGTTAATATTTTTTGATTTTCTTCTCCTCTTTCACATAACGCGGCTAGTATCTTTTGGTTTTCCTTTGTTATTTTTCTATCTTCTTCTGTATTCATGTACAACGTAGCTATAAATTTCCGATCTTCGTTTGCTGTCTTTCTATTTTCTTCTGTCTTCTTTTCTTGTATTTCCATCCTTTCTTTTGATGTTTGTATGAATGCCATCAACATCTCTTTCAATTCTGATCTCTTTTCTTTTATAGGTGTCTCGTTCACCTCTAATTGTATTAACGGTTCACTTTCCGTTTGATCTCCCTCCTCGGTTATCATTGCAACTCCTTCGAATATGTCTTCTTCTATTTTCGTTTCTACTTCTACTAATTTATCTTTTTCTGTTTCAGTGTCAACCACTTCAGGATTCTTCCTTTCATATCGTTGCGTTCTTTCGGATTTTTCTGCCATCGTGTTGCTGTTTTTTATGCGTTTGATCAATTTACCGTAGGAAGTAGTTATTAAATTGTAAATTTTCTGTACCTTTATTTTAATTTTAAGAAAAATTTTGATCTTTTTGTTAAACGTTATGAAAATAATTTGTAAAAATATTGTTCTACTTAAGCTAACTAACTTTACTAATTGCCACGTTATTGTACCCCCTATTATTTCAATCGTTACGTTTCGATGACCTAATTTTGCCTAGTCGAGTCTACTCGTACCTAATCGAGTTTACTCGAGCTCCACGTTGTGACGCCAAAATATGCAATGTACAAATGTAGTTACTAATAGAGCCTCACGTTGGGCTAGTCAAAATATGCTCTGAATAACCCTTGCTAATGGGGTTACACGTTTTATTGTTGATGTATGTACGAGTGTACGGAAATGTACCCCGTCAATGGAAATGTATGTGAAATTTAGTAAATACAAATAAATGGAAATATTATGCCTCGGCTTAGCTGGTTCGTAGTGCATGTGTCTTACCTTGTACAGGGTGAGTTCGTTCCGTGACCAATACTGTAAATAAATTTATAGGCTCGGAACAGGTCAAAATAAATATCCTTCGTTACAAAAATAATAATGTTTTTATTTAGCACACAAATGTAATTAAAGGTTTTGTTATATTAAAAAGTTCTATTATTAAATCTAATTATCAAAATTCTGAACGTTAAATAAAGAAAAACACGTGTCGTTTGGTGTCCGAAAATTTCACTTAGTTATTTTAAAATTGTACTTAATGTGCACGTTACCTTAGAAAAATACAGGAATCTTCTAGTTACTTGTACTTGAGATGGTACAATTGCGCACCAAAGTTCACTCGATGGGTTTATTACCATGAAATTGTTCCCAATTGCAGTTTGTTGACCTCGTTGGTGTCGATTTTTAATTCTTCATAAATATTCCCAATCCTTTACGTTTTTCAACTTATTTTTAGTTTTACGTAGGTAAGTAATTAATTTGCCAATTTTTACACTGGTATTTTATACCTTCACCAATTATTTTCACCATAAAATTAATTTTTATTAGGACGATCAAAACTCGCCACCATTACGTGTGAAATTTTAACACCAGGACCTCTTCGATTGTTTTATAATTTTCTATCTCGAAATTCATAGCAATCTCGATGTTTGCGTAGACGCATTTTTTATTGGTTGATCGGAAAATCAATATTATTGAAAGTTTCACAGTACAGGTATGGATTAAGCCAATTGTGACTCGTTGAAATTTTATAAGTAAAATTTTTATATTTTCAGATTGGATTGACTTCTTCCTAATTGCTTCGTGGTTGAATAAATAAAGATGCTGGACATGAAATTTCCATTCACAGTTCATTAACTTGTGACACGTCGAACTCACGTAATGATTTTAAGAACTTATTTAAATTTAACGCTAACACAAATTTTTACATTAATCAATTAATTAACAATATTCTAACTTTTGAAATACCTTTCTTATTACTAAACAATCTTTCATTTACTATAAATAAACATTTTTCAACAAAGAGAATTATTAGATAAATGTTACATTTTAAGTTTATTTTATTCAAACCTGCTTCATGTCCTTTTTTACAAATCATTTGACTTTGAACTAAATTTCTTGGTATCGGACGAAGTTTTTCTGATTACGTTGATAAGTCACATGCTTTATTAATAACAAAATTTTCCCGAATCTTAAATAACGTACTTCCATTGACGGGGTATCTCGATATCGCAATATGTTCGCACTTATGGTCGTCCTGACCTCTTCATCACCTTTACGTGTAATTCGCAATGACAAGAACTTAAAGATGAGTTACTACCTGGACAAAAACATATTCACAGACATGACCTTATAGCTAGAGTGTTTCGATTAAAATTATTGAAGTTGATGGATCTGATAACGAAATCCAACATTTTTGGTCCAGTTCGATGCTACATGTACACTATTGAATGGCAAAAGAGGGGATTGCCTCATGCGCATATTTTGATTTGGTTGGTCGATAAAATTCGGGCAGATCAAATTGATTCCATTATTTCTGCTGAACTTCCCGATCCTAACGTAGACAAGGGCCTCTTCGACATAGTTAAAAAACATATGGTTCATGGTCCATGTGGTCGTCTTAATTTCAATTCGCCATGTATGAAAGAAAATAAATGTTCGAAACGTTATCCGAAATCATTTTTAAAAGAAGCCCAAACTGGAGAAGATGGTTATCCTTCCTACCGTCGAAGAAAACGTGATGATGGAGGTTTTACCACCGAAATAGGGCGACATCAAATTGATAACAGATGGATAGTTCCGTATTGTCCCCTTTTGAGTAAAACTTTTAATGCCCATATTAATGTGGAATTTTGTAATTCGGTTAAATCAATCAAATATGCCTGCAAGTACATTAACAAGGGTTCCGATGCGGCAATGTTTGGTTTAGAAAAACAAAATTCCAATGATGAAGTTACCCAGTATCAACAAGGTCGTTACATAAGCAGCAATGAAGCTTTTTGGAAAATTTTCGGTTTCTCGATACACGAGAGATATCCTACGGTACAGCAACTAGCGGTGCATTTAGAAAACGGACAAAGGGTTTATTTTACGAACGAAACGGCTGCCCAACGAGCCGCTGCTCCCAGAGATACCACTCTTACTGCTTTTTTTAAATTGTGCCAGGAGGATGAGTTTGCGCAAACTTTGTTGTACCACCAATTACCCTCTTATTACACTTGGAACAATAAAACATGGTCTAGAAGAAAAAGAGGAAGCGAAGTTGAAGGTCATCCCGGTGCGAAATTTGACAGTGCTATTGGTATGTAATTATATTTTGTGTGTAAATATCCAATCTAACATATTGTGATTTTAATTTAGGTCGAGTTTACAGTGTTCATCCCACTCAGCAGGAGTGTTTCTTTTTAAGGATGTTGCTACACGAGGTTAAAGGGCCTACATGTTTTGAAGACCTTAAAGCAATTGATGTTGTTATTTGTGAGACATTTAGAGAAGCATGCCACAAACTTGGATTGTTGAAGGACGATAATCAATGGGACGCCACTTTGGAAGAAGCAGCCACGTACAAATTTCCAAATCAACTTAGAAATTTATTTGCAATATTACTTAACAGCTGTAATGTGGGAAATCCCTCTGATTTATGGCATAAATACCAAGATGATTTGGCACAAGATTACAGGCATCGAGAACAACTTCGCCACCCTCACGTTGATGTTGTTTACACTGAAAGAATGTACAATGAAGCCTTAATTGACATTGAAGATAAAATAGCGTCCATGGGTGGACCGAGTTTAGCTTCCTTTGAACTACCGCAAACTGACAGGACGCTAATTAGCAATTTATCTACGGAGGTGATTAGAGAAACTTCGTATGATGTTAACGTTTTAACCGAATTCGTAAATGATAACGAAAATATGTTGCTACTTTAACAAAGAACTGCCTATTCAACGATACTAAATAGTATCTCTATGCAGAATGGAGGTATTTATTTTTTGGATGATCCTGGTAGAACTGGAAAAACGTTTGTTTCGAAATTATTATTGGCCCGTGTTCGAAGCCAAAATAAAATTGCTGCAGCAGTGGCTTCCTCTGGTATAGCTGCTACATTACTGCCTGGTGGTCGTACAGCTCATTCTGCATTTAAACTTCCGTTCGATTTAGCCAATGACCCTGTTTGTAAAATCTCGAAAAATTCTGGCATGGGAGAGGTTCTCCAAAGATGTGAATTGATAATTTGGGATGAATGTACCATGGCGCATAAAAAGGCATTGGAGGCACTTAATAACAGTTTACAAGATTTAAGAAACCGGAAAGTACTGATTGGTGGTATAACAGTTGTGTTGTCGGGAGATTTTCGTCAAACTCTTCCCTTAATACCTAAAGGAACCAAGGCTGACGAAATTCGAGCATGTCTTAAATCTTCCTCTTTGTGGCGTGATGTGAAATCCTTTAAACTTACAACGAACATGCGAGCAAGAAATTCTGGGGATCCCGATTAGGGATTGTTTGCTCAGAACTTAATTAAACTCGGCGAAGGAAGACTCTCTGTGAACTCCGAAAAGAAGGTCATTATATCTACAATCAGGATGGTAGTTCAAAGTATTGATGAATTAACGCAAAAAGTATTTCCAAACCTAGATTCCAATTACAAAGATTGCACTTGGTTGTGTGAAAGAGCAATATTAGCACCGAAAAATGTTACGGTTGATTGTATCAATCGACAGTTACTTGATAAAATTCCGATGGATTCTCATATATACAAATCAGTGGATACAGTTACTGGTCATTATAGTCCGCCTTGTGAGGTCGAAGGCCGAACAACTATGGCCTTCACGGATCTATTATGGGTCTAGATGACTAAGGGCGGCCGAAGGACGCCCGTGCCAGCTAGTAGGTATATTAAACAGCTTGTCTGCGTGTTTGTTTATTTGTTTGTTCGCTATACGTTCCTAGACGCTTTTACCGATCTCAACCAAATTTTGCAAAGTTATTCTGTAGGTCCAGGCGCAACTATTCGTGCATAAATGGAGAAAAAATTCGCGCGGGGAACAAAGTTATTCACGTTTTCTGATTTTTACGACACACCCTATACGGATACCCTTACTTGGTTAGGTACTTGCTTTATGGTAATTTTTCGTAAAAGCAAAAATACGTGAGCTATAGGCGAAAACCGCATCTAGGGGACTAAAATCCTCATTTGGGGGAACGCCGGCTTGGAATTTTTATGAGACATTTTGGGGGGTTTATTAGAACACTTCAATATTACATCTTAGCCAAATTTCAGCTTGCCCGGACCTTCTGTAAGCTCAAATCAAAATTTCGTTTTCGTTACTTGGAAGATACTATAACTTGCACAAATTTTGAAAAAATTTATTTTCTTCTTCATTTTCCAACCTTGGCCGCAATTTCAATTAATTTATTATTAAATGCATTTCCCGTGCCCGAAAAAATTTCTCTCCCTGCAACGAATCAATATTTGTGACATTTTAAGGGTGGGTCGTGTTTTCGGTCAATAATTTAAGGATTAGTGTGCCATGTAAAAATATGAAAAAAACTACTTTATAGAGAATTTTATGCTCTTCAATTATGGGCTGATCATAATTTTTCATACAAGCATAAATAAGCGAGTTATGGGCAAAACATCGCATTGGGGGATCTAAAACCCCCAATTGTGTGGGACGTGGGCGTGGGATTTTATGGGACTTTTGGGAGGTTCATTAGAAAACTCCAATGTACATCTCTGCCAAAATGCAGTTTGCCCGGATTTTTTGCAAGCTTGAGCCAATTTTTCGTCTTCGTTGCCTGGAATATAAAACAAAATCTGCTGTTCAAAATGGCACTAACAGAATTATATGGTATTGTTTATTGATTTAGTTAATTTTTAAGTTTCACGAGCAATTTCTTAGAGTTTGCACATGCAATTTCACTGCATTAAAATGTTGTCATTTAGCCCGTTTGCGTTATCTTCAGATACAGAAATAGGAATATAGGTATAATAAATTATATTATTGCTATGCAAGAGTTAGGATTCGGCCTGCCTGTGGAACAGATACATAAATTATCTTTTTCATTAGCATAAGTTGAAAACCGTGATAATGTTTTCAATAAAGATGGTGAATCCACAAGTACGTGGAGGTGGACAAATTTAAATCACGATATGGCCTTTCCCTTCGTGTAGCCGAAAATTTGGCAGCTTACAGAACGTCAATGACCAACTCAACTATGCTTGAAGATATTTATTCTAAATCCATGGTTAAATGACTAAATTAGGAATTAAATACATGCCTTGTAGGGTTTGAAACTGTGATGAAACTGGATTATCATTTTTTGTTGTAAATCGAAGCAAAGCTGTGACTGCAATTGGAAAGCGGTATATTTATAAAAGATGCTATGCTCACAAAGGGAAGATAACAGTTCTTGGTTGTATTAGTGCAGACGGGACCTTTATACCAGTGCCGTAGCAAGGGTGAGGCGACTGAGGCGTTTACCTCAGGCGCCATCGCAATGGGGGCGCTAAACCTTGACAAAACCCAACAAATAGTTTAAAATTTTCAAAAACATAAGAATCTATGGAGGGGGGACGATTATATTCAAATTTGACTGAATTCGAAAATTTGACCAAGATTTTATTTGCAATATTGCCTAAAATTCCTTGTCGCCCTTTCCCCAAGTGGGGATTTTAATCCTCTACAGTAGTTTTTCGTCTATAACTCGCTTACTTTCATTTTTAGTGAAAATTATCATCAAATCAAAATTGAAGAGTACAAAATCTATATATATAAAAATCTGATATGACAACACATTACTTTCCCATTTAGTAGATTCCACTTCATTTTATATTAAATATTAATAAGACAGATGTTAATTCAAAAAAAATGTTGAACTCGATAAAATACACAAATTACTTTGAGATATCAAAGTTACGAAATTTAATTTGTAATTTAACATGGTAACTCATATTTCTTAAAAGCACTTATTTTATATTTTCTTTTTAACAATAATATAACATGTTTGCATTGAAAAATTTTTAAAATTGTCATTTTCCAAAAAAAATTAGAAATTTGCGGAATGCCGTGCCGTCTATGTGCAATCAAATTTTAACTATGGGCGTAATGACGTCAGAATTAATATTTTAGAATAAAAAATTCGTTTAATATTAATTACACAACATGTTGTAAAGATTTATTATGTGTTAATTAATTTATTTTGCAAAATATTACATTTTGAAAATTTCATCACATAATGTCCGGTGTATAATTGGTTGCATACTATCCAAGTATTGTTTACATGTCGGAATTACAGGTTATACTAGTTCAAATATAAACAAACATTTGAAAGCTGCAAACAGAGGAAGGTAGTAAGGTAATTGATTCCTTAAGTTTCTGCCTTTTCTACACGAACGGCTGATTGAAATTTCGAGAAAGCGTCGTCGAACCGATCCACCCGATCCAAGCTACCGTTCCCAATATATCCTGTCCGATTCATTGCTTACGTTTCTAGGCAATAATCAAATTTCCGAAACTGTTCTTGGTTACGTTTCTAGCCAAAAACAACAAATTCCTCCTTCGAGATTAGCGAAAAGCTTACGTTTCTAGGCTTTAGCTGAAAAAAGAACTTCCGAGTAGATAATTCTCATCAAGAATTATTACATAAAAGTCAATATTATTCACAGGTTATGTATGTTCTATACACCAGTGCCGTACTCATTAATTTTTGATAGTGTAAATATTTAAATATTAAAATCATTTCTCTAAATTATTAATTATTCACTTGTAAATATTTATTTTTTTTAAATAAAATTTTTGTTAATTTACTCAGAATTCTTTTTTTTGTTTTACAAGTTTTAAAGTTTTCCCTTTGAAAAAACTTTTGGCGCCCGAGTTTAAAATAAGTGTCAAACCGAACTCGACAAGACGTCCTCAAACCCTGGCTACCCAAAGGGCAATTTTTGAACGAGGCCAAAAACCACGCTACAATGTTTATACAAGTAAATTAGTTACAATATTAAATTATAGGGTGAGAGTGTACTAGTGTAGTAACCACCGCCACTACGAACTGTCTTGTAACCTTCCTAATGGAAAGATGAAGGTTTATATAGGCCCCTCCTGCAAAAAAATTCTGAGAATGTATTATCAAAATTTTGAGTAAATCGATTTTGAAGTTAGCTAATTTTCACTAATTCAGTGGTGGATTAACGAGATTCAGGGGCACGTCAGCCATTCTGTGCTCAGTCCGTGCGCGCTGATATACCCTAACACTTATATTTCGCACCGGACCCCCACACAGACTAATGTATGTTCACAGGTTTAACTTACACAAAATCTCTTCGAAAGTGAATTTATTCACTAGATTTGTGTAATTTTTCGATCAATTTCCACAAGCTTCGATAAATCACCCCCCATAGTATCACTACAATCCCACTAGTCGCCAATTCTGACTAGTTCCAAGTAGAAGCCACTCACTTCGAGGTCATCAATAGAAATTATAATTTCTTTCTTCGAATTAGGGACTCTACTATATCGGCAAACGTAAAAAATTTCTTTTTCTTCACATATCTCATATTCACATTCACAGCCCAGGTTTCTAACCAGTCAGTCCGCCAAGCGCCAATTCCCAGAGACCCACCGGTCTCTACAACTTCCAATGTCATTAATGTATTCTTTCAGATGAAGGAGAAGGCCGGCCATGCCGGGATGCTCCATCAAATACATATCAGGTAAAGGTAAAGGTAAAGGTCGCACCGGCAGATGCAGCTCGACCGTCGTACATGTAACATCGATTATTTTTTGTTTTTAGGCGATTTTTTGGGGGTCAAACGTAATAGTTTACTGCCCCATACCGCGACTATACTTTTTAATGCTATTTTGAGGGTCTCTCGTATCCCGGTTGCTTTAATCCCGGTTTTCTTGATCGGAGGCCCTTCTCGTATGTTTAGCCTAGTAACCAGAGTCAAAACCGCTCTGGAGGGGTGCAACCCGGAGCGGAGCGGAGGGGCGCCCCGGAAGAGTAGGTTTTGACGATGGATTACCCTCCCTATCGAATGCACACCCCCAAAAATCGAAGAAAAATTTTTTTTAATTTTTTCACTTTTTCGGCAATACACGGCTTATTTTCCGTTTTTTGGATTATATTTATTACTAATATCCACTAATCACACCCCCAGCTATCCGAATTTCAAAGAAAAATTCAAATCGGAGCGAAAAAATTTTACGCATTTTCAACGGACCACGGGCGACTGATGGTACATCGACCCGTGTCGGCCGCATACTCGATGCGACTTTCCCGTACTTTTCAAATCGATTTTTCTCAAAATTTTGACTATACATTCTCGGGCGAAATTTTTACAGGACACTCTAATAAGGTTCCTTATGCTATAAAAAAAATTTTGGGGAAATTTGGCGTGGTGGTGGTTAGGTAATTCTTCCCAATTATAGTAATAAACAATACAAATCACTTGGACAGATCAAAATTAAACTAAGGCAAACCATAATTTTCTAAATTTGCCGTTTTTAATTTGTACCTATATCAAGATTACTCGAAACCAGTTCATTTTTCGAGAAAAAGTATATCTACAAATTTTGTCGGGCATACAGTCGGCTCGACGACGGTGTATTATTTTTCGCGATCCGTTCGACGCCGCCCGGCGTAACGCAAAAAACGGCAAAAATATGTAATTAAAATCGTCGCCTCGCTTAGCGCTCGAAAGCGATCTGTGACCTAGGCATTTTTTTGCAAAAATACAAATCTAAATTTGAGAGGATCCAAATGAGACCAAAAAATCCAAACTTTAATCTGAAAATAAGCGAGCCAGGCGCAAAAAACTATTCAATTTCCCCCCCCCCCCTTAAACGGTAGCGGGACAAAAATTGGAAAATTTGGCCATACCGATTGTCCGTTTTCGCCGCCCCCACCCCTCGAGCAAATTTCAGGTCGATCGGACGAAAACTCTGGAAGTAGATACAAAAATACGAAAAACCGCGAGGAGCCCTCTTGCCAAGCGCTGGAAAAAAATTTCGAAAAAGAAAAAATTGTTTCGCCCCCTCGCCCACCGCCCGGAGCTTCCTGAAAAATGTCAACTCTCCAAAGTGAATGCCGAAATTTTGTGACCACTTTGAAGCGCCATTTCACCCCCTCCGTTACGTCCCATGAAAAACGGGAAAATTTTCCCGTTCAATCCTCGTAAAACCACACGGGTATGCAAAATTTCAACTCTCCACGACCCTCGTAGCTATACGCACTAAATTATGAATGAGTGAGTGAGTGATTTGCTCAACAGTAATATCCCAAGTGCATAAAAATAGCCGATTAAATTTTGACGTTTTTAAACAAAGTTTTGCTAAGCAATATGTCGAGTAAATTTGCCAAGTAACAAAATCACGAGTGCGTAGCACGAGGGATTTTGGGTGGAAAATTTACGAGAATTATTTCTTCAGAGCAAAACTTTGTTTCAAAAAACGTCAAAATTTATTCAGGCTATTTTTAAGCACGTGGGATATTCGGCATGATTATTTCTTGAATACGATAAATGTATCTTGGAACGATTGAATTATTTATTACAATTTACATTGCTGCAATTAATGAAAAAATTACAATTTTTTTGTTTGTTTGTCTAAGCACGTTTGATAATGTTCGAAAAAATTTTAGGAAGTGATTATTTTTTGACATAAATTTACCTGCTGAATATTTTCCATAGCAACGTAAATATTTACTATAATAAAATGGTTGCCTAGATGTTTCGCGTTCTGATTGGCGTATATTATAATGAAGGAAATAATCAAATTTATGTGTTTAATACAAAATTTAGATAAAAACTTGGATCAAAATTATCCAAGGCAAACTATATTTTTTTAACAGCGCTTATTGTATTTTTGCATTTTAACAATAATTTAAGAGGGAAATATCAAGTGTGGGGTATCATAAGATGCGGAAAAATAATCTCTTTCGATTGATATGAGTTTCAATCTCATATGTTCCACCGGGAAGCGGCAATGCTCTTTAACAATTTTCATTTCCCTAAAAAAGGGGTTAAAAATGGACGGTTTTCAACCAAAATCTAATCAGCTCTTTAGACAGTTACTTCAAACTAGTGTATACAATTTCAACTCAATTGGTGCACGCGTTTGTCTGAAAACGTTGACGATAGAATAACCACACTTCATACATCACACTTCATACATCACACTTCATACACACATCCGGACATCATTCCAAAATTGGTCTAAACAATTCGTATGGGCTCATAGACCATGGGAAAAATGCTGACTCAAAATTTTTTTTTAACTCGATAACAATACTTTCCTTTACTACGTAAATGGGAAAGTAAAACTAACACTAACCTAACGGCAGATCCACCTCTTCGCGGAAGATCCACCTCTTTGCGGAAGATTTAACTTTACGTGAAGATTTATTTGTTTTTAATTAGTTTTCTAAAGAAATATCAAAACTAACACTAACCTAACCACTAAAATCGCAAACTCGACGTTGTATTTCTGATTTTAATAAAAAAAAATAAAAAAAAAATTAATAAAAATAAGTCAGCGAATGGCTGAAATGCTAGCGTGTTCGCTTTCAAGCCAATATTCACGGGTTCAAATCCTGTGAGGTGCTATCTATAGAAGAAATTTTCGCTCACCAAATGTCTATCTGCTGGCCCCAGATAACATTATTTATGGCTAAAAAACTTCCCTGAACGGAGTAGGCGGTGTAAAAATCGTCTATTCCCGTGGTTCGGAATCCACGTTAAGCTTTAGGTCCTCTGTGCTCGTCACACATTTTCAACACGCAACGAGCAGAGACAGGGAGGTATCGGGAAAATGTCGCAAGACGTTCATAACCGAATATACAACAAAAAATTAATAAAAAACCCTGGCGACGGCCCTGTACTGATTATCTCACAAATCTACTCTAAAGCTGTTGTAGTTGTTTTTTGAGACACCCTGTATTGCTTGGAGTGCAGTTTACCATTTCTATTTTTACCTGGAAAATGTTCGGAGTGCAGTTTACCAGTTTGCAAAATTTCGTGCAGTTTACCCGGAGTGCAGTTTACCATTATCAGGTGGGTTTGGAGTGCAGTTTACCTTACCCCATAAATAGTGGCAAAGATTTTGTTATATGTTATTCGTAAATTTATTTAATTAAATTCAATGTTTTTTGACGTGAATACGTCTATGAAATCGGTAACGTGTTTAAAAATTTAATAAAAATGTGTAACGAAAATTGTGTGTGTGTACGAAATGTGTAGAAATGATAAATTTCGAATTGTCATTATTCAGCAAATGCTTGGAACAAAAATGGGTATCCTGCGACGACGTATTCACGTTAAACCATACGGCCATGTCGCCGAACATAGCCTATACTTTAATTTTTTGATATAGTTGACATAGACAACTTTCTCATCTCTGACAATTCGAGCAATCCCATTGCAGTTCAATCGGTTGACGTGTTGTTCATTCCATCCTCTTCTTCTTTGTCTGGCCCATCTTACTGTAACAACCCGCGTTAAGAATTTTTAATTAAATATATACCGCCTACGAAATTTTAACATATAAAGACGAATTTATCAATAAAAGTAAATGAATGTAAACGTTAAATCATGTTACGTATAAAGTAGGTTATAACTATTAATCATTATAAGGATTAATTTGTCCATAATCATTTAAAACATATTAGTTAAAATAATAATAAGCAATTACACTTAATGAAGATTTCAAATTAGATTTAATTTAAATCTTCATCTGAAATACTATGCTACGCCTATGTTAACGAAGCGTAGTAAATTAACAAAAGGTACATGTAACTCTGTAATAAAAATAATTCCCACAGTTGTTAGGTAAAAATATATCACAAAGGACCCATTTCTAGGTGGTCAAAACAATTCTAAGACTAGACAAAAAGACAGTAAAATAAGAATCGCGATCATTAAGTCTAGCCAAATTAAATAAATGATTTTATCTCACCATGGGAATATATGAAAATACCCAACTATGAACGGAAAGTATAGAAATCCGAAATCAACGGTCAACTAGTGCAATGTTAAAAATGACATTTATTGCAAATAATGGTTCGCCGTAAATATAGGAACATAGAAATAAAAGCTTTTAGGATTGCAGGTGGAAACGCTCCTTTGTTTAAAAAAAAGATTCACTTAGATAAAAATATTGGGTGGTCTAAAAAAGGACACTCCGGGTAAAAGTTAAAATAGTCTCTAACACAATTTCAAAGAGTAGGTTTAATATGTGTACCACATATCCACCCCACTCAGAGTGGAAGTAATCAAGCCAATAAATAGGGATGATGAATAAAAATTCACCAGTCTTCTACGGAGAGCGGGTTCTGCCAGTCTTCTGGTACGAACCCTTCGTGTTTTCATTAATAAAATCGTTCGGGAGTTTTTAAGTTCGATAAATTCGACTAAGTTCCAATTAAAACAAATCGGTTATTGTTCAATGTTAATCCGAGCAATC
Source organism: Podabrus alpinus (assembly GCA_932274525.1). Lineage (NCBI taxonomy): Eukaryota > Metazoa > Arthropoda > Insecta > Coleoptera > Cantharidae > Podabrus > Podabrus alpinus. The sequence continues at coordinate 40,357,644 of OW026452.1, read as the reverse complement.
CATCAAAATAGGCTCCGTTAGAAGTGCTCATAAGTTTTATATTTTTTTCATTAAATTAAATTTGTTTTAAATTGTTTAAATAAAGTGTTCGCGAATTTCTTGGAATTTATAAATAAATTCAAGTTCAAGTAAATATTCAATCATCAAGTAAACTTCGATCCAAGAGACCAATAAACCTTTCAAAATAAGGGCCAAGCAGCGTAACGATCAGGTACCTGTTATGAAATTTACCTAAACGGTAAATTTGTAAAAGATTAATTTTTATTTTACTGTCTCCGGTCAAATCCAAAAGTCATTTAATTAATTAATTTAGTTTATTTTAGTAACTTTATATATATGTAAAACCATTCTCTTTATTTGTTTTATATTATTTCAATAAATTAGCTATTTGTAAATTAAAATCTTTTCTTATAAACATTTTGTGTTTATACTGGTGAAAGAGGGTTGTTTGTCATAAACTTTTCCTGCGACTTCGAAGAAGCATCCGTTTTCCACGACTACCGAAAATAAGTTAAACCATTGAGTAAGTAAGTGTCTAGAGTTTTGGGTTTTCGACTCGCTTATCAATTTCAAGTGATAAGAAAATAGAAGGCCCTGGTGGCAGCGTAATAGAAAGGAAGGGGTTAATTAAATTTAACCACCGGCGACACTTGCACATTACTACATCCAGTATTTCACCTGTATTTCGAATTACTTCAACGAAAATTCGTTATTCTGTATTACTTCTCTCAGGCATCCCGATACGGCACCTGCTTTTACAATCTGGTTACGTACCTCCTTTATGAGGTCTCACAGATAGACAATATTATTGAAATATTATTAGTATAAATATAACAATATTAAATAATTAAAAACCTGCAGGTCATATTGACGAACATTTCATTTTACATTTAAAAATTCAATTTAAAAATTTAAATTTTCTTTAAGCTTATATTTGAGTGGACATGCGATCGAATTGCAAATTGTTTGAAATATTTTAGCTATTAAACATATAACTCGATCGTAAATTCTCACCAAAAGTGCAACTTGTAACATTAAATTACCGCTGTATTTTGAGATAAAGGAGTAAGATCGCCATGAGATAAAGTCATTGCCATGAAAGAAGACGTCTCGTCATAGATTGACTGAATATAGCAACGACGTATTGCTTATGAGCATTACCAGTCATTTTGTATTGATATGACAAAGCACGAAAATATATTGCACGTGTTTCCAGTAACGACATACGCTGTTGCGTTTGTTAGACGATAGTAAAAGACAGATATACTCATAGCATGTCGTAACTAGTACCGGAAAAAGAATTTGATTCGCGTAGTAATTTATATAAAATTTCTGTCACTTTTAGTATTTTTGAAGTTTGGAGTTTTCGTGGTTTAAGTTTTCGGTTTGTGGATTTAAGCTTGTCAAAATTAGTCAAAATACAAAATTAGTTCTTTTCAGAACTCTCGAAATGTCTAGTTCTGTACGTGGAAGAACATTAAAATCTCAATCGCAACAGTTGATTTTAAATTTATTAAATTATTTTGAACTTGAAAAACAGCACGGGGGCAGTTTAATTCCATTACAGTGTGTTCAAGAGGTGAATATAAAAAGATTACTTTACATTAATTTTATATTTATAAAATATTTTATAAATTGCAGCGTGTTGCCAATGCTTTAGGAATCAGTGTATCTTCTGTTGCCCGGATTAGAAACCGTAGTTCACTAAATCCAGAATTATCAAGTCCCGGTAAAAACCGAAAACGTAGGAAAGTTAAAACTAGCGATTTACCAGAATCATCGAAAATGAACATTAGAAACACAATTTATAACATGTACAGTCAAAGTAAGTTTCGTTGTCATTTATAATTAACACAAAATGTAATTTGTGTATTTTTTGCAGAAAGACATTTAACCGTTGCTTTGTTAAACAAGGAGATTGAACAGCTGTATATTTTACTAAGCAACAGGAGCTTAAATCGTGTTTTGCACGAAATTGGTTTTAAATTTGCTAAAGAAAATAATCGAAGAGCATTGGTCGAAAAAAGCAGTATTGCAATAGATCGAATTCATTTTTTTCAGAATTATAGAAATAATTTAAATTCTCAGTTTCAACGTGATGTCGTGTTTTTAGATGAAACATGGATTTTTTCTAAAGGTAATCCTGGAATGTCGTGGCAAGATGGCTCTACAAAAAGCGTTAGGAAACCAGAAGGTTATGATGGAAAACGTTTCATTGTACTTCACGCTGGGTCAAAATCTGGATTTATTAATAATACCTCATTAGTGTTTGCTTCAAAATCGCAAAAAGAGGATTACCACGGTGAAATGAATGGTGAACTGTTTAAAAAATGGGTTGCTGAAAAATTAATATGCAATTTAGAAGAACCATCTCTCATAATTATGGACAACGCATCGTATCATTCTACTGTAGTAGAAAAAATGCCTACTTCGGCATGGACAAAACCAAATATTGCAGCATGGTTAACTGCAAACAATATTGAATTTGAACCGTCCTGCTTTAAACCAGAATTGCTAGCTCTAGCTAAACTACATAAAAAAGAAAAACGCTACGAAGTGGACGAATTATTAAGAAGCCACGGACATGAAGTTTTACGGTTACCACCATACCATTGTGAATTCAATGCAATTGAATTAGTATGGGCTCATTGTAAAACTTACTACAACAAGCACATTGGAAGAGATGGTTATGGTAATGAAAACGTAATTGATATGTGGAATGAAGCATTAGAAAATTGTTCTCCTGAAGTATGGAAAAACTGTGTTTGTCACACCGAAAAGGTAATACAAGATTGGTTATCATCCATGCTAATGGCTCCAGTGATTCTGAAGAAAGTGATTACGACTGATTGTTTCCGGAATTTTGGATTTTTGTTTTTATTTTTGTTTTGTAATTTGCAGGAGTATTTTGCATTTCTCGCTAAAAATGGTGAGAACCAAATTTGTAGAGAATTAAATTCTCCACCTTTTTTATACGAGAAATTTTGTTGTAAAATTATTATTTATTGCTAATTAATGCTAATTAATATGTACAATTTTTATGTCCAAAACATTAATTATTTTTGTTTGATAATTAATAAATAATTAAATTAGAGCGATTCTTTTTTTTATTGTTGAAATAATTAAGACGTTGTTTAATCTTAATCATCCTACGACTTCCGAAATTCGATCATGGTCAGCGCTACGTATTCCCAAATTGAGTGTTCATCGTAAAGCTCAGGTTTCAGGTAAAGTAACCAAAAATTTTCGATGTGGTGGCAGTTAATCCGAAAAATTTCAATTAATTCAACTCTTTAACGCCGTGGGGTGTTACACAATTTTGTTTTTCTTCAGGTCTGTGTGAAAAGGCAAAACAATGTAATTGCCAAAAGTTAGTTTTGAGTAAAGCTCTGAACAGATTGACAAAGAAATTATCAACGCAACGGTACAAAAATCTCAAAATCGCAATTTTTGCCATTCATTGTTTTGCTTTTGCATTGCACAGGTGCTGTATACCTATACTTATGCTGTGTCTTATTTTGAATTTGTTCATAACTATTGCTTAATAAATAAATAAATTTGGTAAGCGACAATAAAAACATAAAAGTTTCCTTTCAGCATAACCTATATTTGGTTTGACAGGTGACCAGTTCAAATTTGTTAAACTAAAAGGAAAGTGAGAAAGAAAATTAAAAAAAAAAGATAACCAATATATTCTTATTTTAAAATACACTTCATTTGACTAGGGAGTATTGGCTTAGTTCAGACGATTATGCTTTTATGACGAGATGTCAACTTTCGTGGCAATGACTATAAAGGAGTAATATTCCATTTTTAGTTAAGTCATTTATTTGTTACACCTCGTACATACTCTTACATTTCTAACAATACTCTTTAACAACTATTTTTACAACCTCTTTTATTACTAGTTCTTAAACCTCTTATTTTGCCTAATTTGTATTTATTGAAGAATTGCTGCAAATGCAATGTGCGTAAGTCAGCAATTAAACACTAGCCTAATTTAACGTTACACATTATAAACTAAAGGTAAATACACACTAACCAACTAAACCCTACCATACTACAATTTCATACCCTAAAATTTGTAATTTTTACTGGAAGAGAAATATTTTCATTTGAATGAAGCGCTACTGAAGGATGTAAGATAAGCACATTGCAGAACAGTGCCATGTAAGTCAATGGACGTGGGTCAGATAATTGGTGCCTATAATTTTTTAATTCTGAGAAGTAATTAAATAAATTTAATATATTATGAATAAATTGAATAGGTAAATAAAAAGTATTTAATTCAAAGTAGATGGGCTATGAAGGAGAGAAAATTATTTGGAACTGAAAATAATCTTCATTTTTGCCGAGTATCACAGCAATATGACTATAGTTACTACTCAGTATGAGATTTTAAATGCTTTTGCAATTGCGATTCCGTGCACATTTATAGGCGCAACTATCACGACGAAATGGTTTCTCGCCGGTATGAGTTCTTATATGTCGTTGTAAGTGTGCTTTCTGTGCACAAGTATACTCACAAATATCACAACTAAACGGTTTTTCGCCGGTATGAGTTCTTAAATGGGTTGTTAAAGTTGATTTCGTTGTACAAGTATACTCACAAAACTCACAACTAAACGGTTTTTCGCCGGTATGAGTTCTTAAATGGGTTGTTAAAGCTGATTTCGTTGTACAAGTATACTCACAAATATCACAACTAAACGGTTTTTCGCCGGTATGAGTTCTTAAATGGGTTGTTAAAGTTGATTTCGTTGAACAAGTATACTCACAAATATCACAACTAAACGGTTTTTCGCCGGTATGAGTTCTTAAATGTGATTGTAATTGTGATTTGCGTGCACAAGTATACTCACAAATATCACAACTATACGGTTTTTCGCCGGTATGAGTTCTTAAATGTGATTGTAATTGTGATTTGCGTGCACAAGTATACTCACAAATATCACAACGAAATGGTTTCTCGCCGGTATGAGTTCTTATATGGGTTGTTAAAGTTGATTTCGTTATACAAGTATACTCACAAATATCACAACTATACGGTTTTTCGCCGGTATGAGTTCTTAAATGTGATTGTAATTGTGATTTCCGTGCACAAGTATACTCACAAATATCACAACTAAACGGTTTTTCGCCGGTATGAGTTCTTATATGTCGTTGTAAGTGTGATTTATGTGCACAAGTATACTCACAAATATCACAACGAAATGGTTTTTCGCCGGTATGAGTTCTTATATGTCGTTGTAAGTGTGATTTATGTGCACAAGTGTACTCACAAATATCACAACGAAATGGTTTCTCGCCGGTATGAGTTCTTAAATGTAATATTAAATGTGATTTACTTGCACATTTAACGTTACAAATATTACATACTAATGGTTTCCTGACCTTATGAGCTCTTAAATGACGTATTAAAGTTTGTTTAAGAGCAAGTTTATAACCACAAATTGCACACTCGAAAAAATTTGAACAACTCAGCGTTAAATCTGTAGTGTCGGTATCTTCTTTAATATCAATGGAATGATGCAAATCTTCTAAATTAAATTTCACATCTTCCACCTCTTCTCTTTTAATTTCGTAATTGCTAATTAAATTATTTGGAGTTTCCAAAAATATATCCGCATTTTCTACAATTTGTGATTCTTCCGAAGGTAGCACTTGAGCTGCAAGTAAATCGGTAACTGGATCCATTTGGAGGATGCAGCACTGTAACTGTACAGGTACAAAATCACTTTTCTTAATTGAAGGCGTTGATTATATGTTATCGATTTAGAAAAGTACTGCTACAGTTGACAAATCACTACTATACAAAATTATAAAATGGCGAAATTGATGAGTCAGAGGCGATTGATTGCGTGTAAGTGTATAGCGCCATCTAATAGAACTAAAAAGAGATTTTCTAACATTACGTCGTACAACCAACGCAACGGTACAACAGTGAGTATCGATTTGTCTTCTGTTAAAATTTTGTGGTGGCAAATTTCAAATTGAATAACTTCTTCTTTTTTAAAATTTTCAATTAATATTTACCAATTTATTTACGACCGTATTCATAGACAAAATGTTACTTACCCTTACAACTTTACTTGTAAAATTAACCCCTTTCTTCTTGAGCAACTGATTTTTCACAATGCATTTTATCTTAATTTTTTTACTAATTTTCTGAATGTCCAAGTGTTTCCACCTAAAAATGTGTATACATATAATTATGTTTATTGATACCAAAATTTTTTTTTAAAACTATTTATTTTTAATTATTACAAATTATAGGCTTGAGTACCTCACTCAGGGCCGTCTTCACGCAAAGGCCTAATAGGCCCGGGCCTAGGGCCCCGGGCATGTTGGGGGCCCCCAGTCGCGAAAAAAATCATTTACAATCATTCTTTAGAAAGAACATTGAATAATAAATCGTAAGCTTTAAAACCCCCATAGTAATAAAAATAAAGTGATTAATTAAACATTTAATTTATAATATAATATTTATTATGTAATATGGAAATGTAATATTACAATTTTTTTCTTGATTTTTTGTGAGCGAAATCAGAAATTATGTCATCAAAACTTATATTATTTAAAACGTCCGATTCTATAAACATATCGAAAGATAATTCAATCGAGAATTTAACATGGCATTCCGATTATCATTTTTTATAAACTTTAATGCGGAAAATGATCTCTCGCCGCTACAATTCGTGACCATCATGCTTAAAAAAATTCGTAAACTTATTTCTATGTTAGGGAAAGTAGATTTCAAACATTCTTTTTTAATTTGGGTGTACAAATCTGAGAAATCTAACTGTATCTCTTTTCTAGTTTCTAGCAAATAATATTTAAACTGAATACATTCAGAAATTAAGTTTTCTTCTGATAAATCCTTATCATATTTTTTTGCTAGTTTAATACAATTTTCCGTTATCGAATCTTCAGAGAGATTACGTAAGTGTGTGAAAAAACTAAAATCATTATTAAGTATATCATAGACGGTTCTTCGCTGCTTAAGACTTGAAACCAGAGAGTCAATTATCGGATAAAATATCTCTATTCTCAAACTATCGCATGCATTGAATGTATTATTTTGACTAGATCCTTCATTTCTCGTTAATTTGACACTTCTTGTTTTAAGGCGCTTGTCTTCATTGGGAATTTCATCAATGTTCGCAAATTTCTTTGCTTTACTCAAATATAAATCGAATTGATCTCTCAAATTGCTTAGATAGTGTACTAAAGAATCGAGTAAATCGACAACTATACCCAAATGAATTTTTTCAGTTTGTAAAGTTAAGTTGGTTGCGTGAATTTTTATTAAAATATCGTTCCAAACTACAATTAGAAATATATTACTAAATTTTTCAAGCTTTTTCTTAAGACTTTGTGCTTTGAGTTTCATATCATTTTTTTGTGTTTTATCGGTCGATATATCGTCAAGAGTATCCAAAACTTCAGGATGGCTGTCATGTACAGTACTTACAGCATCAGCACGTGCTGACCACCTCGTATCAGATAGTGACTTTAAAACCTTTTTTTTTTCTTTCAAAGATTTTACTAGCTTTTGCCAGCGATACGTCGATAAGGAAAAAAATGCGTACAGTTTTTGTAATAGACTAAAAAATGATGCAATTTGTAAATTGCATTCTGCTGCTCTGACACCTACTAGATTTAAAGAATGTCCAGAACATGGGATGTACTCTGCATATTGATTTATTTCTTTAAGTCTAGCTTGCAGTCCTGAATATTGTCCAGACATGTTTGCAGCGTTGTCGTATGATTGTCCTCTACAATCCTTTAAATCGATGTCATTGTCTTTTAAGAAGCTCATAACAACATTCTCTAAATATTCTGCACCATGAGCTTCAATAGGTATAAAGGTCATAAATCTTTCAATTGGGCCATCACCGACAACGTACCGAACAGTAAATGTCAATTGATCGATATGAGTAATATCCGGTGTAGAATCTACACATATTGAGTAGTACTTTGATTTTTTTAATTCACGAATTATGTACTCTAAAACTCTTTTTCCCATTAATTCGATAAGCTCTTCGCAAATATTAGCGGATAAGTAGGACACTTTTCCCCGACCTTTGTTGCCGTATAAATCGAAATGATTTTTTAGAAACGGATCAAACTGACTTATAACTTCTAAAAGACCTAAGTAGTTACCATTTTTTGTAGATCCTAATTCTTGGTTTGATCCTCGGAATGCAAGGCCTCTACTTGCTAAGAACTTGATAGCGACGACAAGACGGTCTAGCAAATCGTGCCAATACTGCATGTCTTTGTTAAATTGATTTAATATTTTATCATCAATTCGACCTACTGTGCTTTTACGTTTGCTATATATAATTAAGCACTCTCTGTGTTCATAGCTACCCTCGTGTTCCTTAACTCGTCTAATGCCATTTTTCCAGTCATCGAATCCGGTACTACTAAATTGGCTATTTTTTGTTGAAAATAACCTACATACGAAACAATAAACTGATCCGCTTGAGGGTGAATAAAGTAGCCATTCCCTATCTACAGTTTCGCCATTTTTAAGTTCGGTGTAAAACAGGGATTTTTGTAAACGTCGACTTTTTTTTTGGCCATGAGTCTCTCCGTAAGTTCGAACTGATTTCTTGAAATCTAAATCTTTATTTCGACAAAAACTTGAACCTTTTCTTATGCAGTATGATATTAAGTCCTCATTAATCTTCCACAGACTTGGATCTGTTGAAACGTAAACGTTGGCATTATTTTCCGTACAGTCATCTGAATCTAAAACATAATAAAGAAATATAAAATTACAGTTTATCATAAAAAGAAAATTTTAAATAAATAATACTATGTTTGTTAATAGTTGATACATGCGATACGAACATATAATTAGTAAATAAACAATAATAGAAATTAAGGTACGTTCGTTGCAAATTACCTGATATAGATTGCTCAATCTCGTTATTTTCTGAATTCGACAGTTTGGATATCAGTGATACTGATGGATCGATGGGCTCCGTATTCGCTGTTGATAAAAAAAATACAATATATATATATCTGTTTCGAATCCTTAACGGTAAAGTGCAGTAAACATACTCTAAACAATAACACAACCGTACAAACACAACCGTACAAAAGTCTGATATTTTTTGTAGCTTAGCTATTTCTTTTTCTTTTTCTTCTCCTTTTTTACGCTTTTGCGCCCCACTTAAATATACACGTTTCATTTTATCACACAAATCAGCTATCGCTTAATACAAAGATAAACGGTACGTCGCAAATCACACGCACTTGCATTTAGTCGCAAGCAAAACTCAAAAGTAATGACAGGCGAAAGCTTGTTTCATAAACGCTACACTCTGAGCTTGTTAAAACACGCATGGAGCTTCCGCGCCGCATGGAGCAGACCAGCCGCGCATGCGCGCGCGCGCTACCAGAGCAGAGCTCGCGGTAAATTTGCAAATATTGAAAGACACTGGACAAACTTTACACGAAAATAATTCTAAACCGTGCTCGTAATAATTCTAAACAGATATTTTTTACACGATAGAATCTACAGAGTTATTACACAGAATTTTGTTATCCATACTATGGCAAATATCTTACTCTATGTAAAATTATTTCACAAATAATATAGGGTTATTTTTATAAATAAAGTTTGTCTGGTGTCATTTGAAATAGTTGCTTATGTGCATATTAAGTGATTATGACCTAAGCTTCTATAAAAGCGAATTACAACGATAGTGTTACGCTGTAAGACTTTAGCTTTTGATATTCGAAAGGTTGGATTTGTTTTTTTACATTTACTGGGGGCCCCATCGATACTTGGGCCTAGGGCCTCATACCTTGTAAAGACGGCCCTGACCTCACTAGTAAACACCAATATGAAGACTAAATTATAAATTATTATTTTAATCATAAAGTTAACATGCATTACATAAATATTGCCGACGTTTCGAATATAATAATTGATACATCATTTCCGAGGTTAATATCCTAGCAGGATGTGCTGAACATAACTCCTCCATCCTTAAGATAGAACGTCCTCGTTCTCTTGATGAGTTGACATAGTTTTTAATTCATAACCGTCTTAGGATTTTTGATTATAAATGACACTTTTTATCTTATTTCTATTGGCGATTTACATTACCGTTGGTGGCGCCACCAGCAACAACAACATGGCTGTGTTTAGACTTATATTTCAAAATTCAAAGTCATAGTCTGGTAAAAATTGTAGTATACTTTAGTTTGGGGTTTGTGGGGGAACATACATTATAAGGTTGGCGGCAGTGCTGTAGTCTGCGAAGCACAAATTGTATTGTAAGAAGTAACGGAATAAAGATAATATTGTAATCGTGTAGTATTTTATTAGTAGTGACTACGAAATATTACAGTGCGACGAGGTTAAAATTCACGCGGTTAGGTAATGAGCGAATCGTTAGAACCTGACATTAGAGATAATTTGGTTGATGTTAGCTTAGTTGAAAGTGAACAGGTGGTAGAAACCAAAATGGCGACGGCTCTAATCGGTGGTATCAAGGAATTTAAAATGGAAATGGATTGGAAAATCTACAAGGCTAAGTTAACACAGTTTTTATAGCAAATTCGATTGAGGATGATATTATTAAACGATCGATACTATTAAGCAATCTTGAAGAAGAGGCGTAGTTGTTGTTACAAAGTTTGTGCGTGCCAATAGAGCCGGAAAGTAAAACTTTTAAGGATTTGATTAGTGCGTTCAATGGTCATTTTTTACCAATTAAGACATATTACCCTGAGAGATTTAAGTTTTATGAAAATGAAAGTGTGGCAGATTGGGCAGCTCGTGTGCGAAATTTGGTAGCCAAATGTCAGTATGACTGTCAAGTTTTAAAAGTGGTTGTAACCGATAAATTCATAATGGGGTTAAATAATAAAAAGATGATGGACAGATTATTTGAAGAGGATGCTAGTAAAATGTTATTGGAGTCAGCAATTAAAATCGCACAAAATCAAGAAGCGTCGGTATGAAATTACGAACTGGTGGATAGTAGCAGACAAATAAAGGTAGAAAACGAAATTTATAAGATAGACAAGCGCGAGGAAGGGACGAAGAATGGAAGAGGCATCGAAAATATGAAAACGACTTGTACGGTATGTGGGTATGCCAACCATAATACATTTTTTTGTAGCTGTTACGTTTGTGGTCGAGTGGGACATTTGGCAAGAGTTTGTAAAAGTAAAAATGCTAGGCAGAATAAAACAGAGGTCGGACACTATTTTATGACGGGGGAACCGGGGATCGAGGAAACTTTATTTAATATCGGAGAAGGTAACAATGTTAAACCTATTTTCGTTTGTGCAAAGTTCAACGACATTCCACTAAGATTTGAATTGGACACTGGCGCATCTTGTTCAGTAATATCCACGGATTTTAAAGATAAATATTTCAGTAAAATACCGTTAATGAGTAACGATAAGATTTTTTTCAATTATGATGGAAATGAAATGAATCCGGTTGGTAAGATACCAATTTCGGTGGACTTTAAAAATACTGCACGGAACTTGTTTTTGTACGTCATTAGGGGTTCAGGGCCACCATTACTGGGGCGCGATTTTTATTATAGATTTAAATTAAGTACAAATAAATCATTTGAGAAGTGAAAATATTGAAGAGATTAAAAACAATTTAATTTCTAATTATTTAGAAGTATTCTCTGATAAGTTGGGACTTTTTAATAGAGGGAAAATTTCAATTAAATTAAAAGAAAATGTTGAACCAAAATTTTACAGGGCCAGGCCTTTACCTTTTGCGCTTAAAGAGAAGGTGGAGGCGGAAATAGATAAGTTGATAAAGTTAGGAATATCGAGGCAAATAGATTTCAGCTCTTGGGGAACACCAATCGTTCCGATATTAAAAAAGGACGCTTCCATTAGAATTTGTGGAGATTATAAGGTTACATTAAATCAAGCAATGATTATTGACCAGCACCCGTTACCTCGAATAGAGGAATTGTTTATAAAATTACAGGGGGGTGAATATTTTAGTAAGCTTGATTTATCTAATGCGTACCAACAAATACAATTGGAAGAAGAGTCACAATTGTTCACTACCATAAGCACACACAAAGGGTTGTTTAAATATACAAGGTTACCGTATGGTGTGGCCTGTGCACCGGCAAAATTCCAAAGAATTATGGAATCAATATTGGAAGGGTTACAAGGGGTGGTTTGTTTTTTAGATGACATAGTGGTCGCAGGTGCCACAAGGGAAGAGCACTTGAGTAGATTGAAAGGAGTGTTAGACATCCTAAAAAGTTGTGGATTAAAAATTGGAAAGGAAAAATGTGAAATATTTAAAAAATCTATACATTATTTAGGCCATGTAATAGATAGAGAAGGGTTACACACCACAAAAGATAAAATAGAAGCGATTTGTGAGGTGAAACCACCTACGGATATCACAAGTTTAAAGTCATTTTTAGGGTTGGTCAATTATTACAATAAATTTATACCCCAATGCTCGACTATTTTGAGGCCATTATATGATCTGTTAAAGAAAGGAAATTAATTTATATGGAACGCGGATTGCAGAATTGCGTTCGAACATGTAAAAAAAATATTATGCTCATCGAAAGTTCTTGTCCACTATAATCCGAAGTTGGCCGTGAAATTAACGGTGGACACGTCGTCTTGCGGAATGGGGGCGATCTTGTCGCATGTTTTTCCCTCTGGTGATGATAGACCTATAGCGTTTGCATCACGGAGTTTAAATGACAGCCAAAGGAATTACTCGCAAATTGAGCGGGAAGGGTTGGCGATCATATTTGGGGTAAACAAATTTTACCAATACCTGTCGGGCAGAAAATTTACCTTGGTCACCGACCATAAGCCGTTAATTACAATTTTTGGTCCTAAAAAGGGAATTCCCACATTATCAGCAAACCGATTGCAGCGTTGGGCGTTATTCTTGTCCAATTTCAATTATGATATTCAATATGTCAAATCGGAAGGTAATAATGCAGATTGTTTTTCACGCATGCCATTGAAAAACGTTTATTTTAATGAAGGGAGCACTTCATACATTAAATTGATAAGTACAAACAATCATTTTAGAATAGATTGCGAAGTAGTTAGGAAGGAAACAATGAAGGATAAATATTTAAGTAAAGTAATTGCTTATACAAACAAAGGGTGGCCAAAGAAGGTTACGGGGGAATTAAAAAAATATATGTATAACAGAAACAAGTTCAGTGTAGATAAGGATTGTCTGTTGTTCGGCCAAAGGGTGGTCGTACCATTGACATTGCAGAGCAGATTATTGCGCGAATTACATTCATCCCACATGGGAATCGTTAAAATGAAAAGTTTGGCTAGGTCCTACATGTGGTGGCCGAGTATGAATGCGGATATTGAAGGGGTGGCCAGTAATTGTGAGAATTGCTTGCCATTGCGACAGAGTCCACCGAAGTCGATCCTTGCAAACTGGGAATACCCGAGTAGACCGTGGGAGAGAATTCACATTGATTACTTGGGTCCAATTTTCGAGAAGAGTGTTTTGGTCGTTGTCGATGCACATACGAAATGGCCGGAAGCTTTGGTGGTACCAAGCACAAATGCGCCCGCGACGATCTCTGCATTACAGGGGTTTGTTTTCGAGTTTTGGGTTGCCCGAGATAGTAGTGTCCGATAACGGTAGTCAGTTTAAATCAGAGTTGTTCCAAACATTTTTGTATAACAACGGTATTGCTTTTAAGTGTAGTGCCCCCTATCACCCGGCAACAAACGGAGCAGCAGAAAACATGGTAAAAACCATTAAAGCTTATTTATATAAATTGGATAAAGGAAATACTGGTGACTTGCAGTTACACATTAATAAATTTTTGTTTGATTATCGTAATACGAAACATTGTACAACTGACAAGTCACCGGCGGAGTTGATGTTTGGCAGACCATTACGTACTCGTTTTGACTTGTTAAAAACCAGAAATAAAAATTATATTGTAAACCACAGCTTAGTTGATAGCGTAAAGAAATGCCAACAGCGGCAACAATTGAATTATGGGGGGGAATAGATATAAAAGATTTTTTTTGCACGATACAGTTGCCGTTAGGGACTTTAGATTTAGTAAACCTTCTTGGATAAGAGGGAAGGTGGTTGAAATATTGGGGTCTAGAACGTATTTAGTTGCCTTGCCCAGCCTAGACAATGTCAAAGTTAGGAGACATGTTAATCAAATGTTGGAACTAGCTGAAGGGGCAAGTATGATTCAAAATAGTGAAGGGGGAGATGAGGCAACTGAAAACGTTAACAACAGTGAGCAGACAGGGTCACAGTTAAGTAGGAATGTGATTACTCCCAACAGAACCAAGTCGAGATCTTGTTCACCACCTTTAAGACGGGGAACTCGACTGAGAAAACAAACTGTTAGATATTAGTTTTAGTTTTAAGTGGGTTAATGATGTACATATTTAAGTGGGAAGGGATGTAGTATACTTTAGTTTGGGGTTTGTGGGGGAACATACATTATAAGGTTGGCGGCAGTGCTGTAGTCTGCGAAGCACAAATTGTATTGTAAGAAGTAACGGAATAAAGATAATATTGTAATCGTGTAGTATTTTATTAGTATTTTACATGCATTTCAGTATGGTGTTAAATTTATTGTAATATGTTTTGTTAATTAGTTGATTTTGTTATGTTTTGAGCCTGAAGAACGAATTTTTATTTTCATTTAATACGTCATGTACTAATTTGAAATTCTCCCGCATGGTGGCGTTTGCTTAATGTAAATTGCGAATACACATACAATAATACGATAGAAATACAAGATATTATGATTATTAATAAAGTTAAAGAAAAATGTGTGACATGCAATATTGGATCTAAATTAAAATTATTGTTACTTAAATTTTCCAAATCGTCCTTTAAATCTTTAAAATTATCCAAATGTTTCTGTTGCAGTTGTATTAGTCCAGGAACTTTAGCATTTCACTTCGGAAAAGCTCATAGTGAGCTATAAATTGGTATACACGTACCTTTCAGCTTCCAAACAACCTGTGAAAAGTCCCAAAGATTCAGGTGTATGCATAACTTTTTACAGCGGAAAAACGGCCCAAAAAAGTACGTTTTTTCGGTTTTTTGCCAATATCTTCGTTCCCATCGATCCTACGCTATGATGTGTACGTATAAAAAATATAGAACGGCAAATTCTCTACAAAAAAGGTTCTATGAAGTTTATTGATAGCACCAATGGTTTACATGTAATCGGGCATTGAAACTCCGGTGAAAAATTTGCATGGATATTTTAGTGCATGTAATGATCAAAATATAGTTTTCTGTGCGTTATCTTCTAATTTTTACTTTTTTATAGGACTTGGTGCATGGAAAATGGTATACCGGGTGACCGGCAGAAAACTGAACATAGGGAAATAACATGGGAAATTGATTTTTTCTAAATTCCTGCTTCCCATTATTGGGAATTTACATTAACCATGCGCCACTACGCGTCCATAATATTAACTACTCCGTTTAGTATACCCAAAATTTTATACGTGTATTTGTTAATTAATTGTGTGTTAGTATTTGAATTTTACCACTATTACAACGCAGTCGACTAGCTATATTAGTACAATACGCATTAATAACTTATGTGCAATATCGTGCTATACTAATTAGAACAGCCATTATGACGCGACGTTAGCGCCCTCATCGGTGATGTAAATTCCCAATAACTGATATGAATAAAAAAAATACCAAAATTAAAGAGATTTTTTTCCGCGCCTAAAGATACCAAACACTTAATATTTTGTTTTTTAATTATTGTTAAAAAGTCGATAGTAAAATTAAGAAATAGCGCTTCTTAAAAAAATATTAGCGGGCTGGGTCGTTGCATTACGTCTAATGTGCCGCATTGCTATTGTTTTTAAACTTTTTAAATTTGTTTTTATTTTAAAAATAATAAGAACGCAATTTGAATATTATTTTATTATAACAAGTTGACCAATATTAAAAGTAGTTTTATTTAGTCAAAAAACCCAAGAATAAGAAAAATATCAATTGGATTATTAAATACCGAACGAAAGTAACCAAATAATAATAATATTATAACAAGTATTCGAATAACCCTCCATTCTGCACTAAACAGTAACCCAATCTATTATAAAATGATTCTCTTACATTTGCTAGCTGTCTAGCAGTAATTTGATTGCATTCTGCAAAGATCGCGTTCCTCAAAGAATCAATATTTGGGTGACGAGTTTTATAAATTTTGCTTTTAATATGACCCCACAAAAAGAAGTCACACGGTGCCAGATCAGGAGATCGGGCTGGCCAGTTTATAGCACCACCACGACCAATCCATCGATTTGGATATGCTTGGTTTAAATAATCTCTAACGTTTACCCCAAAATGTGCTGGACAACCGTCTTGCTGAAACCAGACCTCATGGTGTTCAGAAGCTATTTCGTCTAACGCAGGACCAATATTATTTATAAGAAGATCTAAATACATATCTGAATTTAAATTTCCAAGTATTTCAAATGGACCAAGAACACGGTTATTATAAATGCCAGCCCAAATATTAATTTTTTGAGGATATTGTGAGCCGGTCATTAAATTTAGTCTCGGATTTTGTATAGCCCAATAGCGATGGTTTTGTGCATTTGGCTCATTGTTTAATGTAAATGTACATTCGTCTGTAAAACATATTTGTTTCAGAAAGTTTCGGTTTCTGTTAGCACGTTCTTGCATTTTCTCACAAAATACAAGCCTGGATTCTTCGTCAAACAAAAATATTTCTTGATGACATTGATATTTAAAAGGATGGTACTTGTGCTTTTTTAAAATTGTTCGAACATTTTCTCTACCAACATTACACTCAGCTGCAATGGATCTAATGCTTGCATTTGGATTCGCAGAAATTAAACCTAATATAGTTTCTTCCAATTCATGGTTGTTTCTCTGATATCCTATTTAAAAAATAATGATAAGTCAACTTCAATTAATAATTTTGGTTAATACCTTTATTTAAATTTGTCGAAGTATTACCATAGTGTCTTCAAATTTCTTAATTATATTCTGTATGGCCGATATTGATGGAATTTGGCTATTATTAAATTTAACAGAAAATAAGTCACGTATTTGGCGTAAACTATTACCGCTGTAATAATATTTTACCATGAAAACTTTTTCTTCAACAGACCACTTCATTGTTAACAAAATTAATTTTAATCTGTCAAAGTAACTTTTGTTTGTAATATTTGGCTTTCATACAATAGCAATGCGGCACATTAGACGTAATGCAAAGACCCAGCCTGCTAATATTTTTTTAAGAAGCGCTATTTCTTAATTTTACTATCGACTTTTTAACAATAATTAAAAAACAAAATATTAAGTGTTTCGTATCTTTAGGCGCGGAAAAAATATCTCTTTAATTTGGTATTTTTTTTATTCATATCAGTTATAATGGGAAGCAGGAATTTAGAAAAAATCAATTTCCCATGTTATTTCCCTATGTTCAGTTTTCGGCCGGTCACCCGGTATAAAATTGCTTATTTATATTAAAATTATGCAAATTCTTATGCATTGAGTTATTTTAATTTTTAAAACTAGTGTAAATGTAAAATATATTATATATTAAAGTAAATTTTAAAAATTAACTTGTAACATTTTTATTGCCAATCATTAGGTTTGTTTCATCGCGAACAAATTGAACAGTTCTAGAACTACCGATTCTAGTTCAGAATGTTCTAATACGCATGCGTTCGCAATAACTACTTTAGAACTAGTAGTAAGAAAAAAGTTTGATGAAACAGTTTTAAGAACTGAAAGCAACAAAATTCCTAATTTATATTACAGTTAATGAATATATCCAACTTACCTTGCACTTCGTCCATTTTAAAATAATATTTTGGCTCTATAAGATTATTTAACAATATTTATGTAGGTTTTATTATGAGAATATTAATTTAACCGCACGTAAGGTTATCTCAGCTTATGTTAACAAATTTTGTTTGCACTATTGGCGGCAAATACACGTATTCGTACGAGTACGTCTTCAGTCGGGATATTATGGGCGGTCGCCTTTTCGAGTAACTACTAGTTCTTTCTGGTTCTTGCTTCTGAACAAGTACTGATTTGAACCGTTCTGAACTGTTCTAGAACTCACAATTAGGCTGATGAAACAGCGGACTAGCAGTTCGTAGAACTAGTAGTTCATATTTTAACGTTTGGTGAAACAGATTTTAGTTAAAGAGCATGCGCATAGCTCTAGAACTAACGAGAACTCGTCGATGAAATAAACCTAGTATAAATAACAAATTTTCGATACATCAAACAACAATCGCAAAAAATTACCAGTAAGTGGGAAGAATTCGTTCATTATTGAAACAATAAAATCAAAATTATAATTTTTAAATACTATAAAATATATATTTTGTAACAAATAATGCTATGTTTGTTTGGCTTTTAGTATATTTGCCAATAATAATAATTATTAACAAGCCATTTGTACTTAGTTCGCAATTTATCCGTTACTCAAGTAACCTACTACCCATACTTGAGTTTTTTCAAGTAATACCGTCCCTTGAGTAACGGTTACACGACTATGAAATCGAAATTCGACCCTTAAGTATTGACTAGTACTCAAGGAACGGTTTTTAATTAGTTTCTATAGCAACTGTCACTACTTTGCCAAGTAACGCCGCCCTCAAGTATCGAATTTATGACTATGAAATGCGAAAGGGTTCCTCAAGTAACGACCGATACTTAAGGATCGACTATGAATCCGGGCGTATAAAACACATAAATAAATAATAAAGCAGATGTAATACAAACGAAATATGCAGGGACATTTGACACTTTACAACAATTGTATAATCAAATTTACAACCACAAATGTTGCAAGACAAAATATTTACACTGACTTTAATAACAGAAAACTTAACGAGAGAAATACTGATACTGAAGGTTGAAACAGCTGTTCGCCAAAATGGAACAGACTAACTGGTTTAATTTATTAAACCTCAAATGTGACATCAAACATAAATTCAAAATATGACTTACTTCAACAAACAATTTTAACACATTGACAAAATATGCGTGGTTACTCCACGTCCAAATAATTACTAAATCACAAAAAGAATACAAAATGGTGCGAATTCGACTTACACGGTAAGACTGAAGGTTCTTTGAAATATGGTGGTCAAAACTGACCACTAGGTACAATAATACTTAATAATACTAAAAACAGAATGCTTACATAATATTTACAGGTATGCTCCAATTGAGACGATTCCAAGCAGATATGGTCCGGTGTGAGATGGCTATTTTCGGTAGGCAAAATCCTTTTCCAATATTCGAGATGACAAAAAGGTTCGATAGATCGGGAATGCTTCAATAATGAGTGGTCGGCAATAAACACGAAAGTGGAATGATTCGTAATTCTTAAAACTTGACTTTAATGCGGTGCTGTCTCATTGACTTTAATTCGCGTAAACCGTACGAAATCCAGCTTCAATACACGAAACAAACCAAAACATAATTGATTCGAAAGCGTCCGATAAAATTTGTTTATATTTAAACAATTTAAATTCCACTTATTTAAAATCGACACGAAACATCTGGTTAAGAACCTGAACTGATTTCAATTAAAGTCATTATGCGTGTATTCAATTTACACTGTGAACGGATCTTTAATTACATCCGTACTATTTGATTTAAACAACGGCAAAGCGTAAATGGTTATACGTGACGTCACTAAAAGTTAACTTAAATAACCGATAATCTATAAAATGTCTATTAAATGTTCACATTAGCAGTTCGGTATTAATTTAATTCAATGTCCAGGAAATATTTAATTCAAAACAAAGTTGAAATAATGTTCATGAAAGGTTTAATCGAAACAACCGATAAAGTTATAACAAATGTTCATTAATATTTAATTCAAAAATGGTTTAATCGAGACAACCGATAAATTTATAACAAAGGTTCATTAATATTTAATTCGAAAATGGTTTAAAGTAATGTTTGTAACATGTTTAAATTTGAAACAACCGATAATTTAATTTAGATCGACAATGTAATTTTAAAACAACGTCAAACTTGCCTGTATGTATCACACACAATAATTTTTAAATGCACTAGGCTCGATAAATTAAATTTTACTTGCAGTAAAATATTGTTAATTCCGCTTAAAAAGCGCTTGCCCACTTCGGGCAGAGTTTATCTTAGCATCTTGAATAATGATGAATCTCTGAATTTTACTAGCAATTACCTTGCTTTTATATCATTTCTCCCGAAAAAGTGCAACCAAAAGTTACAATATAGGGGAACGAGAATTTCTCCTTAAGCGACAATTCGATCCCTCATTGGTCCCCGCTTTTTAAAAAGAATCGGAAAACAAAAGATAGCATATATGCAACTGATTTCTATTGGCTCAAATTGACAAGCGGAGCTCTCCCGTTTGACTTCGAAAATCTTGCAAAGAGCCGTGAAAAATCTGGACAACACATGTCACGCGTGCGATATTTTATTCGAAATTAAATTATTATCTACTTTAGCACATGGATTTTGGGTCGATTCTTAAGAGTTTTTGTGACTTTTTATCGCAAAATATTGCAATATAAAATACGAAATGCATAGGATTTGAACACATGTACCCATGTGGTCCGATAAGCGGAGTAAAATAACAGGGTAAAGGGCGCTATTATCCATCGCGAGCGCGCCTTTATCCAAATAAGTTTTGAATAGAGTGATGTTCAAAAATAAAATTCTTGGATAGGGTCCTTTTAATATGAAAATTATGACTTTGAAAATCGTTAATTTTCATTGTTTCACTGACGCGCGGGTGGAATCTCACTCATTCTGTGGGCGGTCCGTGTAAGTTGAACTAGTCTTAGACTTAGCCGTTTGCGGACCGGCAGATGCAGCTCGACTGTCGTACATGTAACATCGATTATTTTTTGGTTTTAGACGATTTTTGGGGGTGAAACGTAATAGTTTACTGCCCCATACCGCGACTATACTTTTTAATGCTATTTTGAGGGTCTCTCGTATCCCGGTTGCCTTAATCCCGGTTTTCTTGATCGGAGGCCCTTCTCGTATGTTTAGCCTAGTAACCAGAGTCAAAACCGCTCTGGAGGGGTGCAACCCGGAGCGGAGCGGAGGGGCGCCCCGAGAGAGTAGGTTTTGACGATGGATTACCCTCCCTATCGATTGCACATCCCTAAAATCGAAGAAAACAAAATTTTAATTTTTTCACTTTTTCGGCAATACACGGGTTATTTTCCATATTTTTCTAATATTTATTACTAATATCTACTAATCACACCCCCACCTTCCCGATTTTCAAAGAAAATTTCAAATCGGAGCGAAAAAATTACACTTGATTTCAAGGGACCACGGCCGGACGATGTTACATCGACTCGATGTGCATCAGAGACCCGTACTAATGCAACTCGCCGCATCTTTCTCATTTTCACACTTTTTTCGGATTTTTTTTTATGATCACCCCCGCGACGACAGAAGTTATACATTCGCATCAAAACATACCCAAAAAGACCGTGATTTACCCAAAATTTTGCAAAATTAAATGTTGGGGGCGTGTCCGTAGTTCTTCAAACCACGCCAAAAAGAGGCCGACAACCTATCCTGGGCACCGCATATAGTTTTTACTTAAAATTCGGTACTAATTCTTATTTAAACTCAGTAATCCTTTTATTACAATGTAGCTAATGACTTTTTCGTTCGAAATATCAAGCCATTTCTATAGGGAATTTTCAATTTCGCGATCAACCTTAGGCCTCCCGACCCAAATAACAACCTTTCTTACTATCCCACGTGAAAATGTCTATAAGTGAAGTTTTACTATATTTGTTAATGCATTTAAATTAACAGCGTGAATATAAAATAAATCTATAATTTAAAAATGTAGTGTCAGCAAAAATTATTGCCATTTATTTTGCTACATAAACTTGACTACGCTATTCCTTATGCACGGATTTCAATGGCACGTGTGTAAACATTCTTCCACCTAGTTAAATAACATTTAAACGCTAATATTTTGAACGATAAAACTTTTAACCCAGACTTCAAGTTGCATTATTTGAATTTAAAATATAACTTGACTTACGATATTTGATTTTAAAATGTTACAAGGACGGAAATGAATTCTAGGATTTTACTGAAACTATCCTACACAAAAATTTGCATGGCGCGCGAGCGTAAATCCAGGTAACAATTGTCAGCGAAAATATTTTTACTATAAAGTTGTGCTTCGTCAGCACTTTGTTTTTCTCAAATTACCCGTAGTTTCAATGATGTGTAATAAACATTATCAAATCTAGATTATGTGCATCGTAGACAAAATATTTGAGCGTGAGAAATTCAGCTGTGATATTCTTCACCAACATTTGATCGCATAAATTTTAATTTAAAAATACTGACATCATAAACCACTTAATATTAAAAAATTTTAAAACGTTATTTTAACGAATATAATTTACGTTATTTAAACAATACCAAGCTGCAAAAAATTTTACTTGCGCGCGAGCGTAAAACGACGTGACAAACATTGAAATAATACAAAAGCCGGTCCTGACTAATATTAAGGAATCACACTAGAGCCAACCCTGTCAAAATAAAACGTTGACATGGAGTATAAATCAACATTAATAATTTTAACATTGTAAAGTTGCCAAAGCCAACAAAAACGGGACACCTTTTAGACCTTAAATTGCAAAAAGGGATTAAAAAAAAGTGAACATTAATGAATATTAAAGAACATTTTTTATGAATTTTATTGAAATAACGAAAAAGGCATTATACATTCTATGTACATAAACACAAAACGAAAAGAAGAGCTTGATTATTCTAGCTGTTTTTTGTAGCATAAACTGAATCCATCCTAATCGACCTTTAGACTCTCGTAGATAGTGCTATCTCTTTAGGTGTAATTACACGAGAGAACATTTTATTGAGATATTTAACAATTGGCCATATCTTATTTAGTTTAGGATTTGGATAACTACTAACGTTGTAAGTAAAATTAATTACAACATGAATGTATCGGTTCAATAAAGCAAAACGTTTATATGACATTATCGAAGCGAAAGGAGATATTCCTATGCAATCTTTCTTCGTCCAATACCACTCACATATCGGCTTAGCTATAATTCCTTGAAGAATATCGAGAGCAAGGTAAATAACTATTTCTGCACCATCTGTTAGTCTCCAGTCCTTCAGATGCCAAAAATTACTCCCAATTCCATAAGGTTTTGATTACCGTTGTAATCAAATCTACATCTATAGTCACAAAATTCACATTTAAATGGTTTTTCGCCAGTGTGAATTTTAAATGACTAAATTTTTCTTATACAAAAATAAATGGTTTCTCGTCGGTATGAAAATTGTAATTACCTTCGTGTGCTACTTTATAATTGCAATTACCACACGCCAGTAATAGTTCTCAAATGCAGTTACAAATTATATTATTACCGATTACTTTTATCTTCACAAGAATAGCGTTATTAAATGTTTTAATGTAACGTAAAGTTTGATACGCACAAATTGCACACTCTGCTGGTACATTTTTACAGCTTTCTATAAGTTCCAATTTGTTTATAAATTTTACGTTACCAACTTCCCGTGTTAATTTTCAGTGTCCACCTCTTCTTTAATGTCAATAGAATGATGTAAATCATCTAACTTGAATTTCACATCTTCTACATTAAATTTCATATCTTCCACAGTAAATTTCACATCTTCCACATTAAATTTAACATCTTCTAAATCTTCAACATTAAATTTCACATCTTCCAATTCATCCGATACCTCCGTTTCAAATTCGTAGTTGCAACCTGGATAATAGGGAGTTGAGACAAATTCGATGTTGTGCTTTACTACCGTACTACCTTTAGGTATTTTCTGGGAAGGAACTGCATTTTTTTTTAAACGTGGATGCTTCGTTTGATAATCTAAAAAATAAAACTAATTACTACACATACATCACAAAAGTTAGGTTATCTACCTGGTAAAATGAAATCATCTCGTCGAAAATGGAGAGAACACACTCGATTAAAAGTTGTTGCAGCTTTTTTCAGTAATAACACCCTCTCCCAAGCTTTTCTTCTGCATATTTTCTCTTCAAATCCAAATTTATTTATTACAACAACATTATTTGCTTTTGGTAAAGGAAAACGATGAAAACTGAGATGGTGGTCTCGTCCTTTCTTATTGTGACAGCCGGACACACAACAGTTAATGTTATTTATTCTCTTCATGTTATTTTATTTAATACTTGGAGCCAAAGCTTGACATACTTTTCATTAAATAAACGAACGACTAGTACACGGTTCCGCCATGCGCCACAGAGTAATTTTTCGTTTTACTACGCATGCTCAGTTTATGACAGTGTTGTCAGATTTGATTATGTGTATTTTTTGTTATTATTAATAATAATTAAAAACCTAACTAAAATAAATTAAAATTCTGATAATAAATTATCGGTTACTGGGACAGAACTCGCACTCAATTACAAGTTTGCAATTTAGTCAATCTGGCCTTCTTCCAGTGGCGTACCTAACAGGGGGCGGTGGGGAGTCCCTCACCGGGCGGCACATATTTGTGGTGGCATTTTTATATTGTAAGTTGTAAAAACCAACTTGTTCACTTAATAAGTTTGTTATTTTTTTTTGAAAATTAGGTATATCTTTTCTCTCATTGGTGGGGAACCTGCGACCTTTATTTATGTTTATCAATTAATATAAACCATCATTTGATTGACTTTAGAAGGGCGGCAAATTTGAAACCGCCCCGGGCTGCAAAAGTTCTAGGTACGCCACTGCCTTCTTCTCCTTTTTTTTCTCCCCTTGGACCCTCCATCCCTCGTCCTCTCGGTCGAGGTGGAATGGTTTATATTAAGGATCTTTGCCAGCATATGCGGTGTGCTCTCCGCCAAGGGTTGGGTGGCTCTGGTGTAGGTCTTGTGGGTGCTCTTGGTGGGTTGTTGGCCCGTTATGTACTAGTCGAGTCCCGTGATGCTGGTCGAGTGGGTCTCCAGTACCCTCTGCACCACTTCCCCCACCCGGTCAATGACCGTCTTGACTTCTTTAACGGAATTTCCGAAGCTTTTCATCTGAGAGACTAAGGGCCGGTTTTACAATAGGAGCTTAAGCTCAGCTCAACTGAGCAGAGCTTAAGCTCCAAGTTCATTGGATAAAACCCAATGAACTTGAACCATGATTGGGTGCAAAGTTGAGCTGAGCTTAAGCTCCTATTGTAAAACCGGCCCTAACTGCCTCATTTGTGCACTTTGGGCGAGGGGGGGTGGAACGAAGTTCCGAAATCCCTCTCGTGTAAGCTCCCAATAGCCCTCTCGAGCGACTCCATTGTCTGTTTGAAATGTTGTACATTTGCATCTGCTCTTGTCATGTGTTCTTTGATATCCTTGAGGCTTCTTTGTTCTGCTCCTCGATTGTCTCTTCTTTTGCTATAGCTTCGCTCTCCTTACTTCTAAGCCGTCTCATATCGATATCTCTTCGTTGCATCCCAGAACCTTGCTTTGGACTGCCTTTAGGAGGGCATCTTGCTCTGTCATCTTTTTATCTTTTTTTCATGTCATCTTTTTTCCCTTTCGGGATGGGGTCCGAGGCGTCAGCCCCTTCTCTATTTCGGCTTGATAGGATTTTTGTATCTTGATCGCAAATGTAGCTAACGCCTGCGTTTCACCGCCCCTGAGGTACTTTTACTACTGGGAATACTGGGATCTTGTGTCCGCCTTCTTGGTGTCTTCTGTCGTTCTTCTTTGGTTTCTTCTCTTTCTTCTTTTGTTTCTTGTGTTTCTTCGCCAGTAGCAGTTGTTAACACCCCGGCCTGACTGCTCATCGAGGGTATCGATGTTGTCGTTGTCGATTGGTCTCTGAATAACGGCCGGGGGGGGGGGCAATCCAACACCGCCCTGGCCGACCTGAACTAGGTGCTCCACACCTGCTCCGTAAACTTTTCTTCTTTAGTTGTGTCCATCATGTTTCTTCCGAAGAATCCAAACATCGTAGAAAAGTACCTTCGCTTCTCAAGATGCTGTCAGCGCCGTAGCAAGCTCTTCTGGCGCCTAAGGCAAGTTTGAATATATGCGCCCCCGCCCCAAAGATTCTTATCATTTTGAAAATTTTAAACTACTATTACTTATTGGGTACTGTCGATGTTTAGCGCGCCCCTTCTTTCTAAAAGAAATAAAAGGGATCGTGATGAAAAATATCACCTGCTGCCCTCCCCCCTCCTGAATTGAAAGAGATTCAACGAAAAATAATAAATTTTGATGGTTCTAGTGTACCTGGGGGGGTATTCCATACCCCCCAGACCCCCGGCCGTGTAATATCGTTTTTATCGTTGGGAATTTCTGAAGATCTTATATCAAATACGCATAGTATGTCAGAATCACCGTTTCCATGGTAACGTAACGCAATACCCCCTCCCCGAATATGGAGATTATTTTTATCGGTAGGAATTTTTCTTTTCAATCTAAATATATTTGAATAACTATCGCGGTGATAACATGATATTTTTACCGGATACCCAGTCAGTTAAAGGGAAATGAAGAAGAACGCGGGGTTGCAATCAACTTTCCTAAAATCCCCTCTCTTAACATTGGACCAAAATTGAAGAGGAGAAAATTCTCTAGAAAACAAGTCTTGTTTTGTTTGATCACCATTGAAATTAAAATAAATCCAAAAATATATCATGTAGGGCCACACGGGCATTGTTACATCACCAAATTTGGCAGAGAGTTACCTTATAGGCTCATCAACAACATGTAATCGGGGTACATTAATATTCAGGGTCTGACTAGGTTAAATCGCCGACTTAAATAATTTGACAAAAATGGCCAAAAATTGCTATGTTTTCCCTCCTTTCCGTTCCTAATGGGAGAACGGTTCGGAAAAGCAAACAAACCACGCAGAAGTATAACTCCTACTTATATTCGTGGTTACCCTGTTGTTCGTATAAGCTAGCTCGTTATAGCTGGAAGCGATGGTCATGAGTTCCACTCTGTGTTGTGCTGAAAAATAACGAGGGTACGCTTCGTCGAAAATAAAACAATAATTAAACAATAAAGTTTTAATGAAAATTGGATCAATATCGACAATTACAAACGCTTGTGGTAGTGGCGTGCTAAAAATAGTAGGCACGTTAACTGACTGTAACAACGGTACGTCAAAGGTGAACACAATACGGGAAACCAGAATGGTAGGCCCGTCAATACAAATAATTGACTGTAATGAATGTACCACAATACCACAAGAATAAATCCAAACAAGAATATAAAATTTGTCTCACCTGAGCTCAAACGTGAGTTCACACAATGGTAACGACAGCAAAATCCCTGTATGGATTGCAGTGGTTGGTCTTGAATTCCAATGGCTCCCAATCTAGGATCCTCGGACTGCAGTACACCGACGCAATACTCGCTTAGCAGGTTTTGGCAGGCGGACACGAAAATGGACAGGCGTCACTTAGCTGCGTTGATGGTAAGGTACAAGTTGGCGATCCAAATACAACAATGTGATCGTCCAGTATAATGCGATCACAAAAATAACTGAAGCTGCGATTGACAACAACAATCGACTTCCAAAAGTAAACAAGAGCAGCTGTCAAAATAGTAACCAGACGAATGTTACCAAATAAAAGTATGGTTGGTAATACTTTGTGCACTCGATAAAAAAATGATGGCTCGAGATAACAAATTTAATATATATCCCAAAAATGCTTGAACTGGCTTAAAAAAATCGTTACTCACTAAATTCACTATATCCGTGATGACGGTGAATTAGTTATTACGTACGATTGACTAGCTGACAAAAAATCGAACGAAAAATATCGATTTTTACTAACGATCAAAATATCGATGCACATACGTCAACTTTTAATGCCGAAGTTCCATCATCCTCGCGGTGAGCGTTCGCACTCTGTACTATCAAGTACGTTGCAAAAGTAAGAAAGAGGTGGCGCTTGGTGTATTAATTTGAAATTTAATTCTAATTTAAATTAGGTGACGAAATAGATAAATTTTGTTACAAAATTACTATATAATATTATATTATCCTACCGTAGTGTTGTATTGTTGAAGAGTATTAAAAAATTCATTTTGTTTAAATTGGTTGGTTGCTTATAAATATCATAAAAAGAATGGTGGGGTCTCTAAGACCCCAGTGTGGCGGACACTTATAAAAATTAAGTGTGCTGTTTCAGGGTTAATATCTATATCCGGAGATATTCAGGAGAATATTAGGAATTTCGGATAACCCAATTTTATCCAGTTATCCGGAAGAAAATTACAAACCCGAAAATCATGCTGTGTGTCCTTCCAAAATTAAAAGGAAGACTTCTTATCTTTGTTTTTTGTGCCAAAAAGCAATATGTTTTTGAAGTGCAGTGCGAATTGTGCATGCATTGCTAACAAAAACTGTGATTTTCAGGTGTTGTGATTTTTGCGAAATAGTTGACTTTTTGTTATTTTCACAATTTATTTATAATTAACTATTCAAGTATGTACTTAAAAAGGTATCATTAGTTTGGTAAGTATTTTTTAGATTAACCCTCCAGTACACGGGTGGGGCCTGTGAGTCCACGCAATACACAAGCATTGCTGTAGGGGAAGGTGGGGCGGAATGGGGGTCGGGGCGGAACGGGGGATCAGGTTTATTTGCTGATAGTAGCACTGCAGTTCGCTGCAACTCTCTATACACCTTCATTATGCATCTGTGCAGTGATAAGAACGGTCGTTGTGAATTACCAAGTGTTTCTCCTTTGTTAATTAAACACCTCTTTTTAACACCTAATCCCTCATGGAATAACGAGTATTCTAGTGGATGGTTTAAAAATATGCCTCTAGGAGAAAATCAAATTTCGAAGTGGATGCAACATTCAGCAACAAAAATTGGATTAGATGTTAAAAACAATAAAATAACTAATCATTCAAACAGGTCTAGTGCAGTGTCAAATTTAGCAAAAGCAGGAATTTCTAGTGAAGAATTGATCAAAATTACCGGCCATGCCAATACAAAATCAATTGATCCCTACCTGCAGCTGGACGAAAGTCACCATACAGATTTAGTTTCTAATTTAAGATGCCATGAAAGTACATCTCGTAATTCTGAAAATTCTGATCAAAATTTAAAATTGGTCAATCATGCTGAAGAGTCAACTAGTAATACTATTAACTATAACAATTGCACATTTCACGTGCAAAATATGATTTATGGTAAAGATTGTAATAATTAAATTCTAATAGCATTTTCCACTTATTAAAAATTGTAAAATTTCGAACAGTGTTTGTTTTTTTTATAAGGAATGAAATAATCTCCCTATAATCTACGCGAGGTTCACTTTTTATTTGGATAAAATTGTTTTTGATTGACTCAAATATGGATAGCCATAAGGTAATAACTCTCGAATTAAGGGATCTACAAAAATTGCTCAAGCTACGCTTTCGCAATTTTTAAAATCCCCTTAATTCTCGAGTTATTTCCATGGCTATCCATATTTTCGTCCAAAAACAATTTTATCCGATAAAAAGTGAACCTCTTGTGGATTAACCCCCGACTAAACAATGGACTACCAAAACTTTTTTAGGTTGATAACTAAAAAATGAACCAAAGCAAATACTGAACAAAATATTTTGTTAAGAATTTTCAGCTTTTCGAAAATGATTAAAAACTTGACAGTGCGTTTTTACCATATAATTCAGATTTCAGATGCCCCCCCCCCCAAATGAGCTTCTGGTTACACCACTGACATACGTATTTGAGTGTCTAAAAGACGCTGCTAAAAATGAACCAAAGCAAATACTGAACAAAATATTTTGTAGAGAATTTTCAGCTTTTCGAAAATGATTAAAAACTTGACATTCCGTTTTTTACCATATAATTCCGTTTTCAGATTTCAGACCCCCCCCCCCCAAATGAGCTTCTGGTTATACCACTGACATACGTATTTGAGTGTCTAAAAGACGCTGCTAAAAATTAACCAAAGCAAATACTGAACAAAATATTTTGTAGTGAATTTTCAGCTTTTCGAAAATGATTAAAAACTTGACATTCCGTTTTTACCATATAATTCCGTTTTCAGATTTCAGACCCCCCCCCCCCCAAATGAGCTTCTGGTTATACCACTGACATACGTATTTGAGTGTCTAAAAGACGCTGATGTGACAACACATTACTTTCCCATTTAGTAGATTCCACTTTATTTTATATTAAATATTAATAAAACAGATGTTAACTCAAAAAAATTTTTAACTCGATAAAATACACAAATTACTTTGAGATATCAAAGTTACGAAATTTAATTTGTAATTTAACATGGTAACTCATATTTTTTAAAAGCACTTATTTTATATTTTCATTTTAACAATTATATAACATGTTTGCATTGAAAAATTTTTAAAAATTGACATTTTCCAAAAAAAAATTAGAAATTTGCGGAATGCCGTGCCGTCTATATGCAGAATTTGATCGACTTGTATGCTAGCAAAACAATGTCAAGGTTGGAATTTATAAAAAGTATCTGCAATAAGTATTGTCATATTAATGATAATTAGGTACCGCAATTTAATTTTTTATGAATATTTAATAAACTGATTTACAATAATATCCCCATTATGCCTTAGTAATACTTTTTAATCCCTCAGGTACACCATCGGCGCAATCTGTATATTACCCTTAATGACCATCGGCGCAATCTACAGGTTGCCCATGGTCATTTACCCAAAAAAAAGGATTAATTTCTGACCATCGGCGCAGTCTACATATGTCCATTTCACATTACTTTTCGTTATTCCAATTTAGTCTACCAAATTAAGCGTTGTTTAAAGTGTCTTTTCACGTGTTAAAATGTCTTGGAGAAGTAACATGGCTGTCGCTAACCTTGCGATGTTTGGTTTACCAACACTTGGGGCACAACGGGGTAGGGCAGAACGGGGTCCTACCCCGTTCCGCCCCGACCATACTTTTATTTTTCACCGATCTAATTTCTTTTCTTTTGTGTTTGATATATATTCACTATAACTATTCACTATAATATAACAATAGCTAGCCCTATTTTTACCAGCTTTCCGAGGTTTTCGCCTGAACATATACTTCCCATAAGGGTTTCCCAGAGTAAAGCCGGGACAAAAGCGAGTGACGAGGAAACGAGGCAAAACGGCAATCCTGACAGCTTCCCCTTATAGGACTGAACTCGAAGAAGCGGCTAATAATGCTAAGAAGATCAAGGAAGCCAAAGAAAATAAACTTAAGAAAAAACTGTTCACCGGTAACGAAAAAAGGAAGAAGAATACCCAGAAAACTGTTAGCAAAATAGAAAAGAAAAAAACACAGAAACAAAAAACCACGGAAACAAAGCGTGGAATCAGATGAAGAAGACGATGCGACCTGTTTATATTGCAACGACTTCTATTCAAAATCGAGTGAAGGCTGGATATCATGCATACAGTGTAAAAAATGGGCCCATAATTCCTGTGCCGGCATTGATACTGACGATGATGAATCACAACTCATCTGTTGTGTTTGCCAGCCATAAAACATGATTTTGTTTTACCTTTTAATGAATACCCCGTTCTGCCCCATCCATGGGGCAGAACGGGATATAATCTTTTTTTTTTCAAACGTTTAAAATAAATACAAGTATTTTCATTATTTTAATTTTGAACATCGGAGATGTTAAACGAAATGTTAAATAAATTTATTCACAATATAATAGATTTTTACCTCTTTATTTACACCTTCAAATACTGTCCCAACCACATCGACCCCCGTTCTGTCCCACCTTCCCCTAACATTTAAAAAAAGAAGTTTACGTTTACGAACTTCTGTATACCTTTCAAAAATGTTCAACGACATAATATAATCAAATTGTACAAAATGTAAAATTTATCATTTTTTCGCAAAAAAATAAAATGTTAAATTTTGAATCCTATATGCTTTATATTATATATTTCTAATGCGTTTTTAATAAATCATGTAAAATAACAATTTTTTTATTGTTGATAAAAACAGTAGATAAATCTGGTTTTTTATTAAAATTTTTTCATTGATCTTAAAAAGAACTAATCATAGTTTATATTTTCGAAAAAAAAATTTTTTTTAAAATTTTGAGACAAATTTTTTACACGCCTTTTAACTATGGGCCTGATAAGCCTCACCCGTGCGCCCGTGTAATTTCTAGGCCACCCTTGTGCTGGAGGGTTAAAAGAAAAAAAATTTAATTTGAGGTATTAGTATAAATGCGTATCAATATGGTAATAATTTCATTTTGTGTTATTAAAAGTTAATAAAATTATAAAATTAATTGCTTTTAAATTTTTTCTGACTTACGAGAATGGGGAAGATGCATAAATTTTTTTTATAGCGTAGTTGGATCAAAAATAACTAAATATACTAATTTATTAATGCTATTTAATTTATTTATTTTAGTTTTGATAATAATTTAAAAATTATTTAAAAATCCGTCAATTTGAATTGAAGGAGACGACCGCGCTTATCGGGGTAATGCCTTGTGACGTCAAATGCGTTTAAGGTCACATGATTTATAGTTATTTTTGCTGATTTGATATTTAATATATAGTATTAAACGGAAAATACTGTTTTAACTAAATTTTTTGATCCATGCATGTTCCCTATTAAATCAATTAAAAAGAAAAAACAGCCACGAGTAGAGTAAACAAGAAAGCGGGGTTATTGTTATTGTGCCGTGTAACGTCAAACCAATGGCGTTGCGTTTAAGGTCACATGATTTATTTTAAATTATCATTGAATTTTAAAATGGATTATTTATAACATAATACAATAAATAGAAGTTATTTTTGCTGATTTGATATTTAATATATAGGATTAATCGGAAAATACTGTTTTAACTAAATTTTTTTATTCATGCATGTACCCTATTCCAACTAAGCTATTTGTTACAAAAAAAGCCAAAAAGTTAAGTTATACCTGAATTACCGATACAAATAAAGCGCGGTCTCTGAGACCGCATAGTAGTGACAGTGTGACAATTATTTGACGGTAGTGGTTAAGGGTTAACATCAATAAATGATTCGGACAGTATTAGACATATTACTTTAATTTTCGAAAAATTTTAAGTTTGACACCATATTTAGTTGTAAAACATGTTGTAACCGTTAGGGCACATTAAAAACAATTTTTTGTAGATATTTGATACTTATACAAGCCCATTCCTGTTGCAGTCTTTCGGTATAAATTAGTAAGTCGGCGGTTTAACCAGGTCAGACCCTGAATATTAGTGTGTCCCGAATACATGTTGTTGATGAGCCTATCAGGTAACTCTCTGCCAAATTTGGTGATGTAACAATGCCCGTGTGGCCCTACATGATATATTTTTGGATTTATTTTGGTTTCATTTTAAATAAATTAGTAAGTTGGCGGTTTAACCTAGTCAGACCCTGAATATTAGTGTTTCTCGAATATATTGCGGTATCGAGATACCACGTCAATGGAAGTACGTCATTTAAGTTTCAGTAAAATTTTGTTAATGAATAAAAGCATGTAACTTATCAAAGTAATCAGAAAAACTTCATCCGATACCAAGAAATTAACTTAAAGTCATATGATTCGTAGAAAACGGGACATAAAACAGGTTTGAATAAAATAAATTTGAAATGCATCATTTAATAATTTGTCTTTGTTAAAATGTTAATTTATAGTAAATGAAAAATTGTTAGCAATAAGAAAGGTATTTTAAAGTCAGAAATTTGTTAATTAATTGATAAATGTAAAAATCCATGTTAGCGTTAAATTTAAAATAAGTTTGTTAAAATTATTACGTGAGTTCGGCATATCACAACTTAATGAACTGCGTATGGAAATTTCATGTCCATCATCTTTATTTGTCCAACCACGAAGCAATATCAAGAAGTCGATCCAATCTGAAAATATAAAAATTTTACTTATAAAATTTCAACGGATCACAATGGGCTTAGTCCATACCTGTACTGTGAAACTTCAAATAATATTGATTTTTCGATCGACCAATAAAATACGTCTATGAAAAGATCAGGATGGCGATGAACTTCGTAAATTAATTAATAAAACAATGGATAAGAGGTTGGTGTTGATATTCACACGTGCAAAGTGGCGAATTTAGAATCGTCCTAATAAAATTAATAATTATAGTGAAAATAAATAGTGAAATTACAAAATACGAGTGCATAATTCAACAAAATAGTTACTTACCTACGTAAAACCAATAATAAGGTGAAAATCGTAACGGATTGCAAATATTGTTGAAGAAAATAAACTTCAACACAAACGAGGTCAACAAACTGCATCTGGAAGTTTCCGATGGTAAATGAACCCTTTGAGTGTCTTTGACGCGCAATTGTACCATCTCCATTTCAAATAAAAGAAATATTCCTGGATTTAATAAGGTACCGTGTACATTGCAATAAAATCTTTATAAACTTAAGTGAAATCTCCGGACTTCGTACGACACGTGTTTTGCATCATTTTACGTTCAGAATTTTTATAAAATAGATTTAATAATAGAACTTTTTGATATAACCAAATATTTATTTTCATTTGTGTGCTTAATAAAAACATTAATAACTTTGTAACGAAGGATAATTATTTAGACCTGTTCCGCACCATAATTTCATTTACAGCATTGGTAACGGAACGAATCCACCCTGTACAAGGTAAGATACATGCACTACGAAAGAGCTAAGCTGAGGCACCTTATTTCATTAAATTGTGTTTACAAAATATCACATACTTTTCCATTGACGGGGTACAACTACGTACACCCATATAAAATATTAACGACAAGAACCTTTAACCCTATTAGCGAGGGGGTACACAGCACTTTTTGGCGCAACAACGTGAGGCTCGAGTCACCTCGAATAACCTCGTACCGCGAGTAAAATTAGGTCAATATAATTAAATTAATAGATAGGTTAGTTACAACGAAAAATTTCATCAAAATTATTTACAACGATAACATTACAACTAAAAATTTTCTTAAAATTAAAATTAAAAATATTTTTATTACTAAAATTAAACGTACATCATCAATTAACTTAAAAAACTATTTCCTTATAACTAAATTGCTTAAAATTAAATCAAAATGGCAGAAAAATCTGAAAGGACGATCAGGTATGAAAAGAAAAATCCGGAAGTGGTGGATGAAGGTACAGAAGAATTTGAATTAGAAAAAGACGTGTTAGAAGAAATGGTACTGACAATTGAGGAAGATAAAACCTCCAGTGAAGTTTCGATAGAGACAAATGTTGACGAAACACCCAAGATAGAAGAAGAAATAAAAAGGCCATCAATGGAAGAGATGATAAGCATGATGTTCATAAGTACAAAAGAAGATAAAAAGAAAGCAGAGGAGAAGCATAATGAATTGAAAGTGACCATAAAAGAAATAATACAAGACACCAAAAAGGAGTTGAGTGAAACCAAAAAGGAATTGAATGATAAAGCAGAAGAAACCAGTAAGAGGTTAGAAAATTTAATTAAAAAAGGCGCAGAGGACTTCAGTATTAGTTTACAAAATTTAAAATTAGAAATTGAAGGCAAATTTTCGAATGAAGTCAACAAAACAAATCAAAATGTAATAAGGGTAGAAGAAAAGGTGTATGAACTAGGTGAAGAACTATCAGAAATTAAGGATAAAATTATACTGGAAAAAGAAATCGACACGAAAATAGAAAATTCAAAAACGGTTATGAGTCAAGAGGTGCGTAAATTAGAAAATCGGGTAGACCTGAAATTCAATGATCAGGGCGAAAAACTAAAATTACTTGAAGAAAACGTAAAAATAAAATGTGAAAACACAAACAATTCTATAACTTTATCGGCTCTACAAGACATCACGTGGCCGACAAACAACGGGCAAGCAATAAAGTTCTACGAAAAAGGGGACTTTAACCCTAAACAATTTATCAAATACGCGAACCGCAGCACAAGTCACATCCGCGATGTGAACAAATTTAAAAATTGCATCTGCTCAATGATGGGTGGAAATGCTAAAAAATGGTTCGGGTGTGTGCAAGATAAATTTGAAGATTTTGTCGGTTTCGAAAGACTATTTCTAGATCGTTACTGGGACAAGCAAGCTCAGGGGCGAATACGTAACGAGTTAATGAACGGTAAATTTAAAGGGTACGGTCGCCGCAATGATTACGCGGAGAACATCATTAACGAGGTAACGCAACTTGAACCGGAAGTCTCCGAGGAAGAAATCGTTGAACACTTATCTAATCATTTCTGCCAAGATATAATTAATCGGGTAGCTCTTGAAAATATAAACACGATATCCGAATTATCGAAATTGTTAAGGAGAACAGATGCGGTTAACATGGACGAAAGAGCCAATAGGCCAAGCTATAATAACGCGACTAGAACTTTTAACAATTATTCAGGGGGGCAACGCGAATCGAATAACCAGCGCACTTATCACAATAATGGGAACGACAATCGCAATAATCAGGACAATAGATACAACCGTTACGAACGATCTGGAAATTATAACCAGAACAATAATAATTACGGCAGAAATGAAAATAATTTTGAAAATCGTAGGGGTGGTTACAATAATTTTAATACTAACAACCGGGATAGTCAGGATGATCGTAACGCAGGGTACAACCCAAATCGAAATAATTTTGGTAGAGGTAACTATTACGGAAACAATAGAAATTATAATCAGGGTTATCGTGGGCGCTTCCAGAGAGGCGGCAGGTATGAGTCAAATTGGCGTAGTTATGACAATCGCACAAACGACCAAAATAATCAACAAGGGGGCGACGAACGTTTTCCAAACCGAACGTCAGCCAATACAGAAAACCGACCGATTAATAGTGTTACGATAAATAGGACACCTGCTGTGGAAGAAGAAGCATCTTCCCCACAGGATTTTCAATAAACGGCGTGCCAAGGAATATGCAGATAAGCTCTTATCAGCATCCCAAAGAGTTTATCAGTATCGAAAATACAGGGGGGTTAAATAATGAAAATAAATTTGATTTGTTGCCATACATTATGGTAAATATTAATAACGTTCAGGTAAATTGTTTAATAGATACAGGGGCAGAAATTTCATTAATAAATCAGGGGGTAATTTCGAAAAATCAAGAAAATTTTAAAGATACAATTTTAAAAACAAAGATAGTAAATTTGGTAACGCCAAACCAGAAAAAGTTCTCGTCTGCGAACGAAAGCGTGCTCGCGACAATTAAAATAGGGGATGTAGTTATAAAAGAATCGATTTTAATTATTAAAAATTTATCCATGCAATGCATACTCGGAATCGACTTAATTAATAAATTTAATATGACCATTGATGCGGAACGAAAAATAGTAAAAATATTAAACAAAGAGATCACTTGGACAAACAATTTAGGGAATCAAATCACTGATGGGAATGAACCGGAAATGTTAGTAGAAAATTCAATAGAAGGGGAATACAATGTTAATTATGTTAATTATGACAGGGAAAAAGGTTTAAGAAATGTTAATTGGGATACACAGTTAATAAATAAAAACAAAGGGGATTTGAAAAACATAAAACTAGATTGTCCAAATGATTACACTCACGAAGTTATAAAATTATTTACGAAATACGACGCATTAATAAATCAGGAGTCGGGTACCGCGAAAAATTACGTGCACAAGCTACAAATTATCGAGGACAAGCTATTCCGCTGTAAGAATTACCCTATCCCGCAATGTTACAAACAGCAGGTGCAATTAGAAATTCAAAAGATGCTAAATGATGGCATCATAATAAAATCTCCGACAGCTTATTTAAACCCACTCGTTATTGTTAAAAAGAAAGACGGTAGTTTAAGATTATGTTTAGACGCGAGGGGGCTAAACGCAGTCACAAAACCCCAGTTTGAAAGTCCGGAAACTATGGAGTCATTATTATCAAAATTGGGATCATCAAAAACTTTTAGTAAACTCGACTTAAGAAATTCGTTTTGGCTGATTAAATTACATAAAGACTCACAACAATACACAGGTTTTAGCGTCGACGGAAACACATATATCTTTCGAGTTGTTCCATTTGGATTATCCACTAGCAGCGCGGCACTCATCGGTGCATTACAAGTTATCCTCAACCAGTTTAGTCATTTTTGCGCACACTATGTTGATGACATAATAATCTTCAGCGAAAATGAAGAAATTCATAAAATTCATTTAGATAAAATTTTAAAAGCATTAAATGATGCAGACTTGAAGCTCAACATAGAAAAATGCGAGTTCTACAAGACGCGAGTTCAATATTTGGGTTACATAATTTCAAACGAGGGTATTAAGATAGACGATGGGAAAATAATAGAAATCAAAAACTACCGTCGACCATTTAACTTAAAATCATTAAGATCATTTTTAGGGTTAATGAATTATTATAAAAGGTTCGTACCTAACTATTCTAATTTAACAGTTCCGTTACTTGAGCTACTGAAGAAATCGGTAAGGTGGAAATGGGACGATGACAAACAAAAAGCTTTTGATCAAATGAAAAATACATTATATGAGAACGTCAAACTACTTCATCCCGATTTCAAAGAAAAGTTTATATTAAAGACAGACGCGAGTCATTTTGCGGTCGGAGGTGCCCTAATACAAATGCGTAATGGGGAAGAAGAACCGATAAGTTTTGTCTCGCGAACTCTTAAGAAATCGGAACTTAATTATTCCACATCCGAAAAAGAAATGTTAGCCATCGTGTTTGCGCTCACAAAATTAAAATTTTATTTAATTGGCAACCGTTTTGAAATTCACACAGACCATTCCGCGTTAACGTTTCTAATGCGTACAAAATTCACAAATAATAGAATTTATCGGTGGAGTTTGCTCATTATGGAGTATTCATTCGACATCGTGCACATTAAAGGCAAAAATAATATTGTTGCAGACGCGCTTAGTAGAAAAGATAACCCGGAAAATAAGTCTAAAGAAATTTTAATCGCATTAAACCAACTGGTTGATGACGAAATTCCGTTTACACGTCAGGATGTTTTGTTAGCTCAGGAAAATGAATGTTTTGATAGCTTAAAAATTAAATTAGATAATAACGATCAAGAAAACCCAAAGTCATTTAAATATAAAGATAACGTAATCATAAAAACTGTGAGGAATTTAGAATTATATGTGATCGATGAATCTACCACAATAAATATTACAAACGCGCTACATTCAAAATTTGGACATGCCGGGATCAAGAGAACGTGGCTTATGTTCAGGGAAAATTATTTCTGCCATAAAGATTTAAAAATTATAAAACGTACCATTAACCAATGTACATTATGCCAAATGGGGAAATTTAAAAATTTTCATAACCAAAATATCGTGCAAAGCTTAAAACTAGAACAACCTGGGGAGTTAGTTGCAGTTGATTACATTGGTAATTTAATAGCCAGTAGTGAGTTTCATAACATCTTCGTCGTAGTTGATGCCTTCACAAAATTTGTCCAATTATATCCAACCGTATCATGTACAACGGACATTTCGCTGGAACTTCTGGATCGTTTCTGTAATGAAATCATTAAGCCAAAAAGAATTTTAGTCGATAATGCAACTTACTTCGATAACCAACGTTTTAGACAGCATTGGGAAGAACGTGGTGTGAAAGTCACGTATTGTTCCATACGACATCCACAAGGAAACATCTGTGAGAGGTATGTCCAAGAGACGATTAAATTCCTCAGACTTCTGGTACACAATGATCAACCTTCATGGCATAGTAAACTCGAAACGGTAGAAAATTTCATCAACCATATCCCAAGCGTAGCTACGGAAAGAACACCACACTTTCTTATGTTAAATCAGCAACCGGACAGACCATGGGTGTATGATCAGCCGGAAAAAGAATACAATGAAATACTAGAGGACGTTAGAAAAAGGCTCAAGAAAAGGAGCCAAAAATATACAAGAAAAATGAACAAAAAGATAAAGAAAAAATGCAATTTTGAAATAGGCGAATGGGTGATAGTTAAAAAGCTACGATTGGGACGTAGAGAGCACAATCA
Organism: Podabrus alpinus; assembly: GCA_932274525.1. NCBI lineage: Eukaryota > Metazoa > Arthropoda > Insecta > Coleoptera > Cantharidae > Podabrus > Podabrus alpinus. Next base: position 40,317,631 of record OW026452.1, on the reverse strand, counting down.
GTGCCAAAAACTTCAACTTCCCTATGAAGGACCATTCATCGTTGATGAAAAGGTAGCCGAATGCACCTATCAGCTAAGACATCCCGATTCGGAACTAATTCGAGGCCGCTTCCACATCGATCTGATTTATCGATGGGACGATGGATCTATAATGATAAATGACAACAATGAAAATAATGGCGAAACTTAAGAAAAAAAAATAAAAAATTAACAACTTAAAATTAAAATAACCGCTCAAGAAGTAGTATGAAAACAATGGCGAAACTTAATATAATAAAAACAACGACTAAAACTAAAATTTAAACCGCTCAAGAAGTAGTATGAAAATATGGCGAAACTTAATTAAAATAAATTAAAAATTAACAACTTAAAATTAAAATAACCGCTCAAGAAGTAGTAAGAATAGAACAATGACCAATTAAAAATAGCAATGTAAATATGATTAAAGCTATTAAAACAAACACGAGAAAATTGACCAAGATAAAATTTATTAAAGATGATACGTTTTATGACAGTCAGAAATTTATAAAGGAAAATGTTATTAAAAATTCAATTAATTAAAAGAATTTTCAATTTAAAGATAATTTAGTAAAATGATTTAATGAATTTGAGTAGTTAAAGAAGAATTTAATTAAGTTAGAATTTGGGTGAAAATTGAACTTAAGACAGGTAATGATGAGTAATTTGAAAAGATCAGCAAGTATTTAATAAAAAGAAAATTGGTATTCAATGTTGAATGATAAGAAATAAATGGGGGGTAAATAATAATGGTTAACTCAGACGGAGTAACTAGAAGAAGTTAGAGGGAGATAGATACCTGAGGATACAAGAATAGATCACAGGTGTAAGTGTAATGAATTAATTATATAATTATGTGGGACCAAATAAGAGGTTACCAAATGAATAATCGGGAAACAAATAGGAAAATATTGATTAAAAGGAGATAAAGAGTACCAATAAATAATAAGGAATGAATTAATTTAAAACTAATAATCACAAGATGTAAAGATAATCGGGAATTGAAACAACGAATGTAAAAATCACCCAAATATGAATAAGTCAGAGATAGATAGATTAGATAAAAGAGAACAGGTAGTAAGGTTGAAAATATAAAGGCAAGAAATAAACATAGAAATTTAAAATAGAAATTCAATTTTAAAGATTTTTTTTTTTGAATTTAAATAATTTAATTGATATCATAAATCTTGGTCGATTTGTTCGTAAAAATAAGTAGGTTAGTTTCGAATATTATTATAAGTTAGTTAATTAATTTGAAAATGATCAGTTAAATTTGTTTGAATTTATTTAGTTAATTTCATTGAATTCCTTTAGTTAATTTTTATGTGATATAAGTTAGGTAGATTAGTTTTTGAACATTTGATTTGAGTTAATAATTATATATGGTAATTAAACATTACACTAAAAATTTAATTTATTGTTTATGAAGAAAAAGCACATAAATGTTAATTGTGGAATTTAACACAAAAATAGGTATTTTTCTTTTAAATTACAAATTAACAAGGGGATAAATGCGGTATCGAGATACCACGTCAATGGAAGTACGTCATTTAAGTTTCAGTAAAATTTTGTTAATGAATAAAAGCATGTAACTTATCAAAGTAATCAGAAAAACTTCATCCGATACCAAGAAATTAACTTAAAGTCATATGATTCGTAGAAAACGGGACATAAAACAGGTTTGAATAAAATAAATTTGAAATGCATCATTTAATAATTTGTCTTTGTTAAAATGTTAATTTATAGTAAATGAAAAATTGTTAGCAATAAGAAAGGTATTTTAAAGTCAGAAATTTGTTAATTAATTGATAAATGTAAAAATCCATGTTAGCGTTAAATTTAAAATAAGTTTGTTAAAATTATTACGTGAGTTCGGCATATCACAACTTAATGAACTGCGTATGGAAATTTCATGTCCATCATCTTTATTTGTCCAACCACGAAGCAATATCAAGAAGTCGATCCAATCTGAAAATATAAAAATTTTACTTATAAAATTTCAACGGATCACAATGGGCTTAGTCCATACCTGTACTGTGAAACTTCAAATAATATTGATTTTTCGATCGACCAATAAAATACGTCTATGAAAAGATCAGGATGGCGATGAACTTCGTAAATTAATTAATAAAACAATGGATAAGAGGTTGGTGTAGATATTCACACGTGCAAAGTGGCGAATTTAGAATCGTCCTAATAAAATTAATAATTATAGTAAAAATAAATAGTGAAATTACAAAATACGAGTGCATAATTCAACAAAATAGTTACTTACCTACGTAAAACCAATAATAAGGTGAAAATCGTAACGGATTGCAAATATTGTTGAAGAAAATAAACTTCAACACAAACGAGGTCAACAAACTGCATCTGGAAGTTTCCGATGGTAAATGAACCCTTTGAGTGTCTTTGACGCGCAATTGTACCATCTCCATTTCAAATAAAAGAAATATTCCTGGATTTAATAAGGTACCGTGTACATTGCAATAAAATCTTTATAAACTTAAGTGAAATCTCCGGACTTCGTACGACACGTGTTTTGCATCATTTTACGTTCAGAATTTTTATAAAATAGATTTAATAATAGAACTTTTTGATATAACCAAATATTTATTTTCATTTGTGTGCTTAATAAAAACATTAATAACTTTGTAACGAAGGATAATTATTTAGACCTGTTCCGCACCATAATTTCATTTACAGCATTGGTAACGGAACGAATCCACCCTGTACAAGGTAAGATACATGCACTACGAAAGAGCTAAGCTGAGGCACCTTATTTCATTAAATTGTGTTTACAAAATATCACATACTTTTCCATTGACGGGGTACAACTACGTACACCCATATAAAATATTAACGACAAGAACCTTTAACCCTATTAGCGAGGGGGTACACAGCAATATGTTGTTGATGAGCCTATCAGGTAACTCTCTGCCAAATTTGGAGTTGTAACAATGCCCGTGTGGCCCTACAAGATATATTTTTGGATTTATTTTAATTTCATTTTAAATAAATTAGTAAGTCGGCGGTTTAACCTAGTCAGACCCTGAATATTAGTGTGTCCCGATTACATGTTGTTGATGAGCCTATCAGGTAACTCTCTGCAAAATTTGGTGATGTAACAATGCCCGTGTGGCCCTACATGATATATTTTTGGATTTATTTTGGTTCCATTTTAAATAAATTAGTAAGTCGGCGGTTTAACCCAGTCAGACCCTGAATATTAGTGTGTCTCGAATACATGTTGTTTATGATTCTATAAGGTAACTCTCTGCCAAATTTGGTGATGTAACAATGCCCGTGTGGCCCTACATGATATATTTTTGGATTTATTTTGGTTTCATTTTAAATAAATTAGTAAGTCGGCGGTTTAACCCTGTCAGACCCTGAATATTAGTGTGTCGCGAATACATGTTGTTGATGAGCCTATCAGGTAACTCTCTGCCAAATTTGGTGATGTAACAATGCCCCTGTAGCCCAAGATAATTGTTTTCAGATATTTTGGAGAATTATAAAAATTAGCCCTTTAACCGGTCAAACCCACAATTTTTATGTACCTCAAATATAAATTTATGTATTGTTAATAATTTTGGTTAATAATTTCCAGTTTTGTTAAAACTGGAAGTGTTTAATCCGAAGGGGACCACTCTAAAATGATAAGTTACCCCATTTACACTAAACCCGGTAAACTTACGTGATGCCTTCTCTAGTGGTATTAACCAAAAAGAATTCTTAAGATCAAATTTTGTGAAAATACTTTTGTTCCCGATCTTCCCTAATAAACTGTTAATGTTTTCGGGCTGTTCGAACTGTGGCATCGTTAAGATGTTAAGCCTCCTTGCGTCTAAACACAATCTTATTTTCCCATCGGCTTTCTTAACGACCACTAAAGGATTAATAAACGCCGTGCTTGCCCGTGTTATAATTCCGTCGCGTTCCATTTTTTGAATTTGATCACATACTTCCGCTTTGTATTTTTGTGGAATCGGATATGTTTTACTGTTAAATGATTTTTCATTCTCCACAATTAACTTAAGTTCATATCCGTCCGCTACTGTAACCCTTTCATTGAATAAAACTTCATGTCGGTTTAACAGTTCACGAATTGTCTTGTGAAATTTCACCTGGCAATTTAAATTGACTTTTGCAATGACATCTTTCTCCTTTGACGTTTCTCGATTTTCGCCTGCTCCTCGGTTGATATTAAAATTTTTTAAATTCGGTCCTAACATTGACGTTTTGAATTTATTTAACTTGTCATGGTCTCCCGTATTAAAATTATTTGTTTTCGAACTTGGGCCTAAAAATGATGTTTTTAATTTATTTGTCGTTGCATTTTCTCTCGTTTTAAAATGACTTAATTTCAAATTTTGGCCTAAAATTGATTAGACCCTTTCGCGTTCCCACTCGATCTATTTGTTATCGATTGAAATTCGTTGGTTTTCCATATCAATGGTAATTTTGAAACTGTGTAGCAAATCAATTCCCAACAAACACTAACCTTTTAAATTCGGCATAATCATAAAACCTTCAGTTCTTTCGCTATCACCAATGATAACTTGTCCGATCACCATTTGATTTAAACTAATCATCTTTTTGTTATTTGCGGTGATTAAATTTATGCTTCTACTAGGAAGTAGACCCTTTTTAAAATTGTCAGCGTTCGTTCGGATAATTTGCTCATTTATTAATGATATATCCGCGCCCGTGTCAACTAAAGCAATTAAATTAACCCCATTAAAATTTAAATTTATGTGAGGCAAACAAACCTCGTTTTCGGCATCTGTGCTTTCATGCAAATCTTCGCTTATGTATTCGCGTGGGTGTACATAAGCGTCGCCCCCCGTGTTTTGTTTGCCCTCTACGGAAAATTCGCCCCCGTCGCGTGTACCATGGCTAGCGTTGTTGTAGCCACTGGTGCGCTCAACCTCGATGCGGTTGATGTCTTTGTTTTCCGGTTTATTTGCCGGCCGTTCATCGCGTTGGTTGTTACCATTTCGCCAGTTTTGGTGGCGTTGGCCATTGTTCTGGTTACCCCAACGTAGCAGTGAGAAGATAAAAACCAACGACATGGTTTCCGAAATACCCAAAATTAAAATACTTGATTCCAAGATAATAATGAAATCCAGAGAGAAAAGTGAAGATCCCCACCCGAAGAAGAAACCGCCAGAGACAACTAGGACTACACGAAGTCAAAACACAGATTCGCGAAAAATCGCGAAAACCAAAAGAGGTCGAGATAGCACAGATAACACCGAAGAAAGTGAGGACGAGACTCCTTTCATAATGAAAGCCAAAAGAACACGCAAGAAGAAAAAAGAAGTAACCGAAGTAATGGACACCACCGATCCCTCGGCGAGCGAGGACAGCGATGAAATTGATTTTGAATCGATGCTCAAAGCAAAACAGATAGAACTTGACGTGGCCGAAAAAAATGAAAAAGAAAAAGAATCAGATAGCGATGAAACCAAAAAGAATAAAAGAACGAAAAATCAAAGGAAAAAAGATAGAAAGCGAAAAATCGAAGAAGAATACGAAAAAGAAGAAGAAATAAAGAAAAAGAAGAAAGAAACCCAAGAAGCCGAGGAGAACGCGAGGGTGAACACAAGCCCGGAGCAGACCGTTAAGTCTACTCCGGACTTGGCCAGTAGCCAGACGTTGGACGAAGGTTTAGAAATATGGTCGGACCGCAGATTGAAGGAAGCCTCGAAAACGGCAATGAATAACGTACACGAAGTGCGTAGATTTTTAATGAGAAGTAAGGAGGCCCTCAACTTCCGAGAAGAGGCCCTCGAGAGGATAAAAGACGTGGAGGGACTGATACAGGAGCTGGTCCAGGAAGGGATCAGAAGGAATAGAATGGGGACGGGAGCGCCTTCAGCCTCCCCTCCTCATACAAAAGAAATCATAGAGGAGGTGGTCAAAGCCATCAGCAAGACCACCCCAGCCATAACGCCGACCCTTCAGGTTATCGAAAGCAAAACAACTATAGAAACAGACAAGCAGAACCCCCCCAGGGACTACCTGGAGGCGGCTAAGAAGGTCGCCGCTGGCGGCCCTCGCAGCATGCCCGCCAAAAAGTACAAGGTGATAGTGTACCCTGACGAAGGGAACACTATCAAATCCGCTGAGGAAACCAAAAGTCAACTCACTAGTATCAAATTAGTGGACCTGAATATAAAACCGGACAGAGTATATCCAATAAAGAATAACGGAGTGATGGTCGAGTCATCTCAACCGTCACTCAAAAATCTCATCGGCAATTCTCTCCTAAAAGAAAAGAAATTGGTGGCCCGGGAGCCCTCAGCTACCTGGCCATCAATTTCCTTACAAATGGTGGACAAAACATTGTCCAAAGAAAGGGTGGTCGAGGAATTCGGCGCGAATTTCCCTGAAGCAATTAAAGCGGCCGGGAGCTCCTGGCTCAGGAACATAAACCCGGTACACTCCAAAGGAAAGACCCACAACAAGTGGATCCTAGAAGTTCACCCCCTGGTCAGGGAAGCGGCAATTAAGGACGGGAAGTTTAGGGCTTCCTGGAAAAGTTACCGCATCCATGACCATATCACGATTACGCGCTGCTACAAGTGTCAGCGCTTCGGGCACACGGCAAAATATTGCAAAGGGAGTGAAACATGTGCGTTCTGCTCCTCCACGGAACACGCCTCACGTGCCTGTGGGGTGCAGAACGACCGGGCAAAACAAGTGTGTATAAACTGTGTCAGAGCCAAATACAGCGATGCCAGTCACACCACGGGATCTAACTTGTGTAGGGTCTACAAAGCAAGACTCATGGATTATGCCCATTCAGTTTTGACGCTTACAGACATTGCCAATGAGTAAGCCACTCAAAGTCTTGCAGGTAAACCTAAGGAACTCGAAGGCCGCCACGGCCGACGTGCAACGCTTTGTTGCTCAGGAAGACATACTTTTGGCCATTCTTTCGGAACCCTACTGCTACCCCGCGGCAGCAGGAGGGTTTCGTCTTCCCTTCTCCCCAAACACACGGACGGCAGCAATCTTCGGCGACCACTTCCGAACTAGCATTATGGTTAACGATGCGGTAGGAAATGAATTCACGTTCTCCTTCCTCCCGCAAGTTTCCAGCAAGTTCGTAACGGTCGTTTCAATTACCTTCAGTAGCAAAGTGACCTACTATTTTATAGGCACGTATTTTCCTCCCTCAGAGGATATACAGATTCCACTCGAAGACCTCCGGAAAGCACTGGGTGTTTGCGGAAAGGGGAAGACATACATTTGCGGAGATTTTAATTGCCGATCGAAGGTGTGGTATGACACCGTGGATTCCGACTCCAGGGCGCAGGCGCTGGAGGAATTCATTGTACAGTACGAACTATTCGTATTCAATCGACCAAACAAACCGCCTTCATTCGAGGACTCCCTCGGCAGGAAGAGCAACGTAGATCTAACGTTGGGCACTTGCGACACCGTCAATATAACCCACTCATGGGATATTGCGGAACATGTCATAATCACAGACCATAGAACAATCACTTTTGAAATAGGAGCACCTAATAATCCCATCAGGATTAGTAGGAATAGAAACCCAGATACAATCCAAGCGGAAACCATTGAGACGGAGTTAGCTCGATGGGTAGAGGAAAACGGCCCCAGGTCGGACAATCTAACCACCGAAAACGAAATCGAGGACATGGTTTCCGAATTGCACGGAAAAATCCAGGATCTAATAAATAGGAAAGCCCAAATGAAGAAGATCTACGTTGGCCGGCCTGACTGGTGGACCGACAATCTCGAAAGAGCGCGAAAGAATTATCTCTCGCGGAAGGCGGCCCTGTATAGGAACCGCATTGAGAACGAACAGAACGGGCTGTACATTGCAATGATGGAATCCAAGGAGAAATTCCTGGATATACTCAAAAAAGCAAAACAGGCGAGTTGGCAAAAGTTCGTCGAGGACGACCTTGTACCCAACCCCTGGGGGGTTACCTACAAACTAGCGGCTAGAAAATACAAAGGCAAAAACATCCTTACCACCTTCAGTGGTGGGGACGGGAAGGTAACGGAAACGCCGGAAAAGACCCTGACCTACCTCATGAACGGTCTACTCCCCGACGACGATCGAAACTCCGATGCAACGGTGGATCACCAAACCATGCGGTCGGATTTCGAAAATCTGAGGGGCGTGCCGGACATGGCGCAGGTCAGGGAGGTCGAAAGCGACGAGCTGGATGACCTAATCAGGACGACACAAGCCAGAAAGGCACCGGGTTTTGACAACATTCAGGGATCTTTTCTTAAAAAACTCTATGTTGTCATCAAAAACGTGCTAATGGGTATATACAACGCGTGCATTAAGGTTGCTTATTTCCCCAAACTGTGGCAGAAGGGGGTCCTCAAGATCCTACTCAAGAACCCAGATGGGGAAACAAGCAACATTAAGAACTACAGGCCGATCACCCTCTTGCCGGTGTTCGGCAAAATTTTGGAAAAAATCATGAAAAAACGAATAATCGAAAGTAATACCCCTTACCACGATCGGTGCCAATATGGCTTCGTGGAAGGTATGAGCACCACAACAGCCCTTAAGGCATTTTATGCAAAAATAGATACTACGGAGATGAAGCGAAGGAAAGCCAAGGGTTTTCTCGCGGTAATCTTTTACGACATCTCCGGAGCTTTTGATAATATGTGGTGGCCGGCTCTTTTCCGCTCGCTGAGCGAAAAGGGGCTCCCACACAGGTTAAAGGTCATGATCAAAAGCTACCTTTCAGCTCGGGAAGTGACTCTCACTTCCGGGGTCTCAAAGGTAGGGAAAAGATCCACGAAGGGATGTCCCCAGGGCTCGGTCCTCGGTCCGATCCTGTGGAACTCACTTCTGGATCACTATCTAAAGCAAGAAAAACAAGAGGGTACTCATACCTTCGCGTACGCGGATGACATCGCGACGGTCGTCACGGCGTCTTCCCGAATCGAATTGCAAAGAAAACTACAAACGTGCGTCAATCAACTAAGCGGATGGTGCAAGGACATGAAACTCGCTCTCTCGGAAACGAAGACGAAGATCATGTGCTTGTACCCGAAGCGAGTCCATAATTACGACTTAGACGTAAAACTAAACGGAAAGAAGATAAAGGTGGCAAGGGAATACAAGTACCTTGGGGTCCTTATTGACGAAAACCTATCGATGCAACCGCACGTAAACTACGTTTGCGGCAAAGCCAGTAAACTGGTCCATGCGCTGCATCGAATGGCCAAAAGTGGTTGGAACTTGGACACCTCGAACTATCTATCAGGGGGCGGTGGTCCCCATCTTGGCTTACGGAAGCGAGATCTGGATACATAGAATAAGGGATAAGCACACGTTGGCCCGGCTGATATCGTGCTATGGATTTTGCTGTCGAGTGATAGCAAAATGTTATAGGACTGTGTCGGCCTTAGCCGCGGGTGTTTTGGCAGGTATCCACCCAATCGACTTAGAACTCTTACGACTACTGTCATGGCGTGAAGCCAAAAACAAGAAAGTAACCACCTTTATGGGGGTAAGAATAGACCCAAACGAATATAGATACAGAGTAGAAATGAAACGGAAGATGGAGGAGATTATTCAACTAGAATGGCAAAAAAGGTGGGATGATGGAGTGGTAGGTAGAATTACCTACCAGTTCATCCCCAAGGTAGCTAATAAAATAACTAACAATTCTTTTCAGATGACTCAAATGCTAACCGGTCATGGCGAGTTCGGCCGACACCTCAAGAGATTGGGGAAATCGGAGGACGGACTATGCCCGGCCTGCGACGTTCTCGATGAACCTACACATCGGATACGGGAGTGCGATTTGTACATGCAAGAACAGTTGGAGTTGGCGGCCTATCATGGCATCCATCTCCCTGCACAACTGGACGAGCTGTACGAAGAAACACCACCCGACCTGATGTGTAAATTCCTCGAGAACAAGACCGTTGTTATTACCGAGAACTAATCATATAAAACCAATAACCCGACATGAAATAAGGTCTGGGTGTGAATAAAAAAACGACATACTGGAATTGAAAAGAAAAAAAAATGTTTAATACTTACCATGAGACCTACCAACAAGCGAAGAATGAATAAACGCCCATACAAACCGGATTCGGAAACCTGAAAAAAAAACAAAAATCATTAGAAATAACCTATAAAAATCATGCAGATTAAATGTATGTTACAATACCCACCAACGAATGCGGTTTGAAACCCCATCAAAAATTCATACCAAAGACCCCGAAACAGATAATTTAAATTTTTGAGACAATTTATTTTTTATTTTTTATGACAACATGAAATCTCTGCCAATTTGCAGATTATCTTTTTGAATGGCAATTGCCAACCTGTTTTTTATTATATATAATAAATTAACTTCAATTGGTTACCCCAACGTCGCTGCGGACTTGGACCGTACCGTGGCCGTTCGCCCCCTCCCGCTCGTGCATCTTGTGTATCGTGCCGCCGATACCAATCTCGTTCTTCCCGACGTGCACTTTGAGGTGGTGAACTTTGTCGCGCCCCTCCGACTTAAACTCGACGCTTTCGTCGAACCGCTTGAGCAACTCCAGGAAACCCTCGATTGTCTCAATTTTCTCATTACCAATTCTGGCCTTGAGTTCTTTTTCAAAATGACCACCCATGGTCCGAACTAGCAATGCCTCTTCGTATTTTGGTTCCACCTGAAGGGCTTAGCTGATGAGTCGTACGGCGCAATTCTCGCGTGTCATATTGTTATTTTTGTATTTCCCCCCCATTAATCGTTTCCTTCACCTTGTTCTGTTCGACGTTTCCCCAATATTTGCACATAAACAGTACCTTAAATTCCTCGAAATTGGTGATGCTCTCCTCAATCATACTGAACCATATCTCAGTATGTCCCTTCATGGTCGACCGGATTATGTTTTTCTGGCGAGTTTCGTCCTTGATTTTTGCAATATGGTTACCTACATTTTTAATAAATATTTTGGGATTTATTTTCCCGTCGTCATAAAACTTGGTATACCTGTCGATATCCCAATCTCGGTAGCTGTGATTGCGGAGTACCTCCCCATTGATTTATCCACCCCGCTTACCTTTAAAGCCTTTACCTCTTCCCGTATTGCTGATAAATCGCTTTCTATTTCCGTGACATCATCTGTCACTTTGACTTTCAGCTCATTAAGTTTGACATTCACTTGTTCAAACCGTCTGTTTGCCCCTTTCTCTAAACCTTTGAATCTTTTCTCACTTTCACCCTGGCATTCTTGAACATGAACATTTATGGTGTTCATCACCCTCAAATTTTCCGTATCAATTTTTACATTTGTACGTTCACAATTTTCCTGCATGGTAGTCATGTTTTGTTGCACTTCCGCAAATTTTGTTTCAAATTTTGCATCCTGAATGTCAAACTTGACATTTATGGCTGCAAAATTATCATTTACACTGTCGAATTTTTCATTTACTTGAGCAAAATTCTCATTCATGCTCACCTTGTTACCATCAATTTCTTGCCTTAAGCCAACAATATCTTGTCTTAAAGCCACAAAATTTTCACTTATACTGACATTATTTTTATTAATGACTTCTTTAAGTCCCCCAATCATTCTGGCATTTCTTCCCTCATTAAATTATCTCTCTTAATGTTATCTTCCCTCATCATCCTAAACATTCTTTCCATCGGATCTTCTGGTATCGGCGCCACGTGTACTTCCGGTACCTCGTGTTGCTCTGGGATCTCTACTTCCACATTCTCTCCGTCATCACTCTCACTCCCATGATCCCCACATTCTTTCATGCTCATACTTCGTGTATTCATGATTTATTTAGGACCTCTTTTGCTATCCACCTTTCAAGTCGTTCGTGTACGTGCCTACTCGTTGGGTGCCAACTTTTGTTGTGATCACCTCCTCTTTTGTCGCTTTTACGGACAGAGGACGTGCGACAACAAATCGATGAGCACCTACCTTCTATTTACTCTTTGGCTCTCAGGGTGCCTACTATTAAGCTTTACGAACTTGATCGGAAGAAACACAAAAAGGACACAATTCAACAAGAACAATATTTAATAAACACATAGTATAAAACAAATTAACAAACATTTTCTTAAAATAAAACACAAACGAACTCAAAATGGAAATGTTAACTTAAATACCTGCGAGGTAATGCTTAGCTGTGCACGTGGTTCTACGCACTTTCGTAATCCTTGGATCGTGGCTTCCAGCTTCTCCTGGAAAATTCTGTTCTTCGGATGAAGATCTTCGGAATTCCTGTGATCGGATTCCGTCTTTCGTCGCCGTTCCAAAACACTCGAGGTCGAGTGGAATGATTCTATGCAGTCCAATAGCCCCCAACTGTGGAGTAGTACTAATTGGCTTGGTAGTGCTTAGCACTTGAATTCAAAATTTGAAATTTATTTTCACGGAGCAAATTATTTTGCAAATTTGCGATCGCTCGCAAATTTTTGAACTTTTTTAATCTTGGTTGGTTTTTTTTGTTTACCAAGGTGATTCCTTCTTCCTTTTGTTTTGATGGTTCTTGCCCTCCATATTAATTTTTATTTATTTGACACCCTGTTTCCTTGCCTTCGCTCGCAATCGCAATTAAAATAACAATAACGAAACTTAATTTAAACTAACAATGCCTAATCCTAACAAATACAATTCTAAAATGCATGGCAACAAACAATAATTGTGTCCCTTTAACTTTAAATGTATTGCTATTTCAATAAGCGAATTTGCTCGTTCGCGGTAGACACAACAATATATGTATTTTTGTATCCTCTCCGATGCTCAGGGTCGCTCACTAATGAAAATTCTTCAGACGTGATACACAATCAAAAATAAGAGACAGGACATATCTAACACAATTTATTAACAACATTAACATTTAAACGACAACAAAAACAAATAAATTACTAACTAATATCTAAATACACTCAAACAATTTAAAATCCCTACTCATTTACGGCTATAATTTTGTAAAGCTTTACCTTATTTTTTTATTCTTTCCTTTTCCGCACTTATTTTGCCACACTGACGAACATTCGAGAACTTCTTCCTTCACCTATACTCCTCCACGTACTAACTTCTCGCGTTCCGTTTTCCAATTCTGGACCAAAGTTACCCAATGTCGGTAATATTCTCCTCCTATTCAGTACAGTTCAATTTCTAGGATTTGTCCAAACACAATTTATTATATTTCTCCTTCTACCTATTTGCTTCGAACACAACTGGTCTGCCTTTATTTAGGAACTGCAACACTCTTATCTCGTCGTTATTAATTTGTAACTCATGAACACGACCGGTCTGCGTGTCATCTATTTAGCAACTGCCTAACACGTCTGGTACGCGTGTTCTCTATTTTACCACTCCCTAACTGCTCGTTATTATTCTTGGCATGGTTAGCTCTCACTTTTTTCCTGATTATGTTTTCTTTTTTTTCTTTCTTCTAAAGATGCCGCATTATGCTACGTGTATTCTTTTTTTATATTTTTAAAAACCTTAATCTAGTAACTTTTTTTTTTAACCACATTCGTACTGAACAATTTTAATAAAAATAATTTTGGCATATCCTCCCTCTTATTTTGATTGTGTATACAGTACACATTGATGAAGGAGATTGCTCGTAGTGGACACAACATTACCCCACTGCAAAGTTATAATAACTATTTGAAACCTTGTGGTAACTTTCAAATCTTTATTTTAATCTCTGCATCCTTTACATATGCACCATACTGGTTCCTCAAGTTATCTGTTACTCACATGTAAACCGTTCCTCATATACCCTTCATCTTTCCTTCTAACCCTCTCAATTGAACCTCTAACTCTTCATTCATGTTTACCTTTATCATATTCCTATTATACTGTCATGCTTCCATCTGTATTCATTCTTTACCTGCTTGGACAAATTTATAGTTTACCCTTCCCCTTGTAGATTACTACATTTATAATATCTAGACAGCGCACAGCTTGTCCTAGACTTCCCCTTGTAGATTCTTGTAGACTCTTGTAGACTCTATTTAACCCCGCTTTCTGCACAGCGCACAGCTTGTTACAGTCTTTCCCTTTCTATTGTCTTGTCCAAACTTTTATACCCAACCTTTAGGTTGTTCTTTGAAGATTCCCTTTTATTTTAGGTAAACTTATTTTAGAAGTCTTGTTAGTAAAGATGCCTGGTATTCTATATTTTCGTACCCAGTTTAATATAACACAACCTTTCACTCATGTTTTTCTCTTCGTCTCATCTTTCATACTCTCATGTCCCGAATTTATTATTGTTTAAAATGCTCAGTCTTCACCTCTTCACATCTCGTTTATCAAAATTATATTTTTCGAATTTTTGCCTAAATTTGTTTTCGTAACCAAATTATAATTTTCAAATTTCTTCCTAAAATTGATTCTCGAATCAACTTTCTCATCTCGTATATAAAAAAATTATTATTTTCAAACTTTTGCCTAAAATTGATATTTAAACCGCGCCTTACTGTCTCATCTCATTCGTCCTATTTACGAATGGATACAGTAAATTTATGTGGAACTTTCCCCGTATGTCTCCTGTCTCATATGCGAGTACGTATACATTTTCATTTACTACTTCATGTACCCTATATGGTCCTTCATAGGGTAAACACAATTTCGCACATTTCTGTTGCGCCCTATTTGATACCCGTAAACTTTTTATAATTACCCGATCGCCTATATCGAAAACCATCCGTTTACGTATCCTCCTATTCATTCGCTCTTCGTATTTCCTTGAACTTCGCAACGCATTCTCTCTTGCTTTTTCCATATCTTCAACAAAACATATATCTACCAAATTCTCTTTCCACGGTCGATGTGGACTAATTCCCTACATCAAATAACACGGTGAGTATTTTGTTCTCACATTTGGTGTCCAATTTATGAAATTTTCGACATCCACCAGCTTCTCTGCCCAATCCGGATGACTTTCATGAGTTAATATTCTCAGAAATTTAATCACCTCTTGGATAATTCTTTCACTAGGATTTCCTTGGGGATGGCGCACTGAACTGAAACAAATGTCTACTCCTTGTTCCTCCCAATGGCTAATAAATCGCTCATTATTGAAGTAGGTAGCATTGTCTGCTAGTATGCGCTTCGGCTTTATTACCCCCTTTACGTAGCTTTCTAGGCATTGTATCGTGATTTCTGTATTACATAATTTTGTTGGGTATAATTCCACATATTTCGTACACACATCGTATACCACTAATAAATGTTTAAACCCCTGTTTCGTTGGAACCAAATTACTTAAGTAATCAATTGCTGTTAACTCTCCAGGTTTCTCAACTTTTATGCTTTTTATGCTATTTTGATTTATATGATTTTTATACTTCGCCAGCTTACATAATTCACATTTATTTATGGTGTCCTTAATAATGGACAAATCCCTAATCGAGTAAAATGCTTCTCTAAAGATTATAAAGGTTTTTCGTATCCCTATATGTCCAAATCTTACATGTAAATCCTCTGCCATCCTAATGGTCATTGTCTTATCTATGACATATAGTTCATTTTCCGCGATTTTTTTCATCAAAAATTCCTGCCTATAGCAATATCCCCTGAATTGGCCTACGTCGTGTAATTTTCCTTTAACGTGATCAAACTCTTGTCGTCCCTGAATCCTCAATAAATTTACCCTTGAATATATCCCCTCTTCTCTATTTAAATAGACCTGTGCAACTAAGATATCTTTTAATTTCTTACGTTGTTCCTCATCTTTCCTACTCATTGCATCTGCAATTAAATTTTCTTTTCCCGCTTTGTGCTTAATCTCAAAGTTAAATTCTTGTATTAATAATGTCCATCTGTACACCCTATTGTTACTAAAATTCATCCTCATCATAAAGGTGAGTGCCGAGTGATCGGTTTCTATTAAAAATTTGTTTCCCATTAAGTAAAATTTTAATTTATTCAGAGCGAATACAATGGCCAGCATCTCTTTTTCCGAGATGGTATATTTAATTTCAGCTCCTCTTAAAATTCGTGAAGCGAAATGTATAGGTACTTCCACCCCCTGTTGTATTTGAACGAGGACCCCACTTATGGCGTAGTCGCTCGCGTCTGTCTTCAAAATGAATGGTAGATTAAAATCTGGATGAATTAATGTTAAATTTTCATAAAAAGCATTTTTTAATCTATCAAAACTTTCTTCCTGCTTCGACTCCCACATTTCTCAACAATGTTAATAAATTTGTTTTTTCCGAATAATCAGGAATAAACTTTTTGTAATAATTCATTATACCTAGAAAACCACGTAAAGCTCGTAAATTCCTCGGACGTGGATAATCTTTTACTTCCTGTAGCCTGTCCGTATCAACAGAAATACCCATCTTGTTGACCTTAAAACCTAGAAATTTTACTTGCGGTAGCATGAATTGACATTTTTTTATATTTAATTTTAACCCTGTTTCCTGTAACGTCGTCAAAACCGCTTCTAACTGTTCAAAATGTTCTTCCTCATTCTTTGAGAAAATTAGCATGTCATCGATATAATGTACCAAATAATTTTCATGTGTGCGTAACACAATTTGCATGACGCGTACAAGTGCTGAACTGGACGTGCTTAAACCAAAAGGTACCACATTAAAGTAAAACGTTTCTCCATCTATACTAAAGCCAGTGTACCTTTTTGATTTTTCTTCTAAAGGTATTAACCAGAAGGAATTTTTTAAATCTAGTTTTGTGAATATGCTCCTATTTCCGATTTTTCCAAATAACGTATCTATGTTTTGAGGTTTTTCGTATTGTGGTTTGGTAATACTGTTTAACTTTCTTGCATCTAAACATAATCGAATTGAGTTATCTGCTTTTTTAACTACTACCAACGGATTTATAAACGCCGTACTCCCCTTTGTTATAATGCCATCGATTACCATCTGGTCCACCTGTCTCCATACTTCTTCCTTGTGATGATGTGGAATCGGATATGTCTTACTTTTGAACGATGCCTCATTCTCAATTAACAAATGATGTTCGTAACCCTCTGCAACAGTTACCTTTTCATTAAATAATACCTGGTGTCTATTTAATATTTCATTTATCTTTTTAATGTGAATTTCTGTGCAATTATTCGACGTTACGATAGAATTTTTACTGACGTCTGTCATATTTATTTTTTCTTGCTTGCTTTCTTTATTAGATTTCTCAAATTTTGGTTTTATTATTTGATTGTTTATTTGATTATTTTCACACTTCATCTTAAAATTTTTAATTTTTAAATTATTTGAATTCAAATTCTGACCTAAACTGGATTTATTTTCACACCCCCATTCTTTTTCTTCTTCATCAACCTCAATGATTTGTCTTTCCATGTCAATTTTCATCTTGAACTTATGTAAAATATCTATTCCCAACAAACACGACGTTTTTAAATTCTTCATGATGACAAACCCATCTACCTTTGTACAATTCCCAATTTTAATTGTAGCTATAACCATTTTATTAATGGATATCATTTTTTTATTATTTGCATTTATCAAATTTATACTTCTTATCGGCAAAACCCCTTTGTTGAAGACTTTCCCATTATCTAAAATGAATTGTTCATCCACAATTATTGATACCTCTGATCCTGTGTCAATTAATGCCACTAACTTTATCCCATTTAACGTTAATTTTATTTTCGGCAAACAAACCGTACTTTCAACACTTGCACCGTATTGCAAATGCTCACTTATGTATTCTCTTGGATGTACATAAGTGTCCCCTTTCCCCTTTTGTCTGCCTTTCATGGAAAATTCGAACCCGATGTCGAATGAACCATACCTCCTGTTGTATTAGCCATTGGAATGTTCATAGTTTCCACCTCAATCCTGTTGATTACTGGACCGTCTCTTTCTTGAAATCTTCCCTCTACTCTTCTTTCATTCATCTGCTCTCTTCTTTCTCGACCTTGATGAAAATTATTATTGTTGTTTGGGCCCCATCTTCTCTTCACGAAGTGATTATACCTTGACCTATCTTGGTTTCCATTTCTTGCATCCTGTGACTCATAATTTCTTGTATAATTTCCTCTTTCTGCTGGCCTTCTATAGTGCAGTTCTTGATTGACGTTTGTACCTTCCCATTTAAACTCTACACTCTCATCGAAACGTTTTAAAAGATTTAAAAAACCTTCTATCTTCTCTATTTTCTCTATCCCTATTCTGGCCTTCACCTCTTTCTCAAAGTGACCCCCTATCACCTTTACTAACAAGACTTCTTCATACCTTGGTTCTACCTGCAATGCTTGGTTGATTATGCGTATAGCATAATTTTCCCTGGATTTCTCATAACCCTTATACTTGCCTACATTTACCTGCTCTTTTACCTTATTTTGTTCAACATCCCCCCAATATTTCTTTAAAAATAACTCCTTAAAGTTATCAAAATTACTCACACTTTCCTCTACCATGCTAAACCAGACTTCCGTCTCTCCCTTCATTGTAGCCCTAATAATGTTCTTTCTCCTCTGCTCATCTTTGATTCGCACCAGGTTATTACCTAAATTGTTAATAAATATTTTCGGATTTATTGTATCATCATTATAAAATTTAGTATATTTATCGACATCCCCGTCTCTGTATCCTGGTGTTTTCAGTGCCTCTATCAAATCCCCCATTGACTTTTTACCCCTTCCTTCTTTATTGCCTTGTATCTCCCCTTTCATTGCCACAATCTGTCTCTCTACCTTCTCACGTTCTATCTGATTCACGCTCTTTTCACATTCTAACCCGTCTATCAGCCTTTTTTCTATTTCTGTCACTCTAACATCAACATGTTTTGTTATTTTATCCACTCGCACGTTTACCTCCTCTGTCAAATCCTTCCTTGTATTCTCATTCAATCTTACGTTAACCTCATTCAATACTAGATGCAATTTTGCATCCCAGTTTTCACCAATGTTTTTGAACTGTTGATCAATTTTTTCAAATTTTATATCCACGGCTGCAAAATTTTTAACATTTTCAGCACTCATACATTTTACCTCTTGTCTCACTTCATACAACCCTTCATTCATGCTTTTAAACTCTTCATTAACAGAAGCAAAATTTTTAACACCATCTTCTTTCATGCTTTTAAACTCTTCATGCACATTTCTGAATTGTGCCATCATCATCTCACACAACCTTTCAGTCGGGTCCTTTTGTACCCCTTCTACCTCTACAACCTTTTCTTTCTCCATGCGCTCACCCCTTTCTGTTGTCATCTGCTCTTCATCTCCCTGTCCAGCCAAGCTTTCATCTTCCCTATTTCTCACATCTACACTTCTACTCCTTCTGCTCCTAGTATTCATTATTATGCAAATTTGTCTACTTATTGTGTCCTACTTTAAACCTGCTCTTTTTGATCGTGTAATCACCTGATGCCCACTCGTTGGTGCGCCACGTTTTGTGTCCTCTCCGATGCTCAGGGTCGCTCACTAATGAAAATTCTTCAGACGTGATACACAATCAAAAATAAGAGACAGGACATATCTAACACAATTTATTAACAACATTAACATTTAAACGACAACAAACAATACAAATAAATTACTAACTAATATCTAAATACACTCAAACAATTTAAAATCCCTACTCATTTACGGCTATAATTTTGTAAAGCTTTACCTTATTTTTTTTTTATTCTTTCCTTTTCCGCACTTATTTTTGCCGCACTGAGGAACATTCGAGAACTTCTTCCTTCACCTATACTCCTCCACGTACTAACCTTTCGCGTTCCGTTTTCCAATTCTGGACCAAAATTACCCAATGTCGGTAATATCCTCCTCCCATTCAGTACCGTTCAATTTCTAGGATTTGTCCAAACACAATTTATTATATTTCTCCTTCTACCTATTTGCTTCGAACACAACTGGTCTGCCTTTATTTAGGAACTGCAACACACTTATCTCGTCGTTATTAATTTGGAACTCATGAACACGACTGGTCTGCGTGTCATCTATTTAGCAACTGCCTAACACATCTGGTACGCGTGTTCTCTATTTTACCACTGCCTAACTGCTCGTTATTATTCTTGGCATGGTTACCTCTCACTTTTCTCCTGATTATGTTTTCTTTTTTTCTTTCTTCTAAAGATGCCGCATTATGCTACGTGTATTCTGTTTTTATATTTTTAAAAACCTTAATCTAGTACCTTTTTTTTTTAACCACATTCGTACTGAACAATTTTAATAAAAATAATTTTGGCATATCCTCCCTCTTATTTTGATTGTGTATACAGTACACATTGATGAAGGAGATTGCTCGTAGTGGACACAACAATACATAGATAGATAACAACATTGAAATAATACAAAAGCCGGTCCTGACTAATATTAAGGAATCACACTAGAGCCAACCCTGTCAACATAAAAAGTTGACATGGAGTATAAATCAACATTAATAATTTTAACATTGTAAAGTTGCCAAAGCCAACAAAAACGGGACACCTTTTAGAGCTTAAATTGCAAAAAGGGAATAAAAAAAAGGGAACATTAATAAATATTAAAGAACATTTTTTATGTATTTTATTGAAATAACGAAAAAGGCATTTTACAAACTATGTACATAAACACAAAACGAAAAGAAAAGCTTGATTATTCTAGCCGTTTTTAGTAGCATATACTGAATCCATCTTAATCGACCTTTAGACCATCGTAGATAGTGATATCTCTTTTAGGTGTAATTACACTATAAAGAACATTTTATTGAGATATTTAACAATTGGCCATATCTTATTTAGTTTAGGATTTGGATAACTACCAACGTTGTAAGTAAAATTAATTACAACATGAATGTATGGGTTCAATAAAGCAAAACGTTTATATGACATTATCGAAGCGAAAAAAGATATTTCTATGCAATCTTTCTTCGACAAATACCACTCACATATCGGCTTAGCTATAATTCCTTGAAGAATATCGAGAGCAAGGTAAATAACTATTTCTGCACCATCTGTTAGTCTCCAGTCCTTCCGATGCGAAAAATTACTCCCAATTCCATAAGGTTTTGATTACCGTTGTAATCAAATTCACATTTAAATGGTTTTTCGCCAGTGTGAATTTTAAATGACTAAATTTTTCTTATACAAAAATAAATGGTTTCTCGTCAGTATGAATATTATAATTACCTTCATGTGCTACTTTATAATTGCAATTACCACACGCCAGTACGAGTTCTCAAATGCAGTTACAAATTATATTATTACCGATTACTTTTATCTTCACAAGAATAGCGTTATTAAATGTTTTAATGTAACGTAAAGTTTAATACGCACAAATTGCACACTCTGCTGGTACAATTTTTACAGCTTTTTTTAAGTTCCAATTTGTTTATAAATTTTACGTTACCAACTTCCCGTGTTAATTTTCAGTGTCCACCTCTTCTTTAATGTCTATAGAATGATGTAAATCTTCTAACTTGAATTTCACATCTTCTACATTAAATTTCATATCTTCCACAGTAAATTTCACATCTTCCACATTAAATTTAACATCTTCTAAATCTTCAACATTACATTTCACATCTTCCAATTCATCCGATACCTCCGTTTCAAATTCGTAGTTGCAACCTGGATAATAGGGAGTTGAGACAAATTCGATGTTGTGCTTTACTACCGTACTACCTTTAGGTATTTTCTGGGAAGGAACTGCATTTTTTTTTAAACGTGGATGCTTCGTTTGATAATCTAAAAAATAAAACTAATTACTACACATACATCACAAAAGTTAGGTTATCTACCTGGTAAAATGAAATCATCTCGTTGAAAATGGAGAGAACACACTCGATTAAAAGTTGTTGATGCTTTTTTCAGTCTTTTATTTAATCGCTGACTAGGTTTGCTGGGGCCTGGTATGGCATTTTCTTCAACATGTGAGGGCAAATTCAAGATTTCGTCTTGTGGACTACCATGTGTGGGTAACTTTAAGGTAGGGACAGCATTTTTTTTTAAGATTGTCTTACCTAAAAGCAAAAAATTAAAAATTGAAAGATTTAGAAATAGAGTCACTCACCTTTATGTACGTAATCATCTGGTTTAAAATGTAGAGAACAAACTCTCATATATTTAGATACTGGTTTTCCGATCTTGAAATTTCTAATCCAAACTTTTCTTCTATCTACAAGTTCCCTGTTACCTAGTTTACTTTCAACAAAAACACGTTGTTGTTCAGCTTCAGGAAAAAGATGAAAATGTATTTCTGGATTTCTTTTCGCCCATGAGTTGCATTGTGGAACTGAACAGTATGCGTTGGACATTTTAAATATTTTTATTATATTTATTTAATAGTATTAGAAAACTTGAGAAACTTGTGATAACCTACAAATACAAAATAATGTCCTTTTATATAGGTTACTAGAAAAAGAGATTGTACCAACCTCAAAGGTGTTTAATAAGTTTAAGATTATACGATGATTTTAACATTAACACTGAAAAACTATTAATACTTCCACTAAATCACAAAAATTTTATTAAAACTTCTATGTATTCGCATCGAAAACAATGTAAACAAACTAAACCATGTCAGAGGAATTAGTTACGATTCTTACCGCACTGGCGCTGCGATCTTAAATTCGATCGCCTATAGAATTTAAGATCGCAGCGCCAGTGCGGTAAGAATCGTAAGTAATTGCAGAGACATGGTTTAGTTTGTTTACATTGTTTTCAATGCGAATACAACATAATGTTTTAATAAAATTTTTGTGATTTAGTGGAAGTAATAGTTTTTCAGTGTTGATGTTAAAATCATCGTATAATCTTAAACTTATTAAACACCTTTGAGGTTGGTACAATCTCTTTTTCTAGTAATAACCTACACAAAATGGAAAACCAACCGCATTATTAGAAATAAAATGCATATATGAATGTAAGTTCTTTTATTTAACTATAAAAATAATAACTTACAACAAAAGTTTTTTTAGGTGCAGGAAAGAATATTCATAATGGTTTACCACGGGTCCAGTATATTACCAAAGAAAATAATAAGTGGACTTTAAAAAGATATAGTAAACATTACGGGCAGATCCAAATGGGAATGGCCCTTTTAAATTTAAACAAAACATATTTTGTATTATATACATCATACGACAAAAGTTTTTTTACTATTGAAGTGGATTATAATTATGAATTTGCAAAAGAAATGCTATTTGTAATAAAAAAAATTTTATGGAAAACATGTTTCATAATTTGTGTGATAAAAACATTATTAAATAATAATATACCTAGTTAATTTATTTATTTAAACTTAATGTCTCGTCACATGAATTGTTTTCTTTCACTTCATTTCTTTTATTTAATCGCTGACTACGTTTGCTGGGGCCTGGTATGGCATTTTCGATATGGCGCCGGTGACAACGGCCCAAGTGACAAGGAATATCCAAAAAAAAAATCCCTTGGTATATAGGTCAAAAAAGGGATTAGTTACAATGTAAAAGGAGGATATTTGAGGATTTTTAAGAATAATACCGAAATTTTAGTAAAAACCATATGCGGTGCCCGCGGGATAGGTTGTCGGCCTATTTTTAGCGTGGTTTCAAGAACTACGGACATGCCCCCAACATGAAATTTAGTAAAATTTTGGGTAAATCACGGCCTTTTTGGCTATGTTTCGGTCCGAATGTGTTACATTTGTCGTCGCGGAGGTGATCATAAAAAAAATCCGAAAAAAGTGTGAAAATAACAAAGTTGCATTTGTACGGGCCACTGATGCACCACGAGGCGATGTGACATCGTTCGCCCGTGGTCCCTTGAAATCGAGTGAAATTTTTTTGCTCAGATTTGAAATTTTCTTTGAAAATCGGGAAGGTGGGGGTGTGATTAGTAGATATTAGTAATAAATATTCGCAAAAAAATGGAAAATAACACGTATTGCCGAAAAAGTGAAAAAATAAAAAATAATTTTCCTTCGATTTTTGGGGTGTGCATTCTATAAGGAGGGTAATCCATCGTCAAAACCTACTCTTCCGGGGCGCCGCTCCGCTCCGCTCCGCGTTGCACCCCTCCAGAGCGGTTTTGACTCTGGTTACTAGGCTAAACATACGAGAAGGTGATACAAAATCTTTCCTTACTGCTCTAATGGGAAGCAGCTTGGAGAAGATAAAGTCCACGCAGAAGGTAAGAACCTTCTGCTTTTAAATGCGTGGAGCCCTGGTGTTAGGTCAACTAGCTCTTTGATGGAAACGTCGGTATGCGAGGGCCATGGGTCGTGTAAAAACGCCTCGGATAAACTCAAGGAAGCAGCTTTGCAAACACACACAAAATAAACTTAACAATAAAATAAAAATAAACATAAAAATAAACAATACGATGGTCATTGCTTAAAGGCTTAATGATAAAGTCGATGCTTATGGTGTTAGTATGGCACCAGTGGAACGTATCACAGTAGTCCACTACAGTAGCCGACCAGAGAAACTAAACAGAAGCAACCCACATTGCCACCAAAAAATCACCACCCCACCAACAATCGACGGAACACTCGAATGGTCATAAACAATCCCATAATGGTAACCACATCGAGCTTCCGACGACCAAACCAAGCGGCAGCGAACCCCGGTACAATGTCGCACCCTGTATATATGTAAGTCACACATCTTAGCCTTTATTAAATAAAATATAAAATCATAATTAACACAAAAAGGTATCGACACAAAATTTCAAGTATGAAATTTGAACTTACGTCGATAAATCTAGAGTCTTGCTGCTAATACAATTTACCAGTACGTCGACATTAAATTAAAGGAAATAATACCCAAGCAAAGTTTAATAACCAAAACGTAATAATATAAATAAGTAGCATTACTACATTTATCAAAACAACACTTAAACTTGGTATTTTTATCGACGAATGCAAAAGTGCGATAGTAGTAGATTGCAATTTATCACGAAGTGCAGAAAGTTGTAATCTGCCACTTATCTATCAATTGCAACCATTATTTAAATAAAATTGCAGCACAAAAAAAGAATACCAGATTGTTACACATAAATAAAAAAATAAAACACATTTAAAAAAGCCAAGGGAAAAAAACATGCCATCGAGCTTCTGATGTTAAAATATTGGCCACTCGATCGACAGGTACTGTGAAGTAATAGCAAATAAATCGTGCTACTCACCGATGCTACCGGATAAACATCCTTCCCAGAAATCATGGGCCAGGGTGGTCGAATAGGGACACATGGCACGGCCAAAAAAACCACAATCCTCCAATCGCGGATCAAATTCCCTACTGGGATGGAAAAACAGCATATTCCATATAATAACCGGATTGTCGGACTGAAATTCCCACAAACGTAACCATACTCCGCAAAATCGAAAACCAACCCCGAAAATCACTTCACAGCCCACAAGACGTGACCTTCTCGTCCGTCATTTTTCCCCAAGTCCCCTGCAGCGCGCAGCTCGACTTGCGTTCCGGAAAACAGATAATAAAATATCGAAGTGCTCAATAAATTTGATGTAGATGGCAGTGACCAACAAATTATTGTACCAGGTTGATCATAACGGATCTAAAGTCAAAAATCCGTTATAAAGGGCCTCCGATCAAGAAAACCGGGATAAATGAAACCGGGATGTGAGAGAACCTCGAAATAGCATTAAAAAGTATAGTCGCGGTATGGGGCAGTTATCTTTTACGTTTCACCCCCAAAAAAATCGCGTAAAAACGAAAAATAATCGATGTTACATGTAGGAGAGACGAGCTGCATCTGCCGGTCCGTAACCTGATACCTTTACCTGATATGTATTTGATGGAGCATCCCGGCGCAGCCGGCCTTCTCCTTCATCTGAAAGAATACATTAGTGACATTGGAATTTATAGAGACCGGTGGGTCTCTGGGAATTGGCGCTTGGCGGACTGACTGGTCAAAACCTGAGCTGTGACTGTGAATATGTAATATGAGAAGAAAAAGAAAATTTTTACGTTTGCCGATATAGTAGAGTCCCTAATTCGAAGAAAGAAATTATGAATTAATTTCTATTGATGACCTCGAAGTGAGTGGCTTCTACTTGGAACTAGTCAGAATTGGCGACTAGTGGGATTATAGTGATACTATGGGGGGTGATTTAACGAAGCTTGTGATAATTGATCGAAAAATTACACAAATCTAGTGAATAAATTCACTTTCGAAGAGAATTTGTGTAAGTTAAACCTATGAACATACATTAGTCTGTGTGGGGGTGAGTTATGGTCAGGAGTTGTCCGTGGTCAGGAGTGATTTGGGACGGGGAATGAGAAAGTCAGCTGGGTTGTATTGACCTAGTTGGTTTACTAGTGGGTTTTCTGAGAATTTGGATTTGTTGTAGAGATTGGTGGCATGTTTACGATTAAGAGTGTTAATGAGGTCTAGTTTGGCGTCTGCATGTAGTCGCCTGTTAGTGACGTAATAGGGGGCGCTGAAAATAGCTCGGAGATTTTTGTTTTGAATGACTTGAAGTTTATTTATGGCCCTGGGGCGTGCATATCCCCAGACAGGGGAGGCGTAAATCATTGTCGGGCGGATTATGGCTTTGTATAATCTTAGTTTGTTAGCGGGGGACATGGTACTTTTTGCGTTCATGAGGACGAACAGTCTATTGAAGAGGCATTTGGCTTTACCGGCTGCGGAGGAAATGTGAGCGTCCCATTTGAGGCGCCGGTCCATGGTAATGCCAAGGTACTTGACCTTGGTTTTCCAGGGGATTTGCTCCTCGAACATCCAGACACTGGAGTTGTGAGGCTTGCAACGATTTCGAAACATGATCGCGGAACTTTTGCTCGAGTTAACCTCGATGCGCCAAGTTTCGTACCACCTTCCGAGATCGGTGATCGCCTCCTGGAGGCGGGTTGTGGCTATGTCCGGGTGGATTGAGGATGTGTATATTGCAGTGTCATCTGCATATTGTGAAATTTTTGTTGCGGGATCTAAGGGGGTTGGAATGTCGCTCATGAAGATGCTAAAAACAGTGAAGCTGCAAGGATCGATCCCTGGGGGACCCCGGAGATAATGGGGCGCTTTGTGGATCTGGTGTTCATGAGTTTGACTTGGAGATTTCTGTCGTGAAGGTAGGAGGCAATAAGTCGGACTAGTGGAATTTGAATTTTAGATTGAAGCATTTTGAACAGGAGGCCTTCGTGCCAGACCTTATCGAAAGCTTTCGATACGTCGAGTAGCACTAGGCCGGTGAATTCTTTTTTGTTGAGTGCCTGCGTGACGAGCTCAACTAATCGGAGGGCTTGGTGGGTCGTGCTGTGTCCAGCACGGAAGCCGAATTGTTCGTTTTGAATAATACTGTTATCGAACATGGCTTCTTGGAGACGGGTGAGAATGACTTTTTCAACTACTTTTCCGATGGAAGGGAGCAGGCTGATTGGTCTATAGCTTTTCGGAAGTTTGAGATTTTGACCGGGTTTGGGGATTACCACTACGTCAGCGGTTTTCCATATTTGTGGGTAGCAGTTGAGTCGAAAACATGCGTTAATTATGCCGGTGATGGCAACTTTGGCTTTTTGGGGGAGTTCTTTGAGGGCAGTATTGGTGATGCCATCTGGACCTGGGGCTTTCCTCTTTTTTAGGCGTTTAATGGCAATGGTGACCTCCAGAAGGGAGGCGGGGGTGATATGTGTGTCATCGGAGGTGTTTAGGGTGGTGGTGACATAATTTTCGACAGAATTAATATGGTCTTGGTCTAATCTTGTGGTGTTGGGGGAGCATTGAGCTTGGAGGCTGTCGGCGAAGATTTCAGCCTTTTCAAGATCGCTCCGGGCAATAGTGCCGTCAGGGCGGGAGAGAATTGGGATGGTGACTTTCTTTTTTCCCTGGAGGGCGGCGGCCATGCGCCATGCGGACATGTCTTTAAATGAAAGGGAGTTAATGGTGTCTAACCATTCATTGTCATGAAATTCTTTGACTTTAACGTCTACTTGCTCTTTGAGCCGGTTGTATGACCTTTGGTCATCAGGGTTGCGAGTTCGCCGAGCGAGTTTCCTCGCTCGGTTTTTGGCTCTGATAAGATCTTTGAGAGAGGGAGTGAGTTTGTCTCTGACGTCCGTGGTGTTAACTTGAAAAGAGGTTTCGTCAACGGATTTTTTGATGTTGTCTTGGAATTTGGCAATGAATTGGTCTAGGTCAGTGGGGGACTCAAAGAATGGGATTGGTCCAAGGTTTTTTTACAGATTGTCTTTGAAAGAGGTCCAGTCTGTTGTCGTTCTCGTGGGAGGGCCCTTTGGGGGTAACAACGGTCCGAGTGTCAGAAGGACCGGGTAGTGGTCTGAGTTTAGTTCTTCGCTGGTGGAGATATCGTATTGGAGTTGTACGTCTTTGAAAATGGCTATGTCCAAGATGGACGGCGTACCTGCGTTAGAAAAGTGGGTGGGGGAGGTGGGAGCGATGATCGCGAAGTCCAGCTCGTCTGCTAGTGAAAGTAGGTCGCGTCCTACATGGTTTGTGTGTTTGCACAACCAGTTGGAGTGTTTAGCATTGAAATCGCCGGCGATGATCTTCGCGTCGGGGCCTTCGAGGAGGGTTTCTAGGTCCTCTTTGAGGATGCGTTGCTGAGGGCGATTATAGACGGAGGAGATTTGCAACCAACCGTGATGTGCGGTGTGGATGCTCACCGTAGTGATTTCAAGGTACTCTAGGTCGGGGGTCGGTATTGCGACGTGTTCGATGGATGATTTTACGTAAATTGCGGTTCCGCCGCCGCGTCCGTCACGGTCATTCCTATAAAGTGAATAGCAAGGGAGTTTTGCCAGTTGGCCAGCTCTGAAGTGGGTTTCGTTGACCAAGATTACATCAAGGTCGTGATCGTGCGCGAACGCGAGAAGTTCATTTCGTTTGGCTGAAAGGCCGTTGGCGTTCCAAAAAGCCGTCTGCAAAGTGGTGGTTGGAATCTGGGTTTAGACATTAACGGGTGTGAAATTAGTGGCTTTGGCGTTCATGATTATTTCAATATTGCGGACGAGTTCAGCATTGGCATTGAAATTACGAAGTTGTTCAAAAATTGCTTTTGTTTGTCGGGAGGGAGCCTCATCGTAGGAGGTGGTGGGCGTGGGGGTGGGATGTGTTGCTTCCCTGTGAGGGGCATGCTGGCTAGCGACTCCTAGATAGGATGGTCGATTGGGGCCTTGGGAGGAGGGGTAATTGTAAGTGGGGCGGCCAGCGAAGCGGGAAGATGCTTCGCGAGCTGAAAGTTCTCGCCGCTTGGGCTTGGGGAACATAACGCAACCTTTATAGTTTGCGGGGTGGTTTCCTGTGCAGTTAGCGCAGGTGGCGGGGTCCTCGCGGATTTTTTGGCAAGCCTGAGTGAGATGATCCCCTGCGCATTTGATGCATTTGGGGGGGCGCGGCAGAGGGTTTGGGCGTGCCCGAACCGTTGACAACGGTGGCATTGACCGAACTCTGTACGTTTGTGGGGTGTTTCGGTGCGGGTGTTTATTGACAGGACCGAAGTCATGTCGAAAATTCTCTTGGCATCTGAATTGTGGGTTAGATGGACAAGGTATAGTGGCATGGGTTTTTTGTCGCGACCTTGGCGCATCTGGAAAACGGACTGAATTTCGAAATGTTGAGATTCGAGGTCTTCCTTGACCTCGGCAGGGGTGATTGTGATCGGAAGACCACGGATGACCACTTTGAGTGGTTTATCTTGGGGGAGGGGGAATGAGTGTGAGGGGAGGGATTTTTCCTCAAGTAAACGGCTGAGGGCCCGGTAGTCTGTCTCGGTGGCTGGCTGGATGGAGATGCCATCCACGAGAGTGCGAATTTTAGTTGTGGCGATTTTACGTTCTTGATGGATCAAACGGTTAATAGCTGGCCAGTTTTCCTTTGTCCGTAGGACAATAGGGGGGATTCGGCTGGCGGAGGTAAATGTTGGGTGTGATGCACCCTGGGAGTTCGAGAGGGGGGCGTTAGTATCGATTGGGGGGCTGGTAGTGTCCATGCCGTCATCGTCATCGCAATCGGCTTGGGTGTCGGGGGGGGTATCATCTACCTGGAGACAGGAGAACCTGTTCTTGGTAGCAGGCCCTAAAGTTTCACTGTCATTGCTGACATTGGAGCGGGCGCGTTTTAAGTTTCGGTCGCTGGGGGTGACGAAGGTGTCACCACCAGTGGAGGTGGAAGCGTGGGTCTCCATTGCCTCTGAGGGAGGTTGGTCGGTGGAGAGGGTTGGTGCAGTCTTGACTGCGGAAAGCGAGCGTGTTATCGGCTTTGGAATACTGGATTCCATAAGGGGGCGCGGTGGGTCAGCTTTTTTGGTGGTCGTGGCTGTTTTAGTCGTTTTTGTCTTTGGGACTGTCTTTTTGGCGGAGGAAGTCGGTAGAGGGGGGAGGGGGTCTTGTCCTTCTTTTTCCCTGAGGGGGCAGTCGGGCGTGGTATGGCAACCGGGGGTGGTTGGGCGACCGGAGGTGGTTGCGCGACCGTGGGGGTTTGTGCTCTTAGGGCTTTGACTTCAGCGGTTAAATCGCTGATTTGAATTTGGAATTTTGCGATCATGGCATTTTGGGCTATGAAAGCCTTGAGGAGTTCGTCATAATTGTTGGGGGTCGTGTCATTAACATTCATCATAGTTTATCAGTTATTTAAATGTTAAAAGTAATAATAATAATAAAATTTGAGTTATGTTGTAAAATCTGTAAAATATTTAAAATGTTGTGAGGCAACCTTAAATTTATCTACTTGGATTTATTTTAATTGAGTGCAAAGGAATTTGCTGACTTGACTTAAATTTATCTGAGTGTACTTGAACTTGAAAGATTGTGATGAATGAATAAATTTTTAATGCTAATTTGTGTTGTGATGCAACAGCAAGTTTTAATCTAAATGAACTTTAAAAGAATTTGATGATTTGAAAATAAATTTGTTATGTTGCGATAGTGCTATCTGAAAATAACCTAGGTTAATAAAGTTTACTGACCTGATTATGTACACTTCTGTACACCGGCTGATGACCTCGGAGGGGAAGGGGGCAAAAGAGCGCTCGACCGTTTGCTAAATGTGACGTAGCTAGCTACGTCACTTAACAAATGGCGGGATCTTTTTACCGGGAAACTGGGAGGAACACTTAAAAGCGTGTTTAAACGCTTTGACGACGAAATTTAAATAGAAAAAGGATCTTGATGTTAACACTTTCACTTCTATTTTAAATTGTCGTTTAGAGAACAGTAATGAAAATTACTTTTTGAACTTAATTCGTGAAAATTAAAGAGCGCAAAAATTGACGTGCGGCTAGTTCAGATGCAAGATCGGAACTGGCCCGGTCCATAAACGGCTAAGTCTAAGACTAGTTCATCTCGCACGGACTGTCAACAAAATGCGTGAGATTCCACCCGCGCGTCAGTGAAACACGTAAAATTAACGATTTTCAAAGTGGATTTTCTCTATCAAAAGTTGGTTTATCCTCCCACAGGAGTGTTACCATTGACTTTTAAAAACATTAAACTATCGGAAAATCGATAGCTAAAATTGAAATTCGATGTTGGATAAAAGTCACCCTTCCCTTCGATATATATCGATACGATACATATCGATGATCTTCAACATGTGAGGGCAAATTCAAGATTTCGTCTTGCGGACTACCATGTGTGGGTAACTTCAAGGTAGGGACAGCATTTTTTTTAAGATTGTCTTACCTAAAAGCAAAAAATTAAAAATTGAAAGATTTAGAAAGAGTCACTCACCTTCATGTACGTAATCATCTGGTTTAAAATGTAGAGAACAAACTCTCATATATTTAGTTACTGGTTTTCCGATCTAAAATTTCGGTGCGAATTACCTAACCCTGGCAACCCCAAAAAAATTGAAAATTTCCTATTGCAAAGAGGAAGGTTTATATAGTATAATGACATAATTTTCATAAGCGAAGATATAACCAAAATTTCGAGAAAAATCAATTTGAAAAGTACGTAAAAGTAGCATCGACTACTGCCGTAGACCGCGATGGAGGCGGGTCGATGTGCATCAGTCGCCCGTGGTCTAAACCACGCCTAGCGAGGTTATAAATAAATGTTGCGGTCGCTCTATACCGACAGCATTTGTAAGTCGACTTTCGTGCGTTAAACATGGCAAAAATAACTCTGAATGCTAATATTTGGCCTAATAATTATAAAGATGTGGAGTGGTTTTTCGACTGTAGCGACCGTGAATTAATTGATCTTTTGAAAGACTGGAAATTAATTAAAAGCAAGAATAGGTGCACTAAAAGAAATTGTAGACGATTGTGTCGGGTGCATCATAACAGTGACTACTGGCTGAATTATTGCTACAGGTGTCCAGGTTGCAGAAAAACCTACCCCATCAACGCCGGATCATTTTTTGAAGACAGGCGTCTCGACCCGAGGCTAATTTTCATGATTTTGTGGGATTGGGCGTGCAGCATACCGGCTGGAGCAACAGCTACGAACTGCGGAGTATCCCCGAAAACTGTGTACAGTTTGTACCGGGATTTCCGCAGCATTTGTACCTGGAAGTTGCAGAATAACCCCGAGGATTAGCTGATCGGTGGTCCGGGCCAGGTGGTGCAAATAGATGAGAGTGTTATAACCCGCCGCAAATATAACGTCGGCAGGGTTCCTGTACGAGCCCAGAAGTGGGTGTTGGGTTTGTACAGCTGCACAGAGAAGCGGAGCATCATCAAATATGTCGAAAAACGTGATGCCGCGACTCTGCAGACACTCATCAAGCTATATGTGCTGCCTGGTACCGAGATTTGGACCGACGGATGGAGGGGTTATTCTGGACTGAATACTCTGGACGGCGCTTCACCCTACACCCACAAAATCGTGAACCATAGCCGGTATTTTGTAGACCCACTTACCGGTGTGTGTACAAATATGGTCGAGGGCTACTGGTCTACCCTAGAGATGTTCTGCCGTCGACGGGCTGTATTATCTTCCACCCTGCTACCTGAGCACCTGGATCAATTCATGTGGGAATGGTTATATGGCAAAACTGTCCAGGACCGGTTCTTCAACATCATCGTGCACATGTCCGGCGGATATGCTCTGGAGTAACTTTCACGGTCGCTAAAAAACGGTTCTTTTCAGAACCAAAAATATCTTAAGAAGTAGGTCTCTAAATAAACATAATAAACGTTGGCTTGACCAGAATTGTGATCAACAAAAAACCTCCCCTACGCTGCTCCGCAGCTCCGGGCGGTTTTTCATGCTCAGAGCCCCTAACGCGGCAGAGCTAAACATACGAGAAGGCGCCACGCATCAAGCAAACCGGGATAAAGGCAACCGGGATTTTAAACCCCCAAAAAATCGCCTAAAAACAAAAAATAATCGATGTAACATGTACCAGAGTCGAGCTGCATCTGCCGGTGCGAAAAAAAAAACCAAAAAGTACTCTATTGACATTAAAAACTTTACATACATATTTAACATAACAATTCTGATTACAATAATAACAAAAACACGTTAACAAATTAAAGTAACAAAACTATTACAAAATACATATTTATTTAAACATGGAATTGTTGAATCGTACCTATCCCCTAGAGGATTAATCGAATTAAATTGAATATAATTGAATCTGAAGGTTAATTGATATGGTATCTCGAGGTAAAAAAGAGTGCAAAAACCCCGCGCCGTGATAAAAAAAAAGCCAAAAAAGGATTAAGTTACTGATACTTTACAAAATAAAATGATAATAAAAATTTTTTAGTTAAGTTACTGATTATTTGATTTCTAGTTAATGATTATTTATTATTTAAAATGATATGGTGTAAAAGGTTGTGTCTGATCCTGAAGGGCAAGGTGTCTTGTGTGTGTGTACCAAGGTGTGATGTGTGTTGGTTTTGCCTTACCGTGTGTGTGAAAAATTTTATGGCTGTGTTATGTATGACTTGTGTTAGCGTTTTAATTTGATGTGAAGTGTGTAATTCGTGTATAGGTGTGTAGCGTGGAGCTCCGGAAATGACTCGGAGACACTTGTTTTGTATTGTTTGAATGAGTTTTATGTTCGTCGGGGCTGTCCTGCTCCATACTGGGGAAGCGTATAATAGAATTGGTCTGATTAATTGTTTGTAGATGGTCAGTCTGATTTTAGGGTCAAGTCCGTTTTTGTATGAAAGTAATGGGAAAAGCGCATGCATTGCTCCTTGCGCTTTTCGTGCAGTGAGTTTTAAGTGTGTTCTGAAAGTAAGTCGTTCGTCAAGGGTCACCCCTAGGTATTTAACCGTAGGGGTGTGTGTGATGTCCGTACCGTTTATCGTGAGTTTGTTTGTAATTTGGTCTCTACCGTCAACAAAATGAAATCTCACTAAATTTTTACATGTAAATTAGCAATTTTCAAAATCGATTTACTCGAAATTTTGATTATATCTTCGCTTATAAAAATTATGTCATTATACTATATAAACCTTCCTCTTTGCAATAGGAAATTTTCAATTTATTCGGAGTTGCCAGGGTTAGGTAATTCCCACCGAAATTTCTAATCCAAACTTTTCTTCTATCTACAAGTTCCCTGTTACCTAGTTTACTTTCAACAAAAACATGTTGTTGTTCAGCTTCAGGAAAATAATGAAAATGTATTTCTGGATTTCTTTTCGCCCATGAGTTGCATTGTGGAACTGAACAGTACGCGTTGGACATTTTAAATATTTTTATTATATTTATTTAATAGTATTAGAAAAAACTTGAGAAACTTGTGATAACCTAGAAATACAAAATAATGTCCTTTTATATAGGTTATAACTAGAAAAAGAGATTGTACCAACCTCAAAGGTGTTTAATAAGTTTAAGATTATACGATGATTTTAACATCAACACTGAAAAACTATTACTTCCACTAAATCACAAAAATGTTATTAAAACATCTATGTATTCGCATTGAAAACAATGTAAACAAACTAAACAATGTCTCTGGAATTAGTTCAACCGGCGACCGTTGGTGGCATATCGCTTATCTTAAATCGCTTTTTTATAGAGAATTTTGTACTCTTCAATTTTGATTTGATGATAATTTTCACTAAAAATTAAAGTAAGCGAGTTATACACAAAAAACTACTGTAGAGGATTAAATCCTCACTTGGAAAAAGGGCGACAGGGAATTTTCGAATTCAGTCAAATTTGAATATATGCGCCCCCCCTCCAAAGATTCTTATCTTTTTGAAAATTTTAAACTATTTGTTGGGTTTTGTCAAGGTTTAGTGCCCCCATTACGATGACGCCTGAGGCAAAAACCTCAGTCACCTCACCCTTACTACGGCACTTGATGCTGTACTGTAATACCAACAGCCTAACAGAAGAAAAATCGGCAGGGGTTGATGTATTGCGCCTCCGAGCACGATTTGGACGTTATCATGGTCTGTGAAACGTTCCTCCAGTTATCGACGAAAGTGAAGATACCGAACTTCGACCTTTGCAGGAACGATCGTATGAATGAAAACTCAGGAGGTACTGAAATTTACCCCAAGAAAACGCGAAAGTACCAAGAAGTGCCAATGCAAGAACTCGACACCCTAGAAGCAACGACGGTAAGGATTGATGTTCGTACCCCCCGTTCCGGTGCGTCTCCCACAAGCCGATGACTTCTTGGACATCGTCCTTCTCAACGACAAGTCCCTCCAAAACCACCTTGAAGTAAGTGGCCCGCTCAACTCCAATCACTACCCTGTTATTTTCTACTTATACAGATTCAAGATCAGTCCTGTTGACGTGTGCCCCTGCGATTCAAAAAGTAGGCAGATTGTGCATCATTTATTGTTTTCCTGGCCGAAATACGTCCAACAACGCCACTCCTACACTTCTCATTGCTCTTTACTAAATATTTCACTATATATCATTTCAGAAATTATCGTTAATAAATCTATAACCAAAATATTTATTACCTCTTGTAAGTCAATTATCAACACCCTAAAACAATTTAACACCCCCCCTTAGTCTGTCTAAAATGGATTTATGGCCCACCAATATTTATCAATAAATCTGTTAAACTTCATTCAATTCATTCCAATTTTAATTTTGCTATTACTTACCCGCTGTTCATTTGTCTAATTTCTATTTATAATTAAATATTTAATTCTAATATTGTTAAACTCATCTACATTAATTCTCATCACCATTTATCACCACCATTCTAGTTGTGCCAATTTATTGTTAAGTTTTTATTGTTTATATTGTTTATATTATGTACTATGTATCACATTGCATGAATATACTTCCTCTCGAGGAAAAAAACAAAAAACAGATGAGATGATGCCGACTTTAATTTTGCTCAGAAAATCGCGTAGCCGTAGTTTCACGGCCACATCTTGCACAACATGGAGAGAGTTCCTGTGATCAACCCGCCATCTAACTGCAAAAGGACTTCGAAAGTCAGGTAATCGCAGCGGCGTAGCGAGCTCTTCTGGCGTCTGAGGCAAATTTGAATATATGCGTCCCCCTCCCAAAAGATTCCTATCATTTTGAAAATTTTAAACTATTATTTATTGGGTTTTGTCGAGGTTTAGCGCCCCCATTGCGATGGCGCCTGAGGCAAAGCCTCGGTCGTCTCACCCTTGCTACGGCGCTCTCTTAGAGTAAGAAAACAAATGGATGCTTATCAGGTATTCCGTACCCCCCAGGTACACTTAATTTAATGCGAAAGAAAA
This sequence comes from Podabrus alpinus, assembly GCA_932274525.1. NCBI lineage: Eukaryota > Metazoa > Arthropoda > Insecta > Coleoptera > Cantharidae > Podabrus > Podabrus alpinus. Next base: position 40,281,075 of record OW026452.1, on the reverse strand, counting down.
ACTTTTACTTTTACGTTCCTCGGTATTAAGAAGAACGGTACTGAGATCGTTATGAAAAATATCATAAAAAATACCCTCACTGCCGGATTACAAACAAAAATTGCAAAAGATTCAACGAAAAATTATAAATTTTGATGGTTCTGAATGATGACAAGTGTACCTGGGGGGTATTCCGTACCCCCCAGACCCTCCGGTCATGCAATAGCGATTTTTATGGCGATTATTGCACTAACTCAGCCACTCGAAAAAATTTTTCGAGTGCTACACACTAAAGAACATGCTTATATCTGTCTATTAAAACAAAAAAAAGTGTGAACGGGGTCAAAACAACCCCAAAATCGACTTTTGAAAAGTACGGGAAATTAGCATCGAGTATGCGGCAGACCCGGGTCGATGTCACATCGTTCGCCCGGCGTGCCTTGAAATCGAGTGAAATTTTTTCGCTCCGATTTGAATTTTTCTTTGAAATTCGGATAGATGGGGGTGTGATTAGTGGATATTAGTAATAAATATAATCAAAAAAATGGAAAATAACCCGTGTATTGCCGAAAAAGTGAAAAAATTTAAAAAAATTTCCCTTCGAATTTTGGGGTGTGCATTCGATAAGGAGGGTAATCCATCGTCAAAACCTACCCTTTCGGAGCGCCGCTCCGCTCCGCTCCGCGTTGCACCCCTCCAGGGCGGTTTTGACTCTGGTTACTAGGCTAAACATACGAGAAGGCGCCACCCATCAAGAAAACCGGGATAAATGAAACCGGGATGTGAGAAATAGCATTAAAAAGTCTAGTTGCGGTATGGGGCAGTAAACTATTACGTTACACCCCCAAAAAATCGCATAAAAACAAAAAATAATCGATGTTACATGTACGAGAGACGAGCTGCATCTGCCGGTGCGAACCTTACCTTTACCTGATATCTATTTGATGGAGCATCCCGGCATGGCCGGCCTTCTCCTTCATCTGAAAGAATACATTAATGACATTGGAAGTTGTAGAGACCGGTGGGTCTCTGGGAATTGGCGCTTGGCGGACTGACTGGTAAAAACCTGGGCTGTGACTGTGAATATGAAATATGTGAAGAAAAAGAAAATTTTTACGTTTGCCGATATAGTAGAGTCTGCCGGTGCGAAATACTCTAAGTGTTAGGGTCATTCATTACGCACGGACTGTCAACAAAATGAGCGACGCGCGGGAATCTCGTTAATTTTACCACTGAATTACATGAAAATTAGCTGAGTTAATTCAATTTTTTCAAAAGTTTGGACCCTATTCACATTTTTTATTATTACAATTTGCTAAAATAAGTGTGTTCTTTAGTGTGTAGCAGAAGAAATTATGTTTCGAGTGGCTGAGTTAGTGATAGAGTAACCGATTTTCTTTTTATTTCATAAATACTTAGCATGATATAGGCAAATTTTCTTAATCTGTTTTATAAAGAAAATTGTACTCTTCAATTTTGATTTGATGATAATTTTCTCTAAAAATGAAGGTAAGCGAGTTATAGGCGAAAAATTACTGTAGAGGATTAAAATCCCCACTTGGGGAAAATAAAATCGCGGTCAAATTTTTCGAATTCAGTAAATTTGAATATATGCGCCTCCCCTCCCTCCCAAAATATTCTTATCTTTTTGAACATTTTAAACTATTTATTGGGTTTTGTCAAGGTTTAGCGCCCCCAATTGCGATGGCGCCTGAGGCAACAGCCTCAATCGCCTCACCCTTGCTACGGCGCTGGGTAAGCGATTCGTTACGTTTTGCGACCCATTCAATCCCAATCCCAAACTCCCGAGATTTCCTCCCCATTCGCTGAAACATTTTATTCGGGACAAACGCCGCGCACATCGTATCGCACTATGGACGTAGCATCCTGACGACCCACGAAGGGCGATCGGTTTGAAGAACGAAGTGACCGCCTAGGAGCTGCTCACTAAATCAGCCAACATCGCTGAAAAACAACGGATTAGCGCCAAACAAGTTTTGCTGAAGCTACTTGGCGGGGTGAGTTTGAGACCTTGAAGTTCCGGATGACACTATCAATCGCGTCCTGGTCCAGGCGGTTCGTTGTGAGCGACGCCAGGATGAAGACGAGTGCCTTTGGCGTAACCTGCGCGGGTTCTTTCTCTTCTTGGGCCGATCCTCTTCTGTCTTCACCCTGCCGCGCGGGTTTTTGTCTCCATTACTAGTCTTTATTGCGTAGTAATTAGGTAGCGTATCGCAATTAGGTAGGGGTCCGCCGTATTTCCAATTGGTCGTCGACATCTTTGGTTTCGGCAAGCTCCTGCAACCCCTAGTTGGCGGGGTGGGCTCCTCCACACTTCGCACAAGTTCCCCCGACCCCTTGCAATTCGATGTAAGTCCAAAACCCTGACATCTTGAGTCGATATGCCGATAATTTTTTCAAACGTGAAGATTTTCCTTGACTCTTCATTTTTCCTCAAGATGACCGTGATAAAGGGGTCTCCTGTCTTCACCGCGGTTCATTCTTGCTGCAGTAGAGATAATTAATCTTTATTAAGGACCACTAAATACATTTTAAAAAAATGTAGATTGCGATTCCTTTGTTCTTCAGGTCGTCCTTCACGTCCTAGGTGTTGATCTCCTTCGGGATTCCGCAAAGTGCCACTTTTAACGGCTTGTCCTCTTGAAGTTGGTGGTAGTAGAAGCCACCTTCCTCAGGTTTAGGGCTTCCTGAAAGGAACTGAAGAGCGCCCTATAGGCTTCTTTTGTCGTTGGGGTAATAGCGGGCCCTCCAGCTATGTTTCTCACATTGGTGAATTTGGTTTTCCTTCTGTCCATTTTCTGACTAATGGAGGGCAATTTGTTGGCATCCCTCAGCACGATTCTGTTTCTGATCTTTGCTGGGGGTTTGTTTGTCTGATTCGTAGTAGTTGGGACTTGAATTGGTCTTCCATAAATCCGATTGCTCCGGTCGGACCTTCGATGAAGGGGGATCTGGATCTGCTCCTGACTTCTTCATCTGCCGATTCGTCCATCGCATGGTCGGTATCGCTTTGGACCGCCTTGATGGGTATTTTTACCTCTTACTTCCCCTTACTTAACGCTATTTCTGCTCATTTTTTAAACTTTTTTTCCACGTCCACCAATCCCACTCCTTACTCCTTCCAAACCCCATCCCCTTTCAACATCAAATTTAAGACTCGGCTCCAATGCCAATTTCGGGATAGTAATCCCTCAAAATATTTCAACGAACGTTTGAACCCCAATACGAGATGAAGGAGATTAAGCGAGCTCCGCTCACACATGTGATCGATTCATGCTTACTTGCTTGCTTTAGAGTTTTGATTAGCGTCATCTTCATGTGTAGCCTGTAGAATACCAGGCCGTGGTCAGGTCTTATGTTTTCTGGCGTTTTGTACTGCTCTGTTACTTATTACGTAGTCAAAGGTGAATTTTTCGTCTCTTATATTTGACCATGTATTATTGTGGTTTGTGAGAGTAGAAGGTGTTATTCACTCTGAGTTCATTAAGGTCACAGAACTCCATCCTTGTTAGCACATCCTCATTGTATCTCTAGATCACCCCCTCGAAAGCTTTTTAGCAAGATGGTATACTGAAAAATATGTTCCTCAACTTGGATTCGAACCCAGGCGTATTAGCGGTGAATACGCGCGCTTTAACAACTGCGCTGCCGAGACGATTAGTTTATGTAGCGCGGAGCTGCTATATTTCATGACTAATTCTAGGACCGCTACAGCTTCATTACCTATTCTGACTTTTAAGTCTCCCACCATTGTCATTGGTGGGTAGTTGAACGAGGGATTTAAGGGATCGCTTTAAAACGGCTGTTGATATCAGAAAGGAGTTCGAAGATTCATCTGGAGTCAAAAATAGTGCCGAAACAACGCAAAGACGGCATCGTGACAGTGGATTTTACGCAAGAATTCCAGCAAGAAAGCCACATCTTACTAAAAAAATGCGATATAGTCGTTTACACTGGGCGAAAACTTATCAAAATTGGACTATAAATGACTGGAAGAAAGTGATTTTCTCGGATGAGAGCAAATTTAATTTGTGGGGATCCGATGGTATTCTAGTGGCGTGTTCTCTATGGAAGCTAGGGACGCTGCGCTTCCCTTATTTGCCTTGCCAAATTAAAAACAAAAATTACTTATTTATATAATTTAAAATTTTCTTTTATCAATTTAAATTCCTTTCTTTATTTGAATAAAAATTTGAAATTTACTGAAATAGTATGTAGATATTTAAAAAAAATAGTTACTAGTCACGACACGCCACTATGGTATTCACTACGTGCGACGGAAAGTTGGTGAACGATATAGCGTTGAATGTCTCCAGAGGACTGTGAAGAAACCAGGGGCCAAATGATTTGGGGGTGTTTTTCTGTTCACGGAATGGGAAAACTTTATTTTGTGGAGGGAACAGTGAAGGCAGTTGACTACGAAATAATTTTAACTAACTGTTTGCTACTTTTTCTCTGTGTATATCATAAGATAAAAATTGGAAGGTCCAATTTCAATGTTTTTTAAATAAAGCAGATTTCGCGTTTTTGAAATTTATTTTCATTTCAGAAATGTTTAGTATAGTCTGGGCAAATTTTGAAAATCTTGATGTTAAAGGGAATTTTATGCGCTTCACTTTTGATCTGATGAGAAATTTCCGTAAAACTGAAATTAAACGAGTTATAAACGAAAATCCACATTAGCAAGGCTAAATTTCTCAAGTTTTTGCAAACTAATCATTTTTCAGGTTCCTTGTCTGCACTAGTGGGAAAATTTTTAAAGAGTGTATTTTGTAGAGAATTTTATGCTCTTCAATTTTTATCTAATGAGAATTTTCCCTAAAATAAAATTAAGCGAATTATAGACGAAAAACTTTGTTTGAGCCCCAATTGTTGAACATACAAACATGGGACTTTTGAGTCCCAAATTTCAGCTTGTCCGAATTTTTTGCAAGTTCTAACCATTTTTTCGGCTTCATCGCCTGCATCATATTATAGTCAATTTGCAATAATTTAATAATGCTATTTTTGCCCTACCCAATGGATGATTAGTCAGAATAAATGGTAGGTATACTTTTCGTATTTTTATGTATTATGTCACAATTATTTTTCTGAAATAGAAATATTCGTGGGTGTGAAGCCGGCCTAACAATCGTAACCCGATACTAAGTTAACACATTCGATTTAACAAAAAAAAAATTACAATTTATACCTAAAATGTATTTAAAATCGGATCAAGGTTTTGAGAAAAACGCGTAACAATACATGAAAAGTTAAAGAGCGTTAAAATAAAATTTCACGAGGTGCTAAATTATTTAGTAAATAAATTCACTTTGTGTTAATTCCTAATTAATTATTAATGTCTTCATATTCTTCAGCAAAAAGTGGAATGTAAAATCGGTTTGCAGTAAGTAGCAGGCAGGTAAAAGTTCTAAATAAACAAAGGAAAGCATAATTTTCACATTAACTACTTCTGATGATGTAAGAAATAATTAATGCGAGGTTCTCAGAGGATGTAAAACATCAAACAATTCGTAACAGAATTGCAAAATTTTTTGAGAACGTTTTATTTCAAAATTATTTGCACTCCGCATGTCGTGCGTTAAAATTTTTTATCGGTTCTGAAATCAACCAACACCTCGTGGTACCTCGTGGGTGTAATTAAATTAACCGTATTAGAATAATAACTTTGTTGTTATTACTGTAATTAGCATCTTTTAATTTTTTTAAACAAATTTACCGTAACTGGGCGTTGTTACACAATGCGAACCAAGATCGAAGGATGAGTAGGCGATCTTTTTTACAAATCGAAGGACCATTCGATTATTGCCTACTTTTGGTGCGATTAACTTCCGAGATTACCAAAAATTGTTGCTAAATTGAAGGTGACGACAGTAACAACAACGTAAATCAACATTTTTTAAATCAAAATTGATCACGATCCAATTGACACACTTTTTTTCTTACGCATTTGCTCTTGTTTGCCGAAGACAAGGTTTGCGGTTGAAAGATGAGAATTTTTTAAATTGCCATTTAAATCTTCAGCCATTCAACTGATGCTGCAATAACTTAAAATCGGAAACTGATTTTTTTATATATTAATCTGAAAATTATTAGGGTTTACATTGGAAAAAAAATTAAAATAAAAGTATGAGCTAAAAATTCACGATTAGTTTTTTTTATGTGAAAATACCCCCTGGTTGGTTTTTTTGGGTTCATTAGAAACGTTTTTAGTTTTTTTTTTACCTAAGATGTACCGTTTATATGAGTACGCTAATAAAGCATAGACAATTACAATTTTTTTTACATGCGCAATAAATTAAATCGTTAATTTTTTTATTAGGCCCGTTATATAGTTATATTACACATCACACCTTCCAATTAGTCTTACGAGGTTACAAATACCCTAAATCACTTTGGTTGGAGTTTGTACAAATGCAATCCATTTTACTTCGATTAATAAACGAAGGTCAAAAAGTTATTAACAATTTTATATCGTAAGCAGAAATTGCACCGCTGTTTGGTTTTTATAAATTATCTCGAAAACTAAGCAAGATAGGGTAACAAACTATAGATATCTTTTCTGTAGAGCCGAAAATTACCTCCAATAATGATTTAAACAAGATTTTACGTCAAATTATCCGTTGGGCTTGCACGCGCCGTCAAACTCCGAGACTCACCTGTTATCAAAAAATCGTCAATTTCATCATTTTTTTTATATTGGGTCGATAATTTTTTTCGGGCACCTAGAATTGAATTATAAATCCAAAAATCACATATCATCTGAGAACTTCATGGTGGAACTAACTTTTAGATCTTGTTTTGTTTATTTTGTAGATAAAAATAATTGATTTTTGGACTAGTTTTAGTTTTTTCCTGGTTTTAGGCGTTACGATTGATTTGATAGGTTATGTTACTATATCCTTCCTCTCGGCCTCTTTCCTTCGATTTTCCCCTGGATCATCAGCTTCTCCATTGCTTCAGATCTTCGAGCAATGTGGCCGAAATATCGCAAGTAGGACTGACTGATTTTAGTCGACAACCGTGTTTCGATCTTCAGCTCGTTTAGAATAGACAGATTTGTGCGGTATGCCGTCCACGGGATTCTCAGCATTCTTCTATATGTCCACATTTCGAAGGCCTCCACTCTTCTTCTATCGTCCTTCCTCATCGTCCATGTCTCGGCTGCATATGTGGCCACTGGGAATATTAGTGCAGTCAGAAGCCTCATCTTTGTTTTTTTAGTAACTGTCGTATCCTTCCATATGTTGACGAGTTTTGTGGTTGCTGTTCTTGCCATGGCCAGTCGTCGTCTTATTTCTGGCGTACTCCCTTCAGAGTTAGAAATCAGAGAGCCCATTTAACTACCTGCAGGTAGTTAAAGTTGTGTACTACTTCGAACCCCATGGAAGGTCCCCTACAAGATGGGTAGACCAAATAAAACCTTTAACTGGACAAACCCTACATGAAGCAACATATGCAGCGCATGATAGGGAAGCGTGGAACAACTCTTTGAGGACCCTGTCATCATAATACCACTATGTCCTTCCGCAGGGCGATGGATACTGAGAGAGAGAGAGAGTTACTATATGAATTTTATTCTGGTCAATATTTTGAACAATAAAAGATTCTTTCGTTTTTTTCGTACGGTGAATGTAGAATTTTTTATTAACGTGAAAAGATATTCAATGTTGCGCACAGGTTGGATAACTCTTGTTTAACCGATTATTCAAATCAAAGACATTGTAACGGCTTTTGAACCAATGGGAGAGCTCTATTTGAGGTGGTATATAAACGAGACCACATAACGGGATTAATTTCTAATTTCGAGTATTTCCCTAGGGAAATATTTGGGTGTAACAGCACTAGGAGAGGAAAAATACTCGAGGGATCCCTGAGGGCCCAAGGGGTTCTCTCGATGTATTTTTTGCGACGACCGATTATGCACCGAATTTTAATTATTATTCATCGCAACAATAAACTTTTTTTTTAACTTTCATTTGCAGAGCGGAGCGGCGCTCCGGAGAGTAGGTTTTGACAATGGAATTACCTCCAAATCGAATGTACACCTCAAAAATCGAAAATAAAAAAATTTGATTTTTTCACTTTTTCGTCAATACACGGGTAATTTACGATTTTTTTGCTAATATTTTTTACTAATATCTACTAATCACACCCCCACCTATCCGAATTTCAAAGAAAAATCAAATCCGAGCGAAACAATTTTACTCGTTCCGACGGGACCCCGATGCCAGTATGCGAGTCTGCATGGGGGCGTGGCCTATTCGATGCTAATTTTACGTACTTTTAAAAAGTCGATATTGGGGTTGTTTTTAAGGATTTCACCAAAAATATTTTTTCTATAGACTAATATAACCATGTTCTTTAGTGTGTACCACACGAAATTTTGTTTCGGCCGGTGATGGTTACTCTACACCTTAGTTTAAAAACTTTTGTTGCACACGTTGCTTCGAGCAGCAATAGTACAAAACTTACTCATCAGGATTAAATTTTTCAACGCCTGTTTCTCGGAGCAACGCGCGTTGGAATAAAAAAAAGAAGAACTTTTTTGAAGAAAATTAAACTTGCTGCGATGATAAGAGTCTAATAATTTCAACGCATAATCAACGGACAGGTATAGGAAAAAATACTCGAACATTCCTGTCCTCCAAAAAACCTCGAGTATTTTTCCTTCTCTCGTGCTGTTGCACCCGAGGATAACTCTTGATAATTCTACGTTCATCGTACGAAAAAAACGTAAAAGTCATTTTCTGTTTAAAATAATAAGATTCATATCAAATTAACTCTAAGACCTCAAAGCAGTAAAAAAACTAAGACTCCTCCAAAAAGTCAAATCTTTTGAAATGTTTACATAATAGCTGCGCCATGAACAATTGGTTGGCCTAAAAATTGGATGCACCATGAAAAATATTCTTTTTAAGTTGTTATTTTTAGATTTTTATTTCTATTCCAAATGACCGAAAAAAATTACCAGAGCAATATCAAAAACCGACGAAATCGATGATTTCAGAGTTTGACGACGCGTAGAAGCTAAACGACTGATATACAATAAATGTTATTACAATTCAATATTGTACATAATTTTGCACTCACTCGTACGTGTAGTTTATTACATTATCTTGCTTAGTTTTCGAGATATTTGACAAAAAAACAGAGAGAGCCGCAATATACAACAACTTATAGGCTTTTTTGGGAAGAATTACCTAACCACCGCCACTCCAAATTTCCCCAAAATTTTTTTAATATCAAAAGGAACCTTATTAGAGTGTACTGTAAAAATTTCGCCCGAGTCAAAATTTTGAGAAAAATCAATTTGAAAAGTACGGGAAAGTAGCATCGAGTATCCGGCCGACCCGGGTCGATGTGACATCGGTCGCCCGTGGTCCCCTGAAATCGAGTGAAATTTTTTCGCTCCGATTTGAATTTTTCTTTGAAATTCGGATAGATGGGGGTGTGATTAGTGGATATTAGTAATAAATATAATCAAAAAATGGAAAATAACCCGTGTATTGCCGAAAAAGTGAAAAAATTAAAAAAATATTAAAGACACATAAACAACTATGGGGAAAATCTAGGTCCTTCGGGGCTATGCCCCGGGGCCGGTTTTGATGGCGCAAATTACTTTTTTGGGTGGATCTGGCACGGCCAGAATTGGGCACAGCAAAAAACCTACCCTACGCTCCTCCGGAGCTCCGGGCGGTTTTTCAATCGTGTACGCCCTCCGCGGCAGAACTAAACATACGAGAAGGCGCCACCCATCAAGCAAACCGGGATGAAGGCAACCGGGATTTTAAACCCCCAAAAAATCGCCTAAAAACAAAAAATAATCGATGTTACATGTACGAGAGTCGAGCTGCATCTGACGGTGCGAAATATTCTAAGTGTTAGGGTCATTCATATTGCACGGACCGACCACAGAATGAGCGACGCGCTCCGAATCTCGTTAATCCACCACTGAATTACATGAAAATTAGCTAACTTCAAAATCGATTTACTCAAAATTTTGATAATACATTCTCAGAATTTTTTTGCAGGAGGGGCCTATATAAACCTTCATCTTTACATTAGGAAGGTTACAAGTTAGTTCGTAGTGGCGGTGGTTATTACACTCTCGCCGCTTTTTTCGACTTATCGGCTAAATTAAACAAAAAACTCTTAAAAATCAAAAAGAAATTAAAATTATTTTTAATCCTTAATATTTTGAATCGGTGGTCCTCAAAATACGACATGGGAAAATGATCTGTTCTTCAAAAATAAAAATATATTCAATACATGTATAGAATAATTAATTTTTTCAAATAAGAATTAGAAATTTTCAGTTAAAAAACATGAAATGTACTCGTTCACACTACAAATTCAGTGGCGGCTGGTACGGGGAGGGTGACAGGGCGCAGCCCTGCCAAAACAGCATAGTAACTCAATTTTTGTCACCTCCACCCCATTATTAGAAACCGCGAGTCCCCCACTGATGAGCAGATTAGTTAAACAAACCCTCCCTCAGATAATAGATAATAACTTTATATTTTTCCTTTTTATTTATATTTTGTGCCCCCCCCCCCATTTATGTATGCGATTCTGTGATCTAATATGTACACCTCTTCCGAAAAAGTTTGAAGACCACTGTTCTAACTAAAAGGTTTTACAAAAATTAATTACTCTAAACTCAATCTATTTCACGGAAAAACTGAAATCGGCTGTTAACTGTGTATTTTACCACCGAATTTCAAGTTCTCAATCGACAAAATCCGTATTTAGTCGATTTCTTTCGTTGATGTGTTCACATTATTGTTGCGCTCCCAGATATTTATAGATAATTATTGAATATTTCTTAAATAATCACGTAAATATTCCGAGAATATGACTGTAAGCTCATATTCTTCTACTAATTGAAGTTTTTCTATGTAATGGATTGGTGTTTAAAAAAAATTTCTTAGACTGAAATTGTAACTCGTTAAATTATCTAACTAAAATGGAACGTATATTTTCTTGGAAAACATTTCGTTAATAATAATAATAATAATAATTGCACATTTGATAAATGTGCAAGAATTAATGTTATCATGGGTGCTCCAGTTGCAAATATCGAGGTTTTGAATGAAATTCCCCAATTACTACCCAATAAATTATATAAATATTTAGGAATGCAGCAAAATTTTGTTTTAGATCATACCCTTTTAAAAAAAGAATTTAGGCAAAAATATGTCAATAAATTAAAAATTTTACTTAAAACCAAATTAACTTCTCGAAATATGATTTCGGCGATAAACTCGTGGGCGGTACCAGTCTTATCATATTCTTTTGGAGTGTTAAAGTGGTCGAATACAGATTTGAATGCCATGGACACCTTAACCAGAAAGGTGCTTTATAAATATAGATATTTACACCCAAAATCGGCAGTAGAAAGGCTTTACATTAAAAGAAAAACAGGAGGACGAGGCTTGATAAATTTGTTTAACTCGTGTAAATCGATAACTAAATTATTGCGTGATTATTTTTACTTAAATAATACTCCTTTAATTCAAGAAATTGTAAGCCTTGACAAAAATTTCAGTGGCCTAAATTTGAAAAATATTAATTTAGATTGTGAACCAAAATTACATTTAGATATAAATTGGAAAAATAAGGTGCTCCATGGTAAATATCCGACAATTTTAGACTCCAATGGAATAGATAAGGATATGTCAGTAGAATGGTTGAAGAGGGGATTATTGCATTTCGAAACTGAAGGCTTCATGTGCGCTATACAAGATGGTGTAATTGCCACCAATAATTACAAGAAACACATCATGAATCTGGAAGTATCAGATCGGTGTCGAAAATGCAATCTCCCCAATGAAACTATAGAGCACATTATTGCCGGGTGCTCTTATTTGGCTCCTACTGACTACCTCCGAAGACATAACCAGGTTTGTAAAATATTACACCAGCAAATCGGTAAGAAATTCAATTTGTTGGACAATGTTAAACCATATTATGATTATATACCTGAACCTGTGCTAGAGAACGACCTCTCTCTTCTTTATTGGGATAGGTTAATATTAACAGACCGGCAAATTAGTCATAATAGACCTGACATTGTCCTAATTAATAAAATAGACCGACATGCGATCATCATAGATGTTGCTGTACCCCTATCCAAAAATGTATTAAATACAGAAAAAGAAAAAGTGCAGAGGTATGAGGCACTAGCGATGGAAATGATGAGTGTATGGAATCTCACAAAAATTTTATTGGTGCCGATAGTAATATCGGCTACTGGTGTTGTATCTTGCAAATTTAAAACCCACTTGTCAAAATTGGACCTATCTTCTAAATTATTTGTACAAATGCAAAAAGCAGTAATTTTGGAAACGTGCCACATTGTCAGGAAATTTTTAAATTCTCAAAATTAAATTTATTTTTATATATTTTTTTTAAATTTCAAAATTTATACTTTTAAATAATTGTAGATAATTAGATAAGTAGGGGAGACCGGGGCTAGTTGTCGCAGGGGTAAATTGTCGTATTCGCAATATCTTAAAACGTAGAAAAGTTTTCTGTACAAAACCAATGTCTAGTGCTTCTCTATAGTGGCCTTCGTTACCATTTGTAGGTTTCGGTCTAATTTGCAGAGATTGAAGCACCATAAATTAGGAAACATCAAATTCGTTGCGAGAAGTAAATTTACGCCGTGAAAACTTTTGTGTGATTGTGCCATGTTAAGAACTTTAAGGCGAGATAAATTGAAGTATTATGATAGTTTACGATGTACGTAATATATTATTGCTATATTATTGTGGTTGTTACTAATTATTTGAGAAATAATTATACAACAACAAAAAGTGTCCGCTGGGGTAATTTGTCTCAATGTTTACGGGGCAAGTTGTCGCATGCGACAACTTGCCCCGGAAGTCAATATACGTATTCCATTACCTATGTCCGTGTATGCTATTTGGCATAATTGGGTTAATTTTACATGTTTACTTCAATTCCCATCTGGTGTGCCCCTTTTATTGCTGTAATGTGATTCATAATTATTTTTCGAGGATATTAAGCATAAAAAAACATAATTCAAATACGGTTTGTAACGATTCAAAAATAATACAATTTCTAGTACAAGTATTATTTGTTATCGCTAACACGCGTGATCTCATTTACCAGGGAATCACCGCGTCCGGGTGATTTCATAATTGTCGCGCGTGTAAGATATTTTCTTATAGTACACAAAGAAAATAATAGTACAATGTTTGTACAAAGTATTTATAATAGTCAACACGCGTGATCTCATTTACCGGGGAATCACCGCGTCCAGTGATTTCATAATTGTTACACGTGCGAGATATTTTCCTTTGTACAAAGAAATTAATACAATATTAGTACAAAGAATTGGTATAAAGTAACTGTATCGTCAACATGAGTGATCTCATTTGCTTAAAAGACCGGGGAATCACCGCGTCCGGTGACTTCATAATTGCTACACGCGTGAGATATTTTTCTTTGTACAAAGATCTTATTGCAATCATTTTATTAGCGACAACTTACCCCATACAGTAAGACAACATGCCCCGCAGTGGGGCATATTGTCGCATTTGTCCAAGTAAGACAAAAGCAAGTCCTACTTCAAAATACTTCATGTTTTACTACATTTGCTTATCAAATATCGTTCTAAACACATGAAGGCAGAATATAGCATACTGATTTCCACGTAAAATAAAAAAGTACCTGAAATAAAAATTCTTAAAGAAATTTTGCGACAACTAGCCCCGGTCTCCCCTAACACTAAAATGTAAAGAATTGGATGGTTGGAGTTAATCCCCCATCTTATTCTAATCTCCACTATGTATGTGAGTCCCAAAATAAATGGAAATAGTATAATAATAATATTATTATTATATTACAGACAGGTCTTGAAAGAAAAACGAGATTATAAAACTTCAAATTTCTTAACATTTCTTTACTTAATTTAACCCATAACTCGAAATTCGTTGATTTTAGACAATAAAAGCTTAGTAGTTCATTTTTATAGATAATTTCACGCTCTTAAAAGGAGCACCAGTGATCACTTTAAGTAATAGTTATTTACTGTACGATTATAACCGTAATTTAAAATAATTTCATCAAACTGAAAGGGCAAAATTGTAGTTAATGTGTTTCTAATTCATGTGAAATTGATTTTCATAGAATTAAAGCAATTTCTACTTCTTGTCAGCAGCGTCGTGACCCTCTGAGACTATTTATCTTGAATCAATTTTAATTATTAAAATTAAAAAATGTGCACAATGCTTAAAATATGTTTTTGTATGCCATAAAAATACAATTTGACCTTACAGCTTTTCTCCAAATGGTAATTTTTATTCCACCCAACGTTGTTTTTCGTCCATAACCCGCTTAATCTCATTTTTAGGCAAAATTATCTTCAGAATAAAATTGAAAACATAAAATTCTCTACAAAATCTTCCTGCTATTCCAGGCAAGGCAGTCTTAAATAAGGCTCGCTTGCGACAATATCCGGGTAAGCAGAACTTCTAAAGGATGTGTTTTTGATTGGATAATATTATAACCCTCCTCCCTCTTGTCTATATATTCTACAATTTTTTTTAAATTTCGGTTATTATTATTATTTTATTGTTAAATTTAAATTTTACGAATTTTGTTCTTGAAAAGTTAATTTTCTGCCATTGTTTTAGGATTATTTTTATTTTTAACCCCCCCCCCCTATAATCGCCTCTTGCAAATACAATTATGGGGTGGGAAATACATTTTCTCAGATTTAATTAAGCTACAGAACCAAAGTTGATATTTAAAATCAAATGATTGAATATCTAGACTAACTCTTTAACGAAAAATATTAATTTCAAAGCGGGGAGAGGGGGGCGAGAAATAATCTAAAACTTTTTATAATGATGCAGTTCAAAAGCAGTTAATTCCGATGAACCAAACTTAAAATTTTACAAATTTAAATAACGTCATTATTTTTTGATTTTCTTGAAATAAGAAATCCAGTACAGAATAATTTTGTGACTGCCCCCCTCAAAATAAAAAAAAACAGTGATTTTATTTGGTAAAAATTGAGTGAATATTTTGTTGGAAATTATAGATGCACATAACTTCCTTGTTTTTGTCCCTCCCTCCCGCAGAAAATCTTAAAACATTACAACATTAAAAAATACAATGAGGGTGGGGGGAGGCTAATGAAAGCCTTTTTCCTTTAAATTTTTTTAAATTAAATCTGAAATAAGCTTCGTTAGTTTTTTAAAATTAAGGGATGAAATTTTAAAGAAAAAAATCGATATTTTAAATTTAGGGTGGTTCGCTTTATTCACCCCTCTCTTCCGCGTCCGTAGTCAAAGTTCGACAATTTCAATATTTATGCCCCCCTCCAAATTAAAAATATTTTTATTTATTTTGTGGCGGAAGTGCGATAGGGAAAGTTAAAATAATTTGCAAAAATTATAGAAACATCATGAAATCTATAAATTGAGTTAATCAGTCTATAAATTAGGTGTTTATTTTTATATTTAAATATTAATGGGGAAAAGGGGGGGTTAATATTTTTTAAACTTTTCAAGACTAAGGTTTTAAATGCCAGGAACAAAGCTCACAGAAGTTAAGAATGTAGATAATCAACAAAAAAGTTATGACTGTTAACCCCCGTGGGTAACAATAAAAGTTTTCTAAATACCATTCCAACGATTGAAGGTCAAAATGAAAATGTAAATATAAGTACTGAAACTCAAATTAAACTGAAATTAACCTGATAATAATTAATTTCTAATTAAATAAAATATGCAATATTGGAAGGGCTGGGGGCTTATTTAAAATATACTTATTTTGTGAAAATAAAATGTTAAATAAAATGTAGGTTTAGCCCTACTAACGTCGTTTTTCGCCTATAATTCGCTCAATTCCTGCTTTACAAAAATTATCATCAGATCAAAATGAAGACCATAAAATTTTCTACAAAACTAAGTTTTCCGTAATTTACCTAGGCGATACCATTCCTTTATTTTAAAGGAATTAAACGTTCAATTCGTGAAAAATTTCAATTTTAAGAAATTGAAATTGGGAAAAGGGATTTCTATAATTTTATTCTCAAATATCTTTTTGTAGAGAATTTTATGCGCCTCAATTTTGGTCTGATTTCCTTTAATAAGGGATTAAAACCATTTTCAACAAATTAATGAAATTCAAAATTAATGAAAAATTAATTATGTAATAAAGGGAAAAAGAATAAAATTGAATTAAAAAATTATTAAAAATACGTAGAAAGGTAAGACGGAAAAAGTAATTTAATTAATTCTAATATTTTAAATTTATTTATTTAATTAAAATTTAATTAACAAAATAAAACCATTTGTATAGGGAACAGTGGTACAAGTGAAATATTTTTTTTAAATATAGCGCGAAATGTGCAGTATGTGTTGTCAATATTGGCAGTTTAAATCTTTGTTGTGATATGAAACTTAATGGAATTATGCTAATTAGCACCGGGTTTCCATACAAGTTTAGTTTCTCACGGTAAGAACTACAATTTTAGTAAAATTATTTTATTTTTGTCATGCAAAACCTTTTTGTTCGATCAGAATTGTCATATTTTAATGTAAAATTGTGTCATTAAATATATCCCAACTTTTAATTATTTAGTGACGAAAGATATCTAATTATGATTTTGCTTGTACACAGTTATCTAACCAAAATTTATATATTAATTACCAAAATAGTGTAATTATATTAATTAGTAATTAACTGTGCAGTTATAAATAATATACCTACTATTGCATTTGCCTAGAAAACTAAAAGTTCATTTATATAATACATTTAATTGCCTTTTTTTTATTGCATTTCTGTTGTTCTTGTTATTCCTTCAGTTTAGTTAATAAAAACATGTTTTAAGGTATGTATTCATTATGATGTTCCACTGTGTACCACATGCCGTAAACAGTGGAACATAAGTGTTTTTTTTAACTATGTATCTAAAGAAATCCCTCCTGGGATAACTTGAAATTGCCAACACGTTCTTGTGGTAATTCGATTTATTTACATTTCTATAGAGTATTTATTAAAATATACATGTGATGTTAGCACATTTTTACACGCGCTGATTTACTTGCTACATTTAAAAATTATTGCTTATTATTTATAATATTGATTAATATTAAATTTCTTCCCAGGTCAATATATGAGAGAATAGGTTGTTGGGATAGAGGAGACCAAATAAAACTAAAAGTTTGCTAAAGCCAACGTTTCGGCGTTATTATTACGCCATCTTCAAGGCTAAAAGATACAAAATGTTTTACTCAACGCAATCACCCTTGAGAGGCAGACTCACCAGGCAAACCAAGATGAAAAATGTTTTTGGTCATATGTTGATATGTCGAGGTGAAAAAACGGTATGGAGGATATGTTCACACTACAACTGTCGTCAAAGTTGTTAAAAATTACACAAAAATCATAAACGGCAAAAGCCTAGTTAAAAAACATAATAAAATTTTTGTTGAGTGTCAAATAAATTATGATTGTGTGAAGCCACCTATATTTGACACTCAACAAAAATTTTATTATGTTTTTTAACTAGGCTTTTGCCGTTTATCATTTTTGTGTAATTTTTAACAACTTTGACGACAGTTGTAGTGTGAACATATCCTCCATACCGTTTTTTCATCTCGACATACCAACATATGACCAAAAACATTTTTCATCTTGGTTTGCCTGGTGAGTCTGCCTCTCAAGGGTGATTGCGTTGAGTAAAACATTTTGTATCTTTTAGCCTTGAAGATGGCGTAATAATAACGCCGAAACGTTGGCTTTAGCAAACTTTTAGTTTTATTTGGTCTCCTCTATCCCAACAACCTATTCTCTCATTTATAATATTAATATATGAGTATTTAATTGTTACCTCTTATTATAAAAGGCCAAGTCCTTCCTTCCTTCCATCCTTCATTCTGTCTGTCTCACGGAAATACCCGAAGCAAACCGAACCGAACCGAACGCATAACGGATAATACGTATCATCGGATCAACGTATCATCGGATGAACGTATCATCGTATCAACGTATCATCTTATCAACGTATCATCGGATCAACGTATCATCGTATCATTTTGTCTATATAGGACAGTTATTTCCAAAAAAGCATTATGTGAACTTCCATAATGGATAATGAAAATTTTGAAAATCCTGCTGCAAAGCGACGGCGATTGAATCGTGAGAGAAAAGCACGTACAAGAGCTAATAACACAGAAGAACAGCTTACAGCGACAAGCTGACGCTCGGTCTCATGCGATACGTCGACAACGTGAAACTTTGGAACAAACTCAAGCGCGGCAAGCTGCTGACGCTCGGTCCCATGCGATACGTCAACAACGTGAAACATTAGAAGAAACTCAAGCGCGGCAAGCTGCTAACGCTCTATCCCATGCGACACGTCAACAACGTGAAACATTAGAAGAAACTCAAGCGCGGCAAGCTGCTAACGCTCTATCCCATGCGACACGTCAACAACGCGAAACATTAGAAGAAACTCAAGCGCGGCAAGCTGCTAACGCTTGATCCCATGCGATACATCGACAGAAACAAAATCGATACCAAAGTCAAGCAATTCAACTCCAAATAAGAGCATTGAGATTTGATGAATCTCACGTTACTCGACACGATTGTGGAGAAATGAATTCCATCTGTCAGTTCTGCGGCTCCAAGAATTTCGCCAAGGAGCGTCCAGTTGATAAACAATTTAACAACTGCTGTCATAAATTAAAAGTGAAGATTCCGCAACCGCTCGATCAACATGGGAATCTATTGTTATATCCCGAATTTCTTCGCTCTATGCTTTCAGATTCAGAAAATCCTTACTACAAGAACTTTCGTCAGCACATCCGCTCTTACAATTCCTCGGTTTCTTTCGCTTCAATGGGAGCAGAGATTGTTTCAATGCCGGGTAACGGACCATACGTTTTCAAAATTCATGGACAGACGTACCACAGAACCACAAACCTGTATCCACCTGAAGGACAAACAAGAAAGTTTGCACAACTGTATGTAATGGACACGACAGAAGCGGTCAATGAACGAGTAAATCTGCCTGAGAATAGAGGTTGTCTACCTGAAGTGATTGAGAAAATCGATCGTTTCTTCTGCGTCAACAATCGTATCGCAGCTTCATATTGCCTGATGAAAGAAATTGAGCAACAAGAGCGTGTACGAGCCGAAGAAGAAGGACAACCAGTTCCGGTCGTCAATATGGTGATGCGGCGCGATCGGCAGTCTGATCAAAGACGTTACAATGCTCCAACGTCCAATGAAATTGCAATGGTGTTCGTAAATGATGACGGCGAACCTCCTTTTGAACGTGATATCCGTATCTATCCTCGAAATCCCGTCGACAATGCACAACAATTCATTCGTATCAATATGTATTCTCAGTGCAAATCTTGACCCTATGACTTATGGCATTCTTTATCCGTTTGGCGAACCGGGGTGGCAACCCAATTGGAGTTGCGAAGGATATCGGCAATCCCGTAATAAAATCAGCATGTTACAATTTAAAGTTGCGCAAACAGCAATTAGAAACGATTTCAATCCGATCATGAGTGCGGGAAAACTTACGCAACAGTGGATTGTCGACTCATATTTGCAAGTGGAAGCCAATAATTTGAACTACATACGATATCAACAAAGTAAATTGCGTACTGAATTGTATCAAGGTCTATCCGATCATATTCAAAATGCAGCACACGATGCTGGAGTGCAAGCTGGTTTGTCGGTTATTCTTCCTTCCTCTTTCGAAGGCTCTCCGAGAAACATGCGGCAAAGACTTCAAGATGCAATGTCAATTTTTGGAAAATACGACCCACCTGACCTTTTCATCACATTCACTGCAAATCCAAAGTGGCCAGAAATAACAACTAATTTAAGACGGGGAGAATCGGCATCAGATCGTCCTGACTTAGTTGCCAGGGTCTTTAAGCTAAAGTTGAAGGCCTTAATGGAAGATTTAACTATTCTTCATGTTTTAGGGCGATGCAAAGCATTTGCCTGTACGATTGAATTCCAAAAACGAGGTCTTCCTCATGCTCATATCCTGATTGTGCTCCATGATGATGTTAAATTGAAAACGGTACCAGGATGGTCGTTCGAAATATGCATCGGCGTTCCATTACGTGCGAGATAATTTCAGAGTCGCACAGAGGGCAAATTGTTATCCTTCCTCGAATTGACATTGCACCTACAGACAGTAATTTGCCCTTTACTCTTAAAAGACGCCAGTTTCCGATAATTCCCGCTTTCGCCGTAACGATAAACAAGTCGCAGGGGCAAACATACGAACATGTCGGAATTAGTTTGACTGAACCGGTATTTTCACACGGACAACTCTATGTAGCTCTCTCGCGATCTCGACTTCGACAAAATATAAAAATCCTAATTAAAGACAATTCTAGACAAGGACAACTTAGAGCTACAGACTGGTTTACACAAAATGTAGTGTTCCGGGAAGTTTTTGAAAGACTTTAAAATTAAGCATTAATTAACCATACGTTTTCAAAATTCATGGACAGACGTACCACAGAACCACAAACCTGTATCCACCTGAACGACAAACAAGATAGTTTGCACAACTGTATGTAACTAGATGATAGCCCGTCCGAGGACGGGTAGCTAGAAGGACGGTCAGGCAGCCAAGGTCATATGGCTTTTGGATTGCACTGAGAGCTTTCCTTAATCTTCATTCAACTTAAGTTACCTTGGGTAGCTGCCCGTCCTTCTAGCTACCCGTCCTCGGACGGGCTATCATCTAGTATTTTAAATACGTTGCTATTCTATTGGCCGACTTTGGTCAATAGAACTGAAGAATGTGCAAATATGCTTTATTTTTATAATATTTCTTATATACAGGATGGTCTAAATCTCTAAATACTAAATTTAATGATTTTAATTTATTAAATATTGCTTAGTGCCATTCCTGTGGCAAATTTAAAAGTCTAACATAAAAATTCGTCCTTATTTTGAAATTGTATAGCCTAATTAATTATCCCCGTGATTGGCAAGGCTCAGATAAAGCTAATTTCATATTGGTACCGTGAATAACACGGAAGATTGTTGTCAGAGGATCTGATCTGTTAACGCGGAAGATGGAATAACTAAGAATTGGATAACCGGAGTTCTACTGTATATAAAAATCAGGTAATGTTAAAAATCTCGCAACCTGATACTTCACTATTCTGTTTTTGGTGAGAGTGTCATATCAACTGTCATTACGAACTAACTTGTAACCTTCCTATTGCAAAGATGAAGGTTTATAGAGGCCCCTACTACAAAAATTTTCTGAGAATGTATTATCAAAATTTTGAGTAAATTGATTTTGAAGTTAGCTAATTTTCATGTAAAAACCTAACGAGATTCCGCGCGTCGCTCATTTTGTTGACGGTCCGTGCGTAATGAATGACCCTAACACTTAGAGTATTTCGCACCGGCAGATGTAGCTCGACTCTCCTACATGTAACATCGACTATGTTTTGTTTTTACGCGATTTTTTAGGGGTTTTAGATCCCGGTTTCCGTCATCCCGGTGTTCTTGATGGGTGGCGCCTTCTCGTATGTTTAGCTCTACCGCGGAGCGGCGCACGCGATTGAAAAACCGCCCGGAGCCCAGAAGGGGCGTAGGGTAAGTTTTTTGATGCGCACAGTTCTGGCCGGACCGGATCCACCCTAAAAAGTAATTTGCACCATCAAAACCGGCCGCGGGGCAGAGCCCCGCAAGGCCTAGGTTTTCGCCATAGAGTTTTTATGTTTATTTAGAGACCTTATGCTTAAAATATTTATGGTTCTAAAAAGATCCGTTTTTTAAATAATTACTCCGATGTTATACGCACGGCAGTAGACTGGCAAATGCGCTCAGTACCGAGCGAGCGTGACTTATATTTACAACCTCGGTAATGGGCGTGGCCTAAACGTGCGATTTACATGTTAAATTTAGCTTTTTTAAAATTGATTTTTCTCGAAATTTTATGTATATCATCTCGAGTGAAATTTTTACAGTACACTCTAATAAGGTTCCTTTTGCTTAAAAAAATTTTGAAATTATTTGGGGTGACAGTTGATATGACACTCTTCCCTTGAAATTAAAATAATATACACTTGCAATGTACATAAATAAATTAATCTATTTATTTATTGCCTCAAACTTTCAATTTAGGGAGTTGTTAATAAAGTTCTCTTCAGTCTGAAGGACCTTTCTAAAGCATTTCTTTAATTTTTATATTAAGTTACTTAATCCCAAATGCCAAATCCATTATTGTATGTCTTAAAATCTTGGGAGCTATAAAACTTACTAGGGGCAATTCTGGTTATTCTAGTTCTAAGTAACCAATAAAAATGAATAATTTTTAAGTAGCCCCGCCTTTAAAATAAAACTGTAGATTTTCATTCGTTAATTAAGTCAAACTAACAGTTTAAAAAACTCTTTAATTTATCTACATTAGCAAGGCTTTTTTTTCATGATGGAATTAT
The DNA here is from genome assembly GCA_932274525.1 of Podabrus alpinus. Classification (NCBI taxonomy): domain Eukaryota; kingdom Metazoa; phylum Arthropoda; class Insecta; order Coleoptera; family Cantharidae; genus Podabrus; species Podabrus alpinus. The sequence continues at coordinate 40,258,594 of OW026452.1, read as the reverse complement.
GTTAATTTGAATTATTATTGCTAATACGTGACTGCCTATATTGTGCGGCCTAAAGGCTGCACTGGGAGGGAAGCTGATTAATTTATTTCTTAATTAAAAAGCATAAGTTAGAAATCAGATTTCCGGACCACCAAAGATATAGTCATATTTATCGTATTGTCACTTCGCTAAATACTTATTGAAAAAATAATTTTTAAATATATTTAAATGATACATTCGCAGGAATCTCGTTAATCTATTCATGGGCGTCTGGACATGACATGTAATTAAAACGTCCTAATAAGTAACAAATTGGTTTTCCGGAGAAAAATTACTTGATGTAATTATTATAACATTGTCTTCATTATAAAATAATATTTAATGTCATCTGTTAAATATTTATATGGTTATATCAAATTCCTATTAAATGAAATGAAAATAACTTCCGTTATTCGCAATTTACATTAAGCAAAGGCCACCATGCGGGGTTATTTCAAATGAGGAAGTTAAAATATAGTAAAGTTAATTAATTAACAAAACATAAATTTAACAATACGCTAAAACTTTTGCAAACATTCACCATAAAATGACTTTGAATTTAAAGATATTCGTCCATACGTAGTAATGTGCTTGTTGTAAGTGGCGCCGTCAACTGCAATGTAAATCGCGAATAACATCCATATAAATTTATTTTTCTCCCGAAAACCAATTTGTTAATTAGGGCGTTTCAACTAAGGATGAGGACAGTATAAGGAAAGGTTCGTATTTTTATATTTTATTGTAAACTTTTTCATGAAAGCTGAGGCCGCTCAAGGGAGGTATCCGGTAACTGAATTATTACTAGTCCGGGCCTGCCCTGGAATAGAAAAATAATATCGAAATATTTGGCTTTTTCGTTGCATAGTTTCGTCCTTCATGGTTAAAAGACAGACCAAGCTGGGAAATCACTCCATCAATAACGATTGGCAACAATTTTGGCAAATTTGTCTCGGTTTTGTGTTGTTCCGACTGGTTGGAACTTTTACAAATATTACAAATTCACTTTTCGGGTTATAATCAAAAATAAAAATGACTTCACTGCAGTCGAGCGTCTGACCCGTGTCAATCAGAACCAAAAATGAATCGAAGATGGCCGTTGCTCACGTGACCTAACAGGTAGTACCCCAGTAAAGCTTATATACCGAGTGCAGCAAAAATCTCCGTAACGCAATGCAAAGCAAAATTTCGTTACACAGTGCTGACTCGAAACAATCTTTAGGCATATTAGCAGTTTTATACATTGCATTGAAAAGGTTTACTAATATTGTTTTTATCTTTATCTATGTTTTGACCATTTCGAGGTATATTTCGTCTGGCCCAGCAGCTTTTCCTGTTTTAGTTAATTCAATTGCATTGTAAATTTCGCGTGTCACTAATGTTACTCTTTTTGTCTACTTTAATTGTATGGGTTTTTCGCCGTTAAACAGTTTTTCCATATATCTTACCCATTTTTCTTGTTCTTCTACCAAATTAATTATAACTTCGTGGCCTTCAAATATTAATCTTGTCAGTAGGCTTGTTCTAGGATTCCATCCTTAATATTTTTGTGCATATTCTCTCTCTTCTGCACCTCTTCTTTTTCTTGGCATTCCCCTCCCCTCTCATCGATTCTTCCATTGTTGTTCTGATTCTTCGTCTTATTGTTGTTTTGACTTCTTAGTAATTGGCCTGCAGTGGCGGTTTGTGATTTGTTTCGATGAGATTTCACTTCGAAAAAGTAAAAATAGAAACCGGAAGGTGGATTCTGGAAAGAGGAGTAAAACTCACAACCAGAGTTTTCCTTCAATACGCTATTAATGATATGTGAGATGGAAGCATGTAAGCAGTTCTTGGAATTTCTTGATTGCGACGTCTTTAATTTGCTTTGTGCCAATACTTTATGGGGTTATGAGTGAGGTTCAACCCTCAACACAAACTTTTACAGTGATGTCCTTTATACTTCTGAATTAGGGCTTCCACTGTACAGCAATGTACTTTTAGTTCAGGTGATTTTGTTATGAATCAGCTCCAGCCATTTATTCCGCCTTCTAATTTAGAGCGCCATCTGTTGACAGCCTGAATGACAGGATGATGGAACCCCTGGGGCGGAAAAATAATTCAAAATTGAAATTTAAAATTTTACAAGCTAAATAAACATTTTTCATGTTAAGCTTTCAGCAATTGGTAATAATTATGGAATCATGCATTAATCTATTGCTGAAAGAATTAAAAAAATTATATTTATTTATTATTATTATAAAAAAAATATAAAAATATATATTTACTGTATTTTAATATGTTATTTACTTTTAAAACAATTTTGAGCTTTTCAGACTAAACCGCCATTACTCAACCAATTCAGACCAAGTACAGGTTCCAATGTCCAATTTATTTTTTGACATAAACGACATACTGAACTGTCTAGCAAGCATTAATTTGTTTATTTATGTGAATCTTGGGGTGGGAGGAGAGGGAATAAAATAAATCGTAAAGATTTTTACTCGTTTTCGTGTATTCGTGTGGACTCAGAAACCCTGGGGTGGTAAAAACCATCATCATTATGATCAACAATGCTAATGCCTGGTTTTATAGAACCTTTAACAAGCCGTTAAAATTAACAGATGGTTTTTATTGGCCTGTTAGTACTAGCAGACGCTTTCTATTGGTTAGTTAAATTGAACGGCTTGTTAAATGTATTATGAAATCGGGTATAATCTTTGTGTGTGTCTGTCGATCTTTTACGTTAAATGGAGCCGACGATCAGTTCTCTCAGTGAGGCTTTTAGGCCGCACAACCTGGGCACTCACAAATCAATACGGCCCTAGGACCTAATGCTTTCTGTTTATCTATTTGAGTTCACAACGCATCCTCATTGGTTTATTTTTTGGTTACTAACTTAAAAAGGTTGCAGTGCGGCCTTTAGGCTGCACAACCATGACAATTCTGCACGAGTAAAAAGTAATAAATGACAAAATAATTCAAATCAAAATAATTAAAACGATATTAATATGAGAATCACCCTCACCTGTCACATGACCAACGTGTACCAACGACATTGTCAAAAACAATTGAAAAGTAGCCAATCATATTAAAATTAAGTGACTATTTGGAAACTGAATATTAGCCGGGGTACCTAATTGTCGAATATTTGCCTGACAACATTGTTACTAACATGGTTTATTAAAAGTTGACAGTCTGTTTTTTATAAAATTAATTTTTAATTGATTTTATACAAATAATGGTTACAAAGAAACTAACAGTTTGAAAAATTAAATGTGTAATTCTTCTATACTTCAGCGTGATACTTTTAGACAAGTTCATTATTTTTATAACTTTTTTTTAAACCAAATTCAATTTTTATTTTTTGAACAATGTTGCTATGGTACTCTTCATCCGGTGTAAATCGTTTCTTATTCAAATAATCATCATTCAGTGGCTTCATTTCTGTCCCTTTTAGAAATTAATTTTCTTATCAATCTGTTGTAAAATCACTTTTGTTAGTTATTTGTATAATATTGTAAACGCAGAAGATGTAATTTTTACCGTGTTGCTTCTTTATAATTTGAACCCTCCTTCCTCATATTATATCCTCAAACTTTGACTTATATTATTGAGATCTTCTACGGGTAGCGCGTTGCTGATAGCATTGTAATTTCTTAACGCACAAAATTTGTCAAATTGAAACCAAACTGATTTTCTTGAACCCGCAGTATTGGTGTATTGGTGTAGCAATTGGTGTACTATTATTAATTTCTTCATCAATATTTGCCAAACCGCGAACCAGACCGTGAACACATTTTTATTTAGTATAATGACAAATAATTTGTTTATCATTGTCATAGTAACTATACAATATTTTATTTGAGTCAAAGCTATCTAACATTTTATTAAAATACAATTTTTTAATCGTTCGTGCGATTCTCTTGTCAAACATCCCTCTGGACAGGCATATATTCTGCCAATTTTTCCCGCTACCTTACACGCATGCTTGTTGTCCCTAAAAAACTTCGCGCTTGGGCAGTTTTTGTTACAACAAGCATTTGTGTGGCAGCGGCAAAAATTGTCGAATATATGCCCGTCCCTTGGGATGTTGTATATGAATATTACGTATATTTTATATTTACATTTTTGAAAAATATATTGTTTTGATTAAAATATTAACGTAATGTTAATAAGAATAAAAATATATAATAAGGGCAATAGTATATACGAATATTATTTTCTATTGATATGGATTCTGAAAAACGGAAAAAAAATTAATACAGGCTCTCAAAAATCATGATAACATGATTGCCTAGGTTGTGCGGATTATATGCCGCTCTAGCGGAAAGATTAACGGATCAATTTAGCATTATACACATAAATTACTGAAAATATTACTTGAGGTACTTCCGTGTAAATTTTTTACATAGTAGTTCTGTTTTTGACACCAATAAATTAATGAAGGCTAAATATTATGCTTTAATAATATTAACTTGTGAAGTCCAATATTTCAGTCTATTAATATTCGCATTAAAAAATATTTTCTGAGTTATTCTGTTTTGGAAGGGCGGCGCCCCATCGCCCTCCCCGTATCACCCGCCACTGCACCGTTGGCCTGATCTTTACCCTTATACGTCTGTAACGGTCCTACAATTTGTCATGACGAAATATAGAAGTTCCGCGCTACATAAACAAATCGCTTCGGCAGCGCAGTTGTTTGAGTGCGCGTAATATTCACAGTAAATACGCCTGGGTTCGAATCCAAGTTGAGGATCATATTTTTCAGCATACCATCTTGCTAAACGTCCTTCACAAATTCAGCAGTCGCAAGATGTTGTCCGTCATCCATTTCTTATTGTTTGGTTTGCTGGTCATCTTTAAATCTTGTACTTGTAAGTGTTGATGGTACTTCTCAGTTTCTCCTATATTATTTCGACTATGGTTTTATTTACTATTCCTAACACATCGTTTAGTGTGACTGTCCAAATCCTTGTTAAGAGTCTGACATATTTGTTCTTGTCGTTTTGGATCCTTAAAGGGCGTGTTTGAGCTCTTCGCTAAGCTCGAGTGAGCTGAATCAGGCGAATAGGCTGGTTGTTGCAACAATTCGTACTTTAATTCACTGATTTTAGCGATGGTTTTTTGAGCTGTGTAAGCAGGCGCATTACCTTGATGGGAAATGAATATTTTCTTCTGTAAACCGGGTCTTTTTTCATGAAATTTTACATCCGATTGGTCCAAAAGGTTACAATAATAGTCAGAATTTATTGTTTTATCAGTTTTGAGGTAATCCATGCAATCCTATTGCATCCCAAAAAACTGACGCTAACGCCTTGGCCGATTTCTGGATACGAACTCGCTTCGGAGCCGAAGAGACGGGTTCACACCACTCCTTAGCCTCTGGGGTTGATTCAGGATCATGGTGGTAGACCCAAGTCTCATCTATAGTGATGAAACGACGCACAAAATCTTTTTATCATTTCTAAAACGCTCCAGATGTAGCATTATTAGCAAAGGCGGCACCCATTGTGCACACAGCTTTTTGAAACCCAAAATTTGACATAAAATATTGCTTACTATGATATGCCTAGAGCTTCTATCAAATGTCTCTCGGTCAATCGACGACCTTCCAAAACCGCATCCTGTATTTTTGAGACAATTTCTGGTGTTGGTGCAGTTTTTGGACGTCCTTCACGTGGATAGTCGTCAAGGGTTGTACGACCACTTTTAAACAAACCAGCCCACTTACAAACCATTGTTTTTGAAGGAGCAGATACACCTAACATATTTACCATTTCGGTATGAATTTCCATTGCCTTTAAACGTTTTTGTTACAAAGAATTTAATTACAGCACGATGTTCAATGTTTTCCATTGTTAAAAGATACACTGACGTGTCAACTTCAAATGGCGTATTTTAAAATATATTGATTGATAGAGATTGATTGATAAATAGGATGATTAATCTATACTGTCTTGTCAATTGGAACACATTCACAAGCTATTCTAATTAAATTGATAAATAAAATTTTTAGTGTTTTCTGAGAAAATTGTAATTTCAATTATAATAATTTGCATTCTTCACATTTTTCTGTAAAGGATGTTTGTAAGTCTAAACCAGGTAGAAACCGTCTCCTGGATCTAGCTGAGGATCAAACCTTCCCTTATAATATATTTATCCCGCTGTAAAAATGTGTCAGTTATATAAAATATTATTGAGAGAAATTAGAAATTACTATGTTTTTTTGTAATAAATTATAATATATAAATTCTCTCTTCTCGTCATTTAAATATTTATTTCAATTTTATAGTTTTTATTCTATTTTTCCTATTAATTGATGCTAATAATTGATGCTAATTGCAAATTTACAATACTGTGCCCGATGACGGTAGTTTGTTGCTGAAACGCGTAGTAGAAATAAATATTTAAATTACGAGAACTAATTTATTTGTTATATAAAATACCTGTTACCCAATCTATTTAAATATTTATTTCTAATTAAAAGTTTAATTTCGTTTAATAAAAATAAACTTTATCAAACAATTAATCAAGCAATTTTTACAGGCCAAAATTGGATACAATTAAGGAAGAAAATAAAGACCATTTCATACGCCCCTAAGCCAAATAGAATGTAATTATAATAATTATACTGAGAAGCTGCTCGCACATTTATTTTGATAGATGCAATCAGTGCTCAAATCGCATGAACCACGTCTTCACTCCTTGAAGTTTCGTTGAAATACCGACATTGAATGGCTCATAGAAATGCTCGCAACTTTGTTGAAAAAAAGCAGCAAATTCTTAGATATGCACAACTCAGCGCAGCTCGCAGTTTTTCTCGTTAGCCTGTACGGGATTTTAATTGTTCGACCGTTCGCAGAAACGCTCGCTCACCAAAAAGCTCGCGAAATAGCTCGATAACGCTTGATGTGATCGTCTGCAGAGAAAGGCTCTACCTCAGTATTTTAACCCCAACACCTCATTCTCAACAATATTTTTAATAAAAAAATACCTAAAAATTAAAAAGAAGTCCAAATTTAACATAAAGTGTATTTTTCTAATATGTCTATTATTAATCAACTTCTCACAAGCTTTCAGGAACTGTGGAATAATTAAAATTTTACAAGCTACTAATTTAAATACGGTGGCAGCTCTATAAAGTACATATTATATACATAGTTCCGGAAAAGATTCGTGAAATGGAGATTTCATTAAACGGGAATGCATAATAATGTCTTTTTATGTGAACAAAACGATTAAAAATTTGGACAATTTCATTCAAATAAAACAATATGTCTATTGTTTGATTTGAATTGTCTGCATTCTTCGTTATCTCGTTTTGATTATTATGAAATAACTTTCATTTAATTAATTTTTTTTCGTCAAAACGAGACAAAAATACAGATATTACATTATGGAGTCCATATTTTTCTTTCATATTAATTTATGCTTTCGTTCTGAGTTGCTCTTCTCACGCGTTGTTCCAGAAATTGGATGAACATTATAAATCATAATAAATTTTAAAACATATTTTTATAGTCTGAACATCATAGGTTCAAATCTCAAATCAGAAGGGTTTTCACTAACTGTTTGGGGAACCACAGAATAAATAAGAATTAAAAATCTTGACGATTTGTAATATTTGCAAGGACCTCGTATATTCACAAGTATGTGATTAGATATGATTACTTTTAATTATTATTTTGTACCAAATCTAAATTTATAATTAAATGAGACGTGTTAAGAGTACACATCAAAGAAAAATTACTTTCATTAAGAAAATTGACCGATTTGAGCGTGGGAGTAATTGTAGTAATACAAAACTTTTACTCTTATTTAGACAAAGACAATAAGATTACCAAATATGAGCCTGCCGTATATAAAGCAAATTATTTTTTGTATTTCTTGTAGTTGTGAATGAAAATTTATTACATGAACACGAAGTAAAAAAAACAAGTGCAACAAATTTTGTCATTTTCTATTCTGAACGGATTACGCTATGAATTGGAAGGTAATAATTATTTAAGCACCCTGTATATCAAAAAAGAAATTTTTGTTTTAAAAATATGATATTTTGTTTATTTTAAATTTTTTGACAAAATCTGTCAACTCAAACAAAGGTTCAGATTTTTAAAACAAAAAATTGTTTCAATATGTCAACTGTCACAAAATTTTGTTTATTTTTGTTTTCAAACTTATTTTTTTTCAATTTGTTCTCAATTTTTGACATTTTTAATTTTTGTTTTTTCAGGTTCAGATATTCGTTTCTTTCATTTCCTTGACGTTGATCAAGTGTGAACCACCTGCTCAATATGGGGTCCCTGCTAACAACAACTATGGTACACCAAATTACGACGCAAACCACGATGGTCATGAATATGGTGAGGTAGGTCAAAAGCTGACGAGAGAAGGTGAATGTAGTTTTTTGAACCAATTACACCTTAAGTTGCAAGGTCGAATTTGATTTATGGTTTCGTTTCGTGATTCGAGTTCAGCTTAAGTTGCGACTTTTACTTTTTCAAAATTGGGTTGCTGTTTAAATTTTTGTTTTTAGCCCAAATCCTACGAATTTGGTTACCAAGTGAAAGACGACTACAGCGGAAACAACTACAAACGGCAGGAAGTGAGTGACGGTAACCAAGTGCGGGGAGAATACCGCGTCCAGCTTCCCGATGGAAGAACCCAAATTGTCACCTACTACGCAGATTGGCAAACCGGATTTCATGCAGATGTAAGATACGAGGGCGAAGCTTCTTACCCCGAAACTTACCAAAAAAATTATGGCGTGGGGGCCCAGAACAACTACAACCATCAACAATACGACGGTAATTCCCCGGCCACAAGTTCCGTTTCAATTAAGGACTACTCGGGTCCTGCCACCCCATACAGCGCTGGAGGAAATCACAACACCAACAACAATAACAACTATGGCAACGCTTACCAAAACGGATACGACGGTTATTCCAACCATGGTGGACCTAGCAACGCATATGGAACGCCCTACAAATAACAATTTAGCCTTAAGACTCATTTTGTAAATATTTTATTTAATTACCATTCATTTTGTCATTTATACATTTTTGTAAAATATTCGTCACTCGCACAATCGATCCCACACTTTTTGATCTAAAAATGTCGAAAAGTGGAAGGAATTCCCACGATCTGATCTCTAAAGAAACTTGTCCCCCCTGCTATATGCACATAATAAATTATTCGATTTTATTGTTTTGTTTAACATTTTGTTACACACTGATTAAATTAACGATTAGGTAATATAATAACTGCTTCACAAGACTTAAACCATGGCGCCTTCTAGTGTTCAGTATAGAAACTTTTGAGAACCAACAGCAGATGTCCTCCTCACGTTGGTGAGTACGTAATCTATTAAATATTGTGAGTCATTCTTAAAACAGTAAGAACTTTTTTAGTTAAGGTAAAACCGCCGCGCCATCTCGTAGTCAGCTGAAGAACTAAAAAGTAGTAATGACTTACCCCAAAACGCAATTTTTTGTAACGTCATTATCTATTACCCGAATTTACAGTTACCATTATCTAGTCACTGTACACGAGTTAAACAAAGAGCGCCATCTTGCGGTCAGTCTGAGAACTACCAAGTAAAGGTATCTTAAACGCTATCGATATGGTAAAACTCAAAGTCACTTTTCTCTTATTTACGTGAAGAACTAAAATAATTAATACAAACATCTTTAACCAGACGAATCTTAAAAGCGCCATCTAGTGGTTTTCAAGCTTATACAGTAACAGGGTCCTTTTCAAAAGTTTTAAATAATAAATAACGATATGACAACTTCAAAAAGTAAATCAAAATGTAATTAAAAGTTTATTTTAATAATAATATTAATACACATCAATTCTCAACTTGTTTTTGTTTCATTTTTATAAAAATAACTGTAACATAATTTTTTTAAAACACAAGTTTACGAGGGCAGTGCACCATGCTTCGTTTATAAAAATTTTATTTAAATATTTTGTACAAATTCTTTTTAATATTTATAACCTCCGTTTGGTCCGTACTGCTGGCCTCCGTTTGTTGAAGGACGATTGGTTCCTGGGAACGGAGTCGACGGTCTTCCTGAAGGATAACCGGGGAACGATGGGTTTGGCCCAGGTGGTCTTATCGTATTCCCGGGAAACTGTGTATTTGGTTTTGATGTTGGGAATCCCCCACCTGGAGGCCTACTAGGGTTTATCGAATTTCCGGGGAATGGATTGCTTGGTTTTCCTGTTGGATAACCCGGGAAAGATGGTTTGGATGTTGGGAAACCTCCGCCTGTTGGTCGGTTCGTATTTCCTGGATAGCCAGGGAAAGATGGTCTAGTTGTAGGTGTGATTCCTGTTCCAGGTGTGTTTCCTCCCGGATTGTAATTTCCACCTGGAGGTTTTCCTGGGTTATAATTTCCACCGGGAGTTTTTCCTCCAGGATAAACCGGATACGTTGGATTGCCTTCGTACCTCACCTAAAATGAATAAATTAGATCAATCGAGTTGGATACTTAAAATGTTTACTTGTGCATGGAAACCAGTGGCCCAATCGGCAGTGTATTTGATGAATTGAGTTCGACCATCGGGAAGTAAAACTTGGTATTCTCCAGTTATGGTTTCACCATCGCTTATTGCGTTGTGCGAATAGTCGTTACCATATTCGGGCTCTTTTACAGCATATTTGAAATCAAACGGCATTCCTGGTTCGTGGTGGTGGTGGTCGTGATGATCGCCATGATCGTGATGATCGCCGTGATCATGATTGTGATTGTGGTCACCAGTATTTGGTGATGGTACCTAAAAAATTTAAATATTAATTTAATGTAGTGCAAAAACGTATATTTTTACGTAATGTCCATTAGTGCCACTTCCACTAGTTGGTGGTTGAGGTTGATGAGGTCTGGTGGGTGGTAGGTAAGGTGGTCCTGTAGGCGTTGCTGGACGTCCTGGTGTGTAAGTTGGCCGTGGTGGTTGAGGACTTGGGAAACTAGGTGGTCTGAACGTGGGTCTGGGTGGTTGTGGGCTTGGAAAGCTTGGAGGTCCATAGGTTGGTCGGGGTGGTTGTGGACTAGGAAAACTGGGAGGTCCAAACGTTGGTCGAGGTGGTTGTGGACTTGGAAAGCTTGGAGGTCCATAGGTTGGTCGTGGTGGTTGAGGACTTGGGAAGCTTGGTGGTCCAAACGTTGGGCGAGGTGGTTGAGGGCTTGGAAAACTGGGCCGTGGACTGGGGAAGCTTGGTGGGCCATATGTTGGTCGAGGTGGTTGTGGACTTGGGAAGCTTGGTGGTCCAAATGTTGGTCTTGGCGGTTGAGGGCTTGGAAAGCTCGGTGGTCCATATGTTGGCCGAGGTGGTTGTGGGCTTGGGAAGCTTGGTGGTCCAAACGTTGGTCGTGGAGGTTGTGGACTAGGAAAACTTGGTGGGCCGTATGTTGGTCGAGGTGGTTGCGGACTAGGAAAGCTTGGTGGTCTAAACGTCGGCCTTGGCGGTTGAGGACTTGGAAAACTTGGCGGACCGTATGTTGGTCTTGGTGGTTGAGGACTAGGAAAGCTAGGAGGACCTACCGGAGGTCGTGGTGGTAATATTGGCGGAGATGGGAAAGGAACTTTAGGCTTATCATAATTGTAGCCTGGTCTATTTGGAGGAGGTAAATACGCATTTGGACTTGTTCCAACATCCCCGTACGTTGTTAGTACCAAGCAGCACAACGCTGGCAAAATCTGAAAGAAGTGAAATTATAGAAATATTGCAATTTATTATTAACGTGAAATTTTTAGCCTAATGCGTCGATTCTGATGGTCATACACTGAATGAAAATATATAGTTTTATCTTATAGGTGTGGCTAAAATGAAATGGTTCAATTTCATTGGTCAGTTTGAACTACTTATATCCTTAAAAGTTAAGGGAATGACCTGAATCGACATAGCTGAGATAATGCGGATTTTATACTGTAGTGTCCGTACAAAATTCCCCCCTCCCAGACCCCCCTTTGAGATTAACTATTTTTATTTGCGGCTGTGGCGATCCGATGGTTATTACCATTAAAATTTAAAGATAACCTTGAGTCCTTATCGACAAACCAAAAACTCCCGAAGTGAATAGACCGTAATAGGCAACACACCGTACATAAAGTGGTGTCATCAAATTTCTTGGGATGGTAAGTATATTATTTATGAAGAGACGAATTTCATTAAAAAATTGCGGTTAACGCCGAAACGCGTCATCCGTTAATCATCTTGGTTAATATCTGCCAATTGCATCTGATGCTTTGAGTGGCACCTGACATATTATGATATATGATGTGCCGCAATTGTATCTATCTTACCTAACAGATCATCACGACTAATCGTGTAAATTTTATAACCTCAATTTTAATTAATTCCTTGCAATTTGTCAAATCTGCAAAATATTGTGAAATTTCCCTGCGTTTCTTTAAAAAATTGTATCTCAGGAACCGTGCGAGCGATTTTAAATTTTTTTTTTATATTCAATACATAATTGAATTACCTTTCCGAATATATACACGACGTTGCACAAAAATACGAATGTTACCGAATTTTAACGAGTGAAACACGATTTTTGAATTTTGATTCTAAATATTTCAAAAAATAATAACTTTTGATTAAACAAATTAGATAACGAAAGATGGAACAGTATATTCTACATGAAACAAGAGGTAATTCAGCTTTCCAAATTGTACGTGGATTGAGATATAGCAATTTTGGTAATAGTCCCGTTATTACGTAGAGATGGAAAGGCCTGAGGAGAAATTTTTTACTATATCTCAGGTTAGGTAAAACTTACCAATCTGGAAAACCACTCATTTTATGCAAAATTTATGGTTCTGTCTTTTATTATCTAACTTATTTAACCAAAAGTTATTACTTTGTTAAATATTTGGGATCAAAATTCCAAAATTGTGTTTAAAATAAACAATCGTGTTTTGCTCGCTAAAACTCGGTAAATTTCGTATATTTTTCCGCAAGATAATTTAACTATCAATCGCATAAAATAATCTACAAGAGATACAATTTGCCAAATAATTTTTTTTGCAGATTCTTCAAATTCCATAAAGGGAATTTTGGTGGACTGCTTTTTAGACAATTCATTCACTCTTATAAACGTATGGTTAAAACTTTAATTAATTATGCATTCTATAAAAGGAGTTATGTCAAATAAACTATGCCCCCCTCCCGATACCATTATTATTTAAATATTTTTCAATTTGTTTATAAATTCATTTTTTTCAAATTTTTTTCATATTTTCTAGAATATATTCACCAAGTACATTTGTATTTTTCATTATACTGGGCCTTTAAAAAATGTATATCCAGGGATCCCCCCTAGAATGTACGACCGCCGTTTCTACTGTTCAATTAAATCCATCAATATTCTCTGCAATAGTGGATTTCGTCTTCAATCAAATTAGTAGTAATATGAGGAGACCTCTTAGAGCCTATCATGGAGATAAGGGTCTGGAGTTTTGGAGCTCCCCCCAAAAACATTTGAACATCAAAGGCGAAAATGAGCTTTTTGACGCGATATTTTAACGCAGGCTCGTGACGCTGATGCCACCGATCTCGGGTTTGACCGCAATATTATGAAAACCATGCTAAAAAAGTCTTCCTTTTAGTTTCCTCTTGGTTTCGTTTCCAATCAAGTTTATAGTAATATGAGGAGGCTCCTCAGACCCTACCTTAGACATAAAGATCTGGAATTATCCCCCCAAAAAAATTTGAAATCCAAAGCAAAAGTGAGATTTTTACTGCGATTTTTAAAGGAATCACCTGACTCTGGTGCCCACAACTTTGGGTTTTGGCCACAAGATTATAAAAACCATGCTAAAAAAGGCTTCCTCTTAGGAGGATTAAATCCGAAGATATTTTTTGAAATGGTGGGTTTCGTCTCCAATGAAGTTAGTAGTAATGAGGAATCCGCTCAGATCGCCATACCTTAAAGATGAACGTCTGGAGCTATCCCCCAAAAAATTGAAAATCAAAGAGAAAATCAGGCAAGTGAACTGAATACAGTCAATTTTGAGCCTTTTAGTAAACAAAGGCGAGTGCGCCCCGGGAATGCCATGGTTCAAATCCAGATGTATTAGAAAGATTTTCTTAGTACATCGTTCTGCTAAATTAGTAATTACATTAATTCGATTCCACAATTTTCTTCTTCTAATCGTAGGGGGGAGGGGGGTTATTAGTAGTCTAAATCCAGATTTTCGGAATATTCTATAATATTAAATTTGAGAGGGAATTTGTTTTGATTAAATATCTCACCCATTTTCAACTTTTGATTAAAAATAGTCATAACCAAACTTGTAGGAAATTTAATTCTCTAGAACTTTGGTCTGACCATTTTTCGTCCCCAAACGATATTTTTTGACTTTACCTGGAAAAATAATTTAATACCACCCCTTTTTCACAAAGATCCCATAAATTTGCTTGACTATTTTTAGTCAAAAGTTGAAAATGAGCGATATATTTCATAAAAATGAATTCCCATTTAAAATCAATATGGCGGCTGCCGCAACAGCGGTGCTATCTTTCCGAAAATCTGAATTTTGACTACTAATGACCCCCCCCCTTCGATTAGACAAAGAAATTTGTGGAATCGCATTAATGTAATTTTTAGGAAATACCGCGTTTAACTCAGCACTTTGCACCAAAAATGCTGACTACGCTACAGCTGTCAAGAGAGCCTACTGAAACCGACATGACTTCCGGTGAGGGGGGGGGTAATAGTCGTAGAATTAGAGAATTGAATACGAAATACAAAATTTCTGAGCACTATACACTAATCGCATCGGTAACGCAGTTGGTTAGCGCCATACATCAAAGTTCGATCCACATCTAGGAACTCTTTTTAGCACACTATCTTCCTAAATTGGTGACCCTGATAAAACATCAAGCGCTTCTGTTCTAAAAGTGTAATTTCTAGGAAACATCACGCCTTAACTCCGTTCTGTGCATCAACAAAGACCAACTAAGTCACAACAGTCACGAGGGCTGCTACTTGAAACCAACATGGTTGATTTGGGGGGGGGTCATAACGGTAGCGGTTCCAGAATTCGATACAAAATATAGAAGTTTCTTGGATCTGGCGTAGTTGGTTAGCGCGAGTATTCACATCACTTCTAATACACCTGAGGTCGATCCATATCAAAGAACATTTTTGCAGCATATCGTCTTGCTAAATTGGTGATCCCGATAGAACATCAGTAAGCACTTCTGTTGTAAAAGTCTAATTTCTAGGAAATGTCACGATTAACTCCGCCCTCTTTATCAACAAAGGCTAACTAAGCCGCAACACTTACAAAATCTGCTACTCGAAACCGATATGGTTGCAGAGGGGGAGGGGGTTGTGTAACAGTCTTGAAATTGGAGCAACACAGTTGGTTAACACCGCACTTCTTCTCAACAAAGGCTAACTAAGCCACGGCTGCCATGACGTTACTTGCTCATAACCAACACGACAATAGGGGACCGCATGTAGCTGTACTAGATTTGGATACGAAATATACTTAGAAGTTCATTGCAATATAAACTATTTGCCTCGGCATCGGCAGTGTAGTGATTAGCTCGTATCTTCATATCTATTCAGTGGCGGCTATGGGAATGGCGACGGGGCGTCGCCCTCCCAAAGCAGACTAACAACTCAGAATAATATTTTTTATGCTGAATATTAGACAATGATTAAATAAAAATTATTATTAATAACTTTTTAATTATTTTCTCATACGGTTATGGTTGTGCGGCCTTTTTAGGTTGGTAACTAAATAATAATGAGAGATGCGTTACGATCAAATAAGTAGACAGAAGTGGTGTTTTAAAAGGAACTCTTATTTATGTTAGATAATTTAAAATGTACGATCAGTCGGCGCACATTTAAATTAATATAAGCTTACTGATCGAACAAATTTTTACCGCTTTAGTTAATAAACACTTTTTAAATCGAAAAATCGGTGTTTTAAGACCACACTGATTCGCGATTAACCGGGGGGTCTGGGGAGTATGGAATACCCCCCAGCATACGATGATTAAGATGGATCCTCAGCATGAGGGTACTCCTTAGCCCCAGTTTTTATTTTCACTTTCTGTTGTTGATGTGGTTATTTAATTTGACAACGAGGAACAAATTGATACAAGAAGGTCTCTAAACTTGATAAGCAGAGATGGGTTGAATTTTTGAGGTTTTTGATTATCTATGATCAGCATCTGAAGCTTTTGTGGAAGTAAATAAAAATACAGTAACAAGATAAGATACAGTAAAGATACAGTAATATACAGTAAAGATACGGTAAAGATACAGTGGATATTTTTCCTTTTTTAAATTTTGTGCCCTCCTATTGAAGCAAGTCACGAGCCGCTATTATATCTACTACTCCAGGGTTCGAATCGACATCGAAAAAGTTTCTTTTCAGCACATTATCTTGCTGAAGGTGTAATATGACGCTTTGTCGGGAACCTTGCTCAATATCACGATAGAAGATGTTATTGGCGGAACAGATTGTCAGGGACAATAATACTACAATAAATTACAGATACTAGAATACCCAGACGATGAAGTAATTGTAACAAGATCCATGGAAAAAAAATATGAAAGTTTAAAAAAAATAAAGCAGTGCAAGTAACAAAGATCGGAATGATAATAAACAAAAAGAAAGCTAAAGAACGAAGTAAAACATCGAAAAACAGCTATGAAGAAACTCAAGGAGACCGAAATTCATGGGGGTCATCAGTTAGAAAATATCGTTTTAATACGAAAAGATGAATCACTAAAGAAAGAGAATATGGAAACATCTGGAAAAAATGAAAATGTGTTTGCAGTCTCTTAATACCAAAGATGTTAATTTTGATAATTTCGTAAAGTTTTAGCCATTCCATTAAAAATATCTTGGATGACGGAGTGTCCAAATAATTGGGGATGCGATTGACCACGAAGAGGAAGTTTCCTTGAATTGAAAATCTGAAAACTATAAGTACAATGAACGATGCTACTTTCTTCCAGATACAGTATCGGAAGGCTAATAAATCATGTGAGTCTCTCAGCTGACACCTGAAACCGCTTCCCCATTATTTGCAGATCTCCAAGTGACATTTTCATACCGTCATTGCATCAGGATGAAGGATTTCAGATTCAGGACCACTGTTCTTCTCTGTGGACATTTTTTTATTCCCTATGTTTGAGGAATCTATTTTTTAATTAAACTCGAAGGAGACCACGTGGCTTACCGAGGTTCGATTCCGGGATTCGACAATGTATCAGCCGGTTTGTCATGGTTTACGGTTTCTAGGTCGACTCAGCCGTAAGTGAGCTCTTTGGGGAAATACCTGGGGTTGTAATAGAGCATCTGTATCTCCTCTACAGCCGGAGAGCGTACCACTAATTTTAACAACTTTTGTTTTGCACTTCTGAGTGGATCTACATAATTGTGACACCGTGGCATTATAACGTTTTTAACATTCCTTCGATGTGGTGATAGAACGATATTTTCAAATTCATTATAACTTAGCTTAAGCTTTTAACATCTCTAATATGCACCCCCCCCCCTTTCGCTACTCTTATCTGACATCTATAATCGCCAAACTTTCTCGTTTTTCAAATTCCTGTGGTAACCGCCTCTATCGTTTCAAATACCACATTCTGGGCGTGTGATTCGCCCTTTCAAAATTTTAAAATCCAAATTGGATGGCCGTTAAACCTCCACCATCTGTCACTGTAGGCAACACCTCGTGTCTCCTTGAAGAATTCCAATTTTAGGCGGAAGACCACATACATTTTATCGACCAAAACTGGTCAAGATCATATTTTGGCGCAGTCGGTTACTCAAGAAATTTGATCTTGACTACCTAGACGAAAAATCAGGTTTGAGCCTCAAAAGTGTCTAATTAACACATAGAAGTTACAAAATTAATTTACAAATTATTCGAATGTTGTCTGGTCTGAGATGATGAATCAACTTATCGACATTGAGATCATCGAAACCACACCAGAATTTCGCCTTAGCTGAACCTCCCTCGTATTATGAGCAATAAAGTAAAAGTAAATCGTTTATGATTTGATTTATTAATCGTGACCTCCTCCAATAATAGCAGCAATAATCAAGAAAAAAAACTAATAGCATTATTATTATTATGTAACGAAAGCAAATTTGTCCAAATATAAACACATCGATAATAATAAAAGTTCAATCTGGTCGTCTTGATTGCATGACTTAACCGGATGCGTAGTTAAGTCGTGATTTAAGCCCAACTAGAATGCTTCCATAGGTTAAGGTTGCTACCAATACTGCATAACACAATGAACGGAAGATCTTACTTTCTATTTACTGATCTTCATCTTGACGAACTGGAGACGTGCGTACCCACCAAACAATTCTTCTATTCGCTTTAAGACTCAATTAATTAAACAAATTCTTGACAGACTCATAAACAATAAAAATGCGATTAGTAACAAATCAAAGATCGCAAGGATGTTATTAGAATTAATTTATTTTAATGCTAATAAAACAATTTCTCACAAACCCATCATCCCATAAATTACTATAATGTAAAATGCAAGGACGCGGCCATAAGTAGGTTAAAATAACAATTATTAACTTTAAACGAAATTGTTTAATCCTTTGACGAAACTAAGGCGCAACTTGGAGTAAATGTCAGTAATGAAAGGGATCGTTCTAAAATATATACGAAGGTAATAGAAAAAGTGAGCGTGGCGCCCGAGAAACCTTTAAACACCCCTCAAATTAGTGCTCGCCCATATAAAGATATTTTTTAAACGTTTCTGACATTTATCTGTAGTTGAATTTTTAATTTGGTAATAACTTTTATGTTCATGGGTTAAACTTTGACCACAATATTGTCGTTAAAGCGAGAAGAATAACCCATCAATGAAATCGGGCTGTTTGGGTAATAAAACTGAAGTACCTATCTTAACATTTTAACAACGAAAGTGGTTTTGTAATTTCGAGAAAGCTAAAAAGTCGAAAATTTAATTTGTCCCTTTTTGGATTAATAATAGAGCCCTCTGCCTCTGGGAGGTAATTGTTTGTCGTGCCGCCATCTTGGTAAGCACGACAGAAAAACACAGACCTCACGAGCAAGAGATTCCTTCGTCTGGCGGGTTAAAATTTAAAAAATGAACGCGGTTACGTTAAAACGAAAGTTACGATCAGAAATCCACCAGAAAAATTAAGATTAGAAATTACATATTTTTTATATAAGCATAACAATTGGCCGTAAAATATAATGGAATGGAAAACATTAAAAATAAATGTTAAAAATGCAAGGAATGTTGGAAGAAGCACCTCATTCAATTATAATAAATTGCTCGCAAAAGAGAAAGGATTTCATATTAAAATTTAAATACGCAAGCGGTTATTCTGATCTTATTTCATTAAATGCATCACCGCCAGCATCAGTCATCTGCCTGTCAATAATTAAATCTTGTTCATCGATTACGGTTATAAATTACGTTATACAATTTACATAAAAAAAATGGAATGATTGTTTTGCCCCCTTTACCTTCCTGCCCCTCCTTGCCTGTAAAATCGTTGTAGAACTTAAACAACTCGGTTTGTGCAAATATCTCGGAAATGAGCGCGTTTTTGTAAAAATATCACGAAGGAAAAATTGTAGAACGGAAAATTCTCTATAATTTTGTTTCGTAGTGTTTTCAGCGAAAATTGAATTGTTAGGGAGTTATTTGCAAAATAAATAAAATGCACAATGAAAATTTCCTTCTCTGTAACTTTTGGGACAAAAATGTTTAGAATATTTTAATTGTAAATTTTATTTCCTTTATTTTTGTATTCATGCTTTTTTCATTCTGTCGCGCTGTTTCTGATTACACATTTATTTCTAATTATCTGGAGAAAATTAAATACATTTCCCTATCAACAAGTTTTTAGAAACAGAAAGATGAAAGTGGATAATTCGAAATTAAATGAATATGATTTTATTTTTACTGAATATCTCGGAAACCATCACGATTTCGCTAAAGAAATATAGAAACAAAATTATAGACCGGAAAATTGTCTACAATTTTGTTGCCTGGTAGTTTCAGCGAAAATCACTTATTTGACGAGTTATTTGCAAAATACCAACTGAGCGTGAATATTTTACTGAACACACCCTACATTTTTTTCTAACCTCGATTATGCACGAACTGTAACTTTCAGGATAAAAATACTTGTAAGCTTTTTTTTATTACAAATTCAATTGTTTCATTTGGTCCACTGTATGTAACATAATTAAAAAAAAAATGAGGGTGAGTTCATTTTTGAAAACAACTTTAACAATATTTTGAAAAAAAAATAGTTAAGTACATTTCGTTAAATTGCTTAACCTTTTTTGTTTAATTGATTTACATATACTTATTATGCATTTTTTTAGTAGTATAATGCACTATTAGTTAGATAATTACTAAAATGAGTGCGAGTCAACCTTTAAAAGAAGTGTTTAATTAATTAAAAAGAACTCGATGTTATTTAATTCTAACCTTTTGAGATAGATTAACAACACATTCCACTGTAAATAAAAATTTTCAGAAATGTGATAAAGCAAATACACGTGCAGATGCGGTGATTAAAAAAACATAAAATAAGAAAAATGGGATATTTATATTATTATGTAATATCTCAGAAACGACCCCATTTTCGTCAAAGGATTATATAATGAAAATTATAGACCTGGAAATTTTCTACAATTTCTTTCTGAAGACTTTTTCCGGAAAATCGAATCATTGCCGAGAAATTTACAAAATAAAACGCACGAATGGAATTTCCGAAACTCACCCTTCACTTCCAACCCCGATTTCTCACGAACCGAAGCATTTAAGACAAAATTACATGAAAGATTTTTTATTTTAAATTTAAATTTCTTTCTTTTTATGTCTCTTCATTTTTTATGTTTGAAGCATCATTACTGAGATAATTGCAATTATTTATAATACTAGAAAATTAAATAGAGTCCATTTTTTTTAATAAGAAGAATATCTCGAAAACTATCGCGTTTTCATTATAGCAGCTTATGAATAAAATTGTGGGGTAAAAAATTCTCTACAATTTTGTATTCGTGTATTTTCAATTAAAATCGAATAATTGGTGAATTATTTGCAAAAAACCAAATATGCGGAAGAAATTAATTTTCCGAACTTACCCTTCACTTCTGACCTTGATTACGTGCAAACTGTAGCTTGTAGAACAAAAATATTGTTAAGATTTTTGATTAGAAATTGCATTTTCTTTTCTATTTTAACTTTTTTTTAACATACTATTTCCTAAATAATTACAAAAAAAACGAGTGCATATTGTTTTGTTTTTTTTACTTTAACTACAGGCTTTACGTCAAAAATTCAGGAGACCATTTTTGTTAATAATTTAATTTCCTTTAGTTTTTGATATATACATTTTTTTTATTTTAGTGCACTGTTAATGAGATAATTGCGAATAACAAGTTCTGAATGCGTTTCAATTCCTTTCTTGATCTTTCGAACAACTTGACCCGAATTTCTCAATTTCTAGCGTTTGTTACATCAAAACTACCAGCTTTACGTCCAAAATTAAAGAGATCTTTCTTGTTTAAAATTTAATTTGCTTTAGTTTTCATTCTAAAACTTTTTAATTTTAACTGAGCGTTTATGAGATAATTACGAAAAACGGACTATAAATGAGAAAATTTTGCGATTAAGTTTAAATTACACAGTTGTTGAGATAATTACGAAAATCTATAATAAAAAAAAACCAACTTAATGTTAATGTGTAAATCTTGCCAAGTTTAGTACTGTAATTATTTCCTTTAAACTTTAATTGAAATGGAGTCGAAGTAATTTTCGCAAAAATTAATCAATCATGAAAAGTTCACTTTTAATGGATTTCAAATTAACGCTAAAAGTTAATTGCAATCGAATGATTAATTCATGCTTTTAGAACAAATTGGCAGTTTGCATGATCAGAAATGCAAACTGGGACAGCGGGAGTTGGGTTTCATCCATGCTAGGTGTCGCAGGCACTTTTGTGAAAATTTCCAAGGTAAAACTTTTTTATCTTTTTGAACTGACCTCATCGAATTCGCAGCGATGCTGCGATGGGCGGGCGGGCCAAGCGAAGAAATTCCGTGCAAAGCCAGGGTTGACTTGAATTTCAAACGGAATTAAAGTAAATTTGAGGAAGGTGCAATCACGAATAAATCATCTGTTTAAGTTTATTTTAGTTTCTCCACTTTTAACCTTTGTTACACCGTAACTACAAAATTTATGTCAAAAATTCAAGAGAACTTTTCTGTTTATAATTTAATTTTCTTCATTTTCGGCTCTATACATTTTTTTAGTATAATGCACTGTTTATAAGATATTTTAAAAAACTAAGTTTGAAGAGACTGAAATTGGCTGATCTTTTGAACAGCTTTACAAGTTTCTCGCTTGTAGCCTTTATAACACCCAAACTATAGACCCTAAGTCAAATCTTAAAGAGAAATTTTTCGTTTAGAATTTGATTTTATTTATTTCTTGTTTTAAATATTTTTTGCTAAATTGCACTGTTTATGAGATAATTACGAAAAACTAGCTCGGAATGGCTTTTAAATGTTTTCTAAATTTTTTATTCATTTGAACTTCTTTGTTCTATTGGAATTCTACACATTTCTTTCTGCTGTTTATGACATAATTGCGAAAAAACAGTTCAAACACATTTTTAATTTTTTTCAAATATTTTTAATCTTTTGGGCAGCTTTGAACTAGTTTTACCCATCATTACACGGAAAACTACAAACTTTACGCCAAAACTTCAAGACCAATTTTTTGTTCATAATTTTATTTACTTTGGTTTTTATCTTTTACTATTTTTTGATGCAACGCCCGGTTTATGCGATAATCACGAAAGACCAGCTCGGAATGAGTTTTAAATTTTTTAATCTTAATTGGATCAGTTTTGTCGCAGTCAAAACTTCACTTGTAGAATTTATAGCATCAAAACTACAAGCTTTACGTCAAAAATTCTGAGAAATTTTTTGATTATCATTTAATTTTCTTAATTTTTGATCTTAAAAATTTTAAATTTCGGTGCACTGTATATGAGATAATTTTGAAAAACTTCGATATTTTAATTTTTTTAATACGATCAGTTTTGTGCCAGTTTCTTCACTTGCAGCTTCGATTACATCCAAACTACAGGTTTTATACCAAAAATTCAAGAACAGTTTTTTGTTGAAAATTTAATTTTCCTTAAATTTTGCCTTACCAAGTTTTTTGTTCGATGCATTTTTTATGAGATAATTTCGAAAAACAAGTTCGAAATGAGTTAAAATATTTTAATCAGTTGAAGCAATTTTTCACCCAATCCAAATAAAATTTCAAAGAACTTTTTTCTTGTAATGCACGAAAAACCAATTCAAAAGAGGTTCTACAAATTTTTCCAACATTTTGTAAATATTGTCCCAATTTCCTCATTTTTAGACCATATTACAGATAAACTATAGGCTGTATGCCAAAACTTCAAGAGAACTTTTCTATTTGAAATTTAATTATCTTTACTTTTGATTTCATACATTTATTTGTTTAAATACACCGTTTATGAGATAATTGCCAAAAACAATTTCTGGATAAGATTAAATGATGTTTTCTGAATTAAATTAAACTAGAAAAATTAATTGCCTCGTTAACTAAACAATAAATAAAATTATTTGTGCATGAACTTTAAGCAATTTTTATTGCTATTTCGCATAGTTAGTTTTTAAATTAATTACAAAATTAAAAAATAGTGTATTTTAAATTTTTTCACGTTCCTAATTTTTTCAACATTTTTAATCATTTGATCAGTTTCGTATGAGTATCTCCACTTGCAGCTTTTATAAAACCCAAATTATAGATTTACGTCAAAAATTGAAGAGAACTTTTTTCATTAGAACTAAATTTTCATTATTTTCCATACTATAAATTTTACATTCCATGCACTGTTTATGAGATAATCGCAAAAAACAAGTTCAGAAAGATTTAAAAATTTTCTACATTTTTTAATCACTTCAACAGGTTTGTACGAGCTTTTGTCCAAATCCTATCATTTTTTTAGTGCATTTAACGTCAGCGGCGGGTCGTAAGGGTCACAAGGGCACCAGCACTTACATTCGAAAACCAAAATAACAACTTGATATAAATTAAATTGCGGAAAATTTATATTTTTATAAATTAAATTTACATTGAAAAAAGTCACTGGCACTGAAAAGCCGCAGAAAAAAAATCACACTGCATTATGCACTGTTTACGAGATAATTAATTAAGCAAAACAAGTTCTAAACGTGTTTTGAGTTTTTTAAAGATTTTTAATAGTTTGATCAGTTCCGCCTGCGCATCTCCATTAATAACCTTTAGTACACATAAACTACAGGTTTTATATCAAAAATTCAAGAGAAAATTTCTCTTTAGAATTAAAATGTCCTTATTTTTAATCCTAGAGATTTTTCGTTGCGATGCACTGTTGAGATATTTCGAAAAACTTATTTTTAAAAGATTTAAAAATTTGCAAAATTTTTTCAATCACTTCAACAGGTTTGTACGAGCCTTAGGCAGAATCCTATAACTTATTTTAGTGTACATAATTCGAATTCGAAACCGAAAACAACAATTATCCAAAAATAATAATTTTAACTAAAAAAAAAATTCGGAAAATATATTTTATCTTTTTGAATAAATTTTGTGCTCCCCCCCTCTACACGTAAGCCATTAAAAAAAAGTCATGACCCGCCGCTATCTACTGCAGTGTTTGTGAAATACTTAAGAAAAACAAGTTTAAAATTTTTTTTTACATTTTTTCGTGATTTGCTCAGTTTCGCACAATTGTCTTCTGTAGCCTTCATTACACACAAACTATTGGTTTAATGTCAAAAATTCAAGAGAACTTTTATATTCTAAATTGAATTTTCTTTGATTTTGCTCTTATAAATTTTTTGCTGCAATGCACTGTTTTTGAATTAATTGCAAAAAATATGCAAATTTTATAACCATTTCCTCAGTTTTGTTTGAGGTTCTGCACTTAAAAAGCTTTATTACACTGAAATTAAAAGCTCTATGCCAAAAGTTCAATGAAACTTTTTTAATTTGAATTTAATTTTCTTTATTTTCGTGTTCCCAATTTATTTATTTTTTGCAATTCACTGTTTTTGAGATAATTTGGAAAAACAACTTCGGTATGATTTTTTACAATATTATCCCAATTTTTAAATCAGTTGAACAGGTTTATTCGATTATTTGTCCGAATCCTATAAATTTATTTTGCGTAATGCTCAGTTTATGAGGTCATTACAAAAAATCAGTTCTAAATGAGTTTTTCCCGAATTTTTAACAATAATTATTTGATCAGTCTTGTGTATTTCTTCGCTTGTAGCTGTTATTATACACAAACTGTAGGATTTACGGCAAAAATGTACGAGATATTTTTTGTTCTTAAATTAATATTCTTTATTTTTATTATTATTATTATATTTTCTGTTATAATTACGAAAAATCAGTTGAAAATGAATTTTAAACTTTTTTCAAATTTTTTCAGGTTTTTGCCGAGATTCTTCGCTTACAACCTTTATTACGCCCAAATTCAAGAGAAGTTTCTTGTTTAAAATTTAATTTTCTCCTGTTGTCCGCATGCATTTTTTCTTATAACGCACTGTTTATGAGATAATTGCGAAAATCCGGTTGTAAATGTGTTGAAAATCAGTTGCAAAAATGCCAGTTGAAGTTTTTTCATGTTTTTTCCGAGTTTCTTCGCTCGCAGCCTTTACTACAGCCAAATTCAAAAGGAGTTTTTTATTTAGAATTTAATTTTCAATTACTCTTGACTGCACACATTTTTTGTTACAACGCACGGTTCATGAGAGAATTACCAAAAACCAATTCTAAATGTGTTTAAAATCACTTGTAAAAATGCCTTAAATTTTTTTTTAAAGCTCTTTCAAGTTTTTGCTGAGTTTCTTCGCTTACAACCTTAATTACACCCAAATTTAATAAAAGTCTTCTACTTTGAATTTAATTTTGAATTATTTTTGACTGTACACATTTTTTGTTACAACGCACTGTTTATGAGATAATTACGAAAAACAAATTAAAAATGTGTTTAAAATCTGTTGTAAAAATACCTTTAATTTTTTTAAAGATCTTTCAAGTTTTTCCTGAGTTTTTTCGCTTGCAGCCCTAATTACACCCAAATTCAATAGAAGTTATTTATTTATAATTTAATTTTCAATTATTTTTGACTGTACACATGTTTTGATACAACGCACTGTTTATGAGATAATTACGAGAAACCAATTCAAAGTGTGTTTAAAATCTGTTATAAAAATGTCTTTAAATTTGTTTTCAACATTTTTCAAGTTTCTTCGCTTGCAGCCCTAATTACACCCAAATTCATTGGAAGTTTTTTATTTAGAATTTAATTTTCCATTCTTTTTGACTGCGCATATTTTTTATTACAATGCACGGTTTATGAGATAATTACCAAAAACCAACTTTAAATGTGTTTAAAATCACTTTTAAAAATGCATTTAAATTTTTTTTAAAGATTTTTCCAGGTTTTGCTGAGTTTCTTCGCTTACAACCTGAATTACACCCAAATTTAATAAAAGTTTATTATTTAGAATTTAATTCTAAATTATTTTTGACTGCACACATTTTTTGTTACAATGCACGGTTTATGAGATAATTACCAAAAACAAATTCTAATTGTGTTTAAAATTTGTTGTAAAAATACCTTTAATTTTTTTAAAGATCTTTCAAGTTTTTCCTGAGTGTCTTCGCTTACAGCCTTTATTACACCCAAATTCAATAGAAGTTCTTCATTTATAAATTAATTTTCTAGTATTTTTTACTGCATGCATTTTTTGTTACAACGCACTTTTATGAGATAATTACAAAAATCAATTCTAAATGTGTTTAAATCAGTTCTAAAAGTGCCTTTGAAAGTTTTTTGAAGTTCTTGCCGAGTTTCTTCGCTTACAGCCTTTATTACACCCAAATTCAACAAAAGTTTTTTATTTAGAATTTAATTTTCCATTATTTACTATAATTACGAAAAACGAATTGAAAATATTTCCAATTATTGTTTTTATTTTATTTTTTTTGTTTTGTTTATTGTTTCAAAAATGCAAGAGACCTTTTTTGTGTATGTAAAATTTAATTTCCTTCATTTCCAGTTCTATAAATTTTCTTGTTGTAGCGCACTGTTTGTGAGTTAATTACAAAAAAAAGTGAATAAGTCGAAAAATGTTTTCCAAATTGTTTTAATCGTTCAAGTAGTTTTTTCTATTGTTGCCTTAATTACACCCAAACTGCAGACTTCACACCAAAAATTAAAGAGAACTTTTTTGTTTATAATTTAATTACCTTCATTTCTGATCCTATAAATTTTTTGCTATAATGCAGCGTTTGTGAGTTAATTACCAAAAAACAAGTCTGAATGAGTTTTTTTCCCAATTTTTTAATAGCTTAAGCAGTTTCTTTACTTGTAGCCTTTGTAACAGCCAAAGTACAGACTTTATGTAAAAAATTTAAAAGAAGTTTGGTGTTTAAAATTTAATTTCCTTTATTTCTAGTTCTATATATTTTCTTGTTGTAACGCACTGTTTGTGAGTTAAAGTTAATTACAAAAGAAAAACAGAACTGAATAAGTCGTAAATTTTTTTCCAAATTGTTTAATCGTTCAAGCAGTTTTTTCTATTGTGACCTTTAATACACCCAAACTGTAGACTTGACATCAAAAATGAAAAAGATCTTTTTTGTTTATAATTTAATTACGTTCATTTCTGATCCTATAAATATTTTTGCTATAATGGAGCGTTTGTGAGTTAATTACCAAAAAACAAGTCTGAATGAGTTTTTTTCCAATTTTTTAATAGTTGAAGCAGTTTCTTCACAGACTTTATGAAAAAATTTAAAAGAAGTTTTGTGTTTAAAATTTAATATCCTGTTTTTTACATTCTGTAAATGTTTTTACACAGTTTATGAAATAATTAAGACAAAATAGTTCCGAATGGGTTTTAAATTTACATATTCAATATTTCATTCCGAGTTTAAATCTCAGGATTGAAGATTGAAAATAATCGAATCTCAGGATTGAACATAAATTCTCTCCCCCCCCCCGGTCGATTTACCATTGCTTGTTATGCGGAGCAAAAATATTGTTTTGAAAAGTCAAACCGAACCAGATTTCAAAAATGTACTGCATAATTTTTTTTACAAAAAATTGATAGCAATGCGAAGACCTCGGAAAATAAACGTGAAATCTGATTATAAAGCAAATTTTACCTACATTTTTTGATGAAATAGGGAATATTTCTCTAAATTTGAATGTGTTTTACGCTTCCAAACACATAATTTTTTTGTTTCTTTTCACTTCTTCCTGCTTCATGCACAAAATTCTGCATAAATCGTATTTTATCGGTCTCGTAACCCAAAAAAAAATTATTTAAAAAAATCTACTTTCTTCCCAACTTTTATCAAATTCATTTAATTTTGTAAAAACTCACTTGATAAAATTATTTCGCGATATTTTTTAAATAATCTGCATAAAGTTAGAAGGTTAAATTTTCCAATTTTTCAACGTATCAATTTTTCTTGATATTATAATTAGAGTTATCCTCTCATTAATCAAAGGAACGACCTCGCGAATTTCCTGTTCCATCTCTCCGTCCCTTCTTTTCCTTTCGGGTTGCAATTTAAAAAAAAGTCGCAATCGATTGATTATAACAAAAAAAACTGATTTCTTAATTTATGTAAATTTTGTGGTGTCTTTCGCACTTGCGGTGTGGAAACTAAGACAATGGTTAATGAGATAGTAAAGGTGTAGGAGTCGCATTGCCATATCTCGCAAGTTGCATTATCTGAAGTATATCCGGTTACTTAATCTTAATTTTGAGATTCTTAATTATTAAATTTTTTGCAACAAAACCCGCGTTCTAAATTTTAATATCAAATTTAATTATTAGAAAAAAATGTTTTGATCGCAAACGCAAATTACCTGTACTTATCCGTAATGTCTATGAAGAAGACGCGTTATATAATTTCGTTGTGTAACCTTATCACACTGTAAATTACTTAAAAATCATTAAATAATCGTTAAAAAAAAGGTTAACTCACGAAGAAGTAATGATGATAGGGTTAGCGTTGTGATGTAACGTTGAAGTCTCCGCGCTATTTAGACCGACTTTTGTTTGTAAACAAAAGTAAAGTTTGCAATTTTTTTATGAGAACGATGATCAAATCTGTAAATAATGAGAGACGATCATGATCGGCGTAAAATTACTTTCTACAGCCTTTGCGTGTTTTATAAGAAAATGGCCAATTGGCATTGAAAAAACCACTTGGATAATTAATTAAATTTTTTGTAAAAATTAAAAAATCCGTTCGGTGATGTCACGAAGAGGCTTAACGAATTGCGATTTTTATTGTTCAATAAATTCAAAAATAAAATCCTACCTTATAAATCATAGTGGGCGATAATCCACACTCAAAATAAAAATCGATCAAAAAACTTCACATCCAGAAATTAACGTTTTTATTTTATTTTTTTAACGGGCACTGGTACAATAGCAAAAAGATGAATTTATTAGATTATTATTGCATTTTATACCTTCGCTTTTAGTGGGGAAGAAGGTGCAAATGGGTAGGGGCTTTTACCACACAATATATGTAATAATGTAGCATCTAAAAGCGACCTTCCATCAAACGAACCTTTCCATCTTTTAAATATCTTAATGGTAAAACAATAAAAAATATTTTAAATTGAAATTTTTTACGGGTATATTTTTCCGCGCGTTACGTCAACTGGAACAATCTTAAGAATTTTTATGCCTCTTATGACCAATTTCATACTTTCAAGTAAATTACCCTTCGGGGAATTCCATCACAAAATTACCTTCTTCGTTTTCAAATTTTTCCCGATTTTTCCTCCTGGTCTTCTAGTTTTTGATATGTTTAATTTCAAATTTCGATTGACCCTGTGCTTGCATTCTTACAGGAAAATAAAAAACGAAATTAGTTCAAATTTAAATTATAAATACAATATTAAATTACAAAAAAAATCCTTGACGAATAAAAAGTCAAAATCCCCTAATTGGAGATTTTAATTCATTCGACGTGGTTTTTGGCCTATAATTCGCTTAATTTCAATTTTACGGAAAATTCTGATCAGATCAAAGTTGAAGATCATGAAATTCTCTACACGATACGGTGTCAAAAATTTTCACACGTCATTATAAACCAGAAATAAAAATTAATTCCTGAAAGGCGCAATTCGTTTTACTTTAAAAAATTGAATTTGGAACTAAAATTTTCTTACGTCCTTTTCAACATCTGACGTATATTCTGAAATTCTTATTTTGTAGGAAATTTTGTGCTCTTCAATTTTGGTCTGATGATAATTTTTCTGAAAATAAAAGTAAGTGAGTTATAAGCGAAAAACCGCGCTAAAGAAATTAAATGCTCAATCAAGGAAGAAACCGACAGGGAACGTTGTTCAAGTCTAAACGGAATAAATAAGAGGGGGGGAAACAGAAAAACTTTAAGCCCAAATTTTAAAAAAATAAAGGGGAACTTATTATTTTTAACTTCTTTTTTTTTGTAAAATTTTACTTTTATTTTGGTCCTCTCTGTATGCTTAATTACAAAACTAGTCGGTGATATTGGCGGTTCAATGTCGGTTCTATGTCACTTTTATGGCATGCATTGTGCGTTAATGTGAGTTTTATTTTTGATACATGTTTAAAAAAACGCAGGTTAATGTTGTTTCCCGATTTCTTCTTTGTTTAAAGGAACCATCATATTATAATTTACAGATAAATAATTCTTTTGTGACATTGTATTCCATTGTCTTACAATTTTCAAATTTAAATTGCGGTGTAAATGAATTTGTAGGTAATTCATGTTTACGGAGAAAAATTGAGTGCATTACCATTCCTGTTGAAGAGATTAATTTGTTTGTATCGGCCCGCTTGGACGATTTTAATTTGAGTTAAAATCGCTTCGGTTTTGTTTTCAACCATATGCCCGATTGCAAGGTGAACGCGTCTATCATCAAATTTCACATTATTTCACAGTTGAAACCCTGCTGAAGTTTGTTGGGGTTCAGGTCAACCCTAAGAGAAATTTTCTTCTTTCAGGGAAAAGCAGCTGTTGAAAACTCAATAACTGCACCTGTGATATCTAACCATTAACTGTAGATTTCTTAAAGATACGCAACCATATGAGAATTTAGTAGTTCTTTTAAAAATAAGTAGATGGCGCTATACATATTTTCTTACTATTATAACCGATAGAATAAATGTTAACTTATTGTTTATTTGAAATCATCAGATCTCCACCCCCCTCCTTAATTGCCTAGTTTAATTCATCAATAGATGTAAAAGTGACGCATTTGAAAAAGTTATTTTTTCTTTTTTTTTAAAGAATTAGAAGAATTTTTATTTTATTAAAAGATATTTTTTTTCATTCGTTTTTCCACAAATACGTAAATTGGATTCTGTATAATTGTTGATTTTTGTTGATGAGTCACATTCTTTAACTTTCAGACTTCTACACGTGGTATAGCTATGGTGACCATATTATTTTTATGAAAAAAAAGTACATTTCGGCGAAACAAGATAAATACCTAAAAAAAGGTCAACGGCGTACCTAAAATTACGATTGATCACCTTTGTTTTTTGGGGGGTAGCACTTGTTTATCATGAAACAACCATGAGGCATGGGGGTCAGAGTCGGGTGGAACCCCCCCAGACGGGTTACACAATTCATTGTGATTGAAAAATAAGAACATTTGGATGTACTTGGAGAAGTTTTTAAGTACATAGGACATCGTTCTAAAAAAGAGTACTGTCCTACTAAAATAAGTACATATCGACACCCCCAAGGAACAAAGCCGTAACTCCAGTTACGACAAATTTGAGTTATGACTACCACTGTAATCCTGACAAAAATATCTTTCTTTTGGTAAAAAAAATTTTAATTTACGACAAATATTTACAGAGATAATCAGTGGAACAAAGTTGTAACTCAGCGTTTTTATCGCTTTTTTTTAACTTTTTGAAACTTTCAATTGGCTCTCCTGCAAAATAGGTAAAAATGAGTTACGGCTTTGTTCCTTGGGGGTGTCGATATGGTCACCATAGGTATAGCAAGAAGTTTCATAATTTGGCTCCGTGTCCGTCCGTGTGTCTGTCCGTAGAGTTAAGAACCAATCAAAACACTTCAAATTCGTATTTTAAAATAAATTGGTGCTTAGTTTTATTACTATTTTCATTTTTAATTTTCAGGTTTCTATGCCTATTAAACAAGAAACCTTATGATTTGGCTCCGTGTCCGTCCGTCCGCATAATTTAAATTCCTCACGATTGCAATAAATACTTGAACCAAAAATAACTAGGCAATAAGAAGGCTTTGATTATGTAGGGGGTTTTCCATAAAGAACGTCCGTAATTTTCTCCACCCCTCACTCCTTGTCACAGTTAGTCACATTATTCGGACCCCCCTCATTTGTCTAAAATCAAAATTAACACGACATTGTTTACATGACATTCGGAATTTAAGGAGTAAATAAGTTTTTTTTACAAAATATTACATAAAAAAAATTCAAACACAATTTTCTTAGAAATCCCAAACTTGGATATTATTATGCGGTCGTCACATTTATTTGTCTAAACCCCTCCGGTCACACTTTCTCACATTTTGTAAACCCGCGCCCCACATCTCTTTTATGGACGACCCCTAAGATCAGATTGGCAAACTTCATGGGAGTTTTGGAAATATCTGTTACAGTTGAAAAGGTAATAGTGCCAAGGATTTTTAAGAGGTCCCTGATTGGCGTTCAAGCCATTTATTCCGCCTTCTAATTTAGTGGCGCCATCTATTGCTAACATTTTCAACTTCATCAGGTATTTCCAAAACCAGAAGAGTAGCTGTGGAATAGCAACCTCGGAACGTTCGGCCGTGTTATAAATAATATTCATCAATATTTAAATAACATGGGGGGGGGGGGTAAAGGAGAGATATTCCACCATGAATTTTAAAAAATTAAAAAGAAACGGTTAAATGGACAGAAATTACTAAACTTTTGAAAAATGTATCCACCCTTACTTAAACTTGAGCTGAATCTGTTCTGGGAATTTATACCTTCGGAAAAACGGGGGGGAGTTAATTTAAAGTATGATTTTATTTATATATTGGTCTATTTGATTGTTTCTTCATAACTTCAAAGCGTATGCATCAATTTTGATATAGTTTTTTGTAAGAATTGGCAATTCTTCAGGTCAGATTGTACAATCAGGGGGCGCTACGTACCAACATAACTTCATAAAGGGGATCAGTGACAGGACCTTCAGTTCAAAACAAGAAGCAATTTTTTAATAACTGGGGTATAATCAACTTATTTTTAACCTAATTTCTACTGTTAGGTCACTTGATAAAGCTAGAATAAATTTTATTACCTTTATTTAAACTTCTGAAAAGGCACAGTACTAATTCATCATCATGGTCTTAGTCATGGCAAAAGCAAACATTTTTATAAGCCTTCAAAAGGTACGGTATGCATTAATTAGTTATTTTTTTATATTATATTAATTTTGTTATATCCATAAAAGCCTATAAAAATAAAGCAAGGAAACTAAAATTAAAATAGTTTTCCAGCGAAGTGAAGTAAATATTTAGAAAACAAAATTTGAAACCGGGGGGTCTGGGGGGTATGGAATACCCCCCAGGTACCACATTTTTATTCTTCATTGATTCGGTCGCAATCTTCTCTTTACATTATTAAAAAATGTTTGCTCTTATGCAGTTAATCAAGGGCGGATCCAGTAACAGGTTACGGAAGGGGGAGGTAATTAATTTCATAATAATGTAGAAAAGATAAATTTGGATTAATTTTAGTGCATTTAATCTGTTTTCTCAATGTTTGAAAAGGCATTGGAGGAATTGCCCTTTTTACCCCCCTTCTGTACCCACCCTTACACTTAATACTGAAGAGCATAATAATGATTGTCAATTTTGCTTTTATAATTTAGGTGTGACTGTGGGGTATGAAATTTAATGAATTTAATATGGGTCTTCCAAATCCCCCATACACCCCCGGGCTGTAGGATTGTGGTCTACAGGTAGGCATTTTGTATATTCACTATTATTAAGTATGAGAATTATTTTGACAATTTTAAACCGGGAGGTCTGGGGGTATGGAATTCCCCCCAGGTACACATGTTCGATTTTTCGTTGTTTCTGTCGCTATCTTCTTTTGTATTGTTTTAAAAATTATTCTATTATTCACGTGATCTACGGAGTGTCTACTCTACGACCAAAGTTTATTAGACGGGGGGGGGGCTTCATTACATAATAATGGGGGGAAGGTAATTCCCCCCAGGCACACATGTGTTTGTTCTTCGCTGATTCGGTCTCCATCAAATAAACAAATTGTTTATAGCGAGAAATCTAAAATTTTATATTTTTTTCTATGGTGGGCTATACGGTGGCGGAACAATTTTTAAAGTAAGCTCCCACTCACCCCTGGAGCCGCCACTGTAAATGATGCACTAATTTTAAATTTAAAGTTTTATATTTAACACTGTTACAAAATTATTATTTAATTTTAAAGCACATACTTAATAAAAAATTTAATTGTTAAAGATCAAATTTAGCATAAAGTTACAATAAATAATTATAATAAAAACGACCTTGACGTTTTGGCAATTGTATAGAACCAATTTTTAAATCCACAAAATGTTTTTCAGCAAGAAATTCCGTGTTTCCAACCCAGAATTTTCGAGCTGTAACTCAACCAGTGATCACACCAAGCCACTGTTGTGTTAATTAAATAAAATAGTTAAACACGGTTTAAGAAGTGTTTAAATTTTTTATGTCAGCATAAAATTTACTAAGGCTATTGCAATAAATTTTTAATGGCAGGAAGATATGTTTGTGTAATTTTTCCATTCTGAAAAGCGAAAACCATAGCGCTGACAATTAAACTTTAGAACAGTACTAAACCGCACCCTTAAGGGTAGGGTATATGGGATCCCCAATTTAGAAAATTAATATTCCACCTTGAAATTAAATTAAACTTTAGTACGATTTAATTCCAGTTTTAATTAGTCGTTAACTGCTTTATTTTATGATCTCGGTATATGTACATATAACATTTAAACACGATAATTAATCCCTTCCGAAAATAAGGTGCTGGTTACGCCACTGCGCAGAAAAGCAGTCATCCACAAAACTCATCGAATAAATGAAGTAATAAAGTATTATTTTATAACTATCTTTAAATAAATATGAATTTATTAACAGATTGGTCTCCCTACAGTGAATACCAAATAAAATATTACGTTCCAGTGAAATAAGGCTCGGCCTGCGGCCTCGAACTTACAAATATCTGCTCCTTGAAACGAACTTCTCGTTGTTGTCTCGCATTTAATTAAAAATAATGCAGGTAGTATTTTCGCACGAAATCATACAAGTTGACTTTTAGTTTGGCCACATTTATTAAGACGCAACGAAGCGAAGCAGAGGAAGTCTTGCGTAAATTGGGGTCCGGTAAAATTTATACCGTTAGTGTTAAACATCTAAAAAATTTGAACAGTGGTTTTCTACGCAACAATGAAATTTATTGGCTTATTTAAATTATTAAATCAAACAATATTATAGATGGAGTTATAAATTTCCGCAAACTTGAACTGGAGGCGCTGCAAAATCCTGTAGGAAATACGACAAAATTATATATGGACAATTAAATTTTCTACAAAAATGTCAATGACGAGATATATTTTACAATCAATAGTTTAGGCGTGGTGAACATTCACAGTCTCTTTTAATGTCTCCTTCGTGTAGACCGTTGAGGATTAAAGTATACCATCCTAGATTTTTTTGCAGAAAATTTAATTACAAGAAAAATATAAACTAAATGTACATTCACAGGTCTTTATAACCTAGCTGTTATTGAATTTTTCCCCCCATGAATTTTGAAAAAGTAAAAATGAATGGATAAACGGATTCAATATACAGAAAAAATTGTATATTCGGTTTGCGTCCCCCCCCCCCGATCAGGATCGGTCTTGACTGTTGAATTTGTGTATCTTGGTTAGACTTGATGATAGAAAACAGAAACCAAAGAGATTGATATTGCTTCGATCTGCTATGTACTTTACTACTTCTATAGTTGCTTTCAATTTAAATTACCCAAGGAAATGCCATACTAAACTTTTGCCGCGTTTCTGATAGCTTAATTTTATAAAAAGATGTGACAAACTTTTCCGGGGTGCTGTTTCCAGATGTGGATCCAGTTAAATAACGTTTTACTGCAACCGGAGTCGAACCGGTGTTCAGTAACTATTAGCAGCAACTTGAGCTGATGATCGTATCCATTTTTTTTGTTATACTAAATCATTTAATTGTGTTAATAAGTATTAATTTATTAACTGTAACTGATTGTTGTGACTAAAATAGATCTAAATTGTTACAAAATAATTTTAGCCTTCGAAAATTCCATGCTTTCCCTGTTTGCTTATAGTATTAATAATTCCTTTAACGCCAGTAGCGTCACGCCATAATTATTATCCTTGAGTAACATTATTTGAAAAATTATTGTACATGATCACGGTTAATGAGATCAATCGGATATCAATCGGCTGGCCGTATATGACTTCATAGAAAAATCTCCGGGTATAGTGACCATTCTTTTTTCTTTTTCATTCTCGCAATTTTTTTCTAACATCTTCACATAATTTCGTATTGTGTAAACTTGTGTAAAGCTTAATCAGCAAAAACCATCTTAAATCCACGAGAGGTTGGACGACACTTTTTGGGCGGATCTACTGGATTTGAATTGTTAACCAGGCGTTCCCGTTACATAATTTTTGGAGATGATTAAGGAAACAATTTTGTTACATCAACACATTTAGTCCCATTAACAAAGCTTCAACGGAACGGATTCAAGTATTCTTCTTCTAAAAAACCGTTCAATTCTCGAAGTTGTGAAAAAATCTGAATATGCGTATTCAGCGATAAGTTAACTGATTTACTTACAAGATATTTTAATTTCAAAGAAACTAAATCGATAACGATTAGAATAAACGCTAACATTACCGAAAAGCAATATTTCTAATACTGGGGACCAAAATTCTACTCGCACCTCCGCACTGGTGGTCCCTGGTAACCTGTGGTGGACTCCCCCAGAGAAATGAGGGAAATCTGCAGGTCTGACGCGAGAGGTTCTCTTAGCTAGAGACGAACAGCTGTCTACCCGAAGCCAAGGTGTTCGATCGTACCAACGGCTGAATGGCTTCCGGGAGAAAAGGACGTCCCTAGCGATGGCGGCCCGAAGCCATCTGTCCTCCCTCTAAAGTTAAGGTGTTGGGAGTCGCGTCGACGACTGAATGGCGGCTGAGCATACAACCGTCAAACATAGCCGTCACGCGTTAAAATACTGCAAGGCTCGAAAAATGAAAATGTAAAAGAATACTGATTTTAGCCTTAGGGTGTAGGGACTCATCGAGTCGCGCGCGGACGGCGACGACATCACGCTGCTGCACGCGAGGCTCCGTGAAAAGATGGCGGAGACGCCAATACACTACCTAGTCCGCAAGAGGGACATTAAGATACTCGATCTCGACGAATTGGTAGACAAAGAAGAGCTGTTGGTGTGCCAAGGGGGATACCCCCAGACCCCACCCCCCGGTTAATGCAGCCGCAAATTTTTTAGAACTTTATATTCTACTAGAAGGTTATGGTTGTGCGGCCTAAAGACCGCACAGCAATGTTTTAGGCTTCCATACAAAGTATAGCAAGAAGCCTTTTTAGGTTTAAAACTATAAAATAAACCAACAACAGATGCATTAAGAAAAACTAAATTTTATAATCCCATAACTCGTAATTAAGCTGACAATGACGAATCGTTCCCTCAGTGCAGCCTTCAGGCCGCACAACCAAGGTAAGCACGAATCAGTGCGGCCTTAAAACAACACTTCGGCCTATCTATTTGTTCATGACGCATCTCTCATTGGTTTATTTTTTAGTTACCAATCTAAAAAAGGTTTAGGTGGGGCCTTTACGCCGCACAACTATGACAGTCTTGCACTGGTAGAAAAGTAATGAATAAATAATTGAGAAAGAGAAAGCGAGCCATTTAGAACGCGATTACCTCGGCTGTGCGGCCTGCAGGCCTAACTGGAGTGGGAATTAACGAATTAATTTAGCGTTATAGACACACATGATAGATTAATAAAAAAGTAACTTGAGGTGTTTTGTTACAACAAATGGGATTGTTTATTCCGATTGAAATAGGGGGGGGGGGGGTAAAACAATTCAATTTCGCTCATCTATTACCTGGGGTGGGGTTATTTAACTAACCTACTTATCAGTAATGGGGGGGGGGGCTAAAATAATATTGACACTTTTTTGGTAAAGTATTTTAAATCTTGTCCTCCGTTTATGGTCCAAGCGATCCATTTGCATTAATAAATATCATTTTCATTCTGTCTTGCTATTCCATTTTTGGAGATACTCAAATTTATAATTAGTCCAGTCATTATATCCAAAAAACCGACCCTACCCGTGAATAATTAGTTCTTGGATTTTTTTTTCGTAGGTCCCTCGGGGGGGTCGCTGGGAGTGTAAATTCAAAAAGTAGACTGAATCAGGCTCCTGCGTATATTCGAAAAATGGTTTTTTTCCAAAAAAAACGGTTTTTCTTGAATAACTCGGCCATTTTTGATTTTACAGTAAAACCGTGAGGACAAAAATTGTAGGAAATTTGATTCTCTACAAGTTTGGTCCTCACAATTTTTCTTCTAGGATCGATATTTTGGAAATTAAATTTGAAAAAAGCGACAAATTAAAAATATTTTCATTATCTCGTTTATTTTCAACTTTACGGCATAAATGAAGAGAACTAAACTTGTAGAGAATCAAATTCTGAACAATTTTGCTTCCCACCTTTTTTCCCCCAAAATCGATATTTTGGAAATTAAACCTGAAAAACGCGACAAATTCAAAATATTATCATTATCTCCTATGTTCCACGTTTTAAGGCATAAATGAAGAGAAACAAAGTTGTAGAGAATGAAATTCTGAACAATTTTTGTTCGAACTTTTTTTTGCACCAAAACGATATTTTTTGAATTGGACCTAAAAAAAAAGCGACAAATTCGAAATATTATTATTGATCATTTCGAGGTGACGTCACGACAGGTATGCCCCCCCGACAAAATGGCCGCGCCCTGTCAAATTTCGTAATTGATTTTTATTTTAAGGTTATGATTATGAAGTTTACACCTCATAATCATAACCTTAAATCACAATTTATCATTTCGAGGTGACGTCCCGACAGGTATGCCCCCCCCGACAAAATGGCCGCGCCCTGTCAAAGTCACGTGACTCAAAATGATCAATTACTAATTTGTCGCGTTTTTCAGGTTTAATTTCCAAAATATCGATTTTGGGGCAAAAAAGGTGGGAAGCAAAATTGTTCAGAATTTGATTCTCTACAAGTTTAGTCCTCTTCATTTATGCCGTAAAGTTGAAAATAAACGAGATAATAAAAATAATTTTAATTTGTCGCTTTTTGCAAATTTAATTTCCAAAATATCGATCCTAGAAGAAAAATCGTGAGGACCAAACTTGTAGAGAATCAAATTTCCTACAATTTTTGTCCTCACGGTTTTACTGTAAAATCAAAAATGGCCGAGTTATTCAAGAAAAACCGTTTTTTTGGAAAAAAAAAACATGTTTCGAATATACGCAGGAGCCTGATTCAGTCTACTTTTTGAATTTACACTCCCAGTGACCCCCCCGAGGGACCTACGAAAAAAAAATCCAAGAACTAATTATTCACGGGTCAAAATCTATAATGACTGGACTAAATCAATGGTCGGACGGGGTTTTAAACTACGTCATACCACTTACAGGTATCCATTCTGCGTGGTAAATTTCAGTTCGGGTAAGAGTTTGAAGTAGTCACAAACTTCGGTGAACTAATTTTTAGAATCTACTACAGATGGCCCCCACCGATATTTTTTTTCATTTGTTTTCCACAAATACGTAAATTTGATTCTGTATAATT
Source organism: Podabrus alpinus (assembly GCA_932274525.1). Classification (NCBI taxonomy): domain Eukaryota; kingdom Metazoa; phylum Arthropoda; class Insecta; order Coleoptera; family Cantharidae; genus Podabrus; species Podabrus alpinus. Next base: position 40,218,541 of record OW026452.1, on the reverse strand, counting down.
GTTGATTATTGTTGATGAGTCACATTTTTTAACTTTTAGGCTTCTACACGTGGTAAAGCAAGAAGTTTCATATTTTGGCTCCGTGTCCGTCCGCGTGTCTGTCCTGTCCGTATAGTGAAGAACCAATCAAAACGCTTCAAATTCACATTTTAAAATAAATTGGTACTTAGTTTTTTTTACTATTTTCATTTTTAATTTTTAGGTTTCTATGCCTATTAAACAAGAAACCTTATGATTTGGCTCCGTGTCCGTCCGTCCGCATAATTTAAATTACTCTCGATTGCAATAAATGCTTGAACCAAAAATAACTAGGCAATAAGAAGGCTTTGATTATGTAGGGGGTTTTCCATAAAGAACGTCCGCAATTTTCTCCAAACTCCCCCCTCACTCCTTGTCACAGTTAGTCACATTATTCGGACCTTCCCCCCTCATTTGTCTAAAATCAAACTTAACATGACATTATTATGCGGTCGCGGTCGTCACATTTGTCTAAACACCCCTGGTAACCCCGCGCCTCCAGACGTTGACATCCCTTTTATGGACGACCCCTAAGATCAAATTGGCAAACCTTATGGGAGTTTTGGAAATATCCGTTACAGTTGAAAAGGTAATAGTGCCAAGGATTTTTAAGAGGTCCCTGATTGGCGTTCAAGCCATTTATTCCACCTTCTAATTTAGTGGCACCATCTGTTGCTAACATTTTCAACTTCATCAGGTGTTTCCAAAACCAGAAGAGTAGCTGTGTAATAGCAACCTCAGAACTGCGGTTACCCAAGTTCGGCCGCGTTTTAAATAATATTCATGCATATTTAAATAACATGGGGGGGGGGGGGTAAAAGAGAGACATTCTACCATGAATTTTCAAAAATTAAAAAGAAACTGTTAAATGGACAGAAATTCCTAAAATTTTGGAGAATGTAGCCCCCTTATTTAAAATTGGGTTGGATCTGTTTTGAGAATTTATACCTTTGGAAACACGGGGGGGGGTTGAATTTAAAGTATGATTTTATTTATATATTGGTCTATTTGATTGTTCCTTCATAACTTCAAAACGTATGCACCAATTTTGATATAGTTTTTTGTGTAAAAATCGGTAATTCTTCAGGTTAGATTGTACAACCAGGGGGCGCTACGTACCAACATATAATTAGATATTAGATTAATAAAAAAGTAACTTTAGGTATTTTTTCGGAAGTTCGGTAAAATAAGTTCGCAACAGAGCGCCAGTGTTACAACAAATGGAATTGTTTATTCCGATTGAAATAGGGGGGGGGGGGTAAAACAATATTGACACTTTTTTGGTACAGTATTGTAAATTGGTTCCACTGTTTATGGTCCAAGTGGTCCATTTGCATTAATAAATATCATTTTGATTCTGTGTTGCTAGTCCATTTTTGGAGAGCGGTACCCCTTTCGCTCTCTCCGTACCAGCCGCCATTCTTTAAAAGTGCATACGGGAAGAAATAAAAATGTACACTTTTTTTTCTAAATTCTGATGGGATTGGTAACCAAAAACTTTTTGTTTTCTGCATACCTTGATTTTTTTTTGTTTTGCGTGACATTTGGAAAGTTCGGTATGCTTAGTCATGATTTTTTAAAATGAAAAATGAGGAAGACCAAACGCACCTAGACGCATCAGAAACAAAAGGTTGTGAAGAAGACAGCACAAGGCTACCGATGATCTGATTTTCGCTCTACTTAATAAAAAAAATGACAAATTAATAAACCCCTTTCCTTGAACCACTTTTCCATTATTAAAAAAATTAGAGAAGAATCGTTCGGATGAACTTGGTAGTCGTGGACGCAATTGTTTACAATATGTAAAAATTCCCGTGTGATTATAAACAATGCGCTAAAATATTTAAAAAATAATTACACATAATATGCAGGCCACATGAAATTATACTTACATCATATGAACTAAGTAAGGTTGAATTCTAATACTCGCAAGAGCGTACCATTATTTCATGCAGCATTTCATTAAGAGATTGTGATTCTTTCTGAAAGACCTTGAACGATCTCCATTGTTATTCGTAAAAATTAGAAATAATATTAATTTTATTTTCTACTAAACTGGAGTCGATTTCGTAAATCTAACAAAAAAATTAGCGAAAGGGGTGGGTTAACTTACGTCTAAAAATAATTGAACGAAAACTCGTCGAGTTTTTCGTGACTTTTCTGCAACGAAGTGCATGCGAATCCGCCTTCTCGTATTATTTAAAATCAAAAAATTGCATTGTATATTTACATTGTAAATTTTCATAAATAATGGGTGCGTTTTCCAGCAAATGCGACAATTGCACATTTCAAAAATCATCGACTAAAAGTTACATCACGATTTATGAAGTAGTAGGCAATTTTCGATGACTCGTAAAACACATAACCACCTAATTAACAAATGCGAGAATACTTAATTGCGGTAATTTTTTAAAGTTAACAGAAGATCATATTTTTCGCAATAACAACAAAATTGGCTCTCAGACGTGAATATTTTCGGCATCGGTTTTTAATGACGATCATTTGATTTATGATTTCATATACCGAACGCTATCACCTTCACCTTTTTCGTTTAAGCGTAAATATTTTAACCAAAAATATTGCAATTATTTGTAATTTACCTTCGAAATGATACAAAAAAGAGGATGCGAATTTTGACATAATTAAATTAAATATTATTTATCTCTTGAGGTCCATCATTCACAAAAATGTGTTTTGACCTCACCAGTCTTCAAATACTTAAATTGCTTATTAACGTTAAAAATTGTTACTAATTATAAGTATGAAGTGAGATATACAATTTACAAGCACACTTCTTCCAGATCCGTAGTAAGGAAAAATATAATTTTTAAATTATTTTTTATTTGGTTAGTTATTAAAATTTCGCGAGAGATTGCAAATGGATTAAACTTAGCAGTTAAGTGTAAAATAATACAGAGAAGTAAAAATCGAATTTTCTGAATCTCAAAATATCTGTGACAATTTTGTTAAAAAATGTAAAACTAAAGAATTTAATGAAAACATTTACTTGTTATCGTTTACACTGGAGAAATCAACCGAGATAGCGAAAAATCAAATCGGGGAACTTTTGTAAAGCATGAAATTACCTAAAAAAAAGTTCCCAAGACCACATATCGGAGATAAGCAATTTAGGCGTGAGAGTCTTTCGAAATTGTCTGCTCGATACGCCAACTTTCAGATTAATTCGTGCTTTTCGTGATGATTCGATAATTTTCAATTAAATTGATTGATTGCTGGCAACAAGGTATAAATTTGAAAAAATTCACTGTTTATTATAACACCATAATATATTTTCTAAATATTCAAAAAACGATTTTTTTTCTCTAAATTAATTTTAAAAGTAAACACTATAAATGCCATATTTTTTGCTTCAATTGTTAATATCTCGAAAAGTGTAGCTTGAAGAATAAAGTTGATTTTTTTCCTTATAGGTAATAAAATTGTTTTCAATTTTGTTCCCTTGTAATTTTTTCATAAATTCAACCGTTCCCCAATTATGGTTAAAATGTGTTCATCTCGTACGGAACAAATTGAAAATCTAGGAAAATATACAGTTTTTGAAAAAATCCAGGACCACGTAACCTCATTTGAATTATTGCTCATGTTTTAATATCAACGGAAAATCGGTGACGATATCCATGTAAGATGGACGTCATCCAATTTTTTTTCAATAGTATATCGTATGTTAATTTTTACAAATAATTTTCAAAGAGGCATTGAAAATCTGTAAAATACTTCTAGAGAAAAGCGCGACAAAAAATTAAATTGGAAGTGAAAATCATTTTCTGAATACATAGAAATTATATTAAGGTGCTCTAATAAGATATGAATTTTTTTCAAATTTTTGGATTCATATTATTTACGTTGTTTCCATTAACTTTGAGTAAAATTACGCAGTAGCGAAAATCACGAATTAATTTCAAATTTAGGGTATCGAAAAGACGACTTCGAAAGGCTCTTGCGCATAAACTACTTACCTATCTCAAATCTAAGCTCCTCAAGACTTTTCTTTAGATAATTTCACCCTCTACAAAAAATCTTTTTGAATATTTTTGATATCTCGCTTACATTTTGCAGGGTTAGTGATAACAGATAAACATACAGCATTTTGCCATTAATAAATTCGTAGTTTCTTAATTTTTTTAGTAAAATTTTCCATTATTTGGAGGCCCAAAATATTTTGATATTTACTTTTCAATATTATTTTACACTTAATTACCGAGTTTGGTTTAATTCTAGAAGCACTGACTTATATTTTATTAGAAAAGCGTTCTTAACTGCAGGGTTTTGAAATACAGCTACATTTGCCCCCCCCCCCCCCATCGCGCATTTCTTAATGAAATTGGTGAAAATCGATCGAGAGCCATTTGAGCTCCAATAAACTTCAATTCCCGTCGTTTGAGCTTCAAGGGTTTTTAATACAAATTCACTTCTTTAGAACAATTTTGGGAAGGGCTGTAGAAATGCCTTTATTAAGAGCGCGCTGCGGAAAGAGAGAGAGGGAATGATGTTGAAAGAAGCCTCTAATCTTTTGTAGAAATTTAAAAAACTAAACGTCGTATCAATGTAATTTTTTTTTATAATAATAAGAAAAGACTATTGAAGGCAATAACCAATTTTGAGCGCTTAAATTAAAAGTAAATAGGTTAATTTAATTTATGAAAAAGGACAATTTTGAATTTTTATGACAACCGATCTTAATGAAACTTCGTTATTGCCTTCTGCAGATCATTATAAGGCCAAAACCTGATTTTGAAGAGATTTCATCATCAATTATAGAAAACTTGTACAAAACTTGTAAATCAAAAAGTGCCCTTAGTGGAGTTTTAAACTATATAATATGACAGATTTTGGATTCTTCATCCGTCATGATCAACCTTCAGCATTTATGTAATTTGTTTGGCCACTGCCATTTATTTCAAATTTATTGAGACGGTAGTGTAAACACTCTGCCATTATTTTTCGTGCGCATAACCGGACCATCCTGGGTATTTGACATCACTTTTTGTTCCGGACGTCAAGGCTAGAAGTTCGTAGTGTGTGCGGTGCTGTGATCTTAGTTGATTTTTTGCGGGTGCTAGTAATTTCAAGTACATCGATTTATTCTACATTAACCACGAGTACTCAGGGGTGAAACCGGCATATATTTTTTTCGAGTACGGAAGTTACCGTACCATTTTACGTATCTGCACCTGGCCGGTGCACCGCCATTTTTGCATTCGCTATCAGCTCCTTCCACGATTACAGTCTGCGCATGCTTTTGAGCGCCCTCTTGGGGATTTTGGTGGTGACAATTTTTGTCAACAAAGAAGCTCTATCGAATTTGTTTAACATCAACCGTTTTGCCGAAGTCCGTACAACTGTCCTTTTGTTCGTGTCCGTTGCCAATTGTTCGTCCGAACTGCGTTATTGTTGTGGCACTTCCTGCCAATAAACCGAGCGAGCAAACGTCCTGCGTGCTAGCGATTTGAATTCAATTTTGGAACCACCAGTTGTTGGGTTACATCATCCGTCAGTCCAGCCATCGTCTGCAGCCGCATACGTGGGTCGCTGTGAGAACCATCACCTCCGAGCGTGCAGTCCTTCCTAGTGGTCGGCACCTAGCGGACAACTATTCAACATCCAACCTCGTGAGCAGTCCCTCCTGACTGATTGGATTTTTCTGTCACCAACATCTTGTGAACTTACCGAGCGCTCAGGTGAGACATTTTTATATCTAATCTGTTTTGGTTGTGATTGCTCTATACGAATTTACGAGTATTTTTTTGAATAACGTCATTACAAGGTGTATTTGTTGACACCTCAGTTTTTTTTGTAGTTCGCTGGATCTCCCCACGGGGAGGATTGCTTCACGCTTTTGTACTTTTGGCTGGCTTCCGTCAGAAGCCAGTATTTATTTGTATTCGCCACCGAAGGTTGTTGCCATCTGTGATTTTGTATTGTGTTTTATTGATCATTTTTTGTGTGTCATTAAACTATTAATTACATCACCGTATTTTTATTTCCCTGTGAGAGGGGGTATTTAAATACTATTTTAGATAATTATTTATATCAGCTTTATTATTTGTTAGTTTAATAAAAAGTAAATAAAGTCTTTGGCTGCTTAAATTTTCCCCAAATCCGTTAAATTAGGGCATAGTTTCGTATTTTTTTAACTCTGACAAATAATTTGAAAATAAATTTGACCCATCGTTTTTAATTACGAAAATATCTGAAAAATATTTTTTACAAGAAATCGAAACGTGGTAACGTAAACTATTAGGACAAAAAACTACCTGAAAGTGGTAAACTGGACCAGAGGCAAATTACACTAAAAATTCTAGGGTCGGCGGACGAAAGCACATAAGTCAAAAATGTTAACTTTACATAAGTCAAATTATGTGCTTTAGTACGAATATAGTGGAAACAATACTTTGGGTTGAAAGAGAACGCCTGCTTGTTTTGCTAGTCTACATACGAAATTGACTTATGTGCTTTAAGTCTGATTGTGAGTTATAAAAATAAGCGCAGTTTGCGAACATAACAAAAAAAAGTGAAGTTTTGACTTATGTGCTTACGTCCGCCGACCCTAGAATTGTGAAAATGGTAAACTGGGCCAATGACAAATTTTCAGGTAGTAAGCTAAATTTCAAGAAATTCATTTTTTTGTTGGTAATTAAAAAAATATTTTTTAAAATTTAGCTTTCTTTTATTTTGGCTTAAAAATTTGCTACACGAGTACAAAGGGTTTTCATTTGTATTATTGGTATAAAATAAAAGTTGCGCCATAGTTATGCCATTATTGCAAATATAGGCGCCATTTTAAATTTTCTAAATAAATAAATATGCTATCACGTTTGCCATAACATCCAAAATGGCGGAGAAACAATAGTAAACTTTTGTTTTTCTTATAGTCTTTCTTATTGGTTTCTACTTTTTAGAGTACAATTGTTTTTCTGATTACAATGATATTAATGATCAGTTCTTTAATGCATCATTTTGATGCATCATCGTAATCACAAGAAAAGTTATATATTTTTTCAAAATTGACAAAATCCAATATGGCGCCCATATGGAAAATAAACATTGACCATTGTTTCGCGGAAATTGGAATCTTTCATTTTCTAACAAAACTAAAAATAATATGTCAAATTTCTTTTCATGGTATCTGCCAAAGTTAAATTAAATTCGTAAATTTTCCCTAATTCAACACACTTCGTATTTCTTAGCTGACCGAGATCCACATTGTTAAAGCCAAAAATGGGACCCTATATGAACAGAAACAAAACTGGTTAAATGGAATTTAAAAAAACTTCAGTTGACAGAAAGTATTATAAATGTGGTTCTAAGGCTGAGAAGTTTTAATAAGTAATAAATCTGACAAATAAAATTGGTGGAAATCTCTTCATCAGAAAAAAATCAAGCTGGAGTTGGACCAACGCCAAGCACGTACCCAGGGGAAATGCGTGTTTAAGGGGCTCGACTTCGAACCAAAGAATGTCATAAGATGACACTTCCATACGGTCCAAAATTTAAAATGTGCTTACCTTAAAGAAGTTCCAGTGCGGCCGTTAGGCCGAACAACCTTGGCAAACGCCTGTTGGGTTGTTTTGAATTTTTTGGGATTTATGTAAATGACATTTTACAAAACCGTTTCAAATTCATTGCATTGAAGTCCAGGCCTGAAGTCCACGTGGTTATTTGATTCCTATAATCTACCTCACTTTAATTTGACTCCGATTACTACGATTTAAATTTAATTACTATTATAAGGCGTTTTGGTGTCGTCGATTCGAAGTGGGGCCGTTTTGGCGCCAGTGAATATTTAAAGTTCAAGTTATTACTGCTTTAGTTATATATTTCTTTCTTTAAAAATGTATTTTATAAATAATAGTATATTGTTTAATTAGGAGTAAAAGTGTCACTGTTTGTGATGACTCAGTAGGTTTTGATGGAGGAGTGAAAGGAGTCCGACAATACTGGCGAGTCACAAAAAGTACTTTACACAGAATTAAACATGCAATTTTTTCTTTGACGCCGAAAATGGATAAAAATGTAAATAGTTATAACATTTGGTAAATAATAAATGATGAGGTTATATTTACTTTTTCTGTCGGCCATTAGCGGCTAGACAAAACTAATTTGGGATTAAAATATTGCGATGGTCCAAATAGGCGTTGATCGATTCGAAAGCACATCTACCAAAAAATTAAAATATAAGAACCATCATAATCAAAATTTGTACCTAGAGCTTGACAAGTACTTCCTAAGTTTAGCTGTTTTGTCTAGTTAACTGAGCTACTGGAATGGAATTTCTTCACCAGATGGTCTGTTCCTAAAATGTGTAATATTCAGAAGCAGAATTGTGAAATATTTTATTTGATCAAAAGTAACCAACAACAAAATAAGTAAACTAAATTTGTGAATTAGGTAGGCCCGTATAATAAATCAAGTGATTGTGGTGCTAAGTAATAGTGAATCGAACTTAAACAAAAAGGGAATGTCCATTAAAAATCTGAGTTGAAAGAAAATTTTGAATTTTGCAAGTTTGGAAGTTTACGAATTACGCCGTCTCCAGAGTATTGGAGGGAAAAAGATAAGATGGGTCGTAGAAAAGCGAGGAAGAAGGACTCTCACCGCGTCCGTAGACAAGTGAGGACGTATTTTTGTTAATCGGACTCTACCTGCGTCCGTAGACGGGAGAGGATGTAATTTTGTTGAACGAATTCGAACAGCGTCTGTAGACAAGTGCGGATGTGGTTTTTGTTAATTGGATTTCGAACGAAGTAAAAGTTTTAGTACCGCTGGTGTGCGATTTTTGTTTGTTTGGAGATTCCTGAAGATAAAAATTATTAGTAGAAATCAAGAAGAATTAAGTTGTTACCTGCGATTGTTGTATATAAAATTTGGAAGACGAATAGTAAAATATTATTTATGGTTAGTTATTTTCTGGAGTTCGAATTGCGATTGGGTCAACGACACAGATGCAAACCTTCGTGACGCCGCGCCGGCGACTGACTACATACAAGAGTACCTACTACGTTGGAAAGGTTTTTTTAATTGGTAAGACTGATAATTTTGCGCGCGTTGTATAAAAAGCGATCGTAGACAATATTCATTATTTTAACAAGTGCGATAAATTCTTGGGGTTTTTTATTTAGGTTAGGAATTTACCATAATTTGTGTAAACTTAATTTGTTAAAGATTATGATTAATAATTCTGTTTCGCTAAAGATTTGTAAATGAATAAAGAAACAGTTTGTGGATGGAGAAATTTTATTTGGTTTAATTATTATAAATTTACACAGCATTCCAGAGTACAAGTAGGCTCCAGGTATACGCTATTTGCATTTTCTTTTATTGACATAATTTACAAATTATTTACAACAGTAGAGTGTGTTTTCGAATATCGACTGAACCCAATTTTACGCCCATATTAGAGTCTAATTGCTGAGTTAGTCGGGAAGAAAAAAAAAGTACCGTTATTTTGCCCCGCTATACAAATCAAATTATAAATTATTTCACGGCAATATATTTTGCTGCCGCTGACTTAAGAACAGTTGGAAAATGTAGTGTTTTATTGACATTCTGTTGTAAGACCTAAGGTATTTGTTAGGTTTGTTAGGTGAGGTCCCCCCCCCCCATATAAGTTGAATGAAAAGGAAGTTACGTTGGATTAGGTTTCAGCCTTCAGGAAGATGCGTCCCCAAGTCCGGATGACGGATAGGGGACTCGACCCCTGTCAGGCTATGGGATTCTCTTCTGAGATTCAAAACGAAATCGGAGGTCAATATAATAATATGTATTATGGAGTACATGAAATATGCAGAATATATACCGGAAGTGGAAAAGGATGAGATATCAGACAATGAACGCTCGAAAGAAGGATATGAGATATCTGGAATACGCAATGAATGCGTCGGTTCTGGTCTTGAAAAGACTATCCAATGAAAATCGACGATTTTATGTTAGTCCTGGCTTTCTTTAACACGTCGAGTGCCATTTAGGGCCGGTTGTACATTGTAAGTTTAAACTTGAGTTTAACTTAAACCGGCTTGATCTCAATATGAACTGCAGTTCGGGAAAAAAATGGGTTGTACAATGCTGGTTTAGCACTGAACGTCAGTTCAAGACCACTTGAACTTGATCTCACCCACTTCGGCAGTTTAAACTTCAGTTTAACCCTACTTTTGGGTTTGGTTGTCATATCTGTAGTTGGTTTTCGTTTTATTATAATATAAAATGGATTCAGATGATGAACTTATGTTAGAATTGGCAGGGGTTATAGAGCGTCAACGAGCGCCTAAAGTATTTCGGATTCGCGAGGATCATTTTGAAAAGTGGAACGACAAGGAATTTATGGCAAGATTTCGTTTGTCGAAAAATGGTGTGCGTTTTGTACTAGAAAAAATATCTCAACAAATAGAACATCCTACCAACAGGTTTGTCTTGTTAATGATTAATTTCTGGACCATATCAATAACACCTCTTTTTTAGAAATAATGCTGTTACGCCAGAAGTAATGCTTTTAATGACTTTAAGGTATTATGCGACAGGGTCATTTCTGCAAGTGGTGGCTGATTTTGTGGGCATACACAAATCAACAGCTTGCAGAATTGTTCATAAAGTTAGCGAAGCAATTGCTCTCCTGCGTCCTACCTTTGTAAAAATGCCGGTAACTGAGGAAGAAATGCTATCAAATAGTGCACAATTTTATCGAATTGCTAGATTCCCAAAATGCATTGGAGCAGTGGACTGCTCTCATGTTAAAATTTCTTCTCCTGTACAAAACTATTCCTAATTAAAGTTGTCTTTTAAAATTTTCTTTCAAAATTTTCGATATTCGAGCCTGACTTTCATCTATCATCAGCTTCCTTTTTAATTCAGCTTCCTTTTCCATGATAGAAACCTCCCTATCATGCTTATCTTGCACCAACTTTGTCATCAATTCAATTTCCTTGTCTTGTGCCCTATACGACTGGCCCGACATGCTGTTAAATTGTGTTTCAATCTTACCCCAGGCTTTGCGTTTGTCTTCGTGTGCCGTCATGTCAGTTAGTTTGCACTCCAACACCTTTTTGTGTTTTTCAGCCAAACTAACTAACAAACTTTCTTCCTGGGAGGAAAAGTTTGCTGACCGCTTGGAAGTCATTGCAGAAGCCTTGGGAGTAATCGCAGAAGCCATCTTCACAAATATAAAACCAAACCACCACCACAAATATAAAACCAAACCACCACCACAAAAACCCACAGAAAATAGATACTAAAATTTAAGAATATAAAATGTATATTTCAAAAAAGAAAACAACTCTCAGTATGTACTTACCTACCTAGTATTTTAATTGCAAAATGCTAATCAATATTACACTTGGACATTTAAACACTTTGACATTTAAACACTTTGACACTTAAAATCTAATACTAACATTGTAAAAACATCGTTTCTCAGGTTTAGTTGAACCTGTTAAAAATATATTTTGTACAACAGCGGAGAAAGTTAATCTCAAGTTCAGTTGAGCTGTAGTTTACTTGAACTGCGGCTGAACTCGCAATTGTACAACCGGCCCTTAGTGACAACGTGGCTTTACGGATTTTCAGGTCTAGGGAGCCGAGTCGCACTAATGTGATCTGAATTCAGTTGTTTACCTCCATCCAACCTTATATTTTTCCACACTAACGTAGTCCTCTTCCAAATATTACATTACGTATCCTTGCACCCACCCCCGTTAACTCTATACACTATGCCAGCTCAGTATAGTATAGAAAGGTGGCGTTGCGGAATATTGCGAGCGAAGCTCGCTTGATCTTCATCGAGCGCAAGAGTTTTGAGTTTTAGTTTATTTATTTATGTTTTGGATGCCGCAATAATTGAAAAAGTGAATGGTAAACTGTGAGGTAGTTTACCTACTGTGACAAATTAAGAGTGAGGCTGTCAATTGAGAAAGGTAGGTAATGCAAAAACCGTTCTTCCCTGCCACGATGGCAGGGATAATTTAAAAGTTTAAAAACGAATTCGGAAACTCCAACGCCGCGCCGTAAGGAAAACTCCTTCGCTTTCCTATATTAGGGGATTAAGGCAGTGTCGGATTTATGGAGGGGGTCCATATCCCCAAATCGAACTTTCAGAATACATTTGTGAACCCACTCTTATGTAGTATCGAGCTTCATTTACCCAGCTGGAGCCTAATTGAGTTTAGACAACCCCAGAATACAACGGAGGTTATACTTTTCGGAAGTGTAGTTCGTATTGCAATTCACCAAGAAGATACGGAAACGCACTATGCTATGCTGTATCCAGCTCAGCGCATTGATAACGACGTTACAGACTGCCTCCTATGTGAATTGTGCATATCTGTAATTTTAATATCCAGCATCAAAATGAAATTGACGAAGCAGGCTATACCAGTTTTCTATTTCCTAACTTCTAATTTTAGATCATTTAACCTTGAGCAGCCCAATATTTCTGTCTGCAACTCATTTTTGAAGTAGAGATGAATTTACACTGTATGATTAGCTTCCCAAAATGTCACGACCTCCGATGTAATGTTAATAAGGCAATCGTATATTAGTTAATTTACTTGTATTATTGTATTATAAATTATATTAATTGATTTGACACGTAACCGAAGCCTACCTCCTTTAGTTAGTCCTAGATCTGCCTCTGCATTATTGAGCTATCAAAGAGAAAATACTCCCAGTTATTATTAAAAGACGAATATTCGAAGACTTCCGAAGATTTTTAAGAAAATAAGTCAAGATAAAAATACAATGAAAACCTATTGGGAGAATTAGTCAAATAAGGGGAGGAGATGCGCTAATCAAAGTTGCAAGTGGGAAAGTGTACGGGAAGATAAATGAAGAAAAAGAGAAGATAAATGCAGTTTTCCGAAAATCTCAGTAGCTTGCACGAAGCAGTAAATAATGCTAATGAAGAGAAGCAAAATGAAGAATCAGCGTTGCACTCTGTTACCAGTTCTAAAAATCAGAAAAAGTTAAAAGCTCAAGAAAAGAGGATAAACAAGGAAAATTACAGAGCGGCACTGATGGAGACCTCTAGGGTAACTAAGCTGGAATAGCACATCAGGCGTTTGAAAATGAATGAATTTCAGGTATCCTACAAAAGGAAAGGCACAGTGCATACTAAAATGCAGCGAATTGAAAGGAAAAATAAGAGTCTGGAGACGCTGAAACGGGGGAAACCCTTGAGATATTCCATCCATCAAGTAATACAGAAAGTTAGGATCGATAGACTCGATGATACAGATGGTGCCTATTATGGCTTAAACGTTTCTAGATTCGAAGGAACGGTAATCCAAGAAACGTCCTTTAAAAGTCCAAAGGAGGTAAAAGCCCCCAGAACAAGATGAAAGATTACGAGAAGAGAGGAAAGTCCTTGCCTAGGCTTATGAAAGCAGCCCTTGAGCTTTCTTCCATAGATAGTTCTAGCATAAACTGTAATGGGGTACTACAATACAAATTTATTAGTGTTTTTTTACGTAAATACGATAAGAATTACGAAAATAAGAATTACGTCGGTAGAGATTTTAGGACCTAAGGTGTTGATAACCGGCCTAGCTCTTAGATCGCTCTACAGGGAGATGGAAAAGGCGACGATTAGGCTTCTGGATTCTGTCAGACAAGGCAGAAAAACTAATACCAGAAAGATTAAAATTTGTCGAAATACCAATAATGGGAAATGAAAGGAAAAAAGATCATTCCCTATACTTTGAAAGGAGATTCAAACCATGATAAAAGACATAAATCCACAGATCGGCTTGATTAAGAAGAGAAAAATCCTGAAAGGAAAAAACAGAGGAAGTATGCGGTTCTCGGTACTTCTACGCAAAGGAGCCTTAAAACAATAAGAATCTGACATACCCATCCAGTACGGGCTAGGTGGAGTCTTTGGAAGATTTGCCTCTTCTCACGCCAAACAAAAAATGGTTAAGCTAGGTTTGGCTTAGGTTAGGTTTAACTAATTAGAAAGTTAAGTTAGATTAGGGTTAGGCTAGGTTTAGATTAGATTATTTTTAATTTTACTTCGCGTTCAAAAATATTCTACATTCAATGCTTAAACAACCTCAGATGGTTTTTCGTTTCTAACTTGTTAATTCCTTTTTTTGCAAAATTAAAAAATTCTATTTTAGGCAGAATCTCATTATATCAAAATTGATTGTATCTGGATTGACCGTGGTCTCTTCCTGGATGATCTGTTGACTGACAATTGGAGCTTAAACAGCTTCCTGCACATGGGTGGGTTGTCGGAGGTGCGAGCGGGGGTTGAAAGCTGCACCCGGTAAGAGATTCGTTTTTCCCGGCAGCAGTGATTTCATAAGTGCCCAAGGATTTGGCGACATGGCTCATAGGGTCGGCCAATAGCTTCGGTCCTGCGGCGTTTTCCGCCTTCTTTTTTATTGGAAGCCCTAGGGCACATCGTAACATAAAACAAAACTCAGACTTTTTTTGACTCTTTGAACATTTTTCACTTTAGATGACATTTAAAAATTTTTTATTGCAAATGTGAATTATTCAAAAACTCTTTTCCAAGTTCAGTTTTTTAAAAGAAAACGCATTTCGGGTTTTTGGAATTGATTGTTATTTCTTGAATAGCAAGGCGTAGGCAAACTTAAAACCCCATATTTTGCAGTGAATTTTATGCTCTTCAATTTTGGTCCGTAGATAATTTTCTGTAAAAATTGAATTAAGCAAGTTATAGATGAAAAATCACGTTGGAGGAACTGAAATTTCCAATTGGAAGAAGCCACAAAGGTATCTTAAGGAACCTTTGGGGCATTCATCCGGGGACTTAAAAATGTCATCTTTCGGCTTTATTGCCTGGATTATTAACAGAGATTCTCCATTAGGAAATTGTAATTGGAAGTTCCAAACTTCATCTTTTCTTTTTGCACTTTTTGCAATTTTAAATATACCGGAAGCCTTCAAATTAAACGTACCAAACTGATAGTTTTGATATCCCGGAGTTACATCTATTGCGACGTCATAATAGGTTGTTCCGGATGGGGCATGGAATCCTCGGGTGTTCAACAACTACTGGCATGTTTTATTAATTAAGGAAGCTCCTTGAGTTAACCTTTATAATTAATACAAAATAATCAGCTTACTTAATCACTTCGGTGCCTTCTATCCCGAGGCAGTCCAAAATAACTTGCGAACAATCCAGCTATATTTTTCTTTCGCAATTATAAATTAAAAATTGGATCGGAAACAAAATGACACAGGGAAAAGAACCTTCGATCAAAATTTCTGTTTGAATTTCAACGACATTGTTATAATATGGAATGCCTGACATTTTTCTTAACATTTAATGAACAATGAGTTGGCACATTAAAAAAATAATCTGGACAATGGAATGTCAATTTTAGTATAACAGGATGCAGTGGCGTAACACCTGTGTTGGTGATTAGCAAGTTCCTCTGTAAAAATAATTTTTATTCTAGAATTCCGGTATTTAGAAAATATCCTGAGGGTACGCCCCTGGGGGGTGTACAAAAAAACTGTAACAAGACTTCCTGAATTTTATCCTTGACTACTAATCACATTTTTGGTATCACACATCGTGTAAAACAACGCATACACAAACTTAGTAAATTATAAGCTCATCGTGTTAAAATTAGGAACCGCAAACGCGGTGTTTAAATGAAAAGCTTATAAATATCAAGGGTACGGGATCTTGTCACGAATTTATCTTTCTTTTGTATATTACGAAACTATTTTACTTTTAATTTAATATAAGTCATGTTTTTGTTCCACATAATTTTCTAATACACCTACAACGTTTTTCAAAAATCCTAATGGCGCGTAATTTGAACAACCGACGCGGAATTTAAACTTTAAGTTTCGATGATGAAATTGTGAAGTTATCGATGTTTCATCTTAATTTGTAAAAAAATAATTTAAATTGGACGGTAATTATGATGTATGATTATTTTTTTACCTTTCAAATAATTGAAAAGATTTAAAATATCGCATACCTGACGGCCAAGGTGGAATGCCAGAAAAAATTAATATATTGGCAATTAAAATTAGTAAATACAATATTTTTTGTACTTTAATTGCATAGGTTGAGATGTTATTTTATTTGAAACTATAATTTTATTTCAGGTCCGGATTGAGAACGCACGCGATTAAATTTGAATTTAGCGCGGAACTTAACCTTTTATTGATTTTCTCACGTTCCGCCTTTAATTAAAATTCCATAATATATTATTTTATTTCGTTAATCACTTAAAATATTTCCATATTTCTGTGATACAAATATCATATTTAAATAAGAGAGCGTTTGTTAATTACGTGAGGATCATTTTTGAAATTTTTGACTCGCTTCCACCCCATGTAAGGGATCGTAAGAGTTTTGAAATCACTTCTTCCCTACGACCTTTTTACCTTTTAATATGAAAAAGTTATTTTGAATTTCCTATATAAACTGGTTTCAATTTACATATTTAAAAGAAAACTACATAAGGAACACTTTAGAGTCCCACTCTAATGTAAACATTTTTCCGTGACCCTCGCCCTCTCCGCCTTCATCTCTGCAAGGAATTTATGTTTTGTATATCACATGGTTAAAAATAAATCAAATTTGTCACTGAAAACTGAAGGGTTTGAAACGTCACAATTTATTCATTTTCAATCCTTTTTTATTTTCTTTTATTTATAAGTTGTGGTTATAGACTCTAGCATCATAAACTTGGGTAGTTTATTGCCTACTTCCTAATGCGCTTTAAAGGCCTATAGTTCCGAAAATATTCGGAATATCGATATGAAATTTTAACACATAAATTTTAAGATATTGAACTAATAATTAATGCAAAAAAAATGTTTTGCTTTTGTTAAAAATCCTAGAGTGTCATTACCCCTTTTAAATTGTTAACTGTATCACCGTTTTTTATTTCCCTTGTAGAAGGGTATTCTTTTAGAAAGCTTTCAGGAGTAAGTTCGCAATCGGAACCTACGGCTCTCACATACCGACGTTACCACCAATAGAGCTAGCTTAAATTTCGATCACGGCTCACCACGTTGTAAAGTGGAGTTCATCACTTCACGTGGAGAGAATCTTTCTTTCTCGTTAGCCGTCCTCTCATTAGGGACGGGAAGAAACGAAAAGTTCTTACAATAGTTTTAGTTCGTTCGCTGCCTTGTCCCATATATACATTTTTTCTTGCTTATAATAGTCTTTGGTAGCCAACTTTAACTTTGTTTCCTTCTTTCATTTTGTTCTTGGCAGTTTCCCATATTTTGTCTTGTATCAACTTTTCATTCTTAGTAAGGTCTTTCTCTATATATACTTTCGTGCCTTTCAGTTTGTTTTATTCTCCATTATCTTTGCTTTCTGGTTACGGTCTCGCAGTTTTGCCACAATTATTTGTTTTCCTGGCATTTTCCCTATTTTGAATGCATCAATCACGTTAACCTGGATCTTCATTTCCTGTTTCAAAAAAATCCTCCACTTTTCCCTCAGTAACATCTCCCACCAATGGCATGTTTTTAATAATTATGTTTGTAATTTTTTTCTCTTTCTCGTATCTTTCTAGTTGACTTTCGAGATTTGTTATTCTGGTTTCTTGCTCGGTGCTTTTCTCTTCCATTTTCTTTACCACCTTATGCATTTTCTCTATCTCCTCATTCCACCTCTTCTCCATTCCGGCCAGGTTTTCCTTAATTTCTCCAACATCCTCTTTTGTTATCCTGACCTCCTGTTTGGTTTCCCTAAAGCCAGTATTTACGGCCTGTGTCAAGTTTGACAGCATCTCTCTCAGTTCCTCCATCTCTTTTGAGGTTTCCTCATGTTCAATTATTACTTCTGCTGCTTTTGTTGGAGATTTAACTGTTAACCTGCTTCGTTGGAAAATATTTTCCTCCTCCTTACTTATAACCTCCTCTTCTCTTCTCTTAATATACTCTTTTACCGATGGTAAGGTATTTGCTCTTGGTCTACTTTGTTGGCCTTTATTCATTTGCCCCCGTTTGAATCAATTACACTTAGGCAACCCAATTTACTGCTTGCAATGTTACGTATTTGGGTTTTATTTTTATTTATTCGTAGATTCGATATTTATTTGTACATGTCGTTTTTTTAGCGTCAATGCGAATATTCGAGTCAACCCCTCGGAAATACTCGCACTACTATTTCCGTATTCTTAAAATTTTATTGTTAAATAACCTCAAATACTTGCAGTCTTTTGGATTTTTTCCCAAAGTTTCCAATTCGCTGATTTTCGTGTTACCAACGCTGCCACTTGACTTCCACACTTAGGTTATACAGATTATGCACTTATTCTGATTTTATTTCTCCACTTTCTCTCTCAATCACCAATTTGCTAACCATAAACACCTAATAAATTGTTCTATGCTTGTTCTATAAATTGCTAATAAATCGCACGCCCAATGCAAAACTGACATAACTCAATCACAATTCTCCTCCTTAGGTATAATTGTCTTATTTATAATAACTGCAAAGTTTATCAAATATTGTCCGTTTTCGTTAGTTTGTTCTTGTATACTGGGTTTTCCGATGATGGGTCCGAAGGAGACTAAAGTGTAATCTTCTGGGATGGTTTCTTTAGTAATGAGCTCTACCGCCTCCGCCGTATTTCTCACTATGAATGGAAGATGTTGGGTGGTGCCTTTTAGTATATTGTTAATACATTTTGCCAGAGGAACCGAAGGTGAGTTAATGCAGCTGACAACAGGTCTCAAGGGTATACCTTGTTTATGTGCCTTAGGGAGGCCATATTTATAGTCTAGGGATTTGGGAATTGTATCTTGTATCTACAAGATACAAGGGGTTTGGGAATTAAAATTAGGGAATTTGGGAAACTAAAAGGCACAACTCAACATCTTCCATTCATAGTGAGAAATACGGCGGAGGCGGTAGAGCTCATTACTAAAGAAACCATCCCAGAATATTACACTTTAGTCTCCTTCGACGTCAACTCCTTGTTCACCAACATCTCCAAGGAAGCTGTAATCAAGTCGATATCCAACAATTGGGACATAATAGCACCTAACACTGCCATTCCGCTAAACATCTTCACGGAATTAATTACCACGATCTTCATTAACAGTTACTTCAAATTTGACAATAACTTCTACAGCCAACTCGTTGGCAGTGCTATGGGTGACCTTTGCTCTCCGGTTTTCGCCAGTTTCGTCATGAACGACCTATTGTGCAATTTCTTCGGTTCTATTGACTTCAAGATCCCTTTCCTTCTTCTGTATGTTGATGATGTATTGACAGCTGTACCAAGTGACAAGATTGATAACTACATGTTTAGAAATACTTAACAACTATGATGACTTACTCACATTTACATACGAGTTGGAATCCAATAAATCTATTCCGTTTCTGGACCTCAAGATTACTAGAGGGGTGAACGGAACACTGACCACGGATATACATAGGAAGCCATCATCAACAAGCAGATTGCTCAACTTTAATAGCTCACACCCTATGAAACATAAGATGTCAGTTTGTTGTCAGCACCTTAAAACACAGAATAGGTACCTACTTGCCCAAAAATCTAATCTCCACCAGATTAATGGACCTGAAAAGACAACTCTTAGAAAACGACTACCCATCCAGGTTGGTGGACTGTGCTCTGTTCGGGAGGAGAAACCCTCCCATCACTGTCCCAGAATCAAAAACAACTGAGGTGGAAAATGTGAGATATAGCAAGATCACCTACCATCCAGATCTTCAACGTAAACTGCTCTCTACCTTCCACAACGTTCTTAAAGAGGGTAACCTAAAAGTTGCATTTTACAACAATTTCAAATTAAGTAATATTTTGTTCACTAGAACAAAAGACAAAATACCTACCTTAAAGCGGTATTACATTACACAATTTCTTGTTCAAGAAACGACACAATTTTGCGCAGAGACGAGTTCAAATCGTTTGCGCATAGCGTTGTGCGGCAGTGCGCAAAATTGTGTCGTTTCTTGAACAAGAAATTGTGTAATGTAATACCGCTTTAAGACAAAGCCAACGATGTCTATGATGTAAAGTGCAACTGTGGGAAAAGATATATAGGTCAAACGAAGCAAATCTTGAATATTAGATTACAGCAACATCTAAATGACGCAAAACATAAGTCCAGTAAAACAGGCCTGTCAGAACACATTATAGACACAGGTCATGAATTCAATAAAGAAGAAGTTGCTATTCTCACTACAGAACAAAATTTCTACAAACGCACTTTCTTAGAGGCGGCGTATATTGCGACATCCAATCAAAATTTGAACAAAGTTACTGATTCGTATCAGATAAAGGGCTGTTACAAGAACGCTCTACGCTGTTTCAACGAAAAAACAGGTAACAAAGTCCACCACGATGCTAGTTAACTGAGCGGCACTTTTCCTGACAACCTTTTATTTGAAGATTTGACTACGATCGACTCCCTTGCCTCATTGTTAACATTCACGAAAACTAGGTCATCACTTGGTTCGAAGGCGTCATGTGTAGAGGGATCTGCCTACATTTTTTGGAATTTTCGCGGTATAATTATTAATTTGAAATACTCTTGTCGCAGTTTTTTGGACTTTGACAGAGTGCCTCTTTTTGCCTGATGTTATAACGGCAGCTATGCTTTGTACTTTTCGTACCACAGTACCAGAGCAGGGTTTCGTGGGTTCTTCACTTGACCCAGGCGTTACTTGTTGCTTCTTTTCGTGATATGTGCTTATTTCAAATGGAAAGGAAAATGCTATTGTGGGCGCCAGGCCTCATAAAAAAATACACGATAGTTTTAAATGTGATTTATTAAGGGCCACAGAAAAGATAAAAGATGTTTGGCCACCTCCAATACAAAACAAAACAATTAGTTGACAGTGTCAACTGGACCAGAAGGTCCCAAACAAATACTGGGCTGAAAGCCTCTGTATGAAATAAAACAAAGCAAGCCACACAAACTGAAGGCCGTGCGTGCTTTTGGTATTGTATCACCAAAGCGACGATACTCACGACTACTAGTTATAGGTAACCGAGTTACCAAGAAAATGGTTATAGCAATGCTTTTGTGTAAAAAAATAAATTGGATGCACGAGCATAAACAGTTACCAAATTGTGTCACTTACCCCTGTTACCTTACTGAATAGAATCGACAAGAAGTATCCTTGGATCCAGGAAATGTCTTTCAGAGCTCCGTTAGAAAATCTCCTTTTTCCAGGTGTCGGTATGCTTGATAAACAAAACAGGATCTACAAATGTAAGCACACAATAAGTAAATGTCTTATACACGTCCACCCAACCAAAAGCAAATATTGAACAAAAAACTAGTAGCCGGATAATGTCGCCCTGAGTGAATCAAAACACAACAATGTAGTATTTTACGATGGTTATTCTCAAATATAAAACAATGGGCTTCGGCGATGTCCCCTGACTGGATCGGAAATAACTTGGTTATGCCACCCGGCGTTGATCAACAGAAAATAATACTGTATACCACCTGTATGAGGTTGACTGGTTGTAACAGTCCAAATATAATTGTACAGGTGTACCCAACACGAATAGTAGCCTCTCCAATCAGATAATTTTCCAAAATTATTCAAAAGGGTTCTTCGGCCAAAAATCTTGCTTTATTCAATAGAGTACAAAAAACTGGATCTTATAATATATCTTCCACTTGTTGTTGAAAGCCGTGAAAATGGTTAAAATAAAATTATTCTCACTCAGAATTGTCAACCGTCAACCATTTTCAAAAATTTGCAAAGCTCTCTTTTTTTTCTCGTCGCGCTAAAATTATCACTCTCTGATCCTAATCGAGTTAATTCACATTGCTCGCGGTATGTACGGGGTATTTGGAAATAAAAGGTATTATAATATTATAATAAAAAGTGAATGTACGTTTATAACGCTACACTCCCCCCCCGCTAAGCTATGAACCGCCTCGGTTCAGAAAGGAAGCAATATGATAAAGGATATAGTGGAATTATAAAAAAACTCATTTTGTTTTTAAGAGAAAGAAAAATTATGTTTTTAAGCAAACAGTGGAGTTGTGATGATGGAAAATCATTCATGCAGAAGGCTCGTACCCACCAGATTCAATTGGGAACGTAAAGAAGATTTTGTATTTGTTTTATATATTTGTACTTGATGAAAAAAATGGAGTATGAGTCGGTTGACTCCAATGTACAACTTGAGTTTAATTTAACGATGGAACTAAACGTATCTTAGTTATTACGGATTTGTCATAATTACTCAATGAAATATGATACATCCCCCCATGATATGTGATGATATTCTTTAATTTCCAGGCGTTTGATTCATTAAATATACATTTTCCGGCATTGTCCCTAATAATCCGTCTGATTACTTAGAGAACACCTAAAATGAAAATGTTTTAAAAAAATGTTGAGTTCTAACGAAAACATGGATCATGCTTTCCAAATCCTACTAATAGAAAAACTCAAAATAATCCCAGAAAAAACCAGTTTCTTTAAAAAGGAGTAAGCGAATGTCCTAAATTTAGGATCCTAATACTTCATATGAAGTCATAATTTGTTTGGCCAACCGCTATGACTAATAGTGGAAGACTATAGTCGAGCCTCAAGTGCCAAACACAATTACAAAAATTAAATTAAACACGTCTTGCTCTAAGACAGCTGATAAAAATATAATGGTGGGATCTGGCAATCCAGTCTAAACAGACATACACCTGACATTGAATCAAAACTTGAATCCTACGAATCACAAAACCCTATCAAAATCAAATCGTATCACACATACCCTGCCTTGCTAAAATTTGTAAAGGTTAGTCAAAATCGGGAGATGCCTTTAGATCTTTGACATGAAACACGCCCAAGTCTTTACCTTGCTCATCTTTTAATCGATATGTTACTGTACCAGTGACTTCAGTAACACGACACTTGACATATTTCGGCGCAAGTTTTTTGGAAAACTTATCGATAGCGCTCGACAGCACAAAGTTCTTTTTCCACACAATATCTCCGCGTTTGAAATAAAGAGGTCGTTTACGAAGATTGTACCTAGCTTTACTGCGTTCGTATGCCGATTTGAGTTTCTTGACTACTGCTTGATGAATTTCACTGGTGTTGTTAACATCAGCCACTATACGCTCACGATCACCTAACACAAATTCACCAGGTTCGGCCTGAGTTAGCTTTCCGTAATATGTTCCATTATTAGGAACGGACCTACCCAGATTTAAGAAAGAGGGAGTAAACCCGGTTACTTCGTGTACAGCGTTTCTAATGGCATGGGCGATTTTATAAATATTAATATCCCATGATCGATGGTCACTCTCAACGAATGAACGTATACAAGTACCCACGACACGATTAGTTCTTTCCACAGGATTGACCTGTGGGTGATAATTTGCGTTATACCAAATCTTCTGAACCTGGTACTCGGCCATAAGGTCCTTAAATAATTTACCCGTAAATTGTGTACCATTGTCGCACATGACAATTTGGGGAACACCAAACAGTAGAAAATTTTCCTCTATCTTATTGACTATAGATGATGCTGTAGCTTGTCTCAACGGGTGTACCACGACGAATTTCGTAAACCAGTCCGATATTACTAAGAGATAAGAATTACCTTTCTTACTACGGGGAAAAGGTCCCATGAGATCAATGGATAATATCTGGAAAGGATACTCCACTCGCTTAGACTTTCCCATTAAGCCAGGCCTCAGCTGATTCGAAGCTTTACTAGCAAGGCATACTTCACACTTAAGGATGTAGCGTGAAATGTCCGATCTCATACGCGGCCAGTAATAAATATCGGCGATTTTGTGGAATGTTTTAAACGCACCTAAGTGTCCACTCAATGGATTGTCGTGGCAATCGTGCATGATCTCGCGACGACGAGATTTTGGTACTAACAACTTCCATTCGACCAAATTGGAAACAACGTTATGTTTGTTCGGAACGAATTTAAAAACGTATCCGTCCTCTACCTTAAAATTAGGATAACGATCCGGGTTGGAAGTTATTTTATCGATGACTTTATTGTACCAAGCGCTCTTGTCTTCGGGTGTTATCGAGATTGCGTGTATATTGATCGGCGCTCGAGATAAAGCATCGGGCACAACATTGAGTTTACCCTTTCTGTGTACAATATTAAAGTCGAACTGGTTCAACCTAACGGACCATCTCGCTAATCTACCTAACGGGGATTGAACCGTACCAAGCCAACGCAAGGCTTGATTATCCGTAATTACAGTAAATCGGGTTCCCTCAACGTATGGACGATACTTCTCTATACCGAACAATATCGCACAGCACTCCTTCTCCATCGCGTGGTAGTTACGTTCGTGTTTGCCAAGTGTTCGACTTGCATAGGCGATGACGCGTTCATGCTCTCCTTCATCTTGTATTAGGATTGCACCCAAACCGGAATCGGATGCGTCGGTTTGTATAAAAAAAGGTTTGGTGAAGTCCGGGCTGCTCAATATGGGAGCTGATATTAAATGATTTTTTAATTTACGGAAGGCACACTCTGCTTCCTCATCCCACAAGACACGTTGACCCTTTGCTTTCCCTTTTAAATGTTTTAGAATTGGAGCGGCAATTGACGAAAAATTAGGTATAAACCGTCTGTACCAACCGGCCATTCCAAGAAAGCGTTTGATCTCGGTTGCTGTTTTGGGAGTCGGATAGCAAACTATTGCTTCTACTTTATCAGGGTCGGTTCTAAGACCTTTGGCGTCGACCACGAAACCCAGATATTTAAGCGAGTCACGGCAAAACTCACACTTCTCTAAATTAACCGTCAGACCTGCCTTCCGCAAACGTTCGTAAACTCGCTGAAGCAAAGCAATATGCTCCTCGAACGTTTTGGAAACTACAATTATATCATCGAGATAAATAAAGACGTTCTCGAATTCGGGACCAAATAAGCTATCCATGAAGCGCTGTAGTGTTTGAGGGCTATTGTGCAATCCAAATGGGAGAACATTGAACTCAAAAAGTCCACGTCTGGGAACAGTGAAAGCTGTTTTTTCACAGGAATCGGCGGAAAGTGGAATTTGCCAAAACGCTTTTCTTAAATCAATAGACGAAAGATAACGCGCGTCTCTTAATTGATCCAAAATGTCGCTTATATAAGGTAAAGGATAAGCGTCGGGTTTGGTAACCTCATTAAGACGCCTTCCATCGAAGCAAAACCTTAGATCTCCATTCTTTTTCTTAACAAGAACAATTGGACTGTTCCAGGGCGAGAAAGAAGGTTTAATGACATTGAGACGTATCATTTCGTCTACTTCCGCATTCACTTTTTCCAACATTGCTGGTGATAAAGGATAATGACGCTGTTTGATTGGCAAAGCGTCGCCAGTATTAATAACGTGTTCTACTAATTTTGTTCTACCCAATTTGGATGGGGCAATTGATTTGAACTGAGCGATGACTTTCTCAAGTTCTTGAATTTGGTCCAAGGTCAGGTCTGCGCGGGATTGGATAATTTTAGTAGAGTCTAACTGATAGATCTCTTTGGGGATGGTATACGAGTCCGTTTCGAAGTCAGTTTTTAATTTGAACATCTTACAGAACTCATAGCCTAAAATTAGTGGATATTCGATGGAATCTGTGACTATTATAGAAACATTCTTGGTAACACCATCGACGGTCAATGGCAATAGAACCGTACCTTTCACATTCTGAAAAGTACCATCTGCTGAACACAGTGGCACACGTTTAGTTTTATCTACTGTCAAATTAAGTTTTTTTTAAAAGATAAAGTCCATCTCGGCCTAATACTGACTGATTAGCCCCAGGGTCCATAAAGCCTAACACCCGTTCTCCCATAATATTTACAAAAATGTACGCCCTGTTGTCAAAAGGACGGTGCACAAAAAGAGCATTTACTGTAGGGATAGTGGTTTTGCAAAATGATCGGACCCGAGATAGCCAATTTTGCCATTCCGGACTTTCAGCCTTTAAGCGAAAAGGGCTAGGTGGTAAACGGCTGTAGCTTACCCCCGCCTTACTACGTTTTTTTGACACCTGGGACATGTTGCGTAAGTGACATTCGGTGTACCACAGATATAACAAAAGATACGCCTTTCCGCTAAACAAGTATGATATACATGACCGGGTTGTCCACAGTTGAAGCATTTGGTGTTAGCACCTATGGCTTTACCAAATGTTCGTGTTTTAAATGTTGGAGCATTTGAATTTGTGCTTAGCGAATGCACATTGTATTTAGGATGAACCGGTAGGGGATTAGAATTAAATTGTGATTGAGCGTACTTTTGACCACTTGAGTGCATTTGGGAAGTTCTCACGGATCTTCCTTCATGTTGAACGACTGGTATAGCCAAATCAGGCTCTAAAGGATTTACAGTCGGAACATGGTTTAGAAATCTTTCTCGGCGATTTTCCGCCTCTACTATATTTCTGCAAGCAACTAATATTGAGTGAACAGATTCGAACTCGTGGAAAATTAATTGGTCACTGTAGCGTGGCTGTAAATTTTGTAAAATTATTCGCATTTGTTTAGATAGTGACGGTTTTTCAGTGAGCCTGTTCATTAAATTCTGCAAAAACGCGATAAAAATATGCGGAGCTTCATTAACACCTTGCTTTCTATTATTAATTTCTTCCCACAATAAATCATCATAATTACGCGGCAAATAAGTGTACTTTAATAATTCAACTAAGCCTGCCCACGAATCAACTAAAGATCGGTTTGCTCTGAACCAGATTAAAGCGTTATCTGTAAACAGATCGCACGCACTGTCAAATAGAACGCTATCAGGCACCCTACGAGAAATTTGGAGTTCTTCAACTCGTTCTAAAAATGCATTTACCCCTAACACTGTAAGATCGCCTGAAAATTTCAGTTGCCATTTGCTCACTGTATCAGGTTTCCAATTGTATAAGTTGGAATATGTATTCGGTGGTAAAAATTGTTGATAGTTCGCAGGTTGAGGAAGGTGATAGGGACTAGACATTCTCAAAGGTTCTGTACCCTGATGTGCAGCTGAAGGCTGAGGTGGAACTGGTTTTTTCTGATTTATTAACTTAGCATGATACGAGTCTTGGGGTAATTCCTCGTCCTCTAATGGATCTGAAGGACCCACTGGAGCAGATACTGTAGCTGGCTGTAATATGGCTGCTTTTTCCGCTAACGTGAGGTCTGCTAATGCTTGCGATATATCATTTCTCGCTGTGATCGGCGAACCTAAAGCTATTTCAACCTCATCTAATAACCGAACAATTAACCCCTGAGTGCTTTTAATAACTGCAATATCTTCAGATGTTACTGATATATCCTGTAAGCAATAACCAAGGCGTGAGAGGATGTGATTTAAACCAGCTGTTAGTTTCTCGCCTGTTTGAGTGGTAGGTTGCTTTTTAAAATCCTCCACTTTTTGTTTTAATAAGTGAAACTTTTTATCACAGATAATCAATTGATCACCGACGTTTAAGTTAATTTTTGGATAATTTGCAACTACCCTTGGGTCTAACTTTGCTTCTTTGAGCGCATTGCGAAGCATTGACCTGCACGTATCTACGTTAACCCCTTCGGTATTTCGACCTCGTATTAATAATTCCCATTTCAACTCGTCCGAAGAAAGACGGTTGACGTGCTTTGAAATCATGTTTAAACTTAATTCAAAATTTGTCGAAAATAATATGTCAACACTGCACCACTGCAATGCTTGTATATAGAGGTGAACCAGAAAAGAAGAAAGATAGGTAAAAGAAAATAGATTGTATTTGAAAGCACTGTTGGTAATTATCAAATTGAATAAAACAAGAAATCAAGTTAATGAAAAAAAATTGCCTGTTCCAGGAAAATGATCAAGTGAAGTTTGCTTTGACTGATGGTCGTCAAATTCTTTGAAGCTTTGAACAGTGTAAGTGGATGTTAAGCCACTGGAAATCGAGCTCCTAAAGTTGGGCGTCAATTCTCTTGTCGCAGTTTTTTGGACTTTGACAGAGTGCCTCTTTTTGCCTGATGTTATAACGGCAGCTATGCTTTGTACTTTTCGTACCACAGTACCAGAGCAGGGTTTCGTGGGTTCTTCACTTGACCCAGGCGTTACTTGTTGCTTCTTTTCGTGATATGTGCTTATTTCAAATGGAAAGGAAAATGCTATTGTGGGCGCCAGGCCTCATAAAAAAATACACGATAGTTTTAAATGTGATTTATTAAGGGCCACAGAAAAGATAAAAGATGTTTGGCCACCTCCAATACAAAACAAAACAATTAGTTGACAGTGTCAACTGGACCAGAAGGTCCCAAACAAATACTGGGCTGAAAGCCTCTGTATGAAATAAAACAAAGCAAGCCACACAAACTGAAGGCCGTGCGTGCTTTTGGTATTGTATCACCAAAGCGACGATACTCACGACTACTAGTTATAGGTAACCGAGTTACCAAGAAAATGGTTATAGCAATGCTTTTGTGTAAAAAAATAAATTGGATGCACGAGCATAAACAGTTACCAAATTGTGTCACTTACCCCTGTTACCTTACTGAATAGAATCGACAAGAAGTATCCTTGGATCCAGGAAATGTCTTTCAGAGCTCCGTTAGAAAATCTCCTTTTTCCAGGTGTCGGTATGCTTGATAAACAAAACAGGATCTACAAATGTAAGCACACAATAAGTAAATGTCTTATACACGTCCACCCAACCAAAAGCAAATATTGAACAAAAAACTAGTAGCCGGATAATGTCGCCCTGAGTGAATCAAAACACAACAATGTAGTATTTTACGATGGTTATTCTCAAATATAAAACAATGGGCTTCGGCGATGTCCCCTGACTGGATCGGAAATAACTTGGTTATGCCACCCGGCGTTGATCAACAGAAAATAATACTGTATACCACCTGTATGAGGTTGACTGGTTGTAACAGTCCAAATATAATTGTACAGGTGTACCCAACACGAATAGTAGCCTCTCCAATCAGATAATTTTCCAAAATTATTCAAAAGGGTTCTTCGGCCAAAAATCTTGCTTTATTCAATAGAGTACAAAAAACTGGATCTTATAATATATCTTCCACTTGTTGTTGAAAGCCGTGAAAATGGTTAAAATAAAATTATTCTCACTCAGAATTGTCAACCGTCAACCATTTTCAAAAATTTGCAAAGCTCTCTTTTTTTTCTCGTCGCGCTAAAATTATCACTCTCTGATCCTAATCGAGTTAATTCACATTGCTCGCGGTATGTACGGGGTATTTGGAAATAAAAGGTATTATAATATTATAATAAAAAGTGAATGTACGTTTATAACGCTACACTCTCTTTTCATAGGATGTTTTCCTTATCAGTTTGTTATATCTTTTATACCGAATATGTTTGAGGTGTCACTTTAGAAATATTTTTATTGTTAGTTACAGTGAGAAGAATTTATTATTGTTGAAATTTATAGATTTTATTGCTCGTTTCTATGTTATACATATTCTTAATATCTTATTTAACCATTGACATCACTGAAGACTGTTATCGTTTTGGACCAATGTTGATCTGTTTACCATTATGTAGAACATTGTCCAACTTATTATCGAGGTAAGAGATTATTGTTGAGATTTGTTATTTGCGACGTTACCATAATATGTTTCTCTTCATTTAGTCCTGAAGATGGAGACGTAATAAAGTCTCCGAAACGTCGACGAGATAATATATTTGTTTTATTTGGTGTCCGCTTAAGCCAAGAATCCTTCTTTCATTAATTATTACCATCGGACAAGAAACTTCACTCTGTATTATAATGTTGTTTAATCTTAATTAAACATGGGTTATTCGGACACCCTGTATATATAAAATATAATTGTATAAAAATTGTATATAAATACTGTGATATTATTGAAATAAAACAAGTTCTGAATTTAACAGTCGTTTTATTCGCATCTTCACCACATAAGTTAGGAAGGGTACTTCTTGCCACCTTCTCCTAATTTATTCATGGTCCTTAGAACCGGATGAACCAATTAATTTCGTCATGGTCCTTCGAACCACAGAATCAGCAAAAATAAATACAGTCCACGTAGAAGAAGAAAGAATCAATCATCCAATGTCCATTCACCGAGACCAATAAAGAAAATCATCCAAGGTCCATTCATCGAGACCAATAAAGAAAATCACCAAGGTCTATTCACCGAGACAAATTAAGAAAATTATCAAAGTCCACAGCGACGCCAAACAAGGGTCAAGAAGACGTCACAAGCAAACAACGGTCCAATACAACGGTCCAAACAATCAACATACAAGGGTCCACAGCGACGCCACAAGCAAATACAAGCAACGAGCAGTCAAGAAGCAAGAAGAAGACAAGCATTTAAGAAGAGAACAAGTAATCATTCAGTAGAGAAAACATAAAAAAAATAATACAGCTATGGAGGCCCAAGCGATACGTTTAAGAAGACAACAAATTAGATTGTTCTACTTGGGAAGAACTATGGAAACCATAACAAACAAGTTATCACAAGATGATCAAGACACGAATTCCTGGTGCGACAGGTTAAAACGCAAATTAGAAAAACAATGGCATGACATAATGGATTTAAACGAAGAAATAGAAACATATGAAGAAGAATATGACAAAGCATATTTCAAAAATAACATATTCGAGGCAATGGAAGAACAATATGAAGAGACAATAATGCGATTGGAAGAGAAAATAGATCAACCAAATAAACCATACTTCAACGTAAAACCAATACGTCTACAATCCCTGAAAAAACTACAAAAAATACTGGAATGGGAATTATCAGGAAGTATTCTGGAATCAAAGCAAGCAAACATAGAAGAAGAAGAAGAAGCTGCAAGTATGAACCCAATTAAAATGGAGATAGAACAGGATATGGAAGTGGAAAAAGTTGCGCGTTTGAAGAAAGAAGTTACAAATTCGAAATATACGCCAGAGTAAGAAGATAGGGAAATCTACGACGAATTCGATGAAAAAACAAAAATATTGAGGGCAGCATTATCAAAAGCATGGGAAAATCAAGTAATAGCCGATCCAACTCGTGGATCAATGGAGATGGAAGAGGAGATGGAAGAAAAAGAAGTTACAAGTTCGAAACAAATGCCAGATGAAGAAGATGTACAACCAATATCAATGGAGATGAAAATAGAAGAAGCTGCAATCCATAAACCAATTTCAAAGGAAAATAAGAAAATTCGAAATGAAGGAAATGAACAAGAAAATTTGGACCTCGGACACATGAAACTTAGACATCAGTATATTAAAAAAGAAAATTGTGACGAAAATACAAAAAGAAAAGAGGATGGTGGATCAGTTAAAATACAATCCAAAGAAGTACCACCAAAAATAGGAGCATGAAAACAGCAATGGATCCCACATCAGTTAGAAAAGAGATTATACAAACCACTAAACAATGAGATCAGCATTGAAGACAACGCAGTAATGCAAGAAAAGTTGTACCAAAACGAAAAATTGTACACGAACCCTAGATGTCAACAGAAGTTCAGAGAGATGCTACGACAATGCAGAAGATGATGGAAAATTCTAAGATGGAAAAAGAGAAGAAGGAAGAAAGAGATGTAGATGTATTCAATCAGTTAGGGGTGGCAGCTTACATGAACTATCGCCAGTTCATGAACAATCATAATCAAATTAATAGGATTCTGTTTGACAAGTTATCATTGTTGGATCAGATAAAAATCACCACCAAATCAAGTTCGGCAGCCCAAGTAAAGACAAACGAGGACACCACACCACCAGCCAGTTCGAAATGCAACCATTATAACCATTGGAGATGGCAGAATGATTTGGCAAGTTAAAATTTAATGTTTTCTTCCGTAGGAGCATGGAAATTTATTAATGTGATGTTTCGCCTTTTCCCCTAATTTAAGAACACACATCGGTTCCGATATCAATGTGAACTTCATAATTCTGTCTCGCTAGGTTTTGAACCATAAAACTCGTATCCAGCAGGGTGGTGCCCCCTTTTCTCCAACTGTCTTTCCGAAAAATTTCTTGAAAAGAATTTTTCCTCCTTCCACTCGACCAAAACCTCCGATATCTCAGCAACCATGGAGCCTAAAAGGATTCGGCAAGGGTACAGTTCGGTAGCGAATGGAGAGGGCTTCGTTTGTCTTCCATCAAATTAAACTGACCAATATCTTGGTAAGCGGTAGTGACATGCACGTTTGATGACGCCGTCCACCAGCATAACGGAGTTGGAAGATGAATCTCTGGAAAATTCGAGTCCTGTGATAAGGAAGACTACAAAGAAAATAATAGAATACGATTAGCGACATCGTAGAAGAAAATATCACCTCCGAGGGAGACCTCGGGAGCGCTGGACTGTGCAAGATCACATGGAAAATACAGGAAAATGAAAGTCATACGGTAAGAAGAGCAAAACATGAAGCAAAAGTAAAAACAGTGGTACACAAAGAAAGGAGTTAGATAAAAGAACAGGCTAAAAAGCAACCGATGAGGAGAAGACTACCAGTAATTGTTATCAAGGTGTCGGAAGACCTCCCATATCGAGAAGTTCTTTAGAAAATTATGCCGACGACGACACCGACAGGGAAATAAAAAAGGTCTTGGTGAAATTCTAAAAGAGAAATGAAGAACTAAAATCGAGATTAAAAAGAGGATTAAAGATATCTGGTCTATGATGAAACTCGATGTTCCCGATAAGAGGTATAGACGCACTGTCGAAGCATGTGATATAAAAGGGGGATAAAGATGATTTCCGGCGCTGAGGGACACCTCATTACAGTGTCAAGATCGACGAAAAAAGGGTGAAGGTCTTATGGAAGTATCCAATATCAGAATTCTGTCAAACGCGTGCAGAGCCAAACTCTGCTATCGGTACTACCGATATTAGGCGGTAGACCACGATGATAACCGATGGAGCAGGACCGACACCGACGATACCAAAATTTCGGTTTAGTTACTTGGAAGATACTATAACTTGAGCAAATTTTGAAAAAATCAATTTTTCTCTTCATTTTTCAACCTTGGCCACAATTTCAATTAATTTATTATTAAAAGCATTTCCCGCGACTGAAAACATTTCTCTCTCTGCAAGGAATCAATATTGTGCCATTTTAAGGGTGGGTCGTGTTTTAGGTCAATAATTTAAGTATTAGTGTGCCATGGAAAAATATGAAAAGAAAACTATTTTATAGAGAATTTTATGCTCTTCAATTATTGTCTGATAATAATTTTTCATACAGGCATAAATAAGCGAGTTATTGGCAAAAACTCGCGTTGGGGAAGCTAAAACCCCCGATTTTGGGGGACGCCAGCGTGGGATTTTATGGAACTTTGGGGGGGGGGGTAATTAGTACACTCCAATGTACATCTCTGCCAAAATTCAGCTTGCCCGGATTTTTTGCAAGCTTGAGCCAATTTTTCGGCTTCGTTGCCTGGACTAATAGAAAATTTTTAATTTCAGGGTTCATAATAACGTGCTTTTCCCAACAAATTGAATAAAAGTTTTCAAAATTTCGTGCCGTTTAATTCGGAAAATATTTTTGATAAATAGTATATAAAACTAAAATTTGAAGTGACTTTTAATCTCTCATTTTGTTAGCCCTTTCGTCTTCGGCGGCGGGCTAAAAATGCACTCGAAATTCAAAGTCATACTTCAGTCTCTCGTTGTACAATGTACTATTTCTTAACACATCAAGCTGAAAATATAATAATTAATTTATGCCCTGTCCAGTCTATCTCACTTCGGCGATTATCATGGTCAACATTTCTCTGTCCACCACCGTGCAAAAGAGTGCTTTCTGATTTCATCTGAAAGCAGAAAGATCTGAAATCAGTGAAAATATGGACTCTTAAAAAGGTGAAAATTTTTGCTTACAAAAGAGGTATGAAGATTGATTGCACAAGGAAAAGTATTTTTTGATGATGTGTAATTTTTTTAAAAATCTTTGTTCCATTTGAACTGGCCCAAAATAAATCGACAAATTTTACGGTTTTTGGGGTCTGACTTTCGGAGTTTCGGAGCGTTTGCAAGCTAAACGGTTTATTTGACGTTGAATATTATGCAGATCATTATTATAGCTAATTTTACTCTCTACAAAAAAGGGACAAATAGTTTATAACCCTATCTTTCTTAATTTTCGAAATATTTAGGAAAAACAGCAAAAGTCGCTGTTTTTGTTTATATCATTATTAATTAAAATTTGTGTTTTTTTAAATTAAAATTAATTAGTGCTCTATTTTAAACTTCCCTTTTTATTGATTTTCGCACGCTCCGCACCTTTTATTATTAAAATTCTGCTGTATTTCATAATCTAATCGTTTCCTTAATTTTTTAAAAACTTTAAATTCAAATTTTAAAAGGTAATTAATTACCACCCTGTATATTTGGAACGCTCACTCGATTAACGAAAACAATCCCGTTTAAATCTAATAAAAAACAAATAGAGAACGCAGGTGGTGGAAAACCGATTATGCGAAGCTTTCCGCACCGTTGAATGCAAACGAGTGTGGCTTTTCTCGACACGATAAGCCAGATGATGACAAATTGAAAATTTAACTTCAGTTTCAGTCACAATGCAGAAGTGTGAAAAGCGTTTCAACGCGATACTTAAAAAATCAAAACATTTAGGTATTTCGTATCGGGACCTCGCAAACCTCGCCGTTGTGCAACAAAATTTTCGAAAAAAATCCAATCGTTTTTCAAAATTACCGCTCGTTTTATTTCTTTCGGGTGTTGTTTTTTTGCTAGGATTTTGGTTTTATAAATCTGAGGCAAGGCAATTTTCAAGAAATGTAGTGATATTAATTTTTTGTGTTTTAGTGTTTTTTTGAGATGCCTGTGAACGTGCAAAATTTATTCCGACAGCCTGAGGATTGCCAGATATGCCGAAATGTAAACGAAGTAAGCGTGGTGCAAAATATTTCGCCCGGCGATTTTGAGCAACTTTATGTGGATAAAACGAAACCTGTCGTGATAAGCGACGCAACGCGTACATGGTCGGCGATGGACACTTTCAGTTTTGACTTTTTCAAGCAGCTTTATCTGAATGGAAGTCTGAAAAATGCACCAAGTGAGTGTCAGTTTTTTCCGTACAAAACGGAATTCAGGAATCTTAACGAGGCACTTGGTATGGAAGAGAGGAGGTCTCGGTCGGAAGATGGTACAACACCATGGTATATAGGATGGAGCAACTGTAACGATAAAGCCGGAAAAGTTTTGCAGAAGTTGTACGACCGACCCTATTTTCTTCCGATTACTTCTGAGAACATTGCGCTAAATTGGATTTTTATGGGGGGACCTGGTTTTGGAGCTCACATGCATGTAAGGTGAAGGGTTTTCTGGATTTTCCTGTTCTAAGATTTTTGTTTTAGGTGGACAATGTGCACTTTCCATCGTGGCAAGCTCAGGTACGGGGTCGGAAGTTATGGAAACTCGCACCACCACCGGAATGTTTGTACCAATGCAAGGAACTGCAAGTTCTGGTGAACCCTGGAGATATAAGTGAGTAAATTTTTGTTCTGCTTTGTAGATCTCAAAATATCTTTTTCAGTTGTTGTGGATACTAATAAATGGTATCATCAAACCACAATTTTACCTGGAGACATAAGCATTACGATCGGAGCAGAATTTGATTGAATAGTTCTCTACTTTAATTTATTTTAATGGGCCAGCTTGCAGATACCATTAATCACTTTGATTTAAGTGAGGTTCATTTTGTTCCAAAAAATTTCCGTGAATTAAAAAGTTATTAACAACAGTAGAAACAAAGATCGCGAGGCTGTTTGGTTTTTCTCAAATATCTCGAAAACTAAGCAATATAGGGTGATAAACTACGCTTAGATTTATTGTAGAGCGTTAAATTATCTACATTAATGATTCAAATAATATTTATCGTAAAGTCAGTCGTTTAGTTGACACGCGCTGTCAAACTCGGGTCCCGAAAATTCTCTCGATTTTGTCGATAAATCTTTTCGATCATCTACAACGCAATTGAAAATCCAAAAATATTCACACAATATTTAAAAACTTCAAAGAATACTTTTTGTGATGTAATCGATTTTTGGACATCCCTTTATTTATTTTGGAATTAGTAATAATGAAAAAACAAATTAGACTTTTTAGAATAGTTTTAGTTTTTTGCTGGTTTCAGGTCTTAGGATTGAATATACCGGAATCTTATTTTGTGTATCTCCTTGAGAACATAATTTTAAACAAACAAAGACCTTTACGTTTTTTTTCCTAGGACAAACGTAAAATTTTTTATTGATGCGCAAAAAACAATTCTAAGATCTAAATGCAGAAAATCTCAAATTTTTTGTTTAACATAGCTACAAAATAAACAAATCAAAGTCTAAAATTTGATTGTTCCATGAAAAAATGTTCTCAGATGACGTATGATTTTTTTTAAATTTTAATTCCATTCTAAATGGCCAAAAAAAAAATTTACCGGCGTAACATCAAAACAACGGCTAAATCGTCGATTTCCAGAAACAGAGTTTCAGAGTTGGACGGTGCGTGCAAGCTTTACGACTGATTTATGATAAATATTCTTCCAATCATTATTGTAGATAATTTAGAGCCGTACAAAAATTATTTCTATAGTTTCTTACTCTATCCGGCTTAGTTTTCGAGATATTTGAGAAATAACAAACAGCGTCGTGTCCTTTGTTTCTAAAATTTTTCGAAACAAAATTAATCCCACTTATATAAATTAAAACCAATTGGAGCGTTCGATGCCTAATATACTAATCTAATAATAAACTTGATTAGTTACTTATTTTCAATAATAAAATTTTATTGCCCGAAATTGTTTTTAATTTTTGTTTTATTGACTTCTTTGAGTTCATGACATGCAAAGTGTTGTGAATTATTAACGTCAACTTTTCAATATCTTCTTAATGTAAGCTAAGCTATTTTATGAAAACATAGAATTTTAGCTTTTGTTTTCAGTAATTTTTATTTTTGCTATAATTGGACAACCTTGCTTTCTTCGTGATGCTTATTATCAGTGACGGTTGGTCAATGGCGGCTCGTGACATCTTTCATGGGGAGGGCACAAAATTTAAATAAAAAGGAAACATAATTTTCCTTATTTACTTCCAACATAAAAAAGCTTTATTTTATACTATTATTCTAACCGGAGGAATGGGGGGGGGGGAGGTTGGAATACCACCCAGCAGAAAAGTAAAGCAAAATCATAAAACATTTTTTTAAATTTTACCGACTAATCACCAATTGCTGGGGTGTTTTTCATACCCCCCCCCCAGTCTCAGTAGCCTCCTATTTTATAGAACATCACTTATTAGGGACAGATCGTGATTTCTTTTAATGAAAAGGCACAAAATTTAAAGACATTTACTGTATTTATTTACTTAAAATTCTATTACATTAAATGGAACCGATGCGATGATCCGTTCCCAAAGGCCGCACAACCTATGCAATCACGAATCTGTGCGGCCTTAAAACACCACTTCTGCCACCACCACCCCAAACCTTTATTTTATACTATCATTTTAACCGGATGATCTGGGGGGGGGGGGGAATGGAATACCTCCCAGCAGAAAAGTGAAGCAATATCATAAACCATTTTGCAATATTTTACCGCGCGATCACCAATTTCCGGGGGGTATTCCAGAATGCCCCACGCCCCTCGGTCTCGGCGGAGGGTCTAGGACTTTTCGGCGCAGCCGGTTCGGCGTAGCCGGTTCGGCGTAGCCGGTTCGGCGTAGCCCTTTCGGCGTAGCCCTTTCGGCGTGCACCCGATTCGGCGTAGACAGTTCGGCGTAATACCGTTTCGGCGCGAGGACGTTTCGGCGTGAGGACGATTCGGCGTGAGGACGGTTCGGCGTGAGGACGATTCGGCGCAAGACCAATTAGACGCAAGGACAATTCGGCGGGAAATGATTTTCCGATTCATTTTAAAATATAATTAAATTCTTGTAATGGAAAATTAATGCATTATTTCGCAGTTTTTAATCACAAATTAAACTTTAATTCACGTTTGTAAAACTACATACGATCATTAACTTGAATATGTAATGTTT
This sequence comes from Podabrus alpinus, assembly GCA_932274525.1. Classification (NCBI taxonomy): domain Eukaryota; kingdom Metazoa; phylum Arthropoda; class Insecta; order Coleoptera; family Cantharidae; genus Podabrus; species Podabrus alpinus. The sequence goes on along the minus strand of OW026452.1, from coordinate 40,180,584 downwards.
TTAATACACATATTATGTAGTTGATGTATAGCAATTAAATTAATAAATTTTATACTATGAAATTTTCTCCTTTGATCATTTATCGTAGAATCATTTCTAGGTGGTAGATTTAAAAAAATCAAATTCTAAATGCAGAGGTGGGCTAATACTTTTCGTATTAACCTGGATTTATAAAACAAAAATGGTTTCATTTGTAAATCATGAGGTTCAATAATTTTTAGAAATATTGTAAAACATTTTTGTTGTATTATACTTTAAGATTTCTTTAAGGTGGCCGAAAAATTCGCTGTTTTTGTTCGGTGCAAATCTTAAAAACGAATAAATTTAATGATATTTTAAAAACACCATCGAAATGGCTTGAAATTACAATGTGGACGGTTTTCATAAAAAAATTTCGGAAAATGTATTTTTCAATGTCATATTTTTATTTATTTATTACTTATTAGTAGTCATCGGATTTTAGGCACTAAAAAACTACAAAATATGCTCTAAAATTTTGCAAATAAGCTATTCAAATTTACTAGCACAAATTCAATAGTAGATAATGTAAATTTAATCAATTGTTATTGATTATTTTTGTCTTTTAATATTAAAAGACCTATACCCAATTTTAAAAAATATCTTATAAATTAACAAATAAAGATCAACTATAATACAAAAATTTATTACAAATTTATATTACTCTAATCTTGAGATCCTGAATAACCTTAACAAAATGAAAAATTAGTTTGAAAACCAAGATCATGTAATTTAAAAATTAAATCTTTAATAATTTGAGACGCGTCTAGAGAATTTAAAATATTCTCATCTTCGGTCGAAAAGAGGCTGTAGGATAAAAAACCCGAAAATTAGCCAATGAAAACATTAACACATAACATTATTATACTTACACACAGACAGTGAAACTTACGAATACTACTAACAGAAATTCTAAAAATTACAAAAATATAATTTTTGTAATATTTCTATAGTCTCTCTCGACTGAAAATGAGGATATTTTAAATTCTTGAAAAGCGTCTCGAATTACTAAAAAGGTTAGCGCTGAATCGTCTTAGCGCCGAATCGCTAAATGGGCTACGCCGAATCGTCCTCGCGCCGAATCGTCCTCACGCCGAAACGTCCTCGCGCCGAAACGTCCTCACGCCGAAACGGTATTACGCCGAACTGGCTACGCCGAACCGGCGGCGCCGAACTAGCTACGCCGAATCGGCGGCGCCGAAAAGTCCCATTCCCCTCGGCGGACCCCTATTTTTTAGAATTTCATTTGCAGGAACGGATCGTGACTCTCTTCAATGGGAAGACACAAAATTTAAAGGAAAAATATATAATTTACTGTATTTTAATTTACTTATTTATTTAAAATTCGCTTCCGTTAAATGAAATCGATTATCCGTTTCCTGAGTGCGGCCTTTAGGCCGCACAACCTGTGCAATTACTAATCTGGAGGGGGGAATGGAATACCTCTCACAAGAAAAGTAAATCAATATCATAAACAAATTTTTAATTTTTTACCACGTAATCACCAATATATAATTGCTGGGGGGTATTCCAGACCCCTCGCTCTCGGAGGCCACCTATTTTTTAGAATTTCATTTGCAGGGACGGATCGTGACTCTCTTCAATGGGAAGACACAAAATTTAAAGGAAAAATATATAAGTTACTGTATTTAAATTTACTTATTTACTTAAAATTTGCTTCCGTTAAATGAAATCGATTATCCGTTTTCTGAGACATCCTGTGCAATCACTAATCTGGAGGGGGAAATGGAATACGTCCCACAAGAAAAGCAAAGCAATATCATAAACCAATTTTTAATTTTTTACCACATAATCACTAGAGATGAGATTTTTAGGTCGTATAAATGTTATACCAGAGAGCGTTAAAGGGTTAATTGATACACTTTTGAGATGAATTGAGAAAAAGAAAGAAGAAACGGGGCCGTGTATCAATTAACCCTTTACGCTCTCTGGTATAACATTTATACGACCTAAAAATCTCATCTCTAGTAATCACCAATTGCTGGGGGGGTATCAGACCCCTCGGTCTCGGAGGCCACCTATTTTTTAGAATTTCATTTGCAGGGACGGATCGTGACTCTCTTCAATGGGAAGAAACAAAATTTAAAGAAAAAGGAAAAATATATAATTTACTCTAATTTAATTTACTAATTTATTCAAAATTGGCTTCCATTAAATGAAACCGATTATCCGCTCCCTCAGTGCGGCTTTTAGGCCGCACAACCTGTGCAATCACTAATCTGGAGGGGGGGAGTGGAATACCTCCCAGTAGAAAAGTAGAGTAATATCATAAACTATTTTTTAATATTTTACCGCGTGATCACCAATTGCTGGAGGAGGGGGCTCCCCTCGTATTCCAGACCAATCGGTCTCGGCGGCCCCCTATTTTTTTGAATTTAATTTGCAGGGACGCATCGTGACTCTCTTCAATGGGAAGGCACAAAATTTAAATAAAACGGAAAAATATATAATTTACTTATTTACTTAAAATTCGCTTCCGTGAAATGAAACCGATGATCCTTTGTAACAAAATACTGTATATTTCGTCACCTGATTTTGAATCTAATTTGAATTTAAAATTGATACTCCAAGCGCCACCTCTTAACTCATTTTTGCAACGCACTTGTGGTACAAAGAACAGACACGCGCGGCTACGATAATAAAACTTTTAGCTTGCACGTTGACAAGTTCGGTCGTGGTATTTTTGATCGATGTGTAATCGATATATTTTAATCGATTCCTCGTTCTTTTTGTAGATCGTACGTATTAACTAATTCACCGTGAAGACGGATATTGTGAAATTAGTGAGTAGCGATTTTTTTAAGAAGCTAGTTCGATTATTCGAGATACCGGAATTTGTTATCTCATACAGCCATTTTTTGTTTTGTATGTTACAAAGCAGTACCAACCATACTTTATTTGGTAACTTTCGCATGGTTATATTTTTGGACAACCATCTTGTTTACATTTTGGTGTTTATCAATCACAACATCAAGTAGTTGAATGATCGTTATATTTTTGGACGATCATACTGTTTATTTGGATTGTCATTCCGTACCAGACTACAACACAGCTGAGTGGTTCCATTCCAATTCCGTTGTTCCTGTGCGAAACCTGTTGCTGCGTGAAACATCACGTCGGTGTTCTGCTTGCGAGGAGTCCAGACTGTATCCATTGTTATTCAACGCCAGCCACAGCAGATCCATCCAGAGAAGTTGCTGTCATACTACCATTTGTGATCTTATCACGGGCTCGGGTAAGGCAATTATTTTTCCTGTGTGGATATTTGTGGTTTTGTGGCATTTTATTTTGAGTCAACTTTTGTATTGACCGGGTTACCATTCTGGTCGTCCCGTATTGTCGTCACTTTTGACGTGCCGTTAATAAAGTCAATTACAGTGCAGATAAGTATTAGCACTTCATCACCACTGGCGTTTGTAGTTGTTGATTTGACTTCATTAAACTTTGTTATTAAAGTATTGTTTTATTTTCGACGAAGCGTACCCTCATTATTTTCAGAACAGCACAGAGTGGAAGTCACGACCCTCGCTTCCAGCTACAACGAGCTAGTTTTAAATTTTACCATCAGGGCAACCACGCAATATAAGTAGTCGGGATTTTTATCCTTTCTGCGTGGTTTGTTTACTTTTCTGATACGTTCTCCCATTAGGGACGAGTAAGGAAGGTAAACATATCACCTTTCCCCCAGTGCAGCCTATAGGCCGCACAACCTGTGCAATCACTAATCTGGAGTGGAGTTGAAATACCTCCCAGTAGAAAAGTAGAGCAATATATAAACTATTTTTTAATATTTTACCGCTTGATCACCAATTGCTGGGAGGTATTTCAGAACCCCCAGACCCCTTGGTCTCGGCATGGAATGCTGGTGGTATTCTATATCCCAGACCCTCCCCACGATTTCTATTTTGACTTCCTATTGTTGACTTGAGTATTTAATTTGATAATAAAAATTATAAACATTTTGAAAGTAACACAAGAATATATTATTAGATTTTCCCTTTCTTTAAATTTTTGCCCTCCCATTGAAACAAGTCACGAGCCGCCACTGCTTCTGATCTGTGGTTCTTTGACACTCAGCGTCTTTAATAGCTTTGGTAAGATTTTGTATTGCATTAAACAGTTATTATTCTTTTACGGTTTCAAGAAAAGTAAATGATTTGTATTTTCTTTGCGAGAAGAACCTTTAATAGTTTTTCATGGTTGTCACCTATGTATCTGCAAAATATTTCGATTACACCTCGTATAATTTCATTGACATAAATTATTACAGTTCGAAAGTTCAATAATGGTTTTCCAATTATCATAACTAAAACTTGATTATTTTTAATAATAGAATTTATTGCCCTAAAATTACCTCTTATAAACCACTTAATATTTTATTACCAGAAAGTATCATCATTTGAAAAAAGAGTTCACAAACAATGCTTCGCGTTATCCTAATTCAAGTTTTATTTTTTTGTATGGTGAAATCTAATTGTTTAAATACAATTATAAACACCAATTTTAACGATCGAACTACAATTGTGGTTGATTCCACAACATATGACCTCACCTTAGAGTCCCCAAAACTTGAGGTCGATTTTGAAAATTTAGACATTTTGGAAATGAAACGCGACGTCATGGAAATTGTCTTCTTCGACAAACCCAACAACTACATTTTGGAATACCAAAATTTGGACCACCTCAACGAAACGTTGGAAAAACTGAAAACTTTACAAACAACCTGGAACTCGAGAGCTAAGTTTCTGATAAAATCGAACACCTTCATAAACCAAACGGTAGTTTTGGACGTCATGGATTTATTGTGGGAATACAACATTTACAACTTCTTGGTGGCAGTACAAAATGAAACCACCGAGCTGTATGGTTATGACTTCCAACGGAGTAAATGTGGGAAAAACATAACTGCTGAGCTAATCGGGACTTGCCAAAATTTAACATCCAAAAATTTATTTCCAAAACGTAAAATGAACGACATGTGCAACACCAGCTTAACGATCCTTTGGGCTCCAACCGAACCTTTCACCATTGACTCCAAATTAAAGAAAAATCCCGGAATGCTAATTTCACTCGTTCGGGTTTTAGCTGAGAAAAGTAACCTCAATATTATATTCGATGAAAACATCGAAAGGTACCAAAATGGTTTTTCTGATAGTCGAAGAGTTCAAGAAGATTTGGCCAACGGCTTGGGCGACGTTTTTGTCGCGTTGAATGGTTACGAATACGAAAAATGCGTTATGATGTGCGACTGCACGACATCTGTAAACATGGAATACATGTATTGGATTTTGCCCAAAGCAGCACGAAAACCATTCTGGAAAAGCATTTTCACACCTTTCACCATGGAAACTTGGGCATACTTGGGAGTAACCCTCCTTTTTGCAGTTTTAACATTTTGGGTTGCAAGTTTCAATCTGGTCAAATCGAAATTCCTCCATTTTAGCGAATCGTTAATGGTAGTCATTCAAATACTCTTTGAAAACACTGTAACTTTTGTATCCAGTAACCGCAGTTTCAAATTATTTTTCTTGGTTTTAAGCCTGGCCTGCATTATCATCAACACGGATTATAAGGGAAAACTCTTCGTCTTCCTCAGCAATCCTGGCTACGAAGAGGAAATCAAGACACTCGACGACATTTTAGATTCAAATTATCCGATCATATTTTTTCCAGCTTTCAGTGTCCTTTTTATGTTTACAGGAACCAAGAACGAATTGATTTTTGATAGGTTTATTCCGGCAAACTATTCCAATTCGGAGACGCTCGATTGTTGGATTCAAGAAAGAAATTACATCACCATAGCCAACTGGGGACAAATTATTGTTAAACCTCACTTCCAGCATATGTTCAATACTTTGGAAGTTTTCACTTTCCACAATCCGTTCGTGATGAGACGCGATCACATTTTGTTTGATCGCTTTGAAACTATGATCAGGAAGATTATCGAAGCTGGACTGTACGAGAAGTGGGTTGCCGATATTCAGACTGAATATTTTAGGCGAACACTTGATGATGAAGCAGATGGAGTTTTCAAATTAACGTTTTATCATTTGCAAGGAGCTTTTATTTTATTGGTGTTTGGTTATATTCTTGCTTTGGTGGTTTTCATATTGGAACACATAAAGGTCCGCATCAAGTGCTTTTAATGAATTTGGATTTGGAATAGCACGTTTGGAAATTTTTGGAAAACCACCGTCTTGATTACTATCAGCTTTTTTCAAAGTGCAAGCTAAAATAAGGCAAAATAGATCAAATTTTTAACGTCCTTGTTGTAGTTGGTAAAAAAGTGTGAGTTCACGAAGAAATAATTATGGTTGGATTTGAATTGGCACCTTTGCAGATTTTCGAGCATTAAAATGTTATGGAATGGCACTAAACTTCAATTTTAGTGTATAATATTTTTTGCGGCTTAAATTTCAATTTTACAAAAAGTTGAAACAGAACAATAAAATTCTTACTTTAATAATTTACACAATATTGAATTTTAATTTTTTGAGAAGATTGAAATTTTATAATTACGTTTTTATAATAACCAAGTTAATAAAATCTAACTTACATTATATTAATTCTTTTTTTATAAGTATACACATATATTTTTTTATTCCTGATTATTATGGTTGCCTGACGAGCCACAATAATGGCGAAACGACGTCGTAGTTGCCTATATTTAAATAATTTATTGCATGTACGTAAGTTAAATTTCATTAACTTGCGTCTTATAAAAAAGTCATTATAAAATTTAATAATTTACAAATTATTACAAAATCTTTATGTATGACATTTTATCATTCATTATAACAATTTTGTATGAACTTTAATGGCATTATTATTTATACGAGTATGTTAAAATTTTGAATTAAATTATATCCAAAACAAATGTGCCATTATTTTATGTGTTCAATTTATGTATAAAACCATTCCTTTATTCCGATTCACCAATCTTCATTTGTTCATATTACCCAATATTATTAAACAATTCGATTTGCGGAGGGGGGGCACTGACATTTAAATTTTTTACACCATTTAGAAAGTTTCAAAATTTTAAAACAATATTTATATTTCAACCCTCCCTAGTCCCGAGTGCTTAAATTTTTTTTAAATCATTTTTGGTGTATTCACAAGTTTAATATTACAATATTAGTATATTTATAAATTTTAAGCAAACTTTATTTTTCACCCCTCCCTAAAAGTAACCCCGTAGTAGTGCTTAGAATTTTTGTGCATTCGCAAGTTTAATGTTAATAATTTATTTTACTCATGGCTTTCATTATGTAGTAACAGATGGACGAACCCTTTGAATGTTTTAGGAACCCTGGGGGAGTTCAAAAGGTTATCAACAGATGGCTCTGAATAGAATGGCAAAATAAAGATTCAGCACCAATTACGGTCCTTTTGCAGAACTGTAGAACTAACGAAAATGACGAAGTGCAATAATAATGCAACTTTTACAACTTAAAATTAAATAGCGCTGTCTGTTAAGCATGTTTTCAACTACAAAAGGTTTTTTCAAAACTCCCATAAGGTTGGCCAATCTGATACTATAAAATCGAAGCTTATGGTAAACAGTGGCGGCTGGTACGTAAAGGGTGACAGGGCGCCGCCCTCCTTAAGCAGAATAACAACTCGGAATAATTTTGTTTAATACGGATGTACTGCTGGCACCATGGCAGTTCGTCACTGAATGCGACCGTAAACCATAGCCCAAATTTAAAATACTTCGCTATATAAAAAGTGAAAAATTCGATTTGTAAGTGCCTCCTCGCAATTATAGCAAATCATGAGCCTCCATTGATGAGCAGTTTGGTTTTAAACAAAAGTCCCTCAAGGTAGAAGATTCACGACATTAAATTGATTTAACACCCCTTATACAGAGTGTTTTTCAAGGTGTGGTCGCTAGTATTAAACAATAATTCTATTGGGTTGCTAAAATCAAGTTTTCACTTCTTAAATTGTTTTAGCAATTCTCTTCCAGTGCGGTCTCTAGGCCGCACAGCCAAGGTAATCACATGTAAATGGCTTGTTATATTATAATTTATAATATTTATGCCGTATTATAATAATTATTATATAGTATCTGTATTAAACAAAAATATATATTTTGAATTCCCATTAATCATTTTTATACAAGTTATATTTTCATTTATTTATTCATTCATTCATTGTTGTGCGGCCCGATCAGGTTGGTAATTAAAAAAATTAACTAATTAAAGATACATAGGTAAACTAGATAAAGATTTTCCAGGTTTTCCCAGATTTCCCAGAAGAGAAGACAGTATCAGAAATGATGACATAAGAGAAGAACTAAACATGTACTCAATTGTAGAATAGGTCCAGGAATATCAAGAAAACTGGAAGAAACACTTAACACGAATGCTAAGCAGTAGAATGCCAAAACAAGCACTTGAATACAACCCTAGAGGAAAAAGAAGCGTTGGTAGACCGAGCTTCTTCAGCTCAGTCATTCAATTCTGCATGTACAAATATGATGTCTCCTCCTTTAACCAGGGAGAAACAGCTCCACGATAAAACGTCTTAACTCCAAAATATTGTAACAAAACGAGATTTTAATTCATAAAAAATTAATTTTAATATTTTAAATTGAGATATACTTATAAATTATTATTGCGATAATAATTGATGATTGTTAATCAACCATATTTATCAACAGCGGAAGAGATAAGTTTTATAACGCGAACGAGAATTGATAATGTATTTTATCAATATTCGTCTGCATGCGAACTTCCTGCGTCTAAAGATGACTTTTACACTGTTCTTTGTTCAGGTGAACTGTTTAATTTCAGACAACAGTGGAGTATCGCCAATTTGACCGGATATTTCAATGCAGTCTACGCGATTTCATTGATGAAGCAATCAAGATTTGATTGCATTGAAGCTATCAGTAGACATTTGCTTCTCGTTAAAAAAGCGATAGGGATGTATCTGTCTATAGGTGAAATTTGTCAGTGGTACAAATTCTCACGCTATGGAAGGTCAACCCTCGTGATTTCTGAAAGGTATAAATATGGTTGAATTAATTAGTCGAGAGTGAGAAGTCGGGGGTGCGCCCGTAGAGTCAGAAGTCGGGGTGGGCCCGTAGAGCCGCGCCCAAGTAACATTTTTCCCTGTGAAATTAAAATTTCTCTGGTAGGTCCCTGGCAAATACCTGGTAGGTAACTAAAACAGGGTTTACGGCTTTGCCTGTCTATAGGGATTTGTCAGGTACCTGTTAGCATGTCCTTTGTAGGGCACTATTAAATGCTTGCGCTAGGGATTTGCCAGGTAGCCAAATACAGGTTCCTTGTAGGGCCCTGTGAAATGCTTGCGGTAGGGATTTGCCAGGGAGTCATATACAGGTTCCTTGTAGGGCCCTGTGAAATGCTTGCGGTAGGGATTTGCCAGGGAGCCATATACAGGTTCTTTGTAGGGCCCTGTGAAATGCTTTCGGTAGGGATTTGCCAGGTACTCATTTACAGGTTATTTGTAGGGCTCTCTGTAAAATGCGTGTGGCAAGTTGAACAACCAATAATAGAAAACCTTTGATTAGTAGACCAATCAAAGTCGACATCGACGTCAAAGTAAGAAATTCATCGCAAAAACTTTGAAAATATCGCAAAAAAATAGTAATTTTGATGTAAAAAAAATCGTTCTACAGTATCGTTTGGAATGTAATTCTAGTAGGTTGTAACGAAATGTCGGAGGTATCATTTTTTTACGTATTTATGCTCCGAGCAACATGCGTTACACTTCGAAATGCAAACAAGTACCCACGAGCGATGTTTTCAGGCAATTATAACAAGTTGCGATGAAAATTCCGACAACATTTTTTTCTCTTTTTTTCACTTTTTTATTTTACGAATACCTGTACAATTACATTTCAAACAATACTGTACAACGATTTTTTTTGCATCAAAATTACTAATTTTGTTGACGTGTTTTATATGATGTCGAACCCGCCACGTGTTTGAAAAACATTTTTTTCGCTTTTTTCCATTTTTTATTTCACAAAACACTGTAGAATTACATTCCAAATGTTACTGTAGAACGATTTTTTTTTTTGCATCAAAATTACTCATTTTTTGCCATAATTTCCGATATTTTGTCGATAAATTTTTTAAATTTACGAAAAAAAAAATTTTTGGCTTCTTTTTTGTAATTCTTGGCTTAGTAAGAAGTAAGAAGACAAAAAATCATTGAAAACACACGAAAATTAAGAAAAATGTCATTCGATTCACCGAGTACAGCCCTCTCCGCGAGTTTTATTATAAGTTACGATGAAAATTGGAACAGCATTTTTTTCGCTTTTTTTCACTTTTTTATTTTACCAATCCCTGTACAATTTATTACATTTCAAACAATACTGTACAACGATTTTTTTGCATCAAAATAACTAATTTTGTTGACGTGTTTTATATGATGTCGAACCCGCCACGTGTTAAGAAGACAAAAAATCATTGAAAACACACGAAAATTAAGAAAAATGTCATTCGATTCACCGAGTACAGCCCTCTCCGCGAGTTTTATTATAAGTTACGATGAAAATTGGAACAGCATTTTTTTCTCTTTTTTTCACTTTTTTATTTTACCAATCCCTGTACAATTTATTACATTTCAAACAATACTGTACAACGATTTTTTTGCATCAAAATAACTAATTTTGTTGACGTGTTTTATATGATGTCGAACCCGCCACGTGTTTGAAAAACATTTTTTTCGCTTTTTTCCATTTTTTATTTCACAAAACACTGTAGAATTACATTCCAAATGTTACTGTAGAACGATTTTTTTTTTGCATCAAAATTACTCATTTTTTGCCATAATTTCCGATATTTTTGCGATAAATTTTTTAAATTTACGAAAAAAAAAATTTTTGCCTTCTTTTTTGTAATTCTTGGCTTAGTAAGAAGTAAGAAGACAAAAAATCATTGAAAACACGAAAATTAAGAAAAATGTCATTCGATTCACCGAGTACAGCCCTCTCCGCGAGTTTTATTACAAGTTACGATGAAAATTGGAACAGCATTTTTTTCGCTTTTTTTCACTTTTTTATTTTACCAATCCCTGTACAATTTATTATATTTCAAACAATACTGTACAACGATTTTTTTTGCATCAAAATTACTAATTTTGTTGACGTGTTTTATATGATGTCGAACCCGCCACGTGTTTGAAAAACATTTTTTTCGCTTTTTTCAATTTTTTATTTCACGAAACACTGTAGAAGTAGATTCGTTACTGTAGAAGGATTTTTTTTGCATCAAAATTACTCACTCACTCACAAAATTACTCACATTAAATTTTTGTAGTCATAAAGCAATTTTACAACTAAAATAACAACAGCTCGGTGGCACAGTGGTTAACGCTGTCGGACAATGAAGGAAAGGTTACGGGTTCGATCCTCGCCACAAGGTAAGATTTTATTTCTAATTTTCAAAATTTAATTCCAGACTCCAAGAGAAACAAAGAAGACGACAACATCATGAGATATATCACCACCAACGAAAGTTCTTACTAATGAGAATAAATAATGAGAAATGGGTAAAATAAAAAATTATATGTTGTAGAGTTAAAATTGTTAAAATTAAAAATGTAGCAAAAATTAATTTTTTTATAATAAATAAATTATTAAATAAATAAATTTTATAAACAATAAATTTAATTATAATCAAAATTTTTTTGCACCCTGTCAATCGCATATAATAACTCCCTGGTAGATCCCTATAACAACTCCCTGGTAGATCCCTGCGGTAGGGACTTACCAGGGCCCCTGTGAAAGGTACTTAGTAGATCTCTAGTAGAGGCCCCTAATAGGTGGTCCATTTGCCCCTGGCGCAAGCCCCTACCACAATCCCAACTAGGGTTTTAGACAGGGACAGGGACCTGTGAGATTTGACTGGTAGGGATTTGCCAGGGGCCTACCAGGTTAAAAATGTTGCTTGGGCGGCCGGGGGCCATGGACTTTCGGGATTAATGTTAATATGTAGTTGAATTAAGTATTGTAAATTTTCTTGTGCGGGACATTTTTATGAGTTTGGTAATTGTGATTTTGTATTGGGAAATAGTTAAGGGAGTGTCTTTGTTGAGTTTGTGTTTTAAGTGGTTGTCAAATAGTTTTGTTTATTGAGTTTATCTTGATTTTGGGGAATAGACAAGGAAAGGTCTTTGCCCTGTTCCGTGGTCTGGGTCTCCAAAAGATGTATGTAAGTACCATGTTTGATTATTTTGGATTGTATAAATATGTGTTTAAAAGGGCCACCCTAAATTGTAATAGATATTTAAATGTGTACATGTGTTTTTTTAAACTTATCCATTATTAATAAATATTGTTTTTGAAAATTCAGTGTTTTCGTTTTTCCTGTTGAGGAAAAGAACGTTTTGTTTTCAGTGTCGAGCTTAATGTCGTTTTGCTCGCACCGAAGTTTCAACTTCAACATTTAGCCGGGGGACGTAACGCCAAAACGGGAGTGTCTGGGGCTTATTACCAGAAAGTCGCGTACCAAATTGATAGTGTGTTTTTTTGAGAACAGAATTCTACGGTGGGCGTAATCGGTTGAACGGTAGTGGCAGCTTAATCCATAAATGTTCTTAGTAGATCGATAAGCGTCTAAGTGCAATTTTGTTCGATCAGCAGATTTGATTATTTTTTTTAAATAAGAAATAAGAAGAAGGCTACCGCATGGGTAAAAGGAGACATCCCAATCCATGAGTGCGGCAGTGGAGATGGTTTTGCTTAGATGGACATCAGTGATGTGATTATTTGCAGCTGTTACTTCTCTCCAAACATGAGTAGTAACGAATTCCTGGGAAAACTGCAGGAACTAGTAGACCATATCAGAGGAAAACTAAATCACTAATTGTTACAGAAAGCTCCCGAATGGGGAGAAGATCACTATGATGTCAGAGGGGAAGTTCTCATTGAAGCCACGGAGGAGATCAGTCTGTGCGAGTGCAATATGGGCGACGAGCCAACGTTTCGGAGGACCTCCACAAGAAATTCCGAAGTGGAGTCGACGTCTACAAAAGACGTAACCTTTGGGTCGGAAAACATCATGGGCAAAGTAGCAGAATGGAGGGTGCTGACGGTGAAGATATTGAGTGACCACTGTTACATCCACCTCCTACTAAAACCAGAAAGATCCCTCGAAACAAAATCCACATGGATAGCCAAGAAAATAAATACAACTAAGTTAGCCGAGCTGGCCAACGAAATGCTTGATGAAAGACAAGAAAAATAATCTTGATAAAAATTTATATAACAGATGTTAACTCTTTATAAATCATTTCTAAATATTCCAATTTACATCAACAGAAACTTTAATCGAACTATTAATCAAACCATTTTATTTCAAAGAAATCTTTTGCGCAGATTGCTCGTTAATCTAAGCACGCGAGTCCCTCTCGAACTTTGAGTAGTTTGCCAGTTTTAAACGGCATTTCGGTTGCTGATCGTGTAGTTGCAGTCATTAGCTTTTCGTTACCCCTCATAGAAGTTCCATTACACATGAATATTTATTTATAACTTGCTACTTCAATTTATTGTTTTCCGATTATTCTAACAAAAAGTTGATTATTTTCAATCATAACATTTATTGTTCTAAAATTGTTCACTAATGAACCTCTTAATATTTCATTATGGGAGAATACCCACATTTGAAAATAAAACTTCGAAGAAAATGTTTCGCTTGTTCATAGTTATTGAAATCTTAATTGCAAGTCTCGTGCAGCCAAATTGTTTAAACAAAATAATAAACAGCAATTTTAATGATCGAACAACAATCGTGGTCGATTCTTCACCTGACCTCAACGTGGAGGCTCCAAAATTTGGTGTCGATTTTGAAACTTTGGACAGTTTGGAAACCAAACGCAACGACATGCAAATTTTTATCCCCGAAAAAACCAACAACTACATTTTAAGTTACCAAAGTTTGGACCACCTCAATGAAACGTTGGAAAAACTGAAAAATTTCCAAACAACGTGGAACTCGAGAGCTAAAGTTTTGGTGAATTCCTACGCCTACATTAACCAAACGACAGTTTCGAATGTTATGCGTTTATTGTGGGAGTACAACTTTTACAACTTCTTGGTAGCAGTCCAAAATTAAACCACCAAGTTGTACGGTTACGACTTCCAACGGAGTAACTGTGGAAAAAACATCACTGCTGAGCTAATCGGTGATTGTCAAAATTTATCTTTCAAAAATTTCTTCCAAAAACATAAAATGAACGATATGTGCAACACAAACTTAAGAATACTTTGGAATCCAAACGAACCTTTCACCATTGATCCCAAATTTGAGAAAAACCCAGGAATGTTAATTTCACTTGTTGGTGTTGTGGCTGAGAAAAGTAACTTCAGTGTTACGTTTGCTGAAACTTTTGTTTCTGAAGGTTTTGTTGACGGTCCAAAGGTTCAAGAAGATTTGTCCAACTACATGGGTGACGTTTTTGTTGCACTGAATGGATACGAATACGAGAAATGTGTCATCTTATGCGACTGCACGACATCGGTAAATATGGAGTACTTGTATTGGATTTTGCCTAAACCATTACGAAAACCATTCTGGAAAAGCATTTTGACACCCTTCACCACGAAAACCTGGACATATTTAGGCGTCACCCTCCTTTTTGCGGTTTTAACATTTTGGGCTACAAGCATCAATCTGGTCAAATCGGAAATCCTCCGTCTGAGCGTACCGTTAATGGTGGTCATCCAAATGCTCTTGGGAAACAGTGTGGCTTTCATGTCCAGAAACCGTAGTTTCAAACTATTTTTCTTGGTTTTTAGCCTCGCGTGCATTATCATCAACACGGATTATAAGGGAAAACTCTTCGTCTTGCTCAGCAATCCCGGTCGCGAAGAAGGAATCAAAACACTTGATGACATTTTACATTCCAATTATCCGATCATACTTTTTCCGGGTTACAGTGTCATTTTTATGTTTACAGGATCCAAAAATGAAATGGTTTTCGATCGGTTCATTCCGGCAAACTCTTCCTCCGATTCAGAAACACTCGATGATTGGGCCCTGAAAAGAAACTACATCACCATAAGCAATTGGGGACAAATTATTTTTAAACCTCACTTTCAGCATATGTTCAACACTTTGGAAGTTTTCAATTTCCACAATCCATTCGTGTTGAGGCGCGATCACATTTTGTTTGATCGTTTTGATATTATGATTATAAGGATCCTTGAAGCTGGGTTGTACAAGAAGTGGATTTCTGATATTCAGACTGAATATTTTAAGCGAACTTTCGATAACGAAACCGATGGAGTTTTCAAGTTAACGATTCGTCATTTGGAGGGAGCTTTTATTTTATTGGTGTTTGGTTATATTCTTGCTTTCGTAGTTTTCATTTTGGAACACATAGCTAAGCGATTGAAGTGCTTTTAAAAAAGTGTGATATGGAAGCGTCACTGTCAGCTTATTTCAAAATATAATCTGCAAGCTAAAATAACACAAAATCGATCAAATTTGGAGTATCCGCAAATTTTACACTGTTGGCGAAAAAAAATATTTATTGGATTTGGATTGGCACTTTGGGAAATTTTAGATTCCCATTAGATTAAGGTTTACAAATTATGACATTTTTATCGGTGTATTTATTATATAAGAATGTTCTTAATTTACATTGTTTTATTTTGGACTGCTCACAGAACCAACAGTGCCTCTGACAGAGGCATATAGTTGGGAAGTACAGGACGTAGTCCTAGCGTAAGAAGAAGAAGAAGAAGAAGTAGTATTTTGTGTGATTTGAAATTACATTTTTTACTTCGCCGGAAAAATGGTTAGTTTGCAAAAAATTCGGACAAGCTGAAATTTTACAAATGTTGTGGATTGGAGTCTCCCATGAACCTCCCAAAATTGTTTAAAATGTCCTGCTTGCTTCTTCCCCAATTACGGATATATAATCATATAACTGGATACATTTCTGTTTTGCAGTAAATTATTTTTAGATCAAAATCGAAGACAACAAAAACCTCTCCAAAATAAATTCTACGAAATTCACTTTTCAAAATGAAGTTGTCATAAGAATATGTTATTAAAATACGAATTATTCAAAAACTTAGTTCCAATTTCAATTTTTTTAAATAAAGCAGAAACAGCAATATGGCGTATGTAAATTTTGAAAAAAATTATTTTCCTGAGAATTTTCTGTTCTTTAGTTTTGGTCAAATTAGAATTTTCTGTGAAAATGAAATTAAGGGAGTTATAAACGAAAAACCACGCTGGAGATACCAAAATAGCTGACGGCGCTGGTGAATTCATTGGGATACTCAAACAAATAATGGTTTCCAAATTTCAGTCTTGGTGCTGCAAATGAATATGAATAGGATCATAATACCATTTTTATACAAAATCATATTTGAAAATATTTGTTAATACACATTTATTGAACAATCATATACGAGTACATCAACTTACAAATTCTTATAACATTTTGATATATTTATTATGGTATGCATGGTTTTATATTATATTATTAATTATGCAAAATCATTGTTATTAGAAAGGGCATTCCTGTATACATAATACAATGGGGGTTGAATCCCCATAGGCCCTCCACTGTTGGAACATTTTTTAAGACAATATAGATATGCCAAAACGAGTGTCACAGGTAAAATCATGATACGATGAGGCAAAACATTTCAGTTTTCTTGCTAATTTTTTAATTAACGTCGATTTTGAATTGGCTATTTGTTGCTTTTAGTGACGGTTCATTGTAGAAACCCTGTCTACTTGTATTTGAAAATCTACCTTTCCGAGCTATTAGAGAATGAAGTTCTCGATATCTCAATAACAATTAAATCTATATCATCTCGAGCATGACGCATATGAATGAATTAACGAAAAATTCAAACTCGACCGTGACGCGTATGCGTGGATTGACGAGCAATCAAAATCGGCCCTGACAATTAAGTTCATGGCTTTTGGTGCAAAATGATAAATCTCAGTTTTGTTGGATTTTAAATTGTCTAATTTATTGACCAACTTCTTTATATACACGTCTCATTACCCACAGGAACTCTGCTTATACTGAATACCAACAATCATGTGTGTAAAGTGTAAAAAATCGAATAAATAGTGTGAAAACCTTTTGAGAACATCAACAGCAACTTTAATAAATTTAAAATACAAGTCGTGTAACTGCTTAGGTTTCTAATTAATTAAAAAGTATGTTATCTTCGTTTTGATCAGCCTCTGCGTTATTTTATAAACGCTTTCTGTCCGTCCTCTGGTTTTAGACCTCTTCTCCATCAAAGGAAAGATTTTGCCATACCTTACCACGATAACCAACTTCAGAGTGGAGCGAAAATCTTTAAATTGTGCTAAAATGTTATTTTATCACAATTAGCAAATTCAAGTGCAACAATCGTGTAAAATTTCTGATTGCAATGTCAATCAAATTGCAATAAGTACGAAACCAATGACTATGATATCAATAAAATTCACAGTAAACATTGTAACGCGCCTTGTCGTGTCGTGTCGTCGTAATAATTAATACAGGTTCTTCTTATATAAAAGAGACCTACAGTTAAAGGTGGGCTTTTTTAAAATTAGTTGTTAACTGAAATTTTTAAACTACAAAACTACAGGGTCCAAAAACTGAAATTGTACTGCGACTAAGACGTAGGTCAACACTGTCGCCAACATCTACAAAATAAAATTATATTACATGGCTTCTGTTTCTTTTAACGTCTTCTTACTCACGTTCGGAAATAGTTGAATATCCATCGGTACAATTTCTGATAGTTGTAACTTGGTTGGATATTTTTTAGCGGCATAGAGAAAGCATTCAAACTGAAAACAAAGACGATATAATTATAATTCATTTATTTTATATTCACGAATTTGATGTCGACGCATGTCGATGTCAGAAAATTTGTTTTGTGTACATAACAAGCTTCAAAATTTGAGAAGTCAATTAACTTAATTCACAATGCTCACATAGGGTCAATCCAGCTCACTTTAATTGAAGAATTTACCACACCATCACCGATTGATAAAAAGTTAAACATATTATATGGAAGTAAAATAAAAACAAAAGGTTTTTGAGTTATTTTTCTAACTTGGTGTGTACCAAGATTCATCAAGATAGGTATGGGTCAGGGTAATTTTGCCAATTTTTCAATTGAGGTTAGCTGGATTGGTCCCGTTATGGAACAAACCTGAAGATTTTCAGCAGGATTTAGTTTACTCAATCGAAATTTTTGTAATTGTATTAGTATTTCGCTGTTCTGAAACAAAATATTTATGTTAGTTAATTTTGCCCATTCTCTTATTAATTTTTCATTTAGTGCACTAATTAAATATTGAATATAACAGAATTGTTTTAGTTTCGTGCTTGTTATAAAAGATAACGAATCAGTTGAATGGGACCAACGATTTCCATATACGAAATTTATAATTAACAAATGTTCACTATTTTGTGCAGTTTTCAGATAATTTTGCTAATCAATGAACTATTTTGATTGTTAATTTTAGAGAGCTAAACCAATCAGAAACTCGCAGTCGATTTGCGGCGAATTACGTCACGAATTTTGTTGACAGTCAGTGTGCTTTCCTGTAGTCTAACACTTAGAAAAATTTCACCTCGAAAGTTCATCGTTCACTCTACGATTGTATTTTAAATTCTTCTTCTTTCCTTGCTCTTAATATAGGACCAAGACCTGTTTTTACTAATTGAAGGGCCTAGTGGAAAAAGTAGTTAAGTCACTTTTTTTTTCAATTTGTAGTTGAGCACATTTTCGCATTGCGGCATTTAATCTCTACAAATTAGTATAAAAATCACAAAATTGAAAAAAAAGTGACTTAACTACTTTTTCCACTAGGCCCTTCAATTTTTGAAATTAGTTCTGTGAGCAGTTTTTGGTTTTCTAGGCTTGCGTTTCGATGTGCCTGCACCCTGTTTTTTCATTGTTAAGATGGAAAATCATTAACAATGATGGGGGGAAGGTCCCGCCCATCAAACTTCGGCTGAACGGCGAAAAATTGAAATCAAGGACCACGTTACCATCCTGGGGGTTAGGATCGATAAACATCTCAACTTCGCGGCCCACATCCAGGAAGCGAGCAGAAAGGCGGCGGCGGTGACAAGCTCAATCGCCCGCTTGATGCCCAACGTCGGAGGGCCCAAGACGAGGAAAAGAAGGATGCTCGGCACGGTCGCTCACGCGGTGATGCTATACGCGGCCCCGGTATGGCACGAGGCGACACTCGTCGAGAGGAACGCGAAGAGACTCCTGTCAGTCCAACGGAAGATGGCGCTGCGCGTTACGTGCGCCTACAGGACCGTGTCAGGCGAGGCGGTGAGATTGCTGGCCAGCATACCGCCGATAGATCTCCTGGCGAAGGAAAGAGCCGGCTGGTAAGCAGAGCCAGGCCGAAGGAGGGCAACCCTCGACGAGTGGCAAGCACGATGGACGGCAGCAGGAACCGGCAGCTGGACGAGACGACTCGTCCCCAGAGTCGAGCCGTGGGTCGACAGAAAGCATGGAGAACTCTCGTTTCACCTTGCCCAAGTCCTGACGGGGCACGGGTGTTTCAACAAGTACCTCCATCGCTTCAAGAAGCTGGACGACCCCACCTGCTGCCACTGCGACGAAGAAGACACCGCGGACCACACATCTTTAGATGCATTAGATAGGAGCGTGAGCGAGTGTCGGCATCGCTGCACTTCGGGGAATCCCTCACCCCGGAGAACTTGGTCCTCAAGATGCTGGAGAACGAAGAAGGCTGGAAAGTCATCACAGAATTCGTGACCTCCATCATGAGGACGAAAGAACGGCTGGATAGGGAAGCACAATCCCAAGGAAGATGAAACGCGCAAGAGCCGCGACTCCCGAAGTAATGCCCAGACGGCGAAACCGGGAGTCGAGGATAGGGGTGAGGTTTTAGTCAGTGCAAGTCTGACACTACCAGGTGTCTCGTACGAGATTTCCTCATCCCAGCGCAAAGCTAAGACAAAACAAAAAAAAAGATTGGGTCAGAAAATGGCAGGAAAAGTAACATCGATATTTTTCAAAAATTTAAGTTTGGAATTAAATTGAAGTAAAAATATTAAAAATAATATTTTATAATTTGTATTTTGGTTATGCTAAAATTTAAACCCCCGCTAAAATTTAGGTTTAGTTTTAAAAATTTAATAATTGTCGTCATATTAATTTGTAAAGGTTGAAATTTATAAAGTTCGAAAAAGGTACGCGTGAAGTGTGGGAGCACAGGCGTTGTTTTATTGTAACTAGAAAATAGTAAGAAATTAATCAAGTGCAAACATTTTAGTACTAATAATAATATTTTCGACATAATTAACCATCATAAATTCTTCCATTACGTTAATAACAAATTAAGATAAAAATACAAAAATTGGAAGACGTCGACGTTACCACATCTGGAAATCAACTGAATGAAGCAAAATTAGCAAACATCAGCTTTAAAAACAATTTAATAAATATTTGATAGAATTGGAAAAAATATAATAAACACCTGTAAGGTACCAAATTTTAATTTAAAAACATGTTGAAATTATTGTGTCGACTTGATCAAGATTGCATTTAAATTTTAATAATTTTAACTAAGTTAAGTGGAATTTTGTAATAAAAAGATTTATAATTTTCAATTCATTTGTAATAAAATTAATTTTCATTACAAATATTAAAGTTTCATTTTATTAAAATCTAATCACCATTGAACAATAATTCATAAATTTAAATTATTGTTTTTTTGTTTTAAATTATTGTTTAAAATTTAAATTAGATATCATAGCAATATAAATAAGCTTGACGTGTCCGATGATTTTCTTAGAAAATCCCTCTAAATATTGTTATCGAATTTGTTCCAAACTTTACAAGCCCACTATTTGTATGTATACTAGGTATTGCAAACGTGTAGGTGTGAATAGATTTAGATCAACATATGGGCAAAGAAATACAGAAATAAACAAAGAATACAGAAAAAGAAAAAATATATATAATTAATATAAAAATATAATAAATTGTCAACAGATACAAAAAGATCTAATTTTTGAAGACTAATTATGAGGATTGTCATGTGCTTATAATATGAAAGCATATATTTTATGAATGAGACGGAAGCATGAGAGGAATATGGTCCAGAGACTTGGAGCATTTGGTTATAATATTGTACTGATCTTTAGCAATGTTTAATATCCAGTACACTTTTATGCTTACCTGGCTAGCTCAAATCGGTAAGACCCTTGACAGTTAGCGAGTTTTAAGGTTGTGTTAAAATTGATTTTCGGCAGATGAATATTCAGCTGACTAGTGACTAATTGTCAAATTCTGAAAGATAACTTGCTCTTTTGATTCAATAAAAGATGTAATTAAAGTAGAATAAGTTTCTATTAATTCAAAATAAATCGCATCTGGCGCCAGCAAAGATTAACAAATAAATGTTTACAAATAAATTCAGATCGAAATCTGTACCCAGAAAGTTTACAAAAATAATCAAAAACGAATCGAAGATTCTTCTTTCTTCTGCTTAATGGTTTGTTACCATTAAGGCTTTTCGTTGTTCCATTAACGAGTAAAATTTTAAGTTTAAATGTTTGTTGTCGTTGCGTTGAAATTATAAAAAAATGTTTTGTTATTGAAAATTTATTGCAAAAAGGGTTGTCTAAATTAAGATGAGGGTGGCAAGAAGTACCCGTCTTAATTTAGGTGATATGAATAACACTCAAGTTGTAAATTTAAATGCTACTGGTTTATTAAGTTTTCACATACCCTACCTATATAAAAATGAATGCTAGATATCACATTCCATAGTTTTTTAAATGTAAAGTTATTAACCTGCTGAATTGATATAAATTTTCCATTATAATAATTTTAAATGCATTAATTGAACTGATGATTAATTGTTTTGAATGTTGATATGATTACAATGCGGAAATGCATTATATTTTTAATTGACCTACTGAAAAGTGCCAGAATGCTTTTTCGCTTTATTTACACTTTTCTAATAAGTTTATACAATTTTGCATATTTGCTTAAATTATTTATATACAGGATGGTTCTAAACTAAAACCCACCCAACCAATAAAAACCTGTTTAATTTCTAAATTAAACATATTGCCACCTCCAAAATAATGGCGTCTGGGATGTGGTGTTGTGTCTTGCGGATTTCTTTGATGTATGATGTTGTTTTTGGAACTGCAATTATCCTTTGAAGTGCTTACGACGTTCCATTTGTTTATGTATTTTTAGGCTATTTTTAGATATGCCCGTTTGATCGACGTCTTCTCTTTTTCCAGCTTCTTTTATCCCAGCTTTTCCTCCATCGGCGTACCATCTCTCTGACGTCTGGGTTGCCTTGAATGTTGCTCTTCTTGCTAAGTGATGTGTCTAATCTTTTCCCTGACTGATTTGCTATCCATTTTTGTTTCCTTGAAAAGGACACCAATCGACTAATTAAAACCCTGTTTAATTTTAGATTAAACATATTGCCGTCTTCAAACGAATGTGTTGTGTTACCTGTGGCTTTATTTTGAGGTTCCATTTTCATAATGTCCAAATTTTCGTTGTCTTGTTGAATTTGTTTATGGATTGCTGCTTCTTTTATTTTCGTCGCCATGGGTTTCCATGATATTGGGTGTACATCTTCTTCATCTTGCATTTGCTTTGGACTCGTAACTTCCTTTCCTATCCCCTTGTCCATCTCTTCTTCCGTCTCCATTAATTTTGTTTTGACATCTTCTTCCTCTGGTGTTTGTTTTTGAACTTGCCTCTATTTCGTCCATCTCTTCTTTCATATCTTCCTCCATCTCCTCTTCGAATTTCATGTCCATTGATTTTGTTGTAACATCTTCTTCATCTGGTAATTGCTTTGGACCTGTAACTTCTTCTTCTGGTATTTGGTTATAACTTGTTTCTTCTTTTTCTTCCATCTCTTCTTTTGTCTCTTCTTGCATCTCCATTGATCCACGAGTATTAGCTGTTGGATCGGTCATTACTTGATTGTCCCATGTTTCTTCAATTTTCATCACCAATTTCATCATTGTTTCGTAGTATTTGTTTTTGATTTCTTCAAATCGATCATTGATAAAGTAGTCGTCTATATTTTCTTCTTCGTATAACATTATTTCTGTGTGAAGCTCGTTTATGCTGTCCCATTGTTGTTTTAATTCACTTTTTAATATTTCGCACATGGCCTTCGTGTCTTGATCATTTTGTGATACTTCATTTGTTATTCTATCCATTATTCTTCCCAGGTAGAACAATTTGATTTCCTGTTTTCTTAACCGTATCGTTTGGGCATCCATCTCTGTAACTCGTTCTTTTCTTAAGTGCTTGTCTTCTTCTTGATTGATGTTTGGCGTCGCTGAGGACCCTTGATTGTGTTACTTGTTTGGACCGTTGTATTGGACCCTTGTATTTTGATTCTTCTCTTTGCTTTGGCGTCGCTGTGTGGACCCTTGTATTTTGATTCTTCTCTTTGCTTTGGCGTCGCTGTGTGGACCCTTGTATTTTGATTTGATGCTGCTTGACCTCTTGTTTGGACTTTTGGATTTTGTTGTGTTGCTGTTCGATCTCTTGTTTGGACCGTTGTATTTGTTGTGTTGCTGTTCGATCTCTTGTTTGGACCGTTGTATTTGTTTGTTGCTGCTTCGATCTCTTGTTTGGACCGTTGTATTTGTTTGTTGCTGATTCGATCTCTTGTTTGGACCGTTGTATTTGATTTGATGCTGCTGCTGGTTTATCTTCTTAAGGTTCGAAGGACCATGTTTAAATTAAGATCCGGTTCGAAGGACCATGTCTAAATTAAGATGAGGGTGGCAAGAAGTACCCGTCTTAATTTAGGTGAATTGAGAACCACTAGAGTTGTAAGTTCTAGTGAAACTCTAAATTAGGAAAAGGTGGCTAGAAGTACCTTTCCTAACTTATTGATATGAATAACACTCAAGTTGTAAATTTAAATGCTACTGGTTTATTAAGTTTTTACATACCCTATTTATATAAAAATTAATGCTAGATATCACATTCCATAGTTTTTTAAATGTAAAGTTATTAACCTGCTGAATTGATATAAATTTTCCATTATAATAATTTTAAATGCATTAATAATTGAACTGATGATTAATTGTTTTGAATGTTGATATGATTACAATGCGGAAATGAATTATATTTTTAATTGACCTACTGAAAAGTGCCAGGATGCTTTTTCGCTTTATTTACACTTTTCTAATAAGTTTATACAATTTTGCATATTTGCTTAAATTATTTATATACAGGATGGTTCTAAACTAGAACCCACCCAACCAACAAAAACCTGTTTAATTTCTAAATTAAACAGGGTAGTATTGTAATCGTCCGTAAACAATCACTTTACGCCCTGTATTTTAAATATTGAAGATCACTTTTAACGTTTAAATAATAATTTACAATACCTTAGTAAAAAGAGTTAATCCGATTATCCATTCAGTGCTGTGTGAAAGGTGCCTAAGATTGGTTTATCCTTGAAGTCAGCTGTGATGGTAGAGTTGACGTAACTACGCATTTGCACATTAATTTAAAGAAAACATAAATTCACTGAACTTGAAATAATTCTTGACAATTATTTTGTTGCTCTTGATAACCAGGTAAATAAATATTCGTATCACTTAATAATCCGGCATTGCATAAACTGAGTTGAGTTTTGACTATCAACATTTCCAGAAGCATTCGACTAGTGTTGGCGCCATGTTGTATTGATAGGAAATCATAACATTCATTGATTTTTGGGATCTCATCAACAGCGGCGGCTCGTGACTTTTCCATTTGAGGAGGCTAATTTTACAGCTTAACTACCTTATAAAATAAAACTTACAAAAGAAAATAAATTTAATAAAATATTATTTAATCTGCGGTAGATACATGTTTCGAGCTTGTTGGCTATCTTCAGTACTGTGTACAATGGAAAAAATTGTTCGATGAGTACAGAGTGTTTTTTGGAAAAAATGCTGTACAATATACAGATTAATATTATTTTAAGTCTTTCGAATTTATGAAGCTTTAAACGTAAGAGGTATACGGCGATTTTTAGTATTCGCGAAGTGATCGATGATATTCTCGTAGAATTCATTATTTCGAGACAATAAGGTAACGAATTCCTTTTCAATAGACATTACCGCGACGTTACTTAACCGATTTTGGTTCATCGTATTACGAGTGTAAGTTTTAATACGTTTTAGTGTGGAAAAACGAAAAAAATGTGTGACGACCACACATAAAAATTCGTAAAATTCATGCATACAACTGTGTAAATCATTTTTGAAAGTAACATCTAATATCTTTGATGGAGTTCTACATTGTTCAAACATTTTTGGGTCATTATATGCTACCGATAATTAATTTTTGAGTTGGATTTGATCAAAAAATGGATACTGCTCTAATAGACTATCTAATAAATTTTGAGGAAAGTTTTTCTTATAATCTGAAAATTTAGCAAATGTTAATAGATCAAACAATTTTAATTTATGTAAGTCTGCAAATCTAACTTCAATTTGCACGATAACCGTATCCAAAATTTCCGCAAAACTTTGTTTATAACTTTGATGCATATCTGGTAAATCAAATGTCGTTTTTTTTCTGAACCGGCTCGCAATTTAATTCTAAACTGTTAAATATGTTGTCAAAATACAAATTATCACTACGGTATCTATGCAGAGTTCAGATTAATTTTGTTAAACGACATTAATTTGTCGAAATTAATATCGGTAAGTTTACTTTGTAAAATTGAAAATACTACGTCTGTCTGTTCAAAAATTAATTTAAAAGTTTCTAATAAAAAGCAAAATTTTGATTCATTTAAATATTGTCTTAAACCTACCGCTTCTGCAATAGTTTGAGAGTCGTTTTTAAAATCATCGCTG
The DNA here is from genome assembly GCA_932274525.1 of Podabrus alpinus. Taxonomy (NCBI): domain Eukaryota; kingdom Metazoa; phylum Arthropoda; class Insecta; order Coleoptera; family Cantharidae; genus Podabrus; species Podabrus alpinus. Next base: position 40,154,679 of record OW026452.1, on the reverse strand, counting down.
TCGATTATAAAATTAAATACGTCAATTAATTGTTGTTTTCTTAATTGGAATGTAAATACTGCACTTCACTTTTATACGTGTACAATACATGTGATTATATTTTTAGAACATATGCATGAATAATGCAAAGATTTGCAGGTGTCTCTTTGATAAGACCCACACACATAATATGAGCCCAGCCTCAAACGTGTGTAAAATTACTATCTTCGTACAATTAGTAAAATAACACAGAATAGTATGCGCTTATGTTACAAGCTTATTACTTACAATTCATCTGTTATTCGCTCATGTTGATCATGGACTTTACTAACCAGTATCCTCTATGGTATTCTGGGTTGCCTAACTCTGTGCTAATAAACTAATAAGATAAAGAAAGGCTAGCCGCTGGATATGTACTATTTCGAATTTATTTCAGGCGTAAGTCAAGTTCTTCAGCTAATTTCATTATTAAATTAAATTTTGTTTTAAACAAATTCAAAAAAAATTAAAAATTGGAAAAATACTAATTTAAAACGAAATATAAATAGCAAGTCCGTCCAACAATTTGAGAGGAGGCTAAGCCTCCCTTGCCTCCATTGACAAACCGCCGCTGCTCATCAAAATACGTCTGTCCACATCGAAGGTAAAAATTTAACTGACTCGATGCGCAGAGTTCTAATTTTCGTAAATTTGGAAATACGAAGTCAAATTTTGAACTTTTTGGAAAAATGAATATTCAAGTTAAATTACTTTAACACACTGGTAAGTTTTTAAATTTCATTAGATGATGTTTGCACTAATTATTTCTTTGTTCTGTCTACAGTAGCCGAAATTTCACCGTATTTCGTATTCTTTTTTATCGTTGAGCCACTATCATTGAAAAAATCTATTGTTTCATGCGAATTCCACCTTTTATGCTATAAGACATCTCTCGTACACAATTTTACAATAATTACCAAGTTCACAATGTTGTCGAATTTTCTACATAATTCATTTTGTACAGAATATGTTTTTTACAAAGAAATTCATGTTTAAAAATTACAAAATTATTGGTTATGTTTTCATGTAAACAAATTTACAAATTAACTCATTCTAGATTAATTGATCGATTTTAGAGATTTTTGACATGGCAAATCTTTAGATGAGTTTGGATAGCAAGTTTTTACAGTATCTTTCAGTCTTGGACGATTTTATTAAACACAGGGTTTTTCAAAATGAGATGGATATTTTATATCGGAAACAACATGTTTCACGGAACCTTACAATTCTCTACTTTAGGAGTCTTGTGATAATTTATAGAGTCATAACAGACCATAGCAATATGAAAATAAATAATTTGATTTTTAAATCATGCAAGTAACATAAATTTGATACAATGGTACAAAATTTATAGTGAATTCTCTAAGTGCGGCCTTTACGCCGCAGACATGTAATTAAATATTGTTGAAGCAAACCTGTTCGGGCGGGATTAAATTGTTACAGCGTGAACATATTTATTTATTTCATTTTGGTATCATAACCTTGTTTTTTAGCACGGAAATGGGGGCATAATATGGCTTTTATAGCCCGAGAGCCTATAAAGTTGCTAAGCAATGACAACAATATCAAAACAAAAGAGTTAGTCCAACAATTCAAACAATTCACGGGAGGGGGATATAATTTTTTGCTCAGTTTTTCGATATCTAGTGCCGTTTTCGAGTTATTGCTAAATAAAAAAATTAATTCTCGCCCCTCCAAATTTCTCGCCATAGGAACCATGGCACACCAAACATTCATAGCACAAACAAAATGACATGATATTTTTTTTCAAAATACTTAATTCTTCAATTTTGACAATTCAAGTACCAAGTACCAAAATGAAATAAAACGTTGTATGTACCACGGGCACAATCAGATTAAAGTCCTCGGGCAATTTAAAGCCCTCCGCTAACGCGTCGGGCTTTAAATTACCATCGGTGCTATAATCTTTTGATTGTGCCCTTGATACATAAATAACTATTATGTAATTGCTGTTTTGGATTCCATCTTCTTGGACCCGTTCTGGATAAACTAAAGTTTTTCCATGGAAGTGCATAATAAATAGTGCAAAAAGCAATTTGTTAACTTACTATTGAGTTACATCGAGCAAATTGTGCCAATATATAGTCTGTAGCGAATATTGACACTGACAGTCCAATTACGATACTTAGGAATTTTAAAGAGATTGGAGGTTGATATACCACGAAAAGTACCACTAAAAATACAGCAACGATAAAGAAACATATAGAACCTATGACTACAATCAATAACATAGGACTGCAATGATCATTCAATTTCGTTAAAATCTTTACAAATGCAATATATATGTCACTATAGTCTTCCAGAATAGTTTTTATGTCTTGCCTTGGTAAGGTAACAATGCAATCATTTTCGTTGGTTAAAGTGCAGGTGGTCTCCTCGTAAAATAAATTTTCTAAATCCATTTTAAGAAAATTAACGTATTTATTATGAATGTAGTAGAAAACCCGCAGAAATAAAATTAGTACCATAAACATCGCAATACCCGTATATATGCTAAGTAATATTCCCATTTTTTCAATTATATTCCAGCGAGGATCAACATCGACAATAAATATACCTACAGTACAGGCATATAATAAAACGCACGAGATTATTAAATCTATGTAAATTTGCGATCGAATATGAATAACGTCATCAATCGATAACAACCGATGTGACGTAGTTTTCTCAAAATTTTTCACGATAGAGTCAAAACATGCCAGCACACCGTCCATTTTTGGATACTTGAATAAGCAATGCAAAATTATAAGAAACGCCAGAATACACATTATACCATCGCAAAAATTGAGCAACACATCATATAGCATCAAGTTGTTTTTGATTGCCCAATATGTTCTTGATGCGCTATAGTAGCTAGATAAAGAAAGCAAAATTAGAGAAAAAATTGCTGGAATTGCCTTCAATTTGCAAAAAATGGGCTCCGTCATTCGAATTACTGCATTGTTCGCATGATTACATTTGAAAATTGTATTTGATACTCCCACCAACTGAGTAAATTTGAATATTATACCACTAGCACAAGGCAGACAATTTGGTGTTACCGGTTGAACCATTTTTAATACACAATTGAGCAACTAACGGATCGCTACATGTAAGCTAACAAAAACTAAAATGATTTCAATCTAAATAATTATAGTAATTTTTGTACCCTCAAAAATTATAATTGTATTGACAACGTTTTGAATTTTCTAATCTACTTATCGATTTAAAAAATTAATAAGTAATCATAGTTTATTGCTAATTATACCACATACATTTTTGGTGGCGTATGTAATCGAAAATTACAGATTTTAACAAAATTAGTAAGTTTAATGATTTGTTAATTAACTTTAATTGCAGTAAGGAACTTTTTGTTTTCACATGAATTGCATAGTTTTTAAAAAACGGTTTTTGTCATCCAAAAATAAGTTTTGGCGCAGCCGGTAGGATATTCTCAAAATTGTCTTATCGTAAGAGTAATTCTCGTATATCAACGATTAATTGGGAAATCGAAAAGATTTGCGTTCGACATTAATAACACCGCTGAAAGAAGTCAGCCAATTATATTTTCCAATAAAATTATAGTATAATGTCATTACGCAAATTCTCATAATAATTCTCATTAGATACGAGCAAGAACCTCAAAGATATTAGTAGTTAACCCGTCAGTGGTCGCTTTGCATTTTAATCCTCCAGTGATCGCGCGTGAGCGATTCGCTTACGGCAGAAAATGTCCATTTTTATGATCAATATATCGCAATTTTACGTAAAATAAGTTTAGAAACAGATTATTTAGGGTTTTTACTTTACACGTACATAATTAGAATAACATGTAGGATTATTGTTATTAACAATAATAATCATAAAAATGTAATGATATAGACCTACTTTAAATATCGCGCCAACGAATTATGAGCATGACAACACTGCGGAAAAATACAGTTGACAACGTAGCGAAGAACGACCAGTGAAATACGAGTTATGGTGGAAGGAAGAGACGCTATGAAAAAGCGGAAACGGTACGCTGGGGTGGTTCGGCGAGAGTGGTTGTTGTTTTCGAGCCATTGTGAAATAATTAAATGTTACCATTTTCATTTATGTGCAAGCTTTTGTTAGCTATTTACAATAAGGTGAATATTATTTGTATATTTTATTTCAAAGTGGGTAAACTCGTCACTTCCCAATTCGGTAACGTAATTTACTGCATATTATTAAGATATGTATTTAATGTTAATCAGATTACCGGAAAGGGCCTGCCATGCGTACGATTTACGCGAGTGATGCCATTAATTTAAATTTATCACGTTGCGTATAGCGTAAATTTGATGACAAAGCTTGATCCATGCACCCCCTTAGTGATGGGAATCTGATTAAATTTGCTGTTACGTTTAGTAAAATAAGTGCTAGTAACGCTTATTGTTGGAAGGGTCGAATTACCGACTTTCACTTTTGTATAACCAGGTAGTAACCGGTCAACAAAGGAAATATTTGCTTTGTATGTAATTCTTTGCATTTTAGCTGATAACAGCGAGACAATCAAGCTTCCCAGGAAACACACTGTCGTCATAATGTCGTCAATTATTGGTCAGTATAGTACCAATGAAGACGTCATCAAGGACGTCATTAATGACGACAATATGACCGGCGTATGTCACATCCTAAAGACGTCAACTGATGACGAACCTTGTACGTCACTTGCGACGTCACTAATGACCAATCTAGTACATTACTCGACGTCCCGTTATTTCATATAAATGACGTAAAGCAAGGTAAAACAATTTCTATTTAAAATAACCCTTGTCAAAAACAGGAAGTGGTACTAAAAAGGTGGAAAAAAAAATAAAATTTTATTTTATTTTAGAAATTTCATCGGCACAAAAACGATGAACCATTTTTGAACCAACGGACAATTATAATTGTTCGTTGGTTCAAAGTGAATTATAATTATAATTCCCGGGTTAAATGTAATGGAACCTCGGTCCTACGGTTGGCGCAACGCCGGCTACCAGTATATGCCCAATCATTGGCATCCTTCTCGGGGTTTGGACTAATCACAAGGCCGGATTTTTTGACTTGCTGATAACTGAGGAGTATGCACCTCGCTAACCATCGACCAATCTGGAGCCCGGATTTTTCGAGATTTCGGACAAACGGGTATATCCTCCGTGGGACTTAGAAGAAATAAGCGAATAAATCTCCCCTCGCGAGACTTGTGGTGAACTCGTACGAAACGTGTCCAAGCATCACAAGCCAGCTTACGAAGTTAGTTTTGAATTTTGTATATATGCTAAGTGTCGAGAGTAATTGACCCGAGATTTATTCTTTTTTGAAAACGTTCGTTAAAATTAGTAATTTTGTTGCTAAAATTATTTCCTTCTACAGTAATGCTTGGAATGTAATTCTAGTGGGATTCGTGAAATAAAAAAATTGAAAAAAGCGAAAAAAATGACTTTAAAATTTTCATCGCAAAATCGAAAAAATTTTCATCGCAACTTGTAATTATTGCCCAGCGGGGAGGGCTGTACTCGACTCGATTGACATTTTTTCTTAATTTTCAAGTGTTTTCAATGATTCTTTGTCTTCTTACTAAGCTAGTAATTACAAAAAAAGGGAAAAAAAATGTTTTTCGTGAATTTAAAAAATTCATCGCAAAAAAATCCGAAAACATCGCAAAAACGTGAGTAATTTTGATGCAAAAAAAAATCCTGCTACAGTAACGTTTGGAATGTTATTCTACAGTGTTTCGTGAAATAAAAAATGGAAAAAAGCGAAAAAAATGTTTTTCAAACACGTGGTTTCGAAATCATAAAATACGTAAAAGAGTTCCTTTTAATTATCGTATTTAATGTGATGGAAACGCAGATTCAAAGAATATATATTAACTGTTTAATAAGATAAATTATTATAACCATCATCGCAATATTATAAAATAAAACGGATGATTTACCGATACTTTAGAATGACCAAACAATGATGTCATAAAGACGGCCTTTAATGTCGTCCTATTGTCGTCCCTGAGAATGACGTCATTTGTATGTCAGTTATTGGGCACTATGACGTCGCCGACGAATAATGACCAATAACTGACGACATTATGACGACAGTGTGTTACCTGGGTTATACGATGTCTAAATTTATAAAATTATATGATAAAGCTTATAGCTTTACTTGGCTAGTTTATAAACTAGCTGGCTAGTATATAAACTAGCCAATCGCTTAGTTATTTTAGTAGAAAACAAGATGTCTACCGTAATAGCTGAAGATTTGGTTAGTTTATAAACTAGCCAAGAAAGTTGGTTAGTTTACTTACCGGCATTGTAGTAAACATAATAGCCAATGTTTTTGGCTAGTTTATAAACTATCCAATATCAAGTGGCTAATATAAAAACTGTTATTCTGGTATAATACATACTAACCAATACGTTGACTATGTGAGAACTTTCCGTTTCTCCCCGTCCCTAATGAGAGGACGGCTAACGAGAAAGAAAGATTCTCTCCACGTGAAGTGATGAACTCCACTTTACAACGTGGTGAGCCCTGATCGAAATTTAAGCTAGCTCTATTGTTGGTAACGTCGGTATGCGAGAGCCGTAGGTTACGATTGCGAACTTACTCCTGAAAGCTTTCTAAAAGAATACCCTTCTACAAGGGAAATAAAAAACGGTGATACAGTTAACAATTTAATGACACACAAATTGTAAATTCAACAATAGTGACAACGGTTAAACAAGTAATTGAATGGTACAACAGATATAATGAAAATGCTAATTCCTTAGGGGAATCAGCCAAACAAATAAAAACAGCGTGCGATCAAATCTGTCTCCGGCAAACCAGAACGTTGCCTCGAGGAAGCTGCTAAAATTGAAGGTGGCAAAAGCAACACACACCTTCCAATCAATTTATGACAAAATATCTCGCAAAAACAAACAATCTCAATACAATGAAAATGCAATCGACTCACCTCGGCCAAGGAAGACGACGTAAAACACTCCACCGCTTGAGATGTCCACGAGATTGGGTGTGACTGGCTACCCCGAAACAACTTCCGGCTACCGGGCTGACAGGTCACGCTTCCTTGAATGGTTCTTCTCTCGAGCGACCCCGATGCTTCGCTGGGTATTTGGTCGGACAGCAGAAACAGGTAAAAAATAGTGTTGGCAACGCACCCAGAGAACGAGTTGAACCCCCAATTGAGTTGACCAATATATGCGAATATAACGGTTTCCACGAAACCTCGGGCGGTAGATTTTTATCGTACGTCAGCACGACGAACGTAAACGTGTAACAGGTGATTAGACGTAATCAAGATGATAATTAGAGACGGACACAACTTAACAAAGGCTACGGATTCACAGACAAAGTTTGGTGCAGCTAATCTTCTCGCGAGAATTTGAGGTTACACCCCAAAAATATCTGACAGCTCGAACAATTTTACCAACTTCGGTAAAACAAAATCTCTAAGGTTTAGGCGTGCGCACTGTAACAACTCGACGTTAAAAATGTGGTAGATAACGAGCTTGGATCGAAAAATTGCAACAAAAAAATCTTGCAAATACGCTGCAACGCGCAAAAATCTTCGTACCCAGAATCACTCTCGCAAATTGCTAAAATATCCCTCCAATTCCAAATCCAACAAAACGATTGAATCTTCAATTTCTAAGAATATCCACGCACTAACGGAATACCTCTATACCTCGCGAGAGCCACACCAAAAGTGAATGTCGGAAATGCCCCTCTACACCGAGCGGACAAAAATGAAACTCCACGCTCTAACGTCGAGGACATGTAGGTCGTGTCCAAAGTGACGCCAAACGGCAAAATAGCGGGCAGTAATAGGGTTGACGTTGACGAATTAAAAATTCGTCACAACTAATATGTCAACTATGTTTAACTATGTTGACATATTATATATTGTTGGCAACATATTGTAGTGAGCTACATGTGGGATAGGTCACTTACTCTCATATAAATATTATTATTAACTTTTGGGATGTCCAGGCTAGCTCGGGTTATTAATTGTAGCATGGAATCTCTTACCTCAGTAGTCGGTTCAAATGAAATTTACGATAGCTTCGAATTTCTGACTACTTCTCAGCGAATCACCCTTAAATTTACCCTGTTGTTGAATTGAATTTAATAAATGCAGTAACTTTGAATGATAACACATTTGTTTAATTAATTAACCTTTAATTGAAATTTTAGTTGTAATAAATTTGAATTAATGATTGTAAAAAATATTTTTTATATACTCGTAACTTAAATATTTTTATACTTGCAAAGTTTGTAAGTTTCTTAATAAATAATTTTATACTAAACATGTAATCTTTTTATTACTAATCTTAATTTACCCCAAAATCGTGTGTTCGCGAAATTGTTTTAAAAACGGATCACTTGATTTTTATAATTCTATGAAATTTTGCGTTTCTTTCCACGTATTGGTAAATCTATGGTTTACAGCTGCGATTTCACCTTGAACGATAAATATATCTCTGCTCGTGTACCAAGACAGGGAGGTATCGGGAAAATGTCGCAAGACGTTTATAACCGAATATAGATAGTGTACCAATTTTCTTTCTTGATCCAAATATTACTTCGATCGACAAATTTATCGATTAATACCAAAAAAAAACTTATTTTACTCATCCAAATTTACCATCACCAACGGTAAGTTTTTTAATATCATAAACTTTTCCATTTATACAACGTAATTATTTCTTTTAACTGTTACCTGTATTTTAGGTTATACGAAGAATTTCTTCGTAAATTAATTTAATTATTTGTACATAATTTTAGACTGTACACCAAACACGTCTACCCACAACGACCTTTAAGGGTCATTCACATCCACGTAACGTACGTTCCGGACATACAATACGTAACGTAAGGAAAGTTGAAATGCATTGTTTCAAATGGCACCATTCACATTCAAAAAAACATGGGAGACGTAACGTAACGTAACAAAAAGTTCGTTCAACTTCAACTTGTACGTTATGTTTTCTATGTTTGACCAATGGAGATGCTTTCATTTTATTAGGCAACACCCCTTTTACTGTATTTTCAATTTTAAGGTTAAGTCACAAAAATTAATGCTGTCAAACTGCCAACCGATAGCCAATGCAAATACAGGTGCCCGTGCTTTTCGTTTCTATGGAAATATAGTATAAACATAGTAAACTAAGTGGATGTGAATGGCAAATAAAAAACTACGTTTTCTACGTTAAGTATTGTATGTCCGGTACGTACGTTACGTGGATGTGAATGACCCTTTACATGAAGAACCCCTTATTATTTATTTGCGTTGCTAAACATTCTTCAAAATCAACCTGCCGCGATGATGATTGTTTTCAAAATGTTTCCTTGATTTTGATGAAATTTCACACTCACAAATTATTAGTTAAGATTTTCCGCACACTAGTTTTTATTGTTTATATTATAAAAATCGATAATTAACACGTGATTATTTTTCAGCCGCAACTACAAATTAAATTGTTATTGACGGATACCTCACGTTTTGAAGTAAACCTTATTAATAATTATTTTTAAACTAATTAACTATATCTAAGCTTATTACTAACATATATTGAACTGTCTTCAACAAAATTACAATTTACAAAAAATTTTCAATAAAAATAAATTCAAAAATTAATAAAATAATTTTATCATGTCAATATTATAATTTCGTTATGCACCAAAAATCTTTAATGGTCAATAAAATTTAACAAAAAAATAATTCTTCAAATTTATTAAATTTAAAAGTCTGGAGTATGTTCCAAAAAGGACTAGATTTGTTTTTATTAAAATGAATCAAAAATATTATTTGTATTATAAAAATTTTAAATTAAAAATGATGTGTTTAAAGTCATGCGTGAGTTTTAAAAAACATAAGTGCGCGAACGGACACTCGCAAGAGTTGCAAAGTTTCGTTTACGTCCATTACCGGACACATTTTGAAATTATGAGCCAAAATCAACCAATCAGAGGACCTGAATCAAAAATTGCACACGCGTGATAAAGAAATTTCGGCTACAAAGTTGGCATGGACGTATTCGTTCTGAAATGAACAAGGAGATCAAACGGTGATTTTTCAATCGATGAGATTAATTTTTAATAAAGCGGATTTTTCTAAGTGGAATACGAAGTGGATCCCTTAAATGGTTTTCCGAAGTGGAAAGTTAAGAAAATTACTAGTAAGAGGAATAAAAAGTGGTCAATGTTGGTGAAATTTGATGGTTGCAAAATTTAATCACGAATTATTTGCAAAATTCAACTATTGTGGATTTGGTTCATGAAAAATTGGTTTGGAAAATTGGAAATCAACCTACATATGAAGTTGGTGTGTTTATCGAGTGTTATAAACAAAATTCAAAACAAAGACAAGGTATTTAGCATTTTTTTTGAAACATTAAACCAGTGAAAATTATTACTTCAAAACATTATTCAATCACATGTGTATTTGTAAACTGAATGACTTTCTTTTATCTACTGAACAATTATTATAGAAGCGCAATTAATTTCTTTATGTATGAACATAATTATTTACTAACCCATATTTTGTATTGTAAAAAAATTTTATTAAACAAAAAAATTAATAAAATTGAAGAATTGAATTATTTCAAAACAAAAGTTATCACATATGATAAAAAAAACTGAATTTTGAGTGTGACGAGAAAATAAAGGTTAAAAAATTAATTCTTTCAAAATTTATATCTGTCGTGGCTTCGAATTCAACGAACGAACACCACAATATGTATATAATGGTTATATACAAATTGATTCAAAAATTAGTTTTATACAATTCAAAGTTTTTGCATTATGTTTGTTACGATGTTCGCATTTCATCCCATTTTAATTAATTAATTATTGGTAATCTTTATTCGAGGATTGATTCACTGTGATTTTCTTTGTACCATATAATTAATTATTACTTATTTGACCTTTTATTTAACGGAATCGACTACTTCGATTGAAATTTCATGTTCTAAAATTGAATTCATTTAATTGCTCTTATCGGTAGCATGCTACACCTCGTATCACCGCAATATGTTGATTAATAATATATTCACTAAGCAAATTTTACGCCAATATTATTTACTAACCCCATAATAAAAGAGCGAAAATATTTTAACTACTAGAAATTACAAAAATTTTAAACTTTGAGAACAGGAAACTATTAAAAAAAATTATAATGAAAAAATAATTCATTATAATCTTTAAAGTTTTGTATCAAAATGTACAAAAATTGCGTGAGCGATTTGCTCATAGCGCGACCACTGAAGGGTTTCAAGAAAATTAGAATAAAGGTGTGTGAAATGAACAAATTGGAAGGTATTAATGGTGAAGTCCTTATAGAAAAAAAACAAGATAAAAATATGAAATGCGGAGATAAAATTGATTTTTACGGGAATGTTTGGGGTAACCTGGAGACAAACTAATAATAAGTTTATGAAATCTGGTGATGGAAGGATGATAAAAAAACTCCTCCCAAATAGACCAATCCGGAACATTATCTTGAGACTCCATTGCATCCATTAAAATTGACTGTTTTGTGTGGCATACACGCCAACGGCATCATCGGTCGATATTTCTTTCGAAATGAGGAAGAAGCTGCCGTTACGATGAATGGTGTGAGATATCGACAAATGCTCAATACATTTCTGTTTCCAAAAATTCAAGAGTTAAACATCGACAACTTATGGTTCCAACAGGATGGTGCTACGTGCCACACAGCCACCGAAACCATGGATTTATTGAAAGGACAATTTGGTGACAACATTATTTTAAGAAATGGTGCTATCAATTGGCCTCCAAGGTCGTGCGATTTGATGCCTCCAGATTATTTTTTTGGGGGGTATGTTAAATCCATGGTTTATGCTAACAAACCAACAACTCGGGAAGCATTGGAGGTCAATATTCGGCAAGCTATTTATGAAATAAAGCTAGAAATATTGGAAAAAGTGGTCAAAAATTGGACTGATCGGATGCGCTTCGTACCGATTAGTCGAGGTGGTCACATGCTGGAAATCATTTTCAAATCATAAATGGCATTAAATTCACTTTAATAAAAAAATAATTTAAAAAAAATTCCACCAATTTTTTAATATTTCATATCAATTTGAAGTTCTCATGCAGCTAAAAAACACTCAACATAATATTGTTATTTTAAGTGGGCGGAGCCGATTTACTTATTACAAATATAAATTTTTCTAAATCAGGCAACCAAGCATACACAATGTTTTCCAATATTTAATAATAAAGTACTTAATTAATATATATTGTCGTGATGCGGACAGGGATATTGCGCAGTCAATAAAATTTTATTCAATACAAATAAGGCACTAACGCCCGGATTCATAGTCGATACTTAAGTATCGGTCCTTACTTGAGGGACCCTTTCGCATTTCATAGTCATAAATTCGATACTTGAGGGCGGCGTTACTTGGCAAAGTAGTGACAGTTGCTATAGAAACTAATTAAAAACCGCTACTTGAGTACTAGTCAATACTTAAGTGTCGAATTTCGATTTCATAGTCGTGTAACCGTTACTCAAGGGACGGTATTACTTGGAAAAACTCAAGTATGGGTAGTAGGTTACTTGAGTAACGAATAAATTGCGAACTAAGTACAAATGGCTTGTTAATAATAATTATTGTTGGCAAATATGCTAAAAACCAAACAAACACCGCATTATTTGTTACAAAATATATATTGCCATGTATCGCTAATGTAAAATTCAAAATTTAATTTCTATAGCGGGAGAATGAAATGGCACTTAATTAAAAAATGATCCTACCAGCTATGCATGAGAACTCTTTTATTTAGGGTCAAAAGTGGGTTCATTAATCTGTCAAATACTCATGTAAATTGTCTTACTTAAAAACTTCGAAGAACTACACCGGACAACAAACTTATTGTACCTTATACCTGTTTATTCTTTTCCTCACTGCTGTAAATATGAGTGAAATCAAACGTAGTTATTTGTAAATCAAGTAATGTAATTTATTGACAAATAAAATTATTCAATAAGACAAAAGATGGATTTTTAATAAGTAGGAGTAAATCAAATATTACAAAACAATTAATAATAAAAATTTTATAAATCCCCCAATTTTAAAATCGCGCGCGAACTGATTATTCTAATAATGTTACGTAAGAGTGTCGACACAATTTGCTTACCGAAGTACCGTCGTGCACGATCGATGTGGAGAACACGCAGGGAAGAATGACGTGAAGATGCCTTGTAGTTTTGGTCCAATTCCCATACCATGAAATTTCCAGGGAGAATTAATGATCAATCGAATTTTTTCTTTAATCAGAATAAACGTTCAGGTAAGTCCAATTCTTAATAAACTTCTATAATTTCCAATCACTCATGACATAACCATAAAATTATTAACCATACAAATTTTACAGTGGTCACCAAAATTTTCCAAATATTCGAAACTTGTTTTAATCTTCTATCCATTCACAATTCATAACTCATCCAATAATAATTAATTAATTCCAATTTAATATCAAATAACTTATCACAATTTTTAAACTTGACTTCTTACTTATCGTCTCTTCTCTACACGGACGTCCCAAGTTTTCTACTTTTTAAAATTCAACCAAAATTCCGACTTGACGCCTTCACTGACGATACGAGACTCCCCATCTATTCTCCTTGCTCATCCCACCAAAATTGTTTATCAGACCGCGCACTTATTCTTCATTGCACTTATTTTATTAAATTTTAAGGCCGATACTTTTACAAATAAAATTTTATTTTAATTTACTCCCAAAATTTTTATGTAACAAAACAACTAAACCTCTTTTGCCTTTCACACTCTTTTGAGATACTTACATATGTCTACAAGATAATCACGTTTGATATTTTATTAGATAAAATGATGTAAGCAGTTTATTTCGAAGTATTAAGAAGATGCAGGTGTAAGTCTCTATTTTTCAAGATGGTCTCTGAATTGAATATTTCGACATGAGCATTTCACCCGAAAACAACCCAATTACGCCAGACCTACCCTTATGATAATCAGAACATGACAATATTTTATAGTATTTAAAAATTATAATTTTGATGTTATTGTTTCAATAATGAACGAATTCTTCCCACTTACTGGTAATTTTTTGCGATTGTTGTTTGATGTATCGAAAATTTGTTATTTATACTGATTGGCAATAAAAATGTTACAAGCATAGATGTGTTACAAGTTAATTTTTAAAATTTATTTTAATATTGTTGCGTTCCCAACTTGGCTATTTTGAGAAATGCCAAGATAAGGACGAACACTTCGAACCCACTCTTCTACCTCAGGTGTATTCCTCTCAATACTCGCTTAAACGTCTTATAAGCAAACAGTACAAAAGAAAACAATCGGATTGCATAAATACAGATTTAATAACATTAATATAGAAAAACGGAACAACAAAATCAAAAACATAAACACAAATCCAACAAACTTAAAATTATAACGAAATTTATCCTAACCTTTATTTTATGGTGATTCGTGGCTTATCACACAACACTATTTTCCCAGTCACTCTCTGCTCGTTTCGTATCTCCTGGTCCAAATTGTCGCCTACAATGACTAGACCTGCACCAATCCCAGTCCAATTATCTCCTGGTCCAAATTGTCGCCTACAATGACTACACCTACACCAATCCCAGTCCAATTGCTGTATGGTTCTGTACAATCTTCTCCTTAGGACAACCACGGAATACTCTCTGGTGGTTCTTCAACTTAACCGTTGATCTGAAGATCTATAATTCTCGTTGTATTTTATAATGCATCACATCTGAATTCCATTTAATTAAATTTCTTGAATTAGTGGATTAATTCACCTCAAGAATCACTAACCGACTACACGTACGTCCGGTACGCTTTCAGCTTCGTAAACGCACTACGACCGTTCGGTTCGCTCTCGAATAGCGTCCTATCTGGACGCTATCTAAATGGTCACTCCTCTTTTCCCCTATATTTATTGCTTATTTTTAATGGAACTTCTTTTTACTACGACTGTCTTCGTCGCTCATTCTTATTGAACTCCCCTTCATTCTTATCCTCATGACAACCTTCTTTTCTTTGTTTTATTCTCATTTGATTTTAATTTAATGATTTTATTCTGAGTTGTGTATTGCCTACGCACTTATCACCAGGCGTTTTTAAAATAAACAAAACTTAAATTAACAATAACTTAAAACTAATACATTTAAACTCATCTCCGATTGTTTCCCCTTGCAGTGCTTGCCCATAATTGGTGGTACACGATGGACACAACAATATATAATATATTTTACATTTACACTAGTTTTAAAAGTTAAAATAACTCAATACATAAGAATTTGCATAATTTTAAACAGGTACTCAAGTATCAGTGGTCCCTTAGCCAAGTAACGTTCTAAGTATAAAGTATCCCTTGCCTATGAATCCGGGCGTTAATCATGCATGAGATTTTCTAACGAAGGAAGAAGTTCATTTTGAATAAAGGTAAAGAGGATCATTATTTTAATCAATATTTAGAAAGAGAAGTTAATGAATCAATCTTAAATCGAAGTTTAATATAATAATTAATAAATAAAACATTTCATTTAAAAAGAATGCAAAAATCATAAATAAAATTTGTTACTATTTCACAAAAACGACAACTAATATTTTAATTTATGACATGTTAGTTTTAGTATTGTTAACTTGGGGGTTAGTTTTTAATGTGTTTAAAAAGGTTTTACGTTAAATCATAAAAGTGCTTCCATGCAGTGGCATGGTGCTCCGAGGCTAGACAAAGTGGGGTTCCAAGACAATCGTTTTCCGAGAAGTCGAAAGCGGGGTTAAAAACTTTGCTAAAACAAATTGAAACATTTTAATAATAATTTAGTGATATAAAAACGATTATAACAAAAAATCTAATGTGCGTACTTACCAGCCAATAAGACAACGTGGTCACCAATACACAAAGAGTGGCAAAATTGAAGGCGATTAAGTAGTTTTTTTTCGGTCAAATATCTTGGCAACAGCAAACAAACAAACAAAAGAAGAGTCCTGTTTTGTGTCGTCGAGTGGACGCACGTATAAAAACGGCGCTCCACAAAATTAATTGATTTTTTAATCAATGATTGATATTGGGTCGATAAAAAAGCCAAGTGATTAGGTAGTTAAATTAAGAGAATAAAAAGTGCGAAATAAAGAATTAATACTTACCGTGTGGAAGTAAAATAAGGTGCTTCGAACTAATAAAATTAATAATATTGGTAAATGTAAACCAGATGATCGCGGATTCAAACACGGGCAGCAAATTTATGGATCCTGCGTGTAGGCGAATTGGAAGCGTTGGAACGAAGTTAGCAACGTACTGCTGTGACCTCCCTCAACTAATTTTGTAGCGCCAGCCCTAAGTTGGCTAGTCAGAAATGATTCGGTAAAATGGTCCGTATTTAATATTTTTAATTGAGGGATGTTCAACACTATTGCCCCTTCTTACTAAGCTCCGGTGATGACACGCACAAGGGTGGGTTCCTTGTGATAAAATATGAGGTGATCTTTTGAGTTTTTTATGAAATTTGCTCTCTCTGTATACTTTAATTGCTTTTGTTGAGTGAAAAATAAAAAGATTTCAATAGCTTTCAGATAAATGTTTATAATAATAAAGAAAATATTCGCAATGCGCATTAACACAATAAATGTTATAAAATGGTTAGATCGCAGAACTAATAATAAAGAAATGTTTACAAATAAAGTTTTATTCACAAAATGTACAGGTTGAAAAGACGTTTCTTTCCTTCCTACAGCTTAATTAGCTATTAACTAATTAAGTCTCTCGCTGTACAATAACGGTGTTAAATGTTTGTAAATAATATTGCTTTTGGCGAAGCTTAATATTGACCAATAAAATAATAATTTTATTTAAAAAAGAACCTTTCAATGAGGGTAATGAAAAATGCACTTCCGTGAAAGTCTTGATTTCAAATCCTGTATTTAAAATGCTGAGGGCAAAAGTTTGTAATAATTAAATAAAAATTGTTCACTGTACCTTTCGAATTGTTAAGTTGTAATTTTAGATAAAAAAGGATATAAGTGTATGGCCAGCTTTAGTAAGAGCGACTTTAGAGTGAGTCATAGACACCTGCACTTTTAGTTGAGCAGCTTCCGTAGTTGGCTATGGTTGGCTAGATGACCTCGCATTTGTCGGTGTTGTGTTTTTAGAATCAATTTCGTGGTTGTAGCAGTTGTTCGCCTAAATTGTTGATGTTTTCGAATTGATTAAGGTAAGTAATGTTTGTTGACAATATCAACAGGTTCTACTGAAACGTTGAGTTAATCTCGAAAATTATAACATTGCAGAATATTATTTTTATGGGCGGCCATTGTTGTTGTGGCACCTTTCCATAGTTGATGTAAATATCGACGTTAAATTAATACGTCTGCACCATTGTAACGCTCGAAGTCAACTAAAAATCTTAACCTCCAAATGTTTGTAAATAATATTTCTTGGAGAACATTGAAATTACGTGCACTCTATTACAATTCCCGATGTCAACTAAAATCAATTCCAAAATCGATGAAATTGGTAAGCTTGTATTGCAAATATGAGTCAAATTCAAACATTTTTAATTTTTGACTTTGTTAAAAAATTGTTTTTGTTCCAGATTGACGTTCCATACTGAAATTGATTATCCATGAGGCGTTTTCCATACAATTTCATTGATATATGGCTCTTTTGTGATGTTTTTTGAATCCTTTTTTGACTATAGGTAGCGCCATTTTATACAAATTTCGGATTTTCACAAAAATGACCTTTATTAACAACTTCGTTGATTCACGTATTTAAAACACTCACTTTATATAGATGTAATCACTACATAATTTTCGATGTGAACAAATTTTTGTATAACATGTTGGTTTGGAAATAATTCGATTACAAAGTTTCTTATCTTTAAGGTACAAAACAAATAATGATTTTTAATCAATTTTCAGCTAATTAAACCTTTTGTTTTATTTTTGATGTGACAATCATCAATCTAATTATGTTTAGCAATTTTTATCATATCTTACTTATCCTGAGAGATTCAAATTTAGTTAAGAAATTGAAATTTGTGAAAATTTCAATTTTTCGTAATGCAAATTTTTAAAGTGTCTTCCGACTTAGAATTTTGTGCTTTTTATGAATTTAATATTCATTTTTTAATTGGGAGCCTTTATTAAGCATTTTGAATCATAGCAGTACGATTGAACATTCTTGGGATAAGCAACCACTGAGTAATATAAACTAATAGTGTCGAATTTAAGTTCACGATTTTACGTAAACAAATATTTTCTTCGGGGTAGTAATTAATTAGGATTAAGATTGTTAATCATTGCTAACGTGATTATTAAAATAATTTTGTTAACCAAAAAGGAAGACATTTTATTTAGTTTTTCTTTGCATTTCCACAACATTAAAAATTTACAGGGTAAAATAAAAACACTAAGATTGATTCACTTAGGAGGAATCATCTCGAGACGAAGCCAAAATTGATCAAAGGAACTCGCTCTTAAGGTAAGAGATTTCATGCAAGTGCGGATACTAATTGAGCTAGCCGGAATAAGAACAAACCCAAAATTCCATTTAAATTTCAATTACAATAAATTAAAAATTACGGTAGACGTGCCATTACCCCACCTCACCGCAATATGTAGGATAAATATTGAAATAAACCTAAGAGAAATCACTAGAATACATATTTTTCTATGATGAGCTGCTGGAAATTTTTTGATAACGGTTACATAAATTACATAAATATATCTGTACTACTATATAACTACTATCAAAAATCGTTTAGGTTACTTATGAAGTTTGATATTAGAGATTCCACATTTTCGCAGTGCTTCAGTACAAACTACAAATCGGTTAATATAAATTTTACATGAAAGTGCAAAGTAAACGG
Source organism: Podabrus alpinus (assembly GCA_932274525.1). Classification (NCBI taxonomy): domain Eukaryota; kingdom Metazoa; phylum Arthropoda; class Insecta; order Coleoptera; family Cantharidae; genus Podabrus; species Podabrus alpinus. Next base: position 40,135,748 of record OW026452.1, on the reverse strand, counting down.
TTCAGTAAAGGAATTTGTTGACTTACCATTGAGTTGCATCTAGCAAATTGTGATAATACATAACCCACTCCTAATATTGCAATTGACAGTGCCATTATCATACCTAAAAACTTTACAGAGATTGGAAGTTGATATACCACAAAAAGTATTACTAAAAATACAGCAACGACAAAGAAAATTGTAGCATTAATGATTAAAATCAATAATATAGGACTGCAGCAATCATTAAATTTTTTTAATATCTTTACGAATTCAATATATTGTAGTAATTTAGAGTATTAAATTTAAAAAAAAATTTTTTTTTTTTTTTTTTACCCCTAACTTTATTTTAATTTCACCCCAATTGTGTTTTTACAGCCCCACGTTGGATTTCAAATAAATGTCGTGATCTGGACCCTTAAAATGCCCCACGTTGGCCAGCGTCAAATAAATGTCATACAAAGCAACCCTTAAATGATTGTTTATACTTACATTCACCTTGCTCCGGTCTAGCTCAGCCCAACGATGAACAATTTATGCAAAACTTTGAAATGCTCTCAAAACAACTCATCAAAACCTTTTGAATGATAAAAATTTTGACTGTGGATTTCTCCCAAAAACTCCCACTTTCAAGCAACGAATAAAATGTAATTATTGCAAAGAAATTTTTATATTCAAATTTATAAGTATCATTGATTTATAGAAAATTTACCTGGTACCAGTTTGAATTACAAACTCAATATTTTACAAATTTAATTTGGGAAATTCCCTTACAAAGAAATAAATTCGTTGAAATTTTGCTGGATTCTCTTCTTTCTTCTTTTTTGAGTTGACGCACTGTCAACGCAAACGTAAAATGTTCTTTTATTTTTAAGTTCGCGTAAAATTAAATTCAACAGTCTTTGTTGCTGATTAAATGAATAAATTTAGTTAAATGTTGATTGGTAGTCACTAATTTCACCCTTGGGTTAATCGTGACGCCGTAAAGTTCAAAAATTTTGTTTAAAAAATTTAATAATAAATTCTGTTCGAAATACCTTTATCTACAAGTGCACCTGTTGTTAAGCCATGACTCACGCTTGACATCTGCGCAGGATCGGAGCTTGATAAAATTTCCCTCAGTTAGTTGAGTGTTGATCTCGTAAGTGCATGGTGTCCATTAAACTTGTCCACATTCTTTTGGTGTTGTAACCTCCAAATTAATGAAGTGCTAACTTTTAAAATAGCTAAATAACAAAATCACTAGCGGCTTGTCTTCAAAGATGTCGAATTGCATCTACTTCACCAAAACAATGCATTTAGCAAAAGGATAAATTTACAGTGAAAGGCATCTCAAACTTAAGAGCTGCACCTGTCTTCCATCTATGAAGTTTTGTTACCATCGGCGAGGTACAAAGTTTCTAACCTCCAAATTAATGATTCAAAAGTTAATATTGGTTGAGTTCGATTGCACGCAACCACATCGATGGAGTGCACAATGCATACTACACTTCACAAAGATACAAAATTAATAATATCCAAATATGGGATCCAAAATCAATAACGATCCTCATCGGGTGAGTGCTAATGGCATATAAACTTCCCAAGGATACAAAATTAATAATATCCAAATATGGGATCCAAAATCAATAACGATCCTCATCGGGTGAGTGCCTATGGCATACTAAAATAATTTTAACAGCACTGAACTTACTCTGTTGAGTGCCAATGGCATACTGAAAATTTTGTGATTTTGTCAAAATTTCCTAAAAATCTGTGTCTATTGTACCATCTTCACTTCTTAATTCCATCCAAATTTTCCAAATGCCACGCTATGAAGTTAAATAAACGTCTATAGGTAAGTTTTTATGTGATTTTCTCGCTCTTAGACTATTTTAAAATGTTTTATATTGCAGAATTCACCATTTCCACTGAGATGCAGCGACGAGACTCGAGCCACTTCCATTTTTTTGTACAGACGACCTTTTTTTATCACTCCGCCACTAAATCGCACATAACCAGCTTCTGAATACTTTTAAACAACACTATGAAGAATTTCTCAAAGAATGTTATACCTCACAAGTTACAAGATTTGTTATTTGTTACAAAATTTTACATTTTAGAATCCATGTGATTTTAGGTTAAAAGATAACAAAACTTTACAAGAATTTTTGATTTTCTTTGCAATTACCTTGCCCTTGTGAAATCTGAAGTGACAAATTTCTTCCCGAGATTGACCAGAGAGCTTACAACACATTTAAAAGATATCCACAGTCTTATTTCTTTATTTATTAGAAATCGTGTGAAGTCAGGATTTTGATTTTTGAGTTGTAAGCCTTGAGACCCCTCTTGTTTTGCTGCTAAATCATGTTAGCATAGTGCTGCTTAATCACTGAGCTCAGCCAACCGTGAACAAAGCTCCTGTTTGTACAAAACATAAATGTCATTATATGAGAGAAAAACTTTATTAGCTTGTCAGGCTTTTTACCCATATGAATTTCAAAGGACCCAGCAAAATACGACAATATGTATTCGTATAACTTTCCAGCAGAGCTTTTATATTTTTCCTTGGTAAGGTGACGATGCGTCTATTTTCGTTTCTTAAAGTGCAGGCCATCTCGTAAAATGAATTTTCAAAATCCATTTTTAGGCAATTGTTGTATTTATTAAAGACGTAGTGGAAACCCCGTAGAAATATAATTAATATTGTAAACACCATAATACCCACACACACGCCAAGTAATATTCCCAGTTTTTCAATTATATTCCAGTGAGGATCCATTTCCAAAATAAATACACATACAGTACTAACGTAAAATAAAACGCACATGATTAATAAACCTATATAAATGCGGGTTCGAATGCGAATAATATCATCAATCGATAACAAATGGTGTGACGTAGATTTCTCTATATTTTTCAAGATGGAGTCAAAAACTGTCAGAGCACTATCCATTATTGCAAACTTGTATAAGCAGTTAAAAATTGTTACAAATGAGAGCAAAGGTACCATTACATCGGCAGAATTGAGTAATACATCGAATAACATAAACTTGTTTTTGATTGCCCAGTATGTTCTCATTGCACTAAAATAAATGGCTAGAGAAAGCAAACTTAGAGAAAAAAATGCTGGAATTGCTTTCAATTTGCAAATAGTAGGTTCTTTTATTAGAACTACTACGTTATTCGCATGATTACATTTAAAATATACAGGTAATATTCCAACCAAATGAGTAAATTTGAATATCATACCATAAGCACAGGCAGACAATTTTGTGTTACCTGATGAACCATTTTTAGTAAGTACTCAAATGAGCTACTAGTTACTAACGGATCGCTATATGTCAACAATCCAAATTACATACTTCAGTTGAAATTTTTTAAACATAATGATACTAAATTTTCTAGCCCCTATAAATATTAAATTATATTTACAATGTTTTGAGTTTTATATCGTGTTTATCCGTTCAAAAATGTAAAACATAAATATTTGCTCAGACATAATTGTTTTTTTTTAAATAAAATTGGTAAAGATGATTGACTTCCTAGACTTGACTATAGTCGACAAAAATATCAATGAATGAATAAATCGTTAATAGTCCATTAAAAAATAAGTTTTTACCAGGATATAATATAAAATTCCTACAAAGATAACGAATAAATAATCATATGTTAAATTACAAGAGACTGAAGCTAGCCATTTAATCTCATGTTCGAAGGTGATTATTTAATTGAAGCAGATTATTTTTAAAGCACCAGAGTTATTTTTTGAGCAACTACCCTAGTAGTTGTTAGGTGTAATTGTACACTGTCACTGGTAAACACTTAACCTTAATTTTTCACGATTACTTTGTGTAATACATACCATCTTTTTACTGTATAGAATCTCAGCGATTATACAATTTTTTTATATTACATCTTTTATTATTATAAGCGATTTCCTCAAGGTTTACGAACCACGACCTGTCTCCGACGTACTGGGAGCTGGCTTATACCAGAACAACAGGGTCAATTTTTCTCACGGCAAATTTACTGCCAATAGTTTATTGGTAGATGTGGCATTTGGAACCGTAGGGTCAATTAAGCCACACTGGGAAAATTGTTCACAAGAAGATTGATGAATCAATAATTATGAGGTTATATTATTATGATCCCTTCGGATGAAATGACACCATGGAAGTAAATTTACTTATAAACGCTACGTGGAACTGCAAAAGTAGTCATAAATAGTAAATTACCGCGCTAGGATTGTAGAAAAGGCTATAACATCGCCAAGACAGGAAGCTGTTGAACTACTTTATCTTAAAATAATTAAAATTTTGTAACAATTCGTTTAGCTTTTATATTTGGAAAATCCCGGGAAAAACTAAACGAAATGTAATTGCCTTTTACCACATCCGGATAATTAACACTATCATGTAATAGAAGAACAATCTTTATGTAAACTTATAAATACCCCCACAAGCTTAGCATAAGATGTCATTTGTTCTTTATACTTGTAGTTTGTAACATTGTCCATAATTATAAATAAAGTATTTTTAAAATTTCGATTAAATTATTCGAAACTTAACTATAGCGTTGCGAAAGCAGGATAACTTCACGACTACAACCATTCTTATTTGGAGAAACCAAGGGAAAAACTGGAATTCAAGAAACATACCAGCTCATCCTATTTGAAAGATCCAAGAGAAATTTGCAACTCGGAGTGTTTCAACACATTGGAAGTTATTCCGAAGCTGTACTCCAGAAGGAAGACAGATTCTACCATTTTTCGAGTCAAAGAATCATCTAGAACGAGGCATTGAATTTGAGATTGGAAATGAACATCTTTCTCCTAACTCTGTAAGTTTTTCAATCCTTTTATCTTTAATTAAGTTTTACTATTGTGCTTAATAATAAGTAACAAAGATTGTGCTTAATGTCCGACAGTAACATAGAATTTGAATTAGAGGACACATTTTTTGAACCCTCATTAGTGGAAAGTATTAGCGTAAATTATGAGAATAATAGATTTATTATTATTAATTATTTCTGGGGCAATCTTTGGTTAAGTGCCTTTCCAATCATTTAACTTAGCGCCAAATAAATCACGCAATCATTTAATTTTCCAACAAAAACACAATAATCACTTTGCAATTGTTCAAAATTGTGCTCACTTAGAAATTTTACAAATTTAATATTCCAGCACCTACCGGCTTGCTTCATAAAAATTGTTTCTTCCAATTGTCCATAAAGAAATGTTGTTTTTACGTCAAAATGACGGATTTCTAAGTTTTGTTGCGCGGCTGTGAAAAATCTTTTTGTTGTGAAAAATCTCGCACCACTAAACGAGCTTTAAAACGCACTTCATTGCCATGTGCATCTGTTTTATCACGAAAAACCTACTTATTGTCAATAACTTGCGAATTTTCTGGTAACTTTTCGAGTGTTCAGGTTTCGTTTTCTTTTAGTGCTTGAATTTCTTCCTTTATAGCACTTTTCCACTCTTTTGAATTTCTGTCTTTCACTGCACTTTCAAAAATTTTCAGGTTTTATAATAGAACTGTATACAGCTGGTCCACAATAATCTGGTTTTTTTCCCGAATTGAAGAAATCTTAGACAACGTCGGCAGATGTACGTATTTTACTACTTTAGATCTTGCCCAAGAATTTCACCAAATAGAAATGGATCTCTTCTCTATCGAAAAAACAGCATTCACAGTAAGCACTGGCCACTACGAATATTTGCGCATGCCATTCGGTTTGAAGAATGCACCAAGCTCGTTTCAGAGAATGATGGACCACGTCCTTAAGAACTTCCTCTACAAATTCTGTTTCGTTTACATCTTCTCCAAATCTTTGCAAGAACATCTGAATCACATCCAAATGATATTTAAATGCTTGCAAAAAGTAAATCTCAAAGTTCAATTAGATAAGTCCGAATTTTTACAACTTAATATTTACAACTTTTAACATTGCAACTTTTACAACTTAACATTAAATAGCGCTATCTCTTAAGCATGTTTTCAACTACAAAAGGTCTTTTCAAAACTCCCATAAGGTTGGCCAATCTGATACTATAAAATCGAAGCTTATGGTAAACAGTGGCGGCTGGTACATAAAGGGTGACGGGGCGCCGCCCTCCTTAAGCAGAATAACAACTCGGAATAATTTTGTTTAATGCGGATGTACTGCTGGCACCATGGCAGTTCGTCACTGAATGCGACCGTAAACCGTAGCCCAAATTTAAAATACTTCGCTATATAAAAAGTGAAAAATGCGATTTGTAAGTGCCTCCTCGCAACTATAGCAAATCATGAGCCTCCATTGATGAGCAGTTTGGTTTTAAACAATCCTCCCTCAAGGTAGAAGATTCACTACATTAAATTGATTTAACACCCCTTATACAGAGTATTTTTCAAGGTGTGCTCGCTAGAATCAAACAATAATTCTAATGGGTTTCTAAAATAAAGTTTTCACTTCTTAAATTGATTTAGCAATTCTCTTCCAGTGCGGCCTCTAGGCCGCACAGCCAAGGTAATCACATGTAAATGGCTTGTTATATTATAATTTATAATATTTATGCCGTATTATAATAATTATTATATAGTATCTGTAATCTGTATTAAACAAAAATATATATTTTGAATTCCCATTAATCATTTTTATACAAGTTATATTTTCATTTATTTATTCATTCATTCATTGTTGTGCGGCCCGATCAGGTTGGTAATTAAAAAAATTAACTAATTAAAGATACATAGGTAAACTAGATAAAGATTTTCCAGGTTTTCCCAGATTTCCCAGAAGAGAAGACAGAATCAGAAATGATGACATAAGAGAAGAACTAAACATGTACTCAATTGTGGAATAGGTCCAGGAATATCAAGAAAACTGGAAGAAACACTTAACACGAATGCTAAGCAGTAGAATGCCAAAACAAGCACTTGAATACAACCCTAGAGGAAAAAGAAGCGTTGGTAGACCGAGCTTCTTCAGCTCAGTCATTCAATTCTGCATGTACAAATATGATGTCTCCTCCTTCAACCAGGGAGAAACAGCTCCACGATAAAACGACTTAACTCCAAAATATTGTAACAAAACGAGATTTTAATTCATAAAAAATTAATTTTAATATTTTAAATTGAGATATACTTATAAATTATTATTGCGAAAATAATTGATGATTGTTAATCAACCATATTTATCAACAGCGGAAGAGATAAGTTTTATAACGCGAACGAGAATTGATAATGTATTTTATCAATATTCGTCTGCATGCGAACTTCCTACGTCTAAAGATGACTTTTACACTGTTCTTTGTTTAGGTGAACTGTTTAATTTCAGACAACAGTGGAGTATCGCCAATTTGACCGGATATTTCAATGCAGTCTACGCGATTTCATTGATGAAGCAATCAAGATTTGATTGCATTGAAGCAATCAGTAGACATTTGCTTCTCGTTAAAAAAGCGATAGGGATGTATCTGTCTATAGGTGAAATTTGTCAGTGGTACAAATTCTCACGCTATGGAAGGTCAACCCTCGTGATTTCTGAAAGGTATAAATATGGTTGAATTAATTAGTCGAGAGTGAGAAGTCGGGGGTGCGCCCGTAGAGTCAGAAGTCGGGGTGGGCCCGTAGAGCCGCGGCCGGGGGCCATGGGCTTTCGGGATTAATGTTAATATGTAGTTGAATTGAGTATTGTAAATTTTCTTGTGCGGGACATTTTTATGAGTTTGGTAATTGTGATTTTGTATTGGGAAATAGTTAAGGGAGTGTCTTTGTTGAGTTTGTGTTTTAAGTGGTTGTCACATAGTTTTGTTTATTGAGTGTAACATAATCCTTCCTTACTGCTCTAATGAGAAGTCAGCTCGGAAAAGATTAAGTCCACGCAGAAGGATAAACCATCTACTTTAAATTTGCGTGGGGCCCTGGTGTTAGGTTTTAAACTAGCTCGTTATAGCCTGGAAGCGAGAGTCGTGGATCGTGTGAAAGAAACACCCCGGAGAGATCAAGGAAACAGCTTTGCTAACACAACACAATTAAAATTAACAATAAGAAGTTCATTGTCAGAAGGCAAAGATATACGCGATGTCGGATGTAAGAGGTGTTAGCCGACCAAAACAAGCACAGTAGCAACGACATTGCCACCGAAAATCACTCCCAAACATAAACCAAGGGCACATTCGAATGGTTATATAAAAATCCCACGATAAAGTGGAACCATATCGAATCCCCAATGATAAAACAAAAGACAGCAATCTCGGTGAAATGCCGCACCCTGTATATGGGTCGAACATCGCAGCCTTTCATAAAAAAATAATATAAAATCAAAAATAAACACAAAAAAATGTTTAACATAGAATTTCAAATACGAAATTCGAACCCATGTCAAACGCTTAGGAATTTCAAAGTCATTGCAGTTGACCAACGCCGGTTGATGTTTTCTAGTGGGAATAAAATACACAAGTAACCCAAATAATAATACATAATTAAATAATATAATTAATTAAAATAATTATCAAAAAGTAAAGTGCAAACACTTGGTACTCCATCCAACGTATGCGAACGTGTGAGATTAGATAGAATATCTCATCGTGCATACAACGAAAAATACGGCGTATCAACTATCTCGGCCAACATTCGTACAAAAAAATATGCAAGACAATGAAACCCTTTGTAATAAACATATCACATAAAAAAATAAGACAGTCAAGGGTTAGTTAAAACGCAATCGAACTCCTTATGTTCGGCGGAAAATTTGGCCAAGTCGAGTAATGCATTTCCCTGTGAAGCAATCAGTTCAAATTATAAAAACTTACCGAACTGAGTAAAAAAAATATCCTTCCAGAAAAATATGGACAAGGTGGTCCGACAAAAAGATAACGACCTGGAATACATCCACAATTCAGCTACCACGAACGTAAAAAATCCCCATAGTAATGGGTTGGAGCGCAAAATCCAAAACCATTCAGGATGCTGAACGGGACCCCTCACAAAAATCGCCACCATATTTTGTCAAAATTAGAACCAAAATTGTTATCACTTCACACAGAAAACACAAAACGTCGACCGCTCGGTACGAGCGCTAACCCAAGAAGTCCTTATCGTTGCATGCGCGAGTTTTAATCTCTGTCAAATACGTTCGCTATACAGAGTGCTACGAAATATGTCGCTAGATGTAAAAGTTGAATTTAATAAATTCAACGTTGTTGCGAAAAAGAGAAAATTTTTCGTAACATCTTTTATCTTGATTTTGGGGAATAGACAAGGAAAGGTCTTTGCCCTGTTCCGTGGTCTGGGTCTCCAAAAGATGTATGTAAGTACCATGTTTGATTATTTTGGATTGTATAAATATGTGTTTAAAAGGGCCACCCTAAATTGTAATAGATATTTAAATGTGTACATGTGTTTTTTTAAACTTATCCATTATTAATAAATATTGTTTTTGAAAATTCAGTGTTTTCGTTTTTCCTGTTGAGGAAAAGAACGTTTTGTTTTCAGTGTCGAGCTTAATGTCGTTTTGCCCGCACCGAAGTTTCAACTTCAACATTTAGCCGGGGGACGTAACGCCAAAACGGGAGTGTCTGGGGCTTATTACCAGAAAGTCGCGTACCAAATTGATAGTGTGTTTTTTTGAGAACAGAATTCTACGGTGGGCGTAATCGGTTGAACGGTGGTGGCAGCTTAATCCATAAATGTTCTTAGTAGATCGATAAGCGTCTAAGTGGAATTTTGTTCGATCAGCAGATTTGATTATTTTTTTTAAATAAGAAATAAGAAGAAGGCTACCGCATGGGTAAAAGGAGACATCCCAATCCATGAGTGCGGCAGTGGAGATGGTTTTGCTTGGATGGACATCAGTGATGTGATTATTTGCAGCTGTTACTTCTCTCCAAACCTGAGTAGTAACGAATTCCTGGGAAAACTGCAGGAACTAGTAGACCATATCAGAGGAAAACTAAATCACTAATTGTTACAGAAAGCTCCCGAATGGGGAGAAGATCACTATGATGTCAGAGGGGAAGTTCTCATTGAAGCCACGGAGGAGATCAGTCTGTGCGAGTGCAATATGGGCGACGAGCCAACGTTTCGGAGGACCTCCACAAGAAATTCCGAAGTGGAGTCGACGTCTACAAAAGACGTAACCTTTGGGTCGGAAAACATCATGGGCAAAGTAGCAGAATGGAGGGTGATGACGGTGAAGATATTGAGTGACCACTGTTACATCCACCTCCTACTAAAAACAGAAAGATTCCTCGAAACAAAATCCACATGGATAGACAAGAAAATAAATACAACTAAGTTAGCCGAGCTGGCCAACGAAATGCTTGATGAAAGACAAGAAAAATAATCTTGATAAAAATTTATATAACAGATGTTAACTCTTTATAAATCATTTCTAAATATTCCAATTTACATCAACAGAAACTTTAATCGAACTATTAATCAAACCATTTTATTTCAAAGAAATCTTTTGCGCAGATTGCTCGTTAATCTAAGCACGCGAGTCCCTCTCGAACTTTGAGTAGTTTGCCAGTTTTAAACGGCATTTCGGTTGCTGATCGTGTAGTTGCAGTCATTAGCTTTTCGTTACCCCTCATAGAAGTTCCATTACACATGAATATTTATTTATAACTTGCTACTTCAATTTATTGTTTTCCGATTATTCTAACAAAAAGTTGATTATTTTCAATCATAACATTTATTGTTCTAAAATTGTTCACTAATGAACCTCTTAATATTTCATTATGGGAGAATACCCACATTTGAAAATAAAACTTCGAAGAAAATGTTTCGCTTGTTCATAGTTATTGAAATCTTAATTGCAAGTCTCGTGCAGCCAAATTGTTTAAACAAAATAATAAACGGCAATTTTAATGATCGAACAACAATCGTGGTCGATTCTTCACCTGACCTCAACGTGGGGGCTCCAAAATTTGGTGTCGATTTTGAAACTTTGGACAGTTTGGAAACCAAACGCAACGACATGCAAATTTTTATCCCCGAAAAAACCAACAACTACATTTTGAGTTACCAAAGTTTGGACCACCTCAATGAAACGTTGGAAAAACTGAAAAATTTCCAAACAACGTGGAACTCGAGAGCTAAAGTTTTGGTGAATTCCTACGCCTACATTAACCAAACGACAGTTTCGAATGTTATGCGTTTATTGTGGGAGTACAACTTTTACAACTTCTTGGTAGCAGTCCAAAATGAAACCACCAAGTTGTACGGTTACGACTTCCAACGGAGTAACTGTGGAAAAAACATCACTGCTGAGCTAATCGGTGATTGTCAAAATTTATCTTTCAAAAATTTCTTCCAAAAACATAAAATGAACGATATGTGCAACACAAACTTAAGAATACTTTGGAATCCAAACGAACCTTTCACCATTGATCCCAAATTTGAGAAAAACCCAGGAATGTTAATTTCACTTGTTGGTGTTGTGGCTGAGAAAAGTAACTTCAGTGTTACGTTTGCTGAAACTTTTGTTTCTGAAGGTTTTGGTGACGGTCCGAAGGTCCAAGAAGATTTGTCCAACTACATGGGTGACGTTTTTGTTGCACTGAATGGATACGAATACGAGAAATGTGTCATCTTATGCGACTGCACGACATCGGTAAATATGGAGTACTTGTATTGGATTTTGCCTAAACCATTACGAAAACCATTCTGGAAAAGCATTTTGACACCCTTCACCACGAAAACCTGGACATATTTAGGCGTCACCCTCCTTTTTGCGGTTTTAACATTTTGGGCTACAAGCATCAATCTGGTCAAATCGGAAATCCTCCGTCTGAGCGTACCGTTAATGGTGGTCATCCAAATGCTCTTGGGAAACAGTGTGGCTTTCATGTCCAGAAACCGTAGTTTCAAACTATTTTTCTTGGATTTTAGCCTCGCGTGCATTATCATCAACACGGATTATAAGGGAAAACTCTTCGTCTTGCTCAGCAATCCCGGTCGCGAAGAAGGAATCAAAACACTTGATGACATTTTAGATTCCAATTATCCGATCATACTTTTTCCGGGTTACAGTGTCATTTTTATGTTTACAGGATCCAAAAATGAAATGGTTTTCGATCGGTTCATTCCGGCAAACTCTTCCTCCGATTCAGAAACACTCGATGATTGGGCCCTGAAAAGAAACTACATCACCATAAGCAATTGGGGACAAATTATTTTTAAACCTCACTTTCAGCATATGTTCAACACTTTGGAAGTTTTCAATTTCCACAATCCATTCGTGTTGAGGCGCGATCACATTTTGTTTGATCGTTTTGATATTATGATTATAAGGATCCTTGAAGCTAGGTTGTACAAGAAGTGGATTTCTGATATTCAGACCGAATATTTTAAGCGAACTTTCGATAACGAAACCGATGGAGTTTTCAAGTTAACGATTCGTCATTTGGAGGGAGCTTTTATTTTATTGGTGTTTGGTTATATTCTTGCTTTCGTAGTTTTCATTTTGGAACACATAGCTAAGCGATTGAAGTGCTTTTAAAAAAGTGTGATATGGAAGCGTCACTGTCAGCTTATTTCAAAATATAATCTGCAAGCTAAAATAACACAAAATCGATCAAATTTGGAGTATCCGCAAATTTTACACTGTTGGCGAAAAAAAATATTTATTGGATTTGGATTGGCACTTTGGGAAATTTTAGATTCCCATTAGATTAAGGTTTACAAATTATGACATTTTTATCGGTGTATTTATTATATAATTATATACGAAGGTTCTTAATTTACATTGTTTTATTTTGTGTGATTTGAAATTACATATTTTACTAAGCCGGAAAAATGGTTAGTTTGCAAAAAATTCGGACAAGCTGAAATTTTGCAAACGTTGTGGATTGGAGTCTCCCATGAACCTCCCAAAATTGTTTAAAATGTCCTGCTTGCTTCTTCCCCAATTACGGATATATAATTCTATAACTGGATACATATCAGTTTTGCAGTTTTAGATCAAAATTGAAGACAACAAAAACCTCTCCAAAATAAATTCTACGAAATTCACTTTTCAAAATGAAGTTGACATTCTTCTTCTTCTTCTTCGGTTTCCTCTTGACAGAGAAGTCTCTTGAAAGATGTTGTAGAGAGTTATTGGTGATCTCCTTCACTTGATCTGCCTAGCGCTTCGGTGATCGACCCCTTGGTCTAGTTCCCTCTACTTTGCCCTGAATGATTAGCTCTCCAGGCCGTCGTCACATTCTTTCGTTATGTGTCCAAAGTACTTTAGCACGTGTTGGTACACAACCTGAGATAGTCTCTGAGGCTCATCTATTTCTGCAATAATGGACACATTGGTTCTTTTCGCAGTCCATGGTATGTGCAGCATTCTTCTCCAGCACACCACATCTCAAGTGCGTCGATTTTTTTCCGATCTTGCATTTTTACAGTCCATGATTCTGCGCCATACAGCACGATGGGGAAGACTAACGCTTTCATCATTAGTTTTTTAGTATTGATAGTGATTTTTTTGTCTTTCCATATTCTTTGTAGACTTCTAACAGCATTTCTTGCCATTTCGCAGCGTCTTTTGATTTCTTTAGTACTTCCGCCTTCATTGCTAATGAGTGCTCCCAGGTATATGTATTGGTTAACAACCTAATAGCACGAGATCTGCCGGATCTGAGGGTTATTATTGTTGGCTCGGTCCACAATCATTACTTTGGTCTTGTCGTTATTAATAATTAAAGCCGCAAATGCGGCTTTCGTCATTTAGCCGCTTCATAAGCAATGTCAATTCTTCGGCTGAGTTGGCAAGGAGGGCGGTGTCATCAGCATAACGTAGATTTCTTATCTTTCTGCCTCCAATGGTGAAACCGTAATTCCATCTTTCTAGAGTTTTCCTCATGACGTATTCACCATATATGTTAAATAACATGGCGACAGAATACATCCCTGTCTCACACCTTTCTCAACTTTGCATGGGTTAGAGAGTCTGGCGTCTATTTTGATTCTTGCGATGCTCTTCTTATAAAGTTCTTGTACCAATTTGGTTAAGTGTTCTGGTACTCCCATTTCTGTCATCACCCGCCACAGCATTCCCCACTCAATACTGTCAAAAGCGTTACGGTAATCTACGAAGCAGACATAAAGTGGTTTGTTAAACTCTCTTGCTTTTTCGATTATTTGTCGGATGTTTAGGATATGCTCGCGAGTGCCTCTTCCTCTCACGAAGCCGGCTTGTTCGGGCGGAATCTGCCAGGATAGGTATGGCTTCAATCTATTATGTATTATGTGCAGTAGTACTTTGCTGGCATGTGATATCAGTGCAATTAGTCGGTAGTTTTCGCATATTTCTTTTGACCCCTTCTTATGGAGTGGTATGAACATGGAATTAGTCCAATCGTCTGGCCATTCTCCGGTTTCCCATATTCTTTGACAGGTAGCATGCATTATTGTTACACCTGTCTCTCCCATGGCTTGTATGATTTCCGCAGCGACCCCCATCTACTCCTACAGCTTTGTTGAGCTTTGGTTTATTTATAGCGTCTCTTATCTCGTCCTTTAGTATATCAGGCTCTCGCTCCGTATCTTGAGACATAGAGGAATAAGCGACATCAATTTCTTCAGCTTTAAACAGCTTTCCACAATATTTCCTCCATACTTCCATCACCCCATGTATATCTGTGATTTTATCGCCCTCAGTATTCCTAATAGCCCATGAACGCGGTGAAAAACGTCTCGTTATTCTCTTGATTGCCATGAACATGGATCTGGTACTATTTCTATTGGCATATGTTTGAACTTCATTGCATATTTCTTGGATATAGTTGTTCTTGTCCCTTCTACAAGCCCTTTGTATCAGGTGATTGAGTTCTTCATATCTTGCACGTTGATCGTTCGTGTTCATACCATCTCTTTTTATTTCTCTCCTCTGTACTATAATTTGGAGGGTGGCATCCGTCATCCATTGCTTCCGTTTGGTAGGCAGTCGGGCAGGATTTCAATGTCATCTCAATCATATCCTTAGTTTCTTGCCATGTTTGTTCAGGTGGTGCAGCTGCTATCTTCTCGGAAGCGTTCTTGTTATACGTTTCTTCTATTCTCTTGGAAAACTCTTCTCTATTTTCGTTAGTTATAACTTTTGCTCTTATGGTGGTTTTTTGTACTGCGTTAAGTTTCAATCGGAAGTCAGCTACTAGGAGATTGTGATCACTACCGCTGATACCGTGATCACTAACTTATGAAGTTGACATAAGAATATGTTATTAAAATACGAATTATTAAAAAACTTAGGTCCAATTTCAATTTTTTTAAATAAAGCAGCAACGGAAAATATGTAAATTTTGAAAAAAATTAGTTTGTAGAGAATTTTCTGTTCTTTAGTTTTGGTCAAATGAGAATTTTCTGTGAAAATAAAATTAAGGGAGTTATAAACGAAAAACCACGCTGGAAATACCAAAATAGCTGACGGCGCTGGTGGATTCATTCGATACTCAAATAAATGATGGTTTCCAAATTTCAGTCTTGGTACTGCAGATGATTTAAAAAAATTTGTTAACACACATTTATTGAACAATCACATATACATCAACTTACAAATTCTTATAACATCTTGATATATGGTATGCATGGTTTTATATATTATTAATTATGCAAAATCATTATTATTAGAAAGTGCATTCCTGTATACATACAATGGGGGTTGAATGCCCATAGCCCCTCCACTGTTGGAACATTTTTTAAGACAATATAGATATGCCAAAACGAGTGCCACAAGTAAAATCATGATACGATGAAGCAAAACATTTGAAATGTTTCCATTTTCTTACTAAATTTTTAAATAACGTCGATTCTGAATCGACTATTTGTTGTATTTTGTGACTGTTCATTATAGAATCCCATGTCCGCTTGTATTTGAAAATCTACCTCTTCGAGCTATTACAGAATGAAGTTCTCGATATCTCAATAACGATTAAATCTATATAATCTCGACCATGACGCATATGAATGAATTAACGAACAATCCAATCTCGACCGTGACGCGTATGCGAGATTAACGAGCAATCAAAATCGGTTCTCACAATTAAGTTTTCATAGTTTTTGCTGTAAAGTGGTAAATCTCAGCTTTTGTAGGATTTCAAATTTGTCTAATTTGTTGACCAACTTATTTATATAAACGTCTCCTTATTCACAGGAATGCTGCTTATAATAAATATCAAAAATCATATGTGTAAAGTGTGAAAAATCGAATAAATAGTGTGGAACCTTTTGAGAACATCAACAGCAACTTTAATAAATTTAAAATACAAGTCGTATAACTGCTTAGGTTTCTAATTAATTAAAAAGTATGTCGTATTCATTTTGATCAGCCTCTAGGTAATTTCGTCTCTAGTCATCTGGTTTTAGGCCTCTTCTCCATCAAAGCAAGGATTTTGCTATACCTTACCACAATAACCAACTTCAGAGTGGAGGGAAAATCTTTAAATTGATCGCCATAGCATTGCGCTACGTCGGTACTTAAAAGTTATTTTACGCAATTAGCAAAAATAAGTGCAACAACCGTGTAAAAATTCTGATTGCAATGTCAATCAAAATGCAATACGAAACCAATGACAATGATATCATAAAAATTCACAATAAACATTATAACGCTCCTTGTCGTGTCGTCGTAATAATTAATACAGGTTCTTCTTATATAAAAGAAACCAAAGTTAAAAGTGGGCTTTGTTTAAATTAGTTGTTAACTCAAATTTTTAAACTACAAAACTACAGGATCCAAAAACTGAAATTGTACTGCGACTAAGACGTAGGTCAACACTGTCGCCAACATCTACAAAATAAAATTATATTACATGGCTTCTGTTTTTTTTAGCGTCAAATAAACAACTCCGAAGTTGTTACTCACGTTCGGAAATAGTTGAATGTCCATCGGAATAATATCTGATAGTTGTAATTTGATTGGATATTTTTTAGCGACATAGAGAAAGCATTCGAACTGAAAACAAACACGATAGAATTATAATTCATTTATTTCATATTCACGAATGTGATGTCGACGCATGTCGATGTCAGAAAATTTCTTTCGTGTCCACAAAACATGCTTTGAAATTTTGGGTCGGATTACCTAACCGTGGTCACCCCAAAAAAATTGAAAATTTCCTATTGCAAAGAGGAAGGTTTATATAGTATAATGACATAATTTTAACAAGCGAAGATATAATAAAAATTTCGAGAAAAATCAATTTGAAAGTATGTAAATTTAGCGCATTTTTCTTCGATTTTTGGGGTGCATTCGATAAGGAGGGTAATCCATCGTCAAAACCTACCCTTACGGGGCGCCCCTCCGCTCCGCTCCGGGTTGCACCCCTCCAGGGCGGTTTTGACTCTGGTTACTAGGCTAAACATACGAGAAGGCGCCGCATATCAAGAAAACCGGGATAAATAAAAACCGGGAGCTTAGAGACCCTTGAAATAGCATTAAAAAGTATAGTTGCGGTATGGGGCAGTAAACTATTACGTTTCACCCCCAAAAAATCGCGTAAAAACAAAAAATAATCGATGTTACATGTACGAGAGTCGAGATGCATCTGCCGGTGCGAAATATTCTAAGTGGTAGGGTCATTCATAGCGCACGGACTGTCAACAGAATGCGCGACGCGCGGGAATCTCACTAATTTTTACTCAAAATTTTGATTATATCTTCGCTTGTGAAAATTATGTCAGTATACTATATAAACCTTCCTCTTTGCAATAGGAAATTTTCACTTTATTTGGAGTGACCACGGTTAGGTAATCCCCACCGAAATTTTAGAAGTTGATTAAGTTAATTCACAATCCTCACATAGAGTTAATCCAGCTCACTTTAACTGAAGAATTTACCACACCATCACCAATTCATAAAAAGTTAAACATAAGGATGTATGTAATAAAAACAAAAGGTTTTTGGGTTATTTTTCTAACTTGATTCGTTTCCACGTTACCAACGTCAGAGTATATAACTTTGGAACCAATGAACTGATTGATTTTTTCCTGATTTTTTTCTGGCTGTTTCATCTTTTGAGTACAAATGATTTTTATGGAAGCTTATTGGAGCTCAAACGATTTTCAATCGATTAGGATTTTTTTATTTTATTGAAAAATTCGCATCTTAAAAAAAGCATTTCTACAGCCTCTCCCAAAATTCTCCTAAATAATTGAATTTTTATTAAAAGTCTTAGGAGTACAAACGATTTTTATTGAAGCTCATTCTCTACCGATCGATACCAATTTTATGCAAAAATTCACACGGGGGGGGGGGGGTTCTACCGTTTCTACAGCCTCTGCCCAAAGTTTTTGCGAATCATTTTTATGGAAGCTCATTGGAGCTCAATGTATTGTAATGTTATTCGCTTGACTGCATTAGCAAGTATAAAGGGATGAACAATTTGTTAATAAAAATTTAAATAAACGTGCAATAATTAAAAAGAAATCATGGCAAAATGATAAATTCATTTATGAAATAAAAAAAAATATATCATGTAAAATTTGTTAGTTATAAGTTGTTCGTTAAAAATTATGTTAGTTAAAAATTTGTTATAAACTAGGTTAATTAGTGATTAGTATGTTATTTCTGACTTTATCTTCATCTATGGCCGTCTCCGACCACAGCAGTGGCCTACTGCGATTGCTGGTTGAGTTACGGAGCGGAGAGATTTCTGGTTCGATATCGGAACTAGTGGAAGTTTCTTGGCTCTGCTCTCCAGTGAACAACAGAAAGGCTATGTGGTGAAACAGCCTGGCATCTTCTTTGACATATGCAGACTCTGTGAATCGGAAGCTGAATCGGCCGAACACATTCTGTAGCTGCGATGCTTTAGCCCGATCCAGGCTAAAAATATGTGGGACAAACCCAAAGGTGGTACAACAAAGCCTCTCAGGAATATTCTGTGATTTGCTAGCAACTGCTAGCAAATTTGAATTTCCTGAATACCTAATTAGTAGGGGAACAAAAGATCAATACTGGTCGCAGTTCAGAAAGGCCCTTGCGGCCAATCGACCCCTGAGTACAATACAAAAAAAATACAATGTTATGCAAACTTAAAAAAGGTTTAACGATGACATTTGTGTAATGGATTGGTACAGTAAATTGAATGGACGATATTCGCTTCCAAATAAATAATAATAGTGCATCGTATTCAAATTAGCGGGTCGTTCCTATAAAAACAATTTTGAATTAAAAATCAAGTGGCGAAAATATTGATTATTTTACCTACCAATAAAAAACATTAAAACATAAAAAACAGTCAGGCCTTGGATTTTGCAACAAAATAATTTTCCTTGGTAACGTGTTTGTTGACCTAAGTAACGCAATAATTTTACGAAGATGGACACATAAATTTGGTGATCCAGAGTTTTTTACAATAAAATATATGAAAGGGAGTGACTAGCTCCACGTAATTTGGTACTTGCGCAGTTGCGTCTCTTTTGTACTTGGACAAAATTCGAATAATTTTCAATCGTATTTAAAATATCAAATTTTATTTCCGCGCAAGTTGGCGCATACTCAGTTTCACCAGATTATTAATTTGTGTTTATCAGTGTTAATTTATTAATTGTTATTGGTTCCTTGCTGGTTTGGTTTTGAATATGTAAATTTGCTTAACAGATAGTAAATTATTATTTATTTCTTAGCATTCACCATCAGGTTATTGAAAATTTTTACCTCTAACCTGACTTTTATCAAAACCAAAACAAATCTTGAAGACGAACGGAGGAAGTTGTAAATTCAAAAACTTTGACGATTTTTTACAATAAATTATTATCTACTAATTATGTAAGTTTTTAACTTTTCTAATAAATTTTTTTTAATGTAATTTAATTTCTTAGCAACTTTTTAAACAGCTTCCACATAATCGGAAACTTCTTGGTGACATTTATACAAACAAGTTATTGCAAATGAAAGTTAATAAACATATTATGCTACGTGCTGATTTAGAGAACCGGCTTGATAAATGCATCACATCGAAGGACGTTAGAAACCTGCAACAAATGGGAAGAGAAGGAAGAAAACAACATTCAAACTGTATGTGACAAAAGATAATCTAATTTTGGCAAGTTGCATTTTTTAAAATTAACTTACTTATTTTGATTTAATTTTACAGGCGCAGACTCTCACCTGTTAGTGGTGATTCACAATGAATGTAAGACATAAGAAATACGCAAGACGTCAAATTAACATAACGCGTAATTTTAATACATAAAATCGTTCCAATTTAATGCAATTAAAATTAATAAAACAAGCGTGCAATAAAAATTATTTTACCATTTTTTTGTTATTTATTTCTGTAATTTTAGCTAAGAAGTACTTTAAACTTTTATGCTACATTATAAAAAAGTTAATTAATATACTATGTGCGTATGCTTAAAACTTCCCGCTCGGTCAAATCTTTATCGGACATAATATTTTGGATTTTATTCCATGACGAATTGCAATTCTTAAAGGTTTCCAAAAACCATTCCAAACTTTCTTCGTCTACCCGAATCAATGCAATCATAGCCAAAATACTGCTCTCACCATTACCATCTACATTTAAAATAAGATAGAGAGATGGTTCGATGTTCAATAATTTATAAGTTGCATCTATGCAGATGAACTCCGGGCATGCTGACAGCGAAGAAATCATTAAACATCATCGTTGTCCAGTAACAGGTGAGAGCCTGCGCCTGCAAAATTAAATCAGAATTCGTGTAAACCGCGTGTAAACTTATCCCCCCCCCTTTAGTAACAAAAGCAAGTACTTCGATTGAGGATCGCCCAGTCGAAGAGTAGAGCCAACTAAACTACTATTGTTCATTTCGCACCCCTTTTTGGCTCATTTCGGTCAACTCACCCCCATCGCTGCTTTAGCTAGCCAACGATTATTAGGTATTATTTGTTAGAAGGGTGTCGCGGAAGTAGTTTAGATTGTAACAAAGTGTCAAATCCTTAAAAGCATATTTTTTTATTTATACAATGATGGTGTGTATCAAGATTTGTGTGGGTCAGGTTAATTTTACCAATTTTTCAATTGAGGTTAGCTGGATTGGCCCCGTATTGGAACAAACCTGAAGATTTTCAGCAGGATTCAGTTTACTGAATCGAAATCTTTGCAATTGTATTAGCATGTTGTTGTTCTAAAACAAAATATTTAGATCAGTTACGTTTACCCATTATTTTGTTGTTTATTTAGTGCAATAATTAAATATTGGATATAATAGAATTGGTTTAGTTTCGTGCTTGTTATAATGGTACTTTATGCACCAAGGGAGCAAAGTGACTTTTTTTTGCCCGAGGGTAAAGGATTGTTTACACGAGGCGCCAGCCGAGTGAAACAATTACCCATGGGCCAAAAGTCACTTTACGCTTTTCTGATTGAGAAAAAGGCGTTCCGCATATAATTCTGTGGCAATACGGAACAACGGCTTAAGTCAATTTTTTAACTTTTTGAGATATATACCTATGTCAAAAAATTCGTTTTTCTGCGCTTTATCGATCTGGAAAATTGGCAAAAGTCATTTCGTAATAGTTTAGGATGTATACAGTGCGGATCATTTGGCTTAAATCAATTCAGAAGGAAAATATCACAATTTTGATTTGGAAAAGTGACCTAAGTCACTTGGGTCGTTTTACCAAATCAAACTTGTGATATTTTCTTTCTGTATTGACTTGAGCCAAATGATTGCCGTACTTGACGACTTCATGACTGTGTATCTACGATAGACAAGCATATTGTTAAACGAAATCGCGTCCTGTTTATATGGATATTATAGTCTTTATTCGGATACGTGTGGTGGACAAAATAAAAATTCACACGTAAGCGCTATGTTTTTGACTGCCATCAAGAATTTCCCAAACATTAAGACTATAGATAACAAATTTCTCGTTCCTGGGCACACTCAAATGGAATGTGATGTAGATCACTCCATTATTGAGAGAACAAAAAAACGCACGAACCTGAAAATTGAGCACACATACGATTGGAACCAACTTATTCGCATCTCTTCCAAAAAAAATACCGATAATTGTGACAGATATGAGACAAGGAATAATTTATGATTTTTCCAGTTTGCTGAAAGACGTGTTACAAGTGCATAAAAAATGAATTGGGCAAAAAATTTGTGTGGAGGCCAGTCAAGTGGTTGAGTTATACCGAAGCCGAATCTCCCATTGCATTATACCTATATAAACATTCCTTGAGAGAAGAAGATGGAGTAGTTAGAATTTCATTCCAACGAAGAAAATCAAATGCTGGTGGGGGAAACCACTTAAGGAGGAAGTATGAGGCGTTGTTGCATATTAGCAAAGAAAAGAAAAAAGACTTGTTAAGTATTCTCCATTTGATTAGCCCACGCCATCACGAATTTTATCGTCAGTTACCATGCGACAACATCGCAAACATTCATCCTACATTCAAAAGTGATTCCGAAGAAAACTAAAACTAGAAAACTATAATAAAATGATTTTAATCAAAAAAAAAGTAAAATTTTTATATAACACCATGGGCTTAAGTCATTTTCTCGAATACCTTACTTTAAATTTACGTTTGGAAAAATGGCTTAAGTTCTTGTAATTTAGTTAAAATTTATTATTATGTTGAAATATTAATAACATCATATTGTCAACATGTCTACACATTACTAATACAAAAAAAAATTACCCAAAACTGATAAGTTGACTTCATAGGATACAAAAATTCGTACACATTTTTTTGTACGGTTGCCATTTCTCTTCTCCTGTACAATCATAAAAAAATAAAAAATTGATTTTTAAACAATGCAAGGAACGTAAATTTGATACAATGGTACAAAATGTATAGTGAATTCTCTAAGTGCGGCCTTTAAGGCAAGTTACCTTTAATTTGGATTCCATCTTTTTGGACTCGTTTTAGATAAACTAAAATTTTTCCATGGAAGTGCAAAACAAATAGTGCAAAAAGAAATTTGTTAACTTACCATTGAGTTACATCGAGCAAATTTTGACAATATATAGCCCATTCCGGTTATTGCCACCGACAGTGCAATTACGTTAAATAGGAATTTTAAAGAGACTGGAGGTTGATATACCACGTAAAGTACCACTAAAAATACAGCAAGGACAAAGAAACATAAAGAACCTATGACTACAGTCAATAACAATGGACTGCACTGATCATTGAATTTCGTTAAAATCTTTACAAACGCAATATATGTGTCACTATAGCCTTTCAGAATAGTTTTTATGTCTTGCCTTGGTAAGGCAATAATGCAATCATTTTCGTTGGTTAAAGTGCAGGTGGTCTCCTCGTAAAATAAATTTTCTAAATCCATTTTTAGAAAATTAACGTATTTATTATGAATGTAGTAGAAAACCCGCAGAAAAAAAATTAGTACCGTGAATATCGCAATAGCCGTATATATGCTAAGTAATGCTCCCATTTTTTCAATTATATTCCATTCAGGACTAATATCGAAAATAAATATACATACAGTACAGCCATATAATAAAACGCACAGGATTATTAAATCTATGTAAGTTTGCCATCGAAAACGAATAACGTCATCAATCGATAACAATTGATGCGACGTAGTTCTCTCAAAATTTTTCATGACAGAGTCAAAAAATGCCAGCACACACTCCATTTTTGGATACTTGCATAAGCAGTGCAAAGTTGTAAGAAACCCCAGAAGACTCATTATAACATCGGTAAAATTCATCAACATATAAAATAGTATCAAGTTGTTTTTGATAGCCCAGTATGTTCTTGTTGCGCTAAAGTAACCAGATAAAGAAAACACAATTAGAGAAAAAATTGCTGGAATTGCGTTCAATTTGCAAAAAATGGGCTCCGTCGTTCGAATTACTGCATTGTTCGCATGATTACATTTGAAAACTGTATTTGATACTCCCACCAAATGAGTAAATTTGAATATTATACCACAAGCACAAGCCAGACAATTTGCTGCTACCGGTTGAACCATTTTTGATACACAATTGAAAGACTAACGTATCGCTATATGTAGGCTAACAAAACACTAAAATTATAGTAATTTATGTACCCTCGAAAATTATAATTGTATTGACAATGTTTTGAATTTTCTAATCTACTTCTCGATTTAAAAAATTAGTAATCATAGTTAATTGCTAATTATACCGTATACATTTTTGGTGGCGTGTATAATCGAAAATTATCGATTTTAACAAAATTAGTAAGATCAATGATTTACTAATTGACTTTAATTTTAGTAAGGAACTTTTTGTTTCCACATGTTTTTTCGGTTAGTCGGCAAAAATCATTTTTGGCGCAGTCGGTATAACATTCCCAAAATTGTCGTATCGTAAGAGCAATTTTCATATCAACGATTAATTGAGAAATCGTAATGCGTTCAGCATTAACACTTATCAGAATTTTTGTTTTAGAAGATCTAGGTTCACCTATATTTGGCATAAGGGTTACCAAGGCCGTCATTATTTTTTTTTGCTTTCTGAACGGTTCTGTTAAGGTGTTCCGATAATGTACATTTTGTATCTAGCCATACTCCCAGCTGCTTCAATGCTATGGAGGGACTGATTATACGAGTTGTAGTTCCGAGTATGTCGAAGTTAATTGCTTTAATTTTCCACTTCGTGGTTAGGAGAGCCGCTTCTGTCTTCTGAGGCGCCAGTTCTAAACCCCTTTCTCTGATCCAGTTGGCAACCTTTACGATGCACAGTGGGGCAAGAGAGCTAAAACGTTCTATTAAATGAAAAACTTAAAAGCAATTTAGAGATTCCTCTCCATAATGTATGAATACACCACTAACCCACGCACACTAGAACACTACTAAATTTTCGGTGGCCCTCCGTGACCCGGATTAGCGCGATTTTTCTCTACCGGAAGCATTTTTAAGAATTGAAATATTTAGTTTGAAACTTTGAAATTGAAGTATATTGTGACATTTTAGTAATTCTAAACTTGTATTAAAGAGCATGTAATTTATAAAAGTACGCTACGGAACGGTATTGTTGAAATCTGAAGTTTAATTAGTTTTTGGGGCTTTTTGGTTATGTTTTAAAGCATATTGAGCTTTGATTTTTTTTCCTAATGGGTATTGAGTATAAGAAAACAGTCGCGTTTAAACATTGTACCAAATTTTACAAAGCTCTTCGCTAGATACAATTTTGTTCATTTTCGGAAGCAATTCATACAGGGTGGTAACAAAGATTTTAAAATGTATAGAGAGCATTAGTCCAGAAAATGCAGTCGGGAAAATACGAATACTGATATTTTTAACTTTTTTTATTGAGTTCCGATCCCGTAATCACTCGCAAACGAAAACTAGAAAAGAGAAAATACAACACATTTCAAAAGAAGCACTAGGATTATTGAAATCTCCAACGGTCATGGTCATTCGTAATCGGGATAATGATTATGATAACAGTGAAGATGATGAGGATTATGATGATAACATATTCGAAGATTTTGTAAATTAATTTTGTTTTCGGTAAGCGTTAATTAATAACAAATTAATAATACTTTTTATTTTTATATTATTTTTAATAAAGGGAATTTCAAAAAAGTGAAAGAAAAAATTTTATTTAGATATAATACTATAATCGCTTCACTAGATGCAATTTTGTTTATTTTTGGAAGCAGTTCATACAGGGCGATTAAAAAAAAATTTTGTTGCTAAACCAAATAAGCTGTTTTTCGGCTAAGGAATATGATAAAATTGTATCTATCGATTTTTTAAATACTACTAACAACCCTGAAAATACATATCCAACTTAGAAATCCATTCAAATGGTATTTGATTTAATAGCACGTTTTAGCTCTCTTGCCCCACTGTGCGATGGTAGCGTTTGCAGTGTTCATCAGTATTTCTTCTGTCTGTACTACTACTAATGCAGCGACGTCATCAGCAAAGCTGAACATTCACAGAGTCGCTACCCCCTCGACGTTATCCGTGTAAAGAACAGCAACCTTTGTTTTGCCGCTTGCAATAATGCGGTTCTTTGTCTCAATTCGATGCACTTTGGCTCGTTGGGCCATTTAGCTGCCTTGTGTCCAACTGCAGTGCATTTGAGGCAAGTGGTTCCTCTTGGTATGTTGCATGTTGACGCTGGGTGGCCTGTTCCCCAGCAGGCTTGGCAGAATCCAAGAAAAAGTTGTATTTCCCTGATTCTGCAGCCGCTGACCATGCCGATGGTAACTCTTCCGTTTTGCAGGATATTTTTCGTTCCCGCTTCGTCGCATCGCACGACCGCCACTTGGGTGCCCTCGAACGCTGGTCGGAGGAAACGAAGGGTTATGTTACCCCCGTCCCGATGGTTTTCCTGGAACTCCTCTCGATTTCCTCTTATCTGTCTCTTATCTGTATGTCGGTCTGCTTGGAGAGATGCGTGACCGTAGTTTCCTAGTTGTTTTCCTGGAGTTTGTTATGGAGGAGCCGTGTGCTCTCCTCTCCCCCGCCTCTTTCCGGTTCAATGAGGACGTCACCGGCCCTAGTCCTATACTCAGTCCTTGGGTATATTCATAACTAAAAATATCCATGCCAACCTTCTGCCGAGGTACAGCGATGGCGACCTTACTACGGTACGGTTCAGCTGCGACTTTTGCAATGGTCAACCTTTCGAAGACTTTCACTTCCTCGTTTTCTATCAAAAAATTATGTTTTTAGATACCAATTGTGTTTTCATCCACTCTCCTTACACTTGACACCTTTCTTCACTATCAAAATAAGGGAAATATTGTGACTGATTTTAGAATCCATCACTTACATTCCACCTTGTATAATACTAATTTTATAAAGCGCATTATGACCGCGCCGGCGTGAAGTATGTGGGGACTGCGCGCGAGGAGTTAAATTCGACAGGGCAAGGAGAACGGTCCACTTTTTGACGACCATTTTCTTGATTAATTTAATCATTTTGATTTTCGTTGTTTTCGGCCTTCAATTACTTAGTTAATTGTGAGTGTGGGTCATAGTTTTTAAATCTCCAGAAGCTACACGTAATTACTACGGATTGAAAACACTCAAAAAAATCCAATCTTACCAGCCAGAATAACGAACTTTAAATCAAGAATAAAAGTTCTGTAAATTGACCCAATCATTCCGGGTCCTTGAATCGAGAATAATTTAAGAATGGCAGGTTTATTGTTAATTAGGGTTGTCGAAACCCTAATACTTAAGCAGGCATCCTCTATTTAAACATGCCCATTCTTAATTTATGCTAATCACACCCGAGGTTTATTTCAAAGCGAACACATTCTGGTTCCAAGATTTAAGAAGTTATTAATTTTAGAATGACCAGTCTTAAAAATAGTTTCAAAACATTCTTGTTTTCAGAACACCCGTTCTCATATCTACTAGATCTAAGTAGGGTCTCCTTCTTATTTTATACTCAAAATTCTTGTTTGTAGGATTTTAAGAATTGTTTTTTTAAGAATTGTCATTTTTAATACCTGTGATTCTTGGAGTCTGAAATTAAATTTTGAAAATTAGAAATAAAATCTTACCTTGACCGAGGATCGAACCCGTGACCTTCCCTTCATTGTCCGTCAGCGTTAACCTCTGTGCCACCTAGCTGTTGTTATTTTAGTTGTAAAATTGCTTTATGACTACAAAAATTTAATTTATAAGAAAAAAGGACTATTCGGATTTAATTTCCTAATTACATTTGCGGCGGATTATCAGATAATTGTAATACCAAACAAAAAAGAAATTTGTATATAAACGATTTCGACAGTCAGTCAACTTGAATAAATATATACTGGTATTAAAAATCCAAATGGTTGGATACCAAAGTAATAGGCAACGAATGAGCACCCGTGGCCCGCCACACTCTCTCGTGCGGCCCTTAAAATATTTTTCCCTTCCAAACGTAATAAAAATTTATCGATATTCAATTTTAAATTTAAATTATTTATAATATAATATATTTTAATGTTAAATAGTTTTCACATTTCAATATTATAGTTTTCTTTTCTGCAATATTTTTCTTTTCGTAATACCACGTGGGTGTTCATAAAAAATTTGTAGTTTTATATCTTTTTTCACTATTACACCTACTTATTATTTGTCATAATTAATTAATTTTAATAATAATTAATTTTATTTAAATAGTTAAACACAAATAAGCATAATTATTTATAATAACATGTAACCAATGAGAAACAAGAGTTTTGCTAACGGTGAATTTTTCTTAATTCTGATTGGTTAAAACTGTTTTAAAAGACGGAATTAAAATTTATTGCTATTTAATCTCGCAAGCGAGATAAGGCTCCAATGCCGAAACGGGTCGCTCATCCCTCGTAAAAAGGCCAAAGCCCGTTATATTATCCCCATAATTTTGAGATGGAGGAGATTTAAGGGAGGCTACACCTCCCAAAAGCTTCGCTTCGCGAATCATACACATACATTGCTATTTAATTATTTATTTTTGTAATATAGGGTGTCCCTGTGACCGTGGAGAACCTTTGAGGTGGTGATAAAGGACACTTTTCTAAGACAAATTTTCAAATAAAATTTTTGCCCAAGTCCAAACCCTTGGGGGGTACCTCCCTTTAAAGCAATTTTTTGAATTTCTGATTTCAAACGGCCGCTAAAATATAAATTTGCAATAATGTATATTATATAATAAATTATGAATTATAATAACGTCAACTATTATAAAATTTTTGTGCCTAAAAATGAGCAGAGTAACGAATACCCTTAAAAAACAAAATAAAATAAAACGTGTGTAAAATATTTTTTATAAATTTGTCTTTTCATGTAGAGGACAATTTTTGTATTGCGATAGCGAAGATAAAAATGCTTAAAATTGCAATAATAATTTATGTTTTTGAACGAAAAAGTAACAAAAGTGATATCATTGATGTGTTAGCTTGTATTCTTTGATGTAAGAACGTCATTCTTGTTTCCAAAATTAAGCTTAAATTAATAAAGTACTGCAAGAATAAGAATAGCGTTCTTGGTTTAATACCAAAATGTAAAAAATAAGAAGTTAGTTCTTAGAATCAAGAATTTTTCAAGATTCTTAATTTAATGCACGGATTCTTGATTTACTTCTTGAGCAAATTTCTTTGAGTGAAGAGCAGTTTAGAACTCAAATCTTATGTTTTTTAACACCTATGTGGTGAGAATTCTATTATTGCGTATTACAAAGTATTTGTTCTAACGGAGTACGCAACTTTACCATCAAAGAGTTTATAACGTTGCAACCAGAAAACTTTCGACATTTCAATTCAAGAAGATTTGCATCGATGCGTTCAATTTTTTGGAACGCATTTCGAGGCATAATTGCGAACAACTGTGTTAATTGTACCTGCTTTTCCACACCTTTCGACGGGTTATTCTTACAAAGTGGAATCCCATCAACATCCAGCGGTAGATCATCAGATAGAGCTGAAGAAGTTTCACCAAGTGCATTCGTTCAACTTAAAGTTCAGAACCAAATTTCGCTTCTTGAAAGAAGTAGCATCTGTCATCATATAAGTTGTAAGACTATCAGATCTGGTGAGTTGAATTTAATTACTTCTTTTCAAAAAAGCGAAACTTTCAGTGGTAATTGGTGTATTATCAAATTTTATTGTGTAACTTGGTTCAACGTGTCTTATATAACAGCTGACTCTTCATTTTTATTTCAAACGAACAGCTGTTTGAGAATTCAATACTGTGTGACCACCTTTATAGTGGAATTTTTCAAGCTTTTTATTAAAGTTATTGTTAAACAATATCTTGTTTTATTTGAAACTAGCTGACCCGGCAGACGTTGTCCTGCCCAAATTTAACTTCAATGCTTCGGTGTCGTATTGTTGTTCTCTTCGTAACTCGTGGTTAAATGCATCGTGCATTGAACAATTGGGTGATATCATGCCCAAACACGGCAACAATTTATTCGCCATCAATAAACACATATCTTCTATCATGATCAATGTCTCATTGTGAATTTCTGCAGTCACTTGCAATGTAGGATTTAAAGTTTGGCGACGCACACGATACAAAACATCCTCAGACATGTCGTCCTTATATTTGACCCACAAACCGTTCGGATTCGAAGGGAAACATGTGGATATGATAATCGCAAACAGTGTGCGAATTTGATGCGGTGATGAAGATATGACGGAATCTTTGAGCGTATTGTCCCAATGCGAATCGTTCTCGAGCAACTGTAAGAGTTGACACGCCTCACGGTAAGTCGCACACAGATGACCATTAACGGTTCTTAGTTGTTGAAACGACGTCGGACCACGAACATTCACCAACAACAATCGAAGATAGTAACATTCGTCGTTATTTGGATGCACACTGTAGATGTGACCCAGAGCGTCTGAAGCAAATACATTTGGATGTCCTTCAACTGGTGTACCTTGTTTTCGACGCTGAAAAGATTTCGATGATGCGTTCCATGTGTAGTAGCGTGGCATTTCAGCATACAGCAAAGTGAGAGCGAAAGCATCTGCTTGACAAACCGAGAAGAAGTTTGTCAATGTTGTCGACGGTGGCCGTGCCGCTCTATCCGCTGCGTTATCAGGATTGAAATACACTCGTTGTCCGTTTTCCAGATGTACTGCCAAATGTACAACAGTGGGATATCTTTCATGAATGGCGAATGAAAAAATGCGCCAAATTGCTTCGTTACTACTAACATAGCGGCCCAATTGGTATTGAGTGACTTCATCTTAGGAATTCTCCGCATCAACTCCAATCACAGTCATGTCACTTCCTTTGGTCACATACTTACAGATATATTTGATGGATTTCACGGCATGGCAAGATTCGACGTTGATGTGCCCTTTGAATGTCTTCGATAGTAATGGCGAATACGGAACAACCCAACGATTATCTACTTCAATTTCCTGTTGATTAACTTTCACAATTGTTGATCTTCCATTGTCCGCAGTCGATCGGCGACGATACATTGGATAACCATCATTTCCGGTAATTGTTTCTGCAACTAATGCCCTTGGATACCGCTTCGAACATTTTCCGTCGACCATACACGGAGAATTGTTATTTAATGTTCCACAGGGGCCATGAATCATGTTCTTAGTAATAACCTCATGCAAGACTGCATCTTCTTCTTCATTGGGAATTTCTGCTGATATTACATCATCGATTTCATTCGGTCTTATCCTCTCAATCAACCAAATGAGAATATGTGCGTGTGGCAATCCGCGTTTCTGCCACTCCACTGAATACATCCAACAGCGCGTTTCGCCGAACACGCGATGCTTCACAATTAAATTCATCAATGATTTCAATTTTTGTTTGAAGACTCTCGCTGTGATGTCATGGCGATCGATGGGTGATTGGCCAGGGAATAACTCGTGTCGAATTTCTATCCACTGCGGATTGCAAGTGAACGTGATGAACAAATCTGGTGTGCCGTAATGGCGAACATAGGACATGGCATCTTGCGCGTATTCATGCATATGTCGTGGACTTCCGACGTACGTTGCTGGGAGAATCGTCATGCGGCCAATATTCTGTGCGTTTCCGTCAGTATTGATGGCATCTCGAAGGTGAATATACTCTTCAGAACGGAGGTTTGTCTGGTTCAATCTGATAAATAGCAACCGTTCAGTTTCAATTTTGACGTACATATCGACAGCATATTGGTGAAATAGACGGCGACATTTCAATATGTGATTGTCCTCATTTTCACGAACCATCAATCGATATGAATAGTAGTTCATTGAACTGACTTTTTTGTTCGTTTCAGCGCCTGTAAGCGGATTTACCATCTTATGCGAGACATCATAACCGTCTTCACCTTGCCAAAATATGATGGGATATTGTAACGCATCATATGATCGGTGCGTTTCGTACACACGCTGCAGCTGATCGTTTCGCCGTTGCAGAACTATATCACGTGATTCCAAATTTTCTCCAACGACGACAATGGCGACATCATCAATTGTTGGCGCATTGAAACGTCTTGCGTGTTCTCCCGCAGGCGTCCTATCGGCTCTGATTACAATTTTGTGATTATCAGTTGGCATGCGCGGTCCAGTGCGGTTTTAAACAATGCAATCAATTCATTGTGTTGATGAAAAAAAGTTTGAAGTTGTTCCACGATTGGTCTTTTCACCGAACTGTTGTGTGCACAACGTTGATCTACTTCTTGTGGTGAATTTCCCATGAAAAAAATCTGCAGAAATTTAAAGCCTGCATCCGGAGGCGGCAATAGCGAACCTGCTCGATGATATATTTGTCCTTGAATCTGTAAATGTTAATGTATGTTAATAGTGTCGTTGTCAAATAATGTTTAAATAAGATTGTGTAATAATTACCTTGAAAGTGGGCATGAAATTGTCCCGCACCACATTTGTTGCGCCAAATGAAGTCATTTGGAAACAACTGTTGTATTTCTGAATTTGTGTTAGGAAATGTTTGGAATTTGTGCTTGCTCCAGAAACCAATGAGCGCAATGGTTCTGGTGGGGGGACCAATGGCGCCAATTTGACTTTTCCACTTGCGCAACACAATCCAGGGGCTTCAGTTTTGTATTTCAATGCCTACAATGTGGGCACACAACGCTCATGGATCCAATAGCAACGGATTGTTCTGCACCGTAATCAACTGTCACGTTGTAACGGAAAGCAGCTCGATGAGTATTCAACGCAACATTTCTTGGCCTTCTTGCACTATTCCGTTCAATTTCATTTTCCTCGCGTTGCACTGCAGTTCGATTATTTCGAATATATCTTTGGGTTGCAGCATTGCGAGTTCTGCGACCTAAATTACTCCGTCTTATTTGCGGCATTCTGTTCGTTTTAATTATCAGTATTATTTTGAGCGTTTTAAATCTTTTGGTTTTATTTTACTCCATGCAATGAAGTATATCTTATATAGCTACATGCCAGTTAGAAATATTACCAACCAAAATTTGATTCTTTAAGTTGGTGAGTGACTGTTACTGTCGAATCAAAAAAGCACTTTCAGTTTTTCATAAGGTGACCCGACAGACGAATTGAATTAAAGCAATTGCCTCACCCAGGGAGAACCGCCTACGCGAGGTAAATTTTTGCAAAATGCTTTCTTCCTTATTTGCTTTTTTTCTAAATCACCCCAGTATTGAGGCGAACAAAACAAAAATACGTTATCAAACCTCACTATGTGACAGAGCCGTACTAACGGTTATCGTGTCGCCAATCAAAACCTAATAACCAAATTACAAATTAATTAAAAAAAAATAACAAACCTTGTAATGCTACACCGGCATTATCTGCCTGATTTATATCAATCACCGGATCAAATATAAACATATTATCAATAGATAGCGCTACTAAATAAATTGACAGGCGTAATATATTAATTTATTCGTGGTTTTCATTTGGTTTTAAAGTAATTTTTTTATGACTTCCAAATTAGAGCCGCCATCTGTTGATCACTTATTTAACTAAACTGAACTTTCAGTTTTACCCGAATTTTCCAATTTCCGAACAACTTTTCCAGCATTTCATTACCTAACAACCTTATTCGGAGTATATATTACGAACATTAAAAAAAAAATAACAAAATCGGTCCAAGTCGCCACTGTAGATAAAAAATCATAGTATAGATGAAAAAATAGTATTGTTCATCGGCGCAATAACGATGAACCATTAAAAAGAAATTAACAAAATCGGTCCAGCCGTTATCAAGTGATGCCTTGACAATGGTTTTCACTATAGAAATAAAGTAGGTACTTTAATTACCTACCTACTTCTGTAGGTACTTAAGGTACTTAAGGTCGCGCCACCTATTGACGGTATAAAAAGCACTTCCAATTTTTCCCGAATTTTCCAACTTCCCGGGCAACTTTTCCAATTTTTTTTTTACGTAAGAACCATCTACGGACTATTACAATCACTTTTTAAAAAAAATTAACAAAATCGGTCCAGCCGTTATCATGTGATGCCGTGACAAAGGTTTTCACATTCATTTTTATTTATATAGAAGAAGACTAGCTGACCCGGCAAACGTTGTTTTGCCTGAAAAAGAGAATATCAAAAATTTGAATTTTAATTGTCTGCAATCTAAAACGGGTAGAATGGATTATCAAATTATAATAATATTTATAAACTTTTTTATTAAAATTAAAATGGATATATGGAGGAAATGTATTAAAATGTAATATTTTTATTAAATTAGCAGCTCCAATAAGTATTCAACGCAACATTTGCAACAATTGTTTGCAATCTAAAACGGGTAGAATCGATTATGAAATAATATTTAAAACTTTTTATTGATGTAATATATAAAACATAGCAGATAAGTACATAAAAGTTTATTGAAGTGCTTTCGGATAAACAATGTTTTTGGTCTTTCCATCTTCAGCAAAAACAAATAAATTTTTTGGCTGTCCCACTCGTGAGCATGCAACATATTGCGATATCGAGATACCACGTCAATGGAAGTACGTTATTTAAGATTCGGGAAAATTTTGTTATTAATAAAGCATGTGACTTATCAACGTAATCAGAAAAACTTCGTCCGATACCAAGAAATTTAGTTCAAAGTCAAATGATTTGTAAAAAAGGACATGAAGCAGGTTTGAATAAAATAATTTAAAATGTAACATTTAATAATTCTCTTTGTTGAAAAATGTTTATTTATAGTAAATGAAAGATTGTTTAGTAATAAGAAAGGTATTTCAAAAGTTAGAATAATGTTAATTAATTGATTAATGTAAAAATTTGTGTTAGCGTTAAATTTAAATAAGTTCTTAAAATCATTACGTGAGTTCGACGTGTCACAAGTTAATGAACTGTGAATGGAAATTTCATGTCCAGCATCTTTATTTATTCAACCACGAAGCAATTAGGAAGAAGTCAATCCAATCTGAAAATATAAAAATTTTACTTATAAAATTTCAACGAGTCACAATTGGCTTAATCCATACCTGTACTGTGAAACTTTCAATAATATTGATTTTCCGATCAACCAATAAAAAATGCGTCTACGCAAACATCGAGATTGCTATGAATTTCGAGATAGAAAATTATAAAACAATCGAAGAGGTCCTGGTGTTAAATTTCACACGTAATGGTGGCGAGTTTTGATCGTCCTAATAAAAATTAATTTTATAGTGAAAATAATTGGTGAAGGTATAAAATACCAGTGTAAAAATCAGCAAATTAATTACTTACCTACGTAAAACTAAAAATAAGTTGAAAAACGTAAAGGATTGGGAATATTTATGAAGAATTAAAAATCGACACCAACGAGGTCTACAAACTGCAACTGGGAACAATTTCATGGTAATAAACCCATCGAGTGAACTTTGGTGCGCAATTGTACCATCTCAAGTACAAGTAACTAGAAGATTCCTGTATTTTTCTAAGGTAACGTGCACATTAAGTACAATTTTAGAATAACTAAGTGAAATTTTCGGACACCATACGACACGTGTTTTTCTTTATTTAACGTTCAGAATTTTGATAATTACATTTAATAATAGAACTTTTTAATATAACAAAACCTTTAATTACATTTCTGTGCTAAATAAAAACATTATTATTTTTGTAACGAAGGATATTTATTTTGACCTGTTCCGAGCCTATAAATTTATTTACAGTATTGGTCACGGAACGAACTCACCCTGTACAAGGTAAGACACATGCACTACGAACCAGCTAAGCCGAGGCATAATATTTCCATTTATTTGTATTTACTAAATTTCACATACATTTCCATTGACGGGGTACATTTCTGTACACTCGTACAAACATCAACAATAAAACGTGTAACCCCATTAGCGAGGGTTATTCAGAGCATATTTTGGCTAGCCCAACATAAGGCTACGACCACACATAGCAATATAATTGACCATGCGAAAAGCATGGATTTTCTAGATTTAAACCACACACTTGAAGCGATTGACCTTGTGCCTTGTTGATGGTCATTGAAAATGCAAGGCGAACGGGGAACTGCAGTCGTTTAAAATCAAAAGGCATGTCGGTGGGAATAATGGGAATACGTGGAATTAACACATCTTCCCCTTTTGACTTGCCATTGAGAATTGTTGCTTCGATGACGTTTGGCATCAATTTTTTGACAGCGAGTCTGGTTCCATTGCACAATCGTGGCGGATTAATGTTGCGCAAAAGAATTATTGGTGCGCCAATTTTGAGTGATAATCTGTGCGGTGGTACACCAGAAATATCCAACGAATTTAAAAATTCAATTGGATAATTTAAAATGTCGCCATCATTCATGACGCTGTCAATTGATTTGTAGGTGACAGACTCGCCCGCAATTTGTTCGTGAATTGTGTGGTTGATCGCATTGACATCGGTGTTTTTTGCTGCCAAAATAGCACGTTCGCAAAGCCATTGAAGATTTTTGTAATTGGTGGCAATTTGTGGGAAAACCTTCAGAATTAATTGTTCGATCGATGGAACAATGACACAAAAATTCAATGGAAATGAAATACATTTTGTGTCGGCATGAACTGGTATTTTTCCATCACCAATGTCCAATAGCTGCTTTGAAAATATGGATGACGCATTGCGTTGCAAATGTACGCGCATATTAATCTTTAATGTGAGTTTCTGCATGTGTCTCCAAAGATGCGACGCTTTGAGGCAAGTGTGGAGTTCATCAGCTGGTGTTGATTTTGGTATGACTGGTAAAGTCTGTCGAAAGTCACCTGATAATAAAATGAGAGCTCCACCAAATGGGTTTGCATTTGCTCGTAAATCTTGAAGAGTTTGATCAAGCGCTTGAAGTGATTTTTTATATGCCATGGTGCACTCATCCCAAACAATCAATTTGCAAGTTTGCAGCACTTTTGCCATGCCGGAACCTTTGGAAATATTACATGTTTGAACTTGGGAAAATTGTATATTCAATGGCAATTTTAGCGCCGAATGCGCTGTTCGACCACCATCCATTAATGTAGCTGCAATACCTGATGACGCAAGAGCCAAAGCAATTCCATTTTTCGAGCGAATTTGAGCTAATAGCAAACCGATTACGAATGTTTTTCCTGTGCCGCCGGGCGCATCAAGGAAAAAAAGACCTCCTCTACCATTGGCTACCGCATTTGTAATTGTGTCATAAGCTAATTTTTGATCTGCAACTAAGAGTGGTTTATTTGCTTCGACAAATGCGCGCAAGTCATCAGCATTGAATTGTTGTTCTCTCAGTACATCGGCATCACAAAGGTCATACGTAGAACGTTGTGGTGCAACCATCCCAAGTCGAAGAAGCGTTTTGTTGTTGATGGTTAAACACATATCTTCGATTTTTATCAGAGCTTCATTGAAAATGTTGTTCGAAAATGGAATGGTATTATCGTTGCAAACGGTACGAATACGGTGCAAAATGTCTTCGCTCAAGTTCTCCCTGAATTTTTCCCACAGATCGTTAGGGTTGGATGGCGAACATGTAGTCAAAATAATAGCGAATAATGTTCGTAATTGTCGAGGATGACTGCCGACTGAGGCGTCCATCAATGTAATTTCCCAATGTTGGTAATTTTCGAGTAAATGCAGTTTTTGGCAAGCTTCTCTGTATGTTTGACATTCTACGTCATCGATCGTTCTCAAATTTGTAAATGAAGTTGGACCTTTGACATTAATCAGCAGCATTCTTAAATAATAGCATTCGGAATTATTTGGATGTACTGTGTAAATACGGCCCAATGCGTCAGACGAATACATATTTTGATAGCCTTCAACTCGGGCGCCTTGTTTACGTCGTTGAAATTTTTTCGATGTGGCATTCCAGGCATAGTACTTTGGTACTTCCGCGTACAATAATGTTTTGGCAAATACATCTTCTTCGCACAGCGCAAAATATGCTGTCAGTGTTGTGTGCGCCGGTGCAGCGGCAACATTTCGTGCGTTCTCTTCCGTGAAATACACTCTTTGTCCATTTTCAAGGCGAACACTAAGATGAACAACAGTGGGATGCCGACAGTGAATCGGGAAACTCAAAATGCGCCACACAGCCTCATTGCTGCTGATATATCGACCTGTCTGAAATTGAATAACTTCATCCGTGCGCGCATCGGAATTATCAACATGGAATACTGCCATATCGCTGCCCTTGTTGACGTATTTGCATATGTACTTGATTGATTTGACGGAATTGCAATATTCCATGTTGATATGCGCTTTAAATGTTTTTGATAACAAAGGCGAATATGGCACAATCCATCTGTTGTCGATTTTAATATCGGCATTTCTAGTTCTGATTGTAGCTGTCCGATCTCCATCATCTGGTGAACGGCGTCTGTATTGAGGATAACCGTTATCATAACTGTGCGAGTTTCATTAATGAATTCCTTGGGATACTTTTTCGTGCATTTGTTATCAGCCATACATGGTGAATGTGGGTTCATAGCACCGCATGGCCCATGCACCATATTTTTAGTAACAATATCGTACAGTAATCGATCTTCTTGAGGATCTGGTATCTCTGCACAAATGACATCATCAATTTGAACTGAGTGTATTTTCGTTTTGAGCCATATGAGAATGTGCGCATGAGGAAGGCCTCTCTTTTGCCATTCAATGGAATACATCCAGCAGCGAGTTTCACCAAAAATGTGATGCTTCACAATCAAATCCATAAATTTAGTGAGTTTTTGATTGAAAATTCTGGCAGTCAAATCGTGTCGGTCGGACGGAGCTTGACCTGGCAATAGAAGCTCTTTTATCTCATCCCATGCTGGATTGCATGTGAATGTAATGAATAAATCGGGACAACCGTACGAACGCACATATGTCATGGCGTCTTGCGCGTATTCATGCATGTGTCGCGGACTGCCAGTAAAAGTTGCTGGAAGTATGACCTTTTTGCCGATGTCGCTGGTGTTTCCATCGTTCGCAATCGCATCTCGTAAATGAATGTATTCCTCTGAACGCAACGATTTTTGATTTAACCGAATGAAGAGGAGACGTTCAGATTCAATTTTCGCATACATGTCTACCACGTACTGATGAAAAAGTTGACGGCATTGCAGAATATAATTTGTTCCGTTTTGAGGTATCATAATGCGGTTTGAATAATAATTATTCATTGCTGATACTTTTTTAGTGAGTTGTTCACCTGAAGCAGGATTAGTTAGCATAATATTGAAGTGATATCCATCTTCACCCTCCCAAAAAAGTATGGGATACTGCAACGCATCGTAAGATCGATGCGTTTCAGCAACACGTACAATTGAGTCATTCCGTCGCTGAAGAATAATATCACGCGTATCACGTTCTTCTCCAACTATAACAATCGCTACTTCATTGGCGGTAGGTGCGTTGTAGCATCCGGCATGCTGTCCGACTGGTGTTTTATCTGCTCTTATACGGATTGCGTAATCATCCGCCGGCAAGTTATCAATTGATGTTCTGAACAACTTTATGAGGGCGTTGTATTGGTGAAAAAATGTTTGCAAAGTTGATATAATATGACGTTTGACACCTGGAATCGCACGACATCGCTGATTAGCTTGCACATCATCGTCGCCCATGAAGTAGATTTGTAAAAATTTATGTTCCTCGTTGGGAACTGGTAAAAGTGATCCTACGCGATGATATATTTGCCCTTGGATTTTGAAAGTTGGCATATAGTGGTCCTGGAATACTTTATCGGCTCCAAAAGATGTCATTTGAAATGCGGAATTGTATTTGCGAATGTTATGCAAAAAATGCTTCGAATCAGCTGAGTTGCCCGAAAGCAATGACAGCAGAGGTTCAAGCGGTGAACGCAAAGTAGGTAGTTTAACTTTGCCGTTTGCG
Source organism: Podabrus alpinus (assembly GCA_932274525.1). Lineage (NCBI taxonomy): Eukaryota > Metazoa > Arthropoda > Insecta > Coleoptera > Cantharidae > Podabrus > Podabrus alpinus. The sequence continues at coordinate 40,096,141 of OW026452.1, read as the reverse complement.
CAGCACATTCCTGGTGTTTCATTGTTGAACTTTCGTGCACCGCAATGCCCACACACCTTATCCATTTTGCCGATGACTACATTTGGATGTAGACTGTAGTCGTAATTGACATTGTACTGGAATGCACCAAGATTCAAGTCAGTACATATGGTTCGTCGAGATTGAATATTTCGTAAACGTTGTGCTTCGACTCTTACAGTTCGTTGCTCTTCTGATTCAGACGCACGCGATTGAGCAAGTCGCAAACGATCTGCTTCGACTCTTACTGTTCGTTGCTCTACTAGAGAAAGTCGAAATCGTCTAATATGGCCTCATCAGCAAAAATCGAAGAAAATGAAAAAAAACGTAGAAACAATCCTGAGACAGACGAAGAAGAAAGTCCCCACGAGTGGCCCGAAGAATGGCCCACATTTGAAGATGAAGAAAGTAATAGCTCGGACAACGAAAAACAAGAAGAAATTCGAAAGGAAGCAAAAAAGAAACCAAACAAAAACCAAAGGAAACGTGCCAGATTGGCGAAACAAGAAAAAGAAAAACATGAAAGACAAGTAACGAAAACGCTAAGTGAAAACAGTAACGAAACTAAGGAAAAAAATTATGAAACTGAGAAAACACAAAGCGAACAAAACATGGAAAAACTGCTCGAAGCATTGTCCGAAATCAGACAGGCAATACAAGAAAAAGAAGAACTTGGAATAGAAGAAACACCAAGTAAAAACCATACGGAAGCAACAAAATGGGCGAAAGAAATACTTTCCAATGTATCGAACGCATCACATAAAGTAATGAAATTCATCAACCAAAGCAAAGAAAAACTCGAAGATAAGGAAAACGCACAAAAAAATGTTGAAGACATGAAAGAAAGCACCTTGAAACTTGTAGAATTTATACTGAAGGGCAATGACAACATACGAGGGACGGGTGAGCCTTCAGCCACCCCTCCCCCGTCCAAAGTAAACACAGCAGAGGCGGTCCCTGCCCCTGCCCCTGCCACCCCCGCGAACCTCCTCAAGGTCCGGGTACCCAAAGAAACAATTTCTTCCCCTCAGGAAGAGCCCAAAAAGCAGGACCCACCTAAGAAAGCATTGGCAGAGTCCAACACCCCGAACCTCTTCAAGGTCCGGGAACCCAAGGAAACAGATTCTTCCCCTAAGGAAGAACCCACGAAGTACAGCCCACCCAGGAGGTACCAAACAGCAATGAAGAGGGCTGCCATCAGCAGCCCCCGGAGCACGCGCAAGAAATATAAAGTGATTGTCTACCCTGGAGAGGGTAGCTCATTCCTGTCAGCGGAAAACACAAGGGCCGCCCTGACTAGCATCAGAGCGGAAGATCTTGGAATAAAAGCAGATAGGCTCTATCTGACAAAAAACAAAAGTGTCGTGGTGGAATCCTCCCACCCTTCGGTCAAGAAACTAGTAGGCAGCACTCTACTAGCTAAGAACCAATTGATGGCACGGGAGCCTTCAGCTACCTGGCCATCAATTGCTATACAGATGGTAGACAAATCCGTCTCTAAGAATCAAATCATAGCGGAAATAGAAAGAAATTTTCCCGAGGCGGTCAATATGGCCGGGAGTTCGTGGCTCAAAAGAGCCAATCCCGTACATACCAGAATAAGAACACACAACAAATGGATCCTAGAGCTTCACCCTCTGATCCATGAAGCAACAATCAAGGAAGGTAAATTCATAGTGGCTTGGAAAAGCTACCGAGTGCGGAACCACATCGGAATTGCCCGATGTTATAAATGCCAACGTTTTGGCCACACAGCCAAATTTTGCAAAGGAAATGAAACATGCGCCTTTTGCACCTCAACAGAACACGCTTCACGTGACTGTGTAGTACAAAAGGAACCTGCTATGCATGTATGCGCCAACTGTGTCAGAGCGAAGCTCAGTGACAATAAGCACTCCACAGGATCAACCCTGTGTAATGTATATAAGGACCGTCTTATGGCCCTTGCACAATCCATAGCAACCACTATTGAAAACGAAAGAAATAACCGTGACCAATAAGATCTAATCCTAAAAACTAATAACCGTGATAAGAAATAAGGTTTGAGTGTACCCAAAAAAAGTCAAATAACTATCGAAAATGAAAAATAGATTACAAATCAAGACATGAAAACCGATACTTACCAAACATTGATGAAATAAAAACGCCCACGCAATCCATTGTTAAGACCTGAAACAAACAAAACAGAAACCAACATATCAAAAATAGGCAGATTATATGTATGTAACAATATACCAAATGACACGCGGTTTGAAACCCGATTAAAAAATTCATAAAAAAACGACCAGAACTTGATAAAAACTCTAAGAATGATTTTATAATTGTGATGAAAACATGAACTCCCCGCCAATTTGCAGGGTCCATTTTATGATGAGGTTGGCAACAACCTCAAAATGTTTTTTTTATTTTATAAATAAATTAACTTCAATTGTTCGTTGCTCTAAGACCGTAGCAGTGTGAAGATGAAAACCAACGATATGGTTCCCGAAATACCCAAAATTAAAATACTCGATGCCAAGATAATAATGAAAGGAAGAGAAAGTGAAGATCCCAACCCAAAGAAGAAACCGCCAGAGTCAACAAAAACGACACGGAGTAAAAGTATAGAAGAATCGCGGAAAATCGCGAAATCCAAAAGAGGTCGGGATAGCCCCAATAATACCGAGGAAAGCGACGACGAACGTCCGTTCGTAACGAAAGCCAAAAGAACACGTAAAAAGAAAAAAGAAGTAACCGAACTTATGGACACTACCGACCCCTCGGCGAGCGAGGACAGTGATGAAGGTGACTTTGAGTCGTTACTCAAAGCAAAGCAAATCGAACTTGACATAGCAGAAAAAAATGAAAAAGAAACAGAAAGCGACGAAACCAAGAAGAGTAAAAGAACTAAAAACCAAAGGAAGAAAGACCGAAAGCGTAAAATTGAAGAAGAATACGAAAAAGAAGAAGAAGCTAAAAAGAAGAAAAACGATACCCAAGAAACCGAAGATGCGAGGGTGAACACAAGTACGGAGCAGACCGTTAAGTCTACTCCGGACTTGGCCAGTAGCCAAACATAGGACGTTGACTTGGATATATGGTCGGACAAGAAATTGAAGGAAGCCTCGAAAACGGCAATGAAAAACGTACACGAAGTACGTAGATTTCTGATGAGAAGTAAGGAGGCCCTCAACTTTCGAGAAGAGGCCCTCGAGAGGATAAAAGACGTCGAAGGACTAATTCAAGAACTAGTCCAAGAAGGAATTAGAAGGAACAGAATGGGGACGGGAGCGCCTTCAGCCTCCCCTCCTCAAACAAAAGAAATCATAGAGGAGGTGGTCAAAGCCATCAGCAAGACCACCCCCCGGCAGCACCGACCCTTCAGGTCATCGAAAGCAAGTCTACACCAGAAACAGACAAGCAAAACCCCCCAGGGATTACCTGGAGGCTGCTAAAAAAATCGCCGCTGGCGGCCCCCGTAGCATGCCCACCAGAAAATTCAAGGTCATAGTGTACCCTGACGAAGGGAACACTAATAAATCGGCGGACGAAACCAAAGTACAATTGACCAGCATAAAATTAACAGATCTTAAAATCAAACCTGATAGAGTATACACCATAAAGAACAACGGAGTGATGGTTGAGTCTTCTCAACCGTCGCTCAAAAACTTGATCGGCAATTCGTTGCTGAAAGAGAAGAAATTGGTGGCCCGGGAGCCCTCAGCTACCTGGCCCTCAATCTCCATACAGATGGTCGACAAATCATTGACCAAAGAAAGGGTGGTCGAGGAGTTTACCGCGAACTACCCCGAAGCAACAACAGCGGCCGGGAGCTCCTGGCTCAGGAGCATCAACCCGGTGCATTCCAAGGGTAAGACCCACAATAAGTGGATCCTGGAGGTTCACCCCCTGGTCAGGGAGGCGGCTATCAAAGACGGGAAGTTTCGTGCTTCCTGGAAGAGCTACCGCATCCATGACCACATTACGATCACGCGCTGCTATAAGTGTCAGCGCTTCGGACATACAGCAAAATATTGTAAAGGGAGTGATGCATGTGCATTCTGCTCCTCCACAGAACACGCCTCACGTGCCTGTGGTGTACAGAATGATCGGGCAAAACATGTGTGCATTAACTGCGTCAGAGCTAAACATAGCGATGCCAGGCACACTACAGGATCCAACGTGTGTAAGGTCTACAAAGCAAGACTTATGGATTATGCCCATTCAGTACTAACGCTTACAGACATCGTCAATGAGTAAGCCCTTCAAAGTCTTGCAGGTAAACCTGAGGAACTCGGAGGCCGCCACGGCCGACGCGCAACGCTTTGTTGCCCAGGAAGAAATTCTCTTGGCCATTCTTTCGGAACCCTACTGCTACCCCGCGGCAGCAGGAGGGTTTCGTCTTCCCTTCTCTCCGAACACACGGACGGCAGCAATCTTCGGCGACCACTTCCGAACTTGCATCATGGTTAACGATGCGGTAGGAAATGAATTCACGTTCTCCTTCCTCCCGCAAGTTTCCAGCAAGTTTGTAACGGTCGTGTCAATTACCTTCAGTAACAAAGTGACCTACTATTTCATAGGCACGTATTTTCCTCCCTCAGAGGATATACAAATTCCACTCGAAGACCTCCGGAAAGCACTGGGTGTTTGCGGAAAGGGGAAGACCTATATTTGCGGAGACTTTAATTGTCGATCAAGGGTGTGGTATGACACCGTAGATTCCAACTCCAGGGCACAGGCACTGGAGGAATTCATTGTGCACCACGAGCTCTTCGTGTTCAATCGACCTAACAAACCGCCTTCGTTCGAGGACTCCCTCGGCAGGAAGAGCAACATAGATCTAACGTTGGGCACTTGCGACACCGTCAATGCAACCCACTCATGGGACATTGCGGAACATGTCATTATCACTGATCATAAAGCCATCACATTTGAAATAGGTGCACCTAATAATCCCATCAGGATTAGTAGGAATAGAAACCCGGATACCATCCAAGCGGAAACCATCGAGACAGAGTTAACTCGGTGGGTAGAGGAAAACGGCCCCAGGTCGGACAATCTAACCACCGAAAACGAAATCGAGGACATGGTCTCCGATTTGCACGGAAGGATCCAGGATCTAATAAATAGGAAAGCCCAAATGGAGAAGATCTACGTTGGCCGTCCTGACTGGTGGACCGACAATCTTGAAAGAGCGCGAAAGAAGTATCTCTCGCGGAAGACGGCTTTGTATAGGAACCGCATTGAGAACGAACAGAACGGGCTGTACATTGCAATGATGGAATCTAAGGACAAATTCCTGGAAACATTGAAAAAGGCCAAACAGGCCAGTTGGCAAAAGTTCGTCGAGGACGACCTTGTACCTAATCCCTGGGGGGTTACTTACAAATTAGCTGCAAGAAAATATAAGGGGAAAAACATCCTCACCACCTTCAGTGACGGGGACGGGAGGATAACGGAAACGCCGGAAAAGACCCTAACCTACCTCATGAACGGTCTACTCCCCGACGACGATCGAAACTCCGATGCAACGGTGGATCACCAAACCATGCGGTCGGATTTCGAAAATCTGAGGGGCGTGCCGGACATGGCGCAGATTAGAGAGGTCGAAAGCGACGAGCTGGATGACCTAATCAGGACGACGCAAGCCAGAAAGGCACCGGGTTTTGACAACATTCAGGGATCTTTTCTTAAAAAACTCTATGTTGTCATCAAAAACGTGTTAATGGGTATTTACAACGCGTGCATTAAAGTTGCTTATTTCCCCAAGCTGTGGCAGAGGGGGGTCCTCAAGATCCTACTCAAGAACCCAGATGGGGAAACAAGCAACATCAAGAACTATAGGCCGATCACCCTCTTGCCGGTGTTCGGCAAAATATTGGAAAAAATAATGAAAAGAAGAATTCTAGAAAGTAATACCCCTTACCACGAAGCCAATATGGCTTCGTGGAAGGTATGAGTACCACAACCGCCCTTAAGGCATTCTACGAAAAAATAGATACTACGGAGATGAAGCGGAAGAAAGCCAAGGGTTTTCTCGCGGTAATCTTCTACGACATCTCCGGAGCTTTTGATAACATGTGGTGGCCAGCCCTGTTCCGCTCGCTGAGCGAAAAAGGGCTCCCTCACAGGTTAAAGGTCATGATTAAAAGCTACCTTTCAGCCCGGGAGGTGACTCTCACCTCCGGGGTCTCAAAGGTAGGGAAAAGATCCACGAAGGGATGTCCACAGGGCTCGGTCCTCGGCCCGATCCTGTGGAACTCACTTCTGGATCATTATCTAAAGAAAGACAAACAGGAGGGTACTCATACCTTCGCGTACGCGGATGACATCGTGACCGTCGTCACGGCGGATTCCCGAATCCAACTGCAAGAAAAACTTCAAACGTGCGTCAACGAATTAAGCGGATGGTGCAAGGACATGAAACTCGCTCTCTCGGAAACGAAGACGAAGATCATGTGCTTGTATCCGAAGCGTGTTCATAATTATGATTTAGATGTCAGACTTAACGGAAAGAAAATAAAGGTGGTAAGGGAATATAAGTACCTTGGGGTCCTTATTGACGAAAACCTATCGATGCAACCGCATGTAAACTACGTTTGCGGCAAAGCCAGTAAACTAGTCCATGCGCTGCATCGAATGGCAAAAAGCGGTTGGAACCTGGACACCTCGAACTCTATGCGAAGGATCTACCAGGGGGCGGTAGTCCCCATCTTGGCTTACGGAAGCGAGATCTGGATACATAGAATAGGGGATAAGCACACGTTGGCCCGGCTGATATCGTGCTATGGATTTTGCTGTCGCGTGATAGCAAAATGTTATAGGACTGTGTCGACCATAGCCGCGGGTGTTTTGGCAGGTATCCACCCAATCGACTTAGAACTCTTACGATTACTGTCATGGCGTGAAGCCAGAAACAAGAAAGTAACCACCTTTATGGGGGTAAGAATAGACCCGAAAGATTACAAATACAGAGTGGACATCAAAAGAAAAATGGAGGACATAATCCAAAAAAAATGGCAACAAAGATGGGACGATGGACTGGTAGGTAGAATTACCTACCAATTCATCCCCAAGGTAAGTAATAAAATAATGAACAATTCCTTCCAGATGACGCAGATGCTAACCGGACATGGCGAGTTCGGCCGACACCTCAAGAGATTGGGGAAATCGGTGGACGGACTATGTCCGGCGTGCGATATTCTCGATGAACCTACACATCGGATACGGGAGTGCGATTTGTACATGCAAGAACAGTTGGAGCTGGCGGCCTATCATGGCATCCATCTCCCTGCACAACTGGACGAGCTGTACGAAGAAACACCACCCGACCTGATGTGTAAGTTCCTCGAGAACAAGACCATCAACATAACTGAAAACGAAGATCTAATCATATAAATTAACAACCCGACAAGGAAAAAGGTTTGGGTGTAACCTAAAAATCGATAAAAGTGATTAAATGAAAAGAGAAAAAAGACACCAAACCAATACATGAAAAACTTATACTTAACAAACAAGTCACGATGGAAAAATGCCCACGCAATCCCGATATGGAAACCTAAAAAAGAAACATTATTAGAACCACAAACTACACAAAAACCAGGCAGATTAATTGTTAGTTACAATAGTAAATACGATACACGGTTTGAAACCCGGAGAAAATTCATACAGAAACCTACTTGAACCAGCAATATTAATTTTGATAAATTATTTTTATTTTTATTATGACAACATGAATGTCCTGCCAATATGCAGGATTAAGTTTTAGATTGGCAATGCTAATCCGTTTTTTAGTCTATCTCTTATTATAAAAGGCCAAGTCTTTCTTTCTTTCTGTCTGTCCCACGGAAATACCCGAAGCAAACCGAACCGAACCGAACGAAAAACGTATCATCGGATCAACGTATCATCGGATCAACGTATCATCGTATCAACGTATCATCGGATCAACGTATCATCGGATCAACGTATCAAGGGATCAACGTATTTAAATTTCCTATATAGGTGAAAAATTATGTAAATAAAATATAACTTATATTTGGTCTGCATTGAAAAAACAGATCAACGTATTTAAATTTCCTATATCGGTGAAAAATTATGACAGCTATTTCCAAAAAAGCATTATGTGAACTTCCATAATGGATAATGAAAATTTTGAAAATCCTGCTGCAAAGCGACGGCGATTGAATCGTGAGAGAAAAGCACGTACAAGAGCTAATAACACAGAAGAACAGCTTCGATCACAGCGACAAGCTGACGCTCGGTCTCATGCGATACGTCGACAACGTGAAACTTTGGAACAAACTCAAGCGCGGCAAGCTGCTGACGCTCGGTCCCATGCGATACGTCAACAACGTGAAACTTTAGAAGAAACTCAAGCGCGGCAAGCTGCTAACGCTCGGTCCCATGCGAAACGCCAACAACGTGAAACATTAGAAGAAACTCAAGCGCGGCAAGCTGCTAACGCTCTATCCCATGCGACACGTCAACAACGTCAAACATTAGAAGAAACTCAAGCGCGGCAAGCTGCTAACGCTCGATCCCATGCGATACATCGACAGAAAGAAAATCGATACCAAAGTCAAGCAATTCAACTCCAAATAAGAGCATTGAGATTTGATTAATCTCACGTTACTCGACACGATTGTGGAGAAATGAATTCCATCTGTCAGTTCTGCGGCTCCAAGAATTTCGCCAAGGAGCGTCCAGTTGATAAACAATTTAACAACTGCTGTCATAAAGGAAAAGTGAAGATTCCGCAACCGCTCGATCAACATGGGAATCTATTGTTATACTAAATGATACCCCGTCCAAGGACGGGCAGCTAGAAGGACGGGCAGGCAGCCAAGGTCATATGGCTTTTGGATTGCACTGAGAGCTTTCCTTAATCTTCATTCAACTTAAGTTACCTTGGGTAGCTGCCCGTCCTTCTAGCTGCCCGTCCTCGGACGGGGTATCATCTAGTATAATAAATAAACTTCAATTGTTCGTTGCTCTTCCGATTCTGACGCACGCGATTGAGCAAGTCGTAAACGATCAGCTTCATTGCTCGCTTGTCGCTCCTCACTTGATTGAGAAGCTCGGAATCGCCGAATGTTGCGTGCTCCGCTGGTAGATCTACCAAGTGATGCGCGTGCGCGTTTAGGCATAACAGTGTGTTGGATTCAAATTATAACAGTGAAATAAATAATAATTACAAAAAGTAAATAAAATAAAATAAACAGATAAAATAAAAAGATAAAACAAATAAAGGTAAAAACAAATAATACTTACACAAATAAAACCGTTCGTCACTTCATAATTAGAATAAGTTTCATTATATAGTAAAAAAAAAGGGATAATCTGATAATCTGGGTGGATTTATCTGATAATCCGTACATACAGGGTGGGATAACTGATCGCTTTTAAAAAATACAACTACTTTCCGTACACTACAGGGTGGGATAACTGATGGATTTTAAAAAATATATTTAGATTTTTGGCCACCAATCAGTACACTTATATGATAGATTAGGAGCACTATCTAGCCGTTCGTCACTTCGAAACTCACCGTACTTACAAATAATTATAAAAATGTAAGAGCGATTGCCACTTTATTCAATCCCAAGTAACATCAACGTCGGTTTTATACCGGTATACCATTGAAGTATAACGAATATGTACATATATTTTCATACCTGAAATTTAAGTACCAAAATGGTACCTAAGAGGCATATAAATTTTAGTTCATATTTACAGTGTACTGTTTAGGTATAGTTTCAATGTACATATTTTCACACCGTTATTGTGAAGGCAATTGCTGTATCGGATCGGCATTGAAATTTTATTAACTAAAATATATTTGAACAAATGGTACCGTTTAGGTAATGTTTTAATCGTCCCGGTTTGTTACTATAAAAGCAATGCCTAACACGTACATGCATTTTATAAGATGGACGGTACGATATTTTCATCGCCGGTTTGATACCTGAAAGTGCAGTTTAAATATATAGTAATGTTTTAGTTGCTATAATTCCGGCATTTAATATTTATGTAAATATGTTTTATTAGTTAAAATATGATATGAATTTTACTTCACGGTTTTGATATTGTTTAACATAATATTTGTCCAAGACAGGTTTAATAAGTACATAATAAAATATTATGAAATATATTACGTAATATAATAATTTTTATTAATATTGAAATGTGAAAAATATGAAACATTGAAATATATATTGTAAAAATAAATAATTTAAATATCAATGAATTTTAATTCCGTTTTTAAATTAGTTTTAACCGATCAGAACGAAGAAAAATTTCACCGTTAACAAAACATCTTGTTTCTCATTGGTTACAAATTATAATACGCATTTTATATTACAATTATTATTACCTGTAAATTAAGTACCAAAATGGTACCTAAGCGGCATATAAATTTTAGTTCATATTTACAGTGTACTGTTTAGATATAGTTTCAATTAACATATTTTCACACCGTTATTCTGAAGGCAATTGCGGTATTGGATCGGCATTGAAATTTTATTAACTAAAATTTATTTGAACATATAGTACCGTTCAGGTAATGTTTTAATCGTTCCGGTTTCTTACTATAAAAGCAATGTCTAACACGTACAGATATTTTATAAGATGGACGGTACGATATTTTCATCGCCGGTTTGATACCTGAAAGTGCAGTTAAAATAGTAATGTTTTATTTGCTACAATTCCGGTATATAATACTATGTAAAGATGTTTTATTAGTTAAATTTTATGATTTTTACTTCACGGTTTTGATATTGTTAAACGTAATATTTGTCCATGACAGGTTAAATAAGTACATAATAAAATATTATGAAGTATATACATATATTAATATAATAATTTTCTAAATAAAAATTCGTCTTTTTCTCCCAAGTCCTTTTTTTAATTAAATTTCGAGACGCGTTTGTTTAATAATTTTTATTAATATTGAAATGTTAAAAATAAGTAACATTAAAATACATACTTATATATTATAAAAATAATGAATGTAAATATCAATTAATTTTAATTCCGTTTTTAAAACAGTTTTAACCAATCAGAACGAAAAAAATTAATCGTTACCAAAACTCTTGTTTCTCATTGGTTACAAATTATTAAACGCATTTTATGTTACAATAAATTATTATATGAGATAATATTGAAGTCAGCATGGGTGGTCATATTTCTAAATTGGGGGACGACAATTTTAAACCTCTTACGCCCCCAGTATTAATAATGTATTTAAAGAGCCCTTTAGTTAACTAACTAATGTAAAACGTGTATTTTAAATATTTTATGTTTTGTATTAGCTAATTAACTAAAGGCCCTTTTACAGTTTAAAGATCAATAAATAACTGTGTTTATAATATTTATTAATAAAAATATAAAAAATTATTTAATTAAAAATTTAATTTTTAAAATAATTTTGCCGGCTTGGGATTCGAACCACTGTTCAACGGATTGCCAAAGGTACCAAGCGTACCTGCTTACCATTGTGCCATCGAAACTTCTTACATTCTAAAATATTTTTTTGTCTTATAATGTGAAAGTCATAATATTATAGCTGAGGAATCGGTTATTATAATAATCATAAATCTTTATAGTCAACTATGTATCAAATTTTCGAATTTCTAAATATTGAAAAAGTTTATAACTTCATTAATATAATATAATTCGAGTTTATAAAATACTACCGCGCAAATGCAAATAACAGCAATCAAACATCTTTGAAAATTTCCAAATTTGAAATAAAAAATTCAGGAAACTAAAAGTCAGGAAATTTTAGATTTAATTCAATTAAAAAACAGCTATCAATTGTTGACGATATATAAACGCACTTTCAGTTTTTCAATTGTCGCGCCATCTATTGACGGCATTAGTTGAATGTTTCGCTGTTGGTCCCGCATTCCTATGCCGTTCGTCCGATCGCGATGAAACTTTACAGAAACCTTCGCGAGCGTACCCGCAACAACTCCCTAAAGTTTCGTCACAATCGGTCACGCGGTCTAGGAGCCTATAACATACGAACAGACAAACATTCATTTTTATATAATAGATACCTAAGCATTGCCCTAAAAATACTCCAACTTATTCACTACCCTGCTTCCACGAACAACATAGCTAGCCGTATACAGAAGATCAAAGGCTTAACGAATAAATAAAGATAAGCTATTTTTCAATTAGTTTATCGTAACCAAATTGAGATTTGGCTTAGCAGATCAAAATTCGGTTTAATATATCTTACTCTATTCTTCAGTTCGTCTCTCTCAACAGAATACAATTTCACAGTTGTATGATTTTTCACTCGTGTGAGGTAACTATATCATACCCAAATGTTTTCTTTTCATCCAAATATGATGCTTCCATGTAAGCCTACGATCAAGGTGTTATGCCAAGGTATCTGGCTACATCTGCTTAGGGCAATGTTTTTCCGTTCAACTTTACCGGCGGGCATGTGCTTCTCTTCATTGTATACGTGACCTGAGTAGATTTTGTTTCATTGGCTCGAATCCTCCATGCTTTCAACCAATCTTGAATTTTTAAAAGGTGACCCTGCAGTAAACTCCTCAGAAATTCTGGTTACAAAAAAATTCTGACATTTTAATGGCATTTTAGATTCAAATTATGCTATCACCTGTTTTCCTGAATTCAGAGTAATTTTTATATTGACTTGATCCAAAAATGAAATTTTTATTCAGTTCATTCCGTCAAACTTTTGACGAAAAGGGTTCTGAAAAATAATTACATCACCATAACCAATTGGGTACAAATTATTTGTAAACCTTACTTCAGGCAGATGTTCAACAATTTGTAAATGTTCCACAACCCTGCGTGTTGATTTACAAGCAGTGGGTTTCCGATATTCAAATCTAATATATAGGGAAGCTCTTGATAACGAAGCAGATGGAATCTGTGCGCGCCAAGTGGTTTTAAGTAAATTGAATGTGAAATTGCACGTTTGTAAATTTTTGGAAAACCACCGCCTTCATTAGGGGTACTCACTTCACTTCGTACTTTCGTCGTAAATGGCGTAGATCTCGATTTTCGTAAACTTCGTAGAATTTTTAGTTTCCGAAATCTACGCATTCGTAGATGTTGGCTGTGGTTGGTAGCAGTTTCGTAGATGTGGTACATATACAAAACATAACCTAATTTGAAGTTAACAAATAAAAAATAAACCCAAAATAACAATGAATAACGTAAATAAATGTGAATTAAATATTTATCAATACCGATGGTCAACTGAGCTACTTAGTGTACGGAGTTACTTGAGGCAATTGTCGATAAAATAAAGGATAATCCAGAAGGATTTGAAGTAAGTATATTTAGAATATAGGTTTCATTGAAATATTTGTTTGTTTATTGAATTTGTCAAATGATCGACTAATTGGTGAGAATTATAGAATTCTATTTTGTGTTCGTTTGCAATAGGAATATTATTGAATGTTAAATTTAAAATTTGATACTGGTTTTGTAATTTATTGAATTGATTTACTATTTGAGAAATGTCAAAAACTTTTATAAAGGTCCACGTCGAAACTTGGTTTTGGGCGTTGCCTAATTGGACAGGTAAAAGTCCTGAGTTGTCTGTGAATATTCTGAAGGTGGGTTCGTTTGCTGTAACGAGCCAGAAACATCTGGAAGCAGAATGGGTTTATTCAATTATTTTATATGAATAATTTCGCTTTTTTGATTTTTATGATTAACTATCTCGACTTTATTGTTGGGTAGCAAAAGTGTGATTGTGTATGGGTCAATAAATTTATTTTCCTTTTTGTTTCGCGTTCTACTGTTTACTTTGAATACTTCTTGTCCTAATTTAAATGTATTTTGTTCGTCACCCTGGGTGTTGTGTTTGCTTACTATTTTATCTTTAAAATCAGATATTTTCCTCTTCACGTTATCATACACGATATTAATTTTTTTCTGGTGATCCGTAAAAATTAAAATATTGTATTAAATGTTTGCTAATTTCTATTGCACAAGAATAGGCCCCCAGGGCACAACGATATATAGTAATTTTTATCGGATAATCATTAAATACCAACTGAAAAGGTTTTCTATATATGATCCGATTGTCGAGGGTGACAGATACTTTCAAATTATATAATAGTATAGATATAGATTTTTGTTAGTTGTTTTGAATGCTTGTGCTAATTTTGTAAATGAATCAATTATAGTTAAGTAATGTGTCGGTTATACGTGAAAATGTCCATAAGTAAATGTTGAAAAATTTGGAATTTTAGGTTTTATATTAGTTGTTTAAAATCGTAAACAATAATTATTTTTTGGCGTAATAATAGTGAATATCGGTCGATGAAATGGTAATTTAATTTTTTTCTTTTTCGGTTATTGATTTTTAAAATTTGTTGTGATTTATATACAAAAAGATGACAATTTCTGAAATGTTTTCTTTTATAATTATTAGTCGATTTTTTATTTACGTGTTTAAGGTTTCTATCTAGGTTTTGTCTTTTGAAATTTATCAGTTCAAAATTATCAGAATTGATTGTTTATTTTCTGACATTGTTTTTTGCAGTAAAATTAATTTTTTATGAATTTGATCCATCAAAATTTCAATATGCTTTATTGAATTATTTAATTTCAACAATGAATTTTTTGTTTGAATGTCAGTGGAATTCAATTTTGAATATTCAAGATTATTGATTATATTCTTAGTCGAATTTTCATTTCCTAATTTTTATGTCTTTAAAGATACTTGAACGGTTTTTGAAATTTGGTTTTTTGATAAATTCTTAGAATTGTCGGTAATTAGGGGTTTGGAATTTTCGATTGGTTCTTGATTTTTGAAATTATTTTGACTTAAATTTTGGTTAATTGGAAGGTTTATGACATGTTCATTCACAGGATCAATAGTTGAATTAATGTTTTGAAAAACTTTTTTTTTTTCTAACTGTGGGTTTGGAATTCATTACGTTATTATGTGGGTGTGATGGAAAATGATAATTTTTGATTACGTTTAAATTTTTTCCGTTAAAAGTTTTAATTAACCTAGTTTCAAAAAGTGGTAATGTTACTTGAGGTGTAATGAAAGTGTTGTTTCCAAAATTACTTAATCAAAATTAATGAGACTCTTTTTACGGGCGTAACTTGGATTCGCTATTGTTGATAAAATACTCATTTAAGTTACTACTTATTTGTAACTTGATTAAATAAAGAATAAATTTTAACCTGTTCCTAATTCCTATTTGCACCTTAGCTGTATCTATTTGAAAAAGTATACTCAAATGAAATCATACCATGCAAACTATGTTCATTTATTACACAACAAAAATTTATTTATGAAACAAATTATGAATCTTAAAATTAAACAAATGAAATTTTACATGTAATCAATCTTAAAATTAACGTTCCCCCCATTTTAGCGCACTAATTAAATTTATCAAAATATTGCCAAATGATCGTTAATTAAACGCGCACAATTATCGTCTTACCGATTTTATCTTCATTGACGAAAATTGGTCCTTATTTGTATATCGCCCGCGTGATGTGGTCCAACTAGGATGCTCGAATTACCATTTCATTTACACAGTAATCTCCAACCATATGTGCTCAATTCCTTGTTTCCAAATTAAAAATCTTCCAACCAATAAATCAAAATCGTCCTTATTAATGGGCTCCAAATAAATCTCATTTTCACAAATTATACGTCCAATAATCAATAATATTTCCAAATCCAAAATAACGATTAAACTTGTAACTTAACAAAAATTTTCCATAATCTTCTTCATGGACGGCATACCAATCATAAATTCCTAAATTCATAATTCCTAAATAAGACCCAAACGAAATTCAGAAATACAAATCAACTATCTCAATACGTCCGCACTTCATTTTATCCCACACTTCTAATTATTCGCGTTTACCTAATTTAACCATTTTTTTATTACTTAATTTGTTTTCCAATTAACTGAACATTTTCATGAATACTCATAACTTTGCATCTTTACATTTTTAGCAATGAATTGATTTCTGAGGAGACTTAATTTAGTTGGTCAGATTTGAGGTCAAACAGCTTTCAAAAAATATAGAGGTACTTGTACGACTTACGAGTACGTATATTCCAAAAGTGGTATCTTAACCTTTTAACTTATTAAAACAAAAGGTGTTTATTACCTACTCGAACTCACCCCTTTGGACCATCGCATCGCCCCCAACAGCAATTTAGGCAAAAAGATACGAAGATATGTGAGTTAGCTGTTGACAAATTGCTCGAATAATACTGATATGTGATAAAATCTAGAGAATAGGTACGTGCCAATTACTTATCTATTCATAAAATTTTTTTTAAAAATTGTAATCCAAATTATCAACAAACAAAAATTTTCTCATTCATAATTACTTAATATTATAATGAAATTAATCGAAAACAAAATTCAAAACCTTTTACAAAAAAAAATCAAAACCCTTATTTACGACAAATTACTTGAATTCACTGCTTATTA
The DNA here is from genome assembly GCA_932274525.1 of Podabrus alpinus. NCBI lineage: Eukaryota > Metazoa > Arthropoda > Insecta > Coleoptera > Cantharidae > Podabrus > Podabrus alpinus. The sequence continues at coordinate 40,079,672 of OW026452.1, read as the reverse complement.
ATTTATAATATTTACCCTCAAACCTATTTACAAAATTCTTATTCTCATTAACTAAAAATTTTCATTAAATTATTATTTTGTATTCAATAAATTTTAAATACTAATGTTCTATGGACTCTATCAAATTTTATGTTTATTTACAAAATTTATCTCTTTTATTTAGTTTGACCTTACTTTATCATTTTAATCTCACTTTCAATATAATTTTTAATTAATTAATGTTAAATATCTCAATTCAAATATTTCATACACTTTAATTGTAATTTCTATCCAAAATAGTATTGTAATACTATTTCTATTGGCATATGTTTGAACTTCATTGCATATTTCTTGGATATAGTTGTTCTTGTCCCTTCTACAAGCCCTTTGTATCAGGTGATTGAGTTCTTCATATCTTGCACGTTGATCGTTCGTGTTCATACCATCTCTTTTTATTTCTCTCCTCTGTTCTATAATTTGGAGGGTGGCATCCGTCATCCATTGCTTCCGTTTGGTAGGCAGTCGGGCAGGATTTCAAAGTCATCTCAATCATATCCTTAGTTTCTTGCCATGTTTGTTCAGGTGGTGCATCTGCTATCTTTTCGGATGCGTTCTTGTTATACGTTTCTTCTATTCTCTTGGAAAACTCTTCTCTATTTTCGTTGGTTATAACTTTTGCTCTTATGGTGGTTTTTTGTACTGCTTTAAGTTTCAATCGGAAGTCAGCTACTAGGAGATTGTGATCACTACCGCTGATACCGTGATCACTAACTTATGAAGTTGACATAAGAATATGTTATTAAAATACGAATTATTAAAAAACTTAGGTCCAATTTCAATTTTTTTAAATAAAGCAGCAACGGCAAATATGTAAATTTTGAAAAAAATTAGTTTGTAGAGAATTTTCTGTTCTTTAGTTTTGGTCAAATGAGAATTTTCTGTGAAAATGAAATTAAGGGAGTTATAAACGAAAAACCACGCTGGAAATACCAAAATAGCTGACGGCGCTGGTGGATTCATTCGATACTCAAATAAATGATGGTTTCCAAATTTCAGTCTTGGTACTGCAGATGAATATGAATTGGATCATAATACCATTTTTATACAAAATCATATTTAAAAAAATTTGTTAACACACATTTATGGAACAATCACATATATACATCAACTTCCAAATTCTTATAACATCTTGATACATGGTATGCATGGTTTTATATATTATTAATTATGCAAAATCATTATTATTAGAAAGTGCATTCCTGTATACATACAATGGGGGTTGAATCCCCATAGCCCCTCCACTGTTGGAACATTTTTTAAGACAATATAGATATGCCAAAACGAGTGCCACAGGTAAAATCATGATACGATGAAGCAAAACATTTGAAATGTTTCCATTTTCTTACTAAATTTTTAAATAACGTCGATTCTGAATCGACTATTTGTTGTATTTTGTGACTGTTCATTATAGAATCCCATGTCCGCTTGTATTTGAAAATCTACCTCTTCGAGCTATTACAGAATGAAGTTCTCGATATCTCAATAACGATTAAATCTATATAATCTCGACCATGACGCATATGAATGAATTAACGAACAATCCAATCTCGACCGTGACGCGTATGCGAGATTAACGAGCAATCAAAATCGGTTCTCACAATTAAGTTTTCATAGTTTTTGCTGTAAAGTGGTAAATCTCAGCTTTTGTAGGATTTCAAATTTGTCTAATTTGTTGACCAACTTATTTATATAAACGTCTCCTTATTCACAGGAATGCTGCTTATAATAAATATCAAAAATCATATGTGTAAAGTGTAAAAAATCGAATAAATGGTGTGGAAACCTTTTGAGAACATCAACAGCAACTTTAATAAATTTAAAATACAAGTCGTATAACTGCTTAGGTTTCTAATTAATTAAAAAGCGTGTCATATTCATTTTGATCAGCCTCTGCGTAATTTTATAAACGTCTCTAGTCATCTGGTTTTAGGCCTCTTCTCCATCAAAGCAAGGATCTTGCTATACCTTACCACGATAACCAACTTCAGAGTGGAGCGAATATCTTTAAATTGATCGCCGTAGCATTGCGCTACGTCGGTGCTTAAAAGTTATTTTACGCAATTAGCAAAAATAAGTGCAACAACCGTGTAAAAATTCTGATTGCAATGTCAATCAAAATGCAATACGAAACCAATGACAATGATATCAATAAAATTCACAATAAACATTGTAACGCTCCTTGTCGTGTCGTCGTAATAATTAATACAGGTTCTTCTTATATAAAAGAAACCAAAGTTAAAAGTGGGCTTTGTTTTTTTTTTTTTCTCTTATATAGCGTTTGTAACAACAAGGTCATTACGCTTTTTGTTGGTATGGGTTTATTTGTAAGGGTTACTTTTGGTAGGGTTTGTTTTTAGTATGGTTTTTGATCCACAGTGTGTGCATGATGCATACCGGGGAACTGAGTAAGCAATTCCGCGAGGTCCGTTATTCGAACCCGAAATTACCGCTCCGAATTCAACCAGTATGCACTATAACCACCGCTGTGAACTGGGCTTTGTTTAAATTAGTTGTTAACTCAAATTTTTAAACTACAAAACTACAGGATCCAAAAACTGAAATTGTACTGCGACTAAGACGTAGGTCAACACTGTCGCCAACATCTACAAAATAAAATTATATTACATGGCTTCTGTTTCTTTTAGCGTCAAATAAACAACTCCGAAGTTGTTACTCACGTTCGGAAATAGTTGAATGTCCATCGGAATAATATCTGATAGTTGTAATTTGATTGGATATTTTTTAGCGACATAGAGAAAGCATTCAAACTGAAAACAAACACGATAAAATTATAATTCATTTATTTGATATTCAAGAATGTGATGTCGACGCATGTCGATGTCAGAAAATTTGTTTCGTGTCGACAAAACAAGCTTTGAAATTTTAGAAGTTGATTAAGTTAATTCACAATGCTCACATAGAGTTAATCCAGCTCACTTTAACTGAAGAATTTACCACACCATCACCAATTCATAAAAAGTTAAACATAATAAGGATGTATGTAATAAAAACAAAAGGTTTTTGGGTTATTTTTCTAACTTGATTCGTTTCCACGTTACCAACGTCAGAGTGTATTACTTTGGAACCATGAACTGATTGATTTTTTCCTGATTTTTTTCTGGCTGTTTCATCTTTTGAGTACAAATGATTTTTATGGAAGCTCATTGGAGCTCAAACGATTTTCAATCGATTAGGATTTTTTCTCTTATCGGACCAAATGTGCAGATCTTCTTCTTCTTCTTCAGGTGCCTATTCGTTAACGGATGTTGGCGACCTCTCTCCTATGTATGTGTTGTGCATTTGTAGTACTATCACACACATAGGGGACCTACTTGTTTAACGCGGGCTCCGACCGCGGGAAGTGTATACACTTCATCTCCAGAGAGGCTATTCTTGGCATATTACACCTCGGTGGTTTGCCATTGCCTTCCGAGGGGAGACGGTCAGAATAAAGTTTTTACTGAGCCCGGAGTTGAACCGGGCATTCAGCTTTAGCAGCAATGCACTTTACCGCTTAAGCTGATTACCGTCTCTGGAGATAGTGTGAAATGTGAAATGTGCAGATAGTAAAGTAAAACTTCGTTATAATATACCCACATTTGGCCGTCTTAACAAGCGATAGCGAGTTTGAAATTGTTTTTGCGAGTCAAGAAGGTATCCAGATTTTGCAGCTGTAGACGGCTGTCAAGACATTTCGTGTCGAAGCTTGCTTAAAAATTTGTAGTAGGAAACCTGACGTGATTTTAGACCAATTAAAGGGCCACGGTCTTTTATGTTGTTTCGTGTCGCTCTTTAATTTAGACTAAGTAGGAGAACATGACACTAATGTAAACCAATTAGGAAAGAGAGTTATGACATCAAGTTGATCCAATCCGTGAAGTTTTGCCCCACTAAAATGCATTTTTGGTAGATGCATACGGATTGAATTGATATAAATAGGTATGCTTGGCCCATTTTTAGCAAGTCCTCCCACGACTCTCGTCAGAGAGGTCTAGGGCTCTCGATGGCTTCCGTATGGAATGCCCGAGAAAATATTAGTGCTGTTCCGAGGTCTCGGGCCATTAAAATATACAAACAAGAATATCGAATTTAAATTAAGTTACCGGTTACAAATAACAAGTAAGTTTGAATTAAATTAAATATTCGACTGAACTTTAATGCATCAATTGTAAAATTGCCGCTTTAATATTTCGGAATTTCGAGACAATTTTAATTATTAATTTAGTGTGAATAAAGTAAATCACATTTGAACTTTCGATTAAACATTCATATTTACCTTCAACATATCGAAATTATTGCCGCAATGCAGGTTAAGTGTAAAGTACATTTAAATTATTGTGTTATGGTCATCGAATGGCTATTCTCCAGTTAAATTCGAGTTACCGCTTATATATTAACAATCAAATTAGAGCTATCAAATTAAACATTAACAATCGAGTTGCGTTAAGCCTTATAGTCAATCAAACCGCATTAAGCGCGTAAATAATCTTTAGTGAAATTTATATACGCGTAATTAATGAACCCATCAGTTATATAACTGCATTTTATTGTGTACCATTTCAAATTACGATCTCGTAATCAATACGGTCTGTCGGGGTTAAATCGTGGTCATAACCAAAGTGAAGACGTTGTATTGCTCGCCCGCTTCCTTCCAGAGGAAATCTCTACCTATCGTATCGTGAGAGACATAGTCCTCAAATTTATGCGAAATTCTTCGCACCCGTAAACCTTTGCATAGAGGGAAATTACACTAATAAGAGAAATTCCACACCTCGCAAGGAGCAACTTCAGTTAGCGTATCGTCAATTCTCTACCCAGAGGACCGAACCAAAACGTACAACGCTTACACTGGCATTGTCGACTGCAGATGACCTCACCTCCGCAGGTTTACCGTTTGAGGTATTTACAAGTAAGAGTTTATAGTTATTAAGTATCGATATTTTTGTATTGCCAAATCGGCATATTTTATGAGGCCTTCAGCTTCGATTACATACAGATTCGAATCTCGTTTGTGCCCATTTTTTAGTTATTTAGTTACATATTTACCAGAGTTATTTTTACCGTATCGTTAATTCATGTGTTCGATTATTTTGTAGTAATCACGTTCATTATTAATATTTGGTCGTTCATATCGTATTTAAATGTTCAACTTTGTGAACATATGTTTTTAGTATTTATGTTTTCATGTTTTTTTGCGTTTCAGTGGTCTTGTATATTCGATGTGCCGCTGGTTCAAATTCACTGGAGCCCGTGAATTTACGTTTATATTTACATTATACGTATTAATCCCTATATATTTGTTTTATTCTTTTGTGCATGCGTGTTTTGTTTAGGTACTGTCGTCAGTATTGTTGTGTCCACCGTGTACCCCCTATTATGGGCGAACACTGCAAGGGGAAACAATCGGAGATGTTTTAAATGTATTAGCACAGGTATTAGTTAAGTTATTGTTAGATTAAGTTTTTGTGATTATAAAATAAACGCCTGATGATAACTGGTGTAGGCAACACACAAGGCATAACAAAATGAGGAGATGAAAATCAAAGGTGAATAAAAAAAAGGAAGAAAGGTTGTCATGGGGATATAAACGAAAGTGTAAATTAAAGATGCGACCAAGAGAGTCGCAAATCGAGAGTTCAATGTGAAGAAGCGACAACGATAGTCGCATAATAATTAAGAGTGCGATTTGATGAGGCGACCAAGATAGTCGCAAATCGGGAGTTAAATTTCAAGAAGCGAAAGAGAGTCGCATATTAATAAAGAGTTCAAAGTGAGGAAGCGACAAAGAAAGTCGCAGAATAATTAGAAGTGCAATTTAAATAAGCAACGAAGAAAGTAAATCGTAGAAAAAGTCGAAAGAATAACGATTTAGAGAGCGTCAAAATAGGACGTGTGGGTGATCAACGATCAATTTGAAGACCGAATTTCTCCTACGGAGAGACTTAATTTGAGAACGACAATTGGACTGTAATTGAGCAGGTCAGGAAAGCAGTACAATTTGGACCAGGTGATTCGTGATAGAATAAAGCGTATGTGCGCATATTGTGCGATCCGTCTAGCCGAGTTAGCATTCCCATTAAAGGTTAGCATAAAATTTGTTATAATTTTAAGTTGTTGGATTTTTATGTTTACGTTGGTTTTTGATTTTGTTATTCCGTTTTAAATTGATGTTAATAAATATTGTTGTGTCCACAACATCTCATAAGATCCGCGATCAACAACGATCAGCACGGACGGGATGTGGTTTCAACATGTCGTATTTTAGTTTAGTTATGGTAGTATTGTTTAGATTGTTGCATAGAATTGTATTTTAAAATTTTGAAGTTGTTGTTTATTGTTTGGTTGTTATGTTTTTAAAAGAGACTATGACATGCGCGTTTAGTAACGTTGATTTAAAATAAAAACAAAAAAAGAGGAGGTAACGAAGGGGATAGAAAAATAACAAGAAATAAACAGGAATTCCGAAGTGAGTTTCCAAACAGAAAAGACGCAAATTAAGTTCGTCTTAAAAAAATAAGAAATTTAAATTGTTTCAATCAACGCAAAGGAGTGTGGGAGATTGAAAATTGAATTACAAAAAGTTCTCGTATGAGAAAGATCGTGTTCTCAAAAAGTGAGGTACGTGCGAATATTTAAACGGCGGAGACGTAAAGTCTTCAATCGAGAAACCAACTAATTAAATTGGACTCTAACACCGGTGGGTGATCAAAGTGGACGAAGCCAAAGACATCAAAAATATTCGTCCGAACAGAACGTGTATAGTACAGTGCCGACGATCATCCTAGTGGGTGAATGATAAAGAATTGGAACCAACAAAAGCAAATCCAATTCCTCGTCTGTGACGAGAATCGCTTGAACGAGGTCAATCCTGAAAGAAGTAGGTGCATTCATTAGAAGAAGTGCAACGTTTTAGTGCGAATATAAGTCTTCCAAACAGTGAGCGAGGTATTCGAATACGTACGCCAAAAAACTAAGGTAAATTTCAATTTGTAGTTTTGTGTGTTTCATTTTGTTAGTTTTAAGTTTGTTCAATAAATATGAATTTTGAAATTACATCTTTGTCTGTGTTTTTCTTTGTTCATCGTGACTCTTAAGCAAAATACGGACCCTGAGATTAAGTCAACCAAATAGGTAGGTCTGCTCGTAAAAAGGGCTTAACGCAACAATATGTGTTTTTGCTATCCGATGGTTTTCTTTTGCACTGTTTGCTTGTAAGACGTTTTTTAAGCGAGTATTGATAGAAATACTCCTGAGAAAGAGAAGTGTTCGAAGTGTGAATCCTTTTCTTGGCTATTCCTCAAATAGCCAAGTAGGGGACGCAACAGTATGTATTCCTTCAGCTGTAAAGGTAAGGTCATCGAGAGAGACTTTGCCAGTGTAACGGATACGGCGACGTGTCGACAAGTTGGCTTGAACCAACTTGGAAGGATGGTATCGTTCCTCCCTTCGAATAAGCTCCGTCTTAGTTCTCGTGGCGCCCTTTTTTATCCGCGTGTAAACTTATCCCCCCCCTTTAGTAACAAAAGCAAGTACTTCGATTGAGGATCGCCCAGTCGAAGAGTAGAACCGACTAAACTACTATTGTTCATTTCGCACCCCTTTTTGGCTCATTTCGGTCAACTCACCCCATCGCGGCTTGAGCTAGCCAACGATTAGGTATTATTTGTTAGAAGGGTGTCGCGGAAGTAGTTTAGATTGTAACAAAGTGTCAAATCCTTAAAAGCATATTTTTTTATTTATTACAATGATGGTGTGTATCAAGATACGTCAAGATTTATGTGGGTCAGGTTAATTTTACCAATTTTTCAATTGAGGTTAGCTGGATTGGCCCCGTATTGGAACAAACCTGAAGATTTTCAGCAGGATTTAGTTTACTGAATCGAAATCTTTGCAATTGTATTAGTATGTTCTTGTTCTAAAACAAAATATTTAGATTAGTTACGTTTACCCATTATTTTGTTGTTTATTTAGTGCAATAATTAAATATTGGATATAATAGAATTGGTTTAGTTTCGTGCTTGTTATAATAGTACTTTATGTCACTTTACTAAAAGTCACTTTACTCCCGTCGTGCATATACTGTTTTTTGCAATTCCGGGAGGTAAAGTAGGAACTTCGCCAATTTAGAAACTTAAAGCAAAAATTTAACGCATTTTTTTAATAATGCACGTGGTCGACAGTTTCACAAAATAGCACTAGTAATATTACCAACTACTACCAAAAAGTACTAGGAAATAGCAGATGACACCCCTGATTCTACCAATGATTCATTTCATTTACATTTGTGCCTTAGGAAGAACAAGACGTACCATGAGCGAGAACGTAGAAATTGCCGAAGCAGCGAAGATTGCGTTGGTGGAACTGTTGCCGACAAAATCTAGAAAACTTTACCAAAAGCACTACCACGCTTTTGTGCAGTGGTGCAAGAACAAAGAATTGGCAGATTATTTTACTGAAGACGTGTTTTTGGCATTTTTTACGAAAAGGCTGAAACGTTGAAGTCGTCGACCATGTGGTCGCACTATTCCATGATCAAGGCCGTGACTAAACTAGAAAAAAACATTGACATCGGCAATTTCCACAAGTTATCCGCTTTTATGAAGCGGAAAAACGAAGGATATGTGGCGAAAAAATCGCGCGTCCTAACATCTCACCACGTGGCGACATTTAGTAAATCTAGTGACTTTTTTATCAGTCATCTGGTGACTTTTTTATTGCCCTAGGGTAAAAAAGTGCCCCTTTTCACCCGAAAATCGGGGTAAAAAGTTAGTACTTTACCCCCGGAATGGCAAAAAAGATTTTATTCTTTTTATTAAAAGATTATAAAAATAATTTTGCTCATATAAATGTACCTATTGGTTAACAGTTACCATTGGTGCTAAACGCTAACATTGTGCTTGGATTTGAAATCCGACAAGGTTAAACTTTTCATAATTAAAAAAAAATTTTAAAATCCTAACTATTTCGCACTGATCAAATTTTACACACAAAATCGCAAAATTGCAAAAATTTAAATATTTTACCATAAGTACTTATTTATAATGAACGTATTTACTATGTGAATACGAATCTGACGAATAACATGTTAGAAGCTGCTTTGGAAATAATAAAATTAATTTTAATTTTATATAAGGTATTTAGTAGGTATAAAGTTGGAACCAAATAAATTGACCCCTGCATCACTTGCATCACGCTTTTCTGATTGAGAAAAAGGCGTTCCGCATATAATTCTGTGGCAATACGGAACAACGGCTTAAGTCAATTTTTTCACTTTTTGAGATATATACCTATGTCAAAAATTTCGTTTTTCTGCGCTTTATCGATCTGGAAAATTGGCAAAAGTCATTTCGTAATAGTTTAGGATGTATACAGTGCGGATCATTTGGCTTAAGTCAATTCAGAAGGAAAATATCACAATTTTGATTTGGACAAGTGGCCTAAATGATCGCCGTACTTGACGACTTCATGACTGTGTATCTACGATAGATAAGCATATTGTTAAACGAAATCGCGTCCTGTTTATATGAACATTTCAAAATTCTCAAATCAGAAGTTTCTCATGTAATTCTTTATTCGGATACGTGTGGTGGACAAAATAAAAATTCACACGTAAGCGCTATGTTTTTGACTGCCGTCAAGAATTTCCCAAACATTAAGACTATAGATAACAAATTTCTCGTTCCTGGGCACACTCAAATGGAATGTGATGTAGATCACTCCATTATTGAGAGAAGAAAAAAACGCACGAACCTGAAAATTGAGCACACATACGATTGGAACCAACTTATTCGCATCTCTTCCAAAAAAAATACCGATAATTGTGACAGATATGAGGCAAGGAATAATTTATGATTTTTCCAGTTTGCTGAAAGACGTGTTACAAGTGCATAAAAAATGAATTGGGCAAAAAATTTGTGTGGAGACCAGTAAAGTGGTTGAGTTATACCGAAGCCGAATCTCCCATTGTATTATACCTATATAAACATTCCTTGAGAGAAGAAGATGGAGTAGTTAGAATTTCATTCCAACGAAGAAAATCAAATGCTGGTGGGGGAAACCACTTAAGGAGGAAGTATGAGGCGTTGTTGCCTATTAGCAAAGAAAAGAAAAAAGACTTGCTAAGTATTCTCCATTTGATTAGCCCACGCCATCACGAATTTTATCGTCAGTTGCCATGCGACAACATCGAAATCATTCATCCCACATTCAAAAGTGATTCCGAAGAAAGCTAACCGTCACTAAAAAAATTTTATTTTTGTTTCTTTTTTAATAAAAAAATTGCTTATAATAAAATGATTTTAATCAATAAACAAAGTAAAATTTTTATATAACACCATGGGCTTAAGTCATTTTCTCGAATACCTTACTTTAAATTTACGTTTGGAAAAACGGCTTAAGTTCTTGTAATTTAGTTAAAATTTATTATTATGTTGAAATATTAATAACATCATATTGTCAACATGTCTACACATTACTAATACAAAAAAAAATTACCCAAAACTGATAAATTGACTTCATAGGATACAAAAAATCGTACACATTTTTTTGTACGGTTGCCATTTCCCTTCTCCTGTAAAATCAGGTTTTTTGACTTCAGCCGTTATTCCAAATTGTGACAGAATTTAGAACGTAGTTAAAAATAAAATAAAAAGATCTAATTTTTGAAGGCTCATTATGAGTATTGTCATGTGCTTATATGAAAGCAAATGTTTCATCAACGTGAAGGAAGCATGAGAGGAATATGGTCCACAGACACTCTCATGAATGGAGCATTTGGTTATATATGAACATAAATAATTTGATTTTTAAACAATGCAAGGAACGTAAATTTGATACAATGGTACAAAATGTATAGTGAATTCTCTAAGTGCGGCCTTTAAGGCCGCACACATGTAATTAAATATTGTTGAAGCAAACCTGTTCGGGCGGGATTAAATTGATACAACGTGAACATATTTATTTATGTAATTGCTGATTTGGATTCCATCTTTTTGTACTCGTTTTGGATAAACTAAAATTTTTCCATGGAAGTGCAAAACAAATAGTGCAAAAAGAAATTTGTTAACTTACCATTGAGTTACATCGAGCAAATTTTGACAATATATAGCCCATTCCGGTTATTGCCACCGACAGTGCAATTACGTTAAATAGGAATTTTAAAGAGACTGGAGGTTGATATACCACGTAAAGTACCTCTAAAAATACAGCAAGGACAAAGAAACATATAGAACCTATGACTACAGTCAATAACATAGGACTGCAATGATCATTCAATTTCGTTAAAATCTTTACAAACGCAATATATGTGTCACTATAGCCTTTCAGAATAGTTTTTATGTCTTGCCTTGGTAAGGCAACAATGCAATCATTTTCGTTGGTTAAAGTGCAGGTGGTCTCCTCGTAAAATAAATTTTCTAAATCCATTTTTAGAAAATTAACGTATTTATTATGAATGTGGTAGAAAAAACGCAGAAAAAAAATTAGTACCGTGAATATCGCAATACCCGTATATATGCTAAGTAATGCTCCCATTTTTTCAATTATATTCCATTCAGGACTAATATCGAAAATAAATATACATACAGTACAGCCATATAATAAAACGCACAGGATTATTAAATCTATGTAAGTTTGCCATCGAAAACGAATAACGTCATCAATCGATAACAATTGATGCGACGTAGTTTTCTCAAAATTTTTCATGACAGAGTCAAAAAATGCCAGCACACCGTCCATTTTTGGATACTTGAATAAGCAGTGCAAAGTTGTAAGAAACCCCAGAAGACACATTATAACATCGGTAAAATTCATCAACGCATAAAATAATATCAAGTTGTTTTTGATTGCCCAGTATGTTCTTGTTGCGCTAAAGTAACCAGATAAAGAAATCACAATTAGAGAAAATATTGCTGGAACTGCGTTCAATTTGCAAAATATGGGCTCCGTCGTTCGAATTACTGCATTGTTGGAATGATTACATTTGAAAACTGTATTTGATACTCCCATCAAATGAGTAAATTTGAATATTATACCAGTAGCACAAGCCAGACAATTTGCTGCTACCGGTTGAACCATTTTTAATACACAATGGAAAAACTAACGGTCCGCTATATGTAAGCTAACAAAACACTAAAGTTATAGTAATTTATATACCCTCGAAAAGTATAAATTAACAATGTTTTGAATTTTCTAATCTACTTATCGATTTAAAAAATTAATAATCATAGTTTATTAATAATTATACCATATTTATACATTTTTGGTGGCGTGTGTAATCGAAAATTATCGATTTTAACAAAATTGGTAAGATCAATGATTTACTAATTGACTTTAATTTTAGTAAGGAACTTTTAGTGTTCACATGCATTGCAGTGAAATTATCACAGAGTTTTTAAAAAACGGTTTTTGTCAACCAAAATCATTTTTGGCGCAGCTGGCAGGATATTCCCAAAATTGTCTTATCGTAAGAGAAATTTTTGTATCAACAATTAATTGGGAAATCGAGAAGATTAGCATTCGACATTAACACCGTCAGCCAGATATATTCTCCAATAAAATTATAATAGTATGTCATTATGCAAATTCTCACAATAATTTTCATTATACCGGGTGTTCATTTTAAAACTTCCAGCAATTAATATCTCAAAAAACCAAAAGTCAGATGAAAAGATGTTTCGGACAAAAGTTGTATGATAGCGAGGGGGACAGAATATGGCATAATTGGTTTTTTAATTTATTGACCTTTTCAAGGTCATTTGAAGGTCAACTTGGTTTTTTTCAATGGCACCTTATATTTTTTTTAGCAGATTCATATTTTGCATGAATAAATAAACAACTTTTGTTGGAAAATTTTGTTTATCCGACATTATTCTTTTCGAGTAAAATGCATTGCAACAAAATAAAAACATTTTAATAAACTGCAGCTGATTATAATCGAAATTTAATTTTTTAAAAGTTAGAAGGCTGTTATTGCTTTTGTTATTATTCAACTTATAATTTTAGGACAATCAAAACAAAATACTGTCACATAAAACAAATAAATTGACATTAGTTTCTTCAACTATTGTTAGTTTTGTGATTTTCAGTGAGTTTTTATTTTCCCCATTAACTTTAGATCTGATAAAAGTTCGAAATCAGATCATTACAATGGTTTATACTGATAAAGTTTAGTTTAGATTATAAGAAAGCAATTTGAGATTATTTACCAATCTCAGCAAAATTTACCCCGCAAATTGGCGGGGCAATGGTTTATACTGTAGAAGAAAGAATCGAATTAATTTTCTTGTGCGGAGCTCAAAATGAAAATGCTGCAAGAACTACAGAATCTTATAACGCAAGACAACCTGGTAGAAATGCCTCTCATAGGTATGTTATAGACCTTGTTTCAAAATTTCGGGAAACAGGATCCGTCAAAAATAAAACACGCAAGAATTCTAGAATATTGGATGACTTAGCTCAAATTGAAGTTATAGGCCATTATGCTTCAAATCCTAATAGTTCGGAGCGTGAAGTTTCTGCTATCAGTGGTCTATCAGTGGGTACTGTTCATAAGGCGCTAAAATTGCATAAATTTCACCCATATAAAATGCAGATTTATCAAACTTTGACCGAGGATGATCCAAACAGACGAGTGGAGTTTAGTGTAGAAATGCTTCAATTATTAACTACACATCCACATTTATTGAAATCCACTTGTTTTTCTGATGAGTCAATCTTTTTTTAAATGGATTTGTCAATAAACATAACTGTCGATATTGGTGTGATAAAAATCCTCATGTGTTTACTGATGGACATACACAGTGGCCGCAGAAGGTAAATGTGTGGGCTGGTATACTTGGTGATACAATTATTGGACCATTATTTATTGATGGAAATTTAACAGGCCAAAAATATCTAGAAATGCTTGAAGATGCAATCTATCCTTTAATAGTTGATGCGTTAGGAAAGCGACGAAGAATGACACATGGAGCTCGATGAAAATGTTTTACATTTTCAACAAGATGGCACACCTTCTCACTATACTATACCTGTTCGAAACTGGTTAAATGATAAATTTCCAGGGCAGTGGATCGGCAGACGAGGACCGATAGAATGGCCAGCTAGGTCCCCTGACTTAACTCCTCTTGATTTCTTTTTATTGGGACATTTAAAATCTGTTATTTATGATACAATACCAGCTAATATTGAAGAGTTAAAATTTCGAATCACAGTGGCTTGCAAAAATATTACGAAAGGAACTTTTGAAAAAGTTAGAAGCGAGTTTCAACAAAGGCTGTATTATTGCTTAAGCTGTAAATGGGGAACATTTTGAAAACTTGTTAAGAAAACACTCGTTTACAAACATTTTTTCCACTGTTTAATTCTAATAAATAGCCTTCTAAAACTTGAAAATATTAAATTTTGATTAACAATGTTGATTATTTATTTTGTTTCAACGTATCTTACTCGAAAAGCCTAATGTCGGATAAAAAAAATTTTCCAACAAAAGTTGTTTATTTATTCATGCAAATGTGAATCTGCTAAAAAAAATATAAGGTGCCATTTAAAAAAACAAAGTTGACCTTCCAATGACCTTGGAAAGGTCAATAAATTAAAAAAAACAATTATGCCATATTCTTTCCCCCTCGCTATCATACAACTTTTGTCCGAAACATTTTTTCATCTGACTTTTGGTTTTTGAGATATTAATTGCTGGAAGTTTTAAAATGAACACCCATTTATAGTTATTTCTTATTAATTTGTTATCGCATTGTTATCGACGTCTTTGAGCGTTCATGAAATCAAAAACTGCTTATTCATATTATTATTTTATAACATAATAAATAAGAGACGGTCATCAGCATAAGCGGTTAAGTGCGTTACTGCTAATGATAAATACTGCGATGACACCTAGAATATTGCTCATATATTCCAATTAAATATCTTTTTAAATTGAAGTGTAAACATGCGTGATAATGTTAAGAAAATTAGAATAAGGGTTTGTGAAATAAACAAATTGGAAGGTGGGACATCGTATGTATGGTGAAGTCCTTATAAAAAGAAAACAGGATAAAAATGTGAAAGGCGGAGATAAAATTTCTTTTTACGGGCGTGAACGAGTGGGCAACCCTCGTTCGCAAGCCTCGAACCCACGACTCGAAAGGAAAAATTTTCTAGAAGTAGGGGATAGTTTGAATCTAGTTGAATTTAGTAGTAGATTGATTGATTCTATTCTGATTGAAAGTAGATCAAGGGTTTAGCCATCAACGATGATAACGTGTCAAGCAATGATGAAAATGGAAGAAAAAGAAGAATTAACGACTGTAGAATAGTGGCGTGTCGTGACTAGTAACTATTTTTTTTAAATATCTACATATTTCAGTAAATTTCAAATTTTTATTCAAATAAAGAAAGGAATTTAAATTGATAAAAAATTTAAAAATCGTAAATTAATAAGTAATTTTTGTTTTTAATTTGGCAAGGCAAATAAGGGAAGCGCAGCTTCCCTAGCTTCCATAGAGAACACGCCACTGCTGTAGAACAGGAAGCCACCGCAATCCTATAAGATAGCGAAATGATGATATTTATGCGAAAAAATCAATGAAATGTTGTGCAAGAAAATGGATGAAACAGACAAGATACAAGATTAAAAGTATGCCAGACAACGAGAAGAGGACAAGAGAGAGAACGAGAGGAAGACAATACGAATCGAGATGAAGTAAACAACAAAATAGTAGAAGCATTCAACAAAGTAACCGAGGAAATTAAACAACAATTAACCGCAGATAAGAAATTATTGGACGATAAGGTCATGCCAGTAGAAAAGTTAGATGTAGAAGTGAAAGGTGACCAGGTACTGGTGAAGAACAAATTTGGGGAAGTCAATCGTGAAATGAAGGAAATGCAGAAGGGTGGAGAATCGAAGTGCAAAGGGAGATATCGAGGAATGGCAGATAAGGCGAACAGAAGAATTACGGTAGAAAACGACAAGATAAAGAAGGAAGTAGACAAGAAAATTTGTAATTTTGAAACTAAAATAAAGGAAGTCGAAGAAAAAATATATAAAATGGATGACAAGATGATGAGGATGGAGGAAGATTGGAAATTAGATCAAGGAGGGAATAGAGTTAGATACATGACAAGGGAATTATATGGGGAGAAGTTGAGAAAATTTTATGGGGACGGAAGAATAATTTCGAAAATATTCATTAAAAATATTCAACAACGTACAACGAAGGGAGAAGCATAGATATGGTTCTCAATGATACAAGACGTTCAAAGATTTCAAGGAATTGTTTTTAAAACATTTTTGGGGGAATGTAGAACAGAGCGCAGTAAGGGAAATGGTTAATATGGGACAATATATGTAAGGTCTATGAAAGGTCAAGGGAAAATTACGGAATAAGAGTACTAAATCAAGCGATACAGGTAGAACCGAAATTTGAAGAGGAGGATTTGGTCAAGGCAATGGCGGATATACAGACATTTTGAAGAACCATTGCGAGAAAGAATCGGGGTGGAAAAGGTTGCAACCATTGAAGAATTTTTGGGTTTATTAAAGAGATTTAATGAAACGGTGCTATTACATTTTTAAATTATGGTAGCTTAAAATTAAATTAAAGCATGAAGTTGCCATTAGAAATCAACCTCTTCAAGGAAATCAATTTTAGAAAAATAGAGGATTTAACAATAAACTGTGTAGAAGAATTCAAAAGGGAAATTTAAGGGATTTTAATTAACATAAATTACAAATTTTCAATGAACAGTTGTTCAAGTGTAAGATGTACCCAATTCCACATCCATTAAGGAACAAGTACGGACAGAAATAAATAAAATGATCAAAAACAATATTATAGAAAGAGCAAGTACGTCGTTTGTCTATCCGCTGGCAGTAGTTAAAAATAAGGACCAATTCATTAGTTGTGCCTGGATGCGAAGAAGTTGAATGAAATCACGAAACTTCAACACGAGGCACCGCAAAATATAAATAGTTTACTAGGAAAAATCGGAATCAAAACCATTTTTACAAAGTTGGACAAAAAAAGTTGGATAATACTAGTATATTACACCCAAAGTGGCAAAAGGAGGCCATTTAATCTAACGTGCGAATTGGGATCCTGCGGTAGTGGGGGAAGCGGTGGCTTGCCTATAGAAAAGAGTTTAAAAAAAACAACCAGCAACCTTAAAATATTTATTATTTATTTGCTTAATTTCATTGCTATTTGTCTTTTATTGTTTTACTTTATTTTATTAATTTCGTTCGATTGACATTGCAATCAGAATTTTCACACAGTTATTCTCACGGTTTTGCGTTAATTATGGCGAAATAACTTTGTATTACTTCTTTGATTCTACGATATGTATTTGCACTTTCAGATTGAGAATCAGATCTTATATACATAAATAAATTGATGATTTTACTTATTTTTACGATTTTTTAAAGCTATTACAAAGAAAGAAAACCGGAATTTATGCAACAGCAACAACAACAAGGACAAGAGATAGCACTAGTAGATTAAATTCACCTGAAGGCTGAACTGGTCCAAGAAGCAATAGCGGCTACTAAGCTAAAGAAATCACCGGAACCAGGAGGAATATATTCGGAATTTCTAAGAAATGGACCAAAGAAACTGATACTAGAAATGCTAAGATCTTTCTGGTAATGACGAAATAAAAGAACGAATTAACAAGGGCAGAAATGCGATAGTAGCACTGAACTCAGTTCTGTGGGAGAAAAATATAAGGAAAGAAACAAAAAATGAATATATTGTTGTGTCCTGGTCCACCCTTTATGGCTCCAGGTGACGAGGAACAACAAATCTCACGCACTTACCTCTAGCGGCTCTTAATCTCAGGTTTTTATTCTGCTTATCGCCCACTGTACAACTTTTAACTAGCAACAGCTCAAAAGAAACACAATCGGTTCAGCTAACATATTTATTTTCAACAAAGAACACATAAATAGAAATAACAAAATCAAACTCAAACACAAATTCAACAAACTTAAAATTATAACTAAATTTATCCTAACCTTTGCTTTGTGGTGACTCGTGGCTTATCGCACAACACTATTTTCACATTCACTTTCTGCTCGTTTCGTATCACCTGGTCCAAATTGTCGCCTACAATGACTAGACCTGCACCAATTGATATGTCTACCTTCTTCCCCGTTCCTAATGGGAGAACGTACCAGAAAAGTAAACAAACCACGCAGAAAGGATAAAAACCCCTACTACTTATATTGCGTGGTTGCCCTGATTTTCGTTTAAAACTAGCTCGTTGTTCAGATATTCCGGATAAATCATTGCCATTACGTCGTTGCAACTCAACGGCAATTTCCACTCTAGATAAAGCTGCCACGTAAGCCTTTTCTGACATAATAACTAACTTGACAAAGACGAAGTAAAAAAATGTAAGCGTTCGATAAAACACGAAAATAAATTGTACAAAGAATTGAATAATAAAAAAAATAGTGCGTATACACGACTCCCAATTGCGCGACAAAACAAATACCGTCGAAATGCAATTGAAGGGAACGCAACAAAATATAATAAACTATTATTCCAATAGTGTACGTAAATGGTTTCTCGCCGGTGAAAATTTTGAAAATGGGCGTAGCGTTACTCGCAAGCAAAAATTAAAAATAATATATATATTGCAAAAATAATTAAAGCGAGAGCACAACAAAAGGATATATCGCTCTTCAACCTCTAGAGCTTGATTAACGTAACTACTAATGTAAAAAAGTTTTTCGCCGGTACGAGTAATACTTTGACAACTCAATCTGTAATTAATAGTGTACCAGACCACACAACCAAGTAAAACGTCCAATCCAACAACGCTATCCAGTTGCACAAAAACTGCTGCAATAATAAAAAGATTAACACAACCACTAACGTTCCGTTGTCGACTCGAAAACACGAAAGCGTACCTCGTAACAAGCACAGAGTTAATAAAATTTACAAAGTAAGGTTCCACGCTGGACGCCAGTGATATGTCTACCTTCTTCCCCGTTCCTAATGGGAGAACGTACCAGAAAAGTAAACAAACCACGCAGAAAGGATAAAAACCCCTACTACTTATATTGCGTGGTTGCCCTGATTTTCGTTTAAAACTAGCTCGTTGTAGCTGGAAGCGATGGTCATGAATTCCACTCTGTGTTGTTCTGAAAAATAATGAGGGTACGCTTCGTCGAAAAAGAAATAAAACAATAATTAAATCACAAAGTTTTAATGAAGTCAAATCGACAACTACAAACGCTAGTGGTGGTGGAGTGCTAATGCTTATATGCACTGTAATTGACTTTAATAACGGCACGTCAAAAGTGACGACAATACGGGACGACCAGAATGGTAACCCGGTCAATACAAAAGTTGACTCAAATGAAAATGCCACAATACCACAAATATCCAAACAAGAAAGATAAATTGTCTTACCCGAGCTCGAAATAAGATTACAAATGGTTGTATGACAGCAAACTCTCTGGATGGATCGGCTGTGGTCGGCGTTGAATAACAATGGTTGCAGTCTGGAATCCTCGCAAGTAGAACACCGACGTGATGTCTCTCGAAGCAACAGGTTTCGAGCAGGAACAACGAAGATGGAACGACGCCACTCAGCTGTGTTATAATCTGGTACGGATTGGCAATCCAAATAAACAATATGATCGTCCAAAAATATTACGATCATCCAAACTAATTAATGTTGTGATTGATAAACAACAATCAACTTCCAAAATGTAAACAAGATCGGTTGTCACAAATATCACCATGCGAATGTTACCAATAAAAATATGGTTGGTATTACTTTGTCGCTCACGACAAAAAAAATGGTGGTTTGAGATATTAGATTCAAAATTAGGTGACGAAATAGACAATATTTTGTTACACAATCCCAGTCCAATTGCTGGTTCTGTACAATCTTCCCCTTAGGACAAACACGGAATACTCTCTCTTGGTTATTCAACTTAATCGTTGATCTGAAGATCTATAATTCTCGTTGCATTTGATGATGCAGCACATCTGAATTCCATTTGATTAATTACTTGAATTCGTTGATTAATTCAACTCAAGAATCACTAACCGACTACACGTGCGTTCGGTACGCTTTCAGCTTCGTAACGCAATACGACCGTTCGGTTCGCTCTCGAATTCGTAACTCCACACGTCCTATCTGGACGCTCTCTAAATGGTAACTAACTCGTTCCCTGTTTGTTATTCTTGGCTATTGGTCCTTGTTTTGTTTTTTCTTGGATTTTTTCCGGTATCCTTATTTTTTCCGTTGTTTTGTGCGCGTCTTCAAGCCTACGTATCTTTTAAAGTGTTTGGGTGTAACACCAACTTAAATTACATGCCTTAAAATTAACATTGAAAAATAAAATTGAACCATTAAAATAGACAAACAGTTAAATAACAATTAATGATTAACAAGACATCCCCGATTGTGCTTTCTTTAACCACTGGCTTTCTTAACTTTTCTGATGGCTTAAAGCGGGTCACAACAATATTGCGGTATCGAGATACCACGTCAATGGAAGTACGTCATTTAAGTTTCAGTAAAATTTTGTTAATGAATAAAAGCATGTAACTTATCAAAGTAATCAGAAAAACTTCATCCGATACCAAGAAATTAACTTAAAGTCAAATGATTCGTTGAAAACGGGACATAAAACAGGTTTGAATAAAATAAATTTGAAATGCATCATTTAATAATTTGTCTTTGTTAAAATGTTAATTTATAGTAAATGAAAAATTGTTAGCAATAAGAAAGGTATTTTAAAAGTCAGAAATTTGTTAATTAATTGATAAATGTAAAAATCCATGTTAGCGTTAAATTTAAAATAAGTTTGTTAAAATTATTACGTGAGTTCGGCATATCACAACTTAATGAACTGCGTATGGAAATTTCATGTCCATCATCTTTATTTGTCCAACCACGAAGCAATATCAAGAAGTCGATCCAATCTGAAAATATAAAAATTTTACTTATAAAATTTCAACGAACCGCAATGGGCTTAGTCCATACCTGTACTGTGAAACTTCAAATAATATTGATTTTTCGATCGACCAATAAAATACGTCTATGAAAAGATCAGGATGGCGATGAACTTCGTAAATTAATTAATAAAACAATTGATAAAAGAAGGTTGGTGTTGATATTCACACGTGCAAAGTGGCGAATTTAGAATCGTCCTAAAAAATTTGATAATTATAGTAAAAATAAATAGTGAAATTACAAAATACGAGTGCATAATTCAACAAAATAGTTACTTACCTACGGAAAACCAATAATAAGGTGAAAATCGTAACGGATTGCAAATATTTTTGAAGAAAATAAACTTCAACACAAAACGAGGTCAACAAACTGCATCTGGAAGTTTCCGATGGTAAATGAACCCTTTGAGTGTCTTTGACGCGCAATTGTACCATCTCCATTTCAAATAACAGAAATATTCCTGGATTTAATAAGGTACCGTGTACATTGCAATAAAATCTTTATAAACTTAAGTGAAATCTCCGGACTTCGTACGACACGTGTTTAGCATCATTTTACGTTCAGAATTTTTATAAAATAGATTTAATAATAGAACTTTTTGATATAACCAAATATTTATTTTCATTTGTGTGCTTAATAAAAACATTAATAACTTTGTAACGAAGGATAATTATTTAGACCTGTTCCGCACCATAATTTCATTTACAGCATTGGTAACGGAACGAATCCACCCTGTACAAGGTAAGATACATGCACTACGAAAGAGCTAAGCTGAGGCACCTTATTTCATTAAATTGTGTTTACAAAATATCACATACTTTTCCATTGACGGGGTACAACTACGTACACCCATACAAAATATTAACGACAAGAACCTTTAACCCTATTAGCGAGGGTATTCATAACAATTTTGTATCATAAAGTGTGGGTCTCTTAAAGGCCTTACGTAAGCACACAGCACTTTTTGACAGCCCAACGTGTGGCTCGATTAATAAAGACAACCCCCGCATAGCAATATGTATAAATCTATAGTCCAAAGTGTGATTATGTACGGCACGGAAGTGTGAGATTTAAGTGCAATTAACAGACGAATATGGCTAGCTACAGAAATGGACTGTTTAACAAGTTGTAGAATATTCCGAATGGAAAGGATAAGAAATGAAATTATAAGAAGAAACATAAATATAGAGATTGACATAGCGGAAAAAATTGAAAAGCGACAACTGATATGGTTCGGACATACTGGATTCTGGATTGTAAGTGAAGGACAGCCTCTTACGAGGTCGTACGCACTCAGGCCACAAATTGGCCCATTATGCTGCCTTCATTAGGGAAGCCGTCCCCCTACTCCTCAAGCCATCCCAACCTTAGAATGTACTCGAGAATCTTAGAGGGCGGCATATCCCTAATACTGGCCATGTTAGGCCAGAGCTCCCCCAACATGGATCCTCTGATGGACGCAAGGGCAGGGCATCTGCAAAGCAGATGCTCCGCCGTTTCGTCTGCTTCTTCACAACCACGACAGATGGGACTCTCTACAAGACCCATAGTGTGTAGGTGTTTATTTAACTTGCAGTGTCCCGTCAAAATCCCCGCAATAATACGCAGACTATCCCGAGACAACTGTGTGTAGTACTTGGCATTTCTGCTGGAGGGCCCGCATATAGCTGCTCTCGCTTGACGGCATGCCTGTAGATTCTCCCATCTTCTACCATGTAGTTTCTGAGTTTGTTCTCTTATGAGGGTGTTGATTGTGCTGATGGCCGGTGTGACAAATGGCTCAGGACCGCACGGTGTGTTACCCGAGCCCGTTCTCGCCAGCACATCCGCCCTCACATTCCCTTCATTGTCTTGATGACCTTTCACCCAGCTGAGTGTAAGGTTGTTGTGGGTTGATATCTCATTCAGTGTCCGATAGCAATTAAGTATCAGCCCCGAGGTAATCTTGTGACGGTTTAGTGCCACAAGAGCCGCTCTACTGTCTGTAAATATCTGAATTCTTTTGCCTCGGATGCCTCTATCCTTGACTGTTTTTGCGCCGTGTAGTATGCCTACAAGTTCCGCCTGGAACACTGAGGCATACTTACCCAGCGATATAGATGTGTTTAGCTGCAGTTCCCGGGAGAAAATCCCCACACCTGAGCCATCACCAGTTTTGGAACCGTCAGTGTACAGAGATATGTCTGTCTCTACAGTTCTTGTTGTGTCTAGCAAAATGCTAAATTTCCTATCAAATAGGTGAATAGGGGGAATCCTGTCAGCATCCAGGGCCAGGATGGGGAGCCTATCGAAATAGTGCCCCCCCAGGACCCCCGAATGTCTCCCGACTCCTTGCCTATTGGTCCAAAGCCCCCACGCTCGCAGCCTGAGGGCAGCCTTGACCGCCTGCTCCTCCGCGTGGAGATCCAGTGGAGGGGGACAGAGAAGAGCCTCTAAGGCCGCTGTGGGTGCCGTTCGCATCACTCCTGTTACCGCCATGCAGACCATTCTCTGCATCCGGTGAAGAGAGGACGCCACTGTTGCCAGCTTGGTTCTAGGCCACCAAACCAAAGCACCATAACTTAGCATGGGCCTTATTATGGCAGTGTAGAGCCAGAGGGCAACCCTAGGGGAAAAGCCCCAGGATCGCCCCATTGCCCCACGGTTCGGACATACATAAAGAATGGAAGAAAATAGATGGCCGCGAAGAAAGTGTTTGAATCGATCCTGCCAGAACGGAGGAGGAGAGTACGGCTTGAAGGAAGCTGGAGAGGCGATACGGGTGGGGCGATGAATTCCAGAATTATGGAAGAAGAGTTATGCCAAGATAGAAAGAGATGGAACCTGGCAAAGGAGCAATGGCGGCTCGTGACTTCTTCCAATGGGAGGGCACATCATTTAAATAAAAAGGAAACAAATTTGCTTATTTACTTACAAAATAATTTAATTCCAAAAATATTTATCCAAATCCAAACAAAATTTGGAGAGAAAGGAAAACGTATATTTACTGTATTTTAATTTACTTATTTACCTAAAAATAATTTTTAATTATTTTTGTGTAGTTGTTTCGAACTTTAAATAGGAGAGCGGGTGCCAGCGTGCCCTTTAAACTAAACCGCCACTGCTCAATACAAAACATAAACATTATCTAACCAATCAGAATGAACCAATCGCGATATACGACTGTATTGAAGGATATACCGGGTGTTCATTTTAAAACTTCCAGCAATTAATATCTCAAAAACCAAAAGTCAGATGAAAAAATGTTTCGGCCTAAAGTTGTATGATAGTGAGGGGGAAAGAATATTGCATAATTGTTTTTTTAATTTATTGACCTTTTCAATGTCATTTGAAGGTCAACTTGGTTTTTTTTAATGGCACCTTATAGTTTTTTAGCAGATTCTTATTTTGCATGATGTTTCGTCTATAACAGATAAATTAATAAATTGCATGTAATAGATTCGATTTGCTCCGTGGCTCGTTCAGTCGGATGATGAACTTATTAATTCTTGCTCTTTACTCAGGTGTGGGTGCTTATTTAGAGATTCGTTTATAGGTTCCCAGATTTGTATAAGAAAAATCAATTGTACACATATACATATATTGAGAAATAATAAATAATTCCAACGTTTGTACATAAAATTACATAAAGAGACACATATATAAATAATGGTAGCATAAAAAATTAATGGTTAAATTGGTTAGTGTATAAAAATATTATCAGTTCAAGCTTACGCAAAATATGATATTTAATTTTTAACGAGTCATTTTCAATGAAGCAAAGTTATATTTGTCATAAGCTTGCGTGATAATTTTAAGGTATTTTAATATTTAGATAAGAATTGAATACAAATAGAGTAATTAATGTTTTTGACAAAAACAAAGAAATATTACAGTTATTTTGTCAGGCTGATTTTCTACCTTTTAATTTGCGGCGTGGGTGCATGAATGCTGGGATGTGAAGTAATCCAAAGATGATTTGATCGACGAGTAGGTAGAATTGTATTTATCCCAGAGCTTGACCCATATAGAGAGAATTCAACGGTAATAATTTGCAATCCAGTGTCACTTGACCGACACTAACTGGTGTTTAGTTAACTTGCACACCGATTGTTTAGTCGCAAAACAATACTGTTTTCAAGAAAATAGTTCTTAATTAAATGTTCCAATTTAATTACACGAACTAGCGCACTTAATGTTTTATGTTTTTTAATCCGTATAATACTTAAATTCGATAAATTGTTACTTCGAATGGCGATAGTTATTAATTTATGCACTTTCGCGTATCGTTCTTTCTTGCAGAATTGATGATTTTCTCGATTTAATATTATAGTTCATTTATATTAATTCTTTCACTGAATTATCCGATTTTTGTCGCCGAATTATGATTATAATTTATTATATTATTCGACACTGTAAAATTGTTCGATAAATAATTGATGGATTGGACGTCACGATAATTATTTTTTAATTCGATGGCACATTAAAAGATAATTCGACAATCAATTTATTCCGAAATCAGAAAAACTAGGTAAATTATTTGTTTGTAGGTATTAATAAATTTTTAGATACGAGTTCCCGGTTTGACTTGCATCCAGCAACTGCCCCTGTTTTTTCGTTCTTTCATGCAATTCTCTCCTTTTTAGATGAGATCATTTTAGTAGAAAGAAATGTATGATGTCAGGGTTGATTCGAAATACAAACTGCTTTTTATGCGTTTCCCTTGTCTTTCAGCGCGGTACTCGTTTGAGGATAACAACATTACTTAGTAACTCGCTACATTTTAACACGGTTTGAATAGAACCTAGTTATATGAGAATGTTATCACCTCGAAAATATAATTTTGTTGATAAAATGACTACCGCGATCGACGGATTGTGTATCTTATATCAAACCAGGTGCATTTATATTACTTGATACATTGTTTTCCAATGTAGTACTTTGTGTTTATCTTTTGGCAAAGAATGCTGATTGCAATAATATTCAAATATTAACATTTACAGTCGGAACTTGTTAATTCGATCTTAGTATTTATTTTTTCTTAGAAAATTGTTAAATTTTTAATGGAACTTTAAGATTTCTAGTGATTACTTTATATGATCGATATGTACAAGGCGTTGCAATACGAAACATACGGCATGGCCGTAACAATGAATAAATAAACAACTTTTGTTGGAAAATTTTTTTTTCCGGCATTAGGCTTTTCGAGTAAGATGCGTTGAAACAAAATAAATAATCAACATTGTTAATCAAAATTTAATATTTTCAAGTTTTAGAAGGCTATTTATTAGAATTAAACAGTGGAAAAAATGTTTGTAAACGAGTGTTTTCTTAACAAGTTTTCAAAATGTTCCCCATTTACAGCTAAGCAATAATACAGCCTTTGTTAAAACTCGCTTCTAACTTTTTCAAAAGTTAGAAGCCTAACGTAATATCCTTTCGTAATATTTTTACAAGCCACTGTGATTCGAAATTTTAACTCTTCAATATTAGCTGGTATTGTATCATAAATAACAGATTTTAAATGTCCCCATAAAAAGAAATCAAGAGGAGTTAAGTCAGGGGACCTAGCTGGCCATTCTATCGGTCCTCGTCTGCCGATCCACTGCCCTGGAAATTTATCATCTAACCAGTTTCCAACAGGTATAGTATAGTGAGGAGGTGCGCCATCTTGTTGAAAATGCTAAACATTTTCATCGAGCTCCATGTGCCCTTCTTCGTCGCTTTCCTAACGCATCAACTATTAAAGGATAGATTGCATCTTCAAGCATTTCTCGATATTTTTGGCCTGTTAAATTTCCATCAATAAATAATAGTCCAATAATTGTATCACCAAGTATACCAGCCCACACATTTACCTTCTGCGGCCACTGTGTATGTCCATCAGTAAACACATGAGGATTTTTATCACACCAATATCGACAGTTGTGTTTATTGACAAATCCATTTAAAAAAAGGTTGACTCATCAGAAAAACAAGTGGATTTCAATAAATGTGGATGTGTAGTTAATAATTGAAACATTTCTTCACTAAACTCCACTCGTCTGTCTGGATCATCCTCGGTCAAAGTTTGATAAATCTGCATTTTTTATGCAGTAAAAAAACCAAATTGACCTTCAAATGACCTTGAAAAGGTCAATAAATTAAAAAACCAATTATGCCATATTCTGTCCCCCTTGCTGTCATACAACTTTTGTTCGAAACATTTTTTCATCTGACTTTTGGTTTTTGAGATATTAATTGCTGGAAGTTTTAAAATGAACACCCGGTATACAAAAATTACACAATGTATGTAAAGATAGATGAAGATTCCCATACATAAAGGTGTTCGATAGGGAAATAGAATATCCCCAAAACTGTTCACATTGGCCCTGGAAAACATATTCAAGAAAGAATCGGACGAAAAGGGAGTGCATATCGATGGCGAACTTTCTGTCTATCTATTTGATCATAATACATCTTCATTGGTTTATTTTTTGGTTTGTAGCTTAAAAAGATTTCAGTGCGGTCTTTAGGCCGCACAACCTTTATAATCCTGCACGAATAAAAAATTAATTAATGAGAAAATAATTCATATCAAAACAATTAAACGATATTAATATGAATATTATATTTAGTCCACTGCATATAGGATTTTGATACGGAATAATTCATACAAAACGTTTTAGTGTGTTTTTTGGCTTTAATAGGGTGTTCCAAATAGTTTCTCAAAAGTCCCCAAAGTTTGGGTGTCCGCTAAAGTTTTCAGGGCCTGAAAGCGGCTGAAATTTCAGTTCCAAAATAATTTTTGTGAATATCTAAATTTCTATAGGATTTAGGTAAAAAATACATCAGATAAAAAAGTAAGCTGAATAAATTTTCGAGCAATTACTAAGATAGACATTTTTTCATATAAGCAACCGTGTCCATGATACACGCGAGTGAAATGTCATCTGAAAGCAGGTAAGTATAGTAATATAATATAAATTTAAAGGCAAGGGAAGGGTTTTCGAAAAAAATGTTATTCTACATTTCGCTTTAGATTTGCTCACTTTATCGATTGAAAGAAAAAAAAATTTGAAGTTGGAAAATTTCATCAAAAAATGTAACATATTTTTCGATTTGAGCTCTTCGAAAGGACCGTTACGTTGTGGATGGATTTTTAACAATCACGCTCGTCGATTGCCGACGAATACACGTTGGACATATTAAATTTTCCTTTCGTTGTGAACTTTTTTTCTCGCCAAAACATTACAAATTCATGCATGCTTATTGTTTTATTATTTTTATTATTAATGGTAATATTTTGGCGAGAAAAAAGGTTTTTTTGCCATTCCGGGGGTAAAGTACTCACTTTTTACCCCGGTTTGCGGGCGTAAAGGGGCACTTTTTACCCTGCGGGAGTAAAGTTAAAAATTAGGGGGGGGAGCGGGAGTAAAGTTAAAAAATAGGGGGGAGCGGGAAATAAAGTCACCAGATGACTGGTGACTTTTTAGTAGTGCCCCCCACCAAAGAGTGCAAGAGTGGGAGGACACAAGTTGCATCCGGGTGGTCCGCAAAAAGCACCGACCCGAAAATATTTCATGCTAATGTACCCCTATATATATTACTCGATGACGCAAAGTTGACTTGCTAGTAGTAAACGTAACGCCATCTGGCGGAATGACCTACCCAAATTAGGACGAAAATAAATCGCACTTTATTTGGTTTATAATAGATAACTTACTAAGACCTGATTTCCACAAATGTGGAAACTTAGTACGTTTAATTTGACGTTTAAAAGTGACCAAAAGTGACTAGGATGAATTTATGCGAGTAAATTGTGACGAAAAGTCACAATTTTTGATTGTTGGAAAACCGTGAGATGGCGCCACATTTAGCAAATTTAGTCAACTTTTCGTGCGAAGTAATGATAAGGATGAATATATATATGCATTGACCACGTGTAGGTATTATAAAAAAAATGCGTTAAATTTTTGCTTTAAGTTTCTAAATTGGCGAAGTTCCTACTTTACCTCCCGGAATTGCAAAAAACAGTATATGCACGACGGCAGTAAAGTGACTTTTGGCCCATGGGTAATTGTTTCACTCGGCTGGCGCCTCGTGTAAACAATCCTTTACCCTGGGGCCAAAAAAGTGTCACTTTGCTACCTTCGTGCATAATGTACTATTTTTCCTCATCCTCATCCTCATCAAACCATCCCTTATCTCTCTTTACCTGTCTGTATCCTATCACTTTCTCTGCTGTTGTTGCTATACATTCCGTGATAATATTGAATTCTTCATCTACATCTTTGCTTTTTTTACTATTTTCTATATAAGGTACATTTGAATCATATTTTCATATTTGTTTTTTATTTCTTCATCTCTTAGTTTTTCTGTAGCAAACTGTTTACTTCTGTTCTTCTTTATGTTGTTTATCGCTTTCTTCATTTTTATTTTTGCCATTACCAAGTAATGGTCCGTTTCAGCGTTCACTCCTCTATATGATCTTACATCAGTGATTAATGTTTTTCGCTTCCTTGTAATTAAAACGTGGTCTATTTGGTTGCCTTCATCTTGTTCTCCTCCGGGCCAGACCCAGGTTATTTTATGTATCTTTTTGTGTTTATATCTGGTACTGCAAATATCCATATTTAAAGCTGCTGCCATGTTGCAAAGTCTGTTTCCGTTATCACTTGTTTTTCTGTGTATCGTATGTCTTCCTGCTACCTCGCTTACATACTGTTCCTTCCCTATTTTTGCATTAAAATCCCCCATCAATACCAATACGTCTTTCTTTTCTCTTTTCTCACATAATTCTTCTAGTTCTTCGTAGAATTTTTCCTTTTCTATCTCACTGGTATCCTCCGTTGGTGCATATGCACAGACTATTGTCATATTTGTGGATTTTTTTCTTATTCTCATGTATGGCATTCTTCCGCTTACTGGTTGAAATTGCATTATGTTGTCTTTTTCCTCATTTTTCACCATAAAATTTATTCCATTTCTTCCCTTTTCTCTTTCTCCCGAGTACAACATAGTATACTCTTTTCCGGTTACCTCACCTTGACCTTTCCATCTGATTTCTTGCAGTGCTGCTATTTCTATCTTATATCTCTTTAACTCATTCTCAACTTTGTTTATTTTTCCTGCTGTTAACAATGTCCTTACATTCCATGTTGCGATTCTAATAGTTTCATTTTCTTTGCCATTTGACTTTATTTTATTTTTATTTCTTTTTTCACATGTGTTAGCTCATTATCTCCCGTTTCATGCCTTGCTCGTATATCTTCCCCAGCCTGTTTTCCTGGAGCATCTATCTGAGGGGATCCAGACGCTCCATCTTTTGACTGTATTAGTTTTTTGCTCGTTGGGTTCTATAGTTTTCAAGCTTAAGGTCATTGTCTTTTTTATCCCACACATACAATTCATTCCGTTTAAACATCTTCTGGTAGCCCACCTTAACTTTTTCTCCCTTTTCCATTTCTTTCTTCGCTATTGTCCATATTTGGTTTTGTACTTCTTTTTCTGCGTTAGTTAGGTCACTTTCGATGTAAGTTCTTGTACCTTTAAGCTTGTACTTATTCTCCATTACTACTTTTTTCTGGTTATAATCTTTCAGTCTCGCCACAATTACTTGCTTTTCTGTATTCCTTCCTATTTTAAATGCGTCTACGACCTCAATTTGTATTTGCATCTTCTGTTTCAAAAATTCCCCAACTTTTTCTCGGGTTACCTCTACAGTTGTTGGTAGGTTCTTAATAATTATGTTTTCTTTCCTTTTCTCTTTTTCCCCCTTCTCCAATTGTTTCTCCAATTCTGCTATTTTTTCCTCCTGTCTATCCGTTCTTTCCTGTAGCTTTTCAATCGTCTGTTCCATTTCCTGGACTTTCTTATTCCAGTAAGTTTCCATTGCATTTAGTTTCTCTTTGATTTCCTTACTCTACTTTTTGCTCTCTTCAAAACCGTCACTTACTGTTTTTGTCAGATTTGCCATCATTTCCTTTATCTCTTCCATGTTTTCTTCCCGGTTTGTTACTTCAGTTGCCTTGTTTGGGGATTTAATTGTTAACTTGCTTCTTTGAAAGATCTTTTCTTCTTCTTTACTTATATTTTCTTCCTCTCTCTCTTTCTTTTAATGTAATCCCTTACTGATGTTACAGTACTATTCGCTCTTGGTCTACTTTGTTGGTTTTTACTCATTTGTTCTTGTTTAAATTAGTTACACTTAGGCAACCCAACTCACGTATTTGGTAATTTATAATAACGTATTTGGTTTTATTTGTTTGTTAATACGGCACTTAATTTTTACGGTTTTTTTATTCTTATTTAAGTAGCGTGTCAATACGAACATTCGAGTCAACCCCTCGGAAATGCTCGCATTACTATTTACGTACCCTTAAGATTTTATTGCTATCTCGAACCTGCAGTTTTTTCGGATTTCTTAAAGATCTTCCAATTCGCTGTTTTTCCGTGTTACCAACACTGCAAACACTTTTCCACGTTCAGGTTATACAGATTATGTACTCTTCTCAATGTTTTTCTCTCCACTTTCTCTCAATATTCTCAATTTACTAATTCGCCAACTATAAACACGATGCAGGACCGGCTACCTCTCTTTTTTTTGTTTCAGTACCAATAGAAATATAAAATCTCCAACAGTAATTTTGAATTTCAAATAATATTCAAGTTAAATACATTTTACAAAGAAAGACACGACAATTATATATAATAGCTTAAATGTATCTGTGTGTATGTCTGTTTGTTACGCTAAAAATGGAGCCGATGATCAGTACCATCAGTGCGGCCTTTGGGCCGCACAATCACCTATTAAACATTAAAAAATATTGTTCTGGGAGGGCGAAGACCCGTCGCCCTCCCAGTACCGCCCGCCACTGATAGAACCTTTTTTGTAAGAATTTTATTTAGCTTTCATTTTGTATAATCGCTGAAAAATGATCTTTATCCCCTTCCTCACTCCGTAGGTGAAGTCGATATTGTTGGAGGGTGCGAACTTCAGAATTTCTTAGGACCAGTTGTAAAACAGAAGATCGTCCTCGAGTCAGAGTTAAACCAGGGATTTTTGGTGTATGAACCAATCAAATAGCAGAAATTCCTGGGTTAACTCGCAGATGATCTTCTGTTATACAACTGGCCCTTAGCAAAGTTGAAGAACATAAAATTCTCTATTATAACTTGTGGCGCTGCAGTAGGTAGTGTAATGTATTTGAATTTAAATAAATACGCGCCAATGCACTGTTGCCAACTACGCATAAAAAGCTAACATGCATGTAAATATTGTAAATAATAGGCAGTTATAATTTAGTGGTTACTTGTAAATATTAATTATTAATAAATTGTATATATCAAAATGTAGTTCAATATTTAACATTTGGCGACGTAGGATAAACAAAGAAAGTAGGACTGTACAATATAGAACTGAAGGAACCATGGAACGAATTTATTTTGAAAGACTCCAGCTGTATTTTCTGGTAAATGGTGTTCATGAGTCGAAACAGGTGCCTTTATTATTAACATTAATTGGGGTCGAAGCGTATACAACCCTCAGAGATTTGTGCGATCCGACATTACCACAAAACAAGAAACTAGAGGAACTGTCGTTATTATTGGGTCGACAATTTACACCAAAAGTATCAGCGTTCCGGAAGCGTATCGGGTTTTTAAGGATGGAACAAGGAAGCGAGGGGATCCACGATTGGTTTGCTCGAGTTAAGAAGGGCGCTAAAGAATGTGAATTTGGAGCAACGTTGGAGGAATGGGTTAAGACCAAGTTTGTAACAGGGCTGAAAGCGGGACACATACTAGACAGGTTATGTGAAGAAAAACCGACACAAAAGCTAGAAGTCATGTTGGACATAGCTTCTAGTAGAGAAGCAGCAAACAAACAAGAGACCCCCACGATTAATAAGGTCAGTTTAGTAAGCAGGAATAAAACAATCCCCGCGATAAATAGTGGCAGTGATAGGAGAACGGAGGTAAAATGTGTACATTGTGGAAAAGGAAACCACACTTTGGGAGGTGCAAGTACAAGGGATATGTGTGCCGAATTTGTAATGAAAAGGGCCATTTAGCGGTTGTGTGTACAAAGAAAAATGAAGATAATCATCTGCTGGAAGAAGAGAGAGATCTTTTTAGTGTGGAACGGGCAGCCTCTGATTGTAATTATGTGGAACCGATGTGGATAGACGGAAAGGTTAACGGGAAGAATGTAAAATTTGAAGTAGATACCAGGGCAGGAGTCTCGTGTATGCCAGAGGCCATGTATTTGGATAGATTTGAAGAGGTTCCGCGAGCACCAGCAATGGTTCGATTGAAGACATACAATAATGGGGTGATAGCAACAATGGACACGATTGAGGTGGATGTGGTAATCAATGGAAACAGGGCGAAGGCCGAATTAATGATAGTACGAGGAGGTAACAGACTATTACTAGGGCGAGATTTATTCAGGAAATTAAATTTTAAGATGATAAGTCCAGAACGTAAGGCACAAATGAATCAAATGCATGCCTGTAAATCGGTAGATGTTGCTGGTAAGTTACAAATGTTACTAAGTAATTTCAAAACTTTGTTTAAGTCGGAATTGGGTAACTACAATGGAAATCCGATTAAATTGGAGTTGGTGGAGCAGACAAGACCGATACTCCATAGACCTAAACCTATTCCGTATGCGTTCAAGGCTAAAGTGGAGTTGGAATTGGAAATGTTGAAGACGGAAGGCATTATTGTCAAAATGGAAACTGCAGACTGGGGAACAACGTTGGTGCCAATCCTAAAAGCCAACGGTAAAGACCTGCGTCTTTGTGCTAATTATAAGACAACCTTAAGTAAGTATCTGAAGGACTGCAACCACCCACTGCCCCGAATAGAGGATATTTTTGTGGCATTACAAGGCGGTCAAAAGTTTTCCAAGCTAGACTTCTTAAATGCGTACAATCAGTTGACCGTAGACGAGGAGACTAGTATGATGTTGGCATGGAGCACACACAAAGGCATTTACAGAATCAAAAGGTTACCATATGGCACCAAGCCTGCTTGTTCGATCTTTCAAAGTATCGTGGAAAAAGTACTGTTAGGCCTGAAAGGAGTAGTGAATTTTTTGGACGATATTGTAGTAACGGGTCGATCGGATGAAGAGCATTTGGAAAGTTTACAGAGTGTTTTAGAAAGATTACAAAAGGCGGGATTTCGGATGAACTACAAAAAGTGTGTTTTCTTTCAGGATCGCATAGATTATCTGGACCATACAATATCAAGGGAAGGTTTAAGTAGAGACGAAAACAAGGTTAAAGCAATTATAGATACGCCAAAGCCTAACAACGAAGTTCTAAAAAAGAAGTTCGAGCATTTGTAGGAATGTGTAATTATTATGCTAAATTTGTTCCACATTTGTCAGAGGTATTAAAACCCTTATATGACTTGGTAAAGAAAAATAGAGTATTTCGTTGGACAAGAGAAACTGAGGAATCAATGAGACTAGCCAAAAAGAACTGGCATCGTCAGAAGTATTGGTACATTATGACCCTCAAGAACAGGTACGATTAGGGTGTGATGCTTCACAGAAAGGGATAGGCGCGGTCCTGATGCATGTGTTGGATAATGGACAAGAAAGGCCGATAGCATATTGCTTACGAATTTTGTCAAAGGCAGAGGCAAACTATTATATGATACACAAGGAGGCGCTAGCTATTTATTGGGAAGTAAATAAATTTTATCAATACTTGGCAGGTAGAAAATTTGAGCTAGTAACCGATCACAAACCATTGTTAGCACTGTTTGGAGAAGACAAGACACTACCCCAGATGGCTGCGGGAAGGTTACAGAGATGGTCTTTGTTTTTAGCAAATTTTGATTACACTATCAAGTATTTGAAGGGCGTAGAAAATGTGCACGCGGACGCTCTTTCAAGGTTGCCCTTACAGGTGCAAGCGGAGGCTGAGCAGGAACAGGAAGGGTGTTGCCAACTAAATTTTGTGGAGGATTCGATGGCGCTCGATTTAAATGCACTTAGGGTCCAAACAAGAAAAGATGCAATCACGGGACAAGTGATGAATTTTATCAGATACGGATTTCCGAGCATATCAGAGAATGTGCATTTAACCCCATATGTAAATAGAAAAGAGGAATTGTATATAGAAGATGGGGTAATAATATGGGGGTATCGTGTCATCATTCCAACGAAATTTCAAAAAAATTATTAGAAGAGCTACATAGTTCTCACATGGGAATGAACAAGATGAAATCTACCGCACGATCGTATTTTTGGTGGCCTAAATTGGATAAAGAGATCGAGGACTACGTTCGTAATTGCAAGGTATGTGCATGCAATAGACCGGAAGTATTTATAATTTATAATGAATAGCACGGATGCCGATGCTACGGTGAGGAAGTTTCGAGAGTGCGTGGCAAGATTTGGTATTCCCAACAGTATTGTAACGGACAATGGACCTCAATTTACATCAAAGGTTTTTATGGAATTTTGTAGTTTAAATGGCATAAGACACATTACATCACCTCCGTTTCACCCGGCAACGAACGGAGCTGCCGAGAATTGTGTTAAATCGGTGAAGCGTGGAATCAACAAGGCTTTAAGTGATAGCAGGAATAAGGGAGTTGCGTTGGAAACCTTACTGCAGCGTTATCTGTTTAGCTATCGGAATGCAGAACATTCAACGACAGGAATGACACCGGCACAGCTTATATTTAATTACAAGCCCAAAACACGACTGGATTTGCTAAGACACAGTAAAGAGCGACCAGGGGAAGAGAAGAAGAGTAGAAAAGGGCGAGAGGCACAGTTCCAAGAAAACGAGGTGGTGTATTGTCGAGACTATAGAAATCCAAATAAGAAGCAATGGAAAGAATGTACAATTGAGGAGGTTTTAGGAGAACGAACCTATTTGTGCAAGGTAAGGGATGAAGACTTGGTTTGGAAGAGGCATACAAATCAAATTCACAAAGGTGCGGTAGGGGGAAGAAGAGAGACAGGTGGCGGAGAAGTTCAAATAAATGAAGAAAATACATCCACAATTCAAGAAAGGAGGTTACCGGAAGTCTTAGAACCTACAAATGAAGCGAGCGAGCCACTGGAAGAGATGCCGATTAGCGTTCAGGAGGAAGAATCAGTGAATCGAGAGGAAGGGAGAGTAGATATGGAAATCCATGGAAGCCAGGAGTGTGCAGAGGAACGGACGAGACCCAAGAGAAATACTCAACCTCCCCAGCGTTTGAATTTGTAGGGGGTATTGTAATGTATTTGAATTTAAATAAATACGCGCCAATGCACTGTTGCCAACTACGCATGAAAAGCTAACATGCATGATTGTAAATATTGTAAATAATTCGCAATTTACATTAAGCAAACGCCACCATGCGGGAGAATTTCAAATTAGTACATGACGTATTAAATGAAAATAAAAATTCGTTCTTCAGGCTCAAAACATAACAAAATCAACTAATTAACAAAACATATTACAATAAATTTAACACCATACTGAAATGCATGCAAATTTTTACCAGACTATGACTTTGAATTTTGAAATATACGTCTAAACACAGCCATGTTGTTGTTGCTGGTGGCGCCACCAACGGTAATGTAAATCGCCATATAGGCAGTTATAATTTAGTGGTTACTTGTAAATATTAATTATTAATAAATTGTACATAATATCAAAATGTAGTTCAATATTTAACAGATAGTACTATAATACATACTGTAATAGGCAAATTAAACTTTGTTTAATGGTAATTTTTCGTAAAAGTAAACATACTTGAGCTATAGGTGAAAACCGCACCTAGGGGGCTAAAATCCTCATTTGAGGGAACACCGGCTTGGGATTTTTATGAGACATTTTGGGGGTTTATTAGGACACTTCAATATACATCTTTGCCAAATTTCAGCTTGCCCGGACCTTCTGTAAGCTCAAACCAAAATTTCGGTTTCGTTACTTGGAAGATACTATAACTTGGGCAAATTTTGAAAAAAATAATTTTTCTCTTCATTTTCCAACCTTGGCCACAATTTCAATTAATTTATTATTAAAAGCATTTCCTGTGCCCGAAAACATTTCTCTCCCTGCAACAATATTGTGCCATTTTAAGGGTGGGTCGTGTTTTCGGTCAATAATTTAAGTATTAGTGTCTCATGGAAAAATATGAAAAAAACTAATTTATAGAGAATTTTATGCTCTTCAATTATTATGGTCTGATCATAATTT
This sequence comes from Podabrus alpinus, assembly GCA_932274525.1. Classification (NCBI taxonomy): domain Eukaryota; kingdom Metazoa; phylum Arthropoda; class Insecta; order Coleoptera; family Cantharidae; genus Podabrus; species Podabrus alpinus. Next base: position 40,042,482 of record OW026452.1, on the reverse strand, counting down.
TTCATACAAGCATAAATAAGCGAGTTATCGGCAAAAAATCGCGTTGGGGAACTAAAACCCCTGATTGTGGGGGACGCCGGCGTGGGATTTTATGGGACTTTTGGGGGGTTCATTAGAACACTGCAATGTACATCTCTGGCAAAATTCAACTTGCCCGGATTTTTTGCAAACTAAAAACCTTCCTTGCCTTGACTATTATATAAAATTGCCAATTAATCACTTTGTGATTTTTGAGACCCACATTCGTTAAATTAATAAAAATTATAAAAATTTAATAAAAATATGCAGTTTTTATAAATAATTTTAAAAGGGCGTAAAATGGAACCATAAAATTTTAGTACATTTGTCGGTAATAAAAGGACATTTATTTCAAATTTTTTGACTCCTTAGTTGTAATTCTATTCGCTTTTAAACTCAGAGATCAAAACTTTTTACTTCAATAGTAGTTGAAAGCAAAATATTTGGTTCTACACCCAAAAAATAAAACAACCACATAATTTGCAATGTGCTTATTATTCATTTATGTGAAAAATATGAAAAAAATTATTCTAAATTATCAAAATGCTTTAGATGTTCAAGCAAATCTTGAAAGGCACATAAAGCTAAACTTAAGATAAATTTATAAAAAGCAAATTCAGTCACTGGGGGTGGTAGCCAATTTGGTAGGTTTTGGTAGCATATTTAATTATTATCCTTAGCGGTTAAAGCCATGACGGTAAAATTCACATCATTGGGTTCTCGATCAATGTACTCCTTGCACACCTTAGCCGTGTCCTAAAAATCAACCAACCAACCATTACATTTTCAAACCTCAAAAAAGGTGACAAAAAACATTACCGACAAAAAAGTTTCAGTCGAGGTTGTCCCATGATTAATTGGAAAGTCTTTGCGGCCATCAAGCTCCAACAAATGCCCATCTTTTTGCACAAAGGCGACAAAATGATGGTTGGCTTTCTCGTTAGGGTTTACCTTAAAACAGACAATTTTGTTTAAAGCACCACGTTGTTTCTAGTTCTAAGTGTTCTTACTACAGTTTGTCCCTCCAAAGCCAGTTCGCTGTGGGCGTTGACCACCTCGTCGGCAGACTTCTGCAAAAGCTCGCCCCTCTCTTGAGGTGACAAAGTTTGGCACTCCTCGAGAAGCTTTTTAAAGGGTCCATCGGCAATCTCGATCCTACACTTGCGATGTTACAAAATGTTGGAAGAAAAATAAGCCACTTACCGATCAAGATTGTTAGCGACGCAGTGAATGAGCGCCACGGTGCCGCAAGCATTGGAAACAATCTGCTTCATGTAGAAAACATCGGTAGGAACCACCTGCCCTTTTTCTTTCACGGCGGTGCACTGCTCCTCGCTGAACTTGTTGTACTCGTCGCTACACGGGAACAAGAGAATAACGGATATGGCGGGTTGTGGCACCCACCCCAACGACTCCGTATCCAAACCATAAACGTCGACGAGATTCCATTTCTCCGGTACACCCAATTTTTGTAAAAACTGTAACCCAAATGTACCCCCATCGTTTACATCCTAAACAACCCCCGATCGGCACTTACCTTATTCAAAACCTGTAATACAAAATTTTAGGTTAGAATGATAAGCAGTTTTACGAAAAAAGTGTTAGTACTTACGTCCGGGTTGGATTCCAAAGGTAACCAAGCCATAACGACAAATTAATGGAAAATTCTCGATCGACTAACTACAAATTTTTTGGTATTCGATTTCGGCTTTTAACGATCTGTCAGAAACAACTGAAGTTAGCGACGCGACGTTGTCACTTTGTGAAATGTTGATTTTTTGGTCGTTTTTTATATACAATGTAGTTCGTAAGCTCTCAACCAGACGGCTGTGACTGGCAAAATTTGTGCGTGTTTTCGTTGCCTAGTAACGGTATTGATTCGATTTATTGATGTTAAACTGGTTATGTATAGGTTGCTTCCAAAATTAGCAGTCTTCACGGTAAGTTTAAGTTAAATTTATTTATTATTTAATTTTAAATTTATGAGTAGTGGATTTATAATTTAAAATCATTTTAAGTTTTCGAAATTGACAATAATTCTCAACGCTCAATTTTTACTTTTCGAACCGATCCCCTAATTGGCGAAAGTGCGACTGGACGCCGTCCTAAAACTTAATAATAACTCAGAATAGTACTTTTTAAACGGTAGGTTTAAACCACTTTTCAAAAAGTGCAAAATAAAATTTGTAACCCCCCCCCCCCCCACTCATGATAACAACTACGAACTTCGACTGATGATTGCCTAGTTAAACAACCCCATCTCCCTCCAGGTAATAGATTCACAAAATTAAATTATTTTATCATCCACCACCCTCACCCCCCCCCTTTTTTCTGAGGCAAAGGGAATCTTCATGACACCACCCACACGTGTAGGGGATAGTGTCGGGTTCTTACCGAATAAACCTAACCTCCCTTTAATACATCTCGAATCACTTTTGCATATTACTTCCAAATGCATTCGGTTGTTCGGGTTGAACGCTGTTCTATCAAATAATCTTCAGATTTTCTACCCTTTCGGGATTGTTTTCTTCTTGGAGGCACTTATGACTTTTCCATAAAAGAAATGGTGCTTCATCCTTACGCTTGTCGTAGAAGTTTTTTGTAGGCGGACGTGATGTCCACAATCAGCTTCTCGATTTCCTTCCATGTCTTCATTAGCCAACAACCAGATTGGGGCAGCATAAAGCGTGATGGAGTCTCCAATTCCGCCAAGCCGTCTCTTCTTCGCTTGTCGCGACAAGCGAATATAGGTATGCTCACCCCGGGTGGTACACCATCGTCACCATAGTGTTCCATAGCAGCGGTCCCAAAACGTAACCCTGCGGAACCTCACTCGTAATCTTTACCACAGCTTTTTCTCGACAATCAGTGACATGTCTGCTTCCTCTCCAACTCCTCCAGAATGCAACTGCATCTGGTCGAGTTTAAGGCGTTCCTGGCATCGAGTGTCAATAAAGCAACAAACTTCCTCGTTCTCAAGGTGCCCTCTCTTGCTCCCCGAATCTGTTAGATCATGCCCTCCACCGTGGAGACTGTGGGCTTGCCCTTGCGGAATCCATATTGGTTTTCCTCCAGACCCCTGGCGATATCGATCTCTTGCTGGATCCTAGTGGACAGCAGGCGTTTGAAGATTTTTCAGTCGGTAGTCGATTGGTGTTATTAGAGAGGTAACTTTTCTGAGTGTATATTCAAAGATGCGATGATGAATTTAAGCCTGTATTCTGTGAGTGCTGGGATGGATGTTTTCCCCAGTCTCTTAGTGGCGATGTGGTAAGCCTTCCCCCATACATCCTTCTCAACTTCTTGGATCAACTCTCCCCACTTCTTCCTTTGGCTGTCGTTTATGACTCGTTTGAGAAAATTTGGTTTCTGAGTCCAGTTGTTAATTGATTCTAGCAGGGTTCTAGCACTGCACAATCTCGTGTACCTTCTTCTAGTTGCTAGGTGTTGTCAGCGAACCTCGCTAATTGTTTCCGTCCACCAGTGAATTGGTGTTCTCTTTGATGCCCTCTTTCTTGCCATTGATAGGTTGCATGACTTCTTCAGAAGACCTTTCAAACGTAGGTTGTCAAGATCGTTGGCCACCTGTGGTGAGTCTTCCAATTAATCCTCCAGCCTCCTGCGGTCGAATCGCTTCTAATTCCAGCCCCTTACGGGAGCTAAGGGGACTCTTGAGGGTTTGGTCAATTTCAACATCATGTAATTGTGGTCACTCGCTGTTTCTTCATCGAGAACCCTCCAGTCTAAAACCTCACCATGGGTCCAGGGTGGAAGTAGAGTTACCCCTTTCTAACGTCGGGGTATCTCCCTTGTTACATCAGACAATCAAGTCCTCGGTGACCATTTGCCCTCTAGTGTCGGTGAGTGGGGAACCCCATTCCGGGGCTTTGGCGTTAAAGCCCTCCCTCCCTCAATCAGCACTTTTTTTTTAAGCTTATGTCATCCTTGAGACTCCACAAGCCTCCAGAATTGTTGTCGAGGCTGGCGTCGGGCTGGCGTACGGTTCGCTGAGGAGAGCGAAGCTGTAATTTCCGTTCCGGAAGGTGTGCATGAGCAGGCTCTGGGTTCGGACCTGCATAGTTCAGGTTGACCTGGAATATTTTCGTCAGATCACTGTTTCTTCGTCCGGTATTTTACCCCGGAATTTGTTACAATGCTTAACATAATATAATTTTTCGAAAACGGCATGTACCTTATTTATAATGTCAATCATTATAATATTAAATTAAAAATGAACAACCAGTAGACATTGAAATTTCAATTATGTTCGGGAACTTTTATCGATTTTTTTCAAATGGCAAAAATAGCTTTTTTCAATAATTAATTATTGCCAATTAATGAGAGCTGATATAAGAAAGGTAGCCGGAATACGATGGATGAGTACGGCGCGAAGAGTGTAAAAATAAAGGTGAGGAGTATGTCCAATATTGGAATGAAAGAGTTTGATGAAGAATAAGAAGGAAAGCTTATAAAAAATATTTATATCGCAAATTATTAACATGATTTAATATTTAATTAATCAGTGCGGCCTTCAGGCCGCACAATATATGCAATCACGTTCTAATTGGATAGGTGCTATGTAGTACCAAATTAAAAAAAAAGTCCGTTTTGGATTCAGAAATATAAATTTCATATTATTATCTACACTATTAATATCATTTTAATACACTGTTGTGTCCATCAATAATTTGGCTGTTGCGATATTAAATTGTTTGTCGTGCAGTCAGAGAAAATATGGCATGAAAAATGTTTATCAAAAACAATTAAAAAAAAAGATGTTATTATTTAGTTATAAAATGTTAGTAGGCAATATGTGAGAAATGATAAAAAAAAAGGGGTAACGATAGGAACAAAAAAGAGAATAAACAACAGTGATAAAAGTCGAGATAAAAAACGGCGAACCGATCAGACGCGTCGAAATAAAGTGCGTGATTGAAGATAAAAAGTCGGTATAAAAACGGCAAACCGATCAGACGCCTAAAGATAAAAGTGCGTTATTGGAGATTAAGAGTATATTGGCCTGTAGTGAATTGAAGCCAAGTGGAGTGGAGATTAGAATAGAAGAGAAAAATAAGCGCTGTTTATTGATAAACAGAAAGAAGGTGAAAGGCGAGGGTGACTATAACCCTGCAGCAAGACCCAGTTTTGAAGATTAAAATTGTGGTGCGACCGCAAATACAGTGCGCGCGTACAAGAAGAAAAAGGTAACTTTAAAATTCTGATTATTGTTTATGTTAATATTATGTTAATTGGTTCTGTTAATTGTTTATGTTAATTTTATTATAATTGGTTCTGTTGATTGTTTATGTTAATTTTGTGTTATATGTTCATTAAATTGTTTATAAAAATTAGATTTGCCGATTTTCTTTGACTGTGTGATTAAACTAATTCCACCGTAAAAGTCCAAAGAACCTTGCCGCTCATGAGATTAAGAGTAAGTCGTGTCAACCGAAATCTGTGTTAAGTTTGCACAGATCGAGAAGTTCGGGTGGACATAGCAACACATATGAATTATTTTCTCATTACTTTTCTACTAGTGCATGATTCTCAGGGTTGTGCAGCTTAAAGGCCGCACCGAAACTTGCCTAGGTTGCTATTAACAAAAAAATAAAGCAATAAGAGATACATTCTGAAGAAAATAGATAGGCACAAGTGGTGTTTAAAGGCAGCACTCATTCGTGATTGCCTAAGTTGTGCGGCCTAAAGGCCGCACTGAGGTAACAGATATACTCTCAGTTAGTGTTACAGACACGCACAGATAAATTTAGGCTAATATTACTTATATCGATATTGATAATAATTCTACCCCCCTCCCCCCCAAGAAATTCACTTAAATAAACATTTTCTGGTTGAACGTTCCATCATCAAAAATGTTGTTTATGTTATGCTTAGTGTCCGGATTTATATGTTTTTCCATGTTTTATTTACTGTATCATAGAAAGATAATTTTTAATATTGTGGATTATTATATATGGTTGCACGTTTTCTGGGCCAATTATTTCCCTTGCAACATATTACATTAAAAAAAAATAACGCATTAGCACGTCTAAATCCGTTTAAATCAATAAATTAAAAATTTTCTTATCACTTCTTATTTATTAGGGTCTGAAATATATTACCACTTTTTGTAACTTTAGATTTTGCATTATATTTCTTTGTTTTCATTTATCCGCATATTATCCACATTTCAGCAATATTACCGCATATATCGACTAATTTTAACCGCATATAAAAATTTTTTTTACTGCCTATAAATCCGGATTCTAGTTATGTTTATAGATTGAACAGTGATAGGTTAGCATAAAGGGCATAAACGCACGTGCCCTTTTCCAAAATCAGAAACAAGAACTATTGAAAATTAATTATAAAAATAATGATTTTAAATAGGCAAATAAGTGAATAGAAATGCAGGAAATAAATATTTGTCTTTAAATTTGTGCCCTCACCACTGGTAATGAAAGTATTGTTATGGGGCCAAATTTGGCCCCTAATTTTTTGACAGATTTTCATGTTTAGAGGTTACCTGAATACATTTTGATGAACTAAACAAAGCAACCCAATTATTCCAAATTTTTAATATAAGCTTTTATCTGCCGTTGCAGAGGAAACCAGATGAAAATAAATGTAACCGTCTAAAGAAAGGGGAGGGGTTACTTGAAGCTATAATGACATATAACTTTCAAACAAAATTAAATACGTAAAAATATTGAAGACCAAAAATTATCGCTATAAAATTTCCTACATATTTTGTTCTATGAGTTTTTCTCTCAAAAATATGGTTCAGATAGTCCTGTAATAAAAATATACGAGGTGTTTCAAAAATGTTCTCCAAATTTTTCTGATATTATTACTATCATTAATCAGCATTGAATTTTACGTAGAATATTACTATCTCTTACTGCGATTTACAAATCCCTTTCTTGGGGTGGATTAGTCCTCATTGTACTATATGTTATTATCTGAATTGCTTCATTTCTTCCCTTCACACTCTTAGGTGACTTTTGGCGTCCTCCATAATGCTCGTCCATAACCATCTGACATTTTACTTTTCAGTCCATCCATATTGGATTGAAAAGCGAACGCACATATTGATGGCGATTACTGCAGCTGTGGCGATTATCGAGGAAAGGAATTGCAATAAAATTACAATTTCTTATTCGGATAATATAAAATTTGAGGGACAATATTTTTACAAACAAATAACCCCCTCCCACCATGTGTTGAGGTTAATCACAACAATATATTATATGAATGTTCTTCAGATCCTGCATTACTTGGTCCAACCACCTTATTCTCGATGTACCTCTGGGTCCATTTTTGCTGGGCTTCCATAGCGAAAGGGCAACCACTCGGAGCTACTTTTTAAAAATCAGGGCAACTCGTTGAATTTACTGTTTATGACTTGATCCAAGCAGGTAACGTACTAAAGTTTCCTTCGGTGACTCTCCCAAGGGTTACGAAGGGGAGGCATTCTATTTTCGTATTGTTTTCTGGTTTTGTTTTTCCTCAGTTCTTCCGTTGATATTCTTTTGGGAGCCATTCTGTAAATCTTGAAGTTCGGTACACTTTGTTTGATTTTTGCTTGTATCAGGTAGTGGTCTGCATCCACGTTTGCAACTCTGTATGACCTCACATCCAGCACCACGGCTTCTCTTCTCTTAGAAACCAGTACGTGATCTGTTTTATTTTCAACATTGTTTTACTTCCTCATGTTATTTTATGTAGTTTCTGGTGATTAAGGTTAGTACTACCTACTTAGTTCCATGTTTATTCCTTCTGATAGATCACTTAGTCTATTTCTATGTATCCCTCTGTATCTATGTACTACATAGCTACATAGATACCCCCCACTGAGCCAACATAACCTTTTTTTCCAATTTGAGCGTTGAAATCACCAACCATAATCATTACGTCCTATCTGGGCACCCCATCACACACCGCCTCCAGTTCTTCATAAAATGTATATTTTTAGTTTTCTCGGTTTCCTCTGTTGGTGCACACGCATTCGAAGGATAAACTTATTTTTGCTCTTAATCTTAAATATGAGATTCTTCCATTAATTGACTTAAATCTCATAACATTATCTAGCAGGTTCTTCATCACAATAAACCCTGTACCATTTTTTCTTGTGACTTTTCTCCCGAGTTAAATATTGCATATTCTTTTTTCGTTACTTCACCTTCGTCTCTCCATCGTATCTCCTGTAATACCGCCACATCTACTCTATACCTAGTTAATTCTCTTGCCACTTCGTTTAGCTTGCCCGGCTTTAGGAGAGTTCTTATATATGTTCCAGGTGCCAATTTGCCAAGAAATAACAAAAATGGAGAAAATATTAAAAGCCATCGTAGATTGTACTTACGCAATTTTGCATCGCGTAACGGAGAATTTTTGCTGGGCCCGGTATAGAAGTTGTACCAGTTTGTTATCTGCGAGGTCACGTGAACAACGGCCATCTTGGTTCTTGATTTGACATTGGTCGAACGTCGACTTGTAATTCAGTCGTTTAATTTTCGAAAATATCCCGAAATTTATTGAAGTAGAGTATATTTTGCTCATCCGTTGTTCGCGCCTAGCGGATATTATTTTGGGGAACGTTACCGCAAAATTATCAACACGGACATTTTGTGTAAGAGCTGTCAACTTTGGTTATAAACACAATATTACCAGGTCAATATTTACTTTTGCAACTGTCAATTTGGTCGACAACAACAATTTTTGCAATTGCAACTTTTGGGTGCAAAGTAGTCAATCCGAGGTGTTTCGTGAGTACCATTAAGCCCGGTTGTCATTCGTTGCCAGTGGAGCGGACCGTCACCACCTTCCCGTCATCATCGGTGTTTTGCAGTTGTTTTGCATTGTGCTAAACTGGAAAAGCTTGAAAGGTTTGTGCCATTTTTTCTTTTAATTGATGCACATTGTGTTAAAGCACCAGTTTTTTGTGCAACTTTCGTCAGTGGTTGCAAGGTGTGATAGTGTACGCTGATAACTGGTACATTAACATTCACCTTCACAATTATTTGTGTTAAAAACCATCTTTTTACTGTATTGAGTCTCAGCGATTATACAATTTATAAATTTTAACATCTTTTATTTTTATAAGCGATTCCCTCAAGGTCTACGAACCGCGGCTAGCCTCCGACGTACTGGTAGCTGGCTTATACCAGAACAACAGGGTACATTTTCTCACGGCAAATTTACTACCAATATTTTATTGGTAGATGTGGCATTTCGAACCGTAGCGTTGGCGTATTACCCTCGGGTCTGGGTTTTCGAAGCACACTAAAATTATAAAAATAAATGTTACAACCTTATAAGGAATTACAGAAAGAAGCTACTTGTAGACCACAATTTTAGAGACCGAGGGATCTGAGTGTATGGAATACCCCCTGGTACACCTAAATTATGAACAAAAAATTTGAAACCTTATTCTCCTTGGTGTCAAATGACGCAGGCGCCGGACAAGAGATAGCCGAGCTATGGCAGGCGAGATGGGAATCGGCGAGCTGCGGTCAGTGGCGAAATTCAAGTTGCTTGGTCAGAGGTGAGGTTTTAGTCAGTGAAGTCTAGCACTACCCTCTTAGACTGAGAAGGTGTCTCGCACGAGATGTCCTCATCCCTGCGTAAGGTAAAAAAAAGAACTCGGTTGGTAGTAGTTATCACCATCTACCCCCTTGCGCGTGCTTTTAACGGTTATCTCAAAATTGGCTTATCATCCAAATTCCGTGATAAAACGGTTGATTAACAATGTTTTTCAAAATTTTCTCACCCACAGCCAGAAAACCAGAATCAATCCACCCAGGTAGTCAAAGCCACAACTCTGAGGACCACCGGCCTCTACAAATCCAAACGCCAGTTCCATAGACAGATGAAGGAGATGACCGGCACAGCCGGGGTGCTCCATTAGATGACGTAACTAGAAACTAGAATTCCGTGATAACCAAATTGCACTGGTAAAACAAATTAGCTACGGTTACTTAACAATTCCCAATAAGCGATGGCACGAATGACGCAAGAAAACTCAAAACTGCATTAGATTCTCAAACAACAAATCTATCGTCAAATGCAAACATTCGTTTGACTGCCTCAAGGTAACTGATACATTTTCCGAAATATTATTTATATCAAATCATCATATATTATTATTATCCCAAAAGTTGCTAGGCTACATCTGATAAGTCAAAAAGAAATTTGAAATTAACAACCAATTTGTAATGAAAAAGGTACTTTTTACCACTTTCTTGTTTTGCCTAAATTTTTTTATTATTCGGTCTGATATCGATCTATCAAATAGAACCGTACCGTGCATTGGACAATTAAATGAGATTAATGTTATTCCCAATAATAATTGCTCAAACAATGGCATGTGTGTGGATTTCGAGGATGGTTGGTTTTGCGTCGATGTAGATGAATCATATTTCATAAAACAATGGCAATCTGTTGATCTGTTTTGTGGGAAAATAATTTGTCAGTTTGGTAGTTTGTGTATAAATGGAAAATGCGAGTGTTTGCGTCACTTCACTGGAAGCCACTGCAATGAACATATTAATTATTGCTATAGCCATGACTGCAAGAACGGGGCCACGTGCTTATCAAGACTTGGTGGGTACAATTGCAAGTGCACGGTTAACCGCATCGGAAGATATTGCGAGTATGTCGACGTGGAAGATCTAAATAATTTTGTGATGATGAAGAATCCTGATTTTCTTTTCGACATCTTTCAGTATGCAGGCATTGAGTACACCTACGTCTTCTTTTCTTGCGACTTTGGGCACTTTCCAATAATTAAGGTCGATTTTGGAGATGGAACCCATGCGCGAAGAAGAAAATTTAAGGTTTTGAATAATGCCACAATGATTTTAACCCAACTCTTCAGGTTACCATTGAGTTTAGAATGCGATAAACTTCAAGTGTACACTTTTAAGCACACCTATCAAAATGGAAGCTTTTACAATGTGGAAGTGAACGGTTGGAACAATAATTTGCACACCTTCCACACAATTTACCAAATTCGAGTGGTTTCGTTTGCATTTTGCACGTTAAATGTTACTTTGCACAATATGGTGGGCACCAAAGAAGTTACGAAGTTTTATAGAAAAACTGCAATATTTCTTCCAGCAGCTATTTGGAGCAACTGCAGCAAAATTCATTACAAAAGCCGTTGGAATCTGTATACCGTTGCTGGACCTTGTAACTCGATGTCCTCGAACAAGTTATTCGTTAACCACAAGATAAACGTCAACGTGGCGAATTTATACATCCCACCGTTTACTATGGATTTTGGACAGTATTTGGCTTGCATATCTGTTACGATTACTGAACCCGTGAACAAATCCGAAAAGACTTGTATCAGGTTTAAAGTTCTTCGAGATTCACTAGTTGCTCATATTCAGGGCGGAACGACAGTTCATAGATCCACGAAAATGTTTCGTTTGGATGCAAGTTTATCGTTTGATCCAAATTTTTATGGCGGTGGTCATCCTGCGCTTGTTTATTCCTGGACTTGCAAGCCCGAAAATAAATTTTGTAATCCAAGCATGCTGTTGAACGAAACCGGTCCAATACTCACCGTTCCATCTGGTGCTCTGGCGGAAGGTACTTACAACTTTCAGGTGAGCTTTAGTTTGGAATTAAACTAATTTTAGTTTTAAAATTTTTTTATTGCTTGTTATGGTTTTTAGGTTATGGTGGATTACGTATCACTTCTTGAACAAGGAACATACACAGGAATTGCCAAACAGGACATCCTGATTACGGATGATATAGAATGCTTTTACTTCATAAATTGTACCAGGAATTGCATTGGAGGCTTTGCAAATGCTGGTAAAGCAATGGTTTTGACGGGAATTGCGAAATGCATGAAGAAGGTAAAGAACTTTAAGTTCGAATTCTGTTGGCAAGACTTTGTGGGATCCGATAGTATCTTTTTGGACGACACAGATTTTTATGAAGAGTCACACCAATTGATAATTTATGAGGATCAGCTCAAACTCGACGTTAATTACAAATTCCAGTTTCCTGCAATTACCCATTCAGATACCAATTTTTCAATCAGTGCAGAAAATCCTTGCTCTTTAATAATCCAAACGTTGAAATCTGACCCGATCAATCTATGCTCTGTGAATCCATCTCATGGCCTAGCCATGGTAACCACTTTTACTATTGACTGTACAAATGTACTGTCGGAAATTACTTTCCCAGTCATGTACGAAATTTCACAAATTGTTAATATAGAAAACCGAAAAGCACAAGGAATTTTATACAGCTACTCACTCACAGGATGCGTTACCAGGATGACTCTTGGACCGGGTTATCGAGAAAATGACTACCTAACGTATTTGCAGTTGAGCGTAACCTACAGCAATGGTATCACTTCTAGTTCCATTTACAAGATCACCGTGTACCCTTTGATGTATTATTTCACCGATCCTAAAGAAATTCGGGATTATATTCTGTCATTGACACAAGGAAAAACTTCGCTTCTCGAAGTTTATCTTCAAGACAAAAACGAACATGCAATCGTCCAGCAAATGATATCCATAGCTGCTTCCGTCAATGATGTTTCTAACCGTGACCAATTTGAAAATTTCCATTTAGAAATTAACAAGATCCAAGACGTTCTGATATATTACCTAATCGATGTTCAAACTTCCAACATTTACACCGTACGATACGTCATGTCCGCTCTGAATACGATCGTCGACATGGCTCTCCGAAAGAACATCTGGTCACCACTTGCCCTTAACGGTAAGATCACTTAAAATTATGGCATAACTTGCAAATGTTTTCCTACGCACTATTCGATTTTGATTTCTTAAAAAATGACGCACGCGTTCAGTCGTATGTTAGGTTTTTTGGTATACATACTCTGAATTACTGCAGAATTGAATATAATATGCCGACTTGTGCACCTCGGTAGGGCTTCATTCCTTAAAATTCCACAGCCCACCCTCAAGACGCTGAATATATGCGGTTTTTCGCAATTATCTCGTAAACGGTATATCGAGTGAAAAATTTTATTTCTGATAAATTGTTGGAAATGAAATTTTAAACAAAAAGTAATTAACTCAATTTTCTGTAAACCCTAAAGGTTGCGTGGTAGAAAGGCTAGAAGTGAGTGCTGAGTTGTGGCACTCCGGTTTAGTAAGGTCGGAGTCTCACTGTACCACTTCCTACTATCAAATTTAATTTTGAACTAATTCAATTGGTTCAAACTGAGTTCAAAGACCCACCCACCCATAAATCAGCAACTTCCATTAGTTAATATTTTATTTGGTGGTAGGAAATGGTGAAGTGAGACTCCGGCCTAAATAACTCCCACACGAATAGCTTTTAGTTAAAAGTGCTCATAACTGATGTTGTAGGGCGAAATATTCTCTATTCAAATAAGAAAAACATCGTTTTTTAAATTTCTGAGGTCATTTCGAATGATAAATTAAAGAGTATTTCATTTTTGATATCGTGTACTTTTTCAAAATGATCTGAAAAGACCTGAAAAGATGATACGGAAAGAATATTTCTAGAATTTCCCGATCTACAATTTTAGTTATGAGCCGTTTGGTAGTTATTTACGAAGCCATAGCGAGATATCAATAAATTGTACAATGATGTCAAAATCGACCCCCTACTTCCGGCCTCTACATCGAGCGAACTTCAGATTTTATGGCAAAATAAGCAACATAATTTTTGTTCTGAATTTTTTCAGGTAAAAGTTTTTATGAAATGCACTGTTTACGAGATAATTCTAAAAATAATATTTAAAAATAATCCATTTTTGAGTAATAAGAATTCCAATTAATTCGTCCATAACGGTAAAATTACAAAATAATTTTTTTTTTATAAAAATCCAAAGCAAATGCTTATTTAATTTAAAAATTTAAATTATTATATCAAAATTTAATCCTACCTTTCACACTCCACTTCCACTTCTTTAATTAACAAACTTTTTAGCTTCTCTGTTGTTCCATGGAAGAATAAATTAAAAACTAATTTTTAGTGATTAGGTAAGGTTCATAATTTAATTTAAAAGCCGTTTTACACCACAATAATTATGATCGTAATTATGGTCAAAATCTGCGCACAACGCTCTACGCAATGTGGAAATTGCTGAACTCTCAACTGAAGTTCTCTCAATTTAATTAAAAAACTTTTTAGCTTTTCTGTTATTCTATGGAAGAATAAATTAAAAATTAATTTTTTAGTGATTAGGTTCACGAAAGCAATATTAGAAAAATTGAAGGAGTACTTTAAGAGTAACGAAAATATTATTTCCCAGCAACAAATAGACATGATATGCTTGGATTTCATAAATGTTGCTTCCACTATGTTAAATATACAAACTCCCGATTTTAAAATTCTTCGTGAAGATCTCGTGGAATTAGGTAATCAATCAACTTACTTTCTCTAAATTTTTTCCAACTGAAACTTGGTTTTAGTGAGCATTATGGATAGGCACGGCGAGGTGTCCGATCTGAATCCGTACAACATCAGCCCGCGTGTGCTTTCATACTACCACACCGACTTACTAATCGACTTCCTTGTCAGCATAATGGAGGTCTATAGTAATATGTTCCAAACGTCCAGAATGCGTCCCTTTGTATTTACTAGCGAAAGACTCTCCTTTGTTGTGCATAAAAACTTTGCCAAATTCGTTTCATCCAAAGCCCTATCCATAAAAAACCGTGTTAATATCAATCTCAATTTAAGTTCTAATTTTCTTCGAAGAAACAGCAATCTCGACTTCAAAGTTCTGGTGATGGATAGCAACCCAAATTGGTTTTTTCATAAAAACAGGAAAATTTGTGACTTTCCGTATGTGAAAATAGTGGTAAACGATCGCAATAGGCGTGTGGTATTTCCGATAGTCCTTTATTTTGATCCGATTAAATTCCATTCGACTAAATTCCGCCGTCCAACTCAATTCGACACCTCATACAGGGGAATTTTGAAAATTAAGCAATTTTGGGAGTATAATGCAAGCGATATCAAAGTCCATAGGTAAATCAAAGTGCTTTCTAATCCAGAATAACTGATTACAAATTTTCAGAATTTATTTGGATGCGGGAGCAAAACTATTTGTCAAGTTTCGAGAAATTGAAAGAAAATTTAGATTTCTAGTCGTGATTAAAAAATTTAGTGAACCAACAATAGCAGATTTTTGGGAAAACTCAATTATGGTTCCGCAACAGGTTAAAGATGAAGGTAAGATTTAAGGGCTCGGTTTGGACAACCTTAATTTGGGAATAGGACTTTTCGGCGCAGCCGAATCGGCGCGACTTTTTCGGCGCAGCCGTTTTGACGCCAACCCTGTTCGGCGCAATCCCTTTCGGCGCGAAGCTCATTCGGCGCGACGCTCATTCGGCGCGAGGATCATTCGGCGTGAGGCTTATTCGGTGTGAGGTTTCTTCAGAGCAGATTTGGTGCTAGATCTGTTATTGATATTAATAAATCTCCGCGTAAAGTTAAATCTTCCGCAAAGAGGTGGATCTTCCGCGAAGAGGTGAATCTTCCGCGAAGAGGTGGATCTTCCGCAAAGAGGTGGATCTTCCGCGAAGAGGTGGATCTTCCGCGAAGAGGTGGATCTGCCGTTAGGTTAGTGTTAGTTTTTGATATTTCTTTAGAAAACTAATTAAAAACAAATAAATCTTCACATAAAGTTAAATCTTCACGTAAAGTTAAATCTTCCGCAAAGAGGTGGGTCTTCCGCGAAGAGGTGGATCTGCCGTTAGGTTAGTGTTAGTTTTTGATATTTCTTTAGAAAACCAATTAAAAACAATTTAATCTTCACGTAAAGTTAAATCTTCCGCAAAGAGGTGGATCTTCCGCGAAGAGGTGGATCTGCCGTTAGGTTAGTCTTAGTTTTTGATATATCTTTAGAAAACCAATTAAAAACAATTTAATTTTCACGTAAAGTTAAATCTTCCGCAAAGAGGTAGATCTTCCGCAAAGTGGTGGATCTGCCGTTAGGTTAGTGTTAGTTTTTGATATTTCTTTAGAAAACTAATTAAAAACAAATAAATTTTCACGTAAAGTGAAATCTTCACGTAAAGTTAAATCTTCCGCAAAGAGGTGCATCTTCCGCGAAGAGGTGGATCTGCCGTTAGGTTAGTGTTAGTTTTTGAACGTGAAGATTTCGCAGAGGAACAAAGTAAAAATATTCGGAATGGAATGGATAAATAAGCTTTTCGCCAAAAATATTTGCATCGAAATGACTTGGGCCTTTGCGCCAAAACGGCTTAGCGCCGGAACGGCTTGCGCCGAAAGTGGTATGGCGCCGAAAAAGACGTGCGCCGAATAGTCATGCGCCGAATCGGACTCGCGCCGAATCGGACTCGCGCCGAATAGTACCTAATCCCCTTAATTTTTACCTTACCTACCAGGTTGGTCTATTTTTATCGACAATCCCATAGAAAATGAATTAACTTTGTACTACTTGGGGATTTTTGTGGACACAAAATCGATAAATGAATTGATAGTTGAAGATGGGCCAGTTTTAGACGACTTTGACTATGTTGACTTGCCGAAGGATGTGAAAAATAAACGAGAAGTCACCGAACAGGAAGGTGCTCAATTCCAAATAGAGAAAAAATATAATAATATTAATTATGAATTTACCGCTAACTCCGTTTTTTGCTTTTCGTACAATCAACCCGAAAAACTTTGGACTTGGCAAAATTGCAACGTGGAATTTGTTACCCACGACTATCGCGTTAGATGCAATTGCATGATAAACGATGTTCTGACAGCAAGTATGAGAGGATGTCGAGTGGATAACGCAACTAATCTTACTATTACCTACTATTCTGATATTACATTTGAAGACAATCCGGTACTCACGTTTACCATCATCTTCATTTGTTTTATATTTGCTGGTCTGTTCAAATGGACATTTGATCAGGATAATAAAGATAGGTTAAGGCGAACGGTTTGCTTTCTGGTTGACAATTATCCTCAATGCGAGTACACCTATTTGGTGATCGTATGCTCTGGAAGAAATCTGAATGCAGGAACGACTTCCAACGTTACGATAATATTGGAAGGATCCCTCGCCACGAGTCTTCCACACCTCCTGAGAGATTGGTCGCTAACCGTTTTGGCCCGAGGCAGTCAGGATTGGTTCGTCATCAAGACTAACAAATCGCTTGGTGAAATTTACTGCTTACACATGTGGGCCGATTTTGGTGGTCAAAAACCAAACTGGTTCTGCGATAAGGTCATCGTCCACGATATTCAGGTGAGTTTCCCATTCTTGTTCAGCCAATCCAATTTGTCCATTTTTTTCCATAGTGCCAAAAGTTTTGGTTCTTCTGGATCAAGCAGTGGTTTAATCCGTTGATGGGTGACGGTTCTATGTCGTACACGACTTACCAAGCGTCTAACGAAATCATCTTCTCGTCGTTGCATTACTTTGACGAAATTTTGCAGCGACAACTGGATGCTGGAATGCACGGATGGCTTAGTATCTTTTACAAGTACCCGTACAATAATTACTGGAGAACGCAACGGGCGGGTGTTGCGTTTACCCACTTATCCTTGATAATGATGATTTTGATATGCATGTATGGTTTTCCACGATTCCACGTTCCGCAAGACCAATTATACAAATCCGCAGACTATAATTTTGAATGGGAGGACTTTCACCACGGATTCTTTGCCACCGTGATCGCTTTTCCATTTCACTTATTATTGGTTTGCTTTTTCCGTTCCATTAAACCAAACTCCAGGTGGATAGAAGCACGTTTGAATCGCAGCCTCTCCAGATTCAACATGGAAAGCACCGAGAGTTACGATATCATGTGGATAAGTTCAGATACGAAGTCCTTGTCCAGCAAAATTCTAGTAACAAGTCGTCGGACCACAAAAGGTACAATGAAAAATTTTTCTTCTGCGCAATCACAATCACCAAGTGAGTTTAAAAGTGAAGATTTCGAAAACGACAGAAGTCTAAGATACGAACTCCCAAATGACAACGAAAGTAATAGAGCGATTATAAGAGATAGATTGGTTCCCTTAAAAGTATCATCGCCTAAAATGGAAGCTGACTCAAATTCTGACACCATATCGTCTAAATCAGTTGATGTCTCAGATGATTCGACCGTCAGGGAAAAAACCATCACCCGTACTTACTTCTGCCAACCGTTTTATTCTTACATCGCATGGGTGTTACTCGTCACCATTACTATAGCCAGCTTTTACGCAATTCTTTTGTACGGAGCTTGTTACGGATGGTTGATGAGTTTGCACTATTTGACCAGTCTGTGTTTTGCTATTGTTTTCAGCATATTAGTATTAGAAACTGTGAAGTGGTTCGTTTGGTCTACTTGTATATTTTTGAAAGGAAGGTAAATTTTTGCTAAAATCGTTTTGAATTTTTTTAAGTTTCTGCTTCCAGGCAAGTTTACACAATTGAAGATCGCACCAATTTGTTCAAAGCACTCAACTCGGAATTCAAGATTCCGGAACCAAGAAGGAATCGAATAATCAGGAAAATAGATAAGATGAGAGAGAACAGCGCCTACCTACCACTGTGTGAAAGCGTTTTGTACAAAATTAAAAGAAATATGATATCCTCCTTCATGATGCGAATCATGATCAGCAAAGTCATGTTGCTTGTTCTCTTCGGACTTCTGCGGGTCTTGATTTCTAACACCATTTACATCCCGAATGGATACTTGCACATCATAAGCCTGCAGAATTTGGTGAGGCGGTCGAGCAATTCCCTTGTCAACATAGTAGAACAAATTCAAAGCAAGGAAAATTTGATTGAATATCTTCAAACGACTCTGATCCCAAATCTCCAAAACGACATGGATGATACGAACTCTTCAAAATTGACTCCGACTGTCGACAAAATCAACTATCTTATTGGAGTGATCCGTTTACGCCAAGTGAGGAAATTTCGTCTAGTTTTTGTTTTAACTTTCTTATATTCCACTTTTCAGATTCGAAAAAATCTTAATGCTTGTGAAATTCAAGGGGTTCCCAATTGGAAAGCCAATTGTCCCTCAATTTATGATAACAAAAATTATACTGAAGGATGGGGTCATTCAAACGACACAAGAGTCTTCCGTGAATCTAAACATCTTTGGTATGATGTTATCAAATGGCCCTGGATATTTGACGAAAAGCAAATTTACCTCAGAAGCACCGTAACGTACGAAAACAGATCCAGGTATTCACATGGTGCATACGAAGTTCTATTGGCGAGAACGAAGAGTGAATCCCAAGACTTAATTAAATATTTAGAACATAATCATTGGTTTGACGATCTAACCGCGGTTGTTTTCATCGATTTTACTCTTTACAATCCAAACATTTACGCTCCCACAGAGGTTTCCATCATGGCAGAAAGAACTGATCAAGGATTGTATTACGTCCATCAAAATTACATGTACGACACCATTCACCCTACCCAAACCTACGGCCAAATGTACCTTTTAATTTATTTGGTCATCACATACGTCTGCCTCACGATATACATCTACACTCAATCCCAAAAGTACACTATAATTAAAACAAAAAAATATTTCAGCCCAAAATTCGTATGGAAGGAAATACTGTTTATTCTTTTGGCACTCACTTCAATCGTGCTCCACATCAACAAAATGGCACAGTTGGACTATTTCAATAGCCTAATACAAAGTGCCAATAGCGACGACTATATTTCTATTGGATCGCTGATATTTATCGGCAATTGCACCTCAATAACGGTCACGCTAATGTTCATTTTAATCGTCATCGAATGTATCTGCATTCTCAATACAACTTTAAAAATGAAATTCGCAATCACAGTATTTATACAAGCCGTCAAGGCAAGTTTCTCCTTTTTTCTCTTCTACTTTGTAGTCATGGCGGCCTTTAATTGGATCTACTACATGCACTTGGGTACCTATTGTTACCATTATCGTAACTTCCTATTAGGAATCACTAGCGAATTAATGACGTGGTCAAGAAATTTGGATTACAGTGTGTATAGCAACCAATACACAAACATTCTACTGTCGGCCCTAATATTTTACATATACATTATTTCGATGGTTTGCATTTGGGGATCCATGGTTAAAGCCATAATCATTTCTGTTTATTGCACAGTGAAACGAAACCAGCGTAAGAATTTAAAATTACGACACAATTCCGTTTTGAATTACTACGCTGAGAAGTACTTTGACTCCATCGCTAGTAGTTCTAACCGAAAAAAAGATAAGATTAAGATTTTCTTCCGGCGAAATCAGCCCAGATTAAAAATTATGGCTTACCTGGTCGCCGAATTGTATTACCAGAAAAAGGAGGAACCCCATACTTTTAAGGACTATCGGAACGAAGCTATGAAAACTGTGGTTCTCAACGAACTCATAAAGATACAATATTTTGTGGAAGAAAGTGAAGAATTTCAGGAAGACGAGGATAAAAACTTTCGGATTATGCACGAAGTTATGCGTGCGGTTATTCTCAGAAATATCATGAAGAAGCAACTGAATCGTATGGACAAGAAAATAACTAAACTTTACAGGCATTGGATGCATAAGTAACGAGTAAACTTTTGTCGTGTACTCTTTGATAGCAAATAAATTTAATTGTTTCGTTTGTGTTTTGATTTGTTGAGCACAAGCAGTTCTCTCATTATCTAAGCTTGTGGTCTACTCGCGAATGCGATGTAGCGGTGTTGCGCAGAGTTACCTGATTTATAACATCGCTCGTGGATTCTTCATCGCATATCTAACAGAAGTGGGACCTTTTCCTGCATTGCCGTCCATTTTCTCAATGAATCTCCAACAGTAGCGAATATGAGTGAGAAATAATGCGAAGGATTAGCATGGTAAAATCTTCTCTAACGTAGCTGAACAAAATCCAGACGCTTTAGGGTACTCGATAAGAGAGGACGATCGCGGAACAGATTCTTTTACTAAATTTAAAATCTGACCAACCTGTCGGTAGTAGAATTCATGCAAACAATGGAAGATGAGAGCAGCGCCGTAGCAAGGGTGAGGCGACTGAGGCAATTGCCTCAGGCGCCATCGCAATGGGGGCGGTAAACCTTGACAAAAGCCAATAACTTATAATATAGTTTAATATTTTCAAAAAGAAGAATATTTTGAAGATTTTCAATATTCAAATTTGACTGAATTCGAAAATTTTGACCGCGATTTTATTTGTAACATCGCCTAAAATTCCCTGCCGGCCTTTTCCCCAAGTGGAGATTTTAATCCTCTACAGTAATTTTTCGCTTAAAACACACTTACCTTCATTTTTAGAGAAAATTATTATCAAATCAAAATTGAAGAGTACAAAATTCTCTATAAAACAGATTAACAAAATTTGTTAACATCATACTAAGTATTTATGAAATAAAAAAAAAGTCCAGCGAGACCGTATCGGTTATCACAAATACTCCGCCGATAGATCTCATGGCGGAGGAAAGAGAGTGCAACCACCGCAACTCGAACAAAAGACCAGCGAGCAGGAGAGAAAGCCGAAGAGTCCTCCTCGAAGCGTGGCAGCAACGATGAACCCTTGGGCAGAAAGGAGCCCGGACGGGACTTTTGATTCCAGATGGCAAACCCTGGGTCGAGAGAAGCCACGGCAACGTGAGGTACAAAGTCACCCAATCCCTGACGGGTCACGGGTGCTTTAACTCCTACCTTCACCATTTTAAGCGACGAGAGTCGCCAGAGTGTTTCTACTGCGACGAGGAGGAAGAAGACACCCATCACACCATCTTCGAATGCTCGAAGTGGTCCGAAATACGAAGCAAGTACAACATCGAAGACCTGAACCTCATCGGCACCCTTGTAACTGAAATTCTATCGTCCAAGGATGACTGGGACAGACGACGAGAAGGTCCTCGAGATAGCTCTGAGTTCAGGTCAGGAAGATCGATGAACAAGATCAAATAAACCATTAGCAATGGCAAGGCTCAAATGGTATTCCCACATTATCCGATAAGAAGAAACAAGTCCCAAAAGGGCACAAGCACATCGCTAGTAGTAGAAGCCGAATGAAGAAAGGGGACCCCGAAGGGGCGGAAAAAAGGGTTTCGAAATATGACATCGCAGGTGACAGCTGGAGGGATACAGAGAGGTGAATTTGGTCGTCACCGGGGAGGAGGTTTTAGGTGATAAAAATCCGACACTACCACCCTAGATTGGGATGGTGCCTAATGAAGGTTTCTCCCTCCTTTGCATTTCAAAAATAAGGTCTGCTAATGGTGAATGCTCACTGGAAGTAGGAAGAGCCGTCCCAACGCTGTCATCGCGCCGAGCGAGAGTGTGAAAGTGCTGAGTATCGACATCAACAAACATATCGACTACGGACGGCAGCTTACAGTAGTACCGCCATAAGCCATGAGGCTCATAAAGGCACTCGCGCGAGAACGCAAACAAAGACTGCTGGGCTCTGTGGCGGAGTCCACAATGCTTTACGGGCCCCATTTGGGCGAAAACCATGAAGAAAGACAACATCGCAAAAGTTGCAGAGAGTCCAGAGAAAATCCGCTAACCAAACCGCATACGCCTACAGAACTATCTCCACATATGCAGCAAGCATCCGATCGTAAGCGATACCGATTCATATAATGGCGGAACAGAGAAACGCCAAGTTTCAATCGGGCACAACGAAGACAGCCCAACTCCGTAAAGGCACCATTGGAGTAGTCTGAAATGGGGAGATTGTCAGGAAAAAAGCTCGTGTAGACTCACTCAGTCATTCACTCGCGAATGTTAAGGTGGTGAAGCGCCATAATTTTAGGGTAATTTAAATTATGATTCGTAATAATTGCCCTTTTAGGGGTTCGAACCGAGTTGTGAAATCGAACGGCTACGGTTATACCTGACACAGTCGGAATGAGGGGTCTGAGGAGAAGAAGTAGTACAGAAACGTCCCATTTAATTTTGCATGTTAGGATTC
The DNA here is from genome assembly GCA_932274525.1 of Podabrus alpinus. Taxonomy (NCBI): domain Eukaryota; kingdom Metazoa; phylum Arthropoda; class Insecta; order Coleoptera; family Cantharidae; genus Podabrus; species Podabrus alpinus. The sequence goes on along the minus strand of OW026452.1, from coordinate 40,019,562 downwards.
AACCGGAGTTATGCTCACCATGTTGGTGGACCCCTTTGGTTGACCTTAGGGGTCCTGTCGCCTTTGGACACTTCGTTCAAGACGTGATCCTATGGCTACCAATTCGATTGTAGTACCGACTCTTTTTACTCTTGGTGATAACCGGATAAATTAACTTTCCAATACCTGTTTTCCGTCTAGCAGGACGGAGCCTCAGTCAAATTGCACGTTGACCCTTCGTGGAGAGGGCCGAGGCGAGATCAAGATCCCGTTCAGCCATCTCCTTAAGGTTCCAATGATTGCCGGCACAAGTTTCATCACGTCTAGTCGTGTTTGCAGCGCATCATAGCTAGAAGAGACGTAAGAGGTCAGCACATCAAATAACCCATGGTTTTTCCAAAACAGAGAAAAACAAAAACCAATAGCTATAAATATTTTCAAAACTCCACGTCAAACGTTTTTATTTTGACTGATATTTTAAAATACTTTTATAAAAATGGAAGATGAAGAAAACGAATATGAAGAACAAGAGGATCACGATTTGGCCATGCTGGTCGAAGTATCGCGCACGATGGCGAGTGGAGTAGATCTTAAAAAGAAAAAAAGTGCTAACAGACCCGAAAACATTAAAGAACGCATGGTACCTTCACATCTTTGCACGTTTTTCTCGTTTATAAACCTTTTTTATAGGCTGCCGCCAGAGAACTGCGAGTTGAACGATTGTCAAACATGCAATTTTCGCATAGACATATCTGCGATATGGTGGGCACATTTTTAGATATAGATTTGAATGAGGTTATGGAATTCATAATCGACAGTGCATTAAGTTCCAAGTACTTGGATTCGCTCGTTCTTCCAGACGGTGGGCACGCTTGTATGTTCCTATACCAAGATGGACCTCCTTTCGAAATTGGTTCTTGAAAAGTTTATTTTTATATCCTAAAAATTTTTACACGGTGATTTTTAGACAGCGGAAGACACAATCCTCTGATACCAAAAGATACGGTAACGAAACGGCTGTACGCAACGGACGGTAGTTGGATGAACATGACCGAGAAGGTCATAATCGCTTATAGAACCAGCAACGTAAAAGCCCTGGATAGTAAACTCGTTGCAGACGATTTGTTTTTCGCACAGTTCGACATGAAAGATGTGAATCAGAACGCCGTAGCTGGACTTTCTGGTTTGCTAAGTCAAGTTTATTCCCAATCGGTTTTGAACACCAAAGAATGGGGTGACTTACTGAAAACTGATGCTGGGTTAATTACCAAACGGGATTTTCTTGGAGAATATGAAATTTTCTCCAACTTTATTGGAAGTATGTGCACGTTTTTCTGTTGACCTTCTTTTGGAATTTATTATCGGATTCAATTTTCAGAGACAACTTTGGATTTGGAAGAAGTTATAGTTTTCGGTTACAACGAGGATATTTACAAAAACAATATTCAGACACTGGAGCAAATTAAAGATACTCTTAGGGATAAAGTGTTGAGTGCCAAAATAGAAGGAGTCGTAAGAATTTGGCTGAAGCAAATTGAGAAGGTATTTATTGGCAATCAAACCCTACTTTCTTTCTAACCCTTCGTCCATTTTAAGGGTCTGACGCAGTTTAAGCAGTTACGACGAGAAGACGAATTTGTAGGACCAACAGTCGAAATTGAATACTGGAGGAGGCAATTGTCTAAATTTGCGAGTATCGTTGAGTTTACTAAGAGTGACGTGTGCGTGGTTCATCTTAAATTTCTCACCGCAATGAAGTCAAAACTAATGAAAGCAAGTTTTTATTTTTATTTCTCATTTCCAAATTTGAAGGTTTCAATTTTCATCAGAGATGGATTGTCCAAGATCGCGAAATGACGTTTTCAAGAAACCAATGCTTGGATAACATCCGATATCTTTACGCATTGGAAAAATACTTCACCCCTCTTTACAGGTGCGAACCAACCCAAATTCCGGACTTTCTTCCAAGTTTGTTGTATACCGTCAGAATGGTCTTTACCACCTCGCGGTATTATAACAACACCGCAAGCGTGACCGCCATTTTGGTGAAAATTTCCAATCAGATGATCAACGTTTGTCGTAGTTTCATCAACTGCAATAAGACCAAGACAATTTGGGTGCAAACCAAAGTGGAAGTGAAGCGAAAAATTTGGGTATAACGGAAGATGTTTAAAAAAATAGTATTTAATTTCAAAACTTTGTTCCAGATTTGTTTGGATTTGTACTTGAAGTACTACCAATGTTTTAAGCAAACTCAGGCAAAAATGGAAGAAGATGGTGATCCACCATTCGACTGTTCCGAAATGTACGTCTTTGGAAAGTTCGAGACGTTCAAGAAACGGATCGAACGCGTAAGAATGCTTGGTTTTACTTTCAGCTTGAAATAAAAACAATTTCAGATTGTGGACGTTTTCGACACGACCACGAAGTACTCCATCCTTCAGAACAGCACAATTGAAGGAATCGACGATTTTGCCAATAAATTTAAAGAGTTTTACAAGAAAATATCGTCAAAGAGGTACGACGCACTAAATCATCGTTTGGAATTTTTCGACATCGATTACATGGAGTTTAAGCAGTGCGTTGCTGATACGGAATGGGAGTTGGAAGAATTTGTTGGAGATTCGTTGGATGTATTACCGAACGTTGATACCGTATTGTATCTGCTGAAGAGATTCGAAAAGTTGAATTTGAAGTGCCTCCATTTGAACGAACGCTATTTGGAAGCCTTTTCAATGTTTCAAGACGAAATTGACGAATTGCGTGATTTGTACAACGAGGAAAGGGATAATCCTCCTGTACCTCGACTTGTGCCGCCTGCTTCTGGAAGAATTATGTGGATACGAAATTTGTATTGCAGGATGGAAGAGCCCATGTCAGTTTTTAAGGCAAAATCTCGGCTGATAAGGCACCGAAAGGTCCAAAAATGTATCCAGATGTATAATTCGCTGGCTTCCGTTTTTGTTCACTATGAACAGGTTTACCATGCCGGATGGTGTTACCACGTTCCACAGGTAAACAAAAGCACTCAAAATCGTCTTCCTATTCATAATTTTTTTGAGTAGGTTAGAACCGGTTTGAAATCTCCGTTATTGTTGAAACATCCGAGAACCAAGAGGCTTTTGGTAAATTTTGATCCATACATTATGGAAACCATCCGCGAAGCGGAGAACATGTACAAGTTGAATTTAGGTAAATCGATGAGTTCAATTTTAAATCAAACCAATTGTTCAATTTTTCAGTCGTACCTGATGTTGCCCAAATTTTGGTTTTCTGCAAGGAGAAAATTCTAAAGGCGAAGGAAATAATTGTTCAGTTGATACAACAAGACAACGACGCAAGGGCTTCCATACCGAAATTATTTATTCCACTCATTCGTCCTCAGCTTATCAAAATTGAGAATATTTTCATGCCAGGCTTGTCGACCATCACATGGACTTCGATGAAGATTCCAGAATTTTGCCAATCAGTAGAATATGTTTTGGAAATGGTCCAATTGTTCATAAAAGAAGTTTCTGACATGAAAGAAGCAAGAATCGATGAGGTTTTGGAAAACATCTCCAATACTGTTTTGGTTTATCTTCCAGACACTCCCCTCTTCCCGTCGGAATTTTTGCGAAGAAGTATCGAATACAATAATAAAGTTTGTAAGTACAAATTTCCTAACCAAAGTACAAAACTCAGTTGGTGAGTTTTATGTTAGGTGGTGAGATTAAATTTAAACTTTACACTTGTGAAATAATTGTGACCGAATTGATAAATAAGTTTGTGGAAAATATCACCGATCCCCGACTGCAAGAAGGCAAATTCGATTGGTTGGATCCTATTAGGGCGGTGAAGCCTGTTGCTTCCACCTCGAAAATGGATCAAGAGGACCTAGGTAAGTAAACTGTTCACCGAATGCCCAAAACTAATGTTTTTTAAATAGCATTCAAGGAGGTCGACCGAAATGCGCCTGTGGATATTTCTCAGGTTCACACCGATTGCATCGAATTATTTGCATATTTTAACTCAAAAGTAGTGGAATCGTTGGTCAGATGCACCAAACGTTCGTTGGATTTACTAAAACTGAGGGCAACGCAAGGAAGGTGAGGTTCCAAAAATTTAATCAAACCTCGTTCCACATTTCTCGGTTTTCCTCAGCCTACATGAGCTACAAACAAGCAGTCCCATGATGATGACCATAATGGAGTTGCATATTCCCAACGCCCTTATCGATCCCAATTTAGACGAAATTCAAGGTACTTTCGCCAAGGTTCTAAACAACATCGTTCATCTGCACAAAGCGATTCCGATGTGGGGACAAACTCCATCCCACGTGCAATTTGGTACCAACATTGTTTCTCTAACAAAGAAACCGGTATTTTAAATTTTTGATTTCAGAAGGTGACGCGGGGTCTGATTTTCCAAATTATTATAAAAGCGTTGCCGACCAAAAAGAAATTGTGCGCGTATTCATGGGCCTCCAAGGAGCTATGTACTTATTGGAACCAGACTTAAGCAAACTTATGAAAGAATACCTTGAGTATAAATTTTTATGGGTGGAAGACAGAGAACAACAAGTGATTGACTTCTGCAACCGAAATCCTCTATTGGTGGAAGTAGTCGAACAGTTTGTTGCATACGATGATCAAATCGATGAGATCAAGAACCTGCCCGTCCTTCATAACATCGGTGCGGTTCAAATACGGATGGGTAAATATGTTTACAATGCCATTCGACTCGCTCACCTTTTGATATCATTAGAGGAATTCAAACTCGCTCTGCTTATCGAAGCCAAAGCTTGGAAATATTTACTGGGCAAAAACTTAGGCATCATCTACAAGGAGAAATTAAACATCATGGTGGATTTCATTAAAGCTCAAGAAAAGATTCTATCTAAACCGATTAAAGATCTTGAAGATTGCAGGTCAGCTTCGCGTACCCCCTCTCCCTCTTTTTGTCTCCATTTGAACATTACGTAAACTAAACTGTTCAATTTTAGAATCGCAATGGCTTGCCTGGCGAGAATTCGAGAGAACTTCATCGAAATGGACATGTCTTTGGAACTGATGGAAGAAGCCTATGCTGCCTTTATTCGATTCCAAGTGGATGTTTCGAAAGACGAGATCGATCGTATGGATTCACTGCGCTATAATTTCACCAATATGGTCCGCCATGTAAGTTTCCATTTTCCCAAATAATCGAGTCGTTCTAAATAATTTTGGTAGGCCCAAGAGGTGCAAGCGCAAATTTGCAAAGTACAAGGACCTTTGCAACAACAACTGGTCGACGGAGTGGCCGTATTTGCCGACGCTGTCGATATCTTCGACAAAGACTTTGAAGAAAATGGACCCATGGTGCCCGGATTGCATGCCAGGGAGGCCAGCGATCGCGTGCTTCTCTTCCAAGCTCGATTTGATGATTTGTGGGCCAAATTCGAAATGTACTCCAGTGGGGAGGCTTTGTTTGGACTCGAAATCAACGATTATCCAGCTTTGCATCAAAGGAAGAAAGAATTTAATTTATTGAATAAGCTCTACGGATTATACCTACAGGTTAACAACACCATCGACGGCTACTTCGATCTGCTGTGGAGTGATGTCGACACGGAAGTCATCCTCATCGAACTAACCGAATTTCAAAACAGGTGAGCAAATTTTTATCGCGAGTTCGAAACTGGTGAATCCTGCGAGTTTATTTTAGAATTCGCAAACTGCCGAAAGGTCTGAAAGATTGGCCCGCCTTTTTGGACTTGAAGAAAAAGATCGACGACTTTAACGAAACTTGCCCTTTGCTGGAATTGATGGCCAATAAGGCGATGAAGGATCGCCATTGGAGAAGGATCGAGAAAACTACAAGCTACGTTTTTCCGATCGAGTCGCCTACGTTTACCTTGAGAAACGTAATGGAAGCTCCACTTTTAAAATTCAAAGACGACGTTGAAGACATTTGCATCAGTGCCGTAAAGGAAAAAGATATCGAGAGTAAACTGAAGCAAGTCATCATAGATTGGGCGGTGGTCGATTTGCAATTTGCACCGTTCAAATCGAGAGGAGAGCTGTTGCTGAAAGGTGGAGAAACCGGAGATATCGTCGCGTTACTCGAAGACAGTCTCATGGTTCTAAATTCCTTATTGAGCAACAGGTGAGAAAATCGGTTTCCTAATCCATCAAGACGTAATTTTCTCCTGATAGATACAACGCGCCTTTCAAAAAGGATATCCAAGTTTGGGTGAATAAGCTTGTGACAACATCAGAAGTTTTAGAAAAGTGGATGCAGGTCCAGAACTTATGGATTTATTTGGAAGCCGTGTTCGTTGGTGGAGATATTTCTCGACAGTTACCCGCAGAAGCTAAACGTTTCAGTGTAAGCATACCATTTCCAAAAAGTTTCATCAATAGAGTTTTCATCTTCTCTATTTTAGAGCATCGACAAAACTTGGATGAAGATTATGGCAAGAGCGCACGAGATGCTCAACGTTGTCGAATGTTCTGCCGGGGACGAAACGATGTCTCAACTGTTGCCCCACTTACTGGACCAGTTGGAAACTTGCCAAAAGAGTTTGACCGGTTATTTGGAATCGAAGCGCTTATGCTTTCCCAGATTCTTTTTCATTTCCGACCCGGTGTTGTTGGAAATCTTGGGTCAAAGTTCCGATCCGCACTCCATACAACCTCACTTGTTGAGTTTGTTCGACGCGGTGTATAAGGTAAATCAAATGATGGTCCAAAGGAATGTTTTACGCTTTCATTTGTTTAGGTTGCTTTTGACGAAGCCAAATATGAGAACGTAATTGCAATGGTGTCCGATTTGGGCGAAACGATTCCGTTCGACAAGCCGGTAGTTTGTATGGGTGGGGTAGAATTGTGGCTTAACAAGCTTTTAACAACTGTGCATGATACTGTCAAAGGTTTCATAGCCGTGATGGCGCAATGTTTTATGGATCCAGAATATAACTTCATCGTAGGTTTTATACCCTATTCTGGCCAGGTATTATGCAAAACGATTGTAATAATAAATTAAATTAACCACAACCATAACCGTTTCAGGCCGGATTGGTAGGTGTCCAAGTGCTTTGGACCAAAGAAGCCGAAATAGCCATAAGAAAATCCAGGGTAGACCGAGTCATCATGAAGAAAACAAACGAAAAGTTTTTAATTTTGTTGAACGATCTCATCGATCTGACGTCGAAAGATCTCACAAAAATGCAAAGAACGCGGTTCGAAACGATGGTGACTATTCACGTTCACCAACGGTAAATTTCAACCTTTCGATCGAAAGCTTTTTAATTCACTGTTTTCCAATTTAGGGATATTTTTGATGATATTGTGCGATTGCGTGTCAAATCTATAATCGATTTTGAATGGCAAAAACAGGCTCGCTTTTACTATTACGAAGATAGCGATGAGGTTGACGTGAAAATTACGGATGTCATCTTTCTCTACCAAAACGAGTATTTGGGAATCACCGAAAGATTAGCCATCACTCCGCTAACCGATAGGTGCTACATCACTTTAGCTCAAGCAATTTGTAAGTAAAATTTTTCTTTTGGCCTACACCTGAACTGGTTTTGTGAGTACGTCGGGGAGGAGGAAATCTTCAAAAAGATACCACCAGCGATGGACTGGATAGAGTATGGGATTATTACTCAACCCTCTCCCATGCTATCTTAGATGCCATCTGATACCTCATATGCATTCTTGCAGATTGACACGCGTTAACTCAAGAGTATTGCACCTCTTTCTTTTTCCTTTAGGTTGCCACTACTTTGGACGGGTTGTCTGCAAATCCTATAGTCTTCAGTCTTTACCCCAGATGGAATGGGGTAATCCTCCAATTCTATCAATTTTTTTTAAGTTATTCTGGGAAGCAGAAGCTGTTTAAATAGTTTCCCAACATGGCCTAATAAACAAATAGGCCTTTAAGAGCTCGGTTGTTAAAAATCCGTTCATTGTCTTTTCGCACGATGACCAATCTGGACTTCTTCCACTTCGCCGGATATTCGCCTCTCTGCAGGTATTCATTAGAGAGTTTTAGAGCATGAGTTGGGGGGGGGGACATTTCGACCATCATTTTCACCACCATAGCTGGTACCATATCTGGTCCGAGGACCTTATTGTTTGCCATCTTTCTAAAATCCTCCTGCAGTGAAGGTGACTTCTCATTTCGTGTTGTGGAAAAAGCGCCTCCATAACGTTCCGCATCTTCTTCTGTGTCATTCCGAGAATGGGCAGCCTTTCTGTCTTTTTAGTGATCAATCTGTAGGCCTGTCCGCATTAATCATTTTTAATGCCTTGCAGCTTCCCGTTTGCCTTTCGTTACTTACCTTAAGGTGATCTTTCTTCATTATTCTTGCGATTTTGCAATCCGGGCATTTGTTTTAGCTCCATTGAATGCAATTTTTTACTTTTAACCTACAATTAACTGGTCAGTTAATTCTTATTACGCGGTCATTCGTGGACCAATTTTACCCTAAAATAACTAAAACGACCAGATCTTGGCTCCAGTTGTTCTGATAAAGACGGTACTGATTTTATTCGATCCTCCTCATCAAAATGCACTTCACACACTTTTTCTTTAATTTTAATTTCTCCAAACTAATTTCGCGCACCGTTGTGATTGTTATCGAGTTTGTATGATTCTTTCATCTACCTCTTTGGTTTGCATAATAGTTCTAATCGTTATAGAGACATATCTTCAATTCTCTTCGTCTCTTATCATTGGTTCTGCTATATTTTGGGAACTGAACTGCATCCCCAACGAGAGTCCGAACCTCCCCTACTTCCCACACTCGATCACCGTATGCTCCGTCGTGTTTTGGTGCTCTCAGTAACTGCAAGAGTCCATTGAACTCTTTAATAGCAATAATTAAAAAATTTTAATAGCAAAAGCTGTTTTCAATAGCAAATGCTTTGAATTTTTCTAGTGAGTGATATCTTGATCAAGTAAAATCTAATTTTTAATAGCAAAAGCTGGTTTTCAATAGCAAATACTTTAAATTTTACTATAGTAGGGGAGCCCAAGCGGGGATTTGGGGATTTACTCGAGCGCGGCAGATTAATATACAGGGGGATACCTTGTACCCGGTTAAGTACCTCCACCAAATATGAGCCCCATATATATGGCCGCCCGTCAAGGATAAAGGATCAGATTAGTAAAAAAAAATTGATCATCATAAATTCTCGAGCGTGTCAGATTAAGGTAGGGTGAGTTAATTACAAGCTAAAAAGTGTACATTCCACTAATCTGACGATTTAAGAGTGACGCAAAGAATGGGGAGGGCTACAAAGTTGAAAAAAAAAACGTCATCTCGACATTCTCGAGCGTGGCTAATTTTTTTTTAATTTTGAAGGGAATAATTCAAGAATAACGAAAAATATATAATCTGACGATTTCCACAAGCCGAAGTAACAAAAATTCGTCGATAAAGTTCAATGCGTGCAGCTGTGTGATGGTGGTGATGCCTATATTCCCCGTTTCTATTTCTCTCTCACTTTTTCTCTATCTATTACTCTCTCATTCCGTTCTCACTCTGGTTTCTGTTGCCATGACGCCATTACAGCTGATCACACAGACTCGTTCGTGGCATGATATTATGTACCCAAGTAACATTTTTCCCTGGTGAAATTAAAATTTCTCTGCTAGAGCCCTGGCAAATTTCTGCCAGGTGGTTATAACAGGGTTTCTTATGGCAGACCTCTTACAGATACCTGTCAGGTGTCTATAAATAATTATGCGCAGGGCCCTGTAAAATATCTGTGGCAGGGCCCTGGCAGGTACCCCTTCGCAGGATCGCAGGTAATTTGCAAAGCCCTGTAAAATATCTGTGGCAGGGCACTGACAGGTACTCTGTTGCAGGTAATTTGCAAAGCCCTGTAAAGTATCTGTGGCAAGGCCCTGGCAGGTACTCTGTTGCAGGTAATTTGCAAAGCTAGGATAGTTTGCAAAGGTATTTGCATGCTATTTCCTGAGCTTTTCAATTAATTAAGTTCAATTATTTAAAAAAATTTGAAAAATTTTTTTTTTAATTGTCAGATTAGGCAAATCCCTCTAGATAATCGTCAGATTATGAGACAGCACGTCTAGGACATGAAGACGAACCATATATATCTTAATCTGACGCGCTTGAGTATGTCAAAATGGCGAATTTTTTTTGCACATTCTAATGATGGCCGCGAGTTTGCGTCACATCCAAATCGTCAGATTATTATATGGGAGCTTTTTCTAGGCTCACTTAACATCCCTTTAGAAAATCTGACGCGCTCGATTAATTTTTTTTTTTTTTTCGTTTTCAACCCTTACGTACGCCCACCCCCATCAAGCAAACGATCAGATTAACATACGTACATTATTAAAAATACGTAGGACATGGATGCTATCAATATCTGACGCGCTCGAGTATGTCCATGCAACAGTTTTTTTTTACATTATTGAAAAGCTATAGCCGCTCCCCCCACCGCTGAAAAGGCATACATTATATAACATTTTTTTCTTCTTATCATCTAAGCTTTGCAACCCAATAAGTCTCTATGACGCTCGAGTAAATCCCCATTTAGCATCGTGGGCTCCCCTACTACTAGTAAATGCTCCTTTGTTCAACTAAAAACTAATTTTTAATAGCTGAAGTTGATTTCAATATCAAATGTTTTAAATTTTTCTGGTAAGTGCTATTTGATTAAAGTAAAGACTAATTATATTAGCAAAAGCTGGTTTTCAATAGTCTTCTTCTTCTTCACGTGCCTATCCGTTACCGGATGTTGGCGACCTCTCTCCTATGTATGTGTTGTGCATTTGTAGTACTATCACACACATAGGGGACCTACTTGTTTAACGCGGGCTCCGAACCGCGGGAAGTGTATACACTTCATCTCCAGAGAGGCTATTCTTGGCATATTACACCTCGATGGTTTGCCATTGCCTTCCGAGGGGAGACGGTCAGAATAAAGTTTTTACTGAACCCGGAATCGAACCGGGCATTCAGCTTTAGCAGCAATGTACTTAACCACTTAAGCTGATTACCGTCTCAATTTTCAATAGTAAATACTAAAAATCTTCTAGTAAATACTATTTTGATCAAGTATAAACTAATTTTAATATCAGAAGCTGTTTTCAATAGCAAATAACGGGGGGCCCATTTAAAATTTGCATTTTTGATCGGCTATAAATAAAAAACTAATTAATATTTTTTCAAAGTTATGATTTTATTAGAAAGGTTGAACCTTGACATTTACGAATGAAAAGCAATATCAATCAAATGACCGCCACGACTGGCCATACAGTACCCCATCCGATCAACCCAATTTTTCAGTACTTTGTCGATTGTTTGGGGCTCAATCTCATTAATGGCAACTTCGATTTCGTGTTTCAAGGCATTAATCGTTTCTGGATGGTTAGCGTAACACTTATCCTTAACGGATCCCCACAAAAAAAGTCCAACGGAGTCAAATCACAGCTCCGAGACGGCCAATTGACATCAGCATTTTGAGTGATTATTCGATTTTCAAAAACGGATAGAAGATTCACCACTTTGGAAGTAAGTTTTTAATATTTCCCAGTTTTGCTCAAGCGTAAATCGACCCATTTCGTTAATGTCAAATATTAAACTAACATTCTGTCATAACACGAATGACTGAAGTGTTGCCAGACTCGAAATAACCACTACTTCAAAATGCAAACGCTACATGGCCCACCCTTTAATACTTAAAATCTTTCTAGTAAATGCTAATTTGAAACAAGTAAAAACTGATTTGTAATAGCAAAGATGGTTTTCAATAGCAAACACTTTAAATTTTATTAGTTAATGCTGTGTTTATGAAGTAAAAACTAATTTATAACAGCAAAAGCTGGTTTGCAACTACAAATACTTTCAAGTTTTACCGTCATAACTCTCACCCACACTGAGACCCCATAGAGAATCGCCGAGTAAACCACCGATGCCAAACCTTGCCGTTTCCATGTTTTCGGGCATTGTAGATTTGACATCAGTCGACTTAGCGATGTATAGGTTTTCTCGGCCTCATGTGCCACCTTCTCCAGATGTATTGAGAAGCTCAGGTTCTTGTCTAACGTAATTCCTAACATGGTGAATCGGTCCTTAGCTAGGATGGTGTGAGTCCTCATGGTGAAGATGATGGCCTCGATCTGAACTTACCCAATAAACTTTGATAAATAATTAGCGAACCCAATAAACTTTTTTCCTTCGGACATCTCGAGTCCTAGCACTCCGTAGTATATAACTTTCCACAGTGTCGGTCCCAATACCGACCCCTGTCATAGTGCTGCCCGATAGAGGTCGTTAGATGTGGGCGCTTCTAGTGGCTAGTCGCCCTTTCGCAATAGCACCAGGTTCGCCCTCTTCCAGATGTTTTGGATGTCGCCGTTTTTAGCGTGGTTATTTACTATCCCTAGAATGATTTCGGAGTTTAACATAGCCTTTACTGCTGTCGGTAGTTTCTCCTCGTTAAAAGGTTTGAAGACAATGCTAGCCCATGAGCTTTTGGGAAAAGCTTATCGACGATACTTCTCAATCTTAACTTTATAAGATCCAGGATGAACCATCAGCCCACATTTTTCGTGACGACCCGATAAACCCTCTCAAAAACGTCGCCGTTGACCTCGTTTATCAACTTTTGCAGCAGTCTTCTAGCTCTTGACAATTGCCCAACTATTTATTAATATAACTAAGTTATTTTCGGCAAGCCGAGAAGATTTGGTGGTTCTCGACGATCAAAATGAGTCTGCCCCTGTGGAGATTGTCTTGATAAACTCTCCGTATTTTGAGGTACGCCTTACGCAGACATTACAGATTCGCGTAAAATGCCTCTGGCATCTAACACCGGATCGCCCCTGCGCACTTTTTTAATTCATCGTTTCGCTTTTGACTCGTTTACTCATCGGCTGTTTCCTCCTCGAGCACCTCCCAATCCTCGACACGGTTGCTGATGTTAGGAGTGGAAAACGTACCGTCGCGTCGATGGAAAAGAAGGATGCCCCTCTTAGAAATTTTGGTCATGAGTCTCCCGGCCCTGCAGTATTTCGTGAGACTCTTCATAACTTTTTCTTCCGTAGTTATGACTTCGATGCCCAAGATTTGGCCATCCGTTGTCTTCTGCAGCCTTTTGATTTGTGGGTCCTTGTGGAGCATCTCCAACAATTCCTCATTGTTTACGGCTTTCTGGGGCTCAAGAAACCCAACCTAACCTAATCTAAACCTAACCTAACGTACCTCATTTGTATTTTGTTTTAGGGATGAATATGGGCGGAGCTCCTGCTGGTCCTGCAGGTACAGGAAAAACCGAAACCACCAAAGATATGGGCAGAACGCTAGGAAAATTTGTGGTCGTGTTTAATTGTTCCGATCAAATGGATTTTCGTGGTTTAGGAAGAATATTTAAGGTGCATTTTAATTTTTACTTCTTGCTGCCCGAAACCTCATTAATGAATCTTGCAGGGTTTGGCCCAATCCGGAAGTTGGGGATGTTTTGATGAATTCAACCGAATCGAACTTCCCGTGCTTTCAGTAGCCGCACAACAAATCTACATCTTGCTCACTGCACGAAAAGAAAGAAAACCGTTCTTTATTTTCAGGTATTTTTGTAATAAAAATAGGTTTTCGATTGCGAGCTTATTTCGAAATATTTAGTGATGGAGATACCGTATTGATGAACATCGAGTTTGGAATATTTTTGACCATGAATCCAGGTTATGCGGGTCGTCAAGAGTTGCCAGAGAATTTGAAGATTATGTTCAGAACCGTCGCGATGATGGTTCCAGACAGACAGATCATCATTAGGGTCAAATTGGCTTCTTGTGGTTTTAAAGAAAACGTTATTCTGTCACGAAAATTTTTCACTTTGTACAAATTGTGTGAGGAACAATTGTCCAAGCAAGTACATTATGATTTCGGTCTGCGGAATATTTTGTCGGTGCTGAGAACTTTGGGATCCCAGAAGCGAGCAAATCCAAATGATACGGAAGAAACTATCGTGATGAGAGTGTTGAGGTTTCTTTGCCCGTCCGTACATTTCTGAAAAATAAAATTTTTAATTTTCAGAGATATGAATTTGAGCAAACTGGTCGACGAAGACGAACCTCTGTTTTTATCTCTCATCGACGACATGTTCCCCGGAATCAAATTAACCACCAATGCTTGGAAAGACTTGCAGAGAGCTGTATCTAATCAATCAGCCCAAATGGGAATGGTTAATTACCCCAGTTGGAACTTAAAGATTGTGCAACTTTACGAAACCTACTTGGTTCGTCACGGTCTCATGGTTTTGGGTGAGTATATTGTATAACATTCTTTGACCGAACCTCCAAATTTTTTTATAGGACCAACTGGAGCGGGTAAAACAAAATGCATGTATTGTCTCATGCGGGCAATGTCGGAAAACGGATTACCAACAAAAGAAATGCGAATGAATCCGAAAGCCATAACTGCTCCACAAATGTTTGGTAGATTGGACGTCGCAACCAACGATTGGACCGACGGAATTTTCTCCACTTTATGGAGGAGAACTCTTAAAGTTAAGAAGAGCGATTTCTGCTGGTAATTTCGGGTTTTTTCAAAATTTCTTGTTTTGATTTCGTGAATTCTAAACAGGTTGGTTTTGGACGGACCAGTAGATGCGGTTTGGATTGAAAATTTGAACTCCGTGTTAGATGATAACAAAACCTTAACTTTGGCTAATGGCGACCGCATTGTAATGGCTCCCAATTCTAAATTGGTATTTGAACCGGACAATGTAGATAACGCAAGTCCTGCAACCGTATCCAGAATGGGGATGGTGTTCATGAGTGCATCCGTTTTACCGTGGCCGCCAATTTTAGAGGTGCGTTTCTAACTTCCGCGTTCCGAACGCTTTATTTTATGAACTCTTTTCAGGCGTGGCTAAAGCAACGGCCTCCAAACGAATGCGAACACTTACGAAATTTATTTGCCAAAGCCTACGAAGAATTGAACGTTTTTGTTCTAACCAAGTTGAAACCGAAAATGATGATTAGGGAAGCTTTATACGTCCGTCAATGCTATGACATTTTGGAAGGTTTGCTTGCCGTTGATGAAGAAGCGCCTAGCGAGTGGAATGATATTGAAAGTTTTTCGTCGAATAAAAAGTTTACTTTTTGCAGGAATCTTCTCCGATCGGCACTTGGAACGGTTCTTCTTATTTTCCATAATGTGGTCGTTGGGTGCAGTTTTGGAATTGGACGATCGGGAAAAACTCGAACAGTTCGGCTTGAAATTGTCTGTTAAACTGGATTGGCCGAAATGTAGAGAAGACGAATCCATTTTTGAGTATATGGTTGCAGAAAACGGCCGTTGGCAACACTGGAGCGAACGAGTTGAACCCTTTTTATATCCAGACGATGAAGTTTTGGAATATAATAATATATTGGTCCCAAACGTGGATAACGTGAGGACGGCGTTTTTGATCGACAATACGGCGAAGCAAGGAAAAGCGGTCCTACTTATTGGTGAACAAGGCACTGCAAAAACCGTCATGATCAAAGGCTACTTGAACATGTTCGATCCAGAGTTTAAGATTAACAAGTCGTTCAACTTTTCATCGGCCACCACGCCAAATATGGTTCAGGTATGGCATTAAACGAAAACTGGAACGGAAATTTTCAAAATGCTTTTATTTCAGAGAATCATCGAGTCGTATGTGGATAAGAGGGTTGGAACGACTTACGGACCTCCAGCAGGAAAAATTTTGTCCATTTTTATTGACGACATCAATATGCCGGTTATTAACGACTGGGGTGACCAAATTACCAACGAAATTGTCCGGCAATTGATGGAACAAAGCGGTAAGGAACTCGTGTTTTCGACCTCGAAACTCGAGATTCAGTGAATCCTTTCAGGAATGTACAGTTTGGATAGACCTGGAGATTTCTCAACGATTTTGGATATACAATTTTTAGCCGCTATGATTCATCCAGGTGGTGGCAGAAACGACATCCCTCACCGATTAAAACGGCAGTTCTGCGTGTTCAACTGCACCCTTCCAAGTATAAGTTCCATGGACATGATTTTCAGTAGGTTCTTTTCATTCTGAAACTGAAGATAAAATACCGAATCTTGTTTTAGGGCAAGTCGGCGAAGGTTACTTTTGCTCCACTCGCTTCAACCCCACGATAGTTGGATTTGTTCCGCGACTGATTCCTCTAACCAGGCACGTGTGGGCCCAGACTAAAGGCAAAATGTTACCAACTCCGGCCAAATTTCACTACGTTTTCAACTTACGAGATTTGTCCAGAATTTGGCAAGGAATTTTGACGGTGCAGGATCTCGAATGTCAAACTATTAGCACGATTTTAAAACTATGGCAGCACGAGTGCATGCGCTGCATTTCGGACAGGTAAAACTATCATTTTTTGGAAATGTTGATCATGAAATATGTTCCGATTGATAGATTTACAAATGAAGACGACAGAATTTGGTTTTTCAATAACATGAAGAAACAAGCAGAGGAAGAACTGGAAGGTCTTTTCGTCCACTATCCAGAGACGGAAACGTTTTGGGTGGACTACTTACGCGAACCACCGGACGCAACTGGTGATGAACCTGATGATTTCTGTTTTGACGCTCCAAAAATTTACGAGGAAATTCCCAGCTGGGAGTTTGTGAAAGAAAAACTGTTCAGTAAGGTTAACGTTTTTAATAAACCTAGTATAGTGCTTTAATTTCCTTTTGTAGGTTTCATGGAGGGTTATAACGAAAATGTTAGAGGCGCTGGATTGGACATGGTGTTTTTCCACGACGCAATGGTTCACTTGAATATCATCTCCAGAATTATTCGAACCCCACGTGGTAACGCCCTTTTGGTGGGCGTTGGTGGTTCGGGAAAACAGAGCTTAACGAAACTTGCTTCGTACATTGCAGGTTACAAAAATTTCCAAATAATGCTGACCAAGTAAGGATTGAACTTTTTGGCCTTTGAATTGCAATACCTTCTTATGTTATTAAAGGGCGTACAGTTTAAGCAACTTCATGGACGATATGAAATATTTATATAGAGTAGGAGGTTCCGAAGGGTCAGGAATTACCTTCATATTCACCGACAACGATATCAAAGAGGAAACGTTCCTGGAATCGTTAAACAACGTCCTCAGTTCTGGTGAAATTGCAAATTTGTTTGCCAAAGACGAACTCGATGAAATACAAACTGCGCTGATACCTGTTATGAAAAAGTTTGCTCCAAAACGAATTCCAACCAATGATGTCCTGTACGACTACTTCATCACAAGAGCGCGTTCCAATTTACACATCGTCCTATGCTTTTCTCCCGTAAATCGTCCCTCCTTCTTTTCGACCATTTTATATCATAATTTCTTTTAAAGGTTGGAGAAAAATTCAGGAACAGGGCAATGAAGTTCCCCGGATTAATTTCGGGTTGCACGATCGATTGGTTCAGTCGTTGGCCAAAAGATGCCCTGATAGCTGTATCGAACCACTTTTTGGGCAATTTTCCAATCGTGGCTACTCCGGAAGTCAAATATGAACTCATCAAAGTTATGGGAGAAATTCAAGAGTCGGTTGGCGAAATGTGCACCTCATACTACGAGAGGTTTAGACGCCAAACATACGTCACCCCTAAAACTTTTCTCTCCTTCTTGGCGAGCTACAAAACTATGTACAAAAGCAAGCACGACGGAATTCAAATTTTAGCTGTAAGAATGAGAACCGGTTTAATCAAGCTAATCGAAGCTGCGGAGAGCGTTGACATTTTGAAAAAGGAATTGGAGATCAAAGATCAGGAAATTGCAGTTGCCACGGCGGCAGCCGAAAAGGTAATTAATAAACAGTAATCACTAAAAAGGTAAAAGGTAATTGCACAAATTAAATTCCATGTCGACGCAAAACTTGCACCTGCGTAACGCTGAACTAACAAATTGCAGGTATTGGCGGTAGTCGTGAGTGCCTCCACCGTGGCCAATAAAATTAAAGAGGAGGCAACCATAGTGGCCTCGCAAGCCGAAAAACTAGTCAAAGAAATTGGAAAAGACCAGAAATCTGCCGAGAAAAAACTGCTTTCGGCTAAGCCAGCGCTAGAAGCCGCCGAGGCAGCTTTGCAAGTGAGCTATTAATAATTTTGTTCGAGTTTCCCTTAGAAAACCAATCGTATTTTTAGACCATCAAAGCGGCCGATATTTCCACCGTGCGAAAATTGGGAAAACCGCCCTACTTGATTATGCTCATCATGGACGCGGTATTGGTTTACTTTAAGCGTAAACTCGAACCGGTAAAGCCTGATCCGGAAAAAAACTTTTTCATCACGTCTTGGACGGAATCCCTCAAGGTAAGTCAATAAGGTTTTTTGGGCCAACAGATGTGAAATATAGAAATCGTTAGGTAATGTCGGAATCTAAGTTCCTTGCCAATTTGCAAAATTACGCCAAGGATACCATCAATGCGGAAATGGTTGATTTACTAGTTCCTTACTTCGAGTACCCTACGTACACCTTCGAAAGTGCCAAGCAGGCATGCGGAAACGTGGCCGGTTTAATTTCTTGGACTTTGGCCATGGCTTCATTTTACGAAGTGAATAGAGACGTACTGCCCTTGAAGGCAAATTTGGCCCGGCAACAGGCGCGCTTGGAGAAAGCCGAAACGAAATTAAACAACGCGATGGAATTGTTGCGTACTAAGGAAGAAGAAGTGAGGCAATGCCAGGAGGAGTACGACGAAGCTATGCGGCTGAAACAAGTATGGACGCCAAACCGATTAGTACAATAAGATTGACGTATCGTATTTTTTAGATAGTACTTGACGACGCCATGAGGTGCAAAAACAAAATGGACCAGGCCTCCGCTCTCATTGACGGTTTGAGTGGAGAGCGGATACGTTGGACCGAACAATCGGCCTTATTTAAAGCGGAAACTGAACGACTTATTGGAGATGTTTTACTGTTGGTGGGCTTCTTAAGTTATTCCGGCCCTTTCAATCAAGAGTTTAGATCCGTGCAGCAAAATATGTGGATGGATATTCTGATTGGTCTCAAAATTCCGGTGTCCATCAACATAAACGTCATGGATTCTTTGATTGATACCGCAACGGTAAACAACTTTTGAGGTATAAACGACTGGAGTCACACGAATTCCTTATTTCTAGATTGGTGAATGGAATTTACAAGGCCTTCCAACCGACGAACTCTCTATCCAAAATGGAATCATAGTTACAAAAGCTTCGCGATACGCTTTACTGATCGATCCTCAGAGTCAGGGTAAAAATTGGCTCAAAAACATGGAGAAGGAAAATAGTTTGATTACGACCTCCCTTACACATAAGTATTTCAGGTTGGTGGTCATCAATGAAACCCAATTTTGATTTATTTGTCATGCATTTTTGACCTTTCAGGAACCACATTGAAGATTGCGTGTCTTTAGGGTACCCAATGATAATCGAAGACGTCTTCGAAGAATTGGATCCAATTTTAGACAACGTGATGGAGAGGAATTTGATTAAAATTGGTAGTACATACAAAGTGAAAGTTGGAGATAAAGAGGTAGATTTTCACAACTCTTTCAGGATGTACATCACCACCAAAATGGCAAATCCCTCATACACGCCCGAAATTTACGCGCGAGCCTCCATCATCGACTTTACCGTCACAATGAAGGGTAAAAATGCAGTTTTTAGAGGACCATATTAACTTCAAAGCTTTGTAAAATTTCAGGATTGGAGGATCAGCTGTTGGGAAGGGTAATAGTCACGGAAAAAAAGGAATTGGAAGCCGAACGGACCAATTTAATCAAAGGAGTCACGAGCAATAAACGCAAAATGACGGAGCTCGAGGCCAACTTGTTGTACAAATTAACCACGACCCAAGGTTCTCTGGTGGACGACGACACCGTTCTGGAAGTACTGAACACAACCAGGAACACGGCTGCAGATGTACGAGAAAAACTAGAAATCGCCAAGGAGACTGAAATAAAAATTAACGCTGCCAGGGAAGAGTTTCGGTATTTTTGAAATTGAAAAAACTTCGACAACCACTTAATTACTCAAATTTTAGCCCGGTCGCCACCAGGGGAAGCGTTTTGTATTTTTTGACCACCAGTATGGCGATGGTTAACTGTATGTATCAGACTTCCCTGGAACAATTTTTGGAACGATTTGATATATCTATGTATCGGTCTGAAAAAACTCCAATCACCCAAAGGTTGTTTCCAAGTTTAAATTGTTCAAATTGGAACTGATTCTTCTTCTTTTAGACGAATTGCATTCATTATCGACTACATGACGTTCGAAATATTTCGATACAAGTCGCGTGGTCTGTACGAAGTAGACAAATACATGTTCGTCTTGCTCATGAGCCTAAGAATAGATTTGAATAGAGAAGCCATAACTCACGAAGAGTTCCAGTACTTCATCAAAGGGGGTGCCGCTTTAGATTTAAACGCGTGTCCGGAAAAACCGGCTAAATGGATTACCGACATGACTTGGTTGAATTTAGTCGAATTGTCCAAATTGAGACACTTCCAGTACATTTTGCAGCAGGTAATTTCGTTTTCTATATTTGATCGATTACACGTCCACGATGTTGGTAGGTCGAAAACAATGAGAGGGTGTGGAAGTATTGGTTCGATAAGGATGCACCCGAAGAGTCACCGATTCCAGACGGATACACCTCTCTTGATACTTTCAGAAAGTTGCTCATGATCAGGTTTGGATGTGTTTGAAAGTTTTTGGCAAATTTTGAAACGATTGATTTCTAGGGCCTGGTGTACCGATCGAACGCTAACACAAAGCCGAAAATACATCGCTTCCTCTTTGGGTCCGCGCTTTTCGGAACCGGTTATTCTTAACTATGAGACTTTGCATTCGGAAAGTATTGCCCTAAGCCCGCTTATTTGTTTCCTAACCACTGGAGCCGATCCCACGCCATACATCGAACAATTGGCCAAAAAACTAGAAAACATGACCAAAAACATTTCGATGGGACAAGGGCAAGAAGTGCATGCCAGGAAACTTTTGAGCAGCGCCATGACAGAAGTACCGTTGCAAAAAAGTTAGGTTAAATGTTAACGTAGTATCTTTTGCTATAGGGATTTTGGGCGTTACTACAGAATTGCCACTTGGGATTGGATTACATGACGGAAGTGTTGGTGCTCTTTTTGGATTTGGAGAAGAACAATACCCCCGTCCATCCGGAGTTCAGATTATGGATAACAACTGAAGTTCATCCGCTGTTCCCCATCAGTTTATTGCAAATTAGCCTGAAATTTACAAACGAACCTCCGTCTGGTTTGAGAGCAGGCCTTCTGAGAACCTACGGTTCAATGAACCAAGACATGCTGGATTACAGCGATTCTCCTTTATACATTCCTCTAGTTTACGCCATTTCGTTCCTGCACACTGTCGTTCAGGAACGCAGGAAATTTGGACCCTTAGGATGGAATATACCGTACGAATTTAATTCGGCCGATTGGTTAGCTTCTTGCATGTTTGTTCAAAATCACTTGGAAGACGTTGATCCTCTCAAAGGGCCCAGTTGGACTACCATCAGGTATATATTGACTTTCACAACGAAGATTCCATTTTTCATTACATCTTTCAGGTACATGATTGGTGAAGTCCAGTACGGTGGTAGGGTAACCGATGATTACGATAAGATTTTGCTCAATACTTTCGCTTACGTGTGGTTCCAAGATTGTATGTTCGATGAGAACTTCAATTTTTACCGCGGTTATAAAATACTGCGCTACAAATCATTGGCAGATTATTTGTTTTACGTGGACCTTATGAATCCGACCGATCCTCCACAAGCATACGGGCTACATCCAAACGCAGACATTACGTAAATAAGGTGGTTTGGTCAACATTAAGGTTTTATAAAATTTTATCATCGCAGCTACCAAACAAACACCACGACCACAATGTTGTACACGATTTTGTCTATCCAACCGAAAGAGTCTGGAGGTGGTGGAGGAGAATCGAGAGAAGCTGCCGTTACCAGACAAACTCTTGATATGTTGAGCAAAGTTCCGCTGGATTACGATCCGTTTGAAGTTAAAGAAAGGTAACGGTCAAAAAGTGGAACCACAGAAAATGTAAATTTATCGTTTTGCAGATTACGAATAATGGGCCATTTGAATCCACTAAACATTTTCTTGCGGCAGGAAATCGATCGAATGCAGCGCGTTATAAAGTTGGTCAAGGTAACCTTGAAAGATTTGGTTTTGGCCATCGAGGGAACTATAATAATGAACGAGGTAAGTTAGTGAGGCCTTAAGTCAAAGGAAATACCGACTTTTTCCTTTCCAGTCGCTTCGGGATGCGTTGGATTGTATTTACGACGCAATGGTGCCAAGTGTATGGCGTCGAGGTTCGTGGTTATCGAGCACTCTGGGATTTTGGTTCACGGAATTGTTGGAACGAAACACCCAATTTCGAGGTTGGTGTTTTCAGGGACGACCTAGCAGTTTCTGGATGACCGGTTTCTTCAACCCGCAAGGTAACATTTTTCTGTGTATTGGTGACATAAATGACCAAAACGTTTTAGGATTTTTGACCGCCATGAGACAGGAAGTTACGCGTGCTCATAAAGGATGGGCTTTGGATCAAGTGGCGCTCCACAACGAAGTTACGAAAAATTACAGAGAAGACATCAAATCTTCACCTGCGGTATGACTCGTTTTTTTCTGAAACCAAAGGTCGAACTATATTTTAATATTTTTTTCACAGGAAGGAGTTTATGTGTACGGGTTATTTTTGGACGGCGCCGGCTGGGATCGCAGAAATTTCCGTCTTTGCGAAGCAACCAATAAGGTGCTCTACTGCTTAGTTCCTGTAGTGCACATTTTTGCAATTTATTCCACAGCTGCCAAAAGCTCGGCACTGTATCAGGTAAATCTTTGACCACCGAAGGGGAGTACTGAATTTTTCCCAAATAATAAATACTTTTATTTTAGTGTCCCGTATATAAAAAGCCACGTCGAACCGACCTTAATTTTATCACCCCCTTGTGGTTGAAAACTGCGAAACCTCCCCAGCACTGGACCCTTAGAGGGGTTGCGTTGTTGTGCGACACCAAGTAGAAAATTTTATTATTTACAATAAGGTTTTATGTTTAAGTTTAAATATACCAGTTTGTACCAGAGTTGTTGCCTTATTGAGTGTGGGAAATAATTTAGTTCAGCCAACCATGGAGAATAAAAGAATAACAAATGCAAACAAAAATTTATCTGGGTTAGAAGCTGTATGGCCCGCCCTTGCCTATGCAAGTCGTTCGTTTAGCGACGGCGGTGAACCACCATAATTCTTGTGGATTTACCATTTAGGCAGACCCGAATACGAGTAGGTACGATGACAATTAGACGCATTTGTAAAGACCCTTTTCGTAAATTCCACTAGAAGTGATAAAAATCATCAGTGAGGACCATCTGAAGAAGAAAAAAGGGACATTTCCAAACATCTGGTAAAGCGCCAAAGTAGTCCTGCGGAGGAAGAGCAGGAAGCCTCTTGATAATCGAAATGTGTTTCGGGCCCTCTATGCCTGATCGACAATCTAGGGAAGCTCTTAGAACGACTCATCTTGACCAGACTGCTAGTGAAGGGAGAAAAAACTGGCAGGCGTTAGGACTATTATTATAGTTTTCTGAAGGGCCACTCCATAAATACAAGGGGCGCACGGATCAGGGTGCCGATATCCATTATCAGATTGTGCTTGAAGGAAACACAATACATGGTGACTTAAAATACAAACTTTGGCAAGCATTACCATGAAGTCGTGCCATGCCATAAATGTTTTAAGGCTTATCTCTACAGGATTAACAAGAGAACCTCTTTGAGATACCTTTGAACACACGCTTTCTGAATTCTATAAATGAGAAAACACAATAGGCAACAGCGCCGAAAAACCTGGTAAGCTCGGCAGAAAGCTGAAGTAACATGGAAAGCACGTTAAAGGAGGTCTTCAGCATCAAAGAGTAAAAAGAACGTAAAACCGAGCAGAAAGTGGAGGCACACTTAAATAGGACGAACGGCATTTCCCAGTTGATACCGCGCCGGACAGGAGCGCCCACGTATGAAGAACAAAAAGAGGAAAAATAAAGATCTAACAACTGGTGGTAGCGGAAAAAATAACGAAAGGAGAAATCCGCTTCTAACCATGAGATTAAGGTTTTTTTAAGTTTTTTACCCATTTACGTTTTGTTTTTCCTCCTGTTCCTCCAGTCACCGTCATCGCTATCGGTGTACACCTTTATCACCGGATCGAAGTGCTGATGGACACTAAAAGCGCAAGGCCGAAGACTTAAGTAGCACCTATAGTAAGCTCCGCCTCCGGCCTCGCACCTTAGCCGAGTATTCAGATTTTCATGACTTAATCTCTTTCACCACAAAGATTAAATACATATCCGAAAAAAGTAGCACATGTGTTGACAATGACTAAGGTTTTGTTATTTAAATTGTACTAAGCGTATGGATTTTGTTCCCCACTGAAATAAGGGTCCCTGGGCTTGGGCCCACTTTGCCCACCTCCTTGAGCCGGCTTGCCGTTGGACGGTAATGAAAATATTAATTATTGAATTCTATGTTAAAAACTGTTCTGCGACCGTTCAGCTGATCCTCACCCAATTCTTTCATCTTTCTCTTTCTAAAATATCTTCCTATTTCATGAAAATAAACCGAAACCTGCAGTTAATAATTTTGTAAACTTTTGAAGAAAAAAAATGGAGTTCCATTAAAACAAAACAAGGTTATGATTTAATTTTATACAAATTTTTTATTTGTGTCAGATTTTTATACTTCGTATATTATATTACATTTATTTTGAATTTTACTATATTTTACAATATTTTCATTTATTTTGAACTTGAGTAAATGGAAACTGAAGACGGGGAAGATGGCCGCACCGAGGATGAAAAGGATACGGCCATGTTGGTGGCCATGTCGAAGCAAATGGCCAGCGTGGTCGATACCAAAAAGAAAAGGAGCAACCACAGGCCTGAAAACATCAAAGAGAGAATCGTAAAAAGTGTAACCCTACTGAGATGTTCCTTTATCTGTTATTTTTCAGGTCGCGGCCAAGGAAAAGCGGAACGAGAGGTTGTCGAGTTTGGGGAATTCGCACCGCTACATTTGTGAAATGGCAGCAATGATGTGGAATATTGAAGCAAACGAAGTTATAGAAGGCGTTGTTGATAGCGACCAAAATTTTAAATCCTTACACAATGTGACAAAAGCTAACGGTGCTGGAATTTGCGTAGTAATGTACCAAGATGGGCCACCCTACGAAGTTGGTAAGTCAAATAAAAACTTTTAAGGCAAAATACAACACTTTTGTTGCAGAAAGTGGCCGCTACAGTGCACAGGCGCCGAAGAACAACGTCATCAAGCGAATTTACGTGACCGACGGTAGTTTCGAAAAAATGACAGATAAATTTATAATTGCTTACAGAACCAATTCTGTAAAAGAGTTGGATTCGAGAAGCCTGAACGAGGAATTATTTATAGCTCAATTTAGCATGAAAGAAGTGAAAGGCAACATTGTAGCAGGTCTATCGGACTTACTGGTGAAACTCGTCGGCCGTTCACTAAAATCGACAAAGGAATGGGGCGACCTCCTAAAAACCGACGCTGGTTTGTTGGCCAAAAAGAACTTTCTGGGAGACTACGACTCTTTTGCCAATTTTATTGAAAGTGAGGACAAATCTAATCGAAACGGAATCTTTGAATAATTTTCGTTTTCAGAAACTGCTGCGGATCTTAACGAAGTCGTTACGTTTGAATTCGACTCTCAATTATATCTTGATAAAGTTGCTACGCCAGCAAAAATAGAAGAATCGTTTCGAGATCCAGAAATTTCCAACAAAGTTGAGAATGCGGTTAGAACGTGGCTGAAGAAAGTGGAGAAAGTTATCATCCAGTTCCAGCAACTACGAAGAGAAAATGAATTTGTTGGACCTGTGGTCGAGATCGAATACTGGAGAAATCAACTGGCCAAATTTTCAAGTATTGTGGAGTTTCTAAAAACCATGGAATGCACGATGCACATCCAATATCTACGTCATTGCAAATCTAAAATACTTAAGGTGAGAATTTTGGTTTATTTTCCTTAAGTGGACCAACAATGAAATTGCAGAGATGGAAAAAGTACGATTGCGAAGTCACGACGTACCGAAACGAGTGTTTGGACAACGTGAAGTTTTTGACCATGTTGGAAAAATACTACGAACCTCTCTACCGATTCGATCCTGACGTAATCATCGACTATCTCCCGAGTTTACTCAATACCATCCGTATGATTTACACCACCTCCAGGTACTACAACAACACTGCCAGCGTTACCGCAATTTTGGTGAAAGTTTCGAACCAAATGATCAACATGTGTAGAAGTTTCATCAACTGCGACGGAACCAAAACCATTTGGATCCAACCTAAAGCTCTGGTGTCAAAAAAAATTGGGAAGTGTTTAGATTTGTACTTGAAGTACTACCAGTGCTTCAAGCAAATACAGATGAAGATGGAAGAAGCTGGTGAGGATCCGTTCGATTGTTCTGAAATCTACGTTTTCGGCAAACTCGAAACTTTCAAGAAGAGGATCGAACAGGTAAGTCGCTCCCTCTGGTTATTTTACCGGCTGCTCAATTTCAATCTTCCAGATCGTTGACGTTTTCGACGTAACCATCAAGTATTCGATTCTTCAAAGCAGCACAATAGAAGGAATCGATGAGATAGCGGAAAAATTTAAAGCTTTTTACAAGAAAATATCTTCCAAAAAATACGATGCGTTAAACCATCGCCAAGACATGTTCGCGATCGATTACGCCGAATTTAAACAAAAAGTGGTAGATGCCGAGTGGGAGTTGGAAGAATTTGTTGGAAATTCTTTGGAGATGATGACGAACGTGGATACCGCCTTAACCCTCCTAAAAAGGTAAAGTTCCACGTGAATGACTCCAAACATTGGCATCCCTATGGTGAGGGAGTATAATTTCTAACGGAAAAACCAGACTTTCCACCATATCACCGAAAAGTGTCCATGTTGGGTGGTTGTCCCCGCTCCCCACATTACAAAACATCTTATAGGCACCCACAGCTCCAACTCAAATTCTTTTATGTTACAGATTTGAAAAATTGAACCTTGAATGTCTCCATTTGAACGAGCGTTACTTGGAAGCGTTGGAAATGTTTCAAGACGAAATTGAAGAGCTTCGGGATCAATATAATGAAGACAGGCAAAATCCACAAGTTCCGCGGCTCATGCCTCCAGTTAGTGGAAGAATCACGTGGATAAGGCACTTTTATTCCAGGATTGAAGACCCGATGAATGTCTTCATACACAAACCCAGGGTTTGGCTTTTCTCCACTGGGGTGTCAATTTCTACGAATTTGTTTCTTTCAGGTTATGCGTCACAGAAAAGCCCAGAAGTGCATCCAGCTTTATAATTCCCTAGCCTGCGTGTTTGTTCATTACGAGCAAATTTATCACCAGGCTTGGTTCCATAATGTTTCCCAGGTGAGAAGCGGTTTAAGTGCCCCAATATTATTGAAGAACAGCAAAACTAAGAGATATGTTGTAAATTTCGATCCGTACATTATAGAAGCAATCCGTGAGACCGAAAATATGTACAAATTAAACTTGAGTAAGTCTTCCATCGGACGACGAGCTGAACATAACTCATAATCCATTTTTCAGTGGTGCCTGACGTTGCCCAAATCATCGTCTTCTGCAAAGACAAAATCCTGAATGCTTTCGAAGTTATAAAACAGCTTGTGGAGAAAAACAACACGATCAGGAAAAGCATATCCAAACTGTTTATTCCATTAATGCGCCAGCAATTGTTAAACATTGAAAACGTCTTCATGCCCGGCTTATCCGTCATAACTTGGACTTCCATGAAAATTCCACAATTTTGCGACGACGTCGCTTTGGTTCTAGATAGCGTCCAATTGTTTGTCAAAGATGTGACGGACATGAAGGAAGCTCGAATCGACGAAGTCTTGGACAACATTACGACAACCGTAACGGTTTACCTTCCAGCCGAACCGTTAAGTCCACATGAGTTTCTCGAAAACAGCCAGGGGTATAAAGTTAAAATTTGTAAGCTGATAATAATTTTTTATATACGGTGTATTTCATTAATTATATTGTCTTGTTTTCAAGGCAAGGAAATCAATTTAAAACTCTTCACCATCGAAAGAGCGGTGATCGATTTGATTAACAAGTTTTTGGATACCCTAACGGAACCCCATTTGCAAGCTGAGAAATACGATTGGTTGGATCCTGAAAAAGCGGTCAGACCTGCCGGTTCCGCTTCGAAACTAAACGCCGAAGATATCGGTACGAGGTTTTCCTAATATTTTTCCAAAATAACCCAAAATTTGATAGCATTTAGAGAGATTGACCGAAACGCCACGATTGACATACCAATGCTCCATAACGATTGTATCGAACTCTTTGCTTACTTTAATGGTAAAGTTGTGGACAGTTTGGTTAAGTGCACCAAATTGTCGCTTGATATGCTGAAAGAGCGCGCCACGGTGGGAAGGTAGGTAGGTACTTTGTTTCTGTTTTGGTTTTAAAGAAACAATTTCAGTTTATTGGAGCTTTCCATGAGCGTTCCCATGATGAAGGTGTCGATGGAACTGCATATTCCAATAGCTATCATCAATCCAAACTTAGACATCATCCAAACGAGTTTTGCGAAAGCTTTAACCAACATCGTCGAAATCCATAAAGACATTCCGATGTGGGGCCAAAGTGGAAACGTTAAGCAGAGCACTCCAAGAGTTGTATTTGGAAATGCCGACAGTTCCGAAATCCCAAATTACCACAAAAGCGTGTCCGAGCAAAAAGAGGTAATGAGAGTTTTCATGGGTCTTCAGGGTGCGATGTATATGCTACAACCAGATGTCACAAAACTTTTGAAAGAGTACCTCCAATACAACTACCTCTGGGTAGAAAACAGAGAAGACCAGATAATAGCATTTTGTAATCAGAACCTGCTCATTGTGGAAATTAATGAAAAATTCACCGAATATGTGGAGGAAGCCGAACGCATACGCATGCTGCCCGATGAACACAATATTGGAGCCGTCCGAATTTTAATGGGTAAGCTCCTTTCTATCTCTTAACGCTATTTTAGCAATATTTCCAATTTAGATAAATACAAATTGGCACTGCTGGTCGAGGCGGAAGCTTGGAAATATTTATTGGGAAACAATTTGGGTAAAAAATACAAGGATAAACTCACCGTAATGGTAGACTTCATTAAAGCTCAAGAGAAAGTGCTCTCCAAACCGATTAAAGATCTCGACGATTGCAGGTAACTTTCTGAATTCAATCTTTGGAGAAACATTTCAAGCTATGCTTTTAGGTTAGCGATGGCTTGTTTGGGACGCATTCGAGAAAACTTTATCGAAATGGACATGGATTTGGAACTGATGGAGGCAGCCTATGCGACTTTTCAGCGGTTTAGAATTGACGTTCCTAAAGAAGACATCGAAAGAGTGGATACTTTGCGATTCACTTTCACGATGATGATTAACCACGCCAAAACAGTGCAAGAAGAAATTGTCAAAGTGCAAGGTCCTTTGCAAACCCAACTGAATGCTGGAGTTCAAGTATTTGCCGAGAACGTTGAGGTATTTGACAACGATTATGAACTTAATGGCCCTATGGTACCCGGATTGCAAGCCCGAGAAGCTAGTGAAAGAGTGTTGCTCTTTCAAGCCCGCTTCGACGACCTGTGGGCAAAATTCGAAATGTATTCCAGCGGAGAGGCTTTGTTTGGATTGGAAGTTCACGATTATCCAGTTTTACATCAAAGAAAAAAGGATCTCAATTTATTGAATAAACTATACAGCTTGTATCTGCAAGTTAACAACACTATTGACGGTTACTTCGATCTCTTCTGGAGCGATGTGGACACCGAAATAATTGTGATAGAACTAACCGAAATGGGAAACAGGTAAGCAAAATTCAAAATGAAACAAGCCACTGACTCATGCTTTCAGATGCCGAAAATTACCCAAAGCTATGAAAGATTGGCCCGCTTTTCTGGATTTAAAGAAAAAGATCGACGACTTCAACGAAACTTGCCCGTTGCTTGAACTGATGGCCAATAAGGCAATGAAGGACCGCCATTGGGCGAGGATATCGAAAACTACCGGTTATAAATTTGACATTGACTCGCCTTCGTTTAGTTTGAGAAACGTGATGGAAGCACCTCTTCTCAAGTTTAAGGACGACGTTGAAGATATCTGCATTAGCGCCGTTAAGGAAAAAGACATCGAAGCAAAATTGAAGCAAGTGATTCTCGATTGGGCGATCGTCGATGTTCAATTTTCATCGTTTAAAGCCAGGGGAGAACTTTTGCTTAAACAACCCGAAACTAGCGAAATCGTTGCGCTTCTGGAAGACGGCTTGATGGTACTCAACTCCTTACTGACCAACAGGTGAATATTTTTCCCTTAAAATTCACTTGGTCATCGGTAATTTTTAGATACAACGCACCGTTCAAAAAGGACATCCAGACTTGGGTGAACAAGTTGGTTGTTACGTCAGAAATTATAGAAAAGTGGACGCAGGTTCAAAGTTTGTGGATTTATTTGGAAGCCGTGTTTGTCGGTGGAGACATCTCGCGTCAACTGCCAGCAGAAGCAAAGCGTTTCACCGTAAGAAATAATCACCATTTTATTACCACTTTACTAACTCATCCGTTTTCAGGGAATCGATAAGTCGTGGATGAAAATTATGGCTAGGGCACACGAAATACCAAACGTTGTTGAGTGTTGCACGGGCGACGAAACCATGGTTCAACTTTTGCCTCATCTTTTAGAACAACTCGAAACTTGCCAAAAGAGTTTGACCGGGTATTTGGAATCGAAAAGATTGTGCTTTCCAAGATTTTTCTTCATTTCCGATCCGGTGTTGTTGGAAATTTTGGGCCAAAGTTCGGATCCTCACTCCATTCAGCCCCATTTGCTAAGTTTGTTCGATGCCGTGTTTAGGGTTAGTCTGAAATTTTTCCTTTCGAGAGTCGCCAATTTGAACCACCTTTTCAGGTCGTCTTTGACGAAAATAAATACGAAGACGCAATCGGAATGCAATCCGATTTAGGCGAAGTTGTACCGTTCGAAAAACCGGTTAATTGCACCGGCGGCGTTGAGATATGGGTGGACAAATTGTTGTGCATGGTTCGGGATACAGTGAAGGGTGTGATAGCAACGATGGCGCAGTGTTTCGTCGATCCCGACTACAACTTCATTGTGGGTTTTGTTGGCTTTTGCGGACAGGTTCGACGAAATGTTAAAATTGAAAAAATATTATTTTTATAATTTTTTAGGCGGGATTGGTTGGTGTTCAACTTTTATGGACCAAAGAGGCCGAAATTGCTATCAAAAAGGCCCGTGTCGATAAAATCATCATGAAAATAACCAATCAACGATTTTTGGATTTGCTGAACGACCTCATCGATTTGACGTCCAAAGATTTGACAAGAATGCAAAGAACGAGATACGAAACCATGGTGACCATACACGTCCACCAAAGGTAACTCCCATTTTACATCTTCTTCTGTAAGCGCGTCAATATTCTTGATCTGAATTTTCATTGTCTTTTCACGGTATTTTATATTTTTCTCCTGATTCCTGATCTCCGCGCCCGTGATGCTTCCATTAGTGTTCCCCTTCTGTGTGGCTCTTGTCATTTAGATAATCTCACGTCCACGTTAATCTCTGCTGTTTTTTATGCACTTTAATATTTCATAGTATAAAAGCTCCTGGATCGCATATTGATGTTCATTATTGTGGTTACCATCTTGTTCTCAACCTTCTGCGCTTCTTAATCTTTCCTACTCTTCTAAACTTCTTTTTTTTCTCGAGCCTAGCGATATTAATTGACCCCATTCGCAGCCTTCCCAGTCGAGAATATGTGCTGGATTTTCTTCCCACTTGATATATTTTTCTTGCATTGCCACTGTTGGAAAGGATGAAATCGTAGGCTTTCCTAATTCTCTTCTAGTGTTAGCTCCATTGGCAGTTGTTTCGAGCCGTGGATTCTCTCAACCTCGACGCTTGGCTTTTTTGCTTAGCAGCTTAGCACCATGGTAAACATTTCTGCTTAATTACAAATAATTTAATATATAGTCCATAAATAAATAGATAGATACAAATAAATAGTCCATAAACTTTATGGCTAGTGCCATCCTTTTGATTGAGGCATGCATATCTCTTGTCTAAATCGGACTCCGTCTTTCTTCTCTATCTCCAATACAATTTCGGAGTTGTTCATTCTATTTCCTTCGTTTGGTAGCACTGTAAACAGTCAGCGCCTGAGGCAAATTTGAATATATGCGCCCCCCTACTAAAACATTCCTATCATTTTGAAAATTTTAAACTATTATTTATTGGGTTTTGTCGAGGTTTAGCGCCCCCATTGCGATGGCGCCTAATGCAAGCCCTCAGTCGCCTCACCCTTGCTACGGCGCTCGCTTAGAGTAATGAAAACAAATGGATGCTTAGGGGTCATCCATTAATTACGTAAGGGTTTGGGGGGGAGGGGGTATTGGATATCTTACGGACCCTTACGTAGGGGGGTAGGGGTCCGACGTATTCCTTACGTAAGTTTCTTAAAATATTTTTTTAATTAAATTTAAAAATCAAATATAATTTTTTCTTTTTGTTGGTAATTATATCCAGGTATAATGGAAATACTATACCGGGTGACCGGCCGAAAACTGAACATAGGGAAATAACATGGGAAATTGATTTTTTCTAAATTCCTGCTTCCCATTATAACTGATATGAATAAAAAAAATACCAAATTAAAGAGATTTTTTTTCCGCGCCCAAAGATACCAAACACTTAATATTTTGTTTTTAATTATTGTTAAAAAGTCGATAGTAAAATTAAGAAATAGCGCTTCTTAAAAAAATATTAGCGGGCTGGGTCGTTGCATTACGTCTAATGTGCCGCATTGTTATTGTTTTTAAACTTTTTAAATTTGTTTTTATTTTAAAAATAATGAGAACGCAATTTGAATATTATTTTATTATAACAAGTTGACCAATATTAAAAGTTAAAAGTAGTTTTATTTAGTCAACAAAACCCAAGAATAAGAAAAATATCAATTGGATTATTAAATACTGAACGAAAGTAACCAAATAATAATAATATTATAACAAGTATTCGAATAACCCTCCATTGACCAGACCACTTCATTGTTAACAAAATTAATTTAAATCTGTCAAAGTAACTTTTGTTTGTAATATTTGGCTTTCATACAATAGCAATGCGGCACATTAGACGTAATGCAAAGACCCAGCCTGCTAATATTTTTTTAAGAAGCGCTATTTCTTAATTTTACTATCGACTTTTTAACAATAATTAAAAAACAAAATATTAAGTGTTTGGTATCTTTAGGCGCGGAAAAAAAATCTCTTTAATTTGGTATTTTTTTTATTCATATCAGTTATAATGGGAAGCAGGAATTTAGAAAAAATCAATTTCCCATGTTATTTCCCTATGTTCAGTTTTCGGCCGGTCACCCGGTATATTATTGAAATATAATATAGTACTTAAAAATCATTAAACATAGTGACATAATAGTGTGAATTTTAGAAAATGGCATCAAACTTTGGCGATCTTTACGAACGGTTTTTCATCTACTATGTAAATAAAAATTTAATTTAAATTTTTGTATTTATTATTATCTATATAATATATTATTATTCATATTTTATAAATATAAGAGGTGGAGAGGGGGGTCAAAATTAATTTTCTTTTAAATAATCCTTACGTAAGATGTGGGGGGGGCGGTTGCCACAATCTTACGTACTCTTACGTGGGGGAGGGAGGGGGTCCAAAATTACAAAAATCATCCTTACGTAATTAATGGACGGCCCCTTATCAGGAACTCATTTAGGCTGCCGAGACGAGGGTGTCTGGGGGGTATGGAATACCGGCCCCAAGCTATACTCACGTTTTTTTTGGAATTGGGGAAATCGGAAGACGGACTATGTCCGGAACGTGAAGTGCTTGATGAGCAGTGCGAATTATACAGGGAAGAACATGCAGAAGTGGCTGCCTAGGATAGTATCCACCTCCCTGTACGCCTCGACCAACTTTATAATGAAACACCACCTGGCCCGCATACCCAGGGAGGACTTAAGGCGGTGTGACACTTGTGTAAATTTGCGTGTAGATTTACGTGTAATTTTACGTGTAAATCTACACAAGTGTCAAACGCGTAAATTTGTGTGCAAATTTACGTGTAAATATTTTGTAGGAATATTTCTATATTTTCTCGCAAGTTGTGCGTGTAAAATTGCGCAGAAGAATATTCGAAGGTGTGGTCTATTTTTTCTTGTGTTGTGTTTTTGTCAGTTGGTAAAAGTTTGAATTGGCATTGCCCCAGTAATCCCCAACGTTGCGTATACGCAACATTTTTAAAATAATTAATTTTTTATTATGTTATTGAACAAAATTACTTTACAGCTGCTACAATTTATTCTCAACAGAACATTAATTATGTTTTTTATGAAATATATAATCACAAAATTTAATTTTTGCATATTTATGATTATGAATTTATGAAATTTCATACAGGTTAAATGAGATTCCTTATGCGCGTCACTTACATAATTTTTCAAACTTCAACGTCGATTTATTCAAAAACTTCCGAATTTACGGCAAATTTTTATTTATTATATTATAAATAAACCGTCAGCTTTCAGAATCTCTAGGTAATTTTGAAATTCGGGTTGACAAATCCGTACTCTACCAATAATAAATATTTTTATTTCATTTTGGTATCATAACCGGTTACTCTATCACTAACTCAGCCACTCGAAACAAAATTTCTTCTGCTACACACTAAAGAACACACTTATTTTAGCAAATTGTAATAATAAAAAATGTGAATGGGGATCAAACTTTTGAAAAAATCGGATTTGAACTTTGCTAATTTTCATGTAAAATTTTAACGAGATTCCGCGCGTCGCTCATTTTGTGGTCAGTCCGTGCAGTTTTAATGACCCTAACACTTAGAGTATTTCGCACCGGCAGAAGGAGCACCTCTCTCGTAGCAGTAGCATCGATGAAAGGTTACTGTTATTTCCCTTATTTTTTTTTAATGCAATATTTGGGTGATTAAGCGTGACAGGGTTTTCTCTAGTAGCAGTTGCTCGGATGAAAGGTTACTGTTATTTCCTTTATTTTTATTTTTAAGCAATATTTGGGTGGTTAAGCGAGACAGCATTTTCTCTTGTAGCAGTTGCTCGGACGGAAGGTTACTGTTATTTCCTTTATTTTTATTTTTAAGCAATATTTGGGTGGTTAAGCGAGACAGCATTTTCTCTTGTAGCAGTTGCTCGGACGGAAGGTTACTGTTATTTCCTTTATTTTTATTTTTAAGCAATATTTGGGTGGTTAAGCGAGACAGCATTTTCTCTTGTAGCAGTTGCTCGGACGGAAGGTTACTGTTTTTTCCCTTTCCTTTTTTTTTAAAGCAATTAACCTGGTGTTTAATAATTTAGAGACCTAATTCTTACATTAATGTTGGTTCTAAAAAGAACCGATTTGCACCTTCGATGCAACGACCGCGAAACAGTTAATCCTGCGGAAAGCCGGCTCGAATTTGCCGCAACAAGTTGTAGAAGCGCTCCTGCTTCGTCCTCCCGTAAAGTTGATACCACATGAAATGCTCCAGGTGTTCTGGCAGTAGTGTGGAGCCCATCACACCAAGTCAACGGCAAAACGTTTTCAGGGCACTCCAGTATCCTTCCACCTGGTTTGTGCACACCCCAGTTACGGGGTCGACAAAATAGCCGCTGTGGTTGACAGTTTTGTGGGTGTAGGGTGAAACACGACCGAGGTTGTTTAGCCCGGAATAGCCCCTCCAGCAATCCGTCCAAATCTCCGTGCCTGGTAATACATATTGTTGGATGAGCGTCGTCAGCGTGGTGGCATCCCTAGTCTCCACATATTTAACGATGCCACGCTTTTCGGTGCAGCAGTACATCCCTAGCACCCACTTCTGGGCGCGTGCGGGAATTCTGCCGACACCATACTTCCGCTTGATAATTACGCTCTCATCAATTTGTACTACCATGCCCGGACCACCAATTACCAGATCATCAGGGTAATTCTCTAGCTTCCAGGAGCATACAGCTCGGAAATCCGCGTACAAGTTGTTAACAACTCGACCGGATAACCCAGTGTATTCTCTTGCAACCCCTATGCGCATGAAAGTCGCCCACGCCCACAAAAGCTTCAACACAAGTCGCGGGTGGAGGCGACGGTGCTCAAAAAATGTGCCGGCATCGAATGAGTATGATCGCCTACAACCAGGACACCGGAAGCAGTGGTTCAACCAATAATGCGGACTACTATTGACTCGACAAATGCGTCGACAATTTCTTTTTAAACAACGTTTATTAGTCGGAATTAAATTTAATTCTTGCAGCAGATTTACTGTTTCGCGGTCGCTGCAACCCCCAAACAATAACGCAACATCTTCGTCACCTCGTAAATCGTCTAAACCATTCATGTTTACCAGGGCAAAGTTCGTTACGTACTGGTGCTCCTGAGTGCATGTTCCCACCTATATTATTTATAACCTCGGTCGGGGCGTGGCTTATTCCCTCGATTCAATGCTAATTTTAATGCAATTTTACGTACTTTTCAAAAGTCGATATTGGGGTTGTTTTTACTCCATTCACACTTTTTTTTGTTTTAATTGACAAATATAAGCATGTTCTTTAGTGTGTAGCACTAGAAAAAATTTTTCTAGTGGCTGAGTTAGTGAAAAAGTCGCCTCATAACCTTGTTTTTTAGCACGGAAATGGGGGCATAATATGGATTTTATAGCCCGAGGGCCTATAAAGTTGCTAAGCAATGACAACAATATCAAAACAAAAGAGTTAGTCCAGACTCTGTTCTTTTTGCGCGATCGATCTGAAATTTTGCATATGCCTTCCTACCGAAAATTCACGGGAACGGAGTACATTGCGAGGGGGGGGAGAATTTTTTGCTCAGTTTTTCGATATCTAGTGCCGTTTTCGAGTTATTGCAACAAAATGACATGATATTTTTTCTCAAAATACTTAATTCTTCAATTTTGACAATTCAAGTACCAAGTACCAAAATGAAATAAAACGTTGTATGTACCACGGGCACAATCAGATTATAGCCCTTGATACGTACATAAATAACTATTATGCAACATTATTTTGTAAAAATACTACAAATGTATAATTTTTTTTAACTTTATAAATTTCTTATTGAGTACATGATAAGTAATAAAATGCAGTAAAAACATAAAATTAGTTTTATTTTCGACCCTTGGGTATTAATGGGTTAATTGCCAATTTGAATCCATTATCACGTTTCTTTTAGTATTAAACAACACAAGGCGACCAGACATACAAACTTCTTATAGCCACTTACCGATCGAATTTTCAATTGACCAGAACGCGCATGCGCAAATTGTAAATTTACGTGTAAATTTTTACACAAGTGGCCAACACACTCGCAAAAACATTTGCTAGCAGATTTGCAACAAAATCTACACGCAAATTTACGTGTTTGACACGGTGTAGAAATTTACATGTAAATTTACACGTAAATCTACACGCAAATTTACACAAGTGTCACACCGCCTTTAAGAAGAGAACTAAGACAATTTAATAAAACCGATGAGAAGGATAAGTTAACGAAAAACGTGGTTTTAAATCCATACAAAAAAAATGAATCTTTGTTTTTTTAGACACCCTATGTCATAACCGGAGAAATTAAGAAAAAACATTATTTGATAAACACGAATTATCCCCAAATTTTCGGATTAAATTGTTATACCTTTGTTAATTTTTTATTTTGTATCATTTTTGTGTACCTACATATTATTATACGACTAGCTGATAGCCCGTCCGAGGACGGGTAGCTAGAAGGACGGGCAGGCAGCCAAGGTTATATGGCTTTTGGATTGCACTGAGAGCTTTCCTTAATCTTCATTCAACTTAAGTTACCTTGGCTGCCTGCCTGTCCTTCTAGCTACCCGTCCTCGGACGGGCTATCAGCTAGTCTAGTATAACAATAGATTCCCATGTTGATCGAGCGGTTGCGGAATCTTCACTTTTCCTTTATGACAGCAGTTGTTAAATTGTTTATCAACTGGACGCTCCTTGGAGAAATTCTTGGAGCCGCAGAACTGACAGATGGAATTCATTTCTCCACAATCGTGTCGGGTAACGTGAGATTCATCAAATCTCAATGCTCTTATTTGGAGTTGAATTGCTTGACTTTGGTATCGATTTTCTTTCTGTCGATGTATCGCATGGGATCGAGCGTTAGCAGCTTGCCGCGCTTGAGTTTCTTCTAATGTTTCACGTTGTTGACGTGTCGCATGGGATAGAGCGTTAGCAGCTTGCCGCGCTTGAGTTTCTTCTAATGTTTCACGTTGTTGACGTATCGCATGGGACCGAGCGTCAGCAGCTTGCCGCGCTTGAGTTTCTTCTAAAGTTTCACGTTGTTGACGTATCGCATGGGACCGAGCGTCAGCAGCTTGTCGCGCTTGAGTTTCTTCTAAAGTTTAATAATTTAAATTAAATAAATAATAATAAATTAAAGTTTAATAATAATAATTTAATAACTAATAATAAAACTAAGTTTTACTGCTAAACTCACGAAGTGCCTCCTTTAACGAATTAATAGTAGCTCGTTTGAATTCTTCTCTGACTTCAAAATCTTCGTATTTTCCGAACGATAAGGCCCTCTTTAGCGCCTGTTCCACATCCTTTATTAATTCACCTGAAAACATTTTTCGTTGACGTTCAACACTTATTATTTCGTTATAATGTAATTCTGCTTATATAGTAATTTTGAGTAGGATAATCGGATTAACTGATCCGATGATACGTTGATCCGATGATACGTTGATCCGATGATACGTTGATACGATGATACGTTGATACGATGATACGTTGATCCGATGATACGTTGATCCGATGATACGTTGTGCGTTCGGTTCGGTTCGGTTTGCTTCGGGTATTTCCGTGGGACAGACAGAAAGAAAGACTTGCAGCCGTATGCATAGTCGTACTTTAGTGGCTACTAGTTAGTAGCCACTAATAAAATGTAGGTTTCCATGGTTTTTTAAATTAAAAAGTTAGTACTGTCATTTTAGTAAATTACTAATTCTGACGTTTACTATTATTTATTTGGTAAAACCATGGAAACCTACATTTTATTAGTGGCTACTAACTAGTAGCCACTAAAGTACGACTATGCATACGGCTGTTGGCCTTTTATAATAAGAGATTATACCGGGTGTTGGATGAGTTAGCCGTTCATAGGATATTTACATGTAAAAACTTATTTATGCAAATTCCTGCTTCCCTAATTATTTTAGAAAAAAAATGAAAGACACAAAAATCATGCAGAAAAATAAATTACAAATGATAAAAGAATCATTTTCATCTAGCTTTTACTTAAAGTGGCAAAAAATGCTTTTGAAATTGTTCAAATTTTCATTTATCAGACTAGCCATGAAATAAATTCAATTTAATTATTCAATTTATTACATAAATTATTAATAATAAACAATTACAAACATTAAGAAATAATTAAATTTACAGCAAATGTTCAAACAGGTTTCCATATTCAGCTAAACAAAAACCAAGTCTATCATAAAAGTTACATCATACATTCGCAAGTTGTCTTTCGGTAATATTGCCTAGTTTTAAAAATTGATTTTTTTCACTAATTGTGTACTTTGCTTCCATTTTATGAAATTAAAATTGAATAAAGTGCAAAACTGTAAACAAAGTGCAATTGTTTTTTAATACTTATCAAAAATAATTACTTTGGAAACTTTCATGACTAGTCTGATAAATGAAAATTTGAACAATTTCAGAAGCATTTTTTGCCACTTTAAGTAAAAGCTAGATGAAAATAATTCTTTTATCATTTGTAGTTTATTTTTCTGCATGATTTTTGTGTCTTTCATTTTTTTTCTAAAATAATTAGGGAAGCAGGAATTTGCATAAATAAGTTTTTACATGTAAATATCCTATGAACGGCTAACTCATTCAACACCCGGTATAAATAAAATAACTTTCATCGCGTTAGGCAGTAGCACCCCCATGCGTGTGTTAATACTACCAACGCGAAACACATAGTGCATAGAAGAGAGGTTGCTTACACCTAGAATCGGGCACGGCACCTGAAGAAGAAAGGTAAACAAGGTGGAACTCGCTTTAGCGGCAGTTCTTAGGCTTCTATACAGCTACCTTTCTGGTGTGGAAAGTTGTTATTATCTGGTTATTTTTGATCGCCATATAATGTAACACCACATAATCAGATAATCTGCACCAATTAAATTTTTTGCGATTGGTAATTATCATTTACTATATAAGTAATAACAATCAAATTTTTCCATTCTATTAGAAATTTTACTTCTCTGTAATATATGGTCCTTTTTTTGAGGTGGACCAATCCTCTCCTTTCTCTTTTATTTATAACTTAACTTCACTAACCACATCAATAAAAAATTATTTTTTCACATCAAAGTAAAACAAGTAGTTTATATAGGGAGACCTCTTCGAAAATATCTTTAACTTAGTAAATTTCTTTCGAACATTTGCGTATTTATAAATTGCATTAGTGAATCGAAGCAACGGATTAACAGATTAACGCAATACTATATAGACGAAGTATTTAAAATATAACAACGTATCAGTTGATCAACGTTCTGATTGGCTCTGAAACATGCGGACGGACACGAAGCCAGACCATAAGGCTTCTTTCTATACCTTGTATAGAAGCCTAAATAAGGCTTCTTGTTATACTTTGTATAGAAGCCTAAAAGTAGCGCACTGGCTACCCAGTTCTTAGACCTCTATGCACACAGAGTATCTCCAACACGATTTGAAACGCTCTGTATGATTTTGAATTATGAGGACGGACGGACGGACAGACGGACGGACAGACACGGAGCCAGATCATAAGGCTTCTTGTTATACTTTGTATAGAAGCCTAAAAGTAACTAGAATTTTTGTTGGTAAAACCGTGTAAAACTAGCTTTAACTGATTTCGCGGAAAAAAGTTAACCTTAAATACATACCAAAAACAAATGTCAATAATAATTAGAACCTACAATATTGACACATAAAAATATTACTTATCAGTCTGTTACCTATGTTGACAGCCCAATATTGCTCTGTTAACTTATCAGACGACTTGACAGACTGGTAACTGCTAAAAGTCATTGGTGAATACAAATATATCACATTAACAGACTGTTATTGACTTGACTCTCTGTTAGCAACTTAACAGAGCTTGGTGAATACGGCTGTAAATGTCACTGATTACATTTTTGCTTGGAAAAACAAAAACACGTCTGGACTAGTCGACTGTTTACTCGCGACACCGGCAGGCCGCTTGTGTTAAATTAATAATTATTATTAATAATATTAAAATTAATTATTAATAATGAAATTATCATCTTAAACCTAGTAAAACACTTAAATATTAGTGGGATATTCGAATGTTTGAATATGCCGTAGTTAGTAATTTGTTCGAGAGAAATTCGTCCAACTCAGCATTTTTACGACTGAACATTTAATCGACAGGGCATTTTCAAACAAATTTCTGTCGCACATAACGCTGTCGAACAAATTACCTAGAATCGAGTATTCGAATACTCGATTTCCCAGCCCTCGTAGATATAACACTACCATAACACACCAGCTACAAGATTTTTTTTTAATTAATTTGATTTTGATTAAAAAATATTAGTTTTTTGATATCTATGATATCAAAACCCTAAAATAGCATCGTCCGAACCAAGTAACGTGATATAACATGCTTCGAAAATATTATTTTTAAAGCATGGTATATAAGTTACGTTCGTAAATAGATTGTACCATAATTGCTGACTTTCGATGTGATAAATACTGAAGAAAGATATGATTTCGCGCTATGCTGAAGAAAAATTGGTCACAAAGTTGCTAATGATTGTAATTTTACATACAATTTCTTAACGGTGTGGATATATTGTTCAAAAGATAAAAATACAAATAACGGATAAGCAGATAATGCAATAAATGGATAAACAGATTAACGGATCAACAGATCAACAGATCAGCGGATCAATGTATCAACGTATCAATATATCAACGTATCAATGTATCAACGTATCAATGTATCAACGTATCAATGTATCAACGTATCAATGTATCAACGTATCAATGTATCAACGTATCAACGTATCAATGTATCAACGTATCAATGTATCCTGGCTGCACGCTGACAAACTTTATATTATTTGCGGATGATACCACAACTGTGAATTCAACCAAAAATCTTGAAGACTCAAACCTAGCTAATGCATCAGTTTACGATGATATTAAACAATGGTTTTTAGCAAATAAACTCAGTCTAAATGCAAGCAAAATGCAGAGACTTGTTTTTACTTTGAGGCGTGTCACACTCAGCAATGAGCCGGTGGAGTTTCTGGGTGTTACGTTGGACTCCGGACTAACTTGGGCGCCACAGATAGCTTAACTCTGTAACAGACTATCAAGTTCCATCTACTTGATAAGGCAACTTAAAAATATTGTGTCTGCACCCGAGCTATAAATGGCATACTTTGGTCTAATACATAGCAACTTATCCTATGATATACTAGTTTGGGGTCACTCTGCTCATGCTGGAGAAGTGTTTGCCCTGCAGAGAAAGGTGGTCCGAATAATAACTGGGTTGGGTTATCGGGATGACTGTAGGGATCACTTTGCCCGACTAAACATATTGACAGTGCCATGCTTATTTATCTTACGTTCACTAGTGTACATACATATGAATAGATCATCCTATAGTACGTCTTCGCATGCCTACGATACACGTCAAAAAGATAATTTAGTGATGAATTTTCACCGACTCTATCGATCTAGAGAGGCTACAGAATACCATGGTATCAAATTTTATAATGCCCTTCCAAGTGGTCTAAGGGGATTGCCTCCAGCTCAGTTTAGAAAAACTCTAATTTGTAAATTAATTAATCATGCCCATTATTCCACGGCTGAATTTCTGAATGCCTGTGGATCTTACTAACATATAGTTGTTGTTTTTTTCTTATTGACGTGTGTAAATGTAATTTGTACATAATAACACCAATAAAGTAAATGAAATGAAATGAAATGAAACGTATCAAAGGATCAACAATTTACTATATAGGTTACACTTTGTATTTAAAATTTAGGTAATACTTTTGAAAAGGAATCGATATAGCAAGTACCACTAATTTATAAACATGAACAACTCAAGC
Source organism: Podabrus alpinus (assembly GCA_932274525.1). Classification (NCBI taxonomy): domain Eukaryota; kingdom Metazoa; phylum Arthropoda; class Insecta; order Coleoptera; family Cantharidae; genus Podabrus; species Podabrus alpinus. The sequence continues at coordinate 39,976,324 of OW026452.1, read as the reverse complement.
AATTATTCTAGCAGCGACTTTTCCGATTCCGATTTTGATTCTGATGAAAGCAATACAAAACATCATCTAACCTGTAATAATAATAAATTGCATTAGCGAATCGAATCAACGGATTAACAGATTAACGCAATACTATATAGACGAAGTATTTACAATATAACAACGTTTCAGTTGATCAACGTTATGATTGGCTCTGAAACATGCGGACCGACACGAAGCCAGACCATAAGGCTTCTTTCTATACCTTGCATAGAAGCCTAAATATGGCTTCTTGTTATACTTTGTACATACAGAAGCCTAAAAGTAGCGCACTGGCTACCCAGTTCTTAGACCTCTATACACACAGTATTTCCAGCACGATTTGAAACGCTCTGTATGATTTTGAATTATGCGGACAGACGGACAGACGGACGGACGGACAGACACCGAGCCAGATCATAAGGCTTCTTGCTATACTTTGTATAGAAGCCTAAAAAGTATTTGTTGGCGGAAGAAGTGCTGCATATCTTTAGACAAATTAGCGACGCAGATTGCAGCGCCCTGGGAATGGATCCGAAATACTCACGACCCGAGTGGATGATCGTGACGGTTTTACCGGTTGTTCCTCCTTCCGCGAGACCCGCAGCTTTCATGGGCGATTCGCCGAAGAAACGTCAAGACGATTTGACAAATAAATTGGCCCTAATCATAAATATACCTTGTATAGAAGCCTAAAAGTAGCGCACTGGCTACCCAGTTCTTAGACCTCTATACACACAGAGTATTTCCAACACGATTTGAAACGCTCTGTATGATTTTGAATTATGCGGACGGACGGACAGACGGACAGACACCGAGCCAGATCATAAGGCTCCTTGGTATACTTTGTATAGAAGCCTAATTATTTTTTCACATCAAAGTAAAACAAGTAGTTTATATAGGGAGACCTCCTCGAAAATATCTTTAACTTAGTAAATTTCCTTCGAACATTTGGGTATTTATAAATTGCATTAGCGAATCGAAGCAACGGATTAACAGATTAACGCAATACTATATAGACGAAGTATTTAAAATATAACAACGTATCAGTTGATCAACGTTATGATTGGCTCTGAAACATGCGGACGGACACGAAGCCAGACCATAAAGCTTCTTTCTATACCTTGTATAGAAGCCTAAAAGTAGCGCACTGGCTACCCAGTTCTTAGACCTCTATACACACAGAGTATTTCCAACACGATTTGAAACGCTCTGTATGATTTTGAATTATGCGGACGGACAGACGGACACGGAGCCAGATCATAAGGCTTCTTGCTATACTTTGTATAGAAGCCTAAAAAGAGGTATACTTATATAAATTGTTAACAGATTTATTATAAATAATAATTATATCCATTAACATCTTCGTGATTTGCTGGTCTGCTTCTTCTCTGATCTACAGATTGAATATACCGAAGCAAAAATCTTACTTGAAATTTTCTACGCCGTGCTTCGCGTGGACAAGGCCACACTTTTGGATTTGCTACAAAATTGCTCCAATATGTATAAAAAGGTTTAACTACAGTTTCATAATCGCTATTAGACGAACCAAATGTAGCAATAACATCAGGGTCTCCATCGGCCTCCAAGGAGAGCTTCTCAAAAAGTTGTCTACACCTTGTATAGAAACCGTAAATTTCATCTGAGCAATCTTTAAACCATGTTCTATTGACGTACTCGTTCAAATTTGTAAATCGAATGTACTTGAAAGTTTTACGTGGATCAAAAGTTTTTGAAGGTTTAGAATTTTTCAGTTTCCGATAATGCGGATTATCGTATAACATCCTTTTCGAAGGATCGCTTAACACACTGTAGGCCTTCTGTAGTTCTTGAAATTTTTCTGTATATTCTTCAGCTTCGTCAAAATGTTTGTCCGGATGCCATTTCAAGGACATTCGTAAATAACCTTTTCTAATTTGGGCTTGGTCTGCATCTTTGGGTACGTCTAATACTTCGTAGTAGTTCATCGTATCGTATCGTTATATAAATTAATTGTTAATGTTGAAATTGCTATTTATTGTTATATAGTATTATATTATTTCAGTTGGTACTAGGATAATCTGTTAAATCCAGTTAAATCTTATTGAAGCAAATAAAATTGCGCCATTATAGTCACGTGTACCAACCACAATATTCGCAATTTACATTAAGCAAACGCCACCGTGCGGAAGAATTTCAAATTATTAAGTGACATATTAAATGAAAATAGAAATTGGTTCTGCAGACTCAAGACATAACAAAGTGAATTAATTAAGAAAACATATTATAATAAATTTAATAACACATTTAAAACTTTTACAAACTATCATCACAAAATGACTTGGAATTTTGAGATATACGTCCAAACACGGCCATGTTATTATTGCTGGTGGCACCACCAACCGTAATGTAAATCGCGATTACTATTATTTGATTATACTGCCGATTAATTGACATTAGGGGTCGTCCATAAAGGACTTCCGCAATTTTTTTTCGATTTATGCCCCCTTAGCACAGGCTGTTTGCACAAGACGTTCGGCTGCAGCAAAACTCCCCTATATTGTTTATCCAGTAGCGGCTTGTGCGGGGAGGGCGCTGGAATGCCGCCCTCCCAAGAACTCCATACAAAATCACCAATCAGCAACGAAGAGACTTTACCCGTTCGCTCACAAGAACCGGCGCTGTTCTAACAAATATTCTAATTGTTTACATTTATTTCGCATTTCGATCGGATCAAAGGATTAGATTATCAGGTCAACGGATAAAAGGCTCAGGACTCTCAGGATTATGCCTGTATTAATAGTCAGAGGATTAATCCTAGATTCGTTAATCCGAGTTTCTACCAATCAGATTACTGAAATTTAGTTCGTATCATAGCAACGGCGGGAATTTTAAGGAAATCTGGGGCTTCATCCTAGATCAGGTCTCAAGCCTCCACTATTAGTACGGGCTCATTTCATCGTTCATTTTACATGTATTAAATTAACTAATTTTTCACCCTATTTTCCAAGTTTGCCCGAAAAATCTAGATCCGTTTTTTTTACGGATCTGTCGCGCTCAGGCAAATTTTTTACAAGTTTACACAGAAAAAAAAATCTTTTGGTGCTAAGTAGTTTTTACTTCAAATTGAAGTACAAATTCGTTTCGCATCAATTTGATGTCAATTTTACAACAAATGAAGTAAATTTGACAACAATTCAAGTAATATTTATTTCAAATTGTTGCGAGACGAATTCCTACTTCAATTTTTTTCTCAGTGTACCGTCAATAGCTAGCCACTATTTTTTACAAAGTCGGAGTGGGGCGTGGCCTAAAAGTACTAACAGCCAATGGTAGACCCTCATTTCACTTACTACTTTATGGGGTGTTTTTGAGGGTTAAACATGAATTTTCCGCAAATTTTATTGTTTAATTCTACTATATAAACCTTCAGCTTGCCGAATATCTATAAAGAATTGTTATATCCGCGTTTAAGTTCCCCCGATTGAGGATGTACTTTATTTTAAATGTTGAACTTATTTGTCAAATTTCTTGAGCCATTCAAAGGGATTGGCCGTTAACTATATTATTATTAATAGTGCGGACCTGTACAAATTCAAAAATTATACTGACATTATAACAGGCGTTTTATATCGAAAATCGATTACATTATGGTATATAAGTATAAGGTCTCTCTATAACATTATTGAAATATTACTGATTCAGATTAGGCTAAATGCTGCAACGGGTCGCTAATCCCTCACAAAAAGCCCAATGCACGTGTAATCTATACCAGTTGAAGGAGAATCTACCTACCTATTGAAATATACAAAACCAGTAAAACCAAGAACAAAATCAATATGTAGCAAAACAAACAAGTAGCACAAAAACAATACTTAATTTGTAATTATTAATTTTTGTATTAGTGCCTCGGATGTTTAAGAACCCTGTGGTTGGGACTTAGGGCATTTATTCCATCTTTATATTTAGTAGCGCAATCTATTAATATCGTTTTGAACTCCATCGCGCGTTTCCAAAAATTCCCACAAGGGGACAACGGACAACGGAATGTCGGATTTGATGTCAAAGTTCAAAACAAATTTTAATCGAATTTTAAAAAACCGGTCCGACGTGTCTCTAATCTAAATAGGCAAAACGTCCGACGTGTCTGGAGTTACTCTTTTATAAGCCGTATTCGGTCTTGCGCTGTTTTAGCTTTGAAGCTCCGTCGAACATTTTTTGATAGTTCTATTTGGAACTGTTCTGCGCTTGCAAGCGTTATAATTTCGTCCATTCCGGAAGCTTAAAACACGTGAAGTTCTGAAATGAGAGCAGATAATGCGCTTGAAAGTGTGGAAAAATCCCAAATCGAATTATCAGAATGTGTTGACGGAGCTTCAAAGCGAAAAAAGTACCAGGCCGAATACGGTCATAATATAAGGTCTAATGCGGACCGAGGGTATCCAGTTGATATACTTGAATGATCCGGCCGACCCGACCAGTCCGACGTGTCTCTAATTTAAATACGCGATACGTCCGACGTATTATCTGGAATTACTATTTATAGTAAGGTCTAATGCAAACGATTCAAGATCTAATCTTGAATATAAATTGTGTATAAATCTCTCTTTTTGGTAAAAGTCACTGATTGAAACGTTGGCGTTAGTAAATTTCGAACTGTTTTAATCCAAGCAATGCAGATCTGGGTGGATAATTTGTTATATAATGGAAATCAAACCATGGTATCATATGCCTTATCATTAGTAATGGTCATAATTAATTATCCGACGGGTGAAAATATCAATAAGAATATAGTACATGTTTGTTTACTTCCGTCAAGGCGGGTCAGGACGGAATGGTTCTGAACGGAGCGGATCCGGGTCCAATGTAACCACCGACTTATGAAAATATCACCTACCCCCCCCCCTCCCAGATTACAAACGAAAATTGCAAATTATTCAACGAAAACTAATAAATTTTCTTAATTTTACATAAATTTAAAAAAGAATAAGAAAAAAAGAAAAGAAATTTAAAAAAAAAATAAAAAAGATCTTACATAAAATACGCATAGTATGTCAGAATCACCGTTTCCATGGTAAGGCAACAGAATATGTTGCCTTACCCCCTCCCACCGAATATGGAGATTATTTTTATCGGTAGAAAATGTTATTTTCAATTTAAATATATTTGAATAACTGTCACGATGATAACGTGATAGTTTTACCGGTTACCTAGTCAATTAAAGGGAAATGAAGAAGAACGCGGGCTTGGAATCAACTTTCCTAAAATCCCCTGTCTTATCATTGGGCCAAAATTGAACAGGAGAAAATTCTCTACAAAACTGTTTTGTTTTAAGTCCTTTAAGTGTTTGCGCAACGGTGACCATTTTAAGGCATCGCTTGAGAACGCTGAGTCTCTTCTGCTGTGAGACAGCAGCCATTTCAACCGACCGAACTCCATCTTCCGACGCGACGCGACGTCTCCGCTACCGCGTATCCGTCCATTTTTTGCCCATTTGTCTGCCTTATCGCTTGACAAGCGTGACCTTAAATAGCATATTGATAATGTAGACATCAAGGTCACGCATTTGATAACAATCGTAGGCACGTAGATATATCCGAGATATATCCGGCTTCAAACGGCCTACGACGTTGTTTGATTGTCAACCTTTTGATTTTGATGTTGTGCATGCGGCTTTAATAACTTTCTTTTATTTTTCCAGAGATATTTTCGATGACATCGTGAAATTACGTGTCAAATCCACAAACGACTTTGAATGGCAGAAGCAAGCCCGTTTCTACTATTACGACGAGACGGACGATTGTGACGTAAGAATAACGGACGTAATTTTTCTGTACCAAAACGAATATTTGGGCATAACCGAACGATTGGCCATCACTCCCTTGACTGACAGATGTTACATCACTTTAGCCCAAGCAATTTGTAAGCCAAATAGTCGAAACTCAAACACCCGGATTTTTCACTTTGTTCGTAGGGATGAACATGGGAGGAGCTCCCGCTGGTCCCGCCGGTACCGGCAAAACGGAAACGACAAAAGATATGGGCAGAACGTTGGGAAAATTCGTGGTGGTGTTTAACTGTTCCGATCAGATGGATTTCCGTGGGTTGGGAAGAATTTTTAAGGTAATACTACCAAACGCCCTCGTTGATTCAACCTTCACCTTGTTCATTTTTTGGCAGGGTTTGGCCCAATCCGGAAGCTGGGGATGTTTTGACGAATTCAACAGAATTGAACTTCCGGTACTTTCGGTCGCTGCGCAACAAATTTACATCCTTTTCACGGCTAGAAAGGAAAGGAAAGCGTCCTTTTTGTTTAGCGATGGCGACACCGTGGCGATGAACATCGAACTTGGAATATTTTTAACCATGAATCCGGGTTATGCCGGCCGCCAGGAACTACCGGAAAATTTAAAAATTATGTTTAGAACCGTTGCGATGATGGTTCCAGATCGTCAGATCATCATGAGAGTCAAACTGGCTTCTTGTGGTTTTAAGGACAACGTGGTTTTGGCACGAAAATTTTTCACCCTGTACAAGCTGTGTGAGGAACAATTATCGAAGCAGGTCCATTACGATTTTGGTTTACGCAACATTTTGTCGGTTCTGAGAACTTTAGGGGCACAGAAAAGAGCAAATGCTACTGATACGGAAGAGACCATAGTCATGAGAGTGTTGAGGTTTTCATTCGGCTCGATTTTTCGTAACAAACATTTGACTCTTTATTTTCAGAGATATGAACTTAAGCAAATTGGTCGACGAGGACGAACCGTTATTTTTGTCCCTCATTGATGACATGTTTCCTGGAATCAAATTAGGCGTCCATTCGTGGAAAGAGTTACAAAAGGCTATAGGTAATCAAACCGCTGCGATGGGGATGATCAACTACCCCAGTTGGAATTTGAAGGTTGTACAGCTGTACGAAAGTTATTTGGTCCGCCACGGTCTCATGGTTTTGGGGCCAACTGGAGCGGGAAAAACTCAGTGCATGTATTGTCTAATGCGCTCGATGACCGAAAACGGATTGCCAACAAGAGAGATGCGAATGAATCCGAAAGCCATAACAGCTCCTCAAATGTTTGGAAGGTTAGATGTTGCAACCAACGATTGGACTGACGGTATTTTCTCCACCTTATGGAGGAGAACACTAAAAATTAAGAAAAGCGATTTTTGTTGGTACGATACGTTTGTTTTGATTTGTCCGTTTATCTTCAAATCCAAAATTTAGGTTGATCTTGGACGGACCGGTAGATGCGGTCTGGATTGAAAACTTAAATTCCGTCTTGGACGATAACAAGACGTTGACTTTAGCTAATGGTGATCGAATCGTAATGGCCGCAAACTCCAAATTGGTTTTCGAACCCGACAACGTGGATAATGCAAGTCCTGCGACGGTATCCAGAATGGGAATGACGTTCCTCAGTGCTTCAGTTTTACCGTGGAATCCAATATTGGAAGCTTTGTTAAAGAAGAGACCCCAAAACGAAGCAGACGTTCTAAAAAATTTTTTCAATAAAGTCTACGATGAACTTCATACTTTTGTGCAATCCAAACTGAAACCCAAAATGGCCATACGTGAAGCGTTATACGTTCGCCAGTGTTTTGACGTTTTGGAAGGACTCCTCAACACTAACGACGAAGTTCCTCGTAAGGATCTTGATCTTGCTAACAACTGCAAAAGCCACTGTTATCTATAAATTTTTTTCAGGGTCTTATAGCGACAAACATTTGGAACGATTCTTCATATTTGCTGTGATGTGGTCTCTAGGAGCAGTTTTGGAATTGGAAGATCGCTCCAAATTGGAACAATTTGCGGTCAAATTACCAGGAAAATTGGATTGGCCAAAATGTGGACCGGAAGAAACGATATTCGAGTACGTTGTGGCCGAAAACGGTCGATGGCAACATTGGAGCGAAAGAGTGGAACCGTTCTTGTATCCAGACGACGAAGTTTTGGAATACAACAATATTTTAGTGCCGAATGTGGATAACGTGAGAACGGCGTTTTTGATCGAAAATACGGCAAAGCAAAAGAAAGCAGTTCTTCTCATTGGCGAACAGGGAACGGCAAAAACGGTCATGATCAAGGGTTACCTTAACACCTTCGATCCGGAATACGCAATCAGCAAATCGTTCAATTTTTCCTTCGCCACAACTCCGAACATGGTTCAGGTATACAATTTTTTTATTTCAAAATGGAAGTTCTGTTGTAATTAACCCCAATTTTAGAGAATTATCGAATCGTACGTTGACAAGAGGGTTGGAACGACTTACGGACCTCCAGCAGGAAAAGTTTTGTCCATTTTTATCGACGACATCAACATGCCGGTTATCAACGACTGGGGTGACCAAATTACCAACGAAATTGTTCGTCAGTTGATGGAACAAAGCGGTATGAATTTAAAAACTGTCTCAACTTTTTTTTTACAAAATTTTGCAGGCATGTACAGTTTGGATAAACCTGGCGATTTCTCCACAATCCTGGATATTCAATTTTTGGCCGCCATGATTCATCCTGGTGGTGGTCGCAACGATATTCCTCACCGATTGAAGCGTCAATTCTGCATATTTAACTGCACCCTTCCAAGCACCAATTCCATGGACATGATTTTTAGTGAGTATTTTAAAGGTGAAAATTGAGCGTGATCAATTTCTATTTTAGGACAAGTCGGTGAAGGTTACTTTTGCTCGACTCGCTTCAATCCCACGATAGTTGAATTTGTTCCGCGACTTATTCCACTGACCAGGCATATTTGGGCTCAAACCAAAAACAAAATGTTACCAACTCCGGCCAAATTTCACTACGTGTTCAACTTGCGTGACTTATCCAGAGTTTGGCAAGGAATCTTGATCGTGCAAAATCTGGAATGCCAGACTATTTCTTCCCTGCTGAAATTGTGGCAGCACGAATGCATGCGTTGTATATCGGATAGATTCACCACACAACAGGATCGTGATTGGTTCTTCTTAAACTTGAGAAACCAAGCGCAACAAGAACTGGGAGGTCTTTTCGTTCATTATCCGGAGACGGAAACGTTTTGGGTGGATTACTTGCGTGAACCGCCCGATGCTGTAGGCGACGAACCCGACGACTTCTGTTTTGATGCTCCAAAAATTTACGAAGAGATCCCAGATTGGGACTTTGTGAAAAACAAACTTTTTGGTAATATAGCACGTTGTTTTATTTGGCTTATAAAAATAATTTCGGTTTAGCTTTTATGGAGAGTTACAACGAAACGATAAGAGGTGCTGGAATGGACATGGTATTTTTTCATGACGCAATGGTTCACTTAAATATTATATCCAGAATCATTCGAACCCCACGGGGTAACGCCCTCTTGGTAGGAGTCGGTGGTTCGGGAAAACAGAGCTTAACAAAATTGTCTTCTTTTATTGCCGGATATAAGAATTTCCAAATATCGTTAACCAAGTAAGTGAAAAACAAATTTCGAACCACAACTGATTATTTTTTTGTTTTCAAGGATTTACAGTTTGAATAATTTCATGGAAGACATGAAATACTTGTACAGGGTAGCCGGTTTGGAAGGTTCCGGAATAACCTTCATTTTCACAGACAATGACATCAAAGAAGAAACCTTTTTGGAATCGTTAAACAACGTCCTTAGTTCTGGAGAAATTGCAAACTTGTTTCCAAAAGAAGAACTCGACGAAATTCAGTCGGCATTGATACCAATCATGAAGAAGTTCGCTCCTAAGCGCATTCCAACTAACGACGTCTTGTATGACTACTTCATTACAAGAGCTCGTTCCAATTTACACATCGTCCTTTGCTTTTCTCCTGTAAGTCAATCTCCGTGATTTTTTCCACCCTCACATCACTATTGCATTCTTAAAGGTTGGAGAAAAGTTCCGAAACAGAGCCATGAAGTTTCCTGGTTTAATTTCTGGTTGCACCATCGATTGGTTTAATCGTTGGCCGAGAGACGCTCTCATAGCAGTGTCGAACCACTTTTTGGATCCTTTCCATATCGTCGCTACGCCGGAAGTTAAATACGAGCTGATCAAGGTCATGGGAGAAATTCAGGAGTCTGTTAGTGACATGTGCACTACTTACTACGACAGATTTCGACGTCAGACTTACGTCACTCCCAAAACTTTCTTATCCTTTTTGTCGAGTTACAAGGTCCTGTACCAAAGCAAACACGATGGCATTAATATACTGGCTATGCGAATGAAAACCGGTTTGGCGAAGCTAATCGAAGCGGCCGAAAGTGTGGACGTTTTACGAAAGGAGCTGGAGGTTTGTAATACGATATGGTTTAAAATTTCTCGCCTCATTTCCTAACTGGCTAAATAAGATCCCGCGGGAATGAAACCAATGGGTGAACACATAGCTAAACTGTGAGCTGTGTAATTTGGTAAGGACGTGGGGGACGCAAAAACGGACAATCGGTAGCGTCAAAATTTTCGTTCCGTTTCCGTTTTAGGGGGTAACAATTTTTTTTTTCTTTTTTTTTTCGCCTGGTTCCTTATTTTCAAATTAAAGTTTCGATTTTTTGGTCGTATCGTGATTGTCTCGAATTTGGATTTGCATTTATGCAAAAAAATACCTAGGTCGCAGATCGTTTTCGAGCGTTGAGGGCCGTCGATTTTAACTGCATGTTTTGTACCTTTTTTGCGCTACGATGGGTGGTGTCCAACGGATCGCGAAAGCAAATACACCGTCGCGTCGGTCGTCGAGCTGACTGTGCGGTAATTACATGCACTTTCTCACGCAGGTTACAGCCCACTTTTACTGTATAAAAATGATTTAAAAATAATTATTTGCATAAACAAATAGTAGTTTTTTTTGTATATTAAAAAAAGTTGTAAAAACATAGACATAAACGTGTTAGGCATACATGGCTCTAGACATTAAACGGATTTATATTGTTAAAATAATTTATGACCTTATGCCCAGTGAGGAATCTAAGGAATGGGATGTGACAGGCTTGAGCCCCCTTTAAAAATTATACATAACTCTACAGCCGATCAATTAACAAGAAAACAGTATAAAATCTTTTCTATAAACAATTTACTTGTTTTTAATTTCAATTATTTGATATTTTGTCGTAAAGTGAACCCAAACCGAGATATTCACGAATATTAATAAAAATTCCTTTTTCCGCGCGGTTCTTCCAATACAGCAGCCCAATCCGGAATCTCTAAACTGCGCAAGCTAAGTACGTCTTCTTTTTAAAGATGCCGGGGGGAGGCGTCTTGGGGTTCCCTCAGACACTTAAAATATAGAAGAAAAATTTACAACATGAAGCCCCTCAGTATCGAAAGTCGCAATTTTTAAAAAATAATGTGATTATAAAAGAATAATCGCATGTGTACCTGGAAGTTATTGCATACCCCCCTCGAATAACACGGATGATTGTTTTAACATATTCGGCTCGGTTTAAGCGGATAATCGTTTAACCAAGACTGGAAAAAACCGGGGCTCTTCTCCTTCTTCAGTCTTAAGATACTATATTTTTAAAATTCAAATTAAAAACATTTCATTGCAGGTTAAAGACCAAGAAATCGCCGTGGCTAACGCTGCAGTTGAAAAGGTAAGCAAACATAGTTGAAATAATTTTTGCAATACTCGCAAGCTCAAATTTTAGGTATTAGTGGTTGTTGTGGCTGCCAAAAGTATAGCCACGAAAATTAAAGAAGAATCCTCCATCGTTGCGATGCAAGCCGAAAAGCTTGTAAAAGAAATTGGAAAAGATCAAAAAGAAGCTGAGAAAAAGTTGCTCTTGGCGAAACCTGCATTAGAAGCGGCCGAGACTGCACTGCAAGTGAGTATTTTGCCATTTTTCCACTAAACCAGTAACACGTGATTATTTTTAGACAATCAAAGCTGGTGATATAGCAACTGTAAGAAAATTGGGCAAACCTCCATATTTGATTATGCTTATCATGGACGCAGTATTGGTTTACTTTAAGCGTAAGTTGGAACCGGTTAAACCTGATCCAGAGAGGAATTTCTTCATCACGTCGTGGGGTGAATCGTTAAAGGTTGGAATTTGGGCTCAAACTATGCGATAACTAACGGATTGATTCTCAGGTTATGTCCGAAAGCAAGTTTTTGGCAAATTTACAAGGATACCCGAAAGACACCATCAATGCTGAAATTGTCGACCTGCTGGTTCCTTACTTTGAGTATCCATTGTATACATTCGAAAGTGCCAAACAGGCATGCGGCAATGTCGCGGGTTTAATTTCTTGGACTTTGGCGATGGCTTCATTTTACGAAGTAAACAAGGAAGTATTGCCTTTAAAAGCAAATTTGGCACGGCAGCAAGCGCGTTTGGACAAAGCCCAAAATAAGTACCAAACAGCTATGGCTTTGCTGCGTGCAAAGGAAGAGGAAGTAAGGCAATGTGAAGAGGAATACGCCGAAGCTATGAGTGCGAAACAAGTGAGACGGTCCATATTAAAAACTTTCAGGCGGTCATATATGTTTTGTTATTCTAGTTAGTGCTTGATGACGCTGAAAAATGCCAAAACAAAATGAACCAAGCCAGTGCCTTGATTGAAGGTTTGAGCGGAGAAAGAATTCGATGGACAGAACAATCGGCATTGTTTAAAGCCGAAACCGAGAGGCTCATCGGCGATGTGTTGCTGTTGGTTGGTTTCCTCAATTATTCGGGACCTTTCAATCAAGAGTTTAGACTTACGCAGCAAACTTCTTGGATGGACATCCTGGTTTCCCTAAAAATACCGGTATCTATCAATATAAACGTCATGGATAGTTTGATCGATACCGCAACGATTGGTGAGTGGAATTTGCAAGGTCTTCCAACCGACGAACTGTCCATTCAAAATGGAATCATTGTGACCAAAGCAGCTCGATATGCGCTGTTGATTGATCCTCAAAGTCAGGGAAAAAATTGGATCAAAAATATGGAGAAGGAAAACTCCTTAATTGTGACCGCTCTCACCCACAAATATTTCAGGTGAGTGAAGGGTTTGGTTTTTCGGTCTTATTTCGGCATCCTCTTTTAGGAATCACATAGAAGATGCGGTTTCTTTGGGATATCCGATGATAATCGAAGACGTGTTCGAAGAATTGGATCCAATTTTGGACAACGTCATGGAAAAAAATTTGATCAAACTCGGTTCCACGTACAAGGTAAAAATTGGCGATAAGGAAGTAGATTTCCACAAAGATTTCAGGATGTACATAACCACGAAATTGGCAAATCCTTCGTACACGCCTGAAATTTACGCCAGAGCTTCCATAATCGATTTTACGGTCACTATGAAAGGTAAGAATTGAGCAACGAAACGGACAAATTAATATGGATTGCAAAACTTTCAGGATTGGAAGATCAGTTATTGGGCAGAGTTATTGTGACTGAAAAAAAAGAATTGGAAGCGGAACGTACGAATTTGATTAAAGGTGTAACGGCGAACAAACGAAAGATGCAGGAACTGGAAGCCAATTTATTGTACAAATTGACCACGACGCAAGGGTCTCTAGTGGATGATGACACTGTCCTCGAAGTGTTAAACACCACCAGAAATACGGCTTCGGACGTGCGGGAGAAATTAGCAATTGCCCGAGATACCGAAATAAAAATTAACGCTGCGAGAGAAGAATTTCGGTAATCCGAAAATTGTAAAATACCATATAATCCGTTTAATTGACATAATTTTAGCCCGGTTGCCACGAGAGGAAGCGTTTTGTACTTTTTGACCACCAGCATGGCGATGGTTAATTGTATGTACCAGACGTCGTTGGAACAATTTCTGGAACGATTCGATATCTCCATGTATCGATCAGAAAAAACTCCAATTACGCAAAGGTTGTTTGCATTCAGCTGCATTCTTTGTTACTCACTAAATTATTTTCAGACGAATCAACTTCATCATCGAGTACATGACTTTCGAAATATATCGGTACAAGGCTCGTGGTCTCTACGAAATCGACAAGTACATGTTTGTATTGCTGCTCACTTTACGAATCGACTTAAACCGTGAGAACATCACTCATGAAGAATTTCAATACTTCATCAAAGGCGGTGCCGCTTTGGATTTGAACGCCTGTCCGGAAAAGCCGGCAAAATGGATCACCGACATGACTTGGCTAAATTTGGTGGAGTTGTCTAAACTGCGACACTTCCAGTACATTTTGCATCAGGTGGAGAATAACGAACGGGGATGGAAGAGCTGGTTCGATAAAGATGCACCTGAAGAATCCTCATTCCCGGACGGATACAACTCTCTCGACACGTTTAGAAAACTGCTGATGATTAGGGCGTGGTGTACGGATCGTACTTTGACCCAAAGTCGTAAATACATTAGCGCATCCATGGGACATCGCTTCGCGGAACCGGCTATTTTGAATTTTGAACTATTGCATTCGGAAAGTAAACCGCTATCCCCACTGGTTTGTTTCCTGACCACTGGTGCCGACCCGACTCCCTACATAGAATCGCTTGCGAAGCGGTTGGAAAACATCACCAAGAACATTTCCATGGGGCAAGGGCAAGAAATACACGCCAGGAAGTTGTTATCCAGTGCTATGGCCGAAGTGAGTAGTTTCCAAGTTCTCAAATTGAAAACAACTATAATTAAATTTTTTGTTCTTAGGGATTTTGGACACTACTACAAAACTGCCATTTGGGTTTGGATTACATGTCTGAGGTGTTGATTTTATTTTTGGACTTGGAAAGAAACAACACTCCTATCCATCCAGACTTCAGATTATGGATAACAACTGAAGTCCATCCCTTATTTCCTATCAGTTTGCTACAAATCAGTGTCAAGTTTACGAATGAACCACCATCAGGTAATTTTGAAATAAATTAAAGACGAAGCTAAGTTATGATCCGTTTTAGGAATACGGGCCGGTTTGCTGCGAACGTACGGTTCCGTAAATCAAGACATGCTGGATTACAGCGATTCTCCCCAATACTTACCGATCATTTACGCGATATCCTTCCTCCACACAGTCGTCCAAGAACGTCGAAAGTTTGGGCCGTTGGGTTGGAACATACCGTACGAATTCAATTCGGCCGATTGGTTGTCATGCTGCATGTTTACTCAAAACCACTTGGAAGAAGTCGATCCCGCCAAAGGTCCCAGTTGGCTCACAATCAGGTTGAAAACATTCTAATTGTTCAAAAATGTTGACTGACCTCCTAATTGCAGGTACATGATTGGAGAAGTTCAGTACGGAGGTAGAGTTACGGATGATTACGACAAAATTTTGCTCAACACGTTTGCTTACGTGTGGTTCAGCGATGCAATATTTAATGAAGACTTTAATTTTTATCGCGGTTACAAAATCCTGCGCTACAAGGCTTTAGCTGACTACATGATCAACATTGATCTCATGCCAGCCGCCGATCCACCCCAAGCTTACGGATTGCATCCGAACGCCGACATCACTTACCAGACTAACACAACAACCACGATGCTGTATACGATCTTATCCATTCAGCCCAAAGAGTCGGGCGGGGGTGGAGGAGAATCGAGAGAAGCGTCGGTCGCGAGACAAACCAACGATATGTTGAGCAAACTTCCAGGGGATTACGACCCGTTTGAAGTTAAAGAACGATTGAGAATAATGGGTCACCTGAATCCGTTGAACATTTTCCTGAGACAAGAAATCGACCGTATGCAAAAGGTCATCAAGTTGGTGCGAGTTACCTTGAAGGATTTGCTTTTAGCGATCGAGGGAACCATCATAATGAATGAGGTACGATTGCATACGTATACAATTGGATGATTGCACTTTTGTGTTTCAGACCTTGCGTGATGCGTTGGATTGTATTTACGACGCCATGATACCGGGTGTTTGGCGCAAGGGTTCCTGGTTGTCAAGTACTTTGGGATTTTGGTTTACAGAACTTTTGGAGCGCAACACCCAATTTCGATCTTGGTGCTTTTCGGGCAGACCGGTTAGTTTTTGGATGACTGGTTTCTTCAATCCCCAAGGATTTTTGACCGCGATGAGGCAGGAAGTTACGAGAGCCCATAAAGGTTGGGCTTTGGATCAAGTGCTGTTGTACAACGATGTTACCAAAAATCTTCGCGAAGACATCAAATCTTCTCCAGCTGTAAGAATCCATAATTTATTGTTCGAACGATTTGATTTTGTAACGGTTGTCCTTTTTTAGGAAGGGGTCTTCGTTTATGGATTGTTTATCGACGGTGCCGGTTGGGATAGGAAAAATGCTCGTCTTGCTGAATCCATCAATAAGGTGCTATACACGTTGATGCCGGTTGTGCACGTCTATGCAATCTTCTCATCGTCGCCCCGAAATCCATTACTGTATCAGGTAAGACTCGAATTTTGTCTGGCCTTTCGGTGCGCTTCCAATTTTTGCTTCTAGTGCCCTGTGTATAAGAAACCTCGCAGAACAGATCTGAATTTTATCACCCCCCTGTGGTTACAAACTGCGAAACCACCCCAACATTGGACTCTACGTGGAGCAGCGCTTTTATGCGATACCAAATAATGAATTTTAAGATTTTTATTTATACTTATTTGTACCTTTGCTTTACATTATATTATTAATATTGAGATATTTGTATCATTTTACATCGATCTGTGCCAGTTTAAGGCAGTGGTGGATCCGCGCACACGCTAGTCTACATCGCGCATTTGATATTAAATAAACGAAAGAACTTGAGTTCGCCCCTGTAGAAAGTTTACTCTTGGTAAACCTAATTATCCAAAATATTTATATTATTTTGTTATTAAATGTATAAATAATTTATTTAGCCGATAAATTTGTGTTAATTTCATTGACCTCTTGAGATTGCATCTGCATTACTTATTAAATAATATAATTTCGTCAAGAATTTGTAGTATTCAATCGAATATCGATGACCTCAAATTAGAACGGCAATTTTTAAGTTGTTTGAAGTTGTTTTCTTTCAATTATTTTTATTGTGTTATAATTTTAAGTAATCAAGAAAAGTGATAATTTATGGTTTGATGTACGAAGTGTTGCCTAAAAACAAAATCTGACAATGTCAAGATTACGATGGTTATAAAGCAAAGACAGAAATGCCCCAGTGGCGCTTGTGATTTTGTTCAATAGACGGAGGGGGGGATTAGAGAAACGGATAAATTAATATTTGAAATGATTGCACTGCTGCAAAATTATTTTTATATATAATACCACAAGAGACTATCAAATTGTCGGCAATAATTTTTGAAACTGGAACTGAGTGTTTGTCGCCCTTAAAATCACCATGAGTGCTTTAGCACGAATGGTGATTTTAAATGGCGACAAACACGAAGATTCCATGGTTTAAAAATTAACCGACAATTTTATAGTATCGTGTGGAATTCGTTTGACAATTTCGTAAATAAAATTTCAATTTTTTCTGACAACAAATAATTTATAGTATGCGTTTACGTAGTTTCCATCGTTACTTGACAATACAGACCACGGTGGTCGTATTGCCGCGACAATACACCACCGTGGTCTGTATTGTCAAAGGAAGTAGATTATGATTGGTTCAAATTGATGAGATTCTAACATCCTATTGGTTGAATTATTATGAACGAAATTGTCATTGAAAGCTCAAAAATTCCATAGCTAAAGTTGTGGTTTAGGAATAAATTTTAAATAAGTTATTTTGGGATCTGTAAAGATTTGCGGTTTTTTTTTACTTGTCTGCTTCCTTCTAAAATTTAAATGTAGTGGTAACGGATGACCTGGTGAAGATAACCCACCCGTTATCTGAATTCATTCATTTTTAATTCAGAAATGGTCTGACGTACGCAAATTTCGAGGAAATCCCTTTTTGTAGAGAATTTTTTGTTCTTCAATTATGGTTGGATGATAACTTGCCCTAAAAATGAAATTAAACGAGTTATAGGCGAAAACCGCGTTATTTTCTAAAACACATTTTGCAAGATTTAACCATTTATTTTGTCTTCCTTGACAAAAAAGGCAAATTACGTTGGGGAGGCTAAAATTACTATTTGGAAGAGAAGCACAGCCGAGGGATCTTTTTCAGCCTGTCCAGATTTTTTGTAAGCTCTAAGACAGATACACAAAACTGATATAATATTAAATTAAAATAATATTATGACTAAAAAGTCATGCGGTTAACGGTTTCGTGACCTACCAGTGCGTAATTACTATAGTTGTGCGGCCTAATGGCCGCACCCCAACTTGTTATGGTTGATAGCAAAAAAATTAACCAATAAGAATTTGTTATGAGCACACTTATTGTACTTAGGGGTCGATTGGCCGCAAGGGCCTTTCAGAACTGCGACCAGTATTGATCTTTTGTTCATTACCCTGCTAATTAGGTATTCAGGAATTCAAATTTGCTAGCAAATCACAGAATACTCCTGAGAGGCTTTTTGTTGTACCTCCTTGGGTTTGTCCCAGATATTTAGCCTGGATCGGGCTAAGGCATCACAGCTACAGAGAATGTGTTCGGCCGATTCAGTTTCCGATTCACAGAGTCTGCATATATCAAAGAAGATGCCGGGCTGTTTCACCACATAGCCTCCCTGCTCACTGGAGAGCAGAGCTAAGAAACTTCTATTAGTTCCGATATTCGAACCAGAAATTTCCGCTCTGTAACTCAACCAGTAATCACAGTAAGCCACTGCTGTGGTCGGAGACGGCCATAGATGAAGATAAGAGCACACTTAACTTGTGCGCTATTAATATAAAAGCTGTATTCGAACATTTTTAAGTTGATAACTAATAAATAAAACAATCAAAGGTCCGGTACGAGCAAATAAGGATTTGTTCCAAACTCCAAAATCTGGTGACGCAGATGGAGGTATTGTCACAGAACTCCAACAAGTAGCTAAACAAACAGAGAGGAAAGTAAACAAACTGGTGGTGGTCAATCAATCCACAAGGATAACCGGGTTAGAAGATGAAGACAATATAAGGTTGATATAAATTTACTTATTTATTCAAAATTATTAGTTTTTGATAGTTGTTCTTTCCGATTTTGGATAGGGGACCACATGCCCTTGTACGCTTTTGAGTTAGCCGCGTATCAATACGAAAAATAAACATCATATAATCTCCTATCCAGCCAGTATTTGTTTATTTAAGTAAATCGCTTGGGAGGTGGGGGGTGGTGAATGAAATTAACCGATAGCGTTACAAAGTTTTCTGGGTCCCCGTCGCCCTTACCGTGCCAGTCACCAGTGGGCATCCACACAAATAAAGTCCAATTAGAAAAAAAAGTCCAAGATCAATTAAGAAAGTTAAAGATGTAGCAAATAAACTCATCCACATTGAAGAGGATATTATCGGGAGAAGATCTTAGTACAGAAGGAAACCTCTAGACGGTACAAAGGCCGCAGAAAATAAAGACTTAAATTAGGCTAAAAAGCAACCAAGAAGAGGAAGGCAGCCCTGCTTATTAAAATGTCGGAGACCGCTCATGCCACGAAACCATTAAGAAGATTAAAGCAAGGCATTTAGAGGAAACATTAGCAGAATAAAAATGTCACGCACTGGGGATGTCCTAATAGAATTGGAAAACGATGATGAAGGATTACAGGCAAGGCTAAAGGAGAGGATAGAACGCAAGAAGATCAGGTCCATGACAAAGCTTTTGATGGTCCAAATCCGGGAAATAGATGACCTATTGAAAGTAGTTGATGTTGGAATGGGAATCGAGAAAATAGCCGGTGGTGAGGGACAGCTCATTGTGGTATCCCCCCAGGGAAACGTTCGGAAATACAAAAAAGGCAAACATCTAAATTGATGAAAAAATATGGGCTGTCGTGGAGGTCACCAAGATTAACATAAGCCTACTAAAGGCATGCAAAGTGAGGTGTTACTACCGGTGTTACAGGTGTTGGGTTACAGACCATAATAATGAAAGGTCTAGGGGTGGAAAGTGCTGGAACTGGTGCCAGGAAGGGCACTTGACCAGTGACTGTAGAGACTCCCATTCTGCAGCGATTGCGGAAGTCGGGGACACAGGGTATGGACAGCAAGCTACCTAAAGTGTAAAAACCAATACTCATATCGAACTAATTCAATAAATTATTTAAAAAACAGGTCATAGGCCAAATAACAAAAATTTTGTTCTTCGTTTTCCCCCCGCCATTATCACAAATCGCCACGAGAAAATTGTTTCCTAAGTCGCAGCATACAATAAATTCTTGAGCCGCCCGCGCCCCTAAAAATGGTAAAATTTGAATTTGGTATTGCTGATTAAGGTAAGATTGTCTATCTGAGACGAAAAAACTCAGCTCAAGAAGAAGAATACGAGATTCAAAATGTAGAAACAAAACAGGAAAGTAATTACCGATGGGTAAATATTAGATTTTCAAAGAATTCCAATCGCTTAAAATTAAATAAATACACAAGATTCGGAATTCCAAATATTTCCAGCAAATGTAAGAAAACGTCTATTAATAACGTGAGATTTTGAAAGATGGGGATAATGGAAAATTTTAGGAATTCTTAATGTTGGGGGAGGTCAAAAATGTAAAAAGTTATCCTTGCGTAATTGATGGACGCTTCTGATTGATTTTCTAGGAGTGTCAACAATTTCCAACTTTTTTTAATGTATTCGAAAGATTTCCAACGATTTCTAAGGAATTTCCCATCAGGTCAAATTAATTACATTTAATAAAAATACTATGGAATTCGGAATTCAAAATATTTACAAAGAATCCAATAACCTCCAAGAAATTCCAACAATTTCCAAGAATTGCAATTATTTCTACATAGTTTGATCTTCTTCTTCGCATCAGGGATTAGGCCTTTAGGCCTGTTCCATCTTCTTATTGCCATTGCTTCCGAGGTCCTCCCTGGTCTCTCTTTCCTCTAGGACGATATTGATATGCAAGTGGGCTCTCCAATTATTTCGCGACGGGGCGCCGCTTTCCGAAAACAAAATAGCAATCATTACTTTCCTTTCCTAAAATTTTTATTTAAATTTTGTGCCCACGCTTTGATAGAAATTACGAGCCGCCACTGGGGCCATTACTGTTCATCCATCCCGAGTAGATGGCCGAACCATTTTAAACTTCTTCGATCGCTTCTATCTGTTATTGTATCTTGGGTCCCTATTCTTCGTCAAATTTTTTCATTTGTTATTATATGCTATATTCTTGATATTCTGGAATTTCATCTCAAGTAATTCATATCTACAGCTTGAATTTTTTTTATTTCATAATATCTTCCTTAATAACCCATACTACACTTCTATAGAATGTAAATATTTATAATTATTATCGTTGTTCATTATTTTGATGCGAATTATTTTCTCATACCTTACTTTTTTACTCGTACAGGATTGTCATAGTTGTGCGGCCTAAAGGCCGCACTGAAACCTTTTTCAATTAATAACCAAAAATATACCAATGAAGATGCGTTATAACAAATAATGTGATTCGTGATTTCCCAGGTTGTGCGGCCTAAATTTTCGAGTTTTTCAATAATAAATTGGAAAAATTATTTAGAGTTGGAATTTCGATTAATTTTATTCGCCTCCCCCTCCAAACGATTCACTTAAATAATCAAATTAATCCCGGCTGGGCAGCCCAATATGTCGTTTATGTATAGAATTAAATGGGACATTGAAACCAGGACTTTGTCGTTCTGATTGGCTAGATGATGTTTACACGCGCTCTCCTATGGAAAATTGGAAACAAATATACAAAAATAATCAAAAAAAAATTTATTATGTAAATAAATTAATTAAAATACAGTAAATATTAATTCTGCCTCTACACCTTCGGGTAAAAGAGGATTTTCGATTATAAATAAATAAATATTAATTTTTCTTCTATCTTTAAATTTTGTGCCCTCTTGCCCTCCCATTGAAAGAAGTCACGATCCGCCAATGCGAATGAAATTCTAGAAAATAGGAAGCTGCAGGGACCTGCGTGTCTGAGGGGGGTGGGAAGAGCACGTAATGTCCAACCGTGATTTGCAATTTTACCTATACAGATTCGGAAAGTTTAAGGTTTATATAAGGTAATGAAAATACAAAAAGTGGCTGTAAAATGATAAACTTTTAGAGAAAATCGACTTTGAAGTTCGCAAAAATTACACGTTCAGTGACGCGCGAGGTGTAAATTTGCGGAATCTTACCCATTTTGTTGACGGTACGTGTGCTTCTATATACTCTAAATCTTAGCGGTTTACGCACCGGCAGATGCAACACGTCTCTCGTACGAGTAACATCGATGAAAGTTTACTATTTTATCATTTTTTTTAATGCGATTTTTGGGGGTGATAGGTAAAAGGGAACTGCCGCATACCGCAACTATACCTTTAAATGCTATATCCAGGTTTTCTATGATCCCAATTTTTCGGATCCCGGTTGGGGTGTATTAATATTCTTCTAGTATGTTTAGCCCAGTAAACCAATGTCAAAACCGCTCGGGGGGCCTAATGGAGCGGAGCGGAAGGCCCGAAGCCTAGAATCCGGCAGAGCACTCGAAGAAGAAAGGTAAAAAAGAGCAATACTTATATAAATTATTAAAATATTTATTATCAATTCATTAACAATTTATTATCAATATTCATTATCAGATTCATTATCATATTTGACATTTTCTGTTCTGTCACTTCTCTTATCTACACATTGAATATACCGAACCAAAAATCTTACTTGCCATTTTCTACGCCGTGCTTTGCGTGGACAAGGCCACACTTTTGGATTTGCTACAAAATTACTCCAATATGTATAAAAAGGTTTAACTACAGTTTCATAATCGCTATTAGACGAACCAAATGTAGCAATAACATCAGGGTCTCCATCGGCCTCCAAGGAGAGCTTCTCAAAAAGTTGTCTACACCTTGTATAGAAACCGTAAATTTCATCCGAGAAATCTTTAAACCATGTCCTATTGACGTACTCATTCAAATTTGTAAATCGAATGTTCCTGAAAGATTTATTTGGATCAAAAGTTCTTGAACGTTTAGATTTTTTGAGATTCTGATTATCCGGATTATCCGGATTATCTTTCTGGGTTGATTGAAACCATCGAGACCATTGATACCATTTCTTTCCTTCTTCTTTGTCTCTTCTTTCTTTTTCTGTTTTCTTATTATCAATAATTGTAGTTTTTTTCTCAGCATAATCGTATAATGTCCTTTTCGAAGAATCGCTTAACACACTGTAGGCCTTCTGTAGTACTTGAAATTTTTCTGTATATTCTTCAGCTTCGTCTAAATGTTTGTCCGGATGCCATTTCAAGGACAATCGTAAATAACTTTTTCTAATTTGGACTTCGTCTGCGTCTTTGGGTACGCCTAATACTTCATAGTAGTCCATCTTATCTTATCGTAGTATAAATTAATTATTAATGTTGAAATTGCTATGTGTTATATTATTATTGTATTACATTATTTCAGTTGGTATTAGGATAATAATCTGTTAAATCTTATTCAAGCAAATAAAATTGCTCCATTGTAGTCACGTGAACCAACCAAAATATTTCGCAATTTACATTAAGCAAACGCCACTGTGCGGATGAATATGAAATTAGTAAGTGACGTATTAAATGAAAATAGAAATTGGTTCTGCAGGCTCAAGACCTAACAAAGTGAATTAATTAAGAAAACATATTACAATAAATTTAACAACACATTCAAAACGTTTACAAACGTTCGTCACAAAATGACTTGGAATTTTGAGATATACGTCCAAACACAGCCATGTTGTTACTGGTGGCGCCACCAACCGTAATGTAAATCGCGAATAATATGATTTGATTATACTGCCGATTGATTCACATTAGGGGTCGTCCATAATGGACTTCCGCAATTTTTTTTCGATTTGTAACCCCCCCCCCTCTTGGCACAGGCTCTTTACACGAGGCGTTCGGCTGCAGGAAAAACGCCCCTGCAATTTGCTCTTAGGATGTTGTTTAGTCAGTAGCGGCTTGCGCAGGGAGGGCGCTGGTATGCCGCCCTCTCAAAAACTCCATACAAAATCATCAATCAGCAACGAAGAAAATATTCTACTTCAGATGTTTTGAAGTTGTTAAGTTCGGGAAATCGGTAATCCAAAAATAGTTCAAATAAATGAAATGCAAATATTCAAAAATTATCAATTTGTTTTAGTAAAATTAGGAAAATAATATAAAACGCCAATCTCGTTTTAAACTCTTTGAAATCATTTCATATTCCAAAATAGTTCAAATGTCCATCAAAATCAGTTAGAAAAAGCACATAAAATCCAAAAATATGTATTTAAGCGTTTGTATCTACCGGAAAACAATAGCATAGAAGAAAACTTGGAAGTTCTTTCATAACCAAAAATAGTTCAAATCTCTTACGTAATTAAATCTTCTTTCACAAAACTTATAGAAATTTAAGAAAAATGTGAAATACAAATTCTTAAATATAAATCTTAATTCGGTCATCTGGTGATGACCATCGACACAATGTAGATTTTAAAATTGATTCTGTCGGCCCCCTATAAA
This sequence comes from Podabrus alpinus, assembly GCA_932274525.1. Classification (NCBI taxonomy): domain Eukaryota; kingdom Metazoa; phylum Arthropoda; class Insecta; order Coleoptera; family Cantharidae; genus Podabrus; species Podabrus alpinus. The sequence goes on along the minus strand of OW026452.1, from coordinate 39,951,936 downwards.
AATATGCGACTGGTGGTATCACCAGTAACATTTCACGGGAAAAAAGGTTTCCCCAGATTTCTTCGCTGGGGACTTCACTGAGAATTTCGACCTCCCAAAAGTTGATTGGATCCGTTCCTATTTTCGTACTTCTCATTTCGTCAAAAAAACTAGCTACAGAGCTGGGTTCTGTATTTAGTACATAAAATATTGGGCAATTAACAAAATGTCAGGGTCAAAAGAGAAAAGCAAGCGAATCTGCAATCACAAAAGCAGTTCAAATGTTTACCAATCATTCAGGTTTTATTTTTCATACAGAAAAAATTAAAATAAGAGGAAGTTTCTATCAAAATCAATAGAGAACAAAATGAATCTAAACAGAAAAGAAGAAATTTGCTGTTTCGAAATTCAAAAATAGTTCAAATCACTGCTTATTGTTTTCTTTCTATTATACGTGGAAAATTAAGGGAAAGTTATTATTAGCGTTGTGAATTAGTAGATGAAGACGAAAATCAAAAAAATACAAAAGTAAATATTCTCTTATTTGTGTAGATATTCAGGATAAAGGGGGGGGGGGGGGGGGACAGCGAACAAGTTGTCCTTCAATTAGATCTCCTAGGGTGAAATTGGTAGGATTTGCTGATGATATGGTAAATATTATAAATTTTAAGTAATAACGGAGTGAGTTCTCTGGAAGGCGGGGGGGTTCCATCGTCGCCACTGAAAATTACTTTAGTAGTTCAATTGTATTTAAGCAAGTAATAAGAATTCTTTAAAAAAAAGTACTTTCCAAAGATGCACATGAAGTCAAGATGCAACTTTGATTGCTTGTTCCCATTTCATGTTGAAATAAGAAAAAGTCCAAAGATCCTCTTGTCATTTCTTACCGAATTGCATAGCAAACTAGTAAATTAACGGAAACTTTGGGAAATAGCAGATAGGAAGAAAACTGAACGCAGCGGGTAAAATTTTAAAGATGTCGCGAAGTTGTTATGTAAACAAAAATAATTCAAATGTCCCAAAATACACCGAAAGCCTTATAAAATAGTTCAAAGTTAAACAATAGTTTTTTTAATCTAAATATTTTAATTCTTTGAATTTTGATCGTTTGGTAATTTATTAAAATAAAAATGAGTAGTTCAAATGTACCACAGTCAAGTTTTCCTAATATAATGTATTTGACATTAATTAACAACTGCAAGTTTGATCTAGAAACAAAGAAATTTTATATACACCCTTTTGACAAAGCCGGATTAAAATATTTTACTGAAGAGGTAAACAAATATGTGGGGGGGGGGGGGGGAATGAAGTAGGTACGGAGAGTTTATTGAAATAAGCGCTGTCACGCTCATTAACAATCCTCAAGTTTCCTCAATTTACAATAATTATAATTCAAATAATTTAGCGCAGGGATGAGCAACTTTTTTTTTATAACGGGCCCAGCTACAAATTTAAAAATGTTGCGCGGGGCCGCATGGAAGAAACTTATGATCATACAAACACTGAATGATGAACTCAAATTATCTTTTTATTAACGAAATAAACCTAGTAAACAAAATAAATGTATAAACCTAACCTTACAAGTCAAAATGTAAAATCTTTGAAGGGCCGCACGAGAAAGTGTGGCGGGCCGCGCGTTGCTCATCGCTGATTTTGTGTTATTTTTGTTAAATTTTTAAATATTACGCCGTTCCAAAAATTCCAAATATTGTTTTAACCTAATTATTTCAGGGATTCAAAGGAGTCGAACCCCCCCCCCCCCCCCATTTTGAATCACAACCATGGCAACTACGCAATAGAACACAGAATTATTACTACGATTGATGTACACCTCTTAGGTGCTAGTATCAGACCTAAAAAAATTTTTTTTAATTCTTTTTTGAATTCAAACTGGAGATTTAAAGCAAATATTTTAATTTCTACCGTTAGATAGTCGTATCACCAAAAGTATTGATTTTTAGTATAAATAGTGAAATCCTTTTTTAAAGAGCGTGATATTATCTGTAAACTACATCTAAACTCTTTATGGTGTAAAATTAACGGTTTTCGAGTTATGAATAAAATTAAGTAAACAAATGTTAAAAAATTCCAAGTTGGATGTTTTTTAGTTGGATATTTTTACAATTTGCGATATCAACCATGTTCTTTAGTGTAGAACACAAGAAATTTTGATTTGAGCGGGGATGGATACGTAACCCTAGCCAATTTTTCTTGAAAATTATTGTTATATTTTACTAAAAAACTACATTTTTTCGGAAAATGCAAGTTTTTCTTCGTACTGGATGGGTTTATCAGAACAGTTCGCTAGACTAAAGTTGTAGTCCGTTAAATTTTCCAGAACAGTAGCGTAAATTTTCTCATAAAATGTCTCGTTTAAAATATACAGGGTCGGCAGGAAAAATAAAACAATAAAATTTCGATGTTTCTAACATTTTCTTACCAAATTTGATCCATAACTCGAAAACCATTGCTTTGAGACAATAATGGTTAGAATCTATTTTGTAGATAATTTCATGCTCTTAAAGAAATCCCCCCCCCCCCACGATTAACGCTAAAAATTCAATAGTTTCGGTGTTGTGGCCATTCGAAAGAAGAAATTTAAAAATATCTAGTTTTCAATTCAAAAATTCAAAATGAGGTGGGGGAGAAAATATTACATACAATTTTTATATTGTGATTGTGCAAATGACCTACTTAAAGTCACTTAACCGAGAGTTTCGAAGTGGATAGGGGGCCGTTCATGTATTACGTAAGACGTTTTTTGGGTACTGTGCAGTTGTTCTGACTAGGGGTGCGCGATTATGAAATTTCATAATCGATTATAAAAAATAATCGATTTTTTTCGATTAATCGATTATTGAAAATAATCGATTATTCATAATCGATTATGAGTTCATAATCGATTATGAACTCGTAATCGATTATGAACTCGTAATCGATTATGAACCCATAATCGATTATGAATTCATAATCGATTATGAACTCATAGTCGATTATGAACTCATACTCGATTATGAACTCATAACTATAATAGGTAGGGCTATTAAGGGTTACTAAATTACTATATAATTTATTATTTTGATAATTGTGTTACGGTGGTGCTGATAAGAAGTGTTGCTAAGCACCAGTTGATAACATAATTGTCTTTTATTTTAATTTTTCATTTATTTAGGATATACCTAAACAAGTATTTAGAAATACATGCATTTTGTCTAGATTACGACCACTTTTCATTTTTAAACCTGTGGAACGTAAGTAATAAGTTTTATAATGTAAATAATAATAAATTTACTACGTCACGAAGAAAGACGGACAACCAGACATGACTTTGTAATATTATGTAGTACCAAAGATAAACATGTCGTGCAATCTCAAAAGTGCAAACCCACAGTAATTCTACCCACTAATTAACGAACTAGATCAAATTATGAATTGGAATTAAATTTTTATTTAAAAAACATTTAAAAATTATTTTGATCTGGAATTGAAAATATTTAAATAAACTTACATTAATTAGTTAATCTACATACATTAATTTAATTTCGAAAATTTTGTAGATCATTTTATTGAGTTTGAATTCTGGAGATTCGTATTACCGTGGGTTCAAATTATTCAGATTGCACCACATAACCTCCAACCAAGTACCTGGAAGCATATTATAATGTTGCGATAAAAAATTTGTAATTGCAGGTTTATTTTCATAATCGATTATTTCCACAATCGATTATTTTCACAATCGATTATTTTCACAATCGATTATTTTCACAATCGATTATTTTCATAATCGATTATTTTCACAATCGATTATTTCTATAATCGATTAATCGATTATTATAAATTATCATAATCGATTATGAAATAATCGATTATTCGAATTACGGTGTCGATTAATCGATTATATGCGCACCCCTAGTTCTGACTACTCGAAACAAATTTTCTTCAGCTGCACACTAAAGAACACACTTAATATAACAAATTCTCAAAATATGAACCGAGAATTTATTATCAAAATTTTGAAATAATCGATTTTGAACTTAGCTAATTTTCATGTAATTCAGTGGTGGATTAACGAGATTCGGGGCGCGTCGCTCATTCTGTTGACGGTACGTGCGCTATGAATGACCCTAACACTTAGAGTATTCCGCACCGGCAGATGCAGCTCGACTCTCGTACATGTAACATAGATTATTTTTTGTTTTTAGGCGATTTTTTGGGGGTTTAAAATCCCGGTTGCCTTCATCCCGGTTTGCTTGATGGATGGCGCCTTCTCGTATGTTTAGCTCTGCCGCGTGGCGGCGTACGCGATTGAAAAACCGCCCGGAGCCCCAGAGGGGCGTAGGGTAGGTTTTTTGATGCGCCCAATTCTGGCCGTGCCAGATCCACCTAAAAAAGTAATAGGTTTTCCCCATAGTTTTTTAAGTTTATTTAATATTTTTTGAATTTTTTCACTTTTTTGGCAATACACGGGTTATTTTCCATTTTTTTGATTATATTTATTACTAATATCCACTAATCACACCCCCATCTATCCTAATTTCAAAGAAAAATTCAAATCGCAGCGAAAAAATTTAACGCATTTTCAAGGGACCACGGGCGAACGATGCACATCGGCCGGGGTCTACCGCATACTCGATGCGACTTTCCCGTACTTTTCAAAAGTCGATATTGGGGTTGTTTTTACTCCGTTCACCCTTTTTTTTATTTTAATAGACAAATATAAGCCTGTTCTTTAGTGTGTAGCTGAAGAAATTTTTTTTCAGCTAGTCAGAGTAACTGCACAATCGCCAATATACAACCAATATAACAATTTGTAACGTATGGTTGAACTCTGTAAAACACCCCTATTTTTAATCAACTTCAAGGGCTGCCTCTGTTTTAGACTAGTAAATGTTAATCTTCCGCAATTTTGTTTTTCAATTCTACTATATAAACCTTCAGCATTCCGAATCTCTATAGGGAATTTGTCAAATCCGGGGACCGTTTTGCGTGCATTTCCAAGAGCACGTAAAAAGCAGCGCCGTATTAGCAAGGGTGAGGCGACTGAGGCTTTGACTCAGGCGCCATCGCAATGGGGGCGCTAAACCTCGACGAAACTCAATAAATAATAGTTTAAAATATTCAAAATGATATGAATCTTTTGGGAGGGTGGCCCATATATTCAAATTTGCCTCAGGCGCCAGAAGAGCTCGCTACGGCGCTGGTAAAAAGTCACCTCGATTTTAAAAATTCTCTAAGATATTCGGAAAGCTGAACATTCATATACTAGATTTAAAAAAAATGCGGATAAATCACATTTACCCTTCAAAATCAATCCTTGAAGTTGATTAAAAATTGGGTTTTTTTACAGAGTTCAACCATACGTCAAGCTTTCTGTTGTCGGTGTGAGTGCTCCGATATACACTTAAGTGTATGTTATGGTGAATTGGGCATTGACGTCAATGGCCGGACAATGACGTCAATGACTATTTTTGCTGGACATTGACGTCATTGTCCGGTCTTTGACGTCAATGCCCGTTCACGGTGGACAATGATGTAAATATTTTTATCTGATTGTAATATTTACGTCCTTGGCCGGTCAATAACGTTATTGGCCAAAAGTGAACGGACAATGATGACATCAAAATTTAATGGATAGGAAGCAAAACCAAATATGTCGAATTTTGCTTATTTTGCGATATTTATTTGTACAGATCGTCCATCAGTGAAGTATTATAATGTTTAATAATTTATTAATAACAATTTTTAAAAATAATATTTTTATTATCAACTTTATTATCATCGCGTTTTGTTTGAATCGTTTTAAAGCCCGCATTTCATTATAGCTTCTAGCAGCCGAGCTTCTAGAAGCCCAACATTTGTAATGCATTGACTCTTAAGCCCGTCTTACATCAGGACATTTCTGGCGTCATTTCTTGCGCCATTTCTGCGCAGAGACGAGTTCATAGTATTTGCGCGTGCGTATACCGTTGTGCGCAGAAATGGCCCAAGAAATGACGCCAGAAATGTCCTGATGTAAGACGGGCTTTATGGAACCAAACTCACTTCGGCTGGTAGAAGCCTACCAGCCGAAGTGAGTTTGGTTCCATAAGAGTCAATGCATTACAAATGTTGGGCTTCTAGAAGCTCGGCTGCTAGAAGCTATAATGAAATGCGGGCTTAAGTTAATGCTCTCATTAAATCGCCTACGCATTTCATTGAGATCCATGGTATCCATTTATCTTCTGTTCGTTAGGGGTCGTCCATAAATCACGTCACCCAATTTTAAGCAATTTTTAACCTCCCCCCCCCCCGATCGTCATACAAACCTAGACCCCCTCCAAGTATTACGTCACATATTCTTGAACCCCCCCACCCACAAATTTTTCAAATTTAAAATGTATAAGGTATAATAAAAAGAAACCCGGGGCGGATTTCATGGGTGTCATCCCCACCTCGGCTGATGACCTTTTTTTAGGGGAAGCACCCCAGAAAATAGTTTTTTTTGAATACTTATAAGAAAATATTTAATCTATAATATATTTTGTGACGTCACAATTTTTGAAACCCCCCCGCCCCCATTGTCACAAGGGTCGGACCCCCCCCCCCCAGGAGCGTGACGTATTTTATGGACGATCCCTTATGTCTTTGTAAACGTTAGAATTTACTTAATCTTATATAACATTTACAGATAAATTTTGAAGTTGGTAATAATCCCTTAATTCCTTAATAGCTACTACCAATTATACAGGCACTTTTAATATGTACATGCCCGATGGAATAATATCATCATCGCCCGCTCTGTATTGGGCAATGACGTCATTGCCCGGACAATGATGCAAAAACCATAGAGGTGCATGTCAGTGGGCCCCCCAGTTTCGAATTTTTTTATAAAAATGGTGTCACACGTTTGAGCATCGTTAGAGCCTGAATGAGCTTCCATTATTTTCGTTTGAGCCTCAAAGGTCGCGGAGTTATTCGCAAAAAACAACTGGGGGGGGCCATAGACATGATGGCCCCCCAGTTTCGAATATTTGCATGAATTTGGTGTCAAACGTTAGAGCATCGTTAGAGCCTGAATGAGCTTCCATTATTTTCGTTTGAGCCTCAAAGGTCGCGGAGTTATTCGCAAAAAACAACTGGGGGGCCGTAGACATCATAGCCCCCCCAGTTTCGAATATTTGGGTGAATTTGGTGTCAAACGTTAGAGCATCGTTAGAGCCTGAATGAGCTTCCGTTATTTTCGTTTGAGCCACAAAGGTCGCGGAGTTATTCGCGATAAACTTCTGGGGGGGGCCGTAGACATGTTTTTCCATTTTCCTTCCTATTTGGAATTTTTGTATGAAACTGATGCCAATCGATAGAGCATCGTTAGAGCCTCAATGAGCTTCTATGGTCATGGTTTTAAGTTAATATATTTACAAAGTTAAGGATGTTTTAAATTTTCGACCAAACTCCGAGCAACATGCATGCCAGATTAAAAGATAAAAAATTTTAAGTTGGTTATAAAAAACCCTATATAAGCGAGAAATTGTATTTGAAATTATAAAAAGTTTATCGAAGGAATATAGCGAAATAGAGTATCATCGGTATCATGCCGAGAAAATCTAATATTGATCTGAAGTACCTTAACCTAGTTATTGTTGCTAATAAAGAGAAAATTTATGATCCAATGGGTAAAAAGTTTTGGGGCCCATCAAATGTTTGTTGATCGGAAATAGTAAAACAATTTGGTAATACCACCGTTTTGCACAAAATACGTTTATAACCACGTGATCTTGAACAGGCACAACATTATGGAAGAATTAAATTCACAGGTTTCATCAAAATACACTGCAGAAATTAACTCGGATATATCGGATGAGGATCAAGAAGAAAACGAAGGTGGCGGTAAACTTTAGAATTTCGAATAACTTCGACAGCGGAAGAGTGAAATAGTATTTCTCCGTCCAATCGCTCTTACAAACGATCAGATGGGAACAACAGCGATAATATTAGAAATTACGAAACTTTGAAAGCACACTACTGGACAGATTTAATTCATACCAAAAGTTTTAGAGAGACGAAAATTCCATGTTGTATAATATACAAACGTTGTAAAATCTACCCAAGTGGATTTTGTTACCTTCAAATAGTAAGTGGTCGATGCAAATCTTGTCATGGCATTTTAAAATGTGTCGTGGAAAATATTCCAAAAGCGGAATATGGTGTCGTGATGGAGTGCATATACACTGGTTATATTAACAACTGCAATCAAGACGTTAAAAGAAATATGTCGAAAGCCAAACGGGAAGAATTAGAAACTAATTTAAACAATGAGAAAATGACACCTTCTTTTATCCTTAATGACGAGGTACGAAAACTTATGGACTATGGCAATTCGCAATCCAGTAATTTACCGACTACAAATGCACTGCGAGTTTTAGTTTTATTAATAAAAATTTTTCTTCAAACAATAATTTTGCAGTTGATATTATATGAAATCGATGAAGGTAATAATGATTATTTATATCAACTAAAGCTTTATATTCCTTTAAGTTGATGTTTTATTTATAATTTTCGTCATGGAAAGTCAGGGAATTAAAATAGCAATGATGGTGGGAACCTTCAATCTGGCAAAATTCAAGTTAACGCATGTTGCTCGGAGTTTGGCCGAAAATTTCAAACATCCATAACTTTGTAAATATATTAACTTAAAACCATGACCATAGAAGCTCATTGAGGCTCTAACGATGCTCTATCGATTGACATCAGTTTCATACAAAAATTCCAAATAGGAAGGAAATGGAATGTCTGCGCCCCCCCCCCCCCCCCAGAAGTTTATCGCGAATAACTCCGCGACCTTTGTGGCTCAAACGAAAATAACGGAAGCTCATTCAGGCTCTAACGATGCTCTAACGTTTGACACCAAATTCACCCAAATATTCGAAACTGGGGGGGCTATAATGTCTACGACCCCCCCAGTTGTTTTTTGCGAATAACTCCGCGACCTTTGAGGCTCAAACGAAAATAATGGAAGCTCATTCAGGCTCTAACGATGCTCTAACGTTTGACACCAAATTCACGCAAATATTCGAAACTGGGGGGGCCATCATGTCTACGGCCCCCCCAGTTGTTTTTTGCGAATAACTCCGCGACCTTTGAGGGTCAAACGAAAATAATGGAAGCTCATTCAGGCTCTAACGATGCTCTAACGTGTGACACCATTTTTATAAAAAAATTCGAAACTGGGGGGGCCACTGACATGCACCTAAACCATAGATAGATTCTTAAATGTCAACAGTGCCCAACCGTGAAGGACATTGACGTCAATGGCCGGACATTGACGTCAATGCCCGAATTGTCATCATTGACCGTAACATATACACTTATGTGTATATCGGACACCCAAAAATTATAAGAAACCCAATTCGTAAATTATTTGGGGTTTACAAAGAACCCATTTTTTATCCATCTGACATGCGAAACATTTGCGAACAACTCCTAACCTGGTGGATATCCTAAAACGTCCAGCTTTCCGAATCTCTATAGGAAATTTGTCGATTAACGTAAATAACGTAAATAATTAATATTATAGTATCGTGTTTTACATTAACATTACCAACAGCACACTAAATTTGATTAAATAATTTTCAAATTTTGAAATTCAATAAAAAAAAATCTTACGTAAGAAATTGTCATGGCCCCCCTACCCCCGAATAAGCAAAAATAAGATGTAAGCTAGCCCCCACCTCCCCCTAAACGTCTTACGTAATACATGAACGGCCCCTAGGTCAAAAACCATTGAATGGGAAAATAATGGATCGATGATTCTGTCATAAATAAATTAGTCAGGATGTTTCAGGATTTACTTCAGATCTGAAGTAAATCCTGAAACCTCGTTTTGTTTTGTTCACCATGGATGGTAAAGTTTAAATGTACGAAATATTTATTCAGAATAAGAATTATTCAAAACCTTTTTCAATTGTTTACTCTGGATTTACTTTTTATTTCATAAATACTTAGTATGATGTAGGCAAATTTTGTTAATCTGTTTTATAGAGAATTTTGTGCTCTTCAATTTTGATTTGATGATAATTTTCTCTAAAAATGAAGATAAGCGAGTTATGAGCGAAAAACTACTGTAGAGGATTAAAATCCCCACTTGGGGAAAAGGCCGACAGGGAATTTTAGGCGATTTTGCAAATAAAATCACGGTAAAATTTTGGAATTCAGTCAAATTTGACTGCCTATGACCCACATTTTGGTAATTGATGCTATACCAAATTAGGTGAGAGTACCCTAACTCTGACTACTCGAAACAAAATTTCTTCTGCTACACACTAAAGAACACAGTTAATATAACAAATTCTCAAAATATGAAGGGTGAATTTATTATCAAAATTTTGAAATAATCGAATTTGAAAAGTACGGAAAAGTAGCATAAATCATGCAGTAGACCCCGGTGATGCCACATTCATCGGCCGGCCGGCGCATTTTGTTGACGGTACGTGCACTGGGATATACTCTTACACTTAGAAAATTTCGCACCGGCAGATGCAGCTCGACGCTCCTACATGTAACATCGCTTATTTTTTGTTTTTACGCAATTTTTTGGGGGTGAAACGTAATAGTATACTGCCCCATACCGCAACTATACTTTTTAATGCTATTTCGAGGGTCTCTCACATCCCGGTTTTCTTGATCGGTGGCGCTTCTCGTATGTTTAGCCTAGTAACCAGAGTCAAATCCGCCCTGGAGGGGTGCAGAGCGGAGCGGAGCGGTGCGGCGCCCCGTAAGGGTAGGATTTGACGATGGATTACCCTCCTTTTCGAATGCACACCCCTAAAATTGGAAGGCAAAAAAAATTTTATTTTTTCACTTTTTAGGCAATACACGAGTTATTTTCCATTTTTTTGATTATATTTATTACTAATATCTACTAATCACACCCCCATCTATCCGAATTTCAAAGAAAAATTCAAATCGGACCGAAAAAATTTCACTCCATTTCAAGGGACTGTAACCGGATATATGTGCAGACCCCGGGTTCGACCGGCTACATGAATTTACTTTTCCCTTCTTTTCAAAAGTCGATATTTTCGTTATTTTGACCATATTCACCCTTTTTTTCCTTTAATTAGACAAATATAAGCCTGTTCTTTAGTGTGTAGCTGAAGAAATTTTTTTCAGCTAGTCAGAGTTACGGAACTCTCGCCCAAAATTATTCTATTTCTAGACATTGCCCTCCCAATATAGAAAACCACGAGCCGCCACTGCTAATATAATACCATCAGCTACCTGCTAGCAACTCGCAATAATGATCTAATAATAATTTAAAAAAATTATTATTTCTAAAATCAGTCTGAACGTCTGAGGTTTGAATATCAAAAAAGCGTTTTTTTTTGTGCACACCATTTGATTACCTAATCCAGCCACCACAAATAATACCAACACTGGTTTCCGTAGTTTTAAATAAACCGAACATTGATAACCTTCTTGTAAGCGATAAAAGCAAATAAAAGTGTAAAATCTAAGTGCGGACTTTCCAAATCCCAATTTAAATTGCAACATTTCGAATAATGTTTACGAAAGCTTCTAATTATAACAATTAGCTACTATAAACCAATTGATTAGTACACTCATTTAGGGTGTAATTGGAATGTTATTCTTATTAGCTCATAACTGTGAGTCATCCAGGCGAACGTTTCGGTTCCATAAAATACAATCACGTGCTTCGGTTTCGAATAACCAAATCAAAAAAATTATTTTTTAAATATGCGTGGAGTGTTTGTTTGGTTTTGAAAGCGTTAGAAATTTGTGTGGTATTGTTCACCTAGATGATGTCACCATTAAAATGCTTACATATTTAAATGTTGAAGGTCTGCGATATTTTTATCCATAAAATTGTTTACTCACCCCGCGCCGCGGTTTCGTCGCCAGGTGTGAAATGTACACCGGTCACCTTTTGAACCGACGCAACGCACCATCGACACAGCAAAATTCAAGCACGTTGGCACGTAGGACCTGCCTACTGATATGCAAACAAAAACTGATTTAGCAAAATAACATCAGATCGGGTTACTTTTCACCACCCCCTCGTAAGCACTTTGTAACGGAATGTTTCCTTGTTAATTAGCGTGGGTTTACCTTGTTTGATAGCTGAATGGCCATTGAAAACATTGTAGTAGTATCTTTTGATCAAAACATTTTGTTAATTGCATAAATTGACGGAAGTTTCTTTTTTGCATATTATCCTTCTTCCTTTCTAGCACGAGTCCTTTATACCCAGTGTGACAATGTGTGCGGTACCTTTAAAAAAATCTTTGTTAAAGCTAACAACCAACACAATAGACCGATTTCGAAGAATTCGGACTGTGATTTTGAATGATTCCGCTCACCAGGTAAAAAATTTTATTACCTACCTACAAACCTACCCCATCATCGAAACAATGTTGTGCGTAAGGGAAGCATAAGAAAGATTTCACATAATTTACTTTACAATTTTACGACCTTCCGAGCCTGAGGTGACTGAAACACAATTTTAACAATTTTTTTAATCGATTTCCTTCTCGATGGTTATAATAATGATGGGTTATCTACAGGTGACAATACAAATGATAAATGGACTGACTGTATGGTACGACAATGCATTTAATCAAAAACTCGTTATTCATCTCGAGCAGGATGGAATGAATAAAGTTCAATTGTTTACTGAATGACTAATTTATTTATGAAAGAATGACAATTTTTTATGCACATCATCGATCCATTATTTTCCCATCCAATGGTTTTTGACCTATCCACTTCGAAACTCTCAGTTAAGTGACTTTAAGTAGGTCATTTGCACAATCACAATATAAAAATTGTATGTTGTAATATTTTCTCCAGGTACAAGTCGCCGCCCCCAACCCCAATAATTTTTTCAAAAAACAATTTAATCTAGATGTTTTTAAATTTATTCCTTCGAATGGCCACAACACCGAAACTATTGAATTTTTAGCGTTAATCGTGAAAGATTTCTTAAGAGCATGAAATTATCTACAAAATAGATTCTAACCACTATTGTCTCAAAGCAATGGTTTTCGAGTTATGGATCAAATTAGATAAGAAAATGTTAAAAAAATCGAAATTTTATTATTTTGTTTTCCGTACCGACCCTGTACATTGTAAACGAAATATTTTATGAGAAAATTTACGCTACTGTTCTGATAGAAAATTTAACGGACTACAACTTTAGGCTAGTAAACTTTTCTGATCCAGTACGAAGAAAAACCTACATTTTCCGAAAAATACGTAGGTTTTTAGTAAAATATAACAATAATTTTCAATAAAAATTCAACTTGGAATTTTTTGTTTAACATTTGTTTACTTAATTTTTTGCCATTCCGGGGGTAAAGTACTCACTTTTTACCCCGGTTTGCGGGCGTAAAGGGGCACTTTTTTACCCTGCGGGAGTAAAGTTAAAAAATAGGGGGGTGAGCGGGAGTAAAGTTAAAAAATAGGGGGGTGAGCGGGAAATAAAGTCACCAGATGACTGGTGACTTTAGTTTAGTAACGGCCTTAACCATGGAATAGTGCGACCACAAGGTCGATGACTTCAACGTTTTAGCCTTCTCGTAAAAAAATGCCAAAAACACGTCTTCACTAAAATAATCTGACAATTCTTTATTCTGGCACCACTGCACAAAAGCGTCGTACTGTTTTTGGTAAACTTTTCTTGATTTTGCCGGCAACAGTTCCACCAACGCCATCTTCGCTGCTTCGGCAATTTCTACGTTCTCGCTCATGGTACGTGTTGCTCTTTCAAAGGCACAAATTTAAATGAAATGAAGCATTGGAATCAATGGCATTGGTAGAATCAGGGGTGCCAACTGCTATTTCTTAGTAATTTTTAGTAGTATAGTTGGTAATATTACTAGTGCTATTTTGCGATTTATCGACCACGTGTAGGTATTATAAAAAAAAAAGCGTTAAATTTTTGCTTTAAGTTTCTAAACTGGCGAAGTTCCTACTTTACCTCTCGGAATGGCAAAAAACAGTATATGCACGACGGTAGTAAAGTGACTTTTGGCCCATGGGTAATTGTTTCACTCGGCTGGCGCCTCGTGTAAACAATCCTTTACCCTCGGGCCAAAAAAGTGTCACTTTGCTACCTTGGTGCATAATGTACTATTATTCATAACTCGAAAACCGTTAATTTTACACCATTCAAAAGTTAGATGTAGTTTATAGATAATTTCACGCTCTTTAAAAAAGGATTTCACTATTTATACTAAAAAATCAATACTTTTGGTGATACGACTATCTAACGGTAGAAATTAAAATATTTGCTTTAAATATTGCTCCAGGATTTGAATTCAAACAAGAATTAAAAAAAAAATTAGGTCTGCTATTAGCACCCAAGAGGTGTACACATCAATCGTAGAGACACCCTGTATAATTCTGTGTTCTATTGCGTAGTTGCCATGGTTGTGATTCAAAATGAGGGGGGGGGCAGGCAATATACACATGTTTTCGACTACTTCGCTAAATTATTTGAATTTTAATTATTGTAAATTGAGCAAAATTGAGGATTGTTAATGAGCGTGACAGCGCTTTTCCATTATCAAACATCGTTCTTTCTTTATTTTAATTAACCTTTAAATGCTCGCGTGGCGTCTATGAGGCGCCACGGGTGCTTTGAATGGCTGTAACTCTGTTATTTTTTGTTTTCATTCAATCGGGATATTATCTATTCCTCAAATACATATTTAGTAACATAATAAACCTTAGATCGATGTGATCCTTCTTTTTGTTTGCTGTAAATAAATTAATAACTGCGATGGTGCGCGACTTGGAGCCTCAGAGGCGCCACGCGAGCAATTGCGTTACTCAAATTTTTGTTTTTCAATTTTTTTATTCTATTTGCAATATTGTTTTACACAAAAACAATAAAAACTTAAATTTTTATGCAATAGTATAAAATTTTCGCACTTTTTGTGCGATTGAAGGTATGGGGGATTCCCCTAGTCAGTTACATGTATTCTTATGGGTAAATTTTCGAACTTCAAATTCGATTTTGCTAGGACAGTCTTACGTTTTGCTGTTTACATATCAGTGTTTATGTGCTGTGAAAGTGTTCACATCAAAAAATTAGCATGGCGTGGTCAGGAAAACGACCTCTAACTACAGATGAACTTGAGGGCGACGAAGAAGTTGACATGGGCGATTTAGATTCTTCCGAAAGTGAAATTGATTCGAATAATGAAGTATTGATATCCACGACAGCGATTCAGTAATTGAGACTGACGATGAATGTGATGAAAGTGAAAATAAAGACACTTTTTTGCATAATGCCTTTTTTTATTTAATAATAAACTATTTAAAAACGATATAAACATATTTTTTATTCTTAGCATAGACGGATAAAAGTTTGTCTTAACTAAAAAAAAAAATTGGAAGCAAACTATTTACTTAAATAATGAAAAGAAAATGGTGGCGCCTGAGAAGCGCCACGCGAGCACTTATGTATGTAGGTCCGGCTAACGCGAGCACTTAAAGGTTAATCATAAATTTATATAACATCATATTTCAATAAACTCTCAGTACTTCATTAGCCCCCCCCCCCCCATATTTTTTTACCTCTTCAGTGAAATGTTTTAATCCGGCGTTGTCAAAAGGGTGTATAAACATTTTTTTGTTTCTAGATCAAACTTGCAGGGAAAACTTGATTAGCGTACATTTGAACTACTCATTTTTATTTTAATAAATTGCCAAACGATCAAAATTCAAAAAATTAAAATATTTAGATTAAAGAAGCTATGGTTTAACTTTGAACTATTTTATAAGGCTTTCGGTGTATCTAAGGACATTTCAACTATTTTCGTTCACATAACAACTTCGCGACATCTTTAAAAATTTACCCGCTGCGTTCAGTTTTCTTCCTATCTGCCATTTCCCAAAGTTTCCGTTATTTTACTAGTTTGCTATGCAGTTCGGTAAGAAATGACAAGAAGATATTTGAACTATTTCTCATTTCAACATGAAACGGAAACAAGAAATCAAAGTTGCATCTTGACTATGTACATCTTTGGAAAGGACTTTTTTTTAAGAATACTTTTTACTTGCTTAAATACAATTGAACTACTAAGGTAATTTTCAGTGGCGACGATGGAACCCCCCCCCCCCTCCAGAGAACCAACTTCGTTATTACTTAAAATTTATATCATTTTCCATATCATCAGCAAATCCTACCAATTTCACCCTAGGAGATCTAATTGAAGAACAACTTGTTCGCTCTCCCCCCCCCCCCCCTTTATCCAGAATATCTACACAAATAAGAGAATATTTACTCTCGTATTGTTTTGCTTTTCTTCTTCATCTATTAATTCACAACGCTAATAATAACTTTCCCTTAATTTTTCGCGTATAATAGAAAGAAAACAATAAGCAGCGATTTGAACTATTTTTGAATTACGAAACAGCAAAATTCTTCTTTTCTGTTTAGTTTCATTTTGTTCTCTCTTCCTTCTTATTTTAATTAAAAATTTTCTGTATTAAAAATAAAACCTGAATGCTTGGTAAACATTTGAACTATTCTTGTGATTGCAGATTCGCTTGTTTTTCTCTTTTGACTCTGACGTTTTGTTTATTGTCCAATCTTTTATGTAAATACAGCACCCAGCCCTATAGCTAAATTTTTGACGAAATGAGAAGTGCGAAAATAGGAACGGATCCAATCAACTTTTGGGAGGTCGAATTTTCGGTGAAGTCCCCAGCGAAGGAAGTCTGGTGAAAACTTTTTTTCCCAAAATTTTATGACCAAAATGAACTTTTCGAGGCGGTATTTTGCAACAATTTATTTTTCTCTTGTCGGGGGGCCGATGTGTTCAGATACCCCCAGTCGCATCTTTTTAGGGGGGCCGACAGAACCAATTTTAAAATCCACATTTGTTTTTCTTTTTTGATCCTGACGTTTTGTTAATTGTCCAATCTTTTATGTAAATACAGCGCCCAGCCCTATAGCTAAATTTTTGATGAAATGAGAAGTGCGAAAATAGGAACGGATCCAATCAACTTTTAGGAGGTCGAATTTTCGGTGAAGTCCCCAGCGAAGGAAGTCTGGGGAAAACTTTCTTTCCCAAAATTTTATGACCAAAATGAACTTTTCGAGGCGGTATTTTGCAACAATTTATTTTTCTCTTGCGGGAGGGGGTTTCCGATACCCCCAGTCGCATCTTTTTAGGGGAGGTCGACAGAACCAATTTTAAAATCCAAATTTTGTCGATGATCACCAGAGGACCGAATTAAAATTTATATTCAAGAATTTGTATTTCACATTTTTCTTAAATTTCCATAAGTTTTGTGAAAGAAGATTTAATTATGTAAGAGATTTGAACTATTTTTGATTATGAAAGAACTTCCAAGTTTTCTTCTATTTTATTGTATTCCGGTAGATCCAAACGTTTAAATACATATTTTTGGATTTTATGTGCTTTATCTAACTGATTTAGATGGACATTTGAACTTTTTTGGATTATGAAGTGATTTCAAAGAGTTTAAAACGAGATCGGCGTTTTACTATATTATTTTCCTAATTTTACTACAAATTGATAATTTTTGAATATTTGCATTTTGTTTATTTGAACTATTTTTGGCTTACTGATTTCCTGAGCTGGACAACTTCAAAACATCTTAAATAGATTATTTTTCCGTTTTAATGGCTATTTTTAGTTTTATTTGTAACGTATCAATTTGTTGACTATTTTTTTAAACCATTTTCGGTTTTTGTGGAATCAGAACCACGACTAGCAAAAAGTTTTTAGACTTTATATTCATTATGAGGTTGCTTACCAACAGCACATTTATATTTATTTATTCAAAAAATATCTGGAAGGCATTTGAACTATTTGTTGGTATATCCATCGTTTATTTAAAAGTTTGATTTAAAACAATTTGAACTACACCTCAATTTATTGACCATTGTACTGGATGAAGATCCAGTACAGTACAATTTGCTGTTTTTGTTGGCATCTCAACAATAATTATATTATGGTGATGCCAGCAGGGTGCCAATTATAAAACATACAGCTTAACGTGAAGTCAGAACCACGGCTCACAAAAAATACGCTTTCTTGATTATAAGGTTGACTACCAATACAAAGTTTATTTTAATTATTCAAAAAGCGGGAAGAATTACCTAACCACCGCCACCCCAAATTTCCCCAAAATTTTTTTATAGCAAAAGGAACCTTATTAGAGTGTACTGTAAAAATTTCGCCCGAGAAAGTATATATAAAATTTTGAGAAAAATCAATTTGAAAAAAGCTAAATTTTACATGTAAATCGCATGTTTAGGCCACGCCCATTACCGAGGTTATAAATATAAGTGACGCTCGCTCGGAACGGAGCGCATTTGCCAGTGTACTGCCGTGCTTATAAGATCGCTAGCACGGTCGCCAAACTGAATAAAAAAACGGTTCTTTTCAGAACCACAAATATTTTAAGAATAAGGTCTCTAAATAAAATTAAATTACTTTTTAGGGTGGATCTGGCACGGCCAGAATTGGACGCATCAAAAAACCTACCCTACGCCCCTCCGGGGCTCCGAGCGGTTTTTCAATCGCGTACGCCGCTACGCGGCAGAGCTAAACATACGAGAAGGCGCCATCCATCAAGAACACCGGGATGAAGGCAACCGGGATCTTAAACCCCCAAAAAATCGCGTAGAAACAAAAAATAATCGATGTTACATGTAGGAGAGACGAGCTGCATCTGCCGGTGCAAAATACTCTAAGTGTTAGGGTCATTCATTACGCACGGACCGACCACAGAATGAGCGACGCGCGGGAATCTCGTTAATTTTACCACTGAATTACATGAAAATTAGCTAACTTCAAAATCGATTTACTCAAAATTTTGATAATACATTCTCAGAATTTTTTTGCAGGAGGGGCCTATATAAACCTTCATCTTTCCATTAGGAAGGTTACAAGTTAGTTCGTAGTGGCGGTGGTTATGACACTCTCGCCCCTACTGCTTAACGTTAACTCCGAACCGTGATGGTCAGAATGGTCCGGAGTCGAACCAGGTATTCAGGTTTTAATTTTTAATACACGATTACAAGGTTGATTACTAACAGAAAATTTGTAACTAGTACTGAATTATTCAAAAAGAATCAAATTTTTGACATCTATGAAGGCGTTTGAACTAATTTTTGGTACATCCATTCTTATCAAAGTTTTTGTTTTACAGAATTTGAACTATTTTAGCTTCATTTAGATCAACCGTTTGCTGTTTGTAGCTCAACAATATTTCTTGCTTGCATGGCCTAAAGTTTAAGCAGATTAACGTGGAATCAGAACCACCGCAAAAAAAATTTTATAATAAAAGACCTTTACTTCATTGTGAGATTGATGGGAGTAACACGAAATTCGGTCTGAACGTTGTATGAAAGCTGTATGTTTTTATAGTAGATTTATCAGGGGATTTACAAGATCATTCTGTACGTACAATATTTTAAATGTGGGATTCCCCTAAATGTGCATTTTTATCAGATGTTGATTTTCATAAGAATATTATGCTAAAGGAATTATTCTATTTAAAAGTTTCTTGAATAATTTCTTGCCTTTATTTCCGTTTCTTTTACATTTTTCGTTAAACGTGAAACTATACGATAAAGAAGTAATATTGGAACTACATTTCGAATTCAATTATCCTGTTCAGAATTGTCAAAATCAACTTTTGCCGTTAATTTTATGAAAGAAAGTGGATTGCGGTGTGGCTTAATTAGATGTAAAAATTGTGATATTTGAACTACTTTTGGAATCCAAGTAATTTCAGAACTATATGGAAATAAAATTATTTCCTGTTTTAATGGCTTACCATTTCGTGTGTTTCAATGTTTTGCCGTTTCGAAGATTTTTTCTTTTCTATACACATATAGGGGACCTACAGTTTAACATAGACCCCGAACTGTAGATCTAATTTTTCGCGGGGGGGGGGGCATTTATGAATAATTGAATTGGTGTGGCTTAATTAGATGTAAAAATTGTGATATTTGAACTACTTTGGGAATCCAAGTAATTTCAGAACTAATATGGAAATAAATTATTTCCTGTTTAAATGGCTTACCATTTCGTGTGTTTCAATGTTTTGCCGTTTCGAAGATTTTTTCTTTTCTATACACACATAGGGTACCTACAGTTTAACATAAACCCCGAACTGTATATCTAATTTCTCGTGACCCTCCTCACGACCACCCTTAGGTCATGCAAATGACCTAAAAGAAAACTGAATGTTTTTATAGTATATTTATCAGGGGATTTACAAGATCATTCTGTACGTACAATATTTCAAATGTGGGATTCCCCTAAATGTGGATTTTTATCAGATGTGGATTTTCATAAGAATATGAAGGCATTATTCTATTAAATTAAAAGTTTCTTGAATAATTTCTTGCATTTATTTCCGTTTCTCTTTTACATTTTTCATTAGAAAACTATACGATAAAGAAGTAATATTGGAACTACTTTTCGAATTCAATTATCCTGTTCAGAATTGTCAAAATCAACTTTTGCCGTTAATTTTATGAAAGAAAGTGGATTGCGGTGTGGCTTAATTAGATGTAAAAATTGTGATATTTGAACTACTTTTGGAATCCAAGTAATTTCAGAACTATATGGAAATAAAATTATTTCCTGTTTTAATGGCTTACCATTTCGTGTGTTTCAATGTTTTGCCGTTTCGAAGATTTGTTCTTTTCTATACACATATAGGGGACCTACAGTTTAACATAGACCCCGAACTGTAGATCTAATTTTTCGCGGGGGGGGGGGGCATTTATGAATAATTGAATTGGTGTGGCTTAATTAGATGTAAAAATTGTGATATTTGAACTACTTTGGGAATCCAATAATTTCAGAACTAATATGGAAATAAATTATTCCCTGTTTTAATGGCTTACCATTTCGTGTGTTTCAATGTTTTGCCGTTTCGAAGATTTTTTCTTTTCTATACACACATAGGGGACCTACAGTATAACATAAACCCCGAACTGTATATGGGGCCGTTCATGTATTACGTAAGACGTTTTTTCCTACTTTTAGACTCCCCCCCACCCCCTAGTAAGAAAATGTATAAGTAAATGTTAATGTTAATCAATGGAAAATAAGATGTCAGCTACCCCCCCCCCCCCTAAACGTCATACGTAATACATGAACGGCCCCTATCTAATTTCTCGTGACCCTCCTCACGACCACCCTTAGGTCATGCAAATGACCTAAAAGAAAACTGAATGTTTTTATAGTAGATTTATCAGGGGATTTACAAGATCATTCTGTACGTACAATATTTTAAATGTGGGATTCCCCTAAATGTGGATTTTTATCAGATGTGGATTTTCATAAGAATATGAAGGCATTATTCTATTAATTTAAAAGTTTCTTGAATAATTTCTTGCATTTATTTCCGTTTCTTTTACATTTTTCGTTAGTAAACTAAACGACAAAGAATTAATATTGGAACTACTTTTTGAATCCAATTATCGAGTTCAGAATTGTCAAAATCAACTTTTTTCGTTAATTTTATGAAAGAAAGTGGATTGCGGTGTGGCTTAATTAGATGTAAAAATTGTGATATTTGAACTACTTTTGGAATCCAAGTAATTTCAGAACTAGATGAAAATAAAATTATTTCCTGTTTTAATGGCTTACCATTTCGTGTACTTATTTCAATGTTTTGCCGTTTCGAAGATTTTTTCTTTTCTATACACATATAGGGGACCTACAGTTTAACATAGACCCCGAACTGTATATCTAATTTCTAGGGGGAGGGGATTTCTGAATAATTGAAATGGTTAAAATAAACTTCATAAAAAAATTAATTTAAAGGCTAAAATAATAAAGGTCTAGAGGGCGCATGACCCCCTTGCCCCCCCCCCCCCTCACGACCATCTTTGGGCCATGGAAAACGCAGTATACGTATCACTTTTTGAATAATTCAAATGGTTAAACAAATAATCATAAGAAAATAAATTTAAAGGTTAAAAATTATTAAGATAATAAAGGTTTGGGGGGCGCATAACCCTCTTGCCCCCCCTCCTACACTGCTTTTAGACCATGTAAAGCGCAGGACAATCATTTTCAGAAGGTTTTAGAAGGCAATTTGATAGGAAATCGCGCAATTAACGAGAAAATAATATACTAATCGGTATAAATCGAACGTTTACGATGCGCTGAGGTTCGAATCCAGATCAAGGAACATAATTTTCATGTTGAAGTAATACGATTTGAAATAATCAGCTAATTGAGAGTATATAATGTTTAATCGACAATCGTAAAGATTTTATCTCCTCAACAGCTGGGAGCGGCTTGAATTGACCATTGAAGACTCCCAATATGTCAAATCGATTAGGATCGGAGATATCACACAACATACACATGTCGAAATTTTGGAAGCAAGGCCTGCTCTGCACATATTAGTTAATAAACCGAAAGCAATAAAACTGAACTTTAATTCGTTTCGTGTTTTTGTTGTGCAAGTAAACATAAAATGAAATATAGGTCAGAACGATGAGGCGCTATTATTTAAAGGTATGACCGACATCTCGAGGTTTTCCAATTTCTTCACGTAATTGTGTCACCACAGAACAATTCAAATTAATTTTTCTTATGTAATTTCTCTCAGAAGGGTTGTTTACTTTTGTGGTTAAAATGAACAAACGAGGCTAAAAGTAAACTTCCTCATTTCCTCATTAACCACAACAATGTGATGAACTTTTAAAAATAAATTGAAATTAAAAATAGAAAACCGATCGATAAACTTTTTCGATTTCCGGATTGACTCGAGGAAAGTTAAACTTTGTGGTTGTTGAATCAACTTTGTATAAATTATTATCAATATTATTAATTTACGCATCAAAATAATGATAAGTCATTTTCAATAAATAGCTCATGATGGAGCTATTGCACATTGCGGTTTTAGAAGTTTTCATTAGTATTCCGATATTGTTCACGTAACCGAATTGATAAGGAATTTTTTTATTACAATATAAACGCAACACATACGAGGAAGTTTCATTCATGGCAACAACGTTTGCTTTTCAGGACAAGTTTGAAAAGTGCGCGCGCAAAACCTTTGAATTTTATTTTACTTCTTCATTCGCTCATTCGACGGTGAACATTCGACGTCAGCTTTAGTTTCTCGGCGGTATTTTTACGTGTGGTGCCGGTTTTTGAATTCTTTGTGTTTGTGTTTGAGAATATTTTAGTGCCCACTTTTTCTGACAAAAATGCAAGGAAGTCGAGTTTTGGCGATTTTATTTTTAATTTGTGCCGGTAAGTTGCGTTATTTTTCTTTGTAACTCAAGCGGGTTTAAAAATAATCCAAAACTGAAACTGGATTTCTAAAAATATTCCTCTTGTAATGTTAGAGGCATCTCGTGATATTTGAAAATTCTTCGCGAGCACTCGACTCGTTTTACTTTGCAATCAAAGTAACGCGAGTTTGTGTCCAGTTATTCCATTCTTTTTTGCTTTGCGTATTTCCAGTCTTTCCACTTTCTCATTCGTCGCACTACGACTGGGTTAATGGAATTTATGACCAAATATTTTCATCAAAACTTGCCGATTTCATAATTCACGCTTTTCGCTTTCAAGAGCGAAATAAAAAATTTTCGATCCGATCGAAATTCAAAAACTAACCTACCCGACGTCATCTCTCCTTACTTCTGATTTGGATTTTCGCCGATGCAATTAGCTGCAAGTGGGTTTATTATTTTAGTGAAAAAGTAGGTCAAACGTCGAAAAAATCTGCTTCTCACTAAACCAAATGTTTTTCGAAGTGTGGATTAAGTCATCGTGGTTTCAATCACTCCCGTCAAATTCTACTCTTTCGATCCGCTTTGAAACATATTTTTTGTCGTTTCAATTTTCTTCCTCCTAATAGTCCAATATAGGAGAATTTGATTTGTCGATTTTTTTATCTTGTTTACTATAAATTTGGATCTGCGTTTATTTTTTATAGGAAAATTTCTTCCTTCGCTAAATTTATCGACTTTTCACATCGACTCCAGTTTATTCTGGTTGTTTGTTTACCGTACACTGTTTAATTTTTATTAAAATTATGACGCCTTCAGTTGCATAAGCCATGGTAATTTTTCGATCCTATTCATGGCCATATTTTTTCAAGTTGATTTTTTCTCAAAAAAAAAAATCTTCAATCGAATCGCAAATTTTTTTTCAAGTTTCAGTTTTTGTTTTGTGATCAAAAGTACTTCGGGTGGGTGATAAAACAGCGCACTCAAAATTAAATTTATTTTTGAACACATCAGATTCTACTATTTAACTTCCACATTATGAAAAGTGCAAAGTTCGAACACGAAATTCCTGAAAATGGATGAAAGCCAAGTTGTTCGTCCCATTTCTGAATGGAATTTTTCTTTTTTATTTTACAACGCCGTCACATTAAATTAAAAAATTGATTTTTTGGTTTGGAAATTTTTTTCTCGAAATACGGTAAGACGGGTCAATAATTTTAAAAAAATACTCGAACCTAATTTAGATAAGATTGAAGTGTTGAAATCGAATCGGTATCCAAGCGGATTGAAAGTTTTACAACAAATTTTGAGCAATTTCCGTTATCGGATGATCCTAAACAAGTTACATTGATCAACATGAAGTCGTCGTAGTTTTTTGTGTAGCATCCGATTTCATTCTTTAGCGAAGAGAGATACGAGGGGGGGGAGGTAGTACGCCGTCCCTACCACATTTATTTTTATTCTTTCTGGACAATGTAACGTGAATTTTAGATTTTTTTTTTAGATTGAGTAAGATTTTACACTAACAATGCAGTGAAATAATCGTAAATTTAAAACTTTCCGTTTTATTGAAAAGCGTAAAAGAGCCAATTTGACTTTGAATTATTATTAGGTGATAAAATCCAAAGAATCACATTGAAATTTCTGTAATAAAATTTAAATTTAAGCAAATTTCATTATAGTGAGATATTTAAACAAAACTTGTATTGGTTTTACGACTTACGAAAGTCTAGCGTATTATAACCTGAAGGGGGGGGGGGTTAAACTTTATTTAACTTGAAGAAACACAAAAAGCTTCACGATTTTAGCTGGAATGAATTTATTTTCTGTTAAAATGCCTTTAGTTCAAAGAACAAATAGAAATCGATCAATAATTCATTCGAATAGACATTTCTTAATTTCGTTACCTGTTGATATTAATTTAATCAAGTTGGATTGATTTATGATCGACAAAAGTCACAGTTATGTACAGCATCTTATTTCTTTGGGTTTCTTTATAGTAAGCAGATGGGGGGGGTAGCGCGCGGTTTCAAAGGAACTTCAATAGAGTGTAAATTCGATCTTAATAAATTTAAAGGGGTTTATAAGATTTTAAAGAGAAAAGACAGTGGGTAATTGCTGTGACTGTGCGGCCTGGAACTTGGTTATGGACTCTCACAGATATTTTAAAAATATTAATTTTTTTTCATTATTAATGAATTTCTTCAACAAATCTATATTTTTAGCCGGTTTCAGGAACGATAATTAAAGTGTAATCTATGATAACTAAGGTTCTGTGATTAAACTACAATTATTAAGCTAATTTTGGATCAAATACATTTTAATTGTTATAACGTTATAACTATGGTTGTAATTTTAATTCCATATCTGGGGCGAAAAAGGTGGTAGTCCAAATAAGTTCATGTTGACGTTCGTCAAGCAATCGGCTTAGTAACATTTTATATATACATAGGTTCCCAATTATTAAATCCCGTGTGCGAAAAAATATGACTCATCACCTTTTTCTCTCCAGGAAGGAATTGTAGATTAAACTTAAATATCGTTCGTAAAACCGCTAATAAAACTTGCAGAGGCCGCACAACCATGGGAATCCTGGTTTCATTGCATTTGTCTTTGTAGATGTAAACCAATAATTTCTTGAAAGCGTGTTTCTTCTACAGTTAAAATTTATTGATAGTCATCACTTTCCAGTAGGCGGTTCCCACTTGCCAGGATTGTGTGGCCTAAAGGCACAAAAGTGATATTTTGCAAAAACAAAAGCAAAGAGCAAAAACGATATTACTTCTGAATAATCGAAATTAAAATTTGCGCTGGCTTTTTTTTGCTTCCTCCTGAAGGCGGAAGCCCGGGCCAAGAGACTGGAACCCCCCCCCCCCTTCTCTGCCTGGATACTGCTATTTACACCAGTAAAAGTTTCTTGAAACTTTTCACTCGTCACTTCCTAAATTACACTTTCCGGTGTCTTTGTTTTGTACCCCCCAAATTACATCTACGGCATTGCAGGTTTGATATTTCTTGCGGCAATGGCTTATATTATTTTAAACATTAGAAATCCGTTCAGTGCGTGACTGCCATTGTTGTGCGGCCTGGCAACTTGAGATTGGTAACTAAGAAATGAACAAAGGAGAAGTTTGTTACGAAAAAATTGATGGAGACAGTACCGATGTTTTGGAAGTTACATATATTGGAAGCGGAACCAGCAGTTGGTGCTAAAGGCTTGTTTAAAATTTGATAATACGAGACGTTAAGGTTATTAAATATAAAATTTAGTAGTCAGAAGGTTCGTTAAATCAATCTATGTATCTGTTTGTAGCACATCTGATTTGTTGATTTTTTAGTGACTAATCTCAAGAAGCCGCAGTGCCGCCTATTCTTTAATTATAAAATTTATCGGGGAAAGTCGGTTATTTTTCATTTTTAGTGGTAGGTCAGAAAAATGGAAACTTGGGTTAGGGTTAGGGAAATATTTAAACGCAATTTCCAAATTTTATTTTTACAAATTCAATATTAAATTTAAATATAAACATTTAAAATTTGCAATTTAATTATTCTAAAGACGGTAATGGATATCTGTTGGTATTGTGATCTGATGCACCCCCCCCCCCATTCTCCGTAAATGCATTTGCGAACCTCGACTATCTATCCTTAATGCCATTTACAATTTTGTAATTTGGGAGTAAAGGTGGGTGAATTAAAATTAACAATAAATATTACTTGTTTACTGAGAAAACCAGGAAAAATTTTTAATTTTATCCAGGGAAAACCTGGAGAAGTCGGGGAATATTTTTCTTTTTTCTCTGAAAAATTCATTGGTATCTTTTATCTGTTCGTTTGTACCCGCAAATCCCCTTTTTTTGTTTTTACCAAACTGAATATATTCCAGTGCGGCCTTTAGGCCGCACAATCAAGGAACCAGTCACTAAAAGGGCACCTGTCGTTGGTTCATTTTTAGTTACTAACCTAAAAAAATCCGGTGGGGCTTTGACGAAGTAGCGGCCGTTGGGGTGCTCGACTTTCTTAATAGTTTATTTGATATTTTTATATTAAATTTTTTGAATGACCAACTCTAAATGTGACTCATTCTTACCGCGAGTTCTAAGAAACAAAATTAACAACAACGATATTGTTGGATATTACGAAGAAATGAAAAGTTACGGGACGTTAAGGTTATTAAAGATTTAATTAAGAAAGTCGGGTATTTTTCATTTTTAGTGGTAAATCAGGAAAATGAAAACTTGGGTTAGGAATATACTTTTTAAACACAATTTCCAAATTTTATTTTAACAAATTCGATTTTAAATTTAAATAAAAACATTTAAAATTTTCAATTTGAATTGGATGAATTAAAAATAACAATAAATATTACTTGTTTACTGAGAAAGTCGTGGAAAATTTTTTATTTTATCCGGGGAAAACTTGGAGAAGTCGGGGTATTTTTTTTTTCGTTGAAAAATTCATTGGGAACCCTGCTGTGGTATGTTTTATCTGTTCGTTTGCACTTCCAATTCTTTTTTTTTTGTTTTTACCAAACTGAATATATTAACCAGTGCGGCCTTAGGGCACATTTTTAGTTACTAACCTAAAAAAAGACGATATTGTTGGATATTTCGAGGAAATGAAAAGTTCAGGAGTTTGGATTCAAGTTTGAATCACGGTAGCTCCTAAACAAAATTATTAATTTGTACCGTGGTTCGGATTCCACGTTAAGCTATAGATCCTAAGGCTTTATTTTCAAGATCCAAAACATGCGTGAAAAATTCGCAGAAGGGTTTATTCCCGGGAAAATTCTTGGGATGAAGAAAACGTCAAAAAATCTGATTCTCAGTTTAATATTTCCTTTTTCAAAACAATTGACATAAAGATGCCGGAAAATTCTACAATTTTAGTTACTGTTTTAACTTCGTATCCGGATATCGCACATAACATAGTATAGTATATTTCAGATTAATTGAAATTAAAAAAAGTCTAGCATCAAATTACGTTGTTATAAAAACGTATAAACATGCAAGGAAATTTATAATACGATATAAGAGATAAGATTATCGCGCCAACCTTTGTCAGCATATGGATTGCTAAAGGTTGGCGCGATAATCTTATCTCTTATATTATATTTCCTTGCATAGTTTGTACGTTTTTATAACAACGTAATTTGATGCTAGACTTTTTTTAATTCCAATTAATCTGAAATATACTATACGTCGATGCAGAAACATCGTTCAATTTTGGTTTTGAGATTCATCGACATTGCTGTTCGCTGTCTTGGGCGTTAAATTGGGGGAGGGGGGCAGGAACACAAAATTTTGGAAATTTTGAAAATTTTATAGTAAATATTTGGAAAAATATAGAAGTTCCGCGGAATACAGAACCAATTCCAGCAGTATCAGTGCGGTTCGTTAGCGCGCATTTTAATATTTAATACACCGGGGTTCGAATCCAGATTAAGGAAAATTTTTTTATAACCAAATTTTTGCTTCCAATTTGATCTCCCGGGAGTTCCCCGAGTCCAACTAGGGGGTTTATTTTGTTTTTATTAAAATTGTGTGAAAATGAGCACAACATGAAGCAACCATCAAGAAGTTATCGATGACTTAATTATTTATTTTACGTTTCGACGTATTTTTATCGACTACAAGTTATCTAAATAAATAAACTTCTGTCTGTGAGGCAACCATCGTCCATAACAAATATTTTATTTATTGTATAATAATGTTATTTATTATCTAATTAGGATATTTATTATCAATCGCTTCTATTTTTCTAGAACTGACTCGCTTATTAATTCAAATTTTTAAAATTCGTTCCTTATTATCACTTGTGAAACGTCTTTGCCTTGAAAAGTATAAATAGCAAAGTAAGCTTTATATATTACGTAAGGTTTTTGTATATGTAAGTACGAGGACATTAATAATTCATTTTAGTTTCTTCGGCAAAATTTTGTTATTTAAACTTCTTACTCTGGCTCTGGCACATTACCAAATTGAATTAACCTTCGGTTAAATTTAGGACTTCTGATCGACTTTTCTAATAAATTTTCCATTTTTCCAATCCTAACTAAAGAAATATTGTAAGACGGCACGGTTCTCGTTTTCCTTGAATTTTTGTTTATTATTACCGTGTTAACATTTTTAAAAAATACAACGGCATTTAAATTCTCGTTTTCTCCGCGCGTTTGTCCGTGATGAATAAATTTTCGATTATTTAAACCGACGCACCCCTCGACAAATTCATAATTCTGATTATTATTCAACCTCTTATTTTCTAAGTCCATTATATTCAAATTTTATATAATTCTCATTTGGGGTGTTCCGGCTTCATCTTCCGAGGAACGCGCGTACGGGGTGCAAGCATTTTGTTTGTTTCGTCATACAATTTTTTTTCGAATTCCGGTTCATTTATACAGGTCAAAATTGATATCAAACAAAGTACCGCTTCGGAAAGCATGAAATACTGGTTTAAAAGTAAAAATTCGTGATAGTTGATAGTTCAATGTGACCTATTTTTGAAAAAAAAAATTATTCTTTGCTTATCAAACTTATTTAGCTTGATGAACACGTGAAGTTAATCACGAAGTGTGAATCATTGAAATGTGAAATTTGATCCCTGATAATTCGAATTTTTTTTGCATGAATGATACAAATTATGTAAACATTTTTTCTCAAAAAATTTCCAACTTATATTTGTTCCAATTTTCGGTCTTCTCAATAATTCATTTTTCTTTAGAGTCGGTGGTTGAACTTCTCTCTTTTGTTCGATTTGAGGACGGATTTTACACAGTAAAATATTAAAAATAGTTCAACGACAGTTTACGAAAAATCAATTTATTGCATTGTCATGTAATTTATTGTGTGTAGTTGAAATGTAAAATCATAACCACGAGAGCTCCCTTTTCTCTAATAACTCGGAAACGGTGAAAGATATTAAAAATATTGAGGAGGTCAAATGTGTTCAGCGTGAAAAAATGAACACTTTTTATTTTAAACATTTTTTTATAACTTTCACAGTTTTCGAGTTATTAGAGAAAAACTGTATAGCTATTGACTCGAGCTCTCGTCGTTGTTACTAGATTTGCACTGGAAAAGAAGTGCTTGATGTTCTATCGGTGTCACCTCACCAATGCAGTGCTTCTGTTGGAGTTTCAAACCAGGAAAATTTTTATGATTTTCAGTTTGGTAGCCACAAAGCCTCGAACTAAACTCGAACCCTCGTGTATTAACTATGAACACGCGCTCCAGCCAACTGCGCTACCAAATCGATTAGTAATGTGGCATTCAAAGGAGGACTTTAAGATTCCATAAGCAGAGAAAATGCCCTTTTTAAATAGGGGGGGGTCTTTGGAAAATTTTATTCTGAAGTACGCATCTGCGGGAGTCGCGCCTAAATGCCCTTCATTTGCTAAAAATGATTTGAACTTCATGTAATGTTCAGGTTCACTAATATCATATTTATGTTTTATTTGTGTGTGTGTGGGGGAGAGGGAGGGGTAAAAAATAATCCGTAACGAAAGGCTATGAAAGAAAAAGAAAAAATGTATTAGCGGATCCGTGGCTAGAAGAACCCGATATGGCAATCCCGATAATTCAAAGTTCGAACAAAACTCTTTGGTTTTTCCATAAATATTGGGAGGGGGGGGGTAATACCGAATTATTTCTTTAGCTA
This sequence comes from Podabrus alpinus, assembly GCA_932274525.1. Classification (NCBI taxonomy): domain Eukaryota; kingdom Metazoa; phylum Arthropoda; class Insecta; order Coleoptera; family Cantharidae; genus Podabrus; species Podabrus alpinus. The sequence continues at coordinate 39,921,047 of OW026452.1, read as the reverse complement.
ATTCACAATTGTCTTGAGCGGGGCCTACGGACAGGCAACTATGGCCTACACAATTATGATTATAATTCTCGTCAGTGCGGCCTTTAGGCAGCACAACCACGGCAATCTAAATGGCCATTCCGTATTGTTGATTTTTTGTGTGCAATTACCCTAACATGTTATAGTTCAAAGCGACAATTAGTTAAATTTTGTTGATGTTTCTTTTCGTATGGCGGCCATTTGGCTTAGAAGGTGCAGCATTTTTTTGAAATTCAAAATGGATTCCGAACTAAATTTAATATGAAAGGAACATGGTTTCCAACAAAACCATGGCGAAATCTTTCTGAAAAGTTCAGAGTAATATCCAAATTATGACTAAAAAAATTTAAAAGAACCAACGAATTTTATTTTTTGTGTGAAATCACCCTAACAGGTTGGTAGTTCAAATGACAATTAATTATATTATTCAGGGTTTCCACTCTTGGAAAATCTGGAAAAGTTAGATGTACAAATTTGGGAATGAAAGCCGGAAATTTTCTATTTTGAAGTGAAAATTGGTTAAAAATAAAATTTGGGTCCGGGAAAATTTCTTTGAATTTAAAAAAACTTTCACTCCTTTAATATAATTCAGACCCTCTGGTTATCCTGTTTTCCTCCTCGGGGGGGGGAGGGGCATAAAAAGTTATATATTACGAATAGCCATGGAAGAAAAAATATATCGGCGTATCAATGAATTTATAAGGATTTATATTTAAATTTATAAGATTGTCTTAATGTAGACATTATATATGGGGGGGGGGGGGGGGGTAACCAAAACAATGTAAAAAAATGTTAACTGCTGATCCTCCTGTGTGAAGTTATTATTATCGTCGCAATCGCTCTAAGTGATGCCGAAGGCCATGCAACTACGGCCTACACTTTGGGTCTCAATCCACCCCAAGTGCAGCCTATGTGCCGCACAACTACGTCAATCACATCTAGATGTCAAAAGCAGTAGTACGCAATCTATGTCCCGATAAAATATTAAATTTACCATGTAATTTTTAATTTAGTTGTCGGCTTCTCCAATAATTAGATATTTCCCCCTCCTAACGCGATTGTACGGCTATAACTCGCTTAGTTTCAATTTTACGGAAAATTCTCATCAGATGAAAATTAAAGAGCACAAAACTCGCCACCTAATTGACTTTTTTAAAATGTACTTCCGTTTTATAATTCCTGAAATAAAAATTAATCTCAGAAATAAACACAAATTGATTTTTAATTTAAAAAGACCTTTCTGAATTCTTATTCTGAATAAATTTTCCTTGCATTCATTTTCATCGTGTGAATAGTTTAAAATGTATTTTGTAGAGAATTTTGTACTCTTCAATTTTGGTCTGATGATTATTTTCTGTAAAAACGAAATTAAGCGAGTTATGGGCGAAAAAGGTGTTTTTTCAATCTTTTACCTATTAACAAAAGTTTTCGCTGGCCGTTATTTTAACTTTTTAAACCCCCCCCCCCTCCGGATTCCTTTGTAGAAGAACCATATCTAGTGATTTTTACAAGTTACAATTTATTATCTCCTTTTTTGTTATCTGTCAAACCGTGACGCATATGAATGGATTAAAGAAATTTAAATTTATCCAAAATGTGACATGTAACCTCCTCGGTGCCGGTTAGAGGGGGGGGGGAAGCATAACGAATTGTATAATTTTCGCCGCGCTATTTATGGCGAAAGTTAAAAAAACTTATGCTTGAAAATTGTCAGTTTTGTTAGCGACCAAATTAAAAAATTACCTTGAAATTTCTCCAAAATTTTAAGCATATTTTTCTAATTATATTTAAATAAGTTTTAAATTTCGCCACGAAATAGCAATTTTATTAAATCCCCCCTCCCCCGCCCATCGTTACAAATCATGACCCTCCTCTCCACACATAATGTATCTAATTTATGAACCCCTATAAAATTTTAATTTCTTGTTTTAATCGCGCATGTAAATTCCCATCAAACTGAAACATCGTTAATCCATTCGTGCGTGTCATGGTTAGACAGAAAACCGAGGAGTTTCGACATTGCTCTGAAGGAGATCGAAACTCATATAACTGCGACCCATATTCGCACAACCACGACAATCCTCTATTAGTTGAATAAAAGGTCGTTCCATTATATCAAACGGTTTAATACGAATTCTCTGACCACTTAAAAAAAACGGTTTTGTTTGGCGGCCATATTTGTTTTAGAGGGCGGAGTTTTTTTGTTATATAACGTAAATTCCGTATTTAATGCGATACGAAGAGAAGGGTGCAAGCAGTTTATAACAAAACTTATTATGATAGATTTATCTGGGATTATCTCTATTTTACAGTTGTTTTACCCTTGTGACCCGGGACCGGGGGGGGGGGGGGATTGCAAATTTTAACCAAAAATTAAATAATAATTTTTAATTCAATCAATTTATTGCACGTATTGAAAGATTCTAAAAAAAATGTGCAGATGTATTTTTAATCTCTACAGACTCCACTGTGTTTTGTGGTTAAAATTTTCCCGAGGGAAGGGGGGAACAGTTATGAGGAAATGGTGATGAAATTTGGTATTGAACAAAACCACCTTTAAAATTCCAAAATAGGAAATGAACTGATGATCACGATAATGATGAGCCCGAGCATTGTTCTCTAAGCGGTCACCCATCCAAGTGCGAACCGCTCCTTGATTTAACAAGAACAAAATTTACGGAAAAGATTTACAATCGTCTGTTCAATCGAAGAAAAATGTTGCTTCAACAAAACGCATTTTTAAACGGACCTTCAAATACCCTTCCTCGACAATAAAACAAAAATAAAAGTAATTTCCATAGCACACTAACTTAATAAAATTAATTTGTTTTTTGTTACATAAATTTTGGCTGATTAACCTAGACTCTCCTCGGCACTACAACTACAAGGTCATTTTTTTGTTAAATTCCCCGAGGCAAGGAACGTTCCGCCACTGCTAATGGCATAAAAACCGAAAGTCTGAAAATGATCAATTAATTTTGTTAGACATTAAAGTCAGCCGAGGTGTGTCATTCGATCTACCGTTTTTCCGATAATCAAGCTCGTGGTGATTGGTAGGCAGTACATAAACATAAAATTACAAATGGACTACAAAACTAGAATTAATTGCATAAAATGCCTAACGCGATTTTATCAAAGTTCACTTCAATGTAAGAATTCTATTAATACAATTATTATTAATTCCCATCACGTAACGTGTTTTTCAATTAATGCTAATATCCCTAATCGGTATAAACCATTCCCCGCGCCAGAAGGTTACTTTTTTCAGGTTCAAGTCTCGATTGGAAACTTTAATTTCTTCGCTCTTTTTTTTCTTTTTTATTTTTAAATTTTGGCGCGCCACTAACGAAAACATCGTTAATCACAAAGTAACGACAGTTCCGTTTACCTCGAGCTTATTTTCGCGCGTAACTTTGAAAACCAAATAATTAAACTTGTTGGGAAATGCAAAGCATGCGATGGAAGTGGAAGACAAAAATGCCTTTGTGTGGTTTGAACTTTGAAGTTTTAACGGCAAATTCTTCCGTTGGGTACTTATAGTTTTATTGAAAATTAAACAAATGTTATTGTAATTAAAAACGGTAAGATTGGTTTGTAGAAAAAAGTGTTTTTGACTTTGATGAGTTCACTTTCTGGACCATTTCCAACAGGAAACGTTTTATTAGTCTGCCCATATGTGAACTGGCCGGTATTTTGTGCTAAACAGTGGTCTCGTTGTGATATCCTTTGACGATATTCATAAATTCGAGATCAAAAATGGCGCATTCTTTATTCGTTATCGCTTAACCAACCGGTTAAAAAGCGACTTCTTTCGCATTTTCGTCACATTAAACACCATTATCTTGTTCTTTCAGCAACGCTGTCATGTAACTTGGGTCGTAAACTTATACGTTTTACGATTTTGGAAACTCTTTGAAATTTTTACGCTCTAATGCGTAAACGCTTCCGGTATTACGTTGACTTGGTGGTGTGAGCCACTTCCTATTCAGCACGGTTTTCCAATTTTAAACAAAATTTGTGTATTTGAACTATTTGACACTTGCGATTCGAGAGGTGCAGTTGGAATTTTTAAATGATGGGGTAATTTACATAAATTGAACGATGAGGCGCGTTTTGGCGCCGTTTTATTATAATAACACGGTTATCTTCATAAACGGAAATGAACCACTAATTACCGAGATAAAATAACCCCCACACGGTAAAAAACCGTAGACTTAATTGTGGAGATAGCATCAGTAAGGAACACATAAGTGGTCATTATTATTTGTTAGAAACAAAAACTATTCCAAATGGTGCAGATATGTTTTATGTATTTTGGCTATGAACTTGTGTAGGAAGTTTAAAACGTCAGTTCTAGTAATTATGTTCAGGATGAGGGGGGGGGGATATTTTTAAACTGTCCAAGAAGTTTGATTTATTATCCATAAGTTGTACCAGAAGTTTTTACGCTCCTGTTTGAGCGTAAAAATTTCTTGACCGTCTGCTTCGAAGGGCACGTAAAACCGTCGGTCCTCCTATGTTAAGGCCTTCTTCACAATAAAAAGCAGGGATGTAAAAACAAACGTCCGGTTTTTTTCAATAATTTCTGACCGAAAATATTGTGAATAAACGGTTTTTCTCCGATATTTTTGCAGTTTTTCCAACTTCCGCGCTATCTGGATTTATACCGGAATGGTACCATAAATAATAGGACCAAAATATCGCGTTTAAAATTTTCACCCTTCAAAAAAGATTTTCAGGGGATCCCGGACGCATCCGCCCTTTCTGGAGATATTTTCCCTAGAGAGGGGTTGCGGGCGTCCCAACCAAAAGGATGGAATTAGAACAAAAATAATTGAATATTTCTGTTTATTAAGGGACACCAGGTTACAATAATTAATGGTTGCGGGGGGGGGTCGAAGTAACTTGTAAATTTAAAAGTTGCAAGGTTTTTATCGTAATAAGTAATCGGGGTGGGGGGGGAATCAAAAAAACCATAGTTTAAAAAATTACCAGCTTATCTTTAAGCAAAAAGTTAAAAACAGTTTTGGTACTCGATCAAAACTGATTTTTTTGCAGCGACATCAAATTCGATGCTGATTTTTTAATTTAAATTAGGAAAACCGGGGGTGAAGATGGAAGAAAAATCAAATACGATCGTTTCTTTGAAGGTAAAAAATACTTTTAGTACTCCATTAAAGCTGTTTTTTGGCAACGACAATATACTGATTTTTTCGGCTTAAAATCGGAAAACTTAAGGTCAGGTGTCCTGAGATTTATTACAGGGGGTTTCCAAGCTTTTTTTATATACATGTAATGTTAAAAATAGTTTTAGTGCTCTATTAAAACTATTTTTTTCTCAGCTACATCAAATGCAATATAGTAATTTTTTCGAATTCAAACCGGAATACCTAAAATCGGGTGTTCTGAAAATCATTTGGGGGGGGGGGAATTAATGTTGGATCAAGATACAAAAAAATCATTTACGGGCGTATTTTTAAAGTGAGAATTTATAATAGTTTTGGCTGTAAATCAAAACTGTTTTTGGAAGCGACATCAAATTTACTGCTGATGATTGAACCGGAAAACGTAAAATCAAGTTCAACTTGAACATTTTTATTAATATAATAAATCGGGTTAATGGTGAAATAAACCAGGATTATTTAGGGAGTCGCTGGAAGGGGGGGGGGGCGTAGAACACGGGCTAATTTAAATATATGATATGATGGGTTAAAAATTAGTAGCTTTTCGAAAGTAAAAGTTGGAAATAGTTAAGACGGAAAGGAGGTAGCGATGTTACAGGGAAACACAGGGTTATGATCCGGAAAGAACACGGAAGTTCTTTTTTTAGGGAGAAATATATAAATGAGCTAAATTGGTGGGAGGGTAATGTCATGATTTATTTTCCAGTAACAAAAAGCGTTGAATTGTTATGCATATGGAAGACGTAAAAATAAATAATATCTTAAATTTTCCGAACAAGGGGGGGGGGGTTGTGAGAATTCTGATGGAGGAATTTTTGATTACGTTTGAAATCGATTTTGCTGTAATAATTCTGACACTATGATGAACTGAAAATTCTAAACTTTTATGAAGATAATTGAGGAAAAACCAGATTCCCCCGATATTAATTGAAGGGGGGGGGTCAAAAAGTGTAACTTTAAGAGACAAGAAAATCACAAGCTTCAAAATATACTAAATGTTTTCGTAATATGAATGGTGAATCACATCAGGGTTACTTACATAAGGGGGGGGGGGCAAACAACGTAGTTTAAATTTAACAATTAATCCAAGCTGGAACAAATCCGCCAGCTTCTTAAGTTGTTTGGTGATAAAATGACAATAAAATGGAGGGGAGATGATGTGAAAGAACAGCGAGAAAGAATTATTTTTATCATGTCCGGTAATGAAAAGCTTTGAACAGTTTGGATGGTGAGAGAGTGCAAATAAAATGACTTTTTCATATTGTCCGGAGAGGGGGGAATCTCACTAGAAATAACCAGGGAAAACCTGGTAACATCGGAGATATTTCTTTGAAAAGTTCAGTGGGAAAAACTGACTCGCTCTTTTTTCTAATATTTCTAATCTAATATTAGAGGAAAGACGTGGGGGAGGTCAGGTACTAATCGAAATTTAGTGATTATTGTTTATGATGCACATCTAAATGCGAAATATCGTATCCGAAGCAATGCAAATGGATTTAAAGAAGCTTTAAATAATATTTTAGAGACTATTGCGTGATTGTCTTATTTGTGCAGCCTGAAGGTCGCACAGCTCTTAATTGAATTGATTGTGCGACCTGGAAGGGGATCAATTAATAAATTTAACGTTGCAGGCACCCAGTTAAATTTCGGCTATTATACCCTGGTCAGTGATTGCCGTAATTGTGCGGCCTTCGCACTGAGGAATACATATCATCCATCGACTCGCACGATCAATTTAGCGGTACAGACACTCACATAAATGTACACCCCCCCCCCAAGGTCTTTAACAGTGAATAGTAAGAACCCTAAAAATTGAATCAATATATTTGCATCGGGGGGGGGGGAGATTTGATATTGGGAACAAACAAATCAAAAAAACCCACTTGTTAGGAATGGATTTATTTTAAACAAGGGGGGGGGTGTTTTAGAATTTTAATAAAGTAGGCTACGGAAAGCGAAGGAGGAAGCGAACAAATTGAAAGGTGCGTTTCGGTTAATCCTATCAGAATTACGGGTACATCTAAAACACCATCATGGTTTGAATCCAGATTGAGGAAAATTTTCTTAACATATCTTGTCGAATTGGTGACCCCGATAAGAACATCAATTACATTCCTTTTGATAATCTCAGTTATAGGAAATATCACGCTTAACTCCTTCCTTTCGATCAAGAAAGTTTAATTAAGCTACAACGCCTTAATGACTACTCGCAACCGTTGTTGTTGGAGGAGGGGGGAAGTGATGGGGCGGTCCTAGAATTTGCAACGGGAATTAGAAGTAAAAAAATAAAACTTATTGTATCTAATAAGAGCCCATGTTCGAATAGAAATACAGGGACATTTTAATTTTGTTCAAGTTCTATAAAATTTTGGACAAAGCGGAATCCTGCTTGATCATGATTGGAAATGATCAGCTTTACTTAGGGGGGGGGGGCAACTACGGCAGTATATAATTATCATATATAATACCACAAGAGACTATCAGTCGGCAATAATTTTTGAAACTGGAACTGAGTGTTTGTCGCCCTTAAAATCATCATGAGTGCTTTAGCACGAATGGTGATTTTAAGGGCGACAAACACGAAGATTCCATGGTTTAAAAATTAACCGACAATTTGATAGTATCGTGTGGAATTCGTTTGACAATTTCGTAAATAAAATTTCAATTTTTTCTGACAACAAATAATTTATAGTATGCGTTTACGTAGTTTCCATCGTTACTTGACAATACAGACCACGGTGGTCGTATTGCCGCGACAATACACCACCGTGGTCTGTATTGTCAAAGGAAGTAGATTATGATTGGTTCAAATTGATGAGATTGTAACATCCTATTGGTTGAAATATTATGAACGAAATTGTCACTAGTATATTTTAATAGCCTAAATTGAACTGTTAACCTAAATTGACACAACCAATTCAATCACGAAGCAGTGCGGCCTTCAGGCCGCACAACCAGGGTAAACACGTTCATGTATGAATACGCAAAATCAATTTTGGGGGGGGGGTGGATTTTGATTATTTACAGAACGATAACCAAAAGTTGAACAATTTCAAGCGTTCCTGACTGAAAAATTACCTGATGGTTACGATTTTTTCATCAGTTTGATGTTCTTTCAAATATCCAGTCCACTCCTGGCATGGGGGGGGGGGGGTTCAGGCCATACCCTACCACGTTGGCCAAGTTCGGGTTGGTAGGGGAGAAGCCAGCGGTGTTCTTTTTAAAGTAGGCACCACGCGATCACCCATCCAAGTGCAAACCGCACCACGCACATTTCTATTGCGTTGCGTCGCTGCTCTTATACGCTAATTGCTAATTACGACTAGTATAATTACCTAAGATGAAATATTCTTTCCGGTGTAATGGACTGCGGAAAAGGACCAAAACAGGAAGAAATTAAAAAGCCTCCAAACACAATAAAAATTTGACCCAAAAGCACGCCTAATGAAACAACTTTATTATAGTGCAATACAGGAACAGGAAGAATAATAAACTCCAGGATGTCGTACTGAAATAGCCAAAGAATTCTTTCAATATTATTTTTGGAAAATATAACTAATAACCATTACGATTTATTGGAAACGGAGAAGAACGTCTCGTAAAGTCCCGAGTAGGCAGTTTAACCAATCGCGTGGGGGAAGAAGAACTTAGTCGAAACCCCTGGTATATTCTCACAAAATTGGCAGACGCTAATTTGGATCCAAATTGGCATTCCGTCGGAGCGAGACAAATTCGACTAATTTTATGTTTGAAATTAAGATTAAAGGTACCGTCCACAACAAAGAAACATTCATCGAACTCTTTCAAGCTTTGCTAATCCCGTGGCCTGGTCTGCGGTCACAACACCACGATAACATCCACCACATCTCTGAACGACGATTATCATGACTGGAGGTCATCCGAAATTGTTTTCTTATTGCAGCATAAAAATTCGCCATTATATTCCAGAATGTCATTTAAATATGAGGTTTGTGTGTTAATTGAAGGTTGAAGGGGTTAGTCGGAATGCGTGATGCAGCAGCACATCGCATCGCTAGACAATTCTAGACCGCAGTGCAGTAGTAAACTCACGTACGAGCCTTCGTAAAAATTGCAACAAGAGGACGGACAAAAAAAATTACACGAAACTTGTTTTATTTATTTTCGGTGCACCCCCGGTATAAAACACCTTATAATAAATTCAACCTCGACGTATCAAATTTCCAAGATCGCTTCGAGGCCTCCGGCGTTGATCGTCGAGATAAAGTCGATTCGAACATTTCAATTAGTAAACTAATCGTCTAATTAGCGATCGAACCGCCGATTAAACAAAATTTTGTAAATTTTTTGTTCTTTGAAAACGAACCGATGAGCTCATCAATAACCAATTTATCGTCCTCTGACATGTCGGAGCGACCCCGTCTTATATTAATATCAATTAAGCGCCCCCATGACCGGATCCAACCCATAAACCTACTTGCAAGTCACATCGGAATAAATTTATTGGGTTTTTGGGCGTTGGCTATTTAAATGTGTAGGGCTGTTAAAATCGATCCAAGGGCATACCAAATTAACTTAACAACTTTTGCGGACCTCCCTGTAAAAGTCCGCAGGACTGACTGACAGTACTTCGGTTATCGTCTTCGATATCGATCTTCCACCCTGCACGTTATTTACGTTACACGTGTTGAATTCATGAACAGGATTTTTGTAAAAAGATGAAAAACGATAAATTTCGTTGTTCGTCGTACATCATCCCCCAAGTGTTTATCCAAATCTTCGACTTGATTTCTTTGTTTGAATTGCAAATTGTGCGCGAAATGCAAGGTAGTACATAGAAACGTGAAGTAACTGCTGATGTAAGTTATTTCAACTATTTTAATTTGTTGAATAACTTTTGTAACTGTTATGTGCAGACATTCTTGGCAAGTCAAGTTGATGAAGGAGCACCACCACAACAACGCAACTATGGTAAAAAATCCAATCGATTTTGATTAACTTATGCAAATAAGTTGGAAATTTTAGCATATTTTGCCTGTCTTGTTACAAGAATCGTGATGAAGGAACAATTTCAGCTGTCAGTTGCAAGTCGTCGAGGAAGTTTCCATGTTTTCTAGCCTTCTAAAACTGCGATTCCCAAACAAAATGGCTCCAATTTTCGACTCGAGAGAAGTTCCAAAATTTTAACCAATTTTTTCGAACCGAAAAGCGACGTTGTTTCATTTGTATGGTTAGGACGTCTATTTACCCCCCCCTCCGCGCGGGTCTTTTGATTAGAATTTTAATGTTCCATCAAATGGAGGTACAATTCGCTTCGCGAATTTTTTAATAAAATTAATACCAACGTTTGGGGGGTAACCCCCCCACCCGAAGGGGGGGGGGTTACATTCAGGCTCTAGTAGGTAATATTGTCTAGGTTAAAAATTCCTAGTTTTGTCAGTCTTCTTGTTGATATTATCTACCAAATTTAAAATGATAGTATTTTTTTATTTAATCGTTGGGAGCAGAGGTCAAGGAGAGACTGTAGGATTGTCCAATGTCTCGGGCATTTATTTACATATTTTTAACGCTAAAATGAAGTGGTAAAAAGTTACACAAGAAATTCAAAAATGGAAAATTTTTTTCTCCATTTTGCCATTCTTTATTTCTTCTGTAATTTTCTCACTTTCTCTGTAATTTTTATCTGTAAATTTTTACGCATTTTTTTTTAAATATAGAGAATATTGTAGTTTTTTTCCAATTTTTCAATTTATTCTTTCATTACTTCTGTAATTTCTTTTAGATTATTGGTAAGAATAAAAATATTACGAAACTTTTCTCTAAGGACTTCGTAGCGCTTAAGATAACTAAGATCCCCTATGTTTAAAGTTGAAAAACGGTCACCTTTTATCAAAACGGATACGTGGGGGGGATTGCCCCCCCCCCAAGAATTTTTAAAAATCTGAAAAGAAAACGATTCAATGCGGTAGACATAATAATAATTTACCTTTTTTGTGTTATTTACAAGAACAATACTATTTATTACCCCCCCCCGCCTCTGTTGCGTAACGTGAGCGTACGTAGGAAAAACTTGAAACATTGAGGTTAATGGCTGTAAAAAAGACTTGCAAATTTTATAATCATTACTGCAATAATTTGTCTACTTTTGGAATGTATTTACAAAATGTTATTATGTAAATTTGAATTAATACCATTGCTAGTATGAGATTAACTTGTTTGTGCGGCCTTAACGCCGCACTGGAGGCATCAATTTATTAATCAAAAATATAATTAACAATACGACTTGGAAAACTATAAGATGTATGTACACACATTATTTTATTGGAAGAACCGTATATAGTGATTTGTAATTTACTATCTCCTTTTTCTTTTCTTCTTCCGTTAAGACTCGAACCTATGTTTACCAGTTTTTTTAAATTAATTCCGTTAGTATAATTACGTAAAACTTGTAAAATAGAACTTATTCGCGAATTAAATTAAAAAAAATAATTTGAATTCTTCAAAACTATTAAACTTTACCTTTTTTCAAGTTTCATTATATATTTTTTCATTACCCCCCAAAATTCCAATTGTGAAAACTCTTTCCTCCCCACACCGCAACAAATTATCTGATTTATGGACGCCAATAAAAAATGGTACTTTACAATTTTTGGGGTTATAAACTGCAATTTCTTATTTTAATCGCGCATGTGACCCCCCCCCCCTTTTTAATATTAATAGCATAACAAATGTAAGACAGTTTACAAGTTAGAATAGTGTTGATCCCTGTACTCAGAGGCGAACTTACAACTTTTTTCAGGTACAGATAACCAGGATGAATTGGGACAGTTCACATTACCTCTACATTTCACTAAATTTGAATATCACTAATCCATTCATGCGCGTGATTGGCACAGATTACGCAGGCGAATCTCGTTAATCTACTCATGCGCGTGATTGATAGACCTGTGCTCAACGCGTATTTCGGAAATTCATACACGCGCGTCATTGGTAGACAGATAACGGAGAGGATCAGTAATTTTGAGGGCGAAACTCGAATAACTACGGCCCATGCTATGATCTCGATCCCCAAAGTGCGGCCGTGATTTACGTCAATCCATATCAAACAGTCCATCGTTGCTCAATATTATAATAATAAGTTAAGTCTGTTCTTCTGTATGACGTAATTCCTCCCTTTTCTCTTTTTGCCAAAAAAATTGAAATTATGTAATTTTACAATATTACTTTGTCTACGTTAGGACAAATTTCTTAGGTTGTGCGGCCTGGTGGGGATCAATTCCGTGATAAAAAATTCATATACATAATTTAAAAATTAATTCGATTTCGAAAACTGGAAGACGTGGTCACAATTTATTGCAACTCCCATAAATATTTATTGGAACTTCCATAAATGTTTTTTATAAAATATTTTTTTTAAGTTACAATAGTTCGGTATATTTGTGGGAATCCCGTGAATCCATTCATGCGCGCCACTGGCGGGCTGCCAATTGGAAAAAGGGCATGCTTTTCAAATTTTTTACTTAGTTTTAAAAAAATCTTGAAGAGTAGAACTGTTCAAGGGAGTTGCTTAGTTACTAAATTATTACCAGTCCACGCCTGGGGGGTTGGGCTGTAGATACGGCAGCCCCCTAACGCAAATTTTTTTAAAAAAAATTAATACTAATTGTTCTGTTCTTCTGTTCTCAAGAAAGTCGTATCTGTTATTTTTATGAAAATCCAGTTATCGTATCTACGTGGAAAATTAAATTTTTTCAGTATTAACCACCGATTTAGAAGATCCCAACTGCAATTTTGGAGACGTTAAAAGGTTGTGAAATTTGTCCTAACTACAAAATAATCTGTGTTAATAATAAAAATTGTCGTAAATCGCATCTGGAAAGTTTACTGTCAGATACGACATTTTTGTTTAGCAATAGTGGGCTGATTTTCAGGACATATTTTAGGAGCTAAATACTAAAACAATTCTATTACTGAAAAACTGTCAGATATTCAGTTACGACTTTCTTGATTAGCAGGCCAAATAAGCTTTAATTCAAGTTTTGTTTGAAATAAGCAGCGCAAGCTTGTTCGTTAAAACTGCGGGGGGGGGGGGGCAAAACCAGCAGAACCCCCTACCTCATCATGAATTTTTTAATAAAATTGGTGTCAATCGTTGGAGCTTCAATTAGCTTGTATTCTCGGGGCCAAAAAATTCTTAATAATATACTCCACTGTTTAATAAAACAATTTTGGGAGGATCTGTGGAAATAATCCCCCCCAGCCCATCGTCAATTTTGAATAAAGTGACTGAAACTTAAGCGATTCGTATTAATTTTATTGGGTCGAATCAACTAAGGTTGACCACTCCAAATAAATTGAAAATTTCCTATTGCAAAGAGGAAGGTTTATATAGTATACCGACATAATTTTCACAAGCGATGATATAATCAAAATTTTGAGTAAATCGAAATTGAAGTTTGCAAATTTACATGTAAAATTAACGAGATTCCCGCGCGTCGCTCATTCTGTTGACAGTCCGTGCAGTTATAATGACCCTAACACTTAGGAAAGTAATTGTCAGTAGTTTAATTAAAATTCATTTTTATTTTCATTTTATTTTGTTAAAATTTCAGTAACTTAATTCTTTTTTGGCTTTTTTTTATCACGGCGCGGGGTTTTTGCACTCTTTTTTACCTCGAGATATCAAATCAATTAACCTTCAGATTTAATAATTTTCAACTTAATTCGATTAATCCTCTAGGGGATAGGTACGATTTAACAATTCAAGTTTTAATAAATATGTATTTGTGTAATGCTTTGTTATTGTAATTTGTTATCTGTTATTATAGTAATTAAAATTATTATTGTAAATATGTATGTAAAGTTTTTAATGTCAATAGAGTTCTTTTTGGTTTTGGTTTTTGGTTTTTTTTCGCACCGGCAGATGCAGCTCGTCTCTCGTACATGTAAAATCGATTATTTTTTTGTTTTTACGCGATTTTTTGGGGGTGAAACGTAATAGTTTACTGCCCCATACCGCAACTATACTTTTTAATGCTATTTCAAGGGTCTCTAAGCTCCCGGTTTCATTTATCCCGGTTTTTTTTATGGGAGGCGCCTTCTCGTATGTTTAGCATAGTAACCAGAGTCAAAACCGCCCTGGAGGGGTGCAGAGCGGAGCGGAGCGGCGCCCCGAAAGAGTAGGTTTTGACGATGGATAAACCTCCCTATCGAATGCACACCCCAAAAATCGAAGAAAAATTCGTTAAATTTACGTACTTTCAAATTGATTTTTCTCGAAATTTTATGTATACTTCGCAAGTGAAATTTTTACAGTATACTCTATAAACCTTCCTCTTTGCTATAGGAAATTATCAATTTTTTTGGGGTGGTCAACATTAGTTTACTCCCCCCATTTTATTATTAAATATACGATGTGGAGTACAGATTTCTACAGTTCCTCCTAAAATAGTTCTAAACAATTGAATCTTAATTAAAAAAATTCAGGTCGTTTCCCCCCCCCCCCCAAATATTTTTTCGGATAACTTCCCAATGCGTGTAGTTCTAACAATGAGAATAAAAGCTCATTGAAGCTCAAACGATTTATAGTAATTTTGTTAAAACAGTCGCGACAGGGGGGGATTTAATCCGCGATTAAATCCCGGAATTTTCGCTATATCATTCAAGTAGAGGTCACATCAAGCCACCGCTGTGGACTAGCAAATTATTTTTAATTGTTTCTTGAACATCAAAAATCATTTTCCCAATATTTGTCTGAACAGGCGAATTTTATTTTTAATTTATTGTTTTTTGAACATTACAAAATAAAAACTATTTTAATTATTATCAGCAACGCCCAAACATTCTACTCGAAACTTGCTCGGAGCTAAATTAGTAAACAAAATTTACAGTTTCACAATCTTGTAAACGCTCTTTAAAAAATAACCTTTTATACCTTCGAGGTTGAAATGATGTAAATAGAACCCCATAAGAAGTTCAAACGATTTAGGAGAAATTATTTTTAATTTTATTAAAGGGGGGGGTGTTAACATTTCCACAGACTCCCAAAATTTAAACTTTAAACCCCCCCCCCCACACACATTTTTACGAATAACTTCACAATGCGTTGTGGTTCAACCGATTTGAAGCTCAATTTCATTAAAAAAAATTGCGCGTGCGGGGAGGAGGGGTTTTGCACCACTCTGGAGTGCACATTCTTTGATCTGCCGTTCTGAAGGCAAGTACTTAAGATGAGTCATTTTACCAGCAATGTATGAATTTTTAATTTGTCCGCCTCAAAAAATCTTGATGGTTTATAGGGCAACTTTGTGCGACATATTTTGTAGATACATAAAAGTTTATTTTATTCATCTTGAGACGCCTTCAATTGGAACGTTTTAATACCGTGTCGATAATTTTAATTTCACGCTTCCATTGTTCCTAATTTATTACAAATTCTTGAACGCACCTAAATTTATTGGACTTTTACTTGGTAACACCAAAGCTTGTCAAATTAAACATTCCAAAAAATCTGAAAAAGGCCGTTTAACCCGCAACGTTCAAAACAAACAGACAAGTTTACCGTTTTTATCAGCTCAAACAAACGAAAACCGTGCGGTGCAAGCGGCTCTACCTGATTACGCCCTTAAAAAGCAGATTATCTTTCAAGTGGGGAGTTCCGCATGCGATGAGACCTGCCGTCGAGATTATGAGATCTAAACGAAGTTTTTGTACGAACCGTGGTGGACCACCTCGTTACATAATTGAGACCCCTATTATTAAATTTAAAATTATGTGGCGGCGGTCAATATAAATTTTTGATTTATACTAATGGAATGCAAGTTTTTTTGGGGTTTCTATCCGATTTAAAAAGTTGAAGCACCTCGAGCCACTAAGTCGACTTTGTACATTTAAGCAAGTCTGTTTGGTATTTGATAAAGCTAAAGATAAAAATAATCCATGATGGTAAAAACCGGAGCTATTCAGTCTTGTACGCATACTGTATAAGGAAAATTTCAAGTTTGGTCACGTGCTTCGTAATATCTTCACGTGTATTGAACGAACATTTCTTATTTGCATAAGACCCCAGTACATTTCAACTGTTACCATGTTTTCGTCTGGAAGAAATGGAAGGATTGAAATGTTGTGCACTTGACAGTCTTGTTAGCCTCTTTTGTTCGGACTCGAATGGAACGAGTTTTTTTCTTTATAATCGGCATTGTTTGTCATAAATCAACTATGAAACGTGACAATAAATGCGGTGGAGGTTTAAGAAGAAGGAAAAAAGTCATTAGGAATCAAGTTTTATTGGTTTCCTAATGTTTTACACGTGGGATATTTGCTACCTCGTTTTTTGGTTCTCATGGGCTCAAAAGTGTGGAATTCCCACAGTGGTGCACTCCCACAAAAATTTTGTTTCTCCTGTTGCAATATACCAATAAAAATTATGGACAACTTTTGAAGAATTGAGAGGGAAGTCTGATATTAGGTTGCACAGTGGTTTTGTTCTTAACTTTAGTTTAGTTCTTGATTTTAATTTTGGTATTTAAAAAATACCCCCCCCCCTCTTTGTAACGGAAGCATCGAATTAAAGATATTCAAATTGTATGTTTTTTGCATGTTAATATTTTGGCCGTGGTGGAATCTTTTCTTATATGTCTGTGTCAAGCGTTCGAGATTTTATCACACACATAGAATATGGGAACCTATTGTTTAACGTGGGCTCTGAACCACGGTAAATGTAATCACTTCATTTTGAGAAGGCTTAATAAGGAGATTACAACTTAGGAGTTTCTAATGGCTTTCCTTTCTCGATTAGTTATTCATCAGTCATATTTACATCTGTATGTAAAAGGCCGCACTGGTTCTTCATTTATTCAAAGACGTCAAAGGTCTCTTTTGAAAACCAATTTTTCGCGCATGTCCTATGCTACTTATATGAGGCCGTAGGCCAGTGTAATTGTGGTGGCTTTATAATAGCACATCCAGCCAATTACAAAAATTATGCATTGCGAATAGTTATGAATGAATGAAAAAATCGAAAACGAAAGTTTTCCCGGAGTTTAAAACAAATTTTTTAATTAAAAAAAAATTGTTTCTAAAACTGTAAAAACAAAAATTAACAAGATATCGTCTTAAGAGCGCGCTGCGGAAAGAGAGAGAGGGAAGCAGTAGATATGATGTTGAAAGCAGCCTCTTATCTTTTGTGGAAATTTAAAAAATTTTAAAAATTCATTTGCGTCATCTCTAAGGGAACCCTTGAACCCTTTGTGCATTAAGTTATTTACAAGTTTTGTATAAGTTTTCTATAATTGATGATGAAATCGCTTCAAAACCAGGTTTTGTCCTTATAATGATCTGCAGAAGGCAATAACGAGGTTTCATCAAGATCGGTTGTCATAAAAATTCAAAATTGTCCTTTTTCATAAATTAAATTAACCTTCTTACTTTTAATTTAAAGCGCTCAAAATTGGTTGTTGCCTTCAATAGTCTTTTCTTATTAATATAAAAAAGAATTACATTGATACGACGTTTAGTTTTTAAATTTCTACAAAAGATTAGAGGCTTCTTTCAACATAATATCCACTGCTTCCCTCTCTCTCTTTCCGCAGCGCGCTCTTAAGACTGCTTTGTTCTCAAAGCGGTCACCCATTCATGTGTGAACCGTTGATACGTTTTGAAGTTGATATTATCGTAGCAATTGTACTGAACAGGGCCAAAAACGGGGAAATAATAGCCTACACTAACGATCACAATCCTCCCCAGTGCGGTCTTTAGGCTGCACAACCACGGCAATCGCTTATCAGACACCTAAATGGTTATTCGTCTTCAAAAACTTATATTTTTATGTGTAAAATCGCCTCGAACATGTTGACAGTTCAAATATAACCATTATTCAGGTTTCAGTCTGTTGGAGAACCTGGAAAAATCAGAGTTACAAATTTTGGTCGGGGAAAATGCTTTGAAATTAACAAACCTAAAAGACCGGATGCGCGTGGATGCTAAATGAGCTTGTACGCAGTCTTCAATTTTCAAAAAAAGTCTTCAAAAAAAAAAAACAAATTTTGGTAAAAAGGATTTGAACTAAATAAAATAACCGGAACAGGCCAAATCCATGAAGTAGATTATCCACAATTTGTTTTCATGGGGGGGGGTAGAACCAATAATGTCGATAAAAAATGCCCTGTGCGAGTCTGAGGGTCGATCAATTACGACCTACACTTACGCTCAAAATCCCTCACGCCGCACAACCGAGTCTATCATACGTCTAAATTTCTCAAGAATTTTGTTTTTTATTTCTACCCTCCTTGGACCAAATGCAATGTTTCGCATACAACTCGTCTAATTCCATTTTCAGAAAAACGATCATTAGACCAAAATTACAGAGCAGAAAATTTTCTGGAAAATACGTTTTTCAAAATTTACTTCAGATCTTAGAATAAGAATTATTTTGTGATAATTTCAATTTTATAAAACAAAATGCAATTTGCAGAGAATTTTATGCTCT
Organism: Podabrus alpinus; assembly: GCA_932274525.1. Lineage (NCBI taxonomy): Eukaryota > Metazoa > Arthropoda > Insecta > Coleoptera > Cantharidae > Podabrus > Podabrus alpinus. The sequence continues at coordinate 39,902,381 of OW026452.1, read as the reverse complement.
TTAATTTCGATCTGGTAAGAATTTTCCGTAAAGTAAAATTATTAAAGTTCCATTTCTGAAAATCCATAATTTGCAAAGAAGCCAATAGGGGATTTTAAGCAACTTTTGAGGGGCTCATTTAATCCACTGAAATACACTTGCGCAAAATTTTAGCTTGCCCAAATTTTGTACAAGCTTGAAGTAATTATTATTTTCTTAGTTATTAATTACCACAAAGTAATGGGTATGGTGCCCACAAGACCTGCTGGTTAAAAACAGCCGCAACGACCTCTATGGACGTGTTTCCTATAGTTGTGCGGCCTAAAGTCCGCACTGGAACCAATTTATCGGTTTAAATTTAATGCAAAAAAAAACATAGCTGTTTGTTTCCCACGGTCCACGGTTGTGTGGCCTAAATGCCGACCTTAAACATTTTTTTGGGTTCGATTTGGATACTTTAAACATCAAAACTTCGGGGCAGGTAATTTATTTGTTTTAATATAATTTTACGTTTTTTAATTTATGCCTTTCGATGGCCGTAGCACCGAAAATATTGATTATTTTGTGATATTCGTTCAGAACATTTTTCAAGAGCGTGTAATTATCTACAAAGTAGGTCATAATATTTGACCGTCTAAAGTCAACGCCTCCCGAGTTATGAATAAAACCAAGTCAAAATATGTTATAAAGTTGTAAAGTTATAAAGTTATAAAGGCTTCTAAAGGTAGAAGCCTACCAGCCGAAGTGAGTTTGGTTCCATAAGAGTCAATGCATTACAAATGTTGGGCTTCTAGAAGCTCGGCTGCTAGAAGCTATAATGAAATGCGGGCTTTAATATAACAAATTCTCAAAATATGAAGGGTGAATTTATTATCAAAATTTTGAAATACTGTTCCATTTTTCATAAGAATGACGTGTGGTAATGCATATCTTGGACACTGTTACGGCAAACGGATGTCTTGGCATTTGATTTCTGATGCGAATTAATATTTTCTTCACTAAAATTACTTTTGCAAATGGCAATTTCGTACTAAAGTAGAATCGTATCACAATGATTAGTTTTAATTATATTTGACGTCCATCTAAAGAAAAAAAATCAGTGATGCTCATATTGATCAAAACTTATGGTGCCAATGATTCAACAGTAAAATAAAAATTTTCCGTCCTGGAAACTGAATTGAATCAAAATTTAATTTCGGAAGATTTTTCTCAAGGTGACCAAAATCCACATTAGAATTCCCATCTTGGTGTCTGGAAACGAAAAGTAGAAGGTGTAAATGGCCTTTTTATGACCAAAAAGACAATTATCACAATCAAATGTAATTAATTTTTTACGAATCGTTAAATTGCGTAATGGTTTACCAACTTTGATCCCAAATATTTTGAGAGTTGAACGACCGAATTTTTATAATAAAAGCGTCACTCTGTCTCCCATACGAGGAAACCAAAATAAAAGGTTACGAAACGACCACGAACATTACCTTCAAATTTTTCACTTTTACTTTGGTCATCGTTTCTTCATGATTCATAATTTATTTTTCGCTGTCCATAGTATGTATACTAAAAATAAATTCATCACGATCATGCAATAATCGATGACTCACCGAGCTGCTATTTCCTTTTTTTCAAAAAGACGAAATAATTTTCAGTTCCTGAAGTCAAAGGTCCGTTGCGATAACGAATAATTGGATTCTTGAAATTTTGATCCACTTCAACCCGGCCCTGATGGCGCGAAAACGTGTCGATTTAAAAAACGACGGGTATAATCTTATTTAATAAACAAAATAATTGTTGACTTTTATTGTCGGCGACATGAATCAATTAATAAAACGTCACCATCATTCATAAACCTCATTCGAAAAGCTCAAATTTATTACTATGGTTCAGCCGGGTCATTCGAATCGATGTATTTTTTCATTATGACATTCCCACCCGTTTAAATGATATATATTTTTTTTTATTAAATTGATACCTTTTTTTCTCTAATGACATTCTTTAGTGCTGCGGTGACGCAAGAATATTATTTTTATTGACTAATTATCAAATTAATGTTTCATTACATAAACCATAAAAATGCAAGTATGTTCTCTTTGTATTGTGATTTTTATTACCCGACCTCTTCAAGTTTCTTAACGCTCAAACCGCACTTTTATGGTTCATTATTTGAAACATTTTATGTTTGCGGGTTTACTTTCGTATAGGTTTTTCTTCAGACGACACTGGCTCGTATGGATTGACCAATCGTGTAACCAATTGATGCAGAAATAATCGGAGATTGACTTTTTTCCTGGTCGAATTGACTTTTTGCGCCTTTTTCTCGATTTAATTAATTGGCGACCTTAAATTAATTTTATTTTCAAAAGCAGTTGTATGTTGCTGTGATGTTCAATAACTCAAAAATGGATGATGATCGCTGATAAGATCCCCCCGCCCCTATCGGGTTTGTACATATGTAGTTGGATGGTGGTCTTCAACAAACGGCTAACCCACTTGTTTAAAAATGTGTTTGCACAACAGGTGTTGGTAAATTAATCGATCGTTAATAACACCGTAAGCTCTATAACGCCATCTTTGTGCATTTTAATTCCCTGCCCCCCCCCCTTTCACGGAGCAGTAGAAATGCTTGGATAGTTTCTGTACTATTAATTTCCAATTCAAGATTTCCTTCAAATTTATTTAGCATAACATCAAAATTTAAGTCTTCCCGTGGTCCAGACTACACGTAAAACTAGAGCCTTTTTAAAGCAACTTCGTGTTTATATCTTGGCTGTTGGTTAAGTCGTTAATGTTTTCCAGAACACCGGAGCCCTTCTTTCGCGTCTTGAACGAATGGTCTGTTCGAAAACCCAATTTTTAAATTACAAACGGCACCGCGCTGATGCAACGCGGCCTGAAGGCCGCACTCTAATTTTTTTCAGTTGGTAATTACAAAGTTAACTGATGAGTTAACTACAACTAAGAAGGAGAAAATAACAGAATATTATAAATATTACCAGATAGTACTGACGACCGCCAGTATTGGCTCGGCCTTTGGCCTCGCCAGCAACCTGCGACATGCGCAGAAAAACGATCTTTCCGTTTTTGACCCTCTATATCAATGGTTCCCAAACTTTTTTTTCGTAGACCCCTGCTGCTACATTTCTACTGTATGTAGAATAATATTAATAGAATACATATTCTACTTACAACTTGTGAACCCCTGTTTTCTTTTCACGTCTACGTGGACCCCCGTGTGGTCTCCTATGGACCCCCAGGGGGTCCACCTGGACCACTTTGGGAACCACTGCTCTATATCCTTCAGTAAAGGCGAATATAGCGGAGAGAGAAGCGTAATCTGAGATTTTATTACATAGATAAGTAGAGAACATGAAAAAAGCATTGAAATAATCCGATGCTCTCGACACCCCTTTACAGTCCTGTGAGCCGTAGAAAACGCTCCCTTAGTCGCATGCATACAGATAATTCTACAGCGGTCCGTGATCGGAATTCTGTGAATTTATTTAATTTCCAATGGGGGCTGTTAAAACTGGACGATATTTTTGAAAGCATAGAAATTGTTATATTACGGAGTCGGCACATTGAAGTTGTTTAGCTCGCAAATCCCCCCCTCCTCACTCCTAATGTATTCACAATTTAGCTACCAATTTACCCAACATCTATTACAACCTAACAAGTTGCAGTGCGGCATTACATTTATGCGGGCGAAAAAACTCCGGTGTGTGATTGCCATGGTTGTGCTTGACGTGATTACCTTGGTTTTCACCATGATGGCCGTTGGGCCGCAAAGTCTTCTGGTCATCTTAATAAACTTACAGCATGGAAACCATGGCAACTAAGCAAGCTCATAGCCAGCTTGGAAAACCTTTGGTTTTCGGTCGGAATATTCGCCAAAACACGCTTTCAAAAAGCTGAAAAACCTCATTTTCGTCATCAATTTTCAAAAAGTTTAGTGAATTCTTCCGAAAAAAGTTGGTTAGGTCTGGATGACGGATGACGGTGTGTTTAACATCATAATCTATGATGGCAAGAATTATAATAAGAAAAGGAAGATGATGGAATATATAAAAATAACCAGATAGTACTGATGAACCACAATTAGCTCGGATTTCCGCCTCTCAAGTAGCGTACGACATGCGCAGAAAAGTAATTTTTTCACCCGCCCTCTCCTCTACATCTTTCGGTTATGCAGAAGAGAAAGGAAAGACCGAATCATAAACCTGTGGTTTTATTACCTAGATAAGAAAAGAACACGAAAAAGCATCAAATACTGCAAGGAATAACCGGGACTGTTGTTACTAACCTCCCCCCCCATAAATTTTCAAACATCGAAATAAACTGCTCCAAACCTTGCTAGAAATTTAATAATTACCTGTTTTGCGTTATTATACAATGAATTAACCCCCCCTCCCCCGTGAATTTTGACTGGATCCGCCCGGGAAATTCTCCCCGATCGGAATTCCGTCAATTGGTCCATAAATCCGTGACCAAACAAAGTTTTTAATCCCAAATGGTGGCCGTCAAAATCGGGTGATGGTTTTGAAAGCGTAGAAATTTTTATGTTGTGGAGTCCACAATTCCCCCCCCCCCCCCCGGTCTCGGTTTAATGTATATGCGGTTTAGCTACTTACCGAACATCGGTACTTCCGTAGGCTCATGGATATCCATGACAGACCCACGCAACATGATCAAAATAAAACAGTGTGATTGGCTGAATATCGGCCTTACATTGAAATTCGGCCAATGGCATGTTTCTATTTTAGTCGGGTTGTGTGGGTCTGTAAAGGATGTTTATATTCCCTCAAGAGCGTAATTGATTTTCGTAACTGCTATCTTCCTATCATCAAAATGCTAACCAGGCTACTACCACGACCCGACCGATATGGTTTAATTATTTGGGGGGGGTGGGTGCAGCGGTCCTTTAATTTTTCTGAGACTTCTATTTATACATGATCAAACTAGAATTTTTCGGATAGGCCCATACTAAAACCAGACAAATTTGATCCGAAAAATTATGGAAACCCCAAAATCAAAAAATTGCCTGATCGAAGAACCTCGCAAAAGTTTCACGTTTGAACCTGACCTACCCCAAACAGCATTTTTGGCTACATTTCACCCAGTTGTTAATTTTTTTCAAACATTTCCAAAATAAGAAACGATCGAGATCTTTCAGTACGACGAGACGGCGACCACTAAACCTTCATAACGTAAAATTGCAAAACTGCATAAACTATTCGATATAAATAGAATATGTCAAAGTATCAATTCTATTTATGCGGATAAAATTTTAATTGAATGATAAATGTATTTGTGCTGCATTAAGTAATTGAAAATTGTAATTGCTAGCGATAAAATGCAATTAAATAATTTTTCTATTTTAATTGGAGAAAAAAATTATTGAATTATTTCTAGTATGTCGTTACATTTAATCGGGTTTGCATAATTATTTAATAGGTGCGCGCTTTATATACCCGGTGTTGTCATAATTTTATTAATAGCGATGACGCTAAATTTCCGCCCGTTTTTCCCAACACTTTTCTTGCGTTCGACCGACACAACAGACTTCACTTCTTGAAGAAAAATTCGGTCAGTTATTTTTACGATTGATTGGGATGCAAAACAAAACTTTTAATAGAATTTACTATAAATATTTCTCGCCTAACAGTGGAATTTCGGACGTACGAGGGGGGTCCGAAAAGTACACCGTAAGTACGTTGCCCACAAGATCACTTCATTCAAGGTTCACAAAACTAATAATTTATGGTTTGCTGTTCTAACTCAACCTTGATAACAACACATAACGCTTACTTTCAGTTATACAAATAATTAGCCCACATATTTCTCAATCTGACGAAAAAATAATAGTAGCTACTATATAATTATTGCGTTCCAACTTCGCTAAATTTATTTTTAGAAACTCTGATTGTTTAAAAGAAATGAGTGAAAAGTATACACATAAGAAATAATGTTCACACGTCGTCTATATATGTCGAAGCACCCCTCGAGTCGAAATAAATCATCGCCGCATTCACGACCCTAAGAATTTCAACCCACGCGAGGGAGAAATTCGTGCCATTTGTTTTCACTCAAAATGTAATAATAAAACTTAACTGGACGTAAAACATAACCGTAACAAAATAATTTTGTTATTTTTCGGCTGTAATGAAATTTTCCGTCTCGGAAGTATGGTGGACGGGTGACCCCGTTAAGGGTTAAATCGAATTGTGAAAAGTAGACAATTTTATTTCGCTGTAGATCGCTTAACCGCGTTTTTGTATTGCGTGTACGTATAACCGGAAGCTTTTTCAATTTAAAGTTAATGGAATTTTGTTTGGTGAAAGGGTGTGGACATTAAAAGAATTGGAACATAAACAAATGTGGTATTTCTGTTTCCAAATAGTTTTTTGTATTTCGTCAGGTGATTTGTTTGTCTCTCAGGTGTTGCTGAACGCAAAAAAAAGTTGACAGTTTATTGTGTTTTCAATTTTTTTTCACGCTTCCTCCTTGCTCAGTTCAGTTTATATATCGGGTAATTTTCTTGTTTTTCCTTGCAATCTTTTAATACGATTAACCTTGTCCAAACAATGGTAGCCAGTAGCTTTGATTGTGTAGTGTCAGATGGGCAAATCCTATGGGAAAAAGGTTCAGAATGTTATAAACAGGTGGCGCCACTAAATTGGAAGGCGAAATAAATGGCTTGAGCATTAATCAAGGGACCTCTTAAAGATCCGTCGCGCGAATACAAATGAAGAATAACAATACTACTTACCAAATACAGTGGTGCCATCTGTTGATTGCCAGCTAATACCGAGGTATCCGGCTCGATCCCTGACAAAATGTACGGACAAATGACCGAGGTTTAATCGTACTGGAGAATAATCCTCTGTTATTATACAACCGGCCCTTAGTAAAAAGGGATATAAAATCTTACCTTAATGACCCGGGGTTAATAAATCGTAGGCAGATTACTCCAGCTTGCCACCAGATAAGCTGTCCAGTGGCGTGCTGACCTTCGGCGAAGGTATAGAATTATTGGAGTCGCAAATACGCATTGTATCCAAATAAAATATGACTACTTGATTGAAAGAACAATAATATACAGAGATGTAGTGCGGGGTGGAGGGGTTACAGCCCCCTGCGCACGCCACTGAAGCTGTCGGCCAGCTAGTTATTAAACGGGTATTTTAGCGAATTTAAAACTGCGAAATTGTTTCAAAATCAGTTTCAGGCTCAGTGCTTTTTTCAGTTCTCAGTTCAGTGCTTTTTAATTGGTTCCATGATCTTCATATCATACTTGATACAAATTGGGGAGTCGCTTTTTTGCCTGCAGGCTGAAATTATTTTTGAACTGCCAAAGTACTATCGAAATTTTTGTTTTCGAAGGCAACTGCACGAATTGGAGAAGAGGTCGGTTGCAGGGGGGGGGGTAAAAGGGATAACCCCCATGAATTAATAAGCAAAAACGATTAAATGCACCACAAATTAAAAAAAAATCAAAAATGCACTCTTTTAGCGTTATTATGCAATCAATTTACCTCCCCCCCCCCAATGAACTTTGGCTGGATCCGCCTATGATTAGTGAGTAGAACTTCAGTTTCCTTTGAGCTTTTAAATCGATTTTAGATTATCTCCACATCCTGTTGTGATTTATCAATTGGGGAGTAAATTTTTCTACTTGCAGTTTTTGGTTTGCCACCGCAGTAACAAAAATGGGTAAGTCGACTTCATTTTTTGCCCTGTTTTGGTTGACATGGCAACATCGAAGCTCATTTGGGCTTTTAAATTGGTTAGATGATCTCAACATCTTGTTGTGATTTATCAATTGGGGAGTCGATTTTTATCGTTGCAATCTTAAGGTTTTTTTATTCAACTGCCCAGTACTTTCCGCACTTCTGGTTATCGAACCAATAAAGGCTTCTTGTTATACTTTGTATAGAAGCCTAAAAAGGAAGGCCGTCCAAATCATCACCCACACTTGATGTACTTGCAATTTTGGTGCTTCTGGTGATTTGAACCTTGGCCAATTTTTTTAGTCGTAAATTGGAGCTTTTCTTCAATTGGTTCTACATTTGCAAAATATTTAGCGCAAAAGTCGAAAACTTCCTATTGCAAAACGGGGGGGGGGGGGCAACGAACTTGTAAATCTTTTCGGTAATGAAAATCTTCTCATTACTTATCTAATTGGATTCAAACCTCATCAGCTCGATGCTCGCAGCGTCTTGGCTGCAACTTTTTCATTTAATTTCTTAAGGTGAGGTCGGATTTCTTGCAAAAATGGAATATTTTAAATCGCCTTCTTGAAACTTTTTTGCCATTTTGGACAGCATTCCAACTAAGAGAGACCTGATTGCAATCACCTACATTCTTCTCGAATGATTTAATCTAATGTTGAATTGGATAAAACATTCATCTAATCTAAGCTTTCGATCTGACCACCCTGCGGTAACTTTTGAGTGGATTTTCTGTCCAAAATGTTTTCCGGAACTTCTGATATAAACTGGTTCCACAATTTGGATAAGTGGCTTTTGGAATAACTGGAATATGTTGTTGCAATGATGTGGACAAAACTTGACATTTTCATCACATTGCCACTTTCAATTTAATAGCCAAATTAGAAACCCTCATGATTTATGTAGTATATAATTAGTTAATCCTACATGCTATTGAATTACTAAGGAGTTGGGGGGGGGTGACTATGTAGTTGAACACATACGTATTGTTTTGATATTTTTCAAAATTTGACCTAATTCCACAATGTGAACAAGCCAGAATGTGTTAGATTTTATAGGGATATTAATCGAACTATCCAAATATTTTCATCAGTTTTGGGTCAGTGCAATGAAGGTTCTGGGGGGGGGGGTATTTTATTGCATTTCCGATTGAATAAAACCTTTTTCAGCTCGAAGCTTCGAAATTATTCACTGGGCCAACCTCTCCTGTCTTCATTTTCAATGTTCTTAAACAGTTGCAATGTTATTTTTAATTTTGAGGATGGACTTGGGACCTTGCCAAATAATTTTCACATCACATGTAAGCTTCCCAATCGTTCAATAAACTAACCTTTTCTTCTTGGATGAATTTTATGCTCTTTAATCAATCTTTAATCAATGGTTGATCATTGGAAAGGTGAACAGGAAGAGATTGGAGGATTCCGAGATGTGGTGCTTCAGAAGAGCCCTAAAAATTGGCTGGGAGGAAATGTTGACTAACTAGGAAGTTTTGAGACAGATGGGAGCCGGACGGGAGTTGTCGAAACAGACAGCCATTAGAAGAGATCAGGTGGTTTGGCATATACTGAGAAGAGAGGGGATGCTGAAAACATAGGAAGCGAAAGCTACGAGAAGATGAAGAGATAGGTTTTTGACCGAGAAAAATGGAAAGCTGCGTCAAATCAGTCATCTGTCCGAGGACATCGAAGAAGATGTTTTTCCGGTTTTTTTTATAATCTTTTTTTGATAAAACTTGCAAGGCGTTACCCCTATTTTCTCTAATTACAACTATGAGCTTTTTGATCTTTGGTTCGGATTTCACGTTCAGCTGCAGGCCCTAAGGATTTATCTTTAAGCATCCAATACATAAAATGTGCACAATTGGTAAATGTTGGAGGTTCATTGGAAAAGTGAAGTGGAGATCACTTTTCACGCAACCGGTGGCGGGGGGGGGGGGGGTGCAAAGGAATTTCGTGATGTATTCGAAGGCAATAGAATTAAAACTGCCCAGTTCTGTCGATCGTTTCATAATATATTCCACCCCTTCACCCAGAAGAAAAAACTTTTGGACTGACCTACAAATTTAATTAAATTCGATCAGTTAATGGACCCCACAAAAGCAACTAAAACTTGCTAGTAGTACATAAAAAGCTTCAATTTACTCTTATCTTAAACGTCTTACATCATACACTTTAATTATGGAAGTTGAGAAGATACGCCCATTTACTACTCATTTATCATCCACTTCAAAACATCTTCCATATTTATTATTTTATTTTAAGACCATAAAATCGAAATAACTCGCTCAAAGTCGAGATTTGACTTTCACGAAAACTTCCAAATTTTTCTCAATTTGCTGATTGGTATAATATAAGTATAAGCAACGAAAAGTTACCTGCCCCTGTTTTTTGCGCTTCGCGCACTTAGGTAAATATTTGATAAGCCGAAGGCGATTTAGAAGTAGCCAACCAGTTAATCCACTCTAGAAAGTTAAAATAGATCAGGCTAATTATAAAAAGGTTAACATTTTGATTGCGTGCTTAACAGTTTTTGTTTATCAAAACAATTAATTCAATTTTTCTAAATTGGTGTGAACGAACCAACTTATAAAATATCTTGAGATGATGTTGAAGTTTCTAGGTGCCGAACCGTAAACAAATTTTTACGCTTGCTTGAGATAGATAAATTCCATTGTGATGCAATTGAATTAATTTGATGTCAAATAAATTTTGATCAAACAGAATTATTTTAACCGATTTTTTTTGTTTCAGGTACGTATTTGAAAGAGGAAATCTATCATGACCCCTGCAGTTGGGGGTAAGTTAGACATTTTAGTATTCCGATCGATGGAGCGGTTACTTAAAATTCAAAGAAAAAATGTTGGTCATGGCGTTATAAATTATCCCATTTGGTCCCTTTGTTATTAAGAGTTACCCCAACCAAGTTAACTTTATGAATCTTCCAATTAAATTTGGAATGTTTTATAATGCGGGTCTCGTGATGTCAAACGAGCACTACGCTTATTTCTAAATTTAACCGAAAAAATTCTTTCGGTGTGTTTTTATCGCTTACACATGATGATACATGCTGATGTTGTAACATGGTTATGTAATGGAACAATGAAATTTTAGGGTTAGTACTACCAGTCGCGTCGTCTTCGTGACTTTGAAACTAATTAACTTTTTTTTTCTGGTATCGAAGAAATGTTCGATATCGAAATAGAATTGGTAATTTAAACGATAAAGGGAGCGCGATGACACGGAATCGTTTGTCTGTCTACGAGGGTCGCTCATCGGAGCCGAGCACCCCCAGTTCTCGTGTTGACGATGACTGATAGGGGATGTGTTTATTTGGGCTTACTGTTACTTCCTTATTATTATTATTTTTTTTAGTAAAAAACTTCGATTAATCACGCAAGTTGAGAACAAACGAGCTTTGTATGTCTGTCGGATATTTAAATGAAGATCTGGAAATTAATTCAAATATTTCATTCCTTATCATGAAGGAAGCTTTTGTAAGTGCATTAAATGATTTATTTTTATTGCACTTGTCCTATCGGTTCGTGTGAGTGCACTCGTACAAGGACGGGTCACAAAAGTACCGGATTTTCTCGACCGTCTCCCGTATACACCAAAATCAACAAGTGCGACTTAAATTATTTTTTATTGAATTTAAATAACGCAGACGATTATTTTTATTCCTCATGTGTATATAAAATACCTTAATTGTTTATTTTAGTTTCAAGAGCGCATTACAAATTAAATGTTTACTTTAAATGTTTGGGCGACTTCAAGGTGGTCCTTAAAAATTTCCTTTACTATAAAAAAAACCAAATCATTTGGTGTTGAGTGAAATATGTCTACGATTATTGCGATGTATTTGGGTATCTGATAAGTCGATTAAGTGGTAACGACCCACATACAGGGCAGACTCCAGGAGTTTTTGAAATTATGGAGAAATCGATAATCGTTTAAATGAGAAACGTAACTTTTTCTTCAAAGTTATTTATTTTACGCATCAATCATATGCAAGTCGACCATTTATCATTCTGTTATGGACCTCTGGATACCTGAATTTATTTTCATAACTTTTCAAGTCTAATAACCTTCCATTCTGCAGTCGAGATTGAAGTTATTACAATAATCATTATTGACCACAATAATTTTTAAATAAATCAAAATTGGTGCATAATTACGAAACAAATAAAAGTCGGAGGCCAATTTAGGTTTTTTTAGGAGGAAATAAATATTTTATGTTATGGAGCCACTCTCCATACGGGGTATCGATTCTAACTCCCCCTCCCCCCCCTGTTGGAATGTACAAAGAAAAACTTTCAATATCATTTCGGCCTTCCGCCAAATGTTTGAGGTTTTATGGTCAATGCTTACAAATTCAGTTAATAATCATTAAATCGTTAATTATTATTAATTGGTCATTAAATTTCATAAAAGTGCAAATACGCACATTTAATTAAAACACTGGTGCAGAGAAACACTGCGCCCATAATTTTAATAAAATTATGCGATGACGCAAAGTGAAACGAAATCACAACTAGCTGGCCATAACCCCAAAAGAAAATTTGTAAGTTGAGCTCGATTTTAATTCAAAACTTGGAAAGAACTTTTAGAAATACGTGGAAATTTTTTGTGCTGCATATTTTTCGTTCGTATGCCAAAAACGATAGAATTTTCAATTAACTACAATTGTATACATACCGCTATATTCTGCTCAGTGATTAAGCGTTTAGCTCATACTTTTATCCAGGGAAATTCTGAAAAATCGATTACGAATATTTACACATCTGACTGTATAATTATTTTTATAATATTGTGCGGTTGCAATCTTGTCATCCGTTCTCAGAACGGATTACTGTTATGTTATTAACGGATTATTATTTTAATCATGTTCGAATTTAAGAGGAGGAAAGTAAAACAAAATTTTGTTTGGTAAACGTAATGAAAAGTCGGGAAATGTAGAAATGTTTAAATTTTTCGTCATGGGAAGTCCGGAATTTTTTATTGAAATTTTGATTAAGCTGTGAATACGCGCGCTCAAACAACTGCGCTGCCGAGGCGATTAGTTTTTGAAGCACGGAACGTCTATACATATTTCGTGACTAATTCTAGCACCGCTACAAATTTATTCAAATTCAATCATTATTTATTGCTTTTAGTCTATCGTTATTTATTTTTAGAACTTATCAAGTTTTACAAAGTCGAGGAAAAGTTTCAATTGGGGAAAATCTAGAAAATTCTATGGGAACCATAATCAGCCATATTGGGTCCGCCATTTTGTCTTTGGGTTCGTAATTGCCGACCTAGAAAACTCACCTATTTTGCGCTATCTAAAACGGGGGGGGGGGGGGTTCGTAAAGAACGAAATGTTTCTTTTCAAATAACCCAATTATTTTCCTACATGCAGCCAAATAAATTGCTACAAATTAAAGACATCGTGAATACATAAAATCTGCAGCCATCCAAAAAAAAATATATATAGAAAGCTCAATCGAATGAATTAAAAAAAAATCTGATTTCCATACTTTAAATATCAAAAAATGATCGGCGGATTCAATAATCGATACGGTGGCGTCTAAAATTTTACGATTTTCGAGTTACGGATTTTCTCTGTGAAAATGGATTACTTTTTCAAAAAATTCAAAAAGACCGAAGTTAAATTTGCTATCAGGGAAGGTTGTCTATTTCTTTACTTAATTTAATCCATAACTCGAAAGCCGTTGATTTTAGACAAAGGGTTATAATTTAGTTTGTAAATAATTTCACGCTCTTAAAAAAGCACTAAACAGTTCACACTAAAAAATCAAAATTTTCGGTGTTACGACCATTTTAAGCTAGGAATTATAAAAATTGCTTTCAAGGGTTTAGATTTAAACCAATTTTTTTCTTAAAAATATGTTTTCCATCACCACTTAATAAATATATCAATAAATGTAAAAATGACAATAATTGTCCGTTTTGTTCTCAATTTTTATTCGTAAGAAATCGAAAATTTATGTTTCTCCAGGAAGAGCTTACAGATCTGTCATTTTTTAAAAGCAATTTGTAAATCACTATCTCGAAAACCCCTAAAGACCATAAATAATCAATTAAATAAATTGACGTTTTTGTTCGTAAATGTTATATTTGAGAACAATTGGTTATACAAATAATATAATAATTTTTGATGATAATATAACAACTTCTAATGAACAACAATTTGATTATCAAAATACGTATAACAATTTTACAAACAAAAACGTCAATGTATTTAATTAATTATTTACAAATAAGTTTGTTGTTCCTATGAACAATTACACAAATAACCTTCAAGGCCAATTTTTTGATTAAATTCAATATTATTTTAACAGTCGGCCATAATATTTAATCCGTCATTTTGTTTACAGTAATTTTAACTTTGAATTAGGCCCCTACTCGAGAGGGGGGGTTACCAAAACCTTCTCGTGCCAGAAGCTCTAAAATCTAATTTTTATCCGGAAGAACGTGTCGGACTCTGCTCGTTGGGGGGGGCCCATTCAAAAAATTAGTTGCATCTGTTTCTGTATATTTTACCCCCCCCCCCCAACTAAATACGGAACCATTTTGAATTATAGACGTAGAAGGAGGCTGAAACTTTTGCTCAATCGATGTCTTGTATTCATAATTAACGGCTTCAAAAATCTCTGGATACCAATTTTGATTGAAATCTGAAATATTTTTGACATAAATCGGCCTTATTGGGTCCGCTACAAATTCCCAGTATATCAATTTTTGTGCAACGGAAATATACTGAGCTTTTGGCCAGCTTTTCATGATTTGATCATACTGTGCGACGGGAACCTAGTTTAGAGGCTAGAGGTGTGCTCCAACCTTTGCTCATGCACATAACAGTAAACTGAAAGTATAGGAAAATTGATGTAGCCATTAGGTCAATTTCTTTAGCTTAAACCTTTAGTTTAGCAAAAACTCCCTAAGGTTTTGAAATCAGGCTTGAACAGGGACAAATTTGTTGAAATGGGTTCCAAAAAATATAAACTGGCCAATTTGAGTTAAAATATAGAATAAATCGGCCCTATTGGGTCCTCCATTTTGTTTAAAGCAATTTTTACTCAGAATTCGTAATTACCCACGTGCCCACCTCGAAAACTCCCGGATATAAATTTTTGTGTAAACGCTGTATTAAATCACACATTTTCTGCGCAGGGACGAGTGCAGAGCGTTCTGCTCAGAAATTGTGTGATGTAATATAGAGACGGTCATTGGCCTAGTAGTTGACGCGATCAACTACTGATGCTGAAGGCACTGATTCGAGTCCAGGAAAACTCTAATCTTCTTTGTGACTTTCTTTCCTTCTAAAAACCCTTATTTATTGAGGGGAAGGCGTAGGCCTGATGATGTCCAAATTAGCTGATGATGAATATAGCTTTTACCAAAAGTTTTTGGCCAGCATTTCGTAAGTAATTGCTACCACTGTGCGACGGTACCTGGATGTTACTCTCAACGAATTTTTCTGACATCACCCAGCATCATACGGTTGCAATTTGCTGCCTTTCCTCGCTTTTCCTTTGTTTAAAAAATTTTTTTCACTTCAATCTTTTGACATCTAGCTGGGTTCCTATCCAGCGCAGTGCACTAACCAGAACAGTGGTGGCTGGTTACAGTGAACAGTGGTTACTTTGAATATATTAATACTCTTACCCTGTGGGGGGGGAGAGAGATCTGAGGGTATGGAACATGGCCATTCTGATCCCCACACATTGAGGGGTATTCCAAACCTCCGGTTCTTGACATACACGACATACTGTGGTACTGTCCAACTGTGGTACTGTCCAGGCAGAATTTCTTTATTTAAGGGAATTGCTTGGGGTGGGGGGGCGGATAAAATAAATCGAAATGGGTTTATCAAGAATTTATTACGTCATTTCAAGGAAATCCGACGTCGTTATTAGGTATTTGTGCTCGTTGCAGTGATCCATAGTACCTGACCTGATGATCCGGTCGCCCAATGCGGCCTTACAACCCCACGAGCATCACGCACTAGCAGAAAAATAATCAATGCATAAATGAAAAAATAATTGATACAAAAATAATTAAATCTGAATTACAACCGGATCTTTCTTTTAAATACCAGCTATATAGAATATGATTACCCTGGTTGTGCGCACTGAAGAAAAGATTAACGAAATAATTTAACACGTAAAAAGTTGAATTGAAATTTTTATTTAATAATAACGACGTCAACTTGCGGGGAGCTCCTTGCCACAGGTAACTGAGGATGTAAAGCATTTCTTCGTCCTATTGGGGGAGGGGGTTAAATCAATGTAACATCGCGAATATCCTACTTCGAGAGGGGTTGTTTAACTAATCAGAGCGATGCCTAGGGTGGGGGCGGGCATTATAAGTTACATTTTTCACTTTTCGGTGAAGTGTTGTAACTCCGGCCACCGTTTACTGTCCAGGCAACATCGGCTTGTCGCCAATGGTTGCAAATATAATTAAACGATATTATTCCAAGTTGCTATTCTATTGGGCGGGGGGGGGCGCCCCGTGGCTCTCCAAGTACCGGCCGCCACTGAACCAGAACCAAATTTTGGCGGAGCTGAAATCACTATAAATATATTATTATACACTAAAAATTCACCAACAACTTTTCTTTCTTTTCAAAAATATGGGAAGGGGATGGAGGTCTCGAACCTTCCTCATGGAGCTCATTTGCTTGCCCTACTGACCCCAACACGCAGAACCTTGTTGAAGAGGGTTTCACAAAATCATGAAGTATTGGATTTTCCGTTGACTAGAAAATTTAATAGACTTGTTCTAACCTCATAGTTCCAACATAAATAATATTCAACCCTATACATAAAACATCTATTTTTGTTTGATTGTTACCCAAAAATAGTGATATTCAATGTAGACCTCTTTTCCTGTTAATTTGGCGCAACCAAAGTTCCACAGTGGTCCCATGATCCACAGATCATGGTGGTCCACATATGTACGAATTCGACTCTATTCACTGCAAGGACACCTTTTTAACCCTATGAAGGCTCTAGCGGTGAGGTTTCCGGGTTTATTTAGACCAAGTGGTTCCGCTGAAAACTATAAACCTCTGTTATTGCGGTTGGATTGCGGAGAATAAATGTCCTGAAAACTTGTGTGTACAAGGCTCGGAATTTCAGGGATTTCCAAATATTTCCAAGCAATTCCCATTGATTTTTAACTATAGTTTTAAAAACTATAAGTTTTTAACTCCAAATTCAGATATTCGTAATTGCAACTTCCGAGTGTCAATAAAGTATTAACTTGGGAACTTGAAAAGTTAATAACTTCAGATTCAGATCTTCATAATAGAAGTTCATAGTTTCAAAATAATTATCATCTAGGGTCTAGGGAACTTAAAGTTAATCAACTGCAATGTTAAACTTGAAAAACAAATTTAACAAAACTTGAAGTTCATAACTTCAAATTCAGATCTTCATAATTTTAAATTTCTAGTTGGAAGATAGAAATGTTATGATTTTTTGAAAATTCACAAATCGGTTCCATAAATTCGCGTAAAAAACTTTTTAAAGATTTGAGAAATCTACAGTTTAACGTGGATTCTAAACCACTATAATACTTTTACGAATGCGATTGTAAAAACCTTGATTCAAATTACTTCAAATTATCTCATAAAAAAATTATAGCCCGTCGTATAATCTGTGTAATTTCTTAACACATTTCACATACGCAACGATTTTACTTACCTTGATAATTTTTTCGACAAACACTAAGAACAAATACACTCAAGTCGCCAATCCAAAGTGTAAACGCAAAATTTCCATTTGGTATTGCGTATGTGCGTAATGCTTACATAATCAAATTCTCCTAATGAAATGCAAATAAAAATCATAAATTATTAATATATCCTCCATCCTCACCCAAGTTTTGATATTGATTTAACCTAAATCCATAAATTAAAAACCGACTGTTACTTTTTCAAGTTTTCTTTCCACTTTTCCCAAAAAATAGTTATTTTCCTACGTCGTAGTGATCGGAAGTTTGCTTTATAAAAATATATGGGGTGAGATATGTTTTCACAACATTTCCTCAATAAATTCATTTGATAAAACGCACACTGGAGCCTTCTGTGGGCAACAATGTTGTTATTTTTTTTAATAGCCGGAATGCGCGTACGTATCGACTTCCGAACCATAAAAACCGGAAAACAATTACTCGCCATTATTTATTTTTTTAATATTGTAGAAGTTTAATAGTACGTGCACCTTTTTATTTAATAACCTACAGGTTTTGATATTTCAATTTTCGTTCGGTTTCAAATGGTAATGACCCATATTTATGGGGGAATTAAACGAGCGTGCAAAGGTTCGTTTGTGTTGAATGATGCCGATTATTCGTTTTGTTTTGAGTTTTAATTACTATTTGAAATTTAATTTTACAATGGTAATGGCCGACTTTAATTTTGACCTTATGGAACGACCACGTGGCAAGAGAACCTTGAGTTTTCATAATATTTTATAAGTGATGGATGTGTGTGCGCTCATTGACATTGAAAGTTTAAAATTTTGGTTTCTTCCAACAAACTGCTTCGCCTTCGATAATGGTGATGGTCGTTTGGTGATATTTAGCGACCGATTGAAGTAAATTTTCATTCCGCTTCCTTTGAGGAATTTTAGAATGCAGTGTGGAATTCTAAAAAATTAAAGTTTTCTTTAATATCCAATAAAACTGGACCAAAAGTAATTTTCTTCCAGTATTCCGTGTGACTCCGTGATTGAAATTGTAAAATTGAGATCAAAATCCAATATGAAAATTAATTAAGGACATTCTGAGCCAATTCATCTTCCCCTGTTCAGCCATGGGCAGCAAAATTGTACCATGGTGTAAATATGAAATCCTGGTTAATCCTGGAATAATCCATGAAATATTGACTGCAGAGATCGATCACAAAAAAATTGGAAAGGTCTTGTTCTTTTTTCTAGGAAATTAAATAAATGGGGTTTTGGGGTTTTTGATCACAATAACCGATGATCCGAATGGGAAAAAATAATGTCAAAAGCTCTTAGTCACCGTTTTGCTGTAAATTAATCCCCCAGACCCCCGATATTGCCTTTGAAAAAAATTTGCAGAGTCCATCCCTGTCTTCATAACGCCAAAAAATTCCCTCCCCAAAAAATTCCCGGCTTTGGAGCTGGCAGAACTCGTCTTACTGCATCTGTTGGACATCGGATAGAGATCACTTGGGTCCGGATTGGCAAATTCGCGATGTGTCCGCCCCAAGTGAATTTGCGGTCCAGAATTATTTCCAGGAATTTCTGCGGGTTTTGTAAACATTATCGCGGAACTCTTGCTCGCGTTGGTATGTCTCCAAAACGCACTTGGCTTGAAAACGAATCCTGTCGAAGAAGTTTGAACAGAACTTTTGTATAATTACCCCCCCCCTCCCTTTGAACTTGGGCTGCATCTGCTCTTGCCAATTGAGACCTCAATTCGGACAATTTCTGCAAAGTAAAAATGTTCTTCATTTATGCAAATTGTGAATCAAATCGTGGAAGGAAAGATATAAATCTGCCTGTTTACCAGTGGTGGCCTAAAGGCCGTAAGGGAACGGGCCCTTCCATTCAAAACCGGAAATAATAAAAATAATTATTTCAAGTAAACAAACATACGTTAAAATTTGTATTTTTTACTGCAAATTCAGTTTTAAAAAATTTGTGATGGCAGTAATCGGGTAAATACCCCCAACATATTATGGAGATCAAGGCGGTAAAATATAAAATATGTCTTGCTTTACCCTTGACTATGATGAAATTTCGGAGGGTATGGAATGGACCCCCCCCCCCCGGTACCCATTGAAAGGAGTCACAAGTCGCCACTGCATCCGAAGTAGTAAAAAAATTATCGGTTGCGGAAATCGGGGCTCTGGGGGTGCGACCCCCCCCCCCCCCCCGCTACAAGTGATCCGGCGATAATACATTAAAAATGTTTTATGATACTGTTTTCCTTCCTTTAGCTGTGATGATATGCTGGGGGGTATTCCATACCCCCCAGACCCCCCGGATCCTATTTTCTAATTGCTGCCTCAAGCAGATATTTAATTTAGCAATGATGACTGCGCATATTTTCATAATAATACTGAAAGTTTTCGCTAAGCAGTACGGCAGTAATTTTTACAACCCCCCTCCCCTCGGTACTGGGGTCTCATGCAAGCCTAAATTGTTTACATTTTATCGGTTCAAGCGTTGTTTTACTCTTACAGTAAACAAGTTCTTAAAAAGGACGGTAAAATATTTTTCCTTTTTGTTTAACTTTTGTGCCCTCTTATTGAAAATGTCAGGAGCCGCCACTGTCGGTTACCATAGCGCAAATATAAATGAAATATTTAAGCAAATCATGGAACTTCATGAATTCAGTTTATATCACCAGAGATTCGAATAAATAGGCGTATTTCCAAAAACATGCATTTGGAGCAAAACGGAATCGTAATGAAAAAACTGTTGGAAGCATCAATTACATTTTTATGTATCGCATCTACTTTAAATCTACAATCATAACCACGAGAGCTCGAGTATGAGTCGACTCACTTTTTCCCTGATAACTTGAAAACGGTGAAAGATATCAGAAATGTCGAAAAAGGAAAAAGTGTTCAGCATAAAAAGACGAACAATTTTTATTTTAAACTTTTTTCGGTAACTTGCACTGTTTTGGAGTTTTTACGGTAAAACGGGAGAATTCGTGAATATGACTATCCACTTTTTCTCTGGCAACTCGAAAACGGTGAATATTACAAATCAAAGATCGAAGTTGACCTTTTAAATTGAATTTTCATTTTTAAAGAAAATGTTATGGCAATAATACAAATTGAAATTAAACACACTGTAAAAAAAGCACTTAATTTGACACTATTATTAATGGAATAATACACAATTAATTTTGAATTTAAAAATTACACGTATTTGAATGTATTTTTACGTGCTTTTTTAGAGTGCAGGCAAGAATTTAAGCAAACTTTTTTCGACTATCGCAAAAATGAGATTTTCATGTGGACGTCACATTTGTCGTCCCCTCTCCCCCCTGCTCACATTTTGTAAACCCCCCAGGCGTGGGCGTCCCCTAACGTCTATTTATTAATTTGTTTCGACCTGACCCCCCCCCCCAACATCTTCATGTTATTAAATCAGTTCAATCGTCACATATAAAGAAAAGCAACGCAGCTAAGAGTTTTAAAGCGAAGGATCCCTAAATTTTGTGTTCCGAGGACTTGTAATTCCAAGGATATCCATAGAATTTCAAGGATATCAAAGGAATACTTGGGATTCTAGTGATTTCAGATGAATTAAAAAGACAAAAAACCGGAATTCCAACAATTTCCAAGGAATTCAAAATAAATAATTTCAGTTATTTCCAACGATTTCCAAAATATGTACCTACACAAGTATTTAGGGATATTTACCCCTCAAAAACCAACAAAAATTTTCTAATTCTTCCTAAGTTAAAATCCGCCTACCATTTTTTTAAATTTGGTCTGTCGTTAAAGTGTTGGATTACATCTCGTGAAAGATTCTCAAAAAAAGCCGTGGGAGCTATTAAATTTCAGTATATTTGACAACTGGCGACCCTCTGGCACTCTCCAACCTTGTCAGTCCTCATGCCATCCCAATTGGAAGACGAATTCAACGAAATTTCGCTGATTCTCGATGTTGGGCCAGAATTTCACCACCATGGTTCTTATTGACTTCAAAGCGTTCCAATTCAGTAAGAGAGCCATTTGGCCTGATTTGAGGGAGCTAATTTCTTTATTCGACTTTCAACCACTGCTCAAGGGTTTTCATCCGTTTCTATAGGAGTTCAAATTTTCTCCCCTTTATTTTAGATGATGAAGCTTTTTTTGCCCAATATTGAAAAATGTAGTTTTCTTTTTAGTTCCTTGTCCGGAGGAGATTCCTTTAGTTTTGATTAGGGACCCAAAATCAGCTTCGGTGGTTGTCCATCTCGACTCGGTCCAATTTAGCTCTCTTCCACATTTGTGAGCAGTTTACTAAGGTTGATCATAATTGAGATTAAAAATTTTTCTAGTTTAAATTGGGGCCTCCCCCCTACTTATTTTTCTTCAGCTGTCGTTCAACTTTTTGACACCACATAATTAATTTTGGCCATTACGGACTGGTATCTGATCTGATGAAAGCGGGTATTGCATTACGCCCCCCCTTTTTTTTTAATAAATCCCCATTATTTAATTAAATCTTAATTTAACTCGATATTTTTTCGTGATTTAAAAAATTATTACAACCCGAGTGAACGAACTTTTTTATGCTTTTAAGGACTTCCCTTCTTCCAAATCTCCCTAAAAATAGAACTGGTACTAAATTTGTAATATGTAATTCCACTTTCTGGTCGTAAAACATATTCGTATCTTACTACTCGGTTTTGTCTAAATAACGCGTTCGGTATTCTTATTTATTGGCCCTTATGATCTAAAAATAAAGAGGGGTTCATTTGCGATCAATAAGCCCGCGGGAAGTTTTACGTTTTTCCTTTGATACCGTAACGGTTGTTGCCGTAGTAGTAGATAATGCAAGAAAATTAACCAGTTCGGTTTACTTCCGGGTCGACGTAATTTTAATTTTAGATCCGGCCCTGACACCAAGAATGAACAATTTTACGTGTTATCGTACAAACTAAAAATAATAACAGTTTATGAACCCGGCCGACCTTACAAATTTCTGCGCGGTGGATTAGCTCACCGACACTCAACATCCTAATCCTGAAACCCGACGACTTTTTGAACTAAAAATATAACTCCTTGTGATTTATTGGACACCAAAAATTTTTGTTGCATTTACACAACCGTGACGGGTGATTCCTCTGAGATATTTCCAAATACCGCAACAGAGAGACTGATCGTGTCCAATAATCGATTTGATGGTGTTAAGTCGTAGTTTGAAGCAGATGTAAGTTTACAATAAGAGGCCAAATGTTACATCGTTCTAAAAATGCTATATAAAAGCAATTTCGTGTGCCACCCTTACTTGAAACGTGGATATCTCTCTCCATTCTTCTGATTCCGTAATTATTTATAGCCTACGCACCGGATACAACTGTCTAGGGTTTCGACTTCACTTTTATTATAAAGAAAAACGGGGCACCATCAAGTAAATCCAACTTCTTTTCCCAACTCCATTTGTTCAATTTTGTTCCACCCATTTTTTCATAATAAACTTCAATTAGCCCCAATTAAAAGTTGCGGTAATGAATTTTATCCAACAATTAATTTAAAATGTAGTTCAAGGCGTGCGGAGTTTTTAAAACATTTTTATTTCAGGATATTACTGTTTCAATAATAAACACATCAGCATTTTCAGTTTATTTATTTTAGATGAATATTGAATGAGTCATGCGGTTTTATCAACCACTGGACGTGAATACACGTCGTAGCACTTGAAGATAACAGTTTATAGGGGGTTGACGTTTTAATGCAATTTAATTATTATTTTTACGGTTCCGAGGACATATGTTTAAATCAACAACGCACCCCCAGGATTCCCGTTTGTTACCCACTGGTCAAAATCAGCTGCCGAATTAGTATTGAGTTTGCGGTTAATAACGAGGGGTTGGACACCCCAACGCATGACCATTTTAATTACACTAAAAGCTAAATACACTACAAAAGTAATGAAAATTCTACGTAAAATGAATTGCACTTTTTTTGGAATTTTTTAAATTCCTCATGGGGTTGTTGAAATCTGAGCGGGTTGTTTACATTAGGATCCGCCTAATCTTAGGGTTGAAATCTTGCTCGACGTTGAAATCGTTACGACCTTTGTTCTCACGTCTTGTTTTTTTTGTAGGCGCCATACAAAGATACAAAGGTGATGATAAAGCTCTTAGGTTACCAGCATTCCAATTTTGAGTAATCGAATCTACTACGGTAAATCAAGAACGTGAGTGTTCTCGGGTAACAATCACAACTTCTGTATGTTCTAAACACGTAGAACGACGTAGACAGTAAACATAACACTCATGCAAATTCTCGTTGCGGTTACTCATTAAATATCAAATATCGCAATTAAATTGTTACGACTTAAACCATGTCAACGTATTTTTAAATCATTTGATTCAGCACAATGAGACGTGTTGTTAGACACCCAACAGTGCCACCTTCGCATAAATAATAATTATCGAGTCGTGAAAGCGGGGGTGGCGACGGCGCCAAATTAAGACGTCTGACCGATCGAAACGCGCCAATTTATTAAAACTTTCATCGGTGCGTAACCGTAATAATTTTCGCCACTTTATTCGACGAGAAAATATAATGGAAAACTCGAATTGTGTGTAACTTGGGGGCGATAAAGCGAGGTCGACACGTTTTTGTAATGTACAGGTACGAGGTGCGTCCGGGAAGAAAGTGGACGAATTTTTGTTGACAACTTCCTGACGCGAATAAACGTTTTACACACCACCAAAAATTGTCGGACACTTTGGTCATTAATTTCAAACAAAATGACTGCTCCCACGTCGTTACATAATTTCATGTTATAGTGATTCTAATTAATACATGGCTGTTATTTACGCCCCAACCTCGACCCAGACAACCAACTACAATAGATTTTCCACGGTGGGTGGTTATGTAAAGTGATACACGATACGGTGATCAAATTTAGATCAAGTCGTTAGAGTTGTGATCTGTTCAAGTACTCTTCAATTTTGTAAGCTTCAACAGGCCACTCAATTACGACATGGATTATATCAAAACGTGACGTTGCTTCTCGCATAGCTCGAATTAAAATGTTGTGACAACGCAATTTCTTTTAATGAGACGTAAACCAGAATCGTTTGTTAAAATTGCATTCATTATGGCATAAGTTGTTTTGAAATTATTGTATTTATGATCTGCAGTGCCGTAGTAACACTAATGCCCAGTTGTTCAGTTTCGGGTTATCTTTTAACCTGGGTTATTTTCCATAGAAATTATTGTTTCAAGAATTGTTTCCATAGAAAATAATTCAGGTTAAAAGATAACCTAACACTGAACAATCGGGCCTTAGGCAATTAGGTGATCTCCCACGCCAGACTGGGAAAAAAAGTATTAAATCGGAATGAAATATATTGACCCGATAAAAAACATACCCGGGGGGGGGGGGGAATAATAGAAATGTAATCCCAAGCGCAGCAGCTCCCCGATTGTAAAAGTTACAAAAGTTTTCGCCCTGTAATCGATTAATGGGTACGGACGCCTAAGTGTGTCCGCTCCAAATAAATTGGAAATTTCCTATTGCAAAGAGGAAGGTTTATATAGTTTACTGATATAATTTAAACTTGAGAAAGTATTATCAAAATTTTGAGTTAATCGATTTTGAAGTTCGCAAATTTACATGTAAAATTAACGAGATTCCCGCGCGTCGCTCATTCTGTTGACGGTACGTGCAGTATGAATGACCCTAACACTTAGAGTATAGAGTCAAAACCGCCCTGGAGGGGTGCAGACCGGAGCGGAGCGGGGCCCCGAAAGGGTAGGTTTTGACGATGGATAAACCTCCCTATCGAATGCACACCCCAAAAATCGAAGAAAAATTCGCTAAATTTACGTACTTTCAAATTGAATTTTCTCGAAATTTTATGTATATCATCTCGAGTGAAAATTTTACAGTATACTCTATAAACCTTCCTTTTTGCTATAGGAAATTTTCAATTTATTGGTGCGGACTCACTTAGGCCTCCGTCTCCCGATTAATTATCGGGATCGTTCGAATATATTTTTAACCTTGACATCTTTTATTTCATCCCTTTTAAATGTTTTATTAGTCTGGGGATTTTAATTCCATTTTAATTTACTGCTTTTCAGACGTAATTTATACTATTTATAATTATTAAAGTAGCAAGTCCAAAGCATTTCCCCATAGATTCTCGCAGTACCTCGGAGGCTTACTTATTTCAATTAAAGTTGCCTACAGTTAACTTTGTTTGTCATCTCGCATAAACAAATTATTAATTATATACAGAGCGTCCCACTGACCAATCAAAGTTTTTCAAACACTTTTTAAGAAAGAAATTTTTATCGATTATATCTTCTGTTTTTATTTCTACCTTACAACGGCCATAACTCAGAAACTATTGATTTATGTGTTAATGATTTAGTACTGTTTTAAAGAGCGCATAATTGTCTACAAACTAGATTATAATGATTTATTGTCTAGAATGCACGGTTTTCGAGTTACAGATTAAATTAAGGCAAGAAATGCTAAAAAAAAGTCAAAATTGTATTTTGTTTTTATTTGCCCTGAAATCCCTGTAGGTATCTTTTAAACAAAGCCGAAAATTTCCACTTGGGTTGGGGTGTTTTTAAATAAAATATACGGTGCAACGTAAATGCAAAGATAATAACTTTTATATAATAATTATCAGGTCGTTGATCTATAGCAAACCCCCCCCCTCAATAACTCGGCCTTCGGCCTCGCATTTTCACCGGCGAAATTAAGTTCAAGTTCGGCATTTAACAAAAATCGCAGATTAATTAATTCATTTATTACCAACCTAAAATAATCTTTGTATTGAGGGCATCGTTTAGTCCTGGAAAAATAATATTATGTAAAGCACTACGAAGTCATCATGAAACATTTGATAGAGACCCAAGGTGCGAGGCCGAAGGCCTAGCTAATTTATTGTATCTGTCGTGCACTGCCGGCAACAGGGCGGATAATTAATCATATCTCGGAATCTATACTGAGTAACCAAAACAAATATCGGTGCGGCCTTCAGGCCGCA
Source organism: Podabrus alpinus (assembly GCA_932274525.1). Lineage (NCBI taxonomy): Eukaryota > Metazoa > Arthropoda > Insecta > Coleoptera > Cantharidae > Podabrus > Podabrus alpinus. The sequence continues at coordinate 39,875,944 of OW026452.1, read as the reverse complement.
CAGCCATAGTGATCACGTACTAGAAGGTCACAGCGACAACCTGGCCGCATAACTTGGTAGTCCCTGTATAGTAAAAGTTCAATTTAATGTATTGCTTGTGACGCAACTGGCATTGGTTGATAATTAGTTGAGCTATGGCCGTTATAATATGCTCGGCCTTCGGCCTCGCATTGATACAATGATTAAAAAATATGTATCCTAAAATAGTCTTGGTGGTGACGACATCGTTTAGCCCGAGAAAGACGGCAAATGTCTTCAGTGAGCTGCTAGCGTGGTGATGGCGTTAGGAGTTAGGCGCTTGTATTGTCCATCGTTTTAACCCTACAGTGCATACGTCAATAAAAATACGTAGGGCCTGTTAGGCCCATAGCTTTAAATCGATGAATGCTTGGATATTTCAGGAAACTAAGATAATTTTTGAAATCTATATAATTTATTAAACTTCATAAAATTAGAAAATTAAAAAAAAAATCAAAATTGTTAAGTTAAATCAAATAAATTATTGCGAAATATTCAAAGTCACGTTGTAGTTGTATATTATTGTATTACGATGACGTACAAGAATTGTAAAGATACTTTTGATAATATGATTGAATTACATGGAAATTATAGCATTTTTATTAGGTATAAAATTATTTTGCGAGTAATAATTACCATTAATTGTTATTAGTACCAGCTAAAATTTTGTTTTACAAAGCTTATAATTCAATAGAAATCCGATTAATATAAAATAGTAACGCCAGTGCATACGTCGGGCCTACCAGGCCCAAAGCCCTTTTATTGGCAATTCATTCAACTTTTTCAATATTTTTAAACACATATCGATGTCTTTTCATATTTTAGACAGCTACTAATGATATGGTGAAATTTATTTCAACGGTTCTTTTTTTATATTCATTTAAATGTTCACTCGGGCCTGCTTAGGCCCTACGTATGCACTGTAGGGTTTAATAAAAATGCAGTTCTCTGTTTACTCGGTAACATAATCAAATTGCAATTCGGCCTTTAGGCTGCACAATCATAGCAATCACGTACTAAAAGGTCAGACCGCATAGTCTGACCTCGTAGTCTCTTAATAGTAAAAGCTCAATTCAGTGTATTGTTCTTAGCGCACCTCATATTGATTCATATTTAGTTCTATATAAAACAGATTAAGAAAATTTGCCTAATACATCACTCTAAGTATGTATTTATGAAATAAAAAAAAATGCAGAGAAAACAACTGAAAGTGGTTTTGAATAATTCATGTTCTGCATAATTATTTCGTACATTTAAACTTTACCATCGATGAAGAACAGAGCAAAACGAGGTTTCAGGATTTACCTCAGATCTGAAGTAAATTCTGAAACCTCGTTTTGTAGAGAATTTTCTCTTCAATTTTGGTCCAATGATAAGACAGGGGATTTTAGGAAAGTTGATTTTCATTTCCCTTTAACTGACTGGGTAACCGGTAAAACTATCACGTAATCATCGCGACAGTTTTTCAAATACCGATAAAAATAATCTTCGGGGGGGGGGATCCGTTACGTTACCATGGAAATGGTGATTCTGACATAGTATGCGTATTTTATATAAGGTCTTCAGAAGTTCCCAACGATAAAAATCGATATTACATGACCTGGGGTCTGGGGGGTATGGAATGCCCCCCAGGCACACTTGGCATTATTCAGAACGATCAAAATTTATTATTTTTCTTTGCATCTTTCGCAATTTTCGTGTGTAATCCGGGAAGCGGGGGGGCAGCAGGTGATAATTTTCATAACTATCTCGGGTCGAGTCAACTGTTGTTGACCACTCCAAATAAATTGAAAATTTCCTATTGCAAACAGGAAGGTTTATATAGTATACATATAATGTATAATTTTCACAAGCGATGATATAATCAAAATTTTGAGTAAATCGATTTTGAAGTTAGCAAATTTACATGTAAATTTAACGAGATTCCGCGCGTCGCTCATTCTGTTGACAGTCCGTGCAATTATAATGACCCTAACACTTAGAGTATTTCGCACCGGCAGATGCAGCTCGTCTCTCGTACATGTAACATCGATTATTTGTTGTTTTTGCGCGATTTTTTGGGGGTGAAACGTAATAGTTTACTGCCCCATGCCGCAACTATACTTTTTAATGCTATTTCAAGGGTTTCTAAGCTCCCGGTTTCATTTATCCCGGTTTTTTTTTAATGGGAGGCGCCTTCTCGTATGTTTAGCATAGTAACCAGAGTCAAAACCGTCCTGGAGGGGTGCAGAGCGGAGCGAAGCGGCGCCCCGAAAGGGTAGGTTTTGACGATGGATAAACCTCTCTATAGAGTGCACACCCCAAAAATCGAAGAAAAATTCGCTAAATTTACGTACTACTTTCAAATTGATTTTTCTCGAAATTTTATGTATACTTTCGCACATGAAATTTTTACAGTATACTCTATAAACCTTCCTCTTTGCTATAGGAAAATTTTAAATTTTTTGGGGTGGTTAACAATAGTTAACCCATAATGTGTACTGATAACCTTGTTTTTACCACTTTCAGATGTTTTGCTACCACCTTAAGCCTTTTTTAAACAACAATTTTAACCCTTTATATATTTTTTCTATTTTTAAAAATTGGGTTCAAGTAACCCCGCACTGGGGCTACTTGGTACAACTCAGCAAATCCATTAGAAAAGGCTGTAAAACAGGTGGTGGGATCAAGAAGGATCAATTATTTTGAAATAAACTCAAATATACATTTTTGTGCATGAAACTTTGTTTCATGCACCAGCCTTTGCCTAGTGCTGCTACGTCTATATATTGAGTTTTATAGAACCAGGACGGATTTTAAACTTTTTTTTCTCCGTGGTTCAAGTAGCCCCTGGAGGCTCAAGTAGCCCCGGTTTACGGTACCGTTCTTCTCAATACTGAGGGAGGTAAAAGTGAAAGTTTTTCTTTCGCAATAAATTTGGTGTACCTGGGGGAGTATTGCATACCCCCCACACCCTCCGGTCCCGGCAGCCCAAATGAGTTCCTGATAAGTAGTATCCACTTGTTTTTATTACTGTAAGCGAGCGCCGCGCCGTAGCAAAGGTAAAGCCGTAAGCAAGGGAGCGCAATGAGGGCGCTAAACCTCGACAAAACCCAGTAAATAATAGTTTAAAGTTTTCAAAATGATACGAGCGGGGGGTGAATCACTGGGTTTGAAAATGTACACTATACTGCTATAAATACTGCCTAAGGCTGCATGCAGATTGATAAAGCAAAAGTTTTAAGACAATCCTTTTGTTGCATTAAAAAGCTTTTTGTTTTATCATGAAACGTATTGCTGATCAAAGCAAAAAAGTTGTTTTCAGATCAAGCAAAACGTTTTAAGACAAAATAAAACACTGTAAGACAAAACAAAACATTTGTTTTTAGATAAAACAAAATGTTTTGTCTTAAAACGTTTTGCTTTATCAGTCCGCATGCAGCTTTATACTGGCGATACTGCCTGTACTGCTACTTAAGTGTACACTATACTGCCACAGTAATTCACCCCCCGGATACGAATCTTTTGGGAGGGGGACGCATATATTCAAATTTGCCTGAGGCGCAAGAAGAGCTCGCTACGGCGCTGATGATCTCAACCCATAATTAGCTCGGCCTTCGGTCTCGCATTTCCATCTGTAAAAATAAGTAAATCTGGCAATACAAAGCTTGAAGATGGTAATAGAAGCCGTTTTCTTAAGGTAAACTTAACTGAAAACCTCAACAGGACCCTCCGGGTAAGTCCTCAAAAAACAATTTTTCTTATTTCAATCTTATGGCAAAGCCCATTTCGGCGCCCCCCATCCCGAATTTTTTAATGAAATGATTGTCAAACGTTTGAGCGCCAATAAGCTGTGATAAAAATCGTTTGTACTTCAAAGGTTTTTAATAAAAATTCAATTCTTTCAAACAATTTTGGGAGCGACTGTAGAAATGATTTTTTTTAAGCTGTAATTTTTTAAGAAAATAAATACCAATCGATCGATAATCGTTTGATCTTCAAAGAACTTCCATTAAAATCGTTTGTATCACACGCATTGCAAAGTTATTCGCGAAAAATTGGGGTAGGGGGCTTCTGTAAAAACGACAGGCCCGCTCATCGCGATTATTTAAAAAAAAAATTGGTGTCAACCAATAGAGAATCGTATGAGCTCCACTTCCCATCGTTTGAGCTCCAAAGGTAAAAAAGTTGGAGCGTTTGAAAGGGTGTGAAATTGAGTGACATCCCCCCCCCATTGCGAATTTTTTAATGAAATTAGTGCAAACGTTAAAGCTTCCTTTGGGGGTACAAACGATGTTTAAGGAAACTTATTGGAGTTTCTAGAAGGGCTATATGGCAGCCGTTAATACGCTTGTAGGACCCAAGGTCAGATCCACCAAAAGTTCATGGAAGTGGGGGGGGGGGGTAATCATGCACAATCACGTAAAAATGTTAATTGTTGGTCTCTTATTTGTTTATGTAATTTTAGTGCATTTATCGGTTTTTCCGTGGCTTTAAACTTCATTGGGGGGGGGGGGGATTATTAGTCCCTATCACCCCCTTGTATCCGTCCTTGAATGGGCGTCTGGAGATCTCCCATATCCCTGCCCAAATCATAATTTAGGTTTTAGCTTTGATCACTTATGCGGTTTCAGGTAGCCAAACCTTATGGGAGTTTGGAAGCTCCTGGTGTAGTTGGAAAGATCACGTAAAAATGTTAATTGTTGGTCTGTTATTTGTTTATGTAATTTTAGTGCATTTATCGGTTTTTCCGTGGCTTTAAACTTCATTGGGGGGGGGGTGATTATTAGTCCCTATCACCCCCTTGTATCTGGAGACCTCCCATATACCTGTCCAAATCATAATTTAGGTTTTAGCTTTGATCACATATGCGGTTTCAGATAGCCAAACCTTATGGGAGTTTGGAAGCTCCTGGTGACCTGGTGTAGTTGGAATGATTCGAAACAGATGTCATTCCTAAATTTGAAGTGGCAATAAATTACTTTGGGACCAAAACGAACCAAGAATTACAATAATAAATCCGTTTATTACGTCGTGCAATTTAATAGCGCCATCTGTTGGTATTCCGTTTTACTACATCAAGTGTTTTAATATTTCAGAAATTACCTTTCGTACGAACTACGAACTTTTATCGACCTACAAAAATTTTTATTATGCAAAACTAAATCTCAGTACGAAAAAACGAATAAGAGTGAAATTAAAAATGCCGTAATTACATAAAGCATAAAAAATTAATTCGACATATGTAGGAAAAATTTAATTAAAAAAGAATCCTTAACCGTAATTAAAGTTTAAGTTTTGAAGAGTTTCGTTCTGTTCCGCATGCTGCCCAAATATAGACGGATAAATTTGCATTCCATAGGGAAGACTGCTAACTAGCAAATCGTTTATTCATGCTATGAGCATTTCCGAACATAAGTGTGCGATATTCCTGCTGGATTGGAAGTACAGGTTTAAGTCAGTTCAAAAACAGTTCGCGCTCTTGATAACATCATCAGTCGTTCGGTACCAACGATGAACAGTAGATCCCCTTATGCTCAAGATTCCCAAACTTTCCAAGAACTTGGATTTGGGATTCTCGTTTAAAGGCTGTACATAAATATCTCAAAAACCACTAATATTTAAGATGTTATTGGGGTCCGGGGTCGAAACGACTTTGGCTGCATTATTCAAAGCATTTTGAAGGCCTTATCCAGAATTACAAATTTCACAAAAAAGATGGAAATTTGCAACCACAGCGGTGTTTGGTGTCATCACAGGTTGAGTAACAGCGTGGATATTCCAGGTTCGAATTCGTGCTCGACGGAATTTCTTAGCTTAACTATGGTTGACATCGGCACTCTGTGGTGGTTTTGTGGGCGGGACGCTCAGAAGCCATAAATATTTAAGACATTAAAAACTAATTTATTTTTTTAAAAAAGTTTTTCTGAATTTGATAAAAAGGCACGGAATTCATTCCAGAATGGACTTGGCCAAACTCGGTCGAAAAAGTATTTTGAAAAATTGTCATCCCAACGGTAAACTGCGGAGGTTTGGAAGGGAATTCTTGGTTGTTATCCAAACATCTATTCGGAGACTTTGTTGTTATCCAAACATCTATTCGGAGAGAAACTTTTTGCATTCCATTATTCTAAGTCCCACATGACTCAGCTGCTTTGCATTCTTCCCTAGTTATTTCACACCCTCGTTAACCCTTCGTTAGGCGCGCGGTCTACGATCGTAGACCACGCATCTTTTAATCGCAATATGTCTTAACAGGGAGTGACTTCGCATGCAAGTCTTTTAGTAGCTGTTGATAATTGTCTGTTTTATCGAATTAGTAGTATTTCAATACCGAAAATGGTATGTCATTAGCGTTATTTGGGTTGAAACCCGCCTGGTCTACGATTGTAGACCGCGCGCCTAACGACGTTACAGTTTTCATTTATGGAAACTCTTATGGAAATTCTTATTAATTTTTAAAATTAAAAAAATTTTTTTTTCATATTATTGTGTAGTTTATAAAAAGTAGTTACATATAAAAAAAAGTGTTCAGTTATTTTTTATTTTCCAAGAAAATGATATTTCCTATGTACCTGTTTAAATACATGTTCAAAACGTATATGTAGTTTGTTTTAACTTCACCGCTGACCTTGACTTCAATATTTATTAAATTTTTGCAAAATATGCTTAAAAATATTATAGAGAATTGTATCACACTTCTGGTTTTTAAAATTTCAAACTCAAAATGTCTATAAGTACAACAACTAGAATGGTCTACGAGTGTAGACCGCGCGCCTAAACTCGTAACTAAAATACGCGCGCCTAACGAAGGGTTAACCCGAACCCACTCGACACGTACGTGTTTTATAACCAATTGCTTTGTCTCGCCCCTTTTTTTGAAAGTTACGTACCTGTTTAACCAAAACATCATCCACGAAATGGTCCATTTAGGAGTCGTAAAACTTCGAATGAATTTTGTTTCGCCATAAAAATATCGCCGTCATTATTTGCTCGTTACGTTTTATCCCTATTTTATCGATTTCTCTCAGAAGAGGCAATTATTATGGTGGTAATAAATAATCACGAGTTGAAATGAGAATACAGGATAATTGCTCTCAACAAACAGTTTGCATAAAAGCCATTCGATTATTTTGCACATAAATCGAAAGCCATTTAATTGTAATTAATTGATTCCGACAATGGAAGACGGGAAACGTAATTATTCTTCATTCTCGTTTTGGACGCCAGGTGGGTGCGTGCGATGGTAATCCGAGTATTAAAGATTCAAGTCCAAATGTTCGCGATGTATTTAGGTCAAAAAACCAAATTGATATTTTCAATCATCAGGTTATCGCAAGACGGGTAAATTTAGTTGGAATTGATACCTAACTTTACGATTGGAACGAAGCCAGAAGTCACTGACCTACTGTTTACTTGTCTCTTTGAATTGCGTGTCCGTACGATATGTCCAATTGGTATGTAGTAGTAAAAATTTTAAACCGTGATGATTTTAATTTTAGTAACAAAAGTTTATCTTGTTTGCTTTCCAAAAGTCACCATTGTAATCTAATGCGTTTCGAATGATAAGGATGAACAAACAGATAATGTTTGCTCGTGTTAAACTGCTGTTTGGTAACAATTCTCACATTTGGGTGTTGTTTACCAAACTTCTATTTGTAAATCAAGGTCAGATTTAACAAGAAGTCTGAAGATGCAGGGCTGTAATGGAAAACGTTTGGGTCCAAATTTGGTTCATTTGGACTTTCCGTTCCGAAGAATGTTGACTTCCGTTCCAACAACGATAACAGAAGCGGAACACAATATTGTACTAGAATGCGGTTATCTCGAGGCCGAAACCGTAAATTTCAATATAATCGCAAAACTGACTTGTTTAGGGGTTTTAACTCCACTTTGCATAGTAATCAAAGGACGAATGCGTTCGACCGGAAAAATTATTCTAAAACCTTTCCAAATTATGTTTTTACGTTTAATACAATAAAAATCCAATTTAATCCAATTATTGATAATCAACCGCAGTTTAGGCTTTCATTAAATTACGGAAAAGCCATTAAAACAATTAATTTTTCCAATAAAAAGCTGAGTGGGTGAGTGCTCTTGTCAATTTAAAATTGTTGGACAATCTGGCGTGTAATTGTGTCTGATGATGCAGTTTCTACCTTGAGAGTTGGCCAAAAAAACCATTGAACCGCGGAAGATGTAGAATACCAAGTAACCAGCATGGGAATAAATTAATCGTATCAATTCAAAACTTTTATACGGGTAATTGGATGCAATAACAGTCACTTGAAATTTTGAGTTATGCAATCCAATTATGATTGATTTATTAAAAGGCTAGAAATGTAAATTTTAGTCTTATGGGATTGAAGAGGATTTCGAGTGGATTTTTTTATTTATATTTGTAATCAAGCAAGTCGAGCACTCGACTTGTTTAAACGATTTTTTATGTCAATAGTGCGCTATAAAGAATTTTACTGTGATTTTTATTACTATAGAAAACAGTTTTGAGCGATCAAAAGTTTAGAAAAAATATGTTTAGGTTAAAGTGGTGGCTTTTCCTTTCAATTTCGCAGTTAATAGGACTTCCGTGATGATTTTAGTTCAATTCAATGAACCCCCCCCCTCATTACTCGTGTTTCAACTTTAATGAACTTGAGTCATACTCGAGCTCTCGTGGTTACTGTTCTAAAACACATCTGGGGTTGAGTCGACTAAGGTTGACCACTCCAAATAAATTCAAAATTTCCTATTGCAAAGAGGAAGGTTTATATAGTATACTGACATAATTTTCACAAGCGAAGAAATAATCAAAATTTTGAGTAAATCGAATTTGAAGTTTGCAAATTTACATGTAAAATTAAGGAGATTTCCGCGCGTCGCTCATTCTGTTGACAGTCCGTGCAGTTTTAATGACCCTAACACTTAGAGTATTTCGCACCGGCAGATGCAGCTCGTCTCTCGTACATGTAACATCGATTATTTTTTGTTTTTACGCGATTTTTTGGGGGTGAAACGTAATAGTTTACTGCCCCATACCGCAACTATACTTTTTAATGCTATTTCAAGGGTCTCTAAGCTCCCGGTTTTCTTGATATGTGGCGCCTTCTCGTATGTTTAGCCTAGTAACCAGAGTCAAAACCGCCCTGGAGGGGTGCAGAACGGAGCGGCGCCCCGAAAGAGTAGGTTTCGACGATGGATAAACCTCCCTATCGAATGCACACCCCAAAAATCGAAGAAAAATTCGCTAAATTTACGTACTTTTAAATTGATTTTTCTCGAATTTTTGATTATATCTTCGCTTGTGAAAATTATGTCAGTATACTCTATAAACTTTCCTCTTTGCTATAGGAAATTTTCAATTTATTTGGAGTGGTCAACCTTAGTCGACTCCCCCCCCACATCAGAATGGTCTGAATCTGATGGATCAAATTAGTTTATCATTATCACGGAAAGAATCGGTTAACAACAATTTTATTTCATTTTGGGCGTTCTTGGTACGTTCCAGACGATTGATGCAGAAAACTCGGAGAATAAACAACTATAGATTTATATTGAAGAGAAGGAACTGCAGTATTTTGTCACAAGCATCGACTGAAGTACGGAAAAGACGAATTCTTTTTCCAATAGTCGGACTTGCCGATTAATAAAATAGTACGGGTAAAGTACAAGTCTTAAGTTTGTTTTTCTTGCAACGTCTGACGTCACCGGTTAGTAAACACAGTCATATGGGAGGAGCCAATCGTACAAAAAACACAAATATTGCTTTTAAAATGACGTAGTTTCAGTAGTAATCAGTGATGTTTACTAACTAGTGACGTCACAGTAGCATTTCAAGTCGCGTGACAGAAAATCAAAATATGCTTGATTTTAATTGTGAAATAAGTATGACCTACTCTATTCCTACTCTAAAGAAGTTCTGTTTCATTTCAAACAGTTGCACCGAAAGCTGACGAAGCGATTAGCAGTAGATTTTGTTGAATTGAAGATCTTGTCCAGGGTATTCCCCGAATAATACTAAATAGAAATTTTTTTTGTGAGCCTAAACCAAAAACACTGGACCTCCTCGTTGATTGATTCGCGATGGGGTAATTTTGTACTTTTGAAACAGAAGATCCAAGTTTTTCATATAATAATTTTTCAATGTAAATTATCCTCTGTTGCGATGGATATTTCCAGATAGGACCAATAAAATGCACGAATAACTTATGAATACGGTAAGACCTAGTTGAATGGTTTCAACACATTTGAATTTTTCTCATTAACAAAATTGATATTTTCTCCCCCCCCCCTCCCCGAAGCAGACGTAAAGAAAGGCGTTTGTCTTTACTATCCCCCCACGGAAATGTCAAGTAAATTGCGCTCTCGATTCAATTGAAAAACTATTTTGATATCATCTTTCTTATTCGATCTTATTTTGGTTGTGGGGCCTAAAGGCCGCACATGTACTCTTTTAGATACGAAACGAAGGGTGCATTACGTGCAGATATTTGATTGACTTAGTTGTGCGGCCTGTATTAAATTGTAACAAGTCTTAATAATTATGATGTATTTATTATCAGTCTTTAGAGCCACTACGACAGTACAGCCATATGTAGTTATTAGGGGGGGGGGGGTCTGAAAATCCCTTCTTAGTCCTATTACCCTAATGAGGGTTTGATCCCCTAAGGATTCTTATAGAAAATTAACTCGGCGGTTGGCCATTGCCTTCCTAGGAGAAAATTTAAACAAGTACGTGTCTGTAACTCCAAATCGATCCGTTTATCTGTTGCATTCAGTTTGGCCTTTGGGCCGCAAAACCTACGCAACCACGTACCAGATTTCGAAAGGTGGGCATTATTTGGTCAAGACATTCCAGAAAATGAAAAATTTAAATTGAAATACCAAGTGTAAAAAATATTTAAAAATTAATTTCTTCGTAAAAACCAAAAAATTATTGAAATAATAAAGATTTTCAAGGAGTCACGGCTCTCCTTCGACGATCCCTGCTTTAAAGTAGGTTCTAAATATTGCTCAACTCAGTCTACCACCAGAGGGCATAACAGTGCCAACATAACTTCATCAAGGATGTACTGATTTTAATTTAAATAAAATTTAACCAATTCTGTGTCTTAACTCTAAATTGATTCGTATAATATAACACCCATTCAGTGCGGCCTATAGGCCGCACAACGTAGCCAATCACTTTCACCACAAGAGAAGATAACAGACAGATAAATTGATCACAATCTGGAATTTTATTATTAGTAGATATGAATTTCCCCTATAAGAAGTCTCATTGTGTCCTCCGTTCTCTTTTTTATCATGCAGGAGTCCCCAAACTATGGCCCAAAAAATAGATTTATTTGGCCCGTGAAAGTTTTTTAAAAGTTAAAATTGAGTTATTTGTCATTGATTAAAGTAGGTACTTTTAAATTATTTTGAAAATTCTTCGACTTATTGGTGTTCAAATATTATGTAACAATTTTTGAATACCCTCAGGTTCAAAGTTTCAACATAAAATATTAACTTGGAAACTTGTTGTTAATAACTTCTAATTCTGATCTACATAGTTTCAAGTACAAAGTTTCAACATCAACTTGGGGCTCCGCTCAGAAAGTTTGGGGATACCTGCTATAATACAAAATATTAACTACGCTATGAATTTTTTCATAAATTGATAAAATCCAGGCAAATATTTTTTGATCCGAGGAAGAAGAGCGAAAAGAAAAAGGGATATCAGATTTATGAAAAGTTCTAACTGGTTCCCTGTAAACAAACAAAAGCAATAAGTGGCTAAATTGGACGTTTTGTGATTTTTTTAAATTTGGACCAGAGAGTCGCCATCCCAGGGCCGCTACGAAATTGCGGCCCTGTCCGCATCCATATCGGTTTTTCGCAATTCTTCGGCATCGGATCGTTAGAAAAATGGAACTTATGAAAGTAAACCTTTCCTTCAACACCATGATGAAAGAAGATCATTGAAATTATAACATTTGACGTTTTAATTTTGATTTGTGGCACTAATTTAGGAGTGTAAAACTAATCGAAGCACGCGCCCAACAGGAAACCGTCAAATGGTTGATTTGGAACTCTTCCGTAGTGCCGGAAATGCATATGTCAACGATGACATTATTAAAAATCTCTTATAACCGATTTTGAGCAACAACAAAGTGTCGAGTCTTCGATTAAATTGCTCCAAATTATTCCATTAGTTGCGCTATCCATAACAACAGTTTAATTCTTCAAAGGTCAAGTTCAACGGTTATTATTGACAATGACCCAATCGACGTCAATTAATTTGAGTGAGCGACAACGGTGGACCTCATCGATTAATTTTTTATCGAGCAAATTCGAAGAACAATAAATTACTCGAGAATTTTTGCATCGTCGCGCCGAAAAATGTAAATGACCTTCTTTGATTTTTGGTCATTGGCATATCGTAGTACAAATTGGGCGATGCCAATAAACAAATTAGAGGAGGAAGTCGTGACCGCTCATTGTTCCAAGTTTAACGACCCATTTGAAAAATATTTTAATTAAACGCAATTTTAACACATTAACCCAAAACAGTCTACGCTAATTAATTTTCTTTTGCAATCACCGCAACTCCATTAATATAACTTGTAGTTGAGTATAACCACAGTAAAACTCGTTTTTCTTTCAATTAAATGGAGCAATTATTCTAAAACGAAAACTTGTTTACAGAGTGTAAAGCCTTCTTACACGTACATAGATTAATCACGACTTGTTTCAATTAACTTGTATGACTCGGAAAAATTGGGTTAACTGTACAAGTAATCACCAGGCGTGGAGCTTACGTCGGAAGGTCAAAATGTAAAATGTCGTCTTCTGACATTTTTGTGACAGCCTAATCCAAATCGGCAATGAGGTTCAAATGTGAAAAATTAGTGCGGAAAATCGATTAAATTTAATAAGAAAATCTAGAAATTTAACCTTGCTTTATACATCCGGAACAGGAAAAGTATTCTATTCTTTTTATTGCAGCTAAAATTTTTATTCAAATCGTTTTTACAATTTGTGAGTATTTAAATACTTCACTTTATTGTCGTTCTAAGCATTTACAGTTTTACATACATATATTAATTTTTTAATATTTCCTATAGTAATTAAAATCTGGAAACTCGCGAGGTTGAAGGCCGAGCTTGCCATGCACAGTTTGCACAAGTCCTGAAATTTTGCTGACACGTGTATTTGAGTGTCCCAACCAAACAAATCGAAAAGTTGTTCCCTCTACATGGGAATTTTACACCGGTGACGTGGTTTTTCGCCTATAACTCGCTTAATTTTAGTTTGACGGAAAATTCTCATCAAGTCAAAATTGAAGAGCATAAAATTCTCTACAAAATAGAGTTTTTCACATTACTATTCCTAAAATGACGATGGATTCCCGAAAGGCGAAATATTACACCTCGTTGTATTGGTGCCAAAAATATCTATTACATTTTCCAATTTAGTAGCCAAATCCGTACACAATGTCGAGGAGGGTTACCCCCCCCTAATTTACAAGCCCGCTTGAAAACGATGTTTCCTTGATTTTTTAAATCTAATTTTACATTTTCGAACCCTAAAACTTCCCCCATCGTCAGACTTTTTTACTATCGAGTCCTTAATTTTCTATCGTTTGTTTTTGGTTTCATTAGAGAAAATTAGGTCGAATGTTTAGGCCCTAAGAACTTTGAAAATAAGCACTAAAATCAGCCATAAAATTCTGGATGCCCAATTTTTTTAATCATTTAAAAAATTATTGTGTAATTTATTTATTACTAAATTTCAAAAATTATTACGCCGGGGTAAATTTATGAAAATTTATAATTTTCTCTATTGTACTCGGCCTCACAAGAATGTAGATTGACACCCAAGTATATTTAGGGGGGGTGTAAATAATTTTAAATAGCACAGAAGAGATCAATTCGTTGATTTTTAAACCCAATTCAAGGGCGTTTATTCTGTTTTTTAAGTTTGCTAATTCATGGTAGGGATAATCAGTCCCCCCCTCCCGTACGCCCTTGAATTGTATCCATCTGAATTTTTAATTCAGAAAAAAATTCATAGCATTAATAGCCAACCCATTTTTTTCTACGTAAAATTTCATTTATTTAATCATAAAATATATAAAACTTCAGGTGTGTGAGATTGTAACGGTTGTGCGGCCTAAAGGCCGCACTGTAACATTTTTGTTTGGTATCTACAATATAAACCAATAAGAAGTCGCCTTAGGAGGTACACAGAACGGATGTTTTATAACTAAAATACGTAGATTATGTACGAATATAAATTATTTTTTTATTCTTGAATCATTTTGTATAATATGTACATTTACTTTTGCTCAGGTGAGCAATCAGGGGAGCAGGGAATTCCAAATTGTTTGGTATCAGCGTTTCCCAACCGTTTTTTGTCGCGGTAGTCTTTCATAATATTTAAAATTTTGGGAAACTTCTAGAGCTACAAAAATATTTATAAAAAATTAATACGAGTTGAATTTGATTTTTATTATATGTATCTTGAAATATATACATACGTAAATTTCTCTATCGCTTCGCACTTTACCAGCGCGGTGGGGTCACATCTGTTCAAAAGGCCAAATGCATTTCTCTAAAAATTAGTAGTTTGGAATCGATTTCATGTACTAGGTCCCATACTCAACATTAGCAATAAGATAAGAGCTATAGATGTGATGTAATGTCAGAGAATTACGCCGTTGTGCGTGATTGTCATAGTTGTGCGGCCTAAAGGCCACACTGTACCTTTTCTACATTCTTAACTTGATGTGAAAAGATCGACTTTAAGGAAAGCGATTAACTATAATGTAACTATAAAATTTAATCAGGCCGTTTTTTTACAGCCCCTTGTTTTTTGGGAGGGGGGAGGGAGGAATTCACTCGTTATGTATGAAGACCGAGACATTCCGAAAACCTTTTGAAAAGGAACTTAGGGGTGTGCAAGGTTTGGGGCTCCGAAATTTTTTTGATTACGAAAGTGGTAAAAGAACTTTCAGATACGAATTTTTGGCGGTAATTCCGCTCGAAAACAGGAGGTTTTGACCACAGGCTTGGTGTTTTTTTTATATTAATATGTAATAATTTTTGGATAGATTAGATGGCAGCCGTAGTGCGTATTGCCATAGTTGTGTGGCCCAAAGGCCGTACTGCACCGTTTATTTTTTTAACTGGATGTGAAAAGATTGTATTTAAGGAAAAGCATTAATTAAGTAACTTAAGAAAGTTAATAAGGCTTTGTTTTACAGTCCTTGGGGGGGGGGGGGTCACTTGTGATCGGGGACATATTCCGAAAACTTTTTTCGAAGAGCAACTTGTGGATCTGAGAGGTTTGGGGCTCCGAAAATGTTTTGAAAATTAAAGGGGAAAAGAGCTTTCTAATGCGATATTTTCCAAAACCTCGGCCACGGGCTTGGTCTTCTATAATATTAATTTGCAATAGTTTTTTTATCACTAGGTAATAGGGCGGCCGTTACCCAGCTTTGTAAGGCTGGCGACTTTCGGCCACCATAAAATTTCGGCCTTCGGCCTCGCATCTTTATCTATGGTTTCTAAAGGCTGATGCACAATTGCCTGGTAACGGCAACGGTAACGATAAAGAAGTTAAATGTACGTGCTCTTATGGACCTAATATGCACAACACGCCGCTAACAAACCGATAACGGTAAGCGCCCGGGAAACCAAACGGTAAACTTGGTTATCTTTTAACTTTTTCACGGGAACGTTAACACTTCGGGTGCGTTCGACCGCTTTCGACACAGTTCGTGGTATTGATGCGACATTTTTGTAATGAAAGTTAAAAGTTTTGGCTATTTTTGTTTTGGTTATTATTATAATTATCGGTAATTATATATTATATTCTGTGGTTATTGTATTAATTTATTATTAGTTTTCTAATTATTTACTATTATTTCTTCATATTAGTTTTCTAATTTACCGACAGCTTATCGTTTGCTTACCGTTCAATTAGGCATTTCCATGTGACGTCACGAACAGCTGATACTCGACTGATATTTTGAGGTTAGCATTTTTACAAGACAATTTTCATTTTAAAAATTAAAATTAACTTTTATATTATGCAGTTTGCAATTTTTTCAAAGTGAAACTGAAATGTGCAAATTAATTTACGGACAAAGCGCTAAACATTAAGCAGTATGTACTCGAGGTTAGGTTTGCGATTATTCGGGAAAGAAAATAAACAGAAGCTACTTACAGTAATAATTTTACACTACACTCTCTACGGTTTATAAAATGTAAAAAAATTCAATTTTTACCAATAAAACCAGGTAAAAACACAGATTTATCACAAACTTGTCGAGCATCAGCTGTTTGGAGTGGAGCCAATGACGTCACTGTGACGTACTTGGAAATGCCTAATTGTGCATTGAATGCTTATTGTTATCGTTTTTCTGTTTACCTTATCGTTACCGTTCCCGTTACCGGGCAATTGTTCATCCCCCTTTACCCTTTTTCGGCATACACGGCGTTATCACCACATAGATTATTTAAAGATTTTGAAAGCCAAACTTATTTTTATCGGACAAAACACTGATAACACTGAGAATTTGGATTTTTCTCGTTGTAAATAATACCGAACCTACGTCAGTGCACAATTTCAGTTTTTCGGCGGTTCCAGGAAGTAGCAAAATATTTAAAGTTCAGAGCCGAGTTCGTAAAATTTTCCGTATACAAAATTTTAGCGCCAGTCCGTCCCTGCTCACGGCGTAATGGAAAATCAATAAAAGTCGACTTCAAATATTTAAGCCATTTCTTTTGATGTGGTCTTGAATCGACAAGAAGTGCAATAAATCATCGAGAGATATCGCACAGATAGCAAAAGCTAATTGAATACATCGTTAGTTTTTCATTGTCGAGCTAATATACGACAGGGCCGGCCTGGAGGGGTTGCCGACCCCCGTCAAAACAAACTCTTCTGTTAAATTATAACAAACAAAACACGATCGTTTTCCGACCATATGGCATTGTAATTTACGAGCAGCGTCCGGAGCGTAACTGTAACCACGTAAAGAACAAAAACTGCATTCGTTTGTTTTACGACTTGCACCCACAACACACCTGCTAAGCTCCCTCCTTTTGCGGCGCGTTTAATTTTCCTAATGGGGAATGCAAGTAAATCAACCCCTAAATTAAATAATGGAACTCGACGATTAAAATATTTAAACGTCGTGAGTGCGAACTGGCTCTTAGCACCTGTGTTTATTGAAATATTAAATTGACAAAAATAAAGTTACACACAGCAATCCCCCATTTACTCCAGCTTTCTTTCCAGTCTGAAACTAATAATACCTCTGCGGCGCGTCTGGCCAACGACCTCACGTAAGTTGTTATGTTATAACCAGGCACCACACCGACTGTGATACAGCAGCAATTTGGACTTGTATTTTTAGTTTTTTTTTTATTTCCTCACGATAATATCGAGTGCTGTGAAAAGCTTTTCAAATTAAAGTTTTGTTTCAATTAAGAATGCAAGGGAGAAGCCATCAACATTAAAACCGAACCCTTGTTTTTTAAGCTTTTAATCATTCCGGTGACCTAATTCCGTTTTGCGTGTTTTTCCTTTATTAGGTCATCATCATGCCAATGCTTTCGGTGAGCTAAATGATAGGCGAACCCGGTAAGGCGTGAAATTTACGAGACCTACCTAAAAAGTATTAATTGAATAATTTAACGAATTCCAAGATTATCTGGTGGAAAGGTCGTAATAAATTTTAGAGCGAACGCGAATCGATAGAGGTGGATCTGTTTATTTTGGGCATTGTAATGCCGTCACCACATTATCCCCTCGCTTGTACCGAAACGAGGGAGCAAGTTTGTAGGGGTTGCTGTGGAAATAAAGCCGAATATTCGGTGATCTTGTTTGTTTGTTGGTTCGTTCGTTCATTTGTTTATCTCAAAATGTGAGATAGCATTAGACAACATGACAAAGATAATAAATGATTGGAATAAAAAAATGAAAGTACAGAGACAAAGGCACAAGTTTGTAGGGGCTACAGTGGAAACAAAACAGAATATTCTGTGATCGCGCTTGTTTGTTCGTTCGTTCGTTCATTCATTCATTCATTTGTTTGTTTATCTGGTCTGATAACATGGCGAAGATAATAAATGGATGATCCAGTAATTGAATAGAATAAAAATAAAATGAAAGTACCGAAGCAAGGGCACAAGTTTGTAGGGGCTACAGTGGAAACAAAACCGAATATTCGGTGATCGCGCTTGTTTGTTCGTTCGTTCGTTCATTCATTTGTTTATCTGATCCGTTATAACCTAAAATTGT
The DNA here is from genome assembly GCA_932274525.1 of Podabrus alpinus. Taxonomy (NCBI): domain Eukaryota; kingdom Metazoa; phylum Arthropoda; class Insecta; order Coleoptera; family Cantharidae; genus Podabrus; species Podabrus alpinus. The sequence goes on along the minus strand of OW026452.1, from coordinate 39,857,656 downwards.
GAGAATCACTATACTTGACAACATGACGAAGATAATAAATGGATGAGCCGATAATTGAATGGGATAAAATGTCGAAACGCTTTGAAGGGTTAAATTTGTCGACAATGGAGACAAACAAAAAAAAAGCAATTTGAACATCAATTAGGTTACGTTGGAAACTAGAGACAACTTTTCCATTAATTGCTTCTCAAAGTGAAGCGAAGTTGGGCGAACAATGAATTTTTGATCGGTTTTAGCTTAAGTTTTTTTTTCTTTTCGTATCGACAAGGGTTGCTATTTTTAACCCCACGGTTCCCAAGACACTATGAATACAATTCAACAAAGACTCTTTCAGAAAGTTTCCGAATTGAAAATTGAGACTTGTGCATGACGACGAGGGTGAACATCATTTTTTCCTTTTAGTATTGTGTATCTCATTTCTTTATGTATGGTAATTTTTAATGGAATTTTGATGTTGCTCGTATTAATAATTTCCTCGTCTAATCCCAACGGACGACAAACTGAGAAACGAAAGGCAGACTCTTCGTCTTCATAAACCGTGCGCTTCTTAATTACGTTACATCGTATGATGTCAGCTTTTTAATTATTCACATGTCCTTTCACACTTGAATGATTGCTTAATTTTTTTGTTGCGCTCTATGGAGATCATAATCTAAGTGCTTCGTTTTTTTAATTTAAAAAACGTCGTCGTTAATTTGTAAAATCTTGCGGTTGTACAAGGGTGGCGCGGAAGTCCGACGGCGCTGTGGTTGGCGCACTTCATTTTATTCAAGTCACGTAACAAACTTACAAAAAGAAGATGCGTAATTTCATCCCTCTCATTTGTGTGTTTTATCGAAAGTAGTTTATATCAAGTTGAACCAATAACAAGGCAAAAGTAACAAGATACGTATTGACAAGGACGAACAACATCGTGTCATGTTTCGTGTGTTAATAATAGAAAATAAATTCGTTAAAGTTGATGGCCGACGGTTGTTTAGCAACTTCATTTCTCTTCATTATTTTTTGTTTAGAAAAAATAAATACATAACTGTCCGGGATTATCATATTATTTAAAATTCGAAATCTGAGACATTTTTATTTTGTTGCTTTTAAAAAGGTTTCATTTTTATAGCGTTAATGAGGTCTTATGAGAGGGGGGGGAGCTATCGTGTTTTCCACCTCCTTTAGCAAAACTAAAAAGACCAAATATTTAACATTGCAAATTGCCTTTCGCTATTACATTTTATTCTACTTTGTGCCCCCCCCCCCTTACAGTCACAGACCTCGTTAATTGCTAAAAGAACTGCACGATTTATCTATAATACAATCCTTTGTTTATTACATATTAGTACATCAACATCCAGGATGTGGACAATGCATAAAAACACGCCATGTTACAAATAATGTAAAACTGCATTTTTATTGAATTGGCCATTTCCTCCCCTTTTTCATTAGCCCACTCAGATATTTCCGGATTTCCCCCATATCGTATTTCATTTTTCGTCTTTTACGCGTGGCAACCGAGAAAGATGTGTTTGTTGCATGTAGCCTCAAAAACGAAATTAGAATCTTAAATGCGAAAAGGTGGCCACCTAATCGAAAATCCGAAGTTTCGGGTAGAGTACCCTATTATCCACCACCCCAAATAAATTGAAAATTTCCTATTGCAAAGAGGAAGGTTTATAATATAGTATACTGTTAAAATATTATGTGTGAAAGTATTATCAAAATTTTGAATAAAGCTGCTCGCACGTCCTACAGGGAACATGACTAGAATCCCGGTTTTTACGCGATTTTTTGGGGGTTAAACGTACAATAGAACTGCCGCGTACCGCGACTAAACTTTTTAATGCTATTTCAAGGTTCTCTAAGTTCCCGGTTTCTTTTATCCCGGTTTTCTTGATGGAAGGCGCTTCTCGTATGTTTAGCCCAGTAAACCATTGTCAAAACCGCCCTGGAGGAGTGCAGAGCGGAGCGGCGCTCCGGAAGGGTAGGTTTTGACAATGGAATTACCTCCAAATCGAATGCACATCTCAAAAATCGGAAAATTATATTGTGGGCGAAGCCTATTCATGCAATTTACATGTAAATATTAGCTAACTTCAAATTGGTTTTTCTCAAAATTTTGACTGTACTTTCACACATAAAATTTTTACAGTATACTATATTAACCTTCCTCTTTGCAATAGGAAATTTTCAATTTATTTGGGATGGTGGATAATAGGGTACTCCCCCCGAAGTTTCATTGTCTATCATTCCCACCTTGTGTTTTTCTACGACTCTGTACATAACAGAATTAGGAATCGGATTTCTAGGCATTTACATATTTTATATGTGTGAAATATGTTAAAACATGAACGTCGCGTCGTTCCGAGTATTTTACGTTGGTTTCATTTTGCTTATAAATGCATATTTAAACGATTTCTTGCTTCAAATTGCTTATATTTAGTTTATTTCTGGAATCGCGAAGCAATCTTTATTATAATAGTGAACAAAAACGTACTTCTTCGCGCAAAGGGTGTAAAATAAAACGAGTAAAATATCGCTTAACGACATTTTTATCACTTTTAAATTACTCTGAGAAATTCCGTACCTACTAAAATTCAACCTTGATTGGTTAATTATATAACAAAATTTTTATAAATTTACACCGACGTAATAATTTTTGAAATTTATTGATTAATAAATTACGGTATAATTGTTATTTTATGCTATGTGTATACTAGGTAAAAATAGTTTCAAAATAATTTTCAAGTATTTTTTTCTCCATGTGCGATTTGTCTATGCAAGTCGATCGTGTAGTGACGGTGGCGACGCACCATATAATTCATACTTTTTGAATAATAAAATTTGGCAATTAAAAAAATTACATCACCAGAATTTTATACGTACATATTTCAGTTTTTATGGCTCATTTTCAAGATCTTATGCCGGCTGTACACTCTCGCCCGAGTGCTCTCGTCCGAATGTCTCGGCGAATGTCTCAGCGGGAGGCCTGTGGCCGAGTGCGACCATGTACACTCTCGCCTGCTCTCGCCTAGTTCAGTTGTAATTGTGAACTCAGGGGAGAAAATTTGAAGAAATTGAACTTGCTGCTGCTGTTGCTCTATGTGCCATCAGTTACTATAAATATTTGCACACTGTGCATAACAAAAAAATAAGAACACAATGGTGAAATAAGGAAAATAAGGCACAAACGAGACTGAGGGATGCGAGAGTGTACAGGTGCACATTCGCAGGTCAGGCGAGACCCTTTGATACGGACCTAAAATACCGACTCGAGATGGAGAGTTAGCGAGGCACCTCGAGACCAACGAAGCGGTGCGAGAGCTCCCATCTACGTTCCTGTTCTCGTCCTGTCTCGGCGAGAGTGTACAGCGGGAATTAAACATCCTCTTTAGAACGGTGCATTTGTGAAGCTTTTTTGCATTTATAAATAATTTTAACCCCCCCCCCCCCAAAGATTTTTGCCCATTTTGATACGGAAATTTCTTGTGTTTATCTGACACAAAAATCGTTGCTGTTTAATTTAACCCATTTGGATGGGTGACCGCGTGTTGCCTAATTTAAAAATGAACACCGCTGGCTGCTCCCCTACCAACCCCCGCTTTGCCAGCGTGGTAGGGTATGGCCTGAACCTCCCCCTCACGGGGGGGGGGAAGCCTAAAGTCCAGAAGCTGAAGAAGAAAATCTTCTTAGATACCGGGGTTTTATAACAATATTTAATATTCGATCAATAATTAGGCATTTTGCTGGTAATTCGTCAGAAATTTTTTAAGTATCAACTCTTTGGATTATGGCTAATGTAACACTGTTAAAATAGTTAGGAGCAGTGGCGGCTTGCTCTAAAGAGCACAAGGCTATGAGTCATCCCATCCAAAACCGAAAACAACAACTAATAAAAAATTATTTTTATAAATAAAAGTTCTAGTTTTCCTTTAGTTTTTACATTGTATGATTTCCCATCGAGAAAAGGCACGAGCTGTCACTGCAAATTGAAACAAACTGGCGGCTGCCGAGACCGGGGGCTCCCAGCAAATGGCGATTAGGCGGTAAACTAAACTGTCTACTAATATTTTAGTAGAGAGACAACGCGATGTAAATATGGGTAGTGTCCATTCATTTTGCGTTATTACCCCCCCTCCTCATGAACTTTCTATTTTGTAAGAACTCTCACCCCAATTCCTACAAATTTTGCAGAATCAAAATGTTCGTCATTTATGCAAATTGTTAATAAAATCACGGAAAGCGAAGTTCTTGTATGCTTATATTTTTAAGTGACGGCTTTGCCCTAAAGAACACAAGGACAATTTCACTCTCTTCCAAACCCAAAATTAATTAGAAATAATAATTTGAATTACCGACCTTCGCCCTAATATCCACTAATCACACTCCCATCTATCCGAATTTCAAAGAAAAATTGAAATCGGAGCGAAAAAATTTTACGCATTTTCATCGGACCACGGGCGACTGATGTGCATCGACCCGGGTCGGCCGCATACTCGATGCGACTTTCCCGTACTTTTCAAAAGTCGATATTGGGGTTGTTTTTACTCCGTTCACCCTTTTTTTTTGTTTTATTAGACAAATATAAGCCTGTTCTTTAGTGTGTTTTATGTTTCTTGGTTATGATGTGGTTTATTATACCCCCCCCCCCTTGTTCACTCTTGTTGACTTGAGTAGATATTTAATTTGGCAACTATGTCATTAATTGGGGGGCCCAAATTTCTTAAATGTTCGCTTTTATCCTAAAAGTTATCGATTATAGCTTCTTTGGAATAAAATTACTCTGGAAGTAAATAATAACACGGTAAATTTATATTAATCCTTTTTCTTTGAATCGTTTGCTCGCCCTGTGAGAAAAAATCACCAACCGCCATTGACTAGCACCGTTAAAATTATGCGTTCTCTGCCCAAACTAGGTTTTAATATTAATAAAACTAAGTTCAATAAAATTCTGAGTAAAAGCTAAAAGAAAACATTATTTTAGCCCCCATAGTTTCCGGAGTTTCCCAGATTCAGCCCTCGTAAGAGTCTGAATTATTTATTTTTGCACAAAATAACGTAGTTTTCAAATTTTAATGCACTCTTCTTTATCTTCGTGTCATATGATCCTATATTATTTTATAATTGAGCAATACGGGCGGCGCAGACCGCCAATATTAGCTAGGCCTTCGGCCTCGCACCTAGGAATATCCTCATATTTGCAGAAAATAAAATTTAGATTTTTAGAAACTCCGTGTCTTGGAAAGTAACGTAAATGAAAGTTGTAGAGACCTTCCATAATTCTGCCCAATTCATACGATTAAAAAAAAAATTTCCTTTTAGCCGAGCGTACTCCACAACTAGACAATATTTTTCTTTTTAATATTGCGCAGAATTTTAACGAATACATTTTAACAATCTTAAATTCAGTTTTAAATGTTCATAAATAATTAGGCATTTTGGTGTTCAGCGGTTACAAATTTTTTAACCATTTATTTTTAAATAATTGAATTAATTTCGTGCCTCGCTTCTGAGGACTCTTCGTTCGTAATTTAATTATGGTTAAGTCTTGATTATATTTTCGCAAAAAACGTTTCTCTTATTCGTAAGAAAACTTTTGTAATTTCAAATTCAAGTAGATAAATTAGGACCCGATTACGATATCTGATCGTGAAGTATCTGTTTAATTTTTCATGCCGTGGTTTGAATTTCACGTTAAGCTAAGCCGTAAGTTGTATTATATCCATACCGACGATTTGCAACTCGATACAGTCCAGTGTAGGAGGGGGGGGGGGCTAATGAAAATAATCGGAAATTTTTTCAGCACATCATTTTTTTGGCTATTTTGTTTTACTAAAAACCTCATTTCAATATTGAACTTTAGCCTGAAATTCATTTTTGAGCACAAAAAATTCGTTAACCTTCCTTCACACCTTGATCCAAATCCGCTAAACATTTTCATGGTCATTGACCATAATTCGTACGTTTTCAATCTCTTAATTAACCACCCACCACACGTGATCACAAAACCATGCAAGATAAATACGTTAGAGTAAACTAATAGCTAAACCAGCTGCGTTCCACCCATGCATAAAACATTTGAATATTCAAATGACTTGCCCAATTCTAAATAATTGTGAATGAACACCACAACTTCCTCCTTTTTTTGCGCGTGTGACTTGCCTACAAAATTCCATCGAACCATTCCATCGATTAAACGGTTATTTGTTCATCCAAAATTGGCGTAAGTTATTACGTTAATAAAAAACGGTTACTTTCGCTTCACACCATGCTTAAGGAAATTCATCAGGTAGGTCAGGAATTCTACATTGCACCCTAAACAACCCCAAAGCACTTAATCATATCTCGAACGCTGTCATTCTTTTATTTTTCCAAGTTAATGTAATTGGGCTTAATATAGGAAGTGAATAAAATTATCATTAAAAAAAAAGCTCTCATCGTTTTAAATGTATTCCATTTTATTTATGTGTCTGGGTTTTATTTACATTCACCAAACATCGGCTTCATAAGTTAAAATTAAAAGCTTACGTTCTATGTACTAATATAAACATTGGAATTATTTCGGGATTTATTACATTGCGTACCTACCGAAAAAGGTATAATGCATTCAGGATGGTGCGGTCGGGTGACATGCAAATTTTTTGAAACTCGCCAAAAACAGGACTGGATCGAGACGAAATTAGCAGCGCCGAAAATTTAATCTGCGGAAATATGCTAAACACATGTCAGATTAATTGTGATTAATTTTGCTGCTTTCTCCCACCAACTGTTTTTTTTATCTTCGGACGGCTCGGCTGTGCCAGACTTCCAAATTATCCAGATTATTTAATAGCTACGCTATGAATTTGTATGTTCCAAAAATAGCCGTTATCGTACAGGGCCAAAAGGTTAGAAGAGCTTGATGTTTCATCATCGACTGCAAAATATTTTTAGCGCCACTGACTCAGTTTCTATTAAAAAAATTGTAATTTTATTTTGGTTGGAATTATGAAAGAGAAACTTTACGTTTTGTCAATATTAATCTTGTAATATGAGAAGTTTTTTTCTTAAATAGAATAAGGGGACTGTCTCCCTTGTGCGATCGATAAATGAGGTCGACTGGATCGTGTCGACACACTTTAACTCACATGTACAGTTTTTGGATTGTTTCTATTAAAAACTTTTTTTCATCCCCTTCAAAGGGGATGTTTTTACATAAAATTCATTTTTTGGGGATTTCGTCCTTTGGGATTGCATTTAGGTGAAAATATCTGATGAGCAATCTTGTAGATGCTTTTTTTCCGAACAAATTGATTCTAACCCCATGTTGATTGGGCCACTAGGGGCTGAGATATTTTAGTTTTCTAAACATTCTAAAACAAAAAATATGGCCGCCTCACGAAAACAAAACACAGTAAAGTTTAAAAAATTGTCTCTTTGAACTACGAATATCTTGGGGTCATCGCACACAAAAAATTTGGACTGAAAAACGGTACATAAATATATAAGTTTGGTTCACACACTCGCTTTTTTCTTTAGCTTCTTTAGGGGCCGAAGAGAAATATTTTGTTACCTATGCAGTTTTTAAATTTTTCGATCTTTTTCCTTTTTAATTAACTAACCTAACTTCAAGTCTAAATCAAATCTAGTAATTTTTAAGTACAAAAGGTGGCCACCTAACCAAAAAAAATTCATAATTGAATAAATAATATTACATAAGATTTTTATTTTGATTTTTAACAGTGTAAATATAAATATACTGTAATAATTAAACTGCATTGATAAAACTAATCATATCAATCTGGATTCGATAAAATTCAAGTGTTGACATAAATTATTGTCACAAGACTACAGGTCATCTGCGTCTTGACTTCATTTGTTTCCACTATGCGTAAAATTCTGGCGTGAAATATTTAAAATTTGTGGTAGAGCTCTCCACTGCCAAGATGAAATACCAGGTTCGATTCCTGGTAAAACTATGTAGCCACAATAAAACCAATGCTGCAAGCAACTATACACAATTCCCTAATTTGGTATGGGCAGTTATGGGATTCAACTTTTATATCATAAACCGTTTTGAACTGAATTTAAATTACAAACTGTAGGTCCCCTATATATTATCAAGAAGTCTTCTGAATAAGTTACCTAGTTTTTCTAGATTTTACAAATTTTTGGATTACATTGGGAATTCATTCGAATTCTGGAATATCGTTGGAGTTCCTTCAAAATCGTGGCAATTCCATGGAAATCTTTGAGAATTGTTAGAAATTTTATGAAATAATTGGAATTCCGAATTCTAGAGATTTATTTTTAAATTTAAAGTCCTTGCAAATTTGTTGAAATTTTTTTAAATCAGTTGGAAATCACTGAGAATTCCTGAAAAATCATCAGAATTCCGTGAAAATTGTTGGAATTCTTAGAACATAATAGTTAAATTCTTAATTCTGTGTATTGATTTTTGATTCGTTGAAAATCATTAGAATTCCTTCAAATTCTTGGAATCCTTTGAAATTGAAAGAATTTCTAGTAATTCCACAACTTTATTGGAGGAATTAATTGAAAACGGTTGAAATTCCGAATTCTGTGTATTGATTTTTGATTCGTTGAAAATCATTAGAATTCCTTCAAATTCTTGGAATCCTTTGAAAATGAAAGAATTTGTAGTAATTGCACAACTTTATTGGAGGAATTAATTGAAAACGGTTGGAATTCCGAATTCTGTGGATTTATTTATTTCCAATTCATTTGAAGAAACTGGGAATTCTTTCGATCTCTTGTAAATTCCTTAGAAACCTATCGAATTCATTGAAAGGTGTTGGAATTCATCGAAAATTGTTAAAATTCTGAATTTTTTGTTTTCTTTCGTGATTTTAAATTCATTTAAATTACGGGAAATCACTAGGAATTCTTTGGAAATCGTTGGAATTCCTAATTTGAAATAACTGAGAATTCACCAAAATTCTTAGGAATTTCTTGGAAATCTCTGGGAACCCTTGAAAATCATTAGAATTCCGTGAAAATTGTTGGAATTCTTAGAACATTGTTAAATTCCGAATTATGTGTATTAATTTTTGATTTGTTGAAAATCATTAGAATTCCTTCAAATTCTGGGAATCCTTTGAAATTGAAAAAATTTCTAGTATTTGTAGAACTTTATTGAAGGAATTAATTGGATACAGTTGGAATATCGAATTCTGTGGATTTATTTATTTTCAATTCATTTGAAGAAACTGGGAATTCTTTCGTTCTCTTTTAAAATTCCTTGGAAATCTTTCAAATTCATTGAAAGGTGTTGGAATTACTCGAAATTTGTTGAAATTCTAAATTTTGTATTTTCTTTATTGATTTTAAATTCATTTAAATTACGGGAAATAATCGGGAATTCTTAATTAACTAACCTAACTTCAAGTCGGAATCACATCTAATAATTTTTAAGTACAAGAAGTGGTCACCTAACCAAAAAAATTCACAATTGAATAAATATTATTTTTACGATTTTTAGAATTCTTAGATCATAGTTAAATTCTTAATTCTGTGTATTGATTTTTTATTCGTTGAAAATCATTTGAATTCCTACAAATTCTTGGAATCCTTTGTAATTGAAAGAATTTCTAGTAATTGTAGATTTATTGGAGGAATTAATTGAAAACGGTTGAAATTCCGAATTCTGTGGATTTATTTATTTTCAATTCATTTGAAGAAACTGGGAATTCTTTCGATCTCTTGTAAATTCCTTCGAAATTTTTCAAATGGGAAAATTGGAAGGCGTTAGAATTCCTCGAAAATTTTAAAAAATTCTGAATTTTGTGTTTTCTTGATTGATTTTAAATTCATTTAAATTACGGGAAATCACTATTAGGAATTCTTTGGAAATCGTTGGAATTCCTAATTTTTAAATAACTGAGAATTCACAGAAAATCTTTGGAATTTCTTGAAAATCTCTGGGAATCCTTTTAAATCATTAGAAATCCGTAGAAATGGCTAGAATTCTTTGAACATAATTGGAATTCCGAATTCGGTGGTTTTTTTATTGAAAATTGTCAGAATTCTTTAGGGATCCTTCGGAATTGAAAAAATTCTGGAATTCATTGGTAATGGAAATCCGAATTCTGCGTAGTTATTCATTTGAATTCATTGATAATCACTGTGAATTCGGCCGCTAAATTTAACTCTGCCTTCAGCCTCGCACTGCAAGTCTACTGCAGGATTTTGAATGCTTGCATACTTACGAATTACCTCCAAGCTTTGTGAATATTCCGCCTTTAAATTTTAATTCCGAGAAGCTGACAGACTATGGCCGCTATATTTAGCTCGGCGCTTGGCCTCGCTATCAGGGTTTATTGATCTGAAAACTTGTTAAACCTAACGAATTGGCCAGTACAGGTGGCCCAATTGCCCCCTACCGTCTGGCTCGGCGAAGTTGACGGCCTAAGGCCTAAAATTCCAACTCTGCAAGGTTGCCGGACCATGGCAGCTATATTTTGCTCGGCCTTCGACCTCACACCTGAAGTCTATCAGGAGTTCTGGACTTGAACTCTTGTTATAACTTACCAACTATTGCGTAGCTCCCTTAGGCCAGAGACCACCGCCCACAGTGGTTTAAAATTTCAGCTTTGAAGGGCTGAAGGCCTATGGCCGCTAAATTTAGCTCGGTCTTCGGCCTCGCCCATGATGTCTATCAAGAATTCTTAACTTGGTGACTAGTTAAACTTAACTTAATACTTAAATTTTCTTTATTGATTTATTTTTTTATTTACAGTGAACTGCCGGCCAAATAAAAATGACGAGTATAATTACGATATGGATGACAACAACGACGGATTCCAAAATGATAACACAAATACCAATTACGATTACGGCGATCAAGATGACGACGAAAACACGGAAAACGCGGTACAACTAACTCCAATAATAACAACGAAGCCCAGAGATTTCATTGCGAAAGCCAGCCAAACCGTTCAATTCTCATGTGAAATTGAAAACGGCGGTAAGAACTACCATCTCAATTTTACCTTTCCGGGTTGACCGGCCCCTTTTTTTGTTTAGAACGGCTAGTGACGTTGTGGAAAAAGAATAACGAACTCATCTTCCAAGATAGCATCAAGTTCACCGGTGTTAGTAACAACTTCGAAGTGAGCAACTTGCCGAAAAATAAAACGTTGACCATTCGTAACGTTGGAGCCAACGAAACGGCCAATTACACTTGTTCGTTACCGCTCAGCAAAACCGAATCTTTGGAAGTAACCCACCGGCTCTTTGTGGAAGCTGCCCCTAAAATTGTGTCTCTCAAAGCAGCGCACGATGTCGTTCAGGTAAATTATATTTTTTGTACAATTTTTATTGGAAGTACGGGACCGTTTTTGTAGTTGGATCAAGGAAAAGCTCTCGTTTTGACGTGCAAAGCGATCGGCTTTCCCGCGCCCGTCATCAAGTGGTCGCATAGAGGAGTACGCTTGTCGGAGGAAGGCGACACTGTTACCATTGAAAATATCAGCCACATGGAAGCAGGTGATTACCAGTGTTTGGCAGACAACGGCATCGAACCACCAGCTCACGACTCCATTCGCATAATGGTGACTCGTAAGAAAACGGAAATTTTTGTTTGAATTTTTTTTCAACTACGATTTTCAGATAAACCGCATGTTGTGATAAAAAAACTGAGCGTAAATTCCGACACCAACTTGGACAGTGAACTCATTTGTATCGTTGACGGCGTTCCAAAACCCGAAGTTCTTTGGAAGAAGGATGGAATCAACATCGTGTCTGGAAAGCGTCACCATTTGAAGAATGTCAATCATACCCACAGTCTCCAAATTAAAACCGTACAGAAGGAAGATTTTGGAATCTACACCTGCTATGCCAAGAATAGGATCGGAAAGACGGAGGTTAACGTTACCTTCACCGTATATCCAACCACTCCAGTGATCCAATCAAATCACCACAGCCACAACAAAAGCATAATTGCTTGGGTTTTGGAATCGAAGTCGCCAATTACGAAATACATGTTGGAGTTCAAAAAACTCAAGGTAAGTCATTTTAAATCTCAAGCTACCAAGAGCTAACATTTTTTTGCAGGATACCACCTGGCAATCGAAATCTCTGGAAGTGTTCAACGGCGACAGTAACATTTACTCCGTAAATTACACTTTCGCGAATTTAGAAACGGGACACAAATACGAAGCTAGGTTGAAGGCCCAAAATATTTACGGATGGTCGGAATATTCCATTCCAATTGAGTTTGTTATTGGTAAGTGTTGCACCCCCTCTCCCCTCACACACACACTAGAAGTTATTGCACTTTCAAAATGTTTTGTTTCTTAGCACACGATCACCACAAAGCCCTGAACGCGCAGCACGCAAACGAAGGTATTTTGCTTTTTTTTAAAAATGTAGAAACAAATTATTATTATTTTTTTTATTTTGTACAGAATTATCGCACCAAACTTTGAGTCCAAACAAAAACGAAGTTTTAAGTTCAGGTAAAAATGAGTTCAAGGCTTTTGTTTTTCTTTTATAATTTTTTGTTTTATTTAGAAATACCTCATGATCCTAAACGTACGGCCGTAAATGATAGTCATAAGGGAGTTCCCCAAGGTATAATTTTTGCGTTCTATCTATTTAAATTTTGCAAATTAATTTTTGTACACATTTTCGCGTAGAATCTTATGAAATGGCACAAAAATCGCCCGACAATCAAGAACCGCGCCAAGCAGCTAAGGAAGGTGGGTTGATACGATTATTTGCGTCAGTGGCGTGCCGATTTTGTTCCCGACCGTGGTTACGCCACTGGCGCTTTACTAATTAAATTGCTCCCAAGTGCTGTTTCTACAATTAACGATCAATTTTCTAATTTTTGCTTCGACCTCGGTCGCTTTTCTGCACGATTGTTGTTGCTTAATGTGCATGTACTTAATAATATTCCCATAATTTTGTGTTCCTTATGTCTGTTGCGTTATATCCTGTCTTTAAAACACTTGAAGCATGACAAGGTTAATTTTATGTGACTTGGACCTCGTATTTATAATATCCCAAATTAAAAAAAATTAGGATCTATTTAGGGACATTAATTAATAATATAATAGGAGAACAATTAGAGTTGAGCTTCACCAGTAGATAAACTAGGCAGATTCTGGACCATTTTCGAAATCGTTCCAAGTCTCAATTTTCTATATTTTAATAATTGTTTTCAGAAGAAACATTTTACTTTTGTGTCTTACTGTATGGAAAACAAAATGGTTGCATTTGAGCACATGATCGAGCATAACGGAAGATGTCCAAATTCTGCAGTGTGAGATCATACATAAAATCAAATAAGAAAATATTTGATAATAATTATGACAATTGGTCGAGACACTGGGAAGCAACCTCCCAGTCGCGGTTGTATTTCCGGGAATCTGAACCACGAGTCCTGGAATTTGGAATATAATTCCGGGAATCGAAATGCGTGAGATCAGTGAGGCGGTTTTGATTAAATCAAATTGAAAAGACTTGCAAAATGCATGGAAAGAAATCTTTAACTCGATAGGCGAGGAAGTTAATCTCTGAATATGCCAGGGGTGAGGATGTTCTATAGAAAATTGGTGCACAAGATTCCATTGAAAATTTCTTAGAAAATTTGTGGAGAAAGGATCTCAATTATATTTCAGCAAACGGTTAGAATTTTCAAAAACCAATTGGTTGAAACAAAAAAGAGCACAATTCCGAGATTGCACTTCAATGCCATTGAATTTTAAATTATAAGAATGCAGAAGTTTTCCATATTTGTGGAAAAGATCCCAGATTTAATTCTGATACGATTCCGAAGTAAGAGAACCGATGACGAGAGTATCAAAATTCAAGGAAAAACTTAATTTAAGGATATTCCATGATTTTCCACATTTCTCCACTTTGTGGAATTCCTAGTTTTTTGTTTCTTCCAGCAAAGTAACGGAAGAAACAAATTATCAGATGAATTCAAATAGTCATCTTGGCTTCCAGTTTTCCAGAATTCCAATTTTTTTTTAAATTGTGGAAAGGTTTTCCACCAATTTTGGTAAGAATTTTGATATAAAATATTAATAGATGCTGTTCCAAGTCGTCAGTTTGGAAGCTTTCAACATTTTGGAAGTTTGTGGAGCAAGTCTTTAAAGTCGAGAAATGGCTACATTTGGAAACTTGAGGCAATTAATCATATTAAAAGTAATATTTTAGGTCTTTATAAAGATTTTGTTGTGGAAAATTCAGCAGTATTTCAAATATTACAGACTAAAACTAGCTTTTGGATTTATTTCTTAGCTTCCAGTTTTTCAGAATTCCAATTGTATAAAATTGTGGAAAAGTTTTCCACCAATAATAAAAACAGTGTATATGTCAATAGCGCAAATTTTGATATAAAATGTTAATAGAGGTTGTTCTAAGTCATCAGTTTGGAAGTTTTCAACATTTTGGACGTTACCACATTTATGGAGCAAGTGTTGAAAGTCGAAAAATGGCTGCATTTGGAAACTTTATATAATTAATAGTAATATTTTAGATGTTTATAAGGATTTTGTTGTGGAAAATTCAGCAATAGCATAGAATAGTGGAATAATTTTTACTTATGGTAGAAATGGTGGTATATACCTTAAAAATCGGAATTGCAGAAAAAAACTTCAGAAGTGCTACTAAATCACCAATTTTTTTATTTTCCACATTTGTGGAGAACAAATTCTAATTTTTGTTGTGGAGAAAGTCTCTTTGCAAAGTCAAACAAAATTTAACTTCTCTAAAAATGAAAAAAAATAATATTAGCTCTTTTTAAAGCCTTTAATTTTGGAAATATGACCAATTTGAATATTTGTGGAAAATAAATTATTAAATAAACCTGGCAATAAAATCAGCAAAACTAACATTAAGAGTCAATATGATCATGGTACAAGGTAAATTTCAAGGTCACCACCACTAAAATTTATAGAAAAAGTTGTGGAAAATGGGTTAAATCTGGATATTGAAAGTTAGAGGAAGTGCCAAAATCAAGATAAAATTTTAAAAATATTTGCAAATTGTCGAGCATTATGATGTTCTTTGGTTTGTAAAGAAGAGATCTTAATTTGTCCTGAAGGAAAAGTTGAATCAGAAAACTGGAAGATTAAGCAAAAGTAATTGAACTCTTTCAGAAATGGAATTCTTTCCAAATTGTGGAAAAAATTTAGACTTGATCAATCAAGAACATTAAAAAATGTGAGAAATCATTTTTATTTCAATCCAAGATTCCAGGAATGGAGTTTTTAAACTGTGGAGAAACTCTAATAGACCAGGGCTGAAGCCTTTGAAAATGGTAAAAAGTGAAAAAAAATAATAGTAGGATGAAACCCATTGGAAGAGGAAGAGAATATAACAAAAATGAAAGGAAAAATAATTTACGGGCGATCTGAGGTCGGGAAGAGGAAGGGGGTGAATTTTTAAGGGTAGAAAACTGTTTATCTCGATTTCCGGCAAAACTACAAGTCCTATGGAAAAAAGTTAAATGGCAAAGTTGTAGGTAATAAAAATATCTACAACTTTTGTATTGACACTTTTTTTCACATAACCTCAAAATTTATGTGAAAAATTCAAATAACCAAGTTTTTGGTTTTTTATTTTTATCTTTCACAAAAATTTTTTTTTTTTCACGAAATTCGGTGAAAACTTACCTTTTTATGCCCCAAACATACTGCAATTTTTTTGATTTAAAATATTTATTTTTTCACCTTATTTTGACTTGATATCGAAAAAGCACCCTAATTTTCGATATTCTCGCGTCAAAATATCTGCCCTTTTAAAAAACTCGGTGGGCTTTTTGTTCGTTGAAATCTCTACTTTTTGGTGGTGTAAAAAAAATATTTCAAAAGTTTGGCTCCATATAAAAACTAGAATAATAGTAATCCAAATTTGAGGAAGGAAAACTAGAAATAGTGGAGTTTTTGATTGCAATAGTAAAATCAAAAAATTAATGTTTTCCACATATTTGAAATATCAAAAAGGAAAAAAACTTAATATTATTTTTGTTATTTTATAAAATTTGTGGACGAATTAAAATATTTCTAAAATAAATTCAGAAGCAGATTCTGTTTTGCCACATTGGAACACAGCAGTCAAGCAAGGTTGTGGCCTGTTTAGTACTTGGATGGGTGACCCTTCAGAGAACAGAACATAGATTTTTTGCCTTTGTAACCTTTTCTGGCTATTTCGCTGCATACAAAGGCTACATAAATTTGAACTGTCCAAAATCTGAATTGTTCCTATGAACAAAATTACTAGAGGCAACTGGGAGCAGCAATTTCATGCGTAACGAAGAAAGGAACCCGTTTAAACGGGGGGTGACAGACTTTGGCCACCGTATAACCTCAGCCTTCGGCCTCACAGCTGAAGTTATCAGGAATTGTTGACTGACAACTTGTCAAATTACCTTGGCCTGCTTAAGGCCTCCATAAAAATCAAACGCACAGGACACGAATTAATTCTAAACCCCCCCCCCCCACCCACCACCCATCTTAATTCTTCCCAATTTGCATTCCTAAAAAATCAAATATTGAGAGCTAAATATTTAATCGTTATAGCTTTGTTGTTTTGTTAATTTTTTCTCAAAAAGCAAAACCTAACCAATGCTTCAATTTTAGGTACTTCCCCAGGCGC
This sequence comes from Podabrus alpinus, assembly GCA_932274525.1. NCBI lineage: Eukaryota > Metazoa > Arthropoda > Insecta > Coleoptera > Cantharidae > Podabrus > Podabrus alpinus. The sequence goes on along the minus strand of OW026452.1, from coordinate 39,841,057 downwards.
AGCGGCAGCATTTTTACCGGTACTTTCCCTAATCTACATGTCCATATTTACGACAATTTTAAGCCATTGAGTGCTGATCAAATCAAGTCTCATCATCTTCTTATGAAGGAGATATCTTCCATGCGCATTGGTAGCTTAAAAAAGTAAGCCAAAGTTTAAAATTATTTTAGATGATAAGTAAATTATGAAAATAAATGAAGAAAGCGTCGACTGCCGTTTTGAAAATATTTTTATAAATTTTAGTTTTCATGGAAATCTTGTAGCCCAAATTTAATTTTTTAAAAAGAATTTTAGGTGCTAACTGCATTTCTGTGATGTTGCGAATTTATCTTTTTTGACTTTTGATTATAAATTTTCGAGAAAACCGTCCGAAAATTTAGAATCGAAAATTCGTTGTTATACTTAAAGTTAAGTTACCTTGTAAGTGTTTTGTTCATTTTAGGCGACGTGCACAAATTTGTGGGTACTACTTATAGTTTTTTTTTTTTTAATTACCGCGCTTTGTGAATACGTCACCATTTTTTTTCATTAAGAAATTGATGCATAAGTGTGTAGGGTCCTTCAGTATTTATTTATCTAAATTTTATTTAATTCGAAAAACTTGTTTTTCAAACAAATGCTGATTCATGGTGTCTTTTTGGGTACTAAAATGGTACTTATTTTTCTATAAAATGAAGCGGCTTTTGGCGCGAACTTTTTCCGCGTTTTCTCGGACGCCACGCGAATTTATAATATATCGCTTAACTAAAATTTCGTTTCTTGTTTCGCGGCAAAAGTTCGGCCCCCCAAAAGACGATTTTGTTAATTAAATTTAAAAATATATCGGATATAAGTTTAATACTATTAAATGACTGTACATAATATGTTTGTTTATTTTGTGTGATGTGTATGTATTTATAGTTATGTTTTACGAATATTTTTTTAACATTTAGTAAGTTATGATCACTCATTAAATTGTTAGTTTATTTTTACCAATATATTTTATAACAATCAAAACTTACCGCACGGAGAAAAAAATAATAGAGGCAGAAATAAATTTTTTACTACGCGCATTAATTTGGCCCAAAACGAAAAATCAAAATATTCTGACTATTTTTTGTATTCTATAATTGTTAATTATACGAGGACTGATCGAAAAATTGCAAGATGCCTTATAAAACTATCAAAGTGTTATACAAACAAAAAAATATCGATGTTAGATTATAATTGTTGCTTTGTACTTCCAGCTATATACTTTTGTAAGTTACAATCGAATCAAAGAATCGGTCCCAGCAAAACGCTCGCAAAAACTTGACCAAAAATTGGCATATCGAGTTTTGATAAAATTTATTCTGAAGGGGGCGTTTTGTTGGTACCGAAACGCGTAAAATTAACTTCTAAATATTGTATATGAATGTATAGAGAAAAATATAATAAAGTGATTACACACAGTACAAGAAAGAATCTCGTTTGTTTTTGATGTTGAGTTAAAATTCCACCAATATTTCGTCCAGCGGTTTTCTGTGCAGGTCAGGCACGTGGCAGTTTTCGGCTGGGTAGCCGACTGGTAAGAGAAGAACTAACTTTTCGGACGCAGGGCGGCCAAAAAGTGTCCGCAGTGTTACTCCACAGTTGAGAGGTGTTGAGGTAAGTGATACCAGTCCTGCATACTGAAAAGACGTATATTTTAATTTTTTGTTTATTATTTCACCCTGAAATAATGAAACATAAAAATCAGGGAGTGGCTGCTGCACGGTCCGACTGCGCAATAATTTTTTATTTGTGACCGGTCGGACCGGCCGATATTGTTTCGTTCCAGAACGGTCGGACCGCATTGCATATGTAGTTTTCTAACGATAGGCAAATATCCTGAAACATTTCTGCATATAACAATCAGAATTTCTAGGTTTTCCAGGGGGTTGATTCCAAGAAATTCCCAGTGACTTGAAACGAATTCCATACAGAAAAATGCAAGGGAACTCCACATAAATCAGCGCTCTCCGAACTGTGGAAGTTTACTGGTCGGCTGCGAACATTGAAAAAATAATGATTGTTTAGTTCTGGGGTTAATTAGACAGGTTCCCCAAAGGTTTGGAGATTGCTGACGTGACAATATAATTTTATATTTATGACCGGTCGGACCGGCCAATAATGTTTCACTCGAGAACGGTCGGACCTCATTGCATGTAGTTTTTTAACGAGAGGTAAATCTCTTGAAACATTTCTGCATATAAGAATCAGAATTTCAAGGTTTTCCAGGGGATTGATTCTAAGAAATTCCCAGTGACTTTAAACGAATTCCAAACAGAAAAATGCAAGGGAACTCCACATAAATCAGCGGTCTCGAACTGCGGAAGTTTCCTGTGCGGCTGCAAACATTGCAAAAATAATGATTGATTAGTTCTGGGGTTAATTAGACAGGTTCCCCAAAGGTTTGGAGATTGCTGACGTGACAATATAATTTTATATTTATGACCGGTCGGACCGGCCAATAATGTTTTACTCGAGAACGGTCGGACCTCATTGCATGTAGTTTTTTAACGAGAGGTAAATCTCTTGAAACATTTCTGCATATAAGAATCAGAATTTCAAGGTTTTCCAGGGGATTGATTCTAAGAAATTCCCAGTGACTTTAAACGAATTCCAAACAGAAAAATGCAAGGGAACTCCACATAAATCAGCGGTCTCGAACTGCGGAAGTTTCCTGTGCGGCTGCGAACATTGCAAAAATAATGATTGATTAGTTCTGGGGTTAATTAGACAGGTTCCCCAAAGGTTTGGAGATTGCTGACGTGACAATATAATTTTATATTTATGACCGGTCGGACCGGCCGATAATGTTGCATTCTAGAACGGTCTGACCTCATTGCATAAAGTTTTTTAAGGAGAGCTAAATAATCCTGAAATATTTATGCACAAGAATCAGAATTTGGGGGGATTACCTATTGGTGACCACCCCAAAAAAATTGAAAATTTCCTATAGCAAAGAGGAAGGTTTATAGAGTATACTGTAAAAATTTCACTTGCGAAAGTATACATAAAATTTCGATAAAAATCAATTTGAAAAGTACGGGAAAGTAGCATCGAGTATGCGGCCGACCCGGGTCGATGTGACATCGGTCGCCCGTGGTCCCTTGAAATCGAGTGAAATTTTTTCGCTCCGATTTGAATTTTTCTTTGAAATTCGGATAGATGGGGGTGTGATTAGTGGATATTAGTAATAAATATAATCAAAAAAATGGAAAATAACCCGTGTATTGCCGAAAAAGTGAAAAAATTAAAAAAATATTAAAGACACATAAACAACTATGGGAAAAACCTAGGCCCTTCGGGGCTACGCCCCGGGGCCGGTTTTGATGGCGCAAATTACTTTTTTGGGTGGATCTGGCACGGCCAGAATTAGGCACATCAAAAAACCTACCCTACGCTTCTCCGGAGCTCCGGGCGGTTTTTCAATCATGTACGCCGGCAGAGCTAAACATACGAGAAGGCGCCACACATCAAGAACACCGGGATAAAGGCAACCGGGATCTTAAACCCCCAAAAAATTGCGTAAAAACAAAAAATAATCGATGTTACATGTAGGAGCGTCGAGCTGCATCTGCCGGTGCGGAATACTCTAAGTGTTAGGGTCATTCACATTGCACGGACCGACCACAGAATGAGCGACGCGCCCCGAATCTCGTTAATCCTACCACTGAATTACATGAAAATTAGCTAACTTCAAAATCGATTTACTCAAAATTTTGATAATACTTTCGCATTCGAATTTTATATCAGTATACTATAATATAAACCTTCCTCTTTGCAATAGGAAATTTTCAATTTATTTCGAGTGGTCACCAATGGGTTACTCGACCCCAGAATTTCAAGGTTTTCCAGGGGATTCCAAGAAATTCCCAGTGATTTTAAACCAAATCTAAATAGAAAATGCAAGGGAACTCCACATAAATCAGCGATCTCCAAACTACGGAAGTTTCCTGTGCGGCCGCGAACAATGAAAAAGTAACGATTGATTAGTTTCGGGGGTTTACTGGACTGCTGCACGGTCCGACCGTGCAATAATTTTATATTTAGGACCGGTCGGACAGGCCGACAATGTTTCATTCTAGAATGGTCTGACCTCGTTCCATAAAGTTGTTTAACAAGAGGTAAATAATCCTGAAAAATTTATGCACAAGATTCAGAATTTCAAGGTTTTCCAGGGGATTCCAAGAAATTCCCAGTGATTTCAAACGAATTCTAAATAGAAAAATGCAGGGGATCTCCACATACGGGGTACCCAGCGACCTGGAAAAGTCAGGGAATTTTTTTGAGTGAGGGAAAACGAGAAAAATCTCGAATTGTCAGGGAATTTTGAATATTTTTCTGGAAAAATGTGCAACAGACTTCAAAACTTAAGTACGTTATTACAAGCAAAAAAATCTTTTAATTTTTAAAAAATATTTTAAATTTTTAAAATAATTTGTGTGAAAAATGTTATGTAAAAATATGTATTTATGTATGTTTTATCATAAAATATTATGGATATGAAAATATGTAGGAATAAATTATGAGCATGGGGGGGGGGCTATTTTTTATAATGATTGGAATTTTTCGTATAATATGATCCTGGAAAAGTCAGGGAATTTTAAAACTCAAGTTGGCTGGGTACCCTGACATAAATCGGCGGTCACCAAACTGCGGAAGTTTTCTGTGCGGCCGCGAACAATGAAAAAATAACGATTGATTAGTTCCTGGAGTTAACTGGACTGCTGCACGATCCGACTGCGCAATAATTTTTTATTTATGACCGGTCGGACCGGCCGATAATGTTTCATTCTAGAACGGTCTGACCTCGTTCCATAAAGTTGTTTAACAAGAGGTAAATAATCCTGAAAAATGTATGCACAAGAATCAGACTTTCAAGGTTTTCCATGGGATTCAAGAAATTCCCTGTAATTTTAAACGAATTCCAAATAGAAAAATGCAAGGGAACTCCACATAAATCGGCGATCTTCAAACTGCGGAAGTTTTCTGTGCGATCACGAACAATAAAAAAATAACGTTTGATTAGTTCCTGGAGTTCACTGAACTGCGGCATGGTCCGACCGTGCAATAATTTTATATTTAGGACCAGTCGGACCGGCCGATAATGTTTCATTCTAAAACAGTTTGACCTCATTGCATAAAGTTGTTTAACAAGAGGTAAATAATCCTGAAAAATTTATGCACAACAATTAGAATTCCAAGAAATTCCCGTTGATTTTAAATGAATTCCAAATAGAAAAATGCAAGGGAGCTCCACATAAATCTGCGGTCTTCAAACTGCGGAAGCTTCCTGTGCGGCCGCGAACAATTAAAAAATAATGATTGATCAGTTCTGGGGTTAACTGGACAGGTTCCTTAAAAGTTTGGGGACTGGACGTGAATGACGTATTCTTTATTTGTGGAAGAAAGAATCGTGGGGCTATCAGGATCGATATCTTTATGGTTACTTGCAGTGGCGTACCTAGACCACTTGAGGCCCGGGGCGGATTTATTTTGTAGGCCCCCCCTCACCCTCAAAAAAATGTCATTTATCACTTTTTAATGTGGCTAGCCTTTTTTTTGCCTTAATCTAACCATCTTCCATAAGCTATTGCCCTGTGCAGAGAAATAATAGATAGAATAAGGGAACAAACTCGTGCAGTCCGAGGTCATCAATTATCATTACTGTTAAAAATGTTAAACTGATAAAAAGTTTTATCGTAAGAGCCCGAATTCGAACAATTGAATCTACGACGTTCAGCACGACGCAACGCAGCTCCGAAACCGACGCTCTCTGAACGACTGAGCCACGAACGAGCTCGCTCACTTGAGAAACATGGAATTATTTATTTTTGGGTGGGGCCCCCTTAGTAAAGGGGCCCGGGGCGGACCGCCCCCCCGTAGGTACGCCATTGGTTACTTGAGTGTAGTATATAACTAGAGTAAACTTACTAGAGTATAAAAATCAGGGAGTGACTGCTGCACGTTCCGTCCGCGCGATAATTTTTAATTTGGGAACGGTCAGACCGGCCTATAATGTTTCATTCGAGACCGGTCTGACTTCATTGCATTTATGTAGTTGTTTAACGAAGGGTAAATATCATGAAAAATTTGTACACAAGACTGAATTCCAAAAATTTTAAACGAATTCCAGATGGAAAAATTCAAGGGAATTCCATATTAATAGTACACAACTTCTTCGGAATATTGATTCTTGTTACGTAATTTTGAGATCATAGAAATTTTAAATTGGTACTTGGGTACCCGATTTTTAACCTTCACGATGGGGATCTCAGTTATCTTAAGAGATACGAAAATCGTTAAATTAGGAAAAAGTTGAATAATATCTCTCTGACAAATAATCGGAAAGAAATTTTGGCCATCATTTTTAATTTTTAAGGTAAGATTTTGATATGACATGAGTTTGAGTTTTTGTACCTGGAAGTTGGAAAACTTACCGCGGTGTAAAAAGTTAGCAACACCCGTTATGAAGAAAAAACGCGACGCTGTTTAGTTTTTCTCAAATATCTCGAAAACTAAGCAAGATACGGGAACAAACTATACGAATCTTTTTTGTAGAGCGTAAAATTATGAACAATAATTACCTGAACATAATTTATGTAACGTTAAATTGATCCGTTAAGCGGATGATCCTCTCTAATGCGGCCTTTGGGCCGCACAACCAAAGCAATCAAGTAGTAGTTTAATGGCGTTTTCTATTCGACATTTCTGTGTGTACAAAGTACACATTTGACTGCATCTCTGTATAAACATTTGTTCCCTTGTTTTTGGCCGTCTTTCGCTGTACTTAATTTACTTTTAGTAACCGAACCCATGCTCATCCCATGATCAAATTTGGTATACATGCTCAGCACAATTGCACAAAAAAACAGTAAAAAAATTAACAAAAAGAAGACTCTTTTAGAAATAGGGGTTGAAATAGGGTTAAAATTAGAAAATTAATTCAATTAGGGGTTGAAAAAGTAAAATGTGGTTGAATATTTGAATAAAATGTTCATTTACATATACAGAACATTTTTTATTTTTAGATTTAGACCACTGTAGATGAAGTTACAGTCGTTTTCCTACAAGTCTACAGACCAACTTTTTTACATTTTGAAGGACCAAAACAAGGAAACAATTCTTAAATTTGTATTTTTTATTTCTTATTAAGATGGTGTGCACCAAGTTTTGTCAAAACTGGTGGGGGCGAGTAAATTCTTTCGTTGATTTGAGATGGAATTACCCTAACTATTTTCAAAAATTCATAACTCAAAAACCAAGCGTCATTGGACAAAATCCAAAGACCGTCATAATTTGTTTTGCTTTTAGAATCACCAAAAAATTTAATTTAATTCCCCTTGTAGGCACAAATAATTTGGGGAAGCAACTGGGAAACGACTTTATAACCAAAAGACTTCCAGTTCAATGGGTTATTTACAACGCTAAATTTGGAGTGGATTACCTGACCCCAAAAAGTTCAAAAGTAAGATTTTTGGAAACTTAGAAACTTTGGAAAATTATATTAGGCGGGGAAGGTTTTGGCAGCGCCGTAGCAAGCTCTTCTGGCGCCAGAGGCAAATTTGAATATATGCGCCCCCCTCCCAAAAGATTCCTATCATTTTGAAAATTTTAAACTATTATTTATTGGGTTTTGTCGAGGTTTAGCGCTCCCATTGCGATGGCGCCTGAGGCAAAGTCTCGGTCGCCTCACCCTTGCTACGGCGCTCGCTTAGAGTAATGAAAACAAATGGATGCCTATCAGGAACTCATTTAGTCTGCCCGGACCGGGGGGCTGGGGGGTATGGAATACCCCTCACGTACACTTAATTTATTGCGAAAGAAAAACTTTCACTTTTACGTGCCTTGGTATTAAGAAGAACGGTACTGAGACAGTTATGATTATGAAAAATATCACCTGCTGCTCCTCCCCTCCCGGATTACAAACGAAAATTGCAAGAGATTCAACGAAAAATAATAAATTTTGATGGTTGTGAATAATGGCAAGTGTACCTGGGGGGTATTCCATACCTCACCCTTGCTACGGCGCTCGCTTAGAGTAATGAAAACAAATGGATGCTTATCAGGAACTTATTTAGGCTGCCGGGACCGGGGGGTCTGGGGGGTATGGAATACCCCCCAAGTACACTTAATTTATTGCGAAACAAAGACTTTCACTTTTACGTCCCTTGGTATTAAGAAGAACGGTGCTGAGATAGTTATGAAAAATATCACCTGCTGCCCCTCCCCTCCCGGATTACAAACGAAAATTGCAAGAGATTCAACGAAAAATAATAAATTTTAATGGTTGTGAATAATGGCAAGTGTACCTGGGGGGTATTCCATACCTCACCCTTGCCTCACCCTTGCTACGGCGCTCGCTTAGAGTAATGAAAACAAATGGATGCTTCTCAGGAACTTATTTAGGCTGCCGGGACCGGGGGGTCTGGGGGGTATGGAATACCCCCCAAGTACACTTAATTTATTGTGAAACAAAGACTTTCACTTTTACGTCCCTTGGTATTAAGAAGAACGGTAGGTACTGAGATAGTTATGAAAAATATCACCTGCTGCCCCCCCTCCCGGATTACAAACAATAATTGCAAAAGATTCAACGAAAAATAATAAATTTTGATGGTTCTGAATAATGGCAAGTGTACCTGGGGGGTATTCCATACCCCCCAGACCCCCCGGTCGTGTAATATCGATTTTTATCGTTGGAAACTTCTGAAGATCTTATATAAAATACGCATAGTATTCGTTTCCATGGTAACGTAACGGAATCCCCCCCCCCCGAATATGGAGATTATTTTTATCGGTAGGAATTTAGAGCCAAGGAGGAATGCAATAAGACATAGTTCCTACAACTGAATTGGAACAAGTTTTTTACTCACATGAATTGCAGTCAGCAACATTCCGGCAGCCATTGAAACGCTCTGCTCGTTGTAATAGTGCAGCTGTTTATTTCCATTCTTCTTATAACTGTATATTTGTTTGAACAGCAGAATTATATAGGGCGCTTCCGTTATGTACTCTTTGATCCAATTTGTCTTTAGACCTTTTATGTCAGTAGTCCACGTCATGCCCATTCTTTTTTTATAATTTATCTCCTCTTCAAACTCGATTATTTCCCTAATTTTTTCTTTCATTTCGTTGGAGCTCACCAAGACGTAGGTCCATGGTTGCGTATGTGCTCCGCTTGGTGCAGTAGCTAAAAAATTAGTTTTTATAAGATTTGGGTCACATGCAATTTATGGCAAATATGACCGTTGGAATATTATGCGTTAACCCAATTTCGATTGATAACTTATCAGTAATTCTGAAGTAAATATTAACAAACAATGTCACGGTCCTCTGATGATTTGAACACAAGATCAAAATTTTAAACATATTTTTGAAAGACGGGAAACAAGATGGAAACCCCCAAAAATGTTTACTAAATGTACTAAGGGCCTCACCTGAAGTTTTGATAATTTTATGCAATACTTCAACTGGAACGGATTCCTTGCTAAAATGCCTGATCGTCCTCCTGGTGTTCATAAACTGATAAAACTCTTCCGCCCTTTCAACCGTTTCGGAAATCGGAAACCTCTCGTGAACCAAGGGCACGTGTTTCAAATTTTCAGGCAAAAACGATTCGAACATATCTTCGTCCTCTTTGGCGCTATCATCTGAAACTGAAAAACAAATGAACCTAAGTCGGAAGGCAAAAACTCAAACAATACCACAATCGTGTTCCGCAACATCTTGGTTTTGGTAGGCCAACGGTTTTTTGAATTTATTAAAGAAGTTGAGCGACAATCTAGCGACTACGTAGACGATTGAACCGATAAGAAAATAATGCCAATATAAGCTAAAAAATTTTGACTTGAAGATTTCACTTTCGCTCATTGTAATATTTTCAGCTTTACTTTTGGTTAACAAATGAACTGTAAGTATAAACTGGTTATGCTTTTATCAGAGCGTGATAACAAATGTTTTTCAATTGAATTTGTGACCGCAATTGGGTCGATGCGTATTATACTTTTTACAGTCAAGTTCATGTATGTGGTAACTATGGTAGCAATTGATTTGCTTGAATTAATACTAACACGGTTTAATAATATATGTGGAATTGAGATCAGGACAAGATAAAATTGATTATAAATAGATTGTAGTTTTTCTTTTAAATTGAATAATAATATTTTTATTGGTGACCCCGACGAGATTGATTTGAAGGGAAGAGCACGGATTTGCAAAATTACCTATACAGATTCGGTAAGAGGACGGTTCATATAGTATAATTAAAAAATAAAATTTGCGGTAAATTCAGAAGTTTTTGAATAAATCGGCTTTGAAGTTCGCAAATTTGCCCATTCAGTGACGCGCACGAGGGCAATTTGCGGAATCTCACCTATTCTGTTGACGGTTCGTGTAGATTGATATACCTTAGCACTTAGAAATTTTCGCTCCGGTATGCGGCAGTTGGACCACGCCTCTTGTAAGAGTAACATGTATGAAATATTACAATTTTCACACTTTTTTCGGTTTTTTGAGGGTGATACGTAAAAGTTAACTGCTGTATACCGCTACAATAATTTTAAAAGCTATATCCAGGTTTTCTAGGATCCCGGTTGGGGTGGATTAATATTCCTTAAGTATGTTTAGCCCAAGTCAGCGTTGTCAAAACCGCCCGACGCCTCTGGAGCGGAGCGGAGGGTAATATTTCAAAAATATTTCAAATAAAAAATGTTTTACGTATCTTTTCTTCTTAATTTTTTTTGTTAAAACTTACCGTTAACCATAAATGAATTTGAAAAATAAGTCGGTTGAAAAACAATAAGCTGATTTTACGGTTAGAGATTCTATTGGATATAGGATATACTCGTACAAGGAATGGAATATTAAAATTCCCGGAGATTCTCGTGCCGGGGTCCCGCGTCTTAAGAAATGGCGATCAAATTCCAATTTTTTATATGTCAGGTTATTTAGGTTATCAAGTTATCAAGGCATATATTTCCTACAAAAAATGGATTACGTATATTGTTCTAAATACAATGAGCTCGTAAAATTTGGAACAAATTCGATAAAAAATTTTAGCGGGATTTTCTCAGAAAATTTGCGGACACATCAACCTTTTTTCTGCCATTGACATATTTTTATCGTGTTTTGTTTTTGAGCTGTGACGTCATTGTAAATTTTTTTAAATGGCAACCCTTATTTTTCTTTACGAATTTAGAAAGAGCACAATGGACTTTAAATATAACTTAATTGTTTCCCCATGGATGGGTCAAAATATCAATTCTTGCTTTTTTTCTCAGTTTTGTGAAAACTGCACATTTATTTACTTAATACAGGGGGGGGGGGGCTTCTGCTTCCCAAGTTAGCATGAAATTAGACGAATTACAAAAGGTTATTTGAATAATATTTATTATAAACACATTTTGATATAATTGGTAGTTTAATTGTAGAAGTTGTTATACATAAGAAAATAAATGTTAGATGATAAAATTGGTAATCAATCAGAGTGCATCCTATCATTAAAATGTGTTAAAGTAATATTACGCAAAATTAAATCTAAATAACTTAAATTTTAATAGTTTTTGATAAGATTAATGATTCCACTATTTTAATGAGAACAACTACAAAAAATATTGTAGACTTACACAGTTTTAACCTTTTTCTTCTTATTTACGATGTAATGGTACATCCTACGAACTAAATTTATTTAAAAAATATTTGTATTTAAAAACTTGCAGAGAATTATTACCACATCAACCACTTTGAGGCCAGAAACACTGGAAGCAAATGACTCTTATGTAAAACTTCTTCTACTACTGTTATTAGCACTCAGCCCTGTTAATTAATCAAAATATTGCTTTTCTGATATTTAGACGTCTAGCTGTCCTTCCAGCTTTTTGGGGGTCTTCCGGGAGGGACCTCCTGGTGTTAGGCCTTTGTGTCTTCACTATTTTTATGTAATAGAAGATATAGTAGTATTAAGAATTCTCTTTGACGATCTGCATCTGAGGCAGTGATGTGTATATTTCATTTGATATATGTATTCTGCTGTCCTTAGTTAAAACGTCCTAACTAACAATTTTATTTTTGGAAAAATGATTTTATGTAGATGTTATATAACGGCTTGTTGAGATAAATGTTTATTTTACAATATTGCCCTAAAACGACGGTCATGGCTTGAATCGAACCCCCCGGTTCGACTCCGGGTGTAGTCTAAAAATTTCTTGGCCGTCTTCCGTGCCTTCGTAGGGCACGTAAAGCAGCAAAATGCTCACAGAACGAATTTCAAAAATTAGTAAAATACAGGTCCTGAATCTATATTAAGAGGAAGAATAAGAAGAAACCCTAAAATTCAAAAACCTAAAAAGAAGCTGTGCACATATTTGTTGTAACTGCCAAAATTTTTGCTATATAAAATTGTTACGAATTGCCAGTACAACGATAAAAGTTTATTGACACCAACAGATCTCTGGAAAATCTGGAGAGACAAATAAATTCAGGGCGACCGTTTTACACTATGGATTGCCCCTTTGGCTAGCTCTAGAGGTCAAAAGACAAAATAAACCGAACCATTATCTCTTGCAAGCGCATTCTTTGCTTTCTAATTAATTATGAATGAACTGACTCACTTTCGACTAAATGTATTTTGGATAAAAGAGTGGTAAATGGTACAGATTTGCACCAAAGCTTGTAGCCTAAAGTAAATAATGCAATTCAATAAAAATAAAAATAATTCAAGAATAACCAGACAACAGAAAATCTATTGTAACCATAATTAAACAAATATAAATTAATGTAATTTTAAAACTCAAACGATACAAAAATACTTTGTTTGTCGAATATTAGTAAGGTTCTAGCGAATTTCCCTATGTATGCGTAGAAGAAAAAAGATATAGCGCCGTCTTGATCCTTCCTTAACGAAGAAACTGGAACCCTCTCACAAAATTGTCGCCAATCGGCCAAGCGGTAGAAATTGAGAAGATCAGGTAAAGCAAACAGCAAAACAAATTTTTTACCACGCTCTGTGTTTGGTGATTAAAACCAAATAATCTCGTTTACTGCCGTACACTAAAAATTTCTCGAACTCACAAACACTTCGATTCTTTGCGTTGTTAGCTTAGTTCCGCCCCGCGCCGTCGATGATCTCGTAGGGGGAATTGAAACCGTTACATTGTTATTTACCTTTTTTTAAGGGTTTTTACACGTAAAAATGTTTTATAACTATTAGTTTTGTGTCGACAAGGTTCTAAAATGCTTGTCTAAAATAAGTCGAGAAAATTTAAAAATTGTGATTGTGCTAGCACGTTTAAAGTTACTTGGTTTCTGAATTGTACACGAGAATAGTACAATGTAATGATTCCATAATATATTAACTATTATGTAAAACAAAATTAAAATGCCGTTTATAACATCTACACAGAGTAATTTTTCTTTCGACAACTAATTTGTTAGTTAGGACGTTTTAACTAAGGATGCCAGTATTAAGCTCTTAACTTCGTTGATAAAACTCACAACCAGAGTTTTTTCTTCTATACGTTAGTCATAAGATCGAAACATGTATGGAGTTGTCAGAATTCTTAATTGTGACTTCGTTAATAGTATATTACTATACGTGGGCGGTAAATCACCTACAGTCCGAGGTTTAGTAAGATATTTTATTTGTTACTTCTTCTTCTTCTGGTGCCTATCCGTTCCGGATGTTGGCCATCATCCTGGCTATCTGGCTACCTGGCTATCTATCAGCCGGTATCTGTTTTCATTGCGCATTACGTGTCCCAGGTATTGCAATTTTCTGGTTTCAACCTCTTTCCATGAAACTCTCAGAATTGCTCGATACAGCCACATCTCAAAAGCCTTAAGCGTCTTCGTCATTTCCTCCGTTAGCGTCCATGACTCGACACCATTAAATAGCACTGGAAAAACGTAACAGCGCAACATTCTGATCTTTGTTTGAACAGTCAAATTATGGTTTTTAAATAGAACGGCCACTTTTGTGAACACATTTCGCGCCATCTCAATGCGTCTCTTAATTTCCAGCGACTGAAAATTTCAGTTTCAGACAGTTTCAAAAAGCGACTCATTAGCGGGCTTATGGTTCTATAATCCTCGCATTTCTTTGCTCCTTAGGTATCGTGATAAATTCCGATTTGAGCCATTTCTTTGGGATTTTTCCGGTATCGTATAATTGGTTAAAAAATTTTGTAGTCCATCTTACTCCGACCTCGTCCATTAATTTAAAAAGCTCTGCCTCTCTTAGCATCTTTCATTTGTTTTATGACTGTTTATACTTATTGTGTTAAGATGTGTGAACCTGACTCGTCTTCCATTATCGGTAAGTCTTCTCTTTCATCATAGAATATATTTTTGTGTCCTCTTCCGCTCTCAGGTCGCTTATTTTTGTGGAGATCCTTCAGACGTGATACACAATCAAATAAGAAACAGGATACATCAAACACAATTTATTAAAAAACATTCTCTTTTTATAACACACAACAACACAATTAAATTTCTAAATAAATCAACATATAACTAAACTAATTAACATCCCTTGTTATATTCTTTAATGATAGTGTAAAGCTTTACCTGTTTGTGTTCTTTTTGTCGACCGACCTTTATTTCGTCGCACGTTATCTACCGCACTGACGAACTGACTACACTTTCTTCTTTCTTCTACCTTCTTCACGTACTAGCTTGTCGCGTTCCGATACTCAACTCTGAACCCAATTTTCTCCACGTACTAGCTCTACACGTTCCGTTATCCAATCCTCTCACCTCAAATTGGTCCAATTATCCAACACTCCTTTACTCTCAAACTGCAACACACTTAACTATTCTTTTATCTCACACCAATCAACTTCTTCGAATATAGTCAGTCTGCGTATCATTTATCAATTACAATATCCAAACATAAATGGTCTTCATATTCTTTATAGACTCACTTCTGTACACGACTGTTTTGCATGTCGTTTTCTATCTGACTAGTGACTCTTCTAAACACTCCCGTACACGTATTATTTATTTATTGAATGCCTCTAAACACGACTGTACAAGTATTATTTAATTACTGAGCTCTCTAAACTCAACCGATCTGCGGGTCATCTAATTTGGAACTGCCCTACCGCTCTTTATTATCTATTGGCCTGGTTACCACACGCATCTTACTGCTTCTGTTTTTTGTTTGTTCTTCTAACGATGCCGCTTTGTCCTACGTGTTTCCTTTTATTATCAGCATCAACAAAACTTAAATCTAGCAACATTTTATTTTATTCACCACATTCATACTGAACAAAATTTCATAATTACAAACAAAACTCAAATCTAGTAACATTTTATTTTTAATTCACATTCATACTGAACAAAATTTTATCAATAAATTAGACATATCCTCCCTCTTATTTCGATTGTGTACCCCGTACACATTTATGAGGGAGCTTGTAGTGGACACAACAATATATGTCGCAGTCGGATTCCAAATATCGTCAGTTTGCAAACTGACTAGTCAGATTGCAAACTGACCAACGTTTTCTAAAACGCTTTTAAAATACAGATCGTTTTACAATCGGACTGAAATTTTCAGCCAGTTTGTAAACCGCGAGCCACGCCTCCGACGGATTGTCAACTCTTTAAATTTGTCGCAGGCGGATTCCAAAAATCATCAGTTTGCAAACTGACCGACGTTTTCTATTTTAGAATTAATTAAATTAAATAAAAAATTAAATTTTTTTTCCTTCGATTTTTGGGGTGTGCATTCGATAGGGAGGGTAATCCATCGTCAAAACCTACTCTTCCGGGGCGCCGCTCCGCTCCGCTCCGCGTTGCACCCCTACAGAGCGGTTTTGACTCTGGTTACTAGGCTAAACATACAAGAAGCGCCACCCATCAAGAAAACCGGGATAAATGAAACCGGGATGTGAGAGAACCTCGAAATAGCATTAAAAAGTATAGTCGCGGTATGCGGCAGTTATCTTTTACGTTTCACCCCCAAAAAATCGCGTAAAAACAAAAAATAATCGATGTTACATGTAGGAGACACGAGCTGCATCTGCCGGTCCGTAACCTTTACCTTTACCTTTACCTGATATGTATTTGATGGAGCATCCCGGCGCAGCCGGCCTTCTCCTTCATCTGAAAGAATACATTAATGACATTGGAATTTATAGAGACCGGTGGGTCTCTGGGAATTGGCGCTTGGCGGACTGACTGGTAAAAACCTGAGCTGTGACTGTGAAAATATAATATGAGAAGAAAAAGAAAATTTTTACGTTTGCCGATATAGTAGAGTCCCTAATTCGAAGAAAGAAATTATGAATTAATTTCTATTGATGACCTCGAAGTGATTGGCTTCTACTTGGAACTAGTCAGAATTGGCGACTAGTGGGATTATAGTGATACTATGGGGGGTGATTTATCGAATCTTGCGAAAATTGATCGAAAAATTACACAAATCTAGTGAATAAATTCACTTTCGAAGAGAATTTGTGTAAGTTAAACCTGTGAACATACATTAGTCTGTGTGGGGTGAGTTATGGTCAGGAGTTGTCCGTGGTCAGGAGTGATTTGGGACGGGGAATGAAAAAGTCGGCTGGGTTGTATTGACCTAGTTGATTTACTAGTGGGTTTTCTGAGAATTTGGATTTGTTGTAGAGATTGGTGGCATGTTTACGATTAAGAGCGTTAATGAGGTCTAGTTTGGCGTCTGCATGTAGTCGCCTGTTAGTGACGTAATAGGGGGCGCTGAAAATAGCTCGGAGATTTTTGTTTTGGATGACTTGAAGTTTATTTATGGCCCTGGGGCGTGCATATCCCCAGACAGGGGAGGCATAAATCATTGTCGGGCGGATTATGGCTTTGTATAATCTTAGTTTGTTAGCGGGGGACATGGTACTTTTTGCGTTCAAGAGGACGAACAATCTATTGAAGAGGCATTTGGCTTTACCGGTTGCGGAGGAAATGTGAGCGTCCCATTTGAGGCGCCGGTCCATGGTAATGCCAAGGTACTTGACCTTGGTTTTCCAGGGGATTTGCTCCTCAAACATCCAGACACTGGAGTTGTGAGGCTTGCAACGATTTCGAAACATGATCGCGGAACTTTTGCTCGAGTTAACCTCGATGCGCCAAGTTTCGTACCACCTTCCGAGATCGGTGATCGCCTCCTGGAGGCGGGTTGTGGCTATGTCCGGGTGGATTGAGGATGTGTATATTGCAGTGTCATCTGCATACAGTGAAATTTTTGTTGCGGGATCTAAGGGGGTTGGAATGTCGCTCATGAAGATGTTAAACAGTGAAGCTGCAAGGATCGATCCCTGGGGGACCCCGGAGGTGATGGGGCGCTTTGTGGATCTGGTGTTCATGAGTTTGACTTGGAGATTTCTGTCGTGAAGGTAGGAGGCAATAAGTCGGACTAGTGGAATTTGAATTTTGGATTGAAGCATTTTGAACAGAAGGCCTTCGTGCCAGACCTTATCGAAAGCTTTCGATACGTCGAGTAGCACTAGGCCGGTGAATTCTTTTTTGTTGAGTGCCTGCGTGACGTGCTCAACTAATCGGAGGGCTTGGTGGGTCGTGCTGTGTCCAGCACGGAAGCCGAATTGTTCGTTTTGAATAATACTGTTATCGAACATGGCTTCTTGGAGACGGGTGAGAATGACTTTTTCAACTACTTTTCCGATGGAAGGGAGCAGGCTGATTGGTCTATAGCTTTTCGGAAGTTTGAGATTTTGACCGGGTTTGGGGATTACCACTACGTCAGCGGTTTTCCATATTTGTGGGTAGTAGTTGAGTCGAAAACATGCGTTAATTATGCCGGTGATGGCAACTTTGGCTTTTTGGGGGAGTTCTTTGAGGGCGGTATTGGTGATGCCATCGGGACCTGGGGCTTTCCTCTTTTTGAGGCGTTTAATGGCAATGGTGACCTCCAGAAGGGAGGCGGGGGTGATATGTGTGTCATCGGAGGTGTTTAGGGTGGTGGTGACATAATTTTCGACCGAATTAATATGGTCTTGGTCTAATCTTGTGGTGTTGGGGGAGCATTGAGCTTGGAGGCTGTCGGCGAAGATTTCAGCCTTTTCAAGATCGCTCCGGGCAATAGTGCCGTCAGGGCGGGAGAGAATTGGGATGGTGACTTTCTTTTTCCCCTGGAGGGCGGCGGCCATGCGCCATGCGGACATGTCTTTAAATGATAGGGAGTTAATGGTGTCTAACCATTCATTGTCATGAAATTCTTTGACTTTAACGTCTACTTGCTCTTTGAGCCGGTTGTATGACCTTTGGTCATCAGGGTTGCGAGTTCGCCGGGCGAGTTTCCTCGCTCGGTTTTTGGCTCTGATAAGATCTTTGAGGGAGGGAGTGAGTTTGTCTCTGACGTCCGTGGTGTTAACTTGAAAAGAGGTTTCGTCAACGGATTTTTTGATGTTGTCTTGGAAATTGGCAATGAATTGGTCTAGGTCAGTGGGGGACTCAAAGAATGGGATTGGTCCAAGGTTTTCTGACAGAGTGTCTTTGAAAGAGGTCCAGTCTGTTGTCGTTCTCGTGGGAGGGCCTTTTGGGGGTAACAGCGGTCCAAGTGTCAGGAGGACCGGGTAGTGGTCTGAGTTTAGTTCTTCGCTGGTGGAGATGTCGTATTGGAGTTGTACGTCTTTGAAAATGGCTATGTCCAGAATGGACGGCGTACCTGCGTTAGAAAAGTGGGTGGGAGAGGTGGGAGCGATGATCGCGAAGTCCAGCTCATTTGCTAGTGAAAGAAGGTCACGTCCTACATGGTTTGTGTGTTTACACAACCAGTTGGAGTGTTTAGCATTGAAATCGCCGGCGATGATCTTCGCGTCGGGGCCTTCGAGGAGGGTTTCTAGGTCCTCTTTGAGGATGCGTTGCTGAGGGCGATTATAGACGGAGGAGATTTGCAACCAACCGTGATGTGCGGTGTGGATGCTCACCGTGGTGACTTCAAGGTACTCTAGGTCGGGGGTCGGTATTGCAACGTGTTCGATGGATGATTTTACGTAAATTGCGGTTCCGCCGCCGCGTCCGTCACGGTCATTCCTATAAAGTGAATAGCAAGGGAGTTTTGCCAGTTGGCCAGCTCTGAAGTGGGTTTCGTTGACCAAGATTACGTCAAGGTCGTGATCGTGCGCGAACGCGAGAAGTTCATTTCGTTTGGCTGAAAGGCCGTTGGCGTTCCAAAAAGCCATCTGCAAAGTGGTGGGTTGGAATCTGGGTTTAGACATTAACGGGTGTGATATTAGTGGCTTTGGCGTTCATGATTATTTCAATATTGCGGACGAGTTCGGCATTGGCATTGAAATTACGGAGTTGTTCAAAAATTGCTTTTGTTTGTCGGGAGGGAGTCTCATCGTAGGAGGTGGTGGGCGTGGGGGTGGCGTGAGTTGCTTCCCTGTGAGGGGCATGCCGACTAGCGACTCCCAGATAGGAAGGTCGATTGGGGCCTTGGGAGGAGGGGTAATTGTAAGTGGGGCGGTCAGCGAAGCGGGAAGCTGCTTCGCGGGCTGAAAGTTCTCGCCTCTTGGGCTTAGGGAACGAAACGCAACCTTTGTAGTTTGCGGGGTGGTTTCCTGTGCAGTTAGCGCAGGTGGCTGGGTCTTCACGGATTTTTTGACAAGCCGGAGTGAGGTGATCCCCTGCGCATTTAACGCATTTGGGTGGGGCGCGGCAGAGGGTTTGGGCGTGCCCGAACCGTTGGCAACGGTGGCATTGACCGACCTCTGTACGTTTGTGGGGGGTTTCGGTGCGGGTATTTATGGACAGGACCGATGTCATGTCAAAAATTCTCTTGCCATCTGAGTTGTGGGTTAGATGGACAAGGTATAATGGCATAGGTTTTTTGTCGCGACCTTGGCGCATCTGAAAAACTGACTGAATTTCAAAGCCCTGTTCTACAAGGTCTTCTTTAACTTCTGCAGCAGTGATAGTGATTGGGAGCCCTCGAATGACCACTTTTAGTGGTTTGTCCTGAGGGAGAGAGAAAGAGTGTGAGGGGAGGGATTTTTCCTCAAGTAAGCGGCTGAGGGCCCGGTAATCTGTCTCGGTGGCCGGCTGAATTGAGATGCCGTCCACGAGCGTGCGGATTTTAGTGGTGGCAATTTTTCGGTCACGAATCATTTTATTGATGGCCGGCCAGTTGTCCTTTGTACGGAGGACAATTGGAGGGATTCGGCTGGAGGAGGAGTATGTGGTGCGGTCTGGGTGTGAAGCACCCTGGGTGTCGGGTTGGGAGTCGGTGACTTCCATACCGTCATCGTCGCGCTCGGTTTGGGTGTTGGTCGGGGGTTCCTCTACGTCCAAACAGGCGAACCTGTTTTTGGTAGCGGGTTCAGAGGTTTGGCTGTCGCTACTTAAGTTGGAGCGGGCCCGTTTGAGGGTGTTTTTGTCTTTCGGAAAGACGAAAGTATCTCCACCGGTGGAGGTGGAAGCTTGGGCTTCGGGAGTCGGTGATGGTATTTTAGAAATGCGGGGGGATGTTCGGGGGATGATCGCGGGCTTGACTGCTGGAGTCGATAGCCGGGGTTTCGGGATGGCCGTTGCCATCAAGGGTTTGGGTAGAGCGGGCTTCTTTGGCTCTTTGGGCTTGGTTTCCGCTTTTTTAGAGGCGGGGGTAGTCGTGGGGTTGGGGTGGGGGGTCTTGGCTAGTCTTTTCCCTGAAGGGGCGACTGGGGTGGTTTTAGTGATCGTGGGGGGATTAATGGAGTTCGCGGTGAAGAGAGCAATGGTTTTGGACATCTCTGCAATTGTTTTGTTCATGTCACTGATTTCGGACCGTAATCCGTCAGCGATGTCATTTGCCCGACTGGCGGAGGCTTTTTGCTCTTTGAAAAGGGCAAGGAGTTCGTTAAAAGAGATGTTAGTCATGTCGTCGTTTGTCGTCATAGTGATCAGGTAATTCAAATAATAAAAATAAAATTTTTAAAATTAAATTATGTTGCGAAATCTAAATTGATAAAGTTAAATTTGAATAAATTTATATCTGTGAAGCAGCTGATTCTAATGAATGCAAATTTAATTTTTAAATCTGAAATTTAATTAAGTGTTGTGAATCAACCTTTATTTTAATCTGAGTGAACTTGAAAATTTAAAAGGAAAGGAATTTGTTGACTGACAAAATTTTTGTTAGGTTGCGATAAAAATATAATCTGTAAGTAATCTAGGTCAAGTTCAGTTCACTAACCTTTGTTGCGTATACTACAGTAAACGTCGCCTGATGTCTTGAAAGGGGCGGGGGCAAAAGAGCGCGCGACCGTATGTTAATTAACAATGGCGGGATCTTTTTGCCGGGAAAATACTGGGAGGGCCACTTAAGTGTTTTAAAACACTTGTCGACGAAATTTAAATAGAAAAAGGAGCTTGATTTAACACTTTCACTTCTATATTAAATTATCGTTTAGAGAACAGTAATAAAAATTACTTTTTGAACTTAATTCGTGAAAATTAAAGAGCGCAAAAATTGACGTGCGGTTAGTTCGGATGCTAGATCGGAACTGCCGGTCCGTAAACGGCTAAGTCTAAGACTAGTTCATCTCGCACGGACCGTCAACAAAAAGAACGAGATTCCACCCGCGCGTCAGTGAAACATGAAAAATTAACGATTTTAATAATTATTTTCATACTAGCTGACCCGGCAGACGTTGTCCTGCCCAAATTTCTTATATTTGCCTACATGTATTTTTTAGATCCAATCCGCATAATGACCTTGCGACTTATTTGGTCGTCGCAAATACCAAACGTATTACAATTAATTCGTTGACATCAATGTTTTTCGCAGCCAATATAGCACATTCGCTCAACCAAATATGGTTTTTGTAATTTTGAGCAATGTTTGGGAACACCTTTCGGATGAGTTCGGTTTTTGATTCGGTGAACTGGCAAAAATCGACGGGGAATGTAATGGTGCCAGTCGAAATTTCCAGCAATTTGGAAGGTTCCTACCGTGTAGGAACAGCTCCATACATTCCACAACATACAACATAGAATAATTCACTTTCCAAAACGATAAAATCAAATTATGATTGTTATAATACAACCATTCAATTAACAAAATCAAATGTAATTGTATTTTGCTCAGCCCTATTAATATTACAACTGGTGTACCTTGTTTTCGACGCTGAAAAGATTTCGATGATGCGTTCCATGTGTAGTAGCGTGGCATTTCAGCATACAGCAAAGTGAGAGCGAAAGCATCTGCTTGACAAACCGAGAAGAAGCTTGTCAATGTTGTCGACGGTGGCCGTGCCGCTCTATCCGCTGCGTTATCAGGATTGAAATATACTCGTTGTCCGTTTTCCAGATGTACTGCCAAATGTACAACAGTGGGATATCTTTCATGAATGGCGAATGAAAAAATGCGCCAAATTGCTTCGTTACTACTAACATAGCGGCCCAATTGGTATTGAGTGCCTTCATCTTTGGAATTCTCCGCATCAACTCCAATCACAGCCATGTCACTTCCTTTGGTCACATACTTACAGATATATTTGATGGATTTCACGGAATGGCAAGATTCGACGTTGATGTGCCCTTTGAATGTCTTCGATAGTAATGGCGAACACGGAACAACCCAACGATTATCTACTTCAATTTCCTGTTGATTAACTTTCACAATTGTTGATCTTCCATTGTCCGCAGTCGATCGGCGACGATACATTGGATAACCATCATTTCCGGTAATTGTTTCTGCAACTAATGCCCTTGGATACCGCTTCGAACATTTTCCGTCGACCATACACGGAGAATTGTTATTTAATATTGGATGTAGGTCGTGACCCCAATCGTATTGTTATTTAATGTTCCACAGGGGCCATGAATCATGTTCTTAGTAATAACCTCATGCAAGACTGCATCTTCTTCTTCATTGGGAATTTCTGCTGATATTACATCATCGATTTCATTCGGTCTTATCTTCTCAATCAACCAAATGAGAATATGTGCGTTTGGCAATCCGCGTTTCTGCCACTCCACTGAATACATCCAACAGCGCGTTTCGCCGAACACGCGATGCTTCACAATTAAATTCATCAATGATTTCAATTTTTGTTTGAAGACTCTCGCTGTGATGTCATGGCGATCGATGGGTGATTGGCCAGGGAATAACTCGTGTCGAATTTCTATCCACTGCGGATTGCAAGTGAACGTGATGAACAAATCTGGTGTGCCGTAATGGCGAACATAGGACATGGCATCTTGAGCGTATTCATGCATATGTCGTGGACTTCCGACGTACGTTGCTGGGAGAATCGTCATGCGGCCAATATTCTGTGCGTTTCCGTCAGTATTGATGGCATCTCGAAGGTGAATATACTCTTCAGAACGGAGGTTTGTCTGGTTCAATCTGATAAATTGCAACCGTTCAGTTTCAATTTTGACGTACATATCGACAGCATATTGGTGAAATAGGCGACATTTCAATATGTGATTGTCCTCATTTTCACGAACCATATCAATCGATATGAATAGTAGTTCATTGAACTGACTTTTTTGTTCGTTTCAGCGCCTGTAAGCGGATTTACCATCTTGTGCGAGAAATCATAACCGTCTTTACCTTGCCAAAATATGATGGGATATTGTAACGCATCATATGATCGGTGCGTTTCGTACACACGCTGCAGCTGATCGTTTCGCCGTTGCAGAACGATATCACGTGAAAATTTTCTCCAACGACGACAATGGCGACATCATCAATTGTTGGCGCATTGAAACGTCTTGCGTGTTCTCCCGCAGGCGTCCTATCGGCTCTGATTACAATTTTGTGATTATCAGTTGGCATGCGGTCCAGTGCGGTTTTAAACAATGCAATCAATTCATTGTGTTGATGAAAAAAAGTTTGAAGTTGTTCCACGATTGGTCTTTTCACCGAACTGTTGTGTGCACAACGTTGATCTACTTCTTGTGGTGAATTTCCCATGAAAAAAATCTGCAGAAATTTAAAGCCTGCATCCGGAGGCGGCAATAGCGAACCTGCTCGATGATATATTTGTCCTTGAATCTGTAAATGTTAATGTATGTTAATAGTGTTGTTGTCAAATAATGTTTAAATAAGATTGTGTAATACGAGTAGGTAATTACCTTGAAAGTGGGCATGAAATTGTCCCGCACCACATTTGTTGCGCCAAATGAAGTCATTGGGAAACAACTGTTGTATTTCTGAATTTGTGTTAGGAAATGTTTGGAATTTGTGCTTGCTCCAGAAACCAATGAGCGCAATGGTTCTGGTGGGGGGACCAATGGCGCCAATTTGACTTTTCCACTTGCGCAACACAATCCAGGGGCTTCAGTTTTGTATTTCAATGTCTTACAATGTGGGCACACAACGCTCATGGATCCAATAGCAACGGATTGGTCTGCACCGTAATCAATTGTCACGTTGTAACGGAAAGCAGCTCGATGAGTATTCAACGCAACATTTCTTGGCCTTCTTGCACTATTTCGTTCAATTTCATTTTCCTCGCGTTGCACTGCAGTTCGATTATTTCGAATATATCTTTGTGTTGCAGCATTGCGAGTTCTGCGACCTAAATTACTCCGTCTTATTTGCGGCATTCTGTTCGTTTTAATTATCAGTATTATTTTGAGCGTTTTAAATCTTTTGGTTTTATTTTACTCCATGCAATGAAGTATATCTTATATAGCTTCATGCCAGTTAGAAATATATTACCAACCAAAATTTGATTCTTTAAGTTGGTGAGTGACTGTTACTGGTGAATCAAAAAAGCACTTTCAGTTTTTCATAAGGTGACCCGACAGACGAATTGAATTAAAGCAATTGCCTCACCCTGGGAGAACCGCCTACGCGAGGTAAATTTTTGCAAAATGCTTTTTTCCTTATTTGCTTTTTTTCTAAATCACCCCAGTATTGAGGCGAACAAAACAAAAATACGTTATCAAACCTCACTATGTGACAGAGCCGTACTAACGGTTAGCGTGTCGCCAATCAAAACCTAATAACCAAATTACAAATTAATTAAAAAAAAATAACAAACCTTGTAATGCTACACAGGCATTATCTGCCTGATTTATATCAATCACCGGATCAAATATAAACATATTATCAATAGATAGCGCTACTAAATAAATTGACAGGCGTAATATATTAATTTATTCGTGGTTTTCATTTGGTTTTAAAGTAATTTTTTTATGACTTCCAAATTAGAGCCGCCATCTGTTGATCACTTATTTAACTAAAATGAACTTTCAGTTTCACCCGAATTTTCCAATTTTCGAACAACTTTTCCAGCATTTCATTACCTAACAACCTTATTCGGAGTATATATTACGAACATTAAAAAAAAATTAACAAAATCGGTCCAACTCGCCACTGGAGATAAAAAATCATAGTATAGATGAAAAAATCTGATGTGGCCATCGCATAACTTTCCGAACAGACGCAAATTTTTATATTATATTTTTAAATAAAATGGTTACATAATTTCAACAGTAAATCGATGAAAAATTTCATATTTTGCCAAAATAGGAAGAAAAAAACTTTTGAATGCCTATATCTTGCAAACGAAGCATTTTTGGACCCATGTTATTAGAAACTTTTCATCTTATTTTCGTTAGTAGAATGCGGTTTACTATTTTATTTACAAATACAAAAAATTTTTACAAATACAAAAATTTTTGAAACGCCCTGTATATTTTAGAGAAAAACTTGTAGGACAAAAAATGTAGGAAATTCCATAGCGCTAATTTTTTGTTATTAATATTTTTACATATTTAATTTCGTTTCCAAGTTATGACGCATAATGTCATAATAGCTCCAGGTAAACCCCCCTTTCCCGTTATACGATTTAAATTATTTTCATCTGGCTTCGTCCTACGACAGGAAAAAGCTTATATGCAAAATTTGGAATGATTTGCTTGCTTCGTTTAGACGCTATCGTGTTCACAGACGTACATACACACACACACCCTCACACACACACCTACATACAGACATCCTTCCAAAAATGATAAAAATGGATTCAGGGGACCTCAAAACGTGAACATCTGTCAAAAAATTGGGGGGTCAAATTTTGACTGATAACAATACTTTCCTTACCTAGGGGTTCGGAAAGTAAAAATAGTATTGTTCATCGGCGCAATAACGATGAACCATTTTTGAACCAACGGATAATTGATTCACTTTGTGGTACAAAGTGAACAAAAGCTACGATTCACAATCTATTCTGTGCAGCTTATATAGACCTTTTGCAATGTCTTTATAAGTTACTTGCAGCCTTCTCGATTCAGTCCAACTTTCCGGGGCAACTTTTTCAATTTTTTATTACGTAAAAACCGTCTTCAGACTATTACAATTTAAAAAGAAATTAACAAAATCGGTCCAGCCGTTATCAAGTGATGCCTTGACAATGGTTTTCACTATAGAAATAAAGTAGGTACTTTAATTACCTACCTAATACTTCTGTAGGTACTTAAGGTCGCGCCACCTATTGACGGTATAAAAAGCACTTTCAATTTTTCCCGAATTTTCCAACTTCCCGGGCAACTTTTCCAATTTTTTTTTACGTAAGAACCATCTACGGACTATTACAAACACTTTTTAAAAAAAATTAACAAAATCGGTCCAGCCGTTATCATGTGATGCCGTGACAAAGGTTTTCACATTCATTTTTATTTATATAGATTATTTATATAGATTAAAAGGACCCCATCCAAGAATTTTATTTTTGAATATCACTCTATTAACCTTAAACTTCACAAAACTTATTTGGATAAAGGTTTTTTGTTTGTTTTAGAAACTGACTGAAATTATCTCGGCAGATTCTAAAATAGAAAACGTCGGTCAGTTTACAAACTGGCTGAAAATTTCAGTCCGATTGTAAAACGATCTGTATTTTAAAAGCGTTTTAGAAAACGTTGGTCAGTTTGCAATCTGACTAGTCAGTTTGCAAACTGGCGGTTTTTGGAATCCGACTGCGACATATATATATCCCTTCCAGGTATTTCGCAAGTCCTCCTTGTCTGTTATCATCCTTCCATCTTCGTCAACAAGTTTACCCACTAATCTCTTTCTGAACTTGCCTGTAAGTTCTCTCACTTTTCAGTGCACATTAAAACTATCGAACTTGTTTTGGAACATCCCTATTTCTGCGCATTTCTCCCTCATCTCATCCTCCTTTGCTTGAGTAATATTTTTAACGATTTCCTTGATAATTTCTTTATATTTCACCTCATTAAGGTTTTTAATCGTCTTCGCTTTTCCATCAATTCCAAAATCTCTTCTGTCATGCATGTTTTTCTTTTTGTGGTTTTATCACGTTTTATCTCTTTTCTGATGTTGTTCACTATCATCTCGAATTTTTCCAATTCTTCTTCGGTATTTATATTTATTTTTTGTGGTTCAAATTTTCCTTTTGAATCTTCTCTTATTCTGTCTTTCACAGTGGGGTTACGGATGTTAGCGACGTCACTTGCTTTATTTATATTTTTTCTCCTTTTTTCATTTTCATTTTGAGCTTCCCTACTTGTGCATTTTGTGGATATTGTGGTGGTAGTTTGCAGAATGTATTCGTTATTGTTAATTGTTGCTCTGCTGCGAAGATGCTTAGCTGTTCTCCTCTCTCATTTCTCTCTCCCAATCCGTGGGGGCCGATTTGTTCTCACATCTGTCATTTTCCAACCTTTGCATTAAAGTCCTCCATTACTATTTTCAGCTGATGCTTCGGGATTGGTTTTAAGATGTTATTTATTTCCAGGTAAAATTTATTTACCTCTTCGTCAGTTGCTGTGCTTATAGGAGCATAAACTTGGATGTAGGGTCTGCGTTGATCTACAGTAGCAATATCCTTTCTGACACAGGTACGAAATTGGTTACGTGTTTTGCTATATTGCTATGAACAATCATTCTTACTCCATATTGGTGTGTTCCATTGCCTATTCCTGAGTAGTAAACCTTCCAATCTTTAATGCAGATACAGCCGTCTCCTGTCCATCTAATTTCTGAAATACCCATGATGTCAACCTTCAACCTTTCCGTCTCTTCCATTCGTTCTTACATTCCATGTTCCCATTATAAAGGGTATCTCTTTCTTTTTCCTTCTTATTTTCACAGCTCCATTTAACACATTCCCTCCGGAGATCCGATTGGGGGAATAATAACTCCGGAATGTTTTTGAAAAAATTAAATTTTTAGGACTAGGAAGATCCATGTGGATCTTTAATGTAATGGTTTTCTGTTGCCTTCTGCATTCTATGCAGTTGACCGTTTTTGTGGTTCGTCGTGTGGTTTGATGGATGGATTTCTCCATCCAAGGACAAGAGAGTGCCCCGATCTTGTTGGCTCATCCACCCACAGCTGTTGACCATATAAGGGGGACTGCTTATACCGGCATTTATCGGTCGCCATTTCCTGGTTCGTTATTAACAGGATGTACAAACAGCATTATGCTACATCACGTGAAGGTGAAGTTGACATCAGTTAGATTGACAATAAAAATAAAAACACAAATTTCGCGCAATTACATTTAAAAACAGATCTAATTAAAATTATTAATTTTCATATTATGACAAATAAAAATCAACACAATAATATCTCATATAAATCTCTCCAGTCGTTTAGCTTTTTGACAGAAGCATCGTGATCCATTTGTTTCCATCAATGTGTTTTCGTATACATAAAGGACCACATAGGTCCACATATGCTATATGCTCCTGTATGAAGTGGTCATACGCTGGATATGTGGTAATGTGGCGGGGGATCGATCGATGGGTAAATGACATCAAACTTGTGGTAGGATTCAATCGGATAAAAAGAACAGGCAATAGGGAAAAATGGAGAGAACTTGAAGAGGTGTACATCCAAAACTGGATCTAAAACACGCTAACGAAGAAGAAGAGGACCTACTTGTTTAACATGGGCTCCGAATCATGGAAAGTATAATTGACTTCATTTTGAGATGGATTCTCATGGCAGATTACCTAGGTGGTTTGCCATTGCCTTCCGAAGAGAGACGGTCAGTATAAAGTTCTTACCCTGCCCGCATTCAATCCGAGAATTTTGGATTAGCAGTAGACGCATTTAACTGCCAAAGCTATGACCGCTTCATATAAATAATACTCTTCATTATGTTTACTTCATTGTGTTCATTGTCATCATTGGAATGTGCTATCATTGCACATTCCAAGTATTTATTTCCCTAGACTAATAAACAACGGACAAAATAAGTTAGGAGTCTCAGACGTAGTCCCGCTGATCTCTAACTCTAAAAGCAGTATACCATAAATAAGGCGACAACTGGCCATGGCGAGTACACCAACCACCAAACTCGTCAACATATGGAAGAACCCGACAGTTACTAAGACAACAAAGATGAGGCTTCTGACTGCACTAATATTCCCAGTGGCCACATTTGCAGCCGAGACATGGACAATGAAGAAGGATGATATAAGAAGAGTGGAGGCTTTCGAAATGTGGACATACAGAAGAATGCTGAGAATCCTGTGGACGGCGCACCGCACAAATGCGTCTATTTTGAACGAGTTGAAGATCGAAACATGGTTGTCGACCAAGATCAGTCAGTCGTACTTGCGATATTTCGGCCATATTGCACGAAGATCAGAAGCAATGGAGAAGCTGATGGTCCAGTATAAAATCGAAAGAAAGAGGACAAGAGGAAGGTGGACCAAATAAACTCTCTAACTGGACAAACCCTACATGAAGCAACACGTGCATCGCGGGACAGGGAAGCGTGGAGCAGCTCTTTGAAGACGTTGTCGTCATAACGCCACTATGTCCTTTCGCAGGACGACGGAAACTGAGAGAGAGAGACCCAGACAGATGTGTAATATGTCACTTACTTAATTAGCAGCAAAGAAATGGTTTTAATCCATCCAAATGGATAAGTTTATTTTGACCCAACCCTCTATGGGGCTATGGGTGAGGAATTACGAACACTTATCAAATTAAGTCTTTATATACTCCCAATTGGGGTAGTTAGGGCTTCTATTGTACAGAAATTTTAGTTCATGTAATATTTTGTTTGTATTGGTGTTCAAGCCACTTATTCCGCCTTCTACTTTAGTAACGCCATCTATTGGTAACTTTTTGAACTTTACTAGGCGTACAATTTACAATAATTAAGATAAAGATAAGATTTCGGAATCTTAGAAAGGCATTCAATATAAATAATAAAATATAAATAGGAATAAGGTAGAAGTAAGAAAAGTTGTGTTGAAAAGGCTTTCCTGAAGATCTTTATGAGGCTTTTACTTAAATTTATTTCTTAATGGAAGATCCTGTATTATCACATTATAAAAAATCCACCCTTTCTGCAGCTAGTATTATGCTTAACAAACTGCTGGCCTACCCAGAATTTTACCACAACAGCCGCCGCTGAATACCTCCAAAAAAACTTTTAAAAAAATTCTTATTTGTTTTGACACGCTCTAATACAAATTATAAAAAATTTGCTGTAGTGGTCGGTGCAATTCGTACCATTAGCCCATAGTCTAAATATTCTTCAGCCGGACCTGACCACTTCTGATTAAAATAATGTTTCATGTAATTAGTGATTTAACTATTACAATGAAGTAATTATAAGAACATACATATTGTTATGTGCTGACGTAGCCTCACGTTGGGCTAGCCAAAAATTGTAGTGAGGGATTGTCGTTATTAATCGAGCCACACGTTGGGCTGTCAAAAATTGCTATGTACCCCCTTGCTAATAGGGTTAAAGGTTCTTGTCGTTAATGTTTTATATGGGTGTACGTAATTGTACCCCGTCAATGGAAAAATATGTGAAGTTTTGTAA
Source organism: Podabrus alpinus (assembly GCA_932274525.1). Taxonomy (NCBI): domain Eukaryota; kingdom Metazoa; phylum Arthropoda; class Insecta; order Coleoptera; family Cantharidae; genus Podabrus; species Podabrus alpinus. Next base: position 39,810,311 of record OW026452.1, on the reverse strand, counting down.
ATACAATTTAATGAAATAAGGTGCCTCAGCTTAGCTCTTTCGTAGTGCATGTATCTTACCTTGTACAGGGTGGATTCGTTCCGTTACCAATGCTGTAAATAAAATTATGGTGCGGAACAGGTCTAAATAAATATCCTTCGTTACAAAATTATTAATGTTTTTATTTAGCACACAAATGTAAATAAAGATTTGGTTATATTGAAAAGTTCTATTATTAAATCTATTATAAAGAATTCTGAACATAAAATAACGCAAAACACGTGTCGTATGAAGTCCGAAAATTCCACTTAGTTTTATAAAAATTATATTGCAATGTGCACGATACCTTATTAAATTCAGGAATGTTTTCTTTTATTTGAACTGGGGATGGCACAATTGCGCATCAAAATACACTCGATGGGTTCATTTACCATGAAAAACTTCCAGATGCAGTTTGTTGACCTCGTTTTGTGGTGAATTTTTATTTTCTTCCAAAATATTTTCAATCCCTTACGGTTTTCACTTTATTTATGGTTTTACGTAGGTAAGTAACTATTTTGTTGAATTATACACTTGTATTTTGTACGTTCACTAATTATTTTTACTATAATATCAAATTTTTTAGGACGATCTAAATTCGCCACCATACACGTGTCAATATTCAACAACAACCTTTTCTCGATTGTTTTATTAATTCTTTTTTCGAAGTTCATCGCAATCTTGATGTCTGCATAGACGTATTTTATTGGTTGATCGAAAAATCAATATTATCTGAAGTTTCACAGTACAGGTATGGACTAAGCCCATTGTGGTTCGTTGAAATTTTATAAGTACAAAAATTTTTTTTTTTATTTTTTTTAGATTGAATTGCCTTCTTCTCAAGTGCTTCGTGATTGAATAAATAAAGATGCTGGACATGAAATTTCCATACGCAGTTCATTAAGTTGTGACATGTCGAACTCACGTAATAATTTTAACAAACTTATTTTAAATTTAACGCTAACATGGATTTTTACATTTATCAATTATTTAACAAATTTCTAACTTTTAAAATACCTTTCTTATTACTGACAATCTTTCATTTACTATAAATTAACATTTTTAACAAAGACAATTATTAAATGATACATTTCAAATTTATTTTATTCAAACCTGTTTTATGTCCCGTTTTAACGAATCATTTGACTTTAAGCTAAATTTCTTGGTATCGGACGAAGTTTTTCTGATTACTTTGATAAGTTACATGCTTTTATTCATAACAAAATTTTACTGAAACTTAAATAACGTACTTCCATTGACGTGGTATCTCGATACCGCAATATTTTATAATATGGTCGAGTACCGATTATCTAAGCTAATCAATAGCAGCGTTAATGAAGTGTTGGATATAATATTTATCTACGGAAAATAAGAGATTAATGAATTAATCTCAAATAAAATAAAACTACAATATAAATAATGTAATTATAATCAAGCGCTCGCAAATTTTAAGCATTCAGATAGAGAGATGCTGGTCCTAAACTTTGAAGTCCATGGGGCCAACTTTTGAAATTCTGCCATTGCTAGAATTTGCCAATTATTTTCTTGTTCATAGTAATCATGAATGAGCTAAATTCGCAAAAATATAGTTTTACTAGGTATATAAATATTGATTCTATGACAGGTGACCACATGACAAGTGAACGCACGACAAGTGAACGCACGACAAGTGAACGCACGACATCCGAACACATGACAACTGACCCCACGGACAACTGAACACACGGACAACTGAACACAATCTTAATTTTTAAATTTAAATATTTGTTATTTATTTTTATAATCAAAAATAGTAACTTTGAGGTTAACGATTTTATAATTATTATTTTATAAATACTGGCCAAATCCTAATCAGAAACTACAAAACTGAACCCACGGACAACTGAACACAATCGTAATGGATCTAGATTTTTGGGGTAATTATTATTATTTTTGAGTCCATTCTCACTTTCTCCGTTCAACTTGGAAAAAAGTTCGAGGGAGCGGTAGATCCACCTCTTTGCGGCAGATTTAACTTTACGCAGAGATTTGTTTTTTTTAAATTTGTTTTCTAAAGAAATATCAAAAACTAACACTAACCCATCTATGCACTAACCTAACGACAGATCCACCTCTTCGCGGCAGATCCACCTCTTTGCGGCAGATTTAACTTTACGCGGAGATTTGTTTGTTTTTAATTAGTTTTCTAAAGAAATATCAAAAACTAACACTAACCTAACGGCAGATCTTCCTCTTCGCGGCAGATCCACCTCTTTTCACGTACTGCTTAAATTCGCCAAATAAAACTGAAAGTGTTCAACAAAACTTTTCGAAAAACCAACTCGTTTCGCTTAAAATTGCGCGCAAATATTTATATGCAAAAATGGGTCCGATTTCAAATCGAAATTTTTCAAAATTTGCGTTTTTGCAATTTGCCACCTTAATTGACGCCGCACGAAAAAAAGTATACATTTCGAAAAATTCGCGCTTGATAAATGCCACCCAATACAGTTTTTAAAATTAAAAATTGTTTCATAGTCGTCGCGCCACAACGACTGTAAAGTCGAAATTTAGAAAATTTTTCAATCGGCCATAGCGTCCTTATTTACGAAGGGATTTTTAATTTTCCACCGGCATAGGAAGTAGACCCCGGGCCTAAACAATTTTACCTCTATAGCTTTTTTTCGTATCTTGCACCGCAAAGCTTTAAAATGAAAAACAACATTTTTTAATTTTTTTTGAAAATTGAAATTTTAACGACGAAATCTCATTTGCCGAGTAATTTTAAGAATTTTTGTCGAATAAAATTTAGTAATATTATTCTTCCGCGGCCCAAAAAAATGACCTCAAAGCTGAAATTTTTTGAAAAAATCTGAAATTCGCACCTCTTTGTTGTGAAATCGATGGCGAAAATGAACGAAAGTAGAATGATCTCGTTGCAAAATTGTCGAGGAACAATGCAAAGTCGGTTTCGAACCTAATTAGCTAAAATGGACCATCTTTGTGGGGCGTTGAGTAGACATCAAAGTAAAAGTTTTTCTTCGAATATTTCGACGACTGAATTTTTTTTTCAAAATATGAATATTTAACTTCGGATTAGGATTTGGCCAGTATTTATAAAATAATAATTATAAAATCGTAAACCTCAAAGATACTATTTCATGATTATAAAAATAAATAACAAATAATCGTATTTAAATTTAAAAATTAAGATTGTGTTCAGTTGTCCGTGTGTTCAGTTGTCCGTGGGGTCAGTTGTCATGTGTTCGGATGTCGTGCGTTCACTTGTCGTGCGTTCACTTGTCATGTGGTCACCTGTCCGGTCTCCATAAAGGATTTTTGTTTTTTTTAGTTTAACAAATTAATAAATAGTGTAACTGACACGAATACAATGATATCAAGTGTAATAAATTCTTGTAATCGCAAACGATAAAAAAATTTTGTTATCTTTCCTTTGTATTTTTAAAAAATATTAATTTGTGATAAGTAGTATTCAATAAATCCAGGTTATTATTATTTATTAAATTTTTAATTTATACTTTTTTTTTCTGCATGGAAGGGGGAAACCTTCATAGGCACCACCCCATCAGGGATGGTAGTGTCAGATTCTAACTGACTAAAACCCCCTCCCCGACGACAGCGGGCTTTACCTTCTCGGCATTACTTCCGCCGTCGTCTGCGATCTTCCATGCTGCATCGATGATGCAGGCTCCCGATGACCTCCCGGTTTAGCACGAAAGTTTGTGTCCGGGAGGTCAGGCACTATCACTTGATTCTACTTTTTCAATTGAACCGGACACACCGCTCGCCGCGATCCAACACGTCTCACCGGGTCACCTAGTGGTCCGTGATAGTCAGTATAGGTGAAAGTCCACTCGTCATTAACTTAATAGGCGGAAATTCCGGCGACAAAGTCAAGGCCGAGCCGACCGTCATCCATACCGGAGACTCCGAGCCCCCAAGCGACCCTGCAAATCATATTAAATCACAGAGCGCGATGCGACCGGGTCATCTTGAAAAACTTGTGGTCGCTGGCAAAGTGCCAGTCCACTGGTCTTTATATTTGACGGCACTATTTTCGCGATCGTCCCCCTCTGGATTAGCACGAGAGTTTGTGTCCACAGAGGGTCTACGCGCTATCGTCGTACCGACACTAACCTACCCCGTCGAACGACCGTCACTACTCGACCCGACCCGACCGCCGATCAATGACGATATTCTTCGGGAATTCTCTTGGGAACTTCTCGCGCATCTTCTCGCGGGAACTTCCCAAGGGAACTTAAAAAGGCTGTCATTGACTTAACTGTAGGGCGAGGACTCGAGCTTCGGCTTGCTCAGCTCGTCCGTCCCCCTCCTTGGTCTTCATCACTTGACTGATGAAGACCGCTACAGCCAGCCATTCGTCTTCGCCGGACAGCATGAAAGCAATCATGTTGTCCGGGCTTAGTGTGTCGCCCATCCGGAGCGAAATCATCACTCTCTCCCTCTCCCATCTTAGGCATCCGAAAAGAGTGTGTTCCGCCGTATCTTCGTCCCCGCAGTAACGACAGGCAGGTGACTCGGTCAGCCTGAACCTGTGGAGATATGCCTGGAAGCATCCGTGGGCGGTGAGAGCTTGTGTTATATGAAAGTTCACCTCTCCGTGCTTTCTCGCTACCCAAGGACGAAGATCCGGAATGAGCTTTCTGGTCCAAGCGGCATTCGTGCCGGAGGACCAGCTCCTTTGCCAATCGTCGAGCGTCCGCTGCTTAATGGTGGGGTCCGGACCCGCTCGTACGTCTACTCTCTCTCTAGCTAAAAGCTCTATGGGAGGCATGGAGGCCAAGACTCGCACGGCTTCGCCGGACACGGTCCTATAAGCGCAAGTTACTCGAAGTGCCATCTTGCGCTGGACCGCTTGCAGCCTCTTGCGGTTACGCTGGACGTTGACTGCCTCTTGCCAAACGGGAGCGGCGTACAACATCACGGACTGTGCGACGGTGCCCAACATTCTTCGCTTCGTCGGTTTTGGGCCACCGATGTTGGGCATTAGTCTAGCGAACGAAGTAACTATCGCCGTCGCCTTGTTGCACGCCGTACGGATGTGATCGGCAAAATTCAGGTTCTTGTCTATCTTTACCCCCAGTATGGTGACGAAGTCTTTGACTGCAATTGGGGAACCACCCAAAAGCAGCCTCATAGTGGGGGCTTTTCTTCTGCCGCGGATTACGACTGCCTCGGATTTCTCCGGCACCAGAGTATGTGCCTCCACCCTGCGCAATTAAATGCGTTTCTTACGTCCAGGGTGACGACAAGGCAAAAGCATCTAGTTCTCCGTGTACCTTGCACTGCTTCTCCCGCGACACCGACTATTGCTTCCAGAGCATCCACAGTCGATCGGCCGCATCGGAAGCCAAACTGCCTTTCGTTGAGGTCGCCCGATCTCTCTATGTCCTGGATGAGCCTGTCCAGGATCATTCGTTCAAAAACTTTGCCGACGTGATCGAGGAGGCATATAGGTCTATAGCTACTCGCTACGTCGACAGGTTTGACACCTTTGCGGGCCAACACCAGTCTCGCCTTTTTCCACCTCGCCGGGAAATCTCCCTTAACGAGGCAGTCGTTGAAGGCGGACAGGAAGGTTAACCCGCACTCGCCGAAAGCTAACTTCACGGCCCGACCAGGAATGTTATCGGGACCCGGGGCCTTGTCCGAAGCCATTCTTTTAACTGCGGCTTGGATTTCAACGGTTGTAAAGAGGTTAATCTGCTGGGGTGGGAGCATTCTTGGCTCCCGGAAGATCGGATGCTCAGGGAAGAGCACCGTCGCTATCTCCCGGACCTTGGGTGGGCTCGGTCCGGTCATGTTTCTTCCCCCTCTTAGCTTACCCCTCACTACCTTATAGGCCAAGCCCCACGGGTCGTCGTCCAATGACTTTAGAAGCTCCAGCCAACATTTTCTTTTAATATCAGCAATTGCATGGCAGATAGAGTGCAGAGTTTTTACTCTCTGAGCCACTCTGCTGAGCTTCTTCGCGGTCTTACGAGCTTCGTAGATGGCCTCGGTCCACCAGTAGACCGGGCGTCTAGACGGTCCCCCCCTTCTCGGCATAGCCTCGTTGCAAGCTCCCACAAGTGCATCCGTGAGAGCGTCGGCGTCTGTTATCTGCCCCGTTGAGGCTATACGAGCAAATTCAGCCCTGAGCGCCACCTCATTCATCTTGAATGAGCACCATCCCTCTGCCTGTAGAGTATCGACACTCTCTACTCTTTCCAGACAGAAGGAGATGTACCTGTGGTCGCTCAGGGTTTCTTCATCAAGTACCCTCCAGTCAACCAACTCCTGGAGGACACCACTAGTCGCCAGCGTTAAATCCAGGATGGAGGTGGAGTTCCCCCTTACGAACGTGGGGGTGTTACCAACGTTACCCACCTCCAATCCCGCTGGGCCAAGGAAGTCGCAGAGAGCCTCTCCTTTCTCGTTCTCATCTGGCGATCCCCACTCGGGGGAGTGGGCGTTAAAGTCGCCCCCGACTAACACTTGTTCACCGTGCGCTCGGGCCGCTCTGACCTCTGCGGCCAGCAGGTCGAGTTGGGTTCTAAAAACTGCGATCGGGTCGTTGGGTGAGTAATAACAACTAATTACCTTCACCCCTCCGATCTTGACCCAAGCGTAGCCTTTGCCGCTTCCTATCCCCTCCGTAGAAGTTGTTGGAGGCAGGTATATGGCTGCTCTGCCAGTCCGGTCTCTAACAAAGTTAGCGGACCCTAGGAGGTTTGGCTCGGACAGGAGTGCCGCATCAATCTTTAGGCGGTGCACGGTTTCAAGCAGTAGATCGAGGGCTGCCCTTGCCGTGTGCAGATTCGCTTGTATGAACCTGACACGGCCTGTTCTTTGCTGGGGTTCGCTCTCCCCAGCTGTCTCTGACAATCGTCTAGGCGACTGATCGGGCGTTGGCCCCCCTGCGGAAATTGGTAACCCCGAAAGTGCTGCGTCTCGGTGCCGGTGTTGGCACCGCGCGCCGGGTCGTTGGAGACATACATGACCCATCGGTGGTACGATGGTCGTGTCTCCCGCATTTAGCGCAAGTTGGTTTACTGCTATTACAGTACTTGGCCAAGTGGCCCGTCTGGCAGCAGTGCCAGCAGACTCTCGTTCTATTTGGGCCTCTGCAGTTCTCTGACTTGTGGTCAGAGGCCCAGCATCGAAAGCAACGACTTAGGGCAGTCACCCTGCACGCTCCCGAAAGTCCGACGGGGATAGTCCGGGCGGCGGCGAGGATGTTGGCGTTGTTAATGTCCGCCCTAATCGTAGCCGTTTGGGTTCCATTTCGCTCTCTTTTTAAGGACTGGAGGGTTATGGATCCTCCAGCCCCGATGATCGTACTTACGCTTAATAGAACCTCTTCCTCACTAACCTGAGGATCCAGGTCGCGAATTGAAATATTTGAAATGTGTAACTTGTTCTTGTTACAATTACGGCCAGTTGCTTTTCGGTCTTCAACTGCCGATTTGACCTCCTTGAGAAGTTTCTCAGGAAGGTCATCTTTGTCTTGCAACACCAGGATGACATTGCCGGCCTTTGTTAGCCTGGTGTTTTTAATTATAAAGGCAGTCTCTGTGGTTAAACTCTCTTTTAGTTTCCGGACCACCTCTGCAAATTCCAATTGAGATCCCGGTTGTCTCAGGGTAATGAAGATAACCGGATCTTCATGTCGATTTCTTCTAACATTTCTATTTGTATTTGGACTTGGTGCCCCGGTTTTTCTGGGCGCTGGCGGGCTCCGAGATTTAGCTGATCGTCTGCTAGCCGCTCTTTTTTGATGCGGCTGCAGCTCATACCCTTCGCCCGAGATGCTCGCTACTGCACCGTCTGTCTGTGTGGCAACCATCGGGAGGGATGATGGAAGTATTTGTGTCGATGCCGGAGTAGTAGGCGTCTCCGGCTCAGTCATCAATGTGACTTGAAACTGAGGGACTTGCTCAGCCTCAGCTTCTGCATTTAAGTTTTTAGGGGTAGGAGCGACCAACTCAACTATCCCGGCATGCGGGGTTGTGGTCGAGTGGTTGGGGTGTTGGTTACCCCTATTTCTAGCTCTCCTACCCCTCTTATTTTTTGATCTATTAATTTGGGGGGGAGGAGTCACCTTGAGTTTGTTAAAGGCCTCCACCGTCTCAGTTTTGTTTAACTCCAGCTGTACTTTTAGGACCTCTTGCCCTTCGCGGAGCTCAGCTTGCCCTTCGCAAAGGGAGACAAGCAGTTCACTGCTAAAGGGAGGGGCTTGAGTGTTAACTACGAGAAGCTCTAATGTGGCTAGGAGCTGTTTTACCTGTTGGGACAGCTCTGACTCTACCGCATGACGCGCCTGGTCTTTGGCGAGTCTCGCGTAAAGCCTATCTCCAACCTCACGGACGACTTTGGGCGTACGCGAGTTGCTCGCCAGGGTCGACTTCCATTCGTCCAGCAGCATTGCTGAATCGAGTTCTTTTTCGATTTGATTATTATTCATTGCTTTATGTTTTAAATAATAATAATTCGCCACTAGTAGGTCTACAATTAATAATAGGTAATTTCGCTCACCTGTAAGTTAACAGCGGCACTTCCAAATTACACTATTAAAACTAGTTCGAAATTTTAAATCGAAATTAAATTTACACTTTGGCAGTCAAATTATTTTACACTATTTTCCTGCCAAAAACGGGTTTTTCAACATAAGCAAGTTAATGAACTTACATACATACATGATAATTTACAAACTAATAATATTTGTTTGTAGGGGTAGAAGGTTATATTATCTTCAATATTAATTTGAACAACATTAATTTATTGTAAGTTAAACTCCGATACTCGGGTAGAAAATAGTAGGGGACGGTAACCTATTGTTGACCACCCCAAAAAAATTTAAAATTTTCCTGTAGCAAAGAGGATGGTTTATAGAGTATACTGTAAAAATTTCACTTGCGAAAGTATACATAAAATTTCGACAAAAATCAATTTGAAAATAGCATAATTTTGCATGTAAAATGCATGTTTAAGCCACTCCCATAATCACTTTTTTGGAGTGGCTCCGGCCCGGCCATAACTGTGCGCAGCCGCTCCGCGACAGAGCTAAATATACGAGAAGGCGCCCCCCCCCATCAAGAAAACCGGGATAAATGAAACCGGGAGCTTAGAGACCCTTGAAATAGCATTAAAAAGTATAGTTGCGGTATGGGGCAGTAAACTATTACGTTTCACCCCCAAAAAATCGCGTAAAAACAAAAAATAATCGATGTTACATGTACGAGAGACGAGATGCATCTGCCGGTGCGAAATACTCTAAGTGTAAAGCGGCCTTTACACGAGGACAGTAGCTTGCACAAGTTACTAAAAGCCAGTACTGAAAGACAGTAATATCGATGATTACATGGATATTACATGATTACACGAGGACAGTAACTTGTACAAGTTACTAAAAGCCAGTACTGGATCTTAGCACTGTCCTCGTGTAATCATGTATTTTAGTACTGTCTTCCAGTGTTGCAGGACAGTACAGTGAATAGAAAGCAATCCTATTTACTTGTGCAAGTGGCTACTAAATACTACCCCCACTTCCAAAGTGAAGTTATATTAAATTTAAAATGTGCGAAGCTAGTAATTTATAAAAATAAACAAGCCCGTGAAGCGGCGCTTAAAAGAATTGTTACAGAATTGGGTATACAAGATTTAACTACATTAGACGTAAAAAATTAAATAAAAAACTTAAGTTAACGTAATTCATTGTTTAAAGCAATGCAGCAAGTTGCTTGCTATCACTATGTAATATGTAAACACCACTGTCAGCACTGTCTCGAAATTACTGTCTTCCAGTACTGGCTTAAGTAACTTGTGCAAGTTACTGTCCTCGTGTAATTGAGCTTTTAGGGTCATTCAAACTGCACGGAATGTTAACAGAATGAGCGACGCGCGGAATCTCGTTAAATTTTACATGTAAATTTGCCAAGTTCAAATTCGATTTACTCAAAATTTTGATAATACTTTCGCATGTTTAAATTATATCAGTATACCATATAAACCTTCCTCTTTGCAATAAGAAATTTTCAATTTATTTGGAGTGGTCAACAATAGGTTACCGTATCCAAATAGTATATTACATACCGAGTTGCTAAAGCAGGCCATTTAATCTCGCGTGCGAATTGGGATCCTGCAGTAGTGGGGGTTACCCCCTCTACCAAGGAATCCCAATTAGCACCAGAGCACACCAGAGATTTAATGGCGCTTTAGCCACGAGTTGTGTATACTATTTTATGCAATCCTAATAACTACCGACAAAAAAATAGCCGAAAAGAAAAATTGAAATAAACAGGTACAAATTAAAATATATGTTAGCGCGAGCTCTAAATTTGCGATAAAATTGAACACAACTCACCGATACCGAATATCACTTTTATTTGATCCCTTGGAATCAAATGATCCCATGGGAGCAAATTTACTAATAAACAACGCGCAGTTAAGGGTTCTACAAGAGAAGACAGAATCAGAAATGATGATATAAGAGAAGAACTGAACATATACTCAATTGTGGAAAAGACCCAGGAATATAAAGAAAACTGGAAGAAGCACTTAACACGAATGAAAAACAGCAGAATCCCAAAACAAGCACTTGATTACAGCCCTAGAGGAAGAAGAAGCGTTGGTAGACCGAGAAAACGATGGTGAAGCAGGAACAGGCAAATGCGCCTAAACCTGGAAAGGCAGAAGAAGAAGAAGACAACACCTGGAACTGAAGCAGGTCATTACGAACCGCAAAAGTAGTCATAAATCCATGATAAACACGCAAGGATTGCATAAAATCATATTTTGCGTCGTTTTTTGTTGGTGCAGTGACGCTAATTTTTTTTCGGAATGGAATTCAAAATTCTAAAAAAATCACACATCTGAGAACTTTTTTTTTAAATATTTCTTCGTTTATTTCGTAGCTGTTATGCAGGGTAATATTTTGTTTTTCAAAAACGATTAGTCGTGGAGGGTACCAAAAAGGAACCCTTGCTTTTTTTGTACAATAAACGTTGAATTTTTATTAGTAACAATTGTTTAATTATAAAATTTTTGTCGTGTATATGTCACTCTAACCAAAAGTGTTGAATTGAATTAATTCATTAACAGTTTATTCATTAGCCATGAAAATGGGCCAAATTTAAATGGCCCGAAAAATATTACAAGACTATTACAATATTACAAAAAATATTACCCGACAAAAATTGTAGAATTTTTTATCCACATTTGCTTAATGATAATTTTCATGTCTTGACTTTACATAAATTACGCGAAATACATAACCAAACACTTCACTGACATTTGAATAATGAAATACACTAATAAATTATGTTATCGAGAACGAGGTGGATGGATGAGGTGATCCAGGACCTTACAGACATGGAGGTGAGAAACTGGAAGGAGAGAGTACTAAACAGGAAAGAGTGGTGAAGAGTGGTAGAAGAGGCAAAGAATCACCAAAAATTGTAACAATTGAGAAATAGAAAAGAGAGAAATGGGGACCATTTTCCCATTTCTGGGAACCCCAGAAATAAGATTTATAATCATCAAACGATGAGGTAATATTCCGACAGAAATGTAGAACCGAAGAAGAAAGTGATTTTTCCGATTCCGGATCAGTTTCGACGTCAATAAATATTTTTTATTTTCTCTACTCTTTTGGTTAGAATTTTGTCCCTAACATGGTCTCAAATAAATTTGTAGACAACGAAAACTGCAAAAAAGACCATCATGTTATATATGTTAATTTTCATTATTTTAATCACATATGTTTTAGTTAGAGTTTTTAAGAAGAAAACACCATCCGGAACAATCAAAGAGAAACCAATCGAACAGAAACCAATCGAACAGATCGGACTTCAAAATTTAAGGATACCCTAATTTTCGTCCTAGAGGGGAGGTGTTATGTTAAAGTAAAACCATGCATTAATATAATAATTAAAAATTTCAAATATGTTACGATAGCCTGACTCACATTCGATTCAGCAGTCTATCGCATTCCTTTAAAGTTCAATAACTGTAAAATTAGTAATAAGCAATATTTTTATTATAAATAGTCACAATTGTAATTATAGATTATTATTATGCTGTATGTCTAAAATCGATGTCAGTCGTAATTTTCAATAAATTTATTTAAGTAATTTTGATTTTTTTAAAAATAATTTTGTTAAGTGAAATTAACTGGCGCAGTCGGTAGGATACTCAGAAGGGCTTTAGATCAAATTCTCTAAAATAACCCTTTTTGTGTTAACAATCAACTGAGAACCAACATTAAATTTTAAGTGATAAGAAGAAACAAATAAAAAGTGCAACAAGAAGAAACAAATAGAAGACAATCAATCAATCCAATAAGAGGGAAGAAGTTTCGAAAGATTTATAACCAAGGGATGAAGAAATTCACAACGTTCTTCATTTGCTTAGCGTAAGTTTTTGCTCATTATTATATTTCCTTTATTCCTTCCTGAATGTCAGAAGCAGAAATAACCGAATTATTCAATAATTTAACCCTATCATCGGAATCAATTTTACAAAGTATTCCAAATATTCTATCAAACGATCCCCCTAGTAAAAATTACGAAATGGCACAACTAGATAGATTTAACTGCGAATTAGTACCAAAATATGATGGCAATCCAGCGACTTGATCGATATTTATTAATGCATGTGAACATTTATTGAGAAGATTTGGTACAACAAATTCAGATGATGTTGTCAACGGACAACTTATACAAGTTATACTGGGCAAATTCGAAGGACGAGCACTCACATTAATTGCTAGTCGAGAAAATTCAAATACCTGGGGTAACATAAAAAAATTATTATTACAACATTTTGGAGATCAACGCGACGAAAATTGTCTACTACGTGATCTGATGAGCCTCAAACCATACAAAAACGAATCCTCATATCAATTCGGAATGAGATGTCAGGATGTACGAAGCTTACTTTTAACCCATCTACAATTACATGAAGCGGACCCAAACGTCAAGTTGGTAAAAACGAAAATTTACGATGATTTATCACTCCAAACATTCCTTCAGGGTTTGAACGGTCAAATTGGCCTAGTTGTAAGATTAAAACAGCCACCCAATCTAGAAGCGGCAATGGCGTACGTAACAGAAGAAGAAAATTTCATGTACGCCCAAAATAAAACAAACATCTTAAATTTCCAACGGCAATATCAACCGATAGAAAAGAAACAACCATTTCATCCAACTCCAATGCCGAGTGTCAACCCACCTATGTTAACCAATTTTGGACAGCAGCCACTACAAACCCAAAATATACTTCGACCACCCGTATTCAAACAAGCTAGTACAACAAGGACACCAAATCCATTTGCCTCACAACCTCGAACTTTCGGAAGATTTTCAGGCCCATCAACGCAATCAAGAATGGTCCCACAGCAAACAAATAATTACAGTTACAAGAGAAACTATCAACAACCTAATTATAATGGACCACAATGGAACACATTTAAACCTCCACAACAACGCTACGAACCAGAACCAATGGACATTTCATCTGGAAATACCCGTCGATCAGGAATCCCACAACAAGAAACACAAGTATTGTACTATCAAGATATAGAACAAGGAGATTATGAAGATACACCCACATATGAACTAGCAGAAAATTGTGATGAAGTTTATGAAACAAAAGTTAGCCAACCATTGGAAAATTCCAACGAACATGAGTACGTCGAAAATTTCCACATGGAAGCCTACAGTACCAGCACGACAAATAATACAATAAACCTTAATATAACGACTCTTTCCAAATTGCCATATATTAAAATTCCAGAATTAAAGTTAAAATTTTTAATAGATACAGGATCAACAAAATCTTTAATAAATCAAGAAATCGCACATAAATATTTCCCTAACCAAATTAATTACGAATCGTTCAAAATTCTGACAGCTCATCAAGTAAGTCAACATGATGAAGTAGCATACATAAGGTTACCCGATTCAATCGATTCTACAATCAAGCACAAGTTCTACCTTTTTAATTTTAACAATAAATACGACGGTTCAATAGGTGTAGATTTATTAAAATTTTTAGAAGCCAAAATTAATTTCAAGGATAAGGTACTAAAAACGAAAAACAAAACGATACCGATCTATTTAGGAGACGACGACGATGACGACATCTCGATGGCAGTCAATCTAGACGAATCCGAAAACGACCTCAGAATAATCGATTTGGATACAGAGAAAGAATGGGCAGGAGCACCCATGCCTACCATAAGCGAAATCAACGGGTTACTGAACAATTCAAATGAACCGGCAGCGAAAGGCCAAGATGATGGAACTATTCATTCCAACATAAACGACGAACGAGTAACAGCAACCCACATCATTAAAGAAGCTATAGATGATAAAAAACACCAATTCATAATTGAGACAACCCACCAGGGAGAGTTGAAGGTACAAACAAAAAACCAAAAATTTCTGACACTAATCGACAGTTTGGGAAAAATCGGACAAGCAGTTCCAATAACAAGTAAAAATATTACTGAACTTGCGAATGCCTTAATCACACATTTTTCATACTACGGAGTTCCAGAATCAATAACAAAGGATAACGGGACGGAGATAAAACACGATATCGTACGAGAATTGTTAAACTTACACAAGGTAAAGGTTCATTTTACTACATCAAGAAATTCACAATCAAATAGGATGATCGAAAGGATGATTTCAACCCCAATCGAACACCTACGAATTATGAGGGTAGATGGCAAGAAAACTAGTAACATAAGAAGAAAAACTAAGAAAAAATTTTACGGACCTTTTATCATTACAAAATTATTTAACGATAACACGGCGGAAATCCGGAATAAAATTAATCGAATACAGGAGATACATGTTAGATTACTAAGAAGACCTACTCTTGTTACAGATGCTGCTACGCAACCGTCGACATCCAAGACTTGAAGAACAACCCCGGAATGTTACCACTTAGATTAGGAATAGTTAATAATCAAATTAGTTACTGGACGCTTATTAGAGTAATAGATATAGCACCACTTAGAAGGGAATTAGATGAATTAAATAGTAGTTTTAACAATTTAACCTTAATATACAGTAAACATGAAAACGGGAAAACACATCGATGGAATAATCAAAATCTACATAGCCTTTTGGAACATACCGTAACCGAAACTAATACAAAATTCGAACAAATTAATCTTTACGAAAATCATAGAAGAAAAAGAGGTTTCATTAATGGATTGGGCGGACTAATTAAAACCATTACAGGAAATTTGGATAATGAAGATGCAGAAAAATATAACTATGCAATAAACCAATTGACCAACGATCAAAATAAAGTAAAGTTGCTATTTAAGGAACAAATTAAATTAACAACTTCAGCAATGGAAAACTTCAACAACAGCATTATTAAAATAGCAAGAAATCAAGCACTTTTACTAGAAAAATTAACCTTCATGGAACTTAAAATAAATGCAACTAATTTTTACAAAACTAAAGTAGATGAAAAATTAACGATGACGACAATTTATCTAGAATTAATAACAGCCGCAGCAACAATACGAGATATTTTAGAAACACTCGAAGAAGCGATCACCTTTGCATCAGCAAACATTATGCATCCATCAATATTAAAAGCCAAAGACCTTAATCACGAATTGTTACAGATACAGCTATTATTAACAAATTCTAAATTGCCTATAAACCCAAATTTGGAAAATATTCACGAATTTCATAAAATCATAAATATTAAAGCCTTTACCCAAAATACCAAAATACATTTCATATTAGAAATCCCAGTCGTCGAAAAAATCGACTATAATTATTTTCATCTATTTTCCTGTCCAATATTTAATAATCCTTTATACTCAATAATCATTCCCAAAGCCAAATTCCTTGTAATAAACGAGCAAAACTTCGCATTAAGTAACCAAAAATGTAAAGATATAAATTTTAACAAATTTTTGTGCAAATTGGAAATTAACCAAATCGAAGAAAAGTCACCTTGCGAAGTTCATCTTATTCAACACACAAAGAAATACCAAAATTGTCAGCAAGAAAGTTTAAGTTTGGCCCACACGAAAGTCCAACAGGTCTCTAGTAATCAATGGATGGTAATAACAAAGGGAGAAGACGTAATCAAGAAAGAATGCGATGCAACAACAGAAACTATTTCGTTAAATGGAACATACTTAATATCACTAAATGGTAAATGCAGGATCAAAATACAAACAAAATTACTAACGACACAAGAGAAACGACTTAAAAATAACTTAGTGGAAATCCCGAAGTTAAAATTCGAATACACTAGCAACAGACACAATAATGTCAACATTACCTTCAGGCCAATCGAATTGGAACCGATAAATTTGGACGAAATTAAAGCAACAGAAATCAAATTGCATCAAATCGAGGAAAACATTGAAGAAACATCCCAAGCTCCTGTGTACTTCCATCAAGCAAGTGGATGGACCATCATGTTATATATGTTAATTTTCATTATTTTAATCACATATGTTTTAGTTAGAGTTTTTAAGAAGAAAACACCATCCGGAACAATCAAAGAGAAACCAATCGAACAGAAACCAATCGAACAGATAGGACTTCAAAATTTAAGGATACCCTAATTTTCGTCCTAGAGGGGAGGTGTTATGTTAAAGTAAAACCATGCATTAATATAATAATTAAAAATTTCAAATATGTTACGATAGCCTGACTCACATTCGATTCAGCAGTCTATCGCATTCCTTTAAAGTTCAATAACTGTAAAATTAGTAATAAGCAATATTTTTATTATAAATAGTCACAATTGTAATTATAGATTATTATTATGCTGTATGTCTAAAATCGATGTCAGTCGTAATTTTCAATAAATTTATTTAAGTAATTTTGATTTTTTTTAAAATAATTTTGTTAAGTGAAATTAACTCGGGCCGAGCAGACACCCGCAAACGACCAACAATAACTAGGTTGCAAACAGAGAACAATAACCCAGAACACGTCCCAGAACCCACAAAAAGCCAGAAAAGTCCTATACTACTAGCCCCGAATGGGCGAACGAGACTCACCTCTTTGCGTAAGCAAAAACTACAATAAAAGTTATTATTGTATGTACATAATTGTATAATTGTAATAATTAAGTATTTATGAAATAAATAGAAAATCCAGAGAAAACAATTGAAAAAGGTTTTGAATAATTCACATTCTGAATAATTATTTCGTACATTTAAACTTTACCATCGATGGTGAACAAAACAAAACATGGTTTCAGGATTTACTTCAGATCTGAAGTAAATCCTGAAACCTCGTTTTGTAAAGAATTTTCTCCTCTTCAAATTTGATCCAATAATAAGACGGGTGATTTTAGGAAAGTTGATTCCAACCCCGCGTTCTTTTTAATTTTACCTTTAACTCACTGGGTAACCGGTAAAACTATCGCGTTATCATCGCGACAGTTATTAAAATATATTTAAATTGAAAAGAAAAATTCCTACCGATAAAAATAATCTCCATATTTTGTATAAGATTTTCAGAAGTTCCCAACGATAAAAATCGATATTACATGACCGGTAGGTCTGGGGGGTATGGAAAACCCCCCAGGTACACTTGCCATTATTCAGAACCATTTTTCGTTGAATCTTTTGCAATTTTTGTTTGTAATCCGGGAGGGGGGCAGCAGGTTATATTTTTCATAACTATCTCAGTACCGTTTTTCTTAATACCGAGGGACGTGTGTGTAAATTAAGTGTGCCTGGGGGTATTCCATACCCCCCAGACCCCCCGGTCGCGATGTGTATCCCTTTGTTTTCATATTCGGGGGGGGGGGATTCCGTTACGTTACCATGGAAACGGTGATTATGACATACTATGCGTATTTTATAATGAAAGATCTTCAGAAGTTCCCAAAGATAGATATCGATATTACACGACCGGGGGATCTGGGAGGTACGGAATACCCCCCAAGTACGCTTTCTATTATTCAGAACCATCAAAATTTATTATTTTTCGTTGAATAATTTGCAATTTTCGTTTGTAATCCGGGAGGGGGGGGGCAGCAGGTGATATTTTTCATAACTATCTCAGTACCGTTCTTCTAAATACCGAGGGACGTAAAAGAGAAAGTTTTTCTGTTGCAATAAATGAAGTGTACCCAGGGGTCTTCCATACCCCCAGACCTCCCGGTCCCGGCAGCCTAAATGAGTTCGTGCTAAGCATCCCTTTGTTTTCATATTCGGGGGGGGGGGGGGATTCCGTTACGTTACCATGGAAACGATGATTCTGACATACTATGCGTATTTTATAATATAAGATCTTCAGAAGTTCCCAACGATAGAATTCGATATTACACGACCGGGGGGTCAGAACCATAAAAATTTATAAATTTTCGTTGAATCTTTTGCAATTTTCGTTTGTAATCCAGGAGGGGGGGGCAGCAGGTGATATTTTTCATAACTATCTCAGTACCGTTCTTCTTAATACCAAGAGACGCAAAAGTAAAAGTTTTTCTGTCGCAATAAATTAAGTGTACCTGGGGGGTATTGACCCCCCGGTCCCGGTAGCCTAAATGAGTTCCTGATAAGCATCCATTTGTTTTCATTACTCTAAGCGAGCGCCGTAGCAAGGGTGAGGCGATCGAGGCTTAGCCTCAGACTCCATCGCAATGTGGCCGCTAAACCTCGACGAAACCCAATAAATAATAGTTTAAAATTTTCAAAATGATAGGAATCTTTTGGGAGGGGGACGCATATATTCAAATTTGCCTCAGGCGCCATAAGAGCTCGCTACGGCGCTGCTGAATATCTCTGGTGAGGGACAAAATAAAAATCTTAAATTTTAGCCCGTAACAGTATTATATGATGGAATTATGTACCAACAATTTGGAGTTAATGGTTTGATACAATGTAATACCGGATACAATGTTTTATAAACTTTATTGGAGCTCTACTCCCCCTGTTGGGAGATCACTCAAATGCCACTGCTACAAATACTTACGCTAGAAATTTTTAATTTTCATTATTCTGTACGTTAATTACGCCTGCAGGGTAGGCCATACACCGTACCATAATGTTGCATGGAATTCCCAGAGCTCAACAAGTTAATTTCTCACGATTGTTCATTTCACCTTCACTTTTTCAAGCATAAATTTTGCGCACAAAAATCGTACCAGATATTCAAGTTGCGCAAGGTAAACCTACAATTATTTATAATTTCCTCACCCTATCTCGATTGAGCTGATCGATTTTCAATAATGGGCCTGACTCAATAAATTCTAGCGTACGATACGTAGCAACAAGTGGCGGAAGTTTTCCAATTACTTGGTCGGGCATGCGCAACAAAAAAGCCTAATTTTCGGACATAAAAATTTTCCAAAACAAAAACCACTCGCACCATGCTATGAGATAGTATCAAAATTTAAAACAATTGCCGTGCGCCCACAGCGCGCGCGGATATAAAAATAAACGCGTGCGCGACCTTGTCAAGTCAAATGAATTTTTTGGTCGAAATTTGGGGTTTTGAAAAATATTCTTGAGGTTGCTGCATTTAGGATGATGATTTCTACGTATGCAATTAATTTATTGGTGCGCGCTTTGCGCTTATATGGTCGTACTTGGGCGGACTTGTTTTGCACGACAACCGAGTTTCAAACCGGGTGCTCGTTTATCAAGCAAGTTAGAACGAATTATAAAGATTATGCCAAGCCTATTACAAAGTAAGCGAAACATGGGCGCGCTAATTCCGTATTATTGTCAATTAATTGCAGATTAAGTCAATTTTCGCGGTTATGTCAATTACGAATCGATTGGTCGTAAATAGCAGTGTACGAGCAATGCTCGGATAGTCCGGGAAAAGGATTCGTGTGCGGTGAATTTGTACTTTAAAATCGAAACAATTTAGTTGAAGTGAAAACAAAAGCTAAAAACATGGAGGCAAATCTTCCTGTCGAAAAGAAAACAAGTGATGTTGACAATTTTTGTAAAACCCCAGTGCCACTTTCTAAATCCCAAGCAGCCTCACCGTCTATCCGTACCATGACACAAACTGTTATCGTTTCCTTAGCTGAGACTGTAACACACGATATCACCTATGGTAAGTTTAATGTAAAAGTTGAAAAGTCTCGTATAATTTAGACGGAAGAACACGTAAAAAACCCGATAACGATTATCGCAATGGCTTATCTTAATTTTAAAAGCTGACCTTGACGATTAAGTGGTTAATTCATGAAATAAATCTGGACTAAAATGTAAACATCTTGTGGATAGGCAACCCAAAATACACCTGGTTGTTTTAGCTCATAAATAAAGATTCATTTGTTTTATTTAAAACAAAATCTAAACAAATGTAAGAGAAGGGATAAATTTTACCTTTAAAACCGCGTTTAACCGCGAATGGGAATTAAACCTAGATGGCGCGAGAGTGGACAATTCAAATTATTCAGCATTTAAATCGGGCGCGTAATTTCGGGGAAAACCAAAACCGACCTGACTTTCCGACACAAAAAAAAATTTTTAATCAAACTTAATTTTAACGCCCAGAAGGTGGATTCAAGTTTTAAAAATAAATAAATCAAACTGGTAATAAATTTTTTGCAGAGCACCTGCAATATTTTTGATTTATGATCAGCCGTTTGTTTTTTGTTAATTTTGTACAAACTAACCAGAACGATTCGTTACCATTACGCCACTGGCGATGTTAATTTGAATAATTAAACGGTCATTATTATTGAAATAATCTACAATTAACATTTTTACGACGTCGAGGCAAAAGATTTCGTAAAATTTAACTTTTAAAATATTTGTCGACTCCCTTTAACCTTTGGATGCCACACCGGGCGTCCTTATCGTTATCATTTCTTTCAGCTTTCTATCTGTTTTTGTTATTACTTTGTGTAATTAGCCAAGTACACAAGCTTATAGCACTTTGAAACTTCAAAACAAACAAAACTTTCGGTGATTGTATTTTTGAAAGTCGGCAGCTTCGACTCGAAACCAAACGTAGCCAGCTAGGATTTTTTTGGGAGAGGTTAGGGGGATGATTGCAAACTTATTTATAATTAGGAACCTATTATATATAGTACTTAGGTAGTCGTCAAAAAAAATAGGAGCAAGCTGTAACAAATTTTATTATCTTTACTGGGACCTTTAAAAAGATATGCGATCCCGGATTTGGCCACAAAATTCGTGAATATTCATGAATATCTTGGTTTGGGTACAATTTAGAGCAAAATAAAGCAGACTAAATTATCTATTTAAAAAATCTTATATTTCTTTCATGCTAACCGATCGGTTTCAGTGTTACAGCCATCAAAGCGCGTGGTACTTATTTGTCAGGGAAGAGCACATTTTTGCTCACTCGAAAATTCAAAACTCCCTATAAAGATTCGGAAAGCTGACGGTTTATATAGTATAACTAAAAAAAAATATTTGCGGAATATTCATACGTTTTTGCAAAAATCGAATTTGAAATTTCCCATACGTGTAAATGACGCGCATGCGGAATTTCGCAGTCAGGTAAAGTCATTCTGTTGAAAAGATATACATGCCATGTCCCGTTTTTTATGATCCCGGTGGGGTGTATGGATCATCTTCAGCGTTGTTTTAGCTAAGTAAACCGTTGGCAAAACTACCCGGTGCGCCGGGGGCGGAGCGTAGCGTAGGGTTTTACGGGGTAATGTAAACTCCCCTCCAAATTGACCTGTTTTTATTTTCTTCAATTTTGGTTTTTAAGTCGGCATGTAAATTCCCCTCGAACCGTATAATCCCTAGTTATACGTAAGTAGGAGATTATAACAATTAGAATTTAAGTACGGCTTGTTAAATGGACAGGGCCGGTTTAGACAATTTCGTTAATTCAAAATTATTTAAATAATCGAATTTGAAAAGTACGGAAAAGTACCATGTGCATGGACAGGGCCGGTTTAGACAATTTCGTTAATTCAAAATTATTTAAATAATCGAATTTGAAAAGTACGGAAAAGTACCATGTGCATGGTGCACAACCGGTCGAATGCCACTCCATCGCTCGGCGGGCGCGCATTTTGTTGACGGTACGTGCAAATCGATATACTCTTACACTTAGAAAAATTCGCAGCAGCAAATGCACCTCGAGCGTCGTACATGCAACATCGATTATTTTTAGTTTTTACGCGATTTTTTGGGGGGGGTCTCTCGCATTCCGGTTGCATAGATCCCGGTGTTCTTGATGGATGGCGCCTTCTCGTATGTTTAGCCTAGTAACCAGAGTCAAATCCGCCCTGGAGGGGTGCAGAGCGGAGCGGAGCGCAGCGGCGCCCCGTAAGGGTAGGATTTGACGATGGATTACCCTCCTTTTCGAATGCACGCGATTTTTTGGGGGGGGTCTCTCGCATTCCGGTTGCATAGATCCCGGTGTTCTTGATGGATGGCGCCTTCTCGTATGTTTAGCCTAGTAACCAGAGTCAAATCCGCCCTGGAGGGGTGCAGAGCGGAGCGGAGCGCAGCGGCGCCCCGTAAGGGTAGGATTTGACGATGGATTACCCTCCTTTTCGAATGCACAACCCTAAAATTCGAAGGCAAAAAAAATTTAATTTTTTCACTTTTTTGGCTATACACGAGTATGGCCGAATATTTTTTTAGTTTTTACGCGATTTTTTGGGGGGGGTCTCTCGCATTCCGGTTGCATAGATCCCGGTGTTCTTGATGGATGGCGCCTTCTCGTATGTTTAGCCTAGTAACCAGAGTCAAATCCGCCCTGGAGGGGTGCAGAGCGGAGCGGAGCGCAGCGGCGCCCCGTAAGGGTAGGATTTGACGATGGATTACCCTCCTTTTCGAATGCACGCGATTTTTTGGGGGGGGTCTCTCGCATTCCGGTTGCATAGATCCCGGTGTTCTTGATGGATGGCGCCTTCTCGTATGTTTAGCCTAGTAACCAGAGTCAAATCCGCCCTGGAGGGGTGCAGAGCGGAGCGGAGCGCAGCGGCGCCCCGTAAGGGTAGGATTTGACGATGGATTACCCTCCTTTTCGAATGCACACCCCTAAAATTCGAAGGCAAAAAAAATTTAATTTTTTCACTTTTTTGGCTATACACGAGTTATTTTCCATTTTTTTAATTATATTTATTACTAATATCCACTAATCACACCCCCCTCTATCCGAATTTCAAAGAAAAATTCAAATCGGACCGAAAAAATTTCACTCCATTTGAAGGGACTGTAACCCGATACCCGTGCAGACCCCGTGTTCGACCGGCTACATGAATTTACTTTCCCTTATTAAATAAGTAGGTTATATTTTGTAATTTTTCAAATACAATTTTATTGTATACTGTTCGCCCCCCCCCCCTTTCCGGGCACAAATATTAACTTAAAAACTCAAAAATGTAGGTTTCAAGTTTTTCGCTAATTACATATTAGGTAGGAAAATGATATGCAAGATCGTGAATTTCAGTCGTTCAACAAAAACGCCGTCCGGAAAGAAATCCTGCGTACGGTCCTGAGTTGTTAACGGGAATTTCAATTTATTGGTTTGATTCTGCATGTAAACTCCCCTCATTCTTAATTACTTAGGAGGGGAGTTTACATGTGAGTTTAAGTGTTGGCCTTTTGCTCGGAGGGGAGTTTACATGCTTTTTTGAAATTTACCTGGCGCATTAGGGGAGTTTACACCTACCCGGTTTTACAACGAATCCACTTCAGAGTCGAATTCAGACCTAAAAGTGCCTAAAATGTCCTTTAAATTTGATGGTGGGCGTGGCCTATTAACCCCGTGAGCCAATGGGTGCCCTCCGTACAGTTTTACCTTATTTTAAGGGTGAGTTTCTTATTTTTCCGCATTTTTTTTGTTAAATCAACTATTCAAACCTTCAGCTTTCCGAATCTCTATAGGGTGCATTTGCGTGCTATTCCCCCATAACACTCTGGCAACCAGAAAATTATCGTGCTGCCATAGTAACAGTCTGATAACCAGGTTTTTACTGTATTCGCACAAGAGGCTATTAGTTTTCTATTGCGCGGAACTTCTATAGTTTTTACTAATTTATTCTGATACCACTACAAGTTAATGTCCTTCCTCCCATAATATTACTTTTTATTTAAAACTAGGCGGCCATGGTTTTGTGGCCTAAAGGCCGCACTGAGTGAATTACCACAGCAGCTCTATATCTATCGTTGATTTTCTGCATAACCAGCCCTACGGGATAGCAACTGCGGCTCTCTGTCAAAAATAATTCAATGCCATTCCGTCGATAATCAAAGGGGGGGTAAAACCAACCTTGATCACCGACCTTAAAACCCAACCTTGCACTCAATTTTAATTGGTGCGTGGCACACCAGACAACAAGGAAGGATGTGATGGCATGGCCAGGGATTCCGCAAGTTCATTCACGATTCGATTCGAAGATGCGTTCAGGGGGGTGGTTATTTTCCTGCTCGCGTTACGAGTAACCAGGAGGGATTCTCGGCGGATGTATACGTGGGATATTTTATTTTTAATTTACTGTAATTTATCTCCGGCGGTTTTCCGGAAACTTGAGCACGCAGGATCAGGCTCCACCTGAGGGGGGACTCCCCCCCCCCCAGGGAGTAAAGCTAGGCTGGCCAAGGCACAGACGAAATTGAAGCGGATACCGACTATTGGAGCGACTGACACTCCTCTGACGCGGAATTCTCGGCCGATGGGTTCTCGACTTTACCACTTGAAATTTGCCTTCTTTTCCTCCACCTTTCTCTTCTTTCATTGAATAGACCCAGTTATGTTTGGGATCAGTAGCTGTGGATAAACCAGCGCTTTGGGACAGCAACTGTGTTCTCTGTTAAAATAAATTCAAAGCCATGGCCGTCGCTAATCAAAGGGGGTTAAAATCAACTTTGACCGCCGACGGTCTTTGTTTGTAAGGGGGGGCTCAAAACTTAGGTTCTATGGCGCACCAGCTATGTGAAGAAGGTGTTGGCAAGGCCAGGTACTTCGCAAATTAATTTATGATTCTGAAGATCAGCACCGTAGCAAACTCTTCTGGCGCCTGAGGCAATTTGAATATATGCGCCCCCCTCCCAAAAGATTCCTATCGTTTTTGAAATTTTAAACTATTATTTATTGGGATTTATCGAGGTTTAGCGCCTCCATTACGATGCCTCACCCTTGCTACGACGCTCGCTTAGAGTAACGAAAACAAATGGATACTTACCAGGAACTCATTTAGGCTGCCGGGACCAGGGGGTCTGGGGGTTACCCTTAATTTATAGCGAAACAAAGACTTTCACTTTTACATCCCTCGGTATTAAGAAGAACGGGGTACTGGGATAGTTATGAAAAATATCACCTACAAAAATTGCAAAAGATTCAACGAAAAATAATAAATTTTGATGGTTCTGAATAATGGCAAGTGTACTTGGGGGGTACCTGGAATATGTTATAACGGACCCCCCCCCCCCGAATATGGAGATTATTTTTATCGGCAAGAATTTTTCTTTTCAATTTAAATATCAACATAATATTATGTTATAAATTAAGGCTATTATTTATATTTATAAAGGCTCTTATTTATATTTATAAATCAATTTAATTTCGTAAATCTACTGCCTTGAGTGGGGGGGGGGGTTATTTAACTAACCTACTCATCGACCGCTATTCGTGGTTTGCTATTATTGGGTAGGGGGGGTTTTTGCACGTTCTAGGCAAGTGTTTTAATTCCGTGCAACTGTTTACGATCCAAGAGATAACAGATTTTTTTTCTGAGTGCCATTTTGTATTGGAAGGGGGGCGCCCCGTCGCCGTCGTAAAATTATTACATATTTTTAACAGAAATAATTGGCGAGAAGGGGAAAGTATAATAATTTATTTAAATTTGTAAAATTCTGGATGTAATATTTTGCAAAAAACAATTAAACATGAACAGAATTGATTTTTCTGTAGTTGCACTTGTCGACGCGGTTCGTAGCCCCGACAATGTTTTTCTTCTACCAGACAACTCATAAAGTAGAAAAAAAGTATAATTATTATAAATAAAGTGCACATTACACGGGGCGTTCGGCTGCATGCAATTTCTGCGTAGAGACGAGTTCATGTATTTGCGCTTTGCGTATACTGTTCTGCACAGAAGTTGCTGCAGCCGAAGGCCCCGTGTAATGTGCACTTAATGTAAAATGTCTTTGTATTATAAATTTGTTTTAACTAATGGAAATCTTTTTAATACATAAAATTAAATCTATACAAAAATGAATTAACCAAATTATAAGGTTGAACACAGGTAGCTGGTGCATAATTCGACCCCACGACAGAAACAGATACTTTACGGAATGAGCAAGCATTCTCTTGCGACCTTTAGGCCGCACAACCAAAGCAATCACTAAGGATGATTATTATTAAACCTTCATAGAGCAGTGGTCGCTTTATGTGCCTCATACAATCCATTTGTATATTGCACTGATGAGGACTAATAAGTCCGAAACTCGAGTTTGTATTTTCAAATTGGGTTGTATGATTTTCTGTTATATTAAAAATACGAACGTGGCTTCTCTTGCCGATAACTCTATTTTCAATTATTATTTCTTATGAGAGAACCGTGCGGTGGAGTTACTGAAGCCTACAATTTGACAAGGGTTGCATGATTTTCTGTTGTATTGAAATTTCCAGGTTTAGAATCACATTTAGGTGAAAATTTCCAAGGAACACTGTTGTAGCATTTATTTTTCTGGATAAAGTGCTTCTAGCAGTGGCGGCTGGTGTGGGGAGAGGGACAGGGCGCCGCTCTCCCTAAATAGAATAGCAACCCGGCATAATATTTTTGATGCGAGGGCACCACTCTCACTGTGGTAGTTGCGCCTCTGAATTTTAAATAATTATTTGAATCAAAACACTTCACTAAAAAGCGAAAAACAATTTCAGGTTAAGAGCAGATTGGTTAAACTAATCGCATGAGTTACAGAATACCAACCTTAGATACAGATACATTCTAGACGATTAATGGCGGCCGGTAGACCTCAGGAAGAACGGGCAAACCTTACTCTGTGCAACCGTAGGCCGAACAACCACATCCGACACGGTTTAGATGGCTAAAGGCGGCCGATAGGTCGCCTGTGCCAGCTAGTTTTCTTTATATAGTAAAATTTCATTACCTTCTTTCCCGTCTGGAATTGAAAAATTGTGATGGGCGACGACATAAAAAAATTTCATAAAACCTTTAATAAGCCTACTTTTTTTCTTACATGCGGCCCGGCCCGTATAACATTTTAAAATTTGTAGCTGGCCCGTTGTAACAAAGGGTTGCTCATCCCCAGTGGCAGCTCGTGACGTGTTTCAATGGTAGGGCACAAAATTTAAATAAAATGAAAAATCTAATAATAAATATGTATGTACTATGTGTGTACATTCTTGTGTTACTTTGAAAATGTTAATACTCTTCATCCATGGGGGGGGGGATATGCAGCAGCATATCAACACGGCCATCTTGATCTCCATGCGCTAGGGGTATTGCATCCCCCAGACCCCCCCGGTTACAGAAGTCGCTAAATTTTTACAACTTCATTGGCAATAGCGACGATCAATGGAAGGGGGCACAAACTTTAAAGCTAGAGGAAAATATATTTTATAAATTTATTGTACTATTATTTATTTAACATTATTATTATTATTGACATGCACGATATTTGTTTTTCTTAAGCAATCGATTGGTGGGGGGGGGGAATAAACTAAACCGAAAGGGTTTCTTCAAGGATATCTTACATAATTGCAAGAAAACTCGACGTTGTTACTACTGGTACCAATATCCAGGTTGATCCGGTCCCTCAGTGCGGCCTTTAGGCCGCACAACCTGGGCAATTACGAATCAGTGCGGCCTTAAAACAAAATTCTGTCTATCTATTTGCTCATAATGCATATTTAATTGGTTTATTTTTTTACCAATAACCTGAAAAGTTTCGGGTTGCAAAACCAACATAATCAGACACTAGCAGAAAAGCAATGAGTGAAAAAATAATTTATATAAAAATAATTAATTCTGAAATATTAATATACACCTAGCTAGTCATCTAAAATGTGATTGCCTTGGTTGTGCGGACTGGAAAAGAACTACCAGAATATAATTTAAGAAGCGAAAATTTGATTCAGAATCACATCAGAATTTTTATTTAATAGTAACGACAACACCCAAATTATAGAGGCTACAGCGCATTAATTTGTGTCTTCCCTTTATGGGGAGGGGAAATCAATTTAATGGCCAGAAGATTCTACCTTCAAGGGGGGTTGGTTAAAATTAACCTGTTCATCAGAGGAGGCTAATGGTTTGCTATAATTGGGAGGAGGCACTTACAAATTACATTTTTCAGTGTTTGGCAAAGTGCTTTACATCAGGGCTACCGTTTGGGGTCCAAGCAACGTCAGATTATTGTCAATCAATTTCGCAAATATTCTACCATGGTACATTCACATTAAACAATATTATTCCGAGTTACTATTCTACTTAGGGAGGGCTGCGCCCCGGCGCCCTCCACGTACCAGCCGCCACTGCTCGTCGTTGATCTAGAACGCGATCGCTTTGGTTGCGCGTCACACATAGATAATATATGTGCAATAAAATACATTTGCAGAGAGCGCTAACGCTATAAGGAACACGCTGTTTTCTTCTCATTTCGGGGGGGGGGGGTCAGGTTAAAAAAACTTAATTTCGGGAATCTATTACCCGAGAGCGGGATTGTTTAACTAACCTGCTGTCGGTGGGGACTCGTGGTTTGCAATAAGGGGGGGGCTAAAATAACATTTTTCACTTTTAGTTTTTGGTCCAAGTGACGTCGAATCGTCCAATATTCAGTAGCGTAACTATAGCGATGTGAGCGGTTCGCGTTTTATATAATCGCATTAATAAAATGTTATTCCTTATTCTGAGTTGCTATTAGTGGCGGTTTGTTGCTTTTGCCAATGGGTAGGCACCAAATTTAAATAAACAGGAAATATGTAAATGTTAATTCCAAAGAAGCTTTTTCAACCGGGGGTGGGGTATACCCCCCTTTCATAATGTTTAAATAAATCATTTCATAATGTTTTACCGCCTCATCTCTAAAACTTCGAATTTTTAGGAACTTCCTTTGCAGTAGCGATTTGTGACTTTTTCAATGGGAGGGCACAAAATTTGAAGAGAAAAAAAAATATAAAATTACTATATTTTAATTTGCCTATGGCTAGTTTATCAATATCCAGTTAAACTTAACTGTGAGATAAATCTATCACGTGACGTCTTTTAGTCCAATAACAAGACGCCAAACTTCATTACTTGACAGATAAATTTAACTGGAACTTTAACTGGAGATTAATAAATTGGCTCTTACTTATTTACTTAAAATTTTTTTTATATAATTATTTTTGGATAGTTTTTTCTGATTTTCGATAGGAGGGCGCGTGCCGGTGTGCTTTTTATGGCAAGCTGCCAACGTTCAAATATACCATAAACATCATGTAGCCAATCAGAACGTTATTAGGTATTTGTATGAACACAGATCTTTGTGACGGAAAAAGCCTAAATCGTCACCATTATGGACATATTTTAAAATAACCCTAATTGTATCTACTAATGGGTGTGCCTGTCTGTCTGTCTGTAACTTTCAATAGAGTCGATCATCCGTTCCCTCAGTGCGGCCTCTTAGCCGCACGACTTAGGCAATCACAAATTATAGCGGCCTTAAAACTTGTTGCTTTACTTTTTGGGTATCAACCTAAAAATGTTTCAGTGCGGCCTTTAGGCCGCAAAATCATGACTATCCTACATGGGGGAAAGTAATTGATGAAAAACTAATTTATACATAAAAATAATGATAATCAATATTAATTAGAATATTTTGTGCTCTTGATGTGGATTCTGTTTGCAAATGGAATTTTTTTTTTAATTTAGGCTCTCAAGGATCACAAGAACGTTAATTGAGGGATCAATCCAAAGTTATAGATTGCTATTGCTATTTTGCAAAATATTTTTTATTCGCCTCCTCCCCCAACTTCATGTATTTAAATAAACAAATTCTGAAAGGATAACCCAATATATATGTTGGGCATGTTAAAAAAATAATTCCGGCATGTGACCACCACGACTAATCGTTACGAAGCGCATCTGATCAGTCCAAATTTTGACCACTTTTTCCAATATTTCTGGGCTTATTTCATAAATGGCTTGCTGAATATTGACCTCCATTGCTTCCAGAGTTGTTGGTTTGTAAGCATAAACCATGGATTTAATATACCCCCAAAGAAAATAACCTGAAGGCGTCAAATCACACGATCTTGGAGGCCAATTGATAGAACCATTTCTTGCAATAACGTTGTCACCAAATTTTCCTTTCAACAAATCGATTGTTTCGGTGGCTGTGTGGCAAGTAGCACCATCCTGTTGGAACCATAAGTGGTCGATATTTAATTCTTGGATTTTTGGAAACAAAAATGTATTGAGCATGTGTCTATATCTCACACCATTCGCCGTAACGTTAGCTTCATCCCCATTTCGAAAGAAATATGGACCGATGATGCCATTGGCGTGTATCCCACACCAAACAGTCAATTTTAATGGATGCAATGAAGTCTCAAGATAATGTTCCAGATTGGTCTCAGTCCATATACGGAAATTTTGCTTGTTCACATACCCATTCAACCAGAAATGTGCCTCGTTACTGAACAAAATTTGGCGGTAAAAAATAGATCCACTTCCAATTGGTTCTGAGTCCAATCTGCGAACACACGACGCAATCGATGATCATTAGGCTTCAATTCTTGAACCAACTGGATCTTGTAAGGATATAATCCAAGATCTTGATGTAAAATTTTCCATGTAGTGGACGGACAAAGCCCAAGTTGTTGAGCACGATGGCGAATTTAAATGTTTGGCTTCTCTTGCACACTTTCACTCACAGAAGCGATAGTTTTTTCGGTACGCACATTTCTTTGTCTTGTTGGTGGTCTTACATCATGCAATAAAGAAGTGGTACGAAATTTATCCATCACCGCACCAATAGCTTGCTCAGAAGGTCGATTATGTCGACCATAAAATGGGTGAAGAGCTCTATAAGTTTCACGAACGGAACTCTGACTTTGAAAATAAATGTCCACAATTTGGTAGCATTGTTCAAGTGCTAATTTATTCATGATTAAATGGCAAACCTCTCTGAACACAAATATCAAAGAACTGTCACTTTGACAAACTTCATTCAAAAGTTATCCCTATTGAAAGATCTCATGCAACCAAAGAAAACCCTATACAAGCACTGAATGTTGAACTCCAATTATCTCTTTATTAGCAAAATAAACCTAACCCTAAAAGTCAAAATGTAAAATCTTTGAAGGGCCGCACGAGAGAGTGTGGCGGGCCGCGGGTTGCTCATCCCTGGACTAGACGATGTTTATGTTTAATGTTGAGCAGTGGCGGCTTACCCTAAAGGGCACACGGGTACTGCACTCCTATCTAGAATCGGAAACAACTATCCACAATTAATTAATCATGAAAATAATAATTGAAGACAGGAGTGGATGAAGGTGTTATGTTACATTTTATAAATTGTCGATATCTGTGTGAACGAACGTGTTTTGTGCTATTGTTTCATACCACATGTAATTAAAAAAAAATGTAGAACTCATACATATAGTTAAATATATAAGATATTTTCAATTGCATATGGTATGCAACAATAGCACAAAACGCATTCATTCACACCGATGTCGACATTTTGTAAAATGTGACATAACACCTTCATCCACTCGTGTCTTCAATTGTAAGTAATTGAAGCCATCGAAGCAAGTTACGAGCCGCCACTGGCATTTAGTCCCATATGAATAGAACCAATAGGCGCTGCCATATTTCTGTGTCCTCTAACCCTTTAAATTTCAAACAATGCTACCGCTGCAGAATAAATACAGCCGTTACACAAAGAAAGCGCCATAGCAAGGGTGAGGCGACTGAGGCTTTTGCCTCAGGCACCATCGCAATGGGGGCGCTAAACCTTAACAAAACCCAATAAAAAATAGTTTAAAATTTTCAAACAGATAAGAATCTTTCTTGGAGGGGGGCGCTTATATTCAAATTTGACTGAATTCGAAAATTTGACCACGATATTATTTGCAAAATCGCCTAAAATTTCCTGCCGGCCTTTTCCCCAAGTGGTGATTTTAATCCACTACAGTAGTTTTTCGCCTATAACTCGCTTACCTTCATTTTTAGAGAAAATTATCATTAAATCATTAACTTGGTAGTCCCTTTATAGTAAAAGTTTAGTTTAATGTATTGCTCGTGACGCAACTGGCATTGGTTGATAATTAGTTACACTGATAAAAAATATGTATCCTACAATAGTCTTGGTGATGACGACATCGTTTAGCCCAAGAAAGACGGCAAATATATCGAACCCGATAAAGTCAAGAAATTTTCGATAGAGATATATGAGGTGCGAGGCCGAGCATATGTCTTCCGTGAGCTGCTAGCGTGGTGGAGTTAGGAGTTAGACGCTTCAGATCTGAAGTAAATCCTGAAACTTCGTTTTGTAGAGAATTTTCTCTTTTTCAAATTTGGTCCAATGATAAGACAGGAGATTTTAGGAAAGTTGATTCCAACCCAGCGTTCTTTTTCATATCCCTTTAACTGACTGAGTAATCGGTAAAACTATCACGTTATCATAAATATATTTAAATTGAGGTGAGAGAATGGCTGAAATGCTAGCGTGTTAGCTTTCAAGCCAATATTCACGGGTTCAAATCCTGTGAGGTGCTATTTATAGAAGAAATTTTGGCTCACCAAATGTCTATCTGCTGGCCCCAGATAACATTATTTATGGCTAAAAAAACTTCCCTGATCGGAGTAGGCGGTATAAAAATAGTCTATTCCCGTGGTTCGGAATCCACGTTAAGCTGTAGGTCCTCTGTGCTTGTCACACATTTTCAACACGCAACGAGCAGAGACAGGGAAGTATCGGGAAAATGTCGTAAGACCTTCATAACCGAATATACAATACAATTTAAATTGAAAAGAAAAATTCCTACCTATAAAAATAATCTTCGGGGGTCTTCAGAAGTTCCCAACGATAAAAATCGATATTACACGACCGGGGGGTCTGGGGGGTATGGAATACCCCCAGGTACGCTCGCCATTATTCAGAACCATCAAAATTTATTATTTTGCGTTGAAACTTTTGCAATTTTCGTTTGTAATCCGGGAGGGGGGGGGGTAACAGATGAAATTTTTCATAACTATCTCAGTACCGTTCTTCTTAATACGGAGGGACGTTAAAATGAAAGCTTCTCTTTCGCAATAAATTAAGTGTGCCTGGGAGGTATTCCATACCCCCAGACCCCCCGGTCCCGGCAGCCTAAATGAGTTCCTGATAAGCATCCATTTGTTTTCATTACTCTAAGCGAGCGCCGTAGCAAGGATGAGGCGATCGAGACTTTTTCACAGGCGCCATCGCAATGGGGGTGCTAAACCTCGACAAAACCCAATAAATAATAGTTTAAAATTTTCAAAATGATAGGAGTCTTTTGTGGGGGGGGGGGCGCATATATTCAAATTTGCCTCTGGCGCTAGAAAAGCTCGCTACGGCGCTGCACAAAAACAATAAAACAAGACAAAACAAAATCTAATTTTTAAAAATGGCCAAAACCGTTAAAGTCCGTCCCTGTATTATGTCCATGTTTATTAAAAATGAAAGGCGGTTATATATTTTTTATTTCTGAAAATTGGAACAACTTAAAATATTATTGTAAAAACTGAAAAATGATAATAAAAATAATAATGGTTTGTATACCCCCCCCCCCCCGTTCCTATCGTGACATTTTAATCTAATTAAAAACTTATAGAACTTCAATTTGACGAGGTGATCGTCTTTAAAAATCACCTACGGCGCGGCGGTTCTGAACTCTATTTTAAACAGGCCAATCTCGAATTTGACATAAGCATCGGCTGTAGTTTTTGTGTTATGTCCAATTTTTGTAAAATCTGAAAACAACGGAAAGTTCTAGGAGCAACAAAATAATGTCACATTGTTATCTTTTTGTTTTCATGGAAAACCTGCAGACGACTATTATTTGTTCACTTTGTTCACCATGGTTTGTTCACTATTTATTTGTTTCGGTTTTATCGGTAAACGTTTTGTAAGTAAGGGTGCCCTTAGGGCTAGACAGACTGAGGGGGGAAAAAGATAACATATTTATTTCATAATTCCCGCCCGCCCACATTGAAAATTTTTGACGAATTATAATTATTTATATGACGTTTTATAACAAAATTGTTTAGTTTTAAGCTTCAAAATTTTAGTGAAAACAATTTTTTGTAATATAAATGTATACATGTTATTATTGTGAAGTTAATGCATGTCAAAATAAATCCGAGCGCAGGATTGGTAGGGAGTGTTCTACAAATTTTAGTCGAATGCAGCCGAACGAGTGCCGTTCATTCTGGTTTTCAGTTGTTTATCGAGCGCGTCAGTTGCTGGTTGTTCGTGTTAGTTTATTTTTTACAAATTTTTATTATTAATTTATTTTTTTTATTTCCATTGAGGAGTACATTGATTAGTGCCTTTAAATTACAATTACGTAACAATAAATAACAAACCGTATGATAATACGTCGACATTTTGAAATTTGATGAACTTGATATTTCATGGATTATAACCTCAAAATTGTGTCATCTTCGTATTAATAAGAAGAAAGTTGAAAAATTACTACATGTTACTGTGATAATGTGTCTTTTTTCCTTCTTTCGGGTGTGATAGTTGTTAGGTAATTTGTTGTTGAGTTTGTTGGAAATTATTTCGACACATTGTGTATAAACTTAACAGTTCTGTGACCTATATTTTGGAAAATAAAGACCACAAGGCGGATACTTAGGAAAATTATTACCGATGTCATTTGTATTCAGTTGATTTGTGATTTGACGCTTTTTCAATATTCTTGTTAAAATGCGTCAACATAAAAAGACGAAGGAAAGTGGATTTTATGGAAGCACGTCAACATCGTCGTCCGAAGCAGATGGTAATATGGGAAAAGCATTGAAAAGGACCAACGTTTTCACCAGGTCTTCCAGTTTTTTTAAACGAAAAGTCGACGAAAATGTCGAATACACGAACGAGGAATTGGAAACGCATATCAAGCAAAGCGAATGGTGTCAGAGAGGTAATTTTTCCATGTTTTATTTTCCTCTTTTCGATTACAGAAAACTGTAATTTTATTCTAAAAATTTATAATATTTAAAAAATTCGGTCTTCCTCCATTTTGTATCAAATGTGACAGTTTGAATAGTAACGATATGCAATCAGGGCCGTCCGTTAATTAGGCATGAAGGGGGCTCGACACCCAATCTAGTTACCAGGTATGCAGGAAGTGGTCGCCGTTCTCCGTCTCTCTTTTTAAACGGTTTCCACTTTTCAAGTGCAAAATTCACAGATACCACAAAATTTGTTGTCTCTTGATAACACCCCAGTTCTTATCACTAGATTTCATATCTTGAAAACATAGTTTGTTGACAACTTTCAATCAAATCAACAAGTTGTCAGCTGTGAGGTGATTCCCTAGAAAACTTGCAAATTATAAACCCGATTTATAAAATCTAACCACTTCTCATTTGTAGTACACCGAAAAGATTGCCTCTTCACATCCATCCGACTGCCAAGTGCATTTGTCAGTTTCAAAGGAAATTTTCTTGAATCGTAAGATTACAACCATCGGGGTTCAGCTTGACAGTTCTTTTTCATTTCAAAGGCAAAATTTAAGTTTGGAGGGTTGGCACTGCTTAATAATCCACTAATGGCACTTATGTTTTGACCACGTTTTGACCTTTGTATTTTTTGTAAAAGTAAATTTTTTTGTTGGAAACAAGAAAGTTGTGTTGGAAGATTACAATCAAGGGTTTAATTAGGTCACCTAAACAATTGGGTGAGGTTGCCATGAAGTACACGAAAGGACAATTGGTTACCCATATAAAACAGACCGAATGGAAACACAGAGGTAATTTTGATTATTAATTCAACCAACTGTTTGGTGAAGAGTTTGGATGGAAGTCATATCGACACGACCTCTTTTGACGGTTTTCGTTGTTGTTTTGCCATTCACATGTAAATTAACTGCTTTATTTACTCCTGGGGCGTCCCCAGGTGGGTATCGATAATTAATGGGGTACTTAAATATTAATTTTGTAGTTTATTTCGTTTTCATATCACAAAATGCCTGAATATTTCAATGCTCCGATTTTAAAATATTGACTGCTGTTCGTGGCAAGAGTTTAACAAGTTTTTGATTTTAGGGATCTTAAACAAATTTACAATTGAAAGGCCTAGTGGAAAAAGTAGTTAAGTCACTTTTTTTTCAATTTGTAGTTGAGCACATTTTCACATTGCGGCATTTATTCTCTACAAATTAGTATAAAAATCAACAAATTGAAAAAAAAGTGACTTTACTACTTTTTCCACTAGGCCCTACAATTTTTGGTATAACCAGAGTCACTGCGGGGGAGGGGGATGAACATCACTAAGCACGAAAGTAAATAAAGGTTTTTTTATAAATGGGAAGTTTATGAAGTGTTCCCACAATTTATTGCTTTTAGGGATCTCAAAAATTAAGTATTATTCAGTATTTCTATCAAATCACAAAAAAATACAATTTGTCTAATCCGAGTCACGGTGAGGGGAGGGGGCGAACTCCACTAAGCACCAAATAAATCACGGTTTTATAAATGTTTATTAATTGAAAGTTTCTCAAGACTTGGCACAATTTGCTGCTTTTAAGAATCACAAAAATTGCAATTGTTATAACCACAGAGACGGAGGGGGGTCCACTAAGCACCAATGCAAAAACAGTTTTATAAATAGGAAGGTTTTCTTTTGCATAATTTGCTGCTTTTAGGGATATCAAAAATTAGTATTATCATTCAGTATTTCCACCAAGTCACAAAAAATTACAATTGGTAGAACCAAAATGGGGGAGGCGAACTCCATCAAACACCAAATTAAATTAATAACAGCTATATAAATGGTTATCAATGGGAAGTTGGCTTCGAGTCTTGGCACAATTTCTTGTGAAAAAAAATTACAATTGTTATAACCACAGAGACGGGAGGGGGGGGGGCAAACTCACCTAAGCACCAAAGTAATAACAGTTTTATAAATGTGAAGTTTCTTAAGTTTTTGCACAATTTGCTGCTTCAGGACATCTCAAAAATTGGTATTATGATTTAGTATTTCCACGAAATCACAAATGTGTGTGAGGAGGGGGGGGGGCAAACGCTAAGCACCAAATTAAATAACAATTTTATAAATGGGAAGTTTCTCAAGATTTTGCACAATTTGCTGCTTTGATGCATCTCAAAAATTAGTATTATCATTCAGTATTTCCACCAAGTCACAAAAAATTACAATTGGCAGAACCAAAATGGGGGAGGCGAACTCCATCAAGCACCAAATTAAATAACAGTGTTATAAATGGTTATCAATGGGAAGTTTCTCAAGTCTTGGCACAATTTCTTGTGAAAAAAATTACAAGTGTTATAACCACACAGACGGGGGGGGGGGGGATTTCTACCAAATCACAAAAAAATACAATTTGTCTAACCAGAGTCACGGTGAGGAGAGGGGGCGAACTTCACTAAGCACCAAATAAATCACGGTTTTATAAATGTTTAGAAATTGAATGGTTCTCAAGACTTGGTACAATTTGCTGCTTTTAAGAATCACAAAAATTGCAATTGTTATAACCACGGAGGGGGGGAACTCCACTAAGCACTAGTGCAAAAACGGTTTTATAAATATGAAGTTTTCTTTTGCATAATTTCCTGCGTTTAGGGATATCAAAATTTAGTGTTAATATTCAGTATTTGTACCCAATCACAAACAATTGTAACTAGAGTGATTGGGGGGGGGGGTTAATTACCTAAGCACCAAAGTAAATAACAGTTTTATAAATGGGAAGTTTCTTAAGATTTAGCACAATTTGCTGCTTTGAGACATCTCAAAAATTAGTATTATTAAATTATTATTTAGTATTTCCACGAAATCACAAATGGGGAGGGGGGCAAATGCTAAGCACTAAATTAAATAACAATTTTATAAATGGGAAGTTTTTCAAGATTTTGCATAATTTGCCGCTTTGAGGCAGCTCAAAAATTAGTATTATCATTCAGTATTTCCACCAAGTCACAAAAAATTACAATTGGTAGAACCAAAATGGGGGAGGCGAACTCCATCAAGCACCAAATTAAATTAATAACAGTTATATAAATGGTTATCAATGGAAAGTTGGCCTCAAGTCTTGGCACAATTTCTTGTGAAAAAAAATTACAATTGTTATAACCACAGAGACGGGGGGGGGGGGACTAAGCAACAAACTAAATAACGGTTTTATCAATGTTTACCTGTCTGATCAGACAAGCAAACCTGGAAACCACAGATACGACGTTAGGGCTGAGAATTGAATAAAATTAAAAATCAAATAAGCCATTCAAAAGGAAATCTGTACAATTAATTCCATCTGATCTAATCTTTGCGGTTTGGTAAAAGGAATTTAAGGCAAAAACTCTACTTTTCAATAGAACTAATAAATATTCATATTGGAATTCCATATAAAACAAAAATTTTATTTTGTGTATAGGCCCACTTTGCCGGACCATTGAGAAATTTTGCTGTAGAAGTACCAGGAAGTTCTTGTCAATTTTAGTCATTACCTTGGTAATTTTAGCAATTTATTTTGATAATTCATTTGCAATTGTGGCAATTTATGTAGTGTTTTATTAATTCATTGGTTATTCTTTAAATTTTTTGTAAATTTATATCGGGGTAACATTTTCGCAATTTTAGTCCAATTTTAGCAGAATATTTATACTGTCTTAACATACGGCAAAAATCTTATTTATTTTGTAAAAAGTATTGCAATGATAAAAAACTTGGATTTTGCAATTGATTGCTGATTTCAAAAAACATAAATTTACATTAAGCAAACGCCACCATGCAGAAGAATTTCAAATTAGTAAGTGACGTAGTATTAAATGAAAATAAAATACATTCTTTGTATTTACTAATATAGCAAATAAAGCACATTAAAATATTTGCAAACTTTCACCTTAAGATGACTTGGAATTTTGAGATATACGTCCAAACACAGCGATGTTGTTGTTGCTGGTGGCACCACCAATCGACAATATTTTGCAAGGATCCGTGCGTCTTCAGGAGTTTACAGTCATACTATAAAATTTCACAAGGGTAGTATTATACCTATATACACGTATATTAATTCCACAAAACATTTAAATATGACTGCATATTCCAAATTTTGTAATTAAGGAGATGTCACGCATTTAGAACCCCCTCCACCGTTCGTGATGTAATTTATGAACGACCCCTAAAAAAATAAAATAAAATCTCGGGTGTGAGGGTTGGGATAAT
This sequence comes from Podabrus alpinus, assembly GCA_932274525.1. Taxonomy (NCBI): domain Eukaryota; kingdom Metazoa; phylum Arthropoda; class Insecta; order Coleoptera; family Cantharidae; genus Podabrus; species Podabrus alpinus. Next base: position 39,770,947 of record OW026452.1, on the reverse strand, counting down.
AAAACAACTTCATCTTCAAGACTATATTTAGAAAAGGAAAGGTTGATACAATCAAAATTCAAAAATGTATAAAACGCAACACAAAAAACAAAATTTACCTCGCGGTAAGATGTACTTGTCGTTAAATCCCGAAACTGGTGACAAATTGTGGAATGGTGAAAATACAGGCGTAATGTTTGTCAATATAACGATATTTAAAATTCTTATTTTTGAAAGCACCCGAAATCTCACACCCGAGATTTTATTTTATTCAGATTCGAGGGGAAGAAAATTTTTTATTCCGACCCCTAAAAAGTATGTACTCGACCTACATTTTGAACCATTTGATTTCCCATTATGGGTATTTTCCAAAAATTTTAAAATATTTTCTTGGGGGGCGGGGGGTCGTTCGTAAATTAGGTCAAGCAATTTTAAGCACCTTTTACGCCCCTCTTCTCGCCCATCATAACATATCATCATAAATACGTAGACCTCTCCAAATATTACGTTACTTAGCCCCCCCTTGATTTGGATTGTACAAATTTAAAATTATGAAAATTGACAAAATGAACTTTTAATAATAATTAACGTTTTGGAAGCTCCCTCTTTATCATCACCGAGGTCTAACCCCCCCTCCCCACTGTTTGTGACGTAATTTATGAACGGCCCCTTAGATAGTAAAAGTTATATTAAAATATCCCGATAATATCATAGATTTTCTAAATAGTAAATTAAACGATCATTTATGCAATAAATTGTTTAACAATTTTTAAAATTTTCATAATTTATTGGCATTTATTGTCGAGCAATTTTTTTGACAATTTTAGAAATCGATTAGCAAATTATTTGTAATTTTTAGCAATTTTGGTGTACCCAATTTTATCAAGTGGACCCCTTGCCCCTTGCTATCCAAAAAATACCTATGTAAATTAAAACAATTAAATTATTTATTTCCCCATTGGTAAATATTTTCACTTTCTCATATTATTGCGGCGCTGAAATTTTATACGGACGTAGGTTCCGTAATGTAGACGGAGGAAAAACAAAAACTTAAAAAATTTTTCCTCTTACTTCACACACATAGGGGACTTACAGTTTAACGTGAGCCCTGAATCACGCGATTTTGAGACTTTCATTTGAGACTGTTACTGAACCCAAAAACATAGGGATTAATTGTCTTGTAAGAGCTTGCAAGAATCAATCTAATTAAAGTATCTAGATTCTATTTTGATTGGTTCTTGCAAACTCTTACACAGTAGCGGATTGTAAATTCTGACGATGGGGGGCACAAAATTTAAATGAAAAGGAAAATCTAGATTTATTTATTTATATACTTTCTAAATTGTTTAATTCCAAAGAGGCTTTATTTTATATTATTGGGGGGGGGGGGCAGAATATCGCAGTCTGGATAAGTAAAGCAAAGCAGTGTCATAAATCATTTCGTTTGCTGTTTTTGCGAATTTATTACCTGGGGCGAGGGGGCGACGACTGTAAATTAAATGTGTCACTTTTTAGTCAAGTTATTTTGTTTTGGGAGGGGGGCGGGTTGCCTAGAAATATTACAAAAAAATTGCATACAGTGTTAGATAATCTGCAAGAATATAATACTATTCGGGGAAGTTCTGAAATTGACGTTTATGTTTAGGAACGAGTAGAATGAGGTGGTTTCAATAAAATATATTAATTTTTTTTTCATAAATGTACATTTACACGCTTGTATTTTCGAAAATATTCAAAATTGACAGCTCAACCTACCTCGTTCTATAAATTAATTACCGCCTATATATATGATTTCTTTAATTTGTATAAATTCTATTTTGGTAAAAAGATTTCCATCCACAAAGATTAATTGTTTTTCTACCGTGACGCCACCTCTTGGGATAATTTGCAGCGGTCCCCCTCTTAAGATGTAAGAAGTAAGTGAAATTTTGCGTAAGACTCAAAAACAAAAATTGTTCTAGTATTTCTAGCCCAGCGAGAGAGAAAAAAACAAGTTTCGCGGTCTTGGGATCAGGGATTTTGTTGCTGGACCACAACGTCGTGCATCTGAAAGTCAAGAGGGCATAATTTAGGCAGACGTTGAATCAAGTATGATTGGGTGTTGAACAAATCAATCTGTGAAAAATTTGGTTCCACGATCTTTTATTTTTTTCTTACCATTTTATACAAGTTCGCGAATTACTTTGTTTAACTTCAGAAGCGTCCTCAGATGGATATTGGGAAGTAATGGGGTAAAAATGATGTCGAGGAGCTTTTGCTGTCTTCATATAATATCAAAAATTGCTTAACATTTTAATAATACGTTCTGCAGAATTTATTAGAAGCCATATTTGGTTGCTGTTGTACCGGTGGGAGGCGGATATGTTTTAAGCTTACAAAAGTATTTCATTTGACAAATAGATTTACAAGTTTTTGCAACCTTGATCGACACAGTAAAGGCTTCAGAAATCATTATCAGGGCGGTAATTCTGGTAATGGGGGGGGGACTCTATTCTGAATTTTCTTCGATTTAGTTGTAGTTTTTGATTATGCAGCAGTTGGAAACGGTTTGATACGCATGCGCATGCTAATTTTACCCCGCGCACGGGTCCTTGCAGTTTAAAAGCGATTGAAATTGTTTATAGCACAACACTATTATAATCGAAGAATCGTTTACATAATACTGAGAAATATTGCATTGTTGGTTCCCATTACACAGGGTTCCCACACTCGGAAGTACCGGGAAAGGTCAGAAAATTTAGAAATGTGCTAATTAATTTGGTCATGGAAAGTTAGAGAATTTTTTATTTTTAAGCGAAAGTTTAAAAACGGGAAAAAAGTCAGAAATGACAGGGAATTTGTTTTGATCCATTTATTTAAAAGGGAAATCTGGGGGAATTGTAAAAACCTAGCTTTTCTCGCCCCCCCCCCCCGAGAGAAAAAATCTCACTTTTCTATTAAATAGAATGACTTCTGTTCATTTTGGGGTAAATCACCCAGATAGTTTGGAATACAGCTCTTTGGTAGTTCGGGGAAGTCTTGGGGTAGTCTTAGGACTTCTGAGTCGAAATGAAAAGGTACTAGACGAAATTAAAGACCACTTGTTGAAAATCGAAGTTCTAAATCAATGGTAGGCAAACATTTTTAACTCGCGGCACAATCTGAGGGTATTAAAAAAATAGAAATGTGCTTATTTAGTTTTTCAACTTTATCTTTATTTTTGGTCACGATATGGTTTATCTGCAATGAAAACAATTTTGATCACTAACAATTAATTAATAACTATCCTATTATCCGCCTGCCACGGACGCCCATGATTGTATTAACAGAATTTACACTGTAAATACATTTAAATATTTTAATATAATTCATCGTATTCAAAATAAACGTGACTACGACAGATTGTGTTGTTGTGCGGCCTAAAGGCCGCACTGAGGGGACGCTGCAACGAATTAATTTGGAGTTTGAGACAGACAGATGGACTTGAAACAGTATAAAAATAAACATCACCAACAAATTAGGTGGCAATTTTACTCTGGGGACCAAAACGCTATGATCTCTTCTTCCTTTGTCCATAAATGAAGGCAATTTGTTACAAAATATTTAGCAAAACTGTATATTGCATTTAAAATAAAATTTTACGATTTTAAGATAAATACGACTTTATGGTCGTATTTACTGGTTTAAATGTTACACCCCCACCCCGTTAAGCAAAGCAAACATTTTATATTATGTATTTCCAAAAAGAAAGTTACATTTCGCTATTATTTTCTTTGATACGTTTTTCAAAACATATTTGTTTATTGACGTGAAAATTTTAGCTCCCCCCCCCCGCCCCCGCTCTCGTAAACTGTTGAAAAATTCATGTCGATGTCTCTAAACAAGGTATGAGCATTTTTCAATTGCTTTGTATTTTTATTTCGTCTATGCGATTGGGATATATACATACGTTTTAAATTTATTTCCTAACCACAGCCAGTGGCTTGGAGCGGAAATTACGGGTTCAAATAACGAACTTCACAGAATTTCTTAGCTCGGACCTCCGGGGAACATCAACACGCTGTGGATTTAAGCCATAAATTTACAAAAGTCTGGCCAATTGACATTTAAGAAGAAAAATTATTTCCTTGGGGGGGGGGGGGCTCTTGGTCTTCAGTTTACGGAGTTCTCACTTTTAGAAAAGCCAGGGAAAATATAAAATGTAGAAATTTGGTCTTGAGAAGTCGGAGAATTTTTTTTATTTTTATTTGGAAGTTAAGGAGATTAAAATTCTTGGTTAAATTCTAAAAAATTCTAGTTAAATAATAAAATTTGGTTTTGATTTATTCAAATTAATAAAGATTTTTTACAAGCTTGAGCCAACTTTTTGGCATCGTTCTGGACTAGTAAGCTTTAAAAAAAGGTATAAGTGCGTTGACTGCTAATAAATACGGAGTACCACGTGGCTCGATTGCGGGCCAAATAAAAATTTGATTCTGACCTTTCTCTTTTACTCAGAGGTGAATTCTGCCTTATAATGTTGATAAGACGAATAACATAGACATAGGAGAGAAGGTCGTCAAGTCGGGGAAACTATATAAAACATCAAAAAAAATAAAATTATCTAAGATCACATAGACAACGTAGCAGTTATGTTCCCTGTACGGTCACCCACCCAAGTACGAAACACTCCGCACAATGGTCGACTGTGGTGTTCTAATGGGAAAACAGGTACATCCAATGTGCCAAAACCGTTGTTCCAAATAACAGCCACGTGGGCGGATAATTTCAAGTTTTGAGTAATTTTTTTGCGTCAACATGTTCATAGTATTTTTTTATTTCGACTTCAAACTGCGCTACGACCGCCTGCAATTTTAGGTTTTTTTTTACCTGTTTGCCGATTCCTGGAAATTGATTTACTGATAATTTCGTTACTTTTATCACAAACTATTGATTGTTCCAAGAAATTTTTACATTCATTCTTTGTACCCCTAACCACTCGTTAGGTATATGTTCCTATCTATGTATAGCGATAACAGAAGAATTTTGTTTTCCAATTTCTGTAGTTTGAACTTGTTCACCTTTAACCCTCCCTTGTTTGACTTTCCAGACCCCTTTGCGACTTTTTAATCCCCTTATCACCCCGACAACTGCAGTATTTGTCGATTCCAATCAATTCTTCAACTTTCCTGGCAAGGTTCGGCATTTTTGTCGAATTTTTGCATGCAACCAATTATATAAATAGTTAATTACGGCCTTGTTTGAAAATGTAAAATTAAACGTACAAATTATTTTCAATACTACAGCTGACACGTGTCAAGGGCGTACATACTCGATGTTATTTTGTTTTGATTGTGATTTTTTTTTATTTGCCGCTTTCGAACAAAAGTAATCACTTGTAATCAATTCTTGTACCGGTTACTTTCCAAAACTCGATTATGTATTAAATTGTTCGCGTTATCTCATTTTCGAGGATGTTTGTCTCCGAGAGAGGCAAAATTACCGAGTTTTAGTTTTTTCTTAATATTTTCGATGTTATCGCTGCTTTTGTTGAATATTTGTAACAAACAACTTATTTAGTTCAAAAGTGTTGTCCGCTACGTTATCAAATTTTTTCAATAATTTTTTTACAGTTGGCGTATTTTGCTGTTGTACATCATAAATATGGATACACGAACGATAAAATTGCCTGTTATTTTGTCTTCTAAATTATTTTAATTGAGTATTAGCTTTTAAAGGTGACTTCTAGAATTAAAGTTCAAATTTCAAGGTTTCGTTTTAACTGTAATAATCTTGTAACGCAATGTATTAAGTTTGAGATAAGTGCAGTTGGTATTTAAAAATTTCAATATGTTTTCCGGATATTTTATATCAAATTGTATATCGACTCCCTAATTTAGCCCCCCAGGGAACCACCCAGGAGTCCTACTCCCTTTAGTTTCGGTTTACAATTTTTAGTTTGGTGGCAGTCCATGACCATGAAAATCGAAAATTTTTAGCGAGAATCGTTTATATAAGGAAATTGTTCCTAGTATGGTAACTTTATTTTTATTTCCTTAATTACACCTTACTGATGAGATACAGTTTAATAGCGAAACACGTGTGCAAGGTTATCATGCAACTCCCCCACCTACAAGGTCTGTGCTGTTCGTGGTGTTCGATTCCTTTCGTGCAACAAATTTTATTGATTGCAGAATTTTCCGTTCCTTTAACGAGACCGTGACTCCCCCCTCAATCGGGCTTATAACCATTTTTAATTGGCTAAATGTTTTGTATGGGACGTTTTCGCAATTGTTGTGAATTTAATTGCATTGCAATGGTCGACCCCCCCTCCTTTTTGTAACTTTTTGAATCAATAGCGGTGATTTCTTCTAATTTTCGCTTCTTGAAAACTGTTTCTTTTCAATTCAGTATTATAACCGCAATGCGTATTTATTAATTCATAATAAAATTCCCGTTTGTCGGTATTCAATTGGGTTTAAACATTTAGCAATATGATACACGAAGAGATTAGCTTATATTTTAATGGTTTTATGGTGGCATAATATGATGCCATAAACTTTGAAAAACCCTCTAATAAATTATTCTTATTTCCGCACTGTCTATTTTTGCAAGCCATTTTATACATTTTTTTCAATTCCGAAGGCCCTTCAATAAAAGTTGAAGAAACGTAGGGTTGAATTTTATTCTTCCACATTTTAGACTTTGACTCCGTTAGCGTAGGGCTGGGATTTGGACCATAGAGTCATAGGTATTGATTTCCCGTTGCTACCAAATGATTTATTCCGAGGTTTGCATTCCACGTTAAACTGTAGGCCCTTGACTTGTAATCCGATTTTGTGCGTTTATCCCGTTTATTGTAAACTGTTTGATCCCCGTAAATTCAATAGATTCAGGATATTAATTTAAAAAAAAATATATTATTTTCGAGCAATTTTTCTGTGGAATTCAAAGTAGAAAATTTGTTTTTATTAAGTTCAGAAATTCGTGCAAAATCTCTTTTACCTTTTCTTCGGTGACTTTCCTGCCAAGATCTTGATTCTATGAAGTGTACCCTCCTCGCAGATATTTATCATTTACGAATTACGCACAACTCGGCCTGCGGCCTCGCATTAGTACACAACGTAAATTTAACTTTGCATTTGTGAATTTGTTGGGCGGTTGCCTAAAATTTTTCCCTTCACTTTCAGCCATTTACTATCAAGCTGGTTACCTGAAATGTTTCAAATACGGGAACAACAGAGTTAACCCAAGATTAACCCTCGGTTTAGCCAATTATATTGGCTGAAGACTGAGTTTCTTTAGCTTTTGTTCTGATTTACTAATATTATTTCATTAAGCTGGCAAAAACTTGGATCGCACGAGTATTTCAAGATTTTTCTTCAAAACCTGTTGGAATTTTCTTCAATAATTTCCCTGCCATCTTTGTAGCGAAGAGAATTTTGAAATAATTTATTGAATTAATGACGCTTAAATTAGTGATTCCATTATGGACTTTCAATAATTATTTTATTCCAATTATTTTTCCTATGTGGATTATGTCAAGGTGATAGAGTGGAATTTCTCTGCAAACATCTTTTCTTTATTTATGATTACATTTGTTTTGTTGTGCTTGATGGGATTTACAGCCAATTTCATATGATAATATGCATTTCAAACTTCGATTGTGTAGTGTATCAGATGAGAATCATGCAAACCTTAAGGGAATTTTGTAAACACCTGTGGGGTTTATCAAAAGGTAAAAGGAACTTCAAAGATTTCAAGTAACTTTTCAAATAAAACTGTTGATTTTCATTGGTACGATGAATAAATTATCATAGCTTAAGCGGCGAAGTGGGGGAAGTTCAGTACCCAGTTCGACTCCAGGCAAAGTAAGGAAAGGCAAACCACTAAGGTGCGATCAGCTTAGCTCAGTCTAGGGATTTCTAATTTGTTAAAGGAAAAGGGGAATTTAGTCTTAGGAGAAAAAACAACAAACAATTTTTGGTCCCAATAGATTTGAATAATTTGAGATTGATGGTAGATTTTATTTAATCTATTTATTCGCATCTATTATTTGGTAGCAAAATAATGTTTTTACGAAGACATGTCGGATTACAATCACGCGAAGGCGCAGGTGTTTCCTTTATTTGTAGGTAGATATCTAAATCAATATGTTACGATCAAGCTATTTTTATTTCAATATCATGTAATAATGCATCAAAATATTATTTGTTTCACCTTTTGGCCTGTTTCAAATGGCGCTCATTGATCCCCCTCTCTCCAAACATTATTATTTAAGTAACTTTTCAGTTTTAAAAAAATTGAAACAATGTTTTTCTTAATTATTTTAATATTCATTTTATGGAACACAATTTTGGTTTTTATAAAAATACAGATTTGGGGTCGTCCATAAATTACGTCACGAACGGGGGGCGTTCTGACCCTTGTGACGATGGTGGGCGGGGGGGGGGGTTCAAAAATTGTGACGTCAAAAATATAGATTGAATATTTTATTATAAGTATTTAAAAAATAATTTTTTCATTAGTTTCTTTTTATTATAGAAATTTGAAAAATTTGGGGGTCAAGAATATGTGACGTAATATTTGGGGGGGTCTAGGTTTGTGTGACGATGGGGGGGGGTTAAAAATTGCTTATAATTGCGTGACGTAATTTATGGACCCCCTTTACAGAAATTCCTTTTCCTATCTATGAGTTAGACGAGATTCAAAGAACGTTCACTGGCGGGGGGAGGGGGGTTTAATTCATTCTATAATAACGCAAAAGTTTACTTTTAATGCATTTCATCGTTTTTTTCGAAGTTTAAAAATTTATTAGAGTATTTCCCCCCGGGGGGCGTTGTATCCGCCTTTGCCCTGGTATAGTCGGGGAATAAAATGTGACATCTGTAATTTACTTAAAAGCGCCTGACCAAAACCTTAAATTCTCAGTTTGGGTTCATTTTAGAGCAAAATATTAGAGAACTAAAAAATAAGTAAATTAAATTCTCCACAGAAACGAACTTCTAATTTTTTTTGTAAATTGGTCGGTTGCAGAGTTACAGCCATCAGAGCGCGCTGTATATATTTGCCGTTTTTTATTTATTATTTTTAAAAAAAAAATTTTTATCATTCGGTGGATAAACTTTTATAATTTATAGTTTCTGGTGTTAGAATCTGAATTTCTGTTCAATGAAGTCATGGAAAATCGGAATATTTGCTTTAAAATATTGCTCCTAATCCTGTGGGATACGACCGCCTTTTGTTATTCAATATCATCATCATCCTTCATGGGTTAGACTAATTTGTCTGTTCCGGTTCTCATGTAATATTCGAAACTGCCTTATCTTCTCAGAACTGGTCACTCCATCCCATAGGCGTGCGCACGGGGGGTGCCAGGGGTGCCACGGCACCCCCATTAGGTCGAGACTTTTTTTGTTTATTCCAGTTTTGAGCAGACAAAGAACTGGCGCAGACACCGCACGCGCACCGCGGGAATTTTTTACTCAGCGGCGGCTGGCGGGTTGTCAACACTGACTGTCTTAACGTCTCATTCTTATTCTTATTTCTTACGCCACCGCGCCATCGGCGCTTGACAACAGTGAAAGAGGTTATGTTTCTTGTTCGTTGTTATAGTTTTCGCACTCGTGTCAGTTGAAGAGATATTCACAAAAACAAAGGAAATGTGTGATAAAGTTGAAATTGAAATTCCTGCACCCAAGAAGAGGAAAGTGTCAGTGATTTTAGAAGACACGCCTGGCTCACGAGCTGATTCAGCTTTTTATGTAGAGAGCAAAGAAGAGGAGTTGAGGATCTTCACGTTTTATCCTGTTTTGGACAGTTTAGTTCAAGGACTTAATTCAGGATTCAGTCAAGAAACAAAAAGTGTGATATCTGCCGTAGGGAAACTGATGGGACTGAATTTGGGCTCTAACAAGAGTAACAAGTGTGAAACCAGTGATTTTCGAATTTTAGCAGATCAATTCGGAGTGGATGTGTCTGAGCTGGAAGCGGAGTTCAAACTGTTGAAGAGTAGAAAAGGTGGTGATACAGACTCTAACTTTCCCCCCAAAACTGTGCCTGGGTGGCTTGACTGGTTGGGACAGTTTCAAAGAGGTGCTACCTACGATAGCTTTATGACTATAATGGCTAAGTTTGCCACAATGCCAGTCACTAGTTGTACAAGTGAAAGGAGCTTTTCAAAACTAACAGTTTTGAAAAGCAAGCTTAAAACCACAATGTTGCAGGATCGCCTGGAACACTTAATGATCCCGTTCTTAGAACAAGAACTGGCAGATAGAGTCAGTACTGAATCAATCATTAATGAGTTCAAGTCAATGGTGCCTTTCAATAGGCGGATGAGATTGTAAGACGTGTATATATTATATGTAGCTCTTATATGTAGCTTATATGTAGCTAAAGTACACCAACAAAATGTATGTTATGTTGGTTAAATAATGTTTGATGATTGACCATTGAATACCTAGTCTACAAAGAATTAGTTTAATTTATTGGAAACAGATTCACATTAAAATATACATAATAAGTAACAATATGCGGCTGAAACTATCTTCGGGTGATTTTAGCTAATCATCGGGTGATTTTAGGGTTTTCTGATGTTTTTTTAATATATCTTGAAAACCGTTAAAACTCGTCATTTTGGCTCCAAAATTTCAAAAACCCCCGCGGAAGGTTTGGCACCCCCAATTCCAAAACCCTGCGCACGCCTATGACTCCATCTCTTCTTGGGCCTTCCCACTGTTTTTCTTCCAATCGGTCGATAGTTCATTATTTGTTTGGGAATACACAGTTATCCATTCTTCTTCTTTTCTTTCGGTCCAGAAGAGTGTATCCAGCTATGTGTCTCAAGAACCTCATTTCCGCTTTTTCAATTCTTCTAATGTCCTCCTTCGTCAACATCTAATTCTCGCATCCATAGAGCAGAACAGGCACGGCCATCACCTGAGTTTTCTAGAGAATTATAAATTTTAGACTTGGCGACCCTGATTGAACTTTCCGTGGTTCGAAGCCCACGTGAAACAGTAGGTTCCCTATGTGGTAATACTGCAAATGCAATGTTCTTTAAAATTGGATTTGTTTTCTTCGATTGAGAGTGGAGTGTTATACTGGTAAAAGTGATATTTTTCCTCTTCATTCAAAGTAATTAAGGAGTAAAATTCCTTCTGCATCCCAAAAACCGTGGCCATTATTTTGCTTGCTGAAGCGGAGGAGAGCTTGGATGGCGCCACTTCATACTTTGTCATTTAGACTTGGGATCCAAAGTCCCATGTTTTATTGTTTTTTTTATCTGAGATGTTTTGGATTATTGACTATTGAAGAAGCGATTCTCACGTTTTTGTCGTGAGGTGTAAACCACTGAGGCGTAATCTGCTAAGAGCAGAAGAAGAAAAAATTACAGCATGAAACTTAATTCCATTTCTCAAAATTATTTGGTACAAAATCGACATCAAATGTGTCTTCTTTTCGTTTGGAATACCGTTGGAAATAAAATATTCAATGAACTTCTTGCTAATTTTGCCCTTTACCTGTATTATTTGGAAACAATTTTTGGAGTGATTGAAGGAGTGGCCGACCGCTTTGCTAGTTCATGTGGTTACTTCCAATCTTCCATTTTTTTCATTCCAATTTATTTCCTTTCGAAATTCCGCCATTATTGTTTCATTAGCGTAGTCACTTTTAATTACTCTCATGTTTTACTTTCACGAACGTCCTCTCACTCTTATTCCATTCGATTATAATCACTGTTATCCTAAATTCCGTCTTTAAATCACCACATGACTGGTTTTCGTTATAACTGTTTTCTTGAACCGTTGTTTTTCACATTTGCATTTTTAAAATTTCTCCTCCATTGTAAATCGCGCTTCCATCGCTCGGATATTTTAATTGTTTTCTTTGCATTTGACAGTTTTCGAATTTTCGGTCCCCACAAAATAATACGGAATTAATTCCCACGTGATCGAGAAATGTGTCGTTTGCATAACATTTTCCTTCTCAATTTGATCAAAATATATTAAATTTACAAGCATGAAATTAAGCACATCCGATTATAATTTTGTCGTTGTGCAATAATAAATTTTTCAAGGTTTTCATCATTCAAAATTTGAGACTCGGTTATTTAAAACTTCTAACGGGTTCCTTATGGCTGAGCAGTCGCCGAAGAACATCTTTCGGAAAATTTCACAGTTACAATCGAGACTTGATAAAAATTTAATCGAGTTGTTATGTTAACCTTTTCGAAACGGAAAAGGGTGTAAACGAACCCGCATCCTTGTGGATTGCGCTCACGTGCTTTTGAATCCTGAGAGCATAGCGTAAGTGCCGTTTTTGTGATGCGGGTTCGAAGCTCGGGGTAAATTTTTTTAAATAATTTACTGTTTCGCTTTTATACAAACACGTGTCGTTTTGCAGTTGTTTGGTATTTCTGCGGTCGCTTCTCGTGCCGTTGAATCTTGTTTCAACCCAAAAGCTGCTATGCATGCAACTTCCGGAAGTCGTTCACCCTCGCGCTGAGTTCCACGAGCAGGAGGCAAGAGAGACCTTTTTTGATTTAACTCTGAAAGAACTCGCCAACTGTTTCATTAACTGTTTTTTAAATAAAGTAATTAGTGAATTGTAAGACCAACGCGAATTAACATGGCGGTTTTACGACCATATGGTTAGCGTAATTCACATTTTTCGGACGTACATTCATGCAAATTTATTTCAAAATGGGCGCGCGCATGAAATAAACGTACGGTAAATGCAAAGTGTGTCAATGCTAGGTCGTTAGACGAGGTTGCAAACCATATGACTGCAATTTCGTAAACAACGCTTAAAATCATCTGATTTAAAGGGCACCAAAACAATTGAAAAAAATTTAATTCTCTCACGTGCGGTGGCCACTTTTTGAGCTTCGCCTTCAGGAGTACCGTAATACCGTGCGAGAGACAAATATAATACATACTAAAATTCCAGTTTCTGTAATTTATTTTGCATCCATCCATCCTTTCGGAATTTTTCAACTTGCAGAGCTAAGTCCGGCTTGACACTGGGCACGTAGGATATAAAAAAAATTTGCGAACGTTGATTAAATTTTGACCTTCAAAATATGTGTTATCTCGATTTCTCACGCACTTTTTCACTCGAACAGCATATTAATATTAATTTTTGTTTCAGTTAACCTCTTGGGCATTGACCGTGTGGACATGGCAAACTTCGAATTATTGAAGGTCCTCGGAACGGGAGGTAAGTTTCTGGTCAATATTTCCATTGTAACTGTACGCTTTTGTGTTTTGCGTAGTAATAAATCAGTACCTCGTGAATTTCACATTTTCGCAAACATAGAAATAAAATACGCATAACCTTTGGGAGTCTTTGTATGCGTATTTGTTCATTTTGAAACAAAGTGCGATAAATATAGAACCTCGGTAAAGAGAGAGGGTACCATTTGAAATTTACCTTGCTACTAAAATTAAATTTGAACTTGTTGCGAAGTGTCACTTTATCAGTTCAATAATAAATTTTTGCGAATATGTAAACATATAAATAAATAACGTCGAAGGTCGCGTTCGATTTGCCGAAACGTTCAACGCTATCTGTTAGCTTGGAGAGCTTATCACATTTCAAACAGTGGTGGAAATTTTGAAATATTTTGTTTGCATTTTGATCCTCGGACACTTGCCCGGAGCATTTGAATACAATAGGCGATCGTAAAGTCGTTTGGGTACCTCTCATTAACTTGTAAACATCAGGTATCCACTACCTCACGCTTACTTTACCTTGGATAAAAATAATAATATTTTATGTTCAGTTTTTTATTTGAAAAACTACAATGGTATAAATCAAACTGTAGATGCTATTTTGAGATTATTGGGTACAAATTATCGAAACAAGATCATAAATTTAGTTTTGCTTGACCATTTAAAGGAAACGGACAAGGGATTGTGGAACCGATCGGTTTCACGGAAGGGAATCTTTGAAAATTGTTTTGTAATTTAACCTAACCTAAAATATATATAAAATTAATGTCCTTACTCGCCGATTCATCGTGATATCTAGTAAACCTTGCTAGGTAGAACGCTGAAATTCTACATGGTTATTGCTTACGTTGTGTAGTTCAGATCTGTAAATGGGGAGACTGAGGAAAACGCATGGCCAATCAGAGCTAATTTATAAACAGATTCCAAAGTTCGAAGTATAAAAACGTCCTGTGAGGCAGAAGGCCGAACAATCATGGCAATCACGTACTGAACGGCTTAAGGTATTCGCTTTGCGGTAAAGAAATCATTTATTCTAGTTGTAATAATTGTGCATCATTCCGCCGTTATTGTAAAAATAGTGATGATCGTGCAAATCCTGTATCGAACAGTTGCTTCTGAAACGAAACGTGACCGAACCTCACACACGAAGAAGTTCTTGTACAGGAAAAGGAATGTTGGAAATTTTAACAAGCGTGTCAAATTTTTATAACAAGCTGCATGCAATCTCGTCAAAATGGAAATTGAAGATTCTATGATTTTTCATCGGTTGGGTTAAAATAGCGGAAGAACGGGAAAGTTAAGACGGAAAACTGAATGGGTGACCCTTTGAGTACAGCACGTGTCACCACAGGTTAGCGCCCTATTAAAATGAAAAACTCCATAGCTGGAAGTACCCATAATGCCAATTACAGCCCTGATGGGGCGGTAACAACCCGCGGACTGTATAATTCGCCAATTACAACCCTGTGAGGAAAGTAAACACCACAGGGCTGTTACGTACAAGAACAGATGCTGTGGCACACAGTTGGAAATATCCCAAGTCCTAAATTAAGAGTAAGGATAAATTACTAAATAAATTTAGGAAGGTATAAATTAGCACGATTTACCCTCCCCCCCCCCGCCGGCCGGCGCCGTGTCGCGAGAGTGATAAATTTAAGAAAGGTGGTTTAAATTCCAATCTAATTTACGAGTAAGTGCAAATTATTACATAATCAATTGTGCGGTTAGTCCAGTGGTAGAGCATTCGCCCCTCTCCTAGCGTTCTAAATCAGTTGGTAAGCGGGAAGAAACTCCTTAAAATATAGGAAAGTTAAATTTTCAATCAGAAAATTAATCATTTAATTCCTCGATTTTATGCCACTGCAGATTCATTTTAAGGCCTGATGCTAAGAAAATGATTAAATGGATGAATAAACAGAAAATTGAACGAAAGAATTGACCGAAATGGAGAAAATTAAATCATTTAATTCCTCGATTTCCTGCCACTGCAGATTCATTTTAAGGCCTGATGTCAGCGTCGTAGCAAGGGTGAGGCGAAAAAAGGTTTAAAGAAGTCGATTTAAAATATTCAATTTTTGCAAGAAATGCGACCTCACCTTTAAGAAATTAAATGAAAAAGTTGACTTCCGTTAGAAGTTAAAACCCTGAGAGCTTCGAACTGATGAGGTTTTTGAATCCAACTGGACACGTAATGAGAAGATTAAGATTTTCATTACCGAAAAGATTTACACGTTCGTTGCCCCCCCCCACCCGTTTGCAATAGGGAAGTTTTCAACTTTTGAGACAAAAAATTTGCAGATTGTAAACCAATTGAAGAAAGACTCCAATTTACAGCTAAAAAAATTGGCCAAGGTTCAAATCACCAGAAGCACCAATTGCAAGGACATCAAGATGTGGGTGATGATTTGGACGGCCTAGATTTTTTTGGTTCGATGGTAACCAGAAGTATGGAAAGTACTGGGTAGTTGAATAAAACAAAATGGAGACTGCAACGAGAAAAATCGACTCCCCAATTGATATACCACAACAAGATGTGGAGATCATCTAACCAATTTAAAAGCTCAAATGAGCTTCGATGTTGCCATCTCAACCAAAACGGGGCAAAATATGAAAGTCGACTTACCCATTTTTGTCACTGAATACCAGCGCCGTAGCAAGGGTGAGGGACTGAAGCATTCGCCTCAGGCAACCATCGCAATGGGGGCGCTAAACCTTAACAAAACCCAATAAATAATAGTTTAAAATTTTCAAAAAGATAAGAATCTTTTGGGGGGGGGGAGGAAATATTCAAATTTGCCTCTGGCGCCAGAGGAGCTCGTTACGGCGCTGCCTGATGTTATGCAAATGATTAGATGGACGAATAAACAAAAAATCAACAAATTAGGGGACTCGTTTAAAGAGGGTCTGTTTTAATATACAAAGTTAATAAAAACGCCGTAGTCTATTTTCTCGACTACTCCATGGCCTCTTTGACGATGCAACAGGTTTTTGTATGCTTGTAATTTGTTTTGGTACACCTAGAGATATGAAGATGACGTTTCCGTAAGACTCGTAGTGAAGAGAGTCGATTTAGAGCGGGGGCGAAACTTTTTAGATTTTAAAATAAATTTTTATTGCGAGACCCGGATTTCATTGGTAATTTGGAAAAAGGACTTCTCTATTAACAAATAGAAATTATATTTATGAATATATTTTGGTTACTCTTGTTTCTATTCGTCAAAATAAGTGAGGTTGTTTGTAAATCAGTAGCGGCTCGCCTTAAAGGGCACAAGGGCATGCGCTCTACCATCGAAAACCATTGGTATCCAAAAATAATTATATCAATTAAATTTTTTTTGTAAATAGAAATATACGGTAAATTTAGATTTTACAATTTTAATTAAATTTCGTGCTTTCGTTGAAAACTGTTTCGAATAGGTTAGGTAGCTTAAGAGGTGCCTCCCACATTCATGTTGACATTTTAGTTGATAAGTGCAATATCAGCGACTTCAAAGACGAATGTCTTCAAAGACATTTTCTAGAAAGTTAAATTATCTAACATCGTCTACCTACACACTTAAAAAAAATTTCGTACTTTTATTTTCCACTTTTTATTGCTTGCACCCCACTAGCGCCGCTCTGGACACGTCACTGACCTAAACTGGATATTACTCTTATAATGTAATTTGTGTGATCTGAATAAAATTAAATACAGGAATTAATACTGACGGAAGTTAGCGGAAATAAGTCTGCTTATTATGTTTTTTAAGTCGTACTGTTCGTTTTCGAATGTCATGACACATTTCTCCCCTATGCATGTAATATGCGTTCGAAGTGTTTTCACATACATAGAGGATTCCTCACATCAACTAAAACGTGTTAGGACGCGCGTCAGCTTGGCATATAGGGAAGGGGGGTGTTTTGTCATCGTCAGGTTGCCTCGTTATATTTTGTTTTACTTTTTGAGTCGCCATCTATACTCACTATTTGTACTGCAAATAGGCCATGCTTATGGAAAAAATGGTGGCCTAAATCGCTGTATTTGGAAGCCATTGGTTAAAAGTAAAATATCCGCTGTTTTGCTTAGTTTTCATTTGCGTTCAGCCCTCTACATGTGCATCAAGTACACGGACTAACAATTACTTATCTGTGATTATATTGTCCAATTCTGAACACTGGCCTGTTCTATCCATTACATACTGTTCCTTGTTGCTAAGGTTTGAGTATAGGGGGGGGGGGGTTACGATTTAACGTAGATTAAATCACGTTAACGTGATTAACAACGCGGTATTCTTAAATCAGGCGCCATACGATCACCCATCCAAGTTCGAACCGCTTCTCAGCATTACACAATATTTATTTCTGTTTATCTTATTTTTTATTGGAGGTCGGAAGTTTATAGTAATGCCCTAAAGCCATGAACATTGCGCAGAAGACGAAAATGCGTTTGATATCAACTGATTGATTTTTTCCTTTCACAACGATACGATGTTTACTTCTGATAGTGAAGACCACTCTTTGGGCATTCGTAAATTGCTGTCCAACTTAGATCCTTGCTCGTGAACCACATTAATATTATGTGACCTATATTTTCTTCCATTTCCGATACTATTTCTGGTTGAATCACCAAGAACAAAATTTTTCAATTGAAAAAGAGACGTCAACCATATTGGGAGGAGTAGGCAGTCATTGGTACTCATATTATTTGAACAACGAGATTTTTATTCGTTTCCAAGGAAGTTGTGCCAAATTGAATTGAATGATTTCAGAGTAAATCCACGAAACACAAATGCAATTCTTGCATTTCAACAAAAATAATCTGTCATTCTCCCAAGTTCATTTTTGTTTGGCCAAAATTCCCCATCTCATTCGACCCAATTAATTCGCTAAAATTCTGGCGGGTTATCTAGAAAACATTGTTATTTTTGACATGGAAAAGAATTCTAAAACGAATTTCTTTGTTTTGGGAGTTTTGCGAAAACAATAACGAAATTCCGCGTCATTATTAAACAGAAGCGACCTTTGGTTTTAGGATCTTTTTGACGCAAGCGATACTTCGTCCAAGGGTATTTCCAAAATACCTCATTGTTGTGGATTCCCGTGACCCGTGTAAACAACGATACAAAAATCTTGGAATACTTTTTGTCCTTGATAGCAAAAATTGCACTTTTAGGTCGACGTTTTGGCACACTTCCATTTATTTGTTGAAGTATTTACCAAGATTCTCCTCGAAACAGTTTATGTGCTTTTGGTTAATTAAAATGTTTTACGACCCAAAATATACTACATAGTGCACATAAATTACCTCGCCTAGTAGATCGTCCAAATTTGCATATCTAATGAAGTGTCAACGTGTACCTGCGGTACCTACTTGGCTATGTCGTTTTACTTACACGGATTCGTAATTGTTTTTGATATTTTAACACGTGTAGGAACGATTAGTTTGATTGATATACAACAATGTGATAAGATGCGGTCATTAGTAAATCGCTGTTGTTATTTCTACGTTGCACATTTTAAAAAGTCCAAAATAAAGAGTTAACGACCTTCTAAGGTCGCATAGATACACATAGAACGTTGCACTGGAGCTTCATCACCTACTCAAATGTCGATGGTTTTTTGATCACTTTGATGCTTATTTTTTTGCAAAGCTTGGATGAACTCCAATGCAACGTCAAAAGAGGGTTCGCTCAACTTGGCGAGACTAATTTCTTTTATTTTTTTTGTTTCAGCGTACGGCAAAGTTTTTCTCGTCCGAAAGCGTGGTGGCAGCGACCACGGCCGTCTGTACGCCATGAAAGTGCTGAAGAAGGCCACAATTGTACAAAAGAAAAAAACCACCGAACACACCAAAACCGAAAGACAAGTTCTCGAAGCCGTCCGGGATAATCCATTTCTCGTCACACTTCACTATGCCTTCCAAACCGATGCCAAATTGCACCTTATTTTGGGTAAGTTTTGATACGCTACTGGTTTTGTTCGACTTTGCTTTCGACACCTGTCCCTCACATGCCATATCCATATAGAACCACAGTACGAACCTGCAGGAATGTCATGAGTCAGCTTTTTCGGTAGCTCATAAATAATAATAATTGTTGTATCAATAACAACGGCAGCGTAAAACGCAATGTGTGGGTTTTGATCTATGGAACACTTTCGTTTTTTTGCAAGTCCATAACTGGGACATTCTTGACATATTTTAGCTTATCAGGTGGGCTTGCTTTAGATCTCATTCTTTTTGAATTCCTCTATTGGAATAATTATAAAAATTTGTATTATTGTTGCGCGCAATGATCTCGGAAAATTAGCTAGGTGAAAGTAAGCGATATGAAAGTCCGTTTCACTTTCACCGATTTAGAAAATTATTGTGTCGAACGACGCAAATTTTGATTTAAATGTTAAATTTTTGCGTTGTGTCGGTACTTTGGAAGAAAATAAATGTGACAGATTAAATTGGGGACACGAGGTCCAAAATAGCGACGACACAGATTAAGAAAGAAATGTACGATTTCGAAAATTTTTTAAATCGAAGGTATTTTTTTCCATGCGCATAACAAATAAAAAACGGTTTTTTTTTTGTAAAATCCAGACCTTATCAGTTGTGGTGATAACGTAAACGCATTAGAATTTTTTTTATTATTTATAATTTATTAGTTGGTGATATGTAAACACGGCAGTTCGGTTATTTGTTATGATTATTTGTTGTAATTTTTTCTAACGTGACCTTGCTGCTGGTAAGTTCCCGAGTCCTTGGTAAAAGGTGTTTTGATCAGGAAACTTCATTAGTTTGCAATTAACGAATCGTTACTTCTAAATTATTCCGATATTGCTTTTAGAAAGTCAAAACTTCGTTTTTCGGTAATCTTTTCCGCCATTTTCACATTCGAAATTTGGCGCAATTAGTTATGGTGAGTTGGTAAAATTTTTGGTGAGATTTCTCCAAATTACCTCGGAACAAAGGCGCGCAGTCTGTAAGAAATACGGAATCGATAATAAATTAGGCAATGATAAAGGGCTAAAATGCGGCGTTTTCTAGTAAGAAAATTGGAAAACTTTCAAATGTACACTCGAAATTCGATTATCGCTATTAAGTTTCGCTAATCTCATTTTAAGCGCACAAGTGACCTTAATTTTGCGTTTTCATGCTTAATTTTGGAGCTTGTTACGGTTTTTGCACGAGTTTAGACCATTTGATTTTCTTACGTTGCGAAACGTCGAAGTTGTGAACTTTTTCTAATGAAACAGCTGGGAGTCGGTTGTTTGACTTGCTGCCAAACTTCCAAGTGGAACTTGGGAGTGATATACAACTTAATTTTCTTCGTCTCGGAAGGATTGCTTCACAAATTTAAAAAAATGCACTACAACGCAATGCATATTTGATAAAAAGATAAGAATACTTCATTTATCTATGAGAGCATGATGTGATTACATTCCGAGTCTGAGATGGTTCGATTTATTATATCATGGCCATCATGGCTTATTATCTCTTCAATTGTGCATTACTCTTAACCATCTCTCCTTCGTTATTTAATTCGGAAACCCCTGTTCCACATAACAAGAACACGTGTTTATATTAATGGGGGGGGGCAGTTTTGTCAGGATTGTCTAATCTTTATCAGCATCGGAATTGCTGATACCATCTTTGCTGGTACGGGAGCGTTCAAGTATTACGTAACGAATTTGGGGGGAGGGGGGGGGTCTTGTAAAACGTTACGATGCGTTACAGGGGCGGGAGGGGGGGTTTGAACTACGCGTTACGTAACATTGTTTTAGCGACTTTCCGGTACTTTACGCCACATAATTGTGACTTTTCGGTAAAAATGGTCACTTGGTGGTTACGTAACGTTTTACTAGGGGGGAGGGGGGTCTTGTAAAACGTTACGGCGCGTTACATGGGGGGGGAGGGGGGGTCAAAAATCTCAAAAAATTGCGTTACGTAATACTTGAACGCTCCCTACGACGTTTTCTTTTAATATCATTGAATGTCTTGTCAGTGGTCTCTCATTTTCTTTAACCGGAAAGAGTATCATAAAGGCTGCGAATGAAATTTTTTTGTTATATTTGTGGCATCTATCCAGAAATGATTTTAGTATCCATTTTGCCCATCGCCAGCCTGAGAAGATGAGGAGCAACGTCCAATATTTCATCAGTGGAAAATTATTGTACAAACAATTTTTTTCGACCACAAAGTACTGCTTATTGTAAATTCATTGATTTTATCTTGGGCTTTTAGGATGTTTTCTTCTCGCCGTCAATCAATTGAATGCTACAGACACACAGATAAATTTAGGTTATTATATTATTATGTTTATAAGATGGTCAAAAACATCAACAAGATAATTATTATCCTAGTTTCAGGATAACAGCAAAGGGTCACAAAAAGCCAGTTTGTTATTCTTCCTTCCAACCTTCGCATCACCAACCTATCTATTTTCGTATTTGTTTTCGCTCCGAGGAAGAAGTTATCGGCGGTTTTCCGCGTTTATGTATAATTTTAAATATTAAAACCGAAGGATGTGGGAAACAGAATCCAGAGATGGGGACAAAAGGTACGAATCCGAATCGGGTATTTAAAACATAACGGCCTTAATTTATTTGTTTTTAACCCTAAATTGATCCGTTAATCTCTCCAGTGCTGCCTTTAGGGCGTACAATCCAATAAAATTGCCGTTACATATCCTCTAATATTATTCTAGTCTGTTATCACTCCAGTGCTGCCTTTAGGGCGTACAATCCAATAAAATTGCCGTTACATATCCTCTAATATTATTCTAGTCTGTTATCATTGCGATGTGAGAGGGACGTAATTGTAAAGGAAATATCTTAAAACGAAAATAAAGATCTAATTACACTGACATTCACCGTGCTTGACGTGGTTTACCACTTCCTTTTGATCTGCACACTTTTCCATAACATAATTATTTTGTTCGTCATTCGATCCACACTCATCCTTTTAACATGGCAGTTATTTAGCCACGGGACATTGCCACCTTTACATGGGCTTGGTTGAACGAATTTCAGTCACACGTTTATTTTTCACATTAATTTATTTTTAATTTTCGCCTTCAAGCGAATGCAAATCACGAGAGTCGAGCACTCAATCAGAGTGGTAGTGCTGAACATCGGCTTCCTTCTCTATCTACCATAATTATACTTTTTCTCTTGCTAAGGTTGAGTATGGGAGACCTACTGTTTAACGTTGATTGTAAACGTTTAATATTTGTTCTGTTTTTCTGTTTACTTCTTCCTGTTTGAGGGTAAATTGTATTGTAAAGAAATTCAGAATAAAGGTGCGTTTTTCATGTTTTTAGAAATTTTAGACCATTTAGAGCTGCTCTACAATGTTCGGTTAAACTCCGGGTAGGTTAACCAACAGATAATTAAGCAACTTCAAAAGCAATTTCAAACTTTAAACCGTAAGTTAAGCCAACCGGAGTTTAACCTAGTATTGTAAAATTGCGGCTCTTCACCGAATAATTTTTTTTTAAATCAATGCCTCTTCATCCGCCTTTGTTTTGCAATTTGAGTACCTTCGTTCGTGCTTTTCAATATTGTTTTAAATCGGTTCAATACAGATCCTGAACATTTGCATGTTCATCAATGCCTCAAAAAATGTTTTTACTTGCTTAAGAGCTCACTCGTTAAATGTACAGCCTTCCATTCCATACGGAAGAACGGGAAAAACCGTAGCAATTTACTATCTTCCCTCTCAGACTTGATGCCAGATGGTGCCCACATCATAGTTTCTTCATGCTTCAGATAGACAAAGCTTAGGGGAGTTTTGGAAATGCTGGTGAAGTTGCAAATGTTATCAAGAGATAGCGCTTCTAAATTGGAAGGCTGAATTAATGCCTGGAGTGCCAATCATAAACCTCTTAGGGCCGGTTGTATAACAGAGGTTAATCCTTGAGTAAGAGGTAACCCAGGGATTTCTGCTATTTGATACACCAAAATTCCCTGGGTTAACAGAGGTTCAACCTCGAGTAAAGGTTAACCCAGGAATGTTTGCCAATCAGCCAATCAAATGGCAGAAATCCCTGGGTTAACCTTTACTGTTGAACCTCTGTTGTACAACCGGCCCTTAAACGTCCGTGACACGAATGCAAATGAAGAATGATAATAGTAAAGCAATTTATTATGACTTCAAATTAAGTAACGCCATCTGTTGATACTTTTTCAACTACAGCAGGTGTTTCCAAAACCGTCATAGAGTTTGTCAATATGATACTTTACAAACAAAGCTACTTCAACGCTCCGGCTCCTTTAACGAGTATTTTAATGTTACATCCAATGCTCTAGAGACGTTTCAATGCAGTTTCCTCATGATAAATTTGTAATTTATAAAAATAATAGCAGCCAATTTATGCTGTTTGCTTTTATTTCTTGGTTTTTAAATTGTAAATGCATAATATCGGGGCCTCTTTAAGGGAGTGTACCGGGGGTGAATACCCGGGCGCCAGAACCGCAGGAGCAGCAGAAGCCAAAAAAGAATAATGAGAAAAAACTGAAAGGATAATACCGTTATCTGCCTTCACAAAAACCGGGTAATTCGGATTTCTGTATGTTCATTTACAAAAAATGTTAATTAACCATATTTGACATCGTAGCCCTTTTTTCATGTAGTAATTATTTCTGATTCCTTATCGAATTAATAGTTTCGAATTTATCTGTTCTGTCAAATTCAGAAGAACTCTGGCAGTATCGCATTGAACACACTTGTTCTTATATGTCGAGCAATATTAGGCGTGGCTAGTACTTGAATGGGTGACCGTTTGAGTGCTACACTACGGAAGTACTCGTTGTTGTCGAAAAATCGAGAAAGTTGCATGGCATATTCATTCCTTATCATTAATAGTTGGTTGATAAAAAGTTCACCGCTACAGGTAAAAGGCCCCTTGCTTTGGAGCAGGTGCAGTTCCTGTTACTCGAGTCTTCGCTTCGGTACACTGTATTTTTGCAACCCTTTAACGCACCCCTCCCTTTTTGCAGTCTGCAGTGCCGATATTTACTCCACTACGCTTGAATCCGACTATTCTATGATGATAAAAAAGAAAAATTTAGTACTCTCATTTATTTTGCGCTAATTTTTGTAGTGGCTGTAGAAAAAAGTAGTGTGTATACCACGACCAGAATGTGTCCTTGTGGTCTTATCATTGTTGCTGACTTCGGCTATACGCGAGCGCCAATATATTTTCTGTTTGAGGTGTATAGTATAATATTCTATGCATAATACCAATTTGGGGGGGGGGGGGGGGTAAATGTTAGAAAAATAGAATTATAGAGTTCTTTGAATTAATTTTAGCGCACATTTTTTATCCCCTTTCCCCGGGAAATAGGTAGATTAATCTAGATTTCATAATCTTACTCTCTGAATTTTCTGATCCTTACTGAGATGCAAAAAGATAATATAAAAAAAAGTTTATTGAACAATCTTCTGATAACACTCGCTCCCCAAAGATTTAAAAGTTGTATTTAGTATTTGCATTTAATTTTTTATAAGTAGCGAATCCATCAATATTTCCAAATCCCCTCCCCCCGCGGTTTCATTTTTACATAATCGCTTTTAGTTTGGTTTGTTTACTTCACCGAAAAGTGTAAAAAGGGAATCCCCACTAGTTGTCAATACTGTGAACGTCTGTATGAAATATTTATGATAAGGTCATCTTGTCAATTAAAGTGAAAGTATCTGTGAATACCTAACTTTTTATAATTTTGAAACTTGTATATTATTGGTATTAGCAAAAGTTTTGTTATGATTTTTTTTCAAAGTTTCCCAAGCAAAAATAATTATGCCTGTTAACATATTTTATTGTATTATAATATCCTTTCCAGACCTACACAACCGGATCGTAATAGAAGCATGCCATTGGCTGAATTTGAATTTTAGTGTGGAGTAATCCGTTATGCACCGTAACCACTCGAGAGCACTTTGCCTTTTGGTTAACAACAAATTTTCTTTTATGAATCTCACATTTATGTCCGCTTTCTATTAATTTAATTATAACATTTGTTTAAACTGTTCAAATGTGCGTGCAATGAAATTGATAACCTCATAACTTTTAGTTGCTGTTTAAACTTTTACAATCTAATAAAGTAACTAGATTTTAAAATTTCAAAATAAAGAAAAAAGCGAGATAATAATAATTAGAAAAGTAACTACGGCGCAGTTCTGATTTTCAATCAATGACGTGCTTGTATTTTGGTCCAACTGTGAAGGTCTCGAAGGGATGTTTATATTATGCATGCTAATGATTCGAGTTCGAATCTTTTATCGACGACTTCTTAACCAATGAAAACGAAAAAACCTTCCTTTTTCTCAATATTTTCGAAAAACAAAAATGTTTATTTTTTTAAATCATGTTTTGGTGTCCTGGCATTTGCTACCGCGAGATACATTATTCAAGGTCGCTCAAGGTTGAAGTTACACTTGGTGTTAATAATCGAATTTTGTTAAATTAATTCCTAATCGCAATCAGTGTAAATTTTCAATTGTTATGATTTTCGATTATTAAACTCCCCAGAGGTCAATCTTGAGGTTCCGATAACCCTAAAAAAACAAGTTAAAAATTGCTCAAGTGATTGTTTAGTTTATTTTTCAACGAATATCAAGGTCATTTCGTTTAAATCACACCAAAATTAAGTTTTTGCGTTTAATATCAAATTTTGCCACTTGCAAAAAATAGTTCAAGGTCATCCAAGGACAAACGAACCCAACTTGACCGTTTTGGTTTTACATTTAAATAACGTCGAAGGGGAGGGTCTGCCGTAGTTACCGATCAATCTAATCAAATTTTTTTTTGCAGATTACGTTGCCGGTGGCGAACTGTTCACACATTTATACCAAAGAGAGCACTTCACCGAACACGAAGTGCGAATTTATATCGGAGAAATTATATTAGCGCTTGAACATTTACATAAGGTAAGTTCCCCCTATTTTTTTTTTGACCACACTGCGTACGATTGTTTTATTTGGGTTATGCACGCGCCTGGTATTTCTCGCGTTGTTTACTCGTTCGAAAAAATTGATCTTTTCGGTCGTTTCCAATTTATAATTTAACGTCTCCCACAACTCGTGAAAAAAAGTCGACTAAATAATTAAATTAGGACAGCTTAAGAGGTGTTAAGTGCTTCGGAAATGTGCGGAATTTGGGTCACGATTTTTTTAAATCGCGCGTGTCTCCAAAAACTATAAGATGCGCTTGTGTGTTTACGTTTTGTACGATACGAAAATGTAAATAAG
Organism: Podabrus alpinus; assembly: GCA_932274525.1. NCBI lineage: Eukaryota > Metazoa > Arthropoda > Insecta > Coleoptera > Cantharidae > Podabrus > Podabrus alpinus. The sequence continues at coordinate 39,744,553 of OW026452.1, read as the reverse complement.
TGGGCGGGAACCACATAAACCTAGACTCGTTTGTTTTTATTTACGGATTCGAACCCGCGACCTTTCCGTCGTCGTCCAAAATCGTGAGAACTTTGAAAATTATTCAGGTTTTTTAATTGTTCGGTTTTTATGTATTAAGGCTATCGCGGTTGTTGCTGCAGAGTTCGAAGTGCACCATTTTAACAACTCTTAATTTATTCTCTCATTATTAAAGCTATTTACGTAACAGTTGGACTTTTGAATCCATAATTTCCGTTTTATAAATTTTTGGGGTCTCTGTCCTGACATCCGTTGTAGAAATTTTTTTTTTTTAAATTTCGACTTGACTTGCCTCGGGCTCGAGAAAAATCTAAACAGGGCGTTTTTCTTGCCGGCCTTGTCAGGCGCAACATTTAAGCGACCTTATGGATCGCTTTTTTTGCCAATTCTATTTTGTTGACATTTTGTGTGCTAGATTTGTAAAATGACAGGAAAAGCTATTGGGTTTCGATGTGGTTGTGGGTGAAAGGAATTGAATTAATGGAGTGAAAGTTTTTCGGAATTTGTTTATTCGAGTTATGTAATTGGTAAAGGTTAATAAAGCGTTTCTTAATTGATAATAAAAGTCTTGTGGAGCGAGAGAAAATAAAAAATTTCCAATTCGCCACGTGTGACGAGCAAGAAAAACTCGTTCCATCAAAGGCGAATTTCCAAGGTCGCAGTGAAAACGCTCGCAAAGTTTTGTTTTGTAAAATTTTGCTAAAATGCCCAGAAGCTGGTTTATTTTTGAACTCGCGTTTTGATATTTTTTCGCTTGTTTCCATGCCAAACGGTTGAGTTTTTTCATTGCCGACAGGTGACCTTTGAAATTTTTGCAATTTAAAGGAGCCGTTCAACTTGCGAACCTTTCCAATCAGTTGTAATCTTTGCTAATAGGATTTTTAATTTTTCCATATTGAAAAGTTTCCTATAGTTTCAATTTTTCGTTTGTCAAATTTCGTTGGTTCATTTCACTCATCATGAAACTTAAAGGCGCCCCAGGGGATCGTGCAATTACGAAGGGACGTTGAACGAAGCCATCCCTTCGAGCGCCCCCACAACAACGTGGTTGTCATATTAATTACTTCATTTTTGTGAATATTGGCTAGCTTTCCAAATAAATGTCTCCTTTGAGGATGTGGGTATCTATTCCACGTTGGTTAGCCCCAATTATTCATGCTGAGGTGAAAGTAGATAACAGGTTCCATTCCTGATAAAACTAAGAAGTGATATTTGATCTGATGCTGTAATAAAACACAATTCTCCAACCCAGTGTTCAGTTAGCCAAACTTTATGAGAGAATTTTGCAAACACCTGATGGAGTTCAAAAGGTTATCAACAGATGGTATTATTAAATTGGAAGGCGGAATAAATGGTTTAATGTTTAAATGATGATAAAAAAGATGTTTAAATATGATAGTATTTATTATCTAAATTTTTTTAAATTATTTATACCTCACTCTCTTATATCAAATTTATCAAAGGAAATCTTCGTTCTTTCAGATCTTGCAGAAGTTTTTCACTTTCCAAGAGTTGTACCAGCTTAATTTCATGAGACGGTGATCGGCTTAAGCAGTTAAGTGCATTGCTGCTAATGCGGAATGCCCGGTTCGACTCCGGGCTCAGTAAAAACTTTATTCTGACCGTCTCCCCTCGGAAGGCAATGGCAAACCACCGAGGTGTAATATGCTTAGAACAGCCTCTCTGGAGATGAAGTGTATACACTTCCCGCGGTTCGGAGCCCGCGTTAAACAAGTAGGTCCCCTATGTGTGTGATAGTACTACAAATGCACAACACATACTACATAGGAGAGAGGTCGCCAACATCCGGTAACGGATAGGCACGTGAAGAAGAAGAAGAATTTCATCGGGGGGGGGGGGCATAATAACGCAAAATGATGGTTCATTTTTGAAAACTCATGGATATACCTTCTCCTTCTAAAAATATCTACTGCGTTTGTTACCTTTTTCTATCTAACATTGACGCATGCCGAACTGTGGAGGTTTATGAATAGGGGGGGGGGGGGTGTATAGAAGCATCACGACAAAGCTACCTGAATTGCACAATGAAACGTTCAGTCCACAAATCTGCCATCCGAACTGCACCACCTTAATTTCAGGTAAACGCCTGACTTTTAATAGATAGTTTGTCCGAATTGTACCTCCAATGTAATGTTCCATATTTTTCAAAATTCAAGCACAAAACTGGAGTTTCAGTAAATAATTCTTAAATGATGAATTATAAAGTTACCACTGGTGCTCAAGTTTAGACTTCTATAACTTTTTAAATTTCATTTTTGCCTGTGTTTGTGTTCTTAACATTGTCCCTGATATACCGTGGTGCAGTTCGGGCAGCACCACCCGAACGACTCTGGTATGTCATTAATTAATAAAATGCTTCGGGCCTATTTACTATTTTGACTATTTTTATCAGCCCTGGTTAATAAATTGCTTGAACAGCAATACCAACGAATAATTACATAATAAAGCAATTTATTACGACTTCGGATTAAATAGGCCCATCTGTTGAAAATCTCACTGCAACGGACGTTTTCAAAAATTCCACAAGGTTTACCCTGGTTTGTCAATCTATTACTACACTGTCGTTCTTAGTTAAAACGTCCTAACTAATAAATTTATTGGGTTTATATGAATGCTACAAACGCCGTGTTAATTTTATGTAAGATTTAAAAATCGAAAATAAAATGTTTTGCTTCAATAAATAGTTCAACATCTTAAAATAAGTGTGTGGAAATCTCATACCGATATTTATATATTACTTTTCGAGTTATAGCACTTTAAACGGACTAATGAGTAAATATCAATGGGGAACATGCATGAATAAAAAAATTTAGTTAAAACAGTATTTTCCGATTAATCCTATATATTAAATATCAAATCAGCAAAAATAATTTCTATTTATTGTATTTTGTTATAATGTTATAAATAATCCATTTTAAAATTCAATGATAATTTAAAATAAATCATGTGACCTTAAACGCAACGCGTTTGGTTTAAGTCACCGGCACAATAACAATAACCTCACTTTCTTGTTTACTCTACTCGTGTAGAGTACTTTTTTAACTTTTTGTTTTTAATTGATTTAATTATGATAAATAACAGCTTTTAACACTAACAAACTTCAACTTTCAAAGCACAAAACCACAGAACAATAATATAAATGAATGTAAAATTCTGTCTTGTGACGTCACAAGCCAATGGCATTTGCGCGGTCGTTTCCTTCAATTCAAATTGACGGATTTTTAAATATTTTTTAAATTATTATCAAAACGAAAATAAATAAATTAAATATCATTAATTAGTGTATTTAGTTATTTTTGATCCAACTACGCTATAAAAAAAATTTATGCAACTTCCCTATTATATAAAATAATAACCCAAAGTGTTTCGTTAAATTTGGATATTTTTTTAAGTTTACGTCCTTCACATCTGACGATACGAAAATTTTAATTTATTAACCATACAGCATGAGGAAGGGCGCAGGAATCACAAGTCAGGGAAAACGGGAAAAATCTCGGAATTGTCAGGGAATTTTGAATATTTTTCTAGAAAAATATGCAACAGACTTCAAAACTTAATGAAGTTTTTTACTTTGAAACGTTCTTTAGGACGTTTTAACTAAGGACGTTAGTACGATATATAGGCAAAGTTAAGGCGAAGGAAACTAAATGATATAACCATATTTGGTGGGCGGGGGTAAAAATAGCTTAATTTTTTATATTACGGGGGGGGGGGGGGTCCCTTAAGTACGTACTTAAGGGTCAAATTTATATTGCAGAAATGTCGGCGTTAATTTACATTAGCAAATCAAATATAAATATTTTGCTTTTCTTCTGCTTCTGATCGTATTTTGTTGAATCAGAATTTCGTGCCACTTTCTTTTATTTGTTTTCAGATTACTTTTTGTTTTTAGACCACGGCACGGCCGGGATTAAAACCGGGGTTTTTCCCTGTTTAGTTTTCCGGTGTACAATATAATGCTAATTGTCCAAGTCTCGGTTATCCGATCTTCGGAGTTAACTGAGCAGAATCTCTTAATACTATTTTTCATGTTGTTCGAGGGGCCAATATAAAATTTATTTTATCTGAGCCTTCCCGATTACGCAATCCTTTCTTATGTACCGCCCATTATCAGTCTGTCGAATGAAATGATAAATTAGTCAGCCGTCTGTCGGTTCATGATATGAACACATTTAGATTTTTTACTTTTCAAGAGCTGGACCCCCCCCCCCCCTTATAAAAATCCGCTTATTTTGTTACCCTTTTCTATCCGAAATGGGAGGGCTCCAAACCGTAGTGGTTTATGACTGGGGGGGGGGATTCGTCGTTATTGGATCTGATTTTGAATACTTTCTGGGGAATTTTTCAGTTATTTATTTTAATTTACGCATCAATTTCCAAAACTTAAAAACTCCTTATTGTATTCAAGATGAATCGCTGAAAAAAATACATTTTCATCCTAGATATTCATATTCCACATTATTAATATTTTCATCATCTGATATGAGCTGTGCAATATGCTAAAATTGATAACTTGGGGCTATTTCAAGTTTAAACCGTAATCTATGTGTTAAGTATTCGTTCAGTTTTTGAGAAAATTTTAGTTAATCTTTCAGCCTGATTTATTAAAAATTTTTCATAAGTTTGCTGTAATCTTATCTCGACGATATCATTTTATTTTGATTCTATCTATAACGGAAGTTCTCTTCTTCCATATCTATGAATCCTTTTTTTCCTCAATCGGCCATGAAATTTTAAAAAATTTCAGTACTCTGCAGAAAATTAGAAGTTAATCGAGTAGTTTAGTAGAATTCCGAGTTTTCCCTCCAAACATTTCCTGAAATCAATTTTATTTTCTCCAAAGCTCCCATAATTTTCTATCTTGTCTCACATTTATGCCTTAATTGCTGTTTTAAATTGTCACACAATAATTTGATGTTAGAAAATTAAATTTTTTCAGCATTTTCCTATGAAAGTCATACTTTTAATTTTAATTGAAGACAAACTTCTTCAATAATTTATTATCCTGCTCCAAGGTACTCAACATTTTCCCAACATTTCCTTATAACATCTGAGCTGATTAAACCTTAAACCACGCATTCGTATTTTTGACACTGTTACGGTGAACGGATGTCCACATATTAGCTTTCCTCTAGCTCTTCTGTCCATGCTGATACACCAAACAAGCCTTCCAAATTTTCTTCGATTTCAGTTTCTAAATTAGAAAACCCAATGTTGTAGTTCAATTTATAATAAAATCGTAAAAATAATGTCGCATTGTGTTTTATCGTATAAATCTACTCATTATAACAATTCGAAAGAGTTTTATTGGCGACGGAGGTGGGTGGCGTGTGTTAGTTTTACGACAATCTTATCGAAACCATTTGTTTTTGTTGTAGTTGTTTTCGACGATATTGTAAGAGAATTCGTTCAAATTGCGCTTTTTGATTGCGCCACAGCGTATGTATATTTTAGTCGTAAGAATTTTGCACGTAGTACGTATGCAGTTCGCATTGATGCACTTACTATTTCGTCACTCTTCCTAATGGAATGCTGCCTGCCGACTTGGAAACACAAATCATAACCATACGTCGATGGCGTTTTATGTTGCCTCACTTGGTGGTGGGTCGAACCGAATTCACTTCTTGTGTTTCTGCTTAATTTGGGGTGCGAGTTCTTTAACCCTCCGATCATGTTACATAAAAGTCGAAACGGTAGGTTGTCGATGTCGAACTTCCTTTCCTCGAGCGTTGCTCTTTTGTTTTGCTTATTCAACCTAACAAACGCGCTAACCTCAGCGCCATATTTTTTCTAAAACCATTACGTTTTGACTTTTTGACTTCGTCTCGACTTGCTCCTCATAAAACTTGCGACAGTCATTCCCCTTTTGGATTTCGTTTTTGTTTGCCTCCATTAACACGACGGAAGTGTATTTTATTTAAACCTTTTCTGATGTATAGAAAGAGAGATAGTATTGGGTTCTTATCTAAAGTGCCTGATAAATATAATTTAAAATTCTTTCAGTTTTCCTGCCCTTCGTTTAACAAAATTTTCCTGCCCAACTGCATCGACCAGGTGCATTTAAAAATAACATAATATTTTATAAAATCGCCGAAGATTTTTAACATTTTGTGCGCTAAATTGGTAGTCTCGTATATTTAAGTCCCTCTTTGGTTACCGAGCCAGGTGTTGGGCTAGGACCTGCAGGTTAACAAGCGATTTTCGCACATATTTCAAGAACGAATACGTTAACCAGACAGAACACCTGGTTAGGTTGAGGAGGTAACTTATGGTGTGCCTTTGTTACTGTTTAACATTGCCGGTATCAACGACCCTTAAATATTATGTACCCAGGTACATAAAATTTAATTTTACCAAATATTTACAAATTTTAATCTTTTTTTTTCTGTTTTAGCTTGGAATCATATACAGGGATATTAAATTAGAAAACATTTTGGTGGACGAATCGGGTCATATCGTTTTGACTGATTTTGGATTAAGTAAGGAATTGCCAAGGGACCAAAATGGCGACATCGATCAACGCGCTTATTCTTTCTGCGGCACCATCGAATATATGGCGCCCGAGGTGGTCAGAGGCGGCACCACCGGTCACGACATCGTAAGTACTATGTAATTTACTCTTCTCGTCCTTGCCAAAAAAAAATCGACCCAAAAAGTGTTACTCAGAAAACGCAATTTGAGATAAAAAGAACGGTGTAAATAAACCGCCACCGTTTCGCTCGTGCAATTCGGTGGTTACACGTGCCCACTTTGCTCTTTCACAATTTCCTCGTCTTGCCTGGATGGAGCGCTTTTCAGTTTCAAATGGTGAAATCACTATTCGGGATTCCCCCGCTAAGATACCGGAATTACTTATTCGTGTATACTTGGTCGATATTAATGAGGGTCATCTTGATATCGAAAAGAGTTAACAGGTGGTGATTCATCATTCTTAACAAGAGCGTGAAATAATCTAACGCATCACATAACTTCGTCCATTGTACACTCCTAAAGTTCAACTCGTAAGTGCGCTCATGGAATTGAGTCACGAAGAGAATTTTCCCATGAATGAGCGCACCGTTCAAGGACCCACATGGACGCAACGAAAGGGTTAAACTCTGAAATCAATTGTTTTTTCATATTATCAAAAATCCACAAAATTCATTGATAAACGTTCTTCCACTTTCCAACGAATTAGGTTACCCCAGTTTGGTAAATCTAATTTTGGGGTTCGAATTAACCCGTATCGCGTGCGTTAGCGAGACACGCAGACGGTCTCATCAATTTAATAGGTAAAAATTTTGTTCTGACCCAAATTGTGGAAGAAAATTTCGCAAGTTTGTTATCAGCAAACAAAGCACTGCAATTTCTACTTATGTAACGAATCTTGACAATGTTATTGATTTCCTTTATGAAGCTTTGTTTGCCTTTATCTGCATTACTACATAATATATAAACAACGGCGCAATAAAATTAAGACGAGTAAATTTTGGAAAATTACAAGATAATTAGACAACCTTTTTTAAAGCATGATTTGTTGCAATCGAAGGTGAGAATGTGCAAATGCAATATTATATTTTCCTTATCCATTCAAGGTCTCCGTGCATTAGTTCTGCATCGTAAAAACGCCATGGTACCTTGACAAAGGTGTGCAATAAGTGCACACCGATACTATAAAAATTGCAATTTACAAACTTGAAAAAAAAAGTTTTAAATTTTCCGCCGCGCAGTGTTCACATGGTTGGCATTTTCGTAATTAATTTATACGGCAACAATAATTAAAAAAATTATAATTAGGAGCGAATTTATTATTTCTTGTTTAATTAGGTTTATGGGTTAAGTGTGTCGTAAGTAAATTCCGAACCGTTTGCATTTTAACACTTTAACGCGAAAGCGACGTCGACACGTGGACGAAAGTCGGGAAGTCCCCCGTCCAATTGTTGTGTAATTGCGGTTTGTAGTCTGGTGGGTCGCGAAAAAATTAAAAGTGACAAAACGTTCTCGTTTTTTTTCCTCTCTCTGCGATTGTTAGGTAACTTTCTATTTGTTTTTCTAACTTGCGCAAGTCATTTTTTGTTTTGCTTGCGTTCGTTCGTGGAGAAAGGTAATAAATATGCGCGTGGACCACAAGCTCATTGAAACTTTTTTTTTGTTGTATTGAATAAGGTGAAGGTGAGGAGAAATTCTAATTTATCAATTTTTATACCGTGCTGGGGCCCCCGCAAAGATATGACAAAAAACCGAATCTGCATAAAATGTTTCCGACCCAGTTTGTGAGAGCGGAAGGAAATTTTTTTCTGGGTGTGCCTGCGTTACCCCGTTTCAAACTCGCGAGGTTCGTTTAATCAAAATCACAGTCAACCCAGGGTTTTCTGCCTTCAGCCCATATGGTTGTCTAAACTGAGAATTAACCCTGGGTTAACTCTGACTCAAGGGTCATTTTCTGTTCGTAAATAACGTAATAACGAATTGTACCACCAGGGGGCGCAGCAGTTCTTACATGGTTTCATCAAGGATGCACTGATTAACTGATTTTTTATGGATTTTTCTTAAATATTGTACCTCTAGGGGGCGTTGCAGTGATAAATAATACTAGTTTGTTTTCTTGGGTATTCTTTAACTGAGTGTCTGAACTTTACTCTGAATAATTATGGCATCTCTTAGCTTAGGTCTACTCTGCAGTGTTTCACCTTATCGGTAAACCTTTAAATCGGTGTTGCCCAAATAGGATTCCGAGTAACCTAAAGACCTCTATAAAACATTTTGCAAGGAGTTTTTCAGGCGCAGCGCAAGCCAGCCGAAAGAATTAAGCCGCATGCGCATTCTAAAATATCAATTTAGAATTTATTAATGCATTCTTTTGGCTGGCTTACGCTGCACCTGACATCGAGGCGTGGGCTTTAACTACTAAAAGAAACGTGCAAAAATTGGGACTTGGTAATGATAATCAAAATAACTAAGAAATAACTAAGATGATACAGTCAGAAGAGCGCTGAAACGGCAATGGAGGTGAGTGGGCGATGTGACAAGGTTGGAAGATGACATATGGGCGGCGATAGGCTGGATGCTGAGAAAATTCAGACGATTTAGAGGCAGAACTAATGGACTGGATGCAAAAAGCAAAAGACGGATGGAATTCACTGGATAAAACTGCGGTTTCTGATAATACAATGTAAGTCTCCCGAGGAGCGGGGGTGGGGGGGAGTAGCAACAGAATCACAAATGTGGAAAGCTATAAAAATGCATAAATCTTGATTGATTATCACTGACTGACAATCTTCAGTTGTATATCATGTCACCAACAACAGACGAAGAGATGAAAAGAGTGTACGCTGAATTGGAGACTCCGATGGCGGCCATTTCATGCAAAAAATCTGTGTACTCATTGGTGACTTCAAAGTCCCCATTTTCTTTTGGAAGTGTAATCAACGAAATTAAACAGGAAACAGATTCGTCCAGTTACTTTTGGATAACGACCAATGACGGATCTAACTTTTTCGGGATCTGAAGCTAAATATATTATGGAACATCTTAAAGGCCCCATAATATTAATATCTATTTAAAATTTAACTTCGAAACAAATAATAGCTTAATTATTTATCTCTTCATCTATTTTTAACGCTAAATCGATTCATGATCAGCCCCTTCAGTGCAGAACAAAAGTCATGAGGAATCAGGTGCGGCCAGGCCGACACGTACTAGATGGTTAAGGACTAGTTGTCAATATCTGCATGTGTTCTGTGCCGCCATTTGTAACACTAAATTGATCCCCCCCAAGTAAGTCACCTGAGCCAATAATCTACTGATTTGTCCCTCTTAATGCGACCTTTAGGCCGCACAGCCAAGGTAATCCTGAACCAGACGGCTGACACCGCGCCGTCAGGATGGCCTAAACAAATTTATTTATTAATTACCTAAACAAAAAGTCATCAACAACTCGTTGCCATACAAGCAAGAATGCGAATAATTTACAATAATTATGCGACCCCTGTTATACCAAGGGCATGAAACTTGATTGGCTTCAATGTAGATACGCTCCTGATAACAACCTTGTTATTATGAACAGCTGCTTGAAGTCTCCATACATGGACATCGCTCATAAACAAACTTATCAGTAAACCGATAATTAGAACAAGATTGTTAACCAAGATTGGTCAATTCCGAGGGGTAGATATCCCTAAAAAATTCTGTAGATTGCTTTAGAATTTCAGAAAATCATTGAAATTCCTAGGAAAAATTTGTAATTTGAAGTTCTGTGCATTTATTCATTTGAAATCACTGGGAACTCCGTAGGAATTCCCATTTAGCCCGATATTTTAGGCTATCTTGAACGGAAACTCGATATGCAATGGAGAAACTGACAATTCAGAGTAAGATCGAGAAAAAATGTCCAGTAGATCATCCACGTGATGGATTAACCCATCACTTCGTTTATGTGAAGTCTTTGAATATCACATAACAAAGTTTATGAGACCTTTTGGAAATACCCGTTTTAGTTCAAAAGATTATCCACAGATTGTCCTTTTAAATGATAAAGAAAACCATTGGTTATAACACTTTCTTATACAAAAATAAAAATTACTTATACAACTAGTGTGCAAAAGGCATTATTATCGTCCGTTTTCGGTGTTTTCACAATGACGAGGGATACCTAAACACACTCGTGCGATAATAATGCCTTTTTCACACTAGCGCATAACCAAGAGTTGTTGTTTTGTGTTGTTAAAGAAACATGGACGCTTTAGTCCTAGTTTTCCTTTCACATAAAGCGGAAATTAAGTAGAGGGGGGGGGGGGACAATGCGAAAACGGGCATTAAAGTGACGGCCATTAATAATAATAAATAAAGCCATTTATTTCAGAACTCCCACAAGGTTTGTTCCTGAGTTTGCTAATATAATAATATATTGCTGTCCTTGGTTAAAACGTCTTAACTGACAAATTGCTTTTCAGAAAAAAAAATTAATTTAGAAATATTATTATATACACGAAGCCAAGGCGAGGGGCACTAAATGATATAACAGCATTTGGTAGGGTGTTAAATTACGGGCGAAAAATAAGTTGATTTTTATATTCAGTCGGGGGGGGGGGGGTTAATTATTAAGTTTATATTGATTAGAACATAAACATTGTGATTTTCTTCTGCTTCCCCCTGTATTTTGCTCGATTAGAATTTCGTGCTACTTTGGTTCATTTATCGTGACCCCCCTTCTCCATAAAGGGTTCAAGTATCATGATTTTACCGAGCAAATTTAATCAATGGGATAGCTTTTTGTTGTTCTTCAGGTTACTTTTTGATTTTAGACCATGGCACAACCGGGAATGGACCCGAGGTTTTTCGGTTTTTTACTTTTCCGATGTACAGTAGAACGCTGATTATCCGAGTCTCGGTTATCCGATCTTCCGCTTTAACCGAGCAGAACTTTTAAAACAATTTTCTCTAATTTCGAGGAAACATGAGATGCTTCGAATCTCATGGATGGAGAGGGTTTCCAACGAAGAGGTGCTTCGCCGCATGAACAACAACCGTCAACTGTTACCATGATTAAAAAGAGAAAAGCGGCATATTTTGGCTGAGAAATTTGCCCTCCTAAAACTGATAATGGAGGGCAAAATTGATGGAAAAAGAGGCCTAGGACGGAAGCGATTCTCATGGTTGCGTAATTTACGGCAGTAGTTTGGTGCACGTGGTGCCGCGGAACTGATTGGACTGATTTTGGTCAGAGAGGAGTTTCAGATGATGATCGCCAACCTCCGATAGGAGACGGCACCTTAAGAAGAAGAATATTTACACATTTTTACGAAACTGCTGTATAATCTGCTTTTCGATTATCCGAGGAACCTCCAACCCTCAGCGGTTTGGATAATCGTTCTTCTGAATCTAACCAGAGATATATCCTAGAATTTTTTTCCGCGGAAGGAAGGAAGGGGGGGACCGTTTGATGATATTTTACAATGCAATTTAATAATCCACGAAGGGAACACTTCCATGGAAACAATCCAATATTGGCAAAATGCCAATTTTAGAGTTAAAAAATTGCTAAATTTGCTATGCAACTGAATGGGGAAAAACCATTCAAGTGGTTATTCTACACGAATCCCAAATTTATTTCATCCGATGTTTGATATTCCATCAACTTAAAAACGAATCGCATAATTTCAATATTTTATGTATTTTTTATAGCTTTTTAATTGCCCTGTTCGGTAACTCTCGACGTTTCCTGTGGTATAAATATATGTATTACGAAATGCTGTCAGTTATCACCTTCCGAGTTGAGACAATCAGAGTAAGGTTGCTACTTTTTTTTCATTCGGTTAAACCAAAAAACTTTGGTTTTTGTATTGTAGTTCAATGAACATGACTGCTTTGCGATTGGTATTATATAAATTTTTCTATTAATCACATAATTAGCTGGCGTAGGCGGCTGTTTTGATTTAATTAGTATGTGATTTCCAAGGTTGTGCGGCCTAAAGGCCGCACTGCGGGGAATTATTACCATAAGTTACCATGAGTGGGCGTTACGATTTTTGATTTGATTCCGATGATCATTTAAGAGAAGACAAAACATTAACTGCACTATTTTCCCTTAAATTTTGAAAACAGGCTATTTGGCGACCACTCAAAATTTGACTATAACAGTCCATTTAATATATTATAAGCCCGCAGAAGTGTGGCTTTGATCGGCCACGGTGATTGGTTAAAATTTAAATAAAGTATATCTTATGGGCCTTTCGAAGCTGCAACCGTGCTGCAGACTTACACTGAATGGACTATGGGGGGGGTTTACTAATATGTCATTGTATAATTTTTGACATGCTCAGGAATCAGTGGCGTTCCGAGCTTTTAGGAGCGTGATGTCGGATAATTCTTGGGGGCGAAAATGGGAGGTGCGGTGCCCCCATGACACACGGCTACGCAGACGGCTATATTTGTTTATTTCTGAATAATTTCTGCGATCTGACTGATTGAAGGCACGCAGTGGAAACCGTTTTAACATGAAGGAATTATTTTGTGATTCTCGATAGGCCCAATAGATAAGCCTTTGTCCTTAAAGGTATGTTTTCCAAGGAACCACCGCGACCGGCGACATAACGCAAGGTTGGTCCCTTGAAAAACATACGTTCACAGTGAGTTTACGTGGCTCCTGTTCCAATTACACAGGCGACTTCTTGAAAATCCAGTTTCTTGCAGTATTGCAAGCTTTCTCTCTTATTTCAAAAGGTAACTGCAGCATTTCACAGATTGCTCAGCAAGCTAATGACTTAATCCTACGATTACACAGGCGGTTCTTTCTTACTACTTTTAATTATACGTCCCGTTTATTACGGTATGTTATTGCATTTCGGAACGGCTACATCGCAAAATTCCAAAATGTTTCCTAAACTGCATTTCGAATCACGCGAAGCGTTTTTGACGCTATTGTTTTGTTTTTGGCGTAAACAGTGTAAACACAATCTTCAACGTTGTTTTACAATCAAGCGGCATGCAAATCGATTGCATCAATAGAAACCGAATGGATCAAGGTCGTCGTTAATTAGATAAACTTTTTGTTTGCATTTCTCGAGACCTCGTTTCGCGTGTGCATAATCTCATGGGGGACAACGCGACCATTTTGCATTATTTGTTGGCTTGCGCTTTTGGCCTACATCGAAAGGAAACCACCTTCTTCGTTATCAATTTCGATGCGATTGTTTTGTTCTGTAATTACTCGCAACATTAAAATGCAATTACAACCAGAGTGGTCTATTTTAAAGTTGGTGCGTTATTTTTAGCTGTGGCCTTCGCCTACAATAAATGACATAACGTGAACGTGCACCAAGCCAAACAATAATAACGAAATACTACTACCAGCGAATTATTCTAATTCGACCAATTTTTTAAATCACACACATTATCGTCAACACGAAACATGCACCGTTTAAGTAAATAGGATGAGGAGGAAAAAAGGACACAATCTTATTGCAAAATGTAATCTAGCGGAGTAGTGGCGGGCAAGTAGGTCAAAAAAGTGTGCCAACGATTGATCGCCGACCTGAACCATATTGTAACGTAATGTTTATCGTTGTTACAACATTAAAATGTACACAACTTTGTTTTAATTAGAATTTTAAAATTGCACATCGCGGAGAAGGTGAAGAAACAAGCCGCGTGTTAAAGGGGCCTTAATTCTCGTTTGCAGGCCGGAGTAGTAGTCTCCATCTTCGCCGCCTCCTTCCTGTTAACTTTTATTGCAGCCAAGTTCTTCGGCGCCATCTTAAGTGAGTTGCAACTTTTAATTTCTTGTTCTTGCCTTCTCGCGAGCATCCGGTTGAAGCGTCGTCCAAAAGCAAACGTAACTGTGAAATTACAGTTACCATAATATGATAAAAATGCGGCAAATCCGCTACACCGCTTAAAATTCAAGTGGGTCAACTGTTCTCTTGCAATAATGGTAAGACCACATAAATCTAGAACGAAGAGAGTGACGGCGATAGGTTTACGTAACCGAAAGCTTCTAAACAGAGAAAGCACCAAGTTGCTAGTGAAAGTAGGATGTAAACGTGTAATAATTTCAATTTTTGCTAATTTTTGCACTTGTTCCCTTTAACCTAATTGTTTCACCATACCGTTGATTTTTTTTTCTTTAAATTTTGTGGTCCATCTTCAGTAAGAAGTCTCAATTTGAATTATTGTCACAATTTATTTTGGGTTTCATAATCAGCATATTGCACTTTACATAACATAAATAAATTATATTTGAAGGTTTCAATTAATTTTTAAGGAATCAAGAAACAATTACACATCAGAAAATATTAATTAGGGTGACATCCCTTTGCCGTGACAGGCAGCGCTCGGCATCGCCGTAGCAAGGGTGAGGCGACTGAGGCATTTGCCTCAGGCACCATAGCAATGGGGGCGCTAAACCTTGATAATACCCAATAAATAATAGTTTAAAATTTTCAAAAAAGGAAGAATTTTTTTTGGGGGGGAGGCGCATATATTCAAATTTGACTGAATTCGAAAAATTTGACCGCGATTATATTTGTAATATCGCCTAAAATTCCCTGCCGGCCTTTACCCCAAGTGGGGATTTTAATCCTCTACAGTAATTTTTCGCCTATAACTCGCTTACCTTCAATTTTAGAGAAAACTACCTGGCACGGGCGGCATTCGCCGCCCTTAGCCATCTAGACCCAGAATAGATCCGAGAAGGCCATAGTTGTTCGGCCTTCGGCCTCACAGGGGGAGGACCATAATAGATCCGCGAAGGACATAGTTGTTCGGCCTTCGGCCTCACAGGGCGGACCATAATAGATCTGTGAAGGCCATAGTTGTTCGGCCGTCGGCCTCACAGGGCGGACCATAATAGATCCGTGAAGGCCATAGTTGTTCGGCCTTCGGCCTCACAGGGCGGACCATAATAGATCCGTGAAGGGCATAGTTGTTCGGCCTTCGGCCTCACAGTGCAAACCGTTATAGATCCGTGAAGGTCATAGTTGATCGGCCTTCGGCCTCACAGGGCGGACCATAATAGATCCGTGAAGGCCATAGTTGTTCGGCTTTCGGCCTCACAGGGCGGGACCATAATAGATGCGTGAAGGCCATAGTTGTTCGGCTTTCGGCCTCACAGGGCGGACCATAATAGATCCGTGAAGACCATGGTTGTTCGGCCTACGGCCTCACAGGGGGAGGACAATAATAGATCCGTGAAGGCCATAGTTGTTCGGCCTTCGGCCTTACAGGGCGGACCATAATAGATCCGTGAAGGCCATAGTTGTTCGGCTTTCGGCCTCACAGGGCGGACCATAATAGATCCGTGAAGGCCATAGTTGTTCGGCTTTCGGCCTCACAGGGCGGACCATAATAGATCCGTGAAGGCCATGGTTGTTCGGCCTTCGGCCTCACAGGGGGAGGACAATAATAGATCCGTGAAGGCCATAGTTGTTCGGCCTTCGGCCTCACAGGGCGGACCATAATAGATCCGTAAAGGCCATAGTTGTTCGGCCTTCGGCCTCACAGAGCGAACCGTAATAGATCCGTGAAGGTCATAGTTGTTCGGCCTTCGGCCTCACAGGGCGGACCATAATAGATCCGTGAAGGCCATAGTTGTTCGGCCTTCGGCCTCACAGGGCGGACCATAATTGATCCGTGAAGGCCATAGTTGTTCGGCCATGGGCCTCACAGGGCGGACCATAATAGATCCGTGAAGGCCATAGTTGTTCGGCCATGGGCCTCACAGGGCGGACCATAATAGATCCGTGAAGGTCATAGTTGTTCGGCATTCGGCCTCACAGGGCGGACCATAATAGATCCGTGAAGGCCATGGTTGTTCGGCCTCCGGCCTCACAGGGGGAGGACAATAATAGATCCGTGAAGGCCATAGTTGTTCACTATTATTTTCAAGTTTCGAAAGATTGCTGCAGATTTTCAAAAAAACGCAATTTTAAAATTCTTCGTTTTTGGGAAGTCGGAAGAGATGGCTTTTGCTCTCTCTCCGTCGCCCCCGAACCCCCATCTCAAATATTTCGCCGTCAACGGATTTAGTATTATTTGTATTATTTTGAGCGTTGAAATTACTAAATTCTAATATATTAATTTGTTAGTGGTTTTCATTTTTCGAATTAAAGCCGCCATCCCGCCATCTGTTGACAGTATTTTGAATCACTGACAGTATGTCAGAATATTTCGATTTTTGACAAATTAAATTTTTTGTTTGCAAGACTTGTGATTTGATTTATCGAAAAAAGCGAATAACATTTTTCCCCGCTCGAATTTTTTCTCCATTTATGCACGAATAGTTGCGCCTGGACCTACAAAATAACTGTGCAAAATTTGGTTGAGATCGGTCCAAGGGTATATACCCTATACTATACTATAATATTGGCAAACACATGTTTTGTTCACCATCTAGCGAAAGCGTAGTATAGGGTGATTCACCGTAGTATAGGGTTAATCAATAAAAAATCAAAAAACGCGAATAACTTTGCTCCCCGCGCAATTTTTTTTCCATTTATGCACGAATAGTTACGCCTGGACCTACAGAATAACTGTGCAAAATTTGGTTGAGATCGGTCCAAGGGTGTAGGAACGTTCAGGCCAGCCCGGCCCTGTAAGTAAGTAAGGGCTTGTTAACTGCGTTAAGTACCCAGGTAACTGGGTACTTAACCTAAGGGTAAAGTATTCAGTGTATCAATAAAAAATCGAAAAACGCGAATAACTTTGCTCCCCGCGGGAATTTCTTCTCCGTTTATGCACGAATAGTTGCGCCTGGACCTACAGAATAACTGTGCAAAATTTGGTTGAGATCGGTCAAAGGGTGTAGGAACGTATAGCGAACAAACAAACAAACAGACAAGCTCTTTTATATATATAGATTATCATCAAATCAAAATTGAAGAGTACAAAATTCTCTATAAAACAGATTTACAGAATTTGCCTACATCATACTAAGTATTTATGAAATAAACAGAAAATCCAGAGAAAACAATTGAAAAAGGTTTTGAATAATTCATATTCTGAATAATTATTTCGTACATTTAAACTTTACCATCGATGGTGAACAAAACAAAACAAGGTTTCAGCCGTTCATACTTCAGATCTGAAGTAAATCCTGAAACCTCGTTTTGTAGAGAGTTTTCTCCTCTTCAGATGTGGTCCAATGATAAGACTGGGGATTTTAGGAAAGTTGATTCCAACCCCGCGTTGTTTTTCATTTCCGATGAACGATGACTAGCACGTCATCATCGCGACAGTTATTCAAATATATTTAAATAGAAAAGAAAAATTCCTGCCGATAAAAATAATCTCCATATTTGGGGGGGGGGGTTAGTCCGTTACGTTACCATGGAAACGGTGATTCTGAAATACTATGCGTATTTTATATAAGATCTTCAGAAGTTCCCAACGATAAAAATCAATATTACACGACCGGGGGGTATGGAATACCTGTGGGGTATGGAATACCTGGGGGTATGGAATACCCCCCAGGTACACTTGCCATTATTCAGAACCATCAAAAAATCAAAATGTATTATTTTTCATTGAATCTTGCAATTTTTGTTTGTAATCCTGGAGGGGGGGTATTTTTGGTGATATTTTTCATAACTATCTCAGTACCATTCTTCTTAATACTGAGGAACGTAAAAGTGAAAGTTTTTCTTTCGCAATAAATTAAGTGTACCTGGGGGGTATTCCATACCCCCCAGACCCCCCGGTCCCAGCAGCATAAATGAGTTCCTGATAAGCATCCATTTGTTTTCGTTACTCTAAGCGAGCGCCGTAGCAAGGATGAGACGCCTCAGGCGCCATCGCAATGGGGGCACTAAACCTCGACAAAACCCAATAAATAATAGTTTAAAATTTTCAAAAGGATAGGAATCTTTTGGGAGGGGTACGCATATATTCAAATTTGCCTCAGGCGCCAGTAGAGCACGCTACGGCGCTGGTGACAGGGTCCAAATATTCAGCAGCGGTTCATCTAAAATAAATTTAAATCGTGCATTTCGAATGAATTGATGTGATGTAATTTAAAAAATATTATGATTTGGAACTTGACTATTATGAGCATATCACTGACTCGCATGTACGGATTAACAAGAAATCCACTGTAAATATGGGTAGACCGCAGCTTTTCTGGGGCAAAGTAAAATCTACAAAGATTATTTTAGGTCGGTAATAAATTAATGAACCAATCAGAGCTTCCAAGTGGTCGAATATCTTTGATTTATCCGCAGGACAAGAGCAAAAGCAGTTAATATGTTTGGTAGATGGGGGGGGGGGTACATCTACTCTGGATAAAAAACCACTTTTAGACCACCTGGAAAACCGATACTTTTGATTTATTCATTATTTAAAAGTTAACCAACCTAAAATAATCGATAGGCAATAATATTGGTTCCTTTTTTCCTGTCAGCTATCGATGACAACGTTGTCATCCGGTGACAACCTCCCCAACAAACGAAGATTGCCGATCGGATATAAATAAAACAATAAAATTGGGATGTCTCGACATTGACAGGGGCCGTTCTTACTTTTTTACAATTTCTTTCTAAAATTCTGATTGGTTGAATTGGTCCTTAACTAACTTTGGTTGTTCTCGTGGGCTGTTACCATCGGTAACAACGTTGTCATCACCAATTGGCAGGCCAAAAACGAATCGTTCAGACACAGGTTCAATAATCGACCAAACGGTCCACGTTAACCAATGAAGGTTGCGCCTTCGGGAAATCAATACTCAAATTTAATAACGGATGAAATGACAAATCAATGTCAGAGGAAAATGTCCAAATATTATTCACCTGGGGGCTGTATTAAGAAAATTGTTATTTCAGTTAATTTTTAATTACAGGGCCTGATCAGTTATAAATTTAGAGAAGTGTTTACCTAGTAATTGTAAAACATCCTTTAGTATGTCCATTTGTTGTTATACTTTGTTCTATAATCTATGGCGAATTCAAAGTTCGGGGGGGGGGGAGTTAACTACTACCGATAATGTAAAATAAGATACTTTTTCGAATTTTTAATAATTTCAGTCTATTTAACCGATTTTGCTCCATTTAAAAAAATTCAGGGGAGTAGTTACCGCCTTTATCGCTTTTATCTATTATTATAAAATGTTGTTAAATTTTAACAATTAGTTCTAGGGGCGAGATGGGGTAAATACTACCAGTGACATAAAATTAAGATACTTTCTTCAAATTTGTAGCCTATTCAACCATTTTTGTTCGATTTTTAAAAATTCAGTGGGGGGGGGGAACTATTCCCCTTACCTATTACCGCCTTTATCTATCATTATAAAATGTTGAGCAGGGGTTTCCAAACTTTTTAAAGGAAGGGCGAAACTTAATTGTTGTGAACGGGTTGTGGCGTAGTCGCTTACTGCACTTAAGCTTATTGTGCCCCAAGGGCCAAACTTTGATTAAATTTATAATAGTATCCGATAGAAATCCTGTTGTAGTTGAAAACGTAATTAAGAGATGGCGTATCTTTAAGTACGTATATTTAAGAGGTCCCAAGTTAATCCTTATCTCGAAGCTATGAACTTGAAATTATTACGATCTGAATTTAGAGCTATTAATTTCAAGTTCTCAAATTGATCCTTATCTTGAAACTATGAACTTGAAATTATGAAAATTTAAATGTAAAAATAAAATATAATAGTGTACTTAATAATAATTATAATGGTTTTCCACAAGCTGATACGTTAGTTTTTCTAAAAAAAAACTTGTGGGATTAAAGGTGTGACGGTTACGGTGGTAGACCGCTCCCCTTCAGAGGTAAAAATATCAAGTTCGATTCCTGGTAAAACTATGTAACAAACTAATGCTGCAAATAATGGCACACAATCCCCAACCGGCATGGGCAGTCGTGGGGGGTTTAAATGCTTAAAACACCCTTGGTTCATTCCATCTCAAATCAACTGAAGAATTTACTCGACCCCCACCAAATTTGACGAAACTTGGTACACAACATCTTAATAAGAAATAAAAAATACAAATTTAAGGATTTGTCCAAAAAGGCATTTGTTTCCTTGTTTTGGTTCTTCAAAGAGTCGAAAAGTTAGTGTGTAGACTTGTAGAAAAACGACTGTAACTTCATCCAAAGTAGTCTAAATTTAAAAATAAAAAATGTTCTGGAAAGGTAAATGAACGCTCTATTCAAATATTCAACCACATTTTATTTTTTCAACCCCGAACTGGATTAATTTTCCAATATTAACCCTATTTCTAAAAGGGTATTTTTAATTTGTTCATTTTTTCACTGTTGTTTTGTACAATTGTGCTGAGCATGCGTACAAAATTTGATCATGGGATGAGCATGGGTTCGGTTAGTAAAAATAAATTAATTATAGCGAGAAACGGACAAAAATCAGTTTTTCGCCGATTTCTCAAGTTTCTTTGTACTTTATGGCAAAATAGTTTAATATAAAATTAGAGTTAATTAAATTCTCTACAAAAAAACTTCTATACATATTTTTCGTCGGATTCGTATTCACATATAACTAGTAATAACCGTTCAAAGTGGAGCTAAGTTGCGCAACCACGGTTATATTTATTTAAAATGGTCGAAATTGATTTATTGAACGACTTATAGAATTGACACATAAAAAGAATATTCTAGAATAATACTGAGCGCCGTGTGCGGATATATTACAAGCTTCTGTAAATAAGGAAACCACGATTTTCGACCGAAATCCGATAACCGATCTCAAATTGCACGATAAAATTTGAATATCTTGTTAATCCTTTTATTTTTTAGGCTGTTGACTGGTGGTCCGTCGGTGTCCTCACCTACGAACTCCTGACAGGAGCATCTCCCTTTACAGTCGAAGGTGAAAAGAACACCCAACAAGAAATTTCGCGTCGAATCATGAAAACGACACCTCCAATCCCCGAGTGTAAGTGAACCCTCACGAAGAGACCACCCAACTTACCCTACTAATCTTTCAAATTTACAGATTTAGGACACGACGTTTCGGACTTCATAGCAAAATTATTAGTCAAAGATCCTAAACGACGCTTGGGCGGCGGAGAGGGCGACGCCACCGAACTAAAAACTCATCCCTTTTTCAGAACATTAGACTGGGCGGCATTGGCCGACAAAAAAATACCGTCGCCTTTCAAGCCCGAAATTAGGTACGAATTGGACGTTTCGAATTTCAGCGAAGAATTCACCCAGATGCCACCCACCGATTCGCCCGCAACCGTCCCACCCAATTACGACAAAATATTTAAAGGCTACTCGTTCATATCGCCTTCCGTCATCTTCTCGAAAAACGTAATTTCGGACGAACTGTTGCGACCCGTCGTGCGACAAGACGACACGTCCACGCTGGTGCGATGCCAACTCAGCGATTCGCCTTTCTTCCAGCAGTACGAAATGGACTTGGACGAGAAAATTTTGGGCGACGGTTCGTTCTCCGTTTGCAGACGGTGCGTTGAGAAGAGCACCGGTAAGGAGTTTGCCGTTAAAATTGTTAGCAAAAAAATGGATTGTACGCAAGAAATTAATTTACTGCGAGCTTGCCAAGGCCATTCGAATATTGTCAAGTTGTACGACGTGATTATCGACAATTGGCACACGTATTTGGTTTGCGAGTTGTTGAAGGGTGAGTTTTTTTTCTTTGACGTTCTTGCGGGATTGTACGACTTTTTTTTTTGTTTTATAGGTGGGGAACTTTTGGACCGCATTCGGCAAAAATCAAAATTCACCGAAGCGGAAGCGTCGGGAATTTTAAGGAAACTCGTTTCGGCCGTGAGTTTTATGCACGGTCGGGGGGTGGTGCACAGAGATCTTAAACCGGAAAATTTGTTGTTCACTAGCAACGACGAGGACGCGGAAATCAAGGTGGTCGATTTTGGTTTCGCGCGTTTGAAGAAAGAAAAGGAAATTTTGCATACTCCCTGTTTTACGTTACATTACGCCGCACCGGAAGTTTTAAACGGCGATCCGAAAGGTTACGACGAAAATTGCGACTTGTGGAGTTTGGGGGTGATTTTGTATACGATGTTATGCGGTAGGGCGCCGTTCCACGCCGGTTCGCGCGACGACGGTGCGATCGCGGTTATGACGAGGATTAAAGGTGGCGATTTTAGTTTTTCGTCGTCGGCTTGGAACGGGGTAAGCTTGGAGGCGAAGAACGTGGTGCAAGGTTTGTTGACGGTGGATCCGGAGCAGAGGCTTCGTATGAGTGATTTGAGTAACAATTCGTGGGTGCAAGGGTGTCAGAGTTTTCCACAGACGCCCCTGATGACGCCCGACGTACTGTCTTCAAGTGGGTCGACAGAGAAAGGTCTTCAGGCTGCGTTCCAGGCTTTCCACAAGGCGGAAAGGGAAGGTTTCAGGTTGCAGGACGTCTTTACCGCCAAGTTGGCTCAAAGGAGACGATTGAAGAAGAGTTCTTCAGATAATATGAGCAATTCTTCGTGTAGTTTTACAAGCGAGGTTGCCGAGGTAAAGACTGATAAAGTTGATGACGTTGCTGTTGCCGCAGTCGAGGCGCCACCGACTGTCGAAGCTACGCCAGTGGTTCCCAGAGTTAGGGCAAAGCGCAATATCAAGGAGTCATGCGTGGGCGTGAGGAAGAGCGAGAGGATTAGGAGAAGGAAGGAGGTGGATTTGGATCCGTTTCACGTTCTCTACTTACCGTCGCGGACGCGGAAACGTAAAATTGACGTTACCGGCTTGTTAGATAAGACAAATGAAAGTGGTGGTGAGGGTCAGGACATTGTGAGATCGCCTTCATCGAAGATACGGAAAAAGGCGGTGCCTAGGGGGCGCGGTCAGAAGAGGTAAAGTAGGGAATGACAGTATTTTTTTGAGCAAATTTTTTTCGTATTGTTAATAAAAGAAGAAGTTAGATGAATATTTTTGGTAACCTGATCGCCCGAACGTGATGAAATATATTAATAAATGTGATACGGATGTTCTAATAATAATTTATATTTGTTTATTAATTTTAAAATTTCGCTAATCACGGATTTTATTAATTAGGTCCCAGATTAGGTGTTTATTGTTACAATAATTAAGTGCACTTCCTAATTATCATTATTATTATACCAAAAAGATTTAAATAATTGAATAGTTTCTATAATTAATTAGTTATTAAATTAATAAATTATAATGCGTGTTTAGAATTACCGTTTTCAGTTATTTTCTTTAAAATTTAATTGTTATTTAAAATATTGACAAGTTTATGGTAAAATACGAATCAAAATCCTGAAAAAGCAACCACGTTTTAGGGGGACGCGCGACGATTTTCACCACTTAGGAAAGAATCTCCCCCCCCCCACAAAAATCGTCGCGCGGCCCCCACACTGGTAATGATCAATGTTATTTTTATAAAAAAAAATAATAATAGGAAAATTGTTAGTCGAGTATTTTTTAGTCAATAGTTTGTATTGATTCGATTTAATTTGTTAACACAAAATACCAAAGACATGCTGCTGCCTTTTTGTGTTAACGCCTTGGGGATGGATTTTTTGTTTGTTTATTTGTAGTGTAGAAATCACCATTATGCTCAGGTTTTATTTTTAAAACAAAATTGATTATTTCTCTGTAATTGTACAAAAGAAACTCTGTGCTCCATGTAAATATTAAATTATTTTTTTTTGCCTCTTTGTATATCAGACAACTCTAAATGTTTTTTTGTTTTAACAACTGCTGGAGACCAAAAGGACGTGCCTTGTTTAATAAAATGGAAGTGTTGTTTAGAGACAAGATAGATCCTATGATTTTTGTTTTTTTATAAGTATTTATATGATGATTATTACTTTTAACTGTTCTTCATATCTAAACTTATAATTCCTATTGTTCAGTTGTTATGATCATTAAAATTTCAAATTATTTGTTTGTGTTTTTTTGTATGCTTGAAGGAATTGGGCCGAATTTTCAGTGGAACTGCGCTGAGAGAGGTTTTTGTTTTGCTTTATTTGGAATTATTGGAATATGTAATATATGAAACGGGAAAAACGTGAAAATCTACATTTTTCTAGTTGTACAGGAGGATTAAAAATTGTATGACCCACTTCTACGAACCTTCTGTGTAATTTACGTTGAGTTGTGCTTATTTTTGTAACTCACAACTGAAAAATGGCGAAATTATTGCCAAAAATAATTTTTGAGGATGATAATTTGTTTACAATTTAATAAAAAAATACATGCACGCTCATACGATTTTTTTTCAGGGGGGAAAACTCAAAATTAAATGGATAAATATATTTAAATAAATAAAATAATATTTGACCAATAAATTAATTTCTTTCGGGTTTATGGTATTGTGACACCAAACATAAATTGGTTTGAGCTTGCAAATAATCTGAGGGCACAAAATTTAAATAAAAAGGAAACATAAGTATAAAATTTTTAATCAGGTGTAGGTCTGGAATATTTTCCAACGTTTTGGGCCGTTTACATTTGGCCCATTTTCAAGGCTAAAAAATAAATTATTAATTAAATTGTAAGCGCTTTTGTATGAAATTAATTGAAAATACAAACGCCAATTAATAATTTATTTTTTAACCTTGAAAATGGGTCAAAAGTAAACGGCCCGAAACGTTTCAAAATATTCCAGACCTATACCTGATTAAAAATCTTACAATTAAAAAAAAAGGTCAACTAAAATACAAAAATATAAGGAAACATAATTTTGCTTATTAAATATAAGCAAAATATTTAATTCCAAAAAAGCTTTATTTTGTAAAGCTGAACTTAAAAAGGTTTCAGTGCGGCCTTTAGGCCGCACAACCATAACAATCCTGCATGAGTAAATATGTTTGATCACTTGTCAAAACAAATTTCACTCGTGATTAATTATCTTTTGGTAATTTCATGATCATTAGTGGCATTACTGTTAAATTTTATATTCTATCATGTGGATTCTGAAAAACGGAAAAAGTTTTTAATGCAGGCTCACAAGTACTTGCCTTGGTTGTGCGGCCTGTAGGCCGCTCTAGTGGAGGGATTGACGGATTAATTTAGCGTTATGAACATACAAATAGTTAGATAAATTTATAATAAAAGGGTTAATTTAGGTACTTCTTTGTAAAATTTGAATTTGGGGGTGGGAGGTAAAAAAACGTTAATTTTCGGGAATTTATTAGCTTGGAAGGGGGTTGTTGAACCAACCTAAGGCTCTTGGTTAGCTATTACAGGGGGGGAGGGGCTATACATGAATTTGTGAAACAATACAAAAAGTATTGTTCTGAGTTGCATATTCTTTTTTTTGGCGGTGCGGCGTCCCGTCGCCCTCCCCAAACCAACCGCCACTGCTAACACGGTTTTTTTGCTTATTTTCAACCTTTGACTAATTTTTCATTGTCATAAATTTTTTGATTTAATTAAGAACAGAAGATATAGATTTCAATATAGAACATATTTTTTGATAACATACAGAGATGGTTTTTCGATAAAATGTTAAATGCGACTTGGGTCGCAATTTTCCAATATGGCAGCGAAGATTATTTCAGGAATATGCCATAGAAAACTTTGGAAAAAATATATCTTGTTGAGAATTTTATACTGTTCAATTTGGCCCAATGATAAATTTTTATTAAAATGAAAATAAGCGAGTTATAGGTGAAAAATCGCATTGAGGGGTTAAAACTCTCAATTGGAGGAAACGCCGAGACGCGTTCAAGACGCTCCTATATATTTATTTATCTGCCAAATTTTAGCTGTCCCGCATTTCTTGGAAGCTCAAGCAGTGGGGACTCGTGACTTCTTTTAATGGTAGGGGACAAAATTTAAATAAAAACGAAAAATATTATAATATATTCTTGTGTCGTTTTGAAAATATTATTGGGGAGGGTTGGATTACTCTTAGTATATAAAGATGGCCATTCTGATCACCACGTACTGGGGGGTGTTCCAGACCCCCCCCCCCGCCTCAGCAGCCACCAGTTTTTTATAACTTAATTTGCAATCTTGACTTGTGACATTTTTCAATAGAAGGACCTAAAATGTACGGAAAAGGAAAAAATATACATTTATTATATTTTTCTTTACTTATTTATTCTATTTTGGATAGGGGGATACGTGCCCTTGTGCACTCTAATAAGCCGCCACTGCATCAATACGAATGTTGGTGTCCCATTTATTTCTTAACATGCACGACATGCTGTCGTACTGTCCGGTCAAGATTTGTTTATTTAAGTGAATCGCCGGGGGGAGGGGGGGATCGAATAAAATAAACCGAAAGGATGTCTTCAAGTTTTTTTACGGAATAGCAAGGAACGCCGACGTTGTTATTAGGCATTCGTCTGGAACCTAAGCAATCAAAAGTCAGTGCGACTTAGAACATCTCTTATGTCGATCTATTTGTTCATAAAGCAGCTTTCCTTGGTTTATTTTTTTATCAAGTTGCGGCCTCAACGCTAAACTATTATCTAAAACGCGTTTGCCTTGGTTGTGCGGCCTAAAGGCCGCACTGTAGAGAGAATTAACAAATCAATTTATAAAAATTAGGTTCTAGCATAATTTGTTTCTTCCGATTAGGGGGGTGAGGCTTAAATAAATTTTATTTCGTAAATCTGCTGCCTTGAGTGGTTTACTATAATTGAGAGGGGGTGATTGTACTTTAAATTTTTCACTTCTTAGTCAAATGGTTTACATCCGTGCAACTACTTACGGTCCAAGCGACATCGGATTGCCCAATCTCCAGCGGCGTAACAGTAAACACACTTTTTCTGAATTGCTACTTTGTTTCCCACACGCCAGTCGCCACTGAGCTCAAGCCATATTTTCGGCTTTGTTGGTAAAATTTGCGGTAAAGTTTGGACCATTGTTCCAATTTAGTTTTTTTTTAAACTCATTTCTGTGCTAAATTGTAAAGTTACTTGGTTTTCTCTCAACATTACTTGTTGAGAACAAACCTCGGAATAAACTAATTCTCGAACTAGTAATCATTTACAGGATCAAACGGCACATGGGGTTGTAGATCTATGCGCCCCCCCCCCATACCCGATGTATTAAGAATACTTTAAACGAGTGGTATTATTTTTCAAATTATTTGGAAAGGCACCTATAATTGTTTATAAATTGTTTTTGAAAATGTAATGGTATAATATTATAAATTTTAGAAACTGGGGAGGGGGATATATTATGTCACAATATGAAGGCCTCAACGGTGGCGGCTGGTACGGGGAAGACGCCGTGCCGCCCTCCTAAAATACAGTGACGGCTGGTACGAAGAGGGCGACGGGGCGGCGCCCTCCCAAAACAGAATCGCAACTCAGAAAAGTATTATTTAATTCAAATGCACCGCTCACACCTTGGTACTTACGCCACTGATTATTGGAAAACCAACGTTGCTTAGGCCATAAACGGCGGGAAAGATTTAAAATACTTTCCTAAAAAGTTAAAAGTTTAATTTGTAGCCCCGTTCTCATTATAACAAACCACGAGCGCCTACTGATGAGTAGTTTAGTTAAACAGTCCCCCCCCCCAGGTAATAGATTCCCGAAAGTAAATTGTTTTAACTTCCCCCACTGTAATCGAAAGAAAGAAAATCGAAAGAAAGAAAGAACTTTTCAGTTGTTTTATTTGTTAAAAAATCCAATATTCCTGATTTCAAACCGTTTAAAAGCAAAAATAAGAAGAATTGCTTTAAGTACAGTGGCGGCTGGTACGGGGAGGGCGACCGGGAGCCGCCCTCCGTAATCAGAATAGCAACTTAGAATAGTACATTTTTAATATCAATGCACCATTCGAACCACTTCGCACTTAGATTATAAACGGTGGTTTAAACCACCTCCCTAAAAAGTTAAAAATATAATTTGTAGCCCCCCCTCATGATAAAAAAAACACGACGTCCACTGTTAAGTTGGCTAGTTAAATAACCCGCCTGAGTTAATAGATTTGCGAAATTAAATTGTTTTAACCTGCCCCCCCCCCAATTGGACCTTATCACCCATTTTGGGTCTAGGACAATTAGGCGCGGACTCAATTAGGCGCGGACTCAATTAGGCGCGGACCCAATTAGGCGCCGTGCCATTTAGGCGCGGATACAATTAGACGCAGACCGTTTAGGCGCCAAACCATGTAGGCGCCGGCCATAAATAAATTAAATTGTTAATCTGTTATAAGTCTGTATTTATTTCACCTCTTCCACCTCTTTGCGGCCGATTTAACTTTTTGCGAAGATTTATTTATTTTTAATTATTATTTTTCTAAAGAAATATCAAAAAGTAACACTAACCTATCGGCAGATCCACCTCTTCGCGGCAGATCCAACTCTTTGCGACAGATCCACCTCTTTGTGGCCGATTTAACTTTTTGCGAAGATTTATTTGTTTTTAATTATTAATGGACTTTTGTGATTTTTAAAAATAAATATAGACTTATAACAGATTAACAATTTAATTTGTTTATGGCCGGCGCCTAAATGGCCGGCGCCTAATTGGGCCCGCGCCTAAATGGCTTTGCGGCTAAACGGTCTGCGCCTAATTGTATCCGCGCCTAAATGGCACGGCGCCTAATTGGGTCCGCGCCCAATTGAGGCCGCGCCTAATCGGTCGCGTCTAATCGGTCCGGATCCCCACCCATTTTATGCACCTATCTACGGTGTTCCGCAAGGTGAATTCCTTACAATTTAAAAAAAACTTTGATGTGATTTTGAATAAAATTATCACGTGCTGCTTCTTATATCGTCCCCCTTATGCTAAAACCGCCAATGTGCAAAATTTGACATTTTGACCTAAGTGCACAGCGGTAGTTAGGAAGGCATTATCTATGTTATACCAGAACCACAAATGCGTAGCTGTATCCGTATACGAAATATTTGAAGGTCTTTAATGACCAATGTGAAAATGTTACTTCTTCTGTTATGCCAAAATGATCAATGTGCATCAAAATGAAGAATGTCCCGGTATATATACCAGAGGGATGGGCACAAATAATTCGTGGATCTAGAAGTCAGCCTCGTCCGTTTGTGGTCCGAACTATGCTCCATGATGATTTTATGGACTTTAAAGCTGACCACAAGAAAGTGCCAAAAATTCCTATGCGAAATATATGTTGGTTGCATTATGAAAAGGAAAAACCGCTATCATTATTTTACAAAACGAAATTTGACGAGCCTTTTACAGAAGTTGCTATAAAAAGGAAATCTGGGCGACCTTCTACCACCGTATCTATTCCCAAGGCATACTTTGAAACTGTACCAATCTCAGCACCAAAACTGAAGGATCTCTTAACAATGTCCGAAAAGTTAATTATACCAAGGGTACACCATGCTTATTACAAACTTTTAAAGAGCAATAAAAGTGTCCGGGACGCGTTACCAGAGCCCAATGAATCCGAGCAAGAACCGGAATAATTTTGGTTTTTGTTTGCATATACTGTTTAATATTATACATACTCTTAAAATAAAAAATATCAAAATTTAGCTTATTTTATTGCACCAAAAAATGCACATTGGCGGTTTTGGCATAAGGGGGACGTTATGCCAGAACCACGAAAGTGCAGTAAGTCACAAACGAGAGAAAATTTTTTATTTTTAATTATCGTTACATTTCGGCTACGACATATTCGGATAACAGTAAAAATTTTGTTCAAATTGATTAATTTGGTGAATTTTAAATTAACTTTAAACTTCAAATGCATTTTACTCAAAACTAGTAAAATGCACATTGGCGGTTTTGGCATAAGGGGGACGATATGGGATCTGAAAATTTTTAATATCAATAAACATCCCTTTTTGCATATTCCTGTTAGATTACCATGATTGTGCGGCCTAAAGGCCGCAATAGAAGTTTTTCTGGTTGGTATCTAAAAAATGAACCAATCAAACCCGTAATCCCGGTTGTGAGGGTAATCTCTTCAATAGGATTATACCAAAATTATTTATTATTTCTGATACTTGTGGAATGTGATTGCCTTGGTTGTGCGGCTTGAAGGCCGCACTGGAGAGGACTTAACGGATCAATTTAAGATGTGAAAATTTGTTTCAGAATCACATCAGAATTGTTATTTGATAGTAACGATATCTTACAACAGATTTCTTTCTACCTATTAAGGGGGGCCGGGGGGAAGGGGTTGTTTAAAACTTACCTGCTTATTAGTGGAAGCTCATGGTCGACTACAATTGGGGGAAGGTGATTTCGAATCACATTTTGCACGTTTTAGTGAGGTGTTTTAAATCCGAGATATCGTTTGCGATCCAAGCAACGTTGGATTGTCGCAAATATTCGATGGTAAATTATTATGGTGTCAGCTCGGTATTCCGAGTTACTATTCTAAAAAATAATACTTAGGGACGGTGGTGCCCCGTCGCCCTCCACGTACAAGCCGCCGATGCACAAAAATATATTGTTAGTTTTTTCTTTTCTTTAAATTTTGTGCCCTCCCATTGAAATAAAGCAAGAGCCGCCACTGTTTCATTTATAGGCTAGTTGACAAGAGTTTTATTGTGGAAATACCGAAATTAATAGATAAAGAAGAGCAAATTTAATACATACGATCTGCTTTATAGGTTGTAACTCTGCAACCGAGAAATTAACAAGAATGAAGTATAAGGTATTTTCTTTAGAAAATTGGTTTCTCTTTGATTTCGTTCCTTTGACATTTTTGTTATAAAGTGAACCTAAACCGAGATATTTACAAATATTCATAAGAATGTCTGTTTACGTGCGGTTTTTCCAATATGGCGGTCAAATCATGTTAAATTGCTATGTTTTTTGAAAGTTCATATAATGATAATAGAATTTATTAATATTATTAGAAATTTATTGGCAAGTTTTTTTCAAGCACGATAAAAATAAGTTGACTTATTTTTTTGCCCATCCTCTAAAAATCGTAGCGCCGCCACTTCTTCGAAATGTATTTTATTAATATAAATTAATATTATGCAAGTACATTAATGCAGAACTCGAGAAAATACAGGAAATTATGTTCAACTTTCTCGGAGGGAACAAGATGTCGCTAGATGTTCCAATAACTTCGATTTTTACGGACAAAAAAGTACTCCAATTTATTATTATTGAAAAATTAATTTCACAAATAAAATCACTATTTTGAATTACAAAAATAATAATACATCGAAATTGGTTCGATCCGCAATTACAGCCGG
Source organism: Podabrus alpinus (assembly GCA_932274525.1). Lineage (NCBI taxonomy): Eukaryota > Metazoa > Arthropoda > Insecta > Coleoptera > Cantharidae > Podabrus > Podabrus alpinus. The sequence continues at coordinate 39,712,968 of OW026452.1, read as the reverse complement.
ACTGTCAACCTGGTTAACCTTGAAACAAATATTTCTTTTTGTAGAGAAATTCAGGTATTTTATAATGAAGGATATTTTCACAATAATATTATGTTTCCCAAAAATTACTAAAACGTAACAGGATATTTCATTTCACATACCAAAAATATTAAATTAATAAATAATTGAAGAAAAAATTTTTGTAATTAAACTTTTTGGCCTTATGCTATTTATGGATCCTGAACTTATTGCCGGCAAAAAGACGAAGAAAATAATTAATTGGATATCCAATAACGCCGCATCAGGTTGTGGTTTCTTTTGAAAAAGGCGTTTTTACTTTTTGAACCCACCGCGTATAAAACAAAAGGCACCACATAATCCAGTGAAAGTAAAGATGTGAAAGAAAACAAGTGAAAAATATACCGGTACATTTTTTAGCTGTTCCACCTACACCTCATTACTGCAAAACGCAGGCGCCTATAAGAAACCTACGCGGTTAGATTTAAACCATCTACCAATGCCAAGTTTCTTCTCACAAATAGCACACCGCAGTTTAACGTTAAGATTAGAGCGTGCTGAGTGTGTGAATGTGTGCAAGTGATTATTATTTATCAAAACAATCCGAGGATTTACTTCAATTCGGTAAGTCGATTCAAATTTCTAAATCTGCCGTTCCGAAATTTTCGCGACGTAAAATTTCTATCCCCCGAATTGCCCCAAAATTTTCATCACCTCCAGATGGTGATTGCTCCAAAACTCCACCCAGGCGTTACGCAAATGGTCCAAAAATGCCCATAAGTGTGCGATTGGTAATTCATAACGTCACCCACGCTCTTGTTTCCAAATAATCGACGAATTGTACCTTGGATTCAATTAACAATGCCTGGCTTTATGTAACGATGTAAATACAAGTTGGTCTATTCGATTTATTTTTAAATCTAAATAAATTACAAATGCAACCATTACGTCATCTTGTTTAAATGAAACTCGACAACTGGTTTTCTGATTTAAATAATCCACATTTTCGCTAAATTTGCATTCGCAACTGCGCGTTTCGAATTTTTTTTGGGCCATCAAATAAAAACAAATGGTCAAATTTGTGGAAAACCTTGGTCGGGAAGTGTTGAAAATCACATAATACGAGGTGCGATCGAGAAATTTTATTCGCCGCACAGGTGAAATTAACCTTGAGACCACCTGTTCGGAAACCAAGGTTGCAAGAGAGTGAAATTTGATCCATCTCGGTGTTAAGAAAGCTTCCAGGATTGGGAAATTTGTTTGTTTTTCTGCATCTTGATAAGGTATGAGCTCACCGGTGCACTAAAATGTCACGTCATTGACTAATAAGCAGGTAGCTGGAATTGTGCCCACACGTTGATTACCTTCGTCACAAAAATAAAAATTAAATCTACTGAACTTTCTAGGAGTTGTGCAAATTTCATTAGTATGATGTTTCCTTTTGAAAACCAGTCGGATTTTTTTTTTAAATTTAAATAAGGAGAAAAATGGGATTATCGCGTCCTTTCAGATATGGAAGAAGTACGAGAATGACGGTAAACAGAAAATTGGAAGAAAAATAAATTAAAATAAATTCATATGAGAGAGCAGATGACACAAAAGTGAAAAGCCATTGATTTTATGGAAGAGAGAGAAGAGCTATTGAAGAGAAGGCTGAACCTGTTTCCAAGAAATTTGGTATTGAAAGTTTTTAAAGCATGAAAAAGGAAGAAGGGAAACAAGAAGCAAAAATGGAAGGAAACGATTCAGTGGTGCATTTACGTCAAAACTGTTAATGTTCTGTAATAAAGTTAAGATATCTTTTTTGTTTGGCTTACCGTTTCTAATAATCACAGTATCGTGGCTTAAAAAATAATTAACCGTAGTCAAGGAAATGATAAGAAAAAAAAGATGTTTTAACTTTTTTTCGTAATACAGTAGAACTCCAATTATCCGAATTAATTGGGACCGGACCCCATTCGGATAATCAAAAATTCTGATAATTGGATTTTTTTCGAAAAAAGGGTACTGTATGGATTTTTAATTAATTAAATGTGCTGTACATTAGTATGTATTGTAAATGAAAGTCATTGCTTGCTGAACATTTCGGTCAAAGTAAGCTGTTTGACTGTCCGTTTTCGGGCAGCCAAGTCGTGCATCCGCTTGACAGTGAGAAGTTGCATGTGGTCACACTCGGGCTGACGCAAAATCTTTTTTTTTTCCTGCAAGCGATTCGGATAATCAGCGATTCGGATAGTCGGAGTTCGGATAATTGGAGTTGTACTGTATTAATAACAGTTTTAGGGTCGAGGCGCCTAATATTGACCACCCCAAATAAAATTAAAAATTTCCTATTGCAAAGAGGAAGGTTTATATAGTATACTGTTAAAATTTTACATGTGAAAGTATTATCAAAATTTTGAATAAATCGATTTTGAAGTTAGCAAATTTAACATGATGTAAAAGCCGACCGACGCGCGGGAATCTCATATGAGATTCCGCGCGTCGTCATTCTGTTGACGGTACGTGTGGAATGGTATATCCTAACACTTGGAAAATTTTGTCAGATGCTGCTCGCACGTCCTACAGGTAACATGACTCGAATCCCGGTTTTCTTGAAGGATGGCGCCTTCAAGCATTTTTACCTTTTGCCGCGTAGCGGCGTACGCGATGAAAAACCGGCCGGGGCTCCGGAGGAGCGCAGGCTTGGGTTTTTCGATGCGCACAGCCGGACGAGTTTCGAATCCAAACCCCAAAATTTCAAATTGGTTATTTTCAAAATTTTGACTATACTTTCACACATAAAATTTTTACAGTATACTATATAAACCTTCCTCTTTGCTATAGGTAATTTTAAATTTTATTTGGGGTGGTCAATATTAGGCGCCTGCCCCCAATTTTCATACTCATAGGGACCTAAGAACCACGTTTTTGTCTTGCGACAGGACGTTCTGGGAGTTATTATTTTTAAGCCTTATGCTGTCCCCTCCCGAACGCCTTCTCTTTATCTAACCACATATTTTCTTTATTGCTAAGGTTAGCAAGCGGTTTTCGTATATTAGTCACTATGTGGTTATAACATGCGAGAGGAATTTTATATTGAATAAAAATTTTGTCACCAGATAACACAAAGTACCACAAATTGCTATTAATTTTTTTCAGTGTATTTTCCTCACAGTAACCTTGTTAACATTACGTAATATAACAGCAAACCTTCTTGTATTATATTTATATGGCTTGTATCGATATGTAACAAATGTAAACAAGAGCATGATGGTAGTTTGACGATGGTAGGTGAGTTGTCGTATTGTCATCGACCATGAATGTTGAAATTTAATTAGGCAGGTGGGAGTAAATAAAGCGTAAGTTTTTTTAAGTTAAAATCGCCGAAAACAGTTGAGAAAAAGCTGGAAATCTGCAAGAACGCAGAACTACGTTATCTTTGCGGGGTCACCAATTTATTATAACATGCGAGTTGACAACGCGATTTACTATTCCAATTCGAACGTGGGTTTTTTCCATTTCTGAAAATCCTCGCGAAAGACAAAAACTGGTATTTAGACAGATACTCAGAACTGGTGTTTATCAGTGCGGCCTTTAGGCCGCACAACTATGCCAATCACGCATTAGAAGAGCTTGACGGTGGTAGAACGCGGAAAAATAAGGACATCTTAATCAAAGTAAAACTACTTTATAAAAAAAGTCACAATACTAACGTAAGCAAAAAAATGATCTAAAAAAGTTTGATGTAGTTTTACGTATGACCATGATCTTAACATAATTTCATTAAATTAGAATGGTTTTAATTTTATGTATGAAAATTAGTATTCATGTAAATTTTACGTCTTACGTATTTCTTACGTTCATTGTGAACAAGCACTAATAGTTGTACAAATATTTTTTATTTTTCTGTTGGTATTACATATTATTTAAATCAAAACAAACTTGTTTTTTTTTATCAACCCATATATAAACTGATTTCAATCTTTCAATTAACATATTTAAAAAAAACTTACGTAAGGAACAATTTGGACCTCCCCACCAAGGATTCGTAAGATTTTACTTACCCCCCCTTTTTTCCCCAAAACACTATGTAATTAATGCACGCTCCCTTATTTGTATGATCCAGTTTCTGTATGTGATTAATATTTCATTATCATTTTTTATTAAATATTTATTTTTATATCGAGAACATGAGACTGTCAAATAGGTTGGTATTAAGAAATAATGATAGGAGATAGTTCTGAACATAAGCAAAATTTTAAGGTACATTTTAGGTTGATACTTTTATTAACCCAAACAATGTCCAGTGCGGCCTACACGATCGTGGTAATTCGTGCCATGTAAAGTCGACTGCTAGTCTGTGATTCCGGTGGTTGTGCGGCCTAAAGGCCGCACTGGAACTTTTTAAGATTTGGAACTAAGAAATGAACCAATGAGAGGTGCGTTACAAATAGGTAGATACCAAATACAGTCTAGTTCCGTTAATCCGAACTATTTAACGCGCACCCGCGTGTTCGGATTAACGAATAGTCAATTTGCACCAATTGTCATTGAACTTCGACGAAGATGGCTGTTTGGATTACGAGGATATTCGGATTGTATTTAGAATTCTTCTTCTCTCTTCGTCTCAATCTTTTTTTATCTACTGCTTGATGTAGGCCCCCATCAAGACCACGCTGACCTAGTGTGGGTTGGTAAGGCTGGAGTCTCACTAAAACCACCTACTAATAAAATGTAAGCAATTAAATTGGTTAAAACCGAGTTCAAAGACCCACCCACCCATAAATCAGTTATTTTCATTAGTTGAATTGTAGTCCAGTGATTGACGAGGGAACAGCGAAAAGCGGCGTTATTTTAAATTAAGCCCGTCGAGCAACCTTGCTTAACGATCCGTAATATAATAACCACAAAAATTTTCATAGCGCTACGTCGCGTCGCTGCTCGTACTTACTAAAGTTCGTACTTTATTATTAAAGGGTTGTCCATAAAGGACGTCCACGCCAGGAGGGGAGGGGGTTACAAAATGTGACCAGGGGGACGGGGGGGGGGGGGTTGAACAAATGTGACGTCCGCATAAAAATCCCATTTTTGGAATTTCGAAGAAAATTATGTTTGGATATTTTTTTTATGTAATATTATGTAAAAATATTTTGTAAGCCCTCCCCTTCCCACGTGGACGATCCCTAAGTTAAGATGAAATTATAAAACGTTCAGTGCGGCCTGATGGCATTCGCGTACCACAACGTAATGGTGGCCGTCAAATTGTGGAACTGGAATTATTTTAAGTGGGTAGTTTTAGTTATGAACCTAAAACATTTTCAGTGGTTCCAAAATATAGCCCCTTATGGTCGCAATAAACTGCAACTGCCAGTGTGGGATCGTCACAGTGTTGTGCGGCCGCACAGAAATTTTTGGGTTCGCTGGTAACTAAAATATAAATCAATCAGTGTTCTTTACGAATAGATTGGATCTCGTCAGTTATGCGACTGTTATCAATGACGTACCTGAATGGTCTAATGAGATTCACCTTGGATTCACCCTCGTTACTAGCTATCGACGACGCGCATGAACGGATTAACGATGTTAAAAATTATTTCGAAATGTGAAATATCGGCCACGCGCATGAGCGAATTAACGAGTTTAAAAATAGTTTCAAAATGTGAAATCTAAGCTCATTGGCGCGGGATTTTAGAATTCCCAGAGGAACCCGAGAAATGCGCCGTAGGCGAAGATATTGAATTTTTCAAGGTCCAACCGTCAAATTAATTTAAATTAATATTTAGGAATTTGTTTTTAAATTATGTTCCCATGGAAAAATAAGTTCTGTTGCTTTATTTCTTAAAAAACCAATATTGTTTAACAAGTTCCGAAAATATTAACAAAGTGGACAGGGAACGCAGCGAGCTGGAAAACCTGGAAAAGTCAGGGAATTTTTTTGAGTCAGGGAAAACGGAAAAAAGCTCGAATTGTCAGGGAATTTTGAATATTTTTCTGGAAAAATATGCAACAAACTTCGAAACTGTATTACTTTATTACAAGCAAAAAAATCTTTTAATTTTTAAATATGTAGGAATAAATTATGAGCGGAGGGGGGGTCATTTTTTATTGCTTGAAATTTGTTTTCAAATTCAACATAGAAAGTTGATATTTTTTATAATGACTGGAATTTTTCTTATACGATCTTGAAAAATCTGGAAAAGTCAGGGAATTTTAACACTCAAGTTGGCTGGGTACCCTGTAGGAAAAACAGGATGCATGTAAGCTTCCCCCCCCTTCCCTGAAAATGGTCATGGATTAACGTATCACTTTTTAACTACTTTTTAACTGCTCTCAATGATGGGTGTAAACTGTCCTCGTTGGTTCTCCAGGTAGCTGGAGAGAATTGGAAACTGCCATTCAAGTAAAAAATAACACTAGGGTCATCTGTAAACTGTTCTCATTTGTTACGGCATTAACATCAGACCTGTAGCCGGGGGGGGGGGGAACGAACAGCAAATCCGTAAAAATGTTTGTTAACGCTCTTAATTTTCTCTCTTACCTGAGAGGACACCTCCCACCCAGCCCCACCAAATATTTTTTGAAAAAAATGATCCTAGTGCGTCCCTGTCTTCATAAACTACGAGTTTATGAACACCCCTCCCGAAAAACTGGGTATGGGGCCGATTAATATGAGCAAGGGGAGTTTACTTGCACTATTTAAAATTGTATAATTATACACCTAGGGAGTTAAGTGCCATTTCACTCGGCCAGCTGGTTCGCTGGTGCCTCGGGCAAATAATCCACACGTGGGATTAAAAGTCACTTTATTTCCGTGGCATACCTATATAAATGTTTTCTCACCATCGTTCGCGAATTGGTTAACATTAATGTAAAATTAGGCCAAAAAATAAATACGATTGAATGTTGTACTTAACTTTATCAGCCATGGATTGCCATGGTTGTGCGGCCTGAAGGCCGCACTAAGGCATATAATTACAAAATAACTAATAAGAGGTCAACGAAACTAAACACAGATTGATAGACAGATGCACGGAACTTTTGTTTTATTATTAAAATACAATGATAATAATAATAATAGGTTTCATGGTAACCTTCGTGACATATTGGGGGGGGGGGATGTTATTACATAGATGAAATCATTAATTCCTCAACATTTACGTGGGATAGATTGTAAGAGAAAACTGCAGCTGTTTCCTAAAACGGCAAACTGGAATGAAAACTACTATGAATTATTTTTATTTTGATTAGTTGGGTGTTAGTTGATGAAGCAACCGATGGAAAGTAGAAAATTTACCGGTTATTTGACTTTATTTTGACAATTGGAGAATTAAGGACGATGGCCGATCGCTTAAATCGGCACTTTATGATCGAAAAATCCCACTTGAAACAAATTTAAAGATGAACGGAATATAACGCGGGGGGGGGGGGTTAAGAAAGGTAAATAAGGTTAAGAAAGAGATTTTTAACTGACGATCACACCAAGCACCGCTGTGGTTAAATTAAATTGTCCGAAACTTTTTTGTGCTGGAGCCAATTTTTTTTTAACATTGCGACTTACTAATAAGTCAACTTTTTCGGCCCTCGCTGAGCAGAAACGACTCATCACGTGCAAGAGTTAATTTTCAGTTTGGTGAGTAATCCGCGTGTTCGTACATACTTTAATGAATTAAACTTTTTTGCTCGACATGGTTTAATTTGGGAGTGCTATATTTAGACGGGGATAAAAATTAAAAAGTGAGACGAGCGTGCCAACGCAACTTTTTTTCCAATGAAAAAGTTTTGTTATCAAAATTCGCCATATGGCGTGGAACCTACTTATTGTAAATGAATAACCCAAGAAATGACCTTACCAAATATAGACACCATTAAAGTTGCTAGCCGGCAAATACTTCGAAGGACGCCCACTCTCTTCTCATAAATACCACAGATTTCGTGCATTTTTTCGATATTTGGTATCGATTCCATGTTTTTTTTATCGACTGTTATGGTCTCGATATTCGTTTTATAGCGAAAATTACCCACCACCTTTTTTTTTAATCGGAAAAGCATTCGTTAACTACGGGGTGGTGGCGCCCACCCAATTTTCTACAACATATCGGTCTAATTAAGTAATTTTGTGGTTAATTGAGTCCAATTATGTGCAGGATGAGGAAGAGTATCGACACCAAATTTAGGTACTCGCACTTGAGCGAGCAGAGCGCAACAGGTAGCACGCGCTGTTGAAACAAATGCCCACGTAAAAATGATAATTTTCAAAATTTTTGATCAATCAGACAATCATCAAATATTTCAAGGTAGGTAAATATTTGACGAGGTGGATTTTATGGCTGGCAATGGGTAAAATGTGTAAATCTTAGTGTATTTGTAGGTCAAGTAGTTACATAAAATATAACCTTGACAGGTGTCTGCTGTTACAATCGATTAAAATATCAATTTAGCGTGTTCTTTATTTTGAGACGAAAACTAACTGCATCGTTCGATTACAATGTAATCAAACGCAATTGGACTTTTAAATTAACCCGAGGTCAATGTCGGATGTACAAATAATTCAAGTTTAATTTTAATTGTGATGCGCGATTATTTTGATTAAAAAGGTCACGTAGAACCAGTGGCGTCACGCACGTATCGTCGATAGGTACGACCGGACGACTCGCATTTTTACACGTTCGCGATGTCCGCCTTGTTTAAAACCGGGCCACTATCGGCAAGAATGTTGATAAATAGTTTGGGATTTGTTTTCGTAAGTCGATGGCGATAAAAAGTGAGTTTTAATTGGAATGATAAAGTCAATTAAATAAACAGTGGTTTCTTTAATCGAAATTAAAAATTACATCATGAGTTGTTTCAATTGTCGCCACGATGTGATGATACTTTTTAAATTTTTTTGCACGTGGTTTTTAATGTTGTAATGATGAGAGCGCAGCGGGTTTCGACTCAATCAGATCAATCAATCAAATAGGTTATCCAAAATTTATCATTGCATGGAATAATCAAACTGTCGGGAGATTTTTCAGCTCAAATTAATTTATTTTATTGAAGCTATAATAATCTTGCTGAATTACCACACCTTGTATTTATATCTTTCAACTTCTTCCAGTGTTGTCGTTTCAATTTGATGCATTTTCTCACCTTTTCTCAGCCGATCATCTTTGTTTTTGTTATAGGAATTTTTTTATATTTTTGTGTCTGCATAATTTCCATTGGTTCTATCTTCCAGAAACCTGTGTGACATGGTCAATCCCCCTCCCTCACACAATTTAAGATTTGGCAGGGTATCTGGAGCAGGTGGAATGTCTGCACCTATGCGGATTCCAACCAGTCGACCTTCATTCACATGCCATCTCCAATTAGTGCGATTAATAGATTTGCGCATCCAATCTTGAACTTGAAAATAGTTGACGTGTTTATGGAACCTACGAAATTCATAGTTTCCAGAGCTGTGTGACCAAAACATTAAGAAACTTGACTTACCTACATATTATAAGCTTGGAATGTTGTCTGTATGCGGAACTTGTAGGTGGCAATTACACCTAAATCGAGATCAGCATTGAATGGCTGGAGTCGCCCATGTAACGCGCATATAATTAAACTCTCAGTTCTCCAAATTTGATATGCATCCCATTTAAAAAATTGCTCCCGTGCGACTGGAACCTGATCATAGGCTATATAGGTGATGGATTGATCATTAAATATATGCTCTCGTTTTCAACAAATTGCTTTTTCGGAGTGTTCCATCCGTGGATTTCTTTGGATTTTTTTGGGCCATTTAAGTTTTCCCCATGTTCGCTGATTTTTCCATATTATTTGCCTTGTCACAATTTTTGTTGATCTCTAATCAGAATATAATATGGTTCTATCTTTGGGCAAACGTTTTTCTCTACCACATAACCTCCTATTATAGAAACTGTGAATTTGGGCGAATTAGGCGAAAAAAGTTTTTTTTAATGAATATTCGCAAATATCTCGGTTTGCGTTCACTTTAGAGCAAAATATTAAGAAATCAAAAGTTAAGTAGGCTAAATTCTCTACGAAAAACTTCTTATGAATTTTTTTCTTAATCGATTGGTTGCAAAGTTACAGCCATCACAGCGTGTAGTAATATTTGCAATTTTTTTTTAATTTTAATAATTAAAAAATGTATAACTAAAAAAATAAATTTTCGAGTGAATTTTCCAATAAAGTTAGTGGCGGCTTGCTCTAAAAGACACACAGGTACATGCGCCCTTATATAACAACTTAAGAAGTAATTTTAAATAAATAAGTTGTAAATAGAAATATGGTAAATTCGTATTTTTCTTCCTCCCATTAAAAAAGTAACGAAACGCCATTGCCAAATGAAGCTCTAAAAAATTTGTGGCTGGTATTCCATACCCCCCTCCCCGTGTGGTGATCAGGTGATTAAACATTAAAATTTGTTTTTCGATACTGTTTTACTTTTCTTGGCTATGCTGATGTACTGAGGGATATTCCACGAGTCCCCCCCAAATTCTCGTAGAATCCCTTGTCGGCTTCTTCCCAATTAGGAATGTTAGCCTCCCAATGTGGTTTAATTTCAATTAACGCTTCAATTCGCTTAATTTCAATTTTACAGAACACTTCCATTAGAAAAAAATTAAAGAGCAAAAAGTTCTCTACAAAACAAATTCAGATTTTGCTTCAGAAAATGAAGATGAAGTTTAGGAATTTTTTATTTAATCATTCTGAAAAAAAAAATTCAAGGCCATTTCAATATTTTTGTTTTGTTTCGATTTCGAAAATTCCCAATTAGGGAAGCAGTCGAGTGGCGTTTTTAAGTGATTTTTTTGCCGGGGGGGGGGGGAGATGTCAAAAAATAAAATTTACTTTATAAATTTTATGCTTTTTGTCGCTTTTAAAAGTTTCTATACACATTTTCACACATTTTGAAAATGTTGACACTTTTTCCACTTAAATCTTTGTACTGTTGATTATTTAATTTGAAAATGAGAAACTTTCTTTGGGTATATTGATTTGTGCCTTCCAATTGAAAAGGGTCATGAGCCGCAACTTTTGCATTTTGCACCCCAAATTTGGCCCCAAAAAAATATTGAAAAATTTACGCGAAAAATTGTATTTTTATGAATCTTCATACATATTTCGGTTTTATATTAATATAAATCTGTGCAACGACTTAAACAAAGACTATCAAAATATTTTAATGCGCAAAATATTAACTAATGAAATTAATATGGTACAAAGAATGGCAAATAGTATATATACCACGATCTCTGATGACTGTAACTCTGCAACCAGTAGATTTACAAGAAAAAAGTAGAAAATATATTCTGTGGAAAATTTAATTTACTTCATTTTCAATTACTCAATATTTTGCTCTAAAACAAACCCAAACCGAGATATTTACGGAAATGTCTTTTCTCCAGTCGTTTTTCTAATATGGCGGTCAAATCAGCGGTCGTAAGACCATGCAAAATTAGTATGTTTTTTCAGAGGTCCAAAGAGAGAAAATAAAATTTATTTGAGCTGGCCCTCTATTATTTCCATAACATACACATAGGGGACCCACTGTTTAAGGTGGACTCAAAACCGTCACTTGATTTCGGGTGGGTTCTTTTGACAGGCCCTTAATCAGAGGCTCCCCCCTTCACCTGAAATGCAAAAACTTCCTATTTTCCATTGAAATCTCCGCCAAAACATCGCGCAAAAAAAAACTGTTTTAATATTAATTAAAATGAAAATGACAAAAATTGCTGAAGTCCGTCTCTCCAAAACAAACCTGACTACGGGGCTGATTTTACATTTTAAACAGTTTGTATTTCTTCTAATTTATGACATCCTGTTTTAATATTTTTATTTTTTCAATGTTAATAAATTTAACAAACGTAAAAATCAGTTTATATAAAGATTAAAAACGTATAAAAGTAAGCATTAAAGTCATAACTGTTGAGAAAGTCATCAATTAGATTACTACTATTCCTATATAAACGCCAAGGAATGACGAGCCAACTCCAATTTAAGAGAAAAATGAGAAAACTCCAAAACAACAATTTTATTTTTGCAATTTTTTTATGTTGATTTTTTTCTTTTAGCTGGATCAGGCACGTTCTGCCCCCCAAAATTCCTCAACCTCCTGTTTTTGACCGGAATTTTCGCCAAGAAATGGCGTCAAGTGCTCTTTTTTGCTTTTATTATTTAGTTGGGGGGGGGGGGATTTAACTCCCAGGCACCCTGAAATTATTTTTCGAAAGAAGCGATTTTTGGTCAACTAATCAAACTGCAGAAATCCTTGTTTAACCCAACGATAATTTTCTGTTATACAACTGGCTATTAGTGTAAATTTTGCAATAATTAAAAAAAATTGTGAGAAGAAACGTCAGTTTCACTCTCGTCATTGCATAAAATTACTTGTTGTGCTGTTTTAATATTGTTATATTTTTTCAAAATTTTCTTATGACTTCCTTCGCATTTTGACATATTTTTCTATGTAATTTTGACTAAAAATGTTCCAGTGCGGCCTTTAGGCCGCACAACTTTGACAATCCCGCAAACCATGTCAATGTTGTCTGTGTCAAAAATAAAAAAATCGTTCCTTCTGTCAGGTATTCTTGAAACAAGCAATGAAACTAACAACAAATAAATATTATGGTAAGGAGCGGGTGGCGGGGGGGGGGGGGGGCGTTTCTTACACAGATTTTTTTTATAATTATTTGTACTTAGCAGATAGATTAATTGTTTTTATCATGATCCATAAAATTTCCCAAAATGTCCTTTTTTCATTCGAAAAAACCAAGATATTTCCGATTTTTAGTCGTCTTAAAATATATACGAGTAGAAAGATCAAAAGAATTTTTAATGCAGAATAGGTTAGGGAGAGCTTAAGCTCCGATTTTTCAGCTATGAACATGAATTACAACCAAGTTTTAGTAGTCTACGGCTTAATCGTACCACGTTTTAGAACCGTTTAAAAGTTTTTGTTTATATGATATTCTTATATTTTTTCGAGCATTTTTTTTATGATCCTTTCCTTTTTGGTCTAGTAGACATTTTTCCCTCTATAATTTTGACCGCATATTTATGATTTAGAGTTGCTTGATTTTATAGTTTTACTATGGTTTAATAGTTTAGTAATAGGTTTACAGTTAAACTATGGTTTTAGTTACCAATCTAAATGAATTCTAGTGCGGCCTACAGGCCGCACAACCATGGCAATTACACCTATATTTAATAAAAAATTTGCTTGTGTTAGGGACTGTTTTGAGTCAAATAGCATGGAATATTATTTAACAATATTCAATAATAATGTTATAATGTAATAATGTTTCAAATTGTCAAAACGTGAAAATATTGGAGGGGTGGATTGAAGGGAAAATTCGTTTCGCAGCAATTTGAAGTACATTTTACAACAATTGAAAATAATATTTACTTCATGATGAATAAATTGCTACTTCAATAAAATTTTCCAAAAATTACGGTTTTTTTGAGAATATAGAATAAATATTATCATACAGGAAGTTTTGCTGGAGGGGGGTCCATATCCATAAAAATTCTCGAAGTTTCGAAATTTGAGGAAATTAATATTTCTGCTGGGGGATCAGCAAGAAGTCTAAAATTTTACTTATAAGCCTATGACATAAATACTACTGCAAATACACCATGGTCAAGAGCGTCACTCGCCCACTCATCAGAAAATTTGGATGGCTTTCCAACGAATATAATCTATCAACGATTTTCAATGAAGATCAGTGGAAGGAATATCATCATTTAATTTTTACAGTACAGGAACAGGATTATCTAATCAATTTCCAAAATGAAAATCGTATATTTAGAAAATGAATAAAATTGATGTTGCTCGGGAGCCACCGGAACTCCTGAGTGAAGAATAAATAAAGCTAAATTTTATGCTTGAAGAGTAGGCTTATTGTGTGGTAAGATCTCTTATGCCTAATAAAGTCGAATTATTATCTTCAAGTATGGTCGTAATACCTTAGAATGAGGCCGAAGACCGAGCAACTGTGCTCAAGGGCGAATCCAGCAAAAGCCTGGTGAGGGTCGATTGCATAAAGTAAAAATGCAAAAAAAAAATCGGTACTGGTTCTATGTCTATGTTCTATGTCTGAATATTCATGGGGGGGTTACCCCCTTAAATGTTTTACTACAGTGGGGAGTTCTATCTTCAGATTGGATTTATCCTAAAAAAGTTATTTATTTTTATATTCCAATACCGGCTTGTTTTGGAAATTTGTAATTATAATTTTCCCTAAAAATTTACAGAACAATTGAATGAAAACTTCGACCTTGGTAAAAAAAGTATTTAAATTGTTTTGAATAATCTTCAGAATTTTGGAATCAAAAATTTGGCAACAAAATGAAATTATTTAATTATATCAAAATTATTTGATGCATAAAAGTTCACTTTTATAATTTTTGTGATAATTTCGAGAAATTCGGAATCAAAAATTCAGCGTACGTAAAAAATTAGTCGCGATTTAATTTTGCAAAATTGTAAATTTTCTCAAAATATTTTGATGCTAAAAGGTTCCCTTTTTAATTTTTTGAGTACTAATCTGCAGAAATTCGGAATAAAAAATTCAGCAACAAATTTAAATAAAATTCTCTATGTAAAGACCTAGACCCGATTTATTTTAAAAAATTGTAAATCATAGGTTCTAAAAATTTTTTGATGTATAAAAGGTTCCCTTTTTAAAATTTTTCTATAATTGCAGAAATTCGGAATCAAAAATTCAACGACAAATCTACAATTTTTATGTGAAGACGTAGACTTGATTTATTGTGCAAAATTGTATATCACTGATTTACAAAATTTTTTGATGCATAAAATGTTCCTCTTGATTCTTGATAATTTTTTTGAATAATTTGGAGAAATTCGGAATAAAAAATTCAGCGTACGTAAAAACGTAGTCGCGATTTAATTATGCAAAATTGTAAATTTTCTCAAAATTTTTTGATGCATAAAAGGTTCCCTTTTTAATTTTTTTGAGTAATCTGCAGAAATTCGGAATAAAAAATTCAGCAACAAATCTAAATAAAATTCTCTATGTAAAGACCTAGACCCGATTTATTTTAAAAAATTGTAAATCATAGGTTCTAAAAATTTTTTGAGTGTAAAAGGTTCCCTTTTTAAATTTTTTCTATAATTGCAGAAATGCGGAATCAGAAATTCAGCAACAAATCTACAATTTTTATGTGAAGACGTAGACTTGATTTATTTTGCAAAATTGTATATCACTGATTTACAAAATGTTTTGATGGATAAAAGGTTCCCTTTTATAATTTTTTTGAATAATATGGAGAAATTCGGAATAAAAAATTCAGCGTACGTAAAAAAGTAGTCGCGATTTAATTTTGCAAAATTGTAAATTTTCTCAAAATTTTTTGATGCATAAAAGGTTCCCTTTTTAACTTTTTTGAATAATCTGCAGAAATTCGGAATTAAAAATTCAGCAACAAATAAATAAAATTCTCTATGTAAAGACCTAGACCTGATTTATTTTAAAAAATTGTAAATCATAGGTTCTAAAATTTTTTTGATGTATAAAAGGTTCCCTTTTTAAATTTTTTCTATAATTGCAGAAATTCGGAATCAAAAATTCAGCGACAAATCTACAAATTGTATATCACTGATTTACAAAATGTTTTGATGGATAAAAGGTTCCCTTTTATAATTTTTTGAATAATTTGGAGAAATTCGGAATAAAAAATTCAGCGTACGTAAAAACGTAGTCGCGATTTAATTTTCAAAATTGTAAATTTTCTCACAATTTTTTGATGCACAAGAGTTCCTATTTTAATTGTTTTGAATAATCTGCAGAAATTCGGAATCAAAAATTCAGTAACAAATCCACAATTCTCTATAAAGACATAGACTTGATTTATTTTGAAAAATTGTAAATCAGAGGTTCTCAAATTTTTTTGATGCATAAGTTACCTTCGAGTTACCTTTTATAATTTTTTCGAGAAATTTCGAGAAATTCGCAATGTAAAGCCGAAGTCGAGTTTTATTTTGCAAATTAAAGATTCTCATAATTTTTTAATGCATAGAAGGTTCCCTTTTTATTTTTATTAAATAATCACGGGAAATTCTGAATCAAAAATCCAGCAATAAATCGACGATTCTCTATGTAAACAACACAGTCGAGATGTATTTTTGCAAAATTCTTCACATCGGTGTTGCGATCTACTCTACATTTGATGCGCTCATATTTTTCAATTAAGCGGTCATGGGGGACTTAAAATAGAACGATAAAATAATAATCGTTTGCGGGATTTTAAAAATTTAGATAAATCTATTTCAGTTTTCCGACCCAAATCGTGGACAACATAAATTCGATCTTCGTTAAAACGCAACAGATCGGACGCCAGCAGCCAAATCTATTTCGGGCGTCGTGAAATTTCGACGACACAATCAAACAGAATGCAAATTTAGTTGTATACGCTCGCTCACCTTAAGAAAATAAAACCACAACAAAAAAAGGCGCCACGATTCGGCTAAGCTCGACGCGAAAATAAACTTAAATTTAGTCATCTTGTCTTAATATACCGGATGTTTGAATGGCTAACAATAGACATTAGCACTTGACACACTTCCTTTCTGTTTAGATTTAAATCTTCATCATGTCAAAAGTCGAACGGAAAGAATATCAAGAGACGAGGGTCGTCAAAACTTTGTCTCCAGTTCGGGGAACCCGTAGCGGATCGAGTCAAAATTTATCACAATTTGATAATAATTTAGGTGAGTTTTTCACTTTTAGTCGAAACGAAGCCTAATTTGGATTTGTAGATTATCTCTTGGATGACCTTCAATCGTCGGTTGGAAGACCTTCCAGTGCTTTGGGAAACAACACCGTGCGGGAGGTTCGCGTGGTGAGCAACGGACCGGCGTCTGGAAGAACCAACTCTTTGAATCGGGTAACTCATTTGAAAGCTTCCAATCCTGTTACTGAATATACATCCAATGATGCTTACAGCTACACAGTGAGTGGCCGAATTTTTTGCAACAATTTTACTTTATTTAAATTTTGCAGTTACCCGACGGATCCAGCAGTGTTAAAAGCTTTAAGAAGGAAAGCTATTCTTACAGCACAGGGAGCGATGGCGTGGGCCCCGAAAAGGTCCGCCTCCAAAACAACATCAACCAGTTGGATTCACTGTTGGACGATTTGAAGCAAACAAAACAGGAAAGTAAGTGGTATTTTTTGTTGTTATAATTCTTTCATTTTAATTCAATTTGCGTTTTGTTTTAGAAAGCAGACTTGGAAATGATCCAAACTTAATGTAAGTGATTTTACTTTTATTTAAATTTTGTTATTGTTGGCACTTTAGCGAAGGTCAAAATTAAAAATCGTATGATTTAGGGAAACCCATAAGAGTCGCGTGATGATGGGCAAGAAGGTTGTGGAGCGCGAGTTGCATTACGGCGATACGCCTCCAAAATATCACAGTCTTGATCGGTCGAACCGCGAGGGGTCGTTGACGAGGGAAATTCAATATTTGGATGAGGGTACCTACGGTGAAACGCGTCCAGTTAGGTACAATACTCCGTCACCATCCCAAACTTCGACGATCACCAAGGAGAAGAAAGTCAGTAACGTGCAAACGTATCCTGTAGCGGTTATGGAAACATCAACTCCCGATATAAATCCGGAGATATTGTCGCATCTGGATCCGAACCTTCTACCAAGCGGAAATACCAAAGTAACGACGACTATCAAAACGTATACTTATGAGATTCCGGGTAGCACCAGGCCCCTTTCGCCTAGTTCTGAGAAATACGTGTATTCTCCTAATGATACCCAAACAACTCCAAGTAAGAGTTTTGTTTACAATCGGATTGATAACGAAGATGTGACGAATACGGTACACTATACGCCACCAATCGAGCAAAATTGGAAAACTGACGTTTACAGGGAAACGAACACCTCGCAGCAAAATATTCCATTGTATCAAAAACCGGCATCTCCTTCCGGCACCGACAAGACCATAATCAAGGAGACCACAACCACCCGAAATTATCAACCAAATTACCCAATTTACAACGACGATGGGTCACCCAATAAGCACGTATACATTTACAATGAAACAACAAAAACTAGGAACATAAACGACGATTATCCAGAACGTCCTCCCACTAGGGAACCAGTCAGAAATGAAACTTACATCATCAAAGAAATCCATAACAATACAACCACCAACGAGCAATACCCACCATATCCACCTCCAACTCGCGACCCACCCCGTAACGATAAATACATAATTAAGGAAATTCACAACACAACAACCAACAACACTGTAGGTCCGTATCCCAATGGCTATCCACCCAAAGAACCGAATACGACTACAGTGATATACAACAAGCACAACACCAATACCAACACCAACTACGTTCCACAGAAGCCGATCTACAACACAACCTTGTACCCCCAAAACAGACCCACCGACCCGAACGACCCAAACAACGTCAACATAACCTACAAGTACACAACCCACAGTACCTCAACGAACAATTACAAAAACGGGCACTTACCCAACGAAGAAGGCCTCCCATTATTACGTCCCCAACCATTCCCACACGACGGCACCGACGGCCCACCAAAGCGCGTCGACGAACTGATGGCCAAAATTGGACAAGAGGTAGCCGATATTCGAGTTCCGTTAAAAAGTTACAATGTATTTTTTTTAGCCACCAGATAGTCCATACAATATGGGATTTTCACAACACGAAGCAGAACTGGTACATCAAAAGAAGGTGGATGCGTTGAAACAACAAAGTAGTCCTCCAGACGGCGAAGAGATCCAAAAGAAAGAACGCACTTTACAACCAACCAAGAATATTACGGGAGCTCCTGTTTATTACCCGCCAGGACACGAGATGTTTGCCAAAAAGGAAGAAGGCGGAGGCGCTTGGAGAGCACAAGTGAGCTAACCGGGATTTTATACCTTCAAGAGGCCACAGCACCGAAACGGTTCATTTTTTAGTGTTGATCGTTATGTACTTGTTTAAAGGGCGTGAAATTATCTACAAACTAGATTATAAACCTTTATTGCCTAAAATCAACGGTTGTTGAGTTATGGATTAAATTAAGTACAAAAATGTTAAAAAATTCGTAATTGTTTTTTGAACGAAACTTTTCACACAAATCTGTATTTGATTTAATCCATAACTCACAAACCGTTGATTTTAGACAATAAAGGGTTATGATCTAGTTTGTAGACAATTTCACGCTCTTTAAAAAAGTACTGAAGGAATAACACTAAGAAATCGATAGTTTCGGTGTTATGGCCATTTGAAGGTAGAAAAGAGAAAAATTGCGTTATTGCAATGGACGAGTCGGGGGAACACCCGGTGTAATGAATCTGTTTTGTTTCAGGGCGCGATGGAACGAGAATCGGGCAAATATAAATATGAATCAGAGAGCGGGAGCAAATACCAAGTTAAAAGTGGTGCTGCTATGGTGCCAGTATGCTTACCATGTTGCTGTGGATTGCCGTGTGTACTTTTATAAACGATTTTATTCTTTCTATATTTAAAAGTTAAAACATAAAAACAAGGCTAGTCAAACGATATTATTAAGCTTAACGTGTAAAATTGTGGTTTCTAATTAATATTTCATTACTTAATTGCATTAATGCGTACTTAATTACATAGCCTTGTTTATAGACTAGGAGAACTAATCACCAGTATTTTTAAAATCAAAAATAAAGTACGAGTTGCAGAGAGAACGACCTAAATACTATATCAGGCATAGGCGGTTCTGGTTCTTGTAGTGAATCTGCAGGAGCGCGGTCATTTTCTGTGAAACACGCGTATGTTTGGTGTGACGTCACAAACGGGAGGATTGTTGAAATAAATTGTTTTTTTCAGCATAAATTTTTTTCGTTTGTGAGGTTACATTGAAGAGGAATTATTTTAGACGATTAACTTAAGTGTAAATATTGATGAAACTAAGGTAACTAAAGCTTTAATTTTTGTAAAAAAAATAAACTTAAATTCGTTAATTTGTCGTGCAAAATAATAAATTTATTTTTTTGTAACATTTAGTGGAATGGAATAAATGTAGATAAAGGAAGGAGTAAATAACAATTTGTGGTTGATTTTTTTTAGTTATAAGTTTGGAGGGGGGGGGGTCGAAAAATCACCCAATTTTCCTACTTGAAAATTAATGCAACCCACGATGAATTTTTAAAAATAAAATAAAAGCAGTTAAATGAATAATTAAAAAATTATTTTTATCTTGCCCACTTTTATTTGTGGGATTCCCAGAAATAAAATTTGTTACAAAAAACTGAATGACAATTATTACAATACGTTGGAAAGTCGAGTTTCCTCATCTGGCGCCAGATGAACAGGAAAAAAGGTTACATTAAAATCTGAAAGCTTCGCTGGTTTGGGCAAAACTCGAAAAAGCGATGTTCTTTGGAGAATTGTATCTCGGAAAATAGTGAGGTTAGAACAATAATTGTTTTCAGCTTTTGCTCAGAATGTTTTTTAATTTAATTTTGCTGATTTGTATTTTGAGCTTTGTGATTTTTGGGACCTTTATTGAAACATTTTTCCCTCCTCCGCTCCTAGCCTGATGTCTAAAACTTAGGGGAACTGTTTCTCAATATCAAACTAAATGGTTAAGCAAAAAAATCGTATTTCCACGCAATGGTGGGTGTGTCAGATTTTTACTGCTTAGAAACCCCCCTCTTCGATGTACCGGAAATCGCGTAAAGCATTTTTTCCGCGTACAGCTCGCTGTGTTTCTGTGTTGGTTTATTGTTGACCTTATTCTCTGTTTGGTTTTCCTTTCGCTTATGAAGTTCTTCATCTGCCTTGGTGGACAACATAATGCTTATAATAACTCTTTTAATGAGTTCCAGTTTGTTTCACTCTCCAGCATGCGATGAACCATGATTTCAACCCTTACTATTTTTCCTAGCTGGACCGGAGAATCTCGTTGCAGATCTGCCCACTTCCTGCACGAAAAGATGGCGTATTCGGTGTCTTCAACTTCGTTGCAGTAGGAGTAAGATTGAGAATCTGCTATTTTGAATCTATGGACTTCATCATCATCTACTTCATGGATTAGGCCTGTTCAAACTCAAGTTGCGATCTTGCTGGAGGTCTTCCCGCATGCCTTTTCACTTTGGGTTTGTAGTAAACATTTTTTTGGGAATTCTTGAGGAGTCCATTTTTTGTATGTGTTCTTCCCGATGAACTTATTTGGCAAAACATCCATGTCCAGTGAGGACTTGCATTGTTTTGTATTTTAATTCGTCGTACTTTCGTGGGGTGTTTGTATGTTCACCATCCGTTTTCAGCTCTGTTCCGCTTCTGCCTTTACGTGTATTGGCATTTGAGACGTTAGAACCAGCGTGGCGTCGGTGGAGGCCGTCCTGTAGGCTTTGCAGATTTTTATGGCGTTCTTCCGCTGAACGCTTTAGAGTTTACGATTCTTCGACATTGCCATAAGTGAGTTCGAGACGGTACTCAGCAGCTTTCTCTTTAGTTCGCCCGCGGGCCTCTCATTTTGGGCATCAACCTGTGGAGCGCAGTGACTGATGCCGCTACATATGCCATGTTTCTATTCAAGTCACTTCCCAACACGTGAACCGATTCTTGTGGTTCTACATGTTTTCCATCCACTATATAGGAAACTTGAGTGATTTTTCTTCTGTTTTCATGACGCCCTCCGACTTCTTGATCCAACGGTGTGTTGCCTTTCCTGATTAGCAGCAATTTCGCCATTTAATAAAATCTTCTTCTTCTTCTTCTTTTTCTTCTTCTTCTTCTTCTTCTTAAAGTGCCGTGGCTGATTTCAGACGTTGGCGACCTCTCTCCTCGAATAAAATCTTGCTAAAGAATTTGAGGAAGAACCTCGCCTGGGCTCGGAACTTTATTGGTTTTCATATTCTTGACGGTTCTATCTAGTGCTTCCTTTTCGAAAGTTTGATTCGGCGCTGTTGTTTGTTTTGGGTTAAATATCACTTCGAGGTACGAGGGGAACACGGTCACAATTGCTAGTCGTGGGCGTTCTTCGGTTAAACCTGGAATGGGTGGTTTCTCCATCTTTTCTATGGAATTTAGTATGTTGTCCCCCACGTGTCTTTGTCTACCTCTTCTATTAACTCTCTTCACTTTTATTTTTAGCTGTTGTTTATTTATTTTGCCAAGGCTATCCAATAGGGCTAATCTTGACTCTTCTTTTCCTGGATGGTTCGTTCTACGAAGTCTATTGTACCTTCTTTTGGCCTCTACGCAGATCTTCCTCGTCTTTGTAACTTTTTTCGAACACCAGCACACCTATTTTCTTTTCTGTAGAAAACCAACTTGAGGTTTTTTATTCGAGCATTTCCCATCTTGTTATTTTATCCTCCGGCAATAGGGATACAGCAGTAATGTCCACGATAGAGGTGGACTCCCCCCTTTGGAAGGTCGTTGCACTCTTAGTGTTCTATACTGTGAGGTCCATCTCCACCAGTACCTGCGTCAGGATTATGACCCCTGCTGTCTGTGGCAAGGGATCCCCATTCGATTGCCTTGGCATTGAAGTCACCTGTGAGTACGATTACGTCCTTGTGCTATTTTAGATTCCACAATTCGTCTTGGAATGTCTCCAGGTCGACGTTTGGTGATAAGTAACATGAATATGTTACAATTCTCATAGTTTTGATTCACACGAAGCATGGCCTGCTTCCCAATTATAATATTTGGACTGCCTGGGTTCAGTCACCTTCTCTTGATTTTATATGGTTCGCTTATCAGGGCTATGTCGATGTTTTTACTTTGAACCGTGTGGAGAACCAGAGTCGCGTGGTTCAGGTTAACCTCGAGAAAACTTGTCGTTTTATGATCGTTCGTGCACGCTCTACTTTTTGCTGTGTGTTTTGTTGGAAGTATTTGGGTTTGTTTATGCATTCGGCAGCCTTATGGCTGCCTGTGTCGCATTTCAGGCATGTACATACTTCCTCTTTTTCCATTGCATGTTAATGCTGGGTGACCCTTTTCCCAGCATCCTGGGAAGAAGCCGAGAAAAAGCCGTTTCTTCCTTACTCTGCAACTGCTGAATAGATCTATTCGGATTTAAAGATATTTTCCATTGCCGTTCTGCCCACCTCCACTGTTTCCTTCTTCGTGCCTTAGTATACGCGACTCGGAGGTCGCTGACGTTTACGTTCTTATTTTCATCCACCACTTTTTTGAGACCTTTCATTACTTGACCTTCTGTGGTTGTTCCGACCAGATCTAGCACCTCGATTACGCGTCTCTTAGCCTTTTCCACTATGCCGTAGTCTCTTAGGATCCTCATCTGTACATCCATTCTTATTATGTTTTGCATTTTCGCATCCTCTGTCTGCTTAGAGAACGACATCCCCATATTTTTACTAATTAAATTAAAATTAGTAAAGATTAGGTCCTGGACCTATATATTAAGAATAAGAAGAAGATCTTTCTTGTGCTCTATCGTTAGGCCTTTGTTCGTCCTCTTTATGTCTCTGTTCTTCCTATTTCAGTTTTTTTGTTTTACCTTTTTCGACCTCTTTAAACGCGTCCGACGAGTCTTGCAAGTGTTTCTTCTCCTCGCAACATCTTCATCACCTCGTAAATCGTCGTGACCAACCATGTTTACCAGGGCAAAGTTCGTTACGTACTGGTGCTGCAGAGTGCATGTTCCCACCTATATTTATAACCTCGGTCGAGGCGTGGCTTATTTTCTGGATTCAATGCTAATTTTCATGCAATTTTAGGTACTTTTCAAAAATCGATATTGGGGTTGTTTTGACCATGTTCACATTTTTTATTGTTTTAATAGACAGATATAAGCCTGTTCTTTAGTGTGTAGCACTCGAAAATTTTTTTCGAGTGGCTGAGGTAGTTGTAGAGTCGCCCATTTTCCTTCTGGAGATTTCCATTAGGGCTTCACACCCTTAACATCACTAGTGACGTTCGCTCTTCTCCCGGCCATCGTACAGCTTTTGGTGTATTTACCATCATCATCGCTTTGGAGGGGGACACCTGGTCGGTCCGTGGTGCAAACTGTTTGGTTCTCGGGTGGTATTTTATTTAGATGTTTCAGTCTCGTTTGAGGGAGTACCTAATATCTGGAGCAATAAAAGATAAGTACACTTAATTTTAAGGTAGGTAGTTTTTTTGTAATTAATTGAATATTTACTGTAGGTTCTTAGATATCAATTATCACATAAGTTCGTTACGTAGACGTAGGTATAATTTTCAAAAAGTGGGTCAGGCGCAGCGGAAGCCACTCTTAAGAATTAAGTCACAGGTGTTAAAGTTTGCTAAATATTCAATAAAATAATTGTATTATTTCTTGATCGACTTTCAACAGCTTGTCATTGTGAACTTTGCTCCGAGTAAAATTACAACTGTAATAATACAGAAAATAGATAGCTGTCGCGATTCACTCAGTGCGACCTTTAGGCTGCACAACCAAGCCCGACTATGTATCCGTCTAGCCCAGGAATGCATCTCATTGGTTTAATATCATAGAAACATAACTAACAAGGGAGCAACTAATATCACGCCATCTGTCGTGTAAATTTTAATCAACACATAATTATTTATGTAAATAAATAAATAAAGCAACGAATGTCACGCTATTTGTCGTGCAAATTTTAATAATTATAGGTGAGACGTGAAAAAATCTATATATTAATATAGAAGATAGATAGCTGTCGCAATTTACTCAGTGCGGCCTTTAGGCCGCACAACCAATTTAAAAAACATTGTATCCAAAAAAGTGGAAGACAATTAAATATTATTTATAGGTATTCAGCACTTTTTGCACAGATTTGTGAATTTTTAGGATTGTACGATAAGTGGAAGCGTTGCACCTCATTGCCATAGTAGTGCGCCCTATAGGCCGCATTAAAGCAGTTTACGTAGTTAATAAAAAGTTAATCTATGAGAATAGATTTTGGGCGCAATAAGTTCAGAATTGTCAACTTTTTCGATGTTGTTGCAACGAGCTGAGAAAATTTACTAATTTACCTCTGTGAGGGCAATAAGAAACCAAAGTATTATTTATTGAAATCCGGACAAACTTTCTCGCTACTGAAAAATTTATGGGCAATTCGCCTTTATTCTTGCGAATAGTACC
Source organism: Podabrus alpinus (assembly GCA_932274525.1). Classification (NCBI taxonomy): domain Eukaryota; kingdom Metazoa; phylum Arthropoda; class Insecta; order Coleoptera; family Cantharidae; genus Podabrus; species Podabrus alpinus. Next base: position 39,687,895 of record OW026452.1, on the reverse strand, counting down.
CATGAAAGTTAACTTTTTAGAAATTCAAAACAGCAAAAATGTTTCTTTACAGCTGTAAAGCACAATTTCAAAGGCAATAATTTATAAAGAGAACCGCTGACTGTGTTTGTGTCTTTTCATTTGCTTATATAACCACGGGTCCGTTGGACCCGGCAGCACTTGATGCTGTTGTACTTATTGCGCACAGAAAAAATTTGGCTAAATAAAAAATATTAAAAATAGTTTATTAAAATATTTAAATAAGTAAATATTTAGGAAAAGTATCTTTTCATTTATCAGAAATATCTAAATAAATATCAGTTTCGGGTCCAACGGACCCGATGGTACACGGTACTAAATATTCTTGTATTACTTTGATAATATTAATACTCTTTATTTTTGAAAAAACAAATTAGTTGATTGATTAATTGATTAGATGAAATTAGAGCGGGTGATGGATTACACCCCCCCCCCGGTGTCTGTAGCCACTGCTTTTTATAATTTATTTATTAACCTAAAATGTGTACAAAAACACTTTTTAGATGCTGAAAACCGCACAAATTTGCACGAGTAAATTAAATTATACTATCAAATATAATTCGCAAATGTTTTTATCACACTGACATTTTCACCTGTAAAGAAAACGTTTGCGAATTATATTCTATGGTAAAAAATTGTTCATAGTGTTTTCGAGTATTTTTTAGGTTAAACTAAAAATACAGATATGATTTTATATATTCATTTACAATATCGACTCGTGACATTTTTCAATGGGACGACAAAACCTACTAATCAACGGCTCATGGTTTGTTATATTTGGGAGGTGGGGGGGGGGAGTTCTGTTTAAATTTTTCACCCTTTAGGCTTCTATACAAAGTATAGCAAGAAGCCTTATGATCTGGCTCCGTGTCCGTCTGGGCAACGTTACGGGTGGTTGTTTCAGTTGTACTCCGGGAAAAGCCTATGGAAAGGGAGGATCTGGCAAAAGACAAATTTTGTGGCTAAAACACCTAAGAACATGGTTTTCAACAACAGGACTTTTCAGAGTTGCCGTCAATATAAAGTCATGATAGCCAATATGATCATCAATATCTGGTAACGGATAGGCACCAGTGGCGGCTCGTGACTTATCTCAAAGGGAGGGCACGAAATTTAAATAGAAAATAAAATGTAACTTCTTTCGCGGTTTTAAGAATATTAATACTCTTCATATCATGATGATATACTCAAGTCAACAATAAAGAGTGTAAATAGAATTCGCAGTGGGAGGGGGGTGATGTGATTTCTGAATCCAAAACGGAATTTTTTTCATAATACAACCAGTGCGGCCTTTAGGCTTTTAAGCCGCAATGGAAGTGGGATTTTTACAGCACAGCTTTAGCGCCATAGTAAACGCATTTGTATCTTCTGATTGGGGGGGGGGGGTAAACAAATTTAGTTTTGGAAATATTTTACCTTCGGGAGTTAAGAGCGCGCTGCAGAAAGAGAGAGAGAGGGAAGCAGTAGATATGATGTTGAAAGAAGCCTCTAATCTTTTGTAGAAATTTAAAAAATTTAAAAAAATTATTTACACCATATCTAAGGGAACCCTTGAACCCTTTGTGCATTAAGTTGATTTTATATAGTTTAAAACTCCACTAAGGGCACTTTTTGATTTACAAGTTTTCTATAATTGATGATGAATTCGCTTCAAAATCAGGTTTTGTCCTTATAATGATCTGCAGAAGGCAATAACGAAGTTTCATTAAGATCGGTTGTCATAAAAATTCAAAATTGTCCTTTTTCATAAATTAAATTAACCTATTTACTTTTAATTTAAAGCGCTCAAAATTGGTTGTTGCCTTCAATAGTCTTTTCTTATTAATATAAAAAAATAATTACATTGATACGACGTTTAGTTTTTTAAATTTCTACAAAAGATTAGAGGCTTGTTTCAACATCATTCCCTCTCTCTCTTTCCGCAGCGCGCTCTTAACCAATGTGGTAATCAGTGGCAGCTCGTGGTTTGCTATAATAGGGGGGGGGGTGACACTACAAATTGAACTTTTCACTTTTTTCGTACAGTATTTTTAATCTGTACCACCGTTTATTAAGATGGCATGCTGAAAAATATGTTCCACAACTTGGATTCGAACCCGGACATATTAGCTGTGAATACGCGCGCTTTAACAGCTGCGCTGCCGAGGCGATTAGTTTATGTAGCGTGGAATTCTAGGACCGCTACAGACCAAATCGCAAAAAGCTGGCCAGAATAGGTAGGTGAAAGATTGCGGAATTGGTTAAAACCGAGTTTAAAGACCCCCCCCCACCCGCAAATCAGTAGCTTCGGCGGTGTCGACAACGGTGTCTAATCGTTGTCAACGTAGTCTTATTCTATTCTCGTTATTTCTTCTTCTTGTCGTGGGCTTAAGGAGAGAAAAGGGAGAGGGTAATTTAAATTTCTTACTGTACTTTTAACAGCGAAGATTGTTACGATCTATAACAGATAGGTTATTATATTTTATGTTATAGACGAAATTAGCTCCGTGGCTTTGCTCAGTTGGACATGTAACTTCCGGACTTCGTACTCTCATCCCAGGTGTGGTACTTACTTAGATATTTGCTTATATTTTTTTTAATTCGTAAGAAAAAATCAATATTCCGAATATACATATATTGTTTCATAAATATCGTAATCAAATATACATCAGTTTTCACAAATACACAAGATAAAAATATTTAATGTCTAAGAAATTAAATGTTAAGGTGGTTAGTCAATAAATTGGGAAATTCTAATAAATTTATGCGAATGTGGATCTTAATTATTAACAATCCAATTTTTCTGAAATAAAACACATTTCTCGCATGAATTTACGGAATATTTCCATTAATTCAATATTTGAATTAAAATATCGTGCAAAGAAGAAAATTGACAATTTTGTTACATAAAATTCAAGAATAGATACAGTGATTTTGGTTAGACCAAATTTCTACCTTGAAATGCGAGGTAATCCACAAATTAGTTGATTGAAGTACACTTAAAGATGTGTTTGTTCCAATTTTAGCTCCGACGTAGAAAGAATTCAACGATGTGTGGACCCTATTGTTGATTGTAATAATGTGTCGCCGATTAACTTTTTATTTAATTAGAACTGCACGTCGTAGATTTAGTAGCGTGTTGCACAAAACTTATATCGCACTATTATTGTTTCCAGTGAAGATCCGTTTAAGATGGGACACTTAAGTGTTTATAATTTTGTTCCAGTACTAAATTAAATTGAAGTAATGTTCTTTTTACACTTGGCTTTTAGTAATTTACGCGATCTAATTGGAGTATGATCGCATTTATTATTGGTATTAACTTCAATTCGATTCACGATCGTAGATAGTGTTGATTTACACTAATCTCGATTGTTACACCGAATTCTAGAGTTGATTGATTTGCTGTTTCAATTTGTTTAACCGTAGTTAATGCTCCGTTAGTTAGGATTTCCGTATTATATTCGACACTTTTAATTTTTTAATTGTTCAATTTTTTAAGCCGCCGAATTTTAGATTTTCGTTATCACTACTGTTTTTGTAATTATTAGATAATAATTTCTCTTTATGATTGTAGGAAATTATTTACTGAGGTTTTCTTCCGAATTGGAAAGTTAAAAAAATATTACACTTTGGCAGATATTAGGTACGTTTTAGGTAGAAGTTATTTTGGTCGCTGGCTTTGAGAGACTGACTTCATTTTTCCATCCCTCCTTTCAAATTTCTTTCCCTTGATGAGGTCATTTGGGTAGGAAATAATTTGTTATCGCTATATGAGTTATATTTACAAAAATGCATATTAAACAGTTCCTTTGTTTCTCAGCGCGGTACCCGTTTGAATACGATATTATTACAAAGTAACTCTCTACAAATTAACTTAGTTTCAATAGAACCTAGTCATATGAGGATTTTATCACCTCGAACGTAGAATCTTGTTGATAATAATTTTCTCGCGGTGAGCGGACTGCGTATTTCCTTTCAGCACAGGTGCGCTGTGCAACTATGTATCTTTGTTCTTCAATGTAATACTTTATAGTTATCTTTTGATAAAGAACGTCGATTGGCATAATATTCAAATATTAACATTTATAGTCGGATCCCGTTGACTTGAATTTATTTTTTTTAACAAATTCTATGTTTATATTGAACATATGACATTTCTGATTATTATTTAATATTATTGAAGTGGATATTTTATGATAGCTTATAATCTACGGCATCGCCGTAACAAGATTTCACAAGTTTATAGTTTATAGTTTTTTGACGTAAGGGAAATCGAACCTACGTCAGAGTGCAATTTCTCTTGTCCAGGTGCAAACAATTACAGCGTGATGGAGATCAAAGTTTTCTACGTAATTATAGTAATAATACAGAAAGCGAATACCTGTAGACCATAGTTTTAGATACCGGTGGGGTTACCCCAACTATGCAGAAATTGTAAAGGAAGAATTTATAACCGTATGCCCCTCAGTATCATATAAGGAAATCTCGAAAAAAATGCAAAGAGAAAATTGTAAACCTTGAATGCTTCTGAAAAATCCATTCGCGTGATTGGTGGTGATGTTCAAAATTCAATACCTCCTCTCCGTCGGTTTTTGAAGTCTAATTTAATCAATACGGACTTTTGAAGATTTTTAACATAGTATCTGAATGTACGGTAACGTGGCAATGTTAGCGGTCACCATACCGTTACTATAGAAACGCAACATTTGAAGGAAAAATAGGGAAAAAAATTCTGGGGGTTTTCAAGAATTGGAAAAATTTAGTGAAAAGTATATCGAGAAATTGTGGACTCCCTGAGCTACACGCGAGAAGATGCGAAAACCTGAATTTGAAATTTACACTGGCTGATCACCTTTTTATTCATCTGATGCAAAAATAGCATATACTTTTCTCTTTCCATCGTTATTTCATCGCGGACTTACCATTAATATATTATTAATGTTGATTCGGACGACTGAATCATATTTACACCGGCAGCCGAATCAAATGGACTCGAGGCCCTAAACAATTGAATTTAAAGAAATTCCTATTGCTTCTTTATTGAATGTAAGTTAAAGTCGTGACACGATTGACTGTTGTAGCCGTAAGATCGGGCGGTTGTTAATTCTTACCATGTAAATAATATAGAGCAGTTTAGGGTCATGCCTTAGACCACTTTAGACGCGAAGTCTTGCAATAGTTATCTAAATTTTTTTTTAAAAAATTTATTTTCAGACGTAGTTTAGGGTCGTACCTTGGACCATGCTAATCGATTTCGGATCGATTATTGATTGTTATCTTAGGCCTTTGGCTTTAGGCCATTCTTAAGTTAACTTCAATGACATTAAGATAGTTGATCTTATTTTATTCTTTGGTTATTTAATAACCAAATAATCTAAGAGTAAATTCTTAGCTAAAATGAAGTAATTTCCACTTTAATCGAGTGGTACGTGACTTAGATAACTAAGGAACAAAAAAAAAGAAATATTATTACTTTGTAGTAATTTATCTTAAAGAGCTTACCCAAGCACGACTAGTCCTTAGAGAAACTCTTTAGATTTGTTCGGTATTCCGAATCGTCTTGGCTAATCCAGCTTGCTTTGGTTAGTTGAAAACATCATGGGGGTTAATCAAAAGTGATTATTTAAGGCTTATTGATTTTGGTTTGTAGAAAACCTAGTTGGGGTTAATCAAAAGTGATTATTTGATCTATTTTGTTGGGTCTTATCATATTTACAATCAACAATCTAGATCTAGGGTTCGGATTTATCAGTTATCGTTGGTTAATTCTTTCGAATTGAAATCCGGAAAACTTGCGATTTGGGGTTGTTAATGTGTGATAATTAACATAACATACCACTGGAAAATATCGTGTGGCTCCAGTGACCACAAGGTAGCTAATCTTTGGCCTCTGGATACCTTCACTAGACCCGCCCTTTGAACAAATTGGTTAGCTAATCCAATCGTTCGCGAGGTGTGTCGTCTCACTTTCCAGAAAAGTAACGAATAGATATGAGAGGATATCTTGCAGGTATTATCTATGCCGTTATGGCTAATTTTTCAAAAAGAAATTAACATTATGGACCTGTCGTGGTCCAACATCTTAGTTATAGGGCTATAAACGTCCCTTGGGTATAATACAATTGTTGTTAATACCTCGATATTTTCCAAGATATCAGTAGTTTTGCCTGTTTTTTGACAAAACTCTTTGTGTGATAATTAGAAACGTCAATGTCGGCATCGACTGACACGATAAGTTCACTGCGGGAAATCTATCTAGAAAGACCTATATTGGGGACTTCGGCACGTGGGATAGTAATCCAACGTAATTGTCTTGAGACATCGTCGTCGGGACTCATGGCCAGAAATTATTCTCCTAACGAGACTATTTGTCTGGTTAATTTCCGTAGATGCAATTGCTTAGAACAATGGTTCGAGCTTTTGCATGGGGATGCAGTTTTAGGTCATGTCCAGGACCAGTGTTGCTTAGTGTCTTGAATCGGGATAGATAAAGGGGATGTAATCTCTTTAGAATATCCTTATCGCGGGACGGGACGGGTTTATTTATAACCAAAAGTCTCAAATGGTTAATTGTATTGCCTTACTATGTGTGTAATACGTACAGACGTTCAGGATGAATCTCTAATGGATATCCTTTTGTAACGGCAAATAAATTACGTCAGGGTGTTAATTCAAAAAATTCTGAAACTAATCAATAATTGGTATCGTCGTTCGGAAATAGTTAATCTCAGTCTAGGTATCGATTCAATAAAATTTTTTTAAAAAAATTAATCAATAATTGATATTGATTCTCAAAAGCAAAAATTTAATTCAAGGTATCGATTCAATAAAAATTTAAAAAGTTAATCAATAATGAGTTTTGATTCTCAAAAACGAAAATTTAATTCAAGGTATCGATTCAATAAAAATTTAAAAAGTTAATCAATAATTGGTATTGATTTTCAAACGTACAAAATTTAATTCAAGATATCGATTCAATAAAATTTAAAAAATTAATCAATAATTGGTATTGATTTTCAAAAGTAAAAAATTTAATTCAAGGTATCGATTCAATAAAAATTTAAAAAGTTAATCAATAATGAGTTTTGATTCTCAAAAACGAAAATTTAATTCAAGGTATCGATTCAATAAAAATTTAAAAAGTTAATCAATAATGAGTTTTGATTCTCAAAAACGAAAATTTAATTCAAGGTATCGATTCAATAAAAATTTAAAAAGTTAATCAATAATGAGTTTTGATTCTCAAAAACGAAAATTTAATTCAAGGTATCGATTCAATAAAAATTTAAAAAGTTAATCAATAATGAGTTTTGATTCTCAAAAACGAAAATTTAATTCAAGGTATCGATTCAATAAAAATTTAAAAAGTTAATCAATAATGAGTTTTGATTCTCAAAAACGAAAATTTAATTCAAGGTATCGATTCAATAAAAATTTAAAAAGTTAATCAATAATGAGTTTTGATTCTCAAAAACGAAAATTTAATTCAAGGTATCGATTCAATAAAAATTTAAAAAGTTAATCAATAATGAGTTTTGATTCTCAAAAACGAAAATTTAATTCAAGGTATCGATTCAATAAAAATTTAAAAAGTTAATCAATAATGAGTTTTGATTCTCAAAAACGAAAATTTAATTCAAGGTATCGATTCAATAAAAATTTAAAAAGTTAATCAATAATGAGTTTTGATTCTCAAAAACGAAAATTTAATTCAAGGTATCGATTCAATAAAAATTTAAAAAGTTAATCAATAATGAGTTTTGATTCTCAAAAACGAAAATTTAATTCTAGGTATCGATTCAATAAAAATTTAAAAAGTTAATTAATAATGAGATTTGATTCTCAAAAACGAAAATTTAATTCAAGGTATCGATTCAATAAAATTTAAAAAATTAATCAATAATTGGCATTGATTTTCAAAAGTAAAAAAAATTTAATTTAAGGTATCGATTCAATAAAATTTAAAAAATTAATCAATAATTGGCATTGATTTTCAAAAGTAAAAAATTTAATTTAAGATATCGACGTTAAAATTTAAAAAAATTAATCAATAATTAGTTTTGATTCTTAAAAACGAAAATTTAAGATGATTTCTTTAGGTTAGTTATTTGATCTCTATTACTGTATGAAGGGTAGGGCCTTTTTGTCTGGTCGATGCTAATGACCATTAGTTATCACTCGTAATTACTCGAGTTAATTTTTGGGGATTACATAAATTAATTGGGGTTTAATATCGTTCAAGTAATTTGGGTAGAGCCTTTTTGTCTGGTCTTGTGCTAAGGACCACTAATAATAGATATTTACAGTTAAATATAATTTAGGAAGCGTAATAAATTATCATAGAATAAAAAATTCTTAAATTAAATTGGGTAGAGCCTTTTTTGTCTATTGGTCTGTTGCTAAGGACCACTAATAATAGATATTTACAGTTAAATATAATTTAGGAAGCGTAATAAATTATCATAAAATAAAAAATTCTTAAATTAAATTGGGTAGAGCCTTTTTTGTCTATTGGTCTGTTGCTAAGGACCACTAATAATAGATATTTACAGTTAAATATAATTTAGGAACTAGAATAAATTAATAAAGGTAAGGTAATAATCGATACTGGATCGATAGGTCAGTTTTAGGCCGTGAATGGGCCAATACCATCAATGCGATTGATTGGTAGAGACAGTTTTTGGTCATGCTCGGGACCGATATTGATTGATTTTAATGGACATTGCTTTTTTTCAAATCATTAATGCGCCAATTCCTTAGCGTTTTTCCTTTCTCGTCATTAGATTCATTAATTAAATTGCCGATTTTTTTTGTAATTTGGCATTTTGTAAATTTAGGCGCCAGTTTGGCCATGACTTTAGTTCCCGCTTTAGGTAATTCGTAATTACGTTTCCAAACGTAATCGCCTTCTCGAAAAGACAAAGGACGTTTCCTTAAATTATAATAATTTGGGCCCTTTGAACCGGGTTGAGCTCTTTGCGGTGATTTTTGAAATCTGCAAATGTCACAATTCCGAACATAGTTCCTAACATCATTATTCATTTTGGGCCAGTAATATTGTTTTGCTATTCGCGTAGTAGTTTTAAAAATTCCCAAATGGGCGGTTTTGGGATCATTATGCAAGGTATTTAAAATTTCTTCTCTGTGAGCCGTAGGTACTAGTAATTTCCAATCGGACTTATTAGCTGAACTTATTAAATTATTTGGTACAAATTTATAAATTACATTATCTTCTATTTTATAAGTCGGATAATTTTTAGGGAATTCAGTTATCTGGTGGATTAAATTGTTATACCATTGATCCTTTTGCAATAAAGTCAAATCCAATAAACAAACTTCGCGGTTATTGGCGGCCGCTTTAGCTTCCAACGTGCCAATGCACTTTTGAACGTAATTTATTACCTTTTTTCGCGCTTTTTTAATATTATCTTGTCCGTCCGTATCGACATTATCTAGCTTGAGCAAATTTCTAGTTAGCATTTCATCTAGATACTTATATTGTTTATCTTTAGAATTTCCGTTAAAACACTCAATATCACGCATTATTTTCATCACGTCTTTTTGAATACAATTAATTGACTCATTAGGTATTTCTTTTAAATTTACTTTACAAGCTTCGCGAGATAACACGTCTGGAGCGGTATTTAGTTTTTCTAATTGATTATCAAACGGTTTTTTAGAGTAAATTGTAGCCACTTTTTGATTTTTATTTACTTTATTTTTTGTGCAAAACGAATTTATTTTTTGCAACCATTTTTTCCAATTTGATCGATCAAGTTTAAAGGTACGAACAGGTGTTTTTACTATCGGGCGTTGAACTTTGTTCCTCGCCCACCTCGTACGTGATTGCGGATTTATTAAATTGACCCGTAAAGTACCAATTGGGTATCGGTTACTGGAGGTTCGACTACAGGGACTAACGCGGTCACTTTCTCGACATCCTCGCCCTGTTTTTGGTTGTCGAGTTCTTCGTTTTTTGTCACCGTAGGAGTAAATTTTCTATTTTTACAATTAGGACAATCTGTTTTGTAAATGCCTGGAGAGCCGCAACCGAAACAAAAAGGTTGATCTCTCCGTTTGGTACAATAAAAGAAAGCATGACCCAATTTTTTACAATTCCAGCAAGTTGTTGTTTTGCGCGCATTCGGCGTCGTAGGTAAAGTTTGCGTATTTGGCGTAAGGTTATTTGTTTTTACAAAAGAAATTTGCCGTGTAGGTAAATTAAATTTGACTTTACGTATTTCTGGATACTCCGATGTTTGGTTTTGCAACGCCTGGATTTTTCTACATTTTAATTTTAATTCATTCAAATTATTGTACTCATGTAGGACTATATGATTGGCAAAAAAAGGGTTTACGTTTCGCGTGATTTGTCTTACAATTTGTTTTTCATCTATCGGATTTTCAAATCTTCGGTATAATGACGTGATTTGATCGATAAAAGATAAGACGTTTTCGTTTGCGCCTTGGACCCGATTTTGAATCTGTTTTGATAATTGGTACTCATAATCTAATGGTAAAAATTCGTTTTTAAATAATTTAACAAATTCTTTCCAATTTGTACTTTTTTCTTTCGCGCTCCGACAAAATTTAACCCCATCCCCTTGGAATAAATCATGTGCCGACATGAATAATTCATTTTCGTCCACGTTTCTCGCAATTCTTAAATCTTCTACCCGCTCTAAAAATTCCATGGGATCTTCTTTTGAGTGGTGACCCGTATATTGAATTCCCCATTTGAATATCGGAACATTTTTTACCGTTTCTACTTTAATTTTTGCGGGTGTTGCGTTTCCCGTTTCTATTTTCACCGTAGTAATTGTTGCGTTCATAATCGCGTCTTCCATATTAGCAATATCGGTTTCATACACGTCAATCGCGTTTTTCTTCGCTGGGTCGCTCGCGGTTTTCATTAAAGCTAAACGTTGATCGGCATGTTGAAGACGTACCTTAATTTCATCAATTATTTCTTGAGATAATTGATTTTGTATTTTTCCCGCCAAGTCATTAAGCGTTTCGTCTAACTGCCCGGCATTTACGTCCCATGTAAATGGTAGGGTTTTTGGTTCAACATATTGTTCAAGCAATTGAGTTAATATTTGAATATTCCCCAACCTCGTGATTCTCGGCTCTGCATTTCGACATAAAATTTCAAATTTCAATTCGTTACCCGTTAAATGCTCCGGATTCATCTTTATTTATTAAAATAGACCGTTTCTTAGATAATTTAAAACCGATTTTGGCCGCGATAATTTATCTTCTTTTTAGTTGTTTTGGACCGTTTTTTAGATAATTTAAAATCGATTTTTTTTTGTAGACACGTAATTTTCGCTTGATGTACGTACGTTGAATTCTTTCTTTACAATTTTTACCTTTAATTCTAACACAATTTTTTCTTACCACCTGAATTTTTTCTAGAATTTTACAAAAACTATAAGCAAATTCTAATTTTTCAGATTTGTCCCCAAATCTCTAGCCTGCAGTTGATGGCGCCATTTGTTACGATCTATAACAGATAGGTTATTATATTTTATGTTATAGACGAAATTAGCTCCGTGGCTTTGCTCAGTTGGACATGTAACTTCCGGACTTCGTACTCTCATCCCAGGTGTGGTACTTACTTAGATATTTGCTTATATTTTTTTTAATTCGTAAGAAAAAATCAATATTCCGAATATACATATATTGTTTCATAAATATCGTAATCAAATATACATCAGTTTTCACAAATACACAAGATAAAAATATTTAATGTCTAAGAAATTAAATGTTAAGGTGGTTAGTCAATAAATTGGGAAATTCTAATAAATTTATGCGAATGTGGATCTTAATTATTAACAATCCAATTTTTCTGAAATAAAACACATTTCTCGCATGAATTTACGGAATATTTCCATTAATTCAATATTTGAATTAAAATATCGTGCAAAGAAGAAAATTGACAATTTTGTTACATAAAATTCAAGAATAGATACAGTGATTTTGGTTAGACCAAATTTCTACCTTGAAATGCGAGGTAATCCACAAATTAGTTGATTGAAGTACACTTAAAGATGTGTTTGTTCCAATTTTAGCTCCGACGTAGAAAGAATTCAACGATGTGTGGACCCTATTGTTGATTGTAATAATGTGTCGCCGATTAACTTTTTATTTAATTAGAACTGCACGTCGTAGATTTAGTAGCGTGTTGCACAAAACTTATATCGCACTATTATTGTTTCCAGTGAAGATCCGTTTAAGATGGGACACTTAAGTGTTTATAATTTTGTTCCAGTACTAAATTAAATTGAAGTAATGTTCTTTTTACACTTGGCTTTTAGTAATTTACGCGATCTAATTGGAGTATGATCGCATTTATTATTGGTATTAACTTCAATTCGATTCACGATCGTAGATAGTGTTGATTTACACTAATCTCGATTGTTACACCGAATTCTAGAGTTGATTGATTTGCTGTTTCAATTTGTTTAACCGTAGTTAATGCTCCGTTAGTTAGGATTTCCGTATTATATTCGACACTTTTAATTTTTTAATTGTTCAATTTTTTAAGCCGCCGAATTTTAGATTTTCGTTATCACTACTGTTTTTGTAATTATTAGATAATAATTTCTCTTTATGATTGTAGGAAATTATTTACTGAGGTTTTCTTCCGAATTGGAAAGTTAAAAAAATATTACACTTTGGCAGATATTAGGTACGTTTTAGGTAGAAGCAGGGCCCCCGCTACCATATGTGCAAAGTGTGCAATGCACACGGGCGCCATCCTTTAGGGGCGCCAAAACCCTTGCAAAAAAATTTGCAAAAGAAACAAAAAACAAAAATTAGTTTTAAAATAAAAGTTGAGAAATTAAATAGAATTAGGTATAAATGCACACGAAATTTTATTAGTATATCATCCAGTTACTGCCGATTCCTATGTTGCGAGAACATGTCAGGCGGTAGTTTCTTGATTTTTCCTGTTCAGACATGAATAATAAATATGACAAATAAATATGACTTCTAAAGTTCAGTTTTTTGCTTTATTTCAAGCACCTACCTAAAACTGGTAAACTGCACTCCGAACATTTTACAGGTAAAAATAAAAATGGTAAACTGCACTCCAAACAAAAATTATTAAATTTTTTTATTAAAAAACAAATCTCCGCGTAAAGTTAAATCTGCCACAAAGAGAGGTGGATCTGCCGCAAAGAGGTGAATCTGCCGCGAAGAGGTGGATCTGCCGTTAGGTTAGTGTTAGTTTTTGATGTTTCTTTAGAAAACTAATTAAAAAAACAATACTCCGCGTAAAGTTACATCTGCCACAAAGAGATGTGGATCTGCCGCAAAGAGGTGGATTAACCGCTCCCTCGAACTCGTTACTATTTCATGATTATAAAAATAAATATTTTTATTTTATTTTTACCTGGAAAATGTTCGGAGTGCAGTTTACCAGTTTGCAAAATTTCGTGCAGTATACCCGGAGTGCAATTTACTACTTTTTTTTTCGGCTACCTGCAGTCGTTCGTGCAATTTACCGTCACCCATTTCCTACCTTCAAAAAAATAAATAAAAAAACATGATCCAAAATGCCTTAAGGGGCGCCAAAATCATTTTTTGCACACAGGCGCCAGTAGCCCTTACGGGGGCCCTGGGTAGAAGTTATTTTGGTCGCTGGCTTTGAGAGACTGACTTCATTTTTCCATCCCTCCTTTCAAATTTCTTTCCCTTGATGAGGTCATTTGGGTAGGAAATAATTTGTTATCGCTATATGAGTTATATTTACAAAAATGCATATTAAACAGTTCCTTTGTTTCTCAGCGCGGTACCCGTTTGAATACGATATTATTACAAAGTAACTCTCTACAAATTAACTTAGTTTCAATAGAACCTAGTCATATGAGGATTTTATCACCTCGAACGTAGAATCTTGTTGATAATAATTTTCTCGCGGTGAGCGGACTGCGTATTTCCTTTCAGCACAGGTGCGCTGTGCAACTATGTATCTTTGTTCTTCAATGTAATACTTTATAGTTATCTTTTGATAAAGAACGTCGATTGGCATAATATTCAAATATTAACATTTATAGTCGGATCCCGTTGACTTGAATTTATTTTTTTTAACAAATTCTATGTTTATATTGAACATATGACATTTCTGATTATTATTTAATATTATTGAAGTGGATATTTTATGATAGCTTATAATCTACGGCATCGCCGTAACAAGATTTCACAAGTTTATAGTTTATAGTTTTTTGACGTAAGGGAAATCGAACCTACGTCAGAGTGCAATTTCTCTTGTCCAGGTGCAAACAATTACAGCGTGATGGAGATCAAAGTTTTCTACGTAATTATAGTAATAATACAGAAAGCGAATACCTGTAGACCATAGTTTTAGATACCGGTGGGGTTACCCCAACTATGCAGAAATTGTAAAGGAAGAATTTATAACCGTATGCCCCTCAGTATCATATAAGGAAATCTCGAAAAAAATGCAAAGAGAAAATTGTAAACCTTGAATGCTTCTGAAAAATCCATTCGCGTGATTGGTGGTGATGTTCAAAATTCAATACCTCCTCTCCGTCGGTTTTTGAAGTCTAATTTAATCAATACGGACTTTTGAAGATTTTTAACATAGTATCTGAATGTACGGTAACGTGGCAATGTTAGCGGTCACCATACCGTTACTATAGAAACGCAACATTTGAAGGAAAAATAGGGAAAAAAATTCTGGGGGTTTTCAAGAATTGGAAAAATTTAGTGAAAAGTATATCGAGAAATTGTGGACTCCCTGAGCTACACGCGAGAAGATGCGAAAACCTGAATTTGAAATTTACACTGGCTGATCACCTTTTTATTCATCTGATGCAAAAATAGCATATGCACGAAAAAGTCCTATAATTTAACTGACCGTCCATAATTCAATTCCTTAATGACTTTCAATTCCAATTAACGACTTGGTGATTTGTAGAACTTGTGTATTGATCCAATCTGAAATGCCAAACTAAAGAGTTAATGCCTAAAAAAAATCAGTAACTAAAGACTACTTTTAGGCTTCTATACAAAGTATAACAAGAAGCCTTATGATCTGGCTCCGTGTCCGTCCGTCCGTCCGCATAATTCAAATCTAATCAGAATTTTAGGCTTCTATACAAAGTATAGCAAGAAGCCGTACGATCTGGTTCCGTGTCTCTCTGTCCGCATAATTCAAATCTAATCAGAACCCTCGAAATTGTGATTGTAAACACATCGTATGTATAATAAAACAATAATTTGTTTTGAATTTATTATTTGTTAACCACAGCAGTGGCTAATTGGTGAAGTTAAGTTGTAAGTAAAAGAGAAAGAAGAGGATTGATCCACCTCAAAAAATGGACCGTACATTACAGAGAAGTAAAGTACTGAATGGAATGGAAAAGCTTCATTATTATTAGTTATATAGTGAATGATAAATACCAACCGCAAAAATGTAATTAGTGCAGATTACCTGATTATTTTTCAATTTTATTTACATAATTTTTCACCTATATAGGAAATTTAAATACGTTGATCTGTTGATCCGTTAAGACGTTGATACCTTAAGACATAGATACCCTAATAAGAAGTTATCTCGAAAAATTTAATTGGTGCAGATTATCGGATTATCTGACGTTACATTATAAATATTATGTCGACCAAAAATAAGTAGCAATAACAACTTTTCACACCAGAAAGGTAGCTGTATAGAAGCCTAGGAACTGCCGCTAAAGCGAGTTCCACTTTGTTTTATATTGTAATGTGTTTTAAATCCGTACAACCGACATCAGATTGCCCAATATTACTTGCATTACTACATTTTTCGGAGTTGTTATTCTGTCTTGGGATGGCGGTGCCCCCCTGACACTGAAATTAAGTGTGATTAAGTACGCATGCCATTTTTTTGAGCTTTAAAGACTGGTAAAGAATAAAGTCAAACGAGCATAAATTTGGATTTTTTGAAGCACTCCCCATGAAGTGAGAAACCCTCAATCGTTAACTGTGCTGCTACTTAGCCCCCCCCCCCCCTTCATAGAACTATTAATTATGTAGACAACTCTGATGGGAGTTTTGCAAACAAGTGAATTGCGCTTATTTAAAAGAATTAATCCCCTCAAAATTTTAAACTCTATTTTGTAGAGAATTTTTTATGCTTTTCAATTTTTATGCGAGTTATACACGAAAAACCATCTTGCAGGGAGAAGTCACTAGGAAAATATAATTTTACAGGACTTTTGGGGGCTTCATTCAAAGACTCAAAAATATGCTTGATACTTTCAGTGGCACCTTCAGTCTCTACTCTGAAGGGGATGGAGCGCGCAATTAATTTTTTTTTGCCTCAAAAATGGTAAAACATATAAACTTTCCGATTACGCCAATCAAAAAAAATATAATTTTACATTCTACCCACAATTTAATTGATCAAAAATTCAAATTCAGGAAAATGCATTATCAATGTTGAATATCTTGGGTGGGAGACTACATGAAAATTTAAGGCCATAGTAACAGCAACATGCAAAACATTTCTCTTAAAAGAAAAAGTATGTATTTGTAATACGAAGAAAATATTTCCAACACTCAAAAATTGTTATAAAAGCCAATTATGTTGGAAATATTTTCAGGAAAATTAAATAAAATTTCCTTTTCGTAAATAAAACAATAATTATTTGAAATCTTTGGGTAATTAAATAATTATTTAAAGGAATAAATAAATTTGAAAACATTGATAAATTTAAATTATAATCAATCCCCTCAAAATTTGAAACTCTATTTTGTGGAGAATTTTTTATGCCTTTCAATTTTGGTTTAATGGTAATTTTCTCTAAAAATGAAATTAAGCGAGTTATACACGAAAAACCATCTTGCAGGGAGAAGCCACTAGGAAAATATAATTTTACAGGACTTTTGGGGGCTTCATTCGAAGATTCAAATATGCTTGATATTTCATTTTCTGAGGAATCCTCTTTAACACGCAGCAGTAGGTCAAAATAAAGAGATTTTGGGGCCGACCCACAATGGCACCTTCACCATCTTGGGGATGGAACGCGCAATTAATTTTTTTTGCCTCAAAAACGGTAATAAAAAAAATATAATTTTACATTCTACCCACAGTTTAATTGATCCTACATTCAAATATTTGAATTAAAATTTCAAAATCAGAAAAATAGCCCATGTCCCGGGTGATTTTTGGTTCCAATAATTGCCGGAGTGATGAAACTTTCAGAGATGGTGTTTTCCGATGTGAAAACAGGTAATTCATGTTTTGCATACAAAATTTTGATCGGGAACGGTCGCCATATTGAAAAAACGTTGAAAAAATCGCTTATTTTGGAGTTATCCGGAAATAGCTCTAAAACTTTTCATTTTTCGAACTTGGACGTTAAATACGAAAATGTCGGTGCTGAAATTCTGCACAATTTCGTTTTTTATTCATCTTTCTACGACTAATAGAACCGAAGATAGAATTTTTTGAAAAATGGTCAATTTTTTCACTTTTCGAACAACTGCGATCTCTTTGCTCTTTACGCGCAAATTACTGTATGATCGCGGCTCGTAGGCAAAAAATGCTTTCAATAACATCGATGGACAATTAATGTATCTACAAAATGCTTTTTTATACAACCTCGTACGACCAAAACTTGCTGAGATACGGCCGATTGGAACAAATTTTGACGCAAAATTTTATGAAAAATTTTCATTTCCTCTGGTAAAAAGTGGACAACGGCTACTTCTACGGCACAAATCATTCTTAGATAATCGAAAGGTATTTAAATTTGCTACATTTTGCGCCCTGTCACGTTTCTTTGCTTAGCCGTATATTTCCGAAATGTACCTACATTAGCTAAATACGATGGTTTATCCGTATGTATATTTCAATTATTTACATTCGGGTGATTATTTAAATGGCAAATTGAATATTTGCATAATACTAAATGTACAAAAGTAAAAAAAAATTGTAGTACCGTCTACGTCTGAATATTGTCGATTTATAGCCTTTACAAATTCGTTAATTTCTTTAATACATTTAACAAAAACGGAGTCATCTGTAAAATAAAGTGTAATAATGTCGTTGGAAAAATTATGTTCTATACTTTTTTACTACTTTAAACAACTGTCTAAACGACCCCGAAGTTTAAAACGAGCCAGATGTAATCGGATTTTACATATTGTCATTGAATAAATGCCACTTTTTGGCCAAATTGTTAAAAAACCGGATATTTTTTCGTTTTTTTCGATATAGCTCTGTTTCTATGAGGTTTACGTCAAAAATGCTCTGAAGCAAAGTTGAAGCTTAGAAAATTTCCGATAAAATGGTCCCTGTGTCATTTAATTTCCGTACTTAACTGATGAGCTACAGCCGTGCAACAGAAGTATATTTTCCGATGATTTTTACTGCACAATTTTAACACGTACGAAAGTGTTAAAAAAAGAACATAACAATTTTTTTTTTGGAAATGTAAAGTATGGAACTCAATCTATATAATATTGAGATACATTTGCCACAATTTCAGATTTTTCGAGGTGATATTACTCGAGAAATGGTAGAATGTTCCCTCTGCGGCGTGGCACCGCGTACTGTGAGGGTCGCCCAGGTAGCTTCAAAAATTGACTATTTTTCAAAAAATTCTATCTTCGGTTCTATTAGTCGTAGAAAGATGAATAAAAAACGAAATTGTGCAGAATTTCAGCACCAACATTTTCGTACTTAACGTCCAAGTTCGAAAAATGAAAAGTTTTAGAGCTATTTCCGGATAACTCCAAAATAAACGATTTTTTCAACGTTTTTTCAATATGGCGACCGTTCCCGATCAAAATTTTGTATGCAAAACATGAATTACCTGTTTTCACATCGGAAAACACCATCTCTGGAAGTTTCATCACTCCGGCAATTATTGGAACCAACAGTGGCAAAAAATCACCCGGGACATGGGCTAAAATGCATTATCAATGTTAAATATCTTGGATGGGAGACTACATGAAAATTTCAGGCCATAGTAACAGCAACATGCAAAAAATTTCTCTTAAAAGAAAAAGTATGTAAGTATTTGTAACACTAAATGAAGAAAATATTTCCAACATTTCCAATAATACTCAAAAATTGTTATAAAAGCTAATTATGTTGCAAATATTTTCAGGAAAATTAATTAAAATATGGCAAAAATTTTCATTTCTTAAATAAAACAATAATTATATGATATTTTTGGGTATTGAAATAATTATTTAATTAAAGGAATAAATAATTTTGAAAACATTGATAAAATTCGATAAATTTAAAATATAATCTTAACTAAGCCAAATGGTCACCAATAACAAATCTGTTTTTAAGATACCCATATCTAAAAGCTGCACAAATTTCAACACAGAATTACAAACTAAATTTTGAAACGATTTCGAATCGTTGGATGGAAATACGACCCTCCTCACCGTTTAATCAATGATAATTATTATGCTCAAATTATCAAGTATTTTTTATTATGCTAAACACATTTTCATAATAATTACTACATAATATAATAGGAGAAAGTAACAAAAAAAATATGCGGTAGAATTTTATTCCTCACATAACGAATCGACGTGATCACTATAAGAACGACCTAATGTCATGAGGGCAAATCCAGAACCAACACCTGCCACGGTACATAAAGCCACGTTTTGAGGAATAATGCTTCTTAAAATTGCCCAGACTAGAACGGAACCCAGAGAAAACGACACAGCTCCAAATGCACTAAAAAAAGAAATTTATCAAATTTTTTTGTCCCGATCCTATTTTAACCAAATACCCTCTTACCTCAACATAATACGCTTCTCTTTTGATGTTCTTTTTAGGTGCTGTCTACCGTACAAATACAATCCGGAGCCCACCAAAGTGTTGAGAAGCAAAATGTTGGTGATGTCTCGGCGAGGAAATATTCTGCAAGAAAATTACTTGTAAAATCAAAACGTTACACTACGTCGTATATTTACCTTAAAATTAGAGATGGATTCATCACATTTACTGAAAGTGCGGTGTAACTTATCGCACCCTGAAGGGGCGCATAATAAAACAAAATGTTGTGACATGTCAACGGTTTTAATCCAGCCTTGCAGCAGGAAATGCTTTTCTTCTCCGGTGATGAAGTCATCGCGAATAATTACTCGGTTTATTAATCTAAAAATTACTTACAAATTTTGCGATGACAAAAAAAATTATCCAACAAAATGGTTGACACAAAACAATGCCGGCAATCTAAACGATCTAAACCGCGAAAGTTACTGGTGAAATTACATTTCTTTCCAGGGGCGTAACGCGGTGTAGAAAACAAAGTGTCAAAATAATTTACGCAATGAATTTTAATCATTTAATTTTTGCAGGGTGTTTTATGATTTGTTTACCAAAAAATTGGTTACTTCAGATTTCAGAAGTTAAGATAAATATTGTCTATCCGTTTTAAGAATGCAGAACTAAATTGTACTAAAACTGTGACTTTCGAGCGTGATTGGATAAAATTTCTCCACGTTTACACTGCCGAAATTTTATTTGCGATTGACGACTCGCGAATTTTTTTTTCTAAAAGTTTCTGGCAAATTTAAAAAATTTGATGTGACAACACATTACTTTCCCATTTAGTAGATTCCACTTCATTTTATATTAAATATTAATAAAACAGATGTTAACTCAAAAAAATTTTTAACTCGATCTCTCTAGTCGTATCCTCATGACTGAGGAATCGTGATCCAAAAGCTCACTCGCAGTTGTTCACTATGGTCTTCCATACTTGCCGGTCTTCCGCATCTCTTATTGTTGTTTGTAGGGGGCGCTTTGTTATTTGTTTCACCTGGTCTATCCATCTGTTGGGTGATCTACCCCTAGGTCTCTTGCCTTCCACCTTTCCCTGAACAACCAGCTTCTCCAGGCTTGCCCCATCTCTGCGCATCACATGTCCAAAATACTGCAGGATGCGTCGTCTACATATGGTTGATAGTCTATGTTTCATTTTCAGCTCCCTCAGTATTGACACGTTCGTTCTCTTCGCTGTCCATGGTATTCTTAACATACGTCTCCAGCACCACATCTCGAAAGCGTCGATGCAACGTCCATCCGCCATCTTGATGGTCCACGACTCCACGCCATACAGGAAAATTGAGAAGATTAAAGTCTTTACTAGATGAATCTTGGTATTTGTGGTGATTTGTTTATCGGTCCATATCTTCTTTAGTTTAGTCATGGCCCCACGTGCCATTGCAGCGCGTCTCTTAATTTCTTTTTCGGTTCCACCTTCGCCGGCCACCAATGAACCCAGGTACAGAAATTCATTAACTTTTTCTATGTGTGTTAGTTGATTACCCGCTGTCAAGGTGCCACCTTTATCTATAACCATAATTTTGGTTTTTTCCAGGTTCATTGTTAAGCCCAAGACTTCACTTTCTTTCATGACCAGTTGTAGCATCTCTGCGAGTTCGTCTTTATTCTTGGCCAGCCACGTAGTGTCATCCGCGTACCTCAGATTTGTTATTTTTCTTCCGCCGATCGACACGCCGCCATCGTATTCATCCAGAGCTCTTCTCATAATGTATTCGCCATACGCGTTGTACAACCTGGGGGAGAGAATGCATCCTTGTCGAACTCCTTTCTGTGCCTTAAAAGGTTTTGATATCTTATCATTCAGCTTTATAACCGCCTCATTGTTCTTATATAGACTTTTTATCATTGCTATTAGGTGATCCGGAACTCCCATTTCTCCCATTGCACGCCATAGCTTGTTCCAGCGCACACAGTCAAAGGCTTTCTTATAATCTATAAAACATAGGAGTATGGGAATATTGAACTCACGTGATTTTTCTATGATTTGTCGAAAATTGAATATTTGGTCTCTTGTTCCTCTCCCCTTTATGAAACCCGCCTGTTCAGGTGGTATTTGATATTCTAGATATTTTTCCAGCCTTTGGTCGATTATTCGCAAGAGGATTTTGCTTGCATGAGATATTAGTGCAATTGTTCTATAGTTTTGGCATTTTCTTGTAGATCCTTTTTTATGAAGCGGTATATAAACTGAATTCGTCCAGTCAGTCGGCCATTGTCCAGATCTCCAGACTTTATTGCAGATATCTAGAAGTATTTGAACCCCATCATCTCCCAGTGTCTTTAGCATCTCTGCAGATACCTCGTCATTACCATAGGCTTTGTTATCTTTTAGACGTCGTATGGCGCCCTCAACCTCATCCTTCATAATGGCTGATTCTTTCTCATCATGGTCAAAACAGAAATCCGTCTGTTCATCTCCATCGACCTCATCAACATATAGGCACTCGCAGTATCGTCTCCATCGCTCCAATACCTCTTCGTCCTCCCTCAGTAGCGTTCCGTTCTCATCTTCCATCACCAGTGTTTTCGGCTTAAAACTTCGTGTCAGTGTTCTCACCTTGTCAAACAGATCCCGAGTGGCGTGTGTATTATGATGGTCTTCTATTTCCTTGCATATCTTGCTGATGTAGTCATTTTTAACTCTCCTGCATTCCTTTTGTATTTGCTTGCATAGCCGGTCGTATTTATCTTTCTGCTCTCCGCTCATCGGTCCCGTTCGACGCAGTTCTTTTCGTTCTTCAATCAAGACCAACGTTTTTTGTGTTATCCATATTTTATCATTTCTTGCTCTTCTCGAGCCCGCCGACTTTTTTTGAACTTCCTTAGCTGTATCCTTAACGGCGCATTTCAGAGCTTCCCATTCTTGGTCAGGATTGTGTTGCCTTTTGTCTTCCTTTTGACTTTTATGGAGTTTTGGTTTGATATTTATTTCAAATTCCTGCATTTCCTCATGTGAGAGCTTGTGAGATGTTTTTTTTAGTTTTAGTCTGAAATTGGCCGTTAGCAGCTGGTGATCAGATCCATAGTCGGCCCCTGGGTATGTCTTGCTGTTCAAGACCGTGAACCGATCTTTGATTAGAATCAACTCTAATTCACGATAAACTATTGTGAAATAGTTTATCTTTATATTTTCGGTTAAGCCTACGATCTTCGTTATACGGCTAGCTATGATTTTCTTTGCGGAGGCCAGGTCGTGAATAGCCGGCAATGCCTTTTGAGAGATGCTTACTTTTATTAAATAAAAATGCAGTTGAATCAGTAACAAATTTAATAAAATAATGGTATTATCAACTACAATAAAATAATCACTGGAAACACTGATAACAATGATAAAATGAATACCACAGATAACACACAGTATTGAAGTCCTCAAACAGGTGGACGTTTGAATTAAATAAATAATTAAAAGCTGGTATACGAAATGGTCACACCAAGCAACCCAATGAAATTTATTGAATAACAATGACCACCTATTGTTTTGCTTTATTAAAAAGAAATTCAGGTTTGACTCACCAGCGCTGATCAGTCTTACAAAGTTTAAGATGACAAAGATGACTTCTTTTTGTAGCAAAACGTGGCTTCCAATCTTAACCAACACAAGGCACTTGATGAGATCCCCAGCTGACTGGATGAGATTGAGTTTCACAGAGATGTTGATGGACCCTCGATGTTGAGAAAATAACCCGTCGAAAATAACTGGAAAGGCTACGTACAATTCGCACTGGTATTGATAAAATTGATAAGTTATAATGCGTTCCAATTTACGCAAGGACAAAATCTTCTTTAATTGAAAATTCACAATCTGCGAGGTTTCACAATAGCAACGTTTACCACTTTGGTGGACAACAAAAAGTAGCGTATTCCAATTTATTAAACTACCACGTATCATAAACTCGCCACGTGGGTGGACAAAAGTGATAAGCATAAATCAGCTGTTCACTACTGCTTCCAAATCCGTAAAACTACGAGCAGTTTCGAGAGATCGAAAGTACACTGTTTGAACAATCGTTCAAGCGGAAAAATACTAACTATTTTCACAATAAAAACTTTCGTCGTGTGTAAAAATTCAAAATGTCGACTACACCAACCGTCTCTCGAAATGGAACTGCCCGCGCGCCGGTCCGCTCGACTAGACGCAAGCGCGGTTCTTAATCTAGCGTGCCTTAAAAGTAAAACCGACATATATAGGGTGTAACGTAAGTGATGGTTCAAAAAACCGTCACACAGCCCCTCCCCAACACATCTCACCCCGGTGAAGATGGCTCAGACGAAGGAGCTCTGTCTTCTTCGGGAAAGTAGTTTAAGGCTTCGCAATACCTATTTGAACTGAAATTTTGCTGAACGATTTGAGTGAAAATTAACTAAAATTCTTATTGATAACGACACGTTACCTTTATAGCCGCTAAAGCGAGAATTATGTGGCAGAACGCGTAGCGCTTCGAATTGCCAAAAATATATGACCCCCCCCATGCTCAACAAATAGCAGGAAAATAAAAGGGACACACAGCACCCCATAGGACCTGTGTAAAAAAAATAACATCCACAGTAGCCTAACATGCCAGCTGTGAGAAAAAATAAATAAATGGATCACATGGGACCCATCTTCACTGCTCGAAAGCGAACAAAAAAATATATTCACCCAGTAGTAAATTTTGTTTCGGATCAAGGCATTCAGTATCCTTGAAACATAGAAACAATTGAAAAAAAAATGACTAATATAAAAAAATAAAAAAATTTGGTTATTTATAAAAAAACCAACAAATAATTCTCATTCGTTACAGCAAAAAATCGAAGGTGAGAGATAAATCTCTGATGTTGTAACTTGAACCTAAGATGGAATGGTTACTAAGTTACTTTGTAAAAACCAAGGAAGAGAAAAAAAAATATTACCCCAAAAAAGTACCAACCCCAGGAAATATAATTATTAAGGACCCCAATGTGAAGATGAAAGGAAAGTGACGGAAAATATTTAGGTTGCGGAATGGATTATTTGGTTTAGGAAAGGATAAATGACCTAATGCCCATTGGTTCCCCGAAATGATGGTAAAAGCGATGGCTCGTCCTCGCGTATGGATGGTTACAACGCGTCGTGGACCGTCAACCAACAAACTAGGACCACCAAGTCGTTGAAACAAAAAAACAGTAAGCCAAATTTGAGGATGGGAGGATAGGTAACCCCGTGGAATGACGATATGTCATTGAAGGCCGTTAAAAACTCACGTAGTTCGCCTTCAGAACTACGATCATCGTTGGGGCAGATTGACGTTAACTTCTGTCTCGAGAGAAATACGGCAAGAGACCTTCATCACAGTACCAAAGGGAAACGCACACCCAAATCTGCCAACACAAATCAACCATCCTCACCGCCAAACAGTGTTACGATGCCTAACCGAAGCAGGGTCATCAGGCTTAGCTGATCTGCACCAAACAAAAATGAAGTGAGCACTCCTAGCTCCAATGGTCCGTAACAAATCCCCCCGCCCCCATAAATCTCAAGACAGGAACAAAAAATGAGTCAGGGACTTAACGACTCCAAGGAAAGGATAAGTCATCAGAAATGACTTATGGGCTTTATGTATGATCTAAGATGGAATATGATCAAATAGAAACTACATCACCTAACCTCCACCCATGTAATGTAGTAGTTCAACCACTACTTCGATCTAGCGTTTCAACGGGAGGATTCTGCTTAAGGTCCTTCACATGAAAGACACCGACATCGCGACCACGCTCGTTGACAAGTCGATACGTTAAAGGACCAGTGACTTCACGAACTCTGCACTTGACGTACTTAGGTGCAAGCTTACTATTAAAATGCTTACCGGCATTAGACAAAACAAAATTGCGGCGCCATACGGCGTCACCCACCTTAAAACGTATGGTGCGCTTTCTTAAATTGTAGTGAGAAGCACTACGTTGGTAAGCATCTTTTAAGCGTTTAGTGACGTCAAGGAAAAGTTCATTCAACTTATTCATATCCTGCGCAACCTGCTCGCGACTACCCAGAGACAAATCTTCCTCCCCTAAATCCAACACGCGGCCATAATAATCACCCTGAATGGGTACGGTACGACCAAGATTTAAAAATGAGGGAGTAAACCCCGTCACTTCATGTGTAGCCGAGCGTATCGCATGCGCTATTTTATGAATTTCCACGTCCCAGGTTCGATGATCATCTTCCGTAGGGGTAGGTGTGACTCGCGCGAATTTAGCGAACATAGATTCTATGTATCCGCGTACAGATTCGTTTGAATGCTGTTTGCATTGATTTATTTGAGCTAAATACACCCTACTAAAATCAACCGATAAAAATCGAATTTTTAATTCTTTGATCAGCTGTTCCCATGTAGTAATATTTGGACCTAAAGTACGGTACCAGATTAATGCTTCTCCAGAAAAGAATTCTAGTGCCTTATCAAACAATTCCGAGGAACTCACCCCGCGCGTTCGAGATAGCTCAGATGCTCGCTCGATGAAATTAAATACCTGATGGAAATCACCAGAACCATCAAATGATAGATTCCACTTATGAATCGCAACCCGATCGGAAGATTTGTCTTTTCCTTTCACAAGGGATGTTAAAATAGTAGCTAATTCGGAAGTATTTATCGGTGGTGGTAATACAGAAGATTTACGCTCTGGTGAAAATGCAATGGAAGTCCCATCTTCACCCCCAAATGGATCAACATTTTCCATTGGTTCATCTAAATCTTTAACTAATAATTTCTCCACGCGTTCACGTAATGACGTAGTAAGTTGGACTAAATGTTCACGGTTGGTATCAGCAAAACCAACCCCTTCTAAAATAGCAATGCGGTTGCTAAAGTGCGCTAACCGATTAGAAATTATCCCTAGTTGAACTGGGTCATAGGATTTTTCTAGTGAAATTAATTGCTCGTCAATTTCACGTAATCCAGTCTCGCAAATTTTCAGATCAGCTGCTAAATCAGCTGGTTTATATTTGTGATTTGCTAATTTAGAATTGCAATGGTCCTTGAGCATTAGAACCATTAAGTCCTTTTTCATACTAGCTAAATGCGTGGGAATCTTATTTTTGTCTTCCACCCGAAAAAATAATTCTACGTAAATTTCCTCCCTTGTGAGCGAATTTATGTAGTCGCGATTCGACATGGTAATGAATAAATTTCAAAACCAAAACCCAAAAAATCACGCGAAAACGTGTCAATTTAAAATTAAAAATTTTTAAACAAAATGTTGCTATCAGTAAAACCTGCAAAACGCAAAAATTGACTTTAACCTTCAACAAGATTATAAAATATTTTTCAACAAATGTGAAACAACTTATCAACACCCAGATGTGCTCCTTTATACCACCTTTCCTAAAATAATGTTTGGAAAGAAACCAGGTTATTTTCACAAATACACAATGTACCATCAAAATCACAGTTTTCAAACTGTTTGAGAAAATCGCAACTGTGTGTTTCAAAAAAATTTAATTAGTAAGCACTCTCTAAAAATTAAGAACTACTGCCAAAAGGGCTTAACTGAGTTGGGCGCCAGTGAACCGATCTTTGATTAGAATCAACTCTAATTCACGATAAACTATTGTGAAATAGTTTATCTTTATATTTTCGGTTAAGCCTACGATCTTCGTTATACGGCTAGCTATGATTTTCTTTGCGGAGGCCAGGTCGTGAATAGCCGGCAATGCCTTTTGAGAGATGCTTACTTTTATTAAATAAAAATGCAGTTGAATCAGTAACAAATTTAATAAAATAATGGTATTATCAACTACAATAAAATAATCACTGGAAACACTGATAACAATGATAAAATGAATACCACAGATAACACACAGTATTGAAGTCCTCAAACAGGTGGACGTTTGAATTAAATAAATAATTAAAAGCTGGTATACGAAATGGTCACACCAAGCAACCCAATGAAATTTATTGAATAACAATGACCACCTATTGTTTTGCTTTATTAAAAAGAAATTCAGGTTTGACTCACCAGCGCTGATCAGTCTTACAAAGTTTAAGATGACAAAGATGACTTCTTTTTGTAGCAAAACGTGGCTTCCAATCTTAACCAACACAAGGCACTTGATGAGATCCCCAGCTGACTGGATGAGATTGAGTTTCACAGAGATGTTGATGGACCCTCGATGTTGAGAAAATAACCCGTCGAAAATAACTGGAAAGGCTACGTACAATTCGCACTGGTATTGATAAAATTGATAAGTTATAATGCGTTCCAATTTACGCAAGGACAAAATCTTCTTTAATTGAAAATTCACAATCTGCGAGGTTTCACAATAGCAACGTTTACCACTTTGGTGGACAACAAAAAGTAGCGTATTCCAATTTATTAAACTACCACGTATCATAAACTCGCCACGTGGGTGGACAAAAGTGATAAGCATAAATCAGCTGTTCACTACTGCTTCCAAATCCGTAAAACTACGAGCAGTTTCGAGAGATCGAAAGTACACTGTTTGAACAATCGTTCAAGCGGAAAAATACTAACTATTTTCACAATAAAAACTTTCGTCGTGTGTAAAAATTCAAAATGTCGACTACACCAACCGTCTCTCGAAATGGAACTGCCCGCGCGCCGGTCCGCTCGACTAGACGCAAGCGCGGTTCTTAATCTAGCGTGCCTTAAAAGTAAAACCGACATATATAGGGTGTAACGTAAGTGATGGTTCAAAAAACCGTCACAACCGACGATTTCCATCTCGAGTGAGTCATAATATAATCTATTTGATTCCTATATCTATCTCCTGGCGACTTCCAAGTATATAGCCGTCGTTTGTGATGCCGAAAGTACGTGTTGGCTATGCCGAGACCAAGCGTCTGACAAAACTGTATCATTCGTTCTCCTCGTTCGTTTCTCTCACCCAAGCCAAAGCGTCCCACCACATTTCTCAGGTGGTCGTCGCTGTGTGTGCTTCCGAGTTTTGCGTTCATATCTCCCTGTATGATGGTAATTTCGTTTTTTGGTTGTTCCTTTATGGTGTTTGTAAGTTCATTATAGAACTCCTCTATTTCGTCATCTCCTGCCTCAGCTGTCGGTGCATACACTTGTACTATGTTCACATTGAAGGGGCTCGACCTAAGTTTGATTGTCATCATTCTATCGTAAATAGGATTATAGCCCATCACTGCACCTCTGTTGATTTTCGGTACCAGAAAAGCCACACCATTACGGCTAGTGTCGGGATTTCCTGAGAAGTATACGCAGTTTCCCGTTCTTGTGGTGAAATGCCCAGACCCCCTCCAGTGTGTTTCCGCCAGCCTCATCAGACTCAATGTATGGGCATGTAGTTCTTTTTCGACGATATGCAACTTTCCCGTTTGCAGAAGACCTCTTACATTCCAAGTGCCAACTGTAATCCCACTTCTAATCAACACTTTACATCGCTTGGTGTCGCTCAAAGCAGTCCCCCCCGGAGTTCCGATTGGGGGACTATTTAAACCTCCGGAACATTTCACATTGAGCGAAGCCATTTGGATTCTCTTGGGAAGGAATAATGAAGATGGTTTCCCGTTGCCTTTCTTCATGTTTATCTGTTGGGGTTGTCTTCCTTAGCCAGAGGGTCCCAGTTTAAGCGCTGGAAACTCGCTTTTCGCCCTTTACCGTTAGCGTTACCCAGAGTTCACCACGTGGAGGTAATAAAGGACTTGCTAGCAGAGCTCGTATGATCTTGATGAGGTAGGCGTTTCCCAAGGTTTTGTTGATGCCCACTTCCTGGCAAAGTGAGCATCCCCTGAGACCTGGTGCTAGCCGTTGAACCCCTTAACTCGATAAAATACACAAATTACTTTGAGATATCAAAGTTACGAAATTTAATTTGTAATTTAACATGGTAACTCATATTTTTTAAAAGCACTTATTTTATATTTTCATTTTAACAATAATATAACATGTTTGGGGGATTCTACCACTAACTCAGCCACTCGAAAATTTTTTTCGAGTGCTACACACTAAAGAACATGCTTATATCTGTCTATTAAAACAATAAAAAGTGTAAACGGGGTCAAAACAACCCCAATATCGACTTTTGAAAAGTACGGGAAAGTCGCATCGAGTATGCGGTAGACCCCGGCCGATGTGCATCGTTCGCCCGTGGTCCCTTGAAAATGCGTAACATTTTTTCGTTCCGATTTGAATTTTTCTTCGAAATTCGGATAGATGGGGGTGTGATTAGTGGATATTAGTAATAAATAAAATCAAAAAAATGGAAAATAACCCGTGTATTGCCGAAAAAGTGAAAAAATTAAAATTTTTTTGCCTTCGAATTTTGGGGTGTGCATTCGATAAGGAGGGTAATCCATCATCAAAACCTACCCTTACGGGGCGCCGCTGCGCTCCGCTCCGCGTTGCACCCCCTCCAGGGCGGTTTTGACTCTGGTTACTAGGCTAAACATACGAAAAGCGCCACCCATCAAGAAAACCGGGATAAACGAAACCGGGATGTGAGAGACCCTCGAAATAGCATTAAAAAGTATAGTTGCGGTATGGGGCAGTAAACTATTACGTTTCACCCCCAAAAAATCGCCTAAAAACAAAAAATAATCGATGTTACATATACGACAGTCGAGCTGCATCTGCCGGTGCGAAATATTCTAAGTGTTAGGGTCATTCAAATTGCACGGACCGGCCACAGAATGAGCGACGCGCGGGAATCTCGATAATTTTACCACTGAATTTCATGAAAATTAGCTAAGTTCAAATTCGATTTTTTAAAAAGTTTGGACCATATTCACATTTTTTATTATTACAATTTGCTAAAATAAGTGTGTTTTTTAGTGTGTAGCAGAAGAAATTTAGTTTCGAGTGGCTGAGTTAGTGGCAGAGTAACCCATGTTTGCATTGAAAAATTTTTAAAATTGTCATTTTCCAAAAAAAATTAGAAATTTGCGGAATGCCGTGCCGTCTATATGCAATCAAATTTTAACTGTGGGCGTAATGACGTCAGAATTAATTTTTTATAAGTAATTAAAAAATTCGTTTGGTATTAATTACATAATATTATGTTTATACAAGTAAATTAGTTAAAATATTAAATTATAGTAATGAACAATACAAATCACTTTGACAGATCAAAATTATCCAGGGCAAACCATATTCATTTAATAGCGCTTATTTTATTTATGCATTTTAACAATAATTTAAGAGGGAAATATCAAGGGTGGGGTATCATAGGATGCGTTGACGATAGAATGAGCACACATCACACTTCACACACACATCCGGACATCATTCCAAAATTGGTCTTAAACAATTCGTATGGGTTCATAGAACATGGGAAAAATGCTAACTCAAATTTTTTTTTTAACTCGATAACAATAGATACTTTCCTTTACTACGTAAATGGGAAAGTAAAATATGGGTTACCATGTTAAATTACAAATTAAATTTCGTAACTTTGATATCTCAAAGTAATTTGTGCATTTTATTTGTAAATAATTAAAAAAAAATGTAAATTTTTTTGCGTTGACATCTTTTTTATTAATTTTTAATATAAAACTAGCCACTTGAAAATCGGCCTCTAGGCCGATTTTCGTGGCTAGCTCTGGGCATTCGGCCTCCGATATTTACTTTTGAATATTACGCATATCCACGGTTCAAATTCAAAATTCGATTTGGCGACAAATTTCGGTATTAGACAAGTCCGAAATTTGGATTGTCATGGAACAATTTAAAGCCAACGACGGTGTCTATCGAGAACTTTAATTTGGGAAATTTTGTAAAATTTCTAAAATTCGCTTTAAAGCCCGTAACTATGCCCTCGAAAAAGTTTTCAAGGTCAAAATGAAAACGCATTTAATAACTGCGCAAAGGCAATTAGATATCGCACATTTCAAGTTCTCCCAGATCCGGGATAACCGTCGGAATGACCCGTAAGCGTCACCGCGCTGTGGCACGAAAGACATCCAATGACCTAATCGGGGTCTCCTAACAAATCTGCACACGATTACGCAATAAGGTCATTTGACCTTGTGGACTTATAAAAAAAGCGACAACTTACTTATAAACCATCCGTTTTAAGAATGCAGAACTAGTTTGTACTAAAATTGTAACCTCGGAACGTGATTGGTTAAAATTTATTCCCGTTTACAGTGTCGCAATTTCGATTGTGATTGATGACTCACGAATATGTTTTTCTAAAAGTTTTTGGCAAATTTAAAAACTTCGTACACGATAAATTGCCATTTGATAAAGAAATACTTTTAACTCAACTTTTTTAAGTATCAAATAAGTGACATTTTTTTTTGTCGCTTATAACCTTTAATTATTTGACGTTTCCTAGTGTCAATCTGACTTACCGTTCAAGGCGACCTCTACTGCAATCCAAAACCAGATGGACTATAGGCGATTCAAGATAAGCGATACGCCACTAACGGTCGCCGGTTGAACTAATTCCACAGACATGGTTTAGTTTGTTTACATGGTTTTCAATGCGAATACATACATGTTTTAATAAAATTTTTGTGATTTAGTGGAAGTAATAGTTTTTCAGTGGTGATGTTAAAATCATCGTATAATCTTAAACTTATTAAACACCTTTGAGGTTGGTACAATCTCTTTTTCTAGTTATAGCCTATATAAAAGGACATTATTTTGTATTTCTAGGTTATCACAAGTTTCTCAAGTTTTCTATGAAGTGAAAGAAAACAATTCATCTGACAAGGCATTTATATGTGACAATGAAGAAGAACTTGAAGATTTTCAAAATGAAATTTGAAATCCAGATGAAATACAAGCAGCCGAGAGTTTACTACAGTTACTCAATTTGGAACCCGAGATGCTACCAAACAATGCTGGATTGAGAACTTTCCGAGACTTTGAGGTGCAGGTTAATATGCCAGAAGTTAAAACAGTGTGCGATTTAATAACAACAGATCAAATAAACAGCTTTACTGGCCTGAATAGTTTAAAATTTTTGGAAGTGTTAGTGCAAGGTGTCGAAAAGATATATACAGATAAGAGAACACATCGGTTGGGAATAAAAGAGCGAGTTGTTTTTTAATTTGTTTTTTAATTACAAATAGCATTTCTTTTGCAAATTCATAATTATAATCCATTTCAATAGTAAAAAAACTTTTGTCGTATGATGCATACATACATTACAAAATATGTTTTGTTTAAATTTAAAAGGGCCCCCTGGTAAACCATTGTGAATATTCTTTCCTGCACCTAAAAAAACTTTTGTTGTAAGTTATTATTTTTATAGTTAAATAAAAGAACTTACATTCATATATGCATTTTATTTCTAATAATGCGATTGGTTTTCCATTTTGTGTAGGTTATAACTAGAAAAAGAGATTGTACCAACCTCAAAGGTGTTTAATAAGTTTAAGATTATACGATGATTTTAACATCAACACTGAAAAACTATTACTTCCACTAAATCACAAAAATTTTATTAAAACATCTATGTATTCGCATTGAAAACAATGTAAACAAACTAAACCATGTCTGTGGAATTAGTTACGATTCTTACCGCACTGGCGCTGCGATCTTAAATTCGATCGCCTATAGTTACCTGTCGAATACGATCTAAAAGTACCTTTACATTATTAGACTTTGCATAGGACTTTTGTATTTGATATTTGTATAGGATTTTATATCCTATGCTCGAATCTAAACGCGTTTACAGTATTGGATATTTGTATAGGATTTTTAATGACATTTGACAGTGCTGAGAATAAAAATTATATTAAAATCTTTTAGATTTTAGTTTTTGTGGCAAAATAAGTAGTCAATAAAGTACATAAATATGCACAAAACTAGACAAAAACTGAACAAATTAATTTCTAAAAATTTGAGGTTAACAAAATCAAGACAGATTACGAGTCATACAATCACACTGCGCATGTTCACCACAAAATCTAAGGCAAAATCCTATTGAAATAGACACCGTTCTATTCTTAAAAATCCTATGTAAAAGTCTAATGCAAAATCCAACCGACGAAGTCCAATGTAAAAATCGTGCAATGTAAACACGAAAATTTTTACATTAGACTATAAGTCTAATACAAAATCCTATGCAAGGTCTAATAATGTAAAGGTACTTTAAGACCTACGTATTGTTTTGCGGAAACGCGAATCCAAATTTGAGGCCGTCGCGATGCGACCCAAAAATCGAAATTTTAATCTCCACCAAAAAGGTCAAGGTTTGAAATCGAAATTTTTCAAAATTTGCATTTCTGCAATTTTCCAGCTTATTGAACGTCCGACGAAAAAAAGTGTTACTTTCGAAAAGGCGGGGCTCGAAATATGTCGCCCGAAACCGTTGGTCGTCGCGCCATGACGGCATTAAGGTGGAAATTTTGAGAATCCTTTAACCGGCCACAGGGTCCTTATTTACGGAAGGATTTTTAATTTTTTACCGGCAACCGAGGCAGATGCCGGGGATGCACGAAATTACATTTATAGCTTTTCTTCGTATCTCGCATGAAAAAGTAATTTTCCAAAATAATTTTTTTTTATATAAAATTTTAACGTCGAAATGGAATTTCTCGAGCAATTTTAATAATTTTTGATGCAAAACTTGTTGGGAAATTATTCTTCCTCGACAAAAAAAAATCACTTCAAAGTTGTCGGCGTATACATGCAGGACTTTGGTTTGTTTGGTCCGGCTTTGGCTTCTCGACAACGGTGAAACGAACACGAGTCGGCCTTCGGCTTCCCAATTATTTGTCAGAATACGGGTCGACCTTCGGCCTCCCACCGGTTTTTAAGAATACGGGTCGGCCTTCGGCCTCCAACTTGCTTATAAGTATACGGGTCGGCCTTCGGCCTCCCACTTGCTTTTATGAATACGGGTTGGCCTACGGCCTCCCACTTGCTTTTAGGAACACGGGTCGGCCTGCGGCCTCCATATTTTTGCTCCATCAAAATTTCATTAGCACGGACCAATTGATTTTACCGAAATTTTGTGAGACGTCAAAATGCAATTTTTATGAATTTTTAAAATTTGCCGTTTTTCAATTTGTATATCACGATTACTCGAAACCGGTCCATTTTTCGAGAACAAATGTATCTACAAATTTTGTCGGGCATACGGTCGGCTCGACGACGGCGTATTTTTGTTCGCGATCCGTGCGACGCCGCCCAGCGTGGCGCAAAAAACGGCGAAAAAAATGTAATCAAAATCTTCGGCTCGCTTAGCGGTCATAAAAGATCTACGACCTACGTATTTTTATGCAGAAATGCAAATCTAAATTCGAGCGGATCCAAATGAGATCAAAAAATCGAAACTTTAATCTGAAAATAAGCAAGACTGGCGCAAAAAACTATTACATTTTTGACCCCCCACTCAAAAGGAAACGGGACAAAATTTCGAAAATTTAGCGCTACCGATTGTCCGGTTTCGCCGCCCCTACCCTCTCGAAAATTTGAGTTCGATCGGACGAAAAACCCGGAAGGAGATACATAAATACGAAAAACCGCGCCGAGCCGTTTTGCCAAGCGCTCGGAAAAAATTTCGAAAAAAAAATGGTTTCGCCCCCTCGACCGTCGCACGGGGCTGCCTGCAAAATTTCAACTCTCCAAAATCAATTCTCAAATTTTGGGACCACTTTATAATAATAATAATAATCTATCGAGTGCTATTAGTAATATAAACGCATTGAGGGTTAAATCCTACATCAGTACGCATTCAAACGTAGGTGGTTTAACACCTGCGCAAATACATTTTTTAAAATCTTTAAGTCTTAAAGTTGTACAAAATGCAAGATGAAAGGGCGCTACAAACAATTTTCGGTGACGTGTCTTCCCCCGACTACGTGATTGAAAATTTTACAAGAACATATCACCCATACACTTTCAATTCGTTTGGAAACTCTGACGAAATTCGAATCGTTATAGAAAAGGGTGAGCTAATTACCTCCACCTTAGATAGTAAGCTGTACGTTGAAGGAATCGTTACACCTGCCGATGTTACTAAACCGTTTACTTTCAATGATCCTCTGTTTTTATTTGACGAAATATGTTATCAGTTGGGTGATGTCGCTATAGATTCGTGCAAAAGTTCTGGTCTATCAAGTTCAATTTATGGTCGATGTGCGTACAATTCCAATGAGAAGAAGTCTTTATCGGGTGCAGGTTGGAATACTGACGACAATGACAATTCAAATATTTTAGATCCAACCAAGAAAACGTTCACAACGTTAATCCCTTTAAAACATTGCTTGGGATTTTGTGCAAGTTATCCTCGTAACATTGTAAACATTCGTCAAGAGCTTATTTTATTTAGAAGCAAATCGGATATTGATTTTTACATGTGCGAGTCCGATTGCTCGATAAAAATTACTAAAATAACTTGGAGGGTCGATCATGTGTTGCCTAGTGACGAAGTTAAATTAGAAATTTATAATCGAATAAATCAACAAGAATTAATTAAGGTGGGTTTTCATTCTCGAGGACTTTTCCAGTATCTTGCCCTCCCGACTTCGACCAATGTTCTGGTTTGGCCTGTTCAAAATACCATCGGCGCACATCGACCGCGCTTCCTTCTTATGGCGTTTCAGACGGATAAAAAGGATAATAAAGAGGCCAACGTTTTGGCCTTATCTAACGCTCAAATTTCGGTCGTTGTTGTATATCTAAACCACAGAAGATACCCTTATGAAAAACGAGTCAACGATTTTTATAAAAATCGTTACATGTTGGCATATTCAGACTACTTAAATTTTCAAAAAAAGTACATGAATAAGGCTTTTGGTGAGCCTCTCCTCGATTACGATGAATTCAAAACGGGTCCCGAATTCGTAATAGATACTAGCAAACAAAACGAATTAAGCGATGAGCCCGTCTTCTCGGTCAGAGCCGAAATTGAAGGAAGCGTAAACTTTCCCGCAAACACTTCGGCAACTCTTTTAATCTTATATGATGTTACCTTAACATACTCACCGTTTACCGGACTTGTAAATTTGGTTTAATAATAAGAATATATTTTATATTGTAATAGATTATTTTATAAATAAAAAGAATTTGTTTTATACGATTTTTTATTTACCAATACGTACCTACTATACATCACATATTATTTTGAGAAGCATTAAATTTAGGCTTCCCATAAATATAAAAAAGTGCTACGAGACATAAAACAATGATGATACTAAATAGGGCCCCGAATATGTCCGCCATTAGGTAAAAGTTGAAATATCTGTCTCTCAGCTTGTCCAAACTTAGCATTAAATATTCTCCAGGACCGCTTCTTCGACTTAAATTTTGAAGTTCAAAATATGTTTCATAATATAAAATCGGTTTATCGTTCTCGATTGTTAGCCTATGTGTGAGAACGTACTGGTCTTGTTGTATTATTTCAACTAGCTGGCACGGGCGGCATCCGCCGCCCTTAGCCATCTAGACCCAGAATAGATCCGAGTAGGCCATAGTTGTTCGGCCTTCGGCCTCACAGGGGGAGGACCATAATAGATCCGCGAAGGCCATAGTTGTTCGGCCTTCGGCCTCACAGAGAGAGGACCATGATAGATCCGCGAAGGCCATAGTTGTTCGGCCTTCGGCCTCACAGGGGGAAGACCATAATAGATCGGTGAAGGCCATAGTTGTTCGGCCTTCGGCCTCACAGGGCGAACCATAATAGATCCGTGAAGGCCATAGTTGTTCGGCCTTCGGCCTCACAGACCGGACCATAATAGATCCGTGAAGGCCATAGTTATTCGGCCTTCGGCCTCACAGACCGGACCATAATAGATCCGTGAAGGCCATAGTTGTTCGGCCTTCGGCCTCACAGACCGGACCATAATAGATCCGTGAAGGCCATAGTTGTTCGGCCTTCGGCCTCACAGACCGGATCATAATAGATCCGTGAAGGTCAAAATTGTTCGGCCTTCGGCCTCACAGACCGGACCATAATAGATCCGTGAAGGCCATAGTTGTTCGGCCTTCGGCCTCACAGACCGGACCATAATAGATCCGTGAAGGCCATAGTTGTTCGGCCTTCGGCCTCACAGACCGGACCATAATAGATCCGTGAAGGTCAAAGTTGTTCGGCCTTCGGCCTCACAGACCGGACCATAATAGATCCGTGAGGGCCATAGTAGTTCGGCCTTCGGCCTCACAGACCGGACCATAATAGATCGGTGAAGGCCATAGTTGTTCGGCCTTCGGCCTCACAGACCGGACCATAATAGATCCGTGAAGGCCATAGTTGTTCGGCCTTCGGCCTCACAGACCGGACCATAATAGATCGGTGAAGGCCATAGTTGTTCGGCCTTCGGCCTCACAGACCGGATCATAATAGATCCGTGAAGGTCAAAGTTGTTCGGCCTTCGGCCTCACAGACCGGACCATAATAGATCCGTGATGGCCATAGTTGTTCGGCCTTCGGCCTCACAGGGCGAACCATAATAGATCCGTGAAGGCCATAGTTGTTCGGCCTTCATCTGTCATCTGTCATCTTTCATCTTTAATCTGTCATCTGTCATCTGTCATCTGTCATCTGTCATCTGCCATCTGTCATCTGTCATCCGTCATCTGTCATCCGCCATCTGTCATCCGTCATCTGTCATCCGTCATCTGTCATACATACATACATACATACATACATACATACATAATCTTCACGTAAAGTTACATCTTCATGTAAAGTTAAATCTTCCGCAAAGAGGTAGATCTTCCACGAAGAAGTGGATCTGCGTCTTCTTGCACAATTCCGGCGAGTTCTGCGACCTATATAAAGTGCTCCGGTCTTATTCGCGGCATTCAGATTAATTTGTTAGTGGTTTGCATTTTTCGAATTAAAGCCGCCATCCCCGCCATCTGTTGACAGTATTTTCAGATTAATTTGTTAGTGGTTTTTTGTTAGTAGTTTTTTATATATTTGACAAATTAAATTTTTTGTCAAACTTGTGATTTGATTTTCGCAAAAAGCGAATAACTTTTTTCCCCGCCACTGACTGTACGTCAAATTAATTATTTGACAAATTAAATTTTTTGGAATAACTTTTTTCCCCGCCACTGACTGTACGTCAAATTAATTATTTGACAAATTAAATTTTTTGTCAAACTTGTGATTTGATTTTCGAAAAAAGCGAATAACTTTTTTCCCCGCTCGAATTTCTTCTCCATATATGCGACAATAGTTGCGCCTGGAGCTACAAAATAACTGTGCAAAATTTGGTCGAGATCGGTCCACGGGTCTAGGAACGTATAGCGAACAAACACGCAAACACGCAAACAAACAGATCTTCTCTTTTATATATTTAGATATGCATTTCCTCGAATTTTTCACACGGTTTTGGTAGCTCACTTATTTCCAGATATTGAGTACACATTATGGCCGATTTTAAACATCTGGGACAGGTAATAATTATGGTATTGTTCCAAATTGCTCCTATCACATATAACAAAGCTACATTCATTTTTTAAGGAGCTGATGCACATGTACTAATTATAAGTACTATATTGAGAGCTTCCCGTTTTGGAGTGGTATTATATTGATATATTTCTTTTTTTAAACACTCGACACTGACAATCGCACGGCTTTATTTACGCACAATATTGTTGTATAATTGTTATTTACTACGCATTTACATAAATTTAATTTATTCACTCACTCACATAAATGATTCGAATAATCTGCGCGATGCTACCGGATAGGGGAGTGAGCTTTAATACCCCGCCGCCCCCCGCGAGCCGAGCCGGTCGGAAGGGGAAGTGCGCCCCCTCGCGGTACCCGGGGAAAAGACGACCGGAAGTGCTCCGAAATCCCGCTGACGTCATTTGACCTTGCCACGTGTTCGAATCTTTTACCTTCTTGCTTATGTAAACATGATATCACCTCTTATAATGTAAACATAATAACGACCATGTTTATGTAAACATGATGTCACCCGTGCTTATGTAAACACAAGTCATCGACACCAGGGGCCCTCTTGGGTGCCATGCACCCGGGGGGTTCTTTTGGGAGGATGCGCAGTATACATGCGCAGAACCCTACTTTGTCCCAGAAGTCTCATAGCTATACTACTCATCTTCTAGCAATTCCAGTTTGTAACATGCTTTTACAAATGATACATTGAAGTATTATAAGACTGAAAAATTTAGGACCCTTAACTTCGTGAAGCAACATCCTTAAAAAGAGAAGAGGGATGGGAATCTCCGCAATTCATGCGCGTCTCTATAGTCTCCCAGCCCGAATTTCTGCGTGAATTTTTGCTCCATTTTTACACACATTGATCCAGAGGGTCCTACAGAATATCAGTGCCAAATTTGGTTCGGATCCGTCAAAGGACTTAGGAATGTATAGCGAACAAATAAACATTATCGCACACGATCAAAGATTCGCATGGGTAATCCCAGAGGTTGTAATTGAGTGGGTTGCATGCAAAAGTATTCGTAGAGGATTGCTCGAGAACACACAATTTTAATTCGTATGCGAAAGTGGAGTACACGAATAAATTCATGCGAAAAGTATTCGTAAACGGTTAATCGAGTATACGAATCCTTCATTCGTATGCGAAAGTGACGAAGTTTCGTATGCGAATGAATTCCAATAAGTTCGAGAATAGGGCCCCTGGCCAATTGACATAGCATCGAGCCTAAAAATAAAAGCTGTGAGATCATAGAGAATGATTTATTAAAATCGGAGAATCTTCTGTAACATTTTGGGCACGTTGGTTGTTCTGTCATTATAACTAATGTCAATGCTTAATAATCACACATTTCAAGTATGAATTGTTTCTTTTAACAGAAACACAATGGTACTAGATTTAAATTGTTACCTCTAATTGAAGCACCCTTTTTAACGGATATTAATATTATAATATTATAACGGTTTTGTTTCAAGAGGAAATTTGCATTGGAAATGAATAATTATAT
This sequence comes from Podabrus alpinus, assembly GCA_932274525.1. Classification (NCBI taxonomy): domain Eukaryota; kingdom Metazoa; phylum Arthropoda; class Insecta; order Coleoptera; family Cantharidae; genus Podabrus; species Podabrus alpinus. The sequence continues at coordinate 39,647,235 of OW026452.1, read as the reverse complement.
ATTTGTGATTACTATCGTAGTTGGCCCTAAAATTATAGTAGGTGTAATAATGACAAAAATAGTTATACATGTACCATCATTTGGTCTGATGGACAAAAATTCAATATCGAAGACTGTTGCTCAAAATAATATAATTATATTCACAATATTATCATTGTAATAAATCGTAGGAAATAAAAGAATATCATTGCAACAAATTAATATAATTATATCCACAATATTATCATTGTATTAGTAAATAATATTACACCTCAACAGCAGTGATTTGTTGTAGTTCTTCAATTGCGTACATAAAATATAGAAGCCTAAAATGACTCGTCAAATATCTAAAAATTGTGTGAATTGCGCTTTTGGTGTGATATTAAGTTTTGTTCTATTTGTGGGAGTGTCAAGAATAACTTTCAACTGTAATCACGCAAACAACGCAGTAGTTCAAATAAGAAAGCCTACTCTTTTCAAATTTAATAAATTTCCCGCAATTCTTTCTCTATTCGTAATTTTTTTATCTAGCTACTTTTGCGTAATAAGAATCTGTAACGCAATGAAAATAGTATATTATATATCAAGGTTGTGAACGCCGTCATTATTGCCCTAGCGCCAAGATTATATTCCGAGGTGCTTTGCACCGAGGAATATAAGGCGCGGAGGCAATAATGGTCTTCACAACCGTGGTTTATATACGATTTTTTCCACTACTAGATATATTACCATTTTTTAAAATTCTTTTTAACAAAAAAATTTTCAAATTTAAAATATTTATTTCAAATGACAATTTTGTTTTGTTGATTTGACAGTTGATTTGACAGTTGTTGACAAATTTAGGTTATTAAATAAAATAAATCGCGGTTCGTCAAATTAACAATGGATGGCGCTGTCACTTGCTGTCACATTTAATTCGATTATAAGGAATTTTTAAAATTAAATTAATGTATTAAAAAAGCGTTTTAAATAGTTTAAATACAATTAATTAGCATTTCTCGGTTATTCTAAATCATTTAATAACAACATTTTTCTTTAAAATAGTCGCCAAGTTATCAAAAAATGTCATTTTGTTCAAAGGTTAATAATGAAAAATTATTCACCACTAGTTGAAAACGTGTCACTTCTTGATCGACTAATCTAAGTAAAAATGATAGCCTATATGACTAGTAGTGGAAAAAAACAGTTTCGATATATTATCAGTTGCTCTCATTTATTGATTTAGCATTATACCTATGCAGGGGCAGCGGCTGTAATTATTCAGTTACTTTTCTATAATTCAAAAATAAACGGTGGTTTGGCATTTTTTAACTCCGTCGTGAAAAATTTTGAAATATGTACTTCACATGATTTGTTACCCATTGATGATGTTATTTTCTTTCGAATACTTACATACATAGACTTAATATTTCTGTGCATCACATTTTCTGTTCTTTCTATAGTCATATTTTGTTTTGAAATTGACTCCGCGTGGAATATAACAGAAAGAGTTGGATTAATAATTACTTTAAGCACCTTTGTATTGGTCGCATCCACGGCATTGATGATTCTTAGGATTATCTTTTACACCCATAATAAATACAATAATTTCCTAAGAGTGGATCTGAAAAATCGTTTGCTTTACGAGGAGATTGCTTGCAGTTTAAAAAATAAAAATAATTGTATTCCTAGCGTACCAAGACATAACATAATAGATTTGCTAAAAGCTTATAGTGACACATATATTTCATACATAAAGTTATTAAAATCCATATATAATTGTTGCAATCCTCTGGTATTGATTTTACTCTTAATTGGTGTCAGTTTCCTTGTCGCTGGTACTTTTTTAGTAGTACTTCTTGTTGTATATCAACTCCCAATCTCTTCTAAGTTTATCTGTGTCGAAGTCGCAATTCTGATTACTGTATTTGGAACAGGTTGTGTAATAGCACAATTTGGTAAAAGTAACTCATTAGTAAGTAAAACAATTTTTTTATTGCACTGTTTATTTTGCACTATTACTGAGTATATCCCGCCGTGGTCCACATGGGCCTATCAAAAATGAGAATTTAAGTTGAGTACAACAAGCTGCCGGTTATCTATCGAGTACAACAATAGAGTGAGACAGAGCATACAAGTTGTACTCCGCCGTTTCCAAAAAGACGCTCTCACAACGGAGTGGGAGCATACAGTTGTACTCCGGCGGATACAAGAGCCCCCCCCACCAAAGAGTGCAAGAGTGGGAGGACACAAGTTGCGTCCGGGCGGTCGGCAAAAATGCCGACTAAAAATGCTAATGTACCCCTATATATTACTCGATGACGAAAAGTTGACTTGCTAGTAGTAAACGTAACGCCATCTGGCGGAATGACCTACCCAAATTAGGACGAAAATAAATAAAACCAAAAATTTCAATGTAATAAACAAAAATTTATTCAAAGTAAAAAAAAGTACGTATAATTTGACGTTTAAAAGTCACTAGGATGAATTTATGCGAGTAAATTGTGACAAAAAGTCACAATTTTTGATTGTTGGAAAACCGTGAGATGGCGCCACATTTAGCAAATTTAGTCAACTTTTCGTGCGAAGTAATGATAAGGATGAATATATGCGAAAATAAATTGAATTTCTTTTTTTGGGAATACCGAAAGATGGCGCCACATTTAACAAATTTGGTCAACTTTTCGTGTGAAGTAATGATAAGGACCATCATTGCGAATTTTCGCCCCGCCTTTTTCGGCGGGATCTACTCTCCAAAACAGCAACTCGGGCTAAAATAGCATGATGTTCGTACAGTTTTATTTTGCGCGACAGCCCTCGCGCAAGCGCTCGTGCTGTCAAGGCAAAAAAAACTGTACTCGCATCATGCTAACAACTTTAGCCCTAGTGCTGTTACATACGATAATAAAATTTACACAATCGTTCGTAACACATTCAGTACGAAGCATTGTATAAATTTAATAATCGAAGTTTTTCTTGATAATAAATGAATACATTTTGATGAAAGAAATCTCATAACACTAAACGCTTAGCGGCCATCTTGAATTATTTTTAGTTAGAGGTAATATGTTTACAACTAAATAAATTCGTTTTGTACGAACTGTCAGTTGTAACCTGCTCCTTAATGATTGTCGTGACGTTTAAACTTTTAGTATGTCCTTCACTTTCTAGATACACGATAAACGTGTGGTTAAACCAGAGAGACGGAAAATAAAGTATGATTTCTAAATTTCAAAACAATAATAAATTTGATGTTTTAATCAAATATTTCATGTTATAAACTGTTTTCTTACAAACTTATACAAACCTTCTTTCTACTAGGTTTTAAAGCTTCGAAAATGTTTACTATCTCTTCGTTCAAGCTTTGAGAGAGATAACATAGCAGAATTGTGTGTGATGATCTTTAAACCGGCTTATAAACTAAACACAATCTTTAAAAATGTCGGTTCGCCTTTGTTTACTATTTATTAACTGCCAAGCTTAGGAAAACACTTTATGATAACCAACTTGGAAAGAAGTCTGTATTTAACTAAAAATTGAAGTCGGATTGTAAGATTATAGTATTATGAATTTCATTTAAATTTAGTTTTGCATGTTGTGTGATAATGTTAGGAGATTCTAGAGACAATCGTATGATCTTATTACCACATGTTGATGTCTGTTTCAATGGATTAAGCCAAAAATTTTCGGTACGAATGCCTTTTTATACTACCATGTGTAGCTACTGTTTAAGCTCAAAATTTTTTTATATAACGAGAGAGATTCAATGGCACTTAATTAATAATGCTCCGGCCAGCAATGCATGAAAGACTCTGTAAATTTGGGTGGAACTTGGGTCCATGTAAATTAATCAAAACATTCTTATACTCCACCTTAATTTGTGTTCTTTCTCATAAAGACTATGTAATAAAAACTAAAAATTGTATCTGTTTTCTTTTCAATTTACTACTGCTATAATTGATGAAATTTAACGCAAACGTTATAGAAAACAAAATGATGGAATTTATTTATCACAATAAAATAACTTTATAACAAAATATTGGTTTCCTTAAAATCTAAACAAATTAAATTGTACAGTGTCAAATATTTGCAATAAAACCCCCACAGTTTTTATCCACGCCGGAATTTTAGAACGATTAGTTTATTTTTTAAATTAATAAGTACGTCACGTAACTCTTACCGGAGTTCTCCGATGCGGCCGACGTTGCGTGTGACAGGGAAGCGTGAAGATCTTCGTTGAATACAGCTGCTGACTTGGATCAAACAAAGGAAATTGAATTGACCAGTAGATAATTGTCTTCTTTCGGAATCGTATAATCCAGAACAGGTACGTAATTTATTATAATTTTTCTTTCTTGAATTCCCATTCACCTCGTCATCAAATATAACCAAGAAACTTATTGTCAGTGGTTCCAAAACTTTTTTAGACAATATTGTAACTATGACCACACCAAATGCAATCACTTCCAACTTATTCTCAATCATCAACCAACAACGAAAAACGTCCACTTTCCTTTCTTTCAATTAATCCAAAAAATTCTTTCAAATCCAAATATAACTCAGTTTTCAATTTTAATATTACTAACGCGTCTTTATTCATCAAACGCTCGCTTGGGAATCAAAAATTATTCAAATTAACACGATCAGCACGTCTGAACTATTGGACGGCTGACTTGGAAGTTTTTCATTCTCCTCGCTCCCTTTATCATTCTCCAAAAATATCCCACCAATTCTTTTTAACTCGCGCATGTACTAATGTCACGAAATTCACTTATTTTTAATTATTTAAACTTTAAAATTAATCAAAACGAAATTCCTAATTTAACAAATAAATTAAATAAATTTAATTTGTTTCTCATATTTACAATAGGGTTGTTGCATGATATCGAATCTAGCGATGACGCTTATTATTCCTTGTAAAACATAGAAAGATAAACTTATAACAAGAAACAAAAATTTTTTAAAAAGTGTCTTTGAACGTGAAAATCGAATTTAAAATTCAAAATACGTTTGGTTTGCCGACGGCCCCTCTGACGTCACACGCGTTTTGCCGAATAATTTTCTGATCTATTTGGCAACGTTGAATTATTTAATATTTACTTCATTGACAGTTGAAAAATTTTTAAAGCGTTTGACAGCTTTTTAGTTTAAGGTTATTGGTTATTGTTCTAAGTAATTATTTTATTAAAAATGGCTGCTTTGGATTCAAATTTTGTAAAAACTAGTTCGGATAATCTTCCTATTGTGCACATTTTTATAAGCACTTTTTAATCTGTTTGTTTGAACTCATTTTTATTAAAGTTTAAATTTTTTATAAGGCTATCACAAAACAACTTGACAGCTAACTGCTACTATGTTGCCAGATGTTTTCAAAAGTAGAGTGTGACGTCACTCGCGCGAAATTCCTGTTTCAAATTAATACTTTTTTAATAATTTTTTTACGGAAAACCAAAGTCTTCTTAGACTTTTGATCTATACAGTACTGTTGAACAATACTTAAACTTTATAAAAAAAAATACTTAGAAATTCATGCAATAACCCTATTGATCAAAACAAACACCAATACTTTATTTCTTACAACTTTCCATATCTTACAGATTCAACAACGTTTGCATCTTTATGGATATTTGAGGCAAAAGCAGTTTAACAATCCTTCGACCAAAGAGAATCCAGACACAATCTAATAATTCACCTGTTATGGTTCCCGTTATGAGTACAGTCCAGGGAATTTTGAGCGGTTTCTTCTAGCAGATTCGAGAAGCAACGAACACGATCCACAGCTAATTTTAATATTTGGTCGTGAATACCATTCGACATGGGCTGGACAGATGAAAGAACTCTATATGGATGGCACATTTTTACTGTGTCCTTCTCTCTTCTCTCAAATTTTCGTCATATTGTCCAGAAAAGATGGACGCGCAGTGTTTCCCATATTGTTTTGTTTCTAAACGTATTCTAAATTATTTGGTATGATACGAAATCTTTGACCTCAACTTATTGCAGAAAGTATAAGTGCGGATTACGAATTAGCGATCCATCAAGCTATTCACACAGTGTTTCCAGAAGTGAATATTCATGGTTGCTTATTTCACTTGGTTAAAAATCTTCGGAAACACTTGAGTTTAAACCATCTTCTGCAAAGTTATAATAGCGATGCCAAGTTTGCAGTAAAAGCTAAAATGATTACTTCTGTTTCATTTGTTCCCCAAGAAGACATTATTCACGCGATTACAAATCTGGAAAATTATTTGCCTGGAGAGTTTGAACCAATTTTAGAATGGTTTACCAACAATTATATAGGACGCCTCAGAAATAATGGAACAAGAGCCGCAGCTTTATTTCCTTCTAATATTTGGTCAGTTTACGAACGAACCTTGCTTGGAAGCGACAGAACAAACAACTTTGCAGAAGCTTGCCATCGCAAACTACAGTTGGGTTTTAGTAGTGGTATTGCTCATCCTACTTTGTGGAATTTTATAGACAAGCTAAGGAAAATTCTTAAAATGTATGATGTCGATTATGAAAGAAATATTGCTGGCCACGAAGGTCCAGCGAAAAGAAGACGTTATGAAGAAGCCGATAACAGAATTCGGCGAGAGTTATGTAACTCTGACTAGCTGAAAAAAAATTTCTTCAGCTACACACTAAAGAACAGGCTTATATTTGTCTAATAAAACAATAAAAAGGCTGAACGGAGTAAAAACAACCCCAAAATCGACTTTTAAAAAGAAGGGAAAGTAAATTCATGTAGCCGGTCGAACCCGGGGTCTGCACATGTATCGGGTTACAGTCCCTTGAAATGGAGTGAAATTTTTTCGGTCCGATTTTAATTTTTCTTTGAAATTCGGGTAGGGGGGGGTGTGCTTAGTAGATATTAGTATAAATATTCGCGAAAAAATGGAAAATAAGGCGGTTATTGCCGAAAAAGTGAAAAACTTTTTTTTGCCTTCGAATTTTAGGGGTGTGCATTCGAAAAGGAGGGTAATCCATCGTTAAATCCTACTCCTCCGGGGCGCCGCTCCGCTCCGCTCCGCTCTGCACCCCTACGGAGCGGATTTGACTCTGGTTACTAGGCTAAACATACGAGAAGGCGCCACCGATCAAGAACACCGGGATCTATGCAACCGGGATGTGAGAGACCCTCGAAATAGCATTAAAAAGTATAGTCGCGGTATGGGGCAGTAAACTATTACGTTTCACCCCCTAAAAATCGCCTAAAAACAAAAAATAATCGATGTTGCATGTACGACGCTCGAGGTGCATCTGCTGCTGCGAAATATTCTAAGTGTAAGACTATATCCCAGTACACGTACCGTCAACAAAATGCGCGCCGGCCGAACGATGAAGTGGCATTCGACCGGTTGTGCACCATGCTCTCGCTACTTTTCCGTACTTTTCAAATTCGAATATTTCGGTCATTTGGACCCGATTCATATGTTTTACTTTTACAATATGCTAAAATAAGTGTGTTCTTTAGTGTGTAGCAGAAGAAATTTTGTTTCGAGTAGTAAGAGTTAGCTAACTCTCACCCAGAATTCTAAATAAGGTTGTTGCGTATGATCGAGAAAATATTATTGAATATCTTCGTGGTATATCCCACAACTATGTTATGGATTAAAATATTTTAAATAATGTAGATTAATAATAACTTAATAATAAATGATAAAACTACTTTTTGGGTGTAAAGGAATGCAATCAAACGAATATCTAGTTTTATCATTAATTAATTGAGGAAGAAAATAGTTTTAATATTAATAATAAATTTAAAATAGACTTCAATAAAAATATGCAGAACATTAATTTTATGATTTTCTAAAAATAAAACATAAAATAACTAAGCCGAGTTATGATATGTTATATGCCTATTCACAATGGACATAAGAATTTCATAAGATTTATATACGGCATAACTTTTGATGATTTCAACTTTATTTATTAAAATTATGACGTTTTTCAATTTTATGTCTTATGTATTATGTATTATGAACAGGCAGTTATATGTTATAACTAAACTCGCCGAGTTGTCCGTCGCCGAGTTGTCCGGTCGCCGAGTTGACCGGTCGCCGAGTTGTCCGTCGCCAAGTTGTCCGTCGCCGAGTTGTCCGGTCGCCGAGTTGGAATCGCCGAGTTGGCCGTGTCCGATGCATGCAGAGTTTAGATTAATTTTGTTAAACGACATTTGGCGAAATTAATATCGGTAAGTTTACTTTGTAAAATTGAAAATACTACGTCTGTCTGTTCAAAAATTAATTTAAAAGTTTCTAATAAAAAGCAAAATTTTGATTCATTTAAATATTGTTTTAAACCTACCGCTTCTCCAATAGTTTGAGAGTCGTTTTTAAAATCATCGCTGTCGATCATAAAATTAACTACGTCAATTAATTGTTGTTTTCTTAATTGCACTGTAAATACTGCACTCACTTTTATACGTTTACAATACAAGTCATTATATTTAGAACATAATTATGCATGAATAATGCAAATATTTGCAGGTGTCTCTTTGATAAAACGCATATGAGTCTAGCCTCAAACGTGTGTAAAATTGCTATCTTTGTAGATTTAGTAAAATAACACAGAATAGTATGCGTTTATATTACAAGCTTATTACTTACAATTCATCTGTTCATCGCTCATGTTGATCATGAACTTTACTAACCAGTAGCCTCTATTGTATTCTGGGTTGCCTAACTCTGTGCTAATAAACTAAGATACTTTCCCTTACTACGTAAATGGGAAAGTAATAAGCCTTTAGGCTAGCCGCTGGATATGTACTATTTCGAATTTATTTCAGGCGTAAGCGGCGTAAGTCAAGTTCTTAAGCTAATTTTATTATTAAATTAAATTTTGTTTTAAACAAATTCAAAAAAATTAAAAATTGGAAAATACTAATTTAAAACGAAATATAAATAGCAAGTCCGTCCAACAATTTGAGAGGAGGCTAAGCCTCCCTTGCCTCCATTGACAAACCGCCGCTGGTAATAAATCATAATAAATAAAAAAATAATAATTTTTAAAAATAAAGTTTTACACAAGTGAAATTTAACTGGCGCAGTCGTGCGGATCCGGAATTTTTGGAAAATTAGAACAACAATCGTCTAAAAGTTACAAAAAAACACGGAGAGCTGCAAAAATTACGGACAAAATAGCCGTAAATAAAACCGATTTCAACTGGAAGCAAACAAAAATCGTCGCAATATTTGGGATCAACCCTAATTTTAAGAAGCAACAGAAGTGGACAAAAATCGCCACGATAAGTTTAAGAAAACGATCAACATCCTGCAAGCAACGTAGACAAAAATTGCTACAAGCAAGCCGGCCGTTGACCAAACATTAGAAACAAGAATATTATGATACTGCAGAAAATCATATTTATGTGAGTAATCTCAATTATCCATTATACTAACAAACACTTTACAATTTATGAATAACACAAAATCCAATTCCTGATTTAGGCCCAGTTGTTCAGTTTCGGGTTATATTTTAACCTGGGTTATTTTCCATAGAAATAATTGTTTAAAGAATTGTTTCCATGGAAAATAATTCAGGTTATAAGTTAACCTAATACTGAACAACTGGGCTTTAGTCGTATAAATTTAAAAAATTAATAACCTATCACATTTAAAATTTTTTTTTTCAGTTTGAATGCTTTCTGTTTGTCGCTAGAAAATATCTGACGAATTTAGAGGCATCGGAAATAGTGGCAATGGATATTAAACTATTTGCTGGTGTAAGTAAAAACCTTTATTCAATTCTGGGACTTAAACTGCTTTTACGTCCCTTTTGTCGAAGATTGTAGTTTAACATTTTCAATTTCAAGGGATTTAAAGTGAATTTAAATCCCAAGGGACTTAAGTAAAAATAAATGAATAGACCTGCACATTTAAGAAATGTTATTATCTACGCATGCGTTAAAGACGCGGCAATTTGAACAGTTCGGACAACTGCAGTTGCTGGTTATCGTAAACGCGTGCAAATTATGGCGTCTTCCTTACCGTTTGTATGTGTTATTTTAGATGAAAGTGAAGTTCTCGGTGCAGTTTTACCTTGTGTAACAATAGAAGAACACTCTGTTGTTCAATTAAAAAGGTGGTTGCACTGCAGAGGGCTAACAACTTCTGGAAAAAGGGCAGATTTAATTGCAAGGTGAGCGAAGTCTTATTTTGATTAAATCGGTTTTTGCTTAAGTACATAATTTTTTTTAAAGTAAAAGGACATTGCCGGGAGGGACGAAAATTACTCCTACCATCGATGGTGGCTTTTGGCATGATCAAAAAAGACTAAAAACTAGGCGAGAAGTATGTTTAAAATTGCTGTTTTTTGTTTACTCATCTAGTTTTATTTTTAGAACCTTGAAAATATTGAAATAAAACCACCCGCCGTTCTCCCCATAAATGGTTGGAAAGCGTTTCCTGGAAGCGAAATTCCAAGAAACTAAGAAACCATAACGGTACTGGGAGTAGCGAGGAGGATGATGATTCTGAATTCTGTGGCACTTCAAAGCCTTTGAAAAAAGGGAGGCTATTTTTTAAAAGTGGTCATGTTAAGAATTTAGAGGAAAATTATATTGATAATCACTTAAGCTACAGTACAGACGTCATATCGGGACAATATTAACTTTCGGGTAATGGTCGTGCTTGATCAAAATGGGCGCGTTGTCGATTCAACATGTGAATGTGCAGCTTTCTCAATGGGAAGGTGTAATCATGTAGCAGGAGTGCTCTTTGCGCCGGAAGATTACACCATTGGATTTGGTTATTCTGCGATAGCATGCACTAGCAAGCTATGCGAGTGGAATTAGGGCTGAAAAGGAAAAAACAATAGCCAGTAGACAGTATTCGGACAAAGTTGATCATTCAATAAAAGTTAAATTTAACCCTGTTCCAAATAACCACGAACCACAGAAGATCACCAACAGCTTGTTGTACCAGTGCCAGAGTTATGAAAAATCAACAATGTGGGAGCTGCTTCTAGAATTTAAATACGAGGACTATGAAATTGTGAGTACTAGAGCAGAAGAATTGAAGTTAAATGTTCAGACATTGCAAGAAAATCTTCGATTTAATTCACCACTCCAGGTGAAATACTAAGTAGCTTTGGGAAAGAAATGAATTGGTAATCACTAGAGTTTTTACGGCTATCACTTTTGCAGTTTCCAAAAACACAGTGCTTGTTAGCTCCTTTTTCACCAGGTTTTCTAGGTCGGGGACCGAAATCCTACTCACACCTCCTCGGGGTGGTCCCTGGTAACTTGCGGAGGACCCTCAGAGATCGGGCGCGAACCCCGGTGGATGGGGGAAATCTGCAAGGCTGACGTGAGAGGTAACAACAAGGGGACGAACACCAGTCTCCCCCAACGCCAAGCTGAGGGAAGTCGACCCGACAGCGGTGCAGACCGGACAGACCGGGTCAAGACTCTGCACACCAGGTTGCAGAGTGACGAGCCTCGCGGGCCACTACCTAGTGGCTCCCAACACGCATCAGACCAAAGCGATTCGGGTGATGCCGGGGGGTCAATGCGATCAGCCCGGGCCACGTACTCCGTTGGTGCCCAGAGGGAGCCAGCTAATCCGGTGATGACGGGGGGCCGTAGAAAAACGACCAAGCCGCGGACCATCGCAGACGACAGCGGAAGTAATGCCGAGAAGGTCAATCCCGCTGTCGTCGGGGAGGGGGTTTTAGTCGGTAAGAATCCGACACTACCACCCCAGATCATCGGGGTGGTGTCTTTTGAAGATTTCCCCCTTCCCTGCATTAAAAAAAAAAAAAAAAAAAAAGGTTTTCTAGGTCTACCGCCAAGATTTTTGTTATTCATTGATAAAAACAACACTAAAAACTTCGTTTTATGTACATTTCAATAGTGACAGATTCAAAGTTTGTCCGAACTAACGCCCCCTTTTTCGCGCCTGCGTCAATAGACTACCCTTAAATGTGCAGGTCTATTGTTTCCATGACGACCGCATGCAACTTGATTGTTAAGAATCGTCAAACTGACATTTATTTTGAGAGGGTTATGTTGAAATTAAAGCATTAAATAAATAAAAATTGCAGTTTAAGTCCCATGGTATATTATAATATAGGTACTATTATAGTCTTAATTGACTATAAAACTATATAAAAGATAATAATGATTTTATGCAGTATTTAATTTTTTTGTAGATATTGGCTACAGTTTTAACCTACCTTTTAGTCGCAGTGCAATTTGAATTTTTGAACCGTGAAGTATAAAAATATTTCTTTTTGACGATTTGTTTAATATCAGATTTGCACATTATTAAAACATAAGGATTCTTGTTATACTTTGTATAGAAGCCTAAAATGTATAACCATAGTTTTGTGATCACCATGTATTAAAGTTGTGTGTATAATGTAATAGCAATCATTAAAGTATTTGTGAACCATTTCTTTTAATAATATCAACCTTTATGACATTTGTGAAATAGTCGTAATAGTCTATTATATCTAACTAGTGCGATAAAGTGGTACTTTGCAAAAAACGTTAATACTACTAGATTTAACGAAGTTATGTTGTAAACATTAATTACACATTTTCTACAATTCGAAATAATAATTCAAGCCGTCATTGAATACACGCAATTAATATTGGCAACAGGATTTTGCGCATTGAAAATATTAAACAGAATTTTATATAAAATATGTCAGGCATTTTGGTTTTTGAGCCACCGTCTCAAAGTACGGCGGAACTTGTGAAATATTGCGGGGAACAGAAGAAATATTTAAAATAAACTTCCAAATTTTTGAAATTGATAACTAAACATTTTTTTATTTTATGACAAACAATAAGGTATTTTTTACAAATATTTTAAAATCTAAAAAAGTTTTAAATGTTCTATCTTGTAATTTCTTGCGGCGTCCAATCCTTGTTTCCCTGTTATTTCTGTTGTTTTCTAATTTACCAATTTTCATCCACCTTCATTTAAATTTACCGTTCGCACAAATTCACTTTATATCAAATTACCCTTGCTAGGTAATTTAACGTAATTTAATGTCGATTACTTATCGACCCACACTTTTTGGCGGTCGATCGTGGACTCTAAAATTTAACCCACACAATACGATGGTCAAACGTGGACTCTCCGCTCAATAATTTTTGTTCGTCTCGTTCTCGAGGCAAAACTCAGAAAACCAACTCAGTTCACCATAATTTATCAAACTTGTCACACGTGTTGACACCAATTTACAAAACCTTCGCGCACAATTTTCACATTTCACATAAACAGAGAAAAATACGATGTGTATATCTACAGTTTACAATATTTCAAAAAAACTTTTGGATTGAGGTAGAGTTGGGTGTCGGAGACATAAATATTTAAGAAATTGTCACTATGGACTGTCCTCAGAGACAGGTTTGATTTTGAGCTGTGACGTCATCGTAAATTTTTTTAAATGGCAAACCTAATTTTTCTTTACGAATTTGGAAATGGCATAATTTTCAGAGGAAGAAAATGTAAAAATCCAGACCTTTAACAGATAAGTTTGAAAGGTAATCATACTCGAAATTACAAAAAAGTCATCAAAAGATGACGTCTTAGCTCAAAACAAACACGATAATAAATAATGTCAATGAATTTTACGAAAAATAATGAATTTTCCGAAAATAATTCCCGTAAATTTTTTTATCGAATTTGTTCCAAACTTTACGAACTCACTATATTATGTACACTTAAGTATTGGGGAATAAAATATTCTTATTACGAAAAATCCTAATTGACGTCGACTAATAGTCGGTATAGTAATGACACAAAAACTATGTTTGATGCTCTCATTTAACGTTACAATCAAAAAGTATGAAGAAAAACTAAAATTATTATTATTATTTATTATTATACTTATTAATAATAAATAAAAATCTATTAATTAAAACATAATTATTGTAACAAGTAAATACTACACCACAAAAGCAGTTTTTTTGTAGTTCTTCAATTACGTATATAGTAAAAATGACTCATCAAACATCAAAATATTGTGTAAACTGTGCTTTTGGTGAGATATTTAGTTTTATACCATTTTGGTAACATCAAAAGTAACTTTCAATTGTAATCATGCTAAGAAAGCAGTAGCTCAAATAAGAGAGCCTACTTGTTTCAAATTCAATGTATTTCCCGCAATTTTTTCGATATTTGTAATATTTTTATCTAGCTACTATTGCATAATAAGAATTCAGAAGGCAATGAAAACCAGCAGATTAATATACTATCAGTTGCTCACATTTTTGTATTTAATAATGTATGCAGCGGCAGCGGCAGTACTAATTATTCAGTCGTTATTCAATAATTCAAAATTGAATGGTTTTCTGACATGTTTGAACTCCGTTTTGAAAAATTTTGAAACTTTTGTACTGCACATGATTTGTTGTCAATTGATGATGTTATTTTTTTTCGAGCACGAACTTACCTGGACTTAATACTTTTGTGAATTACATTTTCTAGTCTTTCTGTAATCATATGTTTTTTCGAAATTGATCCCACATGGAATATAATAGAAAGAGTTGGATTAATAATTTCCATGGGCACGTTTGTATTGCTCGCTTCCACAGCATTGATATTTCTTAGAATTTTCTTTTACACCCATAACAAATACAATAATTTCATAAGAGTGGATCTGGAAAATCGTTTGATTTACGAGGGGACCGCTTGCACTTTAGGAAATAAAAGTAATTGGATCGTTCGTGTTGCAAGAAAAAATATAATAGATTTGCTAAAAGCTTAGGGGAGAGTCAGGTTAAGTGGACCGGTTAGGTTAAGTGGGACATGAATTCAAATTTTAGTGGGAACTGTTTGAGACTGTTTCCAGTAGGTAGCAGTGTACGTTGACACATGTTTAATAACCTCCTTTCGTTTGAAAATCTTATTTTTCGTTTTTCTTTGTTCACACGTGATTTTGTTGTTTTGAGTGGTTGGAAGTTTTTTTTGTTATGAAAGTTTTTTTAATTTTGCATTTTAAAATTGCACTTTTGAACATATTTTGGAGTATCTAAATAAACGTAAGTAACCTATATTTACTATGTCAGCTTAGTTTTTAATGTTTTTAATAGTGGTAGGTTTTATTTCTCCAATTTATGAAAGATTGCAAAGTTAGGTTAACTGGCCACCATTGAGGTTAGGTTATGTGGACACTGTCCGGTTAACCCCTAATAGTAATTTTTTTAACTAATGTCAAAAAATGTATTAATATCAAAGCTATATAAGACAAATTCTTTTGTTTTTTAGATGCCTCGCGTTCGACAAAGAACAACTGATAACAGGAGTTATTCTGTAGATGATTTAAAAGTGGCGATAGTGAAAATAAAAGAAGGACTCAGTCTTCGTGGTGCTTCAATTCAATATGGAATTCCCAGAACAACACTAAAGCGGTTTTTAGAAAAATACTCTGATGGAGGAAATGAAGTTAACTTAAGACCAAACAATGAACATAAAAAAGTGTTTTTGCCAGAAGAAGAACTTCATTTATGTAACTATTTGAAGCAGATAGCTGCCATGCATTTTGGGCTCAGTTTTACTGAAAGCAGAAAATTAGCCTACGAATTCGCTGCATTTAACGGTAAGCTACTTTTACCAAATTGGGTTAACGAAAAAATGGCTGGGAAGGAATGGATACGTTCCTTTATGAAAAGGCACAAACTTTCTCTTCAGCAGCCAGAGGCAACAAGCCTTAGTAGAGCTACAAGTTTCAACAAATTTAACGTCAACATTTTTTTTTCAAATTTGAAGTCTACTTTTGAACAATTTAGTTTTGGTCCTGAAGACGTTTACAACCTTGACGAGACTGGACTTACAACTGTCCAAAAACCGGGCAAGATAATTTCGCCATGTGGAATAAAACAAGTGGGTAAAATAACATCCGCAGAAAAGGGAACTTTGGTGACAATGTGCGGCATCATTGGTGCTACAGGGAAGTATGTGCCACCTGTATTCGTGTTCCCTCGTGTTCATTTTAAAGAGCACATGCTGCACAATGCGCCACCTGGTAGTAAAGGAGTGGCGCATTCATCCGGATGGATGACAGCTGATTTGTTCTTGACTGTGTTGCAACACTTCGTGTCTCATGAAAGGCCCACAAAGGAGAAGCCTAAACTTCTAATTTTTGATAATCACGAGAGCCATATGTCGGTAAGGGCTATTCATTATGCCAAAGAAAATGGTATAGTGATGTTGACGATTCCCCCGCACACCAGTCATAAACTGCAACCTCTCGATGTTGCAGTTTATGGACCTCTAAAAGCTTACTACAATAAAGCTTGTGACAAATGGCTTTTAAATCATCCTGGCCAAACCATCCGGATTTATGATATAGCAGGTATTATGGGTGAGGTTTTTCCGAGTGAAAAACCTCAAATAAAATATTATGAAGGGGTTTAGAACAACTGGCATTATGCCATTTAATGACGAAATATTTCAGGAATCCGACTTTTTATGTTCGTCTGTTACAGACAGGCCATTAGTCTCGAGTCCCAATACCAATCAATATAGTCTAAATGCAGAAAACTCGACGGTCATTGCAGAACAATGTTAGGTTAAGTGGTCATTTCAGAAAATTGTGAAAATCTTCATTTTTCTAGAAAAAGGCTTTCCTTCTAGGCTTGGCGATTATATCATTTTGAAGTAAACCCTTTCTTTGAAATATGCCCAAAGATTACATTGTGTATTACAATTCGTCTCAACATAAAGTAAGTTTAAAGAAAAGTGGTCCACTTAACCTAACTCTCCTAGTGACACGTATATTGCATTCATAAAGATATTAAAATCTTTGAATGATTGTTTCAGTCCTCTGGTGTTGATTTTATTCATAATTGGTGTCTGTTTCTTTGTCGCTGGTGCTTTTTTAGTAGTACTCCTTGTGGTATATCAACTCCCAATCTCTTCTAAGTTTATCTGTGTTGAAATCGTAATGCAGATCGGAATATTTGGAACAGGTTGTACAATAGCACAATTTGCTAAAAGTAACACAGTAGCATGGACTTAGAAGATTAGGACCGACAACTATGGTTATAAATGCGAGCGCTTAACCGAATCGCGCAAAACTATTATAATAGATGGCGCTGTCTTTAGTGCTATAATGCTGGTATTACACTATGCAATTAAATGACGAAAAACTATCAAGTTTTATAGCATTATTTCAATATAGGGCTCACCACGTTGTAAAGTGAAGTGCATCACTTCACCTGGAGGGATTCTTTCTTTCTCGTTAGCCGCCCTCTCATTAGGGGCGGGGTGAAACGAAAAATCCTACAAATTCTCTTGAGTTTTTATGTGGCCTTTCTATTTCTGTCATCATCTCTTCAATCCATTGGTTCTTCTTATTTCTGCACAGGTTCACAGCTTGCCTTCTCTTTTCTTTGTATTTCTCTCTGTCTGTTTCAGTTTGGCTTCTCTTTTCTGTTGTATCAACACTTCACATTTGCCGTCAAACCATTCTTTTCTATTGTTTGCCTTTCTATAACCGATTGCTTTCTCAGATGCTTTAATTATATTGTTCTTAATATTAGCCCATTCTTCCTCAATGTTCTGGCTTTGTTGGCTGCTCTGCGTTTCTTTTTTTAGTTCTTGGGTGTATTTCTTTAGGTTTTTCTCGTTTTTCAGCTTTTCAATTGCTATTCTGTTATTTTCGGCTTTCTCTTTCTTTTCATCCATTCCGATCTTATCTATTTCAATCTTCATTATAACCATATTGTGATCTGTGTCCACGCTGGTGCCTCTGTATGATCTTACATCTCTTACTTTGAATGATTTTCTTTTAGACACCATTATGTGGTCTATCTGATTTCCTTTATTACTCCCAGGTCTCATCCAAGTTTCTTTATGCAATCTCTTGTGTATAAAATCTGTTGTTACTATTGTCGAGTTGCACATCATTGCTAGGTTACTATGTCATCTCTCTTTGGTGTTTTTTCGTATATTTTCTCAATTTCTTCATACATTATTTCCTTTTCATCATCGTTTGCCTCTTCTGTTGGTGCGTATGCGTTTATTAGTGAGAGATTTGCGTGGTTTCCTTTGATTCTAATATACGCCACTTTTCCGCGGCTCAAACTCCATTATGTTTTCTGCGTGCTCTCTCGCTATCATGAACGCCACTCCGTTTCTACCCTGTTTCATGTCTCCAGAGAACAACATCGTATATCCGTTCTTCTTCATCTCCACTCTCCCTTCATCTCATCTCCTGTATCGCCGCTATATCTACTTTATACTTCTTAATATCATTGATCACATCATTCACTCTTCAAGGCATTAGCATCGATCTCACGTTCCAAGTCGCTATTTTCAGGCTTTTCTTTTTCCTTCTTTTTTTCTTTCCAATTTTCTGTCTCCTTCTGTTGTAGTTCTCATTATCAAATTCGAAATCCGTGGAAATTGCAGGGTTCTTAATATTTTGATAATCCTTCTTTATTTTGGCTAGTTTTTTGGATCCAGTGGACTTTCGCGTTCTGGCCGTCCTTTCACAACTTCTTGTAAGGCCATTCATACTCCACGTTGTTAATTTCTGGTATCCAACTCTAGTGCTGTTTCCCTTTTCGTTCGCATTCCTCGCGATCTCTCTTATTTTGCTTTGTATTTTTAGTTCATTCGTCGTCATGTCGTTGTCTACGTATATCCTTCTTCCCCTCAACTTGCTCCTATTTTTCATTATCTGTTGCTTTTCCGCCCAAGTTTGCAGCTTGACCACTATCGCCTTCCTTTCGTCAGCTTTGCCAATTTGGATAGCTTCCTGTATGTCTATGTCCGTGTCTATATCCTTCTTCAGGAAGCTCTTCATTTCTTCTATCAGTTTTGCGGGTTTTTTCACCTCGAGCCCTTTAATTATTATATTGTTTCTTCTTTTCATTTTCTCCTGCTTTTCAAAAGCATTTTCCAGCTCCTTGATTCTATCTGTCAGCATTTGTTTTTCCTTATTCCAAGCCTCCTCTCTTCTCTTATTCTCCCATTGTATCTCTTTTATCTCACTCTTCAGCTCCTTAATTTCATCCTTACTCTCTTTAAACCCCTCGTGCATCTCTCCTCTCCTTCTAGTACAGCTTCCATTTGGGGGCCCGTGTTTGTTTTTGTTTTTTACTTTTCTGAAATAGTAGTTCTTGTCTTTCGAAGGATTTTTCGTTACTTCCCAACAAAAATTTTAGCTGTAAATAGGCTATTAATGAGCTAATAGTATGCTTTTGCTTTTAAATAGCTATTTACAGCTAATTTACAGCTAAAATGTTTATTGGGTTGGAGATCTCTTTCGTTTTATATATTCTGTCAGTTGTGTTTCGCTGTTTGCCCTAGTTCTAGTCTCAGTACTGGAGTTCTTTCTATGCGTCTCTGTTGTGTTTTCTTGCATTTGTCTCTCCTGTAAACCTTGTGTTGGATGGTTTTTCACTCGTGTAGATTTTCAGTCAGTGTTGACCTCTGGGTGGCTGCAATTCGTTTATATTATATGCTTTTAAGGTTGCCTATGCTCTGGTATGCGGTGTATTATTTTTCGTGTTCTTCACCTATGCGGGGTGTATAGTGTGTTGCCTTTTTTATCGCGATAGAACGTTAGCAAATACTATAGACTTATAATACGTTCAACTTCATGAAAAAATAGGAATCCGACCTCTGGCGGCTTGACGTGTAACTGAAATGTAAACAAACAAGTTTTTTGCATTTGATCTAAAGGCTATTAGAAATATTTGTTGTTAGGTTAAATGCGCATTGCTTCTTGTCAGTCGTTTTCATTATAAATGTTTACATCATAGATAAGTTTACATCTTTTCGTGTTTTATCTAACCCATGTACTTTTATGTGAATTGAAGTTAATTTATATAAAATGGTGAATAAACGTTTTTTTAGTTGTTTTAAATTTTAGTTTAAATGCGAATTGACGCCAAATTTACACATCGTGATGCTAGATGGCGTTTAAAATCGGTATCCAAAAAATTGTATGAAAACTGGTGGAGTTGTACGTATTATAAGTCTATAGTATTTGACGTTAGTTCGACTCGACGCGACGTCTCGGAAACTGTCACTCTATGTGTGTATATCCTTAACCTCAGTTTTATATAGAAAAACAATTCACCTTATAATTCTGCTGCTTCTATTCCTGTTCGCCCGTTTCTGCTCTGCTTCCCTCACAATTATCTCTATCTTCGTTTATTCACTCCTCGTTCTCTTCTTGCCTCTCTATTTTACTCTCTTTGCCTCGGAAACTGGGAGCTGTAAAACTGCTTATCGCTATCAACATAACCCCACAATACAAACGAATAAACAACACAATGTGTAGTAAACTGGGGCTGTCACCGTTTTAGTAACCTGCCACTGATACTATTGTAGAATCCCGCGGTTGGTTTTTGGGATGATAACGCTGCCACCAGATTATTTTTATTTAATATGAGAAACAATCAAAACTCATCAATAGTCGTGGATCGATAAATCGGCGACGTAGGGGATAAACTCGATTGCCAAATAAAACACAGAAACGAATTTAATGGGGGTTTATTTGTAATTAAGAAACAATAAGGGTGTTCACGAGGGCGTCGTAGTTGCGTACTTGTGTAGTTTCGTACTTGCGTATGACAGCCATATATGACTGCTGGTAGTTTATTTCTTGATTCTTTGATTGTGATTGGTTGTTTAAAGTACGAATGTCATATGGCTGTCATACGAAAGTACCAAACTACACAACTACGCTACTACGACGCCCTCGTGAACACCCTTAATAATAAAAAGAAATACACAAAACAAAAGAATGAGGTGCAGTCTACACAATAATATAAAATATGGCACAAAATATAATTAAATGGTACAAAAGATAAAAAATGTATCGATTCTCTTTATACCTTATGTTGGATATTGACGGAAGTAATTTAGATGTCGGAGTCGCGACACTAATAATATTAGCGAATTTGATTTCAATTGTATTTATAACTTGAAACTTAAGCCTTTTTAAAAATGAATAACTACAAAACATTTATTTAAATTCAAAATATAGACCAGCGTGAAGTATTTAGATCGTAGAAAAATCGAACGCGACTGACTTTTTGCCTAATTTTTGAGTTGTATTTATGAGAATTTCATCCCTTAGTGGGAGAACTTATCATATGTCAGTTTTATTTCCTTTTTAAGTAAGAGAATCGATTTGTGCTTAAATGTAATAATACATATTGCTATGCACCAGTGGTTTGGTGTGATCGCTGGTTGAGTTACGGTGCGGAAATTGTGGATTCGAATTGCGGACTTGATTGAATTTCTTAGCGCGGCCCTCCGGTGAACATCAACACTCTGTGGATAAATTAGTTGAAAGTAAAAGAGAAACAAGAGGATTGATCCACGTCAATAAATGGATCGTAAAGACTTTGCAGAAAAAGCAGAGTAGTAATATTCCAAATGGAATGGAAAAGCTTGATAATAATTGATATTGCTATGAAATGAGGGGTAAAAAGCTACCGTGAATATCAAAATAATTAAATACAATTTATACAGATGAAATTACGATCGAAGTAGTCGATTACGGTAAATAAAAGATTATATAAGTAACAATAAATTATATTGAAAAGAAAGTTAAAACGAATCAATCCTCAAATTAAAGATTACCAATTTAATTAATTTAAAATGACATGAAATGCGAACATCGTCACAGAGTAAAGAAATGCAGAAACTTTGAATTCGATAACTAATTTTTTAATAAGTTTGTAAATAATAAATATAAACATGTTAGTATTAAGGTTAGATATAATTAATTAATGTTAGCAAATAATAATATTACAAGTTTACTTCAAAACGGGAGGTTTCCGTCAAAGACAATTTAAATCTTCGGGTCGCCTGAAAACAATCACGTGGTTAAAATTATCGATTCTTGTAAATAAACAATAAAAAAATAGTGGGCGAATATTACCAAAAACTTCGTAAGTGCGAAATTTAACGAATCCAAGAAAACGAATTTATGAAACAAAACATCATCGACTCTTGTTATTTTTGAACGATCCTATGGCAACGTTTCATAAGGAGTGAGTAACTTTTAATGTGTAACTCGTTCAAATAAGACGTGTTTTTGTGAATATTCCCAGAAATTAAATTTAATCCACGAGGAAGTTCGTGATATAACCTAAAAATATATAAAATAATTGAAAGAGATTGTTAAGTGTATTAAGTGGAAAAGGTTAGCGAATTAAAAAACTTACCGTTGGGTCAGATGAATTGGATTGTTAAAAAGAAGTTTTTTTTTTGGATTAATCGATAATTTGTTCGATGGATGCGACTAGTTGAACACACAAGGAAGTGGTTGACACACCGATCTACACAGCACGCCCTAGATTACCAACAGCACAGAAATCATAGTCATTTTCGGTACTAGACGAAAAATTTCCATAGATTTACATATAAAATCAAGTGACCGGGTTTTAAAATATTATCGCGTGTTACAATTTGGGGTAAATTTTAAGAATATTAATAATAAAAATTACATGTTTAGTTATAAAGAAATTTATTTATTAAGAAAAATTCACAAAAGCTTGCAAGTAAGAATATTTACATAGGTCAACAAGATAAAATTTTTCAGGTTATAAAATTTGTTTATACATCTACAATTCAAAATTCGGTTACTCTATCACTCACTCAGCCACTCGAAACTAAATTTCTTCTGCTACACACTAAAGAACAGGCTTATATCTGTCTATTAAAACAATAAAAAAATGTGAATATGGTCAAAACTTTTTCAAAAATCGAATTTGAACTTAGCTAATTTTCATGAAATTTTAGGTGGATTAACGAGATTCAGGAGCGCGTCAGCCATTCTATCGTCATCCCCCATCTATCCGAATTTCAAAGAAAAATTCAATTCGGAGCAATAAAATTTCACTCGATTTCAAGGGACCGCTAACGAGGTATGTGGATGGGGCCGGGGTCGACCGCATACATTTTGCTACATTTCCCTTCTTTTCAAAAGTCGATATTTTTGTTATTTTGACCATATTCACATTTTTTATTGTTTTAATAGACAGATATAAGCCTGTTCTTTAGTGTGTAGCAGTCGAAATTTTATTTCGACTGGCTGAGTTAGTGATAGAATCCCCCAAAATTCATTTACAATTACAATTTTTTTTTATTAAATGATTATTCAAACAAATCAATGTGTCATTATTGAAAGTTACTGCATTTAAAAAGTCAATACAAAAACAGGGTAAATATAAGGACGATTCGTTGAGTCAGTTATCAACAATTTAAAGCCATCGTGATTTATAATAGAACCGACTCCTGAGGTAAGTGATTTCATGCGACAATGAAGGATGCAAGCTAGCCTGAGCATTACAAAATTAAATATTAATTATTATAGAAGTGTAGATGACGTAATTACCCTGCCTCATTATAATATGTCAACACTGCTATTATAATAATCGTTTAAAGATAAAGACAGTCCCTCTTATTTGATATTTGTCGTAATTGTCTTTCTTAATTTGGTGCAAATCATGCAATTGCACCGGTTGCTAATTTCTATTTGTTGATTTATTACTTCTAAATATATTACTTGAACATTTGCTAATATTTTTAATTACTCAATGATCTTTTAAAATTCATTAGGGCGAGAATCGCATGATTCCTATAAAGATAAAAAATATTTTAAGAAATTTTTGTGACAGTTCGACTCAATTAAAAGAGATTGTGGTAGGCCATAAAAATTAATGGGTTTTGTTTAACATATACAGGGTGGTTACTACAAATGCAAAATTTAAATAAGGTGATATTCCATCTATATTTAGATCTCATATCTTTGACCACGATTTCCACGAAAACCATAGTTTCAGTATTAGGTAAATTATGCCCAGTTTCATAAAACCTTTAGCAAACCATTAAGCAGGTAACAATCCGCTAAGTGCATATCTGAGTTCCATAAAAGGTTTGTTAGCATTAATCAAATGCTAAACTTAATTGCATCAAATTTCGTCCATTAAGCGCTTCAGTGCCGATTCACACTGAGCGTAAGACATAAGAAATACGTAAGACGTAAAATTTATATTAAGCCAAATTTTAATACAAAAAGTTGAAACCATTTCAACTTGATGTAATAATTTTACGTACGACAATAATCTCAACACAATTGCATTAAATTGGAAAGATTTTAATTTTATGTATTAAAATTACGCTTTATGTCAATTTGACGTCTTTCGTTCATTGTGAATCAGCACTAACAAAAGATTAACGAAAGGTTTTTAACCTAAAATTTAAATTATTGACCAACTAATTTTTAAACTTATAATAAATTTATCTCTGCGGCAACGCTTCAGAGACTATAAAAATTCTTTGAAAATATTCACATCAAATATCTGTTGCATTATTGTTGTATGAAAACTGAACTCTATGTTAACCGATCTATTAATACTAATATGCAACCACCAATTTTATAATAATTCATTGGATTTCTAAGCTACAGGAATCGCATAATAAATACAATAGTACTTGCTACTAAATTTTAATATCTCATTATACATTTTTCTAAACAAACATTTTCTCTGCAATTTTAATCTTGCTTTCGGGCTCTCCTCTCGTTTGGTCACTTCAAGTTTGAATTCATCATATTTCTGCATTTTATATTTACATTCATTTCAGCTTTATCGAGACCATAATTTCGCACTAAAATATAAAACTCTTCTTGTAAGTCGTATTGTTCGTTTCCGAACGTCGTGACCCATCTCTTTCTATGCATGTGATGTGCGTTCGAAGTGTTTTCACATACATAGAGGACATACTTGTTTAACGTGGGCTCTGAACCACGGGAAGTGTAATACATTTCATGTTGAGATGGGCGCTCTTGGCAAATTACCTCGGTGGTTTGCCATTGCCTTCCGAGGAGAGACGGCCAGAATAAAGTTCTTACCGCGCCAGGATTCGATCCGAGCGTTTCGCATTAGCAGTAGACGCACTTAACTTCCAAAGCTATGACCATCTCTAAAATATAAAACTAAAGTTATTTAAATAAATTTAATTAAAATCATAAATACTGTTGCGTCCTCGTACTCCTTTGTTTGCTCTGGTGACGAGGAACAACAAACCTTAAGCACTTACCTTGGTGGCTCTTAATCTCAGGGTATCTTTACCGTCGCTGCCTCACTTTACAAATTTGCTAATAGCAGCAGCTCAAAAGAAACACAAATCGGTTCAGCTAACAGATTTATTTGGGATATTAAACACATGAATGGAACATAGAAACCAAACTCAATAAAAATATAAACAAACTTAGAACTATCCTAAAATTAATCCAAACCTTTTTTATGATGGTGACCCGGCTGGGCGTATAGCATAACAACAGATGCGCATTCACTTTTCTTCTTGATTAAGTATCGCCTGGTCCAAATTGCAATCTGCAATGGCTAGGTCTCTGACCTGAGACAGTAACAGTCCAATTGCTATTCCAAATCTTTCCCCGTAGGAAAACACGGACCCTTAGTCCGTACGAACAGCCTTGTGAGAAACTTCGTCTTTGCTAAGTTTCTACTCACTTCTAATCTTCTGTCTTCTAATCAAATATTGATCAGATAATCAATATTTATCTTTATAATCGATGAGGCATCACACCCCGAACTCTAGGTGATTAATTCAACTCACAAAATTAAAATTGTTGAAAAGGAATTTGAACAGGTCCGTCCGGTACGCTCTCAAATTAATAACTGCTCGTCTATTATTTATTATCCCTAGTTATTTCCTTTTTGTTTTTTTTATCTTAATTTGTTTTTGGGTATCTCTAATTTTTTATCGTTGTTACGTGCGCTTCTTCCGGCCTACGCATCTTTTTTTTAGCATTTGGATGAAACACAAACTTTTAATTAATATCTTAAAAACTACAATTTATCATAAACATTTACTATTATACTTTAAAAAGACATCCCCGATTGTGCTTCCTTTGGTACCTGGCTTTCTTACATTTCTTACCGATCAACGCTGGTCACAACAATACATACTGTTGTGATACGCTTTATCCATGTTGAGGATAGGTTACTACCAACAAGGAGAGAACAACGGTTGGATACGGTGGGTTCAAACACATTGTTAACATGTGTTTGTTTTTTGTGTCGTTGATTAATTTTAAGTTGTTCGTGTTGTATGTAAGCGTTATATACAACATGGCAAAAATCAAATGTGCAGAGAACCGTCGTCCATATATAAACAAACCGCAAATTATATGAAGCTCCGGTTTTAAAAACAAAACGATAAGGTAACGGAAGTTACACAAAGTAAATAAAAAAGTCACAGCGAGATTCCTAAACGGAACGGTCGTAATTACGCATGTACTCCTTCTAGTCCAAGTGAATTTTTTATTTTTGGTTTTGCATAGCGCTTCTTCTAGTGCTTCTATTGTTATCAGGTCGCCGGTGTAGGGTGATTCAAATGGCACAGCTTGTTCAGTGTTGATAGTATTGTCAGTCCAGAGCTGCTTATAATCATTAATCCATTCATTTTCTTCGATACTATTCAACCTTGCTTCCTCTCTTTCTTCGTTGTTCAGTGTCCGGATCAGCTTATAGGCAAAATCCTGTCTTCCCCAAACGTCACTTATAAATCTATCCCAGCTGTCTCGGTGTGCTTGACGTATTAGTGATTTTGCTTCCGATCTTTTTGTTTTGTAGCCTATTTCATTTTCTGCTGTTCTGTTCTGCAGATATTTGAGATATGCGCGTTGTTTCTCTTTTATTGCGCTTTGTATTTCCGAGTTCCATATTCTAGGACCTCGTCTTCTGTTATTTAGCTTTTGTTCTCCCAATACTTCATAAGCTACTTTCTTTATGGTTCTTTTGATATTTTCCCATTCATTTCCAATATTTTCTTCCGTTGGGATATTTTGGAGTGCATGTAATATTCTGGTTTGGTACAGGTATTTTATAGATTGATCTTGAAGTAAATGGATTTTATATTGTCTTCGCACGGGCTCCGCTTCTGTCTTTTTATGCTTTTTCCATCGATTCAGCAACAGAACCTCAGACACTACCAGGTAATGGTCAGTGCCTATATCACTTCCCTTACATACTTTAGTATCTGTAACCAGTGGGGCCAGTTTTTCGTTGGCTATCACATAGTCGATCAGTGATCTGTAACCTCTCGTTGTCCATGTGAATGTCTTTCTTTCTAAGGGTACGTTTATGTTGGAGCTGCGATAAACGATAAGAGCAGCGATGAGAGCAGCGATGAGAGCAGCGATAAGAGCAGCGACAAGAGCAGCGCAAAATTCATTTCTATGATATGCAGTTTATAGTGGAGCTTCGACAATAGGCGTTTATGTTGGAGCTGCGATAAACGATAAGAGCAGCGATGAGAGCAGCGACAAGAGCAGCGCAAAATTCATTTCTATGATATGCAGTTTATAGTGGAGCTTCGACAATAGCGACGATCTCTGCTTTGTAGGTGATGTTTCATTTATTATCTAAATCAAACCAATTAATTAAAAATATTTTGTTTAAAAATGAGTGATTCTGAAGAAGAAATACTTTTAACTTCAAATGCCGTAAAGTATTATATTGTTGAAAGTGCTAATAAAAAGCGCAAATGCTCTGCGCACCCTAGAAATACCCAAAGGTACATGTTTGGAGAATATCATCATCTTTGCAAACAATTAAGGCAACACCCTGCAAAATTTATGGAATATATGAGAATGAGAATAGATACCTTTGATTACATACTTTCGCACATCTCTGATGGGATTGAAAAAAGATGGAGAAATTGTCATAGTAGACCAATTTTATCCGAAAAGCGGCTAATGACACCTGATAAAAGCAAAGAAAATAGGCAGTACAATTAGCGCCGCTCTTATCGTTGCTCGGCTGCCAAGCGTGTCTCAACGCATCGCTCCAATATAAACACCTGCATATAAAATAATGACATCATTTTCTTTGCTTCGCTAGTATCGTCGCTCTTATCGTTTATCGCAGCTCCAACATAAACATACCCTACTCGTTGCTCTGCTGCCAAGCGTTGCTCAAAGCTTCGCTCCAATATAAACACCTGCATATAAAATAATGACATCATTTTCTTTGCTTCGCTAGTATCGTCGCTCTTATCGTTTATCGCAGCTCCAACATAAACGTACCCTAAGGGTACGTTTATGTTGGAGCTGCGATAAACGATAAGAGCAGCGATGAGAGCAGCGATGAGAGCAGCGATAAGAGCAGCGACAAGAGCAGCGCAAAATTCATTTCTATGATATGCAGTTTATATAGGAGCTTCGACAATAGACGTTTATGTTGGAGCTGCGATAAATGATGAGAGCAGCGATGAGAGCAGCGACAAGAGCAGCGCAAAATTCATTTCTATGATATGCAGTTTATAGTGGAGCTTCGACAATAGCGACGATCTCTGCTTTGTAGGTGATGTTTAATTTATTATCTAAATCAAACCAATTAATTAAAAATATTTTGTTTAAAAATGAGTGATTCTGAAGAAGAAATACTTTTAACTTCAAATGCCGTAAAGTATTATATTGTTGAAAGTGCTAATAAAAAGCGCAAATGCTCTGCGCACCCTATCAATACTCAAAGGTACATGTTTGGAGAATATCATCATCTTTGCAAACAATTAAGGCAACACCCTGCAAAATTTATGGAATATATGAGAATGAGAATAGATACCTTTGATTACATACTTTCGCACATCTCTGATGGGATTGAAAAAAGATGGAGAAATTGTCATAGTAGACCAATTTTATCCGAAAAGCGGCTAATGACACCTGATAAAAGCAAAGAAAATAGGCAGTACAATTAGCGCCGCTCTTATCGTTGCTCGGCTGCCAAGCGTGTTTCAACGCATCGCTCCAATATAAACACCTGCATATAAAATAATGACATCATTTTCTTTGCTTCGCTAGTATCGTCGCTCTTATCGTTTATCGCAGCTCCAACATAAACGTACCCTACTCGTTGCTCTGCTGCCAAGCGTTGCTCAACGCTTCGCTCCAATATAAACACCTGCATATAAAATAATGACATCATTTTCTTTGCTTCGCTAGTATCGTCGCTCTTATCGTTTATCGCAGCTCCAACATAAACGTACCCTAAGGAATGTGTTCGTTATTTTGAGTTTATTAAAGGTACTAAATTCACGTAAGCGATCGTCATTTCCGTTCGTGCTGATCTCGGCTTCTGTTCCAACTAAATACATTTGGTATAGGTCGGTTACCCACTCTTGCATTTAGATCCCCACAGATTAAAATGTAATCATTTTTATTAGTTTGGTCTAATTGCCGCTGGAGTAAGTCATAAAATTGTTTGGAGTCCTCCACCCTTCCTTCCTCTGGCGCATAAACCCCAAATATTGTCATATAACCCCTCGTAATCTGGAATCTTGATATTATAATTCGTTCGTTAACGGCCGTGTAGCATTTTAACTTTGTTTTCCATTTTTTGTTAATCATTACACCAACCCCCGCTTGTGCTCTTATGGTCTGCTCTACACCGCTGTATAAAAGTGTGCATTTTTCTAAGTCCTTCGACCCTCTTAATTTCTTTTTTGTTTCTGTCACGACAGCGATATCTATCTTCTTCTTCTCCAATTCCCTTTCCAGTTCAGGAGTCTTCATACTAAGCCCTCTCACATTCCACGTGGCCACTCGCAATCTATCTAATCTTCCGAATCTTTTATCCTTATTCACGCGTTTGTTATCATCATTTGACCCGTCCAAAGTTTCGAGGCAATTTTGAAGTTTTAGAGTAATATGGATTCAACTAGGCAGGTTACCAGCCTAGCGTTAGCTGGATTGTTTTTGACCTTGTCTGGTCTAAATCTACCGTGTTTTGCTAGACAGGAGGTACCTCGCGTAGGCTGTGACGATATGTTCGCCACGCACGACGGTCTTAGGTAGGGAGAAGCTAAGGACCTTAAGGCATGTATTAGTTAAAATTGTTTTTTAATGATAATAATTGCACAACTACGCTATTTAAAATCGAACTGTCAAAGAAGTAAATAAACATTAAATCTGAAAAAATAGTGCAAAATAAAATGTCACTAAAAATATTTAATGTACATTCTAGTGACATTTCGTTAGTTAATTTAACACGAGATGTATTTTATGGAACACTCCCAACATTTAATGGTTTCCCAAAATTGACATAGGATTAGTAAACCGCCTATCAAGGGAATATTTAAGAAACTGGGCGGTGTTAAAAATTTATTTCAAAATTTGAATTCATTACAAAACAAAAAATAAAACATATACTAGTACAGAAAGAGTTAGAACCATATTAACTAAGACAATTTTATTTAAAAATCAATAGATTACATTTAAAAACGGCATTTTTATTAGTTTTATTCATAATAACCTAATTTCAACTTTTGTTTGAACGAGTATACCTTGTAATCTACACGCACGCCAATGACGTACAAAATAAACATAATTGTTTTTGTTTGTATCCCCGTCTTGCTTGCTAATGTTGAACGATGGCTACAAAACATTCTGTATAGTTGAATAGGGAATGATGTGTCCATCCTTTCTATAGTCTAAGATTTAAACCTTCACGTTGTGAACATTTATAGTCACTAATTTTACAATTAAAAGGTTATTCGCCGATATGAATTTTTAAGTGCCTTTGTAATTGAAATCTTTGTATACATTTATAGTCACAAATTGCACACCTAAAAGGTTTTTCGCCGGTATGTATTTTTAAATGGTCCTTTAAACTTGAACGTAGTGAACATTTATAGTCACAAATTACACAACTGAAAGGTTTCTCGCCGGTATGTATTTTTAAATGGTCCTTTAAATTATCACGACGTGAACATTTATAGTCACAAATTTGACAACAAAAAGGTTTCTCGCCGGTGTGAATTTTTAAATGGCTTCTTAAATTTGAACGTCGTGAACATTTATAGTCACAACTTTGGCAACTAAAAGGTTTCTCGCCGGTATGAATTTTTATATGGTAATCTAAACTATCACGCCGTGAACATTTATAATCACAAATTTTACAACTAAAAGGTTTTACGCCGGTATGAATTTTTAAATGCCTTTTTAAACTTGTGTTTAATGAACATTTATAGCCGCAAATATCACAAATAAAAGATTTTTCGCCGGTATGAGTTGTTAAATGGTCTTTTAAACTGGAACGATATGAACATTTATAGTCACAAACATTACAACCAAACGGTTTCTTGTCAGTATGAGTTCTTAAATGTTGTTTTAAAGTTGAACGGAGTGAAAATTTGGAGTCGCAGACTTCACAATTGAATGGTTTCTCACTAGTATGAATTCTTAAATGGCGTTTTAAAGTTGAACGGTGTGAAAATTTATAGTCGCAAACTTCACAATTGAATGATTTGTCGCCAGTATGAGTTTTTAAATGTGATTTTCGAATACCTTTAATTTTGCAAATTCCACTAGTAAATGAAGAATGTTTTCGCAAATGCCGTATTAATGCTTGCTTAAGAGTGCATTTATACCCACACACTGCACACTCCAATAAATTTGAACTGTTGTGTGCCAATTCTTCAACATCGTCCTCATCTTTAATGTCAATGGAATGATGCAAATCTTCTAAATTAAATTTTACATCATCCAACTCTTCTTCTTTAACTTCATAACTGCTTACCATCGAATTATTTGGAATATCCAAAAATTCACCGTCTTTTTCCACAATTTGTAAAGCTTTCGTGGCAGGCGACACTCGAGCCATGTTCTTAATAAAAGGTTATGTAAATTATGATGACGAAAACGTGCTCATGGATTGGTACAGATCACCCTTCTTAATTCAACAAAATGTTGTGTTGATCCCTGATTTATATCTTAACTAAGCCACTAACTGCACAAAATACTAAACGCAGATATACTAAACGACTACAACTACAAAATGGTGGTCGATTAGTCGACGAACAAAAACGATGGATCCCTAACGCGCACGCGTCGCTTTAAAGGAGAAGTTCCATCGAAATGTCACTAGAATCTACGTTAAATATTTTTATAATTTTTAGTAACATAGCAGTAGTAACATTTTTTGATTTTGCATTATTTTTTTAGATTTAATGTTTATTTACTTCTTTGACAATTCGATTTTAAATAGCGTAGTTGTGCAATTATTATCATTAAAAAACAATTTTAACTAATACAAAATGAAAAACAATTGTTATTTATTAAATTAAGGTGTTGGTGAAAGTGGCCAGTATAGTAATTCATTAACATGTTAGGTATTAATTGTAAATAACCGATAGGTAATACGAGGGTCAAGCTGAATTTATTGAGAATAAAATAGATCTAGTAAGTTGTTCAAAATAAAACATACGGTATTATTTAGAGAAACTCTTTATCTGTCATTTGAAGTTTAGAAGTTGAAAATACGTTCGTTATAACTCAAGTTACTAATTTTTTAAAGCGACATTGCAAATGAAAACATGGAATTAACAAGAGAGCTTTTTCGAATCATGATTTATTATGATTTTAAAAAAGATTTAAGCGCTTACGAGTGCAAAGAGAGTTTAGATTCAACTTTTAGTGAACAAGCACCTTCCTTGGCTACAATTTACCGATGGTATAAGGAATTTGAACGCGAAAGGAATTCCGTTCAGCATCAAAAAGGAGCAGGACGTCCTTCTACCGCTGTTACCGACAAAAACATTGCTGCTGTTAAAAAAATAATTAAAGAGGACAATAAATCCACTTATGGGGTAATAGAGCATCAACTCAAGATTGGATCCTCAGCTGTTAAAACAATCATACACGATCACCTGCATTTAAAAAAAGTGGTCCGTCGTTTTGTGCCGCATCACCTTTCTGATTTCCAAAAAGCAGAGCGTGTAAGAATTTGCCATGAAACTCTAAATTTGTTAAAAAATAATGGCGGACACCAAATTTATTCCAAAATCGTGACAGGTGACGAAACTTATATTTCCTTTTTCGACATACCTACTCGTCAAGAGAGTCGTGTATGGATTCACGAAGATGAGGAAACTCCAACAATGATCAAGAAACAGCGAGCTATGAAAAAAGTTATGTATGCGGTATTCTTCAGAAGTACGGGCCTAGTAAATGCCATTAAGCTAGATGGACAAAAGACAGTTACAGCTAAATGGTACACTGAAAAATGTTTACCTGATGTGTTCAGTAGAGTTCCAGCCAAGGGAATTATGCTCCACCATGATAATGCATCACCCCATTCGGCAGCTATAACTCGCCAGTTTTTGGCTGAAAAAAATATAAAAGTCATAGAACATCCGCCGTACCACCTGATTTAGCAATGTGCGACTTTTGGCTATTTTCTGGGCTTAAAAAAAATTTGCGGGGCAGAAGGTTTTCGTCTGAAGAAGAGATTGATACCGCAGTTCATACTTATTTTGAAGGTGTTCCGAAAGAAGATTGGTTGGGAGCTTTTAAGCAATGGAAAGAAAGAATGGTCAAGTGTATCATTGTTGGAGGGAATTACTTTGAGCATATTTAAAATAAAATCCTAGAAAATATTAACCGTGTTTTTTATTCTCAATAAATTCAGCTTGACCCTCGTAGAAAATAAGCGAATGGATCTTAGGACCGTTTTAATTATTTACTTAATTAAATGTAAAACGCTTTGTTTTTCGTTATTTGATGTAAATATTTTCAAAGGATTTTTATAGTCTCTAAAGTGTTGCCGCAGAGATAAATTTATAATAAGTTTAAAAATTAGTTTGTCAATAATTTAAATTTTAGGTTAGACATCTTCCATTTGGTTCGAACTTGCAATTCAGAGATGTATTCTTTGGACCATCTTGTCCAATAATGCTGTTTCATTATTTATAATAATAAATAATAATAAATAAAATAATAGCTCTACAGGCCTAGTAGGCCCATGGCTTGAAACGATCTCTCTCCATTTTTTCCTATCCCCCGCCAACACCGTCCAGTTCTTAACTCCCATCTCGGTTAGGTCTTCCTCCACTGCTTCCAACCATCTTCTTCTTGGGCGTCCTCTCCTCCTGGTACCTATCATACCTTGTCGTAATACTTTCCGTGTCATCCTCTCTTTTGGTAGTCTTTCCACGTGTCCCAGCCACCTAACTCGCTGTGCTTTAATGACTTTTGTTATTTCCGTTTCACCATATAAAGACATTATCTCTTCGTTTTTTCTTCTTCGCCAAATGCCGTTAATTTGTTGTCCTCCGAAAATTTTTCGTAATATTCTCCTTTCCCATCGTTCCACTCTTTCACTATCCGCTCTGTTTAAAGTCCAAGTTTCGCTTCCGTACAGAACTGCCGGTCTTATTACTGATTTATAGATACGGATTTTTGTTTTTCGCGACAACTCTTTACTATTTATTACATTTCTAAGGCTTCCCGCACTTTTGTTTCCTCTAGCAATTCTTGCTTCGATTTCCTTGCTATTGTTAAGGTTATCAGTTATTACTGTTCCCAAGTAAACAAAACTCTCCACTCTTTCGAAACTGTACTCCTGCAAATTGTCCAATCTAACTCGAATACTTCTTCCATTTTCAGTCTCTTTTGCATTTGCCCCCATAACCATATATTTTGTCTTCTGCTCGTTGATCTGTAGTCCCATTTTTTGTGCTTCAGTAGCAAGATTTTTTATAACTTTTGTTAGTTCTCTTCGACTTTTAGCCACGACGGTTAGATCATCTGCGTATGCTAAGCACTGGTGATTGGTATTATATATGGACCCGCTTGTATTTATTCCACTTTCCCGTATTATTTTCTCCAAACATAGATTAAACTATACTGCAGACAGAGGGTCTCCTTGTCGTAATCCATTTTTTACTTCAAACTTTCCTGACTTGTTGTTGGCCATCTTCACGAAATTTTGTGTCTTGTTTAGAGTCATCTTTACTAATTTTATTATTTTTGTTGGTATTCCCAGAGTTTTCATTGCGCTATACAACTGGTTTCTATTAACGGAGTCATACGCCTGTTTGAAATCTATAAAGATCGTGTGTAGTTCGACTTTATGCTCGTAACAATTCAACTGTATCTGCTTTAGCGTGAATATTTGGTCTGTAACAGATCGATTATTCCTAAAACCACATTGGTAATCACCAATAATTTTCTCGGCATAATTGCTTAGCTTTTCTTTTATTATTGTTGCCAGAATTTTATATACAGTGTCCTGTAAGGCAATTCCCCTATAGTTTTCGCATCTCGTTTTATCCCCCTTCTTGTATATCGGGCAGAGTACTGCGCTGGACCAACTTTCTGGCATATTCTCTTCGTCCCACACTTTTTTTTATCAGATTGGTTATGTTTATCTGTAGAATCTCCCCTCCATTTTTTATCATTTCTGCTTTGATTCCGTTTTCTCCCGGGCTTTTGTTATTCTTCAGCCGTGTTATTATCTTCTTTATATCCGTAGCAGTTGGTGGGTCCATTTCTTGCGCTTGCTCCATTTCATTTTCGTCTATTTCCTCTCCTTCCGTGTCCGTCTCATAACCTTTATTCAGTAATTCTCCAAAGAACTCTCTACATCTTTCCATGATTTCCTCTTCTCCGCATATTAATTCACCTTTTTTGTTTGTAAAACATGTCGCATTTTTCTGGTAACCTGTTTTTATCATTTTCACTCCTTGGTAAAAATTCCGAATCTCTTTGTTTTTGAGTTTATTTTCCAATGTTGCAATCTTATTCTCATGGTATTTGCGTTTCTTTGCCCTACAGATTCTTTTCGTCTCTCTGCGCTGTTTTCCATATTCGATTCTGCTTTCATCCGAGTTCGTTCTTATCATGGTTTCTCTGATTTTTCTTCTTTGTTCAACTGATTTTAAGCAAGCTTCGTCAAACCAACTTCCTCTTTTTTTCTTAGTTTTCTGCGCCATCGTTTTTGTTATCGCATCTTGTAGTATTTCTTCTAGTTTATTCCACTTTTCATTTATACTGCCTTCTTCAATGTTATTTAATCCATTTTCGATTATAGTTCTGTATTCGTTTCTGGTCTCTTCCTCTTGCAGTTGTTTAACTTCATATTTATTTGTGGTTTCATTTAATCTTTTTTCTCTGGTTACTTCTTGTTGCAATTTAATTCTTACTAAATAGTGATCTGAATCCGCATCAGCTCCCCTGTAACTTTGTATATTTTTTATTTGCTTAGCGTATCGTTTTTCTATCAAACAGTGGTCTATTTGGTTAGTTATCTCGCCATTTGGTGTTCTCCACGTTCCTTTATGTATATCTTTCTTCTGGAAGTGTGTGCTGCTGATTATCATGTCTCTTCCCATCGCAAATGCGATTAATTTGGTACCGTTATCATTGCTTTCCTCATGTTTGCTGAAATGTCCTATGGTTGGCATGTATATTTCCTCTCTTATCGCTTTCGCATTGCAGTCTCCCAGAACAATTTTTATGTTGTACTTCGGTATTTCATCATATAAACTATCTAAAACTTCGTAAAATCTGATCTTTTCTTCTTCGTCTTTCTCTTCTGTAGGCGCATGAATGTTTATGAAACTAAGCTTCCTATATCTACCCCTTAGTCTTATATAGCACATTCTGTCCGATATAGGTTTAAACTGTACCACCGTATGTTTAATTTACTTATTTATCATAAAACCCGTACCGAATCGTCTGTTATCGCCTCCACTTCCAAAGAAAGTATAATCTTCTATAACTGTTGTATCAGCTCCTTTTTGTTTCGTTTCTTGCAGTGCTACTACGTCCATTTTATATCTCCTCAATTCATTTATCAGGTTTTTCATTGCTCCTTCCGTAAAAGTCCCTCTTACATTCCACGTTCCCACCCATAACATGTCTCTTGTTTTTGTTCTCCTTTGTTGTTTTTGTAAATCGTATTCATTATAATTCCATTTCGTTAATCGATTGTCGTTTTTCCATTTCTTTGCCTTTGTTGTCGTGTTGGTTTTCTGTCCGGCGTTTATTTTTTCAATATTTATACCATATGAAATCTTTTTACCAGATTGACTCTTTCTGATTGAAGCTCCGGTTCCACCAAACCAGTTATGGGTTGTCCGATTAAGGAATGTCCCGGTGTCAAAGAGCTTGGGTCAATTGGATCACCGCTTGAAGGACTTAAGGGACGGGAGTTTAAACAACCTTCAACCTGTGTTAATATAGTGACAAATTCCTCGAAAGTTAATTTGGTATTCCCAACTACTCGATTGAAGTGATACTTGAAACTTTTTACGTCTGCCTCCCAAATTCCTCCGAAATGAGGAGCGCGTGGCGGAATAAAGTGCCAATGAATTTTGTCAAAACATAAGTCTAATTTAGAAATAAACACGAAAAATTGCGCTAATCCAGCGCATATAATTGAGAATTTTATGGAAGTTTGCGAAAGCAATTTTGTAAACCCAAATGACATATCTAAAAAACATAAATTCAAACGGGGTAGTAGCTCGCTAACTTTACCCGCCACCAGTAAGGAAGTGATAAGAACATATCCAAGAAGTCCAAGAATAGTCCAGTCAAATTAGACGAAAAAAGGGGTTCAGCTCGGAAAAATTCCCACCTAGCTGAATTTTGGTACACATCTTTATGACATCGTTGTAAACAATATGTAAAAAGTCGACCTCGATATCATGTACGCGTTAAAGGTTATTCGAGGTCAAAGGTCACGAAATTGGCCTTTTTTTTAATATATCGTTTTTTATTAGTCGTACAATAAAAAGTTTTAGATACAATTTGTAGAGGAGGTAATTATCTACAAAAATGGTCTTATGACATTTTCACGTTAAGTTGATAGTTTTTGCACAAACACACGACCCACCCTTAAAATGACACAATATTGATTCGTTGCAGGCAGAGATATGTTTTCGGGCACGGGAAATGCTTTTAATAATAAATTAATTGAAATTGTGGCCAAGGTTGGAAAATGAAGAGAAAAATAAATTTTTTCAAAATTTGCCGAAGTTATAGTATCTTCCAAGTACCGAAGGCGAAATTTTGGTTTGAGCTTACCGAAGGTCCGGGCAAGCTGAAAATTGGCAAAGATGTATATTGAAGTGTTCTAATAAACCCCTAAAATGTCTCATAAAAATCCCAAGCCGGCGTTCCCTCAAATGAGGATTTTAGCCCCAGAAGTGCGGTGTTTCGCCTATAGCTCACGTATTTTACTTTTACGAAAAATTACCATTACACAAAGTTTAATTTGCCTATTACAGTATGTATTGTAGTACTACCTACTGCAGCGTCATAAGTTATAGAAATTTTATGTTCTTCAACTTTGGTTATTGGTGATTTTCCGTAAAAGTAAAAATACGTGAGCTATAGGCGAAACACCGCACTTCTGGGGCTAAAATCCTCATTTGAGGGAACGCCGGCTTGGGATTTTTATGAGACATTTTAGGGGTTTATTAGAACACTTCAATATACATCTTTGCCAATTTTCAGCTTGCCCGGACCTTCGGTAAGCTTAAACCAAAATTTTGCCTTCGGTACTTGGAAGATACTATAACTTTGGCAAATTTTGAAAAAATTTATTTTTCTCTTCATTTTCAAACCTTGGCCACAATTTCAATTAATTTATTATTAAAAGCATTTCCCGTGCCCGAAAACATATCTCTCCCTGCAACGAATCAATATTGTGCCATTTTAAGGGTGGGTCGTGTGTTTGTGCAAAAACTATCAACTTAACGTGAAAATGTCATAAGACCATTTTTGTAGATAATTACCTCCTCTACAAATTGTATCTACAACTTTTTATTGTACGACTAATAAAAAACGAGATATTAAAAAAAAGTCCAATTTCGTGACCTTTGACCTCGAATAACCTTTAACGCGTACATGATATCGAGGTCGACTTTTTACATATTGTTTACAACGATGTCATAAAGATGTGTACCAAAATTCAGCTAGGTGGGAATTTTTCCGAGCTGAAAACCTAATTTGACTGGACTAGAAGGATTCTGATAAAATCAATTTGGACGAAATAATTTACAATGTAGATATCACAAATAAATTTGGCCTATTGGATAACGACGAGGCTGTAGTAAATTATGACGTAACATCGAAGCCACTTCGTGCTAATGTTCCAAACAAAATTAAACCAAAACCAATTATAATTACGAAATTACCCAAAAATCATTTGAATTTTACAGAGGTAATTAAAGGCATTGTGAAAAACACTTTCCACCTAAAATATCTCGGTGACAAGTTGAAGATTGTCACCGAAGACATTACAGACTTCCATAAGTTAAAAGAGGAATTCACCAAAGAAAACAGCGAGTTTCATACGTATAGTCTGGCCAATGAGAAAAAGTCCATGGCTGTACTCAAAGGCGTACATCGCATGAACGAGGAGGAAGTTCTAACAGCCTTGAAATTGCAAAACGCAAAAGTAGTCAGTTGCAAACTCCTCAATAAGGACAACAAAATGTACCTAAATACAAAATCGCTTTAGAGAACGAAATAACGTTCACGGAAATTCAGTCGATACGTTATCTGGCCAGCGTACGAGTATACTGGGAAAAGTACCGAACTAGGAAGGGAATTACTCAATGCTATAGATGCCAGCAGTATGGGCATGCAGCCAATAATAATTGTAACATAAAGATGGCTTGCCGGAAATGTGCTGGAAACCACCTCTCTACAGAGTGTCCAATCACCGAAGCTACGACATCAAAATGCGCAAACTGCCAAGGACCTCACGCTGCTAGTTCTAAAGACTGCCCCGTTTATATCAAAACACTGAATAAATTGAATAAACCTACATCGAAGCTACATTTTTCTCTACATTTTTCCATGTTCAAAGAGAATCCAACTTTCGACAAGTTTTTAAACCCTTTTTGGATTGTTTCCGAACGAATCATAACATGGTCCAAGTATAATAATTGTACTGTTGTATCTTTTAATGAGCGCAGAGCATTGTTCAAGGAACGTTGATAGCACGATGGACGATTTGCCAAACCAAAAGGCATACGATTATATTCGTAATGGCCGTCTTGTGTTACAAAAGCGGTGTAGTGTTTAGAATTTTCCTCTACTTCAATTTTGTGAAACCTTGCTTTCATATCGAGCGTAGTGAAGTAAATGGCCTTGTCTAAACCATCCAGTTAATTGAGGGATATCGATCTCGTATAGTTTTTTTTGTTGATTTCCTTGTAGTCGACACATAACCGAAGGGATCCATTCTTCTTTTTAACTAGCACTGTTGGACTAGCATGTGGTGAGGAACTTTCTCTGGTTATTTTTTTGTCCAACAAATCTAGGATTATGGCTTTTAATTGAATTCGTTCCGCTTGAGCTAATCGTCTTGGGCGGAATGCCACCGGTACTTCGTCTCTTTTGCAATCTTGAACTACCAGGTTCAAGATTGCTAACTTGAAATGGACTGCACTCCCAAATTGCCTTCCGCTAAGCTGGAGTGCGATACGGCCACACTCTCTTACAATTAAACCGAAGCACAGAGGAGTATTTGATCCAAAGGTGACAAAACTCTATAACCATTTTAATCGATACAAAAACTGTACCATAGGGGTTTTTGGGATCACTTATTACGAATCCGGTATTAGAATGGGGTACCAACAAAAAAAATTTAATAGTGTTTTTACGTAAATACGATCGCTAGGATGTCCTTTCCTAATATGATTAGATTTTTCTAAAGCGGCTCATTTCGAAGTAATTAAATAATGAAAGTCAAATAAATTTGAATTATCTAATCAATATGTGACGTCGTCACTAACATTAGTTAGCAGATTTTCCTTCGAGATGGCGTGAAAATGTCAAATACACAATGTTAAAAATGCTTTCAACTACGGCGGGCGGGAATATTTCTAACAACCTTTCTATTCGATAATTCAATAACTCACGACAAATATACGGCCGTTACACTATTTTATTTGTTTATTGAGGTTAGCAATTATACTATAGATGGTGATGTTGAAAATTTCTACATTAAAAAATATACAATCAATAATCAATAAAAAATATACAGTCAATAATCAATACTAATCAAACAACAATATATACAAATATAAATAAATAATAAAAAGATTTTACTCACAATTTCTGCCCTTTCCGAGTTTGCAATGTTAACTGACTTGAACTTCTTAGCTCCGCTTTATATAGGCCAGTTAAGTACCTTTGGTTGGTACCAAAAGGTTGGTACGGGCAGAAATTCAAATTCAAATAAAAATAAATACACAAATTATCGTACGCAGGGGCGTACTATCTTTGGCGGGTGCAGGTTCGTACCGGCGACAAATCTAACGACCAGCCAGGGCTGGAGTTTCTGCGACACACATATACGATTTATAAATTGTTTATAGTTCCAATGTGTAGAAATACGTTTGCAAAAAGCAGCACAAAAGTTCCAAAAGCCGAATACCGCAAAAATTTATGATTGACAGCAGTCGTACAATACAAACAATGCCATCTCTAAGCAAGATCTGCTATCTAATGTTAGTGACAACGTCACAGATTGAATATTAAATAATTCAAATTTATTTAAATATCAATAATTAATTACATTAAGATGGACCGCTTTTAGAAAAATCTAACTATACATTACATGACGAAGGACATTCTTAAGATCGTATTTACGTAAAAAAACACTAACAAATTTTTTTTTCGGTACTACCCCATTAAATTTAAAATGACCGATCCAATATGGCGTAGATAAAATTGGGATCAAGGATCGACTAGGGGATGGCATTTTCAGTAGCTGTTTTTCGCAATTTTATGATTATGAAATGCAAAAAAAAAACAATTTTGGATAATAATTTTATTTATTTTTATTGAAATATTCACGAAACATGAAATAAAAGTAAGAAAGAATCATAGCTGCTATAATGAGATTCTTCTGAGTTTTCCTCCTCTTCATCTGTTTCTTCTTCCTCTCTGTCTTCTTCGTTAGTTTCTTCCTTCTGTTGTGTTGGAGAAACATATAACGCTTCTGGAAGAAGAAGTTGTAAGTGCTTCACTGGAAAATTGACATACGCATAAAAATCCCATTTTTGGGATTTCTAAGAAAATTGTGTTTGAATGTAATTTAAAAAAAAATTTATTAACTCCTTAAATTCCAAATGTCGTGTCTAGTTCGATGTTAGACAAATGAGGGGGGGTTGATTTGTATCCATAGGACGTTCCTGGGGAAGAAGGGAGTCCGAAGATTGTGACCACCTATGACAAGTCGGAGAGGACTGGAAAAGTCTGAAATAATTGCGATTTCCTTTACGGACGAGCTCCCCGAGACCCCCCCCCTCATTTGTCTAAAATCGAACTTCACCTTTTGAACTAAATAACCTATTCATTAATTATTTGTAAATTTTTATGGCTCAAAAATTGGAATTAAACAAGCAAGGCAAAAATTTACCCAGGTAAGCTTTATTGGAACATATAATTTGGCGTTCTGATTGATTCGACGATGTTTATGTTTTGTATTCAGCAGTGGCAGTTTAATCTAAAGGGCATAATGGCACGTGCTCTCCTATCCAAAATTGGAAACAACTATACAAAAATTAATTAAACATTTTTTTTAAGTTAACAAGGAAATTGAAATACAGTAGGTACTTATTATATATTTATTTTTCCTTTCTCTTTAAATTTTGTGCCCATATTAAAAAGTCACGATCCGCCACTGCAAATGGAGTTCTAAAACATAGGAATCTCCAGAGTCTTGGGCCGGGGGGGGGGATATTCCAGCAGTTGGTGATCAGGCAATAAAATATAAAAAATATTTTGCGATACTGTTTTCTGTTGAGAGGGGGGGTTATTCAGAAATATATTATATTTATATTGCGATGGACGACTTCAAATGGGATAATATTATTGAGTGTTGATCTTGGTTGGGTCTGTCAGTACAATTAAATTTGCGAGAACATAAAAGCATGGATCGCACAAAAACAAAATTATGCCTTTCCACCCAAACATCGACGTAAAATTGTCACGAGGACTTCTTCTTTGTTACAACCCAGAGCAACAAACGGAAGGTTACATCGAAATAAAAACTTTTAAAATTATGATATAGATGGCGGGGGTCTGTACTAATTTGAAATTAATTGACTTGGAAAGAATTACTAAAATTAAAAATATCATTACAACTTGTCTAAAATTATAGTTTGTGAAAAAAATTAAAAAAGGAGTGCAGGTTCAAATAATCGAACATTTATCTAGGCCAGGATTTTTAGCGCAAGATTACACTCGGTCTGCGACCTCGTGCAAACCCTATGCAAGAGCCTGATTTTATATGGCCTGATATTGTTACACCCGAGTACAGAGCTATTGGTTATTGATAGTTTTAATGTAGAGGGGCGGGGGCACACCGAAACCTATGATTTAAGAAGACCCCAAAAAATTTGAAGGTGTCATCCAATAGGATGGTGAAATCGGGAAAATTATTTACAAATAGACAAACATACACTTCAACAAAAACAGTTCGCTCAGTCGCAGCTGAAAAATAATATACTGGCGTCAGATCTGAGGTCGTTTGCAACAAATTATAAGTACAAAGGCTTACGTCTTTAATAAATCAAACATTCAATTTATTTAGGTTGATATA
Organism: Podabrus alpinus; assembly: GCA_932274525.1. Lineage (NCBI taxonomy): Eukaryota > Metazoa > Arthropoda > Insecta > Coleoptera > Cantharidae > Podabrus > Podabrus alpinus. The sequence goes on along the minus strand of OW026452.1, from coordinate 39,603,914 downwards.
CTATAACAAATCTTCTTCTCGCTCGGGTACGCACGTGACGTTATATGCGTTGTCGACACAACACGAAGCAATGATTCCGGAAAAATATGATAATGGTAAATGCTTACCCCAAAACTCGGTGGTACGGCACTGCTTTGGGTACGCCCCTGTGGCAGATTCAATATGTATCCGATAAGGCTAAAATTATAACTGCTTATCGCCCATTAAGTTTCATCAGAAGCTGGTTCACAGTTGTTTTTGGTCGGTAGATTGATGACAGGTGACGTCGTAAAATAAAGGTAAAAGGAGTAACTCCGTTTGAAGCTACGATGTTAAACCCGAACTATTGGCCCTGTACTAATGTGGGGGTCCGTCAAGTTGGCCCCTCCATTTTTGAATTTGATATTAATTTTAATGTCAGTCGCCAATGCTAGCGAAATGCTGGCGAATGCTGTAAATTTTTTTGAAAATGCTGGGCCCGTTTAATATTTATTGAGAAATAAAGATTTCTGGTCAAGGTGGGGCCAACTTGACGCAGCCCCTCCACTTTTGAATTTTTTATGTTTTTTAATGTCAATCGCCAATGCTAGCGAAATGCTGGCGAATGCTGTACATTTTTTTTGAAAATGCTGGGCCCGTTAAATTTTTATCTAGTGTTGAAATATTGACTTTTAAAATAAACGTCAATTTGGCCTCTCCTTATTCAATTTTTTTCGATATTTTAATTTTTCTTTATATTATTTAAGAGTATTCGTGAAATGCTATGCTGGCTAATGCTGTAAATTATATACAGAAGCTTAATACGATATGTTTTCCTTACTAAATCCTATTATTGAAGGAAATGGCAATTTGCCGGCTTGAACGGCAAATAAATGGGAATGGAATACGTAATTTAACGAACTTGAAAATTCGCGAAATGCCCGTTATCAACTTGTACCAAAGTTGTTATCAACCTCATAGTATACTGTTAAAATTTCACATGCGAATGTATTATCAAAATTTTGAAAAAATCGAATTTAAAATTTTGGGGTTTGGATTCGATACTCGTCCGGCTGTGGGCATCAAAAAACCTGAGCCTGCGCTCCTCCGGAGCTCCGGCCGGTTTTTCATCGTCTGGCCGCTATGCGGCAAAAGCTAAACATACTTGAAGGCGCCATCATTCAAGAAAACCGGGATTCGAGTCATGTTACCTGTAGGCAGGGTTGGGCAGTATTTGAAATACATGTATTTGAAATATGTATTTGAAATACATTTTGTATTTTGTATTTCAAATACAAATTGCAAATGTATTTTGTATTTTGTATTTCAAATACATTTTTATTTGTATTTTGTATTTTGATAATGTATTTCAAATACAAAATACATTTTAGGCTTCTATACAAAGTATAGCAAGAAGCCTTATGATCTGGCTCCGTGTCCGTCTGTCTGTCCGTCCGCATAATTCAAAATCATACAGAGCGTTTCAAATCGTGTTGGAAATACTCTGTGTGTATAGAGGTCTAAGAACTGGGTAGCCAGTGCGCTACTTTTAGGCTTCTATACAAGGTATAGAAAGAAGCCTTATGGTCTGGCTTCGTGTCCGTCCGCATGTTTCAGAGCCAATCATAACGTTGATCAACTGATACGTTGTTATATTTTAAATACTTCGTCTATATAGTATTGCGTTAATCTGTTAATCCGTTGCTTCGATTCGCTAATGCAATTTATAAATACGCAAATGTTCGAAAGAAATTTACTAAGTTAAAGATATTTTCGAAGAGGTCTCCCTATATAAACTACTTGTTTTACTTTGATGTGAAAAAATAATTTTTTATTGATGTGGTTAGTGAAGTTAAGTTATAAATAAAAGAGAAAGGAGAGGATTGGTCCACCTCAAAAAAAGGACCATACATTACAGAGAAGTAAAATTTCTAATAGAATGGAAAAGTTTGATTGTTATTACTTATATAGTAAATGATAATTACCAATCGCAAAAAATTTTATTTGTGCAGATTATCTGATTATGTGATGTTACATTATATGGCGATCAAAAATAACCAGATAATAACAACTTTCCACACCAGAAAGGTAGCTGTATAGAAGCCTAAGAACTGCCGCTAAAGCGAGTTCCACCTTGTTTAAAATACAAAATACATTTTTAAAATACAAAATACAGGGTTTCTTTTAAAATTTAAAATACAAAATACATTTTTAAAATACAAAATACAGGGTCTTTTAAAATTTAAAATACAAAATACATTTTTAAAATACAAAATACAGGGTTTCTTTTAAAATTTAAAATAAAAAATACACAATGTTACCAATTTTTTTACAATACTGTATATAAACAATATAACATGAATACAGGGCATGAATAAATGTATTTTGTATTTCAAATACTGTATCTTGTATTTGAAATACTGTATTTTGTATTTCAAATACATCTCATAAATGTATTTTGTATTTCAAATACAAATTGCAAATGTATTTTGTATTTCAAATACATTTGAAATACAAAATGCCCAGCCCTGCCTGTAGGACGTGCGAGCAGCATCTGACGAATTGAATCGAATAATAAATTGAAACTTGGAGTACTCGGGTCAAGCCCGTGCCTCCTTGAGAAAGCTGGTGCGCCACGGCACCTAAATTTATATTTTGCAGGGTTGGGTTTTGAGGCCCCCACCTGACTGCGAGATCGTCGGAGTCCGGGGTGGGTTTTACCCCCCCCCTTCTTGACGACGATCGTGGCTTTGAAAAATAGAAATAAACACATTTGCGCAGATGCCTTTTTGAATAAAGCTGGTAATGCTCGAATTGACGTCACCAACTGATCCCCTTCGATGTTAGTGTCGGGTTGTGGTGATAAGAATGTGATAGAACACTGGGTGTGAATGAAGAGATAGATGCAAAAGTGATCGGTATTGGGGTCTAACCGTCTTGTTTTCCGTATCGGGGCAGCGTCAGTCGCTCCGATGCTGCGGAAAACACTCTGGTTTTCTGCTGATGCCGGTCAGGTTTTCTGCCCGGGGGGGGGGGGTTGCCCCCCCTCGAGTGGAGTCCGGTCCTGCGTGGCCGGAGTTCCTGAACTCTACCGGAGAAGAATACTCTGTCTTGCGACAGGGTAGAAAATCCCCCGAGTGCTTTTCCCCAGACTGCCCCTATGCCACCCTAGACCGGTGAGGCAAATACCGACGGAGACCGCGAAATTTCCAAAAGTATTTGATCTAGTCTGGTGTATCAGTTATAAGAGCAACTTACTCTTAAACTGGTACGACAGACAACTCTGAAAGGGAATATCATTAAATAACAATAAAATGCTAAGCCCGTTCCTATAGCTGATGGCAAACCGAATCACGTCGAAGAATTGGATGCACTGTGCAATCAACTTCCCGTTTTTCGACTTGATTGGATTTCTTAGCGTTTAAATATAAAATCTCATATGAGATTCCCGCGCGTCGGTCGGCTTTTACATGTTAAATTTAGTACCGATCTACCTACTGCTGTGTGTTAAAATGAATAAGAAAGGCTCCCGATGCTAAAATGAATCATATATTCGAAACAAGCACAAAATTCTAAGTCGAAAGACACTTTAAAAATTTGCTCTACGAGAAATTTTTTATTTTTCAAAATTTCAATTTTCTAAATTTATTTGAGTCTCTCAGGATGAATGAAACATGACAAAGATTGCTAAATCTAAATAAACTGATGATTGTCACATCAGAAATGAAACAAAAAACTTAATTAGCTCAAAATTTGTAAAAATGTATTAATCATGATAACCTAGAAAATTTAAGAACTTGTAAACCAATTTACTCTGCAAATAACATTCTCTGTAAAAATGTAAGCATATCAAAAATTATGTAATTGTTTCATGCATTTAATGTGTATAATTTCAAAGGATGAATTAACAAATTAGTTAATAAGGGTCAAATTTGTGTAACGCCCTGCAAACAACCAAGAGGGACGAGAATGAGTCAATAAAGAATCCAAAAATTGATGAAAATGTAATGTACCAATCAAACTGCTCGGGAAGATGTTCCAAAGGAAATCGAGGTTGATGCAGAAGAAAAATCTAGAATAAAAATAATTTATTAGAGAGAAATAAATTCAAAAATACATGGATTTGACTCACAAAATTCAAACAAGAATACCAATTGTATCGACTTTCGATCAAAAATCAGTTGACCTAGGGTAACTCAGCTGTGTGCACGCATTTTTCGATGCTCTCCGAAAAATATTATTTACCGGAATTTGGAGGTTAACCAAATTCATTTGACTTCGGAGAGGTTAGAAGTTTCGTTTGTCCAACGTCGATTCTAAAAATAGATGTCAAGGACATAAACAAATGCAATGGAAATGTTGTAATTTATAAAAATCTATTCATATAAAAATTTTCTGGATAACAAGAAAATCATTGCAAATTAATGGAACAACTTACCTCAATATTTTTGGAGATTCTCAATAGGAAGGATGTAACTTCGAGCACAAAACTCAACAGCAATAGTCAAGGTAAAAATACCGCTTCAAATGACATCAGGCAAAGTGATGACAAGTGGAATGAAGTTGAATCTTTGCACGTGAAGATTAAAGCAGGGCGCACACAAACAGCGACTAAATGATATCCTTTTTAAAAAAAAATAAAAACTGCGATATGTCCAGGAAACAGGTACTGTGCATAATTTATTTTAATTTGTTTATGTGAATTTGAAAGTGAAAGACTTGATTGGTTTCACAATCAAAAACATTGGGATAAAGAGTGGAAGCCTCTTTGTTTCAAATTATTATTAAATTTGATTATTTGTATTAATTTTAAAAATTTCAAAGGTTTATTCACCTTGGATTTGTAATCCAAGATTTATTTAGTATTAATGTTCTTTCATGAAAGACAATTTGATAATTTTTCTTTTCTTTATTATAATAAAATTTGTATGGGAGCTGATGAAAGTTTTTTTTATTTCTTTTTTACTTAAAAAAGGAAAGCAAAGTTAAAAATATCCTGAGAGAGCCAATGAGCATAGCAACGTCGCCTCTAATTTATTTCGAACCACAAGGGACCCACTCCCTGAACGACTCAACCCGCGAGCTTAGTAAGAAGGGGCAATAATGTGTGTACCTTCCTGTGCCCAACATTTATAGGCAGGAGGACATAGCACTACATATATCTAATTTTTCTCAGATAAGCAATCGCATTACAAATTCTGTAGCCGTACTTGCCGTAATAACAAAAAGTGAAGGCTACACATTACCATGGGGGAAAATTAACCCTTGTTTCTTACTCAAAGATAAAAAATTTAAATTTTGTTCGATTACCAACTTAATGACAGTAAAAATTTGAAACCCTCCAAATTGTCCAAATAGAAATTCATAAAACAAAATAACGTAAGAGCAGTTGTACTACCATAATGTAAGTAAAACTTTTATATAATTTCTATAGTAAAAATTTTTTCCATTTTAATTTTTTATATATTTTTTTGTTTTTAGAATTAATTGAAAACATAATAAATAAACATAAAATGACAAGCAGGCAAAGATACTACGCTAGCAGCGACTTCAGGTTACCTAATAATATTCAAAGAATATTGAAAATAGTTGTGGTGCCCCCAGAAGAAGAACTTCGTTTGGCGCAACATAAATCAGTGTGCTATGCGAAAAGTGCTGCAGGTTCATTATTAAAACTGTATTCACCCCCACTCAACCACAACATTGTTGCCAAAATTCAAGTAAATGATTATGTTTTGGCCCATATGCGCCAACATGGAAATGGAGTGAAGGGTGTTATTTTGCGTGTATTAACAGATGCCCATAAGGTTCATTATAAAAAGAAACGGGTTTGGCCACGATTCAGTGATAATTAGATGTTTTTGAAATTGTTAATTTATAAGTTTATATTATACAGAATAAAACATTTAAATTGATAATTAATTTAAGGAGTTTCTTCGTATTATCAGTTATTACTTTTTCTTCTAGTTCATCGATGTTGCCTAAAACCCGTCTTTCACCATAATCTGCATAGAGACGAGTTCAGAAATTTGCGCATTGTGCAATAAGATTCTGCGCAGATTATAACCATAATTTACGATGGTAATTATTGTAAGTATACGATGGATTTTAAATGGAAAGAAACTGTTTTTGAAAAAATGGAAGAAATAGATAGAAACAGGAGCGGTAACAGCCTCCCCCCACTATGACCCTAGAGTGCCTATTGGCATTTGTCAAAATTGTTTGAACAAATTTCGAACAAGCGTTATTTTTATTTTGGACGGCGCGACGATTACAGTGCCACGTTGGTCATGATTCAGCACTGAAATTGCTTTTGTATTGTATTTTTCGTTTGTATTTATTACGCTCTCAAAGGGGTCGTCCATAAATTACGTCACGCTCCTGGGGGGGGGGGGGTTCCGACCCTTGTGACGATGGGGGGCGAGGGGGTTTCAAAAATTGTGACGTCACAAAATATATAGATTAAATATTTTATTAGATATAAGTATTTAAAAAAAACCTATTTTCTGGGGTGCTACCCCTAAAAAAAAGGTCATCAGCCGAGGTTGGGATGACACCCATGAAATCCGCCCCGGGCTTCTTTTTATTATATAAATTTTAAATTTGAAAAATTTGTGGGAGTGGGGGAGGGGGTAAAAATTGCTTAAAATTGCGTGACGTAATTTATGGACAACCCCAAAGTTATTAGTGCCATTTAGCAGCGGCGGCTCGTGGGGTCAAATATTAGGTAGGCTAGCAGCTTCTTAAGCACAGATACAAGCTGAGGGAGAAGGGATTTTTTTATAAATTAATATACGGGGTTTTCCACTGCTTAATGCAAATACTATAATGACAATACTGTAAGTGGATACATAAAAAGGGCGATTAATCTCTACCTATGGTCAAGGGTTTCTATAATCCTATATGTAAGTTCCACCGCCGGTCAGGTGGGTCGAGGGTACAAAAATATAATCTCTTAATTGCTAAGCCTATAAGTACTTTTTTAAGTAGGTAAGATTCCGAATAAATTATTAGGTTCTTTAATTTATATTGGCGTTATATTTTGTGTATATTTTTATTGTTATAAATATTATTACATCGCGAATTTTGCTCAATACAAGGTGCGATTATAAATTGGGTTAGTTATCTGTGGGGTTTTTTCTTGGATTTATATTTTTCTTTCTTCCATTTCATTTTTTTTTAATTTAACACGATTCTATTGGTGCATTGGGTTTTTAACAAATTTTGATCGGCATCATTTATTTTGAGGAAATTATTTCACCATTCGAAATTTTTGATTAGCCATCTTTTTTACGGTTGGTACATTAAATAGGTTAAAGCACCTTATCCAGTACTACGAAATAGCATTTTTCCTATTGAGTTTGGTACAGTTTAAGGTTTATAATAGGTTGTTTGGTAATGACTTGCCGCTTTTTACTTGATTTTCAAAACTTTATTTAATATATTTAGAGTTCACAGAATTAGGTCAAATATGCGCCATTTTGTTCGATAACTTGTCGCCATTTTGAAGGTAATTTCATTATGCCACTCTCATAGAATTTCTTGTCCTTATTGGCAAAAAACTGGGATAAGTGGTTTTCACAGTCTTCTCTTGTGTTGAATTTGATATCGCCAATGGAGTTTTGCAGCGCCAAGAAGAGATGGTAATCCGATGGAGCAATGTCAGGACTATATGGCGGGTGCATTAAAACATCCCAACCAAGTTCCCGGAGCTTCTGGCGGGTCGCTAAAGATGTGTGTGGCCTGGCGTTGTCCTGATGGAACACAACTCCTTTCCTATTGGCTAGTTCTGGCCGCTTCTGATCGATGGCTTCCTTCAAACGGTCTAGTTGTCCGACGTACCGCTCAGAATTCAGTGTTTGGCCCGATGGGAGCATCTCATAGTGGATGATTCCCTTCCAATCCCACCAAATACACAGTAAAATCTTCCTGTTTGTCAATCCTGGTTTGGCCACCGTTTGGGCCGCTTCGCCAGCCCCCGCCCACGATCGTTTGCGAACAACATTATCGTAAGTAACCCATTTCTCATCGCCAGTCACAATCCTCTTCAAAAACGGCTCTTTGTCGTTGCGATTTAGCAATAATTCGCTGATGGAAATGCGGTCATTTAGGTTTTTTTCGGACAATTCGTGGGGCACCCAAACATCCAGCTTTTTCGTGAATCCGCTTGCTTTCAAATGCCTGTAAACAGTTTCAGTGCTTAGCTGGAGCTCTCCCGCGATACTTCTGATGGTCACATGTCGGTCTTCGTGGATTTTTTCGATGATTTTATCGACATCAGTGGTTATTGGTCGTCCACTGGGTACAGGATTTATTGTGTCGTTTCGACCGGCTCTAAAACGCCGAAACCATTCTTCGGCTGTTCGAATCGACACAGTACCATCTCCTACAACACTATTAATCTGACGATGCGATTCGCGTGCGGTTTCGCCTTGCATGAAAAAGAATTTCAAAACAGCGCGAACTTCCGCATTAGTAAACTCCATGTTTGAGTGACTGTCACTTGTGAACGAAACGTCAAAATTAAATAAATGAGGCGTCGTTTTGTAGCTAATTTCATAATAATTCAAACACGATACAGAGTTGCCAGATGCAACTTTATTTGCGCACCCCACAACGGTTGAAACTTCCTCTAGCGAAAAAGCGGCAAGTCATTACCAAACAACCTAATATTATTACTAGATGATACCCCGTCCGAGGACGGGCAGCTAGAAGGACGGGCAGCTACCCAAGTTCATATGGCTTTTGGATTGCACTGAGAGCTTTCCTTAATCTTCATTCAACTTAAGTTACCTTGGGTAGCTACCCGTCCTTCTAGCTGCCCGTCCTCGGACGGGGTATCATCTAGTTTAAAATAAGTAAAAAAATTTTAAATATTGATTAAGTTTAATTTAATTTAAAAAAATATATGTAAGTTTTTTGTTTATTTATTTAATGTTGTTCTCATTTCTTATTATAAAAGGCCAAGTCCTTCCTTCCTTCTGTCTGTCCCACGGAAATACCCGAAGCAAACCGAACCGAACGCATAACGGATAATTTCATAACCAATCGGATGAACGTATCATCGTATCAACGTATCATCGTATCATCGGATCAACGTATCATCGGATCAACGTATCAACGTATTTAAATTTCCTATATAGGTGAAAAATCTCTTATTATAAAAGGCCAAGTCCTTCCTTCCTTCCTTCGGTCTGTCCCACGGAAATACACGAAGCAAACCGAACCGAACGCATAACGGATAATTTCATAACCAATCGGATGAACGTATCATCGTATAAACGTATCATCGTATCAACGTATCATCGGATCAACGTATCGCATGGGACCGAGCGTCAGCAGCTTGCCGCGCTTGAGTTTCTTCTAAAGTTTCACGTTGTTGACGTATCGCATGGGACCGAGCGTCAGCAGCTTGCCGCGCTTGAGTTTGTTCAAAAGTTTCACGTTGTCGACGTATCGCATGAGACCGAGCGTCAGCTTGTCGCTGTGATCGAAGCTGTTCTTCTGTGTTATTAGCTCTTGTACGTGCTTTTCTCTCACGATTCAATCGCCGTCGCTTTGCAGCAGGATTTTCAAAATTTTCATTATCCATTATGGAAGTTCACATAATGCTTTTTTGGAAATAGCTGTCCTATATAGACAAAATGATACGATGATACGTTGATACGTTGATACGTTGATACGATGATACGTTGATACGATGATCCGATGATACGTTGATCCGATGATACGTTGTGCGTTCGGTTCGGTTCGGTTTGCTTCGGGTATTTCCGTGGGACGGACAGAAAGAAAGAAAGACTTGGCCTTTTATAATAAGAGATTATTATATAAGCATTACATTCTAGTTGAATATTGCTATCTCTTGCCGAGATTTACAAATCCTTTTACTGGGATGGATTAATCCCCATTTTACAATCAACATATTGACCCAAACAGTTTCCGTTTCTTCTTCCTTTTACAGTCCAGTATGTCTCTTGGCTGCTTCCACAATATTCCTCCACCCTTTTCTGTCATTGATCTTCTCGCTCCATCCATTCACGTTCATGGTCCTAAGATCTTGCATCACCTGATCCCACCATCTTACCCTCGGTCTACCCCTCGCTCTGGTCTCACTTGGTTTCCACAACGTTATTTCTTTTATCGCCGATGTATTGCTTTTCCTCATTACATGCCCCAGCCAACTAATTCTCTGGGCCTTAAGAAACTTGATTATATCCTCCCCATTCATAGCCTCCCGTATTTCATAATTCATTCGTCGTCTTAGTTCATCATTTGCCTCTCTCATAGGACCCAGTATCGTTCTCAATACTTTACGCTCAAAGATTCTTAGCCGCTCTTCCTCCGCTTCCGACATGCACAATGTTTCCGCAGCATATGCTACCAACGGCCTGATTAATGTCCTATAAATTCTCAGTTTTGTGCCCTTCGTTAGTTGTTTATTCGTTAGTACTGCGATGTATACTGCGGTGAGCTACTGCGATTGATACGCCGATGGCAATTCATAGCAACATTGACTTATAAGAATCATAAACTTGCATGAGATTTCGAATCCGAAAGAGTAAATGAACCAAATTAAATTTAAAACCGGTCAGATAAATACATTTGACAATTTCGTTCATAATAATTCAACCAATAGGATGTTACAATCTCATCAATTTGAACCAATCATAATCTACTTCCTTTGACAATACAGACCACGGTGGTGTATTGTCGCGGCAATACGACCACCGTGGTCTGTATTGTCAAATTTCCATAGTAACGATGAAAACTACGTGAACGCATACTATAAATTATTTGTTGTCAGAAAAAATTGAAATTTTATTTACGAAATTGTCAAACGAATTCCACACGATACTATAAAATTGTCGGTTAATTTTTAAACCATGGAATCTTCGTGTTTGTCGCCATTTAAAATCACCATTCGTGCTAAAGCACTCATGGTGATTTTAACTCAGTTCCAGTTTCAAAAATTATTGCCGACAATTTGATAGTCTCTTGTGGTATTATATATGAAAATTTACTTTACATAGAACACAAAAGTTTGAAAACAAAAAATGTAATAAAAAAAAAATTTGATCCGATTATAAAAAATTGTCAAATCAAGCCTATTTATAAGAAATTTAAAAAAAACTGTTAATTTGTCTAGTTATAAAGTGTTATAAATAGTTAGTTATAGTTGCACGAACTTATGAAAAGTTTACATGTTGATGAACGTTACTCCGAAGCTGGACGGTAAGGTCGAAATGTGATTAACCTAAAATAAAAATCAAACATTAAACAAGGTGGAACTCGCTTTAGCGGCAGTTCTTAGGCTTCTATACAGCTACCTTTCTGGTGTGGAAAGTTGTTATTATCTGGTTATTTTTGATCGCCATATAATGTAACATCACATAATCAGATAATCTGCACCAATTAAATTTTTTGCGGTTGGTAATTATCATTTACTATATAAGTAATAACAATCAAACTTTTCCATTCTATTCGAAACTTTACTTCTCTGTAATGTATGGTCCTTTTTTTGAGGTGGACCAATCCTCTCCTTTCTCTTTTATTTACAACTTAACTTCACTAACCACATCAATAAAAAATTATTTTTTCACATCAAAGTAAAACAAGTAGTTTATATAGGGAGACCTCTTCGAAAATATCTTTAACTTAGTAAATTTCTTTCGAACATTTGCGTATTTATAAATTGCGTTAGCGAATCGAAGCAACGGATTAACAGATTAACGCAATACCATATAGACGAAGTATTTAAAATATAACAACGTATCAGTTTGTTGATCAACGTTATGATTGGCTCTGAAACATGCGGACGGACACGAAGCCAGACCATAAGGCTTCTTTCTATACCTTGTATAGAAGCCTAAAAGTAGCGTACTGGCTACCCAGTTCTTAGACCTCTATACACACAGAGTATTTCCAACACGATTTGAAACGCTCTGTATGATTTTGAATTATGCGGACGGACAGACGGACACGGAGCCAGATCATAAGGCTTCTTGCTATACTTTGTATAGAAGCCTAATAAAAAGTGACAGTTGATAAACAAAATTATACTCACAATTAGAAAATTTATCTAGTACGTTGGAAGTTTTTGGTAATCAAAATAAAACAAGGTGGAACTCGCTTTAGCGGCAGTTCTTAGGCTTCTATACAGCTACCTTTCTGGTGTGGAAAGTTGTTATTATCTGGTTATTTTTGATCGCCATATAATGTAACATCACATAATCAGATAATCTGCACCAATAAAATTTTTTGCGATTGGTAATTATCATTTACTATATATGTAATAACAATCAAACTTTTCCATTCTATTAGAAATTTTACTTCTCTGTAATGTATGGTCCTTATTTTGAGGTGGACTAATCCTCTCCTTTCTCTTTTATTTATAACTTAACTTCACTAACCACATCAATAAAAAATTATTTTTTCACATCAAAGTAAAACAAGTAGTTTATATAGGGAGACCTCTTCGAAAATATCTTTAACTTAGTAAATTTCTTTAGAACATTTGCGTATTTAAAAATTGCATTAGCGAATCGAAGCAACGGATTAACAGATTAACGCAATACTATATAGACGAAGTATTTAAAATATAACAACGTATCAGTTGATCAACGTTATGATTGGCTCTGAAACATGCGGACGGACACGAAGCCAGACCATAAGGCTTCTTTCTATACCTTGTATAGAAGCCTAAAAGTAGCGCACTGGCTACCCAGTTCTTAGACCTCTATACACACAGAGTATTTCCAACACGATTTGAAACGCTCTGTATGATTTTGAATTATGCGGACGGACAGACAGACGGACACGGAGCCAGATCATAAGGCTTCTTGCTATACTTTGTATAGAAGCCTAAAATTATGAAAATAAAATATAACTTATATTTGGTGTGCATTGAAAATAGATAATCTGCACTAAATATATTTTTGCGGTTGGTATTTATCATTTACTATATAATCAATAATAAGCAAACTTTTCCATTCCATCCGGAACTTTACTTCTCTGTAATGTACGATCCATTTCTTAAGGTCTATCAATCCTAATCTTTCTCTTTTATTTACAACTTAACTTCACCAATCACATCAAGCCACTGCTGTGGTTACAATAAAACCGGATCAACGTATCAACAGATCAACGTATCAACGGATCAACGTATCAACGTATCAACGTATCAACGTATCAACGTATCATCGTATCAACGTATCAACGTATCAACGTATCATCGTATCAACGTATCAACGTATCATCGTATCAACGTATCAACGTATTTAAATTTCCTATATAGGTGTAAAATTATGTAAATAAAATATAACTTATATTTGGTCTGCATTGAAAAAAAAGTTGTTATTTTTGGTCGCCATATTATTATAAGGTAATATCAGATAATCTGCACTAATTAAATTTTTGCGGTCACAATCACAATTTCAAAGGTTCTGATTAGATTTGAATTATGCGGACAGACAGACGCGGAGCTAGATCATAAGAGTTCTTGCTATACTTTGTATAGAAGCCTAACAAGTAGTTTATATAGGGAGACCTCTTTGAAAATATCTTTAACTTAGTAAATTTCTTTCGAACACTTGCGTATTTGTAAATTGCATTAGCGAATCGAAATAACGGATTAACAGATTAACGCAATACTATATAGACGAAGTATTTACAATATAACAACGTATCAGTTGATCAACGTTATGATTGGCTCTGAAACATGCGGACGGACACGAAGCCAGACCATAAGGCTTCTTTCTATACCTTGTATAGAAGCCTAAATAAGGCTTCTTGTTATATCGTACTTTGTATAGAAGTCTAAAAGTAGCGCACTGGCTACCCAGTTCTTAGACCTCTATACACACAGAGTATTTCCAACACGATTTGAAACGCTCTGTATGATTTTGAATTATGCGGACAGACGGACAGACGGACAGACGGACAGACAGACAGACACGGAGCTAGATCATAAGGCTTCTTGTTATACTTTGTATAGAAGCCTAAAACAAAAAACAAAAGAGTGCCTTTAGATGATAAAAATCGAGGAGTTGTGCGAAGTTGCTCCCGACTTAAAAGTGATTAAAAAGGGAAGTTTCCCTCAAGTGGTAAACGGGAAGACGTGTTGACTTACACTCCCGTGAAATTTAAACAAAAAGATTGGCAGATGTGTAAGATTTTTGAAGATCTAAAAATAAAATTAGTGATTAATAATAACACGACTACACGTGGTGAAGATAACAAAAAAGTAGAATTTACTTACCAGGATAATAATTTATCAAACAAGGTGGAACTCGCTTTAGCGGCAGTTCTTAGGCTTCTATACAGCTACCTTTCTGGTGTGGAAAGTTGTTATTATCTGGTTATTTTTGGTCGCCATATAATGTAACATCACATAATCAGATAATCTGCACTAATTATTTATTATTTTATTTTAACCACAGCAGTGGCTTGATGTGGATAGTGAAGTTAAGTTGTAAATAAAAGAGAATGAAGAGGATGGATCCACCTCAAAAAATGGACCGGAAATTACGCGAATTTCGAAAGCGAAAGCAAATTGCCAATATGACGTCAGAACAAATTATTCAACATCGCGAAAGAAATCAAATTGCCAACATGACGTCAGAACAAATTGAACAAAATCGCAAACGAAAGCAAATTGCCAACATCACCCCTTCGCAAATATTACATCGTTCACGTAGTCATGCAATTCGCCGACAAAATCCACGAAGTAAAAACGCAGCTGTTCTTGAAGTAGGTAACGTTGTAGTACCAAATGTCGACGTTCATAACGGTAGTTTTACACTACTAGAAAAGTACACTACCACAACTACCAGAAAAGTAGTTGTATTTTATTTTACTTTGATGTGAAAAAATAATTTTTTACTGATGTGGTTAGTGAAGTTAAGTTGTTAATAAAATAGAAAGGAGAGGATTGGTCCACCTCAAAAAAAGGACCAAACATTACAGAGAAGTAAAGTTTCGAATAGAATGGAAAAGTTTGATTGTTATTACTTATATAGTAAATGATAATTACCAACCGCAAAAAATTTAATTGGTGCAGATTATCTGATTATGTGATGTTACATTATATGGCGATCAAAACTAACCAGATAATAACAACTTTCCACACCAGAAAGGTAGCTGTATAGAAGCCTAAGAACTGCCGCTAAAGCGAGTTCCACCTTTTTTTGAGGTGGACCAATCCTCTCCTTTCTCTTTTATTTATAACTTAACTTCACTAACCACATCAATAAAAAATTATTTTTTCACATCAAAGTAAAACACGATTTGAAACGCTCTGTATGATTTTAAATTATGCGGACGGACAGACAAACGGACAGACACGGAGCCAGATCATAAGGCTTCTTGCTATACTTTGTATAGAAGCCTAAAAGTACACAGCAGTATCAACAGATCAACTTATCAACCGATCAACGTATCAACGTATTTAAATTTCCTGTATAGCTGAAAAATTATGAAAATAAAATATAACTTATATTTGGTGTGCATTGAAAATAGATAATCTGCACTAAATATATTTTTGGGGTTGGTATTTATCATTTACTATATAATCAATAATAAGCAAACTTTTCCATTCCATCCGGAACTTTACTTCTCTGTAATGTACGATCCATTTCTTAAGGTCGATCAATCCTAATCTTTCTCTTTTATTTACAACTTAACTTCACCAATCACATCAAGCCACTGCTGTGGTTACAATAAAACCGGATCAACGTATCAACAGATCAACGTATCAACGGATCAACGTATCAACGTATCAACGTATCATCGTATCAACGTATCATCGTATCAACGTATCAACGTATCAACGTATCATCGTATCAACGTATCAACGTATCATCGTATCAACGTATCAACGTATTTAAATTTCCTATATAGGTGAAAAATTATGTAAATAAAATATAACTTATATTTGGTCTGCATTGAAAAAAAAGTTGTTATTTTTGGTCGCCATATTATTATAAGGTAATATCAGATAATCTGCACTAATTAAATTTTTGCGGTCACAATCACAATTTCGAAGGTTCTGATTAGATTTGAATTATGCGGACAGACAGACGGACAGACGCGGAGCCAGATCATAAGAGTTCTTGCTATACTTTGTATAGAAGCCTAACAAGTAGTTTATATAGGGAGACCTCTTTGAAAATATCTTTAACTTAGTAAATTTCTTTCGAACATTTGCGTATTTGTAAATTGCATTAGCGAATCGAAACAACGGATTAACAGATTAACGCAATACTATATAGACGAAGTATTTACAATATAACAACGTATCAGTTGATCAACGTTATGATTGGCTCTGAAACATGCGGACGGACACGAAGCCAGACCATAAGGCTTCTTTCTATACCTTGTATAGAAGCCTAAATAACGCTTCTTGTTATATCGTACTTTGTATAGAAGCCTAAAAGTAGCGCACTGGCTACCCAGTTCTTAGACCTCTATACACACAGAGTATTTCCAACACGATTTGAAACGCTCTGTATGATTTTGAATTATGCGGACAGACGGACGGACGGACAGACAGACGGACACGGAGCTAGATCATAAGGCTTCTTGTTATACTTTGTATAGAAGCCTAAAAGTGAGAAAACACAAGTTGGAAATATCTTCGTACAAAATTTGGTTTGGAATCACAAACAGAATTAGCACGAGGAATAAATTAGCACGAGAGGTTAAAACGTTCAAGCCAGTTCAAGCTGACAAATGAGTCATACAGCTATCAAATACCAACAGTGAGTACATTTAAATTTAATAAAACTGTTAATTTGCGTATGCAAAACGCGCGCATATTTAAAAAGTGCAACGAAGTAATAAAATTAAAAACTTATTTTAATATTAAGTGTTTGGGGTTTAAAAAAATAATAAAAAACAATCTTTGTCAATTCATGTATTTATTAATTAATTTATTGTTCAAAATACATAATAATTTTGAAGTTAATTGGATCATCATTTGCGAATTTTTGTGTTCGTTGTTTTATTAACTCCACAGATTAAAATATTAAGGAAATTTATCCAGAACTTACTCTGCAAGGTAAGAGGTCTGTGTCCTTTCTCCACTGCTGTTCAATTTATATGCGGACAGGATTTTCAAGAGGGCACTGGATGGACTCGATCTGGGGATCAAAATTGGGGGAGTCCGTATTAGCACAATAAAATACGCGGACGATACTGTGGTCATGGCGGAGGCTGTTGGAGAACTACAACTGCCACTAGACCGAATAAAACAAGAAGGAGACGGGTTAGGCCTAAATATCAACATCTCTAAGACAAAATTCATGGTGATCAGCCGCCAGGAACATAACGACGCGACGATATATCTCGACGGCGAGCAGGTCGAACGGGTGAAAGTATTCAAATACTTAGGTAGTCTCATCACAGAAAGTTTGGACCCGGATAAAGAAGTCAAGTGCCGAATTGAGACTGCACGCGCTGTTTTTAACAAAATGAAATCACTATATTGTGACAATAACCTAAATTTTAAAACACGACTAAGAATGGTCAAATGTTACGTTTGGTCTGTTCTGCTATATGGCGCGGAGGCATGGACACTCAAGGTAGGCACAATGAACCGACTGGAGGCCTTTGAGATGTGGTTGCTGAGAAGAATGCTTCGAATATCCTGGGTAGAGAGGGTCACCAATGGGCGAGTCTTGGAGAGGGCTGGGACGGATCGTATGTTGTTGGGTGCAGTGAAATGTAGGAAGGTGGCTTACCTGGGACATGTCTTGAGGGGAGAAAAGTACCGACTTCTCCAGCTAATCATGAAAGGAAAAGTGGAGGGCCGTCGTGGAATTGGAAGGAAGCGGATGTCCTGGCTGAAGAACATCCGCGAATGGACTGGCATTCGGAGTGCAGAGGAATTGTTTAGAGTGGCGGAGAACAGATCTGCCTACGCCGAAGTGATCGCCAACGTCGGGAGGACCTGACACGGCACATGAAAGAAGAAGAAGAAAGCTCCAGGACCAGACGGCATCAGGAACGAGGCACTGAAGCAGCTCCCCAAGAAGGCCATCACGGCGCTGACGGGCGTGATCAATGCGGCACTCAGGCTCCGACACTTCCCGGACAAGTGGAAAATTGCGGACGTCGTGGTTATTCACAAGCCCGGTAAGCCGAAGAACCTGCCGCAAAGCTATCGCCCGATCAGCCTCCTCCCGACGGTAGGTAAGATTGCAGAGAGTATTATTTTATCTAGGTTGAACCAAGAAGTCGCGAAAATGAAGATAATCCAGGACGAGCAGTTTGGTTTTCGCGCCGGACATTCCACGACCCAACAGATTCTGCGTGTCACAGATGAGATCACCAGGGCGTTAAACAGGAAAAACTTGCTTGGCGCCGTCTTTTTAGATGTCGCCAAAGCATTTGACAAAGTTTGGCACTCTGGACTAATCTTTAAATTGTTTCAGGCCGGAATCCAGCCAGGACTCGTTCACCTCGTAGCGTCGTACCTAAGGGGCCGCCGCTTCCAAATCAAGGTCGGAGACACACGTTCGTCGGAGAGGCCGATAGCAGCCGGGGTGCCGCAAGGCTCCCTACTGTCACCGACCCTCTTCAACGTTTACGTGAGTGATGTTCCTCGCACCGAGAGGACGAAGCTGGCCCTTTACGCAGACGACACGGCGATAATGGCTGAATCCCGCAAACCCCACATGGCGATCCGATACCTACAGGACTCGATGGATGCCCTAGAAACATGGTTCCGCACTTGGCGTATCGAGGTAAACTCGGACAAGAGCGCGGCAATCATGTTTACATGGTTGAAACCGGCCCCTCCATCAAGGATCAAGATTTTCGGTGAAGAAATCCCATGGACGTTCTCCACCAAATACCTTGGCGTGACGCTGGACAAGAGGAACACTTGGGTGAAGCATATCGACGACCGAGTCAACAAGACGAAGGGGGTTATAGCCTCGCTATACCCCCTCCTTGGTCGACAGGCTAAGGTAGGTAGAGAGCTTAAGTTGAGACTTTTTAAGGCAATCGTGCGGCCCATCCTCACCTACGCCGCTCCGGCGTGGGCCTACGCATCCCCCCGACAAATGCACCGACTCGAGGTCGTCCAGAACAAGTGCATCCGCATGGCTGTGGACGCCCCCTGGTATTACCCGAACCGCCGGATCCGAAGCGAGAACCAAATCGAGAGCCTGGATGAATTTATCAAGAGGTTGACAAAGAACTTGTACGATCGGAGCCACGAAAGCGAAAACCCCCAAGTGAATCAATTAGGGAAATACGACATCATCGATTTCCACAGGTTCAATTGAAGTTAATTTATTTATAAAAATAAAAAACATTTTGAGGTTGTTGCCAACCTCATCAGAAAATGGACCCTGCAAATTGGCGGGGAGTTCATGTTTTCATTACAATTATAGAATCATTCTTGGAGACTTTTTATCAAGTTCTGGTCGTTTTTATGAATTTTTTAATCGGGTTTCAAACCGCGTGTCATTTGGTATATTGTGACATACATATATGATATGTTGTTTTTCTGATTTGTTTTATGTTTCAGGTTTCCATACTGGATTGCGTGGGCGTTTTTATTACATCAATGTTGGTAAGTATTCGTTTTCATGTCTTAATTTTGAGTCTATTTTTCATTTTCGATCGTTATTTGGCTTTTTGGGTACACTCAAACCTTATTTCTTATCAGGGTTATTAGTTTTTAAGATTAGATCTTATTGGTCACGGTTATTTCTCTCGTTGTCAATAGTGGTTGCTATGGATTGTGCAAGGGCCATAAGGCGGGCCTTATACACTTTACACAGGATTGATCCTGTGGAGTGCTTGTTGTCATTGAGCTTCGCTCTGACACAGTTGACGCATACATGCTTAGCAAGTTCCTTTTGCACTACGCAGTCACGTGAAGCGTGTTCTGTTGAGGTGCAAAAGGCGCATGTTTCATTTCCTTTGCAAAATTTGGCTGTGTGGCCAAAACGTTGGCATTTATAACATCGGACAATTCCGATGTGATTCCGTACCCGGTAGCTTTTCCAAGCCACTCTGAATTTACCCTCCTTTATTATTGCTTCATGGACCAGGGGGTGAACCTCCAGGATCCATTTGTTGTGAGTTCTTCCTCTGGTATGTACGGGATTGGCTCTTTTGAGCCATGAAATCCCGGCCATATTGAACACCTCGGGAAGACTCCTTTCTATTTCCGTTGTAATTTGATCCTTAGAGACGGATTTGTCCACCATCTGTATAGCAATTGATGGCCAGGTAGCTGAAGGCTCACGGGCCATCAATTGGTTCTCCGCTAGTAGAGTGCTGCCTACTAGTTTCTTGACCGAAGGGTGGGAGGATTCCACCACAACACTTTTGTTTTTCGTCAGATAGAGCCTATCTGCTTTTATGCCAAGATCTTCCGCTCTGATGCTAGTCAGGGCGGATTTTGTGTTTTCTGCTGACTGGAATGAGCTACCCTCTCCAGGGTAGACAATTACTTTATATTTTTTATGTGTGCTCCGGGGGTTGCTGATGGCGGCCCTCTTCATTGCTGTCAGGTATTTCCTGAGTGGGTCGTGCTTCGTGGATTCTTCCTTAGGGGAAGAATCCATTTCCTTGGGTTCCCGAACCTTGAGGAGGTTCGGGGGGTTGGACTCTGCCAAATTTTTCTTAGGTGGGTTTTGCTTTTTGGGTTCTTCCTGAGGGGAAGAATTTGTTTCTTTGAGTTCCCGGACCTTGAGGAGGTTCGCGGGGGTGGCAGGGGCAGGAACCGCCTCTGCTGTATTTACTTTGGACGGGGGAAGGGTGGCTGAAGGCTCACCCGTCCCTCGTTTGTTGTTATTGTCCTTCAGTATGAATAGTAGAAGTTTGAAGGTGCTTTCTTTCATATCTTCTAAATTTTTTAGTGTGTTTTTCCTTTCGTCGAGTTCTTCTTTGCCTAATATGATGAATTTCATTATTTTATGCGTGGCTTTCGATATGTTGGAAAATATTTCTTTCGCCCATTCTGTTATTCCCAAATGGCTTTCACTTGGTGTTTCTGTTTCTTCTCTTCCATGTTCTTCTTTATTTTCTTGCATCGCCTGTAGGATTCTGGACAATGTTTCGATCAGCTCTGTGGATTTTTCCAAATTGTATCCACTTTGTGTCTTTTCAGTTTCATAATTTTTTCCTTTTGTTTCATTACTGTTTTCACTTAGCGTTTCTGTCTCTTGTTTTTCATGTTTTTCTTTTTCTTGCTTCGCCAATCTGGCACGTTTCCTTTGGTTTTTGTTTGGTTTCTTTTTTGCTTCCTTTCGAATTTTTCCTTGTTTTTCGTTGTCCGAGCTATTGTTTTCTTCATCTTCAAGTGTGGACCATTCTTTGGGCCACTCGTGGGGGCTTTCTTCTTCGTCTGTCTCAGGATTGTTTCTACGTTTCTTTTCATTTTCTTCGATTTTTGCTGATGAGGCCATATTAGACGATTTCTTCCACAGGTTCAGGAGGCCGAAAAGCATCTTGGCCCCGTGAAAGACAAGTCCTTAGGTATGATTACTAAATTTGTTTGATTAAATTTTCCTAAAACAACTTGATTCAACCGAACTAGTATGCTGTAAATGTTTTACAGGGTGCTGGCTTCGACCTTTTTCGAACTTTCCACGACTTTTAGGCTTCTATACAAAGTATAACCAGAAGCCTTATGATCTAGCTCCGTGTTAGGCTTCTATACAAAGTATAACCAGAAGCCTTATGATCTAGCTCCGTGTCCGTCTGTCTGTCTGTCTGTCCGTCCGTCTGTCCGCATAATTCAAAATCATACAGAGCGTTTCAAATCGTACTCTGTGTGTATAGAGGTCTAAGAACTGGGTAGCTAGTGCGCTACTTTTAGGCTTCTATACAAGGTATATTTATGATTAGGGCCAATTTATTTGTCAAATTGTCGACGTTTCTTCGGCGAATCGCCCATGAAAGCTGCGGGTCTCGCGGAAGGAGGAACAACCGGTAAAACCGTCACGATCATCCACTCGGGTCGTGAGTATTTCGGATCCATTCCCAGGGCGCTGCAATCTGCGTCGCTAATTTGTCTAAAGATATGCAGCACTTTTTCCGCCAACAAATACTTTTTAGGCTTCTATACAAAGTATACCAAGAAGCCTTATGATCTGGCTCGGTGTCTGTCCGTCTGTCTGTCCGTCCGTCCGCATAATTCAAAATCATACAGAGCGTTTCAAATCGTGTTGGAAATACTCTGTGTGTATAGAGGTCTAAGAACTGGGTAGTTCTTAGAGAACTACCCAGTTCTCTAAGTCTAAGGCTCTAAGAACTAGCCTTATTTAGGCTTCTATACAAGGTATAGAAAGAAGCCTCATGGTCTGGCTTCGTGTCCATTGCGTTAATCTGTATTACGTTATACTGTATTGCGTTAATCTGTTAATCCGTTGTTTCGATTCGCTAATGCAATTTACAAATACGCAAATGTTCGAAAGAAATTTACTAAGTTAAAGATATTTTCAAAGAGGTCTCCCTATATAAACTACTTGTTATGCTTCTATACAAAGTATAGCAAGAACCCTTATGATCTGGCTCCGCGTCTGTCCGTCCGCATAATTCAAATCTAATCAGAACCTTCGAAATTGTGATTGTGACCGCAAAAATTTAATTAGTGCAGATTATCTGATATAACATTATAATAATATGGCGACCAAAAATAACAACTTTTTTTTCAATGCAGACCAAATATAAGTTATATTTTATTTACATAATTTTTCACCTATATAGGAAATTTAAATACGTTGATACGTTGATACGATGATACGTTGATACGTTGATACGTTGATACGATGATACGTTGATACGATGATACGTTGATACGTTGATACGTTGATCCGTTGATCTGTTGATACGTTGATCCGGTTTTATTGTAACCACAGCAGTGGCTTGATGTGATTGGTGAAGTTAAGTTGTAAATAAAAGAGAAAGATTAGGATTGATCGACCTTAAGAAATGGATCGTATATTACAGAGAAGTAAAGTTCCGGATGGAATGGAAAAGTTTGCTTATTATTGATTATATAGTAAATGATAAATACCAACCGCAAAAATATATTTAGTGCAGATTATTTATTTTCAATGCACACCAAATATAAGTTATATTTTATTTTCCTAATTTTTCACCTATATAGGAAATTTAAATACGTTGATCTGTTGATAAGTTGATCTGTTGATACTGCTGTGTACTTTTTATCATAAATTGTACACCTCGGGTTTTGTCTAACAGAAGATGGTCCTTGATGGTAACTAGTCCTCGCAGGATACCCAACTCTCACTTATGGCTCCACGTGCCACACCCTGGGAACTGCGTTGACCCGCAGGCGAAACTAAGTGAGGGGCCAGATATGGCAATAACCGAGTGGTTGCCGGTATAAGCAACTTCCTTAATAATTGTATTACCGATAGCTTCGGATGGATGAACAAGCAAGTATAGGGCACTTTCTTGTCCTTGGATAGAGAAATCATTCCTAAACGCGGACGAATCAAGCAATATAGTCAACGGCATAGAATGCAGATGGCAACGGAAAACCTTCTTCTTCTTCACTTCACGGTGTAGGCGTTATTGCTTGTTCCGGTACCCATCCTTTTCTTGCTCTTCCCACACTTGTTTTTCCCGGTGGTTTATATCGCTTGTTATATTACATGACCTTCTGCTGTTCTTTATTTGTTGATAGAATTTTCTCACATTGTTGGTACTATTTTCTTCTATTTCTTTCATTCTTCGTTCGATCCATTCGTTTTTCTTTCTCTTGTATAATTGACTTGCTTCTCTTCTTTTTTCCTTGTAATTATTCAGATCTTCTTGTTTGCTGGTTGCTAACCATTTCAGTCTTGCTTCCTTCTTATTCCTATTACTCCTCTCGCATTCATCGTCGAACCATGTTTTCCATTTTCCTTTATTTCTATATCCCAGTATGTGTCTTGCGCTTACTTTAATGTTTTCTTCGATATTGTTGTATAGAAGCCTAGGAACCGCTGCTAAAGCAAGTTCCAACTTGTTTAATAAGTGCTTTTTCTCACCGTTTCTTCATTATGTTCGACATTAACTTTTCCCTTACAGCTTTTTGGGTGCAGGTGCATACGCGCCCTTACGTGTTGGTTTCGTGAGTCTCTTTTAGCCGCCAAAACCATCGGTTTTTTTTCCGGAGCAGCTGCTTTTGGCTCCTATCGCGATTTTCTTGTTCATTTCCTTTCACTTATGTTTTTGCTAACACTTTTTGCAACGATCCCATTGGACAACGTAGCCCTCAGCGACGTTGCCCAATGAAATCACCGGATGACTTTTCCAGGAACACCGAGCCGCTATTGGACAACGTACTTCTAAGTACGTTAACCAATGACAACGCTCCGATCACCTGCTCACACACACGACCATCAGTCGTGGAAAGTACTAACGTTCTTCAACAACAGCCGACGGACTAACTGCCCAAAGCATCAATCTCACGCGGTTCAATTGGCTTTTCATGCAGAAAAAGCTCAATTCCATTTCCACACCAAATTGGGTGGTTGACTAGTGAACCATCGAACGATGGTTAACTAAACAACAAACCAATTTGATCGCTAGATTTCTTTTATTTTTTTTTATTTTTTACTCCGGTAAAAAATCCCCCTCTCCCACCCACCCAATTCCTCTCTCCCTCCTCACACCCACCTCCCAAGCACCATTGAGATTCGGCTCCAATGCCACCACCGGGTTGTTAGTCCCACTAAAACTAACCAACGCGCGTAAACCCCATAATGAGATGGAGGAGATTGAAGGAAGGATTCGCCTTCCAAATGCTTCGCTTCGCGAATCATGCTTGCTTGCTTGCTTGAAATATTTTCGCGTCGGTGCTTTTTGCCGACCGCCCGGATGCAACTTGTGTCCTCCCACTCTTGCACTCTTTGGTTGGGGGGGGGGCTCTTGTATCCGCCGGAGTACAACTGTATGCTCCCACTCCGTTGTGAGAGCGTCTTTTTGGAAACGGCCGAGTACAACTCGTATGCTCTGTCTCACTCTATTGTTGTACTCGATAGATAGCCGGCAGCTTGTTGTACTCAACTTAAATTCTCATTTTTGATAGGCCCATGTGGACCACGACGGGATATACTCGATTCTATTCACTACTAGTGCAATAGGCATTACAATTCATTTTGGTTGGCTCTGAAATTCCAAATGCTGCTTTTCGATTAGTCCACCTTTGACAAATGACATGTGAATTGAATAGTCATAAATATTCGAATAATCACTTCCAGTCATTTTTCCATAACAGTCACCAAAGACGAGCGAAGATATTTTACGCTACAAAAAATGGCCGACCGTTCCTAAACATGTTGTGAGAATCGAGCAGGTAGAGGACGTACCAGCAGAAAAATCACAAACAGTTGTGCAACTGTTACCACTGCTGAATGGGCCCAAGATCACCAGTTATCCCTATGTTCAATTTCAAGTTCAGCGCCCACCATATGATTTAAAAGTTTTGTTATAAAACTTTATTCTTTGTTGAGATATGTTTATTAAATTCAACATAGAAATTTGTTACATTGTACCTACATTTGTTGTTATTTTATGAATTTTTATTGGTCATTAAGAATAAGCATACTTTTTGGTTTCTGCAGAGTTCAGCAATTGGAAATAAGAAAGTGGAACCGTACATTCAAGAGTATAATTATTTCTAGTTTTGTCAGAATTTTGGTTTTTATAATCTTTTATTTGAACTCACCACTGAAAACTCACGCGGTTCAATGAGCTGACAATTTAAATTAGTAGCTAGGATAAGTATACACAAAAAATCATAACAATATGTACAATATTTAACAAAGGGCTTAACCTAATAATAGATAATGTATTATAATTTGTTGACATGTCGAAGTAAATATTGAAAATTGAATAAACATTATAACTTAATATTAAAGTGTTCTTAGTGAACATTTAAGGTCACAAAATTTACAACTAAAGGTTTTACAACTCGCCGGTATGAATTTTTAAATGGTTTTTTAAACTTGAACGTCGTGAACATTTATAGTCGCAAATTTCACAACCGAGAGGTTTCTCGCCGGTATGAGTTCTTAAATGCTTTTTTAAACTCGACAGTTGTGAACATTTATAGTCACAAAATTCACAACTGAAAGGTTTTTCACCGGTATGAATTTTTAAATGGTCCTTTAAACTTGAACGTCGTGAACATTTATAGTCACAAAATTCACAATCAAAAGGTTTTTCACCGGTATGAATTTTTAAATGGTCCTTTAAACTTGAACGTCGTGAACATTTATAGTCACAAAATTCACAATGGAAAGGTTTTTCACCGGTATGAATTTTTAAATGGTCTTTTAAACTAGAAGGATATGAAGATTGGAAGTCACAAATAACACAAATACACAGTTTCCTGCGGTTATGTATTTTTAAGTGTTTTTTTAAATGTGATTCTTGAACACATTTATATTTGCAAACTGCACAAGTAAATGAAGAAGAATGAGTTCTTAAATGCCGTACTAATGCTTGCCGACGTGTATATCTATAACCACAAACTGCACAATCAAATACATTTGAACTATTCTGGGTCAACTCCTCATCGTCTTCATTTTTAATGTCGATGGAATGATGCAAACCTTCTAAATTAAATTTCACATCCTCCAACTCTTCTTCTTTAATATCATAACTGCTTACTATCGAATTATTTGTTGTTTCCAACAATTTACCGTCGTTTTCCATAATTTCTAAAGTTTTCGAGGCTGGCCGCACTTGAGTCATATTCTTGATAAAGCGTTTTGTAAATTTTGAAGACGGAAGAGTGCTCATGGATTGGTACAAAATGACCCTTCTTAATCAACAAAATATTGTGTCGATTCTTGATTGTGTCTTATCATTTAACAAAACTACTGACCCACAGTACTGACCGCAAAAATTGCTTATTTGTTACAATGGCGTCCGTCGCCATTTTATATAACGCTTTCCCCCAGACGCCATCTAGTGCGGTGTTCGAACCTTAAGGCTGCGTGCAGACTGATAAAGCGAAGACGATTTAAGACAAATGGTTACTGTTCGAAACGGTCGAAATTGCAAAATTTCGTTAATTTACAATACACGCATGCAATTCTGCTTTCAGTGTCGTCTGGTGGCAAAACAAAATATCAGAGTAATGAAAATTTGTAGTAAGGATGAGTATGTCGTAGTTTATAATAACGTGATTACAGCTGTCATTTTAGTGTCATTAGTCTTAACGATTGCTAGAACCCTACTTTTCTTAAAGCCGTATTACATTAGAGCAAGAAATTGAGCAATTTTTGGAAAAATCTAAATTGTGTAGTATTTTGATTAGTCCCAACAAGCCCTGTTTGATATTAACACAATTTCTTGTACAATAAATAGTATGGGATTCTGCGCAGTTTATTGTCATCTGTCATAATTTGAAAGAAACTGTCAGATATCGAGAATTATTAACTAGCAGATAAAGTATCCTTAAAAATATTAAATATGGACATTGAAAGAGAATTGATAGCAGCAGGTACAATTTGCGCCAATATTGTGTTTAAGAAAGTGTTACAAAGACGACTGAACAGCAGGAAAAAATAACGAAGGCCACGAAAGACATGGCAAGAAAAGTGGCTACAGCGAAGAGAGGAGTAACATTAAATATGTTGCGATCTGAACTTTTAATCGAGGATCCCGGTGCATTTAAAAACTATCTTCGTATGGACGACAAATTGCGTAGAAAATTGTGTGTAAAATAGAGCACGTTTTAATATTTTCCAGACAATCTAAAAGCAAGACAATATTTCACACAATTTGCTGTTTGACACTACACAATTTAGATTGTTCCAAAAATTGCTCAATTTCTTGCTCAAGAAATTGTCTAATGTAATACGGCTTTTACACTTCAAATCTGCTCGGACCGACGACAAAAAGAACGAGATTCACCTAAACCCCTCCCCGCGCGTCACTGAATCGTGAAATTTTGCAAACCTCAAAGTGGATTTTCTCTATCAGAAGTTGGTTTATCCACCTATTTTAGTGTTTTCATTGACTTTTAAAAACATTAAACTATCCGAAAACCGATAGCTAAAATTGCAATTCGATGTTGGGCAATACGTACTCTTGCCCAATGCTGATCAAGATCATTGAGTACCGGGTGAATCGGGATCGCCTGAGACTGTTAAAGATATGAGAGAAATTTGAACATGATTCGCCGAAAGCCACTGAAACTCCTATGAAGTCGGTTACAAATCCACTAGCAGTAGCTGGAAGTCAAATAAAGTAAAATACTCCCTAAGGTAGTTTTAATAGTTTTCTGGGTAAAGTAGAACTTTCTGCAAACGGACCTATAACACTGCCTGAAGGTTGTTACAAAAGGTTCTGACGTTAATAATGTTTAAGCTTATGCACATTGGGCAACTCAGGTTCAATGAAAACGCTCCATTTTTGATCTGTCGATCTGCTATTTGTAATCTACACAGCTGACCTAGCAAGCATCCTCACACCAGACTGCTTCTTCCACCTTTTTGCAGACGACTCCCAACTGCTCATATCCGACCTCTTCAGTAGATAACATAAACCATGTTGTGGAAGTCCTTAACCAAAATCTCAAAAGGGTTTTGAAGATGGTCAAAACAAAACACTCTGGTCCTTAACCCCACAAAAAACGCAATGTCTGTGCATTGGGAGCCCCAGTTAATGTTGAAACAAAAAAGGTTTAGAAATTTGATCTAATATATTTCCAACATCCGTCTTGACTGCGCCAGTTATGTTGTTTGCCCAAAGAAACTATAAAAAAAAACAATTTGGATCTTAATAATTTATTGAAGTAGTTACAGCATAGTTAATACAACAGAAAATTGCTTATTAGAATAGTTCACACAAATATCATTAACAAGAATGTAAAGTTCAAGCGGGTGCAGGCTTCTGGTGAATACTTGGGAACATTTTTGAATGTGAACTTCGGTTTCACATAACACTGGTGTGAATTTTGAAATGCCTTTTTAAAGTTGAACGATCTGAAAATTTATGGTCACAAATTTCACAACAAAAAGGTTTCTCGCCGGTATGAACTCTTAAATGCCTTTCTAAATTTGTACGTTTCGAACATTTATAGTCACAAATTAGACAACTAAAAGGTTTCTCGCCGGTATGAATTTTGAAATGGCTTGCTAAACTTGAACGTTCTGAACATTTATAGTCACAAATTTCACAAAAAAACGGTTTCTCACCGGTATGAATTTTTATATGCTTTTTTAAAGTTGAACAATCTGAAAATTTAGAGTTACAAATTTTACAACAAAAAGGTTTCTCGCCGGTATGAACGTTTAAATGCTTTTTTAAATCGGATCTTTGTGAACATTTATAGTCACAAATATTACAGCAAAAAGGTTTCTCGCCGGTATGAACGTTTAAATGCTTTTTTAAATCGGATCTTTGTGAACATTTATAGTCACAAATATTACAGCAAAAAGGTTTCTCGCCGGTATGAATTTTTAAATGGCTTTTTAAATTTGAACGTCGTGAAGATCTATATTCACAAAGTTCACAACTAAAGGGTTTTTCGCCGGTATGAATTTTTAAATGCCTTTTTCAACTTGAACGGTGTGAACATTTATAGTCACAAATTTCACAACCGAAAGGTTTCTCACCGGTATGAATTTTAAAATGGCTTTCTAAACTTGTACGCCGTAAACATTTATAGTCACAAATTGCACAACTAAAGGGTTTCTTACCGGTATGAACTTTTAGATGCCTTTTTAAATCGGATCTTTGTTTACATTGAAAGTCACAAATTACACAAATAAATGGTTTCCTGGGGTTATGAATTTTTAAGTGTTTATTTAAATTTGATTCTCGAACACATTTGTTCACATGAGTTCTTAAATGCCGTATTAATGGTTGCTTACGTGAAACTTTATACCCGCAAAATACACACTCGAAAACATTTGAACTAGTTCGTATTATTTCTTCAGGGCCGTCTTCTTTGATGTCGATAGAATGATGCAAATCTTCTAAATTAAATTTCACATCTTCCAACTCTTCTTGTTTAATTTCATTAATGCTTGCCATCGAATTATTTGAAGTTTCCAAAAAGTTACCATTGTTTTCCATAATTTGTAAATCATCCGAGGGTGGGACTCGAGTCATTTTCTTCATAACAGGTTTAATTTATTTTAAGAAGTAAAAGTACTCATGCATTGGTACAAATTTACCCTTCATAAATTAACAAAATAATGTTTTTAAAACATTTAACAAAGCTATTGACCGCACAAACATCCAAGATCTTGAAATGGTGACTGCCATTTTATTTAAAGCCTCACACAAGGCGCCATCTAGTGCGGTGTCGGTCTAATTAGAATACGGAACTTAAGGCTGCGTGCAAACTGATAAAGCAAAAAAAATCCGATAACTTAGCATATGGGCGACCGCCGACCGAGTAGGCGGCAGCGGCCAACGCAACGGCTAGAAATGCAGCGCTACTATCATCCAT
This sequence comes from Podabrus alpinus, assembly GCA_932274525.1. NCBI lineage: Eukaryota > Metazoa > Arthropoda > Insecta > Coleoptera > Cantharidae > Podabrus > Podabrus alpinus. The sequence goes on along the minus strand of OW026452.1, from coordinate 39,573,508 downwards.
TCAGACATTGTTCGAACGGTCACAACTCGAACAAATTTTATTTTTATTTTTTCACAGTAACCTAGGTCTTGTAATTCGGTTCGCCGATTACTGTCCATTATGTCCGTCACTCTTGTTCTTTTCCTTATTACCTCATTTTTGACCCTGTCTCTAAAACTAACCCCTAGCATTCTTCTCTCCATTGCTCGCTGTGTTGTTCTTAGCTTCTCCGCCTTTACTTTCGTTGTGGTTGTCGTCTGCATCCAGTATTATATCTCCATCCCATATGTTGCAACAGGTAACACACATGCGTCGTATACTTTCCTTTTCAGATTTATCGGGATTTTTGGATTTCCGAGTATGTAGTTTAGCTTTCCAAAGGCAGCCCAGGTAAGTCCTATTCTTCTAGATATCTCCGCTGTTTGGTTAGTTTTAGAGTTTGTGATTATTTCATGTCCTAGGTACAAATATTTGTCGACATTCTCCAGTATGTGATTATCAATTTGAATGCTTGCATTGCAGGGACTCATTATCTTTGTCTTCTCTAGGTTCATTTTTAGGCCTATTGCCTTGGAAGCCTCATTTAGTTCTTGTAACATCGATTCCAACTCCTTTATGTCGCTACTAACAGTAACGATGTCATCAGCAAACCGCAAATGATTCAGATATGATCCATCTATATTGACTCCTTTTCTTCCCATGGTAAGGTCTTAAAGGCACTCTCCAATGCAAGAGTAAACAGTTTGGGGGATATTGTGTCGCCCTGACGGACACCTCGTTCAATATTGATCTTGATTGTATTTAAATCATTGTCAGTTTTGACATGCATTGATGCGTGTTGGTATATGTTTTTTATGAGAGCGGTATACCTGGAATAAATCGCGGCGTCGTCCATTGCTCGTAAAAAAGCCCATGTTTCTATTGAGTCAAATGCTTTATGGAAATCGATAAACGCTAGATGTAGCGGGATGTTGTATTCGGTAGTCTTTTCTATTAGTAGTCGTACAGTTTGCAAGTGTTCTATGGTGCTGTAGCCTTTCCTAAATCCCGCTTGTTCTATAGGTTGGTAAGAGTCCAATTTGTTTGTAAGACGATTTGTGATTATCTTAGTCAGTAGTTTATATATATGGGATAGGAGACTTATAGGACGGTAGTTTTCTAAGTTATTGTTATCACCTTTTTTGAATAACAAGATTACTTCGGCGTTGTACCACTCTTCCGGTATTTCACCATCTTGCAAGCATTTGTTGTAAAGGACTGCCAACACCTTCTGAATTTTCTCGCCTCCGATTTTCAGCATTTCGTACGTTATTCTGTCCTCACCCGGTGATTTTTTGTTCTTCATTTGAGTCAGAGCTCTCCAAATCTCAGAAGTTGTTATGTCAGGTATCTCCTCCGAACCCACGTTCATGATGGTTCGTTTTGTATTTTTACCATGTTTTTTAACTGTTGATGAATATAATTTCCTGTAAAAGGTTTCAATTATCTTGTATTACGCCCTTAAACAGAAAAATTAATATTTTGTTGTAATGGACCTTAATTTGCTCCGTGGCTGCTCAGTCAGATGAGTGGACTGCAAAATCCAGCTTCTTATCTCAGTGGTGGATGCTTATTTAGAGAATTGTTTCGTAGTTTCTTAGGTTAACGAAAGAAAAATCAAATTTAACTAATATACATATTGCGATGATTCGGATGAACACGTTACTCGGAATACGAACTGTCAGTTTTAAATTTGTTAATAATAAAGGTTTTTGCATGAAACTTGCGAATTGAAATAGAAGGTCAATTTTTATAGCAGTAACAAAGTCACAACGGAAAGAATAATTTAAATCACAATTAAGAATACAGGCGTCTACAAAATAAATTTAAAATGTACACATTAAAAATCCGTAACAATTAAAATTGTTAAAAATTATTAAAAATAAAATTGTTTAATATAAGAAATTGTAAATTACATGCATAAATTTGTTAATTAAGTATTTAGAATAATTTGTTAAAACATTAGATAAAATTTAAGAACATTACGTTGTGCATCGATTTTCATAATAAACCAGGTGACCGGTCATCCGATATAACATCATTGAACAATTCCATCAATAAACAATAATTATGTGTTTAAAATCATTGGTTAACCTAAAAAACATTAATAATTTTAATTTAAAGACAATTTCAAATTTCGCGGAATGACAAAATGGTGGACTTGTACTCACATATCGATTTTATTGACAAAAAAAAACACCTTGACGACGGACAAACAATCGAAGCTCCTTCCTGCTTGTTAGTCAATGGCGTGTCGTGTAATGTAATCCGCTCCTAAAAATAATTATAATTTGTGTAAAATTTGCGTTAAAAAGGAATAAATTAGTAAAAATATTATATTAAAAGTGAGTGTACACGTAATTGAAGTGAAATTAATTGGTTATATTTACCGATCGCCGATATTTTTGATAAAATATAACATTTTACCACGAGGAATCACAAGTTCGACGTAAAACGAATCCAGATATATTTGTGGGAACGAACGACCATCGCTGTGGAACAACATTGGAATTTGAAGGTGCTTTGTACCAACATCACGAAAAACACCAGATTTATAAAGGTAAACCTACAAACAATTTTTTAAACACAAATTTCGGTGCGACCATCGCGATTTATAACGCCACATGTTGTAGTTTTATAGTTGGGGTTAGCAATAAGAATTTGTTAATAATTTTAAGAAACATTTATTTGCATATTCACAATTTACATAATAAAAAATACATTTTTTTACAAAACGGATTATTTTTGGGATACCTGTATTCCCGAACACCTATTTATTTTTCAGCATTAACAAACTTGATGTCCGAAGGAACCGACTACTGAGAAAGGTAGGTTTCATGCAACAAAATTTAGTTAGCCGAGGTAATTAGTAAATTTATAATTTTTATTAAATTGCGATTGACGGGGTTTATCTGTTATCCCTCAGATCATCGTAATATATTAAACAATAAATAGTTCATATGGTACACAAAATTTACACTAATATTAATAGAGATATATTTTAAGCAAATATTAATAGCTAAATTAAAGTTTGACGCAGCTAAAAGGTGTAAAATCGCACGCTTGACGCAAAATTTGCAAAGTAAATTAATCTTTAAGTTAATTTTAAGTACAAAAAATAATTGACGATCATTTATACAGAAAAAGGTATGATTTACACAATAATTGGCCATGGACTAAATTTCTACCTTATTTTTGTGGTCGAGCAGCGTAGATGATGCGATGTAGCTAGTCCCGCTGTTGGTAGATGGATGTTCGATGAAGGCAGCTAAATTTGAAGTGTGGCCGGCAGAAAGAATCCAACAATAATTGTAATTGTTATGTCGCTAAGCATGGCACATTCGATTAACCAGCACACTATTGTTTAGGTTTGGTTTATCCACTATTTTTTTTAGTATTGCATTATAAGTTCGTTAACCGGTGTTTTATCGTTTATTTTTAGGTACAAAAGGCACTGAAGATGTTTCTTTATAGTGATTTAGTTTACCAAGATGATTGGTCCGTTAGTAACGCGACAATAATTGTTAGTTTACTATACACTTTTTATTGGTCAGCGGGTCTTTAAGGTGGGGGTTTTATCCCGAGAGAACTTTATTGTTTAGTTTCGTTCTTTCTTTTGGTAATTCGAGTTATTGGCACAATCGATAATGTTTATTCGCCCGTAAATTACTTAAATTACTGATTTATGTTCGAGATTATTAATTTATTTCACGGGTTGGTGATTATTAAATTTTTAATTAGTCCGAATTCGAAACTTATTAGTTCACTGGTTTTTAGGTTCACAGTTAAAATATTGTTAATTCGATATTCCGTTAATTATTTACTTGAGAGCCGTTACAGTTTTATTAGGAAAACGGAGGTAATTAATTTTCTTCGGTAGGTAGATATTAGAAAAAATTGTTAGGTACGAGTTGTGTTTCAATTGCTTGCTCGCAGACAACTAACTTTTTCGTTCCCTTCACGAGTTATTTTTCGCAAACCTGTGATAAGGTTACCCTTGAAGAATGCAAAATATAGAATTTATAATCTAATTATGAAAAACCGAGCAGGTGTTTATCATTGAATATAGCGCTGCATTTCATTGATATTGTCAAAATCTGAAAATCATATAATAATTCAATTTAAATATTTGACGATACGCCCCTGGTTAGTGAAAGAATTAAAACTGTCAAGTATTGCAGAATGATAAAATTCAGAAAGTAGGATACACGTGCAGGATGTGTGCTAAGGGTGATTGGACCCAAGGGCGTAGGAGAGGAAATGCTGGTTAGTTAGAAAAGTCAGTATTGTAGTGACAGTGAAAATGAGAGGTCGTTAGATATAAATAACATGGAGTGGAAAAGTTAAAATGGGATTGTAATGGGTAGTTTAGAATAAGGAAGAAATATTTAATATTCAAAGGATCCATAAATTAAGGAATACGTAGTTCGTAAGTTATATTTGTTATTTTGTTCTAATACTTTATTCTTTATTAGTTTTTTAATATATGTGTTAAAATGATCTTCGGTAGAATTTTATTTAAAACCATCTGAGTTTACGCTACCCCTAGTTCACAGCTTTATAACTTGTGGCAAATGGTGGAGGTCGCCGAGTTTTTTAAGGGTTTTTATCTCCAAATAAGAATCCGAAATGCTTTTTCGTTATAAACTTCAATTATAAATCAATCTTAATAATCCAGCGAATAAAATTAATTTTAAGTATAAACGGTAGAACGGTATAAAAACTATAAATTATTTTCAGTTAAATTAAAATTAAAAATGGTCCACAAGTTTAGTAAATGTCATATAATTCAATAAATACTTGGTATAAGCAGATTCCTTGAAGTTCATTAGAGTTCACGGTTGGTGCAATATGACAAGTTATGCATAAGATAAGGTAACGATGACGTCTTTTAAATTACATAAAAAATTCCATTACAATAATTGTACAATTTTACAATACATTAAAATATTTAAATAAATAAAATTTGTACAACATAATTTCAAAAAAGAATAGAAGAAATTTACAAGGGTTTAAAAGAAAAATTTTTTTTTTGATAATTTTAACGTAATAAAAAATGTTTTTTCGTAGTTAAAAATTTTTTTTTCGTAATTCAGTTTTAAAGGTTCAAATTTAACGAAGCATTTTAATCCAAAAATTTTAATGTAATGGAAAAATACCAATTTAATATATTATGGTGTAAACACTACGTGACAATTTTATAAAAGTCATAGAAACAATACCGGAAGAGGATTAAATTACAAAATTTGTTTTTACTTATAGGGTTTGTTACAATACTACTTAAATTTTAGTTGAGTTACAAAAAATTACAGCCTAATTTTCTTTAATGTAAAGAAGGATAAAATTTTGCCGTTTCTAAACCGGAAACGGACATTAAAGAAAATTTTGGAGTGGCAAAACTTGCATTTTCGTTTTACTGGGAAAAGACTACTATCCTGTAATTCATTTTTGAGTCTGAAAATGAAAGTAAAATGAAATGCATGGTTGACAAATATTTTAATTTACTAATAGATAATTATTGGCGTTTACAAATTTTAATTTAAATAAAAATTACAACTTCTAAATTTTTAAAGGATATTCATTAAATTATAAATTTTTACATACGATAGGTAGAGTGGTTTCAAGTTCAAGAAATCCCATTATTACGTTAAATAGAAAAATTCCATTATAAAAAATATCTTCATGTTATTAAACGTTTAAGTTAATTAATTTTCTTAGGATAACATAATATGAGTAGGGTAATAAAATAAATCAAATATAAAATTCAATTAGCATATGAAAATTATTTAATCTCTCAAAATAATTAAATCAAATGCCAAAACCTAACGTACTAACGCGGGCTAAAAGTAAATTAATGGTAAAAGTGATCGAGACGGGAGAAGTAGTAGATATATTATCAGATTTATCAGTAATTGAGAGTGCAGAGAGCGAAGACAGCGAAGAGGAAAGTACAGGACCGAAATATAGAAGTACGGAATTGTTAGATTCAGAAAAGTTACCTAATTTAGATTTAACTCAATTAAGATTAGGAAACGCGGATAAAGAGGAAGAAATTGAAAATATTCCGGAAACAAAGGACATAACCCACAAATTACCCAAAATGGCAAATTTAAATTGTACAATCGAAGAGGCCACAGTGGCTGAACATAACCCGAGACTACCAAAATTTATATCCCCCGAAATTTTTAATCCTGCTAAGTCAAACGCCATTAATTTTTTAAATGCATACGAACGTACATCAATCGCTAACGGGTGGAGCGAAATACACAAAATAAATTATTTTGGTTCTTTTCTAGAAGGTGCGGCTAATTGCTGGTATAAAAAATATAAAGATGATGAAACAAATAAAACAAAAACGTGGTCAGTGATAAAAAATGATTTCACAACTAAATTTGCGGGAGAATCTTCATTAAGGATCGCGAAAATTAAATTAACAAATAGGAAGCAGCAATTATCGGAAAATATTAAGGCATACTTTTATGATTTAACAGTGTTGGCTGAAAATTATAACAGCAACATGTCCAACGAAGATTTCATAGATTATTTTGAAAGCGGTTTACACCCTAAATTTTTACAAATGTATTGTACTCTTAAACACAGTGATATGACAACGGACGATTTAGAAAAAATAGTTCTTAAATTAAGTGATTGGGAAGATCGTACGTCCAATACCGGTTTAACAGAATGTACGGCTTTGTTAAATTTAAATAATAATTTCGAAAAACAATCAGATGGTTCGAATAAAAATATTTTTTCATCGTTTATTACAAAACGTGGTATTCAGAGTTCACCTCACGGGTTCACAGGAAATGGAAACGGTAGAAATTTTTGCCATATTTGTAACAAGACCGGACATGATACAGCGGTTTGCTGGTTTAATACTAGAAATAAAAGTCAATCATACCCTAAGTTCAATAATCGAGCATTTCTTGTAAGAAATGTTAATTTTGCAAATACAAGCAAATACGGACAAGGTAAAGATAGACCAAATTTTTGTAGAGGTAATAATTTTAACGAAAATAGAGCGAGTAGGTCATTTGGAAACGGTAGTAATAATAACAAACCATTTAACAGTACGAATTTTAACGATAGGAACCGAAATTGGTATGCCAGTCAGAATAATACCAGAAATACAAATTTTCCAAAAGGGCGGTTCGAAGGGGGCCGACAGCCGCCCTATACCAATTAAATGAATCGGGACAAGTAAATAACATTTTAACTATTAAGGGACGACTAAATAACAAAATTACAGAAATAGTGATTGATACGGGATCGACTAAAAATATTGTATCTAGTAATTGTGTAGAACGAGTGAATAAAAATTATTATATGCAATTTCTAAAGACTGCTGGGAATCACCGTGTTCCAATTTTAGGTATATCTAAAATTAAATTAGAAATTAACGGTAGAATTTTTCAAATTTCGGCTGTAGTGGTAGAAAAATTGCCGAAATCGATACTCTTGGGAAACGAATTTTTACGGGAAAATAGAGCCTTGATAGACTACAACGATAATACGATTTCGTTAAGAGGCAATTATAGAATCGTAAAGACAAGTTTCAACCAAAATTCAAATAATCAAATAAATTTAATAAATTGGAACGACTCCTCAAGTCGAAATTCGGTAACCAGTAAAACGCCAAAATTTCCAATACAAACTAATAAATTGACAACAGCGAGTTCATATCCCGAAAATTGCGTAAATCTGATTAGGAATGTCGACAGAATAAACAGTAATAGTCATGTAAGGTCATCGGACGAAACAATTATAAATTACAAACCTTTGCAAAACGGAGAGAGGTCAGTCCCATTTAATAAGTTACAACGTCCTAATTTTAAAAATGCTCCTATTAAATTAGAAAGAAATGAAGTGTCAATAGAAACTATCCAACCTAAAATTCAATGTAACAAAACCCCCGAAAATATAAATTTATTGAAAGAATTAAGTCAAGACATACGCGTAAGTGAACTAAACAATATAACTAAAGTAAAATTAAGTAAAGATTATATCTTAGGTCCCAAACAAAGAACTAAAATTGATTTATACTCAGAAAATAAAGCGCCATATTTAAGAGCATATTTATTTAACGCAAACGATATTTTCTTAACAAAAAATAAATTAGCCTTGGTATCTATTTTACAAAACGTTAAAGACAATATATTTACAGTCGATATCATTAATAACGCCAATATACCACTTAAATTATTCAAAGGTACTACCTTGGGAAATTTAAAATTCGACAGTGAGGTGGTAAATTTATTAATTACACAAGATTCACATGAGGAAATAAAGCGGGTTAGATTACCATCTACAGTAACTTTAGAAGATCATAAAATTAATAATAATTTATCAGACGTTCAAAAAACTCAATTAAAAGAGTTACTTTTAGAATTTAAAGACATTTTCGCCAAACAACCAAAAGAAATGGGTTTTACAAACATGGTTAAACATAAAATAGAAGTACAGGGCGCAAAACCGGTCAAAAGTAAGCCTTACAGGGTATCACAGAGGGAACGCGAAATTATCGATAATCAAATCCAAGAAATGTTAGACGCGGGGATTATAGTGAAATCACAATCACCATGGGGAAGTCCGATAGTTCTCGTAAATAAAGCAGATAATACCAAAAGATTTTGCGTTGATTACAGAAAATTAAACAGCGTTACCAAAAAATCGAGTTACCCATTACCTAATATTGATGATATTTTAACATGTTTAGAGGGCTCTAAGTTTTTTACTACTCTAGATTTGTTCAGCGGTTATTGGCAAATAGGCCTCGACGAAGATTCTAAAGAACTAACAGCTTTTATAGCACCGGGTTATGGTTTATATCAATTTGAAGCGATGAGTTTCGGGTTGTCAAACGCAGCATCGACATTTCAGGACCTAACCGATCGCGTTTTCGAGGGAATGAAGTGGAGTGAAGTAATGGTTTATTTAGATGATACGTTAGTTTTTTCAAAAACATTCGAGGAACATTTAGTAAGACTAAGGAAAGTTTTTGAGCGCTTGAGGGAAGCAGGTCTAACATTAAAGCCAAGTAAATGTAACTACGCCGAAAACGAGGTAAAATTGTTAGGTCATATAGTCAATCAAGAAGGGGTAGGACCAGACGATAGTAAATTGTTAGCTATAAAAAATTTTAAAACGCCAACTAATGTTAAAACCATACAAAGTTTTTTAGGTTTGTGTAACTATTATCGTAAATTCATTCAAAATTTTTCAAAAATTGCCAAACCACTGTATGAAGCAACGGCTAAAACAGGTTATAAATGGACCGACGCTCAAGAGAACGCATTTTCCGAGCTAAAAGACAAACTAACGTCAGCCCCTCTGTTAAAACACTTTAATCCTAAAAAAGGATGCGAATTAAGGACAGACGCGAGTTTCCAAGGGTTAGGTATAATTCTCCTTCAGGAGGACGAAGATAAAATTTTACATCCCATAGCTTACGGCAGTCGGTCTTTAACGAAAGCCGAAAGAAATTATTCTATTTCAGAATTAGAAGCACTAGCCGTGATATGGGGGTTACAATATTTTAGGCACTTGGTTTACGGCAAACCAGTACGAATAGTATCAGATCATCACGCGTTATGCTTCTTAGCAAACCTTAAGGACGCGACGGGTCGATTGGCTAGGTGGAACTTACGGTTAGCAGAATTTGATTATACAATAGTGTACAAGAGCGGAAGGACTCACCACGATGCAGATTGCTTGTCGAGGAACCCAGTTTTAGAAGCCACTCAACAAGACGAAGACGAGGCCAATGATATACCCTCGTTCATAGTAGAACCAGAAGAGCTAAGCGAACTACAAAGACAAGACGAAGACATAGCTAAATTAATAGAAGCTATGGAAGACCCACAAAACACAAACGTTAGTATAGGTTTAAAAAGAAAAAGCAAAAATTTTATTCTAATCGACGGAGTTCTTTATAAAAAAAACGCTAGCGCGAACGGATTAGAAAATTTATTAGTAATTCCAAAACATTTAAGATACGAAATTCTTTTTTCTAACCATAGTGAACCCTTGGCAGGTCATTTAGGCAACACTAAAACATTAATTAAAATTCGGAATAGATATTTTTGGGAAGGTCTACAAAAAGATGTAGAAAAGTTCATAAAAGGGTGCCCGGATTGTCAAGCTAGAAAAGGGAGAACAAACATAAAACCTCGTGGGTTGTTACAACCAATACCGGTAGGGTTACCTTTCGAGAGAGTGGGTATTGATTTGTTAGGTCCGTTTCCAAAAAGCAAAAACGGAAAAACAATGGTAATAGTAGCCACAGATTATGTTACAAGATGGGTGGAGACTAAAGCTTTGACTAATGGTCAAACGCGACACGTAGCCCAATTTATTTTAGAAAATGTCATTTGTAGACACGGTTCACCTAAATTTTTGTTAAGTGACCGAGGTAAAGTGTTTTTGTCGGAAATGGTTACTGAACTAACGCGTTTAATGGGTACAGTTGGACACTTTACTACTTCATATCACCCTCAGTGTAACGGTCTAACAGAAAGGTTTAATAAAACTGTAGTAGATATGTTAGCAAAATACGTAGATTCTGAACAAAAACAATGGGACACATATTTACAACACGTAACATTTGCGTACAATACGTCCATCCAAGACACTACGAGATTCTCTCCATTTATGTTAGTTTATGCTCGCGAACCTAGATTACCTACCGAAACCAACTTGAATATTCCTGTTAAAGAGGAAACTGTAGAACAAATACGTGACAAAATTTTGAATGCAAGAAGTATTGCAGTTCAAAACATCCAAAATCGCCAAGCAGGTGATAAAACGCGATATGATTCCAAACATACTAATATGGAATTTAAAGTAGGCGATAAAGTGAAAGTTTTTACTCCTACAAGAAAAATTGGGCGCGCGGAAAAATTATTATTACGCTGGTACGGTCCATATTTGATAACGAAAAAATTAGGAGAAGTTAATTACGAAATAGCTAAAGGCACAACAGCGAATGCGAAAAAAGACGTTGTGCATATTAGCAGAATGTTACCCTATTATGACGAGTGGGTGCCATCCCCAGCTAGTGTTCTTAATAATTAATAGCGTAAATAGTTACTTAAAACTCTAAAGTAGAATATTTTAAGCAACATAAATAGAATAATAAAATCGTAAGGGTATAATAAGAAATTTTTTTTCAGTACACGATAGGGTAATAAATTACTATTAATAAAGGGGTAATATTAAATGTAGGAATTAAGCCAATAAAAGTTTTGAATGTTTTAGAATATAAAAAGGCCGAATTTAGAAGGAAGAAACGGATAACTGAAATAGAAGGAAAATAAACCAATAGCATAAAGGAGTCAGGACGCAAGGCGCGTCATAATATTTTTGATTTTAGGTAACAAGTTGAAATAATCATAGGAATTCATACGCGGACAGTCAAAGAGTCATTAGGGTTAGTTTGGAAACCACTTTCAAGAGGGATGAGTGTGGTATGGAATGGAATGGAGAACAATAAACCGAATTGGATTTGGATAAGCAATGGATGGATGGAGAGATGGAATGGTTAACAAACCAAGGTAGTGTTGCCGAACGTCGTGGAATTCACAGCTCAACAACAAGAATGTGAAAAGGGAAAAGGGACTATTGATATCCGATTTGGGCCTGATCACCCCATTGAAGGTTATCACATAGTACTCCTGACTACCAATTCACGATTCTACATTTTCACAAGGAATATACCTGGAATTGGATTTGGAATTGGATTGTAATGGGTAGTTTAGAATAAGGAAGAAATATTTAATATTCAAAGGATCCATAAATTAAGGAATACGTAGTTCGTAAGTTATATTTGTTATTTTGTTCTAATACTTTATTCTTTATTAGTTTTTTAATATATGTGTTAAAATGATCTTCGGTAGAATTTTATTTAAAACCATCTGAGTTTACGCTACCCCTAGTTCACAGCTTTATAACTTGTGGCAATATTTACTAAGTAAATATACATTTTGCTACATTTTAATCTTTCTGTGTGCTTTATAAATGGAGAGTTACTTTGTAACGTGCGTTATCGTATGGATGTTGAACTCGCTATCATTTTTCGTTTAGTTTTTTTTAGTCGCTATCATAGGGGCTCTACTCGAAAGGATTGTCGATTACGCGTCTTTCGGAGTTAACATTGTAATGTATTCTAATGAATATATTATTCTTTGAGTATATACTTTGTAATAATATTACATTAAGGATTGCCGTATGCAATTTTGCTATTAGGAAGTATTTACAGTGGGAACTCGTTATGATGAATTTTATATCTAAAATTTATTATTTACAATACGACTTTGTAGTCGCGAAATAAGATTTCCTTAATTAGATAATGTTCTTTGGCCTTCTATTCTAGGTATATATAGGGTATATCGTAATTTTGTGTATGTACAGGGTGCTTCAATTTGAAACTACGGTGCACGCCGGAACACTTGGCAATCTCATTTCTGTTTGTTGTAATATGACCTTGATTGACTTTAGGCTTAGTTAGTTTTTGCCTGCCATTGGCCAGTTTACCTCTTAGTACTTTCATGTTGGAGTTTTCACTTATAACGTCCTGGATGCACTTGGTGTTATACGATCTCACATCTTTCCTGATCTGTTTTTTGACAGCTCTGTTCATTTCTTTGTATTCGGGTGATTCCCTATTCATGCTTCGTCTCCGTTTCAAAAGCTTTATTGTTTCTGGTCTTAGCTTGCTAATGGTTAATCTTATTTCTTGTGCGTGTTTTCAGCTTTTTCACAACCGTGTGGATATCAGATTTTATTGTTGTGGCAAGCGAGTTCACGTTCAGATGCACTAGTCTTTGATTGGTTCTATTTTCTTTCCGAGTTCTCTCATGTACTCCTCTTTAACAGCTTCCAGCTCGTTTACGTTTGGTAGGGCACATTTGTTAAAAAGCTTCCTACGCGTCAATCTATGTTGGAACTGTAAAGTTGCTCTCACTAGTCTATGATCACTTCCTGTGTTAAATTTATTTATCACGGAGACATCCATGCAAATTTTCTTATCATTTGGCGAGTATATAGTCTATTTCGTTTTTTGATCTGTACTACTCCATGTCCATTTGCGTTGTTTTGGTTTTTCAAAGAAGGTATTCATGCAATACATGTTCTCGGAACTTAGGAAGTTTAGGAGTCTACTCCCTCTCTCATTCCTCTCACCTAGTCCGAAGCTTTCCACAAATTCTGGGTCACCCACCTTTTTCTTGCCTATTTTAGGGTTGAAATCACCACTAATTATTGTGTAGTAGGATGCACTAACGGGTGCATGTAAACGTGGTAATTGTATAACCATGTATAACCCGTCTGGCGGGCGCTACCCACCTTGAGTGCAACCAAAAAAAAGAGGTCATCAATCGCAATCATCGTATTTTTAAGTACGCCGTTGATCTTTTTTTTAGGTAATTACCTTGTTTCGCCTAAATGTACATTTTTTTCATAAAAATAAAATGGTCACCATATCTATAGTCCATCTGGTTTTGGATTGCAGTAGAGGTCGCCTTGAACGGCAAGTCAGATTTACACAGGGAAACGTCATATAATTAAAGTGTATAAACAACAAAAAACAAATGTCACTTATTTGATACTTGAAAAAATCGAGTTAAAAGTATTTTTTTATCAAATAGTAATTTATCTTATACAAATTTTTTAAATTTAGCAGAAACTTTCAGAAAAAAATATTCGTGTTATCGCAAATAAAATTTCGGCAGTGTAAACGTGTAGAAATTTTATCCAATCATGCACGAAAGTCACGCTCAAGGTGACCAACAACACAATCACAGTGTGATCACAGTTATTTTCGGTAAGACGAAAATTTCATAAATTTAAAATCAAGTGACCAGTTTTTAATCCATTTTCGCGTATTACGATTTGGGGTAAATTTTAAGGATATTATTAATAAATTTACATGTTTAGTTATAAAGAAATTTATTTATTAAGGATAATACAAAAAGCTTGCAAGTAGAAACACTTAGATAAAAGATAAAATTTATGAGGTTATAAAACTTGTTTGTACACCTACAATTTAAAATTAATTACCATTACAATTTTTTCAATTAAATATTTATACAAACAAATCAATTGTGTAATTATTAAAAGTTACTGCATTTAAAAAGTCAATACTATAACAGGGCAAATTTAAGGACGATTCATTGAGTCAATTAATCAACAAATTCATAAGCCATCGTGAGATTTATAATAGAACTGACTCCTGAGGTAAGTGATTTCATGCGACAATTAAGAACCTGAGTTAGCCTGAGCATTACAAAATTAAAAATTATTAGTTTAGAAGTATATGTGATGTAATTACCCTGCCTCACTTTAATATCTACAATTGCTATTTGGAAAGCGGGGATGACGATTAAATGAGATTAAGGGCGGATTCTTTCGATTTTTTATTTTTAAATTAATTTGGCTTTTCACACTTGGAAATTTAAAATTTTAATTTCTCGATTTTGAAATTTATTTGGCCAATTTAATTCTGAAATTGAGCAGTTTAATGATCTGGTGAGCTACGCCGATGTTAGTAGGGGAACCTATGTCGAACAGATCAAAGGTGAAGAGTCGCACTAGGAGAAATACCCCGGTCCTCCAACGATGGGGGTTAAGTCATAAGAATAACAACTTTACACTTTAATTTAAAAGCTAAAAACCTTGGTACCATGCCTTGGAATATGGACAGGAAGAAAAAACAATAGAGAGGAATGGAAACTGGGGACGGAGAAGCGGCACTACCTGAAAACAAATCCGTTATAGATATAAATGATTTTTTAAATGTCTTTGTAAATGTGCTTCATCTGAACATTTATAGCGACAAATTACACAACTAAATAGTTTCTTGTTGGTATGCATTTTTAAATGGCTTTTTAAATTCGAACGAAAGGAACATTTATAATCACAAATTTCGCAATTAAAAGGTTTCTCGCCGGTATGAACTATTAAATGCTTTTTTAAATCGGATCTTTGTGAACATTTATCAAATATTACAGCAAAAAGGTTTTACGCCGGTATGAATTTTTAAATGCCTTCCTAAAGTCGAAAGATCTGAAAATTTATAGTCACAAATTTCACAACAAAAGGGTTTCTCGACGGTATGAATTTTTAAATGCCTTGTCAAATTTGAACGTTGTGAACATTTATAGTCACAAATTTCGCAACCAAATGGTTTCTCACCGGTATGAATTTTAAAATGGCTTTCTAAACTTGAACGCTGTAAACATTTATAGTCACAAATTTCACAACTTAAAGGTTTCTCACCGGTGTGAACTTTTAAATGCCTTTTTAAATCGGATCTTTTTGTACATTGAAAGTCACAAATTTTTAAGTGTTTATTTATAAATGTGATTCTCGAACACATTTATATTTGCAAACTGCACAAGCAAACGACGAAGAATGAGTTCTTAAATGCCGTATTAATGCTTGCTTACGTGAAACTTTATACCCGCAAACTAGACACTCGAATACATTTGAACTAGTTTGTATTATTTCTTCAGGACTGTCTTCTTTGATGTCGATAGAATGATGCAAATCTTCTAAATTAAATTTCACATCTTCCAACTCTTCTTGTTTAATTTCATTAATGCTTACCATCGAATTATTTGAAGTTTCCAACAAGTTACCATTGTTTTCCATAATATGTAAATCCTATAGACCATTTCATTTTAGCAAAACTCATTGGCGCATGCGTCAAATCAGCTGACGATTTTCGAACCAAGTGTGCATATGTCCATATAACGTAGTGCTAATTATTTAATCATTTATTGTTAAAATGGAGCATAAATTGAATAAAAAACGTGTTGGTGCCATTAAACATTGTGTTTAGTGTTAAAAAAAACATTATTTGCTGCAATATTTGGATTTTTTAATGTTGCTCCAGTCACTTAATTTGACTTGTCTATGGGGTATATCACTAGGGGCATTCATCTTGGGCAAAATGGTGGTAAAAAATATTGTTTAAAACCAAATAGCACAAAACTATAACAAAATATCTAAGACGATATTAGCATGCGTTTTAACGTAAAAGTTTTGACATGGTTCGAAAAACAAACATCAGCTGTTGGCTTCGCGCAAGCGCTCTCGTTGCGTGAAATGGTCTATTCTTCATAACAGGTTTAATTAATTTTGAGAACGTAAAAGTGCTCATGGTACAAATTTACACTTCTTAAAACAACAACATTTTGTGTCGATTCCTAATTTTGTTTTATCATTTTACTAAGCTACTGACAGCGCGAACTGCTAAGATCTAAAATGGTGACCGACGCCATTTTAAATATAAACTATCCCCCCAGGCGCCATCTGGTGCGGTGTCCGTCTAATAAAACTGGTGGTCCAAAAGTAATAATCGCTGTACTTTTTTTTATTTCGTTTACCATTCCCCTAATTTTCAACGGATTTTTACCATTTTCATCGGGCCTCTAAGTTTAGTCAAGAGATGAGATTTTTTAGGTCGTATAAATGTTATACCAGAGAGCGTTAAAGGGTTAATTGATACACGGCCCCGTTCGACAGTTATGCTGTGTATGAAAAAGAAAGAAGAAACGGGGCCGTGTATCAATTAACCCTTTAACGCTCTCTGGTATAACATTTATACGACCTAAAAATCTCATCTCTAGACTCATGATAGTAGTAGTACACAACTTTAACTACCTGGGCTCTCTGATTTCTAACTCTGAAGGGAGTACGCCAGAAATAAGACGACGACTGGCCATGGCAAGAACATCAACCACAAAACTCGTCAACATATGGAAGGACACGACAGTTACTAAAAAAACAAAGATGAGGCTTCTGACTGCACTAATATTCCCAGTGGCCACATATGCAGCCGAGACATGGACGATGAGGAAGGACGATAGAAGAAGAGTGGAGGCCTTCGAAATGTGGACATATAGAAGAATGCTGAGAATCCCGTGGACGGCACACCGCACAAATGTGTCTATTCTAAACGAGCTGAAGATCGAAACACGGTTGTCGACTAAAATCAGTCAGTCCTACTTGAGATATTTCGGCCACATTGCTCGAAGATTTGAAGCAATGGAGAAGCTGATGATCCAGGGGAAAATCGAAGGAAAGAGGCCGAGAGGAAGGTCCCCTACAAGATGGGTGGACCAAATAAAACCTTTAACTGGACAAACCCTACATGAAGCAACACGTGCAGCGCATGATAGGGAAGCGTGGAACAGCTCTTTGAGGACGCTGTCATTATAATACCACTATGTCCTTCCGCAGGGCGATGGATACTGCGAGAGAGAGAGTCATGATATACGTTCATACTAAATTTCACGACATTGTGTTTAACGGTTTAAGCTGTGTGATTGATACATACAGACGGACATAAAAGAAATTTATGAAAACGTTGTAATGTTGAACTTTGAATTTAAATCTCCCGCTATCATCCTACAAATCTCAACATCCGGAACTTCAAATACCATCGTTCTAATTCATTAAGCCTGTAATCTGTCTAGCAACCCACACGTTGTAAATACCCTACCGTAGTACACCTCAGTTCTGTCATTGAACGGGAAAGCCCGGTTCGTGAAGATTGCATTACCTCTAAAACATAATTAGCTTACCTACATCATACACAGTGATTCAAAGAAAGATGCCCTGTTGTTCGATGCATAATGTGAACGAAGTTCACATTCTCAAACCTAATTGACTAAATAAAACATTAAAACACCCAATTTTGTACTTAGATTTTTATTTATTACTAGTATATAAAAAAAAATGAAAAAAAGCACAGGAATGGATCGACAATCCAAAATAGCAATGAAAGTTATCTCTTATTGATATTAAACCAAGTGGACACAACTCATTATTGAGTGGATTTTGACGTTTGTAATAATTTGTTCATATTTATTGGTAATTCATTCGTCATTTCTGATAATAAGGTCAGTGGTAATTCATATTAATAATAAAACACATAAACTTCTCTTAGAGAATATTCTACAGCCTAAATTGTGACTGCGAATTAAAAATCATACCTTCGATCCACTTTTGAGATCAGTAAATATTTAATAAATCGTCGGCTTACTGCTAAAACAAGATAACTCCAAAATGATAGTTTTGAGTACAACTGATTTTAAAGTTTGATTCACCATAAACAAGTTAACAAAAGTTAAAAATGAACTTCTTAATACTCCTTTAATATTTGACTTACAGTTATCAGGTTTCGTCAAAATGTAGTTTGCTCTTATTTGAATGCAATCATGTATATAACTCATTTTGTCCAAAAATGGAGTTATCTTGTTTTGGCAGTAAGCCGACGAAATATTAATTATAGGTAATCATTTTGAATTTTGATTCCCCTTTTGAGAATGTTTGTTATTGTCATCAGTCTGTTACGACTGGATTTAGCTGAATCGTAAGTCGGGCTAATTTACACCTTCGACTTCGATGAATGTAAGTTGGACTAATTACGCCTACAACTTTTATACCTGTAAGTCGGACTAATTTACGTCTACGACTTAAATATTAGTATTAGTCTAATTACGACTAATCTAATTTATCACCTGAAAGAAACCGTAATATTTGTTTATAATACCTGTAAATTACACCTTAGTATAACAAAAGCTCTCCCTTATCGAATAAAGCAACACCTCCAAGCTCCACGCAATGTTCAGGGAGGGGGGGGGGTGAAATATGATCACTTTATAACAAACGTACATTTCTATGGCTACTTCCATGCTCCTGTCTCCTGTCAGGAATTTGCACAAATCACATTCCGGCCTCTGGCTTGTCGAGGAATTTTTCGCGGCTGTGACTTGCTAACATCATCATCATCATCAACAGCACGTCATAGACTTGAAGTCCGTTACGCCACTCTATTATTTTGGTCCGACCATCTCTTCTTTGGTCGTCTCACGTTTCTTTTTCCTCTATGTTTAATAAAAAATTTGCTTCGGTATACGGCTGTCTTCCATTCTTTCTAGGTGTTGCACCCAATATCTTCTATATTTTTCAATGCGTTCACATAAACTGAATATTGCGAGTTCATTTCTGATGTCCGTATTGCGCTTTCTATCCATTCTTGTATATCCTGCTATTGCTCTGAGGAACCTCATTTCCGCACTTTGTAGACGCCTTTCCATCTCTTTTGTTATTGTCCATATTTCACTTCCATAAGTGATAGTTGGAATCGATATCGTTTTGTAGAACTTGATTGATGCGTTCTGGTTTGATTTATTCTTAAAAGTTCTTCGTATTGTTCCGTTTATGTAGTTGAACTTTTCAATTTTGTTTTGTATGTCATTTTCCTCATATAGCGATATCATGCATCCCAAAAAGTTGAAGCTTCCTGTTTGCTCAATAGTCTGGTTGTTTAGTACTATTTTAGATCTTACCGGCTCCTGTCCTCGAAAAGCCATTACCTTCGTTTTGTTGGTGGATATTATCATGTTGTAGGTTTCCAGTATTTGCTTCAACTTAAATATTGCAAGTTGTAGGCAATCTTCGGTTTTCGCTATTACAGCCTGGTCGTCCGCAAAGAGCACGGTAATTACAAAATCTCTTTTGTTTAGGTTTGTTGTATAATGTGTGATTTGTTCTTTCCATATACGTATAGCATCTTCTAAGTATATTGTTGTGGTCCCCCACTTGGCTATTTGAGAAATTGCCAAGAAAAGGATTCCCACTTCAAAACTTCTCTCTATCTCAGGGTTAAAAACTCGCTTTAAAAACGTCTTATAAGCCAACAGTCAAAAGAAAACAATCGGATAGCCAAAACACATTTAATAACATCAATATTAAAATAACAAAATCAAAAACAACATAAACATAAAAATCGAACAACTTAATATTAAACAATTTTTATGCTAACCTTTTATATAGCGTTAATCACCCACACACGTCTTATTTATAAGCTCTCTAAACTCGTTTCTCTTTATTTTCTTCTGCGGCTATTTTGTCGCTTCTTTAAATTTAATTAATTTAAATTGGTTTAAATTTTTATCTTCGTCTATTATCAAATGGGACTCCCAATTTGCGACTCTCCTTTTCGCTGCGTGCATTCGCACTCCCATTTATTTATTGTGCGATTATTTTCGCTTCTTTAATTTACTCTCTCTTTATATGAGACCATTTTGTAGCCTCCTTCAATTGAACTCTCTCTTTATATGAGACCGTTTTTGTAGCGTCTTTTAATTGAACTCACGATTTTTCGACCATCTCGGTCGCTTATTTCAATCGAACCTCTGTTTATATTCCTATGACAACCTCTCCTTTTTTTATTCCTATTTGATTTTATCTCATTATTTTGTCATGTCTTTTGTGTTGCCTATCCAAGTTATCAT
Organism: Podabrus alpinus; assembly: GCA_932274525.1. NCBI lineage: Eukaryota > Metazoa > Arthropoda > Insecta > Coleoptera > Cantharidae > Podabrus > Podabrus alpinus. The sequence goes on along the minus strand of OW026452.1, from coordinate 39,553,184 downwards.
CAGGCGTTTCATTTTTATCATCACAAAAACTTAATCTAACAAAACTTAATCTAACAAAACTTAATCTAACAAAACTTAATCTAACAAAACTTAATCTAACAAAACTTAATCTAACAAAACTTAATCTAACAAAACTTAATTTAACAAAACTTAACTAAAACATTTAAAAACTCTCCGACCGTTTACCTTTGCACTGTTCGCCCATAATCGTGGTAACACGGTGGACACAACAATATATTAAATAGTGTCGGCGACATACTGCAGCCCTGTCTTAATCCTGTATTTATTTTTTCTTTTTTATTTTCATTTTCTGCTATGCATGTGTGGGTTTCTCTATACATTTTCTGTATCGTCATTATTAGGTGGTATGGTATTCCTCTTTTTGTTAATATCTCCAACAACTTACTTCGTATTACTCTATCGAATGCTTTGACGTAGTCTTCATATGCTATGTGGGTTTCGCGGTTATATTCCTGGTGCTTTACAATGACTTGTTTTATGCTGAATACATTGTCCATACATGATCTTCCCTTCCTAAATCCTGTTTGTTCTTCCAATATTGTATCCTCTGTGATATTTTTCAATCTATTATTGATAATTTTCGAGTATATCTTGTAAGAGGTATTCAGCAAGCTGATCCCTCTGTAGTTCTCACACATCGTTCTATTGCCTTTTTTGAATATAGGTATTATTTTTGCCAGTTTCCACTCTTGGGGCGTCTTTATTTGTTTCCAACACATGTTTATAAATCTTAGGAGTCTCGTTTTCAGTGTTCCGGAGCTGTATTTGAGTAGTTCTCCGTTAATTCCATCAGTTCCCGTTGCTTTATGGTTCTTGATTTTGTCTAATGCCTTAGTTAATTCTGTTATATCTATTCTATCTACTTCTCCATGATCTTCTTCTATTTCCATCAGCGTCTCCTCTTCATTTTGCCATAGTTTTTTTATAGTATTTGAGCCATTCTTCGTTTTCTATTATAGTTGTAATTTTCGCCGTATCCTTTTCCTTACTATTTAAATGTTTCATTATGTTATAAGCAATGTTTTGTCGCCCGTGTACATCATTTTCGATTCTACTGATGAACTCCTCCCATTTATTCTTCTCTATTATCTTGTGTGTTGCATTGCAGTAATTTAAGGTACGCTATCTTTTTACACTTGACTGCTTCCTTAAGTTCATCATCTATATATATAAAATTCAATGTATGTATGTATGTATGTATGTTTTCTATACAATTCTACACCGTTTGACCAATCTCTACCAAATTTGGTGTAGAAGCTATTTACAATGCTACGAAAAACATAGGCTATTAGAATCTTGCCGCGAACTTTGGTCAAGCGCTGTATTAGCTTGACCAACGTTAGTGCGGATCAACGGATCAACGTATTAACGAACGATATCTATATTGCTATGTGCTGACGTAGCCTCACGTTGGGCTAGCCAAAAAGTGCTATGTAGGGTTGTCGTTTTTAATCGAGCCCCACGTTATGAGCCTAAAAGTGCTATGTACGGAGTGCTTTAAGCTTGCCTTTGTAATAGAGCGGTAACCTTTGATAGTGCGGGTTTACACAAATTAACCCCGTCAATAGAGACGTTTGCAATTTTATTGTCGCAAATAAATATTTACCTCGGCTAGATATAATTTTTATTGTAAGCATGAAACCTACCTCTATCTCGGGCTGGATTCCTTCCGTGACCAAATCTGTGAATTGCTGAAATCAAATATTTTTGGATCTCGGAACAAGATTGAAAATAATTCTCCGTTTCAAAGGCAAATGTAAATTTTATTGTTTGTATTATAATTATAGCAAATAAAAATTCTTAATATTAATAAAATAATTCCTTAAAATTACCCAAACTGTTAATTTTAACGTAGGCGCAACGCGGTGATAATTTTTACGCACGCACTGAATTTTATAAAAATTATAAAGTTTTATGTAGATTTACCTTTATCTAGGGTTTTTCTGGTTCGTAAGATATTTGACCATGAATCTTATCTGCTTGCGTAGAGCGATCAGCTGTTGTACCATTGATAAAAACGGATGGGTGTCGATGCACAGTTTTACCTCGTGTAATTTTGTGAATAGTTTTTGTTGAAAATCTCACTAATCACTGGACTTTTCTTTTATAAAACACTTTAATCTGACGTAAGTAATTATTATTTAATTATTCTATACTTTTGTTGTTAATTTCTATTAAAAATTTTATTAATTCAATTAAATTTTATTGCAGCACAAAAATCACCATTTGCATAACCAAACTTCGTTTTATTAATTATTTATCCTCCTTTGTTTTTGTTGCCTTGATACCCCACTTTCCAGGCAAGGTTGATTATTATTTTTGTTGAAAACAACAACATCGATATTGCATAGTCAGGTACGTATTTGCCCATTTTGTTTTGACAAAATTTTTAATGAAATTTTATCTTTTCCAGATTGAATTGGTTTACTACATTCCATTTGGTTGTTGTACGATAAAATTGGTGAAGATGTATTATCCATTTACTGTTCATTGACTAACGAAACACTTTAATGTCATGTAATGTTTTAACTTGCTATTAATTTTATGCTAACAAATTTTTCATATTAATAAGTTATTCAACAATATTTTGATATTAATTAGGATTACTCATAACTAAACAAATTGATTTTAAGACTAAAATAACAAATTTTATGATAACGGAATTTAAATTTCACATTGTTAAATTATTTTATTAATCTTTGTTCCATGAATGTAATTTGAATTAATTTTTGAATTTGAATTAAAGTATTTGCTATCAGATGGAATCTTTCCGTATGATTTTAAAATAAGTCTCATGCTTTATAATCGTTGATCAACTTTTGAATATTAACGTACGCATCTCTATTAACGTGGTCAGTGCATAACATCGCATTGTTGCCCCCTATGTTAAGATACAATTTATTCGAAAATACCCATTTTCGTCATAAATTTTAGATTAACATAAATGTGCGTTAATTCATACACAACAAAATTAACTTTTAACGTAAAATTGCTTAACAAAATATCAAAATTAACTTAGTAAATTAAATTAACTGTTCAAGAACTAACTAACTAATTATATTAAATTCAAACTATCCTAATTAACAAATTTAATTAACAAATCTGACCAAGATTATTATTATTTTGTCCCTAGTATTATGTTTACCAATGATCGTTGTTTTGATCTTTATTTTATTTAAATTTTTATTTCATTATTCGTTTATCTTTAATCTGTTCTTTACTTAGGTAGCCCCATTTAATCTAATTTAATTTACTCTGGTGACTAAAATTTCTTTTCTTCTTACCCCCTTGTTAATTGGTTTTAATTTACTTATCTTTGGTATCCTTATTTTTATTTCTCTATCATAATATTTCCATTGTTTTCCTCATTATCATAATTCATATTTATTTTCCCCCCTTTATATATCTCATAATATTTATTCATAAATTCTCCACATCATAATATATCATATTCCCTCACAATAATAATTCATAATAATTCTTATTTCAATATTAGACATTTTGCTTTTGATACCAATTTATTTTAAACCCCTTTGCTTTCAATCTGTTGTTTCCTATTCCCTTTTATATTATTCTTTGTCACCGAATACCTTTATTTACTTAATCAGACCTACATAAATAAATTTCCTAACCCGCATTATATTATTGTTTTTAAATGAATCCAATTTTCAATAACTATTTCTTTCCATAAATTTTTAAATTACAATAAAACTTAGCTATTTCCTAAAATTAATACTTTCTTGGTCAAATTATATTTTCAGACAAAATCATATTTACAATTGTCTTTGGTCCTATTCTACTATTTCCTCAGCGGTTTGTTATAGACGTTGTTATTCTTTATTTTTTTTTTTATTAAGTTTCGCTGTTAGCGTTTTCAATCATTATAGTCCCATCGTCCCATCGATAAATCATATCGATGTGGAATCGACCTCTTATTATATCCGAATCGGGATGTCGTATTTGATAGGTACACTCGCCTACTTTTTCATCAATAATGAAAGGTCCTTCGTAGGGGAGTTGAAGTTTTTGGCATTCATTGTGCTCTCTTCGGCCCAGTCGTAATTTTTTTATAATCACCCATTCTCCTATTCCAAAATTGCATTTTTTCTTGATTTTGTTGTTCATCTTTCTTGTGTATTTTTGACTTCTTTTCTTGAGTCTTTTCCTAACTTCTTCGAGTATTTCATCATGTTCTTTTTCAGATTGATTGTATATCCATGGTCTGTCCGGTTGTTGGTTTAACATGAGGAAATGTGGCGTTCTTTCCGTCGCTATGCTTGGGGTATGATTAATGAAGTTTTCTACCGTTTCGAGTTTACTATACCATGAAGGTTGATCATCGTGTACCAGGAGTCTGAGGAATTTAATCGTCTCTTGGACATACCTCTCACAGATGTTTCCTTGTGGATGTCGTATGGAACAATACGTGACTTTTACACCACGTTCTTCCCAATGCTGTCTAAAACGTTGGTTATCGAAGTAAGTTGCATTATCAACTAAAATTCTTTTTGGTTTAATAATTTCGTTACAGAAACGATCCAGAAGTTCCAGCGAAATGTCCGTTGTACATGCTACCGTTGGATATAATTGGACAAATTTTGTGAAGGCATCAACTACGACGAAGATGTTATGAAACTCACTACTGGCTATTAAATTACCGATATAATCAACTGCAACTAACTCCCCAGGTTGTTCTAGTTTTAAGCTTTGCACGATATTTTGATTATGAAAATTTTTAAATTTACCCATTTGACATAATGAACATTGGTTAATGGTACGTTTTATAATTTTTAAATCTTTATGGCAGAAGTAATTTTCCCTGAACATAAGCCACGTTCTCTTGATACCGGCATGTCCAAATTTTGAATGTAACGCGTTTGTAATATTTATTGTGGTAGGTTCATCGACCACATATAATTCTAAATTTCTCACAGTTTTTATGATTACGTTATCTTTATATTTAAATGACTTTAGGTTTTCTTGATCGTTATTATCTAATTTAATTTTTAAGCTATCAAAACATTCATTTTCCTGAGCTAACAAAACATCCTGACGTGTAAACGGAATTTCGTCATCAACCAGTTGGTTTAATGCAATCAAAATTTCTTTCGGCTTATTTAACGGGTTATCTTTTCTACTAAGCGCGTCTGCAACAATATTATTTTTGCCTTTAATGTGCACGATGTCGAATGTGTACTCCATAATGAGCAAACTCCACCGATAAATTCTATTATTCGTAAATTTTGTACGCATTAAAAATGTTAACGCCGAGTGATCAGTGTGTATTTCAAAACGGTTGCCGATTAGGTAAAATTTTAATTTTGTGAGCGCAAACACGATAGCTAACATTTCTTTCTCGGACGTGGAATAATTAAGTTCAGATTTCTTTAACGTTCGTGAAACAAAACTTATCGGTTCTTCCTCCCCATTACGCATTTGTATTAAAGCACCTCCTACCGCAAAATGACTTGCGTCTGTCTTTAGTATAAACTTTTCTTTAAAATCGGGATGAAGTAGTTTGACGTTCTCATATAATGTATTTTTCATTTGATCAAAAGCTTTTTGTTTGTCATCGTCCCATTTCCACCTTACCGATTTCTTCAGTAGCTCAAGTAACGGAACTGTTAAATTAGAATAGTTAGGTACGAACCTTTTATAATAATTCATTAACCCTAAAAATGATCTTAATGATTTTAAGTTAAATGGTCTACGGTAGTTTTTGATTTCTATTATTTTGCCATCGTCTATCTTAATACCCTCGTTTGAAATTATGTAACCCAAATATTGAACTCGCGTCTTGTAGAACTCACATTTTTCTATGTTGAGCTTCAAGTCTGCATCATTTAATGCTTTTAAAATTTTATCTAAATGAATTTTATGAATTTCTTCATTTTCGCTGAAGATTATTATGTCATCAACATAGTGTGCACAAAAATGACTAAATTGGTTGAGAATTACTTGTAATGCACCGATGAGTGCCGCGCTGCTAGTGGATAATCCAAATGGAACAACTCTAAAGATATATGTGTTTCCATCGACGCTAAAACCTGTGTATTGTTGTGAGTCTTTATGTAATTTAATCAGCCAAAACGAATTTCTTAAGTCGAGTTTACTAAAAGTTTTTGATGATCCCAATTTTGATAATAATGACTCCATAGTTTCCGGACTTTCAAACTGGGGTTTTGTAACTGCGTTTAACCCCCTCGCGTCTAAACATAATCTTAAACTCCCGTCTTTCTTTTTAACAATAACGAGTGGATTTAAATAAGCTGTCGGCGATTTTATTATGATGCCGTCATTTAGCATCTTTTGAATTTCTAATTGTACCTGGTGTTTGTAACATTGCGGAATAGGGTAATTCTTACAGCGGAATAGCTTGTCTTTGATAATTTGTAACTTGTGCACGTAATTTTTCGCGGTACCCGACTCCTGATTTATCAATGCGTCGTATTTCGTAAATAGTTTTATAACTTCTTGAGTGTAATCATTTGGACAATCTAATTTTATGTTTTTCAAATCCCCTTTGTTTTTATTTATTAACTGTGTATCCCAATTAGCATTTCTTAAACCTTTTTCCCTGTCATAATTAACATAATTAACATTGTATTCCCCTTCTATTGAATTCTCCACTAACATTTCCGGTTCATTCCCATCAGTGATTTGATTACCTAAATTGTTTGTCCAAGTGATCTCTTTGTTTAATATTTTTACTACCTTCCGTTCTGCATCAATGATCATATTAAATTTATTAATTAAGTCGATTCCGAGTATGCATTGCATAGATAAATTTTTAATAATTAAGATCGATTCTTTTATAACTACATCCCCTATTTTAATTGTCGCGAGTACGCTTTCGTTTGCAGACGAGAACTTTTTCTGGTTTGGCGTTACCAAATTTACTATCTTTGTTTTTAAAATTGTATCTTTAAAATTTTCTTGATTTTTCGAAATTACCCCCTGATTTATTAATGAAATTTCTGCCCCTGTATCTATTAAACAAATTATTTGAACGTTATTAATATTTACCATAATGTATGGCAACAAATCAAATTTAGTCTCATTATTTAACCCCCCTGTATTTTCGATACTGATAAACTCTTTGGGATGCTGATAAGAGCTTATCTGCATATTTCTTGGCACGCCGTTTATTGAAAATCCTGTGGAGAAGATGTTTCTTCCTCCACGGCAGGTGTTCTATTTATCGTAACACTATTAATCGGTCTGTTTTCTGTATTGGCTGACGTTCGGTTTGGGAAACGTTCGTCGCCCCCTTGTTGATTATTTTGGTCGTTTGTGCGATTGTCATAACTACGCCAATTTGACTCAAATCTACCTCCTCTCTGAAAACGTCCACGATAACCCTGATTATAATTTCTATGATTTCCGTAATAGTTACCTCGACCAAAGTTATTTCGATTTGGGTTGTACCCTGCGTTACGATCATCCTGACTATCCTGATTGGTAGTATTAAAATTATTATAACCACCCCTACGATTTTCAAAATTATTTTCATTTCTACCGTAATTATTATTGTTCTGGTTATAATTTCCAGATCGTTCGTAACGGTTGTATCTATTGTCCTGATTGTTGCGATTGTCGTTCCCATTATTGTGATAAGTGCGCTGGTTATTCGATTCGCGTTGCCCCCCTGAATAATTGTTAAAAGTTCTAGTCGCGTTATTATAGCTTAGCCTATTGGCTCTTTCGTCCATGTTAACCGCATCTGTTCTCCTTAACAATTTCGATAGTTCGGATATCGTGTTTATATTTTCTAGAGCTACCCGATTAATTATATCTTGGCAGAAATGATTAGATAAGTGTTCAACGATTTCTTCCTCGGAGACTTCCGGTTCAAGTTGCGTTACCTCGTTAATGATGTTCTCCGCGTAATCATTGCGGCGACCGTACCCTTTAAATTTACCGTTCATTAACTCGTTACGTATTCGCCCCTGAGCTTGCTTGTCCCAGTAACGATCTAGAAATAGTCTTTCGAAACCGACAAAATCTTCAAATTTATCTTGCACACACCCGAACCATTTTTTAGCATTTCCACCTATCATCGAGCAGATGCAATTTTTGAATTTATTCACATCGCGGATGTGACTTATGCTGCGGTTCGCGTATTTGATAAATTGTTTAGGGTTAAAGTCCCTTTTTTCGTAGAACTTTATTGCTTGCCCGTTGTTTGTCGGCCACGCGATGTCTTGTAGAGCCGATAAAGTTATAGAACTATTTGTGCTTTCACATTTTATTTTTACGTTTTCTTCAAGTAATTTTAGTTTTTCGCCCTGATCATTGAATTTCAAGTCTACCCGATTTTCTAATTTACACACCTCTTGACTCATATCCGTTTTTGACTTTTCAATTTGTTCTTCCAAAATTATTCGAGTTTGTATAATTTTCTTATTGATGGTTATTTCCGGTATGATCTGGTCACTAATTTCCGATACCTTTTCACTTAGTTCGTATACATTTTCTTTTACCTTTTGTACGTTTGAATTTGTGTCATTTATTGCCTGACCAAATTTAGTTTCAATTTCCTCTTTGTATTTTTGTAAATTCTCGTTGAGTTCTTTCTTGGTGTTTTCTGTATATTTAATAACCACATCAATTTTCTCGTTTAATTCTTTTTTGGTTTCTTGTAATTTTTTATTTGTGTTTTCAATGATTAACTTTGTGTTCTTTTCTGCTTTCTGGTTATTTTGGAGATCTCTTTCTTTTGCTATTTCTTCTGCTTTCTGATTATTTTCGTTTATGGTCACTTTCAATTCATTATGTTTCTCCTCTGCTTTCTTTTCATTTAGGAGATCTCTTTTATTGAAGAATTCCATCATCTTTTGCAACTCAGATGGGTTTTCTATCTTAGGCGTCTCGTCAACATCTAATTGGATTAACATTTCACTTCCTGTGACTTCTTCGGTTATCGATACCCCTTCTTCTAACGTTTCTTCCTCTTTTTCCAATTCAAATTCTTCTGCACTTTCATCCACTACTTCTGGATTTTTCTTTTCATACCTGATTGTCCTTTCAGATTTTTCTGCCATTTTGATTTAATTTTTTAAGCAATTTAATTATAAGGAAATAGTTTTTTAAGTTAATTGATGATGTACGTTTACTTTTAGTAATAGGAATATTTTTAATTTTAGTTTTAAGAAAATTTTAGTTTTAATGTTGAGTTTGTAAATAATTTTGATGAAATTTTTCGTTGTAACTAACCTATCTATTAATTTAATTATAATGACCTAATTTTACTCGTGGTACGAGGTTACTCGAGGTGACTCGTGCTCCCACGTTGTGACGCCAAAAAGTGCTATGTGCTGACGTAGCCTCACGTTGGGCTAGCCAAAAAGTGCTATGTAGGGTTGTCGTTTTTAATCGAGCCCCACGTTATGAGCCTAAAAGTGCTATGTACGGAGTGCTTTAAGCTTGCCTTTGTAATAGAGCGGTAACCTTTGATAGTGCGGGTTTACACAAATTAACCCCGTCAATAGAGACGTTTGCAATTTTATTGTCGCAAATAAATATTTACCTCGGCTAGATATAATTTTTATTGTAAGCATGAAACCTACCTCTATCTCGGGCTGGATTCCTTCCGTGACCAAATCTGTGAATTGCTGAAATCAAATATTTTTGGATCTCGGAACAAGATTGAAAATAATTCTCCGTTTCAAAGGCAAATGTAAATTTTATTGTTTGTATTATAATTATAGCAAATAAAAATTCTTAATATTAATAAAATAATTCCTTAAAATTACCCAAACTGTTAATTTTAACGTAGGCGCAACGCGGTGATAATTTTTACGCACGCACTGAATTTTATAAAAATTATAAAGTTTTATGTAGATTTACCTTTATCTAGGGTTTTTCTGGTTCGTAAGATATTTGACCATGAATCTTATCTGCTTGCGTAGAGCGATCAGCTGTTGTACCATTGATAAAAACGGATGGGTGTCGATGCACAGTTTTACCTCGTGTAATTTTGTGAATAGTTTTTGTTGAAAATCTCACTAATCACTGGACTTTTCTTTTATAAAACACTTTAATCTGACGTAAGTAATTATTATTTAATTATTCTATACTTTTGTTGTTAATTTCTATTAAAAATTTTATTAATTCAATTAAATTTTATTGCAGCACAAAAATCACCATTTGCATAACCAAACTTCGTTTTATTAATTATTTATCCTCCTTTGTTTTTGTTGCCTTGATACCCCACTTTCCAGGCAAGGTTGATTATTATTTTTGTTGAAAACAACAACATCGATATTGCATAGTCAGGTACGTATTTGCCCATTTTGTTTTGACAAAATTTTTAATGAAATTTTATCTTTTCCAGATTGAATTGGTTTACTACATTCCATTTGGTTGTTGTACGATAAAATTGGTGAAGATGTATTATCCATTTACTGTTCATTGACTAACGAAACACTTTAATGTCATGTAATGTTTTAACTTGCTATTAATTTTATGCTAACAAATTTTTCATATTAATAAGTTATTCAACAATATTTTGATATTAATTAGGATTACTCATAACTAAACAAATTGATTTTAAGACTAAAATAACAAATTTTATGATAACGGAATTTAAATTTCACATTGTTAAATTATTTTATTAATCTTTGTTCCATGAATGTAATTTGAATTAATTTTTGAATTTGAATTAAAGTATTTGCTATCAGATGGAATCTTTCCGTATGATTTTAAAATAAGTCTCATGCTTTATAATCGTTGATCAACTTTTGAATATTAACGTACGCATCTCTATTAACGTGGTCAGTGCATAACATCGCAATATATATAAAATTCAATGTATGTATGTATTGTAGCGTTCCGCGCACTTGCCACTCGTTGGCTGGCAATTTGTTGCGTTATGAACTTAATAAGAGCAGACTTACCTATTGGTAGACTCAATCTCAGGGTTCGTCTTTTGCTTAAGAGTCACGACCAACAAAGAGCAACACAGACAAAGATGCAATTTCAAAATTCATATTTATTAAAAACACTTAAATCAAAAAAACATGAAACACCTTAAACTAAAATTGGAAATGTAACACTCAAATTTAAGACAAAACACAAACTTAAAATTATAATTAAATCTAATCCTAACCTTGTATTTTTTTTTATGGTGATCCGGCTGGGCGTATCGCACAACAGCAGACGCACATTCACTTTCTTCTTGATCAAGTATCTATCGCCTGGTCCAAATGGTAACCTGCAATGGCTAGGTCTCTGACCTGAGACAATTCCAGTCCAATTTCAATTCCAAAATCTTTCCCCGTAGGAAAAACGGAACCTAAGTCCGTGTAAAAATACTTTGTGAAAAACTTCGTCTTTGCGAAGTTTCCACTCACAATTAATCTTGGGCCTTCTAATTAAATGCGATTAAATGTTGATCGGATAATCAATATTTAATTATATGCTCGATGATGCATCACACCCCGAACTCCCGTTGATCACTTCAATTCCCAATTATTTAAACTTTCGGAAAGGAACTTTCAACACGTCCGTCCGTACGCTCTCAAATCAATAACTCCTTTTTTAATCTTTATCTTTTGAACGAATTTAACTAACCGCCGTTTTTCTATGTGGACACTCACGTCCCAATCAAACTTGTTTATTTTTTAATCTCCACCGTTACTCTCCTCTTTCTTTTTTTTTATTTTTTTTTTTTAATCAACATTTCTAAAAACGTGCATGTCTTAAAAACATAACAACGAAACAATAAACAACAACTTAAAATTAACAATACAATACTATTTAACGATCTAAACAATACTACGCTAATTAAACTAAAATTTTGACATGTTGAAACCACATCTCGTCCGCGTCGATCGCTGTTGATCGCGGCTCTTAAGATATAGTGTGGACACAACACATCCCCCCTGCAAAGGTTGAACCAATGGTTTGTACTCTCAAGAGGTACTTCAAACCATTGTTCCACTCTTTGCACCGCTCTCCCTCATGTCTTTTCTCTCTCCCCCCTTCTTTCATTCATTTCTTTCATACCTCATTCGTCTCATTTACAGTCACTCATTATCATCACCTTTGCTCGTGGTATCTGGACCACACATTCATTCAATAATTTAAAAATTTCATGCTTTCGGGTTACTTTCGTGGTTCGCTTGAATCCGTTCAGCGCTCAGCTGATACCGATATATTTTTTATTGTAGCCTCAGCTCTCAATAATTTTCCCCTTGTAGATCTCGACGATTCATGTAGACATCTTGTCGATTCTTTTCTCCCCCCTGTCCCCCGTTGTCTTAAGACGTTACACCTTCTAGGTCATAACTAGTCCGCAACTTTAAATTCTTCTGGTAACTCATATCACCAGGCATTTGTCCCCCCTTTTTTGAACCACTTTTGCTTGAAACCCCATGATTAATCTGTTGAATTTTCTTTCCGCCTTTACTACGAAATACTGTTGGTGATGACCTTCTGACTGTCTTGTTTGATCTGTCACTCGACGAAAGGATATAAAAGATTAATATGAAACCTTCCTCTTGTCTCCCCTTCTTCATATCCCAGTACATACACGTTGTCGTTTATGACTTGTAATACTTTGTATGGACCCTCATAAGGCAGCGCGAGCTTGGCGCATATATTATTGCCCCTGTTTGATGTCCTCAAACTTCTAACAATTACCTTGTCCCCTACACATGTCGTTTATCATATTTTTATTTTCAAACTTTTGCCTAAAATTGATTTCTTTTAAATTACTAATCTTCAAAGTTGGGCCTAAAAATGAATTGTTATTTAATTTCAAACTTGGGTCTAAATATGAATTGTTATTTAATTCGCTTTCAAATGATGAAACGCGTTAAAATCTAACTCCATTTGACCTTTCTTTTTGAAGTATTTATAATTCATCATTATGTCATCTGTCAAGCGATAATTTATGCTACCAGAAACCATAATTTTCTTATTCCTGCTGAGCCATACCTCAGTTTTTCCCTTTATAGCCTCCCGTATGATTGTTTGTCCAATCATGCATTCTATTTCATTTAGGTCATCGCCCAAACTTTGAATGAAATTTTCGGATTCTATTTGGTTGCCCCCATTTCGAAAACTGTGGTTTTCCATTTTTTCCACTGGTTCTCCTATTGATTCGTTTTTGACCGAATCCTTTATGACATCGATTTCACCTCGAAAGCATGAAATACTCTTGTCAATTTTATCCTCCGTTTCTGTCATTTTGACATTTACCTGATCGAAACGTTTATTTACCCCTTTTTCGAGGCCTTTTACATTTTTGTCGTTTAAGCCGACACATTCCTCTACCCGATCGTTCACCAAGGTTATTACCTCCGCAATCTTAATTTCTAATTTATTATTTTCACATTTGACCTCTGATTTCATACTTGTCAAAGCTTCATTTATTTTTTCAAACTTGTCATTTACTGCGTCAAATTTTATTTTGACCAGATCAAAATTGACTTTATTTTCCTCATTCAAGCTTTTAATGCTTTCGTTGAGACCCCTTAAATTTTCATTCACTCCTGCATTCTGAGCGTCCAGGTTGTCAAATTTATCCGTGATTTCTTTTTTAAACCCCCTTAAATTTTCATTCACTCCTGCATTCTGAGCGTCCAGGTTGTCAAATTTATCCGTGATTTCTTTTTTAAACCCCCTTAAATTTTCATTCACTCCTTTTAAACTATCATTCACTGCTGCATTCTGATTTTTAAAACCTTCCATCATCATTCTCATCATTTTCTCCATCGGATCTTCTGACATCTGGGCAGGCATCGGTTCCGGCACCGATTGTTCCTGGATTGTGATCCCGGTCTCTCCCCCGTCATCGCTACTATCCCTATCTCCCCCCGCTGCATTCACACTTTTACTCCTGGTGTTCATTCTCTTTTATTGAGCTTTCCCCTTTTTGTGCCAATTGAATGTATTGTTGTTTGTAGTCGTGTACTCTTTCAAAAGCCCACTCGTTGTTGCGTCAATTTGTAGCGTTATACCGAGTGACTTCTCGCCCTCTAGTTGGGTGCCACTTTGTAGCGTTCCGCGCACTTGCCACTCGTTGGCTGGCAATTTGTTGCGTTATGAACTTAATAAGAGCAGACTTACCTATTGGTAGACTCAATCTCAGGGTTCGTCTTTTGCTTAAGAGTCACGACCAACAAAGAGCAACACAGACAAAGATGCAATTTCAAAATTCATATTTATTAAAAACACTTAAATCAAAAAAACATGAAACACCTTAAACTAAAATTGGAAATGTAACACTCAAATTTAAGACAAAACACAAACTTAAAATTATAATTAAATCTAATCCTAACCTTGTATTTTTTTTTTATGGTGATCCGGCTGGGCGTATCGCACAACAGCAGACGCACATTCACTTTCTTCTTGATCAAGTATCTATCGCCTGGTCCAAATGGTAACCTGCAATGGCTAGGTCTCTGACCTGAGACAATTCCAGTCCAATTTCAATTCCAAAATCTTTCCCCGTAGGAAAAACGGAACCTAAGTCCGTGTAAAAATACTTTGTGAAAAACTTCGTCTTTGCGAAGTTTCCACTCACAATTAATCTTGGGCCTTCTAATTAAATGCGATTAAATGTTGATCGGATAATCAATATTTAATTATATGCTCGATGATGCATCACACCCCGAACTCCCGTTGATCACTTCAATTCCCAATTATTTAAACTTTCGGAAAGGAACTTTCAACACGTCCGTCCGTACGCTCTCAAATCAATAACTCCTTTTTTAATCTTTATCTTTTGAACGAATTTAACTAACCGCCGTTTTTCTATGTGGACACTCACGTCCCAATCAAACTTGTTTATTTTTTAATCTCCACCGTTACTCTCCTCTTTCTTTTTTTTTATTTTTTTTTTTAATCAACATTTCTAAAAACGTGCATGTCTTAAAAACATAACAACGAAACAATAAACAACAACTTAAAATTAACAATACAATACTATTTAACGATCTAAACAATACTACGCTAATTAAACTAAAATTTTGACATGTTGAAACCACATCTCGTCCGCGTCGATCGCTGTTGATCGCGGCTCTTAAGATATAGTGTGGACACAACAGTATATTGGTTCATCCGTCGCTACCAGGCCCGATACATTGCACAGACAACCTCAAACCCACCACAAGTTATTATTTTAAGAACGTATATGTTATTAAATTCTGAAGTGATCAAATATAACACCATGCGCAACTCTTGAGGGGAAACAAAATCTTAAAAATAAAAACTTGCCAAACTCAATAATCGTTAACAATCCCGATACATTGGCACATCTTTGTCAAGCCCGGTATATATAATTTTTTATAATAAACCCACGTTTCTAATCCCAGCAACGTTGTCAATTCTAAGGAACTGATAACTTCCTTCCGTTAATTCTTATCAGTCTTTCTACTGCTTTTATACCAAGATTGCATTGAATGTGATGCGATTTAAGCTTATAATAATTAGTCAAGGTTACAATTTTTTAAATTTACAAGATCAAAATTTTTTTATATAAATATGCACCTGTTTAGAATTCTGTTCAAATTGTCTAATAAATAAAATTAGGTTTTTAAGTTTCCTGTGTTATTATTATTTATTGTTTCTAAATTTTTTTAATAAGGTAATATTACATTTTTTATAGCGCGTGGACCACAAAACTGAAACTCTTGCCCAATCGTTCAAAACGATTATCATAAATTATTTATATGAAAAACAATAAAATATTAAAATGTCACGTAACGCAGGCATCTAAAAATATTGGATAAGGAAAAAATGCAATGGTAAGCTCCTCAAGACTACATTGCATGTGATGTGTTGTAAGCTTATAATAATTAGTCAACGTTACCATTTTTTAAATTTATAAGATCAAAAACTTAACAAGAAAGCATATTGTATTTTAATAGAATTAATCGAGGGGTAAATATCTTGGAAGCCTCTGGAATTAATTTGAAAATCCCTAGAATTCATTGGAAATCATTAGTTTTCGACTAACATACATATTTTTTCAATGATTAGTTAAACTCTTAATACCTTTACATCACAAATCTTTCAACGTAAAACAATGAATTACTCAAGCATGGCGGAAATTTAATCAACCATATTGTGAATTAGGTACGATGACCACCCCAAATATAATTTTTGAGTAGGTAATAAGGAGTGTTCATTTTACTAACATAAGTGGACAACTTGAATTACCTGTAATAAATACAATTGTCAGCCCATATTTGATCTAATAGGCATTATTTATAAAAGAAATGTTTTTTTATCACACATCACCTTTAGTTATTAGTTTTGTCAAATATGTAACGCCATAGAGCGCATTTAAATTGACACCCGGAAGGTTATCTTGCAATAGTGTTCAGAAAAATTATTCCTAAGAAAATATTGTTAAATGCTTAAAGCTAGCGGTTTTCCGAATTATTAAAAAACTTGGGGAGTATAATACACTTGATGAATTACTTAAATCTCTTCATGGATAAGGGTCTATAAATGGTGTAGCTCAGGGATGAGCAACACGCGGCCCGCCACACTCTCTCGTGTGGCCCTTCCAAGGTTTTACATTTTGACTTTTAAGATTTAGGTTTATAGGTTTGTTAATAAAGAGATCATTTTAGTTCATCATTCAATATTTGTATGATCATAAGTTCCTTACATGCGGCCCACACAACATTTTTTAATTTGTAGCTGGCCCGTTGTAAAAAAAGGTTGCTCATCCCCGGTATAGCTGAAGAAAACGTTTTGAAGCTGTTAAAATCCAAAAAGTTCTTTTCTGTACAAAAAGGTGGCAGTTAAATGTCAGTACGGTGCAAAATATTAAAAAAGACTTAATACTAAGACTTGTAAAATAACGAAAAAAAGCCTAAAAAGCTTAAAAAGTCTGCGAAACAACGGTAAAGTTAAAAAAATTGTCCGAAAAGTTGTAGACTCTTTTATTGCGAAAAAAAAAGAATCAGTGCATTTTAATGGATGACGAAACTTACGTAAAAATGGACACCAGGACTACAATATTATAACGCTGTTGTAGGAGAAGATGTGGCTAACGAAGTGAAGATAATTCAGAGAGAAAAATTTGGTAAAAGAGTTCTTGTGTGATAAGCGATTTGTTCTTGTCGAATGAAAGTGGAACATTTTTTTAAAGTGGGATAATTTTCGGTGAAAATTATAGGCAAGAATGCTTACAAAAACATATTTTAGCCTTTGTATAGTAAACACAATATCTCTCCGTTGTTTTGGCCAGATCTGGCCACCGTTCATTATGCTGATGTTACACTTGAACTTTTGTGTTCGAATAATGTCGTTTTTGTAAGTAAAGAAATCCTCCAGATTCTGCTGAACTCCGTCCTATTGAGAGATACTGCGCTTTAATTAAAAGATATGTAAAAAAGAAGCCCGGGAAGCTGAAATTCTGAAAAAATTTAAAAAATTTGGAATGGAGCAAGTCGGAAAGTGACCGCAGAACCGCGCAAAACTTGTGCGAAAGCTTATGGGACGCGTCCGTATAAAAATTCGAAATTACTGCCGTACGTGAACTTACATAGAATTTTATAGATGAAACATGTCACACAACTTGTATTCTTAACTTGAAGTAAATATTGTAAAAATTAATTCAGAATAATTTAGTAAAATATTAATTAGTAAAATGAACACTCCTTATTAGTGTCAATGTTTGCGTATAGTAGAGCTTCCAATGTTTATTCTTGAAAAACAATTTTCCAGTTTTTTCCAATAGTAATGGTGAGCTCCATTTCCCCGGCGCCCCCACCACAAAATATTCAAATCGGACTTGGTGAAATCGTTTGTACTTCGTTTGTATCGGGACCATAATGATGGATATTAATATTATTATTATAATAAATAATAATGTACAATCTATATTGAAGAAAAGTTTTTACGAAGTTATGAGTATTTCAAATTTTAGAGAACTCCGAGCAAGTTACGCTTGGTTACATTTCATTCGGCAGAAAAGATGAACAAGAGTTATTTGAAGTAAATAATTTTATTATGTTAATATAAAAGAAAACAAACTAAATAATTAATAAAATGTACAATTATTAATATATTAAGTTAGTAGTATAAATCAAAAATTGACAATTAGTTGCTACTATTGATTGTCTCACTATCTTGGACCGATCTTGTAGGTCGTCATAACGTTCCCATTTTCCAGAACTGTTACGCCAACAGTAACAGAGGTAGTGACCAATTGCATTCACATTCTTTAATGTTGGAGGTAGAAAACTAATATTGTCTTTCTTATTGGTAATAATACCGATTAAAAGGGATTTTATGCAACGTTTTCGGTAATCGGATAATCTGATAACCAACATTAAAAAGCCTACATAAGTCCAAGCAGAGATATACAATATAAATTAAATCTACAATATAAATTAAAAACCCAAATTGGAAAACATCGATTTATTAAATTAACAAGGTGGAACTCGGATGACCGTATTCTTCAACATTTTCTTCTTTTTAAAATATAAGGTTGGTAATCTCTTATGCAGAAAACGTTCTGTAATTTCATTGGCTATTGGTTAAAAAAAGAACATCACTAATTTGATTAAAACTTTTCATAATGCACAACGCACAAACATATCGTCCCCCTTATGCCAAAACCACGAATGTGCATTTTCTAGTTTTCAGTCAAGTGTATTTGAAGTAAATTATGAAGTAAATGAAATTAATCAATTTTAATTGTAATTCAGACAATTTTTTTCATTGTTATTCGAATATATTGAATATCGAAATCTAACAATAATTTAAAAACAAAATTTTCTATCTTGGAAAGAAAATGCACTTAGGTCAAAATGGCAATTTTTGCACATTCGTGGTTTTGGCATAAGGGGGACGATATAGGAAGCGGGCTTCTATTTTAATCGGTATTATTACCAATAAGAAAGACCTACCAAATAATCACGTCAAAGTGGATGCTGCAAGTACCGCGTATTACTTATGTAATGCATTATTCAAAGATAATCCATCAGTTATAGAGGGCCGTACGTGTGTTAAATGTAAGCATAAAATTGAAACGCGATATCCTTCGACAGTGGTAAATTTTCCAGATAGTAGTGTACCAAACCTTCAAAATGCATTAAATTTCAAGTTTAATGAAAATAATGGTAACCTCAGTCAGTGCAAAATGTGCAAATCCCAGTACGAAGAAAGGTAGTTTTTGTTCAACAAGTATTGTTTGAAATATGTGGGCCATCTACATCAAATTCACCAATTGAATTAAATATTCCTTTAAAAGAAATTCCCCTTCAAATTGTTCTCAACGATACGGTTTACCATTTTCAAGGTGCTATTAGTTTTCTACCTCCAACATTAAAGAATGTGAATGCAATTGGTCACTACGTCTGTTACTGTTGGCGTAACAGTTCTGGAAAATGGGAACGTTATGACGACCTACAAGATCGGTCCAAAATAGTGAGACAATCAATAGTAGCAACTAATTGTCAATTTTTGATTTATACTACTAACTTAATATATTAATAATTGTACATTTTATTAATTATTTAGTTTGTTTTCTTTTATATTAACATAATAAAATTATTTACTTCACATAACTCTTGTTCATCTTTTCTGCCGAATGAAATGTAACCAAGCGTAACTTGCTCGGAGTTCTCTAAAATTTGAAATACTCATAACTTCGTAAAAACTTTTCTTCAATATAGATTGTACATTATTATTTATTATAATAATAATATTAATATCCATCATTATTTTCCTTAATAGAGGGGGGAGAAAAGTTTTTTATTGTGTACTCAAGCCACCTCTGTAAAAGCGGTGTATGCGCGTTGGTCTCGAACTTCTCTACTTAACTTGTTTTCAGCTTTTCATCTTTGTGTTTTTGATACAAACATAAATTTTTGCGGTACAAACCGATACAAACGAAGTACAAACGATTCCACCAAGTCCGATTTCAATATTTTGAGGTGGGGGGGCTGGCATTTCTCTGGCACCCCCACTTTGAAAGTGCTGTAAATTTTTTGTCTTTATGATACAAACGAAAATTTTTGCGGTACAAACCGATACAAACGAAGTACAAACGATTCCACCAAGTCTCCGATTTGAATGTTTTGTGGTGGGGGTGCCGGTGAAATGGAGCTGTAATGGTGTTACTTTTTACCGAATTAAATCTTTTTTATCATCTGGTAATCTAATTTAATATTAATATTGAATTAAATTAGCGGGACCGAACGTATGAGGCTCGGAGCTAAAAGAAAATTTTAAAAGTTCATTTTATTCAATCTTACTTTTAATAAATATTCAGTCAATTTTAAAAATTGGCAGCATATAATGATTATGGAAGCTTAAATATTTTCGAATTTGTTATAAAATGTTATTAAATGTTATTAATACAAATCGGTGGCATAAACAGTTTGGCATATCGGATACCGGACAAGAATATTTAAAATTACTACCCGAAGTTACAATAAAATTGTAACCCGACTCATGAAAATGTTGAATTCAAATATTAGGTAACTATTTCTTAAAATAGTTACCTAATAACACTAGTCCTCACTAGCTCGTACTTAAATTTGTTGCAAAATTCTTCTGTTTGGGTACTAAAAAGAATTTGATAGGCTTCATACTTCAGTAAATAGTACTGCATACAACTTAAATGATTATAAAATTTTAATTTAAATTAAAGTTTTAAATCAAACATGCAAAAAAATAACTTCTATTTAACAAAACTTGTCAGCTAATTAACTTTATAAATAGCCTTAATAATATTAAGTTACTGAAGCGATGTTGCAAAATTTAGGGATTGACAACGTCGAGTACATGTATCGGGATCAGCAACGTTGTATATATTATATACGCTACTAATGGCGCGCTCCCTGCCGAGAGAAACGGTGAACTAAATATGTATGTAATTATACGTTCAACTATCCTTACCAGACCCACCTTAAATCTTGCCAAATGACACCTAAAGGTATAGGGAACCCAAAAAACATTGTAAACGTTACCAGACCCGAAGCCGGGTCTCGTAACGTCGTTTTTGGCCTCATAACGTCGGTTCTGTATGGCGTTTCGGGTCTGTATAAGCGGTTGAATAAATGTATGTATGTATGTATGTATGTTTTCTATACAATTCTACACCGTTTGACCAATCTCTACCAAATTTGGTGTAGAAGCTATTTACAATGCTACGAAAAACATAGGCTACTTTAGAATCTTGCCGCGAACTTTGGTCAAGCGCTGTATTAGCTTGACCAACGTTAGTGCGGATCAACGGATCAACGTATTAACGAACGATATCTATATATATAAAATTCAATGTATGTATTGTTATGTCCACCCGAACTTCTCGATCTGTGCAAACTTAACACAGATTTCGGTTGACACGACTTACTCTTAATCTCAGGATGCGGCAAGGTTCTTTGGACTTTTACGGTGGAATTAGTTTAATCACACAGTCAAAGAAAATCGGCAAATCTAATTTTTACAAACAATTTAATGAACATATAAAACAAAATTAACATAAACAATTAACAGAACCAAATTAACATAAACAACATAACAATAATAATCAGATCATAATCAGAATCACAATAATCAGAATTTTAAAGTTACCTTTTTTCTTCTTGTACGCGCGCACTGTATTTGCGGTCGCACCACAATTTTAATCTTCAGAGCTGGGTCTTGCTGCAGGGTTATTGTCACCCTCGCCTTTCACCTTCTTTCTGTTTATCAATAAACAGCGCTTATTTTTCTCTTCTATTCTAATCTCCACTCCACTTGGCTTCAATTCACTACATGCCAATATACTCTTAATCTCCAATAACGCACTTTTATCTTTAGGCGTCTGATCGGTTCGCCGTTTTTTATATCGCCTTTTTATCTTCAATAAAGCACTTTATTTCGACGCGTCTGATCGGTTCGCCGTTTTTTATCTCCAATAACGCACTTTTATCTTTAGGCGTCTGATCGGTTCGCCGTTTTTTATCTCGACTTTTATCACTGTTGTTTATTCTCTTTCTGTTGCTATCGTTACCCCTTTTTTTTTTATCATTTCTCACATATTGCCTACTAACATTTTATAACTAAATAATAACATCTTTTTTTTTAATTGTTTTTGATAAACCTTTTTCATGCCATATTTTCTCTGACTGCACGACAAACAATTTAATATCGCAACAGCCAAATTATTGATGGACACAACAGTATGTATGTATGTATGTATGTATGTTTTCTATACAATTCTACACCGTTTGACCAATCTCTACCAAATTTGGTGTAGAAGCTATTTACAATGCTACGAAAAACATAGGCTACTTTAGAATCTTGCCGCGAACTTTGGTCAAGCGCTGTATTAGCTTGACCAACGTTAGTGCGGATCAACGGATCAACGTATTAACGAACGATATCTATATATATAAAATTCAATGTATGTATGTATGTATGTATGTATGTATGTTTTCTATACAATTCTACACCGTTTGACCAATCTCTACCAAATTTGGTGTGGAAGCTATTTACAATGCTACGAAAAACATAGGCTACTTTAGAATCTTGCCGCGAACTTTGGTCAAGCGCTGTATTAGCTTGACCAACGTTAGTGCGGATCAACGGATCAACGTATTAACGAACGATATCTATATATATAAAATTCAATGTATGTATGTATGTATTGCTATGTACCACGGCCACGTCAATAGAAATGATCACGTTTTGATTCAAAGTTTTTTTTTTATCTATAAAGATAGCACATGACTTATTTGGTCGAAAGTAAAGGTTTCATCCGACACCAAGAATTTGATTTAACGTCATAAATTTATGTAAAGAAAAAGGTCACGAAACGAGAAAACAAGGTAAATTCAAATGCAACGTTTAATTCTGTTAACATAAAAAGTTTGTTAAAATTGTAAATTAATTTAAGTAGTAATATAAAAAAAAAAATGTAATTAGAAATCAAAAATAATTGTTCAAAACATTAGTTCTAAAAAGGTGTTAAAACGTAGAACTTTTAAAATCAAAGATAAAATCTTTACATGTAGAACTGCATCGATATTCAATGAACCATAAATGCGAAAAACATTTTCTTCAAAAACTTTACTGGATGATCACAGAAGAGGCTGGTACTTCAAAATAAATCTGAAACATAAAAACTTTATTAAAAATTTTACAAATTATTTTGGCTAAGTACGGACCTGGAAAATTATAACGTCAAATGAATTTGATTTTATTTTCGATAAATGGAAAATCACAATTGCCTTCAAAAGACAGGTAACTATGGAAAAAACAATGGATTGTTGATTAATAATAAGTTGATTTTGCTTGAAATTGAATGGTGGTGCAATTTATTAGTGTCTCCTAAAAGTAAATAAATATTGATAAAAATCATTTTAAAATCGTATGAAACGTAAAGATATCGTTAAAAGAAAAATTACTTACGTGTTAAAAAGTCAATTTCGTTCAATTTACAAAGTGATTGTGATTATTTTTGAAAATTTAACTACACCGAAAAACGTGGTTGCACTACACAAGAAACCGATCTGAATTCTTATCATTAGGCGAAGGTCATCCTCCAAGTAAAGCGAGCCCATTGTATGCTGTTAACAACTGGTAACAAGAAATACCCTGCATTCATAAAGGTAAATGCACATTAAAAATTATTCCATAAAAATTTTAGTGAAAGTTTTTCGTAACTAAAATACGCGTGCGTTAGCCCGTTTAAAGTGTTAGGATTAAGATTTTGTCAATAAATTTAAACATTTCCATTTCAAATTCTTTTTATCTTATTTTCAATTGAACTATTTATAATAAAATTATTATTCCTTTAACAACGAAGCGTAATTTGTTTGTACAACCTGATTTTCCGACGACCAGCAATTTATATTTCAGCAACAACTTGGTCAAGGAAGGGACCCAAATTGAGATTAGGTAAGTCTGTGCTCTCCGAAAATAGTCAAAGCCGAGGTAAAATTCATTTTATTGCAATTTGTCAGATTATTTTACAATCATTTTTATTGACGAGGTACTTGTACGTACACTCGTTCAAGGTATCAACGATACAGAGTGCAAGCCTAGCAAAGCTACGTAGGCACATAGCAGTATGTATGTATGTATGTATGTTTTCTATACAATTCTACACCGTTTGACCAATCTCTACCAAATTTGGTGTGGAAGCTATTTACAATGCTACGAAAAACATAGGCTACTTTAGAATCTTGCCGCGAACTTTGGTCAAGCGCTGTATTAGCTTGACCAACGTTAGTGCGGATCAACGGATCAACGTATTAACGAACGATATCTATCTATATATATAAAATTCAATGTATGTATGTATGTATGTATGTATGTATGTTTTCTATACAATTCTACACCGTTTGACCAATCTCTACCAAATTTGGTGTAGAAGCTATTTACAATGCTACGAAAAACATAGGCTACTTTAGAATCTTGCCGCGAACTTTGGTCAAGCGCTGTATTAGCTTGACCAACGTTAGTGCGGATCAACGGATCAACGTATTAACGAACGATATCTATCTGTATATATAAAATTCAATGTATGTATGTATGTATGTATGTATGTATGTATGTATGTTTTCTATACAATTCTACACCGTTTGACCAATCTCTACCAAATTTGGTGTAGAAGCTATTTACAATGCTACGAAAAACATAGGCTACTTTAGAATCTTGCCGCGAACTTTGGTCAAGCGCTGTATTAGCTTGACCAACGTTAGTGCGGATCAACGGATCAACGTATTAACGAACGATATCTATCTATATATATAAAATTCAATGTATGTATGTATGTATTGTTGTGTCCACAATATATCTTAAGAGCCGCGATCAACAACGATCGACGCGGACGAGATGTGGTTTCAACATGTCATAATTTTAGTTTAATTATCGTAGTATTGTTTAGATCATTTCATAGGATTGTATTGTTAATTTTTAAGTTGCTGTTTATTGTTTCGTTGTTAGGTTTTTAAGACATGCACGTTTTTAGAAATGTTGATTAAAAATAAAAACAAAGAAAAGAGGAAGTAACGGGGGAGATAGAAAATAAACAAGTTGGATTGGAACGGGAGTTTCCACACAAAAAGCGGTTAGTTAAATTCGTTTAAAGAAAAAGATTAAAAAGTGAGTTTCAAAACAGAAAGACGTCGATTAAATTAATCGAAATTAAATAAGAGTTACAAATGATCAATCGTCCGGATAAGACGTATCGTGTCGCGAGTTGAACATAATCAACTATTGAATTAATTAATCGACATAATCGACAATTAATAGAGAACGGACGTGCTATCAGTTATTCAGACGTGAGTCAACGTGCTACAGCATCTCATACAGAGAGATCATATTCCGTGGGTTTTCTCTACGGAGAAAGAATAGTCAGAGCCAGCATTTGGACTGGGATCGTGTCAGGTCTGGAACCTAACGAGTATAGGCGACAATTGGACCAGGCGATTACAAGAAGGAAGAAAGTGCATGTGCAATCGTGTTGTGCAACGCAAGCCACGAGTCACCACAAAGTAATCAAGGTTAGGATTAGATTTATTTATAATTTTAAGTTTGGGTTTTTGTGTTCGAGTTGAGTGTTAAATTTCCAATTTTAGTTTAATGTGTTTCATGTTGTTAGATTTAAGTGTGTTCAATAAATATGAATTTTGAAATTGCATCTTTGTCTGTGTTGTTCTTTGTTCATCGTGACTCTTAAGCAAAAGACGAACCCAAAAGACGAACCCTGAGATTAAGTCTACCAATAGGTAAGTCTGCACATATTAAGGTCGGAACGCTACAAATTGGCGACCAACGAGTGTGCAGGTCACTACAAATTGTCAGCACAACGTGTGGCGAGTGTGCAGGTCACTACAAATTGGCGACCAACGAGTGTGCAGGACACTACAAATTGGCCCCCAACTAGAGGGCGAGAAGTCACTCGGTATAACGCTACAGTATGTATGTATGTATGTATGTATGTATGTATGTTTTCTATACAATTCTACACCGTTTGACCAATCTCTACCAAATTTGGTGTAGAAGCTATTTACAATGCTACGAAAAACATAGGCTACTTTAGAATCTTGCCGCGAACTTTGGTCAAGCGCTGTATTAGCTTGACCAACGTTAGTGCGGATCAACGGATCAACGTATTAACGAACGATATCTATCTGTATATATAAAATTCAATGTATGTATGTATGTATGTATGTATGTATGTATGTATGTTTTCTATACAATTCTACACCGTTTGACCAATCTCTACCAAATTTGGTGTAGAAGCTATTTACAATGCTACGAAAAACATAGGCTACTTTAGAATCTTGCCGCGAACTTTGGTCAAGCGCTGTATTAGCTTGACCAACGTTAGTGCGGATCAACGTTTCAACGGATCAACGTATTAACGAACGATATCTATATATATTAAATTCAATGTATGTATGTATGTATGTATGTAAGAAGAACAGGAATTGGCAATATCGCTGCGTGCTTTCGAAAATTCCTTATTAGAAGAAGAAGGGGAGGAGGAAAAGGAAGAACACAAAGAACAAGAGTAATTGGCAAAAATAAAATAAAGTAAAATTAGAAATTATTGTGGTTTTTGTGAATACTTAACAGTTTTGTTAAACTTTTTTTTATTAAACCTTGATTTGTATTTTTTATTAATTTATTTATTTAATCCTTTTTTAATACGTTTGGTATTTGCGATGACCAAATAAGTCGCAAGGTCATTATGCGGATTGGATCTAAAAAATACATGTAGACAAATATTGAAATTTGGGCAGGACAACGTCTGCCGGGTCAGCTAGTTCTATATATTCATACCTTTCTTTGTAGTTTTTATTTGACATCCAAGGGCTTCAAATGCAGCTATTCTAATAATGGTTTTTAAATTTGTCCATTCTATTTCGACGTCGTCACTTTGTTTTATAGTACTGCTATGTTCATCCAATCGTTGTTGGTATAGATATCTCACTGATTCTTCCTGGAGTAAGTATACTTTAAACATCTGTTTTCTTTCCTTATTATTTTCTTTCTTTAACCATCTGGCTTTTATATTTATTAACGCACACAATAAAAAGTGATCAGTCCCTATATCAACTCCTCTGTATACTCTGGTATCTCTGACTGTTGGGAAAGTTTTTTCGTTTACTAAAATATAATGAATTGTGGAAATTTGTCCTCTGGCGGACCATGTATACTTATGTATTCGTTTATGCTTGAAGAAGGTGTTCATTACTTTTGTGTTGTTATAACATGTGAAGTCTCTTAGTTTCTTTCCGTTTTCATTCAGGGAGTCTTCGTTATGAGTTCCAACAATTTTATCAATTGATGATCTACCTATTCGAGCATTGAAGTCTCCTCCAATTACTAGGTAGTCATTTATTGGAATAAAATCTAATGCAGTTTGTAGTTGTTCGCAGTGGCGGCTCGTTATAATGAGCCCAGGAGCCATGGCACTAGTATAACAAACCGGCCTTAACTATTTTTTTTAATTTTCAAAAAATATTTAATTTTGTTTAAAAAATGTTTAATCTTAAATATTTTTCTCATTTTAAAGCTTAAACAAAGTATACAAAATATGTAATTTTTATTTCATAAATGTACATCATGTTACAATATGATAAATTATTAACAGCGAGTCACTTCAATGCCGGCTCCTGAATAGAACGCATAGAACTGGAATTGCAGCGAGATACCGCGGGTTTGTGATAGCCTTCTACCTACGAACCAAGCCCGCGTTTAAGATTGTAATGTGGCTACCTCCTACCTCCACAATAAATCTGATTTCATGCAGTGTAATTATTCATACTGCGTTATGTGGTATAAAAAAGAATTCTTCTAATAATTTATTAATAGTGAAGTAAATAAACTCGTCAATAGTAATTAAATAATGAATAAAAAAATAACTTTTTATGCAAATCTTTTTGCACATGTTCGGCGAAAGAAATTAAGAATGAAATTAAAAAAATGAGTAGACCCTTGCCTGATTTGATTATTTGAAAACCTAAGTACTACAATATTTGTCAATAGCTTAAAGTAAGAACGACATAATTCACTCGTAGTATTTATTTAAAAAATGAGTGGATTTACGGGTGTGATGAAAAAAATTGTCGATGGACAATTTTCACGCCTGATTATAAAAGTATCACTTTTACCTCGTGTTGCATAAAAAGCTATTATCAAATCGTCAGTCTTTAAAGAGACCTCTAATATAGCACAGCATGAATTGGTTACCATGTATGCTTAACGTTTATCATGAAGAAGTACCTAAAGCAGGAAACCACAGACGTATCTAACGAATTTCAGCTTGTTATCATTTTCCGTTACATTCTTGGTGGTAAACCAATTCAAAAGGTTCAAAAAACCGAAAGAATAATTTTTCTTTAGCCAACTATGTATGCTCATTGTTAAGTTCATCAAATTAACCTGATCATGAACGGTGCAGCGTCAATAAATCGATTGGTTAGAATATTTTTTGCATACTTATCTGGAATTTGTTCTTTGTTTAATTTCCTCTCAATTAACGAGAGCACTGAACAAAATTGTACAGGGACAATGTCGATTATGTTGGAATTACAGTACGAAATAATTATAAATTGCAAATTAAGTCCCGGAAATGTATAAAATAATGTATACACTATTATACAGTTCTTTTGGATTCGGAAGAAATCTTTTTCGGCCTGAACTTGAATTTACAAACTTATCAAAAAAAAATCTGGCACCACCACTATACAACCTCACGAGCCGCCACTGGTTGTTCGTAGAATGCTTTGGTTGCTTCCTTCTTCCCTTCTTCTGGTGCATATACCCCTACAATAGTCATATTTCCTCTATCTATCTTGCATCTTAATGTAATTATTCTCTCATTTATCCAGCTATATGAGGTAATTTTGGTTTCCATCTGTTGTTTACGAGAATTGCTACTCCTGCAGCGGCTCTTAGCTCTTGTGGTACTCCGCTATATATCATCGTGTATCTCCTCAAGTCGCAACTTCCTAGTAGTTTCTTCTTAATTTCACTAATCAGAGCAATATCTATCTTTCTTTCTTCCAGCGCCCTTTCTAACTCATCCATTTTATTTGTTATTCCACGGGTGCAGAGCGGAGCGGAGCGCAGCGGCGCCCCGAAAGGGTAGGTTTTGACGATGGATAAACCTTCCTATCGAATGCAAAACCCAAAAATCGAAGAAAAATGCGCTAAATTTACGTACTTTCAAATTGAAAACTTGGATTTTTCATTAGGGCCCCAAGCCTAACAACATACTAAAAAATTGCTACTACCCCACCTTTTGCATTCAAATACCCCTTTTTGATACCCACGTACTAGACTAAAAACAAAAAATAAAACAAATACTAGTACAGAAAGAGTTAGAACCATATTAAACAATTTTATTTAAAAATCAATAGATTACATTTAAAAACGGCATTTTTATTAAAAATAAATTGTTTTTATTAGTTTTATTCAAAATAACCTAATTTCAACTTTTGTTTGAACGAGTATACCTTGTAATCTACACGCACGCCTATGACCTACAAAATAAACATAATTGTTTTTGTTTGTATCCCCGTCTTGCTTGCTAATGTTGAACGATGGCTACAAAACATTCTGTATAGTTGAATAGGGAATGATGTGTCCATCCTTTCTATAGTCTAAGAATTAAACCTTCACGTTGCGTTGTGAACATTTATAGTCACTAATTTTACAATTAAAAGGTTATTCGCCGCTATGAATTTTTAAGTGCCTTTGTAATTGAAATCTTTGTATACATTTATAGTCACAAATTGCACACCTAAAAGGTTTCTCGCCGGTATGAGTTTTTAAATGAACATTTAAATTTGTTTTTCGTGTACATTTAAAGTCACAAATATTACAACTACAAGGCTTCTCGCCGGCATGAATTTTTAAATGGCGTTTTAAATTTGAACGTAGTGAACATTTATAATCACACATTTCACATCTTAAAGGTTTCTCGCCGGTATGTATTTTTAAATGGTCCTTTAAATTAGAACGACGTGAACATTTATAGTCACAAATTTCACAACAAAAAGGTTTCTCGCCGGTGTGAATTTTTAAATGGCTTCTTAAATTTGAACGTTCTGAACATTTATAGTCACAGCTTTGGCAACTAAAAGGTTTCTCGCCGGTATGAATTTTTATATGGCTACCTAAACTTGCACGAAGTGAACATTTATAATCACAAATTTTACAACTAAAAGGTTTCACGCCGGTATGAATTTTTAAATGCCTTTTTAAACTTGCCTTTAATGAACATTTATAGCCGCAAATATCACAACTAAAAGATTTTTTGCCGGTATGAGTTGTTAAATGGTCTTTTAAACGGGAACGATATGAACATTTATAGTCACAAACTTTACAACCAAACGGTTTCTCGCCAGTATGAGTTCTTAAATGTTGTTTTAAAGTTGAACAGAGTGAAAATTTGGAGTCGCAGACTTCACAATTGAATGGTTTCTCACCAGTATGAATTCTTAAATGGCGTTTTAAAGTTGAACGGAGTGAAAATTTGGAGTCGCAGACTTCACAATTGAATGGTTTCTCACCAGTATGAATTCTTAAATGGCGTTTTAAAGTTGAACGGTGTGAAAATTTATAGTCGCAAACTTCACAATTGAATGATTTGTCGCCAGTATGAGTTTTTAAATGTGATTTTCGAATACCTTTAATTTTGCAAATTCCACTAGTAAATGAAGAATGTTTTCGCAAATGCCGTATTAATGCTTGCTTACGAGTGCATTTATACCCACACACTAGACACTCCAATAAATTTGAACTGTTGTGTGCCAATTCTTCAACATCGTCGTCATCTTTAATGTCAATGGAATGATGCAAATCTTCTAAATTAAATTTTACATCTTCCAACTCTTCTTTAACTTTCGTGGCAGGCGGCACTTGGGCCATGTTCTTGATAAAAGGTTATGAAAATTATGAAGACGAAAACGTGCTCATGTATTGGTACAGATCACCCTTCTTAATGCAACAAAATGTTGTGTTGATCCCTGATTTATATCTTAACTAACTGCACAAAATACTAAACGTAGATATACTAAACGACTACAACTACAAAATGTACAAAATGGTGGTCGATTAGTCCAGATTATTCGACGAACAAAAATGATGGATCCCTAACGCGCACGCGTCGCTTTAAAGGAGAAGTTCCATCGAAATGTCACTACACCTTTTCCACCAGTAATTCAGAAATCGTCAACCGTTATTCAGAAATCGTGATTTGTAATTCAGATTTGTCAACTGATATTCAGAAATTGTGAATTGTAATTCAGATTTGTCAACTGATATTCAGAAATTGTGAATTGTAATTCAGATTTGTCAAGTGATATTCAGAAATTGTGAATTGTAATTCAGATTTGTCAACTGATATTCAGAAATTGTGAATTGTAATTCAGATTTGTCAAGTGATATTCAGAAATTGTGAATTGTAATTCAGATTTGTCAACTGATATTCAGAAATCGTGAATTGCAATTCAGATTTGTCAAATGATATTCAGAAATTGTGAATTGTAATTCAGATTTGTCAACTAACATTCTGTTGCGACTTGGCCCATACTCTCCAATGCTAAATCAGAAATCGTCAACCGTTATTCAGATTTGTCAATTGATATTCAGAAATCGTCAACCGTTATTCAGATTTGTCTATTGATATTCAGAAATCATCAACGGTTATTCAGATTTGTCAATTGATATTCAGAAATCGTCTAATTCAGAAATTAAAATTCAGAAATCGTCAATTTTGATTCAGAAATCGTCAATTTTAATTCAGAAATCGTCATTATTAATTCAGAAACCGACAAATGAAAATTAGAATGAAATGTAAAAGTGGGGCTTTTACAGTGCAGAATAAGTGCCCATTCACAATGGACGTAAGCATAAGAATTACATAAGCATAACATAAGCATAAGAAATACATAAAGTTGGATACCTGGTTTTAAATGGGAGCGTTCACAATGCAGTTACGTAATTGTTATGTTTAGGGAGGCCCATAACATCTACATAAGAACTACATAAGAACTACATAAGAAGTTGGAATATTTCAACTTTTACGTATTTCTTATGTAAATTAACCTAATTTGAACGATGCGCCGTTTTTCACGCAGTGAACACACCTTCTTGTGTGACAGTTCAAATAATAATATAACCTAAAATTGTACATTCTTTTGTAAACGCTCTAAAAATTTATAAATTATAAATATATTTATATTTATAAATTATAAATAAAAATAAAATATATATTTGAATGATGCTCCGTTTTTCTAACCAATAGAAACGCTGTCAGGGTTGTTTTTTTTCAGATGGTATTTTTCAATTGAATTTTTCAATTGTTCAGATGGTAGTAGATCCATTCTTAACAAACGATATAATTACTTAAACGACGGAGAGGTTATGTCACAAAATAGTTTCGTGTTGAAACTTCATAGCGCCTGCGCAGTTTTTTAATTTTTATGTAATTCTTACGGTCATTGTGAACGGTCCCATCTTATGCTTATGTTTATGTTTATGCTTATGCTTATGTAATTCTTATGCTTACGTCCATTGTGAATGGGCACTAAGGCTTTAATAAAAATCTAAAATAATAATATTTTAATTTATTTTTTATGTATATTATAAGAAAAACATAAATTATTTCACAACAATATGTTAAAGAAATTTTTTGCGAATAACTTAGCGACCGACTGGCATATCTTCCATTGCTAAGGCTGCTGCATGATGTATTGTGCAGTGTTGCGCAGCACGAGCACAATTACTGAAAGTCTTCTCATATTGAAACCACAAATAACGCAATTGTCTTTAAACTCCATTTCAATTATTACCTTTTCGATTTATTTAAGAATGTATTTTTACTTATATATGATTAATATTACGATAATCCCTTAATCCACAGATTAAGGGATTAAATTAATCAACACAGAATCATAACATTCAAATTTTTAGAAAAAAAAACAACTGATGCTTTAATTGAGCTGAACATTTGATACTTTCTGAATTTCTTTAAGTACTTTCTAATTTTCATTTGTCGGTTTCTAAATTAAAATTGAAGGCTTCTGAATATCAGTTGACAAATCTGAATTACAATTCACAATTTGTGAATATCAGTTGACAAATCTGAATTACAATTCACAATTTCTGAATATCAGTTGACAAATCTGAATTACAATTCACGATTTCTTAATATCAGTTGACAAATCTGAATTACAATTCACAATTTCTGAATATCAGTTGACAAATCTGAATTACAATTCACAATTTCTGAATATCAGTTGACAAATCTGAATTCCAATTCACGATTTCTGAATAACGGTTGACGATTTCTGAATTACTGTTGGAAAAGGGTAGATCGGGCCAAGGACCCCGTAATCCATTTACGGGGTCCGATTGTGCTCATGCTGCGCAACACTGCACAATACATCATGCAGCAGCCTTATCAATGGAAGATATGCCAGTCGGTCGCTAAGTTATTCGCTAAAGATTTCTTTAACATATTGTTAAAAATAATTTATGTTTTTCTTATAATATATATAAAAAAATTAATTAAAATATTGTTATTTTTTTATATTTTTATTAAAGCCTTATTCTGCACTGTAAAAGCCCCACTTTTGCATTTCATTCTAATTTCATTTGTCTGTTTCTGAATTAAAATTAACGATTTCTGAATTAAAATTGACGATTTCTGAATTAGACGATTTCTGAATATCAATTGACAAATCTGAATAACGGTTGACGATTTCTGAATATCAATTGACAAATCTGAATAACCGTTGACGATTTCTGAATATCAATTGACAAATCTGAATAACGGTTGACGATTTCTGAATTACTTGTGAAAAAGGTGTAGAATCTACGTTAAATATTTTTATAATTTTTAGTAACATAGCAGTAACATTTGATTTTGCATTATTTTTTCAGATTTAATGTTACTTCTTTGACAATTCGATTTTAAATAGCGTAGTTGTGCAATTATTATCATTAAAAAACAATTTTAACTAATACAACCCCCACCTGACTGCGAGATCGTCGGAGTCCGGGATGGGTTTTACCCCCCCTTCTTGACGACGATCGTGGCTTTGAAAAATAGAAATAAACACATTTGCGCAGATGCCTTTTTGAATAAAGCTGGTAATGCTCGAATTGACGTCACCACCTGATCCCCTTCGATGTCAGGGTCGGGTTGTGGTGATAAGAATGTGATAGAACACTGGGTGTGAATGAAGAGATAGATGCAAAAGTGATCGGTATCGGGGTCTAACCGTCTTGTTTTCCGTATCGGGGGAGTGTCAGTCGCTCCGATGCTGCGGAAAATCCTCTGGTTTTCTCCTGATGTCGGTCAGGTTGGGTTTCTGTCCGGGGGGGTTGCCCCCCCCTCGAGTGGAGTCCGATCCTGCGTGGCCGGAGTTCCTGAACTCTACCGGAGAAGAATACTCTGTCTTGCGACAGGGTAGAAAATCCCCCGAGTGCTTTTCCCCAGACTGCCCCTATGCCACCCTAGACCAGTGAGGCAAATACCGACGGAGACCGCGAAATTTCCAAAAATATTTGATCTAGTCTGGTGTATCAGTTATAAGAGCAACTTACTCTTAAACTGGTACGGCAGACAACTCTGAAAGGGAATTTATTTTTTTTTATTTATTTATATAAACCTTTCAACGGACGAATCCAATTACAGAAAGTAATTACAATATACCATGTGGTACCAAAATATATCATTAAATAATCATCATTAAATAACAATAAAATGCTAAGCCCGTTCCTATAGCTGATGGCAAACCGAATCACGTCGAAGAATTGGATGCACTGTGCAATCAACATCCCGTTTTTCGACTTGATTGGATTTCTTAGCGTTTAAAAATAAAATCTCATATGAGATTCTCACGCGTCGGTCGACTTTTACATGTTAAATTTAGTACCGATCTACCTACATATATCTAATTTTTCTCAGATAAGCAATCGCATTACAAATTCTGTAGCCGTACTTGCCGTAATAACAAAAAGTGAAGGCTACACATTACCATGGGAGAAAATTAACCCTTGTTTCTTACTCAAAGAAAAAAAATTTAAATTTTGTTTGATTACCAACTTAATGACAGTAAAAATTTGAAACCCTCCAAATTGTCCAAATAGAAATTCATAAAACAAAATAAGGTAAGAGCAGTACTACCATAATGTAAGTAAAACTTTTATATAATTTCTATAGTAAAAAATTTTTCCATTTTAATTTTTTATATATTTTTTTGTTTTTAGAATTAATTGAAAACATAATAAATAAACATAAAATGACAAGCAGGCAAAGATACTACGCTAGCAGCGACTTCAGGTTACCTAATAATATTCAAAGAATATTGAAAATAGTTGTGGTGCCCCCAGAAGAAGAACTTCGTTTGGCGCAACATAAATCAGTGTACTATGCGAAAAGTGCTGCAGGTTCATTATTAAAACTGTATTCACCCCCACTCAACCACAACATTGTTGCCAAAATTCAAGTAAATGATTATGTTTTGGCCCATATGCGCCAACATGAAAATGGAGTGAAGGGTGTTATTTTACGTGTATTAAAAGATGCCCATAAGGTTCATTATAAAAAGAAACGGGTTTGGCCACGATTCAGTGATCATTAGATGTTTTTGAAATTGTTAGTTGATAAGTTTATATTATACAGAATAAAACATTTAAATTGATAATTAATTTCAGGAGTTTCTTCGTATTATCAGTTATTACTTTTTCTTCTAGTTCATCAATGTTGCCTAAAACCCGTCTTTCACCATAATCTGGGCGGAGGTAAATGTGCCACCAAATGTACCTGACCAGAAAAGGGTACCGGTAAATGTGCCACCGACCAAAAGGGTTCTTTAAATAAACACAGATATTTGTGCCACTAACAGTGAAAAAATTAAATTTTTTTTGCCTTCGAATTTTGGGGTGTGCATTCGATAAGGAGGGTAATCCATCGTCAAAACCTACCCTTACGGGGCGCCGCTGCGCTCCGCTCCGCGTTGCACCCCTCCAGGGCGGTTTTGACTCTGGTTACTAGGCTAAACATACGAGAAGGGCCTCCGATCAAGAAAACCGGGATTAAGGCAACCGGGATGTGAGAGACCCTCGAAATAGCATTAAAAAGTATAGTTGCGGTATGGGGCAGTAAACTATTACGTTCACCCCCAAAAAATCGTGTAAAATCAAAAAATAATCGAAGTTACATGTAGGAGATGCATCAGGTAGATGCCGTTTTCTCCAGTGGCACAAATACCTGTGTACTTTTAATATCCTAAATTCGTAGCAGGTAGAATAACATTACTGGTGGCACATTTACCACCGCCCCATAATCTGCATAGAGACGAGTTCAGAAATTTGCGCATTGTGCAATAAGATTCTGCGCAGATTATAACCATAATTTACGATGGTAATTATTGTAAGTATACGATGGATTTTAAATGGAAAGAAACTGTTTTTGAAAAATGGAGGAAATAGATAGAAACAGGAGCGGTAACAGCCCCCCCCCCCCACTATGACCCTAGAGTGCCTATTGGCATTTGTCAAAATTGTTTGAACAAATTTCGAACAAGCGTTATTTTTATTTTGGACGGCGCGACGATTACAGCGCCACGTTGGTCATGACTCAGCACTGAAATTGCTTTTGTATTGTATTTTTCGTTTGCATTTATTACGCTCCTAGGGGGGGGGGTTCCGACCCTTGTGACGATGGGGGGCGAGGGGGTTTCAAAAATTTTGACGTCACAAAATATATAGATTAAATATTTGATTATATATAAGTATTTAAAAAAAAACTATTTTCTGGGGTGCTACCCCTAAAAAAAAGGTCATCAGTCGAGGTGGGGATGACACCGATGAAATCCGCCCCGGTTTTCTTTTTATTATATAAATTTTAAATTTGAAAAATTTGTGGGAGGGGGGGAGGGGGTAAAAATTGCTAAAAATTGCTTGACGTAATTTATGGTCAAATATTAGGTAGGCTAGCAGCTTCTTAAGCACAGATACAAGCTGAGGGAGAAGGGATTTTTTTATAAATTAATATACGGGGTTTTCCACTGCTTAATGCAAATACTATAATGACAATACTGTAAGTGGATACATAAAAAGGGCGATTAATCTCTACCTATGGTCAAGGGTTTCTATAATCCTATATGTAAGTTCCACCGCCGGTCAGGTGGGTCGAGGGTACAAAAATATAATCTCTTAATTGCTAAGCCTATAAGTACTTTTTTAAGTAGGTAAGATTCCGAATAAATTATTAGGTTCTTTAATTTATATTGGCGTTATATTTTGTGTATATTTTTATTGTTATAAATATTATTACATCGCGAATTTTGCTCAATACAAGGTGCGATTATAAATTGGGTTAGTTATCTGTGGGGTTTTTTCTTGGATTTATATTTTTCTTTCTTCCATTTCATTTTTTTTTAATTTAACACGATTCTATTGGTGCATTGGGTTTTTAACAAATTTTGATTGGCATCATTTTTTTTGAGGAAATTATTTCACCATTCGAAATTTTTGATTAGCCATCTTTTTTACGGTTGGTACATTAAATAGGTTAAAGCACCTTATCCAGTACTACGAAATAGCATTTTTCCTATTGAGTTTGGTACAGTTTAAGGTTTATATTATTATTATTATTATATAAGCATTACATTCTAGTTGAATATTGCTATCTCTTGCCGAGATTTACAAATCCTTTTACTGGGATGGATTAATCCCCATTTTACAATCAACATATTGACCCAAACAGTTTCCGTTTCTTCTTCCTTTCACAGTCCTGTATGTCTTTTGGCTGCTTCCACAATATTCCTCCACCCGTTTCTGTCATTGATCTTCTCGCTCCATCCATTCACGTTCATGGTCCTAAGATCTTGCATCACCTGATCCCACCATCTTACCCTCGGTCTACCCCTCGCTCTGGTCTCACTTGGTTTCCACAACGTTATTTCTTTTATCGCCGATGTATTGCTTTTCCTCATTACATGCCCCAGCTAACTAATTCTCTGGGCCTTAAGAAACTTGATTATATCCTCCCCATTCATAGCCTCCCGTATTTCATAATTCATTCGTCGTCTTAGTTCATCATTTGCCTCTCTCATAGGACCCAGTATCGTTCTCAATACTTTACGCTCAACTATTCTTAGCCGCTCTTCCTCCGCTTTCGACATGCACAATGTTTCCGCAGCATATGCTACCAACGGCCTGATTAATGTCCTATAAATTCTCAGTTTTGTGCCCCTCGTTAGTTGTTTATTCGTTAGTACCTTCTTGTTTGCGTAATAAACCCTGTTGCCCGCCTTGATTCTTCTTTTCAAATCTTCATTTCTCTTTCCTGTTCTATCTATCATCACACCCAGGTAACAGAACGTATCCACCTCTTCAAACTCATATCCATCCACCACTAGACTGCTTCTCATGTGCTCCTCGTTTCTGTTGCACTTCATATATTTCGTCTTACTGGCGTTCACATTCAGCCCCATCTTTTCAGCTTTTCTTGCCATCTCTCTAAACGTCTCCATCATCTTATTTCGTGATCTCCGTATTATCACCACATCGTCAGCGTACGCAATTATTTCTATCTCCTTATTTGTTATCAGTCCTTCGCATCTGAGTTCTCTGATTATCTTACTTATCACCAGATTAAATAACGTTTCCGACAACGCATCCCCTGCCTGACGCCGCCGTTTATCCGGAAAGGTGCTGTTCTACCCGTGGGTGTTCTTACGCTTGCTATGGAGTTCTTCAATGTTATTTTAATTAGTCTCTGCAATTTCCCTTGTGTCGTTTCTTTTAATATTCTGTATAGCTCCATTCTTCTTACCCTGTCGAATGCCTGTTTGAAGTCCATGAACAGCAGGTGGAGGTCAATGTCATGTTCGTGGCATTTTTCTATTATTTGTTTTAACACATGGATCGCATCTATTGTGGATCTTCCTTTAACAAAACCGTATTGACATTCGGTCGTATACTCTCTTGTGTGTGCAATCAATCTACTTTTCAATCAATCAATCTTCGGGCAAGCTCTGTTCTTCCCACACTCTTCTGATCATCTCGCACAATCTCTCCTTTACCACTACTCCTCCGTACTTTATGAGTTCCATCTCTATGCCATCCACTCCTGGGGCCTTCCCATTCTTCATTTGGTTTATTGTCTCTATGATCTCTGTGTTGGTTGGAGTGTTTACTTCGTATTCTACATCATCTGGTATCTCTTCTTCACATTCGGTGATCTCCTCAACCTTGCTGTTCAACAGCCTCTGAAAATGTCTCGTCCATATCTGTTCAATATTCTTTGCGTCGTATTCTATTAAACCTTGTTCATTCTTCATACCTCTTGCTCTGATGCTACATGTACCCTTCAGATTTCTCAACTTTTGATAGAATATTCTGGATCTGTTAATGTTGTTGTATCTCTCTATTTCCTCCATTTGCTTTTCCATCCAATCGTTCTTTTTCTTTCTGTATATCTTGTTAGCTTTCTTTAATTCGTTGCTATATTTGTTTTTGTCTTCCTGCTTTTCCGTTCTCAGCCATTGTTCTCTTGCTTCCTTTTTAATTGTACTGGCTGATTCTCCTTTTTTTGGTCCTTTTCAGTTCTTCAAATGCTATTCTTTTGGACCTTGCATTGCTTATTTTGAACTTCGGTACATTTTGTTTGACTCTTGCTATCACCAAGTAACGGTCCGTGTCCGCATTTGCGTCTCTATACGATGTCACATCCAGTATCACTGCTTCTCTTCTTTGAGAGATCAGTATTCAGTATGTGGTATATTTGATTTCCGACGCTGGTACTTCTTCCCAGCCATACCCATGTTACTTTATGCAGTTTCGGGTGTTCAAATTTAGTGCTACTTATTACCATATTTGTCGCTTCTGCCAGGTCGCACAGTCTATTGCCGTTATCATTTGATCTTTCATGCGCGGTATGCTTTCTCTCTCTTTCTCTTTCTTAACTCTTTCTTAACTCTCCTTTCCAATCTGTGCATTGTAGTCTCCCAACATGATCATTATATCTTGTTTAGGTATCCAATCGCACACTGCTTCTAGTTCTTCATAGAATTTATCTTTATCGGCTTTCTCGCTTTCTTCTGTTAGTGCATATGCATTCACAATGGACAAATTTGTTTTTGCTCTCAGTCTCAAATATGAAATTCTCCCATTAATTGGTTTAAAAATCATAACATTATCCAGTATATTCTTCGACACAAAGAATCCCGTTCCATTCCTCCCTTATATCTTTTCTCCCGAGTAAAAAAACGTATATTCCTTCTTCGCTACTTCACCTTCCCCCCCCCATCTAAGCTCCTGAACTGCAGCCACCCCAACCGAGTACCTTTTCATTTTTTTCTTTAATTAAATCAGTCATATCCTCCTTGAAGTCATTTAACTCCACCGTGCCTTAATTTGGTCTCAAGGGTCCAAATTATTAAATTATTTTCTACAAAATTCAAAATTACTTCATTCACAACAAAATCTTACATTGCTCAAAATTTATTTAACCAACTATTATTTTCAATACTAATTTTATTAGTTGTTGCCTGCGAGGATACGTTCTGCCTATGCAGACTGCTTGATGGCTGTCTGCGGGCACCGAGTCAAATCGGTTGTCCAAAGATGGTCATCGGATTGGCTGCGTCGACAGAACGGTCCTCGTAGTGATACCTTCGCTTTGGTCCAGGGCCCCATTTCGACTCGACCATCGTGACAATACCAACGGTGGTTGTGGCTGTATTTAGTTGGGGGCTCACCTGTAACCCACAGATGTAGTGTGTACGGTTATGGACCAGATTATTCATTTCACTTGATTATTCGTTACTTTTATTTTTGCTAATCATTTTATATATTGTCGTTTTAATTAATATTGTGTTTTATCATGTTTCCTTAGTTAACGTTCCATTTTATGTTAATCGTTCCATTTTATTTAATGTTTATTTAATAAGACAATATTGCATCTATTCGCAATAAATTCGCTGATGGGGCGGTTTAGCCCCTGAAGCAAAGAGAAAAAAAAAACCGAGTACCTTTTCAATTCCCTCGCCACTTCGCTCATCTCTCCCGGTTTCAGCAGCGTTCTCAGATTCCATATGCCAATCGTCATAAAGTCTGTTTAATATAGTCTTAAAGTCTAATACCTGTTCTCGTTGTATTTGTTGGCATAAAATGACAGTCCGGCTCTCTCGTCACTAGATTTTTGACTTCGTTCTTTCCCTATTATCCACTTGAGGGTCCAATGATTTCCCCAAGTCACTCAAGTGAAAAGTTCTACCATTTACCGTTAACTTTTGATATCCCGTTCTGGTCCTGTTTCCTTCCTCAGTTTCTTCCTTTGAGCGTTGTCTTATCTTAATTTGGATCTGCATCTCCTTTACCATCATGTCGTTATCGATGTAAATCTCACTTTCCCTCAGTTTATTCTTGTTCTTCATAATTTTCATTTTCTCTTCCCAGTCATAGACTTTCACCACTACTACCTTCCTCTCTTCGATTTTTCCTATCTCGAATGTTTCCATCAGTTTCACGTCTACCCCCAGTTCATCTCTTAGTAATTTGTGCACATTTTCTATTAGTTTACCTTCTCTGTTCGGTCCCATCCCTTTTATTACTATGTTGTTCCTTCTTCTTTCCTTCTCCCGCCTTTCCATGGCATTTTCCATAGCTTCTATTCTCAGGGTTAATTCTTTTTTTTTCATTATCCCAAACTAACTCGTTGGTCCTCATCTCTTCCTGAATTCCTCGCATTTCCTCCTTCATATTTATTATCTCTTCTTTGTTATCTCTAAAACCTGCTCTCATCTCATCTCTCATGCTTTCGATGGCCCTCACTATTTTACTTGTTCCCATTTCTGTGGTATCTACCTCTTTCTTTCTTGTGGTTGGTGATCTCAGAGTCTTCTTGCTCAAGTGAAATACGCTTTGTTGTTCTTCAGCTTCGTTTTCTTTGCTCGCTTTCCTTTTCTGACCAAAGTAAGTTGTTATTTGACTGTCGCTATTTGCTCTTCCTCTAATTTGTCCTGTGTTTTCTTGACTCATTAATAATCTTGTAATAGTTGTTAGCTATAGGCAGCTCACCGTGCAGCTTGGGAACCCACTAAAAATATCAATTTTGTAATAACTGTTAGCTGTAGGCAACCAAATGTGCAGCTTGAAAATTGTTATTCTGCGTTGTTAATGCACTATTATTGTATCTTATTCTTGGTTATACCAATATTATACTCTGACACTGTAACCACTTTTTGCGTCAATACGAGCACCCGAATCAACTTCTAGTAGGCAGTCGTATTACAATATATCTAATTTAAAGGATACAGTAAGACCCCGCTTAACGCTGCTCCGCTTAGCGCTGTTTCGGTTTAACGCTGTTTTATTTGAATAGTTTGAATAGTAGAAACGAGTAAGAGTAAGCGCAAACGAAAACCGTAAATGACATTAGACACATTTTTGATAAAAAGATAGAAAATTGGAAATGCGGAAGAATCCGAATGATCTCAAACGTAAATGATGACTGATGATGACTTAGAATCACTTTGATTTTTTCTATTTTTCGCATCGAGTGTTTGTTACTTGACGCACTTTTAAATGTTGGTTTAAAATTAATAATACCGGGTGTATGTTTATTTATGTTTCTATATTTGTAAGAAATAAATTTTTGTTGTATTGTTAAAAAAAACATATTTAATAAACTTAATTGACAAAATACATATTCATTTTCCCCTAACCCCAATATTTACATGGTGACATAACCTTGTTTAACGCTTATTCCTATAACGCTCTACTTTGCTGGAACGTATCCCCCGCGTTAAACGGGGTACTACTGTACCTACTTATAATTTAACCTCAAAGTTTTCTGGTTACGTGTTTTCCTTCTGTTATTTTCCTCGGTTGAATTTGCAATCCACCAACAGGCAGCCTATTTCTGCTGCCTTTTAATTTTCCAAATACCACATCCAAATCAAATCAGACCTCTTTAATTTTCTCTTTAATCGCCAATTACCGGCTAAGGTACCCTATTGAGTCACGCGCGCGCGACTTAATCCTATTAAGTTTTGTGAAGTTTAAGGTTAATAGAGTGATATTCAAAAATAAAATTCTTGGATGGGGTCCTTTTAATATAAAAATTATTACTTTGAAAATCGTTAATTTTATATGTTTCACTGACGCGCGGGTGGAATCTCACTCATTTTGTTGACGGTCCGTACGGAAAGAACTAGTCTTAAACTTTTACCTTTAAACTTTAAACTTTTAAAGGCCGTTTACGGACCGGCAGATGCAGCTCGTCGCTCCTACATGTAACATCGATTATTTTTTGTTTTTACGCGATTTTTTGGGGGTGAAACGTAAAAGATAACTGCCCCATACCGCGACTATACTTTTTAA
This sequence comes from Podabrus alpinus, assembly GCA_932274525.1. Classification (NCBI taxonomy): domain Eukaryota; kingdom Metazoa; phylum Arthropoda; class Insecta; order Coleoptera; family Cantharidae; genus Podabrus; species Podabrus alpinus. Next base: position 39,509,831 of record OW026452.1, on the reverse strand, counting down.
TGCTATTTCGAGGTTCTCTCACATCCCGGTTTCATTTATCCCGGTTTTCTTGATGGGTGGCCCTGCTTGTATATTTAGCCTAGTAACCAGAGTCAAAACCGCTCTGGAGGGGTGCAGAGCGGAGTGGCGCGACGGAAGAGTAGGTTTAGACGATGGATTACCCTCCCTATTGAATGCACACCCCAAAAATCAAAGAAAAAAAAATTTAAGTTTTTCACTTTTTCGTCAATACACGTGTTATTTTCCATTTTTTGCGAATATTTATTACTAATATCTACTAATCACACCCCCACCTATCCGAATTTCAAAGAAAAATTCAAATCGAAGCGAAAAAATTTCACTCGATTTCAAGGAACAACGGCCGAGCGATGTGACATCGACCCGGGGTGTGCCAGTGGCCGCTTGAAATGCAACTTTCCCATTTTCACAGTTTTTTCGGATTTTTTTTTATGATCACCTCCGCGACGACATAAGTTATACATTCGGATCAAAATATACCCGAAAAGGCCGTTAATTACCCAAAATTTTGCTAAATTACATGTTAGGGGCGTGTCCGTAGTTCTCGAAACCACGCAAAAAATAGGCCGACAACCTATCCCGGCCACCGCATAGTGTTTTTACTTAAATTTCGGTATTATTTCCTATTGAAAAGGTAATCCTTTTAGGGTCACCTATTGGTGACCACCCCAAAAAAATTGAAAATTTCCTATAGCAAAGAGGAAGGTTTATAGAGTATACTGTAAAAATTTCACTTGCGAAAGTATACATAAAATTTCGAGAAAAATCAATTTTACGCCCATTACCGAGGTTATAAATATAAGTCACGCTCGCTCGGTACGGAGCGCATTTGCCAGTCTCCTGCCGTGCGTATAACATCGGAGTAATTATTTAAAAAACGGTCCGTTTCAGAACCAAAAACTATTTTAAGAATAAGGTCTCTAAATAAATATAAACCGGGAAAATGTGGGGAAAACCTAGGCTTTGCGGGGCTCTGCCCCGCGGCCGGTTTTGATGGTGCAAATTATTTTTTAGGGTGGATCCGGGCCGGCCAGAACTGTGCGCATCAAAAAACCTACCCTACGCCCCTCCGGGGTTCCGGGCGGTTTTTCAATGGCGTGCGCCGCTCCGCGGTAGAGCTAAACATACGAGAAGGCGCCACCCATCAAGAACACCGGGATGAAGGAAACCGGGATCTGAAGCCCCCAAAAAATCGCGTCCAACAAAAAATAATCGATGTTAAAAGTACGAGAGACGAGCTGCATCTGCCGTTGCGAAATACTCTAAGTGCTAGGGTCATTTAAACTGCACGGACTGTCAACAAAATGAGCGACGCGCGGAATCTCGTTAAATTTTTACATGAAAATTAGCAAACTTCAAATTCGATTTACTCAAAATTTTGATAATACTTTCGCATGTGAATTTTATATCAGTATACTATATAAACCTTCCTCTTTGCAATAGGAAATTTTCAATATATTTGGAGTGGTCACCAATAGGTTACTCGATCCTCCTTTTGTTACATTGTAGCTAATGACTTTTTGGTTCGAAATATCAAGCCATTTCTATAGGGAAATTTCAATTTCCCTATGGTTCCCGACCCATTAAAATAAAATTTTTTTGGATGATCGACTAGTTTTTGAAAAATAAGACTTTGAAGTTCGAAAATTTACACATTCAGTGACGCGCATGAGGGCGATTTGCGGAATCTCGCCCATTCTGTTGACGGTGCGTGTGGATTGATATACCTTAACACTTAGAAATAAATCAAATCAAAATATTATCATTTTTTATAATTTTTCAAAACAAGCCAGATTAATTCCTACGGGGATCGGAGCTGGCTAAAATAATCCAAGTGTAAATAAACATTTATTGTAATTACTTTTCTTTTTTCTTTGTATATAAATTAATTGTTATTATGTAAATGTGTATATTGTTGTGTCCATCAATGGTTGGCTGTTGCTGTATTAGATTGTTTATCGTGCAGTCAGAGAAAATATAGTATGCAAAAAGTCATCAAAAACAATTTATAAAAAATGTTATTATGTTAGTATAGTTATTATGTTATATTTTTAAAAAAATGTTAGTAGGCAAAATGTTAGGAATGATAAAAAAACGGGTAACCATAGCGATGGGAGGAGAATAAACAACGGTGATAAAAGCAGTACGTTATCAGACGCAGAACCGATCACACGTGTAAAAAAAACTATGTCCAATTGAGAAACAAGGATTTTAGTCGCGGGCAAGTGTATGAGAATTTGCGTGATTGAAACAAATAAGGTCGTTTATCAAACGGCAAACCGATCACGCGCGTCGAGATAAACAAACTAAAGATAACCAAGAGTATATTGGCCTGAATTGAATTAATGCCGAGTGGAGTGGAGATTATAAAATAGGAGAGGAAGATAATCGCTGTTTATTGGAAAAGATAAGCGCTGTTTATTGGGATACAGAAAGAAGGTGTAAGGCGAGGGGTGACTATAACCCTGCATCAAGACGAAGCATAGGAAATTAGGATTGTGTTGTGCGACAGCAATTAAAGTGCGTGCGCGAACAAGAAGGAAGAAAAGGTAACATTAAATCTTTGATTATTGTTAATTTATGTCGAGTTGCTATATTGTTTCTGTTCATTGTTTATGTTAATTGTTTATGTTATTTGTTCATTATATGTTCTTAAAAATTAGATTTGCGTGTTTTCTTTGACTGTGTGATCAGACTAATTCCACCGTAAAAGTCCAAAGAACCTGCAGCCTGAGATTAAGAGCAAGTCGTGTCAGTACCGAAATCTGTGAGAAGCTATCACAGATCTTGAAGTTCATGGTGGACATAGCAATATATTTTAAATAATAAAGAGTGTTATTGTTATTGTTGTTTCGACCGGCAGTTGAACCACGCCTCTCGTAAGAGTAACATGTATGAAAGATTACTGTTTTCACATTATTTTATGTTCTATTCGATTTTTTGGGGGTGATACGTAAAAGTTTACTGCCGCATACCGCAACTATACTTTTAAAAGCTATATACAGGATTTCTAGGATCCCGGTTGGGGTGTATTAATATTCCTCAAGTATGTTTAGCCCAATTCGAATCGAATCACACCTAAAAAATCGAAAATTACACCAATTTTGTGGTGGGCGTGCCCGACCCTTTTCCGTTAATAAACGGGTAGTTTAGGATTTTTTTGCTAAAATTTTATACTAAAACGACTATTCAAACCCTCAGCTTTCCGAATCTCAAAGAAATTTTTAATTTCCGGTTGAAAAATCCGCACTCATTCAAATAATGTAAAGAGTATTACATTTTCTTTATTTATTTTAAAAGTTTATTAGTTAACTTACAATAATTTTGTGTTCCTTCTATTTTTCAATAAAATACGTTTTCTAATGAAATTAATTGTTTTAATCTACATATTGTACTTTACTAATACTTTTAAAACTATACGAATTACCATCGGTGGAATTTACAGGTAATTAACTGTGACCATTTCGGCAGTGAGGATTTTCTATTAACCATCGGTGGAGAATACATACGTCCCATAAAAAATATTGTGTCCGCATTTTTTGGGTAGGCCAGGTCTACCCTGTCTGTTCGCTAAAACCGCCATGGAACTAAATGAGATATTTCCAAAACTCTCTAAAGTGTACGCATCTGATACTACATATCAGATACGTAATATCAGAGGGGGGGGGTTCTTTAACCTAGCAATGCTGATCAAGATCATTGAGTACCGGGTGAATCGGGATCACCTGAGACTGTTAAAGATATGAGAGAAATTTGAACATGATTCGCCGAAAGCCACTGAAACTCTTATGAAGTCGGTTACAAATCCACTAGCAATAGCTGGAAGTCAAATAAAGTAAAAGACTCCCTAAGGTAGTTTTAATAGTTTTCTGGGTAAAGTAGAACTTTCTGCAAACGGACCTACAACACTGCCTGAAGGTTGTTACAAAAGGTTCTGACGTTAATAATGTTTAAGCTTATGCACATTGGGCAACTCAGGTTCAATGAAAACGCTCCATTTTTGATCTGTCGATCTGCTATTTGTAATCTACACAGCTGAACTAGCAAGCATCTTCACACCAGACTGCTTCTTCCACCTTTTTGCAGACGACTCCCAACTGCTCATATCCGACCTCTTCAGTAACATAAACCATATTGTGGAAGTCCTTAACCAAAATCTCAAAAGGGTTTTGAAGATGGTCAAAACAAAACACTCTGGTCCTCAACCCCACAAAAAACGCAATGTCTGTGCATTGGGAACCCCAGTTAATGTTGAAACAAAAAAGGTTTAGAAATTTGATCTAATATATTTCCGACATCCGTCTTGACTGCGCCAGTTATGTTGTTTGCCCAAAGAAACTATAAAAAAAACAATTTGGATCTTAATAATTTATTGAAGTAGTTACAGCATAGTTTATACAACAGAAAATTGCTTATTAGAATAGTTCACACAAATATCACTAACAAGAATGTAAAGTTCAAGCGGGTGCAGGGTTCTGGTGAATACTTGGGAACATTTTTGAATGTGAACTTCGGTTTCACATAACACCGGTGTGAATTTTGAAATGTCTTTTTAAAGTTGAACGATCTGAAAATTTATGGTCACAAATTTCACAACTAAAAGGTTTCTCGCCGGTATGAATTTTTAAATGCCTTTTTAAATTTGTACGTTTTGAACATTTATAGTCACAAATTTGAAACTAAAAGGTTTCTCGTCGGTATGAATTTTTAAATGCTTTTTTAAATTTGTACGTTTTGAACATTTATAGTCACAAATTTCGCAACTAAAAGGTTTCTCGCCGGTATGAATTTTGAAATGGCTTGCTAAACTTGAACGTTCTGAACATTTATAGTCACAAATTTCACAAAAAAACGGTTTTTCACCAGTATGAATTTTTATATGCTTTTTTAAAGTTGAACAATCTGAAAATTTTGAGTTACAAATTATACAACAAAAAGGTTTCTCGCCGGTATGAACTTTTAAATGCTTTTTTAAATCGGATCTTTGTGAACATTTATAGTCGCAAATATTACAGCAAAAAGGTTTCTCGCCGGTATGAATTTTTAAATGGCTTTTTAAATTTGAACGTCGAGAAGATCTATATTCACAAAGTTCACAACGAAAAGGTTGATCGCCAGTATGAATTTTTATATGGCTATCTAAACTTTCACGCCGTGAACATTTATAATCACAAATTTCACAACTAAAAGGTTTTATGTCGGTATGAATTTTTAAATGCCTTCCTAAAGTCGAACGATCTGAAAATTTATAGTCACAAATTTCACAACTATAGGGTTTTTCGCCGGTATGAATTTTTAAATGCCTTTTTAAATTTGAACGGTGTGCACATTTATAGTCACAAATTACACAACCGAAAGGTTTCTCACCGGTATGAATTTTAAAATGGCTTTCTAAACTTGTACGCCGTAAACATTTATAGTCACAAATTGCACAACTAAAGGGTTTCTCACCGGTATGAACTTTTAGATGCATTTTCAAATCGGATCTTCTTTTAAATTGAAAGTCACAAATTACACAAATAAATGGTTTCCTGGGGTTATGAATTTTTAAGTGTTTATTTAAATGTGATTCTCGAACACATTTGTTCACATGAGTTCTTAAATGCCGTATTAATGGTTGCTTACGTGAAACTTTATACCCGCAAACTAGACACTCGAATACATTTGAACTAGTTTGTATTATTTCTTCAGGACTGTCTTCTTTGATGTCGATAGAATGATGCAAATCTTCTAAATTAAATTTCATATCTTCCAACTCTTCTTGTTTAATTTCATTAATGCTTACCATCGAATTATTTGCAGTTTCCAACAAGTTACCATTGTTTTCCATAATTTGTAAATCCTTCGAGGGTGGGACTCGAGTCATATTCTTCATAACAGGTTTAATTAATTTTGAGAACGTAAAAGTGCTCATGGTACAAATTTACACTTCTTAAAACAACAACATTTTGTGTCGATTCCTAATTTTGTTTTATCATTTCACTACGCTACTGACAGCACGAACTGCTAAGAGCTAAAATGGTGACCGACGCCATTTTAAATATAAACTATCCCCCCAGGCGCCATCTGGTGCGGTGTCCGTCTAATAAAACTGGTGGTCCAAAAGTAATAATCGCTGTACTTTTTTTTATTTCGTTTACCATTCCCCTAATTTTCAACGGATTTTTACCATTTTCATCTGGCCTCTAAGTTTAGTCATGATATACGTTCATACTAAATTTCACGACATTGTGTTTAACGGTTTAAGCTGTGTGATTGATACATACAGACGGACATAAAAAAAATTTATGAAAACGTTGTAATGTTGAACTTTGAATTTAAATCTCCCGCTGTCATCCTACATTTCTCAACATCCGGAAGTTCAAATACCATCGTTTTAATTAATTAAGCCTGTAATCTGTCTAGCAACCCACACGTTGTAAATAGGTACCCTAACGTAGTACACCTCAGTTCTGTCATTGAACGGGAAAGTCCGGTTCGTGAAGATTGCATTACCTCTAAAACATAATTAGCTTACCTACATCATACACAGTGATTCAAAGAAAGATGCCCTGTTGTTCGATGCAGAATGTGAACGAAGTTCACTTAGATTTTTATTTATTATTATATAAAAAAAATGAAAAAAAAAGCACAGGAATGGATCGACAAGCCGAAATAGCAATGAAAGTTATCTCTTATTGATATTAAACCAAGTAGACACAACTCATTATTGAGTGGATTTTGATGTTTGTAATAATTTGTTCATATTTTGAAATGAGCTTTTCGTTTCTCCCCGTCCCTAATGAGAGGACGGCTAACGAGAAAGAAAGATTCCTCCCACGTGAAGTGACAAACTCCACTTTACAACGTGGTGAGCCCTGATCGAAATTAAGCTAGCTCTATTGTTGGTAACGTCGGTATGCGAGAGCCGCAGGTTCCGATTGCGAACTTACTCCTGAAAGCTATATAAAAGAATACCCTTCTACAAGGGAAATAAAAAACGGTAGTAAAGGTAACAATTTAATGACACACAATGTAATCGTAATAAGCAAACACAACGGTTGACAAGCAGATAAGTAATACAATACAAAAAATGAAAACGCTGATTCCTGAACCTGGGAACCATCAAACAAATTAAAACAGCGTACGGTCAAATCTGTAGCCGGTGAACCAGAACGCTGCCTCGAAGAGCTACTAAAACTGAAGGTGGCAAAAACAACACGCACCTTCTATTTAATTTATAACAAAATATCTCGCAATAACACACAATCCCCAAAACTATGAGGGCAGAATTACCTAACAACTGTCACCCCAAATAATTTCAAAATTTTTTTATAGCAAAAGGAACCTTATTAGAGTGTACTGTAAAAATTTCGTCCGAGAATGTATAGTCAAAATTTTGAGAAAAATCAATTTTAAAAAAGCTAAATTTTGCATGTAAATCGCAAGTTTAGGCCACGCCCATTACATACATAGTGCTGTGATTCAAAGTACCCAGCCAATGCAAAATATTGAATTTCCAATTTAATTAATGGTATTGAATAAATTTGACCTACTTATAGCAACACAGATTGAAGAGATAAATAATTCACACTAATTTTTCAATATTATGAGCATATAAAGATCTCTAAAGATCGAAATACCAGATAAAAAGCTGTTAAATAAATTCATTAAGGATATCACCACATCAAAATTTCATAAAAAAAAGACATTTAGATCAGAAATAATAAATTTCACTGAATATTGTTATCAGTAAAACATAACCAATAATTTTGTACTATTTAAATTGAAATTACTCTATGAATAACTTATTATTTGTAAAACTGATTACATGCAAATGTGTTAAATAATTCGCTCTATGTAAAGGTTATAATTTGATTCTGTGAATCAACAAAAGGTCAATACTGCTCAAAATCGTTTGAAATGCGATAACAAATCTTCGTGATAAGAAGTGTTCAAAAATCTATCCAAAAAGTGCGTACAAAACTGCTCCTGTATGGGAAAACGTCGGGAAATTGATGGAGAATTCATCCACCAAAATATGGAGGACGCCCTGAAAATTCAAAGAGATTTGGTTAATGTAAAATTTTCTGAAGATGGTAATTTGACTTACTGATAAACGAAAATTGACCAATTTTGGAAAAGTGCGCAACGAAAGAGTCAGTTGTATTCTAAAGCTCGAAATGGACAGACGTGACATATAAAAGTTGACCTAGAGCGCTCGAAATGGACGGACGTGCCATGTAAAAGTTGAAATTAGATAAAAGTTGATCCAGAACGCTCGAAATGGACGGATGTGTGGCTCCGTAAAGTTGAAGTTCACTAGTCAAAACGACAGGACGTGCGTGATGTAAAAATGCAAACTCACATTAATCAAAATGGCCACCAGATTAGTAAAGACATCTGAAAACAACAAAAAGTGCTAAACTCAACTCACAACAAATATCCTGGAAGTAAATATATCAAAACAACTTACCAGCATTCCAATTTAACAACGAATGGTTTTCAATTCAATTTATATCATCAACACCGTGTGAATCACAATTCAAGGCAGCGACAACTTGGATACCGCAATCAACAAGCAACAGCTGATTGAAGTAGAACAAGTGTCCGGTAGTTAAATTAGTGTTATGTGCGCATGCTTTATATACAAGGCTGGATATTTGAAAATGAAAGGTATTTGAAATTATATTTTTATTAACTTTTTTGTAAATTATTATTATTACATTTCTACGCATTTGGAAAGAAGAAGAAGTTTTTGATCGAAGCATCTCGACGTTATTTTTGATATTTGATAATTGTATATTTTGCCAACAGATAAAATTTATCTGCATTTATTTGTAAACTTTAAAATTTTGCGCATGCGAATTTATTATTCCAATATAAACTTATTTGTTATTTAAATGCAATCTTTTATTGACTCAATAATAACAACAGTGAAGTATTTCAATTTTTAAGATCATCGAAACAAGGGTGAATTACGTTTATCTCCTCAAATCATTACCAGATCAACAATTTTCAACATTTTAAAAGGATTTTAATTCGATTTCAATAAACATCCCTTAATCAAATCTGAACCTACCATACTCTGAGGGAATCTCAAGGCTGAGCTAAACTAGAGGGACAAGGGTGGTGAGCTTTCTGGTAAAACTGCACTCTCGAAAATTTCAATTTCTCAATTTAAACTTTTTCTTTCACATTTGAAAGTGGCGCCCTAAACAAAACCGAGGCGTGCGATTTTATACAAGAAACTGCACAGCAATAGGTAGCTCTACAGGCCTAGAAGGCCCTTGGCTTGTTTGGCCACATTGGACCACTCTTTTCTATTTCTCGCTCTTTCTCTTCAATCGTGGACACCCATCGTTTCCAAGTCTTCGCGAACCTCGCTTCTCCATTTATTTATTGGTCTTCCTCTTCGTTTTTTCCCATCTATTTCTGAGGTCCACATTTGATGTAATACTCTGTCTTCTCCTCTTCTTAATACATGACCCAGCCATCTTATTCTCTGTGCCTTTATAACACTCACTATGTTCGGTTCGTTGTATAGTTCATATATTTCCTCATTATTTCTTCTTTGCCACTGTCCATCAACGTTCTTCCCTCCAAATATTTTTCTCAGTATTTTTCTTTCCCATATCTTCAGAGTTTCTTGTGTTTTCCTTCTCAGGGTCCATACTTCGCATCCATATAATACTGTTGGTCTTATAATCGTTTTATAAATTCGGATTTTTATTGTTTTGGCAAAGATTTTACTACCTATTATTGACCGTAGTGCAAACATGCTTTTTGTACCTGCTGCAATTCTGCTCTTAACTTCCTCATCTCCTCCTGGTTTTCTTGTGATGTTTGTTCCCAAATAGATAAAAATTTCAACTTCATCGAATCTCATCTCTTTGTCTTCTCTCCATTTGACGGTTAAGAACTTCTTTGCTGTAAACGTTCGATCTTCCCATGTCATGTACTTTTCTTCGTTCACACTCAGTCCCATATCCTTTGCCTCTATTATTAACCTCTTTGTTATAGTTTCCAATTCTGTCCTTGTCCTTGTCATTAACGTTATGTCGTCTGCAAATGCCAAGCATTGGTGTTTTCGTTGGTGTAATATTCCGTTTCTGTTCGCTCTTCTGATTACTTTTTCCAGAGCCAAATTGAACAAAACTGAGAAGAGGGGGTCTCCCTGTGGGACGGGTGACAATGTTCCATCATCGAATTTTAATATTTTTTGGTGACTTTCGGGTAGTTTAATGTTAATAAATGACAGCGGCAACCCTCCTATAGCAGGATAAATCAACTTTTGATAGAGAAAATCGAGTTTGAAAATCGATAATTTGCGTGGAATCTCACTCATTTTGTTGACGGTACGTGCAAGTTGAACTAGTCTTATACGAGCCCACACCGGCCACTTGCAACACGTCTACCGTGCTAGTAACTTCGATGGAATTTTACAATTTTTACATTATTTTTTGTTTTGCGCTGTTTTTTAATAGAGACCACATCCTAATATTATTTGCGGTTCTGAAAAGAACCGTTTTTTTTTAAAAGCGACGACGCATGTACGGTCACACCGGATATCGCTCGGTTATCAGCTGCAGCATGTTAAAAAACCGATCATCTCGTGTGCGTCCGTGTAAGCAGACCCACATGAAGTGGTCCAGATGTTCCGGAAGTAGTGCGGATTGTAGCACACCCAGCTTCCGACAAAACTGTTTCATCTTGCCCCAATACCCTTCCACACCGTTGGTACAAACACGCGTATCTGGGTCCACAAAATTCTTGCTATGGTTGACGGTATTATGGGAGTAGGGTGAGACACCGTCCAGGGTTTTCAACTCAGAATAACCTTTAAAACAGTCGGTCCATATTTCGGTGCCAGGTCGGACGAATTGCAGAATGAGCTTCTTTAGCGTTTCGAAATTCCTAGCGGGCACGTATTGCACGATGCCTCGCTTCTCGGTTACACTGTACATACCAACAACCCACTGCTGCTGGCGTTCTACAATCCTACCGACCCCATATTTGCGCTTCGTGATTACGCTCTCGTCAATCTGCACCACCTGGCCTGGCCCCCCGATGGTGAGTGTCTCAAGGTTATTCTGCAGTTTCCAGCTGCATAACTTCCGGAATTCCCTGTAAACCCGGTAAATGGTTTTCCTTTGGATTCCGGTCAGTTCGCTAGCTACCCCTGAACGAGTCAGACATGCCCACGCCCATAATATCTGGAACACATCCATAGCCGGAATTTTTATGTGCTCGAAAAACGTCTTTGTCGAAAGCGAGTGCTCCGTCCTACATCTCGGACATTTAAAACAATGCTGCAGCCAATAACGCTTGCTTTTAATTACTTTACAAGCTTTTCTGCAAGAGCTCTTGCGGCATCGCTTGTTTGAAGTAATTAAATGCAACTGCTGGAGAATGTTGACCGTAAATGCGTCGTCGCGATTAAACAGTAGAGCGAGGTCTGTGCTGCTGTTGATAGCGCCACGTGTTACCATCTTGACAGTACAAGGTTAACTGAAGTAATCCCCACATATCACTCGTATTTATACCCGACTAAGATCCCGATTGCCTTAATCCCGGTGGTCTTGATCGGTGGCGCCTCTCGTATGTTTAGCCTAGTAACCAGAGTCAAATCCGCTCCGTAGGGGTGCAACGCGGAGCGGAGCGGAGCGGCGCCCCGGAGGAGTAGGATTTGACGATGGATTACCCTCCTTTTCGAATGCACACCCCTAAAATTTATACCCGACTAAGATCCCGATTGCCTTAATCCCGGTGGTCTTGATCGGTGGCGCTTCTCGTATGTTTAGCCTAGTAACCAGAGTCAAATCCGCTCCGTAGGGGTGCAACGCGGAGCGGAGCGGAGCGGCGCCCCGGAGGAGTAGGATTTGACGATGGATTACCCTCCTTTTCGAATGCACACCCCTAAAAATGGAAGACAAAAAAAGTTTTATTTTTTCACTTTTTTGGCAATACACGAGTTATTTTCCATTTTTTTGCGAATATTTATTACTAATATCTACTAATCACACCCCCACCTTCCCGAATTTCCAAAAATATTTCAAATCGGAGCCAAAAAATTTCACCCCATTTCAAGCGACCGGCCGAAGATGCGACACATCGACCCCGGTGGTGCATCAGCGACCCGTACTATTTCAACTCCTAGCATCTTTGTTATTTTCACACTTTTTTCGAATTTTTTTTTATGATCACCTCAGCGCCGACAAAGGTTATACATTCGCATCAAAACATTGCCAAAAAGGCCGTGATAAACACAAAATTTTTCGAAATTAAAAGTTGGGGGCGTGTCAATAATTCTTCAAGCCACGCGAAAAAGAGGCCGGCAGCCTATCCCGGCCATGGGTTATAGTTTTTACTTAATTTTCGGTATTAATTCTTAAAAATCCTCAATTATCCATCTCTTATTGTGTACCTTATCCCTTTTTTGACCTATATATCAAAGGAAAATTTTTTTCGGAAATTCCTTGTCACTTGGGCCGTTCACTCTCTACCCCTCCCTGTCTTAATCCTGTCTTTATTTCGAAACTTCTGGAACTCATACCTCCCACTCTCACTTTGTTATGGGTTTCTTCTAATGTCATTTGTACTAAACGGATCAGTTTATTTAGTATCTCCATATCTTGGATAGCATCATATAGTTTATCTCTTTTCACACTATCGTACGCCTGTTTGAAATCCAGGAACAGTAGATGTGTCTTTAATTTAAGCTCGTAGCTCGTTGCTTGTATTTCTTTTAATGTGAAGATTTGGTCTATTACCGATCTCTCCTTTCTAAACCCACACTGATATTCTCCTAGTGTTCTTTCAGAATATGTTCGCAGTTTGTTTTTTATACATGTAGCTAGGATCTTGTATATTACATTCAACAGCGCTATGCCTCGGTAGTTTTCACATCTGGTTCTATCTCCTTTTTTATGAATCGGACATATCACTGCAATTTTCCATGTTTTTGGCATCTCTTCTTTAATCCATATTGCTCTTATCATTTTGATGATCATTTTATGTAGTTGTTTCCCTCCATATTTGATTAGTTCGGCTTGTATACCGTCTTCTCCTGGTGTTCGGTTATTTTTCAAGTTCTTTATCACTTCCATTATCTCTTTTTCTTCAAGAATTTCCTCATTGTTATCTCTTTCCTTACTTCTCTCTTGTCTTGTGGTGGCCTTTTCATTATTTTCTTCTTGTTTGTTCAGGAGTTCTTGGAAATATTCTGCCCATCTCTCGATTGTTTCTTCTTTTGCTCCGACCAGATTGCCACTCTTGTCTCTACAGAATGATGTCCTTGCTTGGTATCCTTTCTTTATTCTCTTGGTACCCTGGTAAAAGTTTCTCACTTCATTGTTGGTGTATTTTCTTCTAATTCTTCCAGTTTTTTAATTTTATACTTTCTTTTGTTTTCAGTTATTATTCTTTTGCATCGTTTTCTTTGTTCTTCATATCTTTGTTTGTTGCCTTCTGTTCTATTGTTTATCATTGCTTCTCTTGCTTTATTTCTCTTTTTTATCTCTTCTTTACATTTTTGATCAAACCATTCATTTTTAATTTTGCTATTAGGTGTTGTAAATCTTCCTGCTATCAGTTGTATACTCTTCTTCATTGCTATTGCCATTTCTTCTATGTTTTCATGTCTCTTTTCTGATGTTAGATGTTCTTCCATTTCTTCTCGATATTTTTCTTGTACGTTTTGGTCATTCAGTTGTATTCTTCTCGATACCGTTTTCCTGTTTCTGTCTTTCTCACTTGTACTCGGTACGATTTGCTTCAATTTTATTCCCAGCATGAAGTGATCTGAGTCTACATCCGCCCCTCGGTACGTTCTTATGTTGGTGATGCAGTTTTCGTTTTCCACCATTACATGATCGATTTGATTGACAGTATTAGCATCTGGGCTCAACCATGTACCTCTATGTATCTGCTTGTGTTGATAATGGGTACTTTTGATCTTTAGATTTTTTTCCATTGCGAATTCTATTGCAAATCTTCCATTCTCGTTTGTTTCTTTATGTAGACTAAATTTTCCAATTGTAGGTTGGTACATTGTTTCTTGTCCTAGTTTGGCATTCCAGTCACCCACCACCAACTTTACATCGTATTTGGGTATTTTTTCATATACTCCATCTAGTCGTTCGTAGAATTCTTCCTTGGTTTCGACGTCCTTATCTTCCGTCGGTGCATGAACGTTTATTATGGTTATTTTCTTGTACTTGCCTCTTAGTCGGATGAGGCACAATCTGTCTGTTATATGTGTAAAATTGATCACCTCTGCCTTAATTCTTTCATTTACTATAAAACCTGTACCCAACCTTCGATCTTCCCCGCTACTCATGAAGAAGGTATATCCTGCTTCCATATCCATTATACCGTTGCTGTCCTGTTTTGTCTCTTGTAATGCTAAGATATCAACCTTATATTTTTCCATAACATTTATTATCTGTTTAATTGTTCCCGCTACATAGGTTCCCCTTACATTCCATGTTGCCATAAAAATTACATTATTACTTTTCAATTTAACATTTCGCTTTCCTATCTCTTTTCCGTTTTCTCGTCTAGTCGTCTTATTAATTGTTGGATGTTTTGTGCTTATCAGTTTTTTGCTGTTGTTGGATCGATCAGCTTCTCTTGCAATTCGTTGGTTTCTTCATTCCAGATAAATTGTTTTCCGTCAATCCAAAGTTTTTTGTATCCAGTTGTTGTTTTTTCCCCTTCTTTCTTTCATCTTTGGCTTTCGTTCTTATCTGAGCCTGGATCTTTCTTTCTTGTACCGTATAGTCATCGTTAATAAATATTTCACTACCCTTCAGCTTTTTCTTATTTTTCATTACTTCTATTTTGGTTTCGTTTTGTTGCAATTCGACTACGCATTTATCTTGACCCACTCTGTAAGCTTTTATTATCTTTGGTTCGACTTCTAATTTCTCTCTGATCAAACTTTCTACCTGGGTTTGGATTTCTTCTCTCTCATTCAGGAAAATCACGACTCCAACAATTACCACGTTGTTTCTTCTGACTCTTCTCTCTTCCATTTCCATTATTCTTTCCATTTTCGTAAGCCGCACTTCTAGGTTTTTTCGCTCTTCTTACCATTGTCGTCTATCGCTTTGATGGACCTCCATTTGGTTGTTCATTTGTACCTTTGTTTGTTTGGCCACGCCCATTACCGAGGTGATAAATATAAGGCGTGATCGCGACGCGCGGAAACTCGTTAGGTTTTTACATGAAAATTAGCTAACTTCAAAATCGATTTAGTCAAAATTTTGATAATACATTCTCAGAAAATTTTTGTAATAGGGGCCTATATAAACCTTCATCTTTGCAATAGTAAGGTTACAAGTTAGTTCGTAATGACAGTTGATGAGACACTCTCGCCAACTATGAAAATGTAACTCGACTTACCTCGGCCAAGACAGACGACGAAAACACTCCACTGCCGGAGACTGTTGCGAGATTGAGTTTGAATCGCTACTCCGAAACAACTTCCGATCACCGGACTGACAGGACACGCTTTCTTGGATGGTTCTTCTATCGAGCGACTCCGTTGCTTCGCCGTATGTTTGGTCGGACAGCAGACAGGTAAAAATGGTGTCGGAAACGCAGCCAAGGAAAGAGTTGAACCCGCAATTGGGTTGACCAAGTGTTTGAAAAATAGCGGTTTCTACGAAACCTCGGGCGGTAGATTATGATGGTAAATAAGACGTACTTGAGACAATAATTTAGACGGACACTACTTATAAAGACCAACGGATTCACAAATAAAATTTGGTGCAGCTAGACTTCTCACGAGATCTTTTGAGGTTACACCCAAAAGTTATATGCCAGCTCGAACAATTTTACCAACTTTGGTAAAACAAAAACTCCAAAGTATAGGCGTGCGCACTTGTAACAACTCGACGTGAAAAATGTGTTTGATAAACCAACTTGGATCGGAAAATTGCAACACAAAAATCTTGCAAATACGCTGCAGCGCGCAAAAATCTTCGTATACAAAATCACTGTCGCAACTTGCTCAAAATGACTCCCCAATTCCAAATCCAGCACAACAATAGAATTTTCAAGTTATACGAATATCCACGCAGTTACGGAATTACGTCTATATCTAGCGAAAGCTACACCAAAAGTGACATCGGAAATTACCCCTACTACAAAGCGAACAATGCTCGAACCTCCGCGCTGGCAGCGAGGTCATGTGGGATGTGTCTAAAGTGACGCCAAACTGCAAAATAACGGGCAGTGAAAAGGTTGACGTTGACGAAGCTAAAATTCGTCACAATTTATTGGTAATTCATTCGTCATTTCTGATAATAAGGTCAGTGGTAATTCATATTAATAATAAAACACATAAACTTCTCTTAGAGAATATTCTACAGCCTAAATTGTGACTACGAATTAAAAATCATACCTTCGATCCACTTTTGAGATCAGTAAATATTAATAAAGATTAATTATAATCATTTTGAATTTAGATTCCCCTTTTGAGAATGTTTGTTATTGTCATCAGTCTGTTACGACTGGATTTAGCTGAATCGTAAGTCGGGCTAATTTACGCCTTCGACTTCGATGAATGTAAGTTGGACTAATTACGCCTACAACTTTTATACCTATAAGTCGGACTAATTTACGTCTACGACTTAAATATTAGTATTAGTCTAATTACGACTAATCTAATTTATCACCTGAAAGAAACCGTAATATTTGTTTATAATACCTGTAAATTACACTTTAGTATGACAAAGCTCTCCCTTATAGAATAAAGCAACACCTCCAAGCTCCACACAATGTTCAGGGCGGGGGGGGGGATGAAATATGATCACTTTATAACAAACGTACATTTCTATGGCTACTTCCATGCTCCTGTCTCCTGACAGGAATTTGCACAAATCACATTCCGGCCTCTGGCTTGTCGAGGAATTTTTCGCGGCTGTGACTTGCTAACATCATCATCATCATCAACAGCACGTCATAGACTTGAAGTCCGTTACGCCACTCTATTATTTTGGTCCGACCATCTCTTCTTTGGTCGTCCCACGTTTCTATTTCCTCTAGGTTTATAATTAAAAATTTGCTTCGGTATACGGCTGTCTTCCATTCTTTCTAGGTGTTGCACCCAATATCTTCTATATTCTTCAATGCGTTCACATAAACTGAATATTGCGAGTTCATTTCTGATGTCCGTATTGCGCTTTCTACCCATTCTTGTATATCCTGCTATTGCTCTGAGGAACCTCATTTCCGCACTTTGTAGACGCCTTTCATTCTCTTTTGTTATCGTCCATGTTTCACTTCCATAAGTGATAGTTGGAATCGATATCGTTTTGTAGAACTTGATTGCTGTGTTCTGGTTTGATTTATTCTTAAAAGTTCTTCGTATTGTTCCGTTTATGTAGTTGAACTTTTCAATTTTGTTTTGTATGTCTTTTTCCTCATATAGCGATATCATGCATCCCAAAAAGTTGAAGCTTCCTGTTTGCTCAATAGTCTGGTTGTTTAGTACTATTTTAGATCTTACCGGCTCCTGTCCTCGAAAAGCCATTACCTTCGTTTTGTTGGTGGATATTATCATGTTGTAGGTTTCCAGTATTTGCTTCAACTTAAATATTGCAAGTTGTAGGCAATCTTCGGTTTTCGCTATTACAGCCTGGTCGTCCGCAAAGAGCACGGTAATTACAAAATCTCTTTTGTTTAGGTTTGTTGTATAATGTGTGATTTGTTCTTTCCATATACGTATAGCATCTTCTAAGTATATATTAAATAGTGTCGGCGACATACTGCAGCCCTGTCTTAATCCTGTATTTATTTTTTCTTTTTTATTTTCATTTTCTGCTATGCATGTGTGGGTTTCTCTATACATTTTCTGTATCGTCATTAGTCATTATTAGGTGGTATGGTATTCCTCTTTTTGTTAATATCTCCAACAACTTACTTAGTATTACTCTATCGAATGCTTTGACGTAGTCTTCATATGCTATGTGGGTTTCGCGGTTATATTCCTGGTGCTTTTCAATGACTTGTTTTATGCTGAATACATTGTCCATACATGACCTTCCCTTCCTAAATCCTGTTTGTTCTTCCAATATTGTATCCTCTGTGGATATTTTTCAATTTATTATTGATAATTTTCGAGTATATCTTGTAAGAGGTATTCAGCAAGCTGATCCCTCTGTAGTTCTCACACATCGTTCTATTGCCTTTTTTGAATATAGGTATTATTTTTGCCAGTTTCCACTCTTGGGGCGTCTTTATTTGTTTCCAACACATGTTTATAAATCTTAGGAGTCTCGTTTTCAGTGTTCCGGAGCTGTATTTTAGTAGTTCTCCGTTAATTCCATCAGTTCCCGTTGCTTTACGGTTCTTGATTTTGTCTAATGCCTTAGTTAATTCTGTTATATCTATTCTATCTACTTCTCCATGTTCTTCTTCTATTTCCATCAGCGTCTCCTCTTCATTTTGCCATAGTTTTTTATAGTATTTGAGCCATTCTTCGTTTTCTATAGTAGGATTTTCGCTTTATCCTTTTCCTTACTATTTAAATGTTTCATTATTTTATAAGCAATGTTTTGTCGCCCGTGTACGTCATTTTCGATTCTACTGATGAACTCCTCCCATTTATTCTGTTTTAATTCTCTGTATATTCGTTTTACGTTTTTGTTTTTCCTGTTGTAGTCTTCTCTATTATCTTATGTGTTGCATTGCAGTAATTTAAGGTACGCTATCTTTTTACACTTGACTGCTTCCTTAAGTTCATCATTCCAAATATTCATACCTTTTTTGTAGTTTTTATTTGACATCCAAGGGCTTCAAATGAAGCTTTTCTAATAATGGTTTTTAAATTCGTCCATTCTATTTCGACGTCGTCACTTTGTTTTATAGTACTGCTATGTTCATCCAATCGTTGTTGGTATAGATATCTCACTGATTCTTCCTGGAGTAAGTATACTTTAAACATCTGTTTTCTTTCCTTATTATTTTCTTTCTTTAACCATCTGGCTTTTATATTTATTAACGCACACAATAAAAAGTGATCAGTCCCTATATCAACTCCTCTGTATACTCTGGTATCTCTGACTGTTGGGAAAGTTTTTTCGTTTACTAAAATATAATGAATTGTGGAAATTTGTCCTCTGGCGGACCATGTATACTTATGTATTCGTTTATGCTTGAAGAAGGTGTTCATTACTTTTGTGTTGTTATAACATGTGAAGTCTCTTAGTTTCTTTCCGTTTTCATTCAGGGAGTCTTCGTTATGAGTTCCAATAACTTTATCAATTGATGATCTACCTATTCGAGCATTGAAGTCTCCTCCAATTACTAGGTAGTCATTTTTTGGAATAAAATCTAATGTAGTTTGTAGTTGTTTGTAGAATGCTTTGGTTGCTTCCTTCTTCCCTTCTTCTGGTGCATATACCCCCACAATAGTCATATTTCCTCTATCTATCTTGCATCTTAATGTAATTATTCTCTCATTTATCCAGCTATATGAGGTAATTTTGGTTTTCCATCTGTTGTTTACGAGAATTGCTACTCCTGCAGCGGCACTTAGCTCTTGTGGTACTCCGCTATATATTGTTACGGTCCTGTTTTCACGCGGATATATTTTTCGAAAGATTGAAGATTTCTCCAATTAGTTTTATGAGAATCTCATATGCGGCATTAGAATGCAAGTTTTATATTTAATTCGAACAAATTTTACTATCACGGGCGATTGTGATAAATAGGCAGATGGTTAATTTTCCGATTTCGAAAAGTGTGTTGTGTTCGAATTTTTGAACAAAAATCTATTTTTTTTGGACGTTCCAGTGACTAATATTTATTGAACTTCGAGTTTTTTTCAATCCAATTATTTGGGATATATTTTGGTCATTTGGTTTTGGACGATTTTCCGTACCGGCTTCATTTTGTAAGCATTTGGGAGAATTTTCCGTACTTCATTTGAAGGATTCATTTCGTCCGAACTTTAAACATCTGGAAGGAAATTGATTACCATCTGAAATTGTTAAAACCCTCCAACAACATCTTTGAGATCAAGACCTTACCGCCTGTGATCAGTATTTGTTTGGGTTTTGGAAATCCAACGTTTTGAACCCTGCTTCCGAAGCCATCTGGAAAGCATTCTGCGATTCACCATTCCGATCCACTCCGACTACCATTTCTGTTTGGAACCAACATCGTTATCTCGATTCTAACTGCTCCATCCCTCCAACACCGAAGACTTCGGCCACCGAAGAGTGGCGCCCCACGTTGGGCGCCACTTGTTACGAAATTTAAACCGTGGTGGATTAAATTCGTGCAGCCGCTTATCTCAGGGGAGGCTGGGCAAAAAGAAAGGCTTGCCCCTAATGCTAGCTCACAACAGCAGGGCAGGAGACGCTTACAAAAAAAAAAATGATGCATACAGAGCCGATACTTCCTCTAGATGTAGGGGGGGTATAACAGCTAACAACAACAGCTATATAAAAGCTAACAAAATAGCACAAATACAGGGTGCGCTAAAAGATGAGCTCCAAAGAGCAAGCGAGAAAGATGTAGTTCGGGCGCCACGCAGCTTAAAATCACCCTGTAAACAAATGTAGCAAATACTAGCGAAGCTGCGGAGTAAGTGTCTCTGCAAAAAAAAGGTAAAGGGGTCTGATGCTTCAAGATCAAAAATAGCGCTGATCAGTTCTAACTTCAGATTTAATTGATAACTAAAATATATACAGTTAAGCGCAATATTGGGTCAATCTTTGAAACTCGAAAATAATGAATAATTAATAATGTGAGTTATTAGCGTTTGTAATATAGCTACCGCGTATACGTATACTCAGTTTACAGATAACTACGCGCTTCTGTGACTGGGTCACAGAGATAAAAATAACGAGTTTAATAAATTTCGTTTACAAAACGTAAGTGCGTTCCTAAAGAACGGCCCAACAAATGTAACCCGCGCAATGATGTTAGATAGCCAAAAATATAACAATCAAATCTGACAAAATAAAACAAAGATCTTATCTGAGTAGTTGATGGAGTCTTCGATGTTGAAGTTGATGAAGTCTTCGGTGTTGGAGGGATGGAGCAGTTAGAATCGAGATAACGATGTTGGTTCCAAGCAGAAATGGTAGTCGGAGTGGATCGGAATGGTAAATCGCAGAATGCTTTCCAGATGGCTTCGGAAGCAGGGTTCAAAACGTTGGATTTGCAAAACCCAAACAAATACTGATCACAGGCGGTAAGGTCTTGATCTCAAAGATGTTGTTGGAGGGTTTTACCAATTTCAGATGGTAATCAATTTCCTTCGAGATGTTAAAAGTTCGGACGAAATGAATCCTTCAAATGAAGTACGGAAAATTCTCCCAAATGCTTACAAAATGAAGCCGGTACGGAAAATCGTCCAAAACCAAATGACCATAATATATCCCAAATAATTGGATTGAAAAAAACTCGAAGTTCAATAAATATTAGTCACTGGAACGTCCAAAAAAAATTGATTTTTGTTCAAAAATTCGAACACAACACACTTTTCGAAATCGGAAAATTAACCATCTGCCTATTTATCACAATCGCCCGTGATAGTAAAATTTGTTCGAATTAAATATAAAACTTGCATTCTAATACATATGAGCATATGAGATTCTCATAAAACTAATTGGAGAAATCTTCAATCTTTCGAAATATATATCCGCGTGAAAACAGGGCCGTAACAATATCATCGTGTATCTCCTCAAGTCGCAACTTTCTCGTAGTTTCTTCTTAGTTTCACTAATCAGAGCAATATCTATCTTTCTTTCTTCCAGCGCCCTTTCTAACTCTTCCATTTTATTAGTTATTCCACGGACATTCCAACATCCTATATTTATGTGATCCATTATACCCAGTCTCTTATTCCTTTTTCGTTTGCATTTTGTCAACATTTGGTTCCGTCCAGTATCCGAGGCAATATTTGAGTGGTTGAAAGTCATTTTATGTTCCTGAATAGGTGACTATCCTATAGCAGGTAAGGACAGTGAGGGGGGTGCCCTCTCAGATCTTCTGTCCAAGCTCCCAGTTCTCTGCTCCTCAAATGGTAGGAGTTTGTCTACTGACTACCATTTACTGTAGCCGTGTTATTATGGTAATACCGCCAATACTCGGTCGTCAGAGCCTCGTTAGTAAAAACAGGGTGTACCACGTGAAGGTGAGGTTGATATTTGAATGTGAGAGGCTCTAGATTCGCTTGCAACACCCCCTAAACACCCCACTTGTTAACATGGACTATCTAATTTACACTCATACGATGAGCTTGTAAATATTACCATACCTCAAAGAAAGCACCCTGTTGTAGCGACATATTTTCAACACCTTGTTTACCTAGCTGAGACGACATTCGTCCTCATATAAATTACCAAACCTTTAATATAGACATAAAACATATAGTAGAGTAAAATTTGGAAGCAAAGTCGATTAGTTTTCGAGAAAAAAAAACCGGCGTAGAACCAAACCAGACTTAGTGGGATCGTTTAATAAGGTAATCATGTACACGAAATCATTTTTTACGACATTTTTTAGTGGTCGGTAACTTTTTTTATTTCGGAAAAACTCAAAAAATCGATGTTTTAATGAAAGATGTTTTTTTTTAACGTCTCCACCGCTATATCTCTGAAAATTATTTTATAAAAAACAGACTGTCAATTTTTAATATACGATGTTAGTAACAATGTTTGCAGGCAAATATTCGACAATTACCCCGGCTAATATTCAGTTTCCAAATAGTCACTTAATTTTAATATGATTGGCTACTTTTCAATTGTTTTTGACAATGTCATTGGTACACGTTGGTCATGTGACAGGTGAGGGCGATTCTCAGAATAGTCTCCCTTTAATAATATTTTGCAATAATAATAATATAGACCGTCTGGGTCTACAGGGGCTGTTTAAATTGTTTTGAAGAGAAAAATTTAAAAAGTCCAAGAGGCAGGTAGATATAATTAGGTATATAATTATTAGTAAGTTTATTAGACATTTTTAATTGAATTAAAGTAAAAACGCAAGCATGAAATGAGTTTTATTGTTCAAATGAATTTCCTATTTGTATAGATAAAAATGGAAGATGTAGTTTTTTCTAATAGTATTCTAATTCGTAAGTTTCGTTCGTATCTGCCTCGAAATCTTTAATAATGTTACTGCAGGAACGACATTTACACTCGTTACAACATTTTAGGTCTTCTTTAACGCAATTACATTTTCGATTGTCACAATTTTTATCTGAACAATAAATACTTAATGATTTTCGAACAAAATCAGGAATTGGCTTATCATCTGAAAATACTGGAGACCATACGTCGCAAGTTAAATTCCATCCTGAACCATCTGTATTTATAATAATTGGTGTTGGCATATCGCTACTGTACCATATTCTAGGTTGGCACATACACCTGAAGGAAAAATAGAGCATATTAGATAAAAAAATATTATTACAAATTTAAATCTTTACCTTAAGAAGTGCTGGTAAAAAGCGCCTTCTATTGGAGGAAGCTCCGATGATGGTTTATTTGTTGTTGTTGTTGTTAATTTGATCCTTAGGTCGTTTAATTTCTGGACTTGTTTGTCTTTGTTTTTGTATTCGCGATTTCGATTAAGGAAAATCACGTGACCAAATATTCAAAATGGCCGCTCGAAATGAGTAGTTCTATGTTTTGCCATCATAAGCAAGGTTATTATATGCACATTAACGGGTTCAGAAACGTGTTGTGGTTTGTTTATTATATTCGTTTGTGTTTAAATAATATCTCAATATGAATAAACAATTAACAATAAACAATATTTTGAAATTCTGTGGGAGTTCTGAGGCTAGAAACTTTTGTGAGGGTGAAGCTTTGGCAAACGCTAAGCACGTTGTGTTGTGTGGGAAAACGCCTAGTAACGACGGATTCCATCATATTTATAGCTTAGTTTTACAAACTACAGCTTTGTCTGTACCGCCTCATGAGATATCAGGGCTAATTGACAAAAAAAGCTTGTTGATATCTAAGTTTTTTTGTTCGTGCAAGGCTGGGGCTTCGGAATGCTGTAAGCACGTAGTTGCAGTTTTAATATATTGTAGCAGGTAAGATTAAGTTTTGAAGATAGTTTACTTATTTATTTATAATTTTTTGATTTCAGAAATAATTTAGACGACTTAGAAAAGCTCTCTGCAACCGACAAAAAATGTTTGTGGTCTAACTTGAGAAAGGGGGCTATAGATAAATATCAAGTAACAGAAGATGTTACGAAATACTGTTGCTACACTCCTGTTCAAGTAAATTTAAAACATAACGATGACGATCAAGATAGGTACAAAAGAGTGTTAAACCGACTTCCCAATACTGCCGTGGCATTACATGCAATGGGCTGCATTTCTGACGAAATGGAAACTGAGTTCCTAGAAGACCATGTCGATGAACAAATTAAATGTGTATTGCAAAGCGAAGGACATTATATGGAGGAGCTGTGTAAATTTGAAATAGATACTCCACAATCTTGTTGTAGGAAATTTTACACCGAGAAAATTGTATGTCTCAACCGCTTGGAATTATGTGAGAAGATAAGAAAGGATGATTGGCTGCAAGTAAGAAAATATAGAATTACTGGTGAGTTGTAAATTTTAATTTAATTTTTAACAGAATGTTATGAACTTTGAAGAACCCCATGCACGGTGCAGTTTATCTCTGGCAAAAATGTACTTGCAATTTGGCACAGCTCAGTTGACACATTTTCTGAGATAAATTACACCGTCTGTGAGAGTTTTAAATCAAAATCTACTACGAGTAACATTAATTTTGTTTCGTTCCAGGTACAACGTGCTACCCATTATTTACCTATAAAGGAAATAATTGGAGTGAAAAAACAAAGAGTTTGTTCCTTCCCAAGGAATTCACAAATAAATATGTGGAACACGGAAAGAAATATGAACCATTCGCCAGAGATGCATACCGTCAACTTTTGAAATGCAACGTTGTCGAGTGTGGTCTAGTTGTAAGCGAGATGAACCCATGGCTAGATTTTAGCCCCGATGGTGTTGTCGTTGAGAGTGGGAGACCTGTCAAGCTCATTGAAATTAAATGCCCATTCGAAGGCCGCAATTTAACCATTGAAGACCTCCTACCAACTTTGGATTATTTGGTTTTTAATGATGAATCACAGATGTACGAGTTAAAGCAAAAACATTCCTATTACGGCCAAATACAATTAGGGATGGTAATATTGAATGTGGAAGTTTGCGACTTCATTATTTATTGTAGCAAAGATAACTCAATACTTGTTTTTTCTGTTCATGTTAATCATGATTTCCTAGCAACTTTTTTACCAACATTAAA
The DNA here is from genome assembly GCA_932274525.1 of Podabrus alpinus. Taxonomy (NCBI): domain Eukaryota; kingdom Metazoa; phylum Arthropoda; class Insecta; order Coleoptera; family Cantharidae; genus Podabrus; species Podabrus alpinus. Next base: position 39,484,518 of record OW026452.1, on the reverse strand, counting down.
AACAAAGTACTTCAGTTTTCTTCTTCCTGAAATTTGTAAATTAAACAATTTTTAATTGAAAAGTATTGTCTTTATTACTATGCACTTAATCAAAATTTATCATTTGCCAATATAGGTGAGCATAAATTAACTAAACCGCATACCACAGTAAAAGCTTCATTTACAACATTTAAATATGAAAACTCGTATCTACCATTAAAAAACTTAAATAATTTAATACGCTGGTTAGACCTTTCTATGTGTACTCTAGCACGAGCGATCTCTTTGTTCAACAAAGCTTCCTCCTTAGAGAATTGCTTCTCACTCCTTAAAAAAGGCGGACGAATTACCTTAACTCCTTTTTGAAAGCATAATGAATTAATGAGAAACCCTTTGTCAACCATGACGGAGTCTCCCTCTTCAAGCAAGTTCAATATTTTGCTATCTTCGAAAATGGCCTTATCTGATGTTTTTCCTCCATAACATAGACTTGTGAAGGTTATTAAACCAGCTGGAGTCACACCAGTCATAAATTTTAGAGTCAAACCAGACTTATAATGCGAATATAATTTTATCCTACAAGCTAAGCACTTGGGTTTTTGAATCGGAATTTCGGTGCAATCTAAAACGATCCTAACATTTTCAAAATTTTGGAAACATTTTGGTGTTTTATTTTTGATTTCAGTTTTGCTTGGCCAGGGAATGGCACATTTCAAAACTTTTGCCAATGCTGCAAGCGTTTCTACAAAAATTTTCTTGCAAGTACTTACAGTTATAATTTTAAACAGTATTTCTAATACTCTTAGAGAGAAGTTTTGTTTTAGTTTCATTAGTGTTAACACAACTCTCTCTTTTATAGTTAATTTGTGCAGTCTTTTATCAACTACAATGGCACTAACTTCATCGCATAAAAAGTTTAAAATGTCAAATGTGGGAATACCACACAAAGTATTCAATACTTGTTCAGTATTAATGTAGCTTAAAAAAGGAGCCACGAAATCACCACTTGTTACTTGTGTCGACACAGAACTCATTGCTGATTGGTGATCGGTAGATGATGTCTCAGGAATTTCGATGTGTAGAGGTATTTCAAGACGTCGTTCCATTGGTTCCAGTGGACGGGCCTCGTGTAAATGTAATAAAATTTCTGCTACTTCCCGATCAATTGTTTGTGCCGATTGTGTTTCTTCCTGGTGTTTGTGTTTTTTTAATATTCTCTCCCGTCTTCTTGCTGCTGCTACTTTTGATGGACTCTTTACAATTGTCCCTCTTTTCGGAAGCTCGGGCAAATTCATAGAAGGTACACTGTCCCTTTTAAGAGTTTTCTTTTTTGTGGGGTGACCTAAAAAATTAATGCTCATAATAAGATCTACTCAAAACCTGTAAACTTCTACAATTTTACTAACCTGGTAAATAATAATTTTCTGGTTTGAAATGTTTACTGCACACAACCATGTATTTTGAAGGCTCCTTTCCCATTTTGAAGCTTTTCATCCACGCTTTTCTGCTATCAATTACTTCCACCTCACCCAACGGATTTGTCCATTTCACTTTGAATTTTCCTTTCATGGGAAACTTGTGGAAACTAAGGTTAGAATTCTTTCTAGCGCTAGAATTACATCCGTGAACACAACAAAACGCTTTTGATTTTGATTTACCTGTATTCATTTTGTCATTTGCCTAATAACAAATTAATTTTGGAGGAATTTTCAAACACAAGCACTTAGAAGCAATATTTAACGTTAATACCGGCTATAAACATGCACTAGATGTACATATAAACTTATGACAAGACTCGTTTTAGCGAGTTAACATTTCTGCCGCCAGACGTCGCTTCACTTAGCTGTAATCGCGAATAGTAGAAGAACCAATTTTATAACAATTTCTAAAGCGGTTTCATTACACAGAAATGGTAAATCAGACAATTTTTGAAGAACGCTAACATTTTTTTTAAAACATCAAATGCAGTTTTCTTCCCTATTTTAAAAAACCCACTAGTAGTATCGCAACCTGTAAAGCAATGAAGTGCCAAAAGACAAGAGGAAACTATGGTTCCCAAACTTTGCACTACCTTATTTATTGATAAAAATCGTCTGGTCGAGCCGTGTCCAAGTTGCATAAATAAATTGGTTTTATGTAAATCAGAATTCGAACAAAAAAAGTGAATAAGTAAAATTAAGACATCTGTATCAACTGATTTCACCAATATTTCTTTGCTAAATTTTGTTTCATATACTCGTATTGCATGCAAAACCATCCTAGTGTCTGCCTCTTCCTGACTACTAAATAGATCTTTGAGACTTTCTGAGTGATGTTTATGAAGTGAAACTACTTTTTTTGTTAATTTAAATCCTCCAGCAATAGTTAATGTTTCGTTCTCGTTTAAGTACTCAGCAGCATTTTGGCACAAATATTCTGTCAAAAATATTTAAAGGGACTGTTTGTTTATATACGACTTTAAAAAGATTCGATATTTTGGTATTTTGCGACTACCAGTAACGTTGAAATTCGGTACATTGATATCTCCTCGTCTTAAACGTTCACCAGTTTTTATCGAATTTTTATTGTACGTATCAAAAACTACTGTTATTCGAAGTGCTTTCCATCTGCGCTCAGCGTTAATTACCGATTTCAAGAAAATCCTACCTAAATCGTTAAAAGTTATAAATTCTTGTTCGTTCAGTTCTTGAATCGCTACCATTCCATCTATTATCAGCGACTGTACTGTTGGACAATCAATGATTGCCTTTGTCTCGTCTTCAATTTTTTTTGCTAAGTCAGCTTTAGTTACCTTTCTCATAGAACCATCGTCATGAAATAAGGACGTCGGAACCAGTGTCAATTCGTGTGATAAAATTGTAGAGAGCTCAATTTCATTGACTTGCGCTGCACATAGTATTCTTCGAAACATTAATTCCGAACCAATACCCATCTTTCCTTTTTTAATATCTCCTTTTACATTGGCTTCTTTAAATGTCAAAATTCTATTCCTTGACTTGGGTTTCCAAAAATTTAGGTGATCGACCTATCCCCAAAATGATTCTTTGTTTTTTTCAGTTTCATTAATAAAGTTACTTAATCTTAGTTCAATATCAGGATTCACCTCTTTTCCCGTACAAATATTTATTAGTGATACAGGAATATTGTTAAGGTCAAATAGGTTGCACCAATCACGCTCAATAGTGTTTATCATAGTCACTACATTAACTTCATTAGTTTTCTGTAATGAATTCCCTTCCTTTTTTTGTGTCTGTTCGCTTCGGGTTATCGATTCTAAAATAAATAAGTAAAATAACTCAAATAATATTAGGTTATTAAAAAGTTAAAGTATATACGCACCCATGAAGTTTTGAGAATATTCTCCTAAGGTATGTCGAGTAACCATCCACCGAAGTAGAGCAGATGGTTTTCGCGAAAATCAAATAATTCCTGAACGACTTTTACAATCGCGGTTTATGGATTGTTCCAGAGCCATATCTGAAGCTACGCAATTAAATCGTTTTTCATTTGTTTTCTTTACCACGAAATTTCCATTTGCCAGAAAATTATACATGTGAGGAACTCGCTGCTTGAGATCTTCTATATCAGCTAAATAAACTGGAAGCCATTTTGAGTATAGATTTCGCCCAGCAGCTGATAAATATGGCAGAACATCATACACTGCTGCCAAATGGCTTTCAAAATCTCCGTTTCTTTAAGCACTTAGCATTCTCCAAAGTAAATCGATTGTCTCCAAAAAAAGTACCAATATTTAAATGTTTTTGATGAATCGCATCCCAACTTTACAAATTCTGTTAAAACTTTGTTGTGATCTTCAAGAAGTTGAGAAAGATTCCTTCTTTCAGCTCGTCGGTAAAAAATTTGTTTCCTTTATTGTCTTCATACCAGTTATTTAAAGACTTGTAAAATAATCGAGATAATGCATCGGCTGCTAATATTAGTCCTCGAATAGCGCGGGAGTATTGCTTTCCATTAAGCATTAGGCAACAAGAATTTCCTGCGTAAATATCTGTTTCTACAAGAATTGAAGTAAGTCCACCATCAGCAAAAATGTAACCTCTACTTGCAATAAATGCCATTGTTAGGTGCATCCCGCCAAGTGGCAAAGTCACTTTGCCAGACAGCTCTGGAGGTTTGTTCCATAGTATTTCGCGCGCCTTGGAATAAATTGCTAAGTCAGCTGTTATTACAATATGATCCTGGTTTAGTTTTTCTGCTAATTGTACTAACCTTACCATTGCGGTAAAAATTCTGTCAAATTCTGCAGGGGGAGCATTTAAAAATGGAAGGTACGCAATAGTGGAAACTGGAATATTATTTTTAGACATAATATTTTGAATGTCACTCCATCCCAGGAAAGAATACTCATTTTGTAGGAATTTTAACAATCGCCAACATAAATTAATCTTTTTCGAACAATTTGAATTTTCACGAGATATTGTTGGTAACTTTAATTCGGAAGGTACAGGGCGGGATTTAGGCTTATTATATTTTTCAAGTCGCTGCAAACTTATGTCGACTTCTTTCTATGCTTAAAGCGAATTTACCTCCTTTAATTTGTTCCCTAATTGGTTGTACAGACTGTTTTTCTTGAAACACAACCATGGCCATAGCATGTGTTGTTCCTTTTCCATCTATGGTTTCTTCGTTGAGGTCAAAATTATCAATACTTGCTCGGATGTAATTTTTTTTCTCAGGCGAAACATGTTACAAACATTTAGGTATATATATATATTGCTGTGTCCACCGTGAACCGTTAACACGACTTTCTCTTAAACTCAGGGTACAGGTTCTTTAGGCTTTTACGGTGGAATTATTCTGATCAACACAGTCAAAGAAAATACGCAAATCTAAATTTTAAGAACATTTAATGAATAACTAAACATAAGATTAAACTAAACAAATAACAACAAATAAACATGAAATTCGAACAACTTAATTAAACAAATTCTATGCTAACCTTTTTTTATGTGGATGATAACTCGGCTAGACTCGCACACTATATCGCACATTCACTATCTTCTTATCAAAAATCGCCTGGTCCAATTTGTCCTGCTTTTGCTTTAAATTTCTGACCTGCAACAATCTCAGTCCACTTGTGGCTCTCAAATTAACTCTCTCTTTTATTCTTCCAATGGTGCTGCACACGCGAACTCCAGCATTCAATTCAATTTTTTGATTGAATTTCTTATAATTGTGCGACTCACTTTGTCGCTTCTTCAAATTAACTCCCGATTTTGCGACTATCTTAATCGCTTCATAAAATCGGACTCCTCAATTTTTTATTATACGACTATCCTTTTTTCGCGTCATTCCATTCAACAACTGTTTATATCCCTCTGGCAACCCCTCTTGCTTTTTTTATTCACCCTTTTGATTCTCATCTCCTATTTTTCAGTCTTTTGTGTTGCCTATCCCAAGTTATCATTCGGCGTTTAATTTTAGAAACACAAAAACTTAAACTAACAAAACTTAATTACTACCAAAACTTAATCTAACATATACAAACTTTTCTCATGCCATATTTCCTCTGACTGCACGATAAACAATGTAATACCGCAACAGCCAACCATTTATGGACACAACATTTTCCCCCTTGCAAAGTAAAATAAATTTCATTAAACCAAAAGGTTGCCTCAAAATTTGGTTTATCTTTGCAATAGTCATTCTTTATACCCTTCATACGGTCTTGTCTTTTATTAACATTTTCACACATCTTTCATTCATTACACTTTATCATCAGCAATCTTCCATACTTCACACAACTCATACAGTACTTCCACGCATTTATTTCAATCATACCTCACAACTTTACTTTCAACCATTCTGTCGACTCCGTTGATAAATTAAATCATTACAGCGCTCAGCTTGTATTTGATTCTCTAATTTTGTAATCATTGTAGCACATCGCTTACAATGACACCCCTGTAGACTTGGAGATTCATGAAGACTTCTTGTCGACTCTTATTCCCCCTTCTTTCCAACGTTTATCGACCCTAGTTGTGTTGTATAATTTTCTTTTTCGTGGTACCGTTTTAATTCCGAAATACTGTTGTAACAACTCTTTGGTGCTGATATTTTATGCTGATATAAAAGATTTTTTTTTGTTAAATCGACCTCTGATTCCCCTCCTTTTACCATAGCGTTTAAATTATTTTTTTATTTTCAAACTTTTGCCTAAAATTTTTCTTTTAAATTATTAATCTTCAAAGTTGGGCCTAAAAATGAATTGTTATTTAATTTCAAACTTGGGTCTAAATATGATTCTTGTTATTAAATTTCCAACTTGGGCCTAAAAATGATTCGTTATTTAATTTCCAACTTTCCAATTTATTCTTGTTTCTTCTTCCATCTGACATGTTTAAATATCTCCAACATCTTCCTGTAATTTAGGTGACTTCCATTAAGTCGTCGCACTGTGTCACTTTCAACGTCGTCCCAATTAAATAAATTATATGAAATGTCACCGTCATTCATAATTAAATTATTTTTACATTTGTCACTGTCATTGCTAATTAAATCGTTCATGAATTTTACTGAAATGCTATCCGATTTTAATTCTATATCTAATAAATCGTCTCGTTTTAAGTTATTGTGCACTGTATTATTTTTAAATAAATTGTTTTTAATATAAAAGTTTTTCCTTTGTAAATTTATGTTCTTGCATGTACGCACCTTCGTTTTATCGCATGTTTGCATAACCCACGATTTTATCTTCAATTTCGCTCGTAAGTTTTTAATTTTCATACTTCTTCTTCGAACTTCCTTTCTACTTGATGTTTCGTAGTATCTTTCTTTAAATGTTAATGGTGTCGAACTTTCTTTTGTTGTAATTTCTTCGTCCAACTTTACAGTTTCGTCGTTTCTTACCATTTTACTGGTGTTAACTTCGTTCACCAAATTTATTTTGAGATCTGTCATTTTGACATTCACAAGTTCACAACTTTCTTTCATGCTAGTCACCCTTTTATTCCTTTCGATTAACTTTGCTTCTCGGTTATCGAGTTTTAAATTCATTTGGGCCAAACTTTCTTTCATTTCCGTTAAACTTCCATTCATTTCGGTTAATTTTGCATCAAATTTTTCATTCATCTGTGCAAAATTAGCCTCTTGGTTGTCAAATCTTTTATTCATGCTTTCATTCGTCTTTTCGTTCATTTCTGTGAATTTTGCATCAAATTTTACATTCATTTGTGCAAAATTAGCCTCTTGGTTGTCAAATCTTTTATTCATGCTTTCATTCGTCTTTTCGTTCATTTCCCTAATCATTCTCAACATTTCCCCCATTGGATTTTCTTGTACTCGGATCGTCTGGACGTCCGGTACTTCTGCTCTTTCTACCTCTCCATCTACGCTTTCATCTTCACTTATATTATCATTTATTCTGTCCCCACTTGCATTCACAACTCTACTGCGCGTATTCATTTTAAATTGTTTATTTTTGTGTGCAAAATTTTCTTATAACTGTGTGATATTTTGGCTTCACCGTTTGGTTTAATAAATAAAGCCCGTACTCCACTCGTAAATCGCCCACTCGTTGGTCGCCAACTTGCTGTGTCCACCGTGAACCGTTAACACGACTTTCTCTTAAACTCAGGGTACAGGTTCTTTAGGCTTTTACGGTGGAATTATTCTGATCAACACAGTCAAAGAAAATACGCAAATCTAAATTTTAAGAACATTTAATGAATAACTAAACATAAGATTAAACTAAACAAATAACAACAAATAAACATGAAATTCGAACAACTTAATTAAACAAATTCTATGCTAACCTTTTTTTATGTGGATGATAACTCGGCTAGACTCGCACACTATATCGCACATTCACTATCTTCTTATCAAAAATCGCCTGGTCCAATTTGTCCTGCTTTTGCTTTAAATTTCTGACCTGCAACAATCTCAGTCCACTTGTGGCTCTCAAATTAACTCTCTCTTTTATTCTTCCAATGGTGCTGCACACGCGAACTCCAGCATTCAATTCAATTTTTTGATTGAATTTCTTATAATTGTGCGACTCACTTTGTCGCTTCTTCAAATTAACTCCCGATTTTGCGACTATCTTAATCGCTTCATAAAATCGGACTCCTCAATTTTTTATTATACGACTATCCTTTTTTCGCGTCATTCCATTCAACAACTGTTTATATCCCTCTGGCAACCCCTCTTGCTTTTTTTATTCACCCTTTTGATTCTCATCTCCTATTTTTCAGTCTTTTGTGTTGCCTATCCCAAGTTATCATTCGGCGTTTAATTTTAGAAACACAAAAACTTAAACTAACAAAACTTAATTACTACCAAAACTTAATCTAACATATACAAACTTTTCTCATGCCATATTTCCTCTGACTGCACGATAAACAATGTAATACCGCAACAGCCAACCATTTATGGACACAACAATATATCTCTTCTTTATCATCGATTTCTTGTTTTGCCAATGAAGTTGTTACTTGACGGACATCGTTATAAGAGCAAGTAAGTCCAAGCTGAGACAAGGTATCCAAAATATTTTTGCTTGGAATGTGGTGGTACAAATGTAAACCAAGACCGACTTGAAAAGAATTTTTTCTATGAGATTTGTCAAAAAGCGCCATTATGACATTGCTTGGAATTGCTGCTAATTCACTAGTTTTCCCACATTCAGCCTTAAAAAAACGTACAGAATATATACCTAAAATAAATAAAAGTACTATATTATTTACCTCGGCAAATAACTTTGCGTCTATAAGCCATGACACGAACAGGAGTAAAATTTCTGGAACCTCATTCTGAAACGCTTTTTATTAATATCCCCTGGTGTGGGAAATCCAATTTTGGGTTGACATAAAGCCATTGCACTACGTAATATGGCAGCAGCTCTTAATAAAATTTGAATTTCGGACATTTCTTTAGGAAGTAAAAAATCTTTCTGGACATCACTATCAATACTTGCAGATGAGGTAGACATTGTGGAATTATTTTCGGATGAGTTTGTGGTAGTATTGGGAACCGCTTTCTTATTTTTGTAGGATTTTATGTTTCTTGTAGAAATATAGTGGCTGTAACATATTTTATGATATTTCGCATCAAACGCAAATAAATCTTCACAGCCACTTAATTTAGATATCATATCAATGTCGTTTCTATTCTTGGCAGCTTTAATAATTTTCTGATAAGTAGCTTTTCCACTGCCTAAAAAGATTCAGTACTATTTAGTTTTACCGGACGCGTGACGTACAACATTTTATTTCATCCTGTATTGCAATACACACCAGCATCTACTTGGTCTTATTTCGGAAAATTAACTTTTACCGGCCTAGTCCGGGACTGAAACTCTCAAATTTTAGCCCCGTAAAAACAATTTACTGAACTACATAGACCGATAAAGAAAATTTACCGGACTACGACGGTAAAAGTTAATTTTTCGGACTAAAACCAATTACGTAAAGGTGTGTTTTATAATACAGGACCAAATAAAATAAACAACCTAAATATATTTATAAGGATAGTTAAGATAGAGTCCATATTTTCTTTCAGTAAAAAATATATACTAATATATAGGTACATAATGTTATATAAATTACCTGTTTGGACAGATATCAAAATTTTCTTCTTTTTAGTTCCACTAGTGTTGCAAATAAGGCACATTTTTCTAATATTAAAATTATGAGATTTAAATCGAGTACCAGAATAATTTGAAGGAGCGGCGTTACTGTCCGATTGCAAATTATGATCAATGTTTTGAGAACTTGTATAAGATTTACGACAGTCTATATGATATTTTATTTTAACTTCGCCATTTAAAATACCATTTCTTTTTGACAGAATTTCTTTTGCGAGATTGTCTTGTCTTTTTTCAGCACTTGATAATAATGATAACAAACCTTGTATTCTAGGTCTTTGTATCACGGATTTGTCACCATCATACACAATTTTCTTACAAATAATGCACTCCATTGTTTTAGAAAACTAATACTCTAACCGCTACGACTTTCGTCAACCGGCACTTTTTATAGACTACGCGAACAATCCATAGACTAATAGGTATGTCGCATTTAACGCTTATAAAAAAATCGCTGTTGCCAAACGATAAGCTTTAGGAAAAAAAAGTATTATTTCAAAAACTTTTGTGATTATTAAGCTTTATTTTCTTCGCTGCATGTATGTAAATATATTCAAAAATAAAAAAGTTTATCGATTGGTGAAAATTTCAATACATAAAATATATATTTTTAGTTTATCTGATTTTTAGTGAATTTAAAGTGCGAATTGTGCCCAAATTGTTTATATTGGTAAAAGCGCTATAGTGTGTGCTTTAATTTGACCTAAGAAAAATTTCGGTACCTTTAATAGTTTCAAAGATATGGCATGGCGGTGAAAACGAAAAAAAAACAATTTTCTTAAAACATACAATTTTTTCACTTTTTATTGATTTAAAAAGTTTGAGACCACAAAAAAATGTCGTAAAATACGATTTCATATGCCCTGTGACATACTTAAAGGAATCTAACATGTTTGATCTGGTTCTACGAGAGAAAAAAAAACGACACGATAGACTCACGAAATCGCCGCTCTATTTATATCTTAAAAATTTATAAAAGAAAGTTAAAGCGAATCGATCCTCAAATTAAAGATTACCAATTTAATTAATTCAAAATGACAGGAAATGAAAACATCGTCAAAGTAAATAAATGCAGAAACTTCGAATACGACAACTAATTTTTGAATAAAGTTTGTAAATAATAATATTAAACATGTTAGTATGTAAGTTTAGTTATAATTAATTGATGTTAGCAAATAGTGGTTTCACAAGTTTACGTCAAAACGGGAGGTCTCCGTCCAAGACAATTTAATAATTTAATCGTCGTGTCACCTAAAAACAATCATGTGTTAAAATTATCGATTTTATAAATAAACAATATAAAATAGTGTGCGAATATTTACCAAACTTCGTGTATGCGAACTTCCGCGATATGAAGAATCGTAATGTGACGACGGGCTAACGGTTTAATAATTTATTCCACCGCTGAACCACCAATTGTGATAACGTCACTATGGGTTAAATTTTAATTAACCCCTTCTTCTAATTAGCGCTGCCACCAGGATCGTCTGTTTGCTATCAAATGGAATTGATAGCGAGCCGATAATCCAAAACTCGAATACTTACTTACTTAAGGATTTTTTTATAATTGGTAAACGTGTGAATTGCGGAAGGCTTCCTCGTAGACGCAGGATATTTATGACAGACAATCTCTACTACAGCATAAACACGGAAGTGTTTATAAGAAAAGAGTTCAATTTTAACAATAAATGATTTATTAAATAATATTAAACAATAATTAAAAAAAAGATGAAGAGAAGAACAACCAATTGGTTCTACAGATATATGTAACCTTAATAAAATAGACTAATTTTAATTAAGTAATTGAGATTTGTATTTGACAAGAGACAGTAGGATAAAATTTAATCTTTTTACAAATTTACCGAGTAGGTAAATTTTATGACATATACCTTTATTTATATTCCTTTGGTCCTCATTTGGACAGATTTATTGGCCCTTGGTGATTCGAAGATTATTTAATGAGTAAATATTTATTTGAACTTGTATTTATTTATATATTACCGAACTCGCGAATAATTTATTTAACCAGTTGTAAAACTAATTTAATTTAATAAAAATTATAAAAATTGTTAACACTTCAATAAAAAAAAGGAGCTAAGTTTATTAGTTAGCTCGAATTAACACTAAGTTGATAATTGATTTACTTGAGTTAAAACTTAATCGAATTTCTTTAATTTAATAGATGACCGAATTTATGAACCCCATACCAGGAGACCGGCCTGGCCCGTTCCCCGTATAAGACTCGCCCGTTCCCGTAGAGGACTGCGTATGAGACTGGTGAAGACTGGTGAATTTTTAATCATCATCCCTATTTATTAGCGTGAATTATTTCCCTTTTGTGGTGGGGCCTGAATATGTGAAACACGTAGAAGGTCCTGCTCTTTTGAGATGGTGGTAAGGGCTAATTGCCTTGTTTACTCGGAGTGTACGGTCTCCAGACCACCCAAATATTATGCTATCATTTAAGTGCCATCTTATTTTTAAACAACGGAGGATTTGCCCTTGCCATCCCTAAAGCTTTTATTTTCATGTTCTTATATTTAAGGGTAGCTATTAATTGTAATATCTGTCAATTTTAATATTGCACTAATTGCTTTTTGCTTTTAAAGTTTGGTGTTCCTTATTATTATATTGAATTTTTCACATGTTCCATGTGTGAGATAAAATCATTTAATAGTTTTTGGTCTAGACTCTAGACTGGTGGAGGAATTTTACTTATTCTACTGTCTCTTTGTTTAACATACATTGACCACCCACGAGTCAATTCCATTGGCGTATCCTTAAGGGTAATTGATTATTATTATATACTAATATGTTTAAATAATTATGGACAATTTAATCCTTCTAATGAATAATAATTATAACCTAATTTATAAGTAACATGATCTAACGTATAAATTTAGCTTTACTAGTTACAATTTCCGGGGTCGGTATATATTTAATTAAGAATTAATTTACGCGGGTTGTTACAGTAATTTAAAAACAATCAATCAATTCATCATCGCAATATTGATTTTTGAACGTCTCCAAGGTTACGTTTCATCAGGAGCGAGTAGCTTTTAATGTGTATCTTGGTCAAGGAAGACGTGTGTTTAGTGGACTCCTGGAAATTAAATTTTATCCACGAGGAATTTGTTAAGATAACCTAAAAATATATAATATTATTGAAAGGGATAATTAAGTGTGTTATGTGGAAAAGGTTAGCGTATTTGAAAGCTTACCGTTGATGAAGATGTTTATGGATGATTGAAAAAGAAGCTTTTGTGGATCGATCGATAATTTGGTCAATGGATGCGACTCGTTGAACACACATGGAAGTGGCTAATACACCGATCTAGACGACACGATCAAGGGACCAAAACACAGAATAACAGTGATTTTCGGTAAGACGAAAAATTTAATAAATTTAAAAATCAAGTCACCGGTTTTGAAAACATTTTCGCGTATTAAGTTTTGGGGTTAATTTATAAGGAGGTTATTAATAAATTTACATGTTTATTTATAGAGAAATTTATTTATTAAGGATAATACAAAAAGCTTAATTAGTAAAAACATTAGATAAAAGATACAATTTTTGAGGTTATAAAATTTGTTTGTGCACCTACAATTTAAAATTTCAGTTATTATTACAATTTTTCAATTAAATATTTATTCAAACAAATCAATTGTGTATTTATTACAAGCTACTGCATTTAAAAAGTCAATATCATAACAGGGTAAATTTAAGGACGATTCGTCGAGTCAATAATCAACAAATTCATAAGCAATTGTGAGATTTATAATAGAACCTACTCCTGAGGTAAGTGATTTCATGCAACAATTAAGAACCCGAGTTAGCCTGAGCATTACAAAATATAAAAAAATTAATAGTTTAGAAGTATACGTGATGTAATTACCCTGCCTCACTATAATATGTAGAAATTTGTTACATTATACATTTGTTGTTATTTTATGAAGTTTTATTGGTCATTAAAAATAAGCATAGTTTTTCACCTTTGGTTTCTGCAGAGTTCAGCGATAGGAAATAAGAATGTCGAACCGTACATTCCAGAGGATAATTATTTCTAGTTTTGTCAGAATTTTGGTTTTTATAGTTATTGTTTTGGAACTCACCACTGAAAACTAACGCAGTTCAAAGAGCTGACAATTTAAATTAGTAGCTAGGATAAGTATACACAAAAATTCATAGCAATATTGTCCAATATTTAACAAAGGGCTTAACTAACTAATAATAGATAATGTATTACAATTTGTTGATATATCGAAGTAAATATTAAAAATTGAATAAATATTATATCTTTATATTAAACTGTGTTCTTAGTGTACATTATTTAAGGTCACAAAGTTTACAACTAAAGGTTTCTCGCCGGTATGAACTCTTAAATGCCTTTCTAAATTTGTACGTTTCGAACATTTATAGTCACAAATTTGGCAACTAAAAGGTTTCTCGCCGGTATGAATTTTTAAATGCCTTTTTAAACTTGACCGTTGTGAACATTTATAGTCACAAATTTCACAACCGAAAGGTTTTTCGCCGGTATGAGTTTTTAAATGGTTTTTTAAATGTGAACGTTGTGAACATTTATAGTCACAAATTTCACAACCGAAAGGTTTTTCGCCGGTATGAGTTTTTAAATGGTTTTCTAAATGTGAACGTTGTGAACATTTATAGTCACAAATTTCACAACCGAAAGGTTTTTCGCCGGTATGAGTTTTTAAATGGTTTTTTAAATGTGAACGTCGTGAACATTTATAGTCACAAATTACACAACCGAAAGGTTTTTCGCCGGTATGAGTTTTTAAATGCATTTTTAAACTTGACCGTTCTGAACATTTATAGTCACAAATTTCACAACCGAAAGGTTTTTCGCCGGTATGAGTTTTTAAATGGTTTTTTAAATGTGAACGTTGTGAACATTTATAGTCACAAATTTCACAACCGAAAGGTTTTTCGCCGGTATGAGTTTTTAAATGGTTTTTTAAATGTGAACGTTGTGAACATTTATAGTCACAAATTTCACAACCGTAAGGTTTTTCGCCGGTATGAGTTTTTAAATGGTTTTTTAAATGTGAACGTCGTGAACATTTATAGTCACAAATTACACAACCGAAAGGTTTTTCGCCGGTATGAGTTTTTAAATGCATTTTTAAATTTGACCGTTCTGAACATTTATAGTCACAAATTTCACAACCGAAAGGTTTTTCGCCGGTATGAGTTTTTAAATGGTTTGTTAAACTTGACCGTCGTGAACATTTATAGTCACAAATTTCACAACCGAAAGGTTTTTCGCCGGTATGAGTTTTTAAATGGTTTTTTAAATTTGGCCGCTGTGAACATTTATAGTCACAAATTTCACAACCGAAAGGTTTTTCGCCGGTATGTGTTTTTAAATGCATTTTTAAACTTGACCGTGCTGAACATTTATAGTCACAAATTTCACAACCGAAAGGTTTTTCGCCGGTATGAGTTTTTAAATGGTTTTTTAAATGTGAGAGTTGTGAACATTTATATTCACAAATTTCACAAGCGAAAGGTTTTTCACCGGTATGTATTTTTAAATGGTGTTTTAAATTTGACCGTTGTGAACATTTATAGTCACAAATTTCACAACCGAAAGGTTTTTCGCCGGTATGAGTTTTTAAATGGGTTTTTAAACTTGACCGTTGTGAACATTTATAGTCACAAATTTCACAACCGAAAGGTTTTTCGCCGGTATGAGTTTTTAAATGGTCTTTTAAATGTGAACGTTTTGAACTTTTATAGTCACAAATTACACAACCGAAAGGTTTTTCGCCGGTATGAGTTTTTAAATGGCTTTTTAAACCTGAACGGTGTGAACATTTAAAGTCGCAAATTTCACAACCAAAAGGTTTCTCACCGGTATGAATTTTTAAATGTTTTTGTAAACTTGAACTATAGGAAGATCGGAAGTCACAAATTACACAAATAAACAGTTTCATGCGGTTATGTATTTTTAAGTGTTTTTTTAAATGTGATTCTTGAGCACATTTATATTTGCAAACTGCACAAGTAAATGAAGAATGAGTTCTTAAATGCCGTATCAAATCTTGCTTACGTGTATAACTACAACCACAAACTGCACAATCGAATACATTTGAACTATTCTGGGTTAATTCCTCACCGTCTTCATTTTTAATGTCGATGGAATGATGCAAATCTTCTAAATTAAATTTAACATCGGCCATCTCTTCTTCTTTAACTACATAACTGCTTACCATCGAATTGTTTAGAATTTCCAAAAATTTACCGTCGTTTTCCATAATTTCTAAAGTTTTCGAGGCTTGCTGCACTTGAGCCATATTCTTGATAAAGCGTTTTGTAAATTTGGAAGACGTAAGAGTGCTCTTGGATTGGTACAAGACGACCCTTCTTAATCAACAAAATATTGTGTTGATTCTTGATTGTGTCTTATCATTTAACAAAACTACTGACAGCACAAATTGCTGATATTTTACAATGGCGACTATCGCCATTTTATTTAAAGTTTTCCCCCAAGCGCCATCTAGTACGGTGTCTGACTAATTAGATTATGGGCCTTAAGGCTGCGTGCAGACTGATAAAGCAAAGACGATTAAATTTAAGACAAATGGTAATTATTCGATACGGTCGAAATTACAAAATTTTGTTAATTTACATTACACGCATGCAATGCTGCTTTTTAATTAGCATTAGTGTCGTCTGGTGGCAAAACAAAATATCGGGGTAAAGAAAATTTGTAGTAATTCTGAGTATGTCGTAGCTTTTATTACGTGATCACAGCTGTCATTTCAGAGTCATTAGTCTTAACAGTCTTAACGATTGCCAGAACCCTACTTTTCTTACACTTAAGGCGGTTCGTCGCTGTCATAGCGGGTTGCGTGGAGCGGGTAAATGCCCTATGCCCTATGCTATTACAGTCGTGTTCGGTCTGGCGCTTTTTTCGCTTTGAAGCTTCATGGAACATTTTTTGAAGCTTAAAACATGTAAAGTTCTGAAATGAGAGCGGATGAAGCGCTTGGAAGCGTGAAAAAATCCCAAAACAAATTAACAGAATATGTTGACGGAGCTTCAAAGCGAAAAAAGTGCCAGACCGAACACGGCCTACATTGAATGAAATACCGATTACCAACACAAAATAGTATTATGGAAATAATGAATAAGATTCTATTTCAAAGAAATACTTCGAATTTTCTTTCAACTTGTAGTTGTTTGTGATTTCATATCGCTTTTTCTAATCAAGTTATCTAAATACTAGGGGGGCTCAGCCCCCTAAGCGGCCCAATATTCTCGGCCGATTTGAGCCACCCCCATTTCGCCACCTCGTAATCCCATATAAATGAGATATCTTGCGAGTTATAAAACTTCTTTCCATACGACATTTGTTATGTCGCTTGTACTTTGAATTTGTATTCCATCCTTTGCTCGACATCTTGATAATGCTACATATAACTGTCCATGACTAAACAAAGGCCTATCGATATATTGCCGTGATAAGCTACTCTAAAATATTTTTAATTTTTATAGCGGGGAAAAATGTACGGCACTTTTAACTGCTCCGGACTAGCTCAAAAATTAAGACTCTTATAGGGCGTAACTTGGATTCGATTACTATTAAGACACATTCATTAGGTTATGGACTATTCGTAACACATCAAGTCAATGAAAAATAATGAATCTATTTTGTACCACAATATAACTTTTGTACCTTGTTGCTGTAATTTTGAAAATAAGACCATACCAAATAAATTCTCTCCAATAGCAAAACCTATTCATTTATTACAAGACAAGAAATATTTGTGAAACAAATCATGAATTTTTATAATAAAACAAATTAAGTGCACATGTAATCTTAACCTAAACAATATAACGTCCCCCCCTCCGAGTTTATCGCACTAATTAAATCCGAAATTTTAACGTCTAAAGCCGAGTCCAAACTATGTAACAAAACATGTTAAATAACAAGTAATACAACAAATCTGTTGTACAACATTGTTTTATAACTTGTTATAAAATAGCAGAGACATCCAGACTATGTAACAAAACAAAACTAAACAAAATGAGTGTACATTTTACTGCTGGAAGCAGTGGCAGCTGTAGTATTTAAAATGACCTTAAACGTAGAGGATGTAATTTTGGCAGCAGCAGCTTGCGTGATTTTATGTAGGCGACGAGTAAAGTCTAAACGAAGATTTTGGGTACGGCCATCGTTAAGAGCTCGAGGAACATATAGTGGAACAACTCTTTTAAAGGATCTAGCAATGGATGACATAGACCCATTGACAGGAGACATTAAATGTGATGGTAGTTTTAAAAACTTCCTAAGGATGACAAGTTCTGATTTCGAATACTTTATAAATCAAATTGGCCATAAATTAGGCAAAAAAGACACGACATTTCGAGATGCAATACCAATAAAAGAAAGATTGGCGGTTACGTTGAGATTCTTAGCAAGTGGAGATTCCTACCAAAGTTTAAGCTATTTATTCAAATTTTCTAAGCAGAGTATTTCGAATATTGTGCCAGAAGTGTGCGACGCTCTCATCGACTGTTTAAGCGACAAAATCAAAGTAAGTACATAGACTTTTCTAAACCTCTTTATTCATTCAATTGCAAATAGAAAAAATCAGGATTTTTATAAATTCAGAAGCATTTGTCCAAAGTTTAATTCATTGTCACTCAAGTCTTCTGCGCCTTCGTACGATTGAATATCAGTGTCTGTTTGAATTGGTGGCGGATATATTTGTAGCGGACGGCATGGTAGATGACCCAGGTCTATTGTATGATTGAGTGTCAGTGTCTGTTGTAACTGGTGAAAGTGAAGTAGATATGCAGGTGTATCGGACGCCGGAGTAGTGGATGGCTCAGGTGTATTTGAAGGTATGTCTGCTATCTCCGCTCGGTAGAGAGCATTATTTATTTCATATTTCGCGAAGGCTAGAATCGACTTGCTTTTGAAATTCCGCAAGATCCCGGCTACATATTCACCGTACACATCGAAGTCATCTCGTTTTTTCACGTTACTGGATAGTTGTTTCATTACCGCGTAAGCTTCTTCAGATTTCGCATCTAACATTCTTCTCTTGTTACCTTTTGTGGTAGGAACATGTGCAATGGTTTTTATTACAGTTTTTTCTTTACATTTTTCTGTATCTCTTTACACTTCTGGATGTGACTCTGGTTGCCCTTCTTTCTACGAGACAAAAAATAAAACTGTAAAGCATTTTTTTAGGTGCCTAAATATCAAGAAGAATGGCTACAGATTGCAGACGATTTTAACCAGAAGTGGAATTACCCTCACTGTTGTGGTAGTATGGATGGAAAACACATATGTTTACAAGCTCCAATGAACACTGGAAGCGACTATTTCAACTACAAGGGATTTTTCAGCATAGTGCTTTTAGCTATAGTTGACGCTAACTATTGCTTTACCTATGTAAATGTAGGTTGCCAAGGACGTTTGTCTGATGGCGGAGTTTATGCTAACACAACATTTAAACAGCTACTTGAAACGTCTTCCTTGAATCTCCCACCAATGAAAGTATTACCGGGAAGAACATCACCTTCACCGTTCGTATTTCTAGGTGATGAGGCATTTTCTTTGCAACCGCATATTATGACACCCTTCCCAGGCACTCAACAGAAAGGTTCACAGGGGCGAATTTACAATTACAGACATAGTAGAAGTAGGCGTGTAGTCGAAAATTCATTTGGAATTTTATCTGTCGTATTCAGGGAGTTACGAAAACCAATGCTTCTTGAGCCCGAAAGAGCAGAAAAGATAGTTTTAGCATGCTGTTATCTCCACAATTTTCTTAGGAAAGGTCAGTCAATTTCATCCTACTGTCCACCAGGTACTTTTGATTCAGAAGACACGTTTACCGGGGAACTAATACCCCGTACATGGAGAGTCGAAGGTCAGCCAAATGGTACTTTGCTAAGACTCAAAAGGATTCCTAGAAAACCCAGTGTGCTAGGAAAGGAAATACGAGAAGAATTTTCTTTGTTCTTTACCAGTGAGGAGGGAAAAGTGCCGTGGCAGAATAATTACTGACTTCAAATTGGTTATTAATTTAAAATGTAGGGTACTTACCTCTGCTGTTTTGTTGTCACTAGTATCTTGTGTATCTCGTTCGGGAGATAGACCACCTTCAGTAGAACGCCGTGGCTCATTTTTGTCTTTTAAAAATGAAAGCATTTTAAAAAAATCCATTTTGTTTTATACGGAGCATCAGCTCCATCGCCACTCCTCCCTTTTTTCAACTACCGATGGAACTGCCCAATAAGCATACGCATTCTTTTATCAACTTCACTTGAATTTGTTTTCAATTCTGCACCTAGTTCAGTCCATGCGTCGTGTTTTTTATTTCTGTTTTTGAAATCCATGAAGGTAGGATCCCATAATACTCGATGCTCACGAAATAACTCAATTAAATGAGTGGTAAGTTCTTTCGACCATTCCATAGCGTAAAAAAAATTAAGAAACATCAGTGTGTGCAAAGCGCGAGTTCTGGCAATACTAAATTCAAACGCTGCTGCGCTATTGCTGCAGAAAATGTTTAATAACACAAGTGTGGACAAGTCGCGGCGTGTTATAAAACAAAGTTTTATAACTTTGTAGCGTGGTTTTTGACCTCGTTCAAAAATAGCCCCTTGGGTAGCCAGGGTCTGAGGACGTCTTATCGATTTCGGTTTGACACTTATTTTAAACTCGGGCGCCAAAAGCTTTTTCAAAGGGAAAACTTTAAAACTTGTAAAACAAAAAATAATTCTGAGTAAATTATCAAAAATATTATTAAAAACAAAAATAAATATTTACAAGTTAAGTGAATAATTAATAATTTAGAGAAAAAAATGATTTTAATACTCGTATTTAAATATTTACACTATCAAAAATTAATGAGTACGGCACTGGTGTCTAGAACATACATAACCTGTGAATAATATTGACTTTTATGTATTTGCAAGTGAATTCAAAATTACGGTTACTATAATATTACTACTGCTTCTAAAATAGTAGCAGCTACTAAAACAGGTGGGGAATAATGTTAACTAATTGAATCTAATCACCAGTTTTATAACTACGGAAGAAATAAATTAATTACGAGACTACTGAATTTTCGATTAGCAAAATCCAACTGTATCGGGTGAAAATCAGGAAGTGACTTCTTATACGGAAGTTTATTTGATCTGAATCGGGTAAGTAATAATTCTTGATGAGAATTATCTACTGGAATGTTTTTTCTGTTTAGCTAAAGCCTAGAAACGTAAGCTTTTCGCTAATCTCGACGGAGGAATTTGTTGTTTTTGGCTAGAAACGTAACCAAGAACAGTTTCGGAAATTTGATTATTGCCTAGAAACGTAAGCAATGAATCGGACAGGATATATCGGGAACGGTAGTTCGGATCGGGTGGATCGATTCGACCTCGGACTGATCGGATTGGTGGTCGATTCGACGACTTTCTCGAAATTTCAAACAACTGTTCGTGCAGAAAAGGCAGAAACTTAAAGAATTAATTACGTTACTATCCTCCTCTGTTTGTAGCTTTCAAATGTTTGTTTATTATTGAACTAGTAACCTGTAATATTGATATGCAAATAATGCTTAGCAGGTATGCAAACCAATCATACACCGGACATTATGTGATGAAATTTTCAAAATGTAATATTTTGCAAAATAAATTAATTAACACATAATAAATCTTTACAACTTCCTTGGATCTTTATCGACACCTAATGGACAACATAAAATATGCTATACAACAAGAAAATTGTTGTATAACATTGTGTTTTATAACTTTTTTACTAGAATTTCTCTAACAAGTTATAAAACTTTGTTATTTAACATGTTTTGTTACATACTCTGGACCCGGCTTAACAATCGTTTTAAACAAAAAATAGAAAAACAGCGCACGCACAGTGTATCTTACCGGGTGTTTTCTGTTGCCGAAAGAAACCAGCTTGTTACACCTGACTCGAGTCGGTTGCGTAGCCGTGGACTACCCTTGAATTTTAAACAAAATCTGTCCTCACTATCTCTAATGAGAAGGTGGCTCGGAACAGATAATGTCCACGCAGAAAATAAATTCTACTTTTATTTGCGTGCGGCCCTGATGGTAGGTATAAGCCAGCTCGATATAGCGGCGGCAAGGCCGTGGGTCGTGTCAAATGAACGCCCCGAAGAAAATCAAGGAAACAGCTTTGCTAACACAACAAAAATTATCAGCAATTAGATGTTCGTTGCTGGAAGGCTATGACATAAGCGATGTCGGATGGAAATTGCGTTAGCCGACCAGAACCAGTACAGTGGCAAAGACATTACCACCAAGAACCACTCCCCAAAATTAATCAACGGAACGTTCGAGTGGTCATATAAAAAATTCCACAAACGGTGGAACCAATCGAACTTCCAACAATAAAATCAAGTGGAAGCGACCCCGATGAAATGCAACACCCTGTACGTTGGTCGCACATCGCTGCCTTCTTAAAAAAACCATATAACCAAAAATAAACATAAAAAAAATGTCCAACATAGAATTTCAAATACAAGATTTGAACCTATATCAAACACGTAGGAATTCTTATGCCAATGCATTTGACATTTGAAAAGTAATAATCGCTGTACTTTTTTTTATTTCGTTTACCATTCCCCTAATTTTAAACGGATTTTTACCATTTTCATCTGACCTCTAAGTTTAGTCATGATATACGTTCATACTAAATTTCACGACATTGTGTTTAACGGTTTAAGCTGTGTGATTGATACATACAGACGGACATAAAAAAATTTATGGAAACGTTGTAATGTTGAACTTTGAATTTAAATCTCCCGCTGTCATCCTACAAATCTCAACATCCGGAAGTTCAAATACCATCGTTCTAATTAATTAAGCCTGTAATCTGTCTAGCAACCCACACGTTGTAAATACCCTACCGTAGTACACCTCAGTTCTGTCATTGAACCACATAATAACCACAGTCCTTTATCACCATCAATTTAGAATTAACCACCAATAAACAGAACAACTTAAGACTACGTTATTATATGAAGCAATGCCAAACCTTTCGGAAACACCCTGTGTATTATGTAATCACGATGATTGAATTATTTTGAACCACTACTAAATACATAAGTCACCCTCTTTTGAAACACCCTGTATACGATGCCCATAATATCGGAATCACCCTGTATATAGTAATTGAATATTATGATTGAATTATTATTGACGATATTTATGCAAAATGCAAGATATGATTATTAAATTATTAATAGAATAAACAAACCGAATTCTTTGAAGTACTGTATATAAAATCAAACCACTCCATCACAACTAAATTTACTGTGCAAAAATCAATCTCTGGAATTATCAGAAATCGCATCAAATCACGATCATCTAGCATTATAATGATTTATTGATTAAAGATCAAACTTGATATTTTAAAGACCGCATTGAAGGAATCCATATTTAAGTATATCATTTGAGCAAATGCATCGATAATTACAGCGAGCGTTCCTCGTGTAATTTTATTTCACAAAAATATAAATATATGATAAATTTTTAACTTACATGTTACGCACTTAATTTGTAGCTATTATTTAATCATCTCGTTTGATAATAATCTTATCTTAATTAAAATAAAATATAAAATTTCTTTTAGCACTAAGCACAAAGTCGTCCACCATTGACACCCTAAATTCTTCTGTGTGACCGATGGTCCGATGATGGTCGCGTCCCTCTACCCTTTTTTTCCTTTCTTCTTCTCAGACCAAACCACCCGGGAAGAAGTGTATATTCTGCTAATTTATACAGATTAATAACAATAACTTATTTAAATATTTAACAATATGAAAATGGGGGTGAACATATTTGATAGATGGGATGAAATGTGAATGGATAAATAAAATAAAATTTAACAATATTATACTGTTGTGTCTACCGCGAACGAGGGTCAATTCGCTTATTTATAGCAATACATCGAAAGAGACACAATTATTGTTTGTTGCTATGCGTTTTTATAATTGTATTTGTTAGGATTAATCATTGTTTAAATTTAAGTTTGTTATTATTAATTAAAATGCGAGTGCGAGGAAAAGGCAAGGAAACGGGATTTTTCAAATCAATAAAATAAATCTGGATGGCAAAGAAATAAAAACAAAATGAAAAAGAATCACCTTGGTACAAAAAAAACAACCAAGAAGGAGATAGAAAATTTGCGAGCAAGCGGATAGTCGCAAATAATTTGCTCCGAAACAAATAAAGTTCAAAGTTGAATTAAAGTGCTAAGCACGATACAAAACCAATTAGTACCTCACAGTTTGAGGACTATTGTACGGGAGAGAGGCATTCCACTCGTCCTCGAGTATTGAAACGGCCCCAAAAGACGGAATCCAGGCAACGGAGTTCCGAAAAGAAGAAGCGAGAAGTCAAGAGCCAAATATTTCAAAGTGCGCCGACCAAAGTGCACTGATAAGCCTAACCTCGCAGGTATTTACATTCACAGTTATTATTTTAGTTCGTTTATTTTTAGTTAAGAAATGTTTGTTAATTTGAGTTATTATTTGTGTTTATTAAAATTTGTTCATTCTGAATTGTGTCTTTTTTGTGTTCCGCCGATCAAGTCAATAAAGCTTAACGATTAGGCACCCGGGACGGGTGACTATTATCCATCATCGAATTTTAATATTTTTTGGTGACTTTCGGATAGTTTAATGTTAATAAAAGACAGCGGCAACCCTCCTATAGCAGGATAAACCAACTTTTGATAGAGAAAATCGACTTTGAAAGTACATAATTTTACATGTAAACGGGTGGAATCTCACTCATTTTGTTGACGGTACGTGCAAGTTGAACTAGTCTTAGACTTAGCCGTTTGCGGAGAGGCAGTTGCAGCCCGACTCGACTGCATGTAACATCGATTATTTTTTGTTTTTAGCCGATTTTTTGGGGGTGAAACGTAATAGTTTACTGCCCCATACCGCGACTATACTTTTTAATGCTATTTTGAGGGTCTCTCGAATCCCGATTGCCTTAATTCCGGTTTTCTTGATCGGTGGCGCCTTCTAGTTCCTTTAGCCCTGCCGCGTAGCGGCTCGGAGCACGAAAAACCGCCCGGAGATGCGGAGCATCGGAGGGTAGGTTTTTTGATGCTCGCAGTTCTGGCCAAGCCAACTTTTATTATGTTTTTTCACCCCAAAATGAAAAATTTAATTTTTTCACTTTTTCGGCAATACACGGGTTATTTTCCATTTTTTTGCGAATATTTATTACTAATATCTACTAATCACACCCCCACCTTCCCGAATTTCCAAAAATATTTCAAATCGGAGCCAAAAAATTTCACCCCATTTCAAGCGACCGGCCGAAGATGCGACACATCGACCCGGTGGTGCATCAGCGACTCGTACTATTTCAACTCGCAGCATCTTTGTTATTTTCACACTTTTTTCGGATTTTTTTTATGATCACCTCAGCGCCGACAAAAGTTATACATTCGCATCAAAACATTGCCAAAAAGGCCGTGATAAACACAAAATTTTTCAAAATTAAAAGTTGGGGGCGTGTCAGTAATTCTTCAAGCCACGCGAAAAAGAGGCCGGCAGCCTATCCCGGCCATGGGTTATGGTTTTTACTCAATTTTCGGTATTAATTCTTAAAAATCCTCAATTATCCAGCTTTTATTGTGTACCTTATCCCTTTTTTGACCTATATATGAAAGGATAATTTTTTTCGGATATTCCTTGTCACTTGGGCCGTTCACCCTCTACCCAGGCACCCTGAGAGCCAAGAGTTAAATAGAAGGTAGGTGCTCTTCGATTTGTTGTCGCACTTCCTCTGTCCATAAAAGCGACAAAAGGGGAGGTGACACAACAATACATATAACAATACATGGGCTCGAGTAAAAATGGGTGGCAAATAATAAAGTGGATAACTGGAACAGCAATAACAAATAATTCTAACAAGGCTCTTTCGAGACGTAATAATGATAATAATATGTAACTTAGGCTGGAGCACCAGTGGCAGCAACCAATAATTGTATAACTTGAACATCAATAAAAAAAAAAGTTTAAACATATAAAATGGAACATAAAACGGTAAACGCTTAGAAAGTTAAAAATGGATGGAATTAAAAACAAAAATGAGAACTGATGGTATTAAATTTTTTAGTGCCAAGTGTGAGTACAAACAAATTCATATGGAAGTATATTAAGGGATGGTATTAAACGCTTTTAGTGTATTGATTATTGATTTGCAGAATTTGGTGAATAATTTTGATATGAAACTGTTTTTTGAGATATGTGTAAGGTCGAAAGGTGAAATATTATAAAAGTGGTAATGGTTAGTATAAGTGTGTCTGATGGTTGGTATATCTTGGGCAGCAAGACAATAAATGTTACAGAGTCTGCCTACGTTTTGAATCGCAGGAGCACACGTCAGTAGGACTGATCTTAAACCTATACAAATACTCGCGCGCAAATGAGTGACCCGTCAATATCTGTGTCATTTCAAAAGAGCTATCAAAGGCACCTCGGAACAAACGACCATCTTGTACTGTGGGTAAATGCTGCCGGGTGGTTGAGCCTTGGACGGCATTTCTCTACTCGGTGTCCCAAGTACATGCCGACTCAAGGCGAATCACCCTTCTTGCGTAAGTTAGAGGGAACTGGTTGTATGCCATGAGGCTGTGCGAGACAGCCGCGTCTTTGGCACATTGATCTGCAACCTCGTTCCCTTCGATACCACAATGAGCCTTTACCCAGACAAACTTGATGATCGTCTGATTCTTTAGCTTGAGAAGTGAACGATGGATGGAGTTGACCAAGGGTACACTGCTGCTCCTATTAGCAATGGTAACAAGCGAGGATAGGCTGTCGGAGAATATGCACGCGGAGTGCAATCTCCTGGGGGAGATCCAAGACAGGGCAGCGTCAATCGCATATAGCTCGGCTTGAAGCACGCTACAAGCACAGTTTAACTTGTACTTGTGGGTTTCATGTCGAGCTTCATGGTATATAACGATTGCCGCGCCGACCTCCCCGCCTTCCTGCTGGCTACCATAGGTAAAGATAGCAGCACTGACACTGTCGCATCTTCGATCGACTTCCAGCGAGTCGCTTACTTTTTCAAAACAGATCGTTTGTCTGTAACGGAGATGCAACATCCACGCTGGCGACGTACGATTCATCTGGAAGTCGATCGAAAGTACCATCCATTTTCACTTGCTCTACCCTTGCTACCTCCTTTATCCTTAGCTCGATTGGTGTAAATCCAGCTAAGGCTAACGCAGATATTGCCGAGACCGTATGAAATGCACGAGTAGCTCTAATGGCGAATGCCTGTTGGAAGCAGCGTAGCCATTTCAGCACATACTTATACCTAAGCACTCCACACCAAATAAGAGAACCGTAAGTAATGGTGGGTTCGATGACCGCGTGGTATATCGTCTCCACATTACGTGGATTGATACCCCACGTAGGCCGTACGAACCCACATAAAGTTTTTAAAATTTTGTTTGCTTTGACTATGATGTGTCGAACGTGTTCATTGAATTTTAAATGTTGATCCAAGATAATTCTTAAAATTATACCCTCTACCCTTAACCGATGGTCTCTACTTTCACTTTATCTCCGTTTCCTGTTTGTGCTTTATAAGTATTTGAATTTTAAAAATAAAACCGCGCTAATTTAAAAAAAATTGAAACGCAATATTACAACGTTATCAGGGCATCTCATAACAAATCATTTAATACCAAAATTTCGATTTTCGATCCGACGACAATACTTTTCCTAATATATTGCTGTGAAGCCTCGGAGCTTTGTTAGGCTTGCACTCTGTATCGTTGATATCTTGTACGAGTGTACGTGAATGTACCTCGTTAATAAAAATGATTGTAAAATAATCTGATAAATTGCAATAAAATAAATTTTACCTCGGCTTTGACTATTTTCGGAGAGCACAGACTTACCTAATCTCAAATTGAGTCCCTTCCTTGACCAAGTTGTGTTACTGAAATATAAATTACTGGTCGTCGGAAAATCAGGTTGTACAAACAAATTATGCTCCGTTGTTAAAAGAATAATAATTTTATTATAAATAGTGCAAATGAAAATAGAAAAATGAAATGGAAATGTTTAAATTTATTGACAAAATCTTAATACTAACACTATAAACGGGCTAACGCACGCGTGTTTTAGTTTCCAAAAATTTTCACTAATTTTTATTAAATAATTGTTAATGTGCATTTACCTTAATAAATGTAGGGAATTTCTTGTCCCCAGTTGTTAACAGCATACAATAGAATCGTTTTACTTGGAGGATGACCTTCGCTTACTGATAATAATCCAGATAGGTTTCTTGTGTAGTGTAACCACGTTTTTTGTGCGTAGTTAATTTTTCAAAAATAAACACCATCACTTTATAAATTCAACTAAATTGACTTTTTTAACACGTAAGTAATTTTTCTTTAATGATATCTTTACTTTTCATACGGTTTTAAATAATTTTTATCAATATTTATTTACTTTTTAGGAGACGCTAATAAAATTGCACCACCATTCAATTCAAGAAATCAACTTATATTATTATTAATCAACAACCCCTTGTTTTTCCATAGTTACCTATCTTTTCAAGGCAAATCTGATTTTCCATTAATCGAAAATAAAATCAATTTATTTGACGTAAAATTTCCAGGTTCGTATTTAGCCCAAAATAATTTGTAAAATTTCTAATAAAATTTTTATGTTTCAGATTTATTTGAAGCGCCAGCCTCTTCTGTGATCTTCCAGTAAACTTTTGAAGAAAATGTTTTTCGCATTTATGGTTCATTGAATATCGAGGCACTTCTACACGTAAAGATTTTATTATCTTGATTTTAAAAGTTCTACGTTTTAACACCTTTTTATAACTAATGTTTTGAACAATTATTTTTGATTTCAAATTACATTTCTTATAATCACTTAAATTAATTTATAATTTTAACAAACTTTTATGTTAACAGAATTAAAACGTTGCATTTGAATTTACCTTGTTTTCTCGTTTCGTGACCTTTTTCTTTACATAAATTTATGACGTTAAAGCAGATTCTTGGTGTCAGATGAAACCTTTACTTTCGAACAAATAAGTCATGTGCTATCTTTATAGATTAAATAAAAAAAAAACTTTGAATCAAAACGTGATCATTTCTATTGACGTGGTAGTCGTACATCGCATTTGCCCCCTGTGTTTAACTTTAAATTTATTCGAAAATACCTATTTTCGTAGTGAATTTTATAGTTAACACACGTGCTTTTACTCCTAAACAAACTTAAATTTCTAATGTAACATATTTTTTTTTCTTTTTCAAAACAGAACAAACTAAATTCATAATGTGGCGTTATTAAATACCTTTATTAAATTATTAACTCTATTACAAAAATATAAATTTAACTAAATAAATTAAAATAAATGTTCAAATAATTAACTAACTGTTTATAAAATTCAAATTATCCTAATTAATTAACCTAACTAACTAATCTGACCAAGATTGATTTTTTTTATTGTTATTTTTGCTCTTTTTACTAGCATGTTTATACTATTCGTTGTTTCATATTTTGATTTATTTAAAATTTTAACTACTTGATTAATTTTATTACTTGGTTGTTGACCATGTAAACTTTATTTATTCAATTCTGATTATCTTTATTTAAGTAACTTTTATAATTCAATTCTTATTTACTCATATTTTGTGACCTAAAACATCTTTTCTCTTACCCTTTTATTAATTGTTTTTTTCTTTTAATTACATTTGGTATCCCCTAATAAATTTTCTATCATAATATTTTCATTATCATATATCATTATCATATTCAATTGTTCCCCCCCTATATTTCATAATATTTATTCATAATTCTTCATAATCATTATCATATTTAATCATATTTCCCCATAATATTCATAATTCTTTATATTTCAATGTCAACGTATTTTTGGATACCAATCTATTTTAAACCCTTTTTCTTTCAATCCGTTATTTACTCTTTGATTTCTTTTCATTTTTGGTCACCTAATAATTTCATTCATTCAAAACTGATCTACCTAAATAAATTTACATCATTTATCTTTTAACTGAACCTCATTAAATAAATTAAAATTTTCAAATAGTGATTTCTTTTCGTACATTTATTATTCTTTTTGCACGTAGCATTTTCAAAATTTCATCTTGGTCAACTCATTATCATATTCTCGATTCAATAGCTTTAATCAAATTTACACATTGCTATTATTCAAGTCAAATTTTTATTGTCTTATTCGGTATTTGTCTTTTCCTTTCTTAAAATTATATTTACAATTCTTGTCTTATTCGGTTTTTGTCATTATTTACTATTTTCACAGCGGTTAATTTTGAAGTTATTATTTTCTTTGATTATTTATATTAATTAAGTTTCGCCGTTGGCGTTTTCAATCATTATAATCCCATCGTCCCATCGATAAATCATGTCGATGTGGAATCGACCTCTTATTAAATCTGAATCGGGATGCCTTATTTGGTAAGTACATTCGCCTACTTTTTCATCTATAATGAAAGGTCCTTCGTAGGGGAGTTGAAGTTTTTGGCACTCATTGTGCTCTCTTCGTCCCAATCGTAGCTTTTTAACAATTACCCACTCTCCAATTTCAAAATTGCATTTTTTCTTAATTTTCTTGTTCATTTTTCGGGTATATTTTTGACTTCTTTTCTTGAGTCTTTTTCTAACTTCGTCAAGTATTTCATCGAGTTCTTTTTCAGATTGATCATACACCCATGGTCGTTCCGGTTGCTGGTTTAGCATAAGGAAATGTGGCGTTCTTTCCGTCGCTATGCTTGGGGTATGGTTGATGAAATTTTCTACCATTTCGAGTTTACTATGCCATGAAGGTTGATCATCGTGTACCAGGAGTCTGAGGAATTTAATCGTTTCCTGGACATACCTCTCACAGATGTTTCCTTGTGGATGTCGTATGGAACAATACGTGACTTTCACACCACGTTCTTCCCAATGCTGTCTAAAACGTTGATTATCGAAGTAAGTTGCATTATCAACTAAAATTCTTTTTGGTTTAATAATTTCGTTACAGAAACGATCCAGAAGTTCCAGTGAAATGTCCGTTGTACATGATACGGTTGGATATAGTTGGACGAATTTTGTGAAAGCATCAACTACGACGAAGATGTTATGAAACTCACTACTGGCTATTAAATTACCAATATAATCAACTGCAACTAACTCCCCAGGTTGTTCTAGTTTTAAGCTTTGCACGATATTTTGGTTGTGAAAATTTTTAAATTTTCCCATTTGACATAATGTACATTGGTTAATGGTACGTTTTATAATTTTTAAATCTTTATGGCAGAAGTAATTTTCCCTGAACATAAGCCACGTTTTCTTGATACCGGCATGTCCAAATTTTAAATGTAACGCGTTTGTAATATTTATTGTGGTAGGTTCATCTACCACATATAATTCTAAATTTCTCACAGTTTTTATGATTACGTTATCTTTATATTTAAATGACTTTGTGTTTTCTTGATCGTTATTATCTAATTTAATTTTTAAGCTATCAAAACATTCATTTTCCTGAGCTAACAAAACATCCTGACGTGTAAACGGAATTTCGTCATCAACCAGTTGGTTTAATGCAATTAAAATTTCTTTCGGCTTATTTAACGGGTTATCTTTTCTACTAAGCGCGTCTGCAACAATATTATTTTTGCCTTTAATGTGCACGATGTCGAATGAATACTCCATAATGAGCAAGCTCCACCGATAAATTCTATTATTCGTGAATTTTGTACGCATTAAAAATGTCAACGCAGAGTGGTCTGTGTGAATTTCAAAACGGTTGCCAATTAGATAAAATTTTAATTTTGTAAGCGCAAACACGATAGCTAACATTTCTTTTTCCGAAGTGGAATAATTAAGCTCCGATTTCTTAAGAGTTCGCGAG
The DNA here is from genome assembly GCA_932274525.1 of Podabrus alpinus. Classification (NCBI taxonomy): domain Eukaryota; kingdom Metazoa; phylum Arthropoda; class Insecta; order Coleoptera; family Cantharidae; genus Podabrus; species Podabrus alpinus. Next base: position 39,452,974 of record OW026452.1, on the reverse strand, counting down.
ACAAAACTTATCGGTTCTTCTTCCCCATTACGCATTTGTATTAGGGCACCTCCGACCGCAAAATGACTTGCGTCTGTCTTTAGTATAAACTTTTCTTTGAAATCGGGATGAAGTAGTTTGACGTTCTCATATAATGCATTTTTCATTTGATCAAAAGCTTTTTGTTTGTCATCGTCCCATTTCCACCTTACCGATTTTCTCAGTAGCTCAAGTAACGGAACTGTTAAATTTGAATAATTAGGTACGAACCTTTTATAATAATTCATTAACCCTAAAAATGATCTTAATGACTTTAAGTTAAATGGTCTACGGTAATTCTTGATTTCGATTATTTTCCCATCGTCTATCTTAATACCCTCGTTTGAAATTATGTAACCCAAATATTGAACTCGCGTCTTGTAGAACTCACATTTTTCTATGTTGAGCTTCAAGTCTGCGTCATTTAATGCTTTTAAAATTTTGTCTAAATGAATTTTGTGGATTTCTTCATTTTCGCTGAAGATTATTATGTCATCAACATAGTGTGCGCAAAAATGACTAAACTGGTTGAGGATAACTTGTAATGCACCGATGAGTGCCGCACTGCTGGTGGATAATCCAAATGGAACAACTTGAAAGATATACGTGTTGCCGTCAACGCTAAAGCCTGTGTACTGCTGCGAGTCTTTATGCAATTTAATCAGCCAAAACGAATTTCTTAAGTCGAGTTTACTAAAAGTTTTTGCTGTTCCCAATTTTGATAACAATGACTCCATGGTTTCAGGACTCTCGAACTGAGGTTTTGTGACTGCGTTTAACCCCCTTGCGTCTAAACATAATCTTAAACTACCGTCTTTCTTTTTAACAATAACGAGTGGATTTAAATAAGCTGTCGGAGATTTTACTATGATGCCGTCATTTAGCATCTTTTGAATTTCTAATTGCACCTGATGTTTGTAACATTGCGGAATAGGGTAAGTCTTACAGCGGAATAGCTTGTCCTTGATAATTTGTAACTTGTGCACGTAATTTTTCGCGGTACCCGACTCCTGATTTATCAATGCATCGTATTTCTTAAATAATTTTATGACTTCTTGGGTGTAATCATTTGGACAATCTAGTTTTATGTTTTTTAAATCCCCTTTATTTTTATTTATTAACTGTGTATCCCTATTAACATTTCTTAAACCTTTTTCCCTGTCATAATTAACATAATTAACATTGTATTCCCCTTCTATTAAATTTTCTACTAACATTTCCGGTTCATTCCCATTAGTGATTTGATTACCTAAATTGTTTGTCCAAGTGATCTCTTTGTTTAATATTTTTACTACTTTCTGTTCTGCATCAATGATCATATTAAATTTATTAATTAAGTCGATTCCGAGTATGCATTGCATAGATAAGTTTTTAATAATTAAAATCGATTCTTTTATAACTACATCCCCTATTTTAATTGTTGCGAGTACACTTTCGTTTGCAGACGAGAACTTTTTCTGGTTTGGCGTTACCAAATTTACTATCTTTGTTTTTAAAATTGTATCTTTAAAATTTTCTTGATTCTTCGAAATTACCCCCTGATTTATTAATGAAATTTCTGCCCCTGTATCTATTAAACAATTTGTTTGAACGTTATTAATATTTACCATGATGTATGGCAACAAATCAAATTTATTTTCATTATTTAACCCCCCCGTATTTTCGATACTGATAAACTCTTTGGGATGCTGATAAGAGCTTATCTGAATATTCGTTGGAACGCCGTTTATTGAAAATCCTGTGGAGAAGATGTTTCTTCCTCCACAGCAGGTGTCCTATTTATCGTAACACTATTAATCGGTCTGTTTTCTATATTGGCTGACGTTCGGTTTGGGAAACGTTCGTCGCCTCCTTGTTGATTATTTTGGTCGTTTGTGCGATTGTCATAACTACGCCAATTTGACTCATACCTGCCTCCTCTCTGGAAACGCCCACGATAACCCTGATTATAATTTCGATTGTTTCCGTAATAGTTACCTCTACCAAAATTATTTCGATTTGAGTTGTACCCTGCGTTACGATCATCCTGACTATCCCGATTGTTAGTATTAAAATTATTATAACCACCCCTACGATTTTCAAAATTATTTTCATTTCTACCGTAATTATTATTGTTCTGGTTGTAATTTCCAGATCGTTCGTAACGGTTGTATCTATTGTCCTGATTATTGCGATTGTCGTTCCCATTATTGTGATAAGTGCGCTGGTTATTCGATTCGCGTTGCCCCCCTGAATAAGTATTGAAATTTCTAATCGCGTTATTATAATTTGGCCTATTGGCTCTTTCGTCCATGTTAACCGCATCTGTTCTCCTTAACAATTTCGATAATTCGGATATCGTGTTTATATTTTCAAGAGCTACCCGATTAATTATATCTTGGCAGAAATGGTTAGATAAGTGTTCAACGATTTCTTCCTCGGAGACTTCCGGTTCAAGTTGCGTTACCTCGTTAATGATGTTCTCCGCGTAATCATTGCGGCGACCGTACCCTTTAAATTTACCGTTCATTAACTCGTTGCGTATTCGCCCCTGAGCTTGCTTGTCCCAGTAACGATCTAGAAATAGTCTTTCGAAACCGACGAAATCTTCAAATTTATCTTGCACACACCCGAACCATTTTTTAGCATTACCACCCATCATTGAGCAGATGCAATTTTTAAATTTGTTCACATCGCGGATGTGACTTGTGCTGCGATTCGCGTATTTGATAAATTGTTTAGGGTTGAAGTCCCCTTTTTCGTAGAACTTTATTGCTTGCCCGTTGTTTGTCGGCCACGTGATGTCTTGTAGAGCCGATAAAGTTATAGAATTGTTTGTGCTTTCACATTTTATTTTTACGTTTTCTTCAAGTAATTTTAGTTTTTCGCCCTGATCATTGAATTTCAAGTCTACCCGATTTTCTAATTTACACACCTCTTGACTCATAACCGTTTTTGAATTTTCTATTTTCGTGTCGATTTCTTTTTCCAGTATAATTTTATCCTTAATTTCTGATAGTTCTTCACCTAGTTCATACACCTTTTCTTCTACCCTTATTACATTTTGATTTGTTTTGTTGACCTCATTCGAAAATTTGCCTTCAATTTCTATTTTTAAATTTTGTAGACTAATACTGAAGTCCTCTGCGCCTTTCTTGATTAAATTTTCTAATTTTTTACTTTTTTCTTCCGCTTTGTCATTCAACTCCTTCTTGGTGTCTTCTGCACTTCTTACTATTAAATTTTCCAGTTTCTTGCTTTTCTCTTCGGTTTCTTCTTTTGTTGTTATATTTTTACATATCATAGCCATCATCTCTCTCAATTCTTGCAATTCCGTTTTCTCCTCTTTCTTAGGTGTCTCGTCACCCTGTAATTGTATTAACAAATCACTTTCGGTAACTTCTTCGGTTATCGATACACCCTCCTCTGACGTTTCTTCTTCCTCTACTTCCGGGTTTTTCTTTTCGTACCTTATTGTCCTTTCAGATTTTTCTGCCATTTTGATTTATGTATTTGTTCAATTTAATTTTAAGGAAATAGTTATTAAGTGAATTATGACGTAATTTTAATTTTAGTAATAAGAATATTTTTAATTTTAGTTTTAAGAAAATTGTTAGTTTTAATGTCAACGTTATGACTAATTTTAATGAATTTTCTCGTTGTAATTAACCTATCTATTAATTTAATTATATTGACCTAATTTTACTCGCGGTACGAGGTTATTCGAGGTGACTCGAGTCCCACGTTGTGACGCCAAAAAGTGTAATGAGCTGACGTAGCCACACGTTGGGCTAGCCAAAAAGTGCTGTGAAGCCTCGGAGCTTTGTTAGGCTTGCACTCTGTATCGTTGATATCTTGTACGAGTGTACGTGAATGTACCTCGTTAATAAAAATGATTGTAAAATAATCTGATAAATTGCAATAAAATAAATTTTACCTCGGCTTTGACTATTTTCGGAGAGCACAGACTTACCTAATCTCAAATTGAGTCCCTTCCTTGACCAAGTTGTGTTACTGAAATATAAATTACTGGTCGTCGGAAAATCAGGTTGTACAAACAAATTATGCTCCGTTGTTAAAAGAATAATAATTTTATTATAAATAGTGCAAATGAAAATAGAAAAATGAAATGGAAATGTTTAAATTTATTGACAAAATCTTAATACTAACACTATAAACGGGCTAACGCACGCGTGTTTTAGTTTCCAAAAATTTTCACTAATTTTTATTAAATAATTGTTAATGTGCATTTACCTTAATAAATGTAGGGAATTTCTTGTCCCCAGTTGTTAACAGCATACAATAGAATCGTTTTACTTGGAGGATGACCTTCGCTTACTGATAATAATCCAGATAGGTTTCTTGTGTAGTGTAACCACGTTTTTTGTGCGTAGTTAATTTTTCAAAAATAAACACCATCACTTTATAAATTCAACTAAATTGACTTTTTTAACACGTAAGTAATTTTTCTTTAATGATATCTTTACTTTTCATACGGTTTTAAATAATTTTTATCAATATTTATTTACTTTTTAGGAGACGCTAATAAAATTGCACCACCATTCAATTCAAGAAATCAACTTATATTATTATTAATCAACAACCCCTTGTTTTTCCATAGTTACCTATCTTTTCAAGGCAAATCTGATTTTCCATTAATCGAAAATAAAATCAATTTATTTGACGTAAAATTTCCAGGTTCGTATTTAGCCCAAAATAATTTGTAAAATTTCTAATAAAATTTTTATGTTTCAGATTTATTTGAAGCACCAGCCTCTTCTGTGATCTTCCAGTAAACTTTTGAAGAAAATGTTTTTCGCATTTATGGTTCATTGAATATCGAGGCACTTCTACACGTAAAGATTTTATTATCTTGATTTTAAAAGTTCTACGTTTTAACACCTTTTTATAACTAATGTTTTGAACAATTATTTTTGATTTCAAATTACATTTCTTATAATCACTTAAATTAATTTATAATTTTAACAAACTTTTATGTTAACAGAATTAAAACGTTGCATTTGAATTTACCTTGTTTTCTCGTTTCGTGACCTTTTTCTTTACATAAATTTATGACGTTAAAGCAGATTCTTGGTGTCAGATGAAACCTTTACTTTCGAACAAATAAGTCATGTGCTATCTTTATAGATTAAATAAAAAAAAAACTTTGAATCAAAACGTGATCATTTCTATTGACGTGGTAGTCGTACATCGCAATATGTATACGTACCATGTACGTATGGGGAAAGTAAAAATTCACCTCCACTCATTTTCAATTGAAGGCGAAAATTTCTTAACACTTATTGATGCATTCTGAAAGGTAGGATAAGCAAATCAAATAAGCAGTAAAAATGGAATAGAAATTGCTAAAGTATTAATAAATTATTTCGGATATTATGGAGTCCCAGAAAACATCACCACCTAAACCGAATTTGATTTGAACCAAACCAAAATAAGGTCCACGATAAACTATTTGAGAAATAGTTTATCTTTTTCTTTTCGGTTAAGCCTTTGATGGTCGTTATACGGCTAGCTATGTTTTTATTCGCGGAGGCTGGGTCGTGGATAGCCTGCAATGCTTTACGAGTAATGCTTATTTCAAAAAACAAAAATGCAAATGTGATATCAACAATTTTAATAAAACAATTGTATGAATCAATTACAAAAGTGAACACACACAGTATTAAATTCCCAAACAGATGAACGTTTGCAATAAACAAATTATGACTAGCTGGTTTAAATAATTTGTCACACCAAGTGACAAATAAAATTTACAGTTAAAAAAAATGACCACCTATGGTTTCGCTCTGTTGAAAAGAAATAAAAAGTTGACTTACCAATATTGATACGTCTTACAAAATAAAAGGTGACAACGACTACTTCTTTTCGCAGCAAAACGTGGCTTCGAACTTGAACTAACACAAGGCACTTGGTGAGATTTCCAGCAGCTCGATAGATGTTGAAATTGAACCAGATGTTGATGGACCCTTGGCTTTGAGAGAATAACCCGTCGAAATTAATGGAAAGGCTAACGTACAATTTGCACCGATGTGGATTGTAATGATAAGTAAAGTTGCAATACGTTCCGATAGACTTGAACGCATGGACAAAATCTTCTTTAATTGAAAACCCGTAAGTTGGAGAGTTTTCCTGTTGCAACGAATGATACTTTGATGGTTATCAAAATGTAGCGTACCCCATATAACAATATTACTACGTGATGTCATAAACTCGCCACGTGGGTGAAAGAAGATTGTAACAGTAAACTGTTACTGTGTTTTACGTTGTCGAGCTTATTAGTCAACAACTTTATTTTTCTACTGTTTCGTTCAGCGAAACAATCTATTTTTGATACCTGGATAAGTCGATTTATTTTACCACCTTTGAGTCGACGAAATTAAATTAAGGATTTGTGCATTTCCACGACTGTCAGTTAGAGGACCAAAATGACAGACGGAATATTTTCCAATTTTGAATCGGAGAGGTCGGTAAGGCAGTTTCCAAAAGGAGAAGGTCGATAAAATTTTGTAGCACGAGCAAGACATATAATTTTTGCTCTGCATGGTGCTGCAATTTTACAAGTATTTTTCGAATGATAAAATTTGGTTTTAAGTGCGGAAACATCAGTGTATTTTTCTTTTAGCGCGATTCCATTTTTTTTACGCTTCGTCACCGATTTTTGTAAATTGATATTGATACGAGGAATCGCAATCATTCCGCCATATTGGGAAAATCCGCATTCTGGCCGCATTTTTACCTAGAACAACCTGACCAGACGTCTCCAGGTATTTTGTATCTTTTCTTTTTTGTGTTATCGCGCTAATTATTATTTTTTTGCTTTGTTAACATCTTGGTTTCCTTTGCCACGCATTTTTGCTTTGAACGTTTTTTTGGCCGAAGTTATCGTTGGTTTGCAGGTTTTGTTTCTTTGTTTCAACGTGACTTAGAGGCCGGTTAATCTTTTACGTTCGCAGGCGTCGATATGAATGCGATATGTTCGAATTTTTGTATTTTAAAATTATTAATTAATAATTGTTTTTGAATTCGAACAATGCAGTATTTTCGTTGAATTGTATCGAGCAGCGTTGGTTAAATACATTGGCATAGGATTTCCGAACTGGTCGTCCTGCGTTCAAATCTTGTATTTGAAATTTTATGTTCGACATTTTTTTTGTGTTTATTTTTATTTATGTGCTTTTTTGAAAATAAGCAGCGATGTAGACCAATGTACAGGGTGTTTGATTTTTGTCGTCGGCGCTTCCGCTTGTTCGGCTGTGAAGTTCGTTAGTGGTTCCACTTTGTGGGATCTTTATGACCACTCGAACGTTCTGTTTGTCGATTGTGGGGAGTAGTTCTTGGCTTGGCGATGGTATTCAAGCTCCTGTACTGGTTTTGGTCGGCAAACATCGCGATATCACCACGTTAAGGCAACGACCATTTTGTTGCCACTTTATGTTTGTTTTTGTTCATTTTGTGGTATTATTGATTTTGATTTTTTTGTGGTTATTCCACAAGCTAAAATACTTTTATATAAATAACTTTATAAATAACTTTTAGCTTGCTGTGGATCTAAGGGTGGCTGGTTGGAGTATAATGTTTGTTCACTTACTGGTTCGATAACATCTAGAATCAGGACAATCTGTTAAGGTTCGTTCACTTACTGGTTTAATAACATCGTAAACCATTTTATCATTTTATTTTTCATAGCTACGTATCACAACATCTAGATACTAGTTATAACATCTATTTCAACGGATAAAGGCTTTGCTTTAGCCTTGGTAGTTATTTTTCTTTGTTGGTTAATTAGTTTAACTAAATTTTGGAATTCCATCTTTTTTTTCTTTCATGAGAAGTATTCCATTTACCTACCATGGGCTATGGTAAAGCTTACTTCACATCAGTGTGTACTCAGATATTTTTTTGTACTTTTTATTTTCTTTTTGGTGATAATTTAAGGGACTAAGTCACATCTGAAATCCTTTATTTTTTACCTGGCGCCCTGGGTACAGTTATTTTAGCGAAGCTGGTCAACAATATTTAAACGAACCCACGAACGCTTTCGAGCGACCCAGCGAGCTCCGACACTGGGTAATTCCTATGAGCTAGGCCGTTTTGTACAGTCCATCTACAAACGCGAAAAGAGGCAATGGAGCGAGAATTTAACGGTTTTCGCTGTTAAAAAAAAGATAGCTTTTTTATTTTGCTTAAGCAGGAGGTGGGAATCTTAAGAAGGACCCCCCACTAATCGAGTTCCCATTTGACTTCACCACTTCTTTGAAGTTATTATTTGTTCTATCTTTATATATTAATGTTGTTGTTCCAGTGGGTAACGATTTAATTGTACGTTGAAATTTATACAAATGTTTATAATAAAAAATAAATTTAAATTTAAACAAGTTTTGAATTACATAAATATAAAAATATTTACGTGCGGGCGGGTCTTGGATCCCCGTCAGTGGACCCGTCAGTGGTCGCTATGCATTTTATTCATCCAGTGGCCGCGCGTGAGCGTTTTGCTCATGGCAGGAAATGTCCATTTTTATGATCAATACAGCCCAACAAACATTTTAGCTGTAAATAAGCTATAAATTGGCTATTTAACAGCAAAAGCTTACTGTTTGCTCATTAATAGCCTATTTACAGCTAAAATATTTGTTGGTAGCGATCAAAAGTAAGTTGGCAAACAGTTTTTTAGAAAAAATTTATAAAAATAGAAGTCATTTATTGGACTATTATATCTTTTTTAAAAGTATGTAGATCATTACGAATTTTGGCATATAAAACTTTTAGTTGGTATTAACGCGAAAAGTAAATAAGCGAATTACATTTTATTCAGGGTTCAATAGTAAATTGGCATAAATCGTTTTATTAGTGAAAATTAAACATTAATAAGCGGTCATAGAAGTGTAACTTAAGTTAATTAAGGTAAAATCGACATGCCCAGACGTAAAGAGTATTTCGAAGATTTAAAAAACACGGTTCTGGATGGTTAAAAGGTGGAAAATCATTAAGAGCAGCAGAACGTGCATTTAGCATTCCAAATCAAACTATAAGTCTTTGGTGTCATAAAAATAATAATTATGGATCAGCAGAGACACCACCAAGAACAGGACGACCACGAAAAACAACCAAAAGAGATGATAAAATGATCGTTCGTGAAGCAGTAAAAAATCCTCGTCTAACGGTTACACAAATTGTTCAAGATTTTAACAAAATTCGCGAAAATAAGATACATGTTTCGACAGTGAAACGTCGACTACATTCAGCTGGACAATTTGGCAGACGTCCTGCTAAGAAGCCACTTATATCTAAGAAGAATCGGATAGCCCGTGTTATGTGCTCCAACTTGAATTAAACACATTCCTGAAATTCCTTATTCATGGGAACAGGAAAGGCAACGCATTTCCATCAATAAAGTTTATTCATTGTAATACAATATTTTAGTTTTGTAAGCATTTATGAATGTTATATAATGTAAACTGTACAAGTAATAGTTAGTTGTATTTTATTAGCTAAAATCGCTGTATGTCTACTCAAATAAAACGTCGTGATTTAAAATGTGTTTTTTTTTAAAAGCAACTTTTTGGACACCGAACTTAAGTCCCGTCTCAAGTTTGCAAGAAGTCATTTACACTGAAAAAAAAAGATTGGTCTAAAATACTTTGGAGCGACGATAGTAAATATAATTTGTTTTCTTCGGATGGTATTAAGTATATTCGCCGGCCAAAAAATAAAAAACATGATATTAAATATAAAGTTCCCACCTTAAAGCATGGTGGAGGTAACATCATGGTGTGGGGCTGCTTTTCCCGTTGTGGCATTGATCCCTACACAGAATTGATGGGATTATGGATCGGTTATTTCAGCATGATAATGACCCAAAACATACTTCAAAGATGTTAAGGACTACATGGAAAAGGCAAATGATTTTAATCCCATCGAGCATTTGTGGGAAAAGCTTGAAAGACGAATAAGAAGTGAAAATTATAGTATAGAACTAAATTATGGGAAGCATTACAGAGAGAATGGTTAAAAATACCATTAGAACGTTTAGAGAAGCTGGTTGACTCTATGCAATCACGATGTAAAGCTGTTATCGCTGCAAAAGGCTTTGCAACGAAGTACTAAATGTTTGTAATCTATAGTTTTTGTATGTACTTCTTAATTTTTTTGTTTTAAGAATATCTCAATTTAAGTAAAATAAATATAGAAACAGATTATTCAGGGTTTTTATTTTACAAATAAATACAATAACATGTAGGATTAGTTAATATTGACAACAATAAAAATAATAACAGTAATATTAATGAATACAATTAAATTGGAAAGTTATTTGAAAATCTAAAACAAATATTTTGCTTTAATAAATAGTTCAACATCTTAAAATTAGTGTGTGAAAATCTCATATCGATATTTATAGTATTTTTCCAAGTACATATAGCACTTTAGACGTACTACTAGTAAACACCAATAAATTACTCATGTTCTGATGTTTATGGTAGCATTTTAACTGTTAATAGAATAATAACCCAAAGTGTTTCGTTACATTTGGATATATTTTAAGGTTTATGCCTTTTTCGCATCTGGCAAAATAAAAATTTTAATTTATTATATATTGTCGTGTTCCAAAAATGAAATTTGACAACTGAAATTTTCTTCCCAATTTAGAACGCTGGTCTCTATAATCAATCCCCAATTTTTATTATTCCCGAAATTATTTTTATGTTCGTTATTATTGAAATTGCTCTTCAATTTTTAAAATAATAAAATTCAAAATTCTGAAATAGAAATATTTTTATTTTAAATTATATAAATCTAAATAGAAATTGACAAAATGTTAATTAAAACTAAAATGTTTATCATATTTACAATGTTCGTCAAAATGATGTTAATTAAATTTATATGTCGCAATCGCGCACTTTTAATCAAATGTGTTGTCCGTAGTGACCAATGAAAGTTTATGAAACTTTATCAAATAAATTTACCTTTATACTTGCAAATTTTGTGGGCGTCTACTTGTAAGATTCAACTTTTATTTTTCTTTAATCACCTGACATTTCTACACTCCAATCTGATAATTCCATCCAGCAATTTATATTAAATAGAACCACAAGATCAATAAACCTTAACGAACCATAATATGTTTCGATCTTAAACATGTTTATACCCATAAAACTTGCGGTTTTTCCAAGCAATTAGGCATTCCACATCACGAAACATTTTTCGAATTCAATATGGACGCCTGATGGCAATGTCAAACATTGTATGTGTTTATATGAATTTAATAAGTGTTTTTTTGTATATTTAAATTATTTCTACTAATTTATTTATTTAAATACAAAATTTTACCAAAATAAGACAAATATTTTTGCCAGAAATTTAAACAAACAACTGACTGCAATCAGGCGGCCATTTTATCAACATTTGACACGAGGTTGGAATGCCTAAACTTCAGACATAACCAAAAGTTAAAACCGAATTCACGGATAAGTTAAAGTTGTTATTGTGAATAACAAATTGCACATGTTAGCAATTACTCGGTAAAGTGAATTTTTAAATGCCTTTGTAAATTTCCTTTTCGTGAACATTTATAGCTACAAATTTTGCAGTTAAAAAGTTTCTCGTCGGTATGAATTTTTAAATGCTTATTTAAACTGGAACGTTGTGAAAATTTATAATCACAAATTTTGCAACTAAAGGGTTTCTCGCCGGCATGAGTGTTTAAATGATCTTGTAACCTTGATTTTGCTGAACATTTATAGTCACAAATTGTACAACTAAAAGGTTTCTCACCGGTATGAATTCTTAGATGGGTTGTTAAATTTGTACGAAGTGAACATTTATAGTTACAAATTTCACAACTAAAAGGTTTCACACCGGTATGAATTTTTAAATGCTTATATAAATTAGAGCTTTGTGCACATTTATAGGCACTAATTTTGCAAATGAAGGGTTTCTCACCGGTATGATTTATTAAATGATCTCGTAAACTTGATTTTGCTGAACATTTATAGTCACAAATTGCACAACCAAAAGGTTTCTCGCCGGTATGAGTTCTTAAATGGCTTGTTAAACTTGTACGACGAGAACATTTATAGTCACAAATTTCACAACTGAATGGTTTCTCACCTGTATGAATTTTGAAATGCACATTTAAAGTAGACCTTTGTGCACATTTATAGTCACAAATATCACAAATAAAAGGTTTTTCGCCGGTGTGAATTCTTAAATGGATTTTTAAATATGCTTTTTGTGAACATTTGTAGTCACAAATTGCACAAGTGAACGAAGAACAAGGAGTTCTGAAACCCCGTATTAATGCTTGCTTACGATTAAATTTATACCCAGAAACTGCACACCCAAATAAATTCGAACTGTCGAGGGTTAATTGTTCAGTATAGTCGTCTTCTTTAATGTCAATGGAATGATGCAAATCTTCAATATTAAATTTCACGTCTTCTAACTCTTCTTGTTTAATTTCACAACTGCCAATCAAATTATTAGGAGTTTCCAAAAATTTACAGTCGTCTTCCATACTTTGTAAATCCTCTGAAGGTAACACCCGAGTCATATTCCTCATTAACTTAGTGAAGATGTAAGAGTGCTCATAGATTCTTTTCAAAATCACCCTTTTTAATACAACTTGTGACCCGATAAACATTCAACTGATTCAACAGAGCTACCGACCCTCAACTGGGTTAAAACTTTATATGATGACAGATACCATTTTGTATAAAGTCTCATAACGCCATCTAGTCAGTAGTCCGGAAGGTAAGGAACATAGTTCCATAAGAACCTTGCACTTTGTGATAGAAGCATGAAATTTGGCACAAGTGTAGATTCAAACCTCCTTTACAAAATAAGATGTGACGCCACGCCGACCCACGCCCCCTTCAACCCCTAGACGCAAAAACACCCCCCAAATTTTAGTTTATCCTGCTTATTTCGTAAACCGCTCATCATACGGTAAAAATACATCAGAGCAAATAAATTTATAATTAAATTTTAAACAAAAATGGTTCTTACAATTTTTTTCATACGAGTTACGGTTTCCATAGAATCATCATGTAAATGAAAGTCAAATATGGCGCGCACTGAAGAACCCTACAATTTTTCCCAAATATGTCGTGCTTCGCCACTTTTAACACTTTTAACATAAAAAATTACTGAAATAGAAATAAGAAAGGACAATTATCTATCTGTAATGTTAATTGCTTGTTCGTCAAAATGTATTTTTCATAAGTTTTTAAGCACTATTGTACATAATAAAACTACGCATTTTAGACGAAAAATTTATTATTTATAGCTAATATTTTGAAAACAACCGCCATAAATACACAGTTTTGTGTATTTTATATTTCAGTAATTTTTGTGTACGAGTGGCGCAACATGGGGAATTTGGAGAAAATCCGCGGGTTCTGCAGTTCGCGCCATATTTGACCTGCATTTACGTGACGATTCTATCGAAACCGTAAATCGTATCAAAAATATCCTTAGATCCTTTTTTGTTTAGAATTTAATTATAAATTTATTTGCTCTGATGTATTTTTACCGTATGATGAGCGGTTTACGAAATAAATAGGATAAACTAAAGTTTGAGGGTGTTTTTGCGTCTAGGGGTTGAAGGGGGGGTGGGTCGGCGTGGCGTCACATCTTGTTTGGTAAAGGAGGTTCGAATCTACGCTTGTGCCAAATTTCATGTTTCTATCACAAAGTGCAAGGTCATGTTCCATAACGTCCGGACTACAGTGCATAATATAAGAAGAACTACAAGTAAAATAATTACAACCTGAATTTGTATGCATGTGTCCATTGTTATAAACAATTTTGTAATTTCATAGGGAACACATTCTTGCTATTTTTGAGAAAATTTTATAACTGATTTTTGAACTTTGAAATCCGGTCCCTGATAATGAGTCCAGTAATATAAAAATGAGAGCGGTCGTCGGACCGTCCACAGAAGCTATGCTTCTTACGCACAGAGCAAACCATAATAGATCCTTGAACGACATAGTTGTTCGGCCTTCTGCCTCACAGGGCGAACCATAATAGATCCGTGAAGGCCATAGTTGTTTGACCTTCGGCCTCACAGGGGGAAGACCATAATAGATCCGTGCAGGCCATAGTAGTTCGGCCTTCGGCTTCACAGGGCGGACCATAATAAATCCGTGAAGGCCATAGTTGTTCGGCCATCGGCCTCACAGGGCGGACCATAATAGATTATATTTATATGCCTTCAGCTGTCTGGACTGCTAGTCCGTGATTGCCAGTTGTTGTTCGGCCTTCGGTCTCACAGGGGGAGGACCATACTAGATCCGTAAAGGCCACAGTTGTTCGGCCTTCGGCCTTTTTGTGAAAAATTTTTAAAATTTTTTCGACGTTTTTTGCCGACCCACGAAAAGGTTTTTTTTTAAATTTCTTTAGTTTTGTCAAAAAACTATTTTCCCTAAAAACCGGTTGGAGGTTGAGGCGGCGGGGGCGGCGTGGGGTCGGGGGGGGGTGGTTGCCACCTCCGCCCCCTATCCATAGCCACCATTCCCAGGGTCCTAGCACTCTCGGTACCGGAGTTATGCTTGCTCCCACTTGCTTTTGAGAACACGGGTCGGGTCGGGTCGGCCTCCAACTTGCTTATAAAACTACGGGTCGGCGTCCCACTTGCCTTTCAAGAACACGGGTCGGCCTTCGGCCTCCCACTGGCATTTAAGAATACGGGCCGGCCTTCGGCCTCCAACGTGCTTATAAGAATACGGGTCGGCCTTCGGCCTCCCACTTGCTTTAGAGAACACGGGTCGGGTCGGCCTTCGGCCTCCCACTGGCATTTAAGAATACGGGTCGGCCCTCGGCCTCCAACTTGCTTATAAGAATTTCTTATAATTTTTTCGACGTTTTTTGCCGACCCACGAAAAGGGAGAATGGGGGGGCATTTTTAAATTTTGTTAGTTTTATCAAAAAACTAAAACTAGCTTCAAAATTTTTGAAAAATAAAAATTTTGAAAATTTTTTTGACGTTTTTTGCCGACCCACGAAAAGGGGAGGGGGGTTTTAATTTAAAAAAAAATGTTTTAATTTTTTTAGTTTGGTCAAAAACTATTTTCCCTTAAAACCGGTTGGAGGCGGCGGGGGCGGCGTGGGGTCGGGGGCGGTTGCCTCCCACTGGCTTTAGAGAACACGGGTCGGGTCGGCCTCCCACTGGCATTTATGAATATGGGTCGGCCTTCGGCCTCCAACGTGCTTATAAGAATACTGCTCGGCGTTCGGCCTCCCACTTGATTTAGAGACCACGGGTCGGGTCGGCCTTCGGCCTCCCACTGGCATTTAAGAATACGGGTCGGCCTTCGGCCTCCAATTTGCTTATAAGAATACGGGAAAATTTTTTCGACGTTTTTTTCCGACCCACGAAAAGGGAGAAAGGGGGGGGGCGGGAATTTTTTAATTTTGTGAAAAAACTAAAACTAGCTCCAAATTTTTGAAAAATAAAAATTTTGAAAATTTTTTTGACGTTTTTTGCCGACCCACGAAAAGGGGAGGGGGGGGGTTTTAATTTAAAAAAAAAATGTTTTAATTTTTTTAGTTTTGTCAAAAAACTATTTCCCCTAAAAACCGGTTGGAGGCGGCGGGGGCGGCGTGGGGTCGGGGGCGGTTGCCACTTCCGCCCCCTATCCATAGCCACCATTCCCAGGGTCCTAGCCCTCTCGGTTCCGGAGTTATGGTGTTTGAAGGGAAGTTTGAAATTTGAAAGTCGCGGTCGAAATTTGTGTGACGAATTTGCGTTACATATTTCCGTGACGATTTTGTGTGACGATTTTGTGTGACGAACGATTTTTTTCAGTTAACTGCCCGTGCGATACCCGTGCAAAATACACGTGCAATACCCGTGCGATAAGAAGCATAGCTTCAAAAACCAGAAAACAGCTTTTGTAAAAATTCGATCTTCAAGATATCCTTAGCAGTGCTCAGATTTTTTGTCACGCGGTTCATTTATGTAAAGCAACTAATGAAATGAAATAGCAAAAATTGAAATCAAAAACAGCGTGTGATATCGCGAAGTTCGGATCTTTATGTTCCAGATCTACAAATAAAACAAAACAATTTTCAACTATCAACATTTATTAATTAAAGAAAGTTGTTCAGATTAACAAATATAAATGTTGTTCAAACAATCCTTCATTACAATAAACAATAATACTGCTATGGTAAAACAACAATCAAATACAAAAAGGTTCAACTTTAATCAACTTCTTCGATAGTTGGTTCAGCGGCTCTACTACCGGGAGTTGGTGCAGCTCCTGAGAAACCTTCTGGCATTCCACCAGCCCCACCTTGATACACCTTCGTGATAATTGGATTGTAAACAGCCTCCAACTCCTTTTTTTTGTGTTCATATTCTTCCTTTCCGGCTAATTGATTGGCATCCAACCAGGCAATAACTTCGTTGCATTTCGCCAAAACAGTGGACTTTTCACTTTCAGCAATCTTTTCTTTAAATTTATCATCCTCCATGGCGGCCTTAGCACTGAAACAGTAGCCTTCCAATTCGTTCCTGGCAGAAATTGTGCTTCTTTGTTTCTCATCTTCAGCAGAATACTTCTCAGCATCATTGACCATTCTTTCGATTTCTTCCTTGCTAAGACGACCTTTATCGTTCGTAATGGTTATCTTATTTTCTTTGTTGGTTGATTTCTCAATGGCACTTACGTTTAAGATACCGTTGGCGTCGATGTCAAAAGTGACTTCAATTTGTGGAACGCCTCGTGGTGCAGGTGGAATACCAGCAAGTTCGAACTCTCCCAATAAGTTGTTGTCTTTGGTCATGGCACGTTCACCTTCATACACTTGAATCAACACACCTGATTGGTTGTCAGCATTGGTCGAAAAGCTCTGGGTTTGCTTGGTTGGGATGGTGGTGTTACGCTTAATTAAGGAAGTCATGACGCCGCCAACGGTTTCGATACCCAAAGATAGCGGAGTAACGTCCAAAAGCAACAAATCTTGAACCACTTCAGACTTGTCACCATGTAAAATGGCAGCTTGGACGGCGGCTCCATATGCTACAGCTTCATCGGGGTTGATCGATTTGTTGAGTTCTTTACCGTTGAAGAAATCTTGAAGGAGTTTTTGTACCTTCGGAATACGGGTTGAACCGCCAACCAAAACAATTTCGTGAATTTGACGCTTGTCCATCTTAGCGTCACGAATCGACTTTTCAACTGGTTCCATGGTGGAACGGAACAGATCAGCGTTTAATTCTTCAAATCGGGCACGCGTGATGGATGTGTAGTAGTCAATACCTTCGAACAAGGAATCGATTTCGATACTGGCTTGGGTGGAAGACGATAAAGTTCGCTTCGCCCGTTCGCAAGTTGTTCTAAGCCGACGCAAGGCGCGTTTGTTTGAGGTCAAGTCTTTCTTGTACTTCCTCTTGAATTCCTGAACAAAGTGGTTGACCATGCGATTATCAAAATCTTCACCACCGAGATGAGTATCACCAGCAGTTGATTTTACTTCAAAGATACCATCTTCGATTGTTAAAATCGAAACATCGAAAGTACCGCCGCCTAAATCAAAAATTAAAACGTCCCTTTCACCGGACCCCTTTTTGTCTAAACCGTAAGCAATGGCAGCGGCGGTTGGTTCGTTGATGACACGTAAAACTTGTAAACCCGAAATGACGCCTGAATCTTTGGTAGCTTGACGTTGTGAGTCGTTAAAGTATGCAGGAACTGTGATAACTGCAGCTTCAACTGCTTTCCCTAAGTAAGCTTCAGCAGTTTCCTTCATTTTAATCAAGACCATAGAACTGATCTCTTCAGGATAAAAAGTCTTGTTCTCCCCTTTGTACGTAACTTGGATTTTGGGTTTTCCACCATCGTTTATGACTTCGAATGGCCAATGTTTCATATCAGCTTGTACAGTCGCATCATCATATCGTCGCCCAATAAGACGTTTGGCATCTGTTGACAAAACAAATTGTTAGAATTAACTTCAAAAACGAAGAGTAAGTCATAACAAAAGACATCTTCAGATGGAATAATAATCACGAAAAGTCAGAGACTCTATCTGGCATAATATAGGTATCATCATATTGTACCTATACAATACTTCTCTTTTACCAAACTATGGTTCGAACTTGCTGAAATTTAGCATACGTGTGCGCGCATGCGAATGGACCCCTTAAAAGTGACAAGTGGCTTTTTTACAGTTGAGCCTCTCACGGATAATTGCACATTTACGGCAAATTTGAAGAGTATAAAATTATCTACAATACCTCAATTAATAAACAAAAAAATGACTACAATATCTGAAGCTGATTCTAAACATCCTATTCTATAGGGGTCCGTTACTTTACTCCCCGTTACTATTTTTTTCCAAGAAGCTAGGTCTCGATTCCTTAGAGCTAGCGCCCTCTAGGTTTGCCCACAAATCAATGTTTCTACCAGGGGGAGAGGGCAAAGTAACGCTAACTTGGGGGGGGGGGGCAGTTGAAATTTTTTTTCAAAAAGCAAGCTTTTGACTGCTTAGAGCACCTAGTACCTACTAGGTTTGTCCACAGAGCAACATTGAAAACCAAAAAAATGAAACGTTGATTTGTGGACAAACCTAGGGGGTGCTAGCTAACGGGGGGGGGGGAGAAACGGGTGCGTTCTGTAGGTAGATTTCTACTCTTAATGTCTATATTAATTTTATGTAAAAATTTAATTAACGCAGTTATGGGCGAAAACCCACCCTGAGGACTAAAATTTCCAATTACATAGAGAATTAGTGGAATTTAGGGCGTTCATTCAAACACTTGTATAGTATATAATTATGTTTTCCAAATTTCAGCTTGCCTGAAAGTTTGCAAGCTGAAATCTGAAAAAGGTGAAAATTTTCAAGAAAAGGAGGTGAAGCCCGTCTTAATTTAGTATATTTTAAATAAATCATATAGCACAACATTTATCATAACGTGCGAATCTTGTTAAAAATTTATAATCAATGCTATTATTATTATAAATAATTGCTTTTTGGTCTCAAAACTACAACTAAAATTTAACCAGTCCCGTTGGAGACACCCTGTATATTTATAGTACAGCAATTATCGTACAGCATTACGATACAAATCTAAAATGCAATAAAATCTTTGCAATAACAAATATCGTGAAAAAAATTTTTAAAAAACATTTTTAAATAAAGTTTTAGAATAAAGAATAATAGTACTTTATGCACCAAGGGAGCAAAGTGACTTTTTTTGGCCCGAGGGTAAAGGATTGTTTACACGAGGCGCGAGCCGAGTGAAACAATAAATTACCCATGGGCCAAAAGTCACTTTACTCCCGTCGTGCATATACTGTTTTTTGCAATTCCGGGAGGTAAAGTAGGAACTTCGCCAATTTAGAAACTTAAAGCAAAAATTTAACGCATTTTTTTAATAATGCACGTGGTCGACAGTGTCACAAAGTAGCACTAGTAATATTACCAACTACTACCAAAAAGTACTAGGAAATAGCAGATGGCGCCCTGATTCTACCAATGATTCAGTTCATTTCCATTTGTGCCTTAGAAAACGCAAGACGTACTATGAGCGAGAACGTAGAAATTGCCGAAGCAGCGAAGATGGCGTTGGTGGAACTGTGTTGCCGACAAAATCTAGAAAACTTTACCAAAAGCACTACGACGCTTTTGTGCAGTGGTGCAAGAACAAAGAATTGGCCGATTATTTTACTGAAGATGTGTTTTTGGCATTTTTTTACGAAAAGGCTAAAACGTTGAAGTCGTCGACCATGTGGTCGCACTATTCCATGATCAAGGCCGCGACTAAACTAGAAAAAAAACATTGACATCGGCAATTTCCACAAGTTATCCACAAGTAAAAGTTTTTTTTCTCCCCGCCCCCCCCCTAATTTTTAACTTTACTCCCCCAGGTTAAAAAAGTGCCCCTTTTACCCCGCAAATCGGGGTAAAAAGTGAGTACTTTACCCCCGGAATGGCAAAAAATATTTTTTCATATAAAAAAATTCATAATGTAATACCTAATCGATTTTTAGAATAAATAAAAAAAATTGAAAACTATAATAGTTTAAAATGAAAATTTATAATTAATTTTTCAAAAAGTGAAAACGTTCATGTGCCAATCCCCTTTCTATGAATGATTAACGATTATGAATAATTATGATAAAAAAAGTAGTCAACCTTACCAAAAATTGTGTTATTAGGGTTCATTGCCACTTGGTTTTTGGCGGCATCACCAATGAGGCGCTCGGTGTCGGTGAAAGCGACATAGGACGGCGTGGTGCGGTTCCCTTGGTCGTTAGCGATAATTTCAACTTTTCCATGCTGGAAAACTCCAACACAAGAATATGTGGTTCCAAGATCGATACCAACTGCGGGTGCTTTTGCGGTCATCTAAACAGAAAAAAAAAATTACCACGTGGTCGAACTGAATAAATTTTAAAATTAATTTGACTAAAGACTTCAGATCGACTTCAGATTAATTAATAATCACGTTAATTCAGAAACTCTAGTCTGGTAATTAAATTATGTTATCATCATATAAAGAAAGTTTTAAAAAATACCACGATTCTTCGATTGAACTCAAAAATAGCATACCACGTGGGACAAAAAAAAATTCGAAAAAAAAACGAAAAACAAATAAATAAAAAGATGCTTACCTTTGGTTTTGTTTTAGAATTTAAATTAAAAATATTATAACTCGATGTGTACTACCCAACACTGAACAACAGAATGAATGATTTTACCTGACTACTAAGGGGGTTCGTGCAGCAGGGGCTCAATGCCCTTTAGTACCAACTTAACTTTGTATTGTGTAAGTGAAAACTGCACTTTAAAATTCAAATATTTAGGTAAATCAGTTTTGATTCTTTCAACTAAACTAATTAAAATAAGTTATTAAAATTATTTTAAAATTCTGTTCATTTTATAAAAATTTTTCAATTGTAATAAAGTTTTGTACATTTAAGCAAAATTTAATAATATTATTATTTTCAAATAATTATTCTTGGTTTTATAATTTGAATTTTTCATATTCTTTTATCTTCCACTATATGTACTGTCTTTAAATTTGATCTATTCGTCTTTGCCTTTGTTTCCAATTGCACCTTTTTTTATTATTCACCTAATTAATCCCTATAATTCAATTAAAATATTCTTCCAATTAATAGTTACTTCATTGTTAAGCCGGTCCTGACCATGTAAACTTTCCGAAAAGGAATATTTTGCACATACGTGTTGGTCTCGATTCTATTTCATTAATTAATTACTATTAAACAATCGACTACCAAAACTTTTGATTAGACTACCAAACCTCTGCACAAACAAATGAGCTGAATAAAAGTTTAAAATACAACAAAACTATTATTGCGTCATCCACGTGGAGTACAGAATACACTTCAGCTTATTAATTAATTATCACTAAACAATAATGGATTACTAAAACTTTTTATTGGACTACCAAACCTCCACATGTCATAATCGATCAAATTTGCTCAAATAAGTTGAAAAATCGATTTAATTGGGGCTAACTTTATTATTTTTTATTTTATCTCAATTATATTTACAATCTGTTCAAAAACAATAAGTAAATGTGGTGATCTATGTACAAGTCATGCGAAAAACACTTCAAAATACATTTTCTTAAAATATATACGGGAGGGGGGGTAATGGACTTCCAAAACTATTATTCGACTAGCAAACCATATATTATTAACTAGCTGGCACGGGCGTCCTTCGGCCGCCCTTACCCATCTAGACCCTGTCGGATGCGGTTGTTCGGCCTTCGACCTCACAGGGGAGGACCATAATAGATCCGTGAAGGCCATAGTTGTTCGGCCTTCAGCCCCACAAGGCGGACCATAATAGATTATATTTAAATGCCTTCGGCTGCCTTGACTGCTAGTCCGTGCTAGTCTCGTCGGTATGAATTTTTAACTGGCTTTTTAAATTTGCACGAAAGGAAAATTTATAGTCACAATTTTCACATCTAAATGGTTTCTCGCCGGTATGAATTATTATATGCCTTTTTAAATTTGAATAATCTGCACATTTATAGTCACAAATTTCACAGCTAAAAGGTTTCTCGTCGGTATGAATTCTTAAATGCCGAACTAAATTTGAAAGTTGTGAACATTTATAGTCACAAATTTCACATCTAAATGGTTTCTCGTCGGTATGAATTCTTAAATGACTTTAAACTTGAACGATCTGCTAATTTATAGTCACAAACTTCACAACTAAAGAGTTTCTCGCCGGTATGAACTTTTAAATGCCGAACTAAATTTGATCGTTGTGAACATTTATAGTCACAAATTTCACATCTAAATGGTTTCTCGTCGGTATGAATTCTTAAATGACTTTAAACTTGAACGATCTGCTAATTTATAGTCACAAACTTCACAACTAAAGAGTTTCTCGCCGGTATGAACTTTTAAATGCCGAACTAAATTTGAAAGTTGTGAACACTTATAGTCACAAATTTCACATCTAAATGGTTTCTCGCCGGTATGAATTCTTAAATGACTTTAAACTTGAACGATCTGCTAATTTATAGTCACAAACTTCACAACTAAAGAGTTTCTCGCCGGTATGAACTTTTAAATGCCGAACTAAATTTGAAACTTGTGAACACTTATAGTCACAAATTTCACATCTAAATGGTTTCTCGTCGGTATGAATTCTTAAATGACTTTAAACTTGAACGATCTGCTAATTTATAGTCACAAACTTCACAACTAAAGAGTTTCTCGCCGGTATGAACTTTTAAATGCCGAACTAAATTTGAAACTTGTGAACACTTATAGTCACAAATTTCACATCTAAATGGTTTCTCGTCGGTATGAATTCTTAAATGACTTTAAACTTGAACGATCTGCTAATTTATAGTCACAAACTTCACAACTAAAGAGTTTCTCGCCGGTATGAACTTTTAAATGCCGAACTAAATTTGAACGTTGTGAACATTTATAGTCACAAATTTCACAACTAAAAGGTTTTTCACCGGTATGAATTTTTAAGTGTTTTTAACTGGGTGCGGGTGGCATCAAACAGATCAAGGTGGAAAAATGAACTTGAAGAGGCTTATATCCAAAAGTGGATGGAATAGCTGAACAAGAAGAAGTATTTCTTGTACTAGTTTTTTGGGTTCGGTCGATCGTTTTTCTTTACTTCTAGTGTGCGCTCTGTTTGACTCATTCATATTCGTTATTGTTTATGATAATCTTTTGGTACTTAACTTTCACCGTTTTTCCGTCGTCTCTTTCCTTTATCGGTCTTATTCTCAGTTCGCGTTGGATAGCTCTTTCTTCAATTGTCAGGACATTGTCAATGTATATCCTTCGGTTTTGCAGTCTCACTTTGACCCTCATTATATTCTTCCACCCCCCCCCATGATTCCACCTCCGATAGTACCATTCCCAACGCATTGGATCCAATATTGGT
Source organism: Podabrus alpinus (assembly GCA_932274525.1). Classification (NCBI taxonomy): domain Eukaryota; kingdom Metazoa; phylum Arthropoda; class Insecta; order Coleoptera; family Cantharidae; genus Podabrus; species Podabrus alpinus. The sequence goes on along the minus strand of OW026452.1, from coordinate 39,429,550 downwards.
TGCCTCCTTACTAGTTTAGTTTTCACCTGCAACTTCTTCTCGATGAATATTTCCATCTCCTCCACATCTCTTTCCCATTTCTCCTCCTTCTGCTTGTATGATTCCTTTATTTTTATTTCTATCATCTGTCGTTTTAGTTATGTAGAGCTTTCGCTTATTTCCTTCATTTACTGTTTTAGTTCTGTAGAGGTTCAGTTTATCTCTTACTTCATTTCCATGAAAAGCGCTCTAACCTCGCTCCTTTCCATTTTAATTCCTCTATTCCTCGATAATACTGCCTGTTGTTGGTCAGGTGATCTAATCGTTTTCTTGGACTTCCCAAATATTTCCTGGACTTTCTCCTCTTCGTTGGGTTCTAATTCTTTTCTGTCTTTTTTTTTTGGTTCTTGATTCTCTTCTTTATAATTCCGCCTCTCGACCCTTCGCGTGCAAGCCCTACGGCTGCTCTATTTATTCGCGAATTTCAGTCCTTTAACTGCGCGGTAGGGTTATGCAATTCTTATACGTCTAACTTGACCTTGTTTTTATATTATCCAGTTTAAATTGGATAGTTTATAAACTAACCAAAAATATATTGGCTATTATGTTTACTCTAATACAGGCAAGTAAACTAGCCAATATTCTTGGATAGTTTATAAACTAGCCAAAAGTTTAGCTATTATAGTAGAAATTTTGTTTTCTACTAAAATAACCAACCGATTGGCTAGTTTATATTTACTAGTCAAGTAAATACTTTAGCTTGTAACATATTATACAAATGCTGGTTAAATTTGATTCAGTACTTCTCGAATTAATTGCTTACAAACAGTTTTTTTTTACCATGAAAAACTATCTTACATGGTAGAACTTGTTATCTCCTTTCGTTAAAAAATTATGAAAATGCAAACAATACGTTTTACATACATAGGATTTATAGTCACAAATTTCACAGCTGAAAGGTTTCTCGCCGGTAAAAAAATGTTTGAGGTGGATTTTTAAATCAAAACTACGTGTAAATTTGTAGTCACAGATTTCACAACTAAAGGTTTTTCACTAGTATGAATTCTTAAATGGCACTTTAAACTAGAACGAGCTGAACATTTACACTCACAAATTTCACACATAAAAGGTTTCTCGCCGGTATGAATTTTTAAAGGTTTTTTAAAAATTGAATGATGTGAAAATTACACAAATAACAGATTTTATGGCTAAAATGGAACAATTGGAAGCAAATTTTGTTGATGTTTATAAACTGTTTATCACAGTTTAAAACTTTGATATAGAATTTGAGGAAAATGCACTCTTGAAATTTTATGAGAACAGCATTGGCAGTCAACCTGTTAAATAAAATTATAAAATAAAATTTTTTTGTGTAAAATCTTTTTTAGTTTATTGAATAAAGGTCAACACTTTTAATATTCCTCTCCCTCTTTAATTTATGTTTTATTTGAATAGTCGTAATAATTTTTTTTCTACATAATTTAGCGCATTATTATATAAATATTATGATTTTGTACTCCTATTATGTGTTTTATTTCAATAATTGTGATTGAAAGTAAAAATAATCGCACATTTTCTTTAGTTGCCAAATACCTATATGAACACAATGGACTTTCCCAGGTCATAAGACGCATGCGCGGAAACGGACGAAAATCGAATGGAATAGCATCATTATATTTTGGGTGCCATCACGGATGCCATGTTAGAACTCATTTTCGTGTATTTTCATGTGGTTGTGGTGAAAACATCATAGTGAATTTGCATCAGCGCGATCCGTAAGTACTTTTACTTGTTTCTCATGCAATTAGCTAGGGATATGAATAAAATGTAGTGTATTAAATTTATAAAATATGCACGTGTTTTAACGAATAAATTTTTTGTTGGTTAGCGGTCTTTACAGCCCTTATGGAGTTATTTTGTATTATTTGTATAAACATTAATGATACCTAAAAACTTGTAAATTCGATTAAAAACATTAATTTATTCCATATTATCCATTTTCAATTAATATTGATTATTTGTCTGGTCTACTGTAAAACTTATTAGATTTATGATCTTGTTGCTAATGGCGTTATAGATGAGCGTCACTGTAATTTTAGGCTGCGCGACAAGTGCCATCTGTGGTCGTTGCTAGCGACAACATCATTTGACATCTTCTGCAGTTTGTAAAAGATTGTGGTTATGTGTTCTTAAATGTATTAGGGTACGGTCCGACCGCACATGCCCAGTTGCGTCTCTTTTGTACTTACAACAAAATTCAAATAATCTTAATTCATTTTTGACATTTTGGCAGAAGTCATATTTCATTTTAAGATTTTTTTGTTATTGAATTTATTTATAATAATAAATTATAAAACCAATCAAAATTAGCTAAAACAAGTGTGCAATAAAAATTATTAATACAAAATGTATTCTCATAATATAATATTATGTATATTTTTGTTATTATTAAAAAAATCTGATGTGACAACACATTACTTTCCCATTTAGTAGATTACACTTAATTTTATATTGAATATTAATAAAAAAGATGTTAATTCAAAAAAATGTTTAACTTTAAATACACAAATTATTTTGAGATATCAAAGTTACGAAATTTAATTTGTATTTTAACATGGTAAATATCAAGTGTGGGGTATCATAAGGTGCGGAAAAATAATCTCGTTCGATTGATATGATTTTTAATCTCATATGTTCCACCGGGAAGCGGAAATGCTCTTTAGCAATTTTTATTCTTCTAAAAAATGGGTTAATAATTGACGGTTTTCAACCAAAATCTAATCAGCTCTGTAGACAGCTGCTTCAAACTAGTGTATAAAATTCCAACTCAATCGGTGCACACGTTTGTCTAAAAACGTTGACGACAGAATGACCACACATCACACACACATCCGACATCATTTCAAAATTGGTCTTAAACAATTCGTATGGGCTCATAGACCATGGGAAAAATGCTAACTCAAAATTTTTTGTTTAACTCGTTAGCAATACTTTCCTTTACTACGTAAATGGGAAAGTAATATTGCAAAGTGAATGTGCAACCTCTGCGATAAATCAATATAATAACTCATAAACCTACTATTCGCTGCGATTTTTGTTTAACTTCAAAACACATTTAAATGTGTAAATTGTGGCACAAGTCTTAAATGTGTTAAAGCGTTGGTTAAAGGTAGAAATTTTATGTCATATTGTAAATTGGCATAATAAATACCTTTTACATTTTCAATTAATAATTTTTATTGTAGGTACACTTGTTTTGTTAATTTTAATTGGTTTTCATAATTATAAATAAATGCAATAATAATAATATTTCGAAGAAGTGAATAAATCCCTCATTAATCAGTTACCATTATCGCGACTTTATAATAATTTTCAGTTTCTAAATATAAACGAAACATAGGTTAGGGTTTTCTCTTTGGAAAACTAAGGACGTTCAAACTTGGTACTAACGATTTAGATTATTTTGGATTCGAAATGGGGGGGGGGGAGCTAGCATTTAGCCCCCCCCCCCCCCCCAACAATGTTTTAAATATCCGAACGCAAAGAGGTACAAACGAGAATAAAAGAGATACTAACGATTGAGACTATTTTGAATCCAAAATTCGAAATGGGGGGAGGGCTGGCTTATATTTGAATACTTATATTTAAATTATCTTAAATATACGGGGGAAAAAACAAAGAAACAGTTATAAATCCATCTAAACACATACAATATTTGACTGGTCATCCATCAAAGCCATTTATATCAAATGTCAAGTGCAAAACGTTTCCAAGATTTCTCCTGTATTTTGTCTTCATCGTTAAAAATTTAAAAAAAAATGTATAAAAAATATATATCACTTTTATAAAATAAATTCATACTTACAGCTATGTGAGAGTAGCACGTAAAATCGCACCCGGATTTTAAAAATACCCTATAGATATTCTTATACAAAAACCGACTTTTTTAAAAACCGGTTTTCGAATTCAAGATTTATTACTAAAACCGGTTTTAGCCGGTTTTCGAATTTTTGTCAAAAAAAATAGAATAGGGAAAATATTTTATTTAATTTATATAAAATAACAAAAAACGTAATATTTCAAATAATATTTATATTATTTTCACTAATTTTAATTTCTTCTCTAAGAAAATAGGATTTTAAAAAACATAAAATATCCACTGAACGGTGGCTAAGTCTTATTCTTATTTTGGACGCAATATTGCCTGAAATTGAAAATACTCGTTCACTAGCTACTGAGCTTGGTTTTATAGCTTTCAGGGCATCAAATAACAAATCTAAGTTTTTTGTTCTTTTATTCGTTGCTTCAAATAATGAAAATTCAGTTTTCAGTGTCTTTGGATTTGTAAGTTTTTCTTCAGGGTCTTCAAGAAACTTATGAATTGATTTTTCCATGGCTTCCTTTAAAAAAGCATTACTTCGATTAGTAGTTTCTTCGATTTGCTCTTCATCAGAATCTTTTTCCACATAAGAATTTGGAAATATTCTAGACAATATCTCTCCAGATAACTTAATAATTTCGGTTTTTGAAGCTAAAGAAAGTTTGTTTGCTGTCCGTTGCATAGAATGAATAGCAAATCCAATAAGTTTAATATTAATTTTTACATAATAATATGAATTCTTTAAACCGGTTTTTTTTTAATTAAAAACCGGTTTTCTAATGTAACAAATTTACTTTAAAAACCGGTTTTTTAAAACCGGTTTGAAAAACCGTCAAACCCTAATATTCGCAAAGCTGATGGTTTCCCTATATAGTAAAAATATCCAAAAATATTTGCGGAATATTAAGAAACAAAAAATATTGATGAAAACGGATGTACATTTCTCGTGCGTTTCTAAATTTTAACGTTCAACTTGCAAAAAAAAATCGCAGTGGTCTTCTTAAAGTACCGTATCCGCTCAGCGAACGTTGGTTATCAACTTGACCGAAGTCAAGATGACTTAACTAGGGAAAGAAATTTAATGGGGTGGCTTCCCGTTGCCTTCCCCATAGCCCACAGATTTATATTGGGCTTGAAGATCACAGCAGTATATCCGGCGCGACTAGGTATAGAACCACGGTTTCCCGCTCGCTAGTCTGCCGGTGTAAGCTTAACGCCACACTTAAGTCTACTGTATAAACCTTCATCTTTCTCAATATCTATATAGAAGTTGAAAATCCGGCTGCCATTTTACGTACTTTTCTCCTAACGCGTCCATACAATCTTCATAATAAATATTATGAACATTTCAATCTTGGTTTTCTCATTGTTTATTTATTTTTGGGCTAGGGTTCGCTAATGGTCACCACCCAAATCAAAATTTCCTATTGACTATTGGAAAGGTTTATATAGTATACTGTAGACATTTTTTGACTGAAGGGGGGTCAAACTTTTGAATAAATCGAATTTGAAGTTGGCAAATTTTACACTTTCAGTGACGCGCATGATGAAAATTTGTGGAATCTCGCCTATTCTGTTGTTGGTCCGCTTTTCTAAAATTCCAGTTGGGGTGGATTAATATTCCTCAAGTATGTTTAGCCCAATAAACCATTGTCAAAACCGCCCGAAGGGCCTAATGGAGCGGAGCGGAATGCTCGTAGGTTAGGTTTTGACAATGGAACTACCTTCGAATCGAATGCACACCTAAAAAATCGAAAATTACACCAAATTTATAGTGGGCGTGACCGACACTTTTCCGTTAATACACGGGTAGTTTACGATTTTTATGCTAATATTTTTTACTAAATCTACTAATCACACCGCCAGCTTTCCGAATGTCAAAGAAAAAATCAATTTCCGGGTGAAAAATTTTCATTCATTCCGACCGGGGACGGCTAAGCCAGTAGGCGAGCCGGCTGCTATGTGACTTGTATCCCCTGGTGTGAATGTTGCCGATTTTCGCACTATTTTCGGATTTTATCGAATCTTAGATAATTTTAAACGTCCGCAACGGCGTCAGAGTCACATTCGGACCGAAACTTACCCAAAAAGTCCGAAAATTACCCCAATTTTTGTTATATTTCGTGGGGGGCGTGGCATACCTTTAAACCCCTAAATTAGAGTTATTTATCGGGGTTCAGTCAAAACAATTTTTCAATAGACTATTCATTATCTTTACAATAGTCAATAGGAAATTTTGATTTGGATGGTTCACAATAGCGAACCCTCCCCCATTCTTGTTTCATGAACAATCTGTTTACTACAATAATAATTACATCAAAAAATCGTACAATCAAATTCGAAATGTGGACTAGTTTCGAACTTATTTGTTCTCATCAGCACAATATACGAAGAGATTGCACGAGCGCATTACGGCTATTTGCCATCCACAAGCAAAGTAAAGTTATAGACTTACAAAATTACTTGTTTCAGCAGCGCCCTCGCGCGGTTCTTGGGAGAGGCCCCATATAATATGATGAAATCAAAAAGTTCTCGGCTCAAGCCAGTGTGTATTAAAATACCAAAAAATCGTACAATCAAATTCGAAATGTGGACTAGTTTCGAACTTATTTGTTCTCATCAGCACAATATACGAAGAGATTGCACGAGCGCATTACGGCTATTTGCCATCCACAAGCAAAGTAAAGTTATAGACTTACAAAATTACTTGTTTCAGCAGCGCCCTCGCGCGGTTCTTGGGAGAGGCCCCATATAATATGATGAAATCAAAAATTTACTTTGCTTGTGGATGGCAAATAGCCGTAATGCGCTCGTGCAATCTCTTCGTATATTGTGCTGATGAGAACAAATAAGTTCGAAACTAGTCCACATTTCGAATTTGATTGTACGATTTTTTGGTATTTTAATACACACTGGCTTGAGCCGAGAACTTTTTGATTTCAATAATTACATCGTATGATAATTCTTTCCGTTTAGCAGCGTTTTTACTTTTAGACCCCATAATCTTTATCTTGCGTATTAATTATCAGAATTCTTCTCAAATGGGCATAAAATATTTTTTCTTTTAAATGTTTAAGGAAGATTGGAAGTTTAAGGAAGTTATGTTACCACATTTAAGAAAACAGTTTTTTTACAAACTGCACTGTGAAATGATGAAGTCACTTGCCCCGACCACAGATGTTACTTGTCTCAAAGCCACATACAAAACCAAACGTACCATTTAACGTTAAAATCAACAGAATATTTGTCAATACTACCCCTGAGATGACAACGTACAACGTGTTGTAACTTCCAAAATCTTGTTTTGAGATAATCGCATTTTAAAGATTGCAAAGGTTCCAGTAATTTTACCATTATGTATAATGTCAATTAATGTTTTTTTAATAAGCATTTGGTCGGTTCTAAACGTAAAGAAGTATTTTGAGAATGGAAATCATTTTTTATGCTGTAAATTAATTAAATAGAAGTTGAAGGGTGGAACATACAACAGTTTTCCATTAAAAAAAAATGAATTTACAGCAGTATTACATAGTTTATTATTATAAAAAAATGTCTATTAAATGTTATCTAAACGTAATTCCCCTGCTTCTTGCAGATCAATCGCAGCATTTTAGGCTTCTATTTTTGTTTGTGATTGCTTACCAGTGCTTCATAAAACTGAGCATGCGACTTAGGTATGTGATTCTGGTTTAGCCACCACATCAAATCTTTTTTTATCAATAGATGTTCCTGATTGGCTTGCTTTGTTAAAGAATTGTTCCTGCTTGTTGTAAAATAATTGATTTGGTTGGCTTTTGTCCACCATTACTACATTTCCTTTTTAATCACTCTACTTTCTTCTTCGTGTTAAAAGTAAAGTTACATCCTCCAGCTAATTTCTTAAAATCATAGAAATCACTATAATGTAATTCCTTAACAACATAAGGAATTCCAGTCTACTTGGCTGCATGAACTGTACCTGCAAATTTTGAAGGTGTATAAAAATACGTGAACTTTTGAGGCTTCCTGGAGATAACTCGTTTATTTCATTTACTACAGACAGACTTTTGTATGTTATATACGACACTGTATTTCACTTCAACTGTTTAAATGAATAGTGTAGTAAGTTGCATATGATAGTCTTATTTTCACTCCTTTAAATGATTACTGTGGTATGTCCCATACAAAAATCTTCTCAGAAGCTGTGCATTTTTGTGTATTGTAAAACTGTTGTTGGATAAATAGCGCTCAAATGGTAAGCGATGGAAGTTACGACATTGTTACATTGTAAGGAGCGTTAAAAATACACCAGAATCAATCAAAACCTGAAAATGGTCATTTTGGAAGTTACTACACGGTCATCTCGGGGTGCGTAGGGCGTTTAGGATATTTTGCATACATAATTCTTTGCAGTTTGGTATAAAGGGATTAAGTCAAAAAACGTAGTTTTGAGTAAAACAAGAAAGAATATTGTAATTCAAATTGTAAATCGAGTAATTATTTATATTCATAATAGGTTATTAGATTTAGTTTTCTATTGAAGATAATATTATATAAAATTTTGAAATCTTTCATATACCATAAATTTCAATTACTTATACCCTTATGATTAGGGTATTTTAGGATTCTAGTGATACTGGTGCCAGATATAAAGGGATTAAGTCAAAAAATTTAATAAAGTGCAATGAAATTGTAAATTAGGCAACTATGAATCAACAAGAATTTATTTTAAAATATTCATTTATTTAACAAATTATTACAAAAATTAAATAACAATAAAAAATTCGAATTTTTCTATTGCATTATTTCAATAATCTATATCAATTTCGAACAAATCAGGATCATAGTCATTCGGGGTCTCTGATGTTATCAAATCTTGATAAAATTTATGAAAAATTGGCGGAATTAAACTACAACAATTACACCCTTTTCTTTATATTGCAACCACTGTACAGAATGCCATTTGAATTGAATGCCAGTAGTGTTTTTCTTTCGATATACTAATACTGATTTCAGTAAGGCAGCAAAATCGAAAATATTTTCACGACGCATTTCATACACCGAAATTTTTTTTAACCCCCGTCTGTCTTACCAACTGATACCAATCGTGGGGATGGTAAACAGGAGTTCCCATCTTCTTTTTCTGTTTTCCGATCATAGAATGGTCAACATCGCTTTCCATGTGTGTGTGGCCCGGAATTCTCTCTCTCTCCAGTCGCATCCTCATGCCTGAGGAATCGTGATCCAAATGGCTCATTCGCAGCTGCCCACCATGCTTTTCCATTTTTGCCGGTCTTCTGCATCTCTTATTGTTGCCTGTAGGGGTCGCTTGGTTATGCTTTTTATTTGATCAATCCATCTACTGGGTGATCTACCTCTAGGTCTTTTACCCTCTACCTTGCCCTGAACTACCAACTTTTCCAGGTTTGACCCGTCTCTACGCATCACGTGTCCAAAATATTGCAGGATGCGTCGTCGGCATATGGTTGATAATCTGTCCTTTATTTTCAACTCCTGTAATATCGACACGTTTGTTCTTTTTGCTGTCCATGGGATTCTCAACATTCGCCTCCAGCACCACATCTCAAATGCGTCAATGCGACGACCGTCTGCCATTTTGATGGTCCATGACTCCACGCCGTACAAGAAAATTGAGAAGATTAGGGTTTTAACTAGATGAATCTTGGTATTCAAAGTAATTTGCCCGTCGATCCATACTTTCCTCAATTTTGTCATGGCCCCGCGTGCCATTGCCGTGCGTCTCCTGATTTCTCTTTCCGATCCCCCGTCACCGTCCAACAAAGAACAAAGATATAGGAACTCGTTCACCACTTCCACTTGCGGTAGTCGATTTCCAGTTGTTATAGTGCTACCTCTATCGATAATCATAAGTTTAGTTTTTTCTAAGTTCATCGTTAAGCCTAGGGCTTCACTCTCTTTAATAACCAATTGTAGCATCTCGGCGAGTTCGTCTTCATCGTTGGCCAGCAACGTGGTATCATCAGCGTATCTCGGATTTGTTATTCTTCTTCCACCGATCGACACGCCCCCCTGATATTCACTTAGAGCCCTTCTCATGATGTATTCACCATACGCGTTAAAAAGCCTAGGGGATAGAATGCAACCCTGTCGCACTCCCTTCTGTGCTTTAAAAGGTTTCGATTCCTTGTCATTTAGTTTTACAATTGCCTCATTGTTCTTATATAAACTCTGTATGATTGCTATCAGATGATCTGGAACACCCATCTCTTTCATTTTTCATGATATCTGGCTCCTTCTCGTCCCGTTTAAAGCAAAACTTTATACTATGGTCATCTTTCCTGTCTTGATCGATATATAGGTCCTCACAGTATTGTCTCCATCGTTCCAGTACATCTTTGTCTTCCCTCAGTAGTCTGCCACACTTATCTTCTATCACCAGCGTTTTCGGCTTGAAAGTTCGTGTTAGCGTTTTCACTTTGTCAAACAGATCTCGAGTGGCGTGTGTATTGTGATGATCTTCGATTTCTTTGCATATCTTGCCAATGTACTCGTTTTTATCACATCTACACTCCTTCTGTATTTGCTTGCAAAGCCGGGTGTATATCTCTTTCTGCTCTGTGGATATCGGTCCTTGTTTCCGTAACTCTTTTCGCTTTTCAATCAAGGCCAGCGTCTTTTGTGTAATCCATATTTTGTTCTTTCTTCCCCTTGTCGCGCTTGCTGGTCTCTCTTGAACTTCCCTTACTGTTTCTGTGATAGCGCACTTCAGACTTTTCCATTCTTGGTCAGGACTATTTTGATGTTTATCTTCATTTTGCGTTTTAAGTAGTTTGGGCTTAATCTTTGCCTCAAATTCTTGAATCTCCTGCCGTGAGAGCTTGTTAACTCTATTAGATCGCTTCAAATTTTTTAGTTTTATTCTGAAATCCGCCGTCAGCAACTGGTGATCAGATCCACAGTCGGCCCCAGGGTATGTCTTGCTGTTCAGGACAGACGATTTCCAACGTGAGTGAGTCATAATATAGTCTATTTGATTTCTATATCTATCTCCCGGTGACTTCCATGTATACAGTCGCCTGTTGTGGTGCCGAAAGTACGTGTTGGCTATACTCAAACTGAGCGCCTGAGGCCCGGAATTAAAAACTTGTGATTAAAAATGCGGTTAGGGTATTCGGACTGTGCTTTTATAAACATTGGTGCAACATGACTGTTTTTATTTTGTCCTCCACATGTGTCTGAACAATAAGTTATTTCCAATACAGTTTCAGGTAAGCTTTTCAAATGATGATATACACACGACGCAATTTCGTTTGCTCCTCGGGCAGCCAGCGCTTCATGCCACATATAATTAGTTGAACTCCCTGTTGAATTATTATGCATGGTTAGATTATACATCCACAATTGCCTTTTATAGAAAGCAGCGGACGATCCAATGTAAGGTGTCGGTAGACACTGCTGAAGGTCAAAACTAAAACATCGCTTTGAAAAATCGGCCTTCGCTTCCTCCTTGTCTTTCTTCTTAGATTCATAAGCTGCGTTGGCCTGATCTTGACGGATTCTTAGATTTTCTTCTAATCGTATTCTACTCTCATCGTCACCAGTTTCCTTTCCAACTTTTATTTGCATATTTAAAATGTCGCATTTATAACAAGTATCAACGTTTGGTTTCTTAAAACATAATTTCAGAAGATGGAATTCTCTTTCATAAATGGTCCTACCAACTGGTATGATATTATTTTCCTCCTTGTATAAAGCGTACATAATTCGTAAGTTTAAGTGAGATGGAAGGTATTTCTGACTTAACCCCTTTATACCAAACTGCAAAGAATTTATTTACGAAAAATATCCCGAAATTAAGGCATGGATAGAACAACTGCGGACAAAGTAGTTACTGCTTTTAAAGATTTATTTGTGCATGATTTTAAAGAAAATTAAAAAAGATTTTTTGTTAAATTTTAGGCGGGCCTTCCATCCTTCGAGTGTCATCGAAGTCATCAAAATGGATTTAAAAACTCACACTAGAAAGAAATCCTTTGCTTGTGAAATATGCGACCACAAATATGGATATAAATCAAATTTAAAAAGACATTTTAGAACTCACACTGGTGAGAAACCGTATAAGTGCCAAATATGTGACTATAAATGTACAGAAAAATCAAGGTTACAGAACCATTTAAAAACTCACACCGGCGAGAAAGCGTTTGATTGCGAAATGTGTCACCGTAAATTTGCATGTAAGGCAAGTTTAAAAGTGCATATAAAATCTCACAGAGGCGAGAAACCGTTCGCTTGTGCAAAATGTGACTATAGAAGTGTACAGAAAGCAAATTTAACGATGCATTTAAAAACTCACACCGGTGAGAAATCGTTTGCATGTGAATTATGTGAGTTTAAATCTGCGTGGAAATCATCTTTGCAGAGGCATTTAAAAAGTCACACTAGCGGTAAATCGTTTACTTGCAAAATTTGTCACCATAAATTTCGAAGTAAAACAAATTTAAATCTGCATTTAATAGTTCACTCTGCTGAAAAACTGTTTATTTGTGATACATGCGACTATAAATGTACTCGTAAATCAGTTTTAATTACGCATATAAAAAGTCACGCTGGTGAAAAATTGTTTAATTGTAAAATATGTGACTATAAATGTGCATATAAATCAGATCTAAATGTACATTTAAAAACTCACACTGGTGAGAAACCGTATGAGTGCGCAATCTGTGACTATAAATTTATGCAGAAATCAACTTTACAAATCCATTTAAAAAGTCACGCTAGCAAGAAATCGCTTGATTCCGACATGTGTCACCTTAATTTTGCACTTGGGACAAATTTAGAAACTCACTCTGCTGAGGAATCGTTTACATGTGATATATGTGACTATAAATGCATACAGAAAACAACTTTACAGCTGCATTTAAAAAGTCACACTGGTGAAAAATCGTTTGCTTGTGAAGTGTGTGACTATAAATGTGCGTACAAACGAAATTTAACAGTACATTTAAAGACTCACATTGTCGAGCAATTGTTTGCTTGTAAAATCTGTGACTATAAATCTAAGCAAATATCAAATTTAAAAACCCATTTAAAAACTCACACTGGTGAGAACTTCTTTGCTTGTGAAATATGCGACTACAAATGTGCATATAAATCAAGTTTAAAAGTACATTTAAAAACTCACACTGACGAGAAAACGTACACGTGTGTAGTATGTGACTATAAATGTACACAGCAATCCACCTTACAGCAGCATTTAAAAACTCACATTAGCGAGATATCGTTTGATTGCGAAATGTGTCACCGTAAATTTGCACTTAAGGCAAATTTAAATAAGCATTTAAGAACTCACATTGGTGAGAAACCGTTCGCCTGTGATAAATGTGACTATAAATGCGTACGAAAAACAGCTTTAAATAGGCATTTAAAAATTCACACCGGTGAAAAATCCTTTATTTGTGAAGTATGTAACTATAAATGTGCGTACAAATCAAATTTAAAAGTACATTTAAAGACTCACATGGTCGAGCAATTGTTTGCTTGTAAAATCTGTGACTATAAATCTACGCAAATATCAAATTTGAAAACGCATTTAAAAACTCACACTGGTAAGAAATCCTTTGCTTGTGAAATATGCGACCACAAATATACATATAAATCAAGTTTAAAAATACATTTAAGAACTCACACTGGTGAGAAACCGTATAAGTGCCAAATATGTGACTATAAATGTACAGAAAAATCAAGGTTACAGATCCATTTAAAAACTCACACCGGCGAGAAAGCGTTTGATTGCGAAATGTGTCACCGTAAATTTGTACGTAAGGCAAATTTAAATGTGCATTTAAAAACTCACACTGGTGAGAAACCGTTTGCTTGTAATACATGTGACTATAAATGCTTGCTCAAATCAACTTTAAATATACATTTAAAAAAGCACACCGGTGAAAAAGCCTTTGCTTGTGAAATATGTGACTATAAATGTGCGTACAAATCAAATTTAAAAGTACATTTAAGCACTCACACTGGTGAGAAAAGGTTTATGTGTAAAATATGTGATTATAAATGTATACAGAAAACAACTTTACAGATGCATTTAAAAATTCACAGTGGTGAGAAATCCTTTGCTTGCGAATTGTGTCACCGTAAATTTGCACTTAAGGCATCTTTAAATTTGCATTTAAAAACTCACACTGGTGAGAAACCCTTTGCTTGTGATACATGTGATTATAAATGCATACGCAAAGCGACCCTAAACAGGCATTTAAAAAGTCACACTGGTGAAAAATCGTTGTCTTGTAAAATATGTGACTATAAATGTGCATACAGATCAAGTTTAAAAGTACATTTAAGAACTCACACTGGCGAGAAACCATACAATTGTTCAAAATGTGACTATAGAAGTGTACAAATATCAAATTTAAAAATGCATTTAAAAAATCACCATTAGCTTTTGTAGTATGTGACTTAAAAATAGCATTAAAATCAAATGTAGTATCGTTTAAAAATTCACACCACAAAAAATCTGTTTGCTTTTGAAATATGTGTCTATAAATGTGAAGAACAACTGAGTTTATTATTATCATTTAATATTCAATTTTAATAGCTACATTAACATGTTTAGGAATTGTAATACATTATTTTATATTGTTAGGTTAAGCACGTTGTAGATATTTTACTTATGTACAATCATTATAATTTTTCTTCTAAATACATAAACAACTAATAAAATTTCAAAAACTTGATAATGTTTTTTTGGAAAATTGATATACCTTTGCATGCACCCCAATCGAAGGCTCACTTGGAAGGACGATATCTGGAAGAAGACGGGAAGAAAATCTGGAAGGTAGGCACGCTAACTTTTGTAAAGAAAGTGGGTTTTTTGAGCTTGCTTTACAGGACATGTATCTATATTCCTGGCAACATTCAGGCCAACAGTGGTGACCTAACGGCTGTCTGGCTGAGCTGTGACTTGCGTGACGGTCAAAAAGATGTCATACTGGCATCTGCCTACTTCCCAACTAGCTACACCGAGTATTTCAACAAAAATTTATGACTGGCATGTGTCCAAAGAACTGACAATGTCGGACCATAGATGGATATGCTTTAAAATTAAAGCCCTTAAAGTGGAACCAAAACATTACAGGAATCCGAGGAGGCTGGATAGGCGGACCTTTTTGGATCTGCTTTCTGGCACCTTGGAGGCCGATATGCCTGATGATGTAGCCACTAAAGTCAAATTTGACAATACTGAAGAGATCGAATCATGCACAAGTTCAATAGAGCATACGAAGCGTCGCACAGTGGGGTATTTGGCCTCAGAGGTGACATTAAATCAAATACTATTCCAACGGATTTCTAAGTAGGATATTTATTTTCAGGGCACTTAGTAGTATCTAAAAAATACTTTGGCATAATTCTGGTACATTTATTTATTAAGAAAGTGAATTTATTTGAAAAACTTAAAAATTAACATCATCAGCAAAACAAAGAAATAGTTTTTGGAAGATATATGTAAATATACACTTATCCGAAAATACAGGTTGTGATATCACAATACAACAAATATTTAATGGATACGAATTAAAAAATTCAGAAGAGAAGTTGTTAATAAATTTTATATTTATTTTTCAAGTAATAGCGTTAAAAGTAAAAATAAAGCAAACATTTTAAATAATGTATTGGTCATCTTCTTCATCATTCATCGATCGCATCGTCACGTCATCGTCACGTCATCTTCACTCTCGGAAATCTGTTTATGTTCATCAATGACTTGGTCAGTAGGGGGTTTTAATAAATGTAATGCCTGGTGAGATAAGCATAGAAAGTTTTTATAGGTAATTCTCTTTTGTTTGTTATAACAGGGTCAGAGGTTATAAGAAATCTGTTTAGAAAGTCTCTGTTTGAACTTCCGCGGCTACATTTTCTCGAGTTATGTTCACGATATCTCTTGAAATCTTTATTGCAAGCTTCCTCTGCTTCTTCGCTTAACTGACCTATAGGCAGCAACGCAAATTTAACTATTTCGGGCCATGAATTAAATATTTGTGTATGGTAGGTGGCATACAGTAGCATGGGTATGTATAAACAAAGTACCGGGCAGTGTTCCCGAAATCTTTAAACATTTATTTCGTGCCCAGAAGCCACAACTATTAATATCACTTGCATTTTTCTAATAAGTTCTACATCAATTGCAGTTATTTCAGCAGAGAGTTCAGGATTTTCAAAAAAGTGCCTTGCCGTGTTTCCATCATTAGAATTGCCAAAACCAGGCTTGGGTTTATCGATAATTAAACCTCAGCGTTCTTTAAATTCTTTTTGAATCCGAGTCTTGGTTTCGGCTACTATATCTTTATCACTACCGCGAGCTTGGCATTTTTTGATAGGTAACTTATATGCCATATGGAGTAAACATTCAAAAAAACGAATCCAACCGTGTAAAATTGATAAATAATTTGATAAAAACTATATATAGGGTGACTTAGAAATTTTTGAGTTCTCCAAGTAAAACGCGAATTAAAAAGAATGGCGCAAAGCTGAGCAGGCAAATAAATTTTTTTTAAAGTCTCAAGTATCAGTATTATCCGTAAAAAAACATAGTAACTTTATCGACCTTAATTCATATTCAAATCTTTTTTTCTGATAATCTTTTACAAAAATTAATACAATGCATTATAATATGATTGTAACCATATTTATTTAAAGATCAATTATTACAGACTTTATGTAAGATATTTGAACTTCTTGTTTCCATAAGTAAAAGTTACAATTTATAACGATTTCTAGCAAAAATAATCTTTGATAAAAACGTGTTAACCCCCCCTCAGCAAATTCTTAGCATATTTTGACGATGTAGTGGAAAGTTGGAAGGAGTAATGTTCCTATAAATTCACATAATGGTGCCCAAGATAGTGTAGTTTACAAAAATCATAATAGGGGATATGCATGTAGCATTTGATTTTTGTATTTTATGCCACATTTTGAGGCCAAATACCCCACTGTGCGTCGTGTCCACTAAGGGCGGCTGGCTCTTGGAAACAAGCAACACCGTGGTGGTGGGGGGAACTAGAGCGGCTGAGGAAGGCGGTCACGAAACTCTGTAACAAAGCGAAAAGTACTAGGAGCGATTCTGACTCGGCGGCATTTAGGGTGCGAAAGTCGGAGTACAAGAAACTGATTCGCCAAAAACAACGGTAATCTTGGAGAGACTTCTGCAGTGGCATAGAGTCCACCAAGGAAGCTGCCAGACTGAGGAAGCTCATTTCCAAGGATCCAAATCACCTGAGATAATGGAGTAAGATTTCCATGAGATAATGGCGTAAGATCGCCATAAGATAAAGGAGTAATTCTTCATCTTGCAGTGTATCGTTTATTGGTTACATCTCGTACATATACATACACTAAATTTCTAACAATACTCCTCTTAACTTAACTTAACTACATCTATCTATTCACTATCTTTATCTACTACTATCTCTACTACTCCTCTCGTATGAATTATGGCTCCTATTTATATAAAATCTGTAATAAGCTTAATAATCAATAGTTACATATTAACAAATAGTGGTCTGCATACAAACTATGTTCTATTTGTATATTAAGCATTATTAGCAATCTTATACTGTTCTACTAATTAATACACGTGCGGTACAATAATGCCGGTCTCACACGATACATAATAATTACCCTGCATCATCATACTACACACCAGCTTGGCAGTGTGTTGCGAAAGGATGGCTCCTTTACGGAGAACCTTGAGGAAACCGTTGAAATAATGCTACAAACACACTTTCCCGGCAGCAAGACTGTCCCTGATCACGTGTGGACTGAGCATAACGCTCGGACACCGACGGGGGCGGACTGGGAAATTGCAAACCAGATCGTTGACCCGATCAAAACGGCTTGGGCTATCCTATCCTTCAGCCCTTACAAATCGCCGGGGCATGATGGGGTGTTTCCGGCCCTACCACAATTGGGCTTGGACTACATCATCCATCACCTGGTGAGGGCGTACAGGGCATGCATTGCACATGGCTACACGCCCAGAGAGTGGCGGAGGGTCAAGGTCATCTTTATACCCAAGCCAGGCAGGGGGGACTACTCCCTGGCCAAATCCTTCAGACCAATAAGTCTGACGTCTTTCTTTCTGAAGACCTTGGAAAGACTGTGCGATAGATATATTCGTGATGTGGCCTTGGCAACCAAGCCGCTACATCCGAATCAATATGCATACACCCTGGGGAGATCCACCGAGTCTGCACTACACGTCGTTGTGGAACGGATAGAGAGATCGCTAAGTGATAAGGCCACTTTCGAAAGCATGGGCGCCTCCCTCAGGGATCACGATGTCCCCTGCACCATCGTAAGATGGATAAACTCCATGTTGGAAGGCAGGGCTGTTGAGATCAGTGTGGGAGACGCAAACATTAAAGGCATTGCCACCAAGGGCTGCCTCCAAGGGGGCGTGCTATCCCCACTACTATGGAATTTGGTAGTAGACGGCCTCTTACAATGTCTCAACAACAACGGTTATTATACCGTTGCATACGCAGATGACATTACCATACTGCTTGCGGGTAAGTTCGAAAGTGTCCTGTGTGATCTCATGCAGGAAGCCTTTCGTACCTTGCAAACATGGTGTAATGAGCAGGCACTTTCGGTTAACCCAACCAAGACTGAGCTTGTCTTATTCATCAAGAAAAAGAAGCTACAGAGCATGCGAATGCCGAGGCTGAACGAGCGTGGGGGCTCTGGACCCATAAGCAAGGAGTCGGGGAAGACACTCGGGGGTCCTGGGGGGCACTATTTCGATGGGCTCCCCATCCTGATCCTAGATGCTGACAGAATTCCCCCTATTCACCTATTTGATAGGAAATTTAGCATTTTGCAAGATACAACAAGAACTGTAGAGACCGACATATCTCTGTACACTGACGGTTCCAAAACTGGTGATGGCTCAGGTGCCGGGATTTTCTCCCGGGAGCTGCAGCTAAACACATCTGTATCGCTGGATAAGTATGCCTCAGTGTTCTAGGCGGAACTTGTAGGCATACTGCACGGCGCAAAAACAGTCAAAGATAGAGGCATCCGAGGCAAAACAATTCAGATATTTACAGACAGTAGAGCGGCTCTTGTGGCACTATACCGCCACAAGATTACCTCGGGGCTGATACTTAAATGCTATCGGACACTGAATGAAATATCAACCCACAACAACCTTACACTCAGCTGGGTGATAGGTCATCAAGGCAATGAAGGGAATGTGAGGGCGGATGTGCTGGCGAGAACAGGCTCGGGTAACACACCGTGCGGTCCTGAGCCTTTTGTCACGCCGGCCGTCAGCACAATCAACACCCTCATAAGAGAACAAACTCAGAAACTACATGGTAGAAGATGGGAGAACCTAGAGGCATGCCGTCAAGCGAGAGCAGCTATATATGCGGGCCCTCCTTATTGTATTATTGCGGGGATTTTGACGGGACACTGCAAGTTAAATAAATACCTTCACACGATGGGTCTTGTAGGGAGTCCCATCTGTCGTGGTAGTGAAGAAACAGACGAAACGGCGGAGCATCTGCTTTGCAGATGCCCTGCTCTTGCGTCCATCAGAGGATCCATGTTGGGGGAGCTCTGGTCTAGCATGCCAGTATTAGGGATATGCCGCCCTCTAAGATTCTCGAGTACATTTTAAGGTTGGGATGGCTTGGGGAGTAGGGGGACGGCTTCCCTAAATGTAGGCAGCATAATGGGCCAAATTGTGGCCCGAGTGTGTACGACCTCGTAAGAGGCTGTCCTTCACTTACAATCCAGAATCCAGAGCTTGGTTTAAGCAGATATATTTAAAAATTTGTATGAGAGTGTAAAAATAAAGGTTTACAGCCTTATGCATAGTCGTATACTAGTGGCCACTAACTTTTAGGAGCTACTAATTAGACATTTTAAGAGTAGGTATGTACCTATTCCAAGGCACATAATATTTTTTTTTAAATTGTTGATTTTATTTTTGCATTTTACGTTATAATTAAAGAGCAAAATATTGAGCTTTAGGTATCTTTCGATGCGGAAGAAAAATCTCTTTCGATTGGATCATTTAGTTTTATATCCAAATGAATAATTAAATTACCAAATAAATAATAGTAAACGTCAGAATTAGTATAATTTACTAAAATGACAGTACTAACTTTTTAATTTAAAAAAACCATGGATACCTACATATTATTAGTGGCTACTAACTAGTAGCCACTAAAGTACGACTATGCATAAGGCTGTTAATTTTTATAAAAGTGTTTAACAGGTTGACTGCCAAGGTTGTTCTCATAAAATTTCAAAAAAGTGTATTTTTCTCAAATTCTATATCTAAGATTTAAACTGTTATAAGCAGTTTAGAAATACATGTTGCTGTGATTTAAAATGACCCCACACAACACAAATGGTTGTAAAACTGAATTAATCATTATATTTAGGAAAATTAAGCTAATTTCAAACTTTAGATTTAACAGATAAACACATCCAACTCAATTTATGATATTGTAGACCTAAAGAGATCTTTAAAGATATGAAAGCTATATCAAAACCTGCTAAATACATTCAATTTGAAGGTGAACAAGTCAAAATCTTCTAATAAGATGCTTTATCTAAGAAATGATGAAATTTATTATAATTTGTTATCTGAAAAACATAACCTTGACTATAAATGTGCACAACGAACAAATTTAATTAATCATTTAAAAATTCATACCGGCGATAAATCGTTTCGTTGTGAAATTTGTGACTATAAATGTATAAACCGTTCAAGTTTAAAAACCCATTTAAGAATACATAGCGGCGATAAACCTTTTAGATGTGAAATTTGTAACTATAAATGTTCACAAAGTTCGAATTTAATAATAATAATATAATATTTATTCAATTTTCAATATTTACATTGACATGTAACAAATTACAATTCATTATCTATTACTAGGTTAAGCCCTTTGTTAGATATTTTATATATGTACAGTTATTATAATTTTTATAGTAAATACATAAATTAAATACAGGATAAAAATTTCAAAAACCTGTTAATTATTTTTACACAATTGATATAAAAGGGGGTCACAGGAATATGATGTAGGATAGGGTGGGTTAACATTTATAGGAGTTGGAAATGGAATTATATAAACGACACATTTAAAATAAAATATATCACTTCACAACACTATCACAACACTATCACAACACTTCTAGTCTTCTCTTCATGACAAGAACCGAGCGAGACCGACGAAGCTTCAGTGATTGTAGAAATCATATTTTCGCAGCAAGACTGATTTTAAAAGTTTGCCCTTATTCTTTGAATTCAAATTGTCTAGATCGTAGTCTCCAATTTTTCTAATTAGTTCGTTATCATGATACGAGCAGCTTTTCAGAAACTTTTCAGTGGATTTTTTGATAAAATCTTCGAGATATTCAAAATTGTTTTCCTCGTGCATAAATTTAATCGTAGTGTAGCGGGGATAATTGTTCACGATTTTAAGAAATTTATTTATACAACGTTGAGCTGCGATTATATTACTGTCTGCGGCACTTCCCCAAATACTGCAACCATATGTAAGGACTGACCTGGCACATGTACGGACCAGCATTAGCTTCAGCTCTTTTGGTAAGTACACGTCGTACTTAATGAGTGGATATAGCAGGTGTAGCACGTAGTTGGTCTTTTTGACTCTTTCAGCTATTGTCTTTTTCCACGTAAGACGTTGATCTAAGAGTAAGCCTAGATACTTTATCTCTTTCTGCAGTTCGATAACGGTATCATTTATTTTAATGTCGACTGCAGGACGTATTCTGCTGCCCGTAAACATGATAGCCTCAGTCTTACCAACATTTAATTTTAATTTCCAGTCGTTCAAAAACTTGCACACCGACAGAAGATGTTCATTGATATTTTCAATTATAATGTCTTTATTGAGGCACGACGAGTAAATCGCTGTATCGTCGGCATATAATGCGATGTTAGTATGTTCGTGCTTCGGAATATCATTTATATAAATGTTAAATAGCGTGGGTCCAAGAATGGAGCCCTGCGGAACACCAGCCGGTATGCATTTTTGCACAGATCTTGAATCGCCAATCGCAACACTGAAACTGCGACCAGTCAAATAGCTCTTGACAATCCTTGTCAAGGACGCAGGAAGGCGCAGGTTAATCATTTTATATATCAGGCCCTCGTGCCAGACCGTGTCGAACGCCTTCTCCAGGTCTAATATAACCATTCCAGTGTGATTGTTGTTGTTGGATTCCATCACTACATCCTCAACTACTCTGGCTAACTGATGAATGGTGCCGTGCCCCTTTTGAAACCCAAACTGCTAATTTATTATTAAATTATGGTTTGTCAGATGGTCGACTATTTCTTCTTGTATTACTTTCTCCAAAATTTTGCTTAAGGAAGAAAGTAGACTTATCGGGCGATAGTTTTTGGCTTCGGCTTTGTCCTTGTTTGGCTTCGGAATTGCGAGCATTTTTGCAGCCTTCCACGACGTAGGAAAGTAACACAATTTTAGGCAAGCTCTGAATATATAATATATTTGTACAATGCCCTTTTTGGGAAGGTACTTCAGGTGCTTGTTGGTAATATCATCTCCACCCGGAGCTTTCTTGATTTTTCGGCTCTGAATAATTCGCCGTATTCTTTTAGGAGTGATGTTAATTTGATATGCTTCGTCAATACCTTGAAGTAGGTTCACGCTCGCATTTACCTGGTCCTCTAATGGAGAGATAAGATTCGTTGTCACCTGGTGTACCTCTTCGAAAATATTGGCAATGACCTCTGCCTTTTCTTGGTTGGTATAATATTTTATATTTGCATGACTTAATGCGGGTGTGGGTTCATTTTTTCTTCTCAACGCGCCATAGACTTTCCATAATGAATTGTCCTGTGCGGTAAGGGTTCTGGTTTTATTTAACCATTCTTGGCGTCGAATGGTTTTAATCCGTGTTTGAATTTCTTCCGTTAGCTGATTTTTTTCAAACCGATATGCAACTTGACCCGTTTCTAGCCATTTCCGTCTCGCTTTATTACGTCTTCTTTTAAGATCATCAATTTCAATATCTGCGTAAAAAGTATTTTTAATTGCTTTAAATTTAGTTGCAACTTTATGAGCTTCATTAATTGCTTTAGTGAACTTGGCAATTTCGTTGTCGATATCTTGAATGCTGTTGATATTTGGAGATATTCGCATTCTGTTGTTGCATTCTATTTTGAATTTTTGCCAGTTAGTATTGGGTATGACATAGTTTGGCGGAATACGGCTAGTAAGCAGAGTCATCAACACAGGCCAGTGATTGGAACTGAGGTCATTGATTGTTTCGGGCTGGGAATAAGACGTAATTCCTTGCACAAGAAAAAAATCTATGGTGGATTGTTGTAACCCCGGCGGGCTAAAGGTAGGTGTAGGTGGATATAGCAGCAGATAGTTGTTGACATCGTTATGTCCTTTTAAAGTGTTGCCGTTTCTATTTGCGTATCTACAGTTCCATTGGGAGTGTTTGGAATTAAAGTCTCCTCCAACTCTGATCTTATCGTACTTATTCATGATATTATCAAGCTCGGTTGATGTTAAATTTGTGGATGGTGGAACGTACATGGCACCGACATAAAAAGGACTGTCTAGATTTATTTTTAGTACTAACACCTCAGCCGTTACGTCGGGTTGTGCGGTCGATTCGTATGGCAACCCTTTTTTAATGAAAATAGCAACACCACCTGCCCTGCCTGTCAATCGATCTTTCCTGAAGACTAGAAAATTTTTAAATTTTAATTTATCGCTCGCCTGTAGCCAGGTTTCCGTTATTAGAGCAATATGGATATTATTTTCTTCTAAAAATAGTTCTAGATCTTGCATTTTGTTTACAACGCTTGTAGCGTTCCACGTCATTATATTAAGGGTTTCGTGGTCGTAACTACCCATTAAACTCTTTAGCACATTTGATGAATGCCGACATTCGAGCAGCACCATCCACGGTACTTGCCATGACACGATTTAACTCGCGCAGAGCGTTTAACATTTTATCCAAGTTGCACAACGATTCTAACTTTTTCATTTCACTAAAATGTGAATCCAAGTTATCCATACCTACTGGGTTATTATTTCGCGATGTACCAACATAATTTACCGGATATTGGACAACCTGGCTTGCTTGGCCTCTTGTATGAACTTGAGTATTCATTACCTGTGCAGGTGTTTCAAATTGTGGGTTTTGTAGTACCGATGTATATGAAGTGTCGGGTACTACTGTTCGTTTTTTTCGAAGTTCTGGAAACTCCTTCATATGCATTTGGTAGCCTCTGGATGTAATTACCTTTGGTGTGGGTGGTCTGATTACCTTCTTTAAAGTTTTAATAAAAACGGGGCAATCTCTCGAACTTGCTATGTGCGTCCCGTGGCAGTTCGCGCATTTTGGGGTTGTGAGATCCAAACTTGTACAGTCTCGAGTTAAATGACTTCCAGCACAATTTCGGCAAGCCATCTTAATATTGCAGTTATTAGCTGCATGCCCATACTGCTGGCATCTATAACATTGCGTAAGCCCCTTTCTGGCTCTGTACTTCTCCCAATAAACTCTTGTATTGGCCACATATCTTATTCCCTGAATTTCGGTGAACGTTATTTCGTTTTCGAACGCAACTTTATATTTAGGATACATTTTATTATCCTTATTGAGTAGTTTGCAGCTCACCGCTTTTGCATTTTGCAATTGTAAGGCTGCCAGAACTTCCTCCTCATTCATGCGGTGTACGCCTTTGAGAACAGCCATGGACTTTTTCTCATTGGCCAGACTATATGTATGAAATTCGGTATTATTTTTTATTAGATCCTCTTTTAATTTGTGGAAGTCGTCAATGTCTTCGGTAACAATTTTTAACTTATCACCGAGATATTTTAAGTGGAAATTCTTTTTCACTATGCCTTTTATTACATTTGTAAAATTGATGTGATTTTTTGGTAATTTGGTAATTACAATTGGTTTTGGCTTTATACTATTAGGAACAATAGCACAAAGTGACTCTGGTGTTACATCAGAACTTTCCATTGTCTCATCATTTTGTAATAAACCAAATTTGTTTGTGACGTCAACGTTATATATTGTTTCGTCAGAATTGGTTTTATCTGAATCCTTCTTGGACTTCTTCGACATGTTTTTATCTTCAGTATCTTTACTGATACCTGGTAAACTTAGGGAACTATTACCTCGTTTTAATTTGTGTTTTTTAGACATCTCATTTGGACTCGCAAAATTGCTTTCGCAAACTTCCAAAAATTTGTCTATCACATGCGCTGCATTAGCGCAATTGTTCTTATTTATTTGTAATTTAGCCTTAATTTCGCTAATTAAATTAAACACTATACTAAAATTTTAAAAATATTGCACAATTTTTAATATCACGTCACCGGATGCACTATCACACGCTTGTAAACACAACCGCTCTCTAACACAGCCGGACGTTGAATGATAGTTCGAATTTAAAATCGCATTTAAAAATTCATACCGGCGATAAACCGTTTAGTTGTGTAATTTGTGATTTTAAATGTTCACGACGTCCTGGTTTAAAAAGGCATTTAAAAATTCATACCGGCAAGTAACCTTTTACATATAAAATTTATAATGTTAAATGTACAGGGACGCGACACTACTGACATACTTTTAACGTGGCATAAACAGCAAGATGGCAACAGATTGAAAAAAAAGACGCGTTAAGACATATAATGTGGATCCTGTATATTAGTGTATTAAATGTATTAAAAGAAATATGGATTTTGTTATTGAGAATAGTGAATTCTATAAATGGGGGATCGACTGATGCTCTGTGAAATGGGTAGGCACTCTGGAAGCCCCATCTACGAAATGCATATAACGTGGCCATCAATATGACCTTTCGAACAGAAGTAAATTTTGTTAAATATGTTTTTATCAAGTTTTATATTTTTACTATGCAGAAAAAAAAAAAAAAAAAACATTTTTTTTTTTTACATATTATATTTCGTTTCTAACTTATGATGCATAATGTCAAAATAGTTTCAGGTAAACCCCCCTTCCTGTTCGGCGAATTAATTTATTTTCATGTAGCTTCCTGCCAACAGCGGATCTGGTTAAAGTTTATGGAGGGGGTAAATACATGTTTTGTAATAAAATTAAGGGAAAATTAAGGTATATTTTTAAAATTTGTATTGCAATGAAGATTCATGGGGGGGGTAGTTACCTCCATTACCCCCCCGTAGATCCGCCCTTGCTTCCTGCGGCAGGAAAAAGCTTATATTCATAATTTTGAATGATTTCTTTGCTTCGTTTAGACGCTATTGTGTTCACAGTTGTCCTTCCAAAAATGATCAGAATGGTTCAGAGAACCTCAAAACATGTAAATCTGTCAGAAAATTGAGAGGTCAAATTTTGCCTGATAACAATACTTTTCTACTTGGGGGCTGGGAAAGTAAAAATCTGGATATTTTTAAGCCTCATTTGATTCAATGGGCATTTAAATTCATTTCAAAATATAATTGTAATTTTTACTTTCCGAACCCCTAGGTAAGGAAAGTATTGTTATCAGGCAAAATTTGACCCCCCAATTTTTTGACAGATGTTCACGTTTTGAGGTCCCCTGAATCCATTTTTATCATTTTTGGAAGGATGTCAGGGTGTATGTGTGTGTGTATGTAGTACGTCTGTGAACACGATAGCGTCTAAACGAAGCAAGCAAATCTTTCCAAATTTTGCATATAAGCTTTTTCCTGTCGTAGGACGAAGCCAGATGAAAATAAATTAAATCGTGTAACGCGAAAGGGGGGTGTACCTGGAGCTATTATGACATTATGCGTCATAACTTCGAAACGAAATTAAATATGTAAAAATATTAATAACAAAAAATTAGCGCTATGGAATTTCCTACATTTTTTGTCCTACAAGTTTTTCTCTAAAATATACAGGGCGTTTCAAAAAATTTTGTATTTGTAAATAAAATAGTAAACCGCATTCTACTAACGAAAATAAGATGAAAAGTTTCTAATAACATGGGTCCAAAAATGCTTCGTTTGCAAGATATATTAGGCATTCAAAAGTTTTTTCTTCCTATTTTGGCAAAATATGAAATTTTTCATCGATTTACTGTTGAAATTATGTAACCATGTTATTTAAAAATATAATATAAAAATTTGCGTCTGTTCGGAAAGTTATGCGATGGCCACATCAGATTTTTTATATTTCTTCCTTAATTAAACACTTCTTAATAACTTAAAACTTTATTTACATAAACCATTTTTGTGGTTTTGTCAAAAACGATCTTACAAACATGTAGTGCCCAAGATAATTTCAAAATTATAATTTTTTTTTGGTGAATTTTTGCATTTCTTAATCTTTTGCAGATTGCTCTTACAATCGAAGTTTAAAAGCAACTTTTCTACAAGTTTCTGGAGTGACCGCCACGTGGAAGGTTATTTATACACTCCTTATAAATTTTCAAACCTGCCTGCTTGAACCAGGCTCAAAATTACACTCTTCATTTATACTAAAATTTTAGCTTGACCGCCTCAGTGTGGGTCAATCCGACACTGGCTTAAATTTCAGCTCAACTTCTCGCATTATTACCTTAAAAACATATTGCCAACGCAAATAATAAATTTTCTTAACAAATGATTTTCAAATAAATAAAATCATTCATATTCGCACAAAAATCAAAGCTTTTTTGGAAAAATCACAATATATTATTACGTGAATGACGGACGATTTTATGCCCGGTACTGTAATTATATAGACCTACTTTAAATATCGCACCAACTAATTATGAGCATGACAACACTGCGGAAAAATACAGTTGACAACGTAGCGAAGAACTACCAATGAAAGACGAGTTATGGTGGGAGGAAGCGACGTTACGAACAAGCGGGAAGACTACGCTGGGGTTGGTCGACGAGGGTAGTTGTTGTCATTGTCAACATTGGGAAATAATTTAATGTTACATTTTCATTTATGTGCACGTTTTGTTAGCTAGAGTATTTACAATAGGGTGAATATTATTTGTATATTTTATTTCAAAGTGGGTAAACTCGTTACTTCCAAATTCGGTAACGTAATTTACTGCATATTATTAAGATATGAATTTAACGTTAATCAGATTACCGGAAAGGGCCTGCCAGGCGTCCAGTTAACCGAGCGATGCCATTAATTTAAATTAATCTCGTTGCATATAGCGTAAATTTTATGACAAGCTTGATACATGCACCCCCATAGTGATGGGAATCTGATTAAATTTAGTGTTCCGTTTTGTAAACTAAGTGCTAGTAACGCTTATTGTTGGAAGGGTCGAATTACCGACTTTCACTTTTGTATAACCCAAGTCAGGTAGTGACGGCAAACAAAGGAAATATTTGCTTTGTATGAAATTCTTTGAATAACATGGCGATTGCATCTTAGCTGATAACAGCGAGACAATCAAGCTTATACGAATAATTATTATTAGTATGTAAAACAAAATGTTTATGAATTTTAAGTAACAAAGTTACAAATCTTACCGCACTATGATTATAATTGATAATTAATATGAAATTTATATTGTATGAAAATTACCCAAGGGGTAAAATTATATCTAAGACTGTGTGTATTAATTTGTATAAAGGATTTTACTTTACTTTCTTTCCTTTGACTCATGCAATCGTCTGTCTTTGTGTTCATTCACCTACATGAGGAGTTTCCAACGAACTTGGGGTAATTTTTGTAATTAAGCGGGTTTTAGGTTATTTACACAACGTAGGGTGTCTTGGCTAGATCACGAGCTTACGGATGGGGGCCACGGCGGTCGCGTTTGAGGTTAGGTGCGCTCGCTTAGGCGTGAAGTTCGGTTTGCGCTTAGGGAGATGATAGTGGGAAATTCAAATACTTGGTTGCAAAATTACAGTACATAATATTATACGTCTGCTGAATTCCGGGATTAATATTAATGTTTTTGGTCAGGATTTTAGAGTTATGTGCAACTTTCCATTGTAGAATATACTTTTATACAGCTTTAATGTTGTTAAATTGTAACTATTTCACCGGTTTTACGAATACTCTGACTTGAATTTAAACATTATAAAACGGAAAAAAATTTGAAATAAACATCCGAAGACGACTAGCGAGTTCAGTTTTGTGAACTTCCAAATTAATTTAAAAAAAACAACTTTATTTCTGTACAATACTGAGGTGGTCTATTTGACAAATACTGCACTAGATGGCGCTTGGGGGGAGCTTGCTATAAAATGGTTTCAGTCTGACCATGAACTTAGTCTGACGTTTCCGAAGGTCGTTTCAGTCACCATTTTGAGAACTTCGTAGTTCGTTGCGACTTTGGTAAATATTAACATATTGCGGTGACTTTAATTATTTACGTTAGCCGCACACTTTTTAAGTAGCAAGTAAATTGACTATGAATATTATTGATTTTTCCGTGCTAGCTCTCTTTTTATATCTTTCATAAGCATGAGTAACCCTTACCTCAGAAGTCGGTTCCTTTTAGCTTTAACTTTTTCTGAAATAAAAGGTTTTGTGGGAATGCAAAAATTCCCCAATGATACGCATATGAAATTGGTAATTGAATCAAATTTATTAAACATTAAACAAATCAAAAACGCAAACTTATACTACTAATGAAATCAATATTAACAATAAACATCCTTAAAATTACGCGCGACTCAAAGTTTATTTTTCTTTACGTGGCGTTATGTTTTTTAAATCGTTCACTCCCGCCGCGAAATAGTTATTAAAGTTTGGCTTACCGACCACAGATGCTGTTGTTGTCTGTCTTAAATCTTCTGTGTTTATCGAGTGACCCACGCTTGGTAAAAATTCCAGATTTTTCTTATCAATCGCCTTTTGAAATTTGTGTTGGTGCTCCAATAACCATTTACTGCAATTCTCGCTTCAATTCACTTACAATCACTTCACTAAGTATCGAAGGTAAGTATCTTTAATTTTTATTTAATCTAAACTTACTAATGATCTGTGAATATTTTGCAAATTAATTGTATACTTTTCTTTTTAGTTCTACACACATTTATGTTGGATTTGTAATCCAATTAATACATTTTTCTACGGAGACGAAACCTACACGTCCGTCCCGTCGTCGCACTTATGTGAGAAGCCTTGTTTATTTTTCCCGTTTCCAGGGTTTTTACGATTTTTCATTTTTCTATCCCACTTGGATAATTTCATTATCAAAGTAAGTTTACCGCACCTTTGATAATTCTTATCATCTTTTAAATGTCATGAAATTATTTCCACCTTTGATTTCAGCGTTCAAACTTTGCATTTATCGTTGCCGTACCGACTTGCCGCCGATTGTCCACTCGCGACACGTTGAAGCCTCGGATGACTTTTAGTCGCATTTTGTCGTCACACCGATTTAACAACAACCAAGTAATCTTATAGTTTCTTTCTTCGCACTTACTTAAACTATCCTAATTATACAAATTTAAATTACTAATCTCTAACATTAAACAAATTTTCTGGAAATGTATAAATTTGTGAAATTGATCATTTTTGTCATATCATTGGTGAACCTTTCCATTCCTCACCTGTATTTTAAATTATACGACTTCCTTCGAGTCTTTTAATATACCTACAGAAACCTTCTCCGTTGTAAAGGAGTTCTCATGCAATTATTGATAAATTAAGTGCTTATTTAATCTTATTTCTTTCATTGACAATTGAAACACCGTAATATATTCAAGAATCAATAATATTTTGCTAATTAAGCAGGGTCATTTTATACCAATCCACGAACATTCTAACGTCTCCAAAATTAACGAAACGTCATATCAAGATTATAGCTCAAGTGCCGCCACCCTCGAAAGATTAACAAAATATGGAAAAGGACGGTAAAATTTTGGATACTCTTCATAATTTGACGGTAAGCATTAATGAAGTTAAACAAGAAGAGTTGGAAGATATGAAATTTAATTTAGAAGATTTGCATCATTCAATTGACATCAAAGAAGAAGACAACGACTCTGAACATTTAAAACAAAACAGTTCGAATATATTTGGGTATGCAGTTTGCAAATATAAATGTGTTCGAGAATCACATTTAAAAAAACACTTCATAATATTAATGACCGCAGGAAGCTGTTTGTTTGTGAAATTTGTGACTATAAATGTTCATGTTGCTCAAAATTAATCCGTCATTTAAAAATTCATACCGGCGTGAAACCATTTAGTTGTGAAATTTGTGACCAAAAATTTGCAGAACGTTCAAATTTACAATTGCATGTAAAAAACCATTACGGTGATAAACCTTTCAGTTGTGAAATCTGTGACTTAAAAGTGCACTAAGAACA
The DNA here is from genome assembly GCA_932274525.1 of Podabrus alpinus. Lineage (NCBI taxonomy): Eukaryota > Metazoa > Arthropoda > Insecta > Coleoptera > Cantharidae > Podabrus > Podabrus alpinus. The sequence goes on along the minus strand of OW026452.1, from coordinate 39,398,392 downwards.
AATGTAATTAATCATTTAAGAACTCATACCGGCGAGAAGCCTTTTAATTCCAGCCAGATCCACCCAAAAAAGGAAGTAGCACCATCAAAACCGGTCGCGGGGAAAAGCCCCGCAAGGCCTAGGTTTTCCCCATAGTTTTTTATGTCGTTTCAATGCTAATTTTACGTACTTTTAAAAAGTCGATATTGGGGTTGTGTTTCAGGATTTCACCCAAAATATTTTATCTATAGACAAATATAAGCATGTTTTTAGTGTGTAGCACACGAAAATTTTTTTCCGGTGGTTTCGTTTGTGGGATCGTCGCCGATTTGTGTCTAATGAAGAGGCCATCACTGAAACAAGCGCCTATTTTGAGGGCCTCGAGAAATCGTATTATTTGGAAGGGATAAAAAAATTGGAAAAACGCTGGATTAGGTGTATAGAGCTAAAAGGCAACTATGTTGAGAAATGAAACGTTTTTATGCCGAAAAAATATCCTAAATTCAAAAAGTCACCGACTTATCAAACCGCCCTCGTACCGTAACGCCCCTGCGTTGCAGACCTCTCGTAGGATTTTTGATCGAAATCTTTGTATTTTCATAACATTTGTCGCACTTGCGGATCCCCACAACTGAGCTCCGTATGTCCATACCGGCTTGATGATGGATTTGTAAATTGTTACAACCCTAATTGACATTAACGATTAAGTATCGAGTTGGTAAGCGGCTCCCAAATAAGTCTACAGTATTGATTAACAGGTCTAATTCTGTAACTCCTTGTTTAGAGTAAACAATTTTAGTAAAGTTTGGATTCACAAAACAGTTTTAAACGTCTTTCCTTGAGAATGGTATTCTGTAACCACACTTGAACGAATTCGTAAAAGGGTTCGTTCCTAATTTCGAAGAGGTCTACATCGACCTCTTAATACCTAACCTAAGATTGTTAGTATTATATCCCATAATATGTTGAACTGTATTTCAATGCCTAGCCAAAATTCGGAAAAATTCAAGAATTGTAATTAAAAATTAACATGTTTTAAAAATTGAAAATGTAACGAAAATTGTAAATGAAATTGGAAAGGAGGGGGATTTGGAAAATGGATATCCTTGTGCGCAGGCAAAAGGAACTTTTGCGTTGGAAGGAGAAGGGGGTCAGTCAACGCCGGACAGTCGAGCGGATAGGACGCTTGAACGGAGTCTACGCCGAGCAGTGGAGCTGATAGGACGCTTGAACGAAGTCAACGCCTGATAGTCGAGCGGATAGGACACTTGAACGGAGTCTACGTCGAGCAGTGGAGCGGATAGGACGCTTGAGCTAGATGTTAGTAAAAAGTTTGTATAGTGAATTATTGTGTAAATAAAAACGAGAATTTGGTTTAAAAATTGTAAGAGTGCGTTTTATTGAAGTGGAGAAGAGAATTTGGAAAGAAAAATAAATTTAACAAAAATATTCAGAATTCGCGGATAACAAAAATAAATGGTTGGTCCGTGGACAGAAAAAAATATTAATATTTTAATAATATATGATTTATTATTTTATTGCAATATCACAAAAATCTGATGTGACAACACATTACTTTCCCATGCAGTAGATTGCACTTCATTTTATATTGAATATTAATAAAATAGATGTTAATTAAAAAAAATTTTAACTAATTGTGTATTTTAATAAAATACACAAATTATATTGAGATATCAAAGTTACGAAATTTAATTTGTAATTTAACATGGTAACTCATATTTTTTTAAAATCACTTATTTTATATTTTCATTTTAACAATAAAATAACATGTTTGCATTGAAAAATGTTTAAAATTGTCATTTTCCAAAAAAAATTAGAAATTTGCGGGAGTTATATTTTATAACTTAACAAATTATTTTTTAAAAACACTTGAAACTTTTTATTTTATTAATTACAAATTCTTGATTACAACTTGTTTTTATTAATAATTGACATTAATTATATTTTATTACACTATGAATTTAACTAATAACTACTTGATTATTACTAAATGAATACTTGGACCCGAAATTTTATATTTTTGCGAGTTTTATACTGATTTGTTGATTAAACCCATAATGTGCACTGATAACCTTGTTTTTACCATTTTTCAGATGTTTTGCTACCACCTTAAGCCTTTTTTAAACAACAATTTTAACCCTTTATATTTTTTTTCTATTTTTAAAAATTGGGTTCAAGTAACCCAGCGCTGGGGCTACTTGGTCCAACTCAGCAAATCCATTAGAAAAGGCTGTAAAACAGGACCCATGATTTTTAAATAAAACTCAAAATATACATTTTAGTGAGCAAACTATTTATTTAAATTAATATAAAACCAACATATTGTAGTGAGCTTTGCCTTTAATACTACTAATGCCACACGTTGGGCCGTCAAATTCTGCTCTTTGCTGTTACCTTTAAATAGAGCTACCGTTACGATGCAATTTTGCAATGTACGGTTGAACACGGATAAACTCCGTCAATAGAAATGTTATCGATTTTTAAATAAATCACTGTAAAACCTCGGCTAGATCTTTATTAAGCATGGACTTACCTTATCTCTAGGGTTGAGTTCGTTCCGGAACCAATAACTGTATATGCTGAAATCAAATATTTTGGATCCCGGAACAAGGTTACACAAAAAATGCTCCGTTTTAAATGCAATTATATTTTTATAATTATTTATTATAATATATATAGGCTATTATATATATATTATAATATATTAGAACAGCCTCTCTGGAGATGAAGTGTATACACTTCCCGCGGTTCGGAGCCCGCGTTAAACAAGTAGGTCCCCTATGTGTGTGATAGTACTACAAACGCACAACACATACATAGGAGAGAGGTCGCCAACATCCGGTAACGGATAGGCACGTTAAGAAGAAGAAGATATAAATTTATAATTATATTAACTGTAAACGAATACCGCACGCGTATGTAAATTTTCCAAAAATTTTCACTAATTTTTATCAAAAATAAAGTTTGCTGTGAAATTACCTTTAGATGGTTCTTTATTCTCATTGGTGGGATGTTTGACCATGAAAATCTTATCGTTACAAGTCTCGATGGGTAATTCTGTACTTGATAACCATGGATAAATGTTGGTGCGTAATGAAGACCACGTGTAGTTGAAATCGGTTTTGTGCAAAAATATCTTGAATCCCTTACTTTTTCTAATAGAAAAGACTGCTAAATCACGTAAGTACACTTTCTTTACTATTTTACACACTTTTTCGTCGAGTTTAATTAAAATTTTTACTAATTAACTTTATTTTTGCTAGAGCATCAAATTACACCACTACGCCATTAAAATTCAACAACCAACCTTTTTTCAACTGTTTTTCCAAGCAATCGCCTAACATTTCACGGCTATCGTGATAAATTGTCTTTATCCATATAAAAATCAATATCACATATACAGGTTCGTACTCGCCCATTTTGAATTGTAAAATTTTTAATAAAATTTTATCCATTTCAGATTAAATCGATTTTCTACATCCCGTTTCGTGGTTATTTGGTAAAATTGGTGAAGATGGATTATTCTTTCACTGTCCATTGATTTCGGAGCACTCCTAACGTCGTTATGTAAAGTTTTTAATTATTTAAAATTTAACGTTAACACAAATTTTATATTTTTTAAGCAATTAACAATATTTTGATTTTAATTTAAGATTACTTATAATTAAACAATTTGATTTTATGTTATTAACAACATTTTTATATTAACGGATTATTAAAATTGTTACATTATTAAATTATTTTTGTTGACTTGTTCCGTGACTTGTATTTCAAATTAATGTATGATATTGAACTAAATTTTGGTATCGGACGAAACTATCCGTTCGATTTCAATAAGTCTCATGCTCTTTTATTATAAACAAATTCTTGAATCTTAACGTACGCATTTCTATTGACGTGGTCAGTGTTGGACACCGCAATATATATAAAAAAATATTCTTAGGCAAACATAATTTCTCAAATAGGAATATAATCTAACTACAGCTAAAACCAATTGAAATGCTCATTATTTAAACATTAGAAAGAATGAAAACTCCTCTCTTTAATAGCATGGGTGGATTTATTTTCTATTTTACGCATATTTCCTACTTCCAGGGGTTCTCTTGTACTTTCGGACCATTTTGATTCCCAGATCTGCAAATAAACGGGTATAAATAGTAACTAACCACTTTATATTAAAAGATTACAAACCTTACTTAACATAATTTAGTGATGAAATGTGGTCGGGGGCTACTTGAAACCGGGTTCAAGTAGCCCCATTTTAAGGCTACCAGTGCACGTTTACTAACTTATATAAGTTACTTAGTTAATTATATAGATATATCTTGAAACACTGTTATTTTATTAAGAAATAGTGTCACAAGTTATAATGTTGTGAACTAGGGGTACCGTAAACTCAGATAGTTTTAAATAAAATACCACCGAAGATCATTTTTACACATATATTAAAAAACGAATAAAGAATAAAGTATTAGAACAAAATAATAAATACAACTTACGAACTAAGTATTCCTTAATTTCTGTATCCTGTGATTCTTAAATATTTCTTCCTTATTTTAAACAACCCATTATAAGCCCATTTTTACTTTTACACTACATTCTATTTATAACTAACTACCTCTCATTTTCACTGTCAATCCAATACTGACTTTTCTAACTAACAACCATTTCCTCTCCTACGCACTTGGGTCCAATCCATGGGTCCAATCACCCTTAGCACACATCCTGCACGTGTATGCCTACTTTCTGAATTTCATCATTCTGCAATACTTGACAGTTTTAATTCTTTCACTAACCAGGGGCGTATCGTCAAATATTTAAATTGAATTATTATTTGATTTTCAGGTTTTGACAATACCCTCCGGGTCATGAAAACGACTGCCCCAAGGCGTAACAAGTGTCAGATATCTTAAAAAATAAATCCTCAACTAACTAAGTACACATCAAAAACATAAAACATACAACATTTTTAAAAAAAAAATTCCTAATATTTACTATTTACCATGTCTCTCTAAATTACAACAATATTAAAATTAAAAAAATTCTAAGAAAACTATGAAGTGGTCGTATTGAAAATCCAAGTTCAACGTCACATCTTCCATTATAATTATTTTAAAATTTATTTTAAAATTATCCTAAAGATCATCCCACTTTGTTAATTTTTTATATATATTTTGTGGCTTTATCTCGGTTTGATCGGATAGCCTTTGCGTAATTGCATACTAATTCCCTGTAAGGATTGTTGTTATTTATTATTAATTTGTTATTGTTATTAATTAAATTGGTCGTTACCTTTTTAAACATTTCATGTCGTAACGTTATTTGGTTTAGTGGCTATCTGTTTCAATCATTTCGACTTACAGAACAACATCTGTCTGAACTTGTAATATTCAATACGTTTTTTTAAAAAAAATTAATTAATTAAAAAAAAAAAATTGTTGTATTTCAGAGATTCATAACTTAAATTATTGAAATGGTTTCTTATTAAAGCTAATTAATCCTAGTAAAACTATCACTTAATTCATTTACATTTGATATTTACATACCTTTAAAATTTACTTTTACACCTTACATTTATTTATATTTACAATTTACAACAGACATTTATTTGTATTTGAACTTTACCCGTTTCGTTAATCCACCTGTATTTTTCATTCTGTGCTTTTTCTTTCACCTTATTACTTGCCCTATTTTTCCTTCACATTGTGCCTCTATTATTACATCCATTCTTTCCTTTAAATTCATTCATATCTTTTCATTTGTTTACATCATTTGAATCCAAGTTAATTGCCCTATTTTTATTTTACAAATATTTTGGCTGGATTTACTTTTTAATTATTGTGCCCAACTTTTAAAATTAAAATTTCTAACAAATGGTGTCTAACTTTTAACTAATACGGTAGTTTGCCTTATTTTTATTTTACATATTTGGCTGTTAGATACACCGGACACTTTTTATTTTCTATTTGGTTTATCGATATTACAATTTTTCCTTGTGCCTTTCTTATTTTATCTAGAACGTTTCATTACCATTGTAAACAATCTATAGAGAAGTTGGTGGAAAGGTGTTAAAATTTTGAGCTCAATCATCACCCATTCTTCTACATAGATCGCTTTTACAATTTAGGACCCTATTGGTAACATATAACATAATTTAATCTACCTTTTAATTCACTTCAAATTTAATTACTCTGCTTTTAAACTATTTATCACTTTTTTGGCACTTTATAATTTTCTTCTTCAAGCTTTTCTCCTTCCTCTTGGCGGAATAGTCTCATAGGCGTAGCACTTTCTTTATTTCACATTTTGTTTTTCTAATCTTCTAACTTTTCAGTTTTGTAAAGTTCACTGTCGCGCGGCACTGTTTACTTTCACTTTTCAAAGTTCGGGGTTCTTTCTTTTAATTTTCTACTTGACCTTCTTAGTTAGACGGCTTTCCACTTCCATCAACATTTTGACTGTTATTTCTCCAAATTGGATTACGTGTAGACGATAATGATTTATACCTCCCAAATTGGTTGACCCATAATTATGTCCATTTGCCTCACTTTGAATGTATGCCTTCATTACTTATTCGTAATAAGTAATAAGTGCCCGGCACCTCCACCATTATGTCACAAGTTATAATGTTGTGAACTAGGGGTAGCGTAAACTCAGATAGTTTTAAATAAAATACCACCGAAGATCATTTTTACACATATATTAAAAAACGAATAAAGAATAAAGTATTAGAACAAAATAATAAATACAACTTACGAACTAAGTATTCCTTAATTTCTGTATCCTGTGATTCTTAAATATTTCTTCCTTATTTTAAACAACCCATTATAAGCCCATTTTTACTTTTACACTACATTCTATTTATAACTAACTACCTCTCATTTTCACTGTCAATCCAATACTGACTTTTCTAACTAACAACCATTTCCTCTCCTACGCACTTGGGTCCAATCACCCTTAGCACACATCCTGCACGTGTATGCCTACTTTCTGAATTTCATCATTCTGCAATACTTGACAGTTTTAATTCTTTCACTAACCAGGGGCGTATCGTCAAATATTTAAATTGAATTATTATTTGATTTTCAGGTTTTGACAATAGAATGCAAACAAAAAACTATCTTTACCTTGATGATATCAGATGTTTCCATGAACTTACATGTGGAAGTTTTCAGACACTAAAAACAACTGTTTAGACAACTTGCAATCATAACCTCAATCAGAAAATGGCGGGAATAGCAGAAACTTTGTTTCATGCACCAGGGCTAGAAGGTCAACTACGTCTATATATTGAGTTTTATAGGACCAGGACGGATTTTAAGCTCTTTTTTCTCCGTGGTTCAAGTAGCCCCGGTTTACGGTACTTAAACAATACTACTTGAACTTCTTTTCCTGTGGATCTTTTATTGACTTTACATAATGCAATTTTAGCATTTCCCATGGGAAATGCAAATTCAGTAATACTAGATAAAGGAAGTATTTACTCCTGTTCTTATAATCTTATGACTACGTTTATCTAATATTACTGTATTTGATTATAGAATATAACTACAACACATTACTTTCCTATTTAGTAGTTTCCACTTCATTTTGTATTAAATATTAATAAAAAAGATGTTTACTCAAAAAAAAATTTAACTCAACATCTTTGTTTCGATAGAGTGGACTGTAGTTTTAATTGTTGTGAAAATCACTTGGTTTTAAATGGAAACTTTGAATAAATCAAACAACGGTTATGAAGACATGTTTATTCATTTGCGTTACAAGTAATAATGACGCTTGACTGCGCCAAGCGTATGCGCCTGCATGTCAGTTTATTTTCTCATGCTAAACTTGAATATTTACGTTAACAATTTGGAAGGGTGGTATTGTTCCCCCCTTCGAATTGGATCGTTCCTATTTCAGGTAGCGCCCATTTCTGTGTGAATTCACACAACCCGCGTGTACACCGGTTGGACAGCCCAGCCGTGTAGTAGAGACGACTAAATTGCGACCGTGCGTCACGCGCCCCTTTGCTCGTTTAGATCAACCCACACCTTCGCGGCTTGAGCTAGCCACCGAAGAAATAAAAAACACTCGCGGTTCCGACACAATTTGAAGCACGCAGGCAAAATATGGGCTACCTACCTTAATCAACATGGGATGCCACTAGCTGGAGTCGAGATGGTCGTGGATACTCCATAGATCCAATGTCAATTAGGGAAGACAAAATAGAGAGGGGAAGTCACAATTGATAATATTATGGGCGCCACTGTATTTTTGTACAATCACCCTCCGAAAGTAATACAGTACTTCAATAGAATGGGGGGGGGGTGAGTCAAGAGTAAAAGATTCCACAAACAGTGAACAAAATTTAATAAGATATGGATTAGTTTCGACGAATGAATACAATATTTGAAAATAATAATAATAAAATTTAAATAATATTTCTTAAAATATAAATATTATTGCATAAACCAAATTAATAGAATTTTACACTTTAAATCAAGTTTTTCAAATTTCGTGCTTAAAACAATACACTTATAAACACTAATAATTAAATATACAAATGGTTAAAATAAATGTGGGCATCCAATATATGCCCGACACTTTGAAGCAAGTGTTAGCATACAAACATCCAGTAAATAAAAATTAAAACGGAATAAATTAACCTCGGTACGTTGTCTTTGAGGAAAATAGTGACCGGAATAAATATTCCACAAGCCCCTCGAGTCGAACGGTTGAGATTCAAAATAAAAGGTTAGTAAATTTAAAACTACTTAATGCTAAATATATAAACAAAAATAATATAATTATTGAGGAAATTAATAATTATAACTTTTACAGATATGTAGTGCATGGCTATATGTAATGAACTTAGGAATTAAAATAAGACATTGTTGATAATCAACACACAAAGTTTTAACGTAAATTTTTCCAATACGACACTGAGTTTGGTTGAAAACCTCAAGAGTTTTAATAATCAATAGCTTAATCATTGAAATTACAAACGAAACCGTAACTAGTTTAATAAATTTCCGATTCAACAAACTCAGTCATACACTGAATGTTTATTAACATTTCAGTTAAATTATGAATCGTTAGTTATAAAAATATCTAATTTAAAATAGAAAATAAATCATTTGAACTTTAGTTAAATCATTAATTTACAAGAAATAGCCATTTCATTAAATTATCATCTTACATTCATTTAATAATAATTATCCGATTTATAGAAATCTAATTACATGATTTATTTAATATTAGCATAATTTTCATCCACTTTTTTGGATAAAATATATAAATAGTATCGAAGATTTTGTTATGTTATTCTTAAATTTATTTAATTAGATTCAATTTTTTTTATAAAAACGGACGGAGGATACCTGCACCTTGCGAGCTTTCTTTCCATCTTTCAAGCACTCGTTTTCCATAGACAACTTTCGCATCTCTGACAATTCGAGCAATCCCATTGTTGTACACGCGGTTGAAGTGTTCATTTCATCCTCTTCTTCTTTGTCTGATCCATCTTACTACATCCAGTACTTCACCTGCATATCGAATTGGCACCTGCTTTTACAATTTGGTTACGTACCTCCGTTATGGGGTATCCATGTGATCTGCACTCCCAGATTGATCATATTATTGGTATTTTATTAGAATAGAAAGAACAATATTAGCTAATTCAAAACCTGCAGGTGCAATTGACGAACAATTCATTTTTGTTTTTGCGCCAACATTTAAAAATCAAAATTTTCTTGAGGCTTATTATTTGAGTGGACCTACGATTGAATTGCAAATTATCTGAAATATTTAACCTAAAAAACATAACTCGATCGTAAATTCTCACCAAAAGTGCAACTTGTAACATTAAATTTCAAATTTAAAAATATCTGTCAAATTTCAAATTTATTACAAAACAGTTCAGCTCAAGTTGTTATTTATATTTCAAAGAGTCTCATTGCTTACCAAAAATTAGAGCAGAGCATCTTGGTTAAAAGATTTCGAAGTAGTTTAAACAAGCAGATGGGGACACAACAATATTTAATGTAAAAAAAACATCAATATAACGTTGTATTTCATACCTCATAATTTGTAATTTATACTGGAAGAGAAATATATTAATTTGAATGAAGCGCTACCGATGGAAGTAAGATATGCACATTGCAGAACAATGCCATGTAAGTGAATGGACGCGGGTCAAATAATTGGTGCCTATAATTTTATAATATTACTGAGAAGTAATTACATAAATTTAATATATTATGAATAAATTGAATAGGCAAATAAAAAGTATTTAATTGAAAGTGGATGGGTTATGAAGGAGGGAAAATTATTTGGAAGTGGAAATAAACTTCATTTTTGCCAAGTACCACAGCAATATGTCAATGGTTACTACATATTATGAGATTTTAAATGCTTTTTAAATTGCGATTGATGTGCACATTTATAGGCGCAACTATCACACCTAAACGGTTTCTCGCCGGTATGAGTTTTTAAATGCCTTTGTAAGTGTGGTTTCTGTGCACAAGTATGCTCACAAATATTACAACTAAATGTTTTTTCGCCGGTATGAGTTCTTAAATGTCTTTGCAAGTTTGATTTCGTTGTACAAGTATACTCACAAATATCACAACTAAATGGTTTTTCGCCGGTATGAGTTCTTAAATGTCGTTGTAAGTGTTCTTTCTGTGCACAAGTATACTCACAAATATCACACCTAAACGGTTTCTCGCCGGTATGAGTTCTTAAATGTAATTGTAATCCTGATTTCTGTGCACAAGTATACTCACAAATATCACAACTAAACGGTTTTTCGCCGGTATGAGTTCTTAAATGTAATTTTAAGTGTGATTTCCGTGCACAAGTATACTCACAAATATGACAACAAAACGGTTTTTCGCCGGTATGAGTTCTTAAATGTAATTGCAAGTGTGATTTCCGTGCAAAAGTATACTCACAAATATCGCAACGAAACGGTTTCTCGCCGGTATGAGTTTTTAAATGTTCTATTAAATGTGATTTGCTTGCACATTTACGGTTACAAATATTACATACTAATGGTTTGCTGACCTTATGAGCTCTTAAGTGACGTATTAAAGTTTCTTTAAGAGCAAGTTTATAACCACAAATTGCACACTCGAAAAAATTTGAACAACTCAGCGTTAAATCTGTAGTGTCGGTATCTTCTTTAATATCAATGGAATGATGCAAATCTTCTAAATTAAATTTCACATCTTCCAACTCTTCTCTTTTAATTTCGTAATTACTAATTGAATTATTTGGAGTTTCCAAAAATATACCCTTGTTTTCTACAATTTGTGATTCTTCCGAAGGTAGCACTTGAGCTGCAAGTAAATCGGTAACTGGTTCCATTTGGAGGATGCAGCACTGCAACTGTACAGGTACAAAATCACTTTTCTTAATTGAAGGCGTTGATTATATGTTATCGATTTAGAAAACTACTGGTACAGTTGACAAATCACTACTATACAAAATTATAAAATGGCGACATTGATGAGTCAGAGGCGATTTAATGCGTGTATGTGTATAGCGCCATCTAATAGAACTAAAAAGAGATTTACTAACGTTAAGTCGTACAACCATTAAGTATAATGGTCGGTTTATACTAAAAAAGTAACGTAACGGAATACAACGTAAGTATATAATGTAAGAGATGCACTTATGCACTGCGGACTTTTGTCTTTGTCGTTGTCTGACAACGACAAAGACACAAATATGGAAGTGCATAAGTCCATCTCTTTTATTTCTTAAATGTTAAATTACGTTACGCTAAATTTTTAGTATAAATTGACCATAAGAATTAGTTAAGAGACGTAACGAGTTCGACCAAATGCGAATTGTATGTCCCTCTTACTCGAACAACAATCCATCCTCGTTCATCTTTACTCTCTTGCCGTCCCACGTCCTAAAACTAATCCTATCGACAGGTAGCGCGCTTTGGTTACGGCGGACGACTATGAACTTATGTCAACCTCTTATCTGTTTTAAATTACTAAAATAAAATAGCGCGCATTCGTACATTTGAAAGAAATTGTATTTATTCCTTTTTATTGTTATGTAAGCACTTTAAATAATATAATAAATTATGGTTTGCTATATTTTCTTTACAAGGTAAAGTATAAAATTTTGAAAAATTTGCCAATTTATAAATCCGAAATTTAAAAATAATAATAAACTATTGAAATGTTAACTTTGCAAGCAGAAAAATAATGATTATACGTAGAGTGCAAACTCGTTTTTATTTTCACTTTTGTGGGCATTTTGAGGTAAACAGTAACAACCTATCCAGAAATGTTCCTCATGCTTCACACATTTTAAATCTACAAGTCGTCAAAAAGTCGTCCAATGGAAAAAGGCACAATTTGAAAATTTTGATTTAGCCCCATGGCAACAAACTTCGATACCTCAAATTTTGTGTGAATTTTTTTAATGGATTCTCTGTAGCCCTTCTACTTGAAAAAATTAGTTAAAATTTTGCAAATGCATGCGCGGTTATGGAAGAAATAAATTTCGAACTCAATTTACTCGAAATGAAAACCACAATATTTAATTATTTTCATATATTTTGCCGTTTACACTACGCTACTGCCGAAACCGTGTATTTCTCAAAAAAATTTATTGAGAATAATTTATAGACCGATTCTTCCAGCTTATCACAATGTAATTTTTATATTTTTTGGACTCTTAATAAGGTCAAAAACAATTTAATTCAACGGAGATGTAAAAATCTCAAAATACATGCTCGTATCTGCACGGTGGAATTATCGCTATCTTTTACCTACCTCGCTGCCCTGCTCGTCAACACATTTTTATAGATATTTGAACATTATTTAAAATCTCACTGTTTTATTGTTAAGGGATATTTATTACGTAGTCCTTCGTAAATAATTTAAAATGCTTCGGCTAGCTTGCTTACTTTTGGAGAGCCTGGGTGCCTCTTTCGTGGACCGTCTACCGGGGTAGGTTTCTGCGAACTTATCCAGTAGTTCAGCTACTGGATATATAAATAATAAAACACAGAATTCAGGGGATAAATATATTAACACACTAAAATGATTGTGGGTGGTTGCACATGAAATACACAACTAATTAATGTTGAAACGATAAAATTACGGTACATAAGTAAAGCTAAAAGTGATACTTTAGATAAATGATTAAAATTAAAATTTAAAAATATTACAAAGTTCTCGGTTTTGAGGGTTGGGAAATAAAACGACAATTTACTTCATCGACATGTTTCGGACCCTAAACGGATCCATCTTCAAGACTATATTGGAATAAGAGACAAAAGTCGATACAGTTACAGTAAAATAAAGTAAAAAACACAATATAAAAATCAAGTTCACCTCGAAGCAAGATGACCCCGTCGTAACTCCCGTAAAAGGTGATCCTGGTGGATTGTAGAATGCGTAGTTGGTGACTCTTTCTAGAGTCTAAAGATGAAAAATCTTTCTAGCAACAATTCGTACAATGATAATTATGACAGTGACAAGAAATATCCAACTTAACAACCCTAAAGTTTACAAATCACTAGGCTATAACGATCATAGGCGTAACGTGCGAGCAAAAAAATATAATTATATATATCCACCAATAATTATTAAAGTCTTTAAAAATCACCAAACGTAACGAAGATCTTGATAAAAACAGGAGCCAAAGCAAAATCAAAACTCGCGGGTGAACACGAAACTGCTATCCTGCGGTCACTTATAAAAGCAGAGTAGTCGCCGTCAAAACGTGAAAAATATAAGTTAGTTGCACTTCAGTTTCTTGTCCCACACTTTAATAACCGATTTATACGAATTATCGATCTGTTCAAAATCTGTGATTTTATTGACGTTATTATTATTTATCAGTATATAGGCTGCTTCCAAAAAAGCTCGCTTCGGGAAGTTGCTTTCGCGTGCTAACACTTGAACATTATCTACACAAAACTGGTGGTTGTGAGAGCACAGGTGCTCAGATAGTCCAGTCTTGTTTGATCCTTTCATTGCATCCAATCTGTGTTGTCCCAATCTTTTAGTTAAGAGTTGTTTTGATTGTCCTACGTATATTTCCTGACATTCACAGGTAATTTTATAAACTATATTACTTTGATATTTTATTGGGAGTTTGTCCTTGGTTTTAGAATAGACCAGGTTCGATAGTTTGTGGTCATTATAAAAGGCCAGGCATAATTGCTTGCCTCGAATATAATCACGAAGTAATGTTTTCATCTTCGTAACCAATTCAGGATGAAAGGACAATTTAAAATAAATTGGCAAAGATTCAGGGACCAACGAGTATCGACTTTTGTCTCTTATTCCAATATAGTCTTGAAGATGGATCCGTTTAGGGTCCGAAACATGTCGATGAAGTAAATTGTCGTTTTATTTCCCAACCCTCAAAACCGAGAACTTTGTAATATAATCAATTTCGAGGGGAAGAAATTTTCCATTCTATAAAATTTAAAAGTATAGCAATGATATTTTTATGAACTAATGATTAATTTCTTAATGGTAATATAAAAAATATCAATAGATGATTAGGTATAAGAATCAATAATAATGCATAACATAAATTGACATGGTACAAGTTATTTGGAAATAGCTTAGATAGATGCAACTTGCGTACGATGCATTTCTAGGTCGCCGTTTCCGTGATTTTGTACAATTTGAAATTTCGACTTCAAGAATACTTGTTTTTACAACTTATGAGACGGTTTTTTCATTTAATTCCACTAGGTTTATTAACACTATGTAATTTGAGACGATTAAAGTAAATTGTTTGATTGCAACACTTGGCGTAGCGTCCCACAGGTGTTGATGAACTAAGGTGAGTGAGGGTAATTACGCCACTGCAGCTAATTACGCCACCTACAAATATCTCCGGTAATAAATGAAATTTTCGAAATATACCGCACGCTGTACCTTTAGGCACAATATTCTTAGTCAATAAAATATAAATGATCCGATTTTGATGGCTAACTTGAGTTTGTCAACCGTTTTTGTTGTTAATGGCGGTGTACGATTTTGTTGATGTAAGTAAGACAAGTATTTACTTTTGCGTGTATGCATTATTTTTTACATGGTAAAAATTTTGCATAATATACTTGTTTTGTTGTAAATTTAATTCTCTTCAAGAATATGTATTACTTTCTGGTGATAAATAATTTCAACGCACAGAAAAATTAGTTTATTCATGAAGTAGTAATGGCTGGCAATTACGCCATGCATTATTATTATTCAGTTCTTACGTTCTTCTTCTTAAGTTCTTTTTGAGTTTACTAGGATTATTATTATTATTACACGCAATAAATGGGTTGAGGATGATCTTAAAAAAGCATTGGCCGATGTGAAATCAAATATCATGTCGGTGGAAAAAGCATCGGATACTTATGGCATTTCAAGAAAGACTTTGCGTCAATACCTTAAAAAAATAAAGGGTTTTTTTTCCATAAATGAGCCTATATATTACAAAAAACTCGTAACATATTTTATTTAAGCATTTATTATAGTAAACTTGCTGTAAAATTAATTTATTTAAATAATTTATTTGGGTGGCGTAATTGCCTGCATAGGTTGGTAAATACGCCAGTTTCCCAACTTTTTGAAAACACACATTTTTTGGAATTGAGAAGACAGCTAAAGCTCTCAAATATTGTTTTTCTTGTACCCAAAAGGTTCCTCTTGGTGGTACCTATTTTTATTTCTTCTCTCTATCGTCAGGAAAATTTTAAAAAATCGACAAAGCTTAAGGTGGCGTAATTACCTTCACTTACCTTATAACTTATTTAGAACTGATTTTAATAATTGTTCGATAATCGATTTAATTTCTTCACTTTTTCAGGTAATTGTCGTTGATAATTAATCAATGTCTTTATGTAAACGGTAAAAGATGATTTATTATAGATAAACGTTCATAGGTAATTTATTTAATTTTACGAGTTAATTGTTAACAATTAAGCGGCCTTTACATGAGGACAGTAACTTGCACAAGTTACTAAAAGCCAGTACTGGAAGACAGTAATATCGATGATTACATGGATATTACATGATTACACGAAGACAGTAACTTGTACAAGTTACTAAAAGCCAGTACTGGATCTTAGCACTGTCCTCGTGTAATCATGTATTTTAGTACTGTCTTCCAGTGTTGCAGGACAGTACAGTGAATAGAAAGCAATCCTATTTACTTGTGCAAGTGGCTACTACCCCCACTTCCAAAGTGAAGTTATATTAAATTTAAAATGTGCGAAGCTAGTAATTTATAAAAATAAACAAGCCCGTGAAGCGGCGCTTAAAGGAATTATTACCGAATTGGGTGTACAAGATAAAAGTGCCGCAGACGTAAAATATAAAATAAAAATCATAAGATCAACGTACGCACAGGAGGTAGCCAAAATAAAAAAACAGCAGCTGAAATTTACGTACCAAAAATGAAATGGTTTTCAACAATGCATTGTTTTTTAAAGAATGTAGATAAGAAAAGAAAAACGTACAGTAATTTGGTAAGTTTAAAATTAAAAATACAGCAAGATGTAATAAATGCATATTCAACTCGTAATATGATATTTACAAAATTATAATATTATAGGTACAATAATAAAAAATACAAAACAATAACATAACCTCAAATTACTTTAAAAGTTGTTTCAAAATAAGTACGGAAGACTTTGTAATATTGAAATTTGAATTTAAATCTCCCGCTGTCATCCTACAAATCTCAACATCCGGAAATTCAAATACCATCGTTCTGAGCCTGCGATCTGTCTAGCAACCCACACGTTGTAAATACCCTACCGTAGTTAATCTCGGTTCTTTCATTGAACAAGAAAGCCCGGTTCGTGAAGATTGCATTACCTCTAAAACATATTTAGCTTACCTACATCATACATAGTGATCAAAGAAAGATACCCTGTTGTTCGATGCAGAATGCGAACGAAGTTCACATTCTCAAACCCAATTGACTAAATAAAACATTAAAATACCAAATTTTGTACTTAGATTTGTAATATTCTTTTGAATATTTACGAGTTTCGCCCTTAGATTTAATTTAATTTAATTACGTACGTACCTATTAACGCCCTCTAGTGCGATTGCTTCGCAATTGCATTAGGTCGATAATTATCATTGTCGATCATTATCACGGTCGGTAATGATGCGGATCGATAAAGGAGATTGTCAAATAAGTACGCTTGGGTGGTAGTTGTTGACAAGCAAGGTGTGTGTGATTTTTTTAATTTCCCGGAGGTATCCCGCAGCCAGTTTTTTTCCCGTTCCGTTTATTGGTTTGCCGGAACTGTGCTACGTGCTAATTGCATCTTTTGGGTGGGATACTCGTTTGGAATTAGATTCGCCGTATGTTTATTTGGCGGGGCGTCGTTCGCCATTTGTAAGAAAATCCACCATTGCCCCTGCAAATCCTGTGCCATCCACAAATTCCGCTGGACCATCAAGCGTTGTACAATCGAAACGACCAAGGTATTGTTCAAAGACAACGACGAAACCTGTAGGAACGGACTTTCGATAAAGTCACGAAGTAAGTGCGATTGTTTTTTTGTCACATTAACTTATCTGTGTATTTTAAATCGCGTAAGTTGTACGTTCCTGTGTGTACCCTTTTTTTTTACATTGGGTAAATTTTGATTGCATTACGTACTGAAAAGTATTGAGGGTCAGACGCCCCTAGTGTTTTTGACATTAACACCGGTGGCGTATCCATCTTGTTTTAACACCAGTGGCGGACCCAACTTGTTTAAAACCCCAGTGGTGTAGCATCTACGATTTGGTGTTAAACACCAGTGGCGTGTTTGTTTTTAGACTACGTTTTTTTATTTTTAATTTTAGTTATTACTGTCTCCTTTGTTATCTTATTTTATTTTATGTTGTTTTATTTTAGCAATTAAGTTTATTGTGTAAGTGCGTAAGCGTCATAACGCGTGTGCTGGCAGGTTGTTGTTGTCGAGCACAGTAGCCTCTTAGAAATTAATACGCTCATCAATTTTGTCGTCAAAATTATTTTTATGTTTTTGTTTAATAAATGTGCCACGCGATTTAGGCGGGTATTATTTACAAAGCCCTTTCCTTGGGAAGACGTCGTGCCTTATTTAGGTTTTTCAACGCATTGTCCTGGTCCTTTCGATTGGAAATCCGGCGCGACCACGTATCCCGGCGTAAGTACCAGAGCGACCTTCAAGGTAAGTTTTCTTACGTTTTCCCTTTAATTAGACCTAGGTGGCGCCCTTATTCATACATCTTTTTCATGATCTCGACCCCCCCCCCTCTGCAGTACAGTGTCCGAGGAATATTATACATATTCAATAAACCCACCCCTCCCACTGGCTAGTTGGCAAACTGTTTCTGCGGAGGTTTCCGCCAATTCCCCCCCCCCCCCTTTATTTGGGAATTCGGCCGTTTACGGGGCAATTTGTTGTAGTTTGGGGATTCGTTCCCAACCCCAACGAGTTGTCCGTCACATAATTTGGCGATCCAACGTGTGGGGCCAGAAGTTCAAAAGGCTAGAAGTTCAAAAGGCCAAAAGTTCAAAAGGCCCTCGAGTTCAAAAAGGCTAAATTTCAAAGAGCCCAACAGTTCTTTTGTTTACACCTTCTATGTTCTTTCTTTTCGTGACGCTTTGTTTGGGAACGCCAAGCAATTAAGTTTCCTTGTTTTTTTGTTGTACCATTTCCGCATTTGATCACCATGTCGTTCAGAATGAATGTGGACCGACTATTGAAAGTCGAATTACAGTACGAGTTAATCATAAGAGGATTAACTCATTATTGAGTGGATTTTGATATTTGTAATAGTTTGTTCTTATTTATTGGTAATTCATTCATCATTTCTGATAATAAGGTCAGTATAGTAATTCATATTAATAATAAAACACATAAACTTCTCTTAGAAAATATTCTACAGCCTAAATTGTGACTGCGAACTAAAAATCATACCTTCGATCCACTTTTGTGATCAGTAAAAACCAGTAAATATTAATTATAATCATTTTGAATTTAGATTCCCCTTTTTGAGAATGTTTGTATTGTTATCAGTCTGATTACGACTGGATTTAGCTGGATCGTAAGTCGGGCTAATTTACGCCTTCGACTTCGATGCATGTAAGTTGGACTAATTACGCCTACAACTTTTATACCTGTAAGTCGGACCAATTTACGCCTTCGACGTATATATTAGTATTAGTTTAATTACGACTAATCTAATTTATAACCTGAAAGAAACCATAATATTTATTTATAATACCTGTAAAATTACGCCATAGTATAACAAAGCTCTCCCTTATTGAATAAAGCAACACCTCAAAGCTTCACACCAAGTTAAGGGGGGGCGGGTGAAATATGACCACTTTATAACAAATGTACAATTGCTATTCTACCTCATGCTCCCGTGACAGGTTACAGGAATTTACACAAGCCGCATTCCGGCCTCTGGCTTATCGAGAAATTTTTCGCGGCTGTGACTTGCTAACATGAAATAAGTAATTTACACTTACACAATGAGCTTGTAAATATTACCATACCTCAGAGAAAGGACCCTGTTATACCGACATACTTTCAACACCTTGTTTACCTAGCCGAGACGATATCCGTTGTCATATAAATTACGAAACCTTTAATGTAGACACAAAAACATACCAATAATAAAATATGTGTAGGACACATGAAACCAAATATTGACCACCTCGATGTTTACCTTGTTAAATCATAACCACATATAACCACAGTCCTTTATCATCATCAATTTAGAACTAACCACCAATAAATAGAACGACTTGAGACTACGTTATTTGTAACAGTACACTGTTACTGTGTGTCTCGTTGTCGAGCTTATCTGTCAAGAACTTTATTTTTTACTGTTTCGTTCAGCGAAACCATCTATTTTTATTTTTTAATTTCTGGAGAAATTGAATACTTTTACCATCTCTGATTCGATCGATTTTTATTAAGGAGATTTGTGCGTTTCTACGCCTGTCAGTTAGAGGACCAAAATGACAGACGGAATATTTTCCAATTTTGAATCGGAAAGGTCGGTCTGGCAGGTTTCAAAAAGGGAGGTCGATAAAATTTTGTAGCACGAGCAAGACGTGTAATATTTGCTCTGCATGGTGTTGCAATTTTACAAGTATTTTTCGAATGGTAAAATTTGGTTTTAAGTGCGGAAACATCAGTGCATTTATCTTTTAGCGCGAGCCCAATTTTTTTGACGCTTCGTGACCTATTTTTTGGAAGCTGATGTCCATACGAGGAAACGAAATCGCTCCGCCATATTGGGAGAATCTGCATTCTTGCCGCATTTTTAACTTGAATAACCTGAACAGACGTCTCCAGGTATTTAGTATCATTTCTCTTATGTTTTATTGTTTTTTAAATTGTTTTAACATTTTGGTTTCCTTTGCCTCGCATTTTTGCTTCGAACGTTTTTTTTGGCCGAAGTTATCGTTGGTTTGCAGGTTTGCATCTTTGTTTCAACGCGATTAGAGGCCGTCTAATCTTTACGTTTGCAGGCGTCGATATGAATGCGATATGTTCGAATTTTTGTATTTTAAAATTAATAATTAATAATTATTTTTAAATTTGAACAACGCATTATTTTCATTGGATTGTATCGAGCAGCACTAGCTGAATGAATTGGCATAGGAAATACAAACTGGTCGTCATGCGTTCAAATCTAGTATTTGAAATTTTTTATTTACGTGTTTTCTTTTGAAAATAAGCAGCGATGTAGACCAATATACAGGGTGTTTGATTTTTGTCGTCGGCGCTTCCGTTTGTTCGACTGTGAAGTTCATTAGTGGTTCCACTTTGTGGGATCTGTTATGACCACTCGAACGTTCTGTTGGTCGATTGTAGGGAATAGTTCTTGGCGATGGTATTCAAACTACTGTACTGGTTTTGGTCGGCAAACATCGCAATATCACCACGTTAAGGCAACGACCATTTTGTTGCCACTTTATGTTTGTTTTTATTGATTTTGTGGTGTTATTCATTTTGATTTTTTTGTGGTTATTCCACAAGCTAAAATACTTTTAGCTTGCTGTGGATCTAAGGGTGGCTGGTTGGAGTAATGTTTGTTCACTTACTGGTTCGATAACATCTAGAATCAGGACAATCTGTTAAGGTTCGTTCACTTACTGGTTTAATAACATCGTAAATCATTTTATCATTTTTATTTTTCATAACTTCGTATCACAACATCTAGATAATAGTTATTCCATCTTTCTCAACGGATAATGGCTTTGCTTTAGCCTTGGTAGTTATTTTTCTTTGTTGGTTAATTAGTTTAACTAAATTTTGGAATCCGTTCTTTTTTCTTCTTTCATGAGAAGTATTCCTTTTACCTACCATGTGCTATAGTAAAGCTTACTTCACATCAGAGTGTACTCAGATATTTTTTGTACATTTTATTTTCTTTTTGGTGATAATTTAAGGGACTAAGTCACATCTGAAATCCTTTATCTTTTTACCTGGCGCCCTGGGTACAGTTATTTTAGCGAAGCTGATCAACTATATTTAAACGAACCCACGAACGCTTTCGAGCGACCCAGCGAGCTCCGACACTGGGTAATTCCAATGAGCTAGGCCGTTTTGTACAGTCCATCTACAAACGCGAAAAGAGGCAATGGAGCGAAAATAGAACGGTTTCCGCCATATATATTCTGAAGCAATGCCAAACCCTTCGGAAATACCCTGTATATTATGGAACCATTATGATTGAATTATTATGAACCACCACTAAATACATAACTCACCCTTTTTTGAACCACCCTGTATATGATACCAATAATCTCGGAAACATCGTGTATATTGTAATTGAATATATAATTGAATTACTGATGATATTTTTGTAATACGCAAAATATGATTATTAATAGAATAAACAAACCGAACTCTTTGAAATACTGTATATAAATTCAAGATACTCTACCACAACTAAATTTACTGTGCAAAAATCACTTACTGGAATAATCATAAATCGCATAAAATCATGTTAATCTAGCATTATAATGATTGATTGATTATAGATCTAACTTGATATTTTAAAGGCCGTATTGAATAAAGCAATATTTATATCATTTTAACATTCCTTTCGATAATTTTTCAGTGAGCTTGCCATGCGTAAATTTATTTCACAAACTTAATACATAAAAAAAATAGATTTAATAATCGATCGGGATGTTTGTTCGTGGGATATTGGTCAATCAAAACAAACTACTATTACTTACTAACCGGTTTCGGTTGAGATTTCAACCTTCTTTATGGTCTAAAACCAAATTTATTAACTTAAAAAATTGTAAAATTCATCTGATCTACAAAAACTGCAGCCGACACGGCTCACAAACACAGTCAAAAGCGTGCAGGCACACCTACCAAGTAATTAAAATGATGCATACAACACCAATCAAATAAAACATTTAAACAATAGGTACAAAACATAACCCCTGCATATCCCACAATTAGATAAGTCAATCCCTGATAACAAATTATCCTTTGGCGTACGCTCTTTCAACTTCTCTCTTGCTCAACACCCCCGAATAGATCTTGTTCAACCCGACAGTATCTGTGTTTAAATTTAACGATGAGTTCTTATTGTCGTTAATGTGTAGCATTTCTAAAATGAGTCTCTTGCCTAAGTTTTATTCACAATCAAGGATTTTAACACTGTCAAAATCCATCGTGTGTCCCGTCTCACATATGTGTGTTGATAAACCAGTATAGGCGATTCAAGATAAGCGATACGCCACCAACGGTCGCCGGTTGAACTAATTCCAGAGACATTGTTTAGTTTGTTTACATTGTTTTCAATGCGAATACATAGATGTTTTAATAAAATTTTTGTGATTTAGTGGAAGTAATAGTTTTTCAGTGTTGATGTTAAAAGCATCGTATAATCTTAAACTTATTAAACACCTTTGAGGTTGGTACAATCTCTTTTTCTAGTTATAACCTATATAAAAGGACATTATTTTGTATTTCTAGGTTATCACAAGTTTCTCAAGTTTTCTAATACTATAAAATAAATATAATAAAAATATTTAAAATGTCCAACGCGTACTGTTCAGTTCCACAATGCAACTCATGGGCGAAAAGAAATCCAGAAATACATTTTCATTATTTTCCTGAAGCTGAACAACAACATGTTTCTGTTGAAAGTAAACTAGGTAACAGGGAACTTGTAGATAGAAGAAAAGTTTGGATTAGAAATTTCAAGATCGGAAAACCAGTAACTAAATATATGAGAGTTTGTTCTCTACATTTTAAACCATATGATTACGTACATGAAGGTGAGTGACTCTTTCTAAATCTTTCAATTTTTAATTTTTTGCTTTTAGGTAAGACAATCTTAAAAAAAATGCTGTCCCTACCTTGAAGTTACCCACACATGGTAGTCCGCAAGACGAAATCTTGAATTTGCCCTCACATGTTGAAGATCATCGATATGTATCGTATCGATATATATCGAAAATGCCATACCAGGCCCCAGAAAACGTAGTCAGCGATTAAATAAAAGAAATGAAGTGAAAGAAAACAATTCATCTGACGAGGTATTAAGTTTAAATAAATAAATTAACTAGGTATATTATCTCTTATTATAAAAGGCCAAGTCTTTCTGTCTGTCTGTCCCACGGAAATACCCGAAGCAAACCGAACCGAACGCATAACGTATCATCGGATCAACGTATCATCGGATCAACGTATCATCGTATCAACGTATCATCGTATCAACGTATCAACGTATCATCGGATCAACGTATCATCGTATCATTTTGTCTATATAGGACAGCTATTTCCAAAAAAGCATTATGTGAACTTCCATAATGGATAATGAAAATTTTGAAAATCCTGCTGCAAAGCGACGGCAATTGAATCGTGAGAGAAAAGCACGTACAAGAGCTAATAACACAGAAGAACAGCTTCGATCACAGCGACAAGCTGACGCTCGGTCTCATGCGATACGTCGACAACGTGAAACTTTGGAACAAACTCAAACGCGGCAAGCTGCTGACGCTCGGTCCCATGCGATACGTCAACAACGTGAAACTTTAGAAGAAACTCAAGCGCGGCAAGCTGCTGACGCTCGGTCCCATGCGATACATCGACAGAAAGAAAATCGATACCAAAGTCAAGCAATTCAACTCCAAATAAGAGCATTGAGATTTGATGAATCTCACGTTACTCGACACGATTGTGGAGAAATGAATTCCATCTGTCAGTTCTGCGGCTCCAAGAATTTCGCCAAGGAGCGTCCAGTTGATAAACAATTTAACAACTGCTGTCATAAAGGAAAAGTGAAGATTCCGCAACCGCTCGATCAACATGGGAATCTATTGTTATATCCCGAATTTCTTCGCTCTATGCTTTCAGATTCAGATAATCCTTACTACAAGAACTTTCGTCAGCACATCCGCTCTTACAATTCCTCGGTTTCTTTCGCTTCAATGGGAGCAGAGATTGTTTCAATGCCGGGTAACGGACCATACGTTTTCAAAATTCAAAAAAGACAGACGTACCACAGAACCACAAACCTGTATCCACCTGAAGGACAAACAAGAAAGTTTGCACAACTGTATGTAATGGACACGACAGAAGCGGTCAATGAACGAGTAAATCTGCCTGAGAATAGAGGTTGTCTACCTGAAGTGATTGAGAAAATCGATCGTTTCTTCTGCGTCAACAATCGTATCGCAGCTTCATATTGCCTGATGAAAGAAATTGAGCAACAAGAGCGTGTACGAGCCGAAGAAGAAGGACAACCAGTTCCGGTCGTCAATATGGTGATGCGGCGCGATCGGCAGTCTGATCAAAGACGTTACAATGCTCCAACGTCCAATGAAATTGCAATGGTGTTCGTAAATGATGACGGCGAACCTCCATTTGAACGTGATATCCGTATCTATCCTCGAAATCCCGTCGACAATGCAAATACCCGAAGCAAACCGAACCGAACCGAACGCATAACGGATAATTTCATAACCAATCGGATGAACGTATCATCGTATCAACGTATCATCGGATCAACGTATCATCGTATCATCGGATCAGTTAATCCGATTATCCTACTCAAAATTACTATATAAGCAGAATTACATTATCTCTTATTATAAAAGGCCAAGTCTTTCTTTCTTTCTGTCTGTCCCACGGAAATACCCGAAGCAAACCGAACCGAACCGAACGCACAACGTATCATCGGATCAACGTATCATCGGATCAACGTATCATCGTATCAACGTATCATCGTATCAACGTATCATCGGATCAACGTATCATCGTATCAACGTATCATCGGATCAACGTATCATCGGATCAACGTATCATCGTATCATCGGATCAACGTATCATCGTATCATTTTGTCTATATAGGTAAGCTATTTCCAAAAAAGCAATATGTGAACTTCCATAATGGATAACGAAAATTTTGAAAATCCTGCTGCAAAGCGACGGCGATTGAATCGTGAGAGAAAAGCACGTACAAGAGCTAATAACACAGAAGAACAGCTTCGATCACAGCGACAAGCTGACGCTCGGTCTCATGCGATACGTCGATAACGTGAAACTTTGGAACAAACTCAAGCGCGGCAAGCTGCTGACGCTCGGTCCCATGCTATACGTTGATCCGATGATACGTTGATCCGATGATACGTTGATACGATGATTGTCCTTCTAGCTTCCCGTCCTCGGACGGGGTATCATCTAGTAACGAAATAATAAGTGTTGAACGTCAACGAAAAATGTTTTCAGGTGAATTAATAAAGGATGTGGAACAGGCGCTAAAGAGGGCCTTATCGTTCGGAAAATACGAAGATTTTGAAGTCAGAGAAGAATTCAAACGAGCTACTATTAATTCGTTAAAGGAGGCACTTCGTGAGTTTAGCAGCAATGGAATGCGTAAAATTGATTTAAATATTGCGAAAAAAAAAAGTGGCGGCAAAACGTATAAGAAACAGAAAAAGAGTGGAGAAACTGATTGCTGCCGAACAGAAAAAGAAAAAGGAAGAAGCTGAGAAATTTTCAATATCGCTGCGTGATTTTGAAAATTCCTTACTCGAAGAGGTAGGGGAGGAGGAAGTAGGAAGTAGTAGTAAAACTTAGTTTTATTATTAGTTATTAAATTATTATATAAATGTTTTATTAAATAAAAAAAAACTTCTAAATACATAAATGTTTCATTAAATAAAAAAAACTTTCTAAATTCGAATAAAAAAGTTAAAAACGAGTTGTAATATTAACTAGATGATACCCCGTCCGAGGACGGGCAGCTAGAAGGACGGGCAGCTACCCAAGGTAACTTAAGTTGAATGAAGATTAAGGAAAGCTCTCAGTGCAATCCAAAAGCCATATGACCTTGGCTGCCTGCCCGTCCTTCTAGCTGCCCGTCCTCGGACGGGGTATCATCTAGTTATTTAATAATGTTTTTATCACACAAATTATGAAACATGTTTTTTTTAAATTTTTTTAAATTACAAATAGCATTTCTTTTGCAAATTCATAATTATAATCCACTTCAATAGTAAAAAAACTTTTGTCGTATGATGCATACAATACAAAATATGTTTTGTTTAAATTTAAAAGGGCCATTCCCATTTGGATCTGCCCATAATGTTTACTACATCTTTTTAAAGCCCACTTATTATTTTCTTTGGTAATATACTGGACCCCTGGTAAACCATTGTGAATATTCTTTCTTGCACCTAAAAAAACTTTTGTTGTAAGTTATTATTTTTATAGTTAAATAAAAGAACTTACATTCATATATGCATTTTATTTCTAATAATGCGGTTGGTTTTCCATTTTCCATTATTATCCCATCAGGGGAATATGCCAACCATGGGTTTGAATTAGAAATGATCATTCCACATTCAATAACCTGGAAGCCTTTCGATTGCGTAAACGTTTCCCTGGATTCATTTTCATATTTTGACCCATGTTTGACATATTTATTTATCACAGGCGTAGGGAAAAAGTACTTGAGGGCTTTCAATTTCCAATCCTTTGCTGTTTTTATAATTTTTCCGCGTCTTCCATAGGTGAAAATTTCATAGCACCTAGATCCAGTAATTCGATACCGCCTTGCTAGAAACCACCGTTTTGTTTGTTGTGTAATGATAGACAAATCTGTGTCTTCAAACAGTTTTTTAAAGAGTTCTTTGCAACATACGTTAGTATCATTCCAAATTATTAAAGCTGCAAGCTCCATCATTAAGATGGACTGATGGGAATTATTCAATATTTCATCATAATTTTCAGATATAACTTCCACATCGATATTTATATTTGGAGCTGTAATTTTTCTGAGACCCTCCCTAAAAATAAAAAATACTGAAGTTCTTAAAACACTAGTCTTTCAAATTGCTAAACTGAGTACAATTTTGTGTAAAAAATACTGTTTATAAAAAACAGAGGTTTGCAAACAGAGTCCGTATAATTTAATGATGCCTTCCTCCAAACACTTCTTTTTTCCGCATAAAATAATGTGTCCAGCGTCTAGTACTGCTTCACCTTCGTAAACACATCGCGAATTGGCGTTGGCTTCCAGAAAACTCCTCACGTCTAAAACGCCCAACTTTATTCTTAACACTTCCATTATTTATTAGAAAAATTGTGATAACCTAGAAATACAAAATAATGTCCTTTTATATAGGTTATAACTAGAAAAAGAGATTGTACCAACCTCAAAGGTGTTTAATAAGTTTAAGATTATACGATGATTTTAACATCAACACTGAAAAACTATTTCCACAACTTCCACTAAATCACAAAAATTTTATTAAAACATCTATGTATTCGCATTGAAAACAATGTAAACAAACTAAACCATGTCTCTGGAATTAGTTACGATTCTTACCGCACTGGCGCTGCGATCTTAAATTCGATCGCCTATTAGATTTTTTAAGTCTGACATAGTATTTGTGTTCGTACATTCTTTTGTTCAAATATTGTCCTGTCTGTCCAATGTACGACAACCCACATTCGCACTCCAGACAATAAATCAGGCCACTCCTAAGACCCTCATCAATGTCATCCTTTCCAAAATTGTAGAGCGACGCCAAAGTCTTTTTATTGTAACAAACCACCTTCAGGTTAACGCTACTTAATAGGGATACCAAACGATTCGATAAAGCGGGGGGGGGGGGGGGGCAACAAAAACACCCGAGGCATGGAAAATGGTAGGTTCTGTTTAAGAAAAAACTTAAATATTAAAAATATTTCAGGCATATGTTGAGTGGAAATCCGACGTCCGTATGAAGATACGACAGAACCAACCTCTTTCCGAACAGGACAAGAGAATTGTTCCTCTCGATTCGAAGGTCATTCCATTGTCAAAACCTACCTCCGGGGTCTCCGCTCTGCTCCCGACTCATTCGGGCGGTTTTGACAATGGTTACTTGGGCTAAACATACTTGCGGAATATTAATCCACCCCAACCTGGATTTTAGAAAAGCGGGATCCTATAAATCCTGGATATAGCTTTCAAAAGTATAGTTGCGGTATGGGGCAGTAAATTTTTACGTATCACCCCCAACAAATCTAATAAAACAAAAAATAATGTGAAAACAGTAACCTTTCATACATGTTACTCTTACGAGAGCCGTGATCTAACTGCCGGAGCAAAAATTTCTAAGTGTTAGCGTATATTATTCCACACGCACCGTCAATAGAATGGGCGAGATTCCGCAACTTTCCATCGTGCGCGTCACTGAATGTGTAAAATTTTGATTTTCAAAGTTTTATTTTGCATATTAAAAGTCCATCATCCAAAGATTTTTTAATTTAATTATACTCTATAAACCTTAAACTTTACCAAACTCAATAGGAAAAATGCTATTTCGGAGTACTGGTTAGAGTGCTTTAACCGTGTATTCAGAAGCCTTCTGAAATGATTCTCCCAGATTTTTCTAATTTTTTTGGATCTATTCTCTAGTATTCCGTCCTCGTTCCTCATTCCTCTGCTTCTTATCTCCTAGTTATAACTAATTTTCTTGATTTGTCTATAAAAATTCCTATCATTATTATTAACACTGCTTAACTCAATTTCTCCCATTCTTTCTTCGACCCATTTGTTCTTTTTTGTTTATGTAATCTATTAGCTTCCGTTCTTTTCCTTTTGTATTCATCCAGGTGTCATCCATCATTGCTTCTTAACCATTTAATTCTTGCTTCCTTTTTTATTTTATACATTCTCCGTCGAACCATGCCTTCCATATCTATTTTTTTCATAACGATTGTAGCACTTGTTCTAATACTGTCTGCAATATTGCTCCATTTCGTGTTTATACATTTTTCGTCTACATTTCAATGATTATTGACAAATTAGTGGAAAATTTCTAATATATGCCGGTTTCTTTTATTTAATAAAAATATTACAACAAAATTAAATTATAACAATAATCTAGATTTCCAGTAGGCTCGATAAAATTTTTGACCCTTAAGTGGTCGCGCTATGAACAAATCACTCACGTTTTAGTTTGAAGTGCTGGTAATTTTGAATGATTCAAAGTGGAACCGCCTACCCGGGTCTAGCTGAGTTTTACGCATTCCCTTACAATATTTGAACCTCATAAAATTTGAGCCATTTGTTCTCCGTCTGTGACCTTCGTGTTAAGTGGTGTATCGAAGTGTGAGCGATTCCCTCACTA
This sequence comes from Podabrus alpinus, assembly GCA_932274525.1. NCBI lineage: Eukaryota > Metazoa > Arthropoda > Insecta > Coleoptera > Cantharidae > Podabrus > Podabrus alpinus. The sequence goes on along the minus strand of OW026452.1, from coordinate 39,368,761 downwards.
CGCGACCTCTCGAGGTTATAAAATTTACATTAAAAATTTAATTTTTTTAAAATTTCTTTATTAATTTTATAAATATTTGCATAAAATTTATAACACAAAAATCTCTTCGTCGTAAAAAACTAAAAATTAAAAAAACTATGCGTACAATGAGGCAAATATTAATTTATGCAATGAACATGTAAACTGTATTTCTTGTTCAGTTTGTTTGGATTTATAACACATTTTTGCAATTTGACACTCCCTAGAAAATCCTTTAGTATACTGAGTGCACTCTACGTTTACAAGTTTATTTTTTATTTAGCAAAAAAATACCTGTTAATATCACTTATTTTAATATATTCGTATCTAACCGTTAATCTGCGTTTCCTGCACCCTTCCTCATACTGTATAAAGTATAATATATACTAAATTAAAATTTTCATATTGTCAGGTGCGAAAGACATAAACTTTAAAAAATATCCAAATGTAACGAAACCCTCTGGAATTTTATTCTATTATCATTTAATATTGGCAGATGCGATGCAATCGCAGTGCAATAAAAACACTCGTTCAAACACAATATTTATTAACTTAACTACAATGCAATACATATGGGATTCAACGTAACGGTAACAAGCTTAAGTCGCCATTGTTCGTCGTTGTTCACTCGTCAACTTGTTGGTCATGTCTCGAACGACTTCCGTTCACATCGCTACTCATCATAGATGGCTTAGCCATACACTTTCTAACACTTCCCCTCGTTGGTGTAACGGATCAACCTTACACGAAGATTCTCGGTGGGGGAGATTCTTCTCTTCATCGGGTACTGGTTCGGTCGGCTTCAATAGTTTCGTATTTGGATCCATGGGTGTGGCCACTGGATTTGATTCTGCCATTCCGAACCGATTTAATAAATCTATTACATACCCTCGTTGATATAAAGTAATGTTCTTTTCATTACGTGAGAATTCAATTCTCAGACAGTAACTTGCGTTGCGCATATCTTTTATTTCGAATCTTTCGGAGAATTTGCCTTTGATGTTGGAAATTTTATCTACGTCTTTTGCAGCAATTAAAATGTCATCTACGTATACCAATATCAATATAGCATCTTCCCCTTCACCGATATGATATAAACATGGATCAGCATTTGTGGGTTTGGCACCTAAATCACATAAAAATTCATTAAGCTTACCGTGCCAACTTCTTCCAGCTTGACGTAAACCATATAGAGACTTTGAGCAGGCAAACTTTATTTCCATTTGCTAGATCCTGCAACATATCTTCTGCCTTCTTGCCTATGATGGAATCATCTTGGCGAGAAATATTTCTCAGGATTTCTTGCGCCTGCTTGGGTGTTTCCATGTATATGGTTTCTTCTAGTTCTCCATTTAAATAAGCACAATCCACGTCGATTTGGTGAATTTTCCAATTGTATTGTGCTGCGATAGCAACAACTAATCGCATTGAACTAAGGCGTGCGACGGGTGCATACGTTTGGTCGAAATGTATGCCGGGTTTCTGGCTAAATCCTTGAGCCACCAGCCGCGCCTTCCTTCTTTCCAGGGTTCCATCCGCTTTGTATTTATTTCGGAGTACCATTCTGCTATCAATGATGTCATGGTTTGTTGGACGATCAACTAGAATCCAGGTGTTGTTTTTTATCAACGATGTCATTTCGTTTGCCATTGCATTGTACCATTCTGGGGCATCGGGTCCATTTATTGCTTGTTTCATATTAATTTCTGAAATAAAAGCTTGTTCGATAATATCTTCTTTCACATTATTTGTTTCGGGAACCATGTTGTAAATTTTCTTTGGTCTTCCCTTGGATCCGGTCCTGTCTATTCTTGGTCTGCCTCGACCACGTACTGTTGGTGCTTCGTTTTCTGCAACGATGACTTCGTCTTCGATCCTATTTTCGATTTCATTTTCTAGGGTGTTGATGTCCATCGTCATAACTGATGAATTTGTATCATCAAGGTTGGTTGACGAATCTTCTTGGAAAAAATCTGTGAATTCTTTTCCTTGATTGTTACCATTTTCCATAAATTTTACATCACGGGTTATTTCGATCATTTTTTGATCGGGTAACCATACTCGATAGCCTTTGGATGTTTCGGAATAGCCTAAAAATATACCTTCTTTCGATCTCGCATCGAATTTTCCTTTACTTGGTTCTTTGTTTAAGCAATACACTCTGCATCCGAATTCCTTGAAGTTACTTACATCGGGAGCTTTTTCATGCCAAATTTCATATGGGGTTTTCTTGTTTAAGCTCTTTGTGGGACAGCAATTTCGTATGTAGTTTGCTGTGGAGATTGCTTCTGCCCAAAATGATGGTGGTAAACCGGATTGCATCAACAAGCAGCGAGCTGTACTAACCAGTGTTTGGTTCTTCCTCTCAGCAATTCCATTTTGTTCCGGGTTGTACGGAACGGTCAGTCGCCTAACAATCCCATTTTCCTTTAATAGTTTGTCAAAACTTTTGTTGTTGTATTCGGTACCATTGTCCGATTGAATACACTTGACCTTCTTTCCTTTTTGTTTTTCGACCATGGAAATGTAGTCTTTGGTTACTTCAAGTACATCACTTTTTGATTTAATAAAGCGTACTTCGCACCATCTGGAATGATCAATATAATATCTGGATTTACCTTTGGATTCAACCCTCATAGGTCCACAGACATCCGTATGAATGATTTGTAACGGTTCACATTTTCTTTCGGACATCTTTGGAAAAACACTTCTCGTCATTTTTCCTTTGTAACAAACGTCACATTTGAAGTCGACGTTTTTCAAGTCATGGTCAATTTTTAGGCCTTTGATTGTACCTTGTTTGGCGCTTTCGAAAAGATCTTGAAAATTGAGATGTCCAAGACGTCTGTGCCATAACATTGCAACTTCCGACGATGTATGATTTTTAATGTTAATTTCATTTCGTTTTTCCGAATTTACGACATTATTTGCGACATTTTCTACGCGGTTTTGTACTCGCGTGTAGTACAAGTCACCGACACGATCAGCTGTCAACGCAATTTTGCCATCCGGACCGAAAATTAACGCGGAGTCTTTCTTAAATAGCACTTCACAGCCGTTATTCGTAATTTTACCAACTGACATTAAGTTTTTACGTAGATCCGGTACGTGCAAAGTGTCTTTTAGTTTAATGTCTGGTGATTCACCTCGTATTTTTGCGGTTAATCCGACTATTTTTGTTGACGAATTGTTCGCGAGATTTAAATTTGCACAGTTCGAGCCACCAAGTGTCAAAAAATTCTTTGGATCTTTGCAATAGGAAATTTTCAATTTATTTGGAGTGACCAGTAATAAGACACTCTACCCAAAATTTGAAAAAGGTTTGCTAGTTTGAAACCATTAATTTATTTTCTATTGAAAATAATAAAAATTTACTGAAGGTACAAAGAAACGTTTTAAAAAATAGAAATATTTTATAAACCTAAAATTAAAATGAATCAAAATCGGTTGAAATAATTATATTAAACGCATATTTCAAATTTACCGCTACAAAACTACTGACAACACCGTTCAACAAATACGAATCCCTTAAAAATGTCAAAAACGAAGCGATACTTATGTAACGCTTACTTATAATGAAATAAAATTTGAATTACCAAGTTATAAAGAACATCCAACAAATTGAATTTGGCAAGTTTGATAAATATGTCAAAATATTTGTGTATTTTATCGAGTAAAAAATTTTTTGATTTCATTTTTTCCCTTCTTCATATTATAGCACAATGTCCTGTTTTTTCCATACTGTTCTCGTACATCTTTAGAGGTTACTAGGGGACTACCGGGTAGTCCCCTAGTGTAGTGAGCCGCCGCTGGCTCTATTGCAGAAACCCGCCGCTGGCACTATTGTAGAATCCCGCGGTTAATTATCGGGATTGATATCGCTGCCACCAGATTATTTTTTATTTAATATGAGAAGCAATCAAAACTCGCTAGACGTGGATCGAATAGTCGGGGACGTAGAGGAATAAATTCGATTACCAAATTAAACACAAGAATAAATTTAATGGAGTTTATTTACGAATAACTGAACAAAGACACACAAAAAAAAGAAAGAAATACATAAACTCAAAAATTGTTAATTATGCAGTAAAATTGTTTTCAAGTTAACACTTAAGTAAATATTAGGTTGAACCAAAAATCTGACTGACTGTAACTATGTAGCTGAGCGAAACCCCGGAGTGTGGGATAATTTCGTGTGAAAAGAGGTACTGGGGTCATAAATTTAACCCGAACTCATATTTGTATATCAAGTTAATTCCATTTTAAGTAAGAAAATCAATTTATGCACTAAAATTAACATCTTAAGACTAATATATCTGTCATCGCTCGTCCTAATGCATTCACTTGTAGACATCATTTGATCTGTTTTAATTGAATATTTCTGATTGACTTTCTTAATTTGCGTTAATTCATACAATTACAATGATTATTAATTTTTGTTTAATTTATTGATTCTAAATATATTAATTAATGATTTGCAAATGGTTTTAATTATTTGATTGTCTTTTGAGAATCATTAGGGCGAGAATCGCATGATTCCCATAAAGATATCCCATTCTCTCAACATGGTCCGTCCAACGTTTCTGGTCCATCTGACCACATCCTGTATGTTTCGCGGAGACTGAGATTAGTAGTAGTAGTAAGTATACCTAAGTATAAATTTAAACTTATAAAAAATTTAAAAGCTAAAAACCCCGGCACCAAGCCTCGGAATTTGGATAGGAAGAAAAAACAATAGGGGAATGGAAACTGGAGATGGAGAAGCGGCACTAGCTGAAAACAAATCCGTTATAGATATAAATGATTTTTTAAATGTCTTTGTAATTGTGCTTCATCTGAACATTTATAGCGACAAATTACACAACTAAAAGGGTTTTCGCCGGTATGAATTTTTAAATGGCTTTTTAAACTTGAAGGAAGGGAACATTTATAGTCACAAATTTTACAACTAAAAGGTGTCTCACCGGTATGAACTTTTCGATGCTTTTTTAAAGTATTTCTTAGCATACATGTATAGTCACAAATATTACAACTAAAAGGTTTTTTGCCAGTATGAATTTTTAAATGGTACTTTAAAGTAGAACGATCTGAACATTTATAGTCACAAATTTCACACTTAAACGGTTTCTCGCCGGTATGAATTTTTAAGTGTTTATTTAAATGTGATTCTCGAACACATTTATAATTGCAAACTGCACAAGTAAAGGATGAAGAATGAGTTCTTAAATGCCGTATTAATTCTTGCTTACGTGTATATCTATCCCCACAAACTGCACATTCAAATATATTTGAACCGTTGTGTGTTAATTTTTCAATACCTTCTTCTACGTCTTCTTCTTTGATGTCGATGGAATGATGCAAATCTTCTAAATTAAATTTCACATCTTCCAACTCTTCTTGTTTAACTTCATTAATGCCTACCATCGAATTATTTAGAGTTTCCAAAAAGTTACCGTTGTTTTCCATAATTTGAAAGTCATCTGCGGTTTAAGGACGTAAATGTGCACATGGAATGGTACAAATTTACCCTTCTTAAAACAACAAAATATCGTGTTGATTCTTAATAATTATGTCTTATCATTCAACAAAGCTACTCACATCACGAACTACTAAAGAGATGTTAAAATGGTGTCTGACGCCATTTTAAATAAAGCAATGCCAATAAAGTCTCCCACCAGGCGCCATCTAGTGCGGTGTCTGTCTAATTAGCCTTAGGAACTTATAAGGCTGATCGCAAACTGATCACGAAAAACGTTGCGACACAAAACGTTTCTGTTTGATTGTGTTGAAAACTATTTTTAACATGTAATGTATTTTATGTGATCCAACAAAACTTGCTAACAAATTTGTTAGATCAGTGTGTGTTGGTTCACATCGTCGTTCCCATGCCAAAACCACGAATGTGCAAATTTAGAAGTGTGGGTAAATCAAATAAATCTCAAAGTAATTTGTGTAGTTATCTAGTTAACCCAACACTGCGCGAACATTACGGACGCTCTTCTTCGTTCATAAGAAATTCAATAATTTCCTAAAATTGGACTTGGAAAATTTATTATACGAGGAGACCACCTGCCCTTTAGAAAACGAAAACAATTGCATTGTTAACTTACCAAGAGAAGACGTAAAGAAAATGCTGATGGCTTATAGTGACACATATTGCGATGTTCCAAAGTGGGGTTGATTAAGTCAAAGCACATTATTAATGAATAAAAAGTAAAAATTAAAAATCTACACTATTCAGATTGGTTGATTGAATGTGTATCTGAAGCTTCACGAGTGCCTTCCAAGATGAAAAATGAGCTGTTGGATCAATTATTTAGATAACTTAAATTTAATCTCTCCACCAGTAACCGGTCTCTGAAATGTGTAAAAGAAACAAAATTATGAGTTATTGGTCTAATTGTTCAGTAACGGCATAAAGACAAATTAAGTAATAGGTCACAAAAGTGAATTGTATGTGAAAGACAAAAATTTAATTCTGACAAGTTTGGAAAAATGTACGACTACGCCGTCTCCGAAAGAATTGGAAGGGAACCAAGATAAGGTTTTGGGTGAAGAGAATTGAGGACTCGCTCGGTGTCGATAAACGAGTGAAGACGTGTTTTAAGGTTTGGTTAATGAACGCTCTCCATGTTCATAAATGAGCGAGGACGTATTTTATTATTTTGTTAATTGGATTCTGGTTGCTTCTATAGACGAGAGAGGACGATATTTTTTTTGATCTAATGAATTCCAATAGTATGAACTACAAGAGTTTGGACAATATAGTGAAAATTGGTTATTTAGAAGATTTAATTTTTGGAATAAGCTGGTGAAGATAGTAAATTTTGGAAAAAGTAATTGATCATTTATGGGTGGACGATTATTTGGATGGTTCGAGCGGCAATGGACAAAATCGAGGTTGGACCACATTAACGTAGGCAGCGTGCGTAAAACATCAGAAACAATTCCCTTCGACGGTGGAAGAACCCGGGTAAGACAATATTTGTGCGTGCGTTATATTAAAACTATCGTTAGACGATATAGAATAATTAAACTAGTGCGATTAATATTTGGGACTTTTTAGATTAACTAACTAATTGAATCGTTTATTTCAGAAGGTGAGAGTGTCATAATCACCGCCACTACGAACTAACTTGTAACCTTCCTAATGGAAATATGAAGGTTTATATAGGCCCCTCCTGCAAAAAACTTCTGAGAATGTATTATCAAAATTTTGAGTAAATCGATTTTGAAGTTAGCTAATTTTCATGTAATTCAGTGGTGGATTAACGAGATTCAGGGCGCGTCAGTCATTCTGTGCGCAGTCCGTGCGCTATGATATACTCTAACACTTAGAATATTTCGCAGCGTCATTCGCGTCCAGTAAGTCGAACAGTGAACAGTGAAATCAAGTTTCTAGTCTAGTACCTTAAAGTGCCAGTGCTTAGTGCAAGTGAAAAACGATGGGTAAGAAAACCAAGAAAACAAAACATTTAGGTGCAGTGGTGTTAAAAGACCCCACTGTACTAGTGCCTGTAACTCCCGCCAGGATTAAAACCCCTGGCTCGTCACCTGAAACCAGAACGCTCGAACAATCCCTTCGAGACGCAACGGCAAAACTTGAAAGAGCAAGCAAGGAGGCCGAAGAGGGAAAGAAGCACTCAGCCCACCTACAGCGGATTTATGAGACCGCTGTAAACATGGAAGAGGGGCCAGAGCAACACAGATTCATCCGTGCAGCGTTGGGCCTTCAGCCTGATGCCGAGATGGATGACATCATCGAGGAACCACTAATCGAAGAAACTCCATCCTGCTCCAAGGAGCAGCCATTCGAGACCCCCAGGAAGGTCGCAAAGCGAAAGCTACCCATCACCTCCGAAGAATCCTCACCCGAAAACGCAGAAGTGTACAATCACTTCTGCTCACTCGAGGACCTGGGTAGCGATACCGATGATGACGATGACTGGCCCGACAAGTACAACAAGAAACAACGGACGTCGAAAAAGCAGGTCAGTCCAATGGTATCCCGTCCAATAACTCCGCTTGCTCCCACAAGCTCCGCCCACCCGATTGTAACCGTAGACTCCTCCCCCTCGGTAACAAACTCCGAGAATGCGAACGCGACTGACACGGCATCACAACCGCGGCCGGCACCACGCTCGATCAACTTGACACCCGCACTTCCAGTACGGGCGAGCAAAGTTCCACCGATTGTTGTTAGAGCTAATAACAATTGGCCACAAATTTTCAAGTCAATCAACGGAAAACGAATCAATTACGATAAAATCAAAACGGTCGCAAACGGCACCTCGATTCACCCGAAAACAGAATTGGACTATCGCGCTCTGTCACGTCTTTTGGAAGCTGAGGACATTCCGTCTCACACGTACTCACTTCCCAAAGACAAACCCCTAAAAGTAGTCATTCGAGGGTTACACAATTCGCTAAAATGCAGCGACCTCAAGGAGCATCTCGAAGAACGTGATTTCACCATCTTTTCCGTCTATCAGATGCTTCACGGACGTGACAAACACCCCATGCCGCTTTTCCTGGTCACCCTGGAAAGGACGCCAAAGGGTGTTTCAATCTTTAATGCCACGACCATACTTGGCATTAATGTCACAGTTGAGACGCCGAAGAAGAAAAATACAGGCATAAGCCAATGTCACCGGTGCCAAGACTTCGGACATGTGCGGAGGAACTGCCATGCCAAACCGAAGTGCGTAAAGTGCGCCGGAGACCACTTGACCGACGCCTGTATAAAACCACGCAACGAACCGGCGACCTGCGCCAATTGCGGCGGCGCACACACCGCTAATTACAAGGGGTGTCCCTCGCACCCCAAGCCAAAGCAACAATTAACAGCCAGACAACTGTTGGACAATTACATCGCTGATCCAACAGCCAGAAATGCTCTTCGTAGTTCCACCTCAAGAGTTCCACCTCCGACGGTCCAACAAACCGCTCAAGAACCGGATTCCAGACGTAATATTGAAACTCTGACCATCACTGAGGTCATTTCAATAATGACGTCAGCAATTGTCACTGCCTTGAGGGAGGCAAACATTAGCACCGATGTTCAAGAGAACATCATGACCAGTGTAGACAACTCGGTTCAAGCACACGCTAATATTTACAAACTAAGTTCAGTTTGATTCCCCGGTCAAGGACCTCCACGAGTGATGTTCGTGTAAAAGACAATTAAGACAATTAAAAACAATCATCCTCGCAACTGAGTGTAATACGCGAAAATTTCAGACAATACCGCGAGTGTAAACAAAAACAATTCAGACAATTCCGCGTGTGAAAAACGTGTACCAAATATCAGACAAAATCGTATGATGACGTAAACCTTCCTCCCCTCCTCTCCCTAAAAATACCATTGCGATCATGCCCTGAGCATTTTCCAGAGCTACGCTCTGAAGTTTGATCCAAAAATCAAACAAATTCAACGTCCGACGTCCGTTGAGATCGAGAGAAGGCCGGCTACGCCGGGATGCTCTATAAATCAGTTCAGCAAAATAGCAAAATAGCAAATTTCGCAGCGGCAGATGCAGCTCGACTGTCGTACATGCAACATCGATTATTTTTTGTTTTTAGGCGATTTTTTGGGGGTGAAACGTAATAGTTTACTGCCCCATACCGCAACTATACTTTTTAATGCTATTTCGAGGGTCTCTCACATCCCAATTTCATTTATCCCGGTTTTCTTGATCGGTGGCGTTTCTCGTATGTTTAGCCTAGTAACCAGAGTCAAAACCGCCCTGGAGGGGTGCAGAGCGGAGCGGAGCGGAGCGCAGCGGCGCCCCGTAAGGGTAGGTTTTGACGATGGATCACCCTCCTTATCGAATGCACACCCCAAAATTAGAAGGAAAAAAATTTTAATTTTTTCACTTTTTCGGCAATACACGGGCTATTTTCCATTTTTTTGATTATATTTATTACTAATATCCACTAATCACACCCCCATCTATCCGAATTTCAAAGAAAAATTCAAATCGGAGCGAAAAAATTTCACTCGATTTCAAGGGACCACGGCCGACCGATGACACAGCGACCCGGGTCGACCGCATACTCGATGCAAATTTCCCGTACTTTTAAAATCGATTTTTCTCAAAATTTTGACTATACATTCTCAGGCGAAATTTTTACAGGACACTCTAATAAGGTTCCTTTTGCTATAAAAAACATTTTGGGGAAATTTGGAGTGGCGGTGGTTACGACACTCTTCCCGCAAATTAATATTTTGCACTAGCTAGTGTATTACATAAGTCACTTGCACACCATTTAATAACACATATGGACTTCTAACTCTTTTAATAGAAAAAATATTACAAAAAACAAAACTTGCAGTTAGACCCTTTCACAAATAAACATAAACGCAACGCAATAAGATTTAAGAAAATATAATTTTATGGCCAGAAATGTTTACAAATTCAACTTATAAACTAATTTTTATTTTTGTTCTTCAATCTCTGTAACATTAGCTGTACTAGTTTTAGATTGAATATTTTTTGACTTCACAGGCCACTCACGAATTTTATTATAAAAGTCAAGATAACATTCTGCAATATATGACATCATTTTTTCAAATGTTCAATTTTTGTCACTAAGATAGGTACATTTTTATCATATGCCCTTATGTTGGGCATTTGTATAGGTAATCTTTCAGAACTTCTTGGCGGATTAAGATCAAATGTATGATTATAAAAACTATCAATAAACTCGGAAGCAATCACGTATCCACATTTTGTTGAATCATGTTTAAAATAATGGAACTTCGAAATAGAAAAAGAAAGTCTGTTCGCTCTTGGAACTGTTTGTTTTTGTGTTTCAAGAGAAATATAGTTTTTTTGTAGTATTTTGGCCACCAAGATTTGAAATCGAGTATATTTTTAGTTTGAATTTCATTAACAGTGAAATTATGACGAGCACTTGATGTCACAATGATTTCACTATATTCGTGAACAGAAAATATTCGATCGTGCTTTTTCAAATTTCTTTTAATTACCCCAAAATCACGATCATTGGGTAGGAATGAGTAACCCCTGATTGGAAAGAACTGCTCCACTTTAGTGAATCGCTTAGTTTCAGTTAATGCCATACATGTACTACGTATTAGGCTGTGATTTTTGTTTTGCCCTGGACAGTTGTCACTGAACAGACGCAATTCGGTAACCGATTCAGGAACTTCATTTTGTATGTAGTCCCTTAAAAAAGAACATACTTCGTTAGGTCCTTTATTAGCAACTCCTTCATGATAGATATAAAAATAACCTTTTCCAGTCTTGCAGTTATGTATGGAAAAAATATTGACTTGTGAGTTGCGTCAAGTAGAACAAATCCTGCACAGGAATTTCAGGTAAATGGACGTTTTGCATATAATCAAAAGTTAATACAGCTAAATCTTCCCGATTTTGGCATTCATCTGTGGATGCCTTTAGTAAAAGGCAAAGGTAAAAAAGTAAAAGGTACGAATAGGATTCAGGTACATGCTAAATTTATTGTCTTTATTTTGGAACAGGTTGCGAATTATCCGCAACATTGTAGAGTGTGCTTCTACATTTAATCGAACCCAATTTTACGCCATATTACAGTCTCATTGCTGAGTAGCCGGGAAGAAAAAAGTGCCGTTTGTTAACCCTCTATAAAAATAAATTTTATTTGCTTATCAGGGTAATATATTGCATTCGTAAAGGTGTAAAAAATATTTAATGATTGCTGCCATCCTATAATGCTGATTATAATTCTTATTGGGGTTTGTTTCTTTATCACTGTTGCTTCTTTAGTAATACTTTTTGCGGTATATCAACCCCCAATAACTTTCAAATTTTTAAGTGTTGTACTCGGGCTGTTGATGATAACATTCTCAGGTGGTTATATGTACATTAGCAAAATTTGCTCGATGTAACTCAATAATTGTAAGTATACAAATTATTTTATTGCATGGTTTATTTTGCACTTCCTGAAAAAGGAAGGTTTATCCACAATCGCTTTCGAGAACGAATACTATAAATATATATTTTAGAAGTAAATAACTTCCAGGATTTTGTATATTTATATTTTGAAAATCATTAGATGAAATTCTAAAATAATTCGTAGTTTTTTGTTAGAACTAGATCAAACATTTATTGGTCGAATTATAAAAAATGTCCCTTAACTTTCACTGGAAGCATTGCCAAAACTAAACCAGATACCAAAAATTGATATACCTGTAACGAATTTTGTAGGAAATTTAATTTCCTGCAAAAAGTGTCGGCCAGGTTATTTTCTTTCAGAGCAATTGAATGTTTCAAATTGTGACTTTTTAGTTGTTATCTGCTGTGAATGTCTTCAACGCTTAAACTATTCAATATAAAAATATACTTTCAGCGACTATTCATATAATAATTTTACGTATCTGATATTATTGTAGCATATGATTTATTTAATTACATGAAAATGAGTTGTGCTAAAAAATCTGATTATGCCACATCGCTCAGAACAACCTAATAATCTAATTTTTCTAAAAAAACAAAGATAAAGTGGATGCAAAGTCGAGGTCATGCAGGTGAGAGATTTGACAGCGCTTTAGGTAGTTCTTTGCGAATAAATGGGGGAAAGACCCCGGTTATGGCCATGTTAAGGAAAACTTCGACTTTAACGCTCTCAGTAAATTAAAGAGATGAAAGTATCTTTATGTCAATTATTCAGATGGATTCTTTTAATATTTGTGTTTCTAATGAGATATATTTGAAAAAGTTAGCACCTAATGTTGTAGAACAATTAAAATAAAAGTAATTTTTTTCCATAAACCACCGGTTTTGGCTTTGAAATCATCGGTTGTTGCCACGTTAATCCCTAGTTATCGCCAACTATTACCAGCTGTTTATATTGGCGTATAAAAATGAACTTTAGATAAAAAACGAGTTAAAAAGATTTTACTAATTCATTGAATTATTTCTTTGAGCAGTGGTTTTTACATCTTAGGTAGTCGCTATGCTTCGATGTGCCTGCACTCTGTTTTTGTTGTTATGATGGCAAAACATTAACATAGGGGGACCAACGGCTTTACGTGCCCTCCGAAGCACGGAAGACCTCTACCTGCGATTCCTATTTTACTTTTTACCAGTGCCGTAGTAAATTATTATAATATTATTTTTGAATTAAAAATCTCATGTTGATTTTAAAATTAAAACTCAATATTACACACTAATTAAGAACAAAATTTATGACTAAAATTAATTTGTTTCGGAACAGCGAAATACTAACACAATTGCAAACATTTTCATTAAGTAAACTACATCCTGATGAAAAACTTCAGGTGTGTCTTCAAAAAAAATAAAGATTTCATATTAAAAGTTCTGCATTGTTATTGTTTTTAGTTTGAATGCTTTCTCTACGTTGCAAAAAAATACCCAATTAATTTAGAAGCATCAGAAATTATGCCGATTGATATTCAACTATATGCAAATGTAAGTAAGAACTTTGGTATTCATAATTTAATAAGAAAAACCTTCGTCACGCGGTATAATTTTATTTTGTAGATGATGGCTGCAGTTTTGACCTACGTCTTAGTCGCAGTACAAGTTCAGTTTTTGGAACCCTTGGTTCTGTAGTTTAAAAATTAATTTGCTCAGAGCCTATATTAAACTGTTGATCCCTTCTTATATTTATGTATTTTAACACTTTGCATGTAAACTACACCCACAGGAGAGAAGATTCTTACATAACATAGTCCTGAATTTCGGGGAAGAAGAGGAAGATATTACTATTAAGATGAATTGGTCAACATGTAATATTTAAATAGGGATTGACATTGCAATCAGAATTTTCTCACGTTTTTTCACTAATAATTACAGTACAACTTTTTGTTTCTACTTGCTATGATGTAATTTTACATAACTTTACCTAGATAGATGGCGCTACATTTTGTGGTGTTTTTCTGATATTTATAATTTTGTAAAATTTATACGATTCGATAGAGAATGAACTTTTTTAAATCAGGGATCAATCCCTATCTGAATTCAATTGCTATGGCTTTATCTTCATCGAATCGCTTAAAACCAACATTTTTCAACAAAACATACGCGCTCCACATGGAGAATTTTAAAATTCAAATTGTACACTATACATAATTTTATTGTACCAAATCAATTTAAACACAAACAAATGTTATCCAAAAGTGCACAATTTTAGAAATCCAAATATTTGGTAAGAAAAGAACTTGGATAATATTCTTAAACCACCACCATAAATTTACATTGTAAAGAATTATTATGTTTTAATTAATTTATTTTGCAAAATATTACATTTTGAAAATTTTATCACATAATGTCCGGTGTATGATTGGTTGCATACCAGCCAAGTAAAGGGTGTTTCAGAATGTTTTTCGTTTTTAGATGTTAAATAAAAAACAACAATATCAATTAAATCTTGTTTTATTTATTGTTAAATTAAAGAGCAGTTCTTGAAGTTTATTTATGAAAAACAACCGTTTGCAAATGCGCACCATTCACTTGTTCACACTCATTTAACCTGGAGCTAAAATTTTCAATCACTCGCTGGAGCATCGCTCTTGGAATAGAGTTGATTTCTTCAGTGATTTTTTGCTTCAAAACATTCAGGTTGGGTGGCAATGGATTGTAAACTTTACTTTTTAGGTAGCCCCATAGGAAAAAATCAGCAGGCGTTAAATCAGGGCTCCTCGGTGGCCAGTTGATGTCTCCTCGGCGACTTATCACTCTTCCAGGGAATAAATCGTGAAGAGCAGCTAATGAGTCATTTGTAACATGAGAAGTGGCTCCATCTTGCTGAAAAAAGGTGTTGCGGTTGTAGCCATACTGGTTTTGCATTTCGGTAGCCAAAAAAGTCCGGATCATATGGCAATATCGATCAGAATTAACGGTCTGAGTTCGACCTCGGTCATCCTCAAAAAAATAAGGACCGATAATTCCTTGACTTGATATGGCAGCCCAAACAACAACTTTTGGCGAGTGCAAGGGCTTCTGATGCAGTTCTAGCGGATTCTCGGAAGCCCAGTACCTGCAATTTTGTTTATTCACGTGACCGTTGATGTGAAAATTCGATTCGTCGGAGAACCAGATGTTATTGAAACTCCTAAAACGGTTTTTCATTGTCCTGCAGAATTCGACTCGTTTATCAGGATCATCAGGCTTCATTTCTTGAACAATAACAATTTTATAGGGGTGAAAATGTAAGTCTTTCGAAATAATGCGATGAACCGTAGATTTGTTCAAATTAAGAGAAGCTGCGCGCAATCTCCACGACTGTCGTGGGTCGTCCATAACAGACTGGCGAACGCGGTCGACGTTCATGCTCGTTCTTGATGTCCTTTTGCGCCCAGACGATTTGTCCGGCATTGTATTCCCAGTCTCTTCAAACTTGCACACCCAATGCTTAATAAATTAAATTGGCACTTGGCACATGTTTAAGCTTGTTAAATTAAAATGTGTCCTGTAGAGACGACGAACAATAGTGTAGAAATCGTCGTTTTCATAAAACGCTCGCACGCAAAACGCGCGCTGCGGTCCCGTGAAACGATTCATGGCTACTAAAATTAACAAGTTGGCCAAGCGTTTGAGACAACTCCCCTCTCCCGGCTACCTGCGGTTGGCGCGTTTTGGTCAATTAAAAAACGAAAAACATTCTGAAACACCCTTTATTATTTGCATATCAAAATTACAGGTTACTAGTTCAATAATAAACAAACATTTGAAAGCTACAAACAGAGGAGGATAGTAAGGTAATTGATTCCTTAAGTTTCTGCCTTTTCTAAACGAACGGCTGACTGAAATTTCGAGAAAGCGTCGTCGAATCGACCACCGATCCGATCAGTCCGAGGTCGAATCGACCACCGATCCGATCGGTCCGTCGTCGAATCGACCACCGATCCGGTCAGTCCGAGATCGGACATCCGATGCGATCCGATCCGAGCTCCGTTCCCGATATATCCTGTCTGATTCATTGCTTACGTTTCTAGGAAATAATCAAATTTCCGAAACTGTTCTTGGTTACGTTTCTAGCCAAAAACAACAAATTCCTCAGTCGAGATTAGCGAAAAGCTTACGTTTCTAGGCTTTAGCTAAAAACCAAAACATTCCAGTAGATAATTCTCATCAAGAATTATTACTTACCCAATTTGCAGATTCAATAAGCTTCCGTATAAGAAGTCACTTCCTGATTTTCACCCGATACAGTTGGATTTTGCTAATCGAAAAATTCAGTAGTCCCGTAATTAATTGATTTTTCTCCGTAGTTACAAAACTTGTGATTAGATTCAATTAGTTAAACATTATTCCCCACCTGTTTCTTCTTCTTCTTCTTTAAGTGCCGTGTCTGATTTCAGACGTAGGCGACCTCTCTCCTATGCATGTGTTATGCGTTTGAAGTATTATCACACACATAGGGGACCTACTGCTTAACGCGGGCTCCGAACCGCGGGAAGTGTATACACTTCATCTCCAGAGAGGCTGTACCAGGCAGATTACACCTCGGTGGTTTGCCATTGCCTTCCGAGGGGAGACGGTCAGAATAAAGTTTGAGCCCGGAGTTGAACCAGGTATTTAGCATTAGCAGCAACGCACTTAACCGCTAAGCTGGCGACCGTCTCGACCTGTTTCAAGTAGCTGTTATTATTTTAGAAACAGTAGTAATATATTTAGTAACCGTAATTTTCAATTCACTTGCAAATACATTCAAGTCAATATAAATATTCACAGATTATGTATGTTCCATTTCCGTTACCAGTGCCGTACTCATTAAATTTTTGACAGTGTAAATACCTAAATATTAAAATGATTTTACTTTTATTCCGAATTATTAATTAATCAATATTAAATTGTAAATATTTTATAAATAACATTTTTGTTAAAACTTCCCCAGAATTCTTTTTTTTGTTTTAAAAGTTTTAAAGTTTTTCCCTTTCAAAAAGCTTTTGGCGCCCGAGTTTAAAGAAAAACAAATAAGTGTCAGACAAAAATCGACAAGACGTCCTCAGACCCTGGCTACCCATGGGGCAATTTTGAACAAGGCCAAAAGCACGCTACAACATAACCTAATTCTTGTTATTAAGTTTGGAATATAAAATATCAAAGTAATACTATTTGCGTATAAATGGTGAAATTGCTTGATAAGACATTAAAACGCTGCACAAAGATTAATTAATTAACGATTAAAACTTAATAACTTCAATAAATTATTGCAACTGTTGGCCCACATCAACAGAGTGAATTGGCCCGTCCCAGGACAAAACTCCGGAATCCACTTTATATCATTCCTCAACGAAGACTTGATGTCAACGTGGCCCATCTTCAAATCAATATTGAGAACATTGACAATCCACTTTTATTCTTATACTTTGATAACATTTATCTTCTTCTTCTTAAAGTACCTTATCCGCTCAGCGAACGTAGGTTATCAACTTGACCGAAGTCAAGATGACTACTAGGGAAATAAATTTAATGGGGTGGTTTCCCGTTGCCTTCCCCATAGCCCACAAATTTATATTGGGCTTGAAGATCACAGCAGTATATCCGGCGCGACTAGGTATAGAACCACGGTTTCCCGCTCGCTAATAGTCTGCCGGTGTAAGCTTAACGCCAACTGCTGGTGTTTATTTTAACATTTATATAAATTAACATTTAAGGTAAGTGAAGGTAATTACGCCACCTTAAGCTTTGTCAATTTTTTAAAATTTTCCTGAGGATAGAGAGAAGAAATAAAAATAGGTACCACCAAGAGGAACTTTTTGGGTACAAGAAAAAAAATATTTGAGAGCTTTAGCTGTCTTTTCAATTCGAAAAGATGTGTTTTTCGAAAAGTTGGGAGACTGGCGTATTTACCAACCTATGCAGGCGATTACCCCACCCAAATAAATTATTTAAATAAATTAATTTTACAGCAAGTTTACTATAACAAATGCTTAAATAAAATATGTTACGAGGTTTTTATAATATATAGGCTCATTTATGAAAAAAAAACCTTTATTTTTTTAATGTATTAACGCAAAGTCCTTATTGAAATGCCATAAGTTTCTGATACTTTTTTCACCGACATGGAATTTGATTTCACATCGGCCAAGCCAATGCTTACTTAAGATCATCCTCAACCCGTTTATTGCGTGGAGGAGCCCTAGTCAATCCTAGTAAACACAAAAATAAATCACAAAATACGTAAGAACTTAATAATAATAATGCATGGCGTAATTGCCAGCCATTACTACTTCATGAATAAACTAATTTTTCTGTGCGTTGAAATCATTTATCACCAGAAAGTGATACATATTCTTGAAGAGCATTAAATTTACAACAACACAAGTATATGCAAAATTTTTACCACGTAAAAATTAATGTATACACACAAAAGTAAACGCTTGTCTGACTTACATCAACAAAATCGTACACCGCCATTAACAACAAAAACGGTTGACAAATCAAGTTAGCCATCAAAATCGGATCATTTCTGTTTTATTGACTAAGAATGTTATGCCCAAAGGTACAGCGTACGGTATATTACGAAAATTTCATTTATTACCGGAGATATTTGAAGGTGGCGTAATTAGCTGCAGTGGCGTAATTACCCTCACTCACCTTATAGAAACTTACAAATAATAAAAAGCATTACAAAATTTGAAAACGAATCAATAATGTTAAAATTAATTAATTTGCAATACGAGTTTACTGAAATTTAAAAATTCATTGATCATACGGTAACTGCAGTAAATTTTTACAATGATGCACATTCTACACCTTACCATTCCAAATCTAGCTACGCAACATAATTTATTAGAAAAAACAAATATCGAAATTCCTTTAAATCCTTACGGAACTTTCCAAATAATTACGTGCATAGTTCATATTGAAAAATTTTTAATAATTTTTATCATGTCAGTTCCAATTTGTTGACGATTCCAATTAAACAAAATACTTTTGAATATACCACAATATTTTTAAAAATCTAAAAGCAATCGGTGGGTCACCAAAGAACATAGTATAAAATTAGAAAATTTATATTTTTATAATCAAAACCAAATGGTAATTGTAAATAATTTGCAATGTGGGCGACACTTTAGCAAATTAATTAACAGATTGCAGTCGGATGAACAGGTATGCGAATTGACTGTCTTCTACAAGATGTTAAGTAATTAATCCGGAAACCTTAATCGTATCAGCCTCTTGCTGTTACCAATAAACGGAAATTAATTTGAATTTGATAAATCGTCATTAATTGAGCATTCACGCTATACCAAGCGTTACTAAGGGCGGGTCGAGTTATGCCGAACTTCCATTAAAACCCTCATTCATGAGGCGTAACACAAAACTTAATTCAAAACTTAAAACAAATATATTCAATTCTCAAACCCAGCAAATGGATGAGAAGTGATTCGGATGGCGGTAATCAATTCTCGAGAAATGAAGAACACGCAAATTTATACACTTTGGTTTCAAACATGAACCAATGGCTTAAAACATTACTTTTAAGCTGACCAATCCGAAACTTCAAAAATGAGGCGACTTAAATTGGATCATCACTTTGAACCATGGTTTTGGTTCAAAATGACGCGGGTTTTTAAGAATTACTTTTGAAATTTATTTTTAAGACACGGAAATAATAAAATTTTATCAACATTTCCAGAAAAATTAAATCATCCTGACCTCACCCAAATTGAACGAAATTAATACTTACCGGGTGCGTGACACATTAACTTTCGCTTCCAAAAATGTACTTAATGCGGTTTCACTGTTTCTATAATGTTGAGATTCTCGAGAGAGAAATATATAAAAACAAAACGCTATAAGATATTAATGTGATTTATTTTTTATTTTGGCGATTGATTCATACCACCTTTATTAAAAAACGATTTCATGTTAATGACCGCCTCCACATAACCCCAAAGGAAAAATTCCAATGGAATCTGACTCCATAAAGAGAGTTATTTAAATGTGATTCTCGATCACATTTATAATAATTGCAAACTGCACAAGTAAACAACAAAGAATGTGTTTTTAAATGCCGTATTAATTTTTGCTTACGTGAATATCTATCCCCACAAACTTCACACTCGAATACATTTGATCTGTTTTGTGTTAATTCCTCAGTGCCTTCGTCTTCGTCTTTGATGTCGATGGAATGATGCAAATCTTCTAAATTAAATTTCACATCGTCAAACTCTTCTTGTTCAACTTTATTAATGCTTACGGTCGAATTATTTGGAGTATCCAAACATTTGCCGTCTTTTTCCATATTTTGTAAATCCTTCTAGACTGGCGACACTTGAGCCATATTCTTGATAACACGTTTCGTTAATTTTGAAGACGTAGGAATGTTCATGGATTGGTATAAAATGACCCTTCTACCAACATCTCAAAATGGTGACTGATACCATTTTATATCCCCCCAAACGTCATCTAGTGCGGTATTTGTCAAATAGACTACCTAAGTGTGACGCACGACTCGGCCGATCTGTCAAATTTTTTCCAAAAAAATAATTACTCTGTGTAAAACGCCATAAGAGTAATGACGCGAAGGATTTGGTCGATAAGATCGGCCGTTTATTAATTGTTGTAACAGGGAATAGCCGAACAAAGAGTTTTCTGATTCAGAGAATCAGTTTGTGCATTCAACGAGGAAATGCTGCATATTATGTTCTAGGATCGATGCCCGCAGTAGCGATCATGGACGAATTCTTCTTGTTATTTGATGTTTTCATAGTTTTGCACATTTGATTTTGTTAATTTCAGTTGATTGTTGTTTGATGTTTCTAAAATTTGTTATTTATAGTGATTGCTTATTTAAAACAAATTGATACCATATTTGTGTTTTTGTGTTTATTGGGAAATAATTTTTTTAATTTGAATTGGTTTTCATAATTATAAATACAAATGCAAGAACAAAAAAATACTTAAAATAAAATCTGACATCTGTCAAAATGTCAAAAATGAATTAGATTATTCGAATTTTGTTTTAAGTACAATAGAGACGCAACTGGGCATGTGCGGACTGAATAAGCAAAAACGCTTGTAATGTTCACAATGAACGTTTATTACGATGCATTAAAGACAATTTAGTGTACTTTACTTTCATTAACTTCACATTTTGCTCTAAAGTGCACTGAAACCGAGATATTCACGAATATTCGTAAAAATAAACTTCTTCGCGTGGTTTTTCCTTTGTGGCGGCGAAATCCGGGGTCGCTAGAGGGTGCGAAATTAATACGTGTCTTTAGAGGTCCTAATAAAGAGTGTAGCAATTTCTGCCACCCCAAAGGAACGACAAAAACTGCCCCGACGATCTTTGTTGATAACTCAGGGGATCGCCGGACAAAGATAGACAATGCCACGAAGTGCTAGCTCAAGCATGGACCATGTAGAAAACGGAACCCCCCTATCCTCGGTTGATGTTACACAATTATACGGGATGACGCTAAGAATACATAAATGTAGCAAAATAAAAGATGTTAATCTGGGCGCCATGTAATTGATTTCACCCCGTACAAAGAGAAAACTTAGAAGCACAAAAATTACAATTTGTGCCTCCGAAAATAGATAACCAAAAGTTGGAGGATGCCCCAGTGACCGGAAAAACATATAACGACTCGTCGAACGACACTACCTCATCTGTGTTAATATAGCAAGATCGACCGCTACCAGAAAACACAAAAAAAACAACCACCAACAATCGATTATAACTCCCGAAGAAGCGAGCATGAAATGCGACGTCTCACGTGATTTGCTAAGAGCAAATATAAATCCACAATAATCGCACTCATGCAAACCCCTTGATGGTAATCGTATTTAAATACACACAATGAAATACAATGCTAAAATATTTAAAATTAATTAAAATATTTAACATGGGAAAGTAATCGAATTGTCAATGCGAACGACAACGTTGTTATCTGGCATACCAAGCGGTCTATCTATGCTATCAGCATTCCCATTCAAATTAAATTCGACTTAATCAAAAATTGCAGTTTTAAAACTACACCAAAAAAATGGCTCTAAACAACCGTTTAGATAAATAAAAAACACGCAGTATGAGGCAACAATTACTACACAGAACAACTTGTTTTACACACACAAGGAAAATAATTTCGGGTACCAAGGAGTAAATAAAATAACAATTACGCTGAAATTGCATAATTGCGGGAGCAATACAAAAAAGACAAAGCCACATGCCCAAATTCGATCAAGAGACGACAAACCAGAACGGAAATCAAATAGAAATAGCAAGAATATCGCACTCACCTACGCGAACAAAAAATCCTCCAACGAGAATCGCGCAAGCCAAAAAACGAATCCTCGCCACACCACCCGAACCACATCCATGGCTATCGCTCCATCTCAAACAGGAATTGACCAGCTCCCTAAAACACGACCTTCCTTGGCACTTCCCAAAACCATTCTCCCGAGTCGCCATCGCGACCCCGTTATCAAAAGCACAGCAATTCCGCCAACCTTAGAATTCATGCATGAATCCACCATACAGGGCGTTGCTGAAGTTGTCAGATGCAAAGTAGAAAAAGTAACGATTCAAAAAAATCGTTACAAGAGAATAAAATTTATTCCAGCTTGCCCCCATTTTTTACGCAATAAAACACTTGTCGACTGACCTATTAATATTTTCTGTGAAATAAATTTAATTATGTTTATATCAACTGCCTGATCTAATTTGAATAATCTTCTTTATCGCGGCGTAACGGAAATGAATTTATATATATTTAACTCTAGAAATACATGCAAAAATGCATAAAGCACATTTGCGATGTTACTCAGATGATGTGAACTTTAAATTTTATTAACAGGTTATTTAAATGTAATTCATTCACGTGAAAAATGACACCCGTATCATCGGGAAATTCCATATACTGGCCAAGTGAACAAGCTAAAATTTAGCATTTCGATAATTTTTGATTTTATAATTTATTCAATTGTCCAATAATATTATATAATAATAATGTAACAAAACACAATAATTAGAATAACCCTTTACTTTGTTAATATTTTATAAAACATGGTGCGTACAAAGATATAGTTATAGATTTTAAATACAAATTTGATATTTAAATGTGGGAATGGTGATGGAAGAGGGGGACCCGACTCGAGTCAGTCGGCAAGTAACCGCTAACCCAGACGAAATAATATCATTTATTTGTGTAATCAATCATTTATTCAAGTGTTAACTTTCATTTGTAATAATAATTCAGCTTATAGTAATTAAATCGTTCAATCAGTGTGTTTATTTAAATCAAAGAACCTAGACAACGAAATAACAACCTACAATTTTGGGGGTTCGATCCGAGATTATTTACAATTTTGGGGGATCGATCCGCGATCATTAACAATTTTGAGATTATTAACAATAAACATTCTACGTTAGAACGATTAAACAAATTAACAATAAACATTACAACGTTTAGTGACATTGAACTATAAATTAGTGCAAGACGTTAAAATTATTTTTAATACAGAGTGAGTGAACGCAGCTGTACATAAATGCAACACCTTGCATTCCGAGATAAGATAAGCATTCAGGTCGTATGAACTTTATTATAAATTTCATCTTTAAAATAACAAAGACATGTATAAAATTCTTTTCAAATAATCAGACGATAATATTAAAATTTATTTTTAACTATTTCATTTATTGTGTTGATAAAATTATAAAATACTTAAAATTTTAAAAATGGAAAAGTTGGAAGATGATTTCAGAATTAGCCAAAATATAACAAATAGCACTTTCAAAGTCGTTAAGGAACTGCATTCGTTAATTTTTGAAAATGACGGGCAAGCACGCCGTGTTAGAAGAAACTTAAAAACATTTACTGGTTTTAAATTTCCGACGACCTAAATCTTAAAATTGATAGCATTTGTTCACGATTAGAAACTATTAATTTAGAACCGATTTGCAAAATTCTTAATTTAGAATATAGCGGACCAGAAGAAGCCGTAGTAGAAAAAATTTGTTCGTTTCTGAATAAGTCTGAACGAGACGACGCCGACGCTAAAGACGACGAAGTAGAAAATAAAAGCGAAATGGACGAACATGAAGAAAGCGAAGACGAAGAAGACGAAGAAGTCGAAATTGAAGACGATGACGATGAAAAAGACGTCCACAGAAATAAAAGAAGATTTGAAAAATCATTTGCATTAACATTTAGAGACGTAGAAGATTCAATCAGACCGTTTAGCGGTAAAGACGATTATCCCATTAAGAAATGGATTGACGATTTTGAAGAACTAGCCGTATTGACAAAGTGGAATTACCTTCAAAAACTAATATTTGGCAAGAAATCCTTAAGAGGTGCAGCCAAGTCGTTAGTACAAGCCGAACAGGGTATCACTACGTGGAATAAACTTAAAAAAGCGTTGAAGGAAGAATTTGACGAAAAGATTAGCAGTGCCGAAATCCATAAAATGCTAATGACAAGAAAGAAGAAAAAAGATGAATCCATGCAAGAATATGTTTTGGTAATGAGAGAAATTGCCAGCAGAGCAAATATTGAAACTGAATCTGTGATCCAATATATTATTGATGGAGTAACCGATGAAACAGCCGCCAAAATCGCATTATACGGAGCGGTAACGTTTGCAGAATTCAAGGAAAAAATAAAAGCCTACGAAAAATTTAAATTGAAGAATGAGGTGCGTACTGCAAAGAACACCAGCCCAGTCGAAATGAATCCCAGAGATGCATCGTCGACAAATTTTTCGAGAACAGCAATTCAGATGCGCTGCTATAATTGTGGCGGTAAAGGTCATAAATCAATCAACTGTCGTTCCAAAGAAAAGGGAACAAGATGTTTCAAATGCAATGAGTTTGGCCACATAGCTACAAGCTGTCCAACCAGAGAAGTCAACACCATTACGTTGGCAACGACTAAAATTAGCAACAGACTAAATTTAAAAATAAGAGATATTGAAATATCAGCCCTTTTTGATACCGGTAGCGACGTAAACCTAATAGCGGAAAAATTGATTAAAAGATGTCAGTCAAAACCCAATATCACAAATTCCAAGTCGACATTAAGTGGGTTAGGCAACAAGACCACAAGAACGTTAGGTCAATTTACAGAAACAGTTACGGTTAATAACGAAGATTTTAAACTTACGTTTCATGTCGTGCCAGATAATGTCTGTCAGTACGAAGCTGTAGTAGGAAATGAAATTTTGCGACAAGCTGAGGTGCGTATTAACCAAGATGGCGTTATTATTCACAAAGAAGAGCCGAATAACATTGTGATGCAGATTTCACTAAATCCAGATAGAGAAGAAACTCCAGATTTAAGCCATGTACTTGAAAAACGCAACAAGAAGATAATCAACCAGATGTTGGAGGAATACCAACCGGAGAAAACGAAAACCACGAATGTAACGATGAAAATAATTGTAAAAAATGACGAACCCATATTTAACACTCCAAGAAGATTGCCTTTCACCGAACGCGACGTAGTAGACAATCAAGTAGAAGAATGGATAAGAAACGGCGTTGTAGAACCGTGCGAATCAGAATATGCGAGTCAGGTAGTAGTCGTAAAGAAAAAGGACGGAACTCCGCGGATTTGCATTGACTACAGGAAGATTAACAAGTTGATTGTTAAAGATCGTTTCCCATTGCAATTAATAGAAGAACAATTGGACGAATTACAGAAAGCTAAAATTTTCAGTACAATTGATCTGAAAAACGGATTATTTCACGTGTCAGTAGATCAGGAAAGCAGAAAATTTACCGCATTTGTGACTCATCGTGAACAGTATTGGTTCCTGAAAGTCCCTTTTGGATTATGTAATTCGCCACCGGTGTTCCAAAGATATATCTATCACGTATTTAGACCTCTAATAAATAAAGGAATTGTTATCCTATACATAGACGATATAATCATACCGTCAGAAGATGAAGCCGAAGGCATCCGCAACCTAAAGCAAGTTTTAGATGTTGCCAGAGAATACGGATTAGAAATAAGAAAGAAAAAGTGCCAATTTCTGAAGAGACGTGTAGAATTTTTAGGACATGTAATTGAGAATGGAACTATCCAGCCGTCACCACTTAAAACTGTCGCAGTCAAAAATTTTCCGAAGCCTACGACTGTCAAGCAAGTTCAAAGTTTCCTAGGCTTAACAGGCTACTTCCGAAAATTTATGCCATCATATGCTCTAATAGCGAAGCCTCTAAGCGACCTGTTGAAGAAGGAAAGTGATTTTACATTTGGATTGAAAGAAGAAGAATCGTTTGTAAACTTAAAACATTTGTTGAGCCGTGAACCTGTGTTACAAATCTATCAACGAGGTAGCGAGACAGAATTACACACGGACGCAAGCAAACATGGGTACGGATCTGTACTACTCCAGAGATCAGACGACGATGGTAAATTACACCCTGTTTACTATATGAGTAAAAAGACGACGCCAGCAGAAGAAAAATACCACAGCTATGAGTTGGAAGTATTAGCAATCATAAAATCGTTAGAAAAATTTAGGGTATATCTGCTTGGACTAGGATTTAAGATCGTGACAGATTGCTCAGCTTTACAACCAGAGTTGCCAGGTGGGCAATGATGCTCGAAGAATTCGAGTACACAATCGAACATCGACCGGGGGAGCGAATGATGAAACACGTAGACGCCCTAAGTAGAAATCCCGTAATGATAATAGAGACACACAATAATATAAGTGCACAAATTAAAGCCGCGCAAAATAAAGACGATCTAATAGAAAGTGTAAAAACAATATTAAAATCAAGTGAATATGAAGACTATTTTCTAAAGAATGACATTTTATATAAATACAAAGACGGGCGCGAATTAATCGTAATTCCTAGTGGTATGCAAACGAACGTAATATTAAGTGCGCACGAAAACGGACATTTCGGTGTTAAAAAAACGGAAGAAAGCGTGATGCGCGAATATTACATACCGAAATTAAAAAAGAAGATCGAAAAATGTATTGCAAACTGTATAAAATGTATTTTGTTTAACAGGAAAAGAGGAAAAATGGAAGGGTTCCTACATCCACTGCCGAAAGGTGACGTTCCTCTTCACACGTACCATGTAGACCATTTGGGGCCGCTAGAATCGACCAACAAAAATTACAAACATATTTTGGTAGTGGTTGATGCATTTACCAAATTCGTATGGCTGTATCCACCGCCAAAGAAGTCGTAGAAAAGCTGGAAAATCAAAAGAAAATATTCGGAAATCCCAGTTGTATTATCTCCGATCGAGGCACAGCGTTTACAGCAGGCGAATTCGAGAACTATTGTGCAGAAGAAGGCATCGAACACCACAGAGTAACTACAGGCTTACCTAGAGCTAACGGTCAAGTTGAGAGAGTCAACTCCATAATAATCCCTGTCCTGTCGAAGTTGTCTATCGAAGAACCAAGCAAATGGTACAAACATGTCGACCAATTGCAGCAGACGATTAACTCTACGTACCAAAGGAGTATTGATACCACTCCATTCGAATTGATGACGGGTGTCAAAATGAAAAGCAAAGAAGTCCTGAGAATAAAAGAATTGATGGAAGCCGAGCTGCATGACGAAATCCAAAATGAATTCAAAAAAGGACGAGAAGACCTCAGAAGAGTGGCAAAAGGTCAAATACAACGAATTCAGGAAGAGAACCGCCACGCGTACAATTTGAGAAGACGGTTACCAAAGGTTTATGAAGTAAACAGCCTAGTAGCCATAAATAGAACCCAATTTGGGCCGGGTTTGAAGTTAAGAAAAAAATATTTGGGACCTTATGTTGTAACAAAAAAGAAACCCAATGCCACCTATGATGTCATTAGAGAGGGCAACCACGAAGGGCCGTACAAAACTACGACGTGCGCCGAATACATGAAGCCATGGATCAGCCTCCAAGACGATGGTGAATCCGAGACGGATCCATACCAGAAAGGCCGAGTTGTGGGAATGGTGATGGAAGAGGGGGACCCGACTCGAGTCAGTCGGCAAGTAACCGCTAACCCAGACGAACGACGTACGACGATATAATATCATTTATTTGTGTAATCATCCATTTATTTGTGTAATCAATCATTTATTCAAGTGTTAACTTTCATTTGTAATAATAATTCAGCTTATAGTAATTAAATCGTTCAATCAGTGTGTTTATTTAAATCAAAGAACCTAGACAACGAAATAACAACCTACACAAATATAAAATTTATACAAAAATTAATTAACTGTTAGTATCAATTTGTGATATGTACACTACAATCCATACCCAAGTAACAATTTTTGCAGGCGATTACCTGTGAAATCTATATTTTCCTGGCAGTCACCTGGCAGACAGCTGGCAGGCGGCGTTTACAGTTTACTTGGCTTATGCTGTTAGTTTGTTATTATAGGGGTCTGGTAGGTAATCATTTACAGGTTGATATAAGCATGTTATTACAGGCATCTATCAAGTGCTCTTTACAAGTTTCTGTAAGTTTCGTATGGTAGGAATTTGCTAGGGACTCTTTTACAAGTAATTTCACTGGTTGCTTAAGCCTATAATACATTCTAAATATCTTCTTATTTCTATTAATACCGCAATTTATTAAATTTACATTTGATACTTTTTAATATATTAACATTCCGATCATTGACAAAGTTGTATATCAACCCCCTGGTAGTCCAGTGGCGCTTAGAGATTCAGTAAATGAAAGAAAATTATAAATTCTAATTTTATTTCAGATTTGAATACTGTTTGGAGCACAACATGGAAAATAAAGAGTTTAATTATAAGAATGAAATAGTACTGTATAAATTATAAACTTACGAAATACAAACAAAAACTTACAATTTTTTTTTTCATTTCGTAAATACTAATAATTACCGCACCTAATTTAATTGTAATTAATAATTTTTCTACACGTGGTGATGGCTTGCTGGTGGCCACTTGGAACAATTTGCTGGCAGAAACCTGTGACCAGTTACCGCCAGCAACCTGCTTCAAACTGGCAGCCCTGTCACACGCTTTTGTGACAGCAACAGCAATCTGTGAGATTTTACTTGTCCGGCGTTTTCCAGAATTTAAAAGTTACTTGGGATATAAAATTTTTTAAATACTTGGTGGTTGATTACAAAGCCATGGTTATAAAATGTGATAATACATGAATTTTCAAAAATTGATTAATAATTTATATTTTAGTGTAAGTAAATATTGATTTCATTTCATATTCAGAACAACAGGATCCAAAAACTGAAATTGCATTTCGACTAAGACGTAGGTCAACACTGTGCTCAATATCTATAAGCAAAATATGAATTAATATTGCATAAAACTTGACTTTAATATTAGACACAATAAGAATATCCAAGTTTTTACTTACACCTGCAAATAGTTGAACATCCAGCGTTAGTATTTCCGATGCTACTAATTCCTTTGAATATCTTTCAACGATGAAGAGAAAGCATTCAAACTGAAAAAAATGTTTCAAAATATTGCCCACAAAGTGAAAAAACAAATTTTGTTATCAATTTTTTATTTGAAAAATGCCTTCCTGTAGATTACAGCGGTACGGCAGCTTAGTGTCATTGCCAATAATTCCTAATAGGATAATAATTATAAACGATTATCAGCACGTTTCCTTTCTTGTTTACATAATAGGTTTCAAAAATTGAAAAAAGGAAAAACTTTCTGAATCCATCGGAGATGGAGGAAGCACCTTGATTCATATTAACTTTATAGTGGTAAAATAAATGGAACAAACCTGGAGTTTTTCAGCAGGAGTTAGTTTGCACATTAGAAATGTATGTAAATGTTGTAGTATTTCGATGTCCTGAAAGAAAATAGTTACGTTAATCAAATATATCTCTGTCACATCAGGTAGGTAAGTCTATGGAAGTACTACATGGCGATCTACATTAATTAAACATAAACCGGGAGTGATAGCAAAATTAACACCAATAATAAATTTTATGGAGGCAATAAAAAAGATTGAATTAATTAACTAGTTAATAAGCAACCCGAAGCTAAGGTTAAGTAAAATTGAACCCTTACACTAAAAAAAACAATATTTCTAATATCATGAACAGGGTTCATTAATCGAAATTTATGTATTTTATACGGATTTCATAAATATAGGGTATTTTTTTCTAGCTGAATGGGAACTTCAAATTGAAATAAAACATTAAAAAATGGATGGAATGTTTTTAAAATTAATTTTTTATGAAAGTAAATTTAATGCCATTTATGATTTGAACATGATTTCCGGCATGTGACCACCGCGACTAATCGTTACGAAGTGTATCCGATCAGTCCAATTTTGGACCACTTTTTCAAATATTTCTGGCTTTATTTCATAAATGGCTTGCTGAATATTGACCTCCAATCGTTCCATAGTTGTTAGTTTGTTAGCATAAACCATCGATTTAACATACCCCAAAGAAAATAATCTAGAAGCGTCAAATCACACGATCGTGGAGGCCAATTGAGAGCACCATTTCTTGAAATCATGTTGTCACCAAATTGTTTAATATATCGATGGTTTCGGTGGCTGTGTGGCACGTAGCACCATTCTGTTGGAACCATAAATTGTCGATGTTTGACTCTTGGATTTTTGGAAACAAAAATGTATTGAGCATTTGTCAATATCTCACACCATTCAACGTAACGGTAGCTCCATCCACATTTCGAAAGAAAAACGGACCGATATGATGCCGTTGGCGTGTATTCCACACCAAACAGTCAATTTTTTAATGAATGCAATGGAGTCTCAAGATAATTTTCCAGCTTGGTCTCAGTCCATATACGGCAATTTTGCTTGTTCACATACCCATTCAAACAGAAATGTGCCTCGTCACGGAACAAAATTTGGCTGTAAAAAAAATGGATCCACTTCCGATTGGTTGCGAGCCCAATCTACGAACGCACGACGCACTCCATGATCATTAGGCTTCAATTCTTGAACCAACTGGATCTTGTAAGGATATCAATCAAGATCCTGATGTACAATTTTCCATGTAGTGGACGGACAAAGCCCAAGTTGTTGAGCACGATAGCGAATTGAAATGTTTGGGTTCTCTTGTACACTTTCACTCACAGAAGCGATAGTTTCTTCGGTACGCACATTTCTTTGTCTTGTTGGTGGTCTTCCATCATACAATGAAGAAGTGGTACGAAATTTAGCCATCACCGCACCAAGAGCCTGCTCAGAAGGTCGATTATGTTGACCATAAAATTGGCTAAGAGCTCTATAAGTTTCGCGAACGGAATTCTGACTGAAAATAAATTTCCACAATTTGGTAGCGTTATTGAAGTGTTAATTAATTTATGATTAAATGGAAAATATTTCTGAACACAAATGTCAAAGAACTGTCACTTTGACAAACTTCATTCAAAAGTTAACCCCATTGAAAGATCTCATGCACACCCTATACCAGGGGTGGCCAACTTGATTAGACCCAAGATCTCTTGTTTACTAACGAAACCCTGTGCGATCTACCAATTACATACTTATTGAAATCTTAAATGAAACAGCATAGTTCAGTACAAAATCATATAGTTTTTTTATTTTGTTAAGAGAAAAAACATAAATGTGAAAATTATTCTTAGTAACTACTTATTTGACTATATATTAGTGTGAGCATTGCGTCTGAGCATCTTCCACTAGTTTAGCATAATCAGGATTGTAGTTGGAAATTGCCAACCTTAAAGAATCCAATGTATGAGCGTCTGTCAAGCGAGACCGGTATTTATTTTTTATTTGTTTTAAGTAGGAAAATGCTGACTCACATAAATATGTTGAACCAAAACACGAATGAAGTTGTTCAACACATTTCTTGAAATTTGGATATTTTTCGTTGGAAACCAATGCCCAGAAATCTTGACCTGAGGATGACCTTGCTTTTAGAAATATGTCGCAGCGCAGAGTAATAATTTCGTTTTGTAACATCATCTGCTCCATTTGAAATGTATCTGCAAATTTTGTAGCCAATTCATAGATATCACTATGATCAATGGAATCATTAAACGGATAACTGATGAATTGAACCATCTTCTCAATTTTTCTGTGACGATTAGACAGAGTCTAATCGTGATTTACATCGGTAATTGTCGACACTCCGGTAGTCTCTGTCGTCAACTGTCAACGGACTGACTGAGACGTAACACGGGACGGATTGACACCCGCCCCTCCCCCGCGTCCCACACGCTTCCTTCTTATTGGTCATCGCGAGCCGAAAACAAAAGACTATACTGCGTAGAATAGAGGATAAATAAATATTATGATGCGTGCAGCAGTTGGTGATTACGTTGCGCAGTCTGGTCTACGTATTTATATTTTTTGCCTTGCCACGATCGATTGGACTAACAGTCGCGATCGACCGGTCGATCGCGATCGACCTGTTGGCCACCCCTGCCCTATACAATGGAACTTTTCCATTAATACCATGAATTTTTGTGTGAGGTATCGAGTGTAGTTTTCTACACTCGCATAGCTTTTAATCTGTTTCTAGGTACCCCATGCGAAAAACATTTCCGATTGCATAAATTAAAATTTTTTTATAGCAATTTAATAACAATATCCCTAAATTAATTTTTGTACAACTGGAAATCGAATATTTTTATAATACTTCAGAAAAAAACCTACACAAAAACTTGCAGGCAGACACCTGGGACAGTTTGCTGCCAGGAACCTCACAGCATATTGACAGCACTGTCACAAGTTCTCCTCCAACTTGTGAGAGCAATTTTACCCATATAGAAGCTGTGACAAACTTGTTACAGCAACAGCAACCTGTCAGATTTTACTTGCTAGGCACCTGCCAGGTGTTTCTCAACCTTAAAGTTTTATTTTAACAGTTTTCGGCTTTTCTCTCCTAAAATGTCAAGGCGGCCGTTAAGCCGTATGATCTTCTATATAGAGTTACCATGATAAAAGTGAAAAATACACAATGCAATAAAAAAAATAGTCTACTTACAAATGAGTTACATTGACCAAATTGGGCTAGTATGTAACCCATTGCGTATATTCCAATGAGTAGTGCGGTTACAAGACATACCAGCTCGATAGTGATTGGAAATTGATATACCACAACAAGTATTACTAAAAAAACAGCAATGACAAAGAAAGCTACTGTTAATACGATTATAATCAACATAAGAGGATTGCATAAATCACTAAATGCTTTTAATATCTTGGCCAATGAAATATATGTTTCAGTATAAGCTTATAGCAAATTTTTTATATTTTCTCTTGGGATGGTCACAACGCAATGATTTACATTTGGTAAAGCGCACATGGTATCGTCGTCAAATACATTTTCCAAATCCAATTTGAGGAAGTTATTATATTTATTATGAACGTAGTGATGAAGCTTAAGGAACAGCACTGCCAAACTGACAGTAGATATACATATTGCTCTGATATGTCCCTTGCTAATAGGACCACACGTTTTAATTGTAAATGCTGGTTAACATAAATGTACCCCGTCGATAGAAATATTTAACTTTTACACAATTTACAAATAATGTGATAATAATACCTCGGCTTTAACTGTCTCGGTGTGCATGGACTTACCTCTCTCAGCCTGGGTTCGTTCCGGGACCAATAACTGTAATGCTAAATCAAATTTTTGGACTCGGAACAGATAAAAAAAAATTACTTCCGTTGCAAAGACAATTATATTTTTATTACACAAAATAAAGTAAATAAAAGGTTTATCAAGTAAACAGTTCTTAATTTTAATCCTATTAATAAAAATTCTTAACATTAACGAAGAAAAGCACGCGTTTATGTTGTCCGAAATTTTCACTGAGTTTTATTACGAAAATAAAGTTTAATGGGAATTTACCTTTAAGCTCTAGGGTTTTTCTTATCTATAAGATGTTTGACCATGAGATTGTTAAACTTCGACACGCCGATGGTTATTTCTTATCTTGATATCAACGGATCACTTTCTTGGTGCCTTGTACAAACCACGTGTAGTTTAAATTCGTTTTTTGCAAAAATATTCTGAATCCTTTATAATTTCGGTTGGAAAATAATTTATCACCACGTAAGTACACTTTTTATATTAATATTCACTACTTTTTGTCGACTTTACTTAATTTTTGTGTATTTTTAATTATTTTTACTCGCAGTGGTCATAAAACACAACGCCATTTATCGTTAATCAAACATCGACCGATCCCAATTGTTTCTTTTTTCATCGCCTCGAAAATCATAGCCTCTTGATTTTTCGTCATTATTTATTATTGGTCGATGCAAAAATCAATACCATTTTGACCTTCTAAGATTACAGGTCTGTATTCAGCTCATCGTGACTTGTTACAATTTTAATAAAATAATTTTTTTTTATTTTTAGATTGGATAAATCTTCCTCGCTGCCTCGTGATTGGTTTCATGAAATTTATGGACATGCATTATTCGTTTTTGGTGCACTAAATCGAAACACTCCGAACGTTGCGTAATATTTGTATATCACTTATTTAAATTTTAATGCTATCACAAATTTTATATTAATTAATCAATTAACAATATTTTGACTTTTGAATTACCTTTCTTATGACTAAACAATTTTGATTTTGTATTATTAATAAACATTTTATGTCAACGGAAGTTAATTAAGCGTTACCTTATAAATTATTTTTATTAACCTGTTTCCAGCCTCGCTTTTCAAATTGAATGATACTGAACTCAAATTCTTGGTGTCGGACGAAAGTTTATCTGTTTGTTCAGACAAGTCCATGCTTTTTGTTATTAACAAATTCTCTGAACCTTAAATGAACGTATTTCTATTGACGTGGTTCCCCAACATTGCATTTATCCCCTTGTTAATTGAAATTTATATAAAAATATCTATTTTTGTAGTAAATTTCTTAATTAACACTTATGTGCTCTTCATTCATAAACAATAAATTAAATTTCTAATGTAACGTTAAGTAACGATTATAACCAATATCCAAAATCAACTAACTAAATTATGCAAAAAAATTATTTTAAAAATTAACTAACTAAATTATGTAAAATGTTCAAAAACTAACTAACTAATCATTCTAACACAATTAACTAATTATATCTAAATTCAAATTAACCTACTTATTATTTTGACTAACAAACTTGACCAAGCTTTCTAATTTCATTTTAAATTATTTAAATTCTAAATTTTTTATCAATTTGACTTTTTATTCTTAAAACTTGACTCTTACTTTTTAATCTTTCTATCTTTAATCTAGTTATTTGGGTGATTTCTACCTTTCTATTATTTTAATTCTCTTCTTATTTATTTATTGGTATTCTTTATCTTACTTTAATCAATATTTTCCTATTTATTTCCCTATTATTTATTCGGTAACCTCTTTTCGGTCCCATATCCATTTTACTTCATATAATCATATTCAATTCATTAACTTACACCCGTGATCTATTTTTGTACCCTCGGGTATCTATCTTCTCATAACTTCTTTTAGTTACTCCGTCTGAGTTAACCATTATTATTTTTATTTACCCCCCATTTATTTCTTATCGTGCAACATTGAATACCAATTTTTATTATCAAATCCTTCCTGATCTTTTCAAATTAAATTCATAATTTTTTTTCTAAGTTCATTTTTCACCCAAATTCTAAATTAATTAAATTCTTTTAAATTGCATTCTTAAATTGAAATCACTTAATCAAATTCTTAATAACATTTCCTTTCATAAATTTTTAATTGTTTAAATGTAGCATGTTTTCTATATAAATTCTTCCACCTTGGTCAATTTTTTATTTTCTTCATGTTCTAATAGCTTCAAATCATATTTACATTGCTATTTTATTTATTCATGTCCTACTATTTTCTCGGCGGTTTAAATTTTAAGTTGTTATTATTATTTTATTTAATTCTTCTAAGTTTCGCTGTGTTTTTATTTCTTGCTATTTTCCTCAGCGGTCTATTTTGAAGTTATTAATTTTTCTTTTGTTTTACTTAAGTTTCGCTGTATTTTTATTCTCTTGTCACGCTGAATCGGTTAATGTTTAATTGATTTAGTTTTCTTAAATATTCTCTTCCGTCTTCCAGAAGTTCGTTAACTTTCTCTTGTTCTTTATTTCTTTCTTCGGGTGTCTTCCGATCCTCTTCTGCTCTCTCTTGTTCTTCTGCTAATCTTCTTCGTTGTTCTCTCCCCTTTTTTCGATCTTCTCCTAATTTTCTATTTTTTTCATGAATTCTCTTCTTATTTTCTTCATATAATCGACGATTTTCTTTTGCTCTTTCTTTTCTCTTTTGATTTTCTTCTAATTTTTCTTGACTTCGCGTAACCAAATTTATCACCTTATTATTATTATTTAAATTCGACTCTTCTAAACTTTCTGTATGATTTAAAATTACCCCTTTGTTTATTATTGAATTTTCTTCCCCTGTTTCACTTAAATAATTTTCTGGAACGTAAATGTATCCTACCATTTGATCGGTTAATGAAATTATTGTGCTGTTATCATCTAAATCCCCCATATCGTCTATGTTGATAAACTCTCTAGGATGTTCATACGAGCTTATCTTCACATCCCTGATTACGCCATTTATTGAAAATCCTGTGGAGAGGATGTTCCTTCTTCCACAGCTGGTGTCCTATTAACCGTAACACTGTTTATCGGTCGATTATTTGTATTCGCTGACCTTGTGTTTTGATTACGATCGTCACCCCCTTGTTGGTTGTCTCGATCGTTGTGATCATTGTCGTGGTTGCGCCAGTTTGTTTCATGTCGGCCCCCTCGTTGGAATCTTCCGCGATAACCCTGATTATAATTTCTGTCGTTTCCGTAGTAATTACCTCGACCAAAATTATTTCTGTTTGAGCTGTACCCTGTATTACGATCATCATGATTATACCGATTACTCGTGTTAAAATTATTGTTGGTGCCCCTACGATTTTCAAAATTATTGTTGTCTCTCGTGTAATTATTATAATTTCCCGATCTTTCATACCGGTTGTACCTATTATCTTGGTTATTACGATTATCGTTCCCGTTATTGTTATAAGTGCGTTGGTTATTTGAATCGTTTTGCCCCCCTGAATAATTATTAAAATTTCTAGTCGCGTTATTATTATTTTGCCTATTGGCTCTCTCGTCCATGTTAACCGCGTCCGTTCTCCTTAATAACTTTGATAGCTCCGATATCGTATTTATATTTTCCAATGCAACCCGATTTATGATATCTTGACAGAAATGATTAGCTAAGTATT
The DNA here is from genome assembly GCA_932274525.1 of Podabrus alpinus. NCBI lineage: Eukaryota > Metazoa > Arthropoda > Insecta > Coleoptera > Cantharidae > Podabrus > Podabrus alpinus. Next base: position 39,331,604 of record OW026452.1, on the reverse strand, counting down.
CAACAATGTCTTCTTCCAACACTTCCGGCTCGAGTTGGGTTACTTCATTTATTATGTTTTCCGCGTAATCATTGCGGCGACCGTACCCTTTAAATTTGCCATTCATTAACTCATTACGAATGCGCCCCTGAACTTGTTTATCCCAATACCTGTCTAAGAACAATCTTTCGATCCCTACGAAGTCTTCGAATTTATCTTGTACGTATCCGAACCATTTTTTCGCGCTACCCCCCATCATTGAACAAATTAATACAATTTTTAAATTTATTTACATCATGAATGTGGCTTGTACTTCTTTTCGCGTATTTTATGAACTGCTTAGGGTTGAAGTCCCCTTTTTCGTAAAACTTTATAGCTTGCCCGTTATTTGTAGGCCACGTAATGTCTTGTAAAGCCGATAAGTTTATTACACCGTTTGCACTTTCACTTTTTGTCTTTGCCATTTGTTCAACTAATTTTAATTTTGACCCCTGATCATTTATTTTCTCATCAACCTGACTTACTAGTTCGCATACTTGTTGACTCATAACTTTTGTCGAAATTTCTATTTTTGAATCCATTCTTTGTTCTAACTTCTCCCGGGTTTCTATAAATTTATTGTTAATTATATTTTCTGGCATTACTTGTCCCCTCATTATTGATATTAATTCACATATTTCTCCCATATTATTTTCCATTATCTTTATTTGTGAATTAGTTTTAAAAACTTCATGCGAAAAGTCACCTTCAATCTGTACTTTTAATGTCTTTATGCTGTTCTCAAGTTCTTCCACATTGTTGTTAATTAATTCTTCATTTTCTTTTCTTACATCATGCATCATGTCTTTTATAAATATTTGCAATGATTCCTGACCCTGTTCACTTTTGGCCAACCTTTCTTGTGTTGCTATCACACTTTTGCACAACTCGGTTAGCACCTTCCTATCTTCGTCTGCTTTTCCACACAACCTGGCTAGTATATTTTGGTTTTCTTCCGTTTTCTTTTCATTTCTTAAACTTCTTTCTTCTGCTTTCTCTCTATCTTCTTTTGCATTTATGCACAATGTAGTTAGTATTTTCCGATCTTCGTCTGATTTCTTTCGGTCTTCTTCTGCTTTCTTTTCATTTATTAAATTTCTTTCTTCTGCTTTCTTTTCCTTTTCAAGATCTCTTGCGTTTATAAACTCCATCATCTTTGAAACTCTGTTTTCTCTTCCACTTTGGGCGTCTCGTCCACCTCTAATTGTATTAACAAATCGCTTTCGGTTTTATCTTCCTCCTCGTTTATTATTGCAACTTCTTCGATTTTGTCTTCTTCTGTTTTAGTTTCTACTTCTTCTAATATTTTCTCTTTTGTTTTAGTGTCGACCACTTCAGGATTCTTCCTTTCGTACCTTTGCGTTCGATCGGATTTTTCAGCCATCGTGGTTATGTGTTTAATTAATTTATTATAGGAAGTAGTCATTAATTTATAAATTTTGTTTACCTTCATTTTAATCTTAAGAAAAATTTTGATGTTTATGTTAAACGTAATTGAATTGTAAATAATTTTGTAATTTTTCGTTGTAACTAACCTATCTACTATTTTTAATAATGACAACCTAATTTTTATTATTATCGAGCCTACTCGAGGTTACTCGTGCCTCCACGTTGTGACGCCAAAATATGCTCTGATATGTCCCTTGCTAATAGGACCACACGTTTTAATTGTAAATGCTGGTTAACATAAATGTACCCCGTCGATAGAAATATTTAACTTTTACACAATTTACAAATAATGTGATAATAATACCTCGGCTTTAACTGTCTCGGTGTGCATGGACTTACCTCTCTCAGCCTGGGTTCGTTCCGGGACCAATAACTGTAATGCTAAATCAAATTTTTGGACTCGGAACAGATAAAAAAAAATTACTTCCGTTGCAAAGACAATTATATTTTTATTACACAAAATAAAGTAAATAAAAGGTTTATCAAGTAAACAGTTCTTAATTTTAATCCTATTAATAAAAATTCTTAACATTAACGAAGAAAAGCACGCGTTTATGTTGTCCGAAATTTTCACTGAGTTTTATTACGAAAATAAAGTTTAATGGGAATTTACCTTTAAGCTCTAGGGTTTTTCTTATCTATAAGATGTTTGACCATGAGATTGTTAAACTTCGACACGCCGATGGTTATTTCTTATCTTGATATCAACGGATCACTTTCTTGGTGCCTTGTACAAACCACGTGTAGTTTAAATTCGTTTTTTGCAAAAATATTCTGAATCCTTTATAATTTCGGTTGGAAAATAATTTATCACCACGTAAGTACACTTTTTATATTAATATTCACTACTTTTTGTCGACTTTACTTAATTTTTGTGTATTTTTAATTATTTTTACTCGCAGTGGTCATAAAACACAACGCCATTTATCGTTAATCAAACATCGACCGATCCCAATTGTTTCTTTTTTCATCGCCTCGAAAATCATAGCCTCTTGATTTTTCGTCATTATTTATTATTGGTCGATGCAAAAATCAATACCATTTTGACCTTCTAAGATTACAGGTCTGTATTCAGCTCATCGTGACTTGTTACAATTTTAATAAAATAATTTTTTTTTATTTTTAGATTGGATAAATCTTCCTCGCTGCCTCGTGATTGGTTTCATGAAATTTATGGACATGCATTATTCGTTTTTGGTGCACTAAATCGAAACACTCCGAACGTTGCGTAATATTTTTATATCACTTATTTAAATTTTAATGCTAACACAAATTTTATATTAATTAATCAATTAACAATATTTTGACTTTTGAATTACCTTTCTTATGACTAAACAATTTTGATTTTGTATTATTAATAAACATTTTATGTCAACGGAAGTTAATTAAGCGTTACCTTATAAATTATTTTTATTAACCTGTTTCCAGCCTCGCTTTTCAAATTGAATGATAGGGGAAAAATATTAATTGTACGCACCCTGGTGGCTGTAATATCAACTAAATATTTGACGTCTTAATTAATTAAAATTATTTTAAAAATCAATTAAAATACGTTAAATTTATTATTTTTTATTAAATTATTTATTTATTACTTAGTTGTAATGTATTATTATCGTTCAAAACCAAATCAAAGTATTTCTGAGCGAAGTCAAGCGAGGTTATATCATTAGCGTGACGTCACGTTGATGTTGCTAACAGCGCACCATCGTTAATATTTCTCCCCTATACTGAACTCAAATTCTTGGTGTCGGACGAAAGTTTATCTGTTTGTTCAGACAAGTCCATGCTTTTTGTTATTAACAAATTCTCTGAACCTTAAATGAACGTATTTCTATTGACGTGGTTCCCCAACATTGCAATATGCATGTGGAAATTACCATTCCAAATTTTTCAAAGATATTTAAATCAGGATCATATTCAAATCATAGTAAAATTGTAGAATCAACCGAATAGATAACGCATAGTAGTATTAAACACAGGTAAATAAATAATCGAAAGAGAATAATATCATCGATCGATAACAAATTGTGAGACGTAGATTCGGCAAAACTTTTCATGACGGAGTCAAAATTAGTAAGCATGAAATCAAATTTTGCAGATTTTAATAGAAAATGAATAGTTATGGATAATGAGAGTGTCACAAGCATAACATTGGAAATTTTGAATAATAGATGAAATAGCGAAAATTTCATATTCAGCTCATTCAAGATTTTCATGGCGATAGTACTGTAGCTTGATAGAGCAGTTACAATTAGAGAAAAAATTGCGGGTAGTGCCTTCAATTTGGAAAAAATTGGTGCTTTTATTCGAACTAGCACGTTATTTGCATGATTGCAATCGAAGATTATTGTTGAAATTCCCATAAACTGCAGAAATGAAAACACCAGACCAATAGCACAATACAAACAATTTGGTGACACCTGATGAGCCATTTGTGATCACAATTGAACAACTACTAACCGATCACTATATTTGAGCTATCTTGAGTACTTTCACTACAAACTAAAATTTTGAACTCCATTATGATAATTCGGCTGCTGTACTAAATAAATACTATATAATTTTAAATAACCTAATAAAATTAAGTACATAAATATATTGACAATATACCTAAATGTAGTTTATTTGGAATTATTATACATTAAATTATGATGGCCAATAATAATAAAAAAATAAAATCGATATTATAGTAATTACGAAAATCAATTTAATGGTTAGTACTGGGATGACATAGTTGGAATCAAATAAACTGGCACCTGCGCCAATAGTAAAATTGGTATGAATTAAGCTTTAAATCACCAGTCGTCAAATTAGTATAATTTAAAATGCATTTTTGTCATTTTTCTAACCCTTGTGTTACAAGCCGAGGTGCAAATGCACCCCAGGGTTGATTTTTCATAATTCAAAGTTATTTCGATTTGTTTTTTGATACCTTGTCGTTTAAATAGCTTCATATAATTTATTTATACGGTACATGCCGTCGCAAGTGGATTTCAATTTTAAGTAGTTAATTAGAAACAAACATTTTTGTAAATGGGAAATAAAAACTCCGATAGTAGGCAACTTACAAAAGATTTTATGCCCAACAAACATTTTAGCTGTAAATAGGCTATTAACGAGCTGAAAGTAGATAGAAAGGAATATAACTGCAATATCTTATGGTAACTCATTTTTGTAAACTACGTTTTTAGTTTTGCCATCTTTTGCTAAGACATGAAGATTTTGTGGCCTGGATACTCGTGAGCACGCCACATACAGTTTTCCGTGGGAAAAACAGTTTTGTTGTTAATGTAGATACACCTGCTACATTTAGTGTTTGTCCTTGAGCTTTGTTAATAGTCATCGCGAATGCTGGTTTTATAGGGAAACTGCACTCTTTTAAACTGCAATGGTAAATCCGTCGGAATAATAGGAATACGGGGAATCAAAACATTTTCTCCTTTTGCTATTCCAGTCATAATTATTGCTCTTACAATATTTTGCCCCCGGTGTGTAATTTATAACCTTGTGTCATTACATAGTCTAGGCGCATCAAGATTACGCATTAACAGGACCGGAACACTAACTTTCAACTTCAGCTTATGGGAAGGCACTCCTGATAATTCTAAATAGGTGAGAAGCTCTACAGGGTACTATTTTACCTGTTATGTGTCCATGATATTGTCTACCGAGAGAGTTTCTTAATTTCGAAACAGATTGTAGATATTCATGGAAAAAAATATGTGCGAAGATAAACTAAGAGAAACAAATTTGTTAATGTTTATAATATAAAAACAATTGGTATTTTGAAATTATGGCTCTCAAGTAAGTTGCAATATGCCTATAGGTATTTAAATTTAAAACTCAAATTTTATCAAATACCGGTGTTAAGCGCTGGCTTCAGTGGAACTGCATACGTTCATTTTAGCCGGTAATCGTTAGTAGTAGTGGCTCCAGTGAGACGGCCTTAGATATGATCCAATGCACACTCATCAAACAACTACTTAAGACACCATAAAGCAAAATAAAGCATGAACTAACAAATTGTTCGATGATAATTTTTACTTTATTAGTCTGCATTCAGCGAGCACAATAAAGGCGAAACAAGGGCGCTCTTGACGCCAAAGAAAGTTAAACCAATGTAAGGTAATGCGTCTGCGCACAATGAACATCCCGTGCTACGCTCTTATTCGAAACGCCCTAGAAAGTTGAGGAACATTCCACTTTTATGCTCCCAACACCGTGACATAACCTTACCGATCTAGTTTTATTACACAATAAAGTATTACATAGGGACATAAAAGCGAAACGAAGAAGTTTTGGAGAAAAGAGCTATGGTTTTAGCAGGGCAGTGTAGTAACGGAACTTTAATTTTTCTCAAGAAAAATTATGAAGTTCAAACTTACGGTGGTATACAAAATTTAACCAAAGATAAAATTTGACTTAATTGGAAACTAGCAACCGAAACTGGAGCATTCACGGATATAAATCAATATAACTGTCAAATTTTGAAACTATAAGAAAAACGTTAAAAAAATAATAGAATACTGTGAATTTTGAAATATAAACTTTTTTAAACAGGATGTAATAAATTAAAATTTGAAAAAGGTTTGGAAGTTTGAAACCATTAATTTATTTTCTATGGAAAATAATAAAAATTTACTGAAGGTATAAAGAAACGTTTTAAAAGATAGAAATATTATTTTATAAACCTAAAATTAAAATTAATCAAAATCGGTTGAAATATCTAGGGTCGGCGGACGAAAGCACATAAGTCAAAACTTCACTTTTTTTTGTTATGTTCGCAAACTGCGCTTATTTCTATAACTCACAATCAGACTTAAAGCACATATGTCAATTTCGTATGTAGACTAGCAAAACAAGCAGGCGTTCTCTTTCAACCCACAGTATTGTTTCCACTATATTCGTACTAAAGCACACAATTTGACTTATGTAAAGTTAACATTTTTGACTTATGTGCTTTCGTCCGCCGACCCTAGATATATTAAACGCATATTTCAAATTTACCGCTATAAAACTACTCACAACACCGTTCAACAAATACGAATCCCTTAAAAATGCCAAAAACGAAGCAATACCTATTGCTGTGATTCAAAATGTACCAACCCGAGGCAAATGATTCAATTTCTAAGTTAATTATGATATTTTACAAGTTTGACCTACTTTAATAATTATAGATTGAAGAGATAAAAGTATTCACATTATTTTATGATATTACAAGCAAATAAAGATCTCTAAAGATCAGAATACTAGATTAAAACCTGTTAAATAGATTCATAAATGAGATGACCATAACAAAATCTCACAAAGAGACATTTTAAAATAGAAATAATCAAATTTACTGCAAATTGTTATCTGCAGAACATAACCTGTACAATTTGTGTACTTTGAATCGAAATTTCTTTGTGAATAACTTATTATATGAAATTCTGGTTATAACTAATATAAATGTATCTCATAAATTACTGTATGTGTAAAGTATAATTTGATCTTCCAAATCGGTAAAAAGGTTAATAGAGCTCACAATCCATTGAAATGCGATAACAACAAAGTGATTACAAAAATCGTCAAATCCACTACTGAAAACTGCTCCAAAAACCAGTTATTGGGAAGTAAAACTCATCAGATGTTATGGAAAATTCATCATTCATAAAATGGAATCTATCCTGCAAATTATATAAAATTTGGTTAACAAAACAATTTAAATAAAGAAAGAATTGACTTACAAGTACTCCAAAAATCAACGAATTTGGAAGACTGCGCAATTTTAATCAGTTGACCTAGAGAACTCGAAATGAACGGACGTGCGATGTAGAAAAGTTGAAATTTACCAGTCGAAACGAACGGACGTGTGTGGTGTAAAAGTTAAAACTCGATATTGGAACAAACCAGATGTGTAACGCAGCAAATATTTCTTACAAAAATTTGATATAACTGACATCAAAAATGGCTACCACTAGTTATAACATCTGAAAGCAACAAAATGTGTTCATTTCAACTCACAATTCAAATATCTAAGAATTAAATAAATTCAAACAACTTACCGTTACTCCATCTAATTAACATAAATAATTAGCAAGTCAATTTGGATGATCAACACCGTATTAGTCACAGTCAACAAGAGCAACAATTTTATCAACGCGATCAACTTACGACAACAGCTGAGTGCAAATTCAACGGAGTGTGCGTGAATCAAAATAGTGTTGTGTGCGCAAGCTTTTATATAAGCAGGATTTATTTGAAACAGGTATTTGAAATTATTTTATAAACTTTTTGTAATTTATTATAATCACATTTTCTACGCCTTAAGAAGAGAACGAAGAATTGGATCGTCATTTTCTACGATATTTTTGATATTTTGATAATTGTATACTTTTGCCAACAGATAAATTATCTGTGAAAGGTGAATCACATTTATCTCTTCATTCATTTAAAATCAATCCACAATTTTTACTTGTGCAAAACAATTTCATTTCAATTTAATAAGCTTCTCATCCCTTAATTGACTTAAGATCCACAATACTCTGAGGGAGACTCAAGGCTGAGCTATACAAGAGGGACGAGGTGGTGAGCTTTCTTATAAAATTGGACCCTCGAATATTTCAATTTTACATTTTTATAAATTTTCTTTCGTTTGAAAGTGGCGCTCAAGGCAAAACCGAGGTGTAAAATTTTATACTGAAAAGTTCACAGCACTATGTAACGCTTACTTATAATTAGAGACGGGAAAACATTCAAAATGCATATCTTTGTTTGGCGGTATATTTTTGGACCACTTCGTATTTATCCGTTTCCCACCCTAAAGAATCATTTTTAAAATTTCTTATAGTGCATATAATGCATATTTGGTGGATTTTCTAAAATGCATACGCTAGGCTAGACCATAATAGTGTATATTTGAGCAAATTTGAGATTAGAAATATGGAAATCCCCTTACTTAACTAGTTTCAATTAACCCTCCAGAACACGGGTGGCCTAGAAATTACACGGGCACACGGGTGAGGTCTATTAGGCCCATAGTTAAAAGGCGTGTAAAAAATTTGTCTCAAAATTAAAAAAAAAATTTTCTTAAATATAAACTATGATTAGTTCTTTTTAAGATCGATGAAAAAATTTAAAGAAAAAACCAGATTTACCTACTTTTTTATCAACAATAAAAAAATTGTTATTTTACATGATTTATTAAAAACGCATTAGAAACATATAATATAAAGCATATAGGATTCAAAATTTTATGTTTTGCTATACTACACATACAAAACAAAAAGAAAATTTATATAAAAAATGTGCACACAAATTAAGAAGCATCAAAGTTGGGCTTCCAGAAATATCTGGTTTTTATTCGTTTACAATATTTGCAATATCCCCGTTTAGTGCTGTGAGCTGGTGTAAATTTTTCACATAAAATTCAAATTTTGAATTTTATGTAAGTAACAGTAAGTAAAGTAACAGAAAGTTACTCGAACACACAGGTGGGGTCTATCAGGACATTTTATTTTTTTTGCGAAAACATGATAATTTTTACATTTTATACAATTTGATTATATTATGTCGTTGAACATTTTTGTAAGGTATACAGAAGTTCGCAAACTTCTTTTTTTCAAAGTTACAGCGATGATTGCGTGGACTCACAGGCCTCACCCGTGCTGGAGGGTTAACTGGTGAGAGACAAAAGTTAACCTTGGATAATATAGAAAAATACATGGTAGTAAATTATTACAATAATTGATAATTGTTTATTTTTGTAAATAATAATGTATTAGCTTCTAATATATTTTGTAGCCATAGTTTTTAAGAATAGTATATTATTTTCTCGTGTCGTTTAAAAATTTTATTTCTTGTTCAGTTCTTCCTTTACCTGCATAATGATAAGTGCATATTTTGCATTATTTTCATATTATACCTGCATATTCTTGTATATTTTGGGTGCATATTGCATGCATATTTAACATGTTTTTTAGTGCATATATTCCAGTCTCTACTTATAATGAAATAAAATATGAGTTACCAAGTTATAAAGAACATCCAACAAATCGAATTTGGCAACTTTGATATGTCAAAGTATTTGTGTATTTTATGGAGTAAAAAATTTTTTGATTTCATTTGTTTTCCCTTCTTCATATTATAGGACAATGTCCTGTTTTTTCCATACTGTTCTCGTACATCTTTAGAGGTTGCTATCCTGTGGCGATGACGTTCAACTTTCGTACCATCTCTCGTGGCCTACTAGGTAGTCCCCTAGTGTAGTGAGCCGCTGCTGGCTCTATTGTAGAAACCCGCCGCTGGCACTATTGTAGAATCCCGTCGTTAATTATCGGGATTGATATCGCTGCCACCAGATTATTTTTTATTTAATATGAGAAAAAATTAAAACTCGGTAGACGTGGATCGAATAGTCGGGGACGTAAGGGAATAAACTCGATTACCAAATTAAACACAAGAATAAATTTAATAGGGTTTATTTATAACTGAACAAACACACACAAAAAAGAAGGAAATACATAAACTAAAAAAAAAAGATTTAAATTGATTCGGATATAAATTTTCTTACCTACCCAAGTAACATTTTACCGTCATAAATGTACATATACCTTACAGAGGTACGTAAATGTACCTCGTCAATAAAATGATTGTAAAATTATTTGATAAGTTGCAATAAAATAAATTTTCACCTCGGCTTTGACTATTTCGGAGAGCACGGACTTACCTAATCTCAAGTTGGGCTCTTTCCTTGACCAAGTCGTGATACTGAAATACAAATTACTGGTCGTCGGAAAATAAGGTTGCAAAAACAAATTATGCTCCGTTTTCAAAGGAATATTAATTTTATTATAAATTGTGCAAAGAAAATAGATAAATGAATCGAAATTCTTAAATTTACTAACACACTCTTAAAATTAAAACTTTAAACGAGCTAACGCACGCGTATTCCAGTTACCAAAAATTTTCACTAATTTTTATTAATTAACTTTTAATGTGAAATTATCTTAATCAATGTAGGGAATTTCTTGTCACCAGTTTCTAACAGCATACAATAGGATAGTTTTGCTTGGTTGATGACCTTCGGTTACTAATAATAATGCAGATAAGTTTGCTTGTGCAGTGTCGAACCACGTGTTATACAGAACCAAATTTCTTTTTAAAATAAACACAATCACTTGTTAAATTCAACGAAATTGACTTTTTAGATACGTAAGTATTTTTGCTTTTATGATATTTACTCTTTTCTTACGATTTTAAAACAATTTTCTCACTATTTATTTGATTTTTAGGAGAGGCTATATTTTCACCACCGTTAAATTTATTAAGAAATCAACAACCCTCCTCCCATTGTTTTTTTACCATCGCTACTTATATTTTCCAAGGCACTTCTGATTTTCTTTTATTGGTCGATGTAAAATCGATATATTTTGATGTTATAATTTCCAGGTTCGTACTTAGCCCAAAATAATTGTAAAATTTTTAATAAAATTTTTATGTTTCAGATTCAATTGAATTAAAGTTCTTGTATCTTTGTCGATCTTCCAGTAACTTTCGAAAAAGATGTTTTCGTTCGTGGTACATTGAGTTACGAAGCACTTTTAACACATGTAAAATTTTGTTATTTTAAAAGTTTTACGTTTAAACATATTTTTATAACTAATACTTTGAACAATTAATTTTTGATTTCAAATTACATTTCTTATAACTACTTAAATTAATTTACAATTTTAACAAACCTTTATTTTATAAAAAGAATTAAAACGTTGCATTTGAATTTATTTTTGTTATTACGTTCCGTGAACTCTTTTCTTCATTTAACTTTATGACGTTAAAACAAATCTTTGGTGTCCGATGAAACCTTTAGTTTCGAACAAATAAGCCATGTGCTATCTTTATTGATAAATTAAAACTTTGAATCAAAACGTGATCATTTCTATTGACGTGGTAGTGGTACATTGCAATACATTACAGGTATTTTCGCAACGGTTCAGCATTGATTTGCCCCTTTTGCAGTTACTGTATTAGTGCATCGTTTTTATACCGATTATGTGTTGATTTTTTATGAACGAGATATTTATTTAATTGAAAAAATAATTTTTATAAAAGATAAAATTTTTGATTTTTAAATATCTCTATAATTATTTACATTTATTCAAATTCTAGATATGTTTTACATACTGCTAAATTGCTTCCCGTATGTATTTTTGTTTGTCTGCGCCAGAATCTGAAAATTGACATTATAAATGTGATAATTTTTACTTACTTTTTCTTCCGAGGCCAGGTTTTGAACCTATGCTATACTGTACCAATACGTCTGAAAACCAACTGCTTAGCCAACTCGCCTACCTGGGTATACGGTGTAAACTATGATATTTGTTATTTGATGGTCAATTTTATTTTCAATTCATAGATTAAAAATATTACCTAATATTGAATTAAAATAAATCAAATATTTTGCTTTGGTACTTTAAAATTTATTACATTATGAATTATTTTAAATAAAAGTTGTTATTTTGCACGTGTTTTGAAGAAAAATGCCACGACGTCACTTTAATTGGAATCAACAGCGGCGGTGGAATTAAATTTATGTAGGATCAAGTGCCCAGTGCGACACTGGATTTACCAACGCTGAGTAGATCGATGATGAAGAGATGATAGACGATAAAAGTGTATTAGCGTATTCTGAATTGTTGTTACCAAAATTAGATTCTTCATTAATTATTCATTTATTGTTAACTCATTTAATAAACATCTTTTTAAATCAAATAGTAATTACAATTTACTACAAAATGGGGGCTTTGCCGGAATAGCGTGTCTAAAATAAAAACAGTAAGTGCAATAGTGAAGTGAAGCTGAAGACGTTAAACGCTACTACAATAAAGACTAGAATTGAATGCAGTTCACAGAGGCGACTTTTTCGCATATCAAGCGTCACTTGCATAGTTTACGCGCCAAGACGGGTGCAATAGAGTTCAATTTCGCATAACAAAAATAAGATTCAACAAAGAACTAACCGACGAGATACAGATGGAGAGTGGTATAAGGCAAAGAGATAGCTTAAGCCCTTTACTATTTAGTCTGATAATGAATAAAATCATAGAAGCGGTGAAGGTATTAAACGGCGGATACAGATTTGGACCCGAAGAGATAAAGCTAATATGCTACGCGGACGATGTAGTGCTAGTGTCAGAGAGTGAAGACAACCTCCAAAGATTATTACACTGTTTTAAAATTGCCGCAGGAAAATATAACATGACCATAAATGTAAATAAAACAAAATGCCTGACCATCGCCAAAGATCCAATACGATGTAAGCTAACTATTGACGACAAGCCTATAGAACAGGTGATGAGGTTTACATATCTTGGGGTGGAGGTGTCTAGCTTTGGAGACCTATGTGAAGAAGTGAGGAAGCAAACTATGAAAGCAGCAGCAATCTCTGGAGCAATGAAAGACATAGTATGGCGAAACAGAGATATGAACATCAAAAGTAAGACCAGAATATACAAGACGTGCATTAGGCCAATAATGACGTACGCTATAGAAACAAGAGCCGACACAAGAAAAACAAAAAATCTCCTTAGAACAAATGAAATGAGAATATTGAGATCTATAGCCGGTAAAACTTTGTATGACAGAGAACGAAGTAGCAAAATACGTGAAATGTGCGGAGTGGAAGATATCGTAAGATGGGGAAGACAAAGGAGAAGAGTGTGGAGACAACACGTGGAACGAATGGACGACAATCGAATAGCAAAGATCGTGATGACAAGGATACCACATGGGAGCAGACTACGAGGAAGACCACCTAAGAGATGGCGAGACAGCTGGACATCTACATCACAAGAACAGGCTTGATAATCACAAAAGAACAGGTCAAAGACCTAGAAGAAGTAGAAGAAGAAGAAGAAGAAGCGTCGTATGATAATTTTAAGCGGTAAAATTATTATAGTGACTTATGATAAACAATTCCAAATTTAGTTCGATAAGTGTGAAGTTATTATAAACAATAAAAGACAGTTTGCGCAAATAGACGTTAAAATTTATTTAATTTCGAGTGACGTAAAAAACAGTGGCGTGCACACAGGTCGTATGAAATTTACTACTATATTAATAATTTTATTCGTATAGACGTTCGTATAATTTTATTGAATTAATATTAGATTTGATTTGCTTAACTGTTTCATTGTTCTGTCGTTAAAAAGATTTATACTCAAATTAAAATGGAAAAATTATGAGACGATATTGCAATTTGTGAAAATATATTAGATAGCTCATACAAAGCCGTAGAAGATCTACTAATCTTCGAAGAAGAAGGACAGCCACGAATGGTTAGAAGAAATTTAAAAGCGTTTACAGGTTTCCGATTGGACGAAAATGCTGAAGAACTAAATTCCAAAATTGATAAGATGTGCTCACGGTTAGAAACAATAAATTTAGAGACGACTTGCAAAATTTTAAATATAGATCATAATGGACCGGAAGAAATGATAGTAGAAAAAATCTTTTCCTTTTTGAACAAGTTTGAAAAAGACGATTTAGGAAGTGTAGACGAAAACGACGACGGAGTAGGCGAAGATGAAGAAGAAGAAAATGAACCAAGTGAAGACGAAGACGAAGAAAATAGTGAGGAACCGAGAAGCCGATATTTTAAGACGACAAAATCCTTCTCGTTAACCTTTAGAGACGTAGAAGATACGATTAAACCATTTAACGGTGAAGATGGTTACCCCATTTCCAGATGGTTTGAGGAATTTGAAGAAATAGCTAATTTAGCGAAGTGGGACGGACTACAAAAATTAATTTTTGGAACGAAATTAATGCGAGGAGCTGCGAGATTGTACGTTCAAGCAGAAAAAGGTATAACGTCGTACAACAAGCTTAAAAAATTGTTAAGAGAAGAATTCGAGCAAAAAGTTAGCGCGGCGGAAATACATAAAATGCTCGCAGGAAGAAAGAAAAAAACCAATGAATCAATGCAGGAATATGTACTGAGAATGAGAGAGATTGGCAGCAGAACCGATGTTGACCAGGAATCAATAATTCAGTATATAATTGATGGTTTAGACGACGATGAAGGAGCTAAAGTGGTTTTATACGGAGCGAAGAAGTTTAGCGAATTAAAAAACAAGTTAGAAGCTTACGAAAAATTCAAACTAAAGAACGAACCAAAGAAAATGACGTTTTATTTAAACAAAAAGAAGACCAATGAGAAAGAAACGATAAAAACAAAATCAGAGGAACCGAACCGACAATTTTCGGGGCCATCGAGAATGATTAACTGCTATAACTGCGGGGGCAAAGGCCACAAATCCATCAATTGCCACTCAAAGGAAAAAGGAACAAGATGTTTCAAATGTAATGAGTTTGGCCACATAGCTACAAATTGTCCTACCAAGGAAGTTAACGCCGTCATGTTGGCACCAACTAAAATCACCAACCGAGTAAATTTAGGTATAAGAGATATTGAAGCATCAGCCCTTTTTGACACTGGAAGTGAAGTAAATTTAATAACGGAAAAATTGATTGAAAGATGTCAGTCAAAACCCGATATTGTAAATTCCAAGTCGACATTGTGCGGATTGGGCAACAAGAATACAAGAACGCTGGGCCAATTTACCGAGATAATTAAAGTCAACGACGAAGATTTCAAACTTACCTTCCATGTTGTGCCAAACAATGTTTGTAAATACGAAGCTGTAGTGGGAAGCGAAATTTTGAAACAAGCCGAAGTTAAAGAGCTTCGGCGAAACGAAGGCGATAACGCTGTTTTACGAAAACAAGTTGATGATCTCAACAAACAAAACGAGGAACTGAAGAGTCAGGTTGTGAACGCCGGTGAAGTACAGAAAGTTCACGACGAATTACTCGATAAAAACGAAAAGTTGGAAGGAATTATTGCAGATCTTCTGCGCAACGAAGACGATAACGGCAAATTACGTGAAGAAATCGACGATCTGAAGAAACAAACGGCAAACTGAAAACTCTGGTTGCCAACATTGACGAAGTAACCAAAATAAAAGACGAATTACGTACGGAAAACGAAGAACAATATCACAGCTATGAACAGGAAGTTTTAGCAATAATAAGATCGTTGGAGAAATTTCGTGTTGATCTGCTCGGGCTAGAATTCAAGATTATAACCGATTGTTCAGCATTCCAGAAAACCATGGACAAGAAAAGTTTAACGACTCGGGTTGCCAGATGGGCAATGATGCTGGAAGAATTTGAGTATAAGATCGAACACCGACCGGGAGAACGGATGAAGCATGTTGATGCATTAAGCCGATATCCAGTTATGTTAATTGAGATGAACAATATAAGTGCGCAAATTAAAGCTATGCAAAACAAAGACGAATTAATCGAAAGTGTAAAAACTATATTAAAGTCGGGCGAATATGAAGATTATTTTGTGAAACATGGCATTTTGTATAAATATAAAGACGGGCGCGAATTAATTGTGATTCCAAGCGGTATGCAGACTAATATAATACTAAGTGCGCACGAAAACGGACATTTTGGCGTTAAAAAGACGGAAGAAATAGTGAATCGCGAATATTTCATACCGAAATTAAAACAAAAAATTGAGAAATGTATTGCCAATTGTGTAAAATGTATTTTGTTCAACAGGAAACGAGGAAAAATGGAAGGGTTTCTGCAGCCACTACCAAAGAGTGATGTTCCTCTTCAAACTTACCACATAGACCATTTGGGGCCATTGGAATCCACAAGCAAAAGCTACAAACACATCCTAGTAGTAGTCGACGCGTTTACCAAGTTTGTATGGTTGTATCCAACGAAGTCCACCACCGCCAAAGAAGTAGTAGAAAGATTGGAACGTCAAAAAATGATATTTGGAAACCCGAATTGTATCATTTCCGACCGAGGTACAGCATTCACAGCCGGGGAATTCGAAGAATACTGTATGATGGAAGAAGGCATAGTATACCACAAAGTGACGACTGGTTTACCGAGGGCCAACGGGCAAGTTGAAAGAATTAACGCGATAATAATCCCTGTCCTTGCGAAATTATCTTGCGACGAACCAACTAAATGGTACAAGCACGTAAATCGTTTACAGCAAATGATCAATTCCACGTACCAAAGAAGCATAAATACCACGCCGTTTGAACTACTGATAGGTGTTAAGATGAAAAGCAAAGGAGTTCTGCGGATGAAGGAATTAATAGAATCCGAGTTAAAAGAAGAAACCAAACAAATATTCGAAATAGGACGAGAGGAGCTCAGAAAAACGGCCAAAGAGCAAATAAAGAAAATTCAATCAGAAAACCGTCATGGCTACAATTTGAGAAGACGGCTACCAAACGAGTATGAAGTAAATAGCTTAGTTGCTATAAAGAGAACTCAATTTGGACCTGGGTTGAAGCTGAAGCAAAAATATTTGGGACCTTACGTCGTGACTAAGAAAAAACCAAATGCCACTTATGATGTCGTTCGAGAAAGTCATCATGATGGACCTTACAAGACTACCACATGTGCCGAATATATGAAGCCATGGATCACCACCCAAGCCGATAGTGAATCCGAGTCGGATTCATTCCAGACTCTTTTTTTTTGCGCGATCGATCTGAAATTTTGCATAATATGCCTTCCTACCGACAATTCATGAGGGAGTGCTTTGCGAGGGGTGGGAGAATTTTCTGCTCAGTTTTTCGATATCTAGTGCCGTTTTCGAGTTATGGCTAAATAAAAAAAATTAATTCTCGCCCCTCCAAGTTTCTCGCCAAAGTTACGCCTAATAAAACAATTAGAGCATTATAGCAACATCAACAATCTACATAGGAACCATGGCACACACAAAATGACATGATATTTTTTCCCAAAATACTTAATTCTTCAATTTTGACAATTCAAGTACCAAGTACAAAAAAAAATAAAACGTTGTATGTACCACGGGCGCAATTAGATTACAGCCCTCAGGCAATTTAAAGCCCTCCACTGACGCGTCGGGCTTTAAATTACCCTCGGTGCTATAATCTATTGATTGTGTCCTTGATACATAAATAACTATAATGTTACATATTTTTTACATTTCCATATTAATAAAAATTATAAAAAGCGCGTCTCGAAATTTAATTTAATAAAAAGGGACTTTGGAGAATAAGACGGATTTTTATTTATAAAATTATTATATATATTTCATAATATTTT
Source organism: Podabrus alpinus (assembly GCA_932274525.1). Lineage (NCBI taxonomy): Eukaryota > Metazoa > Arthropoda > Insecta > Coleoptera > Cantharidae > Podabrus > Podabrus alpinus. The sequence goes on along the minus strand of OW026452.1, from coordinate 39,313,982 downwards.
ATTATCTACTTATTAAAGCAGTCATGGACAAATATTATGTTAAACAATATCAAAACCGTGAAATAAATATCACAAAGTTTAACTAATAAATCATCTTTACATAATATTATATACCGGAATTGTAAGCGACTAAAACTTTACTATTTAAACTGCACTTTCAGGTATCAAACCGGTGATGAAAATATCGTACCGTCCATCTTATAAAATATCTGTATATGTTAGACATTGCTTTTATAGTAACAAAACGAAACGATTAAAACATTACCTAAACGGTACCGTATGTTCAGCTATATTTTAGTTAATAAAATTTCAGTGCCGATCCGATACAGCAATTTCCTTCAGAATAACGGTGCGAAAATCTGTACATTGAAACTATACCTAAACAGTACAGTGTAAATATGAACTAAAATTTATGTGCCGCTTAGGTACCATCTTGGTACTTAATTTTCAGGTAATAATTGTAATATAAAATGCTAATAATAATAATTTGTAACCAATGAGAAACAAGAGTTTTGCTAACGGTGAAAGTTTTCTTCGTTCTGATTGGTTAAAACTGTTTTAAAACGTAATTAAAATTCATTAATCTTTAAATTATTTATTTTTATAATAAATATTTTAATGTTACGTATTTTTCACATTTTAATATTAATAAAAATTATTATATTATAAATATAATATATTTCATAATATTTTATTATGTACTTATTAAACCTGTCATGGACAAATATTATTATGTTAAACAATATCAAAACCGTGAGGTAAAAATCATAAAATTTAACCAATAAAGCATCTTTACATATTATATACCGGAATTGTAGCAACTAAAACATTACTATTTAAACTGCACTTTAATGTATCAAACCGGTGATGGAAATATCGTACAATCCATCTTATAAAATACCTGTACATGTTAGATATCGCTTTTATAGTAACAAAACGAAACGACCAAAACATTACCTAAACGGTACCGTATGTTCAAATACATTTTAGCTAATAAAATTTCAATGCCGATCCGATACAACAATTGCCTTCAGAATAACGGTGCGAAAATATGTACATTGAAACTATACCTAAACAGTACAGTGTAAATATGAACTAAAATTTATGTGCCGCTTAGGTACCATTTTGGTACTTAATTTTCAGGTATGAAAATATATGTACTTATTCGTTATACTTCAATGGTATACCGGTATAAAACCGACGTTGATGTTACTTGGGTAGTGATGGATATTACAGACACAAATTATTTTAATTATCGGAGTCGCGACGTTGTTAATTATGAAGTAAAATTGTTTTCAAGTTAACACTTAGTAAATGTTAGGTTGAACCAAAAATCTGACTGACCGTAACTACATATGTAGCTGAGCGAAAATTGAGAAAAGACTGACTTTTGGACCAAATATGAGGCGGTATTTATGAGATTTCCACCCCGGAGTGTGGGATAATTTCGTGTGAAATAAGGGACTGGGGTCATAAATTTGACCCAAACTCATATTTGTTTATCAAGTTAATTCCATTTTAAGTAAGAACACCAATTTATGCACTAAAATTAACATCTTAAGACTAATATATCTGTCATCACTCGTTCTAAAGCATTCACTTGAAGACATAATTTGGTCTATTTTAATTGAATATTTCTGTGATTGACTTGCTTAATTTGCGTTAATTCATGCAATTACAATGAATATTAATTTTTGTTTAATTTATTGATTCTAAATAATATATTAATTAATGATTTGCAAATGTTTTAATTATTTGGATAGCGCTTATCAAAAAGGAACCACGCGCCAAAATGCAAATTTTAAGGTAAAAGTGCCAAGCGACTAAAAACGGTGTCCTCTGTTATTATCTAAAAAGAACCAAGTTAAAATAAAATTTGTAAACTAGTAAAACATAACTCAACAGGAACGAACAATAATTTTCAAATCTGTAAGTTAACGCATATTTTTTTTATCTACCTGAATCTTAAAATATGTTTTACTCAATACTAGAAATTGGCGCTTGGTTCCTTTTTGATAAGCGCTATCCATTTGATTGTCTTTCGAGATTCATTAGGGCGAGAATCGCATGATTCCCATAAAGATAAGAAAACATTTTTAAGTAATATCTTGAGACAGTTTGAGTGATTAAATATCCTAGAGGCGTATCTAGACTAATTAAGGTTAAAGTGTAAGCGATAATAATAGAACTAATTGATTTTGTCTGAGATATACAGGTTGGTTTCTGCACTAGTCTCTTGCCTTGCACCACTCTGGCAAGTCTTTCTTCTCCCATTCTCTCCCCAATATATTTTGCAGAGACTGAAATTAGTAGTAGTAGTAGTAAGTATAAGTATAAATTTAAACTTATAAAAAATTTAAAAGCTAAAAACCCCGGCACCACGCCTCGGAATTTGGATAGGAAGAAAAAACAAAAGAGGATTGGAAACTGGAGACGGAGAAGCGGCACTAGCTGAAAACAAATCCGTTATAGATATAAATGATTTTTTAAATGTCTTTGTAAATGTGCTTCATCTGAACATTTATAGCGACAAATTTCACAACTAAAAGGTTTTTCGCCGGTATGAATTTCTAAATGGTTTTTTAAACTTGAATGAAACAAACATTTATAGTCACAAATTTCACAACTAAAAGGTATCTTACCGGTATGAACTTTTAGATGCTTTTTTAAATAGGATCTTAGTATACATTTATAGTCACAAATTTCACAACTAAAAGGTTTTTCTCCGGTATGAATTTTTAAATGGTTTTTTAAAGTTGAACGATCTGCAAATTTATAGTGACAAATTTCACAGCTGAAAGGTTTCTCATCGGTATGAACTTTTAGATGCCTTTTTAAATAGGATCTAAGTGTACATTTATAGTCACAAATTTCACACTTAAACGGTTTTTCGCCGGTGTCACTGTGAATTTTTACCCCCAGAAATTTTACCGCCTGTAAAAATTCTTTAGGGGGTAAAATATCTCTAGTGAAATTTTACCCCCGGTAAAATATCCCTAGCCAAATTTTACCCCCGGTAAAATATCCCTAGCGAAATTTTACCCCTGGTAAAATATCCCTAGCCAAATTTTACCCCTGTAAAAATTCTTTAGGGGGTAAAAATTCCCTAGTGAAATTTCACTAAGGAATTAGTAGTTTGTAATTAGTAATTTTATTAAATATTAAATATATGTATTGCGGTGAACTTTATTTTTAATTATTTAATTTGTGTTGAAGCAAATTATGCAACACCTTACTACTTTTTTGCTCTTCCGCTATATTTATTTTTTTTATGAATTATTGATCATATAGAATCTTCCGTGCTAGCTCTGGGTAAACTTCTTTTATAAAGCATGAGATCTCCTTTTCAGGAGCAAGTTCCTCGACGGCTTACCTTTTATTGACACTTTTATTCTACCGAATAAACTTAATAAGGTCGTCGACTTTAAAAAAATGCCAGATGAAACGTTAATTAGCAAGTAAATAACTTTTATTAACAATAATAATATGCAAACAATTAATTCTATTAACAAGAATATTTTTATATTAAAGTTCATCAATATAAAACCTAAAATTACCCCAATTGTTTATTTTTCCGTTCGCGAAACAGTTTTTATTCGAATTCGAAATTTTACGCGGCACGTTATAGTTTAAGCTTAAATATGTAGGTTGCTCACCTATAGCCGTCAATGCGTCTAGCTTTATCACTGTATATTTGTTCTTTAGTTTCCGTTTCAAGATAACCTTCACGATAATCTTGTGTGATTTGCCTTTGTGTCAATTTACCAAATAAACCAATTATCATCCAATTGTGTTTTAATCGTGAACCAATCGTCCATAACATAAGTTTTAATATTTGTGACCATTCAAAAAGGTAAGTCAAAATTTTATTTTTATCTCCAGATTAATTACTTCTATTCGTCACACACGTGGTTGTACCCCACTAATAATCTTTTTATCTTTTTAGTTGCTTCCAAATAGAATTAACTTAGTTAATTCTTCTCATTCCACGGCACACGAAATTTAAACGCGTCAACCGATTTTTACTTTTTCTGGAAGAACCTCTTTATTTATCTTGTAACCTGGGATATTTTAAAAACTCCCGTTTTTAGATTCCTGATTTTTAAATTTTATTGGATCCATCTTTCCTATTGGTAAGTTATGTTCGCCGTGTTGATAAATTTTATCCTTTATTTATGTTTCCCAATAATGACTAATGCACTTTTGATTTGTTTTTATATAGTTGCGTTCCGATCCACACACACCTGTCCGATCAGTGACGTACCGCTTGTCTCATCGGTGAACTATTTGTTTGGTCCCATCGCGGGCCTCGGATATACCGTACCGCTGCACTATGTCATTCCGACTTTAACAAGCACGTAAAAATATCCTTTTTTAGTTATTCGGCACTTCTTAAAGTTAACAAATTTATTTTGTATTACAAAATTCTTACAACTAACATTTTTATTTATAAATTGTGAACATGTTTTAAAGAAAATAATTTGTTTCATCTGGGATTTTCATTATGTTACCCGTTGGTTTACCTCTAAATCGTTTATAGTTGCATTTTTGTGATGGTTTCGTGACCTCGAGAAACTTTCTCCCCAAGAAAGAAATCTCATGTGATTTTAATTTAGCGTGTGAGCATGCTTTAATTATTGATCCTTTATTATCAATTTGTTTCACAACAGTATATACAGGGTGTCCCCGTGACCGTGTAGAACCTTTGAGGTCCTGATAAAGGACACTTTTCTAAGACAAATTTTCAAATAAAATTTTTGCCCAAGTCCAAACTCTTGGGGGGTACCTCCCTTTAAAGCAATTTTTTGAATTTCTGATTTCAAACGGCCATAGCTCCGATATTATTGATTTTTTAAGGTTAATGGATTAGAACTTTTTTAAAGATCATTCGCTTGTCTACAAATTAGGTTATAACCCCTTATCGTCTAGAATCAACGGATTTCGAGTTATAAATTAAATTAAGGGAAAAATGTTTAAAAAATTCAGGTTTTTTTAAATTTTCTTGCGAACCCCGTATCTCTTAAACGAAACATCTAAGAGAAAAACTAAGCCCAAACCGGATAGGGAATTTAACGGGCTACAACTTTCGTCAAATAAATTTTTTTGGGCAACCAACCGTTTTCACAGAAACTCTGAAAATAATGAACAAGGTGTAGGTAAAAGGGTAAAAATTTTTCGTTAATTCACGTACAACTTAACTTTTTGGTTTTTTTTTTGTAACAGATGTCTTAGTTGGTATTCTAGTAAGTCAGAAAAAATTTAAAACCAATTCATTTTCAATTTTTATTAACATTTAATAACACAAAAAGAAATTATTATCATATTAACCCGTAACTGGTATTCCGGGGTCTGGGACACACTCTTGAATGCATAATTCTTTGTTGCACTCGCGCCTTTTGTAATATAATTGTCATGTTATCAGTACTTTCAAATTAAATCATTTCTGATGTTGTTGCAAAATTTGGGCGGTGTAGGTAAATGTAAAACTTATTTATTACACCTGAAAGTCTGAGAGACCACCGCGTACCGTTTACGTATGCAACTTAACCGTAATAACCATTCCGTAACGTAGTCGATTTGTAATCGGCTATATACATAGGTGTTTTTTAGCAAATGAAAATATTTTTGGGCTTCTACCTACCTATATGGTATAAATATTAATTTATGATCATTTCTCGTTTTTTATATTCCATATTTTAAACCACTTATTATTAGTTTATGATGTTTTTCTTACTACAAATAAATAACTCTGCATTTGTTACGTAACGCATATTAGACCAGTCATAACGACTTCAAATACGAAAAATATGTTACCTTTGTCCAAAAAAATTAAAACGTAAAACTCAGTATCTATGTAGTAAGTGAAAAAACCCGGTGTGCCTACGGCGGCTCGTGACTTTTCCATTTGAGGAGTTTAATTTTACAGCTTAACTACCTTATAAAATAAAACTTAAAAATAATAAATTTAATAAAATATTATTTAATCTGCGGTAGACACATGTTTCGAGCTCGTTGGCTATCTTCAGTACTGTGTACAATGGAAAAAATTGTTCGATGAGTGCAGAGTGTTTTTTGGAAAAAATGCTGTACAATATACAGATTAATATTATTTTAAGTCATTCGAAATGTATGAAGCTTTAAACGTAAGAGGTATACGGCGATTTTTAGTATTCGCGAAGTGATCGATGATATTCTCGTAGAATTCATTATTTCGAGACAATAAGGTAACGAATTCCTTTTCAATAGACATTACCGCGACGTTACTTAACCGATTTTGATTAATCGTATTACGAGTGTAAGTTTTAATGGATTTAATGGAGTAGTGAAGCGTCTCTAATAGCCTCTCCTACTCAATTCCTACTCGCACCTCCAAGATGGTAATCCCCGGCAACCTGCGGATTGTTCTCAGAGATCGGGTAACCAACCCTGGTGGATGAGAGGGATTCGCAGGGCTAACGCGAGAGGAAGCCTTCCTTCGGGTTGTGCAATGGGCTAGTAACCCATTCACGTAAAAAATATATATACTTACAGCACCCTAAATAGCCTCGGAATTCGATCGGGAATTACAAAGACAACCAATGCAAAGAAAAAGGACAAGAATTGGATTGCGGAAGAATTAAAAGTAGCTTGTTGGAATGTCAGATCTATAAAAAATAAAGAAGATGAGTTAGCAAGAATACTGGAGAAAAAAGATATCAATATAGCAGTAATATCTGAAACAAAGAAAAAATTACAGGGAAGCAAAGATGTTGGAAAATATGTGATGCTGTACAGCGGAGTAAACCTCAGTGAAAGAGCAAGCAAAGGCGTGGCAGTATTTATTGACGACAAATGGAAATCACAAATAAGAAGCTATGAATTCGTGAATGAAAGAATTATTACTGTCAGATTTGGAATAGATCGAGGAAACCTAACAATAATCGCAGTATATGCCCCAGAGAATGGTAAAACACAAGAGTCTGAAGAGATATACCATACCCTACAGAAAATAGTGACGAAATATAACCAATCAGACAATATCTTAATACTAGGAGACTTAAACGCAAGGGTAGGTAAACTAACTATTCCAAAAGTAGTAGGGCAATATGGCGAACAAATGGTAAATGAAAATGGCGAAATGCTGAGACAGTTCGCACTCTTTAATGAGCTTAAGATCACTAACACATTTTTCCGCAAGAAAGACATACATAAATATACATGGGCGGCAAGAGGATCTAGATCCATAATCGACTACGTTATAGCTAATAAGAAATTCGCCAAACAGATAATAGATGTGAGAGTCCATAGAGGATACGATATATACTCAGACCATTTCTTGGTAATAGGAAAAATAAACCTATATACAAGATGGAAAAAACCAAAACAACCCACGCCTAGGAAAAATACTGAAAACGTGTACAAAATCTACCACCTAGAAAACGAGGATACGAGACTGCAATACCAAAATAAAATTAACAGTTTGGTGACTACCGTTTCAACAAGCAGCAATGTAGAAGAAGAATGGCAAAATATAAAAAATATAATTAACGAATCTGCAATCTATACCCTCGGAACAAAGAAGAAATATAGAAAGAAAAAGGGTCTCGAGAAATGGACACCTGAGATTGAAAGTGCCGTGAAAGAGAAGAACAAAGCGTACAGAATATATCTAAATAACCCTACAGAAGACAACAAACAGAATTATACGAGACTTAGAAATCGTGCAAGAAACATTTGCAGGAAGGTACACCAGGAAGCATGGGACAGATTTGTAGAAAAGTTAGAGGAAGATGTTCATGGAAGACAAGCACTGGCGTATAAAACCATGAAAAGACTTAACCAAACAGAAAAAGATAATGCGCAACTCAACTGTATAGCAGAAGACGAATGGATCAAACATTATAAAGATCTATGGTTTGATGAGACAATTCCAAAAGATGAAAAACAAGTACCAAATCCATATGGATTGGATGATATATGCATGGAAGAGCTACAAGAAGCTCTGAGAGGAAGTAAGAATAGAAAGGCATGCGGATTGGATGGAATTAACGTAGAACTGTTCAAGTATGGAGGATATTTATTGCATCTTAGACTGCTTCACTTATACAACATGTGCTGGAAGACTTTATAAATCCCAAAACAATGGAAAATATCTAAAATTATACAACTGTTTAAAAAGGGAAAGCGTAACCAATGCGGTAACTATCGAGGAATTAGTCTGTTAAATAGCGGATACAAATTATACGCTAAAATAATAAATACCAGACTAAAAACAATTACCGAACACATTTTAGATGAAGAACAAATGGGTTTCAGGAAAGGAAGATCCACTAAAGATGCAGTCTTTACCTTAAAACAGATAATAGAAAAAAGACGAGAATTCAATCAAGAAACTCACATCGCCTTTATAGACTTCGAGAAGGCATTCGATAATTTAATTCGGGAACTGCTCTGGGAAATAATGGAACAACATGGGTACCCACAACACCTAATAAAAGCAATCAGAAGTCTATACAACAACACTACAGTAGTTCTAGACTTGGGAGAAAAGCTGTCTCAAGAAATATTAATAAACAAAGGTGTCAAACAAGGATGCTGCCTTTCACCTACACTCTTCAACATATACATCGACCAAATTCTTAAAGAATGGAAAAAAATAATAACCTTCGGCATACAGTTGAATAACCTAACAACGCTAAAGCTAATTTTATACGCGGATGATACAGTAATTCTACAAAAAAACGAAGATGATCTCCAAAGAGCTATACATTTCCTATACCTTATATGCAAGAATTACAATGTCAAGATCTCAACCCGTAAAACGAAGACCATGGCTTTTAAAGGAAAACAACCAGTCAGAACAAAGATAGTTGTAGACGGAAACAGCATAGAACAAGTGCTACATTTTAGATATTTAGGATGCGATGTGTCTATGGATAAAGACTACGACATCGACGACAAACTGACTAAGTTTGGACAAATCTGTGGAACAATACACAGATTTTTGAAGAATAAGACAAAAACAAACACACGCATTAAACTATATAAAACGATAGCTGTCCCAACACTAACATATGGAAGTGAGACATGGGTACCTACATCTAGAGATGCAAGTAAAATTCAAGCCAGTGAGATGAGATTCCTGAGAGCAACCAAGGGATGTACAAGAGAGGACAGGTTCAGAAACGACGACATCCGAGCGTAACTAAATGTAAACAAAATGCAAGACCAAATCAAGAGTAACAACAAAAGATGGAACGACCACATAGAAAGAATGTCAGAAGAAAGGCTACCAATAGCAGCCCGAAAGTATAAACCTAATGGAAAGAGATGCATAGGTCGTCCGAGGAAGAGATGGGTGCCGGAACAGGCAACAGAGCCTAATCCATGAAGCGAAGAAGAAGAAGAAGAAGTTTTAATACGTTTTAGTGTGGAAAAACTTCTTTCAACCGAAGCCGATGTTACCGGTATGGTGACGACCACACATAAAAGTTTGTAAAATTCAGGCATACAACTGTGTAAATCATTTTTGAAAGTAAAATCTAATATCTCTGATGGAGTCCTACATTGTCCAAACATTTCGGGGTCATTATATGCTACCGATAATTCATTTTTGAGTTGGATTTGATCAAAAAATGGATACTGCTCTAATAGACTATCTAATAAATTTTGAGGAAAGTTTTTCCTATAATCTGAAAATTTAGCAAATGTTAATAGATCAAAAAATTTTAATTTATGTAAGTCTGCAAATCTAACTTCAATTTGCACGATAACCGTATCCAAAATTTCCGCAAAAATTTGTTTATAATTTTGACGCATATCTGATAAATCAAATGTCGTTTTTCGTTTTTGCTGAGCCGGCTAGCAAATTAATTCTAAACTGTTAAATATGTTGTCAAAATACAAATCATCAATACGGTACGAGTATCTGTGCCGAGTTTCGATAAATTTTGTTAAACGATATTTGGCGAAATTAATATCGGTAAGTTTACTTTGTAAAATTGAAAATACTACGTCTGTCTCTTCAAAAATTAATTTAAAAGTTTATAATAAAAAGCAAAATTTTGATTCATTTAAATATTGTCTTAAACCAGCGCTTCTCTAATAGTTTGAGAGTCGTTTTTAAAATCATCGCTGTCGATTATAAAATTAAATACGTCAATTAATTGTTGTTTTCTTAATTGCACTGTAAATACTGCTCGCGAGGTAAAATTCCAACGTGTAGCAACGTTTGTCGAAATTTACTGCCACAAATTTCATTTCAAACATCAGTCCGTTTGGTCGATTTTGAAAAAAATGTGGAAAATCCGTTCAAATTTGAAAAAAAAATTCGGGAATCCTTATTCGAATTACATGATTATATTTAGAACATAAAATTATTATGCATGATAATGCAAAGAATTGCAAGCGTCTCCATAAGAGGCCCACGCATATGAGCTCAGCCTCCAACGCATGTAAAATTACTATGTTCGTACATTTAGTAAGATAACACAGACTGGTATGCGCTTATGTTACAAGCTTATTACTTAGAATTAATCTGTTATTCGCTCATGTTGATACTGAAATTTACTAACGAGTAGCCTCTATGACGTATCTCGGACGTACTACCGTATTCTGGGTTGCCTAACTCTGTGCTAATAAATTAATAAGATAAAGAAAGGCTAGCCGCTGGATACGTAGTATTTCGAATTTATTTCAGGCGTAAGTCAAGTTCTTAAGCTAATTTTGTTTTAAACAAATTCAAAAAAAATTAAAAATTGGAAAAAATACTAATTCAAAACGAAATATAAATAGCAAGTCCGTCCAACAATTTGAGAGGTGCCTAAGCTTCCCTTGCCTCCATTGACAAACCGCCGCTGGCCTACAGTGTATTACGCATAAAATTTGTAGCGGGTGTAAAATAACATTATGAAATTTAGGGGTAGTTAGTTTTTATGTACGTGTTAAAAATTTTGTATTATTTTAAGTTTTTATTATAGTTTAATGTATAAACATTTAATATTAAATCATTTTGTTTAAATCATTTCAATATTTTTATAAATTTATTTGCAAATATAAAAGCCTATTATTTCGCCGATATTTGAAAGAAATTCTAATTATCCCTTAAATTAAATTTCGCTTGATTGTTTTTTTCGCGTATGCATGCTAACTTTAAAAACACATACTAATGTCCTCCAACCTTCAGATAACAAATATAATAACAAAAGCTAATTTTAAGGGCTAGTTGTCTCTCAGACCACGGCGTACCGGTTATGTACCAAAAGTAGGACTGTACCAGTTACGGGTTAATATGGTATTCACGCATTCATACTACACAACTAAAATTTAATTTTTTTACTTATTCTAAAAAATATTTACACAAACTAATGATACTTTTTTTAATACTGAAAGTACATTTCTGTACAGTGAAAGTCCCTGTTTTAAAGGAGGCACGCGTGGCGGACTTCATTACGAAAGTCGCTCGAATTGTTGAGGATAAACCATCAAACGTAACCCCATACAGACATATGGGGTTTAGGCAGAATTTATTAACCATTCCCGCAGAAAATTTAACATAAAAATGTAGTCACAACCAAATCATTCCAACAACGACACATGTCTGTCGTTGTTTGAATGATTTGGTTGTGACCGTGGTTGTGAATACATTTTTATGATTTTTATGTTATACTTTTTTTAAGTAAGTAAGACCTCGTTTAGCGCTCTAGATGCGCTCCTCAAGACAGAGCGCTAAACGAAACAGCGTAAAACGAAACACATATAAAAAGTGGTACAACTATACCAAATATACAACTCCCGAACGAGTTTTATATACGAAACGCGGTTTCCAGCAAACCGCGTTATAGCAAAGCAGCGTTAATCAAGGTAGCGTTAAACGAGGTCTTACTGTACATACTACTTGAATAATTATAAATAAATTGTGAAAATTAGAAAAATCGCTAGCTTTAGAAAGATTTCTTTCTAAAAATAAAACAGGGCAACTTTCGACTACCCTCGTTTGTCAATATACTAGGAGAGATGTAACTTCTTCTTTTAGGTACTAAAAGCCATAATGACTAATTTTGAACGAGACGTAAAATAATCACAAATTAAAACTTGATGTGGTCTCAGAGACCGCGCGATAGCGTTTAAGGGTTCAAAGACCCACGGTTCACACGGAGTTAGCGAAAAATATTACTCACACGCAGGGTTAATATAACTCGAGCTTCAGAAACAGGGCAAAAGTGTTAAAGCTAAACTTTTTGGCCAACGAACTACAAAATACCATAATAAAATTACAAAATCAGCCCTACAATGAAGAACAGCCGGCTTTACTAGTATGTAAAAAATACTTTACAATTTTGGTGTAAAAATTTACCTCGTAACAACCGATGTTCGACGACTCTATTTTTAAAAAAGCATTTTGCGGTGTTCAGTGCTATGCGAAACCAGGTTATCAGAAATTAAAAATTCTACAAGATTTAGTAAATATCGGGTAGCATCTCTAATGTTTTTTGTAATTGCACTTGAAAATCTGTGCCTGGTGACACGCAACAAGTGCTGACGGCACGCCCTAGTAAAATGCAGACTCAAGTTTTAAATTACAGCAATGTCATACTGTTCGGGGAATCACCGATTAACAAACGCAATCTTATTTCACTTACGACAGAGACTTTTACGAAATTTTAATTTTTTTCCGTTTTTTTCATTGACTTAAAATAATACTGATTTAATTATTTTATATCAATAGTCCAGCCACAGTTGGGAATTGCTATTCTTTATACTTATAACTGCTTATAATTTAATTAAAATCAACTTATTTTCTGCCACGTCCGCATTTTTGCAAATATAGCTCAATTTCAATAGAAGTGCAAATTGAACATGAGCTTAATTACAAACATAAAGATTCTACCAATATAAGCTTATAAAAAATACAAAAATTTAAATTTTATTTAAATTTAAATAATCTATTTCTTCCTGCTTATGAGTTAATTCCGATTTTACTATAAAAATGTAGTTAACATTTTAATATTTCGTTCACTTTATTCGCATGCGCTAAATACCACGCGAATAGAACAATTTAAACCATTTTCAACTTTTTTTAATGCCAAAATAGTCGATAGTGAGTAAAGATAAAAATCTGAAAATCACGTAAACCCGACCAGCAAATGACAGCGCAAATAATAGCAATTGCCAAAATTACTTTTTCAAATATATTTTTTCAAACATTGTTTTAAAAATTAATATTTAAGTTTTTTCATTTAAAAAAATTACCAAGTGTTTAAGCTAAACTTTTTGTCCACCAAGCTACAAAAAAACCATAATAAAATTACAAAATCAGCCCTACAATGAAGAACAACCGGCTTTACTATGTAAAAAATACTTTGTAATTTTGTTGTAAAAATTAACCAAGCGACAACTCTATTTTTAAAAAAGCATTTTGCGGTGTTCAGTGCTATGCGAAACCATGTGATCAGAAATTAAAAATTTTAAAGATTAGGTAAATATTGGGTAGCATCTCTAATGTATTTTTGTAATTGCACTTGAAGATGTGTGAAAAGTATTGGGCAGTAAGTGTCAGTAAATGGCAGTAGTGACAGTAAATGGCAGTATGAGGCAGTATTGGCAGTAAGTGGCAGTATTGGCAGTAAGTGGCAGTATTGGCAGTAAGTGGCAGTATTGGCAGTATGAAGCAGTATTGGCAGTACTTTATTAAATACTGCCAAATGGCAGTACAGTGTACATTTTAAAACTCAGTGATTCACCCCCCGCTTAAAACCTTACATGAAGAAGGTAATGTAAACCGATGGCCCGATATACTTGATGGTGTTCTGTTTGCTCATCGTTGCGTACGACATGAATCCACTAAATTTTCGCCGTTTTTTCTGCTTTACAACAGAGAACCAAAGCTTCCTATCGATCTCAAATTAGAGGAAGCATATCATAACCGTGAAGACAATTTAAGATATGAAAAGATGTTGATGAGAAGAAGTGAAGAATGTCTAGATATTCCCGAAACAGAGCCAGAAGCACTTTTAGAAATGCACACAGATCAAGAAAGAAAGGAAGAATCGTTAGAAAAAGTGTTCGACAAAGTCGCATTCGATATTAACCTTGGAAAAATTTTGGAAGTCCAGAACTTGGTGTTTAAAGCAACCGCTGAGAATATTAAAAACAGTCAGGAAAAACAAAAGAAGGCCTACAATACACGGCATGCTACGAAACTGATTTTTAAAGTTGGAGACTTATGGTACTTGTGCGAAACTGTGCCAGAGATGATCGCAAAGGTGGTTGGTCAATTGCACCATTTTCAGGACCATATTCAATTTCAGAAATTCAAAAATATAATAACTGTGTTTTGCAATCAAAATCCGGAAAAAGCCTACTAAAAAAATATCCGATGCGTAATTTAAAACCACATATCGCCAAAGGATTTCTCAAAGAAGAAAAGGATCGTTTAAAGAATTTTGTGGAAGAAAAAAAGATTAGTGACAACAGTGATGATAACAGCATGAATTCGATAACTTCCACTTCATCGAAATCACAATTTCGATTCCGTACAATTAACCATGGGTGGCACAGCAAGTTGTGAAAAAAAGAAAAATTAACTCTTACCAAAAACCCAAATTTCAAGACATCGCATAATTCCGTTCTTCATTCGCCATTTTCAACAATTGATGTTATAGCAGATGGTAATTGTTTTTCAGATGTATTTCTGTATGTATAACAGGTGTTGAAAAACATTATAAGAAAATGAGACAAAACAAGGTGGAACTCGCTTTTGCGGCAGTTCCTAGGCTTCTATACAGCTACCTTTCTGGTGTGAAAAGTTGTTGTTGGTAGTTATTTTTGGTGGACATAATATTTATCATGTAACATCAGATAATTCGATAATCTGCACCAATAAAATTTTTCGAGATAACTTCTTATTAGGATATCAACGTCTTAAGGTATCAACGTCTTAACGGATCAAAGGATCAACGTATCAACAGATCAACGTATCAACGGATCAACGTATCAACGTATTTAAATTTCCTATATAGGTAAAAAATTACGTAAATAAAATATAACTTATATTTGGTCTGCATTGAAAAAAAACGTATCAACTGATCAACACAGCAACAGATCAACGTATTTAAATTATATAGGTGCAAAATTATGTAAATAAAATATAACTTATATTTGGTCAATTTCGAAGGTTCTGATTAGATTTGAATTATGCGGACAGACAGACGGACAGACGCGGAGCCAGATCATAAGGGTTCTTGCTATACTTTGTATAGAAGCCTAACAAGTAGTTTATATAGGGAGACCTCTTTGAAAATATCTTTAACTTAGTAAATTTCTTTCGAACATTTGCGTATTTATAAATTGCATTAGCGAATCTAAACAACGGATTAACAGATTAACGCAATACTATATAGACGAAGTATTTACAATATAACAACGTATCAGTTGATCAACGTTATGATTGGCTCTGAAACATGCGGACGGACACGAAGCCAGACCATAAGGCTTCTTTCTATACCTTGTATAGAAGCCTAAATAAGGCTTCTTGTTATACTTTGTATAGAAGCCTAAAAGTAGCGCACTGGCAACCCAGTTCTTAGACCTCTATACACACAGAGTATTTCCAACACGATTTTAAACGCTCTGTATGATATTGAATTATGCGGACAGACAGACGGACAGACAGACGGACGTACATGGAGCCAGATCATAAGGCTTCTTGTTATACTTTGTATAGAAGCCTAAAATTACGAATTTTATGGCGGAAAGAAAAACTGAAGTTGATAATTTTTCTGGAACTACCAATTACTTAGAAAACCGTCGAATGAGAAGTGATGCAGTATGGGCAACAGAAGTTGAGCTACATTTTACTGCGGCATTTATTGGATCAGATTTGTATTCATACACTTCTACAGATAATAATAAATCTTTCGGTTGGATACGTTTTCCCAGTACACTGCAATTATTAAGCGAACCCGATTACCAGAAGCCTGCGTTGTATGAAAACCATAAAAATGGAAATCATTTTGAGGTCGTAGTTAAGGTAAAAAAGACACAAAGAAAGAAAGTTGATCTTCAATTGATATGAAAAATTTTTTTTTAATTTAATAAAAAGTATTATTATTAATAGTCCACTTAATTTAAGTTTTTGCCTTGGTTTTTGATTCAGAACAATTTTTAACGTCGGTGAAATTTTACCTCCTCGATAAATATACCTAGTGAAATTTTACCCCCTGTAAAAATTCTTTAGGGGGTAAAATATCCCTAGTGAAATTTTACCAGGGGTAAAATATCCCTAGTGAAATTTTACCCCGGGGTATAATACTGCCGTCCTACGCTAAAGAGCAGTATCTCCAAAATCGTTGTTTTGAGAAAACACGCATTTAGGTATTTATGGTTGGGCCACTAAGAAATAATTTATTAATTTTGAAATTAGCTAGGCATATAAAACGTTTAGGTTTCATACTTCAATAACGATATATTATAACAATTTTTATTTGTTTAAATATTAGTAAAATGGCGCTTACTGCTTTTTAGTCGAGCATATTGTTCTTGGCTGACTCTAGAAGAAAATGCAAAATAGCAGTAAAGACCAACATTATTAACTTGAAACGTCAGAAAACTAAGATTTATTTTTCAAAATACGTAATAAACAAAATATACAAAATTTCAAAATATATAGAGTATAAAATATAAAAAATTTTAGCTCTTACACGTCTTCAATATCGATTCTTAAATCGGCAGCTTCATCATTAACAGACAAATTTTCGCCTATTTGTAGGTAACAAGTCTATTAAATTTTGCAAAATCATGCCTTTCCTCTCTTTCTTAATTCCTCTAAGTTGAGGAATTGTTAGGGGTGTTGACATGCCTCCTTTGTATGATTTCATTTTTAAAAAATTTATCTCAATTTCGTTATTAGAGAAATCTATTTTGTAAAATAACGAATGGTTACCTCTCTTGGCCACAACTTCAACAATGTCTTTCATATATTATGGTCTAGGTTTGGGATGATTTATTTTATAAATTGAGGAGTTATCAACCCAAACAAAGAATCTTCTTGTTTCATTTCTTTGAGAACTACCTTGCCAGAATTAGCAAAGTCATATACCTTATTCTTTCGCTGTAAAGACAGCTCAATTTGGTGGTGAAAGCTGTATGTCCTGTTTCAAAATATCTAAATATTATTTTTTCAGCTGAAATATCGTTTGAATTGATTATATACACTAAATAAGAGAACAATGACCAATTTTTATTTTGTCCTGCGCAATTATCAAGCCAAATAATTATATTTTCCTTATCACGCATATGCAACATAAAGGCATGGAATGAGATCTTTTTTTCTACCACTTATGCACTCATGCCATAGACATGGAAAAGGTTGGCTTTTTAATTTTTTACCAACTGGTACAAAACTTTCATTGAAAACAATTATTCTTTGGCAGAACACAACTTTTTTAAACATATCGATACGGGGCAGCATAATAATAATCTTGCTGCGATTAAAAGAAAAATAATGTTGGGTCGACTAATATTTTCGACCTATATTTTTTTGATTTTACCAGACCAAATAGCAGTAACTCCAATATTTCTGGGAGATAGTGCTTTTAAGGCATGTAGATGGTGTTTACTGCTTTTTAGCGTAGGACTTGTTGATATTACGTGGAGATACTGCAATATCTAAGGCTAATATTGCATATAACCAGTAGTCTTACTGCTTCTTAGTGTTGCAGGATCACAGATATTGTTGTAATAATCCTAAAAAGCGATATAACTAAAATTCGTAAAAAATGGAGATACTGCGTTTTAGCGTAGGACGGCAGAATATCCCTAGTGAAATTTTACCCCGGGGTAAAATATCACGGGGGTAAAAATTCACGGTTACAAATTTTTCAATACCTTCTTCTACGTCTTCTTCTTTGATGTCGATGGAATGATGCAAATCTTCTAAATTAAATTCCACATCTTCCAACTCTTCTTGTTTAACTTCATTAATGCCTACCATCGAATTATTTAGAGTGTCCAAAAAGTTACCGTTGTTTTCCATAATTTGAAAGTCATCTGCGGGTGGAACTCCAGTCATATTCTTCATAACAGGTTTAATTAATTTTAAGGACGTAAATGTGCACATGCTATGGTACAAATTAACCCTTCTTAAATCAACAAAATATCGTCTTGATTCTTAATAATTATGTCTTATCATTTAACAAAGCTACTCACATCACAAACTACTAGTAAGATGTTAAAAAAGTGACTGACGCCATTTTAAATAAAGTCCAGAGCCAATAAAGATTCCCACCAGGCGCCATCTAGTGCGGTGTCCGTAGGGGCCAAATTTTCGAAAGTTTGTCCCGTTTCCGTTTTAGGGAGGGGGACGCGTTTTTTTCTTCTTTTGCGCCTGGCTCGGTTATTTTCAGATTAAAGTTTCCATGTTTTGCTCTCATTTGGATCCGCCCGAATTTAGATTTGCATTTCTGCAAAAAAAACCGTAGGTCGTAGTTAGATTTAGACCGCTAAGCGAGACGACGATTTGAATGACATTTTTTTCCGTTTATTGCGCTACGCCGGGCGGCGTCGAACGGATCGCGAAAAAAAATACGCCGTCGCGTCGTCGAGCCGACCGTATGCCCGACAAAATTTGTGCAAATACTTTTTCTCGAAAAATGGACCGGTTTCGAGTAATCGTGATATACAAATTAAAAAACGGCAAATTTTAAAAATTCATTGAAATTACATTTTGACGGCTCACATAATTTCGGTAAAATCGATGGGTCCGTGCTAATGAAATATTGATGGAGCAAAGATGTGGAGGCCGCAGGCCGACCCGTGTTCCTAAAAGCAAGTGGGAGGCCGTACGCCGACCCGTATCCATAAAGGCAAGCGGGAGGCCGAAGGCCGACCCTCTTATGCTTATAAGCAAGTCGGAGGCCGAAGGCCGACCCGTGTTTTTAAAAACAGGGGGGGAGGCCGAAAGCCGACTCGTGTTCGTTTCATCGTTGTCGAGAAGCCAAAGCCGGACCAAACAAACCAAAGTCCTGCATGTACTTTGAAGTGATTTTTTTTGATCGAGGAAGAATAAATTCCCAACAGTTTTGCATCAAAAATTATTAAAATTGCTCGCCAAATCCGATTCCGACGTTAAAACTTTATATAAAAAAAAAAAAAATTTTGGTATTCGGTTTTGAAGGCACTAACCCTTGGAAATTATTTTGGAAAATTACTTTTTCATTTTATAGCCGTACGGTGCGAGATACGAAAAAAAGCTATAAATGCAATTTCGTGCATTCCCGAAATCTGCCTCGGTTGCCGGTAAAAAATTAATAATCCTCCCGTAAATAAGGACCCCGTGGCCGTTTGAAGGATTCTCAAAATTTCCACCTTATTGCCGTCCTGGCGCGACGACCGCGAAAACATTTTTAATTTCGAAAACGATTTCGGGCGACATTTGCCGGGCCCCGCCTTTTCGAAATCATCACTTTTTTTCGTCGGACGTCCTATAAGCCGGCAAATTGCGGAAATGCAAATTTTGAAAAATTTCGATTACAAACCTCGACCTTTTTGGTGGAGATTAAAATTTAGATTTTTGGATCGCATCGCGACGGCCCCAAATTTGGATTCGCGTTTCCGCAAAGCAATACGTAGGTCGTAGATAACGTATTCGACAGGTAACTAAGTAAGTTGTCGCTTTTTTTTTAGTCCACAAGGTCAAATGACGATATTGCATAATCGTGTGCAGATTTGTTGGGAGACCCCGAATAGGTCTTTGGATGTTTTTCGTGCAACAGCGCGGTGACGCTAACTTGTCCTTCCGACGGTTACCCCGGATCTGGGAGACCTTGAAATGTGCGACATCTTATTGCCCTCGCGCAGTTATTGAAAGCACCATTATTTTGACCTTGAGATCTCTTTCGAGGGCCCAGTTACGGCCCTTAAGGCGAATTTGTGAAATTTTACAAAATTTCCCAAATTAAGGTTCTCGATAGACACCGTCGTTGGCTTTAAATTGTTCCAAGACATGTGACCTTGAAAATTATTTTTAAGGCCGAAATTTGTCGCCAAATCGAATTTTGAGTTTGTACCGCGGATATGCAATGGGATCTCGAATCCGCAATATTCGAAAGTAAATCGGAGGCCGAAGCCCGACCCGTAACGGCAATTACAAGGAGGAGGCCGAAGGCCGACCCGTATTATTAAAAGCAATCGGGAGGCCGAAGGCCGACTCGAGTTCGCTTCATCATTGAGACGCCAAATCCGGACCAAAGAAACCCGAGATCTCACATGCAAACCAACACTCGGCCGTGGATTCCTTAAAAGTTCCAAAAACCAATCGGGAGGCCGACAGGCCGACAGCGAGGTCATAGGCCTCGCGCCTCGCAGTTAACCCCTGAATTCGTCACGCTGACGCGACGTTTGAACGTTGGATAGCCGTAACGAAATATTGACGAAATCTTCGAAAATTCGTGACTTCTACCTGTTAAAAAATCGTGACAAGTGTGCAACTAAACCGTGAAGATATCGATTTAAATAACGTGAAGATATCGTGTTATAAAACGTGAAAATATCGTGTTAAAAAACGTGAACATTGTAGCGTGTTTTTTGGCCTCGTTCAAAAATTGCCCCTTGGGTAGCCAGGGTCTGAGGACGTCTTGTCGATTTCGGTTTGACACTTATTTTAAACTCGGGCGCCAAAAGCTTTTTCAAAGGGAAAACTTTCAAACTTGTAAAACAAAAAAAGAATTCTGAGTAAATTAACAAAAATTTTATTTAAAAAATATTTACAATTTAATATTGATTAATTAATAATTCGGAATAAAAGTAAAATCATTTTAATATTTAGGTATTTACACTGTCATAAGTTTAATGAGTACGGCACCGGTGACGGAAATGGAACATTCATAATCTGGGAATATTTATAAGAATAAAAATCTCGGCAAAGCCATTGAGTATACAAAAATAATCGTGCAATTCAATCCGAAATGTGTACTTAAGTTTCGAACTTATTTGTTCTCATCAGCACAATATACGGACAAATTGCACGAGTGCGAATTACTGGCTTTTAAGTATTCCACCTACATAGACAAAAACTTGTCGAGAAGTAGGTTTCACTAGCGCCGCCGCACGGTTCTCGGAATGATCCTGAATCGATACAATAAGAATAAAAATCTCGGCAAAACCATTGAGTATACAAAAATAATCGTGCAATTCAATCCGAAATGTGTACTTAAGTTTCGAACTTATTTGTTCTCATCAGCACAATATACGGACAAATTGCACGAGTGCGAATTACTGGCTTTTAAGTATTCCACCTACATAGACAAAAACTTGTCGAGAAGTAGGTTTCACTAGCGCCGCCGCACGGTTCTCGGAATGATCCTGAATCGATACAATAAGAATAAAAATCTCGGCAAAACCATTGAGTATACAAAAATAATCGTGCAATTCAATCCGAAATGTGTACTTAAGTTTCGAACTTATTTGTTCTCATCAGCACAATATACGGACAAATTGCACGAGTGCGAATTACTGGCTTTTAAGTATTCCACCTACATAGACAAAAACTTGTCGAGAAGTAGGTTTCACTAGCGTAATTCTTATTGTATCGATTCAGGATCATTCCGAGAACCGTGCGGCGGCGCTAGTGAAACCTACTTCTCGACAAGTTTTTGTCTATGTAGGTGGAATACTTAAAAGCCAGTAATTCGCACTCGTGCAATTTGTCCGTATATTGTGCTGATGAGAACAAATAAGTTCGAAACTTAAGTACACATTTTGGATTGAATTGCACGATTATTTTTGGGAATATTTATAATGACTTGAATGTATTTGTAAGTGAATTCAAAATTACGGTTACTATAATATTACTACTGCTTCTAAAATAGTAGCAGCTACTAAAACAGGTGGGGAATAATGTTAACTAATTGAATCTAATCACCAGTTTTATAACTACGGCAAAAAATAAGCTACGGGATTTTTACAACTACTGAAATTTCGATTAGCAAAATTCAACTGTATTTTCGGAACGGGTAAAGTCAGGAAGTGACTTCTTATACGGAAGTTTATCGGATCTGCAAATCGGGTAAGTAATAATTCTTGATGAGAATTATCTACTCGGATGTTCTTTTTCAGCTAAAGCCTAGAAACGTAAGCTTTTCGCTAATCTCGACGGAGGAATTTGTTGTTTTTGGCTAGAAACGTAACCAAGAACAGTTTCGGAAATTTGATTATTGCCTAGAAACGTAAGCAATGAATCGGACAGGTTATATCGGGAACGGTAGCTCGGATCGGGTGGATCGATTCGACCTCGGACTGATCGGGATTGGTGGTCGATTCGACGACTTTCTCGAAATTTCAAACAACTGTTCGTGCAGAAAAGGCAGAAACTTAAAGAATTAATAACTTTACTATCCTCCTCTGTTTGTAGCTTTCAAATGTTTGTTTATTATTGAACTAGTAACCTGTAATTTTGATATGCAAATAATGCTTAGCTGGTATGCAAACCAATCATACACCGGACATTATGTGATGAAATTTTCAAAATGTAATATTTTGAAAAATAAATTTACTAAAACATAATAAATCTTTACATATAATATATATAAAACTATAAGTTATGATTTTTACGCGATAACTTCATGTTTACCCAGGAAACACACTGTCGTCATAATGTCGTCAATTATTGGTCAGTATAGTACCAATGAAGACGTCATCAAGGACGTCATTAATGACGACAATATGACCGGCGTATGTCACAGCCTAAAGACGTCAACTGATGACGAACCCTGTACGTCACTTGCGACGTAACTAATGACCAATCTAGTACATTACTCGACGTCCCGTTATTTCATATAAATGACGTAAAGCAAGGTAAAACAATTTCTTTTTAAAATAACCCTTGTCAAAAACAGGAAGTGGTACTAAAAAGGTGGAAAAAAATAAAATTTTATTTTATTTTAGAAATTTCATCGGCACAAAAACGATGAACCATTTTTGAACCAACGGACAATTATAATTATTCGTTGGTTCAAAGTGAATTATAATTATAATTCCCGGGTTAAATGTAATGGAACCTCGGTCCTACGGTTGGCGGCCAGGGTTGGCGCAACGCCGGCTACCAGTATATGCCCAATCATTGGCATCCTTCTCGGGGTTTGGACCAATCACAAGGCCGGATTTTTTGACTTGCTGATAACTGAGGAGTATGCACCTCGCTAACCATCGACCGATCTGGAGCCCGGATTTTTCGAGATTTCGGACAAACGGGTCTATCCTCCGTGGGACTTAGAAGAAATAAGCGAATAAATCTCCCCTCGCGAGACTTGTGGTGAACTCGTACGAAACGTGTCCAAGCATCACAAGCCAGCTTACGAAGTTAGTTTTGAATTTTGTATATATGCTAAGTGTCGAGAGTAATTGACCCGGGAATTATTCTCTTTTGAAAACGTTCGTTAAAATTAGTAATTTTGTTGCTAAAATTATTTCCTTCTACAGTAATGCTTGGAATGTAATTCTAGTGGGATTCGTGAAATAAAAAAATTGAAAAAAGCGACTTTAAAATTTTCATCGCAAAATCGAAAAATTTTTCATCGCAACTTGTAATTATTGCCCAGCGGGGAGGGCTGTACTCGATTTTTGTACTCGACTCGATTGACATTTTTTCTTAATTTTCAAGTGTTTTCAATGATTCTTTGTCTTCTTACTAAGCTAGTAATTACAAAAAAAGGGAAAAAAATATGTTTTTCGTGAATTTAAAAAATTCATCACAAAAAAATCCGAAAACATCGCAAAAACCTGAGTAATTTTGATGCAAAAAAAATCCTTCTACAGTAACGTTTGGAATGTTATTCTACAGTGTTTCGTGAAATAAAAAATGGAAAAAAGCGAAAAAAATGTTTTTAAAACACGTGGATTCGAAATCATAAAATACGTAAAAGAGTTCCTTTTAATTATCGTATTTAATTTGATGGAAACGCAGATTCAAAGAATATTTATATTAACTGTTTAATAAGATAAATTATTACAACCATCATCGCAATATTATAAAATAAAACGGATGATTTACCGATACTTTAGAATGACCAAACAATGATGTCATAAAGACGGCCTTTAATGTCGTCCTATTGTCGTCCCTGAGAATGACGTCATTTATATGTTAGTTATTGGGCACTATGACGTCGCCGACGTTATTCTACAGTGTTTCGTGAAATAAAAAATGGAAAAAAGCGAAAAAAAATGTTTTTCAAACACATGGGTTCGAAATCATAAAATACGTAAAAGAGTTCCTTTTAATTATCGTATTTAATGTGATGGAAACGCAGATTCAAAGAATATATATTAACTGTTTAATAATATAAATTATTATAAACATCATCGCAATATTATAAAATAAAACGGATGATTTACCGATACTTTAGAATGACCAAACAATGATGTCATAAAGACGGCCTTTAATGTCGTCCTATTGTCGTCCCTGAGAATGACGTCATTTGTATGTCAGTTATTGGGCACTATGACGTCGCCGACGAATAATGACCAATAACTGACGACATTATGACGACAGTGTGTTACCTGGGTAGTAGATCTAGCGAGTGCCCCATTAATTATTGACGTAGCCTCTCTATTTCTGAAATAACTAGAGAATCAAAATATAGGTTATTGGGTTAGTATTGAAAAAAAATAATATGCATATACATCTAGAGAAATTTTATTAAAAAAAAGTCAGGGGTAAAAATACAGTAACATAAAAGTTGCATAAATAGTTTTTTTTCTGTCTTGCGGTTGATAATGACATTTATTAATTATAATTATTAATTATAAACACTAATTAATTAAATTAATTCTTAAATTCTTGCTTCCTTCCTTTGTGCAGCCTAAAAGTACCGTATATTTAGTGAAATAAATCATAATATATAATACTAATTCTTACTTTGTTCCTGTCATATGTATTGTCGTGTTCTGTTGATCATAGGGGGTGGTATGACGTAATTGAGTCAAGGATTGAAACACTCATAAATTTTATTAATTAAATATAAGACCACAACAGGTGATTAATTAATTGTATCTGAGTTTTCCTTGATTTAAAGATTGATTGACTGCTTTGCCTCACAAAACCAGAAGATGCATACGCTGTTGAAACCTGAAAGATTAAATGGGGTTGTGAAAGATAAATATTGGTAGTTGTTTGATTCATTAAAAAATATTAGGAAACAAATTAAATTTATTTTATTTATTTGTTAATGTAGGATTTGTAAAATGAGTCAAGTGGCGTTTTGTGAAAATGCATTGTAACGGGCCAAATTGGTTCCGTCAACAAGCTGTGATCACACAGGTGAATGTGTGGCACCTACCTGGATTTGTATTGGATGCCGCTAGCTCAATCGCGTGGGTCGTGGTGCTTAAATCACTCCAATAACAATCCGGGACGGCAAAATCAAGGGAAGTCACAATCGGGTATTAGGGCGCCACTGAATTTGTCATAAACTTACCCCAAAAGTAATTCAGAACTTACCTATATAGAAATAGGGGGGGGGGAGTCGAGAGTGAAATAAAATATATCCAATAACGAGTAACAATATTTTAATTAAAAGACTTAATTTTGGTGAAGCTAATAAACTCAATATGTGAATAATAATGACAGAGATTTTGACAATTTTTGTAGATTAATAATAATAAACGTTGATAAGATTGTAAAATAATGAAATATGAATACGGTAAATAGTTGTCAGATTTAAATAACTTATGGCTAATAATACACAATAATAAAATAATGATATAAAGAATAATAATACTTATGCTAAAGGTGAACATAAAATGTTCAACACACTGTATATATAACCTAAACACATAAAAGAACATAAATGTAATATAAACAAGGTTTCGGTCAGTCGAATCGAGATGAAAATTGACTCGGGTAGTATCCCACTAAAACAACACCTCGATTCCACGTTCGAGAACCAAAAAAAAAAGGGTTAGTACTTAAGATTATAATTAAATATATGAACATTTGATAAACTAAATAATGTTGAAAAGTTTGACGTGAAGATAACTAAAATGTTTAAAATATCGAATTACACAATGCACTACACCTGGGTACGGACCACAAGTGTTCACGAGATTTATGCTGAAGGTGAACGCAAAATTGTTTGAATAGCAACTCCGAAACACAAAAACTAAAGGGATGGGCGAAACACTTCATTCGGAGTTCAATTGTTTAAAACCGGTAGAATAAGTGATGATTAATTTATATTTAATTTGACGTAATTTAATGTTTGTAATATTTAGAATCGGTAGCGGGGTTAATTAAAATAAACTGATAAAAAGTACTTACGCAAAATTTAACTTAAACAATAAATACACATTGACGATGGGGCGAAATACGGTCCTGCATTCAGGAATGTGCGAACAAAGGAATGGCGTCATCAAAATACATCAGCTTCGAATACCACAATATTTAAGGAAGAGATCGAACCTAATTTTGTAGCAAAAACTTCAACGGATTGATTGAATTGCGTGGTGATTGGTTTTGTCGTTAAAACTCCAGTAACATAAATTTGCATAAAAGCTGTTGATTGCATATACCAAATATGCATCAAAAATAACCAAGTATTGGCGATCGTAATAATTGTCACAAGGACGGCCTTTTTCCATTAACACCCAGATCAACGGACAAAAGAAATTACGCCAATTTCCGGTAATTTTACCAAGTTTTCAATCACACAATTACACAAGCGTTCTTTCGTACTACGCCATTTTCGTCAAGCCCCTCTTGTGGTTGTGCGCGCGCCACATGACGCAAAACAACTATCTCCTCTCGTAAACCCTAGATGGCGGACTTATAAAATTTAAAATTATCGCGGGAAAAACGTAAATAGACGGGGAAAAGTGAAATATCATTACATCACCCGGGCTGGAAGAACAAAAGCCTCTTTTGTTCTTACGAACCAGAGCTTAGCAAACAGTAACATACATCGCCAATATAACATACGCACTTAAAGATAAAAGCTAAAGCACATAAAACACAAAATACATAAATATTATTATACAGCGAAAGCGGAAGCTAAAAGAAAAAAAAACATACATATTATATACAAGTTCATTTATCTGTCGGTATGGCCTAACCGCATCGGTCCACGAAGCGAATCAGTTTCCCAATTCAAATCTCATCAAATTGGTCAGAACAAAACGTAAGATAAACAGGTCAAATCAGGTTTAGCAAAACGCTCTCTTCGTAACTCAAGATACATTTACTAAATTATAGTCGCAGTTGGGGTTAGTTAACGCCCTCGGTATAACTCAAGGTACGCTACTAATATGACTTACTCGGGAGCGGATTTAAGATCTTTGGCATTCCACACGCCTTGGGAAGTTCCAGATTCATCAGAAAGCTCATAAGTGGCATAAGAAACTTTCTTTCTGATGTAAAAGGGTCCACGAAATTTGGGAGCTAATTTCGCCGTAAAATATTTTGACGCGTCAGATAACACATAATTGCGTCGCCACACCGAATCTCCTACTTCGAAAGTAGCAGCTCGACGTCTTAAATCGTAAGAACTCTTGTTCTTTTCATAGGCTACTCTAAGCCTTTTAACAATATCGTCATACAATTTGTGGAGAGCCTTAGGTTTACCTTGTAGGTATAACCTATCTCCAAACGAAATATCCGCATCTCCTGTCAATTCAGAAGAGCCTACGGTACCTCCATCTAAATTAATTTCTCTACCAAAATTCGCAAAATAAGGCGTTACTCCAGTTACTTCATGTACTGCTGTGCGCATGGCGCAAGCAACACGGGCTAAATATTTATCCCAATTCCTATGATTGTCTGCTACATAGGAGGACAACATGGTCTTTAAAACTCTATTAACCCTTTCGACCGGGTTAGCTTGAGGGTGATAATTGGCGTTATAAGTAATTTTAACATTATACAGGGAATTCATGTTTCTAAATTCACGGCTACGGAATTGTACACCGTTATCACAAAGTAAAATTTTAGGGGCACCATAAACTAAAATTACGTCTTCTTCGATTTTACGAGTAACAGACGCAGCAGTGGCAGAACGTAAAGGAAAACACAAGGAATACTTAGTAAAATAATCTGCTACAACTAGGATATACACGTAGCCACGGGTTGAGCGTGGTAAAGGACCTACTAAGTCAACAGAAATCATCTGCCAAGGACGAGTTACATTGGGATGGGAAGTCATAAAACCAGCGGGCTTTTTCTGTTCTGGTTTGTGGGCAATACAAACGGGACATCTATTTACATAACGGGATACTGAAGATTTCAACAAAGGCCAATAATATTTTTGAGTTATTCTACTTAAAGTTTTGCGAATTCCGAGATGACCAGCAGTAGGTTCATCGTGACAAGATTTTAGAATATCATTTCGTCGAGAATTTGGAACCACTTCCTTCCATTCCGCCTTCTCACGAAGTTCAGGATAATCGGGAGTTACATATTTAAACAAAAGGTTGTTTTCGATTCGCCATAGGGGAAATTTATCTGGTTTGTTCTTAACCTTACTTAACATGGACTTATACCATTTATCGTTATGGTTACTTACAGGATTGGGATTGGAGTCATGATCATCATCATTGGACTCATGAGGAAGCTCATGATCCTCGTCGTTATTATCACCGGAATGATCGTCGGTTATTTCACCAATCTGTATTGTTTCAGGAGCATTAGGGATATTATTTACATTCTTATTTTGACTAAATTTGGGAGTAATCGAAACATTATCAATCACGGGAACGGATCTTGATAACGCGTCCGGAACTACATGATCTTTACCTTTTCTATGCGTAATTTCGAAGTCGTACTGTTGTAATCTTACCATCCATCGAGCTAATCTACCACTTGGTTGAACAAGATTATTTAACCAAACGAGACTATAATGGTCAGTGATTACACGAAAATGGGAACCTTCCAAATACGGTCTCAGTCTCTCAATGGCCCAAAGAACCGCGAGACACTCTCTTTCCGTAACAGAGTAATTTCTCTCTTGACGCGTAAGTGAACGACTTAAATAACATACTACGTGTTCTACTCCATCAATTTCTTGAGTGAGGACCGCAGCGATGCCAAAGCCTGAGGCATCCGTTTGAACAACAAAAGGTACATCAAAATTTGGACAAACTAAAATAGGAGCATTAACCAAACTATCTTTAACCAAACTTAACGCAGTGTCACAATTTTCGTTCCAAATAAATTTCTGGTTCCTCTTTAAAAGAGCGGTAAGAGGTGCGATAATTGTTGAAAATTCAGGTATAAATCGCCTATACCAAGATGCCATACCAATTATAGTGCGTACATCACTAACGCTTTTGGGCGTTGGTATTTTTAAAATAGCTTCAACTTTACCGGGGTCAACCGCAAGACCTTGTTGATTCACAACGTAACCGAGATATTTGAGTTCAGGTTTACAAAAATAGCATTTTTCCCTACTCAACGTAAGACCTGCATCTTTTAATCTTTTTAAAACATCCGTAAGAATTTCAATATGTTTGTCGAAAGTTGGAGCACAAATAATTACATCATCTAAATACACAAATACATAAGGTTCTAATTCTGGACCAAGAATTTTGTCAATAAAACGCTGAAAGGTCGCCGGGGCATTATGTAAACCAAATGCCATACGGGTGAATTGAAAAAGACCTCTACCAGGAACAGTGAAAGCAGTGTAAGCTTTCGATTCTTCAGACAATGGGATCTGCCAATAAGCTGATTTTATATCCAAGGACGTTATAAATTTTGCATCGCGCAGGCGATCTAATATAGCGGAAACGTAAGGTAAGGGATATGCATCACGTTCAGTAACTTGATTCAATTTTCTAAAATCTATACAAAATCTAAATTTTCCGTCTTTCTTCTTGATTAACAAAACGGGATTCGACCAAGCTGAATGACTTTTTTCTACTACACCAGACTTTATCATTTGGGTTAATTCTGCGTCTATTTGAGCTTGAACATTAGGGTTCACCGGGTAATATCTTTGCTTAATAGGAGGGGACTTTGTAGTAATAACATGTTCCACACCTAAAGCACATCCTAAAATTTCTGACTTACTAATATCTTTAAAACTAGAATTAATTAAATTATTTAAGATAGCTCCCTGCTCACGGGTTAAACTTTGTTCAGAGACCAATTGGGTTTGTTCGTCATCTAAAGACACCAGCGACAAATGTTCAGGCTTCGAAAAATTCCACTCACCACGAATAACATTAGGCACAAAGCCAATAGCCCTCCAAAAGTCTATTCCTAAAATTACCGTGTGTGTAACATCAGGCACTATCAAAACATTGATCACAATGGTTTTGTGACGTAGCTTAATCGGTAACGAAACCGATCCTAAAATATTTATTTGGCTGCCATCAGCCAAAGCGCAATTCGACTTAACATTATTTACATGAAGGCCTAAATTAGAGATTCGATTCCAACCTTCAATTCCTAAAATTGTCCTAGAGGCACCGGAATCTAAAAGTGCTGCAAAAGATTTACCAAAAATTTCAACTGTCACATAAGGACGTTCGTCATATTTGGAATTTTCCAATATATAATTCAGCATAATTTTATTCTTGTCATACTCTAAATTTCGATTATCTATCAGATTTCTTAATGAACGGGTGGAGTTATAAAAAATCTTCGAGGTAGCAATCCCGTCTTTTACTGACCTCGACGCTCGTTTCCCGAAACAGAACATTTGGGACAAGTACGTGTCGTAAAATTGGGTTTCCCACACTTAAAACAATAGTTTCCTTTCTTCGGAACGGTACATTCTTTTGAAAGGTGTTGGTTGGAATTACAATTCCAACAATTTCTAAAATTTAGGCTAGCATTATTGGTAGGACTTCGAGAATTTTGAACATCATTATTAAATTTCGTAAAAGTACTGAAGCGTGGATTATTATGATCGTTAGAACGAGAATTCGTAAAAGTATTTGAACGATAATGGGAATAACTATTTTCCTTTGACGAACTTGCCTTATAAGGGTTTGAATAAGATTGACTCATTAACGGGGTAGGTTGTGAAGAATTTTTCTCAACTTCTTTGACAGTCTCAACGTTACATGAAACATCAACAAAAGCTAATTCAGGTTCTAAATCATTCTTCTTTTTCACAGGGGGAACATAATTATCAATCGCAATCCTTCGTTCTTCGATGATTTTGCAATACTTAATTAATTCGGGGATAGACGTAATTTTTACAAGGCCTAATTGAGTTTGATACGACGGGTGTAAATTTTTATTTATAATTTTTAATTGTTTGGCTTCAGATAATTTTTCAACTAATCTAGAAAATAAACTTTTCATGACTGCAACAAAAGTACCAATCGATTCCGAAGAAGCTTGAGTTCTTCGTTCAATTTCTCGAATTAAAACATCATCATAATCTGGTGGTAAATATTCTTCTCGTAAGGCCGATTCGATATCACTCCAAGTATTAAAATTTTCACGATTTGCCCTAAACCAAATCAAAGCCTTCGAACTGAATAGTTCGTATGATTCGCGAAATAATTGTATTTCCGAAACATTTCTGGTAATACTATACTCCCTAACACGTTCTAAAAATGCATTTAACGATTGGGTTTTGTCACCCGAAAAAGTAAATCCCCATTTAAAAACAGGTACAGATTTCTGTACGTCCGACATAACATTACTCATTCTTGAGTTAACAGGAACAGGGGGAGTCAAAATTGTAGATGGAACACAATAAGTACTAGCTGGCATAACATTTTGCAAAGCAGAAGTAGAAGCAGCAAGCGTTAGAGGGTTAGTAGCATCATTTTCTAATTTTAGATTAGCAATTTTTAACACAGGGGTTTCACTAGCGGTATTTATAACGGGTGCATCTAGCGAGAGTTTGGAAGTTTTCAACGCAAGTTCATAATTTACTATCATATCTTTAACAGCATTCACCCAATCTAATTTTATGTTATTTTCCTCATCATTGCTGGGATTTGAATTTTTAATTCGATGAACTAAATGTAAAACTTTAGTTTGAATTAAGGGGGCCGATTTATCTAAATCGGAAGTCTCAATTAAAGAACTAAGATTTTCGATCATAAGATTGATGTAAACTGAATCATTCGAAAAGGTTTTAGAATAGGGGGGGCGAACAAATTTTGGGTCGGTCATTTCCTTTTTCAGGACTTTTCTTAATAAAGTTCGTAGGGCTGGAACATCACCTACTGACTGCGAGCCTCGAACCTTGAGCTCATAGATTAATTCTGTCTTGATAAGTCGTTCTACAACCAACTTATAACTGGCAGTTAAATTTTCAAATTCGCAGTCCATGGCGTAAAAGTAAATAATCGTAATAAAAATAAAGAATTATAAAATCAAAAGGGACTAAAATAACCACAATGGTTTCGGAAGAGCTTTAAGATGACTTAACAAAGCCAACACGATAGGGTTAAATTTTGTAGTGGTCGAGCTTCAACGTTGGGGTCAAATTTTAGCAGAACGCTAACCGTTGGGGAACAATTTTTAACAAAAAGCCCCACGTTGGGCGCCAAATTTTGTAACGGGCCAAATTGGTTCCGTCAACAAGCTGTGATCACACAGGTGAATGTGTGGCACCTACCTGGATTTGTATTGGATGCCGCTAGCTCAATCGCGTGGGTCGTGGTGCTTAAATCACTCCAATAACAATCCGGGACGGCAAAATCAAGGGAAGTCACAATCGGGTATTAGGGCGCCACTGAATTTGTCATAAACTTACCCCAAAAGTAATTCAGAACTTACCTATATAGAAATAGGGGGGGGGGGAGTCGAGAGTGAAATAAAATATATCCAATAACGAGTAACAATATTTTAATTAAAAGACTTAATTTTGGTGAAGCTAATAAACTCAATATGTGAATAATAATGACAGAGATTTTGACAATTTTTGTAGATTAATAATAATAAACGTTGATAAGATTGTAAAATAATGAAATATGAATACGGTAAATAGTTGTCAGATTTAAATAACTTATGGCTAATAATACACAATAATAAAATAATGATAAATATAAAGAATAATAATACTTATGCTAAAGGTGAACATAAAATGTTCAACACACTGTATATATAACCTAAACACATAAAAGAACATAAATGTAATATAAACAAGGTTTCGGTCAGTCGAATCGAGATGAAAATTGACTCGGGTAGTATCCCACTAAAACAACACCTCGATTCCACGTTCGAGAACCAAAAAAAAAAGGGTTAGTACTTAAGATTATAATTAAATATATGAACATTTGATAAACTAAATAATGTTGAAAAGTTTGACGTGAAGATAACTAAAATGTTTAAAATATCGAATTACACAATGCACTACACCTGGGTACGGACCACAAGTGTTCACGAGATTTATGCTGAAGGTGAACGCAAAATTGTTTGAATAGCAACTCCAAAACACAAAAACTAAAGGGATGGGCGAAACACTTCATTCGGAGTTCAATTGTTTAAAACCGGTAGAATAAGTGATGATTAATTTATATTTAATTTGACGTAATTTAATGTTTGTAATATTTAGAATCGGTAGCGGGGTTAATTAAAATAAACTGATAAAAAGTACTTACGCAAAATTTAACTTAAACAATAAATACACATTGACGATGGGGCGAAATACGGTCCTGCATTCAGGAATGTGCGAACAAAGGAATGGCGTCATCAAAATACATCAGCTTCGAATACCACAATATTTAAGGAAGAGATCGAACCTAATTTTGTAGCAAAAACTTCAACGGATTGATTGAATTGCGTGGTGATTGGTTTTGTCGTTAAAACTCCAGTAACATAAATTTGCATAAAAGCTGTTGATTGCATATACCAAATATGCATCAAAAATAACCAAGTATTGGCGATCGTAATAATTGTCACAAGGACGGCCTTTTTCCATTAACACCCAGATCAACGGACAAAAGAAATTACGCCAATTTCCGGTAATTTTACCAAGTTTTCAATCACACAATTACACAAGCGTTCTTTCGTACTACGCCATTTTCGTCAAGCCCCTCTTGTGGTTGTGCGCGCGCCACATGACGCAAAACAACTATCTCCTCTCGTAAACCCTAGATGGCGGACTTATAAAATTTAAAATTATCGCGGGAAAAACGTAAATAGACGGGGAAAAGTGAAATATCATTACAGCATGCGCGAGTGAGAACTTTGGTGGGATATTTTGGAAAACGATAACGGAGCGAGAAGAAAGAACTCTGGTAACGTCCACGGAGACGTTAAGACGTGTTTTGAAAACTCTCTAGCCAGCGGTCATAGAACACGGACGCGCTGTTTAGTCGAAGATTTAGTTTGATTAGAAAATAAAAAGAGTAAAATTAAAATAGTTTGGAAATTTAGTTAAGAATTTTTGAAGTTAGTTTTTAACAACGGAAGACATACCGATAATTAAGAAAATAATAAATTGGAAGGTGTTATTAATTTATGGTTGACACTTTGATATTATTTGGAAAGTTGAAATTAGTTATGGTGAAAATTTTTGGAACCACTGAAAATAATTTTAGGGTTATGTTTCGATGGTGAATTTAATTGAAATATTGGATAAAAGCATTCAGTTTACTTACCGAATATTAATTGTACGATCCGAAGAAAGAGATTTATTCGCTGGTCATTCCTGCCTGGTTTGTTTGAGTCGAAATCAGAAGATGTTTTATCTACGACAACGCTCACGTTCCACGTACGACAAAGGCCGAATCGGAGAATTACTGAAGGACGATATACTCCGGTAAGAATTTTTTGTGTGTGTCGCAATTTATATTCGAACATAGACGAATCGTTTACGTTTTAAATTCGGTTGCGCATAAACTTTGGGGGTTATCATTGCAAATATCCACTTGTAAAATTTAATTTGTTACAGCCTTATGCATAGTCGTACTTTAGTGGCTACTAGTTAGTAGCCACTAATAATATATAGGTATCCATGGTTTTTTTAAATTAAAAAGTTAGTACTGTCATTTTAGTAAATTATACAAATTCTGACGTTTACTATTATTTATTTTGTAATTTAATTATTCATTTGGATATAAAACTAAATGATACCAATCGAAAGAGATTTTTCTTCCACATCGAAAGATACCTAAAGCTCAATATTTTGCTCTTTAATTATAATGTAAAATGCAAAAATAAAATCAACAATTTTAAAAAAAATATTATGTGCCTTGGAATAGGTACATACTGCTATGTGCCGGTCTGCTCTTTAACGGGCCACATGCATATTTAATGAAATTTGAAATGTAAATTGAAATTTTTAATTGTTCCCCTTGCTAGCTCTGTTTTTAATATCACTAATAAGCATGAGTTCACCCTTACCTCAAGAGTCAGTTCCTTCGTGGCTTTTTCTGAAAGTGAAAATCTTACCTTACATTGCCGTATCCCCAATGATACGGCAATGGAAAACTTTTCATAACAATTTCATTTATTAATAATCAAATAAAAACAAATAAACACAAATCTTATAATTCTAAAAATCGAACATAAATAACAAATGCTTAAATTATTACGCATAAACCCCAAAGTTATTACGTGACGTACAATCCCCTTTAACGTTATTTTCAAAATCCCGCACTCGCGTCACTATTAAATATTCAAGTTTATCGCTTACCACACGTGTGTCACTCCTTTGCGTTACCAACTTCGCAACTACTCGGTCAACCTGCTGTCCAACTGTTATCCAGAATTCTCTGCCTTTATTTTCTATTCCAATGGGTGCATCAATTCTCCAATAACCATTTATATTTGTGATTACTTTAAATCACCCACTATCACTTTATAAATTATCGAAGGTAAATATTTTCAATTTTTATTCAATCTAACCTGTCGAATGCTTGTGCAAACTTTTCTCAAATTAATATAATACTTTTTCTTTTCTGGTTCTACACACATTGAGTTGGATTTTTATCCAATTTTTAAATCTTTATTACAGAGACGCAACTGACACGTCCGTCTCTCGTCGCACCTGTGTGAGAAGCCCATGTTTATCTTTTTTTTGTTTCCAAGGTTTTTTTCGATTTTTCATTTTTTCATCACCCTTGGATAATTTCATTATCAATGTAAATTTCTATACCGCACTTACTTAAATTAACCTAATTTTAACAATTCTAAATTACTACTTTATAACATTAAACAAATTTGTGATACCCATCATTTTTGCTCATATCATTGGTGAATTCCTTCACTCCTCACCTGTGTTTTAAATTATATGACTTCATTAAGAGTCTTTTGATCTACCCGCAGAAACCTTTCTCCGTTGCTAAGGAGTCCTCATGCAATTTTGTGGTTCTTATGAGTTAATGATTTAATGAATTGCCATTGGCAAAGTGAATATCATTGCAATACCTACTCTTAAAATGTCTAATTAGTAGCTACTAAAAGTTAGTGGCCACTAGTATACGACTATGCATACGGCTGTTAATGTTTAAGAAAAACCAATATTTGTTTTAATAATTTTATTATGTTGAATAAATTCCATTGTTTTTCATTTTAACAGCGTATGAGTTTAATTTCAATTATAGCAGTACTAGATCGAGGAGAAAACAGATGCTTTCCTTTTATCTAAATAAATCTTTATAAGAAAGATCACAAGTAAGGTGACGTATATGAGTGTTTCAATTTATTTACATGAACCCACTTTTGACCCTAAAATTTATGGAGTTCTCATGCATTGCTGGTCGGTGCATTATTTAATTAAGTGCCATTGCATCCCCGCTATATAAGTCAAAAATTTTGAGTAAACAGTAGCGATGCATGGCAGTATGTTGAAACAAATGTTTTAGATATGCCTCCATTTCTGCTGCTGTAGATTTATTGTGTTCATGGAACACAATTACAAAAATAACTTCTACCAATTTAGTTTCTTTTAATCGGTATTTCCCATTTGCCCCTGTCCAGGGCATTGTTTCTGCGTTTCAATTGTTAGTAAATTTTTAATAATATTCGATAACAATTGTTTTGAGTTTTTTCCCTCTGTACGTTTTAACTTGTTGATCTAAAAAACATTAACTTAGCAAACGTTTTATTGGCTATCGTAGAAGTTATGTAATATAATATAAAACCAATAAAAAGTTCAGTGTACGACGCGCCTAATGTAACTAAATCCTTCCTTACTGCTCTAATGAGAAGCAGTTTGGAGAAGATAAAGTCCACGCAGAAAGTAAGAACCTTCTACTTTTGAATGCGTGGTGCCCTGGTGTTAGGTCAACTAGCTCTTTGATGGAAACGTCGGTATGCGAGGGCCATGGGTCGTGTAAAAACGCCTCGGATAAACTCAAGGAAGCAGCTTTGCAAACACACACAAAATAAACTTAACAATAAAATAAAATAAACATAAAAATAAACAATACGGTGGTCATTGCTTAAAGGCGTAGAGAATTAACGATGCTGTTGATGCTAGTATGGCACCAGTGGAACATAAAACAGTAGTCCACTACAGTAGCCGACCAGAACGGCACAGTAGCGACCGCACTGACACCCAGAATCCCCACCCAAACAATCAATCGACGGAACACTCGAATGGTCATATAACAATCCCATAATGGTAACCACATCGAGCCTCCGACGACCAAACCAAGTAGCAGCAACCCCGGCGCAATGCCGCACTCTGTATATAAGTATGCCACACATCGAAGCCTTCATAAAAATATTATTAAATCATAATTAAAAACAAGAAAAAATTAACGAACATAAAATTTCAAGTCGAGGCTTGAACTTAGAACGCTCATTCTGGACTCCGATCGCCGATGCACCATACTAAAGCCGCTTGATGTAGTTACGTGGAAATAAAACCCAGTCGATGTACACATTATAACACATTTTTATATCAAATAATTATTAATTAAATAAATAATTATACCAAAACCAACATTCAAACTTAAATTCATTTCCACGTTTAGCGAACGTCAAAGAGATTAGATACGCCAATCACTACGATGCAGGTATACAAAAATGCACCGCAATCGTAATCTCGTACAACATTCTTTAATAAAAAAATGCACGACGAACAGAAAAACCAGAATATTACACATAATTAAAAAATAAAACACATTAAAAAGCCAAGGGAAAAATACGTCATAGAGCTTCTGGTGTTCAAATATTGGCCAATCGACTAACCGGTGGCTGTGAAGTAATGGCAAAATTAATTATGTGACTCACCATACTACCGGATAAAAATCCTTCCCAGAAATTGTGGGCCAGGGTGGTCCGATGATGACACATGGCACGGCAAAAAGAACCCATCGTCCTCCAATCTCGAATCAAACCCCCTACTGGGATGGAAAACAACATGTTCCATATAATATCCGGACTGTCGGAACGGAATTCCCAATAAACGTAACCATATTCACTTAATCGAAAGCACCCCAAATCAAACACTTCACAGCACCAAAAAATGTGACCTTCTCGTCCGACATTTTCCCCAAAAAAAACCCCAGCGCGCATCTCGACTTGCGTTCCGGAAAACCGATAATAAAAATATCGCAGAGTCCACAACGCCATCTCATTTAATTTAAATGAAATGGCAGTGGCCAACCAAATTGATGCACAAGGTTGAACATAACGGATGTAAAGTCAAAAATCCGTTATACTAAGATTTAGGAACGTGCAAAGTGATTGCATCAACGTGCAAGATTGCAGAAATGCACTTCGAACTTTTTATAGGTTACACGCGTTTAGTGGCAATGTACGAAGATATGCTGATTGGGCAAATCGAACATTGTCAACTACACACGCATGATTTGGGAGTTTTTAGCTTGAATCGGGGCAAGAGCCTTCGAAGTGGGAACGAATGTGTACATGTGAAACTTAATAAATAATGTAAACCAATTGAAGCAGTTTTGCCAGTCAAACTGCCGACAATTGGATTTACGATCATCATATGGCAATCTTTGCCAGTTAAACCAAAAAAAAAAAAATTTGGAATGTATACGATTATCGATTGGAATTTAAATTTACACAAAAGAAATAAAAATGGGGACAACACAAACGAAGCAGGAAGAGGTAGTGATTGCGCAAGCAGGTAACAGTGGTGGACAAACTAATGAACATGAAAAATCTTTTTCGGCTAAAGACATATTATTTGTAATAGTATGTATAATAGTTCTGTTAGTGCTCGTAAGTGTTATCTGGGACAGATGTAAGAAGAGATTAGAAAAAAAAATTAGGGCAGAAGTGGCGAGGAGCCACATAAGCTTAACGAAAATATGAAGAGGGGCAGCCAAAAAGAAAATTCATCACTTTCTATGATGGACTATTTGTTTATATTGGTTAGTGCTATAATTTTATTAATGTTTGTTTGTGTAAACTTGTGTTGTGTTAAAAAGGCAATTAATAATATATAAGTGCTACGAACCTAATAAACAAAGTGAAGTGAGTGTGCGGTACAAAGAAAAAAGAAGAAGAACAATCGACTACCCGAAATGAAAAATTCATGTCACTCCAAGGATACAAAAAACTTTTAGAAGAACTATCAGCGTTCGCCAAAAACCTAGGAAAGGACAATCAAGATAAGCGTAAGTGTGTAAAAACTATAACAAAAAAACGCGAGAAATTGTTAATATTAAAAAATGATTTTATCGATGTTAAAAACACATTTAAGTTAAGTAAGGATGCAGAAAAGGTGGAATTTGTAGAATTTACGAAATTATATGATGAGGAAATCACTAAATATTTAATAAATATAGATAAGGTTTTAACTGATAGATTATCATTTACTATTAACGAAGTAACAATGGGCGAACAATTTGACCTAAAGATTGCCTGTAGTTTATTACCTGTCATGATAAGTGGTAATGACGATATTTTGAAACAATTAATCGATTCAATCGAGTTATACAACGAATTACTAGACGAAAATGGTAAAATATTGTTAACCAAATATGTACTAAAAACGCGATTGTGCGGAAATGCAAAAATACGTTTAAATACGAGTTACGACAGTAATAAAGACTTAACAAACGACTTGAAAAAATTCTTTTTAACAAAAAAATCTCCTTCCGCGTTATCAATTCAACTATATAATGCAAAGCAATCGGGTAAATCAATAGAAGAATTTGGTAAAAATATCGAACAATTATTTGTTGATTTGACAATTGCTCAAGCCGAAGGTAAACAAGAGTCATTCGAAATTTTACAAGCGGTAAATGAAAAAATAGCTATAAACACATTTTCAAACGGGTTAAACTGCAATGATTTGAGAAATATAATAAAAGGTAGAAAC
The DNA here is from genome assembly GCA_932274525.1 of Podabrus alpinus. NCBI lineage: Eukaryota > Metazoa > Arthropoda > Insecta > Coleoptera > Cantharidae > Podabrus > Podabrus alpinus. The sequence goes on along the minus strand of OW026452.1, from coordinate 39,273,801 downwards.
TATACTAAATTAAACGAAGCAATAAGTGGAGCCAAAGACGAAAATGTCCAACAAAGAGAATGTCACCAGGTATTTCACTTAAATCAGAATAACAAATTCAAGCAAAATTTCGGAAATCGCAATGAACATCAATACAAAAATTTCAATCAAAGATCAAATTTTAATAATTTCAATAACCAAACAAGTTGGAACGTGCTTTAGCAGCGTTTCCTAGGCTTCTATACAGCTACCTTTCTGGTGTGAAAAGTTGCTGTTGCTAGTTATTTTTGGTCGACATAATATTTATAATGTAACATCAGATAATTCGATAATCTGCACCAATTAAATTTTTCGAGATAACTTCTTATTAGGGTATCAACGTCTTAAGGTATCAACATCTTAACGGATCAACGGATCAACGTATCAACAGATCAACTTATCAACAGATCAACTTATCAACAAAATCAACGTATCAACGGATCAACGTATTTAAATTTCCTATATAGGTGAAAAATTATGAAAATAAAATATAACTTATATTTGGTGTGCATTGAAAATAGATAATCTGTACTAAATATATTTTTGCGGTTGGTATTTATCATTTACTATATAATCAATAATAAGCAAACTTTTCCATTCCATCCGGAATTTTACTTCTCTGTAATGTACGATCCATTTCTTAAGGTCGATCAATCCTAATCTTTCTCTTTTATTTACAACTTAACTTCACCAATCACATCAAGCCACTGCTGTGGTTACAATAAAAACGGATCAACGTATCAACGGATCAACGTATCAACGTATTTAAATTTCCTATATAGGTGAAAAATTATGTAAATAAAATATAACTTATATTTGGTCTGCATTGAAAAAAACAGATCAACGTATCAACGGATCAACGTATTAACGTATTTAAATTTCCTATATAGGTGAAAAATTATGTGAATAAAATATAACTTATATTTGGTCTGCATTGAAAAAAACAGATCAACGTATCAACGGATCAACGTATTTAAATTTCCTATATAGGTGAAAAATTATGTAAATAAAAAAAGTTGCATATGAATGTTGCGTTATAAGTTTTTGTATATTACTAGCTGACCCGGCAGACGTTGTCCTGCCCGAAATTAATTTTTATGCCACTCAAAGAATTGTTTATCCAAATATAAATTATTCGAAATTATTAAACAAATTATGAAAAAAACAAAAAATTTACATTAAAAGTAGTAATATCGAATCCTGACAGTTGCGGATGTATTTACTCAAGTTGCTTGCAAGGGTACCTCTGGATCTAATTCAAACGATGGTTTGAAAAACAATTAGAAAAAAATTAAGTCTGCATTTCATGTCAACCAACGTCAACTCCAAAATAAATTTCAGTTCATATAGGGTTATATGATACATTAAGAGCACCATCTAGCGAATGCGGAGTGTGCAAGCATTATAAAGGGGATAGCACGGCAGATCCCACCCGGCTTTGAAGAATTTCCTATTCATAAATGGGCCCAAAAATTAGGTTTTAAAATGACATAAATTAGGCCACGCCCCTCGAGTATTTTCATGTTTTAAAGGCATTTTGGATTCAAAAGATGTTGGATTCGGTTACAGCCGTAGGCCGAACAGCCACATCCACACCCGGCTGACGTTGTCCTGTCTAAAAAATATAACATGACGAAATTGAATACGTTTACGATAATTCCTCATTTAAAAAAAATTATTAAAAATCTATATTTTTGTTTGAATTGTAATGTTTTTTTTATTAAAGGTAATATTTGTGTGTATTTTATTAATGACGACAAATTGGTGTTTTTAACGCGCTCATCGCAACGCTTGGTAATGAACGATATATTTTGTCTTTCCGTCCGGAGCGAAAACGAATAGCGCTGATGGTTTACCGACTCTCGAGCACGCCACGTATAACTGCCCATGGGAAAAACACGGGAATTCAAGGTTGATTCCACACACTTCCAACGATTGGCCTTGCGATTTATTAATTGTCATTGCGAATGCAAGACGAACCGGAAACTGGACACGCTTAAATTGAAATGGCAAGTCGGTTGAAATCATGGTATTCTTGGAATAAGAACATCCTCGCCTTCGAACTTTCCTTTAAGTATCGTCGCTTCAATCACGTTGTTCATCAATTTCTTAATAGTTAGTCGCGTTCCATTGCATAGTTTCGGTTGGCTAAGATTGCGTAACATGATTATCACTGAGCCGACCTTAAGCTGACCCGGCAGACGTTGTCCTGCCCGAAATTAATTTTTATGCCACTCAAAGAATCGATCTCGATCGGGTAATACAATCAACAGGCTCAAATCCTCTATAGAAATCAACGCCTCGTTGTGGATCTCCTCGTTAAATGGAAGTTTGAAATTCGCGGCTGCTGTACGCACTCGATGCAAAATGTCTTCGGCCATATGCCCTTATGCCATATGTCTTTGTATTTGTTGCACAAATGAAGTGGGTTCAATGGAAAACACGTTGAAATGATAATGGCAAAAAGTGATCGAATTTGATGCGCAGTAGACGAAATAATAGCAACCTTGAGCAAATGTAAACACTGACAGGCTTTTCGATATATTGCGCACAACTCAACATTAACAGTTCGTAGAAATTCAAATGAAGTTGGTTCACGAACATTAACCAATAACAAACGCAGGTAAAAACATTCGCCATTGCTCGGATGAACTGTGTAAATGCGCCCCAATGTATCGGTGGAATATACATTCACGTATTCAGCAAAAGGCGTTCCTTGTTTCCGACGTTGGAATTTTTTTGATGATGCGTCCCATGTGAAATATCTCGGCATCTCCGAGTAAAGCAGAGTTCTTGCAAATGGATCACTTGCGCATGTCGCGAAGAAGTTTGTCAGCGTTGTCTCAGGTGGTCGTTCAGCTCTCTGTTCTGCGTTTGCTGCCGTGAAATAAACTCGTTGTCCATTCTCCAGGTGCACAGCTAAATGGACCACAACGGGATGACGATCGTGTATGGCGAACGAAAAGATTATCCAAAGCGCCTCATTGCTGCTGACATATCTTCCCATCTGATATTGCGAAACTTCAATGTTGGCATTAGGAGCTGCAATACCAAATACAGCCACGTCTCTTCCTTTCGTGACGTACTTGCAAACGTATTTGATTGACTTAACAGAATTGCAGTACTCCTGTACGCCAACCGTTCATTTGGAATTGTCACGTTTGGTCGTCTGGATGTAATAGATCGCGCTTGAGAAACTATTATTCGATTATCCTCCAAACGCTGCGTACGCTCTTCGTCTGTTTGATTAACTCGACGATAATGTACTTGGCTTGTGGTGCGTGTACGCCGACCGATATTTTGACACCTCACTGCTGGCATTTTTTCCAAAGAAATAAACCTCGAATTGCCAAGGTAGCTTGCTCCACTGTTTTCTGTTTTGTTTTCTGGAATGACCATTATGGAGCATCACGGCGTAGCCGTCCTTCTCCTTCATCTGGGTTGGCATCTGGCGTTGGAAGTTGTGGAGGCCGGTAGGCCTCCAGAAGTAGCGCTGAGCTAGGCTGGCTGGTAAATTACCTGGACTTGGCTGTGAAAATGAATAATGAAAAGGGGGACTTGCTCCACTTTTTTCGGATCGGCTTTTCATACCCACTGATGAAAACATAATTAGGGAAATGTTTAGGCCGCGCCACCTGTTGACGACATAAAACGCACTTTCAGTTTTTTCCCGAATTTTTCAACTTCCCGGGCAACTTTTCCAATTTTTTTTCACACAAACCTTGTCGGAGATATAGGCAACAACTCACCAAAAAGTCAACCAAATCCGTCGAGCCGTTCTCAAGTGATGATGAGTCATACATATTTGGCAGTTCATTTTAGGCTTCTATACAAAGTATAGCAAGAAGCCTTATGATCTGACTCCGTGTCCGTCTGTCTGTCCGTCCGTCTGTCTGTCCGTCCGTCTGTCTGTCCGTCCGTCTGTCTGTCCGTCCGTCTGTCCGCATAATTCAAAAACATACAGAGCGTTTCAAATCGTGTTGGAAATACTCTGTGTGTATAGAGGTCTAAGAACTGGGTAGCCAGTGCGCTACTTTTAGGCTTCTATACAAGGTATATAAAGAAGCCTTATGGTCTGGCTTCGTGTCCGTCCGCATGTTTCAGAGCCAATCATAACGTTGATCAACTGATACGTTGTTATATTGTAAATACTTCGTCTATATAGTATTGCGTTAATCTATTAATCCGTTGTTTCGATTCGCTAATGCAATTTATAAATACGCAAATGTTCGAAAGAAATTTACTACGTTAAAGATATTTTCAACGGGGTCTCCCTATATAAACTACTTGTTAGGCTACTACCCAATAAACATTTTAGCCTGCGAATAGCCTGACAATAGCCTGACAGTGACAACTCGGGCAGGTACCTATCCCTGCGGCAGGCTCATATCGACCCTGACACCGGTACGAAATAGCTAAAGTGGCGCAAAAATTAGCCTGCGTCATACTTGATCGCCGGCAAAAAATAGCCTGCATTAGCTAACCGCAGGCTGAGAATTGTGACTAACCGCAGGCTTGCGGTTAGCTAACCGCAAGCTATTTTTTTGCCGGCGATCAAGTATGATACAGGCTATTTCTTGCGCCACTTATAGCTATTTCGTACCTGTGTCCGGGTGGATATGAGTCTGCCGCAGGCTGAGAATTGTGACTAACCGCAGGCTTACGGTTAGCTAACCGCAAGCTATTTTTTGTTCATTCATTTGAACAAAATTCAATTGAATTTCGTTTAATGAATTTTTAAATTTATTAATCAATTTTGAAAATCAAAATAAAAAAATTAATTTTTTTGAATTATCCATTTATTTTTTATTTCTTTCAGGTGTTTTCTTTTCTAATTATTTACAACTTTTCTAATTGTTTTATTGACTCCATACACATAATTTTTTATTTTACCCATTCTCATATTTGTAGAACTTGTTGGTGGTGATTACTCTTCATGATTCGTCTTTACTTTGTTTCTTGGAGTCTGCAATTAAATTTTGAAAATTTGAAATAAAATCTTACCTTGTGCCAGGATCGAACCAGTGACCTTTCCCTTCATTGTCCGTAAGCGTTAACCTCTCTGCCACAGAGCTGTTGTTATTTTAGTTGTGAAATTGCTTTATGACTACAAAAATTTAATTTATAAGAAAAAAGAGGACTAAACGGATTTAATTTTCTAATTACATTTGCGGCGGATTATCAGATAATTGTAATACCAAACAAAAATGAAATTTGTATATAAACGATTTCGACAGTCAGTCAACTTGAATAAATATATATACTGGTATTAAAAAATCCAAATGGTTGTTCATAAAAAATTTGTAGTTTTATATATTTTTTCACTATTACACCTACTTATTATTTGTCACAATTAATTAATTTGAATAATAATTAATTTATTTAAATACTTTTAAACACAAATAAGCATAATTATTTATAATAACATGTAACCAATGAGAAACAATAGTTTTGCTAACGGTGAATTTTTCTTAATTCTGATTGGTTAAAACTGTTAAAAATCGGAATTAAAATTCATTGCTATTTAATTATTTATTTTTGTAATATATACTTTAATGTTAAATATTTTTCACATTTCAATATTAATGAAACATCACATTATATATTTTATTATTTACTTATTAAACCTGTAAAAGAAAACATAAAATATTTAAAATACACGTTTCCATTCGCTAGTTAACTCAAGGGCTCTTTAAATACGTTGATAATATCGGGCGTAAGAGATTAAAAACTACCCCCCTCCCAAATTATAAATATGACCGCTCCTTCTGACTCCAATAATATCTCATATAATAATTATTGTAATATAAAATGCGTATAATAATTCGTATAATCAATGAGAAACAAGAGTTTATTTGCTAGCGGTGAAATTTTTCTTCGTTCTGATTGGTTAAAACTATTTACCACGTGGGTGTCTATAAAAAATTTGTATTTTTATATCTTATTTCACTATTACACCTTCTTATTATTTTTCATAATTAATTAATTTTAATTTTAACAATAATTAATTTAATTTAAATACTTTTAATCACAAATAAGCGTAATATATATTTATAATAACATGTAACCAATGAGTAACAAGCGTTATGTTAATATAAATAAGCTAACGGCAGGGCCTGACGCAGGCTAAATTATTAGCTAATCGCAGGCACAGATAAATAACCTAACCGCAGGGCCTGACGCAGGCTAAATTATTAGCTAATCGCAGGCACACAAAAATAAGCTAACCGCAGGCCTGACGCAGGCTAAATTATTAGCTAATCGCAGGCACAGATAAATAACCTAACCGCAGGGCCTGACGCAGGCTAAATTATTAGCTAATCGCAGGCACAGATAAATAACCTAACCGCAGGGCCTGACGCAGGCTAAATTATTAGCTAATCGCAGGCACAGATAAATAACCTAACCGCAGGGCCTGACGCAGGCTAAATTATTAGCTAATCGCAGGCACACAAAAATAAGCTAACCGCAGGCCTGACGCAGGCTAAATTATTAGCTAATCGCAGGCACAGATAAATAACCTAACCGCAGGGCCTGACGCAGGCTAAATTATTAGCTAATCGCAGGCACAGAAAAATAACCTAACCGCAGGCCTGACGCAGGCTAAATTATCAACGAATTGCAGGAACAGATAAATTTATCTAAACGGCAGACCTGACGCAGGCCTGCGTCAGGTACAGGCTATTTACAGGCTATTTGCAGGCTAAAAATGTTTATTGGGTATACAAAGTATAGCAAGAACCCTTATGATCTGGCTCCGCGTCTGTCCGTCCGTCTGTCCGCATAATTCAAATCTAATCAGAACCTTCGAAATTGTGATTGTAAACACATCGTGTACCTATATATACTTAAATAAAATTTGTTTTAAATTTAATATCGACTTTCTAGCCACGTTCTGTAAAAATTTTTTTTGGAACTCGGAACTTAAAATGCTATTTTTTGTTTTTATGTGAAAAAATTATTAGGCTTCTATACAAAGTATAGCAAGAAGCCTTATGATCTGGCTCCGTGTCTGTCCGTCCGTCTGTCCGTCCGTCCGTCTGTCTGTCCGTCCGTCCGCATAATTCAAAATCATACAGAGCGTTTCAAATCGTGTTGAATATACTCAGTGTGTATAGAGGTCTAAGAACTGGGTACCCAGTGCGCTATTATTTTGGAAATAGCTGTCTTATATAGACTTATATCTGTTTTAGGCTTCTATACAAAGTATAGCAAGAAGCCTTATGATCTGGCTCCGTGTCTGTCCGTCCGTCCGTCTGTCTGTCCGTCCGCATAATTCAAAATCATACAGAGCGTTTCAAATCGTGTTGGAAATACTCTGTGTGTATAGAGGTCTAAGAACTGGGTAGCCAGTGCGCTCCAAATTGTGTTGGGAAACACTCTGAAAATGAGTAGATATGTGAAGAAGGTTGCTGAAATATACATAACTGAGTGGTTTACCTATATATTGTTGATCTCTTTATTTGATCCGTTGATCTATTGATCCATTGAGTTTTTTAACATGGAACATGTTTTCACGGTCGTTACCTCGCAAAAATCGACACCAAAAAACCGACACCAAAAACCGACAGCAAAAACCGACACCAAAAATCGATACCAAAAATTGGCACCACATGTATAATTCAAATTTATAGTTTATAATTTGAATAGAGTAGATTATCGAATAACATCTTCCCATTCACAATAATGAATTTTCAATAACAAAATTTTCATTACCAAAAATTTAAATCCGAAACCGATCGCAAAAAGCAAATTTGCTTATATAGTAAATTTTTTATTACCAACACAAAAATTAAGGGATTATCCCCCGTGTAACACAACTACGTGTAATACACGGTTACACAACTACGCAGCACTTCGGAAAACGGTAAAAAGAAGAAGAAACGAGATAGGCGCCACTCCCGCGGCACCCCTAAATCTCGAGGAAAACTATGATAAATGGTTTGGTACCGAAAAACAGGTTCCATGTTAAATCTTCATATTTAGCGAACGATAAAGCCCTGTTTAGCGCCCCTTCCACAACCTTATTTAATTCTCGCAAAGCCATTTTTTGTAAAGACATTTTTAGTTCACGTTCAACACATTTAAGTCATAATAAATCATTTGGATTATATAGTATTTTTATTAAATATTAACGGATTAACGTGTTAACGTTAATCCGTTAATCCGGATTTAAGTTAATCATTAATAACCGTTATTTTCTATCTCCTCGATTTTTGTTTCTTCTTTTCGTTCCGTTCAGATCCTTCCCCTTCCATAACTTCGATTAGTGCTTATGTTGGTATCAAATTTGGACCAATGAGATTAGGTTTTGACACGCCGCAGGAGAGAGCTGGCATTTTATATATTAAGATATTGTAATATGAACTATTATTCGTCTTCTAATAAGGAATTTTCGAAAGCACGCAGCGATATTGCCAATTCCTGTTCTTCTTTCTGTTTCTTCTTCATATAGGCAGCAGCCAATTTTTCCTCCCTTTTAGGCTTCTATACAAAGTATAGCAAGAAGCCTTATGATCTGGCTCCGTGTCCGTCTGTCTGTCTGTCCGTCCGCATAATTCAAAATCATACAGAGCGTTTCAAATCGTATTGGAAATACTCTGTGTGTATAGAGGTCTATGAACTGGGTAGCCAGTGCGCTACTTTTAGGCTTCTATACAAGGTATAGAAAGAAGCCTTATGGTCTGGCTTCGTGTCCGTCCGCATGTTTTTTCAATGCAGACCAAATATAAGTTATACGTATTTTATTTACATAATTTTTCACCTATATAGGAAATTTAAATACGTTGATCCGTTGATATGTTGATCTGTTTTTTTCAATGCATACCAAATCTCTTATTATAAAAGGCCAAGTCCTTCTGTCTGTCCCACGGAAATACCCGAAGCAAACCGAACATCAACGTATCATCGGATCAACGTATCATCGGATCAACGTATCATCGGATGAACGTATCATCGTATCAACGTATCATCGTATCAACGCATCATCGGATCAACGTATCATCGGATAAGTTAATCCGATTATCCTACTCAAAATTACTATATAAGCAGAATTACATTATAACGAAATAATAAGTGTTGAACGTCAACGAAAAATGTTTTCAGGTGAATTAATAAAGGATATGCAACAGGCGCTAAAGAGGGACTTATCGTTCGGAAAATACGAAGATTTTGAAGTCAGAGAAGAATTCAAACGAGCTACTATTAATTCGTTAAAGGAGGCACTTCGTGAGTTTAGCAGCAATGGAATGCGTAAAATTGATTTAAATATTGCGAAAAAAAAAGTGGCGGCAAAACGTATAAGAAACAGAAAAAGAGTGGAGAAACTGATTGCTGCCGAACAGAAAAAGAAACAAGTTGGAACTTGCTTTAGCAGCGGTTCCTAGGCTTCTATACAACAGATTTAAGAAATGAAATATTCTGAGATTTATATTTGAACTTAAAATGCTATTCTTTTGCTTTTATGTGAAAAAATAATTTTTTATCCGATAATAAAGATACTAATCTGATAATCGAAATCTCTTATTGTCACTAAATTTTACTTATACTATACTAGAATATTTTTTAGCTTGGTAGGTATTAAAAATTCAGATTATCAGAATTACCACAGATATAAACAAGGTGGAACTCGCTTTAGCGGCAGTTCTTAGGCTTCTATACAGCTACCTTTCTGGTGTGGAAAGTTGTTATTATCTGGTTAGTTTTGATCGCCATATAATGTAACATCACATAATCAGATAATCTGCACCAATTAAATTTTTTGCGGTTGGTAATTATCATTTACTATATAAGTAATAACAATCAAACTTTTCCATTCTATTCGAAACTTTACTTCTCTGTAATGTTTGGTCCTTTTTTGAGGTGGACCAATCCTCTCCTTTCTCTTTTATTTACAACTTAACTTCACTAACCACATCATTAAAAAATTATTTTTTCACATCAAAGTAAAATAAAATACAACTACTTTTCTGGTAGTTGTGGTAGTGTACTTTTCTGGTAGTGTAAAACTACCGTTATGAACGTCGACATTTGGTTCTACAACGTTACCTACTTCAAGAACAGCTGCGTTTTTACTTCGTGGATTTTGTCGGCGAATTGCATGACTACGTGAACGATGTAATATTTGCGAAGGGGTCATGTTGGCAATTTGCTTTCGCTTTCGAAATTCGCGTAATTTCCGGTCCATTTTTTGAGGTGGATCCATCCTCTTCCTTCTCTTTTATTTACAACTTAACTTCACTATCCACATCAAGCCACTGCTGTTGTTAAAATAAAATAATAAATAATTAGTGCAGATTATCTGATTATGTGATGTTACATTATATGGCGACCAAAAATAACCAGATAATAACAACTTTCCACACCAGAAAGGTAGCTGTATAGAAGCCTAAGAACTGCCGCTAAAGCGAGTTCCACCTTGTTTTAAATCATTCAACATACCCCAAGTATACAACTACATCGTGGTTCGTTTGTTCATTATAGGCCATCAAGTTTTCGAGAATAACTTGCAAATTATAGTTTTAGGCTTCTATACAAAGTATAGCAAGAAGCCTTATGATCTGGCTCCGTGTCCGTCCGTCTGTCTGTCCGTCCGTCTGTCTGTCCGCATAATTCAAAAACATACAGAGCGTTTCAAATCGTGTTGGAAATACTCTGTGTGTATAGAGGTCTAAGAACTGGGTAGCCAGTGCGCTACTTTTAGGCTTCTATACAAGGTATAGAAAGAAGCCTTATGGTCTGGCTTCGTGTCCGTCCGCATGTTTCAGAGCCAATCATAACGTTGATCAACTGATACGTTGTTGTATTGTAAATACTTCGTCTATATAGTATTGCGTTAATCTGTTAATCCGTTGTTTCGATTCGCTAATGCAATTTATAAATACGCAAATGTTCGAAAGAAATTTACTACGTTAAAGATATTTTCAACAGGGTCTCCCTATATAAACTACTTGTTAGGCTACTATACAAAGTATAGCAAGAACCCTTATGATCTGGCTCCGCGTCTGTCCGTCCGTCTGTCCGCATAATTCAAATCTAATCAGAACCTTCGAAATTGTGATTGTAAACACATCGTGTACCTATATATACTTAAATAAAATTTGTTTTAAATTTAATATCGACTTTCTAGCCACGTTCTGTAAAAATTTTTTTTGGAATTCGGAACTTAAAATGCTATTTTTTGTTTTTATGTGAAAAAATAATTTTTTATTTATTTTAACCATAGCAGTGGCTTGATGTGATTAGTGAAGTTAAGTTGTAAATAAAAGAGAAAGGAGAGGATTAGTCCACCTCAAAAAATGGACCGTCCATTACAGAGAAGTAAAGTTTCGAATGGAATTTAAAAGTTTGATTATTATTACTTATATAGTAAATGATAATTACCAACCGCAAAAAATTTAATTGGTGCATATTATCTGATTATGTGATATTACATTATATGGCGACCTCCAAGAATATTCAATATTTACTTAGAGTATGTCTTGGGACAGTGGAGAAGAAGCTGGGGTTAGACATATAATTCACCAAGTTTAGGAAGTTGATCGTATCGATGTCAAAAATATTCGCAAAAAGAATTTAATTCCAATTTGCAATATTATTATATAGTATTTTAGTTGGCAATGATCACCAACTTAAAAAAAACAGATTATCCGTTAATTTAGGGCTCTATACAAAGTATACACCGAGAAAAAAAAATTAAGTAGGAATTTGTCTTGCAACAATTTGAAATAATTTCTCTTCACAGAGAAAAAATTGTTTTGATTTGAAGTATTTTTTTACTTCAAATTGAAGTGCAAATTCGTCTCGCATCAATTTGATGTCAATTTTACAAGAAGTGAAGTAAATTTGACAACAGTTAATGTAATAATTATTTCAAATTGTTGCATAACAAATTCCTACATAATTTTTTTCTCAGTGTGTGTAGAAGCGATATAATCAAAGTATAGAATCTTATCAACGTATCATCGGATTAGCGGATCAACGTATCAGCGGATCAACGTATCAGCGGATCAACGTATCAGCGGATTAAAAGTTATATAAGTGAACGTCGATAAAACAAACGGTATAATTATTAAATCTTCAAGCTTATTACTTATTATTTATATAATATAAAGTAAATAACACACAAAAAAAACGGATCAACATAACAACGGATCGAAGTATCAACGTATAATAAGGTTTATAACAGGTAGTAACTTATATAACCAATTTTCTCGCCCTTACCCATAATGCACCTAAACATTTACCAACCGTAAAAATCGTCATAGTCCTCAAGATTTGCGTGGAAATCGTCATTATACGCTCAGCTGTCATACCGCATAGACCGCTTGGACAAAAGTGTGCTCATCATTATAATTTCGCTACAGCTATTTTGTTTTTATTATAAAGTAGGTTATTATAAATTATCGAGAGTCGACTGTATAAGGTTCATACAGGTACTAACTTATATAACCAATTTTGGCGCCATTACCCATAATGCACCTAAACATTTACCAACCGTAAAAATCGACATAGTCCTCAAGATTTGCGTGGAAATCGTCATTATACGCTCAGCTGTCATACCGCATAGACCGCTTGGACAAAAGTGTGCTCATCGATATAATTTCGCTACAGCTATTTTGTTTTTATTATAAAGTAGGTTATTATAAATTATCGAGAGTCGACTGTATAAGGTTCATACAGGTACTAACTTATATAACCAATTTTGGCGCCATTACCCATAATGCACCTAAACATTTACCAACCGTAAAAATCGTCATAGTCCTCAAGATTCGCGAGGAAATCGTCATTATACGCTCAGCTGTCATACCGCATAGACCGATTGGACAAAAGTGTGCTCATCGATATAATTTCGCTACAGCTATTTTGTTTTTATTATAAAGTAGGTGAAACAACACAATTTCATAATGCCTAGAAAGCAGTTGACACCTGAAGAGCGAAAAGCAGCAGCTGCCCGTCGACGCCAGAAGGACGCTATCAGGAAACATACCATTAGACAAGATCCTTCGTTTCGTTTACAGGAACAAGTTCGCGACTCCGAAAGCCATCGTCAAGCCCGTCAAGATCCTTCGTTTCGTTTGCAGGAACAAGTTCGCGACACCGAAAGCCATCGTCAAGCCCGTCAAGATCCTTCGTTTCGTTTGCAGGAACAAGTTCACAACACCGAAGGCCATCGTCAAGCTCGACAAGATCCTTCGTTTCGTTTGCAGGAACAAGTTCACAACACCGAAGGCCATCGTCAAGCTCGACAAGATCCTTCGTTTCGTTTACAGGAACAAGTTCGCGACACTGAAAACCATCGTCAAGCCCGTCAAGATCCTTCGTTTCGTTTGCAGGAACAAGTTCGTGACACCGAAAGCCATCGTCAAGCCCGTCAAGATCCTTCGTTTCGTTTGCAGGAACAAGTTCACAACACCGAAGGCCATCGTCAAGCTCGACAAGATCCTTCGTTTCGTTTACAGGAACAAGTTCACAACACCGAAAGCCATCGTCAAGCTCGTCTTGATGAAGACGTGCGCATCCACGAACATAATCTCCGTAGAATTCGCGAGCAAGGCTCATGGCAAGATGAAATAAATCGATTTGAAGCTGAAATTCGCAAAGGCTGCACTCACGTATGTCATTCATGTGGGGGACTCTTTTTTCACTACTCCATTAAAACTCACAGCGTGACCGAACTCCTTTTAGCTGGAAAGCAGCAATCCTTCATCGACTCAGTAATTATAGTTCCACCCACTTCAGACCTCGCTGAATTTTGCTCAACTTGTCACAGAACTATCCAACAAAACCAAATCAAATCAAATCAAAAACAATTTTATTCAAAATTATCAATTTTACAATTGATGCAAGATAAAACACTAACACAATGCAGTTGTTTATCCCACATTTTATAATTGTCTTTTGTTTGGAGCCCCTCATGTTTACACATATCTCCAGTTTAGATATTTTAACCTGTTGGTTTATAAAAAATTCGGCATAATGAATTTATTTTATATTTTAAATTGTCGTTCAATTGGTATATTTAGCGTTTTTTATATTTGTTGGAAAAGCATTTAAAAACCAACTTAAAATATTTAATGGATCTTAAAAATTCAAAATAACAGAATTAATAAATAAACAGATAAATAAATAAAAGAATTAATGACGACACATACTAACTAAAAATAATCTTGTGGAAAAAAAAAATAATAATAATAATTTCTGCTTGTGTTTGCGATTTTGTTAATCATTGGGTCCTATGTATTTACAAAGGCGTTGCAGCTATTGGTTGTCGTTATTATTTTGTTGTCACCTGTTAAATGTCGGTAAGTTTTGAAATTGTAATTTGTATTTACGTCTTGTGTTGTCTTTGGTAATGTCTCTGGTGATGTCGTTAGTTTTAATTTGTTTAGCGTAAAACTTGTCAGACAGTCTCGTTATATGGTCTTTTAAAAATTCTATGTTGGTCTCTTCGTGCAGTGTTGTCAGTCTCGTGAATCGATCTAATCCTGTGATAAGCCGGAGGCAGCGATTTTGGTAAACCTGCAGTGGTCGTAGTCTGGTCTTTGACACACCAGCCCATGCAGGGCACGCGTATGTTATTATTGGTCTTAGTAGACTTTTGTAAATAATCAATTTATTCGCTGAGCTCATTTCCCTCCCCTTCATCAGAGGATAGATCTTTCGCATTGCGGCATAAGCCAGTTGCCTTCGTCTTTGTAAGTGGGCGTCGAAATTTAGTCTTGAGTCCATAGTCACCCCAAGATATTTCACTGTCGTTGTTGGTTTAGTTTGTCGCCCGTCAATGATCAAAGGTTGGAAGACTCTATGATTTGTTCGTTTTCTGGCAAAAACAATGGTTTCTGTCTTTCCAGCGTTCAGTCGAATCTTCCATCTGTCGAAGTATCGTCTGATTATGTCTAAGTGAATTTGAGTTTGTTTGCTAGCTACCTGGGCGCTAAATGAGTGGGCATAAATAGCTGTGTCATCCGCGTACAGGGCCAGCTTTGTCTTTGTAAATGTTGGTATATCGTTTACGTAAAGGTTGAATATTTTAGGTGCTAGTACCGAACCCTGGGGTACTCCAACCTGAATAGTCTTGGCTGTCGAAATAGTTTCGTTCACTTTCACTTTCATGGTTCTGCCAGTCAAGTAAGAATATATGAGTTTCGTAAGATGTTTAGTGAATTTGTAATGTATCATTTTGTAAATTAATCCGTCAGTCCAAGTTCGATCGAAGGCTTTTTCAATGTCGAGCAGTGTCAATACCGTAACGTTATCCTTGTTGTAATTTGTTATTATATCATTAACAATTCTGGCCACTTGTAAAGTCGTGTTATGGCCAGGAGTGAACCCGAACTGATAAGGGTTTGTAATTTTTAATTTCGATTCTTCAGTTATTAGTCTGTTAAGTATAATTTTCTCGGTCAGTTTAGCCATAGTATTCAGTAGTGTTATTGGTCGGTAGCTGGTTGGATCAGTGGCGTTTTTGTTTGGTTTTTTAATTGGTACTGTCAGTCCTTCTTTCCAGGCCTGAGGAAAGTATTGCTGCTTAAAAATGGCATTTATAATGTAAGTCAGCTGCACAACAGCTTTCATTGAAAAGTTTTTAATAATTTTGTTTTCAATTTTATCAGGTCCTGGAGTTTTGTTATTTGGTAGCGTTTTAATGTGTAGTCGAAGTTCAGTTGGGCTTGTAATTAGTTTTTCGTATTGTCGTTGGCTAATGTCATACTGTTTGCTTGTAAAGTCAAGTACATCGGTTTTAATTTGGGTTTGTTCAGCGGTATCATTCCCATCTAGTGTATGTACTTTCTGAAAAGTGTGCGCTAAAAGTTCGGCTTTTTCAAGATCCGTCATTGCAATCAAGTTATTGTTACGTAAAGCTGGAATTGGCTCGTACGTTTTTCTTAAGCTTTTCGTCAATTTCCAAAGAGTATTGTCGTTTGGTTTTAACGATGTTAGTAAGTTGTTCCAGGTGTTGTTCTTGTATTGTATTATTTTGTCCTGTACTTGTTTATTTAAGTCGATCATTGTGTTTTTGTACTGTATGTCAGCTGTTTGTTGCCATCGTTTACGATTCCAGTTTCTGTCCTGAATTAATAATTGAATGTCTTCTGGAAACAGATATTTGGTGTTATTTGCTGTTATGGTGGTGGAATTTTCGATTTTAGCTATTGTCACGTTTCTGGTCAGTTTTTGAACTTCAATGTCTATTTCGTCTGTGCTGTCTATGTTATTGTTTATTTCAATTAGTTCATCAAGCCTTCGCCAAAATTTAGTCCAGTCTGTGTCTTTAAAGCTTGTGAATCGTCTATTATTAACGTTTTTTTCAATTCCTTCAATACGGAATTGGACAATATTGTGATCCGACGATAGTTTTGCTTTAGTTTTCGGTCTTGTCACGTTAGTCATGTTTTTAGCTAGTATGAGGTCGATTGTGGACGGTGTCGTATTGTTCATAGGATGATGTGTTGGGTTGTCGGTATATAGAATGTCAATGTATTTGTTAATGCAGTAGTTTAGTAAAGTCGTACCATTTGTGTTCGTCGAGGCGCAGTTCCAGTGCGTGTGCTTGGAATTCAAGTCACCGGCAACCAGAACCTTACCGTCCAATCCAAAAAGTACGTCAAAGTCGCGTTCATTAAATCTGTTGGATGGTCTATTGTATGTAATAATTATTGTGGTGTTGTCAAGTAATTTAATCCCCAAAGCTTCGATACTAGTACCTTGTACGTCAATTCGTCTATGTGGAATGTCGTTTTTAATGATAGCTGCAACGCCTCCTGCCCCGTGACCACCTCTATCTTGCCTATGGACAGAGTACCCTGGGAACTTAAGGTTCTTTGCTTCAGTTAGTTTTGTTTCTGAAATTAATAAAATATCAATATTGTTTTTGTTTAAATAATTTTTAACTTCATAAATTTTATTTGTTATACCATTTGCGTTCCACAGATTTATTTTTAGATTAGCAGCCATATGTGTGTAAATTTTTGAAAAAATTATAGGTCGCGTTAAATCTTTCGGCTTGCGTTCGACATGATTTTAATAGATTGTTGTAATCATTTAGGGCTCTTAACATTTCATTCATATTTGTGTGTTGGTTAATTTCATTACATATATCAGCGAGATTCGTAAATGTATCTCCTATGTTTTCTTCTTGTGCTTCTTGTCTTCTTATTGGTTCAGGATTTTGTGATGGTGATAATGTCGTTGATCGTATAGGGGACCTTAAAGGAGGGAAGGACCTCTGGTAAGGCATTGTCGCTGCTGATGGTGGATGTACTTGTGTATTTCGTAATTCCCATGGGTTTGTTCTTGGTGGTGGTGCCGGAGTGTACTGTGTTCGTTGTTGTGCGTTGCTTCTTATTCGTCGATTTTCTTCAACCAATTTTAACTTCTTTTGATAAGTAGGACAGTTAATGTTATTCGCTGGATGAGCACCTCCACAGTTGACACACTGTGCGGATTCTGTTGAAGGTAATGTGCATTCTTTCGTAAAGTGACTTTGCGCGCATTTTAGACATCTCGGTGCACGCCTACAATTTTCGGTGGCATGACACCAATCCTGGCATCTATGACATTGTATTAATTGCTTGCTGTTTCTATGTCTTTCCCAAGTAACTTTTACGTTTAATACGAATTCAGCTTTCTGATTGATAATTTTTTCGGTGATGGTTTCGTTTGTAACTACCATATACATTGGCCTTTGGGTTCCTGTTAATTTAAATACTTTTTTGTATGGTATATTATTATTTTTAGAAAGTTCTTCTTTTAATTCCTCCAGAGTAGGTTCCAAGTCCAGTCCTTTTAAGACAAATGCATGTGTCTTTTCTTCTTTACTTGCGTACGTATGATATTCGCACTTATTTTCAAGTTTTGATTTTAGCATAGCCCATTCGTCAGTGTCGTATACATGAATGGCGGTAGAGTTTTTATAATATCTTAGATGAAAACCTTTTCCTACATATTTCTTGATGTCATCGATAAATTTTCGTTGCTCTGGTATTTCGCTCGATACTATTATTGGGGGTGGTCTTGGTTTCACATTTTTGTTTGTAGAGGAACTTGTGGCGATATTATTGGTTTCATTTAAAGAATTTACAATTATTTCTTGTTGCTGTGGCGTTTTTTCTGTGTTGGATAGAGTAGAGTATCGGTTTTGGGTGCTAGTTGGTGCCATGAGTAGTGTTTTGGGTTGCCTTGTGGTTTGCCGTGGTATTAAGTAATTAAAATCGTCGTTTTCGGTGTTTACTTCCATTTGGTTTGCGCTAGTGGTTGCATCTGTTGTTGGTTCTGATTGCAAGTTCTTGATTTGGCTTTCTATTATTGGTGGCGTTTTAGGGGGTTTTGTTAATTTGGGTTTTTTCTTTTTGTCTTTGAGGGACTCCGAGGTGTTTTCTCGTTTGTTCTTAGTCATTTTCGATTAAGCGTATGCTCTTTCGTTACTGGTTTTGGGATCACTGCGGCTTAAAATACTAATTGAAAATAAAATTTTTGTCCTAAAAATAACTAAACTAAAAATCACTTTCCAAAATAAATCAAAATTTAAATAAAATTCTAAAAGTTTTAACGTTAGAAGTGTCGTTATCACTCAATAACACTCGTCGTTGTAGATTACCGGTATCGTAGATACGCAGGGAATTTCTTATCACAGTAAAAATCGTTATCAAAATCACTCTAAAAACTAAATTTACACTTATATTTGCACTTTTGAGGCTACTAGCTTTCATAAATGATATACGTTGGCGCTCTAGTCCGAACAGTACCGCTGCTGATTCGAGACTTCCAACAAAACCGGATTCCACGTCTCTGTCTCTCCAACGATCTGCAGTTTCCCTATGTTCCACAAAGTGTAAAGAATCTGACACGTTTGGAAGCCCGTTTGGTCTCAGCTCGACATGTGTTTCAGTCCATTTGGGCTATATATGGAATGCATGGACAGATGAGAACAAAAGGACGAATTATTAACGTCCCAGTCTCCATAGACAATACCATTCAATCCCTTCCGAGCCTCCCGAATCAGGACGATGTTTTACACATCCGACTCGCCCGTCAAATTGAAGTTCCGAGAAATTATACAGCTGGTAACATTCGTCCGGCTTGCGTGATGGATGCCGCTAAAATTCTTACCCGATCTCCGCTTTACCGTGAATACGGAATCACTCTTTCAAGCAATTGGACCGAGATATGTCAGCATCAAATTGATGTGGCATTACACGAAAACCCAGAAGAAATTGCGATGGATGTTCAAGAGGAAGTCGATGACGTAAATCCTGGCAGAGGAGAGACTTTAATTACTAGTGATGAGGGAATCCGGATGGCTCCAGCGGAAGGAAACCAACCAATCTCTATTCTATATGATCCTGACTCGTATTTTCTTACGTTTCCTCAAATATTTGCCGGGCACCGAATGAAGCCATCCGATAGTAATGGTAAATTACTAAGCCGCTCCGAATTTGTCAAATCAATGGCGCGTAACAGTGATCGCCGTGCCGTTGAAAATGTCGAGTTCTTACTGTTTTTGGCCAAATCGCTCGAAATTCAGAGAATTTCTGATAATCGCAAGGTGTGCCTTCGTAAACGAAGACGCAATGGAGAGTTAATCCGAGTCACTGCGGAACAAATTAGTCATTCTAATTTTGTGGATGGGTTAGTTAATGATGATAATGCTTTTAAGGTTTTACAAGGAGTACGAAACTCATGTCATCACTGGCATCAAGAAGGCCTTAAAGTCCGAAGGATGGTCAGTCAGTTCAATTTGCCTCATCTCTTCATCACTATTAGTGCCGCTGAGCTAAAATGGAACGAGTTGATTGTGATTCTCAAGCATATTCTTGACAAAATTACAATTTCTGAAGAAGAAGCACAAAATATGTCAAAGAATGACAAACAATTACTTATTCAGCGCGATCCCGTGACTTGCGCTCGTTATTTTGAACATCGCACTTCTGCTCTTTTCAAGACCTGGAAAAACTCTCAAGGCCCATTTGGAAACCGATCCATTAGGCATTCCTATCATCGCATTGAGTTCCAACATCGAGGAAGTCCACACGTCCATATGATCTTGTGGATTGATGGCGCACCAAACTTTGATGCTTCCAACTCATCTTCTACTCAAGATGTTTGCCGGTTTGTTGACGAAATTATAACTTGTTCCACGAACTGGCCTGAATATGATCCCATTCACCAGCTTTTGTGTTTTCAAACTCATCGACACACCCACACATGTAGAAAGAAAAGCCACAAAGGAGTCAAATGTCGGTTTGGAATTCCATTTTTCCCAATGGACGAAACCATTATTCTCCATCCATTCGAGGAGCAACAGGAGGAAATTGAGATTTTCCAACGCGATTACAAAAAGATTCGTGACTATCTTGATACGAATGAACTGCCACTTTCTTCAGATATGACATTTGCGGGGTTTCTACAAGAATTATCCATGACACGAAATCGTTACATTTCTGCTATTCAAAGCTCCTTGAAAAAGCCTAAAATCATCATTCGGAGGCGGCCGTGTGAGACTTACATAAATCCATATAGTGAGAAAATCCTGAGACTCCAGAAATCTAACATGGATATTCAGTTTATTTTAGACGCCTATGCTTGTTGCTGTTACATCATTGACTACATTAACAAGAGTGATCGTGGAACTAGCGACCTCTTGCGTAAGGTTCTTGAAGATGTCAGAAGCGGTAACAAGTCTTTGGCTCAACGTCTTCAGGCTCTTGGTGCGGCTCATCACATGAACAGTGAACTCTCTGCTCAAGAGGCTGCTTACAACGTGCTTCAGATTCCAATGAGCCGATGCACAGAGGCATGCATTTTTATACCAACAGGTCCAGCCGATCAACGAACCAGAATGATTAAAACTAATATTCAGTTAGAAAATCTCAGTCCGGACTCTGAAGATGTCTTTGTAGACGGACTTTTACAACGATATAGTTCACGACCAGAAGCATTATCTAACCTTAATCTTGCACAATTTTCAGCTTGGTATGATTTTTCATTAAAACGAGGAAGTACACAGATGGCCCAAGAAAACGATGATATTGTAGAAACTGAAGACTTACAAAGTATCGATAAATATTTTCCGCTAAAGAATGGCAAACCTGGATACGTTTGGAAGCGAACATTTCCAAAAATTATTCGCCACGTCCGCTACAACAAGAATAAAGATCGTCACAACTTTTTCCGCGAACAAGTGATGCTCTATCTTCCTTGGAGGGATGAGGAAACCGAAATTATAAATCAAGATTGCGAGAAGATAGCGACTGATAATATAGAAGCAATTTCTGCCAATCGTCGCGAATTTAATGCCTTTCAAGAAGATATTCTGGATGTCGCTATGGATAGCGCATTGAGTGAGGATCGTCAATCTGACGATGACAAATCTGATAGCATACCGGAAGAGATTCAGGAGGAATTCGAATTAATGGACCCCGTTGCTGCTGGTGCCATTGACTTTGGTGGTGACGTGATACGCCCAATGTCTGAAAAGTTTACGCTTCCTAATCGAATTCCCAATAAAGAGTTTGAAGAATTATTCGCATCGCTAAATACTCAACAACGGGATTTTGTAACTCACCTGCTTGATCACTTCAAAAGGTCTCCCGATATCCCCATCTACACCTACTTAAAGGGAGGTGCCGGTGTAGGAAAGTCTCATGTAATTAGAACTCTATACCAAGCATTAATTAGAGTGTTCAATGATAAAGTTAATTCGAATCCTGATAAACCTTCTGTCCTTCTGACGGCTCCTACCGGATTAGCGGCATTTAATATCTTCGGACTCACAATTCACAACGCATTCCAACTTCCCGTGAACCAAAAAGAAGCTAGCAAGCTCTCAGACAGCGTCTCTAATACAATGGCCACTCTCTATTCAGAACTTCGTGTTCTTATCATAGACGAGATTAGTATGGTTGGTCAACATATTTTGGAAATGATCGACAAACGATTGAGAGACCTATGTGACGGATGTAAACCTTTCGGTGGTATATCGGTCATAGCCGTTGGCGACTTCAGGCAGCTGCCACCTGTTATGGCAACATCCCTTCTGGCTGGAACAATGTCGAATTCGATTTCGTCGCTTTTCAACAAACCCTTATGGCACATGTTTACTGTTCATGAACTGACCACAATTATGAGACAACGCGATGATGCAGCTTTTGCTCTTGCATTAAACAATATGGCGTCAGGGACGATGACTGATGATGATTTGAAACTGTTCAAATCCCGTGAGTTTCCAACTACGCCTGAAGAAATAGTAAGCAGACGCCCTATTCATCTTTTTTACACGAATGAAGCAGTTGATGCCCACAATAGTTTTGCGTTATCCTGTTTGCCAGGAAATCAAGCCATCTCAACCGCCAAGGATTCCCTTTCTGCTTACACGAGCGAGGCATCCAAAGTTGCACTCCTCAACTGGATAGCATCTGCACCTCTATCTAAGACACAGGGACTTCACACAAGCCTCTTTCTCAAAGAAGGTGGACGTTATATCATGACAGTGAATGTAGACACAAGTGACGGTTTGGTTAACGGTGTGGGATGCATTCTGAAAATAATTGACTTTGGTATTAGTACTTTGGATGCATCTAGACAAAAGCCTCTCCGTCTCTGGGTCAAGTTTGAAAATTCCCGAAGTGGACAGAAGCTTCGTTAGCGCAATATTAACCTCAGTCAGCAACTTCAAATTGATTCGGAATGGACTCCCATCTCACCATGTACGGTCGTCATCCAGCCACGATCGAATTCGGCCACAAAGGTAACAAGGACGCAATTCCCACTTAATGCAGCTGAAGCTCAAACTATACATAAATCCCAAGGATCCACATACGAGCTCGTTGTTGTCCATTTTACTCCTGGAATCAAGCGTGCTCTTCTGTATGTTGCATGTTCACGAGCAACAAAAGCATCAGGATTATTTCTTATTGGAATCATTAAAAAGACAAAAATGCCGCAAGAGAATGATCCGATATCTATTGAATTCAAACGACACCAGGAGATGAAGCTAATGCCTTCATTTGAACATTTGCGCATTAGGAATGATAGCAACAGACAAATACAAGTCATCTTTCACAATGTCCAGTCACTTCCTGCTCATTATAGTCTCTATGCATCGGATGAGGTCTATAAGAGTTCGGATATCATCCTTATGGCGGAGACATGGACGCTCTCAAGTGACAATTTTCCGCTAGGAGATCATCTTCTTGCTGCATCAGTAGATAGTAACGATGTCCGTCGACCGATTGGTGTACGTGCGTATTGTTGTCCGTCTGTTCATGAATGTATTATAGACACCAATTCCGAAATAGAATACGACTCACGAGGTTCCTGCAGTGTTTCTTCTATTGTCTTCTCTAACATCCGAATAATTGTCGTTTACAAGTCACCAGGGTTTAATTGTAACACAATGATCTCTTTAATAAAAAAGCAGATGTCTTGCTTATACTTAGTACCACGTACTCTGGTTACTGGAGATTTCAATGAGGATTTCAGCAAGGAAGAAAGTAATGGCCTACAACATGCACTTAGAGAACTAGGACTCCAAATTCGGTCGCCAGCGATACCCACTACGCGGAATGGCACGCAAATTGATGCGAATTTTTCCAACTTTGAAGTGTCAGCTACCGGAATCTACACATCGATTTCCTCTTACCATGAGCCGCTTTGGGCCAGAATTAATATAAAGTAATTTGCGACAGACATCTTCGGACGTGGAATGGATGTTGTTGGTATAAACACCATCATCAATTACTATATGCCATCCGATGCACATAGTTATTTACATAGTGTTGCTCGTGCAAGTCGTTTTGACTCTGTGGGAAGAGCTATCACATTTGTCTTCAGCGATGAAGATGCCAAATTATCGAACAAAGTTCAAACTCGGTTCCAAGTGAAAATTCAAATTTTCGACCTAACCTATCTATCTTTTAATCAAATATATATTTTGATTGTAAATATTTCCATTCAAACTTATTTCTATTCATTACCTTATCCGGGAGGATAAGGTAAAGGGGTGTAGGGGTTATGCTGCAGAGGTAGTACCTAGTACCGGGACGGTCACATCGAGCGTGATAACGAGAGATGGTCCTTGGTAAATGGTCCTTGCAGGATACCCAACTCTCACTTATGGCTCCACGTGCCACACCCTGGGAACTGCGTTGATCAGCAGGCGAAACTAAGTGAGGGGAGCCAGATATGGCAATAACCGAATGTGGTTGCCGGTATAAACAACTGCATTAATTTTATTGCCAATAGCTTCGGATGCATGAACAAGCAAATATAGGGCACTTTCCTGTCCTTGGATAGAGAAATCATTCCTAAACGCGGACTAACCAAGCAATATGGCGAACGGCATAGAATGAAGATGGCAACGGAAAACTTTCTTCTTCACTTCGCGGTGTAGGCGTTATTGCTTGTTTTTATTAAACGTGTGCATTCCATTTAGTCAAGTTTTATTTTTTTAAGTTCAATTTTTGTCTCGAGAAAGGCAACTAGGTAACGAAAGCCCTATTGGGGCATGGCGCCCACAAGGTAATAATTATTGTGCAAGGAAAGGTTCCGTTTAAGTACTCACGAATCTCTTAGGAGAACCTCGTCTCTCCGACGCGAGGTAATTCTCAAGGGTTAGCCGATACGTACCGTCCATCTACGATCATGAAAAGCGGCAGGTGAAGCCGAAGACTCCATTTTAGGCTTCTATACAAAGTATAACAAGAAGCCTTATGATCTGGCTCCGTGTCCGTCTGTCCGTCCGCATAATTCAAAATCATACAGAGCGTTTCAAATCGTGTTGGAAATACTCTGTGTGTATAGAGGTCTAAGAACTGGGTAGCCAGTGCGCTACTTTTAGGCTTCTATACAAGGTATAGAAAGAAGCCTTATGGTCTGGCTTCGTGTCCGTCCGCATGTTTCAGAGCCAATCATAACGTTGATCAACTGATACGTTGTTATATTTTAAATACTTCGTCTATATAGTATTGCGTTAATCTGTAAATCCGTTGCTTCGATTCGCTAATGCAATTTATAAATACGCAAATGTTCGAAAGAAATTTACTAAGTTAAAGATATTTTCGAAGAGGTCTCCCTATATAAACTACTTGTTTTACTTTGATGTGAAAAAATAATTTTTTATTGATGTGCTTAGTGAAGTTAAGTTATAAATAAAAGAGAAAGGAGAGGATTGGTCCACCTCAAAAAAAGGACCATACATTACAGAGAAGTAAAATTTCTAATAGAATGGAAAAGTTTGATTGTTATTACTTATATAGTAAATGATAATTACCAATCGCAAAAAATTTAATTGGTGCAGATTATCTGATTTTGTGATGTTACATTATATGGCGATCAAAAATAACCAGATAATAACAACTTTCCACACCAGAAAGGTAGCTGTTTAGAAGCCTAAGAACTGCCGCTAAAGCGAGTTCCACCTTGTTTACAGAAAAACTAGTTCTAATACAAAAATTCTCTTTAAATAAACACTTGAAATTTTGCAAGCGCGTAGGTTCGATAGATAGTGGATGGATTATTTATTTAAGATGTTACCCACCGATTCCCGCTATTCCTTTATTTGGTTTTTCAAAATAGTTTACTAAAGTAAAATTGTATCCCGTTAATTTCCTATTTTTTCCAAAACGCTTTTCGTTTAAAAATACAGGGTTTAAGATAAATAAATAAAACCTGAAATTTTGTACCATTTCTGTACTTCATTTAGTAATCCATAAACTTGCAATCCGATGATTTTAGGCAATAAAGGGTTATAATCTCATTCGTAGATAATTTCACGCTCATTAAAAAGCACTAAACTATGCCAACACCAGAAAACCAATAATTTCGTCACCACGGTCTTTTGAAAGTAAAAATAAGAAAAATGGCTTTCTTCTTCTTAAAGTATCTTCTTAAAGTAAGAAGATCACATCAGTATATCCGGCGCGACTAGGTATAGAACCACGGTTTCCCGCTCGCTAGTCTGCCGGTGTAAGCTTAACGCCACACTGCTGGTTTTTTTTTAAGTTACAACTTAAATGAATACAAGTCTTTGGGAACGGTTTAATGTAAACTTGCTTTTATGTTTGCCTTACGTGGCATTGTAGTACTGTGTAATTTATCTTCCAGTCTACCAAGGGATTGGGCTTCATTCATACAAGAGTCTTCGGAAAGCTAAATTGTACTTAAGAAACCGAAACCAAAACATTGTATTACATAAGTCAATCATTTACCAAGATGAAGCTTTGTTGACTGATCGTACCATCTCTTAAACCGTTGTGAGTGATTTAATCAATGACTGAATTCATCCAACTAATCTTCATAATCGTAAACAATAAGTAACCACATCGACGAAACACCCTGTATATGATAATAAATTAATTTACTAGCTGTGTATCTATTTTAACTAATAAAACTTTTCATTTATAAATTCAAGCTGATTTGAATTTATGAACATCCTGTATATAAATAATTATTGCATTTACTTTGTAATTTTCATACCTTGCTTTTTATGAATGTTTATTCTTAGCGTTTCAAAGAATGTTATCTTTGCTACTTTGTGACCTTGCAGCCTACCCACATCCTAGCTTGAACAAAGAACGCATCAGAAGTTTATGACCCAAAAACATTGTAATAATTTTTTACCGCGAAATAAATATTTCTATAAATTCAACCATTTAGGCTAGCAATAGACGGGCATCGAAAACGCGGCGTGTAAAACGCCGCGTTTTCCGCTCTCGAATGTAACCAATGTATTTTAATGGAAAGCACTAGACGAGCATTTAAAACGTCGCGGTTCATCGGCGGCCGCGGTTGAGACGCTCGCTGTAGCATTGAAAACGCCGAACTCCGGCAGTTTCTCCGCCGCGGGTGACACGCTGGCTAATGTAACACATTAGTTTATATGGTGGTCAATACATGAGCGTTTTGTTAGACCGCTCAGGGACACTCGCATTAAAAAATGTTCGACACGGAAAAATTTATTTTGGAATTGGAACGAAGGCCTGCTTTGTACAATATGAAGTTGAAAGATTACCGAAATAAGGATTTGAAAATCAAACTATGGCTGGAAGTTAGTCGTGCAATGTTCGAAAATTGGGATACTATGTCTGAAGAAGAAAGAACTGAAACAGGTAATTTTAATTTATTATGTAATGTTATGATAAAAACAAAACTTTAACTTTTCATTAATTTTTGGATAATTAACATCAGATTGTAATGAGTTTGATTAAAAATGCTAGATCAACTTTTCTTCTTTGAATATAAAAAAAGATTAAGTTATTTATGTAAGGTATTCCGCGAATTATGCAGAATTTGCACGTGCGTTATCGTTATCGCTTACAAGTGTCTCAGTTGCAAGTTATTTCTATGCGATGTAGTAATCTAAAAATAGTCAATTAAACGTGAATGTATTTATTTCGCAAAATTTTTCGGCAATGTTTTAATACATCTGATGATAGTGCTATACAGTACCGAAAGCTTATGCGAAATAAATAATTTTAAAAGTTGTAATTATATTAAAATTTTCAATACTTAAAAATCTTATATTTAAATAAATTTTTGTTTATTATTTACTCACACCCCTCGTGTCTAGACTTTTATTTTATTGTAGTACCTACCGCAGATTACCTGACCATCAAATATCTCTATTGCAGAAGGGGTATAATTTTTCTTTCAAAAAATATTACCAAGTGTTCAATTATATTGAACTTAAAAGTTTGTTATAAACCATTCGGAATAAAACATAAATAAAACATCCAAGTCATAACCAAAATTTTGTATTTTATTAAAAAAAAACCCACAAATTTAAAACCAATTTATATATTTTCGTATTGAAACTGTATTTCTTCATCTGGTGTCATAAAGTACCTTTTGTACAAATCTCTAATTTCGATTCCCGCTGATGGTCCTCCAGTACCAATATGTGGTATATCGTCCATAGGATTTGATACCGAATCATTTAAATCGTAACCATCTCTCCTTCTTACAAAATTGTGCAATACACATGCGGCCTTAATAATGTCTTCTACAAAATCGTATTCTACATGTATACTGGTATGAAATACTCTCCATTTATTTGCTAAAATAACAAACGTACACTCAACAAATCTTCGTACTCTAGTTAAACGATAGTTAAAAACTCTCTCATCAATCCCAAGGTTTCTTCGTGCGTATGGTCGTAGCAAATTTTGTCCCAAACCAAAAGCTTCATCTCCCACAAATACAAATGGAAGAGACGCACTGTTGGTATTTGGTAACGGCCTATTTTCAGGCAAATCTAAGTTATTGGTGACTAATTTTCGCCCAAGAATAGAAGTTTTAAAAATATTGCTGCCTCCTTCTCGACCATACGATCCTACGTCAATCGCTGTAAAGCAATAGTCTGCATCTGCTACGGCCAGTAAAACCATTGAAAAAAATTTTTTGTAATTAAAATATTCAGAGCCTGTGTTCGACGGGCAGACAATTCGAATATGTTTTCCGTCGATCGCCCCAACACAATTTGGAAAATTACTCCTCGTATAAAATTTCTCTGCTACTTCCATCCATTTTTCTTTGGTTGGATTAGGCATTTCTAATGGCTGCAAATTTTCCCAAATGGCTGTACAAACTTCTCTTATTATACAACTTATGGTACTTTGTCAGACTTGAAAAACATATTCCAACGATGCAAAAGTAGATCCAGTAGCTAAATATCTGTGAAACAGAGAACATTGTTGTTATACTAAAACTTTAATTTATTTTAGGGAAAAGACTGCAAACAAAATGGAATTCAATGCGTGACCATATGAAAAAAGAAATAAATACACAAAAAAAATCTAAAAGTGGCGATGCAGCTTGCAGAAAGAAAAAATACGTTCATTTTGAACAACTTCTTTTTTTAATACCATGTTTGGAAAATAGAGACCAATCTTCCAATTTAGCGGAAATTAGCACAGAACAAATAATGGAAGGTGGATATTATGATTCCATTCTTGAAGAAGAAAGTCTAATTGCGTTGGAAGATCACGCAGAAGATACGGCGTCAACATCGAGAGCTACTACGCCGAATTCACAACCTTCAAAAAGGTAAAGACGACGGGTAACACGCGATACCTCAGGGGGTAGTGAAGAAATTAAGGCAATTACCAATATTCTTGCTGAAAGCGTTAATTTACAAAAAGAAGATCGAATAAACGACCCAATGGGAAATAGGGCATTTCTCATGTCCCTTTTACCATTGATGAATAATTTGCCACAAAGTGCACTTGTGGATTATCGTTTGCGTATGATGCAACTCTTTCAAAATAACAATAATTCTGAAAGTGGTATCTCCAGTAACTCGACTCTTCTTCCAAATTAATTAAGTAATTGCTATTTCATTACATATTGCTATGTCCGAAACTGACCACCACGTCAATAGAAATGATAACGTCACGATTGGAAATTTGTTTATCAATAAAGGTAGCACATGACTTAGTTGGTCAAACGTAAAAGTTTCATCTGATACCAAAAATTTAGTTTAACGTCATAAATTTACATGAAGAAAGGATCACGGAACGAAATAACAAAATAAATTCAAAAATGCAACGTTTTAATTTCTGTTAATAAAAAAATGTTTGTTAAAATTATAAATTAATTTAAGTAATTATAAGAAATGTAATTTGAAATCAAAATAATTGTCCAAAATATTAGTTATAAAAATGTGTTAAAACGTAGAACTTTTAAAATAGTAAAATTTTTACACGTGTCGAAGTGCTTCGTGATTCAATGTACCACAAATGGAAAAAACATTTTCTTCAAAAGTTACTGGAAGATCACAGGAGAACCAAGTACTTTAATTTAATCTGAAACATAAAATTTTATTAAAATTTTTATAAGTCACATTGGGCTGGAGCCGAACCTGCATATTATAAACTTCAAATATTGATTTAATTTTCGATCAATGAAAAATCACATTTGCCTTGAAAAACACAAGTAACGATGGTAAAACAATGGATAGTGGAAGTTGTTGATTTAGATTCGATAAATGGCGTGGTGAAATTTTAAGCGTCCTACAAGAAAATAATTTATCAGTAAAAAGTGCGATTAAAACCGAATAAAAGATATAAAATTTAAAAAGTAAATTTAACTTACGTGAGTTACCAGTGTTTTTGGATCAAAATATTGAAGGTTTGAGGATATTTTCACAATTAAGGATACACGAATTTACACGTGTTGGAAAAGGCATCCACTCATATTTATGCAACTGTACACCATCGATAAAGAATTGATACTGGGTTTCATGGTCATTCATCTTGGTAACGAGAAAAGAACCAGATTTTTAAAGGTAAAGCCAAACAATTTTCAATTTAACAAAATTTAGTGCGGACTTATAATTTTCTACCGCGTAACTTCGATTTAGCATTTATAGTTCTGGGGTAATTTTAAGGAATTGTTTAATTTATGTTAACGATTTATTTAAAACTAATTACAATTTGTACAATAAAATTTATCATTGCATTATCAAACGGAGCATAATTTTGTAATCATTCCGAGAACCACAATATTTCATTTCAGAATTAAGATTTGGTTAAGGAAGGAACCCAACGTGAGAAAAGGTAGGTCTGTGCTCACCGAAATTGCTAAGCCGAGGGATAAATTTCTTTTAATTGCATTCAACAATAAAATTTTGCATACATTTCTGTTGACGGGGTACATTTACGTACACTCGTACAAGGTAATAAGATTCAAACGTGTAGCCCTAATAAAGCTCCAAGGATATACAGCAATATGTATATAATAATAATTTGTAAGGTTGACATTAAATAAAATAACAATGAAATTTAGAATCATAAACTAAAATGTAATTTTTATTAACTTACCTCAATGTAATCACCAATCTTTCTGCTGGATGAATTGAGCGGCGCATATTTGTGTTCATTTTGGTAATTTTTTCACTAATCACAGTCAAAAGTTCATCGAAGGAAGTTATCGACATTCGATAAAATGCGAAAAATTTTTCTGGAAATTTTCGATGTTCGATAAATTTTAAATGAAAATATCCTAGAGTTAGTCTATTACTCATTGTTGGGTGTACCCAATAACGACGTCGACGTTTGTTTTTTTTTATTATTTAAAATGTGGACGCACACAGCAGATATACATCCTAGTTGTACGATGTCCATTTTCACACTGACTGTACAACCGCAGTACAACCGCTGGTTAAAAACGCCCGTGTAGTGGCTACATAGTTGGGCATCGAAAACTCGGCGGGTAAAACGCCGCGTTTTCGATGCCCGTCTATTGCTAGCCTTATATCTAACTAATAATTTAGCCGTATTTAGTAAACATAATTTAAATGTAACATAATAAAATTAACCTTTAACCATACTTTAGCATCTTTTATGATTCTTTAAAATTTGGAAACAATAAACTATTGTTTAAAAAAAACCAACCAACTCAACTTTCCCAAGATCAGTATTTAACACATTAAATAAGTTATATAATTGTTTATACCTGGCTAATCAACACTAAAACCCGTAAATTTAACACAATGAATTTATTTTTCAACGAACTAAACTCTCGTTTTCAAAGGCCACGCCACAAGTGGTTTCCACACGTCCCCACTCAACTATTTTACCATGGTTCCTTTTAGGCTTCTATACAAAGTATAACAAGAAGCCTTATGATCTTGCTCCGTGTCCGTCTGTCCGTCCGCATAATTCAAAATCATACAGAGCGTTTCAAATCGTGTTGGAAATACTCTGTGTGTATAGAGGTCTAAGAACTGGGTAGCCAGTGCGCTACTTTTAGGCTTCTATCCAAGGTATAGAAAGAAGCCTTATTGTCTGGCTTCGTGTCCGTCCGCATGTTTCAGAGCCAATCATAACGTTGATCAACTGATACGTTGTTATATTTTAAATACTTCGTCTATATAGTATTGCGTTAATCTGTTAATCCGTTGCTTCGATTCACTAATGCAATTTATAAATTGCTCAAATGTTCGAAAGAAATTTACTAAGTTAAAGATATTTTCGAAGAGGTCTCCCTATATAAACTACTTGTTTTACTTTGATGTGAAAAAATAATTTTTTATTGATGTGGTTAGTGAAGTTAAGTTATAAATAAAAGAGAAAGGAGAGGATTGGTCCACCTAAAAAAAAGGACCATACATTACAGAGAAGTAAAATTTCTAATAGAATGGAAAAGTTTGATTGTTATTACTTATATAGTAAATGATAATTACCAATCGCAAAAAATTTAATTGGTGCAGATTATCTGATTATGTGATGTTACATTATATGGCGAGCAAAAATAACCAGATAATAACAACTTTCCACACCAGAAAGGTAGCTGTATAGAAGCCTAAGAACTGCCGCTAAAGCGAGTTCCACCTTGTTTATATATATTCGCCTGCTGGTCTCTTGTCTGCTCTGATCACTATTTTGTGATCATCCGAAGGCATCATTTGGAGTGCTGTCTTGAACAATTAGACCAATTGATTATGTTCGTGTAGGAGTTCTTGTAGTTGCGCAATAATCTCTCGCTTGACCGCACGACTGATTGCACAACGCTGACTGATTTCATCATCGGAATTTCCAAGGAAATAAATCTGAAGAAATTTGTGATTAGCATTCACTGGCGGCAACAATGCTCCTGCACGATGGTGAATTTGCCCTTGAATATGTAAAATTTAAAGGTTGTTAATCGTTAATGTTTGTTTGTGTGATGTGTGTTGTAGTCGATAAAAGAACTTACCTTAAAAGTTGGGTTAAAACCTTGTAGTTCGATAATATTCGCCCCAAACGATGTCATTTGGAAGAAATTGTTGTAGCTTTGTATATTCTGCAAAAAGTGGTTTGATCGAAGTTCTTGGCCAGAAAGCAATGATGACAGTGGCTCTGGTGGCGGTGTTAATTGTGGTAATTTGATCTTTCCGCTCGCACAACATAATCCTGGTGGTTCGTGTCGAAACCTCAAAGCATTGCAATGTTGACAGACAGTGCTCATTGTTCCAAAGTCAACCGATACATCCGCGGCGTAATCGACTGTTGGATCGTATCTGTACGCCAACCGTTCATATAGATTTATCACGTTTGATCGTCTGGATGTAATTGATCGCGCTTGAAAATTTCTTATTCGATTATCTTCCAAACGCTGTGTGCGCACTTCGTCTGTTTGATTGACTCGACGATAATGCCCTTGGCTTACGATACGCGTACGCAGACCGATATTTTGACGCCTCACTGCTGGCATTTTTTCCAAAAAACTTCTCTTCAACTCTTCGTATACTCTTCCGCTTATATACTAAACTTAGGATCATCGGCATTACCAATCGCACCATATCGTTATCTTTACAGATGATCTTCCTAATACAGAGTTGACACAAAATTAATTACATGTTAAGGCGGCGCCACCTGTTGACGACATTAAACGCACTTTCAGTTTTTTCCCGAATTTTTCAACTTCCCGGGCAACTTTTCCAATTTTTTTTTCACACAAACCTTGTCGAAGATATAGGCAACAACTCACCAAAAAATCAGCCAAATTCGTCGAGCCGTTCTCACGTGATGATGATGCATACATATTTGGCAATTCATTTTTATATATATAGATTAGGGTCTCATATATTCTATCTTCTTCTTCTTCACGTGCCTATCCGTTACCGGATGTTGGCGATCATTTTGGC
The DNA here is from genome assembly GCA_932274525.1 of Podabrus alpinus. Lineage (NCBI taxonomy): Eukaryota > Metazoa > Arthropoda > Insecta > Coleoptera > Cantharidae > Podabrus > Podabrus alpinus. The sequence continues at coordinate 39,240,158 of OW026452.1, read as the reverse complement.
TATTAAGACTTTATTCACTGCGGCTCTGAAGAGTCCAGTCGTTGTTGTTGAAAACCACGTTCTGAGGTTTTTGAGCCATGAAATTCGTCTTCTTCCTGGACCTCTCTTTCCATAAACTTTTCCCTGGAGTATCAGTTGAAGCATCTCATACCGTTGGCTATTTCTCATGATGTGGCCTAGGTATTCAAGTTTCCTTTTCTTGACTTGATTCATGATTTCGACTTCTTTTCCCATTCGTTCTAGCACCGCTTTGTTCGTGATATGTGCCGTCCATGGTATTCTCAGCATTCGTCGGTATAGCCACATCTCTAATGCTTCGAGTTTCTTGCATGATGCTTCTGTTAGTGTCCATGTCTCTACGCCGTATAATAGCACCGGGAATACATAGCATCGGAGGAGTCTGACTCTGGTGTTCATGTTACATTCACGGTTTTTTAGCAATTTATTCATTCTTATAAATGCACTTCTTGCTTTTTCAATTCTGCATCTGATCTCCAAAGCGTGATCCCACTGGTCGTTGATTGTACTACCCAGGTAAGTAAATTTTTCCGCTTTTTCGATTGTCGTTTGATTTACATACAGCTGTTGTCCTTGTGGTATGGGATTTTTACATATCGTCATATATTTTGTTTTTCGTATGTTGATGTCAATGCCAAACTCACTGCCCTTTTCTGCCACTTTGTCCAACAATTCCTGCAAATCCTCAAGGTTTTCCGCAATTATTACGGTGTCGTCGGCAAATCTGATATTATTTATTCTTTGTCCGTTTATTTGTATCCCTATTGATTCATTTTCTAGTGCACTACTAAATATTTCCTCCGAATATATTGTGGTGTTTCGTTCGCTTAATTCGAATCCACGACAGATATTTTTTTATGAAAAATTAATTTTTTTAACTTTTTTATTTTCTCGTTACACTCAAAATTCTGTTATTTTTTATATGTGATAATTTTTTTGTTTTTGAAATAATTCAATCCTTCAATTTTATTAATTATTTTTGTTTAATAAAATTTTTTTTTACAATACAAAATATGGGTTAGTAAATAATTATTGTTTTCACACATAAAGAAATTAAGTGCGCCTCTATAACATAAATTGTTCAGAGATAAAAAGTCATTCAGTGTACAAACACACATGTGATTGTATAATGTTTTTAAAGTAATAAATTTCACTGGTTTAAATGTTTCAAAAATTTCTAAATACCTTGTCTTTTCTTTTAAATTTTGGTTATAACACTCGATTAACATAAACTTCTTATGTAGGTTGATTTCCAATATTTTCCATACCAATTTTTCATAAGCCAAAAATCTCTATCGTTGCCGAAAATTCTTCACCACGCGTGTGCAATTTGCGATTCAGCTCTTCTGGTTGGTTGATTTTGTGGATCTTGGCTTGCAATTTTAAAATGTGTCCATACATGGACGTCCACGAAATGTTCCAAATCTTGCGAGTGTCAGTTCGCGCACTTGTGTTTTTTAAATTACACGCATGACTTTAAGCACATAATTTAAATTTAAAATTTTTAAATACAAATAATATTTTTGATTTGTTTTAATAAAAACAAATCTAGTCCTTTTGGAACATACTCCAGACTTGTAAATTGAATAAATTTGAAGAATTATTTTTGTTTAAATGTTGACCAATAAAGATTTTTGTGTACAACGAAATTATAATATTGACATTAGAAAAAATTATTTTATTAAAATTTTGAATTTATTTTATAGAAAAATTTTGCTAAATTGAGAAATTTTGTTGAAGACAGTTCAATATATTGAACAATAATGGCGACAGGATGCAGCCCTGTCGAACTCCTCGCTGGATTTGCATTTCTTTCGATATCTCGCTTTTGTGTTTTATATGAGCTGTTTGTTTCCAGTATAGATTTTCTATAATGCGAAGGTCTTTGTCGTCCACTCCTATCTTTTTCAGAATCGGTATTAGCTTTTGGTGTTTGACTCTGTCAAATGCTTTTTGATAGTCCAGGAAACATATGTATACGTCGCAGTTTACATCTCTGCATCGCTGGATTAACACTTGAGTACAGAACAATGCCTCACGCGTTCCGGTTGCTTTCCTAAAGCCGAATTGGGTGTTCCCCATATGTTCTTCACATAACGCGTATAATCTTCTATGTATTATCTTTAGGAATGTTTTTAATAGGTGGCTCATTAGACTTATTATTCTGTATTCGTTGCACGTTTTAGCTGTTCTTTTCTTTGGGATTGTTACAAATGTAGATTTTAGCCATTCCTTGGGGATGTTGCCTGTGTTGTATATTCTATTGAATATTCTAGTGAGTCTTCGGGTATTTACTTCGTTTAATAACTTTATTATTTCCCCATTTGTGTCGTCGGGGCCGGATGCTTTTCCGTCTTTTATTAGTGCTATTGATTTCTTGACTTCTTCAACTGTAATCTCTGGACCAGTGACGCATTCTGATGTTTGAATGTCTGAGCGGTCGTCTTGGAATAAAGTTTCTATGTAATTTTCCCACACCTTGATCATATATTCTATAATCTACTAAATTCATCATCTACTAACTGCTTTCAATCAAGCAACTGTCCAATATTTCCATCACCCACAATTTAATAAATTAATGTATTAACGTATCAATGGATCAACGTATCAATGGATCAACGTATCATTGGATCAACGTATCATTGTATCAACGGATCAACATATCTACGGAAATATCTATATAGGTCGAAACATTAATGAAATGATCATCAAATATTTTCCATACAATTTTATCATTTCATACAATTTTCAATTATACCATCGTAATGTCAACCTTCTAAAGAGTAAAATGTCGTTTAGAAGAGGATTTGGTAGACTCTTTTCTGGTGAACACCAAGAGAAGAAAAATCGATTGCGCAGAATCCAATATCTCCACTTCACCAGCAATTTTCAATTTCTTCGGAAGTGGAAACACTTCTGACCAAGTGTTCAATCACATCAGAAAGACGCCGATACGCAATATCAAAAGAAGATCTTTCGATGCAAGGGAAAAGGTGAAAAACCAATGGCGTGACAACTGTAAACACGGAGCCAGATCGTAATAAGGCTTCTTGCTATACTTTGTCTATAGAAGCCTTTTTTAAGTTTTTTTCCAGAAAAATATAGTAGATAAAATATGACAATAAATTTTTTCCGTTAATTTGATAACTTATTCCGCTGATCCGTGATCTGATAACTTAATCCGTTGATACCTTGATCCGTTGATACCTTGATCGGTCAGATCATCGGATCAAGTCTACTATATAGGTTGAAAATTACTATCTTAAAGCACAGAATATTTTTGTATCCTATCTTAATATATAAATTAGATTTGAATTATGCGGACGGACGGACAGACATGGAGCCAGATCATAAGGCTTCTTGCTATACTTTGTATAGAAGCCTAAAAGTAGCGCACTGGCTACCCAGTTCTTAGACCTCTATACACACAGAGTATTTCCAACACGATTTGAATCGCTCTGTATGATTTTGAATTATGCGGACGGACGGACGGACAGACGGACACGGGGCCAGATCATAAGGCTTCTTGCTATACTTTGTATAGAAGCCTAAAACGGAATCATTATAATCCCTCACGTAATTTCATAAATAAATTTTCCGGTAATCAACACAATAATTACAATAAATATGCAAATAACCAGAGACAATTTATAAATAGCAAACATAACACTAGAAATCAAGGTTACAACCGAAGTTCAAATCATTTTAAAAATAGAGCATACTGCATGAGCAACAATCATAGTAATGAAGAAAATGCAACTTCAGCAAATTCAAGTAAAACCGAAACAAATACCCTAAATTTAAGAGAACCAACTCAGTTTTTTCGTGCATAATGAAAAACAAATTAAAAACTTTGCAATTTTAAGTATAGAAGGGTTAAATTTTGTTCATTTAAAATATAAAAATAGAGATTTGATATTTCTTTTAGACAGCGGGGCATCAATTAGCGTAATTTTCAAAGATTGTATTTTGGGTAATGAAACAATAGATTTAACGAATAAAATTAATATAAATGGAATCAGTGGATCCGTAAAGTCATTAGGTACAGTTCATATTATACTAGGTGTGAATGACAACATAGAAGTAGGTCATCATTTCCACATACTCAACAAATTTAAAAACAGCAGTATGAATGGTGTTTCAGGTACAGATTTTTTTAGAAAATACTCTGCAATGTTAGATTTTGAAAAATTAAATTTTAGTTTTTGCATCGGTAATAGAAAAATCTCAATACCAATAAAAACCGAAGCGGATTGTTTTACTACAATACCAGCAAGATGCGAAATAATCACGCATGTATGGACAGAAAGAAATGACGAATGTTTGATTTTATCTGAACAGTTGTCAGAAGGTGTATTCGTCGGAAGTACTTTAGTAAAACCAAAAAACAATTTAATACCCGTGAGAATTTTGAATGTACAAGATTATAACGGATGACGTTCCTTAGGCGATTCGGAGGTCCATCAGTTGAGATACTTACTTACTCTTTCTCAGGGGCGAATTCTTACGAAACTTATTTTGTCTTAATGTGTGAGAAAGAAAAACATAAATCCTGTTTATACATTTATTTACAGTAAATTTACACATTAATATTTTTTCGTAGCAAGTGATTGCTACGTGTCGTAGTTCTTAGCACACACTGCCCTCGCGAGGTCATAATAATCTCCTTTCCCCCGCCCGTTAAAAGTACTATGCACATTTTTCTAACGTATATAATAAATTCAACCAATGGGTGAATTTTAAAATGCACTATAATTTTCTAAAACTAGAGGAGAAGTATAGTATATGACGAAGATCGATATACTTTCTTCTGGTGGCTTATGATGTCATTATTAACTCATGTATTAAATAAAAACTGCATTGCTATCAAATTTAGTTACCAGGCGTAAATAACTGACTTTGTAAGTACAGTGTCGCAAAAATAATCATTTTTATTTGAAATTTTATTACTTTGACCCTGCAACGTCGAATATTTAAATGTACCTAATAAAATATACAGGGTGAACTAATATCTCGTCTTTCTATTTTATTATTAAGATCGGAAGACGTAACAAGATAAAGAAATCAAAATTAAAAATTTTAAACCAAAATTAGAAGATTTAAAACATTATAAAATTTGTAATTTTTCTAAAAATAACTTAGCATCGGTAGATAGAATAAAACAGGTACTAGAAATTTTAAAAACCGACCATTTGAACGAAGAAGAAAGCATTTCAATTCAAAAAATATGCGCAAAATACGATGATGTTTTTCATCTGGACGAAGATAAATTATCAGTCACAAATGTATACAAACAACCCAAGTAACACAGAATAGTAGATTAGACGTCTAATAACCGACTATACTATTCGTTAGTTTCGTCAATATAACGTTTTATGAAACCGTTTAAGTAACGTCTATTTGGTCAGCCGTAGTCCAATTTCTAGACGTTCATCGTGAACGAACATTGTACGTGTCGACATACGTATATTGTTCGTGTTTGACATACGTGTATTGTCCGTGTTATGAAAGCGTTTCATAAAACGTCTATTTGGTCAGTCGTAGTCCAATATCTAGACGTTCATCATGGACGAACATTGTACGTGTCGACATACGTATATTGTTCGTATCGGCGCGGCGTCGATTTAATGTATAACGAAAACGAATATTCTACGCAAAAATCTTACCGGTTTACAACGTGTTTGGTATATCGATATTAATCGGATACAATGTTCGTCTATTAATCGTATATGATTTTCGACTATTAAACGTAGCAATAGGCCCATAAAAAATTATTTTCAAATATTCTTTTTCTTGATGAATATAGGTTAATTGCCTTTTTTAGACTGCGCCTTTGTATGTTTATATCTGTAATTATCAAGTCCTACATTTATTATAATTTTAAATTAATATTTAAGAAATACTTACTTTTTTGGTTTCCTCTGGGGTTCGAACGCTTTACCTATAGATCTGCAGCTGTACACTCTACCATTTCGCCAACTAGTCCTATATAATATACCCACCTTACATAAACTATAAGTAGTATTATTAGAAGTACTAGGTACCATATTAAAACGATATTAATCTAAATTACTTTTAAATATTTTATAAAGTCAACCATATAATTCATTTTGTAAGTTTTTTATTTAATTTTTTTTAAATAAAAATTTTTTAAATAAATTTAAAAATTAAAAATAGAGTCAAATATTATCAAATAGAGAATTTGATAATATAAAATCAAGCACTAATCGCAGATGAAAAATTAACTTGATTACTGACCGGTTTCGTGTTTAAAATAAAAAATATCAAGTTAATATATTATTATTTTAAATTTGTACTTGGAATAGTATTATTTTGTAGTCAATTACAACATGGTATTTGAAAAATATAATGTTTATTTTAATTTTATTTATAAACAAAATAAACATTTAACTTATAAGTAAGTTTACAAGAACATACAGAATTTTACATTAAATTGTATTGTCATCGGTCCACATCGGTATAATAATTCATAGTTCAACGTACTTTTTGATGAAGAATAGGGAAAATTCCATAACCATTTTTGTAGTTGATAGCAACGCATTTATGCTGTATTTGGGATAGAGCAAAATTTTCATACTTTTTTCCTTCGCCACATACATAATAAATGTTTAATTTAGATGATTCTAAAGGAGTATCGTATAAATTATACATGTATTTAAATGGGATACCTGTGCACTGATATTTGCCATTTAAATAAAAAATTGATTTGATTTGGAAAACTTTGTTTTTAGTAAATACAACGTTGTTAGGACTTGTTGTCGATAAATGAAAGTCTTTCGTAATGATTTGTTTACATTTGAAAAAGTTTGCTTCCTCGTCAAACTTTCCTCTGACAGTCACTTCATTTGTATCAATAATTTCATTCCTATTTGTATCGAACTCCATTTCCTTGATACGATTATAAATTTGTTTAAGAGGTAATTTTTTCCTCTTATTTTTCTCTTTAAAGTTCCCAAACAATTTTCAAAGGGAAAACAACTATAGTTCTCTAATGGGCCATATCGTTCTACATCACTGCATATGTGGATTAATGAATGAACATTGTAAACAACAAAATACTGATCGTACACATTGGGACTCGAATTAACAAACTTACGCAAAGCATCTTTTGCCACATCCATATAAATTCCGGTAAAATAAGCATTTGACAAAATGAATGCAGCGGCATGAAATAATAAAAAATGATTATATACGTTCGTATTGACATGGTTTTTTAATAAAATGGGTCCGCCATATAAAAGAAAAAATCGAAATTCGGTAGCTTTCCATCTTTTAACATCATCTAACGAACGTAATTTTCGAGAAAAGTCGTTGGGTAGTTTTAAATTTTGTATTTGAGTATTAATATTTGCTATGGAATTTCTAGACATTTTAAATTGTCGATTGCCTCCTATGAAATATTTCACTAACAATCGTTTAGTAACACCCAAATATAACATATGCATTGGATCTAGCACAAATTGTGTCACTAATCCTATATTTAACTCGAGTAATGGAGATTGTCGTTTAATGTGATTATCATTTGAGTTTTCCGTCTTAATATAAAAATCCGAGTCTTGCCTTTCTGTAAAATACTCATCGACAGGAAAGAAATGTTTTTTATTGGAATATTGTGATTTTATGATACATCTTTCACATGCAACTTTACTTGTATGACCCATAATTTCCTTTAAATAAGATCTAGCAGGAGCGTCACAAGTAAAACAACTAATTTCTATGTGATAAAAAGTTTCATTGAATTTCAATCCCGTTTCAACAAGTTGCTTGGTTTCCGCAATGAAGCATTTAAGATACTCCTCTAACGAAGTAGGTTTGTTATTTCCACAAAAAATTGCAACGATCATAGGAAATTTATCCAAAAATTCATTACACTTCACTAAAATTGGCCAAAATTGTATAGTACTATTATTATAAATTGGTAGTCCATCTATATTAATTTGTAAACGTAATACGACGTTGCACCCACTGTAACGAACTTCCTTTGTTAATTTTTTTACAAGTTGATTTTTAATTCCAAAGTATATTAATTCCCCATTTTCCAATTTTATAGTATTCACTGTCCTAGGAGTATCTAGAAATGACCTAGCATCCTTCTTCAAGAACGGATATTTGGGGCGAATTAACGTTAACAACTGATTCAAGCAAGTATGTGTCACTTGATTTGATGTTGCCCATTTTTTCAAACTTTCTTTAAACAAATTTTGTTCCTGGTCTTCAACATTACCACTATAAACATCAGAAAGTGGCATGTTTACATTACTATTTACCATATCGACTGTATTGACGCTCGACGTATTGTCCCGGTTAATATCAAACAGAATTCTTTCTTGATTTTCATCGCCATTTAAATTCATTTCACGTTTTTCATTAAAATTGGAAAAACTTGATTGTAATGGCGGTAGATGTTCAACATTTCCAGATGAAGTTGGTGTTAAATATTCTAATGCTAATTCAGCAAGAAATTTTTTTGTGTTTGCATTTATTGCACGGTTTAACTGACGTTTAGACAATACTTTTTCGGACATTGCGGGAACAGTTTTCTATAATTTTTAAGTTGTTACACAAATAAAGTATAGTTCTGACTAAATTGAGTTATTTTGTAAATATTGCATTAAAAGGCACCACACCCCCACTATTTTCAAATTTTAATGCATAATGTATTAAAAACTCATCACGCACAGCTTATACAGGATTAAACAAGTTTGCGATTTTGCTAAAATTGCACATTCCTGATGGTTCATACATCCGTTGCAGCGTCATCATAATTTTCGCGCTGAAAGATTACCCACGTAATCACACGTGATGTAATTTACTCCAATTAGAAAACACTTTGCCCCGTTTGCACCTCGAATTTTACCTTGTGTTTGGTTAACGAAAAATAAAAAGATGCACTGTTACGCTGTGCTTGTTACGCGAATCACGCTTGGTATCTGATATTTTTGCAAAAATTTTTATTTAATTCTCAATTGAGTTTAAAAATGTATGTCGCAATAGAATTTGAAGATAATAAAGAAGTTGCCATTGTCCCCATTATATGGCTAATAGGAACAACTAGATGCTATTGGCCAATTGTGAAGACGGATGAAGCATTTCTAAAGTTGGTGCACAATTTGAGTCCGCCAAGAAATAAGTGGCCGTTATTTAATGTAGCGAAAATTTTATTTACAGAAGGTAAGTAAATAATATTTTTTTAAATTGCCAGAGAGCATTTTGTGTGTTTTTATCTTTGTAGATAACTATGGCGTTGCGGAAGATCGCTGTAAACTCCTGATTGCGGAATCCACCAGTTCGACAAGTAATTGTGATGCAGACGATGAACCACAATTATTAGCTTTTAAAAATTTTACCATAGATGATCAGAGTTTAACATCAACAGAAATGATGTATGTATAATTTTTCATTTGCAAAATAAAATGTGGTATGTTTTCTACTTTATTGTAATTTTAGTAGTTCCAGTGACGACGACATCAGTGTTCAATGTAAGGAAAATAAAGGAAAAAGGAAACGAAAAGGGTAAATTTTTAGATGCATGCTGTAATTATAACTTATTATAAAATTATTAATTTTACAGATTAAAACAAAATACATCCAGAAAATGTAGAAAATTGATTGATACTAGTGTAAATCAAACACCGCGTCGTCGTCCCTTATTTTCTGAAGTTACTCATCCCTCAATGGTCGGTGATGCTGGTTTAAAGGCGACCATAGCACCTTCATTGACAGAAAATATAATCGAGAATGATACTCCCGGTACGTCCAATGTTGTTCCGATGAGTTCCGCAAAATTAGCATCGATCCTGCAGCATATCAAGACAGTACAAGACCAAACTGCGATGAAAATCGACAAAATCTTTAAAATGATGACTGCCAATGAGAATATTCAAAATTTATCGGAACCAATAAATCTGCCGATAACACCATTGCAAAGCATAGATGATATGCTAAATATGGAAGCATTTTTGCAGGATAAGGATAATTTTAAATATTTGGTAAATTTTATACTGAAAACCCATATGCAGTTGTATATTTTTGTCATTTTAGGTAAATCGGTTATCTGCTATCGGAGGAACGGATATAAGAACTGCGACTATGAATATGATGAAGTATTTGTTATCAAACACATTAGCGTCTAAATATAATTGGGTTGGACGCAACCGAAAAACGGATGATGTAGGCATTCCTAAATTACCATTTAAAATAACTACATTAATGCGAGCTGTTTACGGTAAAAGGTTTTTTTTTATTATATTAGAATTTTATCAACTTACAATAAATTACTTGTTTTCAGATGCAATTAAACTGGGGAACTTAAAATTAAACCCTTCAGATCTGAAAGATAAAACAATCGAAGAAGCCGTGAAAGACTGGTTGAAACAAGCCCCCGCCAGGTCGAAAGAAGTTTAAAAATTAAATTTTATTTTTTATAATCTACTAATGAAATAATTTTTTATATTGATTTAAATAAAATAAGTTTGTTTCAAAATATTATGCTTTTATTGAAGTACTATTATCGTCCATCATCTTATCAATGATTATTAATTTACAGCTTTTTGGACTTGGTAACACAATTGGTAAAACAACTGTATAAGAAGTCAACATTTCGCCCAACCTTATTGCAGGCTTCTTCGGGACTAATTACACTGTTGACAATGTGTTATATGATTAGTTGTTAAAATTTGAAAAATACATATTTAAAGAATTGTGTTTTTTTTAAATTTTAACAACTATAATCGTTACACATTGTCAACAGTGTAATTAGTCCCGAAGAAGGCTACAAAATAAGGTTGGGCGAAATGTTGACTTCTTATACCTACAGTTGTTTTTCAAGTGGCTGACAAGGGGAAACCGATCACTGCAGATATCGGATTTTATCAATTTTCATTATACGAAGCAGTTTACAATTAGTACTGTAAAGGGTCCAAATTATAGCGCCCACATTAGAGCCATTTCGGATAAATTAATTTTTAAAAGTTCATATTGTTATGATATTGTTCATAATAGGCTATTATAACGTCGTATTATTCATAAGGAGTTCATAGCTCTGTTGATACAAGAGATGCGTGCGAAGGTATGGGTCCAGCGTTCGAATCCCAGATTCGCGTTTTTTTTTAAATAATTATTTTTTTTTATTTATACATCATTTGCAGTAATGTAACTATTTGTATAACAATAATCATTTTTTCAATTAAAAAAATGGACAATTTCGTATTTTCATTTCATTACTATTGATAAATTAACTATAATATTTAATTTCTAAAAATTAATGTATTAAGCCCGCATTTCACTATAGCTTCTAGCAGCCGAGCTTCTAGTAGCCCAACATTTGTAATGCATTGACTCTTATGGAAGCAAACTCACTAGTAGACTGGTAGACTAGAAGCCTACGTAGGCTTCTACGTATTATTATTACTTACTACGTATATTAGTAAATCATCCATTGAACGTATCTACAATTCCAAATAACAAACGTTATTAATCGTTTACTAGTAGGGCTATAAAATACATATATTTTACGTATATTATATGTGAAATTTAACCGTATTTGCAAATCATCTATTGAACGTATTTAAAATTCTATAAAATGCGCATATTTTACGAATGTTATATGCGAAATTAAACCGTATATAAAATTCGTCTATTGAACGTATTTTCAATTCCAAATAACAACGCTCGCTCGAATACCGTTTAATCGTTTACTTGTTGGGCTATAAAATACACATATTTTACGTATGTTATATGTGAAATTTAACCGTATTTGCAAATCATCTATTGAACGTATTTAAAATTCTATAAAATACGTATATTTTACGAAAGTTATATGCGATATTTAACCGTATATAAAAATCATCTATTGAACGTATTTACAATTCCAATTATGCATAGAAAAACTGTTTTAGCTGTTTACGTCTATATTAAACGATCATTCAACATATTCCGTAGTTCAAAATTATAGCATTAAAATTATGGTATAAAAATAACGTATAATATATGGCTATTTTAGGTATTCGTATATAAACAGTGTATGATAGACGTCTAACTTATAAACGAAACTTAGACCTATACTAAAAATAGACCAATTATCCCAAAAATAAACGTCTAATAAACGATAGTGTGTTACTTGGGAAGGGATACAATTGAAACAAGGTACAACTCCTGCGTACATAAAACCATACAGGTTACCACATTCGCAAAAGGAAGAAATTTATAGACAAGTCGAAAAGATGCTCGAAGATGAAATAATAGAAGAATGCCGATCAAATTGGTCAGCGCCAATTTTGATAGTGCCAAAAAAGACAGATAAGGACGGAAACAAAAAATGGAGAGTCGTAATTGACTATCGACAACTAAACAACAGAATAGAAGACGACAAATTTCCGGGTCCGTCAACTTGGCCCCTCCATTTTTGAATTATTAATTTTTTTTAACGCCAATCGGAAGTGCTTGGGAAGTGCTGGCGAGTGCTGTAAATTATTTTGGAAGTGCTGGGTTAGTTAAATTTTTATTCGCGATTGAAATTTTGACGTTGACGTAGCGTCAACTTGGCCCCTCCATTTTTGAATTTTTAATTTTTTTTAACGCCAATCGGAAGTGCTTGGGAAGTGCTGGCGAGTGCTGTAATTTATTTTGAAAGTGCTGGGTTAGTTTAATTTTTATTCGAGATTGAAATTTAAAGAGCTCCGAGCAAGATACATTGGAATTACATAATGAGACCTTTGTTTTGTAGTGCCTCTGTATACTACTTACACATGGCCTATTGTTTGAAGGAACTGATCTAAAATGGACCCGTGGATTTACTATCATCCTTTGTATTGTAATAGAATGATAGGCAAGTTTAAAGATAAAATTGAGGGTTGCGCTTTAAACCCTGCTCATGAGTAAAAAAAGGAAAAAAATAAATTAAACATTTTTTTGAATTTTTAATTTTTTTTAACGCCAATCGGAAGTGCTTGGGAAGTGCTGGCGAGTGCTGTAATTTATTTTGAAAGTGCTGGGTTAGTTTAATTTTTTAATCTAAAAATGGACCAGTGGATTTACTATCATCCTTTGTATTGTAATAGAATGATAGGCAAGTTTAAAGATAAAATTGAGGGTTGCGCTTTAAACCCTACTCATGAGTAAAAAAAAAAGGAAAAAAATAAATTAAAAAAATTTAAAAAAAAAGCTTTCATTAAATGAAAAAAATTAAATAAAAATGCACTAAAAAGGAAAAAAATAGACGTTGACGGAGCGTCAAGTTGGACCCTGCATTTTCAAATTTAGTCAAAAATTCAATTTTTTTATGTCATTTAAAAGCATCAAGCTGATTAACGGATTAAAAAGATAATCTTTTTAATCCGTTAATCCGGTTAAGGAATACTATATAATGGATACTTTTAAATAACAATAAATCAAATAAGTTAAACAGTCAAGCTAAATTTAATCTTAAAATAAAATGAACATCTCCGAAGAACACGCCGCCGCCGATGCTTTGCCCGAAAATAAATATAACATTTTAGAAAATTTAATTCTGAAATGTAACTTAGAGAAATCCATATTCCAAAAAAACGGTAAACCATTATTTCCCTCCGATGAGGTTTATAAAAAAATATCAACCGAACTGAAAACAAAATACAACTTGAATTTTAATCCAAAGACGATTTATAACTTGATATTGAAAAACGCATTCGAAAAAGTCGCTAAACTGCAAAATAATTTATTAGCTAACTCGTCCCATATAAAATTAGAAGAAAATTCCAATGATGATGATAATGTCAGCGATAATTCCGAAGCTATTGATCCTATTCTAAAATTTGTCATTACGTTATCATCTTCCGAATGGGAAAGCATTAAACCAAACGAAGTTTTTTATAAACATGGCGAATCCCAGAAATCGTATACAGTTTTAGTTCCCTATGAGTGGACAAGTATCATTTATAGTCATTTTTGGGATCACACGAAATTGCCTTGCACTATTGTATTCAAACGAGCTAATATTTATACCAATTCTGATGTTTATTTACAAATTATGGGAACTTGTAAAACTTGCTACTCGAAACTGCAAGTGATTGTGGACCACGAACCAATGAATGAAGAGCGGGTATTAATGAAGTGTAATTATGAAGGAAATTATAGTGTTAACCATGAAAATTGCAAAAAACGAAAGTTAGCAGGTAGTCGAAGAGTAAAAATTGGAAACGATATGCTAAAAGTCTTGGTTCTCGAGTTTGCATTGATGCTACAGGAGGTGTTGTAAGAAAATTAAAACGTCCCGATGCGCAATTATCTCATTCAATTTTTTTGTACGACATAACAATTAATGATCCGAAGTCCAAAGCGCAATTTTCTGTGTCCAATATGCTTTCAGAACAACACGACGGCGATGCCATTTATAACTGGCTTAAGCGATGGGTGCGAAGTGGTGCTACTATTCCAAAAGAAACTGTTTCGGATATGTCTCTAGCGCTTTTGTCAGGAATTGCAAAAGCATTTACAACAATGAACCACATAACGCTGTATATAAACGAATGTTATAATATTTTATTTAAGAAGAAAACATTAACATTAACAACGTTTATTAGGTGTGACGTCGCTCATGTAATTAAGATGTTCGTATCGTTTAAATGTTTTAAAACTGAGAAGAGAAGAACGAAACAGTTTTTCGTTAGAACGATGGTCAAAATGGTGTTATGTTCCGATATAGATCATTTGAAACACTTAATATTGGCAACTTTTATTGTGTGCCAAAGTGAAGCTTACGATTCCAATTCTTATTGCGATCAAGAGAAAACCTGGCTAAAATTATTAATTTCTGATGGTAGTGAAGATACGGAAGAAAAATTTACGTTGGAATCAGAGGAGTCAAACAATATTGTTGAACCAGAGTCTTGTGAACATGATGATCATGAAGAATTACGTTCCAATAATTCTTTGTTCAAAGAGTGGGTTCAAAATATTTTGGAAGAATCGCAACAATTCATATCCTCTGATGGCGAGGTGGATAATTTACAATATGTTCCGGGACTAATTTCTGAAATAATTAATTTGTCAAAGCTGTTATCTCTATGGACAGCTGTTATGGTTCCATATTTTCTTAACGCCGAAACTATTGCTTCTAGTGCTCCAGTGGAAAGTAATTTTAATAATATAAAGAATAGGGCGTTTTCCGATAAGCAACTCCCTATTCGCGTAGATAACTTTATTACCCACCACATAAATTATTTAGAGGGAACTATGAAATTAATTCATTCTAATACCACCGCGGAATTTAAAGAAGCGATTGATGAAGAAATTGGAAGAATCGATATTGATACCACCAGCGACGATGAAGTTGACAACAATAAAACGAACAATTTGAAGACGGAAGAAGAGGACGTTGTTCAAACCACCATGGCATTTCAAGAAGCAATTGATGAAGAAAATGGAATAATCGATATTATTACCACAAGCGACGATGAAGTTGTCAACGTAACTTATAATAAAACGAACAATTTGAAGACAGAAGAAGAGGACGCTGTTGAAAATTGGAGAGGACAGGGCGTATTGAAACCTAAACGACCACGTAAATCCTATTTGGAAAGACAAAAAGAATGGCAAAATGTGGATTTAAATGATAAAAGGAATTCCATCCCAATTGGTTTTCTTCGAAATGGCAATTCTCCACATTTGAAACCTATTAAAATTGGCAAAAGAAATTATCTAGTCACAAACACTTGTGCATTCGATAGCTTAGTTCAAATTTTAACAACTTCGCTTTGTGACCAAGAAATGCTGGAAGACACCACAATTTTTGAACAAAATAATGACATCTACAAAATTATCGTGAAACTATCCACTGGTAGAGTTGATAAAAGCGTCTATACACTCAGAACAAAAATATTATCAGCAATCTTTGAGGGCAAGAACGTATGTAATTTAACAACAATTTCTGCTGTGTGTACAATGCGAGAATTACTTTCGAAACTGATGAACTCACAATACTTATCGTGGTCGAAAACTGAAAAATCAATTTGTTCGAATTGCAATGTATCTGAAAACTTTTCTACACCATGTATAACCGTTGCTGGACAGAATATTGTAGAAAAGTTAAATGCGTCAATTGAAGAGAAGTTATTATTTTGCAGAAACTGTAAGACGAAAACCCGGCGAAACGAAATTTTTTTAAACAATAATTATATATTCGTGGAATGGATTGCGCATAGTGGAGAAGATATGTCAATTATGTTATCGAATATCCCTTCCACAATAACAGTAGGAAAAACAGAATACCATTTGGGAGGAACCATAGAAAATTTTAATCCAGCTAAAGCGGAAGTCGGCCATTTTATTGGATATGCGAAAAGATTGCATGGCAAATGGGAAATATATAACGATTTACAACAAAATGTTGACAAACATTGTAATCCGGGGAAATCCATAGAATGTACGCTGTTATTTTATTTAGCTAGTTAAGAACAGATAGTATCTGTAGGAATTTAATTTCTGTGTTTCTTTCGTTTTTTTTGGTCGAAACATTTTAATAAATAATATTTTTTAGTTAGATAAAACTTTTTCGATTTTGTTTCTGATATTGACTTTAGCTACATTATAATATATAGTGTACGCACACACAAAGTTAGATACCAACTTGAGGTAATCAAATTGAAAATCAATATTTTTAGAAAAGCAATACACAGGGCGTTGCAAAAAAGATAAAATCAAATTCTCATTTAAGGTTTTTTTATATTTGTGCGACTCACGGGTCCATTTTAGATCAGTTCCTTCAAACAATAGGCCATGTGTAAGTAGTATACAGAGGCACTACAAAACAAAGGTCTCATTATGTAATTCCAATGTATCTTGCTCGGAGCTCTTTAAATTTCAATCTCGAATAAAAATTAAACTAACCCAGCACTTTCAAAATAATTTACAGCACTCGCCAGCACTTCCCAAGCACTTCCGATTGGCGCTAAAAAAAATTAAAAATTCAAAAATGGAGGGGCCAAGTTGACGCTTCGTCAACGTCAAAATTTCAATCGCGAATAAAAATTAAACTAACCCAGCACTTTCAAAATAAATTACAGCACTCGCCAGCACTTCCCAAGCACTTCCGATTGGCGTAAAAAAAATTAAAAATTCAAAAAAATGTTTAATTTATTTTTTTCCTTTTTTTTACTCATGAGCAGGGTTTAAAGCGCAACCCTCAATTTTATCTTTAAACTTGCCTATCATTCTACTACAATACAAAGGATGATAGTAAATCCACGGGTCCATTTTAGATCAGTTCCTTCAAACAATAGGCCATGTGTAAGTAGTATACAGAGGCACTACAAAACAAAGGTCTCATTATGTAATTCCAATGTATCTTGCTCGGAGCTCTTTAAATTTCAATCTCGAATAAAAATTAAACTAACCCAGCACTTTCAAAATAAATTACAGCACTCGCCAGCACTTCCCAAGCACTTCCGATTGGCGTTAAAAAAAATTAAAAATTCAAAAATGGAGGGGCCAAGTTGACGCTACGTCAACGTCAAAATTTCAATCGCGAATAAAAATTAAACTAACCCAGCACTTCCAAAATAATTTACAGCACTCGCCAGCACTTCCCAAGCACTTCCGATTGGCGTTAAAAAAAATTAAAAATTCAAAAATGGAGGGGCCAAGTTGACGCTTCGTCAACGTCAAAATTTCAATCGCGAATAAAAATTAAACTAACCCAGCACTTCCAAAATAATTTACAGCACTCGCCAGCACTTCCCAAGCACTTCCGATTGGCGTTAAAAAAAATTAATAATTCAAAAATGGAGGGGCCAAGTTGACGGACCCCAAATTTCCATTGCCATGCATTACAGAAATTTTGGACTCCTTAGCAGGTGCAGTTTATTTCACACATTTGGATTTAGCGCAAGGTTATTATCAAGTAGAACTTGAAGAAGCCAGTAGATCCTGCACAGCTTTTACGACAGATAGAGGTCAGTACCAAATGAAACGCATGCCTATGGGGCTGAAAACGAGTTCACAAGGATTTTCTCGTGCAATGACAGTAGCAATGTCGGGATTGAACTACGAAAATTGCTTTATTTATTTAGATGATCTTATAGTTTTCGGAAACAATTTAATTAACCATTATACAAACCTCGTAAAAGTTTTTCAAAGACTGCGAGAAGTAAATTTAAAATTAAACCCACACAAATGCGAATTTTTAAAAAAGGAAATTTTATATCTAGGTCATGTAATTTCACAAGATGGAGTTCTACCAGATCCATCCAAAATAACGGCGATTAAAAATTATCCAATACCGAAAGATGCCAACGAAACCAAACGATACGTTGCTTTCGCAAACTACTACAGAAAATGTATAAAAATTTTTGCAGATACAGCAGCACCTTTAAACAATTTAGCAAAAAAAGCGGTAGAGTTTGAATGGAACGAAAAGTGTCAGCGAGCATTTGAAAAATTAAAGGAAGCATTAACAAACCCACCAGTACTCCAATACCCAGATTTTTCACGTAATAACATCTTTAATTTAAGGACAGACGCATCAGGAACTGCAATCGGTGCAATTCTGTCAAACGGCGATGACTCACCAATCGCATATGCAAGTCGAACTATAAACAAAGCAGAAAAAAGCTACTGCACAATTGAGAAAGAATTACTAGCCATAGTATGGGCTGTAAAGCATTTTAGACCATATCTATTTGGTAGAAAATTTGTCATATTGACAGACCATAAACCACTGGTATATCTGTTCGGGATGACAAACCCATCCAGCAGACTAACAAAATTTAGAGTAATTATTGAGGAGTATGACTTCACAGTAAAATACGTCAAAGGAAAAGAAAATGTTACAGCGGACGCACTTTCAAGAGTTGAAATTGAGTCAGAAACGCTTAAAAATATGAACGTAAACGTAAGCGAAATAAATGTCATCACGCGAGGACAACAGAAGAAACTGGACGCAAATCTCCAGAAAAATAATAATTTACAACAACAAGGGATTGGCCACCCGGGAATTGTAGAATTATTAAAAAGACCAAAAGATGGAATAGAATTACGATTAATAAGCAAAAATGAATTCGAAGCTTTGAGGAACAATAATAATAATAATTAGGATATCATAAGCAATAATTTAATATTTAACAAAACATTACTAGTAATTTATTATAATCAAGATACTCGACTTACGTCACTATTAAATAGAACGAAAGGAGTTCTTGAAATTATAGAATTTTGTATAAATAATGCGATTCGCGAATTAATAATTATTAAAAATAATAAAGGTAATCACAACAATGAAACGTTATTAAACGATATTTTAAAGAAAATAAAAGAATTTAAAAGTGTAAGGGTAAACATATCTCTAATAAAAGGGATTAACGTTATTGACAATTTGGAAGACAGACAACTGGTCTTAAACGACTTTCATACTCTTAATACAGGGACTCATGCCGGTATAAACAGAATGTATAATAACATTAAAAAACACTATTTTTGGACTAATATGCACAAAGACGTTGAAGATTTTGTAAGGCACTGCGATGACTGCCAAAGGTACAAATACTCGAAACCAAACATTGAACCCATGACAATCACGACGACAGCATCGTCAGCTTTTGAAAAAATTTATTTAGATCTTGTAGGTCCTTTAGAGGAAGATACAGAGGTAAAAAATACATACTAACAATTCAATGCGAACTAAGCAAGTTTGTTGAAGGTTACCCATTAAAAAATAAAGAATCAATTACAGTTGCAAAATCATTCGTGGAAAACTTCATCCTAAGATTCGGTGTTCCCGGTGAAACCGTGACCGACAAAGGAACTGAATTTTTGGCTATCGCCCCCCTGAGTGACAGACCTGCTAGTCTTCAGTTAAAATTCTACATATTTTGAATTCAGATCAATTTTAAAGAAGATCTCACTTACCTTTCATAGTTGGAATCATCGACATTACATGGCATAATATCATTCTCGTAGATATTTTCTTCATTCTCACAATTTTTAAGTAAGAAATCCCTTACGCCATATCTGTTGTTGGAGACAAATATATATAAACTATTAATTGAAGCCGCAGTTTGTAATTCTTCCTTTATAATTCTCCAAACATGAGTACTTCTGCTAGCTATTTTATCACCATTATTTACTAATATTTCACTTTTATACTTCAAGATAACTTCTATCCATCTTAAATTATTGATTTGTTTTGGTGTTCCAGCCATTTTCTTAACAATGTTTGTAATAAAGCTTTGGTTTATTTAGTAGCAGGATAGAACTTGTAGCAGGGTATAACTTGTAGCGGGAATACCAACTGTACAAGTTTGTCTATACCAACATAATTACCAATATAAAATTTAAATAAAAACAATTTACAAATGCAAATTACAACTTGAGAGACAGTAGGCCAGTCTCAAGGTTTGACCAAAGATTTATTTTTTATCGCGAAACCGTTGTTCAAAATTCGC
Organism: Podabrus alpinus; assembly: GCA_932274525.1. NCBI lineage: Eukaryota > Metazoa > Arthropoda > Insecta > Coleoptera > Cantharidae > Podabrus > Podabrus alpinus. Next base: position 39,219,705 of record OW026452.1, on the reverse strand, counting down.
GAATAGTGTTCAAAATTAGTTCATAATTAGTTCATAATTATGGTATATATTTTTTGTTTTTTTTGAAGAGGTGGGGGTGCTAGCTTGACGTGGGTAACGTGATTGCATCAACGTGCAAGATTGCAGAAATGCATTTAGAACTTTTTATAGGTTACACGCGTTTATAAACGCGGCAATGTACGAAGATATGCTGATTGCGCAAATCGAACATTGTCAACTACACACGCACGATTTGGGAGTTTTTAGCTTGAGTCGGGGCAAGAGCCTTCGAAGTGGGAACGAATGTGTACATGTGAAACTTAATAAATAATGTAAACCAATTGAAGGAGTTTTGATTGAGCTAAATTCTGGAATCTTAGAAGAATAAAAATATCCAAACCGACAATTATCAACAGTAATATCCCAAGTGCATAAAAATAGCCGATTAAATTTTGACGTTTTTAAACAAAGTTTTGATAAGCAATATGTCGAGTAAATTTGTCACGTAACAAAATCACGAGTGCGTATCACGATGGATTTTGGGTGGAAAATTTACGAGAAATATTTCTTCAGAGCAAAACTTTGTTTCAAAAAACGTCAAAATTTATTCAGGCTATTTTTAAGCACGTGGGATATTCGGCATGATTATTTCTTGAATAAATGTATCTTGGAACGATTGAATTATTTATTACAATTTACATTGCTGCAATTAATGAAAAAATTACAATTTTTTTGTTTGTTTGTCTAAGCACGTTTGATAATGTTCGAAAAAATTTTAGGAAGTGATTATTTTTTGACATAAATTTACCCGCTGAATATTTTCCATAGCAACGTAAATATTTACTATAATAAAATGGTTGCCTAGATGTTTCGCGTTCTGATTGGTGTATATTATATTGAAGGAAATAATCATAGTTAAAACTTAGAAAAAAGGTACGTTTCTGTTAATAATTGTGGTATCGAAACAAGAAATTTCATAGTTTTTGTTGGGATCTTGATCATTTTTACTTTCACAATAATTATAAACATGAACAGTCTCACAATTTTTGCTAACGTCATTTACGTTCGTGATCATGTGGTCTGCTGAATCACCATTAACCTCAGACGAGACAATATTCTGATGTTTAGATGTCTCGGGGTCTCATTATTTTTCAATTCTTGTAAAAAAGCCTTGGAAGATTTGTAAACCAACTCATTTCGTCTTCGTGTAGACAGTTGTTTTTTGAACATTTTGTACCTAACCTAAAATGATGATGTTGTACATCACTCTTTTTTATTCAATTTATTATTATCTAAACTTTTTTTATCTAAATTAATATAGATACTTGCTGCTAGAACTAGAAAAGATAACCTAACCTTATAAACTCACACGTGCATTTAAAAATCAAAACATGCAACAAGTGTTTTAAATACGAAATATTTCAATTACTTAAGATTAGGTACTTACGTTTAGGCATTGAGTATAAGAATTTAGTTAAGAGACGCAACGACATCGACAAAATGCGAATCGTACATCCCTCTTACTCGAACAACAATCCATCCTCTTTCATCTTTACTCCCCTGCCGTCCCACGTCCTAAAACTAATCCTATCGACAGGTAGCGCGCTGTGATTACAGCGGACGACTCTATCAACCTCTTATCCGTTATCACTGTTTTAAATTACTAGAATAAAATAGTGCACATTCGTACATTTGAAAGAAATTGTATTTATTCCTTTTTACTGTTATGTATGCACTTTAAATAATATAATAAATTATGCATTGCAATATTTTCTTTACAATGTAAAGTATAAAATTTTGAAAAATTTGTCAATTTATAAATCCGAAATTTAAAAATAATAACAAACTATTGAAATGTTAACTTTGCAAGCAGAAAAATAATGATTTTATCTTCAAGCAGTATTAGTAACTTAGCGCATTTAAAAAATAGAAGATCGATCATTGCATTTTATAATTTATTGCAGTATTTCCTTATTTTGTGATTTCGATAATTTTTCAAAAATTATTACCAAATTGCTAGTAGAATTTACGTGAGGGGTCATTCCATCTCAAATCGACTGAAGAATTTACCTGACCCCCACCAAATTTGACGAAACTTGGTACACACCATCTTAGTAAGAAATAAAAAATACAAATTTAAGGATTTGTCCAAAAGGGCATTCGTTTCGTTGTTTTGGTCGTTCAAAATGTCAAAAAGTTGGTGTGTAGACTTGTAGGAAAACGGCTGTAACTTCGTCCACGGTGGTCTAAATTTAAAAATTAAAAATGTTCTGTAAAGGTAAATGAACGTTCTATCCAAATATTCAATCACATTTTAATTTTTCAACCCCTAACTGGATTAATTTTATAATATTAACCCTATTTCAACCCCTATTTAAAAAACGATTTTTTTTTTGTTTATTTTTTTACTGTTTGTTTGTGCAATTATGCTGAGTATGTGTGCCAAATTTTATCATGGGATCTGCAAGGGTTCGGTTGCTAAAAATAAATTAAAAATATGGAATGCAAAATTGAATTTTACAAAATAATGTTTGGCAGTATAAATATACAGGGTATCCCCGTGACCGTGGAGAACCTTTAAGGTGGTGATAAAGGACACTTTTCTAAGACAAATTTTCAAGTAAAATTTTTGCCCAAGTCTAAACCCTTGGGGGGTACCTCCCTTTAAAGCAATTTTTTGAATTTCTGATTTAAAACGGCCATAGCTCCGATATTATTAATTTTTTAAGGTTAATGGATTAGAACTTTTTTAAAGATCATTCGCTTGTCTACAAAGTAGGTTATAACTACTTATCGTCTAGAATCAACGGATTTCGAGTTATAAATTAAATTAAGGGAAAAAATGTTTAAAAAATTCAGGTTTTTATTTTTTTAATTTCTTGTGAACCCCGTATCTCTTAAACGAAACGTCTAAGAGAAAAACTAACTGCTCAAACCGGATAGGGAATTTAACGGGCTACAACTTTCGTCAAATAAATTTTTTTGGGCAACCAACCGTTTTCACAGAAACTCTGAAAATAATGAACAAGGTGTAGGTAAAAAATTATAAATTCACATAATTACGAGTAGTACCTACTAAAAATCTCAATTTGATTTATAAATTTATAATTTTTTTTTTTTAATTATTTTTCTTTATAAATTAAATTATAAAAAATTTATAATTTATAAATTTATAAATCAAATTGAGATTTTTAGTACTACTCGTAATTATGTGAATTTATAATTTTTTACCTACACCTTGTTCATTATTTTCAGAGTTTCTGTGAAAACGGTTGGTTGCCCAAAAAAATTTATTTGACGAAAGTTGTAGCCCGTTAAATTCCCTATCCGGTTTGAGTAGTTAGTTTTTCTCTTAGACGTTTCGTTTAAGAGATACGGGGTTCACAAGAAATTAAAAAAATAAAAACCTGAATTTTTTAAACATTTTTTCCCTTAATTTAATTTATAACTCGAAATCCGTTGATTCTAGATGATAAGTGGTTATAACCTACTTTGTAGACAAGCGAATGATCTTTAAAAAAGTTCTAATCCATTAACCTTAAAAAATTAATAATATCGGAGCTATGGCCGTTTTAAATCAGAAATTCAAAAAATTGCTTTAAAGGGAGGTACCACCCAAGGGTTTGGACTTGGGCAAAAATTTTACTTGAAAATTTGTCTTAGAAAAGTGTCCTTTATCACCACCTTAAAGGTTCTCCACGGTCACGGGGACACCCTGTATATTTATACTGCCAAACATTATTTTGTAAAATTCAATTTTGCATTCCATATTTTTAATTTATTTTTAGCAACCGAACCCATGCAGATCCCATGATAAAATTTGGCACACATACTCAGCAAAATTGCACAAACAAACAGTAAAAAAATAAACAAAAAAAAAAGAATCGTTTTTTAAATAGGGGTTGAAATAGGGTTAATATTATAAAATTAATCCAGTTAGGGGTTGAAAAATTAAAATGTGATTGAATATTTGGATAGAAAGTTCATTTACCTTTACAGAACATTTTTTTATTTTTAAATTTAGACCACCGTGGACGAAGTTACAGCCGTTTTCCTACAAGTCTACACACCAACTTTTTGACATTTTGAACGACCAAAACAACGAAACGAATGCCCTTTTGGACAAATCCTTAAATTTGTATTTTTTATTTCTTACTAAGATGGTGTGTACCAATTTTCGTCAAATTTGGTGGGGGTCAGGTAAATTCTTCAGTTGATTTGAGATGGAATGACCCAATATGGACTTTTTGTATAATGTATTTTATAAATTTGCAATTGAAACATTAATTTTTCTATTAATTTCTGTAGTACAATACCGCTTTCATAACGCAATATTTTACATAAAATTATGTTAAAACGAAATTTTTGTTTTGAGGTTTAGTTTAAATAATGATTTAGTGCCTATTTAACAACGTGTCTTATTTTGTTTTGTATTATTTGGTACTTTTTAGTATTTCCATGATTCCATGTATTTCGAATATTTAATTAATTTTTTTGAGTATTATATTATTATCTTCTAAAGAAAATATTACACATGTAAATTTTATTCAATAAAGTGCTTAAATAACAAATAGGAATAAATATAATTTCTTTCAAATGTAGGAAGGTTACTTTTATGCAAGTATTTTTAAAACAGATAAAAGGTAATTGTGCACCACATCTTATCATGCAACTATCATGTTTCTTATTAACTCTACCGTCCACGGTACGTTGACAACATATACGAACGCAACAGAGTGCTGCAATAGAATGACCGCGAGATCTCACGCAAAAATGTCACGGTCTAAATTGAAAACATCGAGTAGCGCCATCTAGTTGTCGCGATGAGTTTGTATTACATTAATTTGCATAAGGTTGCGCGTCTTAATAAATTCATTCAGTCAACGGTTTAGGTAAACACTTTGCACAAACAAATATACGTACCTACTTTTGTTATTGGCGTCAACAATAAATTTGCTAAACACCCTACACGCCGTGTAGTTGGTTTGGTTCATGGTTTGGTCCCCTCCATTCCTTAAAAAAGAAAGAGACGTATCGAAGAATAAGGGTTTCGAATCTGTCACGCGCTTTACATTTTTTTTCTGACCAATTTTTACATAAAAATTTTCAAATATTCTTTTAAAATAATTACATAACTGAAAAGTTGAAAACTATTGATGACGTATTAGCGACGTTTTAGCGTCAATCATTTTCTGACGAAGTTTTACGTAAAATCTTCACAGATTCTTTTAAAATAATTACATAATCGAAAAGTTGGAAAATATTGGTGACGTAATAGTCACGTTTTAACGTTATCTATTATCTGACGAAGTTTTACATAAAATCTTCACCGAGATTCTTTTAAAATCATTACATAACGTAAAAGTTGGAAATTGTTGTTAACGCATTTGTCACGTATTATCGTCAACTATTTTCTGACGACGTTTTACTTAAAATCTAAATCGTATTTTCATACCACTATTTTTAACGATTTATTTTCACCGTTTTTATAAAGATTTTAAATAAAAATATTGTTATATCGACAGTTCGTCACGATTTCGTGAAGTCTAAAATTTTGTCGTCACGTAATGTTACCTGGAAATCGATTATTTTCCACAATCGATTATTTTCAAAATCGATTATTTTCATAATCGATTATTTCCACAATCGATTATTTATATAATCGATTAATCGATTAAGTATTATAAATTATCATAATCGATTATGAAATAAACGATTATTCGAATTACGGTGATGGATTAATCGATTATATGCGCATCCCTACTTATTTTGCCACAAAAACTAAAACCTAACCAAAGATTTTAACATGATTTTATTCTCAGCACTGTCATTTGTAATTACAAATCCAATACAAATATCCAATAGTGTAAATACGTTTCTATTCGACCATTGGATATGGAATCCAATGCAAATCTCGAATACAAAAATCCAATACAAAATCTAATAATGCATAGATACCTTTTTTTTTTTTTTTTAATGCAGGGATGATCTGGGGTGGTAGTGTCGGATTCTTACCGACTAAAACCCCCTCCCCGACGACAGCGGGATTGACCTTCTCGGCATTACTTCCGCTGTCGTCTGCGATGGTCCGCGGCTTGGTCGTTTTTCTACGGCCCCCCGTCATCACCGGATTAGCTGGCTCCCTCTGGGCACCAACGGAGTACGTGGCCCGGGCTGATCGCATTGACCCCCCGGCATCACCCAAATCGCTTTGGTCTGGTGCGTGTTGGGAGCCACTAGGTAGTGGCCCGCGAGGCTCGTCACTCTGCAACCTGGTGTGCAGAGTCTTGACCCGGTCTGTCCGGTCTGCACCGCTGTCGGGTCGACTTCCCTCAGCTTGGCATTCGGGGAGACTGGTGTTCGTCCCCTTGTTGTTACCTCTCACGTCAGCCTTGCGGATTTCCCCCATCCACCGGGGTTCGCGCTCGATCTCTGAGGGTCCTCCGCAAGTTACCAGGGACCACCCCGAGGAGGTGTGAGTAGGATTTCGGTCCCCTGCATAGATACCTTAATTGATATTATCTGTATTTTAAGAAAACTAAAATATGCACAGAATTCTATTCAGAATTAAAAAGCATAAATTTTCAGGTGCAAAATGCACTGCAAGTATAAATTATAATAATTACTTCGCTTGTGAAAATTGGTGCCTTTTAGCATTGTAAAGCGTTTTTGTGCATTTTACTTTGTGTTTGATGGATGTTTGTAAATTATCGCCAAGCGAATCAAATTATTCTCACACATTTTGTTAAAATCCATACATTTCTTGATTACTACCCGACACTAGAAATCTATAAAGTATAATGACAAATAAATTATATTTACTCAGATTTTAATCGACGAGTAACTATAATAAATAATACAAAACCTGATCAATACAATGTAGTTTTTTAGGAGGGAAGATATAATTACTAAAATTAGGTTTAAAATTGTTATATCTACTATGTCATTTCGATAGCTAGAACGTAGCGATCCGTTAGTTATCCATTTGGGTAATAACAATGGCGCATCAAGTAGCAAAAAATTGTCCGCATTGTGCATTTGGTGTTATATTGAAATTTACTTCTTTGATGGGAATATCGAGTACAATTTTCACATGTAATCATGCGAATAATGCAGTAGTTGGAATAAGAGAACCTATTTTTTGCAAACTGAAGGCAGTTCCAGCAATTTTTTCCTTAATTTTACTTTGGCTATCCAGTTACTTTTGTGCAATGAGAACGTGCAGGGCAATCAAGAACAAGTTGATGTTATTTGATGTGTTACTCGAAGTTTTCGATTTAGTAATGTATGGCTTGGCTTTGATCACAATTATCCACTGCTTATTCAAGTATCCAAAAATTGATAGACTGCTGGTATATTTTGATTCCATCGTGAAAAATTTTGAAAACACTACATCACACCAGTTGTAATCCATCGATGATGTTATTCTCATTCGAACACGTACTTACATAAGTTTAATGATGCTGGGCCTTTACTTCTACGGTTGTACTGTATTGATATTTATGTTAGAAATTGATCCAGCCTGGAATGTAATTGAAAAAGTGGGAATATTACTTGCCATGTATAGCGGAATTATGCTTTTCACTGTAACAATTATATTTCTACGGACGCTCTTCTTCGTTCATAAGAAATTCAATAATTTCCTAAAATTGGACTTGGAAAATTTATTATACAAGGAAACCACCTGCCCTTTAGGAAATGAAAACAATTGCATTGTTATCTTACCAAGAGAAGACGTAAAGAAAATGCTGATAGCTTATAGTGACACATATATAGCATTCGTAAAGGTGTTAAAAGTATTTAATGATTGCTGCCATCCTATAATGCTGATTATAATTCTTATTGCGGTGTGTTTCTTTATCGCTGCTACTTTTGCAGTAATACTTTTTGCGGTATATCACCCTCCAATAACTTTTAAATTTTTAAGTGTTGTACTCGGACTGTTGATGATAACATTCTCAGGTGGTTATTTATTAACAAAATTTGCTGGATGTAACTCAATTGTAAGTATACAAATTATTTTATTGCATGGTTTATTTTGCACTTCCTGAAAAAGAAAGGTTTATCCACAATCGCTTTCGAGAACGAATACTATAAATATATATTTTAGAAGTAAATAACTTCCAGTATTTTGTATATTTATATTTTGAAAATCAGTAGATAATATTCTAGAATAATTCGTAGTTTTTGTTAGAACTAAATCAAACATTTATTGGTTGCGTTATAAAAAATGTCCCTTAACTTTCACTGGAATCATTGCTAAAACCATACCAGATACCAAAAATTGATATACCTATAACGAATTTTGTAGGAAATTTAATTTCTTTTGGTATGATTGTAGCATATATGATTTATTTAATTACATGAAAATGAGTTGGGTTAAAAATCTGATTATGTCACATCGCTCAGAACAACCGAATAATCGAATTTTTCTAAAAAAAAAGATAAAGTGGATGCAATGTCGAGGTCATGCAGGTATGAGATTTGACAGCGCCCTAGGTAGTTCTATGCGAATAAATAGGGGAAAGACCCCGGTTATGGCCATGTTAAGGAAAACTTCGACTTTAACGCTCTCAGTAAATTAAACAGATTAAACTATTGTCAAATTAAGAAATAATTAAGTAATATTTTAAGGTGAATATTTTATAATACGGTCCTGTCAGGTGAAAGAATTATTTTTAAGTATTGTAAAATAATCAAAATTTATGCTAGAGTGGTCTGCAGGACAGGAAACACGATGATGAATAAGGATTTTAGAAAAGGTTGATTGAACGCAAGTGTGGGGGATTCTTTGCATATTTGTGTTTCTAATGAGATATATTTGAAAAAGTTAGCACCTAATGTTGTAGAACAATTCAAATAAATGTAATTTTTGTCCATAAACCACCGGTTGTTGCCACGTTAATCCCTAGTTATCGTCAACTATAACCAGCTGTTTATATTGGCGTATAAAAATGAACTATAGATAAAAACGAGTTAAAAAGATATAACTAATTCATTGAATTAGTTCTTTGAGCAGTGGCTTTTATGTCTTAGGTAGTCGCTATGCTTCGATGTGCCTGCACCCTATTTTTATTGTTATGATGGCAAAACATTAACATAGGGGGACCAACGGTTTTACGTGCCCTCCGAAGCACGGAAGACCTCTACCTGCGATTCCTATTTTACTTTTTACCAGTGCCGTAGTAAATTATTATATTATTTTTGAACTAAAAATCTCATGGTAATTTTAAACTTGAAACTCAATATTACACACCAATTAAAAACAAAATTTATGACTAAAATTAATTAACATTGTACATACATAATTTGTTTCAGAACAGCGAAATACTAACACAATTGCAAACATTTTCATTAAGTAAACTACATCCTGCTGAAAAACTTCAGGTGTGTCTTCAATAAGAAATAAAAATTTCATATTACAAGTTATGCATTGTTATTGTTTTTAGTTTGAATGCTTTCTCTACGTTGCAAAAAAATACCCAATTAATTTAGAAGTATCAGAAATTATGCCGATTGATATTCAACTATATGCCAATGTAAGTAAGAACTTTGGTATTCGGAATTTAATAAGAGAAACCTACGCCACGCAGTATAATTTTATTTTGTAGATGTTGGCTACAGTTTTGACCTACGTCTTAGTCGCAGTACAATTTCAGTTTTTGGAACCCTTGGTTCTGTAGTTTAAAAATTAATATGCTCAGAGCCTACATTAAACTGTTGGTACCTTCTTATATGTATTTTAACACTTTGCATGCAAACTACACCCACAGGAGAGAAGATTCTTACAGAACACAGTCCTGAATTTCGGGAAAGAAGAGGAAGATATTACTATTAAGATGAATTGGTCAACATGTAATATTTAAATAGGGATTGTACTGTTAAAATGTGTATCCTGTATTTTATGAACTTCACTGTTAATTGGACCCCCTTCTGCAATAGGGAACCAACCAGTTTTCAGTATCTTCAGTATTTTCAGTATAAAGGTTTCAGTATCTATCAAAACACATAACAAAACGTTGGTTCCGATGCTCAATGAATGGCTTTAAAATGGATTTATATTCTGGTTCTCTTTTGTATAATGGAAAGCATCAAAATGATTGTTGGAAACAAATGATTGGAAAATGGCTGGTTCCTTATTGCAGAAGGGGGTCCAATTGTCTTTTATTGTATTAATATTTATTGACATTGTGATCAGAATTTTCTCACGTTTTTCCACTAATAATTACAGTACAACTTTTTTTTTCTACTTGCTATGATGTAATTTTACATAACTTTACCTAGATAGATGGCGCTACATATTGTGGTGTTTTTTCTGATATTTATATTTTTGTTAAATTTATACGATTCGATAGAGAATGAATTTTTTTACATAAGGGATCAATCTATCTGAATTCAATTGCTATGGCTTTATCTTCATCGAATCGCTTAAAACCAACATTTTCCAACAAAACATACGCGCTCCACATGGAGAATTTTAAAATTCAAATTGTACACTATACATAATTTTATTGTACCAAATCAACAAATGTTATCAAAAAATGCACAATTTTAGAAATCCAAATATTTGGCAAGAAAATAACTTGGATAATATTCTTAAACCACCACCATAAATTAACATAATCTAATTCTTGTTATTAAGTTTAGAATATAAAGTATCAAAGTAATATTTGCGTATAAATGGTGAAATTGCTTGATAAGACATTAAAACGCTGCATAAAGATTAATTAATTAACGATTAAAACTTAATAACTTCAATAAATTAATGCAACTGTTGGCCCACATCAACAGAGTGAATTGACCCATCCCAGGACAAAACTCCGGAATCCACTTTATATCATTCTTCAACGAAGACTTGATGTCAATTGATGTCAACCTGGCCCATCTTCAAATTCAGATTGAGAACATTGGCAATCCACTTTTCCTCGTATACTTGGGTAACATTTATATAAACTTACTAATAATAAAAAGCATTTAAAATTTGAAAACGAATCAATAATGTTGAAATTAATTAATTTGCAATACGAGTTTATTGAAATTGAAAAATTCATTGAACATACGGTAACTGCAGTAAATTTTGCAATGATGCACATCTTTTACCTTAGCATTTCAAATTTAGCTAGGCAACAAAATTTATTAGAAAAAACCAATATTGAAATTCCTTTAAACCCTTACGAAACTTTTCAAATAATTACTAGTGTAAGAAAATTGCAAAAAAAAATCCAAAATCGGGTTTCTGCGATTTTTCGACGGATTTCGTTAGGTAATTGTTGGTGCTTTAACATACTAAAAAACGTCCTCTCGGAACCCTGAGCTTCATATCGAATTCTTCGTCTGAAGTTGAAATTTTTTATAAAGAAGTGAAAATTATGTTTTTCGGCAAAATATTTTTAAAAAATTTCTATTTCAGCTATATTGTTATCATTTAACTCATTAAAAACCTGAAAACACTTAAAATATTTTAATAACATCCACGAAATCATGAAAATCAGAGTTTCCTAAAAATGGTCAGGGGGTTCTGATTTTTGGATATGTTTTAATGTTTGGGGTCCTAATAAAAGCCCTGAGTTGGCGACCTCGAAGACCGCCCGGAAGTGCCGGCATTTTAAAAAGATGGCAAAAACAAAACGTTTCTTCGCAATATTTCCTTACCAGTTGACTTTAGGACGAAAATGACTTCTATAAATCTTATAGGAGGACTCCAGGAGGAGGACTGGAAAGACCGCCGAAGGTGGAAGATAGGATGCGAGAAACGCCGTGAGGTGTAGCCCCACTCGCAATATATATATATATATAAATCTTATGGAGAACAAAATTTACTACAACTTTTATCTAAGGTAAATATCTCTAAGTCCAATAGTTGCTGAGCGCCAGTAGTGTTAAATAGAGCACATTTTAGAAAATATCAAAAACCCTCGATTTTGCTCTGATTTTATTTATATTTTTTGGTTACTCTCTCTAAAAAAGTCTATTATATGATAAAGTCTATTAATATAAAGAGAGTAACCAAAAATTATTAAAAAAATCAGAGCAAAATCGAGCGTTTTTGGAATTTTCCAAAATGTGCTCTATTTAACACTGCTGGCGCTCAGCAACTATTAGACTTAGAGTAAAATACCTTAGATAAAAGTTGTAGTAAATTTTATTCTCCATAAGATTTATAGCAGTTATTTTCGTCCTAAAGTCAACTGGTAAGGAAATATTGCGAAAAAACGTTTTGTTTTCGCCATTTTTTTTAAATGGCGGCACTTCCGGGCGGTCGCCGAGGTCGCCAACTCGGAGTTTTATTAGGACCCCAAACCATAAAACATATCCAAAAATCAGAACCCCCTGACCATTTTCAGGAAATTCTTCTTTTCATGATTTCGAGGATGTTGTTAAAATATTTTAAGTGTTTTTAATTTTTTTAATGAGTTACATCATAACAATATAGTTTAATTAAAAATTTTTTTTTAAATATTTTACCTACACCCTGTAGGCACTTAATTTTTAATTGTTAATTTTGATTGTCTAACTCTTTAAATAATTTCACGTAATAATTTTAAAGGGTTATGTAAATCAAAAACTATTTCTCGTTCATGTTTAGTTGTCTCTGCAATTTTAATGCGTATTTCGTATGTGTAATTGTAATATCTTAATCACACCGACATCGACATAATATTATGGCAGGCAAACATAGCAATGCAAAATAAGCAAATTTTTATTGAATAACGACAGTTTAAAATTACCTGCACGAAGAATACTTATGCATATTTTATCGCAATTTTATTGAAAAATTTGCTTTTTTTAAATTACAAAAATTTCTGTTTTTACTTTTAAATATTTATTGATAAATATTGAAACACCTAGTAAATAATATTTTATACTATACAAAATTTGTATTTGCATCAGTTGTGAACAGGTGATGAGTAGATACAATCCATTTATTATGAAAATGTGATTTTATAAATTAATTTAAATGTGGGTATCACACATTATCTTGCACATGTCATTTAGAATAAAAACGGTGCAGATAAAATTTGTGGCTACAGGTGGCTATTTATAGCGCATCAGATAAGCAAATATTTTATAGGTGGGATAGGTAGGTACCTACTTTTATTACGTTTTGAAAAGAAATTTCCTTGTTTATATAGCGCCGTATTTGAACTAATAGACTAACTAAAATTTGTTAAACGTGTTGCATATCCGTGAATTATAAAATAATAATTGTTTACAAGACACCTGGTGTTCGTGAATGAACACCGGGGTCTTGGAGCGTACCCTTAAAGTACGAACAATTACCTAACGAAATCCGTCGAAAAATCGCAGAAAACCGATTTTGGATTTTTTTGATCAAAATGTGCCCAATTTTCTCACACTATACGTGCATAGTTCATATTGAAAAAAATTTAATAATTTTTATTATGTCAGTTCCAATTTATTGACGATTACAATTAAACAAAATACTTTTGAATATACCACAATTTTTGTTAAAATCTAAAAGCAATCAGTGGGTCACCAAAGAACATAGTATAAAATTAGAAAATTTATATATTTATAAACAAAACAAAATGGTAATTGTAAATAATTTGCAACGTGGGCGATACTTTAGCAAATTAATTAACAGATTGCAGTCGGATGAACAGGTAAGCGAATTGACTGTCTTCCACAAGGTGTTAATTAATTAATCTGGAAACCTTAATCGTACTATCCACTTGCTGTTACCAATAAAGGGAAATTAATTTGAATTTGCCAAATCGTCATTAATTGAGCATTCACTCTATACCAAGCGTTACTAAGGGCGGTTTGAGTTATGCCGAACTTCCATTAAAACCCTCTATAATGAGGCGCAACACAAAACCATCACTTTGAACCCCAGTTTTGGTTCAAGCGAGGCATGTTTTTAAGAATTACCTTTGAAACTTATTTTCACGATAGGGAAATAATAAAATTATATGAACATTTACAGAAAAATTAAATCATCCTGACCTCACCCAAATTGAACGACGTTAATATTTACCGGGTGTGTGACACATTTATAACTTTCGCTTTCAAAAATTTACTTAATGCGGTTTTACTGTTTCTATAATGTTGAGATTCTCAATTTCGTATTCCTCTAATTTGAAATATGTAAAAACAAAACGCTATAAGATATTAATGTGATTTATTTTTTATTTTGGCGATTGATTCATACCACTTTTATTAAAAAATGATTTCATGTAAATGACCGCCTCCACATAACCCCAAAGGAGAAAGCCCAATGGAAACTGACTCCATAAAGAGAGTTATTTAAATGTGATTTTCGAATACATTTATAATTGCAAATTGCACAAGTAAACAACAAAGAATGTGTTTTTAAATGCCGTATTAATTTTTGTTTACGTGTATATCTATCCCCACAAACTGCACACTCGAATATATTTGTACTGTTAATTATAATATTGTAATAAAGGTAATAAAGTGTTAATTCCTTAGTGCCATAGTCTTCTTCATTGATGTCGATGGAATCGACGAAAGCAAATCTTCTAAATTAAATTTCACATTTTCAAACTCTTCTTCTTCAACTTCATTAATGGTCGACCTATGCCTTTCCATATTTTGTAAATCCTTAGAGACTGCCGGCACTTGAGCCATATTCTTGATAACACGTTTCGTTAATTTTGAAGACGTAGGGAATGTTCATGGATTGGTATAAAATGACCCTTCTACCAACATCTCAAAATGGTGACTGATACCATTTTATATTCCCCCAAGCGCCATCTAGTGCGGTATGTGTCAAATAGACTACCTCACGACTCGGAAGATCTGTCAAATTTTTTCCAAACAAATAATTACTCTGTGTAAAACGCCATAAGAGTAATGACGCGAACGATTTGGTCAATAGGATCGGCCGTTTATTAATTGTTGCAACAGGGAATAGCCGAGCAAAGAGTTTTCTGATTCAGAGAATCAGTTTGTGCATTCAACGAGAAAATGCTGCATCGGTTCCAAGATCGATGCCCACAGTAGCGATCATGGACGAATTCTTCTTGATATTTGATGCTTTGATAGTTTTGCACATTTGATTTTGTTAATTTCAGTTGATTGTTGTTTGGTGTTTCTAAAATTTGTTATTTATACTGATTGTTCATTTAAAACAAACTGATACCGTATTTGGGTTTTGTGTTTATTGGGAAATAATTTTGTTAATTTTAATTGGTTTTCATAATTATAAATAAATGCAAGAACAAAAAAATACTGTTAGCGTCAATTTAGACACTGCCAATGTTAGGTTAAGTTCAGTTTACCTACGGTATTACGATTGATAGTAGCTGTTATTTTATGTTCCTTTTTACTTACATTAAATTTATTATTATACAAGCATTCGATATTAACCTTGGAAAAATTTTGGAAGTCCAGAACTTAGTGTTTAAAGAAACCGCCGAGAATATTGTCGCAACCCTTAATGTTGTCAACGAGGGGTAGCGTAAACTCAGATAGTTTAATTAAAATTTAACCGAAGCTCGTTTTAATTTATATATTAAATAACAATGAACAACTTAACACTTAACGAAATAATAGGATATAAAAATAATAAATTCAACTTACAAAATAATTTCTTAACTTATGGATCCATCGAATTTCATATTACATCTTCCTTATTTTAACTACCCCTTTACAACCCATTCCAACTTTCATCTTCATTCTATTTCTAACTAACGACACATCCTTTTCACTGTCCAGTTACTACTGCCTTAACTAAAACCCCTATCACCACTACTTGGGTACAATCACCTCTAATAAAAGTACTAGCACATTTCCTGCACGTGTATCCTCATACGTTATCAACTTAATCATTTTGCAATCTTTTAAAATTTTAATTCTTTCACTAGACAGGACCGTATTGTCGAATATTTACATTAAAATATTATTTGATATTTCGTGTTTTGACAATACTCCCCCGGTCATGTAAACGACTGTCCCAAGGCGTAAAAATTGTAAGATACTTAAAATAAACTTCCTTCTCAAAATAATCAATGTAGGTATATCCTTATAACTTAACCTAAATACTAAATTAACTAAGTACAAATAATAATAAGAAATAAAATATAATAATAATAATGTAAAACAATCCAACTATATTTTACTAAACTTATTTTTGTGTGGAACGTTTGTTTCTTATGTAATACTAGAAATGCTTTAAAATATCATAATTTCGAAAACAAAAAAATTTTTTCCAGTCATTAAGAAAAGTTAAGCTTTGTTTTAATCATATTTGTTCTTCAAGAACGAGTTTCATTTACTGTGAACTTGTTTCTGTGAACTTTTTGTGAACTTTGGTGTGATGAGCGCCCTTTTTGGTGCGTCTTCAATTTGGCGGCTTAGTTTACACTTTTTAAACCTTTTTAGGTCGTGTTTAAAACTAACCTATGTAATTATATATTTTTTAGGTTGACTAACTCTTCACAATATGGTTTATTTTTCTTTAATGACTTATATCATGAAAGATATTTGATCTATCTAAATTTACACCGTTGCATTTCGAATATACATAACCTACTTTCTGTTACACTTTGTATTTATTTACGCATTACTGACGCATTATTAAATTTTTTTGTTTTAAATTAAATTAAATTTGTTATTACTAGAATGAAAAATTTCTTCCCCTCGAAATTGGTTATATTAAAGAGTTCTCGGTTTTGAGGGTTAGGAAATAAAACGACAATTTACTTCATCGACATGTTTCGGACCCTAAACGGATCCATCTTCAAGACTATATTGAAAATCAGAGATAAGGTTCATACAGTCACAGTTATACAAAGTAAAAAACACATAAAAATCAATAAATTAAGTTCACCTCGAAGCAAGATGACCTCGCCGTAACTCCCGCAAAAAGTGATCCTGGTGGATTGTAGAAGGCGCAATTGGTGAATCGTCACAAGAATATTGTACAGGATTAAACAGTTTCGCAATATAAAACATAAAATGTGAACATTACAGTAACTTTACAATAAAAATCCTTTCAACACAATTTGTACAATAATATTTATGATAATGATAAGCAATATCCAATTTGACAAATCTAAAGTTCGTAAAATCACCAGGTTGTAAAGATCATAGGCGTAACAAGTGAGCCAAAAAATAATTAATTCAACCACTAATAATTATTAAAAAACCACCAAAAGTAAAGAAGATCTTGATAAAACAGGAGCCAAAGCAAAAATCAAAACTCGCGGGCGAACACGAAACTGCCATCCTGCGGTCACTTATAAAAGCAGAGTAGTCGCCGTCAAAACGTGAAAAAATAGATTAGTTGTCCTTTCGTTTCTTGTCCCACACTTTAATAACCGATTTATACGAATTATCGATCTGTTCAAAATCTGTGATTTTATTGACGTTGTTATTGTTTATCAGTATATAGGCTGCTTCCAAAAAAGCTCGCTTCGGGAAGTTGCTTTCGCGTGCCAACACTTGAACATTTTCTTCACAAAACTGGTGGTTGTGAGAGCAAAGGTGCTCAGATAGTCCAGTCTTGTTTGATCCTTTCATGGCATCCAATCTACGTTGTCCCAATCTTTTAATTAAGAGTTGTTTTGATTGTCCTACGTATATTTTCTGACATTCACAGATAATTTTATAAACTACATTACTTTGATATTTCATTGGTAGTTTGTCCTTGGTTTTAGAGTAGACCAGGTTCGATAGTTTGTGGTCATTATAGAAGGCCAGGCATAATTGCTTGCCTCGGATGTAATCACGAAGTAATGTTTTCATCTTCGTAGCCAATTCAGGATGGAAGGACAATTTAAAATATCTTGGCACAGATTCAGGGACCAACGAGACATCCTCCAAAGGTTGCCTCCCTCTTCCTCGATCGAATAAAGTGCGTTGTATTAGACGTTCTGGGTAGTTATTTTTAGTCAGTTGATGTTTTAACTCTAACAATCTTTTTCCTCTTAGATTTGGAGTAACACATCTCAATATTCTCGCCTTTAGTGTGTTTACTACACTCATTTTGTGGGTGAGGGGGTGAGCAGAGTTGTAATTGAGCAAACGTTCACTAGAGGATGGCTTCCGATACAGGTCAGTGTACATGGACCCATCTTGCTTTACGCACACCAGGAGATCCAAAAAGGGGATGCATCTAGATTGTTCCAACTCATGGGTAAACTTTAGCAGGTTGTCAAATCCATTCAATATTTCCAAACAGTTATTAATTTCATTTGAAGGTACAGCTGTGAGCATGTCATCTACATAAAGCATAAAAAAAGGTACCTCAAACGTAATGGATCCCATAAAGTTCATGAGTAAATCATGTAGAACAATTCTGGAGAAAACCGGACTGCTCGGGTTACCCATGGCACTGCCCACCCTTTGGGAGTAAAACTCTCCTCTATATTGAAAATAACTTCTGTCGAACATTAGGGAAACCATCTCCAAAAATGTATCTCTGAGAATATCGGTGTGTGAGGATATGAGGTCCCAATTATTACATAAAGAGGACAAAACTGCTTCTTTGGACACGTTGGTGAATAAGGAGGTAACGTCAAACTGTAGTGTCCTTAATAATAGTATAGCAATAATTTAAGGTATTTAAGAAACGCTGACTTGCGTCTAGTATTTCTAGGTATGCAGGTTACACGTGTATTGTGGTTTGCACTTAATACTTGCAACATGCATAAAATGTAAGTCAATTGTTATTATAAATATAAGTTGCTAGTATTGCAATAAGTGAGTTAATTAGTAATTAATCAATAGTCAACAGATGTAGTCGTAAGATTATTTGTTATGGTATTGTAGTTGGACTTCGTAATAATGATTACAATAAATAAAAGTATTCATCATATTTAGTGATGTTCATCTTAATTACCCCTACAAGACAAACCTGCCCTACATGGCGATCCTGCGAAGCGGACCTAAGAAGAATCTTCTTATTACGAATTATGGGTAAATTGTGTGAAATGGAAAAGTGAAAAAGAAGAAAATTTTTTTAAAAATCGACCAAAGCAAGTATAAAATTTTAATAGAAAAATAATAAAATGGGAACAACAAAGTCTAAAGAATCGGAAGTCACCGACACAGGAGTAGTGAATACCAACGTTATTGTTGATGAACAAGTGCTTGGGGGACAAAAAGACATCAAAATAATGATGATTATTTTAACCATAGTGGCAGTGTTGTTTTTAATGATGAAAATACACAAGGAATATCGACGAGGTGTAAAAAAAGGTGTAGCCAGGAACATTACGGTGCAGACGTTAAAATCGTAGGAAGCAAGTTGGAAAAACAACAATCATCAAGTCATGGGTCGAAGCAAGTCATATGGTCAACAGGAAGAATTAGTGGCAGTTTAAATAATCAGTAAGTTAGGATAGTGTGTAAGTGTTCTGGTAATGAGCAACTGGGAAGAAACATATGCGCTGTTAGCACAGTTTTATGCTGCAATTGTTAGTGAATCCAAGGGGGTTTTAAAGAAAGACATCCCAAAATCAGCAGCAGTACAAAAAGATGTTAAAGATAAGGTAATCTTAAATTTTAATAAATACGTTAAATTAGTTACTACAGTTGAGAACTCTTTAGAGCTAGAACAAATATTAATAATAAAAAGAGATTTTGAAAAAATTAGGGAAAGAGTCTGTAGAACATTTAAAGTTTTACAAATAGATTATAAAGTACCGATTTCATATTCAACGTTAATTGATCCTTCTATTAAAGAAGAAATTCATATTACAGATTCAGATTCGGAAGAAATTAGTTCTGACGTAATTATTGACCCTTATATTAAAAAAAGAAAGTAGTCCGGAAGCAAAAATGGCTTTATCATCGATACAATTTTTTGATTTCGCGAGCAAAATTTTACCTAATGAATTTGATGGTTCACAGAGTAGGTTACAGTCATTTTTAGATTCGTTACAATTATTAAAAGCTAACTCTGAAGGACATAAAGATAATGCTATTGCTTTTGTAAAAACTAAACTTACGGGTAAAGCGCGAGATTTAATTACGGATACTGATTGTTTAGATGAAATCATTCAGAAATTAAAAAAGGGAGTAAGTAAAGAAAATTCAAGGTTAATAACGGCA
This sequence comes from Podabrus alpinus, assembly GCA_932274525.1. Classification (NCBI taxonomy): domain Eukaryota; kingdom Metazoa; phylum Arthropoda; class Insecta; order Coleoptera; family Cantharidae; genus Podabrus; species Podabrus alpinus. The sequence continues at coordinate 39,199,683 of OW026452.1, read as the reverse complement.
AAATTACTTAAATTGAAACAAAATAACAAAGAAACGACTAAATATGCAGCGGAAATTGATGCTCTGGCGTCTGAGTTAAAAAGAGCTTATATTAATGAAGGAGTTCCAACAACTACAGCCGAAACATATATTACTAGTACGGTCGTGGAATCAATGGTGAAGAATGCTGATTCTCAAAAAACCAGATGGATAATGGAAGCTGGTAATTTTTCAAATTGCCAAGAGGTTATAACCAAATTCGTAAATATTACTGGTGAGGACAATCCTAATGTTTTCTATACAAGTAACCGCGGAAATCACAGACAAAATCCGAGACAATTTAGAAATAATTATCGACGAAATAATGAGCGTCAAGGTAGATTTCAGGGGTATAATAATAATAGTTTTAACCGAAATTTTAATCGTTTTAAAGGTCAAAATTCATTTAGGGGTTATGGATCAGGTAATAGACAAAGATTCAGAAATAACAACACTAATACATTTATAAGAACATATTCAGCAGAGGACCAGGGAAACGTAGTAGAGTCCCAACGGGATCCATTGGGACAAATGTAAAAATTTTTAATATGGATCTGACACTTTCAAATTTTGTATTTGTAGAAACAGAAATGAGTGGGAATCGAAAAATAACGCTTTTAATTGACACGGGAGCTGATATTTGTTTGTTTAAAAGAACAAAAATTAATCCGGAACAGTTTGTAGATAGATCAAAAATTTGTAAAATCAATGGCATAACAGACGGGTACACTGAATCTATTGCAGTTACGGAAACGTTAGTTTACATCAATAATCATGCGTTTGATTGTAAGTTTCATATTGTTAACGAAAATTTTCCAATACCGGTAGATGGTATTTTAGGTAGAGATTTTATTTCAAAATATCAGTGTCAATTAGATTATAGAAACTGGACGCTAACGCTTCATAATGAATTTGTAATTACAACTATATCAATTTGCAATAGTTTAGAAGATGACGTATTAATGATTCCTCCTCGTTGTGAAGTAATAAGATATGTCAATAAATTGAAAAGTAAAAATGATTCGGTAGTATTGAACGGAATTTTAGCGCCTGGTGTTTTCATTGCTAATTCAATTATGTCCGGAAGTAATCCATGCGTAAAAATAATAAATACAACATCTGAAAGTGTGTCAATAAATAGTCATAATATACAAGTTAGGAAATTAGACGATTTTAATGTAGTTCCAATGGCTAAAAGTAAGGTAAATAAAGATCGGCAGGAAATTATTTTGGAGAAATTAAAAGAAAATATTCCGAAATTTGTCAAAGACGACATGAATAAGTTATGTAAAGAATTTTCTGATATTTTTGGTCTCAAATCAGAAAAATTAACTACTAATAATTTTTATCAACAAAAACTAAAATTACACGATAATTCACCGGTTTTTGTAAAAAATTATCGAACACCGAGAACGCAAAAACTTGAAATTAATAATCAGGTCAATAAAATGTTGATGGATAATATAATTGAGCGATCGTCGGCGGAATATAATAGCCCAGTATTATTAGTACCTAATAAATCTGCTGATGGAGGTAAACAATGGCGTTTAGTAATTGATTTTAGGCAACTCAATAAAAAATTAGTAGGAGATAAATTTCCTTTACCTAGAATTGATGATATTTTAGATCAATTAGGTAGAGCCAAATGGTTTTCGGTTGTGGATCTTATGTCAGGTTTCCATCAAATACCTCTTGAGGTAGATTCTCGTGATATTACATCTTTTAATGTGGATTCTGGATCTTTCAGGTTTACAAGGTTACCTTTTGGTCTCAAGGTCAGCCCAAATAGTTTTCAGAGAATGATGTCAATGGCATTTGCAGGGGTAGCACCTGAGAAAGCATTTTTGTATATGGATGATTTAATAGTAATAGGTTGTTCAAAGGATCATCATTTAAAAAATTTGAGAGTTGTATTTGAAACTTGTAGAAAATTTAATTTAAAATTAAATCCGGAGAAATGTATATTTTTTAGAAATGAAGTAACATTTTTGGGACATAAAATTACAGATATAGGAATTTTGCCGGATGATTCTAAATATAATGTTATAAATAAATTTCCAATACCAACAGATGCTGATTCAGCAAAGCGTTTTATTGCATTTTGTAATTATTATAGAAGGTTTATTCCAAATTTCGCTGAAATTGCAAAACCAATTAATAAATTAGCTAGAAAAAATACTATTTTTTTATGGAACAATGAATGTCAGGTGTCCTTTGACAAACTAAGAAATTCACTATTAAGTCCAGAAATATTACAGTATCCAGATTTCACTAAACAATTTATTTTGACTACGGACGCGAGTAAAGAGGCCTGCGGGTTCATATTATCTCAAAATTTTGACGGGAAAGAGTTACCTATAGCGTATGCATCGAGATCGTTTACTAAAGGAGAAATTAATAAATCTACTATTGAAAAAGAACTTGCCGCTATACATTGGGCTATAAAGTATTTTAGGCCATATTTATTTGGTACGAAATTTGTAGTGAAATCTGATCACAGACCTTTGGTATATCTTTTCGCTTTAAAGGATCCATCATCCAAACTCACCAGAATGCGGTTAGATTTAGAAGAATATGATTTTCATATAGAGTATATAAAAGGGAAAGATAATGTGGGGGCATTGTCTAGAATTAATATTAATGAATTAAAAGACATGATAAATAAAAATAATGAGGTATTTGATGTTACTAGGGCAATGTCACGGAGACATTCCAAAGCAATAGAAATTAGCAAATCGGAAAGCAAAGAAATAATCTCAATGATACAAGAAACTTCAAATGCTGATGATATATTACGTTTACCAGTTTTAAAGTTTGTGATTAAGCCCACTTATCTTAGGATAATTTTGGGAAAGCGTGGTAAACCCAGTTTTCACAGAGAATGGCAGATTACTAACGATAATTTTTCTTTAGAGAAAATATTATCTAGGCTAGAATTAGAGGCCGGTAATTTGTGCATTAATAAAGTGAAACTGAGTATGAATGATCCTATATTTAGGCGGTGCACCATAAATAAATTTAAGGAAATAGGATCAAATGAGCTCAAGAAATTAAAAATTTTATTAATAAGGGATCCCAAATTAATTAATAATTCCAGCGAGAAAGAGAAGTTAATTGAGATGTATCATGATCATCCTCTCAAGGGAGGTCATTGCGGACAGAAAAGGTTGCTAAAGAAATTAAGAGTAAATTATAGATGGAAAGGAATGTCTCGTGATATAGCAAAATTTGTGAAAAGGTGAAAAAAATGTCAGTTAAATAAAAACAAAGTAACGCATACAGAACCTATGGTTATAACACCAACTCCACAAAAGGCATTTGATATTGTTTGCATAGATACAATCGGTCCATTTTTAAAAACATCAGTTGGTAATATTTACGCAGTTACAATTCAATGTGAATTAACGAAATACGTAGTAGTTGTACCTGTTCCAAATAAAGAAGCAAACACAATAGCAAGGGCAATTGTAGATAATTTCATTTTAACTTATGGAACTATGAAAGAAATTCGTACGGATATGGGTACGGAATATAAAAATGAAGTTTTAGACAAATTGTTACAACTTATGAACATTGAGCATAAAATTTCAACTGCATATCATAGTCAAACCATTGGGGGTTGTGAGAGAAATCATCGAGTATTAAACGAATATATAAGAATGTATGTAAATAGTAATCAAACTCATTAGGATCATTGGGTTAAATATTATAGCTTTTGTTATAACACAACACCGAGTGCATATCATAATTATACGCCTTATGAGCTAGTTTTTGGTAAGAAAAATGAGTTACCTAATTCAGTAATGGGAATGACTGTTGACCCTGTGTATAATATAGATGCTTATTATGCGGAAGTTAGGTATCGGTTGCAATTATGTGACTGCAAATAGTCACGTTAATGCTTACCTGCAGAAGGTAAAAGAAAAACGTAAAATTGAATTTGATAAAAGGACCAATACTTTGAATGTGAAATCAGGGGATTTAGTATTAGTTAGTAATGAAGCTAGAACGAAATTTGATCCGTGGTATAAAGGACCATTCCCGGTAATCGATTGTGATGGTGTAAATTGTACTATAAGAAATGATAAAGGACATTCAGTGACGGTACATAAAAACCGCGTAAAACTATTTAAAAAGTGAAATAATAATAATAAGTACGATGTACTATTGAATAGGTTGAGTTAATAGGTTAATTGAGTAATTATAGTAAAATAAGTAGCTACTTATACATAATATGCAATTGCAAATAATTAATGAGTTAAGATATTTTTGTAATATTAGATTTAAATTTTAATATTCCTATTTTTTTGAGAATGCCTTTCAAATAGTACTTACTGAAAGTCATTCTTGCGAAAAGGTAGATGTAGTGTCCTTAATAATAGTATAGCAATAATTTAAGGTATTTAGGAAACGCTGACTTGCGTCTAGTATTTATAGGTATGCAGGTTACACGTGTATTGTGGTTTGCACTTAATACTTGCAACATGCATAAAATGTAAGTCAATTGTTATTATAAATATAAGTTGCTAGTATTGCAATAAGTGAGTTAATTAGTAATTAATCAATAGTCAACAGATGTAGTCGTAAGATTATTTGTTATGGTATTGTAGTTGGACTTCGTAATAATGATTACAATAAATAAAAGTATTCATCATATTTAGTGTTGTTCATCTTAATTACCCCTACAAGACAAACCTGCCCTACAAAACGATACCAACACATAATCTCTTGGAAGGGTAGTATTGTTGATTGTCTCCATAGCATCAGCTGAGTTAAGCACCCCAAAAGGAAGCTCCGGTGTCACCTTATCCAAGATCGAATTAATGTATCTCGCTATCAAACCAGAGGGTGATTGGATATACAACTGACAATTGGTCTTAAAGGAATGTTCTCTTTATGCACTTTAGGTAAGCCGTATATGAGAGGGGGGCGAGCATTATAATGTGTGAGCTGTTTTTTAGTAGATGAGTCAATAATTCCGCCTTCAAATAGTTTCTTTGCAATTTGACTGAACTTGCTTGTTTTGTCCTCTTTATGTAATAATTGGGACCTCATATCCTCACACACCGATATTCTCAGAGATACATTTTTGGAGATGGTTTCCCTAATGTTCGACAGAAGTTATTTTCAATATAGAGGAGAGTTTTACTCCCAAAGGGTGGGTAGTGCCATGGGTAACCCGAGCAGTCCGGTTTTCTCCAGAATTGTTCTACATGATTTACTCATGAACTTTATGGGATCCATTACGTTTGAGGTACCTTTTTTTATGCTTTATGTAGATGACATGCTTACAGCTGTACCTTCAAATGAAATTAATAACTGTTTGGAAATATTGAATGGATTTGACAACCTGCTAAAGTTTACCCATGAGTTGGAACAATCTAGATGCATCCCCTTTTTGGATCTCCTGGTGTGCGTAAAGCAAGATGGGTCCATGTACACTGACCTGTATCGGAAGCCATCCTCTAGTGAACGTTTGCAAAATCGCTACTACCCCACCTTTTGCATTCAAAAAAACCCCACGTACTGGACTATTGGGACATAAGAGATAATCTTTACTTAATTTTACTTTAGTTATATTATCTAGTTTACCTACGTGTATGTCTTGGCTTAATTCTTTCAATAAATCTATATTTTCGGGGGTTCTGTTACACTGAATTTTAGGTTTGTGAGTTTCTATTGAAACTTGATCTCTTTCTAATCTAATAGCCCAAGTAACACACTATCGTTTATTAGACGTTTATTTTTGGGATTAGTGGAGGGGAACGCTTACTTTATTAGGTTAGCACATTAGCATGTAAATCTTCGACACAAGAAGAACTGTTAGTCAGTAGTTACTAAATTTCATAGCATTTGTATGTGATTTAATAAAAGTTAACAAAAGCAGAATACAATTATTCAATCAAAAAACTAAACAACAGGGATAATTGGTCTATTTTTAGTATAGGTCTAAGTTTCGTTTATAAGTTAGACGTCTATCATATATATACTGTTTATATACGAATACCTAAAATAGCCATATATTATACGTTATTTTTATACCATAATTTTAATGCTATAATTTTGAACTACGGAATATATGTTGAATGATCGTTTAATATAGACGTAAACAGCTAAAACAGTTTTTCTATGCATAATTGGAATTGTAAATACGTTCAATAGATGATTTTTATATGCGGTTAAATATCGCATATAACTTTCGTAAAATATACGTATTTTATAGAATTTTAAATACGTTCAATAGATGATTTGCAAATACGGTTAAATTTCACATATAACATACGTAAAATATGTGTATTTTATAGCCCTACAAGTAAACGATTAAACGGTATTCGAGCGAGCGTTTGTTATTTGGAATTGTAGATACGTTCAATAGATGATTTGCTAATACGGCTAAATTTAGCATATAAAATACGTAAAATATGTGTATTTTATAGCCCTACAAATAAACGATTAAACGGTATTCAAGCGAGCGTTATTGTTATTTGGAATTGAAAATACGTTCAATAGACGAATTTTATATACGGTTTAATTTCGCAAATAACATTCGTAAAATATGCGCATTTTATAGAATTTTAAATACGTTCAATAGAAGATTTGCAAATACGGTTAAATTTCGCATATAACATATGTAAAATAGAGAGAGAGGGTTATGGGTTTCTATTCTAATATGTAAAATATGTGTTTTTTAATTCCTTCCCCAAGTAAATTATTAAACGGTATTATTTATTCTTCTACCTATAGTCGAAGAATTATCTTGTAGAAGAATAAAACGATACAAGGATTAGTACCAATCTAACCAATTCTCTACACGCTAAAAATTATTTGCTTCCGTTAAGTAAATATCATTTGATTCAAATATTATAAGGTACTTTTGTATACAGGGTGTTGAATGAGTTAGCCGTTCATAGGATATTTACATGTAAAAACTTATTTATGCAAATTCCTGCTTCCCTAATCATTTTAGAAAAAAAATGAAAGACAAAAATCATGCAGAAAAATAAACTACAAATGATAAAAGAATTATTTTCATCTAGCTTTTACTTAAAGTGGCAAAAAATGCTTTTGAAATTGTTCAAATTTTCATTTATCAGACTAGCCATGAAAGTTTCCAAGGTAATTATTTTTGATAAGTATTAAAAAACAATTGCACTTTGTTTACAGTTTTGCACTTTATTAAATTTTAATTTCATAAAATGGAAGCAAAGTACACAATTAGTGAAAAAAATCAATTTTTAAAACTATATTACTCTGGAAACAGTATACGTATGGTACGAGATCTCTTTGCTGGTTTATACCCAGAAAGACCAATCCCTACTTATTCGACAATTAAAAATGTAATTGATAATCAAAATCAATATGGATCTGTATTTAAGCCGTCATGCAGAAATAAAAGAATAAATTTAGAAGAAATCAATATTGGTGAAGCTCCAGGTACCGATATCGAAACAAATGTAATTGCTGCCGTAGTGAATAATCCTTGTATCAGTACAAGAACAATTGGTGCGGAGTTAAATATTCATCACACTACGGCGTTCAAAATTATAAAAAAACATAAATTTATATCTTATAAGTTCCAAAACCATCAAGAAATTTTTGAAGAGGATATATACAAAAGAAAGATTTTCTGTGAAAGCATTATCGAAAAGGCCAATTTGGATAAAAATTTTATTAAAAATATTTGTTTTACCGATTAGACAACGTTTAGTATTAACGGGGAACCAAATGTTCAAAATTATCGGTTTTGGTCCACCGAAAATTCTCATTTAATGATCAACAATCGTTCACAGTATCGCCAAACTGTAAATGTTTGGGCAGGGATATTAGGAGCAAACATCATCGGACCATTTTTTTTGATGGAAATTTGAATGGACTAAAATATCTAGAAATGTTACAAAACGAAATTGGACCGGCAATTGATATTGTGGCAGGAGAAAATAACGTAATCTACTATCAACAAGACGGATGTCCGGCACATTATACTAGAGATGTAACCAATTATTTAAATGAATGTTATCCCAATTCTTGGATAGGACGCAATGGACCAATAAACTGGCCAGCTCGGTCACCAGACTTGGCTCCAAATGACTTTTTTTTTGTGGGGTCATTTAAAATCTAAAATTTATGGTGAACGATACCAAAGTATTGATTTATTAAAAAATAAAATTGTGGAGGAGTGTGGCAATATTACCGAAAGACAACTTGCGAATGTACGATGTAACTTTTATGATAGACTTGGTTTTTGTTTAGCTGAATATGGAAACCTGTTTGAACATTTGCTGTAAATTTAATTATTTCTTAATGTTTGTAATTGTTTATTATTAATAATTTATGTAATAAATAAATTAAATTGTATTTATTTCATGGCTATAGTCTGATAAATGAAAATTTGAACAATTTCAAAAGCATTTTTTGCCACTTTAAGTAAAAGCTAGATAAAAATAATTCTTTTATCATTTGTTATTTATTTTTCTGCATGATTTTTGTGTCTTTCATTTTTTTTCTAAAATAATTAGGGAAGCAGCAATTTGCACAAACTTATTTCATTGAGAAATAAGTTTTTACATGTAAATATCCTATGAACGGCTAACTCATTCAACACCCGGTATAAGCAAATAGACCGTAAAATTATTTTTAAAAAATACACTTTCGTTGAAACAATAACTCCGGTATATTTGGATTTAGTATTATGGTAGTTTCAATTGAAAAATCTGCTTTGAGAAATATAATTCCGTATACTTGAGTGTAGTGTATCGTATTTTGATTAAAAAGCATATTTTACTGAAAATAATGATAACATATAAATACTTGACTGTAACACATTGTATTTTAAGTTAAACATAACAGTTCCTCAATTTGACATCACAGTACTGTGGTTTCTAGTATATGAGTAGTTCAATAGGATAATATGATATTTTTGTTTTAAGGTAGTGCTGTGTGTTAAAATGAATAAGAAAGGCTCCCGATGCCAAAATGAATCATATATTCGAAACAAGCACAAAATTCTAAGTCGAAAGACACTTTAAAAATTTGCTCTACGAGAAATTTTCATTTTTCAAAATTTCAATTTTCTAAATTTATTTGAGTCTCTCAGGATGAATGAAACATGACAAAGATTGCTAAATCTAAATAAACTGATGATTGTCACATCAGAAATGAAACAAAAAACTTAATTAGCTCAAAATTTGTAAAAATGTATTAATCATGATAACCTAGAAAAATTTAAGAATTTGTAAACCAATTTACTCTACAAATAACATTCTCTGTAAAAATGTAAGCATATCAAAAATTATGTAATTGTTTCATGCATTTAATGTGTATATTTTCAACGGATAAATCAACAAATTAGTTAATAAGGGTCATATTTGTGTAACGCCCCTGTAAACAACCAAGAAAGACGAAAATGAATCAATCAACAATCCATAAAATTGATAAAAATGGAATGTACCAATCAAACTGCTCGGGAAGATGTTCCAAACGAAATCGAGGTTGATACAGAAGAAAAATCTACAATAAAAATAATTTATTAGAAAGAAATAAATTCAAAAATACATGGATTTGACTCACAAAATTCAAACAAGAATACCAATTGTATCGATATTCGATCAAAAATGAGTTCACCTCTAGTAACTCCGCTGTGTGCACGCATTTTTCGATGCTCTCCGAAAAATATTATTTACCCGAATTTGGAGGTTAATCAAATTCATTTGACTTCGGAGAGGTTAGAAAGTTTCGTTTGTCCAACGTCGATTCTAAAAATAGATGTCAAGGACATAAACAAATGCAATGAAGATGTTGTAATTTACATATAAAAAATTTTCTGAATAACAAGAAAATCATTGCAAATTAATGGAACAACTTACCTCAATATTTTTGGAGATTCTCAATGGGAAGGATGCAAATACGAGCACAAATTTAAGCACTAGTCAAAGTAAAGTACCACTTCAAATGACATCCAGCAAAGTGATGACAGGTGGAGAAAAGTTGAATCGTTGCAAGTAAAGATTAAAGCAGGGCGCACACACAAACAGCGAATAAATGATATCCTTTTTTGAAAATAAAAACTGCGATATATTCAGGAGCCAGGTACAGTGAATTTATGATTTCTATAATTTGTTAAAATTTTGCCTTCAGCGTGTTAATAATAGGATTTGAGGAAAAGACTTCTAACAGAGTGTATTCTTTGATACCCTAAGTGATAAGTTAAATATAATCAAAAGTTTTACAATTTTCGTCAAAAATATTTTAAGCTTTAAAATAAGCAACAAATTTAAATTTATAAACATTTAAGCCCGCTAATGTAAAGCGAAAGTCTTGATTGGCTTAAAAATCAAGCAACTTGGGACGAAGAGAGGAAACCTCTTTGTTTCGAACAATTATTTGTATTAATTTTCTTTTTTTAACTATAATAAAATTTGTATGGGAGTTGATGAAAGTTTTTTATTTCTTTTTTATTCAAAAAAGGAAAGCAAAAGTTATAAATATCCTGAGAGAGCCAATGAGCATGATAAGATCGCCTCTAATAATTAATTTCGAACCACAAGGGACCCACTCCCTGAACGACTCAACCCGCGAGCTTAGTAAGAAGGGGCAATAATGTGTGTACCTTCCTGTGCCTAACATTTTATTAGGAGGAGGACATAGCAGTAGGTATAGTATACCTACATTTAAACGGATCGTACCCTTTATTAATTTCAAGTACTTTTTATTTTTAGAAAACAACTGTAGTTATAAGAAGTCAACATTTCGCCCAACCTTATTTTGTAGCCTTCTTCGGGACTAATTACACTGTTGACAATGTGTAACGATTAGTTGTTAAAATTTAAAAAAAACACAATTCTTTAAATATGTATTTTTTCAAATTTTAACAACTAATCATAACACATTGTCAACAGTGTAATTAGTCCCGAAGAAGCCTGCAATAAGGTTGGGCGAAATGTTGACTTCTTATACAGTTGTTTTCTAATTGTGTTACCAAGTCCAAAAACCTGTAAATTAATAATCATTGATAAGATGATGGACGATAATAGTACTTCAATAAAAGCATAATATTTTGAAATAAACTTATTTTATTTAAATCAATAGTTATAAAAAATTATTTCATTAAGTAGATTATAAAAAATAAAATTTAATTTTTAAACTTCTTTCGACCTGGCGGGGGCTTGTTTCAGCCAGTCTTTCACGGCTTCTTCGATTGTTTTATCTTTCAGATCTGAAGGGTTTGTAACGATCTTTTTGACTCGTCCAAATTGCCCCTTGGGTAGCCAGGGTTTTTTATAGGACGTCTTGTCGATTTTGCACTTACTTCTTACACTCGGGCGCCAAAAGCTTTTTATAGGCAAAAACTTTAAAACTGAAATAATAAAACAAATGGTTGTTTTCGGAAACTTTAACAATGAAATTTATTTAATTAACTATATACAATATAATAAAAAAAATGGTTTTCACAACTTGATTTTATTTTATTCTGATCTTGAAATTAACACAGTACGGCACTGGAGTTCTTGAGAACTCATGTACATAACATAACCTTGATAATTTGACAGTTAATATTTAATTAAATTACTAAGTTTGCTACTGTGAAAAATAAAACAAACAAAACAGTTTTACTTTACTTGCGGGTTTTTTTGACAGCGGAGATTTTTAAGCTACTGAAGGTTCGGTTAAAAAGATAAACTGTATCTTTTACGGAGAAGGTCAAAACAAGTGATCTCTTACTTGGAACTTTATATAAAAGTTTTTATATACGGTGGAAGTCAATAACTGACTTCGGGAGCAAATCGGACCTCTGAAAACAGGTAAGCATTAATTCTTGATGAGAATTAATCTAACGGGATGTTTCGTTTTAGCAGATGGATATGATTGTCTAGAGACGTAAACAACCACTGGATGGGGGTTTACTAACGTCTAGAAACATAAACGATAGCTAGGATCGGAGAATCGAATGTGCTTGTCTAGAAACATAAACAACCACGGGATGGAAATTTACTAACGTCTAGAAGCATAAACGATAGCTAGGATCGGAATGTCGAATGCAATGTCTAGAAACGTAAACAATACATCGACCGGAAAGGTGATCTTTGATCGGATACTTTTCGGAACGGAGATCTGATCTTAGATGCTTTCTGCAAATTTTTAATGACCCTACTTGTGGGAAGCGGGTAAACTTAAGAAATTTTGTATTTCACTAACTGCCTCTGTCTATTTAATTTCTAAGCATAACCGCATAACTTGCTTATCAAATTTTCAATGTAGCAAACTGTAACTTCAAAATCCGCCCGGGACGGTATGCAACCAATCGTGCAATTATGTTAAAGATATTTTTAAAAATGTAACGATTTCAAAAATGAATTTAAACTTAAACATAATAAATCTTTACAGGTTTAATTTTAAGTTCCCCAGTTTAATTGCATCTGAAAACAAGTAATTTATTGTAAGTTGATAAAATTCTAATATAATAAAAAAAACCTTTTTCCGTAAACAGCTCGCATTAATGTAGTTATTTTAAATGGTAATTTAGGAATGCCTACATCATCCGTTTTTCGGTTGCGACCAACCCAATTATACCTATTTAGACGCTAATGTGTTTGATAACAAATACTTCATCATATTCATAGTCGCGGTTCTTATAACCGTTCCTCCGATAGCAGATAACCGATTTACCTAAAATGACAAAAATATACAACTGCATATGGGTTTTCAGTATAAAATTTACCAAATATTTAAAATTATCCTTATCCTGCAAAAATGCTTCCATATTTAGCATATCATCTATGCTTTGCAATGGTGTTATCGGCAGATTTATTGGTTCCGATAAATTTTGAATATTCTCATTGGCAGTCATCATTTTAAAGATTTTGTCGATTTTCATCGCAGTTTGGTCTTGTACTGTCTTCATATGCTGCAGGATCGATGCTAATTTTGCGGAACTCATCGGAACAACATTGGACGTACCGGTAGTATCATTCTCGATTATATTTTCTGTTAATGAAGGTGTTATGGTCGCCGTTAAACCAGCATCACCGACCACTGAGGGATGAGTAACTTCAGAAAATAAGGGACGACGACGCGGTGTTTGATTTACACTAGTATCAATAAATTTTCAACATTTTCTGGATGTATTTTGTTTTAATCTGTAAAATTAATAATTTTATAAGTTATAATTACAGCATGCATCTAAAAATTTACCCATTTCGTTTCCTTTTTCCTTTATTTTCCTTACATTGAACACTGATGTCGTCGTCACTGGAACTACTAAAATTACAATAAAGTAGAAAACATACCACATATTTTGCAAATGAAAAATTATACATATTGTGGTGTTCAGTTCGTTAAATTCGAAGCCACGACAGATATAAATTTTGAAAGAATTAATTTTTTTACCTTTATTTTCTCGTCACACTCAAAATTCAGTTTTTTTTTATCATATGTGATAACTTTTGTTTTGAAATAATTCAATTCTTCAATTTTATTAATTTTTTTGTTTAATAAAATTTTTTTACAATACAAAATATGGGTTAGTAAATAATTATGTTCATACATAAAGAAATTAATTGCGCTTCTATAATAATTGTTCAGTAGATAAAAAAAAGTCATTCAGTTTACAAATACACATGTGATTGAATAATGTTTTGAAGTATTAATTTTCACTGGTTTAATGTTTCAAAAAAATGCTAAATACCTTGTCTTTGTTTTGAATTTTGTTTATAACACTCGATAAACACACCAACTTCATATGTAGGTTGATTTCCAATTTTCCAAACCAATTTATCATGAACCAAATCCACAATAGTTGAATTTTGCAAATAATTCGTGATTAATTTTGCAACCATCAAATTTCACCAACATTGACCACTTTTTATTCCTCTTACTAGTAATTTTCTTAACTTTCCACTTCGGAAAACCATTTAAGGGATCCACTTCGTATTCCACTTAGAAAAATCCGCTTTATTAAAAATTAATCTCATCGATTGAAAAATCACCGTTTGATCTCTTTGTTCATTTCAGAACGAATACGTTCATGCCAACTTTGTAGCCGAAATTTCTTTATCACGCGTGTGCAATTTTTGATTCAGGTCCTCTGATTGGTTGATTTGGTTGATTTTGGCTCATAATTTCAAAATGTGTCCGGTAATGGACGTAAACGAAACTTTGCAAATCTTGCGAGTGTCAGTTCGCGCACTTATGTTTTTTAAAACTCACGCATGACTTTAAACACATCATTTTTAATTTAAAATTTTTATAATACAAATAATATTTTTGATTCATTTTAATAAAAACAAATCTAGTCCTTTTTGGAACATACTCCAGACTTTTAAATTTAATAAATTTGAAGAATTATTTTGTTAAATTTTATTGACCATAAAAGATTTTTGGTGCATAACGAAATTATAATATTGACATGATAAAATTATTTTATTAAATTTTGAATTTATTTTTATTGAAAATTTTTTGTAAATTGTAATTTTGTTGAAGACAGTTCAATATATTTCTGTTGATGTTAAACTCGGATCATCTATGGTAAAATTTCTAAAAGCTAATAATTGTGGTTCATCGTCTGCATCACAATTACTTGTGGAACTGGTGGATTCCGCAATCAGGAGTTTACAGCGATCTTCCGCAACGCCATGGTTATTGTTATGTATGAACATAGCATGCATATGCAAAGCACACTGTTTCATTGATGGTTGCCAAGCAGAATAACAATAACAAGTAGAACGCAAGTGTAAATAACGTGTCAAGTTGAAAAATAAAGTTTCCTTAAATTGCAATAAGAGTTTGATTTGTAAGACATAACAATTGGCGACGAGGTAAATCGAAAGAACAATATTTGAACAATTTTAATAGTAAAATCGTGTGAAAAAAATAATTCCAAAACCACGCGGTAGTTATGTCGACTTTTGTAGGTGCGGTTCCACAATATCTGAATTCTAATACAGACTTCATAATTTATGAAGAACGCTTGAAGCATTTTTGTTCAGCTAATAAGATAATAGAAGAATCTGTAAAAATTGGGTTATTGTTGAGTCATTTGTCGGAACACGTATACGGTACTTTAAGAGACCTGTGTTATCCAACAGCACCAGAAACAAAAAGTTACATCGATTTAACAACGCTATTAAAACAGCACTACAGTCCTAAAGTAAACACCTACCGGGAAAGGATAGAATTTTACGAAGAAAAGCAACTCTCTGATGAAACCAGCAATGAATGGTACGCTAGAATTAAAAAACTATCAGTAAATTGTAATTTTGGAACCGATTTAACGAAGATACTGAGCGATAAGTTTGTAACCGGTATGAAACCTGGACCAATCCTGGACAAGTTAGTCGAGCAAGAGACATCGAAGACAGTCCAAGAACTCCTCGTAATAGCCGTGTCGAAGGAATTCGCAGTGCAACACGCCCAAGGACGAGTACATGCAATCGAAACTGCAAAAACTAATCCACGAAACGGTAGATGGCAGCAAAAAAATTTTCCAAGCAGCAAAGTCAATCCAGATCGAAATGGCACCGACTCGTCAATCAAGAAGACAAAATGCAATTGTTGCGGAAAAAACACAGTGGCATATGTAAATACGCAAATTACAGGTGCAACGCATGTGGCAAAAATGGACATTTACAAACTGCATGCAAACAGGTAAAATCAAAGCAAATAAATGCCGTTACCCAACATGTAGAAGAAGTAAGTGTACCCATCGAAACCATCTACAACATAGGCAATAATACAAAACCAATCGAATTATATGTAAAAATAGGTAATGAAATTGTGTATATGCAATTAGACTCAGGTTCTGCAATATCAGCCATATCTGAAGAACTCTATGTTGAACGTTTTAAAAAATTGTATTCTATTCAAAAATCAATTTCAATATTTAAAGGTTACACCGGGGAAACAATTATTCCAGAAGGATTTATTACGGTTAGTCTAGAATTTAAAGGTATAAAGAAGGTAGTAAAATTGTTTATTATTCAAAAAGCAAATGTAGCTTTATTAGGTAGGGATTTTATTCATGAATTTAACATCACTTTTAATCCAACAGCAATCAACTCTGTCGATTCAGTGAATGCCAAAATAACGTTAAAACTCAAGCCCAATGCAATACCCAAATACTCACCTCCAAGACCAATACTCCTAGCATTGAAAACCAAGAGGAAGAAAACCAAGAGCCAAAAAGAAATAGAAGAAATAAATTCGACACACGAAGGAATTGTCAGAACCAAGTCAATCGCAAGATCATACTTATGGTATCCAGGATTAGATAAGGATATCGAAAAAGTATGCAAATCATGCGAAAGTTGCTTGCAAGTTCGACCAAGTCCACCCAAGTGTTACGTCGAATGGCCAAAAAGTTCCAGACCATTTCAAACTATAAATATCGACTTTTGTCAATTATACAATAAACAGTTTTTAATAATAATTGATAATTTTACGAAATGGCCCGAAATTTACGAAATGAATCGGATTACAACAAACGAAACAATCGAAAAATTAAGAGATTGCTTTTCTAGGTTTGGTCTTCCAGAGACTGTCGTATCCGACAATGGACCTTCCTTAGTATCGGAAGACATGGAACAGTTCTTGTATAATAATGGTATTAAACATTTACTGATTTCTCCACACAATCCACAAAGTAATGGTTTAGCCGAAAACGCAGTCAAAACGTTTAAAAATAAAATAACGTCAGCTACAATCGATCCTAAAAATAAAAATTTACCAATATCGACATTGATGGCTAGATTTTTGTTAACGTACAGAAATACACCTCATTGTACAACCAAGGTTTCGCCAGCAGAAGCCATGTTCAATTGGAAATTGAAGATAAGACTGGACTTACTTCACAAAAACAAGAACAAATACTACAAAAATGAAGACATGTCAAATGTTCGAACTTTCACTGTAAAGGAATACGTAATCGTTCGAGATTATCGTAACCCGAACAAGAAGGCATGGATTAATGCTCAAATTATCAAGCAAGTTGGAAAAGCTACATATTTTTGTCAACTTGAAGACGACAAAATTTGGAAAAGACATCCAAACCAAATACGTAAAAGAGCAACGTTAAAAAGGGATGAGGAGAGGGTGATAAACGACCCACGTACAATCACTACAAAGAAAATTGGAGTACAACCCAGTACATTCACTCCGAATGACGAATTTCCTCCGAATGAAGAAATTCCTCCGAATGACGAACTTCTACCTGTCCCCAACGAATTGGCATTGACTGAATCGACAGTAAGGGTTCGTAAACGTCCTAAGTATTTAAATGATTATGTGTAATTTTGTATTTTGTTATGTGTAATTATGTATTTGTTAATTGTTTACTTATAAAAGAAAGGGGGAGATATGTTATGTATGAACATAGCATGCATATGCAAAGCACACTGTTTCATTGATGGTTGCCAAGCAGAATAACAATAACAAGTAGAACGCAAGTGTAAATAACGTGTCAAGTTGAAAAATAAAGTTTCCTTAAATTGCAATAAGAGTTTGATTTGTAAGACATAACAGTTATCTACAAAGATACAAACACACAAAATGCTCTCTGGCAATTTAAAAAAATATTATTTACTTACCTTCTGTAAATAAAATTTTCGCTACATTATATAACGGCCACTTATTTCTTGGCGAACTCAAATTGTGCACCAACTTTAGAAATGCTTCATCTGTCTTCACAATTGGCCAATAGCATCTAGTTGTTCCTATTAGCCATATAATGGGGACAATGGCAACCTTCAAATTCAATTGCGGCATACATTTTTAAACTCAATTGTAATTTAATAAAAAAATTTTGCAAAAATATCAGCAACCAAGCGTGATTCGCGTAACAGCACAGCGTAACAGTCCATCTTTTTATTTTTCGTTAACCAAACGCAAGATAAAATTCGAGGTGCAAACGGGGCAAAGTGTTTTCTAATTGGAGTAAATTACATCACGTGTGATTACGTGTAATCTTTCAGCGCGAAAATGCACTGGATGTGCACGTGAATAGAGGCAATATGATGACACTGCAACGGATGTATGAACCATCAGGAATGTGCAATTTTAGCAAAATCGCAAACTTGTTTAATCCTGTATAAGCCGTGCGTGATGAGTTTTTAATACATTATGTATTAAAATTTGAAAATAGTGGGGGTGTGGTGAGTTACAATATCCGATTAATAACATTATAATAATAATTCTTTATCATATAGCTTTTCTGCAAATGTGTAATCAAAATGATAAGCTAGGTATTAAATATGAGTGAAGAACAGGTGGAGATGCTTTTTGCTTCATAACTATTGTAGTTGTAAGACATTAGTCCTGTGTAATAAAGTTTTTTAATCATTTTTAAAAAGTGGTTTTTGTCCGACCGAATTGAAATTGGCGCAGTCGGTAGGATTCCCAAAATTGAGCTTATCGCAAGAGCAATTTTCGTACCAACGATTAATTGGGAATTCGAAAAAAAAAATCAATTTGGACAAAAACAGCACAGCCGTCATCAAGAGTAACAAGAATCGTCCAAACCGGTGACAACAATTAGTTTAAGAAGACCTGAGGGAGGAACAAGCATCGTCCAAACTTATAGGCATTCGAAAATAAGAAATGAAAACAACAATAATATTGTAAGTCTCATTACATTTTCCTATCATTTAAATTTTCCTATCGCATAAAGGATAGAATTGTAACTGTTACTTTCAAGATAACAATAATTATAATTTATGAAAGACGTCGTCAGTCTAGATAATTTATCGGAATTATTCAAAAATATTACAATTGAACCGTTGACAATGTCGACGAATTACCAATTGTTAATATTGCATTTAGATAGTAGGTATATCGCAGTATGAAGGAAACCCTCATACCTTGAATATTTTTATTGATAATTGTCAAAATTTAATAAACGCATTTTCGAGTACTACCGACCATGCACTTAATACGTTTTTATTAAGAGCAATCTTAGGTAAACTAGTAGGTAGAGCTTTAATTTTAATTGGTTCCCGTAGCGAACTTAACAGTTGGACAGATATAAAAACTGCATTAAAATTAAGTTTCGGTGATCAAAGAAACATCGATTGTTTGGTTCAAGATTTGATAGATTTAAGACCAAATAAAAATGAATCTTTTTACAACTTTGGTATGCGTGTTCAGGACGTACGATCTTTAATTACTTCAAATTTAAATACGGCAGTAATGTCACCAGAAGAAAAAATTATTCAATTAAAAAATTACAACAATCTTGCTTTAAAGACATTTATTCGTGGATTAACGGGACAAATTCAAACGAACGTTAGATTAAGAAATCCCGACAGTTTAGAAAAAGCTATGAGTGTACTTATAGAAGAGGAAAATTTTCTTTATTCGGCCAATCAAAGTAGCACATTAAATTCAAATGTTATGTTTAAACCAGAACAAAGGTTAACACCTGGAAAATCAAATAATAATTTTAGACCTAACTTGAAGTTAAATAAAAATCCAACATTTGAAAACGTGCAAAATTTAAACAGATTTCCACATTTTCAAAATACTCAAAACTTTAATAAACATACACCTTTTCAGAGTAATTCAAATTTTAACAGACCTATACATTTTCAAAATAATCCGAATTTCTTTAAAACGTTACCATATCAAAATAATTCGAATTTTAGCAAACCTCCACAATTTCAAAATGCATCAAATTTTAATAGATTTTCACCACCCCAAAATAACTCTACAAATAATCAAAGACCATTATTTCAAAACTCCAGTTTTAATCAAGCTTTTCAAAATCAACCTAGACCTTTTCAAAATGTAAATCAAAATTTTAATAGATCAGGTAGAACACAATTCACCATTCGATATCATGAACCAATGGACACAAGTAGTGCTCATACTAGATTTGATAAAGGTAATTCTATGAACCACCTTTTTAATCAAAACGTAACTGAAAACCCACAAATTGAAAACGAATTTGAAAATTCATTTAATTACGAAGACAATGTAGAACCAGACGAGATTAATAACCTGACGGAAGATAGTAATGCATACGTTCAGAATGCATTCTTGCAACCAGATAATGCAACAATAATAGACGAAAGTCAATGGCAACAAAATGATAATAATTTTGCAAACGAAACAAATTTTCAGGAAGTCACTTATACAAACCACCCAATATAATACAATTACACAATTTCGAATCTGATTTACCTTATATTTACGTACCGGAAATTAACGCAAAATTTTTAATAGATACCGGAAGCTCGAGAAGCTTAATAGATCCTAATTTAGCTTATAAATTTTATAGTAACTTTATTTTCAAAGAACACTTTAATATTAAAACGGCGCACAATATTTCATATCATGATGAAGTAGCCGAAATTCCTATCTTTCAAATTTTCAATCTAAATCAAAATCATAAATTTAATCTTTTTCATTTCAGCGAAAAATATCACGGGTTGATCGGAATCGACTTATTAAAAAATTTAAATGCTCAAGTTAACATCGGAAATAAAATACTTATGACACCTCACACTGAAATTTCATTGATTTTCGAGACTGAAAAAAAATCATTAACGCAAAATTCTAATAATAATTTAAAATTAAATTACTCGGTAATAATTCCACCTAGAGTGGAACAAGTAGTTAAGCTACCTGTAAATGTAAAAAAAGGAAAATGCAGACTGTTTATCCCGAATTTCAATTAACGCTTTAGAAAATGAATCAATAATTAATAATCCGGGAGAGGTAGACGCAGACATTCTTGCATTTTTACGAGACTTTACTATTGAAAATACCACATCAAACGAACCCCAACCTTCGACTAGTAAAAGCATAATACCAAAAATTAAAATTTTATCTGATATCCAAATCAGACCCCCCAATATTAACATTAACAATAACTGCCCTTCAACCTCTACAGTACATTCTAACATAAACGAAAATACAAACATCGGAATTCAATCTTGTGATGAAATTATTAATAATAAAGTAAATCAAATTTTAGTGTTCCCAAATGCATATCCTAAAGCCGAAGTAACTCACGATAGTTATGAGAATCATAAAATAATCACATTAAAAATACCCGAAAGAGATAACGAACAATTAATATTAGAGTTTTTGAAAGAATACACTGACCCACAAAAAGTTTATTGCATGTATTTTCATAAAGACCAACTTTACAAAGATTTTTGTTATGCCTATTTAAAATATTTTACCGGTAACTCACCAAAACTAATCAGATGTTTAAAAAGAGTAAATACAGTAACTGATCCGGAGGAACGAATAATTTTAATAAAAAAATTATCACAATGGTAAAAATAACCATCGCGGGATAAAAGAATGTTTGGAGTCACTTAAAAGAAACTATTATTGGAAAAACATGATTATCGATATAACAAAATGTATTAACGCTTGTGAAGTGTGTCAAAGAGCTAAATATGCAAGAAATAAACCATATGCACCATTAATGTTAACAGAAACGGCAACAAAACCTTTTCAAATGGTTCATATAGACGTATTCACGTTTAACAGTAAAAACTATCTAACACTTGTAGATTCATTCACTAAATTTGCTCAAGCTATTTTTATAGAAGGAAAAACTGCTATTCATATTAGCAAAGCTTTAATTAAATATTTTACTTCTTTTGGAATACCTCAAAATTTGACCATGGATAAAGGTACTGAATTTAATAACGAAACAGTTAAAGAAATTTTGAATCTTCATAAAATAAAAATTCATTTTACAACAACAATGCATCATGAATCAAATTCTATAGTAGAACGATTCCATTCTACGATCATTGAACATTTAAGAATTTTAAAGGAAATGTATCCTAATGAAAAAGATCTGATGGATTATGCCATCATTGGATATAATGAATAAACGAAACTCGTTGAGGTCCTAGGTCTTAATTGAAAAATTTAAATTTTTTAATTATAATTAAGTTTGCCTTGTGCAAACATATGACTTTGAACTCGCATTCCATAAAGCACGATGGTATCATGATCCTGGAACGCGAGACGATGGACAAAAAGCGTAGGATAAAAGAGGCTATTAACATCCATTTGAGCCATAAACCTATGAACGATAAAAAGGATGTTCAATATTTTCACGGAGGTTACAAGCACATCCTGGACAGCATGAAGGAGGCATAATTCTGGTCAAATTCTTTTCACATTTTTATATTTTATTTTTATATATATATATTTTTTAAAATGTTTTTCTGTTTCTAATTTTCTTATTGTTTTTTCTTTTGAGGGTTTTTTATCGCTTTCATTGCACGTTGTTTAAAGATAAATGTAAGCGCGCGCCCCCCCTTTACTTTTACGGTCCCCTCCCTGATAACCAAAATGTGATTTTTCAACCACTCTGAGAGTTTTCTATAGAGGGAGCTAAAAACATTTTTTGAATGGGTATTGCCACATGGGTCAATATGTTCACCTCAGTTTTTAAAAATTCTTTAAAAAATTTTAAACGGACGTGAACTATGCCTCTAGTGCTTTATCCGAAGTTATCACGTGGGAGGAGAAAATACCGTAAACGTAAGTTTTTAGTTGTTTAGTCCTTTGGTTTCGTGATTTTAATCATTTATTTTTTCAAATTTTAGTTCACTTGGCTTTTTAAACAAAAGTGTCGATTCTCATTACCTTACAGTTATTTTTACACTACGTGCAGGTTTGTAATTAGTGTTTTTGGTTTTTATTGTTTATATCTATATTGTTTTTGTATCATTTAGCCTTGAAAATGGGCCAATAAACGGCCCGAAACGTCGGAAAAATTAAAATTTTTCAATTAAGACCTAGGACCTCAACGAGTTTCGTTTAATCATTTATTTACAAGGTCAACTATATATTTTCGTATATTGGATATAATAATTCTATTCACAGTGCTACTAATTATACTCCTTTCGAATTAACTTTTGGCCATACAAATTCTAGAAACCCAAATGAAATTTTTAACTCAGTATCATTCTACACAGAATATGCCGAAAATCATAAAGACAAATTGAAACACGTTTACAAAGACTTGAATGAGAAATTAAGCGACAAAAAAACGTATAATAGTTTCTAAACACAATGTTCACGGAAATTCTAATGACGATTTCAAAATAAATCAAACCGTTTATAAACAAAATCCAAAAACTCGAAATAAGAAAGAGAACAAATTTATTGGTCCCTACCAAATTACTGAAATATTAGACAGAAATAGAGTACAAATTACTAACAATCAAAATAAAAATGAAATAATTCACATCAAAGAACTTAAGAATCCTATTGTTTCAGATTCACCTTGTTCGTCACAACTATCTCCACAAAATTCCACAAAATAACCGAAAACCCCGGGCTCTTACCTTTAAAATTAGGAAATGCTCAAAATAAAATAGATACATGGTCATTCATTCAAATATTTGATATTGCTGACACGGTACAAGAATTTAATTCGCTTCAATCAAAATTAAATCAACTTAAAAATTCATTCGAAACCAGTTCAACAAATCTTACTGAAAATTATAAACAAGAACTAAATAATTCCTACAAATTAATAAATACTTTAGAAAGAAAAATAAATTTGCAAATCCAACAAATTAACCCTTTAAATAAAATAAGAAATAAAAGAGGTTTAGTAGACGGGTTAGGCTCCATAATTCGAGAAATTACTGGGAATTTAGACCAAAATGATATGATAAGATATGATACTGCAATAACGACTATTTCAGGAAACCAAGAAAAAATTAAATCTTTAGTAAAAGAACAAGTAACCTTATTACAAAATGCAATTGACAATTATCGGAAAAACATTCAAACAGTAACACAAAATCAATTAATACTAGAATCCAAAATTTTACAAATCGAAAAAATCTTAAGAACAATGGAATTTAAAAATATTGAAACTTATCATTTCTTCCTAATACAAGTGTTCATTTCACAAATAACGGCAACCTTTCAAACAATTTATGATTCATTAGAAAAAATCGAAGTAGCTATCACCTTCTCAAAAATGAATACGTTTCACAATTCTATGTTAGACCCAAAGGAACTATTGAATGAAATTTTAAAAATTAATGAACAATTAGATAATAAAAATAAGTTTCCATTTGAACCAAAAATTAACAATATACTTTTATTTGAAAAGATGATGGAAATAAAAAGTTACAGTAAAGGTTACCAAATAATCTTCATTTTAGAAATTCCAATAGTGGAAGCTAAGAGTTACAATTACTATCATTTATATCCCTTACCAATTCTAACCAAAACATCCTTCGAAACTATAATTCCTCATTCCGAATATCTCCTTTATAATGAGCAAAAATATGCATTTTTCAATGCAAAATGTCTTGAAATTTCAAACCAGGAATATCTATGCCAAAACGAAGAGATCAGGGATTTTAAAGAAGATGCCCCATGTGAAGTTCAACTGCTGAAACATTCAAAAAATACAACAACTTGTGAAATTATACAGGTTCAAATAAAGGACATCAAAATTCAAAAATTAGAAAACAACCAATGGATTATCATTACACCAAAAAGTGTGGTTGCTACGAAAAAGTGCGGCAACGATAAAGACAGTGTGTATTTAAATGGGAGTTACGTTGTAGAAATAGAGACAAAATGTGAAGTGAAAATAGAAGACATAACACTAAAAACATTCAAGAATTTGAAATTGGAATTCAAAAACATCGAACTACCTAAAATAGAATATGTTCAAAATAAAAAAATTCAAAGTGATTTTAATTTTAAAACTGTTAAATTAGATTCTGTAAATGTCGACGAAATAAAAAATATTTACAGTAGATTATCAAAACAAAGTAAAAAATTAGATTCGTTAAATGAAACTCCAATACATTTTCATAAAATTAGTGGATATACAATAATCATTTATATATTAATCATTGCTATTTTAGTGTATGTAGTTTTTAAATACTATTATAATAGATATAGGAATTTGAAGTCCACAACAGAGGAAGCTGAACGGAAAGATGGAAATCCAAGAAGAGATATTAATATAAAATTATCTTCGAACTCTGTTAACCCATAGTTCTCATCTTAGGCCGGAGGAGTTACAATATCCGATTAATAACATTATAATAATAATTCTTTATCATATAGCTTTTCTGCAAATGTGTAATCAAAATGATAAGCTAGGTATTAAATATGAGTGAAGAACAGGTGGAGATGCTTTTTGCTTCATAACTATTGTAGTTGTAAGACATTAGTCCTGTGTAATAAAGTTTTTTAATCATTTTTAAAAAGTGGTTTTTGTCCGACCGAATTGAAATTGGTGCCTTTTAATGCAATATTTACAAAATAACTCAATTTGGTCAGAACTATACTTTATTTGTGTAACAACTTAAAAAGTATAGAAAACTGTTCCCGCAATATCCGAAAAAGTATTGTCTAAACGTCAGTTAAAACGTGCAATAAATGCAAACACAAAAAAATTTCTTGCGCTGAATTAGCATTAGAATATTTAATTCCAACTTCATCTGGAAATGTTGAACATCTACCGCCATTACAATCAAGTTTTTCCAATTTTAATGAAAAACGTGAAATGAATTTAAATGGCGATGAAAATCAAGAAAGAATTCTGTTTGATATTAACCGGGATAATACGTCGAGCGTCAATACTGTCGATATGGTAAATAGTAATGTAAACATGCCACTTTCTGATGTTTATAGTGGTAATGTTGAAGACCAGGAACAAAATTTGTTTAAAGAAAATTTGAAAAAATGGGCAACATCAAATCAAGTGACACATACTTGCTTGAATCAGTTGTTAACGTTAATTCGCCCCAAATATCCGTTCTTGAAGAAATATTCTAGGTCATTTCTATATACTCCTAGGACAGTGAATACTATAAAATTGGAAAATGGGGAATTAATATACTTTTGAATTAAAAATCAACTTGTAAAAAAATTAACAAAGGAAGTTCGTTACAGTGGGTGCAACGTATTACGTTTACAAATTAATATAGATGGACTACCTATTTATAATAATAGTACTATACAATTTTGGCCAATTTTAGTGAAGTGTAATGAATTTTTGGATAAATTTCCTATGATCGTTGCAATTTTTTGTGGAAATAACAAACCTATTTCGTTAGAGGAGTATCTTAAATGCTTCATTGCGGAAACCAAGCAACTTGTTGAAACGGGATTGAAATTCAATGAAACTTTTTATCACATAGAAATTAGTTGTTTTACTTGTGACGCTCCTGCTAGGTCTTATTTAAAGGAAATTATGGGTCATACAAGTAAAGTTGCATGTGAAAGATGTATCATAAAATCACAATATTCCAATAAAACACATTTCTTTCCTGTCGATGAGTATTTTCCAGAAAGGCAAGACTCGGATTTTTATATTAACCCTAGATTACTAAGCTTCGTCGAATCGACGACGCGGATTTGAAAAAGGCTTGTTGAATTTTGCATGCGTGGTCGAATTCATTCGACCCCCCCCTGCTAATCTCAGTCGACCCCTTACCAGTGCGACGGACAATAGTGTTACATGCGAGGGGGGACTGAGTGCGCCGTTCTAAGAAAAATACCTCGGCGCGTTGACGAAATTCCTTTGCTAAAATAGATGGAGTACCACTTTTTGAATATTTTGTGAAGAAATTGACTAGCACTGTTCACGGAATTTTGTTCGATTTATTAATTTTATTTTTTTAAATTCGTTTCATTTTAAAAAACACTTAAAAAAAATTAAAATGCCGATTTTGTTTGATTTTTATGATCTCATTCAAAAGGCTCTTTAAGCAACTAAAATGCTGTGTTAGTTAATATAAACACAATAATTATATTCTTAAATGTTTTTAATTGAAAATAAATACAAAAATATAAATATTTTATTTAATGAAACCCTTGAAACCCCTTTTTTTAAAAGCGTAGTCGAAACGATGAAGGTTAGTAATAAGCGTTGAAAAATAAGCTTAGTAATCTAGGGTTAAGACGGAAAACTCAAATGATAATCACATTA
Source organism: Podabrus alpinus (assembly GCA_932274525.1). Taxonomy (NCBI): domain Eukaryota; kingdom Metazoa; phylum Arthropoda; class Insecta; order Coleoptera; family Cantharidae; genus Podabrus; species Podabrus alpinus. Next base: position 39,172,730 of record OW026452.1, on the reverse strand, counting down.
AACGACAATCTCCATTACTCGAGTTAAATATAGGATTAGTGACACAATTTGTGCTAGATCCAATGCATATGTTATATTTGGGTGTTACTAAACGATTGTTAGTGAAATATTTCATAAGAGGCAATCGACAATTTAAAATGTCTAGAAATTCCTTATCAAATATTAATACTCAAATACAAAATTTAAAACTACCCAACGACTTTTCTCGAAAATTACGTTCGTTAGATGATGTTAAAAGATGGAAAGCTACCGAATTTCGATTTTTTCTTTTATATGGCGGACCCATTTTATTAAAAAACCATATCAATACGAACGTATATAATCATTTTTTATTATTTCATGCCGCTGCATTCATTTTGTCAAATGCTTATTTTACCGGAAGTTATATGGATGTGGCAAAAGATGCTTTGCGTAAGTTTGTTAATTCGAGTCCCAATGTGTACGATCAGTATTTTGTTGTTTACAATGTTCATTCATTAATCCACATATGCAGTGACAAAATAAAAAAGCAAGATATAAACATAATAATGGGTGACTTCAATGCTAAAATCGGCCATGGTGCATTTGAGAAGATTGTTGGAAAATACGGTTTGGGAGACAGAAATGAAAGAGGAGATAGATTAGTAGAATTCTGCCAGGAAAATGATTTAGTTATCACCAACACGTGGTTCCAATTACCACCTAGACGTCTGTACACCTGGAAGTCTCCTCAAGACAAACCCGATCATATTATCAGAAATCAAATAGATTTTATTATGATAAACAATCGATTCCGAAATGCGGTTAAAAGCTTTAAGACATACCCAGGCGCTGACATAAACTCAGATCACAACCCACTGATTGCCGATATAAGACTAAAGCTGAAGAGAATAACCCGACATAAAGAAATAAGCAAGATAGATGTTGAAAAGCTAAAAGACGAAACTATTAGGAATGCATACACTAAAAGTATTAACAAGGAAATCGAGAAAATTAAATGTACAGACAACACAGAGGAAACATGGACGAAACTTAAAAACACCATCAAAGCGACTGCAGTCAAACACCTAGGTTTCTATAGAAGATGCAAGAAGAAGGATTGGATGACGGAGGAAATATTGGATTCGATGGAAGAAAGAAGAAAATACAAGAACACAACAGAGTATTATAATAAAAATAAAATAGTACTTAAAAAGATAAAAGAAGCAAAGGAGGCATGGCTAAAAGAGAAATGCAAAGAAATAGAGCAGCTCGAAGGTATACACGACAACTTTAATATGCACAAAAAAATCAGAGAAATGACATACACCGGTCGACAACAACAAAGAACCAGAAAGCTAGTAGGTGAAAATAACAAGATAGTACTACAAGAAGAGCACCAAGCAGAAATCTGGAAGAAATATATTACCAAGCTCTTTAAAGATAATCGAACAGATCTTGATGACACGGATTTGCAGGCGGAAGGACCGAGTATACTAAAGGATGAACTGAGAAAAGCAATCAAACAGGCGAAAAATGGTAAAGCAACGGGTCCAGATGAAATAAGTGCTGAACTTATTAAAATGATAGACCTAGACACTAATACGCTATTAAATCTTCTCAACAAGATCTATAACACCGGAAAAATACCAAAAGAGTGGCTAAGATCAACGTTTATCACTCTACCCAAGAAGTCTAACGCAAAACACTGTAATGATTATAGACTAATCAGTCTAATGAGCCATGCCTTAAAACTCTTTCTTAAAATAATACACAATCGCTTATGGAGAAAAATCGATGAAGATATAGGTGAAACCCAATTCGGTTTTAGAAATGGGATGGGAACGCGGGAAGCACTGTTTGCCATATGGGTCCTTGTTCAGAAATGTTTAGACCAACAAAAACTAAAGCATGATATCCTTATGACACTTCTTAGGCAAAGAGGAATCGATAGTAAAGACCTACGAATTATCGAAAACTTATACTGGAATCAAACGGCGCATTTAAAAATAGGCAATCAAACGACCGATGACATCAAAATACAAAAAGGTGTGAGACAGGGTTGCATTCTGTCCCCATTGTTGTTTAACCTTTACTCCGAATATGTTTTTAAAAATGCATTAGAGGACGTGGAGAGAGGTATTCAAATAAATGGGAAATGGATAAACAACATACGTTATGCGGACGACACAATCATTTTGTCCGACAACCCGTCTGATCTTCAGTTCCTCCTGAATGAAGTCAATAGGATCAGTAATGAATATGGACTCAATATGAACATAGATAAAACGAAGATCATGGTCATCAGCAAAGCTGTAACGCAGAACATTCCTATATGCATAAACAATAGTCAAATAGAGAGAGTTCGAAATTTTAGATACCTAGGATGTATGCTATATGAAAATTGGGATCCAGATAAAGAAATCCGAATAAGGATAGAAATGACACGAGGTGCCTTCCAGAGGATGAAACAACTTATATGCAGTCGCGATATATCTATAGAGACGCGTTGGCGTACAGTAAGATGCTATGTAATGCCAGTTTTGTTATATGGGGTGGAAGGATGGACACTAAAAGTGTCATCAGTTAACAGGCTGGAGGCCTTCGAAATGTGGCTCTACCGCAGGATGTTGAGGATCCCGTGGACGGACAGGGTTTCCAACGAAGAGGTGCTGCGAAGAATGAATAAAGACCGGGAGCTCTACACGATCATCAAAAGGCGAAAAGCGGCATACTTCGGTCACATATTCAGAGGTGAAAGGTATGCTCTGCTACAATTGATAATGGAAGGAAAGATCGAAGGTAGGAGGGGCCTGGGCCGCAAACGTTTCTCATGGCTGAAAAACTTACGACAATGGTTTAACATCCGCGAGGCCGAAAGACTGATACGCGTGGCACAGAACCGAGAAGAATTTAAAATGATGATCGCCAACCTCCGATAGGAGAAGGCACTATAAGAAGAAGAAGTGATGTAGAACGATATGGCCCATTAGAGAACTATAGTTGTTTTCCCTTTGAAAAATGTTTGGGAACTTTAAAGAGAAAAATAAGAGGAACAAAATTACCTCTTAAACAAATTTATAATCGTATCAAGGAAATGGAGTTCGATACAAATAGGAATGAAATAATTGATACAAATGAAGTGACGGTCAAAGGAAAGTTTGACGAGGAAGCAAACTTTTTCAAATGTAAACAAATCATTACGAAAGACTTTCATTTATCGACAACAAGTCCTAACAACGTTGTATTTACTAAAAACAAAGTTTTCCAAATCAAATCAATTTTTTATTTAAATGGCAAATATCAGTGCACAGGTATCCCATTTAAATACATGTATAATTTATACGATACTCCTTTAGAATCATCTAAATTAAACATTTATTATGTATGTGGCGAAGGAAAAAAGTATGAAAATTTTGCTCTATCCCAAATACAGCATAAATGCGTTGCTATCAACTACAAAAATGGTTATGGAATTTTCCCTATTCTTCATCAAAAAGTACGTTAAACTACGAATTATTATACCGATGTGGACCGATGACAATACAATTTAATGTAAAATTCTGTATGTTCTTGTAAACTTACTTATAAGTTAAATCAGTTAAATGATTATTTTGTTTATAAATAAAATTAAAATAAACATATTTTTCAAACACCATGTTGTAATTGACTACAAAATAATACTATTCTAAGTACAAATTTAAAATAATATATTAACTTGATATTTTTTATTTTAAACACGAAACCGGTCAGTAATCAAGTTAATTTTTCATCTGCGATTAGTGCTTGATTTTATATTATCAAATTCTCTATTTGATAATATTTGACTCTATTTGACTCTGTTTTTAGTTTTTAAATTTATTTAAAAAATTTTTATTTAAAAAAAATTAAATAAAAAACTTACAAGATGAATTATATGATTGACTTTATAAAATATTTAAAAGTAATTTAGATTAATATCGTTTTAATATGGTACATCTAATAATACTACTTATAGTTTATGTAAGGTGGGTATATAATATAGGACCAGATGGCGAAGTGGTAGAGTGTTCAGCTATAGATCTAGAGGTAATGCGTTCGAACCCCAGAGGAAACCAAAAAAGTAAGTATTTCTTAAATATAAATTTAAAATTATAATAATGTAGGACTTGATAATTACAGATATAAACATACAAAGGCGCAGTCTAAAAAAGTATTATATTCATCAAGCAAAAGAATATTTGAAAATAATTTTTTATGGGCCTATTGCTACGTTTAATAGTCGAAAATCATATACGATTAATAGACGAACATTGTATCCGATTAATATCGATATACCAAACACGTTGTAAACCGGTAAGATTTTTGCGTAGAATATTCGTTTTCGTTATACATTAAATCGACGCCGCGCCGATACGAACAATATACGTATTGCTGTGACTCAAAATGTACCCACACAATGCAAATAGTTAAAAATCTCAATATATGATCATATTTAGGAAAATTCAAACTTTACTACAAATTTCAGATTGAAAAGATAAACACATCCACCTTATTTCATGAAATTACAAGCTTATTAAGATCTCTAAAGATAAGAATACTACATTAAAACCTGTTAAATAGATTCATTGAGAAGATGACAATGTCAAAATCTTATAATGAGACACTTCAAATCAGAAATGATGAAAGTTATTAAAATTTGTTATCTTTAAAACATAACCTGTAATAACCTTCTCTGTAAATAACTTATTGTGTAAAAATCTATTTACAACCAAAATTATCTCATAATTAACTGTATGTGTAAATCATAATTTGATCTTCGAAATCGGTAAAAAGGTAAATAAAGCTCAAAAATTATAACAAAAGTGTTCAAATTCACTACGAAATATGCCTACAAGATCAGCTACTGTATTGAAAAACTCTTCAAAAGCGATGGAAAACTCATCTTTCCAAAAATGCAACCGATCCTGAAAGTTATGAAAAATTTCGTTAATATAAAATTTACAAAAGGAAAAATTTGACTCACAAGTACTTCAAAAATCAACGCAAATTGGTATATTTGCGCAAGTTAAATCAGTTGAACTAGAATATTCGAATTGGAAAGACGTGTAACGGATCCTATTTTATCAATACTTGGTCGATAAAGATTCCAAGATGGCTACCACTAGTTACCTAATCTGAAAAATAAGAATGTCTTTATTTCAACTCAGAACACAAATATCTGAGAATTAAATAATCTCAAACTACTTACCAGTATATAATCTAATTAAATCAAGTAATTAAAAAGTCAAATTTGGATAATCAACACCACAATAAATCGATTCAACGGGAGCAACAGTTGGTAAAAGCGTATCAACACAACACCACATCATCAGCTGATTGGGAGTACAACATTTTGTGCGCGTGTGATCTCAAGATTGTGTTATCGGCGCAGGCTTTTTAAACAAGTCGGATCATTTAAATCAAAAGTATTTGCAATTATTATTTTATTAACATTTTGGCCTTCAGCATTTTACTTAATGGATGCGAGGAGAAAGATCGTAATTGATGAATCTCTGGTTACCCCATTTTCGACGAATTTCACAACAAAACATTTTTATAATTTTATTTTTCTACGCTACGAGCAATATTTTATTAAATAAACATTTAACCCGTTAATGGACAACGGCAAGACTTGAATAATATTCAAGCATTAAGAAGAAAGAAAGAAGAATTGGATCATCGTTCTACGATATTTTTGGTATTTTTGATAATTGTACACATTTCTCTCTACAGATAAATTATCTGTATTTATTTTGTTACTATTGATTATTTGCGCATAGCGATATTATTTATCAAAATATAACATTATTTCTGACTTAAAAACAATCTCTGTTTATTAATTCAATTATTACAGGTCAGTATTCTGAATTTTTGAGATCATCTTCAAAAACCAAAGTGGATCATTTTGTCTGTTCAAACATTTTAAGCATTTATTCCAAATTCAGCCAACATTTTTCAATTATTTCAAAACAATTTATTTCAACTCAAAAAGCTACATCCCTTAAATCAAACTTATTACCTGCCATACTCTGAGAGAGCCTCAGGCTGAGCTAAACAAGAGGGACAGGGTGGTGAACTTTCCAATAAAATTTAGCACGCCAAATTTTACATTAATATTTTTACAAATTTTCTTTCATTCGAAAGTGGCGCCCAAAATAAACCGAGGTGTGTAGGTTTTATATAGAAAGTACACAGCAGTATGTCGACACGTACAATATTCGTTCATGATGAACGTCTAGATATTGGACTACGACTGACCAAATAGACGTTTTATGAAACGCTTTCATAACACGGACAATACACGTATGTCAAACACGAACAATATACGTATGTCGACACGTACAATGTTCGTTCACGATGAACGTCTAGAAATTGGACTACGGCTGACCAAATAGACGTTACTTAAACGTTTTCATAAAACGTTATATTGACGAAACTAACGAATAGTATAGTCGGTTATTAGACGTCTAATCTACTATTCTGTGTTAATTGGGAGGGGCACTTTTAAATGTAGGACTTTGTAACTTATTAAATGGGATTGACCTCTTTCCGTTTTGCAAAGGTTTGTAATTTATACTTGTTTCGTTTTATGACCTTGCATGACTACTATTGCTTACTCTATCAAGATTTGTAATCTGATTTATGCTATTTTCGGGTTGTGATCTCGCTGTGGTTAATTTATTAGTCTGTACTGGAAATTTTGGTGTTTTATTTGTTGCTGCATCTCGACTTGAAGAGTCGTTCAAATGTATTAAATTAAGTTGACTGTTTGAATTTTGGTTGAAACTTGTTTTTACAATTCGATAATTACCTCTTAACGAAATTGTATTGTCGCTGTAATCTATTAAAACTTTATTTTCCCGTAAAAATTCGTTTCCTAAAAGTATTGGTTTGGGTAGATTTTCTACCGCTAATGCCGAAATTTGAAAAATTCTACCATTAATTTCTAATTTAATTTTGGTTATGCCTACTACTGTCACTCTATGTCCCCCAGCGGTTTTTGGATATTGCATATAATAATTTTTATTCACCCGTTGTACCCAGTTATTAGATACAATATTTTTTGTTGACCCCGTATCAATTACTATTTCTGTAAGTTTGTTATTTACTCGTCCCTTAATAGTTAGAATGTTGTTTATTTGTCCTGATTCATTTAATTGGTAGAGGGCGGCTGTCGCTCCCCTGCGAACCGCCCTTTTGGAAAATTTTTATTTCTTATATTATCTTGACTTGAGTACGAATTTCTGTTCCTATTGTTCCTCCTGTTGAAGTGCGCGTTGTTAAATGATTTACGATAATTATTACAGATATCGTTTAAAAATGACCTACCCGTTCTATTTTCATTAAAGTTATTACCCCTAAGGAAATTTGGTCTTTCCTTAATTTGAATGTATCTGTTTGTATTTGCAAAATTAACATTTCTTTCGGGAAATGCATCGATTATTGACCTTAGAGTATGACTGACTTTTATTCATACCATTGAACCAACAAAATGCTGTGTCATGTCCACTTTTGTTACAAATATGACAGTAAATTCTCTCATTTCTATTTCCTATGAATCTGTTCTGGGAACTTTGATTACCGCGCTTCCTTAGAAATGATGAAAAAATATTTTTGTTAGGAACGTCTCTTTGCTTTTCGACACTATTATTTAAATTTAACAATGAAGTCAATTCCGTTAACCCGTTACTAGCAGTGCGGTCTTCCCAATCGCTTAATTTAAGAACTATTTTTTCTAAATCGTCAGTTGTCATATTACTACGCTTGAGGATACAATACATTTGTAAAAATTTAGGGTGTAAACCGATTTCAAAATGATCTATAAAGTCTTCATTAGTCATGTTAGAATTATAGTCTTCCGCCAGCACTGTTAAATCATAGAAATAAGCCTTAATATTTTCCGATAATTGCTGCTTCCTATTCGTTAATTTAATTTTTGCAATTCTTAAGGAAGATTCCCCTGCAAATTTAGTTGTGAAGTCATTTTTAATAATTGTCCAAGTTTTTGTTTTATTATTTTCGTTATCTTTATACTTTTTATACCAACAATTAGCGGCCCCTTCTAGAAAGGAACCAAAATAATTTATTTTGTGAATTTCACCCCAACCGTTTGTAATTGCTGTACGCTCGTATGCATTTAAAAAACTAATGGCATTTGAATTAGAGGGATTAAAAGTGGTGGGAGATATAAATTTTAGTAATCTAGGTGTGTGTTCCGCGGTCGTTGCTTCTTCTATGGTACAATTTAAATTTGCCATCTTGGGTATTTCGTGGGATATGCGCTTTGTTTCTAAAATATTTTCAATTTCCCCTGCTTGATCAGTGAATGTTGATTCGTTTCCTAATCTTACTTGACTTAATTCTATATTAGATAATGATAAATTTTTTGCGGTGTCACTTAACGTTTCTTTTTCTATGGCGCTTTGCCCTAATTTTAAATTTTTTGAGTCAAATAATTCTGTACTTCTATATTTTGGTTCAGTGCTTCCCTCTCCACTTTCTTCACTCTTAATTATTGATAAATCTTCAAAATTTATTATCTCATCTGTTTCCAAGACTTCTATTAATACTTTGCTTTGTGCCCTCGTACGTACGTTCGAACCTGGCATTTGTTTTAATTATTTTAGAAAATTAAATTATCCTAACATGCTAATTAAATTTTATATTTTATTTAATCTATTAACCTACATATCTTATGATAAAATTGTCCGTACTCATGAAAACTTGATGCTATGCTATTTATTTGTGTTAGACTTCCTGTTACAATTTATTACCGCTTAATTATACCAGAAAAATGTTTAACAATTTGATGGGTTTTCGTAATAGATGTCTACCTTTCTTTCTACATCCCTTTGGGACTCAAAAGTTATTTTTAGGGTATTTTTGTGTCCTTTTCCCGTAAAAAGAAATGTAGTCGTAATACTATCTAAATTTTTGGTATTGCCTGAATCCGTTTCAGCGGCTACAATAGCAAAAATTGATTGTACTCCTAACCACATCAACTTAAAAACTTTTATTTATGTGCCTAATGCCCATTAATTACCATTCATATTGTAAGTAAAAAAAAATTTTGTAATCTAAGCAATGTCCGGTAGCGGGTTAGTTGACCTTTATAAATTGTCGCGTAGTATTTACACAATATATTAAATTGGTACTTTTCCATTAAATTAAAATTTGTAAATTAAAATGATTAACTACATTCGAACCCTTAAAACTGGACTACGAAATTTCTAATTACGTTAAAATTATAAAAAAAAATTTTGTCATGTGTATCAATATTTTCTTCCACATTCTTTAGTAAATTTGCAAAATGCCGGTTACCTATCATAACTTCCTTTAATACGTAGTGCTTGTGTTACAATAATTATTATTACAGACAATCAACTCTCTTTAAACAATTATTTATTAATGAAAACAAAATATAACTACTTTGGGACCTCTTTTATTAAACTTAGAGCAATATTTGGTCTAGTAAATTTAATTGATTATAGATGGGTTATAATAAGGAAACATTAAAAAAAACTGAACCCTATGACGAAAAAGCATTTTGGATTATTATTTGGGGATAACAACCCTTAAAACAACTCGGCACCTCCACCATATGTCGCAACCCTTAATGTTGTCAACGAGGGGTAGCGTAAACTCAGATAGTTTAAATAAAATTTCACCGAAGCTTGTTTTAATTTATATATTAAATAACAATGAACAACTTAACACTTAACGAAATAATAGGATATAAAAATAATAAATTTAACTTACAAAATAATTTCTTAACTTATGGATCCATCGAATTTCATATTACATCTTCCTTATTTTAACTACCCCTTTACAACCCATTCCAACTTTCATCTTCATTCTATTTCTAACTAACGACACATCCTTTTCACTGTCCAGTTACTACTGCCTTAACTAAAACCCCTATCACCCCTACTTAGGTACAATCACCTCTAATAAAAGTACTAGCACATTTCCTGCACGTGTATCCTCATACGTTATCAACTTTTAATCATTTTGCAATCTTTTACAATTTTAATTCTTTCACTAGACAGGACTGTATTGTCGAATATTTACATTAAAATATTGTTTGATATTTCGTATTTTGACAATATTAAAAACAGTCAGGAAAAACAAAAGAAGGCCTACAATACACGGCATGCTACGAAACTGATTTTTAAAGTTGGAGACTTGGTACTGTGCCAGAGATGATCGCAAAGGTGGTTGGTCAACTGCACCATTTTCAGGACCATATTCAATTTCAGAAATTCAAAAAAATAATAACTGTGTTTTGCAATCAAAATCGGGAAATAGCCTACTAAAAAAATATCCGATGCGTAATTTAAAACCATATATCGCCAAAGGATCTCTCAAAGTAGAAAAGGATCGTTTAAAGAATTTTGTGGAAGAAAAAAAGATTAGTGACAACAGTGATGATAACAGCATGAATTCGATAACTTCCACTTCATCGAAATCACAATTTCGATTCCGTACAATTAACCATGGGTGGCACAGCAAGTTGTGAAGAAAAGAAAAACTAACTCTTACCAAAAACCCAAATTTCAAGACATCGCATAATTCCGTTCTTCATTCGCCATTTTCAACAATTGATGTTATAGCAGATGGTAATTGTTTTTTCAGATGTATTTCTGTATGTATAACAGGTGTTGAAGAACATTATAAGAAAATGAGACAAAAAATTACGAATTTTATGGCGGAAAGAAAAACTGAAGTTGATAATTTTTCTGGAACTACCAATTACTTAGAAAACAGTCGAATGAGAAGTGATGCAGTATGGGCAACAGAAGTTGAGCTACATTTTACTGCGGCATTTATTGGATCAGATTTGTATTCATACACTTCCACAGATAATAATAAATCTTTCGTTTGGATACGTTTTCCCAGTACACTGCAATTATTAAGCGAACCCGATTACCAGAAGCCTGCGTTGTATGTAAACCATAAAAATGGAAATCATTTTGAGGTCGTAGTTAAGGTAAAAAAGACACAAAGAAAGAGAGTTGATCTTCAATTGATATGAACAATTTTTTTTAATGTAATAAAAAAGTATTATTATTAATAGTCCACTTAACTTAAGTTTTTGCCTTGGTTTGTGATTCAGAACAATTTTTAACGTCGGTGAAATTTTACCTCCTCGATAAATATACTCTAGTGAAATTTTACCCCCGGGGTAAAATATCACGGGGGTAAAAATTCACGGTTACACCGGTATGAATTTTTAAGTGTTTATTTAAATGTGATTCTCGCACACATTTATATTTGCAAACTGCACAAGTAAACAACGAAGAATGAGTTCTTAAATGCCGTATTAATTCTTGCTTACGTGTATATCTATCCCCACAAACTGCACACTCGAATATATTTGAACCGTTGTTTGTTAATTTTTCAATACCTTCTTCTACGTCTTCTTCTTTGATGTCGATGGAATGATGCAAATCTTCTAAATTAAATTCCACATCTTCCAACTCTTCTTGTTTAATTTCATTAATGCCTACCATCGAATTATTTAGAGTGTCCAAAAAGTTACCGTTGTTTTCCATAATTTGAAAGTCATCTGCGGGTGGAACTCCAGTAATATTCTTCATAACAGGTTTAATTAATTTTAAGGACGTAAATGTGCACATGCTATGGTACAAATTAACCCTTCTTAAATCAACAAAATATCGTCTTGATTCTTAATAATTATGTCTTATCATTTAACAAAGCTACTCACATCACAAACTATTAATAAGATGTTAAAATGGTGACTGACGCCATTTTAAATAAAGGCCAGAGCCAATAAAGTCTCCCACCAGGCGCCATCTAGTGCGGTGTCCGTCTAATTAGTCTACGGAACTTAAAGCTGATCGCAAACTGATCAAGAAAAACGTTGCGACACAAAACGTTTTTGTTTGATTGTGTTGAAAACTGTTTTTAACATGTACTAATGTATTATATGTGATCCAACAAAACTTGCTAACAAACTTGTTTGATCAGTGTGTGTTGGTTCACATCGTCGTTCCCATGCCAAAACCACGAATGTGCATATTTATAATTGCAAATCAAATAAATCTCAAAGTAATTTGTGTATTCATCGAGTTAAAATATTTCTTTAAATATTTAATATAAAATGAAGTGGGATCTAATGGGAAAGTAATGTGTTGTCACACCAGAATTTACTTTACTTTTCTATGCCTTTGCTTTCGTAGATCATTAAATTGACTTTTTCATTTTTGCGCTATTAATGTTAGAGAAATTGTCAATTGACACATTAACAATAGTTGAATATCCATTTTTAAACACACTGAAGCTCTTGTAAACAATTTTTGAGGTTAAGTTTTTGATATTTGACGATCACAATAATATCAAAAAGCATAGGAATATAAACACAGTGTAAACACGAAATCCCCAGCAGTGGCTTGGTGTGATCGCTGGTTGAGTTACAGCGCGGAAATTGTGGGTTCGAATTGCGGACTTAACTGAATTTCTAAGCATGGGCCTCCGGTGAACATCAACACTCTGTGGGTAAATTAGTTGAAAGTAAAAGAGAAACAACTTGACACTACCATCCCTGATGGGGTGGTGCTTCTGAAGGTTTCCCCCTTCCCTGCAGGAAAAAATAGAGAAACAAGAGAATTGATCCAACTCAATAAATGGATCTTAAAGACTGCAGAAAAAGCAGAGTAGCAATATTCCGAATGGAATCTAAATGCTTAATAGTAAACATAAAACTTATTTTACCTGTGATTTCAGAAGCTTATTAATTTTGCTGTGATTTTTGCTATAAAAATTACCAGCAAAAATCATGTAGTCTAAAAGTATCTTAAGAGTTCGGAAAGCTGAACGTTTAAATAAAGTAGATTGTAGAAAAAAAATTGCGGAAAATTAATATTGCGGCCCTTAAAACAGCATTTAACGTATCTTTACATTATTAGATTTTGTATTAGATTTGGTCTAATGTAAAAATTTCCGCGTTTACATTACTCGATTTTACATTGGACTTCATCCGTTGGGTTTTTCATTAGAGTTTTTACAACCATACACCGCACAACCAGGCATTATTTTAAAATATATAAGTACTTATTTATAATAACAATAATAATATTATTAAAACGATTATAATCAGTAGTTGTAACCGTAAAACACCACGCGCAAAACCACACCTTAAACCACACCTTAAAATGACAGTTTGATTTCAATGCTCCGAAGTTGACGTCATGCGCAGAACCGAACGAAATTGGGATATGTTTGTAGCACACCATACAATATTCACACCACGATTAGACTTTACATTGGATTTTTAAGGAATAGGACGGTGTCTATTTGTATTGGATTTTTCATTAGATTTTATTGGTGAGCATGCGCAGCGTGATTGTATGACTCGTGGTAATCTGTGCTCGTGGTTGATTTTGTTAACCTCAAATTTTTAGAAATTGTTTTGTTCAGTTTTTGTCTAGTTTTGTGCATACTATGTACGCGATTATGAAATTTCATAATCGATTATCGATTATAAAAAATAATCGATTGTTTTCGATTAATCATGAACTCATAATCGATTATGAACTCATAACTCGATTATGAGTAGGGGTGCGCGTGCGCATATAATCGATCACCGTTATTCGAATAATCGATTATTTCGGTCCTTCTAATTGCTGTTGGGATTATACGTTTAAGTTTAAAACGTTGTATTTATTAAAACAAGATATTATGCTTAAGCGTCATTCACATCCACGTAATGTTCCAACCGGACATACAATACGTAACGTAGAAAACGTAGTTTTTTATTTGCCATTCACATCCACTTAGTTTACTATGTTTTTACTATGTTTCCATAGAAACGAAAAGCACGGGCACTTGTATTTGCATTGGCTATCGGTTGACAGTTTGACAGCATTAATTTTTGTGACTTAACCTTAAAATTGAAAATACAGTAAAAGGGGTGTTGCCTAATAAAATGTAAGCATCTCCATTGGTCAAACATAAAAAACATAACGTACAAGTTGAAGTTGAACGAACTTTTTGTTACGTTACATTATGTCTCCCATGTTTTTTCGAATGTGAATGGTGCCATTTGAAACAATGCATTTCAACTTTCCTTACGTTACGTATTCTATGTCCGGAACGTACGTTACGTGGATGTGAATGACCCTTTAGATTAAACATATATAAAGCTGAGCAAATCACTCATTCATAGTTTTAGTGCGTATAGCTACGAGGGTCGTGAAGAGTTGAAATTTTGCATACCCGTGTGGTTTTACGAGGATTGAATGGGAAAATTGTCCGTTTTTTGGTGGGACATAAGGGAGGGGGCGAAATGGCGGTTCAAAGTGGTCCCAAAATTTGAGAATTCATTTTGGAGGGTTGAAATTTTGCAGGCAGCCCCGGGCGACGGTCGAGGGGGCGAAAAAAAATTTTTTTTCCAATTTTTTTCCGAGCGCTTGGCAAAACGGCTCAGCTCGGATTTTTCGTGTTTTTGACACTTTTTCCGGGGTTTTCGTACGATTGACCTCAAATTTTGACCTCGAGAGAGGTGGGGGCGGCGAAAACGGACACCCCGTAGGGGCCAAATTTTCGAAAGTTTGTCCCGTTTCCGTTTCAGGGAGGGGGACGCGTTTTTTTCTTCTTTTGCGCCTGGCTCGGTTATTTTCAGATTAAAGTTTCGATTTTTTGGTCTCATTTGGATTCGCCCGAATTTAGATTTGCATTTCTGCAAAAAAAACCGTAGGTCGTAGTTAGATTTAGACTTTGATTATTGTGTTCATGGAACACAATTACAAAAATAATTTCTACCAATTTAGTTTCTTTTAATCGGTATTTCCCATTTGCCCCTGTCCAGTGCATTGTTTCTGCGTTTCAATTGTTAGTAAATTTTTAATAATATTCGATAACATTTGTTTTGAGTCTTTTCCCCCTGTACGTTTTAACTTGTTGATCTAAAAAACATTAACTTAGCAAACTTTTTATTGGCTATCGTAGAAGTTAAAACTTAGAAAAAAGGTACGTTTCTGTTAATAATTGTGGTATCGAAACAAGAAATTTCATAGTTTTTGTTGGGATCTTGATCATTTTTACTTTCACATTAATTATAAACATGGACAGTCTCACAATTTTTGCTAACGTCATTTACGTTCGTGATGATATGGTATGCTGAATCACCATTAACCTCAGACGAGACAATATTCTGATGTTTGGATGTCTCGGGGTCTACATTATTTTTCAATTCTTGTAAAAATGCCTTGGAAGATTTGTAAACCAACTCATTTCGTCTTCGTGTAGACAGTTGTTTTTTGAACATTTTGTACCTAACCCAAAATGATGACATTGTACATCACTCTTTTTTATTCAATTTATTATTATCTAAACTTTTTTATCTAAATTAATATAGATACTTGCTGCTAGAACTAGAAGAGATAACCTAACCTTATAAACTCACACGTGCATTTAAAAATCAAAACATGCAACAAGTGTTTTAAATACGAAATATTTCAATTACTTAAGATTAGGTACTTACGTTTAGGTAAACACTTTGCACAAACAAATATACGTACCTACTTTTGTTATTGGCGTCAACAATAAATTTGCTAAACACCCTACACGCCGTGTAGTTGGTTTGGTCCATGGTTTGGTCCCCTTCATTCGTTAAAAAAGAAAGAGACGTATCGAAGAATAAGGGTTTCGATCCTGTCACGTGCTTTACATTTTTTTTCTGACCAAGTTTTACATAAAAATTTTCAAATATTCTTTTAAAATAATTACATAACTGAAAAGTTGAAAACTATTGATGACGTATTAGCGACGTTTTAGCGTCAATCATTTTCTGACGAAGTTTTATGTAAAATCTTCACAGATTCTTTTAAAATAATTACATAATCGAAAAGTTGGAAAATATTGGTGACGTAATAGTCACGTTTTAACGTTATCTATTATCTGACGAAGTTTTACATAAAATCTTCACCGAGATTCTTTTAAAATCATTACATAACGGAAAAGTTGGAAATTGTTGTTAACGCATTTATCACGTATTATCGTCAACTACATATTTTCTGACAACGTTTTACTTAAAATCTAAATTGTATTTTCATACCACTATTTTTAACGATTTATTTTCACCGTTTTTATAAAGATTTTAAATAAAAATATTGTTATATCGACAGTTCGTCACGATTTCGTGAAGTCTAAAATTTTGTCGTCGCGTAATGTTACCTGGAAATCGATTATTTTCCACAATCGATTATTTCTATAATCAATTAATCGATTATTATAAATTATCATAATCGATTATGAAATAATCGATTATTCGAATTACGGTGATCGATTAATCGATTATATGCGCATCCCTACTTATTTTGCCACAAAAACTAAAACCTAACCAAAGATTTTAACATGATTTTATTCTCAGCACTGTCATTTGTAATTACAAATCCAATACAAATATCCAATAGTGTAAATACGTTTGTATTCGACCATTGGATATGGAATCCAATACAAATCTCGAATAAAAAAATCCAATACAAAATCTAATAATGTAAAAATACCTTAATTGATATTATCTATATTTTAAGAAAACTAAAATATGCACAGAAGTCTATTCAGAATTAAAAAACATAAATTTTCAGGTGCAAAATGCACTGCAAGTATAAATTATAATAATTGAAGGGGCAAGTGAATAAAGGGGCTAGTATGTGACATTTCTTGATTTTATGATATTTTGTCGTGAATGAAGGGGCAATGTGTAAAGGTAACTCATGCACTCTTTAACGATGTGCAGTGCAATGGTTACAGTGCAATGGTTACAGCCATTTATCAAAAAGTAGCAACAAATTTAACTAATTGGCTTTTTACTCAATAAACGGTTTTTGTCACATAGCCCCTTTATCCACTTGCCCCTTCAATAACTTTGCTTGTGAAAATTGGTGCCTTTTAGCATTGTAAAGCGTTTTTGTGCATTTTTGGTTGTGGTTGATGGATGTTTGTAAATTATCGCCAAGCGAATCAAATTATTCTCACACATTTTGTTAAAATCCATAAATTTCTTGATTACTACCCGACACTAGAAATCTATAAAGTATAATGACAAATAAATTATATTTACTCAGATTTTAATCGACGAGTAACTATAATAAATAATACAAAACCTGATCAATACAATGTAGTTTTTTAGGAGGGAAGATATAATTACTAAAATTAGGTTTAAAATTTTTATATCTACTATGTCATTTCGATAGCTAGAACGTAGCGATCCGTTAGTTATCCATTTGGGTAATAACAATGGCGCATCAAGTAGCAAAAAATTGTCCGCATTGTGCATTTGGTGTTATATTGAAATTTACTTCTTTGATGGGAATATCGAGTACAATTTTCACATGTAATCATGCGAATAATGCAGTAGTTGGAATAAGAGAACCTATTTTTTGCAAACTGAAGGCAGTTCCAGCAATTTTTTCCCTAATTTTACTTTGGCTATCCAGTTACTTTTGTGCAATGAGAATTTGCAGGGCAATCAAGAACAAGTTGATGTTATTCGATGTGTTACTCGACGTTTTCGATTTAGTAATGTATGGCGTGGCTTTGATCACAATTATCCACTGCTTATTCAAGTATCCAAAAATTGATCGACTGCTGGTATATTTTGATTCCATCGTGAAAAATTTTGAAAACACTACATCACACCAGTTGTTATCCATCGATGATGTTATTCTCATTCGAACACGTACTTACATAAATTTAATAATGCTGGGCCTTTACTTCTACGGTTGTACTGTATTGATATTTATGTTAGAAATTGTTCCAGCCTCGAATGTAATTGAAAAAGTGGGAATATTACTTGCCATGTATAGCGGAATTATGCTTTTCACTCTAACAACTATATTTCTACGGACGCTCTTCTTCGTTCATAAGAAATTCAATAATTTCCTAAAATTGGACTTGGAAAATTTATTATACGAGGAGACCACCTGCCCTTTAGGAAACGAAAACAATTGCATTGTTATCTTACCAAGAGAAGACGTAAAGAGAATGCTGATAGCTTATAGTGACACATATATAGCATTCGTAAAGGTGTTAAAAGTATTTAATGATTGCTGTCATCCTATAATGCTGATTATAATTCTTATTGGGGTGTGTTACTTTATCGCTGCTACTTTTCTAGTAATACTTTTTGCGGTATATCACCCTCCAATAACTTTTAAATTTTTAAGTGCTGTACTCGGACTGTTGATACTGACATTCGCAAGTGGTTATATAATAGCAAAATTTGCTGGATGTAACTCAATTGTAAGTATACAAATTATTTTATTGCATGGTTTATTTTGCACTTCCTGAAAAAGAAAGGTTTATCCACAATCGCTTTCGAGAACGAATACTATAAATATATATATATTAGAAGTGAATAACTTCCAGGATTTTATATATTTATATTTTGAAAATCATTACATAAAATTCTAGAATAATTCGTAGTTTTTGTTAGAACTAAATCAAACATTTATTGGTCGCGTTATAAAAAATGTCCCTTAACTTTCACTGGAAGCATTGCTAAAACCATACCAGATACCAAAAATTGATATACCTATAACGAATTTTGTAGTAAATTTAATTTCTTTTGGTATGATTGTAGCATAAAATATATGATTTATTTAATTACATGAAAATGAATTGGGTTAAAAAATCTGATTATGTCACATCGCTCAGAACAACCGAATAATCGAATTTTTCTAAAAAAAAGATAAAGTGGATGCAATGTCGAGGTCATGCAGGTGTGAGATTTGACAGCGCCTTAGGTAGTTCCAGTAGTTCTATGCGAATAAATAGGGGAAAGACTCCGGTTATGGCCATGTTAAGGAAAACTTCGACTTTAACGCTCTCAGTAAATTAAACAGATTAAACTATTGTCAAATTAAGAAATAATTAAGTAATATTTTAAGGTGAATATTTTATAATACGGTCCTGTCAGGTGAAAGAATTATTTTTAAGTATTGTAAAATAATCAAAATTTATGCTAGAGTGGTCTGCAGGACAGGAAACACGATGATGAATAAGGATTTTAGAAAAGGTTGATTGAACGCAAGTGTGGGGGATTCTTTGAATATTTGTGTTTCTAATGAGATATATCTGAAAAAGTTAGCACCTAATGTTGTAGAACAATTAAAATAAATGTAATTTTTGTCCATAAACCACCGGTGGTTGCCACGTTAATCCCTAGTTATCGCCAACTATAACCTGCTGTTTATATTGGCGTATAAAAATGAACTTTAGATAAAAACGAGTTAAAAAGATATAACTAATTCATTGAATTAGTTCTTTGAGCAGTGGCTTTTATATCTTAGGTAGTCGCTATGCTTCGATGTGCCTGCACCCTATTTTTATTGTTATGATGGCAAAACATTAACATAGGGGGACCAACGGCTTTACGTGCCCTCCGAAGCACGGAAGACCTCTACCTGCGATTACTATTTTACTTTTTACCAGTGCCGTAGTAAATTATTATGTTATTTTTGATCTAAAAATCTCATGGTAATTTTAAACTTGAAACTCAATATTATACACTAATTAAAAACAAAATTTATGACTAAAATTAATTAACATTGTACATACATAATTTGTTTCAGAACAGCGAAATACTAACACATTTGCAAACATTTTCATTAAGTAAACTACATCCTGCTGAAAAACTTCAGGTGTGTCTTCAATAAGAAATAAAAATTTCATATTACAAGTTATGCATTGTTATTGTTTTTAGTTTGAATGCTTTCTCTACGTTGCAAAAAAATACCCAATTAATTTAGAAGTATCAGAAATTCTGCCGATTGATATTCAACTATATGCCAATGTAAGTAAGAACTTTGATATTCATAATTTAATAAGAGAAACCTACACCACGCAGTATAATTTTATTTTGTAGATGTTGGCTACAGTTTTGACCTACGTCTTAGTCGCAGTACAATTTCAGTTTTTGGAACCCTTGGTTCTGTAGTTTAAAAATTAATATGCTCAGAGCCTACATTAAACTGTTGGTCCCTTCTTATATGTATTTTAACACTTTGCATGCAAACTACACCCACAGGAGAGAAGATTCTTACAGAAAACAGTCCTGAATTTCTGGAAAGATGAGGAAGATATTACTATTAAAATGAATTGGTCAACATGTAATATTTAAATAGGGATTGTACTGTTAAAATGTGTATCCTGTATTTTGTGAACTTCACTGTTAATTGTCTTTTATTGTATTCATATTTATTGACATTGCAATCAGAATTTTCTCACGTTTTTCCACTAATAATTACAGTACAACTTTTTGTTTCTACTTGCTATGATGTAATTTTACATAACTTTACCTAGATAGATGGCGCTACATATTGTGGTGTTTTTTCTGATATTTATATTTTTGTAAAATGTATACGATTCGATAGAGAATGAATATTTTTACATCAGGGATCAATCCCTATCTGAATTCAATTGATATGGCTTTATCTTCATCGAATCGCTTAAAACAAACATTTTCCAACAAAACATACCCGCTCCACATGGAG
The DNA here is from genome assembly GCA_932274525.1 of Podabrus alpinus. Lineage (NCBI taxonomy): Eukaryota > Metazoa > Arthropoda > Insecta > Coleoptera > Cantharidae > Podabrus > Podabrus alpinus. Next base: position 39,152,232 of record OW026452.1, on the reverse strand, counting down.
AATTTTAAAATTCAAATTGTACACTATACTGTTAAATAATAAATACTTTTGTCGCTTTTATATTTATTTATTAAATACATTAACTCAATTACACAATTTATATCAGGATCGCTTAATTATATGTTCACTCTAAGAGTACCCGCGCTTGACTGTCTTTTTACATCGCCTGGCGAGCATCGCATGCGCGTTGCTGGTTTTACAATTGCAACTTCATTACCCTATTTTAGAAATCTTTAACATTCGACCATTCCTGACTTTTACATCCCCTGATGTAATCTCTTCCTATTCAGATCCATTTAAGCCGTAACAATACCAAAACACGTTAATTCCATTCAAATGTTTTTCAAAGTAACACAACTTTAAAAATAATTTACAGTAAACACAAGATAACTCAAATAATTTTCAAAATAGAACACATTTTTACAATAATTTGCAAGCAACACAAATTTAAAAATAATTTGCAGTAAACACAAGATAACTCAAATAATTTTCAAAATAGAACACATTTTTACAATAATTTGCAAGCAACACAAATTTAAATTCACTCTACCCATGGTTAATCACATTCGAATTCATTGAAACGACTGGGTCGTTTCCGTGTACGTTTCAATGGTTCTCTGAGTTCTTTTTCACGCACTACTCCATCACATTCACCGTTCGATGCGTACTCGTCACTCGAATCCGTTTCAATCCCGTTTGCCCTATAAATTTTTAACTGGCTTACGTTGACCGTGGTTGTGAATTTTCTACCCGGAGTGTCTTTCAGGGATGCTACCCGATAGGTATTACTCGGTAAGGTTTCGATTATTTCGAGTGGGCCGCGATATTTCGATTGCGTTTTTGTGCTGTCCCCCGTTGCCTTTGGCACCTTTCGCACAAACACAATATCACCGACATGATAAATAAGATGGTTGTAACGTTTGTTATCGTGCCGACTCTTTTGTTTTATTTGTTCAGTTCTAATAGTTTCACGCACTTGTTCCTGAAGTTCACTACTTGGTACCCAGGTTGCGTCGATTTCGGCCACCGCCGCTAATGGACCATCATGAAACTTTGGTAAATAACCATACAGAATTTCAAACGGAGTTTTTCGCGTCGTCTGGTTCGGTGCGATGTTTAAATTTCGCTCCACGATCGGAATCACGGCATCCCAAGTCGTTCCGTTTTCCATCGCGGTCATTATGGTTGGGATGAGTGTTCGATTTACCCTTTCAACTTGCCCGTTTGCGCGAGGCCATTGGCTACTGTTTAATGTCTGTTTGATTCCATATTTTCTCAAAAATTTATTAAATTCCCCGGACGTGAAACTCGTTCCTCGATCCGACACAATACGCTCCGGAATTCCATATTGATTAATGAAATTTTCCAACGCACAAATCGCGAAGTCACTACGCGTACTTGGCACCGGATACAACTTCACGTATTTTGTGAGGGCATCCACCAACACCAAAATATGTATGTTTCCCGATTCACTTTTCATAAACGGACCTACGTGGTCGATATGAATCCTCTCGAACGGCCGACCTGGAGGAGGAATAGGATACAATTCGCCCGCTCGATTTCCCGCTGGGATCTTGTTTATCAAACACTCCGCGCACATCCGGATATGCTGTTTAACGTAACGTCTCATTTGCGGAAACCAATAGATTTCTTTGATTTTTGCACACGTCCGCTCGGTACTAAAATGTCCTATTAGATCGTGGTATTTTATTACGATACTTTTACGCAAAGACCGCGGTATTACGTATAATGATTTAATTGATTTTTCGTTTTGTATTTCACGATATAATTTACCCTCTTTCAATTCATATCCCGAACTTATGGTCCTTTCGTGTTTTGTACGGTCTTCGACCGGTTTTTTCAACGCCTCCATCCGTTCCAATATACCCGGATCGCTTCGTTGGATCATTAGAATATATTCGTGTTCGTTTAATGTTTGCATCACTGTGGACCGCTCGTAGATTTCTTCCATCGTATCGCAAGGTTCGCTAACCATAGCTCGCGATAATGCGTCCGCATGACTCATTCTCGCTCCCGGTCGATATTTCAATTCTAAATCGTATTCGCCGAGTAAATTGTACCACCGCGCGATCTGAGAATTTCCTGTTTTTTGGGAATTCAAGTATACCAACGCTTGGCAGTCGGTGTAGACCGTAAAATGAATCCCGATGAGAAAATTGCGGAGCCGTTCGATGCAATATACTATCGCCATCAATTCCAGTTTTGATGAATGATACTTGCTTTCCACTTCCGTCGTCTTTTTGCTTACATAATACACGGGGTGTAGTTCGCCGTCATCCCCCTGTTTTTGGCTTAAAATGCCGGAGAGACCGCTCGCACTCGCGTCCGTGAATAACGCCGTTTCGGTCGCATTTGGATTGTATAATTTTAAAACTGGTTCGGTCGTTAACCTTGTTTTTAATTCATGAAACGCACTTTGTTCAGTTTCCCCCCCATTTGAAGGGAATTTCCTTCCGCGTTAGGTCGCTTAATGGCTTCGCCCGAATTGCATAATTTTCTATAAACCTTCGAAAATAGGAAGTTAACCCCAGAAATCGTCTTATTTCGTGTATATTTTGCGGTGCCGGAAAATCGTGAATGGCGCGAACTTTGGCTTTTCCCGGAGCCAATTTTCCCTCTGACACTACAAATCCCAGGTATTCAACTTCTTTCCTCCCGAACTCGCACTTTCGTAATTTTAATGTTAACCGAGCTGCCTTCAGCGCTTCAAAAACCAACCTTAATTTAACCAGCATTTCCTCCCAACTCGCGGCCGGAATAATGATATCATCAAGGTAGGACATTGCCACCTGGTTACGCAACGACCCCAAAGCTAAATTGATTAGTTTTGAAAATTCGTAAGGCGCGTTAGTGAGACCGAAAATAAGTCTCTCGAATTGACCCGTACCATCCGGAGTAATAAATGCCGTCTTTAACTTTGCCTCCTCCGTTAAAGGTATTTGCAAATAACCGTGAGCCAGATCTAAAGTGGTAAAAATAGTGGCGCCGCTCATGCATTCCAAGTGTTCGTCGACAGTTGGAATGGGAAAGTTCGTTTTCACTGTGTTCCGATTTAATGCCCGGAAGTCAACTACCAATCGTGGTTCACCCGTTTTCTTGGTCACCAAAAGAACAGGGCTAGCGTATGAAGAATTGGTTTCACTCACGATTCCGCACTCTTTCCACTCTTTGATAATACCATTTATGGTTTCGCGTTGTTTCAAGTTGATGCAGTATGGTTTTGCGCGCACTGGTACACCGTTGTCTATAATATCTACCGTCATCAAATTCGTTAAGCCTAGTTCATTTAAATTAAATGCGAAACACATTCTAAATTCCTGACACAACTTTAAAAGTTCTATTTTATTTTTACTCGACACTTTTTTGTCTACGTTTAACATGTCCAACGTAATTGGTTGCACGCCTCCCGGTTCTTGACGTTGCATTTCATCGTTATCACAACACATGTCATGATTTATTTTGCCGATGCACTGACCTGCCACAACGACCTTGTCCTTCGTGCTATAATTAGTCACTGGGATGTTAAAATTGTCACCGTTGCATTCGACACGTACTAAGTTAATACTGAACGCTTTAATGTTTTGATTATTTACACTGCGTATTTTAATACGTTCGGTTATTTCGCGTATTTCCATTTCTGCGAATGGGAAGTCGGTTTTAGCACCAAATGCTAAGTTATCACCGATTTTCGCGTAGGAAATATCTTCGTGTTCCGTGAACGAACGCCCAATCAGTACTTCCGTTTGCTGTACTTCATCCGGAACCACCAATATTTTGACAGACTTTAGTAAACCCGTGTCTACCTCAATATTTGCTTCAATAAAATGTTTTACTATCACCTGCGTTAGATTACCGAATCCAAAAAGTTTTTCTCGTGTCGTTTTCAACTCGACCCCCGGAAGGTTCCGCACACAGCTGGTCATAATTGTACAAACCGCACTTCCGGTATCTATGAACGCATCAAATTTGATCCCGTTTATCTTAGCCCGTCTTAAAAACTTATGAAGAGTTTCCGACACGTCTATTTTATTATCAACCTGCATGACAGCATTGCGTTTGTTTAATGGACAATCTCGTTTCATATGATTGCCCTTTTTGCATAGGAAGCATAAATTACTGTTACGGGGTTTTGTACAATCTCTCGAGTAGTGCCCCGCCTCGGTGCAGTTATAGCATTTTAGTTTTGTAGTCTCATTCTGGTAAGCATTCGATTTCGCGTTTTGACTTGAACTCCCGCTTTGATATTCGCTTTGCCGGGTGTTTACTGCACGATGTAGGATTAAAATGTCATGTAACAAATCGTTCGCGTTTTCGTGCTTGTTGGCCATTAGCCCTGGGATAAGGTCTTTCCGATGTAACCCCGTTAAAATCTGTTCTTTCGCGTCACTATAGTTCAATTTTACATCACAACATAACCGGTACTTCTGGTGGAAATATGCCTCCACATTTTCACGTGGTTGTTGAACCCTGGCCACGAGTCGTTTCCATTTGTCACTCACACTTTGTCGGATGAAGAATGTCGCCTTGAACTGTCGTTCAAATTCTCTCCAACACCAGAGCTGTTCCTCCCACGTCTTCCACCATTCCTTAGCGGGACCCACCATGTGGATTCTCGCCGATTCCAGCTTGATCTCCTCACTCCAAAAATGCAGGATCGCACAGTTGTTAATCCTCTGGAGCCATTCTTCTGCCGTTTCGCCTGTTTCCCCATAAAAGTCTTGTATGGACTTGCTTAAATCAGGCATGACGCTATACATTGGTGTGATGGTCTCTGTTGGCTTTTCCGCTTTTGGCTTGTTTAGTTTGGCCATTAAAAAGGTTCGTAGCATTGCGTCCGTTTCCGCACGCCCTCTTTCGGACCTTGCTAAAAGTTCCATCAACTTATCTTCACGATTCGGCGCGCGCACACCCTCATCGTTTTCAAATCCCACACCACTCTCGGTCGAATTTGTATCATACATGATGATGTCCGCCATGTTTGATTTTGTCGCTTTTTGCATTCTTTTCGCGTATAATACTTTTGTAATGTACGCTTTCACTAAAATGTTCACTTTTATACTATTCGCTGGTGGCACTTTCCACAATGTTCGCTTTTCTGTAAGATTCACTGATAGCACTTTTCACAATGCTCGCTTTTTCGACTTTCCCAATCGCACTTGTGGTCGCTATTTTTGGTTTCAAATAATCCCACTTCTGATTGTTAAATAATAAATACTTTTGTCGCTTTTATATTTATTTATTAAATACATTAACTCAATTACACAATTTATATCAGGATCGCTTAATTATATGTTCACTCTAAGAGTACCCGCGCTTGACTGTCTTTTTACATCGCCTGGCGAGCATCGCATGCGCGTTGCTGGTTTTACAATTGCAACTTCATTACCCTATTTTAGAAATCTTTAACAATACATAATTTTATTGTCACGATTAGATTTGGTTTATCTAAGTCGTGGATTATTGGGGGTGGTGTAGCTCAAGGGATCGATTAACATTTGAACGGCGTCGTAAATCATAGGTTCCACATTCATAATAATTCAAGTATATTTAACATAAAATAACATAATTACAATTTGTATTTACACTGACCTTACGACCATTATTAATAGGGTAGCTTGATATCAGTGCAGAGCAGGCGATCGGGATGTCGTCATGTCGTAATCCTTTTTATGAACTTAATAACTTAACTCACAGTAACTCCCGTAGGATCGAACTTAGTCAACGCGTGTTCCCGGTGTAACTAACTATTTTTCCCTTCTGTAGATATATTTAATAACTTCATCCCACCTGGTTCTCTGCACTGACTTGAACTATCATTTTGCTAATATTGCAATTCCCACGACGTTACATAGAAGTAACGGTCATGGAGTTCTAGCTACCTTTCTTATCTTTTGCAATACTGCACTTCACACACACACACCTGCTAGACGTCTCGCATCTTATCTCATCGTAATATTATCTTTCACGTCCTGTTTGGACGGATTGAACTTTCCATAATTATAATATCACATTTGCGACGTTGTCACGTCTTGTCATATTTAAACTGAATAATGAATTTTGAATTTTGACTTTTCAAAGTGTGACATTATTGTACCAAATCAACAAATGTTATCAAAAAATGCACAATTTTAGAAATCCAAATATTTGGCAAGAAAATAACTTAGATAATATTCTTAAACCACCACCATAAATTAACATAATCTAATTCTTGTTATTAAGTTTAGAATATAAAATATCAAAGTAATATTTGCGTATAAATGGTGAAATTGCTTGATAAGACATTAAAACGCTGCATAAAGATTAATTAATTAACGATTAAAACTTAATAACTTCAATAAATTAATGCAACTGTTGGCCCACATCAACAGAGAGAATTGACCCATCCCAGGACAAAACTCCGGAATCCACTTTATATCATTCTTCAACGAAGACTTGATGTCAATTGATGTCAACCTGGCCCATCTTCAAATTCAGATTGAGAACATTGACAATCCACTTTTCCTCGTATACTTGGGTAACATTTATATAAACTTACTAATAATAAAAAGGATTACAAAATGTGAAAACGAATCAATAATGTTAAAATGAATTAATTTGCAATACGAGTTTATTGAAATTGAAAAATTTATTGATCATACGGTAACTGCAGTAAATTTTTGCAATGATGCACATTCTACACCTTACCATTCCAAATCTAGCTACGCAACATAATTTATTTGAAAAAACAAATATCGAAATTCCTTTAAATCCTTACGGAACTTTCCAAATAATTACGTGCATAGTTCATATTGAAAAATTTTTAATAATTTTTATCATGTCAGTTCCAATTTGTTGACGATTCCAATTAAACAAAATACTTTTGAATATACCACAATTTTTTTAAAAATCTAAAAGCAATCGGTGGGTCACCAAAGAACATAGTATAAAATTAGAAAATTTATATTTTTATAATCAAAACCAAATGGTAATTGTAAATAATTTGCAATGTGGGCGATACTTTAGCAAATTAATTAACAGATTGCAGTCGGATGAACAGGTATGCGAATTGACTGTCTTCTACAAGATGTTAAGTAATTAATCCGGAAACCTTAATCGTATCAGCCACTTGCTGTTACCAATAAACGGAAATAAATTTAAATTTGACAAATCGTCATTAATTGAGCATTCACGCTATACCAAGCGTTACTAAGGGCGGGTCGAGTTATGCCGAACTTCCATTAAAACCCTCATTCATGAGGCGTAACACAAAACTTAATTCAAAACTTAAAACAAATATATTCAATTCCCAAACCCAGCAAATGGATGAGAAGTGATTCGGATGGCGATAATCAATTCTCGAGAAATGAAGAACACGCAAATTTATACACTTTGGTTTCAAACATGAACCAATGGCTTATGGCTTAAAACATTACTTTTAAGCTGACCAATCCGAAACTTCAAAAATGAGGCGACTTAAATTGGATCATCACTTTGAACCCTGGTTTTGGTTCAAAATGACGCGGGTTTTTAAGAATTAATTTTGAAACTTATTTTTAAGACACGGATATAATAAAATTTTATGAACATTTCCAGAAAAGTTAAATCATCCTGACCTCACCCAAATTGAACGAAATTAATATTTACCGGGCGTGTGACACATTAACTTTCGCTTCCAAAAATGTACTTAATGCGGTTTCACTGTTTCTATAATGTTGAGATTCTCGAGAGAGAAATATATAAAAACAAAACGCTATAAGATATTAATGTGATTTCTTTTTTATTTTGGCGATTGATTCATACCACCTTTATTAAAAAACGATTTCATGTTAATGACCGCCTCCACATAACCCCAAAGGAAAAAGTCCAATGGAATCTGACTCCATAAAGAGAGTTATTTAAATGTGATTCTCGATCACATTTATAATTGCAAACTGCACAAGTATAAATAACAAAGAATGTGTTTTTAAATGCCGTATTAATTTTTGCTTACGTGAATATCTATCCCCACAAACTGCACACTCGAATACATTTGATCTGTTTTGTTTCCTCAGTGCCTTCGTCTTTGATGACGATGGAATGATGCAAATCTTCTAAACTAAATTTCACATCGTCAAACTCTTTTTGTTCAACTTTATTCACGCTTTTACGGTCGAATTATTTGGAGTATCCAAACATTTACCGTCCTTTTCCATATTTTGTAAATCCTTCAAGACTGGCGGCACTTGAGCCATATTCTTGATAACACGTTTCGTTAATTTTGAAGACGTGGGAATGTTCATGGATTGGTATAAAATGACCCTTCTACCAACATCTCAAAATGGTAACTGATACCATTTTATATCCCCCCAACGCCATCTAGTGCGGTATTTGTCAAATAGACTACCTAAGTGTGACGCACGACTCGGCCGATCTGTCAAATTTTTTCCAAAAAAATAATTACTCTGTGTAAAACGCCATAAGAGTAATGACGCGAAGGATTTGGTCGTTTATTAATTGTTGTAACAGGGAATAGCCGAGCAAAGAGTTTTCTGATTCAGAGAATCAGTTTGTGCATTCAACGAGAAACTGCATCGGTTCTAGGATCGATGCCCACAGTAGCGATCATGGACGAATTCTTCTTGTTATTTGATGGTTTCATATTTTTGCACATTTGATTTTGTTAATTTCAGTTGATTGTTGTTTGATGTTTCTAAAATTTGTGTGTTTTTGTGTTTGTTGGGAAATAATTTTTTTAATTGGAATTGGTTTTCATCATAGATGGTTTTCATAATTATAAATACAAATGCAAGAACAAAAAAATACTTAAAATAAAATCTGACATCTGTCAAAATGTCAAAAATGAATTAGATTATTCGAATTTTGTTTTAAGTACAATAGAGACGCAACTGGGCATGTGCGGGCTGAATAAGCAAAAACGCTTGTAACGTTCACAATGAACGTTTATTACGACGCATTAAAGACAATTTAGTGTACTTTACTTTCATTAACTTCACATTTTGCTCTAAAGTGCACTGAAACCGAGATATTCACGAATATTCGTAAAAATAAACTTCTTCGCGTGGTTTTTCCTTTGTGGCGGCGAAATCCGGGGTCGCTAGAGGGTGCGAAATTAGTACGTGTCTTTAGAGGTCCTAATAAAGAGAATAAAATTTATTCCAGCTTGCCCCCATTTTTTACGCAATAAAACACTTGTCGACTGACCTATTAATATTTTCTGTGCAATCAATTTAATTATGTTTATATCAACTGCCAGATCTAATTTGAATAATCTTCTTTATCGCGGCGTAACGGAAATGAATTTATATATATTTAACTCTAGAAATACATGCAAAAATGCATAAAGCACATTTGCGATGTTACTCAGATGATGTGAACTTTAAATTTTATTAACAGGTTATTTAAATGTAATTCATTCACGTGAAAAATGACACCCGTATCATCGGGAAATCCCATATACTGGCCAAGTGAACAAGCTAAAATTTAGCATTTCGATAATTTTTGATTTTATAATTTATTCAATTGTCCAATAATAATATATAATAATAACCCAGTAGACGCAGGTATCACAGTGATATCACTGTGATACCTCATTTGTGTCACAGTTGTGATATCACAGTGTGATGCCCATGTGATACCCATGTGATACTCATGTGATATTTTGTGACTTATTGTGATTTACCACCAAAGTGATATATATCACCTTATATGTGATATCGCACCAATGCTTCATTTGTGATACAGGTGTGATATTGAAAAATATTATGAATTTAAATAATCGCATCCCTAAAAAATAGTATAACGATGTGAACATATTATAAGTTTCTAGTCACTTTCTACAATATGTGATTATTTAGCCATTAAAAATTAATATTAAATATAAGATTACAAAAAATAACTACTGTTTTAATTTATTTTTCATTATTTTGTATATATAATAATAATAATAATATTAAATATTTTTAATTTTTAATAATTTATTGCAAATGTTATAAAGAAACTTTATAACAAATAAATCTCCACAGCAAACGCTATGGCGTTATTGTAATATGCTGGACACTCCTGCGATAATTTTCTGTTTAAATGTGACAATTTGTGATACGAAGGTGATATTCTAGCCACTTATTTTTGTTACAGTGGAGTGATAGCAATACTTGATCCTTGTGATACTCATGCTACCTAATGTGACTGAAATGTGACATATTGTTACACCTAGGTGATATTCGTGCCACTTTTTGTGACGGTCGGGTGATTTATCACCAAGTGATATCGCATCGATGCTTCATTTGTGACACAGAAGGGATATTAAAAAAATATTATGAATTTATATAATCATCTTAATATATAGGTACACGTGCATTCTATCACTAAGAATTAGGGGCCGTTCATGTATTACGTAAGACGTTTAGGGTTAGGGGGGTAGCTGGCATCTTATTTTTTCTTACTCGGGGGCAGGGGGGTCAAGACAATTTCTTACGTAAGATTTTATTTTTTTAATTAAATTTCAAATTTTGAAAATTATTTAATCTAATTTAGGTGCTGTTGGTATTAATGTTAATGTGAAACACAATACTATTAATTATTTATTTTTTAGACCGATTTTGGATTTTTTTCGCAATTTTCTTACACTATAAAGTAAATTATTGTTTGAATAACATTATTTTTAATATAAAATAAACATAATATCTTCATTAATTTCACTTTTAATGTTTAATATCTGGCTTGTCATTGGGTAATAATTTATCTTACGTAAGGTTAGTGTGGGGGGGGGGGGTATACATTTTCTTATTTTTTCTTACTAGGGGGAGGGGGGAGTCCAAAAGTATGAAAAAACGTCTTACGTAATACTTTAGTGTAATATATTAGTAAATGTAGTTTTGCAATATTATCACGAAAGAAGTGTAAATATTGAATTCAATTTTTTATATTGAAGTTTTTCAATTTTTTTAATTAAACGAATTTAGATTAATTTATTAATTAGAAGTATGATTAGACGAACTTTTTACTTAATTGTTCTTTAGATGTAGGTACAATAGAATAATCATAAATTACACCAAGAATTAACAATTAAAAAAATAATTGAATAAACTTTTTTTTTTAAATAGTAGTCTTTATTAAAAAATATTATTGTTAATAGCAAAAATATATTTTAGAAAGATTTCAAATTAAAAAATATTAGAGAAATAAGTCAAGCTTACATGATATAGACACGTGTAGCATCGGAATATAAAACACGAAGTTTTTAGAAAAAAATGCCGAATACTTGAAAAAAATTAAAAATATTATTGTTCATAGCAAGAATACCTATTAGTAAGTTTATAAATTAAAAAATATTAGAGAAATAAGGTATGATTGCATAGAAATTGGAAATTTCTGAAAATGAACCACGTGGTTCCAAAACATTCTTGAAGATTTGATATTTGTTACTTTTTTAATAATACCTATCGTGGATTAATCATTAAATTTAAAAATTGAATTCGGTTTACATAAATCCAAATTTAATAAGAATATACCCACTCGTTTCACCGTTGCACTTGCCACATAATATTATTTGGTTTTTAGTTAGAAACTTATATGTATATTTTAAAATAATTGAATAAACTTTTTTTTTAAATAGTTGCTTTTATTAAAAAATATTAATGTTAATATCAAAAATATATTTTAGAAAGATTTCAAATTAAAAAATATTAGAGGAATAAGTCATGCTTACATGATATAGACACGCGTGAAGCATCGGAATTATAAAACACGATGATTTTGGAAAAAAATTCCGAATATTTGAAAAAAATTAAAAATATTATTGTTCACAGCAAGAATACCTATTAGTAAGTTTATAAATTAAAAAATATTAGAGAAATAAGGTATGATTGCATAGAAATTTGAAATTTCTGAAAATGAGCCACGTGGTTTTTGAAAGATCTACAACCTTTCTCCACAGCGAATTATTATAACAGAAAAAAACAAGAACATAAACCAGTGCATTAATGTTTTTTGAAGTAATTTTTGAATAAAATTTCTTCGTATATTTATTAAAATTACAGTTAAAATTCTAATATTTTCGCATTATTTATGTAGATAATGTTTTTGTTATATTCTCTAAGAATTAATGAATATGTTCAAAAAGTCACTAATACTATTAAAAAATTAAAAATTCCAATTTCTGTATTATAAAAAACTTATTTCCATATTTTAGCCCCTACACACGATCCGATTTCTAGGTCCAACTTGCGACCCGACCAGATTGGAGATTGCCTCCACACGATCCGACCGCGTTGGAGTTTGCCTCTACACGGTCCAATCTCGTCGGCCCGACACCAGCTGCGCCTGATATTACAAGAATAATACAAGAATATTATTCTTGTATTAAATATAATGATTAAATAAGCCGTGGTGTTTGGGAGAAAACTGATAAGTGCAAAAGTAATGTCTTTCAGTATAGCTGTTTTAAAGTTCAATATCGTTCAATAAATAGTAAAATATCAATAAAAGATCAATTTATTTTTATTTATTCATTTATTAATTATGTACTTAGAATGTAATAATAATGTTTAATAATCCAGTAATTAATAGAATGTAATAATAATAATAATGTTTAATAATCCAGTAATTTTTTGAAATTAATAACTGTCATATTTGTACCATAATATGTTTAAACTTACCAGTTTTCTCCCAAACACCACGGCATTCATTCTCTTTAAAGCTTTGAACCGATTAACATGGCTCCGAATTTATCGAAATTTAGTATAGCAGGAATTGCGCTAAAGGCTATGGTCAAAAAATGGTTACGCGATCGAAAAAAATTCAGCGTATAGAGATAATAACAAACAGTTACGCATTTTTTAAATTTTGTATTATGTTCATCAATCAAATATATAACAAGTGCTTTCTATAGAAAACTATAAAAATGCTATATTTTGACATGAAATAATTTTCAATTTGTTATCGAGTTATTATAAAAATATTTTATATGAACAGAAAGTGAAAATATTTAAATATTATTCGAGAAACCCTTTTAGACGTTTCATATCTTTTCGTGAGAACTACAAAAATTATCACCTATAATTACATTTTGAAATCCTAAATTTTTTTAAATGATTATTTAAAACATAGATTTTGGTCAGATTATTACCTCCACTTTTCATTATAATTATAATTATGCATTATAATTTTAATATTTCGTGTGATATTTTGAAGGTATTTAATAAAAAAATAATAAGTTTTTATAAAGTAGGTAGATAACAAGTCGGCTGGGTTGGTGGGTCTGGACCTTCCTACATGATCCGACAAGGAATGGCATAAAAAACAGTTTTTATCAAGATTAGCTCGCCTTATCTGCGATCCGACAACGCTCCACACGGTCCGATCTCGCCAAATTCCAACGCGGTCGGATGGCTACATCGGTGACTACATTTCCTACAAGGAAATGTTGCGAAATTTGTAGGACAACAAGCCTCCACACGGTCCAACTTGAGACCCGACCGACGAGATTGGATTTTAGTACCAACCAGATCGGATCGTGTGTAGGGGCTATTAAATTAAAGTAAAAATTAAAGTACTTCAATTGTATAATTTATTGATATGAAATAAATATATACGATCTTATAAGTAGTTGAACTTGTAATTAATAGTAACAGCCTTTGTGGCCAAGTGGTTAGAGCTGAGAACTATCAACCAGGGACGAAAATTGATGTTGGGTTCGAATTCTGTTCAGGTAAGTTTTATTTAAAAAAAAATTAGTATTAAAATTATGAAATTTACAAATAATTTATTTCCAGAACATTTAAAATTGGTGTAGAATTTCGTGCGATGTTATACCATTAGATAATAATTATACCATAGACGTAATACAGAATTTACATAATTTGAAAATTGTATAAAAATATTTTTTAAATTTTGTTAAAATTCATTTTTATTACGAATATAATAAATTATTTAGAAATCACATTATATCACCAGAGAATCACAAAAGGTCGCATGAGTATAGCCAGCGTATCACAATAGCGTCACAAAATATCGCAATATCACAGTGTGATATCACTGAGGCGGACATTAATACTTGGCTGTGACATCACAGTGATATCACTGCATCAAAAATATTTGTCACAGTGATATCACAGTGATATCACTGCGTCGACTGGGAATGTAACAAAACACAATAATTAGAATAACCCTTTACTTTGTTAATATTTTATAAAACATGGTGCGTACAAAGATATAGTTATAGATTTTAAATACAAATTTGATATTTAAATATAAAATTAATACAAAAATTATACATTCCGATCATTGACAAAGTTGTATATCAACCCCCTGGTAGTCCAGTGGCGCTTAGAGATTCAGTAAATGAAAGAAAATTATAAATTCTAATTTTATTTCAGATTTGAATACTGTTCGGAGCACAACATGGAAAATAAAGAGTTTAATTATAAGAATTAAATAGTACTGTATAAATTATAAACTTACGAAATACAAACAAAAACTTACAATTTTTTTTTCATTTCGTAAATACTAATTACCGTACCTAATTTAATTGTAATTAATAATTTTTCTACACGTGGTGATGGCTTGCTGGTGGCCACTTGGAACAATTTGCTGGCAGAAACCTGTGACCAGTTACCGCCAGCAACCTGCTGCAAACTGGCAGCCCTGTCACATGCTTTTGTGACAGCAACAGCAATCTGTGAGATTTTACTTGTCCGGCGTTTTCCAGAACTTAAAAATATAAAATTTTTTAAATACTTGGTGGTTGATTACAAAGCCATGGTTATAAAATGTGATAATACATGAATTTTCAAAAATTGATTAATAATTTATATTTTAGTGTAAGTAAATATTGATTTCATTTAATATTCAGAACAACAGGATTCAAAAACTGAAATTGCACTTCGACTAAGACGTAGGTCAACACTGTACTCAATATCTATAAGCAAAATATGAATTAATATTGCATAAAACTTGACTTGAATATTAGACACAATAAGAATATCCAAGTTTTTACTTACACCTGCAAATAGTTGAACATCCAACGTTAATATTTCCGATGCTTCTAATTCCTTTGAATATCTTTCAACGATGAAGAGAAAGCATTCAAACTGAAAAAAAAAAGTTTCAAAATATTGCCCAAAAAGTGAAAAAACAAATTTTGTTATCAATTTTTTATTTGAAAAATGCCTTCCTGTAGATTACAGCGGTACGGCAGCTTAGTGTCATTGCCAATAATTCCTAATAGGATAATAATTATAAACGATTATCAGTACGTTTCCTTTCTTGTTTACATAATAGGTTTCAAAAATTGAGAAAAGGAAAAACTTTTTTTACCTTGATTCATATTAACTTTAGGCTATTATTTTTTTGGTCAGTATTTTTATAATTAAATGGTCAGTATTTATTAATAAATGGTCAGTATTGCATTGATCTGTATAAAAGCTGTCGTGATTTAAAAAATATGCATATTACTATATACGGGTGGCGCAAAACAATCACATTACAGAGTTTGAATGGATCCATCTCAGTATATTATCTGAAAACAATTATTGTTTTTTCGTTTTTCGTTCAAAACAATCGTTATTATGTTGTTTTGAATGATGCTTAATAAAACTTTTCTATTTGAGATGAAGCCATATATTATAATACTTAAATAAGTTGTTAGTTAATGTATCGACGACAAGAGTATAATATAATAGTGTTTGATGGACAGTTATTTGAAGTACTATCAGTGTTAGATCCAATATCCATAATACGATAATCCAATTATTAAGACATTACCAATCGTAAAATATTTTTATATAATTGTAAGAATTATTAAGAATTAAATACTACATAATGCGACCTTCATCCTTTAGTAGTATTAATACAATGATGACGACAAAAAATATAGTAGAGAATTATATATCGGACGATGATGAAAACGAAACAATTGCGTCAACTAATGCTAACAATATTCGAAAAAGGAAAAGAAAACGTATCTGGACGAAAACTATTACATTTATTAGTAAAGAAGAAGCAATAAATGCATTAACTGCAGAAGACGTTTGGAGTTTCCATTATCGAAATAATACTGCTGACGGTGAAAAAGCTTATTATCGCTGCAAAAAAGTAAAAAGACGTGCAGAACAATGTAATGCTGGATTATATTTATTGTATAATAATAAAGACGAAAGTGTAACCATGTTTAGAACCGACGAAGAACATTCGCATGACCAGTTAGATCATCAAACGATAAAACTTTCAAAGGAAATGAAAAACGAAATTGAATATCTATTTCATTTAAAAGTTAAACCCAAAAAGATGATCGAAATTCTAATTGAAAAGGGTTTAAAACCGAAAAACAAAATACAACTATATAATTATTTATCACAACTAAGAGAGAAGAATTATGGACCGTCTGAAATAAGTTTGGGTGAATTTGAACAGTGGTGTTTGAATCATAATAATTTGCCCGAGTCCGATGATTTGGCTTTTGTGGTATCACATCAAGTTAGATATCCCGATGACGAATTAGTTATTGACGAAGAGAATCAAGACGACGATGATGACGCTGCCACTACTAATACTGGTTCGAGTTTTAGAATTTTAATTTCGACCAAACGTTTACTTAAAAACGGTACGAAATCAAACAAAATTCACGCCGATGCCACTTACAAACTAATATGGGAAGGTATGCCTGTTATGCTTGTCGGAACAACAGATTCTGATCGTCACTTCCATCCGATTGGCATGGCAGTATGTTCAAATGAAAAAACTCAAGATTTTAAATTCATTTTTCAATCAATTATTGCCGGCTTAAATAGAATAAACGAGAAAATTGATCCCGATTACTTAATATCCGATGCCTCAAATGCAATTAGAAATGCATTCCTTCAAACGTTCGGCGATAATAAGGTATTAATTATGTGCTGGGCACATATGAGGCGTAACGTTTCGAAAAAAGTTGAAGCGTTGGTGGAAAGAAACTTGAGAAAAGAAGTAATGAACGACATCGATGCATTACAATTATCACCGAGCAAAGAAGTATTTGATAAAGCCGTACTTTTATTTATAAAAAAATGGCTTCAAAAAAAGCAAACCGCATTTGTCGAATACATGAAATTGCAATGGCTCACGTCCCATCAAAATTGGTACGAGGGTATTGCGCATCATACGCCTTCAACAAATAATGCTTTGGAGTCGTTCAATTTAGTAATTAAAAAAGAAGATACGTTTCGTGAAAGGTTACCTATGGCGAGGTTTCTCGAATTAACCATTAATACGGTGGAAAAGTGGTCCAAAGAATATTCCAACGGAAGTCGAGTATTTAAAAATACGACAACGGTCGAATTACACCAATGGACCAAAGGTTATCAATGGGCAAAATCAAACATGACTATTTCATCAATGCCATCGCCATCATCATCATCATCATCATCATCGTGCGGCGAAAATACAATTCGATATTTTTGTCCATCTAATAATAATGAAGACGAACCAACTACTACTACTAATACTAATACTGTTGTTACAGAGGAAGAAATTGCAATCGTATCGGAAAGGCGCTGGAACACTTTTGATCAATTCAAACGAAGAGCGTTCAAAGTGTGGTTTGTGAATCTTTCGTCAGAAGAACCAGACAATAATTGGATGCACGGCCGCTGTACTTGCCCAGAATTTTTTAAGAAATATATATGCAAACATATCGTCGGCTTGGCTATTCGATTAAAATATGTGAAACCACCTCCTGCAGCCAAACAAATACCTATAGGAGGAAAGCGTTCAAGAGGAAGGCCTAAATTAGCTACTCGGGCTAATATAAAAGATTAAGGCATTATTATATTTTATTTTTTGTAGTACTATATTATAATTTTAAAAAATAAACACTTGTAATATTTATACCTAATACTGACCATTTATTTAAAAAAAATACTGACCAAATATTTAGTTATCTTACGACTCGCACCATATTAATACTGACCAAAATATTATTATATACTCACCATGTATGTAAAAAAATACTGACCATTTAATTATAACAATACTGACCAAATATTTAGTTGCCGTCCTTTAGAGTAATTTGGATCGCCTAACCAACAATATGAGTAAAAGGCTATTAAGGCGTGCAGACCAATAATTAATTAGTTATGCTATTAGCAATAATGGGATATTAAATTTTATGTGTAGGTAATAAAAATTTAAAAAATAATATCATAATGGTTTTTTATTTTTTTTATTTACATAAATCGAAATGAATTACATTGAAATCATAAAACCATGCAATGTCATAGCATCATTATAACAAACGGATATCGTTATTTTTTCTAAGTCCTTTTTGTATATGAATTACATTGAAATGATAAAAGCATGTAATGTATAGGGCAAATCGTTTTTTTTTCAAAGTCCGTTTATGTACAAATTAACATTGAAATCATAGGACGTCCAATGTAAAAGCATAGGTTGTTTTTTCCATAACACGTTTTGATTTTTCTTCTACATTTTACGTTCGCTTTCGATTTGAGAGTGAAAACGTAATATGTTATCCATTTTACATGTTAAATCATAGGGCTTCACAGTTCCATTACATATACGAAACTGTATAGTAATTTGTTAATGTAATTAATGTTTAAAATTAAAAGATACGATTTTCCATTGGATAGAAAGAGATAGAGATAAAACCCATAACATAGTTTTCATTTTTTGGTACAAAAAGTTGATTTTGAGATTTCTATTCTCAAACATTTTAAAATTTTATGTTCAATTCTAGATTTTGGAGTGGGGATATGACGTATACATAATATAATATATTATATATTATATTATATATATATATATACAAACCCTAATACATAACAACAGCCCCCATGCGAGTACCGAGATTTACTGACTATACTAACTCCTCCATTAAAAGTTTATATACCTTCTCCTACTCTAAAAAATAATATACAAATGACTACTACAAGCAAAAGTTATCAACTGCAAAAATGCGAGTTATAAACATACGAGTCACTTTAGAAGTATTAGAGTACTCGCTTATCATCAATCTCGATTATAATAAATTAAACGAGTTACGTACAAGCCATTTAGTAATCGTGCATTTTATTATCAATTAAATACATATTTTAATATTCAACATGAGCGCAACAAGTAGTAGTACTATTAATAGTAATATCCAACCTTTATTTTTAACACATAAATTGAATATTAATACTTTATCGTCGAAACTTAATATTCGAGATTTTCAATTGAGAGATCATTTCTTAAACAAATCAAACTTGTACGCTTTACAATGCAAATGTTTTGGACACAAACATAATAAACGTAGATGTACAATTGTGCACGAACCAATTTGTGGGAAATGTAAAAAGAAGACGGCTTTATTTTTAACATATCAATCTTTGATGTTTCATCAAGCCATATTTAACAAAAAACTTTCAACCTGTTGCGAACACGTCCATTCTCCGCCATGTAATAAATGTTTAAATTGTCAAACGAATACGCCATGTATAGTTACCGAAAAATTCGTATGCAACGCTTCGACAGGCAAGTAGTATAGTTATACTCACATTTACCTAATAATAGTATAACAAAATTATATTTTGCAGATATCGTATGTCATAAAGATAATAACGTATTCACGAAGGATTTGCCTTATACCGATATTCTACCACATGAACATTTATACGATGTAAAATTACCAATTTTTTATATTTGCTTCACGCATACACATTATCATAAAGCAAATTTATATTTAAAATGTGCAATTCATACAGATCGCTGTTGTTCGGAAGCAATTTCGGTAAAAGATTATAACGAATCTTTTATTGTGAGCGTACAATCGGACAAACGTTCGAAAAAATTTAACGAATACATAATTTACGATCCGTCAATATGGAAAGAACAATCTTACAATTATTTCATGTCGTTTATTAGATCGGTAATCTGTAATCCCGGATCGGCTCCAGATAGATACAAACGTTACGACACTTCCAATTTTTCAATTTCCAATATTAAAAAATATAAAAGCGGTAAGGAATCTATTGTGCGAACCGCAATTACCGGATTCGAAACTAAAGGTTTATATCAAACGGCGACAATTTCATGCACCATACCATATTACGTGGTTATCATTCCTCAAAAATTATACGACCTATTAGAAGAAGAACAATTCGATTTGGATTTGGTTATGGTAAAACGAGACCCTTCAATAAAACCGACATGCATGTATGTTTGCGTAGCAATAAGAAATAGCGATCCGAAAGTTGACGTTATTATTATCTCGGATCAACAAACTAAAGGTTCTAATCAAGACCAAGATGGTGACAAAAATGGCATTTATGTTATTAAAAAAAGAATAAACGGTTACGATGCTACAAAATCTTTTAAATATAAAGTATCCAAGATAGAATTAGCTGCATCGTTTCGTAATAAAAAAACTTTAATATCTGAACCTCGTTATTTATTATCGGAAACGAGTTTATTAATTATAGAGCGAGCCAAACAAGAATTATTGTTGGATAATAATAATAAATGCACTGGCGATTTTTTCAAAAAAACTTATAAATTTGGACCAAAGTTTATTAACGAAAGCGGAGCAGGTTATTATCAAAACGAATACGACGATTTTCAAAGACAACTTGTTGAATATAATTTAGACGAGAAAAATTTAAAATTTATAAGTACAGACGATATATTATTAAAAACAGACGCTTTATCTAGTATCATAACATCAACGGCTAAAGGAAACAAAGATTTATTGGATATGCTACTCATAAATATTTCATCAAATAAAAGTTTAATCGAATTAAAAAAATCCATGATTGATTTATGCAATATATACATACTATCGAGTCAAGATTTAAGTCGAAACGGTAGAAAACAATTTACGGCGTTTTATGCAGCGCAAGATTTAGTTGCATTCAATGGTAATATTTATATAAACAAAATTCTAGTTGCAAATTATACAAATTTTGCTAGTGACGGTTTATTTTTATTTAACACAGGTTCGTTAAACAGCTTTATAAATGATTTAGAAGAATTGTATGAAAAAAACACGTCTTATTGTAAATAATAGATTAGTATTAGCACGTATTATTTCGATTAGCAAGATTCATTTGTTTTGGTGTACCTATGAATACTATAATAAATACTAAAAATAAACTCGTCTAATAGTGTAATATATTTTTATTTTATAATAGTAGGTAGGTACATTAAAATGCAAAATGCATATACATTACATATAGGTATATTATATAAATACATATTAGATAGACGATAAATTGTTCTAATAATAAATTCTTATTATAAATAACACATTATTATAATATATAATATATGAAATAACAGTGTATCATATGTGTTTTTTATTTAACCTATCAAGTTTATAAGAGAATGAAGATATTCGGACGCACCAGTCAAGCGTATACAATTTGAAAAGAACGTTTGTAAATTTACAAACGGAGTCGAATCCATCAGTACCCTATTTTGATAATATAAACAATCATAAAATAATAAGTCAAACAAATGATAATTTGCATAATATTCATGATGTGTTTTAATATTCGACGACAAACCACCATCACCATCATCATGACCTAAAGCAAATTGATGATATTATGCACCATCGATCATATTATAAAGTTTGTGTCTACTCAATTTTTGTTGTTGAAGACCATTCATGTTGTTGTATATGAAATTTGTCAAATTGTATGCAATATCGGTGCTATTATTATTATTTATTACATTATTTAATCTATTGAACAACATTGAAGACGGTAGTATTATGACACTACTCGTCGGCATCATGATGACCTCTCGACAAACACATAACGTTGATGCCGTCAAACATAAAACAAATGCAAACAAAATAACGTTAATAATTTTCATCGTTTTATTGATGCTATTATAATGATCTTATGTATACATAAAATAGTCAGACGTTGGCGTGCTAATAGGTTGATTAATTATTATTATTGTGTTGCATTGTTATTATTATTACGTACTAAGAATATACTATTTGTTCCAAATTGGAAGTAGATATTATTGATTCCATCCCCAAGACTACATCAAACCACATTAAATTACTATATATACTGTATACATAAAATAAGAATACAAACCACAATTAATTACTATATTATTATATATTACATATAAAAATTACACACACATCTCTCGTTGGTTTTTTAATATTTAAAACGAGAACAAGATTTAATTTTCGAATCGGTTATAAATACGTTATTATTAGAACTAATATCAAATATAGATACTTGTTTGTGCTTACAAGTTTTATGTTTTCTACAATAATTAATAGATTTCGAACATTCGTAACATTGAGCACATATAACGCAAAATCTTGGAGTTTTAAAATTTTCTATACATGATTCGTCCCTTTCGCCCATCATAATGTATAATTTAGACCACGGAATCTTTTTTAAACAATAACGTCTCTTGGTATGGTAATCTTCCAAATCAACAGTCCAAGTCGTACAATTTTTCGAACATTTACACACGTAATCGCTCTTAATGTAAATATATAACTTGCGCGGCCATACGTCCAACGACGAAATTCTACATTTTCTATGAACGTCGTTTAAAATTAAATTGGATCTATTTAAAATGCGAGTTTTTAAATCTTTTTTCTTTTCGTCATTGTTGTTGAATAATGATACATTATTATTATCGTCGTCAAAGTCATTATTTTTAGTAGTAGTAGTATGCGAATAATTTAACAACGTAGGTATAAACCCGTAATATACACATTCGTTACCTTCGATACTGCATTCTGTATATTTGTAACCCAATATTTCACCGCCGTCTACTCTTGCTTTAAGGATATCTCTATTTATAGACGCTCGCATTCCGTGCGAAACGTGCATACAATATAACCATCTATTTATCAGTAAAGGTTTAATCTTTCTTGGTGCAAAATCCACATAATTCGTAAAATCCATATTTGTAATTAAACAATAGTCGTCGTAATCGGTTTTATATAAAATTCTATTACTAATAAATTTAACGTCTCCAATTTTTATTTCTTTTCCGTACATTTTAGATGTTGGTGGTGATGGCGGTGGCGGAGTTATCATCAATGACGACGACGACGACGACGAAGAGTTTCGAGGAGCAGTTTTATCATTAATTATTTCCGATAGAGTCATATTGTTAATATTTTGCAAAGACAATTTAGTACTACTACAATCTTTTTGCTGATGCTTTTGACGACGACTACGACCACCACTACCAATAATGCGTTTCTTTATACTATTACCGTTATTACCACTATTATTAACAACACGTCGTTTTTTATTAGTACTACTCTTCTTTTTTGTCGTAACAGCAACGGTATCTGTAGTAATAATAGTAGTTTCGGCAGGTGATGGTATAGGCCTTTCGGGTTTTACTACATCGTCGTCGTTGTTTTGTATAATGGCACTTGTATTAGTAATAGCACTTCTAGTATAATTGTTAATAGTTGTATTAGTAGACGTATTAACGGCATTATTTGTAGTTACGGCGGCAGACGATATTCCTTGATAACCGCTCAATATGCTATTAGAACACGGCCACGACGACAATGATGATGGAGCAGGCGATGTCGTGGATGTTGTTAAAAACATTTTTTATAATAATACACTATACTATAACAATTTGAAAATTGAACTTTTAACGTTGAACGTACCAAAATCTACACCACCGTCTCTCATCAATAATGTGGGATGTTTTTTAATATAATTTTGTATAAAATTGTATATAATTTGACTCTCTGTAATTTCTTCGATTATTGAATCGTACGTTTTTACAATTAATTTTACATCTTTTACGCGAGCAACGCTAGATATTTTATTATATTGTTCTCGATCTAATGGTTGTCCTCGCTTTTCCATAAACCATTTAAATCTCTTTACCAAACATTTTACTCGTTCCAATTCGTTTAAAGTTTCACAAATACATAACGTTGTATCGGTCGTATTTTTAGTTACTATATTATCTGCTTCGCTAAATAAATTGTCAATGTTGATTTCTTTAAAAGGCACATCAGATTTATATTCTTGTAAATTAATTTCGTTGTTGTCGTTTTCTTCGACCATCGTAGGTTTTAATAATTCATAATGAATATAGGTGTAATATATAAATGTAGTAAATCGACTACAAACATTTTAACTAGACAATGAAGCGTTATTTCAATACACTTTTTTTATATGTCTCTGTATAATTTTAAAGTGGAGGGGGAAGGTATATAAACTTTTAATGGAGGAGTTAATATAATTAGTAAACCTCGGCACTCGCATGGGGGCTGTTGGTATGTATTAGGGTTTTTGTATATATATAATATAATATATAATATATTATATTATGTATACGTCATATCCCCCACTCCAAAATCACGATACAAAATCACGTGAACATAAAATTTTAAAATATGTTTGAGAATAGAAATCTCAAAATCAACTTTTTCTTGCAAAAAAGGTAAAATGGGTTATCGGTTTTATCTCTATCTCTTTCTATCCAATGGAAAATCGTATCTTTTAATTTTAAACATTAATTACATTAACAAATTACTATACAGTTTCGTATATGTAATGGAACTGTGACGCCCTATGATTTAACATGGAAAATGAATAACATATTACGTTTTCACTCTAAAATCGAAAGCGAACGTAAAATGTAGAAGAAAAATCAAAACGGGTTATGGAAAAAACAACCTATGCTTTTACATTGGACGTCCTATGATTTCAATGTTAATTCGAACATAAACGGACTTCGAAAAAAAAACGATTTGCCCTATACATTACATGCTTTTATAATTTCAATGCAATTCATATACAAAACGGACTTAGAAAAAATAACGATATCCGTTTGTTATAATAATGATGCTATGTTTTTGTAAGAGAGAGCGAGAAAGATTATCAAAACAAAGATATCGACAATGTGGACTTTGAACTATCCCCTCTCCATAATCACGATGTGAACATAAAATTTTAAAATTTTCTTGAAAACGAAAATCATAAAATGAATTTTGTACCAAAAAAGGTAAAATGTGTTATGGGTTTTATCTCTATCTCTTTCTGTCCAATGTAAAATCGTATCTTTTAATTTTAAACATTAATTACATTAACAAATTATTATACAGTTTCGTATATGTAATGCAACTGTTAAGCCCTATGGTTTAACATGTAAAATGAATAACCTATCACGTTTTCACTCTCAAATCGAAAGCGGAACGCTAAATGTAGACGAAAAATCAAAACGTGTTATGGAAAAAAAGACGTATGCTTTTACATTGGACGTCCTATGAATTCAATGTTAATTTGTACATAAACGGACTTTGAAAAAAAAACGATTTGCCCTATACATTACATGCTTTTATCATTTCAATGCAATTCATATACAAAACGGACTTAGAAAAAATAACCATATCCGTTTGTTATAATAATGATGCTATGTTTTTTGTAAGAGAGAGCGAGAAAGATTATCAAAACAAAGATATCGACAATGTGGACTTTGAACTATCCCCTCTCCATAATCACGATGTGAACATAAAATTTTAAAATTTTCTTGAAAACGAAAATCATAAAATGAATTTTGTACCAAAAAAGGTAAAATGTGTTATGGGTTTTATCTCTATCTCTTTCTGTCCAATGTAAAATCGTATCTTTTAATTTTAAACATTAATTACATTAACAAATTACTATACTGTTTCGTATATGTAATGGAATTTTAAATTGCTATGGTTTAACATGTAAAATAGATAACGTATTAAGTTTTCACTCTAAAATCGACAGTCGAACGCAAAATGTAGATGAAAAAACCAAAACGTGTTACTGAAACGATTGTATGAGAAGTATAGGATAATAACTGGGACTTTGAAAAAATTAAGGTTGGATCGTATACAAACTATATTATTATGTGGACCATTTAATGTGGACTTTGAAAAAAAATGCTAAAACGTTTTGGAAATGTATATTAATTTTTTTTTCTAACACCGAAATAATTTATAATAATATAGAAAATTTAATATACCTAATTTTATTGCGATACCTTTAAAGTTCAATATTATAATTATTCAACAATTGGATTATCAAATCGTCGCTTAATTCTACTCTAGAAAGAGCCAGTATTATTACTGTTATCACTAAGAATAATATACTTAAAATTGGTATTTTAACGATCGCCAGAAATAAACCAGCTGCTAATAATATAATTGATGATGTATTTAATATATTATTTATTTTTGTTCGAGTAACAAAATCTTTATTATAAACCTGAAATGTTTCTGGATTAAATTTTACACGTTCGGTATAAGCTTCGCATTGTATTTTTTCAAGCAATGATTGGTCTTGTTTATTTACGCTAATTTCTGGTCCTTTGTCAATAACCGATCCTTCGGAATTTACAACCAAAGCATCTAGATAAATTATAGTATCTATTAAACTATTAACACTCAAACTTATAAGTTCGTCTTCTGTTAAAATTACATGTATTAAATCATTAAATTCATAATTTGCAGATATAGTGTGAAACGATTCTCTTAAAGCTCTATCTCCATTTTCCATTATAGCATTTGGCAAATCGGCTGGAAATAAATTATTATAACCGTACGGATCCCAAAATGTAAATAAAAGATCAAACATCATCGTGCCGAATAATATCCAACCGACTACAGACGCGGCAGCAGCTGCAAATTTTGCAACCATAATAGCTGATCTCGCTGCAATTCGAGTTATACATTCGATTACAATTTTACTAGTAATCGACTTTAAACTTTCGGTTAATACTTTGACACCTATAGAGCCGGTAATATCTACCAATCCTTTTGCTAAATATGAGCTAAGTTGTTCGATAACTTTGGTAGCTAATTTTTTGACTGTAGAAAGAAAGACAGATACGGTCACATCCGAACTTACTTGAATTAATCCGTCTTCCGTAAGAAACATATGAATTAATGCAATAAATATTTCTTTCATTTTATCAGACCAATGAGCATGTTCGTTACTTTTCAAATAATCTTTTATTTCGGCGTCGTATTGTTTTTCAGAGTCGGTCTTTTTATTATTTTTGATGGCATCGGTGCCGTCATCATCTTTTGACGGTTGCTCCATTGGTCCTAATATTTGACCATCTTTTGTTAAACCTATAATTTTTGATTTATCGGTTATAACGTTTAATCCTATTTGAGTTCTTGTAAAATTTGACATATTAGCAACATCGTTTTCTTGCTTTCGACGATATTCCTCAATATCGTATTCAGTATCTAATAATAAGACATCGCGTTTACGTCGTTTTTTTTGTTTAGAATTCTCATAATCATTAGTAGTATCGGTATATACTACATTTAAATGTTCGACATTGCTAACTTCATCATCATCATTTTCGTCTTTGTCGCTAATATTTTTTTTGTTATCGTCTTTGTTATTTAAAGTGTAAATTGATGTAAGTTTCGGCTTTGTATCGATCAATTCTGGTAATACAAAATTTGGATTGATATTTTCTTTCCATCCTTTTACAGTATAAACATTATCAACTTTTTCGGGTAAAGGATCTAATTTTGGTAATGGAAATGGCAAGTCTGTTTTAGATAATTTACGAATAGACGATTTTACTGTATTTATTAATGATTCACCTAAAACCGAACCTACAAATTTTTCTGCCAAAGTCATGTCGCATGTTCCATCTTCCATCAACTTGCGATCGTAATATTCGCAATATGTTTTATTATTAATATACGATAAACCTGAACCATAAGGATTCGAGGATACTGTTCGACTAAAACCTGTCGGCATATCGTTTACTCGTGTCTCGTATAAAACGGATGATCTATAAAATGATTTTTCGAGATACGACATAACAGAAGTGTTTACACGTCGACACTTATTGTCGTGAAAGTTTACTGTTGGCATCTGAACTTTTCTGCTCCCGTCGGCATTGTATGTGGTAGTTGGCGATGTATTGTAACACGAAGGTTGGCATTGAACATCGTAGGAATTATCACCCACATAATAAAAGCTAGCGGCTTCGTTTGGTTTGCACGTATCCTTTTCTTTAATAGGATTACAAGATATTAATTTGCACAAATTTTCATCGATAACGACTGTAATAATTTTAGCAGCATGTTGTAACGTCGAAGGTATATTATAATCTTTGTTTGTTGCATCGCGAATATCAATTTTCAACCACGATATTAAATGTGGTGCTTTTTTATAAGCTAATTGTATCAGTCGTATAGTATAATTGGTTTCTGCAAATTTTTGTGCAGCATCAACATCAACTTGCGTATATCGAACCATAATAATATGAAATGACACGTATATAGAGGAGAGAGATATTATAGTATATAAAGTATACTATATTAGTTTTTAAAATTAGTCGTTTATTTAAAGTTGATAAATAATTACATGTCTAAAAAATATCAGTATGGAATTATCTGAGCAAGAAATATTTGACATGTGCAATTCAATTGTAGATTTGTCTAAATTAAAGGCAAATAACAATACGCTGTGTGTTGATGGGACGTCGTGTACTATGAAATCAACTTTATTGCAACGTACAAACTGTAAAGTTGTTAAAGTTCAAAGAAATTATGCAGTTAAAAATCCTGACAGTTTTTATCCATCGATGCTTGGTTATATATGTTCGGGAATAATGAATTTAAGATGCGATGGGCCACATTTTAATGACCGTTCACCTTTAAACGTTTTAGATTGGTTTGTATTATGGAATGTAATGTCTGATTATTTGACTAGATTTGGAAATACGAAGCCCAACGAAAATGATAAAGATTGTTTGAACGTTTTAAACGAATATAGAGATTTGTTTAGAAATTTAAAATCGTCCTATTATTATTCTTGGTTCGATGAAGATATTAATTGTATTGCTATTATTAATAAAAATACCGATTTGTGTGACGAATTTCGTTATAATCGTAATAATAATAGAGATCGCGAACGATCGACATGGAAATTTTATACTTATTTACAAAATTTAATGTACGAAGAATTATATCCTGGATTGTGTATAGATTTGATGTTGTTTGATGGATCTAGTAAAGAATGTATATTAAACGGAGTGTCTAGTTATTTACGATACGCATTGGACGTTTTACAATCTAAAAATAGCAAGCCGGACTTTGCAATTTCCAATATATGTAAATTGCCAACAGTGTCATACGATTATACATTATCTAATATAACTACTCACGTGTATCGTTCAATTGGAAGATGGAATAGTAAAATGATTGCTAATTCGGAAGAATACGACGATAACGAACGTTTACGAGATTTAGCTCATGATATACCGAATTATTTGGAAGTTCGAAATATATCTACACCCGTGTCATCGATTCGAGAAAATATTAGTTTTAATTCTATTAATCGTTTGTTTGATGATTCTATACTAAATATCGAAAAAAAAAATGAATGTATCGATATGGACGAAGATGATGACTGCGACATCGACAATAATAAAAGTGATAAAAACGACGATATTGATATGTTATCCTTAAATTGTAACGATTTAAATTGTAATTCTATTTGGAAATTGTAATTGTGTATTAGTAAAAATAAAAACCTATAATAATGTGTATTATTTATTTTAATTAAAGTAGTATAGGTACCTAATATCAACCTTTTAAATATGTCTATTATCCAAGAAACAAACAAACCTGGTACGTCGGAATTTATTACTTCCAATGATAGACAATTTACATGTAATCCGCAAACATGTAATATATCCAATACAAGTCCAAATAATAATTTTAATATTAATATGAACACAATTAATGTTAATACTTTACATGAAAATATTAAAAAATTGATGATTGACATTAAAAACATATACGACTCATATCTAACATGGTTCGATAGTAAAGAAATTAAATTTGAAATTACCCATACTAATACCTTAAATCTAGATTTAACGCTATATAATAAAATTGCAATGTTGTTACCAAAAATTGATCATGCAAAAAAAGCGTTAGGGTTGTGGTATTCTGATTTTTTATTATTGTGTAACGACTTTTCTAATATACTTTATCGTTATGATGAAACAGTGCAAAAAATACAATCGTTACATCTAACTAACTATTCGAATGTTCTACCATTACACATTTCTACTTTGGCAAGACAACATTTAAGTAAATCGAAAGCGTTACAACGGCATATTTCTCGTTTATTAGCTTTAGAATCAAACATTCGATCCGAAAGTCAAAACATACAAATAAAAATTCAAGAATTAAATAGCGGTATGTTAAAGGTCCATGATAAAATTATTAATATACTTCAAGTTGGAGAGTCTATAGACTCATTGACTAATTCAGAATCACCTTTAAAGCGAATTTATAATAAATTATCAACGATTATAAATTCTACACCTATGGAATATAAATATATAGCTTCTAGTCCCCCTAATTTAAGTATAGATTCGAAAAATATATTGCAAACGTTAAAATCGACTTCTGTCGAAAATAGTAAATTTATAATTGATAGGCTTACAGATTTGGCAAACTATTCACTTTATACAGAGTCTACGCGCAAAGATATAGATCCAATAATAAATTATGTGACATCAGAGTTATCGACTTCGTCAGAATACGATAAAATGGCAACGTTAATAACAAGTATTAAAAATAATTTACCATTTAACGTTTTGACAGAATTAACGGCGAATGCATTGCAAGAAAACAACATTTATGTTACAATAGTTAGAATAAATACGATAAAAGAAAATTTGCATCCAAACGATAAAATTTACGAGGCTAAATTAAACGATATTTATAAGGAAGCTTCTGATACGGCACGTAAACTAGTTATAGACGAAACAAAATATACTACTACACCTAATAATATAGAGTCGACAAGTAACACAATTCCAGGCGAACAAGTAGATATACCTATGGAAACATAAAGTTTTAACTGTTAATATAGTTAACAAAATAAATTAATTTAAATATGCATGTTTATTTTCTAGATATAGTCGAAGCTTGTACTAGATTACAATTAGGAGATGTATCGTTAGGGTCGGTATTTAGTTTAAAAGATGAAATAATAATTGTCGATAGAACGTTCAATCAAATAACAACACAAATTGAATTAAAATCAATTTTAATATTATTAGAGTATTTATTTCAAAAATTATATAATCATAGAGAAGAAATTATAATACATTTGCCTAGAATGGAATTAACTATGGCCGATCAAGCACTAACGCAACATTACTTTAATAATTTAAGTCAAAAATATAATAATTTAATAATAAACTATGTATAATCATAATTTTTATTATATTATTTATTGATTAAAATAATTACATATGCATTTAACAGCGTAACACTTTTCACATAAATCAGGAATATCGTTTAAACTTAATGAAAAATTAGTAAAAATGCGTTTTGTTTTTGTTGGTAAATAAGAATACTTTTTTGGCGGTCTTGAGTTTCCATTTTCGGTCGAGAGTGTTGTTCCGGCGATAGGTGCAACAATTTCAAATTCAGTTTGATCAAGTTTAATTATTTTAGCTTGCGGTTCTACGTTAAACGATGTCAAAGTATTATAATCAAAACCATATATTCGTTTTTTCGAGCCAACATCTTTAATAAACCTTTTGAAATTGTCATTATTTTTGTCACTATTATTATCGTTGTTGATCATTTTACTCGGACCCTGAATAATTTCATCGTAATTACTTTTGAAGTATACCTCATTGTAATTCATTTTTTATATAAATATAGGCACTTTAAAATAAATATGTTATTTCTAGTTAAGTTGCGACGATAGACTGTAGGTTTTTAAAAAAGCGCGCGATGTTTTATATAAAATCGAAAACGTATAAGCGATTTACCCCAAAGAAGCGAGCGTATTATAAACGTTTAAACAATGTACCGTTTGAAAATACAAGTGTCGCCGATAATGATGATGTTGTTATGCCATCTATTTGTGAATTACAAAAGATTCAAAAGTTACAAACACCGATCAATAATAATTCAAAGTTGTGCACAAATTTTAATACATTAGTAGTTATTGATTTTATACCAGTGCCACCGATGTTAGCGAAACCTGTTAATATAGAAAACATTAAATATAACGATTATATTTACGAAGAGAAATATGACGGCGAACGAATGTTATCTGTAATATACGGTAATAATACGAAACCTTCTACTTTTTACAGTCGTACATTAAAGCCTTTGAATGTATTTAAGTACGATGTAATTTTAAAACATTCTTCGTTCAACAATTGCATTTTTGATGGAGAATTATTATATTTGGACGAAGACGATAATGTTGTTTCGATATGTAATACAGGCTTGAGAGCTGGTTTAAAACAACAATATCGAATATTCGACATACAAATACTTAATGGTTCAGATGTTAAAAATGAACCTTTGCTGATGCGAAAAAAAATGATTGAGGATTGCATAGTTGAAACGGCTAATGTAAAAATTTCTCGATATTACGAGTGTTACAATTATAATTCGACTATGGCTGAATTTAATAAGATTGTGGATAGAAATGGCGAAGGTTTAATGTTAAAATTAAAAGATGAATGCTACAAATCTGATGTACGGAATTGGATAAAATTAAAATCGTTACATATAAAATGGAATCGCTTAGAGTTTGAGTTGTATGCGTATAAAATGATAAAGGATAAAAATGGGTTATTTAGTATATTAGATTGCGGTTATTACGATTTGAACGGTGTGTATAAACATGTGGTTAAAGTATCCAGCGGTATATCGCATATAGCGCGTACAAATTTAAATTTGTTATTAGATAACACAACTGGTTTATTTCTTGTTCCGACAATAGTTACGATCGCGGCTGAAAAGATTACACAAAATAAATCGCTTAGACATCCAAGCTTTATAAAAATTCGTAACGATTTATCAAGTATCGACGCGAGTCTTTTTATTAAAAATTAGTATATTCCGAGCGCGCTATATAAACTTTGAATAGAGCACAGATTAATAAGTGTCGTCTTTGAACTTGCCATTGATATAACTAATAAAAAAGTTGTTAAATTTTAATATTAGCCAAGAAACTTTATCACAATATATATATTATATTGAATGAGAATGGTTTAATGGAAAGTGAAAATAAAGTACAGCATCATCATACAACCAACATGAATAGTGAAGCTGATATATCTATAACATCCGAGAACGTCAATAGCGAATATGGTTTAATCGAAAGTGATGACAAAGTGATCGAAATGAAAAGTGAAATAATTGATAATATATCTACAACATCCATCAACAATGTCAACGGAAAATATGACGAACACGATACATCCAATATTAGCGTACCTACAACATC
Source organism: Podabrus alpinus (assembly GCA_932274525.1). Taxonomy (NCBI): domain Eukaryota; kingdom Metazoa; phylum Arthropoda; class Insecta; order Coleoptera; family Cantharidae; genus Podabrus; species Podabrus alpinus. The sequence goes on along the minus strand of OW026452.1, from coordinate 39,118,960 downwards.
CTATAGTAATAGCTGTGGTAATAGTAACGACGAAAAAATGATCAACGTGTTTAAACTTGCAGTAGATTCCAATAATGAAGATGACTTTATAGGCATTATGGATATCGATAATAATGCACACAGCGATACCGAGATAAATAATTTGGATAATTATATAACAAACGAAGTAGCTGATGATGGAACCGAGGTTTTAGAAACAGAATCTGACAAATATAACGGTAATAGCGTTGATGAAAAATTGGCTAATTTAATTAATAACGAACAAAAGCGTGTAAATTCCAATTTAAATTACCTTGATGGTAATATTGAATCGAGAAAACGAAAACAACAAAGTGTCACCAACATTAATTTATTACATTTTATGAACATTCTCATATCTATTTATAATAATGCCGAAATAAATATGACAAAAAAAGAAATTAAATATAAACGACCGATACAATCTTATTTTAAAAGTGATGGAAAGAAATTTAAATTTTCTGCAGATATGATGATAGAGGACGATCAAACAATATTGAAACATAAAATTATAAATAAAAATGTATTGAATGCCGTTTTAACAGATTTATGTAAAATTATCGATAATAATCCTAATGTAACATTATTGTTTTCAAGAGAAGTATTGAAATACTTTTTGGTTACGTGGGGCCGCATCGTTAATCCTCAAGATTTTGCAGATACAAATAAAATTATAAAAAATAATGATAAACGTATTAAAACTACAACACAATTGGCGTGTGGTGCAATATTATACGAATACGCTAAAGGATACGAAGTGTTTATATCAAGTTTAAACCGTTGTGAATCTTCAGATATAGCAGCTTTAAAATTTATTGTTAGTAATAAGATTGAACTACATCCGGGTTTATATAATATATGTAGTTCTATACCGTTGTTTCAAATGCCTGTTTATAATAAAGATATAAATATTACACCGCGTGACAATCATGTTCAAATTTGTATATCTACGTTTAAACAAGCTGTAATATTAATTACTTCGAATATTGTAATGATGTATGATGGACATCAATTTGTTTTACCACCATCCAATATCGAAAGAGAATTTAACACTAAATCAATATCCGAATCGAAATTACAAATGAATAAGTATGTAATTTTGGACGTTTTATTAGCATCGAAAACAAAAATAATTGATATTTTGGCGACTAACATTCAAGATTTACCAGTTTATTACGAAAAAAGATTAGAATTGGCCAACGATTTATTTCCTGGTATAAAAACTGTTTCTATTGCTACCCAGGAAAATATTGGATTCGATAGTAGTTATATTCAAAAACCGTCTCGTGATTTTGGACCTTCATATGTTTATAACAGACATCATTTGACTGCTGCTATTGTTGGAACATTTGAAAAATATGCAGTATTTGCGTTCGAAAATAATTGTAACGAATTAGAAATAAAGAATAAAGTGAGTATTGTTGGACCGGTTTCGCTGACCGTGATGACTGCACCTTATAATCCAAATCCGAAAGCGACCACGATAAAATACAAGGATATAATTTATAGTGTTAGGGGCGTATTAACGGACGTTAAATTATTTGATGAAGTTATACCCGTTGAATTGAAAGATTGTAATAAAATTGGAAATTTAACAAATCGACCAATTTCAAATGCCTCTGAATTCAAATCTACATCTTCTAATAAAGACCAACAAACAATTGATAACATTAAGCGTCAAATTAATATTAATCCTAAATTGGCTGAAGAATTATTGCTAGCATTGAGGTCGTTTATTAGAAGTAACGACAAAGCTAAAAAGAGCGTTCGAAATTGGTTTGATGATGATGAAATACAAACAGATTTCGGAGAATTTTAAATGTTTTTTATAGTATGTAAAAATGAATTTTTCTGTATTAACTTTGATGTTATAAAAAAATGAAAATATTATACTTACATACATATTATATTTATACATATATATAATCATTCGTTCGTATTGTAATATAATTATTTGTTTGTATTGTAAATGCAATTGTAAAATTGTTGTGATTGGTTTTAAAAAAATGACAAAATAAATTGTTTGAAAAAGCGTACCACATAGTTTTATAATACACAGGTATAGTCGCATCCGTACTGTTTTGGGTTTCAGGTATAGCATTCGTTGTCATGTTTCGTGTTTTTTTCGTTGTCCTGTTGTCCTGTTGTCGTGTTTTTTTGATGTTACAAAAAATAATATATGTAGGTATATATAATAGCCACTCTTTTTTTATTAATTAGTTGTATCGCTCTTATACACTAAATCGTTATATTTAAATGGCGCTAGCATTTTATCGTCTATGCAAACGCCGTGTGATCTAATCGTACTCGTATTAGTTATTAAGCTTAAACTTTTACCCTTTGGACATTTACAATCTGATAAATGTGGAAAACTATCAATGTAATTTATATCAATGTCGCCATCTCTACATATAATATTATCTTTCGTTATATCGTCCGGTTGTATGCCCTGATCGATACTCATGCACATAAGTTGTGTATTTCCTAATTGAGAATTGCCAACTAAATATGCTAAGACTCCCTTTTCAGGAGCACAAATATTTTCTATATTTTGTTGATCGAACGCCAGTATATTTGTGCATATACCTTTATGTGATACGTATAATCCATTTTCTTGACAAACTACATTACATTGATAATCATCCATACTATAAATAATTTCATTATTACAATCTTTTTTTACAAAATCATTTTGGGTTCCTGCGAAATTTATAATTTCGCCATCGTTGTCTTGTTTTACATTTAAATTATTTATAATATAAATAAACGTCAAAATTATCAATAATATTATGCCGATTATACCAAATATATAATACATATTTAATATATTACCTACTACCTAAAAAATAAAAAACTATATTATGGAAATTCTACAAATCCATACTCTTCATTATTAATGATATACGTTATGGATCTATATATTAATATACTCTGATTCCCATCCACGTTGATTGTAAACACACAATAACCAGAAGATTCAAACTTATTATTTTTTTCATCTTTTAAACCTTTCGATGTAATAAATAAATTTGGTAATATTTCAGACATCGTTTTTATACGCAACCAATCGATAACAAATGTACTCCCTAAACGCAAACTGACACGTCTTAAACATTCATATTTCGGTAATATTATTGTAGTATCTCGTTCGAGCATTTTTACTTTTTCCAATTTTCCAGTATTTATAAAATAATATTGTTTAGTATTATCATTAATAGCTTTATAGCTTTCATAACCCTCTAATACTAAATTGAATTCGTCTACATTTTCCGATCTTTTAAAACCGTAAGGTATAATGGTGCTATATTGTGTTATTACTTGTAAAGCACTAATTTGATTGTTTTCATCTTTGATATATTCACAAAACGAGCACAGATAATAGGGTTTTAAATATACTGGCCATGTGTAAAGTTTATCGTCGTATGGTAAGCTTACGTCTTCGTATGCTATTAAATATACTTGATTTTCTGGTAGAGTTTTAAAGGGGTAATCGAAATAAATTGCGTCTGCTTTATTTTGACACGGCGACCCTGAATTTAAAAGCCCGTCTCCCGAATAATCCGATATTAATTTGTTATTCAAATAATCCCAACGACTGTCGTATTTATTAGGATCGCAAATATATTCCTTTTTAATTAAATTGAACGGATATCGTTCTTTCATGGCCTTGGACCAGGCTAAGTTTACAATTGGATTTTTAAATATCGTGTTATCTGGCGTCACACATGTTTTACTAGTATCCGAATCCAATATTTCAGTTGGCCAATCTTCCATGGTAAATTCAAATTCTGAACCCCATTTAAACTTATAAGTTTTAGGTGTCGGTTTATTATTACACATCACAATATTAGGTTTATTATCGATGCATGTAATTTCTCCATATTTATACTCTAAATTGGAGCTATTATAAATGTAATCTCTCGGAATGCAGACAGCTACGTCGCATGATAATACTCCATTAGTATTTATGACTTTTTCTTTACATTTAACATATCGACCTACGTCTTGAGAACATTGAATATATGTTTTTTCATCAACATAAATTGTATCCTTTCCTTTATTAAAGCATACCGATTCGGTAATACAACCGTGCAATGTCGAGCTAAACACGGTATTATCTTTACATTGAGTTTTAATACTTTTATTTGTATTACAAATATAATATTCGTTTGGATTTAAAGCGATATCGGTTTCGTTTATTCGATAATTATGTTTATAACCGTTTAATTTATTTTCGCAAATATCGTATTCTTTACAAATTAAATTTGAATCTATAACTTTGTTATTAGGGCACGATTCAAATTTATAATTACCTAGTTCATCTAAACATTTTACTGTTAAACGTGGATGTATGGACTCATCAATATTAGAAAATGTGTTTATTGTAGGTAGTTTAGTATTAAAATTTAATCCCATTTCATTAAATTGAGTATAAGTTATAGGTTTTCGTTGTCCGACATCTGAAGGTGAACATATTGGATCTAATTGGCATGATATTCCTTTATAACCTTTGGGGCATTCGATTTTCGTTAACATACCAGATATTTTAAATCCGCCAATTTCATCAATTATATCTCCATGCGGCGAATTTATGTGATACGATCCATTTAAATTAATAGGATAATCATGTTCGATAATTTCTAAAATTCCATTTTTGTCGGGCGATACATTCATATATTTTTTAGTTTTTTCATTGTAACCTAAACAATACGCCGTTGCGTTTATATTATTCGCCAACAATTTATTATATATTACATCTAATTTTTCTGTTTTTGATACAGTATTAAGTATTAAAATTATAACACTTATTACTATTAATATTATCGTAAATATAATATGATAAATATCCATGTTTATTTTTTTTAATAATTTTATACGTATCCATATTATAATATATAAATACGTACGCTCATGCTGCAGTCTTTTAGTATAATCAGGCAATTGATTACTATTTCTATTTTAACATTAAAAGTGAATAATTTGTTTTTTTGGAAACTTCTTTGTTCAAAATGTCTCAAGATATGGGTCCGCAACATGAATATGTCTCTAGCGAAGTTGATATATCTAAAATGTACGATAGATATGAAGTTACGAAATATAAAATACCGATACCTAAGATGAACGAAATGGTTAATTATTATCATTGTCCTGATTTTAATATACCACAATGGCACGATCCCCACTTATTTAACAAAGACAAATATGGCGTATCGTTTAAATGTAATAAAAAACACGATACGTATAAACGCGTTTCCGAATTAACAATTGATAATTTAATTAACGACACGTATCAAAATAAAAAGAATATTTGGGGAAATTTAAACGAAGTTGAATATTCGGCAAATATTGAATTTAAAAATATAACTTTGGATCGAGCACTAACGTTTGATGGCGTTAAGCATAAAACAAGATATTATTATAATGAAAAATTATATGTTTATTATGATGATACATATTTATCGAATGCCCCGTTTCCTAATTGTGAACGTGAAAATGCTGACGTTTATACTCGTGTCGAATATAGTGCAGTTGAAGATGTAGTTGTATCATCTAAAATAAAAACTGTCAGTAAGAAGTTCAATTATGAAGGTGTAACTTACAAATTGACTGGTTCGATAGAAGTTGACGTTCCTGAACTTAAACCTATTAAGACTCAAGTTTGTACAAAGAAACGAGTATTTACTTATTGGATGTTGGTATTATACTACGCTGGAGTCGATTATACGTTTAAAATTGCGTTCAGACAAAAATCGTTTAATGATTCTATAAAAAATGATTATGAATGTAATATCGAGTGTGAAGATTCGATTGATGCTAAAATATTTATAGAATGTTTTAATTTATTAAGTTGTTATTATGCGAACCAATGTTATACACAAAATGGTTATATAACTCCAATTTCGGAAGAGCCTTATTCTTTTGAAACTATTACAAGTACTTGGAACGAACTAAAATTTACAAGCATTAAATTTGCACCTTATAGTGACGCATTAGATATTAAGATAAATGATGACATGCAAAAATTTGTAAAATATTTGGGATGTTTTACATATATGTGTTTTGTACCTAATTTAGATCGTTGTTTGGTCAATGGTAGTATTTTAATAACAAATTATAGTACTAATAATCATAATACTGTTGAAAATGTTAATACACTCGATGATAGCATTGTAATTGAAAATAAAGACGATTTAGAAAGACATTTAGACATGTATTTTGTAGAAACAGTCGAAGCGTAAAATATTTTTTGTTTTTATATATAATATAATATATGTATGTAGTTATGCATTATTTATAACCAATACATGTATGTATAATTACTCATAATAGTAATATATAGTAGAAATATAAAAATGACTATTACTGTAGGTTCTTTTTATTCCGAGTATGTTCCTATCCCAGATACGCATTTTAATACTGACGTATTGGAACCTAATACTAATTACAAGTTAAAAGTTTATTCTAGTACTGATGTTATCGAATCTGTAAGGTTTGAATTTGAAAATTTATATAAAAAACAATACACTCATGTTGTTAATATGCCAGGAAATTTAAACGATATTGTTAAAATTTCATCTTTTTATCATATAGGTGTGTTAGATAAACGAATGACAAAGTATGTCGCAGACTATTGTAGTAAAAATATAAAGTAATTGTATACAAATATTCGAGTTATACAACGTGTATGGGTTAAATATTTTTTTATACAATTGGAATTCTTATACTTGATTTACTCTTATATTATCAGAATAATAATATCGTGGGGGAGGATCATGAGGAACGTCGTTGTTCATCATGTCATGATTGTATTTGTTTTGAGTTTGAGGCACAGTATTATGAGTAGGCGGAACAATATGGCTAGTATGCACAGTATGAGCAGGAGATGTAATATGTAAACTATCTTTAGGATCGAAACCTATATCGTCATCACTCGAATACTCGCTATGAGTTTTATTGTTATGTTTACCCTTTCCATGATGTCCTTTACCGCCACCTTTATGTCCTCTTCCATGACCTTTGTGGCCTCTTCCTTTACGTTTACCGCCGTTTTGTTCTACCATATCAAAATGTTGATCATATGACGACAATTTATTAGTAAACGGATTATAACACTTGCAGAATTTCGCCCAACATTGACGTGTTTTATAAAATACGAAGCAAATTATAAGTTTTAGAGCGATAATACCACCATACATCAACATCGCATTTGTATTTACATTAGAGTTTGCGTCGCTTAAATTATTTAGGTTAAATTGATTCAATTTATGAAAGTACATTTGCATGTCTAAAATATATAAGCATCGAAATGAATCGATTTCTTCGAATCGCACCTCGCATTCTTGTTTGTAACACGAGTCGTTGGTTGCATGTTTACATTTTGTTAATATTTCGTGTATAACTTTATTTTCTTCTTTAACAAATTTACGATTGTTATTTTCGGTTGAGCTTTGATTCGTTGATAAGTCTTTATTTTGAGATTCTTGAGTTTGTTGCTTCTGCGGTTGTTGAATATGATTTTCTGGTAAATTATTTTCGATGGACGAGGTGTGAGATTCATGATATAAGTATGCTAATACTAAGAGCAAACAAACTAATTTATTCATTTTGTTATCTTTTATTTTTCACAATTTTTACAGTTAATATAAATACAAGATAAAGCTATAGAATTTTTTTATACTAGGTAGGTACTAATTATATAGTAAAAATAAAATTACGCTATATTATTTCGATATACACGCATAGATTACACTTAAAAGTTCATATCCACTATACAGAATTATCGCCACGGATATTATAAATTGTAGATTTGCTTTCCATCAAGTTACTTTTAATTTAAAATTTTGGTAATAGCATATATTTTTCAGCTGGTGTAGTCGAATATTGTTTGTGATTTATCAAAAATTCAGTTTCATCGAAATATAATCCATTTTCAAACTTAAATCCGTGTATTATATGGTTAAAATGCTTTCTTACTACTCTAATATTAAACGTACCATCATCATAATTACCAATTATTGTTTGTCATAAATTTAAAACTCGATATTTAAACTCGTCCAATATTTCGCGAGCTAACATTATATCGAGTTTTAATTTAAATTTTGACATTAACATTCTTACATGTTTATAATGTATATTTTCATCTCGCATTACAAACAAATTTGATTCGCACAATTTAGGAGCATAACCTAATGTAGCCAAGTAACAAATTGTTTGGAAAATTGGAGCAAATAATATATTTTCGCATATCAATATAAGGTATAATTGAATACGAATATCGTCGCTGTCGTACTTTTCAGATAAACGTTTAAATTTACCCATATATGAATTTTTAAAATCAACACTTCGATATTTATTTGAATCAATTGATACATCCAACATTTTGCTATACACAGCTTTATGTATTAGTTCTCGAGCCTCTTGATCACTAAACATCGCTTTAACTTCAATCGGTTTAATTTTCTTTAATAATTTTTCAGATAATATATTCAATACGATCGAATCTCCAATCATTATACAGGCCGTCATTTTAAGAACGATATCTTGTAACTCGCGTGGTGCATGGAAAAATTTATCTCTATCTACGCTTGGATCATTTTCTTGGCTACTCCACATACACGATTGATGTTTTAACCAAAAATTATACGAATCGACATGTAAAGGATTTGTCGGATATAATAATTGATGTGCATATTCGTCGTACGACTCATTTTCGATATCTTCTATTGGTGTATTTTTAGACGTTAACGTTACCCCATTATATTGTACAATAAAAAGTGGATTGAACGATGAAATATTCAACATTTTTATAATAAAAATAAAACTGGTTATGACTAAACGAATATCAAGTTTATAATATTAATTTAGTTTAAAATGTTTTCTGCTTTTATATAAAAATTTACATAAATAAAAATTATAACTTTTTAAATTGTACAAAGAGCTGAATGTTATTACACGATTTAGAACGAATAATTTTTTATGAGATGGTTTTATGAATCATATCTACAATATCAGTATTTTTATCACTGATAACTTGTAAACAGGCGTGTAAGTTGTTCATTTTTAGTTGAAGCTTACTGGTTTTTTCATGAATTAGCATGAGTCTATGTTCTTCAATAAGCTTAACGCACGTATTATACACTTCATCTACAAACATATTACGTTTTACATGTCCAGAACGCATTATAAGTGTGTGTATACCACTGAGTAGTACAAATTCAGCATTCGGTAATAATTTTGAATCTCTAAATTTTACATCTTTAAAATGATCAGCTGTGCAAATCCAATTTTTAGCAATTATATCTTTATAATCAGATTTGATATTTAAAATTGTCATAAATGGTTCCAATTCATAATAAATCAAAGTCTTTTCGTTATAATATGTATAAAATTCCAAATAACCCAATATCGTATTTATTTGATGCAACGCTAATTTACTGTCGACAGTAGGAGATTCCATAGTTTATATTTTTAAAAACTGTAAATGTTATTCGTATTAACCACTATACTTATACTATTTTATATGTGAAAATAAAAAACAAATGAAAGTGCGTTTAGATTTTATTTAGAAAATAATAACAAAATATAATATATGTGTGTAGGTATAGAGGTATATTATACATAATACACTAATAAAATGTTTAAAATAAAATATGTAAACAAAAATAATTATTTAATATAACATAATATAATGGTAAAATATACATTTTAAAATATTAACACTTTTGAACTTTAGAGTTTATAACATCGTCATCGTCTGAATCTATTATATTAGACCAATTATTTTTACGTTTAATTCCAGTACCATCAGTAGTAGTGAGTTTATGTGAGTAAGAATTAAAATTTTGAATTAAATTTTGTAATGCGTCTTGTAAAGAAATTTTTTTGCTCCACGGAAATGGCGAAGTAAATATCGAAATTTTATTATTTATAGCGTATATATACTGTCTACATAAAACCGATGTATCTATTCGTTCCAACGTTTTATTTTCCATGACACCTGTGCTAACATAATCGATATATACTTTTATGGAAGAGTTTATAACATCTTCAGAAATACGATTTGCGGTACTATTATATTTAGCTCTCTTTATTTTGCCTCCAGATTTAATCCCAATCAATTGTAATAATCCGGTAATCTGGTTAAAATTTGTTAGCGTATTGATAAATTTTTTATTTTCTTCTGACGCGTTAAGTATACCTTCTATTTGGCTGTTGGTAAATAAATTATCGGTAAAATCCGTACCGCAAAATGCTATAAACGTTCTAAAAACGTGAGGCTCGTATCCAATTCTTTCAGCTGCAGCATCGAATCCAATAATGGTTGGTAAATTAGCGCAGTTTACCCAAACGCAAGAATCCAAAATGTTTGTATTACCTTCGGAGTATGTACGGTTAAAATCAAACGAAGTAATGTTGACTTGGTTTTGTTCAATTACATTTGATTTAAAATCAAAATTTTCAATTTCTTTATTTTCATTATCGAACATTTTTGGCTTGTGATTGTAACAAATTGAGATCATATCGCTATCGTTAGTTAAAAACACGTTCAATTGTTTTGTTTGGTCTCTTTGAATATACATTTGTAATTCAGATTCTCCATACTTCAATTCTTTAATGATATATCCATATTCGGTACACAACATTTTGAAAACAAGTCTAATATAAAGAGCATCGAGCTTAAAATCAGGACGATTGGTTATTTTATTCAATACTCTTTCGCCATCCATAAAGACAATTACATTGTCGCATTTTCTACCAATATGATTTTCTATAACAGCTATTCTCTTTTTCATATAATCAAACGATGTTGCAGCAATTGCCTCTTCAGCGTTGTGCTTCGAAATATTTTCATCAATCATACCTTTATATCGCATTAATTCTCCATCAATAACGATGTTAAAATTTTTTGCGTTTCTTAGATATAATCCTCGTTTAAAATGATTTATTATTGATTGAGAATTTAAAATACCCATTTTAACGTTTCACTATTATTCAAAGAAAACTATATATTTTTATATATTTGACACTATAATATAGTATAAATATTATATTGTATTCGTTAAAAAATATTCAATTTTAAATTAAGATGAACGTTTTGTTCTGCGATTATAATAAGACTGAACGGTCGTCAAAGGCAACTTGTGTTTTTAACCAAGTTAGTACGTGTAGAGAATATGTTTCTCATTTAATTTGTAATGCACATGCGGCTTTATTTGGTTTAACGTACCAATACGCTAGCTATCAAAATTGTAATAACGAAAGCTGGACAAAAATTGTAACTTATGTTAATTCTCCAAATGCTTTAAATATACCATTGTTTTTAGATACAAATGGTAAAACAAATCGCAAGCTGATCGATAATTTTGCATTATCTGTTTGCAGAGCTCATAATATTAAAGTCGAAGAATTTCTTAATGTTTTAAGTGATCTTATTGGAGTACAAATGTATGGATATCATAATAGATTACCATGCAAAAACGAATGGATTGGCGAAGATTCAAAAATAATAGTTCATTCTCGAGATAGACCGATACAGCACATGCCATCGTTGCCTACGTTACATAGAATTTTATTTTATTATGTTTCGCCATCTATTACAGTTTCTTTATCGCCCGTTGACGAAAATAACCCAACGCAAACTATTCAAGATAGAATTCTCAATGTTACAAATCTAATTCCAAGTTTGTCTTTAATATATGAAAGTACAAAAGGAGAATATTCGTTTATTATTCCAAACAAAGAGTACGTTTTAAAATATGGAAATAAAGATTCTATTGCTACGCCATTAGTTTTGGATGCGGTTTATACCGTTACACCAAAAAAGGAATTGAGCATTGAACCAATTATAGATAGTCAAAAGTGTTATTAAATTCACCTAAAATATATATGTGTATACATATAAAAATATGTATAATGTATTGAAAAAATGTATTAATCGTCATATTAATATTATATTTTTTTCAAATTCGTTTATATTTTAGCCAATGCAAAAAAAATTGTTAATACTTTATAATAATATATATATGTATGTATGTACATGTATGTATAAATTTTTATTATTGATATAACAAACCTCCATATACTCTAACGCCTTTATCTAGATCATTAAAATCTTTATATAACGGATGCTCTATCGGAGCATTTTCTTTTTCGGAATATACAAATTTAAAAGAATCAGTTTTACTACCTTTTTTTGTAAATTTTTCTTTTGAACATGGAAAATATTTTCCAACTTCGTCTAAAGTAGAAAATAATGTAAAACATTTATAAGGAACTGTTCGCACTCGACGATTTCTGACATCAATTTCATCAGATTCGACTACATCGGAACATAAAGACGATTTATTATGGGGGTCGATGTTTGATACTCTAGTTTCTTCAATATTTCCGCAATTGCATTCGAAAGAATTTTCTGTAAATTTAGTCTTTACTGTTGGATGAGCACTATATATTGCCGAGGCACAATAATTTTTTATCGGATGAAAACGATTGTTCGGATGTTTAATATATTTATTTTTTGACGAATCGTATCCGTTATATTTACAACGAAATCTGAATTTTCCACTTGGTAGTAATTCGTCTTCGTCTGTAATATTAGATAGCCAAGGATCAAATTTTTGATTGTGTTTATGATCCCATAAGAAATTCTTTGGGTCATAAATCATGTTATTATTACACGCTACGACGGTATTTCCTAAAGTTCCTCCGATTATATTTGGAAATTTAGATTTGCATACTACCGAATTAATTGTCATCAATGCTATAGTAGTTTTCATATTACATTGAGGTTTTGGACCAATAATACAATAAAAGCCAGGATTTAAAACTGACGAATCGTGTATGTAAGTTTCATCCTCTTTAACGTGAATTACTTTAGCCGATGAATTTACACATGTATTTATACATAATTGATTTGTTCCAGATTCACCTATACGCAAAGGATTTGTGCATGAATTTGCAACTGATACAGCCGAATTTGCACTTATTATATTTAAATTGGGAATATTATTAATGCCGGATCCATTTAACAGACTTTGTATTTTATTATTTTGTAATTTTGTTGCCGTATTTTCGATTTCGGTTGTAATATTTTTATCAAAAGAATAATAAAAGAATAAATATAGTGTAAATATTAATAATATACATAAAAGGCAGACGTAAATAATTGATAGAATATCCATTAAATAATAATGAATATTAACGATGCATTTCAACGTGCAGCACTATATGAAAGATGTAAAAAAACTTCTATGTTCAAACATATAAACGTAGAAACGGCGAGTAATGATACTTTGCGTGATTTATTAAATCGTCATAATTCGTTAAATATTAAAAAATTACCAATTCTTATGACAAAAGCCAGTGTAAAATTTATTTTAGAAGCGGCAGTTTCATCATTACCTCGTTTAAAATCATATATAAATCCAGAACTTATAAATGTAAAGATTGAGGACGATGAGATGGAATATTTGTTAATGCACGAGTCAAAATATAAACCTGGTATAGTATTTATTGTTTCAAAAAATATTGTAATTAGTGTATTAGGATCGAGCATTGCCAACTTCCAAGATGATTTTATGAAAATGATCGGTGTTAACGATCCAACAAATAATACTAATACAAATATGGAATTTACGAAAATTGAAGTTGTAGAACAAAATAATGAGAATTCTATTCCTATTTCTCCGCCTCGCCGTTTTACTGATGTATTTTCACATACAGGATCGGAAAAATTAAATTATATATCGCACACTGATCAATCGCAACGATCAATTTCAATTGCGCCTAATAGTGTTGCATCTAATAGATCGTCGTCAAGGTGCAGTGTTAAAAGTAATAGATCGGTTAATGTTTCATCTGTTAAATCGGCTAAAATAGATATATTGAAACAAGATAGATTGTTATCAAAACAACAAAATGTTAATAAGTTTAGATTTAATAATAATAACAGTCTCATCGAACGTATGATATCAGATTCTAATGAAGTTAACGAAACTAATATCTACAACGAAGATTTACAAAAGATTCCGAATGTAAAAGTATTAGATAAAAACGAAGTGATTATACATGCGTCTTATGATTCTGATTTAAAAAGTGAAACACCTCAAAAATTATTAGAGCCTTCGCCCATTTTAGAAAATAAAAAGGAAAATGTAAATATTATTAGCAATATTATTATTAAACCTGCAATAGAGAAAAACTTGAGTTATAAAATGGACGATGATGACGACGATATAAGTATTATTGAAAGTGATTATTATGAAAATGAATCGATAGGAGAATCCGAAAGTAACGTTATATCTAATTTGTCAGATATAAAAATGGGATCATTAAAACCTAACGCTTTAAACTTTATAGATTTAGTAAAATCGGACGATTTACTTAGTAGTATTAATAAGCCAGAATATGACGATAAGTATGAATTTGACAATGATGATTTATAAAGTTATAATAATTAATTTTTTGTAATAGATTTTGTATATAAATAGATGTAACGTCGCTAAACAAATATTAGTATGCAGTTGCGTTTTTTATAAAAAACATGTATCTTTAAATTATTATGTCTATAGAACAAGTGTGTATAGAAAATATTATCGTTGTCGATCCGTTTGTAATTCATTCTGAAGATGGTGATAAGAATATATTATATTTAATAAGTTTGGATCTACATAAATATTTTGAAGCTCATTTAAATATTATATGCGAAAAATATGTAGAAGTCGAATCGTTACAAGTATTCGTTCATAATGGAGTCTACGTCGCAATCAGATATGAAGTTGTCTCTGGGAGCGGATATAGATTGCCTCGCATCTATCATAATAAAAGTAATGGATGATGATCGTACGATAATTATGGCTGCTCGAGGAATTGCACAATTTATGTTATTGTGTAGAAACATGTCACTTTCGTTTGCAAAAAAATTAATTTTAACACCAGGTGCAAAACAATTGATTGATAAATTGTTAGATTGTCAAAGTGATTTTCTTGGACCGACGCCAAGAACTATTGGTGTGGATTTAGTTAGTTATGTGGCGGCAGATAAAATACAACAAGCTTTGGATGTTAAGCATATAAAAAAGACTGTCGAAAATCATAACCAATTGGATAGAATAACACCTCAAATTAAAATTGATTTAGCTCATACGCATCCCATTTCTATTTGGATTAGGTTTTATTCTGTTTGTAAAAATATTAATTTGGATTTTTATATCGATCACTCGTATAATATATTGGAAGTGTGCGAAAATGTATATGAACTTTATACTAATAAAAATTCAAAAATAATATTTAAAATTATAAATATCTTAGAAGATAAGTTTAAAGCTGATATAATATTTTGCTCTGAATTACCTTTATTTTTATATAACCCATTATTATTTTTAAGTAATTATGTTAAATTTTTGTGGTGTTATTCGATGAATAGAAATATATTTGATCCGCATACGGCCGAAGATATTAAAACCATGTTAATTTATACAACGTACGGTTTATTATTTTATAAGACTAGTAATTTAAGTGCAATGTCTAAATGTACTCACGGACCATTGATAGCATTTACTGGCGAACGACCAAAAATCTCATTATCTAAATTTAATAATAATCAAATTTATATCAATGAAGGTAGTAGAGCGTTGCAAACATTAAATAAAGCATCAGATTTTGGAACTAGGTCTAATTTTATCGAAGTTATAATGGAGATTGATTTAGATGATGAACATATTTTAGCAAACATAATCTAAATGTATTTTTTATTTAAGAAATAAAATATATTATACATATTTATTATACACAGATCTATTCTTTCCTGATTTTAATTACTAAATTTTTAATTTTTTTAGCAATGAAATTTATCTTGCTAAGAAATTGTAACCTGTTTGCGCAATAATTATCAGTAAATTGAAGGCCGTTGTTTGTATAATTGCCGGAGCGAATGCCAAAAGAGAGCAATAGGTCCCAACGCCACATACGGCCGCCGTCGTCATAGCAATTTTACGGTTTAATTTATATTTTTTACATACCATACCACCACCCCCATTCGAAGATACCGAACATACAAATTTTTGACTTGGTGTTTCATTTACATTTTTTGAACGTATATTATTTAATCGTCTTAATACTGGTGTTTTACTGCGTTTTATAATAATTTTTTGAACATCTTTAGTATTCATAATATATTTTTGTTTACGCTTATTATTTGAAGTTTGTGGTCTTGAAATATTTTTTTTAGATATTTCAGTATCGATCTGAAATGTAGATTTTATCTCTTCATTAATATCGTCATCATTATCGTTCGTTTTAGAATTTTTATTGTCAAGTCCCGTAATATCTTTCATAACCATCATGTCAATTTGATTTTGAATATTATTATCATTATTTGCTTCACATTCTTTATTATTTTTATTATTATCATCAGTGAGTGTTGGATTATTAATAGAATGTAGTACTGATGATGTGTTAGTTGTAATATTGGAATTGTCAATTTGGTCAATAGAATAACGTGATGGTTTGTTAGTAGATACTTGAGCTACTGATCCTAATAATTGTGCTGATGGTTTTAAGCGCGTATTTATTGAGGTGATGGTGGGATATGTCACTATAGGTTCAAATACTTTTTCCGATGGTTCAGTGTAATAATTATTATAGTTTCTATAGTTAGATTTATGTTGAGATGGTATTAGTTTCAAACTACTTTTAAACGGATTACCAAAATTCATTATGTATATTAAAATTCGAGATATTCAAGAATTTATAAACTCTATACATGACTATATAATAGAAATTTATGAAATTATACCTAGAGACTTTGAAACTAATTTAATTGTAAATAATTCATCTTTAATTTGGAATAATGGGGTGGTAGAATCGTTCGAATGTTCACATTTTAATAAATCTTTACATATTCATAAAAATAAAAATCACGATGTTGTTATTTGTTGTACTGAAGTCGATGTTATTGCGTTAAAATATTTAGAAAGTTCGATATTTGGACCTAAGAAATATTCTATAATAAAAAACTTACATGCTTGGCTACCATCAGCTACATTTCAAAATATTATTGTCAATTTTAAACAAAATCAAGATGTAATATCGTCCTATTTTGAACCGTCATTTTTATTTTATTTTATCGAAACTTACACTCCCTTTTGTAAAATAATTTACAATTATTATTTAAATAGTAATATAGAATACAATAGTTATTCGTTTATTGAAAAAGATAAACATATTATGGTTCGCACAAGAAGTAGAAGTCGAAGCAGAAGTGCTAGTCCTGATGGGGACGCAGTTTTAAGAAAACGAAGCAGAAGTCGAAGTAGAAGTAGAAGCCGAAGTCGTAGTCGCAGTCGAAGCCGCTCTCAAAATCGTAGTACTTTTAAAACTAAATCTAGAGGAACTTCGAAACGGTCATCTTCTAGAGGTAGACGGTCTTTAGCGGCACGTCGTCGTAGATCGAGATCACGTTCAATTTCAAATTAATGATATGTTAAGAACCTATTACCCGCTTTTAGTATAATTATAACTGTTTCATGCGTTTGTATTATTACAAAAATTATATAAATTCGATTCTTATTAGCCAATATAAATACCAAATGTAATATATGTTTTTGGAAAATAAATTAAAAAATTATAAATTTAATAATAACATATTCGCTTATATATATTTATGTTAATTCAAATTCGTAATCTATGTTTGTGTTAATGTATGCTTTATAAATTATATTTTTAATCAACTGTTCGTCTACATTTTCAATGATTACATCTGCATTTGATATTAGACTTTTAGTTAAACCATATAAATTATACATCGAATCATTATAAATGATGTCGTTTGGATTATAAACTAGTATTATATCTAAAAACGGATAGAGATGTTTCTTATTTAATATGGATAAGTATGCGAAAGTTTGTAAATACAATTCATCTTTATGATTGTTAATATCAAAGTATTGCTTTGTAATATTTATTATCAATACCATTTTGTTATTTGAAAATTCTTGTAATTTATCACAACATGTATTATATAATTTTAGCAATAATGATTTTGAAATAGGTTTACTTGAAAATTGAGGACTTTTATATATAGATGTTAATAATATACATTGGTTTGTGTGTTCGTAAATAATTGGTTCGTATCTATTGTGCAACAAATGATTAATAACTTTATTTTCATCTGAATATTTATCATATAAGCTTTGAAACGTAATATTTGATATTGCAATCCATGGATATATAGAATTTAAATTTTGTAAAATAGATCGTTTGTTTGTATATTTAGAACCTCCAAAGTATACTGGGTAACCCCTTCGTTTTGATTCATTTGGTAAATTTAAATTATTTAATCTTTCTAACCAAGACATAATTACAATATTTGCTATCTAATATCAAAAATAAAGTTAATATTTTAAATGTGTTTTAATAAAGCTATCCACTTCATACCCATTAGAGCGATTGCCTTCTTTTATAGTTTGATTATAGTCGGACATAACATTAATACATTTTGGTAGCATATCATTTGAAAATTTTAATTTTAAAATTTGAGGTGGGTTTGATTGTAAATTTTTATATTCTATTTTATTTTGATTCATATCGTTTAATAATTGAGCTTGTCTGGTACGAACTGTTAAAGTTGTAAGTTTATTTGGAGGTATAACATTTGTATTTATCACCTTAGCAGTAAAAGATTGATTCATAAAACTTAAATTGTTAGGAGTCAAATTAATTTTTAAATTTACAATGGATAAATATTTACCTAGAAAATCTTGTGGTAAATAAGGTTTAGAATGCAAATATTGTCTCAAGCAGCTTATAGCTTGTTGGTTTGTTGATTCTTTCATTAATAAATTTAAAATTTGAGACTCTTTAAATATTCCCATTATAGGTGCTAACGCTTGAACTGTTGTTTCGTTATTGACGAGCTTATTAAAATTAATAATAAATTGCTCGAATTCTTGTGTATATAGTATATCCTCTGCAGCAGACGTTGCCATGTTTTCTATAAGAGATGATATTGCCGATAATGACGAACTGCGACGACAGCAAATAATTCAAAATGTTATACTATTTAATAAAGAGCCAAAATCTTTAATCGAAAAAAAAGCGGCAGCAATAATTAATCATCCATCTATTGATGCAATATTACAATCGAAAATATATAAAAATATTTACAATATTTTGGATTTAATTAATACCGATATAGAAATTGCAAATGACGAATTACGAGAAAAAGTAATAAATTTAATAAAATCAACTACACTTGATATTGGTGATTGTATTATGTTGGCAAAAAAATTACCAATAATGGCATTGCATCCAGATATACTTCCAGAATATAATATAAAGTTCGATACAACTTTTGATGGAAATGTAAATTTAAATGAATTTGAATTATTATGTTTCAATAATAAAACATTATATCATTACCTACCAGACACAATCTTTGTAACTTATTTATATCAAAATTTATTATATTCTTTAGGCGTTTCGAGTGTAGATGATTTAACTTATAGATCAGAATGGCAGGCGCAATTAGCTGTTTTATTACATAGCACAGATTTAAATAATCAAGTTGCTATTAATGCATTTTATCAATCGAGGGTAATGTATAATCATGTGATTTATAATACAGAATTTGTACCAAACTATGATGTGAAAAAGTTAAACCCTCAAATTCTCATTAAAGACGAAATAACAGATAAAGCGTTTATTGAATATTATAATAGAGTTAATATCAGAACTCAAAAATCGATACCTCAAGAGTACATTGGTATATTTATCACGTTTCCATTTAAAGATGGTCATTATATAAAACCCAACGGAGATATAACCTTTCTGAATATACCTAAAAATATTAAGAAAAGCGTTCGACTTTTAATAACAAATATTTGTAACATGTCTGATTTAGAAGGCAGTATAGTTAATGCGTCAAAATTAATTTCATTAGATGACGCTATACAATATGCTGTTTATTCTAAAAATTTACATGAGCAAGCTATAGCTTTAATGATAATAAGACGTTTAATAGGGGATACAATTACAATTGATGGGCATAAAATACAATTACCTACAGAATTGAATATTCTATCGTGGACAAAATTAAACTGTTCGAATAAGAATATCCTTTTGCCACCGTTATATAAGCACTCGAATAGTGAAATTTACAAGCGTTTAATAAAAGATATATCTAAATCGTGTTGTAGTAAAATTAACGCTACATTAATATGTAGCAATTATTATTTACCGGAAATGTTTTATAATGAAATATTTAAATCTCTAACCGACGATGCCGAAAAATATATTTTCTTCACACTAATTTTACAAGAGTATAATTCTACAATGTATTATTATGCTCGACAAAATTTAACTCCTAAATTTGGCAACGAGCGTATAAATTTATCCGATTATCCTTTAAGTAATAAAAAATACAAAGATGTTACTATTAACGATCGTTTAAATGATTTAAGCGAATCGTTATTACAACCTACTGATATAAATGCCGAAACTTTACTTTGTCATCCATATAAATGTATTGAAAATTTTAAATTTACCGACAAACAATTATACAATTTATGTAAATATGGCGATGTAGAATTAAACGAACGTCAAATGGCAAATTGTTTATCTTTAACTTTAAACACATAGGTAATAAAATATAGTTTTTGTATAGTACACATATATTTCATTTTTTTCTATACTATATTTTTATCATAGGTATTAGGTATAAAACAATACATAATTTTATTAAATAGTAAATTGTAATAAAATATGGACGGTAACGTGTTGACTAATTATGTAAAGTTAATTTTGCAAACAGCTTTTAATAATTTACCATCGTTAATAACTGCCATATCACAAGCAAAGAATATTGATAATATACAAGCGTTACAAGAAATTCAAAGTGGCATAATTTCTAAACTCGAAAATGTTATAAAACAACCAAATAATAAATATATAAATGACGAATCTAAAATTAAAGCTTTAGAAGCAGAAATTAAATTTGTTAAACATTTGTATTTATCTGATATTGCTAATAAAACTACTAATACCGTAGCTTATTCCGAATGTAATGAAAAACTCTTACAAACACAACGTGAATTGGAAACGGTTAGAAAAAAATTGGCAGAATCAAAAACGATATGTGCCGAAACTGGAAATCAGTTACAAAAAATCTCGCAATTAGAACAAGAACTTAAAGAATTAAAAAATGAAAGTGATAGAATGAGGGTTGTCGAACAGGATTTAAAAACAGAACATCAGAAAGATATTGGAAATTTAAAACAAACGTATAGCAAACAGTTGATAAAATTAATTCAAATAGTAGATCCTTCAATTGCGACGACCAAAACAATAGACGAAGCGTTTAGAAAAATTGGACAGTATTTACAAAATGAAGCGTCGTTACAAAAAATAATAGCCGATTTAAAAAAGCAAATCGCCGATCATGAAATGATTAATAAAAATAAAGCAAATGTTAACCAAGCATTATTGAATGATTTAGAAAAGATAAAGCAGCAGCTTAATTCTATGCAAAAAGAATTCGATACCGTTCTCGAAGAAAGGGATCGATTAATAAACAACTCTAAACTCGATAAAAGTACAATTAATAAATTTAATGATGATTTAAATAAAGCAATACATGAAATACATACATTAAACGATCAAATTGAAAAATTAAAATGTGATAAGAATGTTTTAGAAAATCAAAATTCGGAATACTACAATTTAAATCACAACTTACAAAAAAATAATAATTCGCAAAACGATATTATGAGTAAGCTGACAAGCGAATTGGAGGATGTGCGAAATAGATTACGATATTTACAAGAGCAATTTGATTCAAATATGATCGATAAAAATGCAAAAGATTTATTAATAAATAATTTGAAATCTGCAATTCAACTTGCAACATCTAGCAATAATACTAAGAATGAATTAGTTACAAATTTATTACAATTAATTTATGATCCTAAAGAATTAACAGATTTTAACTTTGATATGGCGCCCTATCTTAAATTTCATCCAAGCTCACCTGACGTTATAATAGAAAATCCATCAGACTTGCAAAGTATTAATAATTCCACAATAGATGATATATTAAATATTTCAATGTCGCAAAATAAAAATGCATTCATGACCAAAATAATTGATGATACGATTCCACCAGATAATATTAATAATGATCCAATTCAGATTGATAATCAAACTTTAGATGCTATACAACCATCAGCCACAAGTATTATACAATCAACGGTATTACCTAATACCAGTGTTGAATTCTCAAAAGCAGGTTCGTCTAAATCTCACCCTGGAACATCTAAATCACAATTTAGCTCTACTATTAAAAAATCTACAAATAGCCCATCGAACAAAAAGCTTATATCGAACAAAAATTTTAGATTGGCACCTTATACATTAAACCACAAAGATAAAGTAGATGCCAAATCTATAAAAAACGATACAACACCAAAACACAAACCTAGCGTAAAAGAGCAATATAAGAGAATAGCTCATTTGGATGGAGATGAAAATAGTAGCGACGACGATAATTATAAATACTTAATGAGCGTCGAAAATGAGGAAGAGTTGAATAATCCAAACGAAAGTATAACTTTAGATTAAAAATTTATTTTATATATAAGTGTACATACATGTTATATAATTTTTTTAAAAAATAATAAGACTTGAGTATAATATTATAATAAATGCTTAATTTCCATCATATCAAACGTAAATTTATTTTTTAACGAATGGATGTGTGCGTTGGTATCATATATTGAACTTGATGTGAAGTCTGATCGACTATTGGTGTATCATATATTATACTAGGTGTATATGGAAGAAATAATATAGTATTTGGATAATAGGGTAACGAAGTCGTTTGTCTTTGCCATGTTTGAGAATTATTATTGTGTCTATTATTATTTGATCTATACATTCGCGACGATGCTCTAGATAGTTTTCTAGTTACAAATTCAGGCTGATTTACATTATTACGAGAATTAACATGTTGGTGCATATTATTATTATCGGTCCTTACACCGGACTGATGAGATGATACAATAACAGGTATATTTTTCGTTTGATGAGATTCTTCGTACGATATATTAAATTTTAAATTAAACAAACCTCTAATATCTCTTAAACAATTACAAAATGCACAATAAATATCGTGACGACTACAAAATGATAATGTATTTAAATTAGAAAAGGATCTTGTTATTTTTGTTGGTGTTAAAATATCTATATCGTCAATATAAAATGGTTGATATGGATACTTCATAAATATATCTAAAGCGTCGTCTTTAACAGCATTATAATAAATTTTCTTGGGTTTATGTATATTTATAACTTCCATAATATTACTAGCATAACCATGTATAGCATAATCAATTACAATTCCATCTTTTAATATCATAATAGCAAAATCATAATAACGATAAATACCTGTATTGCTCTTTTTAATTTGTTCGTTGGTATTATTATTATTATTGTTATTATGCTTTTGCGAAGTTACAATAGATGTTCGTTTATAAGTAGTTGAAAATACCGCAATCGTTTCGCTTGTATTTAGTACGCTATTTTTATGAACAGATTTATTGAGTGCTAGCAAGTATTCGTTCAATTCGGACATATATGGAAATTTTCTTTGTTGATAAGATAATGGAGCAACCCATATTTGAGATGCCAATCGACTTGAAATTTTTTCGTTAGTTGGTATTAACAACAATTGATTGTTATACATGATAGTTATATATTTAGACGTTGATGTTGGCGAAATAGACTTCCGCACAATATTGTTAATTTCATTTCTAATTTCAATATCTTCATAGAAACTGTTATAATAAGTTGTTTGTATGGGATCGATTATAACTTGAACGTTGTCATCTTCGTAGTCGTCTATTTCAAAATGTTCTTCATTTTTATTAGTAATAGTAATCTCATCGGTACTAGTTTCCATAGGTTGAACAATAGTTGGAACTGTATTTCCAATCATATCGTTATAATTACTAGAAAACTCTAAAAACAATTTGAATGTAATAATAATTATTGTCTTTTTTGTATTTACTATTTATATGTAGTACATACCAACTTCTTCATTATCCTCAATATCGCTGCAATCTAAATCTAGTATATTTTTCGAAAGTGACATTTTTTAAAATATGTGATCACACCCCAACTAATAATTCAACGCAAACACTATACTATATAATGCAATATTATTATACATATTATATAGGTAGTATATTGTTTATAAATATGGATTTAAGAACGAGAATGTTCGCTGAAAATAGCATTAATGCTAAATTGGTTATTGAAAAACGAAGCGCAGAAGTTACCAATTATCAAAAATCAACTTCAAGTGTTTATCAATATTTTACCGGTCAACCTTTAACAACTATCAATTCTGAATTATTCAGTATTATAAGTTTGCCCGACGTTTTGTTAAAAGTACCAAGCAATAGCGTGTACGATCAAATATTGACCATTTGCGATTATCTACCCGATTATAGAACAGTAAATGTAACTTCTGCACCAAGAAATTATATAGTACATAATACCCCATCCATAATTAAAAATAACTCTGAAGCATTATTTGATATTAATAAATTATCATCAGTTTTACCTAAAAAACCAATCTTTAGCGATGTTATAAACCTGTTTACCGCGACCGAACCACCAAATAAATATCAAAATATCGATTTTACAAACTTAGAAAATAACAATATTTATATTACTTGCTCGGCTGAAATTTCCAACATTATAACGTCTGATGCATCATCTAATAGTAATAATACAAACGACGACGCTAACGCTGATGATATGTTAAATAATAGAGCCGAGATAATTTTGTACATTTTACAATCGTTAGGTGTAAATCCCAATACAATTGCCCTTGTATTGGCCAATAATTATAACATCAAAAATAAAGATTCATTTACTGTTACATTGGTAAAAGAAATTTTAAATCGAGGTAACATTGATACGCTGAATAAAAATATAATTCCGCAAATAGTAAAAATACTACAAGACAATATATAATTTCCAATTGTATAATGTTACTTACTATTATACGTACATAATGTATGTGCGTAATATGTTTTCATAATATACTAATATACGAATTATATAACTATAATAATTTTTTTATAAAGATGATGATGATGTTGAACCTGTGTTTGGTTCTTGCGAATTTTCTGTGAACGGTGTCATAGGTGTTGGTGGCATATTATAAACAGGAGGTGGTTGATGATGATGATTCTTGATGGATTCGACGTGAACATTTTCATTTTTGACGCTACGTTTTGGTGCTATCGTATCCAAGTTTTTCATAAATTCATCAAACGTTTTTTGTACGGCTTGCGGACCTACCACATTATAATGATCTAATGTCGTATTAATGGAACTATGATTATTCATACTTTGTGCAACTAAATGACCCCCATTTTCTATCAACATTGTTGTAATATATTTCCTAAAAACATTAAAACCCAATACATGTTGCTTAATAAATAAAGATGCCGATAATTCTTTTATTTTTTTTCGCATATAATCTTCCGATGATATTATTATATAATCATTTTTATAGCGTAAATTTTGATATTTAGATGCATGATCAAGTTTTTTTAATCTTATATTAGCTTCCACTTTTGACCTTTGCTGTTTAATGGCATAAAACACACTTAATAATAAATCATTTGGAGCTATAATTCTAGAATTATTACTCCATTTACTTTTAATTCCAATCGGTCTATTTGCAATAATCATAGGGATATGCGACAATTTTAATTGAAGTATCTCATTTATTCTTAAACTGGTGCTATTAGTTAATAAGATTGATATACAAGTATCGTACAAACCCAAATCGTCAATAACCGGTTCGCTAAACATATTTTTAATTAAAACTGATGCTCGATCTATAATTTTCTTAATAGACGATACAAACTCTTCAGATGATAAACGTGTATTTGCATGTTTTTTATGAGAAACCATATAAGATTTCAAATCTAACTTTAAATTTGGATACATTCTTTTTATAGTCATACCAATTTGACGTTTATATAAATTATCCAAAGGTTTTCCATCTTTAATAGTTTTCAAACTATCAAGTATTTTTCGTGTGTTGTTAGTTAAATAATCTTCGTTTATTGGTATATTGTTTTGTTTAAGTAGATTAATATGAGATACCGTACTTCTTAATGTTGATTGCGATAATTTTGTAGAATCAAACGTTGACGCCGAACCAAGTTCGAGCATAATCTGTGCGAAATTATTAGACATTAATAATATATTATGCTCTGTTATCTGTTATAATACTTAAACGAATATTTTCAAATCATCTATATTATAGTAAACGTTTATTAAAATTGAAAATATGACTAATACCGTCACAATAGATTCTAATGTTCCAAATGTAACATATTTAATTTCTACATATTTAAATTACAAATCGGTTACTTGGTGCTCGTCATTAAATCAATGTAGTATTAAAAATTCCGAATCAAATACTATATATTATAATACGCCATTGTCAATGTCAGATGATATAAACAAATATAATAGCGTTTTAAATAAAAATATATGTTCTTTTGTATATTTAGATTATAGCATACAAAATCAAACATTTAAACGGTTAATGACGAATATTCAAAAATACAACAAAGAAAATTTAATAATTATATCGAATGCTGATAAATATGCAATTGGTAAATATAAATTGAACGTCGGTCATTGTAATGTACAATTTGTGTCGAAAGTAATCGCAACAATAATTAATAAGTATATCGAGACTAATAGATTCGTTCATGTCGAAGAATTAAAATATTTATTGAATAACGAAACTTATGATCAAACGGCCATTATGCCAACAAAAGATTCAATGTCTTGTAACATTTATTCCATATTCGATTACAATCAAAGTAAATTAAGTGAAAAAAATGATTGCGAATTTTGTTAAAAAGAATACAAAACGATATTTTAGTGTTAATTTAGTATAAAAACCACAGTTTTATAATATAACCATACAAATCATTTCAACATTTCAAATTTAACTGTTGTCTTCAAAAAGTATAACGAAAATGGAAAAAGTGGAAAATGTTTGGGGGCTATATGATGAGATTGATGCTTATAAATCGCACGATACAAGTAAATTGAGCAATCGTTTCAAAACATTTCAAACGTGGCCGTATAATAATGAAACTTTCAAACTGGCATTGATAAATGCAGGGTTTTCGTATACTGGTAATTTTGATAAAGTTACTTGTTTAGTGTGCGGTATAATGTTGGATAGTTGGACCAAAGATGATAATCCTTGGGAAGAACACGCATTTTGGAGTGACAGTTGTGAATATGTTAAACATGTGAAAGGTGCAAATTATTTTAATAACGTTAATTTAAAATATGCTTTAAAAATAATTAATCGTCTTCTTAATAATAATCCAATGCCATCAATTGATAATTTAAATGAACGTTTGATCCTTTTAAATAGAAAAGCTAATAAATATACGGATGGTTCAATATTGTAATTGCAAAATGTAGATATAAATTATTAATAAAAAGTATTATGTTGCGTTTCAGAATTATAAATGTAATCGTTTATTTGTATTTTTTTTAAATTCATATGTCTGTATAAAAGTGTAACCAAATAAATAAAATTTTATATAGTACAGTGTGGTAGTATTAATTATTGTTTAAATACATATTTTATTATAATAATTCTCATTTTTCAAAAGGACAACCTCAATGGTATTATTTGCGAAACGAAAGCTAAAGTTTATTAAAAGTCGACATTGGTCTAATACGCTCGAATATACATATGAAACTTGGTATGGCCAATTCAATATGTTAACAGCTCAAGTTCCAACAGCAACAATAACGTCGATGTTAACGGGATCTACAGAATCTATACTCATACCTATTATTAGTGTGTGTTGCTATCAAAAGAATGCGAAAGTGGAAGATATGCGTCAATGGTAACGGGTTTCATATAAGCAATATTAAATATAACATCGATATTTCAAAAATTAAATACGACAATGTCGATGAACAACTATTAGAACTATATACTATATCGGCCCCGTTTATAGATCATTCGCAATCTATACAATGTACTACGCAATAAAATTGAAAAAACAAAAAGTGTTTGATTTAATTGTAAAAACGTATAAAGCTAAATAATTGAAAACTGGTATATACGATATTATTTGTTGCCTTTACAATACAACGAAACTTTACAAATTGTTAAAAAAATTGATCATGTTAATATATATGTAACGATTGTAATTCGTGTGTGTTCTTTATAATTTTAATCATGTATAATAAATGTATAAATGTTTAATCATGTATAAATAATTCCACTACTTGTGGTTATTTTTTGTATGCTATTCATGGAAGGAGAATTATATAAACTTTTAATGACGGAGTGGAAGGAGAACTATATAAACTTTTAATGGCGGAGTTAGTATAGTCAGTAAATCTCGATACTCGCATGGGGGCTGTTGTTATGTATTAGGGTTTGTATATATATATAATATAATATATAATATATTATATTATGTATACGTCATATCCCCACTCCAAAATCACGATACAAAATCACGTGAACATAAAATTTTAAAATATGTTTGAGAATAGAAATCTCAAAATCAACTTTTTGTACCAAAAAATGAAAACTATGTTATGGGTTTTTATCTCTATCTCTTTCTATCCAATGTAAAATCGTATCTTTTAATTTTAAACATTAATTACATTAACAAATTACTATACAGTTTCGTATATGTAATGGAACTGTGACGCCCTATGATTTAACATGTAAAATGGATAACATATCACGTTTTCACTCTAAAATCGAAAGCGAACGTAAAATGTAGAAGAAAAATCAAAACGGGTTATGGAAAAAACAACCTATGCTTTTACATTGGACGTCCTATGATTTCAATGTTAATTCGAACATAAACGGACTTTGAAAAAAAAACGGTTTGCCCTATACATTACATGCTTTTATAATTTCAATGCAATTCATATACAAAACGGACTTAGAAAAAATAACCATATCCGTTTGTTATAATAATGATGCTATGTTTTTGTAAGAGAGAGCGAGAAAGATTATCAACACAAAGATAGCGACAATGTGGACTTTGAACTATCCCCTCTCCAAAATCACGATGTGAACATAAAATTTTAAAATTTTCTTGAAAACGAAAATCATAAAATGAATTTTGTACCAAAAAAGGTAAAATGTGTTATGGGTTTTATCTCTATCTCTTTCTATCCAATGTAAAATCGTATCTTTTAATTTTAAACATTAATTACATTAACAAATTACTATACAGTTTCGTATATGTAATGGAACTGTGACGCCCTATGATTTAACATGGAAAATGAATAACCTATCACGTTTTCACTCTAAAATCGAAAGCCGAACGCAAAATGTAGATGAAAAAACCAAAACGTGTTACTGAAACGATTGTATGAGAAGTATAGGGTATAATAACTGGGACTTTGAAAAAATTAAGGTTTGATCATATACAAACTATGGACCATTTAATGTGGACTTTGAAAAAAAAATGCTAAAACGTTTTGGAAATGTATTATATGATTTTTTTTCTAACACCGAAATAATTTATAATATAGAAAATTTAATATAAATAATTTTATTGCAATATTACGCACCTAATTTATTATAATTCTTACTAAATTGCATTTTATAAAAATATATATACGTATACACATAAATATTTATATCGATATGTACCTATATGATTAAATATAATAATAATAAACGTATAATCGTAAATTGTGTTTTATTATACAACATAATAATTATATAGGTAGTACGTATAAAGAGTCTTTACATTGATTCCTTTTTAATTTCTTTCTTTTGGAAAGTGTGTGTTTTTGCACAACGTAAATTTTTATCGTTCATCCAGGTGATTGTAATTGATGCTGCATTACCACTATATTCGTTTAATTCTCTACCTGTAACTCTTGTAAGTGAAACTTTTGTTCTATATGGAATGGATTCTAAGCGTTCGATCCAATCTAATCTATTGAATAATACAGTTTGCTTATCGTCTAAATTTTCATAGCCTAACACATCATAAAGACAATCGTTATAAGTAAGAATAAGATAACTCTTTCCATCATAAACGGTATGAGTAGTTACAATATATTTTGTGTAATTTACAGGACCTTTATATATAATATATTCTAAATCGTCTTTGAAAACACATGCCTTTGTAGAATTTGTACTAACTTTATTTGGGGGAGGAGGTAAGCTAGCAATTAAATCTGTGATTGTTGAAACTATATTAACTTTAAATTGATTGTGAATTTTTGTACGTTCAGCCTCTTGATAAGTTAAAGCGATGCAATCTTTAATATATTTATTAATTAAAGGTTCGAACGCATAAGGATGTCTTAATTTTTGTTCTTTCAAATAATGTTCAATAGTTTTAATATAACCGCTTAAACTAATATCCAATGCCAATTTAGAACAAGATCGATCTTTGACCATTTCTGATAATTCAATCAATGCAGATATGACATATTTTCTTTGTTCAATTGTACTATCAATAGAATTTCCACTTTTAATATATTTTCGCATTTCACCTACATGTTTTTTGCACAAATCTACTAAATCGCTCATCGAAGTATGAGCCAATTCGCCATTTAAAACTGAGAAAATCATGTCTCGCTTGATCGATTCTGTATAACTGGGTATTAGAAACAGAATCATTGCAATTTTAGATCCAGGTGATTTACAATCTAAAATATCTTCAGTTAAACAATCGGATCGTTGAGTTTTTGGTTCGTTTAAAGTCTGCTTTGCTTTGTAAATTTTTTCTTCTTTAATAGATGTAATTGTTTTTTTCCTACAAATAAGCACTTTTTGTTTATACTTATTTGTAAGTAAAACATAAAATGAAACAATCGAAGCCTTCAGATTATCACAATTAGTGTCCAAAGAATGAATAATTGTTGGTATGTTGGACGGATTATATTTAACCCGTACATCGTTGGTGGTTCCCAAATAACTCTTCAAGAGTTTATAATATTCAATTCCGGACTTGACATTTTCACAAAATTCGGATGTACTACCCATCATATTGTAATCGTTAGATAATTGATCGATGGCGTGCATTTCTATAAAATATTTATTATAAATTACAACCACTTATACTTATTATACGGAATAAATAACTTTTTAACTCTAAATAAATCTATATATACAAATAGTATAGAAAAACATAAAAAAATATGGATTCAGATCTGGAGAAGGCTATTAAAAGAAAAGCTCTCGAAAATGGAAAAATGTTTAACAATACGAATTATATTAAACTCGATTTACCACAAAATCGCGAAGGTTTTGAAAAGAAAATGATTTCTAAAAAACCTATAAACTGCGAAATAGAAATAGACAGTCGAGCAGTTGCATCGCTGGCTTTACTTTGCAAATATAGTCCAATTTTAAATTCCTACGCCAACAAATTAGCAATTATGACAATTAACGTTAGTAGATTGCATTATACTATTGAAGCTTTTAATTTTGAAAGTTCTATAAATTCAAATTGTATTTCCGACGCCATTGACTTTTACATTAAGACTGATATTAAGCACAGAGATGAGAATTTACCACCAAATAAACAATTTTCAGAATTTTTGCACACATTAGCTAGTAGCGGTTATATCGATTATATATTCGAATTGGCTAAGCATTTGCGATTTCACGTTGATTTAGTTTATAATCAAAGTGTAGCTTTTAGATATATAAATATCGATATTTATTCGAAGAAACCCATTAATGTTCGTGGCGTTCTAACAGTAATACAAGATGGAAATAAATGGTATGTTAAAACTACAAAGGAACCGTTAACTTCAAGTTACGATTAAAATATATATTTTTTTATAGAATTATCATCGCTCAACATGTTCTATTCTCCAGACGGCGTTAGCGTAATGATTTCGACTGCTACTGCCAACATACCAGGTCCTGTGCTAGCGGCCGCATTAATCTATCCTACACAACCAACTTCTCAAAAATACAGTATTAACAATTGCAATCATAATTATCAACATTTACGTTTTGAACAAGTTAGACGTGGCGACGAAGCACCAACATCCGTAATGCAATGTACAAAATGTAAAAATATAACATATTCATAATATATAGTAGTAAAAGTGTAAGATAATATTTAATAAAAAAAATGAAACTTTTAAAGTCTTTAATTTTAATTGCCATCACCTTGTTGGTAGTTCAATCTAAATATACAAATTTAGTATTAGAGGGTGGCGGTCTAAAGGCTTTATCGTATATCGGTACATTAAAAGCCTTTTCCGAATCACCAGTGTATTATTTAAACAATTCGTATACATTTACAAATATAGCTGGATCGTCATCAGGTTGTTTTATAGGATTAACGATAGCTCTCGATATTAATTGGATCGATTTGGAAAAATTATTTTATACTACTGAAAATACATTACAATCCATGATTTCAATTGACATGGCATTATTGACAGAAACGTTATATGTAAATAAATCTGAAATTGGATGGTTCGATTCAGTTTATGAATCCGCTAAAATTGTAGCGCGTGCAAATACTCTAGTCGATATATGGATGATGGGTAATTCTCCTGGTTTATCTTCATACGATAAATTCATAAATTTTATAGATACTAAAATTTTACCATTAAGTCCATACAAACATACACTAAATATTAATTCAACATTCAAAGATATTTTCGATATAAGCAATCACAATTTGATTTGTGTTGCGACAAAATTATCCGAAAATCCAGAGACTGTAGTGTTTAGTAATGAACATACTCCAAACGAATCCATATTTCATAATGTTTATGCATCATTAACAATACCGATCTTGTTTAAACCCACAACCAATAAAAAAGGTCAACTTTTAATAGATGGAAGTTTATCGAATAACTTTCCTATAGAATTTGTACAAAAGGAAAATACTTTAGGTGTATCTCTTAAATCAGAATATCAGCCGAAAGACGAAACTCAATTTTCGGGACTAAATGTTATTAATACTCAAACGCTATTCGCATTATTATATTCTACAATGATAAATCAAAATGCTACCAATAAGAAGTATATTAAAAATATGATTTATTTAGACTGCCCATTAAATACATTTGAATATAATGTATCTTTAAATACTAAAATTTTAGCGCTCAACAAAGCGTATCTTAATACTTTGACATTTATAAGAAACTTACATTAATATTTTTTATTAATAATACATAAAATTATACATTTATTAACAATAGGTATACATATTATACAATATTTTTATGATAAAATATAATTTTGAATCATTTTACGATCTACGTAATCGTCTATATAAATTATACGTCCAATTCCAATGAAACTTACAATTTTTTCAAACACGTACGCTTGATTGCAAGTATAATTGTATAAATTAAAACGTTCATCAGTTACTTCCCAAGAATTACGAAGCTTCAATTGATTAGCGACAACATTCGAATCCTTAGGCAACGCATAAATAGTATAATAATTTATTCTCGATGCCGCTTTTAGCATTACTTTAGTCAGACGATTCCAAATTATCTTCATATGTTGTAATAAATCATTATTATTTTTTAAAAATAAATCGAGATTTTTTTTAAATACTTCAGTGTCTGCTCTGCCACCATCAAAATAAAATAAAATTTCATAAATGATAGATGTAAATATCGATCTATCTATCAATTTAATATTCGAATCTAATTTATCGGCTAAAAATAAATCGTCATACTTCATAATAATATCCATAACTCGTCCGGTAATATCCAACGCGTACATGAGTTGTAAATAAGGCTTGAACATTTTATTTTTATAATTTTCAAAATGATCTATCATTTGCGTAAAATCTATAGATTCATCACAAATTGAACTTTTACCTATACACGCGACACCGTCAATAAACACCACTTTTAATAAAGGTTTGCTTCCAAACAACCACTTTATGTTATACAACCCATCATCCTTGGTGTAATCGTTTTCATCATTGTAAGAATCATCAGTAATGTTAATTATTGTACTACTAGACATTTTCAAAACGTTTTTTCGATAGATTTTTTAAATCGGTATTGATATTATAAATGTTGAGTTGTAATTAAAAATAATATATAATCACATCGACTATTTATAAGCTTTAATAAATTTATCGTATTCCTTTTTTGTAAGTTTCGGATCTAAATATTTCATATCGGCGTACGATAATACATTATTACATTTATTAGACTCTAATATAATGTTATTATTTTTATTTTTATTAATATGAGTTGTGTTCGAATTTGAATCTTTTAAACTTCTTAATTGTTCAAGTAATGACCCGTCATATACTTTAATGGGCCATTCGATAGGACTTAATAATTGACCGTCATTTAAATATAATACATTTGGATTTAATTGTTTCAATATGTTTCTAAATTTTAATTTGTCGTGTAAAATTGTCGCACGTATTTGAGTTATATCGTCGTTGTCTTGCCACGCTTTAATAATTTCAAAGTTTTTATTAAGACCTATCATTACATGAACATTAAAACTTTTATGAAATACAACACTTGTAATTGTAAAATCAGTGTTTTTTTTGTTGATAGGTATAATAGAATGAGCTATGTTATAATTTTTACTTATTCTATCCATACTTTGGACTTTTTTCATTTCTACATCATACACCTTTTTCGGAAAATAACCTTTCATTTTTATATCACTTTGCTATGTTACTATACTATATAATATTAGAATATAAATTTTCATCACTCGTTTTGTGCATTTTGGCATAGTACATCATTAAAAATGATATTAAAATGATAAAAATATACCAGCTTTTTAGAAAATTTTAAAATTTTACTCTCGATTTTAGATTTTGGAGTGGGGGGGTGGGGATATGACGTATACATAATATTATATATTGGATATCGTTATCTTTGTTTTGATAATCTTTCTCGCTCTCTCTTACAAAAAACATAGCATCATTATTATAACAAACGGATATGGTTATTTTTTCTAAGTCCGTTTTGTATATGAATTACATTGAAATGATAAAAGCATGTAATGTATAGGGCAAATCGTTTTTTTTTCAAAGTCCGTTTATGTTCGAATTAACATTGAAATCATAGGACGTCCAATGTAAAAGCATAGGTTGTTTTTTCCATAACCCGTTTTGATTTTTCTTCTACATTTTACGTTCGCTTTCGATTTTAGAGTGAAAACGTAATATGTTATTCATTTTCCATGTTAAATCATAGGGCGTCACAGTTCCATTACATATACGAAACTGTATAGTAATTTGTTAATGTAATTAATGTTTAAAATTAAAAGATACGATTTTCCATTGGATAGAAAGAGATAGAGATAAAACCGATAACCCATTTTACCTTTTTTGCAAGAAAAAGTTGGTTTTGAGATTTCTATTCTCAAACATTTTAAAATTTTATGTTCAATTCTAGATTTTGGAGTGGGGATATGACGTATACATAATATAATATATTATATATTATATTATATATATACAAAAACCATAATACATAACAACAGCCCCCATGCGAGTACCGAGATTTACTGACTATACTAACTCCGCCATTAAAAGTTTATATGGTTCTCCTTCCACTCCGCCATTAAAAGTTTATAATATGGTTCTCCTTCCACTCCGCCATTAAAAGTTTATAGGTATAATAGTAGTTCTCCTTTCATGAATAGCATACAAAAAAAATAACTACAAGTGGAATCGTCTATCATAAAAGTCGTTCAAGTTATTATTTTTAATTTTAGACACGTCTACATGTTTCTCATAATGCTGCAACAATTTTGAATTATTATCATCATGATTACTACTACTGTTATTATTGATGGTATTATTAACGACGTTAGTGGATAATAATAAATTTTTCTGACTTATTATATTTCCATTTATACTTTGATTGATATCGTCAAATTTTATCCACTTTTTAAATAATAAATTTAACGCGGATAAAACTGTAAATGTAGTGCCCGTTATTTCGTAGTCTACAATTTTCGGAATAATATCGTGATGCGTATATAATTTTAAAATATCGTCAAAATTTAATTTCAAACACGTTTCTACAAAAGCATCGGTCAATATTTTTATTGCCGGAGTAGACATCGTGTCGCATCTAATACCATTTTCCGGATTTAAAATGTACAATTCTCCACGACAAGCCCAAATGTACCAATCGAAAGGTTCTACAATTATTAATCTATTGCATACCGTTTTACTTGATTTATCGTAAATTTTGAATACGGTCGGTGAAAAACTACTAATTTCTACAGCCTTATTTAATATTTTTGTAATATTTGCTTTGTTATTAAATTTATACATAATGCACAAGCATATAATCGTTATTAAAATAATAAAAAGGCACAAGACGTATTCCCATAATATAACCATTGTATAAAGAGCAAATGTTTTTAGTACGATTCACTCAGTCTATATTTATACTACATTTATTTTTTGTATATAATATTTTTAATAGTATTATTATAGTAAAAGATGTCAACCGAATTTATCATTTCACCGTCAAACATATAATAAGATAAATGATAGTAATAATATACGCATAACCGAAATTTAATATATCGTAAACGTTTCTCCAATGGATATGTATTAGGATTATCCGACATTCTCGAATCGAACAGATCATCTGTGTGTGTGTGTGTCGACGACACCTTCATCATCTGCACCAATAATAATAATTATTCATCTTCCGTTATATACGAAGCTCCAGAGTAACGATGATGGTAACAACAACTACAAACGCAACAAACATTAATAACAATTTATATGACTCGTTTGATAATATTTCAAAACGGACGTATTCCGGTACTACTACTGATGAGAATAACGATCATTTTGAACAAAATATTAATATGAAAAATTGTCTCCCTATAGACAATTGCGAAGAAGTGTTGCGTCGTGAAAAAAAATTTTTGTCAAATTATAAACTATTACCTTATCGTTACGTCGAAGATACTAACGCTACGGTAATCTATTCCAGAATAACAAATACGTGTTATTTATGGCCATTGGATAAACCTATAACTATAAACGATCTAGAGTGTTTTAACGATAGCGGTCATACGTTAGGTATTGATAATACCAAAACTTATAATCGAATATTTACGTTGGATTTGGATTGCATTTGTCGTAAACATAAGCAAACGTTAACGCATTTAAACGAACATTTAGCTTTGCAAATAAGAGACTTTGTGACTGAAACTATTAAAGATATGTTTAATATAACGACGCAAATGTATAGCATAAGTTTGTGGCGGCATAAATGTGGTTTTCATCTATACACCGATTTAAGTGTATCATTGCCAACCCATTTATATTTAAAACATATTTTAAGTTCGCGTTTTTGCAATAACGATGTCATATTCGAAGTTCCGTCGATTATGCCGCTGCCTTATTCTGCAAAAAGAATCGATGCTATTTATAAATCCTTAATAAATCATCAAATGAATAGTACTTTGACACTAACTTTGACTCGTGCATCGAATTCTATAGAATTATTCGAATATGGTTCTTTATTAATCAACGATTATACGATTATGGAATTTGAAGAGATTCACGGAATTGTATATATAAATCGAATGCAATCGCATATTATGAAATGCTCGATACCTAAAATTACGTTCATAACGTCTATAAAGATATGGAAAGGTTACGAGTTTATGGATCAATTGGAAACGTATCTTTCTGGCATTGTGCAAAAATACAACGAAGAGTACGCAAATATAGGATTAATAAGTTTTAAACAATTTAACGAATCGATTCGTTATCAAATAAAGACGTTTATGGTCAAGTTGCAAGATTCTTTTTCTAATTTTAAAAGTACAGACGAAGACGAAAATGATATTTCGTGTAGTTTATTTATAAGATTATCGTGTAGAGAATACGATGGTTTTTATTTGCAACCGTTTGTTGTCGCTTTTAGAAAATTTTTGAAAGATATTAATTTTGAAATGTTTAAAGAAATTTTGCGAGTTTTATTCAAACATGAAATGAAAATAAACGAAACTGTAAAGATATTTGTCGATAGAATAAATAACGAAACCATTCAAGATTATAAAGATACTTGGGAAAAAATTATCGAATATATGTTTTACTTATACTCTCATAATGTCGATCCGACTTTATCATTAAACGAACAAATTAATAATATAATGTGCAGCATAACGCACGAAGCTAGCCCCGAAAGTGTATTGGAAGCAATCAGTACAAGACGAAAAGAAGAAACGGAAGTTGTTATTCGAAAAATAATATCTGTATATTTTTCTGTATTAAAATCTTTAAAAATTGTATATTTTAATAGAATATCGGAATTATATTACGTATTAGATTGCCAATACGGCGCATATTATGATACGAGATCAAAATTAACTCATAATATTTTACCTTCAATTATTAGAAGATGGATCGGCGATTCACCATTAACATCGAAAATATTACAACATCAATTAGATAATTGTCAGAGTAGCTTTACATTGGAACCGTTTATACCTTCGGAAAGTGTATTTATGTTTTCTACAACGATCGGTGTATTTAATAGTGCAATTGGTTTATATACTGCTAAAACGTCGCTATTAAAATTTACAAAGTATCGTAATTTTGCAGTATGGGACAATACTATAAATATACCATCAATGACAATGTATAATGGTCAAAATCGTGATGTAGTGGAAAAAGTAAAAATTGCAAATAAATATGTGGAACGATTACATTCCAATATAACACCTTTATACATTCATTGCGTGGTAGCGCCGGCATTAATTCAATTACATAAAATATTTTCAATCGAAGAATGTCGCATGGAGGAATTTTTCAAATTATTGTCCAATCATACCGATTTTTCTTCGGCTTTTTTCTTGATCGAATATTTTCCTATCGATCCTAGATTTTTCTATTTAATGTTGCACATTTATTGCGAATATGATGGATTAGATGTAATTTTATGCTATAAAAAATTATGCCAACGTATATTTAATACCGAGATTAATGTTACATCTGCAATGTGGAGAGATAAATTTCAAGCTATATTCCATTCTATATCGTACGATGATAGTAAGCCGACTTATATGGAAAAATTGAAAAGTATTAGCAATAATCAGTTGGATACTACAAGCTCTAATACTAATTTGTTATTGGTATTAACATGTGCGTTAATATTAAAATGTCGCGGTTATGATGTCATGACTTCGGCATTCGACGTAACATTTCCAAGCGATGTAACATTTAAAGATCCAAATTATGAAGATTTTGATTATGATCTTAATTTGAAAACTGCAAAAATAAATGTAGATCGTGCAAAACGAATTACGTTTGGTGAAAATTTAACAACCTTTGAAAATAATTTGATAAACGAATTATTGAGTTTATGTATATCTGCAAACTTTATTCCCGAAACACTATCGAATTTATTAGATTCTGTAGCGATAACGTTTGTGCCGCATAATGTGTTAAAAAAATGGATTATTTATCATGGAGGTGGAGACGTTGGCAAAAGTTACTTGTGTGATAAATTGCAACAATTGTTGGGTCCTATGGTCGGAAGATATCACGATCTATCGACTGCATTAAAACGTTCATCGTGTACAACTTCTGATAATATAACAATAATAAATGAAGCAAATAACATGGACGCGTCAGAAGTAAAATCAATTACTGGTAATGATGCCGAATCGGCTATGAAATTTTATACGCAAAAAGCCGAAATGAGAATGTCTCAATCTTTAATGGTCGCTGCTACAAATATTGTCATAAATTTTAAATGTCGTTCGGAAAATGATTCTGTCGAACGCACGACCGTAAATAGATTGTACGTTATTGAATTGACCGGCATTAATTGTGATGCCGGCTCGACTCAAGCTAGTATATTTGTTATGATGACGGACGGAAAGTATTTTAAGCGTTTAATAAACATTAATAAAGACGACGCCACGTTCGCTTTAAGTTGGTTAGCGTTGGCGTCGTATTTATCTAGAAGAGATGAAAACTTGGAACCGCATTTAAATAAAGATAGTATTATTAATAAATGTTATCAAAATCAAGTATTTTACAACAATAATAAAATGTTTAGATTTTTAATTAAATGCGGTTTGATAGATGAGGATAGTTTTTTCATATCAACTTCAAAATTTTTAAATATAATAAAGCGTCATATAGTAAATAAAGGTGATAAAGATAGTTATAAGTCGTTGGAAGAATTTAAAACCAAATTCGAACAAAGATATAGAATTAAATTTAATGAAAATACAACTATACAATCGT
The DNA here is from genome assembly GCA_932274525.1 of Podabrus alpinus. Taxonomy (NCBI): domain Eukaryota; kingdom Metazoa; phylum Arthropoda; class Insecta; order Coleoptera; family Cantharidae; genus Podabrus; species Podabrus alpinus. The sequence continues at coordinate 39,078,632 of OW026452.1, read as the reverse complement.
TTCAACAATTGGGTTTAATTCAGCATATTCAATCGAACATGAGTGTTAAAAAGTCAAACAATGATATTACGGAAAAGGAAATTGAAGAGCGTATGAAAATTTATACTTTAGAAGAGGACAGAGATAACGCTCGTAGTTATTTTTATAAAAATAGTTCGAAATATTATTGTTATAAAGAAAAAATTTACAAAGGTATAGAATTTACAAATAGTTCTTATAGTTATGAAGGTAACGAAACAACAAATGAGGATTCGTACGATTACGATAATGAAAACAGTTTAGTATTTGGACAAGTATAATAATAATAAATTTACTATTTTTTATATTAAATTATAAGAAATTGTGATATTAATATTTAGAATCACACTCGTTTATGTATGTATATAATATATAGAATAAATTGTATAAATGTGTATACTAGTATGTATGTGTAAACGGTAATAAAAAATAATATATCTATACTTAATCTTCGTATATACTTTCAAATGTTTTACCTACTAATGCATCGATTGTTGGTTTCATTCGTTTAATCGTACAATATTCTATTTTGGATACATTTTTCTTTATAACTTTTAAAATATCATTAGATATATGTAAGTAATCCTCAAAAGTTGATAAATGTACATCGCCTAGAATAGAATTATCTATAATATTTTGATATTTTTCTAAATTTATATTTTTATTTATACTGTTTATTAAAGTTTTAGTAATCTTTGAGTTAAATGTAAAACATATTAATTCTCTAATGGTGATAGACATATTTGAAATTACTTTTTATTACACGTATTACGAAGTTTGTTGAGTTTTTCAATATCGATTGTTTTTTTCTGTGATTTTGTTCCAAATACACTCTTATATGATGTTAATAATGTCGATATAAATATCAAAGCCAATAATATTACTAATAATAGGATAATAATAAAATTTGCTGGGAATACATAAATAGCAACTATTAAAAACACAATCGAGATAACGCTATATCTTAATAAATGATCGATGTCCAATGTTACTTTAACAAATTGTAAAGATTTTAATATTACATCGAACGCATCTTGATGATTAAGACGTTCATCGTTGTCTTTACACTGCGATTTATTTAAATTTTGATATTGTTGATCGTCTTTTTCATCCCTGCTAATATTAATACATTCGTCGGTCGGCTGTTTATTCGATGTAGTACGAGACATTTTTCAAATTAACTATATATATGTAAAAAATAAAATGCCGTTTGTTAATCAAATATATTATAGTAATGTTAATCCCATTTTGTAATATCATCGTCATCATATAAAGGATCATCACTAGCATCATTTGCACTGCTATCTGTATCGTCCGTGTGAATAGCAAGTCGTCTTTTAGATAAAATATTTCTTAAATCTAACCTATCATATACTTCTGACTCTGATGTTTGTTGTTTGGGTTCGACATGTTTTAATTTTTTCTTATTATTTCGAATATCATCTAAAAGGTTATCCATTAAAGCCTTATTATCATGTGATTTTGATTTTTCCGTTTGTTGGTTGATGATGATGGGTTCGACACGTTTTAATTGTTTCTTATTATTTCGAATCTCGTCTAAAAGATTATCTGGTAAATGCGGCAATTTAGCATCAGTAATAGTAGGTTGTATATTGTTTTTTGATTCTAATGTAACTTGCGGATTTATTGAATCTGATGACAACAATGTATCGGGTAGTGGTGGTGGTGGCGGTGGTGGCGGTGGTGGTATAGGTATCGGTGGTTCTTGAATTATATTAGGTATCGGTGGTTCTTGCGTTGTATTATTAGGTACTAGTACTAATTGAGTCTGTGGTGGTGGAGTAGAAATATTATTATTATCAGTATTAGAAAATACAGAAGGTTTATTGGGGTGTAGTATATTATTAACCGAGTTTTGATTGATCAAACTTCCAAACTTATCGTACACTAAAATATTTTGTGGCACTTTCAATTTATTAACAATAATATCGGGTATATCAGACCTAATTAAGGACGACTCTATTCGTGCTTTCTTTGGCAACGATGCTAAGTAAATATAATCTTCGGGTGTCGATACTATGGGTTCGATAATTAAGTTATTTGTTTCAATCGAGTTATAATAAGATTCTTTGCGTCTATATGATTCATTAAATTTATTATCATAATCAGTACTGTTAAAATTGACACCAAAATTGAAATGATATGTAGCCATGTTTCTAAGGAAGCCATCGATTTGTTGAATAATTTCACCCAAGTCCATAAAATAATTTTTTACATACTATATTATTAATTTTTATATTTAAAATATATAAATACACACAACATATTATACATATAAGATATTTTTATAATCTGACAACACACAAATGCTCACTACCAGGAATAGAACAATATAATTTTGTTGCGAGTATAATCTGTTTATTAAATGCGATTGCAGGACCAGATATCAATCTTAATTCTGCTTCGGTTGATATATGAAAATAATCTGGAGGGCAAAGTTTGTCAGTTTTATACCAAGAATAATGTAATTTTACTACTTTATGGCGTTGTATATGATTATATAACTAAAAATAAAAAATTTAAATTTAAAATCGTTTTTTAAAAAAATTACTACTTACTAGTGGATATGAATTTGCCAATTCGTATATTTGAGACATTGCCGTTTGTAATGAGGATTGTTTTAAAACTGATGCGGATGCCAAATTAGAAGTAGATACTACTACTACGTTCATTATTATTTTATTTTACTATTGACGTTAATTTTTTGAAAGAGATCCAAGACCCAGTGTGGTGTTGCAGTAGGTATATTTTTTGAATTATTAATTTTTGGAAATAAAGCTTTTAAAATTGCCTTTATCCATGAATCTTTAGTATAAAATTTTTGTGGTTTTTTGCACTTGTATTTACTTATTAAATATCTATGACATAAAAACACATTTTTGTCTCCGTCAGTTATTAAATGTTTTTTTATAAAATCCGACGGCGTATTTTGATATTTATATTTTAAATTATTATCATCTAAATAACGAAACAAATCGCATATTGTTTTAAAACATTCAAAATTGTCAATTATCGAAGAGTACGCTATTGGCGTTACATATAATATATCGTTAAATTCTTCGCAAAATTCGTCGGTCGCACTATTGGCATTATAAGTTTTTTGTGCAAATGGATTTGTATCTTTTACAGGCGTTACATGATAAAAGGAATTATTAATTTTTTTCATTATACATTTTTCAGAATGATGGATGTGACAGTTCCATTTCGTCTCGACGTTCATATTTGTGTGATTTTAGAAAAAGCGGCGAGTTCAGCGTTCCCAATAAACACCACTAATACGTATCCACTAATATTTACACACAACACCGATACTTTTAAATTAACTATACGAAACAATAAACAATTGGATATTATTAATGCACGTAAATATAGTATAGTTGATGACTATATAACTTGGGAGATACCGATAAGTCAAGAGCGTCTGGTAGATTTTAATTTTAATCCGAACATCGAAGACAACGATATAAATAATATAGTAAAATTAATTTTATATTATAAAGTAGTGTATTTTGTTAGGCTACCTATAAATTATTTAACCATATTTAATAATGTCTTCTCTAAATACGTCGCGCACTGGAGTGCAAGGAGCGGTGATGCATAGTATTTCACCAGATTGTCATAATCTTGGCAAGAGTATAAAAATTTCATCGTTCTTGGTATTATGTTTTATCATCATTACTGTAATTTTATTAATAGCCGCAATTTTGTATAATTATCTTAAAAAGACAAATACTGGTAGTGCAGTGGAGCAGGATCATAAAAATGCTATTAAAGATAAGGTAGTTGGTGGCTTGGCCATTGGTAGTGCGGTGCTAGCATTGGGTACAGCGCTCATTGCAATTTGGCAATATACAATTGCGTCGAAAACGGCTAACAAATGCATATAGTAATAAATGAATGGGAAAGTACAATTAAAATTAATATAACTGATATTGAATATAATAATGTATTATTGGCTAATAACTATTATTATGATGTGATATTTTTATTTGAAAATGGATCTCGATTATCAAGACGAACTATGCAAAATAAAATTACTACATCTACTAAATTTGTTCTTGGTTTTTTTGAAAATACCTGGTTTCATATAAAACGAACTGTTGCTACAGAAGAATTATGTGAAATTAATACTAATACTACTGAAATTGTTAAAATTATTAATCGTATTATTGTTTATCAAGATGAGCGCATGAGAGTGGCGTATAATAAAGAAAGTACTAGTGATGGATCAAAATATAATGTGGAATACGAAATTGAATATCCGCCAAATTCTAATTATTTAGATATTATAAAATACGAAGATATATTGATGCAACGTGTTATACAAGATAATAATTATAATGTATCTCGAGATATTTTACCATTGGAAAAAATTTTTTCGTGTCGTATGTCAAAGGTTCAAATGTGGAATTGTTTCGATATGACAAGACAATATATGTGGGCGTATAAATGGAACGGTATTAAAGGTAAACTTATGATAACTGATAAGAAACAAGGATCTGATGGATATTTGACATATTTATGGCCAGACGCAAACGATATTACAACGTTTACATGTAAAGGTTCGAATTTACATCAATTGCATAATTTATGTTTACTTGTCGAAATATTACATGATAGAATTATAGTTATAGAAATATGTGGATCATTAGTTTATAATGATATTTATACTGCCGAACCACTAATGAATGTAAAAATTTTAAATCATTTTAATAAAGTATTTACAAACGATATATACGTTGGCGAAAAACCATTACTTATTCAAACGTTTTACGATACGCCATTGCCAAAAGTTTACGATGAAAAACTTTACGATGGATTTATAATTGTTCAAGACGAATTAATAATAAAATGGAAAATACCAACTATAGATGTAAAATGTATACAACCGTATACGTTTACAGTTGGAGACGAAAGGATGCAACTCGATTTTAAAGGTGAAATTGGAAAAATTTATGAAATGTCATATCAACGAATTATTTTACGACAGCGTAACGATAGAATAGCTGCTAGTAGTAAACGTGAATATGATGTATTTGTTCAATCGTCTGATTTATTAACTAAAATTTTATAAACTTTATATTTTATATATTATATTATGTACTATGTATGTAGTATGTATTTAGTAGAAATAGTCAATAAACAAACTTTTTTATAATATGACTTCTTACTTTGACGAAACTTTATTCACCGATGGTCGAACTATAATTCCATATACACGCGTAAACGTATTTAACGAAGTAGATAAGTATTTAGCAACAAAATTAAAAATTCATACAGGATCAACTTGTAATAATAATGATGATACTAATAACATCGACGATATATCAAATCACGTTGTAAATATAAATCCGCCTGGATTATGTAGAGGTTTAAATATTTACACTTTAAATATATTAAATTGTTTAGTTCAACAAATGGAAACCATCAATAAAATTTTAGTATTTGATTTTAAAAATTGTACACAATGCGAACCTTTAACTATAAACGAGTTTGATCCAAAATTTATTTACACTGTTGGCTCTTTATCGGCTTTCGAATCTGCTTTAATGATCAAATATTATGCATTAAATAATATAAACGTTTCTATATCGAAGCATTTATATTTATTAATAAATCAATTTTTCGATTCGATACGTCAATGGTTTATAGTCGACCATCGTTATTTAATAAAAAATATAAACGGCGAAATAATAATAAATAACAACGAAATATTGAATGTACCTTTAATAAATTTAAGCGGTCCGAGTGTAATACTTTCTTAAATGTTTTAACACTCAATAGGATAATAATTTTTTGGTCTAAAGTAATCGATATTTCCGACGCTCAATTCTTTTAAGCGCGCTTCAAACCAATGTAAAGATGGTATTACGGCTGTAGCTCTGGGTTTTAATACTTTGACCTCATCATTTTTCGTTATTAGTGGTCGTACAGTAGCATTAATCTTTGGTAGCATGTCCGGATTTATAGAATTTAAGTTTGTTATTACACGTCTAGTATTATTAATATTAGAATCGTCATTAATAGTTTGTACATTTGATGTATTATCTGGTTGTTGTTGTTGTTGTTGTTGTTGGTGGTGTTGTGTGGGATATGTCGTCGGGATCTGAGTTAAAGAATTAATATTGGGTAATACGGTTTGTGTGGTGGTTGATTGATGAGTGTTTCGTTGGGTAGCATTATTATTTTCATTTGTTTCGACCATTACTTGTATATGCGGAGTATTACAAAATATATTATCCGCTGTTGGAAGGGTAACTTTATAATTTAAATGAAATTCGCAATATATAAATATTGATAAACTAGCGCATCGTTCTTTATAATTTGTAAGACCATTTAATATAAAACCTTTATCGTAAAACCACCACTCTCCGGAACATAATAAGTGATACCCAAATAAATTTATACATTCGTTTTTATACGTAATGCTATCAAATGAGACGTCCCATTCTTTATATTTAGATCTAAAACGATTAACAACGTTATTATTTGGTATTATAACGTCGTATAATAAAACGGCATCGTTGTCGGTATGAATCAAAGTTGTCTCTGTACGAACAATTACAATATTTGTTCCATTTGAAAATAAAGTAAAGTGGTTTCTATACTTCTCTATTCTATTTTTAATTTCATTTTTTTGAGTATAAACTAATAAAAGATTTGAATTATAATTATCGCTATTATAAACCATAGGGTATTTACTAAAAGATCTTGAACTGTATCCATACTCAGCCATAATGTTCAATTCAGATGCTTCTATAGGTAATAATGCACTCATGATATTTAAATTATTTTATTTTTTACAAACAATACACATACATATATAATTGGATTAAACATATAATATTTAAAATACAAGTTCTATATTATATATAACAGCTAACAATTTTATTACATTACATTTTTTGAATTTTTTGAGAATTAGAATTACAATCATCGGTAGTATTAGTTTCTTCATCATCTTTATCTAATACATCGTCATATTTTCGTTTTTCGCATCTTGAAGTAGAAACTTCTTCATCTGGAGTGGACGACGTATCGGCATCGGCAAAAACGGTATCAGCGCTTTCTTTAGATTTGTCATTATCGTTTGTTTTAGTTATAATTTCACACATCAAGTTCAATTGACTTAATTGTTCTTCGGAAAATCTATATTTGCAAAAAATATAAGCCAATTGTTGAAACGAACGATGCATATTAACCGAATATGCATTGTTATCTTGAGACGGTCGCTCGTCAAACATTTTTTTCTCATCGTCCAATAAATGACTTTTCGTCGAAATCATTTGATCATAAATGCTTCTATGATAATCATATAATTTAAGTAAAGAATTAATATCAAGTGTTTGGTTATTTTCCTGAATCTTTTTACACGCCAATGCTCCAACGTGTAATGAATTTATAGAAGTTATAATCTGGCGTATTCGTTTGCATATTTCTGTATAGTTGGGTATATTATAAAATGCACCATTTAATAATTTTAAATCTTCGCCCATATTTCCAGGTCGACTAAACAGTATTACCTTAGATTGAATAAACACCATACAATGTGAATTATTATTAATTTCCGATCCAGGTGCGATAATTGGTATAACGTGTTTCTTGCTAATCGGATTATATATGCCAGATGTGCTTACGAGATTAGGATTGCACCATTCTCGTTTGCGACTCAAAAAAATTGTCGTGATGTTATCCAATTTAATTTTTTGATCGTCATTCATTGTAATTTGTTTTTTATTGTTTGAAAACGTAGATAGTAATAACGAACCGGGCTTGGTTGTTAAATCAAATGCATCGGCAATAAACTTTACCTTAAGATTCTTTACAAATCTTCCTACTCTTGAATCTTTACCTTTAAATAATTCAATGGATTCGTTAATAGGATTTAAAATTGACGCCGTCGATGTCGGTCGAGCAATAGAAAAAGCATTTAAAACAATTTGTAATTTTGATGAAAAATCAATATTTTCAGTTGTCGTAAAATTAATAGTTAATAATCCAGAATCTTCTGGATCTCTAGCATAAATTGTCGGTATTAAGCCAGGATGATTTGATAAAACATTGGGCACGACAATTATATCAGATTGCATTCCATTTTTAGTATTAACAATTTTTCCATTTTCGATACTCATTCCCATCGTACGTGATGGTATTCTTATAATATATCCGGTATTAATTCTTACGCCTTGATATGGCTTTATATCTTCTTTGGATAAATCAATTACAAATCGTGGTGGTACAAATTTCGAATTGCCTTTATAATTTATAATTTCCGAATGCATAAATTTAACATTTTCAAACTGTTCAACCATGATCATTTCGATAACCGCAGAATCCTTACTCTTCGGATACGTTTCGATTGTTTTGACCAAGTCCTTAATTTTTTCAGTTGTAAACGTTGCTAAATTCAATGTCGGATTTTTGGCTTCAGTTGTTACAAATGGTTGAAGTTTTATCGCATCTTGTAATTCTTGAAAAGTCACTTTCTGATCAAATATTGAAATTGAAGCTTTTTTATTAATGATATCATCGATGGAACTGTACAATTCGTTTATACGCGAACGTGTTTTATCGTTAAAACTTTTTTTGCACGACATTTTAGTAACGTAGGTACTAATACTGTGTATTAATAAACACTAGTATTTTAAATACAACAATAAGGTTGTAAATTCTGAATAGTTATGCGTTTAACATTATGAGATGGTGTTGTTTTATACTAAAATTTTCTATAACATACGCATATAAATATGTGTACCTATATAAATGTTTTAATTATTGGCAGTTATAAATTTTATAATTCGATTTAAAGAATCGCGTGCTTCTGGTAAATTCAATAATCGTGTAAATGCGTGTGGTAATAAATCAGATTGGTATATATGATATTCGCATTCTTCGGTGCGTATAAATTTTAAAGTTTGTGGTAATAAAAAGTCGGAACTTGAATTAATAACGAGTTTTGGTATATCCATATTATAACATGTATATTTTGAAGAATGAGGTGTATTTTTTAATATGTAAAATTTGAATAAATTTGTCAATAGTTTAGATTCGAATGATGGCTCGAATATACCACTTAACGCTGTAAAAGTTTTAAATTTCATACCAATTTGCGGTACATTCATTAATTCAGATGTAATTTTATCTTTTTCTTTTTGATAAAATGCTCCCGACAACATAACCCCTGCCGAAATGCCTACAACGTGAATATTTGTATAATGTATAAATTTTTTCAATATATTATTTATAGCTAGCATCGACTGTTGTAGTGTATATTTAAATCTTACTGGATATGAGAATGCCATTACATCGTGAGAATGTTTTAAATGTTGATACAAATAATTTGTTATACCATACACATTTGTTATTTTACTATAAAGAAATGCACCACCAATAAATATTATAATTAGATTTTCGTTATTTTTTTCGTGATTCGAATATAGAGTATAATCAGACGCAATAGTCGCAATCGGATCACATTCGTATTCGGTGTTAATATATAATCTATTTAATATTAATTTTATAGGCAAAGGAACTATCACAAAATAGATTAATATGCATAACAGTAGCAACGATATAATTGTTGATACAATGAAATACATATTTCGATTCTCTGTTTTTCTTACTATTAATAAAAAAATAATTATTTTATTGACATATTACTTCGTATAATTCAATATGGTTTTTTAGAAATTTAAATTCTGCAATAAATTTATCGTTTTCATAAATAAAGATTCTATGTGGTTCTGGTAAATAAGTGTAAGCATACATATTAAGTTGTGGCCATAATAAAATACCATTTCTCACTTTAAAATAATAACTGTTTAATTCGTATGGCATATATTGGTCTTCAAATATCGCACAACGCTCCATATGAAACGGTAAATTACAAAATATATTATAACTACCACCCAAACGAATATTTGGATCGTCTTTTCCCCCTGAAAATGGGAGTTGCAATACACCGTTCAGTTTAAAGTGCAGCAAAGGTGGGAAATTTAAACTATTAGATGCACTTCGCTTTATAAACCACTGCGGATTAGGAAAGATGGTTAGTAGTTGTGCGTCCATATAGAGTTTTTGATAGTAACATAAAATTAATATAAAATTGTAATAATGTCGTCAAACTCGTCGTGCAGTAATAACTCTCTATATTACAATGAAAACAGTAGTGCTGCGTTGGTTAAATTAATTAATTTTTCTTTGGAAAATCGTAATAATTGCTGCAAAACATCTGATAATAACGACGAATTTTCTACAATTATCGAATTATACAAAAAAATACATAGAACATCTAATTTACCAATGTTTGAAAAATTCGACACGGAAAGCGCATTTGATGGCATTCCAAAAATGGTTTCCATATTTAAACGCCTCGATCCACCAAATTCGCAAGTGTTGGTTGAAAAATGGAATAAATTCACATCAAACATCCGACCGTACAATATAATAGATCATTATCATTTACTTCAGTATTTGGATAATAAGGAATTTAATGTAACTTTATTAACTAATACAAAATATGATTGTGTTGTTAATGCCATAATGTCTTTTATGTTAAGTTGGAGTGATGAAAGTATTTATAAATTTTCTAAATATCAACCTAAATACGAAAAATTATGCGATTTAATTTTGCATGAGCGTAATTATAATTATGTGTATGTTTATGAATCTATACCAGTTACAAAATGCGCTATTAAAATATTGAAACGTTTTTTTAATGAAAATATTGTAAAAGAAAATCATTTTTCATTTAACCTTATTATAAATTATGAATTTGTAAAGCACATTCACGAAGTATACAACTGGTTAATCAATGGTAAATTTAATCAAGAGAAAATTAAAATTTTAGAAACGTATTTGCATTTACCGTTTATTTTAAGTGCTATTCATCAAGATGTTAATTCAATAAGAGGGAAGTCAAATTTAAAATTTATATCTGGTCAAGCTTGCTGTGGTAAAACATCGTTGTTAAAAATTATGAAATCTTATGGTTGGAAAATTTATAGTCGAGGAGCAATTGGATCTTTTAGCGGAAAAGTAACAAATCCGAGCGCAATAGCAAATTTACACGCCGCTCTTAATTATATTTTATCTCAAAGTGATACTATAGGTGATAGAGGCCAAATTGATAATAATATATGGACTTTTATTATGACTGCTTGCGATGTAAGAAAAAAAGAAAATTTAGTCAACGAATTATTTTCATTTTTAAATGCCAATTTCAATGAAGCTTCTATAGCCGAATATATCACGCATAAAGGTGTAATATTTGTAGATCCGTATATCGATGTAGTTGCAAAACGAATGATGGCACGCGGTATGAACGGTGATAGTTATCGTAGTCGACTGGAAATGTATCAAATCGCTCAATTTATCACTTATTATACGGTAGCTAGACTTTTTGGATGGAAAATTAAAGTAGTTCCGTATACATCAGATACTGGATGTTTTAATCCGGCTGGTTATAATTATATTGCACACGAGTTGTGCGAATATTTCGGAAAACCTATTCCATCACAATTATGCAGTGATAAATATTTAAAACCAGCAAACGATTATGTAATTAATAACGAATATCCAATAGCAGTCGGTATATTTAAATAAGCGATTATTATATAAATTAGGTTTATACTGTTAATTCCTTCTTATTATTACAGTTAAAATGGACTGTGACTCACATAACGAAGGTTTTACCAGTAAAAAAGAAAATATTGTAAATGATGACAATGACGAGGAAACTAAATTGAAAACGATTTGTTTAAATCGTGATTTTACATTTAAGTCTATACTTAAAGATGCACATCCTAATACTAGATTATATAAAACGATATGTACAAGTACGCCGATAATAAGTTCGAAACTTTTGACGTCTTATTTAAAAGTTAAGAGTATAACGTGTTCGTTTATGGAACCCAACACTTGCAAGCGGACTATCGTTAAAACTAAAAAAATGTAATCTTTTACATGTATGTATTTAAAATGTATAGATTTAAGTATATTTATGTATAGATATATATGTATCTGTAATTGTAAAAAATATAATAAATATATCATCGCTTAAATATTTTTTTATTTATTATATTTATAAGTCATATTTAACAACGTTTTATATACTTCCGATTGTGGGAATAATGACATAATTTGTGAAATAAACGATATACTTAAATAATAATATTCTTTTTTGTCTATCGAAAGTTTGGTCGATATTAAATTGGTTTCATATTGATTGTAGTTGAATATTTCTTGAAATTCTTTCAAATCTGGTGAAGATTTCATTAATCGTTTAAAGTGTTGGGCTCGTTGTTTTGCATTATCTGCATTTGCGAATAAAACTGGAAATGAGTTTTTAGGATAACTAACACTTATATCGTTCAATAAACGCAACGTTTTTGGATATTTTCTCCACGCTTGAATTAGTCTACTACGTATAATCACATCAACTACATAACCAATTAAATTTGCTTTTAAATCGTTTGTGCATTTACCTTGTATTGGTGCAGATTTTAAACATAAACATAAGAACAGCATGACCAATGATATAATAATAGAAGACTTATTAACTATATAATCTTCTTTGAATAATAAATTTTTTTCATATACATTTAAAATGTAATGACATCGATTAATATCTGTATCGTTAGTTTCGTATCTTATTTGATTTATTAAATTTGGATCTGTAATTTGCGAATAAAGTGAATATTCGTACATTTGACAATTTGTTGCTGATGTTAATAATCCATATTCGTCGTTAACATATGATCTAATTTTATCGAAACTTATGCATTCGGTTGTTATATCAGTATAAGAGTCGTTAAGATCCAAAGTTGGAGCCATATTTATACAAAATTGTAAGAAAGATAATAAAGATTCCATATTTTTTGTTTTAGAAGTTGCGAATACTGTTTGTATTAAATATTCAATCGTTCCACCATCTCCAGCTTGAGAATATATATTAGTTGTATTTTTTAGTAGTTCGATTAATTCTTGTTCTGGTATTAATCTTAAATTACGCGTTATTTCGTCGTTACCGCATTCATCTGTGCTTATATATATTGACGGTATTGATATTATAACAGAATTATTACACGAAGCAGCATCGTTTAGAGATACCCAATTTTGATCGTACAATTTATTTTCATCAAATTCGTCTTCGGCATTATAAGTTAATAAATTGTCATCATTTAAATTATCCATGTTAAGAATATCTATAATATCTATCGAATTTGTTTAAAATATTTTATGTTTAATATCTACATATATATTAAAAATAATAAAATATCTTTACGGTCAATTGAAAAAACCTATACGAATCGTAAAATCAAATACCTACTAGTCATTTTATATCAAAAAAGTTATATCAAAATTTTATATCAATGAAAATCTATTGCCTTAAAATTATATAGTATTAAATTTTTTGTATCTTATTCTAAAATGGCAAATTGATATTTCCAACTGATCCCACAATTAAAGTTAAATATTCATCATAACCGTATATTTGATTCCGAGTTGGCGAAATAATTTTATGTATACCTAATCGGCCAAATAATCGATCAATTATGTTCTTCATATGTTCGTTATTTGAATTTATCACTGATATTTCATATTTATTTGAATCGAATTGTGTCGATGATAGAATATATTTACTAAATACTCTTATAATTAAATTATTTTCAAATTTAAAATATCCCTCTTTTAAACCAACTCTAATAAAATTATTAGGCATGATAATAACTAGAAGTGGCCTTTCTGGTAATACGGTATTATATATTTCTCCGGTAATATTGTTGTAAGCGATATTGCTAATTATATGCCTTTGTTGTAAATAACGATATTCTATAAAAGTTGTTAGAGTAGTTGGCGTATCTTGTATTAAATAAAAGTTGTTTTTCGGATAGGAAGCTAGTCTTTCGCGCGATATCATATTATTATCTAATGGATACGGTATTTTTCCATAAAAGTTGTCAATTAGTCTTATATAATCTGACGTTAGTGGTTCGTTAGATAATATAAATAAACGACGAATCGAATTTTTTAGTATAACAGCTTCATTAACGAACGGCTCAACACCGTCTGGTATTCCTAAAATAATAACGTGTGCGTAATTAACACCATCCATAGTAAGACGCTTCTGTTCAAATAGTACACCAGTTTGAAAATTTCGAGCATAACGATATTTTAAATTTGCCGCTGTATTAACAAATAAATCTGTATCTTGAGTTGATATTTTTAAAATGTCAGACATTGCACCAATAAATAATATAGGTGAGATTTAATTTTTATTCTGGTACTATATTGTGGTTTTAAACTATTATTTATCTCAGATGTATCAAATACGGATTTAATATCGAGAATTGTAAATTTAGAAGTAGAATGGCCTAAGGTTTCGTATTCGGTCGATTCTGTACGACATCACGATGATCAACAAAATAATTCAAGAAGCATCGAGGAAATATTATCACCTTTAGATAATTGGTCTGAATATAATGAAATTTGCATTGATGGCGTTAGTGGCTTAGGAAAAACAACATTAATTTCAAAATTAAATCGTAACAAAATTAAAGTTAACGTTGTCAAGCCTCGCATAACCAAAGGATCTCAATATAATTATTGCCCTATAAAATCTTTAGAGTATATAATACTACCACAAATGAATTCCTTAATACCTAATTGTGTTTGGGATCGATCACCTTATTCTAATTTAATATTTTATTATGTTCATTATTTGATGAATATATTTAAGGATAAAATGATACCTAAAGATGCTTCAATTATATGGCCAATTTTAAATACATTAGCAATTGATAGTAATTTACAAAGTACAATTTCTTATATGTCACACAAAATTAAGATGCCGACTTTATTTTTAGTCAGCAGTAATATATCAATCTTAAGTTTATCGATGTTGGATAGATCAACTGTAAACGATATTTATAATGCTAAAGAGTATAATTATTTAATGGCTCAATATCATTGTTACGTATATTTTGGTAAGCTTTTAAAATTTCCAGTAATAAATATAGGTGATTTATTACAACATGGTCTAACTTTAGGCGAAATTCAATACGCTATTGCTTATAAGATTGATATTCCTAATAATAAGAATGATGAAGAAAGTGGCGTTAATTTAGATACGACGTATTATTTAAAAGATTTAAAAATACAAAGTGCTGATAAAGTAAATGAACATATTTGTAATTTGCACGACAATAGATTATTATTTACACATAGTAAAAAATAAATTATTAATATTGTATCGTTATAATAAAATGTAGTTAACCTATATCAATATAAAGATTTTTTATTTCTTTTTTTTAATTTCAGATTTATTATCACTTCTATACTCAATGAAACTTGACAATTTGCCGTCAGTGTGCGTATTTTTATATAATATTAAAGCTGGTATTAATTGCGACGTAACAATAAACGATGGTTTATCAATAAAGGATTTAAATTCACTTATAAATTCAAATTCTATTATATCTGGGTCTTATGAAGTTGATGAAGAATTATACAAATTTAGCAAATTAAATATCACTATGGATTTAAAAGATTTTGGAATTACAATTTTAATGATGAATTTTGCTAAGTTTTATTCTAAAAATCAATACCCTCTATTTGTAAACGAGTTTAAGCATATAAAAGAAATTGAAATAATAGAACGTTTTTTATTAACTTATAATAAAAGACATATAAAATTACCAGATAATTTAGCAACGCACAGTATTTACGGTTTAAAAAAACAAAACAGTAAATTTAATAGTTCCAATTGTATCACTACAGAAGCGTTTAACTTTATAATTGATTTAATGCGATGCGATGGTGTTACAGTAGAAACTTTCGTTAATTGTTTAGCATTATTTCATATAAGTATTATCGAATCGTTTTACACATTTACCAGCATAACTAAAGATTGTAAAATTATAAACGAATGTCATGAATTAATGTATAAAAGTTTCGGTTATACATTTCAAAAGCCTATTAAAACTTTAATATTTGATGGCGATTATTGGTTTGTTATTCCAAAAACAAACGTTGTGTGGTTTGCATATCATCAACAAAAAATAAAATATTCAGCATATGCAACATGCGATAATAATGCACTTATTATGAATGTATTTTTATTAAATAACATAAATTGTGTCGTAGTTGGTTTTATACACAATAATATTTTATACCCTTTGATATTTGAAGATCCGACATTAATAGGTAATTGGGATTGTATTGTAAATAAAATTATAAATTTAAATTTAAATTGTATATTTAAGAAACCACCTTTAAATTATAGTACGGCTAAAAATAAGAACAATGTTTATTTTGTGAAAAAAGGTATATTTTCAATATATAAACTATGTAATAAATTATAATAAAGTTTATAAAGCTATAATAGCAACCAATTGTTTATTTTATTTTTGTATAAATCCAATCTGTTGTCTCGATCGGAGGATGGAGCAGAGGAGGCATCTTTGGTCTAGTGGGAACTAATTTGTAAATTACCGAACAAATTATAACGAGCACCATAATTATGACACCGAATATTCCAAATATCTTTAAGTTTGTACCTATTGAACTCGTTAATCCGTTCCACAAGTTTAAACCTGTATGCAAAGCTACGTCTGTTACCGTATCTATAATTGATGGGTTTGGTGAACATTGAAATGTTATATTGTCCGGATATAAATCTGGCGAAATAAATGTTGTTGAGGTTGGATTGTCACTAGGTGAACACATTCGGCACGGTGGTATAACTCCGTTTTCAATACCGTTATGTTTTATACTGCAAATTTCAAAACTTGGCTTATTTGCCATTGAACTGATAATCTCTGACATTTCTATAAATCTACTATCGATCAAGTATGGCAATTTCTTATGCACATCATGTACAGATATACCTGCTGCGTTAGCCACATCAACTTTTCGCTGGTCGGTATTATCTAAAGTTGCAATTTTCATTAAAACTAAAGTTACATTAAAATAAGGTAGTGCTGCTGGGCATGTAGCGTTCCCTTCACCAACACAAGAATAAGCTACAACTTTGCAAGATGTGGTTTTGTTATTTATTGTGGTTAACATGAAACATCCTTTTCTTTGTTGAGTTGTTTTTGCTATCCAATCAATTCCTGCATAAGCAACACCTAATGTTACCGCAATTGCTGCGCCTGGTTTAAAAACTTTATTTAAAGCGTTTTCTAATACAGAGATTTTTTTTTGTGCCGGTTTAGATAAATTTGGTATATCTTCAAATGTAACGTTAATATCCGAATGCGTTCGTTTTTTTATATCAATCATATCGGTAAGCTCTTTATATTTAACTTCAGGGACATCAACTAACAAAGATTTATATGCATTTTTATCAGCTACCGAAAATTTTATATTTTTTTTAGCAATTTTAGCAAGCGCATCCAAATCTCCAGATCTTAATACTCTATCAACTGTCCCGATAAATTCGTCTCCAACGGTAATAGCGCCATATCTAGATTTGACAGGTAATCCTTTAATAATATCATCAACATCTTTTAATCCACTATCTACTTTCTTTAATGTATGCTCGGCTTCTTGTACAGTTTTATCTCCAATTTTAGATAATTGTTTGAACTCGGCGAGAAACTCCTTGAATGCCGACCGTGCCATTATTGTTGTAAGCGCTACCGATTATAGAAAATACAATTAAAATGGTTATTAAAATTATAATAACGGATGTGATCATTATTATCACTATTTATACGAATGTTATAAATTAAAAATATGCTGTATATTAAAGATTTATTAAGTTTAATATAATATATTATAAATATTACATTTTAAGTTACATAGGTATAACATTACATTGTATACAATTAAAGATTATAGTATTATGCAAGCACAATATTTTATAATTAAGTTATTTATCAACATTTTCGTCGCTAATAATACTACATTTTACTTCTGATAATTTCTCATTTTCATATTTTAACAATAAAGTTTCAAATTCGGATTGTCTCTTGGTGCATAAAGTTTTTATATCTGAAAACGTATCATCGGTCAACTCTATACCTGAATCTCGTAAACAATTTAAATTCCCATAAGACCGACCAACCAATGTTTTATTACTCAATTCATGACACGTTATGTTCTTTACTAAAGCCATATATTGACCTGCGGTGTTTTTAATTTCATCATTAATCGTTTTTCCGTTTTTCTTTTGATCGATCAAAAATACTTGAGAATCTTTTCTTGTACCAAGCATCATATTTTGTGTCGAACATCCTAAATTTGTCATTTTATATAATAATGTACAGACAGTTTCTAAATTTTGCAAATTTACAAATGTAAATTTGCTACGTTCAAACATATTAATAGAACAAATAATTGGCGTTTGAAAATCCACTTGTAATGCCGTATATAAAAGTTGGGTTTGTTGGCCGACATTTGATGCATTTTTAGCAGTAGTTATAGATGTAGTCATAATAAGAGTTGCAAATTCAGCTGGATAAAAATATTTCACACATTTTCCCAAGTTAAACATTAAATTGTGTGCTTTATAAAAATCGTCTTCCAAAAATGGATGTTTAATCGACGTTTTCATGTTTTTAATATTAAGATCGCTTTCGTTTTCAATATTATGCAACTTTCGCTTTCTTGACGATATAATATTTAAAAACTTTTGATTAAGACCTATACTTCTTGCTGACAATGTATAACGATATGAATTACTTGAATTTTTCAACGCCTGTTCGCTATCAAATATTAATATCGATAGACAATAAGCAAAATAATATTTTAATCCATCATACTTCAAAAATAACTCTTCATATTTTGTATGATACAATGATGAAATAAGTCCATATAAAAAAGCCTTATTGTGTAAACCCGGAGTATGTAGAAAAATAATATCCAAGTTACTATCATCCATCAAATTCATATCCTTAAATTTGTCAAAATCGGTTTTTAATATAGTCCAATTTGATAACTCTTCCTTGTTTTTAGATAAATCGTCTATCTTTGTATTCATATTTACGGTATACGGCTTTTCAGACAAAATTTGTGGTTGTTGCTGTGAAGATATAAGTTGTGCAATTGAAGCATCGGGAAACGGAGCGTAATAAGCCGGAGGTGTCACCGATGTCGTTGCAAATTGAGATGTCATCGATGTCGAAAACGGCGATTGCGAAGTACTATTAGGTACGTTTTGATGTGTTAATTGCTGCTGCTGCTGCTGCTGCTGCTGTTGTTGTTGTATATGAGTTTTCAAATTTGCCAAATCTGGCATACCACCGCCGATGTGTACATTACTATACGGCACTGGTTGTACTTGTTCCGCCATGTTTTTTGTAACAAAGTTTACTGGTTTTAAAAAAAGTAAAATTATAAAATGTGTAATTTATAGGTAGATTTTATGTTATTACTAACTTAATATAGAGCAAGTTTGGATTTATATATACCTTAAAAGTACTAGTAAAATGACAAGTGATAAAATTAACGTAAAAATACCCTTAGATATCAATATATTGGATAGCGAAATTGAACGTATCGATAAGTTATTAGCAATAGCTGCAGCCGAATTTAAAACAATTACTACCATTGAAAATATTGTAAATGAATATAAATTTGTATTAAACGAATTTTATGAATATTCTTCGGATTATAGACATCGTTCGCCTAATTATAATGAAATATTTGAAAATTTTATAAAAACAATATGCGAAATTTATAATATTTCAATACAACCAATATACATTAAAAAAGAGAAATATACCACGACATCTTGGGGTAATTTATATTGGAACTTTATGCATTACTCTTCAATATTATTACTTTTTGCTTTTGAAAATAAAAAAATTATTAATTTGCTAGGCTTTCCGACATTAATATATAACATTGATTGTATTATTCCATGTTCATTATGTCAAACTCATTATTTAGTAATAAAAGAAACCAAATTAATACAAGATACCATTAAAGATATATCGTTCGGCTCAATAATAAACGGTTTAATAACATTTCATAATATCATTACAAAAAATATAGACCAAACCCATGAATATATCAATAGACCAAAAAGGGATACGTTCACCATCGCAGATTTTGCATTGTCATACAAGTGCATAGAATTACATAGCGAATTAACAAAAAAGAGCATCGACTATTGTGAATGTTTTGTAGATTTTCAATCTCCAACTCACGTATTATTAAGTATCGCATTAGCGACTTATTGTCCTCAGCCATACATGAGAGCTTCTAATTTATTAAAACAAATGTACAAAACTGACAATCGATTTGACAATATAAATTTAAATATTCGGCATACCGATATATTGGCATATGACGAACAAGACTTCTTTTTTAACAATTTAAGTCCGAAACAAATTAAATATTGTATAAATAATGCATTGCTTTGTGAATTTCAAGATAAACGAATACAAAAAACTATACCTACAAATTTACGTTACTTAAACGCCATGACAATGTTACATAATAATAATTTAGAAATATTGGGTGCATTTGAACAAAAAGATTTTACAAGTTAGAAAATTTTGTTTTTTGACTATTTATCTCGTTCGATTTTTAATGAAGAAAATAACCATCGCTATCTGGTTCACTACCAATTTGATTAGTACTAGTCGATAGATAATAATACGCATCATTAGTTTTATATTTATCTTTATTGGTTTCAAAATCGTTATCCAAGTCATCAAGAGTTAGTTTATAATCTTCATAAGAATTGCTAATTTGATTGTTAGTATCTTGAAATGATATTTTATAAAGGATGATAATGGTAACGATGAATAGTACAAGTAATAAAATTGACACTATGCATCCTAAAATTATAAATGCTGACTCCATATTTTTTTTTATAATCAGTATGCGTCTATTTATTAAGTTGAATTAAATACATTGTATTTACAAAACTATTAAGTAATAGTTATAATAATTTTGGATATAAAGATGCTGAACAAGGTAAATCTCCGTTTATTGCTAATTTCGCAACATCATCTACAGCATCTAATGCAAACTTTAATAATTCGGACCCAATATCTGATGTATTCTTCTCTTTATCCGCTTTTCTATTAGGATCAAGATGGTCCAAAACAAATTTATTAAAATTATATTCATCTTCATCATCATCAGACGAATATACATCAACATCTTCTTGATGGGCATTATGTTCATGATTATAATGTGCAGATTCATTTAGATCTAATTCGGAATACGAAGGTGGCATTGATGGTGCACTTGGAGAATAGGATCTTTGTACACTTTGATTTAAATTGTTATTTTTATGCATATTTTTATTAGAATCGTGAATTTGAATTGGTTTTTTTGGATCCACATTAGGACTGATACGTTTATTTAACAATTGAGATTGATAATTATTAACAGTAACTAATAGTATAATCATATAAATAAATATAATAAATAACGTTATAAATACTACGAAAAACGCTACAGATGAAATGTCGCACATTGCGTTATACATTGCGTACAACTACTTTTAACCAAATTATTAACTTTTTAATTCATCTTACTCGTTCAAAATACCGCCAACGAATGTGAGATGGGTTTTTAGAATTTTATAATTTTACCGCGCTAACAGTATTTACTGTAGGTACATACTAACATAATAATTATAAGTAAGTAATATAATAATTTTTTCAAAGTCCTTTTTGTATATGAATTACATTGAAATCATAAAACCATGCAATGCATAGGGCAAATCGTTTTTTTTTCAAAGTCCGTTTATGTTCAAATTAACATTGAAATCATAGGAAGTGCAATGTAAAACCATAGGTTGTTTTTTCCATAACCCGTTTTGATTTTTCGTCTACATTTTGCGTTCCGCTTTCGATTTGAGAGTGAAAA
This sequence comes from Podabrus alpinus, assembly GCA_932274525.1. Classification (NCBI taxonomy): domain Eukaryota; kingdom Metazoa; phylum Arthropoda; class Insecta; order Coleoptera; family Cantharidae; genus Podabrus; species Podabrus alpinus. The sequence goes on along the minus strand of OW026452.1, from coordinate 39,056,756 downwards.
CGTGATATGTTATCCATTTTACATGTTAAATCATAGGGCGTCACAGTTCCATTACATATACCAAACTGTATAGTAATTTGTTAATGTAATTAATGTTTAAAATTAAAAGATACGATTTTACATTGGACAGAAAGAGATAGAGATAAAACCCATAACACATTTTACCTTTTTTGGTACAAAATTCATTTTATGATTTTCGTTTTCAAGAAAATTTTAAAATTTTATGTTCACATCGTGATTATGGAGAGGGGATAGTTCAAAGTCCACATTGTCGATATCTTTGTTTTGATAATCTTTCTCGCTCTCTCTTACAAAAACATAGCATCATTATTATAACAAACGGATATCGTTATTTTTTCTAAGTCCGTTTTGTATATGAATTGCATTGAAATTATAAAAGCATGTAATGTATAGGGCAAATCGTTTTTTTTTCAAAGTCCGTTTATGTACAAATTAACATTGAATTCATAGGACGTCCAATGTAAAAGCATACGTCTTTTTTTCCATAACACGTTTTGATTTTTCGTCTACATTTAGCGTTCCGCTTTCGATTTGAGAGTGAAAACGTGATAGGTTATTCATTTTACATGTTAAACCATAGGGCTTAACAGTTGCATTACATATACGAAACTGTATAATAATTTGTTAATGTAATTAATGTTTAAAATTAAAAGATACGATTTTACATTGGACAGAAAGAGATAGAGATAAAACCGATAACCCATTTTACCTTTTTTGCAAGAAAAAGTTGATTTTGAGATTTCTATTCTCAAACATATTTTAAAATTTTATGTTCACGTGATTTTGTATCGTGATTTTGGAGTGGGGATATGACGTATACATAATATAATATATTATATATTATATTATATATATATACAAACCCTAATACATAACAACAGCCCCCATGCGAGTATCGAGATTTACTGACTATACTAACTCCGCCATTAAAAGTTTATATACCTTCCCCCACCAAGTTGTAAACATACGAGTCACTTAGAAGTATTATAATAGTACTCGCTTATAATAATAAATTAAACGAGTTATACGTACAAGCCATATTTAGTAATCGCGCATTTTATTATCAATTATTATTATTAAAGGAGTCTCAAAAATTTCAAATGCTTTTTAATAAAGCACATTTTAACGGAATATTATATTTGCCATCAGTAAATTTATTTTCATACCCAATAACTTGCTTATGAATATCGTAATAAATACGCATATAAATAATGCCTCTAGGAATAACTTTATTATTTAATACATATAAAGTTTCACATTTATAATTTAATTTAAAAGATTCACAATGCAATCGTTTTATTTGCAATACATGTATAAATTGATGAATTAATCTATCATATTGGCATATATATAAATAACAATCGTCGTGTCCATAAACAATACAAGTTGTAACGAAATCAGCCATATCAAAATTAACGTGTAGATCTGAAAACTTTACTTTTTTATAATTATTATCATCTAACTTTACAATTTTATTCCATATTAAATTATACGAATACAAAATATTAAATTTAAAAACTTTAGGTTGCTCAAGAGCGTTAGCTTGTTTTTTTCTCAATATTACTCCAATTATAGGCGCATAAACATCAGACGTATCAGAATAATTATTTTCTATTGTAGACCAATTATTATTATTAGCATCTAGAGCATTATAAGATAAGCGATCCCCTTTAACATGACGCAAATATTTTAATCGTTCGGAAAATGGTACATCGGTAAATATTGTTTGCTCTATACGATATATATCTACAATATATACGACATATGAACTTTTATATTGCCAATACCGCCAAGATCTAACAACATTATTCGAATCCACAGGTAATACGATCGCTTCAAATGTACAATTAACTGAAACTCTTAAATCGTTGATTAAATTTCCAATTAATTCGCCAAATCTATTATAACATTTTGTTTCAGTTTGATTCGAATATATTATTACATGTAATCCTTGATAAAATGGTTGTACTATAAAATCTAATAAATTAACATCATTTCTAGTGTTAATTCTAGTTGGCTTTGGTATTACTAAAGATCTAAAACTTCGTGGATCTAAATTTTGATTAACAAAATTCATATTTTTGTAAAATTGTAAATATTTTAATACTATACTATTAGATATTGTAGAGTTACCACCTACATTGTCATTTCTATCACTTTGTAAATTATCTTGAAATAATAAATTTTCCAAGTGATTAATAAATTTTCCATACGAATGAGTACTTAAATTATGATGCATAATTCTCTTATAAATATTAATATTTGCATCAGTATTAGTATCTTGTCTCGAATAACGTATAGATTCCATTAGTTGTGTAATGTTTATATCTAAAGATAAATGTGTTATTTTTAACTCTTGAGTATTAAATAAACACTTTGAGTTATCATCATCATCAGCATCACGTACTCGTTCTATTCGAACTACAGGTTCTGTTAATTCTAAAATACTCTCGTTATATTGAGAATTGGTACTATTTTCACACAAATCACACATCATGTAATAATTATTATTTAAAACGATTGGTTTTAATTTTTTTTGTTTTGAAATATTTTCCAATAGATATAATAACTTTGCAAAATCCAAAGGATCGTAAGTTCTCACAATTTCCCAAATTTTCAATTTAGACGGTTCGAAATTATAAAATATTTTAAATATATCAGATAAATATAAAGTCGCCATTACTATATAAATATAGTTTTACTAAATGTATTAGCAATTAGTAGTAAACTGATCGTTAAAACTATCTTACACTTCATTTCATTTTCATATAAAGATGTTATTATAGTGTAAAATTAAATAGTGAGGGTGTGTGTGTATATATATGTGTTTTTTTTGTTAATTTTTTTACTTAAAATGTTTTTCGAAACATATCTTCTTTGTTCTTATAATAAATTACTTGCCAGTGACGTACTTATTAATTGTACATGTTATAAAGACTTTAATAATGAAGAAAGTTTTATAAAAAACATTATTGAGAAACGAAAATCTTACATGGCTTGCATTTGTTATGAATCCATTGTGAGAAGTAGAATTAATCATAAGTCGATTCCAATAATGATTGGAAGTTATACAGATTTTAGAATTCGTGGTGCTAAAGCAGTCATAGAAAGTAGACCACAATGGGGATTATTTATAATAAAAGGTTTATACAAAATATATTCTAATTTTTCTACATTCGATGCATTATCAATGCACGTAAGAGAAACAAAAACTATTAAATCAATAGATTGGTTTACTTATATAGACAATGTTGGATTAGCATTAAGTTATAATAATAAAATAGTAAATTGGACTTATAAACAGAAAGCAAGTATTAATAGTTCCGAATCAGATAGATGGTTTAATTTATTGCTCGATTCAAATCCATTTAAAACGTTTGCATTACCATCAGAATATATTCAAATGTTTGATACTATACTGCAATGTCCTTATTCGATGAACGATTTAAAGAATAGACAGATCATAAATGGACCTACAATTATTAAAAAATACATAAATCATGATTTGAATCGACGTAAAAAACATAAAACTGCATGTGGTCAAAAAATGGCTACCGCATTTGAAAATGGCTCTTTATTTCAAGCTTTAAGTAAAAAAAACGCTTACGAAACTGACGAATGGTGCAAGAATTATCCGCAAAACTATGATAATACAATGCATGAAGGACGTAGCAATAAAACTGCTCATTTTTTGCCAAACGTTATAAGAGCATCGAATGCAGCCGTACGAAATTCAAGTGCGTTATCCTATCCAAACGATGCGGTATATTTTTATTGTATGCTAAATACAAAAGATTTAAAATCTGCCGGCGAGCAAAATGTATTAGCCGATTATGTAATAATGTCTGAAGAAACAGATGAAATTAAACTTTTCAATTATTTAAAAACTATATCTATCGACAAAGGCGATATATTAACAATAAACGGTTATCTAATAAATTGCAAAGTTCCTTGGAATTTGGAAATGTTATTAAATGTTAAAAGGAAATTTCCACACGTTACAACTCAATATAATTTACCATATATACGATTTTCAACCAGATCATGTATACCAATAAAATATTGTGACAAATATGATGCTTTTTTTTCGCCTGCAGAAACTACTCATTTTAATATAACATATCCAGAATCGGATATACTTTCGATCACTGCAAAAGAACTAAAAATAAATTGTTTGCGAAAAACGCCTCCAGCTAAAAGCACAGTATCTATCAACAATATAAAAGGCAGCGTAGCAATGGTCACTTCAAAGCTTCATAAATTACTAATGAAAAATTCATTGGGTGTAACTTGCTATATGGATATAAGTCAAGAGACAATAAACACTTTAATAGATTATGCGATTCTCGAAAAAGGTTGCGACGTGTCATTTTTCAACAAAGCATATAATGAACTTGTCGGAGAATTTAATTTGAATCCCGAACTTTTAAAGCAATATAAAGAAACTGACAAAGGAAAAGCTATGAGAACTCTACAAAAATTATATCCGCCTGATGATTTATTAGTAGAATGTCAAAAAATAAATAATACTCCATTTAAAAAGACATATTGTCTCGATAATGAACATTTAGTGGGACAATATAACTCGATAATTTTTAATAGTGCTTATTTTAAAAGTCCTAACTTATGGAATTTGAGACTTAGAGTTGCGTTTGGAAATCCATTTGGCGCGTGTATAGAGGACGGCGTAGTTATAGATTCTGAAATATTAAATCATATTCCACCTATAACTTATAATGCTTGTATAACCATCGAATTTACATTTAAAACCATAAAACAGCCAAAGGATGCTAAATTTATAAATATCAACGATATGAATGGATCCATTCATAATGAGACATTAATTGGGTGCTTGATAACTGAGCACGAAGTTTATATAAAAAATAGCAAACATAGTAAAATTGTAACTTCGAAAATTGGTGATCATTATTATTATTTAATACATTTTTTGCCGAAACAAACAAAAATGTATGACAATTTAAATATACGCCATGTGTATAATAATAATACAATTGTCGTTGTAATAACTGGAGAGAATAAAGCCAAAGTTGATATCGGTTCGAAAATTGCCAATTCTTTTGGACAGAAAAATATCATTTCGATGAAAACTGATTTACTAAAAGAAAAATGCTGGGGTATAACTAAGAGTGGTAAAAAAGTACACGCTCAATTAATATATAGCGACGTATCTTTGATTGGTCGCATTCCTTCTGGACAATTGTATGACATGTTTACTTCTGAAGAATTAGCAATCGGTCCAAATAACGTGTTCATAGCTCCAATCGATTTAGTCGTACATACTTTACATCCGTATACAAATATTAAAGTTTTCGATGTAAAAGTTGACACTTTAACAAATATGAATGGATTTGATTCTCAAAATTTATCTAATGTCAGTAATTATTTACGACAAAATAAAGTAGTAAGCGAAAAAGCATTACAAGTACAAGGTTTGCATGGATACAACATACAGTTTAAAAACGTGGAAGTTAAACCAAAAATTTATACGTTGAAGCGAAAAAATAACGATCCATCTAATAACGATTCATCTACTAATTTGAAAAAAATTAAAATTGATAATTATTAATATTTGAGAATTACGTAGTCTACAACACACACTCGTTTCAAAACAATCAACTGGTAAGTCTTAGACGATATAATAATTTTAAATGATCTATCCATGTCATTTTTTCATATTCGTTCGTTTTTTTATATATCATTGATGGATAATACATAACCATATACGATGAATAACAAACCCAGCTTAATATTAATAATATTATTACAGATAATAGCGATAATATGATTGATGCCGTCAACGACAATATCCACGATGCGTTAAACGAGTTAATCGTATTGGGCATAATAACTGGAGTTTCGACTACTAATTGTAATAATTTATTAATAAATAGATATAAATTGTACAAGTTAGGCTATATATTAATATTTGATACTAATAAACCAATTTTTGTTAATTTATCTAATTTTATATATATGTATAATGTTACTTTATTTTATGGAAATGAAATACCTAACGAATCTTTAGAATCTTTCATGTTATGTAAGATTAAAAATTGTAAAATAAGCCCTTAGTTTAAATTTTTATATGTTAAAATTGTAAATATACAAAATAAAATAACTAAGATGCATACTATTGATTTTATTATGATTGATATATCTACACATAGTATAATAATCGTAAGTATGGTTACTAAAGACAAAGTGAGCGACGGATATAAATATTTGCAATCATTAATTTTTCGAATCATTTCTTTTAAATTAGAATTAATTTTTGATGTAGTATCGTTTATGTTCTGTTGAATGGATTCTTTGAAATTTAAAGCGTCAAAATAGTTATCCTGTGGTGTTTTAATATTTTGTGAAGACGAAGGCATATTTATCTTTATGTCAGTCATAATAATTTCTTTCAAATTTTTAATATTTTTTTTCAATATATAGAATGAAAATGTTTCAGTTCTAACTATATATAATTTTATTTAAACCGTTTAAAATAATTATAATAACGTATCGATCGTCGATCATTATATACACACACATTATGTCTAATTTAAATCTTTTTGATAATTATAGTAATTTGGAAAAATCGTGGTTATTACGTTTAACAAAAGACGATTTGTTACCTACCGATATTAGTTGGAATCGAACTTATTGGTACGATTATATAGCACCGTGCATAGATAATATAGAAGACATGCATATTATATCGGGTTCATTTGCAGCACGAGTGTTAAATAATTTGGATATTTTTTCGGACGTCGATATTTTTATTAATGGTAAATTTCGAGAATTGACGATCGAACTTCCCAATCCTAATAGCGACCAAAATGATATAGAAATTATGGACGAAATATCGAAACAAAAGTTTTCTATAAAAAACGGGCATTTTCGTTGTTATAGTGTCGGTTTGTACGGCGGATTTATTAAACCCGTAATAGGTCAATCTTTAAATTATTATTACAATAATGAAACCGGCGGCGACGTATTATGTTTTTCGAGAATAACAAATGGAAAATTTGACATTATTTTTATCGACATTCCACAAGCGAAAAATCATAAAGATTTTTCATACGAAGTGATTAAAAGATTCGATTTACAAATCGTACGCACGGCCATATGGAGAAATAGTCGTTTCGATGACAATTTTTATTATACTATTTCTAATAAAAAAAATAAATGTGTATTAAAACCAACTCGCAAATTAAAATATTCGCAAAGAAAACAAACCATACATATTGCTACTTTAAAACAATTATGTTACGAAATTATAATAAGTAATAATATAGTAATGTTGTAATTCAGCCCTTATAGTTTACGCTCTGGATGTTGTATATTATATATTATTATAGTACATACATATGTACATGTGCCTACATAATGTAGATAAAAATGTATAAATTTGTTTATTGCTTACAAAAAAGTTATAAATTATGTGAATAACTATCTAGTATTTATGTTTGTATATTGTTATAAAAAAATAAAAAAAATTTATCTATTAAATCGATGTTTTTAATATATATTATATTATTTGTGCAATTTTGATTGATTAACGTCGTCTATAATAATTTATTGCCGTCGTTTTATAATCATGTTCTACATCGTTTTGCGTTAGTAAATGTTTTAAATTTAAATTTTGAGATTCATAAGTGTCGAACGTAATCCATTTTGTGGTTAAATGGATTAAGAAAAATTAAAGTCGTTGGATGATTGAAATATTCGTGTTTTTGACGATGTTACATATTTTTTTATGTTAATTTTGGGATTTTATATGCTAAAATGTAAAAGTTGTGAAACCGTTAAACATTACTCTCCTGTAAAACTAGTTTTTTTTGCAGTTGATAACTTTTGCTTGTAGTCATTTGTATATTATTTTTTAGAGTAGGAGAAGGTATAGCTATAAGCTTTTAATGCAAAGTTTATATATTACGATATCCGTTTGTTATAATGATGATATGCTTTTGTAAGAGAGAGAGAAAGATTGTAAAAACAAAGATAGCGACATCCCCACTCCAAAATCTAGAATCGAAAGTAAAATTTTGAAAATTTTCGATGAAAATTTTAAAGTTTGCAAAAGTACACAAATGTCTTTAAATGTGTTATCGAAAAACTTTTTAAAACGTATACTTCGAATGTTAAAATTTGATAAAATGCTTTACATTATTAAATTTTAACTCAATTTTAACGGTGTTATTTTTCAAAGATGTTGAAAATCGGCCAATTTTTACACACGTAATAGTTGAAGATGTCATATCTAAATGTATTGTAATTCATTGTACCTGTTGTATTTTTATCATTTTAATATCATTTTTAATGATGTATGTAAAATTGCACAAAATGGGTGATGAAAATTTATATTTTAATATGTATAGTAACATAGCAAAGTGATTTACTATGGTACTATGCTAATTTGCACATAAACGGACTTGTAATTCATTGCACCTGTTGTGTTTTTATAATTTTATTTTCATTTTTAATGATGTAGGTATGCAAAAATGCACAAAATGGGTGATGAAAATTTATATTTTTTACACACGTAATAGTTGAAGATGTCATATCTAAATGTATTGTAATTCATTGCACCTGTTGTGGTTTTATAATTTTTGTATCATTTTTTAATGATGTATACCAAAATTCACAAAACGAGTGATGAAAATTTATATTTTAATATGTATAATAACATAGCAAAATGATTTGCTATGTTACTATGTTAGTTTGCACAAACGGACTTTGATAAAAAACGATTTGCCCATACATTGCATGATGGTTTTATTATTTCAATGTAATTCGTATATACAAAAAGGACTTAGAAAACTTATTAAACTTGATTAAAAACGGTAGAAATAAAATAAGGTTACCATAAAATAAGGCACATGTAATAAAGTTTAGTCTAGGTATAGGTATTTATTAAAAATAAAAATAATATAACATATAGAATTAACATATAGAATATACAATATACATAACATACAGAATAAACATATAAATTATTTCAATAATCATAGATTATTGAAATAATTATCAACATATACACCAAAAAAAAAAACTTCGACAGCGGAACAATGTGCCGGTTTATTGTTTTTCAATGGGGAATGTCTTCCGCAAGACGCATAATTGTTATTTGATGGGAATCGTTCAAGCAACACTTCGAATTTGGGACACTGTAATTGTTCGATGTTAAAACCGATACCGCCATGTTTGGTTATAAGATCTCGTTCAATTATTCCACCTTTATAACCAACCATGCGGTTTTCACTATTAGCACTTTCACAAAGTTGTCGGATGTGATCCTCCATTATATTTTGGTCTTCGTCCCCGTAATGGTTTCCGTACCGCAAACCGTGCTTAAAATTTGTAAGCCAATTTGCGGTCTTTTGATCTTTTTCATTTAAATTCCGAAAATTGTCAACTTTGTAATGACGAATATATACACTTTTTGTGTCCACATTATAGACTCCCATTTCCTTTGCGATGAATTGATTATTGACGGAAAATCCATCCAAATCTATAATGGTTTTTATGAACTTGGCACCCATGATATTTAAATTTTTTTAATTTCAAAAAACTGGTAGATAAATTGCTTGTAACACTCAAAGAAAACTAATGAACACCACTGGAGATTAAATCATTATATATGAAGTGATAAGTGATAAGTGATAACCGTGCATTTTTCTATTTTAAACAATCCGAAGCGTGTGTGTTTTGCACCTATGTATGTAGCTTTTTCCTTATTGCATCGAGCATTTGGTCATTGACATGCCTTACAAAACAGTGTTTAATATCATAATACTATTATGTATGTCTTTCTCTCACCTTATGCATTTGAATTATATTATAAGTTCAAACGTGATGCATTTTTCTATTTTAAACAATCCGAAGCCTGTTTTTATCTACGTAGCTTTTTCCTTATTGCATCGAGCATTTGGTCATTGACATGCCTTACAAAACAGTGTTTAATATCATAATACTATTATGTATGTCTTTCTCTCACCTTATGCATTTGAATTATATTATAAGTTCAAACGTGATGCATTTTTCTATTTTAAACAATCCGAAGCCTGTTTTTATCTACGTAGCTTTTTCCTTATTGCATCGAGCATTTGGTCATTGACATGCCTTACAAAACAGTGTTTAATATCATAATACTATTATGTATGTCTTTCTCTCACCTTATGCATTTGAATTATATTATAAGTTCAAACGTGATGCATTTTTCTATTTTAAACAATCCGAAGCGTGTGTGTTTTGCACCTATGTAGCTTTTTCCTTATTGCATCGAGCATTTGGTCATTGACATGCCTTACAAAACAGTGTTTAATATCATAATACTATTATGTATGTCTTTCTCTCACCTTATGCATTTGAATTATATTATAAGTTCAAACGTGATGCATTTTTCTATTTTAAACAATCCGAAGCCTGTTTTTACCTACGTAGCTTTTTCCTTACTAATGCATCGACTATTTGGTCATTGACATGCCTTACAAAACCGTGTTTATATAATATTACACTATTATGATGTCTTTCTCTCACCTTATGCATTTGAATTATATTATAAGTTCAAACGTGATGCATTTTTCTATTTTAAACAATCCGAAGCCTGTTTTTACCTACGTAGCTTTTTCCTTACTAATGCATCGACTATTTGGTCATTGACATGCCTTACAAAACCGTGTTTATATAATATTACACTATTATGATGTCTTTCTCTCACCTTATGCATTTGAATTATATTATAAGTTCAAACGTGATGCATTTTTCTATTTTAAACAATCCGAAGCCTGTTTTTACCTACGTAGCTTTTTCCTTACTAATGCATCGACTATTTGGTCATTGACATGCCTTACAAAACCGTGTTTATATAATATTACACTATTATGATGTCTTTCTCTCACCTTATGCATTTGAATTATATTATAAGTTCAAACGTGATGCATTTTTCTATTTTAAACAATCCGAAGCCTGTTTTTACCTACGTAGCTTTTTCCTTACTAATGCATCGACTATTTGGTCATTGACATGCCTTACAAAACCGTGTTTATATAATATTACACTATTATGATGTCTTTCTCTCACCTTATGCATTTGAATTATATTATAAGTTCAAACGTGATGCATTTATCTATTTTAAACAATCCGAAGCCTGTTTTTACCTACGTAGCTTTTTCCTTACTAATGCATCGACTATTTGGTCATTGACATGCCTTACAAAACCGTGTTTATATAATATTACACTATTATGATGTCTTTCTCTCACCTTATGCATTTGAATTATATTATAAGTTCAAACGTGATGCATTTTTCTATTTTAAACAATCCGAAGCCTGTTTTTACCTACGTAGCTTTTTCCTTACTAATGCATCGACTATTTGGTCATTGACATGCCTTACAAAACAGTGTTTAATATCATAATACTATTATGTATGTCTTTCTCTCACCTTATGCATTTGAATTATATTATAAGTTCAAACGTGATGCATTTTTCTATTTTAAACAATCCGAAGCGTGTGTGTTTTGCACCTATGTAGCTTTTTCCTTATTGCATCGAGCATTTGGTCATTGACATGCCTTACAAAACAGTGTTTAATATCATAATACTATTATGTATGTCTTTCTCTCACCTTATGCATTTGAATTATATTATAAGTTCAAACGTGATGCATTTTTCTATTTTAAACAATCCGAAGCCTGTTTTTACCTACGTAGCTTTTTCCTTACTAATGCATCGACTATTTGGTCATTGACATGCCTTACAAAACCGTGTTTATATAATATTACACTATTATGATGTCTTTCTCTCACCTTATGCATTTGAATTATATTATAAGTTCAAACGTGATGCATTTTTCTATTTTAAACAATCCGAAGCCTGTTTTTACCTACGTAGCTTTTTCCTTACTAATGCATCGACTATTTGGTCATTGACATGCCTTACAAAACAGTGTTTATATAATATTACACTATTATGATGTCTTTCTCTCACCTTATGCATTTGAATTATATTATAAGTTCAAACGTGATGCATTTTTCTATTTTAAACAATCCGAAGCCTGTTTTTACCTACGTAGCTTTTTCCTTACTAATGCATCGACTATTTGGTCATTGACATGCCTTACAAAACCGTGTTTATATAATATTACACTATTATGATGTCTTTCTCTCACCTTATGCATTTGAATTATATTATAAGTTCAAACGTGATGCATTTTTCTATTTTAAACAATCCGAAGCCTGTTTTTACCTACGTAGCTTTTTCCTTACTAATGCATCGACTATTTGGTCATTGACATGCCTTACAAAACCGTGTTTATATAATATTACACTATTATGATGTCTTTCTCTCACCTTATGCATTTGAATTATATTATAAGTTCAAACGTGATGCATTTTTCTATTTTAAACAATCCGAAGCCTGTTTTTACCTACGTAGCTTTTTCCTTATTGCATCGAGCATTTGGTCATTGACATTACAAAACCGTGTTTAATCGTGTTTAAAACGATATGATTGGCATGATGTACAAGAGAGAGAGAGAGACCTTTTTTGCAAGCGATTTTAAACGTACAAGTGAGATCAAAAGTTTCAATTTGTACTAAATTATTTTACAGAATTGTTTCTCATTAAACGATATACGTAATTTTTACAATACGTTTACATAATTTTTACAAAATTTTTCCATCATGTTTACATAATCGTTTTCTCCGTCTTTTCCTTGTATTTCCGACTGGTTTATCTCTCTTTTTAATAGAAAATCTCTTGTTTTATATATTGATAACAAAGGCTGCCGATAACAAAGTCGCGGTTTTCTGAGTGGGAACGTGACATGTTTGATTGTTGATACTTATGTATAATATGTTTATAAATATTCTTATATAAAATGAGTTTCGACTTGTAAATTGACTTCATTCTTAGCTTAGAGCTTTAAGCATCAAGCAACGTTTGTGTGGTGGTGAAAAAATATATATTTTGGAAACAACACGATAAAATGGATTCACTTATTGTTGATGAAATTGAAATATGGACCAGTGTAGTAGGTAAATTCTCTAAAAAGCTGTTTAATTGAACGATAATTTTTTAATTTATGTATTTTTTATTACAGAAAATCAAACAAACAAAGCACTTTTGATCGCCAGTATGAGATACGACACTCAAATGGACCAACCATCAAAAAACGATAACCTACATAATTTAGTAGAAAATTTAAATTTAACTAAAGAAGATGAGGTGGATAACGAACTAATGTGGTGTTATAATAAGGATACTATTATTATCGACTCAGAAACGGCCGTAGCACCATGCAATATGGTGGATTGTTTACCGAGCTCCCCATTGATAACTTCGGATGGTGCTATAATATCATTTCCCAATTCGTATACAACAGAAAACCAATATACTATAGAGGATGTTATTGAAAACGTAACAATCGAGGATTTACAAGAGATGCAACAACTAAACGATGATATAGATAAACACCAAATTGAAGAAGCATTGGAAGAATCCATCAGTAAAGACACGACGGTTACGGATACTATTAACGATGATGATGCGAAAACATCCAGATTGAAAAGACTTGAAGATACAATTTTGTTTGTATCTAAGGATACAACACCATTAATTTACAATCCAAAGCGTAATAGCAGTATTAGGGTACAAAAACGATGCTATGAAAAAATATTCAAAGACGACGATCAAATTAAAATAGACGAAGAGGTTAAACGTCGATCCGAAACTATACATTTGACTAGGAATTTAGATAGAAAAATACCTATTGCCAAAAAATGTATAAAGATTGAAAAGTTAAAGACATCATCTCAAGTAAGAAAAAATAAATTGTTACCAAAAAGTGATGAATTTATCCACGACGATAATACGAGTAATAGTGATAGTAGTAGTGACGACGAGAGTGATAAAGAAATACCTACCAAGAGACCCATCAGAACGATAAAGCCGCCAACAAAAGAAAATGATTCGTCTAGTGAAAGTGATAGTGATCGCGAACAGGTGGTTAAACGATCAACATCTTGTATCTCTTTTGAACATGAATCTGTTATACAACAAAAGGTATTATTACAATCAAGAGACCATCTTATTAGAGAAAATGATCACCCGATCATCAATGCGGTGACGTTGCTAAGACCTGTACTGTCAAATATCAAGCCTAGAGAGTGTAAACCAAAAAAACCATGTGTTGTTAAAAGTTACGCGCATAGATATTATCCAATTAGAAAGTCCGGACTTGTAACGTTTCCCAAGATTAAATTTTCCGACTACGGTGGTGTGCCTGCAGACGAAGATACTATTATATATCCATCGACAAATTCGGAATTAGTACCTCTGTCTGAGCTACAATGTTTGAAGAACATCAAAATTGTACCGTCTCGTTTGGGATCTGCGTTGAAACGTATTTCAAGAGATGCACCAATAACCAATTCAATTTATAGAAGATCGATAATTAATAATGAAACTATAGATTTGAGCAAATATTATTATGTTTACGGTGCTATACCTAAAAAATATGTACCGTTTGTGGAATATTTAAGCATCATAGTGTTATCACAGATTAAAGAATTAAAACTGAAGAAAAATTCGTCTATAGATAAAAACCATGTTGCTCATTTTATTGACGGCGGAATTGAAACGGTTGTGATGTGCTATTGGCAATTATCAACTCAAGACTTGATCAATTGGAAAGATGACATCCCTAGAAAAACTTTAAAACTCGTATTGGAACGAGCGTGTTTTTTATTATACCCTATAAATAAACAATTGGCCGCAACGATAACTCATGCTGCAGACTTCACTAGAAACTATTGTATAACGGCTAATTGTCTATTATACATAAAGAATCATTATTCAGTTATTATGGATTCAATTGTATCAATCAAGCGTACGGATTATGCCACTTATTGTGAATTGCGGTGCACTTGGGACGCATTTATGTTAAATTGTAACATTCACCATTTTCGATGCCCACATACTTTAACAGAAATATATAAGATGAAAAATATGCATATGTTTGAAAATAGAATGATTTTCAAAATGAATGAAATATTTTGTGATGAGGCAGGCTACAATAAAGGTATGTGTTTTTCATCTAATGATACATACAAGATATTTTCATTTTTCCCAGGAGTAAAACTAACAGGCATTTCCAACTTGCAATATGAGACTTCAAAATTCTTCCTGCATTTTTGTCAATTATTTGCAAGACATGTCGTCGAATACAAATTGTGCGATTCTTCAAAGTATGTGTCTTTGGATCAAGTTGCAGCTTTTTGCAATAGGTATAAGCATTTGATGTGTTCGACAAACGATGCTCTATCTTCGATGCCACCTTGTGATAAGAAAATGATAAAGAAAATGTGCCGAGTTATAATTGCAGAAATCGCAGAAAGGTATGAAAATAAAATAATTAAAATGGATGATAAGACGTTGCAATTATTGTACAATTTTATAAAATCAGTGTTGTGGCGAGCAATAGCACCCTTGTTGTATAGTAATGATTTACAATTATTGTTAATGCGCCAAACACCAAATGAGTTGTTGGCTGATTGTATTTTCAAATTTTTCAAAGAGGATCATTTTGTTGGTTTAAATGCTGATATGTGGAGCCAATTTGACGATCGGCACGAGGAGAATTGGGATGAAAAAATTGAAATCGAAGAAGAAAGCAGCAGCGATGATTCAGAATATAATTCAAGTGACGACGATGACTTACTAATAGACGAAGAAGAATTAACATATCTGGAACGGTACGATGAACGAAATCAAGCATTAAAGTCGAACTTTAAAATTTCTAGTAGTGCGACGCCATCGACTAATATTATATCTGCAGCAAGATTAAGAAAAGAAAATAAACCACTATTACTCGCATCGACATATTATAAATTATCACCTACTAATATTAGTAGAATTAAATGTATAATGTGCTATAAAAAGATGACCGGTAAAGCGACTCAAATTACAAATGACATATTGGTTCCTTGTTGTTTGGAATGTATAATAACTCTAATAAAAGATAAAGATTCGGAAAATCCACAAATCAACCACGACTTAATAATAAGTCGTATAAGAAACCATGCTAAACCGCCAATTGCTTTTGATAATGATGGAAAATTTTTAGAGTCGATCGAATATAATCAAGTTCGCTACTCGTACAACAAGATGGATAAAAAAAAGGAGAAGGTGAATAAAAAACAGAAGAAAGAAAAAAAAGGATCGTCTTTTAAATCTGATGGAAAAGACAAAAAGAAAATTATTATGAAGACAAGTGATGTACATCAGCCAAAGTCAAGTATTATGATGACGGGTTATAGGATACCTAAAAAGAAGCAATTAATATCAACAGATGATGGTGTCACTAAAAAACGAAAATTGAGTAATGTATTGTGATGTCTACTATTTACAATGTTATACCTACGCACAAATCAAATTTATACGTTTTATTAAAACTATGTAGTACATACATTTTTTATATGTTTAATATTTTTATTCCTTTTATATATTTAGATTATGTAATAACCACTGTGTAATTTACTGTGTAATTTATCATTTCGCAATAAAGTATTTTAATTTATATGATCTTATTATTATTGTTGTTGTGTGGTAAAGAGAAAGTTAACAGTAGGTAGGTATGCACATGTTGACCTTCATACTGAGTATAAAAATAGGTGCTCGTGTAGTGTGTTAATTCAGTCCAATTCAGTCTGTGTAATAACCATGAGTAAGCGAAGTATATTTTTAAGAACCGACTTGGATTATAGTAATTCAAATATTATAACTACGAAGAAAGAGTATAAGCGTTATTATCCACCTTTACCGAAAGTTGACTATAAGTCGAAAGCAGTGCAAGATTTTGTAGATGATTATTCAAAGTTATCGACAATGGCCACAATTAGTAATGGTTACAAATGCAATAATAATGGCGATGGTAGCAGTGGTAGCGACGCCCATAGCAACGTTGCCAGTTGTAGTACCAGTAATGATAAGTGCAATGGTGGCAAAAAATAAGTAGTGTATCTCATTTGCTAGTTAGTGTTTGGGCGTGGTTAAAAGGTGATTGAAAAAATAATCTCATAAAATGTTTGCAACTTTATATTATTAAACTTACAAATAAAAAATTAAATATACTCGTATTATATGTTGTTTTTATTTTTTGCAATTTGTTGTCGTATGTCTTCTGCAGTTGGATTTTTAACACCCATCATTAAAAGTTGTCCGATTGCTTTGGTTATTTGAGGTTGAATTGGTTCTTGATAATCCAAGGAAACGACGAGATTAGGTAGTATTGCTTTGGTATGTAGTATTTCAGAATGCTGATGATGATGTAAAATTGTGAACGTAACAAATCCGACTACGGTGATACATGTTATTATTAAAAGAATATACGAAAGTTTACGAGTATCCATGATGATGACTAACAACACACACACGCAACTATATTGTAGAGAACAAATTATATAAATGTTTTAAAGTGTTGGTCGATGCAGGGACTATTATGTTGTTATATTCTGGACTCCAATTATATATAGAGTCGTCCACTAATGTTGCGTTTGTAAAACGAGTATTGCTAAAATAATTATATAACGATAACAAATTTTTACAAGATGTCTTATCGATTCCGTTATTACTAAGTATTAAATCGAAACACGAATTAAATTTTAATGCTTGCTCGTCTACGTGCAACGAGGAACCGTGAGAATATAATACTACTAAATCGTATAATTGTTTTACCAGTATTAAAGTTTCGTGAGCATATGGTAATACGTTACAGTCGCGATCTATTAACGTTTCGTCTAAGTCAAATACTATTACAGATTTAAAATTTGTTATAGAGTACGACCATTTTTTTGCGCGCTCCATAGCTTGATATATTTCAAAATCATTTATTCTATCAATATACGTTGCGCATATAGGTAAATCGTCGGTATTAGTCCAAATAACGTATCTAGGTCCATTTTCATTAATATTATAAATCGGAGTGTCATGATCGAGATTGTAAGCAGTATAATGCGGTTTTATACCACTTTTACGTGTTTTGTTTTTGAAATATGGAATTAATACAGCCGAATCTAATTTATAAGATTTAGTATTTGTAACTACTATTGGTTGAACTAAATTAATATTTAAACTATTTATATCGATAATATTAAATAATGACTCTAATTGATGATGATTTTTTATATATTCAAAATAAGTAGAATGTACGATTAAATCTGGTTTATGTAAATCGTACATGATGTATAATATTCAAGCTAATAACGCGCGATATATTTATAGTTTGAGCGAAACACATCAAAATAACGACACTAGTAGTAGTATAGTTAATAATGTTTGTCGTTTAAAGAACGGTTGTTATTTTATTAAAACTAGTCGTTCCGACGAGAAAATAAGATATACCGAAACGGATATGACGTCTATAATACGAACAATTTTATTTATATATGTATTTAATAATAGTATATCCGATTCGTTGTTAGATTTAATTAATAATGGTTGTATTAAACAAAATGTACAAAACGTAACTATTCTAAACGAATTAAATATTCATATAATTGGAATTTTGTTGGATAAATTGTTTGGACAAAATTTTGCAAAAGTTGTCAATCGACCAATTTTGTTTATATATAAAGAGTATATGTTATATTGGAAGTACTTTTATTATAGTGATTCCGTAACGGCGCCGAGCGCGTTGGACTATTTAAAATTATCTCGATTTGTTAATATGTCGAGCATAAAATATACAGAAGCTACAAAATTTATATTGGCAAATGCAAACGACTATAATATTCCTTTACAAAATAAAGTGAAATACTTAAAATAGGTAATAAGTTAAAATTTTGGACAAAAAAAATGAGTTTATCAACATATTCTTGGGAGAGTGCGATTCATTTTATAAATGTCTTTTATAATGAAGAGTTACCAAACTATTATACTAATGATCATTTATCGTTATTGTATAATATATTGCTAAAAATTTTAAATAAAACTGTGATTATTGTTGTTCCGACTTCGCTTATTTTACATGAGGCGATTGTCGAAAATGACGGTATGATTTATGTATCTGTACCTCTGTTGGCCATGTTAATAAATTTACCTGTAGATATTCCAACAAATAAAGTAGAATTTACGAGCAAATTTAATATATTTAAAGAGTTAAACATATTTAATAAAAAGGACTCTGATGATGGTGATGCTGATAACAACAACGACGATATATCTTCAGTGGAAAAAAATATTAAATTCACACAACTACTTAGAATTATAATTGCCGCATTTCATTTTCATCAACATTACATTAAAAATATACCGTTCGATTGTCATCCTAACGAATTTAAAAATTTGGAAATAGCCAAGCGCTAAAATTTTATTAGTAGTATTTATGTTCTAACATTGCCGGTGAGTTTAATTTAATATTTTTTGAAGATGTTAAAAGCGACCCAATTATGACACTAACAATAATAATTATTACTAATATAAATAAAATTGATTGGTTAATTAATAAATTTAAACCATTAGGTCCTAAATTTCTTTCTATTATATGTTTAAATCTATCGTCTCGAGTCGAATTCATGATGATGATGATGATGATGATGGCGAGTGTGTTAGAGTCAATTTGTTAACATTAAAATGTTTATAATTTAACGCAATTATACGATGTAACCAAGGATGATTTATTGTATGTTGGTATGCCAACAATTCACTATTAATATAGCTATCGCGCGCAAAAACTATAAGAAATATGGCTATGGTAAATACTAATAACGATATGATATACAACATATCAAATAATACTACATTTACTATAAATAAAATTGATGAACGAAAGTTAAATCAAATCTTTGACGACATACCCATTGATGTATTACAAAATGTAATAAAACGACGTTTACCTAAACCTTCTAATAAACGACATAAAATTATAAAAACCATATATATACCAAAGGTACTACAAAATGCAATAATAACGTTACGTCTATTGGACGAACCTTCGTTTGATAATAGAGCGTTAACATTTATCGGTTATTGCAAGTATCATAATTATTCGTATAATACGACTGTGAAATATTTTAAAATATTAAAATCGAATAATTTATTTGGAAATGAAGATAACTGTACGACTCTAAGGCCAAATAAAACTTCTTTTATCGATAACGGTCGTATTCATACTCGTATCGTGTGTATGTCAGATTTTGTAACTCTAACTGAATATTTATTTGCGCGAATTTCAAAATATACAATTCCAATTTTAATAGCCATATTTACTGGGCTAAGAACATCTGAAATTTTACAACTTTCTATTTACAATTTATACGAATTACATCAAAAAAGAGAATTTATTAGTATAAATCGAAAAAATACGGTAATAAAAGAAACGATCTCATCGTCGGAATCTAATATAAATTGGAAACCAGTATATAATACAAAATTAAACTTTCTAATAAACAAAATCATTGACATATATAAATCCGAATATGATAAATTGATAAAAGATAATATTTCGGTAAAGCTATTTTATGTTACACCTAAAACATTAAACAATCGACTTCGTATTGCCTTTTACGAATCTGTCGGATACAAACCACCATTAGGATTTGGAATTCACTCTTGTCGCAATATGATTTCGATGATGATGGCTCAACATACGCAAAATATATCGGCAATTCAAGAATTTCTTCAACATAAAAATGTTAAAATTACTCGGCAATATATAAAATCAGACTTTACATACATTACTCGAGAGTTTAATAGACTTACTAAATACGAAATGGCTGATATCCGTTCAAATCTAAATAATGGAAATACTATAATAGATAATGGAAATGAAACAATAATAGAAATGTAAGTACAAATTTTATTATTCAAACTATTACCTTAGGTACCTACTATATAAAATTCTGTGATGTGTGTGTGTGAAAATAATTTTACTTCAAAAAAAACATTCGGTGTCTATTTTTTATAGCTGTACAATATTTTATGAACCGTCACCATATAAAATGTCATCATTAATAAAATAAAATTTTAAATATTTATATAATTAAAACAATGACTTTTTACGATCACTCTACGATTACAACTTATTTCGTTTAGACCTAAAATAATTTTTCTACAAATTGGACATTTGGTATGTTTAAATTTCATATAACTATACATACAAGTCTTACATACTACATGTGAACAAGTATTTAAAAAGAACATTTCATGAAATGATTTTGCATCAAAACAAATAGGACAATCTAGAGGGTAATCTTTTAATTTGCTAAACGCAATAGTAAAATCGTTAACACTAAAATAATTATCAGACTTATTATTAGAATCTTTGCAATTAGAAACAATGTCACTTTGATGAGAAGTTTCAGGTAACTCAACATTAATATTAGGATAAATTATTCGGTCTAATTGTTTTCTTACTTCGTTGACGTCAGCTTTGTTATGCGATCGTTTAAATTTGCGTTTTAATAATGAAATCGACAATGCCTTCTTCTTTCGCATAGATTTAATTAATCTTATTGCGTCTTTAGTAAGCATTTTATTTTTATGTACTGCAGTTTCAAATTCTTGTAGAATAAATTCGGTATCGGCGGCATCATCAGTCGTAGTTATTATACCATCTTCCATCATGACTGACGATTTTGTACTACTGCTACTGATGCTGTCATTTACCACTCTTACGTTAATTTTCGACATGACAATGATAATCGAAATAAAGATGATTACTAATAGCTCTTGGAAAAACTACCCGATTTAAATAGTAGTATGTACAACCCCCCTATACTATATTTGTAGAGTTAGATAATAGGATGTTTTATGAAAGAATCCATCATTCTTACAACTATCAATATTTATTTTAAGACTTTATAAAGAGATTCATTGTTACATCTATATTTACATTTTTAAATTTTACGTTTTACTACTCGAATTGGTAAATTATTTAAAGTGTTTATCGGTTTAATAATTAAATCCATTTTGAGATTATACGATTTAAGTAATTTGTAATCTATATTTGGAACAGTGATAAACATTTTATCATTATCTAAGTTAAATCTGTTTCTTTTAACTACTCTATTTTTAGATAAAATGACAGCCAAAGTAGTTTTTTTATCAATGTAACGCTGTATACTATTTGACACTTTTATAGACCATTGATTATCTAACACCATGTTATAAATTTGTTCCCATGAACATGATGTAGTAAAATCTATTTCGGTTGTCGTATTACACAATTGAATTAGTACTGCTTCGCTCCATTCGAGCAATTCTACATTTTCATAATCTATAATTTTTTTACAAGCTAATCTAACCATATCGTCGCCAGTTTGACATTCAACAATAATAGGAATTTTAATATCGTTTTGTGTATTAGAATCGTCGTCGTCATCATCACACTTTATTTTTTTAGATTTACGTTTACTACACTCAGTTTTATTTATTCGCGAACGTTTTTTGTCGGTCGTTATCCTTTTCCATATTTTTTGATCAAAATTGGGATTTTCATCATCCGATGTTGACGATGTCGACTTTTCATAATCTATAATTTTTTTACAAGCTAATCTAACCATATCGTCGCCAGTTTGACATTCAACAATAATAGGAATTTTAATATCGTTTTGTGTATTAGAATCGTCGTCGTCATCATCACACTTTATTTTTTTAGATTTACGTTTACTATCAGTTTTATTTATTCGCGAACGTTTTTTGTCGGTCGTTATCCTTTTCCATATTTTTTGATCAAAATTGGGATTTTCATCATCCGATGTTGACGATGTCGACTCCATACTATATAATACTGATGGTTGTATTAATTTTAAATTTTTCACTGCCATTTTATATTCTAAATCGCTAAAATCCGAATCACTAAGACCATCATCATCCATCATATACTTTGAGCGTATAAAAAATAGTTTATATAGTATCTACGTGATAACACTAGAATTGTTTTTAAAATACTAAAAATGTATTTAACAATTGATGATTTTAAAAGGATTCGTCCGCTTAGTTGGCATATACAAAATTATGGCGATCGAGCCTATAACACGTTAACTAATGAAAATGACATTAAATTGTTTTGGTATGATTTTATGCGATATATATTTTCAAAAAAATTTTCCGAGCAAAATAGTGTTTCAAATATCACAAATTTTGATCAAACACAACCAGTTCTAATGACTGACAATTTACAACTAATATTACCGACCGATTTAGAGACCGTAATATATTATTCGAATAATAAAACTATTCCCGTAAGTTTTAAAATTAATTTGCCACAAATATTAATATTTATAATTGCAATAATGATATTAGTAGGACTGGTAATATTGCCACATGTAGTAGTTAAAAATAAATATTATACGTCTTTACTTACAAGAAAAATAATTTAAAATTTTTGTTTAAAAAAATTATTACGGGGTCGAACTATTAGTTGTAGTTATGATAGCTTTATGTTTTTTATAATCCTCGTCGAGTAGGAATCTAAGTATACCCGTATCAGAATCGCTACTGGGCGAACAATATTGTACGCCATAAGGTTTTGCGTTTGGCAATTTATTAAGTTCGTCCTGTTTAATTGTAATACCTCTATTATTATAAACTAATGCTAAACCCATTAAATGCTCGGCCGTTTCCCAAAATTCGTAATCCCAAAGAAATGAACCTGGAGCTTTACTAAAATCTGGTACCGGAACACCGGCAAAATCGTATTTATAATAATTAAATACGCCGCATATATATGTCGGCCAAGTACCGGAACATCTAGGTGATAGAAATTGATGTTTTCGTATGGATAAGAACATTTGGGCGTTCACTCCAAATCCCAAACCCGGTTGAGGTGCGACGACATACTTAGTTCGTCGCATTTTATCTGTAAACGGTAAACCATTAACAACGATAGCAGTTACGCTACGTAAGGTTGCAATATTATCACTAAGACGAACTCTATCATAAGGACCGGTCATCATTATCGCATCGCCAGAAACGCCAGTATAATCAGGTTGATCTGATTTATCTGGGTGAAAGTCTAACAATCCATTTGATATTAATAGTCCATAATCTTTAACTCTACAAGTTCCGTTAATTTCATCGTAATGCGCTTTTGGTATTTCTTGTTTTGTATTGTGAATCGAACTCCTACATGGATCTAGCAATCGAGTTACTTTTAAATTTCCGGTAACATTTTTATTAAATTTTGATATTTCCAATTGTCTATTTGATCTAAACGGAATGATGTGCGTCCAATCGTTATATATTTCGTTTGCTTCAATTACTAATAAATCTTTACATACTGGTAATCCGTCGGGATAGCGCGAATTTTTTTGAGTTACATCGCATATACACTGTATTTCACTTAACGGTTTATTTATCGAATCGATTTTTCCATTGCAAATATACGGAGTAGTACAATTACCTAATAAATGATCATTGCCAATATAACCTGGATTCTTACAATTACAAATTAACATGTATTCGGTAGATTCTGGATTTAAAGATATTACCACGTAATCGCCGTGCTCCGGATGACATGATTCGCTAATTACTTTAATGACTAAGGCATATCCTTCATTCGGTTTACTATTTTTTGGTATAATAAACGTTTCGTTATTGTGCATATACTCTGTATCTTTATCAAAATGACGACAACTGACAGGGAATTCTTTGCATCCAAACAAAGAATTTGGATTATTCATGTCGCAAATTTTTAAGTTTTGAACATTACAGTCGAATTCATTTTCTATATTGACGCTATTCGGAAATTCGTCATATTCTATATCCATATAATATTCCGGTATATCTACATCGTTATATTTTATTTCAATAATTTTTTTATTTCCAACAAGAACAATGATTATAAGGGTAACTAATATAATTATCAGTAGTATTATACCGACAAATGTTATACTAGTATTATTATTACC
This sequence comes from Podabrus alpinus, assembly GCA_932274525.1. Classification (NCBI taxonomy): domain Eukaryota; kingdom Metazoa; phylum Arthropoda; class Insecta; order Coleoptera; family Cantharidae; genus Podabrus; species Podabrus alpinus. Next base: position 39,031,814 of record OW026452.1, on the reverse strand, counting down.
GTGAAGCATTTTTATATTAGGCATACATATATATAGGTACATACAGGTCAAGTCTGAATATACTATATATAAACTTATCATACTATCGAATATACATCATTTCTAATAAGAAATTATTTACGTAGCTACATATTTTTTTAAAACATACATTCTATAGTAGAAACCGATGGTTTTGTATTTCGACTGCTATGTGAAAAAATAAAAAAGATTTATTTATCAACAAATTTGTCGTTCGAAACATGATGGAAAATATAAAGTGCAACGCAATTGGTGTTAACGAATTATTAAGAAGTTTGCGGTATTCCGGTCGTAAAGAAGAAGTTGTAAATCTGCATTCCGACAATATAAACAATAATATAAAGAAAGATGAACAAGATGACAATAAACATGGATACTATACAGAGGGCAGTCAGCGATACGATAAATTTATTGACGGTGCTAATAAGAGTGACGATGGTGGGTGTAGTATATCCGAAGATTATAGCACCAATGACGGAAAAGATAATAGTGAGACTAAGAATGGTCATTTTGTAGAAGATTTAAATGTCTTAATAGACAAAAAGTATATAATGCTAAAGGCTATTGGCAGTAGTAGTAAACAAGATCGTGTCGAGAATAAAAGTTTTAATAGAACGGAATATTTAATCGATAAAGCAAAATATGATATAAGTAAATTGAACGACAGACAACGAGAAATTCTAACTTATATGTCGTCTAATTCAAAAGATATTATTACTATTCAAGCTGGACCAGGTTGTGGAAAATCGTTTTTATTAAAAACTATCGCTTATAATTGTAAAACAACCGTCAACGTTATAATATACAAGCACGATTTATTAAATTCGTTTCGTTACAGTTCACAATGTATGACTGTCGCGAAATTTTTAATGAATATGTTAGATATTAAATTTTACAATTATACTTCGTTGGACACTCATCTAAATTCAAATTTAACCCCGTACGAATTTATGCTTTCTATCGTAAATATTTTAAAAACTGCTCAATTGGGAAATTTTAGCGAATCGATTGTATTTTTAGACGAATATACTATAATACCGAAGCCGTTTCTTTTGATAATATTATTGTTATTTGAATATTACAACATCGGTACAATAATATGCGGCGACAAAAATCAATTACAGAATATTAAAAATTCTAGACACGCAATTTTATCTTCTTATGATATCGGTGTGTTGTTTTCGAAAAAAGTATTTCATTTATATAAAAATGAACGATGCATCGATAAATCGTATAATAAAATTATAAAATTTTTTTCTCGCTTTTCGTCGGAACAAAAATTGACGTCTTATGCATTTGCAATATTAAGCGTATTATTTCCAAAACAATTGATGGCACCGGCTAAATATAATTGTACTCATTTAGCAGCTACTCATTCTGAATTGACATCTCTAGCACACGTATTGTCGTGTACAAATGAATATAAAGGAGAATTTTATATGATTGACGTGACTAGACTTAAATCAAACACGACCGATTCGTCGTGTAGTAGTACTAGTAGTAGTAATAATGGCAATTTTTTAGTTCGTCCAGATATATTAATAGATTATTTAAATAAAATTCAACAAAAGGACTTTCTGAGCGTAAAAAAATTTCTACCATATATACCGTTAGTGATTGGTGCCAAATATTATGTGGAAAAGCATTCGGAATTTTCGCAAGGTATATTGCAATCTATCAATAACGAAGATGGAACTTTAACAATGAGAATGATTGATGCTGCCGGAGGTGATGGTGAACAAAAAATTATTAGCAAAAGTTTAAAACAAGAAGTAATATTTGAGGAACATAAACAGTACTTGTTGAATGGAAACAAAGGTTCAATATACAACTTTCCAATTTATCCTGCAAATTTTATGTCTATTCATAAATGTCAGGGATGTACGATAACCGATGAGGTCGATATTTTATTAAACAAAGCAACGTTTCAAAGTTTATATGTAGCTTTGTCTCGTGTCGTCGACCCAAAACAAATTTATAGAATAAAAATACCCGATCAAATATCGCATTTAACATCCGCAATAATAAACTTTCCGGAATTAATTCACGCAGATACAGTCGATATGGATATCATAGAATCTAGAATGACCAATTTTATACATTATAAAATTAATAATAAATTAGATTTATTTGGTACTATGGTAAATATGTTTTTTTCCGAACAACGATCTCAAGAACGAATCAATATTAGAAATTATATCATACAGTGTGCATATAAAGAAGATGTACAACAAATAATTATTTCTTCACCGGACGACGATTCTCAATTGGATATCGAATCGACTTTGATTAGTAAAATTATAAAATATAAACGCATATTTTTAGCATTAACGTGCATCGATGAAATTGATTGTAATGTTTGGTTGCACGAATTTATATTAAACAATCCCGATATGAGAGTGTTGTATAAAGAGAATTTTAGCAATTCGTCGTCGTCGACACTTAAAAATATGAACGATTTTAAATATCGTGAAATTAATTCGCTTGTTGCGATGGCCGGCTTAAATAATTCTTATTCGATGGACATACCAAGCGTGGAATATATAAAATATAAAGCAAAAACCGTTACGCGTTTAAATGGAGATAACTTTAAACATTTGCGATTGGAAGAATTAACATCAAATACTTATTTAGAATCGTCTGAATTTTGTTGTAAGATTTATAAAAAATATAAAAATAACGAACCTATTAACGATTATTGGTTGGTTGAAGAATTAAATATCATGTTAAAACAACAATACGACTTAAAAAATCAAGCAAACAATACGCTCGAACCTCAAAAATGCAAACGGCGATATAACTTTATGGAAGGAGATTTCTTGTCAAAAATATTAAAACGTTAATAATTATTATGATGTTTTTTCTGATATTCATATTATTTTTTATGTATATAATATGTATTTCTTGTAAAAATTATATTTATGGTACTACTACTATTGCAAAATTTATGTATAAAATAAAAGAATTAATTGAATTTTTATTAGTTATTATTTACGTTTCGTTTACACTTTACCTATATTTTATTTATTATAAAAAAATGAATAGAGGTAATAACGAGTTATCGATAACTAAACGTCGTTTGGTTGAACACTTTAAACGAAAGTTGAAAGATTTACCATCGATATCCGATTTATCTAATACAAATGTAATATTTATCCACGATTGGATGGACGACGATGAAAATATAATTGGCTATGGGTGTGATAAAGATGGAACCGTTTGTAAGATGATACCAAATATAACTCCCGGATTGTTTGTTGTCAGTAATAATATTGAAGTTTTATCGGAAGTTTGCGATCTTTATGGTTATCGAATTAAAGTGTTTAATTTTTTCTATAATGCTAATAATTTTGCATTGCACGATTTATTCTATAATTGCAATATAGCCAGACCGTGCCAATTGATTAAAATCGAAACTGGAAGTGTGTTTGAAGTTACAAAATTATATTACAAATTTAAAAATAATCCCATGTCTTATAAATACGTCTCGATATCGCCATATTGGAACGTTACTAAACAAATAATGTTTGAATTATTAATTATTAAATCGCAAAATGGAACAGACGACGTAATATCATACAAAATACCCAATACTACTATGCAATGGATGAATTCTGACTTGACTATTTTTAATACAATTCCAAAGCCTACAATACCGTTAATCACATTCGATATCGAAACCGTTTCGTCAGATCCTAATAGGTAGTACTAGTACTTATAAAAAATATCATTTGCGTTTTTTTCATTCATCTAATATTACAATTTCATACTTTTTTCAGGGTACCAACTGGAGAACACGTAGATGATATACTATTTACGACATCGATTCATCACACACATACAAATAAATTATATACATTGGTATATTTACCATTAGAAAATCAAAGCTCAAAGAGTCTTTTAAATTTGATTGCTCGAGACAAATACGATATTATACCGGATACTAATAAAAAAGACGGCGTCATAAATATATTAAAAGCGTTTTCTAACGAAAAAGATCTTCTTATTGAAACTATGAAGTTATTAACACTATTAGATAATAAACTTCATTATATAATGGGTTATTTCTCAATAAATTACGATATGAAATATTTACTAACCAGATGCTCTTTTTATAACGTATTTTTAAATAAATTTGTTTGGAACGACGGTTTTTCGTTTGGAATAAATCAAATACACGTCGATTTATTAAGAATAATACAAATGCGTTATAAATTTAAAGATTATAAATTAAATAGCGTAAGTAGAGAAATTATAAAAGATTCAAAAACCGGCGTAGACGCTCGATTGTTGCGCTACACGTTTTATAGAATAAAAAAATATCAAAAGTATTTTTTTCATGACGAAGCTACCGACATGACGCCATCTATTAGAGATACGTTGCATTATAATAATGCCGATACGCTTTTAGTTAGTAAACTGGAGAATCGTATAAAATCTATAGATTTCATTATAAAATATTCTCAACGATGCCAAGTACCTCTGTCGACAATTTTATCAAATTATAATAAAATGCAATATAAATTGTGTAACGAATGCTTTGTAGTTGGTTTAAATTTACAGTTATTTTTATCGACTTTTAAACAATCCACCACGGCATCTATAATTTGCCCTTTGCAAAACGATTGGATCTCTGTATCGTTAAATTTAACAAATTACCTCACAAATAATAACGAAATTAAAAATAACGAAGCGTCGTCTTACATTTTATCATCTACTAATAATAGTACAATGGAAAAAGTTAAATTTCCTGGCGGTGCCAATTTTTGTTTGGGAGAATACAACGTGAATAATGTACAAATGTACGATTACATTACGGCATACCCTTTATTGATGGATAGAAAAAATATTTCGGATGAAACTACAACTATACTACCGGCAAATATTTTATTAACGATTTATGATAAAATAATTAATAAAGAGCATTATGAAACATACGATTATTTGGCACACAACGGTAATTCCAAAAGCGAAACGATAATATTATATTATCAGTATATATATAATAATCGTTATTGCGGAGGAGAGTTTGAATTTAATAAAGAAGAATTATTAAAACGACATACATCTCCAATCATTATTATATGGACCGGACGAAGAGGTATTTTGTCTGATATTATAGCACATTTCAATTCTACTAGAGCGTATACAAAAATTTTAAGAAAAACACTACAAGGAGTTTTAACAGTTGTCGAAGACAAGATAAGCGAGCTCACATCGGAACAATTACTTCGAGAGATGACGGCAAAAACTACTACTAATACATCATCATCATCACCGTCCGACAATATCGAACAAACGCAAAAATTAATAAATTGTTCGCCTAATAATAATATGGACGAAGACGATATTTTTGGAATATCAGACGATGAAATAATAATTGATGTCGAACAAAAAATGGATTGTTCATCAAATTTAGACGAAGATTGTATTTTTGGAGACGACGATTACAACGAAGCTATAGCTGATGCTAATAATAGTATTAACACTCTGTCGGATGAATTTTTTTTTGGCATGGAAAGTAACGATGATGATGGATGTAATATTAATAATGATAATAACAATTCGTCGGACTCTAATACTAATATAAACGAAGAAGACAATAATAATCCTTTTAATTTTGATTTTGTAAACGAATACATTTCCGTATATCAAAACAAAATGTGCATTATTAATGAAAAGTTATTAGACGAAGCAGAAAATCCTATACAAATTTTAATATCTATAAGAGATAATATATCGTTCGAATTAAGTACAATTAGTAATTCTTACGATTTACAAAAATCTATTGTATCGAGTATATACGGTTGCGTTGGAATGATGATACCGGTTGTTGCTGCGGTTATAACTTGTATGACTCGCAGCGCTTTACTCGCTTCCGCTCAATATTGTGTTAGTTTAAATTGTAAAGTGTATTACGCCGACACGGATTCTATAATGTTGGTAGGTGATAATGATGATTTGTCGCCAGAATTAAACGAAATGTTTCCTCATATGGAAATGGAAATGAAATACGCAAGAAAATGTATGTTTGTAAAACGAAAAACGTATTATAAATTGGAAGATGGACATTTAAAATATGGCCAACATATTAACGGTCCATCTGCTTGGAGAGAGTGTGTAGAGTATTTTTACAATCAAACTCATATTACAACTAACGACGATATATACGATTCATTTTTTAATTTTTTTGTTCAAACTTATCAAAAACTTTTCAAATTACCCATACATGAACTTGTGGAAGTTATCAGTCACATTATAAAAGTTCGAGATGAATATAAAACTCAAACTATCGCTGCTAAATTTAAAACTTATATGTTGCAAAAATATCCCGAACTTGCAGGTGCGTTTAAACACAAAATATTTTATTATTTAGATTGCACCGTTATGGCGCCGCATTTGAGACCGATTATAGAAATAACCAATCATTCTGATTTAAAAACTGTGAATCTATTTAAATATTATCAAAATATGTTTACTACCATCTTTAATTTAATAAAATTTAATATTAATAAAAATAATGAACCGTTTAATATTACGATTTCTAGTAAATATGTTTTATTATTGATGTTGAAAGGTTTTTTAGATGCATATGAACACATTTATCCAAATATAGTAATAAATAAAAATAAAGTAACACTTGAAAGCAATTGTACAAATATATTTAACAATCCTGTATACGTAGAATTAATTGAGTAAAAAATTATTTGTAGTTATTATATAGATCAATAATAAATACAAAAAAATACTACTATGTTTATTTTATTTTATTGCGTTTTATTCGCTAGCTCCTTTGGCGGACTAATTAATTATCTGGAAAATGAAGATTTAATGCTCGATTATCTCTCATCACATCCAAACATAACAAATATTACAAGTGAAAACAATCAAACTACTACTACTACATTAAAATCAACTAATCAAAGTAAGATCCAAGTAGTATTATTGACGACGGATGTAATCACAACTCCGTTTCAAATTATTACTACTACAACATTTAAACCTGATCATACTACGGTCCATGTACTACCAACAGAAGATGCAAGCTTTAGACTTAGGTTGTTAAATGTAAGTGAAATGAACGGAAATACTACAATAATAAATAATAATATTACAATAAATAATCTTAATTTATTGTATAACGAGACTCAATTAGACAATAATACTCAATTAGATAATAATAATACTCAATTCGATGCAGAATCTGTTAGTAATAGTACGACGACAGAAATAAGCAATATTAATACAAATATCGTAATATACAGTATTAGTGATGATCGAGAATTACCATTGCATAATTTACTAATGGACGACGTAGTATTTGAAAATATGCATATTATTAGCGATGCAATAAAAGAAAATGTAGTAGAAAACGTATCAAACAATAGTATATTAATAGCTTCAAATAATAAAGTATTCTTTATAAGTTGTATGTGTTTATTTTATACAGCATTACTAATATTATAGGATGCTCGATATGTAGGTAGTAACTCGAGACACTGTAGTACATACATAGGTTCGATTTAAATAAAAAACCATTATTATACGAGTATTATTTTTTAAATTTTTATTACACATAAAATTTAATATCCCATTGCTAATAGCATAACTATTGGTCTGCACGCCTAATAGCCGTTTACTCATATTGTTGGTTAGGCGATCCAAATTACTCTAAATAATTGACTTATTAAGACAATGAAGCGTTATTTTAATACACTTTTTTTTATATGTCTCTGTATAATTTTAAAGTGGGGGAAGGTATATAAACTTTTAATGGAGGAGTTAGTATAGTCAGTAAATCTCGGTACTCGCATGGGGGCTGTTGTTATGTATTATGGTTTTTGTATATATATATATATAATATAATATATAATATATTATATTATGTATACGTCATATCCCCACTCCAAAATCACGATACAAAATCACGTGAACATAAAATTTTAAAATATGTTTGAGAATAGAAATCTCAAAACCAACTTTTTCTTGCAAAAAAGGTAAAATGGGTTATCGGTTTTATCTCTATCTCTTTCTATCCAATGTAAAATCGTATCTTTTAATTTTAAACATTAATTACATTAACAAATTACTATACTGTTTCGTATATGTAATGCAACTGTTAAGCCCTATGGTTTAACATGTAAAATGGATAACGTATTAAGTTTTCACTCTAAAATCGACAGTCGAACGCAAAATGTAGATGAAAAATCAAAACGTGTTATGGAAAAAAAGCCCTATGCTTTTTCATTGGACGTCCTATGATTTCAATGTTAATTTGTACATAAACGGACTTTGAAAAAAAAACGATTTGCCCTATACATTACATGCTTTTATGATTTCAATGTAATTCATATACAAAAAGGACTTTGAAAAAATTATTATATTACTTACTATAATAAATTATTATGTTAGTATGTACCTACAGTAAATACTGTTAGCGCGGTAAAATTATTTTAAAGTGGGGGAAGGTATATAAACTTTTAATGGCGGAGTTAGTATAGTCAGTAAATCTCGATACTCGCATGGGGGCTGTTGTTATGTATTATGGTTTTTGTATATATATAATATAATATATAATATATTATATTATGTATACGTCATATCCCCCACTCCAAAATCACGATACAAAATCACGTGAACATAAAATTTTAAAATATGTTTGAGAATAGAAATCTCAAAACCAACTTTTTCTTGCAAAAAAGGTAAAATGGGTTATCGGTTTTATCTCTATCTCTTTCTATCCAATGTAAAATCGTATCTTTTAATTTTAAACATTAATTACATTAACAAATTACTATACTGTTTCGTATATGTAATGCAACTGTTAAGCCCTATGGTTTAACATGTAAAATGGATAACGTATTAAGTTTTCACTCTAAAATCGACAGTCGAACGCAAAATGTAGATGAAAAATCAAAACGTGTTATGGAAAAAAAGCCCTATGCTTTTTCATTGGACGTCCTATGATTTCAATGTTAATTTGTACATAAACGGACTTTGAAAAAAAAACGATTTGCCCTATACATTACATGCTTTTATGATTTCAATGTAATTCATATACAAAACGGACTTAGAAAAAATAACGATATCCGTTTGTTGTTATAATGATGCTATGCTTTTGTAAGAGAAAGAGAGAAAGATTATCAAAACAAAGATAACGATATCCGGTAAGATAACCCCCCCATAAGGTATATAAGGAGGTTTTAGGATCATAACGGTTTATAGTTAAAGCATTATAATCGAGAAGTAAATATCGGTATAAAAAATAAGTATATTTTTCATCATGTCTTCGCAGAAGTTAGTGCAAACTATTGAATTTTTCCATCGGGATCATATCACACAAAATAGCCAAAGATCGAATCGTAAATATACGAAATATACGATTCCGATTCCAAGGGACGCATCATTTATAACACTTTCTTTACCGACTAAATATTGGACAAGTGGAGAAGCGATATGTTATAGCGATAGTGATAGTGATTACGACGACAATGAAGATGAACCTGAAGATGAAGATGATGATGGTCAATTTTTTAATAAAGGATACGAACAACGATATATGACAAGAAACATAAAACCGGTAGGATGGTGTAGATCATCAGCATTAAAGCGTGCATACCACAATACTAACGGATATCCATCTAAGAAAACTAAATTAGACTCTACAAACGGAAGCAATGATTATGCTAATACTAAAGGTTACAAAGAAGAAATAGATGAACCGAAGAATAACGAGTTGCAAAATGAAGAGTTACCTAAAAACCCATCATTGGTCGATTCTAAATTTGATGAAGACGATGATGATGGTAATTCTCAGGCTAAAATAATCAACCTCGATCATAACGTTATTGCAGACATCGAATGTAGTTTGACGCAAATGGACAAGTCGACGACTAAAAAAGAAGTGTTGGCTCAGAAAGATCAAAATGATAATAACAAGTCGATGTCGTTACAAGAGACCAATAATTGTAATGAAGGTGAAAAGAATAACGAGTTGCAAAATGAAGAGTTGTTGCCTAAAAACCCATCATTGGTCGATTCTGAAATTGAAAATATTAGCGATGATATACTACAACAACGTTCTTCGATATTTTCTGATGTACAAATTACACGTATTTTTGAAAAGGGGATTTTGGATTTCTTCGACCAACATACTTGGAGGATGGATCCGTTGTTGGCTTTTTCAGTGTACGCTAATATTGAACAATAAGAACTTATGTTATAGTTTGGCTTATTACTACAGTTGGATTTCTTACACAAAGAATTGAATGTGATTTTGCCCAGAAAATTACATTTTACTTCTTTGTAAATATTTTTTATGCTTCTGTACTATAGTAATAGGTTTTGAAAGCTTCTGTGGAATAGATTGTTTTTTATTATTTTTATAAAAATTCTGTAGAGCGTTTTACATTTTATAGTATATATAGCATTTGTATGTCTATTTTAGAGTATTAAATAAAAAATTGATATAAAATTTAGTTGTGTTTTTATTCAAAATGCGAAGAGGAACGAGAGCGAGCAACTACAATAACAGCAATAAAAGGTATGCATCAGGAAAGAGGCGTAAAATTGTCGAATCCAAATCGTATAATGTATTAGACGACGATGAAAATTTTCATTTCGATAGTAATAGCGATAAAGAAGAGGATGATTGTGACACCACTGACAACGACGAAGGAATCGAGGAATCGGATGAGATCATCAATGATGGAAAATTAAATAAAAATTTGTTTAATATTTTAAAATCATCGTCGTCTTCGACTATCAATAATTTAAAATTAAAAGATGTATTAAAGTTACCAGGAGGTTATGGTGTTACTTCAAATAATAATCATAATAATACATCATCGCATCAATCCGTCAAATTATTCGATAGCACTCAAACGATCAGCGAGGTACCTAAACATGTGACATTCTACATTAGACAATATTTAGACGTATTATTTAGCAGCGTTGTTCTAGAAGCTTATAAAGCGACGACTAAATCTAAAAAAAGTATCGAAGTTATACCGTTTGTTGTTTCGGCAATATTAAATTATAATAACATATCATTTGAAACAATTGTATTACAAAGTACGACGTTAACGTTACACGAACCGATTTGGTATAGTTTCGATATAACGAAAAATATTTTATATTTGTTTGTTAACGAACAATTTTACGATGACTTTTGTATTAAAGATAGTAATAGTCCAGTAGTGTTTAGTGGGGGGTTTATACATGTAGATAGTTTTAATCCATTTCAATCTCCTCCAAGGACACCAAATATTAACCTGGCAATATTACATTGTGCTATTATGTGTGATCATGTAGCCCAACATATTATTTCTGATATATACGAACCAGAAAAAATACCCGGTTCTGATATACATAAAGATTATAATCGTGTAGGAACAACGCTGCATTCGATGTTTTACATAGAACAGTATATAACTAAACAAGTTAAAAACGAATATTATTCCAATTTACTTACGTTAAATAAAACTCAATCGTCTTCTACCTCCTCGGTTCATAATAATACTTTATCGGAACTATTAACAAATAATAATTCTTTAAATAGAGGTTCTTTTAAGTTTAACATTTAAAAATGTCTCTTTCAATTGATGATTTCGATGATACGTTACCTTTTAAGTCTATAGAATATCGATGTCAAGCGTTAAAAAACACATTGGGTTTAATAGATCATTACTTTTTAGTTATAGATGATAAAGAATATCATTTAGGGAAGTATAAGCCTGGAAAAGTGCTACCGAAAGATACTACGAAAGGAGCACACATTATTAGTATTAAAAATGTATGTAAGCATTGTTATAATAAAATAATAGCCGATTTTAATTTAAAAGAAGACACTCGCTTGATTTCTTATTATCCGTTTTTAAATTGTGAAACGCTTTGTACGGGCTTTAGCGTACAATCGTTGGCTTTTCTCTCTATACCGTTGATAGGTGTCTTGCTAATAAAAGGATTGATAATAATTGCAATAATTATTATATTACTTACTATAATTATCATGTTATGTTATAGTAAATATATGTTTAGTCGCACGAAAAAAATGAAATGTATACACTTAAAATGATGTTAAACCTAAAAAAGCTAGAAATAAAATATAAGGCTGCCATAAAATAACATGAAATAAAGTTTAGTATGTATATATTTATTATAAAAATAAATTATAATTTTTGTTGTACATATTATAACATATAACTGTATAATTTCTTCTTTGGTAGGTATATATAAATACATTTTGAATAGACATTGTATTAAATTTCATAGATTATTATGGTTAAAATAATTTTCAACATATAAACCAAAAAAAACCAACTTCGACAGCTGAACAATGTACCGGTTTTTTATTGGCTATTATTTTTTTGGTCAGTATTTTTATAATTAAATGGTCAGTATTTATTAATAAATGGTCAGTATTGCATTGATCTGTATAAAAGCTGTCGTGATTTAAAAAATATGCATATTACTATATACGGGTGGCGCAAAACAATCACATTACAGAGTTTGAATGGATCCATCTCAGTATATTATCTGAAAACAATTATTGTTTTTTCGTTTTTCGTTCAAAACAATCGTTATTATGTTGTTTTGAATGATGCTTAATAAAACTTTTCTATTTGAGATGAAGCCATATATTATAATACTTAAATAAGTTGTTAGTTAATGTATCGACGACAAGAGTATAATATAATAGTGTTTGATGGACAGTTATTTGAAGTACTATCAGTGTTAGATCCAATATCCATAATACGATAATCCAATTATTAAGACATTACCAATCGTAAAATATTTTTATATAATTGTAAGAATTATTAAGAATTAAATACTACATAATGCGACCTTCATCCTTTAGTAGTATTAATACAATGATGACGACAAAAAATATAGTAGAGAATTATATATCGGACGATGATGAAAACGAAACAATTGCGTCAACTAATGCTAACAATATTCGAAAAAGGAAAAGAAAACGTATCTGGACGAAAACTATTACATTTATTAGTAAAGAAGAAGCAATAAATGCATTAACTGCAGAAGACGTTTGGAGTTTCCATTATCGAAATAATACTGCTGACGGTGAAAAAGCTTATTATCGCTGCAAAAAAGTAAAAAGACGTGCAGAACAATGTAATGCTGGATTATATTTATTGTATAATAATAAAGACGAAAGTGTAACCATGTTTAGAACCGACGAAGAACATTCGCATGACCAGTTAGATCATCAAACGATAAAACTTTCAAAGGAAATGAAAAACGAAATTGAATATCTATTTCATTTAAAAGTTAAACCCAAAAAGATGATCGAAATTCTAATTGAAAAGGGTTTAAAACCGAAAAACAAAATACAACTATATAATTATTTATCACAACTAAGAGAGAAGAATTATGGACCGTCTGAAATAAGTTTGGGTGAATTTGAACAGTGGTGTTTGAATCATAATAATTTGCCCGAGTCCGATGATTTGGCTTTTGTGGTATCACATCAAGTTAGATATCCCGATGACGAATTAGTTATTGACGAAGAGAATCAAGACGACGATGATGACGCTGCCACTACTAATACTGGTTCGAGTTTTAGAATTTTAATTTCGACCAAACGTTTACTTAAAAACGGTACGAAATCAAACAAAATTCACGCCGATGCCACTTACAAACTAATATGGGAAGGTATGCCTGTTATGCTTGTCGGAACAACAGATTCTGATCGTCACTTCCATCCGATTGGCATGGCAGTATGTTCAAATGAAAAAACTCAAGATTTTAAATTCATTTTTCAATCAATTATTGCCGGCTTAAATAGAATAAACGAGAAAATTGATCCCGATTACTTAATATCCGATGCCTCAAATGCAATTAGAAATGCATTCCTTCAAACGTTCGGCGATAATAAGGTATTAATTATGTGCTGGGCACATATGAGGCGTAACGTTTCGAAAAAAGTTGAAGCGTTGGTGGAAAGAAACTTGAGAAAAGAAGTAATGAACGACATCGATGCATTACAATTATCACCGAGCAAAGAAGTATTTGATAAAGCCGTACTTTTATTTATAAAAAAATGGCTTCAAAAAAAGCAAACCGCATTTGTCGAATACATGAAATTGCAATGGCTCACGTCCCATCAAAATTGGTACGAGGGTATTGCGCATCATACGCCTTCAACAAATAATGCTTTGGAGTCGTTCAATTTAGTAATTAAAAAAGAAGATACGTTTCGTGAAAGGTTACCTATGGCGAGGTTTCTCGAATTAACCATTAATACGGTGGAAAAGTGGTCCAAAGAATATTCCAACGGAAGTCGAGTATTTAAAAATACGACAACGGTCGAATTACACCAATGGACCAAAGGTTATCAATGGGCAAAATCAAACATGACTATTTCATCAATGCCATCGCCATCATCATCATCATCATCATCATCGTGCGGCGAAAATACAATTCGATATTTTTGTCCATCTAATAATAATGAAGACGAACCAACTACTACTACTAATACTAATACTGTTGTTACAGAGGAAGAAATTGCAATCGTATCGGAAAGGCGCTGGAACACTTTTGATCAATTCAAACGAAGAGCGTTCAAAGTGTGGTTTGTGAATCTTTCGTCAGAAGAACCAGACAATAATTGGATGCACGGCCGCTGTACTTGCCCAGAATTTTTTAAGAAATATATATGCAAACATATCGTCGGCTTGGCTATTCGATTAAAATATGTGAAACCACCTCCTGCAGCCAAACAAATACCTATAGGAGGAAAGCGTTCAAGAGGAAGGCCTAAATTAGCTACTCGGGCTAATATAAAAGATTAAGGCATTATTATATTTTATTTTTTGTAGTACTATATTATAATTTTAAAAAATAAACACTTGTAATATTTATACCTAATACTGACCATTTATTTAAAAAAAATACTGACCAAATATTTAGTTATCTTACGACTCGCACCATATTAATACTGACCAAAATATTATTATATACTCACCATGTATGTAAAAAAATACTGACCATTTAATTATAACAATACTGACCAAATATTTAGTTGCCTTAACTTTATAGTGGTAAAATAAATGGAACAGACCTGGAGTTTTTCAGCAGGAGTTAGTTTGCACATTAGAAATGTATGTAAATGTTGTAGTATTTCGATGTCCTGAAAGAAAATAGTTATGTACGTTAATCAAATATATCTCTGTCACATCAGGTAGGTAAGTCTATGGAAGTACTACATGGCCATATACATTAATTAAACATAAACCGGGAGTGATAGCAAAATTTACACCAGTAATAAATTTTATGGAGGCAATAAAAAAGATTGAATTAATTAACTAGTTAATAAGCAACCCGAAGCTAAGGTTAAGTAAAATTGAACCCTTACCCTAAAAAAACAATATTTCTAATATCATGAACAGGGTTCATTAATCGAAATTTATGTATTTTATACGGATTTCATAAATATAGAGTATTTTTTTTAGCTGAATGGGAACTTCAAATTGAAATAAAACATTTAAAAATGGATGGAATGTTTTTTAAATTATTTTTTTATGAAAGTAAATTTAATGCCATTTATGATTTGAAAATGATTTCCGGCATGTGACCACCACGACTAATCGTTACGAAGCGTATCCGATCAGTTCAATTTTTGACCACTTTTTCAAATATTTCTGGCTTTATTTTATAAATGGCTTGCTGAATATTGACCTCCAATCGTTCCAGAGTTGTTGGTTTGTTAGCATAAACCATGGATTTAGCATACCCTAAAGAAAATAATCTGGAAGCGTCAAATCACAAGATCGTGGAGGACAATTGATAGAACCATTTCTTGAAATCATGTTGTCACCAAATTGTTTAATAAATCGATGGTTTCGGTGGCTGTGTGGCACGTAGCACCATTCTGTTGGAACCATAAATTGTCGATGTTTAACTCTTGGATTTTTGGAAACAAAAATGTATTGAGCATGTGTCAATATCTCACACCATTCAACGTAACGGTAGCTCCTTCCACATTTCGAAAGAAAAATGGACCGATATAATGCCGTTGGCGTGTATTCCACACCAAACAGTCAATTTTAATGAATGCAATGGAGTCTCAAGATCATTTTCCAGCTTGGTATCAGTCCATATACGGCAATTTTGCTTGTTCACATACAGATTTTCTTGTTCAAACAGAAATGTGCCTCGTCACGGAACAAAATTTGGCTGTAAAAAAAATGGATCCACTTCCAGTTGGTTGCGAGCCCAATCTACGAACGCAGGACGCACTCGATGATCATTAGGCTTCAATTATTGAACCAACTGGATCTTGTAAGGATGTCAACCAAGATCCTGATGTACAATTTTCCATGTAGTGGACGGACAAAGCCCAAGTTGTTGAGCACGATAGCGAATTGAAATGTTTGGGTTCTCTTGCACACTTTCACTCACAGAAGCGATAGTTTCTTCGGTACGCACATTTCTTTGTCTTATTGGTGGTCTTCCATCATACAATGAAGAAGTGGTACGAAATTTAGCCATCACCGCACCAAGAGCCTGCTCAGAAGGTCGATTATGTTGACCATAAAATTGGCTAAGAGCTCTATAAGTTTCGCGAACGGAATTCTGACTGAAAATAAATTTCCACAATTTGGTAGCTTTGTTGAAGTGTTAATTAATTTATGATTAAATGGAAAATATTTCTGAACACAAATGTCAAAGGACTGTCACTTTGACAAACTTCATTCAAAAGTTAACCCGATTGAAAGATCTCATGCACACCCAATACAATGGAACTTTTCCATTAATGCCATGAATTTTTGTGTGAGGTATCGAGTGTAGTTTTCTACACTCGCATAGATTTTAATCTGTGTCTAGGTGCCCCATGCGAAAAACATTTCCGATTGCATAAATTTAAATTTTTTTATAGCAATTTAATAACAATACCCCTAAATTAATTTTTGTACACCTGGAAATCGAATATTTTTATAATACTTCAGAAAAAACCTACATAAAAACTTGCAGGCAGACACCTGGGACAGTTTGCTGCCAGGAACCTCACAGCATATTGACAGCACTGTCACAAGTTCTCCACAAACTTGTGAGAGCAATTTTACCCATATAGAAGCTGTGACAAACTTGTTACAGCAACAGCAACCAGTCAGATTTTACTTGCTAGGCACCTGCCAGGTGTTTCTCAACCTTAAAGTGTTATTTTGGCAGTTTTCGGCTTCTCTCTCCTAAAAGGTCAAGGCGGCCGTTAAGCCGTATGATCTTCTATATAGTTACCATGATAAAAGTGAAAAATACACAATGCAATAAAAAAATAGTCTACTTACAAATGAGTTACATTGACCAAATTGGGCTAGTATGTAACCCGTTGCGTATATTCCAATGAGTAGTGCGGTTTCAAGACATACCAGCTCGATAGTGATTGGAAATTGATATACCACAACAAGTATTACTAAAAAAACAGCAATGACAAAGAAACCTACTGATAATACGATTATAATCAACATAAGAGGATTGCAAAAATCACTAAATGCTTTTAATATCTTCGCCAATGAAATATATCGCTATGATTTAAAATATCAATAATTTTGAATATAAATATGCACTTGAAAATCACAAATTGCATGAGGTTTCTTGAAAACAAAAGTAAAGTTCCAACAGGTAATTTGAAAGCTCTGATGAAGTCAGGTCATTACGATAAGTAAGAGGCAGGATTTGTTCATCAATGATACGCAATAATAATAAAAATTTATGCATTCCAAATTTAGTATTTAATAATTCACAGAAAATTTGTTTAATTAAGGTTTAGATTTGTAAAAAGTAGGATAGATTATCAAGAAAGCAGAATACTTGCAAAATAAAAATATATCAAAGGGTGATAAAAATTTAAATATCAAGAATAACCCGGGATACGAAAATAAATAGGTTTCACACATAAGTGCGACAACGGGACGGACGTGTAGTTTTCGTCTCCGTAGAAAATTGTATTAATTGGATTACAAATCCAAGATAAATGTGTGTAGAACTAAAAAAAAAGAAAAGTATATAATAAATTTGCAAAATTTGCACAGATCATTAGTAAGGTTAGAGTAAATCAAAAATTAAAGATACCTACCTTCGATACTTAGTGAAGTGATTGTAAGTGAATTACAACGAGAATTGCAGTAAATGGTTATTGGAGCACAACAAATTTCAAAAGGTGATTCAATAAGAAAAATTTGGAATTACTACCAAGCGTGGATCATTTGATGCACACAACAGAACGCCAAGGCAAACAACACCGACATCTATGGTTGGTAAGCCAAAATTTATTAACTATTACGCACTAAAAGTGAACGTTTTTGAAACATAATTCGCGTGAAGTTCGAGTTTATTTGCGCATAATTAGATTTAATTTGATTGTTAAAATTTGTTATTTTTAGTTTAAGTTTTGGGGATTCAATATTTATTTTTCAATTTTGTTTATGTGTTTATTTGTTGAGAAAATTAAATGGTTTATATTTTTGATCCAATTGCGTATTATTGAGGAACAAATTTTCCTCAACAAATTTTTATTTCAGAATAAGCAAAGAGCTAATCCTCTAGGAATCGACTACTGAGTTTAAGTGTGTTTCATGCAAAAAGTCTTAATTATAAATAGAGCTAGCTAAAAGAATTTTTTACTCATACAAAAAGATTAAATTTTTACATGCGATCCTTCTATAAGCGGAAGGAAATCATAGTAATATGTTTCAGTATAAACTTTTAACAAATTTTTTATATTTTCTCTTGGGAAGGTCACAACGCAATGATTTACATTTGGTAAAGCGCACATGGTATCGTCGTCAAATAAATTTTCCAAATCCAATTTTAGGAAGTTATTATATTTATTATGAACGTAGTGGTGAAGCTTAAGGAACAGCATTGCCAAACTGACAGTAGATGCACATATGCATGTGGAAATTACCACTCCAAATTTTTCAAAGATATTTAAATCAGGATCATATTCAAAGCATAGTAAAATTGTAGAAACAACCGAATAGATAACGCATAGTAGTATTAAACACAGGTAAATAAATAATCGAAAGAGAATAATATCATCGATCGATAACAAATTGTGAGACGTAGATTCGGCAAAACTTTTCATGACGGAGTCAAAATTAGTAAGGATGAAATCAAATTTTGGAAATTTTAATATAAAATGAATAGTTGCGGAGAATGAGAGTGTCACAAGTATAAAATTGGATATTTTGAATAATAGATCAAATAGCGAAAAGTTCATATTCAGGTCAATCAAGATTATCATGGCGATACTGTAGTTGATAGAGAAGTTACAATTAGAGAAAAAATGCGGGAAGTGCCTTCAATTTGCAAAAAATTGGTGATCTTATTCGAACTAACACGTTATTTGCATGATTGCAATCGAAGATTATTTATTGTTGAAATTCCCATAAACTGCATAAATAAAAACCCCAGACCAATAGCACAATACAAACAATTTGGTGACACCTGATGAACCATTCTGGTGCTCAGTTAGAGAGCTACTAACGGATCGCTATATTGGAGTTATCTTACTTTATTATCTAACGTCATTCTGGTAGTTCGTCTACCGTATTTTAAAAATATAATAATTATATTGGCAAAACAGTGGAATTTTGTAATGTAAATAATATATTATGTACCATCTATAGTACAAAATTTAAATATTAAATGGGTAAACATAATTTAGGTACTGCATGTATTTATAATTTGTGATAGTAAAAACTCAATGAAATCAATTTATTGATTTTATAATTATGTAAAAGCGTTATTCAGCATTCCGGTCTTCAACTAATAGTGCTGTATCCACGAACTGAGGGGGGGTAATTGGAAAAGTGTAAAATGGTGCTAGCTGTAAAAAAATTTCAAAAACGTGCTGTAGTCAAGAGGATATTCTTGTCATGGGGGGTTATAGGGGGGAACAACCAACAACACGGGTTCAAGGATAAAAACCGATACACATGATTAATGATTGGGGGTTATTAATTATTACAATGAACTGTTATCAACTCATCATAGAATTAGAGAGAGAGAAATATTTTAATATATTTTATCGACTACCCTTACAGTAAGTTTACATTTTTTGGCTGTCTGCATAAACCGTAAGTGTGGTTTAGGTACATCTCGGCTATCGCTTGCTATAAATAACTGTGGTTGTGAACAACTCCTTCCGTGGTAGCTTATGTACTGCGGTAGAACTCGGCTATAGTCTATCCGTTTTAAGAATACAGAACTAAATTGTACTAAATCTGTGACCTTCGAGCGTGATAGGATAAAATTTCTAACGTTTACAATGCCGAAATTTTATTTGCGATTGATGATTCACGAATATTTTTTTCTTAAAGTTTCTGGCAAATTTAAAAAATTTGTACAAGATAAATTGCTATTTGATAAAAAAATACTTTTAACTCAATTTTTTCAAGTATCAAATAAGTGACATTTGTTTTTTGTCTCTCAAACACTTTAATTATTTGAAGTTTCTCTATGTAGATCTGACTTGCCATTCAAGGCGACCTCTAGTGCAATCCAAAACTAGATGGACTATGTTAGGTGCTGCTTTTATTAACTTTGATGGTGGGCGTGGCCTATGAGCACTGAAAACCAATGTGTGACCCCGCAATTTCTATCCTTTCAAAAACTGTTTTTAGAGCCCCTTATGAATTTTCCGCAAATTTCTTTTTTTAATCTACTATCTACTATATCTACTCTATATATTGCTATGACCTTTGCCTCACGTTGGGCTGTCAACTTGCTATGTCCACCGTGAACCGTGAACACGACTTTCTCTTAAACTCAGGGTGCAGGTTCTTTAGGCTTTTACGGTGGAATTATTCTGATCAACACAGTCAAAGAAAATACGCAAATCTAAATTTTAAGAACATTTAATGAACAACTAAACATAAGATTAAACTAAACAAATAACAACAAATAAACATGAAAATCGAACAACTTAAAAATTAAACAAATTTTATGCTAACCTTTTTTTAATTTAATTTTCAGAGTGATCACTCGGCATAGACGGAACACCCCAACATGCGCACATACACTTATTTCTTCTGTAGAAATATTTCGATCTTCCAATCGTTTTATTGGTCCTATTTATCAGCTCTTTAACTCAATTCTCTTTAGTTATTATGCGGCTATTGTGTCGCTTATTTTAAATCGAACTCACGATTATCTTTTACTATTCCGGTCGCTTATTTTATCGAACTCACGATTATCTTTTTACTATTCCGCGGTCGCTTATTTTATCGAACTCTCGATTTACGACCAATTCGGTCGTAATTTTCAAAAAGAACCTCTCATTATTCGACCATCTCGGTCGCTTTTTTTTAACTCAACCTCGTTTTTAGTTAAAGTCGGGAGCCAATTTCGCCCAGCTACCCGCTTACACCAATTTGGAAGGAACTCGTTTTTTTATTATTCTCTTATTTCTATGGTTACCTTTTTTATCATTTCTAAATTTGCCTACTAACATTTTAAAACATTTTTTTTTTTATAAATTTTTCTCATGCCATATTTTCTCTGACTGCACGACAAACAATTTAATATCGCAACAGCCAAATATTGATGGACACAACAATATATAAAAAGATAAGGGTTTTTATGCAACGCCTTTATGCAACGTTTTTATGCAACGATTTCATGCAACGATTTTATGCAACGTTTTCGATAATAGGATAATCTGACAACCAATAAAAAATTCTATTATATAAGTCAAAGGGAATGCAATATAAATTAAAAACCAAAATTGGTAAACATCGATTTATTAATTTAAAAAGGTAGTTCTCCAAGATTTTCTTCGTTTTAAAATATAAGGTTGGTAATCCCTTATCCATAAAACGTTTTGCAATTTCATTGGCTATTGGTTAAAAAAAAGAACCAATCATTAATTTGATTTAAAATTGTTATTCAAAAACGTTCCATAAAAAGTTTGCACATAAAGTTTTATGTTTTACTTATATGGAGTAAAAGAGTACGGATTATCTGACCCGTAATCAGATAATCAGATTATTGCTTTCTTCGGATCACCGGATCATTGGATCACCGTATCATAGGATTATAGCCTATATATATATTTATAGGACGTTGATGTCTATATATTAAGTAAGTTAAAGAAGTTGTACTACCACGATCACAATTTGGAGAATTAAGTACTATAAAAGTAATTGAAGTAAAAAATAATTTAATACTATTGTCCAAAAATTACTACCATTCTACCTTTAAATTCAATAGCTGTTCGAGAGTTAACATCTAATCATTACCTTTCAACTTTGATCATATCACAAAATTTAATGAGATCCTGACGGTTAATACATAGTTTCGGCTAGAGATGAGGACTCATTTAAAAGTTATCTTTAACCAAAAAAGGATTTTACGTTTTCCGACTGTTATAATTAGCGGAGATTCTTTAATTCTAAGAACAGATGAAATAAAAGCAAACAAAGGAGTGCGACCACAACGGGATACATCCTCAGATACTGAAAGTACACAGAAAGAAAAAAAAGACGAAAAACATCTACTGAACGTTCGAGAAAACACAAAACTCGACAGCAACAACTACAAGAGAAATAAGAACCTTCAACAATCAAGACCACCAGCAACAACTTCAACTGAAAGAAGCAGAAAAAGAAGAACGCTACAGCAACCATCGACAGATCTGGCTACTGTTTTAGAATCGGTACAATTACAAGAGGAACAAGAACCTTTAACATCAAACCCACCAGCAAAAACTTCAACCGAAAGAAACAGAAAACGAAGAGCGCTACAGCAACCATCGACAGATCTGGCCACTGTTTTAGAATCGGTACAACTACAAGAGGAACAAGAACCTTCAACATTAAAACCACCAGCAAAACCTTCAACTGAAAGAAGCACAAAAAGAAGAGCGCTACAGCGATCATCGACAGATCTGGTCACTGTTTTGGAATCGTAACTCCTCATGATGCGGGTGAAATGACCGAGAAATGTTCAAATTGTTATGCTATTTTTTGGAAAAATGAATTTTGCAAGAAAAGTTTTTGTCCTAATGGAAAAGTTAAACTGTCCAAATTGTCGCCAGGATCCAAATTGGATACTGGCGATACATCTGCAAGCGGATTACCATTTGTACTACATAGACGACAATTTCCGATAGTGTTGGCATTCGCTATAACTATAAATAAATGTCAAGGGCAGAGCTTTGACAAAGTTGGTATAAATGTCGATAGGCCTTTGTTTAGTCACGGACAGTTATATGTAGCACTAGCTGACCCGGCAGACGTTGTCCTGCCCAAATTTCAATATTTGTCTACATGTATTTTTTAGATCCAATCCACATAATGACCTTGCGACTTATTTGGTCATCGCAAATACCAAACGTATTAAAAAAGGATTAAATAAATAAATTAATAAAAAATACAAATCAAGGTTCAATAAAAAAAAGTTTAACAAAACTGTTAAGTATTCACAAAAACCACAATAATTTCTAATTTTACTTTATTTTATTTTTGCCAATTACTCTTGTTCTTTGTGTTCTTCCTTTTCCTCCTCCCCTTCGTCTTCTAATAAGGAATTTTCGAAAGCACGCAGCGATATTGCCAATTCCTGTTCTTCTTACATACATACATACATACATACATTGAATTTTATATATATAGATATCGTTCGTTAATACGTTGATCCGTTGAAACGTTGATCCGCACTAACGTTGGTCAAGCTAATACAGCGCTTGACCAAAGTTCGCGGCAAGATTCTAAAGTATCCTATGTTTTTCGTAGCATTGTAAATAGCTTCTACACCAAATTTGGTAGAGATTGGTCAAACGGTGTAGAATTGAATAGAAAACATACATACATACATACATTGAATTTTATATATATATATATCGTTGTTCGTTAATACGTTGATCCGTTGAAACGTTGATCCGTTGATCCGCACTAACGTTGGTCAAGCTAATACAGCGCTTGACCAAAGTTCGCGGCAAGATTCTAAAGTATCCTATGTTTTTCGTAGCATTGTAAATAGCTTCTACACCAAATTTGGTAGAGATTGGTCAAACGGTGTAGAATTGTATAGAAAACATACATACACACATACATACATTTATTTAACCGCTTATACAGACCCGAAACGCCATACAGAACCGACGTTATGAGGCCAAAAACGACGTTACGAGACCCGGCTTCGGGTCTGGTAACGTTTACAATGTTTTTTGGGTTCCCTATACCTTTAGGTGTCATTTGGCAAGATTTAAGGTGGGTCTGGTAAGGATAGTTGAACGTATAATTACATACATATTTAGTTCACCGTTTCTCTCGGCAGGGAGCGCGCCATTAGTAGCGTATATAATATATACAACGTTGCTGATCCCGATATATGTACTCGACGTTGTCAATCCCTAAATTTTGCAACATCGCTTCAGTAACTTAATATTATTAAGGCTATTTATAAAGTTAATTAGCTGACAAGTTTTGTTAAATAGAAGTTATTTTTTTGCATGTTTGATTTAAAACTTTAATTTAAATTAAAATTTTATAATCATTTAAGTTGTATGCAGTACTATTTCCTGAAGTATCAAGCCTATCAAATTCTTTTTAGTACCCAAACAGAAGAATTTTGCAACAAATTTAAGTAGGAGCTAGTGAGGACTAGTTGTTATTAGGTAACTATTTCTTAAAATAGTTACCTAATATTTGAATTCAAAATTTTCTTGAGTCGGGTTACAATTTTATTGTAACTTCGGGTAGTAATTTTAAATATTCTTGTCCGGTATCCGATATGCCAAACTGTTTATGCCACCGATTTATATTAATTAAATTTATTGTGAATTTATTTAGTGGTAGGTAGACATTTTATAACAAATTCGAAAATATTTAAGCTTTCATAATCATTATATGCTGCCAATTTTTAAAATTGACTGAATATTTATTAAAATTAAGATTGAATAAAATGAACTTTTAAAATTTTCTTTTAGCTCCGAGCCTCATACGTTCGGTCCCGCTAATTTAATTCAATATTAATATTCAATTAGATTACCAGATGATAAAAAAGATTTAATTCGGTAAAAAGTAACACCATTACAGCTCCATTTCCCCGGCACCCCCACCACAAAATATTCAAATCGGACTTGGTGGAATCGTTTGTACTTCGTTTGTATCGGTTTGTACCGCAAAAATTTTCGTTTGTATCATAAAGACAAAAAAGTTACAGCACTTTCACAGTGGGGGTGCCAAAGAAATGCCAGCACCCCCACCTCAAAATATTGAAATCGGACTTGGTGGAATCGTTTGTACTTCGTTTGTATCGGTTTGTACCGCAAAAATTTTCGTTTGTATCAAAAAGACTAAGATGAAAAGCTGAAAACAAGTTAAGTAGAGAAGTTCGAGACCAACGCGCATACGCCGCTTTTACAGAGGTGGCTTTAGTACACAATAAAAAACTTTTCTCCCCCCTCTATTAAGGAAAATAATGATGGATATTAATATTATTAGTATAATAAATAATAATGTACAATCTATATTGAAGAAAAGTTTTTACGAAGTTATGAGTATTTCAAATTTTAGAGAACTCCGAGCAAGTTACGCTTGGTTACATTTCATTCGGCAGAAAAGATGAACAAGAGTTATTTGAAGTAAATAATTTTATTATGTTAATATAAAAGAAAACAAACTAAATAATTAATAAAATGTACAATTATTAATATTGTAGTGATTCAAAATACCAATAATTTTGAAAGTAATTAAGCATTCTAAAAAAATTACAAATTGCATGAGGTTTTCTAATAACAAACACAGATTCCAACAGGTAATTTGAAAGCGCTGATAAAGTCAGTTTATTAACAAAATAAGTGAGAGGAAGGATTGGTTCAACAATGATATGAAAAATTATGAACTACAGATGTTTTTTTTTATATTCACAGAAAATTTTGTTTAACGTAAAATTAAGTTAGATTTGTAAAAAGTAGGTTAATTTTAAGTAAGTGAGGTAATAAACAATGAGTTTACGTAATTAGTGATGAACGATAAAAACAGATGCAGCGACTCGTCATCCGAGACAAACGTTCACGCGTAGCTGGACCAAACGATGTATTGTTGTGACAACGCTGAAAACAGAAATGAATATTAATTAAATGACATTCGATTATAAAAAGGCAATATCAAAAAGGCATGATACTTACATTGAAAATTAAATTATCAAAGAGTGACGAAATTATAAATTCGTCAGAACCAAGGTAACGATTTTGAAAAAAATAAATAAACGGAGAATACGTTGGCGCGTTGGAAGGAGGAAGTGTTGTAGTCCTCTCGTCCAAAAACGGTAGTAAATTGGATAAAAATCCAACGGAAAGTGTTTAACCTAAAACGAAAGAAGATTGTAGCAGGTTACAAAAAGTTATATACGGTTTATGCAGAATTGATCTGATAAAAGTAAAAGTGGATACTTACCTTAAAAACTGATAAAGCGGTTGAAGAAAATACTTCAACAAAAGAATTTCTGAAGAAAGAAATTAATTTCACACGTGTCGTTGGCCAAGAAGGATCACGAAACTAAAAATCATTGCAGCCTTGAAAGTACAAAAGAAATTGAAAGAAAGTGTATCGCCATCTGTTTTCGGTAAGAAAAATTTAAATAACTTTTTCGCGGTAATATTGGACGTTTAAAAATTACATTACGAACTACGACGTGTTAAACGGGAACGCATAAAAGTTCGGTTTTTTGCGCAGATTTAATATAGTTAATTTGTTTATGTTAAAAATTATCATTTTTAGTTTAAGTTTTTGGGGTTACTTATTTAATATTATATGTTTATGTTATTGTTCAAAAATAAATGGTTTATATTTTTCATATCCTGTTGAGTATCATTGAGGAACGAATCTTCCTCCACTTAATTTATATTTCAGAAAAAGTAAAGAGTTACCCTCGAGGAATCTACTACTGAGATAAGAGTGTTTCATGCCAAATACAGTGATTACAAAAAAAAGAGCTAAACAAAGAAAAATTACTGATAAAAAAGAACAAAAGGAAAAATTTATATTTTTATTATTATTTTTACATGTGTCCCTTCTATAAGAGAAGCGATACATAGTAATATATTAAGTTAGTAGTATAAATCAAAAATTGACAATTAGTTGCTACTATTGATTGTCTCACTATCTTGGACCGATCTTGTAGGTCGTCATAACGTTCCCATTTTCCAGAACTGTTACGCCAACAGTAACAGAGGTAGTGACCAATTGCATTCACATTCTTTAATGTTGGAGGTAGAAAACTAATATTGTCTTTCTTATTGGTAATAATACCGATTAAAAGGGATTTTATGCAACGTTTTCGGTAATCGGATAATCTGATAACCAACATTAAAAAGCCTACATAAGTCCAAGCAGAGATATACGATATAAATTAAATCTACAATATAAATTAAAAACCCAAATTGGAAAACATCGATTTATTAAATTAACAAGGTGGAACTCGGATGACCGTATTCTTCACATTTTCTTCTTTTTAAAATATAAGGTTGGTAATCCCTTATGCAGAAAACGTTCTGTAATTTCATTGGCTATTGGTTAAAAACAGAACATCACTAATTTTATTTGAAATTTTCATAATGCACAACGCACAAACATATCGTCCCCCTTATGCCGAAACCACGAATGTGCATTTTCTAGTTTTCAGTCAAGTGTATTTGAACTAAATTATGAAGTAAATGAAATTAATCAATTTTAATTGTAATTCAGACAATTTTTTTCATTGTTATTCGAATATATTGTATATCGAAATCTAACAATAATTTAAAAACAAAATTTTCTATCTTAGAAAGAAAATGCACTTAGGTCAAAATGGCAATTTTTGCACATTCGTGGTTTTTGGCATAAGGGGGACGATATAGGAAGCGGGCTTCTATTTTAATCGGTATTATTACCAATAAGAAAG